>CM062920.1:48526547-53526547 GCA_031878705.1 Tapirus indicus
TGTACTGATAAAAACTAACTTTTAAGGAGAAATGTTTATGACGTCTGGGATTTATTTACAGAAAAAAAAAGTGGTGGGAGGTATATGAAACAACAGTGTCAGAGTGTTGATAACCATGGAAGCAGGTGATACATATATGGAGTTATTACATCATTCTCTCTACTTTGGTACTTATTTGAAAATTTCCAACATTAAATGTAACACAAAACAAAATTTAAAAGCATTAGGAACAACTATACCCTAACAAATCTGAAAGACAACCACCAAAGCTGAGGAGAAAATATTTTTTTAAAAATCAGTATGCAGGCTTTGGCGAGCACTGATACAGTGAAGAACACCGAGCTGGACACAGTAGTGCGGAGACTGGGAAGAAAGATCCATGGAACTGAGCCTGGCATCTGGGGCCCTTTTTCTCCCGGGGCATTAGCAAATTTCAGGGGGCAGCTGAGAGACTGAGCTGAACTTCTGAAAGCCTCAGATGGTAGAGATTAGATCCAGAGCCCACCAGGTGGGAAGGCCCTGATGACTCCCACTCCTTCGGGCTGGGACCTGAAAAGCTCCTAAGAGGAAGAGAGAAACTGAGGAGACAGCTCAGCTTCTAATTATCTCAGTCTCTGCAACTAGGCAAGGCGATCTTAGAGTGCTCGTGTTCCTGGCAAAAACAACATAAATTCTCCCTGGAGGAAGTCCTGAGCTCCAAATTTCCACAATCACTTTTGCAAATACAATGTTAGGCACACAATCAAAAATTTTCCAGAACACTAGGACACTAGACAACATGAATAGAAAAAAACAGAAACAATCGACAATAGAAATATCCACAGGGGCTTCCAAATGCAGATTTCTCTGGATTATGCCTCAAAAAAAGCTTTTCTCAAGGTGTCTTCTTAAGAACACAAGTCCTAAAGAATACTCTGGAAAGGGTTCCATGGTGAACTAACTTTGAGAATACTGCTTATTTTGGTTCTCTCTTGGAGATTTAGACTGCACAGTAGTGAATTAATGGCTCTGAGAATTCCTGCCGAAAAGGAATCTAAATGAACTCTATTCAATCTGGCATTTCCCAAATACACTTGATCACAGAACTGCTTTTTCTCAAACGCCCCAAGGTACTGGGGGGAAATTCTGTTCCACCTAGCTGGTATTAGGTTGGTTTGGGGTCTGCACTTGTGCAGTTCGTGTCCCATTGGATTATGAGTGTGGAAGGCCAAGACTGTGTTAACCTACTACTTCCCACAGGGCCGTGGGATACAGTTATCACCACTAGGAATGTCCTCAATGCCTTTCAACTGTGTTAGGACCGTTTCTTCCATTTCAGCTTAGCAGGTTCATGGTCTTCTCTGTACTTGGGTGATGGGGTAGGGAATTGTAGTATAAAAGAACCAAGAAACAGCGCCTCTCGTTGAGGAATTTAATTTCTACTGGGACAGGAAGATTCACGAAGGAGTTAAACAAACAAACAAAAAAAACCCTCTCCAATGGGTATGAAATGATACCAAAGCAAGCCCAGCACCAGCTCCAAGCAGCCTGTCCTATAGGCATTTGTGGGATGGCAAGAAGGAGAATCTTTGTTGCGATTTAGCAAGCTGTGGGGACCTGGTAAGCTGTGGGAACTGTGAGCAGAGGGAAGATAAAATAGAGGAGTAGCCCAGCAGTTGGGAAGTCCTAAATGACTTTTTATTAGGCTCGCCCCTGTATTTAACACATGTACATGTGTAACAATCTCTTAGATTCCTCACAAAGTTAAAAAAGAAAATATCCACAGGGGCTTCAAATATCAAAGTTATCAGACACTGACATTAAAATAACAAAACAGGGGCCAGCCCAGTGACATAGCAGTTAAGTTCGTGCGCTCCACTTTGGTGGCCCAGGGTTCACAGGTTCGATCCCAGGTGTGGACCGACGCACCGCTTGTCAAGCCATGCTGTGGTGGTGTCCCATATAAAGTAGAGGAAGATGGGCACAGATGTTAGCCCAGGGCCAATCTTCCTCAGCAAAAAGAGAATGATTGGCAATGGATGTTAGCTCAGGGCTAATCTTTGTCACACACCAAAAAAACATACACTGTTCAAGGAGATTAGAGAAAAGATTGAGCAATTCAGGAGAACTTGAAATATAAAAAAAGAAACAAAAATTCTAGAACTAAAAAACAATACAACAAATTAATAATTTATTAGACACAGCTAAAGATATAATTAATGAACTGGAGGATGGGTCCAAACAAATATATGTAGACTGAAGCCCACAGACACAAAAAGATGGTAAATGTAAATAAAGAAGACAGTAGGTGAAATATGGAATACAGTTTACAAAAGGTCTTACATAGGTGTAATCAGTCCTGAAAGGAAAAGAGTGACAGAATGGGGCAGAAGCAATCTTTAAAGAGATAATGGCTGCAAATTTTCCAAAACTGATGAAAAAAAAGAAGCTGATGATTCAAGAAGTACCGTGAACCCCAAGCAGCATAAATTTAAAGAAAACCACACCTATGCACATTATAGTAGAGCTGCTGAAAACCAAATACAAAAAGAAAAGTCTTAAAAGTAGTCAGGGAAAAGACATGTTGCTTGCAAAGGAGGAATAATAAAACAGTCCACTGATTTCAACAGAAACAATAGGTATCAGAAGACAAGGAAATGAAAGCTTCAAAGTGCTGAAAGAAGTTTATAACTGCCAACCTAGAAATCTATATCCAGGAAAAATATCCTTTAAGAAGGAAGGTGAAATAAAGACATTTTCAGACAAACAAAAACCAAGAAAATTTGACACCAGCATACCTGCATTAAAGGTAGAAGGAACATGATCTCAGATGAAGCTTAAAGATGTAGGAAGCAACAAGCAGCAGCAGAGAAGATAAATATATGGGTAAATGTAAATAAATATTCACTGTCAAAAACAATTAAAATACCATCTTTGGGGTAGAAGGACATTACATATGATAAAATAAGCAATTCATCAGAAAGTCAAAACAATCCTAAATATGTATGCACCTAATAACAAAGCATCAGAATTCATGAAGCAAATACTGACAGAACTAAAAGAAGAATAAACACATCTGTAGTCTCTCAGTAACTGATAAAACAAGCAGACAAAAACCAGTAAGGATAGAAATGATCTAAACACTATTATCAGCCAACTTAACCTAATTGACACTTATAAAACACTACACACAACAACTGCAGAATATACCTTCTTTTCAAGTACCTGTGAAACATTCACCATGGTACAGTATAAGCTGGGGCATAAAATGAATCTCAATAAATTTCAAAAGACTGAAATCTCAAAAGAAAACATGATGAGATATTATTACACAGCCACTAAAATTACTAAAATTAAAATTTTCTAGGAAATAGCAATGATCTATATCTTGACTGAAGTATTATATATGTTTCAAACTGAAACATTTAAGATCTGTGCATTTTACTGTATGTAATTATACCTCAAATTAAAAAAAAAGAGATTTACAATATCAGGTTTTGGAGAGGATATAGCATAAACTGGAGCTCTCAAACGCGGCTGGTAGGAGTGTAAATGGTCCAACCATGTTTGAAAGTATCTGCCAAATCTGAACACATGCACCCAATGTCTCAGCAATTCCACTTCTAGATATTTACCCAGAAGAAATATGTTCCTTTAAAAGGCAACAAAGATTTATAAAAAATGGTTCTTAGTATCACTATCACAATAGCAGAAGCCTCAATTTAATAAAGTGTCTAAAAAACACTACAGCAAACATTACTTGAATGGTGAAATGATGAAAGCCATCCCTCTGAGACCAGAAACTAGAAAAAAAATGCTATCACCATTTTCAATCAACATTGTACTGGAGATCCTAGCCAGTGCAATAAAGTAAGAAAAACTAATAAAAGTGTAAGAATTGGAATGGAAGAAATAAAACTGTCATTATTTGCACGACATGACTATTCTTGTAGAAAATTGTAAAGAAGTTTCAATTAAAATGGCTCAAACTAATAAATAAATTTAGTAAGGTCTCTGGATACAAGGTCAATTTATAGAAATTAATAATATTTCTCTAAATCAATAAATAATTAGAAAATGAAAATTTTTAACTATACTATTTACGGTAACATCAAAAAAATCAAATACCTAGGAAAAAATACAACGAAAGATACACGAGGCTTTGACATAGAAAACTATAACACATAATTAAGAGCAAATGAAAGAAAATCTAAATATATAGACAGATATGCTGTGTTGATGAATTGGAAAACTCAATATAGTAAAATGTCAATTCTACAAAAATAGTCTATAAAGTCAACACAATCTAAGGTTTTAATGACAAGCTGATTCTAAAATTTATATGGAAATACCAAAGGCCAAAAATAACTAAGACAATATTGAAGAAGAATATCAAACCTTATTAGAAAGTTACAGTAATTACAAGTCTGTTTTAGCTCAAGGATAGACAAATAGGCCAATGTAACATAACAGAGAGCCTAGAGACATACCCAGGCATATGTGGACACTCAATTTATAACAAAGTTGGCACTGCAGAGTGATAGAAGAAAGGATACCTTTCTCAATAAATGGTGCTCAATTGGATATCCATATTAAAAAATGAAATTTGATCTCTACTTACATTTACTACTAGGCATACACTTAAAAGAAATGCATAAACACGTGCACCAAAAGAAATGCACAAGAATGCTCACAGCAGCATTATTTGTAACAGCCAAAAAAATGGAAACAATCCAAACTTCCATCAACATTAGAATGGATAAAATGTGGTATAAAACTTAATACCTTACACCAATGGAAAAGAACAAACACAGTATGGATGAAACTCACACGTTGAAAGAAAGAAACCAGATACAAAACAACAGGCAATATATGTATGATTTCATGTGTGTGTCTGTAAACATACATAACAGGTGTAGCAGGTTAAAGGTTACCTTTGGGGATAACAGTGGGGATGTTGATTGGAAAGGAACATGAGGGGGCTTCTGGGGTGCTCTGATGTTCTATCGTGACCTGCTTAGGTGGTGGTTACATGGATGTGTTTACTTTGTAATAATGCACTGAACTGTATACTTCGGATCTGTGTACTTTTATATATGTATGATATACATCAACTTAAGAAAGTATATTTACTCCCCCTAAACTATAGAATTTAGAGATGCATACTTGGGTATTACAACTCTAAACAAAAGCAAGATTATATAAAAGTTAGAATCATAGTTACCTCTGCAGGGTAAGAGAAGAGACAGTGATTGGGAGTGAGCTCAAGGGGACTTCTGAGTTGCTGGCAATGTTGTATGTCTTGACCTGTGTGGTGGTTATGCACATATTTGCTTTGTGATAAATCCTCAAGTTGTACATTTATTTTGTGCAGTCTTCTGTATTTGGGTTATATTTTACAATACAGTATAACACTATAAAAAACAACCTCAATAGATGAGTTTAACAGCAGATTAGACACAGCTGAAGAAAGAACTGAGCAAACTAAGAGGTTAGAAGACATTATCCAGAATGCAGCATAGACATGAAAATATGGAAGAGAAACTAGGAGACACGGACACAGGAGTAGAAGATGTAGCGTATGTCTAATCAGAGTTCCAGAAGGAAAGGAGAAGGAGGAAGGACAATATTTAAAGAAGTAATGGCAAAGAATTTTCCAGAACTCATGAGAGCCACTAAACCACAGATTTAAGAAGCTCAACAAATCCATAGCAGCATAAATAAAAAGAAATCCATACCTGATACATCATAGTATAACTGAAGATTACCAAAGACAAGAAAAAAATCTTTAAAAGTTTTCAGAGGGAAAAAAAGGATATATTATAAATGAGGAACAACTGACTATTGAGTTGATGTCTCAGCAGAAATAACAGAAGTCAGAAGACAGTATGCCAAAAGAAAATAACCATCAACATGAGTTCTGCTCAGATAAAATATTCTTTAAAAATGAGATCAATGTAATTTACCATATTAACAGAATAAAAGTAGAAAAATCATATGATCGTCTCTACAAATGCAGGAAAAATATTTGACAAAATTCAAGATCGCTTCACGATTAAAACTTCAAGCAAACTAGGAATAGAAGGGAACTTCCTCAACCTGATGAAGGGACCTATGAAAAGCTACAGCTAACATCATACCTAATAGTAAATGCTGTCTCCCTAAAATTGAGAACAAGACAGGGATGTCTGCTCTCACCACTTCAATTCAACAATGTACTAGAGGTTCCAGCCAGTGCAATGAGGCAAGAAAAATGAATAAAGGCACACAGAATAGAAAAGAAGAAGTAAACAGTAGAAGAATAAAATGGAATAAAAACAAACAAAAACAATACAGTAAGTGAAAAGAAAAAATACAGAATAGGAGAGATAAATAAAAGTAAATAATAGATGGCAAATACAATCCCAGAATACCAATTACATTAAATTTAAATGGAATAAATGCTCCTGTTTTTTAAAAAAATTACCAGAATTAATTTAAAAACAAAACAAAAAAAAGACAGCTGTAAACTATAAGGACACCAAAAGGATGAAAGTAAAAGGGTGGAATATGATCCATCAGGAACCCTCAGGTGTGGCTGGCAGGTATGCAGCCTGGAATCGCCTTTCCTAAGAGCACTTTGGAAGTCCTTAGTCAGTAACTACATGTGTCTCTCTGACCTGGCAATTCACTCCCATATACACTTCCAGGAAGTTCTCACATGGCTCCATAAAAGGAGGCAGAAGGGAGTATAGGAGGATGCCCACTGCAGGTATCTATGATGGCAAGTTTTGGACTTGCAGCACAGAGAATGACACATCAATGGTGGGCATGGGCCAGATGTACACACAGCAATGTGCATGGTTCTTACAAACACTGCACTGAATGCAAAAAGTAAGGGGGTTCACCGTGCCTACAAAACAATATAGACTTTGCAAGAACCCAAACAATCAAAAGGATATGGCAGACTGGTTGCCTATGGGGTGAGAGGGGAATGGAATGGTCATGGGAGAGTAAAGTAAATACATAAGAGGGTCGGGGGGCTGGTCTTACCCAGACCAGTGATGATCACCTGCCATGAGCTGAGGAGGATGACCACCTCAACCCTCTACACCTGTGGCCAAAACAAAAGAAACACAGAATGTGGCAAAGGGAGACACACACAGGGCCCTGGAACCCTGGTTCCAGCCCATGAAACAGTCTAAACCCAAGATGCAGTGTAAATCCATGGGCCATGCCAAGAGGACACAGGCATGGCGCAGTGGGGCACATGCCCATGCACTGTGCCCTCCAGTGCCCACAAGATGCTACCTGCACAAATCACATACAACCCCCTCCAAGTGCATGCATATCCTATGGGGTACACTCACACCAAGGTGCTTACCCTGAAGACATGTTGTACGACACTCAACACCCAGGGTTGAGCCACAGGGCCAGCTGAGGCCACTGACCCCTGAGAAACTTGCTCAGCCCAAGGCTGGGTGAGCTGGAGCCCTCGAGGGTGTGGGAGAAGGGGCAAGGGACTAACCAGAGTCTGGGGAGTCCAGCCCAGAACAGGGGCTCCCCAACCCCCCTTGCCCAACACTCTGCCACCATCTTGAGAGGGCTGAAAGGCCAGAGGGGCAGGGCTATTCCCCTTCCATGCACGCTCCCGCTGGGGGCAGATTCCGGCCACGCACCCTGTGACCAATGGTGTACCCACCTGGCCTCAGGCACAGCACACCTTTCCTCGTTCCACACAAATTTCTTCAGCAGGTCAGAGCAGCAGTACTGGTCATAACAGGTGCCACAGCAGAAATCAGGACAGAACTCAGGGAAGAGGTTGCGTCCACGGGAAGCCATACACACCTCACCATGGGCTGGAGCAGATAAAAAACTTGTTTACCTGTTGCCACAGGGCCAGGCCTCAGCCATGTCCCAGCCAACACAACCCATTCCCCAGCACCACCAGCAGGCACAAGCATGCTGGACTGTCTCTAAGTCATCCTAGTCTTTGGCCACCTCTGGCCACTGCCCCAACCAGCCTTGCCCTCTCACCTGAGCCACAGTAGAGGCATCCAATTGGGCTCCCTCTCTCCCCACTAGTCCGCTTGCCTCCTGATGGGGGGGTGAACTTGCCTTTTTTCTATCTCTTTTTCTTTTTCTTTTCTTTTTTTTTTTTTTGTTGAGGAAGATTAGCCCTGAGCTAACATCTGTTGCCAATCCTCCTCTTTTTGCTGAGGAAGATTGGAGCTGGGCTAACATCCATGCCCATCTTCCTCTACTTTATATGTGGGATGCCTGCCACAGCATGGCTTGATAAGTAGTGTGTAGGTCCGTGCCCAGGATCCAAACCTGTGAACCCCAGGCCACCGAAGCGGAGTGTGCGAACTTAACCACTATGCTACCAGGGCAGCCTGAGAGCAAACTTTATAAATGTGAGTCTGACTGGGCCACAGCATCCCTGGTTCCCACTGCCTCAGGATCAAGTCCAGAGTTCACAAAGTAGGGTCCTGGCTACAAAGAGCCTTGGGGGTCACCCCAACTTTCTGGCCCTATCCACACTCTGTCAATATTCTTATCTGTTTCTCATCCCCCACCTTCAAATCTACTCCTCCTTTAAGGCCTTACTCTAGGCCCCCTCCTCCAGAAGCCCCCCAAGCCCAGCAGTCACACAACTGACCAGTAATACCCCAGACCAGCTGCTGAGAACCAGGCCCTGAGCCAGTCAGTTCTTAATCCTCATACCCTCTCCCACCACTCAGCCACAGCAGCCTCAGCCCCTGCTGGACACCACAACACCAGGGTCCCAGCCCTTGCAGACCACACCCTCATGGCAGGCTATCTCCTGATCAATTCACCAACAGCCACAGTCACACCCACCACATGAGTGTCCATGCAGCCCTTGGCCCTTGGCCGGGCCTGCAGCAGGTGCCTAGGAAATGTCTGTGCCCTCAGTGGCCAAGGTTCCAGGGCAGTGGCACCATTTGAAGTCCCAGAACCAACACAAAGCTCTCAGTCACAGAGTTGAGATCTAATGACATCCCCACAGGCTGGGGTAAGGACAGAGCCTCAGGATACAAGGTCATGCTGAGGGACCTGGATGACAAGTGTGGAAATGACCCAGGGCTTTGGGTGACCACAAGGTTTGCAAACTTCTGGGGAGATGCTAGAGCCAAATGTTCCCATGCATCCTTAGGCTACATTAGCAGAGATCTAGTCCCCACCAGTAGGAAGGGACAGTCCTGGATTCTGGCTAGACAGACCCCAAATGGAACACCCAGTCCAGCAAGGCCCAGATGACTATGGTAGACCGGGGACAGGTCTGATGATAAACCCTGAGGTGTGGTTATGTCACTTGGAAACAGTCATGGCCCAGCACTCAGACTCTGGAGACCCAGTCTGGTCAGTACATTGTGCACCCTGGGGCCATCGGCAGGGCAAGGCCCAAAGACAGAGGCACTGAGTGACCATCTTGAGAAGAGATAACTAGGAATGGGTTGGGAGTGGGGGGGGTATTTTGTTCTTGGCAGCTCCAGGTAGAACCCTGCTCGGGGCAAAGCTGTGGGGCAGAGGATCAGATCACCAACAGGCCCAACCCAGCCAGCTGTCCACCTGACAGCAGATATGGTCAGCATGGCCCATGCTACTGGGTAGCTCAGGTGGCCCACTTCCAGCAGGGTCTTCACAGCCTTTACAGCCACAGCCCAAGCCTCTAAGCTGGGGCTGAAGACACACTGGTGACTCTGTTTGGGCTAAGAGTCCATGACACAAACGTTCTTCTGACCCCCAGACACTCCGGACACTACTCTCCAGACCTCACTGGACCAGGGATCAGAGTTTCACCTTCTCACTTTCCCACCCCAGGTCCTCCAGATTCGTCCCAGCCCCCAGGAAATAAAGCCCTTCCCCTCCTGGAAGCCACCCACCCTAGAGGGATCTTCAGCTAACTGGTGGGGGCCAGCCCGCAGTGGCTGTTCTAATTCCTATGCCTAAAAGTCCCCCAGCCTGGCCTCCCAGGTCTGTGAATCATCAATCTACAGTCAACACACAGTTAGTTGTGTCTCCTCCAACCGTGGAGGCCAGCCTCAGCCATCTCCAGGAACACAAGCACCATGGAGGCAGCGGTGGGGGCTCCCTGCCAATAAACAGAGGCTGAGAGGGAAGGCCTCTGATGGAGGGGCCAGGCCTCTTAGCAGCCACCACCCCGGGGGGTAAGGCCAGGCAGGAAATCCTTCCCCCAGCCTCAGGGGACCAATCCTTTGGAACATCTGAGAAAGGACAGTCCCCACCCCACCATTCCAGGGCGGAACAATGGTGGCAGCTGCCTGGGGTCTGGGCAGTGTCAGTTCAGAGAGGGGTGCTGGATGAAGGAAAGGTCAGTCGTGGGGTCGCTGGGTGCCTCGGGGTTATTAGGGGTGAGTGGGAGGCACTGTGGGGATGGCGCTGCCTGGGCTCCAGAGACGGCGCGGACGGACGTGGCTGACCCCGTCCCTGGCCGGGACAAACTGCCCCCACCCCCAAAGGCTCACCACCCGGAGGCGGCGGTAGCAGCAACAGCACCAGCAACAGGATCCGCGGCGCGGGGGTCGGCGCAGCCATGGCTGGGAGGGTGGACAGACCGACAGACGGACACACGGACGGAAGCACCAGGGTCCCGGTGCAGCCGCAGCCCCAGCGACCCGCGCGGCCACCCCTCCCTCGCCCCGCCCCGGCCGGTTCCCGGAACCCCGCCCGGGAAGGAGAGGAGGGGAGCAGGGCGAGGCCCCTCCCCGCCTCCGGGCCAGGCCCGCGTCTGGTGTCTGCGCGAAAACTCGGATCCGGTTCGCTGACGCGGGCGGGCGCCCGGCGACCACCGGAGTTGCCTTCTGTTCTCGGGATGCGTACCTCCCGCCCCTCCTTGCTCAGCCCTCGGGCCCGGAGGGGCTCTCCGCGGGAGTCTGCGTCCTAGCATAGCGCCTACTGTGTGCTGCCGGGAAGCCGACACAGCCCCTCCCTGCGCCTCGGTTTCCTCATTTGACCCTGGGATCCTCACTCCTACATAAGGACCAGGTGAGGCGACGCGGGGAGTGCCCAGAGCAGACCTCAGCACACAGTAGGCACCCAACAAATGCCGGTTTCCTTCTGGAAGCCTAGTCCGGAGTCTTCTGGGGACCCCAGGGCTGAGGACACGCCATCGCCCTGCCCCCTAGAGTGACACCTCTAACCCCGTGGTTATCCTAACACCCGGCCCAGGCAGGCTCACCCCTGGCTCTGGGCAAGCCTGGCAGATAGCCTGGTCTGGGGGTGGGAACTGGCAGCTCCCAGACACACGAGGCCACCTCCTGGCTCAGAGGAGCGTGACTGGCCCATCCATGTCTGCCCCGGGGCATGTGCTCTCACAGGACACCCTGAGATGGGGCAGTGGCTAACAGTGGCCCTGCCTCTCACTGTGGGACAGGGGTCTGGCAGAGCCAGGGAAAGGGAGTTGGAGCACTGTCTAAGTCCATTCAGGCCGCTATAACAAAACACCATAGACTTGCTGGCTTATGAAAAACAGACATTTATTTCTCACAGTTCAGACTGAGAAGTCCAAGATCAGGGTACCAGCAGATTCTGTCTGATGAGAGCCCGCTTCCCGGTTCACAGGTGACTGTCTTTTCCCTGTGTTCTCAGGGGCTGGAAGGGGCAACAGAGCTCTCTGGGGCCTCTTTTATGAGAACACCAGTCCCACTCATGAGGGCTCCACCCTCATGATCTAATCACCTCCCAAAGGCACCGCCTCCTAGTACCATCGCAGTGGGGGTTAGGATGTCAACATATGATTTGGGGAGAACACACACATTTGGTCCATGACAAGCATTTTTTGCCCCGAGCTTCTGCCCTGCCACCTACTGTGCACCTGGCACATTCAGTATATTATACTCAAGGCAGAAAAAACAAAATGTCACACTAACTAGGCACCTGAGCCAGTGTGTACACCCTGTGTGCCACCACTGAGTGCAGGGGCATCACTGTGATAAAGAGTGAGACCTGAGGTGACAACACAGGATGTCCTTGGTGCAGTTTCCCAGGCTGGGGTGTGAGAACAGGGAGCCCCCATCACCACCTGGGATGGTGGAAGGGCACAAGACTCAGCACGCTCAGCACACAGGTGAGAGAGAGGTGTGACTGTCCCCAGGCAGGATGAGGGGCCCTCCCTGACCCAGCCCTGCCTCATCCTGCCCTTCTGCCTCTGCCCCTCAGCTCCAGTCTGAAGCTGGACGCAGCCCAGGTCCCCCTTCCCCATGCACAAGGGCCACCACACTCTCCCCTCCACGTCTAACTCTGCAGGCGTCCTCTGATCCCTGTTCCACATCCAGGGAGTCCAGCCTTCTGCCTCCCACAAACTTAGTTCCTCCTCATAACAGTCCCTGCCTCCAGCCAAGCTCCTAAGAGTTGTTTCTCACCTCCCATCATGGATTCCCTGTGAACCAGGCCTGTGAAGCAGGAAAGGGTCACTTCTGCAAGTTGCTTGGGGAAATCAGCCCCTCCAAGGCAGAAACCAAACTCCCTGTGCCAAATGTGGGGGTCTTAACAAGACTGAGGGGCTCAAGTCCATGTAGGGACACATGATGTGATGACCCAGACCAGCTGGATTAGCTCAGCAAAAAAGTGCCAGGCCACAGGTGTGGGCTGGAGGGGCCGGCAGCTGGTGACTGTTGCCCTCAGCCCTGCCCCCTCAGACAGCCTTTCTCATCGGGCCTCTCCCCATCACCCCTCCCTTTCATTCTAGCAGGTGCCCTCCCCTCCTCAGAGGTAGACCCTACCTTTAATTCTGCCCTTTGCCCATCTGGCCTCCCTGAAAGGGCTCACACCTCATCTCAGGCCATAACCCTCTGTACCTCCTGTGCCCCTGTCCCAGGCCAGTGGCACCGCAGGGCCCTTCCCTGTGTCCTAACCCTCTCCCTCCTCATTTCTGCCTCACGATGCCTGCCTGTGTCCTGGACCATCTGTTTGTCACCTTCCTTACATCCCACCCACACGTCTACTCTTGCCCCCTCCCCACCATGCTCACATGCTCACCACCCACCGGAATCGCCAGGCACAGTGGACCCTGCCCTAACCTCCCTCCCAGCACTCTTGGCCTCTGAGATTCTGGGCCCATCCACCACTGTCCATGCCCTACAGACTCCCAGAGGTCCATCTCCAAAGACCTCCTGGGCCTCCACAGGCAACTCACTGTTCCCAAACCTGTGTCCCCATCTCTACCTGGTCACCCAGGCATACTGCTCAACTCCCCCATACTCTGCCACTTGCACCTCCAGAACATTCTTTTACCCACTACTGACCCAGCTCTGGACTCACCGACCCTCCCCGCCCCCGCCATGCTTCCAGTTTTGATCTCCCTGAAGAACAAATCAGTCACATTCCTGTTAGAAGACAAAATTCAACCGATTTATGAATCCAGGAGCATCCCATCCAGCAGGTAGAGAGATAATTCCAAGGAGGTACACAAAATGGAAGGTTTTTATAGGCAGAAGGAGGGTGGAACAAGAAAGGATTAGCAAAAGAAAAGAGAGGATTGTTTCAGACCAGGCAATCTTCTTGTGGGGGAAGGTCCGGCAGGGGTTTTATCATGCAGATTACCTCCTGGGTGCTGGTCAGGAAATTCTAGACTATCCATTAAGATTATATTCCTGAGGAAGGTTGAGACTACAGTTAGGTCAGGTATTAAATCAAGGTTTGGTATCATGGGCTTTGCACAAGTGACGCCATTTGGGGCACATGGGTTTTCTCTTTAACACCCCCCACCCACTCTAAACCCTACATTGGCTCCCCGTGGTTCTTAAGATAAAGTCCCAAGTTCAGTCCATAGCACTGAATGGGCTCCTGCTTCCCTGCTCTCAGCAGCCACCACTCACATTACTCCACCCTCTTTAGGTCCCAGTTTAAACACCACCTCCTCCAGGAAGCCTCCCAAGATGCCAAGTCTGTGTTAGGGCTCCCCTCCGTGTTCCCACACCCCTTGTGAGTCCCCCAGCCTAGCATCAAACCCTGGGTCATGTGGGTGTCTTCTGCTACTTTGGGGGCTCAGTGAGGCTGCTGACCAGTGGCAGGACAGCAGAGCCCCTGCTTCAGTGGGGGTCATGGTAGCCGGGCAGCAGCATGCAGTGTCTGGGCCTATGGTGAGGGCTGTGTGAGTCCCCTGCTGGCACTGTGGCAGTGGCAGTGGCATGCTCACCAGGCCAAAGCAAGAACTGCGATTCCGGCTAGAGACGAAGCTATATGGCCTCTGAGTCTTGCCCTCCAGCCCGCTTGGTGGCTCTGGGAGCTACAAAAGTTCCTTTTCACAAATTCTGTTTCTGATTAAGGTGGGCAGGATTAGTTTCCTCCAAGTGATAAAGAAGTTGTCACCAGGAATGGCAGCAGGTGACCAGGGAAATGGGGGTGTGCCCAGACTGGACATTTGCCTGGCTAGAGCTAAAGGCAGTGAAATCCAGCCAGGATGGAGGGGAGGACTGGCCGCCCTGGCAGGCTGAGGTGACAGAGCTGGTAAAGCCATTGCTGGCAGTGTGGAATAATAAAAAAGAAAGAGTTGCTCTTTCTCCGTTTCCTGGCACCAGTGCTCCTAAAACACTTGGAATTTACTGTCTTTTTTATTCTAATAAGATGACTCCTGTGGCGGGGGGAGGGAGAGAGAGTCATCCCCCCCTAGGTAGCTTCAGGATGGGGGCTGGCCACCAGAAGACCAAGCCACAAACAGAGGGTTGGTACTTTCAGCCCCACCCCCAACCTGAGGGATGGGGGCAGAGACTGACTTCTATCACCATAGGCCAACATGCCTACATAATGAAACTTCCATAAACCCCCTAACTGATGGAGTTCAGGGAGCTTCTGGGTTGGTGGGCATGTTGATGTGCTGGGAAGGCAGCAGCCCTGGACAGCTTGGAAGTCCGCACCACCCTTCCCCTCCCCTCATACCTCACCCTGTGCATCTCTTCCATTTGGCTGTTCCTGAGTTGTATCCTTTATAATAAACTGGGAAATGTAAACAAAGTGTTTTCCTGAGTTCTGTGAGTCGTTCCAGCAAATTATCAAAGCTGAGGAGGGGGTTGTGAGAACCCCCGATTTATAGCCAGCTGGTCAGAAGTTATGAGTGGCCCTCTCAGAACTTGTGACCAGCACCTGAAGCCAGGGCAGTCTTGTGGGACTGAGCCCTTAACCTGTGGGGTCTGCACTAACTCTGGAGCTAGTGTCAGACATGGCATGGGGCCGGCCTGGTGGTGCAGCGGTTAAGTTCACGCGATCCACTTTGGAGGCCCAGGGTTTGCAGGTTCGGATCCTGGGCGCGGACCAACGCACGACTTGTCAGCCATGCTGTGGCGGTGTCCCATATAAAGTAGAGGAAGATGGGCACGGATGTTAGCCCAGGGCCAATCTTTCTCACACACACAAAAAAAGAAAACAGAACCCCATAGGTGGCCACTCAGGTGATGAGCTCCTTGAGGACAAGGCTTTGAGAGGTGAAGGGGCTTTACCTTAGAATAGCATGAAGGGCCTGAGAAGTGAACAACTGCGGTGTCAGGTGGTTGCTTCTAACAGCACCAAACAGCTTAAAGAAAGAATGACAGGGTCAGATTCTTAGCTGCTTTATGTCAAGGCACAAACTGAGAACTTTCTCACCTTTGCAAAGGAGTCTCCTGTCTCTTGCAGCCACAGGGCTGAGACAGCCCAGCATCAAACCCAAAGGCTGATTCTGGGGGTTCCAGACTAAACACAGGTTGAATTCACAGTCTCACTAAGCCGTTTATGTGGAAGTTCTGTCCTGATCAGGACAGAGCAGAGTGTGCACACAGAGACCTGGGAAATGGGACTCCACACGCCTACGTTCAGTGGGAAAGTGCCTTCCTTGACCATCAGCGTCATCTGGCACAGTGGGCCGCTCTCTCCTCCTCCCACACTCTCCACACTGCTCCTTCTCACACTCCTTTGCTGGCTTTTCCTCATCTCAAGCTCTTAATGTGGGCTCCCCATGGCTCAGTCCTTAGGCTCCATTTCTTCCCTATTTACAGCCCCCTTGGAGAGCTCATCCAGTGTCATGGCTCTAAATACCATCTACACACTGATGCCATTTCTTATCTCCAGCCCAGGCCTCTTCAACTCCAGGCTCAAAGATGCAACTGTTCTGTCAACATCTCCACTTGGATATCCAACTGGCACTTCATCATAATGCGCCTTCAGCTGAACTGCTGACCCCTTAGCGCCACCAGCTTCCTCCGTGGGCTTCTACGTGTCCAGAAGTGGTAACCCCATCCCTTGGCATCATGTCTTTCTCATATGCCTTCATCCAAACCATCAGCTAATCCTGGATTTACCTTCAAAATTGATGTAGAATCTGACCGCTTCTCAGCAGCTCCTTCACAAGCTTCATGGTCTCTCACCTGGCTTATCGCAGCCACTTCTGTAGACAGGTCTCCTGGCTTCTACTCTGCCCCATTAGAGTCTATTCTTTTTTTTTTTTTTTTGGTGAGGAAGATTGTCCCTGAGCTAACATCTGTGCCAATCTTCCTCTACTTTGTACACAGGGCACCGCCACAGCATGGCTTGATGAGCAGTGTGTAGGTCTGCACCCGGGATCTGAACCTGTGAACCCCGGGCCGCCAAAGCAGAGTGTGTGAACTTAACTACTATGCCACTGGGCTGCCCCTAGAGTCTGTTCTTGATTCAGCAGTAGCCAGAAGGATCCTTTAAAAACCTCTTCACTCCCTCTTCTGCAGCCACCCCAGCCTCCTCTACACTCCTGGAACTCTCTGGGCACAGCCTGCCCTCAGAGCCTTGCACTGGCTGTGGAATGCTCCATGGCTTCATCCAGGCCTTTGGTCACCCTCTCTGTCCCAGCACCCTCTAATATACTACATCTTTATTTCCTTTTTTGGTTTTTTGTTTTGTTTTGTTTTGTGAGGAAGATTCACCCTGAGCTAACATCTGTTGCCAGTCTTCCTCTTTTTGCTTGAGGAAGATTGGCCCTGAGCTAACACATGTGCCAGTCTTCCTCTATTTTGTATGTGGGACACCGCCTCAGCACGGCTTGATGAGGTCAAGGTCTGCACCCAGGATCCAAACCTGTGAACCCTGGGCCACCAAAGCAGAGCGCGTGAACCTAACCACTATGCACTGGGCCCACCCCTAGAGTCTATTCTTGATTCAGCAGTAACAAGAGGGATGTTGGGCCGGCCCAACATCTTTATTTCTTTACTGTGTCTCCCACCACAAGAATGTCAGCTCTGAGACAGCAGGGAGTTTGCCTGTCATGTTTACACTGTATACCCACGGCTTAGCCCATGGTAGGCACTTAATGTGTTAAGTTAATGACTTAACTAAAATGAAGATACATGAAAAAACTCAAGAGGAATCAAATTATCACCAACCCCAGCCCTTCTCCACCTCCCTTGCTCAGTGAAGCCAGGTGTCCTCCCCCGAGACCTCATGAGGGAGTTACTTTGCAAGGGAAGCCAACTCTTCTGATACTCCTCCTTCCCAATTCTTTAATAGCTCCAGTGCCTTAGACTACAAATGGATTCCAGCATGTCTGGAGACCTTATTACAAAGTCAGACCCAGAGGGGAAGGCTTATATATCAAAAGAATTGTTAAGACTTTGTTATTTTATGTTGGCCATATGGAGAATATGTGTGGGAAAAGATTGAGGTCTTAGACCAACGAGATTAGAACATAAGTTTATACTGGGCTGAATTTATCAATGCAGGTGCACTTGCCAGAAATTCTGGATTCAATGTGCTGGCTTAAGCTACTGGGGTTGTTCTCTGTCTGTGTGGTTGGCTGAAATGAAAGCTGGATCTCACCAAATGCAGCTGAGGCGTCCAGAGCTCCCTGGTATGGAGGGGACTCCAAAGCCTCAGGAAGATTCACTCATTCATTCAAATAAATGCTGGGCTGAATTCATCACGGACAGCTCACCTTTCCCTGAGTCCCTGGAGAGGACCCAGAAGATACTCCCTTCACCAAGGCCTTTGGAAGTCCATTGCTGAGGGAAGTATCTTTGAAAAGTTTGTTTTCTGGGGCTGCAGTACGAAGTACTGCACAATGAGTGGCTTAAACAACAGAAATTTATTGTCTCACAGTTCGAGGCTGGAAGCTTAAAACCAAGGCGTCAACAGGTCCATGCTCTCTCTCTGAAGGTGCTAGGGAATTTTGGATTAGGCGCCACACTACTCCAGTACGACCTCATCTTAACTTATTACAACTTCAAGGACCCTATGTCCATATAAGGTCACATCATGAGGTACTGGGGGTTAGGTCTTCAATATTTGAATTTCAGGGGGGAACACAATTCAACCCATAACAAGCGCCACAGTCACTCTTCCCATGGGTCAGGGATTTTGACTGGAGACACTATAGTTGAAATGGCTCTTTGATTTCAATGCAGATACCAGGACCCTGGGCGACAAGGGCTAAGTAGCAGCACTGACCTGCCAGAACAAAGAGAGGTGTGGAGACCATGACACGCAGTAGGACTTATAGGTAATCTGAATGGTCAGATCTGGAAGGATCTTTGGTAGGATCACCAGGCCCCTAAGATCAAAATCGAAGAGAAGGCAGGTAGAGTCCTACTTGATGTGTGTAACAAAAGAACCGGAGGTCTGCCGAACAGAGACCTGACTGCAACAGAGAGGATTTACCAATTTTCTAGATCAGATCAGTTTATAAACCCAGGGGCTCCTGAAGGAAGTGGCGTGGGTGCTCTTTAATGAGGGCCCTGTGAAATAGCACAGGTTCATGAGGGCACTTTCCTCACAAGCCTTCCCAAAGAGACCTGTGACCATTAACCAGGGTGTGGCAGACACTAATTCTGGTCTACCACAAAGCCATTTTTCACTTTCAATAAAATAGTTTTGTTCAAACAACAATGTGCCCAGCCCCAGGGAATGAATAATGATTGGTCTAAACCAAACATGGCAATACTCCCCTTCGCAGGTGATAATTATATTTTATTTTATTAATATATGGTATAAAATTATTAAATTATAAATATAATTCAAATGTTGCTGAAACCTATGTCTTTGCAACAACATTTTATTCTATCCAAATGTCCTCTGATCTGACCTGATGGCCATTGTTTCCTAGCAACCCAAAATGCTACAAAATTCTTCAACATGACAATATATAATCACTCTTTCTAGGTTGTGGTAGAACATTGGATCTGAAGAAAAATTCTGATAGTGTTATATTTCATTCCTTCTGCTGTTGCTTTGCTGCTAAAAATCTTCAACACCTTCTTGAAAAAGTGCTGAAGCCTCCAAGGAGGTCAGGTGTCCACCCCAGGAACTCAGTCCCCCAACCTCACTCACCAGGAAGAAGGTCATAGGTGACATCCCTCTGAGGCCCGGATGAAGCCCAGGGGTTTCTGTCATCCACCGTGACATGGCTGGGTAAGGCAGAGCCATAGCTGTTTGCAACCCCGCACCACCAAGAAGCCTGCCCAGCCAGAGCCACCCTCCACCCTGACACTCTGGGAGAGGTGAAGGTGGCCACCCAGTATGCTCAGCCCATGTCCATGGAGGAGCACCCCTACAACCTGCCCTCCCAACAGCCCAGTCCCAGGGCAGGAGGTATAGGAAATCCAACAAAATTCTAAGGCATGGGAAAGGGAAAACCCTGCCCTTTGTCACCATCTTCCCCATCCCAGAGGTAGGTGACAAAGAAAACACCACAAAACTAGCTAATATGCCCCCACCCACGGCTCCATGCAGCCCCTCCATCCTCCACCCAGCCCCGGTTCCCCTCCCCAGGAATGCCAATATTTGGGACCCCCATTTCCAGGGACCCCAGAATACTCCCCTTAATGGTACTCCACCTCGGATCCCCCCACACATCTGCCTTTTGTCAGGGGTGAGGGCCCAGAACCCTAGGTCAGCCCAGAGAAAACTCGGGCCCTGTCCCTGCCCATATGTGCCAGGCCCAGGGCTCACTCCAGGGCAAGACAATTTCCTCTCCAGAGAGGGGTAGTCCCAGGGATGGGAGCTGGACCAAGGATCCCAACACAGACCTAGGAGAGAGACCACAACATGGGGGTCTGCAGCACCGGCTGGAAAGAACACCTTGAAAATGGAGCGCTGGCCACAAGATACAACCTTAGATTATTATTTTTTAAAGTATTTATTGCAAAGAATGCTGGACACAGTGTGATGTGTGGCTGAGATCCAACACCATCCATTCCAGGGAGACCAGAACATCTGCAATACCCACATCGACCATCACAGCTAAAACCTGGCAGCCAACCAGGTGGGTTGCTGCCCATGCAGAGACCACTCAGGGCAGAGGCGGGGAGGGGCTGCCCCAGCCCAGGCTGTGACCCGAGACTTCCCTCTGCTCCATCCCAGTCCTGTAACACATCCAGGTCAAGCAACTCCTGATTTCTGGACACAGAGAGAAAAGGCCTTGCTGATCTCACCTCCTCCGGCCAGAAGTCCTGGAGAGGTGGGGACATCCAGACGTACATGCTACTAACTGAAGGGACCCACTACGGCCAACAAATCAGTGTGCCCAGGTGACCAAAAGTCACCAAAACTCTGGGGGACACAGAAGCAAAGGCTGCAGTCTCCATGTCCCAAAGGCAGTGGCATGGTCCTCTGGCCTTGGGTCTAAGGGGCTTGGGGGTCTGACAGGAGACAAGTCCAGAAGGAGGATCCTGCCCCAGCCCCACCCTGGATATCTCTCCATCCATGTTTGTCCATGGGTACTGCAGTAGACAAAGCTGAAGGAACCCCAGCTGGGGCCAGGAACACAACTTCCTTCAGGGGCAGGTGGCACCTGCAGGCTGCAAAGCCCTGGGGGGCTGAGAAAAGCAGCTGCTCTGCCAGGCACAGCCCAGGAAAGATTCTGGGTACAAAGCGGACTTGAGATCCTGGGGCCTGGCTTCACCAAGAACCACCTGTGGACAGCAGGATATCTGACTACAAATTCACACACTTTCTCACCCAGCCCCACAACTTGCGGGCCAGTCTGCTTGCCCAGCTATAAAATGGAGCTGGAACTCGCTACCCAGCCTGTCTCTCTGGGCCCAAAAGGACTCAGGGGCGTGACAGATGGCAGACTTCCCAGGGTCATTTTCACCAGGCTCCCATGCAGTGCACATGAACGAAAAGCTGTGAGGTGGCTGGGAAAATCCTCCCCTGGACAGGGGCTGCCTCTGGGTTCTGGCCTTTCCCTTGCTCAGTCCCATAGTTGGAGGTCACAAATGCCAGGACAGGCTTTATAGAACCATAATGAGCTTTTCTGAATCATTCACAGCAAATGCATGTCTCTGGCACCGGTGTCCACTCCTGTGTGGACACAGGCAGCAACGGGTGAGAGGTAGCCTCATGGCGTGGCTGGGAGGGGAAGATGTGGTGGTAGCCCCTCCCTCAAATATGTGGGAGTGTGCACTGGGAAGGAGAACTCACACAACCACCCTGTCTTTACATGGTTTCACCGTGAGAGTAGTCGGGAGGGGCCGGCCTTGGCCCCCAACTCCCATAAGCTCCCACCATTCCAGTGTATACACAGTTGGGAAGGGGTGACCATGAGTGCTCCACTCCCTGCGTGCTTCTGCGCACGACAACGTGCTGAAGTGAGCACACTGCTTTCATGAGCGTCCTCAAATGCGGTGGCACAGATACAAAGGCCTGGCCAGTGGAGGTGTCTGCCTTGGCGGAAGCTCTTCAGTTCCTGGCAGGGCAGGATGGGAGGGCATCCCTCTCACCTGAGGCAGCAGCAGCTCAGGATCCCATGAAGACCTTGCCTCTGGATGAGAAAGTGGCCACAGCGAGGAGAGCAGAGCCCCTGCAGGGGTTCCCAGGCCCACTCTGCAGCTCAGCCACAGTGGGAACATCACAGCAAGTGCTTTCTGTTTCACATTTTAGGGTTTCACACTTCACAAAGCCAGCCTAACCAGTGAGAGAGAACACCTAAAAGCTGCAACAGAGGGATCAGGTGCTGCAAAACCTCTCACCAGCCCGGGGCAGATGCAGTCTGGCCGAAGGATTTTTAGCAGCAGGTCAGGCACCACATACAACCCCGTCGCTGACTGTCAACAAGGAAGCAGGTGGGCTGGGGCTGGGGTTCTGGGCGCCACCAGCCACGCATGGCTTTGAAGGCATTCCTGCATGGTGACTGTCACACAGACCAGGGGGCCTGGAATGACCTCATCTGCAGAGATCGATGCCTGTCCAGGGATCACAGTGGACAAGACACAGTCACTGGTGAGCAGGGACTGTGACAAGGGCTTCCTCCGGAGGCCTTGAGATGTCTACATTCTGCACAAAAATAAAAACACAGAACATTCACCCTGCGGCAAGAATAGACAGATGCCTGCTGTGTGCTTTCCTCATCACTGTGGCTGTCTGGGCTCACATTATTACTCAGAGGAGCCCTGGTAGCAGGACTCCAGGCCCCAACCTTCCCGAAGAGTGTGGTGAGGAGTCTCTGGACATACGGTGGGTGGACGAACACAAGAACAAAGGTGAGGTTGGAGGATGTCTCCGGTTCCTGCTTGCTCCTTGCAGGCAGGTCAGTCATTACCCAGAGGCAAGGCCTGCCTCAGCTCTGGGTCAACTGGGGAGGAACACCTGGCCCCCTGGACCTCCTGAAGCCCTCAGCTGCAGACGGCCCCTGCCAAGCTGCAGAGCCCAGTTCCGTCCACAGCCTGCTGAGCTCAGGGCACCTCAGGCATAAGGCACAGGGGACCTGAGACTTCCCTCAGCTCTACAAGACTGTCCTATGTGACTCCCAATCCTGGTGGCCCATTGGAACAGGTCACTAATGACCTGGGTTGCCGCCCTGTGCAATGTGACATACCCAGAAGTGCAGGGAGGGAGATATGACCCCCGTGGCCACAGCCCTGGGTTCACAGGACCGGCCACTGGGATTCTAAGGGCAGGTGCAATTCTCAATGCGGCCAGGCCTCCTGAGGGCCCTCTTTCTCATCACAGCCTGTCCCTAAGGATGAGCTAGGACCTGGGGATCCTGCCCACCCGAAAGGGAACCATCCCAGAATGTGTGGCCAGCAGAAGTTTGCCTCTCAGAAGCACCCACCCAGAGGCGGGCAGGCTGGCTGCCAGCTACCTCATGGCCATGCCAGCTCCTGCCCTGTGGACCAGAGGGGTCAGCCCCCAATACCTGCTGGGTCCAGGAGTCTCTCTCACCATCACCTGGTCAGTCAATACTGGGGGCCCAATGCCATCTGAATTTTCCTCAGTACAAAGGATGCCTGTTAGGACATGCCTTCCCCTGTGACCTGTGGGTGCCAGACTGGGCCTGGACCAGACTCTCAGGGCAAATGGGGAAGAGGCTGGTCCTGGTGAGAGGCAGCAGCCTTAGGAAGCAGGAGGACACATCCACACATCTCTGCCTGCAGGGCTCAAGGCCAAGGGGCTGCAGGTGAGCAGCCCAAGGCCTGCACCCTCGGCAGGGACCCAGGGCCTGGCATGCCCCATCACGGTGCAGTAGACTCCAGGAATGGGGTTCGGAAGGGGCAGTCCTGCCCTTGGCCTCAGGGGGAGAAGTAATCAACGTGGTGGAAGGACCCCATATGGGCATAGAAAGTGGTTCTGGGCAACACTTCCAGGAGCTTCTGTCTTAAACAAGACACTGGGGGAACATAGGGTGGCGAACTGCTCTTCTGCAGGAAGGCCTCTGCCCAGGGCTGAGACTCCCTCAGCATCTGCATGGCCCTTTCCCCAACAAAGCTGATACTGTTTTAGTTTTTAAAGGTGCTTGAGTTGGAAAGGGTGCTCATGAGGCCGGGGCTGCAGGGGGAGCATGGACAAATCCCCACCTGCCTCTTGTAGGCTTCCAGCGTCTTCCCCAGCTGGGACCTCCCTCCTTTGCTCAGACCTCTGTGGTGGGGCTGCTGGGGAGCTAGCCACACCCAGGCTCAGGTGCTTCCTAGCCTGGTGGCCCAGCTCCAGGGACTTCCCCACTCCTCACTCCCCACCCCAGGCAGCTCTGGGTAAGATTAGACCTAGCCCAGGGCCACACCCGGAGCCCTGGCCTCACCCTGCAAATGAGAGAGCAGCCTGGGCAGAGAACTCAAGCTCACTCTGGCAAGCAACCCAGCTGGGCCTGGCCCTGGAAGATCCTGTGTCTAGACACCCCTGAGAACATGCCCACCACCCCAGCAGTGACCCCATCGCTACCTGAGGCCTGTCCCGGTGCGTGTTCACAGCCACCACGTTCAGGAATATGGATTCCACTTTACAACCTAACAAAGGGAAGACATAAATCCATTCTCCCTCCTGAAAGGCAGCTGGAGCCACAGAGGGTAAAAACTTATCTCAGGAGGAGGTGTGGGTCATGTGGGATAGAAGCAGGTGCCTCAGCCTCACCTTAGTCCTCCCACCTGAGGCAGCTCTGGGGGCCCTGTGAGGAAGGACGGAGCACCATATCAGGCACATGCTATGTGCCACTGCCCAGTGCAGCCTCAGTGAAGAGCCCAGACACCCAGGCAGAGCCACACTGAGGACTCAAGCTGCCAACCTTGGGGGCTGAGGGCGGTCTGAGGAGCAACAAGCCTGGTTCAGCATGGGGTCATTACGCTCAGTTTTCAGGACCCCAAGACCACCCCCACCCAATCCTGTCACACACACATGGCTGAATCAACATAGTGTAATGGGGGGTGAGGGATGAGCACACGTTGGAATGACACTAGCTGCCACTGAGCTTTACAGTCATTCTCCCGAGAACACAACCACCTGGGGGTGCCGCAGCCTGTGCTGAAGGGGCCAAGCCGAGCCCAGGAGCGTAGGAAGCTGCCTGAGGTCTCCCCTGGCATAGCCAAAGGCAGAGGTGAGACACAAAGCACTCTGCACCCAGAATATTTGAAGTTCCAGGTCCTGGGGGCCCATGGAGGTTTTGGAAAAACCAGTGGAAAAGCCCTAGTGTGGGTGGGTGATGTGTAAGGAAGGATCACTGGAGAGGCTTCCTGTGGCCATAGAAATAAAAACAAAAACATTAAAAAGCAAACTGGAAAAGACAGTGGGGTGGAGGGAGGAGGAGTAAGCTCCTAACAGAATTTATATGGGGTTTGCAGAAAGTCATGGAACCCTGTAGAGAGCCAGAGTCTGGCAGCTGAGGTCAGTGCGCAGGAAGCTTCCTTACCGTAAGCCACAGGGGTCAGCTTCAGGACCGTGTGCAGCGGACACTTGAGGTAGGGCAGCTGTTCTGTGGACACAGACAGGGAGGGCTGGCAGGCCAGGGGCCCAGGTGACAGTCCCTCTCTCTCTCTCTCACATACACACATCCCACCTCCCCAAGGGGCAGGGCCCACACCTGCTGCCTTGTCAAGGAAGTAGGCCAGGAGGCAGCGCATCACAGCCTGGTGGCAGATGACCAGCACGTTCTCTTGCCTCTCCAGTTCCATGATGACAGGCTCGAGTCGCTGGACTAGGTCCTCGTAGGACTGCAAGGGCAAGCGGGAAAGGTCTCTTAGGCCCAGCTCCAGGGGAAGGGATGGAGACATCCTGCGTAGTGGGCTACCTCCTCACTCCTGGAACTCCTCACCACTCTGGGAGGCTGTGGCTAAGTGTCCTCCAGCCTGGCTCCTGAGGGCCTGGGGTGGGCAGCTCAGTGCTGGGGCCTGCCCCTAGAGGACTGCGCCAGTGAGATGTCCACTGGGTTGGGGTGGGGGTGGGGATTGGTAGCCTGGGAAAGTTATCATCTTCCCCATCCCAGGGCCAGGTCCCAATAGGACTGAGAGGGCAGGGCTGGGCCTCAGGCTGCCATTCCAAGGGGCCACCTCCGTGCCCACCCACAGGGCCCTTCACTGAACCCTCAGCTGATGGAATTCATATGCTGGCAACTGATGACTGGTGGAAAAGACACTGCTCCCCTTCCAGCCCACAGCAGACGGAGTGCGCTGGAAGACCCCGAAACTTCCCGGAGTACGACCTGTCAGAAACACCTGAAGTCCCCAGGAATGATCCTTGCAGTCTGCCTGCCCTATACCTGCCCTGGGTGGCCTGAGGTAGCTGGTGGGAGCCCTTGGACCAATCCCTGCACCTGGCAGGTTTAGACTTTCACCAGGAAATCACGCCCTGGGGGGTTTCATCCCTCTTTGCACACAATGAGTGGTCCTTCAAAAAAAAAGGCCTCAAGGGGCCGGCCCGGTGGCGCAGTGGTTTAGTTCGCACTTGGCAGCCCAGGGTTCGCGAGTTCGGATCCCAGGAGCCCGCGGATGCACTGCTGGTCAGCCATGCTGTGGTGGCGTCCCATGTAAAGTAGAGGAAAGATGGGCACGGATGTTAGCCCAGGGCCAGTCTTCCTCAGCAAAAAGAGGAGGATTGGCGACGGATGTTGGCTCAGGGCTGGTCTTCCTCACAAAAAAAAAAAAAGGCCTCAAGCAGTCAGAGCTGAACTTGCCTCATGCTTTGATTGGGAGCAAAACCGAGGTGGATTTGTGCTGGTCCCTGGTATTTCTAGGGGAATCCTTGATTGGTTCTTTTGGTAACTATAATATGCCTACCAATTTTCCCCAGTATTCTCAAATTTGCGCAGCCAACTGTTTTGTTTCCTTTTACTGTTATCTGGCTTGGTTCTAAATCTGAGCTCTGCCTCACAGTATGATGTGGGGAATAATTAACATTACCCAGAGCTGTACTCTTCCTGAGAACAGTACAGCACAGGGGCCTGTGAGCCTGACATCTGGATGGGAGCTTCTATGTGTGCACGTGTATGTGTGTACACACATGTATGTCTGTGGGGGGTATTTTAATTTGGCCACTGCCCCAGGCCACCTCCTGGAAGTGGAAGATACCCACGTCAAAGGTGACCCTGTTTCTGACCTAGGGCCTGGGCAGAGGCAGGAGCCAGTCTGAGGAAAGGTGACAAGTGCAGGTGGAGTGTAGTGACCACGACTCTGGGGAGTCTCCCTAGGTCTGGATTCAGGGCTGGGGGTGGTGCCTGGAGCCGCAGGGAGGACAGGATCACCCTGTGACAGCCCCAGGAAGGGGCAAGGCAAAGATGGGGAGTGATGGGGATCCAGCAGGACTCAGGGTTAGGAGTCCTGGGCAGCACTGTCCATCTGCCATCCAAGGAGGGGACTGTGGCCTGGGCCACACGGCTGGGAAGTGGTGGAGATGACACACACACCCAGGCTGGCCTACCTCTGAGGCCAGGCCCCTCCTGCTGCCCAGGCAGCCTCTGCAAGCCCCACAGGGCCCTCAGGCAAAGGTGGTCCTCCCAGGCAGGCACCAGGTGGCTGGGACCAAGCCCCCAAAGCCCACCTACCTCCCCCTTGGGGTACCGGTACCGGTACTTGTCCTGGTCCCGCAGGGCAAACTCCAGTGGATAATGATCCTGAATTTCCTCATAGGTCATTTCTTCACAGACGCCCTAGGGAGACACCACGGTCATCACACCTCCCATCCCAGGCCCAGGGATCGGCTCTGTATGGCAGGGAGGGTAGGCAGAGGGGACCAGGTTTATGGGGCATTTCCTGGCCCATGAAGGCCCTCCCAGCCCAGAGCTTAGAACACATCTGGGAAAAGCAGTGTCCCCTCTGGGGACACTGAGCAGAGGGGTGGCCCCTCATTTGGAAAAAGCTATCAGAACAGTCTTCTCCACCCATCCATCATCCATCCATCCAGTTTATTCCATAAAAATAAACACAGAAATATTAACTATGATACTGGCTCAACACAAGGTTGACATAAGGGAAGCCATACTGTACAAAAGAAACATATTGTAACTTTGAATGACCTCTGACTAACTAACCCAGCTGGATTTGCACCCTCCAGGAGATCTAACCACTCTGTAGATTTTACGAGCCCTGCTTGTGCATGTACCTCCCAGCTGCGATAAGATGATAACTTTGTCCTCTTGAGTTCCTTAGGAATGTGATGACCCCTGAACCGAGAGTCTATGCTGATAGCCATCATCAATGAAAACTGAAAGATCTGGTGTGGCAACTCCCAGTCTGTAACACCTGAGAGTCAACATTCCTAACCCTCCCCTGTAACCCACCAGCCTATGTAACTGCTGTAAGATTCTGTACCCCCTTAAGATGGTTATTTTGGACATGAGTCAACCATCTTCTCTTTTGCTAGCAAACTGTAATAAACCCTTTCTTTTTTCCACCATCTTGCCTCTTGATGATTGGCTTTTGTCTTGTGGCAAGCAGATTGTGCCCTTGGTACAATAACAACTATGTGTCTTTTGTTTTCTGTGCTGTGGAAATACTACTTCTGAGTATGGATTGTTGTGCAAGCTATAAAGTAAGATTTCACTTATGTCATTCAGGATACACACACACAGCATAGATTACCTGACACAAATGCCATAAAAAAAAAATCAGCAGAGGAGAGAACACTTAAGTGTCACGTAAGGGCCCAGAAAGGCCCAGAGCATACTGGGCCATCACTTCATCAGCCATCACCACTCCTGACGGAGGCCACATCACAAGCAGCATTTTGGACCACTCCCCCGGGACGCTGTGAGGAGCAACAAGCTCCTTCCAACCACTCCCCTGCCAAGGAGCCCAGGAAGATATGTAGAATGTCCAGTGTGTAAATTGTCCAGTGTCCTTCCAAGGCTCAAGCCAAGAGCCAGCAGACAAGACACACCCAGAGAGAGGAAGAAGCAATAAAGTGCCCTTAATAAAAAGCTGCTGGTCTCTGCCTTTGTTCTAAGTATTTTTTTCTAGATAAAGCCTTGGGGACAAAGTTGTCTTTTAAACAGGAAAGATAAAGAGGAAAATTTATAGCTGTAAATGCTTACATCAAAAAAGAAGATCTCAAATCAATAATCTAATCTTCTACCTTAAGCTACTGGAAAAAGAGGAACAAACTAAACCCAAAGCAAGCAGGAGTAAGGAAATAATAAAGATTAGAGTGGAAATTAATGAAATAGAAAACAGAAAATAGAGAAAAGCAACAAAATCAAAAGTTGGTTCTTTGAAAAGATCAACAGAATTCACAAATCTTTTGCTAGACTAACAAGAAAAAAGAAAGCTCAAATTATTAAAATTGGGAATGAAAGAGGGACATTACCACCAAGCTTACAGAAACAAAAACGGTTGTAAGGGACTATTGTGAACAACTATATGCCAACAAATTAGATAACTTAGATGAAAAAGGAAAACTCCTAGAAAGACCCAAACCACCTCTTGTGAGTTGAATGTGTCCCCCCAAAAAAGATATGATGAATTCCTAACCCCTGGTACCAGTGAATTTGACCTTATCTGGAAACAGAGTCTTTGCAGATGTAACTAAGTAGACGAGGTCATTAGAGTGGGCCCCAATCCATGACTGGTGTTCTTTCAAGAGGCTGTGTAAAGACACACAGGGAAGAGAGCCATGTGATGATGGAGACAGGGATTGGAGTGATACAGCTATAAGCCATGGAATGCCAACAATTGCTGGCAATCACAAGAAACTTGGTAAAAATATGGGCATTAAGGGGCCAGCCCGGTGGCATAGTGGTTAAGTTCGCATGCTCCGCTTTGGCGGCCCAGGGTTCACAGGTTCAGATCTCGGGTGCAGACCTATGCACCGCTTAGCAAGCCATGCTGTGGCAGGCATCCCACATATAAAATAGAGGAAGATGGGCACACTTGTTAGCTCAGGGTTAATCTTCCTCAGCAAAAAGAGGAGCATTAGCAATGGATGTTAGCTCAGAGCTAATCTTACTCACCGAAAAAAAGAAACTATATGGGCATTAAAAGTGATTCTGGTGAAGGCATAGAAGGAAGTGAAGCATAGTACAAAGAGCTTTTATCATCTTAGAGAATATATACATCATCGTGAACAGAATGTTGCTAGAAATATGATTGTTAAAGGTACTTCTGATGGAAGTGCCTCAGAAGGAAATGAAGTGCATGTTATTGGACACGAGAGAAACAGCAATCTTTGTTATAAAATGGAAGAGAACTTGGCTGAATTGTGTTCTAGTGTTGTGTGGTTATAATAACAAAGACAGATAACAAGGGCCAACCCCAGTGGGCTAGTGGTTACATTTGGCACACTCCACTTCGGCAGCCTGGGTTCAGTTCCCAGGCACGGACATATACCGCTCATCTGTTGGTGGCCACGCTGTGGTGGCGGTCTACATACCAAAAAAAAGAGGAAGATTGGCAACAGATGTTAGCTCAGGGTGAATCTTCCTTAGCAAAAAAAAAAGAAAAAAGAAAAGAAAAGACATAATAAGTGTTGGTGAGGATGTGGAGAAATGAGAACTCTCATATACTGCTGGTGGGAATGTACTTTGGAAAACAGTCTGGTAGTTCCTCAAAAGGTTAAACAAAGAGTGTCCATATGACCTAGCAATTCCACTCCTAGGTATATACCCCAGAGAAATAAAAACATGTCTACACAAAAACTTGTATATGAATGTTCACAGCAGCATTGTTCCTAAAGCCAAAAATTGGAAACTACCCAAATGCCCATCAACTGATGAATGAATAAATAATATGTGGTATATCCATACAATAGAATATTATTTGGCAATACAAAGAAATGAAGTACTGATACATGCTACCACAGAGAAGAACCTTGAAAACATGCTAAGTGAAAGAAGTCAGTCACAAAAGACCACATATCATATGATTCCATCTATATAAAATATTCAAAATAGGACAATCTATAGAGACACAAAATAGATTAGTGGTAGCCTAAAGCTGGGGGGAAGGGTTGGAAAGAAATGGGGAGCAACCACTGAAGGGTACAGGGTTGTTTTTTAAGTAATGAGATGTTCTAAAATTGACCATGGTGATGATTGCACAACTCTGTGAATACACTAAAAACCACTGTACGCTTTAGGGGAACTGTATGGTATGTGATTTATATCTCAATAAAGCTGTTTAAAAAAAAAAAAAAGGAAAAATAAGGCAGTAAATTGTGGATTAGACTAAGAAAAAATCCAGATGTTGAAATAGAAGACTAGCCCAAGGATGTTTACCAGAACAAAGGAAAAGAACAAAGATAACATGGAAAGATGATTAATAGATCATACATGCTACAATAGTTTCCAAACTTGAAAAAGAAAGAAGGGACTCCACAAGCATCTAGGAAAATAATCAGATTAACTTCAAAGGAAAAAAAATTGGGGCAGCCAAAGGCTTCTCTGCAAAACCAAATACTAGAGCCACACCCCTATCCCTGGAGGGCAGACGCCAGCCCCTAACCTGCCTCAGGGAGCTGCTGTTTGCGTGAGAAAGAAACCAGTGGCTGGAGACCTTCCATAACTCCCACCAGCCACAACAAGCCTACCAGTGGATAAATGAGTTATAAAAAGGGCTGCAAAAAGTGCTTACTCTTTTGAAAGAGATCATCAATTCCTAAGAAGAGAAAAAAACAGATAAAAATAAAACCATGATGCTCAATTACATTAATGAAAAAAAACGAGAAGAAAAGAAATAGATGGAAATAACACACCCTCATCTTTCCCAACAGAGTCAAGAATTATTTTCCTGTTAATAACTTTGATAAGTATATTTTAATTATCCCTTTATTTATGTGCATCCTGCTTAAGAATGTCTTTGAAAAGCTTCAAGATAATGACTACTGGAATAGAAACATTCCCTGCCTTCCAAAGGTGATATTTATACATCTTTTTTATACAAAAAGATGATATTTATACAGAAAAATTGGAATGAAGAGAAAACTACAACGTATTGAAAACAAGATCAAACACAGCAATCATAATAATAAATGTAAATGGGTTTAGATCCCTGAATGAAAAAAGCTCTCAAGCTAGGCTGAAAAATAAACCAAAGATGTGCTCCTTTCATCCAAAGAAAACGACACAAAAAGGTTAAAAATAAAAGGGAGTAAATATAACAAAAAAATACGGACAAAATGCAGAGATGGGCAAATTAAAACAATGAGATACCACCTTATACCTATTAGGAAGGCTACTCTCAAAAAAACAGAGAAGAAAAACAAGTGTTGGCATGGATGTAGAGAAACTGAAACCCTTAGGCACTGTTGGTAGGAAGGTATAGTGGTACAGCCACCATGGAAAATAGTACTACAGCGGTTCCTCAAAAAAATTAAAATAGAAATACCATATTATCCAGCAATTCCATGTCTAGGTATATACCAAAAAGAAATGAAAACAAGGTCTCAAAGAAATATTTGCATATCATGTTCATAGCAGCATTATTCACAATAGCTAAAAGGTGACAGCAATCCAAGTGTCCATTGACAGATGAATGGATAAGCAAAATGTGGTATATACATACAATGGAAACTTATTCAGCCTTAAAAAGGAAGGTGATTCTGATACATGCTACAACATGAATGAACCTTGAGGGCATTATGCTAAGTGAAATAAGCCAGCCACAAAAAGACAAATACTATATGATTCTACTTATATGATTCTACTTAGAGTAGTCAAAATCATAGAGACAGAAAGTAGAATGGAGGTTGCCAGGGGCTCAGGGGAGGAGAGAATGGGGAGTTACTGTTTAATGGGTATAGAGTTTCCACTTTACACAATGAAAAGAATTCTGAGGATGGATGGTGGTGATGGTTGCACAATATTATGAATGTATTTAACACCACTGAACTGTGCACTTAAAAATGGTGGTTAAGATGGTAAACTTTATGTTCTGTGTATTTTACCACAATTAAAAAAAAAATTGGAAAGGGGCCAGCCCGGTGGCATAGTGGTTGGGTTCATGCACTCCACTTTGGCGGCCCAGGGTTCTCAGGTTTGGATCCTGGGCACGGACATATGCACCACTTATCAAGCCATGCTGTGGCAGGCGTCCCACATATAAAATAGAGGAAGATGGGCACAGATGTTAGCTCAGAGTCAATCTTCCTCAGCAAAAAGAGGAGGACTGGCAACAGATGTTAGCTCAGGGCCGACCTTCCTCACAAAAAAAAAAAAAATTGGAAAAAGAAAAGCAGGTAATATTGTAATTGCAAGTAACATGGTAACATTCAAATTAGTCAAAGAATAAATCCATGCAAAAAGTATTTTATATTGAAACAGGAACCATCCAAAATGAAGACCAAGCCAAAATGGAGTAACTGGTACCAGATTTGCTTTGGCCCCAACATAAACAACTCAAAAAACTGGACAAAATATAAACAACAACAGGCAGAGCAAGACTGTGATCCTTTAGAGAAGGGATACAGCAGCCACGACTCTAGCAGTTTACTGCCCAAAGGCACTTCCTGGAATGCAGAGCAGAACATAACGAGGAAAAAAATGGAAGACACACAACAAGAACAAAACCCAACTCCTAGAGCTTAAAAACATAACGGCTGGAATGAAAAGTCTACTGAATGGATTTAATAAAAACACAGAAGTATAGAAAAGTGAACTTGAAGACATAGCAATAGTAACTCTCCAAACTGAAGCTCAGAAAGAACAAAAGACTGAGAAACAATGGACAGAAGCTCATGACCTGTGGGATTACCCCAGAGATTATATATATCATACAAGTGGTCTACCACACATGTAGTTGGAGAGGCCAGGGTAGGAGAGAAGGTGGCAGAAAATATATTTGAAGAAATGAGGGCTTAATATTTTTTTCAAATTTGATATTTAGAAACCCAGAAATCAAAGAATCTCAATGAACTCCAAGCAGTATAAACAAACAAAAAAAAAACCATACCAAGGCACATCATAATCAAATTGCTGAAAATCAGTGGTAAAGAGAGAATTAAAAATTAAAAGCAGTTAGAAAAAAAGAAGATACATTATGTACAGAATGAAGATGAGAATGACACAAAATTCTTGTTAGAAACAGTGCAACCCAGAAGACAATGGAACAGCACCTTTTAAAGGCTGAAACAAAAGGAGGGCTGTGCTGGTTCATCTCATTTGCCCTTCCAGATCCTTCTCTTGCTTCTCCTCCTGCTCTCTGCCCCAGGAGGCTGGCCCTTGCGGACTGCAGCCAGAAGGCTCCCATGGCTTCTAATTTCTCATTGGGCTTGGCCATGAGGAACCCCAGCAGGAAGTCACAGGGAGGGGAGAGAGCGAGGTTGAGATGTTTATTCCCAGGCTCCCTCCTGAAGGAGTTGTCTTCAACGGTCTAGGTCCTCACCTAAAGCCCTATCCCATCAGGTTGCCCTTTCCTCACTGCTCCCTCCCCACAACTTCTGTCGTCTCTCTTTCCTCTCTCCTCTACCCAAAAGAAGCAATGGTCCATCCCTGTTGTTATGAGGTCAGTACAAAGCAATACCCCCTGTAGTTTCCCTGTATCCTGCCCATATCTTTGTAAATAGTCACTTTATAAACAATCATTGAATTAACCTAATTGAAGTGGCCATCTGTTTCATTTTATGTCCCACAAATTCATGTCATGAAATTTAAATTACTTCATAACAAAACATTGAAATATATGAGAAAATAAAATAAACAATGCAAAATTGTTTAAAATGCAAGAAAAATGAACAAAATCATAATTATAGAGTGTATCTAACATTCAACTAGTGACATGATGATCAAGCAGCCCCAAAAATATAAGGACATAGAAATTTTGAAGGATATAATTAAAGAAGTTGAAATTAATGAGATACATATGCAAACTTTTCCTTATGGAAATTTTCAACCATACAGAAAAGCAGAGACAACAGTATAATGAACCCATGTACCCACTTCTTGGCCATGAATATTAACAATACACAGCCAATCTTGTGTCAACTAAACCTATACCTACTTCCCTTTCCCCAACTAACTGGATTACTTTGAAGAAAATGTCAGACATGATGCTATTTCATCTGAAATACATCAATACAAAACTCTAAAAATTAGCATGCTTCATCATCACACACACAAAAAAACCCTGTAATTCTTTCATATAATTGGATAATGAACATATATTGGATATTGTATCCAACCAACAGACAACAGACCTTCCTTTCAAATGGCTGTGCAATATTTATGAAAATTTACCATGTTCTAAGCAATAAAGAAAGCCTCAACAAATTCTAAAAGGCTGAAATTACAGGTCACATTCTGTGACTGCAACTCAATAAAATCAAGCAAAAAAATAGCTTTTATGCTTTCATTATTCAAGAAGAAAGAATGACTATAAATGCCCTAGTCAATAAACTCTAGAAGTTAAAAAACCAAAGGAAAGGAAAAAATATAAACAAAAGCAAAAAATAAATTAATTACAAAATGGAAAAACAATAGAATTGACACAATCTGAGATCTGGCTCTTCAGAAAAAATTCAGTGAGTGACCATCTCTGACAAATCTAATTAAGAAAGAAGAAAAAACCCACAAATCAAAGGACGGAAAAAAGAGTAATAGCTACTGATACTACGATATAATGACACGACCATAATCCATTGTTATGTACTAATAACATTCTGATGAACAAATAAATTTTGAATAAAATAAACGATTAAGATGACTCAGAGATGAAGAGATGAATAGGAAGTGATAAAGCAGGTATAGTAAAAGGTTGATGGCAGAATCTTCAGGGTGGAGGTGCAGACACACCCTAAGGTGACTCCCAGTGAGTCAAGCTCTTATATAATCCCCTCCCCTTGAGTGCAGGCAGAATCAGTGACTGGCTTCTAACCAACCAACAGACTATCAATCCCACGACCACCTTATGTTAGATAAAATTTAGCTCACTATAGAGAGACAGAGATTCTCCCTTGCTGGCTTTGAAGAATTACGCTGCTATGTTGTGACAAGGCCACATAACAAGGAATTGCAGGTGGCCTCTTGGAGCTGAGAGTACCCTTCTGCTGACGGTTAGGAAGAAAATAGGACCTCACTCCTATAACCGTAAGGAGATGAACTCTGCCAACAACCACATGAGCTTGGAAGGAGACCCCGAGCCTCACATAAGACCAAAGCCCCAGCCAGCGTCTTGACTTTAGCCTGATAAGACCCTGAGCAGAGAACCCAGTGATACCTTGCCAGACTCCCAACCACAGAAACTGCGAGATAATAATGTGTGTTGTTTGAACCACTAAGTTTGTGGTAATTTGTTGTGCAGCAACAGAAAGTTAATATAGTGGGCATACAGGTATTCCTATAAAAATCTTTCAACTCTGCTATCTGTTTGAAACTTTTTTGGGGGGGGGAGGAAATTATAATTTTTATGGAGGTAAAATTTACATACAATAAAATTTACCAATTTTAAGTACAATTCAATGAGTTTTAACATATGTATAAAGTTATATAACCACCACAATCATGATATAAAATATTTCCATCATCCAAAAAGTTGCTTTCTCCCCTTTGCAATTGAGCAACTCTCTGACTTTCACCCATAATTTTTGCAAATACTTCTTTTCTGTTCTCTACACCCACTTTTTTCTAGGATTGTTCCCACGTAACACATATATTAGGTTGTCTTATATTGTCTCACATATCACTGATGCTCTGTTCCTTTGAAACTTTTCACAGTAAAATACTGGGAGACAAAAAAGATACAAGAATATGTTTAAAAAATAGACCAAAAAATACATTTTAATTGTCATCAAAGAATTAACTCAAAGAATACAAAGCCCCAGGCCTGGGAGCTTTGCTGAAGGAAGAGTGAATCCCAAAGGCTCAGAAGAGACTGAAAATCCAAACTCATTTTATAACATCAGTCCACGAAATTAAGAACCAAACGAGGAAATCCAGTTTGCCCATCACTTATTCTTGCCAATGCAGTAATACAAAACAGAAACACAAAATAGGTAAATTGTGAAGGTGAAAACTGAATTATCCTTATTTCAGAAGATCTGATAGCTCCTTTAGAAAACCTAAGAGAATCAACAGAAAAAATTAGTACAGTAAATAAAAGAATTTGGTCACAGGTTTTCTGTGGACCAGCAACAACCAGACAGAGGGGGGACAAGATCTTATTCACAAGAAACCAGAAGAAAGCTTCCTCCTTGTAGCCAGGTGGCCCAACCTCCCACAGGACCCTCTGGAGCTGTGTCCCTTGTTAACAGCCCTACTGTCAGCCTCCTTGGCCTGGCTGCCCCAATGGAGCCTGTCCTCCATGGTGCCTCCCATCTCATAATGCCATGGACTCCCCCCTCTGCTCCCCCACTCTTTTCCAGCTTGGATGGATTCCAGGGCAAGTGTCCTCATTACCCTCCTCTCGACTACTTATCTCCTCTGTCCCCCTGTGCTTCCATCATATCCATAGGGACAAAACTGAACAAGCTGACAAGCTCAGCAAGTGGTCTGCTGTTTCCACAGCTGCATTCATCCGTTGGGAGTTGCTGGACCACCCCTAGGACACAGACAAAAGTACCCTAGAAAACTCCTGGTCTCCAGACCAGCTAACTCTCCCCATTGACTAACTCCCATTTGAAACTTCTCCTTTCTCTCCCTCTTAAGGGAAACCTCCACGAGGTTCTGAAGAAAGAGATATTAGACATAATTCTCTGTGGCCACCTGCACCCCTCTCCCCTCCTGATACCCTGGAATCTGGGCCTCTTCCACTTGTCAGGGCCTCCTCTACTCTCACTCCCTGTATGCTCACTCTCTCCCTTTTGCCCTTCCTGGTCTCCCTCGACTCTGAGCCCCCTCCAAAATTTGAAACTATGTGAGGTGATGGATGTTAACTAAACTTATTGTGGTAATCATTTCACAATATATACACATATCAGATCATCATGTTGTACACCTAAAATTAATACAATGTTATAATTCCTCCCATTCACCTCCCCACCCACTCCCATTGGGCACCAGCCCCACCAGGCTCATGGCAAGAACACCTGTGATCTTGTTATTCCATTCTAATGGTCAGTTTGGAGCCTGGCCTCATTCCCCCTCCCTGTTGGATCTCACCCCACTGACCACTGCCTCCTTCTCTCTGCTTTCACTTCCATGACCCCCATCTGCCTGGTTTCCCTTCCACTTCATTGGACACCCATCCATAGCCTCCTCTATAGCCCCTTAAATGCTGGGGGCTCCCCAGGGCTTTGTCCTGGTCCCACTTCTCTTCCGTCAGCCACCTCATCCATTCCACAGTCTCAAGTTCTATGCGAGGATGCCCAAGTGCCCACCTCTCCTTGGAGATCAGACTGCCTCCTGGGTATCTGCTCTTGAACATCTCCCATGAACTTCCTCCTTTTATTCAGTACATATTCATCGAGCACCTATCATGTGGTGAACAAAGTAGACATAGTTCCTGCCCTGATGTGAGCTCACCACCTTCCACGACCCAGAACCCTTCCCAGTGGCTGGAAACCTGGAGCCATCCTGGATGCTTCTCTCCTTTTTACCCCCATAGCCAGTTATCATCAGGTTCTTTCACTTCACTAGCATCTCTGTCCCCAGCACCTGGCCCAGTTCCTAGCACAAGGGAGACTCACATAAATACGCGATGATGGAATAAACGTCCCTCAAATCCATCCACTCCTCTCTCTTTCACTGCTACCATCCAAGTAAAGTGATGTCATCACCTTACCAGGCCACTGCAAGCACCTCTAACTAGTCTCCCTTCTCCAGTTTGGTCCCCCCAACCTCATCCCAACAAAACCATTCTCTATATCAATTGGGGTGATCTTTCTAAGATTCAAATCTGATTTCATTAGCAACTTCCACTTCAGGTAATGGTGGACTAGCTTGTTTCAGACCAACACTCCAGTGACAGCAATTAGAAAAGTCAGACAGAAAAAAATTTTTAAATCTGTTTAATATCCTCAAAGAGCTACAAGGCAGAGAGGACTTGAGGGGCCAAGATTTTGGAGTGACAGGAAGCCCAAAGAGGTGAACCAGATATATAAGCATCATTTTTCCCTTTGAGGTGTTGTTTCTTCAAAAGCAGCAGTTAAAAGGATAAGAAGCCAGCGGGTAGGGGTAATGGGTGAAGGCAGTCAAAAGATACAAACTTTCAGTTACAAGATAAATAAGTTCTGGAGATATAATGTACAGCATTACCTTGTTAACTAAAGTTAACACTACCGTATCGTATATTTGAAAGTTGCTGAGAGTAGATCTTAAAAATTTTTATCACAAGAAAAAAAAATCTGTAACTCTGTGAGGTGATGAATGTTAACTAAACTTATTGTGGTAATCATTTCACAATATATACACATATCAAATCCTCATGTCGCACCCCTAAAACTGACACAAAGTTACATGTCAATCATATCTCAATAAAAACGGGGGGGGGGGATGAGAAGCCAAGTAGGAAGTAGGGACTGAGTGGGCAGAAGCTTGGCAGAGCTGTCAGCAATCTTAGGCTGAGGAGACAAAAAATATAAGCTTGGGGCCCACAAGGTTTTCCATCAGAAACTTAAAGGCTACGCTCTAGAAGCAGAAGGACCTGTAAACCGAGTAGCCTCCATAAAGATCAAAACGCAGCTTTGAAACAGCTCTATCCCTGATGAAACTAAGGTAATCTGCTCCAACTGCTTCTGCCTGCCAGAAGCAAAAGTTAATCCTCTGGAGAAAGATAACATTAACCAGAACCTCAAATTATCTCCACAATTATTCACACAAAATGTCCAGATTCAATCAAAAATTACCAGGTATGCATCATATCCAGGATACATGAAGAACTCCTAAAATCAATAAGAAAAAGGCAGACAATCCAATGGGGGGGGGGCCCGCAGGGGAAAAGCAAAGGATCCCACAAAAGATATCCAAATGGCCAATAAACATAGTAAAAAACTGCCATAATTAAAAACAGTGTGATCTGGTGCATGAACAGATACATAAATCTTATGTAAGAACTTAATATAAAAGTAGGTAAAATAAATCAACAGGAAAAGGACAGATAGATGGTTACAGGTAAATAAGTTAACTGGGGAAAGATCAGATTTAAGGCTTATGTCAAAACATCAAAATAAATTCTGGTTTGTCCAAATAGTTAAATGCAAAAGAAGGGAAGGAAGGGAGGGAGGGATGACCAAAACCCCAAAACATGAAGAAAAGTCAAGGAGAAGCTCTCTTGACCCTCAACCCTGTCACCCTGGCTGAGAGCAGCTGTGCCCAGGAGAGCTGGGCAGGGCGGGAAGAGACAGTGATTACCGCATCGATCTCATTGAGGACCTTCCACTGTTCGTAAGGCACACCCAGTGCCTCGGCTGTCTGGATTGTCCTCTTCATCTGGCTCGTCCAGACCTTCAGGTCCTTGATGTTCTGATCAGTGATGAACCGGGCCAGACTCTGGGCAAACTGAAACACATCACAAGCAAATTCAGACCCACAGGTCCTGGGCTGGCCTCAAAGGACCCCACAGCCACAGAGTCCATGGGGTCATGCTCAGCCTCAGAGAACACAGATTTGGTAAAAAACCCAAACTAATGCCTCAGTGACACCCACACCCTCAAGTGCTGTTCTTGTGCCTCCTTCCCAGACCCTGAGTGCAGCTCCAGTCATGGCTCATTAGGTCTCCAGCCACCGCCCCCCGCCTCCACTATGCACCCTAGACTATATGACCTCCCCACTGCAGCCTTAATATCTCCCCTGGACTGTGGCACAGCCATCCACTGCACTGTAGGGACTCAGGTCACCCCCAGAATAGCATGCCTCTCCAAGGAAAGGAGCTCAGCTGGTGACAGCTCACAGGAAAGCCAGAGAACCAAGCATCTCCTTGGTGCTTGATGACCTTCCCTACATGATGGGAACATTCCAGACTGAATGGTCATCCACCTCGATTGGACATTAGCTATGAGAACTGGAGCCCAGCCCCAGCACACACACCACATACCCATACCCAGCCACCCAGAGGTACCAATGCATAGACACACACATACACACACTGACCTCCCTGCCCCGGGGGGATAGTCCTGGGTCCCCGCCAATCCGGCCCTTGAGGTTGAGTTCGCTCTCCCCGTGCCGGCAGAGGTAGATGGAACGGGGGGTCACATGGATGTTCATGAGGTAATATACAATGCGGCTCTGGATGTGGTCAGCCACACGGTTCACCACGTAGCTCTGCCCCACGTCCATGATCTTGATGTAGGACAGATTCCTTTCCAGAGAGAAGGTAGAAGCCTGTGTGACCAGGGCCCTCAAGGGCACATCCTGCCAGCAGGAACGGGCTGCACAGCCTCACATCTCTGACCACCAGGCTTGATATCACAACACACAGGACTGTCAGCTGATGTACGAGTGACGGGGGTGAGGTGGGAGCAACACAACATGCGTGACATACAGATAAACCCCGTGAGAGGCGCTTAACATTCATCATGCTGCCACGAGGAGACACCCAAAGTGAGGGGTTAGTCATACCACACTGTGACTTTTACCGCTGCTCTGTGTCCCTTGGACCCCTCTGGCCTACCTCTGAGCTCTCAACGCACTGTCTGTATGGTGAACCAAGAGACAGTTTTTTCCGAGATTGACTTGGGAATAGCTAGCAAACGCTCCTCCCCTCCACTCTTCCTGGTCAGCCATCCATGGACCTGGCCTTTCCTTCCCCCAGTGAGTCTCCCCCTAGTACTCAGCCCAGGGCATCCGAGTGGCTGCCACACCCCACACCAGGCAGCAGGTGAACGAGACAAGAAGCACAGGAGGATGGTGCTGGTGGCAGCAGCCGACAAACCCAGCTCAGTCACTTCCCCTACCCTGAACCTGTGCAACGCTGTGGCTTGGAGAACATGCTTCTGTTTGGGGGTGGGGGGCGGGGCAGAAGGAAAAGGGTTTTTCGGACATCATGCTCTGGTTCAGCCCGGGAGCCCTCTGGATGTTCTCATTTGAGTTCTCACTGTCTGGACCATGCGACTGTGGTTGAGGTTTAAGGTTGTTCTACTGACACCACCAATAAAAGCAGGAGCAACGTTTACTGACAAATCCAACAGAAGTCACTGCAGATTAAGCCCCTCGAATGCAGTCACATCATAGAACCATGAGGAGGAATGCTGTGCTTGGGGGACCAAAGGAAACACTGAAAACCACAGAGAAGCCCAGGCAGCAAGCCCAGCTTAGCTCCCACTGCCTTGCGCTGGCTCCAGAGTTCAGCTGAGACTTACAGCCAGTCTGCAAACACCCCCAGAAACCACCCCTCTAACACTTGCTTGTCTTAGATGTATTATATATTCTCATGTAATTATAATGATCCAAGCATAGCATAACATACACTTTCCCATGTCTCTCTGGTATGATTTATAATGACTGTAATACTTTACCAAGGGGTCACACTGTTATTTACTTAACCACTGCCTCAACTTATGCTGTAAGACAGGAGTTGGGAAACTAGGGCCAGCAAATCAAATTCAGCCCATAGTCTATCTTTGTAAATAAAGTTTTACTGGAACACAGTGAGGCCCATTTATTTACATATTGTCTGTTTCATTTGCACTACACTGGCAGAGTTGAGTAATTGCTACAAAAACTGTACACCCCCAAAGCCTAAAATATTTACTATTTGACCTTTTACAGAAAAAGTCTGCTGACCACTGCTGTAAGAGCCTCAGCTAAACGCCCTTATGGGCCTAAGGACCCCTCCCCACCTAAACTCACTCCTGCTGAATCTTCTATTCCAGAGGGAGGCAGGGGAGCTCACACACACTAGCCACTGCCAGCTGTTCATAGGCAGGGTCTGGGCACCCTTCCTCCCTCCTCAAAACACAGACTATGCATTTAAAGAAGATCATGTCATGTTTGCAAATGCCTTGTGGGAAGACTCTCTGCATAGAGATTAGGCTTGGTTTTATGATGAACAGAAGAAAATTCTGACTCCCAGAGCTCCAGTATGGAAAGAGGAGTTCTGTGAGTTACCTCTGGCCCACAATTTCTGCCCCAAGGAAAAAAAAAAGGCCAGATCATCTCCGCCTGTTGGGGTGGCCCCTCAGCCACCTCCACAGGGAGCCACAAGGAGGCAGCCAAGTGGGGCCTCCCACACCCACCCATCAGAGCGGCAGGACACGGTGCTCTCCTTGCTCACCTGTCCAGGTCCTCATCCAGCGACTCGTACGAATTCTCATAGCACTCGATGCGCCTCATGAAATCTTCTGTGGCCTCGTCACTATCACGGTTGACATAGTCAGGGCTGCCCAGTTTCACTTGCTGCCGGAGCCAGGCACAGAGCAAGGGCACATCAGGGCTGTAGGCCAACCCCAGGGGGCTGGTCTCAAAAGGAAGAGTCTAGAGGCTCCCTGGTCCAAGTTCCCACACTAGTGCTAAGTGCATATTATTGGGCACCCTACGATTAGAGTCCCTCATCTTTGTAGTACAGGGGAGGTAAGGCCAGGGCACAGGGGACCTGGAAAGCCCTCCCTACCTGAACTATCTCCCCAAACCCAGATGTTCATTCCTTGGATAAACGGGAGGGTGGAGGACAAGTCTCTTTCTCTTTCAAAATACAAACATCACCTCCCACCCCACCCCCCAACTCCACCCCTGGGGGCTGAAGCTCCTGTTTCATCATCCAGGGGGTTGTGAAGGGGACAGGGATGGGGAGGGAAGGCAGGAGGAGAATGAATGAATGCCCTCCACACAAGTGCTCCTCAGGGGTCTAGGCTCACCTGACCCAGCATTCTGCTGCCTCCCCAACCCTCCAAGGTTCAAAAAGACCAAATTAAGGCTGGTCTGGGCATCAGCCAAAACCTGGAGAGGGACCTCACTGTCACATGCCACCTTGGTTGTATTACTGCCCCCACAAGGGCAGATGTACCACTCACCACAATGTTGGCGGCTATGACCTCAGGATCCACACATATGGACTCAACAAAAAAGGTCTGCAGCAAGGACCAGGGCGGGCAGGAGGGAAGGAACCACAGACACATTTAGGGCTCCAGGCCTGGATCCACGGAGCTCCCTACCCCACTGAGGGCCATGCTGAGCAGCCAGGCCCCCAAGGCCCTTCTGGTTTGGGGCAGGGTCGAGGAGCATGGAAGCAAAGCAGGTGCCACCCTATCCAGGACTCTCCCACCAAGATCCCCGCCTCCCAGGAAAGAAAATCCCAGGCAGAGAGAAAAGAGCAGCCCCTCTTATCCCAAATCCACTAGGGAGCCCACCTGCCCAAAGCCCTGCACGCATCAGGAAGCTGTGAAAGGGCCCTCGAGGGCCCGAATGTGTCACAGCCCAACCAAGGAGGTGAGCCAACAAGGCCTCACCTTGTAGCCGTTCTGTTCTCCAAAATTAAAGATGGTCGCTCTCCGTTCTCGGGTGGTATTCGTTGCATCAAAAACCTAGGACCAAACTGGGGTTAACTCAGCCTCTGGCCCTGGAGGAAGTAAGAGGCCAGCTGGCAGCTGCAGCACAGGGACTGGATTCTTACTAGGACCAGCTGCTGCCTGGGCCGCCTGCCTGGCCAGCTCCTTCAGGCCTGCAAGGGCTGGGCTGGTCCTCCCCTTGCTTGGGGAGCACACTGGAAGGACGGGGTGTCTGTGCTCCCAGCAGGGGAGCAAACCCTTGGCAGGAGCAATGCAGTCAGCACTGCTCTGCACACAGCAGGTGCTCAGTTCATGATCGATCAACAGGACTTCCAGTGAAACCAGTTAAACCTAGAGAACTGAACCCAGGTTTATGTCCACTCTATCCTGAGATCCAAGTAAAATGGGAACAGAAGGATAAAGAAAACAGGAGAGGAGATGGGAGAAGTCAACAAAATTTTGTAAGATAGACACATGGTGACTGAGAGAAATGGAGAAAACCAAACACAAGCCCTCACTGACCAGAGCACACCCGCCTGTGCAGAACCGGGAGAGTCAGGAACGGGGGCTCGGGCATCTCTGAAACAAGGGATGAGAGTGCAGGGGAAATGGGAGGACAGGCTGGCAGTGCAACAAAGAGCAGGGGAAGCCACAGGCCCCCGCCTGCCTCATCCAGACATGCACTGACCCATCTGGGGTCCTCGAGAAGTGCCTAGGGCCTGCCAGAGCACCCGCAGGTGCACCCCACTCACCAGTATGTCCAAGCAGCTTTCAGAACATCACTTTTAAAAAAGGCATTCAACCAGGGCTCACCGGACACTCGAGCAAAACCTCTAACGTGAAAAATGGAGACTAAATCAAACAGAATAAAAAGAACTTCAAGAAAATGAAGACAGCACACGGAGCAGAAGGAAACGTCAGAACACTTACAGTTATTATCTAATGAGATACAACACACTACAATAACTGGGAAACAAGTGTTCTAAACAACTGAACACTAAGAGAATAAGAAATTTAAAATTTGGAAATTAAAAACGTGATCACAGAAATTAAAAAAAAAATTAACCAAATACTTGCAAGGTAATATTGAGGAAGTCCCCCTGAAAGTAGAACAAAAAGACAAAGAGATAGAAAATAAGGGGGAAAAAAAGATAAATAGGGATCAAACCAAGCATGCAGCCACCAGGAGTTCTAGAAAAAGAAGCTAAGAAAATGGGAGTGGAGTGGGAGAATCAATTGTCAGAAAGTGGCAGGGGTGGTTTCTCAAAATAATTTATGACGACTTCCCTGACCTGATGGAGAAGAGTTTTTTGATGGGAAGGGCCTCACCAGGACCCAGCATGGTGGAGAAGAGAAGACCTACCACAAGGCACAGCACCTTGAAGATCCTAAAGGCCTCCCCAGAGGAAGGGGCACAAGAAGCCCCTGGCTCCCTCCAAGAGATGAAACCTTTAGGAAGATCAGCAAATCGGAACGACAGCAGACTTCTCCACAGCCATGCTAGAAGCCATAGTACAATGAATGGAGCAATGTCATGGAAACTCTAAGGAAAAAGTACTTCTCACCTAGAATTCTATACCCAACAATCAAATGTGATGATAAAAAAAGTCATTTCCAGACATGCAAGGTCTCACGCAATTTACTTCCCAAGTACTTTTCTGAGGAAGCTATTAGAGGATGTGCTCCAACAAAACAAGTCAGTAAACCAAGGAAAAAGAAGACATGGGATCCAAGAGCAGGGCATTCAACTCAGGAGGAAGGAGAAGGGAATTCCCAGGGTGACAACTGAGTCACAGTCCTAGAGGGCAACCGAGCCAGATGGAGCTGGAGGACAAAGAGCTCCAGGAGGCACGACTCCAGAAGGAAAAAGGAAGGAAAAACAGCTCCCACGTTTGACTGCATAAGGTGGGATAGGATCCTTTCCCACAGACACCCTTGCTCAACCTTGTTTGTCCCACCTGTTCATCTGACTACAGGGGCCAGTGCACACGTGGAATTCCCTTACCCAGATTCAACTAGCTCCTGGAACAGCCACCAAATGCTGGGCAGGATTCTCCCACACCAGGAAAAAAATCACATTTGCTAAAGACTTAGGTAACATGATGCCTCTAACTTGTGGGGTGGCCAATAATGTGAGTATTCAGAGGGAAGTCCTTCAGGGTCAAATGCAACCACAAGCCCAGAGGGAAATTCCTGGCCCCTATCCAGCCTGTGACTTCTTCCTCGCAGGGGCTACCCCCAGGGGCATCCAGGGCCACACACACCCTGCCTTCCCCTCTAGATGCCTGATGAAAGGGGTAGATGTGTGTGGGCTCCCATGTGTCACTCCCAGATGTCACCAGGGTGTCACACTCACCGCCACATGTCCCCCCTCGTCACTAAGAAACTGCCGGACGTCACGGAGGGCTGCGAGGGCACACTGCCTTTAGGAGAGAAACACATGGTCAGCCCAGCACCGGCCCTGACTGTAGGAGGGCCATGGTCAGGGACACATCCTACCCCAGACAGGAGAGGGGACAGCCCTAGAGTCCCTTCTCTCTTTTCAAGGTTTCTCTTCTCTTTCCTTGGGACAATTGTCAGTGTTTTGCCAACTCTGCTCCTATAGGTGGAAGGCTATGTGTTCCTGACTACAGGTTATTTTTATAAATACCATTTGTCTGTACTTCCCCTTCTCATCTCGCTGTGTACAGATCCAAGCTGCCATTTTGACACATTCATGATTTCTAATTGTTATGCACTTTCCCTGATTATCAAAATAAATACTTGTTTTTAAATTTTCATTTTTATTGATGTCTTATTAGTTTATAACATTGTGGGGTTTTAGCTGTACATTATTTTTTGTGTTACCATGTGGATGCATCCCTTCACCCCTTGTGCCCACCCCCTAGCCCCCAGCCCCTTGGTAATCACCAACCAGTTCTTTCTGTCCATGTGTTAGTTTACATTCCACACATGAGTGAAATCATGCAGTGTCTGTCCTTCTCTCTCTGGCTTATTTCACTTAACATAATACCCTCTAGGTCCATCCACGTTGTTGCAAATGGGACAATTCTGTCTTTTCTTATGGCTGAGTAGTATTCCATTGTATGTATATACCACATCTTCTTTAACCAATCATCAGTCGAGGGACACTTGGGTTGCTTCCACTTCTTGCCTATAGTGAATAATGCTGCAATGAACATAGGGGTGCACAAGCCTCTTGGGATAGTTGATTTCATGTCCATTGGGTAGATGCCCAAGAGTGGGATTGCTGGATCATACGGTATTTCTATTTTTAATTTTTTGAGGACTCTCCATACTGTTTTCCATAGAGGCTGCACCAGTTTGCATTCCCACCAGCAGTGAATGAGGGTTCCCGTTTCTCCACAACCTCTCCAACATTTGTTGTTATTTGTCTTGGTGATTATAGCAATTCTAACGGGTGTCAGGTGATATCTTAGCGTAGTTTTGATTTGCATTTCCCTGATGATTAGTGATGTTGAACACCTTTTCATGTGTCTATTGGCCATCTGTATCTCTTCCTTGGAAAAATGTCTATTCATATCCTCTGCCCATTTTTTGATTGGGTTGTTTGTTTTTTTGTTGCTCAGTTGTATGAGTTCTTTATATATTACGGAGATTAATCCCTTGTCGGATAAACGATTTGCGAATATTTTCTCCCAGCTGGTGGGTTGTCTATTCATTTTGATCCTGGTTTCATTTGCCTTGTAGAAGTTCTGTAGTCTGATGAAGTCCCACTCATTTATTTTTTCTTTTGTTTCCCTTGTCCAAGTAGACATGGAATCTGAAAGGATCCCTTTATGACCAATGTCAATTAGTGTACTGCCTATATTTTCTTCCAGGAGTTTTATAGTTTCAGGTCCTTAATCCATTTTAAGTTGATTTTTGTGTATGGCGATAGAAGACGGTCTACTTTCCTTCTTTTGCATGTGGCTGTCCAATTTTCCCAGCACCATTTATTGAAGAGACTTCCCTTTCTCCATTGTATGTTCTTTGCCCCTTTGTTGAAGATTAGCTGTCCATAGGTGTGTGGTTTTATTTCTGGGCTTTCAATTCTGTTCCATTGATCTGTGTCTATTTTTGTACCAGTACCATGCTGTTTTGATTACTATAGCTCTATAGTATATTTTGAAATCAGGGATTGTGATGCCTCCAGCTTTGTTCTTTTTTTTCAGGATTGCTTTAGCTATTTGGGGTCTTTTGTTGCCCCATACGAATTTCAGTATTTTCTGTTCTATTTCTGTGAAGAATGACATTGGGATTCTGATTGGGATTGCACTGAATCTGTAGATTGATTTAGGTAGTATGGACATTTTAACTATGTTTATTCTTCCAATCCATGTGCATGGAATATTTTTCCATTTCTTTATGTCTTCCTCGATTTCTTTCAATAGTGTCTTATAGTTTTCATTGTATAGGTCTTTCACCTCCTTGGTTAAATTTATTCCCAAATATTTTATTCTTTTTTTGCAATTGTAAATGGCATTGTCTTCAAAATAAGCACTTTTAAAACCAGGTGTTTCCTTGTGCGTGAGTATCAGGGCTGGTGGTGGGGAGAGGAGAGATACTGTTGCCAGCCCCTAGGGCAACATTAAGCCTAATTTTCTTTCCTGAAAAGAGAACTCCCCAAACCATCCCTTCTGGAGGAGGGTGCGTGTCTCTGCCTGCTGCACCCATGTCCACAGACCCTCTGGAAGGTGAAACCTTCACCATGACTGATCACTGGCTACACTGTCTTCAGACATCTCAGTCTTTCTGTCTATTGCTACAAAATAGATTGGCACATATAAAGATCTTTCTATTTTTATCCAGTTCTTCTATAATGCACAGAGATAGATAAACCACTTTGACCTCTTACCTAATACCTTCATTTTTTTGATGTAAGAGTAAAGTTAGATCTCCTCCATTTGTTTGATCTTCAGATTTTGTGTGAAAACCCCTAGTGCAGCAAAGGACTGTGCTGTGAGGGCTGTCGCCAGGCCAGCATGCCCAAGCACGGAGGCAGAGGTTGACCAGAGCAGGAAGCAGCCGGCTGGGGTCCCAAGGAAACTAGTGGCAGAGCTGAGTCCTGGTCACCAGAAGGAGCTCTGCTCCTATACCTCCTTGTAACCTTTCTGTGCCCCTGTGGGTCTTTCAATTAAAACCTCAAAGTGCTTTCTTCTGCCAAAAAACCTGAATTCTGAAGACTCCAGAAAACAGGCATTGCAGGGGCCATTTCTTGCCACCTGCATTTAGAGCCCATTCTGGGCTAAGATCTCTGGGGACTGCACTGACCAAGGCCCCACCGCATGGGAGGGATCTCAGGGCCCCTGTGGAGATGCTGGGGGAACAGCCTGGGAACCCATGTGTGCACGGGTGTGGGCGTGAATGGGTGCAGACGTGCATGCATCCACATGTGTTGGTGGGTATGTACAAGTGTGCTGTGCCCACATGTGCACATGCAAGTCTGTGAGTGTTCATGTGTGAGTGCAGCTGTGTATGCACATCAGTGGGGGGGGGTGTGTGTGGTATAAATATACTGGTCTTTGCTCCAGGTTCCTGGCATAGAGCTTCTTAAAACCATTGGAATTTCCTGATAGGAGTGTCTTTTGTTATTCTTAAGGAGTCCTTTCAATCACACCTGAGTTCATGCTAATGAAGTGACTCAGGGTGGGGCCCCTAGACAGCCTCAGGATGGGGCTGATCACCAGACAGACCAAGTGATTAAGGGTCGAAACTGTCAGCCCCACCCACCAACCTCCAGGAAGGGGTTGGCCCACTGGAGATTGAATCAAGCTCTACAGTCTTGAACAATGAGAGCTGAAGGTTTCTGGGTTGATGAACACATCCAGGTGCTGGAGGGTGACACGCCCTGAGAGGGCACAGAAGCTCCACGCCTGCCCCCTTCCTTTCCTGTGCACCTGTTCCTGAGTTGTCTCCTTTATAACTGTGGGGGATCAGAATTGGCCACCTCAAGATGTGTCTCTTTACCTTGTTCTGAAGGAGGCTTTGACCTTCACCCCCCCAACTGTCTAAGGGGATTTGGGATGGAAGGTCTGTCCCTGGGATGGGCCATCACCTTGGATGACTCTGGGTATCGATACACTGGGAGGGTCTTTGCTACACCCATTCCTATCAATGTTCTGTTTACCAAACAGAACATCTGTAAGGAAAATCTCCATTTGTTAAAAAGGTATCTCTTCTCTGTACTGGGAAGAGGGGGGGATGACCTCATCTCTAGAAACTTGTCAATGTGGAAGGTGAGACCTTAAATCTGCATAATAACCTCACTGTGCTTTTCTTGTAATCCCTCGTGGCTGACACTCTCAACTCCCCCCAAAATCCTTGTTTGTCTATATAAGAGGAGAATCTCCACCATTTTGTCGAAATTCCCTGGTCTCTCCCATGTATACATGTTATAAAGCTTGGTTTGATTTTCTCCTGCTATTTGGCCTCATGTCAATTTAATTTGTATCCCAGCCAGAAAGGACCCAGAATGGGTAGAGAATGCTCTTTCTCCCCATCATAACAAACCAGCAAACATAACTAAAGTATGTTCCTGAGCTCTGTGAGCCATTCTAGCAAATTATTGAAACTGAGGAGGGGGTTGTGGGAACCCCCGATTTATAGCCGGTCAGTCAGAAGTTTAGGGTGGCCCCCCAGGGACTTGTCACTGGTGTCTGAAGTGCGGGAAGTCTTGTGGGACTGAGCCCTTAACTTGTGGGAACTGATACTAACTCTGGGTAGATAGTGTCAGAACTGAATTGAATTTTTGGACACCAGTGGGTGTCAGAGAATTAGAGAATTGGTTGGTGTCAGAGAAAATACCCCAGTGTCCCCAAGCCCTCGTGTGGTATGTGACTAAAAAGGCACAGGTATGACGGAATGCACACACATGTGTGCACATGGGGTATGTGTATGCCTGCAGCCATGTGCGTGACTATAGGTTTTTATATGTAGGTCCAAACATGTGCATACAGGTTAAGCATGTGTGTGAATGCCCACATGTGTACATACGGTGTGTGTACACATGCCTCCATGTGGTACGTGACTGTGGGTGCTCATACGTGAGCATAATATACCCACATGTGCATATAGGGTGAGCACAGGTGTATATGTGCCCGCACATGCACCTATGAGATATACAAGTGCCTGTGTGTATGGGGTACACATATGTGTGTGCACCAATCTTCATGTGTGTGACTGCATGTGTGAAAAAAGTTAACACAGAATATTATCCTTTGAAAGGCCTGCTTCCAAGGTTGGCCCTTGGCTTGGGTCTAGGAACTTGAATGGTAAACAGTTCCCTACATTGCAAAGAAAAATCTTTCCTTAAATAATAAGAGCAGCTCACTGTGTCTAGACAGTTTACAGAAACAATATGGTTTATACCAATATCTGTTTTCCTTCTGGGATTCTGGAATTTTGGTACACACTCAGTGCCCACGCGACCAGCCCCCAGTAAAAACCCTGGACACTGTGTCTCTGATGAGCTTCCCTAGTAGACAACACAATTCAATGCTGGAGGAATTAAGTGTATCCTGTGTGACTCCACAGGGAGAGGACTCTTGAAGCGCCCTCCTGGTCTCCTCTGAACCTCTTCCCATGTGCCTTTTCCCTTGGTTGACTTTGCTTTGTGTCATTGTGCTGTAATAAATCTTAGCCGGGAGTAAACCACATGTGGAGTCCTGAATCATCCTCACAAATCAATGACCCTGGGGGTGGTCTTAGGGACCCCCCCACACCACGCTTGAGTGTGCTTATGAATATGCGAACACAGCGTTAAGCACAAGTGCGCTCCTGTGTGTGCATATGAGGTATGCAAGTGTGTGTGTACTTGCCCTTGCGTGTGCTATGTGAATGTGAGTGACTGCAAATGTATGAGTAAGTCCAAGTATTTTTATGTGCAGGTGCCCACATGTGTGCATACTCTCATGTATGGTGTGGTTGTGGGCACATGGGGTGTGTGTGTACACGTGACTTGCACGTGCACACCCTTTTCTAGACCTTCCACTGTGCCCAGTATGAGGGACAGACCTCAACACTGTGTAGCTCTAGGAACCTCAACAATATGTGAGTACCTGGGCCTCTGGGAGATGCAGACTTCTCTTCCTAGTTTCCCATTTTTGAAAAGTCTGATCATTCTATTTTGCCAATCATCTGTGGGACATTTTGGTCTGGTTAATGGGAAATGGTCCGGTGGCCCAGTGGTCAGACCCAGGCTTCGGATACAGGAGGGAGAGTTTCTAGGAACACCCAGAGGGTATGCCTGCAGAGAGCCACAAGTGAACCTGCCCCCAACTTCTTTGGCGGGGTCCTCTGTTCCAGCTAGGTGACCTTGGACTAGCTCTCCAATCTCTGAGTCTGGGTTTCCCCATTTGAATTAATTTCAATGCTTCAATGGGCAGCCTGCGTGGAATGACTGGCACGCTCTGGGAATGCCAGCCCCCTTACTCTTCCCACAAACACTTAGGACTGATAGGCCTGGCTCAGACTCAAACCCCGAGTGCTCTCAGACGATATCATCACTTGCTGACCTCAGTCTCAGCATCTGGGAATGAGGAACCACCACCCACTGTAGGGAAGATCAAACAAGCTCCTGAGTGCCTACAACTTGAGGTGGTTGTAGAATTTCCATTTCATACGACCTTTGACCTACTAATTGGGTAATACTGGAAAGATGGACAGAACAGTTTTTAGTGGTAGATGGGGTTAGATTCAAGTCTGGGCTCTGTGAAGTAACTTGTTATTTTGTGTGAGACTCCTGACCCTCAGTTTCCTCATCTGTAAAATGGGGGGGGGGTTGACAATGGACATCAGGCACCCAGCACACAGTAGGAGTTCAAATATCAGTCCCCTCCCTTTTGTCTTTTTGCCACAGGGGCCCTGTAGGGCTGGTAAGGACAGGACACTGCGGATATCACTCATTCATAGGGTCGTCAGGAGTCAACAAACCCTTTCGTCTGGCTCGATATCACCAGAGGGTCCAGCCTCAAGTTTTACTCACAACTTGGCCACAGCGGCCTGAATGTCAGACTCCCCTTCCCTTCTTGGGGCAGCAGCCTGGCCCAGCCCTAATGACCCAAGAGCAAAGGCCAGCTGAAGAGCCAAGCCCCACTGTGGGAAAGGGGGGAGCTCCTGCCCCCTGGTGGTCAGAGAGGGAGCAGGCAGCCTAATATCCAGACATTGGCAGCAGCCTGTGGCTTCTGTCCTGGGGCTGTGCTGGATTTGGGGAGGTCAGTAGAGCTAGGCCAACCTCTGCCCAATGCCCTACCACAATGGCTGGGCCCAGAGCAAAGGCAAGGAAGCTTCTTGATCCCTCAGCTGACACTCGCCAAGAAGGGCATAGCACAGCTTCTCAGACCAACAGCTGAAAGCATCAGTTCAAGTCTGAATGGGGGGATGAAGGTAGGGTATCATACGCAAATTTCCATCTCAGGAATAACAGCAGGAGTGTGAACTAGACCCCCAGCAACAGGAGGCCACTTCAAAGCAAAGCCAAGGCCTACCCCACACATGCCAAGAATGCCAAGCATCCTCCAAATACACAGGAGAAGGCTTACCCTGGGGCAAGGGAGGAAAGGTCCCAGTTCCGGCCTGATCCTCCTGGCTTTGTGAGAAGGTGCAAGGAGGTGGTCCCAATCCCACTCTGCCCCATCCCTGAGGTCTGTATCCTTGCACCCACTCGGCTCCCTTTCCTACCAAAGGCCATCCCCCACAGGGAGCCTAGGGTAAGTGAGCATGGCCTCTATGCAACCGGCTCTTACCTGCCCTGATTAAGCCTCCTCTATCTCCCTGAAACCCCACCCTCCCCTCCTACAGGATGCCGTTACCAAGGGTTCATTAACACCAGGGCAGAACAGGGCCAGCCACCAAGGAGCCACACACCCTCTCCCCTTGTCCCGAAACCCATCACATCCCCAACCCCACCACATCCTGAGAGGTCAAGACACCAGCCCTGTCACAGCCCACTGGCACAGGGCAAGGCCAGGGCTCAGGAGCAGCTCAGGCATCACTAGCAACTGGGCTCCAGGGCCTTCTCTGTAAACACAAACACAGACATACATACACACTCACTTCCTGATTTTCAGGCCCTCTTCGTTGTCTGGAAGGAAAAACTCAAAAGATTTGTACGTCTTGACCATGTCTCGGCGATACTGACCAACGTTGAATTCTGTGGGAAAGAAGAGGCTCAGTTTTCACACGATAGCAACCCTCCCCACCTCCTGACCTTGACCCACCCCCAGGCCTTGTCGCATCCAGCCTTCTCTCTTCTCCTCTTCCCCCCCACAAAGCCCCAAGCCCCCTTGGAAAGCCGAGGCCAAGTCTCACCCCGCGTGGGCACGCCAATCCAGTTCAGGTAGCGAGTCAACTTCTTAGAGATGTAGGTCTTGCCCCTGGCAGGCAGGCCCACCATGACAATGAGTGTCGGGCAGTTGGTCATGCAAACTGAAAGGCAAGGAACACAGCATCAGACAAGGGCCGGGACCCCTCCCAGTGTGTCTCTCCCTCTCTGCCCATGGTGCCTCAATCTCAGCACAGGACGCGCATCAGATGTGTCTTCCCAGCCTCCTGGCATCAGACAGCTCCCTGAGCACCCCCAGAACCTGGTCTCAAGCTACTGCTGGCATGCTTCCGTTCCCCAGGCCTGTCTGGGGACACAGTGGGGGCACATCGCCTGCCCTTATCCTGATGTGCATCACCACATATAAAGCTGGACCTGGCTAAACACTGCTGGGGAGTCCCCATGGCATGCAGGACAGAGCCAAAACCCAGTGGGGTATTCAACGCCCTGCCTGTCATCCAGGAATCCACAATCCTACCCCAACAATCATGCAGAGTCCCACTGCTTACCCTCCTCATGGTCAATTTCTCTTCATCGTACAAAGCCCAGCTCAAATGCTTCTTTAATGGGTCCTTCCTCCAAGGCACCTCCATGCCCACCTGGTGCACTCTCCCCCTCAACCCCCGGCATCTCACTAATGGGTCTGCTCCCCCCAACTGATCACGTGGAGCAGAAGCAGCCCTAAGCCATTTGGGGTCCAGGGGTCTGGCAGGAGCGGGGAGAGAGGCATCTCGAAACTCACCAGGGTGAGGGCCACAAGAGGCTGAGACCAGACACCCAGGCCAATGCCCAAAAGGACAGTCCCTCTGATAGCCCACCCAGTGCCATCCCCTGTGCCACTAGGTCAGTGTGCCAACCAGAGAAATTGCTGAGGTTCTGAGAGGGGAAGGGTCTAGACACAGTCCCTGGCCCACTACAACAGACACCAAGGCAGCAGAACTGCCAGCCTCACGTGACCCAGCTCAGCTTTCAGTGTGGTCTCACCTCAGAAACCTCAGGAAGCCTCTCTTTCATTGTCCTCAGGACCTGGGCCAGATGAAACCCCCTGAAGCCCCGTCACAGCAGCCAGACAGATGGACAGATGAGGGGACCTGTCACTGCCCCTCCTTCACCTGCTTTCACCCAGTAGCCCTCCTTAGACAGACTGCTGGGCCCTGCCCCTCAAGTTGTCTCCCTCACTGGAGCTAGAGAACAGAGGCCCCAAGGGCAGCCCTGCCTGGAGGTCAGGAGTCAGACAGGCCTGGGTTCCTATCTTGACTCTGACACTTACTGGCAACTCTGAGCCTTGGTGTCCTCACCTGTAAAATGGGATGATAATCCCTCAGGAAGGTGTAGCACTATCTCCACGTAAAAGCTGGAGCACTTCCAGGAAGATGTGCCCTCTGCCCTGCCCTGGCAGCACCCTGACTAAAGTGCACCTCAGCACCCACTGCCCTTGGGACTTCGGGTGCAAAGGCCCCTGTCTGCCCCTAAGAAGGCCCTGCAGAGAAGCAAGGGGCTCTGCTTGCCAGTGGGGGCTCCATCACTGTTTGAATGGCCTTCAGCAAATGTGACCCAAACTATGAGCCCAGGGGAAGGAGGGAGGGGATCTCACAGAATACAGGCTAACAGTGAACAAGAGGGAGGAAACTTATAGAAAAACCTCAGCATTGGCTCAGGCGAGAGGAAAACAAGTTAGGCAAGGCCCTGAGTCTTGAGGGTCAGTGACGGCACTGTTTGCACAATTCCTAGCTGACTGTCCAGGGCTCTCAAGCAACCAAAGGACAGTGCAACAGCTACTAATCATGGGGGAACACCTGCACCCACCCTGCTCCCTCTGACGAGGCCACCCCTTCCCACTGCTCCCTGAGAGGCACTCCCACGACCTCAGGATTAGGGTTCTGCAGCCCCTCTTCACATCTTCTGTCTTCCCAGAGACACCTCTGCCCTCCTCCCATGTGTTTGGTGACAGCATTGCCCCACCCCATGCATAGCCGTGGTAGGCAGGCAGGGCAGCAAATCAGGGCTAGATGCAAAACAAGAGCAGTAAATTGCTTATCACCTCTGTTCCTCAAGATAAGTTCCCAAGGAAATGATTCAAAAAAAAATCAAAGTACAAGCGTACTCATAACAGCTCTGCTTACAAGAACAAAACACTGTTCGAGTCCCCGCAACGGAGAAACTGCAAAGTGAGGCCCGCATGGAGGGAACATACCACAGCGCCTGAAAAGAGAGCATGTGGGGCAGGGGAGCTGGGCATGCAGCCGAAACTGCAGCTCTGGGCCCTCAAGGCCCCCAACATTGAGCAACAGGACAACAGAACACACCATTCAGAACACCAGGCATGTGTGGAAGGAACTCTAAAAGACATGTCAACTCAGCTTCCCTCACTAATTCCTCTTCCTGTAAATGTGTTCAAGGCCACAGGAGGCCTAGGAGCGAGAGGCCTGAGACAAGTCTGGCGCTAGAGAGTGACTACTTTCTGGTGGTGACGCTGCAGGGGCAGCCACAAGTCCCTGGAGTGGGTTCCAGAACTGATTCTTGAACTGTACCTGATGCTCCCACTTCCTTGGGCCAGGCCGGGGAAGGAAGAGTTCTTTAAAATAAAGCAATATAACATCGCTGTCCTGTTCAGAGGGGACAGAAAATCGTCTCTCCTACTGTCCTGTGCACACACCAGTCGTGTTCTTACCCAGGAAGAGTCTTGCCACCTTTGGCTAAGAAAAGCCATCAGACAAACGACCTTTCTGCCGTGCCCCCTGAGTCACCTCTTCATCCCCCGCCGCACCTGCCCCCAGAGCGCCTCCAGGTCTGAGCTGAGGGGTCAATGATAAGGAAGGTAACCGCACATGTGTGGCTCCAAACTGTATCAAAAGGAAGAAGAATTGCTAATGGAGAGTGGGGGTGGAGGAGGGACATCCCTCAGCCAGCCAGCTTCTGGAGCCCTCAAGAGCTAGGGACTAGACCCCAGAGACAACTCACCACGCAGAACAGACCAGCCATGGGCCCCATATCTTCTTTTCTACAAAGCCCTGTGATCAAGTCAATTCCACCCACTCCCCACCCTCAGGTCCCTCATCTGTCCTTGTGGTCCTCCAACCTAAACAGAACCCCGGCGTGCAGAGGGTAAAATGTTGCACAAACGTAGGCTCTGGGAACTGGAGGTGCTGCACAGGCAGGTTCCATGTCCATTCACTGCTTACTCACTCCCTGCTGTGAACTCTGGGACCCTAGCCCAGGGTCCAAACACCTACACAATCTGCAGGTCTCTCATCTTTGACCTCTCAGATGCCACCTCCTCCTCCAGGAAGCCCTCCTGTGCTGGGCCAGCCCACAGTCCCACCCACTGCAACACCCAGAAACAGTGCAATGGCATGAGCCCCTCTCTGTTCAGGTCAGAGACACATTTTAATAGCATACTTAGAGCTTGAAGAAACACAGGCCCTGACCCAGAGGCTGTGAGACCTGGGCAAGTCCCCTCCCCATTGGGCCTCAGCTCCCTTTCCATCTGTAATGGGGGTTGACACGGAGCTGATGCTTCAATCCCAGACTTTGAGGTAGGGAGAAGCAAAGAAAGAGTGGTGGTGATGAAATCACAAAATTACCCATAAGTAGTCTTATGGGGCACCTACTCATTAAGAGGCTCACAGCAGCTTCATGGAGCAGGGATGATGACTGTCTCCGTCCCACAGATGAGGGACCAGAGGCCTAGAGGGTCAGCTCCTTGCCCAAGGTCACAAAGCTGAGCCACGAAGGATGCGGCTTGAGTGTTTCTGCTTCCAAAGTCCAAATTCTCACTCCCTTATGTAATAACAGCAGCCACCCCCAGTCAGGACAACACAGCCCTAACAAAAACTGGCTAGAAGCACAAGAGGAAGGGGCCTTGCCCTCCACACCTCCAGAAAAGTCTGAAAGGAGGGCTGGCTAGGGTGTGGCCATAGCCCCTCAGGACTTGAAGTATTGACTGGAAAGCCCAGGGCCCCAGGGCTAAGAGCATGATCACAGTCTCGGCACCCCACCTGGACCTACATCTCAGTCAGAGCCATGACCCACCAGAACACCTGGTCAAAGCCATGGCCACCCCCTACCAGGACCCACAGTGTGGTAAGAGATACACATACCCCTCCCCCAGGATTCACATCACAGTCAAAGCCAAAGTCCCCAGGCTGGCCTCAAAGCAAGACAAGCTCCCAGCACTCTCCCTCCTTATCCTGCCCAAGCAGAGGTCAGAAGTGCAGGCAGATCCCAGCAGATAACACAATTTCCTGATCCCCATTTCCATATCTGTACCAAGAGCTGGACTAGGTGTTCTCTGAGGTCCTTGCCAACTTGCAAATTCATTACAATGTTTCAGTTACTCCTAAAACCAATCTTTGTTTTTCTTGGTAATAAAAAAGTTGCAGACTCATTTAAGGCAAGTAGAGAGTCAAGGAAGTGGATTAAACAAACCACCCAACACCCTAGGAAAGGTGGGCCCCTTAACAATGTCAGCAATTTCCGCAGGACTGCTAGACATTTCACCCTCCAATTTTACCATTCACCCACGACCCCACGTGGATGCCTACACACCCATGGACACAAACAGGCCCAAATGGCACAGTGTTCTCACTGTCTCTATCCTGAACATATCTGCACTTCCCTGAAATCCCTCCCAAAACTTGGTTTTAGGCCTAGAGGCTGGTGATGAAGGTCAAAGGCCGCCCTTTCTCCCACTGGGGGACTAGCCCACCCTTGGGCCTTCGAAAGTTCTGGGCTCAGAGAAACCAAGCGATTCCCTCAGGGTCAACACAGCTCAGATCTGGCCTGACCACCCGGCCCACGCTCTATGGCCAGCAAGAGAGGGCAGAACCGAGGCTCTGAGTCCTTGCGGCGGTGCGGACAGAGTAGGGTGCGAAGGGGCCAGCACTCTCCCCGAGGCGATGGCGGCCAGACCTGGCCCCCGCCGAGCCGAGACGCCGCCACACACCTGTCCCCGCCCCCTGCTCTGCCACACCTGTCCCTGGTCCCTCACCTGTTCCTGCTCCCCTCCCACCGGTCATGGCAGCCTCACCTGTTCCCTGTTCTTCACCTGTTCCCGGTACCCTCTCCATGCGAGACCACTGCCCAGGCCGCTCTACCCACTCATCCCGCTGCACCGCCCTCCCGGTTCCCCGCTGACCCCGCCGACCCCGCCGACCCCGCCTCACCACCGCGCGGGCAGGCGTGCAGAGCAGGCCGCCCATTGCTGTACGGCATCCAGATCTTCTTCAGGGGATTCTGGGTTAATTCCCGTGGGGACGCCATCCCGGGGCGGGTATGCCTCGAACTGCGCCGCTTCTACCCAGCAGCCGGGCCACCTCGGGCCACGCGAGGCCCCGCCCCTCGGCCCCGCCCCTCCTCAAGCCGCGATGACGCAATCCAACTCCCTGCAGGCCCCGCCCCAGAAAAAGTAGGCTCCACCCCAACCGAAGAGGCCCGGCCTCCGACCACGCAGGTCCAACTCGCCTACGAGCCATTTCAGACCAAGCGGGCCCACCAGTCCTGCGAGGATCGCGGACGCGCATGCCCAACTCCCTACGTGTTCGAGGCCTGGAGCGTTCAGGCCCCGCCCCGGATGTACGAGCCCAGCACACCCAACTGGACCGCGCGGATTTGCATAGGCCTTACGGACGGCCTCGCCCCCAGGGCACCCTAGGTTCTGCTCCCTGCTACACGTGACCTCACGGAGACACACCCCCGCCCCGCCCCGGAGGGAGAGGTTTGCATGCAGTGGGGCAGGGGCTGCATGACCCACAGGACTTGGTTGGTCAGAACCAGCCTGGCCCCCCCTGCGTGACTCTAATCACTGGTCCGCTGTGTGGGCTGCCAACTCGGCTGCGCCCTGCCCTGCTGACCTTGCGCTCCGACTCTCTTGTCTGCTCCGAGCTCGGGGACTCTTCCCGGCCCACAGGAGCGGCCGGCTCAACAACGCTGGAAAAGCTCCTTTCTCATAGACAGGGACACAGAACCAATCTCAAAATTGATCGTGTTTCTCTCTTTGCCTTGGCTGCTGGGGAGCTTGGGCTAAACCCCAGCCCACCTGGAGCACGTGAGCAGGATCTTGTAACCAAGATCTCTGGGGACTCACTGGGCCCTGGCAGGATCTTACTTCTCCTTCCAGGATTTCATTTTTGTCAATTAAATTTTAAATCATAAGTTTACATATTTTTTAATGAGCCTCTGTCTCTTCATCAGGAAAATGGAATGCACACGTCATCAATCTTACAAGGTTCTGGTATACATTAAATATATCGATGTCTGAGAAGTCCATTCTAAAGGACGTTAGTGTTATCATTTATTATGTTATTTATCTCCCTCCTGTCTCTAAAAATGCAGTGGAGGCAAGGGGCAAGGGAGAGATCCAGAAGTTCAGGAATCCCTGGCACATTCTCTCTTGTCGTACCTTCTCCCTGTCTCCTCAGCCCAGTCTCCAAGCTTTGTACACTTTCTGCCCCGGGGCCCCCACAGACACTGCTCCAACCTGGGTCACACTGCCCTCTAGCGATGTCCTCCACCACACCTCCTACAGGATCACCACATCCTCAAGTTCTCTCGGCCCAGTGTGTGCCCAGCCAGGTGCTAGGGGCATGGAGAAAAGGCTCAAGCCAGTGCACCTCAGGTGCAGTGCTCCTTCCCTCTGACCTCCCTGCCACCCCCTGCCTTGGGCTAGTCCTCCATATCACCACCCAGCCCTTCAGAGCCCAGTAAGGACCCTTAAGATCACTCTGATACAGAAGTCTTGCCCACTTCACAGGAAAGGAAGGTTCTGGAGGCCCACATGCTGGAAGCCCACCTAGACCTCCCTGAAGCCCGCTCTAACTGCCTACCCTGGGGAATGCCTTGCCCCAGACAGAGTTGACCACTTCCTCCTTCATCCTCCTTCTGCAGTGTCCACCCCCCACCTCTCTCCACCTCACACCCAGCAGCTCTGAGCACACCCGTGGGCGGCTTCCGATGAGCAGGATGCTCCTTGTGACCACCCGCCTGCTTCCTACTTCTCCAAAGCTACTCATTCTGTTCCTGTCACAGTCAGCCCTCTTGGCCACTGTCAAGGCCATTCTGGGGCTACTCTGGCCTCATAGACTTGTCACCACACGCCCCCACCCTGTCCAACCCCCAGCACTCATTGCAAAGGCTATCTCCTCTAACATCCACAAATACCCAGCCCCTCCTCAGGCCTGCCCATTCTCCTCCTCAGCCCTCCTGGGATGTGAGTCAAAGCCTGGGGGTAGGGGGTAGCCAGAGCAGGGCAGGAAACCAGGACCATCTCTCAGAAGCCATCCCCACACCCAGACATTCTGGCTTCCCAGGAAAAGCAGTGGCTCTGCACCTCCCACTCTTGCTGCCAACAGTCTGACGCTGGGCTGACTCAGACACACCCTCCCAAGTCCCTATATCCAGTGGGAGGCCATAGGTCAAAGCAACAGAAGCCTGGGGCCCCTCCCCAAGGCCAGGGTCTACATCTGCTTGAGGATATTCCCCCTCTCTCCTCTCATGGCCCCATTGCTAGAGTAGGAAACTGAGGAAGAGGATCAGGGCCTAGTGTCAGAGCCAGCCCACAGTGCAGGATGGACTCAGATCAACTCCCAGCCCTTCAGAACCTCTCCTTCCACACCTTGCATTCTCACCACACTTACCACCTCCACACCTGTGCTCTTGCTTGTTCCCTCCATTGAAATGTTCTCCTGGCTTTCTGCTCCCTCAGCATCAGCAGATGCCCAATAGAATAACCGGCCCTCATAGCTTTTCTCTCCTCAGGGCCATCCCGAAGTGAGCCAGCTATCGGGTAGGAAGTGTGCTGGGATGTCAGCATGTGCTCATGTGTGAATGTGTCTGTCTAGCCTCTTTCCACCATGAAGCTGCCTGGCCTGGCCCTGGTTGGCTCCCATGGTGCCCTCTGCACTGACCACTGGACCTCTTGCAGGCTACAAGCTATAGGGTGGCCAGAGTCCTCATATCTCAGTTCTCAATACTCAAACTCTTCCTAGTCTCTGTACCTGCAAAGCCACCCTTTGCAGCATAAAGGCCCAGGGATTTCAGTGAATGCCACACAGACCCACATGCCAATGCATGAAAGCCTGCATGTGCACACAGCCACACGTGCACGCAACACTAACAAGCCCTCATCCAGGCGTGTGCAGAGACAGGCAGGCTGCAGTGGGGCCTGCAGCTCTCTGCTGCCTCCCTTCTCCTTTATTCCCACCCCTGTCCCCTCTGCGGCCTCTGGGAAGCTTGGGAAGTTCCCAGGATTCCAGCTTCCTCTGGCCATTTCTAGCCAAGGATCATCCCCTGGGTCTCCCCAGTGTGTGAGGGAGGGTGTGAGGTTCCCACTTAGGCGTACAGAGCCATGAGACCAAGCAGCCTGTGAGCCCTGATCTGTACTTACTGATTCCAGCCTGGCACAAGGCACACAGTAGGTGCTCAAAGTGACTCAGGACCAGCCAGGGCACACAGTAAGGGCTCAGAGAGGTTCATGACCAGGACAGCACACACAGTAGGTGCTCAGAGCAGCCCAGACCACCACTGGGCACACAGTAGGTGCCCTAGAAATGCTAGTGTAAGGGCTGAAGCCACATCATATGAACAACTTCCCAAATGAGTCTCTGGACACCAAACTGGTGTGACCCCTGAGGGGGTACCTGGACAGACATGACCCCTTGGAGGCCAGCAAAAGGCAGAGCAGGAGGGCCCCAGGCAGCTTCAGCTAGCTGTCCCTCCCCCTGGACTGGAGGAAGAAGCTATTTATAGTTCTCCCTTGGCCCCAGCCCCCTCCCCTGCAAGGCAACAGTGTTCCCCCTCCTCCATGCCACTGACAGACTGATGCCCTCTCACAGCACCCCTGTACCTGGAGAGACCCCCAACACCCTCACAACACTTCCAGCACCACCCCACTGCACCCAGGTCTTTTCCCAATCCCTGCACCCTCTCCACGCCGCCCCGTGCCTACACTGCCTGCTGCTCCCTGACACAGGGTCCATCAGGGAGCTGCCTCCTTCCGTGCCTCTGTCCATCCTGCCATGAACTGTCCTGGGCTGCCACCCCCTGCAGCTTGGAGTTGGGCAACCCCGCCCTCCATGCTCTGGAGGGAGCAGCAGCTTGCCCTGTGGCCCCGCCTCTCCAGCCCTGCCCTGGGCCCGCCCCCCAGGGCTGCTTACAAATGAGATCCACGACAGTGCCCCCGAACCAGCAACCACACTCTCACCAGCATTGCCTCTCTCCCCAGCCAGAGCTGTCCATAGGGCCCAGTGTCTGCCTTTGTCTCCAGCTGGAGCTGTCTACACTACCCAGAGTTCCTGCCCCATCTGCAGGCAAGCCTGTTCACACTGTCCAGAAGGCCAGTCCCATCTCCAGCCCAGCAATGGGATGGGGAGAGTGAGATAAGGCAAAATCTACTCCTTCCACACCAAGGGACCAGGTCAGTGAAATGGGGAGCAGGGAGTAGGCAGGGGGCAGCATAGCCAGCTGTCGCTCAGCCCTCGTGTGTCACTGCCTGGTGCAATTCTCATCCACCACGTTCTCCAGTCACTACATTTATTGAGCACTTCCTGCATGCCAGAACCTTCATGTACACCGTGTCACTCAATGCTCACAAGAATCTTGGTGGCATCACTCTGCTTTACAGATGAGCAAACTGAAGTTTGGAAAGGTGAGCATCTTTGCTCAGGACCGTTTGGTGAGGGAGGGGCAGAGTCAGGCCAAAGCCCTGGCAGCCTGAGCCCCCTCTCCCCTGTGTCGTATGTGTCTAAGGGCCAAGGCTGGGTGTGCAGGGGTGTGGGTAGGACAGGCCTGGCTGTGTGTAGAGCAGGTTTGGGGGAAAACACCTGTTCCTCCCAGCCCCTCACACACACTCATAGCTGTCAGAGACACAGGAATACACACATCCCCCCAAGGCAAGGCCACCACAGCCAGACTTCCCACGTACCACCATCCGTGCCTAGAGATGCCCTCAACGGCCCCATCCATCTGGGGTGGGTGCTGCCTCATGGAGCACAAAGCATGCGTGTGACCCTCAGCCAGCACTTCCCTGTGTGGTAACCTGCAGGGGACAGGGCAGACCTGCAGGTCTGGTCTTAGGTGGACTGGTTTCAGATGAATTAATGAGCTCCTGTGTTGAGGTTCCTGAAAGTGGCATGACAGTGACCACATGTGGTGGTGTCCAGAGGCTCTGTGACTGTGGGGCACCCAGACATGGCAAGACTCTACGAGGTAGTGACCTTCCACAGTAGTGTCCAAGCTGTCCAGACATATTGTAAGTCTGTGGAGCTCCCAGGCATGGCAAGACTTTACTTGGCAGCGACCTGACATGGCAATGTCCTGACTGTCCAAACAGACTGTGACTCTGTGAGGCACTCAGGTGTGATATGACACCACATGCCAGTGACCCATGTGGTGGTGTCCAGATGCACGGTGCCCAGATACAGTACCCTCCAGCTCTGCTACTGCTCTCCAGGTCTCCCCATCCAGGGTGGCCCCATCACTATAACCCCCTCCCTCAGGTTCAGTGGCGGCCAATATGGGCCAGGATGCGAGCGTTGGCGGCAGCCCGCTCCCTCGCAGCCCTGACCTGGGGCTGCTCCAGTTAGATCTGCAGGAGGCCGATGGGGACATCCAGCAAGAGGGTGATGCATGGGCCAGGGCAGGGGCCAGGGCTGGGGTGGCCCCAAGCAGCAGAGGGGCCTATGGTGCTGGCTGAGGGGCTCTCCGAGGCCATAGAGCAGGGAGTAGCCTGAGGAAAGTTCTGAGGGATGAGCTGGAAGGCTGGGATAGGAGTCGCTGGGACAAGCAGGGCTCTGCCCAATGTCAGGACCATCAGCACCAGCAGAGCCCACCTGGTCATCTCATGGTCAGGCTGCAAGGAGAAAACAGGCTCAGGGCAGGGGCTCTGGTCAGCTATGGCTCATGGACAGAAACAGATGGGGTAAGCAGAGAGACAGGGAGGGAGACCGAGAGGTAGAGATTCTAAAGAGGCCAGGCCAGGGACAGAGAGAGGCAGACAGAGATGAAGGAACAAGAAGAGAACCAGAGTGAGACAGAGAAAATCAAGACAGTCAGACAGAGAAGGGGTCAGAGAGACAGAAGGAGTGAGAAAGAGAATGAGAGAGACAGAGATAGATAAAGAGACAAAGAAACCAGAGACAGAGAGCCACAGATATATCTAGATATAGATATAGAGATGTATTTTTATATATGGAGAGAGAGGAGGAGGAGGAGGAGGAGGAGAAAAAGAAGAGGAAGAGGCAGGGGAGGAAGGAGGAGGAGGAAGGAGGAGAAAGAGGAAGAAGGAGAAATGGAGGGACAGGGAGAAGGAGAGGGAGAAAGAGATGGTGATGAATGAGATGGAGGCAGAGCAAAACAGAGGGAGCCTGGAAGACAGAAAGACAGAAACCACCCCAGAGTCAAATAGCATAATGGAAATAAGGATGCAAAGAGAGAGAGAAACACAGTGGGACAAAAGAGGAGTCTGAGATCTGAGCAAGAGAGCCTGCAGCAGATCCAGGACAAAGAAGGGCAGGAATGGGGGTCTTTGAGGCGGAGAAGCAGCCAGAGACCCCAGGGCTTCCTCAAGTCCAGACTTGGATCCACTAACCCAAAACTTGGATCCACTCAACCCCCAGGCCCTGCCCATCCCAGCCTGACCCCAGTCTCACCAGTAGCAGCTTCCTCTGGGGTAAGTCAGGGCTGCCGTGGCTGCCCAGGGCAGGGGCCAGGCAGTTCTGTGCTGTGGTCTGACCCTCTGCCTCCTTCAGGACCCTTTTATCTCCCTCAGCTCCCTGGAGTGGGAGCTGGAGCATGTCTCCTGGCATAAAACAGCACCTCACCTATGACTTATCCTGTCCTGGGGGGCAGCGAGGACACATCCTCAGCCCCAACCCTATCTACTCCTTTCTGGGGACAAGTTGGGGACTGAAGGTCACAGGACACTGAACAGGGCTGGACAGAGGGACTCTGTACTCATGTAGGATAGTACTGACCTCCCAGGGAAAACCTGACACCCACATCTCCCCAAACAGTCACAACAGGGGCCTTTTAAAACAGCAGCTTTAATGCCCCCCAGAATCAGCACCATGTCATCACAGGCTTGGGTCAAGGGGCGGGTCAGACACAGTCACATCCGCTCACTGCCCACAGCCACCCCCAGTCTGAGACATCTGCCAGGGAGGCAGGAGCCACAATGGGGGTTTGTTCACAGCGGGGAAGGCTGGACCCACGGGACCAAGTCACTGAAATAATGGACAAGCTCATGCACGCTCACGTGCACACAAGCCTCTAGCACCAAGGGGAGGACAGCAGGGTCCTGCTGAGACACCAACTCCTCCAGGGGATGCTGAACTTCAGCTCACTATCTGGGCCTCAGCTCTGGACCGCACCTGTTAGGGCAGGTTGGGAGCTGTCTTCAGCCATCTGACCTCACCCAACATGTGGGCCATGGAGAAGCACTGGGCAAAGGGTCAATGGGGGAAGGAGCTGGGGGCACAGGGGAGTGGGGGCTCTCACCTCAGAGAGGATCTTTACTCAGGTCTTTAAAGGAGGGAGCATGGAGAGGGACCATACTGGGACTCCACAGCTTCTCTATTCAGTTCTTTGGTCTTGGGGTCTGTCCCAGGTCCCCCAACCTGAGAGGGCTTATGACCCGGGACCCTGACCCGGGACCTGGTCTGGGTAGGCTCAGTGCCCAGGCCCCTACTGGGGCAGGGGATAGGCCCATACCTGTTCCCTGGCTCTGGACCACCTGGGGCAGGCAGCGGCGCTCACAGGCCTCACGTGTCCCAAAACGGTTGGCATTCCCTCCGCAGCCGCCATAGACAAAGGGGTGACAGGCCTCTGTGCCGCCTGCCACAGCCCGATGGTACCAGCGCAGGGTGTAGGCAGTACAGGAGCCCTCATCCAGTGGAAGCGAGCAGGGGTCTGAGTCTGAGGTCGGTGGGGGTCAGGAGGTCAGCACGGGTGGTGGGAGTCAGAGAGGGACTGGGGGTCGGTGAGAGGTCAGCACAGATCAGCTCTGCCTGCCTCTACCAGAATCCCTCAGAGCCCAGCCCCCATTCTCACCATTGCCATCCCAAGGAGCCTCAGGGTCCTGGTATTCCTCCACAGAATACTCAGAGTATTCATACTCGTCGTCCTCGGGGGGCACCCGGCCTGCACACAGAGGGGGCCACTGCTGGGCTAGGTTCATGCTGCCCAACCCTGGCCCTCAGGGGGGCCCTCATGTGTGTGCATGAGAGTGTTCATGTATGTGCCCTGCATGTGGATCCTATGCATGTGGCATGTGCCCTGCATGCATGAGCACCCCTGCATGTGTCTGTGCTCCACCCTCACATGCCCCATGGGTCCAGCTGTCCTCACCTTCCTCCTCTGCATGAGAGACCCGGAGCACAGGCACGTGGTGGAGCTGGGGGCCGGCAGTGTCTGCAGCATAACTAGGGAGGGGTCCTGGAGCAAGGAGCAGGGGCACAGGGCCCTGGGGTCATCATGGCAGCCACCCCAGCCAAGCCCCTGCTGAGAGGACCAGGTGATGGGCAGAGCAGGGCCTGGGGTGAAGAAAGTTCCAGGAGCAGAAAAATACTCACGTGATCCAGATGCGATAAACTGGCCCTGGCAGGCTGGAAGGGGCAGAGAGAGGCAGGGAGAGAGACAATGAGAGAGAGAGCAAGAGGCAAAGATGGCAAGAGGCAGGGAGAGAGAGAGACACACACACACAGAGCCAGGGTAGAGACATACAGAGAGGGACAGCAGGATAGAGTGACAGAGAGAAAGACAGAAGGAGAGAAAGGAAGAGAGAGACAGTGGGAAGCGGAGAGAAAGAGGAAGACAGGCAGAGGAGAAACAGACAAAGAACAAGAGAGAAGATGGGAACAGGTCAACAAAGGGCAAGAGAGAGAGGGCGAGACAGAGACCATTAGAAGCAGGCAGGCACAGAGACAGGGCGAAAGCAGTCACAGACAGAGATGGGAGGAGACAGTTTCACTCTCTGATGCCTCCAGGGCCATCAGAGCCCCTGCTGACCCCATGTCAGGCCCAGAGGGACCAGCTCTGCTCCCATCTCCACCTCCTCCACACATGGCCATACTGGGCATCCAGAAACACTACATGTCCATCCGCCCCTGCCCATGTGTCTCCATTTGGGGAAGTGCTGTCAGCATGTTTGTCCTGAAACACGTGCGTATCTCTCCATCTCTTCCCATTCCTTGACTGCTTGCCCCCATAAGTTCTGGGTCCTTCCTGCCCCTGTCTAGGAGTGCTGGGGTGGAGTGGGGATGGGACCCAAGAGACTCTGGGCTGGGCCCGACTCACCACAATGCTGACTCATCTCCTGACGCACAAAGGCCCGAATGTCATCCTCCTGGGAACACAGGACCACGAGGATCATGAAGAGCCCATGGATCACGGGAAGGAAAAAGGGCACATGATGCAGGGATCATGGAGGGGGAGCATCGAGTCAGGGGCCCAAGGCCCAGGGCGTCTGGGTGTTGGGTGCGGGAGGCAGGGCCCAGCCCACCCAGGCCCACACTCACTGTCAGCGCAGCTTCTCCCTTCTCACCACGGGGGCCAGCGGGTCCTGGCCACCCCTATGTGCAACAGATGGGACCAGGCTGTGACCTCTGATCTCAGGGACACCAGAGGTCACCCCAATCTCTGACCCCAAGCCCAGGAATCCTGACTCACCTGTTCCCCTCTCTCTCCGGGGGTCCCAGGAGCCCCAGGGGCACCCACCACACTCTCTCCAGGGGGACCTCGCTCACCCTGTTAGACACAAGGACTGAGTGAGCAGGGTCAGAGGCAGTGGGGGTCAGAAGTAGGGCAAGTTGGGGATCATAGGTTCAGAGGTCATGGAAGGGATATTGGGAGATGAGTTGCAGGGTCAGAGGTCAATAAGGTTAGGAGGGTCAGGGGGGTTTAGGGGTCAGGAGTCAGAGTGAGGGCCCCTTACCTTCTGGCCCTGAAGTCCTTCAGGGCCTTTGGGACCAACACTGCCAGGTGGCCCTGGGGGACCACTAGAGCCATCATTGCCCCTGGGACCCGGGAAGCCCCCGATTCCTGGGGGCCCCTGGAGAGAGACAGATCAGAGGCAATGATCAGAGTCCCCAAAGATGGACCCACTTCCAGAGAGTACAATCCCCTCAGTTCACCATGACCTTGGCTTCAACTTACCCGCTCCCCTTTCTCGCCCTGGTCACCCTTGGGTCCTGGCTGCCCATCAAAGCCTCGGTCACCCTGGGAACAGAAAGAAGCATGAAAGACCCTCTGCCCTGGCCTCCCTCAGTTCAACCTCCATGAGCACCCTGGTCTGATGGCCACAACCTTCCACGACCCAAGCACCTGTGACCCTACCAGCCTGGGACCCTAAATCTGCCATGAGCCCCATGACCTCAACCCCACTGTAACACCATTTGCTCTGACTCCACCCATTTCCCTTACAATGACACTCCAACCTCCCCCACTGACCCCACCCACCATAACCTTTTAGGCCTGATACACATGTCTCCTCTGCTCCACCTCCCATCCCTTAATCCTAAATTCCCACTGTGACCCCAACCCACCCTGAAACCCCAAGACCAGCCCCACTGTACCCCGCAATGTCCCAACCTTCCTTGACGCAAAACCCCCATGGCCCTACCGTGACCTTCCCTATCCCATCCCGACCCCGCAGTATCCACTGTTGAGAGACACCATACCTTGGGACCAATCAGGCCCTCCTTCCCAGGGGCCCCTGACAGGCCCGGCACACCTGGCTCCCCCTGGAGAAGAGAAGACATGAGCTGGGCCCTGGCCCTCCTCTCGTCTCCCCATTCTGGGTATGCCCCACACGCACCATATCTCCTTTGCGTCCTGCCAGCCCAGGGTGGCCGGGGGGACCAGCTTCTCCCTGCAGGCATCAGGTGGAGGGGTCAGCCTTAGGCCCAGTCCCTGCAGCCTCCCACACCCCTGTCACCTCTGTACCTTATCTCCCTTCTCTCCGTCGAGGCCACAGGCTCCCTTAACCCCCCGTTCACCCTGAGGGAAAAAAGCAGGTGGAAAAATGACTTCCAGATGCCTCACCCTATAACTCCTTGATCCTGAAACCACTCTCCAAACTGGCCTCAGACACTCTAACCTCTGACCTTCCAACCTCCAACCTAATACCTCACATTCAACCCCAGATACCCCAACATCTGACCCCAGATACCTCACCCTCCAACATCGAGCCTCCTAACCAGGAAAAAATACCCAGTCCCCTTCCTACCTTGACGCCCCGGGGACCCATGAAGCCAACATCTCCTTTGTCTCCTCGGATACCAGGGGCTCCATCCTTTCCTGGGGATCCCTGGGGGGAAAGGGGTCAATATGAAGTCAGGGGAGATCAGTGAGGGATCAAAAGGAATCACTCTGGATATAATGGACTGGGAACACCATGGGGGCGAGAGTCACCATTGGAGACCAGAGTCACTGGAAGGGCAGGATTTTCCATGGGACAAGAGTCACCATGGGCAGGGGGTCACCATGTGGGTAGAACTATCATAGGAGTTACTGTGAAGGTGGGGGCCCTTGGGCAACATGAGGACATCACGAAAGCACCAGGTCACTATAAGGTCAAAGGTCACCAAATGGGGATGGGGGCCCTATGGGAGCAGGGGCATCTTACCGGGTCACCAGGGATCCCTGCAGCACCGGGCTCACCCTGTGGGAAACACAGATAGGGGAGAGAGGTCCTTCAATGTGACTGTCCCCCATGCTGGCCTAACTGCTGCACTTGAGGCCACTCGGTAACTCTGTGGCCAGGGCCCAGGCTGCACACAGATCCCATGTGAACACATACATGGTCAACAATGAGGGAGGTTGGAAACTCCCCAATGCTCAGAGGACACCCATGGGACAGGTGTGTGTGATGTGTGGCTCTGGCTCTGTGCCTGGGGCAGGGCTTGCCTTGGGTCCCGTGAGTCCACGTGCTCCCAGCAACCCGGCTGAGCCCCTGTCACCAGGCTCTCCCTTGGCGCCCTGTGGGAGTGACCAGAGAGGGACACAATCAGGAACAGACCAGGCTGGAGGCTTGGAGCATGACTGGAACTGCCAACGGGGGCAGAGCTCACCAGTGCCACTCCCCACCCCCGCCACCAGTGGCCCCATCCCTTCCAGCCCATGCCATAGCAGGTGGAGCTGGGGGCTGTGGCTCACAGAGTGGCTCATTTCTCACCCCAGGTGACCCAGATTCCATCTCCTCCTTCTAACCATTGGGACCCTAAACTTACCTGGAGTACCCCTAACACCCAAGGAGCCCCCTTCCTGTTCCCAGAGGGCCTCTCACAGAGCCACAGTCCACAGAGCCCCCTCGTGACCTCACATTGAGGCCCTTGAGCCCCCCGTAGAGCCCCCAGCCTCTCAGCCACCCCATAGAGTTGCTTCAGCCTACAGAACCCTCTTCCCTCTGACCTCCAGAAAGCCCCTCTCCCATCCTCCCCTCCTGTCCTTACAGACCCTCCATAGAACCCCCATAGCCCCAGGACCCCCCGATGAGCCTACATGGTACCTCCCAAGGTCCCATGGGGCCCCCTCTTTCCCTCACAGACCCTCCATAGAGACACCACAGCCCACAGCACCCCTTCCCAACCCCATATAGACTACTCCACCCTCTCCCCCATACCTTCTCTCCAGGGTTCCCACTATCTCCCCGAGGTCCTTTGTCACCATCTATGCCCCGAGGCCCTCGTTCACCCTGGTTCAGGGGTCAGAAGTCAGGGTCAGGGGCTGGAGCTCCCTCACCCTCTGAGAGTTTGAGCTCTCAGATCCCCTGGCCCAGCCCCCGTAGGAGCCCCTCCCACACGCAAGGGAGACCCAGTCTGCACATAGGCCAGACCCACTCACCGTGTCCCCCTTGGCACCCCGTGGTCCTGGAGGCCCCATAGCCATGGCTGAGTCACCCTGAGTGGACAAGGGGGCAGTCAGAGGAGTCAGAGCACACTTAGTCCCCTGCCCTGCCCTCCCTCATGCCCATACTCACCTTGTCACCCTTTAGCCCTGTGGTTCCAGCATCACCCTATTGAGTGGAACAGTGTGAGTCTCACCCAAATGGAGGAGTCCCAAGTCCTAATTACAAGATCTATCCCCACCCCTACTCACCCCAGGGGCCTTTTCCCCATGTCCTTACCTTCTCCCCGCGCTCCCCCCTGCTGCCTGGAGGGCCCTATATGAGAGAAGAATACTGTGAGCTACGGAAATTTGGGGAGACAAATGGGGAGAAAACAGGGCACAGGGGAGGATCGAGGGGAAATAGGGGAGACAAAGGACCAGAGAGTAGACAAGGAGAACCAGAGAGTTGCAGAGAGTGTCCCAAGGGCAGAGAGGGCACAGGCAGAGGACTGAAGTCACACCACTGGCACTTTCCCTAAGGGGACCCACCGTGAGTCCTCGGGGTCCCTCCTGGCCGGGGCGGCCATCTTCACCCTGAATGGTGCCATTAAGTTCATTGATTCAGAAGTTGGAAATTAGAGGCAAGAGCCACAACAGAGGGAGCCCTGATGTGGCTCCCTGCAATGGGCCATGGCCACAGCACAGGACATACATACCCGGACACCTGGCTCCCCACGCTCGCCGCGGGCCCCGGGCAGCCCTACTCCAGGGTCTCCCTGGAGATCAATAGGATACCAAGGATAAGTGAGAGGAATCAGTGGGGGACAGAGGGTCATGGGAGGTCAGTGGAGGTTGGAGGGGGTGACAGGAGTCAATGGAGGTTGGAGGGGGTGACAGGGGTCAGTGGAGGTTGGAGGGGGTGACAGGGGTTAGTGGAGGTTGGAGGGGGTGATGGGGTACAGGAGAAGGCAGAAGCATTGTCTCATTTACCTTGAGTCCAGAAGTCCCAGGCGCTCCCTGTGGGCAGAGTGAGGTGAGGGTCCCATGCCCCTCAAAGGCACACACACATACCCAGCCACAAAGTGTGGCACAGTCCCCAGCATAAATCCTCACGTGGACAGACCCCAACACACAGAAATCAGACACATGGGGTATTGTGGCACTTCTACTCACCACTGACCCTGGTGGTCCAGGTGGCCCCAGGGGACCTGGGGCTCCCTCTCTCCCTGGGAGGCCTGCCAGACCCTGCAGGAAAAACATGACAAGACAGGTAGAGGGTGACTTGGGAACCTTCCTCCTGCTCTGGGAGCCCCCGAGGCAGGGCCTGGGCCCCCTTCTCTTCCTCACCCACTACTGGATTCAGAAGTCCACCAAGTCCCCACATGCTGCTCCCAGTGCACTTACCCGCTCTCCGCTGGGGCCTGGCTGACCCGTCTCTCCTCGAGGGCCTGTCTGACCAGGGAACCCGACAACACCAGGAGCACCGGGAGGTCCAGGGGGTCCCAATTCTCCCTGGAACAGAGATAGCAAAGGGAGGAGTAGTCCCAGCGGGACCCCTTCCCAGGACTAGACTCGGAATGCCCTCTTCCCCCACCTCCAGGGGCCTCCCTGCCTGCTGCCCCCACTGCTGGTGATGGGGTATTGACTTACCTTCAGACCTGGAGGACCAGTTGGCCCAGGAGGGCCCTGGACTCCGACTCCTGGGTCACCCTTCAAGGGAAAGAGGGGTCAGATCAGGCTCAGGGAGTCTCAGGACCGTAATCCTCAGCAGGGATGCTTTAGGGCACACATACCTTGTGACCCTTGAGTCCTGGAGCCCCCTTCTGACCCTAAAATATCAAAATAAACAGCACTTGAGAGGGTGGGAACATGAACCTAGAGCTTAGACATGGCCCAAAAATATTCCCAGGGGAGCTCAGATGTGACCAAGGATTGGCTCACTGGAGCACAGAGGTGACCATGGACTCATGAGGGCACAGACAGGGAAGCTCAGATATGATCACAGATATGTGGGAGTTCAGGTGTGACCAAAGACACATGGAGCTCACACGTAGGCACAGACATATGGGACTGTGGAAGTGAATGCAGATCCATGGGAGCTCAGACAGGAGCAGGAGCTCAGACACATCCATCTCAGGGAGCTTAGACATGACCACAGACAAACTCAGATACATGGAGCACAGATGGGGCGGAGGAGAGGGGCAGCACAGACACATGACAAAGGAGAGGCCCACAAGAACTCCAACGTGTCGTTAGACCTGGGAGATCAGAGAGGAGAACACTTGTGTGCTCAGACATGGTGAGGAACAGAAGACCTAGGAGAGGCACACAGAAGCAAAGACGGGGCCCTGAGCCCTGGGAGTGTGGAGGCCAAGAGGCATGACGCCTGTGTGTTCCCGGGAGCAGGATCCTGAATGCTGGAACATGCAGCCAGGCTCAGGTTCAGATAGGTGCACAGGCCCAGGAATGGTTCCTTACGTCCGTGACTGCACTCCTCAACCCAGATTCAGACTGGCCCAGACCCCAGACTCACATCTTCCCCAGGGTCTCCAGGCTCCCCTGCACGGCCAGCTTCACCCTGCATAGAAAGGGTGGTGAGGGGGTCTGGCCACCCAACCTAACCCCCCTCTGCCCAGCACTCAGGCCCTGGGGCCAGGCCCATCTCACCTTCTCACCCCGTGGCCCTGGCAGTCCTCGGTCACCTTTGGCTCCCTGTAGAGACAGGCATCAGGAGGCAACATGGGCATCAGAGTCCCAGACAGATGAGACTCAAGGAGGGAGGCATGAGGGCCAGGGTCAAATGGGGCATATTATGGAAGTTGAGGGGCATGAGGGTGGGTGAACTGTGCTGTTGGAGGTTCCACACTCACCGGCTCTCCCACCAAGTCTCCAGCCAGGCCTCCAGGGACTCCCTGACAAAGGAGAAGGGTCAGTGGGATTCCTTGGCCCTCATCACTTGGCCCCTCCTCCCAAGCCTCCCACACACTCACCTTCTCTCCCTTTGCTCCAGGGGGCCCGACCACAGCCTGTGGGGAATGCCTAGTAAGTTACCTAGCCTCCTGCCTTCTCACCACCCCACCCTGCCATCCTGGATGAGAAGCAAAAACTAGGCTTGGGGGTGGGACAGAGGGGCTGGTGCAGAGGGTAGGGTCAAAAATCACCTGTCCAGGGGTCCCCATGGGTCCAGGCTCTCCTTTAGGTCCAACAGGGCCGGGCAGACCTGGTGACCCCTGTGTCAGAGCAGCATGAATAACTCAGTGCCTCTCCACCACCCTGCCCCTGCTGCCCAGCCCTCCTCATCCTCCAGGCACACGACTAAGCACAGGGATGCATCACAGGCCTGCAGCAAGCTGCCCCCAAAACACACACCGGCACACCAGGGGCTCCTCTGTCTCCATCGTTTCCATTGGCACCATCACGACCGGGGGCTCCTGGCTTCCCTGTCTCCCCCTGAGAGGGAGGAGCTCAGTCAGGGGCCTGCCCGCTGACTCCTGACCCCTGGAGCCCAGCCCTGACCTCCAGGACTCACCACTTGTCCAGGCAAACCTGGCGCCCCCTGAGGACCCTGAGGGAGACAAGTCGGATGTGAAGGGGACATGGGAGAACATAAGACCCAGAAGGCAGGGACATGGTGTCCTTGCAGGGGCCACAGGGGACTCACTCACCACAAGGCCTGAAGGGCCAGGGGGGCCGGGAAGTCCCACAGCTCCAGTAGGTCCAGGCAGGCCCTGGGGGAAGAAGAAGGTCAGGGCAGTGCCAACCGCACCCAGCTCCCTGTGACTCTACCCCATGAGCTGGGCCACTCACCCTTCCTGGTGGTCCTGTCTCTCCAGGCTCCCCCTGCCAAAAACCCGGAGACCACGTGACCCCACAGGTGGACGAGAGGCTCCTCAGCCCCGGTCCGTAAGCAGAGCCCACATGGATGGGGCACCTTGGTGCTCAGCCTCATCGCAGGGCAATGACCTCCCAGGAGGTTGGCAGATGCTCTCCTGGTGCAGACAGGCTCCTCTGAGCCTCCTCCTCCTTCCAGCCACACACCCGCACACGCCTATACTCACCTTCGGGCCAGAAGGTCCCTGGGGTCCTGCGGGGCCAGCAAGACCCTGGAGAAAAGTGTCAAAGGCAGGGGATAAGGGTCAGAGTTATCCACCTGGGCTCAGGGATTAACAGGAACAAGGCTTGGCTCATAGTGGGGAGCGATGCTTGCTCCACCCCCACCAGGTGGTGCTCCGCCCATCACTCACCGGGGCACCAGACGGTCCAGGGTCTCCACGGCCACCCTGTAGAAGAGAGAAAAAGTCTGATGAAGGGGAGCCAGTCTCATCCCACCTGGGAAACTGGGGTAGTACTGCCCATTTTGCCAGTTGGGCACAGATCGGGGCAGGAGGGGTGAGGATTCTGGGGTACTCACCTCTGGGCCAGGAGCCCCCCTCAGACCTTGCAGACCCTAGATAGAGAAGAGGGCTGCTGAGCCTCAGTCTGGGCCTTCCTTGGGCCTGTTCCTGCCCTCTGGAGGCCTTTTCCTGGGGGGCCCACTTCCGCATCCCCAGCCCCACGGGCACAGATCACCCCATACCCATGGACCGCCCCTCACAGGTATCTACACTCACTCCTGGGCACACAGGCACAACTTGCCCAACACTGGTCACTGGTGACATGTGCATACAGCAGCCAGCACACAGCAGAGGGCAGCTGTCCCCCAGAACCCAGGCCAGGTTGTTCCTGTCACCACTCACCGGCTTCCCTTCAGGCCCAGCCACACCACGCTCTCCTGGTAGACCCTGGAGAGAACCAAGTTAAGGCCACACTGTCCTTATTCCCCTATCCCAGCATCCTCCTAGACAGTCCCAGGCAGTACAGACTCCAGTCTAGATAACAGAAGTAAGGACCATGTGCTTGCACACACGTGGCCCGTGGGGCAAGGACTCACCGGGCTGCCATCATGACCCCTCTGTCCAGGCTCTCCCTGGTCTCCCTTGATGCCTGGCACACCCTGCAAATGGAATGCTGTACCCTGAGCCCCCAATCACTGCCATGTGCCCATGTACACACTACCCCCGGAATGCTCCCATAGAGGAGGGAAAAACATGGTGGGGTGGAAGGCCTCACCCTGTCTCCTTTGGGGCCTCGTTCGCCGTCACTGCCTGGCTCCCCCTGTGGGGACAACATGTCAAGCCAGGCCCTGGTGCCATAGCAGGGGGTAGCCCCCAGGTTGATCCCACACACTGACCTTAGCTCCCTTGAGTCCAGGGGGTCCTTGTTCTCCAGAGAGTCCAGGACCTGGCTCGTCCACGGCCACCTACAAGCACAAGGTCACAGGGTAGAGATGTGTCTGTCACAGAGGCATGGAGGGGTCATCCAGATCACAGGGTTCCAGAGGATTATGGGGTCAGAGATACCACATGGAGTTTCTGGGGCCCAAGCAAACAGTGGTGTCCTAGTGAAAGCAGTCACAGGCCTAGGGCAGGGCTGGGGTGATCACCTTGGGGCCAGGAGGGCCGGGGGGTCCAGGGAGGCCAGGAGGGCCATCTCTGCCCTGCAGAAAAGAAGGAAATGGGGTGGCTGCCCCAGAAGGGCCCCCAGGCAGGCCCGCCCCATGCAGTCCCATCCCAGCTCACCTGTTCTCCACGTTCTCCTTTCTCTCCCCGTTCTCCCTGAAGTGCAAACAGCAGGGTAGGAAGTCCAGCTCCTCCCGACCCCACTTCCCTGGCCCTCCCAGCCAGCCCTCAGGCTCACCCTCTCTCCTGGCCTTCCTGCCTCCCCCACACCTCCAGCTGGGCCTGGGAGCCCAGGAATACCAGGCTTTCCAGGCTCCCCAGCAAGGCCGGGAGGTCCAGGGGGGCCCCTCTCCGCAAGGGCCAGGCCAGGTGGCCCTTGAGGGCCAGGGTCTCCACGATCTCCCTTTGGCCCGCGGTCTCCAGAAAAGCCGATTGGGCCCTGGAGGAGCAGAAGAGTGAATGCTGGGGGCTGTACAACCACACCATCCACAGGGCACCCCGACTGTGCAGCCGACACACACCTCCTTGCCTGGGGGTCCCCGCTCGCCTGGGTCCCCCTTGGGGCCGCGGCGCCGTTCAGGCACAGGCAGAAAGCTGCCGGAGCTCTCATCCCAGGTCTCCACAATCTCCCGCAGGGCAGACGTCTGAGTGAGAGCAAGGGGTCGGAGGAGCAGGGCCCATTACTGCAGCCACCCATGCCCTGGCCCGGCCCCAACCAACTCCCACACCCAGCCCCCAAACAACTTACCTTGATGCCAATATTTTCCAGCAACCGCTCCACATTCTGGGGATACAAGCTGGGTGAAGGGCTGCCCACAGAGGAGAAGGCCCTGCCTCTGCCCCACACTGCCCCCAGAAACAGCCTCCATGCCCTCTTCCCAAGGCCTCATGCCCAGAGGACTTTTTAGCCCTTGGTTGAGGCAGCTCGAGCCACTGGGAGCCCCTCCCTGGCATGTCCCCATTGCCCAGATTACTGTGAGTGTAAGCTTCAGGAATCCCAATAGGGCAGGGGGCCAAGCACAGAGGGCAGAACCCGTGAGGCCTCATGGCAAGGGGAAGGGGACAGAGAGGTAGCCCCTAAAGGCAGGCAAATAAAAGTCAAGGACCAGGTGCCAAGCTTTACTCACCGCCACACTCCCAGGTTCTCCTCTCAGACCACGCTCTCCCGGGAGGCCCTGGAGACACCAAGAGAAAAGCCGCTGGACCCAGCTTGTCGGGGGGTGGGTGTGCATATGTGGGTGCTATGGCTACTTGGGCATGTGAAAAAGGTGGGGGCCTCACCTGTTCCCCTTTGGGTCCACTCTCCCCACGGTCACCCTGAGAACAAAGAACCATCAGGTGAAGGAAATGCCCAAGCCCTGGTCAGCCCTCACCAAACCCCCTCCCCAACACACGCACTCACCTTGGGGCCCACACTTCCCGGAATACCAGGAATACCCTGAGATATGACAGAACAGAAAGGGGTCACACAGGATCATGGCATCCCAGGAGGGTATCCAATGTGAACATTTTGGCCCCTGTTGCTCCCAAGTCCTAGAACTACACTGGCCACTCACCTGGCCAGAAGGGCCAATCTGCCCCGGGAGGCCCGGGGGGCCCTGGACTCCAGGGCTACCAGGAGCCCCACGCTCACCCTTGGGGCCATCGTCACCCTGTGGAGGATTCAGCCAGCATCAGCACCCTGAGACTCCAGAAAGGAATAGAGCCATATATCACAGGGTCAGGGTCAGAGGTCAGAGGTTGCAAAAGACTCCAGCACTCACTTGTCTCCCAGGGGCTCCTGAATCTCCCTTCTCTCCCTAAGGAAGACAAGGGTGCTTCAGACCTGGCCCCAATCTGAGGCCAGAGCAGACTCCCAGTGAGGGGCTTTACCTTCCTTCCGTCTTCTCCAGGGTCGCCAGGCTCTCCCTGTGGACAGAGGACTCACATCAGCCCAGACATTCACCAGCGTCTGGCTGCAGAGACTGTCTTGGCAAATCTCAGGGGACTGAATGTGCCTGTAGCTCCAAAACCTCTGTGAGTCCTGGAGTGTAGCCCGTGACCATCTGACTGAGCTGTTGCACATCTAAGGGTGTGCCTGCGTGTGTCCGCTCACCTCCACATGTGATTACACATGTCTTTCTTTCTCTGGCTTTCTAGATGTAACTCCACATTGATGTATCTCTGGGTTGGTAAGTGTCCACGTATCCTGGGTATCTATGTATTACCATGTGTACCTGAGCATGGTTCTGTGTGTCCTGGTAGGTGACACTTGATAGGTGTCTCAGTCTATCTGCACATCTTGACCCATGTCTGCATGTGGGCATGGGCTTATACATGTATACACAGGATGGACATGTGTCTGCATGACCCTGGTGCCTTGAGAATTGTCTGTGCGTCTTGGTATCTGTCTGCAAGTCTTGTGTGTATCTCAATATGTGTGGCCATATGTATGTGAGTGACTGTGGATATACGTGCATGTGTCAGTGTGTCCCAACATGTGTCACATGTCAGAGCCTTGGATGTGTGTCTCATCAGGTCTCAACACAGGTCCACATGCGGCCCTGGGTCCGTGTCTCAGCACATATCTGAGTCTGAGTGGAGGTGTTTGTGTGTCAACATGTCTCCAAGTATTCCTAAATGCAGCTTCACACCAGTGTGTCTGCACCTCTCCATCTGTGTCCATGGCTCTTCGTCTGTGCCTATGACTGTGGGTTATTTTAGCAGGTGTCGACCCATCAGGCACAAGTCAGCATGTCCACCTAACTCACTGTGTCTGCCAGGCTGCCTATGAGTGCACATGAGCGTGTGTTTCAGGTTGTATCTGTATGTCTGGGTGAGGTACATGGGTGTTGGCACATCTTGGCATGTGTCTGCACGTGTTCCCCATGTGTATCTGCACATCTGGGCTGTGGACATTTGCTGGTGTTTCTCGGCGGTTTGCCATGTCTGCCCTGGACACTCACGTTTTTCCCATTCAGGCCAGGCTTGCCATCCTCACCTGGCTTTCCCTGTGGAAACAGATCATCAGTCAGAAGTCAGGGCTGGGGGGAGGGTGGTAAGAGGGCAAAAGGATACCCCGAAAGCGGAGACTCACCAGTGTTCCAGGGGGGCCAGGGGGGCCCTGTTCTCCTCGGAGGCCTGGAAGCCCCTGGAAAAAGTCTTTGCTAGGATTGAGGGGGCCGCTGAGATATTCCCTGGGACACATCCATGGACTGGGAGGACCCCACTAAGATCCTGCTCCAGTGTAGGGACCCCCAGAATTGGGAGGTGCCACTGAGATCTCTTGAGGCAGAGACCCCCATGGGTTAGGAGGACCCCTGCTGAAACTCCCAAGGGAAGAATCTTCAGGACTTGGAGACCTATTAAGGCCCCCAAGGCAGAGAAGGTCAGAAAGTAGGACTCTACTAAAAGTTGCTTGCCAGCGACTGGGACCCCTCCCAAGGACAGGGCTGGGCCAACTCCCATTACTCCCACTGATGCTGTGACTATGATGACCTGGCTGCAGTTTATGCTGGACCCCTGAATCGCCCTCCACCCTAACGTCTCCCCTTACTTACATCTCTCCCCGGGTCCCCGGCTTTGCCTGCAGCACCCTGAGGACAGACTCAAAGTCAGGGAGTCTGCAGTGGTCATGGACCAGGGACACTGCCTGCTGACAGGGCCACTAGTTCCTGTGAACCCAAGGCCTGCAAGGCAGCAACATCTCCCACCCAGCAGGGTTCTAGAAGACACAGATAACCCACCGACCCCAGAGCTCAAGACCAAGAAGTCCCAGGTGAAGCTGGGGTCACGTGTGGGGGCAAGGGAAGGGGCGTGACCAGGCAACGACCACCATGACTCACATGCAGCCCAGGGGGGCCAGGAACTCCTGGTTTCCCATCTAGCCCACTGCGGCCATCCAGGCCAGAGGGGCCCCGGTCACCCTGAGGAAACAGAGTGGTAAGAGGCCTCAAAGGATGAGATGGATCTGACAGCCCAGATTCACAGTCGAAAAACCTCTGTACCCTCTCACCTTTTCTCCTGCTGGGCCTCGGACCCCTGGGTCCCCCTGGAGGGAACAAAGTCAGTGAGAGGTGAAGGCAAGATGGGGATTTGACTGATGTAGCAAAGTACATCACTCACCTGTGGGCCTGGGGGTCCCCGAAGTCCAGCGATGCCCTGAGGAGAGGAGGAGGAAGCAATCAGAGCAGGCTTTCCCAAGCCCACACCTCCCCATGGGACCAACCACACTCACTCTCTCCCCAGAGGCTCCAGGGGGGCCGGGGTCACCCTTGGGTCCTCGAGGACCCTCCTGCCCACGGTCCCCAGGCTCTCCCTGTGGCAGAGACAAGCTTGTTGAGGGAACAGCACTAGGGCCACAGGCATGCCCAAGGCAGAACCTGTCCTGCAGGCACAGGGATGCCTTCTTCTGCTCACAGCTTCACTCCACCCACAGGCCCTGATACCTTCTCTCTGGCTCCAAGTCCTGTGTCTACCTGTGGGAGGGAATAGCCAGTGAGAAGAATGATCCAATGAGGGGAAGTGGAGTTAGTGAGGGGAGATGGGGCCAATGGGGGCTATGGGATCAATGAAGATATCAGGGGGCAGTAGGGGAAGCAAGAGTCAGTGGAAGGGATGAGGGGACACAGTATGGAGCCAACAGGGGTAGGTAAGGGAGAAGACAGAGGACCAGACCCAGCTCAACCTTTACCAGTCGTCCAGGGGGTCCTGGGGGACCCTGGGAAGGGAAATAATTATAGTCAACAGAAGCCCTGAGGTCCCAGGGCATGGCTCAAGTTTGCCCCAGGCTCAACTATACTCCCAGATTCCCTGCGGCACCCCATGCCAACCCCTAGAAGGCAGGTCAGGCCTGGAGGTGGCCATCAGTGCTCTCCACCTTGACCTCCATGCCCCTTAGGTGGGTGCTGACCAGATCGAGCACTGGAAATCTCCATCCCTCCCGAGCCTGGAACACCAGCACTACTCACCGGCTCCCCACGGTCACCCTTGGGTCCAGATGGTCCAGGGCTGCCCTGCAGAAAGTCAGAGATTCAGGGTCACTGAGGATAGGCAGCAGTTTCTGAAGCACCCTAAGGACTCATGGGGCTCCTGGTGGCCTTTAGGGGCTGTGATAAAGGGGTCACAGGAAATGAGGATTGTGAGGGTTTGGCATTGCAGGGTTGGGGCGGCAGGGTCAAGGGTTGGGAATTGGTTGTTGGGGGTTGAAGTTGAGGTTAAGGGTCAGGGGTCAGAGCTTAGGACTCACGTTTCGTCCATCTTCTCCAGGGTCTCCCTGGTCTCCCTTCTCACCCACAGGCCCCCGAGCTCCAGATGCCCCCTAGGAAGAGCAGATAGTCTGAGATTTTGCAGGTTCCCCCATGATCCCCCATACTATCCCAGATTCCCCATCACCCTGAAAACCATGCCAGAGTTTCCCATCACCGCAGGCCTCCCTGCACGGTCTCCCATCACCTCCCTCCAGACTCTCCTATCACCCTTTCTTCCCCTGAGAGTCTCCTATCACCTTCATGCCCACCTCCTATAGTTTCTCCCATCACCCCCTACTTCTGGCCAAGCCCTACCCGAAGGCCACGCTCGCCAGCTTTTCCAGGCAAACCCGGGTCACCCTGATGATGGAGAGAAAGCCACACTGAGCACATGAGTTAGGCTGAAACTAACTCAGGGAGTGGGGGCAGAAAAGGGCCTGGGCACCGACTAGACAGGAGGCAGGGGGATGGACTGGGTGACCTGGTGGAGCCCCCAGCCCACCGGGATCACAGTTCAAGTGTAAACGATCAGAAACCCCAGTGGGAAGAAGTCTTACCGGGGGGCCCTCATCACCTTTCTCTCCAACTTCACCCTGTGAGACATGAGAGTCAGCCCTGGTCCCAAGATCTCAAGTGAGGCCAGCCACTGCCTATTCCCTTATCCCTCAGGACTCCCGGAATCCAGCCCTCTTACATCTCGTCCTCTGGGGCCAACAGGTCCTGGGGGGCCAGGCCGCCCAGGATCTCCCTTCTCTCCAGGAGGCCCTGAATCACCCTGTGGAGGAGGCAAGAGTGAGGCTGCATGTAGCAGCCAGCCCTTGAGGGGAGGTGACCCCAGAAATCTTGACATTACCCAAGGTCACAGGTACTCACCGGGGGTCCTGCTCTGCCAGTGAGGCCAATGGGACCCTGAAGGGCATGGGGAGGGGGAACAGGACTTAGTTGGGGCTCCCAGGTACCACCTCATCTCCTTCTGTCACACTCTTCACCCCCACAATTATTTACCCTGACTCCAGGGTCTCCTTTGGGGCCAGGGTCTCCAGGAAGAACCAGGCCGGGTGGGCCCTGTGGGCAAAAGGATCAGAAGTCAGCGGGGCATGACCTTCACCTGTCCTACCCCCTAAACACTTTCCCTTCACTCACCTGCTCCCCTTTGACTCCGAGGGCTCCTCTGGGCCCAGTGGGCCCTACATCTCCCTGGAGGTGACAAAGACCATCAGTGCCAGCCCCAGGCTCCATGACCCCCACCACCCAGCAATCATGCCACAACCCTCATGACTTCCAGGGGCCTCCAGGCAGGCCCAGAGGCAGGCCCTATGACCTTGACCTCAACCCTATAACAGCCTCCCTTCACTCTTGCCAGACTTATACACTCACCTTCTCTCCTTTGGGTCCGGCACCAGCAGGTCCCTGAAAACAAACAGGACAGACACAGTTTGGCCCTTCCTGGGGATCATACAGCCTTGACTGGGATTGAGGTTATATAGAACTAGATGTCTCAGAGTTCAGTCTGCTCAGAGGTCACAGGGTCACCACTGGGAGCAGGGCAGGGGTTACACTGAGGTCATGACCTGTATGGTAGTCATGGGGTCACAGGATCACAGCCGGGAGTCAGGAGGTGTATTGTAGCATAAAGAGAGTCACAGAACTCTGAGCCTACCCAGGGTCCCAAGGTTATGGGGTTACAGCCTGGAACACGGGTTTACAGGTGGCTCACTGCTCAAGGGGCCGCACAGTGCTCAGAGCCCCATACTCCCTTTACTCACCACCACTGCAGGGTCCCCAGGGCGACCAGGCTCCCCCTATGGAGAAAGGAGAGGGACAGGGAGGGATCAGAGACCCACCTAGAAATCCAAGGTTCCAGTGTCCCACCTGCCAGCACCCCTGGTACCACAGAGGACTGGCCCCCAGCCCATGACTCACCTTCTCTCCTCGGAGGCCAGTGGGTCCTGGTGGCCCCTGCACGTGGAGAAAGTGTGAGCCCAGGAAGGGGAGGAACACATGAAAGCCCCCTCCTGCTCCCACCACAGTCACAGACTCACTTCAGGACCCTCGGCTCCAGGACGTCCAGGAACTCCGGGCAGACCCTGGGGAAGAGGTGCAGAAATGCTAGTCCAGGTGGGTGGGGGCAGGGGTTTATGGCAAACAAGGGCTAGAGGTTGGGGGTGGGGCTAGAGAGGGGTCACAGAAGATCAGGATTTAGGTCGGCAGGGGTCAAACTTGGCAGAATAGAGACCAGGTCAGTGGAAGTCAAGGTCGGTTCAGCAGGGTCAGAAAGCTAAAAGCGGGTCCCTGGGGTTGAGGGTTAAAGCCTGCATCAGCAGAGATCAGGAGTCACGTGAGGAGGGTGGAGGGGCGGTGGCAGTGGAGGTCAAAGGCAAGAAGTCAGAACCCAGGTCACAGAGCCCAGGTCGGCTGGCACTGGCATTGGGGTCAATGGGCTCACCTGGGGTCCCACTGGGCCAGGGGATCCACGTTCGCCCTGATGGAACAGAATGGGTCAGAGCTGAGTCTGGCCCCAGACACTGCAAGGGCCCTGAGAGCCCCCCAGGCTGCACTTACCTTCTCTCCAGTCTCACCCACAGCCCCTATCAGTCCTCGGTCACCCTGAGGGGAAAGAGATAGGAGAGGGGCCTTGACTGTCAAACCCCAGACAAGGTGTTTCAAACTCCAACTCTCCCACCTCTGAAACCACAGTTTCTTTTTTTATCTTTTAATCTGCGGATTTTGTTTTTCCTATATCAGGGAAATTTTCTTGTATCTCTGAGTACATCTCCTGTTCCATTTGTTAGATTCTCTTCTTCAGGACACCAAATAGTGATATGTTGAATCATCTCTGTCTTCCATATCTGTTAGCTTTACTGTAATTTCTTCCTTTTTCTTTACATTTACTTGTGATCATCTTAAGCCAGTAATTCAGTTTTCATTTGTGTCTGTCCTGTCTCTTGCCATTTTTAATTTATTAGCTGTGCACTGATATTGTGTGGGTATTCAGTTCATTTCCTAGGGCTATGATCTCCCTTTTCACCTTTCTGTTGTTTTATAATCTAAGTTCTTATTTTAATGAGTTTATGAGCTTGTGTTGTTCTATGTTGTGAATCAGTTGTGAAACCACAACTTCTGACCTGGAAGAAACTCTTACCTCCTGATCCTCCAGCCTCCCCTAATCCTATAGGGATCCCAGTGTCTCACCCCTCAAACCCAACCCCTCCCAAAATGGCACTTACTTTGGGGCCAACATTTCCAGGAGGTCCCCGTAGGCCCTGGAAGGGGTCAGAGATTTGGGTTTGGGCATAAGGATGGAGTAGAGGGTTGATGGCTGAGGGTCAGGGCTGGAGCTACCACCACCACACTCAGAACCCCTGGCCCCTACACTCACCCGCTCACCGGGGGTCCCAGGTTGTCCTGGAAGACCTGGGGCTCCATCCTCACAGTCACCCTGAAGGAGAAAAAGATGGGTGGAAGACCCAGGGGAGGCCCTGCCCCCCAGCACCCAGAGCCCTCTGCCCCAGAACTGGGACACCAAGATGTCAGGTCTCCTACCTTTTCTCCCTTCTCTCCAGAGGGGCCAACTGGGCCTTGGGGTCCAGGGCTTCCAGGAAGACCCTAGGAGGAAGTGAGTAAAAAATGTGAGCCCCAACTGTGAGGCCCAGCATGTACCCACTGCCCCAGCAGAGCCCGCAGCCCCTCTATCCACACTCCTGAGCATGGCCCCCAGGGTCCCCAGCAAAGCTTCAAGGCTCCCTCACCGGCAGCCCGGGCTCCCCTGGAGCAGTGCCGCCATCACCTGGTCCAGGGGGGCCCTGGGAGAGAACGACAGGTCAGGGGATGGCTAGCAGGATCCAGACCCCAAGCCATCCCCAGTGTACCTTGCCCCTCGCTTACCCGTTCCCCACGATCACCTTTGTCACCCTAAAAGACAGAACACCACCGCATGACCCTGGACCACACCTCCACTCTCCAAGATACCAGGAGGAATGAGGGTCATGGGGTCAAATTGGATTACAAAGGTCATGGAGGAACTGAGGAGTCATGGGGGGGGGTCAAGGGGTCACATAGATTCAGAGAGATCAATAGGGATTGTAGGGGTTCAAATGGGGTCCCCAGGTCACTAGATCACACGGAGGTGATGAGACCATATGATGGTCATGCAGTCACCTTCACTGCTGTTCCAGGAAGTCCTGGGGGACCACGGGGTCCTGGGTCCCCCAATGGGCCACGAGATCCAGGGGGGCCCTGATGAAGGAGACAAAATATAAAGTACAACCCTATGGACCCTTACTCCCCCAACCCTGTTGGTTCCCCCATCACACATAACTTGCCCCCACTACCCTAGAACTTACCGGAGGTCCAGGGTCCCCTTTCTGCCCAGGAAGCCCTGGGCCCTCGCCTCCAATGACTTGTCCAGGCTCTCCCTACAGGGACAGGGAGTAGTGGGGAGGATTCAGAGTATGGGAGCCTTAAGGTGGGAGAAGCCCCTAGAGGTGCCCCAGCTAGTCCTTATCATGCCTTAAGCCCCATATGGTGTCTGGCCTGGGGCAACCCTGCTCCTCCCTGTGACGTCCTGGCTCCCTCCCTTTTCCCTTCACCTACCGGCTCCCCCTTCGGGCCTCGAGGCCCTCGTTCTCCCTAAGACAAAACATAGCAAAGGGTGATGCTTGGTCTCAGGTGCATCTCAGGGTGGGCCCTGACGGGCCAACACTGCCCCACCATCCCAGGTCCCTACCCTGTAGAAAGAACTTTGGGAAGACGCTGGGAGAGCAAAGAAGGGAGAGCAACTTACCGGTTCTCCACGAGGGCCGGGAGACCCTGGGGAGCCCTGTAAATGGAGGCCAGAGTCAGATCAGTCAGACCACTCCACCCACTCAAGTCCCACCATGTGACCTGCAAGGGTAAGGCCTGCTCACCTTCAGGCCAGGGGTTCCAGGAGTCCCAGGGCGGCCAGGGCTGCCCGGAGGCCCATCTGCCCCAGGAAAGCCCTAAGGAGGCAAAGAGGTTAGAGCAGGAAGGGACTCTCCCTCAGTGTCCCTGGTTTGCAGGAGGAGCCCAGATTATTCTTCATCTGGACTCCTTCACCAGACAGGCCTCTGAGTGCTGTTGGGGATGGAGCAGTGGGGCAGAGAAGGGGCCCCTTTGAGCCAAACAGAGCCTAGCCCCAGGCACAAGGGCAGTAATGAGGCGGAGGGCCTTCTCTGACTCTAGGACTTACACCTTCCACCCAGGCTCTCCAGGGGATCTCAAAATCCCACTGGCCCCTCCACTTCAGACCCTTCCCCAAAGTCTCTGGTGTGGTTTATAATGTCCACTTAGGCTTCTGGGAATACCCTGTGTTCTAACTCTGCTTTTTCCTTCTCTCTTCTAAAAACCTGAGGAAACATTGAGAAGTGTCTTAGGGGAACCTCAATGGTTTCCACACTCACCCTCTCGCCCTTTGCAATGGTACTTCCAGGGGGCCCCTGGGGGCCAGTAGCACCGATCCTGCCCTGAGAGGAAAGAGCAGGTAAGGAGGCTGTATGCCAGTCAGGGCACAAAGGACAGGTGTGGGGAGGCACTCACCGGGAGGCCGGGGGGGCCAGGAGGCCCGGCTTGTCCTTTAAGGCCCTAGGAAGGGTGATCAGTGAGCCCTGTGCTGCCAACCTCCCCCTGCCCCACTGACCCCCAACCCATTCTCTGCCCCCCATCAGGGCCACTCACCATCTCTCCAGGTTCCCCCTTCTGGCCCTGGGGAAAGACATGTTGGACAAAGGTCAGAGTGGCTAGCTCCAGGGATGGCCCTTGTCCACCCTCTGAACCCTGGACACTTACTTTTGGACAATGCACCGAGCAAGGCTCTGGCTGTGGCTGTGGACACAGGGTCTTCTTGAGGCCAGGCAATTCTACCAGGATCCCCTAGGCCCCCTCTTCCCCACCACCTAACCCCCCAGAGGCCCCTTCCAAACCTGGGTGGCCAAAGCTGTCTGACACAGGGCTGTTGCTAGACTACTGACTGCCCGGTCCAAGCTTGGACCATCATCCACAGCGAAGAAGGTCTGGACAGGGTCCATGCCCGGCACCAAGCGACGCAGCTGTTCTGGGTCGGCTCCCGCCAGGCCCAACATCATCACTTTGAGCCCTAAGGAGGGGTCCAGCAGCTTGTATGACACCCTTCTGGGGCCAGCCCTATTCCCAGGGCCCATCCTTACCAGCCCTGCTCCTCACCAGCAGCCTGGGCCTCATGGATAGGGTTGAAGATGTCACCTCTCAAGGGCTCATCCACTAGCAGAACCATCACCCCTGGCACATGCTGGCGGCGTCCGGGAGCATCTGGTGCCATCAGGTGTCTGTGAGCTGTGACCACAGCTATGCCTAGGAGAAAGGACATGTCAGAATCCAAGGGCACTGAGCTCCCAACGGGGCAGCCCCAAGAGTCCATGTCCCCTGAGGTCCCTACCCAGGTTGTTCCCACTTGGATCCATGTAGGGGATATTGCGGATCTTCTGCAGGATGATGCCAGGGTCATAGGAGCTGTTCAGCGGGAACAGTGGGGAGGGCCGGTGACTGTAGGACAGGAGGCCAACCTGGGATCGGGGGAACACAGAGCCTAAGGAGGATGACAGAGCAGGGATGGGGGACACAGAGCCTGGGGGGAGACATAGACCTGGGGTGTGTGACTAAACCTGAACTATTAGGGGGTCAGCAGTGATGGTAGGATAGGGAGCCAACCAGCAGGCGAGGAGATCTGGAATCTGGGAAGGGGCTGGGAGAAAGTCTAGACTGATAGCAGGGTAGGGAAATGGTAGCTGGTGTGGAACCTGGGATGGGAAAGGGCAGGGACAGGTAGGTGTCTGACTGCCTCTGAGCTCAAACCTGGACCGCCTGTGGCCCAAGGGGCCCAAGTGCAGACACCAGATGCTCCAGGGCTTGTTTCACCGCCTCTGCACGATGAGCATTGTCCCGAGTGGCATGCAGCAGGAACACCACGTCCATCAGGCCATGGGGACACACTGCAGGAAGGGGGCTGGGTTACTGAAGCAGTCAGCCCATCTAGCTACCTTAAGTAGCTACCTTACCTAGCTACCTTAGGCCCCTCTAACAGTGCCCACCATACCTGGGTTCTGTGTAACAGAAGCCTCAGGACCCTGTATACCCTCCCGGATAGGCGTCAGGGAGAAAATGTAGGAGATGCCGGGCTCTAGTCCTGTCACCCGCTGGGAGCTCGAGATCCCAGGAAGTGTCTGGGAGGCCCCAGGCATTTCTGCAGAGGACAGAACTCAATTAAACAAGAGGCCCTCCATGGAGCCCCAACTGTCAGCCCACCCCAATTCTGGCCTCCTCTTCACCTTGGCCAGGGCCTCTGAGTGGCCGCCAGGATAGGATGTAGCTGGACACCCCAGACACTGGGGTCCAGGCCAGAGTCACTGAATCGACTGAGGTATCCACCACATGCAGTTCAGTGCTTGGGACATGAGGTGACTCTGAAGGAGGAATCAAAGACCAAGGATCAGAGTCTGTGTTCTGAGAACCCAGAGGAGAGAAATCTAAGGAGATCCTGGGGCAGGTTCATCTTAGTGAAGAAAGTGTCATGGGAAGTCATGCTGGGATCATCTCAAGGTCAGGAGTGGTAGGGGAGCTACAGGAGGAGTCACTCAGGATCATGGGATGCAGGAAATCAGGGTGGGTCATCAGTGGGGGGAAGAGCACACCAGTGTATACAGTCACTTCCATGGGGGGCCCTTCTCCAGCCGGCCCTAAGACACTCAGCCACATGCGGTACAGGGTCGCTGGCTCCAGCCCGTCCAGTTCATAGCTGCTGAGCTCGGGCCCCAAGACCTGAGACTGTTCCTGGCCACCTGGGACAGCTGGGAGGGTGGGGGTCAGAGGCACGTGGGAGGATGCTACAGACCAGCATTAATGACCCCACCCACCCTACTGACCCCCACCTACCTTACTGGCGATGACCCCGCCAGCCTCACTGACCCTGCTGACAGGGTCCACTCTCCTGATTGATTTTCCCCATTCTTGCTGATCCTGCCCATTTTACTGCCCCTGCCAGACTGACCCTCATTGATCCCACCCACTAGACCTGACTGATGATCTCCCATTCGGTCACTGATGCTACAGACAGACCCCCCACTGACAGACCCTGCCCACTCTCACTGACCTCGCCCACAGCCCTGCCCCCATTGGTCCCTAACCCCCTACCGGGGGCACCTCTCACCCTCGGGTCGCCAACGCAGACGGAAGCCTTGTGCTCCGGGCACCGGCTGCCAGCGCAGGCTCAGCGAATGCTCCCCTCTCTGCACTACGCGAAGGGTCTCCAGGGCTGGTGGACCCTCCGGCGCTTGAGAGAAAGCGCAAGAATCAGGGAGGCTCCGCCCCTACTGGTCCCTGCGCTAATCCCAGACCAACCCTGGAACACGCCCCGCCCCCAAAGGACCCCTCTGATTACCCCAGGCTTCATCCCTCCTCCCACCTCAGACCCCGCCCCCACAGGCTCACTGCCAGTCCCTGGTCCCTTTTCCAATCCCGAGCACAAACCCCGCCCCCAAACCGTCCAGGCCACCAATCCAAGGCTCGCCCCAGCCCAAGCTCCGCCTACGCGTGGTGACGACAATGGAGACAGGTGCACCCTCACGGTCCCCTACAAGTGCAGTCACTCGCACCGAGTAGCTGACTCCCCCTTTGAGGCCCCGTATTTCTGCGGAGTCCGTGTTTCCTGGAAGCATCTGGTGTCTAGTGGGGCCACCTGGCCAGGCGAGCATAGGGCAACGATCAGGGTTGGGAGTGACTGACCAGAGGGGGCAATCCCAGCCAGGAAGGACAAGGGCGGTGTCAGGGAATCATACCCTCGCTCCGGCCCCAGGCCAGCCTGTAGGCTGTGGCTCCAGTGACCCCCACCCAGGTGATCCGCAGAACATCACTGGAAGCATTGAGGATCTGCAGCTTCGACACACTGCCCACGGGCTCAGGGTCTGGGGACAGAGGCAGCAGAAGGGGTCAGGGGCCACTAACTGACTGGCAGAGAACAGGGTGGCAGTGCAGGCATGGTCAGTGGAGGGAGGTCTGAGGGTCAGTGTGAGATTAGTGGGGACAGGTTAGTGTAGGCAACCCCTGAGAGGGAGGAGGTCAGTGCCTTGGAGTGGGCAGTGTAGAGCAGCCAGGAGGTCATTGTGGGTGGACACTTAGTCAATGTGGGGTAGGTTGGTGCGGGAAGAGAAGTCATTGAGCAGTGATGAAGTGGGCAGCTGGAGCAGTCAGGAATACAGAGCAGGGTGGGATAGCCAATGGGATGTGGTTGGCAGCTGGCCAGGGTCTACTCACCAGTCCTCACAACCACAGAAGCAGGGGTCCCATCCACACCAGCCACATGGGGCCACACATGCACTGTGTACTCAGTATCTGGCTCCAGCCCATCCAGCTCAGCCACCGTGGCCTCCCCAGAAACCAACTGGGATTTCTCTGGGCCTGGGAGCGAGGATGGAAACAGTTCCAGGACTAGCCAGATTCTGCCCTCCAACGCCCCACCTGAACCCCTAAGAAACCCCCAGCTTCCATTCCACACAGACCTGCCCCCTAAGACCCTCCGAAACCTTTGGTCCCTTCCAAAACCCCTGGTCCCCACCGTGGCCTGAGTGCCAGGAGACCCTGTATCCCGTGGCACCAGGAAACCTGTTCCAGGCAATGGTGACAGATGAGCTGCTGGTCTGAGTCACATGGACTGTCCTCACTGGGCCCAGTGGGTCTGGGGGGAGAGGCAATGGGGAGTCTGCTGGAGGAGGCAGTGGAGGGTCTGATAGGGGAGGCACTGGGGGAACATCTAATAGGGGAAGGCTGTGGGAGTCTAACAGGAGGCAGAGATCGGATAGGGGAGGTAGTGAATGGGTCAGATGGGAGAAGGAGTGGGGGTTCTGATAGAGGGGATAGTGGGAATTTGAGGTGGCAGGTGAGAGGAATCTGAGAGACAAGAGGGTCTGACAGAGGGGGTAGCAGTTTTCTGATAGAGGTGGCAGTGGGATAGACAATAGATAGAGGCAGTGGGAGGGGGTCTGACAAAGGAGAAAGTGTAAGTTGAAGAGAAGAATCGAGTCTGGGAGAAAAGGCAGTGGGGGTCTGAGAGATGAAGTGGTGGAAATCTGAGGGCAAAGACCCTGGGGATCTTAGAGGAGAGGCAGGGGAACCTGAAGAAGGCAGGGGCTTAAGAGGAGGCAAGGAAGACTGAAGGGGGAAGCAGAGGCTCCAAAGGAGGAGACAGTGGGAATCTGAAGGGGGAGACTGAAGTTTTGGGGAGAAGCAAGGGCCAGAGATGGGAGGTATGGGGGTCAGAAGGGGCTCAGGAGGTAGAGATCCAAGGGGCTGGGTCAGGCCCTGACCAGTTCGAGCCACGATGACCACAGGGGGGGCCTCCTCTCTCCCTTGCAGTGCCGACACAGCCACCTGGTAGGAGGTTCCAGGCCGCAGCCCCATGATATCGATAGCAGTAGATTCTGGAGGCAATGTCTGGCTGGACTCTGGACCTACGGTCAGAGGGAAATTTTGGCATGGCTCCTGCCTGCCCCCTTAGTCCCCCATATCCTGATTGTTCCCCTCAGCAACCCTCTCACACACCCCACACTGACCATCATCTGTCCTCCAGCTAATCCGAAATCCACTGGCTCCAGGAACAGGTCCCCAGGCCACCCTCACCCTCGTTGCATCTGATGCCACTACCCGCAGCCCTGGGATGGCAAGTGGGGTTTCTGGCTCTACGGGTTAGAGACAGAGGTCAGGGGTCAAGACCAGGACCAGAGTGAATCAGGCAGCTGTCCCCCACAACCCTCCTGCAGTGCTCACCCAGGCGCACAGTGAGGATGCTGGCACCACCCTCGCGGGTATCCACTCGAGCAGACACCCGCACAGTGTAGCTCAGTCCAGCCCGGACATCATCCAAGTCAAAGGCTGTCTGACTCCCGGGAAGCACCAGGGTCCGCTCAACCCCTAAGGGAGAAGGCAGGGTAGGCAGGCAGGAGTCAGTGAGAGACAGGGATGTGGGATGATGGCAGTCAGCGACAGACAGGAATACTGGATGAAAAGGGTCAGTGAGGGATGGGACATGGGATGAAAAGGATGAGAGATGAGGACATGGAAAAAAAAGAGTCAGTGATGGATAGTGACATGGGATAACAGAGGCCAGTGATGAATGGGGACACAGAATGATAGGGGTCAGTGGACAGGGACATGGGATGTAGGATGACAGAAGTCAATAGAGAGTGATGTGAGTTGACAGGTCATTGATAGGCAGTGATGTGGGGTGACAGGGGTCAGTATTGGATGGGGACATCAGATGAGAGGTGAGCCGGGACAGTGGTCACAGCTAGGGTAATAGAAGGGCAGGTCATTGAGCTTGTGGTTGGAGAGAGGAGTGAAAGTCATGAACAGGGGTGTGGGGCAGGGAGTGCAGAGAGATCCAGGTGAGGAGACCGGCTGGGGCAGGGCAGGGGGCAGACAGGCCCTGTGATGGATCTGGGTTCAGTGCCATCTTGGGAGATGGATGGACAAGGAGACAGGAGGAGGCTATAGAGACCCAAGAGTGGAAGAGATGGGATAAGGGTGTAATCAGACCCCAAGGGCTGGAACTTTAATATGCGTCTGGGTGCTGGCTGTGTCCACCTCACCCTGGGTGCTGCGCACAGTGATGCGGTAGTCAGTGGCACTGGGAACTGGGCTCCAGGACACTCGTACCCGCTGCCCAGGCAGCTTGGTCGCCTGTAGGTCCATCACATGGCCCACGGGCAGCTCCGGCCCTATTGGAGAGCATAGCATGAGAGGCGGCCTTGGGCCCCTATACCGTCCCCTCTCACTTGGCCAGGCCCACAGAGCCCTCACCAGTGGGGACCACAGTGGCAGGCGTGGCCACCTCACGGCCCTCCAACAGTGTGTAGAGTGTGAGGCGATACTCAGTGCCAGGCTGCAGCCCATCCAACTGGTAGTGGGTCACATCAGGGGGCAGCACCACCTTCTGTGGCACCTCCAAGCCTGCAAGATGACAGGGTCAGGCCAGCTGAAGCCAAGCCCTGACCCTGCCTGCTCACCCCTCCCCCCTGCACTGACCGCTCTCACGCCGCCACTCCAGCCGGTAGCCACGGGCCTCAGGCACCACGTTCCAGGAAAGGAGGATGGATGTGGGGCCCAGGATGACCGGGCGCAGGGTCTGCTCAACAGAAGTGTCTGCCCAGGGCACATGGGATGTCAGTGGTCTCTGTGCCCTGCCTGCCTGCCCACCCAGCCAGAAAAGCACCCAGCTTTCTCACCAGTTTGGGCAGTCAGGGAGGTAGCAGACCCCACGCTACGGCCAAGCAGGGTGCTCACGGTCACCTCATAGTCCGTGCCAGGCTCTAGGTCACGCAGCAACACTGACCCCTGCCCAGGGCCCAGCTCCTGCTGCTGCGAGGCCCCACCTACATGGGAGGCACAGAGGGGTCAGTGCCTTGCAGACTCAGGACTCTACAATCCTGTCTGAGGTGCAGGGACACCCCTCAGCCTACACCTCTCACTCACCACTGAGGACCCGCCATGTCACACGGTAACCAGTGGCACCTGGTACACTCCGCCAGGCCACCAGGAGGCTGTGAGCTGTGGTGTTCTGGATGGTCAGCTCTGGCCCCTCCAGGGCAGCTGGGGGAAGGTTCCATCAGGGATTAGTGGAGTCAGGAGTGGGGAGGGGTTACTGGGGTAGGTGGCTAGGTGAACGGGTCAGAGGTTAGCAGAATTGCTCACTGGTCCGAGCTGTCCCACTCACGGCCTCCCCAATGCTGTTGGCGTAGAGGGCAACCACAGTCACTTGGTACTCGGTCAGTGGCCGGAGACCCTGCAGCTGCATGCTGGTTTCACCAGCTGGGACGCTCACCTGCCCAGGATCAGAGGTCACTTCATCTTGCCCAGCCAAGTCCCCAGCCCCCTACCTACCTTCTGACATCCTTACCTCCTGCCGCTCACTTGGCAGGGGCTGTCCCAGTCCCGTCAGAGGAGTGTACTGAACCTTGTAGCCAGTCACAGGGCCACTGGCCGCCGTCCACTGTACTCTCAAGGATTGACTGCCTGGCTCAGACAGCACCAGGTCTCGTGGACCAAAGGTCGAGTCATCAGCTGGGAAAGGGGAGAATCAGACCATCAGGCAGGAGGATCAGGGGTCACCACTTGGGGTCAAGGGTCAGGAGCACATGGGGTAGGGTCAGCACTCCCAGGTGGGGGTCAGGGTCAGAGGTCCAGGTCAAGGCACACAGTGTGGGCAGGAACTCACGGGACAAGGTCACAGGCACACCACCAGCAGTTGTGCACACTCTCCGGGAAACGAGAGGCAGGAGTGTTCTCAAGATACTGAAGTCATTGACGAAGAAGAAGAAATCACTGGTCGGCTGTGAGGCCACTCGCTTCAGCTCCTCGGGGTCGGCATTCTTGATCCCTGAGGTGATGCCCAATCAGGGCTCAGCTGCCAACATGCCTTTGGACTGGTCCCCGCCCCAGCTGAACTGTCACCCCAGCTTGGTACTCACCCACAGCAAACAGCTTGACTCCCTGCCCCTTCAGCCTCTGGGCAGCTGTGTCCACCAGGTCCTGGGACTTCCCATCTGTGATGAGGATGCAGACCTGGGGCAGGTGCAGGGGTCAATTCAGGGCTGCCTCAGAACCTTAAGTTGGGGTCACTTTGGGAGGCATGGTAGAATGAGAGATCACCTTGGGGACACCAGGTCGGGCCAGCTGGGGCAAGAAGACATGGTCAGCCACATGGAGAATTGCAGCCCCTGTGCGCGTGTTGCCCCCCTTGTAACTGAGCTCACGGATGGCACGGATCACATCACCCCCTGAGCCAAGCATATCCAGGCCAAACTCTGTCCTAGGGGGAAGGGGGTTGGCAAGAGGCTAGGGGCCAGGATCTTTTCTGGCCCTGACCTCCAGGAGGCCCCTGGGGTGAGGGTTGTATCAGGGCCCCTTGAAGGTCCTCTTGGTTCTGTGATTTCCTGCCCTCCACCTCTGAAGCCCCTAAGTTAAACTCCTCAGGTGCCCTTTTATGTCCTGCCTGTGGCTGGGCCTGGGCAGGCCTGGAGCCCTTGGGGCTCCCAGCTTCGGGGGGCTGGATGTCTAATTAATTAAATAATTGTAGGAGGAAGGGCCCAGTTGTAGGGAGGTGGATGTTGGCCAGACAGGGAGGCCCTCGGTGAGTGGAGAGGCTGAAGGAGTCAGGAGGCTAGAACATGGAGAATCCAGCAGGCACAGGGCATCTGAGCCCCCTGGGCCCCTCCTGGGCTCTCCATCTCCAGACCAGAAAACACAGCCCCTGTCTTTGGCCAGGTGTGTCAGGTGCAAGGGCTCTACCTAGGAGATCCCTGCTTCTGTCTCCAGAGGAGGTCCTGGCTGGGGTTGGGGGGGGGGCGGTCTCTGGGTTCCCCAAAGCCTGGCCGAGGAGTTTTGGGGCTCTCTGCTCCTGTCTGGGGGTGGGGGTAGGGGGGTCCTGGTGGGATCTCTGGGTCCTCAACTCTGGGGGCCACCACTCACCGTGGGTCATCGCTGTACTGCACAGCAGCAAAGCGCACACCCTGCGCACTGGCTGCCCCAGAAAAGGGCAGCACCAGCCCCTCAAGGAAACCGCGCACTTCGCGGAAGTTGCTACGGCCTATGGACGAGGAGCCGTCAAGTAGGAACACGATGTCAGCGGTGTAAAGGCGCGTGCAGGTCACTGCAGTGGGAGGAGTGATCACGACCTCCTCTTGGAGGCCACCCACCCCTCTCCCGGCACTATGGTCCCTTGGAACTAGTGGCTGGGGAGGGGGAGTAGACCTCATCTGCTATGCAAGCCGGCCCAAGCCGGCTTGGGCCTGAGAACCCTGGAGTGAGCCGCGGTGAGGCCCGGAGCAGACTCTCCCCCGGAGGATTGGTGGGGAGGGAGAGTCGCCCGCTAGGATATGGATCTGGGACTGAGGGGGCCAGCGCGGAGTGGCATAGGGTAGAGGACCCAGCGCTCATCTGGGGAGCCAGCATTTGGGTCCGAATAGGATAGGACGCGGTTTGGGAGACAACAGCTCCGGGTGGCGGAGGGTTTGGGGAGTCCGGGGAGAGTCAGGAGGAATGCGGGTGGGGTCGTGGGGGGCGGGATCCAGGATGAAGGCCAGGTGGAGCTGCGGGTGACAGGGTGCAGTGCCCTGGATGGGGTCCTTCCCTGCTGTGCCCACCTCTCTCCCTATGCTGGGCCCGCACTCGGGGCGCCCCTGTCAGGATCCCGGCGCAGAGCGCGGCCACCAGGAGCCGCAGCCTCATCCTGGGTGGGGGAAACGGTCAGCCAGGACCGCCGTCTCTGTCCCTCGGCCCCCGCGGCCTTGGCAGGTCAGAGCACAGCGCTCCACCACCCCCAGTCCCGGTCTTGCCTGCCCGTCCGTCGGCTCCCGCTGCCTGCCGCCGCCGCAGTCCCGGAGCCACAGCGGAGAAAAGTCCCCGATCCCGGGGGGCGGAGCGGCGGGCGGGGACCCAGGCGGCCCGCCCCCACCCACAGTCCCAGAGGTCGCCGCCCCCGCCACCCCTCCCCTGGACAGATAATCCCACTCCACTTAAGTGTAAAGCCTCCCACCTGCTGTGGCTTCTAGGAATCCCCCAGAAGGTTCTCTACAGACAGATGCTGAGGGAGTCCCCTCCAACCCCATCTAGGGTCAGAGGTCTTGGCTGCTTTAGGTCAAACACAGAGTGACTAGTAAAGTGACTGCTGGAGGCTGGAATTCAGATGGGTTCCTGGGGCCAAAGAGGCAGCAGGATGGTGGGGGGTGGGGAAGGCTGCAGCTGGAGATGACTCACCCCGCACCCTGTGGGGGTGCCCAGACAAGCCCTCAGGCCATGAGTCCCGCCAGCCACTCCTGTGATTCAGCCATCCCTGTCTGTTGGGTCTCCTGTGCCACATCCCAATCCCCTTGAGGGGCAGAGCAGCCGCCAGCAAATGAGGGGCTCTGGGCTCATCCCAGGGAAAGCAAGGCACCACTAGGCTGCATCCAAGTAATGCCCACCCACGCTTTGTAGGGGGAAGCCAGGAGGAGAGAATCTGTGTCATGCTTATGCATACGTGTCCATCCCAGTGTCCCACATCCTTTTTTTTATTTTCATTTTTATTGATGTCTTAATAGTTTATAACATTGTGGGGTTTTAGCTGTACATTATTTGTGTCCGTCACCACGTGGACCACATCCTCTTCTATGCCCTGAACCATTCGCAGGCAGATGCCATCCAGCTGTGCCTGCAGGGGGGGCTATCCATACATGGAAGGTGGGACCACCCACAGTGACAGCTCATTTCTCAGGAATCCACCCCCTCCTGCCTACTCCCCCACTGATGAGCCTGTCTTCCCCAGGCCAGATCCCCATACCCACACATCCTCATTCTGGCCCACCCGAGTCCCCTCCTTCAATCTATTCTTCTTGAAGACCCCCCTCCACCCCTCATCCCCACAAGGCCGAGGTTACTCTGGGCCCCTCCCTCCTTTCCTCACTGTCCTCATGGTCCACCTGTAGCTTCCACCTTCATAGCTACCCTTGCCCCACTTCTCTCCCCTTCACCAGCCTGAATTCCCATCCATCTCCCTCAACTAGCTTCTGTGACTGTGGACAGTCCCAACACAGCCCCAGGTCAGGGACACTATCCTGAGGAGGGGAGTCTTTGTATATGCATATCTGTTCATTATAGGAGGGTGGCACCAAGGCAGAGACATATTCCCAAGAAGAGCAGGCCCCCTTTTTTTTCCTGCCGGTCCTGGATAATTCTGCAAAGCCCAGAAAACATCCATACTCACCACTGCCACTGGGCCCCTTCCAACATGCCTGGCCCCACAGCCTCTCCTGGGGATCCACAGGCTAAGTGGGGAGAGATGGGGATGGCACGTCTGTTAAACTTGTCTCCCCTGGACTCCTCCAGGGCCTAAGGGCTCTGGTATGGCCACAGCTGGGGGCAATGAAGACCATCCATGCTGCCTGTTTTCTCATTGCCCAGAAGGCTGGAGCTATAGAACAGCCCCTTTTATCCCTGACCTCTCCCCCCAAAATAATCATGGGATACAGTGCTGTGACCCATGGGGCCCAGAACCTTTTTCCAAGGTTAAGGTCTCCTCAGCCATGTCCCAAGACCCCCCACCCCTTGAAGCTGTCCTACAGGGAGGGCAGCAGAGAACCAGACATGCTCTAGTTACAGAGGCAGCCCCTGCCCCAAGACCCTCACATCTTGTACAGCAAGTGTGGGTGAGAGCAGGGCAGAGCTGGCACATACAGTAGGGACATACACACAGGTGGGTCCAGCCTTTAGGGAAAACTGGAGGCCCAGCTGAGAGGGTGTTCAGGCAAACCTCATCAGAACCATGAGGGGTCCTCAAAAGAAAGGAAGGGTTGCCTACTGTGAGGGGGTCACTCAAAGGTTGCTGGGAGAGGCTGTTGGGGAGGTAGAAGCAAGGTTGGGGACAAGTGCATGTCTGGAGCTCCCAGGAGGCTCATAAGTAGGGGTGTGGCCCTCTGAGGCCCCTGGCTCCAGCTTCCTGGCAGGCACACAGCCTAGGGCACAGCCCAGAGGCCAGCTCCCTCCATCAGGGCAGTGGGGCTCAAGTTCTGTCCTTCTCCCTTTCACACTCCCTTGGACATTTCCTTCTCTGGCTTCAGTCACCACCTCTGCGAGGTGGTACCATATCTGTCTCCAACTGGGGCCTTTTTACAGCATTCCAGCCCCACACATCCCACTGCCCTGGACACCTCCAAATTTCTCACCAGAACTGTGGCCAAAGCTAGGCAGGTCATCTTCCTGCAACCTACCCCTCCCCTGGGGTACTCCAGCACTGCTGGGGATGCTGTCCTGCTTGCTCCAGCTCTCCCTACAGCTGTGACCTCTGCTCTGCCATAGCGCAGCTCACCAAGCCCCCAGAGAAATCCAGCATAAGTCCCCAGGCTAAATCTCAGGTTGACCAAGTCACTTCTCTCTCAGTAACCTCCAATGCACCTCCCCCAATATCCCTCCAGAGTAAAGATCAAATTCCCTGGCTTGGTCCACAAGGGCTTAGAAGAGAAATCAAGCCCTATCCTCCAGGAGCTCAAACTTAGGGCCACAGAGTAGGTACTTCCTGTTCCCCTGGCCCGGTGTGCTGCATCTGTAAGCACCCAGGGGTGGGCCTGTCAGGGATGTGCACTGTCCAGCAGCTTCTCTCCAGCCGGTCACAAAGTAGGAAGATGATCTGAGTCCCCCAGCCCTGGCTTTGAGAAGGCACCTGACAGTTATTTCCTAATTGACAACTAGTGTGAAGGAAAAGCAATGGGGCAGGGCAGGAGTGATTCAAGGGTTGTTTTGGCTACTGCAAGGCTGGGATGCTGGGGGCTTTTTTTTTTTTTTTTTTTTTTTGGTGAGGAAGACCAGCCCTGAGCTAACATCCGTTGCTAATCCTCCTCTTTTTGCTGAGGAAGACTGGCCCTGGGCTAACATCCGTGCCCATCTTCCTCCACTTTATATGGGACGCCGCCACGGCATGGCTGACAGGCAGTGCGTCGGCGGGCGCCCGGGATCCGAACCGGCGAGCCCCGGGCTGCCAAGCGCGGACTAAACCGCTGCGCCACCGGGCCGGCCCCATGCTGGGGGATTTTTGAATAGTCTTCTCAACAACCCTTGTCCCAGGACCCTGCTTATGATGGCCAGCAGCACGTTCCTCACAGGACAATCAAGCCCCTCACTTCTGTTTCCCCGGGAACCTGACTATGGAAGGGGTAGGAGGTACAGGAAGAGGGGCCTACCTGTCCATCCGCCTTGGGGACCAGGGCCCAAAGATGGAAGGACTAGACAGTTGAGAGCTCCACCAGGTCCTGGCTGACTCAGAGAGATGGGGAGGGGATCATTAGGCCAGCAGCTCAGGACTTGCCTGGGACAGACCTAGTTGAGGGAGGGGGCTCAGGCCCCACTGAGCTCAGGGATATTCTTGGAGCCTGAGTCAGCGGCAAATCGAGGCAAACGATTCTTGCCCTGCCTGTCCAGGCAGCAGTTAGAAACCAAATAAGAACACTACGCCCCAGGCTATCCTCCTCCCGGAATCCAGAGTAAACATATGAAGGAAGCTCCCTCGGGCACAGTCCTTGCCCCCCCACCCCCACCCCGGGCCGTCCAATGGACCAGGGACCGCCAGAGGGTGACTGCATAGGACTCACAGCGAGGGGCTTCCTACCTGAACCCCGAGTTCCCAGACTGGGACCTCAACCAGAGCAAAGGCTGGGTATGCAGTTCGCATGGACTCCCACACCCCACTCTTGGGACAGACTGGCTAGGAGCATCCCCCATGTAGCTAAGTGGAAACATCTGGCCTCAGCTCCCTGCAGCCATCAAAGGCTTCCGGCCTCCGTGCTGCAGCCCCCGCGCTTGTCCCTGGCTGAGGACACATCAGCCTGTAGGAAGGCGGAAGGATCCAGGGGATGCAGAACTAGGGGGAAGTCCCTGCTCCCCCATCCGCTGCCCAGCATACTCCATGCCAATGCAAAGAGAGGACAACGCAGTTCTCAACACAGGACTTTATTGGTGGTAATCTGCAGCACAGGTTTGAAGAACTGAGGTGGTATGTTTGTGCTGGGGGGACCATGAACCCTGGCCCCGCCCTCTCGCCTGCATAGGCTTTTTGCCTAGAAGCGCAGCCAGAACATGCCACTGCGGATCCGGTTGTAGTCTGGGAGCTGCTCAATGGGGCCTGTGGGGATAGATAGGGTGGGGTGTCAGGGTGGAGTACTTGGCCTGTACAGGGACACCTGGCCCTGTGCCGCACCCGATTCAAAGCTGCCCAGAGCAGCACAAGACAGGCTTTGAGTGGAAAGAGGGAAGAGAACATTCCCCCAGGGGTGCTGAGCCTGTCCCTTCATGTTCTGGCCCTTGGAGCCCCACCCCACACGCGGAGGTGTCCGTTACCTGGTGGGTGTGGGGTATTGATGGAGGTACCTTGGCAGGGAGTTAGGGAGCTGCTGGGACAGGTTTTCTGAGCAAGAACTCCCTGGCAGCCAGGCTATAGGGCAGAGCCTCTTGGGGGCCTCAACTTGCTGCTCCCAGTGTAGGCTGAGGGATGGGGAAGCAGAGGTAGAAGGGCAACAGAATGGCCTGAGGAGAAGGACAAAGAGCAGGCCTTCTAGGCCACTCACCCAATCCAGCCACTGCTGGACACTGGTCATAGAAGTACTTGGAGCAGACCTCACGCACCACACTGGCATCCACTTCCTGCAGGGTGAAGCAGAGGGCACACTGACTGACAGGCACCTGGGGACCACCTTGGCCAGTCAACATTATCCAGCCAACCAAGATCTTCCACGTGTACCATGAAGCTGCCCCCACACCCGAAAGGGAAAAGGCAGCAGGGCTCTCCCTGCTGTAGACTGCCATGGACCCCACCCATCCCCACAGCCATCAGTGCCTGTGCCCTGCCCTCCAATCATGCCGCTCCTGCCAGTGATGTTGCCTAGGACACCAGGGATGCCTACAGGAGCAGTCTGCACTCTGTCAGGCCTCAACTCCCACCCTCTAGACCAAGACTCTAGAACCTTTCCCAAGGGCCCGTGTTACCGCAATCCGGCTTTCCCACTCAGCCAGCGGTATGCGGCGGCCATAGGTCAGGAGACTGCGTCCAATGTCCTCACATACAGGAGTGGTGCCTGCGAGGTTAGGGGAGGCTTATAGGTCCATCCCGTCCAGTCCTGGACCACAGGTACACACCGAACCTCCAACTTCCAGCTTCGGGCAGATATCTGGACCTTGGTCTGGCCCCAGATCACAACGCTCACTTCTACAACCTGTTACTGTAGCAATGGGCTATTGACCTGGCCCACCCACACCTGTATCTGAAGCTCCAAACTCCAAGCCCCTGCGGGTGGGTGGTGGGGTATGGAATGACCTTCAAGTTTTCCTTTCCAATCTCAGTTAGGAATCTCACTGGGACTGTCACTGGCAGGATGCATTCCATCCCTCCCCACAAGGCTGCAGGACTCACCGTCCAGATGAGATACCAGGGCATTTCTGAGGATGTTTTTGCCCCGGACCACCTCACTCTCTGTAGCACTGGTGCATAGGCGCATCCTAAAGCAGGGGGGTGGTATTCATTCTGAGACATGGTCCTGACTTTTAGCCTCCCACTATCCTGCTCAAAGGCCCCTATCCCCCCCGTAGCAGTACCAGGCTGGCACTCACCACTGGCCTTGCAGGAAGAACATCATGTCATCAATGCTCATGCGGTCGCAGACAAAGTGTGCACCCAGCAACCCACTCTCTGCGTAGCAGATGCTGAAGGTTTGGAAACTCTGGCACAGCTTGTTAGCCACAGCAACTGAAGCCAGTGGGCTAGATAGGTGCTGCCAGGGGCAAAGGTCATCAGCACCCACCCTCCTGTCTGGCCCACACTCTGAACCCCACAGTACAGGAGACCACAGCCCCAGCACCCTCTTTTCCTTGAAGCCAAGGTTCCATGCCTGCCCCTGGCACTCACCGTGCCGCCACCATAAGTGCAGTCATAGTGGCCAATGATGGCATTGGCCACTTGGAGGGCCACGTTGTCCGGGTTGGCCCAGCCAGGCCCCTCCACCGCAATAGCCACATGGGCCAAAGGCAAGGCATCATCACGGTGGCGGATCTGAAACAGCACATGGCAAGGCAGAGGGACAGCCAGACTGACCAGGTGACCAGAAAAGGTGCCAGGTGTGGGTAGAGTGTGTGCATGCATGTGTGAACACATGTGCTTGTGAGGCGGCAGCCACAGGACCCCTTCCCACCTCCTGAGGCATCTCTGGACTCGTGAAGATAACCATGCACACGAGGGTCCTCCCAGAGGCCCTGGCTGAGTGTACTACCCCTACCAACCAGGCAGCCTACCTCGCTGCCAGTGAAGCGGCATGGAGCGAGAGTGGGCACAGCATCCTCCGTGTATGTTCCAGAGACGCTGCTGAAATGCTTCTGGGCGAGGTCTAACAGCTGCCGGTGCTCCACCCCTGCTGAGACAGACAGCAGTGTTACTAGCCAGCCAGGGTCCAAGGCAGAGGGTAGGGGGAATCATGCACAGGCGGAGGACCCCACGTCCTATCTCAGTGGAAGATGGCAGAAAGAAGACATGGTATCAGGACAGGGTGAAGGAAGAGGATCCTCCACAGACAGACTCTGCCTCATGGGCAGGGCAGGCACCTCAGGGGGGAACAGTTCCCATCACCTCAGCCACAGGAAAGCAGCAGCATGCTGAACTTAAAAATGGGTTCCCATGTGATGCACTCTCACCGACATCAAGGATGGGCACAAGGCAACCTGCCCTGCCTTGTGCTTCTAGCCCTTCCTCAAGCAGATCCTGGCTGCTGCCCCTGTGAGGGGTGGTGAGTGAGAGGGCACAAAGGGGTGCTACTGCAGGGCTGTGACTAGCTCTGGAGTCCCCTGAGAACTAGGGACATTTACAAGTAATATGAATTCATGCCCTCAGGACCCCTGCTGGACCTCACCTCCTCACCTCTACAAGAGGAAGCCTCTGCTGCCTTAGCACCTACACTGGTGGGTGCTGGGACAATGGGCAGTCTTCCCCAGAGTGTCAGCCCGCCAAGTGCCTCAGCCTTTTATTCTTTCCTTCCCTGAGTTCAGACCCTGTTGGACTCAGGGTCTGACATGTCAGCTACTGACATGTCAGTAGCTCAGAGTGCTCTTGTTCCCCAGGTTCGCTGGCCCCAAAGCCACCAATAATGCTCTTCCTATCAGTCTTTTTTACCCACCAGTTGCCAAGGCAATAAGCTGGGGAAGCATCTTTGTCCCTGCTCCTGTCTCCTCTCCCTTATGTCCAGACCTCCATCAAGTTTCCATCTATAAAACCATGTTGAGTCCATCCACTTCCCTCCCTTGCTCCTGCCATCTCCCACCAGGTACCTGCCATAGCCCCTCCCTGGTCTGCTTGCCTTCCTTCTGGCCCCCACATGGCAGCAGAGCAAGCCTTAAAACACACATCAGGCCACGACACTGCCCTTCCCCTCTGCTCAGGTCCCCCACTACCCGACTAATTCCCACCATTCTTTTCTTTTTTTTTTTTTTTTTTTTGTGGGGAAGACCAGCCCTGAGCTAACATCCATTGCCAATCCTCCTCTTTTTGCTGAGGAAGACTGGCCCTGGGCTAACATCGTGCCCATCTTCCTCTACTTTATATGGGACGCCGCCACAGCATGGCTGACAGGCAGTGCGTCGGCGGGCGCCTGGGATCCGAACTCGCGAACCCCGGGCTGCCAAGCGCGGACTAAACCGCTGCGCCACCAGGCGGCCCCCCCACCATTCTTTAGGCCTCTGTTCAAACAACACCTACTTCAAAAGCACCTCCCTAACCTCCAGCTGAGTCCCCCATTAAAATTCCCCTACCACTGCATGCCTTCCTTTCAAGGCACTGCCCAGTCTGTCATCAAATGTACATTATCACACATCCAATGGGTTTGCCCACTGGCAAGGCCACAAGGAATAAGCCTGGGGGCCTGAATCTCCCACCAGCCTGCAAGCCAGGTCTCCTAGGACCAGGTGGGGCTGAGAAAGGCTTGAGGCCTGGAGGGGCCAGAGGCCAACTGAGGCCTGTACTAAAGAGCGAGAGTAGCATCCTGTGTGGCCAGTCTCAGTGGTGGAGGCAGGGTAGAACCCTACCCCACCTCAGAGAGCATGGGAGAGAGGTCACTCCCCTCAAGGATGAGGAGAAACAGGGTCTCCAGAAGTGGAAGGTCCTCTGTGGTCAGAACCAGGAAATCTGGACCCTGACAACCGAGGCCAGTACCCACCCACCCACTACTACACGGCTTCAGTGAGCCCATCACTCACCTCCAGCCGCTGCCAGCACCATGCGAGGGGCCTTGTAGTGCCGGCTGAGGTACTCGGTCAGGTCTGCACGAGACAGCTTCCTGCCAAGACATATGGCCAATGGGTCAACATCTCCCCAAACCACAGTGCTTTGGGTCACACAAAACAGGACTGAGGAGACAGACACGAGAGACAGGAGAAACATGGCTTCTCTGAAGAGCAAGCCCTAGCACACCAACCAATCCCTTCCCCATCTCTGCTACCCCCTCCTCTGGGGCCCAGAAGGCACCCCTCACCTGGCCCCACCTCACATCTGACCTCAGGACAGGCGCATAGTCCTCTCTGAGGAGGATGCGAGTGGACACTCTGGTGGTTCTTGAGGGGCAGCATCAGAGTTTGTCCCACCAGAGGATGAGAAGCCACATGGATGGGATACCTAGATGCTCCCTCCCTCAGGTTGTCATGACATGCATGGGAATGGATCCTAAAACAAAGCCTAAAATTCAAGTGAGGACCACACAGGCATTTAAAAAGACTCACAAGGCGACAAAGAAAATGTCTCCGGTTGTGTGAATTAGGAAAATAAATAGTACAGGCAGTCAGCCAACTATAAACAAATTCAGGTGGACGTGGCCTGGCCAGGCCAGAATCAGGGAACGAATTCCACCATAGGCCCAGCCAACTCTCACCTGACATTCTCACTGGGCCCCTCCACAGCCTGGGCTAGAGGTGTGCCCTGGAACGCAGTGGCATGCAGGTAGTCAAAGACCACGTCCCGCATAGATGCATCATTCTCCTGCAGCTCCCGCAGGATCACATCACGCTCCTTCTCAATCTGTGAGTCTTCCAGGCTGCAGTTCTGCACAATGTCAGCCAGGAGTTCCACAGCTGGATGCAAGAAGGACAGGTTTGGGCACCACGTGGGCCACTGGAGACCAGTAACAGCACAAAAGCCCCAGGCCTAGCACCCCTAGTTGCCCTGCTGCAAGGCCATACTCTAAGGGTAACTCCATTCTTTGGCCAGGCCAGGGACTCCTGGGTGCCTGTTCTCTGCAGTCCTGGAGTCCTATCCCTCTGTCCCTGCCCACTTCTCCAGGCATTACCTATCGGCAGGTCCTTGGATAGCGCCTTGATGTAGAAAGCCGTGTGCTCCCGGGTGCTATAAGCATTAAGATGGGCCCCCATGCTCTCCACCTCCTTCTCCAAGGCATTACCAGGCCGATTCTTTGTTCCCTGGAACCAAACATCAACAGGACCAATAAAGAGTCACATGGGAGCCCAGGACCTCCATTCTCACAGGCTAAATTCCCAGTACAACCACTGGTCCATAGGTACCTCCCTCAGCAAAGACTCTGGGGATATAGGACCCAGAGTCTATGCTTACCAAGCGCTAAGCAGACCAGGAACTGATCGAGGCTGCAGTGTCATGAGCCAACAGAATGGAGACAGCCAGGGGCCAGGAAAGAAGGGCATGGCCAAAGCAAGTGTTACCTGAAGTCCAGAGCTCCTACAACAGCCTGATCTGACCAGCATTCCCCCTCCCCCTATTGACAGTCATGAACAGGTAAGCTCACACCTGTGTACAGGTGATCCTACCACTACCCTCTCCCCCCACACCATTCACACTACTCTATGTGTGTGCTACTGGCCTCTGTAGGACTCAACCCTAGTCCCAAGGGTGTGGCAGTGGTGCTGTCCATTGGCACATACATACGCATGTTGAGATCTATACACACCTGTGACACTACAGCTGGCTAGGCTGCCTGTTCCTATTTCACACCCCCACTCGTCCCATATCTCCTCCTTCATTTTTTTCATTCATTTAAAAAACTCAGTCTCTACTCCATGCCAACATGGGCTGGTTGAGAGGCTACAGTGGTGACTGCCCCCACCCTCAAGAAACCTCAGTACTCTCTTCTACAAACAAGAGATGCCCAGGTATTCCACCAGAGCAGAGCATTTCACAAGAATGCATGCCCACCCAAGTCGGTGGGTTTCTTACAATGCACATGCATATCTGTGTGTGTTCCACAATTCCACAACAATGCATGTACACAACATAGGCCTGGCCTCTCTGGTGAAGAGTGGGGCTCCTGTGGCTCCCTGGGTTTTTTGGCTCTGGGGGACTTGTGGAGGGGCTCACCAGATAGGCGCTCGCTCAGGAAAGGCTAAGCCCATGTGGCTCCTTCCAGAAAGGCCAGCCAGAGATCACACCCCAGCTGAAGCCTATAACTGAGGAGACTGACTTTTCTGGCCTGCATCCTCAAGAGAGACAACAAGCAGCTCTAAGCCCAGGGGAGATGCAGGACTTCAGAAGCCTCACCTTGAAAGCCAGATGCTCCACAAAGTAGCCCACCCCATTGTTCTTCTCAGTCTCGTAACGGCTGCCAACGTCAATCCACACACCAACCTGGACAAGAAGCCACCAACAAAGGTAACAAAGAAACCACCCCAGCCCCAACTCACACCCCACTCTGGTGATTCAGCACAAGCCTCGGGCAGGGGCTCACGGTCCCAGGGTAGGGGAGAGCTGTCTCAGCAGGATCCTTGTGCTTGGAGATGCAGCCGCTGCCCTGAGCTGCATCACCTCTCCTTCCTGCTCTATTTCCTGACTAGTTATCAAGGACTCCCAGAGAAATTTCTACCTGTACATGTTCACCTGGTCCCATCACCATATGAAATTCTTAAATTCAGTCTCGCTTTTTAGTTAATTCTTTGCTTTCTTCTAGGCAAGTAACACGTCATTTGCAGACAACTTATCTTCTCCTTTGTAAAAATTACACCCTGCTTTTGTTCCGGTGATTTTAATCTCCCACCATTAAGGAAGGAAGCTATAGGTTTAGACAATGAACATTTTATCCTATTAAGGAAGTAGCCTTCATTCACATTTTAAAAAGTTTTTAATCAGACCTGGACACCTAACACTGCCAAGTGTCTCCTTGGCACCCATGAGAGAATCTTACAATTTTCTTAATACCCTTCTGGTGTGCTGTGAAACACACACCACACCACTCACTCGACAAGGTCACATGGATCCAGTCTTTTAATTTACTATTTGTTGACAGCTGATTTAAAATTTTCATGTCTACATCCCTAAGAGATGTTGATGTACATACCATATGTCATAAATTCTTACATAAACATCTATTTTACATCTAACATCTTGGAAAGCAAGATGCATTTTACAATCCATGGTATCCTTTGATTATAACTGACAGCATTCTTTCTCTGGCACTGGTGCACAGTGATGCTCCTTACAATCTAGAGCATCTTAGGAGTCCATGAAATACAGCATTCTCTACCAAGCTTTCTTAACAGGCTTTGGGTCGGTTTATACAGGTGCCATGTAACAAGGAAGTTGCCCATCACCTTTTGCTGTATTCAATAACAACTTACATCACAGGACATTATTTGTTCCTGGAAAACTGAAAGCATTTATCCATGAAACCACTTAGCCATGGAGTTTGAGGTGGGAAGAAGGGGGAGAATTACTTCTTGCGAATCTTCTCACCTATTCATATATCTAGCCAAGATTTCTATCCTTGAGTCAATTATTAGGATTTTTTTTTTTTTTGGAAGATCATTCATTTCACTGGAATCTTCAAATGTATTTCTTCTGCAAAGCATTCCTGGTCTCCCCAGGAGACTATGACTTTGGGCTGTGAGGCCGGCAGTCACCTAATGTCTCTGAACCCCATTTTCCTCATTGTAAAATAGAAACAGTATTACTTCTCTCATATAAGCTCCTTAAGAAAAAGCTGGAAGAGAACCTGGCCTCCTGCTGCACAGGCATCATATGCTAAATGTGTTGGCTATAGTGAGGACTATACCCCCAAGGCATAGCTGGGGTCGGGATTGGGGTAGGAGGGTCAAGTGGTGAGTGAGCAGGAGTCTGACCCAAACCAGAGGACTCGAGCCCAAGGTCACACCCCGACCTGGAAAAAGACGCCTGGCCCAATATGGAGGCGCCCTCCCGACAGCGGTCCCCACTCACTGTGCAGGTAGGCTGGGAGGACTGCTCCGAGGCCACTCGGAGCCCGTTGTCCAGCAGGCTGACCTGCGTCTCTGGCACGCTCTGGAGGGCCTGGGCGAAGGTGGCGGTACCCCGCAAGGCAGACGACCTCAGCAGGGCGGGATGCTGGAAAGGGGCGGCCGAGACTGAGGACTGGATTGGGGGATCGCTCCTCAGCTCCCATGCCGGCAGTGGGATCCCCGTCCCCGCCCCGGTCAGCCGCAAGACTCCCATCCCCACCCTGGGCCGTGACCTTCCCACGGCCCTGACCCCACGACCTCCTCAATCTCGACCCGCCGCAACTAACAGCCCGCTCCCCCGTCCTCGTCCCGAAGCTCTGCGCTCCTTAGCCCTGCGCTCCCACTGCCACCTCACCGAGCGGCGGGTGCACAGCAGCACTCGCGTCCCGGAGGAGGCCGCCCGGCAAACTGCGGAAGCCGCCATTTTCAAGTTCCAGTCGGCGCTGGGCCGCGCCACGCATGCGTAGAGCAGACGCGGTGTCGCCCGAGGCGCAGGCGCAGTACCGCAGACTTGGCGCTCGTCCGCCCTCTGGCGGGGACCGGGGATATTCACTCGCGGCTGCTTGCTGGTTCTGTCCGCGCGTCCAGAGGTATCTACGCGCGTCGGTCCACCTGGCTATTCGTCGTATCACGCGAGTCCGTCCGCGGTCCAGTCCATCTTCCCCTTTTACCCGTGGGAGGCAGAGTTTGCGATGTTTCTTACGAGTGGCGGGTGCCCCTAACCCACCGCTCGGAGCGGATACGGCCCCGGGGCGTGGAATCCTGGGACTACGAGTTCGCTGCCTTTTGAAAGTCACGATTTTCTCTTTTAAAAAATGAAGTAAATTCAGACATTTGACATGGAAGGAATTTAACAGTATTTGCTAAGAAAAAAGGAAGAGCTTAGAGCCAGTTTGTGAAAACGATTCCTTGTTTGGAAAACAAAACACACACACACACCCCCCCAAAACGACAAAACACACACACATACCCAAAACGACGTGCATCTTTTAATAGACTACATAGAAAAAAGTCCGGAGGAGCTCACTCTAAACTTTCAGCCAGGTGACTTCCAGAATATGGGTTCAGGGGAAGGGAGAGGAAGCTACCATTTTTAATTTCCTGTATTATTTTAATACAGCATTTTAAATTTTTACAAAAAATGTGTGTGACTTTTGAAATAACAGCATGCCTCTGAACTCTACTTCCTTTTACAGGTATACGTGATTTATTGTGCTTTTATTTTTGTGATCTTTCAAAAAATCACTCAAAACTTCTATAAAAATCAGACAAAAGATGCTTTGTGTGTTAATATTTTATAGGCTAAAATTATGTTATGATTTAGACATGAAAAATAAAATGAAATAGAATCTTCTAATCCGTCTTTCACCTTTTTTAAACTTCAGTTTTTAGAACAGTTTTATATTTACAGAAAAATTGAGCAGATAGTACAGAGTTTCCCACATATCCCCCCCCATACACTTATGCTCAGCTCCCCCTATTATTAACATCTTACATTATTATGGTACATTTGTTACAATTAATGAACCAATATTGGTACATTATTATTAATTCAAGTCCATAGTTTATTCAGATTCCCTTAGTTTTTACCTAATGTCCTTTTTCTGTTCTAGGATCGCATCCAGAATACCACATTACATTTCATTGTCATGTCTCCTTAGGCTCCTCTGGCCTGTGACACAACCTCTTACAGTGACCACTACATTCTGTACCCTCCTTCAAGCAGAGCTCCCCCAGAGAGCTCACTGCCTGCAATTCCTCTCCTCCTGTTCTGTCCCTAACCCACTCCATTCCAGCCCCCACTTCACTCCTCCAAAACCACACCTGTAAAGGTAATCAGTGAGCTCCATGTTGCTAAATCCGATGGCCAATGCTCAGTCTCATTTAAGGTGATTGGCCACCTCCTCCTTAGAGCCTCATCCCTTCTCCGCCTCCAGGTTCCCATGCTCTTCCATTCTTTGTCCTACCTCCCCGGACACTGCTTTTTAGCAATTCTGCTGGTTCCTCCTTGCCTCCTGACTTTTACACAGCGAGTGCCCAGGGCTCAGTCCTGGTACCTCTTTCCTTCCTGATCAAAATTTACTCCCTGGTCATCTCGTCCAGCCTCATGACTTCATTGCTGCCTATGCATACAATGACTCCTGTATTCCTGTCATTAACTCACCATCAACCCTGGAGAGCCAACTGACATCTGAGTTAAACATTGAAGCTGAACTCTTCACTTTCCCTCCCAAACCTTTTCCTCCCATAATTATCTTCATCACAGTAAATGACACCTCCATTAACCCAGTCGCTCAGGCTAAATATCTAGGAGCCATCCTTGACTCCTCATTTTCAAAATCCACACCCAATCCTTTAGTAAATTCTGTTCCAAATAATTTCTCAGTCCAGTGACCTATCCCCCCTTCCCCATCCCCACTGCTACCCCAGGACAAGAAAGGAAGGACAGTGAGACAACAAGGAAGTATGATGTTGTAGATGCCCAGGGAAGGATGTATTTCAAGAGATTGGTCAAAAAAGGAAATGTTACTAAAAGGTCAACTACAAGCAGTGGCCATTGCAATGATCTGGCAAAAGTCTTCAGTGATTCATTGATCTTCTGGAATTTACTTGGCATATGGAGTGAGGTGAGGTCAAAATATCCTTCCCCACCCCCCCAAGCGGCAAACTGAATTTTGGGACAGCATTTCTTGACCAGGCCTCCTTTCTCTGTCCATCTCTGAGAGTCCCTTTATTACCCTCCAAGATTCTCAAACCTGTAACCAGATCCATGTGGGCTGCCTGAGAGGGCTCTGGCACTCACCTTACTCTTCTAGCTCAGTATTTATTTGATATACTCACGAGTTTATTCTAGATTTTTTTCTTTTTATGTTGTTTTTTAATTTCAGCTTTTAAATTGTGCTACCATATACATAAAATTTAGCATCTTAACTATTATTAACTGTACAATCCAGTGGCATTAATTATATTCAAAATGTTGTGCAAAGCTGGGAGAAAATATCCGCAAATCATATATCCAACAAGGGATTAATCTCCATAATATATAAAGAATTCACACAACTGAGCAACAAAAAAAACAAACAACCCGATAGAAAAATGGGCAGAGGATCTCAACAGACATTTTTCCAAGGAAGAGATACAGATGGCCAATAGACACATGAAAAGGTGTTCAACATCACTAATCATCAGGAAAATGCAAATCAAAACTACACTAAGATATCACCTTACATGCGTTAGAATGGCTATAATCACCAAGACAAAAAACAACAAATGTTGGAGAGGTTGTGGAGAAACAGGAACCCTCATTCACTGCTGGTGGGAATGCAAACTGGTGCAGCCTCTATGGAAAACAGTATGGAGAGTCCTCAAAAAATTAAAAATAGAAATACCTTATGATCCAGCAATCCCACTCTTGGGCATCTACCCAATGGACATGAAATCAACCATCCCAAGAGGCTTATGCACCCCTATGTTCATTACAGCATTATTCACTATAGGCAAGAAGTGGAAGTAACCCAAGTGTCCCTCAACTGATGATTGGTTAAAGAAGATGTGGTATATACATACAACGGAATACTACTCAGCCATAAGAAAAGACACAATTGTCCCATTTGCAACAACATGGATAGACCTAGAGGGTATTATGTTAAGTGAAATAAGCCAGAGAGAGAAGGACAGACACTGCATGATTTCACTCACATGTGGAATATAAATGAACACACGGACAGAGAGAACTGGTTGGTGGTTACCAATGGGGATGGGGGGTGGGGGGTGGGCACAAGGGGTTGAAGGGATGCATCCACATGGTGACAGATAAATAATAATGTACAACTAAAACCCCACAGTGTTATAAACTATTAAGACGTCAACAAAAATGGGAAAAAAATGTTGTGCAACCATCACCACTATTTCCAAAACTTTTTCATCACCCCAAACAGAAACTCTATATTGTTAAGCAATAACTCACCATTTTTCCCTCTTCCTCCTTCCCCTGGTAACCTCTATTCTACTTTCTGTCTTTATGAATTGCCTATTCTAGATGCTTCCTATAAGTGGGATCGTACAATATTTATTGTTAAAAAGACAACAGGCCCAAACCAGAGTTGCTATGCTAAGCCCCAGGTTACAAGACCAAGACTTAACTTAATGAAGTTAAGAAGTGGAATCTTAAACCAGTCAATCAGGAATTGCCTGATCAGCACTAGTTAGTCCATCTGCCTGATAGACCTCTGCTATCCCCTACGGGAAAGTAATTTTGCAATAACCAACCCGCTTTTTTGCCTAATATAACTTGCTTGTTCCTGCTCCTTTCTGCCTTTCATTTTGTGCAGCTCCTTGTAGCTCCTTTCTATCTGCTAGATTGGACGCTGCCCAATTTGAATCAATTTTGCTCAAATAAACTCAAAATTTTTAATATGCCTCAATTTATCTTTTAACATTATCCTTTCATGTTTGGCTTATTTTACTTAGCATAGTGTCATTTATCCATTCATCTGTTGGTGGACACTTGGGCTGTTTCCACCTTTTGTCTATTGTAAATAATGCTGCAATGAACACTGGCAGACAAGTATCTGTTTGAGAGCCTGCTTTCAATTCTTTTGTTATATATCTAGGAGTGGAATTGCTGGATCACGTGGTAATTTATGTTTAGTTTTTTGAGGAACCACTAAACTGTCTTCCATAGTGGCTGCATCGTTTTACATTCCCACCAGCAATGCACAAGGGTTCTATCTACATCTCCATCAATATCTGTCTCTTCCATTTTTTTCTTATAATAGCCATCTTAATGGGTATGACGTGATATCTCATTGTGGTTTTGGTTTGTATTTCTGTAATGACTAGTAAGGTTGAGCATCTTTTCATGTGTTTATTGGCCATTTGTATATCTTCTTTAGAGAAATGTCTATTCAAGTCCTTTGTCCATTTTTGAACTGTGTTGTTTTGTTGTTGTGAGTTGTAGGAGTTCTTTATATATTCTGGATATTAATCCCTTATTAGATATGATTAAAAAAAATTTTTTTGCATTTTGTGGACTGTCTTTTCACACTCTTGATAGTATCCCTTGATGCACAAAAGTTTTTATTTTGATGAAGTCCAATTTAGCTATTTTTTCTTTTATTGCCTATTCTTTTGGTGTCATACTTAAGAAATCATTGCCTCCTCCAAGGTTATGAAGATTTTCATCTATGTTTTCTTCCAAGAGTTTTATACTTTTAACTCTTAAATTTAAATCCTTGATCCTTTTTAGTTAACTTTGTATATGATGTAAGGTAATGGTCCAACTTCATTTTTTTGCATGTGGATATTCCAGCTTTCCCAGGATCATTTATTGAAAAGACTGTCTTTTCCCCATTAAAAGGTCTTGGCACCCGTATTGAAAATCAATTTACCATACATGTGAGAGTTTATTTCTGGGCTATTATATTCCATTGGTCTATACGGCTATCCTTATACCAATACCACACAGTTTTGATTATAGCACCTCTGTAGTATGTTTTGGAAATCAGGAAGTATGAGTTCTCCAACTTTGTTCTTTTTCAAGATTGTTTTGGCCATTCAGGTTCCCTTGAGATTCCATCTATTTTATGATGGATTTTTCTATTTCTCTAAAAAACACCATTGGAGTTTTGATAGGGATGGCACTGAATCTGTAGACTACCCTGTGTAGTATTGTCATCTTAACAATATTGAGTTCTTCAATCCAAGAACGTGGAATGTCCTTCTACTTATTTAGGTCTTCTTTAATTTCTTTCAGCAATGTTTTGTAGTTTTCAGTGTACAAGTCTTTTGCCTCTTTGGTTAAATTTAATCCTAAGTATTTTATTCTTTTTGATGCTGTTATTCATGAGTTTTTAAAATATTTTCTTTTCAGATTTCTCATTGTAAGTGTATAGAAATACAACGATTTTTATATTGATTTTATATTCTTCAACTTTGCTGAATTCATTTATTAGCTCTAACAATTTTTTTGGTGGATTCTTTGGCATTTTCTACACATACAGTCATGTCATCAGCAAACAGAGATAATTTTACTTTTTTCTTTCCAATTTGAATGCCCTTTTTTTTTTTCCTTGCCTAATTGCTCTGGTCAGAACTTTCACTACTGTGTTGAATAGTAGTGGTGAAAGTGGTCATCCTTGTCTTCTTCCTGGTCTTAGAGGAAAAGCTTTCAGTCTTTCACCATTGAGTATGATGTTAGCTGTGGGTTTTTCATATATGGCCTTTATCAAGTTGAGGAAGTTTCTTTCTATTCCTAGTTTATTGAGTGTTTTTTATTAAGAAAGGGTGTTGAATTTTGTCCAATACTTTTTCTGCATCAATTGGGTTGATCATATGCTTTTCCCCCCCTTCATTCTATTAATGTGGTGTAATGCATTGATTGATTTCCATATGTTGAACAATCCTTGCATTCTGTGAATAAATCCCACTTGGATCCCTCTTAATATGCTGCTGAATTTGATTTTCTAGTATTTTGTTGAAGATATTTGCATACATATTAATAATAGATATTGGCCTGTAGTTTTCTGTTCTTGTAATGTCTTTGTCTGGCTTTGGTATCAAAACAATGCTGGCCTCATAGAATAAATTAAGAAGTGTTCCCTCCTCTTCAATTTTCTGGAAGAGTCTGAGAAGAATTGATGTTAATTCTTCCTTGAATTTTTTTTTTTGAGTAAGATTGGCCCTGAGCTAACATCTGTTGCCAATCTTCCTTTTTTTCTCCCCAAAGCCCCACTCATAGTTGTACATCCTAGTTGTAGGTCCTTCTAGTTCTTCTATGTGGGATGCTGCCTCAGAATGGCTTGATGAGCGGCCAGTAGGTCCACATCCAGGATCCAAACCGGCGAACCCCAGGCTGCTGAAGTAGAATGCACAAACTTAACAGCTACGCCACCTGGCCAGCCCCTTCTTTAAATATTAACATAGATTAAAATTATTGTTTTATGCACTTGCCTTTTAAATCATATGGGGAAAAGAGAGAAGTTACAAACCCAACTTAAAGTGCATTAATACTGGCTTTTATAGTTACCTATGAAGTTACCTTTACTAGTGTTCTTTGTTTTTAATATAGCTTTGGGTTATTATCTAGTGTCCTTTTATTTCAGCCTGAAGGACTCCCTTTAGCATTTCTTGTAGGGCAGGTCTACTGGTAATAAACTCTCTCAGTTTTGTTTATCTGGAACTGTCTTTATTTCTCCTTCATTCTTGAGGGATAGTTTTGCTGGATGAGAATTCTTGGTTGATGGGGGGGGGGTGTTCAGGACTTTAAATATGTCATCCCACTGCCTTCTGGCTTCCATGGTTTCTGAGTAGAAATCATATGTTAATCCTAGTTAGAATCCCTTGTATATGAGAAGTCACTTCTCTCTCTCTTTGAGTTTCAACAATTTGACTATAATGTGTTTCTGTGTGGATCTCTGAGTTTATCCTGCTTGGAGTTCATTGAGATTCTTGGATATGTATATTCATATGTTTCATCAGATTTGGGGCATTATTTATTCAAATATTTTTTTCTGCTACTTTTTTCTTTCTTCTCCTTTTGGAACTCCCATAATGCATATATTGTTCTGTTTGATAGTGCTCCACAGGTTCCTCAGAATCTGTTAATTTTTCTTCATTCTTTTTCTTCCTCTCCTCAGACTGGATAATTTCACTTGTCTTACCTTCAGATTCACTGATCCTTTCTTCTGTCTTCTCCAATCTGCTCTTAAATCCTTCTAGTGAGTTTTTCATTTCAGATATTATACTCTTCAGCTCCAGAATTTATTTTTAGATCCATTTAAAATTTTCTATCCCTTTATTGATATTCTAATTTTATTCATACATTGTTTTCCTCACTTACTTTGGTTGTCTATGGTTTCCTTTGACTAATAATTCCAGTGCCTGGGCTTACTTAGGGATAATTTCTGTCAAAATTTTTTTTCTGTGAATGGGCTATACTTTCCTATCTTTGTTTTATAATTTTTTTGTTAAGAGCTGGACATTCTGAGTATTACATGTAGTAATTCTGGAAACCTAATTCTCCCACTCTTCAGGGATTGCTGATTTCTGCTTGTTGAGGGGTGGGGCCATCTATTTATGACTTTTCCATACTGCCTCTACAAAGTGTGTATTTCTTGTTGTGTGTGGTCACTGAAATTTCTGTTCTATTGTCTCTGAAGTCAGCCAGTGACCTGATAAAGACTTCCTTTAATGTCTTGCTCCCAAAAGGGAGGTGGGGATGGGGGTGGGGGAGTACTGTCTATTTAAATCCCCTGCAGCTGGGAAGCCACTTCAGCCTGTGGGGATTGAAACAGCAGAAATTCACTGAAATTTACCCAATTCTTCATCAAGCTCTCCCTTGGATGCTGCAAGTGTTAACTAGACTTCAGTGTTCCAAAAAAGTTGCTATAGACTGTTTCTGCTAGCTCAATAGTTGTTTTGGTGGAGGGATGGATTCCTGGAGCTTCCTACCCTGCCATCTTCTGTGATGTCACACTCTGTTTTGCACTACTTATAAAAATAATACTTTGTCAATGTAAAAGAAAACCCTAATTTGATTAGAATTGTATCAACTCTGATAATTTGGGGGGAAAGTGTTTTTCTGGACAGTTGGCTGAGAATTGCTAATATCAAGTCCTAGTTCCATTTTGTGTAATAGTTTTTCTCTCATTCTATCTCCCTCCTCTTGCATTTTACCATAAGTAGCAAGAATAAAACAGGTTGCACTTTCAACACTTTGCTTGGAAATCTCTTCTGCTAAATATCCAAGTTCATCATTTACTAAGTTCTGCTTTCCACCCAACTGCAGGATGCAATTCCACTAAGCTTCCTGCAACAATTTGACAAGGATTCTTTTTCCTCCTAGTTTCCAATAACACGTTCCACATTTCCTTCTGAGCCCTCATTGGCAGCATTCTTCAAGACCAGATTTCTGCTAACAGTTGGTTTAAGGCAATCTTGGCTTTTTCTATCATGCTCCTTGACATCCTTCCAGCCTTTGCTCACTGCCCAATTCCAAAGCCATTTCTACATTTTTAGAATTTGTTACGGCAGTCCCTGACTCTTGGTACCAACATCTGTATTAGTTTTCTATTGCAGCTATAATAAATTACCACAAACTTAGTGGCTTAGAACAACACAAATTTATCATCTCACAGATCTGTAGGCACAAAGTCCAACATGGATCTCATTGAGCTAAAAACAAGGCATCAGTAGGGTTGTACTCCTTTCTGGGGGCTCTAGGGGAGAATTTGTGTCCTTGCTCATTCCAGTTGTTGGCAGAATTTAGATCCTAGTGGTTGTAGGACTAAGGTTCCTATTTTTTTGCTGGCTATCACCTGAGGGTCATTCCCAGCTTCTAGAGGCCACTGAAATGCCTCGAATCTTTGGATGGTGGAAGATCCCTTCCACCATCTTCAAAGCAAGCAGCAGAGGATCAAATACCTTTCGCACTTTGAATCTGACCAACTCTTCTGCCCTCCTTATCCACTTTTAATGATTACATTGAGCCTACCAAAATAACCCAGAATAATCTCTTTATCTTAAGGTCTTTAACCTTAATTTCATCTGCAAAGTTATCTTTGCCATGTACTATATCATATTCACAGATTCCATGGACATCTTGAGGGGCCATTATTCTGCCCACAACTTCCCTAGGAGCCACCAACTCCTGCCCCTCCCCAGAGCTCCTTCTTTTCCCTGAATCCTGACTACGTTATAGTTCCTAGAACAGGTCAAGGTCTGTCCCCCTCACCAGACCCTTGTATATGCTTGTCCTTCTGAATGGAGCACTCTCCCCCTTCTCTAGTCACCCCACTCATCCTTCAGGTCCCAGCAGTCAGCCCACTCCTGCCCCACCCCAACTGAGCCAGAACAGCTCTCTGCAGAGTAATTGCCTTTTTGAGTCTATTTCACCACCATCACCACCCTCTATTTGTGAGTGGATGAGGGAGGAGCCAGTTCTGTTCTGTACATCAGCGATCCTGGCATCCACAATAGGACTAGCAAACAGGTGCTCATCGAACCTGGTAGAATGTAGAAGTAGACCTAACAACAGGCTGATGAAGCTTAAGCCTTCAACGCCCTTCATTTCAAGGCCTTGGGAGGAGCACCAGTAGTGTATTCATAGGGTCAAGTATTTTTGGAAAACTTGCAAAACTAAGATACTCTAATTGTACTCAATGAGGACCTCTGTCCTTTCCCACTCAGACTCCCCTCCATCCCACTTCCCCTCATGTAGGGGACATCAGAAAGGCTCTGACATTTTTGAGGTCCAGCCAAGAGGAAGGTAGGCTGGGGATTGTCCCAGGTTGGTTTCTCTGGGAAGCAGAATCCAAGAGGGAGATCAGGATGTTTACCTGATCCTTTAAGATCCTTTAAGTCCTTTAAGATCAGCACCTGAGGGAGGGAGGGAAAGGCTTGGGCTGAGGGAGAACACTAACTGTGATGGGGCTTTTTACCACTGAGGTAGACCCATCTGCTGGCTGCCTTCTGGGTGGCTGGCAGCAACAGGCCTTCCTTGAAGGGGGACACAGGCAGCACATCTCCAAGTCTACCACAGGGACGCAGTTGGTTTGGGTTTAGAAGGACATCTTTATGTGGCTTGCTCCACTCCTGTGTATGGGTAGCTTATTGTTCCTGTCCTAGTGTAGGAATGGCCTCTAGAAACCTCCTGCCAGGTCAGAGCTCCTGGTCAGGACAGAAGTGCAAGGTCCTATTGCCCCACTTTTTTGCCCAGTGCTAGAAAAACTGTGGGCCATGGAAAGAAAAAAGGATTGAAATGTGTGGAGCCAGAAGCTTATCTGTTGAAAATTCTTCCAAATCATATGGGTACTATATGAAAGAAAGTTGATGAGTTTCCTAAATTTGAAAACAACCCAGACCACTTATGTGACACCATCAATAACAGGTTACAAGAGAAATAAATTTTCTAAGCTATCAATAGTACAAATTTCAATCAAACATGTTAGAAGGGAGATTGAATTACCTTTCTATTCTCTGTATGGAAAATATTTCCCCCCAAATTATAAATTCCTTATCCTATGCAGAGGCTATCAGAGTGAGCAGCCAAAAAATGTAGGGGAAAAAGTATTACAGAAATGTGTCAGGAAGTCACCCATATATGTTATTGTTCCGGATTTTGCATTGTGGTATTTGTCGGCTTGTTAACATTTGAAATTTGTCATGATTTCTTTTCTCATTATTTTAATTCACTTATGTTTCTATTTTTGAATTCATAATGTTATATTCTTTTTCAAAAACAGAGACCTTAAAAATGCATAGGCCTCAGTGCCCACTCAACCTGGATTACCTATGATAGAAGGAAGGGAGGAGGGGGGTAAGTGCCCCTTGGGGAGGTTCAGCCCTCACTTCACTTCCCGGGGCCTTAGAGCAATGGCCAGTCAGGTGCCAGAGCATGTTTGAGATGGCCACAAAGATGAAGACAGCCAGGGCTCCCCCTCCAGCCCCCACCTCAGGCTGCAGCCCCAACCAGGAACCCTAGTGACTCAGCCAAGTTATCACCTCTGGGCAGCCCTCCCTGGACCACCCAAGTCAGCCCTGATGGTCAAGTCTTCTCCCACCACAATGGAGGCCCCTGAAGAGCAGCTGTATTTGTGGGTGGGATCCTTAGGGAGGAGGAGTCAGTTGGTGGGGGCAATGGAGCAGTGTAAGCCAGCCCGGGCCCCACCTGCCTACCTATCCTGGGCACTGAGGCCTCAATAAGTCTGCTGGCTCTAAAAGTAGAAAGGGGACAGAGGGTCCAGGCAGGCCTAGAGAGAACAGACACACAGGTCCAAGCCTGGCCCAGAGACTTAGGCCATCCCCACCCCAACTGGCCACCAGGCAGAGAGGCATATATTAGGTCACCCATTCTGGGTGGGAGTCCCCTTTATTTGAGTTCGCTGCTGGGTGGCTAGACAATGCAGGTGGCCCTCGATGTGGACCAGGAGGGCATCCAGCATGTGCAGGACCCCAAGGAGTAGGGCGCGGTCTGAGATCGGGGTCCGCTGTTTCCAGGGTCCAGAGGGGTCAGTGGTCACCTGCTGATGCTGAGGATAGGACCAACAGGCAGGTATAAGAGCAGGGGGATGGGACGGAGGTGTGGTGAGGGGCAGCAATGGAGCTAGGGAGAAGGGGATCAGAAGGGGGACTTAGGGTAACGGAGGATCACCGAGGGTCTGTTGTGGCTAGGGTGGTCATGAGGGCCAGGTGGGCTGGATGAGGAATAGGGATATTAAAAGACAGATGGGAGGAGGGTACTGGCTGTGGAGAATGGTCAGGGGCTGATGAGTGTGGACAGATGGAGAGACCATGAGATGTGAGTGGTGAGGAAGGGGGCAGCAGGAGGTCCACAAGGGATGGGTGGGTTAACGGGGGAGGTTTGGGTGGAAGCTATGAGCTCACTGGGTATGAGTGGAGGCAGGAGGCTGTGGGGGACAGAGCAGTGCTGTGCTCACCTCAAACTTAGTGGCCCGTAAACGCCATCGCCGTTGTACCGCACGGCCGATCATCAGCATCATGGTAGTGGTGACCGTGACTCCAGCCACAGGGTAGACGTAGTTCACCCCCAGGCCCATCAAATGGCCAGGACAGCCCAGGCTTTCCCGGCAACTCTCCATGCTGTCTGGTTGGCACCCCCAGGGCTGTAAGTCCAGCCCCACCTGGTACCACAGGGGCCGTGACCAGGCATGGGTGGGGGCAGGCATGGCTAGCAGGAGCAGGGCCAGCAGGAAGGACTGTGCGAGCAGCATAGCTGTGGCAAGTGCCTGCGGAACCTGGGTGCCTGGCAACAGACAAACTCCCCTCCCCCACAGGCAGGCTAGGCTCAAGACAGCAGGTTCCAGCTGAGCCCATGGACTTTCATGGGAGGCAGCCTGGCCAGAAAACACAGGGCATGGGGTTCCAGGGCTGGGGAGGATGGCAGGCTCGGGGCCCAGGACTGAAGGAGTGCCTTCTTTTCCCTCTCCCTCCTTTTCACCTAACATCCAACCCCTATAATTCTAATACCCCTCGGCCTCTAACTCTGCTCTCAAGCTCAGAGCTGCTCACTGGTCCCCTATGCCCAGCCTACCCCACAGTCCACATCACCGCAGAGTGAGCGCTCAAAAATGTGGGGCCCCTCACTCTCCAAATAAAGTCTGAAGGCTCAGCCTGGCCCATGAGGCCCTGCGTGCTTTGTCTCCCCTCCCGCCTCATGCAGGCCTCCCTTGTGTTGCTGAACACACCTGCCGCTCCCTGCACCAGGAGCGCTGTCCTCCACACCTAGAAAGACACTGCTCATGGCTGGAGTTGGCTGGAGTTTCAGTTCGAATGTCACCTACTCCCTGAGCCTCCCTCCCATGACCATCTTGGGGAACACAGTCCCATTTCTTGCATGTGACCCTGTCTTATTTTCTTCAAAGCATTTCTAAGTATCTGCAGTCTCTTGTTTGAGGTCTGCCTTCCACTCCAGCATATAAGCTTCACTCAACCAATATTTACCAAGCACCGCCATGTGCCAGGCACCGTTCTTGGGCCGGAACGTGGCGTGACAGAGTAGACAAACAGCTCTGACTTCCTGGGCTGAGGTTCTGGGGGGTGGCGGGGTGAAAGGAGGACAGAAGATTCATGAACACAGTGCAGGGCACTGACACAGGCCATGATAAAAACAGCTGGGCATGACATCAGTATCATGGCAGAGTGAGATTCCCTCTTTGAATCTCTGCCCCCTAACACACAACAAAAACATCATTCACATACCAACAGAGGTCAATCAAACACTACAAAGGACTTCTAAGAAACCCTTGCCAGTGGAGGCACGGGAAGCCCCAAAGGACGTGAGGCGAGGTAAGGAGTTTTACTCCCTCTCCCCAATCAATCAGCTAAGACAGACAATGCACCTCACAGACAGAGAGGGGGGAGGGGTGGCCCTCAGCAGGGAAAACTATTGCCCTCCAGGTGCTCTCACAGACTGTTGAGAGATCCCCACTGGGAAGCAATGGCGGACTGTTTCAGGGGTGTGGCAAACACCCCAAGAGAGCCAGAAAGGAAACCCCCAGGTCGAGCAGGAGAAAGAGAGAACCCCTCCCCTGACACGCCCTGCACTTCAGCACAATCCCTCTAGGGACTGCAGCGGGCTCAGTGCATACCACTTGCGACCTCCATCCAGAGGCAGCAAGTGGAAACTGCAGGACCATCTTCACGATGAAGAAAGGCAAAGGTAAATCCGTGGGATCTATGCAACGGTATCTTATGTCTACAGACCAAGAGGAAAATGACAAACACCCAGAAACCAACCCTGAAGGCACAGAAATCTATAACCTGAACTACAGAGAATTCAAAATAGCTATCATAAACAAACTCAATGAAATACAAGAGAACACACAGAAACAAGTCAACAAATTCAGGGATTTCGTCACAAAAGAGATTGAAACCATAAAGAAAAACCAATCAGAATTATTGGAGATGAAAAACACAATGGACGAGATAATGGAAAAACTGGAGTCTTTAAAGAGCAGAACTGACTATAGGGAGGAAAGAATTAGCATTATTGAGGATAGCCACACAGAAACGCTCCAGATAGAGGAGGAGAGAGAGCTAAGACTAAAAAGAAATGAAGAAATTCTTTGAGAAATATCAGATTCAATGAGGAAAAGCAACATAAAGACAATAGGTATTCCTGAAGGAGAAGAAAGAGAAAAAGGAGCAGAGAGTTTTTTCAAAGAAATAATAGCTGAGAACTTCCCCAACCTAGGGAACGAGAGGGAAATGACAGTGAATGAAATCAATAGATCACCTAAATATATAAACAGGAATAGACAAACATCATGCCACATAACAGCTAAGTTAACAAGACTCAGTGACAAGGAAACAATATTAAGGGCAGCTAAAAAAAAACCAAAATAACATACAAAGGAAACCCATAAGGCTCTCAGCTGATTTCTCAACAGAAATTCTACAGACTAGGAGAGACTGGAATGATATATCCAAAATCATGAAAGACAAAAACCTTCAGCCAAGAATACTTTATCCAGCAAAACTATCCTTCAAATATGAAGGAGAAATAATAACTCTCCCTGATAAACAAAAGCTAAGAGAGTTCGTCACCACAAGACCCCCACTACAAGAAATGCTCAAGAAGGCCCTCAGGCCTGAAAAAAAAGACAAAAGAGAAAGGGGATACAAAGGTTTCAGCAAGGAGAAAAGCAAGGAGACTAAACCAGAAAAAACTACAGTTGGAAAACATCAAAAATTAATTCAAGCTCATCACTGTAAACACACACTCACGACACAAGATGGAATAAGCAGTGACAACAAATAAGGAGGGGAAGAGGAAAGGGATTGAATCAACTCAGTCTAAGGAAACAGGAGGCATCTGAAAATGTACTATCTGATCCAGGAGATCTTTTATATAAACCTCATGGTAACCACTAAACAAATAACCAGAAGAGAACCACATATGACAAATAAAGAGAAAACTAAGAGAATCATCATGCAGAACTACCAAACTGAATTGGCAGTCTGAAACACACATGACAAGAAATGAAGGAAATGCAAAAGAACCAGAAAATGAACAATAAAATGGCAACATTAAACCCTCATATATCAATAATCATTCTAAATGTAAATGGATTGAATTCTCCAATCAAAAGACACAGAGTGGCAGGATGGATTAAAAACCAAGATCCAACAATTTGCTGCCTCCAGGAAACACATCTCTGCTCTAAAGACAAACACAGACTCAAAATAAAAGGATGGAAAATGATACTCCAAGCTAATGGCAAACAAAAGAAAGCAGGAGTTCCCATACTTATATCAGACAAAGTAGACTTCAAGATAAAAAAAGGTAATGAGAGACAAAGAAGGGCAATATATAATGATAAAAGGGACACTTCACCAAGAAGACATAACAATTATAAATATCTATGCACCCAACACAGGAGCACCAAAGTATATAAAACAACTGCTAAAAAACCTAAAAGGAGATATTAACAATAACACAATAATAGTAGGGGATCTTAACACCCCCTTACATAAATGGATAGATCATCCAGACAAAAAGTCAATAAGGAAATAATGGACTTAAATGAAAAACTAGACACGATGGACTTAATGGATATATACAGAGTACTCCACCCAAAAACAGCAGAGGACACATTCTTCTCAAGTGTGCAGGGAACATTCTCAAGGATAGACCATATATTAGGAAACAAGGCAAACCTCTATAAATTTAAGAAGATTGAAATCATTACAAGCATCTTTTCTGATCATAATGCTGTGAAACTAGAAATCAACTGCAAGGAAAAAACTAGGAAAGGAACAAAGATGTGGAGACTAAACAACATGCTACTGAACAACCAATGGGTCGTTGATGAAATTAAAGGAGAAATCAAAAGCTATCTGGAGACAAATGAAAAGGAAAATACACCATACCAACTCATATGGGATGCAGCAAAAGCGGTCCTGAGAGGGAAATTCATAGCAATACAAGCTCACCTTAACAAACAAGAAAAATCCCAAATAAATAACCTTAAACTGCACCTAACAGAATTAGAAAAAGAAGAACAGACAAAGCCCCGATTCAGCAGAAGGAGGGAAATAATAAAAATCAGAGCAGAAATAAATGAAATTGAAACCAAAAAACCAGTAGAAAGGATCAATGAAACAAAGAGCTGGTTCTTTGAGAAGATAAATAAAATTGACAAACCCTTAGCCAGACTCACTAAGAAAAAAAGGGAGAAGACTCAAATAAATAAAATTAGAAATGAAAGAGGAGAAATTACAATGGATACCACAGAAATACAGGGATTATTAGGAAATACTATTTAAAACTTTATGCCAACTAATTGGACAACCTAGAGGAAATGAACAAATTCTTGGATGCATGCAACCTCCCAAAACTGAATCAAGAAGAAATAGAGAACCTGAATAGGCCAATCACAAGTAAAGAGACTGAAAGAGTAATCAAAAAACCTCCCAAAAAATAAAAGCCCAGGACGAGATGGCCTCCCTGGAGAATTTTACCAAATATTCAAAGAAGATTTAGAACCTATCCTTCTCAAACTATTCCAAAAAATAGAGGAAGATGGAATACTTCCTAACACATTCTACAAGGCCAACATCATCCTGATACCAAAGCCAGACAAGGACAATACAGAGAAGGAAAGCTACAGGCCAATATCACTGATGAACATAGACACAAAAATCCTCAACAAAATATTGGCAAACCTAATACAGCAATACATCAAAAAGATCATACACCATGATCAAGTGGGATTTATACCAGGGACACAGGGATGGTTCAACATCTGCAAATCAATCAAGGTGATACACCACATTAACATAATGAAGAATAAAAACCACATGATCATCTCAACTGATGCAGAGAAGGCATTCGACCAGATCCAACATCCATTTATGATAAAAACTCTCAACAAAATGGGTATAGAAGGAAAGTAGCTCAACATAGTAAGGGCCATATATGACAAACCTACAGCTAACATCCTACTCAACGGGGAAAAACTGAAAGCCATTCCTTTGAGGACAGGAACAAGACAAGGGTGCCCACTCTCGCCGCTCTTATTCAACATAGTGCTGGAAGTTTTGGCCAGCGCAATTAGGCAAGAAAAAGGAATAAAAGGACTCCAAATAGGCAATGAAGAAGTGAAACTCTCACTATTTGCAGACAACATGATCTTATACATAGAAAACCCAAAAAAATCCATTGGAAAACTACTAGAAATAATCAACAACTACAGCAAAGTAGCAGGGTATAAAATCAACTCACAAAAATCAGTTGCATTTCTATACGCTAATGATGAACTAACAGAAAGAGAACTCAAAAAGACAAACCAATTTACAATTGCAACAAAAAGAATAAAATATCTGGGAACAAATTTAACCAAGGAGGTGAAAGACCTATATTCTGAAAACTATAAGACACTATTGAAAGAAATCGAGGAAGACATAAAGAAATGGAAAAATATTCCATGCACATGGATTGGAAGAATAAACATAGTTAAAATGTCCATTCTACCTAAAGCAATCTACAGATTCAATGCAATTCGAGTCAGAATCCCAGTGTCATTCTTCATGGTACTAGAACAAAAAATACTGAAATTCGTATGGGGTAACAAAAGACCCCGAATAACTAAAGCAATCCTGAAAAAACAGAACAAGCTAGAGGCATCACAATCCTTCATTTCAAAATATACTATAAAGCTATAGTAATCAAAACAGCATGCTACTGGTACAAGAATAGACACACAGATCAATGGAACAGAATTGAAAGCCCAGAAATAAAACCACACACCTACGGACAGCTAATCTTCAACAAAGGAGTGAAGAACATACAATGGAGAAAAGGAAGTCTGTTCAATAAATGGTGCTGGAAAAATTGGACAGCCACATGCAAAAGAATGAAAGTAGACCATCTCCTATCACCATACACAAAAGTCAATTCAAAATGTATTAAGGACCTGAAACTATAAAACTCCTGGAAGAAAATATAGGCAGTACACTAACTGACATTGGTCATAAAGGGATCCTTTCAGATTCCATGTCTACTCGGACAAGGCAAACAAAAGAAAAAATAAACAAGTGAGACTTCATCAGACTACAGAGCTTCTACAAGGCAAATGAAACCAGGATCAAAATGAATAGACAACCCACCAGCTGGGAGAAAATATTCACAAATCGTTTATCTGACAAGGGATTAATCTCTGTACTATATAAAGAACTCATACAACTAAGCAACAAAAAAACAAACAACCCGATCAAAAAATGGGCAGAGGATATGAACAGACATTTTTCCAAGGAAGAGATACAGATGGCCAATAGACACATGAAAAGATGTTCAACATCAGTAATCATCAGGGAAATGCAAATCAAAAGTACACTATGATATGACCTGACACCTGCTAGAATGGCTATAATCACCAAGACAAAAAACAACAAATGTTGGAGAGGTTGTGGAGAAACAGGAACCCTCATTCACTGCTGGTGGGAATGCAAACTGGTGCAGCCTCTATGGAAAACAGTATGGAGATTCCTCAAAAAATTAAAAATAGAAATACCTCATGATTCAGCAATCCCACTCTTGGGCATCTACCCAATGGACATGAAATCAACCATCACAACAGGCTTATGCACCCCTATGTTCATTGCAGCATTATTCACTATAGGCAAGGAGTGAAAGCAACCCAAGTGTCCCTCGACTGAGGATTGGTTAAAGAAGATGTGGTATATACATACAATGGAATACTACTCAGCCATAAGAAAGACAGAATTGTCCCATTTGTAATAACATGGATAGACCTAGAGGGTATTATGTTAAGTGAAATAAGCCGGAGAGAGAAGGACAGACACTGCATGATTTCACTCACATGTGGAATATAAATGAACACACGGACAGAGAACTCGGTGGTGGTTACCAAGGGGAAGGGGGGTGGGGGGGTGGGCACAAGGGGTGAAGGGATGCATCCACATGGTGACGGACAAAAAGTAGTGTACAGCTAAAACCCCACAATGTTACAAACTATTAAGACATCAATAAAAAATGAAAAACAAACAAACAAAAAAAAACAGCTGGGCAAGGGGTGCCTCGGTGACTTGGATGGCAGGGCAGCCTCCGTCCACTCGCCCAGCACAGAGCCTAGCATCTGGTCAGTACCTGGTGAACAGCAAGGCTCTCATATTTTTGAGCAAGTGACATGTGCCCAGCACTGCTGCAAGCATTTCATGGCATTTACTCATTGAGCAACCCATGAGGTGGATCCTATTACCATTTGTGCTCTGCTGATGAGGAGACACTGAGGCCCAGAAAGATTCTAGTGCCCCTCACCCTTGCCCTGATCACTCAGAGTATGAGCTGGCTTGAAGGCCCACTGCTGCCCACTGGGCCGCATGCCCAGATGTTGGCATTTTATGGCAGAAATCAGCACATGCTTCTTGGCCCACAGTGACCTGCAAAGCCCAGTGATCTAATTATATGAACAGGCATTTTCCCAAGTAAATCAATCATGCACATTTTTATTTCTAAATGCAGACCAGCAGCACCTGTGAACACCTGAGCCGCCTCAGCTGGTTACTCAGGTGTTCACGTTACTCCCTCCAGGGGCTGCCCAGTGGTACCCAGTGCCCTGCACCTGACTGAGTGTCCCTGAGAACAGATTATTCCCGAGAAGCGGCTCTGATTCCAACTACTTTACAGCTGAGGACACAGGTGCCGAGGGCTTTGTGTGGCTGGGAGAAACTTGCAGCTGTATGCCCCAACTCTGGGCCTGGCCCCACAGCTCTCCCTCCTGCCCTATACTCTCCCTCCTGACCCTGCCCTCCCCAAACCTTCCCCCCCAACTTCTGACTCCAGTCCCCACTTCGGGGCATAAGAAAGGTCAGGAGCCAGGGCTGTGGATCCACCCCCCACCCCTGCCAAGCCCCCACCAAGCCACACCAGAGCCTGGTGTTCGGCAAACAAATCTTTATTCCTGAGGCTGAAAACATGCATGCTCCCCCGACCTGGCCAGTGCTGGCATGACTCCAGTGCCCCATCACACTGAACTTGGAGTCCTAGGACCTCCATCCCTGAGTTGTGTATGTATGTGTATATGGAGAGGACTCCTGGGTGACACCGGGAGGCAGCCCAGGGGTGGGGGGTTCTCACGGGTGCCCCATCACAACCTCCAGAGATGGGCAGTCTCAGGCAGGGTGGCAGCACGGTCAGAGTCTGCTAACCTGAGCAGACAGAGGAGGAGAGGCTCCAGTCAGTTTCCAAAGGACACTTACCACACCCCTCCCCCAGGAGAGCAACCTCTGCCCCCAGGAGCAGCTTTATCTAAAGGCAGGAGGGAAAGGTAGTGGATCCACTGGGGGCAGAGCCATCAGGAGGTGTGGACTTCCTGGAGTTGGGGTCAGGGGTGGAGACAAGCAGTAGATAAAAAGAGTTCAGAGGTCAGCTCACCAAAACAGGGTTGATGGGGCAGGACCTCGGGTGTTGGAGGGCAAAGATGACAGCGTCGTGGACAGAGGCAAACAGATGCTGCTTGGTGATAGATGCATCAAAGAAGTGTCCAGCCTCAAGCTGGGTGACCACAGGGGCTGTGGGCAAGGAGTAGGTCTCCCCTGACTCACAGAACCACCAGGAACCCCAACCCCCAGACACCAGCAGAATGCCCTGACCCATGTCACCCCTGACCCCTGAGGCTACAGCTAAAACCCCAGTCACCCTTGACCCTTCACCTTGCCTCCCAGGATACCTCTGACTTCCAGTTTCAGAGACTTTTTCCTTGTGCTGCCGGCAGACTCCTTGGCCCCACCCCCTTCCTGCACCCCTCCCGCCATCCCCACCCCACGCACTGTGGCAGGCGGCCATGTACACCTCCACCTCGATCTCCCGGAAGTCACGGAAAATCTGCAGCAGAAAAGGGGGCCAGATTCAGAGGGAGGCTCAGGGGCTCCAAGGGAGGATTCAGGCAGGTTGCGGGGAGAGAGTTTAGAGGGGGAGCTCAGAGAGTTTGGGGGTCAGAAGACCCAGAGGGCTCTTGGAGCTAGTTATGGGGTCAGAGTGGAGTCTTGAGGGGCCTTATCCTCCCCCAGGGCCCTTCTTAGGAATGCCTCCAGCCTCTCACATTCTTCAGGTTCTTGATGCACACAGTGTCCACGAAGGAGAGGGTGCCCAGGTCCAGGACAAGGCTGTGGAAATCCGGCTGAGGCAGGCCTAGGGCCTTCAGTGTAGTCCCATCTGGGGCCTTGGCATCCTCTTGACCGCTGGCTGCTGTATCCTCTAGTTCATTCCCTGTGCTCACCTGCTGTGGAACCAGATACACTGCAAGGGCCGCCCACAAGAAGGTGAAGGCAGGGAACATGCACAGACAGGCAGGGTTACATAGGGTCAGGTGTGGGGGCATGCATGTAAATGCCCACATATATGGGGCATGCAGGGGACACATGAGGACTTGGACATGGGGAGCTTCCTGTATGCAAAGACAAGAGGAACTCATGGGGACACACAGGAAAGGACACCTAGACTCAGGTAGCAAACACAGACATGCATATACTGCTCTGTTACCTCCTGGGCCCAGGTTTAATAGGGATACTTAAGAAGGGAGGGCACTGGGAGACCATGCCCCATCCTCAGTCAGTCGGGGTGGAGTGGGTAGGGTGCCCAAGGATGGACCAGAAGAGACACATGCACACTCAGACAGCTTGGCCACCTGCCTGGGTCTCTAATTGAGCTTGGCATCCCCTTTGATCCCACATTTTTTCCCCCACACCCTCAATCCCTTCCCTCTACCCAGGAGCAGAGACTGTGGGGTCTTGTGGACTCTGCAAATTCAAGGTCTTCATGTAGGCCTCACATTACAGACAAGAGAGCCACAAGCAGAATTCTATGGCATACTCTAGAGATCTCCCCACAGCGTATCTGATCCATCACCCATTCCTCCCGCCATTGGCACTACCACCTTGAACCCACAACTGGTAAGTCCATGGCTTTCCTCACGGGACATGTGTGAGCACCCCCATCTCTGCAGCTCGTGGCTGGCCCCTCTCCCACCTCCAGCCTCACCTTGGCCTTGCAGCCCTCCACATTGTTGCTCTCGATGTCTCTGATGCTGGTGTTGGCATTGATGGAACCGGAAGTGCCCTTGGAAGTGGCAGCCTAGGCCAGGGAAGAGAGGAGACAGGGATTGTGTTCACACTGTCACCGCCTTGTGGGGATGGGAAAAAAATTCCGCCCAGAGCCCTGGCCTCCCAGGGAAGTAAAGCAGGGTTCTCGGGGGCATCAGGGTGAAAGGAGGAGGAATGAAGAATGGGGGTGAGAAGTCAGGAGCTCAGGAGGCTAGGAGAAAGGTAGGGTGGGGTGAGCCACAGGATGGGGTCAGGAGTCACAGGCTCCAGGGGCCCTGCCTGTCTCTGGAGTTCCTCCTTGAGCAGTCGCTTCAGCTTTAGCTCCTGCTTCTTGAGTAGCTTCTTCTTCCGGGAGATGAGGTGGTCAACGTCTACACCACACTAGAGGCGAATGTCAGGTGAGGGGATGTGGACACTCCGGGGAGGTGAAGGACCCTTTGACACTCACCCCGGGGACCCCAGGCCTCACCCTCTGCTTCAGCGCATCACTGTAGAGCTCAGCGTTGGCAAAGTACACGGTGGCTGAGGAGCGGAAGACCTTCACACCCGGGACCTCCCTGGCCTGGGGATGGGTCAGGGTTGGCATGGCTGAGCCCTCCTCTCTCCTGGCTGCCTTTCCTCCCCTGTGTGCCCCAGCACCCACCACCCCCCAACCCTCTGCTCCCCAGCCAGGATGGGCCCAGCGTGTGGCCAGTGCCCTCCCAGGAGCTTGGGCCATGGGCCTGGTGGTGTCATCCTGAGTCCTCCTCCTCTCCCTCCCTCGGCCCAGGCCCTCAACCAGGCCTGTCAGGGCTTCCTCCAGGGCATCCTGCACCTCTCCCTCCCCATCTCTCCTGGCCTTCTGCCAATATCCAGGCCAGGTTTCAGTGGCTCCCAGGCCTCCTCTTGGGTCTCCTACTCCTGTCCTGTGGTCTGCTTTCTGCATGCAGAGAGACCCACTTCAGCTGCCATCCCAACCAAGCCTTCCCCAGCTCAGCACTGGGTCAGGGCACTGCCTGGGTCTCTGCTCAGCATCAGGCCTGCACGATGTATCCCCCTCCCTTTCTGTCCAGCTGAGCTGCCACCCTCATGTCCTCCCCTCACTCTGCCTAATCATACTGTACTCAGCCTTCAAGGCTCCATGTCAGGGGGAATGGGCTTGTTTTATTCCAGAGCCCCCACCTATTTTTCCCAGCACTTGGCATGAGACTTCTCAGGAGGTAAATGACAGAGATCCAGTAACTCCACTGATAAACCCAGAAACAGCTTCCCCTATAGGAATCCCTCTGGCATTCCTGACCCAGGGCTGCTCTGCAGGATGGGGCTTGTACTGCTGGCTCCAGGATAGACCCCTCCCCAGACCCCAGGCCCATCTCTGCCCACTCTTCCTCGGGCCCTTCCTAGTCCCTCATACTCTGAGTGGGGGTCATAGACCCAAATTCTTCCCTTGCAATTCCAGGGACCAAAGCACCCGCAGCCCCCAGTGTCCTTGCCAGGTGTGGAAGGAACGGACAAAGGTCCATTCTGCCTGTCCCACCCCACCTAGGCCTTCTGCCTGCTTAGCACCCCCACGCACCTCTGCATACTCTGCCACGTCTCTGTAAATATCCGTGTCTGGCACCTGCCCCAGGACAGAGTAGTGGGGCCTATGAAGGAGAGAGTGAGTGTGAGGAGAGGGGGCAGAGACAGCGGGCAATGAGGGGGTACTAAGGAGCCTGGGGTTGTCCCTGAGATGTGGGAGGGCTGGGGGAGCCAGTGTGGACCTCATTCCCTCACCAGCTGGAATGGGGGAGACCAAAAGGGGTGACTCACAGCTGCGTGCGGACCACCACGAGCAGCAGCGAGAAGGCCACCGCAACTGCCAGGCCAAGGTCCAGGTTCAGCAGGATGGTGGCCACAAAGGTCACCACCCAGATGAGCTAAAAACAGAAGGGCAGTGGTCAGCAGGGTCTAGGGGGGCTGTTGGGGCTGAAGGCCCCAATCCCACCGCTGGGCTCCCAGGCCTCTCACCAGATCCACTCGATTTGCCTTCCAGAGGGAGCATATGTCGGTGAACTGCCTCAACATGCCCTTCAAGTTCACGATAATGGCGGCTGCCAGGACTGCCTGGGATGGGGGGAGTGTCACGAGGGGCTGCTGAGAGGTGCTGACAACCCTGACCACCGGGGCATGAGCCAGACTGACCCTAAGCACCTGGGCATAACCCCAGGGCATAACCCGATGCTAACCATCACCTACCCCCTGAACCTAACAATTTGGATCTGACTCTGAAAGGTCCCAACCCCTGACTCTTGAGCCCAAAGATCTCAACCTTGAAAAACAGGGCATGATATTGTATACCTGCCCCTCACCTGGGACGTGACTGACTGATCTGAGCCCCTGGCCTGGCCAAGGCCCTCAAACCTGGCTGGGTGGGGGTGGGGGCTCACCTTGGGCAGGTCTTGGAAGAGTTCCCCAAGTTTGACGATGATAATGAGGATGAAGAGGGAGGAGATGGCTCCGGCTACCTGTGAGGTGGGAGTGAGCAGGGGGGTAGGGGGGAGAGCAGGGGTTGTAGGGGGAGAGCAAGGGTGGGAGGGGGAGGGCAGGGTGGGGGGGGAAGGGCAGGGGGAGGAGTGTGGGGCCACCCACACAAAGCAGCATGTGCACACAGATGCACATCCGCGCCCACACCTGAGCCCACCTGTGTGTTGCCCCCGGTGCTCTCCTGTACCAGGCTCCGAGACATAGAGCAACTCACAGGGAAGCACTGGAAGATGCCCCCGATGAAGTTACTGAGGCCAAGGGCCACCAGCTCCTGGTGGAGGGGAGAGCAGGTATGAGGAGACTTCACTGGCAGTGCCTGGTCACTTGCCGTGCCGCTGTGCCTAGGCCTAGGCATACCCAACCTCCAGCCCCACTCCATAGCCCCCAAAGACTCTGCTGTTGTCCTACATGTCCTGCTCCCCCACCCTCAGTCCCCGACATGGCCCAGCACATCTGTTTGCTGTTTGCCTGTGTCACACCTGATACTCCATCCCCCCAGATCCCCTCAGTTGCCCCCTATGTGTCCCGCATCCCATCCTCCAGACCTGGTTGCTGTCCACCCGGTAGCCATGCCTCAGGGCGAAGATCTTCCCCAGTGAGATGGCAATGGCGAACCCAACCACAGCGATGGCGAAGGCATTTCCCAGAAGCTTTGTGAACAACTTGGGGCTGGGGGCCACTGGGGGTACCAGCCTGTGAGGGGCATCTGTGAGGCCAAAGGAAGGTGCTGGCTCTGGCCACCCAACCCTCCCTGACCTGACAGGGGCCGGAGCTCACCCTGCAGGGATGTCACCCACGACATCCACCCCAAATCTGTGCTTCAGGCCCACGCCGTAGGAGATGCCTGTGGCCCCGATGAGCTGGGAGGAGAGGACAGAGTCAGAGGAGGGAGGAGCTGGCATCATTGTCAAGGGGGATGGAGAAACCACTCTGGGGGTCAAGAGGGAGGCCTGAAGCAAAACCTTCAGAGGGAGAAGTTGGTGATAGGATGAGACAGATGCCACCACTTTGGGAAAAGGGAGATGCTGTCTGTCAGAGGTGGGAAGATATCAACACAGGAGCTTTCTGCTGCGGTCCCCCAGCCCCCACGCCAGCTAGTCTTTAAATGCCTCAGGGATGCCCACGTGGCAGGGATATATCCCCACTTGCCCTTCTTCCCTGCCCCCTGTCCCCCAGAATCCGAACCGTGAGCAGTTCCCCAGGGATTGGCAGGGGCAGATGTCGCTGCAGCTTGTCATTCAACAGCTTCACCACCACAAGCACCACCCCTGCCACAACTGCAGTGACCACAGTGCCGACCACACTCTGGGGCAGCTTCCAGCAGACTTCCAGCACTGTCTGAGGGAAAGCAGGGTCACAGCCAGCACTCAAGGTCATGGGTACACCCACTTGTCCCTCCTCCAACCCTCACTCACATAGATGACGGACAGTGGCCCAGAGCGGCTGCTCAGTTGTAGGCCAAACACATACTTGAGCTGCGAGATGAAAACCTGCACAGACGCAGCTGTGGTATAGCCACGGACCAGAGGCTCTGACAGGTAGGTGACCACGAAGCCGAAGTGGACCAGGCCCAGCCCCACCTGTGGGGTGGCCAGGGGCAGTCAGGGGAGGTGGGAGTCCTAGGGGTGGCTGGAACAGAGCCCAGGGCAGGTGGCATCAGAGGGGGGATGAGTGAACAGCCCAAGTTATGAGGAAGATCGTGGTGGTCAGACACTCAGAGGAACTGGCAGAGGGGGGTGGAGGGTGAGTTCAGCAGTGGGGCGGGCAGTAGGGGGCAGTACTCGTGACTGCTCTGCACCTGGAAGAGGCCGACCAGGACACTGAGTGTGGAGGCCAGCTGCACCCGGGCAGCGTCTCTGGCTGTCTCATTGACTGTGGCATTCAAGTCCTGCAGGAAGTCCTCATCCGGGGCAAGGGATTCTGTCACACTGCCCACCATCACAGACATGACAGCAAAGGTACCTGCAGGGACAGGTCAGGGCAGGTCTGAACGGGAGAGGACACTGCCCTGCCCTGGAGCCCTGGTCTTAAGGGAGAGGCCAGTAGACATCCAATTCTAGACAAATATCCTCAGAATATGCTGTGCAAATAGAGGCAGTGCTGGCAGTCAGGTATGAACCCTAAGCTCAACGGCTCTTGAGGGTGGCTAGAAATGTCGGCCCCGCATCATCTACCCTGCCCACCTATGTCCATTGATGCAGGACTGTTCCTTTTGTGAAAGGTGGAATGAGAAGGGGGGCATGGCCCACCGCAGGTTATCAAGGCTGTGCCAAGTTCTGAACCCCCAACATCCTCCTGGAGCCAGGGCCTCTAGGTCACCTGACTCTGTGGTCCCATGGTCAGAGGCCGACTCCTGTCTAGGAATGACCCTTGGGCCAGTCTCCCAGTGGCCCAGCACCCATGTTGCTCTCTTCCCTGAGTTCCCTTGCCCTGCTCAGCCCTCCCTCAGCCTGTCCTCCATGAGGGATGTGGGCATCCTCCAGCAAGGTTGGGCCTGGCTCCACTCACCCACAGAGATGTGCCGGGAAGTGCCAAACAGGAAGTAGATAAAGACAGGGTAGAAGGAGCTGTAGAGGCCAAACACGGGGGGCAGTCCAGCCAGGAGGGCGTAGGCCAGGCCTGGAGGTGGAATGGTGGCAATGTAGGCTGGGAGGCTGCGGTCTTGAAAGGATGAGGGAATCCTAGCCCTAGGTCATGGGCCACAGTTCCAGGGGCCGGGGTCATGGCTTCAGGTTTGGGGGAAGTCACAGATCACAGGGCTTCTAGGCCAGGGCCTTGAAGTGTTGAGGTCACTACCCAAGGGTTGAGGGTACAGCTTCCAGATCAGGGGTGGCTCACCCTGTGGTAGCTGCATAATAGCCACACTCAGGCCAGACAAAAGGTCACCCAGGAGCCAGTCACGCACAGGATACCGAGGTAGCCAGGCCAAAACAGGGAGGTATTGGAGCAGAAGGGCTCGGGCCCGAGCATGGGAACACCTGAGGACACAAGGGTAGGTATCAGGGACAGGGGCTACCTAGGTCCTGCCAGTGCCCCTAGCCCCCTACCCTCAGCCTTACTGCAACCAGGTTCGCCACTGGCGGGTCCCAGTCACTGAGCCCCAGCGCCCCAGCTCCTCCAGCTGTTCCTGGCTCAGTAGTGGCCGCTCCACACGGTAGTCTCGCCTCCTCAGCTCCATTGCCTGCGTTGTGGACAGCAGCGCTTGAGTGTCCCTCTGTCTGGGGTGGTGAGACCAGAGACACTGTCAGGGCACCCCTGACCCAATGTCTCCCACACCTCCACCTGGGACTAGAGAGTCACAACTTGATTTTTCTAGGCCCCAAGATCTAGGTAGATCCAGCCCCCAGCTGGCCCCTGTGGGCCCCATGCCCACACCCAGGGCAGTCCTGAACTTTGGCTAGTGGAACCCTCTTGCTGGGCCAAAGTCCCCCACGAAGAGATCGAAGGATGACCACAGTCCACATTTCCAGCCCAGGTGTGGCTGCTCAGCCCTGAGGGTTCTACCAATCCAGGTTCCAGGCTGATTGCCCCTCCCAGCCCCTTGTTCTCCCCCAGCCAATCCCTGTCCAGTCTCTGAGTCCTTATCCAACTGCCCCATGTGCCCAGTGCTGCTGGCTGAGAGCACACGCAAGGAAGGGATCCAGCAAACTAGGGGTCCGGTTCTTCAGGCAAGCCCCTCTTCAGATGAGACCCTCCCCTCTAAGGGAAGGAAAGCAGTGGGGCTAAGATTGCCCCTGGGCCTCCAGCCCCAGGGTCCAAGTAGTAGACAAGCTCAGGCCCAATCTGGTAGAGGCAGAGGATGGCTCTCACCTGCAGAGAAAGGGGGTCTCACCTGGAGAGATAGGCTTCCACCCGGAAAGGGATGCTCCCGCCTGAAGTGGGGTATGATCTCACCTAGGGGGAAGCTCTCACCGGACGCAGAAGTTTTCACCAGCCAGGTAAGTTCTGTCCTGGGGAGAACCTCCGATCTGTCCAGAGGCTCCCCCTGGAGAGGGGGAAAGCTCTCACTAGGGAATAGGAGACCTGGGAGGATGAGTTCTTACCCGAGGGTGGGGTGGGGGAAGCTGTCCTGGAAACAGATCTCACCTGAGAACAGGAGCTCTTAGAGGGGGAGCTCTTACCTGGGGGCAAGCTCTCCCCGGCTGGGAAAGCTTTCACCTGCCAGGAAATTTCTGATCTGCAGGGTACTCTCACCTAAGGGAAGCTCTGACCTGGGGGAGGCTCCCAACTGGAATGGGAGAAAGCTCTCACCTGGGAAATAGATCTCAGAGGGAGGATCTTACCTGAAGGGAAGTTCTCCCCTGCTAGGAAAGCTTTCAGTCAGAAAAGTTCTGATCTGTGAGAAGCTGTGACCTAGGGGAAGGATCCCACCCGAGGGGCCCGGAACTCACCAGGGAAGGGCCTGGATGTCCTGGCTGGAGAAGGGAGTGGAATGGGTGCAAGGAACAACCTCAGAGACTTGGCATGTCTCACAGGGATCTTTGAGCCCCCTCGCCCCTCCTCCGTGAGTCACTCAGGTCTTCTTAAAGGGCTCCCTCCACACCCCCGCAGGACCCATGCTTGGAGGGCGGGGCCTAGGTCCTTAGCTCCTCCCCCTGGGAGGGCACAGCGGCCAGAAGGGCCGAAGCGCTCATTCCCGGATCAGTTGTACAGCGTGTGTACTCAGGCCCCGGTTATGGACTCTCTTGCAGCAACCTCCTGGCCCCAACGCGCCCCACCGGCGCACCTCCTGGGCCGGGGCTCCTCCGCACGCAGCCGCCTCCCTGAGGCCCCCGGCCAGCCCTCTGGCGAGGCTCGAGCGGCTTTTCGCACAGCCCTCGCGGGCTGGGGTCGGGCCGGCTCCCGCCCCCATCCCTCGCTGCAGTTGGGCAGCCGCCTGCAGAAAATCGGCAAAGCGGTAAACCGAGGCGTTGCAGGCAGGGAATGCCTGCTCCAGGCTTGGCGGTACCCCTTCCGAGCTAACCCAAGCCGGGCCCCAGAGCTGGGGCCATGGGGCTGCCCGCGCCTCGCGGACACGCACATGGACGCGGACATGGGAAACCCAGGCCGCGCCCTGAACTCACCCCGAAGCTTCTGACAGCCCCATGGCTTGCGGGCTGCCAGGTGGCGGCTGCTCCTACAGCTCCAGCAAGAGGCCGCTACAGGCCGAAAGGCGGGGCTGGGACAGGGGCAAGGCCTGCGGCGCGCTCCCAGAGACCAATCCCGGGCAGGACGGGGAAGGCTTGGGCCAATCAGCGTGCTTGGTCGGGGCCTAAGAGGCGCTCTCTGGGCGGGGAGAACCCGGAGGAGGATGATTTAACCACTTCCTCCCCTGCGGCCTGGCTCCTGCTCCCCCTCGTGGCTCGCCTACCCCTCCTCCCTGAGCCAAGTGGAACTGCAGAACCGTGACTAAGGACCCGTGCTGGGCTGGCCGTAGCCGCGGCCCTAGGGCCCTGAGTGGGACGGGGCTGATACTATATCCTGGCTTCTTGCGGAGGGTCCCTGCGGAATGGGGAGGGGAAACCCCCACTCAGGCGGGATGCCTGGGGGTGCCGCCAGCTACCAGAGCCCTAGCTCTCCGTGGCGTCTCCGGATCCATGGGGCCTCTCATGCCTCCAGCTGAGGGCGCCACCCTCAGGCTTTTTCCCTGAGACCAGGCATGTCTCTGAGACCAAAGGTGTCCAAGCCTCTCTTCAATTCTGGACACCCAGACCTGAAGTAAGACTGTGAGGTTCCTCTCCCCTGCACACAGCACAGCTCAGGCATCACGACTAAAGGTTTCTGCCTGAGCCATAGAGGAATGCAGAGTCCCAGCCAGTTCCAAGTCTTGCTCCAAGTCCAAGAGTTTGGTAGGGGTCAGTGCTGTCAATGAGCTGAGGTATTTAGCAAGGGCAGTTCCTAGGGTTGGTTTGACCCCTGGTCGGGGCAAATGCCAGGTGGGACTGCAGGCCCTGAAGACTTAGGAAGTCATCACGCTGGTGCCTTGACAGGGAGGGGGTTTCCTTTGGGACCTTACTCCAAGCACCTCTGCTCATACTTCAGGCCCCAATCACAAGGTGACTGGCCAGAATTCAAGATGAAAGAGATGGGAACCTCGTCCAAATCTCCAATGAAATGAGCTAAAAATAGCTGAATATTCTTGGGGGTAAGCGCTCAGATTTCTCCCAAAGGTCAGCCTGGCCTGAATCATTCATAGCCACCCTCCTACTCCAACCCCAAACAGAAAGAGGCAATAACCATTTTCTATAGAAGTTTATTCCCAAAACAGCGCGGCTTCACGGAACAATTTACACAGACAGGAAAAGGGGCCACTGGGCTGGGGGGGGACCCCCACAGTGGGGCATCTACAGAACCTAGGATATAGCAAGGACAACCCCCCTCCCCACAGCAGGCCCCTCAACCCTTCAAGGGCAGGGGTCATTCTGGGTAAGGAGAGCTGGGATCCTGGCTGGCAGGATTTGGCACCAGTCAGTAAAGTAGAACTTTTAATCTCCTTGGAAATTGCCTCCCAAGAGTATGTGTGGGGAAGGGGTGTGTCTGTACAGACCGGCCACAACCCTGCACAGCCACTGTTCCCAGTGGTAAGAGTTTGCCTACTCTCAAGGCCTTCTGGGTCTGCTGTTCAACAGGGGACTCAGGGCTGACCTTTGACCTGGGAGAGCAAGGGGTTAGAAACCCCTCAAGATGTCCAAGCCCAGGGTCCTCACAGGTGGGTCCTCCAAGCCCCTCTCCCATTTTCTCTATTTTTCGCTTGTAAACAAAGGAAAAAAAATTCTCAACTGTAAACAAAGTGTAAAAGTTCAAAGTCTTAAGTTATAAACAAAGTCTAAAAATGTTTTAAATCTTGACCTGTAAACAAAGTAACGAAATGGAAAAGTCCCAGTTCTGGACATCAAAGTAATAAAAGTGAGAGTTTTGTGAACAGGGTCCTAACAGTCATCTTTCCCTTTAGAAGGGAATAAAGGAGGGTGGTACTGAGTCACTTCCTGCAGCCCGGGTGCCGAGGGCCAGGGAGTTCCTGTAAACATGGGAGGCAGTGGCACCTACATTCTGAGTCTTCAATTCCTGTTTCTGCTCCCTTTGCTCCTTCCCCCACCCCACCCTTCAGAATAAATTCTAAAGGGGGCAGTGGCAGGGAATCAAATGGCACCGCAGACAACTTTTGCTCTGAGCAGGGGCAGGGGCTGGCAAATGACCCCTCCATCCATCCTCTGCAGGAATGCCTGAATAGAGGCCTGAAACATTCCCCATGGGAGAAAGGGAAGCCTTGCTCTGTAAACATGACATCTGCTGCTCACCAGCGCCCCACAGCATCAGTCCTAGGTCATAAGGCAGTAAGTGGCAGGGCCTCCACATAATAAACACAGACATCCATGGGGAGGGGCGACATGAGCAAGCCCCTGTGAGGAGGTCAGAGGACCCCTGTTTCCAAGACCAACCCCCAGTCCCAGAAGTTTGGCCCTTGGGGCATCCAAGAGAAAGCAAAGATCAATTCTGCACTTTGGGCCCTGACAATATTCAGATCAACCTGGTCGGGGAGCATTTGACTTTCCTTTCTGAATCCACTCCAGTAAGATGAGAAGAAAGAGCATATTATTTGCCAGGGACCCAAATGGGGCCAAACTCTGCACCTCTTTCCCCATTTCCCCCTGGCCCTCCCCCACCCCCCACCCCCCACCCAGCCTCAGAACCCCGGGAGACAGAAAAGCTGAAAAATAACATAAGCATATCTCTCTGGTTACAAAGGTACAAAACGTATAAAAGTCCTCCCTTCAGTTCCCTTGCTCTGTGCACATGTTACACACATGCTCACAGGTAAGCGTGGAACCTCAGCATGGCAGCAACAGGGAGAGCTGGGGGCAAAGGGTGAGTAGGAGGCTGCCTCCGGATCAGCCCCTGACTCCTGAAGTCTCTTCCGTTAGCCCAAATTCTCCATCGCCCTTGCTGTTCCTCCTCTGCACGTCTGCCCCTCAGGAGTGACCCTCACTTCTGGGAACTCTGCAGAGTTGAATGTGGAGATCAAAGGTGGTTGCTGAGAGGACTCTGAGTCAGGTGGCTCTGGACTTCCCCACAGGTCTGGGCCTGGCCTACCTCCCCTCCTCTCCCCTCCCCTCCCCCATCACCTTTGCCTCTCAGTCCCTAGCCCCTTTATGCCCATTGTGGGGTTCAGAGTCCTTCACCCATTCTAGACTCCCAGATTCATCAGCAAAGCCCCTTGGCCAGCCACCTATGTCTTCTCTAAACACTTAGCAAGCATGTACTATAAACACTATGTTAAAGCGCTTGACAGATTTTGTCTCAAAAGTCTCCACATCTCAAAGAGTTTGTTACTACAGACACATTTTGCAGATAAGGAAACTGAGGCTCAAAGAGGTCAAGTGTATCTCCAGAGCCTAAACCCCTGCTCAGGCCCCCAGCCCCCCCTGCAAAAACCAGACCCCAAGGCCAGGCCGCAGGAGGACCCAGGTGGTGCTCACAGTTCCTTCTCATCTCCACCCCCGCATCCTTCCAGAGTCCAGGGCACCAGGCCCCCAAATCCCCTGCCTTTTTCTTCTCTCCTGACCCTGCTCAGGTTCTGTTGATCTCCTGTCCCACTCCTGGGGTGCCCTTCCTCCTAAAGCCTTCTCTCACCTTACAGACCTCCACAGAGCCTGAATTCGCTGTTCCTCCCTCTTAAAACTCAACTCTCCTTTTGGCTTCCAAAGCCTGGCAGCTCCTGGTTCCTCCCCACTCCCTCTCTGACTCCTGTGTATCCAACTGCCATCCCCTACCCAGCAGATGTCCCCAAGGCACCTGAGATGTCCCAGATCCCACTCGATTCCTGTATGCCCCACCCCACAGTGCTCACAGACAGGAGGAACTTAATATTGACTGAAAAAATCAATGAATCAATGACTTACCCTCAAAGATAACTCTTCAGCCTGGCATATAGGACGTCCATATCCTGGCATTACTTATGGCCCCTCCTTATTCTATACTACCCACTAAGCAAAGCCTCCCGAGTAAAGACTCCTCCTCTCCTCTCTGCCCCTTCCATGTACCAGGTACCTCCCACTTCTAGGCCTTGGCTCCTGCTCTGCCTCACTCCACTAGCTCAAGCCCTTTGGAAGGCACCTACTTTTCCCCCTTAGCCCCAGAGGTGTAAGGGAGGGTGACTGGCCTCAATCATACAGCTGCCAAGTCCCTGCTAATCATGCCCTCATTCCCTGCCAGATTTCTGTCCTCAGCCTTTGGCCCTCTGGCTGTGCTGAGCCTGGGGTAGCCCACACTGTCTGCCAACCCCCACCCCAATCTGTGGCAGAACACAGGGCAGGGTGCACAGGAGGTTGCCCTAGGCTGATGAGGGTGTGAGCAGGTGGCTGGACTCTGCTTACTCTGAGTCCGGTGACAGCTCTGAGATGCTGTGAGATGTGGCAGAGCGTGGCGTGGAGGGCCCAAGCGCTGAGGCAGTGGCAGAAGGCGTCGCAGTGGTATGAGGGCCTGAGGGTGTGCTTGAGGACTGCACAGAGGAGGAGAGAGCCGAGGAGTTGAAGGAGGCGAGGATAGAGGAGAGAATGTCCAGCTGCTCTGTGGAGGGGCCATGGCTAGGGCCACTGGCTGGGTCCTCCCTAACTCTGAGTAGCTGCAGGGGTGGCCCAAGGCCTTCTCGTGAGGGGTGCCGGCTAGGCACGTGGTCAAGCTGCTCCCCTGAGTTCGATCTCCTGGATAGAGAGTCCAGGGGCTGGGATGGCAAGAGGGGGTCCCTTGAAAGTTGCCGCTGGGGAGACAGGGGCAGAGGAGGGGGCTGTGGGTCAAGGTCCCGGGCACCACGGGGTGGGGGCAGTGTGCTCAACCACTCGCAGGGTGTCCCTAAGTCCAGCGCATCCCGTGATCTGAAGCGGCCAGCCACGGCACCAGGGTAGTCCCTAGGTGGCTGCCTCCGTGGTAGGGTGCTGCCCCGATCCCTGGGCTCCAGGCATCCTGGCACAGCATCCAGGTGTTCCTGGGAACCTGGCCGACTCAGGGGACGCAGAATGGGGGCAGGGGCCTCCTCCAGTCGCTCACGGCTCAGTTGTCGCCGGAGGAGCAGGTCCAGCTGTTCTCGAGAGGAGTAGCGGCTGGCTGGCTGCGAAAGGCTGCCTGTGCCCCCTCCAGCATAGATGCGACCATAGGAGGCAGCCGGCACAGCGTGGTGGCCCAAGGTGGCTGCACGGCACCAGGACAATTCAGGGGGAACTCGAGTCTGTGGCACCAGTGGGTACTGCAATCGGTTTTTCAGGATGCCTGTGGGAGGAACAAATAGGGGACAGGGTGTGTATGGGGATGGGGGGCAGGAACTCCCTGGGTCTAGGGATATGGCAGCCTCTGGGATTCCTGTGACACAGGGTTGGGGGCAGAAATCTCTTGGGGAAGGGCAGAGGCAGCTCCTAGGAATCCCTGAGAGGCAGCAGGACAAGGGTCAGACTGGGGAGGCAATAATCCCCTGGGTCAGGACAGAGCAGTCTTCAGGGACCATGAAGCAGGATAGAGGAGCAGAAACCCCCCAGATTCGAGCAAAAGGAGCTCTCAGGATCCCTGTGAAGTAATCTGGGATTAGGAGGCTGAAATGGGCAGTCCCCAGGGTCCCTCAAGTGCAGGCCAACATCAGGGATCATACCTTTCCTCTGGCGCTGGGCCCGGCCCAGGGAGGTTTCATCTCCACTGGTCAGGGCCAGGTCAGGCTGATTGTTATTGGCTGTGTCCTTGCTGGTGTCCAGCCCCAGGCGCCTTTCGGAGCCCCAGGTCTGCAGAGCACAGGGAGTGGCCTCACATTCCCCCAGGGCTGGCCAGTAGGACAAGAGGTCATTGCCATCCAGATCTGTGGAGCCAGGGCAAGTTACAGGAGCCTCTGGGTTGACCCCAGTTACTCATGACCCTTGTGATCCAGACTCAATGACCCCTGACCCCTGAAACCCTGGCTATTCTCATTGAGCAGAGGTAGAATTAGGTGGGTGTCTCTCAGAGATCAATGGAACCATCCAGGGAAGGGGTTACTTATAAGTCCCTTACTTTTGACTGGAGGTAGAGAGAGACTGGGGGTGGGGGAACCTGATGGTCGAGGGGTCAGGGAGACCAGGCCTAACTCCAACCCTCAAGGAAGACAAGGGGCCGGAGGGATGACACTCACCCTATAACATCCCTAACCTCATTCTTCTGTTGCCCAGCTATTCCCGGGTATCTAGCTAGCAGAACACTGCTGGGAGGCTGGATGGGGAGAGGTGCTCAGGAGCCCAGTGATGACCCCAGGTTCCCAATAGGTCAGTCCAGGGAATCCTCAGGGGATAGCAGGGCCCCTAGGTCACATCTAAGTGGAATATGGGGTGTCCCTTGGTCACCCATGGAGTCAGAGGTCCCCATCACCTTTGGGATGGGTGAGGAGCCTCTCACTCTGGGCTGCCCGGCGGAGTGGACGCTGGAAACGCCCTCGTGTCTGGCCGTTGTCCTCACTTTCTGAGGATGGGATGGACAGACTTCTCTCTTCCTCCAAGGACAGGTCACTGTCAGAATCGGAGTCTGCGCCTGGAGTTGGGAAGGTCAGGAGGAAGGTATAGCAGTGGCTTGGGGGTGCGAGGGACTTGGTGGGGGGGGGTCTTAAGGGTGGCTACAGCAAGGGGACAGGGGCTGGGGGCCTGGGGAGAGCTTGGAGTGGGGTAGAAATAGAAGGGCTGGGACTTTTCAGGAGATCAAGGGCTGGATCGGTAGGGGTCCCCTGGGGCAGTGACCTGGGGGTAGCCTGCCCCACTGCAGTCAGCTGCTGCTCCCAATTTGGGCAGAAGAAAGGGGAAACAGGGAGAGATCCTCTGCCTCCCTCCTCCCTGACCCAGGCCCCCACCTCCACCAGCATCTCGATGGAACATGGCCACGTCCAGGTCAGTGGGGCCAGCGTGAGCCTGGAAGCTGTGGTCAGTGTGGTCAGCAGCCGAGCCATGTCGAACCAGGACATTGTCCCTGGAAATGCAGGAACCCCCCCAACAAAGAGGGATGTGATGGGGTGCGTTGGAGGCTACGATGTCTGTGAGTGCACAGCCAGCTGCATATGGAATGGCACGGAAGGCATCCCTGGGTGTGTGGCAGGAGGCATCTGGGGCAGAGGCAGCAGCAGAGGCCCAGATGACTGAGATGAGTGGAGCCACCGCCTTAGGACCTGGTAATGCCAACCTCTGGTAAAGTGGGGCTGCTGTGAGCTGTGTGTGCCCCTCACGAGGAAGCCCCTCCACTCACCTGAGGTAGCTGTGGCCCCGTTGGCTGTCTTGGTCCTGGGTCCGGCCAGAGCGGGCACTGCTCACTGAGGAGACAGTGGACGCACCGAGAGTGATGCGGATGAGGCCACTCTCCTCAAAGAGGGCCGTGTTGTTGTAAGCACCAGGCCCCTGGGGGAGGGTGTGGGAATAGGAGTGTGAGCCAGCCCTGGAGAAGTCTCAAACCCTGGCCTCGCAGGGCCCCCACCCTGACTCCCAGCCCTGAAAGCCCCTCACCGTCCCAGGAGCTGGCCTTGCCTCCTCGGGCGCTGCCTTCCTGCCCAGGCAGGCTGGCGTCCAGGCAGCCCGAGCATCTGCATTCAGGACACAGAAGAGTAGCAGCACCACCAGGCCCTGTGAGTCAGCAAGGGTCAGTGAGGGGTCAGTGAGGGGTTAGCAAAGGTCAGTGAGAGATCAGAAATGAGTCAGAGAAGGTCAAGTAGGGCCACCAGGGGGTCAGTCAGGGCTGGTATAAGTCACTGTGGGCCAGCAAGGGGGATCAGTCACTGCAGGTTAGTGTGAGTCAGTGAGGGGTCCAAGAGGAGACTCAATAAGGGAGTCAAAGAAAGTCAGCAGAGGGGTCAGCCCGGTGGCGTAGCGGTTGAGTTCACGCGCTCTGCTTTGGCAGCCCAGGGTTTGCAGGTTCTGATCCTGGGTGTGGACAGATGCACCACTTGTCAAGCCATGCTGTGGCAGCGTCCCATATAAAGTAAAGGAAGATGGGTACGGATGTTAGCCCAGGGCCAGTTTTCCTCAGAAAAAAAGAGGAGGATTGGCAACGGATGTTAGCTCTGGGCTAGTCTTCCTCACACACAAAAAAAGAAAGTCAGCAGAGACAGTAAGAGGCCAGAGCAGCATGAGTGACTGGAGTTAGCGAAAGACAATGTAGACAGCAAGCAGCCAGGAGTCTCAGTGTTGGTGAAGGTCAATCCAGGATCAGCACCCAGTCTGGAGTCAGTCAACCAGTAGGGGTCAGCTCCAGGCTTGGGGCCAATGTCCTGCTCAGGGTTGGACCCACCCTGCTGAAGCCCCATCTGGTTCGGGGTGAGAGAGGGGTGCCAGAGTTACCTGGAGCCCACACAGGCCGGCATGGAGATAGTGGAAGGCCAGGATGCTGTGGTTGATCGCCAGGAGGCCAAAGAGCCAGGAGGCACTGATCAGTAGAAGGAGCAGAAAGGAGCTGCGAAGGGTCCTGCCCCAGAACATGAAAGGACAGAGGAGAGGACATGGAAGGGTCACGCAGGGCTCACGCAGGGGATACAGGAGGATGCACAGGGGTCACACAGGGGACATGGAAGGAAACAAACTCACATAGGAACATGGAGGTCTCAGGAGCACACTAGGGGAGATGGGAGGTCACAGAAAGAACCAGGAGAATACTCAGGGAGCCATGAGGGGACATATGGAAAACACACAGGAAGTGCACAGTGAGAGAAAACATGAAGACAGGTGGGGACACATGGGGCAGGGGGCAAAGTGAGCCAGGCCATGGGAGACTCAGAAGACAGCAGGACGGAAGCAAGTCTGGGGTCAGAGTATGGCGAGGGCACCAGAGAGGAACCACAGGGACTGGAGCCCAGATGGCACCAGGGATGCTCTGGGCCCCCAGACCCACCCCCCCAAGGAGGGGACTACCATGCTAAGAATCCCCCACTTCCCCCAGCCAGCCAACTCACGGCATAGAGGTCTTCTTGGCCTCCCTCTGCCCAGTGGAGCAGGCTGTGCGGGCAGCGAGGAGAAACATGGTTCCGTTCATCTGGACCCACAGCCAGACATATGAGCAGAAGGAGGGCAGAGAGAGACAGAGATAGTGAGAGCCAGAGAGAGAGGGGAACAGAGTGAGACCAAGACTCACAGAAACAGGCAGAACAAGTAAGAAACACACGCACACACACATGCACACGCACATACCTGCATAAAATACAGAGATCAGAAACAGAGATAGAGGAGCTTAGAATCATAGAAAAAGTCAGAGACAGGGAACCAGAGAGGGACTGAGAGACTGAGATGGAGAGTGAGACACAGAGAGACAGAAGCAGGGAGAGGCAGCTGAGTCTCTGACCCCACGTCTCCCATCTCCATGCCAGTGGAGTGGGGAACAGAAATGGAGGCCGAGCCAAGGAAGCCTGCGGACTGCCACCTGGCACCCCTCAGCTGACACCACCACACCTGCTGCAGGGCCCCCATCCCCCAAAAAGGGAACACACAGGTGGCACTGAGTGCAGGGCACTCACCACAATGACCAGGACAACAGGGCCTGCAAAGCTCCAGATGAGAGGCTCGTGGACCGAGATCCAGCAGAAGTCAGGGTTCCCATAGCCCTCAGGATCCAGGCCAACAGCAAGTCCTGTTGCAGAGAAGTGAGAGGACGGAGGGGGCGTGTTCTAGAGCTGCTGACTCTCTCATGTATGGGAAGGAGCTGGGGGTGAGGGCAGAGTGGGTTCCTCCCTAAGCAGATGGCATGGGGAGTTGAGGTTGGGGTCGGGATCAGGACTGGGGGCAGGGTCAGGGGTCAGGCCGTGTGATGGATGGAGTTCGGGGTCACAGGCATGGAGGGACCAGTGAGCAGGGCCCTCACCCAGCAGCACAGCAGGGACGCCCCAGCCCAGGGCATGGTAGAAGCGCATGGCACCGCGGTCCACATTGCGGGGCTCAACCTGCATGCGGTAGAGGTGCAGCCCCTGCACGAGCAGCCACGCGAAGGTGCTGAGGAAGAAGTAGTGCAGGAGGATGGCGACCGCAGTGCACACCAGCTGAAGGTAGGGTAGGGGGTGTCAGGACCTCTCCTGCCTCCCCCCGCTTCTGACGCCCACCCCAGCCATCTGCTTCCCATCTCTGACCCCTAAGCCACAGCACCTTACCCCAGGATTCTGCCCCAAACCCTGGCCCCAACCTGAGCATCCCTGACCTGTGACCCTGAACTTTGGCCCCAGGCCTTCCTGGGCCAGGTAAGGTCATCAGGACACAGGTCCCCTAGCCCTGACCCTGCACCTGGTTTTGGGTTCTGTGGAGCCCCAGCAGGAAGAGGAGCTCTGCCATCCCCAGGGCAGCCGCCACACTGGCATGGATCCCACGCATGTTGGACTTGAGGCTGCGGAGGCTCAGCAGGACGGCTGCAGTCAGCAGCAGTGCAGCCACAGACACTGCCACGACCACATGGGTGAACACAGCCAGCAGCTCCAGGTCGCCCTCCAGCCGCTGTAGGGACAGGGATGGTTGCTGGGCTGTTGAGCATCCCTGCCCTTTGACCCTCCCACTTCCTCAGGACTCTGAACACAGCCCCACCTCACGGGGGGAGGCATCCATGAGGACCCCAAAGGTGCCTGTCCGGCTGCAGCGACACCGTGCGTGGGACCCATTCCTGTGCACCAGCTCGCAGTCCCGTGCTGTCCACATGCCACGCTGGTCCACCCTGTGGCCACAGCGCAGTTAGACCTTCCATCTGCTCTGGGGAGTGCCCCATTGCCAGGCGGGGGTTTGTAAGACATGGAGGGAAGGGCTGAGGGTGCCTGGAGTTGGGGAGCAGCATTCCTCATGGGCCTGGGTGCACAGGGGCATTACTGGGGGTCCCAGGGGCAGGCTGGGCCTCCTAGGGGCTAACAGGGGGACCAAGGGTTTCCAGAGTGGAGGTCCTCACGGGCCAGGCGGGTCCCACTGCACGCAGATCGCCTTGCTCCGATTTGCCGTCTGTAGCAGGCGGAACTCGAGGCTGATCGGGGATTCCAGGACACCCCTTAGGAAGCTGCGTCCATGGAACACAGCCACGCTGACCACCGGAGAGTTCATAACTGGGTTCTGGGGGAGCCTGAGGAGACACCCCACCTGGGCTTGACACTGCTGACCTCCCCAAGCTCTGACTGCCTACTTCACTGTCTTCATGTCACTTGCTGTGGCCAACCCAGGGTCTGGGATGCCCTAGAGGGGATGCTGTTTTTGAGAATCCCTTCAGCCTCTGCTAGGCTGCTTCAAGACCACAGGTCCATGGTCTACCTGGGGTGTCATGGTTCTGCAGAAATGGCAGGTTCTCTGCAGCCAAAGGGCTTCTGACCCACTGCCCACACTGGGGTCTGAGGCCCAAGCAGCTCCAGACTGTTTGCCTCAAACTGCCCTCCCTGCCACCCACCTCTGACCTCCATCAGTCGGCCCATTTTGCCTGTCTCTATCAGCCAGTTTGCCTGTCTGTACCTGACTCCTGCACTTCTCCTTTATGTGACTGCCCCCACCTGTGGTTCTATGTCTCTCTGCTACTCTGCACAATTCCACAGAACACATTTCATGTGGAACCCAGCACAGACAAGGCTCCCTGGAGCTGGGCACAGGAGTGTCTCTGTATGACTGCGAACCTGCTCATTTGCCCACCAAAAAAGGGGCTGCTAGGTTGGGTAGAAGCCTGCAGGAAGCTCGGGGTGAGGGGACTGGGAGTAACTCCACCCGTGGTACCTGGCGCCCCGGCGCTCGGCCTGGAACTGGGCAGGGAGCAGCCCCCCCAAGGTGCGGTAAACGAGGAGGATGACAATGGAGATCCCAGGCTCGGGCTCAGTCTCTGGGGGTGCCGGTGGGGGGGCCACACTTGAGGTGGTGGAGTTTTCTATGCTGCTGCTGCTTGTGGACAGAACTGCCAGGGGAGGGGGAGGAGCCACTGTCAGTGACCTCCAACCCTGAGCACCCAAAAACCCAGCTCTGAACCCAACCCAGCATCAAGCGTGGGAATCTCTTCCCTGCAGGTCCAGAACTGGGGAGGGAGCACAAACCCACAAAGGGGACGTGGGCTCCCCAGGCTGGATCCTGTATATTAAGGCCTGGGAGTGGTCATCTGTGGGGAGGAAGAGGCTCTGGTGAGATGAGAGAGTGGTGTGGCAAGGTATGGGGTGGAGGATTGACATGGGAGGGTCTCACATAAGGGGTCTGACATGGGGGAGGTCAAGGGGAGAACTGGCAAGAGGGTGACATGTTATCTGGCTTCGGGAGGGCACGGAAACAGAACCTGACCCAGGGGTCACTCAAGGGCTCTCACCTTCAGGTGGGGATGGCCGTGGGGCCTGAGAAGGCAGCAGCACATGGGTGTGAGGATCCCAGGCATCCTGGCCCCGGAAAAGGTTGCTGTGGTAACGAGGGTAGCGACGGGTTCCCCGGGTCAGGCTGGGGTGCTCCATGCGGTCAATGCTGAGCACTGCCCGGGAGGAAGAGGGATGAAACCCATCAAGGATCTCCTCCTCATGCTGCAGGTCCTATTCTCTTGATAGGGTTACCCCCCGTCCTGTACCCAAGTCCCACAACCCACAGCTTCCTTGCTACTAGTGCAGAGCCTATTCCTGCAAAGCGCTGAGTTAGTGGCATAGCCTCTTGCCACGAATGGTGACATCAATAGCCTCCCGCTCCTCAGACCTCCAGGTCCTTGCCCTTTCACAGCCTCCTGCCCACCCCACCCCATCCCACACGCCACATACTGATATTGGGTGTCACTAGCCCCATGGGATTCAGGTATGTGAGTTCCATATTCCTTGCAAGTGTGGCAGCATATTCCTCCAGACGCTGTACCAGCCCTGCACTGCCTGGGGAGCCCCCTGGGGCCCGCTGCCCCAGTGCTGCCCACAAGTCCTCCGTCTCTGGAGCGAGCAGTGCAGAGCCGGCCCACAGCAGATTCTGGGAGAAGGGAGATGAAAGTGGACTCAGCCAGGTGGGGATGTGTGAAGGGACAGGGCAGGCCTAAAAGGTCTGGTCAGGTACTCAGAGGGGCCCCAGCAGGCAAGGGGGTGGGTCTGGAGAGGACAAGGGAAGAGGGGCCTGAGCAGGAGACTCAGGGCTAGGGGTCCAGGGCCAGGGGATCAGGAGCACAGGGCACAGCCCCACCTCATTGAAGTGGGCATCCTGTGTGGCTGTCAGCCCGAAGCCCTGCTGGTGGCTCTCAAAGGCCAACAGGTGGGCCAGCAGGCGGGCAGTGACTCGGATATCTTGGCTAAAGTAGTGGTCAGTGTGGCTGGTCACCTCCCGCAGCCTCTGAGCCAGCTTCTTGGCCTCCACAGTATCCAGTGCTGTCTTGTTCAGCTCTAGGCCATCCAGCTGCCAGGACAAAGATGGGGTGGTTACTCTATGGTCCCTTAGGCCTTTCTCAAAAGCCTCTTAGGAAGAAGGGTTTGGCTAGATTAAAGGGAACCAGGAAAAGCCTGAGAGGTCGAGGGCTGGGGCATCATGTCTGCGGCCCACCACAGGCCTGGGGAAGCTGAGGCCAGGGCCAGGGCCGGGTCAGGTCTTGAGTGCAGGGCAAGGTCTGGGCAGTCTCACCAGCAGATTGAGTTCTCGAAAGGCAGGGGAGGTACAGTTGAAAAGGTCGGGCTCCAGCCAACCCTGGTCCTCGTCACATAGCCGCACAGCAGCACCTGGGGGCAGGCAACCCCTGGTCAGGCCTGGGACCTGGACACCTTCACTGAGGAGGTGACCACAGCACCCTCCCCTATCCCAGGGGGAGCTCTGAGGCAGAGATCAGAGTAGTAGGCATCTGTGGCTGGACCTGTGGATGGAGCAGCCCCAGCCCCCAGCCCAGGCAGGCCCCAGTTGCTTGTCACTTCCTGAGGGGTCTGTGGACCATTCTGAACCACCAACCATAAGCACAAGGGTAGGGCTGCACACACACACATCTATGCTCACATCTGCACATACATGGATGCGTGGAGCAGGAAAAACACAGATACACAATGCTCTCTCATACACAGACACAGACGTGCCAACACAGACCAGGTTTTCCAGCGGTATTTTGTGACCAAAGGAGGTGGGGGTGAAAATTCTCACACAAGTTCTAACTGCCCCAGTGGTGACTTTGCTGTCATCTGTCCTTTCTCTATTGGATTGGGATGGGGGTTGAATGAGAATTGACCTGTGCCTTAAGGGAGTTTGTAGCCACCAGCAAGAGGAAGCCTAACTTAAACACAGGATCCCCTCTCCACAAGACAGACTCACAGATGCATGCACAGACACAGAAAGACACACACATGAGCATGCATACACAGACAGTCTCTGTCCAGCCACTGCAGAGACCTCAAGCAGCAGGAAGGGTTCTGCAGGGACCTCAGGCAGTGGAGAGGGGCACTCAGGCAGCAAGGAGGAGTCTGTAGGGTCTTCAAACAGAAGGGAGGGGTCTTTTGTGACCTCAGACAGTAGGGAGAGGCCTGCAGGGATCTCAGGAACTGAGGAAGGGTCTGCAAGGACCTTAGGAAGTAGGGAGGGATCTTCAGGGTCCTCAGGCAGTGGGGAGGGGTCTCTGAGGACCTTAGGCATCAGAGAAGGATGCCTGGGGTCCTCAGAGAGCCAGAAGGGACCTCCAGGGACTTCAAGCAGTTGGGAGTAGCTTTTAGAGACCTCAGGCAGTGGGGAGGGCTCGGCAGGGACTTCAGGCAGTGGGAGGGATCTGCAAAAGCTCTGGCAGCAGGAGCGGGCAGCGCACCTGAGCAAACACGTACCCCTTACCTGCACCCCACAATCCTGCCCAGAAGCCAAGAGAAACAGATGGAGGCTCAATGAGGGTGCGGGGAGGGACTCAGAGCCCCTAGGAGGTAGTGAGGTGCCTACACGTACCCCTACCCTATTCCCACCTCTTTGCAGGAACAAGCCTACCCAACTCAGGAAAAGAGGTGGCTCCAGCAGTCAGAGGATAGACCCACCCCCATCTAAGTGATAGGCTTGCCCCCCAGGTACTCACCCAGGGCCCCCCGAGGACAAGGCACTGAGGCCAAGATGCCAAACTTGGTCTGGGGCCACCACACGCCAGATCTCAGGGACTTGGGGCAGGCATCATAGAGCACTAGGGAGAGAAGAGGCGCTGAGCCAGGTGGCCAGGGGCTGGGGCAAGTGACAGCCACACCCACTGCTCCTCCACCACTCACTCCAGGCCCACCACCCACCATTCCCCTGCTGGCCTCACAGGAGCTGGCCTGTCAGATTGTGACAGATCATCAAAACACTAGGGGCAAATCTGGATGTAACACCCTGGATGTAAGTGGTCTCCCTCAGAGAAGACTCCCAGAGTCCCCACCTAAAGAGCCAAGCATGCCATGATACTTGGTGGCAGTGTGCCAGAGCCAACCCTCTATATGCAGAGCTGGGTAGAGCCTGCTCACCCCGGCAGCCGCTGGGTGTCACCTCTGCAAAAGGACTGTCACAGCTGTTGCACTGGCGGCCAAGGGCTCCTGGGCGACAGGGGCACTGCCCGCTGTGGGGTGCACATGAACGCGAAGTGGAGCCCACAGGGTAGCAGTCACATGGGAGGCATGAGTCACTGCCCTGAGGTCGGTAGTGGAACTCCTGTTTGAGAATGGGTCAGGGGCCTGAGGTCAGAGGTCAGGGCTTAAGGTAGAAGTCTCAGGTCAGCGCTTGGGGAATGAGTGGAATCAAGGGCAAAGGATCAGGAGAATAGTGCTCACAGGGCAGAAGGAAGATTGGGCCTCAAATGAAATGTATGGGAGGGGTTAGATGTCAAGGACAAGAGACAGCAGTTAGGTCACAGAACAAGGGTAAGAGGTCAGAGCCCGAGTCAGGTGGCAGAGGTCAGCAAGCTGAATAAACATCACAAATTACGTCTAGAGAAGAGTTAAAAGGTCAGGGGTTGGGGGCCAGGCACACCTTGCAGTGACACTGCCCATTTGTCTTGTTGCAGTTGGGGTCAAAGCCCTTGTGAACGTCGCAGTTACAGGGGCCACAGGTTGGGCTCCCCCACCAGCCCCGCGGGCACTGTTGGTCCATCCTGGAGGTGGACAGCCAGGTGAGATGCTTCCATAATATCTGTGAGCCTCCCTCCGCTCCCCCCAGGTCTTTCCATCATCTCAGCCCCCAGCCCCTTACCTGTGCTCACAGTGGTGCCCGAAATAGCCACCTGCACAGTCACAGGTATAGCCATGGGGGGCTCCTGGGAGGTGCCGGCATGACCCCTGGTTCTGACAGGGGTTCAAGTGGCAGGCGTCCACACAGCCTGGGCCATAGTAACCTGCAGGTTGGGTCAGGGAGCTCAGGACACTGACCACAATGCATGGGAGGAAGCAGGCACCTGTCCTTCTCAGTCCCCACCTCCTCCAGGCTCTCCAGGTCCCCCAGTCTTCACCATGAGCCCCTGGTTCCTGCCCATATCACCTTGTCCCCCTTCAGGCCCCACCTGGCCAGCAGGTGCAGGAAAAGGTCTGCCAGAGGTCTCGGCAGTCAGCATGGGGTGGGCAGGGCCCAGATGCACAGGCATTGGTCACAACACAGCCAGGTTCCACATTCACTCGATGGCTGGGGGGAAGCAGGGCCGGGGACCCCAAAGGCGTGGAGCCAAGCCATAACCCCTGTGGACACAGCCAACAAGGGGTAAGAGCCATGTCAAAGCACCTCAGTCCCAAATCCTGCAGAGCCAGCCACCTGTCTGATGACCTCTGACATGCAATCTCCCTCAGACTTCCCATAAAACCCAGACCCTGACCCTGATATCCCCAATTCAGTCCTCCCATGGGTCCTCTAATTATTCCGTCCCTGACACAGACCTCTAATGACTCTTGATAATCTAACCTAGACTCTCACCTCCAACAGGCACAGAAAGACTTGACCTGTGTCTGATGGCTCTGAATCACCCCCCCATGCCAACCCCCATGTGAATGCAGCTTTACAGGTCCCAAGGTGCCCCTGATCTCTGACCACTCACCCTGATGCCCCATATCATGTTCCCATGCTGACCCCCACCTGGATACAGCCAACCAGACCCTGAGGACTCTCCTCTTCATTGTTGGGGGGCAGGCCTCCCACATGGAGTCGCTTTACCTTCAGGCCTTGCAGCTCACTCCCCACTGCCATGGTGTCCTGGGGGAGGGGGACAGTCAGCACTGGGGGTGGGAGGGCTGATGGACCCCTGCCCTGTCCCAGAGTCTTGGCTTTGTCTTAGCCCTGCACAACCATGCTTTGTCTCTCTGTACCAGGGGAATGGTCTGGGAAAGAGTTGCTCCTGAGTACAGAGGACCTGCTGGAGCACGGGAGATGGAAGATAGGACGGTTTCAGTGGAGAGCGGGGCTCAGACAGCCCCTCTCTCCTGAACTCATGAAATTCCATAATTTTGAGCTGGAGAGATTAGGGCAGAGACCAGAAGGGGTTTCCAGGAGTAAGGCAAAGTGCTGGCTGCAGAGATACCCCAAGACCTGGCCAGAAATCTGGGAAGCCTCCCTGACATGAGAGCCTGGCAGTGGACCAGCCTAGCTGGCAGGGTAGGCTCAGAGCAGGGATATGAGGAGGGTCCTGGGGGTGGAAGCTCAGACTATGTGCAGTGGAGGGAGTTGAGGTGAGCTGGACTAGAGGTGGGGTCAAGTGAGGTTAGTCTGGTTGAAAGACTGAGAATGGACTACCCCAGGGTCAGAGGTCAGACCTGGAAGAGGTTAAAGTCCAGTGAGACCATGAGGACATGGTGGCCCCGCCGGCCACGTGGCTCCTCCTGCAACTCCAGTCGCAGATCGTGCCACCTGCCGTCACTGACAGTCACCTGGTCCAGGAGGAGGTGGGCAGCACGGCCCGAGCCCCTGGTCACCGTCACAGATAGCAACCCCCGATCCAGCTGCGGGTAGAGAGACACAGCCCTGAGGTCAGAGCCCAAAGTTGGGCTAGGGCTGGGAGTGTCAGAAGGTGAGAACAGGGGGCTCAAAGGTCAGAACAGTGGGGGCAAGACTATATCTGGCACATAGGGTGCTGTGCCCAGAGACACTATGTTGCTGAGAGAGAGGTTAGGGGGCAGAGGTCAGGACCAGGGGTAGTGGATTGGTGCAGCTAGCACAAGAGAACTATGCTGGTGCCCTGTATCTGAACAGGATATCATGGTGGGGAAGACAGTCAAAGCCAGGGTCCAGAGCAAGGTCAAGAATGGTCAGTACATCTAGCAGAGAAGTATGCTGTGTGACCAGGCCTGAACTCACAGGAATCTTACTGCTGGCATTAGAGATTGAGAGCTGAGGGTTTAAGGACGGGTCAGGAGGACAGACATACCTGACAGAGGAGCGTGCTATGTGGCCCAGCCTGTACTTGCATCAGGACGCCCTGTGTCGCTCGTGTCCGAAATGCCAGCCCCAGGTACCATGGCACAGACACAGCCATGTCATTTCCAAAGTCCCAGCTCAGTGTGCTGTTGCCACGGAAATGGTGGGGATGGGCCATGGCTGAGGGGATAAAAGGAGCAGGGTCACATGGCTCACCTCAGGAACAGAACTTACCCTGCAGGCCCCTCCTGCCCCATGCTGTCCACTCACTGAGTCGACAGTCTTTGCCACCGAAGCCCACGGGGCAGTCACAGCTGAAGCCGCCCCAGCGCTCTGAGCAGAAGCCACTATTCTTACAGGGGCCTGAGTCGCAAAAGTGCAGCTTGGCCTGGCAACCTGGGAGAGGAAGGCACATGGAGGATGTGAGAACAGGACGGGGGACACAAGTGCTGGACAGGACGTAAGGGTCAGGGGCCAAAGTGGCCATGATCCCAGCCCCATGTTCTCTCAGGGAGTAGAGTTGGTAGAAGGTGGGCCCTAAAGGCTTGGCTGTGACATGGTGCTTCCCATCAAAGGAGACAGGGGCGAGGTAAGATTTGAGTCACTCTGCGTACCCTCCACCCCCTCCCTATGATGGGGACATGACCTACCTGCTGTGGTGCCATTGTTGGCAACAAAGGCCGCCATGTCCACTCGGCGGCCATCAATATGCAGGTCCCGCATGCAGCCGACGAAGTCCTTGTGGGACACGGGGAAGTTCTCGGGAAGGTTGGGGACACCACCCAGGAGCAGAGGGCCTGTCAGGTCCAGGGACCTGGGGGTCAGGGGTCTGGGTCATTGGTGGGACTGGGGCCAGGGTAGGGTTGCTCCTGGGGGCCATAGGAAGTAGAGAGGGTAGGACACAGAGGGTAAAGTGATTGAGGGAGGAGGGGAAGGCCAGGCTGGTGAAGGAGCTGGGGTCTTCTTGGGGGGGTGCAAAGGAAAGCTCATGATGGGCAGATGGTCTGGGGAAAGGTGGAAGAGCTGGGGTTGATGGTTAGGAGAAAAGAGTGAAACCCTCACATCTATGGACAGCTAATTTTCGACAAGGGAACCAAGAACATACAATGGAGAAAGGAAAGTCTCTTCAACAAATGGTGTTGGGAAAACTGGACAGCCACAAGCAAAAAAATGAAAGTAGACCATTATTTTACACCATACACAAAAATTAACTCAAAATGTATTAAAGACTTGAATGTAAGACCCGAAACCATGAAACTTCTAGAAGAAAACATAGGGAATAAGCTCTTCAACACTGGTCTTAGCAACATATTTTCAACTACCGTGACTGACTGGGCAAGGGAAACAATAGAAAAAATAAACAAATGGGACTACATCAAACTAAAAACCTTCTGCACAGCAAAGGAAGCCATCAACAAAACAAAAAGACAACAAAACAATTGGGAGAAGATATTTGCAAACCATATATCTGATAAGGGATTAATCTCCAAAATATATAAAGAACTCATACATCTCAACAACAAAAAAACTGACAACCCAATTTAAAAATGGGCAAAAGACCTAATAGACAGTTCTTCAAAGAAGATATACAGATGGCCAACAGGCACATGAAAAGATGCTCAACACCATTAACTATCAGGAAAATGCAAATCAAAACTACAATGAGATATCACCTCACATTCGTCAGAATGGCCATAATTATCAAGGCAGGAAACAAGTGTTAGAGAGGATGTAGAGAGAAGGGAACTCTTATACACTGCTGGTGGGAGTGCAAACTGGTGCAGCCACTATGGGAAACAGTATGGAGATTCCTGAAAAGATTAAGAATAGAACTACCATCCAATCCAGCTATCCCACTGTTGGGTATTTATCCAAAGAACACGAAAACACCAATACTTAAAGATACATGCACCCATGTGTTCACTGCAGCATTGTTCACAATAGCCAAGACTTGGAAGCAACCTAAGTGCCCACCAAGGGACAAATGGATAAAGAAGATGTGGTATATATACACAATGGAATACTACTCAGCCATAAGAAATGATGAAATCCAGCCATTTGTGACAACATGGATGGACATTGAGGGTATTATGCTAAGCGAAATAAGTCAGAGGGAGAAAGTAAAAAACTGTATGATCTCACTCAGAAGTAGAAGATAAAAATAACAACAAACAACCACATGGAAACAGAGATTGGACTGGTGGTTACCAGAGGGGAGGGGGGGAGGGAGGAGGGCGAAAGGGATGATTAGGCACATATGTGTGGTGATGAATTGTAATTAGTATTTGGGCGGTGAACTTGATGTTATCTATGCAGAAATAGAACTATAATGATGTACACCTGAAGTTTATACAATGTTATAAATCAATGTTACTGCAATAAAAAATAAAAGAAAGAGAAGAGTGAGGCGTGGTGGGGATGTGGGGCATTAAAGAAACTGGGAGGAATAGAGACTTTGGGGGACTGGGAGCCTGGGGACTGTGTGGGAACAGGGAGTCTGGGGTAGAATACAAGGATGGGGCTAGGGTGAAGTGAGGTTTCAGCATCATAGTGGGGAGAGGGAAATCTGGTGGTTTGGGTAAGGATGGGGAGTTTGGCAAACTGGAGTGAGGAGATGGGTACGTGAAGGGTTGGGATGGGCTTTGGCAAGCAGAGGGCATGGGGATCTGGGGCTGGGGGCCTCACTTCTTGGAGCTCGTTTGCATGCCAGCAGCTGCACAGGAGTAGTTGCCAATCTCAGCACCAAACTGCAGAGCCACAGCCACGTTGCAGTCATCCACGCTCAGCACAGCCACCTTGTCCTTGGAGGGGCCCTGAGCACCCCCCAGGGCATCTGTCCGGGGCTAGAGACCCAGGCACACCACTTAACAGGACCCCCAGGGTGACCCCTGAGGGCCAGAACCTGGCATCCCAGCTCCCCCTATACTCCCATGCCACAGGTGGTACCCACCTTGTTGTAGTAACTCAGATGCACTGTGTGCCACTGCCCGTCACTCAGGCCCCCAGGAACTGTGGGGCTGACCACGGTGTTGGATTCACCTGTTGGGGGGAATGCGTGTGGAGGGTTGTCTGGAGCTGCTCAGTGCCCCCCCTGCCCAAGTCATGTAGGCAGTTACTCCCATGGTGACCCTGGATGTGTCAGATCATTCCCCGGACTGGTGATGACACTGGCTGGACCAGAGTGCCTTTGATAGATAGGAGAAGTACACACTTGGAGAGATGGACTTTCCCACAGGGAATGGCCATGGAGGTCAGGTCTTCACTGACGTCTGTTCCACATGAAGGTGTGTGTTCAGGTGTGCAGTGAGGCAAACCCGAGGGGCTCAGCCATGTCACCCACACATGCACCTACCTGCCCACACACGTCTGCGGGGGCACCCACCTGTGGAATATGTGAGCCGCACTTGCCCAGCCACAAGCTCCAGGGCCAAGAAGTCGTGCTTCTCATTCAGGCGCCCATTGTAGAAGAGCAGCCCACTTGGCTGCACTGTTGCAAACCTGGGTGGGTTGTGCAGGGCCCGTCATAAGGGACACCTCCTCACACCCACCATCCCTGTGACAAGAAGGTGTACAGGGCGCCCGCCCAGGCTGGGGTGAGAGAGGAAGCAATCAGAGAGGGTGGGACGGGTGGGTGAGGCCAGTGCAGAGAGGTCACCCAGGCCGGGCGTCAGGGGAGGGGGCAGTGTCCTGTGGGGTCAGGATGTGGCAGTAAGGAATCTGAGTCAGGGTCATGTAGGTAGGGACCGTATGGAGGTTCGCAGAGATACGGGGCGGGCACCTACGAGATGGACAGTGTGAGGTGGAAGCGCTGCCGCAGGCCTCGGAACATGACGAACGACCTGGGCGGGAAGGAGCGCGCCGCCACCTCGCAGCGCGGGCCCTCGAAGGCGCCGCCCGCCGGGCACTGGCAGCGGAAGCCGCCGTCGGGCCCATCCGCACAGGTGCCCCCGTTGCGGCAGACGCCGGGCACGCAGCGTCCGGCCTCCGTATCCAGCTCACAGTCTTCTCCTAGGGGTCAAGCCGCGGTCAGAGGCGGTCACGACCATGCTGGCCGCTGCTCCGGAGGGCCCCGCGCCTCCGATGGCCGCGCGCTCCAAGGGGGTTCCAAGACCTCTGAAAGGTCGAGCTCCCTGTGGGCACGCCCCCGTTCGGTCTGGCCCCGCCTCACCCTCCCGGCCCGGCTCCGGCCATGCCCCTCCCAGGGTCCTCCCCAGTCCACAACCGCGGACCCTCATAGCCCAGCTCCTGTCCACGGCCACGCCTCCTTCACAACCTCAGCCCCGCCTAAGGTCTAGTCTCTAATGTCCCTAGGCTCTCTCTGGGCCAGACTCTAGTCTCCTGGTCTAACCGCGACCCCGGTTGGCTCAAGAGTGATGCCCGGTCCTCACGTGCATTGCAGTCCCGCCCCCACGCTCTGCCTGAGGGTCAGCCAGCTCTGGCTGGGCCCCCAGCTCTGAGCTCTGCTCACCGGTGAAGCGCGGGCGGCAGACGCAAGTGTAGCCGCCCTCACGCCGCGCGCAGGCGCCGCCATTGCGGCAAGGGTTGGAGTAGCAGAGGTCGAGCTCGGTCTCGCAGAAGTCTCCCGTGAAGCCGGGCGGGCAGCGGCAGCGCAGGCCCGCAATGGGTTGGATGGGTCTGAACAGCGTGGAGGCCGAGGCCAGGAAGGGTGCAGAGGAGTCAAAGCGCAGCACCGACACGCACTTCATGTAGTTCTCGCAGGGTTCGCGCAAGCACACGTTGTCGTCGAAGGGCAGCACGTCCAGAAGTGAGCGGGCGGCAAGTGCTGCGCGGCGCACGTACAGCTGCTCCTGCAGCTCCTCGGAGCTGAACCAGGGACCCGCAGAGCCAGTCCCGGCCCTACGCGGCGCCAGCGCCGAGAAGCTCACATTGAGCACGGTGCCCCCCACGTCCGTGTCGTTCTGGATGTTGAAGATGAAGACGTCCTCGGCGGGTGTGGCAAGTACCGCGGCCACACCTTCCAAGAAGTGGCCCAGCAGCGGCGACAGGAAGCGTTCCTGCCACATGTTCTCGAGGCGAACAGTCAGGCTGTTGGCCAGCAACTCCTCTGTGATGATGACCACACGCAGCACACACTGTGCAGTGACGCTGTGCAGCCCATCTGGGGATAGGGGCAGTGGTCAGTCTGGGGTCAGGGGCTGCCCCTCCCTGGGACACAAGAGGGCTGGGACCAGTGACTGCCCAGGCTCCCAGCACTTCTGAGTCAGCAAGCTGACCCTGCCAGGACACAAGGGGGTCCAGGGCTTGTGACCACAGCTCCCCCAGCATCAAGGTGTCAACGAGTTGCTGCTTCCTCTCCCCTCCCTCCAACACAAGGAGGGGCCTGAGCCAGGGATCAACTAACTCCCAACAGTGCCCATGGTCAGTAAGTCATTCCTCCAACAGCACACAAGAAGGTCCCTAACTGGTCAGTAACCCACCTTTCCCCAAGTTACGATGGTCAGCAGGCCATCCCAACTCAGAACACAAGGAGGAGCCAGGGCCACTGACCATCCTTCCCCGCTACCCGCCCGCCCCCCCACCCCAGCATTGTAGAACCAGCAAACATTCCCTCCAAGAAACAAAGAGGGTTCTAGGTCAGGGATCACCCACCTCCTATCTCTGGTCAGCAAACTGCTTTCCCATGGCACTAGAAGGGGCCCTGGCCCTGTGACCACTCAACCTCACCCCCCAACCCAGGGTCAGCAAGTTCCCTCTCTCCAGAAGGGTCTTGGACCCTAACCACTCCCCCTCAGCATTCTTGGGTCAGCAAGCTGCCCATCAGCCCAGACATGGGTGCTGTGATCTCAGTGGCCACCCCCAGAAATGAGGATGAGGTGTTTATATGTCTTGTCCCCAGACCCTAGCACACATTGAGTGGTCAATAAGGGGTAGTTGTTGAGAGAATTGAGGGATAAATGAAGACTATGCCTTCTCTGGCAGTCCCAGGAGTCCATGCTCCAGAATTGGGGAATGAACAGCAGTAGAGCCTGTCTGCCAACTTCTGCAGCTTCCAGCAGGCAGGACAACAAGTGCCTCTCCAGCTTACCTAGGGCCATAAAGGCAAGAAAGAGGCAAGTGGACCTCTGGACATTTTCTCAAAGGGCAGGGCCTTGGTCAGCTCCTTGGATAGCAGCCAGGCCAATGTGGGCTCACTCTCTACCTGAAGTAGTACGTACTCTGCCAGAGTAATAAGCTGCTGTTCCTGACTACTAAACTATTGGCCTCCCTCTCCTGCACAGATGGGGTGAGGGGCACACTGAACCCTTCATCTGAACAGGGATGTGGTGTGGACTGACTGGCCTATCTTAGCTTTTCCTGCGACCTCCAGCCTTTCAGAGGGAAGGGGGCTATCCCCAGGGTAGCAGACAGTTCATACAGTCTTTATGGAGGCTGTTAGATGCCCTAGAATCTTTGGGGTTCTGTGGAGACTGCCCAAGAACCTAAGTAGAGACTATGTAAACCTAACCTCTGAGGTCTATGGCAGATACTGTGAGGTGCAGAAACCCAGCACATAAGGGATTCTTGGAAGGCTTGGAAATTCCTCTTTGGTTTGAGGTGCCCTGGAGAGCCTTTGAAGCCCTGAAAGGTTGAGGTCACTGGGTCACTTGCCTGTCCCCCACCCCTCACCTGTGACAGTCACCAACATGGAGGCCACCAGTGGGCGGTTGTTGTCTAGCTTGCGGCTGAGTCGAAGCTCCCCACTGGTCTGGTTGACCACCAGCAGCTGCAGCTCATTGCCCCGTTCAAAGGAGTAGAAGAGGTGATCAGAGACATCTGGGTCGTAAGCTGGGATGCGTCCAATGATGCCTGAAGGGAAGGTGTCTGAGCGGTTGGATATATAGTTGTTGAAGAGGATCTGGAAGTTGTTGAGCACAGGGCTGTTGTCATTCTGGTCAACTAGGCGGACGTGCACAGTGGCCCGACTGACCAGAGGGGCAGATGTGGCCTGCACCACAATCACATATTCCTGGCGAGCCTCGTAGTCCAGGTCGATGAGTGCCGTCAACTCTCCAGAGAAGATGTCCATTTGAAACAGCTCAGGGATGTTCCCCTCCACAATCTGATACATTATATGGGCATTGGGGCCTTCATCGGGGTCCACTGCAGTGATCTGGGCCACCACCGAGCCCACGATGCTGTTCTCCTTCACTTGCACCTCAAACTCCTCAGCTGGGAAGACAGGTGCATTGTCATTCACATCCTGCACCGTCACTTGGATACTGACTGGAGTCCGCAGTGGGGGCACACCTCGGTCCACTGCATAGGCAGTCAGCTCATACACTGGCACTGCCTCCCGATCCAGCCGCCTCACTGTGCGGACAATGCCAGAGGTGGGCTCAATGGTAAAGTCTCCATCCCCATCTTGCCCATTCTGGAAAGTGTACTGGACCCGGCCATTGGCATGAGCATCCTGGTCAGTGGCTGAGATCTGCAGGACACTGGTGAAAGGTGGGGCATCCTCAGAGACCAACCCCGTGTAGTGGGAGGCCACAAACTGTGGAGCATTATCATTCACATCGTTGACCATCACTTCCACATAAGTAGTGTCTGCCTTCTGTGGGATGCCATTGTCCCGAGCTGTAATAGCCAGCGTGTAGGTCACCTGGTCCTCATAGTCCAGTGGGGCCTGTAGCGTAATGGCCCCTGAGTCTGCATCAATGCGGAACTGGGGCAGGTTGTCCTCCAGGAGATAGGTGATACGAGCATTCTCACCCACATCGTCATCAGAAGCACTGATGACCACCACGGTGCTACCCACTGGCCAGTCCTCATTCACACTCACTGAGTAGTGGGCACTTTGAAAGACAGGCCGGTGAGTGTTGGCATCTGTGATGTTGATATGCACATAGCAGTGATCATGAAGGGCACGGTCAGATGCAGTTAGCACCAGCTTGAAGTAGCGTTCCTGCTTGTAGTCCAGTGGCAGAGCCAGTGTCACCAGACCTACACCCCCCTGGGTGCTTATGGCAAAGCGATTCCGAGTGTTGCCGCCTGTGATCTGGTAGCTGATGGCACTGTTGGCATCACGGTCTACAGCAGTCACGCTGACCACACTGGTGCCCACAGCCGCATCCTCATTCAGCCGTAGGTGGTACTCCTTCATCGTAAACTCAGGTCTATTGTCATTAACATCCAGCACAGTCACTGTGACGCTGGCTGAGGCTGAGAGTGGGGGTGAGCCATGGTCTCGGGCCTCCACACCAAAGAAGTAATGCTCCACAGACTCACGGTCCAGGGGACCACTCACAGAGACCCAACCAGTGGCACTGTTTATCACGAAGGGTGTATCAGGTGCCACACCAGTTAGGGAGTACTCCAATCTGGCATTCTCCCCATGGTCTGCATCCACTGCCTGAATGTGGATGACCGAGTGGCCCAGGGGTGCATTTTCCAGGACAGAAACTTGGAAGGGTGTGCTGACAAAGATAGGAGTATGGTCATTGATGTCCACCACCTGGATGCTAGCCAGGCCCGTGTTATTGGACAGCGGTGGCCGGCCTGCATCCTGCGCCCGGATGCGCAAGGCATACTCTCGCTCTGCCTCAAAGTCCAAAGGTGCCACCACCTGGATCTCCCCTGTGAGGCTGTCGATGGCGAAGTGGCCGCGGCTGTTGCCGCTGATGATGTTGTAGTGCACCAGTCCGTTGGCATCCTTGTCCCGGTCGGTGGCCATGACTCGTAGCACCACCGTGTGGGGGCGCACATCCTCGCGCACCTGTGCCACGTAGCGCTTTTCGCTGAACTGGGGTGCGTTGTCGTTCTCGTCCAGCACGGTTATGTGCACGCGCACGGTGGCAGAGCGCGGCCCGGGTTCTTGGCCCTGATCGCTGGCCTCCACCACCAGCTCGTAGCTTTCCATGTGCTCACGGTCCACGCGACCGCTGGTGCTGATGAGGCCCGAACGCGGATCAATCTCGAAGGCGGCGGCGGCTGCAGCGCGCGCAGCTGGCGGCCCCACAAAGCGGTAACGCAAGTTGGCGTTGGGTGGCGCGTCGCCGTCTGTGGCACGTAACTGCAGGATGGGGTAGCCCTCCTCCACGTTCTCGCGAAGTGTCTCCCGGTATTGCGCCTGCTCAAATACCGGCGCGTGGTCGTTGCGGTCGCCTACTGTAACGGCCACCATGGTGGTGGCCGAGAGGCGCGGCGAGCCGTGGTCCTGCGCCGTCACGCGCAGGTAGTGGCGCTCCATGCTCTCGCGGTCTAGAGCGGCCTCCGTGCGGATGAGACCGCTCTGCGGGTCGATGCTGAACAGCTCCAGCGAGCGGCTGTTCATGAGCGCAGCCAACGAGTAGACTAGGCGCCCAGACTCGCCCGCGTCTGGGTCCTGCGCCACTACGCGTAGCACCGCGGTGCCCGCCGCCTCGTTCTCGGGCACTAGCGCCTGGTAGTTGTACTGCGGAAACTGCGGGTGGCGGTTCGCGGCGCGGCGGGGGCGGACCCGGCTCGCTGGGAGTGTTTTCCAGGCTCCTGGCCGGGCCGGGACCCCCGGGGGGCGCGGCCCGGGGCGCTGCGGGAGGAAGCGGCGGCGGAAGAGACCGGGGGAGCGCATGCGCTCGGGTGTCAGCTTGGGAGCTGTCCGAGACTCGCGCGGTGCTGAACCAGACGCGGAAGCTGTCCTCGCCGTACGAGGTGCTGAAACCAGCTCGGGGCCAGATCCTGCAGCCCCGGGAGGACAGTCCGGCCGGCGGACTATCCTCTCCTCTAGGGATGTCGTGGTTCTCTCGCCCTGACCCCTGCGTCCTGATGCCCACAATTCCCCACAGCAGCGCATGGTTCCCACTTTTTGGGGGGTGCTTCTCCCAGCAATCCTCTGGGAGGACACCGACTTGGAACCACGGGGAGGAACCAGAAAGTCCGAAGGGAAAGGCGAGCTGCTCTCCAGGCCCGGGGCCCCTGGGGACAGAGCCTCTGGCGACAGACTATCTCTTCGCAAGGGTCCTGTCCTCCCGCAAGAGGAGACCTCTGGGCGCCAGCATAACAGAGACCCGGGTCCCTGTCCTCTCTCTCGCCCGCGGTTGCCTAATGCCTGGACCCCATATTCCGCCCTCAGCCCCGGGTCCGGCTGCTCAGGGGGCCCTCGACTACTCTGGGCGCTTTGCCTTCCCCCTCGGAGCCCCACGAAGACAGGCTTCCTGACTCCCAGGCCAGGCTCCCCATCCTCCTGGATCTCGGGCGTCTCGGGACAAAGAGCGAAGGCTCCGCCGCCTATCCGTGCCCCTCGCCCCGCAGCGGCAGCTATGCCCGGGTCCCAGCCTTGGCCCCCGTCGTCCCCCAGCTGCTCCCGGCTGAGACGGAACAAAGAGAGGAGGAGAAGGAGCAGGAGTAGCGGGGTCGGCGGCCCCCTGAGACCCCACCACAGCGGCTGCCTCGCCATCACCCACCGCCTCCCCACACGGCCTCCACCGCCCCCCGTCCCGGTCCGGGTCTTGGGCCCGCCCCGCTGCTCAGGTCCCCTCCCGGGCCCCTGCCGCCGCCCCGGTCCCCCGCCTCTCGGCCTGTCGCTCCAAGCCGCCGCCGCCCTCTGGGCACCATCTACTCCGTGGCCAGAGCCCCTTTGGCGAGCGGCCCCAGCTTTTGCCGCCCCCACCACAGCATCCCCGACGCTGCTGCCGCCTCCCGCCGCTCCAACATGGCTCCCGGCCGCCGCGATGGTTTGTTCCACCTCCGCCCCGAAGCCCCAAATCCGGTGGTACAGCCCGTCGCGCATGGCATCTCTGACTACCGAAGCTATTGCAGCCATCTTTATTGAGGGCAAAGCCTAAGCCCTGCCTACGGTGCTGAGCAGGGCGTGGAGGTTCGTCCTCCTGGATCCATCCTGCTCACTTGAGGCCACCGCCCTCATCCGATTCCCTACTTGTAGGGCGCTATCCCAGCTCCATCTCCTCGCCTTTCTTCTGCTTGCGGGTCTCTTGTCCCCCTTCCCGACCACTAGTTTCGAACCCTGTCCCGGATTTTGGTCTGAAAATTTGGTGCCCATGACGTGCAGAAAGAGCGTTTTCAAGACTCTTGGGCGAGGGCACCACGTGGAATCCGGGGGGCAGAGATGGCTAGACGGGGACCTGGGGCCCCAGCAGCCCGAACAATAGCTTTAACTGTTCGACCAGTGAGTTTTAACTCATGAAACATGTCGCGACCCTCTGCTGTTTGGAGCGCCCCTGAAGAGCAAGGACGAGAGGTGACCCAACCCAGGCGGGAGCATAGGCCAAAATCTTCCCTGCGTTGCCGGCCCCCAGCAGTCTGCCAGGCTGAGGGCTTCTCTACTGGAGGTTACACCCCCATCTCCAGGCCACTCGTCTCGAGGGCTCTGGGATGCCACGGAGAGCCCGGAGTTGCCGCAGGGCTGCAGGTCCGGCTTCTTCGGATCCCCGCCCCTCCCGTCACGACCATATCCTTTAACCCCTTTGAAGTCCCTTTGAAGGGACTAACTGAAGATCAGTCTTCCTCTGTCAGTTCAATCCAGTTCTACCGGCGCTGTGCAACTCCTGGCGCAAATAGGTCCCAACAGGCCAATGGGCACAGGAGGCGGAATAGACGTCACAGAAGACGAGCGGAGGCGGGGGATGAACGCAGAGCATTCCAATCAAAAAGTCACTGTTTCTATTGGCACAATGGGATGCCCCGCCCCCCACAGCGGACTCATTGTCTGGAGGGGAGGGAACTCCGCGGATTCCTGGATAGCCAGAGAGATAATCCAGGTTCTCCACGGACTGGCCTGCAAAGGCAGCAGCGACAATGCCCTGTAGCACCACGTGCAAAGGGCGCGGGCGTCCTAGGACCGAGGAAGGAGTCAGGGCCGGGGTCCAGAACGCGGCAACCCGCGCGGCTTCCGCTTCGAACCAGCGGAGAACTCCTAAGGCCTTTGGCCCGCCCCAAACGGTACCTATGACATCACCATCAACCAATCAGATAGCACATTCTTTGACACGCCCCCTCCTCCCCGCCTTGACTTCTTCGCTTCCGGGAGGCTATGTTTCTGCGGGTTCCACTTCCCAATCGTCCTACGTGGCTTCAGAGAGCTGGCCGGTGGGCTCCAGTGGTGCCCCCCCGCGTCTCTGAATCTGAGGACCCCATAAGGTCAGAGCTTCGCGTCCGGTACACGGTCTGGGTACCTATGGGCGTGGGTGGAGCATGTGCAGTGGGGCTGAAAGCGGAACTCCATTGAATGGGGGCCTAGGCAGTGCAGGGGCTGGAGGAGTGAGGCCGGGGACGTGGTTCTGACAGCACACCCGCCCTCCGGGTCCACAGTCTATCGAGTGGAGGGCACAAAACTTTACACCAACGAAGGAGAGAGACGGGGGCGGGGGGCGCTAGAGGGAAGCATGCTGCGGTCCTGGAGAAGGCGCCTGAGCCAATTTAGCGATCCGGGAAGACTTCCCGCAGAAGATGCCTGAGCAGAGCCTTGAATAACCAAGAGGAGGTCAGCAGCTGCAAGGGAAGGAGAGCCATCCTAGGTTTTGGAGGCTGTGTGGGCAAATGTGCAGAGGCGTAAAAGCACCGAGGCCGAGGGAAATCAAGCTCTGCTCTCTACACTAGGGCTAGCACTGGCCTCAGCTGATGCGCCTTGTGGAGAGCAAGTCCTGGACCTCTCCTTGACACCCCTGACTCGCGGTGTTGCTCCCTGCTGTTTCTGCCTCCACTGTTGTCCTCCCTTTGAGGCTGCTGTTCCATGGAGGCCACCCCCTCCCCATTGCTGCACTCACCTCTATGCCTCACCCCCAGTGGCAGATTCTAATACCCCCTGTAAAGACAAAAACCAAGTATTAGTGATAATTCCTCTTTCCAAGTCCAGCCTTGCCCCTACCTCCTAGGAACATAGCAAGACCCCTACATGATTCATCCTCCATCTCTTTTTATCAGCTCCAAGCTAGAGGGTCCACTGAGTGCTCAGAGACCTGGATTTGAGGCTGCCGTGGGGCAGATGGAGAGCAGTCCAGGAGACCAGAGGGCAAAGTCTTGGCAGAAACTGCCCTCTAAAACATCTCAGTCTCTCTCCTCCTGCCTTTTCCTCTCTACCCTGTGTTTTCCCCCTCCTTCTTCCCAGTTGGGGGTACCTTGCTGGGAGAGCAGGCCAGAAGAACTGGCCAACCCATCCAGCTCAGTTATCCAACAGTTCTTTGATCTCACTGATATCTCCAATCCATCATTTGTCACCTCAGTTCCTTACCTTTACTATTAGCCTTATAGAATTGGTTTTATAACAACTCCCCTGCCCTGCTCTTCTTAGACTAACTGGCTGGGGTAAAATCTAACCTCACTTAAAATAGACTATTTGTGTATTCCTCGCTTCTGGAGCAGCAGAGCATTGTTAGAGAAAAACATTTTACTTCATGACCACAATCCTAATATTATATTGGAAGACCTAGCTAGTGCAGTAAGGCAAGAAAAATAATAAAAAGGTAGGAGAATTGGAAAGGAAAAAATAAAACTCAATCACAGGCAACAGGATTGTGTATGTAAAAAATCCAAAAGGAGCTATAGATAAGTGGTTAGAGTGAGTTTAGCAAAGTCATTGGACACAAGGTCAATATATAAAATCAGTTGTAATTTCTATATATCAGCAACAGAAAATAAAAAATTTAAAAATGATGTCTTTTTTTGGTGAGGAAGATTGGCCCTCAGCTAACATCTGTTGCCAATCTTCCTCTTTTTGCTTGAGGAATATTGTCCCAGAGCTAACATTTGTGTCAATCTTCCTCTATTTTTTATGTGGGACATTGCCACAGCATGGCTTGATGAGTGGTGTATAGGTCTGCACCAGGGATCCAGGCCACATGAAGCAGAGTATGCGAACTTAACCACTACGCCACCGGGCCGGCCCTTAAAAATGAAGCCATTTACAAAGCATCAGGTAACATCAAATGCCAGGAATAAATCTAATGAAAGATGTACAATGACTTTTCACACACACTATAAAACATTATTGAAAGAAATCAAAGCATAAATGGAGTGAAAAACTATGTTCAAAGATTGGAAGATTCAATATTGTTATTGAATATATATATATATATATATATATATATATATATATATATATATATATGGATTCAATGCAACTGCAATAAAGATTCCAGTAGATATTGTGTGTGTGTGTGTGTGTGTGTGTGTGTGTGTGTGTGTGTAAACTGACAACTATATTCTAAAATGTACTAGGCCCAGGAATACCCAAGACAGTCTTGAAGGAAACCAGTATGAGGACAACTTCCTCTACTGGATATCAAGAAAGTGGCAGAAACCAAGACTGTATGGTGCTGGTGCAGGAGTAGACAGACCCATGGAACAAAATCCAGAGACAGGCCTAAAGATGGGCGGAGACTTGAATTTTGACAAGTGTGGCTCTTAAGAGCCAACATGAGGGAAGGATGGGCTTTTCAATAAATGGTGCTGGGTCAGGTGGATATCCATGTAGAAAAAGTTAAATGAGACCCCTACTTCATACTACCCACATAATCAATTCCAGAGAGATTTGACATGTGAATATGAAAGGAAAGACAATATATATATAGCTTTTAGAAGAGGACACAGAAGCTCTTCATGACTTTAAGCAAAGTTGCTTTTTTTTTCATTTATTCATTTGTGGTTTTTATTTTTATTTTTTGTGAGGAAGCCTAGCCCTGAGCTAACATCCATTGCCAATCCTCCTCTTTTTTGCTGAGGAAGACTGGCCCTGGGCTAACATCTGTGCCCATCTTCCTCTACTTTATATGGGACGCCGCCACAACATGGCTGACGAGGTGCGTCTGTCCGTACCTGGGATCCGAACCTGAGAAAGCTCAGGCCACCGAAGCTGAGCTTGCGAACTTAACTGCTATGCCACGCAGACAGCCCAAGCAAAGATCTTTTAAGAGGACACAAAATGCACTAACCATGAAGGAAAATCCTGAAAAATTGGATTACATTACAATTAAGAACTTCCTTTCATCAAAAAACAACATTAAGAGTGGGAGAAGGTATTGTAAGATATACAACCTAAGGATTTATATCCCGAATACATACTACAAAATCAATAAAGGATAGACAACCCAGCAGATGAATGGGCAAGAGATTTGAACAGGTGCTTCACGAAAGAAGAGATGTAAACAGCCAGTGAACTAATGAAAAAGTGCTCAACCTCTTTAGTCATCAGGGAAATAAAAATTTAAAAATAAATATTACTATGCTCTACCAGAAGGCCTAAATTAAAAATAACTGACAATACCAAGCTTTGGGAAAGATATGGAAGAGCTGAAACTCTCAGCACTACTGGAGGAGCATATGTTGGTACAACTACTTTGGAAAACTATTTAGCATTATCTGTCTGTGACCCTACAATTCCACTCTTGAGAATATACCCCCCTGTACAATGCATATGTGCAAGAAGGCATGTAAAATTCTCCTGAGAGCACTATTCGTAAAAGACTAAAATTGGAAACAACCGAAAGGTCATCAACAGTGAATAAATGAGGGTATATTCCACAGCATTGGGAATGAACAAACTGCAACCACGTACAAATCTCAAAAACTTAATGGTGAGTGAAGCAGCCAGAAACAAGTTTATACTGTATGATTCCATTTACATTAAGTTCAAAAACAGGCAAAACTTATCTGCAATTACCTCTGGGGAGGAAGAGGAAGCTGGTGATTAAGAGAGGGTGTATAAGTGGGTTTTAGTGACGTGATACTCTATTTCTTGACTGGGGTGGTGGTTATCTTAGTATTCTGTTATAATTCATTAAGCTGTACTCTTTGCATACTGTACTTTTCATAGTATATTATTACTCCATAAAAACAAGAGAAAAAGAAAAGATTGTCCTCATCTACTTGGAGCCTCAGTCTGTATCTTTTGGGGACTGAGCAGGCAGGTGATCTTCACTCAACCCCTTACCCTGGAGTTGCCTTATGCACGTGCAGCCTGTGGTGCATAGTGCATGTCGCACAGACATGGTGCCAGCACCTGTAGGCACCATTTCTAGCCCAGAGGTCAGCCTGAACCCCTACCCCTCATTGCCCCTCAAAATTTCTTGAGTTTTTTCTTTTCAATCCCACTCACTCTCCTTTCTTTGAGTGGCTTAGTTTTCTCTCTTTACCCTTTCTCTGCCTAGCTACATCCCATGTCTACCATCCTTTCAAGCAGCCAAAAAGGTGTTCTTGCAAACAAAGACAGTCCCCTCCCTGAGGAATTATCTAGCTAATCATCATTTTCCCTTGTGGCTGTAACTCTGTGTTGTGAGACCATCATCCAAGTGTTTGCTGAGGGGGTCCCGGAGTCCTGCCAGGGGCCAGTATTTATTTAACTTTGTCAGCTGGGCCTCCTGCATCTCTTACAAACACGTGCAAGGGCCCCTTGGACAATTGTGCAGAAGCAGCAGGGGCTTCTGATCCTCCTGCCATGGGGTCACACTTTGTCATAGGTGCCAGCACTGGGACAGATGGCACAGCACAGCCCCGCTCTTCCCACAAGGTCAGTGTGTGCATCATAACAGGGAAGAGAGCAAGGCACAGAGGCTGTCTGATGTGCTGCCTCAGCTTCCTGAGGACTTGTGCTTTTCACTGAATTACACTATCTCAGGAGGAGATTCACTGTTCTCTGCCTTCAGAAAGGAGTCATGACTGGAAGTCAATGTCATTGATTCTGGATGTGAAAAGGGAGGCAGAATGCCTCTAGGATGAAGAGGAGTGACCAGGCTATGCCATACAGAGCTTTACTGGGGACCATTTTGTCACCCTCTCCTCAGGTCCAGGTGAGCCTGTGTACTTAACCTTCTAAGTCAACAGTTAAGGAAGGACTTCTCCCCACCAGCCTCCTGTGCTTCACTCCCATGTGTTCCGTCAAGTGTTCCTGACTCAGCATTCTGAGGACCTGTTTCCTGGGGACCTCACCCCTAGCTCGGGCCTCTCTGTGCTTCTTGCTGCCTTAGTCTTGCTGGGAGAATAACAGCCCTCTGCCTCCAGCACCCCAATGAGAAAGGAAAAGTCATGACTGGAAATCACAGAATCAATGATTCTGGATGTGTGGAACCATCTGGTGAGATCATAGGTAAAAAATGAAGGGAACTGTGAAAACCATTTCTGACTTGTGTCTGCCTGTAGGTTCCTGACTCTCTTCTTCCACTTATGGCAAGAGTCTTTGTTAGCTTGGGACCCCACAAGGAAAATGAAGTTTTTGCCAAATGTTGGCCCCTAATTCCCCTCAAACAGTAGAGCAAATCTAACCCCACACTTGCTGAGATATTCTCTTTGCTCTACTGTAATTACATCTCTGCTGAGGCTGCAAAATGAGGGGATCTCATTGGGCCCAACAACACATGGGGAAGGGAAACAGAGCTGGGCAGGGCCTAGGTGATTAGCGAGGCAAGGGCTGGGGTAGGGCCTGCTTCATTTGAGAACAGTGATGAAGGATGTGAGGGTTTCAACAGGGGAGAGAGAGATGGCATTCAAGGCAAAGAAAGATGTAAGTGAATCCTGGATGTAAGCCACCTGCAAATGGACCACGGGGCACTCGGCTGTGGCCCAGGAGAAGTGGGAACCCAGGGAAGAGAGGCTGGAACAGGGTTCAAGGGACCTTGAGGGACAGGTCTGTCAGGGACTACCACTCCTCATGCAGGAGAGATCAGGGCAAGCTAGTGACGAGGTCTTGAGGCCCCAGTGCCCCTGTCCATCCTCTCCCACCACCACCCAGGACCATACAGGGAAGCCTGTTTCCAGATGCCTGTGATTTATTTCCAAAGGTGAGCTGCAGCACGTAGGACAATACACATGGCTTTTCAGTCTACGTTCTTACAGAGAAAATAGATTCTATCATTTTTCAGCGCCATCACCCCATTCTGGGAGGCTCTAGGATGGATGGTCTATCTCCAAGATTCTGCCTTCAAAGCAGCAGTTTGGCCAAGACTCCTGGGGTTGGGAGGGGCAGCGACCCCCACGGGGAGCGGGGGTGGGGGAGCACATGAGCAGCACTCACTGCAAAGCTAAGGCAAAGAACAGAGCTGGCAGAAGGTGCCCCCCTCACCCCAAGTACATGGCTTGCTGAGGCCCAGGACACAGACCAGGCAGGGTGGGGATGGGGGCTCTGGCCCAGCCTGGAGCAGCAGCAGGACTCTGAGTGTGCATGTGTATGTTGGTAGGGGGGCATGCTGAAGAGGCAGCCTACTGGGAGATGGAGGGGCTTCAGCTCACGCATTCCCCCTGCCCCAGCATAGCTCCCAGAGCGTGGTCCCTAATCCTGCACTTGGCCCCTCGCATTAGCTCTACGTCAGGTGGGGGCCTTGCTCAGGTCCCTTCCACCACCACTTCCCCTCATACTGTCAGTGCAAAACATTCCTAGGGCCAAGGCTCCAAGTCCCCTGCACCCTGCCCACAGCTGCAGGGAAGGGAGGAGAGGAAGGTGCTAGCTGGGGGCCTCGCCCAGCACTGGGAATTCCTTGCACATCTCTTGGACAATCATGTGGTCCATCTGGCACTGGGGCGAATCTTCCTCCTCGGTCAGGATGCGTCGTAGTGTGGCCTGCAGGTCGGGTAGCCGGTGGCGGTGCTGCAGGTAGGGTGTGGAGCGGACCACAGCATGCATCAGGGAGAGGTACTCCATGCGCAACTGTGGGAAGAGCAGGCAAGCTCAGGGACCCCAGGGAGGCACTGCGACTGCCACCAGACAGGGACAGGCCACTATTCCCTCATGGCAGCCACATGGACCCCAGGGCTGTGGACCACCTCACGCCACTGAAGATCAGGGTTGCACCCCCAGCAACCAGAATGTACCTGGCACAGAATTGGCCTTCGATAGTTGTTAAGTAAGTAAGTGAATGAATGAATCATACCAGACACAGTCCCAGAATGTGGCTGGCCCAGGGAAGTCCTGGCTCAGAGAGGTGCCAAGGAGAAGCGGTGAGCCCCTACCCATCCTTTAATGCTGGTGCCACTGTCTGTAGTCAGAGGCCCTCTGCTTCTCACTTTATGCTCTCACCCTGGAAGATCTCATTCACACCCACAGCTTCAAGTGGTGACCCATACTCATACCTTTTGCCTGGACCTCTCCGGTGAGTTCCAGATGAGAATATCCAACTGCCCACTTGTCATCTCCTGCGTATCTCAAAGAGCCCTCAAATCCATGTATCCACCATCAAACTCATTGATCGTCCCCAACTTCCCAAAGCTGAAGGCTTTCTCATGTTCTTTATCTTAATAAAAAGTACTGCTGTCCATTCAAATGCACAGGCCACAAACAGAGGTGTCTTCTTTGATACCTCTCTCTCCACACACCCCATTTCCAATCCATCCCTAAGACCAGGCCATCCTACCTTCTACAGATGCCCTGAATCCATCTCCAACATCCCCTCCCCCAACCCTCCCCCAAGCCCCTCTGGCTTGGACAGCTCCAATAGCCCCTCCAATCTGACACCCAAGCTGCTCCTCTTTCTCTCTGAGATGCCCAACCCACTGACCTGACCCCAGCACTTCTCTGTTTGCCCCCTCACCATCCCTCATTCCTCTTTTTACCTATGATTACAGGCATCAATACCAAAACTTTCCTTAGGTAGTATCACTCTACTAATTCCCAACCCTGGTCAGACCAAAAACTCACAAGAACTGTCTCCATTTACTGCTTCCACTTCCCCCTCATTTCCACTCCCCTCCAATTTCAAATTCTCCCTTAAACTTTCCATTTGGATTCTCTTCCCAACATTGCACTGACCTGTGTGGCAAATCTAGTGGCTAATGCTCAGCCCTCATCTTACTCAGGCTCCTGCCTATGCAGACACCTCATCTCCCTCCTTCTCCAAACACATGACTCCGGGCTCCTGCTCCCTTGGTTTTCCTCCTGGGTTTCTCCCTACCTGCCCCTACTTTGCCCCAGGCTGAGGCCTGAGCTTCCTTTTGATCCATCCACCTCATTCTGTCTCCAGTCCTGACTCACACCCCAGTGCTTCCCTGACACCCTCTGTACCTGGATGTCTACCAGGCATCTTCTCAATCTTGAGACATCAATACACAACTCTATTTTCTCCCCCAAAAGTTCTTCCCCACCTCAGCAATCAGCACTTCATCCAACTGGTTGCTCAACGCAAATCCAGCCATAAGCACTGCTAGACCCACTTCTAACACCCAAACCCGACCTCTTCTCCCACCCCCACAGCCTCTCCCACCCCATCTGGGCCCCTTGGACAGCTGCGGCTGCTTCCTCACCAGCCTCCCACTTCCACTGTGCTCTCATACAGTCTACATTACATTCAGGATGTTAATCAGATCACTTCACCCCTCCTCTGAGAAGAGATCAAAACTTTGTGTAAACTCTACTTCCTCTTTCGTCACCTCCCACCACTCCCTCCACTCCAGCTTTCTCCAGACAGCCTACCTCCAGATCATCTCATGCCTGGCTCCTTTAGGTCTTGGCACACCTGTCATGGTTTCTGAGGGGCCTCCCACACTTACCTGGCTCCAGCAGTGCCCCTGTCCCTCGTGTCCATTCAGTGTCATGTCCCCCCATTTTGTTTCAGTTTCTACTCAGCTACCATCCCCACTGCAGCCACCTCCAGGCACCTTGTCTCCAGGAGACAGGTCCGCGATGTGCCGCACAGTGATGTCAATGAGCGCCATCATGTCTGTGTGGTAGAAGATGGCAGCCGTGGCAGGGCTGGCAAACACGTCCTGCAGGAACTTGAGGATGGAGTGCGGTGGCTGAGGCTCATGTTTGAAGATGCGCACAGGGTCATCTAGGAGGCAGGGAGAAGAGGGGTCAGGTGGTACTCACGGGGAGCCAAGAGTCACCCCAGGGAGTTATGGGGGTTATGGAGTCACAGGACATCAAAGTGGCACCACATGGATTCCTGGGCCCTCACCCCCTCTGTTCAGGAGCAACAGCAGCTTTTCGGAGAAGATCTTGACATTGGCATGTTTGCTCAGGGCAGCCATGATGACATTCTGGTCGGGGGCTGAGGAAGGACACGGGTGTAGACAAGAACACAAGTGCTAAGCCTGGAGAACCCGCTAGCTGGTCAGCCACATCCCGGCCGGGCCCCATCCCCACCTGGCAGGTGCAAGTTGAGAGCCAGAAGCAGGTTCATGCAGAGATCCGGCAGCTGCTCTGTAGTATCCAAGGGCAGGCCGTCCTCAACAATGCTCAGCAGGAACTGGGCGAAGGGTGTGCCCAGGTGCTCTGGGAGAGGGGCACATGGAAGACTGCAGCCCTGCCCCCACCCACACCACCCAGCCTCCCTGGGTTTTTGTGAGCCCTGGGGACACCCTATCCCTGTCACGCTATGGTCAGTGGGTCCCCAGGCCCTCAGGGCATGGGTGTCATCTCCAGCTGGCTGTGAGCTTTCTGCAGTCAGCTGGTCAAGCAACCTGCCTTCTTACCATAGTGTGCGTAGGGCACTGACTCTCCCATGGAGAAGACCATGGCAAGGATGAGGGCAGAATAACAGAGTTTCTGGTGATCTGGAGAGGCAGGGCAGGCAGTCAGAGCACCTACAGATGGTGGGAAACCCCCCAACAGACAGCAGGAAGCTCCCTGTCGCCTCACCCTGTGTGTCTGTCTGCATGTCCCGTGCCAACTCCACAGGCAGCACAGATGACACAAGTGTGGAGATGATGGCTGCGTCCAGGCTGCACATGGCGCCGAAGCACTTGAGGAGCAGTAGCCGCAGTGACACCCGGTGCTCCTGGCAGGGGACCCGGTGTACTCAGTGCCCTGAACCCACACCTCTATCCAGGTCCCTCTATGCCCCCGCCCCCCTGTCTCACACACACCATTTGGTAGTAGGCCACCAAGGCCAGGACAGATTCAAACTCGTTTCTCTTGCACATTTTCTTGCAAACTTCAGGGTCTGCATCAGCCTGTGGGGAAGAGGAAATGGGATAGTTACTCAGTGTGAGCTGTGTGGCCAAGTGTGAGTGAGCTGAGTACATGTAGGGGAGAGTCCTGAGCATTGAAGAGGGATGGGGCAGGGCGGGGGCTGCTGCTCCACATACTGGGGGACACCTGTGGGGCCCCCACCCCGCACCAGAATGTGCAGCAGCTCCTCCAGGTAGCAGCGGATGACACCCTCATCCTCATACAAAGCCCAGCTGCGCTGCTGGGCATCGTCCTTCCGCCGAGCCAGGTCTCCAAAGATCACCTCCAGCCTCTGCTGGTCATGGCAGACCTGCCCTGAGGGCAGGGCAGTGCTCAGGTCCTAGGGGGAGAGGGCAAGGCATATCTCAACACACTCCTTGCCCATCACCATCTCCAGGAAGCCCCGAAGGCCTGGAGCTCAACCCAGACCCTGAGGTCGTGGGCATGAGCTCCAGGCCAGCATTAGGCAAGAGCTCCCAGCCTCACCTACCAGAAATGCCCCTAGTCAGCATCCTCCCAGGACCTGTGAGAGGCCCAGCCCCTGATTCGTTTCCTTCCTCCCCACTACTCCCCCTCAAGCTCCTACAAAAGACCTGCTCCCATGGCCCATCCCCCAACATCAAGACTCCCAAGGGCACTGGCCCAGTTCTATACCCCTCTCCAAGTGCTCCACTGCCCCCTAGTCTTGACAACCTCCTGGGAAAGGATTCTGCATGAGACACATCTGTGGGCTGTTTTCCAACTTGCTTCTCATCCCAGGACTAGATAAATATCCTCCATGAGGAAGGCCATGGACTCTGTCACTGCCTGAATGTGACTCTGAGACTCTACCCTCCAATTCTACACAAAGTGGCACCAGGCCTGTCATCTATCCACCTCCCATGCTCCCCTTGAACCCTGTTGCCCAGGCAGTGCCTGCCATGCTCAGCACAGGCAAGTCCATCGACCCACTGCTCCCCCAATCCCAAACCAGAGCTGCAGAAGCCATGGATCCCTAAGGAGGGACCTCTGGCACATCTGGCCCCCACTGTGTATCCTGAGCTCATTGCCCTCCAATCCTGCTCCCTGACCTTAGTACCCCAACCTTAGCAAAGGATCCCACCCACCCATGATGCCCACACACCTCATGCACACCTGAGTCAGCACTTAGGCCTCCATCACAGCTCTCGAAGTACCCATTTCTCTCCACTGCCAAGGCCAGCGAGGCACTGCCCTCTCTCATGCCCTATGTCCATTCCTTCCCTGCAGCCAGAGAGAACTCTTGGCCATCCGCATTTGGTCTCATCTGTCACCTGCCCCAGGTGTCATCTCCTCCCACACCACCTGCTCCCTCATTCCTTGTGTTCCAGCCATGCTGGCCTGGTTCCACTTCCTCCTGTAAGCCAAGCTCAGTCTTGCCTCATGGCCCTGGTCCAGGCTGAGCCTCTGCCTGGAATGCTCTTCCTCCCTTTCTCCTTCAGGGATAGGCTCAAACGTCCCCAGCACCCAGCACAATGAAGGCCCAGAGCTAGGGCTCAACAGATACCTGTCAAGTGAAGGCTGGACGCAGAGTGAAGGTGGGAATGGGGTGGGGGCGGCAGGGCAGCCAAGGATGGGAAGGCCCCTGGCCCTGCTGCCCACCCTCACCTTGCCCTCTACCAGCGAGAGGAGGACCTGCTCCATGACAGGTGAGATGGCCGGCATGGAGGCCTGGATGTGACCCACCACGACGCCAATGGCCACGCGGCATAGCTCGTGGCTCAGACCGGTGTTTCTCCGCACGAGCTCCATCAGCTCTGCCCCGATGGTCCTGGGCACGGCAGTCTCAGCCACCGCCTTCTCCTCTGTGGTCCCCAGGCTCAGTGCACCCAGGGCCTCCAGCTCATCAGGGGCCGAGGTTGTGTCAACTGCCACCTCCTCTGTAGGAGGCTCAGGAGGGAGGGGGCTGAGCACCTTGGAGGGAGGGGGCTGAGCTTGGGACACAGCGGTATAGGTGCCTCGGCGGGGCACAGGTGGGGGTGTGGGTGAACAACTGGGGCCCAGCTCAGATGAGCTGGAGCCAGTATAGAGCGTGTCAAGGGAGGTGCTGCTGACTGAGGAGCCGCTGGACACAGAACTGCCCCCGGAGGGCGTGGTGTTGTGGCCACCTGTGGGCAGAGAGTGGATGCTGTGCTGGGGCAGCCCCCTGGGGGCCCCTACCCCCACGAAGCCCAGAGCTCCCAACTGTCCCAACAAATGCCCTGTCTTCCCCCAAGCCTAGTGTCCCCAACTCCCTAACACAGGCAGAGCAACCATTCCAAGCACAGGGTGCCCCCAAAATTACCCCAAACCCTGCCTTCTCACCGCTCCCTGAGGCCACCAGGGCCTCACGGTCTCGGCGCTTCACGGGTGGGGGTGGTGTGGCAGGTGCTGCTCGGCGAGGCTGTGGTGGAATCTAGGAAGACAGAAGTGGGATCTAGGAGGACAGGCTGCCATCTGGAGTACCTGCCTGACTAGGACCCTGAGCTCTTGGCTGGGTGGGCTATGGTTCTGGGCTGCCTCACTGACCCAAGTGGACCCTTTGAGCCTCTGGACAAAGCCTTAAGTCTCATCTGCTTCCCTTCTCCAGGATGTTCTCACCATGTACCTGGTAGAGGCCTCCATCTGCCCCAAGATACTCAGAACTGGGCAGGCTGTGCTGCCGCTCAAACCCTGCTCGACACACCCCATTGGGCTGCCTGGCAGCAGCAGCATCCAGATGGTGGTCACTGGTGGATGGGGTCATAGCTGCAGGGCTGGAGGCTGAGGGGCCTCTGCGGGACAGAGTCTCTTTCCGGTGGTGGATCAGCTTCCTGATGGAGGGACAGGGAGATTAATGGGGGAATTATCTTACAACTCCCCAAGTCCTCACATGCTCCCTGTGGGATGTGGGGTCCCCACAGCCCAGGCCTCGTCTACCTCCCTCATGTTCCACCTCACTCTGCACGACCCCCAACCCTGCCCTCCACACATCCCCAATACTCACTGAAGGACCACCCCCTTCCCCACACTCACTGGAGGACTCCACGCTGCTCCAGGCTGTACTTGCCCCCATTCCGCATGGCTGCATTGTGCACAGCCTCAATGGCCCGGTCAATGGCTTGGAGGACATCCTGCTCCAGGCCCTGGGGGGGCAGGAGTGGACAGTTAGACCTGGGGGCCAAGTGAGGATATTGAGCCCAGACCCAGCTCAGGATGGAGCCCAGGACAGATGGAAGACCACCATAGCTAAAGCCTGGAATGCTAGATGTAAACATGGAATGTTTACCTAGAATATGAAATGGGGTTCTCAAAGTGCACCACTCAGGAAGCTGAGGCACAGGGTGGCCCCCATGCAGCCACTTTACAAATTGGGGGCCTGCTCAGGATTTTCTGATGTCTCAGAAAACCAGGGGTCTAGAGCAAAAACACAGCCCATGGACCCTCAGCTTGAGGCCAAGAGTACATACCTAGTTTTTCCCCAGGCTTGGCTCAGAGCCTAGGCTGAGATGCCAAGCAGGGAGCCCCTAGTGTTTGGAACCCTTAACAAGTCACTCTGGATCTTGCTGATCCTTCACAAAACCAAGGTCACACTCCAGAATAGCTCTGTCCTCGTTGAGCCTTCTGCAGGCCCTAGTAGCTGCAGATGGGCCAAAGGGATCTCCTCTCTCCACCCCTGCTGCCAGCCCTCACCCCCTCAAGCTGTTCCAGGAATCTTCCAGACCTGCCCTAGGAAGCAGCAGTTCCGTGTGTGTGGCAAAGGACAGATACAAAGGAAGGGCCTGGTTCCTGTCCCAGATTCTGTGTTGTCATCCCCAGCAACTCAAGGTTCCAATCTATCCAGCCTGCCTGGCATGGGGTAGGGAGTAGGGGGTAGCAGCTGTGGAACCAGCCACTTCCACCCCTCCCCTGTCCCTGGCACACACAGTCCATTAGGCTATATAGGAGCCTCAGAACTGAGATGATGTCACTCTGGAACGGGTTTGAGAAGTTTCCCTGATGGGGACAGAGAGATGGACGCAGAGGTCAGCAAAGCCCCCCAGGTAGTATGGGGTGTGCCAGAGTGGAGGGAGACAGCAGACAGAAAGGGGGAGAGAAAGAGAAAGACACACATACATATAGAAAGTAAGAAGGGGCGGGGGAGGGGCAGACAGAGGGAGACAACGCAGAAAGAAATTGAGAGCCAGAGACAGAGAAGGAGAGAGAGTCGGAGGAAGAAAGAGACACACACAGGTGGAGAGTCAGAATGACACAGAGATAAAGAGAGTTAGGGAGACTGAGACAGAGATATGAAGAAAGAAACCAAGAGACAGAGAAGATGGTAGCCTTTCTGCCCTCCCCAAACACCCAGTCACACTGGCCCTGGCTGGGGGAGAGGCCTCACAGGACCATGGGGAAGAGGCAGGACTTTCCTTAGAGGCCTCCCAAAGCCCCCAGCCCCAGAGAGGCTGGATCCAACACGCTCACACCAGCAGCCCTGGTGTCTAGGGCTCCCACTCTCACCCCAGGCACTCCTAGGCAGGATCAGGCCAAGGGTCCAGGGCCCAGGGCTCATCCCCTCTGGTTAGACCAGATGACATCTCCAAATTTATTCTGTTATTTTTGTCCTGAACTGGGCTGGGACAGGATGTTTCCTAAAGGCTAGGGACTAGGATGGGGCCAGGGTGTCTGGCACAGGCCAGGCCTGGAGGCTCCAGGTCCTCCTTCCCCTTGTGATCAGAATAGACCAGCTGGAGACACTGCACTCCAGCCCCCACAGCAGGACTATTCTTGGGGAAGAGGAACTGGGGCTGCAGCCTCCATTGGAAGGAAATGTGGCCATCGTCAGACCAGGGGAAGCCATGGACAGGTCTCGCTTCCTCATAATGGGAGCAGCCCCCACTCCAGGCTGGGGACAAGGAGGAATGGAGCTCCCTCCCTTTCAGTGAAAGGAAGTCTGAAAACTCAGGGCCTGAGGCTTGTGAGGGAGGGTGGGGAGAGTAGTGCCAGGGAGTGTCAGCAGGGGCTGGGATCCTCGGTTCAAAGAGGGTTGGGGTGGGGAAGTGTCTTAGGAAGAGCTTAGGGGAGTGGCTGAGTACAGGGAAGTGAAAGACACTCAGGTCTCAGGGCTTCGAGAATCATCTAGGGGATGGCTATGGCTCCAGGGTCCAAGTGGGTGAGGACATCGAGAATGGTTGGGAAAACAGGTGGTGTCCAGGGTGGCCTGGGTCTCAGTGGTGGAAGCAGTGGCTCCAGTTGGGGATCTGAGGGTGGGAGGCAAGAGTGTGGGATCCTGGGGATCCAGGGAAGGGGCCGATAAAGGATCTGGGGTTTCAGGGATCTGGGAACTGGTCAGTATTCGGTGGTGCTGGAAATCACAGGGCTGACTCTTGAATTCTATTGAGATGGGGGGGTTCAGATATTGGGTCTCGATGGGTCTGGAATCCCAAGGAATCTCAGTCTCAGAGTTACGTTTCTGGTAGGTCTGGAGTACTCAGCCTTGGCTGTCAAGGACCTGGTCTTTTGCGGCAGTGCGGGCTCTTGCGGTCCCAGTCCTCGTGGGTCTGGGGTCTCAGGGTCAGGTTCTCAAACCACCTATCTGCTGGAGGTCCCGGTGTGTTTAGGGTTCCGGGGTCGGTCCTGCGAGCCTGTGATGGCCCAGTCTAGGGGCCGTGGAGGCCGGGCCCGGGAGGGGCACACTCACCTGCAGGCGGCGCAGGTAGGCGGGCGGCACGTAGCCCGTCTCGCCACTGCGAGCCCGCGCCGCCAGCCACCAGTGCGCGCTGCTGCGTTCCAGCACCAGGAAGGTCTCTCCCGCGGCGAACGCCAGAGCGTTGGGCTCCGCCGAGCGGAACGCGTACAGCGCGCGGTACATGGGGCCGGGTCGGGCGGCGCCGGAGCAAGGTAGGCGGCGGGGGCTGCGGAAACAGGACACCAGGCCGAGAGAGCCGCGCCGCGCTCGCCCCGCCCCGTGACACACGACGCCTGCGCGCGCGTGCCCTCCCGCCCCAGCCCCGCCCCGGGATTGTTGGCCCCAGCACGGAAGTGCGGCTCCCCCTGGTGGCCCAAAGCGTGAGGCCCGGCGACGCTCAAGAGGCCGCCGCCCCTTCGGCCCTGGACCTCTGCAACTCCAAGCCCCTGAACCCCCGCCCCGGCACCCTCCCCATAGCCCCAGCCCCAGCTTCTCCTGCCTGGCTCTTCATTCCCTTTCCCTGCTCAAGCCCGAGTTCTGCGGCCCGTCCTACCTCCCGAAGGAGCGCTTCCCCCGCTGCCCAACGTCAGAGCAAGTGTCCCGCGCTCGTAGTCCCGTGCGTCCCCGCCACCCCGGGGTACTGCGTCCCGACCTACTAACAGTAAGGACGGCGACCTCGTGAGGGTAGTCCCATCGTTGGATCTCGCTGATCCGACACCTGGAGGCGTCCGTGGGGGCCGGGTCTCCTCGGTGTCTCTAGGCCTTGCGACCCCTTTTCACCAATTCCCTGCTCCGGCCGCATACCGCCCCAGTGGTGGGCAACGCAGAGCAAAAGTGAGCAGGAGGCCGTAGAAACAGAAACCAGGTCGTGCCATACCCCGGTCAAAAATCCTCCCATCTTCGCTCCCCACCCATCTCCTCTCCTCAGCCACCAGCTTCTCTCTTCCTAACGTGGGTCTTGCATTTGTTTCCTCTGCCTGGGACACATTTCCCTCCCTCACAGCATAGGGTTCTCCCGCTCCCGCTCCCATCAATCGCTATCACATGGCTCTATTGTCTTTATAGCACTTACAACTCCACATTACACTTGTGATGCTCCCTTCTCTGAGCAGACAGGAAGACTGGTGGAGGGTGGGAAGCGGAGTGCTATATAGCCTTAACAGCTTGTTTGACCTGCCCACTTTTCCAGGCAGCCCTGACTTGTCTTGGCAGTCCTGCAAGGGGTAGGAGGGAACCCAGGGGAGAGGCCCCAAGGGTCCTAGGGAGAGGGTCCCTGGGGTCCTCCTATTCCTGTCCAAGGGCTGGTCCAGCCAATTCCCCACTGGAAGCCTGGGCCCAGGGATCAGGGAATGTGGGCACAACCAGTCCAGTGCATGCAGCTGGCCTGTTTTGGGACATAGTGGACATAGGCATGATAGGCCTTGGAGAGAAGATGCTGGGAGGTTCAGGAAAGGGGTGGGGCCACTAGAACTGAATATCCACACCCTGCCTTCTTGGCACCGGGTCTGTGTCCTCCCTGGTGTCTGTTTCTGCAGTTCGACTCCTGCCACACCTCCTCCTCCCAGACACCCTCCTAGCACAAAAGTAGCTCTTAGGGGCTGCCCTGGCTGGAGCTGCATGAAAGATGAGACTGGCATAGTTGTGGTGGAGCCCAGGGCTGGACAGGGGTGGTGACAGGTGGTATGGCTAAGATCACCCTGCCTAGAAGACTCTGAGACTGCCCCTTCTAGGACTCTTTACCATAGACCCCATGGCTGCCAACAGATCAGAGCCTGGTGGCTACTTGAGGCCCCAGTATTGGTTTCAGGACACCTGACATCACAATGTCCAGCCAATTAGCTGCCGCTGGTGGCGCAGGAGATGGGACTCAGGGTTTAGCGCACCTGTTGCCCAACTCTGGCTTAACCTGCATGAGGGCAGGGAAAGACCTGTGTCAACAGTCACGTGTAGTTCTTTGCATAGGGGGTGCTGGGACACTAAGCCAGCATAGACCCTGGAGGGACCTAAGGTTATGTGTGTGAGTCCTTTTTTGCTTTCTGGGTGACTTCAGGGTGCTAAGAGGGGACTGAGGACGAAGCCAAGAGGCTGTAGTGACTTTAGGGTCAAGGGGGTACGGGCAGTGGCGAGGAGAATATTGCTGGGCCAGGGTGGAGGTCACAGGATGTGTGCAGCTTCTGAGGCTCTGCCCCTGGCAAGAATGACAGCAGTACTGTGTACAATTAACAAAAAGATCTGTATTAGAACATTTATACTCAGGGAAGAAAGAGGTATCTGCATCATCAAATGTGGAATGTTGAAGAAATAGTTAAAATAAATAGATTCCGAGCGTGGTTGGGGTTGGCTCAGGCTGGGACTCACAGAGGCCTCCGCACATCAGCTCCAGGCTGCAGGGGCCACCGCCTGGCCATACTGGCCTCCTCCCTGACGCAGCACAGCTGTGCCTGGGACATAGAGAGTCTTTCAGGTGCCGGTACAGCCAGCAAGCTCACTCCCCACCTTCCTCGCTTATCTCTGTAACAATGTCTATCAGGCTCTGGAGCCCAAAGATATAGCCAGCATCCTGACCCTCATGTACCACGCTGTCCTCGCCATATAGCCTGCAAGTGGTGTGCGCAAAGTCGATCATGCGCACGTCCACTGAGCTGGCACCGATGGGCTTGTAGGCATAGGCACCAGCAGACTCATCGGCTGACTCCTCTGATAGGTCCTCCAAGTCCTCAGCATCTGAGTCCAGGGCCACCTCAGGCCATTCCTTGCCATCGTAGATGACCAGAAGGGAGCTTGAATAGAAGCGGTAGGACTCTTGTCGCTCTAAAACAGCCTTGAGCTCAGCAAGTTTCTTAAGCACAGGGCCCAGGAGCTCACGGCGCAGGTACCGCCCATTGTGGAAGAACTGGAAAAGGGCCTCCTTGAAGCCCTGCACCGACAGCTTCCGTCCGTGGTACTTGTTCATGAACATGAGCTGCCCACTGCCTGCCTGGTACACCTGTGGAAGGAGACCAGCAGGTCAGGTGCTGACAGCCACCTCAGAGCTTGGACCCTGAGGAGTGGCAGCAATATGACAGCCCTGGATCAAACCCTTTAACTTTTTGAGTAAACCAATCACACAAGACACTGTCTTCTCTGATCAACACCTACTTGGGATGCAGCCCTCTGACTTGGGTTCCATCCCCAGCCCCCTGCTCAACGTATGGGCTAGTGGAGAGGGCCTAACCCTCTTGGCTTCCCTTCCCTCTCCTGTTCACAGACTCTGGACTCAGCCAGCCTGGCCAGTCCTAGAGGGGATCACCCAGGCATGCATGCTTTCTTTTCTAACCAGAAAGTGACAGACTCACTCAGTCAAATATGGAATCTTTTGAGAAAATAGGACTATGCTGGGGGGGGCGGGTAGCAGCTACCAGATGCCCTAGCCAGCTCATGTCGTGCACCAGCACTCCCCTCACCTGCATGCCACACACACGGACACCGATGACTGCAGATGTGCTCTGCTGGCATTTGCGGATCTGGTTGGCTGCCTTCTCCTCTGAAGCATCGTCACCATGCTGGCGTGTACCCATCTTGAGGTCCAGGACACAAGGCACCTCATAGCGGGAAGTCAGGTTCTCCAGTAAGATAAATTCTGAGTGGTTAAGGACAATCCCCCCTTTAAAGAGAAAGTGCTGCTGCATGGGACCTTGGCACTCCCCAGGCACAGTTCCTGCACACAGTGCCTCAGAGAAGCCTAGATCCACACACAGCCCCATCAGTCCTGCTATCTCTCATGCAGGGAGCCCAAGTCTGAGTAGAGGGCTAAAGGGCACCTTCATTTTTTGTTAGGGAACTGGCCTGAGAACAGTCGGGGTCCAGACTTGACATAGGCCTGGGCTCCCCCAGCATGGGAGATACACACATCATTTCCTGAATTCAGCAAAGTGTGGGACCAGGTCCAAGAGCATACAGTCCTAAATTATAAACAGAATATCAAATAAGTTCAGTAAACCCTGTAGCCTTAAATATGAACTGGAAATATAAACATGAACTCATGAAAAGTTTTCTCTTTAAAATGTATATTTTCCTAGCTGTGTGCCCTGAAAAGGTCTAAAAATAATAACCAGATGTATGAGCATCCCTAGTGCCCAGCCCAGTGCTCCTAGAGCAGGGATTGGTGAACTATGGCCCCTGCTCATTGCTGTACAGACTGTAAGCTAGAAATGGTTCTGATATTTTTAAGACATCAAAAAAATATATATATAAAATACTTCATGACACATGAAAATTAAACGAAATTCAAATCTCAGTGACCATAAACAGTTTTATTGTAATACAGCCATGCTCACTCATTTACATTATTGTCTATGGCTACTTTCATGCTATAATGGTAGAGTTGTGACAGAGAGTATGGGCTGCAAAACCTAAAAAGATCTATTACTTGGCCCTCTCCTGGAAATGTTTGCAACCCCTGCCTTAGAGGAATGATTGAATTCACACCTGGAGTAGGAAACATACATGACCCTAGACCATCTTTTTATACCAGAAAGTAAGATAGCCATCACAGACTACTGTGATTGTATCAAAATGACTCAGAGACCTATTCTGAAAAGCTCCCACCGGCCAAACATGGAATAATTTGAACATCAGTAAAGATAACTTCAGTGGACTAAAACATGTCAAACGTTTAAATTCATGGATTCATAATGATACCGAAAAACTCCCTGGTCGCCTTTGGACGATGTTAAGAAGCCCACCATTATTTCAAATATCTAGTAAATAAAGGAAAATAGACATTTAACCTGCCTTTCCTATATAAACTGTATCTCAGGATAAGCACATAACTGATGAGGAAACGTTTTTCATTACGGAAGGATTCCAGCTAATGAATGAAGAAGGACAAAATTAGAAAATCACCTAACGAAAAAATAGATCTAAGGCAATGGCAATACAAAAGAGAAAGACAACTAAACACTGTACTTTCCAATGGACATATACAATACCATCTTTGAGGGATTCCTGCCACCATCCCCCCCAAAACTGAAACTGACTCTGACCAAGCCTGTAGATCAAATTATCAACTTAATGGAAAGAGAGGGAAAAGAGTAACAGGTAAAAGATACCACAGGGATGTAACCAGTAAAATCCAGATGGTGGAAAACTCTAGAAGACCCAGTTTCTTTGACAAGAAATTTCCAAGAAGAAAAAACAGAAGTATATTTAAAAAGACTTAAACATTTCAGTCAAATGTAACACGTGAACCTCATTTAGATCCCCAATCAAATAAAGCATCAATAAAAACACATTTATGAGACAATTAGGAAAATGTGGACATAAACTAGGTACCTGATAGTAAGAAGTTACAGCCTACATTTTAAGGAGTAATAATGGTATGGAATGTTTAAAATATCCTTATCTTTTAGAGATACATGCTGAAGTGTATACAGATGAAATGTATCTGAGACTTGCTTCAGAAAGAGTTCAGTTGGGGGTTGCTGGGTGTATAGAGTGTCATGACATGAGACTGACATGAGTGGGTAAACTGCTGAACCTGCACTTAGAGGTTCAATGTATTCTTCTTTTTTTAACATGTTTAAAATTTTCCCTAATAAAAAGTTAAAAATAAATAAAACATACTCAATTCTGAAGAATTTTCCCCCACAAGATTGGAAAAAAAAAAAATCAATGAAGTACATCTTAATGGGTAAGAAGGGAAAAAAATAGAAAAGGACTCTGTGCTTTCTTCATGTGCCCATCTGGTAAACCAGACTGAAAGGTCAGTCCTCCCCCTCCCCCCAGCCCTTGGCAGGTAAGCACTATTTGGGGACTTCTGCAGGAGACTGAAAACATGAACCAGTCCCTTGGACTCTAGGCTAAAGCCCCTTGATGCAGGTTGGTCCCTCCATGAGGTGCCCCTCATCCCCAGGGACCCATCGGACGCCCTCCCCACCACCTGCACTCCCAGACCAGCCCTCAGCCCCAAGGGAAGTGATGTTTTTCCCACTGTTATCACATAGGGTGTCCTGGCACAACCATGACTAAAAAAATCCAAATTCTCTCTCCAAGCTCCAAGGGTCTCCTCACTTACCCTCCCCTCTCCCCAAGGTAGAGATGCCCTACGAACAAAGGATACTGTACTGGTTCCGATGTTTTGCATTCTCCTTCATTCTCTGTAACTGCTGCTGGTGACATTTCATGCTCCAAGGGTTATAGTGTTTAAGCTGCGAACTTACATTCCCCTTTTTCTCTACACTGTAGTACAAGACTTCAGATTTCTTTAGCCACTCAAATTCTTCTTCTAACTTATGGCTACAGAGAGACAAGGAGCCAATAAATCGCAACGTCTTATTAAAATTCAGGGCACGAAGGAACTTTCTGGAGTGATGGGAAGTTTGATATCTTGATGCAGTGGTGGTTTCAGTATATACATTAAACACTTCAAATGGGTACATTTTATTGTATGTATATTATACCTCAAGAAAGTTAATTTGCAAAAAAAGTAAGGGGCCAGCTCACTGTTTTTCTACAGTAAGGAGAACCTAAGATGCAAGAACAGCTTCTGCCTCCATCCCCTGCCCTGCAAGGCAGCCTTCATTGCCCACTTCTAGGCAGTACCACCCCCTGGCCTCTGGTACATCCAGGTTCTCTAACTCCGAATGCTGGAAACTAGAAAAATCTGAATTGAAATTCCATGGGAATAAGTTAACCTACTTAGCTACATGATACGTACTTCAATTTATATAGATTATTTATATTTTTACAAGCTCTGCTAAGGTGCAGCACTTGGAAGGCTCTGCCTAGGTGGATCCTCAAGATTCGGGGATGCCCAACTGACCATTTTGTCTCCTACTATCAGTGAGCAACTTGAGGTGACAAGATGGCTCCTGTCTTGGTCACTGCTACATCCACAGGATGCAGCATAAGGCCTGGCATGGGGCAGCTGCAGAAGGAATGAGTGATTGAAACTCTTTTACAGCTGCCACTGCAGCTGTTTACCCAAAATGACATGATCTAACCCAGAGTTAATTATGGCAAAGCTGGGCATGCCATGCAGGAACTGACCACTGAGTGATAAGGCACCTACTAAGTCCATCCTGTGAGTCCTTAGTTCCAGAGGACTGGGTTGTAACTAAGATCCCTCCCCTCCCACAGAATCCAGGGTACCCCCATCTCAGTCTATACACCCACCTCTTCATCTTCTCTTCTTTCCGGTGCTGCCGCACCCAGTCCTTGGGGGTCTTTTCCGTTTCTAGGCCGTGATGTTTTTTGTTTGTCCACCTTAGGAGCTTACTTTTTGGTTCACAGTCTGAATTGTCTACACCATCTGCAGTTCCATGGTCCCCTTTCAGTGGATATGCTATTAAACACAAGTTTCTGTCTTCATCTTCTTCAAAGCACACAGATACCACACCTGGAAGGGGGGTGAGGAGCAGAGAGGACTTTTAATTCCACAGGAAGATGCTTTATAAATAACATGATTGTAACATTTGTTTTTTTCTTACCCTGTTCCTTAGTCTCTATGTTGCCAGAGGCCCCAAACTCATCTGCCATCCTAACAAATATCAAAACAGCTAGAAAAGATGACACCATACAAGACAAGCGATTAGGGAGCAAACACAGCCGAGTCTTCCTCTTTGATGCACTCAACAAGGCAAAAGCCAAAGAACTACAAGACACATTTTTCTGTCATTGAAAATGTTTATTAATTTTTATGTAATTCGTCTAATCCTAAGAGAGATGTAAAAACATTTGCTCTTTATATCTTGTGGGAATTTTTAACGCCCTGAACAGAAACTCCGATGGCCTCGAGGCTTGCTTTAAAGCAGAGCCTGAACACAGGGGAACAGGTTTGCCTGAAGGGTAAGAAGCATCCAAGGGTAAGGGAGGACTGGGGAAGCAAAACAAAATAAAGGAGCAAACAAAACAAACCACACACCACAAGAGACACCCTACTCAAAGGCTTTGCTACGCCCCCACAAAGGTGGGCGCCCCAAGCCTTTTGTCCTTCTCAAATATTGTTACTTTATTGGTCTTTGCAGTCTCATGTCACAAAAGAACAAAATGAACACAAGGCAAATAGGGCTGGGCTGGGAGCACAGACGCATGGTGGCCTTGAAAGCAGCTCTCCCCTTCAGGTCTCTAGAACCTGCCATGTGTAATTACAGTCTTTGAGGAGGGGGCTGTCAGGTGGGAGCGTTTCAGCAGGTGCCGATGAGCGCCTTACAACCGACTGGCTGAACATCTTTCCTCCCAGGCCTCTCTGGCCCAGGGAATACTCAATTTGCTCAGTCCTTGCTACCCGCCCGCTCGCTTGCTTGCTGCAGGGGAAATGCATGCTCAGAGAGAGATGACACTTCTCAGGTGGTCCCCGGCTCTGGGAGCAGAGGAGCCAGGGTGGGAATTCAAGGGACCACACTTCCCTGTGGCCACTGGGGGGTGGGGAGGAAGAACCAGGGGAGAAAAGGGGGCAGGGGCGGCCAGCTAACAAGGGGCCTTTGGCTTTGTCCTGGAAAAAACAACAGAGAAGGACCAAGTGAGGGCCCCCAACTCCTCCACCCCCACAGCAACATACATGCATATTCAGAGTACAGAGAGAAGCCCCACATATTCTGTCTTCAAAGGGCCTGTTTCAACAGTCCCAGAAGAACCTAAATTGTTCAAGAGTCCTTTGTATAACCAGTCAATGCAAATTTAACATTAACTTCCTTAATGGGTTCGTCTTTGATTTACAAATGACACCCCCCTCTCCAGGAAAGACCACACCATGCTGGTGGCTGCTGATGTCCCCCCAAAAATGCATTATAAAAAGGAAGAAAAAGTCACCATATGTGAATCAAAGGGTCGCCTTAACAGCAATTTCAGGGACATTCCGTAATAGCAAAGGGCTTCAGCTAATCAGTACAGGCCTCCCACTCCTGCATTCCATCTGACTCAACCCTGCTCCCAGCCTACCTAATCACCCGGGCATCTGGTTTCCTGGAGGACAAAAAGCAGGTGGCAAGTATTCTGGGTAAAATCCTCCCAAAGTCTTCCCCTGCTGTCCCCTATGGGGGACTATGGGTTACTGTGATCAAGAGACACTTGAACATAAAACACAACTACACTTCCACCAAAAATAAACTCAAAACAAATCCACAAAACAAAACAGAATTCATCAATCTTACCAGGGCTTGAAAACTTGAGGGTGTGAGCTGCTGGGTTGAGGGCCAACACGGGGAGGAGGGAAAACACAAAGTGAGTGGGAAGGGGTGGGGGCTCCCGAGATGGCTGCCTGGGCCTTCCATGGCCGCGACGCCTCACATCTCTTTGCTAGGCGCTGGCGACCCCTAAAGCAGCTGGGGGCTCACCTTTGTACTGGGGAGTGAATTTGCGCATCTCGGCTGGGAGGGTCTCATAGAACTGGTGCTCCCTCGGGACCAGGGGCTTGCACAGGGTCGTCTCGTTGAAGCGGAGCACGCACGAGTGCCCCCCGACCTGGTGGACAAAGGGCTCCAGTAGAACGCCCTTGGCGCAGGGCTCCACGTCCATGACCCTGAATGCTGGGCTCATCCTCCAGGCGCAGGCAGAAGGGGGAGGCAGCGGGGTCTAGCGGCCAGTGCGCCCTTCGTCTGTCGTCTATCTGTGCGTCCGTTTGTCCCGGCCTCGGCTCCTCGGTTGCGCGGGCCAGGACGCCCTGCCAGAAGCAAAGAGTGACAAGGGAGTTTGGAAGTGGCCTGGGAACCGCCTAGAGCTGCTAGCCCTCCTCCTCCAGCGGAAAGACAAACAGCCTGAACTCACGCGGGGCCCCGCCCATGCCGCCCACTCCGGCCCCGCCTCCTCCCTCAGAAACAACCCCCTGAGCTCTCGAGGGGCGGGGCCGGATGCCGACAAGCACAGACTGGCTCCAGGGCCTCTAAACAGCCCGTGTCCCCCCCATCCCCACGGCGTTAGAAAGCCACGACCGTGAGCAAAACGCGAAACCAAGACGAAGTAAAAATCACAATTTCAAACCTATTATCTGGATTAAATCTTACCATTTTGTAATAAAATTGTTAAACTTAAGGTGGTTGGTTGATGTCCCAGTCTGTTAACTACATATATATTTTAATAGACTTTATTTTTTAGAGCAGTTTTAGGTTCACAGCAAACTTGAGAGGAAGATACAAAGATTTCCCATATAGTCCCCTATGCCCTGACACATGCATAGTCTCCCCTGTTAATATCGCCCACCAGAGTGGTACATTTGTTACAAGTGATGATGAACCTACATTGACACATCATCACAGTTTACATTAGGGTTCACTCTTGGTCGTTATGTTTTTATAAAATGCATTTAAAGGGAAAACCTGCTTACACATCATCTAGTTAAGGTTTGGCCAACGACAAGCCCTATTAACCTTATTAGCAGTGGAGCTTGGGCCTAGCTTTAATGATTAACGTCTATCTAAAAACAACTGATCAAGGGTGGCTAACTCCTTAAAAAGATACACAGTGTTGTAGGTCACTGACTATTTTTATCTGTTCTATCCTGATCTCCCAAAGCTGGGGCACACCTTTAAACCAAAGCTGCACTCCTAGGGTGATCAGGGCTCTTATCCACTTGAGGTCCAGGGCTTTAGCCCTGACTTCCCATCCCCAAACACACTGGATCTCAACAAAGCACACCTCCATGTGCCTGTTAACCATTTCAGGGCATGTCAAGCTAGTTCTCTGTTTTCTGTCTATAGTTTACAGACTGCACCATATCTAACAGCACCACTTACCGAGCTTGCGCTACATTTCAGCATCTGTACAGGATTCTTACTGGGAACTCCTCTGGTTCCCATGACTCCAATTGAGATGGTGGTAGTGAGAATGGGTCTGCTGGAGATGTGCCCACTGTCCTCTAATGTGGGGAAAGCACCTATCATGTGCTAGGTTCATTACAGGAACTTATCTCACTTAGTCTTCATGATACTTTCTCTACATGATACCCTATGCAGACACTAATCTCCCTGTTGCAAACAATGAAGCTAATTGGAGGAGGTGAGCAAACTCATCCAGGGCCAGGAACAATAAGCCATAGCTCCCAAGTTAACCTCAATCTGTTGGATGCCCCTACACAGTTGCCTCTAGGGCCCAGGGTCTCTGGCAATTCTGCCTTGGACAGCACTCCTACGTAGGAGTGGGACATTAGCTTGTCCCATGAGGGTGCTTTCACCAGGGATTTATATTTTCTATTTATAAAGTAGCCTCTTTTAAAGAGTTTAAGCTGGTATTAATCTCTTTCTTTCAGAGAGAACCAACTGTGGGCCCAAATTGGACTCAAGGATTAGGAATCAAAAAGCTTTGCTATATGCAAAGAACAGAAAACCAAAGGTTTCGATTTCTCACCTGGTACTACCTTCTCATCATCACAGAAGCCTTAGGAAGGAATGTGCTGAGAAGAGTCCTAAGGCACAAGACAGGCAACCAGCTCTAAGAATGAATACATTCCAGACTCCCTCCAGAAGGTGGAGCTCTGAGATGCCTGGCCACACATAGGTCTATACTGACCAGTTCATACTAGTCTACTGAAAAGACCTCTTGAGTAAGAGCAATACCAAAGGAAAGCTACTGATTTATGGTCGGACTGCCAGGACCCAAGCACGAACCAGGTACCACAATTACTAAATTGTAAAAACACAAGACTTTCCTCGTGAGCCAGGCTTTAGGAACACAATCCAAACCTTTCATAAAAACGTAAAACTTCTTTTGTTATCAGAGCAATGCTAACAATGATGCAAATCCCTTTCCAATTCTGTTCAAGATTCCTTAAATGTATTCAATTAAGTAGAAAAATATCTTTCTCCAGGCATCTCTCTTACCCATCCCCACCTTCAATGAAAAATATAAAGTAAACAAAAACTGGCCCGTCATGGTAGCTCTCTGGAGTTGGTTCAGAAGTGTGGTTGGAGGCCAAAGGGCCTGGTGAGGGTCTCCACCCCCTCATCCTCCCAGGTCCCCAGTGTGTTCCTTAGCTGCTGGGGGGTATGATGTTACACTGTGCAACCCTCCCCCCAGCACCCAACTCTGGCAGGCCACAGGACATTGTTCCCCAGAGAATAATCATCATCTTGGGTAGAAAGGCAAAAAAAATAAGGCTCATTCTCATCTGAGCCAAGTCTGATGACAGAGGAAACTCCCAAATGTGAGGTGGAAGTAGGGAGACAATTTATTATCCTGTAGTGAGGTGGAGTCAGATTCTAGTCCCAGTTCTGCTGCTCAATTGCTTGAAAAAAGACTCCAAGTCCCTGAGTCCTTTTGGGTTCCAGTTTTCTGATCTGTAAAATGGAGAAGATAGGCCTGGAGTAGATCTCTATTCTGTGGGCTATGTAATCAAATTAGTGAGTGGTAACCAGTAGTTTCTTTCTTTGTTTTAATCAAATAGAAAAAAACAGTAAATATCACTGCATTGCACATAAGTCCCTTTTTTTTCTTTTGTGAGGAAGGTTAGCCCTGAGCTAACATCCGCTGCCAATCCTCCTCTTTTTGCTGAGGAAGACTGGCCCTGGGCTAACATCCGTGCCCATCTTCCTCTACTTTATACGGGACGCCACCACAGCATGGCTTCACAAGTGGTACGTTGGTCTGTGCCTGGGATCTGAACCTGTAAACCCCAGGCCACCAGAAGCGGAACACGAGAACTTAACTACTAGGCCACTGGGCCAACCCCAGGTAAGTCCCGTTTGGTGATTCTTTTATTTTAATTATGTTCAATCTCTCAATATGAACATAAGTATGGCTTCACTGTATAACACATTTCTCACATTTGGGGTTGCAGACAAAAAAGTGGAACTTCTAGGGTCCCTTACAGGCTCTATCCCTGTGGGAAAATGAAGGATCAATTTCCCAAGGATTATACAGCACATTAGCTTCCTCTGTAGTGGCCTCAACCTGGCCAGAACAAAGGAAAGCACCCAAAGCACCAGCGCTGTTGCATCTGCTATGCTCTCTCTCTTCCATACATGGTTTGAGCAGTGGGATCTCTTAATGGTTTTTAAACATCCGAAGTCTGTGGCCCAGTTTCCCAGGACTCCTGGAGTATTAATAGTTACTGTGAAGTCCAAGCAATGTGTGGACCCTGTACCTAGGGAGATAGGGAATAACCGTAAAATACTGGCTTCAGATTGAGCATCTATTTTGGCTTTTCTTTTCTGAGGAAGATTAGCCCTGAGCTAACATCTGTGCCAATCTTCCTCTATTTTATATGTGGGTCACCATCACAGCACGGTGTAGGTCTGCGCCCGGGATCTGAACCCGGGCTGCCGAAGTGGAGTGTGCCAAACTTAACCACTAGGCCACGGGGCTGGCCCCTATTTGGCTTTCTACATTGCCTCACATTTGTCCACAAAACTATGAGCAGGTAAGGAACACAAAATATGATTCATCCTAGGTTAGGATATAGCCCAACCCCCTAAATCTATCAAATTGGTTTAAGGATCTGGGGGAAACAATGCCTTAATATTCTTAACTATTGAAATACTGCAAGTAAAACAGCTATGACTCATGAAAGCCCCTGGGCCCTTAGTTCATACATCTAGAATTTCATTAGTGAGGCTACAAATGGAATCTACTGGGGCCATTTATTCTGCCTCAAAAAAAGCCCCAGGGTTGGGTAGTTACAGTGGATGGTGTGAGGCACCCTAACTTGATGGAAAAACAACCTTCACTACCCATACCTCCTCTTCGTGAGCCCCAGAGCCACTGCCCAGTATCTGCACACATCCATACATGACTACACCACCAGGGTCAGTCACTGGGACTCTCAACCATTGCTGGTAAGAATGCAAAAAGGGACAGCCACTTCGGAAAACAGTTTGGCAGTTTCTTATAAAGTTAATAAACATATACTTATTATATGACCTAGCGATCCTACTCATTGGTATTTACCTAAAAGAAATGAAAATAAATGTTCACACAAAGACTTGTACACAAATGTTCATAGTGACACTATTCACAACAGCCAAAAGGTGGAAACAACCCAAATGTCCATCAAATGGGTGAAAGAATAAACAAATTGTGGTATATCCACATAATGGGATATCATTCAGCAATAAAAAGGAATGTACTGATACATGCAACAACAAAGATTAATCACAAAAGCACTATGTTAAGTGAAAAAAGCCAATCACAAAAGACTATATATTGTATGATTCTATTTATATGAAATTCTAGAAAAGGCAAAACTATCATAGCAGAAAGAAGAAATGCAGTTGCCAGGGAGCAGAGGTAGGGGAATAGGACTGACTGCACAGGGGCCCAAGAGCACTTTTAGGGGTAATAAAAATGTTCTGTGCTGTGACTGGGACAGTGATATGACTACATAAATTTGTTAAAACTCATCAAATTATAGACTTAAAATTGATGAATCTTGTACATAAGTTATACTTCAATAAAGGAATTAAATTTTTCTTATACATTTTTGAATTTACAAAATTTTCATAATTATATATTATTTTAATAATCAGAAAAGCTTATACTTAAAAAGATCATATTAGCTGTTAAATAGTTTGGCTGAAGTTTACTTTTCCATCCATTCTAACTGGGCTCATTTGCCTCACACTGAGCATCTTGAGTCACTCATGCCAAGGTCAGCTTAGGTTGCCATCTCTGTCAAAGTAAGGGTTTTTCCTTTCAGTGAAGGCACCTCCTCATGGTAGGGACTTTCAGGGACCGCATGTTTCCCCTCATAAATCCATGACACCCACTGCTAATCCTACAGACACCCACTGCTAATCCTACAGCCATCTGCTCACTTTGAAAGCCTAATTTTTATTAGGGTCTTAATACTAGCAGACTTCTACCAGTTGCATGATTATCTTTTTCAATTCTTATAAAGCCAAAGCAAAAGCATATTTTACATACAAATGAGCAGAACAGAAACATAAAGGTCTAATAAGTCTTTCTGTAAAACACCCCGAAGAAAAGAAAAATCAACATCAAATCTGCTCCAATTATATTGGCTTCCTAGTTATTTCTCAAACATACCTGGCACACACCTACCCCAGGGCCTTTGCATTTGCCATTCCCTCTGCTTGGTACATTCCTCCCCAGATAGCCCCCTGGCTTGCTCTCTTACCTCCTTTAGCTCTTTATGCAAATATCACCTCTTTCGTAAAGTCTTCCTGAGCCACCCTATCTAAAAGTGCCACACACCCCCATCCACACTCCCTTATATAACTTTGCTTTATTTTCTCTTTAGCACTTACTGCCATCTAACATACTTTATGTTTTCTTACTTGTCTTGTTTATTTTCTGTCTTCCCCACGCTGCCTCCACCAGAAAACAAAGTCCATTAAGTCAGAGATTTTTGACTGCTCTGTTCACTGCTGAATCTCCAGATTCCAGAAGAGCACCAGCACAGAGTAGGTGCTCCACAGGATGTGCCCCAAATCACTACTGCATCACGAACACCTGCTGCACACAGATCAACAGAGAACTCAAAAGGCCCCCACTGCAATGATCCAAACCCAGACCAATCATACAGTGACTACAATTAGAAAACAAGGCATGCCACACACAACAAAATGCATTCTGAGCACTGACTGGTGTTTATTTTCATTTATAATCTCCTACCTTATCAGGTCTGCATTAACTGGGGAGTATAAATGAAGGACCCTGCACCTGAACACTCATCTAGGACCTGCTGGTGTGGAAACATTTCATGTAAACAAAGCCTAAGCTCTTAGTGTAATGACAACCAACCTTTTGGAAAATTCTCTCTTATAGAAAATCAGGCAAGAAAAGATGTTGACTGAAGAATAAACTTTAAAAATGTAGCTACAAGAAGATTAAAATCCTGTTATTGTTTAAAACAAATGTACTAACTAGCATTCAGAAATTCTGGGTTGATACTGAGTCACCACCTCTCAAAGACCCAAGGTTTTCAGGTTGCTGAATTATCACTGAAAGATAATTATCCCCATCTTTTGCAGGCAAAGCAAAGAAAGGCCATGGGGTGGTGCTGAGTATATGCTGAAGGCCTCTTCAGCAATGCTGGTGGGTCTGCCATCCAGCTTTAAACAAGGTGTCTCAGCAAGATGATGCAGAGAGAAAATCATTCTCTCCATGACCTGGACTTCCAGGGAAGGTGGATAACAAATGAGGCACAAGCCCTGGTGACAAAATGAATATATAAAAAGGAGTTCTAGCAAAATAAAGCCAGGAAAGAACAGGAAAGCTGTCAATGTTTGCCTTGTGGGAAGCATCAAGCAGAGTGGCTGACCAGACTGACCCATCTGGCTACATGACATCAAACTACCATCAACCTCAGGAAAACTCCCATCACTGCTCCATAAAAATCAACTCCCTCCACTCTTACAACAGCCCTCTGGAGTAGATACTATGATTATCTCCCTTATAGATGGGTGCACTGAGGCACCATGAGGTTACCATATCACCTAGGCCTCATCACAGAAAACAGGTACCTGAGATGAAGGAGTTGCTGCAAGAATGCTGCAATCAGTCTTAACCTCAAAGGAGCTGCAGCCTGGCTGGATGGGAGGGTGTCACCTCCATGCCACAGCAGGTACTGGCTCCACCAAAGCAGCAGGGCCAGAGAGACAAGACACAGAAGCCCTGCAACGACTTCACAAAGATGCCTGTGGTCTAACACTAGGTGTTCATTTTCTCCCTCATTTGCATTTTTTCTAGTTCTAATAAAGGAAAAAATAAAAGTTGTAAGTGGAACTATTTTATGAAAGTCACAATAAAGCAGACCTTTTCCCCAGTGTTGAGTGAAAACTTAACAGCAGATTCTGTTCCAAAAATCTGGATAAGGGGACCTGCCCAGTGGCCTAACAGTTAAGTTCGTGCGCTCTGCTTCAGCGGCCCAGGGTTTCACAGGTTCAGATCCCGGGCGCGGACAGACACTCTGCTTGTCAAGCCATGCTGTGGCAGCGTCCCATATAAAGAAGAGGAAGATGGTCAGGGATGTTAGCCCAGGGCCAGTCTTCTCAGCAAAAAAGAGGATTGGCAACGGATGTTAGCTCAGGGCTAGTCTTCCTCACAAGAACAAAAATACCCCCCCTAAAAACCAAAAATCTGGATAAGGTTTTCCGTAAGGGAAAGAGCAGCCTCTCAGATGTTCCTCTCTTAAACCACCAGCAAGACCATACTGCCCCAACTCTTTGTCTTGTCAGACCAGATTTCTGGGATGACAGACTAGAGGCCCTCAAGATGGAGGGGGACAGGGAGAAGGAGCTTCTAGCCTACCTAGAAATATGTTCATCAGAGTTACACTGCTAGAATTAGAGTTTTAGCATTTAAAAAGCTTTTTCTAGCTAAAACTGTAGGATCACCAATCTAAATGATTAATTCTAAGGTGTCACATAATCCTCTTTATCAGAATATCAAATTTTCTTATAAATAGCTAAATGTATTCCATACAAACACCAAGAATTTTCAGTCCTTAAAAAGCCCGTTACCTCGGGGCCGCCTGGTGGTGCAGCGGTTTAGTCCGCGCTTGGCAGCCCAGGGTTCGCAGGCCCGGATCCCGGGCGCCCGCCGACGCACTGCTCGTCAGCCACGCCGTGGCGGCATCCCATATAAAGTGGAGGAAGATGGGCACGATGTTAGCCCAGGGCCAGTCTCCCTCAGCAAAAAGAGGAGGATTGGTGACGGATGTTAGCTCAGGGCTGGTCTTCCTCACACAAAAAAAAAAAAAAGCCCGTTACCTCTCTTCAAGGGCAATTTTCCATCTCCAGTCTCCTCCTTGGTGCAGTTATGACTCCAACCACCTTGTAAGAAACATACACAACAGGAAATGACTCTCTCAGACTATGGCCAAAATTGCTCTGAGGTCTCCATCTATGGGGGACTTTCCTACCTTGATCATGGTCCTCTTATGTGCAAATAAGATTATATGCTCCCTGCCTGTGGTCAATATTTACCCCTGCTCATCTCTCAGCCTGTTCCCAAACCAGATGACACATGAACTCACCCTCAGAAACAAAGGGTGCCAGAAATAATTCAGTTCTGATGGGCATTCACAGAATCCAGGCAGCCCCGACCTGCCCACGCCAGCATCTGCTAGTAGACGGACCAAAGAGTGCCCTGCACTGCACCAGGTCCTATGCCCAGGAGGCAAAATTTCCTCTGGGTCCTCACAACACCTCGCTCAGGTGAATAATCCCCTCAAGGGTCTGCAAAGCATCCCAGGCTCACAGCACCAATCTGGCGGCTTTTATCATCCAACCGCTCTGAGTAATCAGTGTTCTTTCATGACCAGCCAGGAAAAGAATGGGATACGGTGGTGAGAAAATTCTTGACACTGTACAGGTCACAGCACTATGTCCTAACACAGAGCCATCTGCCAGTCATCCTCCATGAGTTCTGAGATTTCTTTCCAAAATAAGGCACAGCAAGATACGAAAAAATTTCTTTGGGGAAATCACGTTCAACTGCACCCATAGTTCTGAAGCAAATCACACAATGACCCCTTCGGAATCACTCAGCTTGTGAGAAGGGCAGTGAATTCAGTCAATCAAGAGCTCCTTTGAGGATTGGGAAGGAAGGCCAACAGGGCACTTCCGCTTTTGACATCTTACCACTGTGTTCCCCCTCTGGCTCTATACAAGGAGCCTAAGTTATTTTCAAAGTAAAAACACTCTTTGAGAGCAAGATAAATCATTCCTGGGAGAGGGGTAGCTTGTCCCTTCCTTTCTCAGCCTTCACCTGCCCCAGACCTGCTGGCCACACCCATCAGTTTTTCAGGGCCCAGAGTTTGTCAGCTGCCATCTGGCACCCCTGCAAGGTCCAACCTTCCAAATGTCCCAGGACCCTGCATCCTGCGCTTATGCAAAAATGCATATCCAATGTTAGTTTTATACTTGTACAACAAAAGTAATCTATTACTCTTATAAAACAAACATGGAAGGGGGATGCAAGATTTCTGCACTCCCCAAAAGAATAAGATGAGTTCACACAGCCCATGGGGCACCTCATTTCTGAGTGTGCAGCTGTGGATAGGAAAGCCTGTTGGCCCAGAAGCAGCCCAAACTAAAAGATGAAGAAGGCTCAAGGCAAGGAGCCATGGTAGGCTCTTCTGACAGGTGGACTTAAGGTAAACCAATGTGACTCAGGGAACTTGGGGCAAGGCAGCAGCTGCCCACACACCAGCTTTGTGGGATCCAGCCCAGGTACCAAGTGGGCACATTCTCGCAAATTAAGTGCAGAAATAGCAACACTAGAGCCAAGTGTTCTGCTTCCCGGTCTCTAACACAACTTATTTCATTAAAAGAAAAGTTTTACTCTCCCTCAGGCTTAGGACTGGACATCCGATTTCTAAAACATGTATGACTGTCTCAAGTAAGATAAATGGATGGATACATAGAGAAAACAGTAACACTAAATGATCTCCCCTTTTGATCAACTATGAGTTTCAGTTAAATACATTCAAAAGAGTTATAAAACAAAACAAAACAAAACCCAGCAGTACAAAGAAAACTGTGAATTCTCCATGACCGAAAGCAAGCAGAAGAGGCCCAGGCTGACTCCAGCCGCCCAGAAGGGCTTGTGATAGCAGATACTGGAGCTCCGTCACCAAGTCACAAGGGTTTCAAGAAAACCCAAAGCCTGAAATCCTTCAGTCCAGAGTGTAATAAGACTTCTTATCACCTCAAAGTGGCCAGGAACAAAAAGAACACAGGCAAAAGACCTAGCACAGTGAGGGCCATGAACAGCAGCTGTAGTTGTTATCATTTTTATTTTTTGTGGATAGGGTTCTGTAGGTGTTGACCACATCACTTCAGCAACAGCTACATTTCAAGAACACTTAAAATCAAATCAAAGCATGACTTTTCTGTTGTAATCATGTGCTTGTTTTGCTACCTGATCTAACCTGGATACCACATTTAGGAGTGACCATCCTCCCAACCATTTCAGTCTTTTTTTTGTGTGAGGAAGACCAGCCCTGAGCTAACATCCATTGCCAATCCTCTTTTTGCTGAGGAACACTGGCCCTGGGCTAACATCCGTGCCCATCTTCCTCTACTTTATATGGGACGCCGCCACGGCATAGCTGACAAGCAGTGCGTCAGCAGGCGCCCGGGATCCGAACCCGAGAACCCCGGGCTGCCAAAGCGTGAACTAAGCCGCTGTGCCACCGGACGGCCCCATCAACCATTTCAGTCTTAACTGAGTGGCATCAAGAACAAAAACTTGGGGGCCAGCCCGCGGGCACGGTGGTTAAGTTTGCACGCTTCACTTCGGCAGCCTGGGGTTCATAGTTTTGGATCCCAGGCACAGACCCCGCTTATCAAGCCATGCTGTGGCAGGCATCCCACATATAAAGTAGAGGAAGATGGGCATGGATGTTAGCCAGGGCCAATCTTCCTCAGCAAAAAGAAGAGGATTGGCAACAGATGTTCGTTCAGGGCTAATCTTCCTCACCAAAAAAAAAAAAAGAGTACATCTCTGTAAGTTTATACACTTGAGTTGTACCAAAAAAATTCTTTTTAAATCTTCTCCCTGGAAAATTGGGGCCTGCCTTATATTTGGGTACAAACGGTGCTTTACCTATCCTCGGTGTCTGTCTTCATGTGTAAACCAGGCATGGTACAGTTTTACAGAGGTACCACGAGGCGGGAATGAGATTAAACATCTAGCCTACTGCCTGGCTTGCACGCAATGCACTCCTCAAACATGAGCTGTCCTCTGTCCACTATCCCCAGTTCCTCCAAAGAGTCCAATGGGAAACGAAGGTCAGAGGGTGGACTTAACAGTACAAAAGGATAAGAGCACATTAAGCTTGCACTTGTGGAAGGAGGATGAATGGGACTTCAACACCAGAGAGAGAAATGGAGAGAGCCAAGGGACATCCTGTTTAGCCCTTAAACAGATTTTTTTTTTTTTTTTTTTTTTTTGTGGGGAACACCAGCCCTGAGCTAACATCCATTGCCAATCCTCTCCTTTTTGCTGAGGAAGACTGGCCCTGGGCTAACATCCGTGCCCATCTTCCTCCACTTTATATGGGACGTCGCCACGGCATGGCTGACAGGCATGGCTGACAGGCAGTGCGTCGGCGGGCTCCCGGGATCCGAACTCGCGAACCCCGGGCTCCCAAGCGCGGACTAAACCGCTGCGCCACCGGGCGGCACCCTAAACAGATTTTTTATCTGGTTACAAGTGTGACAAAATGACCACCATCAGCAGTTTGGTGTCTCTTCATCCTGTAATTTTCTTCTATGCATTTTTCTATTCTTTACATAAATAGGGTAAGACTAAATGTGTTGTTCTGCCTTTTCCCCCCAGTAAAATCAGCTTTATTTTTTCCCAACTTTTTTTTAATTGTGATAAAATTTACCATTGTAACTATTTTGTGGTGTACAGTTCTGTGGCATTAAGTACATTCACAATGTTCTACAACCATCACCACTATCAATCTCCAGAAGTTTTCATCTTCCCAAACTGAAACTCTGTACCTATTAAACAATAACTCCCTACTCTCCCTATCCCCCAGCCCCAGCAACCACCATTCAACTTTGTCTCTATGAATCTGACTACTCTAGTTTCTCATCTAAGTAGAATCATTCAATATTTGTCCTTTGTTTTGCCATTTTTTCCCCACTAAACTATATACCTTAGACATCTTTCCACATCTGTCTATATATTATATATGATTCCTTTTAAAGGCTGCATAACATTCACACATAATCATAATGTATTTATTGACTGCCCTACTGACAGTTATTTCCAATTTTTTATTACATAATAATGCAATGAGCATTCCTATATGTCTTTGCACATTTGTGGAAGTATTTCTGTAAGGAAAATTCCTAGAAGTAGAATTGCTGGGACAGAGCATAAATTAAAAAGGTTCCATCCACTGTTTCACTCTGACATATAACATATGTGAGCCACTGTGGGTTATGGAGCAGGGTGGTGACATTTTAGGTTAGGAAAATTAACCAGGCAGAAAGACAAGGGAAAACCTGGCTTCAGAGAGGCCCTGCAGGTCACGACTGCACTAACATTGGTAGAGGGACACTGGCAGCAGGAACCAGCATTTATTGGGAGCCTTCTCTGCATTCTTAAAGAGCAAACAAAGAGATACAATTCCTATACATATTAGAAGCACATGTGAAAAAGGGGGTTTGAGAGAAGAAAATTTTTAAAACTTTATAAGGTAACTTTGTAGGCTCATGAATTTAATATTTGGTTATTTGAAGATGTCAAAATCAAAGATGAAAGAAGAGGCAACACTGCCTTCACAGTCCTGAGCCTGGGAGTTTTCTGGAGGAAGGAGAAGACAGCAGGAACACCCCTAACAGAACTGCAACCCCTAGGAGGCATCAGGACCAAGACCAAGCTGACCTCTCCATCATTTCCCAGCCTGAACTTCCTTCTCTCATGGGTGTCTCCTCCTTCATCCCCGGGGTGGGGGTGGGGAAGAGTCCCTGACAGCCATCAGGTTCTGGGGCCTCCAACGCACCAGGGCTGTTCTCTCCAGATACCTGTCTCACCTGGAATGACTTCTTTAATGTCACCTCCCCCCACTCAGTGGCACACTTGGCAGGGCGCAGGGTCTCCTGCCTTCTCTACTGTATCCACAGAGCCTGGTGCCCTGCCCAGCCCACACAGGGGAATTAAGGAAGGAAAGGAAAGGAGAGTAGAGAAACAGGACTTGGTAAGTAGATGGCTAGGTACAGCACACTCTTCTTAACCCTTGAGGGGGGGGGGTGACTGACCCCCTAGAGAGCCTGCGACATCTGTGGGCCTCTCTCCTGAAAAACGCACACCCTCACTGAACTATGCATACAGTCTGGGGAGTGGGCAACCATAAACCCTATATTCAGAACCCCTGATACAGGGAATCAAATTAGAGGGATGAGTCAGATATTGAGCCTTCACAAGTCAGAACAAGGATGTTTTGTTCATGAAGTCAGGAACAGCTGAGAAGATACTGAGTTGAGCTGCAGACATTTAAATATAGGGGAATGGTCAAGCACTCAAGAACAAATGTTCAGCAGATAGTTGGGAGCAGTGGGATTGAAGCTTGAGTGAATCTAACTTGAAAGATCTGGGAGTTACCTACAAAGGGAAGATAGAAGGCCCCTCAAGAGTAATGTGCAAAGAAAGAAGAGCACCAGGTCAAGGTCTCCATAATTGTGAACTGCCTGTGAGCAGAGGGTACAACGTCAGTGTGAGATGAGGAGGTGTGTAGAGATAAGGAGGCAGAACATCTACCCCCTCCTTGGAGGCCAAGGGTAAGAATCTACTCCCAGTTCCACAAGGTAAATCTAGGGCTCAGACCCTTTGGACCACATGACAAAGAGGGAGGAGGAGGGTCTTGTTCTTGTGGCCCTTTAGGTCCCTGACAGCCCTCAGAGTTCGGTTTGGGGCTCATTTTTGAATGAGCCCTGGCAGCTTCTTTTCCACTTCTTCACCAAAAAGATAAACAGGAGTGACCGCTTCAAACCCAGTCACCAGAGTCAAAAGGTCTCAAGCACAGGAAGTGATTAGCAAAAGCCAGTTTATAGGAAACCCTGTAGGACAAATGACAGTTGCTTCAAAAGATAAATTACAAGAAAACTAGAATGAGCATATATAAATTTAAGAGACACTTCAATCAAATACAACATGCAGACCTTCTCTGGAACCCAATTTGAACAAACTGTAACAAAAAATAATGAGACAATCGGGGACGTTTGAACACGACTGGATACTTGAAAAAAATTAAGGAATTTTCATTGTTTTTCAGGCAGAATAATGGTATTGTAGATACCATGGGTACCTCCTTGTCTCTTAGAGCTACGCAATGAAATACTTATGGATAAGATACATTTTTGAGATATGCTTCCTAAAAAATTCAGATTTTCTTTTTTAAGGTGGGGGGAGGAAAGCAGAGTGTAGATGAAACAAGATTGGCTAGGAGTTGGTAACTGTGGAAGCTGGTGATGGGTGACAGACCCAAATCAACTGTGCATCACCTTAGGAAACTCTTTTCCTTCAAACTCTAAGGTGGACTTCAAATTCAATTTGGGGGGTAAAGGACCTTTCCTTGCCACCAGAATATATTGCAAAACACTAGTTCTACTTGTTACTTTTATTACTCAGTATGCAAATAGGAAAAAATATAATTTACTCAAAAACAAAAACATGCTTTAAAATATAATCACAGAAGAGTAGTCAACTGCATACTTTCTACTATACAAAAATGTGTTCAATTTGTTTTAGGTGATTATCCTACAGGTAAAATAACTTCACTTAAAGGAAAAATTCTTCCCCAGTGCATGCTCTTCATGAGCCAAACAATGGAAAATTTTCCCCTCAGCAAGCTGGCCTCAGGGAGGCTCAGGCTCATCCCTGTTGCCTAGATACCAGTGACATCTCAGTGCTTACAGAAGACTCTGGCACCTCCCCCTGCAAGGGAGACTGGCTAAGGTTCATCAGTCTGTGGTTGCTCCTTCCTTGCATATTCCACTGCTCAGACAGATACAGGACTGGTATGCAGTGTACTTGTCTGGCATCTGCGAAGCCTCGAAGCACAAAAGAAATCTATTACATCTGCTAAACTGGTTTTTACAATTACATCAACTCTAGTCCTAGTTCTCATCCTTAATTTCTAATAATTCCTGTGAATTCTACTCTAAAGTCACGAAGTAGGTAAACCAATTGGAGTAACAGTTAAACTTTTTCTGCAAAGAAAAAGTTAACTAGGTGACCAACTGGCCTATTATGACAAATATAATAAAGTATTACTTTGCCCAGTTTCTAACTGATACTGGGTAAAGTTAAAAAAATAAAAACACTACTCTGAAACTTCTCTTTAAATACTTAACACCAGGTTACAGGATGCAATTATACAAACTCCACAACAGCAATCTATATAAATAAGTATTTTAGTTCACTCAAAATGTCACCCAGCTAAAAATGCATCTACATATATTTTAAACACCAGAATTCATCAAAATTACTGTAATCATAGTGCTTTATAAAAAATATAAAACTGGTAATCTGCAACATTTTTGTTACCACTTTTCAAAAATTTCAGTACTTTTTCTTCCAGATGATATCTTATTCTTGTTCTACGTACATTTTGCTACCAAAATGTTTCATTCCAAGCAATGGTTAGTTCTATTCCCCCTGATATTTAGAAGCAGTAGATTTTACTGGTTTCTACATTTTATTTTCACAACATGTGGACTCATTTTTCTGCTAGTGCAACTTTCTTAATATATGAAACGGAATAAAATCCTAAAATGAAACAAATCATTAGGATGCAAAGGACAAAAGCAGTCTGTAATCAAATGTGAAAGAAATGAAAGCTGCACCCACGACGAAGCTTATCACTATAAAGAAGGCATTTTCTGACCCATTTTAGGACTTTTTGGGATAACGTTGTGTGCAGATTTCCCCACTAGACACCAGCTGACAGGCCCAACTGGCACTCAACATTCAAAAATGGCTGCACATCTGCCGGCCCCAGGTAACAGTACGTGAGGCGTTGTCCTGACTCCTCCAACCAAAGCCTCAAGGAGAACCCCCTAAATAACCCGGGAGATCGTAGACGCCAATGTCCTGGGGAGAACCCTCGATGACTCGGGAGATCTTGCCCCACCAAAGACCCGAGAAGACTCCTCAATGACCGGGGGAGAACTCCCCTCCCCTCAATGACCAGGGAAGATTCTACCCCTCAAAACCAGGGAAGATCTCTCCTCAATAAGCTGAAGAAATAATGCTTCTCTCAAATGACCGGGGAAATCCGGCCCCACGAAGACCCTGGGAGATCTCCCTTCCCCCACGTTCGCGGGAGAGCCCCTCCCCGAATAACCCGGGGACACTCCTAATGACTACAGACCTCGCCACCCAACCGCCCGGAGAAACCATCCTCTAAAGCGCCCCGGACGGCAGAGCCGTAAGCCGGGCGTTACCTGCGGCCTCAGCCCGATCCCGCGGCGCTTCCGATCTATTGTTTCTCACCCACCAAGATGGCGGCGGTCGCGCCGAGCCCCGCCCCCGCGTCTAGCTCCCGGCGCCCCTCGCTATTGTCGCTATTGGCTCGCACCGGAAGCCCCGTTCGCGGACTGGGCGGCCCGAAAAGCGCTGTTGCTAGGGCACCGGGATTCGCTGCGGGAGCTTCCGAAAGGGGTGCTGGACGGGGCGGGGCCAGAGAGGGGCGGGTCTTGCCTGCCTCCACGGAGGAGGGCGGCCAAGGAGGTCAGATGGGCGGTTGGGTGGACAGATGGGCTTCGGGCCGATGGGTGCAGTGCGGGATGTCTAGGGGACGGATGGGTCAACCAGCTGTCCCATTTTTCCCGGGTCTAGGGGGTTTCCCGGGATCCAGGACTTTCAATGCTAATTTTGAGAGTCTGAAGCAAACTGAGAAGTTGGTCACCCTAGCAGATGGATGGACAGAGGACTGGATGTGAATGGACGGAAAGATGGACAAAAGAGTGGCCGTAGACGGTGGTTAAGGGAGTGGTTAAATGCACAGGTGGACAGATGACTAGATGTAAATGGGTGGATAAATGACTAGATATAGAGAGATAGAGGAATAACTGTAGAGTCCTCTGTGTACTAGTGGATGACCCAGTGCCCAACCTAGGTCCTACCAAGCTCCACACTGCAGGACTTGTCTGAGGCTCTTTTGTCCTGGGCCCTGTGTTGACCAGAAGGGTTCCCACTTGAGTGAATGTCAGTGTAGCTGGGAAAGGTAAGGGAGGAGGGGGGTGCTACTGAGAGGGGGGCAGAGCCTCCTGCTTGATCTCCACTTTTTCTGTAAAGGAGGCCAGTGTTGCAGCCCTGTGTGCTGGGGGTTTGCAGAGGTGTGGATTCATTCATATACTCATTCATTCAACAAGTATTTATTGAGCACCTACGCTCTGTTCTGGAAATACAGCAGTGAACAAAAACATTAAAAAAAACAACAACCAAAGAAACAAAAAAAACCTGTCCTTATGGGGGTGAGCAGGAAAGATTTCTTGTGATCGGCTGATCTCTTCTCTCTTGTGTGGCTTCCAGGGCTCCATGCCCTCCTGGTTTCCTCTGACCTCACTGGTTCCTCCTCTTCACCTCTTCTCTCTCTGTCTATACTCATAATCTCATCCAGGTTCATGGCTACAAATCCCACCTGCATGGACCACATGATGGTCACTCCCAAAGGTGTATGTCCAGTACAGACCCTTCCGGAGTGCCAGACTTGATATCCAGCTGTCGACTAAGCGTCTGCACTCTGACTTCCACTTGGCATCTCAAACTCAACTTGTGCCATCCTAGCTCTGGCTCATCCCCTAAACCCACTCCACCCCACCTCCATGAGTTCAAGTGATGGCAGCTCAGTCCTTTCTAATGCTCTGGCCAAACACCTCAGAGTACCTCTTGACTACTTTCTTTCCCACTTATATCAATGCACCAGGAACTCCTGTTGCTTCCATCGCATCATCTACCCAGAATGAAATCATTTCTTGCCAGGTCCATGGCTTCCACCCAGTCTAAGTCACCACCATCTCTCCCCAGGGCAATGTCACAGCCACCTCCCAGTCTCCTGCTGCTGCCCTTTCCACCTTCAGTCTGTTCTCCACACATCAGCCTGTGAATATGTCAGTCAGAACCCCTCATGCCCTGCTCAGAATCCTGCAGTAGCACCTCCCCAAAGAAAAGCCAGAGCTGGCAGGGGTCCCATGATTCCCCATTACCTTTCTGACTGCATCTCCTCTGTTTGCCTCCAGCCCCACTGCTCAGCCTCCCAAAGTTTCTCACATATTACACCCCATGCACTCTCCTGGTCAGGGACTGGGCTCCAGTTTTTCCCCATACTGTGGAATGCACTTTCCACAGATTTCCACAGGACTTCCCAACACCTTCAGAGCCCCTTATTTCAGACTGCAACCTGCACCTTTCTGCCCCCCAGCAGTTAGGATCACCTTTATCCCCTTACCCTGCTCTACTTTTTTTTTCATAGTAGTTACTACCTTCTCACACACTTTTTTTTGTGTGAGGAAGATTAGCCCCGAGCTAATGTCCATTGCCAATCCTCCTCTTTTTGCCGAGGAAGATTGGTCCTGGACTAACATCCGTGCCCATCTTCCTCTACTTTATATGGGATGCTGCCACAGCATGGCTTGATAAGCAGTGCGTCGGTCTGCGCCTGGTATCCGAACCTGTGAACCCTGGGCTGCCATAGCAGAGCATGCGAACTTAAGTGCTATACCACTGGGCCGGCCCCTACACTTTATGTAGGTCTTTATTACCCTTATATGGCATGCCTGGCCTCCTCCACTAGAACAAGAGCTCTGTGAGGTGGGAATCTCTCTGTTTTGTTCATGCATGTATCCTGACCACCTCAAACACAAAGTAAGCTCCAGAAATACCTGTTGACTGACTAAATAAAAAGAATGCCATGTGGTGTTAAGTGATAAGTGCTATGGAAAAAAATAAAATAGAACAGTGAGAGGTTGGGGCAGGGTGAGAAGGCCCCAGATCAAGGCTAGCCCTGGGTTAGGCCCAGAAGGCCCCTGACACCTGGTGGGATTGCACCCAGCCCAGCTCCTGCTCCTATTCCCTGCTTGTGGCATCATGACCTGCAGTGGCTGCTGTAGTTACAAATAAAAGCCCGACAGGCATCAGTCATTCAGGCCCTCGCAGACAGGCACTGCTTCATCATTTTCTGCCCACCCAATCTCCCAATCCAGTGCTCCTATGTATGGGGTGGGGGCTGGACAGAGCAGGGTCTCTCTGGGGCAGCCCCAGCATTAATTCACTCTTCTCTTCCTTCCATAAATGCTCACCAAGGGGTGACCTGGGCTGGACGCATGGTACATGGCAAGAGTGGACACAGCAAGAATTCAAATGATTTACAGAGTCCCTGCCCTCCAACGGGGAGTTGTTCAGGGCGGTGAAGAATGGATACAACAGACAGTAAAAGAACAAATGACTTAATTATGGGCAGTGTGAATACAATGAAGAAAAAGAACCAAGCTTATGTGCAGAGTATGGTGTTTACAACCAAGGTAGCAGGAAAGGTGAATCTGAGAAGGGGACATCTGAGCTAAGATCAACCCAAAGGCACTAGCTGAGCAGGGAAAGATCTAAGAGAAGCCATTCTTGGCAGAGAACATAGCAAGTGCAAAGACTTCAAGAAAAGAACAAGTTTGGCATGTTGGAGGAATATGAAAAAGGCACTTAGGTCTAATGGAAGAAATAGCTCAGAGCTCCATGGAAAGATGCACAGAGCTCAAAGGCATGAGAGAACAGACCAGAAATCTGAAGGCCAAATCCAGGAATCCTGATGGGCAAAACAACAGGAGTTCCAGAAGGAGAAAAAGCGATGGATGAAACAGAGGCACCAACAAAACAAATTAGAGAAGAAAACTTTCCTGACATGAAGAAAAAGCTGTGTCTTCACAGAGGAGGTACTAACCACATTCCCAGGCAGTATGGAAGGGAAAGACTATAGTAAAATTCTTAAACTCCAAGGAGAAAGAGAACATTGTACAAGCTCCCAGATAGACAGAACAAGTTAACCTACCAAGGAAGAAGGGCCAGCTGGCTTTAAACTCTCCCCCATAACACAGGCACATTATTTGCCACCTGTGCCCAACCAAGGGACAGTCTTCATTCCCAGAGAGGAAAGGTAGTCACTAGTGGAATGGAAAAAAGTAGTAGAATTTCCAAATTACCAAAGGGAAAAATTAAATGAATGACATCTTAAAAAAGAGAGAGAGAAAAAGAAAGCAGTAGGTTGACTGTATAAAATGTATTGCTAACAATCAACTGTTTTGACCTACAAAAATGGTAGTTTCATACAGTTCAATTGAATAAAAAGATAAAACCACCAGGTAAAAAATAATAAATGTAACTATGAATGAGCAAAATCAAACATCTTTATCATACTAAATAAGGACAACTTGAACTCCCATTAAAGACCTAGAGACTGGGTTAGAAAGACAAAACCCAGACACACACTATTTCTAAGAAAAACACTTGAAACCACAAGGGAAAAAAAGGCTGAAAATAAAGGAGTTGGCAGAGAGAGAGATCAGGCCAGCACAAATTAGAAAACAGCAGGAGTATCTGAGTGACATCAGTGGAGGATTTAAGGTGATAGGCATTGAAGAAAATAAAGAGGGCCATTATCTAACAAAGGCACAATTTATGAAAAAGATATAAAATATAAAATAATCATAAGTCAACGTACACCAGATACTAACACTATTTTTTTTTTTTGTGGGGAAGACCAGCCCTGAGCTAACATCCGTTGCCAATCCTCCCCTATTTGCTGAGGAAGACTGGCCCTGGGCTAACATCCGTGCTCATCTTCCTCCACTTTATATGGGACGCCGCCACGGCATGGCTGACAGGCAGTTCGTCGGTGGGTGCCCGGGATCCGAACTCGCGAACCCCGGGCTGCCAAGCGCGAACTAAACCGCTGCGCCACCGGGCGGCCCACTAACACTATTTTTTTAAAAATCAGAAACTAGACAGGATTGGCATCAACACTATTTATTATCAATACACATTGCCGTAGAGTTCTAGCAAATGTATTAAAACAAGAAAATGAAATGTTATAAATATTGGAAATAAAGAAATTACACTATCTCTTTAGTTAATGCCATGATTATAAATCTAGAAAACTCAAAGGACTTTCTTGAAAACTACTACAATTAATAAGAGAAAATGTTAAGGTGATAAATACAAGAAAAATATATTAAAATAATAGCATTTACTACAAATAAGCCCCTAGAAATAAATAAAAATGAGAAAACTATTCAATTGACAATAACAAAACTATAAAATATTTAGGAATAAATTAAGAAAATATAAGAACTGTACTAGGTGGGAAACCTACAAAATCTCATTAAAGGACATGAAACCTATAGAATATTATTGAAGAATAAGATATGAACAAATGGAAAGACATACTAAATTCATGGTGAGGTGTGTGGTCCAGATCTCAACCCTCAGCTGAGTCTCTCTCAGGAATGGTCCTCAGCAGAAGACAACCACCTCACCCAAGGTTAATTACCCTCACCCTGAAGGTAACCTTGTGCCCTCCCAGTTACTACCTCTCCTGCAGAGGTAACCACTATTCTGACTTGTTACCATAGATAAATTTCACCCACTTTAAGTTTCATATAAATTAAATCATATAATATGTACTTCTTTGTGTCTGGCTTTTAAATTTAATATTATGTCTGTGAGATTCATCCATGTTATTGTGTATCATGATAGTTTTCTCTTTTTCATTTCTGTATAGTGTTCCATTATATGACTGTACCACAAATTACCGATCTATTCTACTGTTGATAGGCATCTAGATTGAGTTGAGTCCAGATTTTGGCTACCATGAATATCGTTTCCCTGGATGTTTCTTTACATGTCTTTTGGTAGATGCAACCACTCATTTCTGTTGCACATAACCCAGGCTTTTTGGACCCTCCCACCACCATCTTTCATGTTGGCTTCTGTCTTCATGTGGTGCTCCAGCTTTGCAAGGTAGTTGCAGTCTCTCCAGACATTAAATTAGTATTCAAGGCAGAAGGAAGGTTGGCACCAGCCACATCTATTTCCTTTATCAGGTAAGCAAACACCTTTCCAGAATTCCCATCAGACTTCCATTTATTTCTTTGACTAAAACTGGGTCATCTGTGGCCATCCCTAGGTGAAAGGAGGCTGAGAGGTCAGGGAATGGGGTCAGGATTGGTCCATCACTTGAGACTGGACACTTATCCCTGAACAAAATCTAGACTTGTTAGCAAAGACAAAGAAGAAAAAGGTATTGGGAGGCAACTAGCAGAACCTCACAACATGAAAAGATGTTCAAATTCGTCAGAAGTGAAGGAATGCAAATAAAAGTAAAAAATGTAATAATGGCAAAACTATGGAGAGAAAAAGATCAGTGGTTGCCAGGCATTTGAGGGAGAGGGAAGGAAGAATAGGTGGAGCACAGGGGATTTTTTTAGGGCAGTGAAACTATTCTGTACGATACCATAAGGTAGATACATGCCATTCAACATTTGTCAAAATCCATAGAATGTACAACACAAAGAATGAACTCTATGTCAACTATAGACTTTGGTTGACGATGTGTCAGCTTTGGTTCATTGTAACAAATGTACCACACTGATGCAGGATGTTGATGGTGAGGGAAGCTGTGTGTTGGAGGTGAGGGGGTATATGGGAACTCTCTGTACTTACTCCTCAATTTGGCTGTGAACCTAACATTGCTTTAAAAAAGAAAGTTTATTAACTTTTTTTAAAAAGAGTAACAATGAGATAAGTCACTTTATATTTAGCAGACTATCAAAAGTCAAAAAGGGCTGCACCAACACTTGCTTTCAGGGATGTAAGCAAAAGCATTCATCGAAACAGTGTTGACAAAGGTAAGATCAGTACCAGCCTTTTTGGAAAACAATTTGGCAAACTAGTAAAATAAAAATGCATATACTTTTGGACCCTATAATCCCAATCTTGGGATTCTCACTTATAAAAAGCAAAGCACTGAGATGTGAGCTATATGGTCAGGGATATTTATTGCTACATCATGTGTTGTGGAAAAAAAATTGCAAAGCAATGGCCCATCCACAAGGGCATGGTTGGAGACATTTTGGTACCTTCATACTCTTCTAGTTACTATGCTGTGTAACAAATTACCCAAATTTAGTAGCTTAAAAGAGTAACATTTTTTTTTGCTCACAAATCTGCCATTTGGGCAGGATTCAGTGGAGATTGCTCTTCTCTGCTGCATCAATCTGGGCAGCTTGAAAACTGGGGCTGAAATCATCTGACGGCACCTCCCTTGAAGTCTGGCATTTGAAACTGGCTGTCAGTTGAGACTTTAGCTGGGGCTAGAATACCCACATGTGCCCTCTCTATGTGCCCTCAGCTTCCTCACAATATTGTGGCTAGGTTCCAAGGATGATTGTCCCAAGAGAGAGGAAGCCAGGTGGAAGCTTTATCGCCTTTCTAACCTAGACTCAGATGTCACAATGTCATTTCTGCCTCATTCTATTCATTAGAAGCAAAGTCACTATGGCTGGGCCATATCCAAGGAGAAGGAAATTAGCTCCACCTTTTATGGGAGGAATATCAAAGGTGCATGGACAGGTTTTACGTCACAATCAAAAAGAAGGAACTGGAATAATACCGCTTGATTTGAAGGGTCTGCCACAAAGTGGGGATGAGTGAGAAAAGTAAGATGCAGAAAAGTGTGTACAAAATGATCTAAATGCATACAACAAAGACAAACCACTGTGTGCAAATGTATATATATTTTTATGATTATATAAGCAAGAGAAATATAGGGAACATATATCTTGTAACCATGGTTCGACAGAGTGATGGTGATAGAAGGGAGAGGCAGGGGTAAGCAAAAGAAGAAAAGATAAAAGACTGTGCTAAAAACCAGCAGTTAGGATGGGTTCTCCTTTATGCATTTAATTATGGGTATATTCCACTGTATGAAGAAAGTGATTTTTTAGAGGCATGTTTAGGTGACAAATCAAGAAAATCAAGGAAGCACCTTACATTAAAACTCAGGATACAGCAGGAAGGAATGACTGGTGCTACAGGAGGGGCTGCAGGGTGCTGACAGTGTTCTTCAACTGGGTTGTGTTTTGTGAGTCTTTGGCCTGTGAGAAATCATTGAGCAGAATGCCTTTGTTTTATGCACATTTCTGTACTTATTATATTCCACACTTGTAAAAAATTTAAATTAAAAAAAAAAAGGCAAAGCAAAGCAAACTTTGCAAAGGGTTCCCAGTGGGTGGAGTGAAGGGGATGGGGGAGGGATCCTGGCCAGACCATTGGACACTCAGGTCAGCAGAGTGTAAATCTGGAGTGAGCAGCATGGAGGTAACACTCAAAGCAACGCTGTTCCTGACAAAATCTCCCAGAGAGGAATAGAGGAAAACCCAGAGTGGAGCCCTGGGCCACTGCAACATTTAACTGTAGTCTGGGTTAAAACTGGCAACAGAAATCAGAAGAAAACCAGGAGAGCTGGATGTTCCTGAGAAGGTGGTCCTTGAAGCAGGAGGGAGGAGTCTATCATAGTGAATTTGGCTCTGAAGGTGGAAGTCTCTAGGGACTGCAGGGGTGAGCTGTGGTGAGAATGGGAGGTGAGGAGGCAACTGCAGGCAAGTCTCAAGGCTTTTGCCATGAAGGGAGAACAATGGGACAGGGACTAGGGGGGCCAGAGAAGGAGCCCTGAGCTTTTGACCCATCACTTCTCTTTTCTCCCTAAAAACAAGGCAAGGCCATTGCTGAGGGGGTAGGGGTGCAAGAGGTTAGAGGACAGAGCACAAGGCCAGGCAGCAAGCACTGCAAGGGGCCTGGAGATGCAGGATGGCAGGGAGGTGCTGAGCAGAGACCTGCTGCAGGGGTGTAAGTAACCAGGCCCCAGGCAGGGTGAAAGAGGTTGTCCAAAGGTGGAGGGGGCTAGAGTGGACAAGGACGTGGAGGCAGCCCTTCTGCGCTGGAGATCGCAGTTGGGGAGCACCCCCCCACCCCCAACACGTGCACCTGCTGCTCCTCTGCTGGACTTTGTCCCTCCCAGCAGCCCTGGCCTGGGATTGAGGAAGTGCTCCTCTCTGCTAGTGTCTGGGCCAGGGGAGGGGGTGGAGATGGAGTGCACTGGTAGAGTTGTCCTGGGATCGGATATCTATTTAAATCCTCTTCCCTGCCTGTTCCTTTAACTGAGCTGGCCATTCTCGCTCAACCCCTCTCATTGGGCCTGGCATCCTCCCAGGGCCCCCAGTGCCGGAGGGTTGTGCAGCAGGCTTGGAGGTGCAGGTCCCAGTCGAACACGGAACACGATGTTCCCAACCAGAGAAGGGTTGGGACTCAGGTCCCCAACGACCCTCCCTCCTCCCCCGCACCCACAGCCCTGGGACTTGGGGCACATGGGGAGGGGCTGGCTGCAAATCATTGCTAAGATTTTTTTTCCCCCCAGAACAAAAGGCAGGAAAATTACCAAGGAAAGGATCCTGTAGGGTAAGGGTGGAGGCAGCTCCCAGCATGTCCTGGACATGCACACCCTATCCCCTGCACAGCCAGGCAGCAAAGAGCACAGAGGGTCACTCCGAGAAATTCCCATTGTGCCAGAAGCCTGCCCAGTCTCAGCAGGCCCCTTTCTGGCACTTTTAATGTACCTTTGCATGCACATTTTGTATACTGGGCCCTCGAACCAGTTCCGAGGTGCGAGGCTAGCCTTTCTGGGATATAAAATTAATTTTACCTATTTATCAAGCATGAGGATGACCCACCCTGGTTTTCAGTTGTGTGGCCAGCTCTCTGTCAGGGAGTGGGGGTTGCTTTTGCTGTGACCTGAAGATGCCCAGCTTAAAGTGAGAACAAAGGGAGAGACCACACCAGCCACTGAACCTACTGTAGTTGGGCCTGGGTCCAGCCCAGGCATGTGAGGGGTGGGGCTGGAATCTCACTGGGCCAATGCCTGTGGGGAAAGCCAAGGGCAAGGGTGGATGCCCTCCCATAAGCCTGCTTCCTTCTTTACAGAGGAGCAAGCCAAGACCCTGACAAGGTCTCCAACTCATCCTCATCCGGCTGACCTCAGCCAGGAGCTGCCATCCCAGTGGAACCATCTGGAGTTACCGAGGTAGGGGCAGTGCCCCGAGTCAGGGGTCTGGAGGTCATGTGCTCTCTGTCCCCCAACTCCGTCCTAGTTGGGAAAGTACTCTGGCTTCCAGAGGTGCCAGGGGGACCAGCCCCTCATCTGGGGTCCAGGCTGATTCTCCAGGCTCTTTTGAGTCTATGCGTGGCCTCGTTTTTCACCCCGGGCATGCGGCCAGCTGCACAGCTCTGGAACAGGATGCCAGGGTCCAAGATGGCTTGTGAGCTGTTCTGACTCGCCTGGGACTGATGCACATCTGCCCCAAAGGCCTCTTCCCTGCCCACCCTGCAGGCTCCAGACTTAGCTTCAGGTTCCCTGCTCATTCAGCTGCCCAGGCTGGGCTCATGGCAGGCATGGGAGTGTGTACTGCAGGTGTCCCTTCATGCCCAGGCCTTTCATTTTCAGAATGAAAATGTCCAGTTTAACTAACTTGGAATGTTATGCTGAAAAGTGCTGGTTTGCTTATCTGGTGGGTCTGGACTTGAGCTCTTCCTTTTTACCTGTTTTCTAGAAAAAATACAACTGTACACCCCTGCCTCCTCATTCTGGGGGTTGGAAGACCTGGCCAGAAAAGATTGCTGGGTCCTGGCTTCCAGCAGAGTACACAGTGACTTTTGACCATGTCTCAGTGCAATTCAGGAGAGGAAGGAAGGGGTGGGGCCCATGGCCAAGAAGGCCATAGAGATTTGGCTGGTACTATCTGTTTTGACTGCGTTCCCCAAGAGTTGACTGGCAAATACCCATTCTTCTGCCAGTCAGGATGGACTGATGGGTGAAGAGTCAGGTCCTGCTGGCTTTCCTAGTGTCTGGGGTAGCTCCTACTCTCCCTTTGGTTTCACACTGCAGCCTGGCCAGCCTCCTGCCCTGTAGTCTACAAATGGGCTGGGCACTGCTTGACTTTGTGTACTTAAAGACAAGCCAGATAACTGCTTCTGTAGAATAGAAAGAAGTGCCCAGAGGATCAAGGATTCTGGTTGGGAAGAAGTCAAAGAGGAAGGGGTAGAAATGTCACACAAAAGAGACACTTTTAGAAAAATTTGATTCTTAGCGTATGTCATCACAGAAGGCAACCCAGGCCAGAAAGGCATCTCTGGCCAAACTTCATCATGATGTTTAGGATGACCAGCAAGAAAATGACAATTTCTAAGTCCCTACCTGGAGGGAGTCTTCCTTCAAATCTTAAATCCAGGCTTTCTCCTTTCACAGCTCCCTCGATGCTTCTGTAACCAGAATTGTGTGATGCAAGCTAGAGCAGTGAGGGACACTGCAAGCTTGTGTGTCCAAATTATTCACTTTATGAAGAGGCAATGGCAGCCCAGATAGAGAAGAGCAGCATGACCAAGGGCAACAGGCATTGGGAACATGATCATTCTTGAAATAGGAGAGCAGGGCTGCTGTTTGTGAGTCAAGAAACATGGAAGATAAGCTCCCTCAGCACTGGAGGAAAGGTCCAGGAATGCCTTGGTGGACCTCAGTATCATTACTCTGGCTAATTACTGGGGTTTAAACACAGTGTCAGGAATATCTACAGCAGGTCAAGATTTGTTCAATGAACAAATGAGCTGAGTCAGACCTAATTTCTGACATTTGAATTCAGAACTTGGATAATGCTCATCTGAATTCACAACTGATTATTCAGTATATTCCTGGTTGACACTCTGCATTTTATCTGTATAACCTAAAACAATCAGGTAGCAGTATGTATCACTGGCTATCTTCTGTGCTGGGACATTCGTCTGTAGAGGATGAGGAAAGGGAGCAGAATTCATACTTAACATGATGTCTTGTGAAACGACCCCAATTTCCTTAACCATGTTATAAATAATACTGTTTTAATTCTATTGTTATAAAATTGATGCACTAAGATTGCTGAGGATATATTCAGGTAACTTTGATGGGACAAATTTCTAGCTTCCTGTTAGAACATACACAGAAAGCAAAGTCCTCATGTGATGTTCACTCTTCAAGGCCGAGACTGTAGACAATATGATCTTGATGTTGTAGTGGCACTTCTTAACTGTTCATAACAATACCGTCACCAAAACCATAAAGGCCAAACCATATTTAATTTTTAAAGCCTTGAAACAAGGCCAATTTGGTTTTGAGAGGGTTCAACTACCAGTTTCTTGGGCCCCACGTGGGTATTTTGTATGTTCACCTAGTACTTGGCCCTTTTGTACTGCCAGGTGAAGGCAAGATCACACTGGAACATGATTTTGTTGTAGAATAAGCTACCTTTGGTCACTTGGAAAAGAAAGAAACTGTAGGTACAGTGGGTTATCACAGAGTCATTGTTACTTCTGGTTTTGGCCGTGTTACAGAGAAGAAAATGATATAAGTAATATTGTCAGACAGGAGATGTTTTCTGCTGGGCTTCATTGGTGAGCATATCTTCTCTGGCAAGGGATATATTGGATCCCTTGCACACCATCCCCAACAACTCAGATACCATGCTGTGATGGTTAATTTCATGTATCACCTAGACTGGGCCATGAGGTGCCCAGATATTTGGCCAAACATTGTTCTGGGAGTTTCTGTAAGGTTGTTTTTGGATGAGAGTAACATTTAAATCAGTAGACTGAGTAAAGTAGATTGCCTTCCCTAATGTGGTTGGGCCTCATCCAATCAGCTGAAGGCCCAAATAGAACAAAAGGACTGACTATTCCCCAACTAAGAGAGAAATTTCCCGCCTGATTGCCTTAGAACTGGGACTTCAGTTGTTCCTGGGTCTTGAGCCTGCCGGCCTTCTGGTGGGAGCTACACTATCAGCTCTCCTGGTTCTCAGGCCTTCAGATTTGGACTAGAATGAGAAACATCAGCTCTCTTGGGTCTACAGGTTGCCAGTTCACCCTGCAGATCTTGGGACTTGCCCACCTCCATAATTGTGTGAGCCAATTCCTTACAATAAATCTCTTTATAAGCGCACACGCACACAAACACACACACACACACACACCCTATTGTTTCTGTTTCTATGGAGAACCCTGACTAATACACATGCCCAGGCCCCCTCTCTAATTTTTAAGAGCTCACACCCCAATGGCCTGGAGCCCTGAAATGGGACAAACACACGACACAAGGCCGCACCAGAAAGTCAGACACGATTTGTCAGCCTTTATTAACCAAGAGCAAAGCCAAGCCCTAGAGTTTCCTTTTAAAAAAACTCAACCTTGTTTATGGCAAACAATGATGTAGTTATATGTTCAATACTACAGAGCAAGAATTGATCACTTTCTAATCACTTATTCTTCTGAGAGTAAAATACAAGTGTAAAACGGGTTAAAATAAGATTCTCCCCAATGATTTAAAAATAATTCCAATTGAAAGACATTTCAAACACTATGTGTAGAATTCAGGACCAAAAAAAGACCTTAAAACATTTTACCTTTGAGGTAGCACAATAATGCTGAATTAGATTTCTTTTATTACAATGAGCTTAAGAAGACAACGAAGGGGGCCGCCCGGTGGCACAGCGGTTTAGTCCGCGCTTGGCAGCCCGGGGTTTGCGAGTTCGGATGCCAACGCACTGCCTGTCAGCCATGCCGTGGTGGCATCCCATATAAAGTGGAGGAAGATGGGCACGGATGTTAGCCCAGGGCCAGTCTTCCTCAGCAAAATGGGGAGGATTGGCAACAGATGTTAGTTCAGGGCTGGTCTTCCCCACAAAAAAAAAAAAAAAAAAAGACAACGAGGAATCTACCTTTTGTTCAATGTGGGCTAAATGGTTTTCTGCAAATTCCCCATGAGGCTAGTGACAATTTTCTTTTTTTTTTTTTTAGTATAAAGATAGCCCTGCAGTGTGTAAAAGGAAACCCACGGGAAGGCTGCTTCCCATAAAATAGACATTAGAATCACTGAGGAACGTCAGCAGTCAAGACAGGATGAACAAGAGGTAATGGTAGTGAAAAAGCAAAACAACTTGTATCTTGGCAAGACTGGTTTACAGTGCATGTCAAGAACAAAAATTCCAACATCAGCCAACTGAAAACAAAAGATAAAAGATGACATTCATGGGTCTTTTTCCTTTTTCTCTGTGCAAAAATGCTTTCAATTTTTCTAAATGAGAGAGGATTGTTTGTACACTATGACACAAGACATGGAAATGCTGCGTGCCCAGGATGCTGCTGGATGCCACTGTACTGACTTCTCTACCATTGTGAGCAGAGAAACTGGGCAAGAGGATGAACATGACTGACCTCCCCTGGCTGGAGAACCATTTCTTGCCACTTTGCTGCTGAATTTGCTCATTAAACTGCTCAAAGAAAAGCTCCACCCTGATTTCTGAGACTCTATAGCAATTACACATGACATAATTATATAAAAGAACTGTCAACTAAGAGGACAGAGCAGAACCCTTCCTTCAGAGAATTGAACCAAAAGAAGAGAGTGGGTGTGATAAACTGGGGGCAGAAGGAAGGATAATACTGCAGGTTGGACCTCAAGGCTCTCAGGAACATTCTCTACCATCCAAAATCAACAGCAAAGCCAGAAAAGAGGGTGTGAGGCTCTTACCCATAGAAGAGAACAATATAAATAATTAACAAAGGGATCTCTTCCCAACACATACTCCTCCTCATGAGGCTCTACCATCAGTGCAGGGCTTACCCAGCAAAATGTGGGAACGAGAGCCCTGAGTCAGACTTGGTCTGCCACCTTTGATTCTCCTTGCTATAAAGAGAACTGAAACACTGTCAGATTCCTGGCACCTTGGTAATGGCTGTGTTCTATTTCACCCACACTGGTCTTTTTAAAGTCTCCCTTCCTCAAGTCAGACCACCGAGGGGCCCTGTACACAGTGAGGGTCTGAACTGATGACCCATATATCAGTCTGTAGTTAGAGTAGCAAGACTTAAACCCGATGAATTCTACTCTGTAAAACAGCAACCATCAGTGAGTCAGGGTGTCAGAGAGGCCTCTGTGAAGTTCAGGAAGACTGAACTGGGATATGCAACAAGGCAGGATGAGAAGGCCCATCCCTAGTAGCCTGCAGGAGTGATTCTGGCATGGAGTTTGCAGCCAACCCTAACTAATGCTGGCATGGGAGGTATAAGGGGGGCATCTTCTCAGTGTTTAAACAGAGTCCTCACATAGTCTGGGGCTAGACATCTGTGTCACTCCTGAAGCCCAATGTACCTCTTACCTCTGCAAGAAAAAGGTGTGGTTTTTGTCTGCTAAAGTGCAAGATCTACTTTCTTAATTTATTTGATAATAAAGCAACACCATAAAAAGAACCTTGGAAAATCATGGGAAAAACCACATGGGCTTTCCCAGTGCTAGCTGCCTGTTTTGGAGTATTAGTTACAACCTTTCACAATTCTGAGGGCTGCAAAGCAGGCTACCTAGGGTAGTCTGAAAAGAGTCCTTCTGCTTTCACTTTACAGAGCACAAGAAAAAGGGAGAATTGACCAAGGTTGTGGTGGGTCAACACTCTGGAAATCTCTCCACCACACTGTCCATGGCAAAAGCAGAGATCCTGGCTTATGTGGACAATGGAAGGTCACCATGTGGGCTCCATTATTATCCACAATAGGAATGACTCAAGCCCCACATATAATCTCTTAGGGAATTATTGAGTTATACAAATTTAAAAAAAAATCATATTGGAAAGGGCCTCTTGATTTAATATAAACTTGGCTATGACATTCAAATTTATTCTTATGCAAATTTCACACTGCTCTTAGAATCTCCTGTAGCATCTGATTCTGTCATTCTGAAGAAAAAAAATTTCAGTCTGAAATATATCTAATTAGGATAATTCATCAGAATTCTACCTGATATAATTAAAAGCTTAAAAAAGTTTTAAAATATATAAGCTTAATTACTTTTCTCTGGGATTAACAACTGGAACTCCAAATATCCCAACATCTTAATTAGAAAGGTCTTCACAGTAACTCTATGAAATTGTAAATTATGCCAATTTTTGAAATCTAATAAAAAGAGTTGATCTTTAGAATGAATGCCTGTGTCATCTGACAAACTGACATATATGAATATGTCCAAAGGGAATTTCCTAAATAGAGAAATAATTTTTTTTAATTTCAAAAAAATAGCTTCTTCTTCTTTAAAGAGTTTCAAAATTGATGGTTAAACAGCAAAGCTATGCAACAACTCTGGAGTAGAAAGAAACGGCTCTCTTTGTAGTACAACCTCTTGCTCACACACTGCCATTAGCCAGTAGGGGCAACTAGAAACAAGAGATGGCAGGAGTTGCCCAGGAAAGTATTTGGGTCAGATAAAGTGATGGCACCTCCAGACCCTGGCTCCTTATAATTGGACAGCAATTCATTCATGCAAACTGAACTGAGATTAAACAAAACAGAACCTACTAAAACAAAACAAAATAAAACCCCCCAACCCACAAAACCTTCCCTGGCTCTCTGCTACCTGAAGAATGTGCCGAACCCAAATTTTCTGCTCTAACGTTAGGGTCCCAATGACCAGTGTGCTTTGGGGTGCTGACCTGCTGAGCCCTGGGCAGGGCCTCTCCCTAAGCATCACTGTGAATTTGAAGACACCTGTAATGTGTGCAGCTGATCTTCATCACATCTGCTACTATTTTCCACCGTAAAACCAAAGTCTACAATTGTGAACAAATGTGGACTTTCTCAAAGGACAAATGAGGAGATCGAAGGCTACAACATTTCCTTCCTTGAGAAAGGTTAGGGGAGGGTGTCTACAGTTATACAACAAGTTTGTGTAGACCTGTGGTAACTTCCAAAAGCAAGAGTAGCAGCAAGAGAGGAAAGGAAGATGTTTACACTTTGGACTTTGTATCAGGCACTTAAATTGTTGGAGAGACATGCCATTTTGAACCAAAGATGTGAAAATTGGGTTGGAGTAATCATTATGAGTGGTCTAATAATGGGTTTTCAGAAGCAAAGTGGAGGTGTAGGTTGAACCTCTACCCATCCTTTAGTGCTGACTTTCAAGTTTTCAAAATGCCCACAGCCATAGTAATGGCAGCGGTGGTGGCAACAGCAGGAACAGCTGTGTCATGTCTGTTTTACTGTGCCTGTTCTCTGGCTGACCGGAAGGTTTTGGTGTCACACTGAGAAGGTTCTGGTGTGTGGCACACCTACTGCCCGGGATCGATCAGATCCATACTGGAGCCAAACATCTTCACCAGCTGTTCCTCATAGTGTGAGATGTTTCTCTTCATGATGTCCATGCAGGGTCCCAGAAGCCTCTCAAATGCTTGTACGTCCATAACTGCATTGTTAAAAAGAGGCGAGGGAGAGAATGAATTTTCTACATCAACAATTCAAAGTCATTTACCTTGTGCAAACCTTTTCTTAAATATACCCATTCACAGTATGGGAGATTGGGATACTGGGCACTTGGAAAACAGAGGGATGTTTCTACGCGAACACAGCAGGACTGTGTCCTCTAAGTTTGAGACTTTGCAGAGTCTAGCAGCACCTGTACTCTCTATCCCCACTCAGCCCTGGACACCTGCCTCCATTACTGCTCTTTTCACACAGCCACAAGGCCTAGATACCTGTTTTGCTCCCAGGCTGTTGTCAGTGTTCAGAAAGGTTTGCTAAAAGAATACATTCACTCATTTCTGGTTGGTCACACAAACTGTCCAAGCCTAGATGTGAGTGAGAGCTGGTGGAATAAGTCAAGGCTTGCTGATGGGAAAAAAATACTGCACGTTAGAAAATAAGTATCAACACACAAAGAATTTTTCTTACCTAAGCATTTGACATTTCCCACTGCATAAGCTGAAGCAGCTCTGGGTTTGTTGGTGACCAGTGCAAGCTCTCCAAAGTACTGTCCCTTATGGCAGCGGGCAATCTCGACCTCCTGGTTCCCACCATCCTTGTTTGCTTTAGTCTAGAGCAGGCAGAGAAGATGACCCAGGTTGATTCCAGAATTGCAGCTGGGCATGTCCAGTTGCACACACTTGCGTTCCCTTCTCCAAACACTTAACACAATTACTGAGAAATTAACTTTGCAGAGACTCTAACTGTACCATGTAAACTGTATGGGTTAATCTCAGTGGTCTGGTTTAATCAGAGGAGTTGGTTTTTACCTGGGGCTTCATCCGAGTCCTAACACCTTCTGGGTAACAGCTAAATATCGAAAGGTAAAGGTGCAGACCATTTTCTTTGGAAAATTTATATATATATAGTTAATATATTCTATATGATAATATAGAATATTATGTTATATCATATTAACATATAATACATATATTATATATTTTTATATATTATGTATTTGTACATTATATATATATGAATGCTCTCCTTTTGGTAGACGCTGGCTTCTGAGGCATAGAGGGAAAAAGAGAAGGTCTTTTGCTAATTCTTTCTAAGTAATATCAACTCTTCTCTAAGGTAATGAGTCACAATCCTGGGCTACTTCTTTTTGATTTGAGACCGTGCCTTTCTCAGACAATACTTTATGGTGACAAATTTTCTTTTGAGGTACTGTCTGCATCTTAAGTTAGTTGTTCCCCCGCACACACATCTTTTTTAGAAGCGTTAAGCGACTAAATATCTTTTAAATAATATTCAACCTTGAAATTTGGTGGTTTAATTCTGTATTAAGAAATCAAGCAGGTTGTAATTTGTGCTTATTAAATTACTGAAAATAATGTACTATATTGTATTTACTATCTAGAGTTTCCTATTTTTTTAAATGAATCCATCTGCTAAGCTAAGCAATAATTTAAGTAAAAAATTATTTAGAATTTATTAGTAAGAATTAATTTCTAAGCACCACTTTATGTTATGGGTAGATAGATAATTTTTTGAAGGTTAATTTAGAAAAATAAACAAAAGTGCCACACTAGCTTACATGGTTTGACCTTTCCTCCTTCCACACTTGTACCCTGACCTGTTTGCTCTGAAGTCTGTCGATCTGCCCACTGTAAGCTAATGCTGTCTTTCCAATTTCTGTAGCATTCTCTGGGACTGCAGATATGTTCATGCCCACCTAGCCCCTTCTCTAGAGTAGCACTTACCACACTGTTCTCATGAACACCAGCCCCCTGAGGGTTTTGTTACAATGCAGATTCTGATTCAGTAGGTCTGGAGCAGAGCCCAAGACTCTGCATTTCTGACAAGCTCCCCCAAACCCCCGTGCCACAACGCTGCTGGTCCTACACACCCAACACTATGCTGTGATCAGTAGGTGTCAATGAATATTTGAGAATTGTACAAACATATCAGTAGACCAAACATCATAAGTAAAAGAACATGGAAGTTTCAAATTATTGTTTCATGTGAAAAAACATCTATTTTTAACTAGGAATCAAGCCATCTTATAGGCAGCAATCATCATATTTTTCTTTCTTTCTCCACACTTTTACTAAAGATATTCTGTAAATGGTTTCATACTACATTGATTTAGCATTATACATAACTTGCTATTTTATCATATTTTATATTCTTAAAAAAAACTGAAACAGGGAAATCTGATAATGATGGATTTATGGTAAGAATCACTCTTCCCACTTATAGGTCATCAGTTTCTAGGTCTCCCTATCCATCAAATGGCCATAATAATAATTGTCCTAGAGACCTCCCCTCCCAGTGCTCTAAAAAGGAAGCTATTTTCATATTCAACACCCACATGTATTTTTTTATTACAAATTCCTCCATTTTCTATTAGGGTGTTTATCTTTTTCTTATTGATTTGTAGGCCAATATTTCTCATATCATTTATTACATAACAGAGGCAAAGGCAATAGAACAAGAAGAAATATACTAAGTCCCTCTCAATGGATGGCTTAAACACGGATCTTTGCCAGTCACATACCTCACATAACAATGATGATTTTGGAATATTAAATACACTTCACATTATTTAAAACAAACAGTTACTTTCTGTGCATACACCTGGCATCTGGATCTTCCCTAGCATAACTCGCACCATTGCACGTAAACTCACCTTGCTTCTAATCAAGATGCTCACTTCGCCGGACTCTATAATGTAAAAGCTATCAGCCTTTTCACCCTGAAAAGGGAAAGGAGGTCAGGTCAGAGCCATGCACATGTATTGATAGAGGGACACAGAAACAGGTCATTTTCTCATTGCCTGAACTCTGATTTATATTTATTTTCCAGCTCTACAAATCAATCAACGGCTAACAAATTCAGAACAAAACAAGAGGATCCTGATTACCAGGGATGTCGGTCCAACTATGACTGACACACATCTCTCACTTCCTAACATGGAATACTCACATTTCTCTCCATGAATGTGCCCAGGCTGCCAACTGAATAGAGCACTGCTATTCTTACTGCTCATGTTGGTCTGCTATTGAAACCTATGACAGGGGACCAGTAGCCAAGACTACTATGGATAGTTACTAAGGTGACTCCTGGCTACCATTGGGTCATGGGGCTCATGAATAATCTTGATCCATAAAATGCAGCCCACCAGAGGACAGCATAGATCTGGAGAAAGCCCTGCCTTAGAGAGGGAGGTGCTTTGATATGGACTGACATTACCCTTATGAGCCTGAGGCTTTTCTTTTGTTTGTTTTGATTTTAAACCACCTGGCTGAACCAGTCATTCAAGTAATTCAAAAAATAATTACTTACTATGCACCAGGCACTGTTCTAGGCATATAAGATATATCAGTAGACAAAACAAATATCCCTACCCTCCTGGAACTTATAGTTTGGTAGGGTAAATAAACTGTAAACAATCAATGTAATGAATCAGCACATTATACTGCTGTGTTGGAAGGTGGTAAGTGCTATATGAAAAAAGTAGAGCAGTGAATGTGGTGTGGAAATTAAACAGAAACCTCATTAAAATGGAGTTGGGAGGCCAAAAGGGTAAGTTCTCATACCCTACTTTGACAGCAGAGCCGAAAAGGAAGAAGACAGCTTCTTCCTGACTGGCAAAAAGCTCAGCCAAAGAGAGACTGTCACAACTCAGCCAATGGAAAGTCACTACATTTTGAACTCCCAGTCTCCTCCAATGGACTTTCTATTCACAATAGCCCTGCGGACTTCCTCTTCCACTCTAAAAGTTTCTCCTCCCCTCACTGCTGGGGACTTGCACATTGCTTGCCATGGCTGCAGATGCCAAATTGCAATTCTTTGCTGATCCTGAGTACAGTCATGCACTCCATAACAACGTTTTGGTCAAAGATGGACTGCATATACGACACTGGTCTCATAAGATTAGTACCTTATAGCCTAGGTGTGTAGCAGGCTATAACATCTGGGTTTGTGTAAGTACTGTAGGGGGGTAAGAAATTTTCCTCTACCCTGCTATGTTCTTCTGGCTGGTCTAAGCATTACATTGACATGACAGATTAACAGGAGAAAAACAAATAAAAGTTTAATAACATGTAAATATTAATAACAAACAAAACCTTAAAACAAATAAAACATTAAAACATCATACATAAAATCAAATAAAACATTATACACAAAAACAAATAAAACACTAATAACATGTTTTCTGGGAAAACCCCGAAAAACTGAGTAACTTGCCAAAATCGCGGAAGCCTTCACCTTAAATACCATCCTCAGCTAAAGACAAAAGATGTTGGAGTGGGGTGAGTCAGGGACTTCAAAGGGAAGGAAGGCAATTCACAGGTAGGTGAAAGGACCAAATGTTTGGAAAACAAGTGTGTGTTTGGCCACACAGAAAAAGAAGAACACAGAGGGGAGCCCAACAAACAGGCTCTTCTAGGTTCCTCCCTGTGTACCACCCAGTTCATGTTATGCTAAGGTGACAGATTCCCTTCCTGAGACAGGTTTTTATCTGAATTCTTTTAGGCAGTTAAGGGGGAGGTAACAGAAAAACTTTCTGAGTCTTTGTTTCTTAAAAATAATCAGCCTAAAATAATCCTCATGTTGCAGAGACACATTTTGGGGTGGCAAACGTTGTTCCCCTTCAGTACACTCCATGATGTTTGCACAATGACAAAAATCATCTAACGATGCATTTATGAGAACATAGCCCTGTTGTTAAGCGACACATGACTGTAATCTATTTTTGCTGGAGAAATAACTGGCCAACAGTGAGATCTGGAGAGCTAGAGGAAGAGATGGCTACAGGATACAATAGAGCTTCACTGAGAAGGTGAGATTTGAGCAAAGGCTGAAAGGAGGTGAGAGTTAGGCAAGCAGAAATGGGAGAAGAGGCTTTCAGGCACACTTCAGTCTCTGACTCCTCACTCTAGACTTCTGGAGCAATGACTATCTACACTGGGGATAATTCAATATTAATCATGTGCTCTAATTCCATGTGGGTCTTATGTCTTCAGTGAGAATCTATACTTCTGAGCATTCCCAAGACTTTATGTCCGTTGATCACCACAAAGAGCTCCAAGTGGGCACCATACACAGCTAAGGCTGATGTTCCTGAGTTAAATCCAGTGCCAGGTCACCATATAATAATCACTTCCTCCATGTGAGTGAAAGCCACAGCTTTATTAAAGGGATGTCTGTGGGTTTCTGTGCTGCCATGTTGGGTAGGTATCCTACAGCCAGCAGAGCCAAATCATCATGAAGTTTTAGCATTACACAAATAGCTGCATGATAGGAACTGACGAAGGATGGGGAGCCATGAAGGAAACTAAGGTGGAGTCAGAAATAGGGTTACCAAAAGGTAGAGTTGTTTCTAGGTCCAAGAAGAGAGTTTCATAAAGGAAGATGTGATTACCAGTGTTCAGTGCTGCTGGGAGGAAAAGAGTAATAAAGATTCAAATGTGTGGAAACAACCTGGTGGCCAAGAAGAGGGTGGTGAGTGGTAATGAAGAACGCAAAAGTGACAGGTGGTGAAGGGTGGTGCCTGAGTCCTTTTTGTTTAGACAGATGTGTAACAACCATAATTTAAAGTGCTCACATTTCAAGGCTACAACTTGATGAATTTTTATATATGTATACACATGTGTAACCACCTTCTAGATCAAAACAGAAAATACTTTCACTTCTAGCCTCCATAAGGGTCCCTCTGGAGTCTTCCCTCAGGAAGGGAGCTATCACCTTAGCATAACATGAACTAGATGGTAGACAGGGAGGAACCTAGAAAAGCCTGTTTATTGGGTTCCCCTCTGTGTTCTTCTGTTTCTGTGTGGCAAAACAAACACTTGTTTTCCAAACCACCAACACCTCACCCATTTGGTAACTATGTCTGCCTTCTATCCTTGTAGAATAGTTTTCCTTAACTTCTGTTAAGAAAAGTTAAGGCTGTTCCTTAACTTCACATAAAGGGAATCATATATTCTCTTTTGTGTCTGGCTTCCTGTAGTCCACATTGTTAGACCACACTTTGAAAATGCCTAGCTGTGAAAGGAATTTTAGAGAGGCCAGAAACTGGAGTAGAAACACAGTGAAGGGAGGAATATGAGCATGTTGTGATGACAAGAGAGACTCAGGAATGTCCACAGGATGAGAAGAATGAGTCTGATGAACAGGGAAGCTCAAACAGAATAGAATCAGCTAATATTGCTGTGTGCTCACTCCCAGTAGGCACTCTGGTGAGCAATTTATGTGCATTGCTTCATCCAATTGCCACAGAAGTCTAATAAAGTAGGTACTATTACTACCCCATTTTACGATGAGTTTCCTCAGAAGCTCAGAGGATAAATAACTTTACCTTAGAAGGTAGGGGGAATAGCTGGTGGATTCAAGGTTGAGAGGAGATGGGAAGGAATGTTATCTAGACCACATGAGGAACAACGAGGCTTGCCTGGGTAAAAGTTCTTCTCTTCCTCTGGACCAGAGGGAGGACTGCCTTTAATCCTTTTAATGATTTGCTAACACCTCACCAGAAAGGATTATGATAGTTCACAAATAATGCAAGAAGATAAATTTTAATATAAAACCATGAATGATGATACCATCAGTTGAAAAAAGTCTATTTTTGTGACATCTGAGGGGATACATTCTGTTGCATTTCCAGCCTCATGAAACAGCTGGTTAGGCTGGGACAGAGATGGGCCAGAACACACATTTCCTGTTTCCCTCGGGGTCCAGTGATGGATATTGCATGTAAGCTGGCTGTTTAGGCTTTGTATGATGCCTGTCAGTTTGCAGGGTAGACAGAGCAGAATGAGATGATTACTCAGTAGGAAAAAAACAGGAGTTTTCCAAGTTTTTAGTGTCCTGCTTTCCAAGTTTTTAATCCACTCATAGGGTCTGAGCACATATCTCACAGAAAGACCATTCCATTCTACAATCAGGAGTAAAGAAATCAGACTGTACTGCATTTAAAATTTTTGTAAACCTATTAACAAGCATTTCAATAAATAGTTTCTGAATGTCTACTATGTGGCAGGTAATGACTAGGTTATCATCCATATGCTGAAATTCACTGGGCTTTATTAAATAAATGTCCCTCTTTTCACCAGTGATGATATAAGACCCACATTCCACCATAAGAATGACTGAAACCCTAATTCAGAACATGACACCTTTTTGATTTAATGAAATGGTACTTTAATACTGAATACATGAAAACACTTTTTATAAAGTACAAACCAACTTCTGTCCACATAATTCTGCGAATAAGCAAAATATTCCATCAGTTAGGATAATTGTGCAAATTATGAAAAGCATTACAAAGTATACAAATAAAAACATTAAAAAATCAACACAAACATAAAAATTTGTGTTGATGAACTTGAAAGGATGTAATAAAAGAAACTCTGAAGGGACAGCTGGCCAGGGGCTTCCCTGACAGCATAAGTGTGGTCTGGAGAACATCCAGAGACTGGTTGAGATACACTCTAGGATCCCACCATTCCCTGCAATAGGCAGTGTCTTCTGTTCTTTCTGCTGTATCTGGGCCCCAGCTAGACATCCATGTTAAGCAAGGCATCCACCCTCAGGCATAATCCACATGTAAAGAGCAGCCAGGCTGCAGGAAGAAGCTAGTGGCATGTTGGTGCTAAAGAGCCACAGCAGTCAGAGCACAACTGTTCAAGGGGACTTAAGGTAGAAATCTCTAAATGCTGACGATCATCACTGATCTTCAAGGATGCAGAAAAATTTCTAGTTTTAAAATGGCCATATTAGAAAAGAAGAAAGGCTGAAAAGTGAAGAGCTAAGCATCCAACTCAAAAGAATAGGGAAAAAAATAACAGAAGATAGAAGGAGCGAAATAAGATAAAGATAGAAAGTAATGAAATAGAAAACAAACATTCAACAGGATTAGTAAAAGGCAAAAGTCGGTTCTTCAAAAAGACTGAAAGAACTGACAAGCCCCTGGCAAGACTGAGCAAAAAAAAAAGAGAAGGCACAAAACAACATCACGAATGAAAAAGGGAACATCATTCTAGATGCTGTAGATATTTAAAATATATTAATAGGAACATTATGAAAAACTTATGCCAGTAACACTGAATTTTAGATGAAATGGATAAATCTCTAGAAAAATTGATCTTACCAAAACACATCGAAGAGGAAATAGAAAATCTAAATAGTTTAACAATTAATTTAATCTGTAGTCAAAAATCTTCCCACAAAGAAAACACTGGTCAGTTACACAAAGTATCCAAGGAATTTTAGTCTTACACAAACTCTTCAGATAATAGAAAGAGAACATAATACCAACTTACATTATGAGTCTAACACTAACTTGATATAAAAATTTGACAAGGCTACTATAAGAAAGGAAAATTCAAGACTAGCCTCACTTGGGAACACAGCCATAAAATCTTGAACAAAATATTAGCAAATTGAGCTCATCAATATATAAAAATGATACTACACAATGGCCAGGTTAGTTTATCTTATCTCAGCAACACAAGGTTGGCTTTAACATTTGAAAATCAAATCAATTTAATCACTGACATCTTGTTTGTAATCGCTAAAAACTAGAAACACCCCAAATGTCCATCAGCAGTGGAAAGGCAAATCATTTATATTCATATATACTGGAATACTACATCACAATGATAATCAACAAACTATACAACAACGTGGATGAATCTTGAGCAAAAGAAGCAAGATGCAAATAAAAGAATACATACTTTCTAGTTCCAATTATAGAAATTAAAAAAAAAAACAGCAAGACTTGGCCAAAGCTGCTTAGGATGTATACGTAAGTGGTAAAAACCATAAAGAAAAGCAAATATATATCTACCATACAAGTCAAGATAGGGAGGTAGGAGGGGCTATGACTGGGAAAGAACTCATGATGGTGGGGTGGCTTTTAAGGTGTGATATATTCTCCGAAAATATTGAGGAAAGAAACTTCTGGATTATAGAATAAATTCAACTTCATAGGATATGGTTAAATTTCTCTCCAAAGGGGTTCAGCTAAGTTATTCTCCTACTAATAGTGAATAAAAGTTCCTGCTATATCACTTGGAATTGTCAGATTCTTATATTTTGCCAAGCTAATAGGTATGAAAATGGTTCCTCATTGTGGTTTTTAATTTGCATTTCCTTGATTACTCAATGAAGCTGAAGCCAATTCACTTTTCACTGATGCCAGAACTATGCTTTGAAAATACAATTCTCATCGTGTCATTCTTCCTCTCAAAAACATTTGAAAGTCCTTCTCAAACTTTTCCACTAAGTATTCTTAATGCAAGGGCATTATCAAGACTTGGAATAGTCTAGAGCAGTGGTTCTCAAACTTCAGCAAACATCAAAATCACCTGGAGGTCTTGTTGATACCAAAACCAGACAAAGACATCACAAGGAGAGAAAACTACAGACCAATATCCCTCATGAACAGACACAAAAACCCTTAACAAACTTTTAGCAAATTAAATCCAGTAATAAATAAAAAGGATAATGTATTATGAGCAAGTTGGGTTCATCCCAGGATGCAGGTTTGGTTCAATATTCAAAATTCAACCAATGTAACTCACTATTTGTTAACTAAAAAAGAAAACTCATACGAACACCTCAATAAATACAGTAAAAGCATTTGACACAATTCAACACCTTTTCATGATTAAAAACTCAGAAAACTAGGAACAGAAGGGACCTTCCCCAGTCTGATTAAGGGCATTTATAAAAAATCTATAGCTAACATTATACTTAATGGTGAACAACTGAACGCTTTCCTCCTAAGATCGTGAATAAGACAAAATGTCTGCTCTCACTACCTCTATTCCATATTGTACTGGAGGTCCTAGCCAATGCAATAAGGCAAAGAAAATTTTAAAAATATAAGGAATACTGATCAGAAAAGAAGTAAAATTATTCTTGTTCATAGACAAAATAATCACCTATGTAGAAAATCCCAATGAAGCTACAAAAAAGCTACTAGAACTAGTGAGTTTAGCAAGGTTGGTTGAATACCACAGGATCAATATACAAAATTCAACTATATTTCTATACACTAGCAATAAATAATTGGAAATTGAAAAAAGAAAAACCACTTATAATAGTGTCAAAAATATGAACTATCCAGGAATAAATTTAACAAAGGTGTGCAACACCTGAACACTACATTTGAAAACTATAAAATATTACAGAGAAAAATAAATGGGGATATACCATGCTCATGAACCAACTCACTGTAGTCTAAGTGGGTGACAGTAAGCTTTTGATTGCTGAGGCTTCCATTCTAAAGACTCTTGCGGGCCAGCCCCATGGCCTAGTGGTTAAGTTTGGAGCACTCTGCTTCAGTGGCCCAGGTTCGGTTCCCAGGCACAGACCTACACCACTCATTGGCGGTCATGCTGTGGTGGCAACCCACATACAAAATAGAGGAAGACTGGCATGCATATTAGCTCAAGGTAAATCTTCCTCAAGCAAAAAGAGGAAGATTGGCAACAGATGTTAGCTCAGGGTGAATCTTCCTCAGCAAAAAAAAAAAGACTAAATAAGAAGACTGAATAAACATATTGCCAGCTAAATAATTAGATAAAGAGCCAGGCCACCCCACACCCATGAAGTTCCCCTTTTAAAAAGCCTTGGGTAACCTAGAAAACTTAAGTGACCCTGCTTTTTCCCTCCTGTGCCCTAATTCCTGCTCTTATGTTATAAACTTGCCAATAAAGAGTGAACACACAAAACCCTAGGCACCTCACCCTCAAACTCAATAAAGGCAGAACCCCAGGTCTGGGCTCTCTCACTCTCTCTATCTGTAACCTCCCTGTGTGTGCTGTGTACCCTCCAGGACCTGTGAGTAATAAACCTTGTTTTTGCTTTTTTTGTTTTTTGGTGAGGAAGATTAGTCCTGAGCTAACATCCATTGTCAAACCTCCTCTTTTTGCTAAGGAAGACTGGCCCTGGACTAATATCCAGCCCATCTTCCTCTACTTTATATGTGGGATGCCTGCTACAGCATGGCTTGATAAGCGGTGTGTAGGTCTGCACTCAGGATCCAAACCTGCGAACCCCAGGCCGCTGAAGCAAGCATGCAAACTTAACCTCTAAACCACTGGGCCAGCCCCAATTAACCTTGTTTTTTCAAAGTTCTCTGATGATTGCTGTTGAGGTGTGTCTTGCAATCATAATAAGAACCACAAGGGCTGGTCCAGCCATAACACTGGCTCCAATTGGGGAAATGTCTATGGGAGCTTGCCACAAGTAGTATGGGCCCAGGGGAGTGCCCCAGGCATTCCTAGCTGATAGCATCACTATCAACAGGCTGAGACCAATGCAAAATACTCACTATTGTTAGGATATCTATTTCTCCCCAAATTGATCTATAGATTTAGCATAATCCCAATAAAAAATCACAGCAGAGGGCCAGCCCAGTGACCTAGCGGTTAGGTTCACACATTCTGCTTCGGTGGCCCACAGTTCGCTGGTTCAGATCCCAGGCATGGACCTGCTCACTGCTCACCAAGCCATGCTGGGGTGGCATCCCATATAGGAGAGCTACAACTCTCCAACTATATACACAACTATATACTGGGGTTTGGGGGAGGAAAAAAAAAAAAAAAAACAGAGGAAGACTGGCAACAGGTGTTAGCGCAGGGCCAATCTTCCTCAAAAAAAAAAAATCTCAGCAGACTTTTTTGGTAGAAATTGATAAGTTGGTTCTAAAATTTATACAGAAACGCAAAGAGCATAGAATAGCCAAAATAACTATGAAAAAGAACCAAAAATTTGGAGGGCTTAGACTATTTGATTTTAAGACTTACTACATAAAGCTATTATAATCAAGACAGTGCAATATTGGCAGAGAGACAGACATATAGATCAATGAAACAAAAAAGAGACCAGAAAGAGATCCAAATAGATGGCCAATTGACTTTCAATAAAAGTGTCAAAGCAATGGGATAGAATAATCTCTTAAACAAATGGTGCTGGAACAATTGGACATCCATATGCAAAACCCTAACCTTATACCACATACAAAAATTAACTCAAAATGCATCATAAATCTAAATATAAGAGCTAAAACTATGAAACATTTAGAACTATACTGTTCAACACAGTAGTGACTTGTCACATGTGGCCACTGGGCACTTGAAATGTGGCTTGTATAGATTTAGATGTGCTGTAAGTATAAAATACACATCGGATTTTGAAGACTGAGTACCAAAAAAAAAAAAAAAAGTAAAATATCTCATTATTAAACTTTTATATCACTTAGATGTTGAAATAGTAATATTTTACATATATTAGGTTAAATAAATTTATTGTTAAAATTAAGTTCACCTGTTTTATTATTTTTTTAATTTGGCTACTAAAAATTTTAAACTACATATGTGAGGGGCTGGCCTGGTGGCATAGCAGTTAAGTTCACACGCTCTGCTTTGGCGGCCCGGGGTTCTCAGGTTTGGATCCTGGGTGCAGACCGGTGCACTGCTTGTCAAGCCATGCTGTGGCAGCGTCCCATATAAAGTAGAGGAAGATGGGCACGGATATTAGCCCAGGGGCAATCTTCCTCAGCAAAAAGAGGATGATTGGCAATGGATGTTAGCTCAGGGCAAATCTTCCTCACACACACAAATAAAATAAAATAAAATAAATTACATATGTGGCTCACATGATATTTTTTTTATTGCGGTAACATTGGTTTATAACATTATATAAACTTCAGGTGTATATATTTCAATTTCTGTATAGATCACACCATGTTCACCACCCAAAGACTAATTACAATCCATCACCACACACGTGCCTAATCATCCCTTTCGCCCCCTTCCCTCCCCTCTTCCCCTCTGGTAACCACCAATCCAATCTCTGTCTCTATGTGAATGCTGTTGTTTTTATCTTCTACGTATGAGTGAGATCAAACAGTATCTGACTTTCTCCCTCTGACTTATTTTGCTTAGCATAATACCCTCAAGGTCCACTCCTGTTGTCACAAATGGCTGGATTTCATTGTTTCTTATGACTGAGTAGTATTCCATTGTGTACATATACCACATCTTCTTTATCCATTCATCCCTTGATGGGCACTTAGTTGCTTCCAAGTCTTGGCTATTGTGAATAATGCTGCAATGAACATAGGGGTGCATGTATCTTCATGCATTCCTGTTTTCATGTTCTTTGGATAAATACCCAGCAGTGGATTAGCTGGATCGTATGGTAGTTCTCTTCTTAATTTTTTGAGGAATCTCCATACTCTTTTCCATAGTGGCTGCACCAGTTTGCACTCCCACCAGCAGTGTATGAGAGTTCCCTTCTCTCCACATCCTCTCCAACACTTGTTGTTTCATGTGTTGTTAATTATAGCCATTCTGATGGGAGTGAAGTGATATCTCATTGTAGTTTTGATTTGCATTTCCCTGATATTTAATGATGTTGAACATTTTTTCCCATGCTTATTGGCCATCTGTATGAATATCTTCTTTGGAGAAATGTCTTTTCAGGTCTTTTGCCCATTTTTTAATTGGGTTGTTAGCTTTTCTGTTGTTGAGATGAGTTCGTTATATATTTTGGATATTAACCCCTTATCAGATATATGGTTTGCAAATATCTTCTCCCAGTTGTTGTCTTTTCGTCTTGCTATTGTTTTACTTGAAAATATGTTGCTAAGACCAATGTTGAAGAGCGTACTGCCTATGTTTTCTTCTAGAAGTTTCATGGCTTCAGGTCTTACATCCAAGGCTTTAATCCATTTTGAGTTAATTTTTGTGTATGGTGTAAGATAATGGTCTACTTTCACTCTTTTCCATATGGCTGTCCAGTTTTCCAAACACCATTTATTGAAGAGACTTTCCTTTCTCCATTGTATGTTCTTGGCTCACTTATGGAAAATTAGCTGTCCACAGATGTGTGGGTTTATTTCTGGGTTCTCAATTCTGTTCCATTGACCTGCATGTCTGTTTTTGTGCCAGTACCATGCTGTTTTGGTTACTACAGCTTTGTAGTATACTAAAATCAGGGAGTGGGATCCCTCCAGCTTTGTTCTCGTTTCTCAGGATTCCTTTGGCTATTGGGGGTCTTTTGCTGTTCCATATAAATTTTAGGAGTCTTTGTTCTATTTCTGTGAAAAATGTTGTTGAGACTTTGATAGGGATTGCATTGAACCTATAGATTGCTTTAGGGAGTATGGACATTTTAATTTTGTTAATTCTTCTAATCCAAGAGCACAGAATATCTTTCCATTTCTTTGTGTCTTCTTCAATTTCTCTCAACAATGTTTTATAGTTTTCAGTGTACAGATCTTTCACCTCTTTGGTTAAGTTTATTCCTAGGTATTATATTCTTTTCGTTGCAATTGGAAATGGGATTGTATTCTTAACTTCTCTTTCTGCTACTTTGTTGTTAGTGTATAGAAACGCAACTGATTATTGTATGTTGATTTTGTATCTGGCAACTTTGCCGTATTCATTTATTATTTCTAAAAGTTTTTTGGTAGATTCTTTAGGGTTTTCTATATATAAAATCATGTCATCTGCAAATAGTAACAGTTTCACTTTTCCTTTTCAATTTGGATCCCTTTTATTTCTTTTTCTTGCCTGATTGCTCTGGCTAGAACTTCCAATACTATGTTAAAGAGGAGTGGTGAAAGTGGGCATCCTTGTCTGGTTCCTGCTCTTAGAGGGATAGCTTTCAGTTTTTCACCATTGAGGATGATATTAGCTGTGGGTGTGTCATATATGGACTTTATCATATTGAGGTACTTCCCTTCTATACCCATTTTATTCAGAGTTTTTGTCATAAATGGATGCTGTATCTTGTCAAATGCTTCCTCTGCATCTATTGAGATGATCATGTGATTTTTATTCTTCATTTTATTAATGTGGTATATCACATTGATTGATTTGCAGATGTCAAACCATCTCTGCATCCCTGGAATAAATCCCACTTGATCCTGGTGTCTGATCTTTTTGATGTATTGTTGTATTTGATTTGCTAGTATTTTGTTGAGGATTTTTGCATTGATGTTCATCAGTGATATTGGCCTGTAATTTTCTTTTTTTGTGTTGTCCTTGTCTGGCTTTGGTATCAGAGTAATGTTGGCTTTGTAGAATGAGTTAGGAAGCTTCCTCTCCTCTTCAATTTTTTGGAAAAGTTTGAGAAGGATGGGTATTAAGTCTTCATTGAATGTTTGGTAGAATTCACCAGGGAAGCCATCTGGTCCTGGACTTTTATTTTTGGGGAGGTTTTTGATTACTGTTTCGATCTCCTTACTGGTGATTGGTCTATTCAAATTCTCTATTTTTTCTTGATTCAGTTTGGAAGGTTGTATGATCCTAAGAATTTATCCTACTATTCTACTCTAAGAATTTGTCTACTAAAAAATTTTAAATTACCTATGTAGCTCACATGATATTTCTACTAAACAGTGCTGGCCTAGAAGTAAACATAGGAGTACATCTTATTGACTTTGCAAAGAATTTTTAAATAGGGCACAAAAAGAATGAATTGCAAGAGGAAAAAAAGGACAAACTGGACTTGTCAAAATTAAAATCTTTTGTTTTTTAAAAGCTACCATTAAGAAAATGAGGAGACAAGCCGTAGCCTCAGCCACAGATTGGGAGAAATATTTGCAAATCATTTTTCTGATAAAGGATTTGCACTCAGAATACATAAAGAACTCTAACAACTCAATAATAAGAAGCCAAATGACCTAATTTTAAATAGGGCCAAAGATTTGCACAGATACTTCACCAAAGAAAACATATGGATGGCAAGCAATCACAGGAAAAGATGTTTAACATCATTAGACATTAGGTAAATGCAAATTAAAATCAAAATGAGATACCACTTCATACCCACTAGAATAGCTAAAATTAAAGACTGTGAATATTAAGTGTTGATGAGGAAGCAGAACAACTAGAACTTTCATACATTGCTGGGGGCCATGCAAAATGGTACAGCTATTTTTAAAAACGATTTGGGCAGTGTGGTAAACATACATTTACTATATGGCTCAGCAATTCTATAAAAACATACGTTCACACAAAGACTTATATGTGAATGTTCATTGCAGCTTTATTCATAATTGCCAAAAACTGGAAAGACCCTAAATGTCCCCCAACTAGTGAATGGAAAGACAAATTATTGTACATCCATACAATGAAATACTACTCAGCAATAAAAAGGAATGATCTGCTGACACATATAACAACATGGATAAATCTCAAAAACTTTATGCTAAGAGAAAGAAGCCAGACACAAAAGACTACACATTATATGATTTCACTTATACAAAATTCTAGAAAAGGAATTTCTATAGTGATAGAAAGCAGATCAGTGGTTTCCAGGAGTAAGAGGATGAAGGAGGGGATTGACTCAATACAAACAAAGAAACTTCTTGGCGTGATGGAAATGCCATATACTATGATTAAAGAGGTGGTTATAAAACTCCTGAAGTATACACTTAAACTTGGTAACTTCATTGTATGTAAAATATACCATAACAAAGCTGACCAAAACAAACAAAACAACATAAAGCACAGTTTCTGATTCAGCAGGTCTGGGGTAGGGCCCAAGAACCTGCATTTCTAACAATTCCTAACAATTTCTAACATTCCCAGATGATGTTGATACTGCTGGTCCTGGGACCCTGCTTAGAGAACCCTTGGTCTAGAGACACTGCCAAAAGGGGTCTATAATAAGTTGGGAATCATCTTACTTCATGTCTATTCTGTACACCACTTAGCACTCCTATCTTCAAGAGCACAGACACTCCAGAAAACATTGTGACTTCTCATACCTCTTGACATACCTCCTGAAAAACTCTTGACATATTTCCTGAAGGCCTAAGGCTTTCAGAATGAAGTAGAGGTCCTTTGGGGATAAATTAAAGCACCTCAGGTTTGGACACAAATGTGGCCAGTCAGCATGTCCCATTCCTGCACCTCAGCCCTACATTCTTACTATACCAGGATACCTGCTGTAGAACACAGCTCACACCCACAGGCCCCTGCTAATATTGTTCTTTTGCCCCGAAAGACCTTTCCCTCACCTCAGGTGCCGAAAACGCACTTGTTCTTTAAGCCCAGCTCAAATGGCATTTCCTCTATGAAACCATACGGAATACTTCCTTTTCTATATTCTCTCTGTCATTCATATGCTCCTTCATTATAGCACTTATATCTGGTCCTACATGTCTATCTTAACAAATGTTTATAGAATCAAATCAATTTCTAATTAAAAGAATTATTAACAGTAGGGGTACCTAGAAAATAAAGGTATTTAGCGATGCCACTTAGAGTAGACATAGTTTTTTTGTTAGTCCTTTTTCTCTGGGAGCTTCTCTCTCTCCTTCCATGATAAGCCTGATTAGTTCTAGCTCCTGTGGTGCTGGTTGGGCCAACTCCACCCACAGGCCCCAGGGGTGGGCTTGGAACTCAGGCTTGACCTATCTGAGTCTTTCCTCCTCCAAGCCCCAGCTATGGGTTCAAGGATGGGCACATCACCCAACCCAGACCAACCAGATATCTTCCCAGTGCTCTTGCCAGAACCACAGGCAGAGAAGTTTAAAAATGCAAACATGGTAGACAAGGAAAATTATTACAAAGTACACACCACAATGATCCCGTCCACTGTGTGGGGATACAGTACCCAAAAATAACATGAGAAAAAGGCACAAAGGAACACTAAAGACATCTTACAAATCTGGTCAATCACTGAAGACTGAAGACCCTGGTTTGTGTTGGACTAGCTAAGAGGTCACCTTTGTGTCAAACAGAGAGAGAAGGTAAAGGGCACAACCCTTTGACCTTCTCCAGGTTTTAACAGCAATGGATGAAGCTTATTCAGGGTCAAAAGAAAATGACACCCAAAAGAACAAACACCAGAAGCCAAGGAAAGGTGAATGGAGGCAAGAGATCTGCACGTCAGTGAGAAAAACATCAATGGGCTTCAGAGGACTCGGCAGGAATTGTGCCCTAGTACCTTGCAACATGAGCTCCCAAAAGTGAGAGGATCAATGATACACTAGTCCTTCAGGAGGTGACTTCTAGGAACAGAGCTGCACAAGGCCCCCACTCACCTGAGTGATTATGCGCTCTCCATCCTTATAGATCTTTTCTCCTATTACATCCACAATCTTCATTCGTTCTGACACCTGAAACAATGGACATACTCACAAATTATAAGGAAAAGACCTCAGTTGAAAGTCACAAATAATATTGATACAACATAGAAATGAGTTAGAATAGTACGATTTGAAAAGCTAACAATAGAAGAGTTTTAACAGCTTTTCCTAAATCCCCATAAATAGACTCATTCAAATAGACTTTACCTCTAGTGATTTAAGAAGGGGCACAGATTCAATAAATGATTCAAACATCTTCCTCTTTTTTGCATTGTTTTTCACTATGATTCTTCTAAAAGTCACACGGTCCTACAAGAAAGAATATAAAAATTCTGGTAAATGCCTGTGTAAGCGAACATCTGTGGTTTAATTAACTAGGCCACAGCAAATATTGGAGGACTATGGAAGGTACTGGGTCAACTGAGTGTCTAATGATATTTCAATCTGAGTCATCACTAGAAGAAAAAGACCTGTAGCCTGAGCCAGATAGATGTCCTACATGTTGCCGCTTGCTATCTAGTACTCAATGGGTGCCACCTATGGGTCATAAATAGAATACCAAATTTTAAAACTCCCAGTCAAACATTTGTGAGCTCACAGTCACTGTTCAATGTGAAAAGATGCACCAGCCAGCCTTGGTGGTCTAGTGGTTAAGATTCGGTGCTCTTACAGCCTTGGCCTGGGTTCATTTCCCGGTCAGGGAACCACAACACCCATCTGTCGGTTGTCATACTGTGGTGGCTGCATGTTGCTGTGATACTGAAAGCTATGCCACCAGGGTCACCCATGGTGGACAGCTTTCAGCGGAGCTTCCAGACTTAAGACAGAGAGGAAGAAGGACCTGGCCACCCACTTTCGAAAAAATTGGCCATGAAAACCCTGTGAATAGCAGCAGAGCATTGTCTGACATAGCATCAGAAGATGATAGGATTGCGCAGGGTTCTGCTCTGCTGTAACAGAATCACTAGGAGTCACAATCAACCTGACAGCACTAACAAACAAACAAACAAAATGGGTAAACAGTTATTTGTACCTAAGTAAACTGCACCTTTCTTCTACCTCAGGCTGTGAGGAATGGAAAGTTGGGTTTTTTTTGGAAAGTACAGTAATAACATCCTAAAGGCTGGCAGAATGAAAAACAGCAAGGGGGAAAAAGGGTATGTTTAGCTGTAGATTTGCTATTTTAGCATTTTTGATGATGGGGTAGGAGTGAGCTGGAGAAGACAACTGAGTTGAGATATCTAAATGGATTTCACTGGCTCATATTCCATTAGGTACAGAATTCCCAGGCCTATCCCACGCCATGTTTCATCAGCCTTACAAAAGAAGTCGCCTACTGCACCCTTCACTCCTAGTGTGAACGATGACAGACTCCTACGCTTTCTCTGTAAACTGCTGTACAAATAATGTCTGCTCCCCGGCATTTAGCCAGATTCTGCCCCATTTTCTTCTCCATCTACCTGCTTGAAAAGAGCCATTCAATCTCTTATTGCTCTAATGGGTTGCATCACTTGCCACTACTTTTTTGAAGTCCAAGGTTAGGGATGTATCATTTAAAATGTTACTGTAATACTTTGGAATATTACTCCATTATCTTTAGAATTCAGTTTCTACACGTTTTCTGGTCCAATTAGGGCCAAGAGTGCTGTGCTGTGGGAAGAAGACAATCAAGAATGAGAAAATGGGAATTATAAAGTTCCCTTCCTTATGTTTGAGTAGGCATTGTCAAAAAAACAATATATTTAAAATCGATCTGTAACGTTATAAAGATTAATACAATTTCAACAGCAAACTGTATTTCTAGCCGAAGACAAAACAACTGATAAGTCTTAAAGTGACTTATCTATTTGTGTTCCAACCCTTTCTGTGCATGCTTTCACACTTCCCAGAACTCTCATGCTGTGCAAGACAAGTTCCTGTGACTGTGGAAGGTATAAACAAGAACCAAACACCAACCCAGCTTTCAGGGAGCTTCCAATGGAGCAGTGAAGAGGAAACTCCCATGGTGAAACGGTAGCTCCCTCAGGCAGCAAATGTTCAGAGTCAAGCAAATAGCCCTGAAGTTCAAAAGAGAAAAGGAATGCTACTTTTTTCTGTGACTGCAGGAGTTCCCTAAGAAAGTTTCTATTGACTTTCGCTCAAGCAAGACAGAGCGGGAACAGAAACTAAATGTGGTGGTCATGGTGGCAGCTGCGCCAGTAAGGGAAGGAATGTAGAATCAATTTGAATTCCTAGTTGAAAAACACCAGGTCCTCCCTGCTTCAGCCTTGGAAGTCACAAGTAAGAAGTCAGGCTACAGAGGACCCTCTGGGAGTCACTTTTATGGAGGTGGTACTGAAGATTTGGGCGAGTTTGGGCTGTAAAGAAAGTGAACAAAGTAGGAGAAAAGCAGAGGCCAAAAGGGCATCTTATAGGTCACTTAAGACAGCAAGGAGATGGATCTCACTTAAGACAGCATGGAGAGGAAGAAAAGACTGCAAAAGACAAGGCTAGGAAAAAGAAAGGCAGGCCAGGGTTCTCAAGAGAGGGAGCCTCAGGAAGAGAAGGGTGGTGAGTAGCACCCCGAAAAATGGGGAGCAGGTGCCACCATTCTGTAGCACCTACCTTGTGCCAGGCACCGAGGAAGCTGCTTCTCTTGTGCCCATCTATTTACTTCTTGAATCCCAACCACAAGGCAGGTGGTTTTACAGCTCAAAGTTTCTTTGTGTGTTTTTTTGTTTTTTAATTTCTATCAAGACTTTCTCTTTGACTTAGAGATTATTTAGGAATGTGTTATGTAATTTCCAAGTGTTTGAAAATTTTCCTGTTACCACTGTTATTGACTTCTAGTTTCATTCCATTGTGGTTAGAGAACACATTGTCTGATTTCAATTCCTTTAAATTTGTCAGGTTTTATTTTATATCCCAGGAGATGGTCTATCTTGGTGAATGTTCTGTGGGCTTGAAAAGAATGTGTATTTCATTGTTGTTGTGTGGAGTGTTCTATAAATTTCAATTAGATCCTTTTGGTTGACAATGTTGTTAAGTTCTTCTATATCCTTCCTGATTTTCTGTCTAGTTGTTCTGTCAGTAGTTGAGAGGGGCATTGAAGTCTGCAACTATAATTGTGGATTCATCTATTTCTTCTTTCAGTTCTAACGGTTTTTGCTTTACATATTTTGAAGCTCTGTTGTTTGGTGTATACATATTTAGAGTTGCTATGCCTTCTTGATAGATTAAACCTTTCATTATTGTGTAATGTTCCTCTTTGTTCCTGGTAATTTTCTTTGAAGTCTACTTTATCTGATATTAATATACTCCTGCTTTCTTCTGGTTAATGTTTGCATGGTATATCTATTTCTATCCTTTTACTTTCAACCTACCTATATCATTATATTTGAGTGAGTTTCTTATAGATAGCATACAGTTGGGTCATTTAAAAAAATCCATTCTACTAGTCTGTCATTTAATTGGTATATCAGATCATCTATATTTACAGTAATTATTCATTTATTAGGGTTTAAGTGTACCATTTTATTGTATGTTTTCTGTTGTTTCCTCTGGTTTTTGTTCCTCTATTTCCTTCCTATGGGTTACCAGAACACTTTTTAGAATTCCATTTTGATTTATAGAGTTTTTGAGTACATCTCTTTGTACAGATTATTTTAGTGGTTGCTCCAGGTATTATACTATACATATGTAACTTATCACAGTCTACTGGTGTCAACATTTTAGTAGTTTGAGTAAGGTATAGAAGCTTTAGTTCCATTTAGACCCCTTTACCCCACCCTCCTTAGAGTATAATTGCCTTAAATATTTCCTCTACATACATTGAGAACCACATCAGACACTGTTATAATTTTGCTTCAACCACCTAACTCAAGAGGAGGACAGTCTTTCATATTTACCCATATGTTTACTCTTTCTGTTGTTCTTTCTTCACTCTCCATGTTCCAAATTCCCTTCTTTTATCACTTCCTTTCTGTTTGAAGAACTTCCTTCAGCCATTCTTTTAAGGTAGGGCTGCTGGTGGCAAAGTCTCCTAGTTTTCTTTTGTCTGAGAATATCGTCATTTCTGAGGGATATTCTCACCAGGTATAGAATGCTGAGTTGACAGTTCTTTTCTTTCAGCACTTGAAAAATGCTGTGCTGCTTCCTTCTAACCTCCATGGTTGGGAAAGCCAGTGTCATTCACATTGTTGTTCCCCTATAAGTAATGTATTGTTTCTCTCTAGCTGTTTTCAAAATTTTTTCTCTCTTTAGTTTTCTTAAGTTTGATTATGATGTGTCTCAGCATAGATTTCTTGGGGTTTATTCAACATGGAGTTCACTGAGCTTCTTGAATCTGTAGGTTTATTATCTTTCACCAAATTTGGGAAGTTATCAACTATTATTTCTTTGAACAATTTTTTGCTCTAAACTCTCCTCTCCTTCTGGGACTCTGATGATAAAAATACCAGGTCTTTTGTTATTATCTTACAGGCTCTGTTCACTTCATTTCAGTCTATTTTCTTTCTGTTGTTCAGAATGGGTTAATTCTATTGTTTTATCTTAAAGTTCACTGATTCTCTCCTCTCTCATATTCATTCTGCTCTTGAGCAAATCCAGTGAGTTTTTACTTTGGTTATTGTATTTTCCAGTTCTAAAATTTCCATTTGGATCTTCTTTCTGTCTTCTATTTCTCCACTGAGACCTTGTACTTTTTCCCATGTGTTTCAAGTGTGTTCATAATTGCTTACTAAAGCATTTTTATGATGGTTACTTAAAAATCCTTGTCGGCTAATTCCAATATCTGTGTCCTCTTGGTGTTGGCATCTATCGATTGTCTTTTCTCATTCAGGTTGAGAATTTCCTCATTCTTGGTATAACAAATGATTTTCTATTGTATCCAGGACATTTGTGGTATTATGTTGTGAAACTCTGCATCTGATTTAATCTTCTTTTTGTGCAGGCAGTCACCCTGTTTAGATATAGCATGCATGGACACATGAGAGTGCATGTTCAGCTCCCCTCTGGACCCCATTGACACCATCCTGGCTGGAAAAGTGGAGTGCCAGCTAGTAATACCACACATCATCTCATTTTGCCTCTGCCGCCAGCAGAGACTGGAAGACCAGATTCCTGCTAGCCTCAGTAACATTGTGGGGAGGTAGAAGTTTTTCCTTTGGTATTTGGCTGGAGTAGAGTGGTATTATCAGAACAGGTTTTCTGTTCTGCTAGGCTGCCCTTTTCCTGCTCCTTTGGCTAAAGGGAGCAGGCTTTTCTTGGGGTTGATTTTTGTATGTACCTGTTGGTAATCCGGGTTGTAGGCATTTCCAGCAATCCACCTGGGATATATGGGAAGCAATAAGGAAACCCAGGGAACTCACTGTCATGTCCTTCCTAAGTCCTGAGATCCCTGGCCAGTCAGCCTTCTCCTTTCCATCTTTCAAAGTCTTCCCATATTTGTTTGTTGTAATATATCCAGAGTGTTTTAGTTTTAAGACAGAAGACTAGTGAGGAGTGGGGCTATTCCACCTTGGCCTGGACCAGTAGTTGGCATCAACACATTTTAAAACTGAGTTTATTTTCCCCCATTATTTATTGACCTATTCCTGAGTTTTTCAATCACTGGGTCCATAATTGTGTGATCTATTCTTAAGCCATTGTATCTCTCATCTCTCAGAAGCATTCTTAATTCTACATCAGTATGTCATAGTAAAGTGCTCTATTATGTCTTTAAAATGTGATTTCATTTGAGGAAATATGTTGATAATTCTATGGTATACACCTAATTCTGCTTATAAAGTAAATGGAAACAAATTACTACAGATGTCAACATTTTAAAAGTGAAAGTTGGGATTTGTACAAGAGTGTGATTATTTTGTTTAAGAAGGAAGACAGTTATATATTTTGAAGGCTTGATGCTGAAGGAAGCAAGATGAGTCATGTATAATAGACGATAGGGATCACAGCAGTGCTATGCCTAAGACATTCTAGGAAAGTTTTCTTTCTCAGAATATGGCCATCAACTTTTCCAGTCATCTACATCTACTGGATATTGGCATAGACCAATGAACAAGTGGATGGCTGAACATAGAGAAAAGTTAGTCCTGGGACAGCTAGAGGTGGAAAACACTGTCGGCAGAGCTTTCAATGACACTTATTTTTCTAGGCTATCTCTTGCATAGTGAGTTATCCCTTCTCTCTCTACTTGTCTGTTAAAAACATAAACAGAAAATGTAATAAGAGCTGACATGACTGAGAAGTCATAAGGCCCAATATTTTCCCTGTAATTTGAAGTAAATGGTTTACTGACAAATCATTTTAAAGAAAGAAAAACACACTGGTACAAGACCTTCCACAATGTCTTTCAGACAACTGGCTATAAAATACAGTGTGAATCAACAGCCCAAGGACAGAGACCCAGAAGTAAGTGAATTAATACCATGCCATCCAAGGGGAACCATTTCTCTAACTCACCAGTCCCCAAAGGGAGCCTTCTGAAGTGGCGACAATGGTAGCAGCTCTTGGGGTGTTGTACATCAGAGCTAGTTCTCCAAAACTGCCATGGTTGTCATACCGACCAACAGAACGGGTTTGATTATCTTTTGTTACTAAAATATCATAGGTTCCCCTGGAAGTACAACAAGAAACAATTTCACTTATTACTTCAAATAATACATTTAAGAACTGGCAGGTGGTACATGAATAGAAGGTACATGTGAAATAAAACATTGTTATAGGAGATTTCCAACAGATTTTTGCTAGTATTTAGAAATACAATAGATTTTTGGATTTTGACTTTGTATTCTGTGACCTTGCTAAATTCACTTATTAGTTTTAGTAGCTTTTTTGTAGCACTCTTGGGATTTTCTAGAGGAATATGTCATCTGCAAACAAAGACCGTTTTACTTCTTCCTTTCCTATCTATATGTCCACCTGCCGTCCCTCCCTCCCTCCCTCCCCCTTTTTCTTTGCCTTATTGCATTGGCTAGGACCTACAGTACAACATTGACTAGAAGCTGTAAGAGCAGACATCCTTGTCTTGTTCTTGATCTTAGGGGGAAACCATCCAATCTTTCACCATTAAGTATAATGTTAGCTTCAGGTTTTTTATAAATGTCTTTAACCAGGTTGGAGAAAAGTCCCTTCTATTCCTGGTTTGCCAAGAGTTTTTAATCACAAAAAGGTTGTTGAATTTTCTCAAATGGCTTTTCCTGCAAGTATTGAAATGATTGTATGGGTTTTCTTTTGTAGTCTGTTGAAAATTAGGATGTAGAACTGATTAAAACAAAGAAATCAAAAGATATGATTTTCTATCTATTGATTGGTAACGACTGCTAAAGAATAATATTCAGAGCTGACAAGCATTTGGGGAAATAGGCACTCACAATATACCACTGAGGCAAACAAAAATGTTTCAAAATTTCCGCAAGATAATTAACATATAGCAAATTACTTAAAGAGAGCCTTTGACACAGCAGTTCCATTTCTAGGCATTCTAAAGGAGACAATCAAAAATATTAAAAAAGATTTAACTGCAAGGATGCTCACCAAGTAATATTTATAACTGCAAAAATTACAATTTAATCTGCTAACAATAAGGGACAGGTCAAATATATGTCTATATTCATATTATGCAGTCAGTATAAATGATGACATAGAATAATATTGCATCCCATTGCAAACTACTAAAATATATTTAAAAATCAGGTCACACAACAGTGTATGACCCACCATAAAAAGTATACACATGTAAGTGTAATAAAGAGTCAATTCCATTTTTTTTTCTTACTTAAAAAGACAAGTTTAATAAATCCAAACATTCTCTTATCTAGGTCTTACTGACCTGTACAAAGTTAACTTTGACAAACGGTACCTTTTTTCTTTTTCACCACCAATAATCTAGTTTTTGTCCGCCACCAAACGTCTGTGTCCATTTACACCTTTCACCCACCCCTGCAACCCCCTTCCCCTCTGGTAACCACTAATCTGTTCTCTTTATCCATGTGTCTGTTTGTCTTCCACATATGAGTGAAATCTTTCACTGTCTGGCTTATTTCACTTAACATAATACCCTCAAGGTCCATCCATGTTGTTGCAGATGGGATGATTTTTGTCTTTTTTATGGCTGAGTAGTATTCCATTGTGTGTGTGTGTGTGTATACCACATATACCACATCTTCTTTATCCATTCATCAGTTGACAGACACTTGGGTTACTTCCACATCTTGGCTATTGTGAATAATGTTGCAATGAACAGAGTGGTGCATAGACTTCTTTGTATTGTTGATTTCATGTTCTTTGGATAAATACCCAGTAGTGGGATAGCTGGATCATATAGTTTTCTATTTTTAATTTTTTGAGAAATTTCCATTCTTTTTTCCATAGTGGCTGTACCAGTTTGCAATTCCACCAGCAGTGTATGAGGGTTTTCATTTCTCCACATCCTTTCCAATACTTATTATTTCTTGTCTTGTTAATTATAGCAATTCTGACGGGTGTGAGGTGATATCCCATTGTAGTTTTGATTTGCATTTCCCTAATAATTAGTGACGGTGAACATCTTTTCATGCACCTGTTGGCCATCTGTATATCTTCTCTGGAAAAATGTTTGTTCATATCCTTTGCCCAGTTTTTCATTAGGTTGTCTTTTTGTTGTTGAGTTGCATGAGTTCTTTACATATTTTGGAAATTAACCCCTTGTCAGATATATGATTTGTAAATATTTTCTCCCAGTTGGTGGATTGTCTTTTCATTTTATTCATGATTTCCTTTGCCTTGCAGAAGCTTTTTAGTCTGATGTAGTCCCATTTGTTTATTTTTTCTTTTGTTTCCCTTGCCTGAGCAGACATGGTATTCAAAAAGATGCTGCTAAGACTGATGTCAAAGAGGGTACTGCCTATGTTTTCTTCTAGGATTTTTATGATTTCAGGTCTTACATTCAAGTCGTCAATTCATTTTGAGTTAACTTTTGTGTATGGTGTAAGATAATGGTCTACTTTCATATTTTTGCATGTGGCTGTCCAGTTTTCCCAACATCATTTATTGAAGAGACTTTCCTTTCTCCATCATGTTCCTGGATCCTTTGTTGAAGACTAGCTGTCTGCAGATGTCTGGTTTTATTTCTGCGCTTTCAATTCAATTCTGCTGACCTGTGTGTCTGTTTTTGTGCCAGTACCATGCTTTTTTGATTACTATAGCTTTGTAGTGTATTTTGAAGTCAGGGATTGTGATGCCTCTAGCTTTGTTCCTGTTTCTCAGGATTGCTTTGGCTATTCGGGGTCTTTGTTGTTCCATATAAATTTTAGGATTCTTTATTCTATTTCCATGAAGAATGTCATTGGGATTCTGATTGGGATTGCAATGAATTTGTAGATTGCTATAGATAATAAGGACATTTTAACTATGTAAATTCTTCAATCCATGAGCACAGAATATCTTTCCATTTCTTTATATCTCCTTCAATTTCTTTCAATATTGTCTTACAGTTGTCAGTGTACAGATCTTCCACCTCCTTGGTTAAATTTATTCCTAGATATTTTATTCTTTTCGTGGCAATTGTAAATGGGATTGTATTCTCCTCTTTCCGCTAGTTCGTTATTAGTGTATAGAAATACAACTGATTTTTGTAAGTTGATTTTGTACCCTGCAACTTTGCTGTAGTTTTTGATTATTTCTACTAGCTTTCTGGTGGATTCTTTACGGTTTTTATATACAAGAATCATGTCATTCACAAACAGTGAGAGTTTTGCTTCTTCCTTTACAATTTGGATACCTTTTATTTCTTTTTCTTGCCTAATTGCTCTGGTCAAAACCTCCAGTACCAGGTTGAACAGGAGTGGCAAGAGTGGGCACACCTGTCTTGTTCCTGTTCCCAGAGGGATGGTTTTCAGTTTTTCACTGTTGGCTGTGGGTTTGTCATATACAGCCTTTATTATGTTGAAATACTTTCCTTCCATACCCATTTTATTGAGGGGTTTTATTATACATGGATGTTGGATCTTGTCACATGCTTTCTCTGCAACTATTGAGATGATCATGTGATTTTTATTACTCATTTTGTTAATGTGGTATATCACATTGATTGTTTTGTAGATGTTGAACCATCCCTGAGTCCCTGATATAGATCCCACTTGATCATGGTATATGATCCTTTTAATGTACTGCTGTAATTGATTTGCCAATATTTTGTTGAGGAGTTTTGCAACTATGTTCATGAGTGATATTGGCCTATAATTTCCCTTCCTTGTGTTGTCCTTGTCTGGTTTTGGTATCAGGGTGATGTTGGCCTCATAGAATGAGTTAGGAAGCATTCTGTCTTCTTCAATTTTTTTGAAATAGTTTGAGAAGGACAGGTATTAAATCTTCTCTGAATGTTTGGTAGAATTCTCCAGAGAAGCCATCCGGTTCTGGACTTTCATTTTTTGGGAGGTTTCTGATTAGTGTTTTGATCCCTTTACTTGTGATTGGTCTACTCAGATTCTCTATTTCTTCTTGATTCAGTTTTGGGGGGTTATATGAATCTAAGAATTTATTCACTTCTTCTAGGTTTTCCAATTTGTTGGCATATAGTTTTTCATAGTAGTTTCTTATAATCCTGTGTATTTCTGTGATATCCATTGTAATTTCTCCTCTTTCATTTTTAATTTTATTTATTTGAGCCTTATTTTTTTCATAGTGAGTCTGGCTAAGGATTTGTCAATTCTGTTTATCTTCTCAAAGAACAAGCTTTTAGTTTCATTGATCCTTTCTACTGTTTTTTTTTTAGTCTCTATTTCATTTATTTCTGCTCTAATTTTTAGTATTTCCCTCCTTCTGCTGACTTTGTGCTTTGTTTATTCTTCTTTTTCTAGCTCTGTTTGGTGTAGTTTAAGATTACTTATTTGAGATTTTTCTTCTTTGTTGAGGCGGGCCTGTATTGCTATAAATTTCCCTCTTAGCACAGCTTTTGCTGCATCCCCTAAGAGTTGATATGTTGTGTTTTCATTTTCATTTGTCTCCAGGTATTTTTTGATTTATCCTTTGATTTCTTCATTGATCCAATGGTTGTTCAGTTGCATGCTGTTTAGTTTCCACATATGTGTGACTTTCTTAGCCTTTTTCTCATAGTTGATTTCTAGGTTCATAGCATTCTGGTTGGAAAAGATGATTGATATGATTTCAATCTTAAATTTATTGAGGCTTGCCTTGTTTCCCAACATGGTCTATCTTTGAGACTGTTCCACATGCACTTGAGGAGAATGTGTAGTCTGCTGTTTTTCGATGGAATGTTCTATATATATATTTATTAAGTCCATCTATTCCAGTATTTCATTTAAAGCCACTGTTTCCTTATTGACTATCTGTCTGGATGATCTATCCATTGATGTAGGTGGGGTGTTGAAGTCCCCGACTATTATTGTGTTGCTGTCAATTTCTCCCTTTAGGTCTGTTAACAGTGGCTTTATATACTTTGGTGCTCCTGTGTTAGGTGCATATATATTCATAAGTGTTATGTCCTCTTGGTGGAATGTCCCTTTTATCATTATATACTACCCCTCTTTGTCTCTCATTGTCTTTTTTATCTTGAGGTATGCTTTGTCTGATATAAGTATGGCAACACTTGCTTTCTTTTGCTTGCCATTTGCTTGGAATACATCTTCCATGCCTTCACTCTGAGCCTATGTTTGTCTTTAGAGCTGAGAGTGTTTCCTGGAGGCAGCATATTGTTAGGTCTAGTTTTTTAATCCATCCAGCCACTGTGTCTTTTGATTGGAGAATTCAATCCATTTACATTTACAGTGATTATTGATATATGAGGGCCTAATAATGTCATTTTATCTCTTGTTTTCTTGTTGTTCTATATTTCCATTGTTTCTTTTCCCTTGTATTTCTGACTGCCATTACAGTTTGATGGTTTTCTGTGATGATATTTATGATTTGTGGTTCTGCTCTAATTTTTTGTTTAGTGGTTATCATGAAGTTTGTATATAAGACCTGCAGATGAGATAGCCCATTTTCTGATAACCTCTTATCTCCATTAGCCTAAGCAGGTTCCATCCTTTTCCTCTTCCCCTTCTGAGTTACTGTTGTCACAAATTGTTGTTTTCTGTGTTATGAGTTTGTGACTAAATTGAAGTGGTTATAGTTATTTTTGATGCTTTCTTTACCTTTGTCTTTTACGTTATAATTAAGTGCTTACTGACCTATTCTGATATACAGCTGCAATTTTCTAATTCTATCTCTTTATCTCCTTGCTCAAGGTTTTGTAAACCTTTGCCTTTTTGTTACAGGTAAGAGGGGTTCCTTTATCATTTCTTTTAACGGAAGTCTAGTGGCGATGAACTCCCTCAGCTTTTGTTTATGTGGGGAAGCTTTTATTTCTCCATTGTATCTGAAGGATAGTTTCGCTGGATAGAGTATTCTTGGCTGAAAGTTTTTGTCTTTCAGTATTTTGAATACATCATTCCATTCTCCTAGCTGTAGATTTCTGCTGAGAAATCCACCGAAAGCCTGATAGGGGCTCCTTTGTAGGTTATTTTCTTCTGCCTTGGTGCCCTTAATATTTTTTCTTTGTCATTGACTTTTGCCAGTTTTATGCCTTGGAGAGGGTCTTTTTGCATTGATGTAGTTAGGAGTTCTATTGACTTCATACACTTGTAAGTCCAGTTCCTTCCCCAGGTTTGGGAAGTTCTCAGCTATTATTTCTTTGAACAAGTTCTCTGTTCCTTTCTCCCTCACTTCTCCCTCTGGAATACCTATAACCCGTATGTTGCTTTTCCTAATTGAGTCAGTTAGTTCTTGAAGAATTTCTTCATTTTTTAAAACTCTGAGTTCTCTCTCTTTCTACCCTGAAGCATTTCTAAATTTCTATCCTCTAAATCACTAATTCTGGACTCCATAATGTTAGCTCTATTTTTTATGGATTCTAGATTGGTTTTTATCTCATTAATTGTGTTCTTCATACCCAGAATTTCTGCTCAGTTTTGTGTGTGTGTGTGAGGAAGATTAGCTCTTAGCAAACATCCGCTGCCAGTCCCCCTCTTTTTGCTGAGGAAGACTGGTCCTGAGTTAACATCTGTACCAATCTTCTTCTACTTTATTTGGGACGCCTGCCACAGCATGGCTTGATGAGTGGTGCGTAGGTCCGCTCCTGGGATCTGAACCTGCGAACCCCGGGCTGCCACAGCAGAGTGTGTGAACTTAACTACTACGCCACTGGGCCAGCCTCTGTTCAGTTTTTTTATGTTAGATTTTCAATTTCTTTCATAAAGTATTCCTTCTGCTCATTAATTTTATTCCTGAGCTCATTGAATTGTCTTTCTAAGTTTTCCCATAACTGTTTGAGTTTCTTTATGACAACTATTTTGAATTGTCTGTCATTTAGATTGTATATTTCTGTGAGTTCAGGTTTGGTTTTTGGAAACTTGTCATTTTCCTTCTGCTCTGAAGTGTTAATGTAGTTCTTCATGGTGTTTGATGAAGTGATCCTTTGCCGGTGCATTTGTGGTTTTATCAGGTCACAGATTCTACCTGCCATTGCAGGAGGGGCAGGTAGGAGCTGTGTTTTCTGATACCGCCCCATCTGCTGGAAGTTGTGCAGATGGGGCTACTCTGCATTCTCCCAGGCTGGCCACAGCCACTCTGCAGGTTGTGCTCACATGGGCAGTGAGTGCCTCTCCACCAGGCAGATGGGTCAGGCACCACAGGTGGGGCCTTTGTGCTTAGCAGGGGACCAGCTGAACTGCTGTGTGCTAAGTGGGAGGGGCACCTATGTGGGGGCTGAGCTGCCACTTGGTGGGTCCCGTAGGCTGCTGTGCTCCACAGGTGGGGCGCTTTCTGAGCAGGCGGGGTGTCTTCACACCTGCGCTGCTCTAAGGGCATGGAGTGGCCACATGGGGGCTGAGCCATCATTCAGTGGATCCTGCAGGCTGCTGTGTTCCCCGCGCAGGGGCGCCTTCTAAGCGGGCGGGTGCCTCCTCACCTGCACTGCATTGTGGGGGAGGGGTGCCCATATGGTGGCTGAGCTGCCACCACTTGGTGTAGAGCATTACCATGGGCAGGGCCACCCTGGCACACTGGGCACTTCCATGGGCTGGGCTGCAACTCTGAAAGCATTCCTGTAGGCCAGGCTGACCCTGCCTCCTCTTACAGTCGTGTGTGGCTGCTGCATGAGGATCCATGAACTGGCTCAATGCTGCTGCAGAGGGGGAAGGGGAGAGGTGCACTTACTTAGTTCCACTGCCTCCCGGGGATCTAGTCCACCCACCGTCAGAGGTACAGCTGTGTGGATCTCTCAGAAGTCCTATTGTGCTGTGCAGGGAGTCCTCTGCTGGTTAATGAATGTCCACTTAGTTGTAACTTAAAGGGGAGAGACTGAGGGAACAACTCACTCTACCATTATGCTGATTTCACTCTCCTCAACTCCATTTTTGATGTTTGATTGTTAATAAGCTTTCAAGCCCTACCATTCCAATCCTCCTTCCTCTTCTGTCTCACATCTGGGAAAGCTGATATGAAAGTGTGGGTGCTCTTTCCTATGGTGTTGATGGGAAATTCAAACAACACAAGTGCCAGCCCACACACAAGAATACCCTAGCCCCACTTCTAACCACCATGAAATTCTAAGTCAGTCATGCCCCCTGCTGTCTCAAGTCATTTTTGGACCTCCTTGGAAACCCGCCCTGCTCTCCCTAAAAAGCCTCAATATGTGAGCAATAAATCTTTTCATACCCTCTTAATGTGTGTATGGTGTCATCAGTCTTGACATCTGAACCAAATTTGGGGTAATGGATCTCACCTCAACAGTAAAGCATAGAAAAAAATGGAAAGATACACCCTGGCAATGAAATTATAGCTAAATTACTTTTTTCCTGTTTTTATTTTCTACAAAGAGCCTCAACTTGTCTGACAAAATCACTTATCATCGTAGGTTACACAAGAAGCAGAGAATAAAACCAATCACTCAAGTATCAGTTACACGGCACCAACCCCTCTCTCACAGGAGCTCACCACTCAGTGAGGAAGCTGACCTGTACTAGGCCTGGTGGAGAAGACAAAATTAATGACACCATAAATGGGAAACATGGAATTAAGAGTAAATTCACATAAGTGTTTTCAGTCTCTCCTCCAGGAGACAATAGCTACTTAATGTTGGGAACTACACAAACCATTTCAGGCAGATGCAAAGAGGTTTCCTAATCTCTCCCACTCAGGTCCTCTTGCAAATAATGGGACATATTTTTGTCATTGTTGTTACCACCATACTATGTAATAAATATCTATTTAAGGTTCTATCTCTCCAACAAGATAATGAGTTTTTTAAGTCAGGAACCATATCTTTTCACTTGAATGACAGTCTTTCTAATTTGTTAATAATCACTTTCCCTGCATACAAAAGATAATCCCTCTTATTTACATGTGTAACAAATCATTCCCTTTGTAGACAGGCATTTCAACCTTTAAGCTATGGGTATGTGCAGTAAATGCTTATTTCCCAGAATGTAGGTGCCTATTAGGATTCCTGTCTTGGTTGGGGGGCATATGGCAGAGCAAGGGGAAAAGGTGGCTGCTGGAGGTGGTGATGTAACTTAAAAAATTATTCTGTCACTACTTAGAGAATCCTATGTAGGAAGCATAAGCATAAGAGATAAGACAGTCTTTAAGAAGATATTATTTGTATCGTCTTTCTCTTTAAACAAAACATTTCTTCTAATTATAATAATTTGTTACAGTTACCAAGCGTCCAAAGGTTATCCAAGGAGTGAAAATGTTTTCTGTTCAAGAACCTGAAAGAGCAAAGGCTCAACAAGAAAGGGGACCAACTGAATCTAGTACAGCTACTTGAGAGAGATTAAAAGAACCTCAACAGGGGCCAGCCCGGTGGTGTAGTGGTTAAGTGTGCATGCTGTGCTGCGGTGGTCCGGGGTTTGCAGGTTCAGATCCTGGGCACAGACCTATGTACCACTCATCAAGCCACGCTGTGGTGGCATCCCACATACAAAAAATAGAGAAAGAGTGGCACAGTTGTTAGTTCAGGGCCAATCTTCCTTACAAAAAAAAAAAAAAAAGAACCTCAACAATCAGGGAAACAATTGGAAAAATTTGAATAAGGTCTGTATAGTAGATGATAGAACTGTTTAAATGTTAATTTCTTATTTTTATAATTATTATGTGCTTATGTAATAGAATGTCCTATTTTTAGGAAATACACACTGAAGTATTCAGAGAGAAAAGGGCATTATACCTGCAACTTACTCTCAAACAATAAAGTAAATGTGGTAAAACATTAACTTGGGGAACCTAGGTTTATGAGAATTTTTTGTACTATTTGGGTAACGTTTCTCTAACTCTGAAATTACTTCAAAAGAAAAAATTTAAAAATAATTAACAAAAGATATTGGGTAAAGCAACATCTTATTGATCTTAAACTCGGGTGAAGAATTTCCTTTCAGGACTGAGAGGGGGTCAGAAGGAGCTCCCCAGAGGATACTAACAGCTCAAAAGGTTGGGCCGCACTATGGCAAGCAAGTCAAATCCACATATTTCATGTCTCCCAAAATGGCTTATACCTGGATCAGAGCCAGAAGGGCCCAGGGGCATGGAGGTTGAGGGAGTGTATTCATATATAAAATTAGGCTGGAATTGAAAGCTCCAGATGACAATATAGCATCACAGCTGTTCTTCAGGGAATCAACTCACTTCAACATTGGCAAATAACATGTTTAAAAAGCATACCTTGTACATCTCGCCAAATTGTTAAGGAGACTTTCTACTGTGGATAGTGGCAACACAAGTATGGGTTGTACAGAGGACTCAGGACAGCAGTAGACAGAGAGGGGCAAGCTTTGGGAAGCTTGTTCACATGGCCCTAAGTCCTCTCTGGGCTGAACAAAGCATAGGGTAAAGCACTTGCTCTGAATCATGACTCTTATTAAGTGTAGCCAGACAACTGAAAAGCTCCATCTCCTACCGTTCTATGACATAAAAGTTGTCTCCGTCATCTCCTTGGTCAATGACATGCTCGTCGACTTTGACTGTCCTTTCAAACATGGCATCAAGGACTTGAGAAAGCTGTTCCTGCAGGGTACACACAGGAAAAAAGATGGCTTTTACATTTGCTGAAAAAAACAGACTATGCTTACCTCAGTTTGTGACTACATAGTGGAAGTCCCCACATCAGACTGTTCCCCATATTTAAGCAGAAACCTAAAGGCTGTTTGAAACAAATGTTTTCCTGTGACCATTCAGCTTTGTAACTTCATGTATACAGCACAGTTGCCAAGTTTCCTGAGGCAGTATTGTATGGAAAACACACTCTGTAATTTACACAAAATTAGGTTATCTAAATTATGGTGCCCATTCTCCCAGCCATGCCCACATGATTGTCATCTGCCTTGATGGCTCCACTATGTCACATGTAAAGCCATGTGATCCTACCTTCCTACAGGTGTTGACCTTAACAAGATCACCAAATCTAAAGGGTTGGGGGCCAGCCCCATGGCCTAATGGTTAAATTCAGCGTGCTCTGGTTCAGCAGCCTGGGTTCGGTTCCTGGGTGCGGGACCTACGCCACTCGTCAAACCTACACCACTCGTCAGTGGCCATGATGTGGCAGCGACCCACATACAAAATAGAGGAAAACTGGCACAGATATTAGCTCAAGGCAAATCTTCCTCACCAAAAAAAAAAAAAAAAACACTAAAGGGTTGGGATGGCCTCAGAGGTTATCTCATGGAGCAGCACAACTGCTTCTGACTAGCCATGCATATCACGAACCTCTCTGAGCTTCAGTTTCTTCATATGTAGAAAAGCGTTTAAGTTTCTAACTCATCAATTTTTATGACTAAGGGAGAAAAATCTAAGGAAAGTATCACAGAATAGGTACTCAATAAATGAGATCTGTGATCAGACAGCTAATATCACTTCAATCATTTATATGTAAAACACACAATTACTTACTTACCAATATTACCTGCCATAACCAGTAGGTAACTGTAGTGATAAGTATAATGAAAACAAAACAATGTTATTAAATTAAAACAGTGGTCTCAAGTCTAGGGTCAGCATCCCTCTGTCAGGCAGACATGACTGTTAGGGGTCACTAAGGAATACCAGCTTCCACTCAGAGAAAGACTTTCTCTTTGGAAGAATGAGGACTGAAGACCTGGCAAGGAAATAATTTTATTCCTGAATAATTCCATCTGATTTAGTGCTCTGTCGGTGACTGTGCTACCTAAAATAATTGAGAATCACCAAAAGCATCTCTTTAGTTCCATGTGTGTTGAATACTGTACAAGCTGACAAATACTGAAAACGAAGGCTTGCTACTCATGTGCCATCCACACTCACGTGGAATGTGAGCCCAGTGTTGCCAGAAATCTGTTTAAATACAGATAACAAATTCAAATTTTCATGTACAGTATGGACCAAACATATATTTCTACCTGGCTGTACCTGGCCTGTGGGCTGTCCATTGGCAGCCTCTTGTTCTGAGTAACTCTTCTTATGGCCCAGACTCTTCAAAAACACCAGTATCATGAGATATAGAATAAGGTGCCAGGGGGAGCATTCTAGGCTAGAGGGGACAAAAATGACAACATGACAACCAAAAGCAACATCGGTTCACGATTGAAAAACAAAATAAAAAAGCTATAGAGAAATTTACTGGGAAAATCTGAATGTGGACTGTATGTTAGGTAATATTACACCAATGTTAAATTTCTTGGGTTTAATAATGGTATTATGTTAATGTAAGAGAATATTCTTGTTCTTGGATAACACATCTTAAGATATTTAGTGGCTAAGAGTCATGATGTCTTAAACATATTCATAAATGCCTCAGAACAAAAAGAAAAAAGCAGTTTACTTGTACTTATATGTGTGTATACATACACACATGAGGGAAAGAGTAAATGTGGCAAAATGTTAACAACTGGTCAGTCTAGGTAAAGGGTATATGAGTGTTCGTGATACTATTCTTTTGATTTTTGTGTATATTTGAAAAATTTTAAAAAGAAATTTGGGAAATAAATTTTTTTAAATGGGGGAAAAAAAAAAACCCTCACCAGAATGGCTAAAATTTGAAAAGACAGAGCATATCAAATCTTGGTAAGAATATGGAGCAACTGGGAATCTCTTATATTGTTGGGAGGAATGCAAAACAGTGCAACTGCTTTTAAAAAAATCTGGCAGATTTTTATAAAATCAAACATATACCCACCCTATGACTCAGCAATTTTGCCCTCAGGTATTTTACTGAAGAGAAATGGAAAAAAAAAGTTCACAAAAAGACTTGTACAAAATGTCCATAGCATTATTCATAAGAGCTAAAAACAAGAAACAGACCAAGTATCCATCAACAGAACAATGGATAAGCAAACTGGTATGTTCATATAATGGAATACTACTCAGCAATAAAAAGGTATAAACTAACATCAGCAACAATAAAACACACTGACATCATGGACTCCTTGATATGATGCTCTGAGAAGGACACAATATAATTTCTGTGGTAGTCTGGCCAAAAATGTAAAACCATATTCCAATCACGAGGAAACATCAGACAAATTCAAATTGAGGTACATTCTATAAAATAACCAGTACTCCTCAAAGTATCAAGATCATGAAAGACTAGGAAGGACTGAAAACTGTCACAGATTGAAGGAGACTAAGGAGAAATAACAACTAAATGCAATGTCGGATTCTGGATTGGATCCTTAACCAGAAAAAAAATATTAGTGAGAAAACCGGTGAAATGTGAATAAGGTTTGTAGTTTAAGAGTATCATAACAATGTTAATTTCCTAGTTCTAATAATTGCACTATGGTCACCTAAGATGTTAACATTGGGGGAAGCTGGATAAGGGATAAATGGGAACTCTGTGCTATTTTTACAACTTTCTTGTGAGTCTAAAACTAGTTCAAAATAAAAAAATGAAAAAGAAAAAAGAATGAACTACTGATATATACTACAACATGGATGAACCTCAAAAACATTGTGCTGAGTGAAAGGAGTCTTACACAAAAGACTCCTACTGTATGATACTATATGATTCCATTTATATGAAATCCTAGAACAGGCAATATTAATTTATTGTGGAATAAATATAAATAGTAGCTGCCTCTGGGGGGGCAAGAATTGATCATGAAGGGGCATGAGGGAACTTTTTGGGGTGTGGGTAATGTTCTAGATCTTGACAGAGGTTTGGATTACCTAAGTGTATACATTTGTCAAACTTCAATGAATGCAAACTTAAAAGTTGTGCATTTCATTGTATGAAAGTTTTATGTTAAAAAACTATAAACAAATATTGAACTCTAGTTCATGATATACATGCCAAAGTATTTAAGGGGAAGTATATCAATATCTGCAATTTACCATGAAATGCACCCAAAAAAATAACATGGGTTAATGCAGGGGCCAGCAAAAGCTGCCTGTTTTTATAAATAATGTTTTATCGGAACACAGCTACACCTTTTCGTTTATGTATTGTCTATGGCTGCTTTCGTGCTATAACAACAGAGTTGAATAGTTGTGACAAAAATATTTACTATCTGGTTCTTTAAGAAAAAGTTTGTCAACCCCTTTGCTGAGGGATAAGTAGCTGGTACATAACGCAGCAAACATAGTAAAATGTTAATGTTAGAATCAAGGCAGTGGATAAATGCACATTCTGTATAATTCTTTCAACTTTTTTGTATGTTTGAATATTTTCATGATAAAATGTTAAAAAATATAATTAAATCTGAAAATTCAGTTATCATTTTTCAACACTCAAATGGTATTCTCCAACACTAAGAAAACTCTGAGTATTAGATTGACATAGCAACTTCCCTTAGAATATCTAATGGTATAAAATTTACAAGGGGTTTTATTCACAGTAGATAAAGAAACAAATCTCCTTTCCATTGATACAGATGGGTCTTCCAGGGAAAACAGCTGACACAGACCAGTATTTCTCACAACCAGCCTTTCCTTGAGCTCATGGTCATTGTTTTATTTAGCCTCAGACTAATAAAATTCTAATTAAAGTTCTGGCTATTCCTATAACCACAGAGCTACCAAACAGACTGGTTTACAGACACCAGAGATGGTTAATTCCCTTGAATGATATACCATGAACTCATGTTTGATCAACCAGATGCCCAGGGAGGGCTGTTGGGATGTCTTCAGAAGACTTATTTGCAGGAGCTGGGTAGTAGGGGAATTTTAATCCCACCCTTCCTGTCTCCGGACATTCTGGGATTCCCCAGTAGGCCCAGTACCTCAGCCATTCATGTGGCTTCAGTGGGTGGTCCTCAAAGTAAAGAAACAGCAAATTTGAAGATTTTCTGTCCTCGGGAGTTAGACCCTACTCTCTATCTCCACCAAGGGAGGGAAAACAGGCCCAGGCACAGATCCTTGCTGGGGCCCTGCAGACACACAACACTCTGTGTGTACCCTATGCCTGGGGTCTTTGCTGAGAAGTAATCACAAGAGGTGCCCCATACCTAAGAGCTAAGAAGCAGTCACACTCTTCCAGCAGGTTAACTGCTACCGGTAAAGAGAACTCCACATTGGTATCTTCAGAGAAATCACTCTGCAGCATAAATTCAGACGCTCCAAACTAAGCCAGGGTCATGTAAATCTGTGCATTTCCTTTCAAGATGACCAAACTGCATGGTCCTCAAATGGTATTGTCTTGGAGGAATTGACAAAGCAATTCAGAGAAATACTAAAAGTCATCTGAAAAGCTCATTATGGGTTACAGTGGTCAGCACAATGCAAATATTTGTAAGTAAGATGAATCTAAAGTTCCATGCCTCATACGGCTGTGACTAGGACACTAAAAACTATTTAAATAACAAATAGGAAAAAAGCTAAAAGACAAAAATGTTTTAAAAATCAATGTTACCTGATCAAGATTTTTGAAAAGGAGGATATCTTTGCAAGCTTCCTGAAGTCTGCATCTCTGTTGATCAGTTTTAGGATTAATCACCTGCCAATCCAAACAAAACCAAGCAAATTTTTTTTATTCCATTTTAAAATCTTACTTCACCTACAAATTAGTATACTTGTTTCTCCTAAAAAGTGGGAAAAATTAAAAGCATGTTTACTATAATTTTAATTCTATACAAATACGAAGCAGTGCCCTGATCGTGGAGCGGCAATGTGATAGGGGATGAAGAGCGCCCACCCTGGAGCCACCCCACTGGCTGTGTGGTTGGCAGCAAGTCAGCTACCCCTGGGAGCCTCAGAGTCCTCACCTGTAAAGCAGAGGGTTATAGATTTGTTCATTCAACAAATATTAAGCATCTATTAGGTACCAGGCACTGTTGGACCTCAGGGAACACAGCAGTGAACACACAGACATAACACCTGCTTCCACATTCAATAGATACATAAAATATCTTAAGAGAGTGACAAGGCTAAGGAAAAAAATAAGGTAGGGAAGGGTGATAAAAAGAGAGTGTGAGTGTGTGTGGCCTGATAAAGCCTCACTCAGAAGGTGATGTTTGTGTAAAAATCTCAAGGAAGTGAGGACAACCTGAAGGAGTCAGTCACATGGACATCTCTGTGGAAAGGGCATCTCAAGAAGAGGGAATAGCAAGTGAAAACAAGGCTTTATGGTAGATGAATAGCATGTCTGAGAAATAACCAGGAGATGGATGTGACTGATGCAGAGAGAGGGGGAAAAATCAGAAGGAGATCAGGTTGGGGGGTTGGGTGGGGGTGATGCCCTAATCACAGAGGGCAGTACAGGTCACAGAACTAGAACTTTTCTAGTTCAAATGGGGGCAATTTGAGGGTTCTGACTGAGGAAGGAAAGAGATCTGACTAATGTTTTTAAAGGCTTACACTGGCTGCTGAGTGAAGAACAGCCCTGAGGGAGGCAAGAGTGGAAGCCAGGAAGCCACTGCAATTATGCCAGTGCCGGACAGTGGTGGTTAGGACCAGGATGGTAGTCGTGGAGGTGTTGAGAAGTGGAATTTGGGATATGTTTTGAAGACCGAGTCCGCTGGATTTGCTGAAAAGTTGAGTGTGGGTATGAAAAAATGAGAGGAACTGAGGGTGACCCTAAAGTTTTGGCTTAAGCAACTAGAAGGGTGGAGCTGTCATGAATTGAGCTGGGGAAGACTGGAGTGGAGAAGAGAAAGAGAAAATAAACAGAAATAATCAGGAGCTCATATTAAGTTTAAGTTGTCTATTGAAATCTAAGTGGAGATGACAAGTAAACAATGGCTATACAAGCTAGAGCTCAAACATTAGCAACTTATTAGTAGCAATAGTAGTACAAAATTAGAGTTTTTATAAGGATTAAATGAGTTAATACATGCAGTGTTTAAAACAGTACCTGGCATTTAATAGGTGCTCAAAAACTATTACGATTATTATAAATATTCAATAAATGTTTATTGAACTAAAAAGAAATAATTATTGCTTAGTATTGCTGTTGTAATTGAGAGACCTATCAAACTCCTAAGTATTGTCTTCACCCTAAAAAAAGGGTATTATCACTTCATCTGATTAGAAATAACAGATGTCAAAAGTGTTAAGTATTTTAAATTTATGATGTTAAAAAGTTAGTAAAAAACTGTTTTAAAAGTCATCAAGAATTTTACAATACCCAGAAAAAAAAATTTAAATCTATTTAAATGTCTATTATATTCACACAATGGTAGCATTTTATTATTAGAATATTTCAGAAATCTTTCATGGACTATTCATTTTAAGGCATACTTGAAAGATCATTCAAATTTCTTTTGTAATATCAATCTTTTAAAAATAATGGTTCATATTTGCTTTTATAAAAGTAATGTTAACTGTACAGAAATTTAAAAACCTGAATTTTTAAAAACCACCCCAAAATCAACCATAGTCCTGCCACAACCACTGTTAACATCTAGGACATATCCTTCCAGTTATAATTCTTTGTGTAGACAGATTTTTAAAATTATGTTTTATTTTATAAAAATGCGCTATAAAATGTACCTCATATAAATATCATTCTATGTCATTAAACCTGGTCCCATACTATCATTTCCAATGGCTGCAGATTCTCTTGATTTGAATGTACCATATTTAGCCCTGGTAATCACCTATTTGGGGTCATTTACGTTGTTTCCATTTTCTGCTATTGCAACATCGCAATGATCTCCGTTTGGACATTTTGTTAGAGATGAACTCTCTTTTAAGTAACTGCTGAGTCAGTTGGCTTGACTATGTTTGAGGCTCTGACAGCTACAGCCAGGCACTCCTTCTTACCAAAACCTCAACCAATGCTGCTTTCATTCTTCTTAATATTTGTTAATCTGTTAGATAAAAAAAGGGCATCTTGTTGAGATTTTAATTTGTATTTATTTTAATTATCTGTACGATTAGATTTGGTGTGTAGAGGAGGAAGGGAGTAAGTGGGGAATAAAACAATTCTACCTAACACCTCTGCTGCAGTTCTTACCCTTGGATCAGTATCTTCCTCTTCCTCATCAGGATTATAGGTCTCAGCACAGACTAAATTTGGAGAGAGAAAAATGAATAAAACAGATGTGTACTTTAACTAGAAAAATAGGATGTAAACACAATTTTCTTTCATTCACTGTTTTCTAAAGCTGATTTTTTTAATCCCTTCTTTCAATTACAAATATATTAAGTACCTACTAACGCCAGGCATTCTGTTAGGTGCTGAAAAGCTAGCTCTCTAGGGATTCATAGTCCCAGATAGGAGAAAGATGATAAAATATATCATCTACTAAATCCTTTAAAAGCAAGGAGGTGCTGTCTCTGCTGAGTTATAAAGCAGGGGTAGAAAACCACAAAGTACAATGTATGCAATATAAACATATGGATATGGAGTAATTATGAAAAGAATCAATTAAAATAGCTCAACATCATTATGTACATGAATGATTTAAAAATAAGAATGAATTTTAAACAAAACAAAAACTATGTGTCAGGCTCTGTTCTTCATACGATATTACATAAATCTAAAACCAACTTGATTTTCTTTGTAGATAACCTGTGTTTGTGCCAGCTGCCTGCAAGACTTGTCTTTGTTGGAATTCAAAGATTTAAAAAATATTCACTGAACAATTGTTTATAATAGCAAAATATCAGAAATGACATAAGTACCCATTTGAATAACATAGCTGTAACCAAGAATGAGGAAGGTCTCCATAGGCTAATAGATAGTGAGTTCTAGAGAAAAAAAGCAAGGTGAAGAAGAGTATATAGCATGCCATCCCTTCCATAAGAAAGGACTTCCATGAGAAAGAAGGAGAGCGAAGAATGGGGGGAGGTAAATATATAAATATGAAGATATATATTAAAAATTTTTTTCACCTATTTATTTTTCCAAAAGGAAACAAGAGAACGATAAATCAGAAAGTAATAAAATTGTTTCCTAGAGGGTAGGCAGAAACAAAAAAGAAGGGATAGGGAAGGGAATGAAAATTCTCTGAGGAAATTCTTTCATATAGTTTGACATTAAAGCCATGCTAATGTTTTATATATTTAAAAAATTGAATTGATAAGGATGGAGGGACCCTAAAACTGAATACAAAGGGAAACAAATGAACCTAATCACATATCAGGCTGATAACCACAGAGAAGGAAACAAGAGTTATTTTAAGTAGTTTCTGAACATAGTACTCTGATCATCCAACCTCAGTGGGATATATTCCAACAACAAAAAAAGAACTGCTGTTGGTAATGGTAAAGCAATTCCAAAACTCTTCTGTGTGCATTACAGTAGTAAGTAAACACACAGGTGTTTTTTACTGGAGAGAAGGGAGATGCAAATATGGAATAAAAGAAGGATTAGAATTGGAGATGTCAGTATAAGTCATGATTTGAAAATCTTACCCTTAGGTGTTAGTGGCAAAGAGTCAGTGAATTATCTAGCGAATAAAAAAGTTAGTGTACTCACTAACAAAACTGTTTTGCCAAGAATGATCTAGATGCGATCACTGGTGTTGCCCAGAATGTAGCAAACCTGTTTCTTCTTCACAATACAGGCCATTACATCTGGGGAAATTTTTCTTCTAATAAATCCTTAATTATCTGCAATAGCCATGTGACCTAGGGTGATTTACTGCAAATCTCCACCTTCTCTGCTGCATAATGGAGCTAACAGTAGTGATTCCCCTCTGAGGACTGTCATAAGGATTCAAATAGACAAGTGCCTGGCACACACACAGTAAGGATGCAGTAAACGCCAACTCTTTGAACCATTATTGTTATCACTTCTGTTCCATTTGTTCTGGTTTTCAGGAATATTAATTATTATTATCTTGGTTCTATTCTCTATCTCAGCTCTTTCAACAACTGTCCTTTCTTCAAGGCTGCCCTCCATCACAGATTTTGCCCTTAACAATTTTGCTTTTTTTGCCTTCTCTATTAATTTAATTCCTGCTTATTGCATTTAGTTTCCTTATAGTCTTTCCTTCTTGTTGTCAGCATTAATGCTGGGAAAAGTGGAAGGCAGCAGGAAAAGAGGAAGACCAAACATGCGATGGATTGATTCCATAAAGGAAGCTACAGGCATGAGCCTACAGAAACTGAGTAGGGTTGTTGAGGACAGGACATTGTGCATCACTCATTCATAAGGTCACCAGGAGTCAGAGCTGACTTGACCACATATAACAATAAACAGTCTTTCCTTACCATACCCATTTCCCTTTTCATCTCAGCCTATTCTTTCTTTGGCTTTTTACTCAGAATTCATAAAGGCAATGATCATCTGCACTTTATGAGCATTTTGTAGTGGACCTTTCTAATCTTCATTCCTCTTTTATCCTTAATCTGCCAAGTTCACTCATAAGCCCTGTAGTGTTTGTTAGGGTTTATTTCTTGTTTGTTAGCAGACAAGGAATATAAATGGTTCTTGACTCTACACTCAATTCATTTGTGTGATGGCTAAAAAAACCCTATATATCTACAACTAGGGGATAAGGTGATACATATTGCTTTCAATTTAATTCCTGGTTTCTTGGAGACATTTACCCACTGCAGTCCTGGTCTAGCTGCATCCCAGTTTTCCCTTCCTCACTGATTCTCTGAACTAATGGAATACCTGAGAAATGGTGACTGCCAGCATGCCCTGTAGATAGGACTCCCTTCCCTACCCAGACTATAGTACTCTAGTTGTGTGGACCACATCTCCTGTGCTGTAATGCCATGAATACTCTGCTTGTCCAATAGGAACCCAGTATCCCTAAACAGACAGAGAAAAATTATGGAGAAGGGAATAAGATGACAGACACCATTCTAGTCCCTAAGACAGCATCAGGTAATATTCTGCAGAGAGGGCTGCCCAGCCCATGACTGGTGAAGGCTTTGGGTAGCTAAACCAGGGAAGTGACAATGTGATGTAGATAACGACTATCTTTCTCCAAGTCATTCCTGTTTCCATAAGATGAAGTCACGGTGCGTTTATCTCAGATTTGTCCTAAAGACTAAGGCAGACTCCTTCCTGAGTTCCTAGAGTTATTGCTGCCACTTTTTGAATCTTTGTGGGTATTTTTGTAGGAGACTGAGGAAGCTCAAGTGTTGAGGGCAGCTAACCAGATGTTTAAATTGCAAGCCTCTTGCTTCTCTGTGCTCGATTCATGTTGTCATTATCAACTCAGTTTTCTAAACTAGAAATTCAGAATTCACCATGACTTCCTTCTTCTACCTCTTATCCAATGAATACATCAAATTCTACTTCAGAAATATTCTCACATTTGACCTTCATTCAGTCTACTCCAATTGCTACTCCCTGGTCCAGGACTCCAAAATGTCTTCTTAGAAAAATGTATTTAAAAAGCCCTCACTTTGGAGATAGATGGGTACATAGGTATTATTATCCTAACTTTCTGTACTTTTGTATATGTATGAAAATTTTCATTTAAAAAGTTTAAAATAATAAACCTTCAATGATGAGACTGACAAGATTTTAGTGATAATGACAGACTTAGGCTAGCCTATTTCCAGGCTTACTTCTACTCCGATTTTGGAGGAAAGTACTTTAGCAAGTTAGCTCATTTTTATGTTTTTAGACATTAATATAACTGAGGCAGCAAACATCACAGTCTTCAAGTCTTATAGTACTATGATTTAAACAAAAGTAGTTATTTTCATTAAAATTATATTTCTATTTGTAGAAAAACATTATATCTTCATTTTCCAAAACTGTTTTTGAATTTTTTTCCTTTTCTTTTGAACTCCAGACTCACATCTCTTTGCCCTCTTCCTCTGTTTACACCTAAACTCTACTTCTTCCTGGTCCTGATCCCAAATTACTTTTTCTCATTTTCTATATAAAAATCCATTTTTAAGCGCTATGTGATTGTTGCCCCTTATGGTTCTAAACAACAGGGAGCTTATTTCAGTGCACAAGTTACCCGGGGGAGGTCCAGAGTCTGTGTGATTCCCTATGTAGCCTCAAGAACTATGCTGAGTGTCATGAGATGCTCAAGATCTATGTTTGAGGGAATTGATTTTGCTGCAGTTCTCCAGCAGATGTCACCAGTCAGTAAAATGACAGTATAAAGTGACAACAGATTATCCAGCACAATTTCTTTTTCCAAACTATAACTGGTGCTTCCTTCAACCAGAAATGTGAATCATTAAAATGTGTTTGTGAAAGAAAACCTTTTCATTTCTATAAAGAAATGAGCACAGATTCTGGTCGCAGGCCTGAGGCCCTGTGCTATCCTGCCAGCCCCCACGAAGAGTTGATACAGCCTGGGTATATCTGTCAGCTCGGACTGCCACAACAAAATACCACAGACCAGGTGGCTCACACAACAGAGATTTATTTCCTCACAGTTCTGGAGGCTAGAAGACCAAGAGCAAGGTATTGGCAGGTTTTGTTTCTCCTGAGGCCTCTTTCCTTGGCTTGTAGACAGCTGCCTTCTCACTGTCCTCACATGACATTTTCACTGTGTGTGCAGTCCTGGTGTCTCTTCTTTTTTTTTTTTTTTTTGGTGAGGGAGATTGGCCATGAGCTAACATCCATTGCCAATCTTCCTCTTTGCTGAGGAAGACTGGCCCTGAGCTAACGTCTGTGCCCATCTTCCTCTATTTTGTATATGGGATGCTGTCACAGCATGGCTTGACGAGTGGTGCGTATGTCCGTGCCTGGGATCCAAACCTGTGAACCCCAGGTTGCTGAAGTGGAGCACATGAACTTAACCACTACACCACCGGGCCGACCCCTCTTCTTCTTCTAAGGACACCTGTCCTATTGAATTAGGGCCCCACCCTTATGATCTCATCTAATCTTAATTACCTCTTTAAAGGCCCTATCTCTATATATAATCACATTGGGGTTAGGCCTCAACATATGAATTTGAGGGGGACACAATTTAGTCTATAACACTGGGTTTCTAAATTATTTTAAGCAACGCTTAGTAATATTTCAGCTGAAGATAGCTACAGATGGAAAAAATACTGAATACTGTGAAAGGATATAAAGACAAAAATAAGTAAGTACATAGCAAGCATGTAAGCCCTAAAAAGTATGGTCTGGTGAACAGAACCTATCATGCAGAAATGAGTGACTGACATGGCATCAGATTCTCAGTAGACTATTCTGTTGACTGCATCACAGTCATCACTAGAGTCAGATACTCTGTGCCTAAATGTGGCATGATACCAACACACAAACTGCTGATTAACATTCTTTGAAGCTTCAACACATATTTAATAAATGAAAGGGTTTTTTGGGGGGGGGGTTAAGTTTTTTAATTAATAGGATCAGACTAACATTTCTGACTTAAGGACAGTTAACACTAATTTAGGACTATTTCAAGGACTATTTGAAACACAGGGCTGGGCTCACAGGAGACACTCAACAATTGCTAGCTCTCCTATGCTGCTTTATATTCCAGATTATTATTCAGTTAGATACCCTGAGTTGTTGGAGAAGTCTCTTCTGCAGTCTTTGATGCACATGTCCTCACGTAACTAGTTTTTGCTGAAGTCTTTGGATCATATCAGGAGTCCCATTCCTCACCTCTCTTTCCAACATTATCTTATCTCCTCCCCTACAGCCAGAGTAGCGAGGTCCAGTTCATTCTCCTTCAAGTCTTAAGACATTCTACCACCTAGAATGCATCCTTCTTGCTACTAGCCAAATAGTAATCATGTTTTTCAACTTCCAGTGCAAATTCTACCTCCCTCCAAGAAGTGTGTTTCTTGATTTTTTTCTGCCTATAGCAATTTCTCTTCCTGATTCCTGATCCCTTCCATTGTTCCTTCCTTCCATTCATCCACCCATATTTACTGACATTGTTCTAAGTGTTAACACTTAGATAAACAAAACCAAGTTCCTTGCCCAATTGGAGCTTACACTCTAATATTAATATAGGGAACTAGGTAATAAATAGGATAGAAAGCTAAAAGAGATGGATAGATAGATGATAGATAGATAGAGCAGGCACTAAGGAGAAAATAAAGTAAGGGAGATAGGTAGTGTGTATGTGTGTGTGTGTGTGTGTTGGGGAAGGAGGAGGATTTTAGATAGGCCTTACTGAAGGCCTAACTGAGAAAGTGTCTTTCAAAAGGTCTGAAGAATGTGTGTAAGCAATCCACAAAGATAATCTGGTGAGATATGGAAGCAAAAGTCTGATTAGAATGGGCTCAAGAGAGAACAGAAGAAGAGACACTGGAAACAACAAATATGGACTACTCTTTCAAGGGGTTTTGCTGTAAAGATATGGAGAGGAAAAGAGTGGTGGCTGGAAAGGGAAGAGTGGTTAAAAAAAGTTTTATTTTTTAAGAAGGGAGACCCAACAATGTTTCTTTGCTGAGAAGAATAATCCGATTGAAGGATAAAGACTTTGCAAGACAAAGCAGAGATAACTGTTGGAAGGATGAAGGGATGAGATCTAGTGTACAAGTGGACACTGGACTCATAGGCAGGTGAAGAAGGATAGATGTGGTGGTAGGAGTCTATGGAAATTCTCTTCTGTTGCTTCTATTTCCTTAGTTAAATACAAAACAAGAACATCTGCTAGGAATGAGGATGGGGAGGAGGTGTAAGTTTTGGGAGAGAGAAGGTATAAAAGACTTATCTAGGAGAACAGGAGAATGAAAGAAGTATAGAAACACAGTATGATAGCTGGCATCAAAAGCCTACTACAAGTTAATGATTATGAACTGAAAGTAAAATCAGTCAACAGGGCTGTGTAATTTCCTTCAGTCAAGTACAGCTGTGACGCAGATGCATAGTAAGCGGAGAGTTGGGCTTAATCAGAGTGTGGTTTAGCCAAGCAAGTAAAAAGGGAAAAGTAAATGGAGGGTATGTGCCAAGATGTGAGCATAATCACTGATCAAAGAATTCAAGGTGAGTAAAGAGGGAGTAAGGAATAGTGAAAAGGAGGCAGGATCAATGAGTTGGTCAGGATTGGAATAGGACAGTAAAGGAGCTGAGAATACAGCAGGTAGTGGTGGGAGACTGGGATCACTGATTCAGAGAATGAAGAGTTGATATGCTTGTCATACCAGGGTACAATCATGGGAGTGAGTGGCTGAAGTGGGATGGAAGACAAGATCTTTGGAGGAGAGGAGGTCAGGAATGGATGGGCCAGACACTGGAAGGACTATCTATGTGGAAATAAGAAAGAACAACCTGGGGATTATTAGATGACTAAAACAAGGTTGTGCAGTGGCTGGTAGAATATAATAATGTGAGGTTTGAAGCTGAGGGTTTTAGGGAGGAAGGGGTGAGAATGGTCTGGAAGCAGTAATGAGGAGCATAAAGACATTCACTCATCTCCTGTCAGTGTTACAAAGAAGGTGGAAGAGAAAAGAGCCACCATTTGAGAAGCCTGCAGGCAAGCCAAGCTTCAGCTAGAGCGGGAAGAGGAAGGCTGCACTCAGAGAAGAGGCTGAGAATTTAGGGGATTTAGCTGAAGACTGACCAAGCGTTCCAGAGGGTAAAAGAAAGGGTCCTTACACAGGGATGGTTCAACATCTGCAAATCAATCAACGTAATATACCACATTAACAAAATGAAGAATAAAAACCACATGATCATCTCAATCGATGCAGAGAAGGCATTCGACAAGATCCAACATCCATTTATGATAAAAACTCTCAACAAAATGGGTATAGAAGGAGAGTACCTCAACATAATAAGGGCCATATATGACAAACCTACAGCAAACATCCTACTCAATGGGGAAAAACTGAAAGCCATTCCTTTGAGGACAGGAACAAGACAAGGGTGCCCACTCTCGCCGCTCTTATTCAACATAGTACTGGAAGTTCTGGCCAGAGCAATTAGGCAAGAAAAAGGAATAAAAGGACTCCAAACAGGCAATGAAGAAGTGAAACTCTCACTATTTGCAGACGACATGATCTTATACATAGAAAACCCAAAAAATTCCATTGGAAAACTACTAGAAATAATCAACAACTACAGTAAAGTGGCAGGATATAAAATCAACTTACAAAAATCAATTGCATTTCTATACACTAACGATGAACTAACAGAAAGAGAACTCAAAAAGACAATCCCATTTACAATTGCAACAAAAAGAATAAAATATCTGGGAATAAATTTAACCAAGGAGGTAAAAGACCTATACAATGAAAACTATAAGACACTATTGAAAGAAATCGAGGAGGACATAAAGAAATGGAAAAATATTCCATGCACATGGATTGGAAGAATAAATGTAGTTAAAATGTCCATTCTGCCTAAAGCAATCTACAAATGCAATGCAATCCCAATCAGAATCCCAATGTCATTCTTCATGGTAATAGAACAAAAACTACTGAAATTCATATGGGGCAACAAAAGACCCCAAATAGCTAAAGCAATCCTGAAAAAAAAGAACAAAGCTGGAGGCATCACAATCCCTGATTTCAAAATATACTATAAAGCTATAGTAATCAAAACAGCATGGTACTGGTACAAGAATAGACACACAGATCAATGGAACAGAATTGAAAGCCCAGAAATAAAACCACACACCTATGGACAGCTAATCTTCAACAAAGGAGCAAAGAAGATACAATGGAGAGAGGGAGGTCTCTTCAATAAATGGTGCTGGGAAAACTGGACAGCAACATGCAAAAGAATGAAAGTAGACCATCTCCTATCGCCATATACAAAAATCAATTCAAAATGGATCAAGGACCTGAAAGTGAGACCTGAAACTATAAAACTCCTGGAAGAAAATATTGGCAGTACACTAATTGAGATTGGACATGAAGGGATCCTTTCAGATTCCATATCTACTCAGACAAGGCAAACAAAAGAAAAAATAAACAAGTGGGACCTCATCAGACTAAAGAGCTTCTACAAGGCAAATGAAACCAGGATCAAAATGAATAGACAACCCACCAGCTGGGAGAAAATATTCGCAAATCGTTTGTCCGACAAGGGATTAATCTCAGTAATAGATAAAGATCTCATACAACTGAGCAACAAAAAAACAAACCAACCGATCAAAAAATGGGCAGAGGATATGAACAGACATTTTTCCAAGGAAGAGATACAGATGGCCAATAGCCACATGAAAAGATGTTCAACATCACTAATCATCAGGGAAATGCAAATCAAAACTACACTAAGATATCACCTTACACCCGTTAGAATGGCTATAATCACAAAGACAAATAACAACAAATGCTGGAGAGGTTGTGGAAAAATGGGGACCCTCATTCACTGCTGGTGGGAATGCAAACTGGTGCAGCCTCTATGGAAAACAGTATGGAGAGTCCTCAAAAAATTAAAAATAGAAATACCGTATGATCCAGCAATCCCAGTCTTGGGCATCTACCCAATGGACATGAAATCAACCAGCACAAGAGGCTTATGCACCCCTATGTTCATTGCAGCATTACTCACTATAGCCAAGAAGTGGAAGCAACCCAAGTGTCCCTCGACTGAAGATTGGTTAAAGAAGATGTGGTATATACATACAATGGAATACTACTCAGCCATAAGAAAAGACACAATTGTCCCATTTGCAACAACATGGATGGACCTAGAGGGTATTATGTTAAGTGAAATAAGCCAGAGAGAGAAGGACAGACACTGCATGAACTCACTCATACATGGAATATAAATGAACACACAGACAGAGAGAACTGATTGGTGGTTACCAAGGGGAAGGGGGGCGGGCACAAGAGGTGAAGGGTTACATCCACATGGTGACGGACAAACAATAATGTACAACTAAAACCCCACAGTGTTATAAACTACTAAGACATCAATAAAAAAAAAATAAAAATAATGTACAACTGAAAAAAAAAAAGCAAAAAAGCAAGGGTCCTTAGAGATGGGAAGGGTAGTATTTAGGACCCATGCTACCTTTTGGCACATTATCACAACTGTTGCAAGTTACTTAACCTCTGCTTTGCTTCCATTCCAGTTTCCTCATCTATACAATGGGGATAATCACAGTATGTATCTCATAGTTTTAATGTGAGGATTACGTTCAACAATACAAGGCAGGCATTTAGAAAGACCTTAAAACTGTACACCTAGCACACAGTCTGCAGTCAAAAAATGTTGGCTATTGCTACATGCTATTTTCCCTCCTGCATGATCATTTTGGGTGCTTTTAAAAATCTTTTATTTTCACTTAACATTTGAATGATATTAAAAAGTTTTAAATCTTCAATAAGATTGCAAAATCTAAGGAAGAGGGACGATACCATGTACTTGTCTGAGTCTTCCAAAGAGTTCAAGGACTAAACTACACTGACAGAAAGCTCAAGCAGCAATTTGTGAACTGTTAACACCATCTGTGACCTCTGAAGATGTCACTGTACTCCCCATCTCCCAGATCTGTCCTATAGATGTCAAAGGATATTACTAATCTTTTGGGAAAAAAGGGGTGCAGGGCAGGGAACAACAGAAATGGGAGATAATACCTCTTGGGTCTCACACAACCTTAATCCCTACTCTATTTCCTCTCTGTAAATGACTCTCTACACATAAGTACACATTCTTCAATCTCCTTTCAACAGACTGGTTCTGAAAACGTATTTGAACAGATTTTCTCAAAGAAAAGGACTGAGGGATAGAAAAGGAAGTCCGAGCCTTACCAGCTATTAGGTCATTTGACAATTTAAAATCAAGAAACCTTCCTAGGGGCCAGCCCAGTGGTTTAGTTTGCGCTTGGCAGTCCAGGATTCGCAGGTTCGGATCCCGGTCGCCCGCTGACGCACTGCTTGTCAGCCATGCCGTGGTGGCGTCCCATATAAAGTGGAGGAAGATGGGCACGGATATTAGCCCAGGGCCAGTCTTCCTCACCAAAAAGAGGAGGATTAGCAATGGATGTTAGCTCAGGGCTGGTCTTCCTCACAAAAAAAAAAAAAAAAAGAAACCTTCCTAAAGCAAGGGGACATGAAAGAAGATGTGACACATACAGTTCGCACGGCAATTTTGAAGAACATTAACATCCCAACTGTACAACCAAATAAACTCTAGATGTATCAAAAGTCAAACATTTACTTTCAGAAAACATATTTATCAGCTCTATGGAAAAAGGCAGACCTTCTTAGCCTAGGAGCAATCATGAAAAAAAGAAGAGGATGTATATAATCAATAAGTATTTACTGGTGTTCGAGGTATCAGTTACACATTAAAATTTTTGAGTCAATAAAAAATAGCAAAATTAAAATAAGTAGCATAACCAACCTGGAAAATTTTGCATTAGAAATTTCAAAAGGTTAAAAATCATGATAGAAATTTACTCAAACTTATAAAAAAAAAATCTAGACCTTAATAGATAAAAGGGGAAAATATTACCAAACTAGCCCCATCCATGAAAATAAAAACAGATTTTCCATATTTGAAAAAGTTCATTTTTGTTAATAATCAAAGAAATGCCAAATAAAACAATCTAAGGTACTATTTTACATCTAGATTAAAGGAGTAGGAACTGCCCATATTAGTGAGATGGTGGTGGCAAAGAGGCCTTTGCAAGGTGTCTTTCTCCCTGCAACCTCTTTTGTAGACTGTCTCTAGAAAGTAACACACAGAAAGAGCCATGGCAATGTTCAGTTTCTGATCAGAGAATGCCACTCCCAGCACTATAACTGAGGAAACACTTTACGTGGCTCAAAATGTATGTAAGAAATTAATGGCAGCATAATCTAGAATACCAGACATAGTAATATGAAAAGTAATTTTTAGAAGCCATAATTATAAACATGGAAAAATATTAATGACATAAACGAGACAAACTATAGCAACACAAAAATACTCAGAACTTAAAATGAAACAGAATGAAGGAATCACAGGTAATTTTTATAATGTTCTGTAGCGCTGTTAACTTATCTTTTTATTAAAAAGATTAGTTTATTTTTATTTAAGATAATCCTATCTTAAAACAGCATTTTAGCAGTATGTTATGAAAGAGAACACATACCTGATACTCGCCGATCAAATCTGTTAGGAACTGGAACTGCAATACAAAGAAGCAGCAACATTTAGTTATCATGTCACATGACCCCATTTTTACTCTCCCTTTTTTGCAAAGATGTTTGACAAAGCACTTCAATATCAAGTGGTAGGTCAATTCATACTCTTCTATAATCAACCACAGACACTAGTTCAACATGATCATATAAAGACAATATAAAGAATAATATATCTCTTTGAAAATAAGCTCTTTATAACTTCAGTGTACTCAAGGTGGCAATTTTGTTTACATCCATGTGCCATCTAATTTGTAACATACCAAATGAAGAAGTCTACCAAATTTATTGCTAATGTTATGATATAAAATAGTTAAATTTTCTTCTTTAGTAGTCTTTAAGGATAATCTCAAGACCTGCCAGATAATAGCATTTAAATTTCATTTTAAAATAATTTAACGAGTATTCCACTAAAATGAAAAATAAATTAACCATTCAGTTATACTCTCCCTCAATACAGGTGGGTTTTCTCCTGCCCATGTTCAGTGTATTAATCAGAAAAATGTACCACATGTCTTTAAGTTGAAAAAAACCCAAAATTTTTCTCTTTGCTAATTTTTTCTACTTTTCATTATCAATCCTTATGGTTGATGGTTGTCTAAGTTCTCACTACTAAACCATATCATTTGAATTAGGCTTTTTTTTAACCTTCAAAGCTTAATCTGATTATTTTTATTAAAAAATAAAGTAAAATATGCCTTCTCATCCTCCAAAAAAACAAATTTGAGGATTAATGAAAAACAAATTTAAGATGGCTCAGAGAGCCAAATTCAACTAATGTGAGGCCTCTGAAGCAAAAATAGACCCAGGATGGAGGCAAATGCCCATTCATCATGATAAGACTAGAATTATCTTTTTGCATAGCATGGGGTCAAGGTCATGTTACTGGAACAAATACGCAAAAATTCAAAAGAAAACCCCAGCCATTACTGATAGAAAGTACCTACAATAGTGCCTCACTACTTCCTCAATGAAAGAGTGGATTAGTCAAAATTAATCCACCCACCAGTGAAGAAAGACGATAAATTCAGTTCAACAAATACAGGTAGGGTACCTAGTATGTGCAATGGGGAGATATCAGTGAACAAAATAAAGACCCCTGATTTCATGGAGCTTGCATTATAGCTTGAGGGGTCTGATAGACTTTGCTTTTTGATCATTTGAAACACATATGCCTGTCACTCAGGTTGACAGATGAAATGTACACCAGCTTAAACCCTCAACCCAGGCCTCATGGGATTTCCATAAAGTTCCACTAAACATTATAAAATTACAAAACACACAATAAAACATTTTGGCATGGGAGCTATCAGGGGAAACCTCAAACAAAGGGTCAGATAACAAGATTACAGAGCTATTATAAAATAAGAACAGTATGTTTAAAACAATTAAAGACATAAAAGAAGGAATCAAAAGCATAAAGAAAAGAATGAAATACAACCAAAAACAACCAGGGAGACTTCAAAAAAAACTTGAACTTCTAGGGGAAAAAAAACCAAACCCAGCCACTGAAATTAAAAACTATAATGCAAGGCACCCTCTCTCAGTACATAACATCTAAAAATGCTGGAAAAATCATTTAAAAATATCACTACCAACAACCTACCACAACACTGATTTAAATGTATAAATGTTGGGCTAGCCCTGGTGGCCTAGTGGCTAAGTTTGGCACACTCTGCTTCGGCAGCCCAAGTTTGGTTCCTGGGTGCGGACCTACACCACTTGTCTGTCAGTGGCCATGCTGTGGCGATGGCTCACATAAAAAAAGAGGAAGATTGGCAACTGGTATTAGCTCAGGGTGAATCTTCCTCAGCAAACAAATCAACAAAAAAAGATAAATGTATAGATGTAAATCACAAGGGAAATTAGAAAATACCTTGAGACAAGAGAAAACAAAACCACAATATACCAAAACTTATGGGATGCACTGAAAGCAGTGCTAAGACGGAAATTTATAGCTGTAAATGCCTACATTTAAAAAAGAAGAAATATCTCAAATTAATAAGCTAATTGTATATCTTAAGGAAGTAGAAAAGAAAAGAGCAAATTAGACCCAAAGCTAGCAGAAAGAAGAAAATTCAGAGCAGAGATAAACTATAAAATAGAACATAGAAAAATAATACAAAAATCAATGAAACTAAAAGTTGGTTCTTTGAGCAAGAAAAAGGAAGATTCAAGTTATTAACATCAGAAATAAAAGTGGGAACATTACCATCAAATATACAGTAATAAAAAGGATTATAAGAGAATACTATAAAAAAATAGTAATCCAACAAATTGGATAACCTAGATGAAATGGACAAATTCCTAGAAACAAACTTCCAAAGTTACTCAGGAAGAAACAGAAAAGTCTCAACAGACCTATAACAAGTAAGGAGATGGAATTGGTAATAAAAGCCTAACAAAGAAAAGCCCAGGTCCAGATGCCTTCACTGGTAAATTCCACTAAATATTTAAAGAATTAACACCAACTCTTCTTAAACTCTTCCAAAAAATTGAAGAGGAGGGAAAACTTCCTAACTCATTTTATAAGGCCAGCATTACCCTGATACCAAAGCCAAAGACACTACAAGTAAAGAAAATATCCATTATGAATATAAATGCAAAAATCCTCATAAAAAATACTAGCACACCATGGGCCAGCCCGGTGGTGAGGTGGTTAAGTTCGCAAGTTCCACTTCGGTGGCCTGGGGATCGCCAGTTCAGATCCTGGGTGCAGTCCCACTCACCGCTCATCAAGCCATGCTGAGGTGGTGTCCCATACAGAAGAGCTACAACTCTACAACTATGTACTGGGGCTTTGGGGCGAAAAAAGAAAAAGAGGAAGATTGGCAACAGATGTTAGCGCAGGGCCAATCTCCCTCAAAAAAAAAAAAAAAAAAGTAGGGGGAAGACTTTCCTCCTCTTAAAAACAAAATACCAGCACACCAAATTCAGCAACATGTTAAAGGGATTACACACCATGGCCAAATGGGATTTATCCCAGGAATGCAAGGGTGGTTCAACATAAGAATATCAAGCAATATACACCACATTAAGAAAATGAAGGGAAAAAAACTCTATGACACAGAAAAAGCCTTTAACAAAACTCAATGCACTTTCATGATTTAAAAAAAATTGAATAAACTGGGACTACAAGGGAACTTCCTCAACATGATAAAGGCATATATGAAAAACCCATAGCTAACATCATACTCAACAGTAAAAGACTGAAAGCTTTTTCCCTAAGATCAGGAGTGAGACAGGATGCCTGCTTTTGCCACTTCTATTTAATATATTACTGGAAGTTCTAGCCAAAGCAATTACAAAAGAAAAAGAAATAAAAGGCATCCAAATTGGAAAGGAAAAATTATTTCTGTTTGCAGAATGACATGATCTTATATATAGAAAACCCTGAAGAGTCCACAAAAAAATTGTTAGACCTAATAAATGAATACAGCAAAGTTGCAGGATATAAAATCAACACCCAAAATTGTATTTCTATACAATTGCAATGAACCATCCAAAAAGGAAATAAAAAAAAAATCCATTCACAACAGCATCAAAAAGAATAAAATATTTAGGAATTAGGTTAACCAAGGAGGTAAAAGATTTGTATACTAAAATCTACAAAACATTGCTGAGAGAATTAAAGAAGACATAAATAATCTTCTCACAATGTATATGTATATCAAATCATGTTGTACACTTTAAATATCTTAACATCTTATTTGTCAATTATACCTAAATAAAGCTGGGGAAAAAAAGACATAATAAATGGAAAGATATCCCATGTTGATGGACTGGAAGACAATATTGTTAAGATGATGATACTACCCAAAGCAATCTACAGATTCAATGCAATCCCTATCAAAATTCCAACAGTATGCAACAACTCAGATGGACCTGGAGTGTATTATGTTAAGTGAAATAAGCCAGAGAGAGAAAAACAAACACCACATGATTTCACTCACATGTGGAATATAAACTAACACACAGACAGAGAAAACAGTTTGGTGGTTACCAGGGGCAAGGGGAATGCGGGGGTGGGCACAAGGGGTGAAGGGATGCATTTATATGGTGACTGACAAACAATAATGTAAAATTAAATTTCACAATGTTATAAACTATTAAGACATCAATAAAAGAAGAATTCCAACAGTGTTTTTTACAGAATTAGAAAAACCCACCCTAAAATTCATATGGAATTTGAAAGGATCTCAAGTAGACAAAATCAGCTTAGAAAAAAAAGAACAAAGTTGGAGGACTCATACCTCCTGATTTCAAAACTTACTACAAAGCCACACTATAACAAAACAGTGTTGTATTGGCATAGGGATAGACATACAGACCCATGCAACAGAGAACCCAGAAATAAACCCTCACATATATGGTTAATTGATTTTCAATAAAAGTGCCAAGACCATTCAATGGGGAAAGGACAGTCTTTTCAACAAATGGTGCTGGGAAAACTAGATCTCCACATGCAAAAAATAAAGTTGGACCCTTACCTTTTAACATATATAAAAATTAACTAACAAGCCAGCCCTGATGGCCTAGTGGTTAAAGTTCAGCATGCTCTGCTTTGGCGGCCTGGGTTTGGTTCCTAGGCATGCATCACACCACTCATCTGTCAGTAGCCATGCTCTGGCAGCGGCTCACATAGAAGAACTAGAAGGACTTACAACTAGAAGATACAACTATGTACTGGGGCTTTGGGGAGGAAAAAACAAAAAGAGAGGAAGATTGGCAACAGATGTTATCCCAGGGCAAATCTTTCCCAGCAAAAAAAAGTTAACTCCAATGGACTAAAGATGTAAAATTAAGAGCTAAAACTATAAAACTGTTAAAACATAGGGGAAAATCTTTATGACATTGAATATAGTAATGATTTTTTGGATATGACACCAAAAGCATATGCAAAAAAAAAGAAAAAATAAATTGGACTATATCAAAATTTAAAACTTCTGTGCATCAAAAGACAAAATCAACAGAGTGAAAAGGCAACCCATGGAATGGCAGAAAATATTTGTAAATAATATATCTATTATATCCAGAGTAAAGAACTCCTACAACTCAACAACAACAAAAAAATCTGATTTTAAAGTGGGCAAAGACTTGAATAGACTTTTCTTCAAAGAAAATAAACAAATGGCCACTAAGCACATGAAAATAGTCTCAATATCACTAATCACTAGGGAAATGCAAATCAAAAACACAATAAGATACCACTTCACACCCATTAGGATAGTTACTATTAAAAAAAAAGAAAATAACAAGTGTTGGCAAAGATGTGGAGAAATTGGAACCTTTGGGCACTGTTTGGAGGAATATAAAATGGTGCAGCTGCTGTGGAGAACAGTATGGTGGTTCCTCAAAAAATTAAAAATAGAATTACCATATGGTCCAGGAATTCCACTTATGGGTATATATCCAAAAGAATTGAAATCAGGGTCTCAAAGGGATAGCAGCATTATTCAGGACAGCCAAAAGGCGGAAGCAACTCAAGTGTCCATCAACGGATGACTAGATAAACAAAATGTGATATACACATACAATGGGACATTATTCACCCTTTAAAAAGAAGGAAATTCAGACACTTGCTACAACATGGATGAATCTTGAAAATATTATGCTAAGTTAAGTGAGTCAGTCACAAAGATACAAATTCTGTATGATTCCACTTACATGAGGTATCAAGAGTAGTCAAATCCATACAGATAGAAAGTAGAACAGTGGTTGCCAGCGGTTGGGGGAGGAGATATTTAATGGGTACAGAGTTTCAGTTTTGCAATATGTAAAGAGTTCTAGAGATAGACAGTGATGATGGTTGCACAACACTGAAAATGTACTTAATGCCAATGAATTGTAACTTAAAAGTGGTAAGTTTTATGTTATGTGTATTTGACCACAATTAAAATGTTTTAAATATAGATGTAAAGCAAAGATTGACATTATAATGTGTGTGTGTACACATGTGCATGTGTGTATAAAGAGGAAGTGAGAGATAAAGGAAACGAGGTAAAACGTTACCAAGTGGTCATTCTAGGAGTTCACTGTTTTTTCAAGTTTTCAGTAGGGTTGAATTTTTTCTAACAAATATTTAAAAAATCAATCTAAATGTAGGTCATCAAATCAAACATAATAAAGTTTCATTTTTATTCTGTTGTCAAATCATGTTTTTATATAACTAATTCAAAGTAAAGTAAATGCATGCATAGTCTTTAAAAGTAAACAATTTGTTGAAATTTACTAAATTTATTTCATAATATACTGACCTAAAATTTTTAAATGCCAACTTAAAATTACTATTTTCATATACCATACAAAAAAGACAAAATGATTTTTTAAATTCCTAAAGCATTCCCTGTTACTGTCAAAGAGTTCAAAAGTATTTTTAAAAAAAGTTGATTTGCAGTGGAAAATGCAATTAAAAACAAAAGAGACTTAAGGCATTTAGCTTGAATGAATGACTGAGTTGATGAAAAGGTAAACAAAATGGATAATAACATGCTGCCTGATAAACCTATGTGTTATTTAAGTTTTAAGTAGTACACGTCTTATAAGTTTTTACAGGGTCAGAAGAAACAGCTGCAGTTGGAGCAAGATACAAGCCAAGGCACACAGAGAATGCAATCAATGACCAGAGCAGTCTAAGAGACCATCTTATTCTAATTTCACCACTGCTTAGAGAACTCAAAACAGAGCACAGCAGACTTTATGTGGATAAGACAAAATACTCAACCAGCATATAACAAGTATGAGAAAATCTCCCAGCAGAAAACAATGCCTAAAATGTTTTTCTTTTTCTATTATAAACAAATACTGATAGGAAATAGAAAGACTTAAAATTTAGGTTAACTAATCTGAAAATACACGCCTCAAAAACGTTAACAAGTGCCATCTTAGTGGAAACTAAAATTTACCATTCCTGATGAAATGAACTCCTAAATGCTGACATGCCCTGAAAATTAAAACATGGTTCTTTGAGCAGGTAAAATATTTTATGTGATGAATAACATTAAGAACATGATGGAGAATTTGAAAAAATTTCCAAAAGTCTCTTCTATTTTAAATTCAAACATGTGATGTACAAGATAACAGAATCTTCACTATGAATGTAGCAGGAAATGGCATAAAAACATGAAGAACATAATCCAGGCACAACTAGGGCAGGGCAAAGCTCAGAAGGACACAAGATTCCATGGCTGTTGAAAAGGTAAATAGTAGGGACATTCAACTTAAAGTTGGGTTGGTAGAACGTCAGCAGCACCAATTGTGTACAGAGGCAGATGATGGGAGCAGGGCATTAATGAGGGCCCTGTGTTTGGGGGACTAGTATAACAGCACAGCACAGTAAATCTCAACAGTGGAATACAAAGCAGCTGTTAGGGCAGGCCCATAAGAGTGGTTAATCACAAAGACAGGATTGCCAGGAAGGGGTGCCACCAGTGGGTGGCAGGTGTGCTCAGCCCCCACAGGCCAGGGGATGAAAGTGTACCTTGGGCAGATGAAATAGCCTGATGAAAGCCCCAAAGGCAAGAAAGTTTTTAGGGGAGTGTAAATGTCCCAGGGTGCCTGGAAACACAGGTGAGGGAGAAGCAGAGTGGCAGGGGAGGACCACTTGATGAAGCAAGAAAAGCCCAAAAGTGCTGGGCAACCCATTTAGGGTTCTGAGACCCAATCAGTAAACTAGAGGGCTCACTGTTGGCTCACAATGAAAAAAAAAAAAAAAGAAAAGAAATCCACCACGACTTCATCCATATCAATTCATTCTGTTTTCTCTGTGGGTCAGAAGATGGAAAGAATGCTGCTTATTATTTCTTCACTTTTTCTCTTTCTATAGAATCTTGTGCTGCTTAACTAGGTACATGGTCATCAAAGTTTAAACAAAAGCTCCAATGGTGTGTCTGCCTTGGTACGGTAGTTTCTGCTAGTATATGTGAACCTGTGCTAATAATGAGGCCCACCTCATTGAGCCTTGTCTCTTGTCTGTCCAACATTTGATATCCATCTTCCCACTATCTACCTACGGAAAGACTCTTACTGACTCTGCTAGGGCCTCTATATAACTCACATAGCTACTTCCCTCAAACACCAAGCTTTTCAAATGAGCTGTGTTGTGGGCTGATCCTTCTTTTTTTTTTTTTCTTTTTTATTGAAGTATAATTGACATACTATATTAGTTCCAGCTGTACAACACAGTGATCCAATATTTATATACACACCATGCATATTTATAAATGCACACCATGATAAGTCTAGTTAAATTCTGTCACCATACAAAGTTATTACAATATTATTGACTATATTCTCCATGCTGTACCATGATTCTTTTTTTGAGGCTTATGCAACCTGGCTTCCAATTATTATTAAAATAGCTTCCTCTAAAATCACAATTTCCCTCTGTATTGTTCTTCCATTTTGACTAATTCCTCTATCCTTGAACTAAATAAAAATCACTCAGTATTGGTTGGTGCCAAATACATATTCATTCATTCAACAAATAATTACTGAGCCCTTCAATGACAGGCACTGTGCTATCCAGTGGGGAAATAAAAGTGATTGAGGTGTGACCCCTACCCACAAACATCTTAGAAGCTAGCTGAGGAGTGACCATAAATAATCATATCATAATCATAATAGTGTGATATATACTACAACACAAGCGAGTACAGACTGCTCTGCGAGCACACAGGAAGAATGTCGAGGGACAGGGAAGGAAGGTCCCAGGGCTACAGAAAGGTCTAAGGTCTAAGCATGGTTGGGTTGGAAAGTGAGGAAGCTTGAGACTTCAGGAAATGAAAGGAGTATGATATGGCATGAACATGAGCAATGTGGGAAAACAGCACAAAAACTTGGAAATGTTCCCTGTAAGTGGATCAGCTGTGGACACAGCACTTCTGTTAAAATATGAAGGAACTGGAACAAAGGGAGTCATCGCAGTTTGGATTTTATAAAGATGACTTCAACTCTAACTGGTGGAGGAAGTTGGTGGCTTAGGTTAGATGTGAGGAAAACAGATTCCAGAGATGCACAGAAGATAAACTCAATACAGTTTAGTGACAGACTCAATGTTTACTCCACAAATGTCAATCAAATAAAATTATATCCCCACAATTATAAAAGGCAAAGTAGTCAATATGGATATAATTCAATCTATAAATAAGGGTGCTGTCATGGATTCCAAAATCACAAAACGTCAGAGTTGCAAAGTATCTATGAAGTCATCTGGTCTGGCCATGGCAAGTAGGTTTCATCTCACACGGCAACTCTAAATGATGTCACTGGTCCACCTGAATCACCCTTGACTCCTTCCTTTCTTTCATTGTTTACATCTACTTCATTAACAACTCCATTTGTTCTCCCTCCCACTTTATTTCTTCAATCAGCCTACCTAGCTCCATCTCTACAGTTATCCTAGTCTGAAGTGCATCATTTCTTGCCTAGATGACTGCAACAGCCTCCAAACTTGTCTTCCCACTGCCAAACTTGCTCCACATCGATCTGTTCTCCACACAGTTACCACAGTGATCTTAAAATTTTGGAAGACAATTTGGCAGTTTCTGTCAAAATTTTAAATGTGAACTGCCTTTTACCTAGCAACAATTCCACTTCTAGGAATATATTCCAAACAAAATTCATATATATACATGCGTACACACATACACCTTACATACACACTTGTATATATGCATGTGTGTATATATACACACACAAATAATCACTATAGTATTGTATGTAGTAGCCAAAACAAAGAAAATAAAAATTTTCTAGAAAGATAAATTAAAGAAATATTGGTATAACTAGAGTTTGAACCTCTATGCAGCCATTAAAATGGATGCAATAGATCTATATGAACGGATACAAGATACATTATGTGAAAAAAGCACAAGCACAGTATGACATAATCCTAGTTTTCTAAAAATTCTGTCTTTAATCAAACTATTACATGTCACAAATTTAAAAGCCAAAGAGTACTTAAGGCTATAACTGAGAAAACAATATCATCAACAAAACACAGCAGTCCTCTAATCCATCTCTCCTTACTCCCAATTCCTGCTCCCCGGAGGCAACCACATCAACTGCTTTGGTTATTTCTCCTGAGACTTACTTTATATTTCCAAACAACACAGTTACGCTGCTATTTCTATTTTAATTTTAATTATCTTTTGACTTTCAACTCTAGAAAACAGCAGAAATAGGCTTGCAGAGTAGCAGAATAGGATGACTTGGATCTCTGACAACTTCATGAAGCTCCCTGTCCTACTGACTCTGGACTATTGTACTTCAGGCCTCCTTTAAGTGCGATTATTTCAGATTTTCTGCCACTCACAGACAAACCTAATCCTAATCAATTCAGAAGCAGAAGCAAATTCTGCCTATCAAGATGAAATAGAATGCTGGAAATTGTGGCGATGGAATAACAACATACAACATTTATGTGCCAAGATCTGGCCTAAACACTTTTTGGTATTAAGTCACTTCTCACACAAACCTTATGAGCTGCTACTTAATAGATAAAGAAACTAAGGCAAGAAAGGTTAAATAACTCACTCTACTAACAAAGGTGGAACCAGACTGGGTGGCAGGCAGTCTTAGCTTCATAGCCCATGCTCTCAGCCACACAGGTAGCTGTGGAAAGATAACATCCAGAATCACCCCAGGGATTCTAGCAGGATAACTGAGTACCACTCACATCCATTCAACTTTGTGAAAGCACCTTCTTTCTTGAAATGTCTTTTAAAATGAAGTTAAAAGCCACCATTAGAAATCTGTATCTAGAATCCTGATTGAATAATTCTGAGACTAGCTCAGTTCATCAAATATTAGTACTTTCACACTAATCAAAATTTATTGATAAGCCAGGCCCAAAACTGAGTACTTTTCTAAGATCAGCATTAACAATTTTTTTAAAACTGGGTTTTTTTTTTTTTTTCATTTAAAATAAATTTAAGTACAAAGAGTGAGTAAATATAAAGAAAAATAGAAGTAACCATATTTGACCATAGCTAAACCTCTCAGGGGGGCCTGGGGCTGCAACAGCTGGGGACAGGAGGGCAAAAAATCCAGTCTTCTTAAAATAACAGCTTTATTTTTCTTCAAGTAACACCTTTATTGAGAGATAATTCACACACCATACAGTTTACCATTTAAAGTATACAATTCAGGGGCCGCCCGGTGGCGCAGCGGTTTAGTTCGCGCTTGGCAGCCCGGGGTTCACGGGTTCGGATCCCGGGCGCCGGCCGACAAACTGCCTGTCAGCCATGCCGTGGCGGCGTCCCATATAAAGTGGAGGAAGATGAGCACAGATGTTAGCCCAGGGCCAGTCTTCCTCATCAAAAAGGGGAGGATCGGCAACGGATGTTAGCTCAGGGCTGGTCTTCCCCACAAAAAAAAACAAAAACAAAAACAAATAAAGTATACAATTCAATGCTTTTTAGTATATTCACAGAAATGTGCCTCCATCACTATAATCAATTTTAGAACATTTTTATCACCCCATGGGTGTCTTTTAACCCCATACCCAATGGCACTCACTCTCCATTTCCTCCAATCCTCTTAGCCCTAGGCAACCATAAATTTACTTTCTGTCTCTTTAGATTATCCTGTTCTGGACATTTCATGTAAACAGAATAAAATATATGGCCTTTTGTACTATGTATCAGTACTTGATTTCTTTTTGTTGCCAAACAATATTCCATTGTATGGATATACCACATCTTGTTTATTCATTCATCAGTTGGTGGATATTTGGGTTGTTGCCACTTTGGGGCTAGTAAGAATAATGCTACTGTGGGGCCAGCCCCATGGCCTAGTGGTTAAGTCCAACGCGCTCTGCTTTGGCAGCCCTGGTTTGGTTCCTGGGCATGGACCTACACCACTTGTCAGCAGCAATGCTGTGGTGGCAACCCACATACAAAATAGAGGAAGATTGGCACAGATGTTAGCTCAGGACAAATCTTCCTCAGAAAAATAATAATAATAACAATGCTACTGTAAACATTTGTGTGTATACATTTTATGTGGATATGTTTTCATTTCTCTTAGGTATATACCTAGGAGTAGAATTGCTGGGTCATATTGTAACTCTATGTTTAACCTTTTGGGAAACTCCCAGACTGTTTTCCAAAGCTGCTATACCATTTTACATTCTTACCAGCAGTGTATGAAGGTTCCAATTTTTCTACATCTTGGACAACACTTGTTATTATCTGTCTTTTTTATTATAATAACAAGTGGGTGTTGTAGTATCTCATCATGGTTTTGATATGCATTCCTAATGGCTGCTGTAAACTGTTGTATTTATTACTGCTAAAAATCCTTATTTTTGAAGAGCTAACAGGATTTTATTCACTATTATCTTAAAAAAGTCCTCTCGGCCTCTCTGTGACCTAATGTTGAAAAACAATTCTCAAGTCCATGATCCATAAGCCAGTCTGGATTTCACAATCATTGTCTCTTGCTGGCCTTGGATTTTGTTCTTCAAAGGATTATCTGCTATAATAACTGATAACAAGCAAGAAATTTCTTTAACCATAAAGAATAAAGTTAAAATTTTTGTTAACCTATTAGTGAAGACATCTGCATAGGCATATTCATTATCACTGGTTAAATAAAGGCTTACCGTAGACATATTTATTTGTCTTGAAAAATGTATTACATATCCAGCAGGATGAGATGTGACAAAAACCACCATCTAACAAGTAAATATAACTCACAATAATAAAAATCAGTAGTTTTTCAGTTGATTCATAGCTTATGATCTGCTACCATTTCTTTCCATTCCCTGATGGCTAGAGTTAATATGCTAATGCTATTTAGAACTGCAGAGCAAAATCTCAGATACAGGCAATTTTTAACACCCACCTTATAAACCTGAAGCTCAACAGAGTCAGATTGGGTTCTACATGCTATTCTTAGTATAATGGTGATCTACCTCTGCATCTATCTCCCTCTGTCCCACCACTCCAAAATACTTTTAATGAAGATAAATGCTTAAGGAAACAGCTTTGGGAAGTTTAAAAAAAATCTAATAAAAGTTTAATTAGATAAAAGGTTCTTTATCATATAACATTGGGCAGTTGAAGAGTACGTGAAAGCAGAAAAGTACCTTATAGTAGTACTCTTATCTATCTTCTTCAATTTGTTCTGGCTAATCAAATACTCTATTAAGTGGAATTTCTATATATCAACAAACATCATCCCTCAACACTAACTGGGTTGATACCAAACCTAACTGGTGACTAAGTCAAAAACTAAAATGAGGGGAAAGGAATTCCAAGTTTTGGCCCGAACACCACCAAGATGGACAATAAGGCAAGTTCTGAGGCTAGTGACACTGACCAAAAATGGAATCAGACTAGAGCAGACGTGCTCTTTTTACAGACATGCTCTATTGAACCTTTCTTCTTGAAAAATCTCATTGCCAATGACAGGCTTCATTTCTTTTACATTTAACAAAAAATATTTAGACAGAATCAGCTTTTCAAAAAGTATTAACTATTTTATCACTGTTTCAACCACTTTTGTGGTTGATTTCATCTTACTTTTGTGGGGTAAAACTATAACACATTTAATGACCTAAACTAAAGGAAGCCAACTCCAAAGGAAGCAGAATCCAAAGCAGGAAAAGTTGGGACATCTTTACTTTCTTCATTGTGTGGTTTATGAAATAATATTTTTCAGGAATTTCTAAATCAAAACAACATATTGAATTCAGATAAATTCTTTAATCTGAAACTGACTTGCCTTTCCTATACTGTGGGGCAAGAAGAGAGGTCTAAAAAGTATCAATGCTGATCACCTATAGAAACTAAGTAACATGAAAAAGATGGTAACTGTTTTCACAGTGAGACTCCAACTTTATAAAAGATAAGAAATAAGCAGATGTTTCTAAGCTTTAGAGGTTAGCGAATCCAGAAACAAATGTTCTCAATGGCCCTGGCAGTTTGTTTGGTAAAACATATGGAGCCATCCACTGGATAACAAACTTTTCTCCTGAGTGGAACTAGACACTGGATGCGTCTGGGCCTTGCTCCTCACTCACTGGGAGGCTGGCAGCTCACCAACACCCTCTGTCCCTTCCTCATTCTATTTGACCTCCCTAACTCCTGACACTGTTAAGTAGCCCTACTTTCTTGAAATTTTCCTTTCCACTGCTTGGCCAAAACTTTATCCATTTCTCCTCCTACCCTTCTGGTTTTTTCTTATTTTCTTTCACTGGCACTCTCTCTCACTGCTGCCCTCCATGTTGAAAAGCCCCACGCTTCCTTCTTGAGCCATCTTCTCTGTACAACCTTTGTAGCAATCTCATTCTGCTACTACACATACACACACACCCCCCCCTCAAATCCATTTCTATATTCCTACCTTGTTCCTAAGCTCCAGACTTCTTTTTCTGGTTGCCTCTGGAGGTTTTCACCTGAATGGCCAAGACCAAATCTGTACTAGGTCTCCCTGTCACCATCACCATTGAAGCATGTTTGTACCTCCTCCCTCTGCCTCACCACATCGCCCTTCACACACACACACATATTCAACTGGGTATCAAGACTTGTTGAGTCTACTCCTGAAATATGTGTCCACTCTCTATGCCTCCTCTAGCCACAACCTCAAAAGAACACCCCCAGCAAGCACCCCAGGTACCTTCCATGCAGCTCCAGACAATCTTCCAAATACAGACTACTAACCACATCATTCCCCCAATGAATAAAATCTCTGATAGCTTGCCATTGCCTCTGGATAAGGTCCAAAGTATTTCTTTCAAGGACTTTTCACAATCTTTTATTTCACTTTCCTAACCTTAATGCCTGCCACTTCCTATCTCACCAAGCTACAGCTCTTGTATTCTAAGGTTTCTCTGCCTTTGCTTCTCCTTTAACCTGGTCTACAAAATATTCCTGTCTTTTTCTGCCTGGCAAACAACACTTGCTTTGTCGGTCTTTGTCTCCAGGGAGAATGGGGACTTCTCAAAAGCAGGGGCCATGTACACCTCATGCTGGAATCTCTAACCACTAACACAGTGGCCTGACACACAGTAGGCACAGAGATGTTTGAGCTGGCATAGGCAGTGTGTTGCTGAGGCCCTAGACCAATATTTCTCAAACTTTTTTTGGAGAGTAAAAAAACACATTTAATGTATAGAAACAGAAAGCAGAATGGTGGTTACCAAAAGCTGGGATGAGGGCCAGCCCCGGTGGCCTAGTGGTTAAGTTCAGTGTGCTCCACTTTGGCAGCCCGAGTTTGGTTCCCAGGTGTGGACCTACACCACTCATCTGTCAGTAGCCATGCTATGACAGTGGCTCACATACAAAAAGAGGGAGATTGGCAGCGGATGTTAGCTCAGGGAGAATCTTCCTTAACAACAACAACAAAAAAGAAGCTGGGAAGAGGGGGAAAAGGGAAGTTGTTTCATGAGCACAGAGTTTCAGATTTGCAAGATTAAAAAGTTTTGGAGATCTAGTTCACAACAATGTGAATATACTTAAGACTACTGAGATGTATACTTAAAAATGATTAAGATGATAAATTATTTATTTTTGAGGGGAGGAAGACTAGCCCTGAGCTAACAACCATTGCCAATCCTCCTCTTTTTTGCTGAGGAAAACTGGCCCTGGGCTAACATCCGTGCCCATCCTCCTCTACTTTATATGGGACGTTGCCACAGCATGGCTTGATAAGTGGTGCGCTGGTCCATGCCCAGGATCCGAACTTGTGAACCCTGGGCCACTGAAGCAGAGCGCACGAACTTAACTGCTACACCACTGGGCCAGCCCCTATGTTATGTATTTTTTACCACAATTAAAAAAACATATTTAATACTACAACGCACTATACATATAATTATAACTGAAAATATATATCCTTATTACATGCAATGAATTCTGGTATTTTCTATTTGATTTTTTGAAAACAATGCTGGTCACCGCATTCTAAATTGATTTCAAAACTCAGTAATGAATCACAAACTGCAGGCTCAATGTCGCTGTTACGGAATTCACTGCAACCTTTCTCACGTTGACAAAGAAGGGTAAATAACTCATTGCCTCTGCTATTTTATAAGCATTCTCAAGATGTCCTTTCCTTCTGTCTTACTGGACTGAAGATGGCAAGAACCCTCTAATGCTGCAACATTACACAGTGTTACCTGAACAAATTAATTCAAGGTTTTGCCTATTATGTGCCAGACACTGTATTAGGAAGTGGATAAATAAAATAAATTCCCTAATCAATGGAATTTACATTCTAGTGGGAAAACAAACAAAAGGTAGACATATGATAGGTTACCATAAGTGACAGAAAGAAAAGCAAGGCAGAGTAAGCGAGCTGAGTAAAGGGGGCACGTCAGAGATTCCTCTGAGCTCATCGAATCCTGTTTTCTTTTCCTCCTGGACACACAGCAAGACTACATTTCCTGACCTCTCTTGCAGTTAGGGACAATATAACTGACTTCTGGCCAATGGAATACAGGTGGAAGTGATGTTGCCAATTCCAGCCTTACCCCTACAAATCTTCCCATGGAATCCTCCACATTGTCTTCCCTCCTCTTAAACCAGTTACAGAGCATTCAGCAGAAGACTGAGGCTCCAGAGCAGCCTTTGCTAACCAGGGTTTGCTGAGAGAACTAAGCCCTTGAAAAAATTATTTGGGTTATTAATTCCTTAGTTCTCCCAAGGATAGTATATAGTCAGTACCATTCCAGAATCATAGAGAAATTAACTCATTACATACAATAGATGTCTAAGGGCATTAGGGCTTAATTATTTCCTCAGACTTCCAGCTGAAAGGGGCTATTCTAAGGGATTAAGGAACCTGAGTCCCTGAATGTGTGTGGAGCAGAGACCCAGCCTGGCTTGACGCACATTAGACTGTGACCTGAGCAAGAAAAAAAATAAACAAAATTCAACAAGTAATGACAGTAACAGATTATAACTCATAGAATAAAGTAAGAATCCATGAGTCCATACTGATATAATACAATAAATATGTGGGTAAGAAGGGAAAATTCTTTCTTATAGTAAAATTCTAACCAATAAATGAGAAAAGAGTGATGAAAAATTACCACTTGGCAAGCATGATAGTAAATAACTGTTTGAGGCAAGAATCATTAATGGGTACTAAAACTAGTGGGTAAAAGTATGAGAGAGCAGGATCTTTACAGTCTCAAAGTATCTCCTCACAAGATACCTACTAATTACAAATTAATAGTAACTCTACAGTGGAGAAACCTGGCAGATATATCCTTAACCAAGTGAATAAAGCTGACATCACCAGTAATGGGACAAATAAGACATCTTGTAATGTCTCCTGATGTAATGCACAGAGAAGGACATAGCACCACTTCTGTGCTTTCTTACCAAAAATGCATAATGTGAATTTAATCATGAAGAAATAACAGACAAACCCAAACTGAAGGACATTCTATAAAATAACTGGCCAGCACTCTCCAGAAGCGTCAAAGTCATGAAAGATAAAGACTGTTTAGTTTAAACAAGACTAAGCAGACATGACAACTAATGCAACATGTGATCCTAGATTGGATGCTGAGTCAGAAAAAAAAGGTTTTTTTTCTGCTATAAAGAACACTGTCGGGACAGCTGATAAAATTTCAATGTTCAATATTAGATTAGATATTAGATACTAGTAGATTAGACATTAGATACTAGTATTATATCAAAGTTATTTTCTAGATTTTGATCACTGTATTGTGGTTATACAACAGAATACACCCCTCCTTTTTTTTGGTGAGGAAGTTTGGCCCTGAGCTAGCATATGTTGCCAGTCTTCCTCTTTTTACTTGAGGAAGATTGTCCCTGAGCTAACATCTGTGCCAATCTTCCTCCACTTTATAGTGAGGTGCCACCACAGCATGGGTCACAAGCAGTGTAGGTCCGTGCCCAGGATCTGAACTTGTCAACTCAGGCCACTGAAGCAGAGTGGACCAAAAATCACTACGCCACGGAGCCAGCTCCCTAGAAAACCATAATTTTTGAAGGCTATGTAATCAGTCATGGATCTACTTAACCATTCTCTTGTCAATAAAAATATTTTCTAATTTTTTTAGATGTCCATGTCTTCATTCAGAATTCGTTTTTTTTAACTTCTTACTTTGAAATAATTTCAAACTTACAGAAAAATTGCAAATAGAACGGAGAATTCCCATATCCAGATTCCCCAAATGTTAACATTTTACCACATTTGCTTTGTTATATTTTTCTCCATATTATACATACATGTATTATTTTTTTTCTGAACTGTAATAGCAGGGTTGGGACTAGTGTGAGGAGAATGAGGCATTTGTCTTGGGCATAAAATTTAAGTTGGTGCCAAAAAACTCAGTAATCAAGGTAGATATTTTAATGCAATATTGAAATAAATATTAATGTAAAACAACTTATGATTAACAAAATATAAACATTTTAAATAAAGACAGTGTCAGGGTTAATCCTCCTCAGCAAAAAAAAAAAAAAAACACCCATGGTTTTGGAGACCATCTAATAATAAGGGAAAATGTTCATTATAGGTTAAACAGAAAGAGCAAAAACCACCCAAATATGTTATACGATGCCAGTTTTTACATACACGTTTTTCACCTCTGCATAAATAAAAAGAAAACCACCAAAATGTTAATAATGGTTTTTCTTTGGGTGGTAGAATCAGAGATAATTTACATTTTCTTTATGCTTTTGTATATTTTCTAAGTTCACTAAAATAAATCATATTACTGTTAGAAGAATACATTCTTTTAAATTCAGTGTAAAGTATAAAACAAAAACAGAACTATGAACTACCAGCTCTTTGTTAGTGAATATTTACAACAGCACTGAGAATTAGTGTTGCATCTATTTAAAAGAAACTTCACATATTTTTCTTAGCTGAGATATGTGACCCTCTCAAATAATTTCATTTTTAGAAATGCAAACCACAGAAGTTAAGGGCAGTGATTTAAACAGGTAAGGAATATGAAACAAACGTCTGTGCAAAGGAGAGACTACAAAAGATCACAAAATTCAGGAGGAAAAATTAGCAATAAGTGCCAAAAAAATTAAAAACTCAAATACAAGCTCATTAATGATATGACAGTGAAACCAAAATTCTAAATGTTGTTTATTTTTCATGCTTTCATTCATTTACAACATGCTTCTGATTTCCCCCTACCTTTGTAGGTTCACTCTCCTATGCTTGTCCTTTGAAACTAGGGTCCTCAAGGTGCCACTGCTATCACTTAGTGACTCTCTGCTTCTCACTTTATTCTCTCACCCTGGAAGATCTCATTCATACCCACAGCTTCAAACAGTGACCTACACTCATACCTCTTGCCTGGATTTCTCCGGTGTGTTCCAGATAAGAATAGCCAACTGCCCACTTGTCAAAGAGCCCTCAAATCCATGTATCTACCATCAAACTCATGATCGTCCCCAACTTCCCAAAGCTGAAGGCTTTCTCATGTTCTTTATCTTAATAAAAAGCACTGCTGTCCATTCAAATGCACAGGTCAGAAACAGAGGTGTCTTCTTTGATACCTTTCTTTCCACACATCCAATATCCAATCCATCCCTAAGACCGGGCCATCTTACCTTCTGCATATGCCCTGAATCCATTTCCAACACCCCTGCCTCCCCCAAACCTATGCAAACATCACCCCCGCCTAGATTACAACAATAGCCTCCTGACTGATAAATTACATGTATCAGCTCTGACTCTCTCCAAATCCCTTTTCTACCTAGCTGCTAGAATGATCTTTTCTAACCATAATCCTCATCACTTCACATCCCATGACATAAAATTCTTCAGTGGCCTTCCCACTGGTCTTAAGATAAGGACAAAAACTCCTATCATGCTCTCCTTCCTCTCTGCATTCTGACTGCCATACTGGCCTTCTCACCAAGTTCCCTCTCACTTCAAGGTCTTCTCCTAGTATGCTTTTCCCACTGCTTTGCTTAGTTAACTCCTATTTCAAACTTTGGAATTGAGATAATGGTCACCTCTCTCAGGGTCACCTCTTCAGGGAAGCTTTACCTGACCTGTCTGATGAGGTCAAATTCCTATTACAGGCTTTGAGGAAACCAAGTACCTTTCCTTAAAAGCAGTGATGCTACAGGTGCAACGCTAGAAGGATCTAAGTGGCTATTTGGTTGATGCTGGTCTCCCCTACAGGACTGTGAGCTCTTCCCAAGGAAAGGAATTAGGTCTGTTTTTACTTACTGATGTATTCCCAATCCTTGGCATATGACAGATCTTCAGTATATATTTGTTGAATGTGTTTATTAAACGCCTATTGTGTGCCAGAAGTACATAAAAACATTCACTCTCCAGAAAACCTGGAGAATTGATCCAGGCCTAAAGATTTCAGTGAATAGAAAACCAGGAATCCAAAGACACTATGAAATGTCCATAGCAGCTATATTCATTGTCACCAAACACTGAAAACAGATGAACGGATAATACGTATTATATCCATGCAATGAAATACTACTCAGCAATTAAAAAAAAAAAAAACTATTGATAACATATAATAACTTGAATAAATCTCAAACACATTACGCTGAATGAAAAAAGCCAGTCTCAAAAGATACATATTGTATGACTCCATTTACATAACATTCTCAAAAAGACAAAACTATAGTCACAGAGAATAGATGGGTAGCTGCCAGGAGTTAGGGGTAGAAAGAGAATGTGACTATAAAGCAATACCACAAAGTAGGTTTTTGGCATGATGGAACTGTTCTATATCCTGACTGTGGTGGTCATTACACAAATCTATACATGTGTTAAAATTCATAGAACTGTAGAGCAAAAAGTCAATTTTATTGTATGATAATATTTTAAAATAAATTTAAAAAGCAAAGAAGGAAAAAGGTGTTTGAGTTATGGATAACAAATCAGATAATCTAGATGAACAAATTCCTAGAAAAACACAAATTACCAGAACCAACTCAAGAAGAAATAGAAAATCTCAACAGACTCATAACAAGTAAAGCAATTGAATCAGTTATCAAAAACCTCCCGAAAGGGCCGGCCCTGTGGCGTAGCAGTTAAGTTCACACGCTCCGCTTCTGCGGCCCAGGGTGCGCAGGTTCGGATCCCAGGTGCAGACTGACGCATCGTTTGTTAAGCCAAGCTGTGGTGTCCCATATAAAGTAGAGGAAGATGGGCACGGATGTTAGCCCAGGGCCAGTCTTCCTCAGCAAAAAAGAGAGAAGGATTGTCAACAGATGTTAGCTCAGGGCTAGTCTTCCTCACACACACACAAAAACCTCCCAACAAAGAAAAGTCCAGGATCTGATGGCCTCACCGGTAAATTCTACCAAACACTTGAAAAAGAATTAACACCAATTCTCCCGAAATTCTTCCAAAAACATTGAAGAGAAGGAAACATTTCCTAATACATTTTATAAGGCCAGCATTATCCTGATACCAAAGCCAGATACCACAAGAAAAGAAAGCTACAGATCAATATCCCTTATGAATACAGATGAAAAAAACCTCAAAAATACCCACAATAACAACAACAAAAAACTAGCAAATCCAACCGAATCCAACAGCACATTAAAAAGATCACACACTATGACCAGGTAGGATTTATCCCAGGAGTACAAGTGTGGTTCATCATAAGTATATCAATGTTATGCACCACATTAATAAAAGGAAGAAAAAAACACATGGTCATCTTAACAGATGCAGAAAAAGCCTTAATAAAATTCGACAACCTTTCATGATAAAAAAAGAGTTAGCAAACTAGGAATAAAGGGAATTTCATTCACATGAAAAAGGGTATTTATGAAAAACCCACAGCTAATATCATACTCAATGGGTGAAAGACTGAAAACTTTTCTTCTAAGATCCAGAACAAGATAAAGATGGCTGCTTTCACCAACAATGTCTATGATGTGATTATATATATAATATATATATGTAATAATATATATATAATATAAAACTCCAAAGAATCCATTAAAAAACTACTACTAATAAATGAATTCAGCAAAATTGCAGGGTTATAAGATCAAAACACAAAAATCAGTTGCGTTTCTATCCACCAGCAACAATCCAAAAAGGAAATTAAGAAAACAATTCCATTTAAATAGTATCAAAAAGAATAAAATACCTAGGAATAAATTTAACCAAGGAGGTGAAAGATTTATACACTGAAAACTACAAAACAGCGTTGAAAGAAATTAAAGACGACCTAAATAAATGGAAAGACATTCCAAGTTCACAGATTGGAAGATTTTAACATTGCTAAGATGGCAATATTTCCTAAAGCGATCTCTATCAAAATTCCAATGGCCTCTTTTGTAGAAATGGAAAAGCTGATCTTCAAATTCACATGGAATTGCAAAGGCTCCAAATAGCCAAAACAATATTGAAAAAGGAAAACAAAATAGGACTCACACTTCTCAGTTTCAAATCTTACTACAAAGTCACAGTAATCAAAACAGTGTGGTACAGACATGAGGACAGACATATAGACCAATGAAATAAAATTGAGAGTACAGAAATAAACCCAAACATCTATGGCCAATTGATTTTCAACAATTCTATGACTCCATTTAGCATTTAGTGCATTCACAGTATTGTGCAACCACCATGCCTCTGGTTTCAAAGTTGTGCCAACAGCATTCAATGGGAAGAACAGTCTCTTCAACAAATAGTGCTGGGACAACAGAATATCCACATGCAAAAGAATGAAGTTGGAACCCTATCTGACTCCATATACAAAAAATTAACTCAAAATGGATCAATGACCTAAATATAAGAGCTAAAAACTATTAGAAAAAACATAGGATTAAATATTCATGACCTTGAATTTGCCAATAGATTCTTATAATTGACACCAAAATAACAAGCAACAAAAGTAAAAACAGATAAACTGGACTTTATCAAAATGAAAAACCTTTGTGCATTAAAAGATACTATCAAGACAGTGAAAAGACAATCTGCAGAATGGAAGAAAATATTTGCTAATCATATATCTAACAAAACTTTAATATCGAGAATACATATAGAACTTTTACAACTCAACAACAAAAAGACAGACAACTCAATTTAAAAATGGGTAAAGGACTTGAATAGACATTTCTGCAAAGAAGATATACACACAGCCAACGAGCACATGAAAAGATATTCAACATCATTGGTCATTAAGGACATGCAAATCAAACCACAATGAGATACCACTTAAAATCCACCAAGATGGTTTTAACCCAAAAAATGGAAAACAAATGTTCACGAGGATGTAGAGAAATAGGAACCCTTGAACACTGCTGATGGGAATGTAAAATGGTGTGGCCGCTGTGGCAAACCATTTGGTGTTCCTCAAAAAGGTATATATAGAATTACCAAATGACCCAGCAATTCCATTCCTAGGCATATACTCAAAAGAACTGAAAATACGTCCTCAAACAGATAATGTTCTTAAATGTTCTTAGCAGTACTATTCACAATAGGCAAAAGATGGAAACAGCCCAAATGTTCATCAATGGACAGATAAACAGATTGCAGTATATCCATGCAGTGAAATATTATTCAGCCTAAAAAGGAATGAAGTACTGACACATGGTACAACTTAAATGAACCTCAAAAGCATGTTAAATGAAAGAAGCCAGACAACAAAAGCTCAAATACTGTATGATTCATATTCTGGATATGAATTATTCAGAATAGGTAAATCCATAAATCCAGAGACAGAAAGCATATTGATGGTTTCCAGGGAAGAGGGAAGGGGAGAATGAGGAGTGATATTGATTGGGTACAGGGTGTTCTTCTGAGATTACGTAAAAACTTTGAAACCAGAGGCGTGGTGGTTGCACAACACTGTGAATGCACTAAATGCTAAATGATACTGAATGTACACTTTAAAATGGTTAATTTTATGTTATGTGACTTTCATCTTGCTTTAAAAAAATTATGTTAAGTGAAAGAGGCCAGCCTCAAAAAATCACATATTGTATGATTCTGCTTATATGAAATGCCCAAAAAAGGCAAAACTAGAGAGACTGGAAGTAAATTAATGATTGTTTGAGACTGGGATGGGTATGAGGAGTGACTGCAAATAGACAGAAAGGACCTTTTGGGGGTAACAAAATGTTCTAAAATCGTAGTGATAGCTGCACAATTCTGTAAATTTACTAAAAACAACTGAATTGTAGCTTAAAATAGGTGAATTTTATGGCATATAAATTATATTCAATAAAGCTCTTTAAAAACAAACTATTGAAAGCCCTTAGCCATGATTCACATCAATATTAAGTATAAGGAAAATGGGGAGGAAACGAAACAGAGTAAAGAGAAGAGCAGAAAAAAATATAACTCTTTTTCATTCAGTAAATATTTATTGAGCACCTACTATGTGCTAGGCACTGGAGTGAAGAGCAAAACAAACCATCTGCCCTCATGGAGTTTATAATCTAATTGTGGTGATAACAAAAAAAAGACATCCTATAATATAATAAGGCAAAGACTTAGTAGGTTCTGAGGTATATTAACAGAAAGAAAATAATTCACCATAATCTATTCATTGGAAGTTACAGGGAACTGTGAGCAGAAAAAGCTTTTACTACTTTATTTAAAGCCTTATGTTCTATTTAAACTTTTAAAAATTTGGCTCTTGAAATAAGCTCAAATTTTTTAAAGTCTGAGAACTTGTAAACACACTGTCTTCTACAGACAGCAAAAACTTGTCTAATCTTGTGTTAGTCACAGTAATCAAATTAAACATAACATTCTATACATATTAAAACACAAAGAACTAAAGAGACAGGACTGAGGTATAATTCCAATTAGAAAAGAATAGGAGGAACCTTTTCCAGCTCCTAGATATAGACGACAAAAGTCCACTCGAGTAGAGATTTGGGCAAAAGAGCCTCAATTCTTCCTTGGGATTGACAAAACTGTCTGCAATCTTTAGAAAGTTTGATATGACTTAGGTACCTGCTATGATTCATGTTAAAGGTTACAAGTAAAGCCAGATAAGACAAAGGAGGGAAGTTAACAAGAATGTTAACAGTGAAGGGTCACTAGGTGGGACATTCAACTGACTTAACAATCCTTTCTATCCACCCAAAAAGTGAACAGTTTTTTTTCTTTCTGGTGAGGAAGATTAGCCCTGAGCTAACATCTGTTGCCAATCCTCCTCTTTTTGCTGAGAAAGATTGGCCCTGGGCTAACATCCGTGCCCATCTTCCTCTATATGTGGGGCACCTGTCACAGCATGGCTTGATACGCAGTGCGTAGGTCCATGCTTGGGATCCGAACCTGCGAACCCTGGGCCACCAAGGTGGAGCGCATGAACTTAACCACTACGCCACCAGGTTGGCCCCAGTGAACAGGCTTTTGATCCCAGTTTCTTTCAAGAAAGATACATTTTGAATCTTGAACTGTTTGGCCTTTCTTCTGATTTTAAACATTCTGCAATGCCTTGTTCCACTTGTATTTCCATGAAGTTCCATGCGATAAGTCTGATGTGCACCAGAGTGGAGAATCATTGCTATAAATTTATAACATATCATAGAATAAGAGTATTTCAGAGCTTATTCAGCCTTGAAATCGGGGTAGCTCTCCAACAATTTAGAGCACAGCCCTGTCTACAGTAGCAAACAGCTAGTCCATTTTTATTTTTTAATTTCAATCTTTGTGTTTTGTAAATATTTAATCATGAATTTCAGCAGATCTTTCAGGGAATGAAAAAAATGGCTGAAGTTTCAATTCTCCAGTTCTAAAGCCTTTTGGTATTCAGAAGTGCTAGCACGTTTTTGTAAGAGACTGAGGTTAGTTTTAATACATATATATGTGTGTATATATACATATATGTGTGTATATACATATATATGTATTATATACATATGTATTTCATTTAAAATTTTTGTTTCTTTTGAAAGCACTAGCATTTTGAGGTGCTATGCTACTCAGAAGCTGCAAGATTCTTAATCCTCCAAGTACATAAATGTTACAATTTAGAAAAGGGCAAAGTATTTTCCATCCCCAAAAGTGCTAATTATTGCATAAATATTAACACACAGCAGCCAAGAGGTACCATCTAACACAGACTCTGATATCTCAGCTGCCCTCTGCCCTGATGGAAAGGTGTGAAGAGGCAGGTCAGGCTTCTTAATCTTTCTTCATATGCCAGTCACACAAGTAGGCACTTCCACCTTTACCCATACGCAAGGCATCCTTTCCAACAGAAATCAGCCTGTTAAGAAAACTGAAAGTCAAAGATCTAAGCCTATCAAATTCTTGCACAAGGAATATCTGCCATATTTTCAACGGACAAAAGCTATACTTATCAACCTTTAGTTCGTCATTTTTACAATTTGAGTCATTCATAATATTTAACAAGACTTTGCAGGACAAGGCAAGTGTAAGGGTCATAAGATTTGAAGTCAAAAGACTAATTTGCAGAGTGACATCAGCATCATGGTAGAGTGAGCTTTTCCCCTAAATTCTCCCCCACTAAAATACAACAAAAAGGTCATCCATACATGAACGGAGGTCTTTCAAACTACATACAGGATGTCTGGGAGACCCACACAGCCTTACATCTGATGGCGGAGTTGCTGGAAACCCTAGGGGAAGAGGCAACGGGTAAGGCTCCCTTCCTTCCCCAAAGGCAGTGCAGCGGCCCTGAGACTGAGGATGTGCGGCTCTCAGAGAGGAGGGGGAGGGGTGGCCCTCAGTGGGAAAACCTTCAGTCTCCAAATGACCGCACAGCAGGGAACCCCCACATGGGAAGGAACGGAATAGTTGTGCAAGGGTCCTCACCAAACTAACAATCCAGGAGAGCAGATAGTGAGGGATGAACGAGAAGGCCCTGGGAACAGGGAGGTGAAAATGAGTGCCACTCCCCCTCCCTCCATCCAGGCTCGGCCATGCTCAGCGCGTGAGCCCAGAAGTGCTGCAGTCCAGTGGAGTTGCGCAGGGATTCAACCCAGTGGAGATCCAGCCCTGCAACCCTGCCCAAGCTCAGCGGCGTGAGGAACTCGCCACTGCAGTGTCTCAGCCCAGTGGCTGGCGTGGGACACCCGCCCCCATAGAGTTAAAGTCCTGCTGCCAGTGTACAACACCTGGGCCTACAAGCCCAGCAGCGTGCGGCACCTGCCTCCACAGGGATTCAACCTGGCGGCCGGTGTGTGACACCAGCCCCCATGGAGTTAAAGCCCTGCTGCCAGTGCGTGACACCTGTGCGCCGAAGCCCAGTGGGGTGAGGCACCTGCCCCCATGGGGTTCAGCTTGGAAGCCAGCATGTGACACCCACCCCCGTGGACTTAAAGCCCCATCACCAGTGCGGGACACCCAGGCACACAAGGCCAGTGGTGCTGTAGCCTGGTGGAGGTGCACAGGGATCCAACCAAGCAGAGATCCAGCCCAGCAGCCAGCACGTGACACCCCGCCCCCATGGAGCTCCAGCCCAGCCATGCATCAGCCCAGCCACACTTCAATCAGACCAGAATGCCCACACATCTTACCGATTTCAGAGCACACAGTTATTGACCCCACCTAGTCACCACGATGTCTGGAAGTGGAATCTACATCCAGACATCGTCAAGATGAGGAAAAATAAAAACAACCCCTCAAGCACTATGCAAAAACACATTAAATCTCCAGTCCAGAAGGAAAATGACAAGCATCCAGAAATCAACCCAGAAGACACAGAAATTTATAAGCTAAATGACAGAGAATTCAAAATAGCTATCATAAAAAAGCTTAATGAATTACAAGAAAATACAGATAGACAATTCAAGGAAATTAGGAGCTTATTCACAAAGGACATTGAAATCATAAAGAAAAACCAATCAGAATTGTTGGAGATGAAAAACACAATGGAGGAGATAAAGGAAAATCTAGAATCTTTAAAGTACAGAGCTGATAATATGGAGGAAAGAATTAGTTCTATTGAGGATAGCAATGTAGAGAGGCTTCAGATGGAGAAGGCAAAGCTAAGATAAAAAGAAATGAAGAAAATCTCTAAGAAATATCTGAGTCAGTTAAGAAATGCAACTTTTGAATTATAGGTATCCCAGAGGGAGAAAAGAGGGAAAAAGAAGCAGAGAGCTTGTTCAAAGAAATGATAGCTGAGAACTTCCCAAACCTGGGGAGGGAACTGGAAATACAAGTGAATGAAATCAATAGGTCGCATAAATATATCAACAAAAAAAAGGCCACCCCTAAGCCACATAGTAGTAAAGCTGGCACAAGTTAATGACAAAGAATATTAAGGGCAGCAAGAGAAAAAAAGATAACATACAAAGAATTCCAATCAGGCTCTCAGCAGATTTTTCATCAGAAACTCTACAGGCCAGGGGAGAGTGGAATGATATATTCAAAATTCTGAAAGATAAAAGCTTTCAGTCAAGAACACTCTATCCAGCGAAAATATGCTTCAGATATGATGGAGAAATAATAACTATCCCAGATAAACAAAAGTTAAGGGAGTTCATTGCCACAAGACCCCCACTGCAAGAAATGCTCAAGAAGCCCCTCATACCTGGAAAAAAAAAAAAAAAAAAAGAGAGAAAGGGGATACAAAGCTTTGAGCAAGGAGAAAATACATAGACAAAAATCAGATAAATTGCAGCTCTCTACCAGAATAGGTTAGCAAACACTTAATTATGACATCAAAGATCAAGGAAGGAAAACACCAAAAATAAACATAACCTCATCACTATAAACACGAAATCACAACACAAGATGGAATAAGTTGTCACGACAAAAACTTAGAAGGGGAAAAGGAAAGGGATGGACTGAACTTAGACAAAGGAAATAAGAGGACACCAGACAATGCACTATCTCATCTACGGGAATTTTTATACAAACCTCATAGTAACCACTAAACTAATATTCAGAGCAGAGACACATAAGATAAATGAAGAGAAAACTAAGAAAACCATCAAACAGAACTACCAAACTGAGTTGGTAGTCCGAATCACACGAGACAAGAAACAAAGCAAATGCAAAAGATCTGGAAAATGAGCAATAAAGTAGCAACGCAAAGCCCACATATATCAATAATCACTCTAAATGTCAATGGATTGACTTCTCCAATCAAAAGACAGAGTAGCGGGATGGATTAAAAAACAAGATCCAACAAGACACTGCCTCCAGGAAACACATCTCAGCTCTAAAGACAAACACAGGCTCAGAGTAAAAGGATGGAAGACAATACTCCAAGCTAATGGCAAACAAAAAAAAGCAGGTGTGGCCATACTTATATCAGACAAAGCAGACTTCAAGATAAAAAGGGTAATGAGAGACAAAGAAGGGCAATATATAATGTTAAAAGGGACACTCCGCCCAGAAGACATAACATTTATAAATATATATGCACCCAATACAGGAGCACCAAAGTACATAAAGCAACTATTAACAAACCTAAAAACAGATATCAACAACAACACAATAATAGTAGGGGATCTTAACATCCCACTCACATTAATGGATAGGTCATGCATATAAAAAGTCAATGGAGAAATAGCAGGCTTAAATGAAAACTAGATGAGATGGACTTAATAAATATATACAGAGCACTCCACCTGAAGACAGCAGTTCACACATCCTTCTCAAGTGCACAGGGAACATTCTCAAGGATAGACCATATGTTGGGAAACAAGGCAAGCCTCTATAATTTAAGAAGATTGAAATCATAATAAGCACCTTTTCCAACCATAAGGCTATGAAACTAGAAATCAACTACAAGGAAAAAACTGGGAAAGTGACAAAGATGTGGAGACTAAACAACAAGCTACTGAACAACCAATGGATGATTGATGAGATTAAATGAGAAATTAAAAAATATCTGGAGACAAACGAAGATGAAAATACACCATATCAACTCATATGGGATGCAGCAAAAGCAGTCCTGAGAGGGAAACTCATAGCAATACAGGCCCACTCAACAAACAAGAAAAATCCCAAATAAGCAACCTTAAACTATATCTAACAGAACTAGAAAAAACAAAGTCCAAAGTAAGCAGAAGGAGAGAAATAATAAAAATTAGAGCAGAAATAAATGGAATTGAAACCAAAAAAGCAGTAGAAAGGATCAATTAAAGGAAGAGTTGGTTCTTTGAGAAGATAAGCAAAAGTGACAAACCCTTAGCTGGACTCATAAAAAAAAAGAGAGAGAAGACTCAAATAAAATTAGAAATGAAAGGAGAGACATTACAACAGATACCACAGAAATACAAAGGACTATAAGAGAATACTATGAAAAACTATATGCCAACAAATTGGACAATCTAGAAGAAATGCATAAATTCCTAGACTTATACAACCTACCAAAATTGGATCAAGAAGAAATAGAGAACCTGACTACACCAATCACAAGTAAAGAGATTGAAACAGTAATCAACAACTTCCCAAAAAATAAAAGTCCAGGACCAGATAGCTTCTCGGGAGAATTTTACCAAACATTCAAAGAACACTTAACACCTATCTTTCTCAAACTTTTCCAAAAAATAGAGGAAGCTGGAACACTTACTAACACATTCTAGGAGGCCAACATCACCCTGATGTCAAAGCCAGACAAGGACAATACAAAAAAAGGAAAACTACAGGCCACTATCGCTAATGAACATAGATGCAAAAATCCTCAACAAAATATTGGCAAACCGAATACAGCAATACATCAAAAAGATCATACACCATGACCAAGCGGGATTTATACCTGGGACACAAGGATGATTCAACATCAGCAAATCAATCAACGTGATATACACCACATTAACAAAACAAAGAATAAAAACCACATGATCGTCTCAATTGATGCAGAGAAGGCATTTGACAAAATCCAATATCCATTTACAATAAAAACTCTCAACAAAATGGGCATAGAAGGAAAGTACCTCAACATAATAAAGGTCATATATGACAAACCCACAGCCAACATCATACTCAATGGGGAAAAACTGAAAGCCATTCCTCTGAGAACACGAATAAGACAAGGGCGCCCACTCTCACCACTCTTATTCAACATAGTACTGGAGGTTTTGGCCAGAGCAATTAGGCAAGAAAAAGGAATAAAAGGATCCAAATAGGCAATGAAGAAGTGAAACTTTCACTATTTGCAGATGACATGATCTTATATACAGAAAACCCTAAAGAATCCATTGGAAAACTATTAGAAATAATCAACAACTACAGCATAGTTGCAGGGTATAAAATCAACTTACAAAAAGCAGTTGCATTTCTAAATGCCAAGAATGAACTAACAGAAAGAGAATTCAAAAAGACAATCCCATTTACAATCTCAACAAAAAAAATGAAATATCTGAGAGTAAATTTAACCAAGCAGGTGAAAGATCTATACAATCAAAACTATAAGACACTATTGAAGGAAACTGATGAAGACATAAAGAAATGGAAAAATATCCCATGCACATGGATTGGAAGAATAAACATAGTTAAAACGTCCATACTACCTAAAACAATCTACAGAGTCAATGCAATTCCAATCAGAATCCCAGTGACATTCTTCATGGAAATAGAACAAAGAATATTAAAATTCATACAGGGCAACAAAAGACCCCAAACAGCTAAAGCAATCCTGAAAAAAAAGAACAAAGCCGGAGGCATCACAGTCCCTGACTTCAAAATATACTACAAAGCCATAGTAATCAAAACAGTACTGGTACAAAAATAGACACACAGATCTATGGAACAGAACCGAAAGCCCAGAAATAAAACCAAACATCTACAAACAGCTAATCTTTGACAAAGGAGCTAAGTACATACAATGGAGAAAGGAAAGTCTTTTCAATAAATGGTGCTGGGGGGGCCGGCCCTATGGTGCAGTGGTTTAGTTTGTGCTTTGGCAGCCCGGGGTTTGTGGTATTGGATCCCGGGCACCTGCCAATGCACTGCTTGTCAGCCATGCTGTGGCGGTATCCCATATAAAGTGGAGCAAGATGGGCACAGATGTTAGCCCAGGGCCAGTCCTCCTCAGCAAAGAGAGGAGGACTGGCAACAGATGTTAGCTCAGGGCTGGTCTTCCTCACATAAAAAAAATAAATCGTGCTGGGAAAATTGGACAGCCACATGCAAAAGAATGAAAGCAGACCATTTTCTATCGCCATACACAAAAATTAACCCAAAATGGATCAAAGACCTGAAGGTGAGACCTGAAACTGTAAAATTTCTGGAAGAGAATATAGGCAGTACACTATTTGACATCGGTTATAAAAGTATCTTTTTGGATTCCACGTCTACTCAGACAAGGGAAACAAAAGAAAAAATAAACAAGTGGGACTTCATTAGATTAAAAAGCTTCTACAAGGGAAATGAATCCAGGATCAAAATGAATAGACAACCCACTAGCTGGAAGAAAATATTTGCAAATCATATATCCGACAAGGGGTTAATCTCCATAATATATAAAGAACTCATGCAATTGAACAACAAAAATCAAGCAACCCAGTCAAAAAATGGGCAGAGGATATGAACAGACATTTTTCCAAGGAGGATATATAGAAGGCCAACAGGCACATGAAAAGATGTTCAATATCACTAATCATCAGGGAAATGCAAATCAAAACTAAGATATCACCTTACACCCATTAGAATGGCTATAATCACCAAGACAAAAAAGAACAAATGTTGGAGAGATTGTGGAAAAACGGAATCCCTAATCCACTGCTGGTGCAAATGCAATCTGGTGCAACCTCTATGGAAAACTGTATGGAGATTCCTCAAAAAATTAAAAATAGAAATCCCTTATGATCCATCTATCCCACTATTGGGTATCTATCCAACAAACCTGAAATCAACAATCCAAAGAGGTTCAACATCCGCAAATCAATCAACGTGATACACCACATTAACTAAATGAAGAATAAAAACCACATGATCATCTCAATCGATGCAGAGAAGGCATTCGACAAGATCCAGCATCCATTTATGATAAAAACTCGCAACAAAATGGGTATAGAAGGAATGTACCTCAACATAATAAGGGCCATATATGACAAACCTACAGCGAACATCCTACTCAACAGGGAAAAACTGAAAGCCATTCCTTTCAGGACAGGAACAAGACAAGGGTGCCCACTCTCACCGCTCTTATTCAACATAGTACTGGAAGTGCTGGCCAGAGCAATTAGGCAAGAAAAAGGAATAAAAGGACTCCAAATAGACAATGAAGAAGTGAAACTCTCACTATTTGCAGACGACATGATCCTATACATAGAAAACCCCAAAAATTCCATCGGAAAGCTACTAGAAACAATCAACAACTACAGTAAGGTGGCAGGGTATAAAATCAACTTACAAAAATCACTTGCATTTCTATACACTAACGATGAGCTAACAGAAAGAGAACTCAAAAAGACAATCCCATTTACAATTGCAACAAAGAGAATAAAATATCTGGGAATACATTTAACCAAGGAGGTCAAAGACCTATACAATGAAAACTATAAGACACTATTGAAAGAAATCGAGGAGGACATAAAGAAATGGAAAAATATTCCATGCACATGGATTGGAAGAATAAATATAGTTAAAATGTCCATTCTACCTAAAGCAATCTACAGATTCAATGCAATCCCAATCAGAATCCCAATATCATTCTTCACGGTAATAGAACAAAAACTACTGAAATTCGTATGGGGCAACAAAAGAGCCCGAATAGCTAAAGCAATTCTGAAAAAAAAGAACAAAGCTGGAGGCATCACAATCCCTGATTTCAAAATATACTATAAAGCTACAGTAATCAAAACAGCATGGTACTGGTACAAGAATAGACACACAGATCAATGGAACAGAATTGAAAGCCCAGAAATAAAACCACACACCTATGGACAGCTAATCTTCGACAAAGGAGCAAAGAACATACAATGGAGAGAGGGAAGTCTCTTCAATAAATGGTGCTGGGAAAATTGGACAGCAACATGCAAAAGAATGAAAGTAGACCATCTCCTATCGCCATATACAAAAATCAATTCAAAATGGATCAAAGACCTGAAAGTGAGACCTGAAACTATAAAACTCCTCGAAGAAAATATAGGCAGTACACTAATTGCGATTGGGCATAAAGGGATCCTTTCAGATTCCATGTCTACCCAGACAAGGGAAACAAAAGAAAAAATAAACAAGTGGGACCTCATCAGACTAAAGAGCTTCTACAAGGCAAATGAAACCAGGATCAAAATGAATAGACAACCCACCAGCTGGGAGAAAATATTTGCAAATCGTTTGTCTGACAAGGGATTAATCTCAGTAATATACAAAGATCTCATACAACTGAGCAACTAAAAAACAAACAACCCGATCAAAAAATGGGCAGAGGATATGAACAGACATTTTTCCAAGGAAGAGATACAGATGGCCAATAGACACATGAAAAGATGTTCAACATCACTAATCATCAGGGAAATGCAAATCAAAACTACACTGAGATATCACCTTACACCGGTTAGAATGGCTATAATCACCAACACAAAAAACAACAAATGCTGGAGAGGTTGTGGAGAAACGGGGACCCTCATCCACTGCTGGTGGGAATGCAAACTGGTGCAGCCTCTATGGAAAACAGTATGGAGAGTCCTCAAAAAATTAAAAATAGAAATACCGTATGATCCAGCAATACCACTCTTGGGCATCTACCCAATGGACGTGAAATCAACCATCACAAGAGGCGTATGCACCCCTATGTTCATTGCAGCATTATTCACTATAGCCAAGAAGTGGAAGCAACCCAAGTGTCCCTCAACTGAGGATTGGTTAAAGAAGATGTGGTATATACATACAATGGAATATTACTCAGCCATAAGAAAAGACACAATTGTCCCATTTGCAACAACATGGAGGGACCTAGAGGGTATTATGTTAAGTGAAATAAGCCAGAGAGAGAAGGACAGACACTGCATGAACTCACTCATATATGGAATATAAGTGAACACACGGACAGAGAGAACTGATTGGTGGTTACCAAGGGGAAGGGGGGTGGGGGGGGCACAAGGGGTGAAGGGTTACATCCACAAGATGACAGACAAACAAAAATGTACAACTAAAACCCCACAGTATTATAAACTAAGACCTCAATAAAAAAAAAAAAAGAAAAAAAAAAAAAAACAGCCGAAATATTTTCTAAAATGGTCATACCATTTTATATTCCCACAGCAATCAATGAGAGTTCCAGTTGAGTGATATCTTTGTTATTATTTGGTGTTGTCATTCTTTTTCCTTTTATCCATTCTGGTGGGTGTGTAGTAGTAGCTCATGATGATTTTAATTTGCATTTTCCTGTTAACTAATAATGTTGAACATCTTTTCATGTGTTTATTGGTCATCATATATATTCTTTTGTTGAGTATTTAATTAATTTGCTTCCCTACCTTTATAAAATTGGGTTGTCTTCTAAAAAAAAAACAAAAAAACAATCCAAAGAGGCTTATGCACCCCTATGTTTATTGAAGCATTATTCACTATAGCCAAGGAGTGGAAGCAACCCAAGTGTCCCACAACAGAAGAGTGGATAAAGAAGATGTGGTATATATATATACAATGGAATACTACTCAACCATAAAAAGAGACAAAATTCTCCCATTTGCAACAACATGGATGGGCCTGGAGAGTATTATGTTAAGTGAAATAAGTCAGAGAGAGAAAGACAAACGCTGCATGATTTCACTCATATGTGGAATATAAACTAACACAGGGTCAGAGAGAACTGTTTTGTGGTTACCAAGGGCAAGAGGGAGAGGGGTTGGGCAGAAGGGGTGAAGGGAAGCATTTATATGGTGATTGACAAACAATAATGTACAACTAAAACTTCGCAATGTTATAAACTAAGACATCAATAAAATTTTTAAAAAAGAGGTTTGCATTCTAGCTTCAGAACTTAACCTCTCTGAGCCTCAGTATCCTAACAAATTCAAGGAGGGTAGTACCATTTACCACAAATGATCTGAGGAAGGATTCTATGTATGAAGGTGCTGTGACTGTAAAATGTTAGGGATGTCATAGTTTGGGTTTGCATTTTTTCAAAATTACATATCTTTAAAAGATTGGAGGGCAGTTTCACATTTTTTTCACAGCTGCTATTTCACCGTGTACCCTGTTCAAACACTTTTTGCTACAATTTTTGAGTCTCACTATGTGCAAGTACAATGTTAAGCATTTTAAATATATCATCGAATGTAATAGTCACAGCAACCCTATTATCATCCCATTTTGTAGCTGAGGAGACTAAGACTCAGAGAATTGCCCTTAAATAGAAGGTCACATAGCTAGGAAGTGGTTAAGCCAGGATTTGACTCATCTAAATTTGACAACTCAGGAAAAGCAAAGCTGTGATTAAATATAATGTTTGTTTCATATCTCTGGAAAAAAATTTCACCATTATTTAATTATGGAACCATAGCAATGTACTGTTTATTAGAATTCTCTAGCTTTCTCCTATGGAGGGATCACCACATCATGATGCCTGTTTGCTTGTTGCTGCCTCCACCAGATGATAAGCTCCTGCAGGCAGGAGCACTCTTATCCTCCTCTGTATCCCAGTGCCCAGAGGAGTGAACATCTGCCCAACTAAAGCAGGAATGCAGAGGGAAGGCTGAAGGCCTCAACAGTGTTTAGCCACAAGTAAGTCCACTCCCCCTCCCATGGCACCACTCAGTACCCCTTTCTCCTTCTAGCTAGATAATTGGAGTTATCCTTTAGGAGTGGCCTCTCCCAAACCTGAAGTCCTTGTGGGGCTTTACTCCCAACCCTGACTCCCCACTTCCAACTTGGCCATTGGATAGGGCGTATGATCCAAGTGGGCAAATCACAGTGTTCCCATTGCCCCATCAATAATTTACTCCAGAATGGGAACCTGACCCAAGCCGAGCCAGACAAGGTCTGTCCCTGGAATATTCCAAACTGAAGACAGAAGAATAGCTTGTTCTTTCAATTGGATTAGGAACTGCTATTGGCACTGGAGAGCCAATGGAGGATCTTCTGCAGGGGAGTAACAGGGCTATACATATATATATATCTCAGAAAGATGATTCCAGTAATAGCATCACCAAGGGAATAAGACACACAGTGGGAAGACCAGTAATGGGCTACTATAATAGTCCTGACAAGAGATGAGGAGGGTTTGAAACGATAACGGCAACAGGAACAAAGAAAAGAGAACATTTTGGGATTGCTTTTTGTCTCATTGGAAATACTGTCCTAAAAGGAAAAACCTGTCTCCTTGAACCTCTTTTGTAGAGATGACCACTGTGAACCCTCTATTCATACAATAAGTACCTACTGAATGCCTAGAAAACACTAAGAGTGAAGTGGTTATGAGCATAGAATCTGAGCCATGCTGCTTGGGTTCAAATCCCAGTGTTACTCACTTACTAGTGGTGTGACCTTGAATAAGTTATTTAACCTCTGGCCTCAATTTCCTCATCTATAAAACCTGGATAATAATAGTACCTACCTTATAGGGTTGCTGCTGTGCAGAAAAGGAAAGCCTTGAACTGGTTGATAAAAGACAAGTAGTAGTTCAGCAGACAAACAAGAGGGATAGGACAGCATTCCAGGCAGAAGGGAAGGCATATGCAAAGGAGAAGAAACATGAAAAATGAGCTTGACTCATGACCTTTGCCCTCTCTAGACCCACATTCCCACTGCTGGCTAAATGCCAGCTGGCATTTCAGCCCCATGGGCTGGACCTGAAATTCAACTGGTCCAGAATAGAACCAATCACCTTCTCCATAGCTCCTGCTCCTCCAGGCTCCCTATCTCAAGGGCAGTGCCACTGTCCTCTCCCTCTAGATAGTTTTTATTACTCCCCATGATCTCCTAAACCCAGGGATTGTAACAGTGGCAAAAGGGTGGACTGATTAGTCTGATGTAATCCATGCTGCACAGGAAGAGACAGAACACCTCCCAGGGCCTCATGTATAGGACCTGACTGTGGTAAGGTCGAAGCAGGGGGCAGTGGGGATTGGGGGTCAAGTCAGAGGTGGCACAGAGCACTGCCTATCCAGGGTCAGAAACTCCAACTCTGGGAAGACAAACCATCCAGACCATGAAGAATCATTCTCAGCTATAGGGTAAAGACCAACTTTGCATCAGGCTCTCCCAGAGCTACGGCAACAACTTCTCCTACTCTAACTCCCTCTAGCCACTGCTATTTTGCTGTTTAGAATTTAAAAACATTTAGAATGTGTTTAGAATTTTGTCTAATTCTGTGCTTTCCAATCAAAGTTCTTTCTGATAATCCAACTTCCTCAAGATTTTAATATAGGCAGGTTTCCTGGTTTCTGGGGATATGAGTTCTAGGATCAGTAAAAAAGATTGTCCAGCCAATTACAGTTATCACACCAGACACTACGGTAGGTATATAGCGTACGTTATCTTTAATTTTCACCACCCTTGAAAAGTAGTCAAGAAGTTCCCTTTTTTCTTTTTTTTTTGTGAGGAAGACTAGCCCTGAGCTAATATCCGTTCCCAATCCTCCACTTTTTCGCTAAGGAAGACTGGCCCCGGGTCAACACCCATGCCCATCCTCCTCTACTTTATATGGGACGCCGCCACAGCAATGGCCCAACAAGCAGTGTGTCTGTGTGCGCCAGGGATCCGAACCAGCAAACCCCAGGCCGCCGAAGCAGAGTGCATGAACCCAACTGCCAGGCCACCAGGCCGGCCCCAAGAAGTTCCATTTTAATAATGAAAATACTGACGATCAGTACTGTGACAGAGTGAGGATATAAACCTAGGTCTATCTGATTCCTGTATAAGTCAGTTTCCAGTGAATTTAATTAACATGAGTCAGTCATTAAGGGACTGATTATACACAGGTGCATTTAAAGCAATGATTTTCCAGACCTGAAAAGCAGAAAAACAAACCTTAGAGGGGTGACTCAACTAAAGGAAAACATTCCTTTTTTTATAACACTCCTGCTAGCCCCTAACACTAATTCTTTCACCTGGCTCAATTCAGGCCTTAATCACCATTCACTTGTATCGTTATACAATGGATTACAATGGGGTCTCCCAGCATCCACTATGGCACTGCTTCAGACCAGTTCTCCACACTGCTTTCCTAGGGTACAAATATAATGATGTTCCTCCCCTTTATAAAGCTTTTTAATGGGTCCCCAACCCACAGCAGCATTTCCCAAACTTGTGTGGCCACAGAACAGTTTTAAACTGATGGAAAACCAGTTGGCACTCACAATATCTATTGAGTGCTTAGATTAGAGCAGAGAGAACAAAATGGCCTCAGGAACTGATGTCAAAAGAAAAAATTAAGGGGCCAGCACAGTGGCATAGTGGTTAAGTTTGAGCACTCTGCTTTGGAGGCCTAGAGTTCACAGGTTGGGATCCCGGGCACAGGATCCCAACACCCTACACACCGCTTATCAAGCCATGCTGTGGCAGGCGTCCCACATATAAAGAAGAGGAAGATGGGCACGGATGTTAGCTGAGGGCCAATCTTCCTCAGCAAAAAGAGGATTGGCAACAGATGTTAGCTCAGGGCTAATCTGCCTTGCCAAAAACAAACAAAAAACTAAACTTTATAATAAAATAAGATTAGAAAAATTAAGCCATTTAAATTTTCTTACAAACAAAATTTCACACGTTATAATTAGAACAAAAGGCACATATCACAGACCAGTAATTAAATGATGTCACACATCATAACTCATTAGTAAATCTGAATCATGCAATAAGATGCAGATCTTCCCCCAAGTGATGTGTGTGTTCATGATGCCCCAGGATTCTTCACTTTTAGAATTATATAAATGTGTTTAGAATTTCTTACTTTTATACTTTTAAAATATATTTTAGAAGAAAAACTACTCAATTGTTGATTTTCGTTTTTTAAGTCCTATAACATCTATCGCATTGGCCTTCTCCAGCTTCAGCAGATGGCAAGATAACCTGGGGAGCTTGTTAAATGCACAGTGTGTCACAGTTGCTCTCCAAGTCATGTTGTTCAATGAAGAGTGCAGTAATACACTTCTCTGTGTTTAAAAAAGAGAGGAAGCAATCAAAATAGTTTGTGTGTGTATATATATTTTGTTGTTGTTCAGGAAGATTGGCCATGAGCTAACATCTATTGCCAATCTTCCTCTTTTCACTTGAGGAAGATTGTCCCTGAGCTAACATCCACGCCAATCTCCCTCTATTTTATATGTGGGAGGCCGCCACAGCATGGCTTAGATGAGTGGTGTATAGGTCCGTGCCCGGGATTTGAACCTGCAAATCCTGGGCCGCCAAAGCGGAGCACACCAACTTAGCCACTAAGCCACTGGGCCAGCCCCCATATATATATATATTTTAATGGAACTACATATCATTTTTTAAAAAAGTTAAATGTCAGTAGTTCTTAACTTTGGCTATCCATGAGAATCACCTGGAAACTTGTAAAACATCTGATGCTTGGGTCTCGCTCTCCTCCAATTTCCCTCCCAAATTATGAATTAATTGCTTGGATGTGGAGTCTGAACATCAATATTTTTTTAAAGCTCCCAAGGCTGAAAACCATTGCTACAGGGGAGGGAGGGGATCAAGTGGAGGCTACAAGGGTAGAAGCCAGACTTCTTGGAATATAACTTGTTTTGTAGATTTGATTTGGAACCATGTAAGTATTTTACATAATTACAAATTAAATTTGAAAAAGTAATCCCCAAAACATAAAGCAAACTAACTATATATTGAATTGGGAGGAGAACCACACAAAGCATGGGGTATATCCTAAAGATAACAAGAACTCAAGAAAATGTTAAACAGTCTTCAGAAATCATACCGCTAGTCTTATGATTCTGAGACTGTTATTTGTGCATCATGGGATAAAGAAAATGAGTAATTATGTTACTACTATTGAATACAGGAATTTTCTGCCATTAGAGAAAGGATGTACATTAGACTGAGTAAAAGCACTATAGCCCTGAATTTGAATTGGAAATATGACTAACTCCAGGGGCAATGAGCATCCCTACCATCCAGACTGTGATCACTACCATTTTTGCCTAAATGGAAACAGGACTCTTTAAAGAAATTGCCAATTCCAGGTCTGGAGCATGCAACAAGACTGGAAAATCTTTACCAGAAATCGAGGACACTATAAAGGACTACTAGGATCATGTCAAAGGAATTAAGGAAATTAAAGAGGTTCCCACTACACAAAGATGGGATAATATGAGCACCAAATAAGAACAAAATAGCAATAGACTAAAACATCAAATACAGTTAAATACTAGAGTTTATACTGACTTTTTTTTTTAAGACTTCATTGGTCATCTTCGGAGGATGCTAAAGAACCAACGTATTCTGAAAACAGGTAAATAAAAGGAAAGACTCAAGCATTTATCCTGCTTTTCCTGAACAAACCATGCTACAGGGTAACCTAAGAGTTAACGAGGGGAAATTTTTCTTTCCAGAAGTATTCCAGCTTATGCAAGAAGAAGAAATGATAAAATTAGAAGAATGCCATTTGCAACTCCAGTGAATTAATGGATAGTCTAGGCTATGATCAACATGATCATCAGCATCACAAACAACAGACCAGTCAGCCTTATGTTCCTTCAAACGGAAAACACATCAACAGCTATGAAATAATTGGTTAGGGTTGGGGGACAAACCTGAATCTGACCACACCTATACAGCAATGGTTCTCAAACTTTAGGGTGCATCAGAATCATCTGAAGGACGAGTTAAAACACAGACTGCGGGGCCCCATCAGAGATTCTGATTCAACAGGCCTAGAGTGAGGCCAAGAATCTGTATTTCTACCAAGTTTCTCAGGTGATGCTGATGTTGCTGATCCTGGAACGTCACTTTGAGAACCACTGGTTTAGCGCTAATTGTGAATTTACAGGAAAAACAGAGGACAGAGGAACTTTGATGCAAACAACACAAGGATGCAATCAGCAAACTCCAGATTGTGAAAAGATCTACAATACACACTTTCTTCTACAAATAAGCTTAAAAGGAAAAAAGAGAGCAGGAGATCCTACAGATTAAAAGAGACTTAGGAGATAAAGGTGCGAAATGTAACCTACGGACTTTACTTGGAGATGTGTGAGAAGTCTGAACACAGACTCAATATTTGATACTAAGGAATTATTTTTAATTTTTTAGATGTAATAAAAAGTTTTGTGGGTATATTTTTAAAACCAGTCCTTAGAGGGGCCAGCCCCACGGCCCAATGGTTAAGTTTGCTGTGCTCCACTTCAGTGGCCTGCCTTTGGTTCCCAGGCATGGACCTGCACCACTTGCTGGTGGCCATGCTGTGGCAGTGACCCACATACAAAACAGAGGAAGACTGGCACAGATGTTAGCTCAGAGCAAATCTTCCTCAGCAAAAAAAAAAAAAAAAAGACAAGTCCTTAAGAGACATAAAATTAAATATTTGTGGATAAAATTATTTCTGGAATTTTTTTGAATAATCTGAGAGAAGGGTGGTTTGAGTGGGAACAACTCATGAACTGGGGCAAGTTCTCACCAGGTCAGGAGAACTGATTCTGAGAATCTTCCCCCAAGTCCTTTTTCAGTGAAATTGTGTTAGTAGCTTGAAACTGGCATAGTAAATACTCCCTAAGGGAAACTGGCAAACACTATAAATCAGAGCTGGTTGCCACTGTATCACTGGCCATGAGTTAATGAAGGGTGATGAGTAGATGGAGGTTTATTACACCATTCTTCTTACTTTTGTCAACAATTGACATTTTCCAACATAAAAAAGTAGAAAAGAAAATTAGTACTTCTGGGAGGGGAGGGGAGAACCAGTGGACAGAGTGATTCTGATGCAGGTGGTTCATTTACCCACTGTTTGCAAAGCACTGCCCTAAACATACATTCAGCCAACAAACAGAATCTCTTATTCTGAAACAACCATTGCTACCCACAACCCCCTGCCCCCATAGACACTATTAGGTTTGACATCTCTCTGCTCCTAAAGTAACCACTGCCTAAAAGATCCATCTCCAACTCAGCCCCAATGTCCAAGACTCAGAGAAGACAGCTCCATTCCAAGGGCTGAGCACTCCTCTAAAATAGCAAACAAAAATGTGGTGTGTCTACTACATCACATTAAAAGGGGGTGAGGATGGGGACTTTCCTGCCATCTTTTGTCTAGTACAGACCTTGGCAACATAGACACTAAATAGAAATGGACTAAATGAATGATTTCCTATTACCCAGCCTGGAAAGGACTAAAAGCCATGTCCCCTTTCTGGTGTATATCCTCTCATCAACTCATATCTGGTCACCAATTTAAGTAGAATTATAAGAGGAATATAAAACTACTCTGACACCAATTGGTATACTTCAATACAATTCTGAGGCTAACCATCCAGAGTAGCATCAGACTTCACAGTTAAAGGGTACAGTCCCCAACAAGACCACCCTTACTCAGATGCCAGCTGCACTCTGGGGGTCCCCAGACCACCGACATATCTGACCACCTGGCTACAATTTCAGAGGTTCCCACAACTCCTCAGGTTTGATTTACTAGAACAATCCACAGAACTCCAGAAAGTGCTATACTTACAATTAAGGTTTTATTATAAAGGATACAAATCAGGACTAGCGAAATGAAGAAACACATAGAGTGAAGTCTGGAAGGGTCCTGAATACTGAGTATCCAATGCCCTCTCCTTGTGGAATCAGGATGCACCAGCCTCACAGCACATAAATGTGTTCACCAACCAGGAAGCTCCACCAAGCTTTGGTGTTCAGAGTTTTTACTGGAGTTTCATCCCAGAGGCATGATTGACTGAATCATGGGCCACATCATTAAACTCAATCTCAAGTCCCCCTTCTTCACCCAGAGGTCAGACTGGTTCAAAGTTCCAATCCTCTAATTACATGGTTAGTCTTTCTGGTGACCAGGCTCCATCCTGAATCATCTCTAACATAAACTCAGGTGGATTCCAAGGGGCTCATGAATAATAAAGATAGTCTTACCACTTAGGAAATTCTAAGAGTTTTAGAAGCTCCGTGCCAAGAATCAGGGACAAAGGCCACACACTTCTTTTTTTTTTGCTGAGGAAGAGTTGCCCTGAGCTAACATCTGTTGCCAATCTTCCTCTTCTTTTGGCTTAAGGAAGATTAGCCCCGAGCTAACATCTATGTCAATCTTCCTGCACTTTATATGTGGGTCGTTGCCACAGCACGGCTGACAAGTGGTGTAGGTCGCACCTGGGATCTAGACCTGAGAATCCAGACCACTGAAGCAGAGTGCGCCAAACTTAACCCCTACTCCACGGGGCCAGCCCCGGGACACATTATTACGCAACAAAAACAGACTGTTAAAACTCCCTAGCCAACTTACAAAAATAAAGACAAACATAAAAAAAGATATCCGAGACCACAGATGCCTACTCATTTCAGGGGCACTAAATCCCATTCTCATTTATTAGCATTTCAGATACTACTCATCTACTAGACTACACACTATTTTTTAAATTTGGTGTGCATTAAATTTAACCACACTCTGAGAATTATCAAGTGATTGCAAAAAAAACCCCTGGAGCATCACCAACCAGATGGGGCTTCTCTTTTGTGAATTGAGAAACCAACCCTTTAGCTGGGGACTGGACACTTGGTCTGGTAATGGCAAGACAAGTCACCTGCCCTGTTAATAATCATGGAGTCACCAAACAAAACAGCCTCAATAATCTTTCCCAAAAGGGCCATCAAGAACATGACAGGAGAGTGACATCAGCATCATGGCAGAGTGAGATTCCCTCTTTGAATCTCTGCCCCTGAAGCCCCATAAAAACATCATTCACATACCAACAAAGGTCAAACACTACAAAGGACTTCTAAGAAAGCCTTGCCGCGGTATATCGGACGGTGGAGGCACAGGAAGCCCCAAAGGAAGTGAGGAGAGGTAAGGAGTTTTACTCTTGCTCCCGAATCAATCAGCAAAGACAGACAGCACATCTCACAGACAGAGAGGGGGGACGGGCAGCCCTCTGCAGGGAAAACTATCGCCCTCCAGGTGCTCTCACAGATAGCTGAGAGATCCCCACCGGGAAGCAACAACGGACTGTTTCGGGGGTGTGGCAAACGCCCCAAGACAGCGAGAAAGGAAACCCCCAGGTTGAGCAGGAGAAAGAGAGAACCCCTCCCCCGACACACCCTGCGCTTCAGCACAATGCCTCTGGGGACAGCAGAGGGCTCAGAACAAACCGCTTGTGACCTCCATCCAGAGGCAGCAAGTGGAAACTGCAGGACCATCTTCAAGATGAAGAAAGGCAAAGGGAAATCTGTGGGATCTATGCAACGGTATCTTATGTCTACAGACCAAGAGGAAAACGACAAACACCCAGAAACCATCCCTGAAGGCACAGAAATCTATAACCTGAATGACAGAGAATTCAAAATAGCTATCATAAACAAACTCAATGAAATACAAGAGAACACACAGAAACAAATCAACAAATTCAGGGATTTCGTCACAAAAGAGATTGAAACCATAAAGAAAAACCAATCAGAATTATTGGAGATGAAAAACACAATGGACGAGATAATGGAAAAACTGGAGTCCTTAAAGAGTAGAACTGACAATATGGAGGAAAGAATGAGCATTATCGAGGATAACCACGCAGAAACGCTCCAGGTAGAGGAGGAGAGAGAGCTAAGACTAAAAAAAAAATGAAGAAATTCTTTGAGAAATATCACACTCAATGAAGAAAAGCAACATAAGGATAATAGGCATTCCTGAAGGAGAAGAAAGAGAAAAAGGAGCAGAGAGTTTGTTCAAAGAAATAATAGCTGAGAACTTTCCAAACCTAGGGAATGAGATGGAAATAACAGTGAAGGAAATCAATAGATCACCTAAATATATAAACAGGAATAGATAAACGTCACGCCACATAACAGCTAAGTTAACAAGACTCAGTGACAAGGAAACAATGTTAAGGGCAGCTAAACAAAAAAACAAAATAACATACAAAGGAAACCCCATCAGGCTCTCAGCTGATTTCTCGACAGAAACTCTACAGGCTAGGAGAGACTGGAAGGATATATTCAAAATCATGAAAGACAAAAACCTTCAGCCGAGAATACTTTATCCAGCAAAAATATCCTTCAAATACGATGGAGAAATGATAACTCTCCCTGATAAACAAAAGCTAAGAGAGTTCGTCACCACAAGACCCCCACTACAAGAAATGCTCAAGAAGGCCCTTAGGCCTGAAAAAAAACAAATGAGAAAGGGGATACAAAGATTTCAGCAAGGAGAAAAGCAAGGAGACTAAACCAGAACAAACTACAGTTGGATAACATCAAAAATTAATTCCAGCTCATCACTGGAAACACACACTCATGACACAATCTGGAATAAAGAGATAACAAATAAGGAGGGGAAGAGGTAAGGGATTGAACTGACCCAGCCTCAGGAAAAAGGAGGCATCCGAAAATGTACTTTCTTATCCAGGAGATTGCTTATATAAACCTCACGGTAACCACTAAACAAATAACCAGAAGAGAACCACACATGACAAATAAAGAGAAAACCAAGAGAATGAGCATGCAGAAATACCAAATTGAATTTGCAGTCCGAAACACAAGGGACAAGAAACAAAGGAAATGCAAAAGAACCAGAAGATGAACAATAAAATAGCAACATTAAACCCTCATATATCAATAATCACTCTAAATGTAAATGGATTGAATTCTCCAATCAAAAGACACAGAGTGGCAGGATGGATTAAAAACCAAGATCCAACAATCTGCTGCCTCCAGGAAACACATCTCAGCTCTAAAGACAAACACAGACTCAAAATAAAAGGATGGAAAACAATACTCCAAGCTAATGGCAAACAAAAGAAAGCAGGAGTAGCCATACTTATATCAGACAAAGTAGACTTCAAGATAAAAAAGGTAATGAGAGACAAAGAAGGGCAATATATAATGATAAAAGGGATACTTCACCAAGAAGACATAACACTTATAAATATCTATGCACCCAACACAGGAGCACCAAAGTACATAAAACAACTGCTAAAAAACCTTAAAGGAGACATTAACAATAACACAATAATAGTAGAGGATCTTAACACCCCCCTTACATCAATGGATAGATCATCCAGACAAAAAGTCAATAAGGAAATAATGGACTTAAACAAAAAACTAGACGCAATGGATTTAATAGATATATACAGAGCACTCCACCCAAAAAAAGCAGAGTACACATTCTTCTCAAGTGCACATGGAACATTCTCAAGGATAGACCATATATTAGGAAACAAGGCAAACCTCTATAAATTTAAGAAGATTGAAATCATTACAAGCATCTTTTCTGATCATAATGCTGTAAAACTAGAAATCAACTGCAAGGAAAAAACTAGGAAAGGGACAAAGATGTGGAGACTAAACAACATGCTACTGAACAACCAATGGGTGGTTGATGAAATTAAAGGAGAAGTCAAAAGCTATCTGGAGACAAATGAAAAGGAAAATACACCATACCAACTCATATGGGATGCAGCAAAAGCAGTCCTGAGAGGGAAATTCATAGCAATACAAGCTCACCTTAACAAACAAGAAAAATCCCAAATAAATAACCTTAAATTGCACCTAACAGAGTTGGAAAAAGAAGAACAGACAAAGCCCCGAATCAGCAGAAGGAGGGAAATAATAAAAATCAGAGCAGAAATAAATGAAATTGAAACAAACAAACAAAAAAAACAGTAGAAAGGATCAATGAAACAAAGAGCTGGTTCTTTGAGAAGATAAATAAAATTGACAAACCCTTAGCCAGACTCACTAAGAAAAAAAGGGAGAAGACTCAAATAAATAAAATTAGAAATGAAAGAGGAGAAATTACAACAGACACCACAGAAATACAAGGGATTATTAGGGAGTACTATGAAAAACTTTACGCCAACAAATTGGACAACCTAGAAGAAATGGACAAATTCTTGGAAGCGTACAACCTCCCAAAACTGAATCAAGAAGAAATAGAGAATCTGAACAGACCAATCACAAGTAAAGAGATTGAAACAGTAATCAAAAACCTCCCAAAAAATAAAAGCCCAGGACCAGATGGCTTCCCTGGAGAATTTTATCAAACGTTCAAAGAAGATTTAGCACCTATCCTTCTCAAACTATTCCAGAAAATAGAGGAAGATGGAATACTTCCCAACACATTCTATGAGGCCGACATCATGCTGATACCAAAGCCAGACAAGGACAATACAAGGAAGGAAAACTACAGGCCAATATCGCTGATGAACATAGACGCAAAAATCCTCAACAAAATATTGGCAAACCGAATACAGCAATACATCAAAAAGATCATACACCACGATCAAGTGGGATTTATACCAGGGACACAGGGATGGTTCAACATCCACAAATCAATCAACGTGATACACCACATTAACAAAATGAAGACTAAAAACCACATGATCATCTCAATCGATGCAGAGAAGGCATTCGACAAGATCCAGCATCCATTTATGATAAAAACTCGCAACAAAATGGGTATAGAAGGAGAGTACCTCAACATAGTAAGGGCCATATATGACAAACCTACAGCAAACATCCTACTCAACGGGGAAAAACTGAAACCCATTCCTTTGAGGACAGGAACAAGACAAGGGTGCCCACTCTCACCGCTCTTATTCAACATAGTACTGGACGTTCTGGCCAGAGCAATTAGGCAAGAAAAAGGAATAAAAGGACTCCAAATAGGCAATGAAGAAGTGAAACTCTCACTATTTGCAGACGACATGATCCTATACATAGAAAACCCAAAAAATTCCATCGGAAAACTACTAGAAACAATCAACAACTACAGCAAAGTGGCAGGGTATAAAATCAACTTACAAAAATCAGTGGCATTTCTATACACTAACGATGAGCTAACAGAAAGAGAACTCAAAAAGACAATCCCATTTACAATTGCAACAAAGAGAATAAAATATCTGGAAATAAATTTAACCAAGGAGGTAAAAGACCTATACAATGAAAACTATAAGACACTATTGAAAGAAATCGAGGAGGACATAAAGAAATGGAAAAATATTCCATGCACATGGATTGGAAGAATAAATATAGTTAAAATGTCCATTCTACCTAAAGCAATCTACAGATTCAATGCAATCCCAATCAGAATCCCAATATCATTCTTCATGGTAACAGAACAAAAACTACTGAAATTCGTATGGGGCAACAAAAGACCCCGAATAGCTAAAGCAATCCTGAAAAAAAAGAACAAAGCTGGAGGCATCACAATCCCTGATTTCAAAATATACTATAAAGCTACAGTAATCAAAACAGCATGGTACTGGTACAAGAATAGACACACAGATCAATGGAACAGAATTGAAACCCCAGAAATAAAACCACACACCTATGGACAGCTAATCTTCGACAAAGGAGCAAAGAACATACAATGGAGAGAGGGAAGTCTCTTCAATAAATGGTGCTGGGAAAATTGGACAGCAACATGCAAAAGAATGAAAGTAGACCATCTCCTATCGCCATATACAAAAATCAATTCAAAATGGATCAAAGACCTGAAAGTGAGACCTGAAACTATAAAACTCCTGGAAGAAAATATTGGCAGTACACTAATTGCGATTGGACATAAAGGGATCCTTTCAGATTCCATGTCTACCCAGACAAGGGAAACAAAAGAAAAAATAAACAGGTGGGACCTCATCAGACTAAAGAGCTTCTACAAGGCAAATGAAACCAGGATCAAAATGAATAAACAACCCACCAGCTGGGAGAAAATATTTGCAAATCGTTTGTCCGACAAGGGATTAATCTCAGTAATATATAAAGATCTCATACAACTGAGCAACAAAAAAACAAACAACCTGATCAAAAAATGGGCAGAGGATCTCAACAGACATTTTTCCAAGGAAGAGATACAGATGGCCAATAGACACATGAAAAGATGTTCAACATCACTAATCATCAGGGAAATGCAAATCAAAACGACACTAAGATATCACCTTACACCCGTTAGAATGGCTATAATCACAAAGACAAATAACAACAAATGCTGGAGAGGTTGTGGAAAAATGGGGACCCTCATTCACTGCTGGTGGGAATGCAAACTGGTGCAGCCTCTATGGAAAACAGTATGGAGAGTCCTCAAAAAATTAAAAATAGAAATACCATATGATCCAGCAATCCCACTCTTGGGCATCTACCCAATGGACATGAAATCAACCATCACAAGAGGCGTATGCACCCCTATGTTCATTGCAGCATTATTCACTATAGCCAAGAAGTGGAAGCAACCCAAGTGTCCCTCGACTGATGATTGGATAAAGAAGATGTGGTATATACATACAATGGAATAGTACTCAGCCATAAGAAAAGACACAATTGTCCCATTTGCAACAACATGGAAGGACCTAGAGGGTATTATGTTAAGTGAAATAAGTCAGAGAGAGAAGGACAGACACTGCATGAACTCACTCATATATGGAATATAAGAGAACACACGGACAGAGAGAACTGATTGGTGGTTACCAAGGGGAAGGGGGGTGGGGGGGCACAAGGGGGGAAGGGTTACATCCACAAGGTGACGGACAAACAAAAATGTACAACAAAAAACCAATCCAAATTAAATCACTTAACTGTTGATTTTAATTATCTGGCTATCTCCAGAAACCACAACATAAAAGTTAGTTAGTGATTCACTAATTATTACAATTGCTTCCTATATTTTTTCATCATAATGGTGACCTTTTAATTTCTTTCATTGTTTTCACGAGAGTAACTAATAAGTTTATAAGAGCAACAAATGAAAAATTCCAATAAATAAAACCATCCAGAAATGGCTCATCTCTCATCACATACTGAAGAGTTCTGAGACTTGAAAGAGGTTCCAACAAGCTGCCTTTTCCTTCATTTCTAGATAAAAGATTTTGCATGGACAAGTTGATATTTTCCAAAAAAGAATGCTCCCAAAAAAGGTCTAAATTATAGAAACCTTTAAAAAAATGCATTTGCTTCTCTTTCATATCCACGGCATTCAAAATGGCCAACAGACAGATAAGCTAGAAAAATCAATAATCTGTTTCAAAGAGAGAATTTTCCCTCAGCTTAAGCTTTCGTCTCTATGAGATTCAAGTAAGTAAAGCACAAGGTCTTGAATCAAGAGCACATAGAAGTAAAACCTTAAATTACTCTTTAAATTAAACAACAGCTAAGACAAATAACACTCCTCTCTAGTTTCTGAATATGAGATGTCTCCACTTTTTCTCTTTGTTTTAACCCACCCACCCATTCTAGGACCTTGCTCCCTCAGCTGCTACCTCTCCACTGGCTCCTTTTCTCCTACACATGTACACGTTAAAGGTGACTCTATCTTAACAAAACCAAACCAAAAACCTTCCCTCACACCTCCCTCTCCTCTAAGCTACCACCAAGTCCTCTCTTCACATCTTCAAAATGTACTCCCCATTCCTTGTCTGAATCTTCTGCAGCCACCATCTCCCCCTACACACACTGGCACCTGACTTCTACCACAACCCCACTGGACCCTCTATCCCTGAGAATTAGAGCTGGGTCCAATCACTTCAACACTGACCTTACATAATTTGAACTCTCCACTGCTTCCAGTACCACTGACCAACCAGTCCCTTCCTTAGCTCCCATCTGTGTGCTCCCAAAGTGTACTCTGCAATATCAGTCTCCAAAATTAGCTCCTCCATTTACTCACCAAGAGCTTTCTAAGTATCCACTATGGGCTAGGCTATATGCTAAGCACTGGAGACAAAACAAAGAACAAGACAGAAATCTCCTCATCCTCATGGAGATTCTGTTCTATTGAGAGAGAAAAAACAAAAAACAAATGAGAATTCTAGATCATTACTAGAACTCTAATGTAACCACATGGGGTGCTATTGAACCCCAACAACAGAGGAACTCACTCTAGTCAGGGCAACCTGCAAAAACCTCTCTGAAGCTGAGGCCTAAAGAAAGAAGAGGAGTCAGCTGGTCAGAGCCAGGGAAGAAAGACTCAGGAAGGGCCAACAACAATCACAGACTACCTGGGGGAGAAAAAGAGCCTGGCAAGTGTAGAAACAAGTGTAGCAGGCAAGGAAGGGTAGGGCTAAAGAAACAAGGTAGAGAGAAAAACAGGGACCAAACCACGGAAGATATGTCAATTTCATCTCACTTGCAATGAGGAGATTTAAACTGAAGAATGATGTGATCTGATCTCCATTTTTAAAAAGTTTCTCTGGCTACTGGGTAAAGAATGGATTGGAGAGGGCAAGGTGTCTAAGATAAGAAACTTCTGTGGTTGTCCAAACAAAAGAGGAGAGCTAGGGTAAGGTCACAGAAAAAGCAGACTGGATATGACACCCAAAGCACAGCAACAAAAGGAAAAAAATAGATAAATTGGACTTTATCAAAATTTAAAACTTGTACACTTCAAGAATGTAAAAAGACAACTCACAAAATGGGAGAAAATATTTGCAGATCACATATCAGGTAAGGAACTAGTATCCAAAATATATGAAGAACTCTTATAACCCAACAACAAAAAGACAAATAACCCAATTAAAAAATGGACAAAGGACCTGAATAGACATTTTTCCAAAGAAGATAAGCAAATGGACAACAAGCACGTGCAAAGATGTTCAACGTTATTAGTCATTAGGAAAATGGAAATCAAAACCACAATAAGATACCACATCCCCCCCCAGGATGAGTATAATCAAAAAGACAAATGTGGACAAGGACGTGGAGAAATTGAAATCCAAGTACATTGGCAAGAAGGTAAAATGGTTGAGCCACTGTGGAAAACAGTTTGGCACCTCCTCAAAAAGCTAAACATAGAACCGCCATATGACTCCAGAATTCCACTCATAGCTATACACTCAAAAGAATTGAAAACAGGTACTCAAACAAGTAAATGCACAGGTATCCTAATAGTAGTACTATTCACAATAACCAAAAGGCAGAAACGCCCAAATATCCGCCAACTGATTAACAGATAAAAAAATCTGGTATGTACATACATGGAATATTATTAAGCACTCAAACAGAATGAAGTATTGATACATGCTACCATGTAGATGAACCTTGAAAACATCATGCTAAATGAAAGAAGCCAGACACAAAAGATCACATATTGTATGATTCCATGTATATGAAATGTTCAGAATAGGCAAATCCATAAAGACAGAATGCAGACTGGTGGCTGTCAGTGGTAGGGGAAGGTAGGGGGAGGGAATGGGAAGAAACTGCTTAATGGGTGAGTGGTTTTACTTTGGAGTGATGGAAATGTTTTAGAACTAGATAGAGGTGGTTGTGGTACAACATTGTCAGTGTACTAAATGCCACTGAATTGTTCACTTTAAAATGGTGAATTTCATGTTATGTGAATTTCACTCAATAAATTATTTTTTTTAAAGACAGTAACAAGTGTTAGAGAGGATGTGGAGAAATTTGAACCCTCATACATTCCTGGTAGGAATGTAAAATTGTGCAACCACTTTGAAAAACAGTCTGGCAGTTCCTCAAAAAGTTAAACATAGTTATCAGCAATTCTACTCCTAGATACATATTCAAGAGCATTGAAAACACATCTTTATACAAAATTTTGTGTGATGTAATTTTGGGGATGTAATGTACTTCCTAATGACTATAGTTAACAATACTGTATTGTATATCTGAAAGTTGTTAGAGTAAATCTTAAACGTTCTCATCACAGGACAAAATATTTTAACTATGTGAGGTGATGGATGTTAACTAAACTTATTGTGGTAATCATTTCACAATATATACATATATCAAATCATTATGTCATATACCTTAAACTAATACAATGTTGTATGTCAATTATATCTCAATAAAACTGGGAAAAAAACATGTTCACACAAAATTTTGTACACAAATGTTTATATTAATATTACTCATAAAAGTCAAAAAGTAGAAACAACCCAAAGTAGATCATTTGATGAATGGATAAACAAAATGTAATATAGCCATATAATGGAATAGTATTCAGCCGTAAAAGGGAATGAAGTACTGATTTATGCTACAACGGATGAACCTTGAAAACGTTATGCTAAGTAAAAGAAGCCAGGAGCAAAAGACCACATATTGTATGATTCCATGTATATGAAATGTCCAGAATAAGCAAATTCATACAAACAGAAAACAGATTGCTGGTTGCCAGGGGCTAGGGAGAGGAAGGGATGAGGAGTGACAATAACGGGTAAGGGTTTCTTTTTGGGGTATTGAAAATGTTCTGGAATTATACAGTGGTGATGGTCACAAAACTTTGTAAATATACTAAAAACCACTTAATTGTACAATTTAAAAAGGTGAATTTTATGTAAATTATATCTCAATTACAAAAAAAGAAAGAAAAAACCAAAAACGAAGACTGATCAAACATATGGAATTGTGGGGGATCAGAATTGGTCACCTCAAAATGTCTATTTTCTCTGAAGGAGGCTTTGACCTTCCCTGCCCCACTAACCATCTGAAGGGATTTGGGATGGAAGGCCTGTCCCCAGGACAGGCCATCAACATGGATAACTCTGGGTACCGATAGACTGGGAGGGCCTTTGCTGGGCCCATTCTTATCCAAGCTCTGTTTACCAGACATTTACATTTGTAAAGAAAATCTCCATTTGTAAAGGTATCTCCTTCTCCCTACCAGGAAGAAGGGGGGATGACTTTATCTCTAGGGATCTTGTTGGTGTGGAAGGTGAAAACTTAAATCTGCATACTCTTGTTTACCATGCTTTTCTTGTAATCCCTCATGACTGACATCCCCAACCCCCCAAAAATCCTCCTTTGTCTATTTAAGAGGAGAACCTCCGCCATTCTGGCAAGAGATACTCAGTTTCCCCGAGTCTCTCCCATGTATATACATGTTATAAAGCTTTGTTTGATTTTCCCCTGCTATTAGGCCTCATGTCAATTTAATTTGTAGCCCAGCTAGAAAGGACCCAGAGTGGGTAGAGAATGCTCTTTCTCCCCTTCAGAATCAAAGCTAGCACAGGGGAGTTAAATAATTGTAGGCAGTACTTCATAGACAGAACTTACAAAAGCATGAACGTAAAGAGTGAGGGGAAAAGAAGACTCAAAGACTACTCTCACCCCCATCCCAACGTAAGTTTTAAATCTTGACATTTTCCCATACTTTTTAAACCCAAAATGTCAGAGTTCCCCAGAATCATGTCACAACCTTATTCCCTTCAACCTGGATAACCTTATCCACTCCCACACCACATTGATGGCTCCCCACGCCTTTCCAGCCTTGACCTGTGCCCCAGCTCCAGGCCTGTTGTTCCTATGGCCTGCTGGCTATTTCTACCTGGCCATCCTGCAAGTCCATCAAATTCATGCAATAGCTCCACCTCTGTCTTCCCATTAATTAATTAATTAAGAAAAGAAAGAGAGAGAGTGAGGGAGGGAGAGAGAGGGAGAGAGGGAGGGAGGGAGGAAGGAAGATTAATTTTTTAAATTTCCTATTGTGATATTGTGCTATAATAAGATAATAAGAAATATATATTTGGTCTTTAGCCAAGTTCCTGACACAGTGCTCCTAAAAACCTTGGAATTTCCTGAGTGATAGAGGTGAGAGGAGTGTCTTTTGTTATTCATAATAAGCCCCTTTCAAACATACCTGAGTTTATGTTAATGAGGTGAAACCTGGAGGATAGGGCTGGTTAACAAAGGAATCAACCATATGATTAGAGGGTTGGAACTTTCAGACTCACCGCTTGACCTCCAGAAAGAGAGAAGGGCTGGGGATTGAGCTCATCACCAATGACGAATGATTTAATCAATCATGCCTACATAATGGAACCTCCATAAAAACTCTAAATGAAGGGGTTCTGAGAGCTTTCAGGTTGGTGAACACATTGAGGTGCTGGAAGGGTAGCATGCTCAAAAAGGGCATGGAAGCTCTGTGCCCCTTCCCACATACCTTGCCCTATGCATCAATTCCATTTTGCTATTCCTGAGTTGTATCTTTTATAAGAAACCAATAATAGTAAGCAAAGCACTTTCCTGAGTTTTGTGAGTCATTCTAGCAAATTATCAAACTGGAGGAGGAGACTGTGGGAACTCCCAATTTATAGCTGGCCAGTAGGAAGTACAGGAGGTCAAGACTTGGGATTAGCATCTGAAATAAGAGGCAGCCAAAAATGAAAAAAAGCACTCTTCGAGGAAGATGCAGTCACAGCTGCAGCAGGGTTCAAGTCTGGTCTGCCGAGTCCTGGTCCTGACTGTTTGCTCTCCCCTAAGGAACAAATCGGTCAGGAAGCTACACCACAGTCATGGCTACTAAAGATAGAGGAAAGTCACCCATGGAACCAGAGGTGGCAATTCACTGAATTAGAATTACCCTAACCAGCTGCAAGGTAAAATCTCTGAAGGTGTGTGCTGACTTGATCAGAGGAGCAAAGGAAAAGAATCTCCAAGTGAAAGGACCAGTTCAGATGCCTATAAAGACTCTGAAAATCACTACAGAAAAACTCCTTGTGGTGAAGGTACCAAGATTCGGGATCTTTTTCAGATGAGGATCCACAAGCAACTCACTGACTTGCACAGTCCTTCTAAGATTGTTAAGCAGATTGTTACTTCCATCAGTATTGAGCCAGGATTCGAAGCTAAAGTCATCATTGCAGACGCTTAACTATTTTAATAAATTATCAGTTGTTTAAAAAAAAAAAAGCATAAAAAATGTTCATACTAGCAAATATTTGGAGGCAACCTAAATGGGGAATAATTAAGTAGAGTATAATATATTCACTTGATTTACAATATGTAGTTAAAAAATCATTATAACAACAAAATACTAGCAAAATAAATCCAGCAGTACATTAAAAGGATTATACCTTATACCACAACCAAGTGAAATTTATCCCAGGAATGCAAGGGTGGTTCAACATACAAAAATCAACCAGTGTAATGTACCACATTAAAAGAATGAAGGGAAAAAAAACCACATGATCATCTCAATTGATGCAGAAAAAGCATTTGACAAAATCCAACACCCTTTCATGATAAAAACACTCAACAAACTAGGAATTAAAGGGAATTGCCTCAACACGGTAAGAAGCATTTACGAAAAATCCACAACTTAACTCAATAGTAAAAGACTGAAAACTTTCCCCCGAGATCAGGAACAAGACAAGGATGCCGGCTTTAGTCACCTTTGTTCAGCATAGTATGGGAAGTCCTAGCCAGAGCAATTAAGGGAGAAAAATAAAAGGCATTCAAATTGAAAAGGAACAAATAAAACTATTCACAGATTACATGAGCTTATATATAGAAAATCCTAAAGAATCCACAAAAAACTATTAGAGCTAATAAATTCTGCAAAGTTGCAGGATAAAAGATGAACACAAAAAAATCAGTTGTAGTTGTACACATTCACAACTAACAATCTGAAGTTGAAATTTAAAAAAACAGGTTTTTTTGTAGAAATGGAAAAGCTGATCCTAAAGTTTATATGGAATTGTAAGGAGTTCCAAAAACCCAAAACAATCTTGAAAAAGAAGAACAAAATAGTGGTGATGGTTGCACAAAATAATGAATGTACTTAATGCCCCTGAATTGTATACTTTAAAATGGTAAAATAGTAAGTTTTATGTATACCACAATAAAAAACTCATTATGACAACTTTGTAGAGAAATTTTTAAATGCTTACAGACTTTTTTGTGAAAAATAAATAAGGCAAGAAAAAAATGAAAGGCAGTGAAAATAATATGAACAGTATGATGGCATGAACTCCAGCCTAGAGTCAAATCGTGCTTATTATATGATCCTGGATAATCTCTAGGCCTCAGTTTCCTCATCTGTGAAATGGAGATAATTACACTTCCGACCTTAAAGGACTGGGAGGATTCAATGAGATAACGCAAATAAACCACTGAACACTGAGATTAGTACAGAATAACGGCTTAATAAATGCTAGCTGTCCTTCGTGCAGAACTGTTTTTATAGTTACAATTATGTAAAATGTATGCCCGTGATGTGAAGAAACTAGTCTCCTCCAGTTGAAATTTCCTGATCTAGTTGATGGGATACACTGTGTATCCACTTGATAAACAATCAAGCTGTCCATTTACAATTTGTGCACCTTTTTGCATGTACATTACTTCAAAAAAAGTTTACTTAACTGAAAAAAAAGGTGATTGCACGACATTGTGAATGTACTTAATACCACTAAGTCGTACACTTAAAAATGGTTAAAATGGCAAATTTTATATTATGGATATTTTACCACAATAAAAAAAGAAAAAGAAAGGTGTAGAGACTGGATGGGGTGGAGGGGAGATGAGTGGGAGACCTACAGATGCTCATTTGCGTCTAGCTGAGAAGCAATAAAAGCCAAACCCAAGGCAGGGACAGTGAGGAAGTAAAAGACAGGAGGGGCCAGAGATTAAAATGAGAGAGACAGACTGACTGACTGACTCCTGGGCTTCTTGCTTAAGGAATTAGAGGAAACAGAGCAGTATGACAGGTAAGCTAATGACATTGGTTTTAGGCATTATGAGTTTGAGAGATGACCAGCTGCCAAGATGAGCAGAAATAGGTGTGTCTCAGCAGAGAGAGTTCTGAGCTGTAGTTTTGATTTTGAAGGTTCAGAGCAGTAAAAAAATGCTCAGGAAGAAGTTGCTCACTGAGGGAGAAAAGGTAACAAACTAAATTCTGGGAATCATCAACCAGCATATAAAGGGCAGAGAGAAGGCCAAATGGTGTATAGAGAGCCAGAGGAATGAAGACACAGATGCCAAGGAGGGAAAGAGTTTCAAAAGGGGGTGTTCAACAATGTCAAAATCCTGCTGAGAGATCCAGGTTCATGAATATTATTATTAAGCAGGAATATTATTATTAAGCAATTTCCAAAAAATTTCTGCTAATGCAGTTTGGACCAATTTCTATGTTTTGTGGTATATACTGTGCAGTAAAAAATGCTGGGGAAAAATCCTAAGGAATCCACCAAAAAACTATTAGAACTAATAAATAAATTCAGCAAGGTTGCAAGATACAAGAGCAATATAAAAAAAATTAACTACACTGGGGCGGGCCTGGTGGTGTAGTGGTTGAGTTCACACACTCCGCTTCGGCGGCCCAGGGTTCGTGGGTTCAGATCCTGGGTGCAGACCTATGTACCACTCATCAAGCCATGCCGTGGAGGCATCCCACATGTAAAATAGGGGAAGATGGGCACAGATGTTAGCTCAGGGCTAATCTTCCTCACCAAAAAGAAAAAAAATTAACTATATTTCTATACACTTGCAATGAGCAATCTGAAAATGAAATTAAGAAAACAATTCCATTTACAATAGCATCAAGAGCAATAAATTACTTAGAAATAAATTTAGAACCCTGACGGTCTAGTGGTTAAAAGCTTGGCGTGTTCCACTTCGGCGGCCCAGGTTCAGTTCCTGGGCACGGAGTCACACCACTCGTCTGTCAGCAGCCATGCTGTGGTGGTGGCTCACATAGAACTAGGAGAACTTACAACTATCATATACAACCATGCACTGGGGCTTTGGGGAAAAAGAAGAAAAAAGAGGAAGATTGGCAACAGATGTTAGCTCAGTGGAAATCTTAAAAAAAAAAATTCATTTCCAATAAAATTATATTTAAAAAAACAGAAAGAAATTTAACAAAAGAAGTGCAAAACCTACACTCTGAAAACTATAAAACATTGTTGATCTTTAATTTAGAAATTAATGAAGATCTAAATAAATGGAAAGACATCCCATATTCACAGATCAGAAGACTTATTAACATTGTTAAGATGGCAATACTCTTCAAACTAATCTACAAATTCAATGAAATCCCTATCAAGATCCTAGTTGGCTTCTTCACAAAAATTGACAAGCTAATCCTAAAGTTCATATGGAAATTCAAGGGACCCAAAATAGCCAAAACAATTTTGAAAAAGAACAAAGTTGGAGAACTCACACTTCCTGATTCCAAAACTACTACAAATCTACAGTAATTAAGACAGTATAGTAGTGGCATACAGACAGATATATAGATCAATCTAATAGAATTGAGAGTTAGGAACAGACTCTCACATTTACAGTCAATTGATTTTCAACAAGAGTACCAAGACAAGTCAATGGGGAAAGAAGAGCCTTTCTTTCTTTTTTGGTGACAAAGATAGGCCCTGAGCTAACATCTGTTGCCAATCATCTTTTTGCTTGAGGAAGACTGTCCCTGAGCTAACATCTGTGCCAATCTTCCTCTATTTTGTATATGGGATGCCACCATAGCATGGCTTGATGAGTAGTGTGTAGGCCCGCACCTGGGATCTGAACCTGCGAACCCCAGGGCACTGGAGCAGAGTGCACGAACTTAACCACTACGCCACCAGGCTGGCCCCAACAATAGTTTTCAATAAGTGGTGCCGGAACAACTGGATATCCACATGCAAAAGATGAAGTACCTCAAATCTCAAGCAAAAAATAACTCAAAATGTACCAACGACCTAAATGTAAGAGATAAAACTCTTAGAAGAAAACATAGAGGTTAATCTTCAGGACTCTGAATTTCGCAATGGTTTCTTAAATATGACACCTAAAGCACAAACAACAAAAGAAAATGATACCACATTGGACTTCATCAAAATTAAAAATGTTTATGCTTCAAAAGACAATATCAAAAAAGTGAAAAGACAACCCACTGAATGAGAGAAAATATTTGTAAATCATATATCTAATAAAGGACTTGTTTAGAATACATAAAGAACTCTCACAACTCAATAATAAAAAGAACACCCAGAGTGACGTCAGCATCATGGCGGAGTGAGATTCCCTCTTTGAATCTCTGCCCCCCACGACACAACGAAAACATCATTCACATTCCAACAGAGCTCAATCAAACACTACGAAGGACTTCTGAGAAACCCCTGCTGCCATACATCGGACGGTGGAGGCGCGGGAAGCCCAGGAGAACGGGAGGAGAGGTAGGAGGTTGTACTCCCCCTCCCCAATCTATCGGCAAAAACAGCGTGGTTCCCGGACAGAGGGGGGAGGGGCGGCCCACAGCGGGGGGGGGGGGGGGGGGGGGGGACTAGCGCCATACAGGTGCTCTCACAGACTGTCGCGAGATCCCCACTGGGAAGCGACGACGGACTGCTTAGGGGGTGTAGTAAACACCCTAAGAGAGCCAGAAAGGAAACCCCCGGGTCAAGCAGGAGAAAGAGAGGACCCCTCCCCCCACACACCCGGCGTTTCAGCATAATCCCTCCGGGGGCTGCAGCCGCCTCAGAGCAAACCGCTCGCGATCTCCATCTAGTGGCAGCAGAGGGAAACTGCAGGACTAACTTTAATCATGAGGGGTAAAAATAAAGCCGTCCCCGTTGGATCCTTGCGAAAATATGTCAGGGCTACAGACCAAAAGGAAAATGACAAACACCCAGAAACCAACCCTGAAGGCACAGAATTTGATAACTTGAATGAGAGAGAATTCAAAATAGCTATCATAAACAAGCTCAACGAAATACAAGAGAACACACAGAAACAAATCAACGAATTCAGGGATTATGTCACAAAAGAGATTGAAACCCTAAAGAAAAACCAATCAGAATTATTGGAGATGAAAAACAAAATCAACGAGATAGTGGAAAAAATGGAGTCTTTAAAGAGCAGAACTGACAATATGGAGGAATGAATTAGCACTATTGAGGACAGCCACGCAGAAATGCTCCTGGTAGAGGAGGAGAGAGAGCTAAGACTAAAAAGAAACGAAGAAATTCTTCGAGAAAAATCAGACTCAATGAGAAAAAGCAACATAAGGATAATAGATATTCCAGAAGGAGAAGAAAGAGAAAAAGGAGCAGAGAGTTTGTTCAAAGAAATAATAGCTGAGAACTTCCCCAACCTAGGGAACGAGAGGGAAATAACAGTGAAGGAAATCAATAGATAACCTAAATATATAAACAGGAATAAAAAATCATCTCGCCACATAGTAGCAAACTTGAAGAATACCCGTGACAAGGAAATAATATTGAAGGCAGCTAAACAAAAAACCAAAATAACATACAAAGGAAACCCCATCAGGCTCTCAGCTGATTTCTCGACAGAAACTCTACAGGCTAGGAGAGACTGGAAGGATATATTCAAAATCATGAAAGACAAAAACCTTCAGCCGAGAATACTTTATCCAGCAAAAATATCCTTCAAATACGATGGAGAAATAATAACTCTCCCTGATAAACAAAAGCTAAGAGAGTTCGTCACCACAAGACCCCCACTACAAGAAATGCTCAAGAAGGCCCTTAGGCCTGAAAAAAAACAAATGAGAAAGGGGATACAAAGATTTCAACAAGGAGAAAAGCAAGGAGACTAAATCAGAACAAAATACAGTTGGAAAACATCAAAAATTAATTCAAGCTCATCACTGGAAACACACATTCATGACACAATCTGGAATAAAGAGATAACAAATAAGGAGGGGAAGAGGTAAGGGATTGAACTGACCCAGCCTCAGGAAAAAGGAGGCATCTGAAAATGTACTTTCTTATCCAGGAGATCGCTTATATAAACTGCACGGTAACCACTAAACAAACAACCAGAAGAGAACCACACATGACAAATAAAGAGAAAACCAAGAGAATGAGCATGCAGAAATACCAAATTGAATTTGCAGTCCGAAACACAAGGGACAAGAAACAAAGGAAATGCAAAAGAACCAGAAGATGAACAATAAAATAGCAACATTAAACCCTCATATATCAATAATCACTCTAAATGTAAATGGATTGAATTCTCCAATCAAAAGACACAGAGTGGCAGGATGGATTAAAAACCAAGATCCAACAATCTGCTGCCTCCAGGAAACACATCTCAGCTCTAAAGACAAACACAGACTCAAAATAAAAGGATGGAAAACAATACTCCAAGCTAATGGCAAACAAAAGAAAGCAGGAGTAGCCATACTTATATCAGACAAAGTAGACTTCAAGATAAAAAAGGTAATGAGAGACAAAGAAGGGCAATATATAATGATAAAAGGGATACTTCACCAAGAAGACATAACACTTATAAATATCTATGCACCCAATACAGGAGCACCAAAGTACATAAAACAACTGCTAAAAAACCTTAAAGGAGACATTAACAATAACACAATAATAGTAGGGGATCTTAACACCCCCCTTACATCAATGGATAGATCATCCAGACAAAAAGTCAATAAGGAAATAATGGACTTAAACAAAAAACTAGATGCAATGGACTTAATAGATATATACAGAGCACTCCACCCAAAAAAAGCAGAGTACACATTCTTCTCAAGTGCACATGGAACATTCTCAAGGATAGACCATATATTAGGAAACAAGGCAAACCTCTATAAATTTAAGAAGATTGAAATCATTACAAGCATCTTTTCTGATCATAATGCTGTGAAACTAGAAATCAACTGCAAGGAAAAAACTAGGAAAGGGACAAAGATGTGGAGACTAAACAACATGCTACTGAACAACCAATGGGTGGTTGATGAAATTAAAGGAGAAATCAAAAGCTATCTGGAGACAAATGAAAAGGAAAAGACACCATACCAACTCATATGGGATGCAGCAAAAGCAGTCCTGAGAGGGAAATTCATAGCAATACAAGCTCACCTTAACAAACAAGAAAAATCCCAAATAAATAACCTTAAATTGCACCTAACAGAGTTGGAAAAAGAAGAACAGACAAAGCCCCGAATCAGTAGAAGGAGGGAAATAATAAAAATCAGAGCAGAAATAAATGAAATTGAAACCAAAAAAACAGTAGAAAGGATCAATGAAACAAAGAGCTGGTTCTTTGAGAAGATAAATAAAATTGACAAACCCTTAGCCAGACTCACTAAGAAAAAAAGGGAGAAGACTCAAATAAATAAAATTAGAAATGAAAGAGGAGAAATTACAACAGACACCACAGAAATACAAGGGATTATTAGGGAATACTATGAAAAACTTTATGCCAACAAATTGGACAACCTAGAGGAAATGGACAAATTCTTGGAAGCGTACAACCTCCCAAAACTGAATCAAGAAGAAATAGAGAATCTGAACAGACCAATCACAAGTAAAGAGATTGAAACAGGAATCAAAAACCTCCCAAAAAATAAAAGCCCAGGACCAGATGGCTTCCCTGGAGAATTTTATCAAACGTTCAAAGAAGATTTAGCACCTATCCTTCTCAAACTATTCCAAAAAATAGAGGAAGATGGAATACTTCCCAACACATTCTATGAGGCCGACATCATGCTGATACCAAAGCCAGACAAGGACAATACAAGGAAGGAAAACTACAGGCCAATATCGCTGATGAACATAGACGCAAAAATCCTCAACAAAATATTGGCAAACCGAATACAGCAATACATCAAAAAGATCATACACCACGATCAAGTGGGATTTATACCAGGGACACAGGGATGGTTCAACATCCACAAATCAATCAACGTGATACACCACATTAACAAAATGAAGACTAAAAACCACATGATCATCTCAATCGATGCAGAGAAGGCATTCGACAAGATCCAGCATCCATTTATGATAAAAACTCGCAACAAAATGGGTATAGAAGGAGAGTACCTCAACATAGTAAGGGCCATATATGACAAACCTACAGCAAACATCCTACTCAACGGGGAAAAACTGAAACCCATTCCTTTGAGGACAGGAACAAGACAAGGGTGCCCACTCTCACCGCTCTTATTCAACATAGTACTGGACGTTCTGGCCAGAGCAATTAGGCAAGAAAAAGGAATAAAAGGACTCCAAATAGGCAATGAAGAAGTGAAACTCTCACTATTTGCAGACGACATGATCCTATACATAGAAAACCCCAAAAATTCCATCGGAAAGCTACTAGAAACAATCAACAACTACAGTAAAGTGGCAGGATATAAAATCAACTTACAAAAATCAATTGCATTTCTATACACTAACGATGAAAAAACAGAAAGAGAACTCAAAAAGACAATCCCATTTACAATTGCAACAAAGAGAATAAAATATCTGGGAATAAATTTAACCAAGGAGGTCAAAGACCTATACAATGAAAACTATAAGACACTATTGAAAGAAATCGAGGAGGACATAAAGAAATGGAAAAATATTCCATGCACATGGATTGGAAGAATAAATATAGTTAAAATGTCCATTCTACCTAAAGCAATCTACAGATTCAATGCAATCCCAATCAGAATCCCAATGTCATTCTTCACGGTAATAGAACAAAAACTACTGAAATTCGTATGGGGCAACAAAAGAGCCCGAATAGCTAAAGCAATTCTGAAAAAAAAGAACAAAGCTGGAGGCATCACAATCCCTGATTTCAAAATATACTATAAAGCTACAGTAATCAAAACAGCATGGTACTGGTACAAGAATAGACACACAGATCAATGGAACAGAATTGAAAGCCCAGAAATAAAACCACACATCTATGGACAGCTAATCTTCGACAAAGGAGCAAAGAACATACAATGGAGAGAGGGAAGTCTCTTCAATAAATGGTGCTGGGAAAATTGGACAGCAACATGCAAAAGAATGAAAGTAGACCATCTCCTATCGCCATATACAAAAATCAATTCAAAATGGATCAAAGACCTGAAAGTGAGACCTGAAACTATAAAACTCCTCGAAGAAAATATAGGCAGTACACTAATTGTGATTGGACATAAGGGGATCCTGTCAGATTCCATGTCTACCCAGACAAGGGAAACAAAAGAAAAAATAAACAAGTGGGACCTCATCAGACTAAAGAGCTTCTACAAGGCAAATGAAACCAGGATCAAAATGAATAAACAACCCACCAGCTGGGAGAAAATATTTGCAAATCGTTTGTCTGACAAGGGATTAATCTCAGTAATATACAAAGATCTCATACAACTGAGCAACAAAAAAACAAACAACCCGATCAAAAAAATGGGCAGAGGATATGAACAGACATTTTTCCAAGGAAGAGATACAGATGGCCAATAGACACATGAAAAGATGTTCAACATCACTAATCATCAGGGAAATGCAAATCAAAACTACACTGAGATATCACCTTACACCGGTTAGAATGGCTATAATCACAAAGACAAAAAACAACAAATGCTGGAGAGGTTGTGGAGAAACGGGGACCCTCATTCACTGCTGGTGGGAATGCAAACTGGTGCAGCCTCTATGGAAAACAGTATGGAGAGTCCTCAAAAAATTAAAAATAGAAATACTGTATGATCCAGCAATCCCACTCTTGGGCATCTACCCAATGGACATGAAATCAACCATCACAAGAGGCGTATGCACCCCTATGTTCACTGCAGCATTATTCACTATAGCCAAGAAGTGGAAGCAACCCAAGTGTCCCTCAACTGAAGATTGGTTAAAGAAGATGTGGTATATACATACAATGGAATACTACTCAGCCATAAGAAAAGATACAATTGTCCCATTTGCAACAACATGGAGGGACCTAGAGGGTATTATGTTAAGTGAAATAAGCCAGAGAGAGAAGGACAGACACTGCATGAACTCACTCATATATGGAATATAAGTGAACACACGGACAGAGAGAACTGATTGGTGGTTACCAAGGGGAAGGGGGGTGGGGGGGGCACAAGGGGTGAAGGGTTACATCCACATGGTGACGGACAAACAAAAATGTACAACTAAAACCCCACAGTGTTATAAACTAAGACATCAATAAAAAAAAAAATTCATAGGGGCCGCCCGGTGGCGCAGCGGTTTAGTCCGCGCTTGGCAGCCCGGGGTTCGCGAGTTCGGATCCCGGTCGCCCGCCGACGCACCGCTTGTCAGCCATGCCGTGGCGGCGTCCCATATAAAGTGGAGGAAGATGGGCACGATGTTAGCCCAGGGCCAGTCTTCCTCAGCAAAAAGGGGAGGATTGGCGACGGATGTTAGCTCAGGGCTGGTCTTCCCCACAAAAAAAAAAAAAAAAAAAAAAATCATAAAAAAAAAAAAGAACACCCAATTAAAAAATGGATAAAGGACTTGAATAGACATTTCTCCAAAGAAGACACAAATGACCAACACAAACACATGAAAAGATGCTCAACATCATTAGAGAACTACAAAGCAAAACTACTATGAGGTACTAATCCCCTCCCACTGGTGTGGCTATGATAAAAAAGATAATAAGTGTTGATGAGGATGTGGAAGAATGAGAACCCTCAATACACTGCTGGTTAGAATGTAAAATGGTGTAGCCACTTTTGGAAAACAGTCTGGCAGTTCCTCAAAAATGTTAAACATAAAGTCACTATATAGCCCAACTATTCTACTGCTAGGTATATACCAAAGAGAAATGAAAACATATATCCCCATGAATGCTCATAGCAGCATAATTCATAATAAGTCAAAAAGTAGAAACAATCTAAATGTCCATCAACTGAAAAATGAATAAGCAAAATGTGGTATAGCCATACAATGGGATAGAATTCAGCAATAAAAAAGAATGAAGTACTAATATATGCTATAACATTGATGAACTTTTGAAAACATCATGCTAAGCAAAAGCGGCAGGAGCAAAAGACCATATACTGTACGATTCTATTTATATGAAATGTCCAGGACAGGCAAATCCACAGAGACAGAAAGTAGACTAGTGGTTGCCTAGGGCTGAAGGGAATGGAGGTTTTGGCAGGTGATGGCTAACGGTATGGGGTTTCTCTTTGGGGTGACGAAAATGTTCTAAAATGGACTGTGGTGATGGTTGCACATATCTGTGAATATACTAAAACCACTGAATCATACACTTTAAATGGATCAATTATATGGTATGCGAATTATATCTCCATAAAGCTGTTACCAAAAAAAGAATGCTGGGAGACCCACAAGTATAAATGTTTTATGGTAATTCCAGAAGTGAATCAAGTCTGAATGTCAATTTGTTGTTCTCATGAGGATGTGCTTAGAATAATTTATTAATAAGTCTGAACTCTTCAGACTTTTCCAAGAATTACTCATTATAGTACTTCATACTTGGCGTACTGTCTGATATCACAACTGTTATCAAAACAACCATAACAGCTAATACGTTTTTTTGAGTGTTTCCAATAACATACAATTTTATAAACTGAACTGATGGTTAGCCATACAGGACTTTACTAAGCAAAGTCTCCTTGCTATATACAGTTCTAACACTACATACTCTATTTCTAATTTTAGGTATTGTGGGCTTATTATCCGAATGTTCCTAATCACTGGATATGCAACGTATTTCTCGTCTTGCCTTTTTTAAAATTGTGGTAAAATATACACAACATAAAATCTACCAATATAACCATTTAAGTGTACAATTCACGGCATTAAGTACATTCACAGTGTTGTGCAACCACCACTCCTATCCAATTTCAGAACTTTTTCAATCATCCCAAACAGAAACTGCACCCATTAAACAATAACTCCCATTACTTGCTCCCCCCAGCTACTGGTAACCTCTATTGTACTTTCTATCTCTATGAATTTGCCTATTCTAGGAACCCCATATAAGACGAATCATACACTATGTCTTTTTGTGTCTAGCGTATTACACTAGCATAATGTTTTCAACGTTCATCCATGTTTTAGCATGTATCAGAATTTCATTCCTTTTTAAGGATTAATAGTATTCCATTGTATGTATATACACTTTGTTTATCCATTCATTTGTTGATGGAATATTTGGGTTGTTTCTATTTTTTGGCTATTGTGAATAATGCTGCAATAAACACTGGCATACAAGTATCTGTTTGACTCCCTGTTTTCAATTCCTTTGGGTATATACATAGCAGTGGAATTGCTGGATCATATGGTAATTCTATGCTTAACTTTTTGAGGAACTGCCAAACTGTTTTCCACAGCAGCCAGACCATTTTACATTCCCATCAGCAATAAGCAAGGATTCCAACTTTTCTACATCCTCACCAACACTTGCAATTTTGTTTTTTGCATAATAGCTATCCTCATGAGTGAAGCGGTATCTTACTGTGTGCAATGTATTTTTAGTCTATTATCTGTAAACAGGAGTTCACCTTGTGTTGATTTCTATTATTATACGTAGCACTGCCACTTAAGAGATATAAACAAAAAATATTTAAATACCAATAAAATAAACCACAGAGTTACAGAAATATAAGTCAACTCAATTTTGAAAAAGATGACAAAGAATGAAGACAACACAAATTTGTAAACTCCATTTTACCCATTTGGGACTAATTTCTAAGATACTGTTTTGTGTAAATAAAAATTATTGCAAAGCAGGTTACAGCTCTGTGATTTAGATAGCGCAGTGAAACAAATGTAGGAGTCATTCCTGAAATAAAGCTTTTAAAAACATATTTACCCCTGGGAGATTGTTGTCACTGTCCCCTATTTTAAAAATAAGCAAATCTGAAATCAAACAAGTTTGATGATTTGTCTTAGACAACAAAGCAAATCTGTGGCAGAGATCTGGAAAATAACAATATCTGATTTCCAGGTTTAAGATAAAAAACCCATAATTTAATTTGCAATATGTCAAGGGAAACATGAAAGAGCAATTTCTACTCTTAGCATGAATAAATTTAGGGAAGTTGTCCACAACACTGAAGCTTACAACCTCCAACAGCAATGACCAATAATTAACTCCTAGCTAGTGTGACCTGAATGTAGATTCAACTCAGAACTAGGGTTTTTTTCCCAGTATGATCTAATAACACTAAGTCTCTAACTTTGTCTCTCAAAAGTTTTCATTGTTTTGTTAAATTTTGGCTGTTCCAAAGTAGGATAACTCTGTTTTAAATTGACAAACCCTATGAAGCAACCAAGGAAAATGGACTGCTTTTTGACAACCTTGCTTAAATCAGACGTATAAAGTATTACTTGTCTTCTTTCCTGCACCCCATATGCTAAACAAGACAACTGTTTACCCTCACCAAATCTGATCCAATCGTTTTAGCCAAATTTAAAAATATACATATTCCCAGGGTCCATATTTTAAGAAATGCATATTCAAGTATGCAGGGGTGAAATGACCTGACTAGGATTTGCTTTAAAATATTTCAACAAAGAGTGCAGCTTCTATGGAAAACAGTATGGAGATTCCTCAAAAAATTAAAAAATAGAAATATACCTTATGATCCAGCAATGCCATTCTTGCACATCTACCCAACGGACATGAAATCAACCATCACAAGAGGCTTATGCACCCCTATGTTCATTGCAGCATTATTCACTATAGCCAAGAAGTGGAAGCAACCCAAGTGTCCCTCAAATGGATAAAGATGTGGCATATATATACAACGGAATACTACTCAGCCGTAAAAAAAAAAAAAAAGACAGTATTGTCCCATTTGCAACAACATGGATGGACCTACAGAGTATTATGTTAAGTGAAATTAGCCAGAGAGAGAAGGACAAACACCGCATGATTTCACTCATATGTAGAATACAAATGAACACACGGACAGAGAGAACTGGTTGGTGGTTACCAAGGGGAAAGGGGGTGGGGGGTGGGCACAAGGGGTGAAGAGATGCATCCACATGGTGACGGACAAATAATGTACACTAAAACTCCACAATGTTACAAACTATTCAGACAGCAATAAAAATGGAAAAAAAATATTTCAACAAAGGAAAAAGAAGTACAGACGAAACATTTCTGACATTTAAACTGTTGAATGTGAGTGATGGCATATAGGGATTCATTTCACCTTTTCTCTCTGTGTTTGCCTACGCTTAAAGTTTTCCACAATAACTTTTCACAAATGGTATTATTTCCAAATAAAGTTACCGTCCTGGTGATTAAATATGAGTCAGTGGATGTGAATGTTGTCTTCGGAACGAAACTGGGCGAAGGGTCTCAAGCAGAGGCGAGGGCTCCTCTGGCGAGGCCGACGTAGGCTGCGCGCCTCTGGGGCCCCGCCACCACGCGTGCCGAAAGCGCGCACGTTTCCTTCCAAGCTGAATCTGACAACTCACTCAGAGCGCTCGAGGGCTCGGCGGAGCGCGGAGCTCAGTTTGGAGGATTGAGGAGCCGCTCACGCCGGCGGCTCAGGGAGCCCGACAAACTCCGCTCGAGAGCTCCAAGGTCCCGGCCCAGGGTTGTCGGCTTGGTCCCGGCGCTAATCTGCGCCCACCTCCCGCAACCCTCTCTAGACCTCTAGAGACCCCTAGCACCGCTCCCTTCGTCCCCCCACCGCGAACCTCGGCCCAGCCCGCCGCCTACCGTCCAAGTCCTCTTCGTCCTCCGACTCGCTGTTCTCGTTCGCGTCGGCGACAAGGCCAGGGCCGGGCTCCAAATCCTGGGAGCCGGAAGGAGGGGCGGCGGGCTCGACGGAGGCTTGGGAGCGGGCCTCACGCAGGCGGGTGAAGTAGTCCACCGCGAAGTCGACGAGATCGGGCGGCTGCTGCCGCAGCACCTCCACGGTGTAGCCCTGCAGCAGTTCCGTGAGCCCCGGGGGGATCTGGATGTGGCTCATGCTGGCGGCGGCCGCGAGGAGAGGCGGGTCCCGGTCGCCAGTGGCCACTACCTCCGCGCTCCCTCACGCCGGCCTCTGTCCCCGCGGCCGCGAGGTCTCCTCACGCGCGACCCCGGTCGGGCTTTCCTCGCACCGCCCTTTGGCCAGGTGTGCGTTTCCGGGCCCACGACCCTGCGGTACTACGGCCGGCCTGGCGCCGCCGTCGCTGTCACTGGGCAGCCGCCGCCGCTGCAGCCGCCGCGGGGACCGACGAGCGGGCAAGCGGGATGGGCGGGGCAGGAGCCCGGGTTGTGACGCACGCGGCCGCGAGCGTGCGCGCCCCCGCTGAGCGCCGGCCCTCAGTGCGCGTGCGCCATTGGGATCCCCGCCGGCGCTGGCAGTCCTGAGTCGAGGCGCCAAAGGGGGACCTGTGAATGAAGTAATGAGTGGTCTACCTGCTAAGCAGGGTCGTTAGTGCCTCTCACCTGGTCACGAAGACCTTTCATTTGTTCTTTCAACACACGCTAAGAGCTTCCTGTTTGCCAGCACTTACTAGGCACCAGGGACACTGCCGAGAGCCAGACACTGGAACACACATTACCACCACAGTGTGGTTCTGGTTGTGGTGGAAAGCAAGAGGGCCTACTTTAGGGGGTGACATGCAAGCTGACTCTGAGGCCTGGGCAGGATCCGACCACAGGAGGATCTGGAGGAGAGCCATCTGAACACAGAGGACCCCAAAAGCAAAGGCCTGGTAGAGTCGGGACCACCCTGGCCGCTGGGTGGACTTGTGGAATGACCACAGGATCCTCAGAAGTCTGGCAGGAGGTCTGTGAGACATCAAACCGGGAAGGCCCTGCAGGTAGTAGGAGTTTCAATGATACAGTAATTTGGGAGCCACAGACAGAGGAATAAGCCTGGAAGAGCTTCCTAAGCCAAACATGTGCCTTGAGAAAAGGGTATAAGGCCCAGAAAAGGAAGGACCTCTGCCTATTCTTCCTCTTGAGTATTCCCACCAGGATGCCCAGGACCAGGTCTGCACACCTCTTTACTCCCCACACTTCACCCTGGACCCTTGGCCAGCACTGTTTGATGGTGTGGAGCAGACTACAAGACACTATTCTTTTGCCCTTGGGGAGGGAGCATAGGCAAACTAGAGAGGCCAGGCTATTTCCCAGGTTGCCCCCCTCACCCACACCAGATTGGAAGGGAATAGAAAAAGGTAGAGAACTTCCTCAGATGTCCATGCCACAGCCCAGGTTCTGACCAAAGGTGCAGTGGGCATAGGCAGAGTCCTCCCTCTCCTTGCTGGGCCCAGCCAAAAAGTGACTAGCTCTAGGCTTGGGGAACCTGAAAGGCATTTGGGATGGTTAAGCTCCACCTGGTAATTACTCAGAATTAATTAAAATCCTCAGTAGGGCCTCTCACACTGGCTTGGCACACATCCAGGAGCTCAGTGCTGCTGGGAACTCGGCTTAGAGAAGCAAGAGCACCTGGATCCCCACTGGTGCAGAAGCCACCTAGGCTCTAGGCCAGACAGGCCTGTAATTCCAAACAGCAGTGTCTCCCTGGACAAGTTCCTTGACCCCTGGAAGGAGTCTTGGACCATCAACTTTGGGAGGGGAGGAGTAGTGTCCAACTTATTCCCTCCTGGGTCCTTACTGCACACTCTTAGAGAAGGTTTACTGAATGAATGAATGATAAATTTCCACACAGCAAGCAGAACAAATGAAATTGCTCTGCTGACCTCCCAGTTGCAGAACTAGGATCTGTTGCTTCAAAGTTGTGCTTCTGATCTCAGAATATGAAGACTTCACTAAGGACAGACAGTGAAGGTCTGGAGGGTCAGGGTTCCTCAACACTTCTCTGCTTTTGAGTAAACTGAACCTTCCAAGTTTTCCAGGAGTCAGCCCATACCCAGGAAACCTGGGTGTGACTCCCACTGCACTGCCATACCTGGGGATCTGCCCTGCTTCAAACAATCCAACAACCAACCCTTTGGAAAGGCAAACTCACAACTCCACTCCCTAGTTTGCCCATCTGTCAGGTTTTATATGTTTTAAAGGGGGAGAGGCACCTGTACAGTTAGGACTCCAACCTCAATTAAAACATAGGGTAGAAGGAGGCTACTCCAAGGCTAACAACAGAGCTGGGTGTGGGCGGGTCCTCCCAGTTGCTCCAAGGAACCCCCACCAGCCTCTGCCAGAAGCAGGCTGGTCTGCCTGGCTTATTCTCAGATGCCCCATAGCTTAGCCATCCAGCCATCCAACAACCATGGCATTTAAAGGCATCTTTGAACCTGGAGGGAATGAGGGCCACAGAAAGCAGGAACCCCACAGCCGCCCCTCACCTGTCTCCACAGACCAGCCTCAGAGTAAGGATGGACAACCAGCTCCAGGCCCAACTTGGCTCCCCTCACTTAGCACCTGGTCCCCAGAGCAGGGATCCATTCTTGCTCCTTCTGGGAAACCCTTCGGTAGCAAGTGGAGTCCCAAGGGCCTTTCTGAATGCCCAGTTGAGCAGGCCAAAGAAGAGGGCCCTGGAGCAAGAGAGAATACCAGGGGTCTGAGTCCTGCAACTTACCCTTACCCTCCTAGGACTGCCTTCACTTAAGCCTCTCCAGCTGCATGGCTGGGGATTCCTGTGGCAACCAAACCCACAGGCAGCCAGTAACTGGGAAACAGCTGCCAACAGCAAGTGATGGTGGATGGAAAAGGCCAAGAGCAGAGACCCTCAAAAACAAGAGAAATATAGAGGCTGTGATAGAGAAGAGGAAGTCCCAGAGCCCTAATGGGTGCTTAACTCCAACCCAGTCCTACTGACTACCCAGCAGGCAGTCAACATCTTGCACAGACTGCCACTACCAATCATAGGTAATCATGGACACAATGGGGCCAATTCTTAGAGATGTTTACAACTATGGATGCAGGGTAACACACGTGGGGCACATGTTTAGCCCAATAGCAGTGGGTCTGATGAAAATGAACATGGATAGGGTACCAACTACCATTTCCAATGAAACAGTGGATTTTATGTACTCTTAATAGATTTATTATTTAAAAGGTTTTTTTCCTATCTTTCCAGGAAGAAGGGAGATGCCCAACTCCCCCACACTCCTCTGGAGGCCTGCTCTTGGCCCAGACCCCCCAGTTTACATGCCTTCTGCCCTCTGATGCCCTCTGCCTACTGGGGGCACTCAGCCCCAGCAGTAACACCTCCCTCTTCTCTGCCCAAAGGAGCTGCTTCTCTAAGCCACTCCAGTCCCCCACCTATCTCCTGGGACCTGTTGGTACCCTGACCACCTCTGTATGCCAGCCCTCCTGGTCCAGTCTTCCCAGCTCATTTAGTATCTACCACCAACAGTTTCTATTTTGCCTAAGAAGTATTCATGAGCCTCTAGTGGACAGGAGAGATTGGAGAAGTGGGCTATGTTTTCTCTGCCCTCACCCAAGCTGTTCTTCAGCTTCCATAATGCCTCGCCCCTGAGGCTACTGCCTTTGGTCCAAGAAGTCTGGTCTATTTTAACAAGCATCCATACTCTAGGGAGCAGTTAATTCCCAGGCCACCTGTTTCTGTACCTGCAAGCCACCCCCTCCCCAGGACATTGTGTCTTGAGAAATTATCAGTCTCTGTAGTGGACCCAGGGTCTGCCTCTGAGACACCTTAGGGCAAGGACAGAACCTGGGAAGCAAGGGAGAGCCTGGCTGGAGAGCCACAGGCCTGCATGCTGACAAGAGCAGAAAAGGGAGCCCTCAGGGAGCACCTGGTCCTGGGGCCTCCCCAGTGCCTGATGGGACTCTGTGTGCTACCCCTGGCCTGACTCACAGGCCAGTTGCCTAGGCTTTGACCCTGTGGTACAGATGAGCTTTTGGAGCTTGGGCCAAGCAGCCCCAGGACAGCCTCTAACAGCATCACAAGCCTTTCTTCAGGCCTGTGGACACCCAGACACCACTCTATTACCAAATTGCCAATGATTTGGGCAGGTCAGTTTACCCTAAGTCTTGTTTTCCACATCTGAAAGTGGGGGTAAAAATCCCTACCCATTAAACACTAAGTTACATGGGGATAGAGATGAGAATGATCCCATGAAAAGGTTAGAAAGGGTATAGGGGGTTCCAGCCTCAAAAGAACTGTGAAGAAAGAACTATGGGTAGAGATGGTATGACCTTATAGAAGAAATGGTGCTACTATTGCTTCTAATATGCTGCTGTTGCAACCACCTGCCTTCTGCCCCTCACCTTTGACCCAGTTTTACTCTTCTTTGTGCCTGGGTAAGGCTGTTATCACCAACTGGTTGTTTTAACAATCACTGTCTGGCTTCTACTTAAAGCTGTCTGTGACAGAGAAATTGCTAGGGAGGACCACAATCTCTCCCTCACTCTTACCCTCATCAGGGAGACAACAGATATATCAGGAACAGGTGGCATTTCAAAGTGCAGCATAAAAAGGAAGTGCCAGCCAGGAGGGAGTTACTCACCATCTGTTTTGCTCCCTTCACAAATATACCTCCAGAGGGCTTCCCTATTTGACTTGACATCTATTGAACACCCAAAGGAGTAAACGAATCTACATCACTAACACCAGGGAACCAAAACATTCCATTTTAAAATGGAAGCTATTTCAAAGCGGAAATTATCCAGAAGCACAGACTGTAAAAGTGATCCTGAGCCATGGGAATGGCTGGCATTTGGCTGGAATGCAAATGCACTCATGGGGGCCTCCAGGCAAAGGCCAGCTTTTAGGACTATCTCAAGGACTGGGTGTGCTGAGAAGAGCTTCAAGAGACACATATGTGGCCTTCTCCAAATCAGTGAGAGATTTAACAAAGACATCCCACACACGAGAGGGGGACAGGTGTAAGACTGAATTAATCTTCCTAGACAGAGAGCACACAATTTTCATCTCTAAAAAAATATTATTTTGGGGGCCAGCCCGGTGGCATAGTGGTTAAGTTTCTGTGCTCTGCTTCAGCGGCCCGGGGTTTGCAGGTTCAGATCCTGGGTACGGACCTACACACCACTTGTCAAGCCATGCTGTGGCAGTGTCCCACATACAAAATAGAGGAAGATTGGCACAGATGTTACCTCAGGGCCAATCTTCCTCACCAAAAAATGTAATTTTTTTACTTGACCATAATTCCTATCTGGTCATCCAGAAATATCTTCCTATGAATAAAGCCTCCTTCCTCAAACCCCTAAATCTTTAGCTTCCTGCCAGGTTGGCCACACCCACTCCCAGAGGAGGGTGGATCCCTCTCCCTCTCACCCATTTACACAGAATGATGGTTCTCAAGCCAAAGTCCAAGGGTCTCTATGCAGCTGCAGCAAGGCGGAAAAAGCCAGCGAACTGTACTGTTAACTGTGACTGCCAGATGGGACAATGCCAGAGAAGCCTAGCTCCAGTAGCCTCGCCATCCACCAGACAAGGGCAGACTAGCTTGTGACTCTCCACTCCAACTCTCACTTCCTCTGGTTGCACCTAGGCATCATCATCAGCCTGATTAGTAAAGCTAGGTTGGTCACATCAGATCACACAGTGACCCCAGAGCCCATATGAAAATTCAGGATTGCTTTTGGCCTTTTAGAACAACTAACTCTCCATATGTTAGCTCAGACATCCACGTGGCTAAGGGCAGAGAGGTGAAATAATGAAGCGATGGGCTGCAGGTTGGGCCTTGGGGGGCCTGCATGTCAGGCTTGCACTGAGGGCTGTGGGAACAGTTACCAATCAAGTCACCCTGCCCACCCCACCCCACCCCCGAAAGCGGCTGGGGCTGGGGCAGTCAGGGAAGGCTGCATTAGCCAAAACTTCCTCCTCTTTCTCCTGCTGGAGCCCCTGCCTGAAGCAACCAGGGAAGGATATTGGATGCCTGACACCCTCACCAAGCCACAGGCTGCCTGCTGAAATGACCCAGAATCAAAAGAAAAAAATTTCACACAATGCAAAAATTAGAAACAATATTTATTGTTTCCTATTAAAATAGGGTGCTCTCATGAGAATAAACAGTGTGCAAAAAGAGCCTTCCTACACCCTGGGCTTTCTCATTTATCCCAGCAGGCTGGGACTGTTGATTCAAAACTCTCCTCACTGTGTAGGAAGGAAAGCTCTCCATCTACTCCTGGGAAATTAGGCTACTCTAGTTTTAATTTTGATTACTTGCATGCATAAAGAAAAACCAACCCAACTGTTAACAGGCTATCTGCCCCTAGGCACATTTGCTCAGTCCACTTGGACAGACATATGTGGGCCTCCAGTCCACACCCCCATATGCAGGCCCAGATTAGACAGTACCCTGGAAATCTGGTGGGTGTTCCTGGCTAGAAATCGAAGAAGACCCCGGCTCCTGGTCAGCTGGTTGAAAACATGCATAGTGCCTCCAGTGAAAGGCTAAGAGTCCCTCTTTCGTGAGGAGTATTTTGGCTGTAGTAGGGCCAGTAGTCAATCAGTAGACAGCACTCTGGCCACAGGTTGTATCTGGTCTAGAAGCTACTTATTCCATCCCCAAATCTCTTGAGATCCCTTAAGTTGACACGAGTGAATTCAAGTTTCAAAATGGCACACCAAGCTATACCAGGTAGAGGATGTCATTAAGGCAACAGTCTCAACAAGTCCACACACAAAGCTCTGATCCCACAATCCCCCTCCCCTCACCCTTCAGGACGACCTAGTTCTGCCCACTGCTCCTCCTCGTTGACAGCTTCCAGCATCCAGAAACCTTGAGCAGCCTTCAGCCTCACAAGTTGGGGGTGGCCCAATTAAGGAACTTCATGGCAACTTCAAAGCCAAGGAAACAGGCCTGAGAAGGGGTTGGAAGGAAGAGAAAAGCCAGCAGGAGTTGTGACAAATCACAGAGACCCAGCACCATGCTTGGCTGGCCTTGTCAGGACCAGAACCCCTCCCTAACCTCACTCCCACCCCAGGTCAGGGAATCAAGCTGTGCTTTCTCATTCCTAACAGGGGAAGAAAAATGCATGTTCCACAACTGCCCACTTTTAACGGCCAGGTCAGGAAATCAATGCCCTTCATCTCAGAGAATCCCAAAGGCAAATCCTCGTGACAGCTCCACGAAAGGGAGCAAATAAGGAGGCTCTGGCTGTGGGTGGGGTTTTGGGAAAACTGAATTCCCAATCCAATTCCAGGAGCAAGCAAAGTCAGCCCACCTGCACCCTGCTTTGAGCTCAAAGGGAAAGCACAGCCCCTGCCAGCCACTCACCGCGTTGGCTGGGAAGGCTCGGATCATCACTGCATTGAACCCCTTGTACAAGGATGTGACTCCTTCGTCCCGGATCAGCTCCCTCAGCACATCTCTGAAACCGTTAGGATATTTCCCAGGAGGTGCTGTGGGCAGAACTCAACTGTTAAAGCTTCAGGAAACTTCCTGAACTGACCATAGTGAGCCACATGGGGACAATCTTGTAGTCAAGTCTTCCTACAGGGTCACAGCACCAAGGAGAGGACACCTTACAGGTCATCTGGGACCAGTCCACAAACAACACAGCTCACCTTGGGACAAACAGATACAAATGCCTGGATTCCTGGTGCTGAGGAGTGGAGAAGAGGAATGAAGAAGGAAACAGTCCTTCTGCTCATGTGGGGGAACAAGAGCAGATCTGACTTCTTATCTCACTTATTTTGTGTTTTGGCCAACATAAAAATGAATCTAGGATTCCTAGAACACAAAGAACTGCAAGGGAGAACGTTGGTCAGACAGATGTGGGTGCTGCAGTGGAAGGTGAATATCCCTAGGGCCTTAAGAGCTCTGCTCCCCCAGGATAGCCAGTTCTGGGACCCACTCCACTCCCATCTGCCCCAGTATGCTCCACTAACCAGTCTGGAAGCGAGACTTGAGCACGTCTGGGGGGATTGCCACAGCCCAGTTGAAGATCCCTGCGATGCCTCCAGCCAGCAGGATCCGAGGCACACTGAGCTCATTGACACTGCAGAATACCAACCACAGCCCCAGTTAGACAAAGGCTGTAAGAGTGGCATTCAGACCATCCCTCCTGTGGCAGACAGGGCAGTTACAGAGAGAAAGAAACTGGCTGGAGGGAGGAGGAGGTCCAAGGCCAGGGCTCTTGAGACATGGCAGCTGCCACTCCTTGGAGGAGGTTTAATGCACTTGTTTCAAATACTTGCTCCATTGGGTGAGGCACAGAATAAGAGGTGTTAGCTGAGTCTCAGCAGCAACGAGAGGAAAGTAGACATGGAGCCAGAAGCAAGTCCCACTTCTGCCTTCAGACTCATTCACAGGAAAGGGCAACCTACCCATGACTGGGCAAAGTGGCTTCTTAAGTTCTTCTGTTCTCCTTACCTCTTTCCCTCTGGAGTGAAGATATTTTTCAGCCACTCATATGTCATGAAATACATCCCACTGGCCGGAACATCTGTTAGTGGCAAGAAAGAGGTAAATTAAATCATCTAAAATCCTCACAGATTTCTTGAACTTAGAAGAGCCAAGCTTGGCACTGGACCCTTCAAAGTTTCCTAAGAAGTTCCTCAGCAGCACTCCCTATTTGCAATAATCACTTTGCAGCGATTAGATGCTACTCTGGGTCGAGCACTGGTGTGAGTGAGCACATGACATTATTCATCTTCAAAGTCCTGTCTGAGTGGTCCCTACTGACATGCCCACTCCAAATAGTTATAACCATGGCTAGCATCTGGCTTTCCTCCAAGCTGCCATTTCAGGACAAGAGTGGGGCTGTCTCTGCCTCTCCTACTGCCACCCCAGCAGGACATGCCTCTCAAAACCAGGGAGAACCCCATTGTTCCTAAGTCACTCTTTCTTCCCACTCATCCCTTCGGCCATGATTTCTATCCACTTACCAGTCTATTCCAAGTGCCACCATCATGACTTCCACCCCAAAGGCAAGCCTCCCAGAAGGATGGAAGGTCCCCCATCCTCATTTGTGTCCATATTGGCTAGAAGTGAGACTTCCTAAAACCAGGACACACACTGCCAGCCTTGGCAGAGCTGTGCATTATGGTGCCAAGGCTAATCTGGCAATCCAGGTAAGACCCTCTGTAGCAGATCCACCTCAGGTGAGTACCACCCCCAACCAAGGTGACCTCAGGTGGAGGCGATCTCAAAGGTTACCTCGCATGAGGGTAAGCACAGTCCCCTTATAGATGCCTCGAATCCCAGACTCCTGGTACACCTTCTTTGCACAGTCCAAGGCACCAGTGTACTTGGTTTCCCCTGAGGAAGCCTGAATCTGATAGGGAGGGGAGAATCATCAAGTCAGCAACAGCAACATCAAAGTCAACAGACTCAGTAGGTTACAGAAGATTACAAAGTGAGTGGTCATTATGCGTTAGACCAATGAAAGACTTCACCGTCAAATTGGTAAGTATTTGGAACATGCAATATTGGTGGAAGGTGCTAGGTGAAAATATTGCAAAATATACACCCACTGACTAGAAAAAAAATCAACAGAAGAGTTGAAAAATAAGTTGAGTAAATCTCCCAAAAACAAGAGCATTCCCAATAAAGCTAGTTGGAAGTTCTAGAAAGGAGGAGACAAATACTTCAGTCATTCACTTATTCCTTCAAAAAATATCCACAGATCACCAACTCCATTCCAGGCCCTAACTGATCACGAAGCTTGGTTAAGAAAAGGTGAACAGGAAATTGCATTCAGAGCTCTAAGTACCTTGATAGAGGTTCTGTGAAGAGCCAGGAAGACCTGAAAGTGATACCTGAAACTATAAAACTCCTGGAAGAAAATATAGGCAGCACACTATTTGACATCAGTCATAAGGGGATCCTTTTGAATTCCATGTCTACTTGGACAAGGGAAGCAAAAGAAAAAATAAACAAGTGGGACTTCATTAGATTAAAGAGCTTCTACAAGGCAAATGAAACCAGGATCAAAAGGAATAGACAACCCACCACCTGGGAAAAAATATTTGCAAATCATATATCTGACAAGGGGTTAATCTCCATAATATATAAAGAACTCACACAACAGAACAACAAAAAAACCAAACAACCTGATCAAAAAATGGGCAGAGGATATGAACAGATACTTTTCCAAGGAAGATAAACAGACGGCCAACAGGCACATGAAAAGATGTTCAACATCACTAATCCTCAGGGAAATACAAATCAAAACTACCCTAAGATATCACCTTACACCCATTAGAATGGCTATAATTACCAAGACAAAAAACAACAAATCTTGGAGAGGTTGTGGAGAAACAGGAACCTTAATTCACTGCTGGTGGGAAAGCCCCTATGGAAAACAGTATGGAGATCCCTCAAAAAGTTAAAAATAGAAATACCTTATGACCCAGCTATCCCATTACTGGGTATCTATCCAACGAACCTGAAATCAACAATCCATAGAGGCTTATGCACCCCTATGTTTATTGCAGCATTATTCACTACAGCCAAGAAGTGGAAGCAACCCGAGTGTCCCTCAACTGATGACTGTATAAAGAAGATGTGGTATGTATATATATATGTGTATATATATATATGTGTGTATATATATATATATATACAATGGAATACTACTCAGCCATAAAAAAGACAAAGTCATCCCATTTGTAACAACATGGATGGACCTGGAGGGTATTATGTTAAGCAAAATAAGCCAGAGAGAGAAAGACAAACACCACATGATTTCACTCATATGTGGAATATAAACTAACACACGGACAGAGAGAACTGTTTGGTAGTTACCAGGAGCAAGGGGGATGGGGGGTGGGCACAAGGGTGAAGGGATGCATTTATATGGTGACTGACAAACAATAATGTACAACTAAAATTTCACAATGTTATAAACTATTAAGACATCGATAAAAAAAATACAAACATGTTTATGCTTTTATTGCTAATGAGAACAACCCAGTGGAGAGCAAAAACTGATGTCGAAGAAGAGAGAGAGAAGAACTGTTGAAGCAAGGTCTGTGGATGGGTACACAATTAGGGAGTGGGGTCAAGCAGAAGCATGGGCCATCCTTGGTGGAAATAAGCTGGGCAGCCATGGCTGTAGCAGCAGGTGCTGGTGGGTGGGCGGAGGTGGTAGAGGGCATCTGGTGAAGTCCTCTTCTGGTGGTTTTTCTCAGTGAAGTAGGAAGCTAGATCATCTGCTGAGAGGGTGTGAATCTGAGAGGAGAGGTATAAAGTAGTCAACCAGCAGAACTGAGGAGCCTGAGAGAAGAGTATGGATAGAGAATGTCTCATCTAGGAGCAGAAAAGGACTTCAGTTCTAAAAGAGAAGGAAGAGGTCATGAGGGAAAAAACTGATGGACAAGGCTACTGAAAACAAACATTCCTTTAGTCAAAAATACAATACAGACTTCCACTTCCAGAAGTACTTTTCCCTATTCCTCCCACTAAGTACAACAAAATTCTTAGACATTATTTTTAAAACAAACATAAGAAGACTCTGAAAGTTTGGAGAGAAGAAAACAAACTAGCTAGGAACCTTGGAACTTGAGGAATGACACTGTGGTGAGTTCCCTGGATTCTTTTTGATATGTCTAAGACTTGGAGCTGAAGAAAGTGGCAATCCAGGAATGCCAACAGGCACAGACAAAAAGAAGCCCCAACAAACGTCCACATTCTCTAGACAAAGGACCAGGAAAGGGGCAGCCTAGAAAGATATTGTGTAAAGACAGCCTTTACACAATAAACACTCTACTCCACCCAAACACCATAGAAAAACTGTGGCCTCACCACCATCCATGCTAACAAAGGCCAAGTCGGGAGCCTAGACTCCCACCCTTGCAGGGCTGTAATGAGGCACCCAACATGCTGCCAGGGTGGAGTCAGAGAAGGCCAAGTAGGGAACTAGGACTTTCATCCCTGATAGCCAGTAACCAGTGCCCTCCTATCCTGTGGTGTCAGTGGAGACATTGGAACTCCCACACCCATCCAGCAGTAAAAAGAAGTGCCCCACCCTTAGGTGTCAACAGAGGCCGAGTGAGGAAGCTAGACTTTTACCTCCACCTGGCAGTAACAAGGCAGCATCCCTCCCTTCCCTGCTGGAGTGGTGTCAGAGAAAGCCAGCTAACACAGAAAGTTTAAATAAGATCCAGAGCCTCAACATAATATGCAAATATCCAGGCTTCCATTGAAAATCACTCATCATACCCCAAACCAGGAAGATCTCAAACTGAAAGAAAAAAGACAAGCAACAGATGCCAACACCAAGATGACAGAGATGTCAGAATTATCTGACAAAGATTTTAAAGCAGCCATGGTAAAAATCCTTCAACAAGCAATTATAAATGTGCCTGAAAAGAAGAAAAAATAGAAAGCCACAGCAAAGAAATAAAGTCTCAGCACAGAAATATAAAAAGTCTCTTCTATATCTTAGATGACATAAGAAAGAATCAAACGGAAATTTTAGAATTGAAAAAATACAACTGAAATAAAAAGCCCAGTGGACGGCTCACTCAACAGCAGAATAGAGGGAATAGAAAAAAAAAAAAAAAATCAGTGAACTAGAATATAGAACAATGGAAAATACCCAGTCTGAACAACAGAAAGAAAACAGACTGAAATGAATTGAACAGAGCCTCAAGGACCTGTTAGACTGTAACAAAAAATCTCATATTTGTGTCCTCTGAGTCCCAGAAGGAGAGAAGAAAGGAGGGAGGGACTGAAAAGGTACTCAAAGAAAAAATTACTGAAAACTTCCCCAATTTGGCAAAACATAAACATGTAGATTCAAGAAGCTGATTGAACATGACACAGAATAAACCCAAATAAATCCATGCTAAGGCACATCACAAATGAACTTCTGAAAACTAAAGACAAAGAAAAAATCTTTAGAGTAGCCAGAGAAAAATACCATTTTACCTATAGGAAAAAACCAATTAGAATGACAGCAGAAAACAGGGAGGGCAGAAGAAAGTGGCACAGTATCTTTCAGGTGCTGAAAGAAAAGAACTGTCAACCCAGAATCCTATGTCCAGTGAAAATATTCTTTAGGAATAAAGGGGAAATCAGGCATTCTCAGATGAAGGAAGACTAAGAGTTTGTCACCAGCAGACCTATCCCAAAAGAATGGCTAAAAGAAGTTCTCTAAACAGAAAGGAAACAATAAAAGAAGGAGCCCTGAAACACCAGGAAAGAAGAAAGAACACAGTAAGCAAAATTATGGGATATTATATAATGCTACTATGAAAGGCATTATATAATGATAAATGGGCCAAATGAAAATATAAGATACTGAAGTTTGTGGGACACAGCTAAAGCAGTGCTGAGAGGAAACTTTATAGCACTGACTGCATACATTAGAAAAGAGGAAAAGCCTCAAATCAATAATGTAAGCTCTCACCTCAAAAACCTAAAAATAAAAGAGAAAAGAAAACTAAACCCAAAGCAAGCAAAAGGAAGGAAATAATAAAATTACAAGCAAAAACCAATGAAATTGAAAACAGGAAAACAATAGAGAAAAATCAATGAAACAAAGAGCTGTTCTTTTGTTGTTTTTTTTTTTTTTTTGGTGAGGAAGACCAGCCCTGAGCTAACATCCGTTGCTAATCCTCCTCTTTTTGCTGAGGAAGACTGGCCCTGGGCTAACATCGTGCCCATCTTCCTCTACTTTATATGGGACGCCGCCACAGCGTGGCTGACATGCAGTGCGTCGGCGGGCGCCCGGGATCCGAACCAGCGAACCCCGGGCTGCCAAGCGCAGACGAAACCGCTACGCCACCGGGCGGCCCCAAGAGTTGTTCTTTTGAAAAGATCAATAAAGTTGATAAACCTCTAGTGAGACTGACAAAGAATAAAAAGGAGAGAAGTCACAAATTACTAATACCAGGAATAAAACAGAAGATATTACCACAGACCCTGCAGACATCAAAAGGATAATAAGGAAATACTATAGACACTCTATACACACAAATTTGACAATTTAGATGAAAAACAAAAACACAAACTACCAGAATTTGCCCAATATGAAATAAGTAATTTGACTAGCCCTGTGACTATTAAGAAAATTGAATTCATAATTTTAAAACTCCTCCTCCAAAATCTCCAAGACTAGATGGTTTCACTGTAAAATTCTACCAAATGTTTAAAGAAGAAATAACACCAATTCTACACAATCTCTCTCCAAAAACAGAAGAGGAAGGAACACTTCCCAATTCATTTTATGAAGCTAGTATTATCCTGATGCCAAAACCAAAGACAGTACAGAAAAAAACAAAAAAAGACCAACTAATATCTCTCATGACTATAGATGCAAACATCCTTAACAAAATACAAACCAATAGAATTCAGCAATATATAAAAAGTGTTATACACCATGACCAAGTTCGGGGTTTATTGCAGCAATGCAAGGTTAGTTCAATATTCAAAAATCAATTGATATAATCCACCATATTAACAACTTAAAGAAGAAAATTCACATGATCATATTAATCAATGCAGAAAAAGTATTTGACAAAAGTCAATATCCATTCATGATAAAACTATCAGAAAAAGAGGAATAGAAGGTAACTTCCTCAACTTGATAAAGATCATCTACAAAAAGCCCTACATCTAACATTATGTTTAACAGTGAAAAGTGAATACTTCCCTGTAAGATTGCAAACAAGGCAAAACATCCACTCTCAACACTCTTATCCAACATAGTATTGGAAATTCTAGCCAGTGAAATAAGGAAATAAAAGGCAAACAGATCAGAAATGAAGAAATAAAACTGCCCCTATTTGCAAATGACATGATCATCTATGCAGGAAATCCCAAGGAATCTACAAAAAAAAAAAAAATCCTAGAACTAATAAGGGAGTCCAGGAAGGTCACAGGATACAAGTTTAACATACAAAAATCAACTGTATTTCTATAAACTAGCAATGAAGATGTAGACAACAAAATTAAAATTATAATACCATTCATGATGCCATTTTACAAGGTAAAAAAAAGAGAGAAGCACTTAGGTGTAAATATAAGAAAATATGGGCAGGGCTTAATGCTGAAAACTACACAGTGCTGATGAAAGAAATTGAAGTTCTAAATAAATGGAGAAACATACCATATATCCATGAATTGGAAGACTCAAAATAGTGTCAATTCTGCCCAAATTGACCTACAGGTTTGACGTAATTCCTATCAAAATCTCAGCAAGATTTTTCCCAATTTTCTAAATTATTCTAAAATTTATATGGAAGTACAGAGGAATTAGAATAGCTAGAAAAACTTTTTAGAAAAGAATAAAGTGGGAGGGATCAGTCTACTCAATTTCAAGACTTAGTATATGACTATACTAATCAAGACTATGTAGTATTAGTAGAGGAATAGACATATAGAGAAATGGAAAAGACAGAGAACCCAGAAATAGACCCACACAAACATGCCCAAATGATTTTTCTAATTTAATTCACATTTACAATTATTCCTTTTTATTTACAATTTTCATGTTTACATTCATAATCATTTATATCTATAATTAACAGTCCTTTTTTTTGGTGAGGAAGATTGGCCCTGAGCTAACATCTGTTGCCAATCTTCCTATTTTTTTTTCCTTGAGGAAGATCCACCCTGAGCTAACATTTGTGCCAACCTTCCTCTATTTTGTATGTGGGATGCCACCACAGCATGGCTTGATGAGAGGAGTGTAGGTCCGCACCCAGGATCCGAACCTGTGAACCCTGGGTGGCCAAAGCAGAGCATGCAAACTTAACCACTATGCCACCAGGCTGGCCCCTCCAAATGATTTTTAACAAAAGTGCAAATACAATTCAGTGGACGAAAGATAAGTCTTTTCAACAAATGCTACTGGTGCAATTGGACATCCATAGGCAAAAGAAAAAAAAAGAACTCTGACCTAATTCTCATACATTATACAAAAATTAACTCAAAATGGGGTCACATACTTAAATGTAAAACACAAAACTATAAATACAGTAAAACTTTTAGGAAAAAATCTTCAGGATCTTGGGCTAGGTAAAGAGTTCTAGACCCAATGCCCCAAACACCCAAAACCCAATCCATAAAAGAAAAATTAATAAACTGGACTTCATCAAAACTAAAAGTGTTTGTGCAAAATATTCTGTAAAGAGGATGAAAAGACAAACTATAGACTGGGAGAAAATATTTGCAAACCACATATCTGACAAAGCACTAGTATCTAGAATAAAGAACTCTCAAAACTCAACAATAAAAAACCAAACAATCCAATTAGAAAATAGGCAAAAGACATGAACAGACATTTCACCAGATAGGATATACAGATAGCAAACAAGCACATGAAAAAAAGTTCAACATCTTCAGCTATTAGGGAAACACAAGTTAAAAGAAGATATCATTACACACCTATCAGAATGGCTAAAATTAAAAACAGTAACACCACCAAATGTTGATGAGGACACAGAGAAACTGGATCATTCATACATTGCTGATGGGAATGTAAAATGGCATAGCCACTCTAAAAAACAGTTTGGTAGCTTCTTTACAAACTAAACAGGATGGACTGGCCCGGTCGCGTAGTGGTTAAGTTTGGGCACTCCAGTTCGGCAGCCTGGGGTTCAGGGGTTCAGATCCCGGGTGCACACCTACACACCGCTCATCAAGCCATGCTGTGGAGGCATCCCACATACAAAAGAGAGGAGGATTGGCGTGAATGTTAGCTCAGGGACAATCTTCTTCACACAAAAAAGAAAAGAAAAACTAAACAGGCAACTACCATATGACTCAGCAATTATACTCCTGGGCATTTATCCCAGAGAAATGAAGACTTATTTTCTCAGAAAAATCTCTGTGCGTGAATGTTATAGCATCTTTATTCATAATAGCCAAAAACTGGAAACAACCCAGATATCTTTCAATGGATGAAAAGGTAAACATATTGTGGTATACCCACACTGTGGACTACTAAAAATGAATGAACTATTCATACATGAAACAATCTAAATGAATCTCCAGAAAATTATGTTAAGTTTAAAAAGTCAATCTGGAAAGTTTACATACTGTCGATTCCATTTACATAACATTCTTGAAATTTCAAAATTATAGAAATGGAGAACAGATTAGTGTTTGCTGGGATAATTAAAGACTGGAGGGGAGAGAGGTGAGTGGATGTGGCTATAAAAGGCTACAGGAGAGATCCTTGGCATGATGGAAATGTTCTGCATTTTGATTGTATCAATGTCAGTATCCCGGTTGTGATATTGTACTATTGTTTTACAAGATGTTACATTGTAGGAAAACTGGGTAAAGAGTACAAGGGATCTCTCTGTATTATTTATTTATTTTCCTTTATATTATTTCTTACAACTGCATGTGAACCCATAATATCTCAAAATTAAAAATTTAATTAAAAAATACACAAAATTAAATGACAAATGCAGACCACGAAAAAGACTTGCCACATATCATAATCAATAACCTTAACATGTCCAAAGCTTTTATAAATCAATTTAAAAAAAGAGCAAACAACACAAATAGGCACTTCACAAAGGAAAAATGCAAGCAACCAATATTCATCAAAATAATTAACCTCACCAATAATTAAAAGCATGAAAAATTAAAACAATTTTAATTAAAACAACTTTTCACCTATCAGACTGGTAGAGATTGTAAATTTGATGCTGCAGAGTCCGCTGGGAAGTGGGCGCTCTTGTGTATTATTGACAGGAATAGAAAGTGACAGGCCTTTATAGGAGGGCCATTCGGTAATATGTGTTAAAAAACTTAAAAAGTATATCCCTTTAAACATACTAATTCCAAGTCTAGACGTTTTCCTAAAAAAATAATCAGGTACATGTGCAAAAGCTTACTTACAAAGATCTTCCCTATGGCATATAATTTGTCGTGCCCCCAGATAAGGGATTATTGGGTAAACGACAGCCATGTAATGAAATAAGACGGAGAAAATTATGCTTGAGAAAAATACTATGATATATCAAGTGAAAAAAGGTTGGTTATAAAACTGTTGTGGTATGTGATCCCAATTTTACTTGAAAAGATAACATTTCTTAATATACATGTTTACCAAAAAGACTAGAAGAATTCACATACAAAGCATAATAGTGGTTACCTCAGTGGGGTGGTATCATGGGTAATAAATATATTTTTTTTCTTTGTGCTTCTCTGCATTATGAAAATTTTCTAGCAAGAATTGTGTAAGTTACTTCAGCCATTAGAATAAAAAAGCAGTAACATTTCTTTTTTAAAAGGAGCCCTGTGTGGTAAGTTCACATTCTCAGCCTGAGAACAAGCCAGGCACTCTAAGGGCACTGAACCTTTGGGCAATCAGTCGAGACATACTTGGGCAGGAGCAGCCTCCCTTTCACCTCTGACGAAACATGACTCACTTTCAAAGTTCCTGAAGTAGCTGCTAATAAGGGTGGACAAGTCTGGCCTGACACGTCACAGGTGTGACATTTTGGTTGGTTTGTTATACTGTCCTGGTTCTTGATTCTACTATGATTGCTTCCATGTTCCTGAAAAACTTCAAACTGTTTTGCACACCTGACCTGAAGCCTTTGTGAAGGGTGAAAGGACATAAACATCCACACAAAATTGTATACTGAATGGAAAAAGCTGGCCACCTCCCCCTCAGATCACATCCCCCCATCCCAGAACACACCCTTACCTGTAACAAGCACTTGATCCGTTCTCCAGGGGTCATGATTCCCGTGGTGAATACACCCGATAACATCCCAGCTGCAAATAGTTGGGGGTAGCTGTATTGAAAACAAAAATCAGAGGCAAGCAACCGTGACTAACCACCTTGGACAGAGGCAATCCCAGCAAAGAGGATGACTTTGTAAGAAAAAAATAATTACTGGGACTGGGCCAAAGCCAAGCACAAATAAATCATATTTCGCACAAAAGCCAAGTTCTAGGTGTATTCTGATGTCAAATATCCTAGGGCAGGGGTCTCAGTGCCAAGAGGAATAGGAGCTTGGTCACAAGGCACACTTGTACACTCAGATGGCCTCAACCAAGGGAGAAGCTTTATAGTGAGACACAGTTTCCTCCCCTGGGCCTGCCATTCACAATGACTCTGGACAAGTTTCCAGGCCTCTCTGAGCCTTGATTCCCCATTAGTAAAATTCAGGGTTGTTGTGGAAAAATCCTCTAACCTAGGATCTGGATCTCAGTCGACCCCAGTTCTCTTCCAATCTCACCTCCTCTGGATCATCAAGGGCCTGAGAACATTTTAAGCCAAGATTCAAGCAGGACAGCATCAAGGCCAGAGGGAATGGCTGTGGCTACCTCCACAGGTTGAGGGACAGCCAGGCCAGTTGCAAAGAATGTGCTGTAAAATGCTGAGAAAGGCCTAGACAGGGATGGTACCCAGACAGGCATAAAGGGTCCTGTGGCCTTCTCTGCAGGGAATGGTCCCCCAGAGATATGGATCCTCACCCTGGCCCCCAAAGAATGAGCCACACTGAGTATGTGGAGGAGTCTGAGGCTCCTAGCATTTACAGCCCACAGCTGTGCCACCTCTGGCTTCTCCTTTTCTTTCTGGGATTAGCAATACCAGGGTGGTCTGAAGACAATGGAGCACAAAGCTACAATGAGCATTTCAACAGAGTCCCCACAATTTAAGAAACATTGCCAAAAAACTTCACTTACTTGCCTGAATCTCAGGCCCCTCCAGACCCCAAGCCTCTGACAGCTGAGCCTTCAGGCTGGTCCCACACAACAAGGAGCCCAAGACGTGGAGAAGAGATGTCAAATGGGGATAGGGAGACATCCACTGCGGGTCCTTCCCTCTAGGCAGGGCACCAGTTTCAACAGCTCAGTTTTTTCCATGCACTTACCCCAGGCAGGGCTCACACGTCTACCTCTGGCATGCTAGCCCAGCACACTGGCGGACGGTTGAACAGTCAAGAGACTTGCTTTCATGCATGGCCTCTTTCACAGTCTCAGTTCACACTTCTGTCCCCAAGAGGAGACCTCTCAGCAACTAAACTTCCTCTCATGACACCAACATGCTCTATTCCTCCCAAGATGCCCAGACCCTAGGCCAGGCACACCTCCATCTCCTTAGACTGGAGACTTTCCTCTGAATGGGGTCTCTGTGTGTGCACAGGGTACCATGTAGACACTATGAGTGCGTGGCCCATTCTGCCGCCCCCCACCCCACCAAGGCATCTGTGAGTGCTGGACCTTCCTGGGCTTCCACCCCAAGGCTCTGGCAATGCTCCTTTCCATAATAACCCCAAATACCACTGCAGGGAGGGGAATGTGGCAGGGCTGATATTCAAGATTCAGAAGATGGCAGGATTATGGGGGTGGGGTCCTGAGTGTTTCAATCTTCGCTCAAGCAGGAAAGGTGTTTTTCTGAGTGTTGATGTGATCGTACAGGGAACACAAGCCACAGGCCAAAGTACTAGCAGTGACCCCACTGGGGATTCTTATACATGGCCCTGGTACAGCTGTGAGCTGGCACATGAGCTAAAAGACCAGGTGTTCAGAGAAGATATGTGTCCATGGGACATTCAGACTACCAACAGTCATACAGCTTCATAGGGACCCCCCACATACACCCACATTTGGGGCCATCTGTGACTGTGTATAGAAGCTGGGCACATTCAGAGGGTCACAAGGACTCCAGAAATAGAGTTTCACATTACAAGCATCTCCACTAGACGTAGACCACTACTCAGCCTTCTGTAGCCTAGAGTAGAGACAGAAAACAACTGCACGGCACGCAGGGCTTCCTCCCTTGAGCTCCTGGATCCCAAGCCTGGCCAGCCTCTGTGGGTCCTGTGCTGCCTGCAGCCCCTCCCAGGAGTCATCACCTTGCACAGCTCAGACTGAGGGCACCTTGTCATCCCATGTTTCCACTCAGAATTCCCCTGCATCCCAAGAAGGCTGTTTGTTTTCATTAACTACTTTGTAATTTCTGAACTATAATTCTGACTCATCTGCCTCTTCATACCCAAATCCAACTTCTTAAAGTTTATTAAAAAGAAATACACTAATTTATTTCACCTTAACAGAGAAACCAATATCTGAAATAATTATAATCATGTTATAAAAATGATGTAAAACAAAAGTTGGAACCTCCCTTTCCCAATCAGGTGATGGAAAACAGGCTGCTGCTATCATTACTAAAGCACCAGGTACTGACTGCTCTTTTTACACACATTTTAGCATTCAAACCTCCTAACAGCCCTGTGGGGTTGGTATTACTAATATCCCCAGTAAGCAATACTACCTCACAGAAGAAATTATGACAATCTGTTAAGGGGGTGGGGAGGGCTTTTCTGAAACCTTTTGGTTCACAGGGCAAAGGAACCTAAAGCACCTCCCTCATGTGGCGCTCCCGGAAGCCAGCCTCGGGAGACCCTGGAGGACAGCCACTGCCTGTCCGCCAAGGTTTTTTCCTTTAACCCATGTCACACCACCAGGCAGAACAGCATCAAGTGCTCCAGGCCTGTGAGTACTCACCTGAGCACATCCTCTGGGCATTTCTGTTGCAGTTTCTTCCCCAAACCAAACCCAAAGAAGCACACAGCAAACATGGGGGTGACCCCAATGATGGGGGCAGCCATGCCCCGATATAGCCCTGTGATGCCCTGCAAGGAATCACATAAGCAGAAGCTGTTTACAGACACCACCACCCTTTACACTGCTGAAACACGGAAGCAGTGTATTCTCTAACCTGTGGCTTCCTTCCTTCACCTCTCCTCCAAGCAAGGAGAGCCTTTAAATAGAAGAAAACCCCCACAGTTATCAGAAATAGTTGTCCTCTTATACACTGCTGAAAAAACTGGAAAAGCTTCCATTCTGGAAGGCAATCTGGCAATATGTAGCATACTCTTTCATCACGAAATTTTCTGACTAGAAATTTATTCTAAGGAAATAGAGATGTAAAAAAGAATGACATCAATCATTTATAAGGTACCAAAATTTTGGAATGAACCTAAAAGCTCCCAAATAGGATATTAATGAGACAGCTTATAATTCCATAAATGGACTATCACACAGCCATAAAATCACATTGTAACAGGAAAAGAGACTACTAAGTGAAAAAAAAAGCAGGATACAAAACAGGATATACAATGTGATCTGACTTCCTTGGGGTAGGATTACAAGTGATTAAAAATTTTGTATTTTCCAAGTATTAAGACATGGAGTTTTTATTGTTAGAAATAACAGTAAGACTGCACATCAATTTTCACCAGTACCGTTTGGTAATGAACGCAACTATGTAGTAGCCAATAAATAAACAGCCAAATAGACAGATATCTCAACCAAACAAGGTTAGTAAACCAAGGAAGAGGAAGATTCAGTCCAAGAGAAGTGAAGGGGATTTCCAGGGTGGTATTGGGTATAGTGGGCCTGGGAAGAAGCCAGTCCACGTGGGAGTACAAGAATCAAGGACTCCAGGAGGGATGTTTTCAAGAAAATCAAAGCAAAACACACATTGGAACAACAGATTATAACTGTTTAGGCACTGTGGAAAACCAAACAGAAAGCTATTCTACAGAGCATTTAGCATACAGGATGACGAGAGACAGTGATTCAAAGAAAAACAAGCAAAAGAAACTGATGCAATTATTAACCCAATCTCAAGGAAAACAAAAAGTTGCACAAAAAATGAAATGTACATCATAGCACATTATTTGGTTAACAGAAAAAACACCCATAAAGTTGTAATCATGAAAACAGTGAATTGGATTAAACCACAAAGTGTGATAAAATTATATAGGCAAGGCAGAAAGGGAATAGGGAATGTAAGAGTTAAAATCATCTACCACAAATAGGTAGCTAAAACACATCAAAAATGTATAAAATACAGTAGTAAATGTGTATTATGTAGTTATAGAAACAGCATAAACAACTGAAAGAGCTGAAAGTAGTTGCCTCTGAAGAATGGGGTGGGGTAGGGGTGCAAAGATCACTTTGTTACTTTGTCACAAGCCTTGCAGTAACAAACTAAGTGATTGCATCACTTTACTGCAAAATAAGGAATAATTTAAAAAACAAATATAAAAAATGTTAAAGTTGCTCCTTACAGAGAGTGACAAGAGAAAGAGGGTGGGGCTGCACAGTGGGAGGGTTGACAGACCCAGGCTGGAGAACCTGCCTCACTGCAGACCCTGGGCATTCACAATCGATCTTCTTTCCAGAACCAAAGGAACAAACTGTGCCCGTCAGCACTCCTCCGGGATCCTGCAAAGGGCTAACACTGCTACAGGCTGCAAGCGGACTCACTGAGGACAAAGTGCAGAGGCAGTAAACAGGAAAGAGTGAATGGGACAGAGAAGTTTCTGAGGAGGATCTATGAAAGTGGCGTGTGATAAAGTCCTTCCAAAGTCCCTCTCACAGCTCCCCACCTGGGCTGAGAAGGATGCCCAGGTCCTGAGGGCCCAAACTCAAGCTCTTGACAACAACTCTAGCCTTCCTCCCACTGTGTTGGCCCACTCGGTTCCAGGCAGCACAACTAAGACCTCTGCCTGGCAGCTCCAAAAAGCAGAGAGCTCAGTCTGGCACATCAAAAACCACTGACGCACAAATATGGACTAAGGAAGCCTATTCAACCCTGTAGGAGTTGGATTTATACAAGCTATTTGCACCAGGCCCCCAGCACCCACCACATTGCCCAGCCGCTAAACAGGTGCTCAGTAACATTTGTTGGTCAAGAGGCATGTAAACCCACCTCTCTTTCACAAGAGCAGAGGACTCTGAGCAGACCTAAAACCCAAAGCCTTTATCAGACACTGATCAGACTCCACCCTGGGCAGCACAGACAAAAGAAGGAGCACCTTACAGAAGAAAAGGCACCATTTCACGCATGGGTAGTTGGGTAGGCTCCACCTCAAAATCTTCCTCCCACGCCTGGGTCCTGCAGGAACCCTGGGAAAAACTTTTCCCCCAAGGCTGAGTCCATCACTCACCAGCAACCCCTCTTTATCTGGGTGACACCTGCTTCTCAGTTTCTGTATATTTAATAAAGACTATATATTTAATAGAGTATTTATTCATATGAGAGTTATATTTTAGGAAGCAAAGGAAAAGTTCTCAACAAGTTTTTTTTATATACGGGCTAATGAGTGAGCAATAAATATCACTAGTAATTAAAACTTTTAAAAAAATCCATGTGTTCACTCTAAGAAATATCTGAAAAATTATTATGTTATTCAATGATCCTGAACCAATTTAGTGTCCTTGTTAGCGATATGAAGACTCCACTGTTCCTCAGACTAGCTGACTTTTCCTCCAGATTTTTTTTTTTTTCTTTTTCTTTTTTGTGGGGAAGACCAGCCCTGAGCTAACATCTGTTGCCAATCCTCCCCTTTTTTGGCTGAGGAAGACTGGCCCTGGGCTAACATCCGTGCCCATCTTCCTCCACTTTATATGGGACGCCACCACGGCGTGGCTGACAGGCAGTGCGTCGGCGGGCGCCCGGGATCCGAACTCGTGAACCCCGGGCTGCCAAGCGCGAACTAAACCGCTGCGCCACCGGGCGGCCCCTTCCTCCAGATTTTATGTGAACTTCTGACACTGATCCCTGTGGAACTGACTGATCCCGATATGCACTTTCTTCCATTTCATGTCTCCAATTATGCCTTACTAATTCCCTGTGGTCTAAATTCTGCCTTCCAAAACAGAACCATTTTATTAGCTTCAGTCACCTGTATAAAACAGTAGCTGGAACTATCAAAGACTCCAGAGCAATGACAATAGGAGGGCATAGGATGGCACGGTGAGACAGCTGCAGCTGTGGGCTAGACCTCCAGGAGAATTGCACAAACTCACGCTATCCTCCCAGGGAGAGTAACAAACCAACCCTATGACTGTGTTTCTCTGAGTAAGAGGAATGCCCAGTACTGAGATAGCATACCTCTCTAATAAGTGTCTTCCGGAAACAGTCAAATGTCCCAGAATACATGGGTGGCTGTCCAGGCAAACTCGGGGGCTGCGTCTGCAGTCGGACCTGAAACCAGAAGTTAAAATACAGTCATCCCCCAGAATCAGAACTACCTGTCAGTAGCAATGGCCCAACTGTTTGCCAAACTCTGAATAGAGAAAGCTGCACCTGTGTACATGTCTTCAGCATTCACTTAATCTGCTGGATTCAGACTTTTCTTTCCTCCAATTTACTCAAACCCTGCACTCACAAGTTAATAGTAGCATGCTTTTAGAGAGAGGAACAGTTCCTCTGATTTCCTCATTCTCTTATTTTCATCATTTATTTCTTATCTAATGGATTCCAGAATGAGCCAATGGGATAGGTATTCCCAGTTTACAGATGAGATTTAGTTTAGCGACTTCAAGTGACATGCCAGTAACTAGACCTGGCTGATGCAAAGCTCCAGCTCTAGCCACCACCCCACTCCCATTTGTAGCGGCACATTGGTGGTTAGGTAAGGTGCTCAACAAAGGCATTTTGGAGTGAGGTGGATTTAATCCTACTTTTCTTTGTTCTCATCCTTCTCAACCTTTTGGTGTATCCAATGCTTCAAACTGTCTCTATCTTTTTCCTTTTTTTTTTTTTTTGCTGAAGAAGATTCACCCTGAGCTAACATCCACTGCCAATCTTCCTCTTTTTGTATGTGGGCTGCCACCACGGCATGGCCACTGACAGATGAGTGGTGTAGGTCTGCACCCAGGAACCAAACCTGGGCCGCCAAAGTGGAGTGTGCCAAACTTAACCACTAGGCCAACCAGGGCCGGCCCTGTCTCTCTCTCTAAACTTCCCTTCTCGGTACTTCCTTCTTTGTTTCCTTTTCTATTCCAGTCATTCTCCAAGGCTTAGCACCCTACTCATCTGGTCCACTATCCCTTTCAGAAAACTCAGATTCCGAGGCTTCAGCTTCTGCTCAGTGATGACTATCAGTCAGCCATCTCCAGACCTCTCTCCCCACCTTTAAGGCTACATTCCCAACTGTCTGGAGAAGCTCTCCCTACTCAAATCATCTCTGGAATCTCATCCTCCTGATGAATGTCCCATTTGTACCAGAGCCACCTAGCTACCTTCTTTCTCAGGATTTGAAACCCTAGTATTACCTCTAACTACTTCCTGTTGCCATTCCTGCTCTTATCACAGGGGCGCCAAGTCTGTTGGAGTGGTCTTTGAAGATGCTTCCAGAATCCTAACTACCTCCTCTCTCTGTCTGAGTGTTCTCCTAGGCCAAGTCCTCATCCATCCTTACCCAGGGTGGTGGTTTTCAATTATGTCCCCTAATTCTTTGACACTTTTCCCCTTTAAAAGGTAAATCCTAATTCCACCTCCCCTGAACGTGGGCCAGACTCAGTGATTCACTTCTATTGAATAGAATGCGGTGGTACTGATGCTATGTGACTTCCAAGGCTAGGCGATAAAAAAGTCGGCTTCTGCCTGTCTCCATCTCAGCTTCTTTCCTTTGGGGGAAGTCAGCCACCATGTCATGAGGACACTCAAGCAGCCTGGAGAGCCCACATGTGGAGGAAAGAAAGCCTCCTGACAACAGCCAGCACCAACTTGCCAGCACGGAATAAACCACATGGAAGCAAATCCTTCAGATAGGTGCAGTCCCAGCCAACATCATTTTTATTGGGGGTGGGGGGGGTGTCTTTGGTCCAGTATTTTTTTTAACAGCTTTATTAAGAAATAATTCACATACCATAAAATTCACCCATTTAAAGCATACAATTCAATGATTTTTAGCATATTCACAGAGTTGTGCAATCTTCATTACAATCAATTATAGAATATTTTCATCAAACCAAAAAGAAACACCATACCCATTAGTATTCACTCCCCATTCCCCTCTCCTCTCACCCCCTGGCAATCACTAATCCACTTTCTGTCTCTATGGATTTGCCTATTCTGTATATTTCAAATAATTGAAATCATACAATATGTGATCTTTCACACCTGGCTTCTTTTACTTAGCATAATGTTTTCAAAGTCCATCTATGTTGTAGAATGTATCTGTTGTAGAATGTATCAGTCCTTCATTTCTTTTTATTGATGAATAATATTCTATTGTATAAATATACCACATTTTGTTTATCTGTTCATCAGATAATGGACATTTGCATTTTTTCCACTTTTTGATTATGAATAATGGTGCTATAAACATTTCTGTACAGGTTTCTGTGTGGCTATAAGTTTTCAGTTCTTCTGGGTATTGCATTGGTCAGGATTCTCCAGAAGAACAGAACCAATAAGACATGGAATGATATACATATGCCAGCCATGGTGGCCTAGGTGCTCTCATTGCTGTGGCCCAGGTTCATTTCCCCGTCAGGGAAGCACATCACCTGTCTGTCAGTTGTCATACTGTGGCAGCTGTGTGTTGCTGTGATGCTGAAAGCTATGCCACCAGTATTTCAAATACCAGCAGGGTCACCCACAGTGGACAGGTTTCAACGGAACTTTCAGACTAAGACAGACTAGGAAGAAGGACCTGGCCACCCACTTCCAAAAAAACTGGTCATGAAAACCCTATGAATAGCAATGGAATATTGTCTGATACAGCACTAGAAGGTGAGAGGATGGTGCAAAAAGAATGGGCAGGGTTCCGCTCTGCTGTACACAAGGTCACTAGGAGTTGGAATCGTATCGATCCACTAATGTTTACATATACATATAAATGTTTATAAATATATAAATGTTTACATACATGTATTATAAATATGTAAAATAAGGAATTGGCTCACATAATTATGGAGGCAAGCAAATGCCAAGATCTGCAGTCAGCAAGCTGGAGACCCAGGAGACCCAATGGTATAGTTCCAGTCCAAGTCCAAAGATCTGAGAACCAGGAGAGCTGATGGTGTAAGTTCCAGTTAAAAGTCCTCAAGTTAGAGACTCAAGAAGAGCCAATGTTTCAGTTTGAGTCCAAAGGCAGGAAAAGACCAATGTCCCCACTCAATCAGTCAGGCAGGAGGAGTTCTCCCTTACTCGTGGGAGGGTCAGCCTTTTGTTCTATTCAGGACTTCAACTGATTGGATGAGGGCCACCCAAATTAGGGAGGGAAATCTGCTTTACTTAGTTTACCAATTCAAATGCTAATCTCATCCAAAAACATCCTCACAGATACAACTAGGATGTTTGACCAATATCTGGGCACCCCATGGCCCAGTCAAGTTGACACATAAAATTAACCAGCACAGGTATATACCCAGGAGAATTGGTGGGTCATATGTTAAACTATGTTTAACCTTTTGAGGAACTGCCAGACTATTTTCCAAAGAGGCTACACCATTTCACATTCCCACCAGCAGTGTATGAGGATTCCAATTTCTCCACAGCCTTGCCAACATTTGTTATTATCTGTCTTTTTGATTATAGCCAGCATAGTGGGTGTCAGACAGTATCTCATGCTGATTTTGATTTGCATGTCCACGATGGATAATGGTGTCAAACATTTTTCATGTGCTTATTGGCCATTTGCATATAATCTTTGGAGAAATGTCTATTCAGATCCTTTGCCTATTTTTTTTCCTTCTCAATTTTTTATTGTGGTAAAATAAACACAACATAAAATTTACCATCTTAACCATTTTTAAGAGTACAGTTCAGTGGGGGGTGGGGAGTGGGCACAAGGGGTAAAGGGATGCATCCACATGGTGACAGACAAAAAATAGCGTACAGCTAATACCCCACAATGTTATAAACTATTAAGACATCAATAAAAATGGAAAAAAAAAAGAGTACAGTTCAGTGATATTAAATGCATTCACACTGTGGTGCAATCACGACCACCATCCATCCCCATAACTCTTTTTTTGTGTGTGTGAGGAAGATTAGCCCTGAGCTAACATCCGTTGCCAATCCTCCTCTTTTTGCTGAGGAAGATTGGCCCTGGGCTAACATCCATGCCCATCTTCCTCTACTTTATATGGGACGCCACCACAGCATGGCTTGACAAGTGGTGCATTGGTCTGCACCCAGGATCCGAACCTGTGAACCCCAGGCCACCAGAAGCAGAGTGCACAAGTCCAACTGCTACACCACCGGGCCAGCCCCCCCATAACTCTCTTCATCTTGTAAATCTGAAACTGTATACCCATTAAACAAAAACTGTCCATTCCTCCCCTACATCCAGCCCCTGGCAACCATCATTCTACTTACTGTCTCTATGATTTTGATCACTCTAAGTATCTCATATAAGTGGGATCATATAGTATTTGTCTTTTTGTGACTTAGTTCACAGCATAATGTTTTCAAGATCCATCCATGTTATAGCAAGTGTCAAAATTTCCTACTTTTTCAGGCTGAATAATATTCCACCATATGTATATACCACATTTTGCTTATCCATTCTTCCATCGGTGGACACTTGGGTTGCTTCCATGTTTTCAGTTACTGTGGATAATGCTGCTACGAACATTGTTGCATGAGCGTTTCTTTCAGACCCTGCTTTCAATTCTTTTGGTCATACACCCAGAAGTGGAAGTGCTGGATCATACGGTGATTCTATTTTTAACTTTTTTTTTTTTTTTGGTGAGGAAGACCAGCCCTGAGCTAACATCCATGCCAATCTTCCTCCACTTTGTATATGGGATGCTGCCACAGCATGGCTTGATGACCGGTGTGTAGGTCCGCGCCCAGGATCTGAACTTGTGAACCCCAGGCTGCCGAAGAGGAGCGCGTGAACTTAACCACTATGCCACCAGGCCACCTCCAACTATTTTTAATTTTTTGAGGAACCGCCATGCTGTTTTCCACAGTGGCTGTACAATTTTACAGTCCCAATCACAGTGCACAAGGGTTCAAATGTCTCCACATCCTCGCAAACACTGGTTGTTTTCTGTTTTATTGATAGTAGCCATCCTAATGGGTATGAGGTGGTATCTCACTGTAGTTTTTATTTCCATTTCCCTAATGATTAGTGATGTTGAACATTGTTTCATGGGCTTATTGGCCATTTATATATCTTCTTTGCAGAAAGGTCTATTTAAGTCCTTTGCCCATTTTTCATTTGGATTATTGTCTTATTATTATTGAGTTTTAAGAGTTCTTTGTGTATTCTGGATTCCAGCCAATATCTGCAACCTCACAAGAAACCCTGAGCCAGACTACCCACCTAAGCTGCTCCCAAAATCCTGCCTCTCAAAGACTGTGTTAATGAATGTTTTTGTTTTAAGAACTAAGTTTTGGGGTAAGTTGTTACACTGCCACAGATAACTGACATATTCAGATATTACTGCAGTCTTTTTCCTGGTTGCTTTTCCTGCTCAGAGTTCTGCTTCCAAATCTTTCTCAGGTTGCTATCATACTAACCTTTCTGAAACACTATTTTCACTATGCTGTTCCTTTACTTCTTTAGAATCTCTCATTCTTGTATTTGTTAGGGCCTTGCGGGCCACACTAAGGAAATCACTCTCTAGGCAATGAAAGCGACATGCAAGTCTGAGGAGTTTATAGGACACAACAGTAGAAACGTCCAGAGCCTCCCAAAATCCCTTATACTGGCCTTTAGATCCTCCATGGTCAGGCACAACCTCCCCCAGTTAGTAGGGAGAAAGAAATGGATCAAAACTTCTGACTGACATCTTTTTTGTGATTTTGTATAAATCTCAAACTTGTCTCATCACCACATCAGCCATGCAGGCCAGCAAGAACATTAAAGTCCTCCATGGCTGGTCTTATCTTACCACCTGACTCTCACTGCCAAGCCTATATCTTCCTTCACTCCTGCCCTCTCCCTGCCCAGAATGTCTGGGTCTCCCTACTTCTTCAGTCAGAACTCAGCCAGCCCTTCACCACCTGCCATAGAGCCTTTCTGGGCTCCAACCCTGAAGTGCCGCAGCTCTTGCTTTCTCAGGCCACAGCTAGTCACCTTGGACCTCTGAAAGTGGTCCTCTAGTCCAGGCTTTGATTGCAGTCCATCTGGCTCTCTGAGGTCAAAACGACAGCAGTCAGCAATTCATGGTTTTGGTTTAAGCTAAAAACAGGCTTTGTGGCTGTTGAAAATGTCACTGAGCATTTTCAGTCATTTACACTTCAGTAGAGGTCATTGGGCCCTCCCTAGGAGTGACATCTCATGGGCGGGAAGGGCAAGAGGATACAGAGTTAGGAGCAACATTTGTATAAGGCGGCAAATAAGGGTTTAAATTCTTCTTTAAAGAGAGGCACCAGATGCCTGGAACTAACAAGATCTCTGCCTACATGGATCAAGAGCAAGAAGAGAGACCAGACAATTCTCCCTTACTAAACAGTGCTGCTTAGAATGACCACCGTCTGCGAAGCACTAACACACACAACATTTACCATCAGCTGAAAAAACATTTGATTTGTTTCACAGTGCCCCAACCAGTCCGGTTGCTTTAATCCTGGTCTTGCTATAGAATGATCCCAGCTTTTCTCCTAGATTAAAGCCAGCAAAGAGCTTGCTGCCCAAACCTGCCAAGAGTAAGTGTCCGTAAAGCTACTTCCCTGTGGAAAAAACCCGACCTGACATTCTAATAAGCCCTCTACACAGGTTTCCCACCCTATAAGACTGATGTCTGCTCCCCACAGGCCCACCCTGGCCATAATCTTTCAATTTCCTCCAAGTTTGTGTCCAGAAATAAGGTTAGAAAACCAGGGTGAAGGTTTGAATGCTAAGTCACAGGGCATGAACTTTGGTCTCCAACAAGACCTTGCTGAAAGTGTTGCAAAGGAAAAAGTTGAGGCCTGACATGAGGAAGACCAGGGAACAAGCCCTAATGAGTTTCCTCCTTTCCAGAGCCTCAGTTTGACCATGGCTTCCTCACCTGGGAGTTGTGAGATCAGCCAGGCCCTGGGGCAAAGCTGGTCACTTGCTCTCCATAGATGGGGCTCAGTCTCTGAGGACATCATTACTTCCCACAGGAGGCCACTCAGGCTAATGTGGGGTGACAGGCTGAAGACGGCCAAGCCCCTCTCTGGGGAGGGAAATGTGTGAAGAGATGGTGACGGGGCACTCTGAGCCCAGAGGAATGTGTCAAAAGACATGTCTAGAATAATCGTGCCTCTCTGTCTTTAGCTTTCTTCCTGAGGCGGGCTTTACAGGTGACCTGTTTCAATCTTGCTGATAACGTTCAAGTTTGCTGAAATCAGAGTTTTGGGGAGGCACTTTTCTTTCCCATCCCCAAAGAAGTGGCGCAAGGTCAGGAGAGGCTGCCCGACAGAGATCTTTTGAGCGGTTAGAAGCTGCTCACTTTGCGCGGTCCGGCTCTTTGGGGAGCGAGGCACAGCTTCCCCCAACTCCCGAAAGGGGCGAAAGGGAGATTCCCTAGATTTTTCAAGGAAGCTCCGACGAGCCCCCTTCTGTCCGAGGCCACGTATCGCGGGAGACCCTGCTTTCCGCGTCCCGCCCGGGCCTCTTGCCTCCAGCCCACGCCCCAGCCCCCACGCACCTTCACCGTGTCCAGCGGGTGCCCCACGAACACCAGGCACATGCCGCCAAAGCCGCCGGCCAGCAGGTTCTTGAGCGGACTGATGCGCTTCGCCTGGTCTGTCATGGTTCGCCCGTCCGTCAATGTGCCTGTCGCTTCCCCGCCAGCCCCGCTCCAGCGCCCTAGCCGCAGCGCCGGCGCCGCCGACCTTTCACCCACTTTCTTGTGGGCGGGGCACCAGCCCAGGGCAGGTCGGGAGGAGGACTTAGACTGCCCAGCCCGGCTTCCGCCGTGGAAAGCTGCTTCCGGCCACGGCCCCGCCCCTATGGGCTTGGCTTGAGAGAGAGGGGCTGGCCGTGACGCTGTCTAGGCGGTGTTTGGAAGCGCTGGCCGGTGGACTCCCTCCTCCAAGAAGTCGTCCTGGATTTAAGTGTTTCCTCCTCTGGGCTCCCATTCCTCCATTCATTCCGCAGAAGTCGATTGTGCTCTGCTGTGTGCCAGGCGCCCTTGTAGAGCTAGTAGCTAGTAGCACAGCACACGGGGCCTTCTCCTTGTGGAGCTTAACAAAGACAAAGACCATAATAAAGATAACTAAGTGAAAAATGCATAGTGTATCAAGTGGTCATAACTGCTACGGAGAAAAATAAACCTAGAAAGACGGCTACAGAGTGTGAGGGGGGTGAGTAATTTGCCATTTTAATTAGGTGAGTAAGGGATTCAAGACCTGAGAAGGTGAGAGAGTAAGTCCTGTCCATATATATCAGGTGGAGGGTGAGGGACCTTCCAGGCAGAGGAAAAGAAAATGCAAAAGCCCTGAGATGTGCTGTGCCTGGCCTGTTTTGAGGAACCACAGGGAGGCCTTTGTGAACAGGGTGAGGGAGAGGGAGAGTAGCTGATGAAGACATGAAGGTAATGTGGCATACCGGACAGGGTTTTGTGTGCCGCTGTGGGGACATCAGCCTCTCCTCTGAAAGAGATGGGAGCCATTCTGGGATTTAGAGCAAGGGAGTGACATAGTCTGACTTAAGTTAACAGGATCCCTCTGACTGCTGGGTGAAAACAGACTGTAGGGAGCAAGGAGGAAGCAGGGAGCCTTGAGGAGGCTAAAGGTAATGGTCAGAGATGCTGGCATGGATCAGGGCATAGCAAAGGAGGTGGTGAGAAGTGTTCAGATTCTGGATATATTCTGAAGGAAGAATCTAAAGGAATTGTTAATGAATAGAACTTAAGGTATGTGAGAGAGGAGTTGAGGATGATGCTTTACCTTATTGACTCTAGGTGGACGGTGTCCAAGTATTCACTATATTATTCTTTCATCATTTCTGTATGTTTGAAATTTTTCAAATTACTCTGCAGCAGGTACCTCACTGCCCAGCTGACTTGATAACAGTCTTCCTCTGTAGGCATTCCCAGGCTAGAGGGAAGACTGGAGTGGGGAAAATGGACCATGTATGCTGGGGGTGGAAAGATGAGTAACAGGATCAGGACTGGGATCAGAAGTGACTAGGCCTGGCTGGTCCAGAAGGCCTGTAGGGGAGTAGAGGGCAAGGAGGCTGGGGCAAGACCCAAAAGCCTGTCTACTCTGTGCTATAGGCTTTTTCTAGGAGGTGGTGGGGAACCATGGAAGAATTTTAAGCACAGTGGTGACATGATCAGATTTGTTTTAGAAAATTGATTTTGGGTGGATGAATTTGTGTTGGGAGAGACTGGAAGCAGGGAGACCAGTTAAGAAGAATTACAGGGGGCCTGCCAGTGGTGCAGCGGTTTAGTTCGCGCTTTGGCAGCCCCAGGTTCGCGGGTTCGGATCCCGGGCACCTGCCAATGCACCGCTTGTCAGCCTTGCTGTGGCAGCATCCCATTAAAGTAGAGGAAGATGGGCATGGATGTTAGCCCAGAGCAAAAAAGAGAAAGATTGGCAATGGATGTTAGCTCAGGGCTGGTCTTCCTCACCAAAAAAAAAAAAAAGGGGGGGGGGGCGGAATTACAGTGGTCCAGGCAAGAGGCAGTAAAGGCATGAACTGAAGCAGGGGTCATAGAAGGATGAAAAAGGGGATAGAACCCAGAGGCATTACCAGAAAACCTGTAGAAGCTTTGCAGTGCCCATGGCATATCTGGGGACATACCTGGTCAGTGTCAGATTTACAGCTTGGGAACCAGGAGAGAAGTGAGAGACAGAAGCCAGAAAATCTTCAGCATAAAGACGTATATACAATCCCTGGAAGACTGTACTATGGGAATAGAGGCTGGCATGGAAGGAGGAGCCCCCAAAGCGGAAGTTGATGTTAGAGTTTTAGAAGAAAACAAAGAGAGAATAGTGCCTTTGAGTCCGAGGGATGAAACGGTCACATGCTGGGTCAAGCTAAGGAATTTAAGTGCTCATTAGGTTTAACTATTAGTCATTGGTGACATTTAGAAGAAGTTTTCCAGTAGTGTTGACAGTGATGGGTTGAATCCTAAACAGGCAGCAAGAAGGCAGAGGCACTGAGAGTCAATTACTGGTTCAAGGAGCTTGACAGGGAAGAGAGAGGAACAAAGGGTTAAAGGAGGATTTAGATTTCAGTGTTTGTTTAAGATGAGACTGAAGCTGAGGGAAATATCTAGAAAGGAAAAAGGGCAGCTGATAAGACAAGGTCCCTGAGTTGGTGGGAGTGGTATCTGGTGTGTGTGACATCACCTGGCAAGCTTCTTCTAAATGCCCTGGAATTTCCAGGGCTCTGACTCTAAATCTCTAGAATTGAGTTCCGGCACAAGAGTCTTCAAAGCTCTGTGACTGAGTTTGAGAAGCATCCATTGTTAAGAACCTCCAAGACAGAAGGAAGAGTGTTCAAGGTAGGCAAGGAGACAGCTCACAAGATGTAAAGTAAGGTTGCATAATGCCTAACACACAGTAGGTGCTTAAAAAGATGATTTTTTTTTTTTTTTTTTGTGGGGAAGACCAGCCCTGAGCTAACATCCGTCCAATCCTCCTCTTTTTGCTGAGGAAGACTGGCCCTGGGCTAACATCCGTGCCCATCTTCCTCTACTTTATATGGGACGCCGCCACGGCATGGCTGACAGGCAGTGCGTCGGCGGGCGCCCGGGATCCGAACTCGCAAACCCCGGGCTGCCAAGCGCGGACTAAACCGCTGCGCCACCGGGCGGCCCAAAAAAAAAAAAGATGATTTTTGAGTGAGTTAGAAAGTGGGTTGCTGTCCTCAGAGGGCCTCAGTATGGCTGAGGAGAAGAATCTCAGACATTGGAACAAAAAAGTGCTGTTAGGAGAGACCGCAGGTAAGAAGTGGGTTGTCAGCTCTCAAGGAGGCCTGAGGTTTCCTCCTGATTTTCTACCCCAGTGAACATTATTGTCTTTGTTTCCCAAAGATTATGGGGAATTTCCACCATGAAAGGGCAGGACTGTGTTAAGTACCCAGGCCACATGTTTACTGAGCACCTCTGGTTGGCAAAACTCTGTGTTCATTGCTGGATTAACCTCAGGAGTTTTATTGGACAGAAGGTCCAAGATTTGGGGTTTGGTAATGGGACTTTGTTTCTCTCATTTATGGCTTGTATAGCTCTGGCTGCAGAAGAGGAGCTAATTTAGAGTCAATCTGCACTCAGAGCAGCTTCAGGAAGAGATGGTGTTTGATATAGAACAGCTCTCCTGGTAAACCTGGGCACCTCCATGACAGACCTCAGTGAGGACTCCACTCAAGCCCACCAGGTTCTATTAAATCCTCATAGGGTAACCAATAATCCACTAAACAAATGGTCTTCCTGCCTCCTCATTTTATCATCCTTACACATAGCAAGAAAATTTACCTAAATGTAATCTGACTATGTCATTCCCTGGTCAAAAACCTCCTCAGCTTCTCATTGCATCAGAATAAAATACAAGTGGTTCAGGGGCAGTCAAGGCTTTTCAAATCTCACGCTAGCTTACTTCTTCAACTTTGTTTTTCTCTAGACTGTTTCTTTATCTCTGAGCAAACTGAGATTTTCCTGGTTTACCACACAGACCTGTTATTTAATTGCTCCCTTCCTTACCCCAGGCCTTTAGTCATGCTTTCCCCTTCAGCCCAGGGTGTCCTTCCTCTCCCCATTCCATAACATGTTGATGCAGGAGATGTATACTGAGTTACTTCCACATGCTAGACATTGTCCAACTAGTGGTTCTTAGCCATTTTGGAGGTGGAGAATCCCTGGTCCCCTCTCCCCAGAAAAATGTACGTATGCATATGCACTTCCGGGTTTGCTTTCAATTTCATGAGAACTTGAAGCCATCCTTGGACCTCAGATGAGAAGCCTTGTTCCTAGACCTTGGGAATCAAACATGAATGAGAGGAGCTAATTTTCCCAATGTCCCTTCTTTGGTCCTTTCTTCTTCTTTCTTTCTTCCTGGCGTCAAATGCCAAGTCTGCAATGAAATCTCCCCAATCTCTGTACTTCTCATGGGCTCCAACCCTGGCTCTCTAACTGCTGACAGGAATCTCGGACTCAATACACCTGAAAGTAAATGGCTTCCAGGAAAAAAGAACCCACAAGAAATCTTGAATTCTGGCGCTGGCCTGGTTGCATAGTGGTTAAGTTTGTGAGCTCCACTTCGGCAGCCCAGGGTTCACAGGTTCGGATCCTAGGTGCGGAACTACACACCACTCATCAAGCCATGCTGTGGCAGTATCCCACATACAAAAAAGAATAAGATTGGCTCAGATGTTAGCTCAGGGACATCTTCCTCAAGCAAAAAAGAGGAAGATTGGCAACAGATGTTAGCTCACCAGGAATCTTCCTCACTAAAAAAAAAAAAAAAACTTTTAATTGATGTCTTAATAGTTTATAACATTGTGAAATTTTAGTTGTACACTATTGTTTGTCAATCACCATATAAATGAATCCTTTCACCCCTTGTGCCCACCTCCCCTCCCCCTTGCCCCTGGTAACCACCAAACCTCTCTGTCTGTGTGTTCGTTTATATTCCACATATGAATGAAATCATGCAGTGTTTGTCTTTCTTTCTCCAGCTTATTTCACTTAACATAATACTCTCCAGGTCCATCCATGTTGTTGCGAATGGGACAATTTTGTCTTTTTTTTATGGCTGAGTAGTATTCCGTTGTGTATATATACCACCTCTTCTCTTTTTTGTGTGTGAGGAAGACCAGCCCTGAGCTAACATCCATTGCCAATCCTCCTCTTTTTGCTGAGGAAGACTGGCCCTGGGCTCACATCCATGCCCATCTTCCTCTACTTTATATGGGACGCCGCCACAGCACGTTTGACAAGCAGTGCGTTGGCGGGCACCCGGGATCCGAACTGGTGAACCCCTGGCTGCTAAAGTGCAAACTAAACCACTGGCCACTGGGCCAGCCCCTACCACCTCTTCTTTATCCAATCATTGGTTGAGGGACACTTGGGTTGCTTCCACTTTTTGGCTATAGTGAATAATACTGCAATAAACATAGGGGTGCATAAACCTCTTTGGATTGTTGATTTCAGGTTCGTCGGGTAGTGCCTAGTAGTGGGATAGCTGGATCATGAGGTATTTCTATTTTTAATTTTTTGAGGAATCTCCATACTGTTTTCCATAAAGGTTGCACCAGTTTGCATTCCCAGCAGCAGTGAATTTGTGATCCTGTTTCTTCACAATCTCTCCAACATTTGTTGTTTTTTGTCTTGGTGATTATAGACATTCTAACAGGTATAAGGTGACATCTTAGGGTAGTTGTGATTTGCATTTCCCTGATGATTAGTGATGCTGAACATCTTTTCATGTGCCTGTTGGCCATCTGTTTATCTTCCTTGGAAAAGTTTCTGTTCATATCCTCTGCCCATTTTTTGATAGGGTTGTTTCTTTTTTTGTTGTTCTGTTGTGTGAATTCTTTGTATATTATGGAGATTAACCCTTTGTCGGATATATGACTTGCAAATATTTTCTCCCAGCTGGTGAGTTGTCTATTCATTTTGATCCTGGTTTCATTTGCCTTGTAGAAGCTCTTTAATCTGATGAAGTCCCACTTGTTTTTTTTTTCTTTTGTTTCCCTTGTCTGAGTAGACATGAAATTCAAACAGATCCCTTTATGACTGATGTCAAATAGTGTACTGCCCATATTTTTTCCAGGAGTTTTATAGTTTCAGGTCTCACTTTCAGCTCTTTGATCCATTTTGAGTTAATTTTTGTGTATGGTGATAGAAGATGGTCTACTTTCATTCTTTTGCATGTGGCTGTCCAATTTTCCCAGCACCATTTATTGAAGAGACTTTCCTTTCTCCATTGTATGTTCTTAGCTCCTTTGTTGAAGATTAGCTGTCCGTAAATGTGTGGTTTTATTTCTGGGCTTTCAATTCTGTTCCATATATCTATGTGTCTATTTTTGTACCAGTACCATGCTGTTTTGATAACTTTGATAGCTTTGTAGTATATTTTGAAGTCAGGGATTGTGATGCCTCCGCCTTTGTTCTTTTTTTTCAGGATTGCTTTAGCTATTTGGGGTCTTTTCTTGCCCCATATGAATTTTTAGTATTCTTTGTTCTATTTCTGTGAAGAATGTCATTGGGATTGTGACTGGGATTGCAATGAATCTGTAGATTGCTTTAGGTAGAATGGACATTTTAACTATGTTTATTCTTCCAATCCATGTGCATGGCATATTTTTCCATTTCTTTATGTCTTCATCAATTTTTTTCAGTAGTGTCTTATAGTTTTCATTGTATGGGTCTTTCACCTCCTTGGTTAAATTTATTCCCAGATATTTTATTCTTTTGGTGGCAATTGTAAATGGGATGGTCTTTTTGGAAAAAAAGAAATCTTGAATCCCAAAAATACTCTTGAGCTGAATTAAAGCATGGATACTCCTAGAAAGCAAATTAGAAAGCTGATATGACCAACCTGATAAATTCTCTTAAAAAGGCAGTATAAAGAATAAAGAAAAATAAAAGAGAAAAATTGTGGCACAGAAGACAGATTCAGAAGTTCCAACACTTCTCTAATAGGAGTTCCAGTAGGAAAGGACAGAGTAAGGAGAGAAGGACATAATCAAAGAAATAAAGAAGAAAATATCTCAGATAGGAAACTCAAATCTTTCAACTGAAGGGGTCAGTGAGTACCGAGCAGGATGAATAAAAAAGACATCTATATGCACTGTGCCAAATTTTCAGAACAAAATGGATAAGAAGGGAAATTTAAAAGCCTTCAGAGCAGGAAAAAAAAAAAAAACATAGGCTATCAGGCAAGGAATAAGAATCAAAACACAGGAGATTTCCCATTCATTATGCTGACTGCAAGACAACAACAGAAAATAGCTTCCAGCTTCTGAGGTAAAATAATTTTGAATCTGGAATCTTATATCCAGCCAAACTAGCATTCAGGTGGAAGCAACAAGCACACTTTCAACCAAGAAAAGAAAAACTTGGAAATTTGTCTACCCACAGGCCTTCTCTGAAAGAATTATTCAAGGATATACCACAGCAAACAAATAAATCCAAGACAGAAAACATGGTAAGCAAAGAAACTTGTGAAACTTATAGTTATCTTAATGATCATTGATGTTAAAGTAAAAATAAGAATATGGTACAAAAAATTCCAGAAGATTTACATAAGAGGTAGCACCTGGGCCATATCCAACATGTTTCTGTATGTGGTTGCTCTCACTGTTACTCATTTCTAAATTTTAGAGGTTAGCATAACCCTAATGCCAAAGTCAGACAAGGATCGTGTTTACACACAAAAAGGAAACCAGAGACTAGTATCACTCAAAGCATGAATACAAAAATATTAAAAGTAAAATATTAGCAAATCAATTCCAGCGAAGTTTTAAATGGATAAGGTGTTGTGACCAAGCACAGTTTAAAATTAGCGAATCCCATAATGTGATCACAACACTCACATGGTTAAGGATGAAAATCCTACCATCATTCTCAATAAATACTAAAAACCATGTGATATTTATGGTAGACATGGAGTTGTACTACCTAGAACCTCCTTCAAGGAAGGCCTGGCTGCCCAGCTGTAGGGCATATGGTAGCAGACAGCCTCCACCTCTCAATCCTTCAGCATATGCCTCAGCTTCAGAGAGCTGCTTCCCCTCAGGTCTCACCCTTCCCAGGACAGCCCATACCCAGTGACTGGGCAAGGTAGGGATAAAAATGCTTGCATCACAGTTGAACTTCTGACTCTGCCCAATTCTGCTTCCTGCCCCTTCCCTTTAGGTATGTTGGTCCCTAAAAAATATCTTGCTCTCCAAACTCCATCTCAACGATTGCTTCCAGAGAGTCCAACCTGCAATAGTAGTATTCAACGTCATTCCTTATAAAAAACAAAACACAATGGAAAAGAACATAAAACTGTCAACTTAAGATTTGAAGTAAACTCTCTTATAATGGCTAAAGAGTAGCTACCTTTTTTTTGATAAGCAAACTAATAACTACCATATTTTTCTTAGCAAAAATATTTAACGGTGAGGGGCCGGCCCAGTGGCGCAGCAGTTTAGTTTGCGCTTGGCAGCCCGGGGTTCGCGGGTTTGGATCCTGGGCGCCTGCCCACGCACTGCTTGTCAGCTATGCTGTGGCGGCGTCCCATATAAAGTAGAGGAAGATGGGCACGGATGTTAGCCCAGGGCCAGTCTTCCTCAGCAAAAAGAGGAGGACTGGCAACGATGTTAGCTCAGGGCTGGTCTTCCTCACAAAAAAAAAAAAAAAGAAAAAAAAATTTAACAGTGAAATATTAGAAACTTTCCTATTAATGACAGGAAAAAAGGTAAAGATGCTTTGATTGTGATTACTGCTTAATGTTTTACTGGACATGGTAGCCAATGCAATAAGACCAATAGGGGGCCAGCCTGGTGGCATAGTGGTTAAGTTCGCAGGCTCCACTTTGGCAGCCCCGGGGTTCGCTTGTTCAGATCCTGGGCATGGACCTGTGCACTGCTCATCATGCCATGCTGTGGCGGTGTCCCATATATAAAGTAGAGGACGATTGGCACAGATGTTAGCTCAGCAACAATCTTCCTCAAACAAAAAGAGGAGGATTGGCAACAGATGTTAGTTCAGGGCCAGTCTTCCTCACACACACACACAGAAAGACTAAAAGGAGGGGAGGGAGAGAAAGAAGAAAGTAGGAAAGGAAGGAAGAAAGAAAGAAGGAAGGACAAAAAGGAAGGAGGGAGATAAGAAAAAGAAAGAAGAAATGAAAAATTTAAATACTAAAAATTAAGGGGCTGGCCCAGTGACGCAGCAGTTTAATTCACGCTTTGGCAGCCCGGGGTTCGCGGGTTTGGATCCTGGGCGTCTGCCGACGCACTGCCTGTCAGCCATGCTGTGGCGGTGTCCCATATAAAGTAGAGGAAGATGGGCACAGATGTTACCCCAGGGCCAGTCTTCCTCAGCAAAAAAGAGGAGGATTGGCAACGGATGTTAGCTCAGGGATGGTCTTCCTCACACACAAAAAATTAAGAGTCCAGGGGCTGGCCTGGTGGCCTAGCAGTTGGGTTTGCATGTTCTGCATGTTCTGCTTCGGCAGCCCAGGATTTGCCAGTTCGGATCCTGGGCGTGGAACTGCTCACTGCTCATCAAGCCATGCCGTGGTGGCATCCCACATATCAAATAGGGGAAGATTGGCACAGATGTTAGCTCAGGGACAATCTTCCTCGCCAAAAACAACAACAAAAACATGTTGTGGTATTGGAGCTGGAATAGGCAAACAGACCCTCAAAACAGAACTAAGAGTCCAGATAACAGATCCATGTATACACGGGAATTTAGATCACAAGAAAGGTGCAGCTTTTCTAAATAGTGGATAAAGGATGATCTATTCAATAAATGATGTTGGAAACTGACTATCAAATTAGAAAAAATAAAACTAGACTGTCTATACATCCTACCAAATACAAATTGTGGATAAAGAGCTCAACCTGAAAGACAAGAATATAAAATATTAGCATTTCATGCATGTCCTTCCAAGACCCTTTCTATGCATCTACATACACATATGTATCTACAGCTACACACACACACACACACACACACACACACACACACACAGAGACACTTACACAAACCCCTTTTTTCCATTAATAAAAAACGATTATGAGTATCATTCTGCTTTCACTCAGTAGAAGGTGCTATTATTATCCTCATTTCACAAATGAGAACTCTAAGTCACAGAGAGGTGAGGTTCCTTGCCCAATGTCACACAGCTAGGAAGATGTTGAACTGGGATTCTAACCCTGGGCATCTGGCTCCAAACCCTATAAGCCTAGCCTGTGACAGAAAGCTTTGGAGGGTTTTGAATAGGGAAGTGACATGTTTTATGCTTTAAAAAGATCTTTCTAGACAATGTAGAGAACAGATATAGCAGAGCAAGTGTAGAAGCATGGAGACTAGTTAAGGGACCTGCTCACATTCAGGGACACATGGTGGTGTCTTACAGTAGAGCAGCAGGTGGTGAGAAGTGCCAGATCAGGAAATACCATGGAGGTATAGCACATTGGAATTGCTTATGGACTAAATGTGGAATGTGAAATGGAAAGAAGAGTTACGGGAGACTTGTAAATTTCTGGCCTGAGTAAACAGTGAGAGATAGTGGTATTACTGAGCTGGAAAATAATGGGGGAATGGCAAGTTTGGGGATGAAATTGAGTTTTGTTTGGGACATATTAAATTTGAGTGCCAATATGACATCCAAACGGAGGTGGTGAATGGACAATTAAATTTATTGAGTGTGGAGTTCAGGAAAGTGGGCTAGGGCTAGAAATAAAAACCTGGAAGTCATCAACGTATTGGAGGTACTCAGGCAAAGAGATTACATGAAAACACTAGGGAATGAGTCTACATAGATGGAGCAGAGGCTGAAGATAGAGCCCACAGACTCTCCTATGCAGTAATCCTCACAGCAATTTCATACTTATTTAACTATTCCTCTAATTTCTGCATCTCCTTCTAGACCTAAGCTCATTGGCTGTAGGGACTGTGGTCTCTTTTCCTCATCATTATATTTAACAACATGGTGCCTGGCTTTTAGCTGGGTTCAAAGAACCAGAGGCATTTTTAAAAGGTGATTTGGCAGTATCTATCACAAAATGAGCATAGCAGTTGACTCACCAATTCCATTTCTAGGACTATAACCCCAAACATTTTTACATCTATGCAGAAAGAATTACATACAGGGGTGTTCACTGCAGCACTATTTGTAATTGTGAAAAATTGGAAACAGATGACATGCAAAAGGAGCATGGACAAACAGATGACAATACTTTCATACTAGGAAATAGAGAGAAGGGGTCCAGCATTGTGAAAAGAGGGTAGGCTCTGGAGCCAGACGGCCGGGGTTAGAATCTTAGCTTGGTCACTTCCTAGCTTTATGACCTTGAGCAATTACCACATCTCTCTGTTCCTTAGTTTGTTAATTTGTGAAATGGAGGTAACAATACCACCTTCTACTAAGTGAAAAAAGAAGCAGAATGATATTTATAATAGCCTGTTATCAACAAAAAAAGTTTGTGTAAATGTGTGTGTACAGCTGTCAATATAGATATGTATGTAGATGCATAGGAAGAGTCCTGGAAGGATGTGCACCAAACTCTGGATTGTGGCAACAACCCTGGATAGGGTAAAGAGAGTTGAAGTAGGTTAATGGGAATATTCACATGTTGCTGTCAATACTTTTGTATTAATTTTTTACAACTTTAATGTATCAATATATTAGTTGTGTAATTAAAATCAATAAAGGCAAGATGAATAAGATGAAAGATATATGTATAGATATATATGTAATATATGCTATGTGACAGATTATATTTTTCAAAGATGGCCACACCAACCTATATCCCATTCCACATGCTTTCCTTACAATGTGATATGATGTCGGTATTCCTTCATTGAGGGTGGGGCTTTATTTTCTCCCCTTGAACCTAAAAGGACCTTTGTAACTGCTTGAATTATTAAAATGTGGTAGAAGTAATGCTGTGTGACTTCAAAGGCTAGGTCAAAAAAGGAGACACAACTTTCACCTGGCTCACTCTCTCTTAATACAGTTGTGTTGGAACCCAGCCACCATGTTACCAGGAAAACCAGGCCACGTGGAGAGGTCGTGTGTGTGTACATTCTGGCTAACAGCCCCAGCTAGACCTCCAGCTGACAGCCACCATCAACCACCAGATGTATGAGTAAATAACTCTTCCTATGATTACAGCTCCCAGCCTTCAAGTCTTCTAGCTGAGGCCCCAGACATCAAGGAGCTGAGATAAACCATTCCCACTGTGGCCTGTCCAGAATCCTGTCACACAGAAACCGTAAGACTTTGTATTTTATATTTATACATTTTATATGCATATATATTTTTGAAAATGGAATATCATACACGTTTTATATCCTATTCTTATCACTTAAGAGTATATCATAAATACGTCAATAGATGCCTTAGTACAGCATCGTTAATGGCTTTCTTTAACAATTGCTAAAAATTATATACATTACCATAATTTAACAAACCCTTACTTTTGGACATTTGGGATGCTGGAAACTATTTCCTATTAGAATCACCATTCCAAAACACACATATGTGCCCATATTTTTATACATATCCTTAAATATTTTGGCTTAATTTTTAAATCTTTATTTCCTGGGAAGAAATTGCCACTAGTTAAAAATGTTGTCATCAGTCCAATAAATGTTTATTTAATAAAGTAACATTGAAAACAAGGTTGGATCTGTGCCCTTAAGAAACTCACCTTTACCAGGGGAAAGACAGATGAACAAATAAGAATAACAGACAGGATTCTAATATATTGTATGTGCACCCATGTGCTTCATATGTGACCTCATTCTCTATTTTGCAAATGCAATAATTCTACAGAAAGACTGACGGTTTCCCTTTTATTCACTGGAGATTTATTACCACTAACCCAAAGTGAGAATTTCTAATTGACCGTTACTTGCAGAAAATATATTTTGGGTCCTTTGCTAGTATCCTAATTTAAAGGGATATGTTTTGTTAAATTAAATAAGTACACTGGATTACAGACTTTCATGTTGCTAACATATAAAATTCATAATCCTGCAATATGTTACGCACTCATTACTATTAATTTTAACTCTAAATTAATTTAGGGCTTTCTAGTATTTGATTGCACCTGATTTAGGTACATACTCTGAGCTAAACTGGAAGCTGAAAATCATGTGTAAGAAATACACGAACACATGCAAGAAGCAAGAACTAAATACGAAAGCCCGTTACACACAGACATCTTGAATATCAGTACATACACAACTCGTGTATGGCTGGAAATGGTTCGGGTTGTGTACGGACTTGCACAGCCAGGAGGCTCCTAAACATCATCGGCTTCACACTGGCGTTTCCACTGTTGTGCAGCAGCAACTTGAATGAGCCGTCGTTGCTCTACCTATCCATAATACTTGACAACAGGTCCTAGAAGGTACTGGAAGTCATAATGGCACTTCCTATACTGTCGGAAGAAACTGTGCAGCAAGGCAGTTAAGATTCAATCTTGTACGGTGAATGGGAAGCCGGAGAACTGGGCGGCGAACCAGGCAGCGGAGAGGGAAGCGAAAGCCCGGCGTGGTCCTGAGGTTCGAAGGCCACCAGGCGACGGCCTCAGAGCGTAGTCAGAAATGCTCGGCCTGGCGCGCTGACCCCCAAGGCCCAACTCTTCTTCGACCAAGTAGCGGCCGGGAAATAACAGTCCTGTGTCCACTCCAAGAACCTCAGGATGTTTTCTTCGTGCCCGACATCCGAGGACAGACAGTGAACTGAGGAGTGCATTAGAAAAACGCTGGTTAAAAATATCCCGGCGGGCGGCGCTGGTAGGCGACAGCCAGAAGAGATGCTTTGATCACCCTCCAATAAGCCTAACTCGCTCCTCTGCTGCCTCCCGCAGCAGTCAGCGCCGGCTGTGCCCGGGTAAGACTCTGGGTCGGAGGGCCGGCCGACGAGCGTTTCTACCCAGCGCCTGCCGCGACCCCGGCGACCGCGGGTCGACCCCAGACCGGAAGTGACGCAATCGCGCCGAGCACTTCCGGAGCTGCGGCGACGGCTCCGCCGGAGGAAGCAGCGCGGGCCTTGACCGGCGTCGGCCCGCCGCCTCCGCCGCTGCCTCTGTTGGGTCCCATCCTTCCGGCCCGGCCCAATCCGGTCTGGCCTTCCCGGGCTCAGCGGCTGCGGGGCCGCGGCTCCCGGTAAGTGTGCGGCGAGAGTCGCGGCATTGTTTACCCCGGCGAGCCGGCGGAGGGGGTGGACTCTCCGCGCGCCTCCCTAGCCCGGCCGGGGCTCCGCCTTCGTTGCCGCCCGCGAGGCCCCGGCGCCCCCGGCCGCTTCTGCACGGTCTCAGCGTCCTCCGCCGCCCGTTGAGGGGCGGCTGAAGGCTGCGGGCGGGAGCGCGGCGTCTCCGTTTTTCCTCCTCCCGCTGCCTTCTCAGCTCGCGGAGAGGTCGGAGGCCAGCGCCTCTGACCGACTGGCGCCGGCGCATCTGGGCCCTTCTAGCCGGGCGCGCCGGGGAAACGCGCCGCCTTCGGGTCTCCCCAACTCGAGTCTTCATTGGGAGTTCTCTCAGTGCCGCCGGCGCGGTTAGTTAACGCCCGCCTGTTAAGAGTCCCCCAGCGCGTGGACTCCGTGTCCTCGCGGATATCCCAGCGCCTCACCGGACGCTGCTGTGCTAGCCGCGGGAGAGGCAGCCGTGTTCTCGGATGACTTCACCTCACTACTGATTGTTGCTCTGTCCCGCAGAACTTTCTGCCACAATGGACGTGTTCTATACCTTTGCTGTTGAGTAGGGTAGCCACTAGCCACACGTGGCCATTGAGCATTTGATTTGTGGCTAGTGCGACTGAAAAACTAGATTTTAAATTTTATTTAATTTTCAAGCTATGTTAAATTTAAATAACCACATGTGGCTAGTGGCTACCATATCAAACAGGACAGATACAGTGTAGGGTTTTGAAACTAAGTTGATGTTTCATATTTTTGTGCCACGTAGTTTCCTTCGGAGATGTAGACTTAGTAAATGACCATTCATTGCTAAATATTATATCTGGAGTAAACGTTGTCAGACTCACCAGAAGGTGTGTATTTTGTTCTGTCGGCTGTAAGCTGAGAAGTCTTCAGTTTGGATCCTTTAGCCCACGGTGGGTGTCAGGTCTTCTGAACACGTGACTTTGGCTCTGGGGGAAAAGTGATTTCCATTACTCCTCTGTTTAGGATATAGGGATAATATTTAACATCTGAAGGAAATCAAAGCGTTGTTATCAGCTTTGTTAATAAGGCAGTAACATGCTGGCCCCTTTGAGCGGTGTCTGCGCGCTTTCAAGTAGAATAGGGATATTTAACTTTGAAAAGATTAAAAGTTAAGTTTTTATTGAAATTTGGGCCTAGAACACCCAGTAAGTTTGAAATGGCATTCTCTTTTTTGGAGGGGGGCATGAAGTTTCCCCTGCTTATTGAATATTTAGTTGGTGAGAAGCCAATGGGCAACCTCTAAGCCCAAATCCAGGGGAGAAATCCAGAGAAAGTGAAAAGAATGCTCTTTTATTGTGATTCTGGAGGTAGCTTTGTGGATAGTATTAGGCTTCCTGGGAGGGTGATGGGGAGTTATGAATCCCCATAGGCCATGGATCTGGTGGAATTATGACACTGGGCTCTACTGGTTGCCAGCAGTGTGATCCTGGGCAAGTTGCTTAACCTTTTTGAACTCTTAGCTTCCTCATTTATAAGAAGGGGTTGATAGCCACTTTGTAGGGTTATGAAGATTTAATAAGAATGAGCCTGACCTGAAACTGGCTCTCATTAAATGAGAGCTATTGTTGGTAGTGATATTTTTTAGATGGGAGAAAAATTCGTAGATACTATCTGCCAGATAAGCAATATCTTACACAAAAATACAGGTAAAAGAAGAGGTTAAAAGAAATCAATTGTTCTTCTACTATTTTGGAAATAACCTTCCACAATCATTGTTTGGACTTGGATTTTCATTTAGTTTGTATTTGCTTGTCTATGGTTTTTTTTTTTTTTTTTTTTTTTTTTGTGAGGAAGACCAGCCCTGAGTTAACATCTGTAGCTAATCCTCCTCTTTTTGTTGAGGAAGACTGGCCCTGGGCTAACATCCGTGCCCATCTTCCTCCACTTTATATGGGACCCCGCCACGGCATGGCTGACAAACAGTACATCGGCGGGCGCACGGGATCCGAACCGGCGAACCCCGGGCTGCCAAGCGCGAACTAAACCGCTGCGCCACCGGGCCGGCCCTGCTTGTCTATGTTTGAAGTATTTTTTTTGAAGTTATAAGCTCTGGTTTCCCAAGAAATTCTAAAGGATAAAGAAATAGACATAAAGTTTCTAATTTAGTAAGCAAGTAGTAATCATTTAGTCTTGGATAGTGGGATCTGTATCTCTGAGAAAGTCAGATGGCCCTTGAGCAGTCAGAAGAGGTGGGAAATGCGTGTTAATATTGCCTGTTGGGCATCCTATTGGAGACATTTTTTATTTGAAAATAATTTTTTCATAAGTAAAGTGAGATCTGTAATATTGGCAGTATTTTGTGTTAGATTACCACGGTGGAGGTGACTTTATAGTACAAGTCCAGTTTTAAGTCAGTCACAATTTACTTTTTTAACCTCTATATAACATTTAGCATTGAAATTGTGGTAGTTAACTTAGGGAATCTGAATGATAGGGGCAAGGTGGTGGGTTTTCAAACTTAGGGAGGGAATTGGGTATCCTTTTCCATCACCATTACCCCAGATTAGATTATTGTCAGCTGTTTACTTTGAATGCTTTCCTTTTTTTAGAAGGCCATGTAACTCTTGTCAATATAATTATGATATATTGATTTCTGTGGGATTACTATGAGAAAATAATTTCATGGTTTCTCTGGTCCCTTGCTGCTTGCCCTTTTAAATGTCTTTGCTTTTTAAAAAATAAATTTGCAAAAGCAGGATACCAATTAAAAATATATAAATAGGATATTCTTTTTTCATTTTAGATGGAAATTATATGACGTAGAATATTTGGGTGACATCTTCCTGAAAGATCTTCAAGAATTACAGGTATTTTTAATTTAAAGATTAACTTTTTCTGCTAAAGGAAAAATACCGTAGTTAAGTTCAGTTGTGATTAGGTGGTTCTGCCATACAAAACAATTTATTAAAAGTCAAACTGCGAATGTTATATTGTTGCCTCTCATTAATGTGATTTTTCAAAAAAATTTGAACATTTAAATTGTGTATTTGATGCAGATTTGGTTATGTAAATTACTTACATACCATTCAATCCAAATGCTCTTGCATTTTAAGGTCTTGTTGGTTTTTAGATTTAAATCACTATTTGGTACTGTTCCTTGCAAATGATCACTTGAAATATTTGTACAGAGAAGTTAATGGGTATTTTCCAAAATCTTCTCTTAGATGAAGTTAGATGGGACTGTTTTGCTTTCTCAACTAGTGTTCTCTTTTCGTTTATACATAATTGAGTAACATTTTGATCTCCGAGGATTTTTCAGTAGCTGCTTCCATTTGAACTCTTGTTTCTTCACCCGAAATAGATTTCTGGTTTTCCCTAGCCTTAATCCTGCTAAGGCAGAATATCTATAGTTTTCCTTCACTATTAGGTCAGTTTCTTTGCCTCTAAGGTATCCCTTTTAAAGGATCAGTAGAACCCTTTAAAACTGAAAAATCAGTTAACTTAGCAGACTAGTGGAGGATGTTAAAGAGCTATGTGGGTTTTTTTCCTTTATTAACTATGCACCTGTTTTTCGAGATATCTGAGAGCGATGTCTGTGAAACAGTGATATTATTATAGTGGGAAGGAACTGTGTCCCTATTTGTGTACTGTCTGTGTCACCACTCAGTGGGGCATGATTAGCAAAGAGATTTTAAACTTTGGTAGTTCAACCTTTACATTGTTTTCCCTGTGGGCAGCCAGCTGTGGGAATGTGCTTCTCTCTTAAGGACTCCAGTGGGAGGGACAAGTCCATGGGAATTTGACTCCTTGACATGGAACAGACAGCCTTACTCTTTCATGCCAGACCCTTCTTGTGAAGTTACCATTGTCAGCCACTTCTGCCCCTCCAGGAAAGGGTTTCTCTTTTGATAAGCCTGGGCAGGGAGATGGTGGTGAGGTTTCCTGTATGAGACCAGAGTTGGAATAGGCCATAGTGGGGTAGGGCCAGGGCTATGCCATTTTGATTCTTGAATGGTTTCTTTTACAGCTTCTCATAGTGAAAGTGAGTAACACTTATTTTTTTCTTTTCCTCCCTTAGAAGACAAAAACACTAATGCATTTGAGAAAGTGGTGAAGTTTGGGGGGAGGGGTAAAAAACTGCTTTCCTGATCTGCAACTTGGCTGGATGCTAAGATGTCTGTGGACATGAATAGCCAAGGGTCTGACAGCAATGAAGAGGACTATGACCCAAATTGTGAGGAGGAGGAAGAGGATGAGGACCCTGGCGACATAGAGGACTATTATGTGGGAGTGGCTAGCGATGTGGAGCAGCAGGGAGCCGATGCCTTTGATCCTGAGGAGTACCAGTTCACCTGCTTGACCTACAGGGAGTCCGAGGGTACCCTCAACGAGCACATGACCAACTTAGCCTCTGTCCTAAAGGTGAGCAGTTTTGTCAATTCCAAGTGTTATCCCCCTGATTAACTCTAAATATGAGCTGTTGCTAACTAATGTCTCCTCCAGACTGATTGAATGACCCTGTAGCTTGAAACCAAATTTAAGTATACGTTGCATCATTTGGATGCATTTGATGTATTTATTTTGTTTTCTAATATATGCATACCTAAGGCCCTCAGATTCCCAAACTACTAAGAATTAGAAAGGAGTGGTGGGGAGTGGATGCAGGAAAGATAGACCAGAAGTACATAGAAGCAGAACTGCATAGATTAACACTTGTTTCGGAAAGTGAGTCTTGTGAAACTTTATGAGGTAAGATATAAGCATCAGAATCACCATATTCTACACAATCATGTAAGAGTGACTGATAAATGTCTTGAGAGGTATCCAGATCCCCTGGTTTGCCCTGAATCATCAGTGCCTTTGGGCTAATGAGCTCATTTATTTTATATACTGATGACTAATGTCTAACATTGAAAGAGATTTTAACAATAAATATGAGCATAAAGTAAGTTCTCATAGCTTGTGTTTCATTGATTTTGGGGGGGTTTCAATATGGAAATTTTAAAGAACTAACAGAGTTGGTCATTCCCGCAAGAATCTTACTTTTAACACTTAAACTAGCATACTTTTCAGTGTCTTGCACCTCAAGCCAGTTATTGTCCTCAACATGTACATTTTGTACTATGTAATATTACACAGGTACATAGTATGTCACATAGAACACTATGTACTGTGAATATTTTTATGGTCATTTAGACAATTTCCCAGCATGTTTCTTTCTCCTCTGATGTTGGCGATTATGTGAAAGTGCGGACATTTCTCTTACTTTACTGTTTTCACTGACCTTACTTCAGGAACTGTTATATGGATTTTGTTGTCTGCTCAAATTGAAGTTGAAGGGAACATTGGCATGATTTCAACCAAGTAATTTTCTTGTTGGTATTTAAGTGGAAGTAACTAAGGTATGCCATGTATGATTTCTATAAAAGTTACTTTATCTGTTAGTTTAGGGATTTTTTTTTTCCAGATGGTCAGCAAAAAGCTAACTACTAACACCTTGAATTTAGATATGAGGGCTTTATTGGCAACTAGCTGGAAGCTGAAAGCTAAAGCTTTTTTTGTAGCTCACTCCTAGAAGTGATTGCAGACTTTCTCTCTTGTGCTCAGCAGAAAACTGAAGAATGGAGACCCATTGGAACCTCTGGGTTTGGGATTTCTGCACCATAGCTATAGGAAAGCTGCTGGGACCTCTGCTCCAGAGAGCATTTCCCTGGTAGAAAAGAGGCATCAGGTCTCTTCCTTCCTCACCATGCACACCTCTCCCTATATGGTCAACTAGCTTCTTTTGCTTTAACCGTACTGTCAGGTTATACACAGTGTTGGTAATTAAGATTAGAAAAGGTGTTAGATGTATGGCTATGTGCTGGATAGTATCAATTGACTAAGTTCATCAAGATGTTGCTATCTATGCCTAGGAATTCTTAGTTTGTCAGGCCCTCTGTGCTGACTTTCCTACCCTGCTAGAGACAGCTGAGGGGCCCAGGCATCTGTGCTTCTTCCCTTTTTTTTTAAATTGTGGTAAAATATATATAACATAAAATTTACCATTTTATGTTCTTCCTTCTTATTAGGCTGACATATGGTCAGTCCCCTGGAAAGCCTTTCCTTCACCTCTTCACTTTTTAGTCCCCTAAGGTCTCCTTCAGAGTCTATCTTGTGCTTTCCCTGAGTGAGCCTCCTCGAGACCCCCTAGAACACAGTGGTTGGGTTTTCTTTTGGTCTCTGCCCAAATGTTACAGGTCATGTGTCTTAGATCATATGCTGCGCTCTTTTGACTGCTGTATGTTGTTTTACCTTTTCACATATTTTTGCATAATCTCTCAACTAGATTGTCCCTTCTTGGAGGACAGAAACTGCCTTATACCTTATCTCCCCCATCATTCCTGTCACAGTGATTCATCCATAGTAGGTATTGAATAATTTCTTGAATGCTTGTGGATTTTGTCAACTACTGATGACAGTAGCTGATGCCAGATTCCCTTGTCCCTACTGTATGTCCATCTCTACTGTCATGAAAGGGCATTATTCTGGCCTTTAAGACCATGAAGAGAAGGAGCAAAAAGAACTTGGAATAGAGATGAAGGAATAAAAAGAGGTAGAAGAAAGATGAAACAAAAGAAAAGGGTTAAAGAGAAAATGGGGCAAAGAGGAAAACCACAAAATCCAGATGATGGTAGAAGATAGATTTTTTTTTCCGTTCTTAGACCTCACTGAGGAGCATGTTAACACTGTTTCCTTTCTGGAGCTGGGCAGTAAGGGTCTTGACTCTTTTGGTGCCTATAAAGGCTGCCTATAAAGGGACTCAGTGGTGTTTTAAGTGGTTCAGGGATTTGACCAAAGATGTTAGGCAGAAACAGCTTGGTTAAGAGTAGAGGAGAAGGAATCACACTCAATCTTCCTCTTTCAGGCTGGCTAAAAACTAGCATTGTTTTTATTTTTGTAATTTATATTTTTTGAGATGGGAGGGAATAGTTTAAGTGCTGAGTTTACAGAATGGTCTTCACAGGTACCTTGGTTACTCTAGCTTCCCTATTGCATGTGTCTCTGAGAGTGTAGATCAATAGTCATCACCCAGATTACTGCTGATTTCCCTCATTAGTCATGGTGCTGTTTGCACAATTCTGACCTATTGAGATATTTAATTCTTTCATATGATTTAGATGCTATTTGGCTAGTAGTAAGTGTGACATGTACATAGTTTAAAATTATAGCTTTATGAACAGCTGTCTATGAATAAAAGCTAAGTTTGAGGAGTGGCTTGAATTTTTCACTGATACTTATGTCTGTGTTACTTGTTTTGTGTTCTGGCAGTTGCCTATGGATGAACCATAGTCTAGCATAAAGTTAAGCCTTGTATTGCCTTTTGGGATTTGAAGTCTCTTAAATAGAAAAATCCTAGTTGTCTGGGACACTGGGCCTTTGGTTTAGTGAGGGCCCCTGGTATTAGAGGGTAACTTCTTGTATGAGTTCTGGGACCAGTCCATGAGTAAGATCATTAAATTGAGAAAGGAAAGTGCCCAGAAAATCAGATCAAGAGTTGAGGATAGACAACAAAAAAAATGCTTATCTGTTATTGGGGGGAAACTACTGGTGTTCAAATAATGGCAAAATGGAAGCATTGTTTTGAAAATGAGCTATCATTCTACACAAATGGAATAGGCATGAGAGATGAGATGATTGCCAAGTGAGGTACCATGTCGTAGGAGGGAAAAATCTCTGACATTTTCAGTGGTCATATATGAGTCCTTAAAGAAAAAGTTACCTTTTTTACACACTATATTTTTATATGAAACTTATACAAAGATTATTTTATTGTTAGAGAGAGGCCCTTTCTAGTAATAATGGGCATTTTTATTGCAAAATGTGCAGTAGTTAGCCACGAAGAATTTTGTCATTCAGTGAATCCTATTGGTACTGTCCATGAAACTCATGAGGCATTTGCTATCGGCTGCTCAGGAAGGGGCTCAGCCATGGTAGAGCCCTAGGCGGAGCCCAGGCTGGCTTTCACTGGTGATGGGCTGGAAGTGTCTCCTACACTGTGTGCTCCTTCTCTCAGCAGCATGTTAGAGGTGTGGGCAGGAGAGGTGGAATGTCACTCAGGGCCCTACCCAGTGCATAAGAAGGGAGAAGAAATGGTCCACTTTGGGCTGGATCTAGTCCATGGAGCTACAGTGAGCTACCTGAGCTTTGTGCTGACAAGAGAATATTGAATGTGGGGTAGAATGGCAGTGCAGGTAACAGAAGTCCAGGCCATGATTGATCCAAGATGGGGATAGGAAAGTTACCTTCTGGGCTGGAGTGGGAGACTAAGACGTACAGGTAAAAAGGAATAAAATGTGGAGGATCATGAATGTAGCCTGAGAGGGGAAAGGAATAGATTTTTTAAACTTCTTCAGTGCTATACTGTGCTGCTCACTTCTCAAGCCTGGTCTTCCTCAGATACAGTTGGAGAAATAAGCTGGTTATTATGAGTGTTTTTACCGCAGTTCTCGCTTTATGAATTGCTGTATTAATTGCCATAGAGTTGGGAAAATGTTCCCTAGGAGACTATTTTGCCTCCCTCTTGCTTGAATTTGTTGTAAAAGCTAGTGTTTGCTATTCAGCAAAATGTAGCTGGGAAATCTCTTAAGATTCTTCTTCTGTGGATCATTTTTCCCCTTTGTGAATGAATCATGAGTTTTCAGGGCTCCTCACTTTAATTGCAGAAGTCTTTATAGTCCCATGTTCAAAACAACATGGTTTCTATGCATTTGTCACTTGTAACATGAGCAATTGATGTTGTTAACACAAAATACCTTATATTTAGCCTTTCTCTTAAGTGGCACTAGGTTTTTGTATAATACCTGGAAAAGACTATTTATTAAATCAGCTTTATTGTATCCTAGTATACCTGAATTTTAAGACCATTTTATTTTTATTTATATATTCATCAGTTAATCAAGTAATGGTTGTTTTTTTGTTGCTACTCATGGGAAAGTATCTTCAAGCTGGGCCTAGTAACACTGAGTGTTTGTGTGCTGAGCAGCCATCAGATTTCTATTTTTATGAGCTGATGTCAGGTTTCTTTGCTTGCCTGTATCTCAGTAGAATCTAGATTAAATTCCTGTGTTTCAAATAGTTGTTTGTGGGTGTGTTGACATATACTTCATGATGCTTTAGTCTGATGTGTGTTTTACTGATGTATAAATTTATTTTTAAAAGGCAGATGAGAAGTGTCCAGAGTGACATTGAGAACTGGCTCAGTACAACTTGTGCTAGAGTTGTCCCTATCTTGCCAGCTTAGAAAGGTTATTGTCATCATTGACTTTGTGTGCTCACTGTGTACCTGGCACCCCATACAGCATGCTCACTGCCTTCCAGAAAGGAAGCTCTTCGTCGGATTCAAGGGCAGCTTTCCTTCTAGTTTTTTTGTTGTGCTTTCATACTACCTTAGGAACCATGTGAACTGTGTGTAATCATGGGGTGATTCTAATCCCACACTTGTGTCCTAATCCTGAATTTATTTATATTCAAATTTTTATTGTTGAGATGTTACTACAGTATTAAAAATATCATTCATAATTCCATTAACCTAAGGTAAAAGTTTTCTTCCTTGCTTATTATCCTTCAGGTCTTGTCCATATTCATACATAATATTGCTGTGCTGCAGTTTATTCTTCCATTCAACTAATATTTATTGAGCACCTACTATGTGCCAGGCACTGGAAAAATAGCTATGAATAAAATAGACAAAAACTCCTGCCCTGGTCGACATTACATTCCAATAATCATTATGTACTTATATATTCTGCTTTTTTCATGTATGTTTCAAACATTTCCCCCTGTTTTTACTTCATCTTCATAAATTACTTGAAAAGGCTGTATAGCGTACTATCTTGTTCTTGAACCATAATTTGCTCAAGCTTTCCCCTTGGGGCATTTAGGTGAGTACCATATGTTACAGTTGTTGGGGACTGGTTATATTGCTGTGAGCATTTTCATGGATGTGGCCTTTGTGTCTTTTGGGCCTTGCCCCGAGCCTAGGCTAGTGGTCAAATGATTGGGTTCCAGCCCTTTTCTGCCATTTAATATAACGTGACCTTGGACAAGTTCCTCAACATCTCTAAAATGATGATTATAATACCTCCTTCACAGCATTAAATGAGATAATGCATGTAAAATGCCTGGCACATGACTGTTCAAACAAATGCTTGGTCATGGTGGAGGCAGGGCAAGAGTCGAACAACGGGAATGTTGCTTTCAAATGTTTGCTGTGGTTCCTTAAAACACATTCTCAGGATTGTGCTTTTTGAGTTGGGAGGAGCCACATCAAGGAAGGTTGTAGGTGATGTATTACTGACTGGTGCCTCTGTGTGTGCATGTGGTAATTGGGTCATGTACTCTGGATTCTTTTGCCTTCATTTGGAGCCTCTGGTGCCCTTCTTCTGGGGCCTGCTGATAAGAAAAGTAAAAACAACACAAAATGAGTTTTGAATTGGAACCAGGAAAAGGATGCAGGGGAATATAGCCTGTCTGTTGTTCCTCACTTTTGGACGGACGACTACAGTGTTTGGTCTTGTGCCTGCATTCACAGCACTACTTAATGAAGTGCTTAGTTGTTTTGGGGGTTCTTGTTATTGAGGCACCTCTTAACTTTTCTTTGTCTTTTGCTCTGTCCTAATCTCTCTCTTATTTTATTTTTTATTTTGTCTTTGTCCCTACTGCTGTAGGAAAAATTAAAAGGATTAGATTTCTCTGCCCAAAAGAGAGAAGAGTTGATGAAGGATTTAAGAAAGGTACAGAGTGAGACACCAGGAAGCTTCTCATTTTGCTTCTCCTGAAATGTGTCTGCCCTGTGGCTTGATTACTTAAACTGACGTGAATTGTCAGAATTTGAAGCTTATGTTGTGTTTCCTTTTCTTTGTACTATCATGAACGTTTATAAACATGAAATGATTTTACTGTGATAACCACAAGTTATCAACCATAAATAGAGAAAAATACAGGCGGGATGAGTGAGAGGTTTCTTTGGAGATTTTAACAGGAGAACAGAGCTGTGAACAAAGAATAGTCTCTTATCTGGAAAAGTTGCTGTCTTTGACTAGCAGTTTCTTTCCTGGCCAGTACATGCTCTACCCACTCTCATTCCTTTATCCTTTATTTTGGGTTTTTACTGGTCTCTTCAGTGTTCTCACTATTATTTTCCAGGGTCTGTAGATCACCTTGCTCCTTTTACAAGAAATAACTCCAATGACATTTAACTTAGCTTCCTGGATTCTCTGTCTTAATTGGTGATACCACCATCCACCAAGCTGGAAACTAAGGATTTACTCTTGGAGCACTTTTCCCATGAAGTCCTCCCTGATCCCCAGGCCGAGTCGGACACCCTTGTCTCTGTGCATGTTTCTTGGTATGTACTTAGGCTCACTGGAAATTAGTTGTTTGTAAGCCAGGGCTTGAACTCTTTCCACATTTTTTTATGCACAAGAGCACCCAGCAAAAATGTCTGGTTATGTTTGTTTTCAGTAAATGTTTCTTCTTGTTGATCTGACTAAGCCTAGGTCAATAAATGCAAAAGTTGAGAATTTGACCTCAAAGCTGCACTTCTCTTTGCTCCCATTTGTACAGGACATGCTTGTCAAAGGGCTTCCATGAAGCCAGGTAACTCCTAAGTAAAGATAGCATATACCTAATGGATGTGTGGTTCCAACTTTGGGGTGCATATCAGAATTAGTTTTGGCAATTCTGATAGGAAGCCTGACCTTCATGCAGACGTAATGAAACAGAATCTTGAGAGGTGAAGCAAGGTATTTTACGTTATATTCATGTGGAAGAACAAAAAGAAAAAATTGTGAAATGATTCAGATTATCAAAGTGAGGAGAGAAGAGTGCATCCTTTCTTTGGCTGCTGAAAATATGTATCCAACATTCAGAGTGTACTGGTTTTGTAACCAAAAGGGGAGTAGGATATAAACTGCCTAACTATACTGGCAAGTTGGATAGGTTTCCTGTGATATTTTTGATATCTCGGTGTAACTTCATATTTCATTGATTATCAAGATAAAAGTAGGTACATATTAATGAGTAGCTGTAAAAATGACTAATAGTATCTGCAATCCTAAATACAACGTGAATGTTTTAAAAGTTTTGAATTTTATGACACTGTGGTAAAACACGTCAAATCTTTTTTTGCTGGCTAATTAACACTGGCTTCTGCTTCAGGATGGTTGGCTGCCCTCATGTACCTTTGTTCCCCCTCCATTTGTTTTTGTTTGTTTGGTATTCAGATGTCTGTAGCAGTTTTATTTGCAATTGCCAAAAACTGGAAACAACCCAAGTATCCACAAACAGGTGAATGAATAAATAGTGGCATTCCCATAGAACAGCATACTTCTCAGCAATATAAAGAGTGAACTTTGATAAAAGCATCATCGATAAATTTCAAAATAAGTATGCCGCGTGAGGAAATCCAGGGAGAGAAAAGAGTAAACACTTTATGATTTCAATCATATCAAATTCTAGAAAATGCAAACTAATCTATTGTAAAGGAAAATAAATAAGTGGTTGCCTGGAGAGTTGAGGAAGGTGGGGAGAGAAAGATTATTAAAAGATTTTTAAGGAGGTAAATAAAGGGGTCTCCTCCATTTTTAAATATGAAAATGAAAGTAAAGGCATATACATTAAACTCATAATAACAAAGAGAACAGGGCTGGGGGTGGCATGTGGGGACATCATTGCACATGGGAGCCAGTTTGTCCAGCAGGTCCTTGAAGAGGCTGTGGGCTCTGATTTGACTGACAAAGGCTGTGAGAGATAAGTGTTGCATATGGGGGGATTAAAAGTCTGTATGTAGAATAGTCAGCCCCGCCCTTGCTTGGCCTCTAGGCAAAATAATCTGCTTATTTTTAAGAAATAGAGTAACCTGGAGAGAAATAGGGCCCTTGCCTGACCTCATTTGTCAGTTTGAGGGCCCTTGAGTCTCGAGTAAAACAGCTGCCTCTGATTGATCACCCTAAAGAAAAGCCTGTCAATTGACAGAGTTAGGATTCGGTTTCTTGCTCCCTCTTTTAAAAATTGTAGTATTCACATAAAATTAACCATTTTAAAGTATACAATTCAGTGGCATGGAGTACATTCACAATGTTGTGCAATCATCATCTCCATCTAGTTCCAAAACATTTCATTACCCCAAAAGGAAACCTGATACACATTAAGCAGTTATTCTCCGCTTCCCGAAGCCCCTGGCAACCACTCATCTGCTTTCTGTCTCTATGGATTTACCTTTTCTTTATATGTCATATAAATGGAATCATGCAATATGTGATCTTTTGTATCTGGTTGCCTTCACTTTGCATAATGTTTTTGAGGTTCATCCAAGTTGTAGCATGTATCAGTACTTTATTCCTTTTTTTGGTGACCCTTTGTTTTTTAATGTGAATGGCTAACCAAGAATCACCAGATATTTGAGGAAAACATGCAAAATGAAACAGAAACAGAAAAATGGACCTTAGCTGAAACAGACCAGTAAATAATTTTGCTTGTTTTAAAAAGCACACTATTTAGTATTCACCAAGATATTCAAGAAGATGTGGCAGAGATGCCATCAGGAAGAAACAATCAAAATAAAAAAGAGCTCGTGGAGGTGAATTATGGGTTTGCAAGTTAAAAAATATTCCGTAGATAAATCAGAAGATAAAATCAAGAAAATCTCTCGATATAAAGCCAGAATAGAGGCAAAAAAAAAATGTGTGCAATAAAAAAGAGACATTAGAGGATCAATCCAGAGATCCAACATCTGTTAGAATTTCTGGAAAGTGAGAATGAAAAATTGAAAGGAGGAAAATATTTAAAGTATAAGGAGAAGAAATTTTCCAAGAGCTAAAAAGAGGAGCAATCTTCATATTGAAAGGGTCTACCCATTGCCCAGAAGAATAAAGAAAGACCCACTGCTAGAATTGTCACTGTGAAATTTCAGAAAAATAAGGATAGACAGAAAACCCTAAAAGTTTCCATAAAGATATATCAGGTCTTCTAAAAGAAATGGGAATCAGATGTCTCATCAGCAACAGGGACAACCAGAAGACAATGGAGCAACAGTCTTCAAAGTCTTGAGGGAAAATAGTTTTGAACCTAGAATTCTGTCATTGCAAAGTAAACTTGTTTTCAGACATGAAGGACTCCCAAAATTTACTTCCTTTTTACCTTTTCTGAAGTAGTTATGTGCAGATAAAAATCAAGTAAGAGGAAAATAAAGAATTCAAGAAATGGTTGGACCAATGTAGTAGTTCATTGAAAAGTCTCACGGTGTCACCTGTACAACAGGCTTAGAAAGCAGCCCAAATTTGAACAGAATTTTGTTGGGATCCAAGAAAAATTTCTTCAGGAACAGGAAGGGGGTAGATTCCAAGCAATAGACAGAATGAAGAAGCTGGAATTGGGATATAGTGAAGAAACGATAGAACTCTTTACAAGGGGCGAGGGAATTAGAATTCCCATGCAAAGCAGAAAATCTACACACAAAAGATTATGAGCCAAATATAAAGCAAACATGTGGCACAAGTATGAGTAATTGGTGGTGACCAAATAAAGATAATGTGTTTGTGCCTGATGTATGAACATTCTCCTTTGAGTGGCCGAAGGGAAGTGACATTGGAAGCACAAGGAAGAAAATGCAATTCTGGTCCTGTAAACAATATCTCAAAGTTACAAAGGTAGCTGATAGAGGAACTGAAAATAGTGATTTAAATTAAAAAAAGGTGGGATTTGAAAGGGGGAGGTAGGAAGTGTTTTAAGTAAACTAAGTCTGATAGAGAATTATGAGCATACTCGGCGATGTTGGTAACAACCAGAAGAACCTGGACAAATGACTGGTAGAGATTTCTCCTGAACAGGAAGACTGGGACGATGAGGGGTTGAGTCGGGAGAAATGAGATGGCAGGTGTTGTTCATCAAAGTGCTTTTTATGAGCCATTTGGGTTTTTTTTGGTCATTGGTCATTGGGATAGGTTAAGAATTTGTTGATTCCCAATAAACAGGTGTTTTTCTGAGTGTCTTCTGTTTTAACTTTTAGATAGATGCAAAGAGAGGTGGGAAAAAAATAGTTTGATCTCTACCATAAAATAACTTAAAGATCTCTCTGCCTTTTGTTTCTGTTCCCTCTTTTTTTACAATGGTGAGAGAGGAGGAAATAAAACTTTTTTTCTACTTCTTTTTCATAGTTTTGTGATATATCTAGTAAAAGCAACACTTTGATTGTCTTGTTCTGTTGAAAAACTTAAAGTGGTTTCTCCAGACTCCAGCCTGAATTCCTTCCTACTTCTCTACCTAACCCATATGTTTGATTTTTGCCTCCTCAAACCTCCTGTCAGCATCTCTGCCCTTCCTGCAACCCTCAAAAGACCTCTCAACCCTCCATCTTTTTTTTTCTCCCCAAAGCCCCAGTGCATGGTTGTTTATCCTACTTGTATGTCATTCTAGTTCTATGTGAGCCGCTGCCACAGCATGGCAACTGACAGACAGGTGGTGTGGTTCTGCAACCAGGAAGCGAACCTGGGCTGCCAAAGTGGTGAGTGCTCAACTTTAACCACGAGGCCATGAGGGTTGGCTCTCCAACCTTTTTTAACCTTCCTCAGAGGTGCTGTATCTGGCCTCTTCCTGCATTCCCTGAGAGCTTGGAAGACCTTGGCACCTGCCTGGGCTCTCAAGGAGGATGTGGATGTGCAGTAACTTGAGACTACACCACAGGAGAGAGGCAGAGAATAGTGTTAGCACATAGGACCTAGTATTGGTACAGGCATTGTTCCAGGTGTTTGGGTATGGCAGAGAAGGAAATTGTTTAAAAAAATCTCTGCGCTCAAGGAGCTTCTATTCTGATGGAGTTTTACATAAACAGAAAGGTTATAAAAATAGTGTTATATGTTTTGAGCATGCTAAAGACACAATCAGTAGCTCTGTCTTTGAAACATGCTGTTGGAGTCTGTGGCTTTGTCAGTAAGTTGTGCTAACCTCTGAGGTGTCCTCTGGAGAAGAGGGGCTACCAGGATGGTATTGCCTAGGTATTATTTGGTATTCCCTCTCCTTTGCTTCCTCACAGTAGCAGTAGCTGGAAGAGACAAAGCGTTGTTTGAAATCATTTTTGGACAAGATGGGCTTGTGGCTTCAAGAACGTGGTAGGAGGCATGGCTTTTAGTCCTACTATGTGCAGGTCATTAGATATCAGCTCCTGCTTGCATTTTTTTTTTGGTTGTAGTTACTGGACGTGACCTTGCTTCATGGACGTAGTGGTCATCCTGCCTATATGGCATCCCCCCAGAAAACTGTTAGAATTCTAAAAGGGGTTGTAACCAGTCTTTTGTACTGAGCACTTCCCAGAGGATTTTCATTGAAATGCACCCTAAGAGATATGCTAGCTGGGATTTATTTCAGAATAACCTAGAGGGTAGGGAATAGGTGAGGTACAGATACAGTGGGCTTGGCCATGAGTTGATGTTGGAGCTGGTGATGGGTACCTGGGTTTCATTATACTCTTCACATTTGTAGATGCTTGGAATTTTTCGTAATTAAAAAAAGTAGGGGCCGGCCCAGTGGCCTAGCAGTTAAGTTTGCGTGCTCCCCTTCTGGCGGCCGAGGTTCGGATCCCAGGCGCGGACTGACACACCACTTGTCAGGCCATACTGTGGCGGCATCCCATATAAAGTAGAGGAAGATGGGCATGGATGTTAGCCCAGAGCCAATCTTCCTCAGCAAAAAGAGGAGGATTGGCAGCGGATGTTAGCTCAGGGCTAGTTTTTCTCCCAAAAAAAAAAAATTTTTTTAAGTATCCTTATGGTCAAGGAATGATGACTTTCATATTTTTGCTTTATTGTATTTTGCATAAATAACTTTTTATTTAGTGAGATCTTTGGATTTTTTTGGTATTGATTTTAATGATCAGAGACCATAACAGGACTGAGTTAAGGTTAGACTGGAGAAAAATCTTCAAATTTATGTTTATTACTCAGATTTTTTAAAGCATGTATAACATATGGGTGCCTCGATTAAGGGCGCTCCCTCCATGGAGACCTGTAAAAAAGTGAAAGGAAACAGTTATGATCAGGTGCCAGAGAGCTGACCTTTTAGAGGCTGAGATTATGTAGGTGTGAAGTATGGGAGAAGTAAAGACTCACCACTAAGGTCAGAGGCCCTCTGGGACCCTGCTACCACCACCACCACTGCTGATTTTGCCCCATTCTAGGCTGATGTTCACCTACTCCTTTGTCTCTGTACTTTGACCTTGTTTTTTCCTCTTATCCCTTCAGTACCTTCTCACCTCACCCCCTAACCCCCAAGACCTGAATCCATCTATCTTGATCTCCTTAGGTTAGTTTTCCTATATCATGCCCCTTTGTACCTCAGGCCCAGAAGCTGGCCCACAGTTCACTTCTTTCCTTCATTTCTGCTTTTTAGTGAATGACCGCTAGAGTTTGTTAACAAATGTGGTCAGACCATGAAGTGGCTTAACACAGGCTGAGGCATGGACACCCACTCGTGTAGCCTTAAAAGATTTCAGGCAGTTGGCAAGTAAGAATTCTAAATAAAAATTGAAACTACCACCTGTATTTTTTCAGGCCGTTGATGCTCACTGCCATCAGCTGCATCCTCCCTATGGCACTGGTAAGTGTGGGAAGGGCTGGTGACAGTTTTGGTGGGCTGCTGGATTTCTTTTTTCTGGGGGAAAAATCTGTTTGCAAGCTATGTTATTAAGTTGTCCCTGGGGACTGGACATCTTGAACCAGCAATAGGAGACTAAAAAGATGAAGAAGCAACTGGCTATGCTCATGGGTTTCCTTGGAGAACTGTTGTCAGTGCCTTGATCTTTACATAAAATTAGCATGTTCCATGCATTATTTTGAATAATAAGCATATACTATCCCAGTGCTCTGGGATGTCAAGTAATAAATGTTACCTTTCCTGAAACTCTTAAAATGTTTCTTCCAAAGATAGATGTTGGCTGTGTATTAGAAAGGGTCCAGAATGTCATATGTGTGTATTGTTTCCTTCAGTATCAGGATTTATCTCCCTCTGGTATTTCAAGTTCTTTGTGGTCAGGAGATCAAGAAATGTTTGTTCCAGTGATTAATATAAAATTCTGATAGGGATTTACTTGAATTTTTTTATGGGGGAAGGGTTTGGTGGAAACCAGAAAAGAAATTTGTGGCTCTCATTTACTAACCAACTTGTGGTGGACTTGGGGACCTGTGATTGGAAAAATTAGTCTACGCAGTCTGCTTTTTGCTTCAGGACCTAATAGAGAAAATACAATAAAGTTGAAATATAGAGCTGGTCAGCAAGTCACAGAATTAAGCCGAATACTTTCACAGAAAGTATAAGCCGATAACCAAATTGCTGCTGGAATTGCCTTTGATAAGCTCCTGAAAGTCTGCAGGCTCTCTCCTTGTAATGAGTGGGGCAGAGGCCACACAGTGATTGGGAAGTTTTATCTTATCAAGGTGGTCTCCATTCCACGCTGACAGTTTGATGTTTACACTCTTTCATTTCTCTAGTCTCTGAAGCCCTTAGATCATGGAAGAAAGTGCCTCAGAATATCTGATGAAACACTGAGGTTGTAGGCTTGTGGGCTGTTAACCATGTCAGGAACTGCTTGCTGGTAACAGAGGCTAAAGCATTCATATACATTTCATTACATCTCTGTGAGAAAATCTTAGTGTCATTGGCCCATATCCTGGATTTTCCCCTGGTCCCCACTCCCTACTCCCCAAACCCTATTTGTGAAGCAGGGATAGAATTGTGTGGCACATTTACTATGTTCTTTATAAAAAAAACAAAAACAAAAATGGAAAATCAGAAAAGAGAGCTTGACTCCCCAACAGCTGTCTACTTCTTTAGGTATCTGTGCACAAGTGGTAACTACTAAACATGTTTCAAAGGCCTGTATCAGGGAAATATCTTTTAAGTGTCTGTCTCAAACACAGACTATAGAGGATGACAGAAGATGTTTGCCTGTGACCTTTGGGAAATATTGATGACAAGCAGCAAAGTCCTTTTTGAAATGCATATACCAAAGTGCTTTCCGAAATAAAGATCTGGAAACCATCTGAGGGTTGAGATTGTAAATGCAATGGCACAACAAAGCCAAATTGGATTGGTAATGCAGAGCAGTGTCCAGGGTAAATGACAAGTGACCCCACAATCCTTTCAAGCTAGAGGGAAAACTCCCCAGAGGCTTCTGATACATTGTGGGTCAGGTTTGAGGACACAGGGAAAGAGAGAAAAAAGGCAGGGAAGATGGGCTGCGCTTGGCCTCTGCTCTGCCCCATCTTTGACTCTGTGAAAGCCTTCTCTGGACCACACAGAGACTTGAGGGCACCCTTCAGTCTTTGATGAACTTTACACGACTACAGGCACCGCATAATGATGTTTCAGTCAACGACAGTGGTCCCATAAGATTAGTACCATATAGCCTAGGTTTGTAGTAGGCTATGTCATCTAGGTTTGTTAAGCATACTTTATGATATTCACACAACTGCATCGCCTAATGCATTTCTCAGAATGTATGCCTGTCGTTAATCGACACATAGCTGTACTTGCCCTCCCTTCTCCACCTTGATCAATCACACTCCCTGCCCCAGCCTCAGGAAAAATGAGAGAGGAGTTCTTGTTTTTGGGGCTTACGTTCATATTGACCAAGGCTTAGGCACGAATGTGATCGCTCAAAGACAGGTCAGGGATTGAGAAGAAGGCAGGCCTGAGAACTATGCCTTATGGAATAGCAACATTTAAGGAGCTGACAGACTTGGAGCAGAGCATCGGGTGGAACACTAAGAAGATTTGGTCTGGGAGGTTGAGAGAGAGTGTTGTGAAGTTATCAGCATTACAGACCCGTGTGGAAGTTATATCCTTTTTATGCTAAAATTCACATTGTATAATCACTTAACCTTTGGTCAAAACTGTATTAAAACTCTGAAGGGGAATTTTTCATTTTGAGGCATAAGTAAAAGGTCAGAGTAAACTATTTGATGCAGTAAGTGTTAGGGTCAACCTTTTGTTGTGACATTTGTTTATGCAAGTGATTGCCATTAAATTAAATTTGGCAAACTTTTCCTCCTTGACTTCTATTATGAAAATTTTAAAACATACAAAGAAGTTTGAAGAACTGTACAGTGGGCATCCATATACCCACCGTCTAAATTATACAGTTGCTAACGTTTTGCTACATTTGCTTTATTGTACATTTATCCATCAATCAATTTTATGTTTATACAGCTTTACTGACATATTATTTACATTCCGTTAAATTCACCCATTTTAAAGTGTATTGTTAGATAAATTTTTGTAAATTTATACGACTATGCAACCATCACCATGACCAAAGTATAGAACATTTTCATCATCCAAAAAATTCCCCTGTGGCCATTTGTAGTCAGTCCCCACTCACAGGCCCAGGGAACTACTGATCATCTTTCTGTCTCTGTAGTTTTGCCTTTTCTAGAAATTTCATGTAAATGGAATCGTTTAGTATGTAGCCTTTTGTGTCTGGCTTCTTTCACTTAGAACAATGTTTTTGAGGTTTCATCCGTGCTGTATCACTTGTCAGTAGTGCTTTCTCTTATTGCTGAATAATGATTTTCCTTTGTATGGGTATACCACATTTTGTTTACCCATTCATCAATTGACGGACATTTGGGTTGTTTCCAGTTTTGGGCTATTGTGAAATATGCTGCTATGAACATTTATGACCAGGACTTTATATGGACGTATTTTTTCATTTCTCTTGGGTAGATATCTAGGAGTGGGATTACTAGATCATATGTAAGTGTATGTTTAACATTTTAAGAAACTGCCAAACTGTTTTTTTAGGTGACTCTACTGTTTTACATTCCCACCAACATTGTATAAGAGTTCCAGTTTGTCCATATCCTTGCTGGCACTTGATTATCAGTCTTTTGGATTATAATCATTCTAGTGAGTGTAAAGTGGTTTCTTATGGTTTTAATTTGCACTTCCCTAAATGACTAATGATGTTGAGGGTCTTTTCTTGTGCTTCTTTGCTAGTTGTACTTTTTTTTTTGGTGAAGTGTCCAAATCTTTTGCCTATTTTTTAAAATTGGGATGTTTTGTTTTATTATTGAGTTGCATGAGTTCTTTATGTATTCTGAATTAAGTCCTTTATCAGATATATGATTTGCAGTTATTTTTTTCTCAGTCTGTGGCTTGTCTCTTCCATTTTATTAATAATATCTTTGAAGAGTAAAAGTTTAATTTGGATGAAGTTCTATTTATCAATTTTTTTCTTTTAAGGATTGTGCTTTCATTGTCATATCTAAGAAATCTTTGCCTAAATCACGGTCACAAAGATTTTCTTCTAGAAGTTTTATAGTTTTCAGTTTTACATTTAAATCTGTGAACTATTTTGAATTAATTTTTGTATGGTATGAAGTAAGCATCTTAAGTTCTGTATTTTGTCTGTTTTTTTGTATAATGATGTTCAGTTATTCCAGAACCATTTGTTGAAAAGACCATCCTTTCCTCCACTGAATTACTTTGGCACTCTTGTTTAAAATGAGCCATAAGTGTGTGAGTTTACTTCTGAACTCTATTCTTTTTCATTGATCTATATGTCTGTCCTTAAGCCAGTCCCTCACTGTCTTGATTACTGTAACTTTATAGTAAGTCTTGAAGTCAGATGGTATAAGTTCTCCAACTTTGCTCTTCTTTCAAGATTACTTTGGATATGTTGGGTCCTTTACATTTCCACAGATTTTAGGATCAACTGTTAATCTGTACCAAAAGAAAAAAACCCAAAAAAGAACACCCTGCTTTAATTTTGATTAATCTTGATTGCTATGTTCCCTCTATAGCTGTGTTGTCCAGTATGATCACATGTAACTACTGTGCATTTGAAATGTGGCCAGTTTGAATTGGTATCTGCTATAATTCTAAAATACACAATGGACTTTGAAGACTTAGATGAAAAAAAGGATGTAAGTTCATTAATAATTTTTTGTGGATTACGTGTTTAAATAATATTTTAGATATATCAGGTTAAATAAAATTTATATTGAAATACATTTTGCCTGTTTAAAATTTTAGTTTTCATTTATTTGCTGCTATATAGAAATACATTTGATTTTTGTTTGTTGACCTTGTATTTTGTTAGTTAACTAAATTCATTTGTTAGCTCTAGTAGTAGTTTTGTAGATTCTTTTAAGATTTTCTGCATAAACAGTCATTTTTTTCTAGGAATAGAGACAAATTTTCTTCTTCCTTTCCAGTCTTTAATATGTCTTTTTTTTTTTTTTTATTTCCCTGGCTAGGGCCTCCAATATAATGTTAAATGAAATGATAAGAGTGGTCATCCATGCCATTTTCCTGATCTTAGCTTTCACTATTTCTCCACTGAGTATGTTTTTCATAGGTGCACTAAGATTCCGGCATTTCCCTTTTCTTCCTAATTTGCTGAGAAGTTTTTATCTTGAATGAATATTGAGTTTTGTCAAGTGGGTTTTCTGCATCTACTGAAATAATCATTTGGGTTTTTCCCCCTTTATTTTGTTAATACAGTGAATTACATTAGGAGTTTTCAGATGTTAAATTAGCCTTCCATTTCTGGGATAAACCTCACTTGATTAGGATATATTGTCCTTCTGTATTGCTAGATTTAATGTGCTAAAATATTTGGATTGATTTTTGTGTCTTTGTTCATAAGGGATATTGGTCTGTAATTTTCTTTTTTATTTTTGTCAGATTTTTGTATCAGGGTTATGTTAGCCTCTTAAAATGAGTTTGGAAGAAGTATTCTTCCTCCTCTAGTTTCTGACAGTGTTTGTGTAAGATTAGTGTTGCTAGAATTCACCAGTAAAAAACTTCTGGGCCTGGAATTTTGTGAAATAAATGTTTGATCATGAATTCAATGTCTTTAATATATATAGATCTATTCACGTTTTCATTTTGTTTCAGTTTTGGTGTTTTTCAAGGAATTTGTCAGTTTCATCTAAAAATAACAAATTTATTAGAATTAGATTATTCATAATATTCCCTTATTTTCCTTTTAACGTCTATAAAATTTGTAGGGATAGATCCTCTTTCACGCCTGTTATTGATAATTTGTGTTCTCTTTTTTTCTTAATTGTTCTAGCTAAAGTTTTTATCAACTCTGTTGATCTTTTTAAAGAATCAACTTTTGGACTTTGTTAATTTTCACCATTATTTGGTTTGGATTTTATTTATTTATGGTTTTATCTCCTTTTTTTTTGCTGAGAAAGATTCAACCTGAGCTAACTTCTATTGCCAATCTTCCTCTTTTTTTGCTTGAGGAAGATTAGCCCTGAGCTAACATCTGCACCAATCTTTCTTCACTTTGCTTGTGAGTCACCACCCCAGCATGGCTGATGAGTGGTGTAGGTCCACACCTGGGATCCGAACCTGTGAACCTGGGCCGCTGAAGCAGAGCGTGACAAACTTAACCACTACACTTCAGGGCTGGCCCCATTTTTATCTTTATTATTTTCTTCTTTTCACTTGCTTTGAGTTTAGTCATCTTTTTCTAGGTTCTTAAGGTCGACTCTTATGTCATTGATTTTTGGACCTTTGTTTTCTAGTATGAACATTTACAGTTGTAAATTTCCCTCTAGGCATTATGTTAGCTGCATCTCACAAATTTTATTATGTGACATTTTTATTATCATTCAGTTCAAAACATTTTCTAATTTCTCTTGTGATTTCTTTTTTGACACACAGGTTCTACAGAAGCATGTTCTTTAATTTCCAAATATTTGCTACAAAGAAGGGCATTCTTGTCAGAAAATAGTTGGGGAAGTGCATGCAGTTGGTCTATTGCTGGACTCCAGGGGGCTGTGGTTCAGCAGGGGGTCCTGATGACTCTTCCAGTAATGGCTTAAGGTTTGTCTTGTTAATACTGGAGAGCAGTGATAAGTTTTAAGCAGGGTGGGAACTGATCCTGGCAAGATGTAAAAGCTCTGTAAGAATTGTCTGTTATTGTTACGGTTATATTGGGGCTCTATTATATTGTTACTGTCATATTGAAGCTCATCCTGAGGATTATGGCATGGAGAGGTCTAGACACTAGGCAGGCATATCTGTATAAGATGCCTTTCTATGATCTAGGTGATAGTGAGGCTGTTCTGATGAGAGTGTATAGGAGAGGCAGGACTAGAGATTGGGCAGTGGAGTGGTGATGATGGGAGAGGATGAAGTGGTAAGGAACAGTGAGACATAGAGGAAAAGGCCAAGGGTCCTAGCTTGGGACTTGTGGAGTGTGGTGCCTCCAGTGCCAAGATGGGCATACAAAAGGAAGAGCACAGTTAGAGTACCTGAACAGGTGCTACAAGAGATTCATTGCCGAGACCAAGAGGAGTGTTAAGGCAGAGAGAATTTAAGTGTCAGAGTCTACCAGCAAGATAAAGCATGAGAAATGTTTGTTGAATTTGGCAACAAGGGAGTTTATATTGCCTGGTATATATGCATAAAGAATACCTTAGTATATCTACTGTCAGCAATTCCAAATAGATTGAAATTCAGCAGTTGAAATCAACATCTTGTCAAATTATGAACCAAATTGAAGTGGATATATCAGAAATAATCCACAGATTTTTGATTGCTGCTTTTGACAGACCCACTAATTTTCTAAAGTTTTATATATAAATTATCAAACATGATTCTTGAGAATAGTTGTCAGATGTGGTTTAACATGAGTTGGAGGGCAGGGGGGAATAGGAAAACAGCTTATATCTGCTATGAAGAGTCTTTGTTTAAATTCATTGCAACTATTCTTGACTCATGGTCTTGTGAAAGTCCAAAATGGCTGTCAAAGACAGGTTCCACCAGTTTAGGATTTGCGGTTTAGACAGGGGTGAGATTCCCAGGCATGCTAGAAATAGTGACCCATTCCCATTGAGAGGGACCTTCTTTGGTCCCTGAGATGGAGAGAATGGTGGACTCTGATTCTATCTCTGTGAGTAGAGGCTGAGATTAATCTGTGAGTAATTACTTGGGACTACAATTTTTGGGATAAAAAACTTCCTTAGTTTCTTAGTTTCTGGTCTTTTCCTCAATTAGTGTTCCCAGAAGGAGAAAGAGGACTCATAAATGAGACTTTTAATATTCTTATTACATATTGATCTAATAGAACTGCACATTTATCTTGAACATGACATGGTTATATGTGTTCCTTCCTAAGTCATTAGTCTCTTTTGGCTTTCAGTGGTTGATTACCACCCTGGACTCATTTTCCTTTTGGAAAAGGTTTAGTTTGAGCTTTTCATTATAAGTCCTTCTTGATAATACATAATCCTAACTATTAACAGATTGTTAGTTTCTTTCTTTCTTTTGCTGAGGAAAATTTGCCCTGAGCTAACATCTGTGCCAATCTTCCTCTACTTTTTATGTGGGTGGCTGCCACAGTATGGCTGATGAGCGATGTGTAGGTCCGCACCTGGAATCTGAACCTACGAACCCCAGGCTGCCTAAGTGGAGCACATGAACTTAACCACTACGCCACCGGGCCAGCCCCAAATTTTTTACTCTTGTAAAACACTGCAGTGCACATATCCTCTATCATTTTCTCGGAAAAATTTAAAGCAGTAGAATTGCTAGCTCAAAGCACCTTCTAAAGCTCTTTGATAGCCCTAACCATTGTGCTTTAAAAGAGAACATAGGGGCCAGAAAGGCTGTCCACGGACTTTTAAATTGTCCTTGCTATTAGGGCTCACTGGTTGCCAGGAATTCAGAGATTTTAAACAGGGGTATTTTTTGTTTGTTTTGTTTTGCTGGATTTATACAAGAAGTCCAAGCCTGGAAATTTTCCGCAAGTAACAGGGCTAACTAGAGGCACACTTCCCATGTGTGGCCTCCTACGGCAGCTTAAGGAACATATATCGAGTTAGGGTACCCAGAGCTCTTTTGCTTAAATTGGATGCTGGGCTGTTATTTACTGTAGACAGGGTGATTTTGCTTAAGTTTCAAGTCAGACTAATTTCTTAGAAGATTTATTAATGAAAACAAAGAAAAATCAATGAGATCCAGGAAATCCAAGATTATAAGAAGCAGAGAACCAAGAGGAAGAATTTGGAAACCAATCCTGGGCCTGCTATAGACATGAATGTATGCATTTCTCAAAATGTGGAGTGCTCTGAAAGAAACTACAGTTATAATTTTTTTCTTTCTTTCTAGGTGTCTCATTCAGTTGCTAAACTTATATTAGTTAATTTCCACTGGCAAGTTGCAGAGATATTGGACAGGTAAGGTGTTTGGGGGAGGAGAGATGGCATCACCCATAGCTCCTCTGTCTGCCTACCCACCCAGTGGTGATTATTGTTTACATTTTAGAGTATGTCCTTACAATGTGCATATTATATTTTTATTTTTATTTATTTATTTTTTTTGTGGGGAAGACCAGCCCTGAGCTAACGTCCGTCGCCAATCCTCCCCTTTTTGCTGAGGAAGACTGGCCCTGGGCTAACATCCGTGCCCATCTTCTTCTACTTTATATGGGACGCCGCCACAGCATGGCTGACAAGCAGTGCGTCGGCGGGCGCCCGGGATCCGAACTCGCGAATCCCGGGCTGCCAAGCGCGAACTAAACCGCTGCGCCACCGGGCGGCCCCCACATATTATATTTTTAAAACACTGGATCATATTGTATATCCTTTTTTCTCTCAATATATGCTGAACATTTCCCCATGTTTCAGCATATTCTTTCTATCCCAGTTTTATCACTGGCACAATATTTCATCATGTAGATGTTCCATACTTTTTCCAAACCCCTGTTGTTGGAAACTAAAGTTAGTTCACATTTTTTATGCCATTGTTAATTTGTAATCAGTGCCCTTCTAGATAACACTTGCCAATATCTACAGTTACTTCTTTTGGATACATCAAGTGAGGAATGCATCATAACATATCACGTACTACCTTCAGAAAGGGTCAGCCAGTTTACCACTCACCTCCAGAACCAGAGCTCTTGAGGCACAGACCTTGGAGTCTCAAGATGTCTTGGAAGTTGTCAGGAGGAGGAGTTTCTCCTCTTCCTGAATCCTCTGGGGAGATTCCCTATGCCCTACCCTGAGAGGCAATGTGCTTCTGTCTAGCTCATGGTTTCTCATCCTCAGTGCTATTGATATTTTGGGCTAGATAACTCTTTTCTTATGGAGGAACTGTTCTGTTAATTGTAGGAAGTTTGGCAGAATCCCTAGGTTCTACCTGTTAGAAGTCAGCAGCGGTAGCACTCCCAAGTTCTTGAAATCAAGAATGTCTCCAGACACTGCCAAAGAACCCCTGGAGAACAAAATTGCCCCTAGTGAGAAGCACTGGTCACCACCCTTGCCCTCTCACACTCCAGTGAGTCTTCTTTGGTCTGTATGATATGATTCCATTTATCTGCAGAGGAAGGTTGTGCCTTCCTTCTCCAGCCCAAACACAACTGGGATGGCCGTACCATCTGGAGCAGCTCAGCCACTCAGGAAGGAGAAAATGCATTTCTGATTCACTGACTGCACTCACACTCGATACTCAAGAGCTGAATACATTTAGATGGACTTTCAGATGAACTGCCACTGTCTGCATTACTTTTACTGCTACTCAAAACTCTGGGACCACATATGATCGAGCAATGGGATATCTCTGACTGTTCAAACTCTCTAGCCTAACCTGGAAATGGAGAAGGTTTGGATGGCTAAAGATATTAAGAATATTAGTGTGGGGGCCAGCCCAGTGGCATAGAGGTTAAGGTCACGCATTCCACTTCGGCGGCCTGGGGTTCGCCAGTTCGGATCCTGGGTGCGGACCTACTCACCGCTCATCAAGCTATTCTGAGGCAGTGTCCCTCACAGAAGAGCTACAACTCTACAACTATGCTACACAACTATGTACTTGGGCTTTGAGGAGGAAAAAGAAAAAAGAGGAAGATTGGCAATGGATGTTAGCACAGGGCTAATCTTCCTCAAAAAAAAAAATTCATTTATATACCCCTTAAAAAAAAGAATATTAATGTGAGAAGTAGGAATAAAAATAGTTCAAGGAGGCATTCTGACTAAGTGGAGTAAGGAAATAACATGTATGAGACATAATTCTTCCCTGCTCAGATTCCTTATATCCGGGTAATATGTTTTCCTGGGCTTTGTGTGGCACTTTTATTGCCATATGATAATTGTTTTTATTTTTTGGGGGGAGGAAGATTAGCCCTGAGCTAACATCCGTTGCCAATCCTCCTCTTTTTTGCTGAGGAAGACTGGCGCTGGGCTAACATCTGTGCCCATCTTCCTTTACTTTATATGGGATGCCGCCACAGCATGGTTTGACAAACGGTGCATCCATCCGCACCCAGGATCTGAACCTGTGAACCCTGGGCCACTGAAGTGGAGCGCTTGAACTTAACCACTACGCCACCGAGCTGGCCCTTGTTTTTAGTTTTAAATGTATTTATGCCATACAAGTAACTACTCTTGAGTGTCCACCCAAATAAGAAACCCTCTGACCTTTACTCTGAGGCTTCTGGCAGCAGTTCTTGCCTGGCCATACCCCCTTCCTTCCTCTCCAAGGTGACCAGTATCTTGAATTTGGTATTTATCATTTTGTTATTTATTCTTAAATTATATATCTTTTAGTTTTATACGTTTTTAGGACTTTACAGACGTGGAACTATGTTGTATGTGTTTTTCAACTTTTTAAATTAACAAGGTTGCATTTTATGGCATCCTATCTATCCTCCTGTCAAAAATCATTTGTGAGTTTTTAGTTTTTTGCTGTTAAAAATAATACAGCTCTAGGGGGCCAGCCTGGCGTAGTAGTGGTTAAGTTTGTGTGCTCCGCTCAGATGGCCCAGGGTTCTCCAGTTTGGATCCTGGGCGTGGACTTATGAACCACTCATTAGGCCATGCTGAGGCAGCATCCCACATAGAGCAACTAGAAGGATGTACAGCTATGACATACAATTATCTACTGGGGCTTTGGAGAGAAAAAAGGAAAAAAGGAGGAAGATTGGCAACAGATGTTAGCTCAGGGCCAATCTTCCTCAAAAAAAACAAATCCAATTTCAAAAAAAAAGAAAAGAATGCAGCTCTGAAAACTCTCCTAGAGTCACATAGTTTTACTAGGGTTAAGTGTAGAAAATGAATTGCTGGGCTGTAGAGTATATCTTTCTTCAGCTTTACTAGATAATGCCAGAATTTTTCCAAAGTGATTGTACCACATTACATGCCCACCAGTGGTGTATGAGTGTTCCTGATACTGTCAGACTTAAAGTTTTACAATCCAGTGAATGTAAATGGCATCTAATTGTTTTTAATTTCAATGTACCAGATTATTAAGGAAGCCGAGCATCTTTTCATGTGTTTAATGGCCATTTATGCTTCCTATTCTGTGAAATGCATGTTCTATCTTTTGCCTAATTTTTTTTATTGTTATTTTGTCTTTTCAAAAGGACTTTTAGGAGTTTTTGTTTTGTTTTGTTTATTCTGAATATCAGTCCTTTGCTAGTTACATATGTATTGAATTGTCTTCCAGTTTATAGCTTGGCTTTTCACTTTATGGTGTCTTCTAATGAACTAAAGTTCTTAAATGTAGCATAATTTGTCAGAGTTTTCTTCTGTGCTTTGCATTTTCTGTGTTTTAAGATACCCTTCCTTATTCTGAAGACATAGAGATATTTGCCTATATTTCCTGAAAGGATTTAAAGCAGATATTGTCTTTCATAAGTATTTTTCTTACAGTTCAGTGCCTTTGAGGCAGGGTTATTATCATCATCATACCAATGGAGAGCTAAAAAACTGAAAGAGATAAAAAGTATTATACTAAGGTAAAAAGAAGCTTGGTTCTGTGAGAAGGCAATTTGGAGACAAAGATACTTTAGTGCAACCACAACACATGTTGGTTTCTTCTGTTTTTGTTCAGAGGTAAAAATGTTTGTCTTCAGTTTCTGATTCCCTTTATTTCTGCTTTTTGCTTCGTAGATACAAATCTAATTCCGCTCAACTGCTCGTTGAGGCTCGAGTTCAGCCCAGTCCATCAAAACATGTGAGTGTTTCCTACTGGCTGATGCACATGGCTCTTGCGTGGCTTACAGTGTTAACTGAGAACCATCTTGCTTTGTTTATAGTGCAACATGCCTAAAATATTTGTTCCATTATAGGCCTAAATCTTCCATTTCCATTATAGTTTGAAAAGTTTCCTCATAGATGAGGAGTAAATCGTTGCCAGTCCTGGGACCCTCTGCAGCGCCACCTTCCTCTTTGCACTTATGCACAGCCTGTGCTCCATTCCTGCTGGGTTCCTTGGTGTTCTCAAGCTCACTGCATGCCTCTTTGACTTTGCTTGTGCCTTCCCTGGCCTGGAATGTACAGACCCTGTCCTCATCTTTGCTTGTGGGAATGGAACTCAATTTAAAGACCCAAATCCAAGCCATTTCTCACAAAGCCTGTCTCCTGTGATCACTCTCTTCCAAACCCCTCTAGTTATATCTTTAAATCTATACATCTATGTTGTAGTAATTCACTCATCTTTTCAGCTCCTCTACCAGACTGTAAGTGCTTTAAGGATAGGAACCATACCTTATAATGCATAGCAATTTCCTCTGTATCTAGGTGTTCAACAAACATTTGTCAGATGAATGAGAGCCATGTTGAAAGAGCTCTCAGGAGGGAGAATTGAGGCTCAGATCACCACATAACTTCTGTAGCCTCTTAGGAGAAAATTTCCAGGAGAATACTGGGTAAACATGAGAATACTTTATGATCCTTTTCCTCAAATTGTTTTTTGTATTCCCAGTAAACTAACAAGAACCTAATATAAACTTGTAGTGGACTTTTCCATTGGTTTGTGGTTTTGGCCAGGGTCCCCATATTGTCTGTGTCTGCCGGTTTGTGTAGCATGGCATGGATTCGGAAGTTCAAGCCTTACAGTTATTTGCCCACATCCTAGAAGTTTCTTCTAGTAGGAGCCTTACTCAGCCCTCTAAATTAATTGTATGAGACATCTCTTTGGTGTATTAATGATGCATTATAACTTGGTAAAAGCTGTGATATTTTGTGTTTTGGCCATATTGATATGGGAAAACCACTGTCTTTGACAAGTAAAACTGTTAGAATCTTTACACACTCACCCTCCAAGAACTTTATGACTGGATTTATAGTACTTGTTGAGGGGCAACTCTGTGCTGTGCTGGACAGGGTTTACAAAAGAAACTCAACAGCCTCTAAAAAAAAGAAGGTGGAAGAGTGACATCAGCATCATGGCGGAGTGAGATACCCTCTTTGAAGCTCTGCCCCCTAAGACACAAGGAAAACATCATTCGCATTCCAACAGAGGTCAATCAAACACTACAAAGGACTTTTAAGAACCCCTGCTGCCATACATCGGATGGTGGAGGCACGGGAAGCCCCAAAGGATGTGAGGAGAGGTAAGGAGTTTTACTCCCCCTCCCCAATCAATCGGCAAAGACAGACAGCACGGCTCGCAGACGGAGTGGGGAGGGACGGCCCTCTGCAGGGAAAACTATCACCCTCCAGGTGCTGTCATACACTGTTGAGAGATCCCCACTGGGAAGCGACGACGGACTGTTTCGGGGGTGTGGCAAACGCCCCAAGAGAGCCAGAAAGGAAACTCCTGGGTTGAGCAGGAGAAAGAAAACACCTCCCCCCGACACGTTTCAGCATAATCCCTCCTGGGACTGCAGCGGGCTCAGAGCACACCGCTCACGATCTCCATCCAGTGGCAGCAGGTGGAAACTGCAGGACCAACTTCAAGATGAGAGGAAAACGTAAGGCCGTGGGATCCAAGCAAAGGTTTGTTATGTCTACAGACCAAAAGGAAAATGATAAACACCCAGAAACCAACCCTGAAGGCACAGAATTCGATAACCTGAATGACAGAGAATTCAAAATAGCTATCATAAACAAACTCAACAAAATACAAGAGAACACACAGAAACAAATCAACGAATTCAGGGATTTCGTCACAAAAGAGATTGAAACCATAAAGAAAAACCAATCAGAATTATTGGAGATGAAAAACAAAATGAATGAGATAGTGGAAAAAATGGAGTCTTTAAAGAGCAGAACTGACAATATGGAGGAACGAATTAGCATTATCAAGGATAGCCACGCAGAAACGCTCCAGATAGAGGAGGAGAGAGAGCTAAAACTAAAAAGAAATGAAGAAATTCTTCGAGAAATGTCAGACTCAATGAAGAAAAGCAACATAAGGATAATAAGTATCCCAGAAGGAGAAGAAACAGAAAAAGGAGTAGAGACTTTGTTCAAAGAAATAATAGCTGAGAACTTCCCTAACCTAGGGAATGAAATGGAAATAACAGTGAATGAAATCAATAGATCACCTAAATATATAAACAGGAATAAACAATCATCACGACTCATAGTAGCAAATTTGACAAGATTCCACAACAAGGAAATAATATTAAGGGCAGCTAAACAAAAAAACAACATACAAGGGAAACCCCATCAGGCTCTCAGCTGATTTCTCGACAGAAACTACAGGCTAGGAGAGACTGGAATGATATATTCAAAATCATGAAAGACAAAAACTTTCAGCCAAGAATACGTTATCCAGCAATAATATCCTTCAAATATGAAGGAGAAATACAAACTCTCCCTGATAAACAAAAGCTAAGAGAGTTCATCACCACAAGACCCCCAGTACAAGAAATGCTCAAGAAGGCCCTTAGGCCTGAAAAAAAAAAACAAATGAGAAAGGGGATACAAAGATTTCAGCAAGGAAAAAAGCAAGGAGACTAAACCAGAACAAACTACAGTTGGATAACATCAGAAATTAATTCAAGCTCATCACTGTAAACACACACTCACAACACAAGATGGAATAATTAGTGCAACAACAAATAAGGAGGGGAAGAGGAAAGGGATCGAATTGACTCAGTCTAAGGAAACAGGAGGCATCTGAAAATGTACTATCTTATTCAGCAGATCTTTTATATAAACCCCACGGTAACCACTAAACAAATAACCAGAAGAGAACCACACATGACAAATAAAGAGAAAACTAAGAGAATGAGCATGCAGAAATACCAAATTGAATTTGCAGTCCGAAACACAAGTGACAAGAAACGAAGGAAATGCAAAAGAACCAGAAGATGAACAATAAAAGAGCAACATTAAACCCTCATATATCAATAATCACTCTAAATGTAAATGGATTGAATTCTCCAATCAAAAGACACAGAGTGGCAGGATGGATTAAAAACCAAGACCCAACAATCTGCTGCCTCCAGGAAACACATCTCAGCTCTAAAGACAAACACAGACTCAAAATAAAAGGATGGAAAACGATACTCCAAGCTAATGTCAAACAAAAGAAAGCAGGAGTAGCCATACTTATATCAGACAAAGTAGACTTCAAGATAAAAAAGGTAATGAGAGACAAAGAAGGGCAATATATAATGATAAAAGGGACACTTCACCAAGAAGACATAACACTTATAAATATCTATGCACCCAACACAGGAGCACCAAAGTACATAAAACAACTGCTAAAAAACCTAAAAGGAGATATTAACAATAACACAATAATAGTAAGGGATCTTAACACCCCCCTTACATCAATGGATAGATCATCCAGACAAAAAGTCAATAAGGAAATAATGGACTTAAACAAAAAACTAGACGCGATGGACTTAATAGATATTTACAGAGCACTCCACCCAAAAAAAGCAGAGTACACATTCTTTGCAAGTGCACATGGAACATTCTCAAGGATAGACTATATATTAGGAAACAAGGCAAACCTCTATAAATTTAAGAAGATTGAAATCATTACAAGCATCTTTTCTGATCATAATGCTGTGAAACTAGAAATCAACTGCAAGGAAAAAACTGGGAAAGAGACAAAGATGTGGAGACTAAACAACATGCTACTGAGCAACCAATGGGTCGTTGATGAAATTAAAGGAGAAATCAAAAGCTATCTGGAGACAAATGAAAAAGAAAATACACCATACCAACTCATATGGGATGCAGCAAAAACGGTCCTGAGAGGGAAATTCGTAGCAATACAAGCCCACCTTAACAAACAAGAAAAATGCCAAATAAATAACCTTAAACTGCACCTAACAGAATTAGAAAAAGAAGAACAGACAAAGCCCCAAATCAGCAGAAGGAGGGAAATAATAAAAATCAGAGCAGAAATAAATGGAATTGAAACCAAAAATACAGTAGAAAGGATCAATGAAACAAAGAGCTGGTTCTTTGAGAAGATAAATAAAACTGACAGACCCTTAGCCAGACTCACTAAGAAAAAAAGGGAGAAGACTCAAATAAATAAAATTAGAAATGAAAGAGGAGAAATTACAACAGATACCACAGAAATACAAAGGATTATTAGGGAATACTATGAAAAACTTTACGCCAACAAATTGGGCAACCTAAAGGAAATGGACAAATCTTGGACGCATACAACCTCCGAAAACTGAATCAAGAAGAAACAGAGAATCTGAATAGACCAATCACAAGTAAAGAGATTGAAACAGTAATCAAAAAACCTCCCCCAAGGGGCCGACCCGGTGGCGCAGCGGTTTCGTCCGCACTTGGCAGCCCGGGGTTCGCGGGTTCGGATCCCGGGCGCCTGCCGACGCACTGTCTGTCAGCCATGCCATGGCGGCGTCCCATATAAAGTAGAGGAAGATGGGCATGATGTTAGCCCAGGGCCAGTCTTCCTCAGCAAAAAGAGGAGGATTAGCAACGGATGTTAGCTCAGGGCTGGTCTTCCTCACCAAAAACAAAACAAAAAAAAAAAAACCTCCCCCAAAATAAAAGCCCAGAACGAGATGGCTTCCCTGGAGAATTTTACCAAACATTCAAAGAAGATTTAGCACCTATCCTTCTCAAACTATAAATAGAGGAAGATGGAATACTTCCTAACACATTCTACGAGGCCAACATCATCCTGATACCAAAGCCAGACAAGGACAATACAAAGAAGGAAAGCTACGGGCCAATATCACTGATGAACATAGACACAAAAATCCTCAACAAAATATTGGCAAACCGAATACAGCAATACATCAAAAAGATCATACACCACATTCAAGTAGGATTTATACCAGGGACACAGGGATGGTTCAACATCCGCAAATCAACGTAATACACCACATTAACAAAACGAAGAATAAAAACCACATGATCATCTCAATCGATGCAGAGAAGGCTTTCGACAAGATCCAACATCCATTTATGATAAAGGCTCTCAACAAAATGGGTATAGAAGGAAAGTAGCTCAACATAATAAAGGCCATATATGACAAACCTACAGCTAACATCCTACTCAACAGGGAAAAACTGAAAGCCATTCCTTTGAGGACAGGAACAAGACAAGGGTGCCCACTCTCGCCGCTCTTATTCAACATAGTACTGGAAGTTCTGGCCAGAGCAATTAGGCGAGAAAAAGGAATAAAAGGACTCCAAATAGGGAATGAAGAAGTGAAACTCTCACTATTTGCAGACGACATGATCTTATACATAGAAAACCCAAAAAATTCCATTGGAAAACTACTAGAAATAATCAAGAACTACAGTAAAGTGGCACGCTATAAAATCAACTTAGAAAAATCAGTTGCATTTCTATACACTAACGATGAACTAACAGAAAGAGAACTCAAAAAGACAATCCCATTTACAATTGCAACAAAAAGAATAAAATATCTGGGAATAAATTTAACCAAGGAGGTGAAGTGAAAGACCTATAGAATCAAAAGTATAAGACACTATTGAAAGAAATTGAGGAAGACATAAAGAAATGGAAAAATATTCCATGCACATGGATTGGAAGAATAAATATAGTTACAATGTCCATTCTACCTAAAGCAATCTACAGATTCAACGCAATCCCAGTCAGAATCCCAATTTCGTTCTTCACGGTAATAGAACAAAAATACTGAAATTCATATGGGGCAACAAAAGACCCCCGAATAGCTAAAGCAATCCTGAAAAAAAAGAACAAAGATGGAGGCATCACAATCCCTGATTTCAAAATATACTATAGAGCTATAGTAATCAAAACAGCACGGTACTGGTACAAAAATAGACACACAGATCAATGGAACAGAATTGAAAGCCCAGAAATAAAACCACACACCTATGGACAGCTAATCTTCGACAAAGGAGCAAAGAACATACAATGGAGAGAGGGAAGTCTCTTCAATAAATGGTGCTGGGAAAATTGGACAGCCACATGCAAAAGAATGAAAGTGACCATCTCCTATTGCCATACACAAAAATCAGTTCAAAATGGATTAAGGACCTGAAAGTGAGACCTGAAACTATAAAACTCCTGGAAGAAAATATAGGCAGCACACTAATTGACATAAAACTCCTGGAAGAAAATATAGGCAGCACACTAATTGACATTGGTCGTAAAGGGATGCTTTCAGATTCCATGTCTACTCGGACTAGGGAAACAAAAGAAAAAATAAACAAGTGGGACCTCATCAGACTACAGAGCTTCTACAAAGCAAATGAAACCAGGATCAAAATGAATAGACAACCCACCACCTGGGAGAAAATATTCACAAGTCGTTTATCCGACAAGGGATTAACCTCTGTAATATATAAAGAACTCATACAACTGAGCAACAAAAATCAAACAACCCGATCAAAAAGTGGGCAGAGGATATGAACAGACATTTTTCCAAGGAAGAGATACAGATGGCCATTAGCCACATGAAAAGATGTTCAACATCACTAATCATCAGGGAAATGCAAATCAAAACTACACAAAGATATCACCTGACACCCGTTAGAATGGCTATAATCACCAAGAGAAAAAAACAACAAATGCGGGAGAGGATGCGGAGAAACGGGAACCCTCATTCACTGCTGGTGGGAATGCAAACTGGTGCAGCCTCTATGGAAGACAGTATGGAGAGTCCTCCAAAAATTAAAAATAGAAATACCGTATGATCCCGCAACCCCACTCTTGGGCATCTACCCAATGGACATGAAATCAACCATCACAACAGGCTTATGCACCCCTATGTTCGTTGCAGCATTATTCACTATAGGCAAGAAGTGGAAGCAACCCAAGTGTCCCTCGACTGATGATTGGTTAAAGAAGATGTGGTATATACATACAATGGAATACTACTCAGCCATAAGAAAAGACAGAATTGTCCCATTTGCAACAACATGGATGGACCTAGAGGGTATTATGTTAAGTGAAATAAGCCAGAGAGAGAAGGACAGACACTGCATGAATTCACTCATATATGTAATATAAATGAACACACGGACAGAGAGAACTGATTGGTGGTTACCAAGGGGAAGGGGGATGGGGGCTGGGCACAAGGGGTGAAGGGATATATCCACATGGTGACAGACTGACAATAATGTACAACTAAAACCCCACAGAGTTATAAACTGTTAAGATATCAATTTAAAAATTTTTTAAAAAGATTAAAAACAAAACAAAAGAATAAGAAAACAACTCAATTGTAAAAAATGGTCAAAAGATTTTAACAGACACCTTAGTAAAGAAGATGTGTAGATGGCAATAGGTAAGCATGTGAAGATTCTCAGCATCATGTGTCATTAGGAAAATGCACATGAAACCACAAGGAGATGCCACCACACGCTGATTACAATGGCTACAATTAAAAAGACTGACTATACCAAGTGTTGGTGACATGTGGAGCAACTGGAATTCACATCTACTACTAATGGCAATGTAAAATGGTGCAACCACTTTGGAAAACAGTTTGACCATTTCTTAATGGTATTTACCAAGTGAAATGAAAGTATGTGTCCACACAAAGATTGTACACAAATTTTCATAGCAACTTTACCTATAATAGCCAAATACTGGAAATAACCCATCAGTGGGTGAAGAGACAAGCAAACTGGTCTATGCACCCATGCAATGGAATAGCACTCAGGCATAAAATGTAATGAACAACATGGATGGATCTCAAAATAATTATGCTGAGTGAAGAAGCCAGACAGGAAGAGTACATGCTATATGATTCCATTTATATAAAATTATAGAACTCTATAGTAATGAGAGCCTGTCAGTGGTTGTCCAAGGATGGGAGGGGTGAGGAGGGGCAGGAGGAACCTTGGGGGTGATGGATATGTTCATCATCTTGATTGGGGTGGTGGTTTCACGGGTGTATGTCTATGTCCAAACTTACAAAATTATGTACTGCAAAAAAAAAGAAGGTGGAGTGAATAACCGCTAAGGACCTTGGCAATTCTGAAATCCTGAGCTTTTCAGTCTAACACTACTGTAACTTCTCATTTCAGCCTTCTTTCTGCCTCTCTGAATCCTAGTGATTCTGCAAGCCCAGCTCAGGTGCCACCTCCTTCAGGAAGCCTTCCTGATACATGCTTTCTGCTCAGAACTCTTGGGACTGGCAGAGTCCACACATTGCAGTTGAGTTCTGACACTTGTAGAATGAGGATTGCCTCCCAGCACCTAGCTGCATGAGGCGCCCCTGTGGCCTCCCAGGACCTGAAGGCTCCTCTTTGACTCATATGGCTCTGCCTCTCCCTAGGTCCCCACAGCCCATCCCCCTCATCACTGTGCAGTATGTATGCAGTTTGTGCGGAAGGAAAACCTCCTCTCTCTGGCCTGTCAGCACCAGTTTTGCCGCAGCTGCTGGGAGCAGCATTGCTCAGTACTTGTCAAGGACGGCGTGGGTGTGGGTGAGTCTGCCATTGAATTTGTAAAAGGCTGGCATGAAGTATTTATCTTTGACTCTGCTCTTTCAGGTACTCAGGTCAACTGAATGTTTTCTTCTGAGCCTGATTGAGGTTTTTGTTGTCAGAGCCATTGGTTTCCAAACACATCAGTCTGAACAGTGGCAAAGTTTTTCCTAGTCCTGAGCAAAATGAGAAAATTTAGGCTATTGTTTGGACATATATGTATATGTTGGTGTGAGTGCAGGCTACCTTTTGGGAGAACTGTCCTTTATGCTGTCTACCCTATCTTGATTCTCCAGGGGGCAGCCATAACTCAAACACCCAAGAGAGTTTGCGGCTATTTAGGTAACATAGCACAAATCAAATCTGATGATTGGTTACAGGAGTATTATACTATGACTTTGATGATATTGAAACTAAATTAGCATCACATTAATTGTATCTGCAAAATCTCATTGTGTTATTGGTAATCACTTGCACATAATATTAAACATCACAAAACTAAATTGTTAGCCAAGAACTCTATAGGAATTTTTAAATGATATTGTTTTTTAGTGGTGCTATTTGTGATATATATGTAATTTGAGATAATATTTTAGTTGCATCACTGTGCAAATATATTAATTTTTCTCTTTGAATAAATTCTGGTGTTTCACTGGTTTCCTATGTAGAATCTGATTTGTTGGTTGAACTCAGTGGGCAAATATATTATTGTTGTGTCTTCTGTAATACAATCGTCCATCAGGTTGTCTTTGTTCAACAGGAGTCTCTTGCATGGCCCAGGACTGCCCACTCCGAACACCAGAGGACTTCGTGTTTCCATTGCTGCCCAACGAAGAATTGAGAGACAAATACAGGCGCTACCTCTTCAGGGACTATGTAGAAGTATGACTAGCCCCTGTTGTTGTGACCTCCATCTTCCTAGTCTGTTGTCCATCAGATGCTCACCACAGTTACTTTATAGACTAGGCTGCCATTAGGTGCTATCATTTGAAGAAAGAACTCCATGACTTTAAAAAAGTTTGAAAACCACTAGAGTAGTAGTGAAGAACACAGGCCCTGGAGTCAGGCAGACAATTTTGTGAATCCCAGGTCTGTTACGTCCTTGCTGTGTAACTTTAACCTATTATTTTATCTCTCTGAGCCTTGGTTTTTCTCTTGTAGAATGGTTTGGCATCCCCACATTATACACAGTTGCTTAAACAAGCTATTATATGTCAGGGGATGAACACAAGTCAGGCATATCTTAAGAGTGGCTGTTTCGTTTGGTTCACCATGTGGTTCAGCACAGAGAAGGGATATTGCTTCTTGTGCAGTTTGAAAACTTGTCCAGGATTCCAGCATGGTCAGTTTTGGGGTCCTTTCCCTCTTTTGGGCTACCTGTTCAGGCCTGCTGGTTCTATGAAGCATGGTTTTCATCTTTGGCTTTTATGCCTAAGCTTATTGGATTGATTGATGGTCTGGGTCTTCTCATGTACATGCTGCAGGGTAAATAGAATGCTTTGTTTCTTGTTCTGTTTGCTGCCTTTGGTAGATGCCTGAGGGTCGCTGAGCCCTTCAGGGTCTTATGCACAGCTGATTTGGCTGTGTTCCTTTACAGCTCTGGTCCCTATGCATTTTTATTTCACAAATACAATTCTGCATTCCATTTTGTAATCTAACCTTAGATCATTCTGGTGAGTTGCTACCTAGTTTAAGCTAAACATTCAAGGAGCCCCTTGATATGTCATCAGCTGGAAGAACAGAAGGCTTTTGAGCACACAGAGAGGTCTAATTTGGAGGCAGTGACTAGCGAATGTCTTCATTGTTTCCCCTTGGTGTGTTCACAGAGTCATTACCAGCTCCAGCTGTGCCCTGGTGCAGACTGCCCCATGGTTATCCGGGTACAGGAGCCCAGAGCTCGCCGAGTACAGTGCAATCGGTGCAATGAGGTCTTCTGGTAAGAGTGAGTGTGGGTGCTGAGCAGCGCTGGACTGGTGCCTTCTCCTCCAAAGCTCCACTGCTATTGCTTTGTGTGAGGGCGGGGTTGGGAGAGACAGGGCCTTTGAGCCAGAAGAGCAGCTCTGCTCCAGGTGGGCAGGGTTTGTACCTAGCATCTCATGTTCCATGCTGAGATAATCCTCAGTCTGGAGACAAGAAGGTCTTAGAGAATGTGCTATGGTTTATGCTACTAAGACTCATGGCCCAGAGATTGTGTGTCTCTGTGGGTGTGTATCTACCTGCACAGGTAATTCACATATTACTGTTTAAAATTTACAACCTTTGACATTTTAATCTTTCTCTATCTTGGCCTTTCTTGGCTAATTTTATAACACTAATTCATAAATGCAGTTTACATCTACTTGGGGTTTACTCAATTCAATAAATATGATGAGAATAGCTAAAGTGTACTGAAGGCTTACTAGGGGAAAGGCACTATTTTGATCACTTTACCTTCATTATCACTACTACTGTGTATGATTGGTACTGTTGTTACTCTTCTGTTATAGGTGAGGAAATTTAAGTGTAGGGTAATGGCTGAGCTGTAATTTAGGTCCAGATCTGTCCCCCTAATCACGCCTCCCTGAAAGTTTCATGGTGGGGCTTCAGAGAAACTACATGAAAAATGTGGTGTGTGCATACGTGCCTGCCTTTCAAGACATTGTTGAGGAAGTTTGTAGCTCACCAAAGGTTAAGAACCACTAATGTAGTTGCTCTCCATCCTTTGTGTCCCACATTATGAACTTCTGTGGGGCATGTATTAGGCTATCTGCCTGAGAGCCTGTATCATCCACAAAGTTGTGTTGACTTAGACAAAAGAGGAATTAAAAACGTGGGAGCCTAGCCCGATGAGTGTTGGAGTGTTTTTCTTTTCTGATTTTAAGTTTCAAGCATTGTCAGATGTGTCATGCCCCTACAGATTGCACAAGTTCTGGCCTTTGTGTGTTCACTGTGCACGTCTGGCTAGGAGGTAAGTCAAGGCTCCCAGAAGTGGATCTCAGTCCTGCCTTGGGTCTGAGTTGATATATCCTTCTCAGAGCACCTCACCATGCCCTTTGAGAGGCTGAGCTCTGAATTTGACATCCTTTCAGGAAGAGTTGACACTACACAAGGTATTTAAAACAGAAACATTTCATTTGGGTTTATTGAGAGTATGTCTTAGAAGGGCTTAAGTTCACACAGTATTTCAGTATATCTTGGATAAGTAAAGGTCCCAGAGGTGTTGAGAGGTGACTTTACCTCTTTGAAAAGCTCTAATTCAGGATCTATTGGCTTGGACAGAAGGAAAAATAAAAACACGGGACCCTTACCTAACGATTATTTGAATGTTTTTCTTTTCTGTTTGTAAGTTTCAAGTGTCGTCAGATGTATCACGCCCCCACCGACTGCGGCACAATCCGGAAATGGCTCACAAAATGTGCAGACGATTCTGAAACAGCCAACTACATTAGTGCTCACACTAAAGACGTAAGAACTGTATCTTACCTTTCATAAATCTGCCCTCTTTAGTGCTGCCCAGGGCCTTGCCTGGGAGATTTGCCATCTGAAAGCAGAACACCCTTGCTGGAGGCTGCAGACCCTTGCCCAGACTTGGCAGAGTTTGCAACAGTATATCATAGTATGCATTGGGTGCATTTTTTTAAATAAAATGCTGAAATGCCTGGAAACGTTTGACCCAAAGGTGAAATAATTAGAAGAAAACTAGGTTTTATTGAACAGCTCCCAGGCTTTAACAGCCCTGGAGGGAAGTGGTTGATAGCCACACCTAATAAATAGCAAGGCTCTAATGCAAGCCCAAGCTTGGCCAATTCTCATTCTGAGACTTCCCATGGGAAAGCATGGTCTGTAGCCCCTTGAGCCCTGAATGACTCGGCACCCAAGGCTGTACCCTGTGCCAGTCATGCGCTAAGTTTATAGTCTCACAAGCACAGCTGTGACCATGACATCATTAAACATAGTCCGTTTCATGGCAGTGGGAGAGCACAGCATCAGATTTATCTTTGCATTGCTGCTTGGGTTGCTGGTATCTCTCAGATAAGAGCAAGCGAGCCTCAGAGGTTGTTTACTTGCCCTCTTCTGGAAGCAGTAGTCCAGGCAAGCTGACCAGGACTTAATCCAGTGTGGCAGCTCTTGCGCTGCTTTGGCATTCCTCCCAAGCAGGCAGGTTTTCTGCTGACTCAGCTTGTGCTTAATCTGAGCAGACTCGTGGCAGAGACAGATGGTGGAAGACTTAGTGGGGCTCAGCTAGTGCTTGGAGTGTTTCAGAGCCAAACATGCTGACCTCATTTCCATGAATTGCTGTTCCATCCTCAGCGACTTGCCACATTTAAGTGAGATGGTCCTCCCCAGAAGTCCTCGCACGATGAGTTCCTGGGCACAGGTGCCAGGAGCTTTGTGTGATTTGTCTTAGAACTGGCCTGATTGTGCGTGAGCCTAATGGCACCCTTCTGTCTCCTCAGTGTCCCAAGTGCAACATCTGCATTGAGAAGAATGGAGGCTGCAATCACATGGTGAGCAGAAGCCTGTACCCTTTGCATATGTGACATGGAGCCTTTGGTCAGCGTCCCCTTAACATGTTCTCTTCTGTTTCCCCCTGACAGCAATGCTCCAAGTGTAAACACGGTGAGTCCTAGGCTTAGTGCACAAAGCCCAGTGGCACGGTCTGTGTTTCTTGTGCATGGGTCTCCCTTGTTTGTTTAGTGAGTACTTTTGTAGTAAAGTGACAAAACAAAGTGCCCCCTCAGTCACTTTTAATCATAATAACCAGCATAAAGCAGCTCTTGGTTATTTATGTATCATTGTTGGTCCCTCTTATAATACCACTGCCATCTTGCTGACACATGTAGTCAGAAGTCAAGGTTGGAATGACTCTTAGACCCTCATGATCCTCAGTCATCCAAGAAGAAGATTTTAGCGTGTTCTTTTTATTTTTGCCAAGGCAGGTAGGTAGTATGGAGCTTATCTGTGCTACCTTAAAGGTACCTTTTAGAGCAGGCTGTACGCAGTTTTACCAGAGGTAGTAAAATAGTTTTCCTTTAAGGTTTTATAAAGTTTCCAGAGGGGGTTTTGATTTGGTCTTTCAGGTTTCCTTCATCTTTCAGGAGTAGGTTACACAGAACCAGTTGGTTTTCCTTTCCTTTCTGCCAGATCAAGTAAAGAAATAAAGTTCCTTCAAGTAGAAAATATGTCCAGATAGGTAGGTTTCCTACACAGCCCCTTAGATGCTGACCAGGAAACCCTGAGAGTTTCTTTTTGTGAGGGCTCATCTAATGCTATTCCTGTGTTTTTCCAGAAGCCCACTATAATCAGAGTGGACATGGCAAGGTCTCAGAAGGGAACAGTGACTCTGAAGAGTAGAATGAAGATAGGCCAAGGGTAGTGGCACATTTACTCAGTGGTATTCCACTTTATCTTTCTGTATGTGTTTGAGTGAAAGGGATGTGTATCAGCCTCTTAGAATAGTGCATAAGACCCACATACAGTTTAAAGAGAAATGACAAAGTGAACACCTCCGTAGAGACCACATTCCTAGTACCTAGGAAATCCCTTTGTATCCCTTCCCAGTCATAGTCTCCCCATCTCTTACCACCCAGAGTTAATATTATCCCTTGCATTGCTATGTAGTTTTACCACCTATATGTGTATTCCTAAGCAATGTAGTATTATTCAAAACAATAGCAAGCACAACCTTACTGATTAAGGAGAGAGAAATATTGCCACTGTTCAATGAAGACTCCCAGAAGAAGAGAAGTGAATGACCTCTGGGTCTCTGGGTTTGACTTTAGCTTCCCAAAATTTTACAAGAACCCCTTTTGGGAAGTCAGTGAGCCAACTTAGGGGAGTGAATCCTGGGAAACAGGTGTACCACTGTCAAGAGTCTTTGACAGAGACAGAGTATAGATCGGGGGGGCCAGCCCAGTGGTATAGTGGTTACGTTCGCATGCTCCACTTCAGTGGCCCGGGGTTCACAGATTCAGATCCCGGGTGCGCAGCTACGCCACTCATCAAGCCATGCTTTGGTGGCGACCCACATACAAAATAGAGGAAGATTGTCACAGGTGCTAGCTCAGGGCCAGTCTTCCTCGCCAAATAAATAAATAAAAGAATATAGATCAGGTACTGGACATCTAACAGGACTATGGTTGGCTCCCCGCCACTAGACCACAATAATTGTTTGGCTATATAGCATCCATAGGGGATCTTTTTTTGCTTCTTTGCTTCCTCAGTGTGAAACCAGAGTCATAATTCTGAGTATGAACTATTGGGTAGCTGTACATTTTATAGAAATGTGCTTTTTTTTTAAAAAGAAGAGAAAGGAAAAAAGCCTTTATTCCCAGCTTCACATACAAAATCTTCCTAGGATAGGTGTTATGAGGGTTGGGAGGTAGTCAAGAGGGCAAATATGTGTTCTAAATGACCTGGTGGGCCTCAGCTGGACAAATTTCTGCTTCTCACGGTGGCATTGACACATGAGACCAGTGGTCTTATACAGTCCCCATCTGCCTGTGTTGGATTAAAAAGGCACAAAGCATATGTGGTCATGGACACGAGAATATCCGTAGGCAGTTGTTCAGATCAGCAAGGACAGGCTACAGGGACAGTGGGATTTGACAGGGATGAGAGGTGCACATTCCCCCTGGAAAGAGGCACCCTTGGGAACTTCTGGTCAGGTGATGCCCCCCCCCGGAGCAGAATTTGTCTGTCCCACTGCTTTGCCTATGCCTTTGGAGGAATATGGGTTTGTCTCATGGGTGTAAATGCCTCTTTCTCTGTTCTGCAGACTTCTGCTGGATGTGTTTAGGAGATTGGAAGACCCATGGCAGCGAGTACTATGAGTGCAGTCGGTACAAGGAGAACCCTGACATTGTCAACCAGAGCCAGCAAGCCCAGGCCAGGGAGGCCCTCAAGAAGTACTTGTTCTACTTTGAGAGAGTAGGTGTCCTCTCCTACAGCTGCTCCTTGAGGGTGGGCCTCTTCCAATTGGCCTGCTGGGGTGAAATTCCCGGTGACTGATAGTCAGAGCCAGCATGTATACACAGAAGTTAGGGAATGGAGCTTCTGCAGCAGCCCTGGGTGATGCCTCCATAGCTGTGGCTTTCAGGCTCCAAAGGGAAGCCATGACTGACAAGGAAGGACATGGTGCCGGCCTTGTTTGAATGATGGATTGAAAGACAACGAAGGACCATTAGATAGTCTTTTCCATCCAGTGTCATCTTAATAGTTAGATTTAGAGGGCAGTTCCTCCCGGGGAGGCCCTTCAGAAGCCCACAGAGCATGGCACATTTGGTTTCTAAGCATAGTAGATCAGTGGGTACCTAGCTTTGCTCAGGGCTGGAGCCCTTTTGCCCCAGGTGGGTAGAGTGATCTGGCAGGCAGGCAGCTGCTCTGGACAGGGTTAGTAGTGTTGACTGAAGAAGTCCCCCTCCTGCACTCTCAAGAAGACACAGTCCCCATAAGTTGTATGAGGCTGTGGCCATGCCCTGCCAGCCAAGGTGTCTATCCTGAACTCCTTTGTGGACCTCTGCACCTTCCTTGGACTCCTGCAGCTTTCTCCTTCCTCTGTACCCTGTAGTGGGAAAACCACAATAAGAGCTTGCAGCTGGAGGCACAGACATACCAGCGGATTCATGAAAAGATTCAGGAGAGAGTCATGAATAATCTGGGGACATGGATCGACTGGCAGTACCTACAGAATGCTGCCAAACTCTTGGCCAAGGTCTGTACCACCTCACTCTTCCAATCCCTGGTTCGATGCCTAACCTTATCAGGTTCAGACCTCTGAGGATGGGAGGCACTGTAGGGGGCAAGGGGATTCAGCACCTGTGCAGCCCTGCATGCTTCTGCTTATGGATCCACATTTTGTGGGGCTGTGCCCACTGAGGACCCAGCCCTCTGCTGGATGTACAGGGGATTTCCAAGAAGAGTACTCCACTGCCTCTGCCTGCAGGGAAGGAACTGTGGGGAAAACTAGAGCCCTTTTCTTCTTTTGTCCCATGCATGCATCACTCAAAGGAAAATAAGAGATTGTCTATGAATAAGTATTGAGATAGATTTGTGGACTCTGATGTCCAACTTGAGGGAAGAGCCACCGAGGCAGCTGCTGGTAATAAATCACAGTTTGAAAGGGAACTTTGAGTGTTCTGTGACCATTTTTGTTTCAGTTTTTCCCATATTGTCCCCCAATTCATCCTTTATTTGGCTTGCCTCATTTCTTTCAGGCCCATATCTGTGGAGCCAGGCTAATTTGCATGGTGGGATAAGAATTGTAAAAGCCACCTGAAATGCATGTAGGTTAGAGTCATAGATACAGGTACCTTGTCTTCTCTCCTATTGCAGTGTCGATACACCCTGCAATACACATACCCGTATGCATACTACATGGAGTCTGGACCCAGGAAGAAGCTGGTAAGGCAAAGCAATCTCTCTACTCTGCCCTCTTAGCTTCAGAAGTGGCCTTGTCTACCAGCACTTTGCAGGAGAGCAGGGACCAGACACTGGTTATTGGGAGGGCAGAATCGAAACAAAACTGTCAATTTTAAAATTTCATTTCTCCTCTAGACATGTCCAGACTAGATCTCAGTTGCTGGCATTTTGTGTAATAGTAAGGCAGATATACTGGAGCCCCTGAATGACCATACTTAGAGGGCGACTGGCTGAAAAAGTCTGTGGCCATTTGGGAGGCCAGTGCCCATGTTTTGGGAGGATATCCAGCATGCATGTCCCTTAATGATAGTGGACTTTTTTACATCTTTGTATAATTCTTCATCTTATTATAAAGTAATTCACATTTATTATTTAAATGTTGGAAAACATTTTCATCATCCATAATCCCACCAGGAAGAAATGACCACTGTTAGCATTTTCCAGCTTTTTAATATCATTTTTATATAATCAAGGTTATATAACATTTTATTGTTACAACAGTTTATTGTTGCAGCTGTCTTTATTTACCAAGCTGGTAAATACCATTTTTTAATAGTCACATAAATGTTCCATTACATGGTCATACCATCATTTGGGGCATTTATTGTTTCTATTTTTCACTATTATAAATAAGACATTGAGGAGCATCTTTGTGCATAAAGCTTGGCTGTATGATTACTAAGTCAAATGGTTTGAATATTTTTAAAGACTCCTGATTTGCAGAAGGGCTGAAAAAAATGAAGTATTCAGTGAATACGGTGTCTGTGAATTTCCATTTTGACCTGTTTTTGCAGCATCTGTTTCCTTGTATGTTGAAAGTAATCTCTTCAGTGGCTTAAATTCTTCTCCTTTCTTTGAGGGGGGAGGGTGAGTGTGGCCTTGCAATTTGGCTGTACTCTTTAGGTAGTCTTTTGATTGTATTCTGGCTCTGGGTACAGGAACTAGCACTGCTCTTGGAGGACAGTATCAAGGTTGTCTGTAGCTCATGCGAGCCTGAGGTGCTGCATCTGCCCCTCCATCTGCAGGCCCTGCCCCGGCTACAGCCCCCTCTCCTTTTGACCCTCCTGCTCTACCCATACAGTTTGAATACCAGCAGGCTCAGCTGGAGGCTGAGATCGAAAATCTGTCATGGAAAGTGGAGCGTGCAGACAGCTATGACAGAGGGGTAAGTGCCTGCTGTGCTCTTGGACCCACTATTGCAGGCGAGGGAGGACTGGCATGTTCACAGGTGATGGGGTTGTTGGCATGTGGATTGGAAGCTGCTGCTGAGAAGGGTGGGAAGGGCAGTGCTTTGGACTCCTTGGAGCCCCTGACCTGGTGGGTGTGGCTTTGGCTGCTTCCTGCTCCCGGGACTTTTGCGTGCCAGCATCTATCTTGCTTCCCTGGTGCAGGACTTAGAGAACCAGATGCACATAGCAGAGCAGCGGAGGAGAACCCTGCTGAAGGATTTCCATGACACCTAGGTTGGGACATGGACGTGCCGGAGTGAGGAAGATGTGGCTGCGAGGTCTCCTGGCTGCCATACTGCATGCTGCAGGCTCTTCCTTTCACAACCCCAGGCAATAGCCAGGGCCCTACTCCTGAGAGACACTGGCCACACACCTCTTACTCAATTTCTGTTTTCTTCTCTTCTTTTTGCTTTTTATTTCTACCAGGGTAGAGCCCCTGTTGAATTGGCCGCTTTTCAGGACTTTTAATTTCCCCTGGATGGTTGTTGGGAGGGAGGGGAAGTTTTTTCTGAACGACTATTAATAGTATTAGAGCATTACAACTTATGTAATTTTCAAAGGTTGTACAATTATATGAAAAAAGAGCAAACCATAGAATTACACAGAACCCTTTTTAAAAATAAATTGGCATTGGAGTGTTTTACCCTCTAGCTATTTTACTTAGAATGTAACATATACTGTCTGCCCATCCTGGCTCAGAATGTCTACTGCAGGAGGGCCCCACAGTGGTTTCTGCTTTCCAGATTCACATGTGTTTGGCCACAGCTGGTAGTCCCAATGGAAGAACATGGGTGGCAGATGGTGGGGAATTGAGTTGGCCTATATAAAAGGTGTGGAGCACAGGGAATCACATCATGCTTTCTGTCTGGTCCTTGTAGACTTTTGTGGTCAGGTATACCTGCCTTACCTTGGCAGTGAGGAGACAGTACAGAATAGGGTCTTACCATAATGTGTTGTCATCTCTGACGGCACTGCATGTCTGTGGGCTCAACTTTATTCTTGAAAATGAGGTTTACTGGAGTCTGGCTATGGAGACCAGAGCCCACAGCTGAGCACAGGTGGACTTGTGGCCCTCTAGACCAAGGGACACAAGTTCAGCACTTTGTTTCCCTTTGTCTCCTAAAGATAGAGATCCACCTTTAAAGGGAATCGTTCCCCAAAATAAATTTATTTTAGCTTGGTCCCTTCTTTTGTGCCAGTGTTCAGTGGTGTACCTCTGACCAGGTTCACACATGGCCATACCTGGCACTGTCCTGCTACACACTCCTCTGGTGAATTTCAGGGTGAGAGTTCAGCATGGCCCTCCCAGGGGCACTGGTCTTCCTGGTTCCAGGGTCTTCTTTGCACAAGTTTTTCTCATGTTATCTGGAGTGTGTCCAGCAGCTGCTCTGGGGGTTGAGTGCTCTCCCCCTTGCCTGGTTCCAGCTGTTGGAGGACATCATCTTTAGGGTCTGGGAATCTGAGGCCAGGAGGGTCCTTGGTTTGTGGTCCCAGCTCCTGTACTAGGAGGGGCTGGCCAGGGAAGAGGGCCAGCGTTTTCATAGTTGAATGCAAAGGAGCAAGTGGTTTGCGTGATGTCCTACATGTCCTGAACCTGGTCCTGTGGTCCTTTGAAAAGTTACGTGTGTGATTCTTGGAGTTTCTGTGGCTTTGTTCATTGCCTCCAATCTGAGGCTGGCAGAGCCTGTCTATACTTGACAGGGCCTCCTTGACTTCCTGGAAGAGTTGCTTGGGAGATCTGTGAATATTGTGTTGGAAATTCTTTGATATTCATACATTTTCCCCTCAGTCAGGAATTTCCCAGGTACCAAGTAAACTGTAAACTGAATCACTCTTGAAGACAGAGAACAACTGTGAATCTGGGGTCATGGGTACACAGTTGGCTGCAGGCTCCCTGTCCCCCCACCTCAGGTTTTGTCTCTTCCTGTTATCTCCTGTAAGGGAGGAAATGTGGGTTGAGGTAAGAGAACAAGTTAGGAGTGCAGCAAATGAACCCAGAATTGGACAGTGGGGAGCTAACTGAACAAGGGGAGTGCCTGCTGCAGGATGTAGAGTTGAGATGTGAATGCTGTGCTGGCACATGGAAGATCCTGGCATGTGGAGCCTTTATGTCTCCGTTGAGTCCTTTCTGTGTCACCACCATGGCACAGACCTGAGTTGCAGCTGTGTACCTTAAGTCACACCCTGGGCATCCCTGGGCATTTTTTGGACTGCACATCTACCGTGTAGTGCACTTGTATCCAGCTGTGGCTCCAGCCACTGGAGCTGCAGGAAGTTCTGTGCCCAAACCACAGCCTGCAGCCCTTGACCTGTGGAGAGCTTCCTTTTGTGCGCCCCCCCCCGCCCTGCCCCACCGTGGCTCTCTTTCATTAACATCATCAGGAAGATGGAAAAGGTCAGGCAGAATTTTTCTGCCCTACGAACAGAAGATAAAGGAAGGCACAGTGTTTTCATGAATTTGCCATATCTTTGTTTTCTTCAAAGAAAAAGTTGAGGCAGTGTCATCTGCTCAAAGTTGAGTGGTTTATTCAAAATAAACTGAAATTTTCTGATTATAAGTGTGTGTAGAGTCGTTGTTCACAGAATCCAAGTAGCCTCCTGAGCCAATGCCCTGGGAAGTTCTGGCCAATGAGCCCCAAATGAGGGCCTTCCTATTGGTCAGCTCCCACCAGATGGCTGTGAAGGCCCCACTGCCCTAACTCTGCTCTGGCTTTCTGGGGAGGGGGCACTTGTGGAGGAAAGTGGGATATCCTGGCAGTTTTGGCTCTCCTCTCCTTCCCTGGCTGCAGACTGAATCATTCCACACCAAAAACAGATCCCAGGATTATGGTAGGGTACTGATTCGAATGCCCCACAGCCCCTGCTGAGGCCCTGAGCCCCTCAGTCTGAAGACCCTTGGGTCCCTGCAAAGCAGATGTGGGAGCCTAGGGCTGTGGACCATGGCAGGGGGAGTTGTGGCTTCCTAGGGACCCTGGGGTTATGAAGAGAGGACTCTAGACAGAAACTTAAGTGTTTGGAGTTTAGTCCCAAGGGTTGAGGACAGGAAATCAAGTTTGGGTTTTGATTGAAGGGGTCCACATTTGTAGTGTCAGGAGTGGTAGCAACTTCAGTGATAGCTCAGGGGTGAAGGCTCCAGAGCCATGGGCAGCGTGCACAGGGCAGTCAAGGCCAGAGAGGCCCCAGACACTGCCAGTCTGAACTCCACAGCTGCTCTGCTTGGCACCTGGCATGCAATGGTGTGCAAAAGATACATGGGCTTTTATCCTCTAAGAGCCCCCAGAAAATGGGGGAGACAGATGGAATTGGTCACTAGTGAATGTTTTCACTGAAGCAGCAAGGCCAGGGGCTGAAGGGCCACTCTTGCAGATCAGTAGGCAGGGTACCATGGCCTTTTCACCATAACCTTGGTGATCTTTAAAAAGACCAAGAGAAGATAGCACATTCTGGCAAAGTCGAGAGGAGAGATTTTCCACGTAGCCCCCAGGGGTTCATGCAACAATCTGAGCGTTGCCTATGTACTGGGCTCTATTTTGGACACTTGAGGACACAGCCATTGATCTTGGCTTGTTAGACTAGTCCCTGTCCCCAGAGGACAATCAGACTAACGGTCATTGAGCACATACCCACTTACTCCTCACGGCAGCCCTGGGAGGTAGGTGCTCTCACAGTCTGCATTACATAACTGTTCATAATGAAGTAATTTGTCCAAGGTCACCACTGCTAGTAAATGCAAAACAAAAAGACATGTTCACTGTTAGAAACTGGAAAGTAAGTCCAATTCTTGTAATACAGATTAGAACATAGCACAAGGCCCAGATCTGTCAGCAATTGAGTTTGGGACTGCCACCCCCATGAGGTGAGCCAGCCTAAGTGGTGAGAGGTTTAGGCATCAAAAGGGCCTTAGGTTGGCTGGCCTGGTGGCGTAGTGGTTAAGTTTGTGCATTCTGCTTTGGCAGCCCGGGGTTCACCAGTTCGGATCCTGGGCGCGGACCTACTCACCACTCATCAAGCCATGCTGAGGCGGCATCCCATATAGAAGATTTACAGCTCTACAACTATGATACACAACTATGTACTGGGGCTTTGGGGAGAAAAAGAAAAAAGAGAAAGATTGGCAACAGATGTTAGTGCAGGGCCAATCTTCCTCAAAAAAAAAAAGGGCCATGGGTTTAAAAGGCCAAGAAATTAGTTTATGATGTGGTTGTGAAATTCCCACAGCCAACAGCAGGTGGAGCAGAAACGGGGTGAGGCAGTCTTCCTACACATACCTGCTTGCCTTTGGTTGTCTGGTGATGTTAGCAGAGGAGCTGTGCATATTAGTAGGCAAAGCTTAGTTGGATACAGTTAATAGAAATGCAGGAGAATGGAGTTCAGAAAAATAAGGAACATGGGGCTTTTGTGGCAATCTAGTTATAGGTTTTAAAAGACTAAAAAGGAAATGGTCTCAACATTCCTTCATGGGTACCAGAAAATCATGACATCTTGGTAAAATTGTGACTCTTATTGGTATTTATCATATTTAAGAACTTAGGAGATTCATATGATTTTGGAAAACTATACTTGTTTCTATTGTACTCAGAAATTGAGTACTGACCTAACTAGAGTGGATTAAAGACAAACTGCAGGAAATTGGAACACTCCTAAATTTGTAATAGAACTTTCATCTATTTGAATCAGAAACATTTCTTCTGCAACCATTCCATTTCTTTTGGAATTCATTTCAGGGAGAAGGAGCCAGGTCCTCGCTGCCTCTGTCTTTGCCTCTGTGCAGGGGGAGTCCAGGTTTGCCTGGTTGCCTTCAGAGCTGTCAGTTCCCACTCCATCTGAAGTGGGATGCTGGATCACTGGTGTTTGGTCAGCATCCCAGCTTTGGCTGAGCCGCAACAGCTCCCATTGCCACCTGCTCCCCCCTCCCTCCTTGGAAACGTCCAGAACCTCTCCTTTTGTTGGGCAGTGTTTCTCTGTAGTAACCTAAGGAGATTGACAAGATGGTCCCTGAGGGTGGCTGGATGAGTGGATGCGCCCATGTGCTTGGACAGTGGTGAAACCTGCCCTTGTGTGTAGAATCTCGGAGAGAAGGAGGTGGGCCTGCCCTTGGAGCCACTGGCCTGCCCTACTGAAGAGACCAGAAAATGCAGACTCCACTTTTCTGGGAGGAAGCGGGGGTGGGATCTTAACAGGATGAGGAGGAACCACCAGTGGGACCTGCCTCAATGGTGTTGCTCTTGCATGTCCACCAGCTTCTGCCCTGGGGCATGTGCATCTCTGCTTAAGGATAACCCAGCCCTAGAAGAACAGGGAGCACAAAAATGCTCAGACTTTGGCACTTGGCCACGGATATGTCTTCTTACCTCCATATTTGGCCATAATCTGAGCTTAATTTCCCTCTGAGGCAATGGTGTCTCAATTATGGAAAAGTCCCTTTCTCTCCCTTCACATGTCCTATCTTTGAGGCAAGGAATGTTCCTGTGCATCAGAGCACCTGCTGCATTCCTGTGGGTTACTGGTAGAGATCTGATCTTCCTGGTGCCACAGCTCCTCCAGGAAGCCCTCTCTGATCACCGCAGACTGGGTCCCACCGTCTCTGCAACCCTGCAACTTCAGGCAGCTGCCTCCTAAGGCCTAACTCCTGCAGGCCCCCCCAGGAGGTCCAGACTGACAGCAGAGCGGACCTCCAAGGCATTCTTGGCCTCCTACAGTGGCAAGTGTCAGTGCTGAAAGCCGTGGGTCCTACACCATCACATGCACAATCATTGGCCTCCGCAGCACCCCAAAACTGCCGCAGTATTGAGTCATCTTTTGGCACTGCCTCCTCCTTGCCACCCCACTCTCGGGAGCGAGAAAATGCAGACCATACTTCTCTGGGAGGAGGGAAGTGCGTCTTAACCATGGAACGGAGAAACTACTAGTGGGTTTTCCTTTAATGGTACTGGTCTTGTGTGCATCTACATCTGGGGGTCGGCTTCTGTCTTGGGGAGTGTGCATCTCCGCCTGCCGATAACCCACCTCTGGAAGAGAAACTCCAGTGTGGGCCGGGGTCCAAGGCGCAGAGAGACGGAGCGCGGGCGGCTCCCGGCGGGCGCAGCATCTCCAGGCACTGTCTCCTAGTGACCGCGGCGCGCTCGGGCTCCGTAGCGGTTGTCGAGAGGACCGCGCGGCGCGCGGGCATCCCCGCGGCCCCTCCCCTGGGCGCGCGCGCGACCGGGGCGCCATGGCGGCGGCGACAGGCCCGAGGCCTGAGGCCTCGAATCCGCAGTGGGCGCCTCCAGAGCACGACCAGGCCCAGGCAGCGGCCCCGCTGGGCGACTGTGAGGGCGCACCTGTCCGGCCGCTGTGCAAGCCCCGTGGCATCTGCTCGCGCGCCTACTTCCTGGTGCTGATGGTGTTCGTGCACCTGTACCTGGGCAACGTGCTGGCGCTGCTTCTCTTCGTACACTACAGCAACGGCGACAAGAGCAGCGACCCCAGGCCCCAACGCCGCGCCCAGAGCCCCGCGCCCGCGCCAACCTTGGGTCCCCTCACCCGGCTCGAGGGCATCAAGGTGAGGACCCCCTGCCTCACCGCACTCCGGGACCTGCACGACCGAGCCCGTGACGGCCGGCGCTCAGCCCAGGGCCTCCACGCTGCTCCCTGCGCCGTTCGGTGCCTGTCCCGGGCGCAACCCCTCACTCGCCCGCCGCCGCGCTCTGGGCCCGGGCGCCTTTTTCCTCTGGCAGCGCGGTCTGGCTCCTGAGCTGCCCGCTGTGCCCCTTTCCCTTAGGTGGGGCACGAGCGTAAGGTCCAGCTGGTCGCCGACAGGAATCACTTCATCCGAACCCTCAGCCTCAAGCCGCTGCTCTTCGGTAAGTCCGCTGGGCGCTCCTGGGAAGGGCCTGGGGCTGCGGTTCGGTTGGCCGCCTTGAGGCTTATTTTGACCACGTGACTTCTGTTTTGAAAATGGCTGCTTCAAAATAGCCCTTTCTTTTTCCACCCAGAAGTTTCCCAAAGTGAAGTACCTGCCCCCACCTCCATAATAGGGTTACAGGGTGACCTTTCCACACTCCCCTCTCTGACTTGTACCCTCTGCGGTTGATCCTTCCATCACAAGGCTGGGCAATGTGACCCTGACACCAGTGTCTAAACATTTCACTGGAACTGTCTTTGGACATTCCCTGCCATCATTAATTCTGCCACATCCTAGAATGAGGGAAGGATGCAAAAGACTTTAACCAGGTTGTAGCTGATCTCAGGACCTCTGAGGAGGAATCTCATTCTCAAAGTGGGCCCTGTGGTCTGATGAGAAGCAGGCTGTCCAAATGTGGATAAACTGGTACCCCCAACCTGCCCCACTGGGGACCAGCCTTTGCTGCCAGCACTCTGGGATTCTTCTTAGGATGGAGTCTTGTGTTCAGCCATAGTAGACAAAACTTTCCAAGGTGACCTTAATTGGAGCCAGCATCATAGTTCACATTTTCTGAGCTCTGGTTATGTTCTAGGCTTCATGTGATCATTTCATTTAATTCTTACAACCTCTCTGTGAGGTGGGTGTAGATCCCACCTTCAGGCTTGTGGATGAGAAAATGAGGCACAGAGAGCTGCAGTTGCTTGGCCAGGCTCATGCAGCTGATTCAGTGGTGAAGCTAGGATAGAACCCAGGCATTCTGCTTCTAGAGCCTGCCTTCTAAAGCCAGCATGCAGCTGTGAGGACTCTGAAGTCCTTCAAAGACCACCAGTGTCAACAAAGTGGAGGTCTCCACACCCATGACCTTGCCCAAGATAGGTTTGGCCAGCCCAGCCCTGGGTACCTAGCCTCAGTGACACACTTATCTGCAGACCCAAGGCCATTCCTGGCTGTTGGGGGATGGAGTGGGTAAGGGGCTTTAAGGAGGGCCTGGGGACCAAAGCAGAGCATCTGAGTGCATGCTGTTACCCCTGGTGCAGAGGGCCCTGGTCGGGGATTATGCCTAGACCTAGAATGATTTCACTTGCAAGCTATTTGAAGGGAAATAGGTCATGATGTTAGTCCTGTTACAAGAGGGGCCCTAAAAAGCTATTACCATTGTTATTATCACTATTGCATAATGTTGAAGTCTGTGCCAAGCACTGTTTTAGGTACTGGAAACACAGCATTGAACAAAATAGAAGAAAAAAAAAACACCGGAAGCTGACATTCGAACGAGGAGACAGACGATAAATAAACAAATAAATATACCTAGTGTGTCAGATGGTGATAAGGGAATGCAGACAAGGCAGAATTTCAACTGGGATTGAAACTCTTAATAAGGTAGCAGAGGGGGCCTCCCTGAGAAAGATATTTGAGTAAAGACCTGTAGGAGCTGTGGAATCAAGCCAGGTGGCTGTCAGGAAAGGGGGATCTAGGCAAAGGCAACAACGCTCACCCCGTCACTACAAAACTGCTGTGAACAGGCACATGTGAGGGGGGCGTGCTTTCTTGCATCGGTCTTCTTGGGACCTGTATATACTTAATTCGGACGTATATCAGGTTAAGTGAGCCATGAGCCCTAACCCTAACCTCCTAACATGCAACTTCTGTCCAAGTCCTACAAAGCAGAGAATGAGAAATCCAGACCCGAAGTCACCAAGAGTAAATTATAGGAAGCAGAAGAGATTTGACAAAAGGTAAACTGGTTCTGGTTAAGCCATCAGCTGGGTCTCTGCTTCTGCAGACAAATTACAAAGGGCATGATTAGGAGAATTGGGCAGCTGCAGCAAGAACTTCCTGCTTGTGGTCCTCATTTCCTCCAAAACTCTTACGTTACCTTTGACTCTGTTGGTAGATGTCCCAGGTTTTACCCAGTTCCTGGGGATTGCTACTTGGTGAAATGAGATGAGACAAATGAAGAAGAGATCAGTGATTATAAGAAGTCCACTTGTGAGACAGGGAAACCACAGGGGAAAAGGGGGTCCAAGAAGGGGCAGTTCCTGAATGCTGTGGTGTTGGATGAATCCAAAGAGGGAAGCCTCATCCCAAGAAGGAACAGTGTCTGTCTGTCTTCTGGGCCTGCCTGTCCATCTGTCTACTGTTGCCTTAAAGAGGCAGGCAGGGCCCAAGGAGAATGGGCCTGCTGTGGGCTCTGCCACCTCTGTCCTGCTGCTCTTGGCTCCAAACCTGTGACCCACCAGCCTCGGGGACCCAAGATGCCAGGGCTCGAGGGGTGGGTATTCAGGATACAAACTGGGGCAAGGGGACTGAGTTCTACCCCAGGGTGCCTCCATCTCTGTGGAAGGGTATTCTACCACTTCACAGGGAAGACCCCATGCAATCTCCAGTCTCTCCCTTTGGGGAACATTTCCTGTTTCCCACCTTTCTTCCGAGAGACACTTGGCAGGTGGGACCTGGGCCACAAAAGGCCCCACCTTGAGTTCCTGGCACATACTGCTTGACTGTGGTAGGCATTTCCTAAGGATTTGGACCATCAGAAGTCAGCTGAGGACTTCATCCTGTTCTGTTCAGAAGGGAGGTGCTCCAGTTCTGAGTCACTGTCATCCCTCTGGGGACATTGCTTTCTTTCATGTCACTCACTTCTCCCTCCACCTCACCCCAACCCACACTCATTCTGTTTTTAAACAGCAGATCAGATCTCATCACTCCCTTCCTTAAAAGTCCCCAAGGTTTCCCATTTGACTTCTAAGTCTCATCTGGTGCCCTCTCACCTCCCAGACCTCATCTCCTGCCACCCCTTACTCACTCCCTGCTGATTCTCGGACACCAAGCTCATTGCTGCCTTTTATGTGCTGTTCCCTCCACCAGAAGGTTCAGACCAGGCTCTTCCCACCGACGGTAGCTTCAGCTCCATCAGGCCTCTGCTCAGACATCCCCTCCTCAAAGACCTTTCGACCTCAAACTGGTCTTAGGAGGTTCCCAGGCACTCTGTTACATCAGCCTGCTTGGTTTTCTTCTCAGCACTTAGCATCATTGGAAAGTATCCTCTGTATTTATTTGTCATTTGTGCCTCTGCCCCTTAAAGGTGAGCTGCATGTGTGGGAGGCCTGATTTGTCCTGGCTCTGTGTCCAATGGCCAGAATCGTGTCTACTGCTGACACGACTGGAGGGATTGGCCGGTGGGAGGGGTTTACTGGGCACTCGCAGCCAGTCCAGCACCTGTTTTCTTGCTCAGAGTGGACTCCACCACCACCCTGGGCAGGTGCCTCCTGATTTGGCACCTTCTTCAAGAGTAGCAGGGGGCATTTCCAGTGGGCCAGCAAGTTTTAGTTCATTTTCTTAAGTATTTAAGGTAAATGAATAGTTGACACCAGTACACAAAACAATTTATTTTAAAACCATGACCGCTTTATCATAGGATTTCCAAATGTATTCTTTTTTAGCTTAAGAAAACAATTAGGCAGCTACTTAGGACCACTGTGCTCTTGACAAACACTGGAAGCCCATAAGTAGGGAAATAATTTTAGTGTGCATATTAGTTCGGGTTTATAAGCAGCTTAATGCAGTTTTATGCATGGACCCCTCCCCACTCTCCTGTGCTGCACAGGCATGGAACTTGGTAAAGGTCAGGCAGATATAACTGAGTCTGTCTGGGGATTGACAAGCAGCATGCTGCCCAGCATGAGCATAGCCTAAGGCTTTGTGCCTGCCCTGAGACTCAGCTTGGGGTGCTGAGGCTTGTGAGCAGTAGCAGGGCATTAGCCAGGCTGTCATCCCAGGCCTGAGAAGAACAGAAAGGTGGTCTTGTCTGCCTAGCACACACAGCTGCCAGGGAGCTAGGCTGCCTTTTGTCTGGGCAAAGAGCTACCAGCTCAGGAAGGGGCCCCTAGCTGTGACCATTGCAGTGGGCTTCTGCACTGCTTGAGCCATTCCTGGGTGAACCTGGGGGCTTCTCTGAACTCTGGTCTGCACAGATCTGTGGAGGGCAGCAGAAAGAGGGTTTTATGTATGTCCAGGGGAGCACATGGTTTGAATGGTCACTGCAGAGGCTATGGGTACAAAGTCCCAGGCTCTCCTTGACTGTGTTAGCCCCTATTCTGGGTACTGGTGATAGTGCCACCTGCGCACAGCCAGCAGCAGATTTCGGTGGCCCTGGCTCCAAGAATAGGCCGTGGTTACCAGCAGCTGGTGGTCCTGTACCTCCCCACTCAGCACATAGGTTCCAGCATGCCTTCCACGCAGGAGATTGTGCACACATGTGGCATCCAGCTGCAGCCAGCACCGAAGAGTGGGTGCCAGCTCCATGGGGGGCAGTGGACCCTCCTTCAGCACCTCTAGCTGTGAGTCCAGGTCACAGTCTGAGGGGCTGGAGGACGATCCATTGAGCCAGGAGAGCCTAACCTTCACTGCTGAATGGGATAGAGGTGTGGGGTGATGAGCCAGCCTCTAGAAGATACCCCCCATCCTCTCCACCTGGTGAATCAAACCCCCTTGTCTGATGCTCTTGGTATCAGGGTCCTAGAGAAGGGCTGTCCTTTTGGATGCCACCCTCCTTAGCAGATTTTTTTGTTGTTGTTTAGCAATGTCCCACACTTATTAAAGGAATGTATTCATTTTTTAGCTTTAACCAGGCATAGCATTTAGGTATCCCCTCTTTCTTAGGCGGGATCCCCTAAGCATTTGGGCATCCCTTCTTTCTTATCTTAGCAACAAACCAGGAGCTGGAATGAAGGCACTTGTAAGGTGTGTGTAAGAGGTGCTGGACACTAGGGGCTCACCAAAGTTGCTGGCGCAGTGTGTCCAGGACCTCCTTAGACCAGCGGGCATCCTGCAGCTGGCTCGTGGCACTGGAGGGAGGGGCCAAGTGAGGCTCCCACAGGCCGCGGGTGGAGGAGGGGGGCCATCAGCACGGGTACCCCCCACTTTCCCCTTATTCTTTATCCTTTTTGAGACAGACGGCTGCTGTGGGTGGTCCCTTTTCTTTCGCACCAGAGAGACCTGATCCCTCTGGGGAGTGATTTGAAAGGGTGGGGCGCCCCCCCCCCCCCGCCCTGGGCCCAGGGAGGGCAAGACCAGCCTAGAAGCCATGCAGAGACTCACGCGGGCAGCCCTTGTGGGAGCTGTTGGAGATGGCCGCAACGCAGAGGCCGTGGCCTGTGGGGAAGCTTCCGCAGTGCAGGATGGCTGGCCAGGGGTAGCCATAGCAGGCCATGATGGGCGCGCACCTGGCCTGTACCGCCTCGCACAGACTGAGGCATGGATAGATGACTTGGGGGGGGCGGGGGGAGTTGGGGGAGGCGGGGCGCTCAGGACCAGGGTTCCTGGACTCCAGGCTGGGGCCTCTGGGTGCTCCTAGCGCTGAGGCAAGGCTAGTAACTCTGCCGTTGCTGGGCAACGACACCCTGGTCACCTAGCAACAGCCCTGCAGCCTGGCTTTCTGCTTACGGGAATCTCAGCCCTGCATCCCCCCTCCCAGCGCTTCTCTCTTATATCCCCCACCCTTCCTAGCATGACCCAGGCTTTTTCTTTCCCAGCTTTCCAGAGCACTTCCCCCTCCAGGCTCCAGTGGTCCTCTAGTGCCTGGGAGAGGGGTGTGGGAGGGGCCCTGAGCTCTGGGCCTTCACTCCTCATCTTGGAGAGAGAAAGCAGGGCCCTCCCTCTTGTCCTGAAAGGCCTGCAGGACATCGCTGTTTCTGGCCAGGGCTGAGGTTGGCAAAGAGTGCAGGGGCCTGATCCTTGAGTTCTGAAAGAGCCCATTTTTGCTGCTATTGGTGTGGTCACCTGAGGCTCTGGGAAGGACCCTCCCTCTGCAAAGGAACTGAGGGAACTGTTGTTCATGGGATGTTAGGCTGAGAAAGAGGAATCAGCCTTGTGATCTCTGGACTCTCTGGGAGAAAAGGCCACCAGATAAGCCTTACCTCCATCTCTGTCCAGGATGCCTCGGGCAGAGAGTTTCCACATCGCACTGGAGAGGGACTCCTGGCCCCCAACATAAAGCAGCCTGCCCACTTGCCCTATCTTGACATTCAAGAGCCCTTGATGATTTGTGGGTCCAGATGAAGGGTGCTCACTATTGGTGGTCCCCTGCCTATGTCTCCTCTGTCCCAGGAACACCCTGACAAAATAATCCTTCCTCTTCCTTCCTGCCCCTGTAGCGCCCAGCACTGATAGGTACACAACAATGGTTAGTGAAGAGCTGCCAAAACGGGCCCTGGCTGAGGAGAGGCCCCCCACCCTCACCTGGGAGCCCCTGCCCTACCTGTCGAGGCACACAGGGGCAAAGAGGGAGCAGAGGAAGAGGCAGGCATCAGGGTGGCACTCCCTGGCCAGCAGGGGCAACCAGCTGACTGACTGCTGGATGGCTTCGGCCGCTGTGTCATGTTCCAGCAAGTTGGACAGCCGCATCTCTGTGTAGCCAATGTCGTGGCACAGTGCCATGGCTTGGGTAATGGGCATGCACAACGTGGAGCCCCAGGGAGCCCCTGCCCCACCATCACCGCATAGCACCACCAGTGCCACTAGCAGCCAGAGCCCTTGATCCATCACCTTCTTTCTCTGCCTTGGTCTTAATGGCCTGAGGTTGAGGGCTTTACAGAGCTGTACCCACACCCCAGGAGCCAATGTTTTCCCAGCTCCCAGGTGCTTGGACCTACCTGGGTAGGCCCCAGCGTGCTGACCTGGGCTATTTGCATTTGATTAGCACACAGAAGGGGACTGTAGAGGTTGGTGGCAGTTCCTTTGACCAGCACCTAATAAACTGAAGAAACCTGGGCCTGTGTTTTCTTTTCTTTTTCTGGTTTACTTTTCTTGTTTGTTTATTTATTTTTTAAGCTATCAGGAGGTGACTCTGCTGATTAACAATTTGGTCTAACCCATTGTCCAACAGCACTGCCCCCAAGTGGATGGCTCACACCCTTTCTGGGTTTGCCAGATTGGGGGGTCAAGCAGGCCAGAGGTCCTCAGTGTCATCATATCTGGGTCACTTACCCACGAAAGCTGAATCCAGTTGTGAGCATGGATTCTGGAGTACAACAGCCTGGGTGGCCCTGGGCAAGTCACTGATACCTTTGTGCTTGGGGTTCCTCATGGATAAGAAGGGAAAATTAATGGTCCTGGCTTTCTAGGGTGAGTATACGGATTAAGGAGTTGATGGCATGCTTAGGGCAGGACACAGAGTCTGTTAGCTAAGTGCGATCTGCTGTGATTACTATGAAAAACTGCTCCAATCCTGGCTCTGAATGGCCATTTTCCTTCCTCTTGGCAATGACTAGAACTTCATGCTGGGAGTATAACCCAGAGAAGTGGCAGACCACTCTGCAGGTCACGGTGGCAGCATGGCCTTTCCTCCAATCAATTTCTTTGTGGGCCTCATGTCCCTTGTCCAAGGAAGTTCTCTCTCCCAGGAACAAGGGAATGAAGCAGGGCTCAGGCTGCTGCCCTGGAAGTGCCTGGGGCCACTGGGATATGGGCTCGCCAGGTGTGAGACTCACATTCCAGCTCCACCAAGCTGCTTGTGGAGTTGGGTGGGGGTGTCCAGCCACTGGAGCCAAGCCCCAGGCCTCACTGGCCTATACTTGGGCTTAGAGGCCTGGAGTAGGCGTTCAGTGTACATTTGTTTCCAAAGCAAAGGACATCTGGGGCATCTTCTCAGAGCATCTGCCAAAAACCTGGGTGACCCCCACTGACCTCCCAGCACTGGGCAACTTAGCCCTGGGCAGATGACCAGTGCCCACTTGTGCAGGAGAGTGGAGGTCAAGGACTGGCCTGGAGCACTGAATGTCTTGCACTTTGTTCATTTTTATTTGAACAATGCCGAAGAGCAAAAATGAAAGCAAAAAGCAGCCATCATCCCCCCACTTTTAAAATATATACCCAGTAAAAAGTGGAGGTCAACCCTCTGCCCTTCAGATCCACCCTCTGGCCTTCAGTCCCACCCCAAGGTGGGTTAGCCTATACCCAGCTTAGCTCTGACTCACCTCCCAGGAGTCCCTAGGAAAATATGTGCTTTTGGCATCAAAGAGAGAGGCCCCACATTCCAAACACTGGCCAATCTTTGCAGGACAACTCAACCTTGGGGTCAGAATCCAGAGCAGATGTAAAGGGGTATGTGAAGTCCTCCTGACTTGGTGACCACCAGGGGACAGGGAGTACCCCAGGAACTCTGCAGAGAGGAAGGTACTGGGTGCATCAGCCATAGTTCAGTCCTTGGCCTCACCCACCTCCTCTTCTGGCAGAAATTCCTGGCTTCCTGAGTGATGAGGAGTGTCGGCTCATCATCCACCTGGCACAGATGAAGGGGTTACAGCGCAGCCAGATCCTGCCCACTGAAGAGTACGAGGAGGCAATGGGCACAATGCAGGTCAGCCAGCTGGACCTCTTCCGGCTGCTGGACCAGAACCGCGATGGTCACCTGCAGCTCCGTGAGGTTGGGATCCTAGGGTCTGGGAGTGTCCAGCATTGTCCTTCTAATGGCCAGGTCACTTATCCTGCTCAGCCCTGACCCCAAGAGTCAGATGTTACCTCAGGTCACCTTGGGCATGCCCAGGCCCAGGGTCCCACTTTCTTCTCTGGAGAGCCTCTTGCTGCCCTGGGAACCCCAGAGGATAGCAGGAGACTGCACCTGGGGGTGATGGCATTTATTCCCACAGTTCCAGGTGGTGTGTCATCTGTGGTCTGGATTTCTTGATGCCATAGCTGGAAGCACTCGTAACTCATAGTGGATGGGGTAGCAGCTCTGAGGTAGCCAGAAGCCTGTATCTCTCTCTGCATGGCCCTTATACCCAGGCTTCTGAGAGAGGTCTTGGCAGGTGTGGAGTCTGTTGTGTATACAGAGTGCCCCACTGAGCCTGATCTTCCTGATGGGCCTGGTGGTCATGCCCTGGCCAGGCCTCCCCCTGGTGCCTATTTCCTCTTTGAACCCAGGCCACCTCACCTGGGGTATCTGAGTGGGACACAGGCCTGCCCTTCACTCTGCCTTCTACCAGCCCACAGTGCTCCCCATGGAGGCCACAGTTCCAACAGGGCTGGGAATTCCCATAGCTGTCAGGTCTCTTTATTATCTTCCTGGCCTCCTCCCCAGAGCCTCTCGACCGCTCTGCCTACCCCGACTTCAGCTCAGGGACCTCATGCTCTATCCTGTGTCCTCGCCATGGCCCTATCACCTGCACCCTTAACCCTACAGCAAGAATTGGGCAGCTGTCTGCACTTTGGTGGCTCTCCATCATTGGGGCCACCCCACTGAGGGACCATCTTGTGCTTTAGGTCCTGGCCCAGACTCGCCTGGGAAATGGACGGTGGATGACTCCAGAGAACATTCAGGAGATGTACTCTGCGATCAAGGCTGACCCTGATGGTGATGGTGAGCTCATACCTCGCCACAGTTCTGTCCCTGTGAGCCTCCTGCCCCCATAGCCAGATGGCCTCTATGCCCAGCTTCTAGAGTAGCCAGAGATGAGGAGGTGAGGATCCAGCCTTGCCCTCACCCCTGGGAAGTAGGCAGCAGACCCTCCCATTCCCCTTGGTGACAGTCTAGAGGACAGTTCTTGGAGACCCTTTTGACCTCATCAGGCAGAGTCTGGGGTAAGGTAGGTTGCTCCCCTACCATAAGGTAGGGTGTGGCTACCCACCACATGAGGGCAGAGTGGGTAGAGCAGTAGCAAAGGGATAATGAGGCCAGCTTGAGCTTGGCTGTTCACCCTGCTCCATCCACCTCTCCAGCCAGGCATGGGGTCCGCCCCAGCAGACAGCCTCACTGGTCTAACCAGTGCCTCCTTTTTGCCTCTCTCTTGCCCACCTGGAGTCATGCTAATTGCTAGGGGCAGATGTGGGCAGGGGAGCTGTCATGCAAGTGGTCTTCCCTTTGGTAAAAATCCCCAGGAGGTTTCTGAGGTGTAGACATCACCCTCATGCCCAAGTTCTGCACCAACTGAGGAAGATATAATGGTCCAATAGGACTTGGAAGAATGGCCTTGTGGCTGTGAACCCAGAGTGAAGAATCTGGCTGGGACCTGTGGCTGGAGGGGCGTCATGCTGCTACTGCTCCATACACAGCTGGTGACAGGCTCACAGTCCTTGAGTGTCCCCCTCAGAGAAATCTGGGCCAAAGGGTGGAAGGTGTTTCCCTTGGGTCAGCCAGGATAACATGAAGCAAAGATGTCTTTCCAGCTACTTTTCTAAACTCCAAGGAGGTGGAGCCCCTGCTTTGTGGGTTGGGCAGGATCAGAGGGAGAGTCTTCTCATTTGGGAGAGTGACCTGGCTTTCTTTGCTGAGATAGACTGATAACCCAGCAGGCAGGACTGGCCCGGTATATTCCACTCAAGACCTGAGGTCATGAGGGAACTGCCAGGGACCAGCCCCAGCTTACACCCTACAGTGTGGAAGGCCCTGGACAAAACCCAGCATTGACTGCTCTCTTTCTTCACCCTCTCCTGGGCTGGAGGGTGGTCACCACACTCTATAGGGCCAGGCTGGAGGGCTAGGATCAGTCCTTGGCCTAGGGTCCTGACCGTATGGCTCAAGCTTCCTTTGGAGATCCTGCTGTGACCAATCTAACAGGGGTTGGGCTTCTTCCTTTTGGGGGCCAAATCAGGGCTCAAACTGAGGAAATGAACGTCTCTGGGTCTTCCTGTAAGGGCTTGATATGACAAAAGTCAGGTGCATCTGACCCAAGAGTCGAGGTTGGGGGACAGGTGCACATGGCACCCCAGTGCCTGAGGCCAGGGGCAGATAGGAAGGTGCAGGTAGGTAGATAAGTGGCCTCCCCACAGAGGCTTGGGGGGCATTGATGATGGGCACCCTGTGCAGGAGTGCTGAGCCTGCAAGAGTTCTCCAACATGGACCTTCGGGACTTCCACAAGTACATGAGGAACCACAAGGCGGAGTCCAGTGAGCTAGTGCGGAACAGCCACCACACGTGGCTCTACCAGGGTGAAGGTGCCCACCACGTCATGCGTGCCATCCGCCAGAGGTGAGCACCTGAGGCTGTCCTCCCTGGTGCAGGGGAAGAAGACTGTGCAGACCTCCCACAGAAGTCCTTGGCTGGGGCCAAGAGGACAGAACTGATTAGCCAACTCAGGATTAAGTTCCACTTGTTAGACCAGGATTGGGACCCATTGAAAGACAGGCAATTAACAAAGGCAAATTAGCCCTAATTGTGGGCAAAGGTATTTGGGATTAGAAATAGATTGAATGTTTGTTTTCTGCCAATTAGAGATATGAGCTCTTATCTGTCCACAGGATCCCCTGCCCCTGAGCAGCCAGGGGTTTGAGATAAACAGCCTCCTACCTGGGGGGAGTGCCTCTCCCAGCTTAGTGGAAATCTCATCTTTCCTGCCCAGTTGGCGTCTCTGGCATCCAGGGAGAAGGCTCATCATGAGCAGCCCCTTCCTGCTTTTACAGGGCCAGGCTGGGGGGACTTAAGGGGCTTCCAGGGGAGATGGGCAAGGGCAGAGCTTGTGGCAAGCCTGGAGTCCGCCTTGGCCAGCTCCTTCAGGGTGCCACCTTGCATGGGGCTGCCCAGCCAAATGCCCACTGCTCACCAGGGTGCTGCGCCTCACCCGCCTGTCACCTGAGATCGTGGAGCTCAGTGAGCCACTGCAGGTTGTGCGGTATGGCGAGGGAGGCCACTACCATGCCCATGTGGACAGCGGACCTGTGTACCCAGAGACCATCTGCTCCCATACCAAGTTGGTAGCCAACGAGTCTGTACCCTTCGAGACCTCCTGCCGGCAAGTACTTCTCACCTGGGGGCTGCCTTCAACTCCCAGACCAGGCACCACCATGACACAAGCACAGTCCTGCCCTGTGGGCATGCCCCTTGGCATGGGGCCAGGAAAGCACCAGGTCATCCTGGTGGAGGATACCCCTGTCACTCCCCACAAAGTTGTTTACCAAGTGGCAGGAAAGGGATGGCCATCTTGTCTCAGTGGCCAGACTGAGGTAGCTACAGACACTGAAATAAGGGGCAAGGCTGGACCCCCAGCTCTTTCCGCCCCGTCCCCCGGGTATTGATCCTGCCTCCACTGCTGGAGGACTCAGCTTCTGCCTTTGAAGCTGTGCCCCCCTCCCCTGCCAAGGCACGGAGGCAGGTCTCTCTTCTTCATGTGGCTGCTCTGGCTCAGCCCCTTCTACTCCCAACCAGCCTGTCTGCATGATCTTGCTGCTTCTGTTAGCCTACCTTTCCCAGCTGGCCTTTGGTCAGGGCCATGTAATTTAACTAAGTGCACCTGTGATCTTGGCCACAAAAAACGCTGTGACACACAAAAAGAGATGGGGTTTTGTGAGAAGAAGAATGCACTAGGAACACCTTGGCACTGACCTGCCCTGTAGTCACTGATCCCAGCCTGCCCCTCTGGCCCTTGGAAACCTGGGCAGCTTATCCTGCCCACAGATAAGCCCCTGGGAACATCCACAGATGGGGACCCGCTCAACCGCCCCCCTGCCTTACAGCTATATGACAGTGCTGTTTTATTTGAACAACGTCACCGGTGGGGGCGAGACTGTCTTCCCTGTAGCAGACAACAGAACCTATGATGAAATGGTAAGGGCCAATCGGGCTGTTACTCTGGCGGGATGGCAGGGCCTTGGGCAAACATAGTACATACCCCTCTAGACCTGGGATGAGGTACCAAGTGGCCACCTGGGTACATCTGACTGGTTTCCCTATGGATACCTTTGGCTGCCTGGCCTTGACTCCTGGCCATACAATGGGGGCAGCTTGAAAACCCTATCACCCTGCTGCCCACAGAGTCTGATTCAGGATGGCGTTGACCTCCGTGACACTCGGAGGCACTGTGACAAAGGAAACCTGCGTGTCAAGCCTCGGCAAGGCACAGCAGTCTTCTGGTACAATTACCTGCCTGATGGGCAAGGTAAGTGCCTGTGGCCAGGCCAGGGGTGCCTTGAGAGAAGCTTCCCTTTACCCCAGCGCTGACTGCCACCTTGGTGGGCTGTTTCTGGCTGCCCTACAAATGGTTTTCTGCCCCTAGTGCCTCCCAAAAACCATGACTTTCATGGCCTGTACCTGTGCAGCCTCCTGGGTTATTTCGACCTCTGTGATTCCCTGATGCCCCAGCCTTCCAGCTCACTGGGGCTGGGGACACATGTCCCTCACCAATCCAGGCTGGGAAGGGCTATGGACAGGACTGGCAGCAAGAAAGCTGGTTTCAGAAGGCCAGTGCTGCTGACAAAGCATTAGTTGGAGAGAGATGCTGAGCCCCCAAGGAGGCCTTGAGGCCAGACGTTTGCCACTGAAGGAGTCCACAGCTGGGCCCACCCTTGCTATGCCCTTGGGTTGTATGAGGCCAAGCCCAGCCTAGAGTCCCTCCAGTCCCCTCCCTTATTCACACCATCCTCCTTTTCTAGGTTGGGTAGGCGATGTGGACGATTACTCGCTGCACGGGGGCTGCCTGGTCACGCGCGGCACTAAGTGGATCGCCAACAACTGGATCAATGTGGACCCCAGCAGGGCGCGGCAGGCGCTGTTCCAGCAGGAGATGGCGCGCCTGGCCCACGAAGGTGGCGCTGACTCGCAGCCCGAGTGGGCCCTGGACCGGGCCTACCGCGACGCGCGCGTGGAGCTCTGAGAGTCGGCCCGCCACCCAAGGTCGGGTGCTCTGCGGTCCCCCTGTCCAGCTGCAGGCCAAAGGCCTGGCTAATGTCTTGCCCCATCCCCATCTCCAGCCGCGATTAGGGCACAGTTCATATATTCATGTTATTTATTGTGTACAGATACCCATGCTGCCCCGTCAAATAAAACTACACGGCTTTGAGCCGCCGGGCCAGAAGGCTCTGGGTTGGCGGGAGGTAAACCGCCCCAGGCTAAGCAGGCCGCCGCCAGGGGCGTTCTGCGAGACTCATGCGAAGGGGAGGGGCGAGGGCGGCCCCGCCAATCATGAGCTGAATTGCGTGAGGCGAAGGGTCCTCATTGGACATCGGCAGTGGGTGACCTGGGCTCCGCTACCTGTTGCTAAGGTCGCTGTAGCTCGGCAGCGCCGCGCGCGTGGAAGGCTCGTCTCGCGAGACTTCTGGTCGCTCCTTGGCCGTGGAAGCCGCAGCTGCTAGAGGATCGATATGGACGCTCACGGGGACTACGTTTGGCCGCTGGCAACCTCGGAGCTCATACTCCTCCCAGTCACGGGTCTGGAGTGCGTGGGGGACCGGCTGTTGGCGGGTGAGGTTTGGGTTGAGGCGCGCGCTAGCAGAGAAGAAACTGAGCGCTCGCCCAGGGCAGGGCCGTAAGAACAAAGGGATACCCCTGAGGCCCGGCCGGAGGTGGGCGGGAGCCCAGGAGATGGCGGGAATGAGGCCCGGCCGGAGGTGGGCGGGAGCCCAGGAGATGGCGGGAATGAGGCCCGGCCGGAGGATCCCAGGAGACAAAAAACTAATGTGGCTCCGAAGCCCTTCATAAACTGCAGCTGATGTGGAAAGGGCGGGTGGGGCCGCTGAAAGGTGCGGGGGAAATGCAGTGGTTTCGGAGGCGGGAGAAGGGGACGGAGGGAGGTGTGTGGCCCCTTCGATGAGTTGGGTTGGGGTTTGGCCTTGCCAGAGGATACGGGGCGGGGAGGTCGGGGATGAAGCCCCCCTCAGGTGGGCGGGTCCAGGGTGTGCCCTCTGGGGAGGGCGGGGCCAGGAAAGGCGGAGGTGAGACTTTTGGGGGGGCGGATGAGGCTCTTCCCTGAAAGGTGAGAATGAAGATACATAGACTAGGATGGGGTCGTAGGAAGCCGGGGATGAGACCTTTCTGAGTAGGCCAGTGCTCGAGGAGGCGGAGGCTGAGGCCCCTCCCGAGATGGTTGGGGTCCAGGAAATCCGATGTGGATGTCCCTCCGAGGAGGGCCGGATCGGGAAGCACGGGCCTGGGATCTGAGGCAGCAGAGCCCTGAGGAGCAGTGAGGTTGACTGGAAGCCACTAGTGACTGGTGATGGTGCTGCTGAGTTTTATAAGTGTCCCAAGGCAGGGCAAATTGGCTAAAGCCTTGAGTGAGCTGCTACCAATCCTAAGAGGGGTGGATGTGTGTGTAGTGGGGGTGGGAGTGGGGAGGGATGGCCCAGTTTTGATCTGGTGTGGGGACTCAGGGAAACCAGGGTTCCTACTATGAGCTAAACTCCTAAGGCTCCTGGAGGAGGAGATAGCTAGACAGAAACCTGAAGAACCACAAGAGTGAACTAGGAGAAGAAAAGGAGTGAGTTCCTGATAGAGGGTAAGCATGTTAAAGGCCTCGAGGCTGAAAGAATTTGTCATTTTGGGGGAAAGAGGGAATTTCTCTGAGGCTGGAGCAGAGGTGGGGTCTGGGAGGAGAAGAGGCTGGAGAAATGAGCAGAGGCCAGATGGTTTTAGGCCTAGATCTGACTTTATCCTTAAGGGCAGTCAGGAGGCCCCATTGGAGGGTTTTAAGCAGGAGAATGACTTGGGAAATGGCAGGTTAGAAAGCTCTTCAAGTGAATTCACCTACTCCTGTGACTTTTATATTGCTACAGTTCTCAAATTCCAACCATGTGCACCTATAATCTGAATTCCCAGCTCTGTTCTCTTATGAGTCCAGGCCCAAGCACATAGGTGCGTACAAACTGAAATACTCCTGCTAGGTGCTCCAGCTCAGCAGGGGGAACACTAGCCACTCAGGTGCCCACGCCCAAGAATCTACCTCACTCCCCAAGTCAGTCTGGTTGATTTTGACTTCATATATGTGGCATCTGTCTATTTCTCTACCTTTATTGCCATTATTCGAGGCCATGCAACTATGTCTCCCTGACCTTCTCAGGAGCATTCTCTCTAGCCCATCCTTGAGCCCTTCATCTCCTGTTCCAGTCACACTACCCAAAGCTCTTGCTCACCTCTGGGCCATCCAACTTGCTATTTCCTCTGCCAAGAAAGGTTCACCACCCTCTCCCCTGCCTGCTCTTCCTCTGGCTAACCACTGCTCTCATCCTTGATTCCTCAGCCTGACTGTTATGTCCTCAAGGTAGCCTCCCCTCACACTCACCCAGTCTGGTTAGATTAGACCAGGATTTCTCAGTCTTGGCACTATTGACATTTCAGATTAGATCATTCTTTATGTGAGGGGCTGTTTGTGCATTGTAGAGTGTTTAGCAGCATCCCTGGCCTCCACTCTTAGACGCCAGGGTGTGACAACCAAAACTATCTCCAGACATTGTCAAGTATCTTCTGGGGGGACAGTTGCCGCCCTGTTGAGAACCATCGGAATAGACTTTCGTATTTTATATTCTTTTTTTTTTTTTTTTTTGGCGGGGGGGTGGGGGAAGACCAGCCCTGAGCTAACATCTGTTGCCAATCCTCCCCTTTTTGCTGAGGAAGACTGGCCCTGGGCTAACATCCGTGCCCATCTTCCTCTACTTTATATGGGACGCCGCCACAGCATGGCTGACAGGCAGTGTGTCCGCGGGCACCCAGGATCCCAACTTGCGAACCCCGGGCTGCCAAGCGCGAACTAAACCGCTGCGCCACCGGGTGACCCCCTATTTTATATTCTTAAAGCAGCCTATATAGTTCTTTCCTGGAACTGATCAAAATTATAATGATGTAATTTACTTGTGTGTGCTTATCTTACTACTCCAGCGTATAGTTCATTGTCTAGTTTATAATCAGTACTCAATAAATGTTTACTGAATGTTGAAAGATTCAGATTGCAGGTTAGGAATGGTATGAGGAACTGTTATTGTCATCTCAGGTTAAGAGGTAATGTCCTGGATCAGAGTCACTGTGGTGGGGAGGATTTACAAACTCTTTAGAAAATGAAATCCACAGAACTTGGAGCCAGAGGAAATGTGGGAAGTTAAAAGGAGTAAGCTGTGGGCTTCCCAGTTTTGGGCTGGGGGGTGGGCAGAGGGTGGTAATGGTCATTGGATGAGGAGCATTGAGAGAACCTGAGGATGAGCTAGTAGAGTGGGAGTTGCCTGCAGGATAGCCAGGAGGCAGCTGAGGGTCACAGGAGCCCCTGCTGCCACAGTGTGGGCCACCTCTCCTAGTTCTCCTCATTGATATTGAACATGCTCACATCTTCTGAGATAACAGGGAAGAAGCTCCTGGAAATTAGGAGGGGTTCTGCCATGGCTCCAAGGTGGAAGGATTGTTTTAGCGGGACAACCTTTCCCCTGGTGGAGGGAGAAGTGAGAAGGATGCAGGTAGAGGTAGATGAGGCTAAGGATCTGGGGACTACAGCTCAGCAGATTGCTGTCTGAAGCATGAGAGGCTAGGTGGGGTGAGGAGGAGACTGTGAGTTTGAGGAATTTGTGGTTGAACTGAATGTCAGGAGTGACTGACAAGGGGATCAGAAAGACAGCTCTGAAAGTCCATCTGAAGCTGAGACCAAGAACTTTCTAAGGTTCAAGCCTGCAGGATTGGGTATCCTAATACATTCATGGGCTACATGCTATTTTCCCTGCCCCCTGTCTCTTCACAGCTCCATCAGAGTTGGGTGAGGGGTTTTGATGTGGCTCTTTGCCTTTGTCCAGGTGAGGGGCCGGATGTCCTGGTGTACAGCTTGGATTTTGGTGGACATCTGCGGATGATGAAGCGAGTGCAGAACCTGCTTGGCCACTATCTTATCCATGGGTTCCGGGTACGACCAGAACCGAATGGAGACCTTGACTTGGAGGCCATGGTGGCTGTGTTTGGGAGCAAGGGACTCCGAGTTGTGAAAGTTAGCTGGGGGCAGGGCCGCTTCCGGGAGCTCTGGCGCTCTGGCCTGTGGAACATGTCTGACTGGATCTGGGATGCACGTTGGCTTGAAGGGAACATGGCCTTGGCCCTGGGCCACAACTCAGTGGTGCTATACGACCCCGTGGTAGGGTGCATCCTGCAGGAGGTACCCTGCACAGACAGGTGCACCCTCTCCTCAGCCTGTCTAATTGGAGACACCTGGAAGGAGCTGACCATAGTGGCAGGTGCCATTTCCAATCAGCTCCTAGTCTGGTACCCAGCAGCCGCTTTAATAGACAATAAGCCCGTGGCCCCCGACCGACGGGTCAGCGGGCATGTGGGTGTCATCTTCAGCATGTCGTACCTGGAAAGCAAGGGCTTACTGGCTACGGCTTCAGAAGACCGAAGTGTTCGCATCTGGAAGGTGGGTGACCTGCGGGTGCCTGGGGGTCGGGTGCAGAATATTGGGCACTGCTTCGGGCACAGTGCCCGTGTATGGCAAGTCAAGCTCCTAGAGAATTACCTTATCAGTGCAGGAGAGGACTGTGTCTGCTTGGTATGGAGCCATGAAGGTGAGATCCTCCAGGCCTTTCGGGGCCACCAGGGCCGTGGAATCCGGGCCATAGCTGCTCATGAGAGGCAGGCCTGGGTGATCACCGGAGGCGATGACTCAGGCATCCGGCTATGGCACCTGCTAGGGCGTGGGTACCCAGGTTCAGGGGTCTCAGCTCTTTGCTTCAAGTCCAGTAGCAGGCCAGGTGCCCTCAAGGCTGTGACGCTGGCTGGCTCATGGCGACTACTGGCAGTGACTGATGCAGGGGCCCTGTACCTTTGTGACCTCGAGGTCAAGTGCTGGGAGCAGCTGCTGGAGGACAAGCGTTTCCAGTCTTACTGCCTCCTGGAGGCAGCCCCTGGTCCTGAGGGCTTTGGACTGTGTGCCATGGCCAATGGGGAGGGTCGTGTCAAGGTTGTCCCCATCAACACTCCAACTGCAGCTGTGGACCTGACCCTGTTCCTTGGGAAGGTGCACAGCCTGAGCTGGGCCCTGCGTGGCTACGAGGAGCTCCTGTTGCTGGCATCAGGCCCTGGCGGCGTGGTGGCTTGCCTAGAGATCTCAGCTGCACCCTCTGGCAAGGCCATCTTTGTCAAGGAACGTTGCCGGTACTTGCTGCCTCCAAGCAAGCAGAGATGGCACACATGCAGTGCCTTCCTACCCCCGGGTGACTTCCTGGTGTGTGGGGACCGCCGGGGCTCCGTGTTGCTGTTCCCCTCCAGACCGGGTCTGCTCAAGGATCTTGGGGTTGGAGACAGGATTGGAGCTGGTACTGGAGCACATGGAGCGGGTAGTGGGAGTGGTGGGGGTGAGAACACCTTGGCCGAATGGGGCCCTGTGTCCACCCTCCCTTCTCTGCATGGGAAGCAGGGTGTGACCTCGGTCACCTGTTATGGTGGCTACGTCTACACCACAGGGCGTGATGGCGCCTACTACCAGCTCTTTGTGCGAGGCGGCCAACTCCAGCCAGTCCTAAGGCAGAAGTCCTGTCGAGGCATGAACTGGGTGGCTGGGCTCCGCATGGTGGCTGATGGGAGCATAGTCATCCTGGGTTTTCACGCCAATGAGTTTGTGGTGTGGAGCCCCCGGTCACATGAGAAGCTGCACATCATCAACTGTGGTGGAGGGCATCGCTCCTGGGCCTTCTCTGATACTGAGGCAGCTATGGCCTTCGCCTACCTCAAGGATGGGGACGTCATGGTATACCAGGCTCTGGGTGGCTGCACCCGGCCACACGTGATTCTCCGGGAGAGCCTGCATGGCCGTGAGATCACTTGTGTAAAGCGTGTGGGCACCATCACCTTGGGACCTGAATTTGAGGTACCCAGCTTCATGCAGCCTGACCACCTGGAACCCGGCAGTGAAGGGCCTGGCCTGATAGACATCGTGATCACGTGCAGTGAGGACACTACTGTCTGTGTCCTGGCGCTCCCCACGGCCACAGGCTCAGCCCATGCACTTACAGCTGTTTGTAACCACATCTCCTCGGTGCGTGCAGTGGCTGTGTGGGGTATTGGCACCCCAGGTGGCCCTCAGGATCCTTGGCCAGGCCTGACCGCCCATGTGGTATCTGCGGGGGGCCGGGCTGAGATGCACTGCTTCAACATCATGGTCACCCCAGACTCTAGCACCCCAAGCCGCCTCGCCTGCCATGTCATGCACCTTTCGTCTCACCGGCTAGATGAGTACTGGGACCGGCAGCGCAATCGGCACCGGATGGTCAAGGTGGACCCAGAGACCAGGTGATGTGCACTGCCAGGCAGGAGCATGGGGTGGGATCATGTAGGGCAAGCCCTGTACAGCTGCTCCCAGGCTCTGCCTGATGGCTGAGTGTTGTCTCTGCAGGTACATGTCTCTAGCTGTGTGTGAGCTCAACCGGCCTGGCCTTGGCCCCCTTGTGGCTGCAGCCTGTAGTGATGGCGCAGTGAGGTGAGAGCTTAAGGGGCCAGGGGGCTAAGAGACAAAGGATGTAAGATTTTCCAGAATGGGTTCTGAGCTGGGCCACCCCCCGCCCCCCAGGCTCTTTCTTTTGCAGGACTCTGGGCGGCGGCTGCAGCTCCTGGCTGAAACCTTCCACCACAAGCGATGTGTCCTGAAGGTCCACTCTTTTGTGCATGAGGCACCCAACCAGCGGCGGTGAGGGGCTGCATGATGCTTCTTCATGGGTCAGGTCGGGGCTTCTGTTGCTTTCTATCTTCCTCACTGACCCAGCCCTTTCCTGGCTCCCAGGAGGCTGTTCCTCTGCAGTGGAGCCACTGATGGCAGCTTGGCCTTCTGGGATCTCACCACTGTGCTGGACCATGGCTCCACTGCCCTGGAGCCTCCAGCAGACCCTGGGCTTCCCCACCGTGAGTAGCTAGTGTTCAACTGTGGCTGTCCCTCCCTGCCTCCCACTTTGCATTCCCCCATGTGGCAGGCTGGGCCCTGACAACCATCTTCTTTCTCCAGGCCTGGGCACCCCCTGCCTGACTCTCCAGGCTCACAGCTGTGGTGTCAACAGCCTGCACACCTTGCCCACACGTGAGGGCCATCTTGTGGCCAGTGGCAGTGAGGATGGCTCCCTTCATGTCGTTGTGCTTGCTGTGGAGGTGCCAGAGGTGGAAGAGGCTGTGGGGGGTGCTGAGCTGCTGCCCCAGCTGCATGTGCTAGAGGAATACTCTGTCCCTTGTGCACATGCTGCCCACGTGACGGGCCTCAAGATCCTAAGCCCAACTCTCATGGTCTCAGCCTCCATTGACCAACGGCTAACCTTCTGGCGTTTGGGGCATGGTGAACCCACCTTCATGAACAGTACAGTGTATCATGTACCAGATGTGGCCGACATGGACTGCTGGCTTGTGAGCCCTGAGTTTGGCCACCGCTGTGCTCTTGGGGGCCAAGGGCTTGAGGTTTACAACTGGTATGACTGAGGTATCCCACGGTGGCTGGTGTGCTGGGCATGGGGCCTGCTCGCAGACAGAGTGCCCATGCCTAGCGTGCCTTGACAGGAGGAGGAGGCAGCTGTAGGTTCCTGACTTCAGAGCAGGAGCTAGAGGTGAGTAGAGTGCTGCCTGGGCAGACCAAAAATATGTCCAGACCCCCACAACAAAACAAAGCTCTGTAATAAGCAATTTATTTTGGCTCCAGGTCTCTAAGAAAATCTGCAAGTTTTTTTTTTCTCCAGTTGATGACTTGGTGAACATTCCCAGATATTGGAGCCTCTGTGGCCTTAGACGTGGCTTAGTGGAGGGAGACCCAGCATGGCCAGGCCAGTGTGGAGCACTTTACCCACGGCTCGCAGAAGCTGCAGACGGGCAAACATTTGACCAAATAGGTGTGGTTGAGGCTCCTGGAGGAGAGAATAGGCCTGCTGGTCTCATCCTTTGCTTCCCCTGCATCCCCCTCACACTCCCTTTTGCTGTGCACTTACCTCTAGGATGTGTACACGGTTATAGTATGAGCTGAAATCCATGCTGAGCTGCACCAGGAACTTACACACCTAGAGACAGACTGAGTCACTGGCCTATCTCTTTGCCCTTCTGCCCCATACCAGAATAAAGAATAGAGTGTGCAGTGTCTGTCCTAATCTTCTCTGCCTCACCATCTCTGTGCGTGCAGTGATGTGGAGCCCCGGGGCTGTGCAGGCCAGGGCTGCTGTCTGGCTTAGCAGGTCTGAGAAGGGGAGGACACTGTTGAAGAGCAGCAACCACTCACCCTGTGGGGGAGAAGTGTGCTGCGAGGGAAAGTCCAAGTCTCCTGCGTGTGCCAGCTACCCAGGAGGGGCACTCACCTCATCATGTAGCAGTGAGAAATCCAGACTGCTCACAGGTGGGAAAATGGGGTACAGACCTTGTTCCATGCTGCGCTTGTAACCCTCAAAGAGTGTGGCGAGACGGGCACAATTATACATAACAAAGGTGCCACTCTTGGTGCCCTTTGTGGAAATGCTGCTGTCAGCTGAAGCCAGGAGGAGCTGAGGAATAGAGACACAGCTGCTGGTGGGGGGGGGGGGGGGGCAGCCACCACACAGCCTGTCTCCCAGCCCTGGTCCTGAGAGGTGCCCAGGCTCACCTGATTCTGTGGGGCTGTGCTGAGCATCTCAAATTTAATGGTTGCCACAGAGAGAATGCCGAAGATTTCTGTCCAGGCTGGGTCTGAGGAAGTATAGGTCAGTCAGTCTCTGCAGACAGGGAACAAGGGGCAGGGATGCAAATGACTTGCCCCTACCCCCAAGCACAGCCAGGGCCTCCCAGGCGCACCTTCTGCCAGATCCCTGCCGTGCTTCAGTGCTGAGGCCTTGCACACCTGGGCGTGCCGGAGCCTGCATTTTGAAAAGAGTGAGAGGAGGGCCAGTGGGCAGAGTCTCCCCACCTCAACTACCCTGGTTCGGTGGCCTTCCTTCCAGCCTCACTCACTCGTAGTACTCGGGGGCAGTCAGGGTGCCGGGTGCACCAGCTACTTTCACTGGGCCACAGACCAGGTGCTTCTGTCAGGAAGATAGCAGGGCCTCAGCCAGTTGGCGATACCCTACAGCAATAAATCCCTCAAGGAACCTAATCCGGTGCCTGGACTCCCCCAGTTTTTCACCACCAGGCTTGGTGCCTTCCTCAAGCCCAGCCCCTCAGGATGTAGTCCTGCCTCTTCAACCTATTCTTCAATGTTCTCTGAGATGTGCCTCCAGACCCCCTTCTTCCAGGCCTCTACACCTGCTGTACTTGCCCATTCACGAAGCCTAACACCTCCCCCAAGATCAAGTGTCACCTCTGGACCTGTCAGCTAACAGGCCCCTTGGTGGGTTTTCAAGGGCCCTTTGAGGTTGGTGAGGGGGAGCTCCACCATCACTAACCTACCTGTCTGAGAGGAGCCTGGTCATCCAACTTCCACCAAAGCAGGTCCAATTTTTGTTGTTGGAACTCCTCCTCACAGCTCACCACGTGTACAACCATGCAGCTGTCTGCACCAGCATCTGGAGCTGCAGCCTGTGGGGTAGAACAGTCACTGGTGACACAGGACACCCGGTTTGCCAGAGGCCTACAGTGTGAGGAGTCGGTCACTAACCAGGCCCAGGGAGCTGTCCTCAGGCCAATGCTGAACAGCCTCCTGCAGCTCCGCCAGCACGGAGAGCAGATCCTCGGTCACTGCAAGGAGCACACACAGGCGTTGAGGCTAGCCGGGAGTGCGGGGGTCCCACCTTCTTTCTGGCCCTGCTGGCTTCAAGTCCTACCCAGACAGTTGTCCAGATTGGGGTCATAACCAGCTGTGCGTCCCCATTCTTCCACTAGCTCCTTCAGGCTCACTCTGCCCAGGACGCCAGGGGGCAGGGCTTCCCTGTCATGAACAGGGGTAAGCGCGGCAAGCGCGCTGCTCCTCAGGGCTTCAATCGCGGCTCTCTCCGAGGCAGCGGGCCAGTCCACCCGCAGTTGCTGCAGGAAGGTCGGCATGTGCGGGTCCCGCACGGCGGGCACTAGACGCACACGCACCCTGCGAAACGTGGGCGGCCACCTCAGCCTGAGTGCCTGGCCCAGCTCACCCCTACTTCCCACCCGCAGCAGCCAGTCCCCAGGGGCCGCGCGGCTGTACGCCCAAGACGGTCCGCCTTCTCCTTTCTGGCCCGGCGCTCTCGCTCACCCATGACCTTGCAGAGCTCGCGCCAGGTGATCGGCCACGAGCACGGCGCGCAGCTGGCTCAGGCGGAGTGCGCAGGGCGCGCCGCGCAGCGCCGGGCAGTGCAGGATGACGCGCAGGCCCGGTGAGGCGGGAGCGGTGGGCGCGGTATAGGCGGCCACGGCGCCAAGGACGCGCTCGAAGACGGCGGACCGCTCCAGCTGGAGGGCCAAACCCGCGGGGGTTGGCGCGCAGCGCAGCACCGGGGCTACACCAGGGCCCTGCAGGCCGGCGACCGCATGGACCACACACTCGGGCACCTGCGGGAGGAGAGGCGGATGAGAGGGCCGCGGCGCTCCCAGCTACCCCTGACTGCACGTCCCCGCCCCACTCGGGCCCACCTGTCCTTCCCCGAAGCGCGCCTGTAGCGCGCGCCGTGGCGCCAGGAAGTCTCGGGCACGCAGGTGGCGGGCGCGCGTCTCCTTGAACCACACGGGGCCGCCGGGCCCCAGGGCCGCGTTGAGGGCCCCCAGCGTCTCTTCGACCCCAAGGCGCACCGTCGCCATGGCGACCGGAAGGAGTGAGCGGAACCGGAAGCAAAATATCTGGAGGTCGAACTTCCGGGAGGACCGATTGGCCCGGGCGGGGATCTGGCTGTGGTTCCTCAGTGGACAGGTGCGCCGGAAAGAACCGCGGCGGCCCGAGGGCTTCCTTCACGTAGCCCACCTATCCTGCCCGGCCCCGGGTCTGAAATCTCGGGGTCCGCTCTGGGCCTAGGGTTCTTTCGCCATCACCCGCCTTAGCAACCAGGGAAAGGATCCTCGGGACCTAGTGGAGGCTCAGACAGGGCTCTTTCTCTCATGGAAGTCTTACATCTCCGTACACATAAGGTTTCGTTTCTCCTATTTTACGCGTGATCAAAACGTCAAAAGTTTCTAATGAATTTTCACTGGAATAGAGCAGCTAACGTTAAAGTCACTTTTACGACCTACTAAAAAAGGTCTCATTTTTAAAAGAATTTGTGGTCTGCGGTTTCAGGTTATTTGCATTTTTCCTTTGATATGTGTCGTTTTTATTCCCGATAAATGTTCACTCTGATAGAATTGCCGTGTTTCTCCTCTTGATTGAGGAATTAGAACCATCATAATGGTTTCCAGAAATGCCAGCTTTTAATGTTCCTCCTTTATCCTGGTGTACTTTAACAGCGATCCTCCCACTTCCTGATTTCGGCAATAATGAGCCATTGTGGGCCAACTAAACAATGTGACCATGAGAAGACCCAGCTAAAGGGTAGCTCTCAGTTGGAACATCCCACTCCTCTACCAGCGAGAAAGCTCGTTCCTCTGTCCAGCGAGGGTTCCCAAGTGTTTTCACTCAAATGAAACTTAAATCTCCTTTTCCTCTCTCTCTCTCTCTTTTTTTTAATGGGAATTGCACCTGATGCAGCACAAAGTACTGGGAAACCCGTGATCTCTGCCCTGGAGCAATGAGTGCCCAGAGCTCAGAACGTAGGGGATCCTAGGGGCAGAAAAAGTTTGGCAAGGTCTCTTTCTGGGCCCTGCTGGGAGGCGCCGAAAGAGCACTGGGCGGACACGACATTCCCGATGGCTTCTTGTGTGCCCACTCAACGGGAGTGATCGTGTCATTCCAAAGCGCTTTCCATGCCGACCTGAGGACAGCTGTTAACAGAGTTGGGAACAGGAGGCCGAGGTTGGGGACTTCAGCTACTCTCTGTACACGAAGACGGTTGGGGTGGTTTTTCCCCAGGAAGTGGAGGGCTATCTTTAGCGAGCTGCGGGCTGGGGCGGCCCTGTGGGACTCACCGCCATTGCAGCCCTATCAGGAGGCCCCAGGTCCGCCCTCCTTCACCAATGTTACCCTGGGTTCCAGAGATGACCACCGCCCCGGCCCTCCGACACCTACGACCGTCACTTCCAGTCTGAGGACGCACCTAAGAGGGACTGAGCCCAGAGCAACCCAATAATATGTCTGGGGGTCAGGGGCTAGCCCACCCCATCTGGGCCAGGACGCTGCTCAGGCAGGAGAGCAGGGAACGAAATCCAAGCGCAGCTGGAATGCTCTGGAGACAACAGCTGCTTTTGGGATTCCGTTGCCCGCTGTCCAGCCGTTGGGGGGGGGGCGAGGAGGGGGGGTCCCTCGCCCAGGGGCGAGATCAGAGTCCCCCTAGTACCAGGAGGCGGACCCAGGAGTAGTCGAGCCGCTCACCTGGGCCCCAAAACAATAGGAGGGGTAGTGGGGGCCTCCCCTGGGACGGAGTCCCGATCCGGATTAGATCCGCGGGGTAGGATTAGTCCTGTTGGTCCCATGCAGCCAGAGCAACTGGTGCGGTGACGGTGGCGGAGCAGGCTTCGGGATCAGCCAAGAAGGAAGCGCGCCCGTGGGGCCTGGAGAGGAAGTAAACCCGCGCGCACGCCTCGGGGAAACCCTCCACCCAGGGCCCTTTGTCCGGTGACGCTGCCAGCACCCGGAGCGCTAGGAGTCCAATGCGCCCACATAGCGGCGATGGGACCCCAGGGAATCCACTGCGACCGTCCTCGGCTGTGCCGAGCCTCCCGCCTTCCCGCCCAGCCCCGCGGATAGCAGACGCTGCAACATTCCCGAAGCCACAACACGGTGGGCGCGCGGAGATGCCGGAACCCCGTGCGGGCGCCGGCGACGCTCGCGTCGGTAGGCCCCTGTGATTCGGCTCAAGACGGAGGGCAGGGGATTCTCGGGACGCGAGCAGAGTGAGCGAGGACAGGCCGATGCTCCAGCCGTTGCCTAATTCAATGTCTAGTCCGCTTCGGCCCGGTCGGTAACAACAGAACAGCTACCACTGCCCCACCACGGCGTCCTCTTCCGCTTGTTGTGGTCGTGGACTTGGAGCCATTTTAAGGCGAAACCACCCGGCCACACCCCCTCGCGCTCCCGAGAAGCCAATCCCCCTGCGGCCACGCCCCGCGCGAAGCGCGGCGGCGACGCCAACGGTCGCGCGGGTGACGGTTGGGGAAGGGCGTGGTGCGGCGGGCCAGGCGGGGAAAGTTGAGCCACGCGTCCCGCCTTCGGAACCTGACGCCCGAAAACCTGGGATTAGGGTCTTGGAGGCTGGCACCACGCCCTAGCCAGGTGTACGGGACTCGACCAGGTGCGCGGCCGCCTCGCCCTGGTCCCCAGGAGCCCTGCGTAATAGCTGAGAGCCGGGGGCGAGGCCACGCCACCAGGTGTCCGGCTCCCCCAGGACTGTCTGCGAGGGCCCAGGTGCAGACACCGGAGCCGCGCTGGGGGACGCACCCTCCCGGGACAGATGGCACCGGCCGGCTCCCTGCTCTCTCGCGCTGAGTCGGCCGAGCTGCGCGATGCCCTCCGCGACGCAGGGGGCGCTGCAGCCGTGCTGAGCTGGGCTCTGCTACGACCCCGCTGACCCTGCGCCCGCTTTCCCGCGCGTCGGTCCGCTATGGCTGCCGCGGTAGTGCTTCGCGGCCTCTACCGAGCGCAACCCGCACTGCGCTGTTCGTCCGCCGAGCTGCTGTGGTAAGCCCAACCCAGCGTCCCTGAACATCTCGCCCCCCACGGCCCGCGATCCCCGGTCCCGCACCTAGACCCTGACTATACGCCTCCGCAGGGCCCCACGGCGTGGGCATCGTCTCACACCGGCGGATGACGAGCTGTATCAGCGGACGCGCATCTCTCTGCTGCAGCGCGAGTCCCCGCACACCATGTACATCGACAGCTACAACAGCCGCGGCTTCACAGTCAACGGAAATCGCGTGCTCGGACCATGCGCGCTGCTCCCGCACTCCGTGGTGCAGTGGAACGTGAGCCCTTCCCTGCAATGAGGAAACTGAGAGCCAATCACAGCCCTCCTCTCTTATTCTGTTCCTGGCAAACTTGGCTTTTCCATTGTCCCGTTGTGGAGCAGGTAAGGGGTCCCTGGGTAAAGCTGCGTCAATTTGTATTTAACCTGCCTCCTCTCCACATAGGTAGTATCCCACCAGGACATCACCGAAGAAAGCTTCTCTCTTTTCTGGATGCTGGAGCCCCGAATAGGTATTGGAGAAGGGGAGGGCTAAGGTGTTGAGCACTAGAAAGCCACCCCCACCCCAGCCTGTCAACAGACCTGCCATACCCATCCTTTCTTAGAGATTGTTGTGGTGGGCACTGGAGACCGGACTGAGCGGCTGCAGGCTCAAGTGCTGCGAGCCATGAGGCAGCGGGGCATCGCCGTGGAAGTGCAGGACACAGTAAGTCCCGGGACTTGGGAATGGCGAGGGGAGCCCAGGCCTAGCTGCAGCCAAGCTGATGCTGGCTTTCTCTTTGCAGGCCAATGCCTGTGCCACTTTCAACTTCCTGTGTCATGAAGGCCGAGTGACAGGAGCTGCTCTCATCCCCCCACGTGGAGGGACAACACTCACATCTCTGGCCCAAGCTGCAGAATGAACCAGCAGGAACTAATGAACTCCTGTCCAGGAGGGCCTTGGCACCTTTTGCAGAGCACAGGGGTTCCCCACATGCTTTCACCAGCCCCTCCCCTTTGACCCTGTAACACTTGCCTTACTTGCTAGCATATTAAGAATTTAATTTCTGTCTCCATTTTGTATTAGATGTGTTGCTGGCCAGGGGCTGCTGGCTCAGTGGGCTCTTGGTGGGGGTTGTGAAAAAACCAAGAGGTCACCTTTTCATCTAGACTGGCCCCTCAGAGGCCAGGAGGTGGTAATGCATCTGTTCCAAACTGCAGATCTACTTGCTCACATGCAGATTTGAGATCTCAGTACTTTCTCCACAAAGTCCTTTAGAGAATTCAAGTTAAGAGAACATGTATGTGGGTTTCAACCTGGTCCCATGTGGCCAAGCTTTGGACTAGCAGGAGGCCTTGTGGATGCCACTCCAAAGCCCCATCGACTGTTCCATGACCCTTCCTAAGCCGCCAGTCAGATTCTCAATGTGAGACCAAACCTTTGGGAGTCAGAGCTGGCTTGGGAGCTGCCTCAGGAGGAACTTTTTGAATTTAGAACTACTATCCCCTTCCAGGTCCATGGAGCACCCTTACCCCAGGGCCCAAGGCTTTCCCTGGAAATGAGGGTGTTGTGTTTGTGTGCATCTGTGATGGTCACAGTTGCAGAGCCCCACCTGCCTGTTGACCTCAAAGATCAGGCATCACTTTTTTTCAAACTTTTATTGAAAAACTGAGGGGGTGTGCTGTATCCCTTTTCAGAAAAGCCGCTTCTCATACCTGTAGGCAGAAGCACCAGCTATGAGGTGAGGGCAGGAGGAAGGAGGCATGGCAGAAACCTCCACCCCAAGGACAGAAGGGTGGAAAAGGGTTGGTCACTTACGAATGGAGGCTGTGGACGCCACCTTCCATCTGAGCTGAGGATGTTCTCTTCTCAAACTTGAGCTCCCCAGAATACATCATGGCTCTGAAGAGAAGCAGGTAACAGATGTGAGTAGCTGGCCCTGGATCAGCCCCTCTACCCATGTCCCAGCTCCCCAAGCTTACCGGACTTGGGTCAAACTCTTGGCACCAATGTCCTGGCAGGAGTGCTGGATGCCAGCGATCAGGTAGGGGACAAATTTGTGGATGGACCCTTTGTCCTGCACAGCCCCAGACACTCCCTGGGCCACCTTGATTTTGTCAGCTTCACTGCAAGAAGAGACAATAGACATAGGCAAGGTCATAGCATGGATGAGACTGTTAGTGCAGGATTAGCGTAAGGTAATTGACCTTCCTGTCCCACCTGAAATATCGGTTCTGGCTGCTGAGATGCTTGTCCATGGCATCAAGAGAACCCATACCACGATATTTCTTAAGCCGGATTCCATCGGAGAAGAAGTACTCGCCAGGGGCCTCAGTGGTAGCAGCCAGGAGGGAGCCCATCATGACTACGGACAGATGGAGTGCTGGGGACAGACCCTGAGTGGCACTGGGGAAAGAGTCCCACCAGGCTCCCTGGGCGCTGGGCCTCACCTGTGGAGGCTCCAAGGGCCAAGGCTTTGGCGATGTGGCCCACATTTTGGATTCCTCCATCAGCAATGACAGGAACACCAAAGCGCCGTGCGTATTCTGACACCTTGTACACTGCTGTTGCTTGGGGCCGCCCACAGGCTAGCACTGTTGAGAGATGGAAGAACAGATGGGTGGGTGGAGTTGCGACAAGCAAGGGGCCCCGTGGCCACAACTCAGCACCTAGGAGCTCTCAGCTACACCTGCACCAGGACTGCAGCCTGGCTGAGGAAGAGTCATGTCTGGGATGGCGGCTGCCCATTCTGCCTTGAACAGTACAAACAGCTGTGATGACCTCCACTCACCCCTGTATGTGTCCGTGCATGTATGCATGGCCCAGGGCAGCCTCAGGCACATGCAGTCAGCAGCCGGGGAAAGCCCCACCCAACTGGTATCAGGTAGGGTAGGGGTCACCGTGCAGTTAGTACCCAGAGGCCCACCCCTTCCTCACTGCACGGTGGACAGCTCAGGCAAGATCAGGGCAGTGGTTGAGTGGAAGAAAAGTGGGCTCCAGAGTTGATCCTTGAGCTGTGCCTATGCAGGAGACGTGGGCAGAGCAGGGTCTACCTGGGGAAGGAGGTCCTGCCCTATAAGCACCTCAAGAAGAGGAGGAAGCTGTGTTCTTGAGCAGCCCCAAAACCATGGTCTGTCATTCAGTTTGCCCTACCCACCCATCCGCACCACAAACCCCAGGAGCTACAGCTACAGTCAACCAAGCAGCCGGGCAGTGGGCAGCTGGGCCGGGCCAGTGGGCCGGGCTGGACTTACTATAGCAGCCCGTGACAGTAGAAGGGCATTTGGGGCTGTGGGACTTTATGTCTGGAGGGATCTTGGGAGCCGCTAAATAAAACAAACAGACCAGAGTTTAGAGAGGGCGCAGAGCAGGAGCGAGGAGGCCAGGCTAGGCAAGGAGAGTGGCAGGTGAGGAATGACGAGAGCTCGTCTTGGTTCCAGCATGTCACCCATCCAAGGGGCCTGTTTGGCCCTGGGGCTGCCCCTATTGGAGGACTCATTGTAGTTCCCGTAAGAGCTCTAGGCTCTAGGGCATGGGGGGCTAAGGGCCCTGTCAAAGCATCTTCTTACCTTCCTGGGTGATGCAGATGGAGCCACTGCCCATGCCCACCCGCAGGGCATCTACACCAGCATCAATGAGGTTCTTGGCCTGTGCAGCTGTGACCACTGCAGTGAGGAACAGGGAAAGGCTCATTTAAAAGTCTAGGTGAGAGCCTAGCTCCCCGACTTCTCACCCCACATCCTTCAGTGCCCAGTCTGCCTCACCATTGCCTCCAATGACTTGGAGACTGGGGTATTTCTCTTTGATGTATTTGATCATGTTGATCTGGAAGATGGAGTTTCCTTGGGAAGAGTCCTGGGACAGGAAAGAAGTCCCAGTGAGAATGTGGTATGTCAGCTACTGCCCCACCCCGCCTGTGCAGCAGCTCACCAAAACCACTACATCCACACCAGCCTGAGCTAGCAAGTCCAGCCGATACTTGTCATCCTCATGAGTGCCAATGGCTGCTCCACACAGCAGCTGCTTCTTGGCGTCTTTGGAGGCCAAGGGGTAATCTCGGTTTTTCTTCAGGTCTGTCCGGGCAATTATGGCCACCAACTCATCGTCTTCATTTACAATGGGCAACTTTCCTGGGGGCAGGGCAGGACATGAATCAAGACCCTGGTCTTTGGTTCCAGAACCCTTTCTATCTCTAGGGCTCACCTTTCTTGCTGCGCTGCAGAATTTCATTTGCTTCCTTCAGTGTGATGCCTGCAGGGGCTACCACCAAGTCTTCCCTCTTCGTCATGATCTAGGGGGGAGGGAAGCTGTGAGGAAGGGCCAGTCAAGAGACTAGATCTCCCAACAGACCCTGCCCTAACTCAGGGGGTGAAATTCCAAAGACCACCACCTTCTCACCTGCAACCAAACCACCCTTCTTAAGTGAACTCAACAGTCTCTCCAGCAATCTATTGGCAAGAGAGAACTGAGTGGAAAGGACAACATGGTACATGGAACAACCTGTTACATTGTAGAGAAAGAAGGGTCACACAGCAATGACAAGAGAATTAGAAGAGGCTGAGGTTGGTCCCTGAGCACTGCCCCCACCCTGGGGTGGCAAAGAACACAGCAATGTATGCTAGCAAACATTTGGGCAGACTGAGAGCCTCTGGTGGGGAAGGGATGCAGGAACCCCATGAAGGGGTCAGAAACTTGGCTGGGCATTCATCTTTCCTGGACAGCAGAGGCCCTCAGAAATGCCATTCAGGCAACAGAGCCTCCTTGTCTTTAGCCTGGGCTGTCAGAGCTTGGCTTTGCTCTGCCAGTGGCACCCACCTCTTCCAAAAACCGATCGTGCTCCTCCTCCTTGAGAAAATCAATGTCCCTCGAGGAGATGATGCCCACCAGGCGGCTCCCCATCCGCCCCGTGTCGGTGATGGGGATACCACAGAAGCCATGCCGGGCCTTGGCTTCAAACACATCCCTCACGCGATCCTTGGGGCTGAGGACCACGGGGTCCGTGATGAATCCCTGCTCATATTTCTGGAAGGTGTGGTGAGAAAGGGCATTTCTGAACCACTTTCGTTCAGGCTCCTGGTCTGAAGCCTGGGGTCTGTGCCAACTCCCCAGTTGGCAGTGCCACAGGACCAAATCGTACGAACACCTCAAACCCAGGGATGGGAGACATGGGTGGGCTGTAGGTACTGTCTACCTGGTCCTCTTCTATTGCCTTAAGACACAGGATCTCAGGCTCTTCTCAGGAATTGAACCCCACAATGGGAAAAAAGGGTCCTAAATTAGGAGAATAAATCCCCCACTCCACCCCACTCCACCTTAGTGCAATTTCCAGTAGCTTTTGACCATGATCCTTGCCCTTCTGACCTTCACTTTCCGAACTTCGTTGGCCTGGAATTCAGGTGTACAGTTGTGGTGGATAAAGCCAATACCACCTGTAAGCTACAGGATAAATAGAAGACAGAAAAAGTGACAGAAAGAGGGATGATTGTATGTCTTTGGGGAAGAGAGATGGTGTTACTACTTCTGCCCTCATATCCCATGGTGCTCACCGCCATTGCTATGGCCATCCCAGCCTCTGTGACTGTGTCCATGGGCGAGGACACCAGTGGGGTCTTCAGAGTGATCTTTTTGGTTAGAGCAGAGGTCAGGTCCTGAGAAGATAAGGCCAGCTAATGTGGGAACGCCCCTCATATATCTCAGGGTGATGCCAAGTCTCCCACAAAACAAGTACCCTGTATGACCTGCATGCCAGTAAGACCATTCCATAGAATCTACCCCCAAGCCCAATCTGGTGAGGTAGCCAAGAGACCGGGGGACATCACCATCTTACCCAACCTTGATGCTCAGGACCCAATTCCTGGCGATACTCACCACCTGGTCTGCAGTGAAGTCGATGTACCCGGGGAGAATGAGAAAGTCACTACAGGGGAGGGGAATGAATTGGGAGTAAGGCTCAGGCTTAGGGCAGCCTGACACACCATCCCCATACATCGTCTCATAAGGCATGTGGGCAGAAAAGGCACTGACCTAACCCATGTATCACAGAAAAAGCAGAGCACAAGGTGGAGATGGAGACGGCAGACTTTTTCTGCCACCTATCTGTCATTAGCGCCCCTGGCACCCTGAGAACTCCATGTGCCCAGAGAATGGAGTTTCTAGCCTGAAATCCCAAGCACTGCCAAGATGTCCCCTCCATCCCGCCTCGCTTCGGATCTGTCAAACTGAGCCCGAGATGGGTGGGGAATTTCCGGAACCTGTTCCCCAACCCGGGCCCAAGCGGGCTCAATGGAAGCCCCACCCGGCCTCCCAGCCCAGCGCGCCGCCCCTCTCCTCGCCCAGGTGAGCCGGCTAGGCCCGCACTTGTAGGTGAGGCCGTCCCCGCAGTTGAACAGCTGCTGTGCCGTGAGCCCGTCGTCTGGCACATAGGACGTGCCCCCACTAATCAGGTAGTCTGCCATGGCCAGCAGGTTAAAGCCGCGTGTCTCCAAGGACCGCTCCGCAGAGGCCTCTGCCGTCTGGGTCGCGCCAATATAAACCCACGGATAGCGTCACTGCGCCCTGAGCGTCGTCGACGTCAGGACGCAATGCGGGCGGGCGGAGCCGGCAAGTCCTGGGGCGGGGCTGACGGGAGAGAACGCATGCGTACAGCACGCCCTAGCCGCGTCACCCTGGAGTTGGGCTGTTTCCCCTCGCCGCCCCCTCCCTCAGGACCTTGGCCCGTTCAATTAACAGGCATGGCTTTGCTTCCACTGTCCCGCCAGGCTCCTCCCAAATAAAGAGGCGTTGTTCACCAGGATATTGAAAAGACGTGCTTGTCATTCTTAATAAACAACTAGATTAAGAATACATAAGAGAAACAGAGTGGTATCTTTATATGATACACAAGTGTATGTTACAAGAATTCCATCAGGCACAGGAGCCTCAGGTTTAAGGCCTCAATGTTAGGCCAAAAAAAAAAAAAAAGGCATGGTAAAGTTTTTACTTTAACATCTAAAATGTCACTTGTCATAAAGGAGGTGTAATAGAAATTGTCTTTAATAAATCATAATTGAAGTTCCCCTCATTTTCCTTCCATTAAGATGCTAAGTTATGTCTGAGCATGAAGAAAGAAAAGACGATGGCTCCACTGTGGTCAGCAAAGTCTGCCAGTCAGAGTGGAAGCCAGCTGGGGAATTCTCTGGAGGGTCCATCCATCATTAATTCCATCTTTCTGGAGGAAGGGAAGGGGCCACATTTCTCCTAACAGTCCAAGCCCTCTCCCCAGGCCCCAGACAAAAAAGAAAAAGTCAGCCAGCAACTTTCAAGGACATCTGGCTCTCAGGAAACCCAAAACCCCCATGGGCTGAGGAGTCTGCTACAGCAGGTTTATGAAGATGCACAGGGGGCAAAGTTTCCTTTTACATTTTAAACAGAAGCAGTCTGAAAGGCTTCATAACTACACCAACTAAAAAAAAAAAACGGAGGCCTCTTCTTTAGTGTGAGATTCTGTCCGTTTTTTCCTGGATGGTCTCCCTTGCACCATGGCTAAGGGATCTCAGTGCATGGTGCTTGCGCCGGCCACTGCAATGGCCTCCTGAATTTCTCGTATCACCAGGATCCGAGTCAGCATCTGTCCCATCTGCTCTCGGCTGATAGGCTGGACTGAGTACCAGATTGGGCTGTTGGGGGCCACCACGGGCTCAGGCGTCAGGTAAAAGGTGTCATTCCGGCCTTTCACACTCTGGGGGCTGAAGAATATGTTGGTAAAAGCTGGGTAAAACCACCACAATCTCAACTCTCCCACCTTGAACCTCCCAGAAAGATGCTCTCTGCAAAAGTTGGGAAGGCAGCAGCTCTGAAAGGTATGGTGGCACAACCGAATTCCATGCAGCCAACACACACTACCTGTAGGATCCCCTTTGGGGCTACTGCAAATGCCAGTGATAGGCTACCTCCCTTCTGCTCCTCCCTCACACACTCTCAGCTACGATTCCTCTGGCTAAGCACCTGCCTAGGACTCCTGGGGCTCATCTACTTGAGTCCAGTCATATCCCACTTGGAACCAACTTCACTGCCCAGAAGGTCTATCTCCAAGTCTTTGCTCACATTGTTTCCTCTACCCAATCCACTGATAACTCCTCTATTCCACCTGAGAGACTCTTTTTGCCTTCCCAGCTTGACTATGATGCTGGGATCCTTATCTGGGCTCACCCTCCCACCCCCTCAATGTTATGCTGTACCTCTCACGTACTTAGCACATGCCATCCTCTCACGGTTCTTCATCCATCCATTCAAGATTTATCAAAAGGCTACAGTGTGCCAGCCCTGCACTAGGTCCTGATGTTAAAGAAATGAGCTGGACCCATGAGTCCCTACCTATGGAGCTTACAGATAAGAGGGGAGACAGCACTTAAACAGTTACACAAATACAAAATGACAAACAGTGGTAAGTGCTACAAAAGAAACAGGCTGAGAAAACAGGTAGGGAATCTGGAAATGCCTCCCTGATAAAGCTGTGTTTGAGAAGAGGGATGGATAGGGCCTAACTAGCCAAATGGGTGGTGTTGTGTGTGTAGGGCTGCCAAAAGGGAAAATTTTTATGCTGAGGCCTTGAGGGTGAGAGAGCATGATGCCCTTGAGTGGAGAGGAGCCACTGTGGCTAGAGAGCCAAGAGCTACATGGACAGGAGGTTACCAAGGGGGAGTGCATAAAAGACCCTGTTGGCCACAGCAGGATTACTGTCTTGCTCTGTAGAGTAAAAAGAAACCACTGAAGGTTTTAATCGATATAACGTGGTAAGATCTACAACATAGAAAGATCATTCTGGCATTGCTGTGAAGATGACATGCCAAACTGCAGGGGCAGGAGACAGCAAAAGCCAAGGAAAAGAGTCTGCCATAGATTGATAGTGGTAGTGACAAAAGGTCAAGGCCAGGAAGATGCAAGGCTATGCTCAATATGTGATGGAGGCAGCCTCTCTGTACCTTCCTCCCTCTATTTTCATCCCCTCTCCATGAGAGGACACAATCAGGGAGCAGCTACCCCTTTTAAATTACAATGCTAGGCACATCACAGGCTTTGGGAAAACCAGTAAGGTTGCTTCTATATTTAGCTTTCTGGAAGTGTGTTTTTACTCTCAGTTTGGGACTAGAGAATGCATCTGCACAAAGGTACACGTGTGCGCGCACACGCACACACACACAGTCACCCAGTCACAATAAAGCTTCCTCACCATTTAAAGAGGTAGAAATCATAGAGCTTGATGGGACATCTCAATGGATTCTCTGGATTTTCCGTCTGTTCTGCATACATATCATCTGTAACTGTAAAACACACCCCCACCACCACAGATATGGTATCAGACTCCCTTAGCTCAGGCCCAGATTAGGAACCTTAGGCTTCCAGCCACCCCAACTAGGAAATATTGGGAGGGGAAAGGGTATGAGGCATGGGTGGTGACTATGAAGGGAAAAGGCAGCTATTTTTCTGGGGCATCTCTGCTTCTAGAAGAGTTTGAAGTCTCTGGCTGAGAAGGGAATGGAGAATTCCTATCCAGCAAATACCAACCTTCACACTCATCACTAGCTCCCCAGGCACAACGGTAGGGCAGGACAATTAGCACCTGTTTCTGCAGCCCCTGCCTCCTTCCCCTACCTTTCTGGCCAGTCTGGTGTATGCCAAGTGCCTTCAGGTACCGAATACTCGTGCTTTTATCCTTAGGATTAGAGGGGTTCTTCTTAGTCTGTCGTAAGACCTTGGAGAAGGCCAGCTTCATGTGCTGGTCCACTGTCTTCAATAGGAAGTACCTGCACCACAAGCAAAAGCAAGGCAAAGGGAGGGGTGCCAGGAGGAGACCATGACTTACCCTCCACCATCAGTGCTTTGGAGGAGCCACTGTCCACACTCCCAGGATCTGGGCAGGCCCACACCCAAACACACTGTCTAGCGGAGGAGTCACATCACGACTGATGGTAGGGGTCTGGCAAGGCTCTCTGCCTCACTGGTCACCACGCAAAATACAGCCAAGTGGGGCTGAGGGCTTTCAGTATCCCAAAGGCTCTCAAATATGTGTAAAAGGAATTCAGAAGTCCACTTGAATAGTTTCCACCCTCTTTACTGGGCAGATGCCAGCAGTGGCTAAGCATGGAGCCTCTAGAACACTTACTTGGTGTTAAAGAACATGAGGGTGGTCAGCAGGGTGGAAGGGGAGTGAGCCCCGAGCTGCTTGCACTCCCACAGCATCTCCTCAGTCACGTGGCTGGGCAGGACATAGCCTAGGAGGAATAGAGTACTGCTACAACAAGAGGATGGCAGGTGGTCCTTCAAAGGTATAGGATAGGAGGTGTGAGGCACAAGGACCACACAAGAGCACAAGTTTAACCAGAAAACTCCCTAGAGTATGGCAGAATTATCTGGGAAGCTTGTTAAAACACAAATGGCTGGGTTCCAACCCAAGTTTCCAGGGTGGGACCTGATAATGTGTATTTCTAACAAGACCACACTTTGAGAACCACTGCCCTAAATGGTTGCTCTTACCTGTTACCTGATGTTGTTCCTCTAATCCAAGGTTAACAAGGGGCAAAACTATAGCCCTCAGGGAGAGGGAAACACCCAAAACTATAAACCAAACTCTGCATATATGCATACTTCTCTGGAAAGAGGTTAGAGAGCTTTTGTCATATTTTCAAAGGTATCTAGGGCCCTAAGAACTGGTATACAAGCCTGTTTGCCCCTGCTAAACTTTCTCTCATGTTTTCCATCTCTACAAAGCAAGCCAATTCTCATCCCCTCTTTGGATAAAGCACAGACTGATATTCAGAACTATTACAGGTTTCTCCCACAGGGTAGGTTTTACTCTTAGACCCTGGTTCATAAGCGAACTGAGAGTTGGGCAGAGGCAAGAGCCAATGGTTTGATCAAGAGCCCTAGGTAGCCAGGTCTGTACCAAAGGAAGATGACACTTGGGCTGATCACCAAGCCTCATTCAAGAGTCAATGTGCAAGTGTTTCTGTGCCAGGCATTGAGGGCCTGGTAAAACAGCAGCCAACACCAGCATTCTCCTGCAGGAGTTTCCGGATTCTCCAGGCAGGAAGTGAGGGTGCCACTTCCTAGAAACAGGCAAAGAAATATTCTGCCCAATATATTACTCTTCTCTGTTCTTGCCAAAGCTGGCCTTCTGACTCCATTAGTGCACTTCTATCTCTTCAGAGCAGCTCTGACTCCACTCTTGTATTTTGTGGCGCAGTGACAATGAGATAAGCTTCCTTTTCTCAGACATTTCTAAAGCAGAATGAGTGGCAGAAGACAGCCTCCTCCGGGAAGGCCCAGCCCTAGGAGTGAGTGGTCCCAGGCATACCATGGCATGCCCTATTTTCTCTGGGTTTACTCTGCCACCTTGTATCACTGCCCCAGATTTAATCACTTCTTGACGATATAACTTAAAGTGAACTTTATTGCCTGAAAACCAGGACTCCTGGTATGGAAGAAGGGAGATACAGATAAGAGACATCATATAAAAGCCTTGTAGTTCTGAATCTGAACTATAAGCATCAAAATGATCTATTTTATTTTTTTAGTTCTGCCCACTGGAAGGCCTAGAAACAATGACCAACCCAAGAGCAATGAGCACCCCTAGCATCAAGACTGTGGTACTGAAATACCATTTACCATTAAAAGGAACCAGGCTCCATGGAGAACTGACCAATTCCACATTGGGATGGGAAATGTCTAAGATGAGCCTGGAGTATTTTGGCAAACCAGAAATCAAGGAAGTAGAGTTGTGTCAAAAAAACTTAGGGCCAATTTAAAGAGGCTCCAAATGGCCAAAGATGGGACAATTTGCGCATCAGTAAAGATAACAACTGCAGGGCCGGCCCAGTGGTGTAGTGGTTAAGTTTGCGCATTCTGCTTCGGTGGCCCAGGGTTCACTGGTTCAGATCCTGGCCGTGGACCTACTCACCACTCATCAAGCCATGCTGAGGTGGCATCCTACCTAGAACTAGAAGGACCTACAACTAGGATATACAACTATGTACTGGGGCTTTGGGGAGAAAAAAGAAAAAAAGGAAGACTGGCAACAGATGCTAGCTCAGGGCCAATCTTCCTAAAAAAAAAAAAATCAAATAAACACGATCCTTTAAAAAAAAGATAACTGCAATGGACTGAATCATATTAAATATGTTCAAATTCACTAGTTCACAACAATTCTTTAAAAAAACAAAACAGCTAATTGGTTATCACTGGGGGAAGCTGGTGAACCACCTCATTACTGTGAAAAGTGCAAAACAAAGGAAAAGAAACAAGCCTTTATCCTGCCTATTCTATACAATCTAGACAGTATATATACTGTTAAGAATTCAAAGAGTTGACATGGGAAAAATTCTTTGTATTTCAGCTAATAATGAAGAAGTAATAACATTAGAATAACACTGTTTGCAACTCCTAATGGATTTAGACATTATGGGCATCTGATGGAAGTAAATAACCTATCTATGATGTAACCTTGCCAAAAAAAAAAAAAAAACCCACACAAAAAAGCAAAACCTGATCAACCAAGTCTTTATATGCAACTACCAAGTAACTGTAAATACAGGGGACATGATACAAATTCAGAAGAATATGTTAAACTACACCATGGGGATGTAATCAGTAAAAAGTACACTGTGGGACAATTTAAAATGCTAGTTTCTCCCATAAATAAATTGCAAGAAAAAAATCGGCAGGGAGATTGGGGGGAGGGCGGGCGTGGCATGGGGTTTGCAGGTTCGGGTCCTGGGCGTGGATCTACACATCGCTCATCAAGGCATGCTGTGGCAGCAGCCCACATACAAAATAGAGGAAGATGGACACAGATGTTAGCTCAGGGCCAACCTTCCCCACCAAAAAAAAAAAAAAAAAAAAAATTAAGGGGGAAATCAAAGATTAAAGCTTAACATTAAAAGGTATACCAGCAATTTCAACATGCAGATCTTATTTGCATCTTGACTCAGATAAACAAAATTATGACATTTATGAGACAATGAGAAATTTGAAGAAAGAGTAGATTTTGATGACATTATGGAATTATCTTTTTGTGTGTGTGTGTATGTCAGGAAGATGAGCCCTGAGCTAACATCCATTGCCAACCCTCCTCTTTTTGCTGAGGAAGACTGGCCCTGGGTTAACATCTGTGCCCATCTTCCTCTACTTTATATGGGAATGCCATCACAGCACAGCTTGACAAGCGATGCGTCGCTCTGTGCCCAGGATCCGAACCCGCAAACCTTGGGTTGCCAAAGCGGAGCACGTGAACTAAACTGCTACGCCACCGGGCCAGCCCCTGGAATTATCTTTCTTTTAAAAAAGTATGGTAATGGCACTGTAATATGTCAAGAATGCATATTAAAATATTTATGGATAAAGTGTCTGCGATTTACTTCAAAATACAGGAGAGGGAAACAGGTGGTGTATACATGAAACAATATTTGCCATAGACTATTCATTCTGTTTACTTTTATATGTGCTTGAAATTTCCATAAGAACTTTTAAAAAGCAAACTTTGCATAGCCACACTTGGCTTGAAAATTTGCAAATCATGTCGAATGATTCACTTACTCAAGTCTCTGTTCTAATGATAGCCCCTCAAAGGGGCCTCCCTCTTAACGCCCTTAACATTTTCCATTCCCGTGCATTTTGTTCTTCAAAGCACTTAATTAAACATAAATTATTTATATATATTGTTTCTCCCTATTAAACTGTACACTCTATTTTGTTCACTACTATAGTATATTATCTACACCTGGAATACCGCCTGGCACACAGTAGGCACTCAAAACATACATTTAACCAATAATTTTTTTAAAGGTTATTAAGCATGTACTATGTATAGTGATGGATGTTAACTAGACTACATTTCACAATATATACGTATATCAAATCATTATGCTGTACACCTGAAACTAATATGTTACATGTCAATTATATCTCAATTTTTAAAAAAGCTTAAGCAGCACACATTTTAATAAATGGCAGAGCCAGGACTAAAACTCAGATATTCGTGTGAACGTAAGTTTTCAACTCAACTGAGTAAACACCAAGGAGCACAACTGCTGGATCATAGGTAAGAAAATGTTTACTTCTATAAGAAAATAAACTGTCTTGTAAACTGGCTATACCATTTTGCATTCCCAACAGCAATAGGAGTTCTTGCTCCCTATCCAGCATTTGGTACTGCCAGTGTTTGGGATTTAAGCCATTCTAATAGGCGTATAGTGGTATCCAATTGTTGCTTTAATTTACAATTTCCTGATGATATATGATGATAAGGATCTTTTCATATACTTATCTGATACCTGTATATCTTCTTTGGTGAGGCATCTGTTCAGATCTTCAGCCATTTTTTTAACTGATGTCTTAATAGTTTATAACATTGTGAAATTTTAGTTGTACATTATTCTTTGTCAATCACCATATAAATGAATTCCTTCACCCTTTGTGCCCACTCCCCCCGCCCCTTGCCCCTGATAACCACCGAACAGTTCTCTGTCCGTGTGTTACTTTATATTCCACATATGAGTTAAATCATGCAGTGTTTGTCTTTCTCTCTTTGGCTTATTTCGCTTAACATAATACCCTCCAGGTCCATCCACGTTGCGAATGGGACAATTTTGTCCCTTTTTATGGCTGACTAGTATTCCACTGTGTGTGTGTGTGTGTGTGTGTGTGTGTGTGTGTGTGTGTGTAATCACATCATCTTTATCCAGTCATCAGTCGAGGGACACTTGGGTTGCTTCCACTTTTTGGCTATAGTGAATAATGCTGCAATAAAGAGGGATGCATAAGCCTCTATGGATTGTTGATTTCAGGTTCACTGGATAGATACCCAATAGTGGAATAGCTGGATAAGATATTTCTATTTTTAATTTGAGCAATCTCCATACAGTTTTCCAGAGGTTGCACAAGTTTGCATTCTCACCAGCAGTGGATTAGTGATCCCATTTCTCTACAACCTCCCCAACATTTGTTGTTTTTTGTCTTGGTGATTATAGCCAACCTAACAGGTGTAAGGTGGTATCTTAGTGTAGTTTTGATTTGCATTTCCTGATGATTAGTGATGTTGAACATCTTTTCATGTGCCTGTTGGCCATCTGTATATCTTCCTTGGATATCCTCTGCCCATTTTTTGATCGGGTTGCTTGTTTTCTTGTTGTTCCGTTGTGTGAGATCTTCATATATTATGAAGATTAACACCCTGTCGGATATATGATTTGCAAATATTTTCTCCCAGCTGGTGGATTGTCTATTTATTTTGATCCTGGTTTCATTTGCCTTGTAGAACCTCTTTAATCTGATCAAGTCCCACTTATTTTTTCTTTTGTTTCCCTTGTCCAAGTAGACATGGAATCCGAAAAGATCCCTTTATGACCGACGTCAGATAGCGTACTGCCTATATTTTCTTCCAAGAGTTTTACAGTTTCAGGTCTCACTTTCAGGTCTTTGATCCATTTTGAGTTAACTTTTGTGTATGGTGGTAGAAAATGGTCTACTTTCGTTCTTTTACATGTGGCTGTCCAATTTTCCCAGCACCATTTACTGAAGTGACTTTCCTTTCTCTATTGCATGTTCTTAACTCCTTTGTCGAAGATTAGCTGTCTGTAAATGTGTGGTTTTATTTTGGGTCTTTCAATTCTGTTCCATAGATATGTGTGTCTATTTTTGCACCAGTACCATGCTGTTTTGACAACCATAGCTTTGTAGTAAATTTTGAAGTCAGGGGTTGCGATGCCTCCAGCTTTGTTCTTTTTTTTCAGGATTGCTTTAGCTACTCCAGGTCCATAGTGTCTTATAGTTTTCATTATATAGGTCTTTTACCTCCTTGGTCAAATTTATTCCCAGATATTTTACTAGGTTTTTTTTTTCTTTTTTTTTGCGATTATAAATGGGATTGTCTTTTTGAGTTCTCTTTCTGTTAGTTCATTCTTAGCATATAAAAATGCAACCGATTTTTGTTAGTTGATTTTATACCCTGTGACTTTGCTGTAGTTTTTGATTATTTCTAATAGTTTTCCAATGGATTCTTTAGGGTTTTCTATATATAAGATCATGTCATCTGCAAACAGTGACGAGATTCACTTCTTCGTTGCCTACTTGGAGTCCTTTTATTCCTTTTTCTTGCCTAACTGCTCTGGCCAAAACCTGCAGTACTATGTTGAATAAGAGTAGTGAGAGTGGGCACCCTTGTCTTGTTCCTGTTCTCAGAAAAATGGCTTTTAGTTTTTCCCTGCTGAGTATGATGTTGGCTGTGGGTTTGTCATATGTGGCCTTTATTATGTTGAGGCACTTTCCTTCTATACTCATTTTGTTGACAGTTTTTATCATAAATGGATGTTGGATCTTGTCAAATGCCTTCTCTGTATCAATTCAGATGATCATGTGGTTTTTATTCTTCGTTTTGTTAATGTGGTGTATCACGTTGATTGATTTGAGGGTGCTGAACCATCCTTGTGTCCCAGATGTAAATCTCACTTGGTCGTAGTGTATGATCTTTTTGATGTATTGCTGTATTCGGTTTGCCAATATTTTGTTGAGGATTTTTGCATCTATGTTCATTAGCAATAGTGGCCTGTAGTTTTCCTTTTTCATATTGTCCTTGTCTGGCTTTGGTATCAGGGTGATGCTGGCCTCATAGAATGTGTTAGGAAGTGTTCCATCTTCTTCTATTTTTTGGAAACGTTTGAGAAGGATACCTATTAAGTCTTCTTTGAATGTTTGGTAAAATTCTCCCGAGAAGCCATCTGGTCCTGGACTTTTATTTTGGGGGAAGTTTTTGATTACTGTTTCAATCTCTTTACTTGTGATTGGTCTATTCAGGTTCTCTATTTCTTCTTGATCCAGTTTTGGTAGGCTATATGAGTCTAGGAATTTATCCAATTCTTCTAGATTGTCCAGTTTGTTAGGATATAGCTTTTCATGGTATTCTCTTATAATCCTTTGTATTTCTGTAGTATCTGTTGTAATCTCTCCTCTTTCATTTCTAATTTTATTTATTTGAGCCTTCTTTTTTTCTTAGTGAGTCTAGCTAAGGATTTGTCAATTTTGTTTATCTTCTCAAAGAACCAACTCTTCATTTCATTGATGCTTTCTATTGCTTTTTTGGTTTCAATTCCATTTATTTCTGTTCTAATTTTTATTATTTCCCTCCTTCTGCTGACTTTGGGCTTTGTTTGTTTTTCTTTTTCTAGTTCTGTTAGATGTGGTTTAAGGTTGCTTATTTGGGATGTTTCTTGTTTGTTAAGGTGGGCCTGTATTGCTACGATTTTCCCTCTCAGGACCGCTTTTGTGCATCCCATATGAGTTGGTATGGTGTATTTTCATTTTCGTTTGTCTCCAGATATTTTTTGATTTCTCCTTTAATCTCATCAATGATCCATTGGTTGTTCAGTAGCTTGTTGTTTAGTCTCCACATCTATGTCACTTTCCCAGTTTTTTCCTTCTGGTTGATTTCTAGTTCCATACCTTTATGGTCGGAAAAAATGCTTGTTATGATTTCAATCTTCTTAAATTCATAGAGGCCTGCCTTGTTTTCCAACATATGGTCTCTCCTTGAGAATGTTCCATGTGCACTTGAGAAGAATGTGTAATCTGCTGTTTTTGGGTGGAGTTCCGCCCATTTTTTAATCAGGTTGGTTGTTTTCTTACTGTTAGGCATTAAGAGTTCTTTGTATATTTTGGATACCAGTCCTTTAATCAGATATGTGTTTTGCAAAGATTCTCTCCCATTTTGTGTCATGTCTTTTCATTCTCTTAACAGTGTCTTTCACAGAGCAGAAGTTTTTAATTTTAATAAAGTGTAATGTATCAATTTTTTTCTTTCACAGATTGTGCTTTTGGTGTTGTATCTAAAAAGTCCCACCAAACCCAAGGTAATCTAGATTTTCTCCTATGTTATCTTCTAGGAATTTTATAGTTTTGTGTTTTACATGTAGGTCTATGATCCACTTCGAGTTAATTTTGTGAAGGGTGTAAAGTCTGTGTCTAGATTCATTTTTTTGTACATGATGTCCAGTTGTTTCTGCACTGCTTGCTGAAAAAACTACCCTTTCTCTATTGAACTGCTTTTGCTCCTTTGTCAAAACTAAGCTGGTTATATTTGTCTGGCTCTATTTCTGGGTTCTCTATTCTGTTCCATTGATCTAGCTCTCTATTCTTCCACCAAAAACCTGCACACAATATTTAGAGCAGCTTTATTCATAACTGCCAAAACTTGGAAGCAACCAAGATGTCTTTCAACAGGTGAATAGATAAACAAACTAGTATATCCATACAATGGAATATTATTCAGCAATAAACAGAAATGAGCTATTAAGCTATGAAAAGACACGCAGGAATAGTAAATGCATATTTCTAAGTGAAAGAAACCAATCTGAAAAGGCTACATACTGAATTATTCCAACTATATGACATTCTGGAAAAGGAAAAATTATGGAGACAGTAAAAAGATCAGTGGTTGCCAGGGATTCAGGGAGAGGGAGGGAGTGACCAATAAGTGGAACATGGGATTTTAGGGCAGGGAAACTTCTGTATCATACTGTAATTGTCGATACATGTCATTACACACTTGTTGAAAGCCACTGAATGTACAAGACAAGGAGTGAACCCTAAGGTAAACTATAGACTTTAGTTAATAGTAATGTATCAATATTGGCTCATCAACTGTAACAAATACACCACACTAATTCATGATATTAATAGGGGAAACACTGTATGAGGGAGTATATGGAAATTCTCTATACCTCCTGCTCAATTTTTCTGTAAACCTAAAACTGCTCTAAAATATAAAGTTTATTAAAAAATGTACTAAAATAAAATAAACACCTCAGACATTTTTACTGCAAAAATCACGTTTTTTTCCAACACAACATGCTGTCCAGGAGGTAACCTACGCGTAAAGCAAAAATTATGTTCCATATGTGTAGAACATATGTTCAAACATGGGAAAAAAAACCCTGAAATATGTAACATGAGTAACCTACAGATAAAACAGTTCATAATTCTTAATTTTTGCAATGATTCTAATTTTAATGAATAAATTTTAATAGGAAAAAAAGTATAACTACTCCACACTGCATGCCCATGTCCTTGCCACACAGGGACCAGCCAAGTTCTCTGTCTGGTAAGCAATGGCCCTTCCATACCACGATAAGGAGCACAGAGGTCAATGCTGGTGCCTGAGATTTACAGCCTTCTCACCTGCACGCTGTATCACAAACAGCCACACAAGCAGCCCATCTTTTCTAAACCCAGGTGGGAAAGACATTCAAAGACTAGGAAGACTCTTACCAAGGGGAGTGACTCGGGGCTGAATGTCCTTCAGAACTTCATGTAGCCACTCCGTGAATCGAACATAATAAAGATCGGAGAAAATGTCATCAACCCGTCCATTTTCAAAAAGATACTATAAGAAAAACAATCAATAGAAGTTGGTAGTCTCCTGAGTAAGACTTTCAGGGGAAACAAGCACTTCTCTACCAGTACTATCACTTCTCCCTACCCACCCTCCAACCCCAACAAGCAACACATACTGTCAAAATACGCTTCAGATCACGTCCGTCTCTAATAACACTCCTGAGAGTTGGGTCAATGAAGAAATTTTGTGAATGCTATTTCACCCAGGCAAGGCATTGTCTTGTGGTAGTAAAAAACATGATGCAGGCTCTGGGGCCAGCCTCTTATAACCTATAGTGTAAGTTAAATACCTTGTGTGATTCCTTTAACTTTTGGGGCTCAGTTTCCTTGTCTGTAAATAGAGATGACTGTGCCTGCCTTTCAGTGCTGGGAGAGCATGGAATGAGATAGAGCATGTAATAAAATTCACTAGGTGCCTGGAAAGAAAGAGGAAGAAACTGGGAGGTGGACTTTTCTCATGCCCAGGCAACAGGGTGAGTCCCAACCAGCAAGTTCTCTTCCATCATACTGTGGACTTCTCCACAAGAGCATTCAAACACTAAGAAATCCACCTTTGCTCTCCTAAACTGCCAGTCTAAAACCAGTTTCTCTGTTATGCTTCACCTTAGATGTCCTGAAAAGCTAACCACAGTTGTATATTCTAGTTAGACTCCTTCAAATAATTATTTTGTGTTAATGTAGGGGACAATGAGAAGATAAACTGTCTGTCAGCACCAGACTCTGTTTTGGGTAAATTACTCTTATGCAAACCATATGTTTACTTTGATGAAAAGAAACATGTTATATAAATGCTTCGTGCTAAACAAACAAACAAAAAAGCTCCACGGTAATAAACCAAATATTTTAACAGAAGTTTCTCTAGATGGTGGGATACAAATGAGATTTATTTTCTTATTTTCTAAAGTGAACATGCAGGTCTTTTGCAATAAAAACTCATTACATAGTTGAAGCAGAACAGCTCAAACATGTTCTGTTTCCTACCTTCTGAATACATAGGAAAATATAGTAGAGCACATCTGGGTCATAGGGTTCACCATCTCCATTTCGAGCTTCCCGTGTCATTAGACAGAGCCCATAATTCAACTCAGCCACAGCAGACGAGATGAGATCTTCCTGGAATCGCAGCAGTTGGCGCCCTGCAACACAAATCCCAAAGGTGAAAGGGGGTTCTGGCAACAGTCATCTCTTCACTGGTCACATATCCCTTAAAGGAGGGCTCAGAACAGATACTGCACAGCAGGATGCTGGGACAGAATTGGTCACTTGTATCTAGATCAAAACTGGCCTACTAAGGCAACAATCCTGTATGCCCTATCACACCAAGGATTTCCTTCCCACAATCTTCTCCACCTCACATATCCAAAAAATTATTGTTAAAGCCAAGACATGAAAGCAAAAAACCCCAAAATCCACTCTCAGTAATGTGAGGCAGTATATGAGCATAAATGCTAAAGAACAGCCTGAGCACATTCATTGGTTCCTGTCTTCTCCCAGAAGTATCTCTGCCTAGATCTGCCAGGTCCCCTCAAGAAATCCATATGTACAAAAGTGCCTGGTCTTGGGCAAACCCCACAAATCCTGCTCATTTGCAGTGGATCAGGCCTGCTTGTTGCTTGTCTTGAATTTAGCATACTATTTCAGATGGTGCTCTCTACTCCCCAGAGCCAATGGACACCACTTTCCTGCCCTTCTGTCCTCCTGCTGCTTCAGTACCACTGCATTTTAGACAGAGTTCACTTCCATCTCCCTCCCAAACACTTACTCCCAATGGGTGCCAATCTGTTCTGAGCATCTTTCTCTAGCTCAGCGTTCTTGGTCTGGGCCCAGTTTTTCCATACTTCAAGCCCTTCTTCTGGTTTCAGAGAATTTGGAAGCAGAAGTTCTGGGGAAGGCTGTGGCTGTGACTGTGGTTCAACTTCAGCAACCTGGACAGTTTGAGCCTATGAGACATAAACCATCAAAATGTGTCAACACTGTTTTGCACCAGGCCCTTCAGCAAAACTGCCAGAAGAATGTTACTTGTAGTTCTTTTAATAAAAAAAAAAAAAATCTCTTCCTCCTACTGTCCTATTTTCAAGAATCTTTGGAGTGCTACTTCTTATCCCAGGGATGGCAAAGACTACTGCACTGCTTCTCAAGCCCTAGCTGTACTTTTGAATCTCTGATTTAAAAATACCAATACCTGGGCTCCACCCCAGAATCTCTTTTTAAAGAGGTATCAGTCTTTTTAAAACCTTTCCATGTAAAAAGGCAATTCTAATGTTTAGTCACTGCTCAGAACTACTGGCTCAAAGCACTGCTCATCAAACTATAATGTGCAAACAAATCACTTGGAGATTTTATGAAAGTGCAGATTCTGATTCAAAAGGTCTCAGGTGGGACCTAAGACTCTGCATGTCTAACAAGCTCTCAAGTGAGGGAGCTGGTGTGCAGACTATACTTTGAGTAGTAAGTGTCCAGAGCAGTGACTGTTAAACTTGGTTGCACCGTAAAATCATCTGGGCTGATTTTTTGGTTTTTTGCTGACGAAGATTAGCCCTGAGCTAACATCTGTGTCAAGCTTCCTCCACTTTTTTATGTGGGTTGCCACCACAGTGTGGCTGTCAAGTGGTGTAGGTCTGTGCCTGGAATCTGAACCCACGAACCTGGGCCGCCAAAGCGGAGCGCACCAAACTTAACCACTACGCCACAGGGCTGGCCCTCTGGGCTGATTTTTAAAAACATTCATGCCTGTGCCTTATCCCCAGAGAGTCTGATTTAATTGGTCTAAGGTGGGAGCCTGCCATCAGTATTTTTAAAAACTGCTGAGGTGATTCTAATGTCCGGCCATGGTTGAGAATCATCATTTAGAGACAGAAAAGTACAACAAACAAGTCATGTCCTCTCCCCTGCCATTGTAAGATGAGAGGATAAAACTTGAGGTTCTGGGGGGCCGGCCTGGTGGCGCAGCGGTTAAGTTTGTGCTTGGCAGCCCGGGGTTCGCAGGTTCGGATCCCAGTCGCCAGCCGACGCACTGCTTGTCAGCCATGCTGTGGCGGCGTCCCATATAAAGTAGAGGAAGATGGGCACAGACGTTAGCCCAGGGCCCGTCTTCCTCAGCAAAAAGAGGAGGATTGGCAACGGATGTTAGCTCAGGGCTGGTATTCCTCACCAAAAAAAAAAAACCTTGAGGTTCTGTATGGATTCTCTAGCTATATATACAGTTCTATTTTTTCAAGTTCTTTCTCAATAATACCACTCTGGCTCATAAGGACACTTTCTGAAGACAGGAGGCACTGCTCTAGCTTCCTGCCTCCAAAAGAAGAGTGGTCCCATCTCAATGGTCTGACGGCCAAGCCATGCCAACAAAGGGGCAGAGAATGCCCAGGAGGGATAATAACAATTCCCATTGGGCAGGATAGACACCAACACACATACCAAGCACAGATTATTGGGTCTCACACATCTGTCTACATTCTGAACAAATTCACTTAAACAATTCTCCATGCCAAGGCTTACCCAAAGAGCTGAGGAATGTCAAATCATCCAAACTGAAGGCAAAATAATTTATATATTACCCATAAATTTGCTTATCAACAAATAAAAATAAAAACTATCCTACTAACTTTGATAAGATACATTATTAAACAAGGAGATAAAGCAATACCAGTGCCAAGTTCTTAAATGTTTGTCAACCCTGGAGCTCCACTCTAGACACACTTAGTTCAACTACCATTCTCCTTGGTAAGTCTCACTTACTTTCCCAATCTGGATTTCCACGTTTGTGAAAATGATTGCCTCCAAGTTAGACCTCCCATTAATATACCCAGTGGGTACTGTCTATCTTCAACTGAACATCTCACAGCTACCTCAAACTAACATTTATGAAGAGAACTCATCACTTTCCTTGTCCAGAACTATCTTCCTCAGAGTTCCCTCCCTACCTTGTTCAATGGCAATACCATCTACCCAAGCTGGAAATCTAGGAGTCTGATTAGAGAAGTAGGTGGGGGCCACAGCATGTCGGGCAGTGCTTCTCTACTGGCTTTTTAGCCAGGCCCCCTTCACTGTGTGCCTCCACACACTAAATGTAACCTTCCCAAGCATCTTGATAACCAGAATTCTTCCACATATGTCCAAATGTCTATCAGTGGAAAACTACTGATGTAGGTAGGGCCCTGTACACTGTGGTGTGGTGTAGAGTTTTTCCTATTTATAATGGAGCCCTTGGAAAGTTTTAAGCTGGGAAGTAACATAATCTTATATTTTAAGAACATTATTCTTTCTGATCTATGGAGAACTGACTCAAGAGCAAACGTGGAAAGCAGCTGCTGGTGGCCTGGACTAGGATGGTGGCAGTGGAGATAAATTTAAGAGATTCTGAGAAGTTTGGTGGTAGAACCAACATGGCTTGTTGATGAACTGGCTTTGAGGAGTAAGGGAAAGAAGACTCAAGGATGGTTCCTGGATTTCTGGCTTAAACAAATGGGTGGCTGATGGTACCACTTTCTGAGATGGGGAAGTTTTTGATAGTGGTAGAGGTGATGCTAATGAAGAGCTGAGATATCTTCAATAAATCCAAGTAAATGATAAGTAGGCTGCTAAATGTGTGGGAAGGGTCCTAAGGGGAAAGGCACAGTCTAGAGATAAAGATCTGTGTCAATGCAGCACAGGGGTTAAGACACAGGCTCCAGAGTCAGCCTGTCCAGGGTTGAATCCCAACTTTGCTACTTATTAACAGTAGCTTTGGCCTTGTCATTTAATCGCCCTGTGCCTCAATTTCTTCCTTTGTGAAATGGAAATAGTAGTACATACCTCATAAGGTTGGTGGGAGAATTAAATGAGTTAATACAAGTAATACTGAGAACAGTGCCTGGCAGATAGTGTCAGTGATTATCCTCTTCAGCAGCAGTCATCTAGAAGATGCAGAAAACATGGCAACAGATAGATATCCCTTAGAGAGAAAAGAGGGCTAGTACGAGGAACATCAACATCTATGGTTCAGATAGAGGAGGAGGAGGCACCAGCAAAGTCTCCTGAGAAGGAAAAAGAATCAGCAGAGTAGGAGGAAAACCAGGAGTGTATAACAACATGGAAGCCCAGAGGAGTTTCAAAAAGGCAGGAACGGTCTACTGTGTCATGTGTTGCTATAAGTGAGATTAAAAACAGACGAGCTGGTTGGATCTGGCCATAGGGAGGGTCATCGCTGACCTTGACAAGAGTAGACTCAGTCACGAGTGGAAGAGAAAACGGGTTCACAAATGGAGTCAGCTTGTGCAGATAATGCTTTTGAGAACTCTGGGAATAAAACAGGGCAGAGAAATGGGGCAATAGATGGAGGTGGATGTGAGGTTAAGAGAGGGAGCTTTCACCATGAGTCTGGTTTTAAAGACAGGTTTCATAAGGAGTATGCCAGATGAAGGAGCACAACACTGTCATCAGCTCTCCTTAGGGATCAACTCACATCACAGCACAATTACCTTCCCTATGGGCTGTAAGTGCTCCAAGGGCAGACTGTCTTATTCATCTCTGTTCCCTGGCACCTAGGACCGAGTCTGATGAGGGCAGAGGAGTGTTTGTGGTGTGAATGGACAAACTCATCTTTCCCACATGATGGGTATTCTTCCCAATTTTTCTTTTTCTGGTAATAATACTTGACATAAGTCCCTTTAAGACTTTCCCAAAGGAGACAGAGCCTCTCAAGAACATGGGCATACTAAAATGAACTCCAGAAAATATCTTCTCCTGCTGAAAGGCCCAAATGTACAAATTATAAACAGAGACCTATGAGCACCAAAAGAGGCCTGACCTGCAAACTGGACTATCAGGTCCAGCAGAGCTGAGGGGAGGCCTGACGAGCTCCATCCCTGTAAGCAAAAGCTAACCACAGAGCCCCATTACAAGTCTCCTTGCTGGTCTCTCCTACAAGCAATCAATTCTACACACGTGTACATGATATTTCTTGTTACCACGACTCAGGATTCTGAAAAAATTTCCTACCACAGATCAGATCAAGCTCAACTCTTCTCTTTAGGAAGACAACCCCTTTGCCCCCTGTATTAACACCGCCCCCACAACCCCCCTCTCATGTTGCCCTAGGCCATGTCCCTTCTGCCTGTCCCTGGCTCTGTATTCATGCTGCTCCATTCTCCTATCAATCTAAGCTATAAACTAGAGATCAAATGCCACTTTTTCCACAAAGATGCCTCTGCTGACTTTTTAACTTCTAATAATTTCTGAATTTCCAGTTGGTCTTTGTGTGTGTGGCACACAATGTCACACTTGATTATGCTGCCTTATAAATAATACAAAGAAATATAAATCATATGTTCTTATTCCCACAACCAGACTATAAGTTACCTAAGGCAGAGCCTCTCTGTCTTGTTCTACTTCTAGGCCTGCCAGCTGGATATTTAGTAAGTCCTTAACAAAGCCACCCAAGATAATATACTGTTGCCTCTATGAAACCACTTGGTCAGCCTTTGCTTCATCAATCATTTATGGCCTGAGTTTCTGAGTGTGGTCTCTCATCTAACAGTGCCCTGTTTGTGCCAGCTCCCTCACATATATTCCCAGGAGGTCCTCTGCTTTGAGGCACACTGCCTTTAGCAGTCCCACAAGACCAAAGGCCCTGTATCCCCCCTAAAGGTCTGCCAGACAAGAGACCGGAAAGTTTACTAACAGTCTTAAAGGTGAATCTACTCACACCTCTATAATAGCCTTAAGAAGATTAACAATTAGAAAAGATAAAAGAGCCAAGCAATTTTAAAGTTAAAATTTCAAGAGTTCTATTTTAGCAACTTTTCTGTAAATCTAAAATTATTTCAAAATAAAAAGTTAAAAAAAAAAATTTCAACATAGCTGCTATGACAGAGAACTTAGTTAACCAAGGCTTATCATCACTTTTTTTTTTTTTTTGAAGACTCGCCCTAGGCTAACATCTGTTGCCAATCTTCCTCCTTTTTTTCTTCCTTTCCCCCACCCAAAGCCCCAGTACATAGTTGTGTATAATCATAAGTTCTTCTGTTTCTTCTATGTGAGCTGCCACCATAGCATGGCTACTGACAGACAAGTGGTATGGTTCCGCACCCAGGAACCAAACCCGGATCGCTGAAGCGTAGCGCGCCAAACTTTAACCACTAGGCCATCAGGGCTGGCTCTTGACTATTCTTGATGAACATAAAAACATCTCTGGGAAGTCCCACTGCGTAGGTGGCTTCATTGAGATTCCCAAAGGTGGTCATTTTTAACGGCCCACGAGGAGGTATTTTAGATCTTCTAATTTACCTACACTGTCCACAGATGACAACAAAGAAGGAACAATTTCACAGCCATCCCACTGTGATGAGTTTATAGCCTGTGTGCTACTACAAGGGTTCTACCATATCCATTCATTTGTGATGCAGAAAGTAGCTCCTGGGACACAGATAACACTTGGGGTGCCCCATTAGTCTCTACCTAGAACTTTACTCTTCCTAAAAAGAGATTACAAAGAAGCACTCCAGGCATCTACCCCCAAAGCAATTATTAGTCATTTCATTTACCTCCAGGTACCAGGATAGAACATCTGCCTGTTGAATAGCTTCACCTGGTGCTTCTGTCCCCTCTACCCTCACCCCCCCCCAAAATATTATTATATACTACTGCAAGCCCAATATCATTGCAGTAAACAAGCCAGAGGTGCCAGAGGTTGCCAGGCAAGTTCTGTGTTGCACTGGGCCCTGAGGGAGCAACACACCCTGCAGTTAAGTCTGACTTACTGAACAGGTAACTTGGAGCTGCTGCTGCTGCTGCTGCTGCTGCTGCTGCTGCTGCGGTGGTGGCGTCTGTTCCTGGGGAGTTTGTTGCTGCGGCTGCTGCTGGGGGTCCCATATATGGACAGTCTGAGCCGTATTCTGGTATGTGCCTGCTACAGCCTGCACAGCCACTGGAATGTGGATGTTGCCATTCATGAACTGTGCTGGAAAGAGAGAGTTTGCCAGGGTCTGCACTACCTCTTCATGGGAGTTTTTCACTACAGACGTGGTGCCCACCATCTTCTCCTTGTCATCCTCCAGCTTTACAGCTGCCAGGGCTGTGGATGAGCCACTGACATGAACTGCGTTGTAGGCTTCCTGGGGAATGGCAATGTGGGTAATGCTCTGCTGCTGAGGGTCCCCCCGGGGCTGGGCGGAGTAAACAGGGATGGTCCAGGTTTCTCCTGTAGGGCTAGTAATGGTCCCAGTGGCGCTGTACAGGTGGGCACTGTCTACTGTCAGTAAGTCTGGCCTCAAGGACACGTAACTTTGCTGCTGGCCCTGTGGAATGGCCAGCACGGTGGCCACCGGCTGCCCTGAGATAGCGTAGGACACAGTGATGGGCATGTCCACTTTGCGTTTCTTCACTGGCTGGAGGACACTGGCCGTGCCAACCCGCCGCTCCCCTTCCCGGGGTGAACCCTGCTGGGACGGTGGTGGGGAAAGGGCACCCACGGTCTGGATTTGGATCTGCTGACCCCCAGCAAGAGACTGGCCAGCTACCAGCTGAGCCTGGATCTGCTGATGTGGGATGTGCTCCTCTGGGATCTCTGCAGCCTGGATCTGCTGGGCTGCCTGCACGTGCTGCACCTGGATCTGGGCTGCCTGCAGCTGCGAGGGGCTAGGGCTCTGCAGAGATGGAGTCTGGATGGAGGGGGCTGCCGGCTGTGGTGCTTGGCCTTGGATCTGCACCTGGACCTGGATGGGCTGCTCAGCAGGCTGGTGAACGGTGAGCTGCGGAGAGAGCTGCTGAGCCGAGACCTGTTGTGGAGACTGTTGCACCTGCACCTGTACCTGCAGCAACAAGATTCACCAGTGAGCGACCAGGCAACATTGAAAATCCAGCCCCAAAGGGAAGAAGAGATCTCAGGCAGGGGCCCTGGGTAATGTGAGGAGGAGGGGATGCCATACCCTAGGCTTCTGAAGCGGCCACATTTCACCAAAACCATATGAAAAATTCTCTAGCATCACACTGCATTCAGAGCAACACATACCAACCCAAGAGCAAGCAAGACTATCAACTGGGGTCTATGAAGAAAATATCAGAACTTTTGCTTATTTTTGAATTCTTCTTTTAAAATGTGACCCCTTTTGTTTTTGCATATTGGTATAGTAGTACAAGTATGTAATTTATAAATATATATTTTTAGATGTATGTAATTTATAAATATATATTTTTAGATGTATGGTCAAAAAATAGTTTATCCATGGATGAGAGATAAAAAGTGTAGGGACCACTATTCTAAAAGGTCAGAAAGCTAAGTACATTCAACAGGCATTCAATTCCCAACCCAGGATCAAAACTACTCCCACCACAGACAACTAGTGAAAAACACAGTCAAGACAAAACTCTTGAAATCTCTTTTGGAGATATCTCCAACTTTGCTGCTAAAATGCAGGCACTGTTGAATGATTCTCTAGAGTGCATATTTAAGATACCTTTATTTTAACAGAAAAGCCATCAAAAGAAACAAACAAAAGATTCCTGATAATTTAATCTAAGGAAGATTCTTATATCCCGGATCACACATTTCTGAGAATAACGCAGTTCATGTCTTACTGCTGCTACTTCAGCATACAAAGCAGCATGAAAAGATGCTATGCATAGTATGTAATTAAGAAAAAGACTTTTCCATCAGACACACATATCTAAATTACTCTAAACATAGGCAGGAATTAGGAAGGTGAAAAACAAGGCAGCAGATGAGGGATTATATCTCTCTAATAACAGAAGGAGACACGTAACAAAAGATAATCAATGATGGCGCTGGGACAACTGGCTATCCATATAAAAAGAATGAAGTTGGACCTCTTTCTCATACCATACACAAAAAATAGGATAGGATCTGAGCAGACATTTCTCCAAAGAAGATACGCAAATGGCCAATAAGCCCATGAAAAGTTGCTCAATATCAGGGAAATGCAAATCAAAACTACAATGAGATATCACTTCAAATCCATTAGGATGGCTATCATAAAAAAAGGATAAGTTTGGCAAGGATATGAAGAAATTAGAATCCTCATACACTGCTGGTGGGAATGTAAAATTGGTGTAGCCGCTTTGGAAAATAGTCTGGCAATTCATCAAAAAGTTATACATACTATATGACAAAGATATGAAAAACAAACCAAATGATCTAGCAATTCCACTCCTAAGTATGTACCCAAGAAAAATGAAAAACTATGTCCACACAAAGACCTGGACACGAATGTTTATAGCAGTGTTATTCGTAACAGCCAAAAAGTAGAACCAACCCAAACGTCCATCAACTGATGAGTGGATAAATAAAATGTATTTCCATAAAACAGATTATTTAGCAATAAAAAGGAATGAAATTTTGATACATGCTACAACCCAGATGAACCTTGAAAACATTATGCCAAGTGAAGTCACTCACAAAAGACTACATATTGTATGATTCCATTTATATAAATGTCTAAAATAAGTAAATCTGTAGGACTAGACAGCAGATTAGTGGTTGTCTAGGAGAGAATTGGGGAAAAGATGAAGTAACTGCTAATGGGTACAGGGTTTCTTTTTTGTGGTGATGAAAATGTTCTAAAATTGATGTGGTAATGGTTGCATGACTCTGTGAATACACTAAAAACTACTGAATTGTACACTTTAAATGGTGAATTATACAGTATGAGAATTATATCTCAATAAAGCCACTACTACTTAAAAAAAAATAAGCAAAGAGGTTGCATAAAGAGCACAGCCCTTAAGATCACAGACTTAAACTTGAATTGGTGCTTTCCTGGTTGTGAGTCCTCTAAGTTTCAGTTTCCTCAGGTATACTAAAAGGGGGAGAATACCTACCTCCCTACAGAGTTGTCATGAGCATAAAATAATATTTGACACAAGAGGTACTCAAAAATTAGCTTTTCTTCCTTATAAGCAACATTTCTTTAAACTAGTGAGTCTCAAAACATAGTTCCCAGGCCACAGCATCATCACCCAGGCACTTGTTAGAAATACAAATTCTCAGGTCCCACCTCAGAACTACTGAATCAAAAACTCTGGGGAATGGGCCCAGCAATTGGTATCCTAACAAGTTTTCCAAGTGACTGATGCATGCTCAAGTTTGAGAACCAGTGCCTTACATGCAGAACGTAAAGGAAACTATGAAGCCAATTACTACAGAACAGTAGTTTTCAAGCTTTCTGCTCTTAGGATGCTCTCCAAAAATAATTGAGGACCCCAAAGAGCTTTTGTTTACATGGGTACAGATATCAATATTTACTGTATTAGAAATTAAAACTAGGCAACTTAAATATTAATTCTTTTAAAAATGCCACATAAACCCATCACATGTTAACGTAAATAACACATTCTTAAGAAAAATAACTTTATTTGCCAAACAAAAAATTTATAATAAAGGTTGCACTGTTTTAAATTTTTGCAAATCTCTTTAATGTCTGACTTAATTGTAGACAGCTAGATTCTCATATCTGCTTCTGCATTCAATCTGTTGTGCACACATCACACATGGCCTCTGCAAAACTCCACTGTACACTCATGAAAGAATGAGAGTGAAAAAGGCAAATAACATCTTAGTATTATAATAAAAACAGCTTTAATATTGAGGAACCCTGAAAGGGTATTGGGGACTACCTTCCATGAACAACCCTTTAACCACCACTGTTGTAGAGTTAAATACACAGTACATTTTATAAATATATTATTACTTACTTAAAAACAAAATTCAAAAAATCTGGTTATTATCATTGAATTGTAGTTCATATGGTTCATGGTTTTACTGTCTCTTTTAACTGATTTTTCTTAGAAAACATGTTATCAACATTTAAGCTTTCAACAGGAACAAGAGAAACAAGTTAGAAGAAATACTAAGGAATCAGAACTGGGGGCATCTACCTCTCCAGAACAAACAATTACAAATAATCTGATGCCATTTTATATCCAAAGTAGTTAGAATTTAGAATTAGGGGAGCACGAGTTAAGAGTTAAAGTATTTTCTGACATTTCTTTAACAACGTCAGCATATTAAATAAGAAATCAGGTATTATATGGTCATAACCTTTATTCATAAGTATCATTAAGTCAGTAAGAAATTATATGCTATTTGTATTACTTGCCTTCAAATTTTTTGTTTATATAAAAACATACCTTTTTATCTGGTTAGACAATTAATACATGGTCAAAGTAAGAATTTGGAAACTCAGTGAAGTAAAAAAAAAAAAATTTATATTTTACTTGAACTTAAGAGGAAGCAAAATTGAAGTGAATTGAAGGAAGTGCTTAACTTCAGGTAAGTATTTCTTCACAATAAGATAGCTCCTAAAAGATTCCTCTTAAAAAAAAAAGGAGGAAAAGACAAAAATCTAAGAAAGACATTCAGAGGTTGGTATTGTGCTTTATTAACTCTATGTTTCTTAATGGGTTTAGCTGTAATTTTCAAGGATATAGAGCACTTAGGCCAATTGTCTCACAGAACCAACTGACAGACTATATATCTAAACAAACAAACAAACGAAAATATAAACATATATATATATTTTTTTGTGAGGAAGATTGGTCATGAGCTAACATCCGTGCCCACCTTCCTCTATTTTGTATGTGGGATGCTGCCTCAGCATGGTTTGATGAGCAGTGCGTAGGTCTGTGTCTGGGATTCAAACCTGTGCACCCCAGGCTGCCAAACCGGAGCATGCGAACTTAACCACTATGCCACTGGGCTGGCCCCCCAAAAATATATTTTTTTTAAAAAGCAGTTTGAAACTTAAGCCTAGATTTAAGATGATTCTCAAGAGATACAAAAAGAACAAACATTATCTCTAAGCCTAGTATATCAAGGAAGGAAAGGGACATTTCTGGGGGAATGAATTCAGTTTGCTTCAAAAAGCACTGTTTCTTGGGGCCGCCCGGTGGCGCAGCGGTTTAGGTCACGCTTTGGCAGCCCAGGGTTCGCAGGTTCGGATCCCGGGCGCCCGCTGACGCACTGCCTGTCAGCCACGCCGTGGCGACATCCCATATAAAGTGGAGGAAGATGGGCACGATGTTAGCCCAGGGCCAGTCTTCCTCAGCAAAAAGAGGAGGAGTGGCAACGGATGTTAGCTTAGGGCTGGTCTTCCTCACACACACACAAAAAAAAAAAAAAAAAAAAAGCACTGTTTCTTACCTTCCATTAATCCCTCATAAGTTACACTGTGTCTTAGGTCCCTTCACATTTGAACCATACGTTCCCATTCAGCTCCTCCTGTGTTTTACAGTTTTTAACTGCCTTTCTTTTTTTTCTGTTCATCAGAAGAGATACACTTAAAATAACTATACTTCTGGGCTCCTGATCATACAATATATATAGTGCTAATCACTTTCATCTTGAGCATTCTGACTTTCTATTTCAACCTGGACAGACTGCTTTCTGGGTCTTCTGTACGGTTAGTAAACTGGGATTAGATCTCAATTCTGAGCTGATTCTACTGTTTCTTTTATTCTCATGACTTCTTTCCTACATTCTTGAGTATATTATCAATTAAGTTTTTCAGAAAGTATGTCTGAATGTGGTCCACAGATCAGCAGCATCAGCACTGACCTGGGAATTTGTTAGAAATGCAAATTCTCTGGAAACAAAAACACTCTATCGAAGAGCTACCTGCACCCCATGTTCACAGCAGCATTATTTGCAATAACCAAGATACAGAATCAATCTAAGTGTCCACCAGTGGATGAATCAAGAAGTTGTGGAATATATATACAATGAAATATTATTCAGACATTAAAGAAAGGAGGAAATCCTGCCATTTGTGACAACATGGATGGACCTTGAGGGCATTATGCTAAGTGAAACAAGTCAAGATAGAGAAAGACAAATGCTTTATGATCTCACTTATATGTGGAATCTAAAAACAAAAAACAAAACTAAACTAACCAAACTCATAGAAAAAGAGATTAGATTTGTAGTTACCAGTGGTGGGGGGTAGGGGTAGGAGGAGTAGGATGAAGGTGGTCAAAAGGTACAAACTTCCAGTCATAAGTACTAGAGATGTGATGTACAAAGTGATGACTACAGTTAACACTGCTGTATGGTATATATGAAAGTTGTTAAGAGAGTAAATTCTAAGAGTTCTTATCACAAGGAAAAAAAAATTTTTTTCTTTTCCTTTTTATCTATCTGAGATGATGGTCGTTAACTAAACTTTTGTGGCAATCATTTCATGATATATTTAAGTCAAATCATTAAGATGACAACCTTATACAGTACTGTATGTCAATCATATCTCAACAAAATGGGGGGAAAACAAAGAAATTTTCAGAACCAACCCTAGGTCTACTGAATCAGAATCCAGGGAAGGAGGGTGGAGACAGGCAGCCATTTCTGTTTTAAGAAACCCTTCAGGATCATGGCGGAGTGAGATTCCCTCTTTGAATCTCTGCCCCCTACCACACAACGAAAACATCATTCACATTCCAACAGAGCTCAATCAAACACTACGAAGGACTTCTGAGAAACCCCTGCTGCCATACATCGGACGGTGGAGGCGCGGGAAGCCCAGGAGAACGGGAGGAGAGGTAGGAGGTTGTACTCCCCCTCCCCAATCGATCAGCAAAAACAGCGCGGTTCGCGGACAGAGGGGGGAGGGGCGGCCCACAGCGGGGGGGAAAACTAGCGCCATCCAGGTGCTCTCACAGACTGTCGCGAGATCCCCACGGGGAAGCGACGACGGACTGTTTAGGGGGTGTAGCAAACACCCTAAGAGAGCCAGAAAGGAAACCCCCGGGTCAAGCAGGAGAAAGAGAGGACCCCTCCCCCCACACACCCGGCGTTTCAGCATAATCCCTCCCGGGGCTGCAGCCGCCTCAAAGCAAACCGCTCGCGATCTCCATCTAGTGGCAGCAGGGGGAGACTGCAGGACTAACTTTAATCATGACGGGTAAAAATAAAGCCGTCCCCGTCGGATCCTTGCGAAAATATGTCAGGGCTACAGACCAAAAGGAAAATGACAAACACCCAGAAACCAACCCTGAAGGCACAGAATTTGATAACCTGAATGAGAGAGAATTCAAAATAGCTATCATAAACAAGCTCAACGAAATACAAGAGAACACACAGAAACAAATCAACGAATTCAGGGATTATGTCACAAAAGAGATTGAAACCCTAAAGAAAAACCAATCAGAATTATTGGAGATGAAAAACAAAATCAACGAGATAGTGGAAAGAATGGAGTCTTTAAAGACCAGAACTGACAATATGGAGGAACGAATTAGCACTATTGAGGATAGCCACGCAGAAATGCTCCTGGTAGAGGAGGAGAGAGAGCTAAGACTAAAAAGAAATGATGAAATTCTTCGAGAAATATCAGACTCAATGAGAAAAAGCAACATAAGGATAATAGGTATTCCAGAAGGAGAAGAAAGAGAAAAAGGAGCAGAGAGTTTGTTCAAAGAAATAATAGCTGAGAACTTCCCCAACCTAGGGAACGAGAGGGAAATAACAGTGAATGAAATCAATAGATCACCTAAATATATAAACAGGAATAAAAAATCATCTCGCCACATAGTAGCAAACTTGAAGAATACCCGTGACAAGGAAATAATATTGAAGGCAGCTAAACAAAAAAACAAAATAACATACAAAGGAAACCCCATCAGGCTCTCAGCTGATTTCTCGACAGAAACTACAGGCTAGGAGAGACTGGAATGATATATTCAAAATCATGAAAGACAAAAACCTTCAGCCGAGAATACTTTATCCAGCAAAAATATCCTTCAAATACGATGGAGAAATAATAACTCTCCCTGATAAACAAAAGCTAAGAGAGTTCATCAACACAAGACCCCCACTACAAGAAATGCTCAAGAAGGCCCTTAGGCCTGAAAAAAAACAAATGAGAAAGGGGATACAAAGATTTCAGCAAGGAGAAAAGCAAGGAGACTAAACCAGAACAAAATACAGTTGGAAAACATCAAAAATTAATTCAAGCTCATCACTGGAAACACACATTCATGACACAATCTGGAATAAAGAGATAACAAATAAGGAGGGGAAGAGGTAAGGGATTGAACTGACCCAGCCTCAGGAAAAAGGAGGCATCTGAAAATGTACTTTCTTATCCAGGAGATCGCTTATATAAACCGCACGGTAACCACTAAACAAACAACCAGAAGAGAACCACACATGACAAATAAAGAGAAAACCAAGAGAATGAACATGCAGAAATACCAAATTGAATTTGCAGTCCGAAACACAAGGGACAAGAAACGAAGGAAATGCAAAAGAACCAGAAGATGAACAATAAAATAGCAACATTAAACCCTCATATATCAATAATCACTCTAAACGTAAATGGATTGAATTCTCCAATCAAAAGACACAGAGTGGCAGGATGGATTAAAAACCAAGATCCAACAATCTGCTGCCTCCAGGAAACACATCTCAGCTCTAAAGACAAACACAGACTCAAAATAAAAGGATGGAAAACAATACTCCAAGCTAATGGCAAACAAAAGAAAGCAGGAGTAGCCATACTTATATCAGACAAAGTAGACTTCAAGATAAAAAAGGTAATGAGAGACAAAGAAGGGCAATATATAATGATAAAAGGGATACTTCACCAAGAAGACATAACACTTATAAATATCTATGCACCCAACACAGGAGCACCAAAGTACATAAAACAACTGCTAAAAAACCTTAAAGGAGATATTAACAATAACACAATAATAGTAGGGGATCTTAATACCCCCCTTACATCAATAGATAGATCATCCAGACAAAAAGTCAATAAGGAAATACTGGACTTAAATGAAAAACTAGACGCAATGGATTTAATAGATATATACAGAGCACTCCACCCAAAAAAAAGCAGAGTACACATTCTTCTCAAGTGCTCATGGAACATTCTCAAGGATAGACCATATATTAGGAAACAAGGCAAACCTCTATAAATTTAAGAAGATTGAAATCATTACAAGCATCTTTTCTGATCATAATGCTGTGAAACTAGAAATCAACTGCAAGGAAAAAACTAGGAAAGGGACAAAGATGTGGAGACTAAACAACATGCTACTGAACAACCAATGGGTCGTTGATGAAATTAAAGGAGAAATCAAAAGCTATCTGGAGACAAATGAAAAGGAAAATACACCATACCAACTCATATGGGATGCAGCAAAAGCAGTCCTGAGAGGGAAATTCATAGCAATACAAGCTCACCTTAACAAACAAGAAAAATCCCAAATAAATAACCTTAAATTGCACCTAACAGAGTTGGAAAAAGAAGAACAGACAAAGCCCCGAATCAGTAGAAGGAGGGAAATAATAAAAATCAGAGCAGAAATAAATGAAATTGAAACCAAAAAAACAGTAGAAAGGATCAATGAAACAAAGAGCTGGTTCTTTGAGAAGATAAATAAAATTGACAAACCCTTAGCCAGACTCACTAAGAAAAAAAGGGAGAAGACGCAAATAAATAAAATTAGAAATGAAAGAGGAGAAATTACAACAGACACCACAGAAATACAAGGGATTATTAGGGAATACTATGAAAAACTTTACGCCAACAAATTGGACAACCTAGAGGAAATGGACAAATTCTTGGATGCGTACAACCTCCCAAAACTGAATCAAGAAGAAATAGAGAATCTGAACAGACCAATCACAAGTAAAGAGATTGAAACAGTAATCAAAAACCTCCCAAAAAATAAAAGCCCAGGACCAGATGGCTTCCCTGGAGAATTTTATCAAACGTTCAAAGAAGATTTAGCACCTATCCTTCTCAAACTATTCCAAAAAATAGAGGAAGATGGAATACTTCCCAACACATTCTATGAGGCAGACATCATGCTGATACCAAAGCCAGACAAGGACAATACAAAGAAGGAAAACTACAGGCCAATATCGCTGATGAACATAGACGCAAAAATCCTCAACAAAATATTGGCAAACCGAATACAGCAATACATCAAAAAGATCATACACCACGATCAAGTGGGATTTATACCAGGGACACAGGGATGGTTCAACATCCGCAAATCAATCAACGTGATACACCACATTAACAAAATGAAGACTAAAAACCACATGATCATCTCAATCGATGCAGAGAAGGCATTCGACAAGATCCAGCATCCATTTATGATAAAAACTCTCAACAAAATGGGTATAGAAGGAAAGTACCTCAACATAATAAGGGCCATATATGACAAACCTACAGCAAACATCCTACTCAACGGGGAAAAACTGAAAGCCATTCCTTTGAGGACAGGAACAAGACAAGGGTGCCCACTCTCACCGCTCTTATTCAACATAGTACTGGAAGTTCTGGCCAGAGCAATTAGACAAGAAAAAGGAATAAAAGGACTCCAAATAGGCAATGAAGAAGTGAAACTCTCACTATTTGCAGACGACATGATCCTATACATAGAAAACCCCAAAAATTCCATTGGAAAGCTACTAGAAACAATCAACAACTACAGCAAAGTGGCAGGGTATAAAATCAACTTACAAAAATCAATTGCATTTCTATACACTAACGATGAAAAAACAGAAAGAGAACTCAAAAAGACAATCCCATTTACAATTGCAACAAAGAGAATAAAATATCTGGGAATAAATTTAACCAAGGAGGTCAAAGACCTATACAATGAAAACTGTAAGACACTATTGAAAGAAATCAAGGAGGACATAAAGAAATGGAAAAATATTCCATGCACATGGATTGGAAGAATAAATATAGTTAAAATGTCCATTCTACCTAAAGCAATCTACAGATTCAATGCAATCCCAATCAGAATCCCAATGTCATTCTTCACGGTAATAGAACAAAAACTACTGAAATTCGTATGGGGCAACAAAAGAGCCCGAATAGCTAAAGCAATCCTGAAATTAAAGAACAAAGCTGGAGGCATCACAATCCCTGATTTCAAAATATACTATAAAGCTACAGTAATCAAAACAGCATGGTACTGGTACAAGAATAGACACACAGATCAATGGAACAGAATTGAAAGCCCAGAAATAAAACCACACACCTATGGACAGCTAATCTTCGACAAAGGAGCAAAGAACATACAATGGAGAGAGGGAAGTCTCTTCAATAAATGGTGCTGGGAAAATTGGACAGCAACATGCAAAAGAATGAAAGTAGACCATCTCCTATCGCCATATATAAAAATCAATTCAAAATGGATCAAAGACCTGAAAGTGAGACCTGAAACTATAAAAATCCTGGAAGAAAATATAGGCAGTACACTAATTGCGATTGGACATAAAGGGATCCTTTCAGATTCCATGTCTACCCAGACAAGGGAAACAAAAGAAAAAATAAACAAGTGGGACCTCATCAGACTAAAGAGCTTCTACAAGGCAAATGAAACCAGGATCAAAATGAATAAACAACCCACCAGCTGGGAGAAAATATTTGCAAATTGTTTGTCTGACAAGGAATTAATCTCAGTAATATACAAAGATCTCATACAACTGAGCAACAAAAAAACAAACAACCCGATCAAAAAATGGGCAGAGGAGATGAACAGACATTTTTCCAAGGAAGAGATACAGATGGCCAATAGACACATGAAAAGATGTTCAACATCACTAATCATCAGGGAAATGCAAATCAAAACGACACTGAGATATCACCTTACACCAGTTAGAATGGCTATAATCACCAAGACAAATAACAACAAATGCTGGAGAGGTTGTGGAGAAACGGGGACCCTCATTCACTGCTGGTGGGAATGCAAACTGGTGCAGCCTCTATGGAAAACAGTATGGAGAGTCCTCAAAAAATTAAAAATAGAAATACCGTATGATCCAGCAATACCACTCTTGGGCATCTACCCAATGGACGTGAAATCAACCATCACAAGAGGCGTATGCACCCCTATGTTCATTGCAGCATTATTCACTATAGCCAAGAAGTGGAAGCAACCCAAGTGTCCCTCAACTGAAGATTGGTTAAAGAAGATGTAGTATATACATACAATGGAATACTACTCAGCCATAAGAAAAGACACAATTGTCCCATTTGCAACAACATGGAAGGACGTAGAGGGTATTATGTTAAGTGAAATAAGCCAGAGAGAAAAGGACAGACACTGCATGAACTCACTCATATATGGAATATAAGTGAACACACGGACAGAGAGAACTGATTGGTGGTTACCAAGGGGAAGGGGGGTGGGGGGGGCACAAGGGGTGAAGGGTTACATCCACAAGGTGACAGACAAAAATGTACAACTAAAACCCCACAGTGTTATAAACTAAGACATCAATAAAAAAAAATTAAAAAAATATATATATATACAGAAAATACATGAATATATTCTTGTGAAGATTTGTGAATTGATAAGTACATTTTATCAAGCACCTACTGGTATACCAGCCACAATTCTAGGGACTAAGGATATATCAATAAACAAAGCAAAAAAAAAAAAAAAAAAAAGAAACCCTTCAGGTGATTCTAATGCACCCTAAAATTTGATAAACACTAGTCTAGAAGTTTTATTGGACCTCACTTGTCTAAGTTCTTAACTAGTTTGCAGATGAATAATCTATTTCTTTTTCCTCAGTGTCATGCAGAATGTAAGTAATCCAGAGCTCAATACAACATAAAGACTAAGTACTCCAAGTAAAGAACAACGAGAAACCATGAAGTAACACATCTTCCAAACAATCACTAAAGCTAAAAAAAAAAAAATTTTATGTATATATATAAATATATCTCTATCTATCTATCTATCTAATACCATTTCTTGATTTTGTTTTGTTTTTGGCTACTTAAAAGTGTAAAACCAATATTTTATCTAAAGGAGAATAAACTGAGTGAATGTGTCGGGTCCACTTCCAAATTCTAACTCATAAACAATTTCTAAATTAGTTTCTTATTTCCATGAGAGAGAAACAACTCTTCTCTCACATTTCTCTCAAGCTGCAGTAGTCCAATACCCATTAGTTACTTGTAGTTAGCAATCACTTGAAATATGGCTAGTGCAAACCACAATGTGCTACAAGTGCAAAACACAACCAGATTATTCCAAAGATTTGTACCAAAAAAAGGATAAAATCATTCATTAATAATATTATATGTTGAAATAATATACTGGGTTAAATAAAATGTGATTTTAAAAAATCAGTTTCAAATAATCAACAACTACAGCAAAGTTGCAGGATACAAAATCAACTTACAAAAATCAGTTGCATTTCTATATGCCAAGAACAACTAAAAGAAAGAGAACTCAAAAAGACAATCCCATTTACAATCACACAAAAAAAACCCAATAAAATATCTGGGAATAAATTTAACCAAGGAGGTAAAAGACCTATACAATGAAAACTATAAGACACTATTGAAAGAAATTGATGATGACATAAAGAAATGGAAAAATATCCCAAGCACATAGACTGGAAGAATAAACATACAAAAATGTCCATACTACCTAAAGCATCTACAGAATCCCAATGACATTCTTCACGCAAATAGAACAAAGACTACTAAAATTCAGATGGGGCAACGAAAGACCCCAAATAGCTAAAGCGATCCTGAAAAAAAAGAACAAAGCTGGAGGCATCACAACCCCTGACTTCAAAATATACTACAAAGCTATAGTTATCAAAACAGCATGATACTGGTACAAAAATAGACACACAGATCAACGAAACAGAATTGAAAGTCCCCAAATAAAACCACACATTTACAGACAGCTATTCTTCAACAAAGGAGCTAAGAACATACAATGGAGAAAGGAAAGTCTCTTCAATAAATGGTGCTGGGAAAACTGGACAGCCACATGCAAAAGAATGAAAGTAGACCATCTTCTTTCACCATACATAAAAATTAACTCAAAATGGATCAAAGACCTGAAAGTGAGATCTGAAACTATAAAACTCTTGGAAGAAAATATAGGCAGTACACTATTTGACATCAGTCATAAAGGGATCTTTTTGAATTCCATGCCTATTTGGACAAGGGAAACAAAAGAAAAAATAAACAAGTGGGACTTGATCAGATTAAAGAGGTTCTACAAGGCAAATGAAACCAGGATCAAAATGAATAGACAACCCACCAGCTGGCAGAAAATATCTGCAAATCATATATCCAACAAGGGGTTAATCTCCATAATATACAAAGAACTCACACAACAGAACAACAAAAAAACAAACAACCCGATCAAAAAATGGGCAGAGGATATCAACAGACATTTTTCCAAGGAAGAGATACAGATGGCTAACAGACACATGAAAAGATGTTCAACATCACTAATCATCAGGGAAATGCAAACCAAAACTACACTAATATACCACCTTACACCAGTTAGAATGGCTATAATCATCAACACAAAAAACAACAAATATTGGAGAGGTTGCAGAGAAAAGGGAACCCTCATTCACTGCTGGTGGGAATGCAAACTGGTGCAGCCTCTATGGAAAACAGTATGGAGATTCCTCAAAAAATTAAAAAATAGAAATACGTTATGATCCAGCAATCCCATTCTTGGGCATCTACCCAATGGACATGAAATCAACCATCCCAAGAGGCTTATGCACCCCTATGTTCACTGCAGCATTATTCACTATAGCCAAGAAGTGGAAGCAACCCAAGTGTCCCTCGACTGACGAGTGGATAAAGACGACGTGGTATATATATATATACAATGGAATACTACTCAGCCATAAAACAAGACAGAATTGTTCCATTTGCAATAACATGGATGGACCTAGAGGGTATTTTGTTAAGTGAAATTTGCCAGAGAGAGAAGGACAAACACTGCATGATTTCACTCATATGTGGAATATAAACGAACACACAGAGAGAACTGGCTGGTGATTACCAAGGGGAAGGGGGGTGGGGGGTGGACGCAAGGGGTGAAGGGATACATGAATATGGTGACAGACAATAATGTATAACAAAGTTCACAATGTTATAAACTATTAAGACATAAATTAAATTAAAAGGATAAAAAAATCAACTTCACCCTTTTCTTTTACCCTTTTTAAAAAAGTGGCTACTAGCAAAGTTAGAACAACATATGTAGCTCACATTTTATTTCATGTTCTGAGTCTCACTCAGGAGGGACTGCTGAAGATAGTGCTCAGTGTACCAGAAGAAGATCCCACTAGGTGAGAAATCAGCACCTAGGATCCAAACTATTTTAACAAAATAGTCAGCAAAACTCTGAGGGATCTTGATAGAATTTCCCTGTTCAAATAACGCCCTTCTGAAAGTGGTAAAGTCTTTATGCAAGTTTTAAACATTTACCAAATTCTTCATATACAAATGAACTTAGAAAGGTGGTCAGGTAAGAGATTTAAATGTGGGTAAAAGGCCACCAATCTGAAGTGATGATCAGGATCCCAATCAGCCCACAAAATGCCAGTGAGAGAGTAGTTGATTTTAGTCCTGTTTTGGGCTGCAAACCTATGTTTGCAGAATACCATATTATGAGTGCTGTCTCCCCAAAGCAGAAGCCAGAATCACCCTCCCGAACTCTCCCACAGCTAGAGTACAGGCATGTGACCAAGGCTTCCCAAATTAGACACACTGCATGAAATTTGGACTCAGAAGGGAGGAACATGAGGCAGGAGGAACCAAAACCACCATTTTCTGGTGAGAGTGGAGGAATGAAGCAGAAACGGAGAAGGATGGCCTGAACCTCAATGAGAGACTGTGTAGGGCAAGGACGTGTGTCTAGAGGTGTGGCTGAAGGTGTCTGCAAGAGTAGGCCAGTAATGTGACCTGAGCCTTGTTCTTGGCTGTGTAGCCTCCAAGACCCGTTCTCTAGCCCTCCTATAAATTCCCTGAGCTAACTACTATCCTTTAGTCAATTCTTCTTCTGAGTAAACTAGGGGGAGGGGGGGAATGTTGCCTGATATTTGTAACTAAAAGCCAAAACCCAGATGGATATAGAAAATATCACACCAAGTTGAAAACTTTAAAATAGTATTTACCCTGGAGAGGGGGATGTTCACAGATGGGTACTAGAGACTTGAACTGCACCTGTAACATTATATGTCTTAAAATAAAAAAGGCAAAAATGGCAAACTGCCAACAGTGGGAATACTTGTTCATACATGTTTGTCTGGATACTTTTCAAATGTCCGAAACGCAACTGGGGCCCTAGGCAGGAATGGCAGTAATGAGAAGAGGAAGAAGAAAGCAGCAGCAGCAGCTATTATTTACTTGAGGGCTTACTACGTGCAGTGTGCTTAGGACTTAGTATTTTATGTAATCCTCAAAGACTCTACAACATAAATTTTTTCATTTCCATGACGTAGGTAAGAAAATGGAGTCCAAGTGGTGAAGTCACTTGCCTAAAATGACATATCTAAAGTAGCAGAGGCAGACCGAACTCATGTTTGTCTAAGCACCAAGTCTGGCTCTTGATCACCTCCTTCCTCACTCTCAGCAATTCTAACTGATGAGGAATTAGGGACCATCTCAGCATGGAGGGAGTGTGCAACAGCAAGAAGAAAATGAAGAAGAGGGAGAGAAGTTGGGATGACCAATAAGGAAGAGTTGTACTTTGAGGCACTGAAGCCTTGAGATCTTTACTTCTAGCAACTAAAAAAAGCAAGTGCTGAGAAGTCCCTTCATCAAAGCATCCTTCATTTAGAGGGGCAAGACTGACCAATTAGCCTTGTGTGAAGCCTCAGTTCCTGCCCTGAGGAGGGGCAGAGAAGAAACAAACAATTATATGGGTGCTAAGTGAAATTTGACCCCTGGGATTCACCAACGGAGGGACTTCTCTCTGGCACACACATTTAACTCCATGTGGATACTTTAGGAAGTACCCAACTCAAGAGGGCTCTTGAAAGGGAAGTTCCAAATGAACCCACTTCACCTAGCTCAGGCAGACCTGTCAGCAACAGGAAACTTGGGCCTTTCCTAATGTTGTACACACTGTCAAGGCATTTACATGGGAGTTCTTCCTTTTGACTTCAGAAGGCACCTCCCTACAAACGTATGCTACTGTGATACAATAACAAATATATATTTTTGTCTTTGTCTCTGGTTCCTGGCCAGACTCCTAAAACCTTCATAATTTCCTAAGTGATAATAAAGGTGCTAGGAGCATCTTGTGTTCTAATGAGGTGACTCTTGGTAGAAAACTGAATGGGGGCTGGTCACTAGAAAGACCAAGCCATGGCCAGAAGCTTGGTACTTTCAGCTCCCCCCACACCCTATTATCTGGAGAGGAAAGAGGGGCTAGAAATTGAGTTATTAATGCATCATACCTACATGATGTAGCCTCCATAAAAATCCCAAAAGTATGGGGTTCGGGGAGCTTCTGGGTTGGTGAACACATCCATGTGCCAGGAGGGTGGTGCATCCCAACTCTATGGGGACAGAAGCTCCTGTGCTCAGGACCCCTCAGAATCTCACCCTATATATCTGGCTGTTCATCTGTATCCTTTATCATATGCTTTACTATATAATAAATCAGTAAATACAAGTGTTACCCTGAGTTCTGCGAGGTATTCTAGCAAGTTATCAAACCCGAGGAGGGGTAGTGAGAACCCCAATTTACAGCCGCTTAGTCAGAAGTACAGGTGACAACATAGGACTTGCAATTGGTGTCTGAAGTGAGGGGGCAGTCTTGTGGGATGGATCCCTTAACTTGTGGGATCTGGCACTAACTCCAAGTAGATTGCATCAGAACTGAACAAAAGGACAGCCAGCTGGTGTGGGAGAATTGGTCAGTGTGTGAAAAAACCCACATATTTAGTGGCCAGAAATGTGAGTATGGTAGTAGTAGAGAGTAAAGGAATACAGTGAGTTTTATTCAGACAGCTACTCTTCTAATTAACCTTTGACAAATACCTTTGTCTCCCACCAAATTCACTAAAATGATTCTAAGGATGTAATTACTTTGTCATCCAACAATCTATGTGCTGCTTCTAGGCTGGACAGATGAGGAAGTCATGACAGCAGAGCAAACTCTCTGGGTAGTTTTAAAAAAGCAATCTAATTTTACCACAATTAAAAAAAAAAAGCAATCTAGAAAACAGCCTCAGCTCTCAAGGTAGTATATTGTTTTGAAATTTCAAGTAACATTAATATAGGCATAATTTTTTATTCTTAGCAAAAGGGTTAGGCTGAGACACAATACTATGGGACAAAAAGCCTTTTAACATTTGAGTTGAGAAGGCAGGTCTGTTCAGCCCTATATGTCAGTGCACACATATGTCACACCTCTCTAGTCTTATCCACTCAGTGCACTTTAGTTACACCAGCCTTTCTGCAGTTTTTCAAATAAGCAGGCTCCCAGCTTAGGGCTTTCTGATTTGAAATGCTCTTTCTTCAGATGACCACATGGCTCATTTACCAACCCTCTTTGGTCTTAAACATCACCAGCATGTTAAGGCTTACCCTGGCCACCCCAATCTGCTTTGTTTTTCCCCTTTGCATTTACCACTAAAGTATACCTAGATTTTTATCATCTTCTGTTATCATCTATTTCCTCCCAGCTACAATGTATGCTCCCCAAGGTCAGGGAGCTTTCTCTCTTGTTCATTGCTGTACTCAAGCATCTAGCAAAGGGCTTTACACATAAATATAGACATATGGAGACATCTGGGATAAGGAAGAAAAGGTTAAGAATCACTGCCCTATACCCATAAGTTCAAAGCAAAATATTCCCAAGCAACATTTTTTAAATTACAAAAGTAGTTCATGGTTTTTTTTTTTGTTTGTTTGTTTTTTAATTTATTTTTTTTTTTTGTGGGGAAGACCAGCCCTGAGCTAACATCTGTTGCCAATCCTCCCCTTTTTGCTGAGGAAGACCGGCCCTGGGCTAACATCCGCGCTCATCTTCCTCCACTTTATATGGGACGCCGCCACGGCATGGCTGACAAGCGGTGCGTCGGCGGGCGACCGGGATCCGAACTCGCGAACCCTGGGCTGCCAAGCGCGGACTAAACCGCTGCGCCACCGGGCGGCCCCAAAAGTAGTTCATGTTTAATAAAAAAATTCAAGCTCTCCTCCTTAGCACCCCACTCCCCAGCCCAATTACTCTTTTGGGCTTTACTACTGCTGTTCAAGGACCACTACGTTCTACATATGTTAAAAATGAGTGATATTAAACTGGTTTTGACAGTTAACAATCTGTTAAACATCCTACCCTGTCAATATGCATAGACCTACCTCATTCTTCTGGCTGCACAGGACAATACACTACAATTGCACCATTATTTCCCATTTCCCTTACTGAAAGAGTGACTTGTTTCCAATGTTACTACTATAAGCAGTGCAGCAGTGAATATCCTTATATACTACATGTATCTGTGAACATAAATGCAAGGACAAAGGTACGCACACTTAAACATTTGACAAGTACTGCCAAATTCACTTGTAAGAAAGTTACACTAATTTATCCTCTCATACCCTTGCTGCCCTGGGTGAAATCTTTATAAATGTTCTTCTAATAAATGAAATATGGTATTTCATTTTAAAAATTTACACTTCCATAATCACTAATAGGATAAAGCATCTTTTGATACGCTTATTAGCACTCTTTGTATTTCTTCTTCCATGAACTGTCTACTTATATCCTTTGTTCATTTTTCTACTAGATTATTTTTTCCTAGTTTGTAAGAGTTCTTTGTGTATTAGAACACTACTTAGGAGCACAGTCTTGAGTCAAAAAAAGATTGGGTACAAACGCTATCAGAATATGACAACTTCCCTATGCCTCATGTGCTATTTTTAGTTTCAAAAATTATATTTTTAAAGTAAGTATATATAGACCTATAACAGAGATCAAAAAAACATCAACATTTGTGTACAGTAATTTTCTAACTGCTAGGCCTATATTTGAGTCTGACATTACTTATAAAGAAAATGTTTTTTCAGTCTTATATAAAGTTGTATCTTTAGCCATATTTTTGTTAATATTGTCTGGCTTATGATTTTGGTAGCTTTAGATTTATTAACATTGTCAATTTTCATGTAAGTAACAGCTAATATCAATTTACAATATTTAATTAAATTAAATCCACAAAGCCAACTTTTAGAAAAATTAAATCCCATTTGGCTTAAGCCAGTTATTAATGAAACTATATCTGCCTTAAGACTTTTTAAAATTTATGAAAAGGAAAGAAAGATTAGCCTCAAGAAAGGTAAGCTAGGCTTAACCACCCTTTGGTCCAAGAAAGCTTGGTTAAAAGGCCATTTTTAATTTTAAATAGAGGGGGAAAAACTACTCGTGCCCATATCATATACCACAGACCACATCTCAGCAACTTATATGGTAGAAATTTGTAATTTTTAGGACTGCCTGAATAAGACAAAAAAACCTCAAGGAGGAATTTTTTTTAAAAAGGAAAAATTGAGGTTTTCTCTACCTACACTAATAAATTGAATTAAAATTGATAACCTGTGTGGGGAAGAGAACCACACAAAAAAAGCAGCCTAACAAGTTGCCCAAAATACAGATCCACAGAAAAAAATAGGATTCTTATCAAAAGAGCATTGACAATTATTATATCTCTAACTTGCTGATCAAGCTAACATTCGGTGAGCTGTAAATATAGAAATTTTTATGCAGGGGTTTCCTGAGACCTGAAAAATATTTCAAGGATTCCTTTAGGGTAAAAAAGATTGAGAAAAGCTATGTCAGAATTTACGTTCTTCCTTAGGAAGGCTTTCCACAACCTAAAATTACAAAAATTTTTTACACTGTCTTTTAATAGTTTTATTGTTTTGTTCTTATCTGACTCTTTAACCCATCTGGACCTTATTTGTATTATGAAAGGTATCTGACTTTATTTCCAAAAAAGGAGCAGACTGCCTTCCTCTACTAATAGAATATATCCTTTCCCCACCAATCAGCAGCATCACCTCCATCGTATACCTGGTACCTACTCATAATGTATGCAGACACTTGTGTGTATGTGTGTTTTCAAGTCCTGGCCAACTTCCAACCCGTGGGTCTGAGGCTGTCCCAGGGGACCCTTCTGCTCTTTGTATTCTTCACTTTTTGGCTTAGGGTACCCTGAGAACTGCACCACCTTCCCTAAAAGTTTTCTCTGACATGAATTCCTCTGTCATCTGATTCTGTCTGCTTCCTCTCTTTTAGCAATTTCTCATATTTAGTGGGTTTTGCTAGCATTTGTTTTTTCCAGCACTGCTAGAAATTCTTTAAGTATCTTTTCAGTCACTTAGAATGGGGAAAATATGTGTTCTTATGAGTCCACCATATTGAACCTATCTCAAAGATTTATTATTATATTTACATTTCTTCTTTCATTTACAAGGGATTTGGGGAAGAAGAAGATGTTAATAGGTGATCTCAATCAGCCATCTTCAACATAAAGTCTCAAACACTTTAAACTCAAATCCCAAACCATTTTAATCTTATGAAAAAGGAGATCCAAGCTATAAATAACAGCAGAATAATTTCTTGAACCAAAAAGTCAGCCTTCTCTTATCTTCCTTTCCTGCACTCTTCGTTCCTTACAGAGACTGGAATAAACAATGATTGCATCCCTCCATGTGCCAGATGTTTTCTTGTCTATTCTCTCATTCAGTCTCACTTAAAAGTATTATCCCTATTTGAGAGATGAAAAAACTAGGGCTAAAAAGATTAAGATCATTTCAACAAATAAGTGGTAAAGGCAGATTTAAACCCAGGACTGCAACTCCAGAGACTATGCTCTTCCAATATACCTGCCTGCCTTTCTGAGGGGTAAGGGGGCCACAATCAAACCTTCTATCTCACCAGACACACCTCTCCACATTCTTCCCTCTCCGTAATGTTCCACTCCCTTTCCTATTCTCAGTGGAAAAAGCATTGAGGGCAAAATTAAATGCAACCACAATAGAAAGTAGCAAGAAAGCAGCATTTGTTACTGGAGGGGACTGTTAGTTTCACATAAGGACCCCCTAAAGAGGAAAACTTTTACCTTCTCAGGAAATGTATTAGTTTCTCCTCTTTCAGTAAGTTTATAATCAATCAATTAGCATTATTTCTTGAGGCTTATATATAGCAAATGCAGACCTAGAAATCTACAGGTGACCTGAGTCATGGAACCATACAACTAAATGAAGATTACTAAAATAGATAAGTCTTCCCATTTTAAAACAAGTTCCAAATGTCATACTGTTAGTAATGAGCCAAGACTACCCTATGTTCTTCATCTGCTCAAGGTGACACAAACAGAAGGGAAGCTTCAGTCACATACAGCTGTGTTACATCCAATCCAGTCCCAAAAGACCTCTAATTTCTACACTGTTTAAGTCTCCAAAGCAAATGGCAATTATCTGTAGTCTTTTCAGTTTTCAGTGGATGCAAATATTTTTACTCTGCATTAACTATGACAGCCTTTGTGTTAAATAAAATGTTCCAAAAGACCAGACCATTCCCCTTAGGGAAAATAACCTCTGATATCTGTATATACATATGATGCTCCTACTAACCAAAACCCTGATGGCAAATAAAATTTATTAAATAGGATGCACCTCAATATTTCCCTTTTACCTGAACCTGCTGTGGCTGTTGAACCTGGATCTGCTGTTCCTGCTGGGTTTGTGGCTGAACACTGGTGGTGACTGGACAGGCAAGTTCAAGCAAAGACCCGGCCACTTCGGTGCTGTCTGTGTAAATGCAGTTCCCACCCTGTTGGTACACCATGGTAGTTGTAGCCGTCTGCTGGAACTCCTGAAGGGCTTCTGGTCCTTTCGAGGCTAGTGAGTCCAGAAATTCCTTCATCCTGTGTTGTGGAACAGACCGCGCCTTCACTCGGATGTACTCTTCAAAGGAGATGGTGTTCTCCAGAGAATTATTCATATTGCAGAGTCTTTAGGGTTCCTAGAAATAAAATAAACAAACAGAAGTAAAAATTATGCTATTGTTTTTGTATCTTGAAATGCACAGAGCAATCACTCTTGCAATCAGAGTAGAATATTCAAGGCAGCTGTATAATTATATCTGGAATCCAAAGTAAAGTTTTATTATACCACCTTATTTTTTCAGTTAATGGCATCTGAAAACTGTTTCCATAGACATTTCTTAAATCAAACTATCACACTGAAAACAAAAAACAAAAGCATGCGTCACAGTACTGGATGAAACAGGCTGAAAACACATTCTCCGCCCAGCACTAGGCCAATCCCATCTTCTCTGCAGGACCAAGTACTGGACAATAAAAGTCACATGCAAAACTGTTCTGTGACCATCACAGAGAGGACTACCAAGAAAGCTAGGAGCAGGGATTCCTACTGACATGTTCTATCTCCACTGCCAACTATGTCCTACAGTGAAGGAACAGGTATGCCACCTAGCTGTGGCAAGACTCAAGACACAGGGAATGTGTTCTTCATCTCCCATCAGAGACACTAAAAATCCCATTTTGCCAAATACTGCTCATATTCTTTTGTAACATAGCTTACTGGTTAAGAGCATGGATTTTGGAGCCAGAATGCCTGGGTTCAAACCCTAGCTCGATCTCTCCTTAACTGTGTAACCTTGGACAAGTCAGTTAACTTTAGTTTTCTTGTGTATAAAATGGGGATAAAATAGTATTTACCTCACAGAGTTGACATGAGGATTAAATATATACAAAGCACTTAGAAAAGTACCTGACACGTAGATAGTGTTACACAAATAATAACTGATATTATTTAAATAAGTAGAGGGAGGGAGTTGAATAGTGCCTTAAATGACCAGGTCACTACTAAAATTATTCAGAAATGAATTCTGCAAGTTTTTCGTCGGGGTATTTACCTTAAGAATTAATCTTCAGGAGTTGTTAGTAACTCTCAATTACCTGGGGGACAACCATGCAATCTGTCTACGGACTGTTGAGTACCCTGCCACTGCTACTTTCATACCATTCTCTTGATCAATACCACCTCCAAAACAAAAGCAGCAGAACATTTTTGCCAAAAAGGACTCGCAGTCAATCTCAAATGTCTGGAAAAATGATTTGTTTCCTTGAGCCATCAGGCTAGAAATATCAGTCTCTCATTCACTGCCCAGATGTTTTGCCTTACATTACAGATATAAAGTGTGTGGGTAATCATCTCCTCTCTTCCACCTGGCTTTAAACTTGTGGCAGACGAGGCTATGTCCTGGTCCTCTCTGAATGGCTGACAGATGGTACGTGCTTCATATATATTTGTTGAATATGGAATTCAGTGCGGAACAAGGATTATGACTCTTCATTCCTGTAACATCTATAACTTAAAAGCATAAATGTTATGCTTTTCTCTAGTAAATGGTTACTATATCCCTTGGGGGAAAAAACCTACACATCCAGGGCAAGTATGAGATCAAGGAAAAAATGTGATCATTACTGCTATTATTTTACTGACACTGGCAATATTTCTGTGAGGCACTGTGTAAATATAGTACACAAATTATACTCAGGTGCTTTCAAACAGAACAGACCCAGCAACAAGTCTTTTATAATGATGCACATATTGTAAACATATTTCTCCATAAATAAAGAACAACACATACACCTTATCCTGTCTAAAATCAAAATTCCTAGGCTACTAGTCTCAGGAGAGCCTCCACTTCTCAGGAAATCCCAAGCACAATAGGGTACAGAGAACAGCAAGTGTAGGTCAGGGGAGTACAAGGTGAAGCCATTGCTGATGGCCTCTTGGTCTTCTGAAATTTTAACTCGTTTGTCCCTTTCTCACCTCTCTTCTGACCATCTCCCTTGCCCAACTCTCTCTTCTCTCTGCTGCAGGAGCTTTCAGTTATCTTCTCTGAGTAGAAAATTAGGAGGTCTGTCATGAGACTTCAAGATTAAGCTATCAATGATGTCCATGGCGCAATGAGTAAGAAGAGCATCAAGGCCAAGCACCCCATCCTTCCATTACTTTTTCATAGCAGGCCACTCCCGTGTAGGTGACCCACAAACAATCACTCACCACATTAGCACAGAACATTTGTCAAAGCCTCCCTTTGTTAAGAACATTACGACTGGTACTTCCTTCTTAAGAAGGTATTTCTCATAATACAGACCCAACATTACAAAGTTCATAAAATGAACATGTGTCATGTGACAACATGTGACTCTAATACCTAGTTACGTATACCCTTCTGCTCAAAAAGGGAAAAAGAAGAGATTATATGAACAGCCATTAACCAGTTCTCTACCATGCTGGCATATATTTCAGTTTTTCACCTCCATTATAAAAGGACAGCAGAGGTTGACTGAAATGCACATTTCTCAAAATTCATTTTCTTCAAGAATTAGTTGCATTCCCATAAAATAGTGAGAAACTGCTTGAATTCTGAACATTGCCTGTGCTGGAATGATGCTACTGTGTCAAAGCAATTTTTTAAAAAGTATAGAGAATCACGCAGCGAAAACTTGTTTGTCTCAAATCTGGGACAAGATAAATGTGAGCCAACATAAAGAAACACTGCAAATTCGGTTTCTAGAACCAGAAAACGTTCATACAAATATTGCTTGGTAAAGGCAGTCCCAAGAGTCATCCTAGTGACTTCACCTTCATTCTTTCAAGTTTCAGTAATTCAGGAGGCTTAAGCCTCACCTGAAGTCTGATATTAAGTATAAAGGAAAATTGCACCAACTTGTCTTTCTAGAAACAAGCTTTCTTCAGTTTTCAGTGTAGAATTCCACCTAGTTTGGTTGTTTCATTTTTGGGGGGGGAGGGTAAAAGTAACACATTCATTTTCTAAGAAAAAATGTTCAAATAGTATAGGAAGGTATAAAATGAAAAGTAAAAACAGGTAAGTATGCTTTGACCTGTGGTTCATCTACCAATTTTAAACACTGATCTGTCCTTTAGGAAAGGTGAGTTCAAGACATTTAAATCACCTTCTCTCACCAACCCCTGCCAATCACATTTTTATTTTTGCCACTTTCGTAACCACAGGTCCTCTAGGACCAGTTCAACCGACCCCATCTTAACAGAGTAATCAAGAGTTGTCTTTCAGGAACTGAGAGTCCCCCCTTGTCCAGTTCAGGCCGGTTGATACCACCAACCCATCAACTGGGCCTGTGCAAATGCTTGATAAGTGACCTTTTTGACTTCAAGGAGCTAAAAACTCCACCCTAAGATCATGGCAATGCCACCATTTTGTGAACATGCATCCTATGAAGAGCCATGAAGCTTGACTACGCTTGTGTAGATCACCAATTACCTCACTTCTCCTTACCTCCAATCATCTATCTCTGCATTTCAGACCGCCCTGCCCTTCATCCCATAAATTCTGCCCCAAGCCCTGGATCTGGGAGACAGATCTGAGGGTACATGGCCCCTGTCTCCTTGCAGATCAATCTAGCGATAAAGCTGTTTTCTTCTCCCAAAAGCTGATGTCATAATAATTGGCTTTTTAAATGTCCATTGGGCAAGAGAACCTCAATTTTGTGCAGTAACAATACACAGGTGTTCATTATATTTTTCTCTATTCTTGTGAAAATATTTGAAATATTCTATGATAAGAACACCTTTTGGTTAATAGCTAGCCATGTGTTTTAAGTAGTTTAGACTCCAAAGTATAAAACCCTCTGTAATGCTCCAAGTTTAGAGCCTGTTGTCAGTGGGGCTTCAAGCAGGAGCCACTGCTTCCCAATTCCCATTGTTTTTTTCTTTCACTAAGCCCCCAGGAGGTTCTTCACTGACTCTCCACAAGTCCACAAAATCATTTGAGAACCACTGAATCAGAGGAAGCTAAAAAAGATTAACAATGGATTCACTGGAGAACTTAAGAAAAAATTAACAGAAAAAGCCAATTTGAAAGAATATTCCAATCTGCCCATTTATACAGACTAAAACACACATGGCTTCATTTCTTGTCCTTTTAACCTGCTCACTTGGCAGTATCCACCAGACTGACACATCCAATAATGAAAGTTCACTAAATCAGCATTTGACCTGACACTGCTGATGTGCTGCTTAGAAGAAAAAAAAAGCTTCAGAAATATATTTAAATATTTAGACTAGGCAGTGAGTAAAGAAAAACACTGAGAAAAATTAAACAAATTCTCAATAGTGATGGCTTCTTCCTTTGCTTTTATGCTTTTTTGCTCCCTACCAAAAGATCAGGTCATTATTCATCTACAATTTTTAAATTTACAGTACATTTTTTTTTTTTTTTTGGTGAGGAAGATTGACCCTGAGCTAATATCCGTTGCCAATCTTCCTCTTTTTGTTTGAGGAAGATGGTCCCTGAGCTAACATCTGTGCCAATCTTCCTTTACTTTGTACACGGGACACCACCACAGCATAGCTTGACAAGTAGTGTGTAAGTCCGCGCCTGGGATCTGAACCCACGAACCCCGGGCCACCAAAGCAGAGCATACAAACTTAACCACTACACCACTGGGCCAGCCCCTAAATTTACAGTGCAATTTTTTATACAATGCTTTGATCCATTTAGAATTTATTTTGCATAGTGTGAGGTAAAAGTCTAATTTTCTTTTTTCCAAAGACCAAACAACTTGTCCTCGTATCATTTATTGAATTATTTAAACTTCTTTGCCCACTGACTTGAAATGCCAGTTGTTATATACCAAATTCATAAAAAGAAGGTCTGCTTCTAAGCTTTTAGTGTGTGATTCCACAGATCTTACTATAACACAGCTTTAAAAAAAAGTATGTTAATACCTGGAAGATTCTTTGCCTCCTCCAACACAAAATTTGTCTTTTTTTAAAAAAATACTTAAAGACAGAAACACGTTTTATGTGAAAAGGGAGCCAACACACTTGTATTTATATTTCCCAATATTGTTTAATTATATATATATAATATACATATTAAATACATATTTTATATATATATATAAAATATATATTTATTTACATATATATATATTTTTTAAATCCTGGCAAAAAATGCATCTAAATGCTAACAGTATTTATGCCTGGGTGGTGGAATCAAGAGGACTTAAATTTCTTCTGTATTTTCCACAATTTGTATTAAACCAAAAAGATGATTAAAAAGTAATCTTTTCTGCATAGTGGTTATGCTGCAATAACACTTAACAGACATACAAACAATTCTGGTGGATCACAGTATGCTTTTCCCTTCAAAATCTAAAACTCTTAAAGACAGACAAAACCATCAAGCACCAGAAGCTTGCATAATAATGAAGATTAACTTCTTCAAGATGCTGCTCACAAGACACACTAGGCTGAGTCTTGGTAATAGAGAAAGAGAAATGGGTAAACTTAATGAAACTACTCTTAACAAGAAACAAGATTCTTAATTATCTCCAAGTCAAAGACTTGGCGAGAAGCAGTCATAAATTGATTAGTTAAAATACTTCTGAAAAACATGAAGCTGGAGGAATAGTTGCGTACTTCCAATTTCTGGGAGTCAGAAATAGAAAAAGAGAGGAAAACATTCTGGAGCTCACTGGTGTGGGGGAAGTCTGTAAACAAGCATTTGCTTCTGAATACTTTTAAGTATAGCTGCTTTGCAAAACACACAAACAAGCCCCCCACCAACAGACCCAGGAAATTTTTGCTTGTAATCACACATTGATCTCTGCTATTTCCCCTGCACTTCCTTCTACACAGATCAAGGCCTCAATATATGAAAGTTATCATTATTTTTCTTATTTTACCACTAGAACCCAAGATGGTAGGTACCACAGACAAAGGATACTCCAGAGCAACAAATCTATTACTTTTCTATAGGTCTGTTTGTTAATTTCTTTCTTTTTTTATTTAGGTACTAAGGGAAGACCTAAATACTCACCAGAATCATCCTCTCTTGGGTCCCCTCAAATCTCTGATACCTCTTCCCACCTCCCCACGCAGCTCTGCAGAGTGGGTCTACCCAACAGTCATGCTCTTGGGCCCCTCTCAAGGTTTACATCTATTCTACCAATGGCTCCTCACAGTAAGTCCGGTTGGAAGAACACATTCACATGAAAAAAAAATCAATTTCCATTTTAAAAAGTAGCAGTCACATTTGTCCTAATTAACATAAGGAGTCATTTCAAAGAAGCAGACTGGGAAACTTATTTCTATTCTTAACAGATACTAACCCACTACAGGGTCTGTGATAGAAATTATCCCATTGAGCCATTCATCTGTCCCTTTCCTTTACCAGAGGAATCCCTGATTTAGGGGCATTTTCACCATCATTCTATTTTTGGACACCACACTTTCAACCAGAACTTAAATTCACATTCTTACCATAGACTGACTGGGGGCCTATAAATTGGCACAACCATTTGCATTATCTAGTGAAGTTGAAAATATCCATTCCACATGACCCAGCAGTTCTGTCCCTAGGTGTATATAACACACATATACAAAGGTACTTACACAAGAATGTCCATAGTAGTATTGTTAATAATAGCCCCAAACTCGAAAGAATCTAGATGACTATCAATAGTAGAATGGATGAATTATGGTATACTCATACAGGAGAATACGATACAGAAATAGGAATGAACTATAGCTGCACACAACGTTGACGAATTTCACAAGCACAATGCTAAAAGAAGAAAGACACAAAATATAGCATGATTCCATTTATATAAAATTCAAAAATAAAAAAACACTACGTTGCTGAGAGATAGAAAGGTGGTAAAAGTAAAAAGAAACACAAAGAACATGATTATCACAGAACTCAGAATAGTAATAGTCTCTAGGGGTTGAGAAGCTGTGACCAGGAAAAGATCCATAAAGGGTTCAGAGATGCTGGCATTGTTCTACTTCTTGAAAAGGCAGTAGTTACAGAGTGGTTCACTTGATAATTTTCCTTAAATTGTATACAGATCACCTGAATTTATAGATATTTACAGATATCTATAATATACAGATATCTAAAATATACATATTTTACAATTTTTTTAAAGGCACTTTCTGACACAGTCCACCAGCTCTACCTACGGTTTTGCCCTAGCCTAAAGTGTGAGACCAAAGGACCATTCTTTTCCCCCTTTCAGCAAAGCAAGAGGTTAATCTACCATTTCTTCATGCAGCCATAATCAGAAATCACAATCCAATGTAACAATTAGGGAAAAAACAAACGAAGCATTTAAGTGAAGCCCGGAGAGAACTTACATCTAGAACAAAATGCAGGCCAACTCAATACAAAGTTAACAGAAAAGAACAGGTGATCAGTTAACACCTCATTCTGAGGCTGAGAAACAAAAAGACCATTACAGATAACGGTGGGGGTGGCCATTTAAAAAGGAGACAAGCAAGAAGCATGGCACATCAAAGACAAATCCCCATTGATTAAATTAACAGAAGGCATGCAAGCTTGAAGGAAGAAATCCCTGATTCTGAAGCTGTCATGATGGAGGACAGCCAACCCAGAGCCCCTGACTTTGGTTACCTTTTTGGAACAATTCACATTTACAAGAAACTTCAACCACTGTTTGATCTTTTGTTTGAAATGACAACATAAGCTGGAAAGGGGATGTGGAAAGGCATAGATTCATAGAGAGATACACAAATTATTCATCATAGAGACCTGGAAGTAGGATATCTTTTAATAGGTAAATCTTAGTTAATGAGCTTACAAAAAGATATCTACAAACACCATATAAAAGGCAGATTTCAAACTTAACACATAGTTAAAGACATTCCAGAACAAGCAGGCCTGAAAGGTATATTAAAAATTTAAGTGTATCCAGATACACTTGATCACTTTCATTTACGTCCTTAGAAAAGCTGATGCCTCCTCAAGCTAAAATCTGCAAGTCGCACTGATTCACATATTAAGATGAGAAAACTGTTCAAGCAGCAAACTGTAGCTGAATTCAAAGATGCAGTTCTCCCACATCTTCAATTTTCCAGTACCTAGTAGTTTCTGGCAGGCAGCACCCAGGATGATTGGCAGGGTTTGTAATGTTTCAATATTACCAGGAAAAAACTGCACACATATTTCCAGCATACGAACGATTTTAACTCACCAGTCACCATGTTGCATGTATTTCTGCTGCTTGTCCTGAGTTCTTAAGACTTGTAACATTCTGAAGAAGACAGAACAAAGAAGTTCCTTCTATCCTCAGCCTCTTTTTAAATTTTTACTTTGTTCTTTAAATAATACAGTATATTAAAACTACCCCCACCACTATCAAATCTGATTGCTAATTCTACTTCCTCTTAGCTTCTTTTTCCTTGAACTTAATGAAGCAAGAATGTAAATCATAAACTAGCAGAAGTTTTGTCTTAGAAAAAAGTGCATATTTCTCTAGGACAAACCTAGAACTCTCCTAGCACCAGAACACAGTGCTGAGATTAAAAAAAAAAAATGAGAAGGATTGAAATCCTGTATCAAAAGTGACTTTTGCAATGACACACGGACAAATTTTAGGAATTTCTGCTAGAAAATTTTGGAATTACAAAAGAAAGCAAAGCACTGATTCTCAGGTTGCTCAACTTTGTTCTGGGACACTTTTTGGCTGAACAACGGGCCCTTAATCTAACAGAATACAAGTAAGCCCCTCCCACTCACACAGAAAAAAAAAAAAAGGCTGCACTTAAGGATTTAAAGCAGCATTTTAGGGCTGCGGTAGTTTCACATCATCCACAGAAGAGGATCCCCTTCCGCAGCGCACAGAGGTGACGTGTGGGAATTACGCTTATGGAAAAATTATTTTCTAATGACATGAGAGCAGGTACCGCTGAAGAACCTTCTAGGATTAACCTACCCTCCCCAGCACAAAGCACCAAACCAAGGTGAGGAAACTCGAAGGAGCTCGCAGCCCTCACAGACCAACAGAGCTCGGATTCAGAAGCAAGGCAGCACCCTCCCCAAGCACCCACCCTACATATGGGCCTCGGGTCGCCGCATTCTTCGAGGAGAATGAGCAATCTCGCCCGCCTCGCAGAGGAGCGGGTCCGCAAGCCAGACAGCAAAGCTAGTTGGTTTCTCCCCGGGCCTAGGCCACGGCGGTCCAGGGACGTCACCAGTGCAGAAAAGGCCCAACCCGCAACATTCCTCACACTGCCGCCCCTCCACGCAGCAGGGGTGTCCTGCGCGCCCTCGCGGCGGCGGCGCCGCCACCTAACAGCAGGGCGCGCGCCCCGAAACCGGTGAATTGCAGGCGGGCGCGCGCCCCAGAAAGCCACTCTTGCCCAAAGGCTGCAGCTCCGGGAGCCGAAATATCCGGGCCGGGAACGCGCACGTCGGCAGCCACGCGCACCCGGAGGGCTGCACAGCGCGCGCGCGCGCGCGAGCATAAACAGGCCCAGCCGCGCGCTAACACCAACGCGCGTTCGCACGCCGCGCCCACCCAAATTCCCGACCCGCCCCTCCCCCACCCAAGGGGCAGGGGCGCGCGAATCCAGAGACGTTCTCCGCTCCGGAGCAGCCCCAGGATCTCCTGGGCCCGGCGGCAGCGGGCCGCCCGCCCCCGCCCGCCGTTGTGTGGGGTGGGCCCGCTGTCTCAGGACCGCAGCCTCGCCACATCCCTGCCCCCACTAGAGCCCTTACCCGGCGACGTCTCCGCCGCCGCCGCCGCCGCCGCCGCTCTACCCGCCAGCCCCGCCGCACCGTTCGGGGCCCCGGTTCTGCCGTCGCCGCTGTAAGACCGACAGGATTTTCCCCTCACAGCTCCCTGGGCGCCATCTTACATTCAACCCTCACAGCCAATGGGTGCCGAATGCCCCTCTCGCGATAATCAAAGCGTCGGATCCCGCGAGAGTTGAGACTACCTGCTGGCCAGACTTAAAGGGAACGCTTCTGCCGAGGAGAGAGGCCTGGCCTCAGGCTGCAGTAGCGGCGAGAAGAGCTGGGGATGTAGGGCGGGGCGCCCTGCACTCGAACGCCCCTCCATTGCGGGGCGGAGCCAGGGCCGTAGATCGGCCTAGCCGTGGAGCTTGGTTAGGTTGGGGCTCGAAGCTCGCTCTCTGGACCCATCTTCGGCTGCCTACCCGGGCGTCCTTAGGTCGCGCAGCCACACGCGAGGCGGGGCCCGGCCTCTAGCTTAAGGTGGCCCCCACATCCCCTGACGTGGACGCGGCGTCCCCAGCCGCGCCCCACCTGTGACGCCCCAGGTCACTCTCCTCCCGGAGTCTCTAGCGTCTGGGACACCCACCCCCACCCCCACCTACTGTCATCCTAATTCAGCCTTCAGCAGTCCAGTCCACCTTAAAGCGGGCCTCGGGTAGCCTCGTGTTTGTATACAGGGACAATGTGGAGGGTGTTAAAGCTGCAGGCACACGTGGGCCTCACCAGTAGCCCATGCTGCCTCAGAGGGCTACGAACTTACCATAGACTTTTTCTTAAAAGGCCTCTGGGCCTTTGCACTTGTTCCTCCTGCCCTGGCAAACTCCCCCTAGTTTTTGAGGTTCCCCTCAGAAGTCACTTCCTGAGAGTAGTCTTCTGAGGCCCAGGCTGGGACAGGAACCTCCTGCAGCCCTGCACAGGCCCCAGAAAAACCTCTCCTGCAGTGCCTGGTCAGCCTGTCTCCCCAACTTAAAAGGCCACCGCACAAGTCTTCCTCATCTCACAGTGCCTGGCATGTAGAAGGCACTCAATAATTATTTACTGAATGATTGAACTGGGAGCCAGACCTCTCTTCATTTGCCTAAGCATTCAGGCAGACACAAATCTTCCAGATTCCCCTGGCACAGGGCTTCTAACAGTGGAGCAGCACCCCAGGGCCCGCCATTCCCCCAGAAGAGGTGCAGAGGATATTGAATCAGGCCCAGGCCCCTGCCCTTGAGCACCAAGAAGTACCACCAGTGGTTTCAAAGCTATCAGTAATCCTCTGTGTGCCATGTACCTCCCTCCGACCCCTGGCATGCCTCTAAGGCCCCCAGGTGCTGGGAAGGCAGAGAGATAACACACAGACTCCAGGGGGATCTAGCTGTTCTTTATTGATACGAGTCTGGGTACCCCTAGCCTCCAGAAGGATGAAGTAGGTCCATAGGGCTTCAGCTCACACCTTTCCAGGGTCCTCTTTCAGTGTGACTGTCCGGTTGAAGACAAGCTGGAGGGCAGAGGAAGAAGAATAACCACCAAACCAGAACCAGGCCAGGAGGCCCAGTTGGGTCTCATCACAGATACCCAACCCCTGCCCTCACCTCATCCCAGAGGAGCTAAAGGTCAGGAGACTGGTTCTCAATAACTTTATGACTTTGGGTAAGGAACTAAATGACTCTGGGCCTCCATTTTATAAGGATTATAACAATCCTAATGCCTGCCCCCTACATTGAAAAGTAAGAAAGGCAGGTCTATACAAAATTCTGTGCATGGACTTAATCTCTGAGCCTGTTTCCTCATAAGTTGAACATGAACCCCACCTCAGGTGGTAAGGATTAACTAAGGGAATGTAAGCAGAGCGCTTGGCACAGTGAATGGCAGCCACTGCTGTCATTGTTGTAGAAAGGGCAGGCAGGTAAATTCAAGCACCTGTCTCTGGCAGCTGTCTGGATCCACGGAGAAGTAGCCAAGCCGCTCAAACTGGAATTTGTCGAAGGGCTTTGCCAGGGCCACAGAGCAGTCCACTAATGCTGCCTCTACCACTTGTAGCGATGCCTGCAAGCAGGGAACTCAGGTGGCCAGCCAGCCAGGGAGGCCCACCACCCTTACCCTATACCCCATGAGCCTACCGGATTCAGGTCACTTAAGAATCCGCCAGGCACCTCAGCAGGATCCTCAGGGTTCTTGTGCTGAAATCTGTAGCCAAAGTGAAGGTCAGACTCCAGCTGGGCAGCCACAGCAGGCAATGCCCATCTTGTACCTGTCCCACCCCAGCTCTGTTCACTCACAGTCGCTCATAGAGGCGAATCTCACATGTCAGAGGCTGTGACACCCAGTGAATAAAGGCCTTGGGCTTTTCTCTAGCATCTGCCTGTCTGCAGGTCACCTCCAGGCTCTCCACACAGCCACTGGGGTCCTGGAAGTCAAGGAGGAGAGGCCTACAATCAGACCTGGGCACGACTACCAGGACTGCAGGCTGCACCCAAATCCTCACCCCAGCAGGCACTGCAGTAGGAAGGCTACAGCAGTTTCTCACCTTAACAACATGCTGCAGCTCGATGACGTAGCCTGTATGCCTCAGGCCCACAGGCTGGCCCCATGCCAGGCGCTTATAGCCTGGCTCAGGCTCCTAGAGGTAGGAAGTGGGGTGGACACAAGAGGCTGCAAGGGTCAGACAGATATAAGAGGCTTCTCCCCCACCCCTATGTCTGGCAGGGGTTGGCTCATCTGAAGCAGGAAGTAGATGGACTGACAGACTGACAGAAGAGATAAAAGGACCCCAGGACTGGGCTCAGCAGCAAATAGGACCCTCCACCCCCTACTCACCTCCTTGAAGTCAGTCCTCTCAATGAAGACAATAGGTCCAAAGGGAACATAATGGAAGCCCTTGGTCTCATCAGCTGGGAAGTTGGGCACCTGGATGTCCAAGGACTATAGCAGGAGATGGGCATCTGAGTCACACTAGGCACTGGGACCCCCATGCCCAGACCAGGTACACACACTCTCACACACACAATTGAGGCAGACCTACCTTGGCAGCAGGAAAGTTGGTGATGATAACCTGTAATGGCTCCAGCACAGCCATGGCCCGTGGAGCTGTGTCATTTAGCACATCACGCACACAGGCCTCTAGCAGATGTGGCTCCATTGTGGTCTGTGCCACTGTCACCCCCACCTAGCAGGAAAGGTCAGGATCAGTCACAGCCACAACCAGACTGCCATGCTCAGCTCCCACCTGCCCACCCAGCCTACTAGGCTATACCCGAGCACAGAAGTTGTTGATGGCCTCAGGCGGGAAACCCCGCCGTCGTAGGGCTGTGAGCGTGAAGAGCCGTGGGTCGTCCCAATCCCTGTGGGCAAGGAGGTGGTGAGAAGGCAGCACATGCCGCTAGTACCACCAACCTTCGATGAACCAAACAACCATACCTACCGCACAGCACGAGCTGCCACAAGCTGGAGAATCTTCCTCTTAGAGACAACAGCATAGTGCAGGTTGAGGCGGCCATACTCCCACTGCACAGGGCAATAGACATCCAATGCGTTGCATAGCCAGAAGTAGGAAGAGCGTCTGGGGTGGGAGGGTAGAGTCAGGACTGGCCACCTCAGAGCAGGGAGAGACCACAGGAAGGGCTGCTGGAATCCCACCAGCGCTACCCACCCCATGGGGCCAGCTCCCTCACCGGGCCTGGAATTCCTTGGTGCAGAGCGAGTGGGTGATGTGCTCGATGGAGTCACAGAGGCAGTGCGTGTAGTCATAGGTGGGGTAGATGCACCTGCAGGGCACAGGCAGCGGGCCCCACCATCTAGCCCTACTCTGCCTTACCCACGGCCCACCACCCCACTCTACAACTCCACCACCCCACCCCATGCACACACCCACCAGGTGTCCCCTGTGCGGTGGTGCGGTGTATACTTGACTCGATAGGCCACAGGATCCATCTTGCCATCCTCCATCACCAGCTTCATCCTCAAAGTGGCCTCACCTTCCGCAAACTTGCCCTTGCGCATTGCCTGAGGAGAGCAAGGGCTCAAGCTGCCTCTCAGCACAGTGGCATCTCATCCTCAGCATCCTGGCCTGCCCAGACCTAGTTGCCCCTCCAGAACCCCACCTCGAAGAGCAGCAATGACTCCTCTATAGGACGGTCTCTCCAGGGTGAGGGCAGGGGGTTGTGGCCTTTGAGCTCTTCTCCTCGCTGGTGGCACACATAGGCCTGGCCCCTACAGGGAAGAGGTGTGAGCGCCCAGCATGGTTGTGTCCTGGTCAGCCTGCCTGGCTCCACATCATGGCACTGGCCTTACCTGTGGATGAGCTCTATGGCCCAGGCATACAGCTGGTCAAAATAGTCAGAAGCATATGTTACCTTATAAGGTGTGTAACCTGGGGCAGAATGAGACACAGTATGAGCAACCAGCCAGGGACATCCAAAGGTAGGCCATGGTCCAAAGAGACACCCATTGACCACCAGCTCTGCCCAGGCCTTGCCCAGCCCATACCCAGCCAGGCCACCATGTTGTAGATGGCAGTGAAGAACTCTGCTTCCTCCTTCTCAGGGTTGGTGTCATCAAAGCGCAGAAAACAGATCCCATTGTTGGCCTAGGAGAGTCGCAGTATCTGTGAGCTCCCACATCATCAGTTCTCATAGTCTAGTGCATCAAACTGGGACATTCTCAAAGGTCTCCCATGTCAAAATTAAAAATGCCTTCAAGAGTTTCACTCATTTACCGTTATTTAAATGCCTTAAACAAAGCATCTCTTATACCAACTTGGGACAGATAGCAAGCATCCTCTTCCTAAGCCCAAGAGGTTACGCTGGGAATTTCCCCAAAGTTGAACTCACTGCCTCACCTCAGCTTTTTCCCAACGGACCCAGTGGATTCCTAGGTATCTGTCACACACCTGGTTCCCCTCCATGGCCTCTGTCCATTCTATGCACATTACAGGAGCAGCAGGGAAGGTAGGATACCTCTCTGGTATCCAGTCATTGGAGCATCAAGTGGTCACCCTACTTGCAAAGTCCCCAGACACACACTCACCTTGGCATAGCCAAAGTTGAAATTGATGGCTTTGGCATGTCCAATGTGCAGGATTCCATTGGGTTCTGGCGGGAACCGGGTACGTACCTGAAATAAGGGGAATGGCAGCAGAAGAATTAGGTCAGAGCTCAGACTATCCTAAAGGAACAGACGCCCTTTCCCAGGGAGGCTATAGTAATAGGTGAGATGGGGCAATACAGAGGCAGCCCAGGCACCCAGGCAAGTGCTGATGGCACTCCTACACACCTGTCCCCCAGTGATCTCTAGGTGCTGCTTTAGTAGATCCATGGTATGCGGAGTGGTCACATAGCCTGGGGTTTTGTAGTTCTCACCTGCCAGAACCAGAACAAGCTGGAAGACTAGGCTGCAGCCCAAGGCTCCCTACCCCAGGGGCCTGGCTGCAAGAGTTGCTGTCAAAATCAAGCCCTCCCCAGAGTTTCGATCTGCCTGCTCACCAGGCTTGTGGAACTTAAGTGCCTCTCCTCGGAGCTGCTCCATCAGAGACAGGGTCTGGCTAGCAGTCTCACCTGTGAAGAAGAGACCAAGAAAAACTTATTTTCTGGATATAGCTACCACATCTAGCTCTGGGAAGTGCCTGTTGGTACTGCCCATATCTTGCAACCAGAACAGAACCAACCAGGCCTCTCTTCCTCCAACCCCAGAGACAAGAGATACAGAGCCAGACTTCTCGGACCTCCTCAGGCCAGTCTCTAGGTAAAGGGAACAAAGAAAACACCAGGAATTCCAGTCTTGCAGCAGGAGGCAGGGTGATGAGTAAGCCGATGGCCTGTACAGGGCTGTAAGGACCAATCACGTGGAAAGCCCAGAAGCCAGGGAGTTGAATGGGGCAGGAGCCTCGAGCCTCTCACCGTTTTCCACCACATCCCTTGCTGTCCTCTGCTCTGTTTCTTCAGGCCGAGCCTTTGCCACCTGAGAGAAGCCCAGAAGTTGGGTCAGTGTCTCTCCTGGGCAGGGTCTTGGGATCAGTGGGTGAGATACTCCCTTCCCCAGCCTGAAGTCTCACCCTACCCCACCTCATCCCCAGGGACCTAGGACCATGCTCAGCCCCACCTTGGGCTTCTTCTCCAGATCAGTCTCCATCTTGGGACCCAGAAGGTGCAGAACCTGAGCAGAGAACAGAGTCAGGCCTGGGACAGGAGTGTTCTCTTTTGAGGAACCCCTGAATGACCCTGTCCACCCACCTAGGGCTTCCTGGCCTATCTACCAGTGCTGCTTGTAAAACCTACCTAGCCCATTCCACCTCTGTTCCTCACACGGTTCTGCTGGCCTCAAATGCTCTTTCCCTCCTGAGGGTCCACACTGGGCTCAGGCAACAAAAACTGCCATTTACAGAGAGGAACTATGGGCCTAGCATCAAGATAATCAATCTACCTCGGCCATCATTACCCCCTTGTGATTCCATGACAGCATCCTGAGATGAAAGCCACAACACCCCTATTTACCAGATGAGGAAACTGAGGTTCAGAGTAAAGTGACTCACCCCATATTAGACACAATGCAGAGGCTTTTACTGCCTCTTTTACTGCCTACCCAGGTACTGCCTTCACCACACCAGACTCTATTATCCACCATCAGCATAAGGACAGGGTCTCCTCCCCTTCACCCCTGGTTCTCTCCCAGTGGACTCTAGGCCCTGTCCATGGCAGGGTCTTTGCCTGCTTCAGCTCAAGGAGGTACCCACCTGCATGTCCACTTCATGCTTGATCATTTTGCCATCTGCCCACTTGAGCATGGCCCGAGCCTCTCCTAGAAACATGGGTACAAGGAGCTGCATAAAGGCAAAGGAGGGCACTGCCCACCCTCTTTCCCAAGAAAAGGTCCTAGTTGACCTCAAGAACCAGAGCCTGGGCCCAACCAGACCACTTTTTAAGGTGTTCCTACTCCTGCCCCCACCTCCCTCTCACTCATGCCCAGAAGAGAAGGCATGACCAGAGAGAACAACACAGCCCCCTGCCCTAGGCCCTGCTCACCCATCAGCAGCCCCATGTTGAAATGATAACGCTCCAGCAGGAGCTGGGGCCGGTGGCGACTTATGGTGGCCTCCACCTGCAGAAAGCCAAACCATGTGGTTTAAGAAAGTGTCCTTCAGAAATGCTATATATGTGGACTGGCCCTGTGGACAAAAGGGTCAAGTTCCACATGCTCCACTTCAGAGGCCCGGGTTCTGATCCTGGGCACAGACCTACTCCACTCACCAGCCATGCTGTGTGGTGTCCCATATACAGAAAAAAAAAAATAGAGGAAGATTGGCACAGAGGTTAGATCAGGGCAAATCTTCCTCAGCAAAAAAAAAAAAAAAGAACCGCTATATACGGACCCATACCCTCACCCTGAGTCTTCCTGGGTGGAGAAGCTGAGCCATTCCTTTCCAGGGTCTTACTAAGGAGGCAGCCAATGCCTGGGGAAAGACTCACAGCCTCCTCAATCTGCTCGGGGGTCACCATGACGCCCACACCACATTCCTGCTCAAAGTTCACGGTGTCGATGGGATCCAAGGGATGACTTCGCACATACTCAAGGGCAGCTGAGAAAAGAAAGGCAATGAGTTTGTGGCATCTCAGTTCCAAGAAGTAGGTAGACAGGACCCTAATCCCATGAAACCCCAATTACAGTTTGGCCTCCTAGGAGGTTTAAGCCTTGCACCACCCTACAGAAGCTCTGAGGTCACAGGAAAGAACCATATGTTCTGAGAGAGGCTCTCTCCCTCAGACCTACACAGTTCCAGTCAGTCTCACCAGAGGCAGTTCTCTCCATCCTTAAGTGCCAGGGCCTTGGTTTAGAGGGGAGTGCAGAAGAAGGCATCTAAAGAGACATCAGGGGACTTGGCAGAAAGGGCAGTGGGGTTCTTGGCTGAGGGAGGGAGTTAGAGGTGGAAGTGGCAGGACAGGCAGAGAACTCACCGCTCAGCTGGGTCTCAGTGTGAATCTTCTTATTGACTATGCAGCTCACGAGGAAAGAGAGACGCCGGGGATCCCTGAGTCGCGAGGCCAAGCCATACAGCAGGGTCCCGGTAGCCTTGTCGATGGTGGAGCCCAGAGTCTGCTGCGCCTGGGGTCAGAGGGATCAGGAAAGAAGCCCCACGCCCAGTAAGAGGCACGAGCGAGACAAGGTGGCTAGATAGGGATAGGACCCGGCCCGACGCTGCGTTTGGAGCACAATCGGCGGCCCAGGCCAGGGGCCGAGGGGCTTTCACCTGGGTCGCCGCCTCCCGCAGCTGAGTGCTCAGAGCCGTGTTTTTGAGCGTCTCGCGAGCCTTGTTCTCGCTCAGGCCAAGGCCAGTGAAGAGCGACAGGGAGTCCACATTCGCCATCGCAGGGACACCGGAAACCGAAAGAAAATTTGGAAGCCAATCTGCACGTTGGCATTAGCCCACTGACCAATAGGAGAGCGAAGCCGCGAGAGAGAACCAATGGCTTCCTTTCCTGGCGGAAGAGGGCGGGGCTCTCTAGTTTGTCGGCGCCATTTAAGGAACAGAGCGGGCAGGCAAACCGGAATTTCCGGGCGCTTCACTTCCGTCTCTGCGCTCCGGGTTTCTTTTAGGGACTATTTGCCGCGGACCTGGAGGGAGGGTGTTCAGCACCGAGGCAGGAGGCAGAAGGCAGACTCAGGCATGGCCCTTGCTCTTCGAGTTTTCTCCTTCAGCCCTGGAAACTTTGGGACCATCCCAATTTTGTTCTCGGGAGCAAATGGGAGTCCCTATCGCGTTTCTGACCTCACAGCTTTGGAGTTGTCATGGAAACAGTTGAGCAAACTAAAGCCCGGGAAATCTGGTCCGGACTCCAGCGCGGAGAATGTACGGAATGGCCTATCCACCCCTCGAGGGGCCTTATAAGCCTGACACCCGAAGGCGCATACCTGGCCGGGAGAGGAGGAGTTTGGGCCAGGAGGGGCCTTGCAGATTGATGATTTGGTTTACAATCTCCTGGCACACTTAGCCCACCTTGACAAAACATGCAAATATTACGAAAACCACAAGCAAATTAGACCTTGAAATCCATCTGCAGGCTTTTGACAGAATATTTTATTGAAGTTGTGACAGGGTGAGGCAGAGGAGATAGAATTCTTATGATGATGACTGTTGTGCTTGGGGGTTTCCCTACAGTCTCACTGCACTTCCAGGACCTGGTTGGAATTATCAGGCTAAAACAGAACGAACAAGCTGTTTTCTTTATGGAACTGGAGCTGCTGGTGGTGGGATGGTGAGGAGATCCCCAAATTTGGGATTGGAACTCAGGCTCTTGGAGGCCTTGTGTTGCTAATACTCCTGGACCTTCAAGGACTGGGCAGGATCCTGACTGCAGTCTGTCTCCATGTTCTGTGTCCTGCTTTGTAGCTATATCCCACTAATGACCAAGTTCCATTTCTGGGCTTATAGCTGGGTCCCTCATGATGACCACATGCCAGATTTCACTCAGGGACACACACTGCATCAGTATTCAGGTCCAGTCTTGTGTCTTGGGGCTTCCCACCTCTCCAAGGCCCCTTGGCCCCAGCCAAGGCCAGATGCAAGCATTGAGCAGGGGATGCAGTGTAGTGGTGCCATAGACAGGCATCAAGAAGCAGAGCCACAGCCATACCAGCCCTGTGCTGAGTCCACAGCTGCAAGTGCCTGGCCCAACACAAAGGGTCCTATGATGAGCAGAGTGCCTGCCATTGCCCCTGTCTCCTCTGTACCTGATGCCACTGAAGGATTCATTACAGCACCATCACCACCATCACTGAGTCCTGCAGGTCTGGTGATGGCCCCCTCAATGAAGTCAGGGCCTGCACCCCTTCCCTGGTTCCCTCATGGTGCCTACTCTGTGGACCCTGTGGCTTCATGTCACAGGATGAGGCAGTAGCCCCACCAGTGCTACCAAGAATGTCACAAGTGACAGTGGCAGCTCAGCCAGTCCTCTGGAGCCCTATGCCTTGCACAGAAGAGAACCATTAAGTTATATGGACCCAGCCTGGGGGGTTGCTGGCTTGCTTGCATGACCCCTGGCACTACTTCCAGGAAAATCAAGAAGAAGATGACCAAAGAGGAAAGCCAGGCAACAGCCAGCAAAGCTCACCTGTGGCATGGAAAGAGGCAGGGTCCAGCAGCCAGGCCAATAGACAGGTCCCTGTGGCATAGGCTGACAGTGAGCAGAGGCAGTTGAGGCCACAGTGCTGGTGGCCACGGGAGCCTTGTGCAGATGCCACAGAAGGGTAATGTGGTAGGCTCAGCAGCAGCAGGGCTGCAGTCGGAGCAGACAGAGCCCCTTGATCACTGCATCCAGCACATGCAGACCACTGGTGGCCAGAAACTTGGGGCACACAATGAAGGCCCAACATAATCCCATTGCAGTCTATGCCTAGCAAACCCTCTGGCAGTATGCCAGCACCAGCACCCAACCTGGCAATTAAATCATTTCTGCAGGGTCTCACACCCAGCTCTTCAGGCCCCTCTCCACAGCCACCAACACTACATGGCCCTTGTACTGTTGTCCCCATAGGAAAAAGCCAACATTGGTCATAGGGCCAGCTTTCTCCGGGAAAGCTCTGCTCATCGCCACCCGTAACTCTAGCCAAAGCTGAGAGGTACTATCAGGGCCCACATGCTGAGCTTCTTATAAGACTGGCCCCACAGGCTTGGGAGTGGGGATGGACCTACAGGGCTGTGAGGACCCTGCCCCCACCTCTACCTGCCTTATACTCTTTCTGGCTTTTCTGAACACCTGCCTCATGAGTACCTTTGCTGCCTATCTCCCTCCAGCTGGAAACTCCCACCCCATCCCCCAGCACTTTCAGACAGGAGGGAGCAGCATTATTCACGGAGAGGCACGGAGGCTTCTCTCAAGATGTGCCCTTGCCATATGTGTATACAAAGTCACAGAGGCTCTGAGGCTAGGACAAGCCTGCAAACCCACTGTGAGTGAACAGCCTGGGGCAGTTGCCAGGAGCCAAGGTCTCAGGGACTGTTAAGAGAAGAAATGGCCTGGCAGGACCCCGCACCCTCCCTCCCATAGGAAGTCAGCCAAGATTAGCTCTGGTCCTCTCTGCCTGTCCTCCTTTTGGAGCAAGGTCTCCTTCCCCACACCATAGTGTTTTTCCTGCTCTGTTCTCCCCTGAGGAATCCAGGTGGTGCTCAAACTACAGCAAAGAAAGACCTGATAAGAGGAAAGGAGGAAGAGATTCCCCCAGTGCCTCTTGTTCCCCAAAAAGTCCCCTCTGACCTGGTATCTGGCTGTCAGCTTCTAGAGTCTCATGGGGTACTCCTTTATTCCTTGGGTGTGAAGTATTGAGAGTGATACCAACCACAGCTGCCTCCATGTGGGACCCAGAACCAGTGGGGTCAAAGGGCAGCAGGCAGGCCTCAGAGGGCCCTGAGGGCACTGGGGGCTTCATGACCTACAGGGCCTGAGCTAGGACCCCACCATCTCTCCTCAGAACAGAGCACTTTCAGGGTCTTTAACACACACACACACACACCAGATGATGGGGAAGGGAGGTGGCGGCAGCACCTGGTGCATCACAGTCACTAAGTCTGCTTATTTATCATTTATTTTTAAAATATATTTAAACAGCAGCAATCACTTCCAAAATGCAAAAAAAAAAAATTACAATTTTTAGAATAAAATTATAACGTTTATAATGCGAGTCAGAAAGAATTGAAAGTACAACTGAAAATCACATCACGCAGCACTGGGGGTGGGTGGAGAAGCCAAGGCCCACTGGTTGGGAGTGTCAAGCTGACAAGAGGTCTCAACCTGTGAGGTTCCCACCTGCAAATCACACCCAACTCCCCATTGATGAAGCCAGTGTCCTCTGGGGTAGAGAAGGAGAAGCGGCAAACAGCTGACCCTCTGTGGGGGATTCCCCAAACCCAATCCCCACCACCAGCCAGGGACCTGCTAATCGACCTCCTCCATGTTGCTGTAGGTGGGGGCTGGGCGGTCCACAGGGGGGGCGAAGCGTTCAGGGGCTGTCCGCGCGGGGGCCACCTCGGGGGCCTGGCCGGGGCCTAGTCCCTGCAACAGAATATGAGGACAGGGGTTGGGGGCTGCCCAGCATGCCGCCTGGCATCCCGGGGGTGCTGGCTTGGAGCCCCGGCACCCAAGGGAGGGCCCCAAGGCAGGCGCAGACAGCAGCGGCGTTGAGACAGAGAGACAAGATCGGGCCTGAACAGTCTCGCTTTATTAACACTTTAAATACAGGAAGCTGCTTGGGCAGGGCTAAGCCCCAGGCCAAGGGTCAGAGCAGCAGGACAAATGGACAGACAGCTGGACAGATACCCATCCTAGGATGCTCTGCCCCTGCAGGAGCTACGGTCCCCACCCTCTTCCCCCAGATGCACACACTGAGGCCCAAGCCCAGAGTGGTCCCCACCACAGACGCAGGCATGGCCTGGCAGGCAGGCAGGTGGCCTCACAGCAGCTGCCTGCAGGCAAGCTCATCTCCAGCGACTCTGGGATACCAGAGGATAGAACACGTTGAGCACGAGGGCCACCAAAGCTGCCATGGTGCCCAGAACAAAGTACCGGAGGCAGCCCTCGTCTGGTGTGGTAGGGCCACGTGGTGGGGGGCCCACCCAGTCTTGGGGCCCCCAGGGACCCAGGGGTGCAGGCCCCTCGGGTACTGGCTCCTCCTCGGCCTCCAGCTCCTGCCAAATCCGGGAAGCCTATGGTGTGCGGAAACGGCCATCAGCACCTGGGGTGAGGGGGGGGACCTGGTGTCCCCAAGAACCCTGGCCATGACAATCCCACCCAAGGTGAAAGGAGCTAACTCCCTATGTCCCAGATCAAGCAGCAGGGAGGTGGGAAGGTGGGAGACAAGCGGGCCATTCAAAGGGTTGTCTAGACAGAGCACCAAAGTGGGCAAATCTTAACAGCATTTTGGCCTCCTTAAGAAGCTTCCCAATCGACAGGCAGCTTCCCACGGAGGAGTCGGGGGTTAGCTGGTCAGTTTTTTTGCCCAGACCTCCCACAGAGGGGACTGGCTCATGGAAGATAGAGCTGCCAACCCCAGCGTAATCTCCTGGCTCCCTCCCACCCACATTCAGATCCTGACCACTGTCTTCTGCAGGAATTTCTCTGAGTCTGAATGTAGAGGGCTCAAGGGAAGAGAGGACAGCAAGGAGGAGACCAGTCTAGAAAAGAGATGCAGCTGTGCCCACCAACCAGGCCTATGGCACCCCATGTCAGTAAAAGAAATAGAAGGTTCCAAAGGCTCAGCAGGGACAGATGCTCACCTCAGAGAGGGTGACAGCCACCCTAGGCCACGGAGCCTGAATAGGCCCTGTCCTGAGTGCACATCAGAACACAGGGATGATCACAAGTGAGGGTCTGTGGGCTGGCATGGGAGGAGTGTGCAGAAGAAAGCTGGAGAGTGTTAGGTACAGTCTGTTCATGGCACCATACCCAGTGAGGTTTGGAGCAGCTGCTTGGCCTGTGCCAAGTGGGTGCCTATGTGCACGCCAATGGCAGCATGTTGGTGTATATGCACCTTTGTAAGTGTCCCTACAGCATGGGGATCTCTCTGGCTAAGGCTTTGACATAAGGGAACCCTGTCTGCAACTCTCACAAATCCCAAGGCTGCAGGAGCCTATGGCTGGAGGAGAGGAAGCTGTGCCCCACCCCCTCCCATGTGTGCGTCGGGCCCCACTAGTCTGCAAAGCGTCCCCCATGCCTCACCTGGCTGGCAGCAGCCTCAGCTGCAGGGCCTAGGTCTGGGTGGTGCTCAGAGTGACCTGCCCGGGGGGGCCTCTCCACAGGAGAGTTCCGCCGACGGTAGAAGAGGACATAGGCATAACGAGTCACGACCTGGCTCTCGTCTACTGTTGTCACCGTGCTGTCATCAAACAAGCGCCAGCCTATAGCGAGGTGGGAAGAATGTGAACATAACCTGCACCACCACCCCTACCACCTATCCTGCTGGCTGAGTGTGCCCTCACCCACGTCGCTGCGCTGGCTGCTGCGGTCATTGGGCAAGCGTGCACAGGCGGTATAGTGGCCACCAATCATGCCTCCATAATGGTTGATGACAGCATACAGGTCGTAGCTGGGCAGCTGCTCCTCTTTCTGACCAATGCAGAACTTGCTCAGGTCCAGGTTCCTGTGGTCCCAGCCAGATAAAGGTAAGACAGTCAGTGGGTACACAGGATGTCTACCTTGGCCCCCATACCCTGCCTATAGTCCCCAGGCCCACTGCTCACCGAACAGGGAACTCCACCAAGTCATTGATCTTGTCACGCCATATGAAACTACGAAAGGAGAAGCGCTTGAGCTGCACGATGAGCACATTTGGCAGGCGCCACAGCAACAGCTGCTTGGAGGCCTCGCGGTGTTGTTTGCACTGTGGGCAGTACCTGATACAGGATAGAGGAGGGGTCAAGATCAGCAGATCTCCATTCTGCCCTGCCCCACTACCTGCCTGCTGCCCTATCCTCACCAAGCCTCCTCAGGTGCCAGCACCTCAGGCCGTGTGAAGAGGTTCAGGCACTGGTCCAGAGTGAAGTGGCCAGCACGGGCAGCCTCACCAGCAGAGCCTGGATCCTCAGCACATTCCAGCTCCTTGGAGGCTACCAATACAAACTCCTGCAGGCGTTCATTGTTCCGCCAGACTAGAGCCAGGCTGCAGTCATCACCTAGCTCTAGTGGGGTATCTCCTGGAGACGTGCAGGGAGAGAGATCATGCAGCTGTGGAGAGCAGCCAGCCCAATCTACCCCATAGTTCCCACCCACAGCCTCAGGCACCTTTGTCCTCTAGCCGCTGCTCTCGGTTGGATGCATCAATTTTATAGATAAAGAACTGGGGCGTGTGGACATTCATGGCTTCACTAGGGTGTTGGTACCCAGGCACAGCAGCTGTGACAGAACATGATAATCAGAGTTCCCCTGCCTATCAGGGCCTAAACAAGCTTCCTCCAACCTCCCCTACCTCAGCTCCAGAGTCTTTCACCAGACTCTTACCTTCAGGCCGGGATACCCTCTCACCAACAGGCAAAGAGCCAACTTCAACGGGTCCACTGCCCAGCATCTCAGAAGAAACTCCACTGGAGCTGGGCACAGGGCCCCGGTCAGGGGCTGCCCATGCCCGGGGGACTCCGGTGTCCCCCTCAGCCACAGGGGTCACCAACTGGAGTTCAGGCGGCTGAGTGAGGTCCCTCTCACTGTCTCCAGCCTCCAGGGAGCCAGTGGAGAGCAGTGTGGTGCAGCCAGGGCCCTGGAACTCCAAGGCCATGCGGCCAGGCTGGAAGGGTGGTTGGAATACGCTCACAGAATACCTGGCAATGGGTAGCAAGTCAAGTAAGGATCCTGACAATCCCATCAGGCACCTCTGCTCCCCACGTACCCCAAGTGTAATCCAACCACTGGCACTTACCGGGCATAGCCCTCTAGCAACTGAGCAAGACGGGCGTAAGTGAGGCGTGAGGCAGGTACACTGACGAGGAAGGGGTAGCCAATGTTCTCAGGGCGGCAGAGGCCCTTGTGGTCAGGCCAATGAGTTTTCTGGCAGAGCCTGGAGGGAAGGGGGAGGTAAGAATAGGGCCTTCCTCCCACCTCCTATGACTCTACATTGGGGGCTAGCCTCTGGCCCTGGGAACTGGGTATGCCAGCCCTGCCTCCCCCAGGGCCTGACAGAGTTGGGTAGCAGGTAAAGGGCTTAAAACATGTGTGCCTCTATGTGGAAGGGAGATAGGGTGGCAAGTGGAAGGTAGAGCGGAGGGATGGGGAGACTACAGGGTTCCTCACTGGTTGCAGTAGCCCACGCGGTAGCACCGGGTACAGCGCTTCAGCTTCTCATCCTCTGACTGCTGCTTCCGCTGGCAGGCTGCACACTTGGAGATGGGGACACTGGGCACCTGGGGGCGCTAGGATGGGTCGTCTGGCTCAGCAAGGCCAGGCCAGGTGGGAATGCCACACCCCACCAGGGCCATGTCCCATCAGGTTGGAACCCACTCACCTGTTGCACCTCTAGCACCACCACCCGCTCCTTAGCCAACTCTGGGGATAGCAGCTCAAAGCAGAGGAGCATGTCAGATGGGGACACAGTGTCCAGTGAGTGGGAGGGCAGGAACACACGGTGGAAGCGATTCTTAATCACCTGGGTACAGAGAACACACAAATCCTATGTGAGGACAAGCCCTTTCCCTAGCCCTGCCCCAGAGAACAAGCAGAAGGCTGGGCCCTGATATTGGGTCTGTAGGGGCAGGGGTAAGGACTGTGTGTCCCAAAAGAAGCATATGTCTCTGCTGGCAACAGCCTCAGTGCCCAATGGAATAAGGAGCCTAGTGCATCAGAGAACCAGAACTGGAGCGGGTATCAACCACACCAGCTCTCCACACTGAGGGCCTCTATCCTGCTATCAACTAGTGGGGCCCTGCTGAGACTGCAACATGGTTTTCATGGGGGGGGCCACATTCGAGGAGGCTCCTCCCCACCTCTACCCTCCTGAGGAAAAGGGCACTGCCAGGCTGGAAGCTGGAAACTTTCAGGGAAGACCAGCACACAGATCTGGAATAATATGAAGGAGCAGCACGATGGAGGAAGAACCATAGCTAGTGGAAGGATAGCGCTGCCGCTCAAGCTCCTTGTTTGAAGAGAAAAACAGTTGGGGGCCACCATCAAAAGGGGGAGTAAACCCTGATGATGGCTGGGAACTGAGGGCACCTCTGTTGCACAGCCCAAGTGCCTGGCTTCAACCATGCCTCAACCAAAAGCACACCACCTGTTTTTATGCAGTCACATGCACATTCATGTATACATGTATAGATGCCAATGACTGTACATGTGTGTCTGCATGCTGTGATTACATGTGTCCACGTGTATAAGAGCTTGGGGAAGGACATACACACCTCAGTCAGACGCAGGTTCTCAGGCTTCACATGGACACTCTGAGAGAGAGAGTCCAACACTTCACTTGCGCTGGAGTTCTCCTTGCTGATGCTCACTAGGAACTGTGGTGACAAGAGTAGAGTCCATGAGGGAGGTGAGGCAGGGTCTCTGGGATAGCCCAGAAGTAGGGGCTTACTCCTCACCTTGATGGGCTTGCTGTGGGGCTCCCGGGCAAAATAGAAGACGGGGAGAACCTTCTGCTTCTGTGGCAAGGGCACCGGCAGGTACAGAAATGGGTCAAAAGTGATGGAGACCTGCGGATGCACAGGTGGCACTGGGTGGCTGCACAGGGAGTCGGGGGGGCAGGATGTTCATGACCAGAGAGCCCAATCCAGGCCCTCAGATGGCTCTCAGGGCCTCACAGCCAACCAGCAAAGTCTCAGGGTTGAGAACACTAGATAGACCAGAGGAGGGCCATCAGGAGGGAACAATCCCTCTCTCTGGCACTGGAGGCCCTGCTCAGCCTAGCCCCTTCATCAATCTGCCCTTCACTCGTACTCCATGTGCCTTTCCAATCTCACCCATACCCCTGCCCCACCTTACAGCTGTCTTTGAAACCAAACATCACTTTTACCTCAGCCAGGAAGCCTACCCAGCCTGACCTCTGCAGTCCACATAGGAGCCTAAGGCCTCCCTGTCAGATTCCTTGCCCAAACCTTGCCGTGTAGCACCTAAAGAAGCACATGCCTCTGACCTCAATTTGAGCAGGCTAGCTAAGCCAAGCTAGGGAGTCTCTTTCTAGGGGAGCCCATCACACCTTGGCACACACAGGGCACACCAGCTTCGACTTGTACTGGCCCTGAAATAGGTCCACGATGAAAGAGTCATTCCTCATCTTGTGCCGCTGCCATGCTTCCTCAGCCACCACCTGAGGGGCAGAGTGGTGAGGACCGAAGAGACCTAGGAACTAGGATGTGCATGAGACATGCCAGCCTCCACCCCCAACCCTGACCTCATCAGGCCGCCCATCTGAGTCCACGGTTTCTGTGTAGGGCTTGTTCTGAATGCGGTTCAGGTCCTCGTGCAGCCCATCCAGCAGGAAAGCCATGAACTCCTGGGCGTCATGCTGTGCATAGCCTGTGAACTGGCTGGCCTTGCTCGCCACAATGGCCTGGATGCAGGGGCAAGGTGTGAGCATGGAGCCCCAGCACCCACTGTGCACCCAGCTGGCTGGCCCTCCCCACCCTCTCCAGCCAAGGGTGGGAGTGGCCACAGATCACCTTCAACTTGGAAGGCTGGAAGGCATGGTGGGTGCCCTTCCACAGTGCCCGGAGCAGTACGGCAAAGCCAATGGCAAGACGCCCACCAGTCCCAAGAGGGTTGTTGTAGTTGATCTCAGCCTCAAAGGAGCGGTCTAGGGACAGCAGCCAAGTAGAGGCGTGAGCAGGGGAAGGCATCCCCTATGCCCATGGCCCCAGGCTCCAGACCCTATTCTCACCATGGAAGAAGTCCCGGAGCTCCCGAGTATTAGACAGAGACTGAATGACGCTGTTCATGAAGCAGGTGTTGCCTAGATTGACAAGGCCAGTGAAGCCTGGCAGACACACCTTCTTCTCTTCTTCTTCCTCTTCTTCTACACTATCTCCACTCACGGGGCTGTGGGGCATTGGAGGCACCATACATGTGGGCTTGGGCTGTGGGAGCAAGGGGGGCATGAGAGAGCAGCCCTGAGGCTCTGCAGCCTCCATCCTTGGCCCTCTCCACCCCAGGATTCTCACCGAGGCCAGGTGTGATTCTGGCTTTGGGGCCACATGCTCCAGGGGGGTGCGGGCTGCCACACCATCCAGCCCTGTGTCCTCAGATCGAGCCTTGGGTTTCTCCTTCTCTATAGCCCGGGATTCCTCCTGGCCTGTCAGGGGGTGGGGGGCACCTCCCGGTGGGGTTGAATCCAGAGGGGTTGGACCTGTCGGCACGGCAACCTTTGCACCACCCACTGCACCTTAAAAAGGGGGAATGAGAGGGCTGGTGGTTAGCAGCATGTGGCAGGGGTAGGGGTCCCAGTCATGTGGGCTGGGCAATGAAGGGAGCTCGCATGCAGACCTCGTGCAGCTGGAGCCTCCAGGCCCCCCCAGCGCTGACTCTGCCGCTTACGGAGGCAGATGTCGATGCGAGAGGCTGTGAAGCAGAAGGTGCACTGCTCTGGCTCAATCAGGTTCCTGTGGGAAAAGGCTGAACTCAGGAACTCAGGTGGAGTAGGTAGGCTAGGGAGATGGGGCCCAGGTTGGGACAGGCACAGTGGTGGGGCTGGGCACCACCCACCTGAGCTTCACCTGCCAACGGAAGATGGTGTGGGGCCCACAGCCTGGGTGCAGTCTTAGGAAGTTTCCGTCCCTGCAGAGGCAGAGCAGGGGCAGGGAATGAGAAAGAACATGAGACAATGTCCTGCTTGAGGCACACTGTCTGTCCTGTTTCCTGCCCACCAACCCACCTGGTCTGGAAGATAAGCGTGAAGTCCTGCTCGCGGAACAGCACTCGAGAGGCGTCCCTGCGGATTTCCTTCACATACACGTGCACCACCACCGAGTCTGGGCCCTTCTCATATGAGTCATTCTTGACAAATGCCAGGTTCACCATGGACTCAGGCTCTATGTTGAGACCACAGCTCAGTGCCCCCCAGAACAGGTTCCAGCCTGTTGCTGCTCTACTCTTTACCTGCCCACCAATCTTGCAACACAACGTATGGCTCTGCCTGGCCACCATCACCCCCACCTTTACCATCCACCAAGGTTGCAGCATTTGCTGCCACTGCCATCTCCTCTTTGGAACCGTCACCTTTCTCAGGGTCTCTGCTCCGGCTCACGGCTGGGGAGGCTGGGTCATTCCTGAGGGACACTGCCTTCTCTCCTGCCAAAAGTGCTAGATTCTCCTCTGAGCCCAGGAGGCAGGTCTGGGGGTTCAGCGGTGGTACCCGGAGTTGTTCCTCAGCTTCAGCCTATTCATGGCGAGATTGCGGGCAGGATCAGCCCTGGGTCTGGCAGGTGGCCCCCCACTGCAGTCCACACCCTTCCCCCCCATTTCCCAACTCCCACACAGACACCCCACTCTCACCTGGGGGGCCGGCTCAGCCAGGACGGGGGGGGCATCGCCTCGTGGTCCAGGGCCATCTCTGGACCCCTCCCCCTCTGGTCCTCTGCGGAGATGCACAGCCCTCTTGGCACTGGGCCCTGCCTGTGCCCCAGGGCCAGCCCCCGCGCCTACCTCACCACGGCCCTGGGCCCGCTTCTGGTTCCGGGCCTCCTGCTTAGCCCGGCGGGGCTCAGGGCCCGACTCCAGGGCAATGGGAGACGGCTCCTGCCCATTCTCCTGGCACCGCAGCCCTGACACCAACTCCTGGGTCCCTAGAGGTTTCTTCTGCCAAAGATACAGCAGTCAAGTCCTGTCAACTACACTAGGTATCCCTACCCTACCCTGCTCTGAAACTTACCAGGAGAGAGGGCCATGTGAGCAGAGGCACCTTCTTGGGCAGCGCCAGCTGCAGGAGACCACCTTTTCGAGCCTGCACTTTGGTGCAAGAACTTTCTATCTCGGCGTAGAAAACACCACCCCACTGCCGACCACCTGGAGACAGAGTGGGAGCAGTAAGCTGGGGGGCTGGGGGGTATCAGAGGACTCAAATATACTGTTGGCCTCAGGGCAGATGGACACACCTGGAAGCCGCACCACACAGTCTGTGTCTGTGAAAGCAGCATCCACCTCCTCCAGCCGCAGGGGACCCGCTCCCACACGCAGCTTGACAATCACCTCATCTGCACTCTGCCTCCAATCGAGCAACAACTCTGTAGGGGGAGTGCCAAAGAGACTGTGAGGGTCTCCATAAACTCTCGATGGGGATAAGCAAGTACCAGCAACCCAGACCTAATAGGACTGCTCCAGATGAAGGCTATACCCCCAGCACCCTCTCCTCTCCTCTAGCACTCTAGCACTCAAAAGACCTATTCATTACTTACCCTCTTTGGTCTGTTCCTCCTGAGGAGTGGACACTGACCCTGAAAACAAAGGAAAGAACAGGGAAACGATGATGGGGAGGCAGCCTTGAAGACCCCACCACCCCACCAAGCAACATCTTCAGGATCTCAGCCAAGTAACTGGACATCAAAGCTGAGGCTCTACCCAGCCTGCCATGGGTCCTTCTCTCAGCATCAGACCAGGACAGAAGGAACAGCAAAAAAGTCATCTCCCAATCCCCAATCTATATGCTCAACAGGAAGGGAGAGAAAGGCCACAAGCACTGTGGGAACGCCACTACCACCTCTTCTAGGATCTCCATCCTTGCTCTCCTGGTTTGCTCGATCCTTCTGCTTCTTCTTACTGGTGGCCTCCTCCAGTCCCGGGGGCCCTCTCCTTGGGCCCATGGCACTGGCCCCACCAGACATCTTGAGCCGCTTGGTTGACAGCCAGAGTGCCCTGGGGTCGGCAACGGCGTCTGGGTCAGGGCTACGGCGCTTTCTTCCTGGCCCAGCTATCTTGGCAACTCTCTGTGGTCAAATTCTCCAGCAAGGAACTGACACCCTAACGAGAAGGGACCAGTGATCACTACCAAGGCCCAACAATTTGCTCCTTGGGTACAGCCAGGGCTCAGCAACCCAGGATACTCCTAACCCTACAGAGCAACATCTCTCCACCACCTGATGTAGTCCTGGACACTCTCAGACTATTCTGAAGGAGGAACAAATAATGCAAGTAGCAGCACCCACTTCTGGCTGAGCCTCCTAGATGCCTGCTATACATACTCACCAAGATGGAAGCCTCGCTGAGGAGGCGCCAGGTCAAGGCAGCCATGGCCTGCGACCAGGCTCCTCCACCAATCTGGAGAGGAGCCATGGCTCCAGCCCACAGGGCTGGCGCTCTGTGCAGGGTGTTCACTTTTCCTTCACTCTCACTGGCTGCTTAGTCACCACCCGAGAAGTAGGAGGTGGAGGAGGAAGGTAGGAAAGGAGGAGACAATCAAGCAGCAGGATGACCAGGCTCTGTAGCTAAAAACAGGCCCAGCCCAGGTGCTACCATTGCCCAGGCAAGGTCCTCGGGTTAAGGTGCCCCATCTGCTGCGTATCAGCTCCCACCTTCCTCTGAACCTACTCCTGTGCACTGCTTGGTTTATTTCCTACATCCCAAGAGAGATTCCTCTCTCCAGCTGCTGTCCCAAGCAGAGGGGCCTTTGTGAAACCTGGGGTGAAAAGGGTATCCAGATGTCATATTACCCTTTCAGCAGCAACCCTGCCCCAGAGCCAAGGCAGGGCAGGCAGCCAGTTTGAAACTGAAACAGACATCATTCCCTTCCTTCCAAGTCCATTGCTCATCAGCTCTGAGCCAGAGACCTACTCAGTTTCCCACCGATGCACCAGTGGATTCTGGGCTGTTTCTCCATCCAAAGTAAAATTCTCAAAACTGAGATAAGGGTCGGGATAACTCCATGGGTCCAGGACCCCTGGCAGCCTCAAACTCGGCCTGAGACAATAGCAGGACAGAGAATGACTAGTCGGTGCTCCCCAGGGTGTGTGTCTGTGGAGCGGGGTTGGGGTGCAGATATCCTTCTATGGGTCAGATGTGGGACTGGTGGGCTGGATCTTTAATAACGACAGGTCCAGAGCTGAGGGGCGGACACCCTCCGCCTCTTTGCACCCAGGCGCCACCTAAAGTCGCAGATCGCGTTCCTCCCTCATCCTCCCGGGACATCTAGACAGGAAAGAGACTGCCTAGAGACCCAAGCCGGCCTAATACCGCCACCCCCGGGATTACTGACCACAGACCAGCGCCCCTGCCGGGTTGCGACCCAGCTCCAGCCTCTGAACCCTGGGCCCGCCACCACCTCCTCCAGGAAGCCGCCCTCACTCGCCGCCAGCCCTCTCTGAAGCGGGAGGCTGGCCATGGGTGTAGCGTAACGGCCCCGCCTGCATCGGTGGGCGCAACACGCCGCGGGGCTCGAGGAGTCGAGGCTGGCACGGCCCGTGACCTTGAACAGGCCACCCTGAGCCCGCGTCGTGGCCTCCCGGCTCCGGCCGGACAGGCGAATAGAAGCCTGCCCCACTCACCGAGCGAGGCCGCTGCCGCCAGCCCTCTTCGGACCCTGGCAACCCACTCTCGGTTCCGGTTCCGGCGTCAGGTCGGTTCCGGTTCCGGCGCACCCCTCCCCCGTCCCGGAGCCGCTGCCACCGCCTCAGCCGCTTGTTTTGTTTCGACTACTAGTTACAGCCACGAGTGGCTGAGCGCCGAGCTGGTGACGCACTTCCGGCGGGAGTGGGCACGCGGCAACGGGCAGCTCCGGGGCGGGCCCGAACGGAGGAGGCGGGGCTCCGGTGCCATAGCCTTGCGGGGGCTCTGCTGGTGGACGCCTTTAGGGTCTCCTGGAGACTCCGCCCCCCCAAGTCAGAGTGGAGACAACACAGGAGGGGTTCACACCAGTTTATTGGGGGCTTTGCCAGGCTGGGAACTGTTCCATGCATAGGCAGTAACGCGTGCGGGACGGGGCTGTGGACTGGGGTAGGCCTCCGGCAGGGGTCACTGACAGGTGTTATAGATCTGGACCTGCAAGTTGATGGCTTGAAGCACGCTGCGCATTCTGGCCTCCAGCCCATCCAGCTGGGCCGCTTTGCCCTCCAGCGCCCGCTCATTCTCCTCATAGGTGCCCTCCAGCTCTAAGAGGGGCAGATTTCAGCTGAATGGTCCCATTCCCAGAGTCCCACATCTCTGGCACCCACCCACCCCGATCCTCACCCTGCAGCCGCTGCAGTTTGTCCTGAGCGGCCTGCAACAAGCCCCGAGCCTCATCCCGCAGTTGCTCTGCCCGTGCCTGCGCAGCCAGCACACCCTGGGCCTTGCGCTCAGCCAGGGCCCTCACTGTCTGATACTGGTCACCTAGTGGACCCTGCAGCAGCTGCAGACGTAGAGGGAAGAGTCAGGATGTAGAGGTCACTCAGCGGAGGCCCAGCCTCTACCCCTACCCCCTCCAGCTGGCTCTGCCTCAACCCACCTGTTCAGCCTCTCGGGCACGACCCTGGGCACTGCCTGCTGCTTCTTCAGCACTAGAGGCTGCCAGGCTATTCCCTGCTCGTTTCAATTTCAGAGCCTCCAGGAGACCATCCAACTGCTGAGCCCGCTCACCTGCTGAGCTCAGTGCCTGCTCTGCACCTGCCATCCTCTCCTGTACCTGCCATGGGTGAGCCCAAGGTTAAACAGGTCTACGGGGCATGCCCATCACTTTGCCCCACTAATGTCCCAGAGAGACCACACCTGGTGCAGGGTTTGCTCTGTGTCCTGTGTGTCAACCACTGCCCCCTGGATGGCACCCTGAGCAGCACCCTGTGCCCGCTGGGCCTCCTCCAGTGCCGCCTGTACTGTCTCTGCCTTCTGTTTCTCACCCTCAGCCCGGCTCCTGGGGAAGAGAGGGAATCAGGACCTGCAAATATCAGGACCCGGTGTCAAGGATGGGGCCCAGGGTCAGGGTCAGACCGTGCCCGTCGTGCATCCTGCAGCAGCTGCTCCGCCTGACGCACATCTCCTACAGTACGTGCCAGGATTGTGTCCACATCCGCCAGGCTCCGGACCCGCTCTGCAATTGCGCCCACCAGGTGCTGGATCTGCTCAGGTGATGCTGGGATAGAGAGCTCTAGCACCCGTGTGGCCACCATCTCAATGCTATCGGGATCAGCCCCCTCCTCTATGGGGACACAGACAAGGGCTTAGGGACACAGATTCTCTAGCATGGGCATAGGGAGACAGTCTTGGGGTAGGGACTCAGGGACCTCACATGGGATATGGGTTTGTTAATAGGTGTAAGGATGTAACGACAATGAAAGGGACTATACATGAGACACAGACTCATGGTCACGGACTTGGGGACCACATATGGGTAAGGGCTCAGGGACCAGACATGGGGTCATAAACACAGGTCCAATGCAGGCCCTGACCCAAATAAGATCCCAGGGACATAAGTATGACACAGACAAGGGGAAATGACCACATGGCCTGGGCCACACAGGAGGCTCACGGCTGAGGAAGTCCTTCACACTCTGGATAAGTTCCCGCAGTTCCTGGTTGGCCTGCTCCACCTGTTCCCTGGAAGCATTAGCCTTCTCCAGGGCTGCCTGGGCCCGCTGCTGTGCCTCGCCTGCCTGCCGACGAGTCTCAGCCACCTGGCTGAGGATGCCACCACCTTCTGCCAGTGCCCGCTGCAGCTCTGCCTGTGTGTGCCGGGCCCGACCCAGCGCCAGGTCTGCCATGGCAGCTGACCCGTTGCAGCTGAGGCCCCCACAGCGGGGCTGCCCATCCTCGTCCCGACAGCCGGCACCCCCACAAGGGCTCATAGCACAGGGTGCATCCCCTGGGGGCCCACACACCTGCCACACACACACAATAAGTCAGGGCCCTGTGAAGGGACAGCCACACCCACATGTCCCACCCCATGTTTGTGTCTCACCAGTTCATTTATGCTTGTCAGGTTCAGGGTGTGGGTATGGGCAGAGAGCATGCTCAGTGCCTGCTGGTTGGCCATGTTTTTGCGGTTGAAGTCCTCCCTCTGGGCACCCATCAGCACCTCTGTCTGGTGCCGAGTGCCTGCTGAATTGCTCACAGGGCTGGGCACTGTCAAGGCTGATGTGTTGGCACGACGTTCTGCCTCTGCAGACAGGCTGTAGGCATGGCAGATGCTGTCATAGGCACCTAAGTTGGGCAGAGGGAGGCAGTCAACTGAAGATCAACCCTGGTCCAACTGCCTAGTTGGTCAACAACTCACCTAGGAAGTTTGAATGCTTGAGCAGGTCCAAATGCTGGTCGAGCTGCCGCAGTGTGAGATTAAGTGCAAGCCCATCTCTCTCCAGACTGCTTAGTGCATGGTTGGCATTGAAGTTCTCATCCTGCACATCTGTCAGTTCTGCCTCCAGCTGAGTCAGGTGCTCAGTGGCCTCCCCAATTTCATGCCTGTGCCAGTAAGGGGGCGAGGTGTTTATGGAGGTTTCAACCGTGGTCCACTGGGCCTCTGCCCCATCCCACCACATATCCTCGAGCCCATCCTCACCGCAACTCCTCTGTGGCCTCCACGAGCTGCGCAGTGGAGGCAGCTGAGGTGTTGCGGGCACCCACAATCCCCTGCACAGTGCCCAGCTTTTCTTGTATGTGCCAGAAACTGCTCTCAAAGGCACCTAGCACACCCATCTGCTGCAGCTCCTGTGCCCGCTGCTCCACGCGCTGTGTTCGGGTGGCCAAGTCCTGCACCACACGGTCCCAGTCCCCAAAGCATGCATGGCAGGGGTGGCAGGCAGGAAAGACACCTGAGAAGCCACGGGCACACTGGTCACAGCGCACGCCAGACACACCTGGGCGGCAGCTGCAGTGGCCTGTGGAGCGGTGACACTGAGGTGTGTCTATTCCACGAGAGTCACAATCACAGGCTGCAGGAAAGGGCAGATCACAGAGTTAGGGTGCCGGTGGAGCATCCTGTGAAGTCCCCCATCCACCCTGGCCCTGCTGGCTCCCTCACCACGGCACTGCAACCCAGGGTCTCCCCAGTGGAGCTCCTGGCACTCAGAACAGGTTCGTCCACCAAAGCCAGCACGGCAGTGGCACTGCCCTGTGAACTAGAGTGGGAACAGGACAGAGGTCAGAGCCTCAATCAGAGACTTGAGGCAGACAGCTGGCCCCATCCACCCAGAGATCCACAGGAGGGTCCCATACCTCATTGCAGGTGAGGCCTCTGGCTCGGCTTGGGTGGCAGGCACAGGGCTGGCAGCCATGGCCACTGGTAAGGTTCCAGAAGTTGGGGGCACAGTGGTCACAGCTAGGGCCCTGGACATTGGGGAGGCATGGGCACTGCCCACTGCTTGGGTCACAGTTGCATTGGTCAGTGGATGGGCACTGCTGGGGATCTGTGCCCAGCAGGTTACAGGTGCAGCCTGTACCAGCCAAGATGAGCACACTAATCAAGGAGAGCCAGAGCAATGGAGCCCCACACCAGCCATCCCCTCCTATACCCACACTCACGGTGACAGCTCTGCCGGGCAGCCTGCCCATGGAAGCCAGGCTTGCAGTGGGCACAGTGTGGCCCCTCCGTGTCGTGTATGCAGCGCAGGCATTGCCCCGTGTGGGGGTCACAGGCATCAGGGTCCGTGGGGTCAATATTCCCACTGCACTCACATGGTTGGCACTGGCCACCTGGCCTTGATGGGTCCCCAAAGTGCCCAGGGGCACAAGCTTCGCACCGCAGCCCTGCCCACAGTCAGGGGGAAGGCATGAGTGCTCAGCTTAGCTGCCCCACCCTGCTCCCATGCCTGCACCTTACCCACTCACCTATGTAGCCTGCCCTGCAGTGGCACACAATCTGCTGGGAGTACCCATCCCGATGGCAAGAAGTAGCAAAGTGCCGCCGGCTCCCAGGGCCTTCGGGGCAGGGACAAGGCCGGCACTGGCCCCCATATGGCAGCTGTGGGTCCCCGTGGAAGCCAGCAATGCACCTGCAGGGAGGGGCAGGAAGAGATGTGTCATCCCTGAGCAGCCTGCCCACCCACCAACCCACTCATAGCTGCTCCAGGCTCACCTTTCACAGTGCTCACCCCCTGTGTGATCACGGCAGCCCAGGCAAGTGCCTGTGTGGGTGTCACATTCATCTGCATGCCCATTGCAGACACATGGCCGGCAGCTAGGGAATCCCCACTGGCCACGCTGGCAGCGGTCACAGTGAAGCCCAAAGGCACCAGTTCGGCAGGGGCATTGCCCACTGGTCCCTTCACATAGGCTGCTGAGTGCCCCCTCAGGGCTGCACTGGCAGGCTGGGGGCAAAGCAGAGGCTGAGCCAGGGAGGGGGTTTGAGGGGAATCTGTGTGAGAACAGGGTGGAAAGGTCAGGGAATGGAAGAAAACTTCAAGTGACCCAGGCCTGAGAGTATAGGGTCCAACGCAGACTTAGAGGAAAGAAAAAAAAGAGCCAAGGGAGGAGAGAGAACACTAGTGGGGAGGAGAGAGAAGAATCAGAGGGAAGAAGGGGCAGGCAAGTACCTTGACAGCCTGTGGGGCCAAAGCCATAGTAGCCAGGGGCACAGAGGTCACAGCGGCGCCCAACCACTGCAGGTTTACACAGGCACTGACCGCCATGGGGGTTGCACTCAGAACTCAGTGAGCCCTGGGGGTTGCACTGACAGGCTGTGGAGAGGGGGCATATGGCCAAGTCAGACTGGGCCCCCACACCTCTGCTCCACCAACCTACATCACAGACACTCACGCAGGGCACCGTTGTAGAGCAGGGTGGACAGGCTGATGAGGAGCGGGGCACAGGCCTCAGGGGGAAGAGTCTTGCTGGGCACCAGACCCTCCTCATGGCAGCGGTAGCGTTCAAAGGTGGCACGACGCTCCAGGGCAGCAGCATCACCCCCACTAAACATCTCCAGCACCAGAACACGGGGCAGCAGCACCAGCTGAAGAGATGAGCAAAGAAGAGTGAGGTTTAGACTCAGGACCGTATTGGCACTGCCAGAGCACTTAGCTTAGCACCGTCATGGGCCTGCCTCTTCTGTCACAGACCCCTCCTATCCAGCCAACATTACCAGTCCCATCCCACAGGCCCTGCCATCTTGTTTGGTGTGGGGAGAGGGGACTGTTCACCGAGTCAATGAGCAGGCTGGGTCCAGAGTAGGAGGCATCAGGCTGGGCACTTTCCCCTGTTCGCACCAGCTTCAGATGCAGCTTGTAGGAGTTGCCAGTCTCAAGGCAGACAGGTCTGGGAAGCACCATGTACCTGGGGGAGGTGAGGACAGGTATGAGGGACATCCAGGGTCCCTATACTCATCATCCTGGGCCTCCCACCCCCACCCCCACCAGCAACTAAACCATTGGCCAAGAAAGAGACGAGGGCTAGGCCAGGCTGGGCTGAGCTGGGCCAGGCCAACAGACAACTGGACAACCTGACAGAGAATCTGTACAGAAGATTCCCATAAATGTGCCTCACTGTGTAGTCCAGTCTCACTGAAAACACTCCATACAAACTTGCAACCCCACAGCATTTCCCTGGAGCAAATACCCACCAATTTTTCTTCAATGACTTCTTCACACCTCCTCCAACCTCGACCTCCAACCTCCAACCTCTGCTCCTCTTCACCAAAACTGCATCACCTCCCCCACCTCTTCCTCTCTCCTAGATCATTCCCATCAGCCTGCAAGACCATACTTGGGTTCTTTTATCTCCCCTGAAAAACTCTTCCCTCAATCCTTTAAGTCTTCTTCTAGCTGCTGTCTTGTCTTTGCTCTCCTGACCAACAAATTCCTAAAATTTGACTGTAATCATTGCCTCCACTCTCTAGCCTCCCACTCCAGTGGAACTTCTCCCCAGCATGCCCTGGAGACAACCTATGCCATGGTCACCAATGACCTAGATGTAACCAAACCCAGTGGACACTTCTCTATTCTTATCTGCTCCAGCATTCAGCAGCATGCAATGAGATCAGTGCACCTTCCTTCCTGAGACACTCTTCTCTTAGCTTCTGAGACCCTGTCCACACTCCGGATTTTCCCCCACCCCCCAGCTCCTCCTTCTCTACTGGCCTCTAACATTGGAATACCCCAAAGCTGGGTTCTGGTCCTTCTTCCTTTCTCTGGTCATTTCATGTAGAACCACTCCTTTAGTGACAAGTCCCAAATTTATATGTCCAACTTGAGCCCTCCCAGTAATTCCAGACACAGAAATCTAACCACCCACTGGCCTTCTCCGCAATGTCTAAGCATCTCAGAACTGCTCCTCCCTATGTTTCCATCTCAGTAAAGAGCCCCACCCCCATCCAGATGCCCAGGCCAAAAATCCAAGAGTCACCTTTCCACTTTCTCTCCCTTTCCTATATGTCTAAGCCATCAGCTCTGCTGCTAGAACCCTCTGGAAACTCCCTCTTCTTGCCGCCTCTACTGCTATACCTTGGTCTAACCCACTGTCACTCAGCTAACTCAATAGCCTCCAACAGATCTTCCAGCTTCCACCTTGGCCCCTTTAAGTCTATTCTCCATTCAGCAACTAGAGGGATCTTTGTTAAACACAAGTCACAGTTGGCAAAATGTCTATAATTGGTACAGTCAAGTTCATTATGCTATTCTCTCTGTTTCTGTGTATGTTTGAATATTTACATGATGAACACTTAAAAAAGAAGTAAAAAAAAAGATATATAAAAAAGATTAAAAAAAAGATATATAAAACAAATATTACCCAAAATGTAACAAAAGGTTAATCAGACCAGTCACATCCCTGCTCAGAGTGCTCTGATGCCCTCCCTTTCCTCTGTGGGCACTCCCTTTAGTGACACTGGATAATTTCCTATTAACTCCTGCCTTGGCCTCCGGAACTTAGACCCCTAAGAGAGCAGGCCTTTTTCTGTGTACTTCCTTCCTCTGACCAGTGCCATGCCCAGCAACGCTTGGCAAATAGCACACAGGAGAAAGCACTTAAAGGAAAGAACAAATGAATGAGCAGTGGGGTCTTCCAAGTGCTCTGCAGGGAGCTTAGGTCTGACCCACAATCCCCTACCATTGTGGGTGCTACCATTGGTGCCCTCACCTGGTGTCTGGTTGTAGGGTCACTGGGATGTGGTCGTCCTTGGGTAGCACATGCCCACACAGACTGCGGGCAGACACAGGCCCTGGGCGCTGCACAGTCAGTTCCATCTCTGCCCATTGCTCAGGGACCTGGGGGAATAGGATGATGGACAAGATGCTCCTACACCCAGAGGTTCACCTCTGGGTTAGGTGTCAAAGGGTCTGACCTGGGGCTCCAAGCGCAGCAGCAGGTCATAGTCCATGGCTCTTGGCACAGAGGCCACCAGGAACTCCAGTGCCTGGCCTTCCTGCAGCCTAACGAAGCCCGGGCCCGTCCAAGATGGAATCCTCCCAGGGGTCACCAGGCGCTCCACCACATCAAGCACCTGGAAGGAGATGTGGCCGGGGATGGGGGCTCAGGTGAGGCACTGCCTCTTCTGCCACAGCCTGTCCCCAAACCTCAGCTCTCCAACTGAGGCCTTGCCCAAGGCCAGACACCCACACACACAAGGCACAGCCCATAACACTGCCTCTCTAGCCATAGTCCCACCCATGCCCTGCCCTCCAACACTGCCCCCCTACCTGCCCTTGGGCGTCCTCTGCCTCCCAAGTTAGGTGGTCAAGGAAGGGTCGGAAGTAGCCGGGCTGCACCTGCTCACAGCGTCGCCCTACCATGTACTGGCGGCAGCGGCACTGACCTGTGGCCTCGTTGCACCTGGGGAGTGCACAGTTACTCAAGAAGGAACCCCTATCCTGCCCAAGATCTTTTCCCACCCTTTCTGGGGCCCCGTATACAGCACTTACTGGGGATCCAAGGCACCACCCACATCGCAGTCACACGGACGGCAGCCGAGCAGGTCATGACTCAGGCCCCAGTGGCCAGGCTAGGGGAAAGGAGGTTGCTGGGGGCCAGAAACAGACCTCCTTGCCACCCAGCAGGGAATCCAATGATGGCTCTCAGCCTCTACCACCCCTTGGTGAAAACATGGCCCCTAGACCACTGGTTCTCACCCTTGGCCTCCCAGATCGGAGACCTCTCAGCCAGGACTGGACCCTAAGCTCTCAGTACCCACCCACTGGAGCATCCACACCACTCCCTAGCCCTGCACTCTGAGGATAAGTGCAGGATCCCAGAACCCCAGCCCCTTCCAACCGTACCAGGCAGCGGTTGCAGCCACGTCCAGTCACTAGACGCTTACAGAAACAGGTTCCACTGTTGGGGTCACACGGGGTGCCCCCAGGCACTGTGCCCCGTGCATCACACTGACACCCTGCAGGGAAGGAGACCCATTAGCACTTTGGGGAGCTGTGGCAGTGCTCGTCTTCAGTTGACTCAAGAGTAAGAGGTCAGGTTATAAGCCAATATGACCTCAATAAAATAATTTAAAAAAAAAGAGAGAGTAAGAGTAAGAGGTCAATGGTTAAGGCCAGCACAAGAGTTAGGGCGGGAAGCACATACGCCGGCAGCCTACAGGGTCACTGGCACTGAGCCCAAAGAAGCCATCACGGCATTGTTGGCAGCGAGAGCCCACCACATGTTCTTTGCAGCGACACTGGCCCGAGACCAGCCCCAGTGCAGGATCATCATGGGGATCACAGCGACCACCGTCTTGGGAACCCATGGGGTCACAATCACAGGCTGAGGGCAAAAAGAAGTACAGGGTCACCCTATCCCAACTAGCCCAGCACCAGTCATCTCCCAAGCCCCCACCCTGGATTCCCATTCTGGCTCCACCCTACACCTCCTACCCCAAATCCCTGCAACCTGGCCAACAGTCTGGCTCCCTAGCTCCTACTCCAGGCTCAGCCTTCCCTCTCTCATGCCCAATCCCAGCCTTACAGCGGCACACAGCTGGGTCCCGCAGGTCCTTGGTTGGGTCACGGTAGAAGAAGGGTCGGCAGAGCTCACAGTGGCGCCCAGCTGTGTTGTGCTGACATCCATCACACACACCTCCACTCACATTGCCAGATGCCAGGTATATGGCCATGTCGAAGTGGCAGCTGTGGGCATGCCCATGGCACTCACACTCTTTGGGAAGAGGAAAGGGCAGGGCAAAGGCCACTTTAGGGACCATGTCCTGAGGGTAAGAGGGGGTGTAGGGGGCCCCAGTGCCACCTTAGGTCCCTGCCACAGGCCAGAATTTGTGGACAGGGGCTCAGGGACTTTAAGGCTTCAGCATCATACTGGGCCCCTACCCAAAGTAGATTGTAGAGGAGGGTTGAGTGGGTCCCCAGGGGAATCAAGTCCTGGATTCCCTTCGGACACAGCCTGGGTGTTAGGGACTTGACCAAGCAGCTCTAGGTTCTGCCAATGGCACAGCCAGGCTGTAGAGTTCTGGGGCTATAGGGCCAGGGTCTCACTCACTCCTGCAGGCATGACTGTGGCCATCCTCAGCCGGATGCCAGGGCAGATCATGATAGAAATCCTGACACTGCTCACAGTTGAGGCCACGAGTGTTGTGTTTGCAGATGCAGGCCCCATGAACCTAGGAGCATGGGCAGGCAAGTGGTCAGCACTGTCCAGCCATGCCTGCCCCTGCCCCCAGCCCTACTCTTACCAGCTGAAGCCCCTCACCATGCCCTCAGCATGGGCTGGTGCCCCTGGTGCAGGTGCACACTGTGAGGCATGTCCATAGCAGAAGCAGTTGCCACGGACAACCAGCTCATAGAGGGCATAATAGTACTTCTCACGGATCTCCTGCCGTGGGTCAAGCAGGTTGTCCCCCAGTGTGTGTAGCCGTGTCAGGTTCACTCGTAGGTTGGTGATCTTCAGCAGGTCTAAGTGGGGGGAAAGGTTTGGGGGCCAGCTGGCCAGGCAGGCTTTGCTGCCCCATGCCCACCCAAGGGCTGCAGCTGCCAAGGTCACCTTGGAAGATCTCCCATCTACTGCTATATGAGCTAAATTGGACTTGGCACCTGCCCTAGGAAGCACCCAGAATAGCTGCTGAGGCCCCAAATAGTCATCAGCTGGATGCTGGGACTGTGCCAGACCCAAAGGGTGGTACACTCACTCTGGATCCGTGAGCTGTAGGGGTCTGAGATAGGGATGGCAGGGTCAAGCACACGATAGATGACCTGGAGGTGCATGGAGTCATTAGACACTGGACCTTGCCTCAGTCCCATCATCCCCCCTTCTGGCCCCAAGCCCAGATCCCAGCCCTCACCTCGCCTTCAGTGGATGGCTCAATCTCTGAGTAGCGGGACTCACAAACTACATCATCCCAGTGACGTGGGGGGGCCAGTGGAACTCCAGGGAAGTCAGCCCCACAGTCATAGGAGAAATATCGGTACACATCCCAGGTGTGTCCAAAGTCTGATGAGCGCTCCACCAGCATGGCAGCAGGGCGAAATGTCTGGGTGGGGGCATGGCTAATCAGCGGGCACTAGGACCCAAGTCCAGCCCAGGCTCATCAAGAGCCCTGCCCAGCAAGGGGCCTGCCCTAAAGCAGCTCATGGACAGGTGGGGTGGCCAGTGGAAGCCAAGAAATGATCAGGGAGGGTAGCCACCTCTACTGGGGAGGCTCAAGGGTCATGAGACCCAGGGAGGCAGCGCCTGACCCAGCCTGGGATTGGGACAGCATGTGCAAAGGCCTGGAGGCAGAAGGCATTGGAATGTGTGGGAGATGAAGGAGCCTCTCATGCAGCCAGAGCACAGCATATGAGCTCAAGGAGGCTGGGCTGAGGAGCTGGGACTCTTTTCAGGGGCAAGGGGGAGCCAAGCAGAGTGATTCAAGCAGGCTCCCAGACATGCAAGCACCTTGAAGGTCATAATGAGGTGTGTGAAATGGAACTCAGCCTCCAAGTCCAGCTGGATGGTGACCACGGGGACACCTGGGGCAGGAGTCAGAGGTCAGGGACTTGAGGCTACTTGGGGGCAGCCCTGATCACCCCATGCCCCACCCACGCCTCACCATTCTCTGACTGCCACCAGGCTGCTCGGCGCTGTGGTGCAAAGCTGGTAACCACATTCTGGATGCGATGGCTGCTTGGGTTGTCGTGAGCAGAGAACGGGTGCCGGGAGTCACACAGAAAGCACTTTTTCTCATCCTAGGTTGGGTCAGGGTCTGGGTCAGAGCCTCAGCCAGTGCCAGCCCCGCCAAGACCCAGCACCCCACCCCACCCCCAGCCGCACCTGCAGGTGACTGACGATGCAGTAGGGCTGGGGGCCATGCAAACCACAGGTGGATGAGGCAGTCAGTCTGTCAGCTCGGCCCACCAGTAGGTCACCTGTGGCGGGGTAGCAGCTTCCCCACGAACAGCCTGACACATCCGGGGCCAGGGCCTGAGCCAGGGCGGTGGCCAGCACTGGGAACAGTAGGTCAACTGGTTCTGCTGCGCTCCCACCCAGTAGACTCAGGGGCAGCTACCCTATGGCCCACCATCACAGCCCGCAACCCCCAGGCCTCCACTAGGCCTTCTCACCGCTCAGCAGCAGGCCTAGTCGTAGCTCCCAGGAAGCAGGCAGTCCCTGCCAGTCCCTCCTTCGTTCCCCTGAGGCCCGCTCCATCCTGAAGAGAAGGAGAATTAGGATGAGGGGAGATGAGAGGTCTGGGGCCTGTGCCTACTGGCCCTCTCCCGGGAGGTCCCGTGCTGACCCTGCCTGTGTGGGTCCTTGGCTGATTCCCCACTCGGCCCTCCGCGGTCCCTCCATTAGCAGAGTCTGGCGACTTTGAGCAAAGTTGGGAAGCACAGCAGGAAGGAAAGCATGGAGTGGATCTCAGGCAGGAACACAACACCGTGCAGAGGTTCCCCCAACAACCTCTCCGGAAATGATCTTCACTCTAGAAACCAGACACAGGCTGGCTCAGCTGCAAATCTTTATTGTGCTCCCATGCCCAGACCTACGCAGAGTCAGGGGAAGGTAGGGGGTTTGGGGCTTTTGGCCACCACAGTCAGAGGGAGCACCAAGTTGGGGGCAAGGCATAAACAAAGTAAAGGAGTCAGATCTTCGGGAACTCCAAAGGCTCATGGAGCCTAGCATTTGTCTCCAGCGTCGTGGGTGCTGTGGAAGTCACCATTAACTAGGCTGTTCAGTCCCAGGACTCCAGCATCAGCGTGCAGGTGGGAGAGCGCACACAGGGGCATCAAGCTTCCCTATTCAGGGATATAGGAAGCTTAGGATGGCCTGGCCAGAGGGACGAGACAAGATGGGCATAGGGGGAAAGAAGAGGAAAGGCCATCCCCTTCCCAAGGCACCGCTCTAGCGGTGCTCCACCTCCCCTAGTCACTATAGCAAGTAGGAGAAGTGCTGTTTCCCCGGTATGAAAATGGGTGCTGGGCAGCCAACAACAGACTGGAAAAACAGTGAACGAATCCAGATCTTATGGCTATTCATCCGCTCCGGACCTTCTGGCCCGCCAGGAGCGCCAGAGCCCGGGCTTGGAATGTGCTGCCTTCCAGCGCGTGCCCCACCCAGGCCCCTGGGACCTGGGCCAGGACCAAGGAATCCGTGAGTCTGTAGGGCCAGGTCAGGCTGCTTCTGGGCTGCCACAGCTGCCACTCTGTCTGGGGCCGGGTGGAGAGTACCCGGAGCTGTGGGACCAGAGGAGAAAGCTGGGGGGGTTCCTCAGGAGAATTACCAGGCTTCACAAGGAGAATCTCGGCAGGGAGACAATCTGTTGGACTTTCAGGGTTGCTGTGAGTTGCTCCAGTTATCTGGAATAGGGGTCTCCAGTCACCCTGGAGGTCATGTAGTCAACCTGGGGGACTCAGGGATACTAGAGGTGACTCAGAATTTTAGATCACTCAGAGATAAGGATCTATCAGGGTCAGGGGCACTAGATGGCTTCAGGGAGTTTTACTTGATATTTCTGGTTTCTCAAAGTTAGGGGGCCACTGAAGGACATCATGGGGTCACATGGGGGTTACTCACGGTCAGTGGGCACTCAGTGGGATCTCTGGTCTCTCAAGGTGAGGAGATTCCTGGGTCACTCTGGGGTCACTTTGAGTCACCCAAGTAGTCCCAGAGTCCCTCGTACTGGCATCCGTAGACAGCAATCAGCAGATGGCATATGCATTGGCCCACAGCTGCATGTGCTCAAGAAGCTCTGCTGCCTGATGCTCCAGTGCCCACAGGGTGGCCACCTTGCCCAGTGCCTGCTCAGTCTGCACCAGGCGGCGCTCCAACACTGGGGATCAGGTCTTCTAAGCCAGGCTCTGATTTCTGGCCCTGATCTCTGTCATGACCCTGACTCTGACCCCAGCTCTAAATGAGCTCTAAGCCAAATCAACATTTGACCCCCTGTTCTGAACTTTGACCCCACTCCTACATGAGTCTGGACCTGACCCCAGACCCAGCCCTGACCCTCCCACACCATCTCTGTCTGACTCTGACCCTTCCATACAACCCTGATCCCACTTCACACCCACTCCATCATGCCCTAGCCACATACCCTCCAGGTGGCTCCAGCTGTTCTGTGCCCATTTCAGCAGCTCTTGGGCCTCAGCTCGTGCCTGCTGCACTCACTCTACTGCATCCTGCATCGTGGCCACCAGGCTATACGTGCCCTCCTGCAACTCTACCACACCTAAGTGGGCCACCTGCAACTCCTAGAACAGGACTGGACCTGAAACCCCACCCCACCTAGACCCTACTGTCCCAGACACATTGTTGCCCAAGGTTCCTGGGGGGCAGAGGGCTTTAGAACTGAGAATATGCCTCAGCCCATGATAGCCCAGTCCCAGCCTAAACCCTACTTCACACTGTTCCAAAGGAGTCCCTGAGACCCCAGTGTCCACTGTTCCCATCTCACCTTACCCAGGCCCCACAAGCAGACATGAACCCCAGAGGAAATGCTGGATGATCTGCACAGTTGCTTGCACATGGGCCATGGTGGCCACACCCCAGGGCCTCCTTGCACAATGCCTTGTCACCCGCACCTGGATTCCCATGGAGCTTGCTCTGGCCTGGATTTGCTGCAGCTGGTAGAGGTGGGTCAGATATGGAATGTGTCTCCTGCAACCCTATGGCCAAGCCATGGTCCCTTATGACTCCCCCCATGGCTCCCATCCATGGCCCCCATGGCTCTATACCAGTTGCTGATGCTGCTCCAAGGCTGTTACTGCTATATGCAGGCTATAGAAGGAGTTACAGGAGGTAACCAGAGCCCACTGGGCCGTGGGTAGGGTCCCAGGACAAGAGAGAACACTACAGGGTACAGGAACACAGGCCAGCCCAGGTCCCTGACCCCTGCATTCTTGCATACAAGATAGGGGAATCCAGTGAGGAATGCATGTCCCAGATCCCCTGTTGCCCTATAGTCAGATTACCCCTAGGAGAGAGCCCTCGCCTTGGCAAAAACCCCCACAGGGATCCATATCTCCAACTACCACTCCAACTTTGACTAGGAGCCTCAGAAGCTGTGAGTGCAGCATCTGGACCCTGTCAACCAGCCCCTTCAGTTTCAGCTTCCACGTAGCTGTCCCTGTGGGCCAGCCCGTCGCCCATAGCAGCTGTTCCATCCACCACTGGGCCTCTCAGTCCTGTCCCAGGATGCTGTCTGGTCCTCCAAGTGTGACCATGATCTGGGCTGTAAGCATGACCTCCTGGGAAAGCAGGATAGTTGAGGAAGCCTGGGCCTCAGCATCTGCAGGGTATAGGAGGGATGAATTGAGGGGTGGCTCAGGGTTCCACTGGTTGAGGCAGGGCCAACCAGACTCCTGGGTCCCCAGATACGTAAGCAAGGGCACCTGGTCCATTCCTCTTGCCCCAGCCTAGCCCCTGCCCTCACCTCTGCCCACCCACCTGCCCATCTGGCCTCACCTTTGGCTCCTGTGGCCCTCTTGGGCCAGGCCAAGCCCTTGACACAGGCTAGCTCCTGGGATAATTCTCCCAGGCATTCACAGTGTCCCCTAACCCACAGCTCTCTTTCTGCCACAACCTGTCCTGTGGCCCACGGTGTCCAGGCCAATGCAGCCATTTCCCTCCTATGGGAAGATGGAGCATCAGTCTAGCCACCTCAGCCCTGAGATGGCCACTCTGCAGAGGCAGGCCCCTGTGTGAGGGTCACAGCTGGGTGAGATGGAGCCCTGTGGGTCACAGGCATAGGCTGTTGGGGAGAGATAGGGTCAGGGAACAGGTGGCACTTGCCCTAGCCTTGCCTCCAAGAAGCCTGAAGGAGGAGAAAGGCCCTGTGTGTCTGTGAAGGAGTGTGAGGGTGCACACCAGCCCTTGCCTAAGCCACTGCTCAGTACTGCCATGGGCACTGGCATCTATCCTGGCCAGAAAGCCATATTGCATGGCAGCCTTTGGGCAGGAAAACAGCACAGGGCTCAGGGGTTCTACAGCCCAGTCAGGGGTCAACTATGGTCAAGAACTGGCAAGCGGGGTCAGGAAAGAGTCACGGGATGTGTACTCTCAGTAGGCATACCCCACCTGACCCCACCAACAGTGTTTCCCCAAAACTGTTCTCACCAGTATATCTTTAAGTTTTGGAGGAAACAACAATAAACATGCTGTGCTCTCGCTTGGGAAACCCACCCCCTGCTCCCCTGCTACTGCACATTGAGCGGCCCCTTCAGGCCAGCCTCACCTGGTGGTGGACCGTGTGAGTGCCCCTCTCACCTCTGCACTCCCTCTCCAGGTCAGCCCCGTACCCATCCTGACACTGGGAGCACGTGAAGCCCCCAAGTCCTGCCTGTCAGGGGCATTGACCTGTGACCTGAGGGAAGAGAGCACGGGCCGGTCAGCAGGAACAAAGAGCCTCCTCTGAGAGAGGAAGAAGGACACAAGTGCTTAGAGGCAGCATATGTACACCCAAGCACACTGTCTTCTCCTCTTAGCCCTGCTCCTGCCCCAGGCAGCACTCACACCTGCACTTGGCTGAGGGCTTCTTCCCTACTGCTTCCTCTGGCCAGCCCCCCTTGGCCACCCCCCACCCTCCCACATTGCCAGCCTCGCCTCCCACAGACCCTCTGGGTCTCAACTCCTGACCTGCTGCTCTTTGCTCCTCTGTGTCCTGAGTCAAGCACCCTGCTGTCTCTATACCCTCACCCCCATGCTTCCTTCACCTCCTGACTCCCACCCTCTCCTCACCAGGGATGCAAGAACATGCTTCAGGCCTCATCTCATTCAGTTGCTGACCACTCTCCTCTTGGAAACATTCGCTTCCTATGGTCATCCATCCCTCTCTGCCCACACCAGCTCTCAATCCTAACCCTCCACCTGTGTCTCCTCAGCCTCCTTCCCAGCTCCACTCCATCATCACCCCTGCCATGCTCCTTCTGCTTGCCATGACCCACTCACAGTGGTTCAGCCACATGCTAACACATGGCTGCACATGGGGTCAGATACTCAGTCTCATGTCTGCTCTCCCCTGGCCCTGCCACTACCTCAGAGTTAATGTCACACATAGACTCACACTGTTTGCAGCCACACACACCAGTGCTGGTGATCACATGAACACTTACACAGGCCATAAGTTATACCCTGTCATAGTCACACACACACATTCATTCACACCTGGCCACTGCCACAAGCTATGTGCAACATGGATTCACTTACTGGGTGACACACTGGCTGCAAAGTGTGTTGGGTATGGCAGCTGCAGGGCTTACAGCCCTGAGGTGCCCCCAGGTGCCAGAAGAGGAGGGCACAGCAGCTACAGTCCTGCCCCAGTGTGTGGGGGTGGCAGGGGCACTGCTCGCTGACCTGGTTGCAGAAGCAGGCTTCAGCCCCATATGGGCACCATGCAGGGACAGTGCCCTGAGGGTCACAGCTGCAGCCTGGGGAGAGGAAGGACTTGGCAGGGTCTGAGGAAGGAGAACCCACCCACCCACCTTGGGATGCCCACCCCACCCCACCCGCACACTCACACTGGCAGCCCACTGGGTGCAGGGCACTGCCATGGAAGCCAGGCCTACAGTGGGCACAGCCAGGGCCATGGCTGTGGTGAAGACAGTGCTGGCAGTGCCCACTGTGGGGGTTGCAGGCAGCAGAATCATGGGGATCGATATTATTGTTGCACTGGCAGGGCCGGCACAGACTCCTTCTAGGGTCTCCTCCTGGCCAAGTGTGCTCAAGGTAGCCAGAGGGACAGCGGTCACAGCGGTGGCCTGGAGAGGATTGGGGTATGTGTGAGTTGCCTCAGGTGTCTTCCTGTCTGCTTGGGGCCTGTGGGTCCCACATACCCAGCCAGAAAGTTTGAGGTCAAGCCAGGAGGGCAGAGAACACAATAGCTACATTATGGCCCATCTTCCTGGCTTACAAGTTCCACTTCTGTAATTCTTCCCATTTGACCCTCCATCCCCTGAACAGGAAATCCTTGAGGAGAGATGCCCAGCCTGCAGCTCAACATACAGGTGGCACTGGCAAAGATTTGCCTCGTGGACCTGATGAGATTATAAACAAGTGAGGAGGCCATGCGTTTGCCACTGCCAACCATTCTTCATCTGCATATCCAAGTGCACAGAGGCACAGGACACATCCACTCGCACTGTCCACATGGCAGGAACTCCCATGATAAAGGCCAGAGCCAGGGTGCCCAGGACAGAGGCAGGGCCTGCACTGCTGGCCTGAGCCCAGGGTGGGGTCTCCATAGTAGCTGTCCAATCACCTGAGAGCAGTAGCACATGGAATGGGGCCTGACCCACTTATCATAATTCCTACCCAAGTCTTCCAGTGGCAGCACTCACGTCTCACAGTACCAGCCTATTGTGGCTCCATCACAGGCCTGGGAGATACCTGTAAGTGGGTGGCACAATTCAGCATGCCCATTGTAGGCACAGAACTGGCAGTGTGGGAAGCTCCACCAGCCAGGGAGGCAGTGGTCATAGCAGCGACCAGCAAGGTCTACCCGGCCTGTGTACTGCCCACTCATAGTGTTACAGATGGCACTAGTGGCACCCTCAGTGTGGCAGCGGCACTCTGTGGGGAATGATAGGGCAATCAAGCCATGCAGAGATAGGAAATGACTGGTCCCAGACCCCACACCTACACCCACTGGCCCTGAAGGGTCACCACTGTAGCCGGTGGGCCCAAAGCCATACATTCCAGACGTGCAGTGGTCACAGGTACGACCAATGATGTTAGGATAACAGGGGCACTGCCCGCCCAGCAGGGCACACTTGGTGCTCAGTGAACCCTGGGGGTGGCACTAACATGCTGGCAGGAGAAAGGGCAAGATCAGATGAATCTCATGGTGCCTCCTGGAACCCCTATCCTGCAGCCCCCTTAAGCCAGGGGCACACACTCACCAAGGCCACGCACTGTGGAGCAGGGTTCAGATGCTGCAGATGAGGCGGGCACAGGCCTCAGGCATGGTCTTAGAGAGGCCCATCCTTGCTGCCTCCAGGCAGCCTGCCTTGTGGAGCTCCTACAAGCACCCTGCAGGCCCAGGGTCCACGGATCTCAGCCCAGGCAACTCCTTCACCTGGGGCAGGAACACAATCTAGTAGGAGGATGGAGGATGGTAGGCAGGGGTCAGTGAGCCCAGCCCCACTCACTAACCTATTACTTACCTTCCTTGCATTAGCCCTCACAGCCCCTTCCCACCCCCTTCCCATTTCTCTTTAGAGTCTGTTTCTTTTTCCTCTTCAATGGCCCCAATCTAATGCAAGCAATGATTCACTCAGAATCATTGCAGCAGCCTCCCCTAACAATCCACTCTCCCCATGTCTCTTCCCTGCTCAAATCCCTTCCATGGCTCCCCACTGCCCCACGATAAAGGTTAAGTCCCTCTCCTGGCCCACAAGATCCTGTGAGGTCTGGTGCCAGCCTATTCTCACCTTTTATCCTTGACATGTGTTTTTCCCCTACCTGGCCCCCTCCCTACACTCTCCACCTCTCAATCCTTTTGGTGTAACAACGAACCTCTGTGATCCTCCTCCCCCACCTGCTCCCTAGCCCCCCTGCATCCATATTGTCCTGATATAATTTGTGTTTCCCCCAGTGTGGGATCTCACTCTTCCTAGGATCTCACCGAATCCAGAAGGATGGTACCCGCCCCAGGTCTCCGCATGCCCTTGGTCTGCCACAGCTGCAGGGTCATGGAGTAGCATGTGCCTGGTTTAAAGCAAAAAGGTCTGGATAGAACCACAGCTCTACAGGGATGGGGAGAGGAGTAAGGGTGAGGTAAGGAGGTCATGATTGTGTGGTCCAGGGGTGCCCCATTTCCGTTATGCAGTTATTGGGTCCAATATTTCATCATATGACCAATGGAAAAAGACCAACTTCTTAAATCCTGCTCTGTTTTAAATTACGTCCCTGTTTTGATTGTTCTATGACATGATGGTATTCCATATTGGGAATTTTCCACATGGTTTGGGTGTTGTTTCAAATGTGTTGGCAGCAAAATAGGGTCTTGGTATTGGGGGTCACAGGGTCCTGCCTACCTGTGTGCATGGGTCAAGGCCACCTTGACTCTGGCTCTGAGGGTGCCTGATGGGCACAGCAGGTGCTGCTGGGCAGGGATTGGGCATGGACAATGACTAATGCCTGCCAGTCTTCAGGTGCCTAGAGTCTAGGGTCAGCAGTCATAGCACTGCCCCTACCCACCACCCAGCACCATCCATCCACCTGCCTGTCACCCATGCCACTGACCTGGGTCTCATAGCACAGGACAAGGTCATATTCCAGGGCATGAGGCACAGTGGGTGCCAGCAGAGAGAGACCAGCCCCATCAACTACACGTGCAAAGTCCAAGCCAGTCCACAGTGCAGAGCCGGCTCCCTGATGCAGGGGCAGGGGCTCCTCTGAGGTCTGGTTGTAAGACACAAACTTCTAGGCCCAGACCACTGCAGAACCTAGGACCCTCAGGACTTAGCTTCCCACTCCCCCAAGACTCCAGGGACTCATATCTCCAGGGCTTGAGCCCCATCCCTACTCAGACCCTAGTGACGTGCCACCCCACCCTATTCCTCAGACTCCTCACCTTGGATAACTGGTGTCTGTAATGGGCTTGCCTGGAAGGGTGGAGGGCACATCGACGGTCACACTGTCTCCAAAGTCATGGCCGGAGTCAACCGGGGGAGGTCCCTGGGGCTTGTGTACAATGGGAAGGAGCAGGCCAGGGGGCTCCCTGGGGGCAAGTGGGGTATCAGTGTCCTCCAACCTTCTGGCCCTGTCCTCTTCCACACTGTCCTAGGAATATGGGCTCTGTCCAAGACACCAAACATCTGACCACGCTAATGCCCCCACCTGGACTTCTCACCTTCCTAATCCTGCCCAGCCTCTTCTTCCAACTAGCTCTCTCTGGGCACTCCCTCCCTCCCCTGAGCCCCAAAGTCTGAGCCTTGACTTCCTCCTGCCCCTGCCCCTGTCCCTCCTGGACACTCACAGGCAGTCAGGGGTCAGCTGGCTGGAGGCCCTGGCCAAGCTCGGCTTTAGCAGTGGCCTGGGCGAGGGCAGCACAGAAGTGCCCAGATTGGAGTTCATGGCAGCGGTGGCCACAGAGGTGGGCAGGGGCACAGGCAGAGGCCCTCCCCTGCAGAATACCTGAGCCAGCGTGGAGGCAGGGAGGGGACAGAGTCAACTCCTGATTCTTGTCACTTGACCCTGACCCCCAGGTCCTGCCTTGTACCTGTTGCTGTCAGTACCCCCAAAGTCACAGTAACAGGGCCTGCAGACCCCAGAACTTGGGCTGTAAGAGAGAGTAGGTGGGTGAAGGAAGGACAGGAAGATCTGGATGGAGAGAGGAGGGTCAGGGGCCTGGGAGGTCATATACTGGGACTGCCTGTTGCAGGAGGAAGGCGGGTGAGTGCAGGGCTTGAGTGCTCCTCTGCCTGTGGCTGAGAGGAGGAGAGGAGACCCTGGTGTACTCCTGCACTGCTTCATGGAGGGGAGGTAAGAGGTAAGAAGATGAGGACACAGCCAGGGTTAAAATGAAAGTTAAACAAAGAATTTGTAATGCTCAAGGAGAGGCAAAAAAGGGGATGGAGTTGTTCCTTGGACTGAGTCTTCCTTCAAACACATTTGCTGTGAAACACCTTTCAATCCAGTGCTTTTAAAGCCAGTGCATAATGCTGTTGTAACTCGTCTAATTGCTTTTCTTTCTTTTGTTCCCAAAGCTCCCACCTGATGGCATATGCTGGTTCAGCTAGCCAAGGTGGCACTGAACCTGGTGACCAGGTAAGGAAGTGACATCAACCCATGTGCAAGGTTCAGTCTACAGTCACACTGATTATAGCCTTATACTTGTCAGCTTCTAGAAGCTAAGCACCCAAGATCAAAGTCAAATCAGAAGGTGGGTCAAAGCTCAGCAGACAACGGCTGCAGTCCCGTCCAGAGACAAAGCATTTGCAGTGACAGGCACCACTGGAGAGATCACAGGCATGAGTGCCAGGAACCCGGCCCCAGGGGTCGCACCTGCAGGCTAAGGCACAGGGCTCTCAGGGTGCTAATGGGACTGCTGCAGTGGTAGGTGGGTGCATGTGTTATTAGGGCAGTGATTGGGGGCAGAGCAAGGAGAACACGGAGAGGGGTCCACTCTTAGGGTCACTCACACTGGCAGCCCTCTGACTGGGTGGGGCTCAGGCCATAGTGACCAGGCCGACAGGAGTCATAGTGCTGGCCCCAGACATGAACTCTGCAGTGACACTGCCCAGAGAGGAGGCCACCGGTCTCATCTGTGTGGGCATCACAAAAACCCCCTTCGAGGGCACCCACAGGGTCACAGTCACAGGCTGGATCAGGGATCAGAAGTGAGGACAGAGTTAGGTCAGAGATCACCATGGAGCTGAAGGATCAGGATCAGAGTTGGGATTGGGGGCTGGAGGGCTCACATTTGCAGAAGTGAAGGGAATGGGGATCCTCCTGGGGATTTCAATGGAAGAAGGGCTGGCAGAACTCACAGCGGTGCCCACACGTCACACATACCTCCACTCACATTGCCAGATGCCAGATACAGGGCCATGTCAAAGTGACAACTGCAGGCACACCCATGGCACTTGGATTCTGAGTCAGAACAAGGAAGGTGGATATGGAGTGGGCTGACCCATGGCAAGTATGGCCAGGCAGAGTAGGGCATGGCATCTACCCCAGCAGGCACGGGGGTGCCCAGGCTCTGCTGCATGCCATGGGTGATCCTGGTGCAGGTCCTGGCAGTGCTCACAGTGGGTACAAGCTGTGTGGTGGTGGCAGATGCAAAAGCCATGCACCTGGCAGAGAAGGGCAAGAAGAGTCTGCCCCAATCCCCCAGCTTGTCCATCCCACCAGGCTCAGGATGCCCCTCCTGTGGTGCTCACCATGCCTTCCACATTGGCTGGGGCCCCGGGTGCGGGCCTGCATTAACAGGCATGGCCATAGCACAGGCAGCTGCCTTAGGCCACAATCTCATAGAGGGCATAGTAGCCCAAGGGGTATCCCTCGAGGCCCCCCCAGGGGCCTGTCACCCAGTGTGTGCAGTTTGGAGAAGTTCACATGGAGGTTAGTCACATGCAGGAGCTCTGGAGACACAGATCGTGAGACCTCACGTGCTTTGGTCGTCATCCCTCTATGTCTGGGATAGAGGGGAAGGAGTATGGGGGGTGTCTCTTCCCTCTCTGCATCATTGCAGCCACCTCCTCCAGAACCCATGCTGTGAGACTCCTCCATCCCTGCTCTTCTGGGCATACCATCTTAGGATGACCACAGCTCCCCCACCTCTGCACTGCTCCAGCCCTGATATTGCTCCTGAGCTGAGCCCTGCATATGTCACTGCCTCCTGTACACTCCATTCTAGCATCTCTAGATATCTGAAACCTGCTTCCCCAATACAGTAAAGGATTCCATTCCCCAACCCATCATCCAAACTAGAAATCAGCTTATCATCCAGCCAAACCACATAAGCTATTAGTTTGCTTATTTATTGACTGTATTTCTCACTTTCATGTCAGCTCCAAGACAGATACCTTGTCTACCTGCTCCCCACAGAGCACTGCTCAGAAGATGGCACACAGTGGGGCTCAATGGGCACTTGTTACATGTACACATGGATGGAGAGATGGGTCCATGGCTCCTCCTTCTGCTCTACAGCTTAAGTTACCAAGCCAAGGCTACCTCCTGTATCTCTCCTTTGCCAGGTCTCCCCTTTCTCCTGATCAGAGGAACAAGCAACAGCTGCTCGGGGACCTAGCGTGAGGGCTCAGGGTGAGTAGTTGGTGACAACTGCAGCCAAGGTGGGTGGTGAGCATAGAGAAAAGGCTAGTTTGGGGTTTGTGCTCCTGCTCTAGTACTTGCCTGGCTTGGCTCTGGGCTGCTCTGCTAGGTTATGGTTATGTGTCCCTCTTGTCTTTTAACAAGACTTCTGCTTTACAGGGAAGAGGTCACACCAAGAGAAGCCCTGGCGCCACCTACAGGCAGCTGCTGGGATGTAGGGCACCAACTAAGGCCAGGGTGGTGAACGAACGGGGAGGGCAATGACAGCAGGACCATCATAGGGGCAGAGATGGGGAATGGTGATGGAGGCTCATAAAAAGGAGAGTTATGAGGTACAGTGATAGGAGCAGAGACAGAGGACAGTGATGAAGGCTGGCATGGATAGCAGTGATAGAAACCACAATGGGGCCCCACAAAGGAATTTAGTGATGGGGCAGAGATGGAAACTGCTACCTACGCCAGTCTCTATGCAGTGAGCACATGTATGGGAAACAGTGGTGGAACATGAATGGGAGACCTTAACAGGGACCATAATAGAGGACCATGATGGGGCAAGAGTTGGGGAATGATGCTGGGGGACTGAGCTGGTTTGCCTGCCACCCTGCCCCACCAGTGCACATGCTCAGGTAGGACCTTACATCCCCCACACCCCCCAGTGAGTATCTGGCTGTCCTGACACAGAAAGAGTACAGGATTGTCTGTGGGGATGATCACCCTGAATCTTGGGGTTGTTTGGGTCCTCCACCAGAATAGCTGGGTCCAGAACCTTGAAAATTACCTTAGAGGAAGAAGCAAGTTTGAGCTTCTGGCTTCACTCTAGGGCCTGACCCTCCTTCCTCTGGGCCTGACCTTGCCCTCAATGGAAGGCTTGATGTCCAAGTTACACTGGTCACAGGGATCCCAGGAAAGAGGCCTGAGCAGTTGTGGGCAAAGTATCGGTACAAGTGCCAGGAGTGGCTGTGGTCCTCTGAGTGCTTAAGGAGCAGAGCTGCTGGGTGGAATGTCTGGGGACAGGAGGGGGTCCTTGGATTGCCAGGGGCAAGCATCACTGGTAGCCATCAGGTTGGGAGGCACAGAGCAAGCCTTCAGACTGGGGCAGTAGGTCACCTTGAAAGTCATGATGAGGTGGATAAAGTAGAAGGCACCTTCTAGGTCCAGCTGGATGGTGACATTCTCAACACCGGTAACCATAAGGGCTGCTCAAAGTGATGAGGCCCTGATCCCAGACCTGCACACATGGGCACACCGGCACCCTCACCACTCTGCCTGCCACCAGGTCTTGTTGCCGCCATGACTGCACCTGCTCTTGGAGATCACATTCTTAATGCCATGGCCTCTCCAGTTCTGAGAGTCACAGAAGCAGCAATTCTCAATCCTGGGGGTGGGGTGGGGCAAGGAGTTTGAGTAGGCAGGAGGTGCATGGTTGGTCCCCCTTTCCAAAAATTCAGAGTACAGGCCTCTCCCTCCAGTCCCCAGCAATGACTTGAACACCCACAAGGCCGAACCTGCCCAGAAAAACCCAGATGCCATCTCCAGAACCCTCACCCTCCTCCCCACCTGTAGGTAACTGACAATGCAGTGGAGGTCAGGGCCATGGAGGCCACAGGTGGATCAGGTTCAAAGACTCTGGCCACGGCCGACAATAAGGTTGCTGGTCGGTGGGCAGCAGGGCCACTTGAACAGCCCAGCAGGGGAAGTGTATCTGGCACCTCCTAGGCAACTGCTCTGGGAGCCTGGGCTGGGAAGGGCAAGGTCTGAGTAGAGATCCTAGGAGTACCTCCACCTCACCCCACCCCACAGGGAGGCCTGGAGATTTCTTCTCCCCCTCTAGGCTGGCTCTCAGGGAAAGAGCCAACCCCTCACCCATTAGTGGCAGCAGCAGCAAAGCCATGAAGGGGCCTAGCTGGGCGTCCCGGGCAGTGGTAGATGAAATCAGGCCTGAGAGAATACAGAGCAAGCCCCAAGTTGGGCTGCCCTTGAGGAGTTGAGTGTGGCCCTCAGGTCATTCCCCATACTCACATGGTAAATGAAAGCAAGGCTGCCAGAAGCAAGGAGCATACATGGTTGTGGGGCTACAGTGCAGCTGAGAGTGAGGGAGTCCTCAGAGCCTGGGGAACCAAGGGAGGCCAAGCCAAGGGGAAGGATATTAATAGCAGCCACCAGATGCAGAAGAAAGGTGGGGAGGGAGGCACCAAGAAGCACACAGAGCTTCTCTACAAGTCTACCATCCAATACAGCTGGCACTAGTGGGGCCAAGGTTCAGACTAACCCGCAGAGACAGAAAAGATCCGATTCTCATTCAAATGAGACTCCTTCCTCCAGCCCTGAAAGGCTATTGTCTTCAGGAGCCTCTGGGTAATGCATCCCCCTCCCCACCAGCCCCAGCCATTCAGGCTGGGCAGTGGGCGAAGGACTGGCAGATGGACAGGGAACTAATTTTGTTCAGGGTTCATGGCCCAGCCCCCTCTGCAAAGCAGGAAGAGCTGATAATGTCTGAAATGTACAGGCCACTGTCAGGAGGAATGATGAGGTTGGACCCGGGAATAGACAGAGCCTTGGAACCTAGGCAGAAAGCACTGCTGATGGAGGAAGGAAGTCATGGAAACTCTCCTGGCTCAGCTACAGAGCACCCCACCCATCCAAGGAGAAAATTTCTTGGTCAGTGAGGGTAGATTCTGTGGCCCTACAACCCAGAGCCCTGGCCCCGACTCAACTCCCAACACCTTGCCACCAACTGGGGAAGCAGAGGCTAGTCACTCTCTTGAAAGGAGCAGAGGGGAGAGGCAGAGGTACTTCAGCCAGTTTAGGCCTGGCCTTGCTCCAGACATGCCCAGGCAAAGCCCCAAGGTTTCAGCTACAGCAGGCTAGGAAACATGGCCAGGCTGAGCAGTCTCACAAAACCTCCTTCCCTGACCTAAAAACCTGCTGGCTGCAAGGTTTCCCACAGAGCTACCCATTGTCTTGTTTGGGGCCTATCTGGATAATAAACCAGGGCAGCTCCAAGGGGAGGTGTCCCACCTCAGAGTGGCTCTACTCCTGCCCTCAGGGGCTGCCTCTCACACATCCACAGAGGCCAGAATCTCCAGAGAGGCCTGGGAGCTGCCCCTTCCCAGACCATCCCATCACTCACATCAATGACCTGCCCCAGGCTACCAAGACCCTCTCTGGCAGCCCTGTTCCTGGGGCGACTTTTTCTATATGCTCAAGCTGGCTTATCAGTCACACACACAAAAAAGACCATGGAGGGTGGGCAGGGAGACTGGAAGGTGGAAAGGTATAAAACGTGATAGATGGAACAGTGGACATACAACTTGAAGAATAACAAGCCACAGTGCATTGCGCCATGAGAACACCCCCTCCCACCAACCCACACCCACCCCACATCCTCCAGTCTCTGAAAGGAGGCCGGTGGCTCTCAGGGCCCTGGAGAGGCACCTGGAGTCCTCAGGCATTGCACACTGTGCCACTGGCCAGACAGTTGGGCTCAGTTTCCCCAAACATTGCTATGTGAAGCAATCAGGGTACTGAGTACAGCAGCAATGGCTGGAGCCGTATTACAGGGGATAGGTTCACACGGAGGATCCGTTGAGCCCGCTGCCGCACCTCATCATCCGAGGACCGCCTGTCCACCTTGATGACCCGGAATTTCAACAACTTTGCTGTTCCAGGCCCTAGCCATGCTTTAGGGGATCGGGGCCCAAGCCGTGTTCTCTTCCAGGGAGGAAGATCCTTTGCCTCCTCTGCCCTTTTCCTCTTCTGCCCCCCAGTCTCAGGGTGGCCTTTCTGGCCCCTCCTTGCAGTCCTGGCCTGAACAGACCCTTTTGGCCTGCCCCTGCCCCTGGGTTGCGTCCGAGCCACCTTGGCCTTGGCCCGCACAGCCTTGGCTTTAGCTATGGCCTGCACTGTCTTGGCCCTGGCCTGCACTGTCTTGGCTTTGGCCTTGATCCGTGCCACCTTGGCTTTGGCCTTGATCTGCGCTGCCTTGGCTTTTGTCTGGGCCTTGGCAGTCTTGGCCTGTGTTCGAGCCCCCTTGGCCTGGGCTGTTTTTGTGCCCAGGGCAGAGCCACCTTTCATTCGCAGGCTACTGAGGGACCCAGTGGCTTTGTAGGTCTTGCTCTGGGGCCCAGTGCCTTGTTGGGGTCCGGCCCTGGGGCCTTTGCGTGTCAGACACTTGGGGCCCTTACTTGTGGCTTTTCTGGAAGCTTTGGGCCGGGGTTTCCCCAGCCCCTTCCCTGGACCTTTCCGCAGCTTCAGGGGAGAGTCTACAAGTGAGAGCTGCAGTGACTGTGCCTTGTGCTTGGCACCCAAGCAGGGCATGGGAGTTTTGAGTGGAACCAGGGCCTCAAGGACGACAGAGAGCCGCATGGCAGGGTAGACACCTGGATAGAGGTGGGCAGGGAAACCCACTGCTGCACCCTGGGCACGGCTGGCACTTGACTGCTTCAGCGAGCTCAGCAGCAGGTTGGTGGTAGCATGCTTGGCAAGGGCTGGTGTGGACCCTTTGGCCAGCCTGCCAGACAGTGGCATGGGGAGCAGTGTGGCCCGGCCTGCAGGCAGCCGGGTGGCAGTTCGGGGAGCACTGGCTGGAGGTGATGTGGCAGCTGGGGTGGGGGCACGAGCTTGTAGCTTTGTCTGGCTTGGGGGGTTGGCTGTACATGAACTATAGCCATAGACATCACCACTGCGCAGGATGGTAGGTTGGAAGCCATCATCCCGCAGGCCCTGCAGGAAGGCCACAAGTTGGGCCTCTGTGGCACTGAGATCCTGGCTCATGGGGTTAAAGACAAGCAGAGCCTCCTCCAGGGCCTTTTTCCCTGCCGTGGAGATCCTCGACCAGGAGTGCACAGCTTTCTCCTCCACATGCTGCACCACCACGCTCATGGCATTAGGCACTGCAGATCTGCCTGGGTATCCGCAAACCAGCGCTTGACACCTCCAAGGCAAGAGGAAAAAAGAGTCAGTAAGAACAGCACCAAGACAGGGGACCAGGGCAGGTAGATGGGTCATGAGGGCCCGCACTCTCCACAACATCCCTTGACACCCAGAGACCTGGCCAGAGTGAGCCATTCATTGGGGTAAAATCCTGGGCTCCTGACCCACTGTGGTGGCAGGGTAGGGGTTGGGGGGTCGAGGAGGGACCCAGATGAGTCAGAGGCAGCTTCTTCAGGATACATGACCACAAGTTCATCAAAGTCATCTAACTAGCTGTTGGATCCCTAGAAAGATTTGGGCTTAGCTGGCCCATTTTAATTCAACTCTGAATTCTAGGCCAAAAACCTAGTATTAGACTCAACCCTGGGAACACAGGCAAATATCTGTCCTCAAGGAGCCCTGTGCAGAAGGCAAGACAGAAACACCATCAAGGTTCTAAGGAGTGCATACTGGCAGCCAGCTCAGCTCGCCAATGGGTCAGGCAAGGATTCCTGGGGGAGGCAACACCTAGCTGGGACACGAGTGATCAATGGGAAAGGACCAGATGGAAACAGCTTATGCAATGGCTCTGAAGTGAAAGAGTAAGGCACACTTGGTGTGACTGGAGTCTGTGGTCAGGGCTGGGAGAGCTAGCGGGAAAAACAGGTGAAAGCAGGGCAACACAAGCCTTGAATGCTGGCCAAAGTGTCCAGACTTACACCCAATGTCCATGCCCATTTCTGTTCCTCCAGCTGCTGCTGTTCAGGTGTGCAAAGGTGAACCTCCCTGCCCACCATAAGTTCTGCTTTCAGAGTCCCCAGACAGGCCACTCAGAGGTCCGATTCCTACCACCAGAGTCACAGAGACCAACCCCATGGAAAGAGCCAGACTCTCCAACAGAAACTAAAAAGATAATGAGTAGCAGGTCCTAATGACACATCTCTAAGCAATCAGGCAGGCTGGGGGCCAGGCAGTCAGACCAAGAGGCCAGAGTCTGACAGTGGGAGCCAAAGGCTCCAAGTTGGGTGGTTAATAACGTGGACAGTAGAGATTTGATCTGTCCTAACCAGGGTTTGGAGAGCTGCAGACCTTGGTACTGTCCAGATGGAGCTATCTGAGAACACCCAAGGTATCCCAGGCTTCTCTGATGAAGCTGCAAAAATTATCTTGACTAATATCTAATGCTCAACCTAGCACTGAGGGCTCCCAGAGGCGGCTCCCCAGCTGCACCAGAGCATTAAAAGATCAACTGGGATCAGGCAGGTCCCTGGGGCCAGAAGGCGCGTCTGTGCAGCTTCTCCCTAATGGAGAAGAGGGTTTTCAGAATCCCCTGGAGGGATTGCCCTGGGGCTCTTTGTTTGGAAACATTCTTAGATCTTCAGGTGTCTCCAGCACTTCCTCTCTCCAGAGGCCATTCTCCAAGTACAATCCTTGCACATGACTTTAGTTCTTTTCTTTCGTTTTTTTTTTTCCCTGAGGGTGTAGCTCCCAGGATTGTGAACTGTAAAATAGGAAGGGGCCTGTTTTCCCCCAGGCACAGACATTGGGGGTGAACTGGCGTCTCTTCCGCCCAGGTCGGCTTGGGCCCTTGGGAGGGGGGTCTTCTGGGCTTTCCAAAAGGCTCCGCAAACAGGCTGCAGCCCGGCTCCCGACTTCCCTTCACACGTGCCCCCGAGGCCGGCAGGGGAAGCTGATGAAAGACGGGGAACGGGAAAGGCCCCATCCAAGCGGACTCGGTGCGGGGGCAGATCAGATCCCTCGGGCTGCGACTCCGCGTCCCTGGGGCTCAAGCCGCGGGTAGAAGCAGGGGTCTTGGAGGCAGCAAAATGCACGGGGCGGGAAGGGCGAGCCCGACTGGGTCGCGCAGCCCCAGGGTGGGGTCGCTGGGCACGGGGTGGGGGTGGGGTGGGGGTGTCTCAGCCGAGCCGGCGGAGGGCGCGGGTCCCGGAAGAGCCAGCCGCCCGGCTCATCCGCCCTGCTGCCTCGCGGACGGCCCCTCCGCGGTGCGGCTAGGCCTACGGCCCCAACCTACCGGCGCCGCCGCGGGGACCCAGGACGCGCCTCTGCGCCGCCTCCGCTGCTCCAACATGGCCGCCCGCTGCGCACCGGAAGTGCACTATGCTTCCGCTTCCGGGACCTGGCCCGCCCTAGTGACCCTTGACCCCCCCGAGACTCCGTTTCCCCCAAAGTCTGGGGGCGAGGCAGATGGGTACCAGGGAAGGCTTCCTGGAGGAGGTGGCCGCGGGGACCGCTCTAAACCCATTCGGGCCTATGCAGGAATCTGAGGAGCAGAGGCACTCCCGGACGGGGCCCCAGGCACCAACTGCACTGGAGCCTGGCTAAGACTGGTTTAGGGACCCTACTGACACCCTCTCTGAGAGGCCTGGTGGTGCAGCAACATCTGGGAGGGACTCCTGGCAAGGTCCAAGCCATCCTCCACCCTCTGGTCCTACAGCTACTGACAAGGCCTGCCTCTGTCCCAGGTGCCTGACCAGAGGACAAAAGAGGAGTGCCCTCTGCCTGGGAATATGACAGGGGAGCCCCTTTGTTTTGCAGCAGGAGTACCTCCTCTGAGGGCAGCAGGCCCTCCTCTCTTCCTCAGAATGGGGCCCATGGCATGTGGCATGAAAGGCTGGTGTGCACACATGTGCTGCACACAAGCCCAAAGTTGGGCATGTCCAATCTGAGAGTCCCAGCATACCAGTGTGGGTCTGAGTGTACTTGCCTAGGAACATGTGCATGGGTGTGGTGGGAGCCTGGCCCAGCCTCAGCCCCATCCATGGGTGGGAAGAAGTCCTGCCTCCAGTCTTAACTCTGCCCTGAATACCTGTCCTTTTGCCTAGGAGACGGGGACCTCAGTCTTTCCGCTTGTACCCTGGGGCCAGCAGAAGGGTGGTGTTACAGGACCTACTGACCAAGCAGCACCAGATGAGAGGACACAGGTCAAAGTTAACCCTAGGAGTCTGAGGAGTCAGAATGGTCTCTACTACTCTGACCAAAGGCTCCTCTTGTCAGGGGCCCACACATCCAGGGAGTCAGCATGGAAGCCCTGGTTTCATGGATGAGATAGTGGGGGCATTTGCACTTGGGTCAGAGCCTGAGCTAGGAGGCAGAAATACTGCCACAACTCTTGGCCCCTGACATGTACAATGGCACCAAATTTGGTAGTTGGGGGCAGGTGGAAGCCGATGGGCAATCACAAAAGGGTGGCTGGATACGTCATTTGGGGACTGGTTAGTAGCCCTTCTCCCTCCCCATATGACCCCAGGATTCTCTGGCTGCTCTACATCTCCCTGCCTATACAGAGGGGTCTAGGCACCCCTAAAGAGAAACACCCACCCCACCCTAGGCCTCACCCAGTGCTCCTGAGCTTCCCAGGGCCTTAGCACTGATGGTGGGGTCCTCAGTGCCTTCAAGTGTAGCCAAGGTGTCCAGTAAGAAATGCAAACTTTCCTGCTCCCCCGGGGTCAGTCCTTCTAGCCCCTCATCCGGGTAGAGAGAAGGGAAGGGTGGGGTTCCAAGGGCCAGGGCTCAAGAGGTGCAATCAGGAAGTCGCACCTTAGTGCTCCCAGTCCTCACCTGTGCGAGAGCCATGTCTCTGCCCTATCCATGGTTGAGGATTAGCTGTTCACTCTTAGGACCAATCCAGACTCACCTTTTGCCCCAGTTGTCTTTCACAGCTTCTCCAAAGCCAGCAGTATCGGCTCCCTGTGTGTAGGTGGAGCCAGGCCTGTATAAACAGAAGCCACTTCCATGAAGAGGCAGAGACCAGCCTCCAGGGATGGTATGGGCCTAGGTGTGTCCCAGAAAGGGAATCCCTCTCTGGTGATCACCCAGAGGTCAGAACAAAATGGAGGACTTGGAAGGATAGGTCCATCCCCAAGCTGTGTCCCTTCCAGACATTAGAATTGGGAGAATATAGGGGTTAGGGGTAAGGGTCAGGGGGTACCTAGCTCCCTGAGGAGGCTGATCCTTCTGCCTCTTGGTGCCCAGTGTGTCCTAGATGGAACTCTCTGGGAGCATTAATCAGAGCAAAGTCTGACTTGACCTGGACTTTGGTGGATGCTGACTCTAAAGGTGTAAATGGGATCTGATGGGATGAGGTTGGGAGAGACTACTGGGTCATTCCAGGATCCAGCCCTTGCTCTCCATTTGGCATATTTTATTGCCCTGAGTGATGGAATGTACACCCACATCTACCCGAGCAGAGAGGTCTGGTGGAGATCTAGATGTGAGTGAGACCAGTGGCCTGGGAGGGATCACCCCAGGAGGGAGTCTGTATGCCAAGGAGAAAAGCCAGGGCCAGATCTTGAGGAGCCACTTCCTGAGGAAGCAGGGCCTGTAAAAGATTCTGAGAGGCAAGATAAGTAGCAGGAGGAAGCCAAGGTCACAAGGGGTGAACATTTGAAAACGCTAGCAAGATTTCAGTTGAGATGAGGACCAGAGGGACCCCCTAGTTTTAGCTATATGGTGTTCCATGGTGACTTCCAGCTCCAACTGCCAGCCCTTAAAAGGGGTTGAAGACTCTCCCTCTAGTCATGGAGAAGGCTCTGCCCACACTCTGGGCAGGCTAGAAGTCAGGCAGGCCAGGGAATTAATGCCCCCAAGCAACTCTCAATCCATGACTGATGGAGATTTGAAAATGAGTACCTCATCAACCCTTGCTGGGGCAGGGGGACAATAATGTGAGGCCCATGTTCTATACTGGCTCCCAGAGTCCCCAGCTGGATTTAGTCCCAGTTGCCCACAGTAGTAACTTCCTCGATGACACACCCTTTATTGGCTGCTTTCCTGTCTCTTTGCCACTACTCTGCTGGTGCTTCCTGGCCTCACTTCCCACGTTAACCATATGCACTTGTATCTTTGTCTCCAGGTGTGCTTCTGGGGAAAGTGAGACAGACACTGTCCATGAAAGAGGGATAAGATAGTAGCAAGCACAGAAAACCACAAGGTCTCATAGGTGACCACTGACCTGTGTGAACAGGCCCCCAGCTCACAGACTTAGCTAATACTCTGAATGCTCAGAAGATAGGCTGGGCCAGGGTCTGGGTCTGAGGTAGGTAGGCCTCTGTCACACCAACTTGCTCTCGCCTGATCCCAGAGCTGGCTAGAGGCAGACCTAGGACCCTGAAGATGGACAGTCACAAAGTGCCTTGGGCCCCAGAGTAGTCCAGGCCTCAGGGCCTATGGAATGAGGCCAGAGTGACTTGCCTGGGAGGTTCCCTGGCCTCTGACTCTCCTCTGACTCTTCAAGCTCATCCCATGCTCAGAGCTACCCTCCCCACCCACGAACTCCTCCCACTTAGGCCTGTGGAAGGTCCTGCCAAGCACTGAGGCTGGCACTGTCTGTTCCTCCACCCCCTGCTAGGTTCAATGTGCACCATAGGACGTATTCTGTACCCTGCTCTGTGCCTGGGGGAAGGGCAACCCAGCCGCCACCCCCACCCGAGGCCCAGGCCATGCCCCAAGTGGCCTCCAGGGGGCGCCGCCGCGAAGCCTGTTGTTGGGCTCTTCCGAGCTCAGTCGTGGAGGGCGGGTGCCTGCTGCTCAAGCCCCCAGGTTCTGCTGGCCCACCCCTCGCCGGTGCTCCCAGGCTGGGTCCCGCCTAGAACGGCCCCCACAATACACGTGTTGTGCTGCTCACCGCTGCCTCATTTCTCCCCCAGCCCGAGGTCTGACCCTAAATCCTGGGCAGGCCCAGTCTCCACATGTCCGTCTCTGTTCACCCGTTTGCGTGTGACCATGGGCCTGCGCGCCCTGCTCCGGCCCCGGCAGGTGCAGGGTTAAGGCGGGGGGAGGTTTTCCGAGTCGGGAGGGGGACGAGGGGCGGACCCCGTCCAGCTCCGCCCCGCGCCGTAGCCGAGCCGTAGCCCCGCCGGAGCCTGGCCTCAGCCCCAGCCAGAGCTGGCACCCCGGAACCTGAACGGCGGACCCCGCGCCCCGGCGGCGCCGGAGCTCCGGCCGGTGAGTCCCGCGGGAGCCGCGCTCAGGGGAAGTTTGGGGGCCCGGGCTGTAAAGCCTCAAGAGCGCTCGCCCGGACTCGCCCCCCCCCCCCCCCCGCCCCGCGAGGTGAAAGTTTGGGGCTAGGAGGCCTTCGCGCCAGGGGTTCCAGGAGCGTGGCTCTTACGGGTAAGGGAGAGGCTGGGAAACTTGGGCATCTGCTGTGAGGGGACCCAGAAGTCCTGCTGCCCATTGCTGCTGGAAACGCCCTGGACTCTGGGAGCCTAGAGTCCTGTGCTCATAGGATCCCAAAATCATCCCTCTTCCCCGTTCTGGACACCAAGGAGGCTCGCCTCTGGGAACCTGGCATGGGCAAACCCCTGAGGATGGACCTCAAGAGGAAATGTGGGACCCTGGCATCCAACCCCTCTCCTGATCTTGGCCTTTTGCTAGTGGGAAGGGATGAACTGTATGGAATGGCCCCCAGAGAGTTCGTAAGGATTCCCTGGAGTCTGATCCCTGGCAGCTAGTCAGAGACCCTTATGGCTGCCCAAGACACACTGGAAGCCAGTAAGGCGGGGAGGGTAGAATTAGGCGGCCAGGGTGGAGAGTCCTATCCCAGTCACCTTGCCTCCCACCTAGACCTAGATTTGACCAGGGAGATCCTGGGTGACAGCAGGGTTAGGAGGAGAATCCCTCATGCCCCGTAGGAATTGGGGAAGTTGCCTGGATATCTGGAAGTCTGCCCTCCTTCTCATTCCAGGAGGTGTGCCTCCATAGTGGTGTGCTAGCCAGTGGGGGTCCGTCCTCCCCCTGCCTTTCCCACCAGTGATTTTGGGCCAGCCCTGCCTTCAGCGACAGGCTGCTCATCGGTACCCTGAGGGGCTGTACCCAGTGGCCCTGACCTTTTGTTTTCCCTCTCTCCTCCAGGTGAAGGCAAGGTCCCTGAACTGGTCAGACGCCCCCTTGTAGCCTGGTAGAGTCAAGATGGGGCCCCATCATGCCCCCTCAGTGAGTCCTGTATCCTGAGCAGATAGCATGGCCTGCCACTGGAGGTGAATACCATGGCTACAGGAGGTGGCCGGGCCTTTGCTTGGCAGGTGTTCCCACCCATGCCCACCTGCCGGGTGTATGGCACAGTGGCATACCAGGATGGGCACCTGTTAGTGTTGGGGGGCTGTGGCCGGGCTGGACTACCCCTGGACACTGCTGAGACACTGGACATGGCCTCGCATACATGGCTGGCACTGGCGCCCCTGCCCACTCCCCGGGCCGGCGCAGCTGTGGTGGTGCTGGGCAAGCAGGTGCTAGTGATGGGCGGTGTGGATGAGGGCCAGAGCCCAGTAGCTGCTGTGGAGGCCTTCCTGGCTGATGAGGGCCGCTGGGAGCGTCGGGCCACCCTCCCTCAGGCAGCCATGGGGGTTGCGACTGTGGAGAGAGGTGAGTGGCTTCCCCAGGAAGGTCCCTCAGATACCCCAACACCCTCCATTCTTCCTGACTTGGTCCCTTACCCCTAGAGATTGGAGAAGAGCTGTAAATTTTGTCTGGGTGCCCTGAACTTGGCTTTGCCTCCTGTACCCTCCCCTACGTAGCTCTGAGCTGGGCTAGTAGCAGCCTTAACTGCCTTTTCCAGCTGTGAGGTGGGAGACAGAACCCAGGCTAGCCCCCAGCATGATGGAAGGCCCCAGTCACCTCCCTGGCCCATTCCTTCTCTCTGAGAGACAAGGAGGGGTGGCCCAAAGACTCCCAGAGTTATAAATAGTCTGGGGGAGGGAGAGGGGAGCAGGGCCTTGGCTTAGAGCCCAGCAAGTGCTTAGATCCCCCTCTCCCACACACACACACACACATCAGGGAGCCTGAGCTGGACAAAGGCTAAGCTGGCCTGGGGACAGTTGCTTTGGAAGCCCCCAGCTGACTAACCCATCTCCCCAAGACCTCTAGACATGCCCACAGCTGACCCTGAGGGAGTAACAGGGCAAGAACCAACCTAGTGAAAGGGCGGGGTGCAGAAGTGCTGGCAAAGCTCCTGGGCAGAAGGCTTGTGGCCAGCACCCTCATCCTGCAGGCCCAAGCCCCTCTCCCAGCCCCCAAGCTGATCCCCAGAGCCCCCTCCCCAGTCTGAGCTCCATGCTGAGCAGATTCCCAAATGCCCCCCACCCTTGGCTTAACCATTCTCCACCCTCCTTCCCCCATGGGAGCCCCCACCTGTGGCCTCCAGGTCTGACCACTGGTCCTGCTTGGATGCCAGACTTGGTTGCCATAGCATCTCCAGGGAAACAGAGACAGATTATAATTAGATCGGCTGCCTCCTGCTCTTCACTTGGAGGGGCCCTGGCCAGAACAGGAATCGTAGATCTCCCAGCCCCCCTCTAGGCAGGCAAGAGGGTTTCTGCTGCTGGGGAGGGTACCACAAACATGTGAGTCCCCAGCCACCCCCAGGCCTGACCAGGGCAGCTGTCAAAGTGGAGTGCCCTGGCCAGGCCGGGGTGCAGTCTGAATTACTCTTTTTTTGCAGATGGTATGGTGTATGCTCTGGGGGGAATGGGCCCCGACACGGCCCCCCAGGCCCAGGTTCGGGTGTATGAGCCCCGCCGGGATTGCTGGCTTTCACTACCCTCCATGCCCACACCCTGCTATGGGGCCTCCACTTTCCTGCATGGGAACAAGATCTATGTCCTGGGTAAGGGCCTGGGGGATATGGGAAAGGGGCTTGAAGTTCAGAAGCATCTATCCCAGGTTGGCTGGGATCAGGCTTAGTCTGGGATGGCAGGACAAGAAAAGCTTTGTTGAGATGATCCAGGTTTGCTCTGAGGCTCTGACCTCAGGAGGCCCTGCTGGGGCTGGAAAACTAAACCCTAGTGCCTGATGATCTGCAGGGTGAGTGATCCATGCTCTGGTGTGCACACAGCTGGGTATGGGGGGCTGGGGTGGGCAGTGGTGAAGGCTCAGCAACCTGGTGAAGAAGGAGCCTGCCAGGCCCCCCGGACTCCCTCCCAGGTGCCCCAATTCCATTGGCAGGGGGCCGCCAGGGCAAGCTCCCAGTGACTGCTTTTGAGGCCTTTGATCTGGAGGCCCGTACCTGGACCCGGCACCCAAGCCTGCCCAGCCGCCGGGCCTTTGCAGGCTGCGCCATGGCCGAAGGCAGCGTCTTTAGCCTGGGTGGCCTGCAGCAGCCCGGGCCCCACAATTTCTACTCCCGCCCACACTTTGTCAACACTGTGGAGATGTTCAACCTGGAGCATGGTGAGCAGTGGCTGGCCTGGGCTGTCCTCTGGCTCTCCATGGGATGGAGGGGCACAGTGTGTTGGGGGCACTAGATCTGAACTCCCCTCTCCTGCAGGTTCCTGGACCAAGATGCCCCGCGGCCTGCGCATGAGGGATAAGAGGGCCGACTTTGTGGTTGGCTCCCTTGGGGGCCACATCGTGGCCATTGGGGGCCTTGGTGAGTCTCTGTGGGGCTAGGGATAGGAGGGAGCCCAAGACAGGAAGGAGTAGCCCCCAGCATGAGCACCACCTCCAGCCCTTCTCTAGGCATTCCAGGGGTCAGGGCTTTGTGAGCTTTCCTTTCCCAATCTGTGAAGTGGTCAGAGTATGGTCTGTGTGGCCCAGCTCTTGGGGTATCCCTCAGCACCTGACTGAGGGCTCTGTACCATCTGGAACCTGGGAGACAGAGAGAGGACAAATGACCACTGAATGAATGGACAAATAGAAATATGAATGAATAAAGGAATGAATGATGAATGGGGGCAATGAGTAGCAAGGCACTGATAGCCCATCCTGGGGCAGTGCCTGCTGGACCATGCTCTGGGCTAAGGGAACAAAAGAACTGGAGCCCCGGCAGCCTGTGCCATTTACAACCTCTGTCTCTTTCCTGCAGGAAACCAGCCATGCCCTCTGGGCTCTGTGGAGGGCTTCAGCCTTGCACGGCGGCGCTGGGAGGCACTGCCTACCATGCCCACAGCCCGTTGCTCCTGTTCTAGTCTGCAGGCTGGGCACCGGCTGTTTGTCATCGGGGGTGTGGCCCAGGGTCCCAGCCAAGCTGTGGAGGCACTGTGTCTGCGTGATGGGGTCTGAATGCCTGATGAGACTTGTCCATTGGAGCAGCTCAGTGCCAGAGGCAAATGTCTGTGGCTCCTTTTGCTGCTGAGGAAGCTCACTGTGGCTCTGAGGAATGGAGGAGGCACAGGGGTGGGCACTTGAGACACTGCCTGGGGGACTTGGGGGGGCCTTCGTCTTTAGCGCAGGATGCACATACACTTACACCTACCTTTACCCCCGTTCATTCATAGACGATGCCTAGCTCCATTCTTGCTCTGGAACCTGCTGGGCCCTCTGTCCAACTGGGAAGTCGGGGGAGGGGAGAGCTGGCCTATGCCCCACAGGGTCAGTGCCTACCTGGAGTTGACCAGGCCTACCCCAATGTCTGTTCCTGAAAAGGCCTAGCTGCTAGCCTGCCTTGTAGGTCCCTGTGGACCCAGGAGAATTCAGAGAGGGTGGGGGACACAGAGGGAAGGGAGGAGTGGATGCAGGAACCTCCAGAGGGCCAGAGGAATGTAGGCTTTGGGCCCTTTACACTGCTGGCTGTGTGACCTTGGGCAAGTCATTTCACCTGTCTGTGCCTCAGCATCCTCATCTGTAAATGGGGATCTCTGAAACCTTCCTGCCCTACCTACCTCACAGGGCTGTTGTGAGGACCCAGGGAGTTCAGATGTGGAAGTAAAAGTGCTGCTAAAATCTAGTATATGGCCCCTAGTGTGGACTCTTGTGTTGCCCCTGAAGCCCCTGACCCTCCCTTGGAGGCCTCAACTGTCCCAGGGATGAGGGTCCAGAGGAGCCTTTTGGATCTGGCCTCTGCCCTTAAAGTGTTCTGATGTCTCAGCCCACCTAAGCCTCAGCTTCTCTTTTGGTGACATAGGATGACCTCTGACCCCCACTGTCCTTGATTGTAGAGGGCACTCACAGGATGACCAAAGAAGAGCTCAGAAAACTACAAAACACCACAGGGTCAGAATGACCTGCAGGTACATGTCATACAGCATCTCCTCAAAGCCTCTGCTCACCTCCATAGAGAGGGGTGGTCTAGTGGGGCTGTGGCAAGAGCAGTCTCCCTCTGTCCCAGCTGTGGGGAAACTGTCTCTTAGGCAGGACTGTATGGCCACCCACCAGACCCCTAGAGGCAGTAGCCTCCCAAAGAAAACAAAGCTGCCAGCTCTTGCCTCTTCCTCGTCTTTGCTGCCCACTAGTAGGAGCTATTGATTCTGCTTTCCCTGCAGCCACACTGAGTGCAAGGGGCTCACAGCTGGGTTTGCTGCAAGAATGGATTTGGGGTCCTGGACCCACCTGCTGTGGCCATGCTAACCCTCCTGCATCCTCAGTCTCTGCAGGCCTTACCCGTTTTCACTACGTGGCAGGGTTCCCAGGGCAGCACCTCCCCTGCCCAGCACACAGGTACCGTGAGCACAAGCACCATGGGAGCCAGGCATAGGGCTTAGCAGTGCCTTACTGCTCTCCAGCCTCTGTGACCTCTTGGGCTGCAAGCATGGAGAGGCCACTGGGTCAGCTGTCCTTGTTTAATGCTCTGGACCAGTTTAGACACTCAGAGACCCCAGCATGAAGGTAATGCTGCAGCACCTTGGGTCTTGGGATCCCTGGGAGGTCAGGCAGTGTGTCGGTGACTGGGGCCTGGGGCCCCACATTGTCGCTGCCACAATGGCCACCCCGGGATGGCTGGCAGAAGTTCTGCTGGTAGGTGGTGCTGGCACGGGGAGGCCGGACCTGCACAAAGTGGACAAGGCGCTGGGGGAGGTCAGTGAATCCTGGGCCTGACCGGAAATTGGCCTGGTAGGAGGACTCGAGGGGCCGCTGCTGGCACAACTCCAGCTCACAGGGTGCCCAGCGCAGGAAGGTGTGCCGCTGCCACAGACGCTCCATGTCTTTCCGTCTTCCGACTCCCTGCAGCAGGCAGTAGGGGCCCTCCTCAACGGTATGGGCCCTTAGCCCACAGTCCTGGCACCAGGCACTTCTTTGGGCCCCTCCTAAACCCAAGCCTGCTTGGTGATGCCTGGCTTGTGCCTGGCCTCCCTGGCTTGTACCCTGACCTCTTTGGCCTTCCTCCCTGGCCATGCCTTCCATTCCAAGGTGAAGCCCCCAGAAAGTTAGCAGCCCCTAGGATATTTGCACATTGTCAGGCAAGCTGGCAGAAGAAACCAAAGTAGAAGTACCTCCATTTGGGGAATGGGCTGTTTCCCAGAGAAGAGAGATTGTCAGGAAAACAGACACTCCCCTATCTGTATAAGGAGCCCCCCATTGTCTTATCCCCTCCACCCTAGCTCAACTTCAACCTAGGCTGGGGGCCTGCCCACCTTCCTTTCTCTCTCCAGCACTCACTTTGTCGAAGGAAGTGCGGTTGTCATGTTTGGAGAAGAAGTGTTGCTGTGCTGGTTCCTTGAAAGACAGTGAGAAAAAAAGTGAATGGAAAAAAATGATGCCTACCTGGCCCCATTGGAGGGAAGGGCCCATAATGGAGGGAAGCTGCCAGGAGCCACCACCCCTAAACTGCTAAACTGCCAAGGCCCTGTTAGGGCAGATACAAATTAGAGTAACATCTCACTCCTGGGACATCTCATCCTGGCACTTGCCCCCAAAGCAGAAGCCTCTGGGGCCGCTGATTGAGAAAGGGACTGAGGCACCTTCCAGGACATTCTGCTATCAGAGGGGCAGTGGTTCAATTTTCACATTGGACCCTTTAACTCTAGATCACCCAGGACTAGGCTTCAGTTCTCTCCTCCCCTCTGTCCACACATTACTCCCTCATCAGCAACCCAGGCTCTTTGCCCTAAATGCCACATGGAAACTGAAATTTCTCTCTCTAGCTCAAGCTGTCTCCTGAACTCCAGACTCAATAGCCAGCCACCTACTCCATATTCCCATGTAAATGTCTAACAGGCATCTTCAAACTCTTGACTGAGCTCTGGACCATTCCCCAAACCCACCCCACCTAGAGCCTCATCCAGCTCAGGTCACGGCAGCTAGATCCTGCCAAACACCTCAGAGGCCCCTTAATTCTTTCACACCCTACATCCAATGTGCCATGAAATCCTGTTAATACTTCCTTCAATACGTACCCAGGATCAGACCACTCCTCAGCATGGCCACTGCTTTCCTTGGTCCAAGCCACCTTCTTCTTTTGCCTGAATTATTGCAAGAGCTTCCCACCTGGTGTCCCTGCTTCCAAGCTTGCCCCTCCAGTCTATTATCTTCTCAGCAGGCAGAATAAGTCTTTTAATACATAAATCAGATCACATCCCTTGTTTGCCAAAAATCCACAACAGTTCCTCATGTTTGTAAAAGCCAAAGTCATCAGAGTGGTCCATGAAACCCACTGAATATTGATCTCTTCATTACCTCCAGCCACACTGGCATCCTTACTGCTCCTCAAACACACCAGTGCTCCCACCTCAGACCTTTGTACCACCTGTTCCTTCTGCCTGGGACTCCTCCCACCTGGCCATATGACTCCCTCTCACCTACCTATTGGGAAGCCTTCCTTGAGTGCTACACCAGCAGTCCCATCACCCCAACTCTGCATTTTTCACCTTCTAACATACTATATGACTATATATTGTGATGTTGCTTATTGTCTGATGCCCTTTACTAGAACATAAGCTCCTCATGGGCAAAGGTTATTGTCTATCTTGCTCCAACCCTGAGAACAGTACCTGGCATTGTGCTCAATACATGTTTGCTGTGGAATCAATGAACAGAGACAGAAGGTCCCCAGGGCATTTCTTTGGCCCAGTTGGGGCCAGAGAAACATGCCCCATCCCCAGGCAGAGAAAGACCACCTCTCAGGCCCTCAGACCTCAGCAGGAATCTCTCCCAAGACCATCCACCTTGCCTTTGTCTCTGGCCTCTGCCCCCAGAGCCTCCCTCCCCAGCCACTCAGCTTCTCCTGATCCAGACATGAATGAAGTTCTGTCTTGGCTGGGTTGGGGTATGAGCAATGGCTGACAGCAGGTTCCTAGATAAAAGGCAGGGGCTAGCTCTATCCCAGATTCCTGAACCAGAATCTTCAGGGTGGAGTCCGTGGTGTCTTTAACAAGCTCCTCTATTGGGACCTCTTGCCCTAGACAGCCAATGGTGGTCTCCAAATAGAATGAAAGCTCCATGAAGGTGGGAAGTCAGCCAGCCTTACCTTTCATTCCTCATAAAGCAAGCTGACATGACAAGGATTGAAAACCCAGGGCCCTTTTAGAAAAAAACACAGGAGAAAATCTTCAGAATCTGGAGCTAGGCAGAGTTCTTAGACTTGACACCAAAAGCAAGAGCCATAAGAAAAAAAGTTGATAAATTGGACCTCACCAAAGTTTTAAAAAAAGTTTTGCTCTGTGAAAGTCCATGTGAAGAGGATGAAAAGACAAGATACAGACTGGGAGAAAATATTCGCAAACCACATATCCAATAAAAGACTAGTATCTAGAATGTATGAAGAACTCTCACAACTCAACAGTAAAATAAAAAACAATCCAATTAGAAAATGGGCAAATGACATGAAGACTTTTCACAGAAGACGATACAGATGGCAACACATATATCATTAAACATTACGGAAATGCAAATTAAAATCACAATGAGATATCATGACACATCAATCAGAATGGCTAAAATTAAAAAATAGAGACAACACCAAATGTTGGTGAGAATGCAGAGAAACTGGATCATTCATACAGTGCTGGTGGGAATGTAAAAAGGTACAGCCACTCTGGAAAATGGTTTGGCAGTTTCTTTTAAAAACTAAACATGCTACTACCATATGACCTAGTAATTGCACTCCTGGGCATTTATCCTAAAGAATAAACTTATTGTATCCAAAATGTGTACACAAATTTTTGTAGCAGCTTTATTTGTAAGAGCCAAAAACTGGAATCAGCCCAGATAACTTTTGATAGGTGAGTGGTTAAACAAACTGGTATATACATACCATATAATATTACTCAGTAATGAAAAGAAGTGAACCATTGATACATAAAACTTGGATGAATCTCTAGGAAATTATGCTAAGCAAGAAAAGCCAATCCTCAAAGGTCGCATGCTATATTATTCTATTTATATAACATCTTTGAAGTGATAAAATTTTAAAAATGGAGGAGAGATTGATGTTTGCCAGAGTTTAGGGACGTGGGAAGGGTGGAGGAGTGGAAGGCTGGGAGTGTGGTCATAAAAGGGCAGCACCAGGGGTCCTTGTGATTTTGGTCAGTATCTTGACTATGGTGGTGGATACACAAACCTACACAGGTGGTAAGATTTTATAGATCTTAATATACACACACAAATGAGTACAAGTAAAACGGGGTAAATTTGAATGAGATAGGTGGATTGCATCAATGTCAATGTCCTGGTTGTAATATTATACTATAGCTTTGCAAAATGTTACCATTGGGGGAAACCGGGCAAAGTGTAGAAGGGATCTCTATTATTTTTTACAACTGCTTATGAATCTACAATCACCTCAATAAAAATTTCAATTAAAAAAAAACCTGGAAGTCTGGGGCAAGCTCCATTTGACCCCCAAATTTCTCCCCCAGCTCTATCCTCAGCTATAGAATTGTACACAGCCCTAGAATGCGGATGCCTCTGTTGTTGGAGGCAGCTCTGAGTCTAGAAACTCTCTGTTCTTATAGTGGCAGAATAATCTATTTACTCTCACTGACTTGAGTTTTATTCTTACAACTGTGGGAGCCTGGTGAGAAGTACAGTCATTTCCTCTCCACTCAGGCAGTTTTGAGTATTCTTGTCCCTGAGGAAAATTTCACCTGTGTCTTTGCTTCTAAACCATCCAGGGCTCCTTTTCCACCAAGGTGGTAAAAACTGTGGTCTCTGAGCAGGTGGGGCTCTGGCTAGGGTTCCAGCTGAAGAGGCCTTGGAGGAGTGGTAGGTTTCCTGGGAGGGGGCAGTGTTTGCATGTGGGAGGGTTAAGGGCCTCTGTGGAGGCTGGGCAGTCTGCAGTCAGTGGGATGCTAGGAGAGGAGCCTCTGTGGCAGACTGAGGCATGGCAGGGGTGGGGAGTAGGGACACAGCAGTCACGGCACCACCAGTGAAGGACCTGCCCCCAACCATGTGCCTCTGGACTCGTGTCTAATCTTAAGAACAAACAGGACCAGGATTACATTTACTAACGGTTAGGCAGGTGAAGATTAATTAATAAATTAATCTGGTTTAGAAGAAAAGAAGAAAAAAGAATTTTCTTGCATCTGAATGACATGCACAAAATTTCTACCTGCCCCAAACTAAAGGAGAGTGGATGCCACATCTCGGTAAGGTTTTCAACAACAGTAGCTGCAGTCAGCCAGATGAAATCTGGTATCTCTCAGCTAATGATAAAATAAAATGCATACCTTCCCTAAGAAGTCCCACTAATTAAAACAGCTTTAGGCCTAGAAAGAGCCATGAGACTTAGCATTTATACATTCTGAGCCCAAGACACACAGATCATGCTGTTTGGGGCTGCTGATAATGCTAATAAATGCTTTATGTAGCAAATTTTCACTTCAAACAAAACTTCAATCAAAAATTCAAATGTCCCAAAATATGTCCCCTACTCCGTTCCTGGGGGACAGATTAAGAGGATGTTCTGGTCTTTGGGATAATAGCTTCCACTGAGGGCTACTACAAACACCCAGCAGGAAGTCCCCAAGTTGCTTCTGTCCCTGCACTACTCAGGTCCCATCACTCTTGCAGGGGAGGTGGCCCCAGATGAGCAGTCTGGAGCTGCATTTGGGCCTGGCTCAGTAGGCAATGCCAGGCAGCCCTTCCAACTGGGAATGCTAAGAAAGTTCAGGCTCCACAGCATGGCAGCCTCCAAGACCCTGCTCTTGGCCTGGGAAAGCAATTCCTGGAGAATCCAGATGGCAGATCAATTAGGACCTGGCTGGAGGCTGGGAAGCAAGAAACTTCAGTGGACAGAGCGTGTTCCAGGCATCCCTCCAGGTCCCTCTCTGCCTCCTCCACCCTGCGCTTGCCAGGAGGCTGATCTGAGTGCATTTCTCACCAGGTTGCCTTCCCTCTAGCCACTGGGAAATTCTGGGAGGAGAAGGAGGGAAGATGGAAGGAGGTGTTTCTTCTCCTAGCTCACTCCCAGGCCAACCCCCACCTGGCTTGGATCTCTCCATCCAAGATCACCACTCCTCTCAGGGTGGCCCTCCACATACCACTCTCTCCTTCTAGGTTCTAGGAGCCATGCCTTCCCCTTGAACCTTTGGGCCCAGCAGTACTGACCACTTGGTTGTTACCAACCTATGAGATGGCCTTTCCCTGAGACCCCCACACCTACTCCTTTCTATGTATATCCTTCTGAGTTCTCCTGTTTTGAGTGGGCTTTCTACTGTTGGGACCTGACTGATGCTCAGTGCCCCCTCCTTGTCTCCACAAATGGTGAGCGTGGGGGGCCCACAAGCTCTGCATTCCTCCTGTTCTCTGAAAGCCTTTTCCAGCCACTCTAGGCCATTTCTGCCATCTCCTTTCCCATCCTCATTGGTTAGGCAGGTGGGTGGGTACCCAGCCACTTTCTATGCTGTTTCCCTGACCAGAGGAGGCCTCCTACTCACTCTTGAGCCCCTGGACTATGAGACTGACTGGGGGCTAGACCATGGGCTTTCATGGCATCAAGGAATCTGAGCTTGAGGGCAGTTGTTGGCAAAACTCAAGGCCTACTTCCTGGATTCTGGAGGCTTTCTCCCCATGGCCATCCACCCTATCTGGGCCCTGGCTCTTTCTCCATATAGAAGGAGCATTGAGCAAGACTGTCCAGCCTGGTACTGGCTCTCCTCTACCCCGTCTGTAGGAGTAAAACCTGACATTTCAGGGAAGAGGGGCCAGGCCTCATGCATATCCTGGGGATAAGCTGGACCCAGGTGTCAGTCCAGCTGTGGTGAGGCTGGGGATGATGCTCTTGGGGCCTAAGAGAAGCAGAAACTGGCACAGCCACTCCAGCTACCCCCAGGGCTGCCTTGTACCTGGCATCGTTGCAGGAACACTGCTGGAGGCTGGGGCTTGGCTGCAAGGCGGTATTCTCGAGCACTTTCACTCTTGATTTGGCCTCTGTAGTGCCCATAGAAGCCACTGTTGTGCTATAACAAGGCAGGCATGAGGGTGAATCCCACCCAAACCCCCACCCTCAGTCCCAGACCTCAGGGTCCCCAGGCCAGAAGCCTCTTCTGGGAGTTCCTGACAGAAGAGAAAGAATCTGAGGAGGAAGGACAGCCCTGGAGAGGGGCCAGCAGCAGAGAGGTGTTTCCGATCCATCATTAGAACAGTTGGCCTCAGCTGTGCTGGCTCACCTGGGAGGGCTATGTGTGTGTAGGGAAAGGTTGTCTTCCTTCCTTCCTGCCTTCCTATCTTCTTGCCTTACTGCCTTCCTTCCCTTCTCTCTTTCTTTAATAAGGTCCTAATGTGGGCTGGAGAGACAGCAGTGAAAAGACAGAAGGATCCTGGCCCCTACGAACCTTCCTTCTGGTGGTGGAGTCAGAAACAGAATATAGTGTTAGGGAAGAAATAACCTGATGACTAGATCGAGAGTGACAGGGAACAGGGATACTCCTTCATGACAATGAGGGTGGGACTTGAACATGAGAACCAGTCAGCCATATGAGGAGCAAAGGAAGAGCATTCTATGTGGTGGGAACTGCAAGGGCAAGCGTTCAGAGGACAGAAAGAGAGAGATGTGTTGGAAGAACAAAAAGAGGCCTTATGACTAAAGGTTTGTGAGCAAGTTAGAGAGGAGTGAGGTGAGGTCAGAGAGGGACAGGGCTTAGACAGGTTGGGGCATATGGATTCTCTTCTAAGAGCAAGGGAAGACTTTTCAGGAGGGGAGAGGACCAGACAGTTCTGAGTTGGAGTGATTCAGAGCATTAAGCAGAGTTTTGAGAACAGGGCCACCGTCTAGTGGTGTGGTCCTTCCCTGGGGAATCTGAGAGGAAGTCTCCTTTCTTGTCCTCACCACAATGTTAATAGTAGGTCAAAAGTCCCTGAAGAGCAAGGATTGAATGGATCCATCTTCTACATCCATCGACAAGGTTGTGAACACCTGTTTGCCACACCCTCTGCTATTCTGGGACAATAAGGGCACCCTCTGAAACTGGAGCACCAAAGCAAGGGATGAACTTTCCAAAAGAAGTACTTCACCAATAGTGGATACCTTCTGGAGAGAATTTCAGAGGCATGGACTGGCAAAAGACAGGAATGAGCACCTATCAGGGGTCTAATAAGGAGCTGTACTGTGCTGATGTCATTAGGTGGACACCCTGTGGACAACCATGTCTAGCTAGGGAACTCCTATGGCCTAAAACCTCTTTGTCCTGAGTGCTCCCTGAAGAGGACAGGTGTGCCTGGTCTTCCGTGATCATAGCCCTGAGGGGAAAGAACCTGTCCCAAGATGACCTCTGGCTATCACAGTGGGCTCCTAAACATGACTGGGAAACCCCTTATCTTTTCATCCCACTGAGGCCTTGAGTCACCCAACTTGTCTGTCCATCCTTCTACTATCTGTTGAACACCCTTGCTCACTATTCAGTTTAGTTCAATAGTATTTACTCAGCTTTTACTATATTCCAGGCATGGAGCTGGGTGTGAGATATACAGATGGAAGAAAACAGTCTTTACCCTCAAGATATCTCCAGTCTAGAGAGCAGTCAAACTCTAGAAGTTTGAGGGAGACCAAGCAAAGGACTGGGAATAAATAGGGTGGCTAGAGGATTAGGAAGTTTAGCTGGCTAGCATAAGATCAGGACAAATGGAAGGGGACATGGTGTCAGGAAGACTAGATAGGCTCTAGGGGTGACCTCAGGATGGCAGAGGGGGAGTGGGCAGTTCAGGGCCTTTCACCAGCCTGGATGCTAGATGAAACCCTTCTTGCTTTACTCTCCTGATTCATTCAAATTTCAGGCACTACCCCAGGGCCAGGAGCCAGAATTAACTGTAAAGTGCACTCTTACCCAGGAGCCTACTAAAGCACTTTGCATCTTTCCAAGAAGAGGGCAGAAAAGGCCAACTTTCCACCTGTTTTTTTGAGGCTATGTCTGAGCAAAGAGAATCTCAGGAGGTCAACTTCTTGTTGCTTAGTGACAAAGGGAAGTTGTGACTGCACAATGCTGCTGATTATTGAGGCAGTGCCCAGCCTGCTACCCTTTTGTGCTTCCTGCTCTGGTTTTACTTCTTTATTTTATTATTTTGTGTGTGTGTGTGGGGAAGACCAGCCCTGAGCTAACATCTGTTGCCAATCCTCCCCTTTTTGCTGAGGAAGACTGGCCCTGGGCTAACATCCGTGCCCATCTTCCTCCACTTTATATGGGATGCCACCACGGCATGGCTAACAGGCAGTTCGTCCGCGGGCGCCCGGGATCCGAACTCGCGAACCCCGGGCTGCCAAGTGCGAATTAAACCGCTGCGCCACCGGGCGGCCCCCTGGTTTTACTTCTTTATGAGAGAAATCTGCTCCTCAGCATTAACATCCTCAGGGAGTCCTTATATATAGAAACACATAAAGCTCCACAGTGGAGTCTGATGAACTTACAGTCAATGAAATATTAAAGAACACTTTAGAGGTGAATCCTGCATTTTTAAAGCTGTGCAACCATACTGCCTGGGATATAAATTTAGAAAGTATTCCATGGAGTCAGAAGAAATGTTAAAAGGGTTGGTGGCTCTTAGGATAAAATTGCTGCTTCCGAATAAAGCTCTGTCAACTTCTCTCACAGGAGTTTGTGGTGACTGGGGACACTAATTACGGCAGGTGAATGTTACAAAGGCATCAGTGAAGGACGAGAGCATAACAGAAGAGTAAAAGGAGCATGAAAATATTTGACATCATGGTTCCATTCCAAACCACCCTTGGGCCGATTATTCTCTCTCTCTTTCTCTCTCCCTCATTTGTAACACAAGGATGTGAGCAGTTCACCCCTTTAACTAATCAAAAGAAGTTGGCAATTAGCCTCTAAAAATGGGCCAATGAAAAGTTCAACAACAGGAAACACTAAGACCCTGCTGGTGTCACTGGCACAAGCTCTGCTAGCCAGAAAGTCCACCCTAGCATAGTTACTCTGAAGATCCCCTCTCACATGTATTCAGAGGTACAAAAAAGTTCTTTGCAGCATCTCTATAGGGGAAAAACTGTAAGCAGCTGAATGTTTACCAATAGGACAACTAGGAAATTGGCCTATAGTCACACAATGAAATACTGGAGTTGTTATAAATGGGCTACAGTACTTGAATCCACAGAGATAAATCTTAAGAATGGTGAGTCAAAAAGTCAAGTTGTAGAAAGATGCACAAAGAATACCATTTATAAAATAATACAAACCTGAAAACAATGCTATATGTTGTTTATGGATACAAACATTTGATACAATGCTATATATTGTTTATGGATACAAACATGCATAGAAATGATAAGCATCAAATTCAGGATAGAAGTCACCTGGGGAATGGTATCATGTAGGGCAGAGTGGAGCTTCAACTCTATCTGTAATGTTTTATTTTTCAAAGCTTTATTTAGGTATAATTAACACAATAAACTGTACACATTTGTAACACAGGGATGTGAGCAGTTCACCCTTTTTACTAGTCAAAAGAATAATTGTACACAATAAACTGTGTACAATTTGACACAGTTTGATCTATGTATAAATCTATGAAACATAACCACAATCAAGATAGTAAACATATTTATCACCCCCAAGTTTTCTTCTGCCCATTGGTAATCCTTCTCTATGGCACTCATCGGTCTCAGGCAACCACTGGTTGGCTTTCCGTCAGTATAAATTAATTTCCATTTTCTAGAATTTTATATAAATGGAATCATTCAGAATGTATTCTTTTGTATCTGGCTTCTTTCACTCAGCATAATTATTTTGAGAATTACCCATGTCATTGTGCCTATCAATCATTCATTCCTTCTTATTGCTTAATAGTTTTCCATTGTATGGATATGCCAAATCTCTCCTCTTGGTCCTTTAAAAAAATTTTTTTTAAATAGACTTTACATTTTAGAGCAGTTTAAGTTTCACAGCAAGAATGAGTAGAAGGTACAGAGATTCCCCATATATCTCCTGCCCCCATGTATGCATAACCTCTCCTATTATCAACATCTCCCTCCAGAATAGTACATTTATTATAATTGCTGAACCTAAATCGACACATCATTATCACCTGAAGTCGATAGTTTACCTTAGGGTTCACTCTTGGTGTTGTACATTCTGTGGGTTTGGACAAATGTATAATGACATGTATGTACTATTATAGCATCATATAGAATAGTTTCACTGCCCTAAAAATCCTCTATGCTTATTCATCCTCTGTGATGAATAGGTGTATTCATCCCTTTCTCCTCCCTAACCCCTAACAACCACTGATCCTTTTACTATCTCTATAGTTTTGCCTTTTCTGGAACGTAGTATGGTTGGAATCCTACAGTATGCAACCTTTTCAGAATGGCTTCTTTCACTTAGTAAAATGCATTTAAGTTTCCTGCATGTCTTTGCATAGCTCAACAGCTCATTTATTCTTGTGTGTGTCACACGCCATCAAGTTGGCTCCAACTCCTGGCGACCCTATGAATGAGTGATATCCACAATGTCCTGTCGTCAACAGCCCTACTCACTTCCTGTAGATTCATGCCTGTGGCTGCCTTAATGGAGTCAATCCATCTCATTTTGAGCCTTCCTCTTTTCCTGCTGCCTTCTAATTTTTCCAGCATTATTGTCTTGTCCAAAGAATCCTGCCTTCCCATGATGTGCCCAAAGTAGGACAGTCTCAGTTTTACCATTTTTGCCTCCAGTGATAGTTCAGGCTTAATTTGCTCTAGGATCCATTTGCTCATCTTTCTGGCAGTCCAGGATATCCATAGAGCTCTCCTCCAACATCATATTTCAAATGAATCAATTTTTTTCCTGTCAGACTTCTTCACTCTCTAGCTTTTTCACCATTACATAGTAATTGGGAAAATGATTTTCTTCTTAGTGCTGAATAATATTGCATTATCTAGATGAAACACAGTTTATTTAACCATTCACCTACTGAAGATGTCATCTTGATTGCTTCCAAGTTTTGGCAATTATGAATAAAGCTGCTATAAATATCCATGTGCAGATTTTTGTGTGGACATAAATTTTCAATTCCTTTGGGTAAATACCAAAGAGCATGATTGCTAGATCATATGGTAAGAGTATGTTTAGTCTTGTAAGAAATTGCCAAACCATCTTCCAAAGTGGCTGTACCACTTAGCATTCCCATCAGCAATGAATGAGAGTGCCTGTTGCTCCATATCCTCACCAGCATTTTGTGTTGTTAGTGTTCTGGATTTTGGCCATTTTAACAGGTGTGCAGGGGTATCGCATTGTTGTTTTAATTTGCATTTCTCTAATGACATAAAATGTGGAGCATTTTTTTCATACGCTTATTTGCCATCTGTTTACAGTATCTTCTTTGGTGAGATGTCTGTTCAGATCTTTGGCCCATTTTTTAATTGGATTGTTTTCCTATTGTTGACTTTTAAGAGTTCTTTATATATTTTGGACACCAGTCCTTTATCAGATGTGTCTTTTGAATCCACACACCAATTAAATTTTTTGTCCCCACTACACCACTAAACCTGCTCCTGTCAAAGGTCACCAATAATTAATCCTCGACCCATCAGCAGCATTTGACAGAGCTAATCTTCTCCTTCTCTTTGAAGGATGGTCCGAGTGGCTTCCACAGCACCTCACTCTTATGATGTCCCTTCCCTGTCCCTGACCAGACCGCTCTGGTTCCTTTCCTGCTTTTTCCTCACCTAGGCCTCTAAACTTGTGTGTCCTGGGGCTGAATACAATCTGTTTTCCATCCATACTCCTTCATTGGTGATCTTATCCTGTTTCATGGCTTTAAAAACCATCTATAACCATCAGAGGCAGAGTTAAATGAACCTCTCCTGCCCTACACCCTCTGCCCCTGCCCACCCTACCCTCAGGCTGTCCCAGCATATAACAGCCTGGAATCTTGGATGATTTTTCGCCTCCTTTTTCTCACCCCCAGTTCTGTGTCCCCTTCTGACCACAGTGCCTCTGGCCCCACCTGCTCCCCCTACCCAGTTCTCATTAAGACCCTCCAGGCCCCAGCCACGTCCTAGTCCCTGGCCAACCAGTCCACTCCACATGCAGCTGGGTGTGCATCAGGTGACTCCCGAGTGATTCTACATTAGCAACGGGATGCCGGGCACGGTGTGGCTGGGTAGCAGGGTGTGAGTGTGGAGGTGTGAGGGTACATTTCATGAGGTTCACGTGGGCTGGGTGTGGCGTGCAGTGGTGTGTGGAGCGAGGTACGCTGCCAGGCTGGGCCAAAATCCGACAGTTAAAACCGTTAGTCTCGAGCCGCATCGGGGGCGGGTCCGGGGGCGGGGCGTAATCCCCATTGGTCAGAGCGGGTCCTGGGGGCGGGGCCGCGCCTGCTTAGGCCGCCTCAGCGGGACCGAGTGGCCTCGATGCCAAATCAGGGCGCTTCCAGGTTGGGCGCGTGCTGGCCCTCAGAGGTGGAGGCAGGAGGGGGTTGGGCAGGGCGGGCTGGAAAGGGTGTGGAGTGAAGGTGGGGGGAGGGTTGGGGAGCCGTATGGGGCCTTTCAGATAGGTTCAGGGTTCCCGGGGACCTCGAGGAGTTTCCCAGGACTCTGGCTTCTCCACTTGAGCCTTGCCTTGGCGTTCCTAGCCGCCCTTTCTTTCCCTGTGGTGGAAGACCACTCTGGCTCTTCAAGGAGACAACTTCTGTGCTTATCCTTGGAGAGCTGTTTTCGTCAGATTCGCAGGCGGCCACAGACTCCCATCCCGAGTCCCGGCCTGGGAAGTGAGGGTGAACAGGAACCCGGGGAAGCCCACTGGGATTTGTCTTTTGTTTATTATTATTACGGAAAATCCCTTGGAGGCCTCTGGAAAGGACATCGGGTTGACAGTCTAGGAGCCCAGAGCATGTCTCCCGGCTGAAAAGAAGAGACTGAGGATGAGAGAGAACGGCCGTACGAGGTTGAGGCGGGCCTGCTCGAGGCCAGAGGGGCCGCAATGTCTGAGGAAGAGAACTGTTTTTTCTACAACAGAGTGGAGGAGCCAGAGGGGCATTTGGAGGGCATCACACCGTGGCCTCAGGATTCTCAGAGTTGAAGACGGGGTCGGGGGGGGGGCGCTTTGTCACTTAGGGCACCTTCAGCCCACATGTTCCTCCCCTGTCTACTACCTTGCCAAGGCTCTTGTGGAAATAGTCGCATTCCTTGCATGCAATCAAAACTTTCCTGTCCTTTTATGCTTCCTTCAATAGGGTTGGGGGTGAGAAGGGGAGGGAACCCTGCCCTTGAAAGTTTTTAATGTGTGCATTTCAGTTTTTATTTGCCTTAGAATGACTAGTCTCCTACCTAAGAATGACTAGTGTTATACTAGTATCTACCAAGAGAAGTTTAGGCAGACGGGATTTCTGCCCTCTGGGAATTTAAAAGCCTATGTAGGTAGCATGGAGACAGGTAAGTGCACAGAGGACAGGTAAACCCGAGGCCGACAACATGGAGCCTCATGCGGTCCTTAGACGTAGTGGAGAGTGTAACCATGGAATTTCTTCAACCACATTTAAGAAACCTCTTAAGAATAAGTTAGGTCTGGAACCTGAGGACTAGTTATTCTAAACTCCAAGCCACGTGCTATATAAATTACTCTTCTCCATCAGCATAAACAGAAATGAAAGGTGATAAAGGATTTATCATCTAGGTGTAGTAATAATGACCTTAAATAATGGCTTTGTAGTGATGCATATAAAATTGTCTAGATTCTAAATCTAGATTCCAGAAGGAGGAATTTCTGCTAGTGTATATGGAAGAAAAAACTTGGACTATCCAAGAAATAAGTAAACATAAGAGTCAGGAATCCTATATTTACTTCAGTTCACCTCCTTTATTAAAATATGTAATAAGTCTGGTGCTGATCTAGGGACTTGAAATGTAATCATTGAAAACAAATCATATATATTTTAATTTTTTTATGTGTTTCTTTTTATTTTTATTGAGGTAACACTGGTTTATAACATTATATAAATTTCAGGTGTACATCATTATATTTTGATTTCTGTGTAGACTACATCATGTTCATCACCCAAAGACTAATTACCTACTGTCACCAGACATATGTGCCCTTTTACTCCTTTCGCTCTTCCCCATCCCCCTCTTCCCCACTGGTAACCACCAATCTAATCTCTATATCTATGTATTTGTTTGTTGTTGTTATCTTCCACTTATGAGTGAAATCATACAGTATTTGACTTTCTCTGTCTTATTTTGCTTAGCATAATACCCTCAAAGTCCATCAAAAATGTGAAATGTTTAGCGAATTTGCATGTCGTCCTTGCGCAGAAGCCATGCTAATCCTCTCTGTATCCTTCCAATCTTAGTATATGTGGTGCCAAAGTGAGCACCATATATATTTTTAAATTTGTGGATACTTGGAAAGTTTTGCTCCATTGTCCTAATTTATTTCTCAAGTTTTTTTTTTTTCTCATCTAACAGTACATATTTTCTGAGCACCTATTATGTGCCAGGCACAATTTCTAGATTCTGGAGATATAGCAGAGAACAAAACAGACAAAAATTCTTATCCTTAAAGAGTTTAACATTACATTCTAGTAGGCGTGGATGTACGTGCTGAGACAGACAAAACAAGATAAATTAATATATAGTGTATTAGAATGATGATGTGCCTTGGAGAAAAAGCAGGGGATAGACATTGTGATTGTTGAGGTGTTACGATTTTGAATAAATAATAATTTGGGAAAATACCTGAAGGAGGTAGGGTAGCCTATTATGCTGATGTCTGAGGGAGGAGTGAACCAAGTGGAGGGAAGAGTATGGGAAAGGGACCTGAAGCTGGTGTGTGCCCGGCAAGGGAAAGCAAGAGCAAGGAGCCCTAGAAGAGGTATGGAATGGAGTATAGATGGGAGAGAGGCAAGGCTAAGGGGAGATTGCAGAGGATGCTGAAGATAATCATGAGAACTCTGGCTTGTATTTTGAGTGGGGTAGGAGCAGTGGAGAGTTTGAGCAAAGGGGTAATATGATCTGACTTAGGGTTAGAGTAACTCTGACTGCTTTGTAGAGAAGAGACTATAAAGAGGGACAGGGGTGAAATCAGGGAGACCAGTTTGGAGACCATTGCAATAATCCAAGCTGGTGGCAGTGGAGTAGGGTTGTCAAATTTAGCAGATAAAAATACAGGACACTCAGTTAAATTTTAAATTTCAGGTAAACAATATTTTTTTGGTACAAGTTAGTCCCACACAATATTTGGGAAAATCATATTTAACGGGGAGTCCTGTATTTTATCTGGCACCCCAACAGTGGAAGGAATGAGAGGTGGTCAGATTCTGGATATGTTCTGAGGGAATTACCATAGTATTTGCTGACAGATTGGATGTAAGAAAAGGGAGTCAATGAGGACTCTTAGGTTTTGCCCTGAGCAACTGGAAAGATGGAGTCACCATTAACTGGAATGGGAAGACTGTAGGTGGAGAATGTTTGGAGGGAAAGGGGATGTTCTTGGTTTTGGACATGTTAAGTTGAAGATGCATATTAGCCATCCAAGTAGAGATGTCAGGTCAGCAGTTGAATTTAGGAGTCTGAAGTTTGGCAAAGGGGTTTGGGCTGGAGGTAACAACTTTGGCAGCTGTCAGCTAATACAAGGTATTTACCTATTCATTTACTAACTTTTTACTGTGGAAATTTCAATCCTATAAAAGAGATCATGGATGAATGAACTCCAATGTACTGGTCACCTGGCTTCAACAATTATCAACCTGGGGCCAATCTGTAACCCTCCCCAGCTCCCTCAGCCCATTTCCATTGTTTTAAAGCAAAGCACAAACATTATTTTATCCATTTAAAACTTACATATGTATAAAAGATAAAGACTCTGTTTTTATCATAACTGCAATATCATTATCACACTTAAAATAACAATTTCTTAATATTGTTAAGTAGCTAGTCAATGTTTAAATTTCCTTGATTGTTTTCTTATAATTCAGGATCCAAACAAACTGTATTTGGTTGATATGCCTCATAAATCTCTTTTAGTCTACACTCTTCCACCCCTCTTTTTTTCTTGCCTTTTATGCTTTGAAAGAATAGGGTCATTTAAACTGTAGAATTTCCCACTCTCTGGATTTTGCTGATTGCCTTTCTCTGGTGCCATTTAACCCCCGTATTTTCTGTAAATTGGTCATTAAATCTAGAAGCTCAATCAGGTGAAGGCCCAATATTTTTGGCATGTATACTTTTTTGGTAGTGCTTGGCACTTCCTGTTGAACCTCATCAGGAGGTACATACTAAGTCTGGTGTCTCTTTTTGTGATGAAAAGATTAATCTAGAGGTTTAGGTGTTGTCAGCCTCATCTAACCATTAGCATAAAGTTCCCTATCAGCCTTTCACCTCATGATTTTAGCAGCCATTGATGACCATTGCCTAGATCCGTTTTTTCGTTAGGACCCCTAAATGGTAATAATCTAATTCTACCATTCGTTCTATGTTTATTAGCTGGAATACTTCTATAAAGAAGAACTTTCTCACATCTATATATTGGTTACTCTGAAGTACCGTTTGTTCTAGAAAGGTAAGATAAATGATTGATTCTTTCCCTACCAGTTTTCAGAATAATGAGTTGGTTGCCCATCCTCCAAAGTGACTGATGAGGATTTTTTGAAATATAAATCTGACAGAGGAAGCCCCTTTAAGTTAGCTCTCCAGTAGTCTTTAGCTCTAGTAGTCTTTGAAAACTTCCTTGTTCTCTGGTACAACGACATGTCCCAGATTCATTTTGCATGTTTCCTGCCCCAGACCTGGTTCCTTTTCGTGGGGAATGGTATTTCAAGACTGAAAGCTGGGTACTAGGATTGGTTATTATTTCCTGGCATTTTTCAGCAGACAGAGCTATGAAACATATTTTTAAAGAGAAAAATACATCAAGAGTTAATAATGATTTTCAATTTATTTCAAGCCTAGCATTATAGGGTTTTTGCTTAAGCTTGTTGATTTTATATTTGTATCTCTCCTCTCAAACACTGAAAATTTTGATTCCCAGTGACATTATTTGTTTATTTATTGTAATTATTTATTTATTGTGACATAATATAATACATGTACATATATATATATTTACTAACTATGATTACTGAAAACACAGATACTCTGATTACTGTTACACAGATTCCTTTGCTGCTCATTTTGTTCTTAGGATACACTCCTCTAGGGGTGTGATCAAATCACCGTATTTAGAGGCACAGGAAATAAACCCTCTCTGTGGGGCTCAATCACCAACTCATTTGTTTCATTTTGCTTCTTTGTAGGGATTGCTTTGTTTTTTCCCATTTTGATTAAATTTTTTGTAATGATTATTTGTAGTGATTATATGTAAACAATATTTACATAATTCTAAAGTTGGAACTGTGAAAACTGCTACAGTTGGAGTAGTCTAGCTTCCATTTCTAGCTTCTCTGCCCTATCCCCACCCTCCCCCTGGAGGTAACCATTTTTATTGGTTTTCAGTTTGTCTTTGTGTGTGTGTGTGTGTGTGAGGAAGATTGGCTCTGAGCTAACGTCTGTGGCCAATCTTCCTTTTTTTGCTGAGGAAGATTAGCCCTGAGCTAACATCTGTGCCCATCTCCCTCTATTTTTGTGTAGGGGACACCACCACAGCATGGCTTGATGAGTGGTGCATAGGTCCGTGCCCAGGATTCCAGCCTGTGAATCCCGGGCCTCACAAGCGGAGCGTGTGAACTTAACCACTACGCCACCAGGCCATCCCCAGTTTTCAGTTTATCTTTCTTTCTCTCCCTTCCTTCTTTCAAAAAAATAAGCACATTTCTATGTGTGTCTTTTAATTTAATTCGTATTCCCCTGCCTTTTCTTGGAAGAAATATTGCATACCACACACACTGTTCTTCACCTTGTTGTTGTTGTTTTTTTTTTAACCTAGCAATATATCCTGGGGGTCACTCCCAGAGTATATAAAAGAGATCTTCCTTCAGCTCCATAGAACCCCATTGTGTGAATGTACCATAGTTTATTCAACTATTCCCCAGCTGATGGGCATTGGGTTATTTCTGGTCTTGCTGTTATACATGGTGTTGCATTGAGGAACCATGTATATATATATAATTTTGTATTTCTCCCAAAGCATTTTTGGGATAGATCCATTGAAGTAGGATTGCTGAATTAAACAGTAAATACATATGTAAATTTCATAGATAGCGTCCAGTTTTCCTCCATAGAGTAACACTATTTGGCCTTCCCACCAGAAGTGCATGAAAGTGCCTCTTTCCTCACAGACTCAGTAACAGAGTACTTCATCATACTCGGATTTTTACCAGTTTTATAAGAAAGAAAATGGTCTCACTATGATTTTAATTTGCATCTCTTTTAATGTGAGTGAGGTTGCCCATATTTTCACATATATATAAGGGCCTTTGTGTTTCTTTTCCTGTGAACTGTTGGCTCATATGTCTTGACCATTCTCTGTAAGATTTTTATGTGATACAAAATTTTCTTTTTAAAATTTTTACATCGTCAAATTTGTCAGTGTTTCTTCTTATTACTTCTGGATTTTGAATCAAAGTTTTCCACGCTGTAGAGGAATTTACTGGTTTTTTCCCCCCCGGGCTTTTTTGTTTGGTAAGGAAGATTGGCCCTGAGCTAACACCTGTTGCCAATCCTCCTCTTTTCACTTGAGGAGGAGTGGCCCTGAGCTAACATCTGTGCTCATCTCCCTTTATTTTGTATGTGGGTAGCTGCCACAGCATGGCTTGATGAATGGTGTAGGTCTGCTCCTGGGATCTGAACCCACAAACCCTGGGCCGCTGAAGCAGAGCACACTGAACTTACCGCTCTGCCACCGTGCCAGCCCCGCCCCCAGGGCTTTTATGGTTTCATTTGTATATTGTCCCTGATCCATTTAGAATATTTTTGTAGCGTATGGTGAAAGGACTAAATCCAATCTTACTTTTTTTCATATAGCTATTCAGTTATCCCAATTCTAGTTTTTAAAATGTCTATCTCTCCCCAGTGTATTTGAGATGCTGCCTTTACATTTATACACACTATATTTCCATTTTCAATTAGATCTATTGCTATATTCTATTCTACTGGTTTGACTATCTAATCGTGTACCAATATAAAGCAGTAAAAGTATAGAAGCTTTATGTTTTAATACCTGCTAGGGCTACCCTCCCTTTTTTTTTCTCTTCCTCTTTCATCTTTTTCTGTTTCAGGATTTTCCTGGCTGGTCTCGCTTTTTTGTTTTTCCAAATAAACTTTATAATCAACTTTCTACCTGCAGAAAAAAACCTGATGGCATTTTTATTGGAATCATTTCAAAGTTAGAAATTAACCTAGAGAGATTTAACATCTTTATGATGTTGAATCTTCCTATCAAAGAACGTGATATATCTTTCTGATTGTTCAGGAGTGGTTTACAGTTTTCCTCACATAGTTTTTGGACATTTCTTGTTAAGTTTTTGGCTAGGTTTTTTTTTCCAGCTTTATTGAGTTATAATTGATAAATAAAATTGTAAGATATTTAAAGTGTACATTGCAATGATTTGATATGCATATATGTGTGAAAGAATTCCCCCATGTAGTTAATTATCACATCCATCACTTCACGTATTATTTATTTACTTATTTATTAGGTGAAACTAAATTCTACTCTCTTAGCAAATTTCAATTATACAATACAGTGTTATCAACTATACTCACCATGCTATACATTAGATCCTCAGACTTTAGTCTCATAGCTGAAAGTTTGTACTCTTTTACCAACCTCTCCCTATTTCCCCCACACTGCAGCCCCTGGCAACCGCTTTTCTACTCTCTATTTCTATGAGTTTGACCTGTTTTTTTTTTTTCTTAAGATTCCACACACAAGTGATACTATGCAGTATAGAGTATTTGTCTTTCTCTGTTTACCTTATTTCACTTAGCATAATGCCCTCAAGGTCCATTCATGTTGTCACATATGGCAGGATTTCCTTCTTTCTCATGGCTGAATAATATAGATATATTATTCATATATGAATAATACATGAATATATACGTGTCTATATATGTGTGTGTGTGTGTATATATATATATATATATCACATCTTCTTTATCCATTCATCCATTAAGAGATGCTTAGGTTGTTTCCATATCTTGGTTATTGTCAATAATGCTGCAATGAACATGGGAGTGCAGATATCTCTTCGATATCCTGTTTTCATTTCCTTTGGATATACACCCAGAGGTGGGATTGCTGAATCATATGGTAGTTCTATTTTTCATTTTTTGAGTAACCTCTATACTGTTTTCCATAGTGGCTGCACCAATTGCATTACCACCAACAATGAACAAGTTTCCCTTTTCTCCACATCGTTGCTAATATTTTTGTCGTTTTGATGTTAGCCATCCTGACAAGTGTGAGATGATATCTCATTGTGGTTTTGATTTGCATTTCCCTGATGTTTAGTGATTTTAGCACCTCTTTATGTACCTGTTGGCCATTTGTATGTCTTCTTTGGAGAAATGTCTATTCAGTTCCTCTGCCCATTTTTTAATCCAGTTGTTCATTTTTTTGCTATTGAGTTATATGAATTCTTTATATATTTTAGATATTAAACCTTTACTAGATATATGATTTGCAAATATTTTCTCCCATTCCATAGGCTGCTTTTCATTTTGTTGATGGTTTCCTTTGCTGTGCAGAAGCTTTTCAGTTTGATGTAGTTTCACTTGTTTATTTTTGCTTTTGTTGCCTGTGCTTTTGGTGTCAAGTCTAAAAAAATCATTGCTAAGACTGATGTCAAAGAGCTTACTCCCTATGTTTTATTTTAGGAATTTAATTGTTTAAAGTCTTAAATTTAAGTTTTAATCAATTTTGAGTTGATTTTTGTATATGATGTAAGATAGGGGTCCAGTTTCAATCTTTGGTATATGGCTGTGCAGTTTTCCCAACACCATTTTTTGAAGAGACTATCTTTTCCTCATTGTATATTCTTGACTCTTTTGTCACACATTAATTGATCATATATGCATGGGTTTATTTCTGGGCTCCCTTTTCTATTCCATTGATCTATGTGTCTGTTTTTATGCCAAGGCCATACTGTTTTTATTTCTATAGCTTTGTAATATAGTTTGAAATTAGGAAATATGATGCCTCCAGCTTTCTTCTTAAGATTGCTTTGGTTATTTGGAGTCTTTGTGGTTCCATACAAATTTTAGTATTGTTTTTTCTATTTCTGTGAAAAATGCCATTAGAATTTTGATAGAGAGTGCGTTGAATCTGTAGATTGCTTTGGGTAGTATGGATATTTTAACAATATTAGTTCTTCCAATCCATTAGCATGGAATATCTTTCCAGTTATTTGTGTTTTCTTCAATTTCTTTCATCAATGTCTTATAGTTTTCAGTGTACAGATCTTTTACCTCCTTGGTTAAATTTATTCCTAGGTATTATTTTTGATGCAATTGTAAATGAGACTGTTTTCTTTATTTCATTGTTAGTGTATGGAAATGCAACTGATTTTTGTGTATTGATTTTGTATCATGCAACTTTACTGAATTTCCTTCAAGAGTTTTTTGGTGGAGTCTTTAGGGTTTTCTTTATATAATATCATGTCATCTGCAAATAGAGACAGTTTTACTTCTTCCTTTCCAGTTTAACTGCCTTTTATTTCTTTTTCTTGCTCTGGTTAGGACTTCCAGGACTATGTTGAATAAAAGTGGTGAGAGTGGGTATCCTTGTCATATTCCTGATCTTAGAGAAAAAACTTTTGGCTTTTCACCTTTGAGTGTGACATTTGCTGAAGGCTTGTCATATGTGGCCTTTATTATGTTGAGGTACATTCCCTCTGTACCTGGTTTGTTCAGAGGTTTTATCATGAATGGACATTGAATTTTGTCAAATGCTTTTTTTCTGCATCTACTGAGATGATCATATGATTTTTATCCTTCATTTTGTTAATGTCATGTATCACTTTTATCATTTTCCACATGTTGAACCATCCTTGCATCCCTGGAATAAATCCCACTTGATCATGGTGTATGATACTTTTAGTATACTGTTGAATTTGGTTTGCTAATATTTTGTTGAGGATTTTTACATCCATGTTCATCAGGGATATTGGCCTGATGATTTTGATATTGGCCTAATTTTCTTTTCTTGTAGTGTTCTTGTCTCGTTTTGGTATCAGAGTAATGCTGGCATGATAAAATAAGTTTGGAAGTGTTCCTTCCTCTTCTATTTTTTGGAAGAGTTTGAGAAGGATTGGTATTAATTCTTTTTTAAATGTTTGGTAGAATTCACCAGTAAAGCCTTCTGGTCCTGGACTTTTCTTTGTTTGGAGGTTTGTTATTATTGATTCAATCTCCTAGGTAGTAATTGGTCTGTTTAGATTTTTATTTCTTCATGATTCAGTCTTGGTAAGTTGTATGTTTCTAGGAATTTATCCATTTCTTCTAGGTTGTTCAATTTGTTGGCATGTAATTGTTCATAGTAGTCTCATATCCTTTGTATTTGTGTGGTATCAATTGTAATGTCTACTCTTTCATTTATAATTTTATTTGAGTCCTATCTCTTTTTTTCTTGCTAAGTCTAGCTACAGCTTTGCCTATTTTGTTTATCTTTTCAAAACACCAGATCTTAGTTTCATTGGTCTTTTCTATTGTCTTTTTAGTTTCTATTTAATTTATTTCCACTCTGACCTTTATTTCCTTCCTTCCACTAACTTTGGGTGTAGTTTTTTCTTCTAGTTACTTGATGTGTAAAGTTAGGCTGCTTATTTGAGATCTTTTTTCTTTTGTGAGGAAGACCAGCCCTGAGCTAACATCTGTCACCAATCCTCCTCTTTTTGCTGAGAAAGACTGGCCCTGGGCTAACTTACGTGCCCGTCTTCCTCTGCTTTATATGGGACGCTGCCACAGCATGGCTGATGAGCAGTGCATCGGCGGGTGCCTGGGATCCGAACTTGCGAACCCTGGGCTGCCAAGCGCGGACTAAACCACTGCGCCACCGGGCGGCCCCCGAGATCTTTTTTCTTAATGTAGGCGTTTATTGCTATAAACTTCCCTCTTAGACCTGCTTTTGTTGCATCCCATAAATTTTGATATATTATATTTCCATTTTCATGTGTCTCAAGATTTTTTTTTTTTTTTTGGTTTCCTCTTTGACCTATTGGTTGTTCAGTGGCATGTTGTTTAATCTTCATATATGTGTGAATTTTCCAGTTTTCTTCTTATACTTGATTCTAATTTTATACCATTCTCGTCAGAAAAGATACTTGATATGATACCAATCTTCTTAAATTTATTAAGGCTTGTTTTGTGGCCTAACATATGATCTGTTCTGGAGACTGTTCCATGTGCGCTGAGAAGAATGTATATTCTGCTGCTGTTGGATGGAATGTTCTATAAATGTCTATTAAGTTCATTTGGTCTAAAGTGTAGTTTAACTCCAATGTTTCTTTATTAATTTTCTGTCTGGGTGATCTATCCATTGTTGAAAGGGAGTGTTGAAGTCCCCTACTATTATTATATTGCTGTCTATTTCTCCCTGCAGGTCTGTTAATATTTGTTTTATATATTTAGGTGCTCTTATGTTGGGAGCATAAATAATTATAAATGTTATATCCTCTAGTTGGATTTGCTCCTTTATCATTATATAATAACTTTCTTTGTCTCTCATTACAGTCTTTGGCTTAAAGTATATTTTGTGTGATGTAAGTATAGCTATCCCTGTTCTCCTTTTGTTTTCATTTGCATGGAATATCTTTTTCCATTCCTTCACTTTCTGTCTATGTGTGTCCTTAAAGATGAAGTGAAGTCAATACTCATGACTTGAGTCATCCAGTCAGGAGCAAAGAGCAGTAGCCTTTTCCTATGAGCCACTGGAATACTCCATACTTTATAGAAACAGTAAAATTGGATCATCCAAAGACCTCTTAGTTGCGAGGATGGGAAGGGTATGGGGGTAGATCATGATTGAATATAACTGATAGTCAGCTTCCTGACCTGTGTAGGATGCCCTTCCTCTGCCTGAATGCCAGGAAGATGGACACACTCGGGCTTGCGTATACCATCTGGTGAACCTAGATGTGGTGCCTAAGTAAGAGTAGGACAACTGAACAAAAAGAATAAATGCCATTTCAATTTCTGCCACACATATATTGACTCTCTCCTGTTTAATTCAGTTAACTGGGGTTGCTGCTTTCATTTTCAATAGCCAAGGGGGAGTTTGGTCATCTGGTCTGGGAGAGGACACTACCCTTGCCACCTCTGGGCATCCAGGACCTCCTCAGCCCCATCTCTTTGGTGCCAGAACACTGTCACATACATGGAACTATAAGAGCCTTCTAAATGTTTGTATTACTAATAACATGAGTATAAGGTATTTGGGTTTTATATGTATTTGCAAAAGCAAATTACACACTTGTTTTCAAAGGGTGGGCTGAAATTGTGGGAAAAGTCTGAGCATCTCTAAGATTCAGATAATAATAGCTAACAGCTAGATCTTTTAGAATCTCTTCTTTGCATTTAGGTCTGCACTGTTCCCAAACTTTAAAGATTGTTTGATGCCAGGTGTTTTTAAAAATTACACTTTATTTTTTAGAGCAGTTTTAGTTAAGTACATAGATTTCGCACATACTACCTCCCCTGCCCTCAGTCTCCCCCACCATCAACATCCCTCACCAGAGTGATACATTTGTTAGAATCAATGAAACTTCACTGCACATCATTATCACCCAAAGTCCATAGTTTACATTAGGGTTCACTCTTGGTGTTGCACATTGCATGGATTTTGACAAATGTACAATGACATGTATCCACCATTATAGTGTCGTAGTTACACTGCCCTAAAAATCCTCTGTGCTCCATCTATTCATTCCCAAGTCCCCACTAACCCCTGGCAACCAGTGATCTTTTTACTATCTCTATAGTTTTGCCTTTTTCACAATGTCATATAGTTGGAATTATACAATATACAGCCTTTTAAGATTGGTTTATTTCACTTAGCAAAATGCATTTGAGTTTCCTCCATGTCTTTTCACAACTTGATAGCTCATTTCTATCAATGGAATTATTGATAGTCCATTGCCTGGATGTACCACAGTTTATTTAACCATTCACCTACTGAAGATGATATCTTGATTGCTTCCAAGTTTTGTAAATTATGAATAAAGCTGCTATAAATATCCATGTGCAGGTTTTTGTGTGGACATAAGTTTTCAGCTCCTTTGGGTAAATATCAGAGTGTGATTGCTAGAGCATATGGTAAGAGTATGTTTAGTTTTATAAGAAGCTGCCAAACCATCTTCCAAAGTGGTTGTACCATTTAGCATTCTCATCAGCAGTGAACGAGAGTTCCTCTTTCTCCATCCTCACCAGCATTTTGTGTTAGTGTTCTGGATTTTGGCTGTTCTAACAGGTGTGTAGTGGTATCTCATTGTCGTTTTAATTTGCATTTCCCTAATGACATATAATGTTGAGCATCTTTTCATATGCTTATTTGCCATCTGTGTATCTTCTTTGGTGAGGTGTCCTGATCTTTAGCTCATTTTTTAATCAGGTTGTTTGTTTTCTTATTGTTGAGTTTTAAGAGTTCTTTATATATATGTTTTTCTTTTTTTATTGCAGTAACATTGGTTTATAACATTGTATAAATTTCAGGTGTACATCATTATACTTCTATTTCTGCATAGATTACATGTTCACCACCCAAATTCTAATTACAATCCATCACCACACACATGTGCCTAATCATCCCTTTCACCCTCCTCCCTCCCCCTTTCCCCTCTGGTAACCACCAATCCAATCTCTGTGTCTGTGTGTTTGTTTGTTGTTGTTTTTATCTTCTACTTATGAGTGAGATCACACAGTTTTTGACCTTCTCCCTCTGACTTATTTTGCTTAGCATACTACCCTCAGTGTCCATCCATGTTGTCACAAATGGCTGGATTTCATTGTTTCTTGTGGCTGAGTAGTATTCCATTGTGTATATATACCATATCTTCTTTATCCATTCATCCCTTGATGGGCACTTAGGTTGCTTCCAAGTCTTGGCTATTGTGAACAATGCTGCAGTGAACACACGGGTGCATGTATCTTTACGTATTGGTGTTTTCATGTTCTTTGCATAAATACCCAGCAGTGGAATAGCTGGATAATATGGTAGACCTATTCTTAATTTTTTGAGGAATCTCCATACTGTTTTCCATAGTGGCTGCACCAGTTTGCATTCCCACCAGCAGTGTATGAGAATTCCCTTCTCTCCACATCCTCTCTAACACTTGTTTCCTGCCTTGTTAATTATGGACATTCTGACGAATGTGAGGTGATATCTCATTGTAGTTTTGATTTGTGTTTTCCTGATAGTTAATGGTGTTGAGCATCTTTTCATGTGCCTGTTGGCCATCTGTATATCTTCTTTGGAGAAATGTCTGTTCAGGTCTTTTGTAAGAGTTCTTTATATATTTTGGATACTAGTCCTTTCTCAAATGTCTTTTGCAGACATTTTCTCCCACTCTGTGGCTTGTCTTCTCATTTTCTTGACAGTGTTTTTCATAGAGCAGAAGTTTTTAATTTTAATGAAGTCCAGCTTATCAATTCTTTTGTTCATGGATCATGTCTTTGGTGTTGTATTTAAAAAGTCATTGCCAAACCCAGGGTCATCTAGATTTTCTCCTATATTATTTTCTAAGAGTTTTTATAGCTTTTCATTTTGCATTTAGGTCTATGATCCATTTTGAGTTAATTTTGATGAAAGGTGTAAGGTCTGTATCTAGATTCTTTTTTCTGCATGTGGATGTCTAATTGTTCCAGCACATTTGTTGTAAAGACTATCTTTTCTCCATTTTATTGACTTTGCTCCTTTGTCAAAGATCAGTTGACTATATTTGAATGAGCCTATTTCTGGGCACTCTATTCTTTTCCATTGAATCTATTCTTTTGCCAGTACCACACAGTTTTGATCTGTGTAGCTTTATAGTAAATCTTGAAGTTGGGTAGTGTCAGTCCTCTGACTTTGTTGTTCTCCTTCAATATTGTGTTGGCTATTCTGGATCTTTTGCCTCTCCATATAAACTTTAGGATCAGTTTGTCAATATCCACAAAATAACTTGCTGGAATTTTTATTGGGATTGAATTGAATCTATAGATCAAGTTGGAAAGAACTGCCATTTTTACAATGTTGAGTCTTCCTGTGCATGAACATAAATATCTTTCCATTAATTTAGTTCTTCTTTGATATCTTTCATCAAAATTTTGGAGTTTTCCTCATATAGATCCTATATATATTTTATTAGGTTTATACTTAAGTATTTCTTTTTTGGGGGGGTGTTAATGTAAATGGTACTGTGTTTTTAATTTCAAATTCCACTTGTTTATTGCTGACCTATAGGAAAGAGATTGATTTTTGTACATTAACCTTTATCCTTCAACTTTGTCATAATCACTTATTAGTTCCAGGAGTTTGTTAATTCTTTCATATTTTCTACATAGACAATCATGTCATCTGTGAACAAAGACAGTTTTATTTCTTCTTTTCCAATCTGTATACCTTTTATTTCCCTTTCTTGTTTTATTTCATTAGCTAGGATTTCCAGTATGATGTTGTGGTGAGAGGAGAGAGGACATTCTTGCTTCATTCCTGACCTTAGTGGGAAGGCTCTTAGTTTCTCACCATTAAGTATGATAGCTTTGGGGCTTTTTGTAGATGTTTTCTATCAAGTTGAGGAAGTTCCCCTCTATTTCCTACTTGGCTTAGAATTTTTATCATGAATGGATATTGGAGTTTGTCAAATGCTTTTTTTTGTATCTATTGATATGATCATATGATTTTTATTCTTTAGCCTGTTGATGTGATGGATTACATTAATTGATTTTCAAATGTTGAACTAGCATTGCATGTCTAGAATAAATCCCACTTGATTGTTGTGTATAATTCTTTCTATACATTACTGGATTTAATTTTCTAATATTTTGTTGAGGACTTTGCATCTATGTTAATGAGAGATATTGGTCCGTGATTTTCTTTCTTTGTAATATCTTTGTCTGGTTTCAGTATTAAGGTAATGCTGGCCTCATAGAACGAGTTGGAAGTATTCCCTCTGCTTCTATCTTTTGGAAGTGATTGTAGAGAACTGGTATCATTTCTTCCTTATATGTTTGGTAGAATTCACTTGTGAACTCATCTGGACAATATTGCCAGTTTTTAAAATGAATTTTCTTCAGTTTTCATCTCAATGTGGTATTTTATTAATTTATTTGCATAGTGGGAAATTAATATTACATTGAACTTCTTTAAAGGTAGTCTACAAAGAAGAAATTATCTAAACTGTGTTCAACAGAGTTGAGACAAAATAATTAGCTGTGGTATTTAGTCCCAACCCTGCGGCAACTTTATTCTCAGCTAGGGTGAATGTGAGAGACTTGATGTGTTACGAATGAGAGTCCTTTGAACTGAGAGTAGGTGAATGTGGAAAGCCCTAGGAGACCAGGATTTGTTTGAAAATGGTGAAGCCATAGTCTCTGAGAAAGTAATTAAGAAGCATCTAGTAAGTACCAGGGTCCATATCCAGGCACTGGATATTCATGATCTTGAATCCCTAACCCCACCCTTAAAGGTAGGTGTTATCTTCATTTAGCTAATGAGGAAACTGAAATTCAAAGAAGTTAACTAATTTGCCCAAGTTCACGCAGTTTGTAAATACACGAGTCAGGATCTGAACCTTGATCTGTTTCCCTAAAGCCATATCCTTTCAAGTCATTACCTTGTTGCTAATAAAGGAAGAAATACAGAGCTCCTTGTTTCTAGAAAATACCTAAAACAGAGCCAGTGTTGAGAAACAAGAGCATGATATGCTTGAAACAGCATGGACTTTGGTACTAGGCTGATCTAGCATGGAACCTACTTACCTCTAATTATTGGAGAAAATTCAAGCTAATTATTTAGCCCATATGAGTCTTTACAAACTTCTAAATGGGGACAACAACACCTGCCTCACACACAAAATCACTAAGCTTGTATCCAGCAATGTATCTAGCACTGTGCCTGGCACATATTAGGGGCTGTGTAAACGCTAGTGCCTTTAGCCCCTTGATCCTGCGGTCTATACTTAACATTCTCGCAAAACAAGTGGTTACAAACCCCCAAATGCATCTATTTTTCTAGAAAATTAGAAAACTTGAATGTAACAGATTTCTCTCAACAATGTTAAATTATATAAGAAGTATACTAAAATGTCTATATTTATTCAGAACTTCTGTTTCACTTTATCTAGATCTATGTTGGGGCAGTATTTGATATTTGATCAAATACGTCCACTGTATGTGTGGGAATCATTTTCTGATACACTTAATGATATATAATCTGATAAATATGAATGTTCTATGAGACCAGGGAAACAAAATTTGGAAATTGGGCCTGTTTCATAAAAATCCATATGTGCTCATCATAATGAACTGTACTATGCATTGTGTTGGGCTGGCAGTGAGGAGAATAGGCAACTGCATATAAGAGGTGTGGGAGGCACTTTTGCCCAAAGCACTCACTCTTCACTTAGCTCCTTTACTGCCCAAATTCCACAGTTCTCTTAGCATTCCAATATCCTATGGTCTTGGAAGAACTAGTCTTATTGGGAGAGGTTGTAGATTAAGTCATTCATCATCTCAGGCAATGAAAGATAGGGTTTATTGATCTTTTCCTAAAAGCAGACTATTAGTAGGGTGGCAAAGAAAAGGACAAGAGAGCAGAGGTTGGAAGGCAAATTTACTGTTTCAAAGTTGACTGGCCTTTCCTTGGTATTAAGAAGGAGGGGAACTTGTATGCAGTTTAACAGCAGAAAATACCTGTTTCTGGCATATTAGGTAATGGGAATTTTCACCAATTGCATGGGAATATAACTGCTGAAATGTGTTTATCTACATATGATAGTCACCAGTAAAGTGAAATTTTTGGGAAAAAAATAGCATATTAACCTTTTGAATTAATATTCCTCTCTTCTTTTTAATAAGGATAATAGAAAATGAATTTTAATGTCTGGAACATCAAAGAGATGCTCAGTATTCCCTCAGGCTCTGGGTAAGTTATCTGGTTATATACCCTGATACTTAAGAGGATCTTATAGTTATATTGATTTCATAGAAAGAGGCTTCCCTTCCTGTTAGTTTATAGTAATAGGGTTACCCCATACACCTTCTTCCCCTCATCTTCCCCTGGCTTGTCAGTGCTGCACCCTCCCATACTTGTCTTTTTCCTTTTGCTTATTTTCTGACTATAAAAGAAATGTCAGTTCAGTTTTGTGTGTTAATCGAGCAATGACTCTGTGTCCAGCACTGGGCCTAGGAACTATGAGGCCTGTGAGAGTCAGACATTGTTCGACATCAAGAAACTCTCACCTCAGTTGGAGCAATTGCTATTGAAACAGCAAGGAAAAAAATCAAGGCGATGTTCAGATATGTGTTCAGTTGTATAGTACAGTTTGTAGGTAGTGTAGAGTTAAGAGCCACTCCAACTGTTGACCAGGCTCATTGAGATAATGCCCCCTCTACTACTTCACTGAGGTACTTACATTGGTGTTCACCAGCCATGCAGTAGGCCTGCCATTGCTAACTTGGTGGGTGTGTCCCAGAAGTAGTATATATTTAAGGGATTTCTAATTGCTTTTGGTATGCTTTTATCATTGAATAGTTTCTTTTCTTCCTAACACCTCCCTGAAGACAGTTACTAATTCAGCAGACCTAGAGCTTTGTTCTTCTCATTTCTCGAAAAGAAAAAAACATGCTTACAGCTGATACAGAGCAGGGAAAATCTATCTTTGTTTAATTGCAGATCATAGCTTTAAGATGTAAATGCGGGGCCTCCCTGTGGCGCAGCGGTTTAGTTCGCGCTTGGCAGCCTGGGGTTTGCTGGTTCGGATCCCAGGCACCCGCCGAGGCACTGCTTGTCAGCCATGCCGTGGTGGCGTCCCATATAAAGTAGAGGAAGACGGGCAGGGATGTTAGCCCAGGGCCAGTCTTCCTCAGCAAAAAGAGGGGGATTGGCAACGGATGTTAGCTCATGGCTGGTCCTTCCTCACACACACACACACAAAAAGATGTAAATGCTACATGATTTCTGTAGGCTCACAGAGCTGTTAATTTTTTCTAGCTCAGCTAATTGTTCTCTTTGACCTAAGAGGTGAGTCACAGAGAGCTATGTAGTTATTTGAGCAATGATTATGCAACCCATATTATAATATATGTGTGCAGCCCATTACCTTAGCTAATCTTAGATAATGGTCAAAATAATTGTTCTTCCCTGTGCTGAACTATTGGAGTTTCTTTTTGTCTTATATTAATATATGATGGTTCCTTTGGCTTAGAATAAGTACTTATATGCTAATTAAATCTAATTAAATTTAACATTTGGAAAAAGAATGATTTTTATGTGTGTTTTAATGAGAAACATGTTTTTTCAGGTTGCACAGCAACATTAAGTAACACAAATTGTTACTGAGATGTCTTTCAAGTAAAAACTTGAAGACTCTGTTTTACTTCTCTGCCCACTTATGTGCTGTCTCTGTAATAGACTCAGTACACTATGTTAAGTGTGACTGTATCATTATCACTATCACAGTCCCCTTCATATGTGAGGCTTAAAGACTGGCATAGATATCCATGGGGAGCAAGTTGAAGTCCACAGAGGGGATTTTTTGTGTGGAGGAAGATTGGCCCTGAGCTAACATCCACTGCCAATCCTCCTCTTTTTGCTGAGGAAGATTGGCCCTGGGCTAACATCCATGCCCACCTTACTCCACTTTGTATGAGATGCTGCCACAGAATGGCTTGACAAGTGGTGCGCTGGTCTGCGCCTGGGATCAGAACCTGCGAACCCTGGGCCACCAAAGTAGAGTGTGCGAACTTAACTGCTACGCCACTGGGCTGGCCCCACAGAGGGAATTTTTAAAAGCAAGCAAGGATAAGACACTAAAAGTGTGAAAGGGAGCAACATTTTGCTTCAAAACCAATTTTTAGTGGATGGTTCTGTGCGCAAATCTGAGTTGATCATATCCTTCAGTCTGAGTGAGGCCTATATTAGTCTGCTTGAGCTGCCATAACAAAATACCATAACCTAGATGGCTTAAACAACAGAAATTTATTTTCTTACAGTTTTGGAGACTGGAAGTCCTAGAACCATATGCCAGCATGTTCAGTTTCTGGTGAGGGCTCCCTTTCTGTCTTGCAGACAACTGCCTTCTCACTGTGTCCTCACATGGTGGAGAGAGGAAGAGAGGGGGTGAGCTCTCTGGTTTCTCTTCTTATAAGGACACTAATCACATCAGGAGGGCCCCACCCTCATGACCTCATCTAACCTAATTACCCCATTTCCAAATACCATCACATTAGGGATTAGGTCTTCAACATATGAATTTTGGGAGGACACAAACATTCAGTCCATAACTAGGTCTATCTTGCGTTTGTTGTATTATGGTTCCTTCTCTCCCTCCAATCCTGCTCCCTACCTTCCCTGTAGGCACACACTCTAGGAGAGTTAATGTGTGTCCTTCCAATTCACCTTCTATACACTGTTACATACTTGTTTGGTGTGTATGATGTAGGTTTAAAAGTTTACATAAATGATATGTGATAGAGCTCATTCAATTTTTACTTTTTTTCTGCACTGGAATTCACATTTTTGAGACTTATTCATGTGGTTATATGTAAATCTAGCTTATTGCTTCTGACTACTGCATCAGTTATATGCATATACTATAATTTATTTTTTATCCTATTCTTTCCCTTAGTGATGAACAGATTCAACTTTTGAAAAGATGATGTTCTCTTAATTCCTAAAGATTTAGTGAACTTTAATCTCCAAAATGATGGTATAGCCCATAGTGCTGTTGTACAAGGAATAATGATGTTAGTCCTTAATGCTTGAATTTCCATCTGATTGTTTCCAGGTTGTAATCAAAATGTCTGGCATTCAAAATTTTCTTGTGTTTCTTTATGGGTAGTACTGGCAGTATGCAGGGGACTAGGAGGTCAGAACAAGCTAGCACTCTGCCCAGAATATTCTGAAATGAATAATTGTAAATTATAATTTTGTTTGTTCACTTGATATACTTTTATTGCTTAATTTCAGGAACACTAAGTCATCTAACTGGAATAATAATCAGACTGATTACTCCAGTCTCAGTGATTCCCAGTTCCTCTTTGGATCCCAGTTCTGTCCAGAAAGTTCAGAGACCCTGTCAGCGCCCTTGGACTTTGGTGTCCACTTGAGACATCCAAAACAGTCACAACAGAATTCTCTGGACGTGAGTCTGATTTCCAGAATTTCTCTGCACACATTTCACAGTCATTATGGAGATAAGCTTTAAAGAAGACTTATTCTGTTGGATTATGTTTTAGAATCGTACATCTCTAAGGATTAGTCTCCTAAATGGATTTGTACTCTCCTAAATTGATTGGTGACTCATTTGACTTGGTAATCTGCAATGAAAAAGTATTTATATTTGCAGTTTCTTATATTATTAAAGGTATATAGAATAGCGCCAGTACCTTGACCACTCCTAGGGAGAGCCAAATATTGCATGACATTTTCTAAGACTAGTCATACTATTGTTTGTGAAAATTTCATACGAAAAAAAGAACTTTAGAAGAATAGGAATAAGGTAACATAAATTTTATTTTAGATGGACATTTTTTCCTAAGAAACTTCAGGTGCTTTGTGGATTTTAGTTTACTATGCTACATTACCGCCTTGAAGAAGGAGATGAGGATTCTGAGGCCTAAGTTAATGAATAAGAGCCAGAATGAGGAATAGAGTCTCTTGAGTACTTGATTTTTTGATACCAGCCTGTCTTTTTTTGTGAGTCAGAAACACTTTTATATATTTATTTATTTTAGTCTAGACCTAGATTTAACTTTACATACAGACTTACATCAAATAGAGACTTAATGAGTAACATTAGGTCAGTGTTTCAAGTTAGTAGACTATCCTGTAGGATAAGTATTTTAGTACAAAAATTGGTACCCAGTGATATGAAGGAATAAGTATACTCCCTAAATGTTTCAGAGTAAGTTTTGCCTCAAAATGCAAGAAATGGCTTACTATGTGCCAGTATGCCCAATGTCCAGTTCATGTCAAACTTATCAACAATTCTAGTTTACCAGCAACTGAACAACAGCAATCTGAGTTAACCTTATTAATATGAAAACTTTAACACATAAATAAATAAAGAGACAGCATGAATAATTCTCTGTTTTGTTGCCTTTAAATTTATGCAATTGATTTTAAGCCATTTTAGCTGACATTTTAAATATCTCTGGGCTAGCAAGGCAGAAACTATATTAATAAAAACAGTTGCTTTATTTTAATATAATTTTCTGGTGTATATTAAATAAAAAGGAAATACTACATGCTATGTTGTTTTTTAGTATTATAGTTTGCACATAATTGTGACTGCATTGTATAGGAACTAGTGAATGCTATAAATATTTTTATGTGTGAAATGGTGTAATTTTTTTTTCACTTAAAAGAATGAACCTAGTGTTTTCACAAAGTACCAGACAAAACCCCAACTGTTTGGAGGAGATAAAAAAGATGGAGGCTTATTTCCTCTTCCTTTGTCAGTTGGAAAGTCAAAAGGCCTCTTGGAACAGTTTGAGGAGAAAAAGAAAAGGGCAAAAGACAAATGTGACAGGTATGCAAACCTTTCAAGTGGATGAGACAGTTCATCTTTTCTGAGGGAAACAGAAAATGGAATATCAATAGTCAAATAATTCAATTTTAGCATTTGCCTTTACAGCTTATCTAATAATTACTCTATTTGCTTTCTCGTCAGTGTGACTTGTGGCAGATTTGAATATGGCTGCCACAGTTTTGGCTTCTCTGAAAAGTAAGCTGAACAACTTCTTAGAGAAATGCAATATTCAAGCACTGTTATGTTTATTCTGCCTAAAATTCTGCCATTTAATTTAATTTGTTTTCTTTTCAGATCATCAGAATTAGGAAATGAGGTAACACTATTTGTTTTAGGTTCAAGAATATAGCACATGAATTCTTAAGTCATAGTTCAGGCTGATTTTTCACTTTGAAATGTTGGTATTTTTTAAGATATACCCTAAATTTTATACATATTCTTATTAGTTATATATATATATATATTCAGCAAATATGTGAGATAAATTAGGGCTGCTATATTAATTTGTAAACAAATAAATGGAAGTCACTGAGGAAATTAACTTGTTCATTTCTTGGTAGTAAGTTTTTATCAGGGCAACATCTTTGGGTATCACAAAATCATAACACCCAAACAGAGATATACTTGATTATTTCTCTGACAGTGAAGATGTATTGCTTAGCATCACCACTAGTACTTTCATATTGAAAGAACGAGAATTTCTTAAAGAATTCCTAGATTAGGTGTCCTTTTTCCGTATACCTATTTTCCTTTAGTGAGAAAAGCAAAATGCTCTGTTTGAAGTGTTTGATTCTGTTGATAAATAAACATTTCCCAGATTTTGACAGACCTCTTTCTCCTAGGAATCCAGACTCTAGGACCCTAGCAGTTTGTCAGAGGGCCCTAATGTCTATGATAGGGTACTCCAGATGAGCAGGCTGCCCTCACCCTCTTACTACTTCAGCTAATCAGTCTTATTTTTTTTGTTCTCTGTGGTTTTGGATTGTATTTTGTTTGATCAAGATTTTTGCACCTAAGAAAAGTTTTTTTGAAACATAAAGTCCCTCTCAATATTTTCTTCATTCCTTCCTCTCTATTTCATTTCTTTCTTTGTTTTTGTAGTGAAATGAGTTTCTAACAATTACTTACAAGATGGTAAAAAATATATAGTTTTTATAGAGACAGAACAAATGATGAGAACTCTGAAGAATCCCTCTCCAGTAAAAAAAAATCAAGATTAAGATATTGATGTATATGATAGGCAGGAAATCATAATTTTAATAAATTCTGGCAAAAATGAAACCCAAGATTTTAGATTCCTTGTTTTCTGTCAATAAGCATTTGTCAGAAATGTGGTGAGAAGTGAGAAATTTTAAAATGAGGCAGAGAAAGCATACCACTGTAAATTTGGAAGCAGGAAAGTGATAAGGCATGGTACAGAGTTCAGAGATGTTACAAACCCATAAAACATTGATTTACACAATAGTTTTGAAAGCGTGTATTTTCCCAAACTTATAGAAATAGCATATGAGGTTAAGTAATCTCAAAAGAATGCTTAATCATTCAGATTGCATTTGTTATGACTTTGATGAAAAGGAGGTTATATTAGCTCTCCTAACCAATCTGGGAAGGACAGAATGAAAAGAAATCAGAAACGATCTCTTTTTTGTGCTTCTCTCTCTGTCTATACTTCATTCTCTCCTACTAGAGACCAGCTTTCTACTAACACAGAGGAAGAGATTCTCTTCCTTTAGTTCCAATTTGAAAAATCCTAGTGAAGGCTTCTGATAGCCTTGCTTTTAGGTCATGGGGATGAGGTAAAGGGGGTGTGACTGGAAATCCTCACCAGAATCACTTCTTGGATGCAGAAAGAAGCAGTTACCCATTAGAGTAGGATGCTGGGCACACCAAACAATGGATGGCTATTACCCAGATTTTTTTTCCAGATTATTATTTTTTATCTGTAATATTTGAGAAAACAGATTACTCGTATAACTAATGAATAACCTAAGGACCACAAATAGATTATAAAAATAACCATATTCTTTCAATGGTTGTTGATCATCATAGTGAAATTTGTTCATTCATTCACTCAATAAACACTGTGCTAGGCCCAATACTACAAACTGGGGATCCCAAGGTGAAGAATAATGGTACTTGTCTTTGAAGTTCTCAGTCTCGTTAGGGAAACAGACATGTGGTGGATAAATTATACAACTGGTCCAGAGTTATTGGTTATAAGCAACAGAAATAAGTTAATTAAATGGAAAAGGAATTTATTAAAAGGATATTGGAATGGGTTCTGGTTCTAGGTAAGATGGAGTAAGAATACTCCATCCTATCCCTCCCACTAAATGCAACTAAAACTCCTGGACAGAGTGCATGTAGCATCTGAGGACTCTGAAAAGTAAATGGTAGCAGGTGAATTGGGGAAGGAAATCCGAATTGAAAGTATGAAAGTTCTGGCTTTGAGCTTCCTAGGGTTTTTGTTCATTTGTTTTAACCAAAATTTAACATGTTTGCTCTGCAACAGACACTGAAAAGACAAGCTAGAGACCAGGAAAAAATATTTGCAAACCACATTTTTCAACAAAGGACTCATATCCAGAATATATAAAGAATTTTTAAAACTCAACAATAAAAAACAAGCAACTCAATAAAAAATGGGCAAAGATTTTAACAAATACTTCATCAAAGAAAACACATGAATAGCAAATAAGTACACGAAAAGTTGCTCAACATCATTTTTGGAAATATAAATTAAAATCACAATGAGATATTACTACACATCCATTGGCATGGCTAAAATTTAAACAAAACAAACAAAAACTGATAATACCAAGGACTGGGCAAGAATATAGAGCAACTGGAACTCTTGCTGGTGGAAATGCAAAATGATACAGCCACTGTGGAAAAATCTGACAGTTTCTTATAAAATGAAACATAATTTGGGGCCAGCCCTGTATCCTAGTGGGTAAGTTCAGCACACTCCACTTCAGCGGCCCGGGTTTGGTTCCCAGGCATGGACCTATACCATTCGTCAGTGGCTGTGCTGTGATGGTGACCTACATACAAAATAGAGGAAGATTGGCACAGATGTTAGCTCAGCGTGAATCTTCCTCAAGCAAAAAGAGGAAGATTGGCAATGGATGTTAGTCAGGTCAAATCTTCCTCAGCAAAAAAAAAAAAAAAAAAAAATTAAACATAATTTACTATATCTCTGCAATTCTACTCCTAGGCATTTACCCCAGATAAATGAAAATTTATGTTTACACAAAAGTCTGTACAATAATGTTTATGGCAGCTTTGTTCATAATCACCAAAACCTGGACACAAGCCAAATGTCCTTCAATATATGAGTGGATAAACAAACTATGGTATGTCCATACAATGGAACACCAGTCAGCAATAAAAAGGAATGAACTATTGATACACAACAACATGGATGACTTGCAAAAGCATTATGCTGAGGGAAGGAAATCAGTCCAAAGATTACATACTATATGATTCCATTTATATGACATTCTGAGAAAGGCAAAACTATAAGGATGGAGAGTAGATCAGTGATTACCAAGGGTTAGGAGTGTGTGGGCTGGGCTTCACCACAAAGGGACAGCCTGAAGGGTTTTTTTGGGTACTGTCCTGTATCCTGATTGTGGTGATGGTTACACGAATCTTAAATTTGTTTTAAAACGCATAGAACTGTGTACACACACACGTTAATTTCACATGTTAATTTAAATTTTTTAAATGTTAAAAAATGACTAAAGATATTGAGTGGCTCATTTTATTAGTTAGGATTATGTTCAACTGCTTATAACATACATATGTGCAAACTCATAATAACAGAATCTTAAAAAAAGATAAATGTTTATTTTTCTTTAATACAAAAATCATCCTGAAATGTGTGGTCCAGGGCTAGAATGGTGGCTCCATGATCCTCAAGGATCTGGCTCCTTCCAGCACTCTGGTCTGCCATCCCTAAAGTGTGACTCCCTCCACCCATCCTCACGGTGGTTGGTGGCTGCTGGAGCTCCGACTATTACATCTGAGTTCCAGACAGCTGATGGATGATGAAGGAAGGAAGAACAGTATCTTCCCTTCCATTTAGGACTCTTCTTGGAAGTTGCATGCAGCATTTCTGCTTACAGTTTGCACTGGCTAAAGTTTACTCACACGGCCACACCTAGCTGCAAGGGAATCTAGGAATGTCATCTATCTGGGTGGCACCGCATCCAGGAGAAAAGAAAAACCAGGATTCTGATTTCCAAGGAAGAAAATGAGGCCACTTTAGTTTTCTGCCAGTTGCCAAGGACTACCTGCCATGGACAATTCCCAAAACCAAGTCTCAAAATTAGTCCAGTGAAGATTCTGCTGTCCACTACCCCCTATCCAGAGTGCACTAGACCCTTCCCTGCACTGTAGTCAGTGGAGTCCTGAACACTTTTCTCAGTCCTCTGGAGCTCCATCTTCCTACTGCTCTAGCCACAGCCACCAGAGAGAGAGCTCACGGTCTTTTTCTCTTGACTCCCAATCTGGCAAGGCATGTGTGAGGGGAAAGCCTAGAGTTCAGGAGAGGCTAAGAAAGCAAGCCCCTGGCACTCTTAGCCTCTAGAAGAGGAAAGAGGCTCTGCTTTCCCCCCAAATCCCTAACCTGAGCAACTCCTCAAACAGAAAAAAGTATCAGATGAAGAACAGTCTAAAATAAAGACTCTAGACTTTCCACTCTAAGTACAGAGTTGTAAATGCTGTAGTAGATGCTTTTGGAAACCTGAGGATAGACTCCCAGCTCTGATTGGGGGTGTCAGGAAGGACTCCATCCAAGAGAACACATCTAAACTGAGTGGGAATTTTGGGCAGAGATCTTGGGTCTGTCAGATTCTCAAGTCTGCCTCTGAATCAGCTTACTCTGTGAAGCACCACTAACACTGTTTTATATAACTCTGCTCTATTTTTGTATACTTTTAAAAATAAAAATGGGATTGTCTCCTATGGACTATTTTGCAATCTGCTTTTTAAATTTAACAATATTTAATGATTATGTTTCTATTTCATCTACAAAATCATTTCTAATGGTTACATTGTACTCTATGGATCTTTTGGGGGGTTAAGTTTTAAATATTTAATACAGCACGAGAGAGTGCCAAGAATATACAATGGGGAAAGGATAATCTTTTCAACAAATGGTGCTGGGAAAACTGGATCCATACGCAAAAAAATGAAAAAGGATCCTTTTCTCATACCATACACAAAAGTCAACTCAAAATGGATTAAAGACTTAAACATAACACTTGAAACCATAGAACTCCTAGAAGAAAACCTGTGAAAAAGCTTCTTAACATTGGTCTTGGCAATGATTTCTTGGATATGACACCAAAACAAAAGCTGTCTTATCTTTTGTTGCCTGTTGACACCAGGCAACAAAAGCAAAAATAGACAAGTGGGATTACATCAAACTAAAAAGTTTCTGTACAGCAAAGGAAACAATCAACAAAACGAAAAGGCAACCTATGGAATGGAAGAAAATACTTGCAAACCCTGTATCTGATAAAGGGTTAACATCTAAAATATATAAGGAACTCCCACAACTCAATAGCCAAAATAGTCTGATTAAAAGATGGGCAAAGGAACTGAATAGACATTTCTCCAAAGAAGACATACAAATGAGCAACAGGTATATGAAAAGGTGCTCAACATTACTAATCATCAGGAAAGTGCAAATCAAAGCCACAATGAGATATCATTTCACACCTGTCAGGATGGCTATTATTAAAAAAAAGATAAGTGTTGGCAAGGATGTGGACAAAAGGGAACTCTTGTATACTGTTTGGTGGGAATGTAAATTGGTGCAGCCACTATGGAAAACAGTATGGAGGCTCCTCAAAAAATTAAAAACAGAACTACCATATGATCCAGTAATCCAACTTCTAAGTATATATCCAAAGGATTTGAAATCCGGATCTCGAAGTGATATCTGCACTCCCATGTTTATTGCAGCATTGTTTACAATAGCCAAGACATAGAAGTAATCTAAATGTCCATTAGTGGATGAATGGATAAAGAAAATATGGTATATACATACAGTGGAATAATCTTCAGCCTTAAAAAAGGAAATCCTGCCACTTGTGACAAGATAAATGAACCTGGAGAACATTATGCTAAATGAAATAAGACAGACACAGAAGGACAAATACTGCATGATACCACTTATATGAGGAATGTAAAACAGTCAAACTCATAGAAGCAGAGAGTAGAATGGTGGTTGCTGGGGGTTTAGGGGTGGGGGAAATGGGGAGGTATTAATCAAAGGGTACAAGGTTTCAGTTTATACAAGATGAATAAATCCTAGAGATCTACTGTACAGCATAGTGCATATAGTTAACAATACTGTATTGTATACTTTAAAATGTGCTAAGAGGGTAGATCTTTGTTAAGTGTTCTTAACACACAGACACAAAATAATGATAATAATAAATAAAGAAGGTGGGAGGAAACTTTTGGAAGTGATGGATATGTTTATGGCATAGATTATGGTGATGGTTTCGTGGTTGTATACTTATTTCCAAACTTATATATATTAAATATGTACAGCTTTTTGTGTGTCAATCATACCTCAATAAAGTGATTTTTCAAACAATACAACTCAGGGCCAGCCCCGTGGTGTAGTGGTTAAGCTCGGCGTGCTCCACTTTGGCAGTCCAGGTTTGTGGGTTTGAATCCCAAGCACGGACCTACACCACTCATCAGCCATGCTGAGGCAGCAACCCACATACAAAATAGAGGAATATTGGCATGTATGTTAGCTCAGGGCTAATCTTCCTCAAGTGAAAAAAGAGGAAGATTGGCAACAGATGTTAGCTCAGGGCAAATCTTCCTCACCAAAAAAAATAAAAAATACAGCTTGAGTACTGACCACTCAGAACAGATGCTGAGTACAAGCAATTGGCACAGCTATGTCCTCATGCAATGTTGCTGTCAGCTCTGCATGTACTATAGTTTACTTAAACACATTGTTATTATTGGATGTGTCAATAAGCAGGAGATTGGATTCAATAAACTTTGATCAATTTTTTTAATAAAGAGGATCACTCCATTAATTTGAGTGGATTTTGAAATCACATTCAAAAACACCAACTAGAATGTAAGCTCCCTAGAGGTAGGGACTTGAATTTTTTTCACTCCATATCACCAAAGCTTATAATCAAGGACTTGTCACAAAAGTGGGCTCAGTAAATAGCTTTTGAATAAATAAATGGATTTCCAAAGCAAAATAATTCATCAACACAGAGCAGTACAGAACTTACTCCTTTTCTTAAAAATAGTGGGGTTTTTTTCAATATGGATGAACAGAATTTCCTAATTGACCTTTTCTAGAGAAGAGATTAGGTCATAGTTGACTCTATGGACTTGTACATAATAGCTGGGTGGATGAGAAATCACTATTTTTAAGCATCTTATTTTATTTTATTTTGGTAAAGAATAATAAAAATGGCATTCAAATGGATGGTAGCTTTTTATGAAAGGTTCAGTTATCAAGCTTTTAATGTTTTTACTCTGTCTATTAAGCATCTTTTAATGCTTTTGGGTAAATCAGAATTTGACGTTTTAATTCAGACAAGGTGGAATCAAGGATCAATAAATAGTTAACATAACAGGGGAGCTATCAGTTATATATAAAAATTTTTAATATAACATTATATACAAAAAGTATTCAATTTGTATAATATAATTTAATGTTGGGAATATTGGTACCCAAATGTGCTAATAAGGGAGTGAGGTCATGAGAATAATCATTCCTAACTGGTGACATCATATAGTAGAGGCTTTCATGGACAGTAGCATTGTTAGACTTTAGAGATCTTTAAAATTGTCTTTTTGAATTTTATGTATTTTTTTCAGTCAAGTTATTACACGTGTGTAGTGTTTTAAAAATACAATTAGGATTATAGTGAAAAACAGCAGTCCTATCTTGCAATTCCTTTTTCCTTTTTGCAACTAACTTGCAACCCTTTTAGCTATGCCAGTACTTATTTCCATATATCTTATGACATATGTTAGATGGCTTATATTGTCATTTCTTGATTTTTTCAGCTTCAGAGAATGACTTTCTACCCTGGAATAAGAATTTACTTCTCTACCTCCTCCCTATCCCAAACATCATAAACTTCTCATCTTCCATCATCCCAATATAGCTTTGTGAATATTTTTAGTTAAATCAGTTTTCAATATTTACATCCTTGTCACTCTGTAACCATTATAAATAGCCTAGAAAATTATATATACTAATTACATTTTCCTAAGGTTAAAAATTGCCTGTTTTCTTTTTTGCTTAGTTTTCTATGTAGGAATCACAGTCCATTTCCAAATTCTGCAGAAAACTGAAAAAGATCCTTGTTATACATTCAAACACATCAGAAATTCTTTCAAAGCTGGCCTGTAGCATAGTGGTTAAGTCTGGCATACTCCGCTTCGGTGGCCTGGGTTCGTGGGTTTGGATCCTAGCATGGACCTACACCACTCATCAAGCCATGCTGTGGCAGCAACCCACATACAAAATAGAGGAAGATTGGCACATATATTAGCTCAGGGAGATCTTCCTCACCAAAAAAAAAAAAAAAGAAGAAAGAAAAGAAATTCTTTCAGTGTCATTTTCTTCTGAGTCATCCTTCCTAATTCCACTCTGAACTTGGTACAGCTGTTCATCCTGAATCCTCCCTTTGCCATTGTCCTGGGCATTCCTACCTCCTCTCTCCTGTGTTGGATCCTCTGTTACTCAGATCCTATGTCCTCTTCTTTCTTGGTTTACTCCTTGGATTCGGTGGAGCCTATATTCCAGAAACTTCCAGACAATAGGTGTATGGCACCTAAACAATTTTTTGAGAACTGGTGTATCTGAAATTCTCCATTTTCTCCTCATACTTGATTGCAAATTAGGCTGGATATAGAATTCTAGATTGGAAATTATTTTTCCTCAAAATTTCTAAAGCATTGCACCATTGCCTTGTTGCTTTTTTTTTTGCTGAGGAAGATTTGCCCTATGCTAACATCTGTGCCAATCTTCGTCTACCTTATATGTGGGTCACTGCCACAGCATGGCTGACGGAGGGTGTAGGTCTGTACCTGGGATCTGAACCCGGGCTACTGAAGCAGAGTGTGCCAAACTCAACCACTACACCACAAGGCCAGCCCCTCTATGTTGCTTTTAAGAGGTCTGATGCCATTCTGATTCCTGATTCTGTGTATGTCACTTGCGTTTTTCTTTCTGGAAGTTTGTAGGATCTTCTCATTATTCAAAGAGTTTTGAAATTTTACCATAACGTGCTTTGATGTGACGTCATTAATTCCTGGGCATTGGATATTTCCTTTTGACTATAAACTTTTGTCTTTCAGTTCTGGGAATTTTTCTTTTATTATATCATATCTTTGAAAATCTTCTATTTTCACTCCTCCTCCTTTCTGGATCTCCAATTTTGGGTATGTGTTGGATCTCCTGCATTGATCCTCTTTCTATATATATTTTACTATGTATCTATTTTCCATCTCTTTTGTTCTATTTTCTATCATATTTCCTTAACTGTATCTTCTAACTGTTCTACTTAATTGCTTAATCTGCTAATTTTAATTTCTAGGTAACTTTTCTTATTCTCTGCTTTATAATTTAATAGCATTCTGTTCTTAACATCCTTAATTCATCAACTTTTTTTCATTTTGTGTGTGTGTGTGTGTGAGGAAGACTAGCCCTGAGCTAACACCCATTGCCAATCCTCCTCTTTTTGCTGAGGAAGACTGGCCCTGGGCTAACATCCGTGCCCATCTTCCTCTACTTTATATGGGACGCCGCCACAGATGGCTTGACAAGCAGTGCGTTGGTCTGCACCCGGGATCTGAAACTGCGAACCTTGGGCCGCCGAAGCGGAGCTCACGAACTTAACTGCTATGCCACCAGGCCAGCTCCACTTCTTTTCATTTTTAACATTTTTATTGTTTTCAGGAAAAGTCCCAATCTCTTTCATAAAAAGCCTATGGTTTGTAGATTCCCAAATGGTTCTATTAAATTCTCCTTTTAAAGACGGTCTGGAAAAAATGAAAACAGCCATTTGTGACAACACAGATGGACACTGAGGGTATTATGCTAAGTGAAATAAGTCAGAGGGAGAAGGTCAAATACTATATGATCTCACTCATAAGTAGAACATAAAAACAACAACAAACAAACACATAGAGACAGAGATTGGATTGGTGGTTACCAGAGGGGGTGAGGAGAAGGAGGAGGGCAAAAAGGATGATTAGGCACATGTATGTGGTGATGGATTGTAATCAGTCTTTGGGTGGTGAACAGGATGTAATCTATGCAGAAACAGAAGTATAATGATGTACATCTGAAATTTATATAATGTTATAAACCAATGTTACTGCAATAAAAAATAAATAGATAAATAAAGACGGTCTGGTGGAGCATCCGAAACACTTGGCATGAAGAGTTGTCCTATTGAGGTTCAAAAATTGATATTTGCATTTGTATTGTATATATTAAAGAAACCAAATCTGTAAAAATTTTTGGTGACCATCCATGTGTGAATCTTTTCAAAAGTGAGATATTTATTTGAGGAATAATTGTGATAGTTTCTTTCTCATTAGAAATTAATATTGCTCCCGGAATGTTGTCTCTATACTACCTCATTCTTACAGTCAAAATAAGTCATTAGACTAAGATGTGTTCAGGAATTTTGGACTACCAGAAAGAAGTCACTATCTTCTGAAGCTGTTGTTGCCGTAAAAATGAAAGCTTGTCAGGGCCAGCCCGGTGGCACAGTGGTTTAGTTTGTGCTTTGGCAGCCTGGGGTTCTTTGTGGGTTCGGATCTTGGGCGCCGGCTGACGCACTGCTGGTCAGCCATGCTGTGGCGGCATCCCATATAAAGTAGAGGAAGATGGGCGCTGATGTTAGCCCAGGGCCAGTCTTCCTCAGCAAAAAGAGGGGGATTGGCAACGGATGTTAGCTCAGGGCTGGTCTTCCTCACACACACACAAAAATAAATGTTATTAAAAAAAAATGAAAGCTTGTCTGTTCTACTATAGTAACCACTTGAGTTGCTAAAATTTAACCTCATTTAAGATATATGTAGAATGAACTTAAAAAAGAAGAAAGTGGTTTGCCTTGGAAATAGTAATGAAAAGTCTATGTTCTCCTTTTTTCCAACCTTAGTGAAGGTTTCTCAGGGTTAAGTCTCCAACTCTGATCAAGCACTGTTTTGATGTTACACTAGGTGGAGGTCTGCCGTGTTCATGGAATCAATCTATTACATATCTCAGTATTTCACAAAGATTTATTTTCTTTTTTCTCTCCTATTCCAGTGAGACTCTATACAACTTCATTTCCCATACCAGAGAAAGCATTCACAGGGTAAGTATAGATACATTTCAAGGAGTTAGAACATTATACATTTTAATAATTTTAATAATTATACTGTATTGACTTTAGTTCATGTAGAAAGCAATATTTTAACTACCCTTTTGTATCAGTAAATGACAATTCTTCAAGTTTGTAAAATAAGGCAACAGTCTGTGCATTATTTCTTAATTTTGGGTTTCTTAGTTGCAGACATCTGTGGAAAAATCTGAGGAACGTCTCAATTCAAGAAGCCAGTCTATTTTGGATTCTTTGGAGACTGTGGCCAAGACATGTGAGTGTCTTGTGTTTGAGGTTGTCAGCAGAGGGCACTGGCGAGCAGTGAATGTGAACTTTCTGACCCTAGTCAGGTTTCTGCCAGTGATGAGGATCCACACAGCATTTCAGATGAGAGGGTGGGTACATAAAGTTAGCCCTGAAGAGATGTGAAGCATGCTAAACTGGGTAGGGGGACCCACCTCTGTGTGGGAATGCCCCTGGTCCCTAGCTGCATTTTGTGAAGCACTAATCTTCCACCCAGTAACCCCGCTGCCTCAGGGCAGGTAGCTCTGCCAGATTTCTCATCTCACTGCCTGAAGTGAATCAGCAGCATTCTTGAGTCCCAAATGAATTGCTGACTGTGCTGTCTATAAAGACATTGCTCCCTTAGGACTTAGAAATAAACACAATGCTCCCTTAGGAGTTAGAAATACTCCAGTCAACTACTGTTCTTCTTCTCACCACCTTAGTTTCAGTGAGAGCTGTTTAGTAGTGATTCACAGCATCTTTCTCAGTTTCAGTTACAGTTTGTGGTTTGTAAAGTCCCCTTCTCTACCAATTAGTAGTGATTTACGTTTAGATGAAACCATGGTCCTGGCTCTTACCAAACAGAAGAGAGCCATTACACAGCTCACCTTAGGTGGACACCTCTCTAGAACTGACAGCTTCTCAGCTAAATAGCAAGACGATGACTGCATCTTTACTTGTTTGCATTTGTCTGTGTGTTTATTTTTTATTTTAAACAAATTGAAGTCAACTTATTCAAATGCCATGGGACGGATTGCTCATGATTTACAAAAATTAATGCCTTTGTGTGGCTTAGAAATTAATCCCTATCTGTCTGCAAAGAAGCATTGCATTGTCTGCTGGCTTCCAACCTGGGTATCCCACACATAGGGCAACTGTACATCTGTTTGGAAACCGGTTCTGGAATCCCAGGACTGTTACCCTCACAAGAAGTAGCAAGACAAAGAGCAGAAGCAAATCAGGGATGCTTCCTTTGTACAACATGATAGAATAACTCATTTGTAAGTGCCCAAGGAAAGCGCTCTTTTTGCTTTCTACATTTAAAACTGGGTGAAGTACCGAAAGGAGGATTGCAGCAAAGGTGTGACATTTAAGGCCCAGAATAGGGAATGAAAGTACCCAAGGCCCCAACAAGATCAAGGCAGAGAGAGGACTAGAACTGAGTCTGTCTTAGGGTGGGCATAGGGATCCTGATCCTTCACCCCTGATGGTTCCTTAGTTTTCAGAGGGTTAAGACTCAGGAGAGGGAGCCACACTGACAGGGCAAACAGTAACAAACAATGTGGCATCATACCAACTAGAAAACCGGGTCATTCTTAAAAATGGGCACAAGTAGCCTGTCCAGAATCATTCCCTTTCATGGTAGATAGTGATCAAGAGCAGGAAGTTAGTCATCAAAAGAGGAACTAGACAAATCCTCTATCATATGTCCAGGCCCAGTCCAGCTATCCTAGAGCACTGAACTTGCCAGTCAGTACATTCTGCAGGCTTTCGGTATGCACTCACTGTGCTCATAAGGGGAAGGGGAAGATACTATGTGAAAGTGCTGTTTTGTGTTATGTAATTGGTGACTTCAGAGAGTGAAGTCATGAAATCTTTGCCCAGTCACAGTCTGCCTATACAACCAGAAGGATCACTCAAAGCCCTCTAATCTCTAACTCCTCTTGTTTTACAGCTAAGGACACCAAAGACCAGTGAAATAGAGTAAATTACCAAGGCCATCCACATCCTACTTTACCTTGGATTTAGGAGGGCTAATTAATAGAGGGCAGTACTTTCACCTAATAGGTATCAGTTCTATTGAAAAACATGATCATTAGGAAAATAAAAAGAGGGGCTGCTATCAAAATCAGAAAATGTCCCTTTTGGAAAATAAATTACTCTATCCATCAAGATAAATTCCATGTGAATCAATATATTGAAAATGGTGATTAAGTTATAAAAAGAACTATAAGAAAATATAGGCAACATTTTTATAATTTTAGAGGGAGAAATGCTTTTCCAAGCAAGGCACAGAGAATTGTTAAGAAGAATGAGGTCCATCTTGTTGGAATGGAAATATCTATTCATCGTTAAATGAAAACAGCAAGGTGCTGCTCATGTGCACATAGTTTGCTCCAGGTTACATCTTGTGGAGGAGTGGACTAGTCAGTGAAAATTGGAAAGATATCCCAAAGAAAAAGGGGGACTGAGGAATCTCTTTTTTGTGTGTGTGTGAGGAAGACCAGCCCTGAGCTAACATCCGTTGCCAATCCTCCTCCTTTTGCTGAAGAAGACTGGCCCTGGGCTAACATCCATGCCCATCTTCCTCTACTTTATATGGGACGCTACCACGGCATGTCTGACAAACAGTGCTTCAGCAGGCGCCCGAGATCCAAACCCATGAACCTCAGGTTGCCAAAGCATGAACTAAACCGCTGCGCCACCAGGCCAGTATCCCAAAGAAAAAGGGGGACTGAGGAATCTCCTCTTACACGTGGAGGTTCCCAGACCTTTCCTCAGGCTCTCATCAGCACAGCAGAGAGAGCAAAACTACAGAGTAAAAGGAAAATCACTGGCCGTCAGTGGAAAAGCATCAGAATTTGATCTCATCTCAATGGAGCTCTGTCAAATCACTAAAATAGAAACGAATAAAAAAAATCATCTTCACAAGAAAACAGAGATATTGTCCAGAATATGGAAATGAATTTTCAGTGGCATTTTTACAAAAAAGCTAAAAATATCTGATGGTTATAGCCAAAGCAGAAATGAAATGAGTCCCTTTCCAGAGAACACACACATACACAGGATCTATGATCTATATGTGTATATGCACATGTATTAATGCAAAATTCCAGAAACTGCTTGTAATGTTAAATCCAAGAAGTGGAACCAAGGTCTGCATGGGAGAGATTCGATCATTTTTCATTGTATGTCTGTTTATGCTATTATGGTTTTGAGTTATCTTCATAAACAAAATTTTTAAAAGAAAAAAAAGCATAGACTTTGGAAGTAATGAGCTTGATACAAAAGCTCATGTAAAGGAGAAGACCTCGAATATATGTTTCCCAGGGGACAAGAAAATACATAGGACCACAGACAAATGCTTTCTGAGCACTGAATCTAGAATTGAACACTTTGCTTGCCTTCCTCATTCTCTGCTTTTGCAGTTGGTAATGTTCACTGTTGCTAAGAAACATTGCTATTTAGGAACTCATGGAGGGTAGGATAATTACATTTGCTTTTTACTACAAATATCTACATGGATCTCTAGAAAAATATTTGACTAACTGAGTTTAGGAACATGAATTCATTACTTGAAACATAATTGAACAGCCTGTTTCTAATTGGTTGACACATGGAATTTAACTTTTGTTGAGAAGTAGGAAAAGATTTGTTTTCTAAAAAATTCTTACAGGGGCCGTCTCAGTGGTGTAGTGGTTAAGTTGGTGTGCTCCACTTCGGCGGCCTGGGGTTTGGTGGTTCGGATCCTGGGTGTGACCGACACACCACTCATCAAGCCATGCTAAGGCGGCATCCCACATAGAGCAACTAGAAGGGTGCACAACTATGATATGCAACTATCTACTCGGGCTTTGGGGGGGGGGGAAAGGAGGAAGATTGGCAACAGATGTTAGCTCAGAGCCAATCTTTCTCAAAAACAAACAAACAAAAACAAACCAAAAAATTTCTTTTTTTTATTGTGGTTAAATACCCATAAGATAAAATTTACCATTTCTTACTGTTTGTTTTTGCTTTTTTTGCAAGACCACACTGGCTTGTCTATTCCTAGTCATAACAGATTCTTTCTTGCCTCAGAATTTTGCACTTGCTTTTCCTCTACCTTAATAGTCTTCCCTTAATTTTTGCAGGGCCAGCTCCTTTTTATCCTCCTGGTTTCACCTTAAATGTCTCCATCTCTGATGACCTTATCTAAAGTAGGGGCCCCCCACTCTCTTATTTTTATTATAATCCCTATATAGCATTTATCATAATTTTCATTTACTTGCTTGTTTACTTATTTTTTTCCTATTCAAGACTGCAGTATTCAAGTAGGTAGACAATTTTGTTCAAGATTGTTTCCATGTTCCTAACACAGTGTCTGATAATAAATTTTCAGACAGAACTGTAAATCTCCAATTAATATGTTCAAACACATTAGGAATTCTTTCTGTTTCATTTTCTTGTTAGAGACATCCTGCCTGGAGCTCAGTCTTCCAGTTCCAGATTGGGCAGATAATTCTTTAGGTCTTAATCTTAGGATTTCTCTTCACCATCATTCTGAGGATCCTTTTTTTTTTTCATCACCATTCTTGGATCCCTTTGTTTTCTGGACCTTGGTTTACACTTGTGTTTGGTGGTACACATCTTCCAGTAGCTTTCTGAGAAGGGGTATATGGGAGATAACTTTTGTGATACATAGCATGCTTGAAAAATGTCTTCTATCCCCCCATAGGTATAGAATCCTAGGTGGAAAATGCTTTGCCTTCAGAATTTCTAAGGTTCCATTGTCTTCTAATTCTAATTTGGCTGTTGAGATGTTAGATGCCATTCTGTTTCTTGATTCTTTATATGTTATCTGAGTTCCTTTCCACTCTTCATGGACATTTTTTGAGTCTCATCTTTTTCCTTAATATTCTGAGAATCAACCAGAAAAGTGTCACAAACCATAAGATAATTTAGTAAGGTAACAGAAATTAATAAAATATGTAATGGAAAAAAAAAGATGGCATTTATAAATTCAACATGGAAGACAAGCTACCCAGGAATAAACTTAACAAGGACACAAACTCACCCATCTTTTTTTTTTTTTAATGGCTTCTGGGTTTTATGTCTTAGAAAGGTTTTCTTCACTACAAGGTTACAATTTCCCCCATATTTCCTTCTTGTACTTTTATGATTTATTTAATTACACTAAAATTGTTAATCTATATGGAATTTATGTTAATATAAGAAATATGAAAGGCAAGCCTCCTTTTAGGAAGGGAATTATGTTTTAAAGAGCAACTCTGAAGTAAATCACTTGAACTTAAAAGAACCTTTATTAGGTACCATGTAGTAAGTCCCTGCCCTTGGCTGATAAGAGGAGACAAGAGAGACAGAATAGTTAGAACACAGGGAGCTAAGAAAGCACCTATCAGGTTGAGGCAAGTTTTCAAGTAAGATTAAATTTGAGTCTGTTATCCTGTTTTCAAGCACCAGATGTTACTCTGGTTTTCCTTCCATTTATTGCGAAGAGTTAAGCACTCTGTTGTTGCCAAATTGTCTTTTACCTACCTAAAATGAAAAAAAAAAAAAAAGGTCAAGAATCTTGAAACAAGCTTTAGATAGTTATGAGAAGATAAAAAGAGTATCTGGTGTTTTATTCCTGATGTATGTGAACCTACAATAGTTTCTCTGTGCTATCCCTCTTAGAGCTCAGGCTTATTTTCCAAAGTAGAAAAAGCCAGAAAAGGGGTTTTGAAGTGGCCATTACAATTCCCTGTCCTCTTCTGCAGGCATTTGAAATAAGTCTGAATTAAGAAGTAAAAGAACTTCTGATAGTTTCTAAACTAAAACATACTGTGGAGCTTTGATATTCTTAACAGGATAGTGGTAGAAATTTAGATTAATTATCTTGTAAATAGCTGATCAGTTTGTCCCCCTGCCATGACTGAAAAATCCATCTTTTTCCCATTGATTTCAAATCCCTGTTTTTATTTGGGTCATTTCTGATCTCTGTTCTGGTCTTGTGTCCAGTCTTTCCCCCTCTAGTTTATCATTTGCATTGCAGGAAGAGTCCTCCTTTTAAAGAGAAAAAGTAATCGTGTCAACCCTCCACTTAACTGTGTCAGTGAATCAAATCTTGACACGGCCCAAATACTCTTCTGTCTGGCTGTGTCCTCCACTCAAGCCACCCTACCCTCTCTCACCATGCTTCAGCCATACTAATCTCATGGTTCCTCTTCGGAGAATATGTTCTCCCTTCTATTGGTAATATTCTTTCCACCATGGCTTGATAATTCGGCCAAATATCACTTCCTCAGGGGAGTCTTAACTGAGGTTAAGACTGAGATTGGACTAGATCTGCCTGTTACATGGTCTCAAGCTTGCTATACTTTCTTTACAGCATCTATAAATGACATCTATAAATAGTCCTTTGTATAATTACTCATTAAATACCTGTTTTCCTTATTTAATTGTAATTTCAAGAGGGTTTTATCCATCTTGATCACTGTTATATCCAGAGCACCTGGCCCAGTGCCTCACATATAGCAGATGTTCATTAAGTATTTGTTGAATAAATATAAGAGCATCTTCACATGACCTGTCATTTAGCAAGAGGATGGCAATAATCACAACACAATGTGTTATTAAATAAATGTGTGTGTATGTAAAGTCTCCCTATGCAAAAGAGGGGAATCAATATCAGTCCTAAGTGGTTAGCACTCAAGTCACCAAGCTCATTAGAGCCCAAGTGTAAAGAGGGAATAAATAAGTGGAGGGTGATAAGTGATGGAAGAGCACACACACGGTGCCACCAGCAGAGAGAAGGAGCACCCAAGCCAGGCAGGAAATGATATTTTCCAAGGAGGTGACTGCTGAGAGCAGAAGGAAGAATAGGAATTAGTTGACTGAGTTGGTGGTTGAGGGGATGGTATAGTGACAGGGATAGAAGCAGGAGTACTCTAAGCTGAGGGATGCACAGCATGCACAAAGGCCAATGGTGAGAGAAAGATTACTTAGGAAAAAGAGCTCAGAGATGTGGAGGAAGATAGTGGGTAAGGGGAAGTGAGCCTGGGTCTTGTTAGCCAATTTAAAGATTTGGACTTCATCCAGTGGCCAGTGGGGTGCCACTGAAAGTTTCAGTGAAGGTTTCAGAGGGGGCATGATCATATCTACATTCTAGAAAGATCACTAATGACAGGGCCAAAAAGGTAGGCCAAGGAGGAGGTTTATGCTGTCATTTGGGCAGCAGGTTTCAGGGTCCCCAGCAAGGGGCTGAGGTTGAGTCTGCCCTGGCTAGGATGTTCTCAGGGAGGGAAGGAAGAAGAGACAATGGAGGAACCACTCTGTTCTGGCTTCCACTCCTCACCAAGGCTGATCTGGGTGGATAGAGTTCTGGCCGCTAGCAGAGCAGGCTCAGGTAGCCCATGTCAGGTTCCAGCTCCTCCCTCTCCACCATTGTGGCCTGGGCAGGGTAGGGCATGCCATAGTCTTCATAGGGTAAACTGTCATTGTTTTGTATTTAGTGCAAGAGACGGCACAGGCCCAAAGTGATCTGGTGTTGGAAACAGTGCAGGATAAAGGCAACATGGAGCAGGCCATCCTTGAGATGCAGAAGAAATTTGAAGCTGTAAGTGTAAACCCCAACTCCTTTCCTCAAGTGTGTTTTGGCTTTGTCACTAAGACCCAGAAAGATACCCTTAAAGTTGCAAATGTTCAGCCAAGAACAGAGGCCAGCCCAGGCCCCTTGGTAACGGACCAGGGTAGAAGCCAGCTTCCTTCCCCAAAGTTCTCTGGCATGATGTGGACCCTAGACCCTGGTCCAGAGTGTAGCCATGCTTCTCCTATAAAGTGCCCAGCAAGGGACAAGCTTTGGTTCTGTTGGCACATCCTTTGGTTTGTTCACGTTTTATTGTGCATACTGTCCATAACTCTCTTCTTTCTCACTGCCTTTCCCTAGAGACGAGAAGAGTTTACAGAAATGAAGTCCAACCTAAAGCACCTTGAAGTTTTAGTTGCCCAGCAGAATAAGGACTTCCAGCAGCTGTGTGAGCAGCTAGGCCAGCTGAATGTGCCCAGTGTCCTAGCAGAGCTGAAGAGATTGATCTCGGTCCCTCAGGTACCCAGGCATGTGAAAGACAGCACTTCCCAGACCTCACCACCTCTGGCCCAGAGCCTCAATTTCACCAGGCAGGACAAATATGCCTCTGAGGAACCAGTTATGTGGCAGGCCCAGGCCCTCCCTGCTGCATGGAATCTCAGTATGGGCTATCTGCAGCCTGGGGAGTTTGGTGTTTGGGGTGAGGGAGCAAAGAGTGATGCTCTCCCAGAAGAGGCTGCACTGCTGACAGTTGGACCCAGCAAAAGAAATAAGGCAGTAAAGGACAAGGCAGTGCAGACTAACTGCAAGAGCTGGGCTATTACAAAAACAGGCTCTGAGAACCACAGCTCTGGCCTTCAGGGCCACAAGGTTCCTGTTGACAGGGACCTGGTTTCCCAAAGAGCCTCGCGGCTTATATCCCTGGACTTAAGCAACTTTGCAACCAGCATTAAGAACACCTGCCAAGAATTGCAAGCCCAAGGTGTGTTTTCATGTGACCCTTGTGAACAAAGGTTGGTGACTGAACAGAAAGGCAGAACTGTAGAAAGAGGGGGGAAAGGCAAGAAGCAGCAGCCCAGGAAAGTCCACAGAGGTAGGCTCCTAGCCAGGAAGCAAGAACAAACCCCAAGCAAAACCTGTGCTTTCTACTCTAAATATCCTCAGCCTCCAGTTTCTGGCCCACAAAGCCTCCCCCTGGAGCAGCAAGAACCACTTGCTCAGCCCCTGCACCTGTGGGGCTCCAGGAGCCCCACAAAGCCAGTCTGCCCTGCTCTGGGAGGAACAGTCATGCCCAGTAAGACAGCAAGGGCAGTGCAAGGGAAACTTTTGCAGCTCAGCAGGCACTCTTCCCAAGACAACAGCCTGCTTTCTAACAGTTCCCAGGGGGACCACCAGATGAGCTGGTTCAGTGACCTCAACCTCGGAAGTTCAGAGCCCCCTCTGTGCAAGGAGCCAGGGAAGAATATGCTTTATGACCTGGGTTTTGATAGCAGCGATGAGGACTTCTGACCAGCCCACAGTGACTTCAGTTGATGATTTATTGGGCTCAAGCCAGAAAGACAAATTACAGAACACTTGGGCCAGCCAATAGCAGAAAGTCCCCGAAGCCTTCTTGGGACCCTCAGGGTCAGAGGCCCTACTGGGGGGGTTAGTGCAGGTGGGTGGAGTAGATCCGGCATTCAGGGTACCAGGTGCTGCCCATGACAGGGCATAAGGAATAAGTGCATCCTATTTATTGGAATGAAATGTGTGAAGACAGTGGTGATGAGAGCTGAGGCAGCTGAGAGCATCAGGAAGAGGGGGCTGTGTTTGGTTAAAGGAGAGCTCGCTTCCATGTGGAATATTGAGTAGCAGAAGGGCTCTCACAAAACTGTTGCTGTGGCAGCATGACTCCTAAACGCAACATTTTTGGTCTTCAAAATATTCCCTACACATGACCAATACCTTTCCAGGCCTCAGGAATTTTTTTTCTTATTTCTTATTTTTATCCGGTTTTGCTGCCAGAGCGTTTGCATTTTCTGGTCAGTGGACATCTTACAGGACACACTAAATCAGTCTTCTTGTGAACAGAAAAATAGTGTTAAAGCCACCAATGAAAGACAGGTGCACCAAACAAATGCCCAGAGCACCACTCTTCACAAGCCACACAATTCCACTCTTCTTTCTGGCTGTTCCTCCCCCATCCTATTTTTCAAGCACTCTTTTAAAGCTAATGAAAGAGTCTGTGGGCCCTGTATTATTTCTGAAGAGAGTATGGGCTTATATGAGACTTTGGCTTTCCATTTATATCTTGCTGAAGTTTTTGAATTTTTGCAATACATATGTATTTCTTTTGTAAAACAAAATAATCAAAAAATAAAGATAAAACTTTTAAAAACATATATTTTTTTCATTAAGTTAATTGAACTGATCTCCCATCAGTTTACTTAAGGAAATCAAATAGATAAGATGCATACCATCTTTTATTCCCCAGGCTTCTCACAAGATGATTTTGAATAAACAACACCCTACTCACACTGGTTTTTCCTTTTTTTTAATTCTATGAAAGTAAAAATCCTCATGAAATGCCCATTTTCAAGCCAATACAGTAAATGACATTGGGGCCTCTGAGTGAAAGCAATGGTTCTTGATTTCTTCTTATTTTTATATTCTTTATTTTCAGGGCTGTGTATCCCACAAAAGTCTGGGAGGGCTTAACTTGCCTGCGACACCTTTGGCAGGGGTACCAGGCACCAGCCTAAGCTCTCTCATTTCTACACTGGGAGCCACAGGGAACTGCAGCAGCCTTCTCCGAGGCCAAGGAAAAGTGCAGACTTGGGCTCTGCCTCAGGCTGCCCTGGCTTCTTCTCTCCCTGGGGGCCTCACTGGACATCTGTTCACCCTGCTCTCTGCCAGCCTCCGCTACCTTCCCTGCTCGTTTTCTCTGCTTGTGCAAGGAAGACATAGGAGGAAGGATCCCAGCCATGCAAAAGGTTCCTTTCAGCCCTTCCCATACTGACTACAAGTGGCTGTTGAGTGGTTAGCATAAGGCTTGTAGACCAGAGGGGTCTGTATCTGGAAATCTTTTATTACCCTAAGTTGAAAAGTTTAATAATTTTAATTCAAAGTTGAGACCGTACTGAGAGAACTCCATCAGTATTTATGACCGTGGCCTTCTCATTGAAGGGTCTGTTCAACTTTGAAATGCCAAAGCAGGACTCTCTGTTCTTTGATTCTGCTGTGAGTTATGAAATCCTGTATTTCTTCAGAAGTATTTCATTTTGGGTAATGAAGTCAAAGGTCAGAATGACTGTTTCATGAGCTGGGTGTTTTTGTAGAATGAGCAGTAAATTTATCTCCTAACAAGGCTGGGTTAATTAAAATTACACTGCCTGTCTCTGGCAATCATCAGGAAAGGATATTCTGTTTCTTATTTTATTCCTAAGGCTTTTTTTTTCTTTTTAACTACCATGTTCCTGCCAGATTTGGTGAGCGTGACATAGCCCAGGCACATCCTTGGAGCACGCAACATTTTTGGCTCTTCAGATCCTGATAGAGATGTGGCTACACAGAGCAGATGTGGGAGGTTTATTGGCCTAGGGCCCAGAGAGCCACCTAGGTGCTCCTCCCTCTGATACAACTCCAGCTGTCTGAGGATGGAAATCAAGTCAGCTGCAGCACCTAACTGTCTTGAAATTCGAGTATCAATTTAAATGTCACCTACAGAGAGGCCTTTTCCTAAACTCTCCTCTTCTGAAGGAGCTCTCCCTACTCACTGTTACCCTATTTTAATTTTCTCATACAGCTCCATAGGAAATGATGTGCTAATGCATATACTTGTGTTTTACCCACCTTGCCCAGTGGAATATAAACTCCAGAAGCAAAAGTAGCATCTGCCTCGTCCCAGCTGTATCTTCAGCATCCACGAGAGTGTCTGACACTAGTAGACACCTGAAAAATATGTACTGAGGACAGGGATTGCTTGCTTATCATTCTAACAGCTCCTTGCAGCCCTGTCCTGAAAGTCTGGTCTCTCCAGCCCCCCTTTGCAACTTCCTTTTTTCAGGTTTTGTCTCAGAAGCTCCAAAGGGCTCCTGATGTGGGGTCTCCTGCAAGATGCCCACTTCTCTCTCCCAGGCCAGCTCCCAGTAACCCCTCTCCACCCAGTGCCCAGAAAACAACAGCCGCTCTGCCCTCAGAAAGATAGTTCCTTCCTGTAAGGGTTGAGAAACTGAAATTTTTTTCATGCCAGGGCTTAGGCCAAAAAGCTTCATTAAATCAGGCATTTTCCAGCTGGCCTAGCACAGAGTCCTTCCCCGTTAGGGCTAGGATCCATTGTCAAGTAGATTTCCTGAGTAAAACTTTGTTCCTTCTATAAAGATTTAGCTGGAACATAAAATATTAATGCTCTCCCACATACTCCAGGGCGAAAGTAAATTGCCAGAGCCTCAGATAGTCTCGGGATGACAGCCTTTTCAATAATCACCTATAATCAGGCACAGTAGCCTCCCTTGTTTGCATCCCTTGATCACTGGTCTTCAGTGTCATATTAAATGTCTTGTGCCTCAGTTGGAGGAGGTACCACTCTGGTACCAGGCGAACCCCTGGCCTGGTCATTCAGGAGGAGGGAGATTGGCCTGAATTAGGCCTCTTCTGCAAATCCTTTTCATCAGTTTCTTTGATCATTAACAGTTCACAACTCCTCCAGTGGCAGGACAGTGTTGCTGCCCTATTGGCACATCCCTGGGTACAAAGGTGAGGGGCACAGGCTCCCAGGTTGTCTGTCTCCTTCCTCCTGGTCTCCTGATTCCCTTGGAGTCTTCTCTAGGATTGAAAGTGGAGGATCCAGGAGAATGCCAAGGAGCCAGGGCGGGTGGGCCAAGAGGTGGCTCCCCTAAACCCCTAGTGAGGGGAGCAGGAGGCAGAGGGAGGGGAACCCTGAGACCCAGAGATAATAAGCTGGGCCTCAATGCTTGATTGTGCTGGCTGGAGCCATACAGAGGCAGAGGTATACTAACCAGAAGTGCCCCTAGAGCTCACCTGGCAAGAGTTCATGCTCTAGTCTAGACCCATGTGGCTAGATAGCCATGCCCGGGAATGCTGGGAACATTGCAATCTGGACAGGGCTGAGGGCAGGATCACCGTTTCCAGCCCACGACCAACCTTGAAAAGAACTGTTGCTCTGCTCTCAGACCTGGCCTGCAGCTCTCTGCTCCTTGCTGGACCTTCACTGGGCCATTCACTCATCTCTCTCCTTTTTCCTGTCCCTTCTTTCTGTCTTCCCCTCCAGTCCCCCACCTTCTCCTTGGAGCTTCTACAGACAAACTCCTGCCTTAAGTATTGTTACAAAGTCTACCAGTCTGCATACAGAGCTGGTTCCTGGTGGCTCTGGCATCGACACTAGTGGGATGCAGCCAGGGGACCTGGAAATCTCTCCTTATTGGGCTGGATGGCCCAACTTCATATACGCCTTGTGCTGGGGCTTGAATTTGCAGTTTGCGACTAGCAGGTTCCAAAGCTCCTGTTTATTCTCGAAGCTGCCTTGTTTCTATTTTGATTCTGCTAATCCAAATTGCAGTTTGGTGTTTCCACGGAAACAATTCAGTGCTTGTTTGGCTTGTCAAGATGGACTGCGGGGGAGAGAACAGAATGACGTAAAACAGTTTTAGTTTCTCAAATATGACTATCCATGTCTCCCCAAGCAGTCTCTGATCTCAGCTTCCTGCAAACCTGAGGAAGCTTTATTAAAATAAATGTTCTAGGCTCCTATTCCCCCTCCAGCTAAATCCCTGGAGAGACCCATTCCCCAAAACCCCACTCTGTGCAGATGACCACACATTTGCCTGCTGCACTAAAGCAGAGCACAAAGGAAGGAAAGTCTCCTTGGGGCACCTCAGGGAGCCAGGGATGCAGACATAGGAGTAGATGTCACCAGGGAAATGACCATATGCCCACCTCTACTAATCTGGGACTGGCATGAGGGAGGCTCAGGGCTCACCCGCTTTACTGAACAGCTGTGTTTCTACAGTGAGGAAAACTCCTCATTCAAGGATTCCAGGATGAATTACCCCTTTGGTAAATCTGAATTTTCACATAAAGGCTTTGCTAAAACCCTGAACCCTCCCTCCCACCCCACCCCTACCCCATGCTCAGTCCTCCTTCACAAGCGCCACAGTCTCCACCCCCGAAAGAAAAAAATCCTCTCCTTTCAGTCTTTTAGGATTAGGGCTAGAAGCCCAGCAGCTGCTCCCTCTGCAAAGCCCCTTAGGGGAGCATGAATTGATTTCTAAGAAACAGCTCTGTGAGACCTAGAGCTTCCAGCCCCTGAGGATCCAGAGCCCTCAGGGAAGAGTGACCCCTCCCATTGAGGGCCCTGAGCTCTGCCCCAGTTCCTGGAAAATGTGAAGGTCACCTCTGGGCAGGTACCCGGTGAGGATGCCCAAGGCTTACTGGTAGAGATGAGAGCTTTAAGAAAACAACTTTAAGCTCCGTCGAATGCTTTGGATCCACTTCCATTGCTTCTTACGGTCCCTTGTCAGACTCCAGTCTCCAAAATGGTGAAGCAGATCAAGTATGCTTTTCAGGAAGCCTTAAAAGCTGCAGGAGAAAAACTCATAGTAGTCGACTTCTCAGCCACATGGTGTGGGCCTTGCAAAAGTGATCAAGCCTTTCTTTCATTCCCTCTCTGCAAATTATTCCAATGTGGTGTTCCTTGAAGTAGATGTGGATGACTGTCAGGATGTTGCTTCAGAGTGTGAAGTCAAATGCATGCCAACCTTCCAGTTTTTTTAAAAGGGACAAAAGGTAGGTGAATTTTCTGGAGCTAATAAGGAAAAACTTGAAGCCACCATTAATGAATTAATCTAATCATGTTTTCTGAAAACATGGCCAGCTGTCAGCTGTTTAAAACTTGTAATTTCTTTTTATTTACAAAAAGATCAAGTATGAAGACTATATACCCAACTACCATCTGATTATAAGTGACAATAAAATATTAATTCTATCCTTTTTTAAAATAAATAAAAGTTAAAAAAAAACTTTAATTTCATCTTTCTACAGAAGTGATACATGTCCACTGCGGATAAATTAGAAAATACAGATAAGAAAAAAAAAGACTAAAACCCCGCCTTGTCCCCTCCATAACAATTTTCTGCACGTGTGTTCATACACACATTTTTCACAAACTTGGGATCAACCGTATTTTTTTTTAAATAAATTTTAAATTTTGGAATAACTTTAGATTTACAGGAAAGTTGCAAGGATAGTGAGTTTGTATATACCTTTCACCCAGCTTCCCCAAATGTTAACATCTTACATAACTATGGCATATTTGTCAAAACTAAGAAACTAACGTAACTACATTGATATTAACTAAACTCCAGCTTTTATTTAGATTTCACCAGTTTTTCCATTAATGTCCTCTTTCTGTTGCAGGATACAATCCAAGATAACACACTGCATTTAGTTATTGTGTCTCCTCAGTCTCCACTGGTCTGTCACAATTTTTGAGTCTTTCTTTGTTTTTCACGACCTTGACAGTCTTGAGTACTGGCCAGGGATCCTGTAGAATGTCACCCAATCTGAGTTTGTCTGACATCTGTCTCATAACTAGACTGGGGATGTGGGCTTTTGGTAAGAACACCACAGAGCTGGAACACCCTTCTCATTGCCTACTATCAGGGGTGGGTGACAACCACACACCATCGTGGTGGTGTTCGCCTTCATCACTTGGTTAAGTGGTGTCTGCCAGGCTTCTCCATGTAAATCCATTTTTCCCTTTCCATACTCTATTCCCTGGAAGCTAGTCACTAAGTCTAGCTCGCCCTCAAGGGGTGGTGATGGGATAGGGGTTGAGGGGATGGGGATTAAGCTCTATCTCCTCTATGAGAAGAGTACCCACATCAACACATATTATTTGGAACATACTGTTTTGAGAGCAGTTTTTCTGAATATCAAGTAGGCTGACATCTCTCCATCCAGACAGCCCATTCTCCAGCTGAACAGGGCAGCCGAACATTTCTTTTCATTTGCTCCTGTCCTTCCCTCTCAGGGAGAAACTGGCCCTCAACTCCCCAGGCTGTGAGTACTTATCAAAGGTGCCACCACCTGCAGAGACTGAGTGTTGGGTGGCCTGGGAGGAGCCTCTGGTTGGTCTTGTCCTGCCCTCTGCCCCAGGCAGGGCAGTGGAGGTGGCTGCGCCTGCAGGGGAGGCCCATCCCACAAAGTGGCCGGGGCTAATTCTCAGGGTGTGGGCAAGTGCCTGGCCTTGCTCCACTAAGGAGTGGTATGTGGTCTCCACTTGTGAGCCCAGAGGAATCGCCAGAGCTGTGGTGAAAGGGGTGTCACCAGCTCTGCAGGCTGCCTTATGCTGAGGTCACTAGCCTAAAAGACGGCCTGGCAGGGGCGCCCCTCCGACACTGGGCCTTCGTCCCTAGCTCTTTGGTGCATTTGGGCTTTGGGTCTTACAAACAGCCCCTGTGCCAGCCTCTCCACCCTTGTCCTCCCCTATGAGCCCAGGAAGCAGACACTTCCCTGAGACTCAGTTTCTGTGAGGCATCGAACCTTGCCTAACAGCTTATTACATTTTCTAAAAGAACATCATGGTTTTGAGAAATTTGTCCAAATATTTTCGGATGATGTCCTTTCTTTCGAGGGGTGGGGCTGGAACCAGCCCTGTCAAGCTCTTGTTGCCATGCTGACCTCAGGAGGGCAGTGGCCTGGCCCCTCCTTCACTCCCTGCCCATCTTGCCCCAGCAGGATTACTGCTCTGGGAACCACCTGTGGCCTCCAGGGTCTTCAGGCCTGGGGTGGGATGGATGAGGCTCAGGCATGAAGCTGGACGGGCAAGACCTGTACTTACCCTTCCCTCCCCATCCCCCCTCAGCTGAGGCCCAGGTGTCTGATGTGGGGTGGGTGATGGGAGGTCTCATGGGAATGTCCCGTCAGGAGGGGACCAGGAATACTGCCAGCCCCTCTGACACAACCAGGAGGCTTCTGCAGAGGCTTTTGAGCTGGGCAAGGGCAGGGATGGGGGGATTGAGGGAGGCTGGTCTGGACATGAGGAAGGCATGTGGCCCACGCAGGGAACAGGCAGCCCTGTGTGCTAAGTGTACAAGGAAAGCAAAGTATGCAAGGGTGGCAGAGGGCTTGGGGCCAAGGTCCACTTTGATCCTAGTCCCTCCGTGCAGGCTGAGCTGGCTTTGGATGGGCTGGTCCCAGAGGGTACACAAAGCCCCCACTGGTTGTAGCTCTGGTACTTTTTCAGGGGCCCGTGGAAAAGAACACCAAGAGATAGAGCAGAGACCCACGACCTGCATCCGTCTTGGTACTGGGTATATTGAACATCAATCAAAAAAATGCATTCAAGATATGAAGAAAAGTTTTAAAAAATCTACAGTAAGAAACATTTCAAAGCAACAGTATAAAAAAACTGGGCTCTCAGCTCAAAAAAGGACACAACTGGAAGTTGAGGGGGATGTAGTAATTCAGATTCTGCTAACCCTTTGAAAACTAACCCCTGACAACTGTGACTGTTTCTGCACAGATGCCTTAACGTCAGCCTCCTACTGCAAAGAATCAAAGTCAAAGTCAACTGTCCTTACTCAATTTGGTATTTAAAAGAGGTCATCAAATTGTAGTCCTCTTCCATGTCCAGAACAGTCTCAACAATATTGTGATCGTCAAAAGCCCGCTTGAGGCGGCCAGGGTCGGCATCCGAGGCCTCCTGAGGGCTCTCATCCATGAGCAGAGCCCAGGCTTCCTCCTTGAAGGGTGAATCTTCGCAGTGACCACACACACGGTTCAACTCGTTTTCAAATTCTAGTTTTCCTGCCAATTCTTCAATAGTTCGGATGCTTGTATGGTCTTAAAAATAAGAACATTCAGCATTACAAGAGGTTTCTGAAGACATTTCAGGCAGAAATTAAGACCCACAAATGGGTGGTGACTCTTCTAGGATTGTGCAAAGCCGGGCATTCCTGCCCCGGGGCAGGCAGTGAGTACCAAATGTTAAGGTGGGCTTGCTGCCCTCCTTTCTGGCTCCAGCATTTATAGAGCCCCAACTATCTGGCAGTTCCCAAGGAAGGTGTAAGTGAGAGGATACAGAGATGCACACGCTTGTCCTGGATCTCAGGGAACAGCCTGACCTGCCGGCATGACATAGTGTGAAAAATATTGAGTCTTTAGGGTAATCAAAATGCTGCCTGGCAAGGGCCATGGAAGATGGTGAGCAGAGGCAGTAATGACTTCAGTTCACTTCCTGGGGCTCCTGGAGGAGACTCAGTCCACTAAAATAGTGGGCTGGCAGGGGTCTTGCTTTGTGGCCTAGGGTGAGTACCTCCCCTCACCAGGCCTCCCTTTCATCCCCCATAGCCTGGAGGCCCTTCCAGAGCCAGCAGATTGAGGCAGACCCCAAGGCTATGTATCTAGGAACTTTATCCACTGTGTAGTGTGAGTCATTTAAAAATAGGGCACACATAGTTAACACACAGAATAGAGAGATAGGTGTGCAGAAAAAAAATGTCTGCCAGGATGTACAGCACTATGTTCACAGCAGCTTTCTCTGGGTGGTAAAATAATAAGGGGGCTTTTGGTTTCTGACTTTTCTTCTAATCTTGTACTACCCACCTCAGTTGGACTACTTCCCCTCCATCTTTGCCTATGTCCTGTCTCCTTCAGATCTAAGCTCAATCACCAAGTCCCAGGGGCCGCTGTCCCATGCTTCCAGGGATTCACTGTAACTAGACATCTATGACATGATCTGATTGATGTGTGACTCCACCAGGCTATCAGCTCTATGAGCTCTATGCACAGAGCCTGTTGTGAGCAAAACAAACCTACCAAGGAAATGGATGAGAAATAAGAAAGTTATAAGAGAGTGGTTTTTTTTATAAGACGTGCTGACTCAGAGGCACGCATGAAGGACCTATCCTCCCTCGGTACTCACCAATCATATCAAGCAGATCCTTTGTGACCTCTTGGCTAGAATTGCTGAGTGGCATGTTTAAGTCAACCTTCAAATCTTTCTCCGTATCCTTCCTGCAGGTCCCGGGTGAAAAGAAAAAGGTGGGAAATTAGATCCTCTTTCAAGAAAATATTGGAAGGGAACTCAATTTTAGATAAAGACAAAAACTTACTGGTAACCTTAAATTGTCATTTACTCTGTGATTAGAGGACAATTGGAAACTGCTAAATCAGTGAAATTGACTAATAGCATCATCATAATGACTCATGAGCATCACAGATTGTGCATTAATGTCTATGAATACCAGAATAAATATTTGTAGAACTGAACCAATTAAATGGCTTCTTCATTCTCTGCCTACACGGCAGCCAAGATGGCAGGACCTTGAAGTTTCATCCCACATGGTCATCCTTGCTCCAAATCAAGGTGCCTAGGACCAGGCAGTTTGAAGCTACCTGGGAGGAAAACAAAATCTGGGGGAGATCTTAACCCCAGGGTATAGTGTAAAAAGGTCTGGGGTGGAGGAGGGAAGCAGAAGCAAAGATGAAGCCAGGAAGTAGGGCCCAGTCATCCATTCAGTCTCTCCCCAGTGTGGGCAAAGGACACTGAATTAAGATTTATGTTTCTGCAGCATAAAAAATAAGATGACTTTAAAAATCAGGTTCTTCAAAATTTACTACCCCTTTGAGTATTGCAAAGTGATTTCCATGACTGATTTGACATCCAGGATCCCTCGCCCCCTCAACCCAAACACACACACACATCCACACCCACACACACACCCCAGGATCCCTCACCCCCTCAACCGAAACACACACACACACACACACGTTTGCTGGGCCAGATTCTTAAGAATGTCTGTGAACTTCCCAAATACAGTCGTAGAGCTCCCAAGGGGAGGCAAGAGCAGTGCCATGGACTCAATTTAGGATCTTCAACAATTTTTTCAGAAATGAGATCCCCCTAATTGTAGCTATTAAACTATCAAATTGGAATCACCTTAGACTGTCATTTCTCCAGTTCTCCCCATCCCCTGCCGCTCTCCAGAACTGTCTCTCAGGTGCCAAAATGGAAGAATGCATCAATACGTTTTCCTTGCTGGTCAGAGGTTTTCTTTTGGGGCATAATGCATGTGGCTTTGCTTTCATTGGGGCATGGTTTGGTACAAAGGCAGGGCTCTCATTCTCAGGAGCACCCGGGACAGGAGCAAAGGAAGCAGCAGGGGAGCAGGCTGCCAGCGGTTGCCTCCTACAGAGAAGCTGGTGCACAGGCAAATGGAAGGAAGGCGCCACATCCACCTCTAGCCTCGGCCGGCCTGAGCATTCCTGGGAATGACTGACTCCTTCAAAGGCCCGGTCAATGGCTGCAGTCAGTTCCTTTCTGCATCTTCTCAGTTTTTCAGACATTTCCCCTAAAAGCGACCATGTCTCTATTATGTAATACATTGGAAATGCACAGGGCAACAAGAGAATTTTACAGATGAGATTGTAAACCACTCCGAATAGGGTATTGGCCACGATTTCCTCATGCTTGATCCACGCTACGGGCCTGAGAGCAGGGGAACCCACACTCCGGGCGCTTCCCTCCCCGTAACGTGCGGGTGTGGCCCGCGGTTCTCCAAGAGGAACTGGCGACCGGGTAAGGGCCCCTGGGACACCCGGCCTGGCCTCCCCCGGCTCCTGACCCACCCACCCCTGCCGCCCGGCCCGTTCACACCGCAGTCCCCTCGGCTCTCAGGACCCAAGCCGACCCCACCCCGCGGCTAGTCCTCGGGCAGGAGGTCGGCAGCCGCGTCCGCATCCTCACCAACCAGCGCAGGCACACCGCCGACCCGGCCAACGGTCGCCACACGCGCCCCGAATGATCGCGCGTGCCCGACACCAGCGGCCCCAACCGCACGGCTCAGGTTAAAGGTCAGACAAAAAAGCCCGGACGGCCGTGTTCTTTAAACCCACACCGGGCACGCCGCCCGCAGCCCAGAGGGGAAGTAAGGGCCCCACACACGGAGGGAGGCGGCAGGGACCTCGAGCTGAGGCCTCACGGTGGAAAGGGGCGGGGCAGGGGTGACCCGTGGGGCCTCCGCAGGGTGAGGAGGGCAGAGTGAGTAGGCTCGACCCTCCGAGAGTTCCGGGTAGAGAGGCGGGGATCTCACTTCCTACATAAGTTGGCAGGAACGGGAACCCTTTCCAGGCCTGACAAACTCCCAGGAAGGTTCCCATTCTCAAGCCAACATGGAAATGACTGAATTGGACAAGGTACCCAGTAGTTTTGTGTACTGGCTTCTTTTAAGTGATATCTAAAGTTCCACACCATATCCAACTGTCTCAATTCATCTAGGATGGTGGGAGACATAAGAGAACTGCTAGGTTCCTCCACATGAGATTGAAAGACAGGAGACCCCAGCACCAAATATCTTCATTTCATTAGGGAGAAGAAAGCTCGAAATTCCAAGATGACACAAAAGGAAACAGAAATGGGCATCAGTGGCTAATTTTTAGGGAATATAAACCCGTCTCAGTGCACAGAAAGGGAGAAGGGGACATCAAGTTTACTTGAGGCTTGGTTTACTGTAGGCAGACTACTGGGGTGACCAGTAATTGGCACCAGAATCAGAAATCCAGGAACTCAGGGTAGCCTGCAGCAGGTCTTCCTGGCCACCCCATACTCAATTACAGTGTGTTCCTCTCCATTCTTTGGAATCCATCAGACATACTCCATTGTGTGCACCCCCTCCCGACCCCCACTTTGCAGCTCCACAGGTCTTACAGAAATTTCTCACCACCTGTGTAAAAAGAAAAATAATTCAGCCTCTTGACATAACCCTTCTGAGCAAATAAGGTCTTTTTTCCCCCCTTCTCATAAAAGAAGGGAATTTCTTCAATCTGGTTTTTAGACCGAACACTAGTAGTCTTCAGAGTGTCAAAGATATTCTCGTGGGGGATTACACTGGTACTGTGGGTTGGCAGGGTCGCTGAGGCAGCATCAGTTGGTGTCCATGCTGCAAGCCTCATCATCCCCCGTGCCCTGCTGTGAGCTGCTTGGTCTCGTCCCTCCATCAGAGGATCCAGAAAAATTGATGAGTGAAGGTGTCTTATAAAACTCATCATCTCGACGCTGGTAAAACAGCACATAAGCTGCTTTTGTCTAAAACACAAGAGGGGAAAAGTCTATTCACTGGTTGGAAAAATACTCATTCCCCTAGCTTTTCTCTCACTGTTCAAAACACACCACTCTCAGGGGCCGCCCGGTGGCGCAGCGGTTTAGTCCGCGCTTGGCAGCCTGGGGTTCGCGAGTTCGGATCCCGGGCGCCCGCCAACGCACTGCTTGTCAGCCATGCCGTGGCGGCGTCCCATATAAAAGTGGAGGAAGATGGGCACGGATGTTAGCCCAGGGCCGGTCTTCCTCAGCAAAAAGGGGAGGATTGGCAACAGATGTTAGCTCAGGGCTGGTCTTCCCCACAAAAAAAAAAAAAAAAAAAAAAAAAAAAAAAAAAACACACCACTCTCAGGGATCTGCCATCTTGCCCTGTGCATCCACACACAGAGGGCACCATGAAGGCCCTTCCACCTGAGGCTAGCTTTGGCTGACCCTGCCCAGGGAGTGGGGAAAGGCAGGTGCCCTGTGACAGAGCCCTGAGGAGAGCTGAGCTTCTCATTTAGGAAGGATCCAGAAAGGAATGGCAGTCAACTCTTTGTCTACCACACCTAGCTCCCACTGTCACATCAAGAGGACTAAATAACCAACTAGCCCAGGAGACTCTTCCCAGCTTTAATCCATAAAGGTAAGAGGAGGAACCAGGTATCAGGAGGAACCTACTCACCACTATCTGATCCTCAGAAGCCAGGGACACGTTGCTATCATCAAAGTAATACCATTTCCTGTTCAGTTTGTTCTTCGCGTATGCAGTGTCTGCCAGATCAACAAAGAAAATATTCCAGCAGTCACCAGAGAACTAATCTGGCTAGCTTATTAGGCTTGCACTAAATAACAACAAAACTCAAAAAAAGTGAAACAAAACAAAGACCCTGAAATTTAAAGTAATTTATAGCTTGTGTACAACCAAAAGATAACTCAACCTTTTAAAAAAATTTGTTTCTTCTCAAAAAGGCTCTAAAAGGTTAAAAATGGAGCTGTCAGGGACCAAGGCTTTAAATTGTGATTTGGGAAACTATTCCAAAAAATAGAGAAATCTAATGTTAACCTACAGGATGGCTATAAGCAATAATCCAGGGCCGGGGAACCCATAAAAGGAGCTGATACTTTAAGATTTAAGCAAAACAACAGCTCTCAAAACAACATGCCAAGTCAAACTCCCCCACTTTGTCCAGGCAGATGGCTACTACTGCCTCTTATTGCCTCTGGAGCCCGTGGAGCAATCCCAGTGAGGGATACATTGACCATTTGGGTTTGCAAAGTTGGGATGTGGACAAGAAGACTTAAAATTTATCTTGTTCTAAAACTGTGAGTCAAGAGTCTGTGGCTGAGTAACAATTTCACAACGGCCCAAGCATTTCCCATAGCCAACACTTCCTGTCTTGATTTTACACTGTTTCCAAGCAGGATGTGTTGACAACAGCAATCCCAGCAGCAATGCCCAATTCCTGCTCCACCCGGACTCTAAAAAAAGTCAGAATCTAACGGAGATCTGGTTTCTAGTCTCAACCTGCTGTGTGACTTTGGGCAAGCTGTTTAACCACTCCTCACTGTAGTGCTTACTGCACAAAGTGGTGGTTGAAGAACACAGGAAAAGGTGACAGAGAAGGTACTGAGGGCCTGTCTCCACTGTCTGTGCTTGGCATAACAGCAGCACTGGTGGCTCTCAATCTTGGAGTTCCAACTGTGGACCTTCACACAACCAGCTAATCTCATGGATGAGAAAGCTGCAGCATATGGAGGCTAAGAAACTGCCCAAGTGGTATGTTTATATGCTAAAACAGCAGTTTAAAAATTAATACATTTGGGGGGCTGGCCTGGTGGCATAGTGGTTAAGTTTGCCTGCTCCACTGCAACGGCCCGGGGTTCGCAGGTTCGGACCCCAGGCATGGACGTACACACTGCTCATCAAGCCATGCTGTGGCAGATGTCCCACGTAAAGTAGAGGAAGATGGGCACAGATGTTAGCTCAGGGCCAGTCTTCCTCAGCAAAAAGAGGGGGATTGGCAGCAGATTGTTAGCTAAGGGCTAATCTTCCTCACACACATACAAAATGAATACATTTAACCAGTATGCATGAACACAGGCATCAATATTTATTTTGGGAGAAAAAAGTTGCAGGAAAGTAAGTGCTGCAGAATATGATGTGACCAGAGATCACTAACAGCCACCCCAGTAGAGACCCAATTTTTAAATGGGGACAATTTTTATTTCCCAGCCTCTCCTACAGCTAGATGTAGCCATGTGACCAAGTTACAGCCAATGAGACATATATAGACGAGTTGAGGGAAACTTCTGGGAGGGACCTTCTGCTTAAAAGGGAAGGTCATGCCCTTTTTTCGCCTTATTCTGATGGCCTGAAATGTAGACATGAGGACTGGAGACTGAGCAGCCATCCGGAGCCAGGAGGTAAGAATGGAAGGACAGGAGAGCAGACTGTTGGGCCAACAGAAAGTTTACCAGCATAGGGGAGAAGAGTGGGGTTTAGGGAAATTCTGTGATCCACTAAACTGGAACTGACGCCTGCCATGGCATCATCTCTTGGGGTCCTAATACTGGGTGTAGCGGCAGCTGGCATGGTGCAGAGGCAGTAGAGGAGATATGAGGAAACCCAGCTCCTCACTTCAACATCACTAACCTTTTCCGTAAACAAGTGACAAAATGTACTAGGTCTTTTCAACGTAAAAGTAAACCTACACATTATAGAAACTTTGGAAAATAAAGTAGAACAAAGAAAAAAAGTAAAACAAACATTTTGGCGCCTCCTCCTAGGCTTTTCACCTCCAATCAGTTTTTTTGCTTTTGTTTTAACGTAGTTGTGACACTACCTTCTGTGATGATGCAACTTTTTGTGTTGCTGTTTTCACTTAACATATCATGGGCATTTCCCCATGTTGTTATTAATTTTACTTTGCAATGGCTGTGTACTCTTCTATCAAATAGATGCCAACTGTTGATCACTAATGCTGTTACTAATTTTTCACTGTTATAAATAGGTGAATATCTTTGTACATAAAACTTTTTCCCAATGTCAAGTAATTTTGTTAGGATAGATTCCCAGAGGTGGAATTACTAGATTAAAGAACATAAAAAAAAAAAAAGAGTGGAGGAGCAGCAGCACGGAAAAAGTCTGAAATCCGAGGCCTGAGGAGCTGTGCAAGTAAAGTGCTTTGGGCAATGCCTGACACACCGGGAGAGGCTCGTTAGATGACTGGCAGAGGACATTTCAACATCTCAGAAGGAAGCAGATGCCAGTACTTACAGTGACCAACCCCCATGGCTCCATAATGATTGGACACGGCAATGAGGTCGTACACATAAGGCCTTGCTGACAGGTCACAGACAAACTCAGACATGTTCAGAGCTCTGAGCACAAAACACAAAAACAGCCCTTAAATACGTTAAACTCAGAGAAAGAAGTCAGAGTAACCCAGAAACTCCTTTTATGTAACAGGATAGAACAGACAGGCACTCAAAAACCAATGGCTGAAGGAATGAATGAACAGACCATGAGAGTAGAGGCCCTGGGGTCTTGTTCTGACCACTACATGTTCAGACTAGAAAAGAAGAGAAGCCTCCTGGGTAACTCCAACCCCAGACCAAACAGCAAGGACGGGCTCTGGGCACAGACAAGAGGGCTGCAGCAACTGTGCAGAAATGGCTGTTACATTCAGAATTACAATTAGTACCATAAAAATTTAAAATTAGTACCAAAATAGGCTCAGAAAACGTTTTTCCCCAATAGTGTATTTTGAAAATTTCCAACACACAGAAAAGTTAAAAGAATTTTACAACAAATACCTATATACCCATCACCTAGACTCTCCCACTGACATGTCTATACTTCATGTATCTATGCATCCAGCTTTACTTCATGTAAAATATCCACCCATATTTTGAAACCTGCATTTTGTGGAGGAACTCCTATCTTGCTGACTTATTTTCCTGTGTCAGTTACACTCTATACTCTAGGACCTGAAAGGACAGGAGTAGACAGCAAGCCTCAAGTCCCTACCCCAGGGACAGGATGGTGGTGAATCTGCAGCCCCCAATAATCCAATTCTCCCCAGCAGATTACTCTCTGGTTGCCTTGTCCCTCTGTTAATAAGCAGCAGCACTGCTCTTGCGCTATCTTGCTGAGCCCAGGCTCCCTGGGACCAATGACAGATGGGAAAACCAGCTCAGTTAGGTGGCATGAGGGACTTGAGAGGGACTTGAGAGGGGAACCAGCAGTGGCAAATCAGCATCACCCTGGGCCTGGGGAAGGCTTCTATTGGGGAGAGTCTTTTCCCCAAAGGTGGGAAGATGGGGAGGTGAAGTGAGCCAAAGTCTAACCTCCCAGAACCCAACAACACACATCCTAATGGAGGAAAGTCTCTGGTGGCAAAACCCTCAGCCAATCAGTGCCCAAATTTCCTGCCTGTCTTTTAATTTTCCTAATAACACAGCAGCCCGGGAACCCACCTGACAGGGAATTCCACAACTGTATCGAGCTTATCCCTCCAGTATCTATTGTAGGAGAAACGTTTGAGGTGGACCACCAGGATCTTCGGCAAAGACCATAGGTCAAATTTCTTTGTGGCCTGTTGATGCTTCTTACAGGTGGGACAGTACCTGAAGAGAAAAGAGAAACCACCACTTAGAGGGGAGGCAGGAGTCAGTGCCACCTGGGTACTCAAGCATGGAGGCACAGCCACAATCCCATAACATCCTTTCTTACACTCAGCATGACTGCTTCAGGGTAGGGAGGTCTCTAAGCCACCTTCCAAAACAGGGTGATGGCTTTCTTGGCCTGGAAAACACACTTCACACAGAACTGTCTTGTAGGGTCAGCCATGTAAGAGTGACAAGTCCAAATACAAAAGGTTTTTGTGTACACAGATGGCCCCAGCATCTACGAGCATCTCAGAGTCTCAAGGTGCCTGGTGGCCTGCCCAGAGTAGGGAGCTGCATAGAGTGGAGAGCTGCATACCAAGGGTCATGCTCCCCAAGGGTCTCCATGGTGGTGAAGAGCTCGATGCAGTCTCTCAGGGCCACTGCCGTCTTTTTCTTCTTCTGAGGCTGCAGCATGCTCACGTGCTTCTCGTAGGCCTGTGAGGAACAAAGTGCTAAGTTCTGTTGGGGAAACAAGACCTTATCATGTTGAGCCACGACCTCACAAGCTTCATGCCTTGAATATAATGTACTCTCTGGAGCCTTGGAACATATAATGACAAAATCCTTAACTGTCTTTCATTCTCAATCTGAAATATAACTTGCTAAATTGCTGCGGAACTGGTGAGAGGGACCATAATACACATCCAGAGCAGAAACCAGCACACACCACTGACCAAGAATCCCAAGTGACCTACCTCAGATTCTTGCTCATCATAATATAGACTCCGGGTCTCACTGTCCCAGTCGATGGCCAGTGTGGATCGAGCTGTGAGGAGGGCCAAAGTGTCACTCATTACTGAATGGCCAGCAACAGGAGAGCCTCTTCAGGTGACAGGAGTGAGAAGGACCACACTCAGGCTGCACCATCAACACCTGCTCACTCATCACCAGCCACTGCCAAGAGCAGTGCTCTGCACTGAGCCAGCCAACTCTGAACACCTGAACCCCTGAACCCCCATATCCTTTGGCAAAGATTTCCTCAATGCTACAGATAAGTTCCAAAGGTGCTATTTAGAATTCTGAAAGGCCATAGGTCAAGATGAAGTAAGAGTAACCAGATTTACCCTCCCGCCTTAAACCGCAAGAAAACCTGACAAAACAGATGAAACAACTGTTTTCAGACATTGGATATTAGGCAGAGCAAGAGATCCGTGAGAGAAGGAAAAGAAACTAGGTGATGCCTACATTGCCCCTCTTACTGCCTGGAGGCATTTTCCAGGCCACAGCATCAGAGAGAAGGGAAGGAGATGGGAAGACTAAGATGAGAAGTCAAAGACTCCTAGAATCTTTGGCTAGAATTTGCAAGGCATTGTACTAAAAGGAGGAAGCCTCGTGGAGAGGAGGGAGTTGCAGAGAGATGGAGAGATAGGTGGGTATAGAGATCCAAGAATATCTCAATAAAGCTGTTATTAAAAACAATTTTTTAAGACGTATAACCCCCCCCCAAAAAAAAGAAAGAAAGAAAGCTAGCTAGGTAGCTTAAAGGACATTTAGCTAATTTCTTCTCCAATGAAGGAAGGTAAAAGACCCAGGAGACGCTTTTGCAGCTCCCTTCCTGACCCTGTGCAGGCGTCTTCACAGTCCACTTGTGCTTCTCACACACACTGCACACCCCTTATGGATGCCTCTTCTTGTCTGTACAGCACTCCCATTATAGGCTCCAGGTAACAGCCTACAAAATCCACGACCATCCTCTAGATGGGTCATATTTCATGACTACTCTTATGGAACAAAAGAAATACGCATTTATTCTCATAAGTGAAATGAGTTTGGGGAAATGCTGCCACCTAGAAGAGTCACAAGAAGTGTTATCAACCTGGAGCAAAGGTCCTGAAGGGCGGTAGAAGTGGAGGGAGAGCTTGCTTCCTTCTGAAGTCATCAAGGACCAGAGAGAAAAGCCTGACAAGAAGGCTATGGGTAGAGGTGGCGGGGGGTGTCAGGTCTCTGAAACAGTCTTTAGAGAGCTTCAAACCAAGGATCACACAAATGTCTGTTTCTGAGCTACACAGAGATTTGAAAGCCCAACACAGTGAGTACTGAGTGCTAGTATTTTCAAATAGATCCCAAGTCCCCAAAAGCCCATTTTGAAAGGCCAGAGAAAGTGCTTACAGTTGAGTTTAAGTAGTTTTCCATCAGTTGCAAGGGAATTTATGTCGGCTGTTCCATAGGAGTTCACAAGGCTGAAGGTAAAAAGCCTTTTTGGGCAGGGCCAGCCTTTGATCTTTTGTGTGGTCTCACTGTGGTCACTTCCCAGCTCATCCTCCCCACTGCCTTCTGTTTCTGAAAGCTGCTCTTTGCCTTCTTCCTGATGCTCCATTTCCTCTTCGTCTTTTCCTGTCACACAAATGAAAAATGTGTATATAATTTGCCACTATTTCAACGTTAAAAATTTTATTTCCTACCTAACTGTGGTGTTTCCTTCCAGATTTTGTCCTGTGTATATGAAACTACATCCACCCCTTTGTATTTACAAGGCACTTGAATTCACATGTGACCCTCAACACAACCTAGTAAGACAAGCAGAGCGGGTACTGCTATTCCATAACGAGGAAGCGGAGGCCCAGAGAAGTTCAATGAGTCACCTGAGTGTACAAAGTCAGTCAAGCAGTCCCGCCAGTCCTAATTGGGCCCCTCACCACATGGTATTTTACTGGGCTTCACCCCATAGTCTGACTCTTTCAACTTCATCATTAGGCCCATAGAGAGAAAAGGACCAAAATTAAACACATACTAAACACTCAAGAAGACAGTTTGGTAAGAAAAGCAATTTAAAAGTCAACTTTTAAATATTATCATGAACACAAATATTAAGTAAAAGTCTTCCTTTCCTCCACAAGAAACATTTGATGACTGTCCCTTCAACAGGCATTTACTGAATGTCTCTCAGGCACAGGTGCCATGCTGAGTCCCAGGGAACACAGCAGAAAGATTCCTCCCCTCCTTTCCTCTTTTTTCCTCTTTATTCATTTGAGATTGCTGAGTTTTAATAGGCATTCTAGAGACATATGCTGATGAGTAAATTTCCCAGGTTTTTCCAGAGAACTGGTATGTGGCTGCAATAAAAAGGTACATGAACATATTCATCATACTTTTTGTTGTTGGGCAGTCAAAGGGGAAAGTTAAGGTATCAGATAACTAATTTCAACAAAGATGGTGACAACTCCAAAAGGTGATGCAAAAGTAATAGAGGAAGAAAAGATTTAAAAAAGAAAGTTTAGAGGCTGACCCCGTGGCAAAGTGGTTAAATTCTGTGTGCTCCACTTTGGCAGCCCGGGTTCACGGGTTCAGATCTACACCAATCGTCGGCCATGCTGTGGCAGCGACCCACATACAAAATAGAGGAAGACTAGCACAGATGTTAGCCCAGGGTTAATCTTCCTCAAGCAAAAAAAAGAAGATGATCAGCAACAGACATTAGTTCAGGGCAAATCTTCCTCAGCAAAAAATAAAAATAAAAATAAATAATAATAAAATATAAAGTTTATGTAGCTGGGGAAATATCAGTAGAAACGGAAACTCTGAGGAAAGGAGTATGTTTGACAGAATCCTCTCTTTCAAGGAAAGTCTGCCTTGAGAGTGGTTCACGAGGAAGGACAAGCTGGGCCTGGGACCATGTAGCACAGTTTCCTCTCAGGCCATAGGAAGAGCACAGCATGGATGAGGATGTGACATGGAACTCCATCAGCACCACTCCAAAACGGCCAGCTTGCATGAGACCGCAAGCCCCAGCTCTCACAGACGTTCCTTTCCCAACCAGCTCACTTGACTCCTGAGACAGTGGCACTGCCCCTTTTATACCCAGATAAGCCTGCCCCACTCCAAGACTGGCAAGTGAAACCCTGCCCTGCCTGCTGCCTCTCCCAGAGGGACACAACCAAAATCTGCCTCAAGCCCACTCAGTGAACAAACAGAGCCCCAATACTACAAGAACTCTGTCCCTGGCTGTGCCACTGGGCTGCCAGTTCCCTGGACAATCACAGGAACCTTCTGATAATGCAGTCAGAATTAAAATGCCATGAAGTGTATATCACAGGATGAGAAAAGAAAGCAGGGTCCACTGAAAGCAGCTACCCAAGGTCACTGAGAATCAGCAGGTGACAGCCACCACGGGCCCAACAAGGAGCCATGGCAGTAAAGAGGTTAAAAGTGTAGTCATGTGTCACTTAATGACAGGGATACTTTCTGAGAAATGCGTTGTTAAGCAATTTTGTCATTGTGTGAACACGATAGAGTGTACTCAAACAAACCTAGGTGGTATAGCCCACTCTACACCTAAGCTATACAGTACTAATCTTATGGGACGACAGTCATATATGCAGTCTGCCACTGACCGAAACGTTCTGCAGCACGTGACTGTATTTCAAAGGGTTTGAAGTCTCTGCACCAAGACTCATTTATAGGATTCAAAAGAAGGCAGTAAGAGACTGACAGATGGAATGTCTAAGAAGTTAGGCTAATTATAACAACAGCAGATATTCACATGGTGTTATTATTAATTGAGCATCTATTATGTGCCAGGTACTTTAACCACATTATCTCATTAAATTGTAACCTCAACTTTGTGAAGCAGATGTCATCATCCCGTTTTGCAGATGGGTAAACCAAGGAAGGTTCAGAGAGATGAAGTGACTTGTTCAAGTCCACTGCACACCTCAAGCTGGGAATCACAATGCCCTAACTTCCAGAGTGCTGAGAACCCACAGGTCACGCAGGATCTGCTCAGAGACTACAATTACCACTCCGACATCTCTGCTTGTGGGACCTGTGCACAAAATACACTCCTGTTCATCCCTAGTGGGAGGGAAACATGATAGTCTGGGCAAGAATAAGAATAAGACTATAATAAATAACCTAAAATACCAACAATTTGGAACATCTGTTGAGGACAGAGCCTTGTGGGCATTATTTCTAACGTCAATTCTTACTTTCCAAGGCTGTGCGTGTCAGCGAAATCTGGGCATTTGGATTTGCAATTGAAAATTTATAGCACTAACTTGGAGGACATTTACGGTTTTATAGAAATAAGGCCACCGAGTCACCTAAGCTCCCAAAAGAAGAGCGATAGCCACAATGCAGGTAAGACACATCTCCTGGGTCAGGGATGAGCTTGTGAGCACTTGGCCACAGGAGGACGGTGAGGGCTCTGGGTTTCCTGCAACGAACCCATCTTACTGCTTTTCAGACTGTGGCTCTCTTCACTCCCATACCAGGAGCTGTCTAGAGTCAGCCACTACCTGTAGCTTCCTGGGTAGAAAGAAAGAAATGCCCAGGAGAACCTGTCTCTGCCTTCTGACTGGCTAGCCAGAAGGCCTGCCCTCTCCAGGGGCGATGCCACACCACAGTGATGGGTAAGGGCCAAGATAACAGCTCTGCTGATAGAAGCCAGGTCATGGAGGCAGTCAAGTGCTGGATAAGCACCCACTGCTGCGATCCCAACAGGTAAGAATCAAATCTTGACTCTGCCTCACGACCTTGGGCAAGTCACTCAGTCCTGCTACACTCAGTCTGCCTGAGATGAAAACCAGTCTACATGTCTAAGAAGATTCCACAAGGTGCCAAAGTTGGACAACAGGCACCAGCACAGTGGAGTGGTGCAGACAGGGCTCCCAGGTCTGCTCTCTAGGCAGAGCCCCCAACCCAGCCTCAGAGCCTCCCTCTCCCATGTGTACAAAACCTTTGGAAGAAGAGGGAGGTCAGGAGGGATTTGGTCAGTCACAGCCCCACAGCATGGCAAGCGCTCACCTTCACAGCTGCCCCTGGAGCCACTGCAAGCCCCTGGCTCCAAGGGCAAGCTGCCAGACTCATCAGACAAAGGTTGTTTTATATAGCGGCTTGAAAGAAAGAAAGAAAAACTTGTTAGTTGTACCATTTATGCATTTTTTCCACTACTTAGCTAGAAGGAGTTCATAATTTATATATTCAGCTATTTACAAAGCAATTGATATAAATAAAAGGGCTTTAAAATCACGTGAGGGCGCAATATTTCAAGAAATTGAGAGGAACCTAAGCGATGTCTAATTACCAAGTCACTGAAGACTCTGAGAAAGTCTGTTTCAAGTCTTCTATAAATATCAAGTGGCACCATCACTTTAAAAAGCAGTTCCCAGTAATATTAATTACGAGCTTCAGAATGATAGCGGAGTATTCAGAAACTGTATTCAAATCAATATGCCATCAAAGCATCAGACTCCCTAAAGCAGTTGACTGACAGGAGTGACAGACATGATTCCAGAGACCATAGGAGGCTTAGATGCCTAGTGTCATGGTGCTTAAGGTGTGCCAGATGCCCTGTCCCAACAGAACCCGCCCTGGCCCTCCCAGGGGCTGGCACAACTACATTTGCAACAGAAGTGAGCACACAGGATCAACACAGGCACTCTGCAGGGGGTAGTCACTACTACTGCGGGGTCTGTATTGATTTTAGATAATAAGTAAATCACATTCCTGCCACCAACCTGATACGCTCACAAACAGCCTGGTACAAAGACTCGAGGGTTAGCTTGTGCTTGCGGACAGAAACCAGCAGTGGCTGCCCGTACAGCACTGCCCCGGAGGAGGTGCTCGACGGCCTGGACTTCCTCTCTCTGAAGTAGACCGGAAGTATGACACATTCCAAGCCGTCCTCGGAGGTGCTGCAGACCTCATACCTGTGTCAATCACAAAAGAGGGCACCTTCAGCAAGCAGTCCCTGTGAGCAACAGAGATCTGAGCTACAGCTACATGGTGGCCAGGACTATGGTTATTGGGACAGAACATACTTTAGCATAAAGGCAGGTAACCATTTCCAAGACAATTCTAGAGGCTGAGTCAGGAATCCCAAGGAGGGTCACTGTCAACACAGTGTGAACCTACAAAGCCCGGGACTCGGGGCTAACGTGATCCTCCTTCCCCCAACCATGGCCTCAAACTCTGTGGTCCTTCAACTAAGACTCAACACAGATGACAGCTATCATCTAGACCATCAGTCCAGACAAGAAGGCACACAGGGGCCCAGCCACCAAGTTCACTTTTTGTCACCAAGGAGCTCAACTTTTAAAAAGGCATTCTCAGTTCCCTGCCCTATAATAAAACAAAATACTGTACAAGGTGTATACCTAGAATATTTGCCAAAGACTATTTCAAATGAGGAAGCAAATTTATAAAACTAATTGCCATTTTTGTTCAAAAACATTGCAGTAAGAATCATATTTAATTTTTAAAAAATCAGAGATAACCAAAGAAACTGCTAAATAAAAATCAATGATTTTGAAAAATGTGTCTTACTTAGTGAATACATGGGATTGAGGAGATTTATAGATGTTTTATCCTGGAACAGATGTTACCAAAATTGCTGGCAACCGACTGTAGTCTTTCCCTCTTCCTATAGGGGGAGACACAAACTTACTGATTCAATTTTTGAAAACTATAAATACAAACACACACACACCCCTCCCCAGATGCTTGGCAAACAATCCTGACTGCAGCATATACAGGAGGAGTTCAAAGAAAAACTCACAAAAATGTCCAAGGTGTGCTCTAGGGTCAGGACCCTATGGTCTAGCATAAAGGTCAAGAACCAGGCCTTGGAGTGAGGCTGGCCCAGCTTCCAGGTCCACTGTTGCCACCTTCTGGCTGCTGCGACCAGGCCAAGAGCCTAACTTCTGAGTCTGTTTACTCAATAGACAAGGGGATTACCCACCTTGCTGTGTAGTGGTGAGAATTAAGTAACTTAGTAGCACAATGTACCACATGCTTAGAAAGTATTAGATGATACTACTGTGTTTTCATAAAACGATTAACAATTCATTTTTTTATTAAGGGATAATTGACATACAACGTTATATTAGTTTCAGGTGTACAATATAATGACTCAATATTGGTATATACTGCAAAATGATCATCACAATAATTCTAGTTAACACCCGTCATCATAGACAGTTATCAAAAAAATTTTCTTTTTCTTGTGATGAGGACTTTTAAGATCTACTCTCTCAGCAAATTACTTCATCTTTAAACAATTTGCTTTCCTGTTGGTTGGCCCTCTGAAAATTCGTTCATTGGTGGTGGTTTGCCAAGCTCCCCATAGGGCAATGCCCTAGTTCTTCTCAGCTCAGGTGTGGGCAAACAGTTTCCAGAATTGAGGGAGACTCTATTAAGGACCTGGGGTCAGAAAATGACATGAAAGTTGCCTTTCTCGTGCCCTAGCTCTGCAGCCTAGTATGAGGCTTGGTACCCTCCATTTGTAAAGTGAGGAAAGATGGCTGTGAATCAGGAGGCAGCTTATCCAAACGTGAACAGAACTATGACCTTGGGCGTGGTCAAGTACTATTCCTTTTAAAGTGACCTAGAAGTCAGAGGCCCAAAAATGTAAAGGGAAGAAAATGCCTCCTTTGTGCACTGCATTCCTCAGCCAAAACAAAATACTAAAAACCTCTCAGCAGAGGCAAGTCTCTGAGTGAGAAGGAATGGGGGAGAGACAGCATGGATGTGGTCCACATTCAAGCTTCCCTGAGCAAGTGGCTGTCTGGAAGCACAGGCAAGCTCACATTCCACTCTACCCCACCTGGGAGAGGGAGACACACACAATTACACAAAGCAGCCTTGAAGCAAGGAGTTGGGAGGGGCCAAAGATACCAGCTGGAGTGGGAGTGTACTATTCCCACAGGGATGAGAAAACGGAGTCTCAGAGCTTGTAGAATGTTAGAGCTGAAACAGACTGTTTAAATCAACTCTCTCTGTCATTCTGAGATGGCACCTGCTTGAGGAGCCACTGGCTGTGGCATGGAAAAAGGACAAGACCCTCCCTGTACCATGTCCTTTTTCCTGTCTTCCTGTGGCCCCTCACAAAGCTGTGAGTCTTCTTGAGAAAGGCATTTCTGACAGCACAACCACCCGTAGGATCACTGAACAGGCCTTCTTAACAGGTAGCAACTGTTGACAAAAGGCTGTGTCCATGCTGAGCAGAGTTATCTAGAACATCCAGCTCTAACATGGCAGTAGGTGCTTCACTGAGGACAGCCCACAATTCCCTAAACACTCATCTCTTGCACCCAGAGGTCAGGGCAGAGCCACATAAGCACTGACTACCAGAACTTCTGCTCTGGAGACACGAACAAGGTAAAGCCTCTAGAATGTTTCCTTTGACCCTGCAGCAAAAACTGCTGAGTACTCACACGAAAATGTCATCCCGAGGCATGATGTGGTTTAAACCTTCATCCATTTGGAAAATTTTGTGGAACCGGTGATTATACACATCTGTGACCACCATCTAAGAATCAACAGTAACAGAAAGATTACAGGATGGCTAAGAGCACCTCCGCTTAAAACTCAGGAACAAATGAAAACAATGTGGAGCTGGAATATCGCCTCCAGAAAGACTACCACACATCCAGCCCCAGGGCTCAGGGGCCAAGGCTCAGGAGGTAGCAGCATGGCTGCCACCAGCAGAGAACATGCTGGTAACATCTGTCCTGAGGTTTACAATGGGATCTGCCCTCAAATGGTGGGAAGTGAATGCTGATCAGAGACTAGCAGTCATGCAGAAGCCTTTGGGCTGTTCCCCGGGGCCGGAAGTCTCTAAGCCACCCTCAGCACATAGCGCAACAGACCAAACCTCAATCACTACAACTGCCTGAAACCAGCATGGGTGCAAGGGGAGTGGAGAGAAGCAAGAGCACTGACTAGGGCTGGGACGAAGGAGGAGCTGGGAGAATCCAGGAGGATGGGTCCTCATACAAGGGGTGGTCTTCACTTTCCCCACCCCTCCACACAGAGCCAGGCTCAGCAGAAAGCCCAGCATGGGCGGTTGTTTTTAAATAAAGATTTCTATCAAGGACATCAGTGTCACTCCACAGACTTATGGAGTTTAGGGCAGGAAAGAATTTCCAGCTTCTCATATTATAGAAGAGGTCATGTAGGAAGGGGAGGCAAAGCTGAGAGCAGAGCCCAACTCCTGGCCCTCTGACCATGGCTAGTGTGACCTCAATGGAGGAAAGACGGTGTTCCTCAGGGCTGGAAGGGATAGTCTCAGCCACAGTGTGCACAGGGAGTGAGGGCCAGGAGGTCTGAGGCATCTAGATGCAATCACATTTGTGCTAGCCAACGATAACTACCCCCAAAAAGTGGCTACAAGGTTGAAAATAAACTCCAAAGGACTATGAAGTGCCCCCAGTAGACTGAATGCCACTGACCACCGCCTTACATTTTCCACAGCAATGCCAGACAGCCTGGAGAGAGCCTCACACAAGTCAGACACAGCCCCCATCAGTGGCACAATCACGCGGTACTGTAAAAGAGAGATGGAAGAGGTGACAAGGGTGTTCCGCAAAGGGTGGGAAATGAGCTGGGAGGAGCAAGCATCACGGAGAACAGAGATGCCCTTCCAGAAACAGTGTTATGGTGAAATGAGGGCCCAGATGAGTGGCCAGCAGAGCAAACAGACAAGACTTCTGTATCAACACCTGCCTCTCTATTCAGGCAGCAGCACGGGAGTTGGGCCACCTCTCTCTCCTAAACATTATTTTACTCTTAACTTTCTGGAGCCATTCACTACTTCCTTTAAAGAATTGTTTAAATGACACAAATTGTCAACTGGTCCTACATGTCATCTTTCTTTAGAGATGAAGAAACTAAAGCCAGAAGACTAAGCACTAAGACTGGACACTAAGACTTGCTGGTCACACCTCTCATCTGGCCTTTTGTTCTAGCAGGCTCTCCTATCTGATTTAGGGGTGAACCTGACTGAGGAAAGTACCCTACTTCTGGATCCCCATTGTTCAGATTCAAGGACCACTTAGCAGATGACCCAGGTTACTTTAGTCACATGAATGGAGAATAGCAAAAAAAAAATCACAGCAAAGCCCAGAGGACCTTCACAATATGCCTTGAATGATACAGGATTACACAAAGGTTTGATGGAGGCCAAGGGCACACACTCAGGCAAGCACCAAGGGGATTCAGAGCAGCTCACGGAGCTTCTGATGCAGCAGATGGAAGCAGCACCACTCTGGACTGGAGACCACGCACAACGAGGGGTACCATGAGAATGCCAACTCTCTTACCTGGGTAGGTCTACAGCGAGGGTCAGCAGGAACCAGGAAGACCTCCATAACTCGATCTTTCTTTAATGGTAGTGGGAGAGTTAGATAGCAAAATGGGTCAAAAGTCACAGAAACTTTAGCACATTCTGGACAAACCAAAGTAGATTTGAAGAGGCCGTGGAATGTGTCCACAATCACAGAGTCATTCCTTAACCTGTGATTCTCCCAGGCTTCCTCTGCCACCACCTGGAAGAAAGGAGAAGGGATAAATAAGACACTTTTAACACTCCTCAGTCCTTTAACCCTGCATCCAGAATGATTCACAGCAAAATCTGAAATGGACTATGAGGCAGTCTGTGCAGCCAAGAACTTGGTCCAGGTCAGCCAGGGCTAGGATCGTTCTCAGCATACCACACTCACACCACAAGCCAGCTCTATGCTTAATCCCACACTTAACAAAGTGTCAACATAGAATCCAGGGAAAGCAAGGAGTCCACGTGTCCTCTGAAGGGAGAAAGATGCACTGAGAACATCGTGGGCACGTGGACCTGAGAGGGCAAAGAATGCCTCCTATAGGGTTTCTGACGATCCAAAGTCCCTTCAGTGAGGTTGTAATTTACATTATAGTTCAGTTAACTCATGGTTTTTCCTTTAAGATGTAAATGCTACTTTAAAGTATGCATATTGATCATCCCAATGTGATAGAGTAACTTAAATACTAAATTCCCTTTTCATAGATCAGAAAATCAAAGCAAAAATGTGTAAGTGCCCTAATAATATTAACAAACTACTTTAATAATCACAGATGAATTTTAATAAGAGCATAATAATCCCAAGGCACTTTACAGTTTTCAGACCGCCCTAGTCTCTGGTTCACCAATGAAATTATACTAAACAAATTGACAATAACGTGAAGTAGCCTAAGAGGGAGCATTAGGAGTAACTAGAGTTAGCCCCTTTCAGACCTGGAATGTATTTCTCTACCAAAGCACATGTTCATGCCACCAACAACAGGGAGAGGCAACCAGGGCACCAATACTCAAAGATCAGAAGGATATCCCTGCAACTCTCAGTTGGAGGCAGCTTCTTTGGAATACTACTGTTCAAAAATCTTCAATATCATACCGCATCTGGCCGCCCATTGGCATCCTTCAGCTCCAGGTAGGGCTTCTTCTTCACTCGGTTCAGATCTTCGTGCAATCCATCTAGAAGAAAGGCTAACAGCTCCTGAGAGTCTTGTTGCTGGTAGCCAGAAAACTGAGGGGCGAAACGTCCCACTTGGGTCTACGACAAAAGCAACCACATCAGAAGGCATAAGATATAAAGAACCAGTGAAGTCAGATGGGAAATTGTCATCAAAAACAGCTTTACAGGGGGGGCTGCCCGGTGGCGCAGCGGTTTAGTCCGCGCTTGGCAGCCCGGGGTTCGCGAGTTCGGATCCCGGGCGCCCGCCGACGCACTGCCTGCCAGCCATGCCGTGGCGGCGTCCCATATAAAGTGGAGGAAGATGGGCACGATGTTAGCCCAGGGCCAGTCTTCCTCAGCAAAAAGGGGAGGATTGGCGACGGATGTTAGCTCAGGGCTGGTCTTCCCCACAAAAAAAAAAAAAAAAAAACAGCTTTACAGGGGCCGGCCTGGTGGCGTACTGGTTGGGTTTGTGCACCCCGCTTCAGCAGCCCGGGGTTCACAGGTCTGGATCCCGGGTGCGGACCTATGCACTGCCTGTCAAGCCACGCTGTGGCAGGCATCCCACATATAAAATAGAGGAGCATGGGCATGGATGTTGGTCCAGGGCCAATCTTTCTCAGCAAAAAGGGGAGGATTGGCAACAGATGTTAGCTCAGGGCTAATCTTCCTCACCAAAAAAAAAAAAAAGCTTTACAGAGTCAGCTGGGACAGTGAGGGAGCACACCGCCTGGTTGAGTAGCCCAGCTAACTTCTCAAGGGCCTAAAGGGGGCCAGTAGTTCTCCCAGAGAGAGACCTGGAACCTGGGCCACTACATTAAGAGAAGAGTGTAGGGTGGCACCCTGAGTAGCCACACCTCCTCAGTACTAACAAGAATCCCTCTCCAACTACCTTCTTTGGTTCAGTCTCCTTAAGAACTTCACAAACGGTACCTGCACCAGCCAGAGGCATTCTCCTCTACATAACAGCCCTCCTCTCCTTAAATAACTGTCTGCCTTGTATTGCTCTACACCAGTGATCTGCAGAGTGGGGTCCCCAACTAGTGGCATCAGCATCACCTCTGAACTTGTTAGAAATGCACATTCTCAGGCCCCCCCAGACTTCCAGAATCAGAAACTTGGGGATGGTCCAACAGTCTGTGTTTTCACAAGCTCTCCAAGAGATTCTGCTGCATCCTGAATTTGGAAAACCACTGCTCTACACTTGTCTTGTCCAATACTGTAGCTACTAACCACATGTGGCTATTTAGACTTAAATTAATTAAACATGATTAAAAGTATTAAAAATCCAGTTCCTTGTTCACACTAACCACATTTCAAGTGGCTAGTGGCTACCATACAAGATTGTAGAGACCACATCCATTGTCGAGGAAGCTCTACACTACCCCTAATATCCCTAAATACTGTCTGCCAATTGTTTCTTTACATTAGCTTGAGCCCAATGCGTTGTTACCCAATTCTAGTCTCTTTATGACTTCATATGTGAATAGTAATTTACATATATTTCCCAGGGATTAATGTGACCTTGGGGATGAAAAGATTAATTTTCAATTTCAATAAACCATCTAAGATTTTAATTTTCTCGTTGAGCTAAGGTGCTATTTTTTGTTTCCTCTTTGGATCAAAAACACACATATCTTTTCTACCATGTGCTTCATGAAGGCTTCTTGAACCAGTGCTGTAGGCTAAATAGGATTTCCAGATTTATACATATGGAGGTAAGGCACCTCCCCCTCAGCAGGAAAAAACATTTAGGGCAATGGAAAGCCTGAGTTGCTCCAAGTTCCCATTGCAGTTTGCACATCTCCTCCCCAATCTTCCTAGCTGGGGGACCCAAGTGAGAACTGCCCCTCACACCAGCTTCCAAGAATGTCAACCCAATTCCTGACTTAGGGGGCCCAACGCAAACCACAGGGGGTATAGGTTCTAGCTTCAGAGAACCTGGGAGTACCCTTTAGATGATACTGGAAATTAAACTGAATTTTTATAGTCTAGCTTAGGATGCTGACCATTTAAAGACTGCCACCACAGAATACAGCACTCTGAGCAACCACCTTACAAATCACTTCTGAACTATCCCCAGTGAAGGGGGGGGCGGGGGCTGAGTCACTTAAGGTAAGTGTGTGATGAATGACTAAACAACAGAAAAGAAGGGTCTAATCATGTGGTACTTTTAGTCTCAGATCCATCTTAATGCCAAAACACAAGTAAAAGAATTCCTCATTACAATACTAAACCACTCTCCTCAAAACAGGAAAACACAAGTATATATATTAACCTACTTTGAACATGCGAGGTGCCACATGAGCATCCCTTCCAGACCACATCTGCTTAATGAGCTCTGCGTAGGCCTCTGCAATTTCCCCTTTCATTCCCAGAGGGTTGTCTCTGTTGATTTCTGCCTCATATTCATCTTTGAGAAAGTAGTCGGTCAGTGGTGCAGTGTTGCTCAAACACTGAAAAAGAACATGATCAGAGCTCACACCTCTTCTGGAGAGCACACAGAGATACAAGATAAACCAAGTTCTAAAACGCCAATGAGGGTCAACTCGACAAAATGAGGTACTCAGTATATTCTCTGAAAGGTTCACAACAGTAAGGCACAGCCTTCCAGAAGCCCAAGTTGGTGGCCATCCTTGTGGCTAACTTCCCAGGGACGTGGTCTCAATGCAGCTCACATTCACTAAGAACTATCTCTGAAACAAGCTACCTGAGGGTAAAAGCTGTGTACCCCAGTGGTTGACACACAATGATTTTCTATTCAATGGAAGATAATTTTTTTTATTGGAACTCACTGGGACATTCCACTCTTTCATGAGAAGACAAAATACAAATAAGCCGAAGGCAAAATGTTTTACTAGAGCCAAAACATTATGGGGGAAAAAAATCAGGATAATAAGGTGGTAGAAAAAACAATAAATGATATTATTGTACCTGTGTATACTAATTTTAACTCTTCAAATTCAAAAATGAAGGTGGGTATTGAATTTCATCAAATGCTTTTTCTATATCTATTAAGATGATCATATGGTTTTCTCCTTTATTCTGTTACTACATTAAATGACATTGATTCATTTTTCAGGTCAAAACAATCTAGGTCTCCTGGCACAAACCCCACTTGTGTTACCACTTTTATTTAGATATCATTGAATTTGACTTGTTAAAATTTTATTTACATTATTTGTGTCTATAGTTATGAAATACAATAGTTTAAAATATTCCTTTTTAAAAATTCCTTGTCAGATTTTGGTATCAGAGTATGCAGCCTTGTAAAATGATTTGGGGAGTTGCCCCTCTTTTTCTGCTTCCTGAAAGAGTTTGTATGATTGGTATCATTTCTACCTTAAATCTTTGAATACATTCACCAATAAAGCCATTCAGAACAGAATTTTCTTTGTTGTAAGGCATTTAATTTTACCAAATCAATTTCTTCAACAAATACAGGACTATTCATATTTTCTATTTCTTCCTGTGTAAGTTTGACAACTTGTGCTTTTCAAAGCATCTTGTCCAAAACTTGTCATCTAAATTGTCTAATTTAATGGCATAAAGTTGTTCTACTATCCTCTAATAAGCTTTTTAATGCCTGTAGGATCTATAGTAATGTTCGTTTTTTCATTCCTGGCATTAGTCATTTATATCTTCTCTCTTTACTTCCTGATCAGTTTCCCTAGGAGTTTATCAATTTTATTTGTTTTTTTCAAAGAATCAAAGTTGGTTGTACTGTTAATCTGCTTTGTATTTCATTAATTTCTGTTCTTATCTCTATTATTTCCCTCCTTCTACTTCCTTTGCATTTCACTTGTTCTTTGCCTAGCATCACGAGATTGAAACTTAAATTATGGAATTTAACCTTTCTTTTTTTCCTAATATTTACATCTAGAGCTACAGACCTCCTCATTATTATTATCTTCATTCAACATTTAAGGAGAATTGAGGATACAAAGAGTTGAGAAAACCTCCCCATGAAAAGCCAAATCTCAAGTCTCTTTTCTTTAGTACTAGGCTTATTCCCACCTTACCACAGTGGAGAAAAATAATTTCCAAACCCAAGAGTCATCTAATTTTTTAACAAATCTTTTTATCTTTTCCTTTCTATTCCAAGAAACTTCAAAGTTAGTTATAAGTCTTGTGAGGACAAAAACTATGTCTGATTTGCTCACTACTGAGTCCCCATGTATAGTAAAGAATTTGGCCCTGTCCAAAGAGAAGGTCTGGCTTTTGCCCTTGGCTTCTGGAAAGTACTCTGTTGACTCTTGGAATGTTATCCCTGATAGAAGTATCTCTATTGGCCTGGGGGCCTTCAGTCATACTGAAAAGTCTAACACTGTGATTTGGGGTAAGGGCTGGCCACACTTGTATAGTCTTAAGGTGAGGGCTAGCCCCTTCAAAAAGACCAACAGTGTGACTTAGGGTAGGGGTGTTGGGTCACATGGTATCAATCTACCTGGAGACTGAGTTTAACCATCTGGGCAATCAGTCAATCAATCATGCCACGTAATAAAGCCCCAATAAAAATTCTGGACAACAAAGCTTGGGTGAGTTTTCATGGTCAACAACACTCCACGCCTATTGTTACACATCAATGCCAGGAGAGGAATGCATCCTGACTCCACAGGGAGAGGAAAACAGAAGCTCTGCAATGGGGACCCTCCTGGACTCTGCCCTATTTACTTCTTCCCTTGGCTAATTTTAATTTGTATCCTTTCCCTATAATAAATCATAACTGTGAGTATAACAGTTGTAAGTGAGTCTGTGAGTCCTTCTAGAAAATTATTGAAACTGAAGGTGATCTCGGGGACCCCCAAACTTGCAGTTGGTGTCAGAAGTGAAGGCAGGCTTGGGGACTGCACCCTCTTTATTTTGTAGCTGGACCCTAACTCCAGCCTATATACATCACAGTACTGTCATATAGTATGTGCCCAATAAATATCTGGTGAATGAATAAATAAGGTTTCAATGGGAGGATCTTAGGATTTTCTCCAGTTGGGGACATGAAGTGAGACAGATTATCACTGGTGAGAAGACAGTCAACCTTAACCTAGGCTTAATTTACCTTGGCACCAGCTGCTGTGAGTTCTCATCCCATCAGAGACTAACTAGGAAAGTACTCCAGTACTCTCTGGGAATATTATTCACTAATGGTCAACAAAAGTCAAAATATTTTTACCGCAAAACCAAACCTAGAACTGATTAAAAAGACATTTTGGGGCCACAAACACTGACAAAGCCATTCTCTAGTGATCAGTGAGAGGTACCCTGAAGTATCGACAAAGGGCAGGTAGGGACCCCTGGGAGAGGATCCTCCCAACACCTTGGCAGGCCACTCTCACCCAAGCCTCAAGTACTGCAAAGACACAGTGTTATTGAGATGGCAGCTCTCCCCTCTACCTGCAAAGCAGAGTTCATGAAGCAGGTGTTCCCCAGGTTTCCAAGTCCGCACAGCCCAGGTTGTATGTGAGACGACAGGGACTCGTGACAATTATATGAAGCAGAGAAGCCAGATCCACTGGAAAACACAACCCACATCAGCAATAAAAGCAAGATGCTGCACACATGCCCTCAGGGTGCCTTTGGGGCTCCTCTGGGGCCTCCAGAATTCTTGTCTGGTAACAACCCCACAATACAAGTTCTCTCTACTCCCCTCTCTAGCCCTCTAGCCAACCCGCACCCCTGCTCTTGATCTGACATGATAGCAGGTGATAAGCACAGCCTTAAGAGGAGAAATGCTACTTGAATTCTCCACTCTCAGGCTTTGGCAAATGCTAATTTTGTATCCCTCCAGAAGGCTAACTGCCAGGTGACCTCAGGGAAGAACAGTGTGGTTACTAAGATCAAGAGCTTGCACCTGCCACCAACCCACCTGACTATACTCGTCTTGACTGTGCCTGAGTGTTCATGCACACTCTCTTGCCTCACCCTCCTCTTCCACTCTGTCTGTGCTGTGTGGCAAGTTCTCCTGAAATGCTTGGAGAAAGGATCACAGCCATCCACAGGGGGAACAGGCAGGGCTCTCCCACAGCTGAGAATCATCCCCTTATAGCTATTCTGCCATACAGCCAGCCCATCCCTTCACAGACAAATGCAGTGATCCCCATGACCACCAATGACTTAGGCTGTGGAGAAAACACCAGCTAGCAGGAGGTCAAGCAACCTAAGTCAGAACTGGGAGGCATACTTTACTGCAGGTATGAAATGGAGTGAGAAGCCACATACAGCACATTCCCATGGGGAACCCTAATCCCATTAATGCTTAGTGTAGCAGCAGAGGAGCTCTCCAGGTACAGCCCGGGAAAGGACTCAGAGGAAAGGGAAGCAAAGTGAAAGAGCCTGCTCTTACCCCCTGCTGACACCGGAACTGCGCATCCCAGAGGTGTTAGTGCTATCACCATTTGCAATGGGAGAGGCAGACACTGAGGAATAGGGACTTGCTGATGATTTTGGAGAGGTAGTAAAATTTCTGCTAGGCGCAGTGCTTGATCTGGGAGAGAGAAGCAGAAACAACACTACTGACTTTTTGCAAAAATCAAGCTCTGGGGCCGGCCCAGTGGAGTAGTGGTTAAGTTGGCGCACTCTCCTTCAGCAGCCCAGGGTTCAAGGGTTCAGATCCCGGGTGTGGACCTGCGCACCACTCGTCAAGCCATGCTGTGGTGGCGTCCCATATACAAAATAGAGGAAGACTGGTACAGACGTTAGCTCAGGGCCAATCTTCCTCACCAAAAAAAAAGCAAGCCCTATTTAATGCCTTAGGTCTCTTCTCAAGAAATAAAGGTTCTCTACATTCAGTTACTTAAAATAAATTGCAAAAAGCCTATTTTCACGCTACTTCAAGATAAATTTTATTTAAGTGAGAGTCAAGAAATTAATTGGTCTTCCTGTCTCGTTTGTCCACATGGACATACACTGAATCTTTCAGCAGGATAAACCACAAGCTTGATCTTCAGGGCATCCTAGTTTGATTTATAAATCATAAGCTTCCATGAATTTTAAGTTACCAGTGAAAGACATAGAAAAATTGCACTAAGAGATGAATTTCTCCAAAAATACTTGACCCAAATTAAATAGCTGGCTGTTAAGTATACCAGAATAGGAAAATGGCAATTTGGTTTCAATATGCTATTCAAAGGGAATTACTTTTGTTTCCCCAAATTTACCAAATGTGAGTAATCCCTCTGTTTCAAACTTATGTTTCAATATTTTTCACAGAATCTTATTTTAGATTTATTCCTTTCAGATTAATTAATTCAAGGACTAATTACCCCAAATCTTAAATTGATATTAATTTTATATTAAAATCTGTATAAGAACACACAGAAGGAAGTGAATCATTCTGCATTGTTGCAAATACATACAACTGTGATTTTCCTTCTAGACTGGGGTTATTTTTAGAATGCAGCAAATAATTAAGATGGGCTATTCTGGCACAGTGCCCAACGTCATGGGATCTGATGTCAACCAAAGTTCCCTGTGAGAAGAAAGCGAAATGTGGCAGCAGAGATAAGGAGTGATCCTGTACCCATATCAGCAGTGCCCAGACATCAGGAAACTATCCAGGGGTTTAAATGGGCATCAGGAACCAAGTTCTGCTCCACACTCTGAGGTCACAGAGAGGGAAAGAAGGCTCCCTGGCTTCTCACCTTCCCATAAGGAAATAACACCTTCTCTAATCCTGAAGAGCATTTGCTTCATAGAACCTCATCCTCGTGCTGCAAAGGAATCCAAGAACTCAGGCAGCTCATTAAGTGAGACTCGTCAGAGCCAAGGGTACTCTCTTCCACCACACAGGTGACATAAGCACACATATGAGGCCTGTCCAATGTGATGAAGGTATTCCCAGTCTCCTAAGAAGGCAGGAAAGTCAGGTCTGGAGATAGGTAGGTACTACAGAACAGTGAAATGCAAATTCTGATATACAGAACCTCAAGGCATTATGGGTCTAACACTCCACTTTTCAGTAACTGTTCACTGGTAACGTATTCTATTCCCTTAAACTTAAAAGGGTAAAAATCCATCCAAGACCTGTCAATTTCTTAAACAGACAACATTTGTGGTTGAAATAAAAGAAAACAAAGAAAAAAATTTGACATTTGTTTAAAATGTCCTAGAAAATACTGCCAGTAGTTTTCAGAGTAAATTCAGTCGAAAAGAAAACCGATGAAGAGCATACATAAAGATATTTTTCATATGCTTGAAAATTTACTTTTTTTTTTTTTTTTTGCTGAGGAAGATTTGCCCTGAGCTAACATCTGTCACCAATCTTCCTCCTCCTGTATGTGAGCTGCCACCACAGCATGGCCACTGACGAGTGGTGTAGAGCCGCACCTGGGAACCAAACCCGGGATGCTGAAGCAGAACACATCAAACTTAACCAGTGGGCCACTGGGGCTGGCCCACACAACACAGTTTTTTTAAAACTCCACTCAACCAACAAATCAAAAGCAAGAACTCTGTGCAAAAAAGTGACTTGTATCTGGGAACTCCTTGGGTACTTGTTATTTATCATCAGGCAGCTTCAGAGGACATCCTGGGGCACTGCAGGCTGTGAAATAGGCATTGGTGGGAAACATCTGACTCTCAAGCGTACTTATTAGATGAAGTGAGACCTCACTCTCAATTGTGACTGGGTCTCATGCCACAAGCACTCTGAAAAACAGGCTACACCCCCAAATAAGGATCCCTCTGCTCATAAAAGACACTCTGGTCTCCCACCATCTTTCTACTGAGATAGTTCCTCCTCCTAGGCATGTCAGGTCATTATCAATTACAAGTCAAATGTGCCCTGAACCAATACCATACCTGTGCCTGCCCTCCTTGCTCCACTGCGCTCTGCTTCTCAGATGTCCTCCAGGGTAAATGCTGCTCTAAGGATGAGCCCACCCTTTAAGACTGACCACAAGGATCCCGAGTCTAGCATCTGGCATTATCATTAAGATAACTGAACTCTTAGCCAGAATCTTCACTGCCTTCACAACATCCTAAGCTGTGATCTCTCCATACCAACACTGTTAACCCTTATCTGCACTCATATCTCCATTTCAGGAATACTGGCCTCTTTCAGCTCTGGGCAGGCAGCCTTTAAAGGGGACCGTGGTGCAGAGCTAACCAGGCCTTACAGACATCAGGCAAGTAAAGTCAGAGAGAGAGAGTGAGAGTGAGAGAGGGAGAGAGAGAGAAATGAGGCCAGGTCTACAGAAAACCTTAGAAGCACTAACACAAAGGTTGGAAAAATCCACGAGGATAACAAAGTTTTCCAAAAATGCTCAGAATTTACAACATGGTTCTCATCAGTGAATAAAAGTTAAATGGAAACAATTTCACTATGCTGTTCTTCTGGCCAGGATATATGTAAAACTGACCAGAATATATGTAAAATTAGGTTTAAAAAATAAAAAGGATTAAGCCAGTCAATGACTCTCCCTGGATGACATAGTCACTTGATGTACTCTTCCATTCTCTCAATTTCAACCTGTGTCTTCTTTGATAGACCATGTATTACTGAACATGGCTGTTTTTTTTAAAAAAAATCTTATCTGAGAGTTTATGTCTTTTGATTAGTGAGTTTAACCCATATACAGTTATTCTAATTACTGTAACAGTGGGACTTAATTCAGCCTCCTTAGTTCATGTTTTCCAATTACCATACTTGTCAGGTGTTCTTTTTTCCCTTCTTTCTTGCCTTCCATTGAATTTTCCTTTTTAAGTGTGGCAGCTTCCTGGTTCCTCCTATGATACTGTGATTTACAGTAAAAAATATACATTTTGGTCTTGCCCACGGTTCCTGGTACACAGCTCCTAAAACCCTTGTAACTTCCTAAGTGATGAGAATGATGGGAGCACCATTAATTTGTTTTTTCCATCCTTGGTTCCTGAAATAGCTCCAAAGTGATAAAGGTGAAAGGAGTGTCTTTTGTTATTTATAACAAGCCCTTTCAACGACACTTCAATTTAAGTTAACAAAGGGTGAAGGGCTAGTTGCCAGGGGATCCAACTGGCCATTGAAGGTTGGAACTTTCACTCATCCTCTTCACCCCCACCTCTGGGGAGGGGAGAGCAGCTAGAGATTGAATTCAGTCACCAATGGCCAAATGATTTAATCAATCACGCCTATTTACTGAAGCCTCCATAAAAATCCCTGAAGTATGTGGTTTGGAAAGCTTGCGAGTTGGTGAACACATGGAGGTGCTAGAAGAGTGGCATGCCTGGAGAGAGCATACAAGCTCCTCACCCCTTCCCCTATAACCTTGCCTCTATGCATGTGTGGGGAATCAGAATTGGCAACCTCAAAATATGTCTCTTCACCTTGGTTATTTTCAAGAACAAAAGACTCTGAAAGAAACTCTGACCTCCCCTCCCACTAACTACCTAGAAGAATTTAAGATAGAGGACTGTGCCCAGGACAGGCCATCAACATAGATAACTCTGGCATTATCATTGATAACAGTGAACTCTTAGCCAGAATCTTCATTGCCTTCACAACACCCTAAGCTGTGATCTCTCCATACCAACACTGTTAACCCTCATCTGCACTCATATCTCCATAACTTTGTAAAGTTATCTCCCTCTCTGTACCAGAAAGAAGGGGGGATGACCTTATCTCTAGAAACTCCTACCAATGTGGAAGGCAAGGACTTAAATCTGCATATTAACCTTACTCTTATTTACTGTGCTTTTCTGGTAATCTCCCGTAACTGATTTCCCTCACCCCCAACATACTCATCTTTAGCTGAAGATAGTATTTAAGATGAGAACCTTCACCATTTTGGTGAGTTGCCCAGTTTTTCCTGAGTCTCTCCCATGTACACATGTTATTAAACTTTAATTTTCTCCTGCTAACCTGCCTTTTAATTATTTGGCCAGCCATAAGAACCTTAAGGGAAAGGGCAGCGGGGGGCGGAGGGGGTTCTCCCTCTTTCCTAACACGTCTTCCATTTTGCTGTTCCTGAGTTACATCCTTTCATAATAAACTGGTAATCTAGTAAGTAAACAGTTTTCCTGAGTTCCATGAACAGTTCTAGCAAATTATCAAGCCCATGGAGGAGGTCATGGGGGAACCTCCAATTTATGAGCTGGTCATCAGAAGTACAAGTAACAACCTGGACTTGTGACTGGCATCTAAAGTGGGGGCAGTCTTGTGGAACTGAGCCCTTAACCTATGGGATCTGACACTATCTCCGGGTAAACAGTGTCAAAATTGAGTTAAATTGTAGAACACCCAGCTGGTGTCAGAGAATTGATTGATGTGGGATAAAGCTCTCGACATCTGGTGGCCAGAAGTATTGGCAGAGTTGAGAAGAAAAAGAGGTTTTTTTCCTTCTACTTCCCAATAGCTATTCTTCCCTTCTTCCTTAATTTATGAACCCCAATTTTTAGCTGGACACCTTGCAACCCTGCTAAAAGGCATTTCCCAGCCTCCCTGGAAGCCAGGTGTGGTCATATAATTGGCAAGAGAGATGTTATGGGAGGTTTTATGTGCGATTTCTGGAAAATTTCCTTAAAAGGAAGGGATATGTCCTTCTTCTTGCTTCTTCCTCCCAGCTACTTGAATGCAGGTATAATTGCTTCAGCTCCAGGAGTCAACCTGGATCATGAGGTGACCACCTGTGAAGTAAAAGCCACACAGCAGAGCAACAAGACAGAGCAGCTGAGTTTCTAATAATACCAGCACTGGACTGCTCACCTCAGAAATTCTTTTTAGAAAAACAGAAGCATCTATCTTGCTTAAGACAATGATTTTCAGGTCTTTGTTAATTTCCACCAAACCTTCAACACAGCATGTTTCAAAGTTACAAATTCTATTTTTATATTTCTGGTAGTTACTCCATTAACTTATTAGGATCTACAACTATTTTTATTTTTCCCCATCAATTACTTAAACTTTAACTATCTACATTCCCCTCAAGAAAAGTAGTTCAGGACATTTTCATCTCTCTCTGCTCTTTACTGCCTCCCACCTCTTCACCTGTCTTCCATGTTGGGATTACCCAGAATTTACTTCTGGATTGATGCGATACTGTGATTTATAAGAAATACATATTTGGTCACTCAGATGACCAAAATATATTTCTCATATATAAGTGGTCTTCATCCACAGTTCCTGGCTCACAGCTCCCAAAACTTTTGGAATCTCCTAAGTGTTCAGAGTGATAAAAGGGTCTTGTTTGGGGCCGCCCGGTGGCGCAGCGGTTTAGTCCGCGCTTGGCAGCCCGGGGTTCACAGGTTCGGATCCCGGTCGCCCGCCGATGCACCGCCTGTCAGCCACACTGTGGCGGCGTCCCATATGAAAAATAGAGGAAAGACGGGCACGGATGTTAGCCCAGGGCCAGTCTTCCTCAGCAAAAAAGAGAAGGATTGGCAGCGGATGTTAGCTCAGGGCTGGTCTTCCTCACAAAAAAAAAAAAAAGGGTCTTGTTTATGTTAAGGAAGGTAACTTTTGGACCCCACCCAAGGGTAGGAGCTGGCTGCCAGAAGAACCAGCCATGTGATCAGAAGATTGGAAAGTTCAGTCCCACCCCCTGATTTCTGGGTAGTGGAGAGGGGCTTGGTTGAATCAGTTGCCAATGACTTAGTCAATCATTACTATATAATGAAGCCTATATAAAAACCCAAAAAGAGCTCGTCGGTCCTTCTTTCTGAGAACTTCCACAATGGGGAACCAGAACACTTCCATGTGTCACTGTGCGAGGCCCCAAGCTCCACAAGGACAGAAGCTCTTTTGTTTGGGACCTCGCCCGACCCATCTCTTCATCTGGCTGTGATTCATATCCTTTGTAATAAATCAGTAATCTAGTGAGTAAACAGGTTTTCTTGAGTTCTGTGAGCCGTTCCAGCAAATTAATCGAATCAATGAGGGGGTCTTAGGAACCTCTGATTTATAGCCAGTTGGTCAGAAGTATAGGTAACAACCTGGATTTGCAACTGGCATCCTGAGTTGAAGGGGGTCGTAGGAACATGTTCGTTGGAACCTCCAGTTTGTAGCCAGTCAGTAAAGAGCACAGGTACCAATCTGGGCTTTCGACTGGCATCTGAAGTAGAGGGCAGTCTTGTGGGACCAAGCCCGTTACCTGTGGAATCTGATTCTATCTCCAGGTAGAATTGAATTCTATCTCCAGTGTCAGAATTGAGTTGAATTCTCAGACACCCTGCTGGTGTCCAAGGACTGCTTGTTGGTGTGGGGAAGCCTCCACACACACAGACTGGAAGTGGATCCAGGAACCCTTAGTAATTGTTATTGATATAGGTTGCTTTCTTAAACCTTTCTTCTTCTTATTATTATTGAACTTTTTATTGAAGTATTACATAGAGAAGTACATAAATCATGAGTACAAGAACCAAGATATTTTTACCAAGCGAATACATCTAAGCAACCAGTACTCAGACCAAGAAACAGGACAGCATCAGCCCCCCAGGGGTCTTCCTCATGCCCCCTAAGTCACAGTTCTTCCCAAAGCTAACCACTATAATAACCTTGAGTCCCAAAGACTAGTTTTGCCTGTTCTTAAGCTTTATATCAAGAGAATCATATAGTATACCATGTATTGTGTCTGGTTTCTCTCATTCAACATTGCTTACTGAGACTCAATGTTGTTGTGGCTGATGTGACTTTGTATGGAATTCCATTGTGTGCATCCACTACAATTTATCTATCCACTCCATTGCTGGTGGACATGTGGGTTAGGTCCAGCTTCTGACTACGACAAGCAGTGCTGTTGTGAACATCTTTGAACATGTATTTAAGTGAACATGGGATGTATTTCTGTTGGTTGTATATCTAGGAGTGGATTGCTGAGTTGTAGAATACGCATTCTTCACTTAGTACTTGTTGCCAAATCTTCTAAAATCACTGTACCAATTTACACCCCCCATCAGCAGAGTCCAACAATTTGAGCTTCTCCACACCTCAACAACACTTAGTACTATCTTTCTCATTTAGCCATCTTGTAGGTGTGTCAGAAGCAATGCACTGTGGTTTTAATTTGCCATTTCTGGATGACTGCTGAGGTTGAGCACCTTTCCATATGTTCACTAATCATCTGGATATCCACTTTTGTAAAGTGAGTGTTAAAAGTTTTTTTGCCCTTTTTTCTAATAGGGTTGTCTGACTTTTTCTTGACTTGTAGGGGTTTTTTTGAAATTCTGGATGTAAGTCATTTGTCAGATATATGGATTGCAAATATCTTTTCTCACTCTGTGGCTTGCCTTTTCACTCTTTGATGCACAGAAATTCTTAATTTAAAAGTCATCCACTCTATCCATTTCTTCCTCTATGGTGTGTGGTGCTGTGTCTTGTGTAACAAATCTTTGCTCACTGCAAAGTCACAAAGTCTTTGCTTTTCCAGTCAACAGAACAAACACTTCACTAGTTGTGTACTCTCCCTCACACCTTATGGATTTTACTGCACGCCCCAGGACTCTAGCAGTGCTTCTTCCAAGAGGTTTACAGAGAGTAGCTCTGTGTGGAAAACCTCCTAAGGTCAATAGTTTAGCAGGATATAAAATTCTAGTTTCAAAGTTATTTTGACACTGAAAAAGTACCTCTTAGATCTATTCTTGCTGTTGAGAAGTTTGATAATAATCTGCTTATTCCTTTTTAACTTTCCCTTTCAAAAAGATTTGGAATTTTCTCTACATCTTTGTTGTTAAATTTCATTCTGATGTGTCTAGGTATGGTCTGTCTTTTAACTGTTGTGTTCAGCATTCTTTAAGATCGTTCATCTTCTATGATTTCTGAGAAACCCTCAGTCAACATATTTTCTAACACTGTCTTCCCCTTGCTCCCATCATTTCCTCTCTGCTTCTGAAATTCCTACTATATGGATATTGACATTTCTACTCCCATTCTCCATAGCACTTTTCTTCTACTATCTTCCACCTCTTTATCCCTTCATAATGCCTTCTAGAATTCTTCAACCTGACCTTCCAGTATGTTCATTAAGTCTTCAGCTACATCCATTCTGCCATTCAATCCATCCCTTGAATTCTTTGTTCCCAAGTATCAAGTCTCCTTGTTCCTGTATCATGTACCCATTTCCTCCTTTTCCTGAGGATATTCATTATGCTTATTTCATCCTCTTATAAGGCTAGGAACATGAATTCTGCTCCAACTAGCACAGGCTGTCAATTTGTCATCTTCCTTTTATTCCAATTATACTTGTCAGCTTCTCATTATGGTTCCCTGTGAGCTGTTCACCAGGTAAAGATCATACTACTGCTCTACTCACTGCATCCCCTCCAAAGAGCTCCCTACGTTACAGAGAGGCAAAGTTAGAATCCAGAGTCTCACAAGGACCACAGGACCTACCACCTCGTCATGTCTTGGGCCTTGTCCCCCCAACCTTCCTGTCATCTCTCCTAGCTCCAGCCACAACAAACTCCTGCAGGTTTTCAACCAGGCCTGCTTCTGCCTCAGGACTTCTGTATCTGCTGTTACCTTGGCCTTACAATGTTATTCTCCTCATTAAGCACCATACTCACTGTTGAAGCCTTCACCTCCTTCATGACCATGTTCAAATGGCACCTCACAGGCCTCGCCATCATCCTGTTTAAATCTGCCCCTTCCCAAAGCCTAGCACTCGCTGAGTCTCTTCCCCGATTTTTTTCTACAGTACTTGAAAACCATTGGACATGTGTGTTTTTCTTATTTATTTTCTGCTCCTTGAGGATACTTTGTTTTGTTTATTGCTGTATCCTCAGCATCTACAACAGTGTCTAGCACTACTGGTGGAATGGGGAGGGGAATGCACCTCAGGAATTCCACTTTGGGCTCACTAACCATTGGCCACACTTTACCAGGACACTCTAACCTTCAGAGAATCTCAGTGAGGCACTGCTGTTTTCCAAAAGCTGTCTCCCTTTACTAGAATCTCTTAGGCCTCAATGTGTGGAAGGGATGGGGAAAAGCAATGCTGGGAAGAGAAAAAGGCCCAACTAAAACAGTTTCCCTTGGCCAGTACATCCAGCCTCTTGTGCTCTGAGCTGCCAACCCTACCTCACAGACGGGACTCCAACTCCCGTCTGTCTCCCCAGGGGGTACTCACAGTTTCTATGTTATTTTCTCTCAGTTCTGTGGCATTTCCAGTTCCAAGAAGGTAGTTAGCAGCCTGGGCTAGTGTACTAGTTTCCTACTACTGTTGTCACAAATTACCACAAACTTTGTGGCTTAAAACAACACAAATTTATTATTTTGCAGTTTTGGAGGTCAAAAGTCCAAAAGATTCTCACTGAGCCTAAATCAAGATGTGGGCAAAGCTGTATTCTTTTGTGCAGGCTCTAGGGACTTCTAGAAGCTGCCCACATTCTCTGGCCCATGGACGGGACTTCTAGAAGCTGCCCACATTCTCTGGCCCATGGACAGTCAAGTCCTTCTCACATTTCATCACCCTGACTCTGCTTCTGTCTTCACATCTCCTTCTCTGACTCTCCTGTCTCCCTCTTTCATTTATAAAGACTTTTGTGATTACACTGGGCCCGCCCATATAATCCAGGACAATCTCACCATCTCAAGATCCTTAATCACATCTGCAAAGTCCATTTTGCCATAAAACCTAACATACTCAGAGGTTCTGGACGTGCACATCTTTAGTGGGGCATTATTCTGCCTACTACAGCTATTTTGTCATCTTGTCAGGAATTGGTGACCAGGGTTTCTTAAACTAGAGGCCATGGCTAGGCTTCAAGGGTGTCTGTAAAGCCCTTGCAATTGCTGGCAATATGCTGTGTCTTCTTGCATGTTTCTCAAGAAAGAGCTCATACTTTTCATGATTCTCAAAGTATTGTTACAAGCCCATCACTGTGAAATGGTCACTGTCCAAGGCCTGACTGAGGAAAGAGAGCAAAGACCAACACTATCCCCATAACTATCAGGACACAGACACAATTTCCCCATCTTACATCATAAGAAAAACTCATCACTTCTTTCTGTCCCCTTCTTACGACATGCACAATTCTACACCACACATGAATATCTCCTAAGACAGAGGTGCCTTGAGTCCCAGTTTAGTAGCAGATTAATTCCCCCAGCAAGTGACAAGAGCAAGAATGAGTAACAGGTCACTGAGTAAGGAGTGGGGTGGGATCAAACTATTATCTTCAAGTCATACAAGACCCCAAGCCTGAGCCCTCTTCTTTTCCATCAAAGCCTCTAACTATAGATGGGGAAAATAAAAGCCCTTGACAAAAACAAAGCCACCTCTTGGCAGAGCAGCATTCCCAGATGCTGGCCCCTTCTCTTCTCAAATTCTCAACAAGGAGACACTCACCGCCTTGTTCACACCCCAACAACTTTCCCCTAGATGGCAGCCCAGCCTGCTGCTTACCAAAGGCTAGGATTACAGACTCTGGATATAAAATCAAATATGTTTTTTCATCTGATTCAGAAAAATTTTTCTTAGCACAAACAATTGCTTTAGAAAATAGTATCTCTCTTAGACCTGTGTGCCCAGCTACAAGGGAGAAAAAGTCCACTTACTTTGACTGCAGGTTCTGCCTCGGCCATGTACCATCTTCATTTTGGGGCTCAATTACTAGCACCTGAGTGAAAGGGAAACCATATGAGGAATATGCAAACCATCTTACTTCTGACACACTCAGAAGCAGAAGATATCCGGCCACACACCCTGGGGCAGAGCTACCTGTTGGGGCATGGCCTGGGCCCTCCTACCTGACCCTGGTACAGCCCAGCATCCTGGACAGTGTTGTCTAGCTTGCTCAACTGCTCGTAGGTGTTGCTCATGTATTTGTTCCACAGCCGCGTTTCACGCTCCGCAGGGATGTTAAACAGCTTCCGCATCTCCTTCTCAATGGTTGCTGGGAATAGGCGGAAACATCACTCAGGGCTTTCTCCAGACACAAGGCTAAAGACAGCCATGGCAAGCTAATTCTCATCTTCCTTTTCAGATGGTCACAGGATGCTTTGGATCAAAAGTTCTGACTGACCTCAGCCCCCTGGTGACTCCTAAGTCCAAACATCTTCCATGGGCGTCCTCTTGCACTCATATGCCTGAAAACTTTCCCTATGCTTCTCCTTCTTGATAATGTGGGTCCCATTTATAGCACAGAAGCAACATGGAAAAGGGAGAAGACTTATCTTTGAAGTTAAGACAGATCTGGTTTCAAATACTAGCTTTGCCACTTTCTCACTGAGACTTTTGAATAAGTTACTTTAACCTCACTGAATCTGCATTTCTTCATTTTCATTACCATATGTCAAATAAGCAGGGACTATGCCCAGTGTTCTATAGAACATGATTCCCAGGCTTAGTTCTCCATAAGAACATCCTGGGGAGCAGGCTCCCACGTCAGAACCGGTAACCACAACCTGAGGTTATCTGGGTAACAACTCTAAAGAGGGCACCCCAGCTTCCCTCTCATCAGCCACAATGCTCTGCCCTCTCTCACTGGATACCTGGAACCCCAGCCCAGCTACTCACCAATGGTGTCTGCCTTGCTGAAATGGCAACTCAGCACATTGGTGGGGTCACTATTCTCACAGAGTTTCAGTTCCAGCAAATACACCTCCACTTTGCAGTGCTTGACAAACAGGCCATGCTCCACAACCTGTGAACAAGGGGCTTAGCTGAAGGAGCAGTGGTTCCACACTGGGTCAGTCTTGGAAGCAACATGTCTCATCAGTGGCAAAAGGCAGAATCCACATGATAATCAGTTTCCTTAAGTGATCAGGGGATCAGAAGTACAGACTTTTAAAGCTACCAGCATCTGTCCTAGAGTTTAAAAATCTTTTATTCACTCATTAGGACCACCCAAGAGCACCTTGATGGAACCAGAGCTAACAACAACACTGCACAACAGGGAAGTCATTGTTCATCTCTAAGTGGGAATCATGATGCTTCCCTTGCAGGGTTTGTTCAATTAGAGGTCTAGCATATATAGTTAAATCCCTTTGCAGAACGCTCACCACATGGCAGCACTGAGGGAATTAGGGGACATCTGCAAGAGGCTGGCATCCCCCTAACCTTCTGATCCCTAACCCCTCTCAGGGTCCCAGGTTTCAAGTTGGAGAAAGAAAGCAGTTCTGGCCCTGAACAGTGACTCTTAGAAGCATGGCCTCAGGACTGCAGCCCTTTCCTACTCCGCTAAGGGGAACTACACACCAGGCAGGGTGAGAAATTTACCCAATGTCTACGTATTTTTTTTTTCAAAATCTCCTTTTTATTTCTATTTTTTATTTATCTATCTATCTATCATCTATCTATCTATCTATCTATCTATTTATTTATTTATTTATTGTGGGGAAGACCAGCCCTGAGCTAACATCTGTTGCCAATCCTCCCATTTTTGCTGAGGAAGACTGGCCCTGGGCTAACATCCGTGCCCATCTTCCTCCACTTTATATGGGACGCCGCCACGGCATGGCTGACAGGCAGTGCGTCGGTGGGCGCCCGGGATCTGAACTCGCGAACCCCAGGCTGCCAAGCAAGAACTAAACTGCTGCGCCACCGGGCGGCCCCCCAATGTCTACATATTGGTAGGCATGCGGGCTCCTGTGATTTCCTCTATGGTAGGACAAGCAAACAACTCTGGGAGTCAAAGTGGTGGTCTTCTCATGAGTCCTATCTACCAGAGGGGTTAACAATCTGGGTTTCTATCCCAGGGCCTACCTTTCCTCAAGAGGCTATTCTTCTCTAGGGTATAATCATCTGCTTTTTGAGATACTCAACAGTATGGCCAAAGATTCTTAAGCACAGGGAAGAACCAGCATTGATGGCCTAGGGGTTAAAGTTCAGCACACTTGGCTTCAGCGGCCTGGGTTCGGTTCCTGGGCACAGAACCATACCACTCGTCCATCTGTAGCCATGCTGTGGGAGCAGCTCACACAGAAGAACTAGAAGGACCTACAACTAGAATAGACCACTATGTACTGGGGCTTTGTGGAGGAGAAAAAAAAAAAAGAAGAAGATTGGCAACAGACGTTAGCTCAGGGCAAATCTTTCCCAGCAAAAAAAAAAAAAAGCACAGGGGAAAAGGCAGTATCAGACAGGTTTTAAGATAAACAAGAAGCAGTACATTAATATGTCCATATGACCGCCCCCCTCAAGTGAACTTTCTCTCATAAAGCCTTCCAGAAAGTGCTCTCACATCACCAGGGGACTCATCCCAAGCCACTGGGCAGCTCTGATGTTTGGAGGTCACTCACTATAACACCCTGGGTGAGCAACCTCACTCACCATCACTCACAACCACAATTCCCTAAAGAGAACCAGAGGCTTCAAATACCTCCATTCAACCACTTAAGTACATCCAGTACCCCAGGAAGCCAACACCAGGCAGCGTCCCCGAGGGAGCACTCACAAACACTAACCAGCAAGTGTAACAATTCATGGACTCACTTTTCTAACGATGGGCTGCTGGCCTTCTACACAGCCATACCAGTTTAGTAACTTATTCCATGCCTCAGCTGGGACCAATACATAGTCCAATTCATCAATTAAATGTTCTTTCAATGTCTGGCTCTCAGGATCTGAAAAAGGAAAACAGCACATAACTCACTGCTCTTCTCCCCAGAAATGTTTGCTTTAAATGATTCTTATGCACTTACTTATAGGAATATTTATAGGAATTTAAGTATTTATAGAAACAGATACAAAATTCAGTCACTGGCCGTAACACGGCAGACCTGACTATTCTGTCTTCAGACGTGCTCTCTGAACATTTTATTAGGAACTTGTATTTCTTCTATAATTGTAATGAGAAGGGAGGATAAAAGAGAAAAACTCCAATTTACATTTTCAAAGTGCTTCCAGATTCCACAATTAAAATAGATAATTATGAATATTTAACATAATATTCTGTTTAGTGAAACTGCATTAAGGTTAGATATCATCTTCCCCTGAAAGATTTACTAAGAGAGCAAAAACAAAGTCATTGAAGTTAAGTTTATTTTACCAAGAGTCATTTAGCATTCTTAGTTTTCTTTTTTTTTTTTTTTTTTTTTTTTATTGATATCTTAGTTTATAACACTGTGGGGTTTTAGTTGTACATTTTTGTCCGTCACCTTGTGGATGTAACCCTTCACCCCTTGTGCCCCCCCCACCCCCCTTCCCCTTGGTAACCACCAATCAGTTCTCTCTGTCCGTGTGTTCACTTATATTCCATATATGAGTGAGTTCATGCAGTGTCTGTCCTTCTCTCTCTGGCTTATTTCACTTAACATAATACCCTCTAGGTCCTTCCATGTTGTTGCAAATGGGACAATTGTGTCTTTTCTTATGGCTGAGTAGTATTCCATTGTATGTATATACCACATCTTCTTTAACCAATCTTCAGTTGAGGGACACTTGGGTTGCTTCCACTTCTTGGCTATAGTGAATAATGCTGCAATGAACATAGGGGTGCATACGCCTCTTGTGATGGTTGATTTCACGTCCATTGGGTAGATGCCCAAGAGTGGGATTGCTGGATCATACGGTATTTCTATTTTTAATTTTTTGAGGACTCTCCATACTGTTTTCCATAGAGGCTGCACCAGTTTGCATTCCCACCAGCAGTGAATGAGGGTCCCCGTTTCTCCACAACCTCTCCAGCATTTGTTGTTATTTGTCTTGGTGATTATAGCCATTCTAACCGGTGTAAGGTGATATCTCAGTGTAGTTTTGATTTGCATTTCCCTGATGATTAGTGATGTTGAACATCTTTTCATGTGTCTATTGGCCATCTGTATCTCTTCCTTGGAAAAATGTCTGTTCATATCCTCTGCCCATTTTTTGATCGGGTTGTTTGTTTTTTTGTTGCTCAGTTGTATGAGATCTTTGTATATTACTGAGATTAATCCCTTGTCAGACAAACGATTTGCAAATATTTTCTCCCAGCTGGTGGGTTGTTTATTCATTTTTATCCTGGTTTCATTTGCTTTGTAGAAGCTCTTTAGTCTGATGAGGTCCCACTTGTTTATTTTTTCTTTTGTTTCCCTTGTCTGGGTAGACATGGAATCTGAAAGGATCCCTTTATGTCCAATCGCAATTAGTGTACTGCCTATATTTTCTTCCAAGATTTTTATAGTTTCAGGTCTCATTTTCAGGTCTTTGATCCATTTTGAATTGATTTTTGTATATGGCGATAGGAGATGGTCTACTTTCATTCTTTTGCATGTTGCTGTCCAATTTTCCCAGCACCATTTATTGAAGAGACTTCCCTCTCTCCATTGTATGTTCTTTGCTCCTTTGTCGAAGATTAGCTGTCCATAGGTGTGTGGTTTTATTTCTGGGCTTTCAATTCTGTTCCATTGATCTGTGTGTCTATTCTTGTACCAGTACCATGCTGTTTTGATTACTGTAGCTTTATAGTATATTTTGAAATCAGGGATTGTGATGCCTCCAGCTTTGTTCTTTTTTTTCAGGATTGCTTTAGCTATTCGGGCTCTTTTGTTGCCCCATACGAATTTCAGTAGTTTTTGTTCTATTACCGTGAAGAATGACATTGGGATTCTGATTGGGATTGCATTGAATCTGTAGATTGCTTTAGGTAGAATGGACATTTTAACTATATTTATTCTTCCAATCCATGTGCATGGAATATTTTTCCATTTCTTTATGTCCTCCTCGATTTCTTTCAATAGTGTCTTATAGTTTTCATTGTATAGGTCTTTGACCTCCTTGGTTAAATTGATTCCCAGATATTTTATTCTCTTTGTTGCAATTGTAAATGGGATTGTCTTTTTGAGTTCTCTTTCTGTTTTTTCATCGTTAGTGTATAGAAATGCAATTGATTTTTGTAAGTTGATTTTATACCCTGCCACTTTGCTGTAGTTGTTGATTGTTTCTAGTAGCTTTCCGATGGAATTTTTGGGGTTTTCTATGTATAGGATCATGTCGTCTGCAAATAGTGAGAGTTTCACTTCTTCATTGCCTATTTGGAGTCCTTTTATTCCTTTTTCTTGCCTAATTGCTCTGGCCAGAACTTCCAGTACTATGTTGAATAAGAGCGGTGAGAGTGGGCACCCTTGTCTTGTTCCTGTCCTCAAAGGAATGGCTTTCAGTTTTTCCCCGTTGAGTAGGATGTTTGCTGTAGGTTTGTCATATATGGCCCTTATTATGTTGAGGTACTTTCCTTCTATACCCATTTTGTTGAGAGTTTTTATCATAAATGGATGCTGGATCTTGTCGAATGCCTTCTCTGCATCGATTGAGATGATCATGTGGTTTTTATTCTTCATTTTGTTAATGTGGTGTATCACGTTGATTGATTTGCGGATGTTGAACCATCCCTGTGTCCCTGGTATAAATCCCACTTGATCGTGGTGTATGATCTTTTTGATGTATTGCTGTATTCGGTTTGCCAATATTTTGTTGAGGATTTTTGCGTCTATGTTCATCAGAGATATTGGCCTGTAGTTTTCCTTCTTTGTATTGTCCTTGTCTGGCTTTGGTATCAGCATGATGTCGGCCTCATAGAATGTGTTGGGAAGTATTCCATCTTCCTCTATTTTTTGGAATAGTTTGAGAAGGATAGGTGCTAAATCTTCTTTGAACGTTTGATAAAATTCTCCAGGGAAGCCATCTGGTCCTGGGCTTTTATTTTTTGGGAGGTTTTTGATGACTGTTTCAATCTCTTTACTTGTGATTGGTCTGTTCAGATTCTCTATTTCTTCTTGATTCAGTTTTGGGAGGTTGTACGCGTCCAAGAATTTGTCCATTTCCTCTAGGTTGTCCAATTTGTTGGCGTAAAGTTTTTCATAGTATTCCCTAATAATCCCTTGTATTTCTGTGGTGTCTGTTGTAATTTCTCCTCTTTCATTTCTAATTTTATTTATTTGAGTCTTCTCCCTTTTTTTCTTAGTGAGTCTGGCTAAGGGTTTGTCAATTTTATTTATCTTCTCAAAAAACCAGCTCTTTGTTTCATTGATCCTTTCTACTGTTTTTTTGGTTTCAATTTCATTTATTTCTGCTCTGATTTTTATTATTTCCCTCCTTCTGCTGATTCGGGGCTTTGTCTGTTCTTCTTTTTCCAACTCTGTTAGGTGCAATTTAAGGTTATTTATTTGGGATTTTTCTTGTTTGTTAAGGTGAGCTTGTATTGCTATGAATTTCCCTCTCAGGACTGCTTTTGCTGCATCCCATATGAGTTGGTATGGTGTATTTTCCTTTTCATTTGTCTCCAGATAGCTTTTGATTTCTCCTTTAATTTCATTAGCATTCTTAGTTTTCAACACTCCAAGTCAAAACCCAGCTGGACACCCCCATGTGGAAGGAGAACATCTTTAACACGCTAAACATCCATCTTACTCCCACCACCAGAAGGCAACATGACTGGGAGTCAGAAGTGGACAACTGTGGTCTGAAACATACTCCCTCAATGAAGGATCAAAGGACTGGATCAAGTGAAGACTGAAACCTCCCACCAAGGGAGCCTCCCTGCTAGGCCTGTGCCTACCACACCCACTCCTACAGTAGTGGAAGCCACCGTCCTCCCCCAGACAAGTGAAGCCACAAAACTAGGAAAGCAAAAAGTATCCACAACAGTGCAACTCATCTGTAACTCAACGCAAACAATGCTAAGAGCAAAAACCATAAGCAGCATCACAAGGTGACCAGGGATTCCCAACATCCCTCGCACCAGTTTACACCCCATCCTATTGGATCCTCTGCCCTTCTTTAGGGCAAGTTTCAGATCTGATCCATCTCTGCCTTTTTCATTTCCAAGGAAAAAGGAAAGGAATTAAACAGCCTTGGAGAATAGGAATACCAAGATGGGATGAACGAATGGATAAACAAAATGTGGTTTATACACACAATGGAATATTATTCAGCCTTTAAAAGGAAGGAAATTCTGACAAGCCATAACATGGATGAAGCTTGAGGACATTATGCTAAATGAAATAAGCCAGTCACAGAAGGACAAACACTGTATGATTCTACTTACATGAGGTATCTAGAGTAGTCAGATTCACAGACAGAAAGAATGATAGTTGCCAGGGGCTGAGGGGAAAGGAGATTGGGAGTTATCTGTTTAACGAGTATGGAGTTTCAGTTTTGCAAGATGAAAAAGTTCTGGAGATTGGTTGCACAACAACGTGAGTATACTTAATACTACTTAACTGTACACTTAAACACGGTTAAGATGCTAAATTTTATGTTATGTGTATTTTACCATAATTGAAGGAAAAAAAAGTAGATCCTCCTCATTGATGAGCCAACCACTTTCCACAGCAGCTCTGGTATGACTATTAACACCGAGAGACCATACCCCTTCTGTTCAGCAACAGAAGGATGGTCCAGGGGCAGTGTTTATCAGTCTGCTTGAGACAGGAGCTTCCAAAAACAACTGACATCTAAACTCCAAACTTTTCTCTGATTTACAAATTAAAACTCATAAAAGTTATTCACTTATTGTCTTACTTGGGAAGAAACACCTTCACTTCTAATACTAAGCACTATGCAGATCTGGCCACCTATACTGTGCCAACAGCAACCAGAAACCTTCAAACGTGGAAAAGAAACCAACAGCTTTCAGCATCCTCAACCCCAAGTACATCAGTTCTACAGTGCTCTACCCCTCTGAGGCTCCGTGACAATTTTCCCAAACACGTCCTTCTTATGACACTGTAGTGCAAATGCAGGAAACTTAACAGGAATTTTCAACGCAGTTCACTATTTTCACTTAAAACTGCATAGTCCAAGTGGTGGGAATGCAAACTGGGGCAGCCTGTATGGAAAACAGTATGGGGATTCCTCAAAAAATTAAAAATGAAATACCTTATGATCCAGCAATCCCTCTTGGGCATCTACCCAACAGACATGAAATCAACCATGACAAGAGGCTTATGCACCCCTAAGTTCATTGCAGCATTATTCACTATAGCCAAGAAGTGCAAGCAACCCAAGTGTCCCTCGACTGATAAATGGATAAAGAAGACGTGGTATATATATACAATGGAATACTCCTCAGCCATAAGAAAAGACAGAATTGTCCCATTTGCAACAGCATGGATGGACCTAGAGGGTATTACGTAAAGTGAAATAAGCCAGAGAGAGAAGGACAAACACTGCATGAATTCACTCATATGTGGAATATAAACGAACACAAGGACAGAGAGAACTGGTCAGTGGTTACCAAGGGGAAGGGGGGGTGGGCACAAGGAATGAAGGGATGCATCTACATGGTGACAGACAAAAAATAATGCACAGCTAAAACCCCACAATGTTATAAACTATTAAGACATCAATAAAAATGAAAAATTTTTTTAAAAAACTGTGTGGTCCAAGAGCATCATGCTAAACATCACACAAGGGTTTTGAAACAAGAATTTACCCTCTGCAAATTTCTTCAACAGAGAGGTAAATAAAGGGAGAAAAGGAGAGCACAGCTTGGTCTAAGCATAGGGATTCCATCTGATATACAGTAGGGGCAGAGGTGCAAATGAGAGAAGGGGTGCTCCACAGACAACATCAGCAAGGATATGCTCTAACCTCTCCTTCCCACACTTTCAAGAGCCCTCTCCAGGCCACTCCCATGACACTAGGTGGAAAGCAGCCAGACTGGGACCGGCAGGTGACTGACAGCCTGGGAATTAAGGGAGTGACAGTCATTCACCAGAGGGGTCATTCCTGCACAGTCAATGTTCCAGGGTCTGAATGGAAAGTACTTCTCGCTTTCCAAGCACACAACAAATGTTTCAAGCCAAAGCCAAGTGACATCAAATTGGGGGACCAGTAAAGGAATGCTTGCCCTTAGCTGAAGGTCATGCAAAATGACTTCAGAGAGCCCCTCCAGCTCTAGAATTCTCATCACTATTACTATTAAAAGTCAAGAATTCCCCTTTGCAAAAAAAAAAGAGGGAAAAGGACAAAGCACAAACATAATGCAATGATCCCTCAGGGCAACTTCATGGCATTATAATGCCAACATCTGACCTACATCAGGAAATACAGCATATGACATTGTTTATTATGTCATTTAAAAGATCTCCCCTAAAACAAGGTCTGAGCTGAAGCGTTGCTCATTTTTAAAAACACCCAGGTTAGTGTTAAGTACTTGGATCAAGTCTCATGCCTTGTCTGCCTTCCCGCTGCCCTGATTTTGGGCACAGGCAACAGATCACCTCTGTCCTGCTTACAAGGGAGTCCAAAGCCAGGCAGAATAAAGCCTAAGAAAGGCCGACCATCATCTCTGCATTTACAGGGGCAAGCCAAACTCAGGTATGTCATACATCACTTCTTCAATCACTTCTTCCATTGGGAGCTGACCGTAATCATAACTCTACTGACCTTCCACCTCTCCTCACACTACTTCTACGACAAACATAGCCATCACAGGAATGCTTGACGAATGTTGACAGGTCTACAATTTGTTACACTGCAAAGGTAACACAGAAAATTCTGGTTCCCAAATTTCAGATTCCAGATGCAATTTCAAAACGATATCCTATTTCTTTCCATTCCATGTACTAATCTAAAATCTGAAATCTCAAGCAGAACTAATTTGCAAAAAAAAAAAAAAAGAGAGAGAGAGATTTAAAATGCTAGAAGCATGCTCTTGTTAGCAGTTAATCTAGGAAAAAAGCAACTTAACTTCTCCCTAAGAGTCTGCAAAGACTTCTGCTACAGACACAAATCGAGGACACTTGTTTCTATCCTCTCACAGTTGGAAAGTCAGGTTCACAATGTCCACGTTACAGATAAACACAACCTCAGGTCATTGCCCAAGCGGACATCTCAATTAGAAAAGCAATAGGATACTGCACCTGAAAAGAGTCCGGAGTTATCTATTGGGCCAGGAAACAAGTTGTGTTCACCCACATTGTACATATCCCAGCTGTCAAAGCCCACATACTTCTTCCACTGCTTGAACCACCGGCTGTCAATAAGATACCTAGAGACAGACAAAAATTTACTATACCAGAAAAGCTGAGATTGTAAGTATCTGCAGTTGCTCCCTTAATATTTTTATGGTCTTGTCACTTGGGGAACAAGCAATCCCCACTAAAAAACACACTCTCAAAAGCAGGAGCAGGCCCAGGCACCACACAGCACAGAGAGCCTGGCCCAGGGCATGCATCCATTAAATGAATTGATTGTTGAAAGAATGAATAAATGAAAGGAAGGAAATGATTACTTCAAAATGCTGATTTAAAGGAAGTCTTTCTATAGGTAAAATCTTGTTTGCTAATGACCAAGTCATTAATTTCATAATGATCTTTATAGAGGTCCTTGTCCAGGTAGACAGTTTAGTTACACTGCTCTGCTTGATGTGAAGAGCATTAAACTAATTTTTTCTGAAAATGGGATAATAACATTCCACACTTCAGTTTTCCTTTGAGGACCAAACAAGATATCAAAAAATGTGTGTGAGTATATGTATGTAAATATACATACATACACACACATATACATGCATATACATACATATATACACATACATATATATAATATTGTCTAGGTATGTCTATCTTGTCAAAAAGCATTAAGTTGATCTGGTTATATTTTAAAAGTATCACTATGCCATTTTACAATTAAGACAGAAGGAGAAGGGAAACCTTTGTGGCGGAACAAAGCACAACTATATTGGTGAGTCCTTCAAATTTTATAACCAACAAATTTCAGAGGAGATGGTGCAGCTTTCCAGAGGACACAAGGATCCATAAATACATCCAAATCTTTAAAATGCTCTTTTCCCTCCAAACCCCTTAACAATCCACTCCAAACACTTCTGGTGTGTGATTTTAGTCTATCTCAAACTTCCCCTGCTTCTGCTGAGTATTCTTCATATATCACTCCTACACAGGATAACTTCAAAAGTACCTCTGCTTGCCCTGCCTTTCACAGTTCAGCTAGCTCAAGAACAATGTAAAGCTCTGTCTGAATTCCTCCTGATCCCAATGTTTCTCTTCCCTGCTCAATGTATCTGAACTCTTAACCCCTATGTCTCTCTTCAGTGCTCAATTCCTCTGTCATTATAAGTGGCATTACCAACACCACCATGGTTTCTTAAAGAGGGATGCTCAGTCATATTCAATGCAAAGCCAAGCCCCAGTTTTCTACTCCCACACAATAATACCAGGAATCTCTTCACTGCTGGAAGTATTGTCCCGTCTACTAAACAATTTAAGAAACCTCTTGTCTCTGACTTGCTTTTCTAAATCCTAGATTTTTAATATTCTTTTTATGTAGGCAGTAGGCTACCCTCCTCTCCCACTTCGAAATGCTGCTGCCACAATTATTTCTGACATTTGCTACCAAAATAACCTGGGGCTCAGACATTTGTTCAGCTTCTGACCTTGACATCTGTTCGGCAGTTCACAAGTTACAAAATAGGTACTTCTGATCTTAGCCTCAACCCACTGAGAGCGGAGAGCCAAATATTGCTACCCTGGTTTTAACAGTAAGGAACTGGGATCTGTGAGGTGTTGACGCCTTTGCCCAAGGTCACACAGTGAGTCCTGATAGGTAAAGGGCTCTTCCTATCCTGAAGGTCCCCGTGAGCACTCTCCTTCTCTTCATCCTGCAGCCCTTGCCTCCGCTGGGTCCGCCCCCTGGGGTTCCGTATGGGCTGGGAAGACGCTCAGCTCCGCCCACGCCTTCCCAAAGGTGATCTCGGGGTCCTTCTCCTGAGGGGCGGGGGTCAGGTCACTCTCTTAGGGTCACTAACATCGATCCGGCTGGCCCCTACCAAAACCTAGAAAGAGGGGCCTAGCCTGAGTGCCAGAGCCCCGGTCCCTGACCCTGCGCGGCGGAAAGGCGGGCCGGACGCTCACCACTGAGCCCCCCGTTGGAGCGTGGTCCTCATCAAGGCCCCGAGCTCGGATTTCTGGGTCTCCGCATCCGGTCGCTCACAGCAGCCTCCACCGTCCGCCATCTCGTCCGCTATCCCGGCCCAGCTGGCCCGGACATCCGCCTCGCGCACGGCGTGCTGCAGCCCGCGCCCACACACGCACGCACACACGCACGCGCGTGCGCGCACCCAAGGCCACCCCGCGCCGCGGCCTGGATCGCCTGTCTGGCGGTGCGTTTTTTTACCCGCCGTTTGCGCGCCGCCGGTATTTTGAAGGTACGCGGTGGAGCAGGGAGGGGGCCGGAAGAAGAGGCGAGCGCCGGAGAGGGAGCCGCCGTTTCCTTCCGTCCTGAAGGCCCCACCGCAGGGTGGCCGTCTGGTGGTCCTCGACCCTCGGGTACCCCGCCCTGGCCTGCGGGGTTATTCTGGTATTAAATAAACGCAACCGGTGCTAGAAGCCCTGGAACTGTATTTTCTTGTAGTCGTTCCTGCCATTCCGCTTTCAGCAGAGACATTAGGGGAGTCCTTAACTGCACAAAAGTGGGATCGAGATTCCTGTCCTGGAGGCCCTACAGGGATTTCGGGGAGCGCCTCGTGCACCAGCGCCTTGGGATCGGGACTCGACAGGGTGGTCCAGTCATTAACAATCGTCCCAAACAGTCTGGACACCACAATCACCTTGTCCACGGCAGAATTCCACAAGCCCTCCACACTGAGCGAGCTACTTGCCTTGTCAGGGAGACAAGCGGTCACAGAGGGTCGATAGCAATGGGGGAAGGAGAGGTCCAGGTGTGTTCTCCACATTAGATGCCTAGGCGTCTTCTTAATTTGTTGCTGCAACAAGGTACAGTGTCCTGAACACTGTATGTTTTCCACTTGACCCTGCATACAAAAAACACAACCCTCCTGAATGGGTAAGTAAGCCCAGAGCAAGGAGGATGCCAGGCAGCCAGTCTACACAAGTCTCTATTCACTTGTCTAGTAGTTCCTGCCCTCAGAGAAAAATAAGATAAATAAGACCCAGTACCTGCACTTATATAATCTAATAGAGGAGAAGAGATCTTCCACAAATAACCCCAGTGCCAAGCAGTGTGTAGTAAGTGCCATTAAAGGATATGAACCAAAGACTAGGCCCAGAGCTGTGAAAGGGAGCCTTTGACTTGAGTAGCATTTGATGTGGTCTTGAAGAAAGCGTAGAAATGATGGTGCAAGTTACAGGAGGAGAAACTAGAGGAGTCAGAATTTCTGGAACAGGCAAGGCAGGATCAAAGAGTGAGCATTAGGCCAGTTGAGCTGGGCACGGACTACTGAAAGAACCTGAGATCTAAACCTAGACAGGAGGCCGGAGGAGCCACATGTCCTGCCTTAAATGGTCCACAGGTATCGTAGGAGATTTTGGAGCAGAGACAAAATGGCTGAGGGTGCATCACACCCACAGTGGGACAGCCCAGAGACCTATTAGTAACATTTCACTGGAGAGGTAGCTCTGAGGAAGGAGAGGAGAAACAGATGAGCCATGTTCAGTGTTAGGGATGGAGGAGGGAGAGCTGGCCTGGTGAAGGTGTGGTACTTCATTTGAATAGATTTACTATTTTTATGTTGGGTTTTGGCTTATTTAAATTAATTTGCACTCCCTGGGACATCCATCACACACCATCTGGTAATAGATGCCTCTTGGCAGTTGGGTAGATCACAGGGGAAAATAAATTTGGAGTTGAAACTGCCTTGAATGACCATGTAGCAATTAATCCCCTGCAGGTAAGTTATAACCATGTGATAATTCTATATCTGGGGAGCCAACCCTGACAAGTGCCCTTCTGTGAAAGTTCTTTGAAATTGTTAAAAATGTTATCAAATGAGAAGCACTACCTTTAGTCCTGTTATTTATGGAAAAAGAAAGTTGGGTTACTGGCATTTCTTCAGAACCTACATTAGAGGATGTCTGCTTCCCTCTTCTTTTTTTTAGCAGTTTCTCCTCTACCATTTTATGGCATGGGTCAGAGTCTTAAGGAAGTAGAAGTAGGACAAGTACTCAGCACCACTAGAAAGAGGGACAAAACCTAATTATAAAAATGAAAACTTTGGAAAATCTTTTTAAGCTTGGATCTCTTCAGTGCTGTTAAATAGCTATAAAAATAGTGCACCAATTATGTGTAGCTCCTAAAAATTTATATTAAGGTTACTAAGTGCCAGGGGCCTGCCCAGTGGTGTAGTGGTTAAGTTCGTGTGCTCTGCTTCAGCCACCTGGGGTTCGTGGGTTTGGATCCCGGGTGCGGACATATGCACTGCTTATGAAGCCACGCTGTGGCGGTGTCCCATATAAAGTAGAGGAAGATGGGCATGGATGTCAGGCCAGGGCCAATCTTCCTCAGGGGGGGAAAAAATGAGGATTGGCAACAGATGTTAGCTAAGGGCTAATCTTCCTCACGCACACAAAAAGATTATAAAGTGCCAGTAGTTAAAATGCAAGGCATAAGGTAAAACTTTGTAGTCAGAAGATCATCATTATTTCCAAAGTTTTAAAACTTTTTAGTGAGTTTCATTAAAGTGTTAAAAATATTAACACAATTAAAATGTCCAAACTTCCTAGAGCAATCTATAGATTCAGTGCAATCCCTATCAAAGTTCCAACAACATTTTTCACAGAAATACAACAAAGAATCCTAAAATTTATATGGAACAACAAAAGACTCCAAATAGCTAAGGAATACTGAGAAAAAAGAAGAAAGCTGGGAGAATCACACTCCCTGATTTCAAAATATACTACAAAGCTATAGTAATCAAAACAGCGTGGTACTGGCACAAAAACAGACACAGAGATCAATGGAATAGAATCGAGAGCCCAGAAATAAACCCACACATCTATGGACAGCTAATTTTCGACAAGGGAGCCAAGAACATAAAATGGAGAAAGGAAAGTCTCTTCAACAAATGGTGTTGGGAAAACTGGACAAGCACATGCAAAAAAATGAAAGTAGACCATTATCTTACCATACACAAAAATTAACTCAAAATGGATTAAAGACTTGAATGTAAGACCTGATAACATGAAACTTCTAGAAGAAAACATAGGGAGTACACACGTCAACATTGGTCTTAGCAACATATTTTCAAGTACCATGTCTGACCAGGCAAGGGAAACAATAGAAAAAATAAACAAATGGGACTACATCAAACTAAAAAGCTTCTGAACAGCAAAGGAAACCATCAACAAAAAGAAAAGACAACCTAACAACTGGGAGAAGATATTTGCAAACCATATATCTGATAAAGGGTTAATCTCCAAAATATATAAAGAACTCATACATCTCAACAACAAAAACACTGACAACCCAATTAAAAAATGGGCAAAAGACCTGAACAGATATTTCTCCAAAGAAGATATACAGATGGCCAACAGGCACATGAAAAGATGCTCAACGTCGTTAACTATCAGGGAAATGCAAATCAAAACTACAATGAGATGTCACCTCACACGCGTCAGAATGGCCATAATTAACAAGACAGGAAACAAGTGTTAGAGAGGATGTGGAGAGAAGGGAATTCTCATACACTGCTGGTGGGAGTGCAAACTGGTGCAGCCACTATGGAAAACAGTATGGAGATTCCTCAAAAAATTAAGTATAGGACTACCATACGATCCAGCTATTCCACTGCTGGGTATTTATCCAAAGAATATGAAAACACCAATACGTAAAGATACATGCACCCGTGTGTTCACTGCAGCATTGTTCACAATAGCCAAGACTTGGAAGCAACCTAAGTGCCCATCAGGGATGAATGGATAAAGATGTGGTATATATACACAATGGAATACTACTCAGCCATAAGAAACGATGAAATCCAGCCATTTGTGACAACATGGATGGACATTGAGGGTATTATGCTAAGTGAAATATGTCAGAGGGAGAAGGTCAAAAACTGTGTGATCTCACTCATAAGTAGAAGATAAAAACAACAACAAACAAACACACAGACACAGAGATTGAATTGGTGGTTACCAGAGGGGAAAGGGGGAGGGAGGAGTGTGAAAGCGATGATTAGGCACATGTGTGTGGTGATGGATTGTAATTAGAATTTGGGTGGTGAACATGTAATCTATGCAGAAATAGAAGTATAATGATGTACACCTGAAATTTATACAATGTTATAAACCAATGTTACTGCAATAAAAAAATAAAATAAATACTGAATAAATAAATAAATAAAATGGTAGAAATTGAGAACTAGAAACAATGAACATTTTTCTGTGTGTTCCTGTTATTGTGGGAGTGACCTGTGGATTTGGGAGGAAGTGAATTCAGTGATTCAGCTCTGGAGACACCCTGGCCCCTGGGCTATGTTCTTTCTTTGGCCATTTAATCTAGGGAGAGGTACAGGCCTGGTAGGGCACTCACTTTGCCCCATCACCAAACCCCAGAACTGAACAACCCACCATTTGCCATGGTACTTTGGGCCACAAGAACAGAAGAGAAAGCAGGAAGGGAGCTAGAGGAAACAGGCCTAGCTGATTGGTCACATACTGCTTGATCTTGGACTGTGATGATCTAATTGAGAGTTTGTAATGTTTGGGTGTGTGAACTTCAAGCTTTATTTTGTTCCAAGTCATAAAATTCTTGCCTTGACTGGTACTATGGCTTGCTCTACACCTAACTGGAGTTGGCCCTCCCAAGTCACCCTTGGTCCATACTTGGCCAGCAATCACAGAGCACATGTGGCAGTAGTCACAAATATTGGGCACCTTTTGATTAAAAGTGGCATCAGGAGAGAAATATTTTTGTTTTCTTCTTACCTGTGCTTCCTTAACTTGCCCAGGGGATTGTGAAAAAGTAAAAAGCTCTAGAAGTACAGTGACATTATAACCTCTGTTATGTAAGGATTAGGTTACTGAGGAAGGTGACAAAGGCAAAAATGTGAACCAGTCTCACAGAGAGGAAGGGGGATCGCCTTTCCTATGCTGGAAACTCATGCTGTTGGACAGATTCCATTCTGGTTATGCCACTGTTGGTGGCCAGCCCTGACTGGACAGGGAAAGTATGGCACCCTGGGCCCAGGTGTGGCCAGTGTCTTCTCTTCCTCCTCTAATTCTGTTACCATCAATGTCTTAACCATAAACAAGTGTTTAGATGTTAATTGTGCATGTTTGCCCTTTGCACAGAGCAGATTCTCAGAAAGCATTTCTTGGATGAATGAATGAAAGAACTATCCGGATACTAGTCATTTTTTCATTTGACTAATAATCTATTATATGCTCACAGTCCCTACAGGGATTCATAGCCAATGTGGTTGGGGAAGATGTTTTCACATGTAATTACAGTGTCGTGTGTTGTGTGATAAAAGTGCTACAGGAACATGGAAGGTGATGCTGCAGACCTTCGCTGGGAAGGAAACTTAAGCAACTGGTGTAGGGAGCAAAGGCATGCTTTGCTTAACATTCTCTTTGGCCTGCCTCTGGGGATGCATGATGAGTCTGCAAAGGAATGCTCAGGGAACCAGAGCTTCTTTAGATTCACATACATATACACAGGCATCGTGACATGCTGAGGACAGAGGAGGCTGGGTTTACAGGTGCTTCCTCTGCAGGGAGACTCCGATCCCCTCCACTTGCCTCCCTGTGGAGCCAGGTGGCCCGCAAGACTGTAGGACACCACCCACAGTGGTCTGCACATGCCCCTGGATACTGCTTAGACTCTAGGCATTTGGATAAATTGGGCCTGTTTTCTGGTCCCCCGCCCTGGCCTTGCTGGACACAGCTTACACTAGGCCTGGGTGGAGTTTCTGTCTGCAGGATGAATGATGGAAAGGCTGCTGGGACCCTGCCCAGCACATCACCATCATGTCATGTCAATCTCAGTGCTTCTAGATGCAGCTAACAGAATACTCACCAGCGAGTGGCCTACCTAGATGGTGATTTTTATTTTTGTTTTCTCACATGACAAGTCTGGAGTTGAGCTCTTGCGTAGGTCAAAGCTGAAGGATATCAGGGCTCAGAGTTTGCTTCTGTGTTACCCCCAGGGCCAGGGCCCATGAGACCTCACTCTCTGGGCAAGAACTTCTCTCATTTGTGCTCCCTGCTTCCAATCCAGCAGTGCCTGATGCAAGGCAGGTGTCTAGTAACTTGTTGACCAGCTCGAGCTGGGCTTTATTTTAGTGCCAGCCCAGGTATGTCCCACATCCTTGTGTGAAAGCATGCTCTTCCAGTCTATTTGGTGATTGTAATAACAGAAACCTGCCAAATTCAGAGAACTTGGACAGGGGTCCCTGCCCGTGCTTTGTAAATCCATGCTGTGTTATCTTGGGAAATCTTTAGCTGGTATTTTAAATTCAGTATTATACAAAAGTTAAAACTTGTAAGATTTATTAGGCTGATTAGACCAGGAATGCTTCTCTGAAAATAAAGTTGCTTTAAATGTTGTTTTTGGAACCATATTAAGACAGAATAGGGAAGTCATCTGATAAAGGGCTAATTGCACAAGAAGTGCCTGACCAAATTTTATCAGATTTTTGTACCGCTTTATTGAGGTATAATTGACAAATAGAATTAGAAAATATTTAAAGTGTACATTGTGGTTATTTGATATAGGTATACATAATTTTATCAGATTTAATGTTTGAAAAAAAACAAAAACAAAACAAAAGCTAAAAGAACCGCATTTCTGGAAGAACTGCTAAAATGGAAGCTTCTGGACCTAGTTGAGTAACAGCAAGGCCCATCTCTTTCTCAGAAGGCCTGTAGCCTAAATGCTGCTGCCTGCTCCCAGATCAAGCAATGTCCTGCAGCCGCTTCTTCCAAAGGCTAAGGCCTCAGGCAGGCTCACTGAGATTCTTTCACTTTTACTTCTTCTTTTGAGCTGCTGATTCACAATGGGGTGGGGTGGGGTGGGGGCAGGTCAGAGCCAGTAGTAGTTACATGGTTGAAGGGTAAAGAATGTATATGTGTGGGAGTATGTTTCTGTGTGTCTGTATGTGTTGGGGGAAGATGGCCAGTTCCGTGGGGAGGAAGATGAAGTATTAACTGGCTTTATTCTGAGTCTTCCAGAAGAAGACAGTTGGAAAGGACTTTCAGTTAAGGGAGGCAGGCTGCTTGAAGTCAGAAGGAATATTCGCCAGCCAGGGTCAGCCATATTGGGTGCTCAGAAGTTCCCTTCCCTGGCAGCCCAAGGCATAAACTGAGAGGAAAAAAGAGTGGGCGAGGAGGACTGAGTCACTAGGCAGCCTGAGGGGAAGAGGTTGGAGTCAGTTTGGAAAGCCCTGGGTTCCTATCGTGGAGCCTAACCAGAGTGTGGCCTCAGCCTTGACCAGTGTGGCTTGACCCTTTACAGGAAAGAGGAGAGTTGGAGCAGAAAGTCCCTTTTCATGGTTCAGCTGTAGGTCACTGAGTAGAACTCTAAGTCCCCAGACTTTCCAAATCAGTGTCTCTGGAGGTGGGCTGTGGAACATAGGTTTGAACAAACACCCAGGTGGTTCTTGGGCACTATATGTTTAGCTCCTAGACAGGACCTGGCACATCTCTGGCACTTGGCTATCTGGCTTCAGCTCCAACTGCCCCCCTGAAACTGCACTTGCTGAGGAACACTCAATCCACAAGCACTTGTCCCAGCTAAACATTCTTTATGAATGTCCCCTCCCTCAGTTCCTTGACTCCATCCTTGTTCCTTCCAGCTGTGCCTCTCTGCCACTTGACCCAGAAGGATTATGAATCCATTGGCTTCAGGCCCCCTAATCTTTTTCTTGCCACTCTCCCCAGGTGACCTTATTCTTTCCAATGGCTACTTACTGCCCCCTTGGCTAGACCTTTGTCTCCAACCCATACTTTTTCTGAGCCTGTTGTAACCACCTACTCCAGATATCTTCATCTGGATGTCTCATGCACCACATGTGAATCTGAACACATCCCCTTCTCCCCAAACCTGCTCCTTCTTGTGTTGTCCAACTGTCGATGATGCCATCTTCCCACCTCAGGCCCTTGCACACTGTAACCTCTGCCTGTCCATCCTACATCAGCTTGTTCCTTGGGTAACTGCTTCTTGACTTCTCTTCATCTTCACTGTCACTTCCTCCAGGAGGCAAGCATGATCCTCCCTACTAGGCAAGGTCCTGTTATTTATTTTCAAAGTACCCTGTACTACCTCGTAGAACTAAACATGCTTCTGGTAATTATACATTGTCTTTCTGCCTTCCTGAGGACCGTATCCCTGGCACCCAGCAGAGCACACGGCACAGGGCTGAATGATGAGCGTTGCAGGAAGGGAGCAAAGGGCTTTTAGGGAAAAAATGTGGGGTTTAAGGTCACAAATGGCCTAGGTATACCCAGATATACCCAGATGTATAGGTTGCTATTCTTCATTCCAGGAGTCAGATTTGGAGTCTACAAACGATCCTCAAAGAGCCCCAGCCCTGTTTGAGTGGAAAGTTTTTATGCTGACAAACATTTGCTGATGTATGTTATATGCCAGGCCCTGTGGTTCCTAAGATGGATAGCCCCAGTCCACCTCCTAGACTCATTCTCTGGGGAAGCAGACCAGTCACTCACAGATGCAATCAAGACCCCTTAGTTCTGAGAGGAGCACAGGTAGGGTGGGGTACGGTGGGGTCCAAAAGGGAAAGACACCTTGGTCACCTCAGAGAGGACTAAAAAGCTGAAGTGGAGAGTCCTTGTAGCCAGAGGGAGGTGGGCCTGTACAGAACTTCTGATGATGGAGAGAGGAGCCAGAACAGGTGCGGAGGGCCCTTCATCCCTTAATGACCTAAAGGCAGACATAAAGGGAGGGCAGAGGCAGCAAAGATTCCTGCTTAGGGCTGGGGGAAAAGTTCTTGAGAGTTGGTTAAGACACAGAAGGGACTTGAGCCACTGATTTGAGCTTGAACGCCGAGACCCCAGAACCTTTGGCCCACATTCCGGACTGGGTGACACTGCCAACACATATCTGGGTCCTTGTCTGCCTAAGCAGAAGCTGCATCTAAGCCCTGCAGTCCCTTGTACTGTGATAGGAAGGCTCCAATTCTGTCTCGAAAGATTGACAGCAGGGCCAACAGATAGAGAGGTTACACCTGAGTCACGCCTGAGAAGCAGCAGCTGGCCTCCAAGATATGGCCCTACCCTGAGCCTGATCATGCAATTCCAACTGCTAACTATCGCACAGGGCATGGTCAGAAGGGCCAGTTGTATACTGTTCTCACTCTGAATACATGAGAGGCAGCAACCACTAAGGTGAGCATCAGAGTAGACATAAGTGCTGGGTAGCAATATGCAAAGATCTAGCAAAGTAATGGGAAAAGAATTTGTAATATTGCATGAGCTTCCAAATGTGTAAAATGGGCCTGTGTGGGCCTAACACTTGGAGAGGCCACAGACTGAGTGAGAGGGAGCTCATGCTGTTGTTTTTCGAGAAGGTCATTTCATGCCCAGCAAATACTCAGAAAGGAGAGGCCTACCACTGGGGTTAGATAGTCAGCCGCTGACTTGTCTTCCTCTTTTTAGAATAATGACTTTCTTTTTTAACAGGGCTTCAGAATGGCCCTGCTGCATATCCCGGCAGAGGGAGAAACACTGGGACAGGAGCCAGGCTTCTCACGTGGGAAACAGTGAATTCCACACACTGCAGACAAAAGATAGGAAGTTCAGGCTTGGCTAGGGTAAGGGCCAAGGAATGGGGGCTTAAGTTCCCAGACCTGACAATGAGGTTAGTAGAGAGGGTTCCCCAGCCGACACTGACACAGGACATACACACAGTTCTGCTGACACCCGGCATTTTATTAGTGAAAAGTCGTGGTCTGGAAGAGAGGAGGCTGGGATAGACAAGACCAGCGCCCATCTCAGGGGATTTTCCTGGATATCAGGTGTTCCTCGTCCAGGTTTAGAGGAAACACCATCATGGATGAAATCCCCTGAGAACAGCACTGTGACTGCCAAGCAGCAGGGGTAGAAGGGGCGCCCTAGGCACAGTTGGGCCCCTGGGTCAGCAGGGCTTCGATGTCGGGCTCGATGTCAATGGTCGGAAAACGACGGCTGTACCTGCGCACAGGCACACCGTCCGGGCCCACTAGGAACTTCTCGAAGTTCCAGGCGACGTCGTTGCGGCACACTGGAGACCAGGTGATGAACTTGGGGTCGGTCATGAGCGCAGTGGTGTCGTCACTGGGCGCCGGCAGAGCCTCCCGCAGGAAGACAAAGAGCGGGTGCGCCTGCGCGCCATTCACCTCGCACTTCTCAAAGAGCGTGAAGTTGGGCTCGAACCCGCCGCCGGGTCGGACGTACTTGAGCGAATTCAGGATCTCTTCGTTCTTGGCGTTCTCCTGCGGGAGGGAAGAGCAGCTGGGACCCCAGGCCGCGAGGAAGGGAACACTTCTGACCGCAAACAAGTTTTCGATGAGTCTCTGGGCTGTTGCCCTTCCTGCACAACCCCAGGGCGGACCTGAATTCTAGCCGGGACGAGCGCCGATGGCCCGCCTCTCTGCGCCCAAAACATACAGCTGCCAGGCCCGGCGGACGCCCCGCGGGCGCTCCTAATCCCGGCTGCACGCCCACCCCCGCTCCTCCCCGCCTGGCGCACCTGATGCCCGAACTGGTTGCACGGGAAGCCGAGCACGACCAGGCCGCGGGGCCCAAGGCGCCGCTGCAGCTCGTTCATCTGGATGTAGTCCCGGACCGTTGTGCCTCAGAGAGACGCCACATTTTCAATGAGCACCACCTTGCCCTGCAGGGAGCCCAGGCTCACGGGCTCCCCGCCGAGCAGCGGGCGCGCAGAGAAGGCGTACACAGAGCGCGGGGCCACAGCCGCGAGGGCGGCAGCCGCGGGCTGAGCGGCGCACATGGCATGAGTATCGTAGGAAGGAAGGGCGAGTTTCGGTCTAAGAGCGGAAGACCCGCGCAGCGCCTCCTTTTAACAGGCCGGCGATGGGGTCACGTGGTGCAGGCACTTTTCCGGCCCTTCGGTCCCGCCTCATCCGGCCTCCGCCCACCCTTCGCGGGTGACCTGCGAGACGGGGGGGTGCAGCCTGGCTGGATGCGGGCACCGCCTAGACAGTGCGGAGCCGCGGGGACGTCTGATCCGGCCCAGGCAGAGCAGCGCCGGCACTGCAGCAACCGCCCTAGTTACCCCGCCGAAGGTCCGGGCCCAAGAGGACTCCAGATTCTTAAAGGTTCCTCAGTTAAGGGTTGGGGTCCGGCCCCAAGAGACTGGCCAGCAACAGCAGCAGTCGCTGGTCGTGGCCACACAGCCCTCCTGGCCCATGCCATGTTTCTACTCTTGCAGTTATGTGCCCTATTGTCGCCAGGTGCACAGAGCAAGTTGTGACTTGCGGTGATGGTGCAGCTGGCAGCGGCTGCCAAGGCAAGTTCTCTGTGCGACGAGGCTCTGTGGTTCTAGGAAGGTTAAGTTGGTGGAGGGTGGGCAATGCTGGTGCAGCCAGGGCTCAGGTTCCAAAGCCAGCTCTTTCTGACTCATCTCCCTGCATTCTGGGGCTGCCTGGAGCATGTTAACGTCCAGGTCTCTGGTCTCCTTCCTCCTTTTACACTCCAAGTGCAGCACTGCCCTTACACAGGTTTTCTCCAGGAGTCGCTCAGGCCCCGCCTCAGCTTCCTGGAGTGGAGACCAAGAGCATGCAGGGCCGAGTGGACTCAGCTGATTTCAGGCCATCCTCCATACCAGCCAACTTCATCTGGAACGCAGGCCTGGAAGTAAAAGGCACTGAAAATGGACAGGGAGTAAGAGGAAAACATCACACTCCTGAGATTCATCCAGAAGCATGCTTGGAGTGCCCCTAATGTCTCCTCAGCAGGCTGCATTCTCCACCTCACCCCACTCTGAACTTGAAGGTGACACAAGATAATCCTTTCCACGTTCTTGGGAGGAGCCAGGTTACTCCCAGACTGGGAGGTGGGGTGCGGGAAGGGACAGGACAGACACAGGATGAGTTTACTTTGCACCCTGAAGGAACCTTCCAAGGTGACGTAGGCTGAATCCATCCTCCCACTCCCAGCCCTGGAGAGAGCAACACAAACACCAGCATACAGGAAGTTTAGAAAATTGCTTTTATTCTATTAGTAGTTGGAAAAATTAACTGGTACAGAAAAAAAGTTTTTAGTCGGCTGGAGAGAAGAGAAACCGAGTGCCAACCAAGAGAACTGGTGGCTCCTCTGGGAGGGATCCTGGCTGAACACAGTGAGGAGAAAGAGCACTGTGAACTAGAACCAGACCCTGCAGTCCAGGTCAGGCAGGTTATGCCACCTTCTGAAGTGTCTAAGTGCCTCAGGCATGAATCCCAATTCCTATTTACTTAGCCCAGCTCTGGGAAGGGGGGACTAGGATATGTGGGGCTTAAAATGGGTGATATGGCCATCTTTTTTCAGAGAAACTGACAGAACGGGAATTTTAAAAATGAATTTTCCATCTGACTTTATTTTCAAATACACTTTCTTTTTTAAAAAACCAATACACGTTCTGCAGGGATGACAAATAGTATTAGGAAATCCAATTATACAAAAAATACTACATCTAGAGTCTGGGGTAGATATATTTATTTTTGGTAACATACATTAAGTGGCACTAATTACACAGTAACTATAAGGTAACTAACATGAAACCACAGAACTGTAACTTTGCCACAGCTGCTCATGGACTTCGGCCTTTCTGACTGAGCACATTTTCAAAAAACTGGATGCCCACTCTAGAGCTATGCCAATGAAATCTGTTAAGGAGTAAAGCTCTGAAGTGATGACTCATCAGAGTACCTTGCAGCTGACAGATGACAGGCAGGACATGTTAGTTATAAAGTAGTTACAGCCTAATTCACAAAAGTTACCAACTGTTTCTCTTTCTAGAAAGAAGCAAGAAGTTAAGAAATTCCTTGAATTAGCGCCAGGTGTGTCAGGTGGGAGTGCAGAGGAGGGCTGTTAGAGCGGTGTCAGAAGGACCCCAGAGGGTCAGGTGGGTTGGACATCATTAATAATCACGGTTGGCTTCTAAATACTGGTAGCAAGATGACTTCTGATTTGTAATCTTAGGTAAATTATAGATAAATGAAAAAGGCCAGTAATCATATACTAAGATTAATAAACAGCACTTCAAAATTAACCGCATGAGGGTGTGCTTGCAGCAGGGTTTCACAAGACAAGGCACCCAGATTTTTTCTTTCCACGTCTGGCTTGCAGAGCAGCTCTCGTGGCCATTTCAAAAACCTCCCTCACTCCATCTTTGGTCTTTGCTGAACACTCCATGTACCCAAAAGCACCAATCCTGTTTGCCATATCTCTGCCTTCTTCCGGTTTTACCGGCTCCTAGCAAAGAGAAAAGAGTGCTTTCAGTTAACAGTATTACACACATACAGTAAATAGGTGTAGAGTTCACTCAAATTCAGCTAAAGGACTTCTTTTCAAAGCTGCCAAACTCCCAGATTTGAGTTCTGTCTTAGGACACTCATATGCAGTGAGCCCCCCGCCCCTTAATATAAAATCCCTATCAAATGAGGTCTTCTCTGGGAAGTAAAGAGAAAGAAGGAAGATGCCAGAGCCTCTGGAAGGTTAAGATCCTAGAGGGTTAAGGAGGGAATCAAGGGCAAAATTACTCCAACTGTTGATCTAGGGTAAACCCTTGGATATTCCTATAGTTAGCTTCACAGAGGACTGAATGCTCAAGGAAGGAAACAGATCCTGACCTTGACATTCAGACAGAGAAACTTCAGTGGGAGAACCTGGGCTGAAGACCTCGAGGCACTCCTCCTGCAATGGGGACGCCCTGCCATTGGGCCACCTGGCTTCTCAGAAGCCAAGATGCCACCTCCATCATCACTTTTATAAAGGCATCAGGGCTCTCTAATGGACTCCTTGCCCTCAGGATTTCCCAATCCTTCAGTTGCCACCAATTTATCTTTGGCCTCAAATATACCAAGGTAATAACTGGAGAGGGAAATCAAGAGCCTGATAAAGTTTCTGCATCTGGAGCACTGATTACTGCTGTGATGGTCCCTTCTCAGGCAGGCAATCCTTGAGGACACAGCACTACCTCACAGGAGAGCTTCTGTCTCATAATAGGGAGTCTTAGGGACCCTCTGTGCAGGCCCCAGTCAATGAAGGCCGGATGGACAGAGAGAGGCTTCTAGGACTCTCTCTGAAACAGCCTGGTGTGTGAGGATTTCTGCTGGGCTCCCTGAACCTCCAACGTTGGACCCTGGGGTCAAGAATGCTATAGGAAGACAGAGCCCCGCCCCAGACCATGCCTGCTTCATCTTGGCTAGCTCCCGCCTTGTGTGCTCATCATTCCGAAGATCCTTCTTGTTTCCAACGAGGATGATGGGCACATTGGGACAGAAATGCTTGACTTCTGGAGTCCATTTTTCTGGGATGTTTTCTGAAAGAAGCAAAATACACATAATTTGGGGATATATACAATTCTATCTTGAAGAATCTCCAAGAGCCCTAGATAAATTGCAAAGAAACTACTTCAAAAGTATGCTGGACATTTAATGGAATTTTACTAGTACAGAAAAAGGAAAATCTAACCCCCTTCCCTTAAGCACAGAATCATTAACTTTTCTCAGTCCCACCAAGGAGCTCAGATCCTCTGGAGGTGGGACCCAGGCAAAGGCTCTAGAGGAGCAAAGGATCCAGAACACAGGGTGGCTCCACAGGGGTGCCACTTGCTCCATGGAAGAAGGCACCGCATGGGCCATCCCTGTCACTGCTGATGATTCTGACCAAAGCTTACAGAAGGAGTTCCCATTCTGGGCTGGCCCAGAATCCATATGTTATCTCTACAGCTTGCTCACAGACCCTTAGCATTACCCCCACACTGTGGGTTACTGGTATTTCAAATGGCTCATGTGACTTTTGAAAAAGAGTGATAACCAGCTGTAGATTCTTGCCAACACTGTACTAACTTAGAAAGGTTATATGTACATCATGGTAGATGAGCGGCCCAGGTTCAACCTCCCACACCTACCACCTTGGGCATCTCATTGTCAGGGATGATTTTATAAAATGGGGATAACAGTAATACCTACCTTATATAGGGTTATTCTGAGTTAATGCATACGAAGTACTTAGAATGACAGTCATTTAAATGGCAGTGACGGTAATTTGAGACTGTATTTTAGAAGTAAACTGTTCACTCTGATGTCAAGACAAATTATCAAAAGGCAGGAGTTACTTAGAATATGGAAAGATGCTGTGTCTTCTGGCTGAAAGACACATCAGGTGGAGAAGCTACATGAGTGAGGTCAAGAAACTCTTATAATTCAATGCTGCACTCTTCAGCACACAAGATGGACACTTGACTGCTTCTTTCTTTCTTTGCTACAGCAGGTACAGAGTTGATTATATCACTAATGTGACAATTTGAAACGCAAAGCCTTATTCTGGAACAGAGAGGTTCCCAAGAAATTCAGGGTCCCAGTCTTCAAAGCAATAAAGAGAAAAGGGCCAGCACATCTAATGGTGAAGCCAAACAGCTTCAGCGCTGAACCCTGTTCTGCATCCCCTGGTCAGTTTTCAGTTCAGCTGCAACAGTGATCACTTTAAAAGGTGAGTGAGATCATATTGCTCTCTTGTTCAAACCTTCTAAGAGCTCCATCTCACTCATGATGAAAGAAGTCCATGCCATTAACCACATGGCTCTGCAACCCTCACTCCCACCTCCTCTGTTACAGCTACACTGGATTCCTTCCTTCCTCTTCCTGCCTCAGTGACTTTGCACCTGCTGTTCTCCCTGCCTGGAAAGCTCTTTTGTTAGATATCTGTATTGGCCTCCCTCACCTCCTTCAGGTCTCTGCTCAGAAGTTACCTTTTTAGTGAGGTCCTTGACCATCTTATGGTCATGCTCTAAAATAGCATACTACCATGGCCCATTTCCATACCCACTTCAATAAATGTTATTTGTAACATTTCTTGCTATTGGATTTATTGTTTTGTTTTGTTTTTGATTAACTGTTGTTTGTGCTCTTCTGTCTCCCTTCATCTAGAAGTTCCATAAGTAGGTGCTCAATAATTACCTGCTGAATATATGAAATTATTACTCCAATAGCCCCTGAACCCCCTGGAATTCAGGACACGTAAATTAAAATGAATTGCCTGTTTTACCTTCACTTTTCATGAATAATTTAAAAACAATTTTTCACTTTTTAATTCAATGATGGTAATCACTTATAATCTCTCCCACCCCCAAAGTAATCTGATTACATCGGGGCACATCACTTTACATGGATTTACAGTAGGGTTTTGGGGGGGGTCTTTCGGAATTCCAGAAAGCTAGAGAAAAGGAATCCTTGTCATTTAGATCAGGGGTCAGCAAATACAAAAACAGACTCCAGGCAAGATTTTTTTTTTTTTTTGTGAGGAAGACCGGCCCTGAGCTAACATCCGTCGCCAGTCCTCCTCTTTTTGCTGAGGAAGACTGGCCCTGGGTTAACATCTGTGCCCATCTTCCTCCACTCTATATGGGATGCCGCCACAGTGTGGCTGACGAGCAGTGCATTGGCGGGCGCCCGGGATCCGAACCTGCGAACCCCGGGCTGCCAAGCGCAGACTAAAGCGCTGCGCCACCGGGCGGCCCCAGACTCCAGGCAAGATTTTAAGTCAAGTTTTACTGGAACACATCCAAGCTCATTCATTTATATATTTTCTATGGCTGCTTTGATGCTACAACAGTAGACCGTGTAGCTCTAGCAAAATTCAGTAGTTGTAACAGAGAACATATGGCCAACAAAGGCTAAGATATTTACTATTTAGCCTTTTACAGACGTTTGTGGACCCCAGATCTCAACTAGAATCTAGACTCTAGACCAATTGCCAGTGAGACAGCAGAGGCTCCAAAATGTAAACTGTCTATGGTCACTGGATTGGCTGGCAGCAGGGCTGAAACCTGCACACTGACATTCTGATTCCTGATTAAACTTGTTATCCTACACCTAGACTCAGGGCCATCGTCTAACATCCAACCACAACCAGGTAAAAACAAAGTCCACCATTAGGTTGACATTAGCTTTTCATTTTTTTGATAGACACTTTTGAGTTCCCATGACACATTTTACTGGGGCAAACTACTGGTGGGATTCTCCCTCACTCCCTAGCCAAGATAAGAGAAAAGACCCTTAGCAAAACCAAGCTAGCTCAGTCAGCTCAGCGAAGGGCCCCCACCTACCTACCACACTCCTACAGTGACCTCCAGTGAAGGCACAGCATCCTCCAACCTCAGACCCTATCCCTGGATGTGTTTCTACTTTAGAGAGGGAGATCAATCTTTCTTTACCTCTTTCTACCTCTGCTCTCCTTCCCTAGGGACTGCCCTTTGGGGGAGGGGCCAGCAAGAAACAGTCATGACTAGTAAACAGACAGAAGTCAAAAGCTAAAGATCTTCTTCAAGACCAGGAAACATATTCTTAAAAGAAAAAAGTGAGACTGAAGAATAATAACTTTTTGTTCTGAAGGTGTTTCTGTCCCTATGGAATTTATGACTTAGACAATGAGGCAGAGGGCACACAGTCCTCTTCATTCCCAAAAGATTTAGGCAAAGTCCATGATATGTGTGTCTGAGAGGAGGGTGTCACATGGCTCCATTTTCTCTGTGGCCTAAAGCTCTGCCCCAGCCTCCAGAGCCTTCCAACAGCCCCTGGAGGGAAGCTTTAGTTTGAAAACCGTAAGTAAACACAACTGTTGAAAATGACCCAAGTGAACCAACGGCAGAGTGTACCCGCTCTGTCTCAGTGCTGGGAGACACTGCACAGGGGGCTCAATCTTAGCCTGGTTCCTTGGGCAAGTGGTTCAAAGTTTCAGAGCATCCCCAGTATTGTCATTAAAGTGAGTACAACCATGACAAAAAAACGGCCACTCTAATCCCAACTCTGCAGTATAAGCCCGGGCCACCAGCAGGCCCTCAAAGGTTGTTTGTGTTAATGATGACAATATCCTTGGCCCATCTGCTGCCCTGTAAAGAAAGAACACTACAGCATCAAGTGAGACATTTCATCATCTTCAGCACAAACTGAAAGCAAGTTCTGTTTCAGGCCTTGGTGCCTTGTTTTGCAGAGTGTGAGGTCAGCATTATTCAGTCTTTTTCAGAAGGAATGTGACTTCTGAAACACGTGACCAATTGAACTAGTGGAATGGTCAGGTTCAAGTGTCTCTTTATTAACTAAGACACTTAGAAAAGGGCTAAAATAAGGCTTTAAAAACACTACTGGGAAACAGCACATAACCAGTCTAGGGGTTGAGAGGCAGCAAGCTCAATATGAAGTACTGAAAAAGGAATGGGCACCCAAAAAAGCCTTCCCCAAATTTTAGTCCAAAAGATGGCTTTTATTTGGAACCCACCTACTTTACAAGGTGGACATGGAAGCCATGGGAGACCTAGACCTAGGTTCCTGAAAAGGGACCCAGGGCTCAGGATCTACAGTCCCAAGGCTCGAGGACTCTGGCTACTGATGATTCCTCTTTGAAGCTCATGTCTGCTTTTTAGCCACTTGATGCCCAGAAAGGACCTGAGAAACCATAGGTCAGCCAAGCACACAGTCAGTGACAAATATCAGGCTGCAGGGCTACTCACCTAAACTATCAGGGCTGTCAATGGAGAAACACATCAGTATAACATCGGTGTCCGGGTAGGAGAGAGGCCTCAAGCGATCATAATCTTCCTGCCCAGCTGTGTCCCACAAAGCTAACTCTACCTGTGATAGAAAAAATAAACACAAGAGTGCAAGGTTAATCCCGCTACTCACTTTCAGAAGAAGTGACGCTTACCACAGTACATTCAAATGGCAGACTGTCCAAAACAGTAAAACACAAGAGTGTTCACTTTTATTAGAATCAAGCCTGAAGGTGGAGGGTGTATTTCAATGGTTTTAGGTTGAAATTTCTCAAAACCGCAAATTTTATAAACAGATACTAGAACTGAATAAAGTGCATAATTCAAAATGTCAAGTCAAAAGTAAATTTATAGCTTGTAAGAAGTAGTCAATTATAAATAATATTCTACATAGCAAGGAAAGTGGATGAACAAGAGGGGAAATCAAACTGTAAATAACCTTCCACCAGGTGTACAAGACAAGACAGGGAAAAGCCAGACTGAGTGACTTCTCCTAATATATTCTCTCTCAACCATTTCCTTATTTTGTCTCACCATTCTGCTCCAATGTGGAAACATGGAGACAAGACTGGACTTCTTTTTTAAGTTGGTGGGTAAGAAAAGATGCCATGTTGGGTGTTAGGCAAGGTCTGAGCTGATAGGAAAGGCATCTGGCTCTGCCTTTACTGCTCAAAAAACTTCTGAATGGCTGAATGAAAGTACCACATAAGGTATTAGGGTACTCCTTTCACACCTGGGAATCTGCTCACCTTCCTGTAGTAGGAGGGCATACTGATGCCTGGGATCTAGACACAGGTCCTCTTCCACGTTGTCCAGCACTGCAGCCAGCTCGGTCAATTCTTCTTACAACCAGAGTGGATTTTTAACACCCTCTGCTCAGGGACCCTTTGGGGCCCAAGGAGCTCTCCCTCCAATACTTGGAATACCCTTCTTCTCCTAGTACCTTCACAGCCCATATTTCAGAGCTTCTAAATATCATTCTTTCTTAAAAGTGATGGCTAATTATCTCTTCCACGTGCAATCTCAGCCTCAGGATGCGTCACTTACAACCTCCACAAGGCCCACTATACTTCTGTCATGCACACATGCCATCAGCTTGGTATGTGTATCCACTATCTATGACACATTGATGCTCAATCCTCACAACATTTTGGTCTGACTTCAAAATGGCACAGCTCATTCACTCTCTGCCAAATCCCACTCCCCTGGCCCCTCCACATCTCATGAGCATTCAGTCAGACACATCCAACCCTGATTATCTCCTGATAAATGGTTCCAGGGTGTTGGGCCTGTCTCATGTCAGAATGGGCCTTTCCACTTTTGGTAGGCCTATTGCTGGGACCATGATCTCCTAGAATCTTGGATGTTCCCTAGGCTCTGTTAGTGCATACTCTTACACAAACATTCCCAGGCAGCGGCCTCTCCTACCTAGGGGGCTACCGAGTTGCTCTGAAATAGGCAGCTGGCTGTGATACCTTCTTCCAGATCAAGCACCTTTGTTTCAGGGTTTCTATCCCTAGGTGAGGGGGGTTACCCTGTCTTGGCAAGGTCAGGCATGTTCAAAGCTGGCAGCACAAGAAAGGTACTCAGAGACCATTTCTCAAGGTTTTAAGACAAGATCTCTAAATTTCTTATGTGTAAGATCCTGGTTGTTCCAAGACCGCCAGGCACAGATGATGCCTCCAGAAGAGCCATTACTGCCCCCAGAACATACATACTGCCACAGGTGCAAAAGACTTTCCCAACTGATGGTCACAGACACACAGCAACCGATAGCTGCTCTCTCTGGAGAGCATGACAGGATAAAACCAGCAATATACATTCACTAGGCTTTTGAGAAATGTGCTATGAAAACACCAACCTGACCCGCTTCCCTTAAGCCACTGAGTCTTTCTGTGTATGTGTGGCAATCCAAGTTAGACAAGAGGGCCATTATGTGACAGTAGGCCCAAAGATCTCAGCACATTCCCACCCAGTTTGTCATAACTGGGCCCCTTCTCTACACAAAACCAGTCTTCTTATCAGGCCCACAGAAACACCTGTATCCAAACATCCATGCAGACTGAGGTTGAACTGGCAACACTCTGCACTGATGGGCCACCTGCAGGGTAGGACCCAAAGTTCTGTTAGACTGGAATTTAATGTTGTTTTTTTTTTCCATCCATTCTTGGCCAGAAAGTTGCCTTGGGGTTCCTAATGGCATGACAGCAATCATTGTGGCCCACATTACAATCGGATAAAATGGACTACAAACTATAAAAGGGGGTTTTGAGTATGCTATTGTTTAGCCCAATTTGTAAAGTGCTTTGGTGCTTCCAAATGATTTCAGTACTTCAAAGAACCCTGATGTCACCTGTAAAGTGGTTTTAACCACTTTACAAATGAAGGCAGCTCAAAGGTTAGGAAGCTTACTCATGGTCACAGAACTATCAGGACACCCTATAATGAGGGACCCGAGAATTCCAAGCAGCTGGCCTAATGTGCTTTCCATACACGGTGCCACAAACTGAGGCTAGGTGACACTGGGACAGAAAGGGATAGTAAGTAAAGCAAGAAAACGAGAAGGCAGAAAGAAGATGGAATTATGGAAGCCAATAAATTAGGTACTAGCAGCATGAGACGTGACTAAATGCCCAAGAGGACTGTGTGTCTTGGAGAAGAGCTCTTTTTCTAGTTTTCTTTTTAGCTGACCCATCTGCAATGGGAATCTCATTCCTCTTCAAAAGATGTACAGGAAGCTGGGTAAGACATTTTGACAACAAAAGGGAGCAGAGGATAAAAAAATATATACTCTTAATTCCAGAAGAGCTTCGCCCCAGCCTTGCCAGCAGGATTCAGGACAGACATGGGAAAACACTATCCTCACTGCCAATGACAGGTAATTGAAGCAACTGTGGCAGCCTGTTTACATTAAAGTCAAAAAAACATTTTAAAAATGCTGGTGGTGTAGACCAGTATAACCAATCCTTTGAGAAGCTTAATCAGTAAGGACCTCTCGACCAAGTAATCTCATACTTCAGCACTTATTGAAATACTAGGACAGAATTTTAAAAAATCTATCCAGAGAAAGAGGTTCATTTTAGCATTACCCATTTGGCCAAAAACTAAATTTCGAATATAAAGAAAGCTGAAAAGAACATATATGCTAAGGCTTCCCCATGTGAAATACATATGAATGTGGACAAAGTCTAGATGATAGCAGTTAAAAATGAACAAAGTTGGGCTAAGATGGCGGGAACCAGGAAGAAACTGGATTTCTCATTCTAACATTTTTGTTATTGTTATATTGTACACTGAAGAGACTAAAAGACCCCTAATTCTCTACAGGCTCTATGAATAGCCTAACATGCAAAATAGTATCAGTTGCTGTGGAAAGTGTACTTACCTGCTTCCCATCCACTTCAATATCTGCCACATAGTTCTCAAACACCGTGGGTACATACACCTCTGGGAACTGGTCCTTGCTAAAGACGATGAGCAAGCAAGTCTTGCCACAGGCTCCATCACCAACAATCACCAGTTTCTTCCTGATGGCAGCCATTGCTGAAATGCAAGACAAAGGTGTTATCTAGAATGCACAAGAAGCCATAATATATGCTTCAGGTTATGACACACACTTTTCTGATCATCAAGCATAAGCCTCTATTAGCAAACCCAAATACAAAATGCGAGCACACCTTTCCACTTTTGGTGTCATCCCAGAAACCCATAACTAACATTGTACTTAATGGTGAAAAGACCAGAAGCTTTCCTTCAAGATCAGGAACAAGAAACAGATGTCTACTCACGCCACTTCTATCCAACTTGATACTGGAGGTTCTAGCCAGGGCAAGTAGGCAAGAAAATGAAATAGAAGACACCCACATCAGAAAGAAGAATTAAAACTATCTTAATTCACAGATGACATGATCTTATATAAGTGGAAAATCCTAAAGAATCCACTTAAAAACTATCAGAACGGGGCTGGCGCAGTGGCGTGGCTGTTAAGTTCACATGCTCCCCTTTGGCGGCCCAGGGTTTCGCAGGTTAGGATCCCGGGTGTGGACAGATGCACCACTTGTCAGCCATGCTGTGGTGGCGTCCCATATAAAGTAGAGAAAGATGGGCACAGATGTTAGCCCAGGGCCAGTCTTCCTCAGCAAAAAAAGAGGATTGGCAACGGATGTTAGCTCAGGGCTAGTCTTCCTCACACACACACAAAAAAGAACTGTAACAGAGTTCAGCAAAATAAAATTAGAATAAACAAATTCAGCAAAGTTGCAGGATATAAGATGAACATATAAAAATCAAACTGTATTTCTATATCTTAGCAATGAACAAACAAAATAAAATTAAGAAAACAATTTCACTTACAATAGCGTTAAAAAAATAAAAAAGGAATAAATTTAACAAAAGAAATACAAAACATACTCTGAAAACTACAAAACATTGTTGAAAGAAATTAAAGATCTAAATAAATGGAAAGACATTCATCTTTATGGACTGGAATACAACACTGTTAACCGGCAATATCCTCCAAATTAATCTACAGATTCATCACAATCCCTATCAAAATCCCAGCTGGCTTCTTTGCAGGAATTGATAAGCTGATCAGAAAATTCACATGGAAATTCAATGGACTCCAAATGGCCAAAACAATCTTGAAAAAGAACAAAGTTGCAGGACTCCCACTTCCTGATTTCAAAATTTACACAAAGCTACAGTAGTCAAGACAGTGTTGCACTGTCATAAAGTTAGAACTCTACCTCACATCATATACAAAAACTAACTTAAGATGGATTATAGGCCCAAATGTAAGAGCTAAAACCATAAAACATTTCTAATTTAAAAACAATGCGGTAAAAATATACATAAAATTTACCATTTTAACAATTTTTAAGTGTATAGTTTAGTGGAATTACATATATTCAAATTGTTGTGCAACCATCATCACCATCCATCTCCAGAACTTTTTTCACCTTCCAAAACTGAAACTCGATCTATACTCATTCATTAAAAAATAACTCCCCATCTCTCCCCACCCCCAGCAACCACCATTCTACTTTCTGTCTCTATGAATTTTACTACTCCAGTTACCTCATGTAAGTGGGATCATACAGTATTGGTCCTTTTGTGACTGGCTTATTTCACTCAGCATAATGTCCTCAAGGTTCATCCACGTTGTAGCATGTGTCAGAAGTTCCTGTCTTTTTAAGGCTGAATAACATTCCACTGTGTATATATACATATATATACCCATTTTGCTTATCCCTTCATCTACTGATAGGTGTTGGGGTTCCTTCACCTCTTGGCTCTTACGAATAATATATTATCACAATATATTGTGACTAGTACATTCACAAACGTATCCATCACCAGCAACCAAAGAAAAAAACAGATATATTGGACTTCATAAAAATTTTAAAAACTTTTGTGCTTCAAAAGATATCAAGAAAATGAGAAGATGACCCACAGAATAGGAGCAAATGTTTGCAAATAACGTATCTGATAAGGAATTTATATCTAGACTATATAAAGAACTCTTACAACTCAACAACAAAAAAACAGCTTAGGTCAGTGGTCTGGTTCAGAGTGTTTCATGAGGTTGCAATAAAGATGTTGATTTGGATCCAGAATATATAAAGAACTCCAACAACTCAATAATAAAAAGACAAATAATCCAATTTAAAAATAAGCAAAGGACCTGAACAGAAATGATGCAGCAATTCTACTCCTAGATATATACAGTCATGCACCACATAATGACGTCTTGGTCAACAATGGAAAGCATATATGATAGTGGTCCCATAAGATTAGTTCTACATAGTCTAGCTGTGCAGTAGGCTACATCATCTAGGTTTGTGTATAAACACTGATGTTCACACAACGACAAAATTGCCTAACGATGCATTTCTCAGAACGTTATCCCCATCATTAAGCGACACATGACTGTACATCCAAGAGAAATGAAAACGTTTATGTCCACACAAAAATTTGTACATGCACGCTCATAGCAGCATTATTAATCATAGTCAAAAAGTGGAAACAAACCAAACATTCAACAACTGATGAATTCATAAAATGTAGTACATCCATACAATGGAATATTATGCAGCAATAAAGGGGGGGAGTACCAATATATGCTACAACATGGATTAACCTTGAAAACAACGTATGTGAAAGAAGCTAGTCACAAAGAACCACATACTGTGTGATTCCATTTATGTGAAATGTCCAGAATAGGCAAACGTAGAGACAGAAAGTAGATTGGTGGGTTGCCTATGGAAGGAAGCAGGGAAAGGAAGAATAGGGAATAACTACTAAGGGAATAGTGGGCTTTCTTTTTGGGATGACGAAATTTTTCTCAAATGATTGTGAGATAGCTGCACAACTCTATGAACATACTATAAACCAATGAATTGATACTTTAAATGGGTGAATTTCAAGGTATGTGGATTATATTTCAACAAAGCTGTTACCAAAAAAAAAGAAAGAAAGAAAGAAAGAAGACATGCAGACCCCCTCCAATTGGCAGAGACTAATGGTCAACCACCCCAATTCCCACATTCCCTCTTAGAACAGCACTCCAATTTTCAGCTGTGCACTCTGTTGCCCAGCTAAAAGGTTATATTTCTTAGCTTTCCTTACATGAGGTACGCCCATGTAAAAAGTTCTAGCCCATGAGATGTAATCAGCAGTATCTTGTGGGATGACTTCCAGGAAGTCTTCCTGAAAGTGAGGTCACATGCCCTTCTTCATCTCCTTCCTCCTTCCTGGTGCTTAAACCTGGAGTCAGGGCTGCTTTTTAAACAGCCATCCTGGAATGTGAGGATTAGTGCCACTCTCCACACTCTGGAGTTGTAGGAATAAAAGATACAAAGAGCCTGGATCCCAGACGTTCTTGGGAGCCACCATCTCAGCCCCAGACTGCCTACTTCTGCACTTCTTTTATGTGAATGAAAGATAAATGTCTTGTTTAAGGTGGTATTATTCAGGTCTCTGTTACCAATAGTCAAACTAACCCTCAACAATACATACTGACAAAACCATATTATCTAAAAAGAATGCTTTCCAAACCGGAGTGAGTGAAAACAATCTATTGAGGTACATGAAGGAAACATTTGAAACTCATTTTTTTATTCTAGAAGACATAAGAAATTTAGCTTTAAAATTTAATACAGGGGCCGCCTGGTGGCGCAGCGGTTTAGTCCGCGCTTGGCAGCCCGGGGTTCGCGAGTTCGGATCCCGGGCGCCCGCCGACACACTGCCTGTCAGCCACGCCGTGGCGGCGTCCCATATAACGTAGAGGAAGATGGGCACGGATGTTAGCCCAGGGCCAGTCTTCCTCAGCAAAAAGGGAAGGATTGGCAACAGATGTTAGCTCAGGGCTGGTCTTCCCCACACACAAAAAAATTTAATACACATAAACTCATAAGCAGAAGGTTCCATACTGGGAAAGGCTGACAGTACTGCCATCATCATTTGAGTTCTCATCATAGTGTGACATACTGTACTGGCTATGTGCCTGGCTAATTATGAAGTTAACCAAACCCACAAACAATCTAGTGATTTTTTAAAAGATTTTTTTATTTTTTGCAAAAAAGTAGTGGATTGAGGGTAATACTAAAAATGAAAGCACAATAATAAGCATATATATAAAGGGGAAATGTGCTCAATATAAATTTTTAAGCAATAGGAGCATGCAATCAAAACAGTATTGTATTTAGACCAGCGTTTAAACTATAGCCCAGCACTCTGGCCACCTATTCAGTTCCTATATCCATACCCCCCTTCATTTTTGCTTTGGATTCCTAATGGATATGGGACCTGCCTCAAGGTCCTGCACTTGTTTCACTTGAGTTTTGTCTTCCAAACAGACTGCAAATCACCTCAGAGCAAAGAATATATCTTTCTCTGAAAGAATATATAAATCTCTTTGCAGCCTTACGTGGTTTAGAACTTTACCGGACACATAGTAGGTATTAAGTAAATCCAAAAATAAAACAAACAAAAAACCTTTTTCATGAGAAAGGAGAGAGAGACTACCTCATTTTTAGCCTCCTATGAAATAATCCAGGGCAGAGACACTACTGGATTTACCTCTTAAAAAGTCCTTCCTCTATGTTCAGTCTGACTGCTAATATCTTGACAAGATTCATAAACCATTTTCTGTTTTTCTCATACTCTCAAATTCATGTCAAGATTTTAAATAGTTTATACATCTCCTGAGGCCTGACTTGTATTGGTTTGTGCCCAAAGTTAAACAACTAGGACCTTATGAATGAGGCAAACAAAATTCATCAGGAATTCTCCCTGAAGAAAAGGTTGCCATCTTTGAATAGCATCCTTTCTAGAAGGCATTCAATTCTTAAGAAATAATCTCTCTCAATCTAATGTGGTTAAAGACACACAAAATGAAAATGCCAAGGAGCAAACAAAAAGCCTCCATAAAGTTTTCCTTGGGGAACATTTGGCCCAGGAAAGGTGTAAAACCATTCACCCTTTATTGGTGACAAAGACAGAAATTACAAGTGATTATGGGTCAAAACGAAAATTACAATTTACAAGGTAATTTCTAGGAAGCTGGGAGTCTAGTAATACAACCAGAGTTGCTGACAAGAAGTGAAAAGTACAAACATGAGAAAATGAACTTGCTACTTTTTCCTGAAATGACTCAGGACAAAGTTTTACTCTAGTATCTTTCCTTTCTCCTTTGCTATAATCCAGTATCTTTTCAAGTAGATGGCTTGCCAGCTTGAGAAAGATCACGCTGAGCTCTTTCTGCAGTTTCTCTGCCAGTTTTGTCACCTCCAGGCTCAATTCAGTCTCAGAAATAATTCTTAGAGCTTTAAGTAGAGGTTTATTTTTCCAGTAACACTCAGTTATAACGTATCTAAGTCACCTCTAACAGTATGCAAAAGACTCTATTTCTTTTAAAAGTTATTTCCCTCAGGGGCCGCCCAGTGGCGCAGCGGTTTAGTCCGCGCTTGGCAGCCCGTGGTTCGTGAGTTTGAATCCCGGGCACCCGCCGACATACCGCCTGTCAGCCATGCCATGGCGGCGTCCCATATAAAAGTGGAGGGAGATGGGCACGGATGTTAGCCCAGGGCCAGTCTTCCTCAGCAAAAAGGGGAGGATTGGCAACAGATGTTAGCTCAGGGCTGGTCTTCCCCACACACACACAAAAAAAGTTATTTCCCTCAGTTCAAAACCTTTAGAATAAGTTACTGTGCCACCCTCACTAAAGTCAAAAGTAGCTCCCTCATGGTGTTGAAAGGGCACAGAAAATACCTACTTCAAGTTATGTTCTCTGCCATCACAGTCTTTCCTCAAATCTCAAAAAACACTGAGTTCTAGCTGTGGACCAAACTTCAGCAAATTACATTAACATTACTATTAACAAACAAAACAAAGACAACAAATACTGCAATATATTTCCCACCCACATGCAAACAAAAATGGGGGCCCAAGAAAAGCAACTGAGGGGCTACATGCAGTGTCCCATGTAATCCCACACTTTGTACTCAGACAAAAGAGCAGACAGCTTACTAATTCTCAGGAGCCCACACCACAGCCCTTCAGTGCAGCAACCCTCTAGAGGGGCTATGGGGACCTCAGCAAGCATTTTTTATGGGTTCTGGAATTACAGAAGGCACTCAGTGAATACCAATTACTACTAGGGTCTCTCCCTCCAGCCCAGGCCTAACCTCAGGTCCTCTAGTACCTTTCAATTCATACAGTATTGCCTCCTGTGCTATCCCATACGCTCTTCCTCTCTCTCTCAGTCTACTGGCTCCCTTCTCTCAATTTACAATAAAGTGCAGGGTGCCTCTGTTTTAAAACAATGAATCTTCCCATACCTACGCTTTCCTTTAGTTACCTTCCTCTCTCTGGCCTGTTTCAAAGAAAAGGTATACATTTCTGCTGCTTCTTACCCACTCAACTTGTTTCAATTCCTCCAATCTGCCTTCTGCCCAAACTTCTACTGAAACTTTCTCAAAAGTCACCAACGATCTACCCTCACAAAATCCAAACCTCATTCTCCTTGATATTTTTTGTTGCAATGTACCTCCCTATCCTTGGACCTCCCTGACAAAATACACTGACTCTAAGCGCTAAGCTCTAAGTCTTCTGTCTCCTTAGCTACAGCCTCCATACCTAATCATTCCCCCCAACTTTTTTCCCTCAGTTTCCTAATACTCTATCTCTGGGGATTGCAATTCTTCAAATATCACTTCTACACACAAGACTTCCTAATCTCTCTGACCCAGTCCCTGTTCTCAAACTCCTGACACAGCTCAAATCTGTGCTCTACTTGCACCTCAAATTCAACGTCTCCAAGACATCATCCCATCTTCTGTCAAATCTTCTTCTCTTCCCAGTTCCCCCAATCTTAGTGGTGAAAACAAAACTATACTACTAATGTACTCAACTCACTGTAGAAACCCTGAAGTTAAAATGATTCTCTTACTTTGTTCTTCACAGCGTGACTACTGCCAAGTTCTGGGGAATTCTATCCCTTCATGGATCTCACTTCCACCACTACCATTACCAACTTTGCATTCCCACAGCCAGCGTTTCTCAGTACTAACTACCTGGAAAAAACCAAAATCCAACTAGTCTCCTCACTTCCCTTCCGTCCTGCCTGCTGCAGCCAAATTTTCCACTCCTATGCCTGAGCTTCACAGTTTATCACATCTTTGCTCAAAGTCCTTCAGAAGGCCCTCAATGCAAAAATCAGGTCAAGACACCTCAGCCTTACCTTTAGGGTCCTCTAAAATTCTAAAAGCAACCTATTTTCCCCTCCCATCTTCTTTCCATTCCTTATCACACTTGGTTTCATTAACTTGCTTTGTAGAACTCCTCCACCCCAGCTCAAAGCAATACCTTCTTTGAAAATTTTTCCCCTTTCCCCAGAAAATTAACACCTCACCTGTCAATCTCAAGTATCACCTTATGTTCCAAAGCCTATTTCTGGCCCTACATCTTTTACCCTCGAAACTCAGATGGTGTTTCCAGGGGGGGCTTTGGACCTCTCTTGATCCTTATATCATACACCTCAATTCAACCACTTTTACCAGGCATCCTATTCTTTGAGAGAGGTAGCAGTTATATTTCTGTGTGCTTGACTCATACCCCTTCCTGGAGTGTAAGTTCCTTCAGGACAGGGACTACTTCTGGCTTGGCCTATCCTCACTTGGAGCTGTATTCTCAGCTGCATTAATATGACAAGGACATGCTGAATAGGATTCATGTGCAGAGGAACAAAAGCCCAAAGAAGGGGCATGTTTCCCAAAAATACTGATAAAAAACCTGACTCCTTGGCACTTTCTGATCAATCTTTTCTTGAAGCAATGACCGTTTCTGGAAAACTATTTGAACCTGGATATGTGCTATACTCAGCAGAGAATTTCAACGACATTACTTTGAAAAACAGACTACCAAAATATGTCAACCTAGTAAGGCAGGCTACTTCTGCCTGACTTACTAGGGATGTTTTTGAAGTCTCAATATTCCAGCCTCCCTCACTTTATGTCTGACATATCATATGTAATATTTGCTATCTGCCTTTCAAAAGCCTCCAATTTTAAGTACATACTTCCTACCATCACTGTATTGCAGTTGGATCCTTCACACCCGAATACATCTCTGTAAAATGCTGCCAGAAAGCCAGGTAGTGCCACACAAAAATGCCTGCTCTTAGTGGTGACTGTTCATTAGGGGGACAGTATACCAAGTGTATCAGGCCCAGCCCTGGCTTTTGATTTACAAGGCCAAGAAAATTCCCTGGAAGGGAACATATGCAGTATCAGTGGCTGCCACAACCTCTCAAAATCAACCACAATGAGAAATGAAGGTGACCTTGACTTGCATGTGGAGCCTGCCTTGCCTCTGGTGCCTTGCTTTGATAACAGTAACTATTCTATAGGCAATGTGAAAGCCCTGCAGTCCTCCCAGTATAGTCTCACTTACAAAGTCACTGATGACCACACCAAAAAAAAAAAATCAGTAAGACCCTAATTCTGTGTCCAGAATGCTTGATGCTTTAACCTACAGCAATAGGATGAACTCAACACCACCACATGGGTGGCTGTCTGTGGCTGGCATTCAATGATCTGGTAGTTAAAGCATAAAATACAATTTAAAAAAAACTATTAACTGCTATATTTAAGGGTTTCTATTAAAAAGCAGGAAACTTTTATTTCTCCAGAGACTTGAAACTTATTAAAGATTGGCTCTTAATTGGAATTCAGGAGGACAGAAATGGCCCTACTGCTGAGGAGCATAGTTCTGGGAACAAATGGCAAGAGGTCACCATTCTGGAACCCACCACCTTCCTTCTACAAGAGGAAAGAAGGGCTGTCTGGATATAAACATCCTCCCTTGAACAGCAGCGAGGACAGAGGGTAAGAACATCTTTTTTGTGATGTGCAAATCCTGATTACATGGTCATAAGCACTTGGAGCAATGCCCCTTTTAGTGTGACTCCTCTGCTGGCATTGATGATGAAGCACTTTTCCAAGCATATACCTCACTGGCCCCATCACAGGCTTGGGATTTTGGAGGACAACCACAGCAACCACAAGACACACTTCACTGTCACATCTGATAGTGATGTGTATTCCAAATAGTAGTCCACCACTAATCAGGCTGTTTGTGGCTCCATTTCTGCCTCATCCTATTACCTGACATAGAACTTCTTCAAAAAACATACTATGCTAATCATTCTTCTCGTCTTCTCTTTAATAATGATACAAATGGTGTTAGAAGCTTCAAAATCAGGGGTTGGGGGAGAGCAAAATGGATAAAGGGGGTCATTTGTAATGACAACAGATGGAAACTGGACTTTCAGTGGCGAATATGATGTAATGTATACAGAAGTTGAATTATAATGATGTACATACACCTGAGATCTATATAATGTTATAAACCAAAGTGATCTCAATTTGAAAAAAAAAAAGAAATTTCAAAATCTGCTATACTACAACAGATCCTAATTAACTGTGTGAACCTTCATGAGCCACCATTACACAGGTGTATGACAATGCACTTCCTATACATTTGATAAGAACTGATTTGATCCTAAACTTCCAGAAGCAGATATATTTATCATTCATTCCATTTTACCAGTGGGGAAAGAAGCTCAGAGTTAGTAGATTTCAGAGTAAAGCCAGTATGTTATTAAAATAATTTTCAAACTGAGAAACCATTCTGGAATAAGGTACACAGTTCCCATCTGTTTTTAGAGATTGCTGAAATCTAACTTGTGCAATTGGGATACACAATAAAGGATTTACTCATTGCCAAAGAGGTCTACAAATCAATCACACTCAAACTCCATTAGCCTAAATTTCTGCCAGTAAACAGATAAACTAGGCCAGGTCTACTCAGCAAACATATCACAGAAACCCCGTGCCCACTGACATCCAGTGAAAGGTATATGGCACATCTAACTGGGGGAGGCCAACATGTGAAAAGAAAGAAGCTATTCTATTAGAAAGTGTGTGTATACACACACACACACACACACACACACACACAAGTCTTTCTCAAAAATAGCTTTATTGAAATATAATTCACATACCATACAATTTATCCACTTAAAGTATACAATCTGAGGATGTAACGTACAGATACTGATTATAGTTAATAATACTGTATTATATACTTGAAAGTTGCTAAGGGAGTAAATCTTAAATATTCTCACCACAAAAAGGAAATGGTAATTATGTGATGTGATGCAGGTGTTAGCTAACACTATGGTGGTAATCATTTTGCAATATATTAAGTGTATCAAATCAACACTGTACACCTGTAACATAATATTATATATCAATTAATATCTTAATAAAGCTGGGGAAAAAAGTATACAATTCAATGGGTTTTCATATATTACAGTATTAATTTTTAGAAGTTGTGATAATATATAACAAAATTTGCCATTCTAACAATTTTTAAGTGTACAATTGTGATACTGTGATTTTTAATAAGAAATATATATTTAGCCTTCATCCCAGTTCCTGGCACACCCCGCCTAAAATCCTTGTAATTTCCTCAGCAATATGAGCAATGGGAGAGTTTTTTGTTATAATATTTGGTCTTTTGACCTCAAATAGCTCCAGAGTGATCAAGGTGAAAGGTGTGTCTTGTTATTTATAACACGCTCTTTTTAACCACACCTGAGTTTATGTTAATGAGGTGACTTTTGGAAAATCCCTAAGTGTAGGGACTGGTTGCAAGAGGAACCAACCATGTGATTAGAGGGTTGGAACTTTCAGCATCCCCTAGCCACCTTGGGTAGAAAAGAGGGGCTGAAGGTTGAATTAATCACCAATGGTCAATGAATTAATCAATCATGCCTGTGTATCATCAAAGCCTCCAAAAACCCCAAAAGGACCGGGTTCAGAGAGATTCCAGGTTGGTGGACACATGAAGATGCTGAGAGTGGCACATCTCGAGAGGGCATGGAAGCTCTGTGCCCCTGCCCACATATCTTGCCCTATATACATCTGGCTGTTTCCCAGTTATATCCTTTTATAACAAAACAGTAATCTAGTGAGTAAAATATTTTCCTGAGTTCTGTGAGCCACTCTAGCAAATTAATCAAACTCCAGGAGGGGGTTGTGGGAACATGGGATTTATATCCAGTTGGTCTGAAGCACAGGAAACAACCTGGACTTGTTAGAGGCATCTGAAGCGGGCTCGGGGGGCGGGGGGGGGGGGGTTCTGTGACAGTCTTGTGGAATTGAGTGCTTAACTTGTGGGATCTGATGCTAACTCCAGGTAGATAGTGTCAGAACTGAACTGAATTGTAAGACGCCAGCTAATGTTGCAGAATCATTTGGTGTGGGACCCCCCTCCCCAATATCTGGTGACCAGAAGTGTCAAAACTGAAATAGTGTTGTAGCAGAGTATTGAAAGTAAAGGACAGAAATAAGAGGTGTTTTTTCCTTTACAATAATTTAGTGGCATTAATTATATTCACACTGTTGTACAATCATCACCACTATCTATTTTCAAAGCTTTTTCATCACCCCAAAGAGAAACTGTAACTCTTAAGCAGTAACTCCCCATTCTCCTTTCCCCTTATCCTCAGATGAACTCTATTTGCTGTCTCTATGAATTTGCCTATTCTAGATATCTCATATAAATGGAATCATACAATATTTGTCATTTTGTGTTGACTTATTTCACTCAGCATAATGTTTAAAGGTCATCTATGTTGTAGGATGTATCAACTTTCATTCCTTTTTATGGTTGAATTATATTCCACTGTGTGGATATACTACATTTTGTTTGTCCTGATGGGTTGCTTCCACCTTTTGGCTATTGTAATAATGCTGCAATGAACACTGGCATACCAGTATCTGTTCAAGTCTCTGCTTTCAACTCCTCTGAGTATATACTTGAGTGGAACTGTTGGGCAATTCTATGTTTTGCTTTTTGAAGAACTACCAAAATGTTTCCCACAGTAGCTGCACCTTTTTACATTCCCACCAGCAACGTACAAAGGTTCCAATTACTCCACATCCTTTCCAACACTTGTTATTTTTCATTTTTTAAATTACAGCCATTTGAGTGGGTGTGAAGTAGTATCTCATGGGTTTTGATTTGCATTTTCCCAATGACTAACGATGCTGAACATCTATTTTCATGTGTTTATTGGTCACTTGTATATCTTCTTTGGAGGAATGTCTATTCAATGTCCATTGCCCATTTTTGAACTTCTCACTTTCTTGATGGTGTCCTTTGAAGCACAAAATTTTTAAATTTTGATGAAGTCCAATTTAATCTGTTTTTTTTTCTTGGTTGCTGATGATTTTGATGTTACATCTAGGAAACCATTGCCAAATCTAACATCATGAAAAGTCTATGTTTTTTTTCTAAGAGTTGTATAGTTTTAAGCCTTACATTTAGGTTTTTGATCTATTTTGAGTTAATTTTTAAACACCGTATGAGATAGGGGTCCAGCTTCATTATTTTCTCATTTGGAAATCTAGTCATGCTAGCATTATTTGTTGAAGACTGTTCTTTCCCCACTGAATGGACTTGGTAATCCTGTTGAAAATCGACTGACTCTAAATGTGAGGGCTTATTTCTGGATTCTTAATTTTATTCCACTGACCTCTGTGTCTGTCTTTATGCCAGTACCACACTCTTGATTATCACTGATTTGCAGTAAGTTCTGAAATCAGGTGTGAGTCCTCCAACTGTGTTGGGTTTCAAGATTGTTTTGGCTACTCCGGGTCCCCTGGATTTCCATTTGCACTTTAGGAGCAGCTTGTCAATTTCTGCAAAGAAGCCAGCCAGGATTTTGATAAGGATTGCATCGACTCTATAGGAAAATGTGTAATTTGAGGAGTACTGCCATCTTTACAATATTAAGTCTTCCAATCCATGAACACAGATGTCTTTCCCTTTTATTTAGGTCATTGTTCACTTTTTGCAACGCCCTCCCCCCAACTTCCTTTTTCTTCTTACTTATACCTAAAACCATAGGCATTTAGTTAAAGGTGCAGAAGGTTTGTCTCCCACCACTTCGTAGAAAATAAAGAAAATGCCACACATAGCAAACAAATAATATTATCATAAACTTTTTAGTTTATATTAACACATTTGATCTTCATAACTGCCGTATGAGATAAAGCCTAGAATTATTATTTTGCAGATAAGCAAACTGAAGCACAGAAAGGCTGACTTGTCCAAGGTCACAAAGATAGCCAGCAACGGGCAGAACTGAACACTGAGCTAATAAGCAATCTGTTCCAGAGTCCATATTCCTAAACATGCCACTGTCTTGCCCTCCTCCCTCTCCCCCAGTGTCAAGAAGCAATCCTCCAGCTTTTACTGTCCTCTTCTCTGCCTACCCAGGCAAACCTTGGTGACACTGTGAAAGATTCAATTAATTAATATGTAACTTAGGGTAATTGATTACTCAATTATTTCTCCTTGATTGAGTTTTTGATGTATTTGATCAAAAGTCTTGTGGTTTTAAAAACTATTTTATATTTACTTCACATTTTCCCCAGTTTGTTTTCTAGCCTTTTACAATTTTTTATACACATTCTTTTTAGAATGTCATTTACATACTAGAGAAAGAGAGTTGCCAAATGTCAAGTATGTTTGAGTTGCTATGAAGTCATCAACTCTGTTCTAGTGTGTCAAGTCTGTTTACTCTCACTGGGGGACAGATGATGTCAAGAAAGAGTTGTGGTTTTCTGAGCTTCAGGAAGCTCTGCTACAGTAAGACTGATAAGTGATGCCCAGTCCTTTTCACACTTCTTTTTACAAGTCTAATGATTCCCTGTGGTGACTACAGCCTATCTGCACTCCTGCCTGACTTATCTAGTTGCACAGTACGGGAGTGGTCTGTCCATTAAGACATTTCTCAGCTGTTAGACAGGCTATTGCCTGCACTTGGGTAGGTAAACCAAAACCACACATTCCGTTCTCTCCATTTCACTTAGCAGTCTTTGGTGATTTCCTCATGTTTGTGTGACCATAATGTTGACTCACATTTGTCTGAATAGCTTCCTGAAGGCTTTCACTGAAGCTGTTCATTTAGCCTAGAGTTTAGTATACAACATTCTAGAGTCTTCCTAGATTAAATTGGATTGGAAATTAAAGAACTGCTCACTGGACCTAATGCAAATATTGTAAGGCACTGACGACTGATTTAATGTCACATATTTTTAACCCTTCGATCATTAGTTTTCAATTAACAAAATAATCCTATTAAGGCAAATATCTACAATATCAAATATCTTTAAGAATTTCTTTTCTAGTCAGTGGTTCTCAAAGTGATCCCCAGACTAGTGATATCAGCATCACCGGAGAACTTGATAGAAATGCAAATTCTCAGCCCCTACCACAGACTTACTGAATCAGAACTTCTGGGGCTGGGTCCATTAATGTGGGTTTAAACAAGCCCTCCAGGTGATTCTGATGCATGCTAAACTTTGAGAACCTCTGATTTTGTTCATGTGTAGCTTTACTATAGGGAGAAAATGAAGCACCCACCCATCAGGTACCCAGCAATCATTTTTAGTGAGTCTTAGAATTTCCCTGAAATCGTTTTCCCTGCTCTAGTGATAGTCTGACCTACTCTGCTACTCTTTTGGCTTCTATTATAAAATCTCAATTTACATCTTAGTAAGTTTCATAGGTATCCTATTTCCCCAGTCAGAATGAATTTCTTAGTCCAAAGTTATCCTTTCTCACAAAAGCAGTTTTCTAAAATTGCCAATAAAGGAAAAGGTGTTCAACACCATTAGTCATCAGAGACATGCAAATTAAAGCCACAATGAGATATCGATACACACCCACCAGCTTGGCTAAAATTTAAAAAGTGTTGCTGGATGGGAAGCAAATGCAACTTGCATTTACTGCTGGTGGAAGTGTACAGCAACTTTGCAAAACCATTTAGAAGTGTGTACTGAAACAGAACATTCTCTTAGGTATAAACCCACAGAAATGTTTAGTAAATAAGTATACCAAACACATGTGCAAGATTTGTCATAGCAGTATTCCTAATAGGCAAAAATAATCATCAGTCAACAGTTGAGTAGATACACACATTGTGTTGTACATAAAGAGTAGAATACTACACAGCAATGAAAGTAAACCAACTGGTACATAAAGGATCTCTGAAAGACTGTTAAACAAAATAAGCCAGGCAGAAACAAAGTGCAAAAATTCAGCAAAGAAATTTAAACCCAGCTAAAACCAATCTATAGTGGAAGAAATCAGACTAGTACAGGAGTGACTTAGGAGAAAGGAGACACAGGGGAGCTTTGGGGATGCTGGTTGTGTTGTCTTGATCTTCGTGGTGGTTACATGGATGGCTCACTTTGTGAAATTCATTGAGCTGTGTACAATTTTTTTGTTTACCCAAAAAATTAACTCCTGGGGGTCTTTGTACTTTTAACTTAACACTTCTTTCCTTGTGCTTTGTATCATGGTATTCTTTATTGCTTCCCTCTGATATTTTAAGACATTTTGAGAGTTTGGTCTTTGTTCTCTCTCTCTCTCTTTTTTTTTTTTGTATCTCCCCCCCCCCTTTTTTTGCATGCACAGACTTTAAGTTGTTGAGTGACTGAGGAGTGATCAAGGAAGGTTCATCTCTCATGCAGTAATCATCTACTGGGTATTTATTTGGGTTTTATAAGCTCTTATAAAATGCAAATGCAGCTGAAAGAGTTGAGCCTGTCATTTACACTTTATATATTATTACTACAACCCATTGGTTTTCCTCACACTAGCTGAGAGAATCACTCAAGGAATCAAAATTTGTATTATAGGAATTGACTTGGGGATGAAGAGACACTTTTAGAAAGGCCAGAATAGATTCTGTCTGATTGTTTGCTTTCATTCCATCTGAGAATGCAACTTTTCCCTTCTGTAAATGGGTTCTCACTTCACTGATATATAACTTTACAGGATTAGGAATAAGGAAGTAGGTTATATTCAGGGTTCAGCATTACTCTATTTGTGTTATCATAAGGAAATCTCACAGACGATTTGGTAAAGCAAGAGCTCTGGAATAGCCTAAATTGTCTGGACCTAGGTTAATAAAGTTAGCAGATCAGTATAAGAATTGGGGACAACACTCAGAAGCTTATAGACCAGCTTATAAGGGCTGAAAGTAATCATTCTGGAACACAGCCTCCACCATAAATGATATTATTGGGACAGACAGGGTTGGGAGACCATAACTTTGAGGCTAGTAATGGAACGTGAGCCATGAGCTAAAGCTCTTCATATCTTAGAACTGCTTTCTTTGTGTTGAGATCAGAGTTCTTGGGCTTACTGCCAGGGCTTGAGCAGAATGCATGTACCAGAGACAATACTGGGCATCGCACCTGAGATAAGCTGCCACCATATCTGGGCTCCCACCAGAAGCTTGAAAAATTCTAGCTTGTGGCTTGAGTATAATCTGATATCTTGATGGTACTTTGATGACTGCCTACAGGATTTTTCAGAAAAAATGTTGGAATCTTGGATCCTGGATTAGATGTTCTTGCAATAAGACCTTATGCTACTTTATTTTGGGAGAATTCATGTAAACTATGTCCTGAAATGAATTTCAGGAAAACCAATTTTCTGTCTAAAGGTTATTAATAATATTGAACAACTGTTGCCAAATTAATTTCCCAGCACCCTTCAACAGCTGTTGGCCTGTGTAGATAGAGGTGGTTTAAGTTGCAGGTTTTTCTCTTTACAAGTGGATTCTTCCAGAGACCTTAACTTAGGCCAAGTACAGGTCACTACTCTTATCTCACCCATTTAGAAAACTGTCAAAATAACTCTATAAGGCACTTGGAAGTGAAGCTGGTTAGTTAGACTGGGGTCCCTAATGTTTTCAGTTAAAGATACAATAACAGAATTTTGTTAGGTGAATAATTTCATTTGAAAGAAATTTGGCTTAGTTGCCAAAGCAAGCAGAGTTTGAATTGATTAAAGTTTCAAATTTTATATCTGAATCAAGTCAACTTCCCTAAATCTGTGAATCTGTCACTAAGATCCAAAGTGCTCTAATTTTACTGCTTTATAAAAGTTTATGTAACATCAGGGAAGATGGATATACAGGAAACTCCAGGAATCTTTCCTTTCTGAAACCACAAATGAGCTGGCAGAACTACCTAAAGCAACTATTTTGGAACTCTGGAGTCTTGTAGGAATCCTTGCAGTGTCCAAGGGCAGAGAGCTCCATGAAGAGGCTGGTAAATTCCAGTGAATTTCAGCTTAGTGGTAGCAGCCACTGTCACCAACTAGGTGCCTGGAGAAACTCAAAGGTGGGTTCTGAAGCAATTAATTGTTTCTCCAAGTTGTTTCTTTTCCTTTTGGATGTTAAGGAGATATAACCACCACCATCCTGAGACTAACCAAGTGAGAAACTCAAGGGAGATGTAACCACCAAATATCCTGAAACTGACCAAGTCTCATCACAAGAGCTATGACCATGGCCTTTGCTTTATTTTTAATGCAAAGCTCTCTCCAGGAGGAGCTTAGGCCTTATTATGTGGAAGCATGTTCTCCAACTGAGCCTGTGCAGACAAATACCCACCTATCCCTTTTGAATATTCATTCCCCAACCGAAATAAAAGTTCCTACTTCCCTTTCTTTGGGGATGCCATGACTTTGGAAATGATTCCTCATGGCCTCCTATTTGCTGCAAATACACTTTACTTTGTGAGACAACTTCCAGTGGTGTAGAGTCTTATTTAACTCAACAGGAGGCAAGCCCACTTGGTTCGGTAACACCACCACCAGCCCCCCACTCAATTAACAAAACTGCAAAACACAAAAAATACAAAGAAATAGAAAAAATGGCCCATTCACAGGGATAAAGAAGGAATTTGACAAAAACCAGCCCTGAGGAAGCCCAGACATTGGAGTTATTAGTCAAAACACTAAATTGTCTTAAATGTTTAATGAGTAAAGGAAACCATGAACAAAGAACTAAGAGAAATCAGGAAAATGACGTCTAAATAAAATGAAAATATCAATAAAGACAGAGACATTAAAAAAAGGGAGTCAAACAAATTCTGGAGCTGAAAAGTACAATATATGAAAAGAAAAACTCACTAGAGGGATTCAACAACATATTTGAGCAAGCAGAAGAAAGGCTCAGTGAACTCAAAGATAAGACAATCAAAATTATCCAGTCAAGGAGCAGAAAGAAAGAAAAATGAATAAACCCTGAGGAATCTGTGAGACACTCAAGCATACCAACATCTGCATCATAAGAATCTCAGAAAGGGAAGACAGCAAAGGGGCAGAAAAAAAATTTGAAGAAATAATGGCCCAAATGAAAGATATGAATATACACATCCAAGAAGCTCAATGAACTCCAAGCAGGATAAACTCAGAGAGATCCACACCAAGACACACTATAGTCAAACCGCAGAAACCAAAAGACAAAGAATTTTGAAAGCAGCAAGAGAGAAGGGATTCATCACATACAAAGGATCCTCAATAAGATTAACAACTCATTTCTCATCAGAAACTATGAAGGCCAGAGGCAGTGGGATAACATATATAAAGTCTTGAAAGAAAAAAAGGTGCTAAGCAAGAATTCTGTATCTGGCAAACTATCTTTCAAGAATGAAGGCGAAATTAAGACAATTCCAGATAAACAAAAGCTGAGGGAGTCCATCACCAGTAGACCTGCCCTACAAGTATTGCTAAAGGGAGTCCTTCAGGCTGAAATGAAAGGACTAGAGAGTAACTCAACTCAGAAGAAAAGAAACTTCACAGGTAAATACAAAAGCCAGTATTACAGTACTATTGGTTAACTTCTTTTTCCTTGATGATTTAAAAAGTAGATGCATAAAACAATAATTACATATTAATGGACATACAATGTATAAAGATGTAATCTATGACAATATAAGGGAAGGACAGAGATGTATAGGAGCAAAGTGCTTGTAAAGGAGTGAAGCTAAATCAGTATTATTGAAACTATACTGTTGTAAATTCGAGATTTTAATTGTAATACCGAAAGTAGGCATTAAGAAAAAAACTAAAAAATATACAGAGAAGAGAATCAAAATGGTATAATACAAAAAAAAAATCAACTGAATACCAAAATTGGCAGTAACTGAGGAAATGAGGATCCAAAAACATACAAGACACAGAGAAAAATATAGCTAAATGGCAGATGCAAATCTTTCTTTATCAGTAATCACATTAAATATAAATGGATTAAACTCTCCTATTAAAAGAGATGGCAGAATGGATAAAAAAAATACAAATCATCTATATATGGTCTACAAGAGACTCAAGGCAGATACAAAGACACAAAGACGTTGAAAGTAAAAGGATGGAAAAAGTGCAAATAGTAATCAAGAGCTTGGTAGCTATATTATTGTCAGACAAATTAAGACTGTAAATCAAGCAGGATTATAAGAGAGAAAAAGGACATTATATATTGATGAAAGGTTCATCGCAGCAAGAAGATACAATAATATAAACACATATACACCTAACACAAAGTTCCAACATAAGTGAAGCAAAAACTGACAGAATTGAAGGGAGAAAAAGACAGGGCTTTTTTTTTTGTGAGGAAGACCAAACTGTTGGTCTGGAGAGCTAACATCTGTTGCCAATCCTCCTCTTTTTGCTGAGGAAGATTGGCCCTGAGCTAACATCTGTGCCCATCTTCCTCTATATATGTGGGACACCTGCCACAGCATGGCTTGATAAGTGGTGCGTAAGTCTGTGCCCGGGATCCAAACCTGCGAACCCCGGGCCGCCAAAGCAGAGCACACAAACTTAACCACTACACTACCGGGCTGGCCCCAGAAAAAGATAGTTTTACAGTAATAGCTGGACACTTCAATACTACACTTTCAATAATGGATAGAACAACCAGACAGAAAAATCAATAAAGAAGTAGAGGACTTAAACAGCACCATAAACCAATCTGACCTAACATACCCAATAACAGAATACACATTGTTCTCAAGTACACATAGAACATTCTCCAGGATAGACCATATGTTCGGCCACAAAACAAGTCTTAATAAATTTTAAAAGACTGAAATCATACTAAGTATCTTTTCTGATCACAATGGAGTGAAACTAAAAATCAGTAACAGAAGAAAAACTGGAAATTCACAAATGTGTGGAAATTAAACAGCAGACTCTTAACTAATGAGTTAAAGAAGAAATCACAAGGGAAATGTAAAAATATCTTGAGACAAATGAAAATACAACACACCAAAATTTATGGGATATAGTGAAAGCAGTGAGGGAAACTGATAGCTGTAAATGCATACATTAAAAAAGAAGAAACCCATTAAGATGGCTATTATTTAAAAAACCAAAATAACAAGTGTTGGCAAGGGTGTGGAGAAATTGGAACCCTTGTGCACTGCTGATGGAAGTGTAAAACCCTAAAGAATCTACAAAAATTGTCAAGCTAATAAATCAACGCAGCAAACCTTCAGAATATAAAATCAAAATACAAAAATCAGTTGTATTTCCATACACTTGCAATTAACTTAAAAAGGAAATTTTTAAAAATTCCATTTAAATAGCATCTAAAAAAATAAAATACTTAGGAATAAATTTAACCAAGGAAGCCAAAGACTTATACACTGAAAACTACAAAACACTGTTGAAAAAAATTAAAGACATAAAAGAAAAGATATCCCATGTTCATAGATTGGAAAACTTAAGTACTATGAAGATGACACCAATACACAAAGTAATCTACAGAATAAATGCCATCCCTATCAAAATGCCAACAGTGTTTTTTGCAGAGATAGAAAAACATCTCAAAATTCATATGGGATCTCAAGAGACCCTGAGTAGCCAAAACAATCTGAAAAAAGAAAAATTAAGTTGGAGGACTTCCTAATTTCAAACTGACTACAAAGCCACAGAAGTAAATCAAAACAGTGTGGTACTGGTATAAAGACGGACATAGACAAATGGAATAGGATAGAGAGACAAGAAATAAACCTTTACATATAGTGTCAATTGATTTTTGACAAGGGGCCAAGATCATTCTATGGGAAAAGGAGTCTTTTCCATAAACAGTGCTGGGGAGACTGGATACTCACATACAAAAGAATTTAGACTCGTCTCTTGTACAATAAATAAAATTAACTCAAAATGCATAAAAGACCTAAACCTTAGAGGAAAACTATAAAAACTTTAAAATATTGGAAGAGAATCTTGTTAGTGGATTTAGCAATGATTTCTTAGATATGACATCACAAGCAAAGTCAACAAAAGAAAAAGTGAACTAGACTCCATCAAAATTTAAAACTTTTGTGCTTCAAAGGACACAGTCAACAAAGTGAAAAGATACCACACAGAATGGGAGGAAATATTTGCAAATCATTTTTCTGATAAGGGATTAATATCCAGGAATATATAGGGAACTCCTAAAACTCAACAACAACAAAAGAACAACCCAATTAAAAAATGTGCAAAAGACTTGGACATTTCTCCAAAGAACATATACAAATGGCCAATAAGCACATGAAAAGATGATCAACATCACTAATTATTAGGGAAATGCATATCAAAACTACAATGAGATACCATCTGACACCCATTAGGATGGCCACCATAAAAAAAAAAAACACAAAACAAGTGTTTGTGGGAATATAAAATGGTACGGCTGCTGTGGAAAACAGTATGGAGGCTCCTCAAAAAATTAAAAAGAGAATTATCATATAATTCAGCAATTTCATTTCTGGGTATATACCTTAAAGAATTGAAAGCAGGGTCTCAAAGAGATATTTGTACACCCATGTTCATAGTAGCATTATTCACAATAGCTAAAAGGTGGAGGTAACCCAAGTGTCCAACAATCAGTGAATGGATAAGCAAAATGTGCTATACACATACAATGGAATATTATCCAGCCTTAAAAAGAAAATTCTGCAATATGCTACAACATGGATGAACCTTGAGGACACTATACTAAGTGGAAAAAAAAAAGCCAGTCACAAGAAGACAAATACTACTGTATAATTCTACTCATATGAGGTAATTAGAGTAGTCAAAAATCATAAAGACAGAAAATAGAATGGTAGTTGCCTGGGCTCAGGGGAAGGGAGAATGGGGAGTTAATATTTAATAGGTATAGCATTTCAGATTTATAAGATCAAAAGAGTTACGGGGTGGATGGTGGTGATGGTTGCACAACAACGTGAATGTACTTAACACCACCGAACTATAGCTTAAAAATGGCTAAGATGGGGGGCTGGCCCAGGGGTGTAGTAGTTAATAGTTAAGTTCACGCACTCCTCTTCAGAGGCCCGGGGTTTGCAGGTTTGAATGCTGGGCACAGACCAACGCACTGCTCATCAAGCCACGCTGTGGTGGCATCCCATATACAAAATAGAGGAAGATGGGCACAGATGTTACCTCAGAGCCACTCTTCCTCACTAAAAAAAAGGGGCTAAGATGGTAAATTTTATGTTATGTGTATTTTAACTCAAAAAAAAAAAAAAGTTATGGGGCCGCTCGGTGGCGCAGGGGTTAAGTTCGCACTTTGGCAGCCCGGGGTTCACGGGTTCGGATCCCAGGCGCCTACCGACGCACTGCTTGTCAGCCCTCCCATGGCGGCGTCCCATATAAAGTAGAGGAAGACGGGCACAGATGTTAGCCCAGGGCCAGTCTTCCTCAGCAATAAGAGGAGGATCTGCAGTGGATGTTAGCTCAGGGCTGGTCTTCCTCACACACAAAAAATAAATAAAATAAAATAAAAAAGTTATTAGTAGGCCAAGTCTGCGCACTGATTTAGAAGACAGAAGCAAACCAGTTTTACAAAAGAAAACGAGGCTTCCTCTCTCTGCTGGCAGGTGCCTGTATTCCATCTACTATAGTGTCCACAGGCTATGAGAGACAATCAGCCTGACAGCCCATGTCAGGATTTAGTCCAGATCTTACCTGAAATACTAGTCACTCTGAAACAGTGAACATGTAACAAGAAAATATAGATGGAACAAAAGTTGGACTGGAAAAATATATGGTCTAATCCTGGGCTCAGGATTCCAAGGAAAATTTACAAATTTTAATGCCGGCACTAGAGAAACTGAATAAAATTCTTTCAGGAAAGGTTAAAAAGGAGTAATGGTTATTAATATGAAAGAAGAGATAATCAAAGGGGAAAATGAGGAATCAGAGTGAAAAATATACTTAATGAAGAACAGTGAAGAAGTCCCCTAACAGTTCTTCAAAGAGACCTGAGTGACAAGTGCAGCTAACAAGGTGTTGCAAATAATGTTGTGATTTGGGATTTTAAAAAACATAGCTTGGGCTGGCCTGGTGGCATAGTGGTTAAGTTTGCACACTCTGCTTCTGCGGCCTGGGGTTTCGCAGGTTCGGATCCCAGGTGCGGACAGACGCACCGCTTGTCAAGCCATGCCGTGGCGGCGTCCCATGTAAAGTAGAGGAAGATGGGCACGGATGTTAGCCCAGGGCCAGTCTTCCTCAGCAAAAAGAGGATTGGCAACACACGCATGCACGCGCACGCACACACACACACAGCTTAATTACAGTTTATCTGGAACAAAGACAAGTAGAAAACTGCTTAAACTTAGGCACCTGCATGATTCATGAGACATTTCAACAACAGAATGTATCAAGCACCCACTATATGTTTATATACCAACCATTAATAACTACATAACTGCCTACAAAGTTGGCTTTACTAAACAGTTAAGCTAATGTAACAAAGAACTTCACCTAGAATTAGGTAAGAAAGATGGTGGGATAGAAAAATCAGCTGAAGGATCAAAGTTCAGAAATTTAAGCCTGGATCACAAAGCCACCCACAAGCAGACACCTTCTGAATTTCAAGGACTGCACCACAGAAGCAATATTTTCCAACAACCTTCTCTGAAATTAAAGGTCATCTCTAAGTCTCCAGGTAAAGGGTCCAATTCACTCTAGACCTATTCCATTATCATCTGCAGCACAATACAATTTTGTAAAAAGTAAAAGCATATTTGGTCTTAGACACATCTTCCTTTTGCCGAGGAAGCCTCCCCACTTCTTGTATATCTCGCAAATATTTACTTTTTCAAGATGACGAAAGCCACTTCTTCCCTGATCTCCTCTTCCATTTCCTTTTCCCTCCCACACAACCTCCTTTATAAATATCCTTGCATCTATTTATCATTCCTACTTAATCATTCCTATTCAAACAAAGACTTCCTCTACTAGACTGAAAGCTAATTTAAGGCAGGGATAGTTTTATTCATCTTTACATCACCAATGCCAAGCCAAGCAAGTAGTGTGAGACACCAGTAGGCTCTCCACCTGTGTTTGCTGAATGAATGAACAAAAGCCACTGCATAATTTACCAGTGGCCGCTACATACAGAAATAAAATTTTAATTCAATCCACCTTTCAAAGGAAGCACTTGTGAAGCTCTCCTCAACACCCTTAAGTAAGGCATTCCTCATATCTAAATTATTTGTAAGCAGGAAGGAAGCCAAAGACTTCAATGATAGTTATAAATTGGAATATAAAAATAGTGAAAAAATATATTCAGGGAACCAGAGTCACTGCTTAAAACATGAACACAAGAGACAGAATGTTTGGGCTGCATTCACTCCCAAAACTGGTACTGTCATAGTCTCACTGCCCAACATTGTAGCCACTAGTCACATGTGACGATTTTAATTTTTTAATTAATATTTTAATCAATTTAAATTTTAAATTTCACTTTCTGGGTCACACTGGCCATATTTCAAATGTTCAACAACCACATGTGACTATCATATTGGACAGGGTAGATATAGAACACGTCCATCATCACAGAAAGTCTACTGGACAAGGCTAGTCTAAGCAATTCTCCCATGGCTATTAGGCAGACACAGGATTCTTATTCAATGTTCTGGTTTTTGGCATGCTATAAGGATCTGCCAAAGAAGACATATTAATAATTTCACATCACAGATTTTTCTAGAAAACATTTACAGCAAGTATCAGGTCATTTAAAGATAAATTCTGGCAGGCAGTCCCATCCATCCCACATGCTTCCTCCTCAGTCACTCTTCCACCCACTACTTCAGTACAATGGTGATCACCTCCTTGACAGGTCCAGTGGCCTTGTCTCAAGTCTGTCTCCCTTACACTTGATCAATCTAACACAAAGCAAGGGTTTTCTACAGGCCATTCCCTGTTCTAGGTGCAGCCTTATCTGGAAGACACTCTTCAAGAAAACAACACAATGTAATTAAGTGCTGTAACAGCAGCTCATCCTCTCTGGGATGAACAGAAAGAAAAGCAAGCAATTCTGCCAGAGGGGTTCAGAGAAGGTAATGTTGAACATGGACCTTGAAGAATGAGGACAAGTCCCCTAGCAGGAGTTGAAAAGAGTGGTGGTGGCTTTTGAGCAAATGACCTCAATGACCTTAAATACAAGAATTCAGAAAGGAGACCTGGAAAATGAGGATGGAAAGATAAGTGATGGTTAGACTGGAGGATCTGGAATGTCATGCAGAGTAACCTGTATTCTATTCCATAAGCAAGAGAAAGCCAATGGAATGGCACGATCAGACCCTGTGATTTACAAAGAAAACCTTGGCAGCACCATGAGAGATGACTGGGAAGTGAACTGGACCAGGATGAGAAGACCATGGTGAGGGTATTAGAGTACCCAGGAGAAGAGAGATGCCTAATGGAAGGGTGAGGTGGAATAAGCACAATCGAAGAGGTTTTCCTCCTAATCCTACACACATTTTCCCCCAGCCAGCTGAAAAAGATTGGTGCCCAGGTAAGTTGTTATTACAGGTAAAAACAGCACAGCAATCAGGTGTGTAGAATGGGGATAGGCAGTGATCCATCTAGAGAGACTACTGGCAACATGAAAGAGGTGGGCACGAAGGAGCCAGAGATATTTGAAGAGAACAGTCAGAAAGCTATGGTGAGAACCAGCACCAAAAGAAAGACAGAGGGCATTTCAAGGAAAGGGTCTGTATTACACGACTAGAAAAAGGCCACAAGCATGGCAATCAGAGGGTCTCCAGCAACATAAGGGAAAACCCTTTCAACTGGCCATGGGGGAGGAGGAGTAGACTTCGGTGGATTGAGATGAGTGCAACTGAGGCAGGCAGTGTAAAATGTTCTTTTAAGAAGTCAGGAAACACATGTTACAACATGGATGGACCCTGAACATTTTATGATAAGTAAAAGAAGCCCATCACAAAAGACCAATTATTATATGGTTCCATTCATATGAAATGTCCAGAATAAGCAAATCTACAGAGATGGAAAGATTAATGGTTGCCTAAGGCTGGGGGTGGTGATGGGGAGATTGGGAGATGACAGCTGAAGAGTATAAGGAGTTTCTTTTTGGGGTGATAAAAATGTTCTAAAGGGGCCAGCCCAGTGGCGCAGTGGTTTAGTTTGTGCTTGGCAGCCCGGGGTTCGCTGGTTCGGATCCCTGGCGCCCCTGGACGCACTGCTTGTCAGCCATGCTGTGGCAGCGTCCCATATAAAGTAGAGGAAGATGGGCACCGATGTTAGCCCAGGGCCAGTCTTCCTCAGCAAAAAGAGGAGGATTAGCAACGGATGTTAGCTCAGGGCTGGTCTTCCTCACGCAAAAAAAAAAAAAAAATGTTCTAAAATTGATTGTACGACTCTGTGAATACACTAAAACCCACTGAACTGTATACTTTAAATGGGTGAATTGTATAGTATGTAAATTACATCTCAATAAAACTGTTACCAGCAAAAGTTTTTTTAATTAAAAAAGAAGTCTATAAGGTGTGGCAGAGAGTGCTCGCTGCCTGCTTCAATATCTACCATTCCCCTTCCTGGTCACATGGCTGTCAATAATAAAGACTACATTTCCCCTGCCTCTGTTGCACTAAGGTCTGGCCCATGGATTGTACGCAGAACTGATGCAGGAGAGGGAAGAACTGCTACAGCAGTGTTTTGAAGAGATTAGAGGGGAACAGCATCAAGCACACAAGTGGAAGGGCTGACCCTGGATACGAACTATGGACTCCTAAGGGACTGCTCCACAGTAACAGAGAATGAAGTGGACCATAACAGCCAAATGTAAGTGAGTGAGTAGATGTAGTAGTGGACTCTTCTAATTGCTTCCATTTTCTCAAGTAAGAAGCAAGATCATCAGTTGACAGTGAGGCTGGGGAAGGGAAACAGAAGGTTTGAGCTAAAGAAGGTGCTGCTATATTGTCCTAAAAATAGGAGAATAAATGGACTAAGGAGTCTTAGTGAGACTGCTGGGCAGTGCTACAAACCACCTTTAAGGTTAGGAGTCATGAGTTCAAAGTGAGACCAGTCAGCATATTTTTTCCTTCTCCAGCTACATTCAGTTACAGGTGTGGAGTAAGTGAAGAGTTGGATTTAACCAGGGCCAAGGTTTTGCCAGGTAAGATGAAATGAGAAAGCTGAGAATACATACAAGGGGGTGATTACAGTGATGAACCATGAACTCAAGGAAAGTGGGACCTGAAGACAAGGGGCAGTAGTAAGATCAATGGATTGTAAACCCCAGTGGTGCTGAAGAATTTCAGTGTCTGGGTATTAAAGAGATTAAGTCATAAAAAGCACACTATTATTACCATAGGGAGCAACTTCACTGTAGGGCCATTGGCAATATCTATCAGATTTAAACTGCATATATTGTTTGAACCAGCAATTCCACTTATAAGAATTTATCCTATAAATGTATCCATATATGGATGAAAACATTTATGTTCAAGAATGCTAATTTCAGCAATATTTATAATATTATAATAGCAAAAGACTAGAAACAACCTAGATGTCCCTTTTGAGGACTGGTTAAGTATCTTATGATACATCCATACAACGGCATATTATGCAACCATTAAAAAATAATAAAGATTTGTGTTAATGAATGATCTCCAAGATAGATTATTAGGGGCCGCCCGGTGGCGCAGCGGTTTAGTCCACGCTTGGCAGCCCGGGGTTCGCAGGTTCGGATCCCGGGCGCCCGCCGACGCACTGCTTGTCAGCCACGCCGTGGCGGCGTCCCATATAAAGTAGAGGAAGATGGGCAGGATGTTAGCCCAGGGCCAGTCTTCCTCAGCAAAAAGAGGAGGATTAGCAACGGATGTTAGCTCAGGGCTGGTCTTTCTCACAAAAAAAAAAAAAGATTATTAAATGAAAAAAGTAAGGTGCTGAGTATGTACACTGTCATACCATTGTGTAATGATGGGATATACAGATATACAGAACAGGGCAGAAGTGCCCAATTAATATTCACTGAAGAACAATGAACACTGGTATATGCACAGACTCTCTCTCAAAAAGTACACAAGACACTCAACAATGGTTGCCTCTAGGGACCATACAGCCTTTTTCACCGTCTGAATCTACCAAGTGTATGTATGTACTGTGTTTTTGAAAAAGACTAACAAAATAAATTTTGAAATGTACTGACTTGGAAAGATCTATATAGTATATTAGGTTAAGAAAAAAAACAGAAAAAGAAAAAAAAGAAGAAACGAAGCAGTACACATGCAAAGATCCATCTTGGGATCTGACCTCCTGGAGGCTACATAAGTAGACTGTCCCCTCTCTCCCACACAACTTCCCTAGGATAATCAACCCTGTCCACTTTCTCTTCCCTACAAGGAGGTAAAACAAGATTATCTGTTTTCAAGCACAGTTTAACACTGCCAAGGACTGATTCCTATCACTCATAACACTCCTCTTTATCTCCTTTTAGGCCAAGAGTTACACCCTCCCCAGAGAGGCCTCCCTGGCTACTCCAGTACAAATTCTTCTTTATCCCTGAAGTCCTACAGCACTTGGTCTACTCAGTGCTGTTTCCCAAATGACTATGTAAGCTTGCATCACTTGATATTCTGTTTGCACTAGCAGAGGGAAGGCTATGGAGCCAGGTGCTAGGGTTCAAAGCAGCTGTGAACCTTTGGGCAAGTTATGTAACCTCTTTATGCCTCTACTTCCTCATTTGTACAATGGGGGAAAATAATGGTTCCTAAGTAGCTCACAGGATAGTGGCAATTATTAAATGAGTTAACTAACACGGGAAAGCACTTAGAACAAATAAAACCTAGCACATAACAGCTCATGTTTAACTGTTAGAATCCGTAAGCTCCAGTAAAAAAGACCATATGTTCATTTCTATATTCCCTACAATGCCTAGCATGGTCAAAAATAGCACTGAACAGAAGTACGTGTTCACTGATTGAATTAAGCATAAGAAACCAAGCGTTCCTAAGTTAATGAATAAAAATGTGTCGGTATAAGAAAGGTTAATTTTTTAACTTTTTGAAAGGAAACTTTCAAAAGCTCAAGTTACTAAGATTAGACATTAGCCTTCAAAACTTACTTCCTCTAAGTTACTTCCCTTCTTTTCTGAATTGGCCTTAAGTCTCACTCTTCAAGTAGGAAGTTTTACTTCTTTTCAGATAAGACTTACAAGGAACAAACCACTGTATATAAAAGGTACTTCCTGGTACTGACATGCATGTATGAAACAACAACATAAAGAGGGGGAAAAAAAAAGACTAAACGTCTATCTTATCACCTTAGATATAGCAAAAAGCCTTAGGAAACGACTAGTACTCGTGGAATATTTTAGAGAGCAGCAGTTTCCAACCATGATAAAGAGATTCATTACGGGAGATAAAAAATAATCTGCTAAAGTACCGAAGATTGCAAACAATTAATTTTTTCCATAAAGTAGAGCAGATTTAAGGTTATCTGTATATAATGGTGTTTTTCCTAAAATGAAACTTTTCCCAATTTAGCAAATAACTATTTTTTAAGGCCAAGAGTTTTTAAGGTCTATAGCATTCTTTTCTTACATTCTAGTAAGTGTTCCCAAGCAGAAGAAAAAGAGCCTTAGGAAAAAGGAAATTGTACATCACCATCACTGTTACCTTACTTTGTGAATAATCATGAATAATCTTTGTGAATTATTATTGTGTAGTTGGAAGAAGGTATAATCACATGCACTCCAATCCCTATCTCATCCACAGATTCTGGAAGGGGCTTGCTGACACATGTTCTCTAACAGTTCCAGGTAATTCTTACCACCTCCCCTCCCCATCCAAAACACTACCACAAAATCTGAGTCCCATCCTATGTGTGTTTCATAAGCAAGAAACATCTACCATATGGACCACTCAATAAAATCGGAAATATTCATTACATAGATAGGTCCCATGTACACTCTACAAAGGAAAAGGTTCTACCAGAAATCAATTTCAGTGACAGGAGGTAACAGAGTAGAAAGAAGGCAGTTTAGGGGCCGCCCGGTGGCGCAGCGGTTTAGTCCGTGCTTGGCAGCCCGGGGTTCGCAGGTTCGGATCCGGGGCGCCCGCCGACGCACTGCCTGTCAGCCATGCCGTGGCGGTGTCCCACATAAAGTAGAGGAAGATGGGCACGGATGTTAGCCCAGGGCCAGTCTTCCTCGGCAAAAAAGGGGAGGATTGGCAAAAGATGTTAGCTCAGGGCTGGTCTTCCTCACAAAAAAAAAAAAAAAGAAGGCAGTTTACAGTAGTGGTAAAGGAACTACACTACCTGAGAGTTAACCCAGGCTCTATCACTCACTAGCTTTGTGCCCTTTTACAACCAGTTTCCTCATCTGCCAAGTGGAGAATAGAACCTTCTAAATAGGGTTAGTATGAAGATTAAATAAGATATTACACAAAAACAGTTTACCTATACCGAAAAATAGGTCAGTGTTCAAAAAATGTTTGCATTATTATTTAGGTCTTATTTTGGTCAAATGGCAACTCCCTCCTTCAAATTCTAACTGTCCAAAATTTGAAGATCACTTTATAATATGGCCTGACCTGAAAAGAATGTTGTTTTTCCTAAAATGAAACTTTTACCAGTCTAGCAAATAATTATTTTTTCAAAGTGCATATCCCATCCATACCTTATGCCACCCTCTTTTTTCCTATAAAAAAATATACTTAGCTTATCTCTTACTGCCCAGAACTACAGGACCACAATTCTTCATCCAAAAATCTTGGGGTCAGAGGTTTCTAAATCTAGAATTTTTCAGATTTTTAGAAAGGTAATATGGTACAAATGCCAAATATTCCATAACACACCCAATGGGTTAATAGAGCTTCAGTAAAATAAATGAATATTCACTATAAGTAGGATAAAGACTAAACAACCTCTCATCAGTTTAGATCAGGTTTTGCCATCAAATGAGTCTGTAGTTTTCAGAATTTCTGAATGGCAGTTTTGAAAATCTTTAATCCAATGCCAATTTGTTTTATACACACACACAATCACATTCCTCTCAATACTTTTTTTTTTTTTAGCTTATTTGTGTGTTTGTGTGTGTCTGTGTGTGTGAGTGTAAGGAAGATTAGCCCTGAGCTAAAATCCACTGCCAATCCTCCTCTTTTTGCTGAGGAAGATTGGCCCTGAGCTAACATCCAGGTGCGTCGGTCCATGCCTGGGATCTGAACCTGCTAACCCCGGGCCGCCCGAAGTGGAGCGCACGAACTTAACCACTATGCCAACAAACCAGCCCCCCCCCCAATATTTTTTAAGCACCTTTTCTAATGCCCTCAAGTCTGATTTTTCCACGACTGATAACCATGCTGTTATCCCAGAGAAGTGGACTAAGCCCCTCCTGCTATTCCTCTTGGGAAATTAAAACAAAATAGGCTTTAAATTAGGTGAGCTGGGGGCTGGGTGTGGAGTGTGTTTAAGCTAAACTGCAGAGCTGACAGTAATCTGAATTCCACAATCTAAATTAGCTGAATAATTTTGATAACTTGTTTAGGGGCTACATATTTTACAATACTTATTTCCTTAGACTCACAGTAAATCTGCGTCTGTGCACAATGTCTAGCTTATTTTTGGCAGATAAGAAGCCACCAAAGACATCTGAGATGGTGCTACCAGGTTATTACGAATGCACTATTCAGACATTTATTAGCCAAACATTCATGATAAGCAGGCACAAAATAGTTCTCCAGCCAAGAAACAGAAGTAGAAATAATTCGACTGAATAACTATGCTACTTCTGCTGGATCAAGATCTTTACAATATTTTGGAAAGATAATGAATAAATTTCCATGTAGATAAAATAATCATGGCTCTAAAAATGACTAATTCAGCAAACTTGAGATAATTATAATTGTAACTCATAATTCTTCAAAGGGACTAATTACACAAAAGAAACAGCAAGCTTGAACACAGCAAGCTTTCTACAATTTCTCAACCACCCAAGAAATAAAAGCATTTAATACAGCATAGCTTTAGACATGGCTTAATTGTTACTTTTTTACTTCATTCATTACTTTAAACATAGTGGACACAACAGATTAGAAATTGAGTTCATACAACTTATCTTGTTGACATCCATATGCCTCAATTATGTAATCCAGTTGAAATTTTATGTTTTTTATTTCTCTCTCCAAATAAGTTGTTATAAACCAGTACTGTACAGACTATTACAAAAGCAAAAGTTGTCTTGTCTTTTGGAAACTAAAATTTAAAAAGAATTTTTAAGACACACAAAAATCCTGTGAATTTCATTAAGAATAATGATCCTAGTGTATATCTATAAAAACTTCCTCCCAACCCTAGGTTTTGCCAATGTTAGTTTCTGTGGGAGGGAGGAGCATCAACACAAACGATGCAAAATATATTCTGGATGAAATCTGGGTACAAAATGTCATATGGCAGATAAGGAAATAACTAGAAATCTCAAGACATAACTCATGAAATTATAAAACCCAAAGCATAAAACCATCCTCGGCCCAAACAATATCCTATAACTCAGGCTATTAAGCCATGATCTTCTTTCCTCTGCCCTGAATGCATCCCACCTACCCTTTCCCCACTTAGATAATCTCATCCTTAAGGCTAAATCACTCTCTCTCAAGGCCTTCCCAGGGCTCCCAACTTAGGCCCCTTAGGGACACTCCCCCAGCACGTAACATTTCTCTCTGCCTCACTCATTACACCCCTCCAAAGTTTCTTCCTGCCAAACTCCATTAGTATAAGAATCATATCTGTTCTATTCACCATATGTGCTTCACCAGCTGTTATGTGCTTGCGTCAGACTAGCACGGGCCCAAGCACATAACAGTTAAGCGTTCAAATAACAAATTTGAAAAAACAAATTTCTAGGAGCAAAGAAACTTTATATAACCAATTTGCTGCACACAAATTTTGAAAATAAAACAGTTACAACAAGATCAGTTGTGTGCACTGGTGGTGAGGATACCTCCTCTATGACACTGTTTCAGCAGTTCAAGAATTCACTCTCACAGAATTATAGAAATCCCTCATATAATCAGAAACATCAATTATCTGTACCAAGGAGTGTTAAAACTCAGACCCTTCCTATGAACTCATTCGCTCTTATGTTAGACAACTCTGTACGTCTAATTGGCCAGTAGTTCAGCTCACAGCAGTTTAGAAAAATGCATGTTTGCATGAGAAGAGGTGCAGCCTATGACAAGAATGTAGGAGTTAGAAAACTCTGTAAATCAGGCTCAGAAATGTAAACGGGAGAGAGGTGCCATTCAGGCCAGGCCAGAGTCTTAAAGCAGGTCCACAGAATCCAAGGACAGAGTTCAAAAACCCTTGAGGAAAGACCTCCATCATTACACAGGGAAGCTTAAGGCCCAGATACTATGAGAGAGAGAAAAAGAAGACATCCACTACAGAAATAAAGTTTTAAAGCTTAAAGAAGCAAGCTTCAGTTATCTAGAACACAATAATACTATTTCAGAGGTTTAAGATCTTGACTTTTCTATAAAAGTCATACCTCCTATACCTAAAAATGCATGAATCTCAAAAAAGCTTAAAGTGCTCTCTCTACAATGCATCCTCTTGAAGCAAAGCTATCAGGACTATAAAACTGAAAATCAAGGTCAAAATACAGCCTTTTCTCCAGACAGTCCTAAAAGTAACAACCAAACTAGAATCAAACTTTTGTTCAAACAATAAACCTGGCTGAAAGGAACTGTAGACTTTTCACAAGTACTCCCTTCTCCAATACCCTCCATTCCACTGCTTTCATCCTTTGTTAAAGTATACATCTAAAATGAATAGAATACATATTGCTTTATTATGTCAGAGGAAGAAAATGTCTATATTGAAACTGTCTGTTTCAGTGCAGTGGGCAGAAACCTGTCCTATCAACTCCTGTTTGACCCACACCTAGGACTGTGTCTGGCACACAGGAAACACCATTAAACACTTTAGAAATTAAATGGAAAACATAAAGCCATTTATTTTGTTTATGAACTACATTAAGAAACCTCTGGCAGAAAGACCCCAACTACCATCTATCCATTTGTTCATAATGAGCTTGAGCTTGGTACTGCCATTATTTGGCCATCTTGATCAAGCAGTTGCCAAAGGTCAATGTGAGTTCAAGGGCCCTCCTTTCTGCAGCAGTAAGGACCCTTGCAGATAGAGAGCAGCAGGCCTAAGGCATGTAAAGGCAAGTAGAGAAGACAAAGCCTCCAATATACTGCCAAATGATAACCACTTCAGACTCAAATTCTCCTTGGGGGTGGGGGGATGGGGCTGGGGAGGGAGGCAAGAAACACTCCTAAGGGAACATACCTTCCAGCTTCTAAATAAGAGCATCATATCACCCACCTCAAAATGTAAATATTCTAGGGTTAACCTTAAATAGACACACAGAATCAGGATTTGGCTTTGTGCAGCTTAAATCTCCATTTACACTGCCTCCAAGACAATGCTTGTCTGGAGAACTGACATACAAAGAAGAGTAAACCAAGAGGGAGCCCCAACGAGCTGCCTAATGGCCAGCTGGGGTGACAATGAGCAGCCAGGCACCCTGCATTCTGGCACAAACATCTCTATTCCTCTCAAGACTCCACAACTAGCAGATTGAAAACTCTTCAGGTGGTGCCTCAACATCTATTAAAATTTTTATTGAGGGGCTGCCTGGCGGCGCAGCGGTTTAGTCCGCGCTTGGCAGCCCAGGGTTCACAAGTTCGGATCCCGGGCGCTCGCCGACGCACTGCCTATCAGCCATGCGGTGGCGGCGTCCCATATAAAGTGGAGGAAAATGGGCACAGATGTTAGCCCAGGGCCAGTCTTCCTCAGCAAAAAGGGGAGGATTGGCAATAGATGTTAGCTCAGGGCTGGTCTTCCCCACCAAAAAAAAAAAAAAATTTTTATTGAGGTGAAATGCACATAATATAAACTTATCCCTTTTAGAGTATACAATTCAGTGACATTTAGTACATTCCCAATGTTGTACAACCACCGACTCTATCTAGTTCCAAAACTTTTCACCACCACAAAAGAAAACCCCAAAACCATTAAGCAGTCCCCAGTTCCCCCTTCCCTCAGCACCTGGCAACCACAAATTTGCTGTCTCTATGCATTTACCTATTTTAGATATTTCATATAAATGAAATCATACAATACATGGCCTTTTGTGGCTGGCTTCTTTTACTTAGCCTAATGCTTTCAAGTTCTTCCATGTTGCAGCATGTATCAGTGTTTCATTTTTTTAAATGGCTGAATATTCCATTGTATGTATATATCACATTTGTTTATTCAGTCATCTGTTGATGGACATTTGAATTGTTTCCACCTTTTGGTTATTTAAATAGTGCTCCTACGAACATTTATGTACAAGTATTTGTTTGAGTACTTGTTTTCAATTCTTTGGGGTATATATCTAGGAACGGAATTACTGCGTCATAAGGTAATTCTATATTTAACTATTTGAGGAACTGCCAAACTACTTTCCACAGTGTATACAGTTAAATATCTTGCTAAATAATCACCAAGACCTATTGTTAAGGAAAAAGAATAAGATGTGTAACAGTGTGGTGTGCAAGTGTATAAAAAAGGAAAAATATGTAATATGTACATATAGACACAGTATCTCTAGAAGGATACATAGGAAACAGTTATATGGTTTTCTCTGAAGCAAGGAACTTGGGAGACTGAGATGGGAGTAAGGCTTACTTTTCATGCTCGACCCCTTTTGCAGTGTTTCATATACATGCTTTATCAACCCTCTTGCTCTAAAATAAAATATTTTTAAAGCCCCAAAGGAAGCAATACCATGAGAGAAGGAAGACTGCGCTCTGGGATAGGAAGAAAATACATTTTTTATTATAAACTTTAGTGTATGATTTTATTTTACTGAATGACTAGTGCATTTTTTTCCTTTTTAAAATTGTGGTAAAATACACATAACATAAAGTCTACCATCTTAATCCATTTTTAAGCATACAGTTCAGTGATATTAAATACATTCACACTGTTGTGCAACCATCACCACCATCCATCCTCATAACTCTTTCCATCTCGTAAATGTGAAACTCTATACCTATTAAACATTAACTCTCCATTCTCCCCCAACCCCCCAGCCCCTGGAATCACCATTCTTTCTATCTTTATGATTCTGACTACTCTAAGTACCTCATATAAGTAGAATTATACAGTATTTGTCTTTTTGTGACTGGCTTTTTTTCACGTAGCATAACCTTCTCAAGGTTCATCCATGTTGTAGCATAATGCAGAATTTCCTTCCTCTTTAAGGCTGAATAATATTCCATTGTAGTATATACCACATTTTGCTTATCCATTCATCCGTCAATAACACTTGGGTTGCTTCCACATTTTAGCTATTGTGAATAATGCTGCTATGAACATGGGTGTACAAATATCTCTTTGAGACTCTGCTTTCAATTCTTTGGTGCATATACCCAGAAGTGGAATTGCTGGATCATACGGTAATTCTATTTTTAATTTTTTGAGGAACTGCCATACTGTTTTCCCAGTGTCTCTACCATTTCACAGTCTCACCAAGAATAAAATGTGTATTTTTTTTTAAATAAAAAACTACTGGGGTGGGCCCAGTGGCACAGTAATTAAGTTCACGCACTCCACTTCGGCAGCCCGGGGTTCACAGGTTCAGATCCCGGGTGTGGAGTGACGCACCACTTGTCAAGCCATGCTGTGGCCATGTCCCATATAAAGCAGAGGAAGATGGGCACGGATGTCAGCCCAGGGCCAATTTTCCTCAGCAAAATAGAGGACTGTCAACAGATGTTAGCTCAGGGCTAGTTTTCCTCACTAAATAAATAAATAAATAAAATTAAAAAAAAAAAACTACTTAAAAATAGAAAACTTTAAAGCCTCCCAAGGAAATATTCTGTAGTCTCTTGATTGCATGGCAATTATACAGGTGTATATATTTATCAAAACTTACCAAACTGTCATTTAAATAGGTGCATTTTTTGTATGCAAATTACACCTCAATAAAGGTGATAAAAAAAAAAAAAAACTCTCCCAAGTGATTCTAATTTTGGGAACTAGATACCAAGTTTGGGAATAGCCAAGTTTGGGAACCACTGTTCCTAAGCATCGGTGACCCACTAGTGAGCCCTGTTGTATTTCCTCAAGAATTAATTCTTAGAATGCTACTCCCCTTCTCCCCCCAAAATTTCTTCCGAATTAGATTAAACAAGTGTGATTATTAGGTACTACAAACTGTAACTTGAATAGTGAAAGGTGAAGGGTTGCATGTCTGGCACTGGAGCTAAGTGCTTCTCTCTCACTGAACCCTCACTGCACTGCTACCACCCTCATTCTACACAAGAGGAAACTGAGTTACACAGGGGTCACACTGTCCAGAGTCATAAGCTATCAAGTGTAAGAGCTAGTACTTAACTGTCTGTCAGCCTCTCTCCAGAGCCCAGGCTCTTACCTAAGATAGTCTATTGCCTCCTTTTTCTGAACTTAAGACATCCAAAAGATAAACAGAGCTTCCTTCTGAATAACTGGAAAAGTTTAAACAAGAGATTTCATCCAGAAAAGAACTTTTCCACAAAAAACTCTAAAGGCAGTATTCCCAACAAAACTGCCAAATCATTTAATAAAATTATGCCGTGGCCAAAAACTGTTTTCTTACATTAAATATCCATCTTAAATTTACATTCTTAGGCTCTTAAAATCTAAATAACAAACAAAAGGGTTATGTAAAAGTAGACCAGAAAAGTAGCACAACATTTGTTCTATGGGTTCATGGAAGAAGCACCAGAGAACAACTCATTTGCACCATACGGACTTGGACACAACTGCCATGAGAATAAGGTAAAAATAACAATGCACATAGAATGAAAAGAATTTTCAACCATATACTTAAAATCGAAACAAATAACTTTTTAAAGTAATGGAATTGGATCTCCGTGTTTTAGAGCAGTTAGGAGCTTCAGAAGACAAAAATCTATGTTCTTTGTCCCTCTTTCTTGCAAAAAAAAGAAAAATCAGTTTTTATGTGGGAACTGCTTTTTGGGTCCACTATTAAATTGACAAAGTAGTTCAGAACATTTTTCTATAAGTTGTAGGGACTTCCGTTTTAGGGACTATGGTCAGGACGCAGGGTTAGTAAAATTGGAAAACTTAACTAATGGAAAACATCATTTCTAAAGAATAAGCCTAAAAGATGAATGAAGTGTGCATATAGATGATACATGATAAATGCTTCTGAATTCACGATTGAAGACTCTTCGGCTACAGTTCAACACATAGGTGTGCATGAGAGTTGGCTTGGATTAGAAATTGTTCAAGAATCCTTCAGTTATGAAAGGAAAGAGGCAGCAAGTAACAGCAGAAAACAATCTCCACCCCACTATCTACTTTTCTGTCCACTTGATGGAGAATGCCATCTCTGCTGCTACTATTTTTTTTTTTTAATAATAATTGTATTTTTTTTTCCTCCCCAAAGCCCTAGTATATGGTTGTATATCCTAGTTGTAAGTCCTTCTAGTTCTTCTATGTGAGCCCCTGCCACAGCATGGCACCTGACAGACAGGTGGTATAGTTCCACGACCAGGAAACGAACCTGGGCCGTCAAAGCAGTGGGAGCACTGAACTTGAACCACTCGGCCATACGGGCTGGCTCTCTGCTGCTACCACTAACTGATGTTTATGAGTGGAATTCAGTGATCCCACAGTCAAATAAAGGCAGTCACTACCACAACCCAAGAATGAATCTAGACAATTCGTGATTTACATGGTCTCATGTTATCAAACTATTATTTATAATGTCAAACAACATTTATGAAATGATGGTAAAATCACAGGACGTAAGCCAACATAATAACTCCTACAGTTAAACAAACAAAAGGCAAGAAAATGAAAACACCAAACATGTTGTGTTTCTCCTATTCAGTCAGGTAGCAATAAAGAAATTCATATAACTTCAAGCTTCCTACCAAAAAAATCTTTGTCATTCTGAAAGCAGTCACTATATAAATACAATGCACTGATATCCTGAAAGAAAAATATCCGTGAAAAATCTATCAGAGTTAGAACAAGTATTTCTACTAAGGGAGAAAACTAGTATGCATTGAGCACTGTGGTCTTCATATATTATTTCATCTAAAATGCCTATGAAATGAGTGTTATCTTCATTTTACAGATGTAGGTCCCAAGGCTCAGAGATAAAATAACCTGCTTAAAGATAGACAGGTGATAGATGGATAGATATGTGTGTGTGTATGTGTGTATATATATATACACATACACACACACACACATACATACACACACCTCTTCTCTGGCAGAATTCCTTTGTAATTATAGAGCCATCAGCATTTCTGGTAAAGAATCTGGTTTACGCAAACCTACAGAGCAAAGGCATAACTTTACTTTTGTTTTTTTCTTTTTAATGTAATAATGTAGACATGAACAATTGAGAAAAAAACTTTCAAAGTCTGCCCACTTATAAGGGAGGCCATCAGTCAAACCACCCTAATACATTATTTGAAGCTACTTAAAGGAGAAATTTCAAGTCTCATGCAACAGCAACAAAGTATCATGCTCAGCAGAACTAGACTAGTTGTCCTCCTATGCCCAAGAGTTGCAGTGGGCTAATCTCTTGCCATGCATCAGGCCTTCAAGAAGCCACATCTTCCAATCTATCAGCAAAACCTATCAGCACTCCTTTATAATATATCATGAATCCCACCACTTCCACTGTTACAGCTCCTGTCCACATCACTATCACCTGGCACTGGACTTAAAGAGCCTCCAATAGATCTCCCTGCTTCCATTTTTGCCTATAGTCTCCATAAAGCAGCCAAAAATATAAATAAATCAGATCACATCACTCCCCTGTTATAAAAACCCTTCAATGGCTTCCGAATGCACTCTGAATAAACACTCAATTCCCAGCTCCTACAGGTAGGCAGGGGTCAGATCTTCTAAGACTTTATTTCTTCCACTCCTCCTGCTTGCTCTTTAAGCTCCAGCCATTCAAGCCCTTTTGCTGTTCCCTAGAAAAGGCAAGCCCATTCCTTACCTGTCTATCATCAGTCTTTTCTACTAGACTAAAACTCCAAGAGCAGGGCTATTAATGTTTTTGTGATTTTTCTTTTTTTGGTGAGGAAGACTAGCCCTGAGCTAACATCTGCTGCCAATCCTCCTCTTTTTGCTGAGGAAGATTGGCTCTGCACTAACAACCGTGTCCACCTTCCTCTACTTTATATGTGGGACACCTGCCACAGCATGGCTTGATAAGCAGTGCATAGGTCTGCGCCCGGGATCCGAACCCGTGAACCCCAGGCCACCAAAGTGGAGCACGTGAACTTAACCACTACACCACCTGGCCAGCTCCATATTTTTCTGATTATTAACACCTGAATTGCTTTCCACTTCCTTGTCAGTGACATTGAGAAAAGTCGATGGAATGATTCAAAATTAACAGACTTTTCAGTTCCAAACCAAATGTTCATGTTTTTAGGAATAAAGACATTATAAAACAAACAAAAAACTCCCTGAGGGTAGGGGCCTTCTTTGTTTTCTTCAGATGTGTCCCAGCACCTGGCATATAGTAGCTATTCAGTAATTATTTGTTCAATAAATGAAAAATAACAAAACCACAAGCTACCTTGGCCATCCCTCTTAACACGCCAAGGAGGATTTCAAAGCTAACCAAAACCATCATATGCCTTCCATCATATGCCTTCACTGCCAGGTAGCCCATCTCACCAAATGAGAATATTCATCCCTTAACAGCTCACTTCTCCATATACAGAGTTCTTTCAGACTCAAGGAGAACAAGAAAAGATGGTCAAAATGGTACCTGACCAGGATATTTATCATGGTATCAACTAAATTAAGATACTTCTATTTTCCTTAGTTGTAATCAATTTAATATATTCAAACAACCCCTGAATGGGCTGTTATACCTGCTGTTAACATTGCTTCCACCCAAGCCAGTACCACTGCTGACCCCCCTGGTAAGAGGGAGGACTGTCCTCTGATCCTCATTCTCTAGATGGCTCATTTTCTATTAATAATTAGATATACCCATTGCACAGGCTGTGGATAAACTTTAAGATGACCAAACTATTGTACTGAAAAAAACGAAAACTTAAAGATGAAAAACAGAAAGAATAAGATGGGAATGGTCCAGAAATAAGAGAAGTGTGAGTCCATCTCCTTGAAGATTAAGTAAGAGAGAGGTTAGGAAATATATCTTCATCTAAGGAAGAAATGTTACTTAGAATAGAAGGAAGTTAGAGGAGTATCTTATGGAGAGGTAGGAAAATAAGACCAGAGAGAAAAGTTATGGAGTAGATAAAGATCTCAAGATTGGTGAAGAGAATCACTAAAAGTGATGTATCCACATTTCCCTAGAACTTACATTAATATATAATACATAATAATCATCTCTCTTCCATGGGTAAAGGGGAATGAAAGAAGAGACTTCTATTTACATACCTTACAAATGTGCTGTAAGACCCAGAGCCTGTGTGGCAGAAGTTCTACAAAGTGCCTTGAACTTCTCAGATGAAAGGCACTATAAAAATATTAAAAAAAAAAAAAAAATCAGGAATTACAGCTATTCATTTTACAAGGAAAAAAACAAAACACAGGATGTAAATGCACTTGCCCAAAGTTCTGTGAAGTAATTTAGAAACCAGGAGAGGGAAAAAGTGTAGAATTTATTTTTATTTTATTTTATTTTTTGCTGAGGAAGATTAGTCCTGAGCTAACATCTGTGCCAATCTTCCTCTACTTTTATATGTGGGTCACCACCACAGCATGGCTGACTAGTGGTGTAGGTCTGCACCCAGGATCCGAACCTGCGAACCTGGGCTGCTGAAGCGGAACACACTGAACTTAACCACTATGCCACGGGTCCGGTCCCTAGAATTTAATTTTTAATTGACATGTCATAAAATTTTTCACATTTATCCAAGTCTTGGCCTACTTCACTTAACAAAATGTACACAATCCATCTTATTTTCTGAGTATTATAAATTAATGTCGTCCCTTTAGAAGCAAAAATCAAAAGATGAATCCTGTGTAAATTAAGTTTCCAACATTTTATTATAGAAATTCTCAAACACACAGCAAAGTTATAAGAATTTTACTGTGAACATCCATATCCCTACCACCTAGACTACCTTGACAATTTGAATGACTCGCTTTATCAAATTACATTTCCTTTTTAATACAAGCATTACAGAGAAATTACAGGCTGAAAGGCAACTATCAGAAAATCAACGGCTTCAAAAAAAATGCTGAAGTCATCAGGTCAAGGAAATTAATAATATTAGGAAATTCTTCTGATTTTTGTCAGAAATGTATCAGTATTCGTTTACTATTTAAAGTCAGAATGGACTCTGATCTACCCCCTACTCTTGGTGAGTGATTCCAGTTGTTTGTTTAACATCAGATCATATCATCCTCCTGCTAAAAAAGATCTAATCATTTCTCATCTCAGAACAAACCCAAAGAAGTTCCCATGTCCTAAAGGCCCTACTACATCCGGCCCCTGCCTCCTCTCTAATTTCATTTTACCTCCCACTTTTCCCTTCACTCCACTCCACTCCAAACTTATTTCATTGGCTGCTTACGTTCTCTACTTTCCCTTCACTTAAATATTAAGATACTACCATAAATACGCTTAAACATATTTACTTTACCCACCCTCTTCAAAGAAGAAAAAAAGCTCTATTTGGTACAAACTGCAAACTGGCTGCAATTTAACAGAGAGTATCTCAAATTTTGATGATTCTTAGCTACAAAAATGTATTCGGAATCATCTGGAGAAAGCACCAATAAACTCAGACTAACACCCAGAAGGAGGAGCTTCATTGTCTATCTGATTTTCAGTCACATGTCTATCATAATTATAAGTATACAAGGCCTTCACTTAACACTACAGCACCACAGATTAAACATGAGTCACTTGAAATACGAATTTAACAGTAATTACTAACTTTAAACTGTCTTGGAAATTGTAATTTATTAATGTCACAAGTACTGAACAGTGAGCATGTCCCCAAAGAGCAGAGTATAGTAAGACACATTAACCCAAGTTTAAAATTTAGTTACATTAATGTGTAGGTATAGGCAAACTGAGTTCCACTGGCCAGGTGCATAAAGGGATAAACTAAGTGATAAAGGAAGAAGAAATACTTTTAGGGAGCTTTTAAAACTATTCATTTTTCTATTTCAATCAACTCCTGAAAGACCACCCAGTTAGAGAGAGAAGAGTGCTGTGAAAGCAAAAGAACTGAAATTTGTTTGGAAAAAACAAATATATATATTATATATATATAATATATATTACTATTATATTACATTATATGTGTTATATTATATTATATATATATAAAATCAGCAATATATAAAAGGAGAAAACACTGGAATAAGTTGTAAGTCCTGAATTTTAGCTGACTCTAAGCAGGCTGTTTGGGAGTACATGGAGAACACCTAGAGAAAACAGTTCTGGCCTACACCTGACTAGACATACGACCTCGGGAAATTTACTTAAGTTTCTGGGACTCAGTTTCCTCATGTGCAAATGGAGTTGGACTACAAATTCTAAAGACTGAAGTCAAATTCTGAATCTATGAAAAAGTCGGTGGATTCCTACTCTCTTTCCTCCAGGAGAGATTTTTATGAAAACAGAGGCTATAAGTCTAGGACTAGACTTTGACTCAAAGCAAGTTCCATCTTATATATATTTTGTTATGTCCCCAAGAGCCATCAGTGCTCTACAAAAGTACATGTAACTACTCTCAAGACATTATCAAGAGATCCTTCAATAAGTTATCCTTTATAATTAAGAACTAGTCTTGTATTTTCAGTCCAATGTCACTTGTGCCAAATGTTCAAAACAGTATTTCTACCAATTTAGCGATGTCTAAAGTGACAATCATGCAATGGTACATACACATTTGGGTGTGTGGCACTAAGTGGTTGAAAAATTCTCACCGCATACATCTTAAGTATTTTTTTAAAGTGTTTTTCCCCTTCAGCTCTGTCAGGGAGGAATATAATCTGATTATGTACACACTTGCAGAAACATTTACTTCAAAAGACTGTCTTAAACACAAAAAGAACCAAACAAGTCACCGACAGAGGTAAAAATTTTAAGTCCAGACCACTAAAAAAAAAAAAAGTGGAAACAACTGTGAGGTAAAAAGGATGCCCAATTTCCACCATAAACATGGTTTTGACCAAATCAACTTGAGCGCAAATAGTGCTATTTAATGAAAACGACTTGTAACTGGATCCAATCGGTAACTAAGGACAGATGTTTAGGTAATTCCTTATCAAGGTAGTAACTGAGACTAAGCAAAACTGCAGATTAATACTCTATTTTGATGTAACATAGTTTAAATCATGAACAATGTTCTTTTCAACTGAAAAAGTTCCTTCTTTTCAGTACCGAAGAATCCTAACCCCTAAGATTTCAACACTTTTACTTACACAATCTCCAAGAATACTGTATTAAAAAAGAAAATCTACCCAAAGTATAACTGGACTTCACCCAGTATGAAACGGTGACTCATGTTTCATATTAAACGTAAAAGCCAAAATGGAGTTGTAAAGAGTTTCTTTCCCATTTCAACTCCGACAACCACGCGCACTTCGCAGCGGCCGGTTGCGCGGCGCGGTCGCGGGGCCCGGCTCGGAGCCCCCGCCCTGCCTGGCGCGGCCGTAAGAGAGGAAGCGCCGGGGACCGCTGGCGGGCGGCCTGGGCTCCACCAGGCCCGGCCGGGCGGGGGAAGGGGCGCGGGAGGCCGCGGGGCGCGCTTCCGGGGACTGCACGGGCGGGGCTGCCGCTTCGGGGAGCGGGGCCCGAGCCGGGAGTCAGGGGCCCGAGGCGGCCGGCCGAGAGCAGCAGGTGGGGCGCGGCCGGGCGGCGGGCGGGCGGCCGGAAGAGTGCCGGGCGGGCGGGCCCGGGGTGCCGCGGCGCCAGGAGAGAATCCCCTCTCGCTCACCTCGGGCGATGACTCCGAGTCCGACTTCTCCGCACCGAGAACGCCTGTCCGCGAGTCACAAGCTCGGAGACTAAGGCGGGTGGTTGAGGAGGCGGCGGCGGACTAACGAGAGAACCGACGGAGGACACCGGGCGGCGGGCGGGGAGCGGTAGAGTGAGGGCGGGCGGCGGCGGGAGGGCGGGGAGCGACGTGCGCGCCTCCGCGTGCCCAGCGGGCTCGAGCCGGCCTCAGTCGCGGCCCCGCGCACGCGCGCGCACGCGCGGCTCAGCCACGATTGCTCAGGAGCGCGTCCACGCCCTGAAAGCAACGCGCTTAACCAATCATTACAGCCGCGTGGGGCATCACGGGAATTCGAGGGCTATAAAAGACCTGGTTGCTATTTTATACTCCTCGAATCACTCACCCTTTAAGTAAGCTGGGTGGGGCTAGGTGCGCGTGCGCGGTTTTGATACTCCTCCCCAAACTGCCAACACTTCGCGCAAGCGAGGTAGGTTCGACTTCCCTGGGTTTACGCGTGCGCACTAACGGGCCTGGCCCGGAAGACCAAACGCCTGCGCAGTGGGTACTACGGTGACAGCCCCCCGGGTGGAGCGCAGGCCAGTCATGGCGGAGCCTGGGTCTGGGCAGTACTTGCAGGCTCTGCCGGCCACGGTGCTGGGCGAGCTGAGCGCCCTGGGCAGCGAGTTCCTGCGGGAATGGGAGGCGCAAGACATGCGCGTGACCCTCTTCAAGCTGCTGCTACTGTGGTTGGTATTAAGTCTCCTGGGCATCCAGCTGGCGTGGGGGTTCTACGGGAGCACGGTGACCGGGCTGTATCACCGCCCAGGTGAGGCTCCCTAACAACTTCCTTGAGCTGGCCGCCCCCACCCCTACTGGACTGTACCATTGGGCTCTCCAGAACGCCCCTAGACTACCACTGGTCCTCTAAGAACCTCATCACAACTTAACACTGTACCCATGCCAGCATACCATTTCATGCTGGAAACCCCACCAGTCCACCCATCACATTACAACCGTTCCTTTGAACCCCCATCAGACAATACCACTAGTCCCTTAGGGCCCCCACCAGACTCCAACAAACAATACCACTGGCCTCTAACCTGACCTGGGCTGATGCCTGCTCAGATCCCCACCTCCAGCCTGCTGCAGCTCTGGATGTGTTCCTGCCCCCAGGTCTGGGCAGCCAGAACGGATCCACATCCGATGGCTCCACGCATTTCCCTTTGTGGTGAGTAAATCTGTTCCCATCTCAACTCCATGCTTGGCAGGCAGAGGACACTCCTGTGCTGGGAAAGGGGACAGGGATGGGGGAGGGGAGTTCTCAAGGTAGGAGTCCACCAGCTTAATGGCCTCTGCAGCAAGCTCCAAGGTCTGCAAGTAGAGATCAGGATTCCAGCGACACCGATGTCTGAACAGCCCATCATTATGCTGATCAGCGCACCTGTGGGGTGGGTAGTATTATTGTCATAATTTCAGAGATGAAGTAGCAAGTCTGTTGGATTCCACTCCACTGCAAGCATCTCAGTTGGAAAGGCAGGAGCCTCTGTCATTAGTGCACTGACTAGCCTCATCAGGGTTAGCCTCCTCGTCTGTAAAACATGAACTCACTAATTAGGATATTCATTCAGCTAATCTCTGAGCTCCTATCACATGGCAGGGGCCACACTAGGTCTAGAGAACAAGGATAACCCAGGCCCTGCTCACAGGGAGAGCCAGAGATTTAAAAGGGGAGAGCAGCATTGCAGAGGCAAGGGCAGTCAGAGGTTTCTCCCAAGACAGACACCTAAGCTGAGGGCAAAGGCTAGGGGGTGATAAAATGTACCAGGCAAAGAGAATGGGTAGAACAAGGCCCAGAGGCAAGAACAAGGGTGACATATTGGAAGGACAGACAAGGCCGTGATGCTGGAGCTCAAATGTGAAGGCTTGGATGGATCTGCAAAGCCCTATCCCAAGTCTCAGCTATTGAAGGACTCAGCAAGGCCATGGCCTGATCTAATTTGCCTTTATAACTGCCTGCTTTATGGCAAGTAGATAAAGGGGTCCAATAGAGAGAGCAAGAGGCCAGTCAGGAGGCGTCCTACTGCCCAGGTTTCTGTTTGGGCAACCAAGGAACGATGGGAGCACCCTCATAAGGTGGGAAACCAGGAGGAAGAATGAGTCTGTAAGGGAAAGGTGTTGGACCCGGTGTGGCCTGTGGGAGCTCAGCAGAGAGGTCTAGATTGTAGTGTGGCCTTACTGAGCCCAGCTCAGCCCTCAAAGAGGGGCAAGAGAGAACCAATCTCAGGGACTTGTGCTGCCCATAGAATAACCCCTCTCTTCTCTCCATTTTTAGGGAAACAGCAGCAAACGAATCTCTCAAAACCCACAGAGAATAAGGGAAGGCAACAGAGAGATCTCCAGGGACATCACCGGGTCTGCTGGCTCCCACACTGGGTTCTGTTGCTGCTCAGACCCCAGGGATGACTGCAGGGGAGTTAGGGTTGGGGGCAGGGAGTACCCCAGTACTTGCAGACCTAGGCCTCCACTGCCTTTGGCCTTGCCTCCAGCAGCCCCAGGCATTGGGCCAGTAAAGAATTTGTCTCTACCCTGATCTGGGTGCCTTAAGGAGAGAAGTCATGCTCCTCCTGTCTCAGGGGTCAGCTCAGGAGAAGCCTCTGAGTTGGGGAGGCCAACAGTCCATTTTCTGTCTTGGCTTTTTCCTGTCCTTCTTCCCATCCCCCTGGAATATGACCCCATAGAGATTTGTCCCTCTGAGAGGAAGCCTGAGGTTGACCAGCTCTGGAATTTGTAAGGGAAGTCTGTTTTCTCCTAAGCCCTGAGTTTCCTGAATTTCTTTGGTTTTGCTTTGTTGGTAGGGAGCCAGGGAATCCTGGCCTGAACACAACCTTAGACTCTGTGGTTACCTAGTTGACCATTCAAGTATAAGGCAGGGGGTAGCTGGCACCATCCAGACTTGGAGGCACCAAACACCCACCTCCCTGGCCCAGCCAGAGCTCTCCAGGTGTGAGCCAGGAATTCTTGGAGGGAAGCTGGGTGCCTGAAAGAGGCTGACCCCTGGGAGGGACCTCCCACCCCCAAGTGCCCATGGGGTTGTGGGTCTGTACCCTGCACCCTCACAGGATGTTACTAAGCAGTTAGTGCAGAGTGGCCCCACCATGCCCTGCAGGCTCATCACTTCCCATCTTGACCTGGACCCACAGGAGCTTCATCCTAAGAGCCCATAGGCTCAGCTCCTCTCCACTAGCACTCTTTCAGCTCCCAAGAAACTCAACAGAGAAAAGCCACAGGTTAGACAGGCCTGCCACTTCCACAGTGGGCCAGGGAGCTTCCAAATGTGTGGGTGGCAAATGCCAGTTCCTGAAAGCAGTGTGGCCCTGCCTCCTTTCCTGATGGCTGTACTTCTGTCGGGCCACCAGCTACCTCAGTATCCCACTGCTTGCCTCCCCTCTGTTAGATGTCACATTTCCATCTGGCAGCTTTTGCTTAGGCCATATTTGCAGCAGGGGTGCACTGGAAGTAGAACTACATTGAGCTCATGCAAGTGTATCTACTCTGGAGATACCTTCTGGCTGACAGGATGATGGTTTCACAGCCACAGGCCTACCTACTGACACAACCACATATAGGATCAGGGTCTCACATTTCACCCCAGGCTCAACTGAGGATGTGACTTATTAAACATGGAAGTGCATGAGTTGTGTGATTATTCAGACAGGACAAGGGTGTGCATACACAGGGAAGACTGGCGAGGGAATACCCTGGGGGGTGTTGCCCCTCAGCACCCAGAATACAATGACTTGCAGAGGTGGAGGGGTGATGCCAGCTCCCTGGAGGAGTGGTGGTGGGTGCCCAACAGGGGCACTATCCCTATTAGTTCTTATAGACCTGCCTCCATTAAGGGGAACCCACTCTGAGCATATCTCAGAAGACAGGAAGGCAGGCATTGAGCTGGTACCCTAGTAACTCTGTGGACAAAGGACAATGAAGCTAGAGACTCTGACAAGCAAGAAGGAAGGAAGCTCGTTTAATGATTTTCAGGAGTCAGTGGAGTCCAGTAATGGGCCTCAGGGGCGAAGGTCAGCCCAGGGTTAGGCAAGTCGAGGAGGAAGCCCAGCCTGCCCTACAACAGCCCTGGGGCTCAGAACAGGTGGTGAGCCTGCCATGAGTTGCTACTGGGCAGCAGGCTGGGCCTCCTCTGGAATGTGGAAGAGTGAGTCCATGCCCCCTCAGCCATCCCCGAGTTTACACAGGGCACAGCAACACTAATGGGGCAACCTTCTGTGAGTCAGGAATCATTCCTGTCCAGGGAGAGGCAACAGTTTGTATTTAAGGAAAGTAGACTAGAGAAGGTGGCCGGCACTGCCCAAGGTAATAACCCTTTCCACTGTGAGAAACTGTGGTAAGTTGGGTAGCCTTTATCCTCCCCCTAAAGGTGAGCCTTTCTCCACAGCGAGCACCTGGCAGAGTGGAAGCCAGAGATGTCAGAACTGATGCTTCTCATAGCCCTTCAGCAGGCAAGAGTGGGGTCAATGGTAGCGTGGGCTGAAACAGGACATTGGGTGAGCTGGTATGTCGCTCAGAAATGGGGTCTTGAAGTTGGAGTGGCATAGGATGAGGGAGGAATAGGTGGTGTGGCCCCCCTCAACCAGACAGCCAGAACCAGCCTCCACCCTAGCCAATCACCCCCAGTGTGTTCTGCCTCAGCTTCCCGACTAACCCCTTGTAGAATGCCTTCCAGAGCAAAGCTCCTGGAGGGGAGGGCCCTGCCCCAAGCCATCCTCACTTGAGGGTGTAGTAGTTTGTGGGCACAAAAGGCATTTTGCTGACTACAGCGATCTGCCGCTTCCGCCGCACCTCTACCAGCAGCAGGGTACCTGGCCGACTATACTCACAGGGCACATAACCCATTGCCACATTCTTCTTCAGGTAGGGTGAGGGGCAGCCACTGGTCACAGTACCTGTCCAGGCAGAGGCCATGCATCAGCACCACCCTGCCAGTCCAGTGCCCACACCCTCCTGAGGCAGGGACAAGGGCTTTCCAACTTCCCTGGTCCACCTACCAATCATGGTGCCCTCTGTACTCAGGATGGGGCTATGTGCCCGCATAGGAGCCCCCTCACACATTAACCCCACACGCTTCCGCTGCACCTCGCCGTTCAGCTGGGGAACAATGACCGTGGCTCCAGGGAAGTCCATGGCAGCTCGGCGACGCTTTCCTGGAGCACGACACACCAAACTTAAGCCACAGTCCAAGGACCCCAAGTGACATCTATCTAGCATTGAGGCCCCTTTGCTCAGGCTCCCCCAGGCCCCATTCCACCCCTGCAATGCAGTCAGTCAGCCACCCACCTCCTGCCCCCTGGTCTCGGAGGCCATGCTGCCCACCTCAGCCTGCTGAAGGTCCTCAGCATCTAATGGGCAAAGCCACAGTGGTACCTTCAGGGAATGGAGGCTCAGAGAGGCTAAGTCACTTGATTCAGGCTATATAACTTTAGGAGCAGTCACAGGCTAGCTGATCTCATTAAGGGCCACTCCAACCTTCTGGATCCCACCTCTGAGTGCTAGCCCAACTCACCCAATGTCCAACTTAGGCTCCCTTCCACAGGTGTAGTGTGTTCATCGATGTCGTTCCCATACAGGCAGAGGCCTGCCTCCAGGCGCAGGCTGTCCCGGGCTGCCAGCCCTGCCAGCTTCACCTCTGGGTTTTCCAGGAGAGCTGTTGCCAGGCGGACTGCCCCTGCTGCTGGCACTGAGATCTGCATGGGACATCAGAGAGCCGGTGGGCAGCTGGCCCCAGAGTCCTGTGCCCTGCACCACCCTGTGCCCACTTCTTGACATACCTCCACACCATCCTCTCCTGTGTAGCCACAGCGGGTCACGCGGCAGCTGGACACGCCAAACACTTCCATCACAGCACTGGTCATGAAGGGCAGTTTCCTCAGGTCATCTGCCACACCAGCCTGTAGCACCTGGGCTGCAGTGGGGCCTGGGCCCAGGAAGCCAGTGACCAACTGTCCAGGACCCAGTGCCCCTTAAGGCTGGTCCACAGCCAATACTCAGGGACCAGAACAAGCCCTGAGCAAGACCTACTCTGCAGGTGGGAGAAGATGCTCTTGCCCACAGCCCATGGAGCCTTGTGGCAAGTAGAGGGAGGGTATGATACCAAACTTCGAATTATGGCACACAAATACCATACCATCCACACCTTCCTCCTGGTACGGCACCTGTGCTAAGCAGTAGAGGAAGCCAGGAAGGCAAAGGTCAGCTCCAACTCCAGCTTAGCCCACTCACCTTGCAGGGCTAGCAGGGCATTATCCACTACCTCCAGAGCCACATCACTGCCCATGTTCTGAAGCTCCCTGACCTTGTCCTGAAAAGAAACCACATTAGCTTCTGGGACCACTTACTGAACACCTACCATGGGCTGGGTGCTGCAGAGCTGGGCAGAGTAGGCTGGTTCCCATCTTACAAGGTCACATAACTACTAAATGGTAGGGATGACCCAAGCCCAGGTCTGCCAGCTCTAACATCAGGCTCCAGCCCTCCACCCTCACCAGAGGATGCTCACTTAGGGGTCAGCTTCACCTCCCTACCTCCTCCAACACTGAAACCTGGCATGCTCCAGGGAGGGCCCACTCCAGCCTGCTATTCATTCATTCAAAAAGCTATTGTCTGAGCCCCTTGTCCATGCCAGCTCTGTCTTAGATAACAAGGAAGACAGGGTACCTAGAACATAGAGGGGCTGTACCTGCATGAGGGCTAAGTCCTTGTCCCAGCAGCCAGCATTGGATACCACGTACAGGTGCCCCTCAGAGGTGTTGGTCACAATCAAGTCATCTAAGATGCCTCCAGCCTCATTGGTAAACAGCGACAGTGTCCCCTAGCACCCAAGTAGAGTATTTTTGCCTCCAGGTCCAGGAGGCCAAGGTCAAATGTGAGTCAGACACACCCCTGGGCCCACTCAGCCACCACAGACTCATGAACCCTCATGCACAGGGCTGAGGGGGGTGCAAGGTGCAAGGCTGGGTCAGCCCAGGCCCCTGCCCAAGCCCAGAGTTTTTGATCCTCATGCACTGAGAAAGTTTTCACCCCTTCCCCACCTTGGAGGACCTTCCCGATCTAGTGGGGCCTCTGCACCCCACCTCATTCAGTACTCAGAGCCCATCTCACAATTAATCCATGATACCTAGGACTTCCTGCTTCATCCCACCCAGACCTGGGACAACTCAGCCCATGCCCCAAACCCCAGTACAGAAGTTTCAAAGTCCATCTTGATCCCATGTGCTCCACAGCAATGCCCCAAAATACTGTGAGGCTCAGCCTCCCCACTAGATGGTTGAAGAGCCTGAGGTGAGCAGTCACATGAATCACCTGGGGATCTTATTAAAATGCAAGTTCTGATTCAGTAGGTCTGGAGCAGGGCCTGAGACTGTATTCCTAACAAGCTCCTAGGTGATGATGAGGCTGCTGATTTAGGGACAACACTTTGAATTGCAAGGGGTTAGGTCACAGAATAGGACATGAACTGGGGTTTCTGGCCACCCAGCCTGATGTGGTGAGGATGGAATAGGCCCCTCCCTGCAGATGGCTGGGTGTCTGGACATGACTCAGGGACTCCGTCCCCTAAGACTGTAAGCCCTGAGAAGCTGTGTCTGATGCATCTCTGTGCCCCCAAGCCCGAAGTAGGGACTCAGCCCATTTGCTGGCTCATGACTAAGAACACCCATTGAGCAGAAATAAGAGGGACCCACCTGGTTTGGCCTTAGCTCTGCAATATCTCCAACCACTAGACTCTCCATCAGCCTCACCCGGTCACAACCAAATATCTTGGTCTGGGAAAGAGATTAAAAGCCTCAGGCCACTGCAATGGCTGTAATCCAGAAGGCCACTGGGCAAGGAGGCACCCTCCCTGCCATCCACAGCACAGTCCACCCAGCTGAAATACCTGACTAGTCTTTTGGTTCTGCATGTGGCAGAGGCCCTACTTTCTGATTCCCCCACATCCACCAGTACAGGATGGGGTGCAATGGGAGAGGTTAGGGAATTTGACAGGCCCCAGCACCTTCCTGAAATACCCCCCTTTTCCAGACCAATAGCCAGGTCAGTGGAAGAGAATGGGTGCCCTGGAAATCCCAGGACATTAAGGCACACCACTAAATGGGAGCTGAAGAGATTAGAGAGATGATCAGGAAACCCACTGAGTTAACTTTCTGGAGGCCATAGTCTATGACACCCCTGAGACCTCCAACTCTTCTGAGAGGGCTGCCCTCGGAATCCAGCTCCCAGCAAACAAAGCCAAGGGTTGCACCACTGTGGACTGGGTTTGGTCTGGCGGCCGGCGCGCTCCCCTGGCTCACCTGCAGCATGTGGGATACATCAAAGAGTGAGCAGTGCCGGCGTGTGTGCAAGTGTGAGTCAACGTGGCTGTCCCGGTACTGCACAGGCAGACTCCAGCCCGCGAATGCCACCATCTTCCCGCCATTGGCCAGGTGGAAGTCATAGAGTGGTGTCCTGCGGAGCACATCCTGCAGGCGGCCGGGTTCAGGGCTACCAGGGCCCCATTCCCCATCCTCCTCCCTCCCCGACTTTCCAAGACTGGCACCCGCCCCAGCACCCTCTATCCCACCTGTGTGCAACTGAGTGGACGGCCCAGGGCGGAGGGGAACGCCTGCAGACGCAAGCCCAGACGGGCCACCATGTTCACCGCCCGCTGCATTGTTGCCCACAACTGGTGCAGCCGGCGCACAGAGGCCACCACTCTGCCAGGCACGCTGGGAGATGTAGTCCGGGCCCTGCTTGGACAGGTTTGTCTCTCACAAGGGGGATCAGAAGAGGGGGCGGGCAGCCCCAAGGGCAGGCAGGGCTTTAGAGCACAAGGTGCAGTAACTCCAAACTGCAGGCAAACAGCCCCAGGCACTTCCAGCTGATCAGGGAAGACTAGGCTGTTTGAGCCAGTTAAACTACTCAGAATCAGAGCTGGGGGCTAGACTGCCGCCTGCAGACTGCCCTGCCTCCAAAGGGTCAAAGTTCTGCAAAGGGCTGAAAGGCCTGAATTGCACATTCAGGACATCAGGAATATAAGGTCAAATGGGGGGAGGGGGATGGGTGGAGAGGACAGAGGAGGGTGGAGCCAGCCACAGTAACCTGGGCACATGTGAGGGTCTCCAGCTCTCCCACTGGGCAGACACAGGCAGCCAGCACAGTCATGCATTCCACAAGTATTTATTGATCTTGCTGCACACTAGGCCCTGTGCTGGGTGCTGGGGACACAGCTGTGAATGAATTACAATCCCTGCCACCCCAGGGATCTCCCCAAACACACACATACACACACTGAGGGCCACTACTCCCTGAGCACAGGACTATGGTCATTACCTTCTTAGCAAAAGCTGAATGGGACAAAGATACAACCTGGAAGAACTCTGATGGGTGAAAGTGGAGGGCAGCCACCAAAAAGTGGTTGACCTTCCCCCAAAAGCTGTTGAGCCACACAAATGTCCAATTTTCCAAGTCCAACACATGTTGCAGTACTGTAGTCCTCTAGGGCAAAGCCAGAAAAAAACCAGAGAAAAGCAGGATTTTCTCATAAGAGCAGCCTGCCTTATTCAGCAGCTGGCCTGGGGTTGTAGAGTACCTCAGCCTCTTAAAAGACACCAATGAGAACCCTCACCTGGACCCACCCCCCACCAAAGTTGATCCCTCATCACGCTGAGCATGACTCTTGGAAGCAGCTGGGAGAAGGGACAATGATGTGCTTTGGGTTGTGTCAGATGGCAAACAGGTCCCAGGATTCATTCTCAGGCTCTGGCCTTGACAGAAGCACCTGCCCGAGCCAGATGGGCAGAACCATTTGAACATACTCCAGGAGCCAGCTCAGGGACCAAAGGACTCAGGTTGCCCAAACCCCCAGCTTTGCTCCCTAGGCAGGCAGAAGAGTTTGGACAGGAAATTTCTTTTTGTGGGCATAACACAAAGGGAAAGAAGACCACTAGGGAGTGCAAAAGGAAGAAATGGGGCTCTTGTTGCTCCCTCAAGCTTCCAGAGTACAAGAGTGCCAATACTACAGCAGCCTTCCAAGGCTAGATAGACCAGGTTCTAGTAGGTCACCCCAGCCCACTGAAGTCAGGGTGGGAGCAGGCAGAAGACAGGAGTGTGCATGTTGGCAGGAGAGGCAGAGGGTACATGGGGATTATAAGTAAGTAGAACTGGAGTGTTTTTAGGGTAGGAAAAAGAGAACTTTTGGGTTGCAGTCAGGTGAGAACAGAGTGCACTCCCGCCAGGAGCTCATGCTGAATCAACACAGTGAACCCCCAAGAATCTTGAATCTGTGAACGTGGCCCAGACAGAATGGGCATGCAGGCAACATTCGGAATGCAGAGGGAAAGCACTTTAGCCTCTGATGGCCCAAACCAGGCCTGGGTGGGCGTGGAAGGCCAACGTCTTGGCTAAGAGCCATGGCTCAAGTGTAGGACAGCAAGTTCAGGTCATAACAGCCATCCACCTGCAACAGAAAAGACCATCAGATCTGACCCACTCAGGGCAATGCGAGCCAAGCAGAGGGAAGCGATCACTCACATCAAAGCGGCCAATCCTTGTGGAGGTGTGACTGGCCCGGATCATCTCTGTCAGCGCCCACATCTGCTGCACCTCGGAGGATACCCTGCTGGGGTCTGGGAAACCCTGCTCCAGAAGGAGGGGTCAGTGGCTATGGGTCTCTCCTTAGCAGTGCCCTTAGAGCTCCAGAGAGGCCAACTTGGGCTATGGGGCCCTCCAGCTAAGACCAGTAACATTCCCAGATGACTTGTGAAACAGGAGGTTGGGGACTGATGTGCAATAGGTGGCCCAGCCCACACAGAGATGCCTCAAATCCCATGGAGCACCCAGGAGAAAGATGGAATAGAGTCCCATATTCTTGCAGAAAGGAGCCCACCTGGGCCAGTGCTGGACACAAGAGCTATTCACACATGGTTCTTGCCCAGGGTAAGGGCTTACCTCAAGGAGGGAAACAGGCTGCTCACAAGTCACTGGGTGGGAAAGCCACTTGGGGAAGGTCATGGAGGAGCTCTGCAAAGCAAAGGCATACTATCCTGAGAGAGGCAGAGTGGGACAGCTCTGGAACCAGATTCCAAGGTCCTAGAAGCAGAGACCCTGAGCCTCAGACAGTGGGAAACCCTGTTCAGGGGTCCATAGAGGCCCAAGGGGCAGTCAGACTAACTAAGCTCTTCTGCTATGCAGAAGGAGGCCCCAGGAACACAAAAAACGGAAGTATCTCCCAGCACCTGAAGTCTCCAGCTCTGAAAGAGGCAGGTGGCTCCAAAGAGTCAGGGGATATAGGGACATGGCCTCACCTCTAATCATGAGCTTCCTACCTGGCTAACTCCCATGAAGTCCTCCTTCTTTTTTTTTTTTTTTTCTTTTTCTCTGAGGAAGATTCGCCCCGAGCTAATATCTGTTGCCAATCTTCCTCTTTTTGCTTGAGGAAAAGTAGCCCTGAGCTAACATTTGTGCCAATCTTCCTCTATTTTGTAGGTGGGTCACCACCACGGCATGGTTGCCCACAAGTGGTGTAGGTCCGTGCCCGGGAACTGAACCCAGGCCACTGAAGTGGAGCATGCTGAACTTAACCACTAGGCAATAGGGCCAGCCCCAAGGCCTCCTTCTGAGTCTCACCATGGTTACCCATCCACTCCCATCCCCACCCCCCCACCAGCTCTCCCAGCCATAGCTAGGAGCCTCCTGGGGAAAGGGCCAGCCAACAGCTCTGAACTAGTCACTTACCTTTGGTCCCTGCTGGTAGATCTGCAGCTCCTCCACTGTGAAAGACAGCCATAGTGGCGATGGCTGTCGCAGAATGAGGCGCAGCTCCAGCACTTTGGCCATGTCACACAACATCTGACACATACACAGACACACACAAGGACCCAGCGAGGCCCCAGCTCACTGCCCAGGAGCCTCCTAACCAGCAGTGAGCCAAGATGCTGCCTCCCCAGGCCCTTGAGAAGGAAAGAACAATGATCCCTCCAAGGCACTTGCCAGAGAGCCACAGCCCAGGCCAGCCTTACCCTTCCTCTTGCCTCCTGGTATCTGGCCCAATCCCCAGGCACCCTGTGAGCCCTCATCTGGGACACCCTGGCCATGCTGAGTCCCAGCTGACCTGGTGCTTGAACAGCGATACATACTCCTGGGCTCCCTCCTCACTGTGTGGATCGGGCATCAGGCAGTAGTCCCGCAGGCAAGTCACCCACTTGGCTGGTGTGTGCATCGAGGTGTACTGGCGAACACGGATGCTCAGAAAGGCTGTGTAGTAATTCTTAAACGTGATCTCCTGCAACTAGAGCACACACAACCCACCACGACAAATCAGAACCAGGCCCAGGGCCTAAGAGGCTCAAAGGCACCATCTCCTCCCCTGCTTAGGAATGTACTCTTCTACCAATCTAACAATTTCAACAAGCAACCATTGGGGCCCAAAGACAATTTTGCTTTCCTAGAAGAGCTCACAGTCTAAATGAACAGGTCATGCAAACAAACCACAACTGCAGATCTTGCCACATGTCCAACATGCTGTCAGAGGTCAGAGCCCTAACTGTAGAGGAGGAAGAAAATGTATAGATGAGCCCTGAAGGAGGAAGAGTTCACCAAGTGGACCAGGAAAGGTAAAGAATGTAAAAGTAGCATATACAAAGGAGCACCAAAGGGTGAGAGAATCTGGCACACGCCTGGAACAGCAAGTGATTCAGCCTGGCTACAGCAGTTCTCATCACTGCACACTCATCAGAATCACCTAAGGAAGTTTTTTTAAAAACACAGGTGTATAGGCTCCAACTCAGACCTACTGAATCAGAATTTCCAGGGTTGGGCCCTTTAATGAAGTTGCCCAACTTACAGTAAGGAACAGCTTGAGGGAGAACCACACACTACAGGACAAAGTGCATGGGGCTGAGAGGCCAGCAGGGCACGGACACAGAGTGGCCCTGAATGCCAGGCAATTAGAAAGTGGAGTTTGTCTTCCGTGTTGAGGTCCTGCAGCGTCCAGTCACTCTGCCAGCAGATGTGGAAGACAACTGGAGATTGGAAACTGAAGACATTGGGAAGATCCTGATGAAGGATGAGTTGAACCTGACCTCCAGCAAGGACTGTAGGAATGGACAGGAGGCAGGTTTGGCGGTAACTCTCTGTCTAACGATCCCCAGCCAGTAGCCAGGGACAAAATGACCTCTCACCTCTATTTGGTTCACAACTGTATTTTCAGCACCTAGCCTACTATCTTGGCACTTCCATGCCAGCGCTGTCCTGAACAGGAGGGAGAGATGTTGAAGAGAACTGGCCAGGAAGCTGCATTCTGGTAAATGTGTTAACTGAAGGAATAAATAAATCGTTAACTGATTTGCAAGGGTGAGAATAATGCAGAGGCTTTCTGTAAAAGATTAAATCCCTGGGACACGCCCGAGTTCCCAGGTCACGCCCGCCCTGGAGCCCTGGTCGCGCCCACTGGGCTTGCTCACCTCAAAGGGCGCGACGCTGGGGAAGGTAACATCGATGACCAGCACGCCAGGCCGCCCTGCGGAGGTCCGCATGTCGCCCACCTGCAGGGCCACGGTGCCTTTCACATGGCAGGGCACCGACACGCGGAGCATGGTGTCAGCCGCAGCAACCAAGCACAACCGCCGCTACTGGCCTCGGACCACCGGTCCTTCCTGGCGTTCCCAGCCGAGCCCCAAGAACTACAACTCCCGGGCGGACTCTCTCTCGGTCAGCCCAGCCAATCACCGATGCTCTGGGTGGGGTGGGGCGGGAATCGGAAGAGCCTGCGGAAATGCTCCGTCAGCCAATCACCGCGCGAGCCTTCGAGAGCCACCATGGGCCATGCCCAGAAACAGGAGAACCGTTCTGTATCTAAGCCGTTCTGAAGCCTCTCGGAGCTCCAAGTCTTAGTCCGTTACTGCCTCAGTGCAAAGCGGTCGTCTTAAAGCATATAAAGCCATGAGCAAAAATGACCATGGTGCCTGGCCTACATTAATTGCAAAAATAGATATTAACCCCCTTTTTTTAATGGGCAAAGGATTTGAACAGATTATTCACAAAAGAAGATAAAGAGCCAATAAGTCCATGAGGAGATGCTTAACATTCATCAGGGAAATAGAAATTAGAAGCCACACATACCCACTAAACAGGCTAAAATTAAGACTGGCAAGATTGTGGAGTTCCTGGAACCCTCATTCATTGATAATTTCCTGCCACTTTGAAAAACAGTTTGGCATTTCTTTAAAAACTGAATTCAGGGTCTGTCCCAGTGGCGTAGCGGTTACGTTCGCTCCCTCCGCTTCGGTGGCCTGGGGTTTGCAGGTTCGGATCTCCGGCGCGGACATACGCACCACTTATCAAGTCTTGCTGTAGTGGCATCCCACATACAAAATAGAGGAAGATGGGCACAGAGCCAATAATCCTCAGCAAAAAGAGAGAGATTGGCAACAGAAGGTAGCTCAGGGCCAATCTTCCTCACCAAACAAAGAATTAGTAGGCAAAACCATTAAAACTTGAACATAATATTCTATATGTTCCAGAAAGTAGAAGAAATGTTGAGCATGTCCTATATATATGGAGAGAGAGAGAGAGAGATTATCAGGAATTGGCTCATGTAATTATGGAGGCTGAAAACTCCCAAGATCTGCAGTCGGCAAGGTGGAAACCCAGGACAGCCAATGTGTAGTTCTAGTTCAAGTCTGAAGGCCTGAGAACCAGGAGATCTGATGGTGTAAATTCCAGTCCAAAAGCTGGCAGGCTCTAGATCCAAGAAGAGCTGATGTTTCAGACTGAGTCCAAAGGCTGGAAAGACCAATGTTCCTGCTCAAGCATTCAGGCAGAAGGAGTTTCCTCTCACCCTGCTTTTTTGTTCTATTTAGGCCTTCAATTGATTGGATGAGGCCAACCCATATTAGGGAGGGCAGTGTGCTCTACTTAGTCTATTCAAATGTTAATCTCACCCAGAAACACCCTCACAGACACACACCCAGAATAATGCTTGCCTAAATGTCTAGATATCCCATGGTCCAGTCAAGTTGACACATAAAATTAACCATCACAGAGTGTTTTTAAATTTCTACATATTTGTGATGTTTTTGTTTTGTTCTCTTTTCCATTTCTGGTTTCATTCCGTTGTGATCAGAAAAGATTCTTTGTATGATTTCAATCTCTTAAAATTTCTTATGACTTGTTTTGTAACAAACATATGATCTATTCTGGAGACTTCCGTGTGCAGTTGAGAGGAATGTGTGATCTGCTGTTGTTGGGCAGATGTTCTCTACATGTCTGTCAGGTCTAGTCAGTTTACAGTGTTGTTCAAGTCCTCCATTTCCTTGTTGATCTTGTCTGGTTGTTCTATCCATTACTGAAAGTGGAGTATTAAAGTCTCCAACTGTTATTGTAGAAGTGTCTATTTCTCCTTTCAATTCTATCAATTTTTGTTTTGTTTTGTTTTGTTTTTTGTGGGGAAGACCAGCCCTGAGCTAACATCTGTTGCCAATCCTCCCCTTTTTGCTGACAAAGACTGGCCCTGGGCTAACATCCGTGCCCATCTTCCTCCACTTTATATGGGACGCCACCACAGCCTGGCTGACAGGCAGTGCGTTGGCGGGCGCCCGGGATGAGAACTCGCAAACCCTGGGCTGCCAAGCACGAACTAAACCGCTGCGCCACCGGGCGGCCCCAATTCTATCAATTTTTGCTTCACAAATTTTTGGGCTCTGTTGTCAGATGTGTATGTCTATAATTGTTATATCTTATTGCTATACTGTGCCTTTTATCAATATATTTTCTTCTTTGTCTTTTGTAACCTGTTTTGGTTTAAATCTATTTTGTCTTACAATAATATTGCCACTCAGCTCCCTTTTCCTTACTATTTGCATGAAGTATATTTTCCCACCCTTTTACTTTCAACCTATTTGTGTCCTTATATCTAAAGCGAGTCTCTTGTAGATAGCATATAGATAGATCTTGTTTTTTTTTAATCCAATCTGCCAATCTGTCTTTTAATAGGAAAGTTTAATCCATTTACATTTAATGTGATTATTGATAAAGAAGCATCTGCTTGTCACATTTAGCTATTTGTTTTCTGTATATTTTATGTTTTTTTCTTCCTCAATTCCTCCATTTCTGCCTTTTTGTTTGTATTTAGTTGATTTTTTGCAGGGTACCACTTTGATTCTCTTCTTTCTTTTTTTTTGTATATTTTAAAATTATATTTTTAGTGGCTAATTTGGGGATTACAATTGGCATCTTAAATTTATAACAAGCTAGTCGGAATAATACCAATTTAGTTTTAGTAGTTTACAAGCACTCTGCTCCTATACATCTCTATTCCTTCCCCTTTATATTGTTATTGTCACAAATTACATCTTTATACATTTTATGACTATTAACATAGATTTATAACTGTTGTTTTATGCACTTGCCTTTTATTTATTTATTTGCTGAGGAAGATTTGTCTTGAGCTAACATCTGTTGCCTATCTTCCTCTTTTTGCTTGAGGAAGATTCACCCTGAGCAAATATCTGTGCCAATCTTCCTCTATTTTATATGTGGGTTGCTGCCATAGCATGGCCACCAACGAGTGGTGTACATCTGTTCCCAGGAACTGAATCTGGGCCACCAAAGTGGAGTGTGCTGAATTTAACCACTAGGCCGTGGGGCCAGCCCTTTATTTATTTTTATTGAGTTAACATTGGTTTATAACATTGTATGTTTCATATGTACAACATTATAACTTGACTTCTGTATACACTACAGCATGCTCACCATCAAAATCTGGTTTCCATTTGTCGTCATATAATTGACCCCCTTTACCCATTTTGCCTTCCCCCACCCACCTTCCCCTCTGCTAACCACCAATCTGTTATCTGTATCTATGTGTTTGTTTTTGTTTTGTTTTGTTTCATTTATTTTTTTTAATATTCCACATACGAGTGAAATCATAGAGTATTTGTCTTTCTCTATATAACTTATTTCACTTAACGTAAAATTTTCAAGGTCCATCCGTGTCATTGCAAATGACAAGATTTCATCTTTTTTATGGTTGAGTAGTATTCCATTTTGTGTGTGTGTGTGTGTGTGTGTGTGTGTGTGTGTGTGTCTAGCTATCTATCTATCTACACTACATCATCTTTATCCATTCACCCATCAGTGGGCACTTAGGTTGTTTCTGTATCTTGGCTATTGTAAATAATGCTACAATGAACATAGAGGTGCATATATCTTTTTGAATTAGTGTTTTCGTATTCTTTGAATAAATACCTAGAAGTGGAATAGCTGGATGATATGGTAGTTCCATTCTTAAATTTTTGAGGAATCTCCATACTGTTTTCCATAGTAGCTGCACCAATTTACACTCCCACCAACAGTATACAAGAGTTCCCTTTTCTCCACATCCTCTCCAACATTTGTTATTGCTTGTCTTTCTGATAATAGCCATCTAAAGGGTGTGAGGTGATGTCTCATTGTGGTTTTGATTTGCGTTTCCCTAATAATTAGTGATGTTGAACATTTTTTCATGTACCTGTTGGCCATCTGTATGTCTTCTTTGGAAAAATGTCCATTCAGATCTTCTTCCCATTTTTTAATCAAGTTGTCTGGTTTTTTTTGTTTTTGAGTTCTATGAATTCTTTATCTTTTGGATATTAGCCACTGATCGGATATATGGTCTGCAAATATCTTCTTCCATTTTGTAGGTTGTCTTTTTGTTTTGTTGATGGTTTCTTTTGCTGTGCAGAAGCTTTTTAATTTGGTGTAGTCTCATTTGTTTGTTTTTGCTTTTGTTTCCCTCGTCTGAGGAGACATATCCAAAAAGATATGCATTTGCCTTTTAAATCATACAGAAAAAGCAAGTTACAAACCAAACCAAAAGTACAATGATCCTGGTTTTTATATTTACCTATGAAGTTGCTTTTGCTAGTGTTCTTTATTTTTAATAATGGCTTCAAATTATTGTCTAGTGTCCTTTCATTTTAGGTTGAAAGACTCTCTTTAGCATTTCTTGTAGGGCAGGTCTACTGCTATATTGTTGTTTATTTTAAACAAGCAAATAGTTTAAAATTTTCTCAGTTTTAATTTCTAATATCATAAACCGCCATAGATATAACTCACATAAGTAAAGTCTCTCTTGAGTCCTCAGTAATTCTAAGAGTGTAATGTGGTTCTGAGACTAAAAACTTTGAAATCTGCTGCTTTAGGGTTTATTTCTGGAGGTCAAATTGCCAGATCATGGCTATGGGAGAATGCATATCATTAAATTTAATCAATAATGCCAAACTTCTTCCCCAAATGGTCATATAGCAATAATCTTTTTAAACTGCATCTCTGGCCCTCCTCTCCTAAATCCTCTATCATACTTCTTACTTCCCTGCTCTGGCCACACTGGCCTCCACATTGTCCCCAGGCTCACAGGTTTATTTCCACCAGTTTGCTCACTCTCATTTTTGTTACTTCTCAGACCTAATATCTCCCCCTGGCATCATATTGCACATTTATTAGTTTATATGTTGTCTGATTCACTCTCTAGAAGCACTGTCCAATAGAAATATAATGCAAGCCACAAATGTGAGCCCCATATGTAATTTTTAAATTCCTAGTAGTCATGTTCAAAAAATAAAAGAAGCAGGATAAATTATTTTTAAGATATTTTATTTAACCCCAAATGTATAAAATATGATCATTTCAATATAAAATCAATATTTAAAATGATAATTAGATAGTTTACATTATTTTTCAATAAATCTTTGACATCCGGTGTATATTTTACTCTTATAGCACTTAATTCAGATTAGCCATATTTCAAGTGCTCAGTAGTTGTGTGTGGCTAGTGGCTACCATATTTGACAGCATAGCTCTGAAGTGTAAACCCTGTAAAAGCAGGACTCAGTCTGTCTTGTTCCTGGCCAAATCTCCAGCACCTAGAACAGGCCTGGTATGTAGTAGGTGTTCAATTAGTGTTTGTTGAATTCATAAATAAATGGAATGGCTTTGCACTCCTTGGCACTATTTCTTGGGACTGGTCTTGGTCCCAGCACTCTGAAAACATGTCTCCTAGCTGGCAACTCTCAGGCATAGTCAGGACAGCAGCGCCACCTGCTGGGGAATGGAGAGTCACCCACCCAAGAGAATCAGGCTCCCTTACTCAAGGCTGGTGGGGCTGGCATATGCAGGAGGTGGACTCTGGGTGCCTGGAATGATATTCCTTACCTGAGCCTTGGACCCTCAACTTTCCAAAGGTCTTTCTCAGACAATATCTCCTAGCATTACCAAGGCAACTATCGTATCAAGAATCCCATCAATAATCAAAAACTGGGAGACCATGCCAGGCTCCCTTTTGCATGGTCCACACCTGAACCCTGGAAATGGCTGACTGAAAGAGTCTCCTACAAGCCAGCTCTCTGCCCAGTCCTTCTTAACTTCTGTTGGGTCTGGGCCTTTTGAGAACCCGATGAAAGCCAACCTCCTCCAAGATTGTGCTATGTGCGCGCACACACACACAGACACAAGTTGCTCATAATGTTTGGGGATCCAGAAATCCCTTTAAGCTGCTCACAGCCCTCTTGATAAGAACTCCTGTCCTCAGAGTATGTATAAACTTGTACTGAATGAATGGCACCTTGGTCCAATGGCATTTTGAGTCTCCAATAGCAATCAAGTTTCCGACCCAAGTGGGGAAAGCTCCTAGCAATGTTGAAAGAACAATAACAGTAACAATGAATGAATAATAATAGTAACAATCATAAAAACCACTAATACTTATTCAGCATTTTCTATGTGCCAGGCACTATTCTCTTTACACTTGTTTCTTCACTCTACCCACTTCCCTTCAAGGTAGAAATCACAATTCTTCTCATATTGCAGGTAAGACAAACTGAGTGGGAAGGTTGAATAACTTGCCTAGGGCCATAGAGTTGATGAGTGGCCATACTGGGGTACATCTCTGGCAGAAGGACACCACGTTGTATATAGAATGTGGTCTCAACTTTATGAATTTTCTTATTTAACAAATATTCACTGAACACTTTTTTCACATAGGCATACAGCAGTGAACTTTCATTCACTTTCTGCCCTCATAGAGTTTTCATTCTAGTGAAGCAGATAAGACAAATAAATCAGTTTAGATATAATGTCTAGTAGTGATAAGCGCTCTAAACAAAATGGCAAGAAACATCCAACACACCCTTGCAAGGATTCAGCCAGGCCACTTTGTTAAAGCCTTCCTGGATCCTAGGGCAGACAGCAAGCGGTTCTTTCCTCATCTCCTACTGTGAATTGAAAGTTGCTGGTTGTCAGCAAGAAGAGGCAGGAAGTGACTAACAAGGTCAGGCTCTGCCTAGAGGTAGCCACACTGGGCAGCTTACCAAAAGCCCTAAATGAGTGGAAGAGAGATTCAGTTTCAAGATGAACCAATTGGGAGGGCTGCGCTGGGTGGGCAGTTGAAAGCTGGGAGGACGTGTGATTCAGGCAGGACCCAGAAGTATGGGTGTGATTTGGACTTGTGCTATGCTTAGCCCAATGCCTGGTACATAGTAGGTGCTCAGTAAGTGTGGTGAATGACTGATATAGCTGATAAATGAAAGAATAAAAACAAAAATAGAAGGTGTGTTCCTCAGAGCAAACCGCTCGCGATCTCCATCTAGTGGCAGCAGGGGGAAACTGCAGGACTAACTTTAATCATGAGTGGTAAAAATAAAGCCGTCCCCGTCGGAACCCTGCGAAAATATGTCAGGGCTACAGACCAAAAGGAAAATGACAAACACCCAGAAACCAACCCTGAAGGCACAGAATTTGATAACCTGAACGAGAGAGAATTCAAAATAGCTATCATAAACAAGCTCAACGAAATACAAGAGAACACACAGAAACAAATCAACGAATTCAGGGATTATGTCACAAAAGAGATTGAAACCCTAAAGAAAAACCAATCAGAATTATTAGAGATGAAAAACAAAATCAACGAGATAGTGGAAAAAATGGAGTCTTTAAAGAGCAGAACTGACAATATGGAGGAACGAATTAGCACTATTGAGGATAGCCACGCAGAAATGCTCCTGATAGAGGAGGAGAGAGAGCTAAGACTAAAAAGAAATGAAGAAATTCTTCGAGAAATATCAGACTCAATGAGGAAAAGCAACATAAGGATAATAGGTATTCCAGAAGGAGAAGAAAGAGAAAAAGGAGCAGAGAGTTTGTTCAAAGAAATAATAGCTGAGAACTTCCCCAACCTAGGGAACGAGAGGGAAATAACAGTGAATGAAATCAATAGATCACCTAAATATATAAACAGGAATAAAAAATCATCTCGCCACATAGTAGCAAACTTGAAGAATACCCGTGACAAGGAAATAATATTGAAGGCAGCTAAACAAAAAAACAAAATAACGTACAAAGGAAACCCCATCAGGCTCTCAGCTGATTTCTCGACAGAAACTCTACAGGCTAGGAGAGACTGGAATGATATATTCAAAATCATGAAAGACAAAAACCTTCAGCCGAGAATACTTTATCCAGCAAAAATATCCTTCAAATACGATGGAGAAATAATAACTCTCCCTGATAAACAAAAGCTAAGAGAGTTCGTCACCACAAGACCCCCACTACAAGAAATGCTCAAGAAGGCCCTTAGGCCTGAAAAAAAACAAATGAGAAAGGGGATACAAAGATTTCAGCAAGGAGAAAAGCAAGGAGACTAAACCAGAACAAAATACAGTTGGAAAACATCAAAAATTAATTCAAGCTCATCACTGGAAACACACATTCATGACACAAACTGGAATAAAGAGATAACAAATAAGGAGGGGAAGAGGTAAGGGATTGAACTGACCCAGCCTCAGGAAAAAGGAGGCATCTGAAAATGTACTTTCTTATCCAGGAGATCGCTTATATAAACCGCACGGTAACCACTAAACAAACAACCAGAAGAGAACCACACATGACAAATAAAGAGAAAACCAAGAGAATGAGCATGCAGAAATACCAAATTGAATTTGCAGTCCGAAACACAGGGGACAAGAAACGAAGGAAATGCAAAAGAACCAGAAGATGAACAATAAAATAGCAACATTAAACCCTCATATATCAATAATCACTCTAAATGTAAATGGATTGAATTCTCCAATCAAAAGACACAGAGTGGCAGGATGGATCAAAAACCAAGATCCAACAATCTGCTGCCTCCAGGAAACACATCTCAGCTCTAAAGACAAACACAGACTCAAAATAAAAGGATGGAAAACAATACTCCAAGCTAATGGCAAACAAAAGAAAGCAGGAGTAGCCATACTTATATCAGACAAAGTAGACTTCAAGATAAAAAAGGTAATGAGAGACAAAGAAGGGCAATATATAATGATAAAAGGGATACTTCACCAAGAAGACATAACACTTATAAATATCTATGCACCCAACACAGGAGCACCAAAGTACATAAAACAACTGCTAAAAAACCTTAAAGGAGATATTAACAATAACACAATAATAGTAGGGGATCTTAATACCCCCCTTACATCAATAGATAGATCATCCAGACAAAAAGTCAATAAGGAAATAATGGACTTAAATGAAAAACTAGACGCAATGGATTTAATAGATATATACAGAGCACTCCACCCAAAAAAAGCAGAGTACACATTCTTCTCAAGTGCACATGGAACATTCTCAAGGATAGACCATATATTAGGAAACAAGGCAAACCTCTATAAATTTAAGAAGATTGAAATCATTACAAGCATCTTTTCTGATCATAATGCTGTGAAACTAGAAATCAACTGCAAGGAAAAAACTAGGAAAGGGACAAAGATGTGGAGACTAAACAACATGCTACTGAACAACCAATGGGTCATTGATGAAATTAAAGGAGAAATCAAAAGCTATCTGGAGACAAATGAAAAGGAAAATACACCATACCAACTCATATGGGATGCAGCAAAAGCAGTCCTGAGAGGGAAATTCATAGCAATACAAGCTCACCTTAACAAACAAGAAAAATCCCAAATAAATAACCTTAAATTGCACCTAACAGAGTTGGAAAAAGAAGAACAGACAAAGCCCCGAATCAGCAGAAGGAGGGAAATAATAAAAATCAGAGCAGAAATAAATGAAATTGAAACCAAAAAAACAGTAGAAAGGATCAATGAAACAAAGAGCTGGTTCTTTGAGAAGATAAATAAAATTGACAAACCCTTAGCCAGACTCACTAAGAAAAAAAGGGAGAAGACGCAAATAAATAAAATTAGAAATGAAAGAGGAGAAATTACAACAGACACCACAGAAATACAAGGGATTATTAGGGAATACTATGAAAAACTTTACGCCAACAAATTGGACAACCTAGAGGAAATGGACAAATTCTTGGACGTGTACAACCTCCCAAAACTGAATCAAGAAGAAATAGAGAATCTGAACAGACCAATCACAAGTAAAGAGATTGAAACAGTCATCAAAAACCTCCCAAAAAATAAAAGCCCAGGACCAGATGGCTTCCCTGGAGAATTTTATCAAACGTTCAAAGAAGATTTAGCACCTATCCTTCTCAAACTATTCCAAAAAATAGAGGAAGATGGAATACTTCCCAACACATTCTATGAGGCCGACATCATGCTGATACCAAAGCCAGACAAGGACAATACAAAGAAGGAAAACTACAGGCCAATATCGCTGATGAACATAGACGCAAAAATCCTCAACAAAATATTGGCAAACTGAATACAGCAATACATCAAAAAGATCATACACCACGATCAAGTGGGATTTATACCAGGGACACAGGGATGGTTCAACATCCGCAAATCAATCAACGTGATACACCACATTAACAAAATGAAGACTAAAAACCACATGATCATCTCAATCGATGCAGAGAAGGCATTCGACAAGATCCAGCATCCATTTATGATAAAAACTCTCAACAAAATGGGTATAGAAGGAAAGTACCTCAACATAATAAGGGCCATATATGACAAACCTACAGCAAACATCCTACTCAACGGGGAAAAACTGAAAGCCATTCCTTTGAGGACAGGAACAAGACAAGGGTGCCCACTCTCACCGCTCTTATTCAACATAGTACTGGAAGTGCTGGCCAGAGCAATTAGGCAAGAAAAAGGAATAAAAGGACTCCAAATAGGCAATGAAGAAGTGAAACTCTCACTATTTGCAGACGACATGATCCTATACATAGAAAACCCCAAAAATTCCATTGGAAAGCTACTAGAAACAATCAACAACTACAGTAAAGTGGCAGGGTATAAAATCAACTTACAAAAATCAATTGCATTTCTATACACTAACGATGAAAAAACAGAAAGAGAACTCAAAAAGACAATCCCATTTACAATTGCAACAAAGAGAATAAAATATCTGGGAATAAATTTAACCAAGGAGGTCAAAGACCTATACAATGAAAACTATAAGACACTGTTGAAAGAAATCGAGGAGGACATAAAGAAATGGAAAAATATTCCATGCACATGGATTGGAAGAATAAATATAGTTAAAATGTCCATTCTACCTAAAGCAATCTACAGATTCAATGCAATCCCAATCAGAATCCCAATGTCATTCTTCACGGTAATAGAACAAAAACTACTGAAATTCGTATGGGGCAACAAAAGAGCCCGAATAGCTAAAGCAATTCTGAAAAAAAAGAACAAAGCTGGAGGCATCACAATCCCTGATTTCAAAATATACTATAAAGCTACAGTAATCAAAACAGCATGGTACTGGTACAAGAATAGACACACAGATCAATGGAACAGAATTGAAAGCCCAGAAATAAAACCACACACCTATGGACAGCTAATCTTCGACAAAGGAGCAAAGAACATACAATGGAGAGAGGGAAGTCTCTTCAATAAATGGTGCTGGGAAAATTGGACAGCAACATGCAAAAGAATGAAAGTAGACCATCTCCTATCGCCATATACAAAAATCAATTCAAAATGGATCAAAGACCTGAAAGTGAGACCTGAAACTATAAAACTCCTGGAAGAAAATATTGGCAGTACACTAATTGCGATTGGACATAAAGGGATCCTTTCAGATTCCATGTCTACCCAGACAAGGGAAACAAAAGAAAAAATAAACAAGTGGGACCTCATCAGACTAAAGAGCTTCTACAAAGCAAATGAAACCAGGATCAAAATGAATAAACAACCCACCAGCTGGGAGAAAATATTCGCAAATCGTTTGTCTGACAAGGGATTAATCTCAGTAATATACAAAGATCTCATACAACTGAGCAACAAAAAAACAAACAACCCGATCAAAGAATGGGCAGAGGAGATGAACAGACATTTTTCCAAGGAAGAGATACAGATGGCCAATAGACACATGAAAAGATGTTCAACATCACTAATCATCAGGGAAATGCAAATCAAAACTACACTGAGATATCACCTTACACCGGTTAGAATGGCTATAATCACAAAGACAAATAACAACAAATGCTGGAGAGGTTGTGGAGAAACGGGGACCCTCATTCACTGCTGGTGGGAATGCAAACTGGTGCAGCCTCTATGGAAAACAGTATGGAGAGTCCTCAAAAAATTAAAAATAGAAATACCGTATGATCCAGCAATACCACTCTTGGGCATCTACCCAATGGACATGAAATCAACCATCACAAGAGGCGTATGCACCCCTATGTTCATTGCAGCATTATTCACTATAGCCAAGAAGTGGAAGCAACCCAAGTGTCCCTCAACTGAAGATTGGTTAAAGAAGATGTGGTATATACATACAATGGAATACTACTCAGCCATAAGAAAAGACACAATTGTCCGATTTGCAACAACATGGAAGGACCTAGAGGGTATTATGTTAAGTGAAATAAGCCAGAGAGAGAAGGACAGACACTGCATGAACTCACTCATATATGGAATATAAGTGATCACACGGACAGAGAGATCTGATTGGTGGTTACCAAGGGGAAGGGGGGTGGGGGGGGCACAAGGGGTGAAGGGTTACATCCACAAGGTGACAGACAAAAATGTACAACTAAAACCCCACAGTGTTATAAACTAAGACATCAATAAAAAATATATATATATAAAAGTAGAAGGTGTGTTGATGGGTGTGTGTGTGACTGAGAGCCCAGAGCCTCAAAAGCTCCCAGAGACCTAAAAGCTAGCAACGAGACTCACCTGGATGGGCAGAAGGTAAGGGGGCAGCAGATACTGTTGGGAATTTGGGGAGGCCTAGTATGAGTGGGACAGCCCAGCCCTGGAGAGTGCAGGTCTAGATTCTCAACTGGGTTTGACGCTGCCCTTTCTTTTTTTTTTTTCCTTTTTTTGAAGCTGCCCTTTCTTTTATACTGTCTCTAATAGGATGAGCTGAAATAGCTCCAAGGAGGTGGCAGAGCAGGTGGGCCCCTTGAGGCTCCCCTAGCCCAACCTCTCAGGCTCTAGAGGACAGTAGAAATCAAGATGGCCAGGAGCTGGCCCAACACACAGCCAGTTGGAGTGGAACCAGACTGGAATTTCTCTGACCTTAAGCTTCTAGCCTGGAGTCCCTGCAAGCCATGTAGGATGTTCAAGGACCTTTTTTTTTTTTTTTTTTTTTATTGATATCTTAGTTTATAACACTGTGGGGTTTTAGTTGTACATTTTTGTCCGTCACCTTGTGGATGTAACCCTTCACCCCTTGTGCCCCCCCCACCCCCCTTCCCCTTGGTAACCACCAATCAGTTCTCTCTGTCCGTGTGTTCACTTATATTCCATATATGAGTGAGTTCATGCAGTGTCTGTCCTTCTCTCTCTGGCTTATTTCACTTAACATAATACCCTCTAGGTCCTTCCATGTTGTTGCAAATGGGACAATTGTGTCTTTTCTTATGGCTGAGTAGTATTCCATTGTATGTATATACCACATCTTCTTTAACCAATCTTCAGTTGAGGGACACTTGGGTTGCTTCCACTTCTTGGCTATAGTGAATAATGCTGCAATGAACATAGGGGTGCATACGCCTCTTGTGATGGTTGATTTCACGTCCATTGGGTAGATGCCCAAGAGTGGGATTGCTGGATCATACGGTATTTCTATTTTTAATTTTTTTGAGGACTCTCCATACTGTTTTCCATAGAGGCTGCACCAGTTTGCATTCCCACCAGCAGTGAATGAGGGTCCCCGTTTCTCCACAACCTCTCCAGCATTTGTTGTTATTTGTCTTGGTGATTATAGCCATTCTAACCGGTGTAAGGTGATATCTCAGTGTAGTTTTGATTTGCATTTCCCTGATGATTAGTGATGTTGAACATCTTTTCATGTGTCTATTGGCCATCTGTATCTCTTCCTTGGAAAAATGTCTGTTCATATCCTCTGCCCATTTTTTGATCGGGTTGTTTGTTTTTTTGTTGCTCAGTTGTATGAGATCTTTGTATATTACTGAGATTAATCCCTTGTCAGACAAACGATTTGCAAATATTTTCTCCCAGCTGGTGGGTTGTTTATTCATTTTTATCCTGGTTTCATTTGCTTTGTAGAAGCTCTTTAGTCTGATGAGGTCCCACTTGTTTATTTTTTCTTTTGTTTCCCTTGTCTGGGTAGACATGGAATCTGAAAGGATCCCTTTATGTCCAATCGCAATTAGTGTACTGCCTATATTTTCTTCCAAGATTTTTATAGTTTCAGGTCTCATTTTCAGGTCTTTGATCCATTTTGAATTGATTTTTGTATATGGCGATAGGAGATGGTCTACTTTCATTCTTTTGCATGTTGCTGTCCAATTTTCCCAGCACCATTTATTGAAGAGACTTCCCTCTCTCCATTGTATGTTCTTTGCTCCTTTGTCGAAGATTAGCTGTCCATAGGTGTGTGGTTTTATTTCTGGGCTTTCAATTCTGTTCCATTGATCTGTGTGTCTATTCTTGTACCAGTACCATGCTGTTTTGATTACTGTAGCTTTATAGTATATTTTGAAATCAGGGATTGTGATGCCTCCAGCTTTGTTCTTTTTTTTCAGAATTGCTTTAGCTATTTGGGCTCTTTTGTTGCCCCATATGAATTTCAGTAGTTTTTGTTCTATTACCGTGAAGAATGACATTGGGATTCTGATTGGGATTGCATTGAATCTGTAGATTGCTTTAGGTAGAATGGACATTTTAACTATATTTATTCTTCCAATCCATGTGCATGGAATATTTTTCCATTTCTTTATGTCCTCCTCGATTTCTTTCAATAGTGTCTTATAGTTTTCATTGTATAGGTCTTTGACCTCCTTGGTTAAATTGATTCCCAGATATTTTATTCTCTTTGTTGCAATTGTAAATGGGATTGTCTTTTTGAGTTCTCTTTCTGTTTTTTCATCGTTAGTGTATAGAAATGCAATTGATTTTTGTAAGTTGATTTTATACCCTGCCACTTTGCTGTAGTTGTTGATTGTTTCTAGTAGCTTTCCGATGGAATTTTTGGGGTTTTCTATGTATAGGATCATGTCGTCTGCAAATAGTGAGAGTTTCACTTCTTCATTGCCTATTTGGAGTCCTTTTATTCCTTTTTCTTGCCTAATTGCTCTGGCCAGCACTTCCAGTACTATGTTGAATAAGAGCGGTGAGAGTGGGCACCCTTGTCTTGTTCCTGTCCTCAAAGGAATGGCTTTCAGTTTTTCCCCGTTGAGTAGGATGTTTGCTGTAGGTTTGTCATATATGGCCCTTATTATGTTGAGGTACTTTCCTTCTATACCCATTTTGTTGAGAGTTTTTATCATAAATGGATGCTGGATCTTGTCGAATGCCTTCTCTGCATCGATTGAGATGATCATGTGGTTTTTAGTCTTCATTTTGTTAATGTGGTGTATCACGTTGATTGATTTGCGGATGTTGAACCATCCCTGTGTCCCTGGTATAAATCCCACTTGATCGTGGTGTATGATCTTTTTGATGTATTGCTGTATTCGGTTTGCCAATATTTTGTTGAGGATTTTTGCGTCTATGTTCATCAGCGATATTGGCCTGTAGTTTTCCTTCTTTGTATTGTCCTTGTCTGGCTTTGGTATCAGCATGATGTCGGCCTCATAGAATGTGTTGGGAAGTATTCCATCTTCCTCTATTTTTTGGAATAGTTTGAGAAGGATAGGTGCTAAATCTTCTTTGAACGTTTGATAAAATTCTCCAGGGAAGCCATCTGGTCCTGGGCTTTTATTTTTTGGGAGGTTTTTGATGACTGTTTCAATCTCTTTACTTGTGATTGGTCTGTTCAGATTCTCTATTTCTTCTTGATTCAGTTTTGGGAGGTTGTACGCGTCCAAGAATTTGTCCATTTCCTCTAGGTTGTCCAATTTGTTGGCGTAAAGTTTTTCATAGTATTCCCTAATAATCCCTTGTATTTCTGTGGTGTCTGTTGTAATTTCTCCTCTTTCATTTCTAATTTTGTTTATTTGAGTCTTCTCCCTTTTTTTCTTAGTGAGTCTGGCTAAGGGTTTGTCAATTTTATTTATCTTCTCAAAGAACCAGCTCTTTGTTTCATTGATCCTTTCTACTGTTTTTTTGGTTTCAATTTCATTTATTTCTGCTCTGATTTTTATTATTTCCCTCCTTCTGCTGATTCGGGGCTTTGTCTGTTCTTCTTTTTCCAACTCTGTTAGGTGCAATTTAAGGTTATTTATTTGGGATTTTTCTTGTTTGTTAAGGTGAGCTTGTATTGCTATGAATTTCCCTCTCAGGACTGCTTTTGCTGCATCCCATATGAGTTGGTATGGTGTATTTTCCTTTTCATTTGTCTCCAGATAGCTTTTGATTTCTCCTTTAATTTCATCAACGACCCATTGGTTGTTCAGTAGCATGTTGTTTAGTCTCCACATCTTTGTCCCTTTCCTAGTTTTTTCCTTGCAGTTGATTTCTAGTTTCACAGCATTATGATCAGAAAAGATGCTTGTAATTATTTCAATCTTCTTAAATTTATAGAGGTTTGCCTTGTTTCCTAATATATGGTCTATCCTTGAGAATGTTCCATGAGCACTTGAGAAGAATGTGTACTCTGCTTTTTTTGGGTGGAGTGCTCTGTATATATCTATTAAATCCATTGCGTCTAGTTTTTCATTTAAGTCCAGTATTTCCTTATTGACTTTTTGTCTGGATGATCTATCTATTGATGTAAGGGGGGTATTAAGATCCCCTACTATTATTGTGTTATTGTTAATATCTCCTTTAAGGTTTTTTAGCAGTTGTTTTATGTACTTTGGTGCTCCTGTGTTGGGTGCATAGATATTTATAAGTGTTATGTCTTCTTGGTGAAGTATCCCTTTTATCATTATATATTGCCCTTCTTTGTCTCTCATTACCTTTTTTATCTTGAAGTCTACTTTGTCTGATATAAGTATGACTACTCCTGCTTTCTTTTGTTTGCCATTAGCTTGGAGTATTGTTTTCCATCCTTTTATTTTGAGTCTGTGTTTGTCTTTAGAGCTGAGATGTGTTTCCTGGAGGCAGCAGATTGTTGGATCTTGGTTTTTAATCCATCCTGCCACTCTGTGTCTTTTGATTGGAGAATTCAATCCATTTACGTTTAGAGTGATTATTGATATATGAGGGTTTAATGTTGCTATTTTATTGTTCATCTTCTGGTTCTTTTGCATTTCCTTCGTTTCTTGTCCCTTGTGTTTCGGACTGCAAATTCAATTTGGTATTTCTGCATGCTCATTCTCTTGGTTTTCTCTTTATTTGTCATGTGTGGTTCTCTTCTGGTTGTTTGTTTAGTGGTTACCGTGCGGTTTATATAAGCGATCTCCTGGATAAGAAAGTACATTTTCAGATGCCTCCTTTTTCCTGAGGCTGGGTCAGTTCAATCCCTTACCTCTTCCCCTCCTTATTTGTTATCTCTTTATTCCAGATTGTGTCATGAATGTGTGTTTCCAGTGATGAGCTTGAATTAATTTTTGATGTTTTCCAACTGTACTTTGTTCTGGTTTAGTCTCCTTGCTTTTCTCCTTGCTGAAATCTTTGTATCCCCTTTCTCATTTGTTTTTTTTCAGGCCTAAGGGCCTTCTTGAGCATTTCTTGTAGTGGGGGTCTTGTGGTGACGAACTCTCTTAGCTTTTGTTTATCAGGGAGAGTTATTATTTCTCCATCGTATTTGAAGGATATTTTTGCTGGATAAAGTATTCTCGGCTGAAGGTTTTTGTCTTTCATGATTTTGAATATATCATTCCAGTCTCTCCTAGCCTGTAGAGTTTCTGTCGAGAAATCAGCTGAGAGCCTGATGGGGTTTCCTTTGTATGTTATTTTGGTTTTTTGTTTAGCTGCCTTCAATATTATTTCCTTGTCACGGGTATTCTTCAAGTTTGCTACTATGTGGCGAGATGATTTTTTATTCCTGTTTATATATTTAGGTGATCTATTGATTTCATTCACTGTTATTTCCCTTTCGTTCCCTAGGTTGGGGAAGTTCTCAGCTATTATTTCTTTGAACAAACTCTCTGCTCCTTTTTCTCTTTCTTCTCCTTCTGGAATACCTATTATCCTTATGTTGCTTTTCCTCATTGAGTCTGATATTTCTCGAAGAATTTCTTCATTTCTTTTTAGTCTTAGCTCTCTCTCCTCCTCCACCAGGAGCATTTCTGCGTGGCTATCCTCAATAGTGCTAATTCGTTCCTCCATATTGTCAGTTCTGCTCTTTAAAGACTCCATTTTTTCCACTATCTCATTCATTTTGTTTTTCATCTCCAATAATTCTGATTGGTTTTTCTTTAGGGTTTCAATCTCTTTTGTGACATAATCCCTGAATTCGTTGATTTGTTTCTGTGTGTTCTCTTGTATTTCGTTGAGCTTGTTTATGATAGCTATTTTGAATTCTCTCTCATTCAGGTTATCAAATTCTGTGCCTTCAGGGTTGGTTTCTGGGTGTTTGTCATTTTCCTTTTGGTCTGTAGCCCTGACATATTTTCGCAAGGATCCGGCGGGGACGGCTTTATTTTTACCCGTCATGATTAAAGTTAGTCCTGCAGTTTCCCCCTGCTGCCACAAGATGGAGATCGCGAGCGGTTTGCTCTGAGGCGGCTGCACCCCCGGAGGGATTATGCTGAAACGCCGGGTGTGTGGGGGGAGGGGTCCTCTCTTTCTCCTGCTTGACCCGGGGGTTTCCTTTCTGGCTCTGTTAGGGTGTTTGCTACACCCCCTAAACAGTCCGTCGTCGCTTCCCCGTGGGGATCTCGCGACAGTCTGTGAGAGCACCTGGATGGCGCTAGTTTTCCCCGCTGTGGGCCGCCCCTCCCCCCTCTGTCCGCGAACCGCGCTGTTTTTGCCGATCGATTGGGGAGGGGGAGTACAACCTCCTACCTCTCCTCCCGTCCTCCTGGGCTTCCCGCGCCTCCACCGTCCGATGTATGGCAGCAGGGGTTTCTCAGAAGTCCTTCGTAGTGTTTGATTGAGCTCTGTTGGAATGTGAATGATGTTTTCGTTGTGTCGTAGGGGGCAGAGATTCAAAGAGGGAATCTCACTCCGCCATGATGCTGACGTCACCCTCAAGGACCTTTTTAAATTATAGGCAAGATTGTGTGTATAGGGAGTGTTTGTCTGGGAAAAGTGTCAATAGTTTTTTCAGGTTATTGAGGTAAGGAAGGGTGGAGACCCTGCCGCAGGGAATGAAATCCATGGTACGCCCTTCCCAGGCTTGGTCTCCAGACAAGCCCTGTGCTGCCTTCCCAAATGTCGACTGGCAGCCCTACCATCTCCCTTGAGGCTTGCTGTGGAGTACTCCGTTGTCCCCATCCAGGACTCTCTGTGTGTCCAATGGGGGGGTGACAGGAAACAAGACTTTCTCCTGTCCTTGGGGGCTACTGGGCACAGCTGGGAGCTTGAAGCTGCTTCCTGCAGCTGCTGGGGACAGGGAGCCAAGGAATGCTTGTGCTTCCCTGGCTTTCCTGGAACCCACTGTCTTGCTGCTGAAGTCCTTGGGCTCCACCAGGCCCCATTCTGGGCCTCATTGTTGGTACATTTTATCCCATCATTAAAGGAATCTGTAACAAGATGACTCTAGTGTTGGGCAATGCAGGGCCAGCAGCTGGCTATCTTGTCAGTTCCCCTACCCCCTTCCCTGTTTGGCCCCCACTCCAGACCATTCTGCTCTGAGTCAGGCAATTTCCAGCAAAGTCTAGGATGCCTGGTTGGGGCCTGCTTGGGCAGTTACCTCTGCCCCATTCTTGCCCATCTGACCAGGCCTGGACAGGCTCTGCTATTGCCGAACACCTCCTGGAAATTCACCAAGCCAGCAGGAAACTCCTCTCCCCAAAGACCAGCTGCAGTGATTCCTCCCCCCGGGTAGCCTCCTCAGACCCAGCCCTCCACACACCTCCCTGTTACCCCTGTGCACCTCCCCACACTGAGGAGCTGGAACACATGCTTCTCTGTTGTCCTGGCTGTGACTTCAATTTCTCTGCCTTTGGCCTTCTTGCGTGTCTGGGAACAGAGTAGGTGCTCAGGAATGGGCTTTGTGATTTGATTTGACTACTTCCCTGCCCTCCACCCAGTTCCTTACCCTTTTACAATTAAGGACCAAAGTGGGCTTAGATAAAACACCAGATCCTATAATCAGGCCACCCTGAGAATACTTCTGTCCAACCACTGGCCCCTGGGCCTTTTTGGTGCTCTTTAAAAGGGGCTCGATGACCTGGAGGCCTCTGCCTTTTCTTCCTCACTGAAGTTGCCTTGCAGCCTCTTCCCTCCCTCACTGGTCTCTGACTACTCTCACAACTCAACAGTGTCAAGACCCCACCAAAGTGACACCAGGGTGGCCATTGGCCATGTACACAAAGGGAGAAGGAGACAGAGACCTGGCCCTGCTTCTCCAAGTCTTGAAGCCCCACTCATGAGCCCAAGGCCTCTGTGTCCTGGGCACTAGAGGTGGATGGGTCCTAGTAGTTGAAGTTTTGACACAATTGTATCCACTTGTTCATTCATTCAGCAAGCATCAGTGGAGTTCCTTACTCTGGGCCAGGCACAGTGAAGGCTATGAAGAGGAACATAGCTTAACCACTTACTGGCTGTGTGACCTTTGGTAAATGACTTAACCCTTGGGCTTCAGTTTCCTCGTTTGTAACATGGGGCCAATAATAATAACTGCCGCAGAGGGTGGTTGGGAGGCGTAGTGAAATTTTGTGTCCAGGATGCAGGACAGAGCTCAATGATAGTAGCTGTTACTATCAAGGGCCATCTTTGCCCTCCAGGAGCTTGAGGTCTCCTAGCGACAATGGGGAGTCAGATGCTGGGAAGGCTTGTGGATGTTGTTCTTTTAACTTTTTATTTATTTTATTGAAGTCATATTGGCTTATAACATTGTGTAAATTTCAGGTGTCCATTATTATATTTCAGTTTCTGTATAGACTACATCGTGTTCACCACCAATAGTCTAGTTTTTATCTGTCACCATACATATGTTGCCTCTTTACCCCTGTCGCCTTTCTTCCCCCACCCACTTCCCCTCTGGTAACCACTAATCTGTTCTCCTTTGGATGTTGTTCTTGAATGAGATAGGCAGGACTTGGGTAGGTGGAGGAAGAGGGGCCTGCATATGTGGTACTCTGCAGGGAGTTGAGGGGAGGAGATGAGACTGCTGGGTCTTGGCCAGTCTAGGGCAGGTTCCTATTGCCCAGGGTGGTGTAGGGTGGGACTTAAATTTATTCTGCAGGTGGCTAGAAGTCCCTGAAGGTATACTGGCTTAAGGGGTTTGGACTCCAAATTGTCAGTTGGACTCTCTGGGAGGTCTCTCCAGAAGGCTACAGGTCTCCAGCGCAGACTTAAGGCTCCCAGGAGGCCTAATTTTCAATCAAATGTTCATTCATTCATTCCAAGTTTATTGGATTCCTTATAAGTGCCAGGCCCTGTTTCAGGTGCTAGAGATTCTGTCCTAGGGATAAGCTTTAAATCTGACATAATAATATGGTGGGCTAAGCAGGGGTCCAGAACAGGGACACCTGCCCAGGCCAGAAACTAAGACAGGAGATGAACAGGACTGAGGTAGGCCAAGTGGGAAATCAATGCTGTGGGCAGAAGTGTCGGGCTTGAGGGGAGCTGGCAGATGCCTGGCATGTTTGTAGGAACTTAAAGAAGTTCCATGTGGCTGGGGTCATGTGCAAAGAAAAACTGGGTAAAGATGTGTGGGTAAGTATTGAAAGAAGTTGGGGGTGGAGTGGTAGGGGTTGGGGAAAGTGGAGCGAGGTGCAGGGGGAGCATGCTGAGCAGGTCAGGGTAAAGTGAACAGTTTTTGTCCTCCAGCAGTGGGAAGTCAGGCAGAGCGCTGAGCAGAGCAGGATCACAGGTAGATTAGGGTTTGGAAGTTAACTCTGGCTGCTGCCACATGGGGACTGGGTCAGCAGAGGACAGGGCGCCATAGCCCCTCCTCCCTGCAGGTGACAGTTGCTCTATGGGGGAAGGTGCTCAGAAGACCCAGGCCCAAAAAGACAAGAGGGATGTGCAGGGTAGGGGCTGGCACCTCACTCTCAGGCTGATGGGAGGCAAGGGAACTTTGGCAAGGGAACTCCTGGAGGAGTCTGGGAGCAGCAGCAGCTGTTGCTCCTTGCGAGGGTGCAGGCAGCCCACAGCTGTGGTGGGTCTCTAGGATTTGAGGTCAGTGACATCTGAAAGGCAGGGCTGTGGGTGGGCCATCAAGGCAAGGGAGGAGGAGGTTGTGGCAGTTCAGCCCTAGGCAGTGTCCCACTCTGAGCCAGCTGTCTGGGAACAGCTGCTGGCCTGGAAGATGGAGGGAGCCCCCACAGCAGCAGGTGAGGAAGCTCCCTGGCTGCTGGGTCATGGGAATGAAGGTTAAGAGCCAGTGGGGGTGGGAAGGCATTAGGGGAGGGCAAGCATCCTCATGCCCACAGGCCAGCTGGTTCCCATGCTTTCAGATGCAACTGGAATTCCTCAAGGAAGGAAAAGCTGGGGTGGGGGGGATGGGGGGGTAGGGAGGGAGTCAAGTGTTCTCCTCCCTCTTCCAGTGGTTCCCCCAAAGACCATCCTCCTGAGCTGTACTGCCTTCTTCAGGACCCCTCTGGAGCCCTCCCCTACCTGGTCCCTGGATTGTTATTTTCCCTTTCCCCTCCACCCCAGCTCCTTATCTGTGCCTGTGTCCCAGCCCTTCTCCTAGGAAGGAAAGTAAACAACCCTGCCTGGGCCTTTTGGAAAACTTTGGCTCACATGGGTCAGAGAGAGAAAGGGTCTGCAGAGGGAAAGGGGTTTGCCCAAGGTCCCAGTCAGTCAGAGGCAGGCACCAGGGCCCCTGCCTGTGTGCACCCAGCCCTCCGCACCTTGACTCTGAGCTGCCTACTAGTACCCACCTGTAAGAGCAAGTAGGCCTGGGGCACACCCAAGGCCCTGCCTCATGCAAGCTGAGGGGACTGACTGGGAGTGACGCTGGTCCCAGTGGTTGTGGGTGTGGTAAGGACACCTGTGGGCTCCCACTCCTCTGTCCACCTCAACACCAGGGCCTCAGCGCCACTGACATTGAACCAATTGCTGAGAGTCCCAGGCACCAGGGTGAGCACAAGGAAGTTTCAGGCAGAGGGAGGGTAGGGGATCAGTTGAGGCCAGCCTTCCTTCCTGGGGCCCCCCCAAGATGGGATGAGCAGCTGCTGAGCCCTGGCTCTGAGGCCCAGGATAACCCTTTCAGGAGCAGCCTTCCCTCTACCCACATGTTCCCACCTTTGTATTGTATCAGCTGCCACATTCCCTCATGTGCCTGGGGACATAGAGAGGGGGTGAGGGAGGTAGAGATGAAATGTTTCTTTTCACCTTTTCTGGAAAAACTCCCCACACATCATGAATGGGGCTTTGTATGGCCTTTGGGACATGTCAGCACCTATGCAGACAGCCGCCACCCTGCTTGCAGCCAGTCATGCCCATACCCAGAGGCTCAGAGCCCTGGCTTCAAGCTGGGGTCTTTTTTACCTCAAGAGCCCATCCTGAGGCCAGCCTTCAGTCTGTCCCACTGCAGGCCTTCCTGCCCCATGGGGTCCCTTGTCAGGTTCAGCCTACTGACCCCACCTGATGGACATAGACCTTCTCCTGTCCATTAACGGGTGACCTCAGCCAGGACCTCAGTCCAGTTTGGGTAAGTGGCAGCTGCAGGGAGGAATATTTGAAGGTTACCAGCCTGAGCAGTGAGCAGCAATGAGATAGATGGGACAGCTGACTAAGGCCTCATGTGCCTGCCGGGTGACACCTCATCTGTCCTGAAGGCCTCCTGCATGTCTGTGTCTGGCAGCAGCCCCAGGGGAGTTGGGTGGGGGATTGCCCAGGAGCCTATCTTGGAGCAAGATCCTTCCTGCTACTCCTCACCTCCCACTCCCCCTTCTCCCACTCATCTACTCTCTCCCCAGTTCACCTTGGCCCAGCCCATGGACTTCCTTTCTCTAGGGAGCTGGTGCTAGGCCCTCTCTAGTGGACTCTGCAGTGTCTCTCCTAAAGCCCTTACCTGCAGCACATACAAGTAGCTGCTCAAGCTCACGGGAATCATTCCTCCCACCAGGATGTCCCCATCCCCCTAGTCCTTCCTCTTCTGGGGCTGGAGGAGAGGTGCCACCTCTCTGCATTCCGGGGGAAGGTGGAGGCAGGGAAAGTGAGAAATTTTCTCTCTAAATGCTTGTTCCGACTTGACTTGCCCCTCCCCCCACAAGACCCCTATCTCTGCTCCTATCCCTGCCTGCTTTCCCACTTCTCTTTCCCCGCCTATAGGGGAAGGAAAGACTCCTGGGATGGGGCCAAGCTGCTGCCCCCTCATTCCTCACCCCACCGCATTCCTTCCCGGAGGCCTGAGGGCATCCTTCCCACTCCCCTCCTCCTTGCTCTCATCCTTCAGCTTCCATGCCCCTTGCTCCTGGGATCCTATACTTCTGGCAAACCTCAGCCTGGTTAAATCCAGCTCTGGCACCTGCCCTTCCACCAGGTGCTCTTTCTTTCCTGTTCACTGTTCCATTCATTGCTCAGGCCATGGTGACTTCCAAGGTTCCTCAGATCTGCCTGCCCACTTCCTCCTCTGCCTTCACCGTGGCCATTCCCTAGGCTTGTTCCACTCCATCCCTAGAAAACCCCAGGGCTTCCTCTTTACCTCTTGCAGGACTTCCCTGGTGAACTGTACCACACAGCAGATCTTGGCCCCTTTCAGCCTTCCCCTCCCCTGATTATTACATTTTTATTTATTTATTGTCTATCTTGTTACACTAGAATTTGGGCTCCACAAGAGCAGGGCTTGTTCCTTTTATCCCTTGCTGTGTTCCCAGCATACAATAGGCTCAGTAAATATCTGTGGATTTTTTTTTGAGGCTCATTTTTAAAAATATTTTATTTTTTATTTTTTTATTTTTTGTGAGGAAGATTAGCCCTGAGCTAACATCTGTTGCCAGTCCTCTTTTTGTTGAGGAAGATTGGCCCTGGGCTAACATCCGTCCCATCCTCCTCTATTTTATATGTGGGACACCTGCCACAGCATGGCTTGATAAACGGTGCATAGGTCTGCACCTGGGATCTGAAACTGCGAACCCCAGGCCGCCAAAGTGGAAAGCGCGAACTTAACTGCTACGCAACTGGGGCAGCCCCAATATCTGTGGGTTGACAACACATGAATGGATGTTTCACTCTGGCCCTGACTCAGTCACATAAAGTGATCTTCTGTCACTCTCAGAGAGCAGGCAGGTCTAAAGCCCACATGAGGTCACTTGATGAGGATGACGGAGAGCTCAGAGAGGGCAAGTAGCTTATGTAAGGTCTCAGAGTGAACTTGGCTCTGGGTCCCAGCAGGGGCTTATTCCTCACATGGACACATGGTGAGGCTTGGCTGATAAGCTAACTTTCATTATTTATCTCTTTATTAGCTCCCCTCAGGATGGCAGGAGGGATCCGTCTCATTCCTCCCAGAGATGTTGGGGATTCCCCAGACCACAGGTGGGGCTCTCGGAGGCCCTGCTTGCCTCTGTCAGCACTCAGCCTAGAGCAAAGCCTGTCTGTCCACTCAGGTCCAACACTTTCCAGTGTTCCAAGGGCATACCTGTCAGCTATGATAACAGAGTCAGAATCAGTGGTTATTGGGTAGCCCGTCGATGTCTCTTGACTAAGGGGTCACTGAGAGGAGCCCAGGCTGATGAGAGGGACAGGCCCAGATCTCAGGCCAGCTCTGAGAAGAAGAGGTGTTTCTCTCCTGGAGAAGCCCCTGGCCAAGCTCTGAGCCAGACATGGACATATGACTGAGAGCAGAGAAGGAATCTCAATCTGGGTCAACCAGATGAGTATGGATGACTTTCCCTAAGACTCTGGGTTTAGGAGCTAGCTGGTCAGTGACTAAAGAGAATTAACAAATAGACCCCTTAGCTTTGCTTGCTTCCATTGGCTACCCAGCCAGACCAGACCTAATCTGGTGTTTAGTCCAGTGCTGAAGGCCACAAGATGGATGTTTTGGGAATAGTCACCCAAAGTCGGCCTTGGGGGATTGTCTTATCCAGAGCCAGCAGGGAGTGGAATGTGGCTGAGGGAGGAGGCAGTGGACATGTATGTCTACCTAGGAGGAGAGGTGACTTTCATTCGTTCAACCAACACTCACCCTTGCTGTGGGGTTCCCATCCCCACAGGACTGTATGATCCTGGAGGGCCAGGTATGGAAACTGCCGCCTGGCTAACTGGAGGTGCCAGACATGTATGAAGGGGGTCTGGTGGAAGTGCTGGAGTGGAAGGCCCTGCCAGGGAAGGAACTGGCTTCTGAGAAGGCTGGTGGTGACCTGCAAACATGCCTAGTGGCAGTTTCTCCCGGATGAACTTATCAGCCCTTTCTTTCTGCCAGAGCTACCAGACAATTTGCCTTTTGTTAAATCCAGACAAAAGGCCCTGCCCTGACTTGGCTGGCCCTGTTTGCCAGCCCACTGTCCACTGCCCTAAGGCCTGGCATTTGGGTCAGGAGCCTCCACCCTCAGTCAGTGCTGACCCCTGCCTCTCTCCATTGGGCCTGGGGGAGGATCAGCAGCAGGATACTCCTTCCCTCTGGAAGAGTCTGAGGCTGGGCATTGGCCCTTGACTCTAGGTTCCTCGGGAACATGCCAGAGTAAAAAAGCCCTGGAATCCTAGGACCAGAGGAAAGTTTGGTCTATGTAGGTGTCTGCTGGATTTTGTCTGAGCTAGAACCAAGGCCTTAGCTTAAATCATATCAACCTCAAGTAAACACTGGGACATTTGCCTTGGGCCTTGCACAGGGCTTGGACCCTTGGGGATGACTGCCAACCAGGAAGTGAGGCAGGCAGCATTCCCTGATTTCTTCCTTCTCAAACAGAAATTGAGCCTCTACTCTGTGCAGGCTGGTAGGTGATGGTTGCAATGTGGGACTAACCAGATTGGTCTCATGGCTCATATTCCAGTGGGGGAGACAAACCTTAATCAGATAATCTTCCTGGAGCCTCTGACTGGGGTCTAAGTGGAAGAAGCACTGGAGGCTGAAGGGCCAAGAGAGTTGAGGGCTGACTGACAGGCCTGAAGAGCCCCATTCTCAGCCTGTTGATCAGTTCTCCCCAGGCCTATACCGTGTGGCCCTTTGGGCTGCTCTTGGCTGTGTCCTGGGCCTCACTCTTGGCCATGCCCTCCAACTGGCTATGAGCATCAAGCCTGACCTAGCGTGGCCTAGGCCCTGCTGGGGTTCCAGAATAGCTCCCAAGGGTGAGCCCCTGGGGACCTTGTGCTGAGCCCTAGGGTGAACTGTGCAGTTCCCTGGGAGGGAAAAGGCTTCGACTCTCAGGACTACAGAGAGTAACAAAGCCTTGGCTTACACACCCCACCCAACCTAGGTGCCCAGGAAGACAGCCCTCTTTACTTTGCTATGGGCTCCATGGAGGCTGACTGGGCTCCACTGGGGGCTGGTTAGGCCCCAAGAGGCTAGTCCAATGCTGGCCAGCCAGGCCTCCTGCCTTTTAGGGCTTGAAGGGACGGGGGTTGGGGGAACCCCAACTCCAGACAAAAATAAAGAAACCCAGCAATGAGGCCTAGAGCTCAGAGCTATTGTGGCCTGAGGGGAAGAAAACAGGTGCAATCTGCCAAGGCTGGAGGGCTGGGGGAGGCAGAGAGCATCAGGGTCAGCCTGGGGCCATAGAACCTCCAACTAAACCCCAAACCTGGAGAGGCAAAGACTGGAAAGGATTTGGGTGCCGGCAAACTCTGGTTGTTGCTCCCTCCTCCCAGGACTAGGAAGGGCCTATCCCACCTTTTGGCACCAGCTAGTTGAGGTAGAGATCCTTCCTCGGCCAGAGCTCTGGGGTGCTTGGGCATGGGGCACTGGGACCCCAGAGGCCAGAATGAGTCCTGCTGTCTCATGTAGCAAGACCAGTGCCAAAAATGAAGAAGAGTTACTCTGGCATCTCTGGATGGTCAGTGAGAACTAAAGAGTGACCAGAAGCTTCTGTGTAGATGATAGGAGGGAGGTGCCTCATGAGGCCTATACCCACTGCTCTTTTGTTTTTGAAAAAAATATATATAACTATACAGTCAGACACTAAAATACCCAGCAGAACCTAGGGCTGCAAAGCAGTGCCTGGTATGTGTTTGGGTCAGGGGGATGCTCTGTAAGCTGAAGGACTGAATGAGAGAATATATTTTGTTTAGAAACCCAAATAACTTTACGATTCTTAGCCTTTTCAAAGCAGCAGAATTTTAGAGTTGAATTTGAGAGGCCATTAATTTTTTAATTTTAACATCTAAGGGATGATTCAGGTCCTCTTTCCTGGTTTTCAGTTCCTTTTATATGAGGTTTGGAGCCTATGCATTTAAGAATAAAGAATCACAAACAGGTATGTGTGTTTAGGAAATGGGGCATTCCTTTCTGCTCTGAAATTTGCTTCTCCTAGACGCTCCTAAGGAGGGGGAGAAACCAGGGGAGACCCAGAGCTGTCTGGATCCAGGGAGGATCTTGGCAGGCAGCAGCCAGTTCTGTGTTCAGAATGTGCTTGCTGACAAGAGTGCAGGCCTGGAATTCCAGCCTGGCGACAGGCCTAGGAGGGAATGGACACATCCTGTGCAGGGTTTGGGGAATGAAACACAGAGAGCACCACGGGTCCCATCCTCAGACTCATCCAGTAATTGTTCAGGTCCAGTAACTCTCAGGTCCAGGGCCTCTGGGGTAGGGGGCCAAAGGTGAGCCTGGGGAGAGAGAGAGCACTTTTAGGACCCTTCTCTTGATGGGAGACGGACCTCAGCAGTAACTCCCGCCCCTTACTTCCCTACCCCTGAAAGAATGCGGGCCACAAGGAGTGAGTGACCGGCGCCAGCGGGTCAGAGCTATTTCTGGAGCCCAAGGAGTCATCGGATTCCGGCGTTCAGGGCAGGGGGAGGGGACGAGAGTCAGGCCTGTGGCGCTTCCTGGAGGCCCCTGCCTGCTGGGGGTTAGGCCCTCGGAGAGGGGACGGCTTCCTGCCCTCTGGCCCTCGCCTCCGTTTTCCCTTCCGCGTAAGGGCCGGGCTACTGGGCCGGGCTACAGGGCCGTCATCCTTCGCAACTTTCTGATTATTTTCATAGCTTAGCTATACCTTCTGATTTGCGTTCGAGGGAAATCGGGAGGGCTGAACGCAGTCGATGGGTGGTGGCCAGTTGTGGCCCGGCCAGTTCTCAAGCCTGACCACCCAGGGTTGGTTGGAGGCGTCTCAGAGGCCCAAAGGCCCGGGTTTGGGCGGGGGCGGGGCGCTCCTCCCCTACTCCCAGTCCAGAGCGCTCCGGGCGACCAACACCGACCGGGGCGTGCCCGGGGGACGAACCTGGCTGGCTGTGGGGCGGGGCTTCCAGGATGGGGCGTGTCTTTTCGGGCGGGGGCGTGGCGGGCCAATGAGCAGAGCGGCGCGGACGGGGGCGGGGCCTGTGCGCGGGTGCGGCGCGCTGCGGGGCAGCCGACGCAGGCAGAAGCGGGCGTCGCGCGGACTGCTGGTCTGCGCAGCGCGGAGCTGCCCGCGGGATTGGTTGCGGCACTTGCGTGTCAGGCGGTTGCTAGGCTCCCGCCGCGCGCCCCGCCCTCGCGCTCGGCGCCCTCTCACCGCCCGGTACGTGCTCGCGCGCAGATTGCGGTGCGGCGCTCGCGCTCCCCCGGCTCGGCAGCGGCAGAGGCGTAGGCGGCTTCTCGCCGAGTCCCCGGGAGGCGGCAGCGGCGGCGTTGTCGTCGTCGTCGTCTTGCGGCCGGGAGGAGTGAGCACCTGCCGCGGCCCGCCCGCCGGCGCTTGGTGAGTGCGCCGCCCGATACCCGCCGCCTAGTCTGGCAGCCCAGGCCCGCATCCCCGTCGCTGGCCAAGCCTTCCAAGGAACACCTGCTGCTGCCCGCTGTTTTGCCCGGGGCGGGGACACGGTCGCGTACGTCCTTGCGGGTGAGGCGGCGGCGCGCCCCGGGCAGTGCCGCCCCCCTGCTTTCGGCTCTTCAGGCGAAGGCTTGCGGCATTCGGTCCCCGGGCCGGGTGGCGCGCCGCGGTAATGGGCCAGGCCTCAGTCCGACCCGTGCGTCTGCCGCGGGCGTGTGCGGCCTGTAGGCCGCCTCCCGGGCTTCCAAAGAGGGTCTCGCGGCCCATTTGGGCCGAAGCCGGAAGATGGGGCGTTGAACCTCCGCAGGAGGTGAGGAAGGGCGCCGAAGCCGCTGGGTCCTGAGCTGTTCAGAGCCTTGGGGTCACCCCACCGCTTGCTTCTTTGGAAGCCTGGTACCTTTTCACTTTTTCGCTTGGTGTTTGGAAAGCCAGATTCCCCTGCGGGTATATTTGTACAATATCTCCAGAGAAAATAGTCGCTCCGTTTAGAATCCTTGTGCCATAAATTCCAAGATAATTTCATGTAAACTCAATTGCTCATTTAAAATGCGTATTTTAATCTCTGTGACTTGAGAAGGTCTTAGATTTCTAAACTGACTGATTTTAGGATTAGTTTTAATAGTGACCATGAAGTTTTAGCTTAGTGGGAGCTAGAGCCTGGGACAGCCCGTTTATAGTCTAGTGTTCTAACTTAAGAGCCCAGTTTGCTGTTTCCCTAAATAAGTGAGTAGAAGTGATTCCTGGCCTGGAACCCAGTCTCTGTGAAGGGAGGGTGGTGTTTATAGGACATAAGTCCTGATAGAGTTGAATGTGCTACCAGATGCTTTGGAGTCTGGTGTAGATGGGATATTGTAACTTTATCAGGTTGTTTTATGCTTAGTGTTCAGAGACATGATAATTTTGGAATGTCCTTGTTTTAAAAAAGAGTTCAACCTTGGAGGCATAAAAATCTTTAGTTTGAATATGGAGAAGTTGAGTTGAACTTTGCCTTGGAGCCAAGGAATAAGAGCTCATGGCCTGCATGCTTAAAGGAGGTGGAGGAGCCATTTCTTGGAGAAATCGGATTTGAGGAGGGAGTTGGATACATAGTGTGAGCCTGTTCAAAGCCTGTAGGATACTGTGTGAGAATAGGAGTAAGCAGTACTATATAGGCAACAAACACCTGGTTGGAACATGAAAGCTTGTGTTGATATGTGCCTCTGTTGAAAGAAAAATTGATCTGACAAAATGCGTTCATTCATTTAACAAATATTTGGCTTCACTACTTCCCAAATTCTGTGGTAGGTCCAGGGGACCAATGTAAAGGAGGCTGGTTCTGCCCTTAAGGAACTCAGTTTGGGGGACAGTGGAGTTTAGGGAACCTGTGATTGGTAGTGTCTGCCGACTAAGTGTGCTCACATGGTGCTTTGGGAGCCTAAGATGAGAGGGAATTCCTGAGCTGAGGCTTGCGGGGCCAGCAGGAATTAGCTAGGGGTCAGTAAGGTTCCCACACAGGGAACCACATGTACAGGAGCACCTAAAATAGCACCTGTGAGTCTTCCAGCTTGACAGATGGGAGCCCTGGGTTTTTCTTATTGTGCTCAGGAGTTCAAACTTTATATTCGGGGTGCAGCAGGTTGGGAAGGCTTTTTCAGTGGAGTGGCATGGTCCAAACCTGTGTTTAGAAAGATCTTGCTTGTGGTCACATAGGTAGTGGCAGGGAGGGGAAGGGGTCAGGACCTCTGGCTGTGAGGTCAGCCAATAGAGGAAAGATGAGGAGGGAGGAGGAGCCAACTCAAAAGAGAGGCTGAAAAGATTGAGCAAAGGGAATGCCCAGCTGTGAAGGGGGAGGGGTCTGCATTCAGGAATGTGTGGGTCAGAAGACTAGGCGTGACCAAAGATTTTAACCACCTCATCTGCAAGTTTGCTGATGTCTGTTAAACACTGAGAATGGTGGGGTTTGGGGGGGACCCTGAGGCCATTTAGACTGGGATTGTTGTTTAGGAAAGGAGAGGCATAGCATTTGATTGTTAAAAACCTTATCGCTTGAACTTGGGGCATTGCGTTTCCTCTTGGGCAGCGCTGGTGTATTAACCTCTGAGAGTAGATGTGCGTTCATCCTTGTTGAGGCAGATGAGAGCATATTCAATCCTTTACCTCACAGTTGTTCAGCTCTAGGTTAGTGATGCGATGGACCTACATTAGCCACAGTCAAGGGCCTTCTGTGCTTCTGCTTTATGTGCACCATTGCTAATGTTTATGAGAATCCTTTATACTGGCTGAGGAAACTGAGTCACAGATGAAGGAATGTTCCCAAAGTCACACAACTGTCATCTTGTGGCAGAGTCAGGATTTGAACCCAGGTTGAACATTTAGCTATACCCATCTGCGTTTGCGTTGCATCAAACTGATAGTGGTGGCTTTGGTTGGGTACTTCTCTGGCAAAGACCAAGCCCAGGTGTCTGGTGTTGGGCAGAATGCCAGGACGATATGGGAGAGGTGATCAGGGACCCCACACAGAACTCCAAGAACATGCTGTGAAGGACCATTCTCAGAAACCAGGGCTTCTCAGCTTCCCTGGTTGCTCAAAGCCAATCTGTGCTGGTTGCTCTGGGTACCATGCTGAAGTAAGCCAAGGAACTTGGGTCCTAGGCTGGGGATAGCAGACTTTAGGGGAGGACTGCATTTGAGCTGGACCTTCAAGAAGAGTTAGTGGTTTGATTGGTGAAGGAGTGGTGGCAGGAAGGTCACAACTCTGTGGACGGAAAAGAGGTGAGCAGAGGCAAGAGGTGGGAGGAGAAGACTGGGCGCCTTTTCTGTGTGTTCAAGGTTGGGTTGGAGCCAGAATGCCACATGGAGGAGTTTTATGTAGGAACAGGGAACCTTGAAGGTGTTAGAGCACAGCGTAGTGGGATCAGTTCTTGGTTTTAAGAAGCGAGCCTCCAGTGTGAGTGTGGAGGCTGGACTGGACTGGAGGCAAGTTAGTTACTGCTGTGGTCCAGTGGGGAGACAGTGGACCTGAACAAAGACTGGTTAGCAGGGTAATGGAGAGAGAGAAAGAAGGTTCAAGATGAGTCAGTTCAGCAGACATTAGGGACCTGAATGGTTCTGGTACCATCAGGGGTCTACCATTGAGTGGAAGGGGCAGGAGGTGACAGTGAAAAGATCAGGGTGTAAGGCAGCATCAGCCAAGCACTGGTGAGAACTTGAGCGACTTGGAATAGAGAGACTCCTAGACTGCAGAAATGGGGGAAGGCTTGAGTCTTTGTGACAGGAAGACAGGATGGGGGCTGTTATTGGGTGAACAGAAAAGAGTAGAGGAGGAAAAGACTAGGCTTTATTTGAGGACCAAGGAGTGGACAGGCTGGAGCCAAAGGAAGTGTCCCCTGGGGAAAAGTGGGGCAAAAGGTTTACCTGAAGGCTGAGCTGGGCCAGTGGGGAGCCCCTGGAAGCTCTGAGTGGGATAGTGCCTGTGTCCTTGGCAGGGAGAGGTGAGAAATTAGGAGACCAGTTATGAGTCTGTCACAGGGGTGCAGTTGAAGGATATAGACCAGAGTGGCAGAGAGTACTGGTTAGGAAGGGGTGAACTTAGGAAGGAAAAAGCATGATTTGTTGACCCACTTGGTGGGGTAGGGGACCAGTGTGTTTTAAATTGTCTACACTTTGGGAGACTCAGAATCACAGCAGGGGTGATGTGGCTTTAGACTGAATTCATTGAAAGAATTGCCATTAGCTCGCAGACTTATTCTCTGCAGGGCAGAACTAAGGGTGGCCCATGATGGTGTCAAGTCGAAGCCCCTTTACCTGTGCTTGTCTTTTTGAGTTGGGTTTAATTTTGGTCATAGCTTTCTTGATAAGAGGCATACAACTAATCTAGCGGAATGGCAAGCGGTGATATACCCATTTTGTGGATAGGCAAGATTAAGAGTGAGGCCTTGTGGATATTTTTCTAGTCTGTATAGGAAGTTAGTGATGAGAAGTTTGATTCAATATCCAGGTTCCTGGGTTTGCTGTTTAGACTTAAGCCACTGCAGAGTGTGACTGCTTGGAGGCTGGAGGTTTCCAGAGTGTCAAAGAGGTAAGAAATGTTGGTCTGAACATCAAAGGGGACCCAGATGGGGACTAGAGAGAGTGTTGAACCTCAAGGGAACTCAAAGTGGGAATAAATTCAGGTAGTGTGTTCTTCACTGTGTCCTGTCTGTTGGTCAGGGATTTCTCCGTCTTTTTCTGGGGTAAGTTTTCTCCCTCCTCCACGTTAAAGTGTTTCTGTGTCTTTGCCAGTGTTACTGTGCTGTTGCTTCTTAAACCCCCATTTTCTTCTGCTTTTCCTGTGTTAACACTTCAGACCTGGAGTAAGGTGATGGTTGTTTTGAATATACAAGTGATTAAACTGGTCATTTCCAGGTAGGTCTTTGTGTGTCCATGCCTTTGGGTATTTAAAGCAGTCTTCCTGTGAGTTGCATAGCCTGCTTTGCCATTTGACCATCCCTCTTCACTCTGATCATTAGTCAGTAATACTGCTCAAATAGCAATTTCTATAAATAGGATTTTAGAGTAGTTTACAAAATTACACCAGCCAGAGGGTTGTGTAGCCTTAATGAATTTAAGGCTCATAATTTAGCCTTAATGAATAGGGTTTTCTATTTTCCTATTTCTTAGGTTTGATAGTTAAGCATTTTCTTAGCCTTGCTCTGGGTTCAGGGTAGAAAGATGGATGGGATGCAGTAGGCCAATATCATAAACTGAGGATGTCTGAGTTGGTGAAGCTGTTCTGTGTTCTCTGTTGGAATGAAGTAAATCTGAATGAAACTTGAGCTTTGGGTGTGTTGACTCAATTTATATTTGTATTTTAAAAGCAGAATTCTAATGGGAACAATCGGCCGAATATAAAAAATCACTTTTATGACTGAATGTCATTATCCTACATGTCATGGGGTGCATTTAATAGCATTGAGGTTTTGCTTCTCCTTTATACCCTCTTGAGCTAATTGTTTTTTAAAATACTGCTCTCTGAATTTTAGAGATTGGAATTAATTTTATATCTTTGATACTATTCATAATTTTTGGTCCTGGATTGACTTTACAGAAAACATTTTCTTTGCCACGCTTTCACAAAGAAGGATGACTAATTGGTGGTGTGGGCAGGAGGCTGAATGGCATTCCCCACTTACTTTGGAGTTGGTCATTGTGGTGTAATTCTATTTCAGTTATGGGCATTCACCAATATTGGTTCCTTCTTTTCCTGCAGGGCCTCTGCTCTCCAGGAAGATAAGGCTTTTAAAGCAGCCTAGCACTAGAAGGTGAGGTAAGGTACTTGAAAAGAGAGACTTCTGCCAAAGAAAGATGATGGATAAACATGTACTTGGCAAAATGATTAACCACGGAATTTTAAAACACTGTAGTGGGGAAGAGCTGTATCAAATAATACATATATTTAAAATAAGAAAAGTAGAAGATAAAAATAGGAAGGAAAGGAAAAATCCCTTGTCCCCCCAATTTTATTCTTTCTTTATTAGGAAATGCCAACACGTGATACAAACTCAAAAAGTTCAAAAGGATTATATGGGGGAAAGAAATCTTTCTTCCACCCATCCCCCTAGTCCTCAGTTCTCCTCCCTAGGAGCAGCCATTATTCCCTGATTCCTGGGTGTCCTCCAGAGATGGCCCTTGGACAGCACTTTCACTGAGTTTAGGTTATGTTATAGATTTAATTTTTGTCCTGCTTTTCCCTTCCTAGCATTATAGCATGAGCATTGTTCTATAACATTTCTAATGGTTAACCTGTCCCCGGTTCTTAGACAAGTTGTTTTTTTACTTTGGTTATAATAGGTAATGTTGCAGTTAACGTTTTTGTGCGTAAAGTTTTTTGAGAATCTTTTTCTTATCTCTGTAATATTAAGTATAAAGCTTTTGAAAAAAGTGAGATGTGACTTACAGTTTTGCAGGGGCACATCTATCATGTCAAGTAAGGCAGGTTTGTATTGATTTTTATTTTTAAGCACTGTGTATGTTTCCTCTAGTCTCTTTTCTGTGACTTGCATCGGTGTGCAGTTTTTATAGTCACATAGAGGCCCAGACTCAGTGTTCCCTGCTATGGTGGGTATGTGTAGCTACAGATTCTTCCTGATGCAGTCATGGCCCTTGGATACCAAGTATAGAGGAGAGGGCCAGTTGAGGGGAGCTCAAGGTCTAGTGAAGCACTTGGAAGAATGTGTCGTATTCAGGGAAACAGTGGTCAGTGTCCAGCTTGGTCCCCTGTTTTGGTGTTTGCTCCTCATTTCTATGGATATTGAGTTTTTCTATATGGGGTATGGGAATCCACAGACAAGAAGCACCTCTTGCAGAGTTCTTTCTAATAATTGGTATATATGTATTGAAACAGATTAGTGGAATTGCAAGATGTTTGTTTTTGCAAATGTTATGGTTGCTCTCTGTTTTACCTCTTACTGTGCTTGGAGTATTTTCCCCCACATGTTCCAGGGGTTGATATGGGATTATTTAAGAAGATTCCCAGGGCTTTCTATGGCAGAAATGAACCAGTTCTGCCTTGGTTGTCATAAATGCCTCTCTTAATTAGCTTAGTTCTCCAGGGCTGGGTCGATTCTTTAGCCAGTTTTTGCCAAGAAAAAAGATATGGTCAATAATGGAATTCCAAATAGCATTTCCTTTTTATCTGGCTATTAATCAGAACCTGGGACACCATTTTCCAGGTCGTTATTTTACTGTGGAATGCTTCCATAAGACATGCATCTGTCATCATTGTAAACGTCCTATGTATACTTCTGCTTGGACTGGTAGGTTGTCTTTTTATCAGATCTGCTCTGACTTCAGGGACACTTGCCTACTGGCTTTTTAATGATGGAGACCAGCCTGATGAGTAGCCCTTGAGAAGGGGTGAATTCTGGGTCTTGTGAAAAATGAGGAAGTGTGGAGAGCTTTGCTCTACATGTTAGGTTAAGCATGCCTGAATAAGTGTCTTATATTTTAGACTTTTGAGAGTGCTGGGAAGATTGAATTGCCTGAGTAGAAGAGTTTGGTGGGAGGAGACTAGAAGAGAAGCTCTTTATTAAAGATCTAAAAATAGAATTCATTAAATTCACAAATAGATAACAGTAGGATTCCTGCCTCGCTCTCGCCTCTGGATTTGTGCTACCAGTTGTTGCTTCTGCTCACCTGGAAAAGATCACAATATTTTGTCAGAAGGGTCAACGGTATAGACTTAAAACACTGTTTGCCAGTCTGAAGATGTGCTTTTTCCAGTTTTAAAAGAAGTTTAAAAAGTGACTGGATTCCTTGGGAAGAAATCCATAGCAGGAAAAATTGATTCTTCTGCTTGCAATGCCAGCCCTGAGCAGACAGGGCCTGTGGAGTCCCCTGTCCCCTCAAAGCCTTGAATTTTTTTCCTCCTAGTTGGGCATTGCTGTCCAGTGAGGATTCCTGTGTAGGCCATCTAATCCACCTGATTTAATCAGATGGTACCTCAGTTCTCCCTTCTGGTTTTTTTAGGAGGAGTCCCTTTTTGATTTGTGCAGCTGGAAAGGAAAATGTCTGCTCATGTTTTCTTCTTATGAAGGCCTCTAGTGCCCTGGGCTGCCTGTGCCCTTTCCCTCTGTGTGAGGGAGTGAAGGAATGTCCTGGCCTCCCCTCTCTCCTCCTGCCATGAGCTTCTAGGGAGAATGGGGCCCATTGTGGTCTGTGCCCGCAGGCACAGCCCTCTGCTTTAGTGTCAGGTCTGATGTGGCCTCTCTGTCCAGTCTGCTGTGGTTACCAGTTGCTGAGGGGCTGGGAGCCCAGCAAGCGGTCATTTCTTCATGTGCTGCCCTGCTGTTCGGGAGTGTTCTAAGGGATGGTGCTTTGTTTACCCCTCAGTCTGCCCTCTGATTTTGTCGTGTCTTGATAAACATTCTCGTGGACCCCTTTGCAGGCCTGAGCTCACTCTTGCAGCAGATCTGAGGCCATATTTGGAGAGGCAGGCCTGCTGCTCCCAGGGGTGGCTGAGTGCCTAGTCATAGGAGGCTGGACACTCCCTCCAGGCCTTATGTTCCGAATCCACTGGGAAGCATAGGATTAATCTATTTGTGAATGAAATTGGACTTCAATTTCTGGTTTTTAAATTTTATTTTGGCGTTCAATTATATCTCAATAAAGCTAAAAAAAAGCCTTAGTTTGTCCTTAATCAACTGTAGAACTCGTTGAAGATGTGAAATGCCAGAATATGATTCTCCAGATAGGGGAAGCCAGAGGGACTCAGCTTTTTAAAAAACAGATTTGTTCTGGATATGAATGCTCTTCCCTGGTGTCAAACTGCCTTACCCATCAGTCGGTTCTTCTCCTGACCCCAGGCCACTGTATTGCTGGAGAAAAACGTATGAGATACTTAGGATTTTGTTGAGTAGACAAGTAGGGGCCACCGGCTGCTTTTTCAGGCATGGTGGTTTTAGACAGAGAGCCAGATGTATCATCAGCTATTGTGTGATCAGCTTTAGCAGGTTCTGTGAAGTGTAGATGAGTGAACTGGTGGTGGTTGGGGAGATGGAGAAGAACTGATCAAGCCCTCCTGGAGTTGGTGAAGGGCTTTTCCACGTGAGGTCTATATGATTGCATAGATGGCTGTTGAGTAATTTGCTTCTCTAAAACCCAGAAAGGTTGATTTTGGAACCGTCCTGGAAATTGTTCTTGATCTTCTGAGTAAAAAGTCTGTTCTTTTCATGATTCTTCAATATGTACAAATTCTTTGTCTTCTGTGGAAGCGTCTTGTGAAAGGAGCAGCTGGCACTGGTGCTGCCTTGGATGTTTGCCTTCTTCCTACCTTTTTTTTCCCTTTTATTACAGGGGAAAAAATCTAGCATATTTTATTCCTCTGCCTGAGCAGAGTGATACATTTCTTTCTCTGTTTTAGGATTGGGAGTGGCGTTTTGTTTTTATCAAATAAAGGAATATAGCATACTTGTCATACTGGGATCACAATGCAAATACCAGCATTTGTTATGAGATGGTATTGAGTTTTCTAAAGTAGAACTCTTCTTTCAGATAGTGACTGGTCATACTATGGTATTTCGGGTCATGTCTTCCCAAGAGGTGTGGTCTCGCTGAGGGCCCTTGCTTTTTGGTAAGACAGGCGAGATGTTTGGCGTAAGTGTGATGAGGTTGGACAATGCAAACACTGAGTGCCCTCAGCAGTAGGAACTTGGACGTGAGGAAGGAAACCTCCCAGAGGTACTGAGTCTCCCTTAAGTAAGGCCCTTGACCTCTCTGTCTCAGTAAAATTGGGACAGACTATCCTCCCCATAGGCTGCTGAGAAGGAAATAAAGGCTCACTAGTAACGTGCCATGCACCTCTCCATAATTGCTAACTGTTATTGTTATACCTGTCCTTTTTCTTTCTAATGTAAACTAAGAGTCTGATATTTAATAAAGGCTGGACATATTTCTTAGTGGTGGGTTCAGGGGTGTTTTCTAATTATGTATGTAATAGGTTATTTGATATGTGCCAAGTATCTTATTAAAAAAAAACCCCAAATCTAGACATGAGCCCATTGGTACCTCCCAGAAAGCAGCTCTGGCTTGAGTGCTTGCTCGCCTGTGGAGCTTTGAGTGCTGTAGTGTCTTATTGGGGCAGGTGGTCCTTGGCGCTGGCCCCCGTCAAGATGAGTAAAGGACTAAAATAGTTTGAGGACCAAGGTCTCTGTTAACTAGACAACACTGTTTAGATTTTTAAGGAGTTTCTTTGGAAATTCATTGATGTGCCCAGGTTTGTTTTCTTGAACCTCACCAGTGAAGCAGGAGCATGGACCGGCAAGGTTGCCATGTGAGCTGAGTGACTGGAAGTGCTTTGTTTTCTCTTTTTGTATAACATTTATTTTTGTTTGAGTTATAAGAACAATGTATGCCTAGTGTGAAAAGCCCTTGGTTTTCAAAGGGCTACACGTATACTTATTTTTTTACCGTGTGAACATATGATGGGTAACTTATAAAACTGACTTTTCAGCCAACAGATGCATTTTTTTTTTTTGTGAGGAAGACCAGCCCTGAGCTAACATCCGTTGCCAATCCTTCTCCTTTTTGCTGAGGAAGACTGGCCCTGGGCTAACATCCGTGCCCATCTTCCTCCACCCTACATGGGACGCCGCCTCGGCATGGCTGACAAGCAGTGCATCGGCGGGCGCCCAGGATCCGAACCCGCGAACCCCGGCCTGCCAAGCGCGGACTAAACCGCTGCGCCACCGGGCGGCCCCCAACAGATGCATTTTAAGAGACCTGGAGCGAGTGGGTGCTCCTGGTTGAATGTTGGGCAGCAGCAGATTCTGTACCTGGAATATGTAATTCAGTTTAGCTGTAGGGTTGGAACTCTTTAGAACAGGAATTTTAGGATTTTTTTTTTGTTGTTGTTAATAGGATGAGCTTAGTATGGGATGTCTGAACCTTACTCTGTAAAATCAGCATCCTCCCTGGGTATCGGAACTGTTTTGGGCTTACTTGACTCCTTGAGGGACGAGATTGAGTACAGAGCTCCAGAGTGTGAGGAGGATGAGGGTACAGGCACTGGTGCCCAACTTTTGAGTGGAGAATAATTGTCCTAAAGACAAAAATTGGGTATAAGCCTCCAGGTATGAAGGCACTGTATTTTATGATTCTGTGTTTGAGGTGAGCTGCCTCTGGGTTCCCAGTGGAGAAGGCTCCAGTGGCTTCCAGATAGTGGAGGCATTTGATCTCTGACCTTTGTGTTAGAGTCCGGTGAGGGTAGAGCTCTTGGCTGTTCTCAGATAAGAAAATGACATGATACCACCAGAGGGGAGCTGAAAATAAAGCTCTAAATACTCACTCTAAGTCCTCTGATAAGCTGGAGGGGAGGCAGAGCCCACAGGGCTGCTCCCAGTCTGAGGATGGCCCCAGGGCAGTGCAGAACTGGTAGTCCAGAAGAGACCACTGTTCAGGAGCTGACTCTCAGTAGAACAGAAGAAACCCCAGTGTGGAACCAAGTCCATTTCTATTGCAGGCACTCTAGACTCTGTGTCATTGTGGGGGGATTATTGACCTTGGCAGTTTTTTTTAGATTTGGATCTGGAATGGAGAAGGCAGGACACCCAGTGGTATACATAGTGGTAATCATGTTCCTTAGCTAGTCTGCTCATGTGGGTTGTCTGAAGCACAGAAATGTTACACCCATAAGAGATTATGGGTGACTGGATTAAGATTATTTATATTTTGTATGTATGTATTTAAAGTGTTTATTCTGTGTGAGGTCCTTTTCTGAGTGCTTTACATGCGTTAGCTCACTAAATGAATCTATGCTTATAATTGGAAAAAGTTAAAAAAGGAATTTGATCTAGGAAGTATTTAAGATTAAATACTAACTATTAAGCAGCCTTACAAGACAGGCTAGTGTATGGACTATGAAGGTGACTGTCAGCTGGCACCCAGCGGGCAGGCCCTGTTGGTGCTAAGTTTCAGTTATTTATTCATTCATTCATTCAGCAGGTGGTTTTTGAGTTGCTGTCATGCCCTAGGCAGTGTGCTAGGCCCCAGAGAGGGATCTGGTGGTGGATGAGACAGGTATGGGCCCTACCCCTGCCCCGACCAGGCAAAAGGAGGGGGTGAAGTGAAGATTATTTCCCTTCAGTTGGTATTTTTCAGAAGAAAGTGTGGTTTGGAGAGGCTGAAGGTCCTTCCTCTGGCAAGTGACCGTGGGCAGTCAGTGTGCCTCTGATTCATCGTAAAGGGGAGTGGGGAGCTAGGCCCATCTCAGAGGGTGATGTGAGGGATCAGGGAGAGGACCTTGGGAGCCTGGCAGGCAGTTCTAGATTATTTTCAAAGGCAAACTGACAGTTGGGTACACACAGATGTGTCTGTGATGCATTGAGCCATTTCCTGGCCCTGCTGCCATGCCTTAGGTGATCCTGGTGGGGCCTGTGAGATATGGTTTCAGGGACTGGTCAAAGTGAACCTTGGGAGCCCTTTTGCTTTGGTGATGATTTAGATAAGGATGTGTGGAGGACTTTGGGGGATAACTGAGGAAGCTGCAGGAAGAAGTAGGAGGGGAATTAGAGAAGGTGAACTTTGGAAAGGGGAGAGAGGAGAAGATAACTCACAGTGAGTGGAGGAACTTTGCTGGGTTTGCTCTGTTAATCTCCAAATTGGCTGGAGGAGGTAGGAGGCAAGGGGTTACTGTCTGGGCATAGGGAGTGGTGGGGACTAGAGACCACCGTGAGGCCAACTTGGCTAGCAGTATGGTTGGGAGATGGTTACAGAGATTTTGGCCAGCCCTGAGATGATGGAGTTATGGCAGAGTAGATAGAGCCAGCTTCTGAACAGAAGCTGAGGCAGTGAGGTTGGACTAGGCCAGAGTTGAGGAATGGTGGAGCCTGAAAGGTAGTGCTGGTATACTTTACCAGGGGAACAAGTTAAAGCTCTTCAGGCTGTGGGAGTCAGGAGAATCTTCAGTGGAGGGAGTAATGACTGGAGGGAACATGTTGGGATTTTTTGGTACCCAGTTAAAAAAAAACACGCCTTTACTCTGTCCCTGGGAACCAGTTAAGAGATGGATCAAGGAACCATACAGGTAGCTACAATAACAGCTTAATAACCAACAGAACTGTTGGAAAGCATGGGACCTGGGTGAGTAGCCACACTGGCGGTTCCTAATGCCGAACTCCAGCATTAGAGGTACTCACTCAGTTGCCTTTGGGGCCACCCTCTCTGTTCACTCTTCCTAGTGGGGTTCTCTTTCTGCATGTGCTGCTTTGCAGAGTCTCCAAGCTCTTCCAGGGCTGGTTTTATGTTTACTTCATCTTATTTTTTAAAATGTAGTTTTAGACTTTTTAAAAACTTTACTAGTATAAAATAAAACAAAAATAGAGAAAAAAAAAAAAAAAACTCCTTCCCCCAAGGTATAGCTTAATAAATTATCAGGTCAAGAAACAGAGCTTTGCAGGCCCCACCAATGGCCTCTCCATGGACCCCATCCCTGCCACAGCCCCCTCTCCTTCCTTCCAAAGGTGACCCCCAGCCTGTCTTTTTGTATCCCTTTCCTCTTTATGGTTTTATCTCCCAGATATGTATCCTTAGGCACTGTAGTTTAATTTTGTCCATTTTTAAAACTTGGTATATCTTTTAAGTCTCTTTAATCTATAGTTTCTCTTTCCCTTTTCCTTATGATTATTTGCTGAAGAACCTGGGCTCTTAGACCTGTGGAGTCTCCCACAGTCCAGATTTAGCAGATTGTCTGTCTCAGGGTGTAGTTCAACATGCTCTTCTCTGAATTTCCTGTGAATCAGCAGCTGGATCCAAAGGCTTGATCAGCCTCAGGTTTGGTCCCTTTGGCAAGGCTGGGGTGGTTTGTGTCTTTCCTCTGGAGTGCTGCTTTCCTCTTGTTCCACACTTTGCTCAAAGCAGGTACCCAGAGCACCATTTCTGTAGGAGCATAGTGGGGCTGAGAAGAGGCCAGGCCCAGCTCAGCCTCTCTGGCTCTGCAGTCCTTGTCAAACCAGTCTTTCCAGCATGAGCGTGACAGGGTGTTGCAAGAGGAAAAGCCTGGACATCTCCTCTGGCCTAATTCACCAGGATGGGTTCACAACACTGTCCTCCTCTCAGGCCCTCCATTCTTCCTTCATGATGCCCTTCTTTCCTAACTCTCAGCTTCCTTGCCTTTCATTATCTGTCCCCCATCTTGTCCCTTTTCTTCAGCTTTCCCTTCTTTCTTTCTCCCTCTGTTTATAGAGTGTTCTGAAGGGAAAAAAGTTGTTTGAGGGTTGGGAGAGGGATTCTCATCCTACTTGATTTCTGTAGAAGCCTCGGTTTACCCATCTGTAAAATGAAGGTGTTGGTCCTGATGACTTAAGTGGTTGCCTCAAACTCTGTCCTATGAGTATTCTGTTTTACAAATTTTGTCTATGTTTAACAGCTATTTTAGAGGATTTCCCTGCTGCTTCATGTAGGGCATAGCCCCAGCGGAAGGAAATGGAGAAATGGGTATGGCTTAGAGAGCAGCCAGAATCTAGTCTTTCCCCATATCTGCGCCATCAGGCCCGGTGGGCTGGGTGGATAGTGGAAGGCTCTGTGGGCTGTGGTCGTGGCCTCACCTGCTAGTCTCAAGCTCTGGGTACAGAGACTTGCCTTACACAATAGAGAGGTGTCAGCTGCCATTGCTGCTGCCATGATAGCAGGTGGCTGAAGATGTGGGCAAGTGGAGAGCCAGGGAGTGTTGCTTCAGTGTGAGTAGGCTCAGGCTCCAGGCCCAGGAACTTGTCAGCTGGTCCTGGCTTTCTTGTGTGCAGGCCTCATCCAGCTTACCCGGAATTTGATGGGTAGCCCAAGCCTGTGTCTGGTGTGAGGGCGACTCTGTGCTCACCTCAGAGACAGAGCCACTACCTGATCAACTGTTGCTGTGAGAATCTAGAGATAAAGGGCTGTGCTCATGGCTGGCCTATACCTTTGTATATACCAAGCCCATTGCCCTTCAGGTGGGAATTGCCCCTTAGAGGAGGTGTCATGTGACGTACCAGGATTTAACTGGCCTTTCCCTAGTGCTGGGACACTTTAACATGTGCCTGTGGTGTTTTTGTTTTGTTATTATTTCAGACATTTAAAATTTCATTTATTTTATACTTAAATAATTTTGAGGCCAAGTAAATTCAGATTTTTGCATCCTGTATGTCTATCAAGTTTGCTTAGGCCTAAGGAGGTAGACCAGGTTTTGTTTTCTTGTTTTGAGTTTTTGTTTCAAGTTTTCTCAGGGTTATCCTTTAGAGAGGAGAATGTAAGGAATTCCAGGGTCAGGGAGGCGTGGGCTATGCTGGAGGAAGGGCTGGAGAGGCTGCTGGGCCCTGCTCAGGAGCTTCCCATAGGAGTGGGTATCAGGCAGCCAGCAGCAGGCCTGGCGGTGAGGGGAGAGCTGAATCTTCTGTATGAGAGATCTATACCACTACATGTAAAAATGAATTACTCAGAATTTGATGAGGTCCAGACCACAACCATAGCTAGTTGCTGAGGTGGTGAAGCAGAAATTAAAGCCATGTTTTCTGATGTTGGCTGCTCTGCTGTTCTTTGGTGTCTGTGATCAACTAGCGGTGAAGGTCCTTAGAGGGAGTCCCTGCTTTTACCTCAGACGTTGGCAGGTAGAAGGCCCAACCAAAATTATCCCAGGCCAGAGCTCACTTTTCTCATTCTTCAAGCTTTGAATATCTACTCTTTTATAGATGAAGATGTTTCGCTGAATCTCCTGGTGACTAGTAGTGTTTGATTTTTTTTTTGAAGTCACTATTTAAAAAAAATTGAAGCATAATTTACATGTAGCAAAATGCATGAATCATAAATGTATAGCTCAATGCATTTTTACTTATGTGTATACCCCTCAGATCCAGATATAGAAAGTTTCCAGAAGGTTCCATTCTGCCTTTCCCAATCAGCATCTCTGCAAAGGTAACCACTCTTCTGACCTCAGTCCTTGCTTAGTTTTGCTGCTGTTGACCTTCATGTAAGTGGAATGATAGAGTATATATGTACTCTCAGGTATCTGTCTTTTCTTGTTGAACATTTGGTCTCTGACATCTGTGTGTTTCTGTATAGTAGTTCTCTTTTATTGTTGTATAGTATTTCACATATGAATATACCACAATTGACTACTTTTCCAATTGGTGGAATTTAGGTTGTTTTCAGTTTTGACTATCATGAATAATGCTGATTTGAATGTTCTTGTCTATATCTTCTGGGTATATACCTAAGAGTGAATTGCTGGAGATATTTGATGTTTTAATTACTTTTTTATTTATATGCATCTTGTTGTATTCTATTTTTGAACTTTTTATTATGGAGAATTTCAAGTATACTCAAAGATAGAATAGTACAGTGAATCCCACATACCTATCACCAGCCCCAACAACCATCAACCACTGGCCAGTCTTACCCCATTCACACTCCCAACCACTGCCCCATCCACCCCACATTATTTTGAAGGAAATGTCAAGACATCTGTCATCCATCAGTAGTTTAGTTTGTATCTGTAGAAGATAACATAACCATATCTTCTGAAGGCTTTCATGCTCCTCTCTGGTTCTGATGTTCTTCTTTGGAGTTTTGTATAATGGTCTTTGTGGTGGAGTGTGGCTCTCAGTTCCTGTTACTCCTTGTCTTGGTAGAGTTGCCTAGGTCAGCTGGTTTTTCCAGGCAGCTGTTGAACCAGGAATTAGCATGGTATAGAGTTGGGAGGGTCATCTTAGGACTTGGGAATGTCATTTGCTGTTGTGGGCACCACTTTTTGTTGGGTTAACTTTTTTTTTTAATTTACATTTTTATTGATGTCTAAATAGTTGTTGGGTTAATTTTTCATGTGCACAAGCTAGGCTGATCTAAGAGAAAGATGAGAAGTGAATTGGTGAGTACTTCTGTGCTTAGGTACCTGACTGGTTTCCCAAATGGCTGCACTGGCCTGGGACAGGTGGTTCTTTCCTCAGTGTCCCAAGAATCTGGAGGGTATCACCTCCAGGAAGCTGGGCTTCGGCTCCTCATAGATGCTGCTCCTCATTCAAAGAGCAACAGGCAGCAAACTTAGATTTGGAAATATGATTTAGAAAAGGCTATTGTTTTTCAGAACAGTGAAACTACAGTATGAAGGTTAGACTTGGGAGCCCAAAAATACTCTAGCTTCCTTCTCTTGTCCTTCTTGTGCTCAGCACTTGTATCTGTGTTCCCACTGCCATGAGCCCGGAGTTGTTCTGAGTTGGCCCAGGAGGTGCTCTGGTCCAGAGAAGCTACAACAGGAGCAGAGAGCACCGCAGATACGTTATTATTTGGAATAATTAGCCCATAAATTCTCCATAGCAGTTTTTCTCTGAGGTAGTCAGGTTGACTAGAAAAACATAGCACCATGTTTTGATTCATTAGTTGTCTAGATGGTCACTCTCCCATATTCTCATGCTGGCTAACTGTGAAGTACCATTACTCTCAGCTTGAATTTATGACAACTGCTGGCCCACCATGACCATTAATCAAACAATATGAGAGAGGCAAACTGCCATCTCACTCTGTTTCAACCTGTCCCACCTTCCTTCCTCTTCCGTCTCATGTTATTAATGAAGGAGTTTGACAATAACTCAATTTTAGCAAAAGTAAGGGAAAAGTCACTCATATCTTTAGATGGGAATTTAAATTCAAGGGCATTTTGCCAATGTCTGTCAATTATAATGTATATAACCTTTGACCCAGCAATTCCACATCTAGGATTTTATCTTCAAATCCCCTGCCAGAAGAATGCAAGGATGAGAGTGAGAGAGCACCCTTGAGAGCAAAACATGTTGGGATACTTAGACACTTAAATGTGCCGCAGGCAGCAGGGGCAAGTGAAGAGGTAGATCCATCCCCTGGGGCCGAGCTCTCCCAGTTCTAGTAAATTTTATTTTTATTTATTTAAATTTAATTTTTGTGTGTGTGTGTGAGGAAGACCAGCCCTGAGCTAACATCCGTTGCCAATCCTCCTCTTGTTGCTGAGGAAGACTGGCCCCGGGCTAACATCTGTGCCCATCTTCCTCCACTTTATATGAGACGCTGCCACAGCATGGCTTGACAAGCAGTGCGTCGGTCCACGCCCGGGATCCGAACCTGCAAACCGCGGGCCACTGAAGCGGAGCGCGCGAACTTAACCGCTGTGCCACCGGGCCAGCCCCATAACTGTTACTTTTTAAAATTTACTGGAGGGGAGGAGGATTGGCAATGGATGTTAGCTCAGGGCTAGTCTTCCTCACCAAAAAATAAATAAATAACAGTTATGAAGTATGTGACTCCATTTGAGCTTTAAGAAGGAAATAAAAAGAGATGTACTTCATGTGTGTAGATAACATTAAATGTGTCATTTCTGGAGAGCTGCTGTAGAAACCCAGCCTGCTCACCTGAGGAACTGGGAAGAAAACCTGCTTTTTGCTTGTGCCCTAGTGTATTATTGGAATTTGTTTTGCCTTCCTATGAATTATTTTTATTGTGTTAAGTCCAAAGGTAAGGACCGGACAGCTGATGGCATCATTATGAGGCTGATTGTGCATCTTCTGAATCGTGACCAGGAATCGTTAATGGGGAGTCTAATACTGGGAGACACTGGATTCAGCCTGCCCAGATCTTTCATTTAGCTCTGGGACCTCTGAACTCGGTGATGGTCTGGTTGGGGGTTTTTTCCTCCAGGAGGGTAGGCTTCTGGGAAGGGAAGATGAAACTATTTTTAATCTTAGGCAAACATAGTCCAACGTAGTAATTTCAAGTCCCAGGGTGACATTTTTCTTCCATTGTAACCCAAGTCAGTTTTAAAACAAATAAAGTCTTTTTTTGTATATTTTTTTGTTTATAGTGCTTCTGGAGGCAAATGCTTTTAAATTTCCCCTCACAGACTTGGAGGGTTTGGGGACCTGGTGGACTCTGTGTTTTGAATTATGCAGTCTGAGGATTTGGTGCCTGGAACCTGGAATGCTAGTGGACAGAGTTACTGGGTGTGAGGTAGGTGGTGGGGTTAGGGTTACATAGGCCGTCACAGTTTATAGAGCTCATCTGCTGACTTTGCCTCACAACTGTTGATGAATATCTCTGCTTCGCTAGGGAGGAACTAAGGTTTGAGAGGGGAGGCGGATCATGCTCCACATCCTTTTTCTTACCACTTATTTTCTTTCCATTTCATATGCCATATATTTTTGTAATTTTTAATTTTGATATAACTTCAAACTTACAGAAAAATTGCAAGAATAGTACAAGAAACCCCTAAATACTCTTTACCTTGAGTCACCATTTGTTTATATTTTGCCTTGTTTACTTTGTCATTCTCTTTTTTATCTATAGATTTTTTCCCCTGAACTATCTATGAGTAATTGGCGAACATCATGCCCCTTTACTCCCTTGTACTTAATTGTGTATTTTCTGAGAATTAAGGACATTCTCTTATGTAACCACAGTACAAATCAAAATCTATCAAAATCAGGAAATTTAACCTTGGTATAATATCCAGTCTACAGTCCATATTCAGATTTCCTCAGTTGTCCCAGTAGCCTCTTTGATAGCCCCGTATGAGTAGGCACAGGATGCTGGTTTGTTCTGATGATCAGCTCTGGTTAAGGAGGTGCCTGGCAGTTTTCTCTACTGTAAAGTTGCTGTTTTTCCCTTTGCAATTAATAAGTAATTTATGGGAGAACACTTTGAAACTATGTAAATATCCACTTCCTCATCAAACTTTGACCCTCTACTTTCAGCATCCAATGGTGCTCCTAAGACCATCATTCCTTCTGTATTAGTTGTCATCTTACTCTAAGAAGAGCTTTCTCACCTCCCCCATTTATTTATTCATTGGTTTATTGATATTAGTTCATATTGATAAGTTATTCAATGTGATACAGCCCATTCTTGTCATTATTCATTTTGATACCCAACTTGTCCCAGGTTTGACCAGTGGGAGCCCCTTTAGGCTGGCTCCTGTGTTCTATTGGCATGTCCTTGTTGTTTGAGCACTTCCTGACTTTCTGGTGCAAGAAGATATTCCAGGCTTCTTGCCCCAGCCTGGCGTCAGCCCTTTCCACAAGGAGCCTTGGTTCCTTTTAGTTGAAATGGCATTTAGAAACCAAGATATGGATGCATGGTACATATTTTTGTTTACTGAAAGTCTTTGAATGTATTCAGTTACTTAATCATGTTGCAGTTGAATAAAGGAGTTTCACAAATGTCTAGTTCTTGATTTTTGTTATAAGAACAAATGAACACATATTTGCAGGGTAAGATGGACTTCAGCAACAAAACAAAAGAAGGCCTTGCCTACTCAAAAATAATTTATTTCTATTTAATTGGTAGGGAAATTGTCAGAATCACTGAGCTGATTTCTAAAGAGGAAGGATATACCTGAATGTCGATGCCAGGGACCCTTGCCTTGGGCAGTGTGAAACCTAGCTCCATGAGGTGCAGTACCCATGACTTTGTTGTCAGACCTTTGAAGTAATGGTGCAGTGTCCCTTGAGGCGATGGAGCAGATGTGCCCTGGTGTTTAAGGTGGTCTTTGCCATAGTTCTCCCCCAGGTGTCAGTGTCATGGGAAGATGTGGGCCTGACCTGTGTCCTCCCTGTGCCATCATTAGACTATTGGGGCAAATGAGATCTGGCCCCTGCTCTCACTATTCTGAGAATTTATTGAAGAAGGAAAGGTGTAATGGAGGGCTGAGTTGGGCAGATTTCCCGAGGAAGCAGCACTTAGGGGGCTGGGACCTGGAGGGTGTGAGGGACTTAGGGAGAAACTCCATTTAACAAATGCTTATGAGTCCTTTTTTTTGTGCCAAGCCATGAGGGTGGACCTGATCCATGGGCAGCTGTCATGAGCTGCCTGGAGTGCAAGAGCCATGTGATGGCAGTTGTGGCTCAAGCAAGTTAATCTGGTGAACTGGGCTTCAAGTCCTGGGTCTGCCTCTTGGTGTGGACCTCAGTTTTTTCATGTCATAAAGGAGACATTAACTGTTCAGCAGGGTCGCTGTGAGGATCCAGGGTCACATGCCAGTCTTAAGGCTTTACAGCATCCAGAACATGATACTTCTCATTATGGCAGAGCAGTGCAGGATAAACCATAGTCATTGCGAGAGGCAGTCTTTATGGAGTGCTTTGTGTAGGCACTGGCCTAAGTGGCTAATGCATTACCTTCAGTTCATCCTGACAGTGGCTCTGTGAGGTCAGTGACAGCATGGTCCCCATTCCACTGATGAGAAAACAAGCTCAGGTAGCACCTGGAGGCCAACTTCATGTACTGGGCTCATGCCACAGAATGAGAGTGGAGCCAGGGACTCCTCTGTTGCTGCAGCCTTTGTGACCCTGAGGCAGGCTGGAGCCAGGTATACAGGAGGGAGAACAACTCCAATACCACTCCTGAGTGTTCCATATGGTGCCAGTGCTGCCTCTGAGCAGCACTGATATGTTTTGTGAGGGGGCAAGGACATTTGGGAGAAACTTTTTAGAGGATCTGGAATTATGGGTCTGAGGCTCCAGTGAGAATTTCAGTGCAGGAGTCCTTGCCCTGGTGAGGATTGTTCAGGTGTGTTGGGTCGAGGGTAAGTCTGCATTTCCAAGCCCTTTTCCTTAGCTGCACCAGTTTTCAATTCCTTCATTACCTGCTCTCCATGTGGTCTGGGCCCCAAATCATACTGTCCACCTCCCATTCTGTTTCAGAGCTGCTTTGTCTTTAGAGCAGGGTTTATAATTGTTTGGAATCTGTGCCCCCAGTCAATGGCATAAGAATCTTTGGGATAGGACCCAGGCATCAGCTTTCTAAGTCCCCTGCCCAGGTGACTTTAATGTGTAGCTAAGGTCTAGAGCCACTGCTCTAGAGCTTAGCAGAGCTTGTATCCTCAGTTGAAGTAAGAAACTTAGCCTGTCTCAAGAGGCAGAACTGGGCATCCAGAAGGTGCTGGTAAACTTGTCCATTAGATGGACCAAAGCTCATCCGAAGAAGATGGTCACCGAGGAAGCAAGCTTTAGGTGGCCTTAGGTGGCCAGTGCATCAGAAATGGGTGCCTTCTGCTTCCCTCTTCCTGGGAACTCTTATGCTTGACACCGGAAATGTCTAGCTGTTTTTTTAAGTGGTAAAGCAAAGGAGAGGAATGAACTTTGGTATAGTGCCACATTTGAGGAAAAACATTGATTTGTGTTAACTCACCAACCAAGTATTCATTGAGCATCTGTTTCATTGAAGGACTGGGTTGGATATTGTGGGAGTAAGCATTCCAGGTTAAGTGGAGCATAATTGTGTTGTGGGAACACCTGCGGCTCTGTGTTCAGGAGAATGTGCTTGAAGTATAATCGTTAAATGAGTGGTAGGGTTGGGCGTGGTTGGATAGAAGGAAAAGCACTCCTGGAATAGTGAAGTCTTTCAGGAGAGGAGGATTTGGAGCCTAGTCCTGAAGATAGGCAGAGAACCTGAGGGTTGAGTGGACGTCTCTGTGCTGGGCAGTGATGCAGTATCCTAGCTTGTGGAGGAGTGGAACCTAGAGCAGAGTGACCAGATGTCAGGCATGAACCAGGAATCTTGGACAAGGCTCTGACCAAGGCTAGTGGTGATGGGAGTGGAAAGATGACACGTGAGACAGGAGGGGCCCAGGAGATGGGGAGGGGGAAGAGATCTGGTGCACACTCCCTTAGGTCTTTGACCTATTTTTTTTTTTTTGTGGGGAAGACCAGCCCTGAGCTAACATCCATTGCTAATCCTCCCCTTTTTGCTGAGGAAGACTGGCCCTGGGCTAACATCCGTGCCCATCTTCCTCCACTTTATATGGGACGCTGCCACAGCATGGCTGACAGGCAGTGCGTTGGCGGCCGCCCGGGATCCGAACTCGGGAACCCCGGGCTGCCAAGCGCGAACTAAACCGCTGCGCCACCGGGCGGCCCCCTTTGACCTATTTTTGAACTTGACTGAAAGGCTAGGTCTTGCCCTACATCTTTGGGTGGTGATGATGGGCCCATTTCCCAGGGAAGGCCAAGGGAAAGCAGGTGTCTGCCTGGACCCTCCTGTCGCCTCCCCTCCCAGTACTCTTGGATAGAGAGACTGGTCTAGGAAGTGGAGATCATGCTCTGAGGCCTTGGGTTTCCCTGATTGATGCTGACCTGTACTCTCTTCCACCCTGGCCAGGCCCTGTTGTCTGCCCCCACTGAACCGGTGTGACTCCAGGACCCAGGGGACACCTGTCTAGTGGGGAAAGTTTTTGTTGAGAAAGAGAAGAAAAATAATTTTTCTTGAGACTTGAATCCTAAGAGCAAGTGTTCTCGTTTTTATAGTGTTGTTCATTTGTGAAGAGATTGACACACAAATGGAATGGAGTTGGAATTAAAGAGCAAATGGGGGAAGGTAGCATGGTGTCTGATACTGAGTAGGTGGTCAAAATTTGATAAAAATAATCAAGGAAATGTAATTCCTATTGTGTGTTTCTTTGTTAGAGCAGGGTGCTTTTGGCAAAAGAAAAGTAATTATTGCAGAAGCAAGTAGGTGTTTCTTTGGTGTTTATCCAGTATCTTTCATCCAAAGAGTGAAACAGATACCAAGTATCATTATTTAACTTGCCATTTGCCCAAGTTATCTCTGTTCATATTGTTGATTATTATTGTAGCTGGTGTTATTTCATTCCATATTTGTCTAGAAAACAGTTTCTGGGAACAGACTTAGGTTTACAAAATAATTATTTAAAAAAAAATCCTGTTGGCCAGAAAAATTGCTGTTGCTCCATTGCACCTGCTGTCACTCTCCTCTTTGGAGTGTTGGGACCTCTGATAGTTACTGACCTCTTTCCTGTCCCATATCCAGAGAACAGCCATACCTGAGGTTCTGTTGGGCAGGACCACTGCTTTCCTGTTTAGGGGTAGATGAAGTTAGGACATGTTCATTCTCCTTCAGAATGTTTTGGAAGTGATTTCTTTAAAGCCTACTGTGTCCAGGCCCATAATTGCTGAGCACTAACCACTTACAGGCGTTGGTGCCCAGACGCTGCACTCAGTGCTATAGAGTCATCAGCAGGACACGAGCCACGAGAAAGTAACCAGTACCAGACAGATGCACACTGGTCCTGTGCAAGGGGCTGGCTGAGTCTTAGATGTCCGTGGAAGTTGAGGCCTTGTCATGTCCTTGGCCCCATGGTCAGTGTCAAATTCAATACTTAATAGTTAGTCTGTAAAGCAAAAGATAGCTGAGATCCCTGGATGCATTGCAAGTAATCTGAAAAATAGATTTGCAAACTTTAAATTAGCCGCCTTTGAATTAGCTGCAGTTGTTTACAAGGGTGGACCCTCCCAGAAGCTGTGTAAGTTTACAGCTGCACTGCTCCTTGGGGTATAAGAGGTGGAAACTCTGGTGTCAAGAGCATGCTAGTTGACTTCCTGCTTCTCAGCCCTTCTGCAAGTAGAGAGCTTGAATGACTTTTTGAGGTGTCTGTGGATTATGAGTTAATAAAGAGAGCTTGATTAAAAAAAATAAAAACAAAACTCTACCTCTCTAGATAAATGCTTCTGATAACTGGTGAATTTGCTGTATTTTTAGTTCTTTGTCCCAAAGAAGAATGGATTTTCCTCTAATTGTTTGCTGAATATAGCAGGTAATAATCTAAGGCTGGCAGAAGACTGGAAGGCTGCTCCCTCCCTTGGGATGAGAAGCCTCTCTGAGGAGCCCATGGCTCCCTGTTTGCTCCCCCTCCAATTCTGAGGCAGGTTGATGTGTGGAACACCTACTTGGGTTGTAGCATTTAGTGAGATCCTGGAAGGGACCTGATAGAGGGATCTACAGAGAGAGAGTGAGGACTACCATTGTGGGTTTTTTTTGCGGGGGTGAGGAAGGTTGGCCCTGAGCTAATGTCTGTTACCAGTCTTCCTCTTTTTGGTGAGGAAGAGTGGCCCTGCGCTAACATCCGTGCCCAGCCTCCTCTATTTTGTATGTGGGATGCCCTCACAGCATGGCTTGATAAGCTGCACGTTGGTCTGCGCCCAGGATTGAACCTGTGAACCCTGGGCCGCTGAAGTGGAGCGTGCAAACTTAACCACTACGCCACTGGGCTGGCCCCAAGGACTACCGTTTTTGTGGCCATTTTTCTCAACTAGGTAGGAAATGTCTCAAGTCCAGCATGCCTTAGGATGAACAACTTGGCAAGGCTGTAGAGGGCACTCTCCCCGGTCCCTGTTGGTTTCTGTTCTGAATTGTGTCTGCATCTCCTGTACTCCCCTTGTACAAAAGATATTCCCTCTGTATCCCTTGATACAGAAATTAGAAAAAAATTTTTTATTGATGTCTTAATAGCTTATAACATTGTGGGGTTTTAGTTGTACGTTATTGTTTGTCCATCACCATATGGATGCATCCCTTCACCCCTTGTGCCCACCTCCCATCCCCCTTCCCCCTGGTAACCACCAGCCAGTTCTCTCTGTCCATGTGTTAGTTTATATTCCACATATGAGTGAAATCATGTTGTTAGTTTATATTCCACATATGAGTGAAATCATGTGGTGTTTGTCCTTCTCTCTCTGGCTTATTTCACTTAACATAATACCCTCTAGGTTCATCCATGTTGTTGCAAATGGGACAATTCTGTCTTTTTTATGGTCGAGTAGTATTCCATTGTATATATATACCACGTCTTCTTTATCCACTCATCAGTCGAGGGGCACTTGGGTTGGTTCCACTGCTTATATATTGTATAGTGAATAATGCTGCAATGAACATAGGGGTGCATAAGCCTCTTGTGATGGTTGATTTCATGTCCGTTGGGTAAATACCCAAGAGTGGGATTGCTGGATCATAAGGTATTTCTATTTTTAATTTTTTGAGGAATCTCCATACTGTTTTCCATAGAGGCTGCACCAGTTTGCATTCCCACCAGCAGTGAATGAGGGTTCCCTTTTCTCCATAACCTCTCCAACATTAGTTGTTTTTTGTCTTGGTGATTATAGTCATTCTAACGGGCGTAAGGTGATATCTTAGCATCGTTTTGATTTGCATTTCCCTGATGATTAGTGATGTTGAAGATCTTTTCATGTGTCTGTTGGCCATCTGTATATCTTCCTTGGAAAAATGTCTGTTCATATCCTCTGCCCATTTTTTGATTGGGTTGTTTGTTTTTTTGTTGTTCAGTTGTGTGAGTTCTTTATATAGTATGGAGATTAGTCCCTTGTTGGATATACGATTTGTGAATATTTTCTCCCAGCTGGTGGGTTGTCTATTTATTTTGATCCTAGTTTCATTTGCCTTGTAGAAGCTCAATGCAGAAATCTTATCAAGGTATAACTAGGTGAAGGGACAAGTGTAGGACAGAGGCCGAATCCTGTTTTATCAATCAGACTCTACAGGGCAGCTTAGTCCGAGAAGATAGAATCACAGCTCCATCTAGTTTATTCATATTCTCTCTTTTGCCTGTGACCTCTCTGCCTTCCTGTTCTTTTCCTCTTACTGACTATTTGGTTCTGAGAGATAGGGCAGTAGCTATCACCATGGCTTTGTAAGGGATCAGCCTGTTGGGAGGACTGGGTTGCCGTTAAATCCCTCAGTGTCATCTTTATCCCTGCATGAGATAAATGCTAGGAGGAGGTTCCTGACTCTTGATTAGGTCTGTTCTTAAGACCACAGAACCTTTAAGATTCACTGGACTAGTATACAATGAGGAGACATAAAATAAATTTTCCATTTATGAAAGAGGTAGCTTTAAGTAGTTAGCTCCAAGAGCAAATGATTTACATGGAGACTAGGAAGGGCACGGTGCCTATGTACTCACGTTGGAAGCCAGTTGAAGATTCATGGGAAATGAAGATAAAAGCATCTGAAGAATTAAGCTGTGGGCTGGTGGGGTCTCTGTCCTCTTGGGCTGTGGGAGTCCATCTGTGCCTGACAGTGGTCCACCTTGGAAATTCAGGAGATCCTAGCTCTGTTTGGAAGAAGAAAACAACACCTTTTATGTATCAGGAGGTTCTGGCCACCACTAAAAAGTACATTGCAGCTGCTACTTTCTTCTCAATACTTGGGAATATGTAAACTATAGCTGTACCCTTTTGATAAGACAGAAAAATCTCTTGAATGTGTTCTTCCCTTAACCCTTTTTGCTTTTAATTTTTAGTCCTTGGGTTCTGAAATGCAGGAATTAATTTCCAAATAATTACTACTGAGTGGGAACCCACTTTTTCCTTTGTGCTAAGGGAATGATCAAAGCCTGCAGAAAGGTGGTAGAGGCAGTGGGATGTGAGGACAAGGGTGTCTTTAAGGATTTCTTCTGTTATGTTAACCTGGGTGTAAATCCATCTTAACTTGGTGTAGAGGTGCCTGAACTGGATACATTTTTCTAAATCTGTGCTGTGTTCCTTGAGGAGCGGCCCAGCATCCTCTGCTGAGGAAGGCCAGCAATGCGGGAGCTCACGGGATCTAGCCCAGGAGCTTTGTCTTCACCAGTTCACTGGGAACTGGTGCTCTTGGCTGCCACTCCAGGCAAGTCTGCTTTCGAGGTCAGGCATGGCAGGCATCCTTGTCCTGCTAAGCATTGGCCTTGCCCACTGCTTCCCTGCCTGGTTGGTTGTAGAGTGGCCGTGGCTTTGCAGAACAGGGGTTCCAAAAGTCTGCAAGGCCATCTTTTGGCTGTTTTGCTCCAGCCTTTGGAAGCACACTCCTAAAACCTACCAGAGAAATTTGTGATTATTTAGATTTTGTAGCTGTGGCAAGGCTGAGGTAGGCAGAATGGCCAATGAGAGCCATATGTGGGAGGGAAGGAGTTCTGCTAGCAAGAAAGTCTGAGTAAAGGGAATGAGTGCTAGTTGTGTCTTGTCTTTTTATAAACAAAGTTTGTTGATTTGGCAATTTCTGGCATGTTGGAAATGGTCGAGCCTTAAGAATGTGGCCCAAAACAAGAATGTGGTCAAAAACAGGTTACAACTTTTAAACACTGAAGGTTGAATTATTTGCCTAGATCAACACTCAATACAATGGCACCTTACAGTGAAGGTGCAAGGACTCCCAGTCACCAGGGGCCAGGACACCCCTGTTTGGCTCCTGAGGCCTATATTGTGAGGCTGCTGGCAGGGCCAAGGGCTGTGGTAAGGAGGGACCTGAGTAGGGAGCTGGGGGTGGCTGGGGCCACCCTGATATTCCACCTTACTGCTCTGTTTTGGAGTCGATTGGCCAGTTAGGTCGGGAAGACCAGCAGTCAGCACATTTTTCTAAACTTAATTCATTGAGGTCAGATTAGCATGTTAGTTTTGAGCTATGGCATTTATTTTTAATCTCTTGTAGTATAATGGAAAAAATATCAGAAAGTTCAGCTTTTAACTTCAAAGTGTGAAATCAGGCGATTACTGCTTTTTTGCTTGGTGAATCATTTCAGAGATTTAATGGAATCCCTCTCCCTGTACTCTGAGGTCTGCCGAGTGCCTGCTTGGTGCTAGGCATCTATTGGAGGAGGGGGCAGTAGAGCGTATGCTGCTGAGACCCCTTCAGTGGACCTCTTCTCCCTCCTTTCCTCTCTGGCAGCCCTCAGTGTCCAGCCTTGACCCAGACAGACAGTGATTATCCTGCCCTCACAGTGTACTCCCAACTCTACTTTGGTACTGAGATGAAGAGGGGGTTGGATAGCCAGAGGACATTTGGGGGGTCAGAAGGCAACTTTTAGTTTCCAGTAAGTACCTACTTAGAAAATGCGTGTTTATAATATATAAATACTTAGTTTATTACCTCTTGTGTTTTTGATATAGTAATATGTGTAAATCTTAACTGAATATTTTTGTATGAAATTTGGGAAGACTGCATGCATAGCAAATGAAGCTTCACACCTAGCACAGGGTAGATAGTTGGTCAAGTATGCACTGAAGTGTCAATTATTGTTGGGCTGTCTTGAGATAATTGTAACTTGCTGTAATTGGGTTCTTGGATGCCATGCGGGAATGCGCATGTGGTAATTCATTCCCACCTGTATTCTGCTGTGTCTGGCCTCTCACCTCTTGCACTTACACCCCCACCTCCACCCTGCCTCCCAGTCCAGCTGCTACAGCCAAATGGACAGTTAGGCCTGGTCCGTGTTGGGCTCAATTTATCCTTTTCAGTTCTCAGTGTCCTAGCTGGGCATCTATGATTAAAAGACTGGACCTAAGCCTCATAAGTGTTTTTTCTGAAGTCTAACTGCTGTGACTCTTGAGTGATGTGGGTTTTTAAAAATATTTATTTATAATTGTGGTAAAATATACATAACATAAAATTTACCATCTTATCCATTAACATTTTTTAAAATTGTGGTAAAAAAAATAACATAAAATTTACTATCTTAACCATTTTTAAGTGTACAGTTCAGTAGTGAGTAATGTTTAATAGGAACATATGGAGTTCGGTGGAGTGTAGAAGGAACTGTTTTTCAGTGAGCTTTATCGCATAAGATGTTAAAAATCTACCCAGGTTAAAAAGCATGGTCCAGTGGAGAATGGCCATTCAGCCCTGGGTTTTGAATTTTATCTTTTTTCTCTTCCTCTAGGACATGTTTGCATCTGAGTGGGTTTGTACCCAGGTATTAAACCTTTGCTTCCTTCCTGCCTTTGTTGAAAAAACCAACCACCATTAGCAGAAACCACTGCCCTTCCTGGACCTCTGCTTTTGGTATCTGTGATAAGTGAGAATTTGCAAGTTTTCCAAGTGAGAAAAGTATTCAAAGTAGTTTTCAAAAGCAGTTTGCTGTTTGGTAGACCGTTGTGTAGTGCTAGCTTCTCAGAGGTGGTGATTCTTCTCTCCCACATATTTTTACTTTTAAATCTCTTACTGTATGTGTGACCCTGGGCTCCTTTGGTGGATTCCCCAGCTCCCTGATGGTGTGTTGGTGGGGCTGCCTGCACACCTCTGGTGATATTCCCACAGTGCACAGGCCAGGCAGGAACTTGCCTCATGTCAGGGAAACCTCATCTGCCTCCTGAGCTGCGACCGATTTTAGGGTGACATCTTGTATCTTCACCAGTGATTTAGCTCACCACCTTCATGTCTGAGGCCAAGGAGTGAAAAAGGCCTGTTTTTAACTCAAAACAGAGAAATCTGCCTGTCTTTTTGGTATTTGGAGCCCAAATAAACAATCACTTCACACTATTGTTTTCCATTGTGTTGAATACATCCTGTGTTGGCCATCAGATTGAACAATTTTAAACTGGTTAACTCACTAGAAATTTTATATTAATGTTAGACATTTAATTTTAACTTTTGAGTGTCTGGACAATAGCCTTTTTGGTAGATGGAACATAAAGTGGTTGTTTCCGTTAAGATTTTGCTTTTGACTTTTCCAGAACCATTTAAAACAGGGACATGTAATTTTATTATTTTAGCTTTTTTTTTTTTCAGTTATTTTATTGAGATCATAATGGTTTCTAACATTATGTAATTTCAGGTGTACATTATTATTTATCAATATCTGTATAGACTTCATTGTGCTCACTATCAGTAGTCTAATTTTTTTATCTGTCACTGTACATATGTGCCCCTTTACCCCTTTTGCCCACCCCCAGACCCCTTCCCATCTGGTAACCACTAATTTGTTCTCTTTCTCCAATTTGTTTATCATCCACATATGAGTGAAATCACGCAGTGTTTTTCTTTCTCTGCCTGGCTTAATTTCGCTCAACATCATACCCTCAAGGTCCATCCATGTTGTTGCAGATGGGACAATTTTGTCTTTTTTTCTGGCTGAGTAGTATTCTATTGTATATACATACTACATCTTCTTTATACATTCATCCCTAGAAGGGCAGTTGGGTTGCTTCCGTGTCTTGGCTATTGTGAATAATGCTGCATGAAACATAGGGGTACATAAATCTCTTTGGATTGTTGATTTCAAGTTCTTTGGATAAATACCCAGTAGTGGGATAGCTGGGTCATATGGTATTTCTGTTTTAATTTTTTGAGAAATCTCCATACTGTTTTCCATAGTGGCTGCACCAGTTTGCATTCTCACCAGCAATGTATGAGGGTTCCCTTTTCTACACATCCTCTCTAACATTTGTTATTTTTTTGTCTCAGTAGTTATAGTCATCTGACCAGTGTAAAGTGATATCTCATTGTAGTTTTGATTTGCATTTCCCTAATAATTAGTGATGTTGAACATCTTTTTATGTGTCTGTTGGCCATCTATGTATCTTCTTTGGAAAAATGTCTGTTCATATCCTCTGCCCATTTTTGATAGGGTTGTTTTTTGTTGTTGAGTTGTATGACTTCTTTATATATTTTGGATATTATTTTAGCTTGATTTTAGAAAGAAAATCCCATATTCCTTAAGTATTTTAATTACCATGGCAAATGGTATCAATTTGACAATTTAAGTACTATTTTTAGGTAGCGTAGCTAATTGAGAGTAGGGGTTCCTGGGAATGGTGGGATGGGCTACCTCTGCCTCATTTTGTGTTGTTTATAGTGGGTTGAAGCTTACAACTTTTCCTTCATTCTTAGAAAATAAAAACTAGTAGGGAGCAGTTCTTTCAGTGTTTTTAGTTAAGATGTGTTCAAGTTTCACTGTCTGTGTGTTTTTCTGCATTTGAGGAAACATTGGGTTGGTGCCACGTATGCATTCGTTCCTTGCATTTATTGAGTGGAAAGTGTTTATTGACTGAGCCTCCAGCATGCATGAGGCAATCATTAACTCTGGGGAGGAAGCCTGAGCAGAACAGAGCTGCTGCTCTCCTGGGGCTGGGATTCCAGAGACATCTCCTTCTAGTTCACAGGGACCCAAGGCTGTCCGGACAGAGTAGAGTCACAAAGCCTTGTGCTTCGTGGGCATATATCCTTCCCCCTCTCCCTCAGGCAGATCGCATGCTTCAGTCTAATATAGATAGGGGTTAATATTGGTGGACAGGAAAGGCCAGAAGGATTCTTTCCTGCTGAACTCTGCCTTGGATGCTTGGGGTCCTCACCCATCCCTGTATAATGCTTTTGATTCCCTAGTTGTGTCCCTGCTGATTGATCTGGTAAACTTTAAATACACCTGCCTTGAAGGCAGATTTTATGTATTTTGGTGTACAAAGGACACCACCTTTTAAGCACTGCTGAAAACTTGACGTTTTACTTCTGCGCATCAGTGGAGAGTCCCCAGTATCACAGTTGGAGAAAAGAAGCATTGGCATGGCCACTGGCAGATTCAGGGGATTGCTGGCTCCACCTGCAACTAGCTCTGGTTTCTCTGAAGTGAGTCTTAGGGTCTGGGGTTTCCTGGGCTCTCACCCCAGATTGTCATTTCCTCATTGAGGGCCCATACCCCAGGAGCCTGGTGGAAGTCCCTTGCTCAGATATTCTTCCTCTATCCCCAGCCAGCTTTCTGTGGAAGTGATGCTGTTAGGTGCTGAATATACACCTGGCCCAGGGAGGGGTGGGATGGATATCTAGGATACGGTGGGGCTCTCTTCCCTGGTGCTGGTGGCTCTTGGGGCAGGAGCACAGGCTTTTACCAAGAGAAGAGGGAGAGGGCAGCCTGAGTGGCTGCTTTGGGACAGCAGTGTCCCAGAGGGCTTTGCTATGTCCAGGCTTTGCATGCTCTCACACTTTTAAGGTTTCTCTGCCCCCTGAGGTGGAATATCTGGGACTAAGGGATAAAACTGCTGCCTGGCAGCTATGCCCATTTTTCACACTGTATGCCATGGCTGTTGAGCATGTGTTCAGAATGCCAGGGGCTTCACCAAGGCTCTGGGAAGGTCCCCCTTTCCATGGTTGGGTTTCACTGGAGTCTAGGGCAGTGCTGAACCTAGACTTGCCTCCTCTCAGGAGGAAGGTTTCAGCAGCTTTTTTCAGCCAGACAGTGGTGAGTTCAGCTGAGACATATTCTTGGGCTGACCTGAGCACTTCTGATGTTCCAGAGGGTATAATGTGAGTATGCGTGTGCAGTGTTAAAATGGGTGGCTGTGTCAGGAAGACTGGGTGACTCCAGCCATAGTCTTTCTCTGGTTCCCGAGCACCTTCTCCTTCCACTATGTTCTGGCCGCAGGCTCTGTTTGACCGTGGTTGAGTGTTATCTCTCTTTGGGCCTTAGTCCCTGAAAAATGAGGAGGAGGATCTCTGCAGTGCTTCCATCTCTGAGTGACCAAGTGTGTGAGTGTGAGACCAAGTGTGTGAGTATGTGTAAAAACCTTCCTGAGGGGATGTCCTAATGCAGGTAGGTGTGTGGGTGCAGCCTGCCAGGTTCCTAGCATAGGGAGATGTGACCCTTGATTATAGGAAGCCAGCATCAGAAGGACAGAAGGCTGCTTTTTGCCAAGTTGCAGAAAGGTCTTTTCTTCCCAGCGCATGGAAAACCAACACATAGCAGTTGGAGCTGTGCCCCGGACATCGCCCGCTTGCTAAATGTAGAGCACTTAGTCATGCCCATGAAACAGATACCCTGTGTCGTCATGTGTCTGCAGATATCAGGCTGAGCTTATGTTCCTGGTAGAACAGGGTGTGTCTCATAAGTTGTTTTCAAATAAGCTGAAAAATTTTAAATGGAGAATCAGATTACAAAAGTAAAAGATCAGCCGGATCTAATAAGTAGAAAAGTAGGTAAACTAAGGAGTAAAGACATGGAAGAAGCTAAAACAAAAAAAAAGAGTTGTGTTCTCCTCATTCATTCATTAGGTGCGTGTCTGGCACTGTGTGTGTGCTTGGCATACATCAGTGATTGCAGCAGATGTGTCCCTGCCCTTCCACAGCTTACAGTCTTGTGGGGTGTTGGTTGAGCTGAGCCATTTACTAAATAAGAGTTAAAAAGTATAAGAAAGGAAAAGGCCATTAAAAGAAGCACTATGCAACAGTAAAGAAAACTCTGAAGTTACAATTTAAGATAGTATAAAACACAAGACCTAGAAAATTTTAAAAATTAAGTGATAATAAAAGAGGTACGAAAGCACAGACAGTTAAGAAACTGAGAGATATAAAAAAGAAACTCAGAAAAGAGTTCGAAGGAAAACCTTAAACTTGGGGCACTTTATAGGAGTCTGAGAAGACGTCCACTCAGAGTACGTATGGTGAGCAGTGGGTGTTGAGGAGTCAGGGTTTCCTTCCTTGTCTTTCCTGGTAGAGGACCCTGCAGAGGTCAGTGGAAGTTAAGTGGTTCTTGGAATTGGTTCCCACAGGACATCAGTTCTAAGTCTGTGGTCATTTGGTGTCCCCCTGGAGAAGTGGCACTTAGCATTGCTGGCAAGTCTGTGGTGCAAAAAAGTGACCCAGCCATCTATTGATGGCAGAGAGGAAAGGTCCTTGTTGAGGAATGGGTCTGAAGTTCTGTGAGAGCTGCCTGGTCACATGTGGCCTTGCAGTGGAACAGGTAATAGAAACAGGGAGGAGCACATTGTTAAACCTGTTCCTTATCTAGCATTGATGAGAGGGTGGAATCATGCCAAATGATGAAACATCTTCATTAACTTTCTAAGGTAGATGAATTTCAAATTTCTCATACCTTTGTAGAGCAGCTTCATGTCTTTCTGAGCCCTTAGGGAGTAAGTGCTGTCTTCGGAACTAGGGGTGCATGCAGACTCTGTTCTCAGGGGGCTGTGTAAACTTGAGTGACATGGGCACCAAGAGATATGGGGGTGATGGGTGGGGTAGAGTTGGGGCAGGGCAGGAGCCCCAGGGGCTGGGATCTGGATTTTAGATGCCATTCAGAATATGCCAGAAACACGCATAAGGACAGGGTTTTCCAGTCCTGAGAAGGTGGTACACAAGACAGAGAGGTAAAATAGAGTAGGAGGTGCTGGCCATTTTAGGATTTTTATTATTTTGAGATCACACGACTCAGCCAAGCTCTTTACCTGCATGTGTTTCAAATACTTAACAGAGAACATAGACTAATATTACACATAATGTGAGTATCTACCACCCAGCTTAGTCTTACCTTAATGTTCTTCTGTATTTTTATAAGATGCTATTTTAGGAAATAAAGCAGGTATCAGTTTGGAGACCCTTGTGAACCCCTCCTTTTTCCTTTGCCCTCTCTTCCTATAGTGACCATGACCCTGAATTTGGTGTTTATGATCACATGCATAATTTTATTTATTTATTACATATATATGAATCTATAAACAATTTGTAAACATTTTATATAAATGGTATTAATATCTTTATGCAGTGGGCTCTTTTTGCTAAATGTTTTTTGACATTTACTGATTTTAGTTCTTGTAGTTTTAGTTCATTTTAATTGTTCTACAGAGTTTCATGCCGTCAGCATACTACATACAACCTGTTGGAGCTTTCTCCAGTTGATGGACATTGAGGTTGTTTCCAGCTTTTTAGTGTTGCAATGAACATACTTGCTCTGTCTCTCCATGTATGTGTGCACGTTCCTCTGGGTGTGTGCCTACGAGTGGAAAGGCCCAGCTGGGCTGGTGAGTCCTTTCCAGGTGGTTGGACCAGCCTGTATTCCCACCAGTAGCCATGCAGTTCCTTCCCCTCAGTGATGTCACATGTGAACATTTTTGCCTATTCTGACTGATGTAGAAATGTTTTTCATGTTGCTTTAATTTTCTTTTCCCTGATTACTAGTGAGGTCAAGCATCTTTTTGTATGTTTACTGCTATTCAATAGGTTTTCTTTTCTGTGAATTACCTATCTCTCCTGTGCTCAACCCATTTTTATTGTTTTAGGGCACCTGATGTATTTTGATAAGGATCCTTTAGCCATCATTTGCATTGAAAAAGCTCTCTCCCAGATTGTGATTGATCCTTTTTACTTTATGTTGTCTTTTATTGTACAGAAATTTAAAATTCTAATTTAAATTATCTTTTTTTTAGATTAAAAATTTTTTTTGAGGTGATTGTGGATTCACATGCAGTTGTTAAAAGTAATACAGAAATTCTGTCTACCCTTTACCTAGTTTCCCCCAATGGTAACATCTTGCAAAACTATAGTACAACATCACAGTTGAGATACTGACATCTTTACAGTCAAAATACAGAACATTTTCATTGCCACAAAGATCCTTCATGTTGCCCTTTTATAGCCACACCTGCTTCCCTCATGCGCTGACCCTCTTTGACCCCTGGCAACAAGTAATCTGTTCTCCATGATTTTGTCACTTCAAGAATGTTATAAAAATGAAATCATATAGTATGTAACCTTTTGGGATTAGCATTTTTCACTCAGCGTAATTCCCTTGAGATTCATCCAAGTAGTTGAGTGTATCAGTAGTTCATTCCTTTTTATTGCTTATTCCATGGCATGGATGTACCATAGTTTGTTTTGCCATTCATCTGTTGAAGGACATCTGGGTTGCACCATTTGTTGAAAAAGCTATTTTTTCCCTATTGAATTGCTTTTGCACCTTTGTCAAAAATCAGTTGGGCATTCTTGTTTAGGTCTATTTCTGGATTCTCTATTCTGTTCCATTGGTTTATATGTTTGTCCCTCCACCAATAGTCTTGATTACTGTAGCTATCTAAGCTTTGATATTAGGTAGAATAATTCCTCTTTATTCTTTTTCAAAATTTGAAATAATTTTTGGCTATTCTAGTTCCTTTGCCTTCCCATATAAATTTTAAAATAATCTTGTCTATATCTACAAAAATTCTTGCTGGGATTTTGATAGAAATTGCCTTAAACCTTGAATTAGTTTCCTAGGGCTGCTGTGAAAAAAAATTACCAAAACCTCAGTGGCAGAGAATAACACACACATTTATTCTCTCACAGTTCACCAGAAGTCAGAAATCAAGGTGCTGGCAAGGGCTGTGCTGCCTCTATGGGCTCTGAGGAAGAATCTATTCCTTGTCTCTTCTAGCTTCTGGTGGCTGCATCACATTCCTTGGCTTGTGGCCACATCACTCCAGTCTCTGCCTCAGCCTACACATCCCCTTCTCCCTCTGTGTGTGTATAATCTTCCTCTGCCTCTCTCTTGTAATGACAATTGTGATTGGATTTAGGACCCACCCAGATAATCTCTCCTTGTCAAGATTCTTAATTTAATCACATCTTCAAAGACTCTTTCCTTGTAAACATATATAGATATCAGGGATTAGGACCTGATATATTTGGATAGCCATTATTTAGTCTATTACAAACCTATATATCAATTTGGGGAGAATTGGCATCTTTACTATGTTGAGCCTTCCAACCCATTAACAAAATGTCTCTCTCCATTTGTTTAGATCTTCATTGATTTCTTTTACCAGTGTTGTGTAGTTTTCAGCACACAAATCCTGTATGTGTTTTGTTAGTTTTACACCTAGGTATTTCGCTTTTTGAGCAATTTAAATGGTATTATATTTTTAATTTGGTTTCCACATATTCATTTCCAGCATATAGGAGATACAGTTGATTTTTGTGTGTTTATTTTGTATCCTATGACCTTGCTAAACTCACTTATTAGTTCTAGGAGTTTGTTTTATAGATTTCTTGGGATTTTCTACATAAACAATTATGTCATTTGCAAGTAGGGACAGTTTTATTTTTCCTTTCTGATCAATTTGCCTTTTGTTTCATTTTCTTGCCTTGTTACATTGGCTAGAACTTCTTGCACTATGTTGAATAAGAGTAGTGAGACCAGACATCTTTGCCTTGTTTCTGATCTTAACGAGAAAGCATTCAGTTGGTCACCATTAAGTATAATGTTAGCGGTATGTTTTTTGTAGATGCTCTTAACAAGTTGAGAAAGTTCCCCTCTGTTCCTCTTTTTCTGAGAGTGTTTATCATGAATGGGTGTCGAATTTTGCCAGGTAGTTTTTCTGCATTAATTGATATGGTTGTGTGACTTTTGTTCTTTAGTCTATTTATGTTGATTGCTTTTCAAATATTGTATTGGCCTTCTATCTGGAATAAGTACCACTTGGTCATGGTGTATAATTCTTTTCGTATATTTCTAAATTCTGTTTGACAATGTTTTGTTAAAGATTTTTGTGTCTGTGTTGATGAGAGATACTGGTCTGTATTTTCTTTTTTTTGTGCTCTCTTTGTCTGATTTTGGTATCAGGGTAATGCTAGCTTCATAAAATGAATAGAGAAGTGTTCTCTCCTACTTTCTCAAAAAGACTTTGTAGAATTGGTGTTAATTCTTTAAATGTTTGGTAGAATTTACTAGTGAAGCCATCTGGGCCTAGAGATTTCTTTTTGTGGGAGTTTTTAAATTACTAATTCAATTTCCTTAATAGTTTCCTTAATAGAAATTACCTGTATTATATTGAGTGAATTGTGGTAGTTTGTATTTTTTGAAGAACTGGTCTGTTTTGTTGGATTTGTCAAATTTATCTGTGTAGAGTTATTTGTATTTCCTTGTTATCCCTTTTGATGTCTGCAGCATCTGTAGTGATATCGTCTATCTCATTCCTGATATTGGTAATTTGTGTCTTTTCTCTTTTTTCTTTGTTCAGTCTTACCCGAGGTTTGTTAATTTTATTAATCTTTTCAAAGAACCAGTTTTTTGTTTCATTGACTTTTCTCTTGTTTTGGTTTTCAATTTTATAGATTTCTGCTCTTTATTATTTCCTTCTGCTTAGTCTTGGTTTATTTTGCTCTTGTTTTTTGAGATTCTTGAGATGGGAGCATAGATTATTGGTTTGAGACTTTTCCTTTTTTCTAGTGAATTCAGTGCTATAAATTTACAACTAAGCACTGCTTTAGCTGTGTTCCACAAATTTTAATACAACCCCACAAGTGTATTTTTATCTGCATTCAGTTCAATGTAATTTTTGATTTCTCTTGAGACTTCCTCTTTGACCCAGGCATTATTTAGAAGTATGTGTATAGTTTTCAAGTGTTTAGAGATTTTCCTGTTGTCCTTCTGTTACTGATTACTAATTTGACTCCATTGTGGTTGGAGAACACATTCAGTGTTATTTCAGTTCTTTTAAGTTTGTCTAGGTTTGTTTTATGGCCCTAGATATGGTCTATCTGGGTATATGTTCTGTGGATGTTTGAAAAGAATGTGTTTAGCTGTTGTCAGGTGGAGTATGCTATAATTGTCAATTAGATAGTGTTGGTTGATGGTATTTTGAGTTCTTTTGTATCCTTATTGATTTTCTGTATAGTTGTTCTATCAATTGTTGAGAGAGTGGTGTTGAAGTTACCAACTAGAATTGAGGATTTGTTTATTTTTCCTTTCAGTTCTATAAGTTTTTGCTTCACATGTCTTGCAGCTCTGTTGTTTGGTGCATGTACATTTAGGGTTGCTATTCTTCTTGGTGGAATGACCTTTTTATCATTATGTAATGTCCCTCTCTGTCTTTGATAATTTTACTTGCCCTGAAGTCTACTTTATCTGATACTAGTATAGCCACTCTTGCTCTCCTTTAATTAGTGTTTGCATGATATATCTTTTTCCATTCTTTTACTTTCTATGTTTGTCATCTCAGTGTTGTCATGTTGATTGTCTGTTTTTCATTCAGTTTGAGATCTTCTTGGTTCTTGGTGTGATGAGTGATTTTTTTATTGAAACCTGGGTAAGTTTGTATTTTGTTCTGAAACTCTGGATTATGTTTTATTTGGCTTTTTTTGACAGTCCTCTGGCAGGGGAAGGGGAGAGGAGGTGCTGGCTGCTTAGTGGGAAGTGGAGGTAGAAGTACAGGTTCCCAACACAGCCTTTGTTGATTCCTGAAGGTGGGTGAAGTCTTTTTTACTGCTGGGCTGGGGTGGAAGTTGTGGTTCCTTAGGCCTTGCTACTACTGAGTGTTGGTGAAACTTCTGACTTTATACTAGTTCTCCTCTGACACCATCCCAACAGGGAGGGAGAGAGGCTCCTTGTTACTGCTTAGGTGGGCATAGAAATTTAGGTTCCCCATGTGGTTTCCACTGACATCAAGGGGCGAGATGAGGAGGAGGGACAGCACATAGTTACTGACCAGTGGGGATGAAAGTCCCAGCTCTCTACTTGCCTTCCCTGACTCTACCCCAGTGGGGATATTAGGGTGCCTTATTACAGTCTCATGAGGGTGGATGTCTAGGCTCCCTATTTGGCCTTTGCCGACATGGGTGGGAGTGGGGCCACAGTGTTTTCTGTGGTGTATGGCTGGAATAGAGCTGTTATTGTCTAAATGTTTTCTGTCTTGCTGGGCTAACCCTCTTCCTGTTCCTGTGGCTAAAGAGAGCAGACTTTTGTTGGGACTTTTTTTGTCTCATCTGTTGGCTTTTCTGGGTTGCCAGCTTCTTCAGCTCCAATCCTGGGATATATGAGGCAAAACAAAAACCCAGGGAACTCACCACTGTGCCTTTCCTTGAGTCCTGGGGTCCCTAGCTGGTCTTCCTTCTTCTCTTGATGTTTTAGAATCTCATGTTTATTTTATATATAATGTTTAGGATTTTTTGTCATGTTTAATGGGAAACTAGGGAAAAATATGTCTACTCTATCTTCCTGGGAGTAGAAGTTCACTTGTCTTTTTCTGTTATGTTTAGTGTTTTTTGATACCTTTTTAAATGAAATCCTTCCGTATCATGACCTTCTACTATATTCTAAAAATTCTTAAGTTCTGCTTTTTTTACATTTGTATATCCAGTCCACCTGGGATTTATGTTGTTTGTGATGAAGTAGTGAGGGAGGAACCTAATTGTATTTGTTCTTCTACGTGGATGACCGCTTATTCTGGTGCCTTTGAATGGCTCCTTTGCAAGCTGGTTTTGGGCTCTCTGTTCCGTAGTCCACTCTATCCCATGTGACACTGCCTTAAATACAATGGCTTTATGATAAGTCTTTATTTGGTAGGATAGGACTCCTTCAAATTTGTTTTACTGTCTTGAGTTTCGGCTCTGTCTCATGAATTTTAATTCAAAAACAAAATAAGAACAGGAATGACAAAATCAACAGCAAAAAAAAAAAAAAAAACAACCCTGTTGGAATTGGCTTGGATTTGCATTGACTTTAGAATACACCACCCATTCCAGTGGCCTTGTTTTCTTTAGCAATTTTGGTTTTATTTACTTTGCATTGCTCAGGTCAAAAAATACCATGTGGCCCCTCGACAGCTCGGCTCAGGGCAGGGTTTAATTCTTTTCCAGAATGGGAAATTGCTCATGATGGCTGTGGACACCCAGCAAGTCCCACAATGCATCTGTGTGGCTGCTAGCCTTAGAGCAGGTGTCCTGAGCTGCCTGAAGCCAGTGCGGGGGTAAAGGGGACAATGTATAGGGTTCTGGTCACTCTGTTGGGGGTAGGGGGCTAGAGAGGCCAAATAAGTTTTGTTCACTGGCACTGAGTTTGCAAATATGTGTTTAATAAACGAGTCCTGTGAATAGTGCTTGGGGTGTGAGGAGTGGGCAGTTGCTATACTTCTCTGTGCAAATACTTGGTGTTTTAGTCTTTTCAAAAGTTTTTTCTTTTTGAGGAAGATTGGTCCTGCACTAACATCTGTTGCCAATCTTCCTCTCTTTTGTTTTTTCCTCCCCAAACCCCCAGTACATAGTTGTGTATCATAGTTATAGAGTTGTAGCTCTTTTATGTGGGATGCCGCCTTCTATATGGGATGCTGCCTCATCAAGCATGGCTTGATGAGCAGTGAGTAGGTCCACACCCAGGATCCAAACCGGCGAACCCAGGGCTGCCAAAGCGGAACATGTGAACTTAACCGCTACGCCACTGGGCTGGCCCCTTAAAGGTATTTTTTTAAGACTTAATAATTGTTACACTTGCCACATTGCTTTATCTCCATATATACACGCACATGTTTTTTTCTTCTGAACCATTTCAAAGTGAGTTGCAAAGATTTTTGGTACTTTATCCCTAAATACTTCATAATTGAGGACAGTCTTTTTTAGAGCCACATCACCATCATCTCACCTAAGAAAATTAACAATAAATCTAGTCTCTGCCCACATGCAAAATTCCCCAATTACACCTTTGGGTGCTGGGCTTGTGTGTTTTTTGCTTTCTTTTAAAGTAAATCCAGGATCCAGTTAAGATGCGCATACTGCATCTGGTTGCTATCTCTAAATCTAGAACAGTCCCCTTGTGTTTAGAGATGTCAGCATTAGGACAGTTATCTTGTAGAAGGTCCCATATTCTAGATTTGTTTGTGTGTCTTTATGGCCTTTGCATTTCCTATAAACTGCAAGTTGGGTCTAGAGCAGCTCTGCCCAACAGAAATATAATGTGAGCCACATATGTCGTTTACTATTTTCTGGTAGCCATATGAAAGAAAAATTACAATAAGCAGGTTAAATTAATTTCAGTAATATATTTTATTTAATGTTTCTTTATTATTCATAATTTATTAATATTTACTTACTATATTTTATATCCAAAATATTGTCATTTTAATATGTAATCAATATTTTAAAAGTATTAATGAGATAGTTTACATTCCTTTTTTATACTAAGTTTTCAAAATCTAGGCCAGCCACATTTCCACTCAGTAGCCACATATAGCTGGTGGCTCTGTACTGGACAGCGCAGGATGAGAGTTGATCCAACTCAGGGAAGATGTTTTTGATGGGAACACTTAGCGGGTAGTAACTGCCTGTGCACGACTTTGAAACCATGGGGATTGCTGAAATCTAAGTCTACTCTTCTTCTTTTTCAGGCTCTGGGTGCTCTGGGATGGAGCAGGTGTGCAGAGGGTGAGGACCCAGCTCTGGGACCACATCGCTTGCTTCCTTTCTTAGTGAGACTATCAGCTTGAGCAGACTTGGGCTCGGGATGAGGATGTCTGTGAGCCTTTCGCTGCTGCTCCCTCTCTGGGGGAGAACCTTTCTCCTTCTGCTCTGCGTGGCTGTGACTCAGTCCCGCTGGCCCAGTGAACCTTCAGAGGCCGTCAGGGACTGGGAGAACCAGCTTGAGGCGTCCATGCACTCAGTGCTTTCAGACCTCCACGAGGCTGTTCCTACTGTGGTTGGCATTCCTGATGGCACAGCTGTCGTCGGGCGCTCATTTCGAGTGACCATTCCAACAGATTTAATTGCCTCCCATGGAGAAGTCATCAAGGTGAGACTGAATGTAAAGCATCAGTGAGGAAGAATTCTTGTCTTCCATTTTAGTTTTGTTTAGTTTTTAGTTTAGTTTTAGTTTTTCAGTTCTACACTCCAGCAATTCTGAGCTCATTTCTTTCAGGATCTGCTAAGTGTCCCTTTAGAGGACAGCCACTGATGTTCAAAGAGGGTGCCTGTATATCTCAGAAGGATCCTAAACCTTTATTCTTGTTCTCATTTTGAGGGTGTCAATATTAAAAAGCTTTTACATCTGTACTCTGGAAGATCTCTTGGTTATTGAGTTAGGGATTTGATGAAAGGGCCTTTGTGTAAAGGAAAAGGTCTCCTTTCATTAACCATGGGATTAAACCCAAGAAATACAGAACTTTTAAATGCTTTGAACCTATTTTTTTTAATTGACACTATAATAGTTTATAACATTGTGAAATTTTAGTTGTACATTATTGTTTGTCAGTCACCATATAAATGTGTCCTTTCACTCTTTGTGCCCACCCCCCAACCCCCTTCCCTCTGGTAACCACCAAACTCTTCTCTCGGTCCGTGTGTTAATCTTCCACATATGAGTGAAATCACGTGGTGTTTGTCTTTATCTGTCTGGCTTATTTTGCTTAACATAATACTCTCCAGGTCTATCCATGTTGTTGCAAATGGGATGATTTTGTCTTTTTTATGGCTGAGTAGTATTCCATTGTATATATATACACCACATCTTCTTTATTTGAACCTATTTTTTAAAAATAAGGTATAAATAGGGGGCTGCCCAGTGGCACAACAGTTTAGTCCGTGCTTTGGCAGCCTGGGGTTGGCGGGTTCGATCCTGAGAACCGGCCGACGCACTGTTTGTCAGCCATGCCGTGGCGGCATCCCACATAAAGTGGAGGAAGATGGGCATGGATGTTAGCCCAGGGCCAGTCTTCCTCAGCAAAAAGAGGAGGATTGGCAATGGATGTTAGCTCAGGGCTGGTCTTCCTCACCAAAAAAAAAATATAATAAGGTATAAATAAATATAGGAGTTTACCTCTAATCGGTGTTCTGTGCTTACTAATGTATTTGGTCACTTAGGAACCAAAATTAGTACCCAAACTTCAGCCTGACCCATTTCGTTTTGGGGAAGCAATCCAGAGAACAAGAGGATCTGAGACCCATATAACAGCAGACTGTCTTGGCAGGCCCAGGATGAAAATCAAGTGAAACAGGAAGCTTGTGTGAAGAAGTACCATACGTTTGTCTGGGGTTGTGGGACCTTGGAATTTTCCCTAGATCCTGAGTGAGTTTGCCTAGTGGCCACATGGGTGGGTGGGGTGTACCCCTCCAACTATGAACATCTCAGAGGTCAGCACACTTTTTATTAAAGGGTCAGATAGTAAATGTTTTAGGCTTTGCAGGCTGTACGGTTTCTGTTGCAGCTCCTCATCTCTGCCAGTGTAGTGTGAAAGTAGCCATAGACAATATGTAAATGAAAGGGCATGGCTGTGTTCCAATAAAACTTTACTTATGAACATTGAAACTAGAATTTGAATTTCAGATCATTTTCACATGTCGAGAAATATTCTTTTGATTTTGTTTTTTTCTCAATCATTTGAAAATGCAAAAACTATTTTTAGCTCATGGGCCATGTAAAACAGGTGGCAGGCCAGATTTGGCTCATAGACATAGTTTGCTGACCCCTGACCTACAGCATTCTTTTCTTAGAGTGTGGCTTGAAAATGAATTAAAAATACTCCAGGCTCTATGCTTTGTTATGGTAGTTTTTATATCTGTTTGCATGTACACTTTTATATATACGTAGTGTTGTGGCTATCTATTGGTGTGTTTAAACCACCAAAACTTAGTGGTTTAAAACAACCAATTTGTTTTGCTCACAGTTTTCTGGTCAGGAATTTAGGGATTCAGAGTTCATCTGGGAACCTCATCTCTGCTTCACGTGGCACTAGCTGGAGTGACTCATCTGGGGTTGAAGGATCTGCTCCCGTGGTGGCTCATTCATGTCTGGCAAGTTAGTGCTGTGTGTTGACAGGGAGCTTAGCTGGGGCTGTTGGTCAGGGTCTTTGTTTCCTCTCCGTGTAGACCCTTCCATGGGCTGCTTGGATTTCTTCAAAGCACAAAAGCTAGGTTCCAAGACTGGGTATTCCAAGAAACAGGAAGTGGAAGCTGCCAGTCTCTTAAGGCCTGGGCATGGAAACTTGCACAGCGACACTTCCATTGTACTCCACTGGTCAAAGCACATACGGGCTCTGGTGAGTCCTTATTAGCTTGCCCCTCTCTGACCCACAAGCCCCAGGCATCTAGATAAGAAATAGTCACAAATTCTGTGCCACTTTTCCCGTTGAGAGGTGAGTCTGTGCTCCTTTCCCTTGAATCTAGGTGGACCCCACTCTTCACTTGCACCCTCCTTGTGCTCTCTTCCTTTTCCCTGTTGGTCCCCTTTTCTTTAGGTCATGGCTTGTTCTCAGAGTGGCCTTATGATCTCAGAGGTGGTCATGCTTTGAAGATCCTGGCTCACTTCTCCGGAGCTCTATCTACTTTGTAGAGGGTTTGCAAAAGATTTCCCTGTAATCTTCATAATATCTCAGCTAGCCAGATGCTAGTCTGCCCATTAGATGAAGAATGGTAGTTTAGGAGGTATGTTTCTTGCCCAGCTTTGAATTTGATCTTCTGAATATCCAGACCCTGCAGTGGTTGCCTTTGTTCCAGTGGCCATTGGAATGTTTTACATGGATTAGTCTTGACTAGAGGTGCCTTGCATCAATACAGTGAGCTGGATATTTGCTGTATCTGGCAGAGAGACATTTAACAGGCTTATTCACCAGGGGAGTAAAGAGATATTACTGGGGAAACAGGATTTTATCTGAGCATATTTATCTGTAGAAAGCAGACCATTTGATAGCTGATCAGCCTGTAGAAAAACAGATGAAGATATGTGACTTTTCATCCCAAAAGGTCTTACCATCAGGGTTGTGTGGAGTGGGAAATCAGAAAGCCTGGAGCTTTGATTTCCCTACGTGTAAAACAGGATTGAGAAATCTTTATGTTAAAGGAGTTAGTTTTTTTCTCTTATTATAATAACGATGTATAAATGTACATTGTAGAAAAGGGAGAAAGATAATCTCTTGTTCTTACCAGTCAGTGAACTCCTCCATTATTTTCTCTGTTCATCAAGAGATGTCCATGTCACATACACACACAGACATCTTAGACAGACCTAGGATCACACTGGACATATTTTTTTAACTTTTTTCATTCACTGTAGCTTGAGTTTTTTCCCCTTGGTCATTAAGTATTCTTTGGGAATGTAACTTTTTTTTTTGCTGAGGTTCACTCTGAGCTAACATCTGTTGCCAATGTTCCTCTTTTTGCTGAGGAAGATTCACCCTGAGCTAATATCTATTGCCAGTCTTCCTCTATTTTGGATGTGAACCGCCATTACAGCATGGCCACTGACAGATGAGGGGTGTAGATCCGCACCCGGGAACTGAACCTGGGCTGCTGAAGTGGAGCATGCCAAACTTAACCACTAGGCCATGGGGGCTGGCCCAGGGAATGTAACTCTTAATGGCTGCCCCATATTCTTGTGTATGTGTGGAGAACATTTCAGATTTTTGCTGCCCAGGAGCCTTGTTGGAGTGACCTCCAAATCATATCCATCACTATTACTGTCATCCAAGCTACCACTCTCTCACCCCTTCCCAGGCTCCCCGCCTCTGTTCTTGACCCGTCATTCTCTTTTTCATGCTAGGGCAAGAGACATCTTTATCTTTGTAAAGCTTAAATCTGCTCCCCCCGTCCCCCTATTACTGAGCTGCACTTAGAATCAAGCTTGATGTGATCTGGCCTCTGGCCTCCTCTCTGTTTGCATATCATGTCCCAGCCACACCGGCTTCTTTCTGCCCCACAAACATGCCAAACTCAGGGCCCACCCCAGGCCTCTGGTTCACTCTTTCTTCTGTTGGCATGGGTACAGCCATCTCTTTCAGGCTTAACTTGAACATTTCCTGGGGCATTGGACCCCTTTTTCTCCACCTGGTTGACAGCAGCTTTGCCACAAAACCCTCTGTTATTTTCTTAGCAAATTTCTGTACTTGAAATTCTTTTCTTTCCTTTTTTTTTTTTGAGGAAGATTGGCCCTGAGCTAATATCTGTTGCCCATCTTCCTCCTTTTTTGCTTTTTTTTCCCTCCCCAAAGCCCCAGTAGGTAGTTGCGTGTCATAGTTGTGCATTGTTCTGTTTGCTCTATGTGGGATGCCGCCTCAGCATGGCTTTATGAGCAGTGAGTAAGTCCGCACCCAGGATCCAAACCAGTGAACCCTGGGCTGCCGAAGTGGAGCACGTGAACTTAACTGCCACACCACTGGGCCGGCCCCATGAAATTCTTGTTTTTTGTTTTTCTGCATGTTTGACTCCCATCACATAGTAGGCCCTCAAATGTTTATGGGCTGGCAGAGGGAATGAGGACCCCTTCAGTGCCTACAAACCTGCTTTGGATTGTCAAAGCCTACCTGGCTGTATGCAGGGAGAAATGCCAGCCTGTGGCAGGGGCAGCAAGAGACTAAGCTTGCCCAAGCTTCATGTGGAGTTCCCAGTGAGGGTTGGTCTTCCTGCCAATTTGGACATGGCCAAGTTGCCTAATGAGGACTCAGGCAGAACATGGTCTGTCATAAGATATGGTGAGATTAGACAGTGTGGTTGTCATACTTGCTGACTGGTTAGGTGATGTGCACGGTAGTTGATGATGGAATAATTGAGTGTTTGTAGCAGACTAACAGTCTGTTGAATGGATAGAAGGTTAAGTCAGCCTCATGCTACGTGAGCTACACCAACTGCCTGCCAAGCCTTATTTGACCTGTGTGGTTGTGGCAGCTCTGTTGTGGAATGTCAGTGGCAGAGGATGTGCTGCTTGGTGTTAGTCGGGTGTGCCCGTCAGCTCCTAAAACAAGGGCTTCTCTATACTTTGTACACCACGCTACAAGGAAGCAGGTCAGGAGAAAGAAGAGGGGACCTGCCTGCCTGGATGTAGTCCTGGATCCTCTGCTCTGTCCCGCTCTTGACACCCGTTCATGTCCAGACAGCCCTTGTCCAGTCTTAGCCTGGCTAGCAACTATTACTCTCCCTGCTGTCCTCTAGCTCTGCCTCAAGAATCGATTTCATATTATTGACCCCAGCTTAACTCCCAAATGGACTTCGTTGACCTGACAATGCAAGAAGGGACTGTGGGCTGTCTCCAGGCCCTTGCGACCAGCATGACCTTCCTGAGAGACCTGTGCTGAGGGGCCCTCTCTTCTCCTGTGGCCTCAGGACACCCTAAAGCAGATGGTCCTGGCGTGTGCCCCCTTGGACCAGACTGGATGCCTGTATATAAAGCTCATCTCAGATCCTGACTGTTCTTTGCTCTCACAGCTGCCTTTGGATCCTGGAGCATTCTCCCTCCTCATCAGGGTCTGTGGGGATGGGTCACACAGAAGCCAGCTTGGCCTTTGCTGGGTGGATCCTAGGCTGTCCTGAGTTGGCCATAGTATAAGTTACCCATCCTGACTCTTACCTCCTTGGGGATTGGTGCTGGATTCCTGCAGGTGCCTCTCTGACTTGAGTGAATGTGGGACTGGCTGAGAAAGATGATTATATGCCTGGAGATGTTCTAACCCCTCCTCTCTAGGGTGGTCAGGAGAGACATCTTTGCATCTCATGAAATGACTGGGCTGCCCCTGTAGAGCCTCCTCAGATACTTCATTTTGGTAGAGCCCACAAGGATGGCTTTTCATCCCTGCTTTCCCTTAGCCTCCTTGCCTGAAGACAATGTGGACTTTCCCTCAGATGGACTTTCCCCAAGATGTCGGCAGACTGGGAGCAGCCCTTCCTGGGACTGTGCTCTTAGCTGCTGGTGTGGGCCCCTAGTTGTTCCACTGAGAACAATGGGCACTCTTTTTGGCCAGAAAGGGGGAGCTCATGAAAGGAGTGTTTCTTTGGATGCTTGAGAGCTTTGTGACAACCCCGCCTGGGTGAGATGAACTACAGTTTCTTTCTGCCTTGAGTGGGTGTTTCCTGGCTCTGAATGGACCCCTTGTGAACACAGCACACCGGGAAATGCGGGTTGGTGAAGGAAGGCGTCCTTGGGGGTGGGTTGTCAGAATGGCATTTGCCCAGACACATCAACTCAAATACTTATTGAAAATACAGGCTTCTGTGTTAAAAAAAAAATCACAAGGACTGCAAGAACATGACAAAGTAAAAATAGATGATGTCAGGATTTGGGATTGAGGGACTGATTCTGAGAATTTTATTAGTGGCTGTAACTATGCTAAGCTGGCCCTTACTTTTAGGGGAAAAAAGATTAATTTTTGTTTTTAGATAAGAACAGTTAACATCAGGTAAAAGACTTGATAACTCAGACCAGAAGGGTACTGATGGGGCTGCTCAAATTATCTTAGAATGTGATCCTGTGGCCTTGGCCTTTGTGGCAAGAGCTGTGTGCTGGTTTGAGGTTTGCATGTCTAGCAGCAGAACCAATGATTGTCTCTCATGGGTGTGACTCTGCTTTACTCAGCAAAGCAAAGGCCCCTTGCACCCACTTTCACCATGGTTCCTCACTTCATGTGGGGATAAAGTCTTGGCCATTTGACCTCAAGCCAGAGGCTCTTCCTGTTGACCTGTGCCATCTCCCTGCAGCCCAGCCATGTGACTGCCCATGCGCCCATGGGCATGTGTCATTTGCAGAAGATGAGCTTGTCTGCAGATTTGTCTCATTGTCATAGTCCATGGCACAGACACAGGCTCACCCAGAATGTGAGTCAGCACCATGGGGGCTTCTGAAACTTGATTGGAGGCTCAGACTCTGTCAGAGGGACCATTTCCTGCCTCCCTGAGCAGAGGAGCCCACCCAGTTAGCCTGCCCCGAGGAGGCCTTGACCACCTCATATGTGAGTGCCTCCAGGGTATTCTCTGTGGTACCCAGCCATAGATGGCTGCAGGTTGGCCCAACTCTGCAGCTTGACTGAAGGGTGAGGGGGCTGAAGGGTCAGGAGCCAGTGACCAGGTCTGAGGGAGGTGGAGACTTTGCCAGGGCAGACTGCTAGAGGTCCATGCAGTGGGGTGTCACAAGGCAGCAGTCTGTGCCACTTTGAAATGGACCACTGAGAAGACCCTCCAGCGTATCTCTGGGGAATTCAGGGAAGGGCCCAGCCCGAACCCCTGGGGCTGCTCTGTCTAGAGGTGTTGGTTGGAAGGTGCCACCACTGAGGCCCAAAGAACCTTCCAAAAGGTTTATAGTGTGAGGGAATTCTCACCAAATGCAGTTTCTTGATTGTACCTTATTCTAAAGGTCCCTCTTTGCTGGCCATCATTAGCTCACTCAAGTGACATGGGTGTGAAAGTGCTCACCCATCTTTCTGAAGTCTTCGCTTGCCATTTCTAACTCCCACAACTCCTGCATGGGTAAGATATCACCTTGTGGGTTCTGAATGATAAAGCTTAGATTTTCTCGGTTTCAGAAGCCAACAGTCATATAATTAATTAGGCCCTAATGAGAGTCTAATTCTTCAGTTTTGTCTTTCAGCTGTGCCTGGCTGGCTGGCTCATACTGGGTGGAAACCTGCTTTTTTATGAGGGACTAAGTAACAGAAGCTTCTCTGCCCATTTGCTCTTTCTCCAGGTGTGGAAGGATACTAGTTTAGGGTGAGAGACTTTGCTTGTGTTGCATGGTGTTTTAACACAGGTGCTGTATCTTTTTTTTTCCCCATGACTGATTCTTTTTTTTTTTGAGGAAGATTGGGCCTGAGCTAACATCTGTTGCCAGTCTTCCTCTTTTTCTTTTTTCTCCTCAAAGCCCCAGTACGTAGTTGTATAGTTGTATATCCTAGTTGTAGGTCCTTCTAGTTCTTCTGTGTGGGATGCCGCCTCAGCATGGCTTCATGAGCGGTGAGTAGGTCTGCGGCCAGGATCCAAACCAGTGAATCCCAGGCTCCCAATGTGGAACACGTGAACTTAACCACTATGCCACTGGGCCAGCCCGTGGGTGCTGTATCTTTATCAGACCGGGTGTTTGACAGTGAACTGTGTGAGAGAGGGCACCAGCAAAGCAATTGGAAAGAATGTCTCAGAACTGAACAGGGGGTCATTTACTAGTCATCTGCTGGTATAGAGTGAGGAGTGACCAATACCTTCACATTTGGCAGTTCCCCAGTCATTGGTCCTTGTGATTCATTGTGGGCATCACGGGGCAGGCAATCTTTAATTCTCTATGGGTCTGCCCTGGTTTTTGTGGTTTTGATTCTTAATATTTTTGGATGTACTTTTTGTCATTAGTGCCGTCGAGTGGATTCCAACTCCTAGCGACCCTGTGTATGGCACAGCTGAACCTTGCCTGGTCTTTTTGCGCCATCCTCTCACCTTCTAGCGCTGTATCAGATAATTGTGCTATTCATAGGGTTTTCATAGCCAATGTTTTTGCAAGTAGTTGGCCAGGTCCTTCTTCCTAGTCTGTCTTAGTCTGAAATCTGTCCACCATGGGTGACCCTACTGGTATTTGAAATACCGACTGCATAGCTTTCAGCATCACAACAACATGCAGCCAGCATAGTATGACAGCCAACAGATGGGTGATGTGGTTCCCTGACTGGGAAACGAACCTGGGCCATCGTGGTGAGAGCACCACATCTTAACCCTAGACCACCAGGGCTGGTGGATGTACTTTCTGGATCAGAATTTCTAAAACTGGGTGTGTGGCTGTTCGAAATCTTGTTTCCTTCAGTTTAGGCTTGCCTTCCATCTCATAAGCATGTCCTCTCTGAGGATTGCTGAAACTGGAAAGATTTCTGGCTCCTTCTGGGTGGCCTGTGAGCTAGAGCCTATGATCTTCTCAAATCAGGGTTCCTCTTGCACTTTCTGCCTCCTGCAGGTGTTCTCACTGCCTGAAGGCTCCTTTCCAAGATGACTGCTTTATAAGGTCAGCGTGCTTTGTCTCCCACAACTCCAAGGTAGTGTTAGTGTTTGGTGATGGAGGGCTGAGTGACCTGAAACCCTGGGGAAGTTCCATGGCCAGGACTAGCCTGTCACCCGAAACACGTGTGCTGGTGCTGATGAGCACTTCACACAGAGCTCTGATTCCTGCCTCTTGCCTGTCATTCCTAGCCTGGCAGCCTTTAGGGGATTAGTTGTGGGTGGTTACAGTACAGCTAGGGCAGAAATTTTTATGAGTATACCAAGGACTCCATGGATAGTCAGACTCTCATGTGTAGATATGCCGGGATCGAGCACACCTGTTTTACACTGAAGAGGAGGCGAATGCTGGTCTTTGGGCTATCACCTGCAGCCAAGTTCTCCCCTCCCGCCCCCCATGCCCCTCAGGGTTTTCATCCACTCCTGGCAGACAGGTCTTAACAGGCAAGCAAGTCCCTGAGGGTCCCCAGCCTTGGCCTTGTTCCCCTGTAGGATCCTGGCTTCTGCTTGCCTGCAGCCTGCTGACTTCCCTTTGATGTTTTGAGATATGAACAGGGAGACAAGGCTTCAGTGTGTGGTGGGTCCAAGGCCAATTGGGGAGTGCCCTGGACCTGTCATGCAGCAGCCTCACAATGTGTACTAGGTCCTCTCTCAGCCCACAGGAATGGGGAACCAGCATTGATACAGAGTCTAGCATGTTCCTGGCCCTGTGATCATCCAAAGATGGCATTGTTTTCCCCTTTTTACAGGTGAGAAAAGGGGCTGAGGTTGGGTCAAACCTCAGCCTGCCTGGAGCTGGGATTCAACGAAGGGCTTCTAGAGATGGGGCTTCCCCTCGGGTAGGCTATTGTTAATAGGGATGAGTCCTGGCTCGTCATGGGGGCTGTGTCTCTCAGAAGGAACTTTCATATCCTACTTCACCCTTAGGCCCTGAGAGGAATAGAAGTGGTCCAGAGCCTGGAAGTTTTGAAAGCTGGGGAGGATGTTTGGAGTTCCCATGGGCTGAGGGGCTCCTGCTTTGTCAGGGTGAAGCAGGCGTTGCATCCCAGAACATTCCCTCAACTGAGTGCTCTCGGGTGGGAGGGGCCACAAGTGGAATCCTTCAGGGATTGTGGATGCTGCCAGCCCTTTACCCATGTTCAGACTTCCCAGTTAAGGGGCTTTCTTCAAATGGCCTTGAAAATGCAGAGATGCCAGCTTGCCTGTGACTTGCCTGGAACTCAGATCTGTTTTGCTTCCTGTGGCCCTTCTATTAAAATGAATCATTGCCATTCAAAGTGCTGCCTGGGCCTGACATTCCCAGTACCAAGATGCTCGGAGAAGCATGAGCTTTAGAACATTCAAGTTAGTACCTTTCCTTCCTGTCTGAGAAGTACCCAAGATCCTGGGGACTGTCTGCTTCAGGGCTGTAGATCCAGGTTGGACACCTGTCCTGTGGCCAGGGCATGGCTGGGACTCCAGGACCCTGAGGAGTCAGAATCTGCAGAGGGGAAGGCCAGGTGTGCACGTTGGAGAGGCTTGGCTCTGTTTTTCTGACATGGCTTTTCCCACATGTCTGTAAAGCTGTGGGTAGATGATAGTGAAAGAATTTGTTTCAGTAATCAAAATAAAGCTACCAATTCTGCTCTTCCATCTCCCAATTTGAAATTGAGAATTATAACTTGCTTTAGTGAAACCTGGGGTTTTCTTTGATGTTTGTTATTTATGTTACATGTTACTAACACGTTATAATGTTACTTGGCATAAAGTGTATGTCTTCCAAGGCTGGCTGTATGGGGGAGCCTAGGCCAAAGAGTGGCCTTGGTTTTATTCCTTCGGAAATGTCTGACAGCAGAGCTGTGGCTGTTGGGGTCAGCAGAATAGAAAGTGAGCCAGGCTGGGAAGCTTGAGGAGGCGGGGCCCTTCTCTGTTTTCTGTTATGAAGTGCCCTTGTGTAGTTGGAGACAGACTTGGAAAAGCACTGGGGCTGCTTACTCATCTGTGCTGATGGAACACACAGGGCTGGGCACAGGCCTAGCTGCCTGGCCACTCAGGAATGTCCCATGAGCTTGGCCAGCCAATTGGCACCCACCTCTGGAGCCTCTCCTGGTCTCTCCAGGCCCTGTTCAGTCTCCTCTACAGGTGGCTTCTCCTTGGCTGACTTTACCCGGAGCTCCATTACAGGCCCTTTATCCTTTATCTTTTCTCTGCCCTCCCTCTACTAGATGTGCTCTCATCCCAGTGGTGGCCACTGAGATGGAGTGGGGTTAGGAAACACCCTTGGGTGGCCAGAGACCTGGGTTCACATCCTGGTTCACCTACTCTCCATCTCTCAGGACCCCAGTTCCTATCCCACACCTGTAAAACATCTCATGGTTCCCTGACTGCTCCATTTGGGACTTAAGTCTTTACTTCATGTTTTTTGTAAAACAAGAGCATTCAAACTTTGCTTTATATGTTTATATGTGGATATGTCATTTTTCATATTTAATATAATTGAACTGAAAAAATTTAAAGCATAGGTTTTTCAGCCAAAACATTTGAAATAAGTATTATTTTTGTAGCTACAAAGGATTTTAAAGAAGAATATATTTAGTGTTTTTCATGGATTTGAAGACACCCATGTTTATAGATATTTTACCATTTCTGATGTTGGCTGTGTTTGCAGTGGGTGGTGAATGACGGGATGGGGGATTCCTAGTGGTGCATTAAATAGATGATGGTGCACCTTAGAGTTGATGGAATGTGGTGTCACAAAAGAAACACTATTCACAGACCCTCAGTGAACTCAGTGGCTCATAGAGCATCAGTAAAGGACAACCCCTATAATAGTAACTCCTAATAATGTTAGATGTCTTCTCATGGGTTTTTACTGGAGGTAGGAAGCCTGTTTATAGTAGGGTAAGTATCTGGTCTCTGATAAGGTTAATAGCATGGCATATTGCCTGGATACCTGCGTTCTGACTGAAAAGATCAGGTATAAGCTTGAGGTCTCCTCCCCAATACTCAGGTACCTGGCTCTTGGCAGAAAGAAGCCCAAGGAACTAGAGCCACTGGGGAGCCCAGCAGGCATGGCTCTGGCTTTCCAGCTACAGGGAGGGAGGGAAGCAGTTTAGTGTCCCTCTGCTGACAAGCAGTGGCCATTAAGGGCAATCCCTGGACTGAAGCTGGCAGTAAGACATGCCATCTATTGGCCAGTGTGTCTCTGGACTTGATGGGACAGGACTGTGGAACTGAGAGTGCCGTCAGGCAGACCAGAGAGTGGGTGCCACCTTCCTTGCACTGGGGGCAGGAGAAGGTGTTTCCCCAAGGTGAGAGGAGTCATAGATGGGGCCTGGGCAAGAGGCAAATCTTGTTTTCCTCTTGTCAGCTGATGGTGGAAGTTTTTCTGGTGGCATTCCCTTGGATGCTTTGAGTATTACCAGTTGTGTCCCTTTGGAAAAGGACTTCCACCCTGAAATAAGTCTGAGAAGTGCTGTTGGGTGGAATAAGGGGATGAGCTCCTCAGGCCTGCTTCTGTGCCTGGGCTCTCTAAGGGCAGAGGTGGGCTCTGTACATTTCCCAAACTTAGTTGACTACAGAACTCTCCTTTAGAGAGACCAGAGCTCCTTGGAATGCCTTTGATAAACACTCTTCTAGAATAGTTGTTTCCAGTCCGCCACCCTGGGTATCGTAATTTTTCTTGAGGTTTTAAAAGCAGGGTTAATTAAGGCGTTAGATACAACTAACTGTATTTGCTACCCAGATGTGCCCCACTATCCTTGAATGTAACATGGTGGTTGTAAAGTAAGTCACTTGGGGACATTGAGTTGTCCTTTGCACCCAGACCTGTGTGCATTTCCACTTCTGAGCAGGAAAGGCACTCTAGGCTAGGCATATGACTTGAGCGAAATTCTGAATTATACCTCAAGCCTATCACACAGTTCAGGCTAGGCCAGTGGTTAACTGCTGTGATCATTTTCAGGTTATGCAATGACAGTAGCACTTAACTCATGCTGGTGTCTCTTCTAGGTATCAGCAGCAGGGAAGGAGGCCTTGCCGTCCTGGCTGCACTGGGACCCAGAGAGCCACACCCTCGAGGGCCTCCCCCTTGACACCGATAAGGGTGTGCATTATATTTCGGTGAGTGCTGCACGGCTGGGGGCCAATGGGAGCCACATCTCCCAGACCTCCAGTGTGTTTTCTATCGAGGTCTACCCTGAAGACCACAGCGAGCCACAGTCCTTGCGGGCAGCATTACCAGACCCTGGTGAAGTAGTGACATCTACCTGTGCTGCTGACGAGCCCGTGACTGTGCTGACAGTGATTCTGGATGCTGACCTCACCAAGATGACCCCAAAGCAAAGGATTGACCTCTTGCACAGAATGCAGAGCTTTTCAGAAGTGGAGCTTCACAACATGAAGTTGGTGCCAGTGGTAAATAACAGACTGTTTGACATGTCAGCCTTCATGGCTGGGCCAGGAAATGCAAAAAAAGTGGTAGAGAATGGGGCCCTGCTCTCGTGGAAGCTGGGCTGTTCCCTGAACCAGAACAGTGTGCCTGACATTCGTGGTGTGGAGGCCCCTGCCAGGGAGGGTGCTATGTCTGCCCAGCTTGGTTACCCCGTGGTGGGTTGGCACATCGCCAACAAGAAGCCCTCTCTCCCCAAACGCATTCGGAGGCAGATCCATGCCACACCCACACCTGTCACTGCCATTGGGCCCCCAACAACGGCCATCCAGGAGCCACCATCCAGGATTGTGCCCACGCCCACATCTCCAGCCATTGCTCCTCCAACAGAGACCATGGCTCCTCCAGTCAGGGATCCTGTTCCTGGGAAGCCCACAGTCACCATTCGGACTCGAGGTGCCATTATTCAGACCCCAACCCTAGGCCCCATCCAGCCCACTCGGGTATCAGAAGCTGGCACCATGGTTTCTGGCCAGATCCGCCCAACAATGACCATTCCTGGTTATGTGGAACCCACAGCGATTGCTACCCCTCCCACAACTACCACAAAGAAGCCACGAGTATCCACGCCAAAACCAGCCACGCCTTCTACTGACTCCTCAACCACCACAACTCGAAGGCCAACCAAGAAGCCACGGACACCCCGACCAGTGCCCCGGGTCACCACCAAAACTCCCATCACCAGATTGGAGACTGCCTCCCCACCTACTCGCATCCGCACCACCACCAGTGGGGTGCCTCGTGGAGGAGAACCCAACCAGCGCCCAGAGCTCAAGAACCATATCGACAGGGTGGATGCTTGGGTTGGCACCTACTTTGAGGTGAAGATCCCATCAGACACCTTCTACGACAACGAGGACACCACCACTGATAAGCTGAAGCTGACACTGAAGCTTCGGGAGCAGCAGCTAGTAGGTGAGAAGTCTTGGGTACAGTTCAACAGCAACAGCCAGCTCATGTATGGCCTGCCCGACAGCAGCCACGTGGGCAAGCATGAGTATTTCATGCATGCCACAGACAAGGGGGGCCTATCAGCTGTGGATGCCTTTGAGATCCATGTCCATAGGCGCCCTCAAGGGGACAAGGCTCCTGCGCGGTTCAAGGCCAAGTTTGTGGGTGACCCAGCACCAGTGGTGAATGACATTCATAAGAAGATTGCCCTGGTGAAGAAGCTGGCCTTTGCCTTTGGGGACCGCAACTGCAGCACCATCACTCTGCAGAATATCACCCGGGGCTCCATCATGGTGGAATGGACCAATAACACACTGCCCCTGGAGCCCTGCCCCAAGGAGCAGATCACGGGGCTGAGCCGGAGGATTGCTGAGGATGATGGAAAACCTCGGGCCGCCTTCTCCAACGCCTTGGAGCCCGACTTCAAGGCCATGAGCGTTGCCGTGACTGGCTCTGGTAGCTGCCGGCATCTACAGTTTATCCCTGTGGCACCACCCAAGAGGGTGCCCTCAGAGGCGCCACCTACAGAGGTGCTGGATAGGGACCCTGAGAAGAGTAGCGAGGATGATGTCTACCTGCACACGGTCATTCCAGCTGTGGTGGTCGCAGCCATTCTGCTCATCGCTGGCATCATTGCCATGATCTGCTATCGCAAGAAGCGAAAGGGCAAGCTCACCCTTGAGGACCAGGCCACCTTCATCAAGAAGGGGGTGCCTATCATCTTTGCGGACGAGCTGGATGACTCCAAGCCTCCACCTTCCTCCAGCATGCCACTCATCCTGCAGGAGGAAAAAGCCCCCTTACCCCCTCCCGAGTACCCCAACCAGAGTGTGCCCGAGACCACTCCTCTGAACCAGGACACTGTGGGAGAGTACACGCCCCTGCGGGATGAGGATCCCAATGCGCCTCCCTACCAGCCCCCCCCGCCCTTCACAGCCCCCATGGAGGGCAAGGGCTCCCGTCCAAAGAACATGACCCCATACCGGTCGCCCCCTCCCTATGTACCCCCTTAACCCACAAGCGCCTGGGTGGAGGCAGGGGTGGGGCAGGGCCCTGGAGACAACATGGTGTTGTCTGTGGAGACCAGTGGCCTGCAGACCATTGCCCACTGGGAGCCAACACCTGACCTAGCACACACTGACACACATGGGGCCTGGACAAGCCTGCCCTCTCTGGTCCTCCTAAACCCCAAAGCAGCTGGAGAGACTTTGGGGACATTTTTACTTTTATTTTTTTGCCTAACAGCTTTTTGTTTGTTCATAGAAAATTCTTCGCTGCGTTTTTGATGGCTGGCTCTGAAAGCACCATTTGGAGTAGAGGTAGATGGAGGGAGCGAGGAACCGTGAATGAACTTGCTGGCAGTGCTGGGTGGCCTCCCGGCTCTCTGCGTTTTGCCTTTAACACTAACTGTACTGTTTTTTCTATTCACGTGTGTCTAGCTGCAGGATGTAACATGGAAAACAGTAGCTAAAGATTAAATTCAAAGGACTTTCAGAAGTTAAGGTTAAGTTTTTACATTTAATCTGCTGTTTATCTAAACTTGTATGTATAATTTTTGGGTGGGTATGGGAAATTGCTTTGCTAAAAATAAGCTCCCAGGGTGTTTCAAACTTAGAGAAGACCAAGGGACAGTATTTTTTATCAAAGGAATCCTATTTTTTCACACTACGTAAACTTGGTTGCTCTGATACCCCAGAGCCTGACTGGGGGCCTCCCGGCCCTGGCTCAAGCGCCAGGGCCCTGGTGCTGGGCTTGCTCTCCTGCTGTTGCCAGGGACTAGAAGCTGGAGGGGCCTCTTGGGCTATGAACATCCACATCCCCACCCCATGCACGCTAGCGGCCCACCACCAAGGGGTCTTTATTTCCATGGAAAGGGGACTCCAAGAGACAGTGTTGGCCTTGGCCCCCAACCTAGGTGCTCCAGGGTGGGCCAGCTGCTTGTGGGGGTGCCTGGGGAGGTCGAAGGACTCGACCACATCCACCTGTTTTCTTTTACTCTTCTTCTGTGTGTTTTCCCCCTTCTAAAAGGAATATCATGGGTTTTGAAACACTCAGTGGGGGACATTTTGGTGAAGATGCAATATTTTTATGTCATGTGACACTCTTTCCTCACTTGACCTTGGCCACTTTGTCCCAACAGTCCACAGCCCCACCCTGACCCACCCCACCCCTCTTCTCTGGCGCTCCAGTCCCAGGCCTTGGGCCTGAACGACTGGGAAAGGTCTGGTGGCTGGGGAGGAGTGCCAGCAATAGTTCATAGTAAAAATCTGTGGGCTCTCAAAGCTAATTTTTTACTGAAGTTTTTATACAGCCTCAAATTGTTTTATTAAAAAAAAGATTAAAAATGGTGATACTTATAGCAGTTTGTACAAGCTCTTAGTGTTGATTCCATGGAACTGATGGCTTTGCTCATTTTGATTTTCCCCCCCCTTTCTTTTCCTAATGGTTTAAATTCTGGAATTACACTGAGGCTTCTTTTGCCTTTTTTAGCAGAATGTCCATCTGTCCATCTGCATCTCTGTCGGGTGATTCAGGGGCACTCACTCTGCTTTGATTCTCCTCCTTTGGAAGAAACCATTTTAAGCATGACTATTCTTGATGTCTGAGAGTTATTTTGGGTACCTTTTAGGGAGGAATGCCTTTTGCAATAATGTATCCCTTTCCTGATTGAGGGCGGGAGGATGGACCCAGGCTCCCTTTGCACACGGAGCAGCCACTTCTAAGCCATATGACCGTTTTTGCAGAGGATTCATGTGTGCTGCCTTAGGAGGGGAGGGCCAGTAGGAGGGGAGGGGGTGTTTCCCCTTGTGCCTTCTCCCACAGGGCCCAGCCCCCAGTGGGATACTTGAGTCAGCAGTGCCCAGTAAGCAGTGCCCCTGTGGGAGGAGCCTGTAGATGAGAGCTCAGCAGACCTCTGGTGACTGGGCCTAGTGCTTCCAAGCTGGAGTTTCTCCAGTGCCCCAGAGTCAGGCGCACAAGTGGGGTCTGACCTGGTGAGGTTATTTTTGATGACCTCATCAAAAAATAAATTGCCAATGTTCCAGGTGAGGGCTTTGAAAGGCCTTCCAAACAGCTCTGTTGCCCCTAGCAACCCCACCATTGGGCACTGCCATTCAGACATAGCTGGCCCAGAATGGCCTATTGCCATAGCAACTGGAGGCGATGAGGCAGTGAACAGAATAACAACAGCAACAGTACCCTTGCAGGCAGCCTCCTCCCCTGAGCACTGTGCAGGCGATGGCCAGTGGACTCTGTGAGACAGAGAGCCAATCTCACATTCAAGTGTTCACCAACCACTGACATATTTTTATTTCCTTCTATATGATTTTAAGATGTGTTTTCTGCATTCTGTATAGAAACATATCAAACTAAATAAAAGCAGCGTCTTTATTACAATGCCATTGCCTCCAAGCATCTATTTCTCTGGCCCCTACACTTTCTAGGACATAAGTGGTGGGGAGCTGGAGTCCATGTGACAGAGGGAAGAGGGGACCCAGCCAGGCCCACCTGGAAGTGGCCTTTGAGCAGCTGACCTGATAGCCTCCACAACCTTACCATTTCTGTGTCTCCTGAGACACCAAATGGATGGGTGTGTGCTCCAGAAGCTCTGCCAACATATGAGCCCTCCTTAGTGCCTGAGTCAGCTGAGACATGTCTCCTTGAGCCTCAATTTCCTCATCTGTAGCATGGGGCGGGGGCCGCAGAAAACCCAGTGAGAATGGGTGGGATAGGAGAATGGTGGGAAAGGTCCTGTCATAGGCCATCTGCCCCAGAGTGGGTCAGCCACTGCAGCTCCTGAGCAGGAGTCCCTCAGGCTGGGCCCTTGCAAAAATGGGGACTTAGGGATTCCTCTGGCTCCAGCTCCTGCCCCCACTGCCTTGTGGGCTTGGGGCTTCCCAGTCTCCCGAGTATTCTCAAGGCAGGCTTTGCCTTGGCCTTGGAGTGGGGAAAACAGCAGGTGGTTCTGCTCTGATTGAGCCTATAGATTCTGGGAGCCTGCCCCTAAGTGCCCTGCCTGGGATGGACAGGCCAGCTGGGTAGGCTTATCATGACTTAGTGCCAGGAAGGGGCTGGGTTGTCCCAGGACACTGCCCAGAGTGTGGGAAGCAGGGGATGCAGCAGCTGTGTCTTCATAGGCAGGATCAAGGGCCATTGGTCACAGAACAACTGGTGCCTCTTCTGGACTCACCCTCACCTCCACAGGCTCCTCACTGTTTCCACCTATAGCCCCCAGGCTGCTTCTGTGCTCACAACCTTCAGGACCCAGAGTGGAGACTGGTCCCATATTGCAGATAGAGCCACGTCCCAGAATGGGTAGTTGTTGAGGGGCAAATAACTGCTTGTGGAATACTATACTGATAAGTGCCAGGAAAGGCTGTCCCCAGTATGTGTTCAGGGACACATACCTCACCCCCTAAGGCCTAGCACCAGGGTCCCAGGAAATGACGCTGCCCTTGCTCTCTTGGCCTCAGGAACTTCTGCTTAACCTGAATCCACTGGGTTATGAGTGGACTCACTGTGGCCTCAAGTAAAGGGATCCCCGGTTTCAGCAGAGAATAGTAAGGTCAGCAAGGCAGGAAGAGAAGCCACAGGACCTCAGGCCTCTGCCCTACCTTCCTCCCCTTTGGGAATATCTACTGTTTGGCCTGGCAGACCCCTGCTCCCCAACACTCCTTCCAGGTCTCTCCAACCTCTCCTTGGTGGGGTGGGGACTTCTATTCAGGTCTTTTGAGCTAGAGAGGGGGTGGTGGAGGGGAGGGGCAGGAAGGAAGGGACACAGTGGGGGAGGGGAGAGGGGGCTGTCAGATCCACAAGAATCTGCCTTCCCATCTGCCTGTGACCCAAGGCAAGTTCCTGGGATCTCTCCAGTCTGGCTTTCCCGTCTGTGAGGTGTGGACAGCACTGGGTCTCCAACGGGTTCTGAGACACCCTGGGAACTGAGGGGTGGAATTGGCACCTGCTTATAAAAGGGGCAGAAAATCCAAGCAAGGCTAGAAGAATCTGCATTGTCTCCTGGTATAAAGGCACTGCCTTGGGCCAAGATCCTTGGGCTAGGCCTAGGCCAGGGCTCTCAGCTGGGGAATATTGGGGTGTCTAGGACCTCCTTGTCAGCCTAGACCTCTAGAATACCACCAGTTTGGTGGGGACTGGAGGTTCCACATGACTTGCCCTATTGCAGCTCCCAGCCTGGCCTCCACTTGTTCCTAACAGGCTGAAAAAACTCCTAGGTAAGGCCCTTTCCTAGCTCCTTTAAAGCATCAGTCTTTTGAGGGTGAGCTTCACTCCTCTCTATATATTACTATATCTTAAAACTACCAATCAGCTAATGACTTAATCTTTTCCTGCTTGGCTTACCTTCTCAATCACCATCTTGAGGCAAGGTAACCAAGGTCCAGAGAGGACAAGTGTCCAGGTCCTGTGGCTAGTGCAAGGCAGGTTCAATTCCAAGTGTGACCCAAACACTTTAGGTTTTTTTCTGATTGTAAAATTTTGTTCATATTGTAGAGCAGCAAAGAATTATTTGAAGGCCCCACTGGGGGATTCTGGCTACCATTTCCTTTATGGAGACCCTAGAAGACCCAGAGGAGATAGGGCAAGAGATTCAAAGTGAGGGCTCCCATTTTCTGGGGTGAGGTGCTCCTGCAGGAGGGGCCTGCCTGAGGGCAGCCTGGGTCAAGGGCAGCACGGAGACCTGGCCACTGGGGGCCTCTCTAGCTCCACTGCACCCGGCTTTGGAGTGTCAGCTGGAGTGGAGCGAAGTTGGTCTGTTCGTGTCCCTGTGGAAAGCTCTGTATGGCCAGGACGGTGCCCTGAGTGGGTCCGGGGTGGTGATGGGGGCAGCTCTGAACCTTGGGGGTGCTCCAGGTGCCCCTGCAGTGAGCATAGCAGAGAGTAAATTGCCAGCAGCTCTGGGCCTAAGAAAGGGATAGTGCCCTCAGGCTCCCAGGAGGTGGCGCCAGAGGCGGAAGGAAGCCTGCCAGAGGCGGGCAGAGCTGACGAGTCGGGCTGTGGGCGGGGTTAGGTAGCGCAGCTGGCATGGGCAAAGTCTGAGAGCTGGGTGGGGCCATGTGTGGGCGGGGCTAAGGCCTCGCGGGGAGGATCCGGCGGAACCGGGCCTAGAGGGGTGCTGAGACTGCCGAAGACTGGCCTAAGTCCTAGGGGAGGGCGGGGCCGGGCGGGGCCGAGCGGGGCTGTGGGCCGGCTAAGGCCTTGGGCAGGCGGCGGGGAACTGCACGGAGCTAGGCTGCGGACTGGCGGTGCATCTGGGCCGGTTTTTTCTTGCTCAGCCACTGCTGCACAGACCCTGAGGGCATTAGGGCAAGTGTAGCTGGCGTTTTCCCTCGGAAAGGGAAGCCGGCAGGGAATAGGAGGGGCGAGTCTGGGGCTCAGGCTTCCGGATGGCCTCTGCTCCTGGGGCCCCGCCAGTAAACTGAGATATATGTAGGTGGGAAGAATAAGGACTCTTCGTTTGCTCACTCCTTCCCTTTAGCTTTTGTATGCCTCCAGGCTTCGTGCCAATGGAGGCCAGCGCGGAGCCTGCACACGGTAGGACTCAGCGCTTGTTGGATGCTTCCCAGTTTCTCCTTCCTCAAGCCTTAGAGCTCCTGAGGGAACGGCCTAAAGTACTATGGGATCTGGGAGGGTCCTGGTTGGAAGCCAGGCGTCTCCAGTTGCGTGGTTGGGGGTCCCCCTAGTCTGTGCCCCTGGGGGAAGACTCTTGGCACTAGAAGCTGACAGGGATGGGGCAACAGATGACTCACTTTCTCTGGGTTGCCCCTGGAGTGGGGGCACCCTGAAGCCCCAGGGAATACCTTGCCCAAAGCTGTCTCCACAGCCCTGGGCATACACTAGGACAGAAGGCAGCATCCAATTGGCAGCTGGTCAGGGCTGAAGGTACTATTGCCTTCTGTCCCCATGCTTTCCCAGCCACAGGCTGTAGAGGGCAAAGCAACTTGTTGAAGTGGGAGCTGGGAGCTCAGGTCAGGCCAGCTCCATTTCCAGGGATCACTCTCCACTTCCCTCAGCACCTCTGTTGCAAAAGGTCTTGGGAGAGAAAGGAGAAGAAAGGGGCTGGCTCCAACCCATGATGGCAGGGGTGGGGATGTCCTGCTGGGAGGTGGCAGCTTGTCTCTGGGTGTGCCTGGGGGAGAGGACCAGCTTTGCCCTTGATGAACTCAGCCTCAGGGAACATGTGCCTGGTTGGGCTGTGCAAGGAGCTGGGCTTGGGGGATGCTCAAAGGGATGGAGTCCTGCTCTTGCTTGAGGAGCACGTGGTGTATGTGGGTGTAGGGGGAGTGCAGCTCTGCCTTATGTCCAGTACAGTTATTAGAGTGCAAATGAGAGGCTGAGGAAGCATCCACTGTGACCCCAATGGCTCTGACTCTGCAACCACTGTGCCCTGGGTCCTAGGCAGCACATCAGCTTACTCCTGGACCTCCAGCCTCCTCAGGCCCTGGGCCAGACAGGGGTAGGAGAGAGACATAGCCACCCGGTGAGCCCCAAGAAGATCCCTAGAGCAGATTAGGGGCTGGAGGGTGGGGTTGGTTGGAATCAGCAAAGATGGGGGTGGGGCCGGCTCAGCTGAACACGTGGTCTTTCTGCTCTCGATGGTAAATAGAGGATGTCCTTTGTCCAACCTTACTTTGAATTCCTCAATCTGCACTTTCAACTCATTGTCAGAAAGACCACCTTGCTGGAAAGCAGATGCCCATGCCAGGCCTCCCAGCTGGAGGAGTTATTAATACATAACTAGCAGTGGTAACCCACTGATGTTGATGTTGATGTTGTTGCTCAACTGATACCTGCTGCTACCCAGCCTAGAGGGTAGGCTGGAGGAGCCAGGGAGGGCTCTCCTCCGGCAACCCTGATGCCTGAGTGTGACTTCAGCCCTCACAGCCTGGCCTGGTGATGCTTTGGCCACACCAACTGCTGCAGGGCAGGACAGTGGTCCTGCTCTGAGGGTCAGCAGACAAGCCCTCCAGGTTCAGGGCCTGTTTTTAGCAGCAGCCAGGCAAAGACCAGACTTGAAGATTGCAAACTTAGTGAGGGTGGAGTAGGCTCAACAGTCTTGGTTCTGCTGCATCCTTGGGGCCTAGCATTGTGCTATCCTTGTGCTAGGGCTCAAAAGTGCCAAATTTAACTGAATTGAATTTAATTGAATTGAAATCATACATCCTGGTAGATGCTAGCAGAAGCCTAAGGAACTATGGACTTTTCTATTTGCCATAAGGATTTTCCTTCACCATCAGAGACCCTGTCCCATTCTATCCATCTTTCCTGGAAGGCAAAAACTCTTCAGATGACTCCTGGAAGCCTCCTGGGCACTCAGTAAGATGACAGGGAAAACAAGCCCTATCACATTCCACTCTGATCAGGACAAAGATGAAGCTCAGTGGAGAGAGTGGCTATGTCATAGGGCCTGAAATTCCTGGTGGTAAGGGGTGATTCTCAGTAATGTGCTTGGGTTTGCAGTAGTAGAGCCACAGAGGGGTCAGGAGGTGGGGCCCCCTCTAAAAGATTTCCCTGAAGACATCTGGAACTGAGCCTGATGGAAGGGCTGAGTAAGCTGGCCATTCCCCTGAACTGTCCAAGTCATGTCTATCTGAACCTCTGTTGCCTGGGGTAGGACATGTGGGCTAGTTAGGAGAGGACATATGGGCATGATTTTCCACTGGGCCTGTCCCTCCCCCTCACATCAATGGAACAGAGGTAGGTGGAAGGAATTCCATGGGAACTGGGATCCTAGTGAGAAGGATTGCAATATGTATTGAGGTGGCATTTTCTATAGTTTATGAGAAACAATTTGTGTGCCTGTCTCTCTCTTGCAAACTGAACTCTTCGAGGGCAGATCCCAGTCTTCTCTGGGCCTGGCACTGAGTAGGAGTTGGGTATGCATTGGCTGAAGGACAATGAGTGCACGTATGCATGAATGAGATAGGCAAAGCCAGCTGGGAAGCCTGTCTGGGGGAGTGCAGAGGGGCAAGGAAAGCAGCATGTTTTGACTTAGAGGCTTACAACTTGGAGAGACTATGGCTTCATTATTTTTTCTTGTCATAACAAGCCTTTGGAAACAAGTAACTCTAATAGCAATGGAGCTTAATTAGCTTTCTTGGGAGCAATGCATGGGTGGTGGGGTTAGGTTGGTGGTAAACGTTTCTGATTATTTTTTACTGGCTTTTTTCACATAATGCAAGTAAAGATTTGCACATTGCAACAGGAAAGGAATTATGCAGATAAGGCATCAAACAAATTCTACGCTTTCCAGCTCTGTTCCTTTTTCATACTCCACCAAGGGCCACGGGTCAGCTGAAGACCTTAGTACACAAGCAAGGTTGTCCAGGCCAGCCCAGGTGAGCTGCTGAGCAGGACAAAGATCGGGTCTCTTGTTTGTAGCCTCATACCAGTCTGAGGCTTGCTTGGGGAGCTACCTTTTCCCCATGTTAGTGAGTGGTGCTGACAAACCTCAGCCAGGAGAGAAACCCTCTGTTTCTTTGGGTTTCCTTCCTTCCTCTTCATTTCCCAGAGAAGTAGTGAGGACAGGGAGTCAGTTTCCTGAGCTGCTTCTCATTTGGAGGTGGAACAGGCCTCAGCAGCAATACAACAAAAAGAAGAGCTCAGGGGACCCTGTAGAGAGGAGCTGGCTCTCCCAGCCTCTCTGCAACAGTCCAAAGCCCATGGCACCACATCATCCAGAACTCTCCTCAGTCATCCTTCCTCATTCTCTTCCACCTCCACTCTCTCTACCTCCTCTTCTTACCTGCAAAGTTTGCCATTCTTCTTCACCTCCATTGGCATCTTCATCTTTGGATGCTGAGCCTCCCTGTGGAGGTCGCCACACTGAAATTAGCAGCCCAGGGTGAACTGGACTGTGTGGGGAAGCAGGAAAGCCCCAGAGTCTGTAGTCTGCCCCTGATCACCTTCCTGGGGCTCATTTGCATGTTGTCTTGTCCATGGCCCAGCTGGCCTTTGGGTTCAGCTCCTGGGGTGTTGCATCTCTTCATTCTCCCAAGATTTGCCTTCCAACGACTACTCATTTCCATAAATCCCAGCAATGAGCTGACTCCCAACTGGGCTTTTTCCTACCTGGATGGATTTGTTTCTGATTCCATTTTCCCTCTGGTCTTCTACAAGTGTTTGAGAGCACAGACTGGAGAAGTAAGTGGACATGTGTCCATCCATCCGTTCCATTTGGGCATGTGGACTAATTCTCCTCCCATCTGGCCTTTCTCCAAAATGACTGCCATGTGTCACATGTCACACTGAAGTGGGGAGAAGGTACCTTTGGCAAGTGCAGTTTAGGGGGCTGGGAGACTCCTGTAGGGTTTCCAGGTCCATCCTGTTCCTGGCCAGGCAACAGCCAGGCAGCAGCTGGACTCAGGAGGGAATGGTACTAGGCATACCACACAGCTGGTTTGCATAAACTGAGAGATTTGTTCACTCACTTATCATAAAGAACAGTCAAGCCTAGTGAATTCTAGGTGAGTGTAGACAGCCCATCTATGACCCCTCCACCAGGAGAAACTCTAGACACAACCTCAGTATCCTCCCTGTTACTTATTAAGTCAACAACCTAAATGCAGTGATACAGGAGCTACAGACAAAGGTCCCTCTGGGGTGCTTTTAAGCCTGGTGGTTGGTGAAGCCCCTTGGAAATGCAGGTGTGGGAAATGCTCAGAGCCGTGTGGAGAACCCAGCCCAACCATCAGCCCCTGAGACCCTGCTGAAGGCCAGCCCAGGGGATAGGACAAGTTAGACAAGGTCTTGCTGTTGAGGAGCCCTCAGTAGACGTCAAGAGGAAGGAAACAACCCCTGGAACAGTGAATAAAAATGAGGAAGACTGAATCAGAGCCCCAGACTGCCAGCGGCCAGCACCATCCCACAGCCAGCAAGACTCCTTGGGCTGAATGCCAGGGGTGGATGTGGACAGGGTAGGTATGTTCCTGGGGATGTTTTCCAGAGAAAATGGGAGAGTTTGAAAGGAAGGTAGGGGTACCACTAACCCACACTTCCAGGTCCTCCTGGGCCCACTGTACTGTGTCCTTTGTCACCAAGGCAGCAGAGTATCTGGAGGTCTGCTAATAGCTAGGAATCCGCTCTGAGGAGGGCAACTCCCCAGGCCCACTGTCTGGGTAGGGCTAATCACCCCCATTGGAACCAAGGGCATGTTTATTTAAATAACTTTTGTGGCTTCTAAAAAACAGAAAACAAGCATCCTTTTCTCCCCTGCTTCCAAGTGGCCCAAGTAGCCACAGACTGGTGTCTGTGAAGCCAACAGAGCCTGGGTCAGGCCAAAGTCAGGTCACTGGCCTGCCTATAGTGCATGTTCTTCCCCAGGAGAAAAGGTGTGGCACAAAACCCCAAACCCCAGACCACCCCCAGAAAGACAACTAATAATAAAGTTGGCCATGTGTATTCCAGGTACTTATCCTTGTGTTTTACCTATATCAGCCACTCCACCCTCATAACCCCCAAGTTAGAGGGGCTAGTATTATCATAACTTTGCAGGCCAGAAAATGGAGGCTAGGTAAGCCTAAGTCAGTTGCCACGGTCACATCTGGGAAGTGGCAGGGCTGAGATGTAGATCCTTATGGAGCCTAGATATACACATGTAGTCACCAGACACTCACAAAAATGATTCAAACACAGGAGGAAACACAGCGAGGACCATCATAACACAGGCAGAGAGCCTCTCATCATCCTGGGCAGTCAAAGTCAGACAGTCAGCAAGTCCAGGCTTTATGGAAGCTCCATCCCAAAGGCTGGAAGGAGCAGCACAAAGTGCATGGGGAAGGCATAGCTAAGGTCTGTCCATCAGCCTGGCTATCAGTATTCACTGGGATCCCTGGATTATTCCAGGTCAGGTTAGAACTGCTGACATCCCATTTGATATAGTCCTCATCATTAGGAGAAATTTTTAAATGAGTTTGTAAAATGGGTCCAAGTTTACTCAAGTTCTTCTACATGGCCATGATTTATGAAGCCAGGAATAGTTTGGAATATAGTGTGGATCTTCTAAGAAATATTCTCCCTCAGGAAAGCACAGACTTCTGTGAGAAGACACGGGGCAGACCATCCTGAGTAGTTGCAAACACTAATCTGTAAAAGTAAGGTAATGAAAAAATAATTTGGTGAGCTCACAGGTTAATGCAGAGGCAGCCTGCAGCCCCTATTTAGACAGTCCCTGGGAGCCACAGCTCAAGGCTTCGAAGAAATATCAACTCCTCTTCCCCATCCCCAAGGTCACTGTCCCAGGGCCTGCTGAGGCAGCTTCCAGCAGGCTTCAGACCAGCCCTGACACACCCTCCACCTTTCCCAGGAAAACTTCCTGAGACTCCTGTCCCGTGGGACCAGGCCTCAGAGTGAATCCCAGACAGTTCCCATTGCCACCTGGATAAAGACTCCAATCCCCAGCTGTCCTTACCCCCCACCACCCAGCATCCTCTATCTCTGGCTTTCCATGACCTTGCACCTCTGAACGAACACCCTTGTTCATTTGACTTTCCAACTCCTAAACATCCTTTGAGGCTACACTTAGGCGGCCCTTCTTTGAGGCCTGTCCCCACGAAGCCTGCCAGCTGGGGCACTGAGGTTATCCAAAGGAGAGCACTCACTTCCAAGTTCCCCGGGGCAGGAAGTGCCACTGATTCCAGGGCGCGACGCCCCCACGGCCCGTTCTCGTGGTCTGTGCCCCTCCATCCTGGTTCGGTGGAACGCTCCCGCCAACCCCCGCTGGGCCCCAGGTAGCACACGACTGCCGTGACGGTCTCCGAGGGCGCAAGCTGCTGTTTCCCGACGAATCCGCCGCTGGGTGGTGGACAAGCGTTCTCACAGGCTGGCGAGAGCGCGCGCGTGGGGCGGGGGGGTGGGTGGCCTGTGCAGGGAAGGGGTGCGCGGGCCGCGCAAGCGCATGCGCAGCGGCAGGAGGCGGTGCGAGCCGAGCTGGGAGATGGCGGCGGCGGCAGGGGTGCCGAGCGTGTGAGCACCCGTCCGGGAACCGCCAGCCCGGGCCCAGGGCGACCCCGGCCCCGCCCTCCCGCCTGCCCGCCATGGGCAACGAGGCCAGCCTGGAGGGCGGCACTGGCGACGGGCCGCTGCCTCCCGGAGGTTCCGGCCCTGGCCCGGGCCCCGGCGCAGGAGAGCCGCCTTCAGCACCAACCGGCGGCGGACAGCTCCCCGCGGCAGGCGGGGCGCGAGCGACCGCGGGACCACCTGGCCCAGGCGGCGGCCCCGGCCCAGGCGGCGGCCCCGGCCCCGGCCCCGGCCTGGGCAGGTAAGCGCTCGGCGCGGCGCCCGGGGGGCGGGGAGCTGCAGCCTGAGGCTGGGGCCGGGACTCGCGACCCCGCGATCTAGTTTGGACAGCAAGGTCGGACGTCCGGCCGCGCTTTGAACCCAGCCTGATTGGCGTGAGCCGGGTGGTCGCGGGAAACAGGCCTCCCTGTCTATCCGCCCCGCCTTGGTAAGGCAGGATGGTGAGCTCAGGGGCAGTTGGGGCCTGCAGACCGTGACTCCGTCACGAACCCCAAATTTGCTTCCCCCCATCGCCGGGCTCAGGAGGGGCTTATGTAACCTAAGTCTGGTCCCTCTGCACTGGGGAGCAGTGGGATGGAAAACGTGTTTGCTGTCTGCTGATTTCTGCATATGGTCATTGTGTTGGGCCGAGGAAAGAGCACAATGGGAGTGGCTGTCAGGGAAGATAAGTGTCACTGCCAGGAACAGAGAGGTATGGAAATAGTTGAACCATGAACTTGGTCATGCGCTTTCCTCAGGCATTTAGGGGCTATAATCATCTTTGGAGGAAGGAAAAATGCCACTGCACACCAAAGGTACTTATTTAGGCTCAACAATACTAACAGAGTCATTTGCTTTCACCAAGGTTTAGTGAAACACTTTGGGGTGAAGCAAAAATGCTACTGAATCATCTAGCACCAAATATGTTCCTGTTGCCTTATGATTTAGATTACCACCTCAAACCAGAGGGAAAGCTGAAACCCACATAGAATGTTTTAAACAGAACATATCTGACCAAACACTGTGAAACCAGCTTGTTTAAAATGTATGCCAATCGAGGTCTCACAAAAACAATCAAGTGGCAGTGAATGCAGTGGAAGGGAATGCCAATACGTAATAAATCAGTAGACTGAAAACTCAGGGAAGCTACCAAGAGACAACAGGATAAAATGGAAGGCATTATCTTCATACCAAATAGGCCTGAGGAGTAGCAAAACTGGGGGGCGCTTCTGGCTCCATGTGAGTCTGCTGATAATGTTACCTTGACTTTTCTGTGTGGGAACACATACATTGTGAGGGAGCATATTTTTTGATTCTTCAGCTGCCCAACTGTGCCTCTCATGTGTTTATTTCCTCAGAAGTCATTTCTTAGACAACTAACAGAAATGAAAGGCTCTTAGTAGCCTAAAACCTGCCGCAGACAGGCCATCCCTTTTAGAGGTGGGATTTGCCCATTTTACATTAGCTATTACAGTAATGCAGTTGGATGGCACACGGTTCTTAGCAGTGCAAATACTGTCCATTTTGCTGCGTGTTGAGCTGCTGTTTGAGTTTTAGCTTGAAGGAGGCTCACCTAGGCTTTAGTGCTCTCCCTTCAAGGGAAAGCGTCTACAGCTAAATAGAAAAACACCTCGTTATTGGGAGTTCTCTAGATGGGGAATTTGATATTTCTCTTCTGGTAACCAAACAGGCTACTTTGCTTGTAGTTTATCTGATGTTGCAAAACCAAGCATATGAAATTTTGGAAAGACTTGGGCAGCTCAGAGGAACAGGAAGGAGGCTGGGGGTCTACCGCTCGTATTCCTTTTCAGTGTTTCATTTCTACCCTGTCTATACGTTCTGTTACAGGACAGACCTGTGAACTACCGTGAGTTAGGGGAATCATGGGCTCCTACTGGATTTAGCAGTCACATAATCTCGCTTCTGGCTGTGGGCAAGGGCATAGGCCTGTGGTGCTAAGGTCCTACGGCTGTCAGGTTCAGGGGGTAGGCTGGCTATTTGTCACCAAAGCTCAGGACTGGGGGCCCTTAGGAGATAGGATTTACTCTTCCAGCTGATATCTGGCTTGTCACAGCAAGCGCTGTGCCCCAGGTAGCACACGAGCGCAGCACCTCCATGGTATGTCTTTCCTTCAGCATCAGAATGGCTTCTACTTCCTCTCACCAGAGCGTCTCAGGTACCTGATGCCAAATTTAGCATGTTCCGTTCTGAGATGCTGCTGAACAGATTGGACCCTTGATGGAGAAAAGCCTTGTGGCATGTGCTTCTGGGCATTCAAGATAGAGCATTGGCTCAGGTTCAAGCAGGCTTGTGAATTTGGGGGCATTTACAAACCTCATAGATGTAGGTGGAGGGTCAGGTAATGGGGAGATCATTTTACTAAATCCAGAGGGGAATGGAACTGAGGTTCTGGGAGAGTTGATTCCTGGCTCTTTCCTGTTGGCATATTACCTTTTGTCACCCCAGGCTGAGTTAGTCTTTTCATCCTCATACTGAGCTGACTTGGGCTCTGTGAGGGGGCAGCTCCAGCATTTGTGGAGCTGAAATCCATGATCAACCCTGAGGTTGCCTCTCACTCACTTCCAGCCCATGTGCCATGGAGACATCTTGAGCCAAAGGCGACTGGGCACAGAGAGCCTGGTCGTTTGCTGGAAGGTGGGCAAGGCTGCTCTGAGAACCACACCCAGACTTCCTTTCTCAAAATCAGTTTGTCATAATTATATGAAGAGCCTGACTTGAATCCCATGAGTAGCAGCGCCATCACAACCATAGTGCTGCCTCTTAGCCCACTTGCATGATAGGGCACTTTGGGCATCGGAAAGTCCCTCAAGGCAGGCTGTCTGCTTCTGGTCTCAGGGTTACATGTACAGTTATGTAGGTTGTGCCTTTCCCAAGGAGTGCCATCAGGGAAGGCTGAACTCTGTCTCAGGCTCCACTTTCCAAGCTGTATGTCCTGGTATGGGCTGCATCCTCATGGAGGAAGGGGCACCTTTCATTGATTCATTCATTCATTCATTTATTTTTATGGAGATATGCCTGATGTACAGTGAAGTGTTCAAGTCGATGGGATTTTTACCTATACGCACACCCATGACACATCACCAGTTCAAGATGAAACTTTACCAGTACTCCAGAAAACACATGTTTTAACATTTGCAAATTGATCTTTTGTCAGTCAGCCAAGGTATATTTACCAGTATCAAGAGCAAGCACTGTGCTGGCTTTGTGGAGGGTCTGGAAGAGTATACGATGCTCCCCTGTCCTCTAGCACTTTACAGTCTGGTTAGTCAGACAGCTCTTGAAGAGCCAAATCATGGAAGGATCCTAGGAGTGACACTGTGGGCAACTTAGTGTCTGAGAAGTGTCAAATAAGCAGTGCTTATAGAAGGGTTGTCAGGTGAGAAGAATGGAGAGGCAGAGCCAGACTTTGAAAGAAGGGAAAACCCAAGGCATACTGGAAAAATGGTGCGGTTATGGGAGGTGGAAGGAGGGAGAAAGGGCATGAGGAGCATGATCTACACACCAGGGACAGTGAGCAGAGAATGGGGCTGAGTGCAGGGGTGTGGAAGAGAGCTAGGGCAAACCAGGTTAGGCGACTCTTTCTCATTACCCACTGAAATCCGTGATCAACCCTGAGGTTGTCTCTCACTGGCTTCCGGCCCATATGCCATGGAGACATCTTGAGCCAAAGGCGACTGGGCACAGAGAGCCTGGTCGTTTGCTGGAAGGTGGGCAAGGCTGCTCTGAGAACCACACCCAGAGTTCTTTTCTCAAAATCAGTTTGTCATAATTATATCTCAGTAAGAAAATAAAAATAAATTGGTTTGGCAGGCATAGTATCTCTGGTCTGGGATTAGCCAGATTTGTTATATTATATCAGCTAATAGTCAGGCTGTGGAAAAATAGGAGACTAATTTATAAGGATAAAACGAAAGGATACAATTGTCAGGTTTGGAAATAATGGTCCTTTATCATTTAGAAATCATGTTTGGCCCCAGTGGCTAGATTCTCACAAAGAGCATGTCATGGGGTTTCTACTAAAGTGACCTAACATCTGAATGGTGATGATGTCAAAATTTCACTCAAAGAGGGCAACCATTTTGCATTTCTTGCCAGGGAGAGAGGGGCAGCTTTGATAATATAGCTGTCCTCAGCGTTAGTAACACTTATAAGTTGCTGCTGATCCAAAAAAAAAAATGTTATGGGGACATTAGGGGGAGAAAGGCTGTCTTTGAAAAAACAAAGAAACAAACTTTTTATTATGGAAAATTTCAAACATATATAAAAGTAGAGAGAATAAGCTAATGAACTCCTGTGTTCCCATTGCCCAGCCACAGGCATCATCAACTCATGGCTGATCAAGTTTACCTATCTCCCTCACTTCCCACATCCCATCCCATGGAAACAACTTCCAGACATCCCGACATTTTATGATCAATATTGCAGTGTGTATTTCTAAGAAATAAGGGCTTTGTATAACATTACCATGATCACATCTAAACAGGATAACAATCCCTTAATCTCAGCAAATATCCAGTCAGGGTTCAGTTTTTCTAATTATCTTATGAATTTATTTTTACAGTTTGTTTGAATTGTGTCTAAACAGGGTCTACACATTGCATTTGTTTGACACATCTCTTCAGTTTCTTTAAATCTATAAGTTCCTTCTCCTTTTTTTCCCCTTGCAATTTATGATTGGAGAACTGTGTCATTTATCCTGTGATCTCTCATATTCTGGATTCTGCTGATTGTACCCCTGAAGTATCATTTAAGATATTCTTCTGTCGCATATTTTTCCTGTAACCAGGGAATTATATGTAGTAGCCATTCAGGTTCAAATTTCTTTCTTTTGGCCAAGAAATTCTAGCTTTTTAAAAAAGAATTTGTTGAGGGCTTCAGACATGAAGGGGCTGGGAGTTTGCTGAAAGCAGACTGAGACTTTGGGCTAGTTTGGGAGCCAGAGAACAATGCAATGGGCTACTTTTCTTTTTCCAGGGTTCTCCTTCCTCTGAGTAGATTTGGTTCTGAGTTTAAGAAGGCAAAGCTTTCAGAGCCCCTGGGTCAGGCCTTTTCACCCCAGCTTGGGGGAGCCCTCCCTGTATATGTAAGTAGCAGGCTGCTAGGAGATAGGATCTGGGTCTTCAATAAATCTCCTCCCTTCTCATAGGTCCTGCACATTTGAATGGAGTCCTTTCCCCTGTTAGTGATTGAGGTGGGGAGGGACAGACCTTGCTATGTGTGGACTACTTGAGGAAAATCTGTTCTTGGAGCCCGGGGCCCATGTGCAATAAGTTGGGGCTGACTGTGGAGGTAGGTCGGCAAAACTTTCATAGCAGTTACAGCTGCCATTTCTGGATGCATGCTGTCCTGGCCTTACTTGTCCTTCCTGCCTGGGGACTTACTTTCTTAAATGGTGAAATTGTGGCTGAGACTGCATGCTTGCAGCAAGGGCCAGTGTCACTTTAGGACTTGAGGTCCTCCTGAAAAGCTGGGCCTTGGTGGACAATCTAGCTGTGGGGACTTCTGCCCTGGGCCTCTCGGTTGGTGCCAGGGGCATGTCGTGCTAGTATTGATACTGCATTCATGGGACTTGCTCAGGCTTCTTTCCTGCAGGGCCCTGTGTCATCTCCATTCACCAACATAGTGGTGGAAGCTGACTGTCCAGGGGAATGAACTGGAACCCTGGCCTCTGGGATCCTGCCTGTGGTAAGGGAGATGAAATTCTGGTGTCCCACCCCTTGTGGTACCCTCTCTGCAGATTGGGCCTCTGGTGGGTGTCTGTTGCCCCCTGGAATTCTCTCAGCCCATGTGTCTTATACTTTAGGTTCTGGTCAGCTTTGCCTATGGGATGGAGCGGGTGAAGATGCTCCCTGATTCGTCTGTGCTGTACCTTGGGTCCCAGGCTGGTCACAGGGCTGCTCTGATCTCTCTTTCCTGTTCTTTGCTCTTAGGGGCATCTAGCGTTCTGAAGAGAGCCTTGCTCTAGCAGAGACCCCTTACCTTGCATCCCCACTTCTTTATAACAAGAGTGTCACATGGAGGCATATTGGGAGCCTCCAGGGAACTCTAGGTTACCCCTGGGATCAAATCCAGATCTGTCTGGAGAGGCCTGGCTGCCCCTGAAGTGATGGGACTGTCATTAGGGCCAAATATGAAGAGGAGATTTTCCCTAAGGGGAAGTAGAAGGACTTGGTCCCAACCACTGAGGAGATCAAACAGCCTCAGCAGCTTGTCCCTGAGCTCACACAAGGATCACCCCACCTGGTCTCATCTGGGACTGTCCCCTGTACTCAGAGGAGCCCGAGCTCTCCAGGGAGGGAGCTGTCCCTTCCAAGGATGCTGGAAGAACCAGTAAGGCATTTGGGTGCTTTGGAAGAAGGAGACGGTGAGGAAATTTCCTGATAGTCACACCCATATGTTTGGCACATTTGTGTATGCAGGTAGATAATAAGGATTGCCTGCACTTTTTGTATGTGGGAGCTGTTGTGAGCGATTTCTACAATTAAATTCTAGTAGTAGAGGATTTTAAATTTAGTAGTAGGATTTTCTAGAAGTAGGAAGATTTTTAAGTGAAATTTTATCCATGTATTCAGGAAACCCTTTACTGAGCACCTACTGTGTGCGTATCCCTGGGTGAAATGTGAGGAACAAAGGAAGGAGAATGAAATGGGCACTACCCTCAAGGGGCTAACAGTCAGCTAGGGGAGAAAGACACTTGTTCAGATCTTTACCCTCAAGTTCCTTACATTAGAGTTTGCTCCTGTCTTCTTTGTCTCACAGAGGTAAGACAAATGAGAACATGATTAAAAGGGGCTGTGTTATTTCATAGTCTAAAATAGTAGAGCACATATTTGTATGGTGTTTTACAGCTTACAAAACACATTCACAACATTAACTTATTCTGTTGGGAGCTCCAAAGGTCTAATATGAAAGGTTTAGAAGAACAGCCAGCTAGCTGACTTTAGCAAGCCGAAATGCCATCACTGAGCACAGCTGGAGAACCGCATCGCCTCCCCGCCTCCTACTCTGAGAAGATGGAAAATTTAGCAAGAAGATGGGGAAGGCTTTGAGGATGGGAAAAGGATCAGGAAGTAGGACATCTGAGCAAAGGACAGGGTTGGGTAGGGTGGGTGATGAAGAATAGTGGAAGGATCCTGGGGGGGGGGGGTCAGAAACTCAGGTTTTAATTAATCTTGATATTACCGGAAACTGGCTGTACGTGTTGGGTAGGTCCTCAGTTTTTTCCATCTGTAAAATGAGAGATTTAACTAGATGATCTCCAAAGTCCCCTCCACCTCTGACAGCTTCTGTCAGATGAGCAGAAAGGAGGGTGATGCTTCCCACTGTTCCTTAGCCGCACTGAGGAGAGAAAACAAGTACAACCTTCAGCCTTCAGGTTAATTAGAAGCAGCTTTAAATGAAGAGGATTGCTCTGCCATCTTCTTCAGGGATGTTTCAGAGTGGACAAGAGGACCTCACAATCAAGCCTGGAGCCAGGAGAGGGACTGCCTGGCACCTTGCCTCTCGGTTGCTTCTGGTAGGCAGGGCAGCTTGAAAAGCTGCCAACCTCCTTCTACTGGGTTGGCTGGCCAGCCAGCAAGGCTCCCACCTGGGCCTGCAGAGCTTGCTGCAGGCTCCCTGTTCCCATCCATGCACAGCTGCTTATCTCCTGAGTGTTGTCCCACCCATGTCCCACAGGTGCTCTGGCAGTAGCCAGTATGCCCATGATTTCCAGGAGAACTGGGGGCTTGGCAAACACTTTGTGGTGGGGGAGAGCAGGGCATGGAAAGGGCTGGCCTGAAAGAGACTTTAGTTCTGCCCCCTTCAGTTGGGCAGTTGTGCAGATTCCTTCACTTGTAGAGTGAGGAGATGGATGTGGTGCTCTTTGCAGTTTCTTCTGCAGCTCTCTGGGTTCTGTAGGCTCAGGCCAGCTCTCCTCCAATGTTAAGGTCTGGCATGTGAGACCACTTCCTTCAGGAGTGTGGTTTGACTTCAGCAGGTGATATGTTTGCTCTGCCCTCCTTTTATTTTGAGCATCTAATTCAATCCCTAAGGGATGCCAGAATGTCTGCTCTCATATTCCTGAAGGCAGGAGCTCTGCCTTGGTGTGAATACCCCAGTGGTCAGTGGCCTTCAGTTCCTCCCAGGTAGATAACTCCACTGTTGGAAGTTCTTTCTTTCTATTTGTCTGAAATCGTTTTCCTTATTCTTCCTATCTCTCGGTCCTGGCTCTGCCCTCTGGCACAGGTGACTTATCTGATCACAGGTTTAGCAGGAGCTCACTGTGCTCTCACCTCCTCAACCCCTGTCTTCTTTTCTAGATTTGACTTCTCCAGCTCCTATGTCTGGGATGTGACTCTGAGACCCTTGCCATCCTGGGCTACCCTGCCCAAGTCTGTCAATATCCTGAGGACAGGGAGGCTCAGAGAACAGGGCCTAGGGCTCAGAATGTCACATAGGCTATGAGTGACACAGTCTGAAGGAAGAGGGGCCTTTGCTCATGCAGCCTGAGAACACCTTCCAACACCTTTCTGTGTGCTCTCTGGCACTCCACTCCACACTTGTCCAGCCTCTTGCTGGGAATCTCAGCACGAAACCTGGGTTCCCTCCATCCTGGGCTTGGGCACCCTGAGTGTGAATTTGTGGGGACCTGCATGGGTCTTTGCAGTGTCTTCCCTGGTTGTACTTGGAGATCCCTTCCAATGTAGTGCGACCCTTTTGGGTCCTGACTCTGTACCCTGAACTGGGGGTAATAAATAAGGCAGTATGTGTGTTTCAGAAATCAAGCTGTGAGAACTTCTCCCCTTCCATGGCCTTGTGAGCCCACTTTCTAAACCCCTGCACCTGACCTTGAGTGGCCAGAGTTGGGCTCTTGAGGTCAAGGCTTTGCCAGCTTGGGTTTGGGGTGGTGCCACCTGAGTACAGTGGTAGAATCAGGGCTGGACTGGAGAGGCAACCACCCCTTGCACCCTAGCCGTAGCAGCCTCTGTGCACTGCAGAGGAAACCCCTGTGCAGACCTGTTCTTCCCTGGTGGGCCATGTCATGCTGACCTCTCTTTGGGGGTACACTGGCCTCTGGCTCTGTAGGGTAGATGTGCCCAGGAGCAGCAAATGCTCTGCAGATGAAGATTTCAAAACATACCTAAAAGGAGAAAAGATGGTATGATGAACCCCCTCCTGTGAACCCATCACCCAGTGTCAACAATGATCAGTGTTTTGCAAACTTGTTTCATCTATATTCCTCCAACTTTTTTTTTTGGCTAAAGTGTTTTCAGTCAAAATCCAAATATATCATTTCACTCATAAATACTGTAGGATGTACCTCTAATAGTTAAAAGTTGTTTTTGTTTTAATCCAATGACATTATCACAGCCAACAAAGTAATTTCTTAACGTTAACTTAATACCCAGCCCATGTTCAATTTTCTTTGATTAACTCAAAAATGACTTTTTTTTTGCTTGAGGAAGATTCACCCTGAGCTAACATCTGTACCAATCTTCCTCTATTTTGTATGTGGGTTGCTGCCACAGCATGGCTGCTGACAAACAGTGTAGATCCACACCTGGGAACCGAACCCGGGAGCGTGCTGAACTTAACTGCTAGGCTAGCCCCTCAAAATTGACTTTTTAGAGTTGGTTTGTTCAAATCAGGATCCAAACAAACCTTGCATATGTATAGAATATTTTACATATATATATATGTAATGTATATATTTCAAAATAATGATATAGATATTTTTACTAACAATAATACCAAGGAATGTAGTTTAAGATTTCCTTGTGGTTTCTTTTATCCTTAGTTTTTATCTTTCTAGGTATGTATAGTCAAAGTTCTGTGTTTTAGAGTTATTAGAAATGATTCTTCTGTGAGTGGTTATGCCATTAAGAGGATATACAATTAAGCTCCTTTTTTCCAGTTTGTGTTCATTTTGTAAGGATTGCTTTTTGATCACTTATCTGTTGCACAGTAGATCAGCCAAGACTCAGTGGCTTCAAACAGCAATTTTTTATTCTTGTGCATCTTCACGCTGGCTAGAATTCACTGATCTAGACTGGGTTCCAGGCTGCAGTTGAGTCCAGGTCTGCTCCACGTGTCTCTCATCTTCCTTGGATGGTGGGTTAGCCAGGGCATGTTCTTCCCATGGTGATGACAGATGCACAAAAGGGCATGTCCAACAACACACACATATTTCAGGCCTCTGCTTGAAATGACACATCTGCTAACATTCCTTTAGTCAAAGCAATTTATAGTTAAGCCCAAAGTTAAGGGGTAGTGTTGTAGTTACTATGGCTGTGTAACAAATTACCCCAAAACTTAGTGACATAAAACAACCATTATTTTGCTCACAGATTCTGTAGATTAGGAATTCAGCCAGGGTACAATGGGATGGCTTATTTCTGCTTCACAGTGTTTGGAGCTTCAGCTGGAGGACTCGAAGGCCGGAGACTGGAATCAGCTAAGATGTCTTCATTATTTACATGTCTTACAGTTGATGCTGGCTATTATCTGGGGGCCTCAGTACTTCTCCATGTAGACTAGTTTGAGCTTCCTCACAATATGGTTGCTGGGGTTCAAGTGTGTCCTGAGAGAAAGAGAGAGAGAGAGAGAGAGAAGAAGCCAGGTAGAGGCTACACTGCCTTTTATGACCTAGTCTCAAAAGACTTGCGTTGTTACTTCTGCCACATTCTATTCATTGAGGCAGTCATAAAGTCCTGCCCAGGTTTGAGAGGAGGAGATATGGACTCCATCTGTTGCTTGGAAGTGTCCAGGTTCTATAAGAGCATGTGGGACTGGAAATTTTGCTGAGACCATTTTTGGAGAATAGAGTCTGCCACAGCTGGAAGAATATACTCCACCTCTAGTGGGAGGAATTGCAAGGTCATATGGCAAAGGACAGAAATCCACAGAAGGTAAAGAATTGAGAATAACAATGCCATCTACCATACTTTTTTCTTTTTGATTTCATTTTCTTAAAATTATGTAAAACTTCCATGTGATTCCAAATAAAACAAGGTATATTGAGAGAAGTCTAGTTCCATCTTGTTCTCTTCCTTCCCTGTAAGAAACCATTTTTATCAGTTTTTTCCATTGTTACTTTTTGAAAATATAAGGGAAAATATACATTTATTTACTTCTCTTTTTTATGTATAAGGTAGCAGACTCTAAACACTAACACTGTTCTGTACTTTGCTTTTTCACATAACATATCTTGAAGATCACCCCATAGCAGAATATAGAAATCCTCCTGATTTCCCTTTTTTTTTGGTCAGGGAGATTGGCCCTGAGCTAACATCTGTTGCCAATCTTCCTCTTTTTGCTTAAGGAAGACTAGCCCTGAGCTGACATCTGTGCCAATCTCTCCTCTCTTTTGTATGTGGGTCACCACCACAGCATGGCTTGATGAGTGGTGTAGGTCCGTGTCCAGGATCTGAACCCGCGAACCCCAGGCTGCTGAAGCAGAGCATGCCAAACTTAACCACTACGCCACCGGGATGGCCCCCTCCTGATTCCTTTTTGCATCTGTACAGTGCTCTACCATGTGGACATGCCACAGTTATCCATGGACATTGGCCTAGGTCCAGGGTTTTGCTCTTACAAATAGCACTGCAGTGAGGAATCTGGTGCATACATCATTTTGTATTTTTACCAGTGTATCTATGGGATAGTTTCCTAGAAAGTAAGATTGCTGAAACAAAATGGTAAATGCATGTTTTGCTATGTGTTGCCAAGCCTGAGGGGCAAAGGCAGAAGCAGGGAGCTCATGAGGGGCTTGGCCAGTATTCAGGTGTGAGAGGATGGTCACTGGCCCAGGATGAGGGGGTGGCGGGGAGTGGGGAGAGGGGTAAAAGTGCTGAAAAATGCTCAACTTCTGAATATACTCTGGGTATAGAGCCAGAAGGATTGCTGAAAGGTTGGTCATGAAGAGTTAGAGAAAGAGAGGAGTCAGAAGGACCCCTGAGTTTTGGCCTGAGCATCTGGTGCACACTGGGGGCAACAGGGATGGGGCCTAAGATCAGGAGTTTGTTCCTGGACAAGCTATGTTTTAGAGGCATCCAAGTGAGATGTTAGGGAAGCAGCTAGGTATTCAAGTCTGGGCTGGAAAAATAAAGTAGCACTTTACCCGCAAATGTGTTAATATTAATGCCACCTGGTTCCTACAAGTACCCTGAGAAAGAGAGAAGCAAAAGGAAGAGATTGAGGCCATGGTGAGGTTCCAAGAGGGCAAGTCAAGTACATTCAATTCAACAAAAATTTATCTTATCAGATGAAATACTGGAAATGAGAGCACTCAGCAAGAGGCCTGGCATTAAATGCCAGCTGGTGCCTGGTTCCTGCCCAGGACTGAGGCTATAAAGGTGAACAGGTAGATTAGCATTCCTATTTCCTACCACAGAACATGTTTGAATGAAACTTGATTAAGGGTATAGTCCCTGCCCTCTGGGAGCTTGGCTCAGTGGGGGATGCCTGGGGGGTTCAGAGCACCCACTTCCGTCCATCCTCTTCATCTTCACATACAGCCGCTAAAACAGGTACAGAATTTGTGCCTCAGACCGGAGAGTTCACCTAAAAGTCCTGGCCCACCCCACAGGCTCTCAGAATCCGTTGTTAGTCAGGGCCGAGGTCCAGGCCACCAGAGCGACAGAGGACACCGCCTCATTATGGGAAGAGTGTCACCTTGCCTCCTGACCCTCACTTGTGTTCATGAAACTCCAGGAAGGCTGGACAGTGGTGGGAGACAGGGTCCCTTTGGCAGATTTGGGGGATTAGGAAGAGGGCAGGAGGCAGGGAGCTCCAGGGCTGGGGCTGCTGCTCTGGGGTAGTGATCTGCTCATGGGCAACTGGGGCAGAGATTCCATAATTTGACTCTCGGATGTGTACTTCTCTGGGCCCAGGGCCCTGAATGCAGGCTGTGGCACAGGGAGCTGGCTCAGAAGCCAGTGGACTGGAGTAGGGCTTTCCCAGTGGCCAAGTATCCATCCCTGCTCCTCTCCAGTACTAAAAGCACTTGTGCAAATAATAGCTCTTAGTGCTGACTGCCAGGGTTAGAGAGGTTTCCTGGGGTGCTTTTGGGGTGCTATGATGCAGGCTGAGCCTATGGAAGAAAGGGAGGAAGGGAGTAGACAGAATAGGATAGCTTGCTCTGGATGCTCCCAATAGACCAGGTCTGCCACACTGCCTCCCCCCTCCCTACCCTGTACTCCCCAGCTTTATCAGGGTATATGGTGGAGCCCCCCAAGGGTCCCTGCTTTCATTGCTACTTGACACCTCCCTGGCCATCATGGTATATACCTGGGCTTGCCTGAGCTGTGGAAACTCAGAGACTGAGGAGCAACAGCCACATAGCCTCTGCACTGTCCCTACCCAGGTACCAGTCGGGTGTGAGGAGCCCTGGGAAACCCATCCAGGGCTCCAGGGACAAATGCCAAACAACCAGCTCCTTTTCTAAATGGTAAAAACCTCTATACCTCTGAGTATGGAGTGAAGAAAGCAAAAATGTCCTCCCTATCCTCAATTCAGAGAGCCTGGTGGGGACCCTTGGGGGTGACACTGCCCCTTTCAATTGCCAATATCCTGGCTTACTGCTCTGCATCTGCCTGTGTGCTGAGAACCTGTCTTCAGAGGCCTGAGGAAAGAGGAAACTGGAAGCTTTGCCTTTTTGGAAAGCATTCTGTGTTCCCTTTACTCCCATAAGAACACTTATTCTGGGACTCTCAGATTACCCCAGGAGTAATCAAGGCTAAACCTCCTGGCAAGGTTTTCAGGGACATGGGCCTTAGTCAGGCTCCCTTTGTTTCCTTTTCCCTAGTCCCTACTGGTGCCTCAGGAAAAAAACAAAACGTTTCGATAAAGACATGCATTGCTTTTGAAAAGATAATAACAATACTTAATAGTAATTGAGTGATTTTTGCTTATACAGTGTTTTTTCCTCTGTGTAGCTCTGGCCAATAGAGGGTTAGGATCACTGGTAGGGGATGGAAAGACTGAGGCCAGGGAGGTAATTGGTGTTTCCAAGAACCCTGTAGCAAGGCAACACAGGACCAGGAGGAGGAGCCTGGGCTTCTCAGCCCCAGCCTCTACTTGGTAACTCTCCCGGGACACTTTGAGATAAGGAAACTTTTGTGTGTCCAGTGAAGGGACTGGGCATCCAGTGTGCAGGACTGGTATGCTTGGCACCCTTCTCGCCCCTGGGTAGAGTGGACTAGGGGTAGGGAGCAGGGGACAGTTTCAGGGTGGCTTTGGGATATAAGGCTCCAGGGCCAGAAGAGAAGAGCCCAGGCCCCACTGGATGCAGTCTTGGGGGAAGGCCTCTGCTGCAATGAGAGTCTTTAGAACAACCTACTCTCACTCTGTGCCAAGCCCCAGAGGCCTTAGGGTGCAGTTGGGAATGAGATCAGAGATTGTTCGGTCCTTTTCTTTAGCACACTGCCATGGGTGCAGCGGGTATCTTCGTGAACAAGCCAGCACGCTCTAGGCCCTCCCAGAGTGTACAGCCTTCAGGGATAAGACTCATAACCACATAAGCGATTCTGGTCAAGTGTGCTGGTTATTATTCCATAACCTGCTGTGGCGGGCCAGGGTGGGGCGCACAGGTAGTTAGACACATAGGATACTGACAGCACCACCACCACCTGCCCTGTACACATTAACTTCTCCAGAGACACTGCTTTATCCCCAGGGTATGCTTTGCTCCCCAAAGATGCAGCCTCATTTTGAGAGTGTTGTTTCTTTGTCCAACATTTTTGTTCATTGTTTATTTTTGTTCAGTGTTTGGTCATTCAACAAGCGTTTATTAGCCCCGCTATGTATCAGGGTCTGTGCAGGCTGTGAGTTCACAGAGGAAATGCAATAGTCAGCCTAGTTGGAGCCCACAGTCTGGGTGATCAAGAAGGGCTCAGCCAAAACCATGCAATTAAGAGAAAGCAGCAGCAAAACTTCTCTGGTGCCCTCACTCCCCACTGTGGGTCTCAGAGTGCTGGTGTCCTGCCCGCCTTGGGCAGGATTTCTTTTGTAGTGGGCAGGCCTGAGCCTTAGGTGATGGCTGCTTGCACACACACACACACACACACACACACACTCACTCACTCACTCACTCACTCACTCACTCACTCACCCTGACCTACTTCCTCCCGGGGCTCCAGGGACAATCTAATGGCCCAGGTTAGTGGACATTTTCCTGTCCTTAGCTGCCTGGACCTCCCTGTGGGCTCAGACCCTTCTGACCACACTCTCCTGGTTTCTGTAGAAACCTCCTTGTTTACTTGTTAATTTCATTTGTGGCAGTACTTGCCCTGCCTGCCTGAGGTTCCCAGTACTCAGCCCTGAGCCATGTCTCTTCTCTCTCTCCCTAGGTCCCGCCCAGGGCTTTCTGCATGAAAGGTGCTGCATGCTGACGGCTCCCAAAACTCTCCCCAGTTCAGGTCCTCCAACTCCCAGTGGACATCTCCATATGGGCACCCCCAGCCACCCCCTATGCAGAGTGCCATCACTTGCCCCCTCACCTTCTCTCCCTTTTGGCTGAAATAGTACTTAATGTTGGGTTTGTAGGACTTCTTTTCTTGGGAAAACTTGAGCCTGTACCATGATGGAATTAATCTGACATAAAGACTTTTTGAGGACAGGAATGTCAATGATTTAGTTTGGTGTCTGTAAAAGATCCTAAAAAGTCTTTTGTTTGGGAATGGAGCCTCTTCCCAGACCCAGGCCCGGGCTCCCCAGGACCCTGAGGGCAGTGGGAACAGCTGAGCAGGGTATGGATGGTCAAAGAAGACTTCTGGTGGGAAATAGCATAATCCAACTTGGATAGTCTTAGGCCAAAAAGGGGACCATATTATAAGATCAGAGTGGTATCTTTCAGAACCCAAGAGTAGTTTACAGCCAGGTCTCAGGCAGGGATGAGGCTCAGGGAGACTGCCCTCTCTTCCCCAGATCTGCTTCTCTTCTTGACTTCCCTGCTGCTTCTTTTTGAGGCCTGGTGATTCTGGCTTCTACAGACCACCCTATGGGAATCTTGGCAACTCACAGCTCACATACCCTCTCCCTGCTTTCCTTTCTCTCTCCCATTTCAGATTTTCAGGGGAGAGACTCTGAGACGCTCAATCTGAGTCAGGGGCTGGCATCAGCTCTGATCTGTAGTGCAGGTGGGGCTGTATTGTACATAGTCTGCACAGGACCCTTCTGCAGATCTAGGGGTGGTCCAAAAGGCAGCCTCTACAGTTGGGCAGGAGAGACTAAGATAAGAGCTGAAGTTGGGGAAAATTCTGAAAGTTAATTCGTCTTCCCTGCTCTTCTTCCCCTTACTCCCTCTCCCCCTCCTCTTTCAAGGCAAGACTGACCCCAGGGCCACCTCTCCAGCTGTTTGTTTTGCCAATGACCTATTCATTCTCTTCTAGCCTGACCTCACAGGATCCCAAGGCTTTCAGTCCCTGTTTGTCCACCGAGCTCAGCTGCCCTGGTTTAGAGCTGACCCTGAAGAGCTTATCCCAGGCTCTACTTTCATACATGAAGGAATTGTGCTTTTCTTGCTAGTCCCTTTTCATTACTGAGATCACCTATCCTTTTCATGACCTCCTTGGATCCCTTAGCTACGTATGCAGAAGAAGGAGAAGGCCAGTGGATAGGTGGCTTCTGCCAGATGCCTCTCCTGGCAACAACTCTCAGGTACTTGAGACCCAGGCTCATGGGAACTTGTCTGTCCTCTCCTTCCTGGGTGCTGTGCCAGGGTCTGCAATGTAGTGGTGAGCAAAGAGGGCACAGCCGTATTCTTGAGGAGCTAAGGGCTTAGTGGGGGAGACTGACAGGTGAGAGAGGAGGCTAGGTGGGCCAGAGTGGTTGCCAGGGCATGTGCCCCAAAGAGTGGAGGATGGCTCCTGGGCCCAATTCTTTACTTGTCCAGGAAAAGGAGAGCATACTGCAGCAGCCTTGGGCTCTAACTCCGCCCCACCCCCTCAGACTCCTATGGGTGCCGCCTCTCATTGCAGCAGCCTTTCCTCCCAGAAGCCTGCTTCTGGAGTCCCCCTTCTTCTGCTCTGGGGCCATGAGTGTGCTTGCTTCTTTCTACCCAACTCCCTTTGCTCCCTAGCCAGGTCCTGATCTCTGGTCCCATTCTGTCTTCCATGAGTGCACCCTCCCCATGGCATTGGAGCCTTTGCTGTGGCTGTTGCCTTAGTCCAAAAGCTTGGTGCTTGCTCCCTCCTTTTCTCATGGTAGAACAGTGTTGAGCAGCTATCAACAGTTACTGGGGCTCACCCACTGGCTTCTTAAGGGCAGGAACTCTGTATAACCCTTCAAGAAACATCGGGGAGGGATGAGGCTCAGAGTTGGCCATAGTGAATTGTGGCCTCCCTGTGGAGAAGCTTTGCAGTGAATGGGCCCAGGTGTTTCTCCTGGAGTTGGAGGCTCAGTCTGTCCTGCTGGGATCTTCCATAAGGATGCTGCCAGCTTCTTCTCTCTAAGCAGTATGCAACAAGGGCACCCTGGAGCAAGCCCAGGAGCCCACATCAGCCACATCAGCTTATGACAGGGCTCATAGGAAGGCCTTCCTTGCCAGTTTGGCTGTAGGGTGAGTCTCTCAAAACCTAGCAGCACAAGGCATACCTTTGGGAAGCAAAGGCCAGGCCTCCAGACAGATGTAACAGAGACCCCCAGGACTGACCCTATTGGTCTGACTAAATTCACCAAGGGAGGAGAGACATGGAGGGGAGAGACTAGAAGTGCATTGGGAGGTGGGGACAGGAAAGCCTCCATGTGGTGGCTTCCCTCAGGTGACCGTGATACTACTGATCATGGTGCTGTGTGTTTGCTTAGCATGACTGGGGCATGGGAGGCAAGTTTCCTATATTCTCTATATTTACTATATTCCAGACTAGATCACAGAGTGGCCCTGGGCTATTGAGTACCAGCAGGGAGGGGCATAGTGGGGGCCCCAAGAGTGATGATGGACACTCCGCAGCGACCTTGGGAAGGAGTCTTGCCTGGAGGTAGCTCTCACCCCTCTTTGTATCCTGCTAACCCCCATGCTTCTCAGCGATCTTGCCTAAGCAGGACTCTTGTTACCAGTGAGGCTAGTTCTTTGTCTTTGTCCCCAGATCTTTTCTTGGTACCCCTTTTTAATTTTACTTTCCTGACTTCTGATATGTCCTGGTACTTTTGAGTTTTAACTATGTTGATGAGACTCTTCTGGAATTTTAAAAAATTATACAAGTAAAATACAAACATATTCTTGATGTAAATATTTAAACAATCCAGTCATATATTGAGTAAAACTTCTATTTCTCCTTCCTTTTCTAGCGTTATTACTTTTTTGTGCATATTTTAAAGATCTTTCTCCATGCATTTACATCCATGAATCTATTGTGTACATATGAACACCTTTTTTTTTAGTAGCTCAGTTTTATTTTCTATAGTAACAAACATTTAATGACTAAACAAAACTTGCGGACCCTGAGACCCAAGGGCCATTACTTGCAAAATATTAGGCTGCAATAATAACATGGCAACTACTCCAGAAATCAGTGCCCTAGGGAAGGATGTGCTACCTGGGAAGGGACACAAAGTTAGGCTTAGCCCCCTTTTCCCTGCTGATGGTTAGTGAAAACTGGGGGCACAAAGCTCTGCAGAGTCTGCACCACCAGGGAAAGCTGGTCAAGAGAGGAGGGGATGGAAATTCGGCGTTGGCCAAGATCTTCAGCAGTCAATTGGATAGCTAGGATGCTGCTATTCACATTGAACTCCTTCTGAACTGGCCCCTGGAGTTCAGTATTTGGGGTCAGAAACTGGAGGGTGATCTCTGCCTCCGTGGGTGATAGGAAAGGCACAATGAAGGCAAACTGGAGCAGTGGGTTACCTGGAACTCCAGCCACTGGGCATCCTTTCTCTGCCAGGCCCTGGTGCATGGGGTGCCCACTTGATCTGGGGAGTGCCACCGGCTGCAGCATCTTCCTCTCCCATGGTGCTGGGGCCTCCGGTATTGCCCAGGCCATCAGGGTTGCTGGGGTCCCTAGGGCCACCTGGCCGCCAGGGCTTCCAGGGCCGCCAGGGCCACCAGGGACCACCTGGCCTGCCCTAGCCATTGGCACCTGCTGCGCCCACCACACTGGCCATGGCACCCACGCCTTCCTCAGCTGTGCTCATGGCTCCTCCACCATCTGCCTTGGACCCCATCTTGAATCTGCCCACCCTTTCCACCAGCTGCTGAAGGACTGACACACAGACTTTTTAAAAAAAATAGGATCATGTGGAATATGTTGCTTTGCAGCCAGCGTTTCTCACAGAACAATATGGGGAGACATTTCTCCCTACCCTCCTACTTTTCAAAGAATCAGCAGTTTGGACCCTGATAACTTTTTGTCACCTTGTTCCTTCCCGAATTGGAGCAATCCATGTGCCTTTTGGAAACCGTTGGCCACTCCTGTGTCCCAGGCATATCTCCAGGCAAGCTACCAGATCCTTTGTCCTAGCTGGACATCTACTTGCTCAACCGTTGAGGGCAATATGAGATAGAGCAGCACCCTGAAGGGGTAGGACAGCAGCCTTGTCCCTGAGGCTCTGCCTCTGAACTTCAGAGAGTTTCCAGGCTCTCGTCTGTTTTTCTGGCTAGGGTCATCACCTGGATGCAGGGGACCCTGTGAAATTCTCTTTTCTTCCCTGACATGTGGTGTGAATTCACTTTTCTTTATTCATACCTTCTGCAGGTTGCATTGCTCAGATTCACAATGATTTGAGCAGAATGCTTGCAGAGCATGGCCACTTGCAGCATGAGGAATCATCTGCAACTGGCCTCTTGCCTTTCCTTTTGGTCTCGATGGTGCCCTATATTAGTACACGCTGCCTATGTCCCTTGAGACACCCAACCCCAAATCTGGAGGAGGGTGAACCCAGTCTCTCTGGCTTCTTCCCACTAAGGGTTTTGGTGTTTGGAATTTGAAGATTTTTCCTAGTGCAGCCCAGCTCCACCTTGGATCAGACCTCTATTCCAGGACAGGATGGTGCTTGGGGTCACTCATTCATTCAATAATATTTACTGAGCACATGCTACATGCCAAGCACTGTTCTAGGCTTGGCTACTGTTGGCTACTGATCATGTTCTGCTCTCAGATTTCTTCTTTGTTTTGCTGGTTTCCCCACTACTTGTGGGAAGCTTTTGCCTCTAGATTTGCCCCAGGAACATGAATTCCGAATTTCCAACGAATCAAATAACAAGACATTTCCCCTAGGTTTTTACTCATTTTCTACCTTACTAAGAGCATTTTAATCTCCTATGAAATGCCAAACAAACAAGAGGCATGTTTCCTAGGAGCTGGCCTCAGTGTGTTTCTGAGGAGGCACTTAGTTTATAGGGTTAGGAGTGTGAGAGTACAGCTTGAGGGTCATAAGTTCCTGGGCCAGATCCCAGCCTCACTGCCTCTCCTTCTGGTGCCCTCAGGCTGCTGTGTTTCTTTAATCTTCAGTTTTCTCATTGGAAAAAATGGAAATGACAAGAGTACCCACCTTGCATGGTTGTTAGGAGTTGATTATGTAAAGGGGGTGCCTGGCACACAAAGTGAGCAGACAACAGTAGCTGCTGGGGGCCATGGTTCTGACTCCCAGGAACGAAAAGCATTGAAATCATTACCTAGTTCATCAGCCAAGATTTTTTTTTAATATCACTTTTTATTTTCTAATTTGTGAATGCTTAATACATTAGCACAGTAGCGCATGCTTACAATTTAGATATGACTATTGCTTATTTGGGGGTACAGGTTCAGATAGTATTTTTAAACTTTTTTTGAGATACAATTCACATATCATGAAATCCACCCATTTAAAGGGTACCATTCAGTGGTTTTCAGTACAGAGTTGTGCAACAAAAGCTACAATCTAAGTTTAGAACATTTTCATCACCCCAAAAAGAAATCTTGTATCCATTAGCAGTCACTTCTCATTCTTCCCCATGCCCCCCGGCTTAGGCAACCACTAATCTAGATCTGTTTCTATAGATTTGCTTATTCTGGACGTTTCATGATTAAATAGAATCATGTGATATGTGTTTTTTTGTGTGTCTGGCTTCTTTCACTTAGCATGTTTTCAAGGTTCATCCATGATGTAGCATATATCAGTACTTCATTCCTTTTTATTGCCCAATGATATTCTATTGTATGGATATACCACATTTTATTCACTCATCAATTCATGGACATTTGGGTTGTTTTCACTCTTTTGGCTTTTGGCTATTATGAATAATTCTGCTATGAACATTTGAGTACAAGTTTTTCTATAGACATATGTTTTAATTTCTTTTGGATATATTCCTAGGAGTAAAATTGCTGGGTCATATGGTAACTCTACATTTAACATTTGAAGAACCACCAGACTGTCTTCCAAAGTGACTGCACTGTTTTGCTTTCTAACCAGCAATGAATGATGGTTCCATTTTTCCACATCCTTGCCAACACTTGTCATTATCTTTCTTTTTGATTTTAGCCATCCTAATGGGTGTGAAGTGGTACCCATTGTGGTTTTGATTTGCATTGCCCTAATGACAAATGATTTGAACATATTTTCATGTGCTTATTGTCTATTTCTATATCTTCTTTAGAGAAATATCTATTCAAATCCTTTGCCTATTTTTTAATTGGGTTGTCTTTTTATTGCTGAGTTGTAAAAGTTCTTTATGTATTCTGGATAGTAGACTCTTATCAGCTATTTGATTTGCAAATGTTTTCTCTCATTCATTCTTTTGCATGTGGCTATCTAGTTGTCCCAGGACTATTTGTTGAAAAGACTATTTTTTCCTCTATTTTCCTGGCATCCTTATCAAAAATCAATTGACCATACATGTATAAAGTTTATTTCTGGATTCTCAGTTCTATTCCACTGATATATATGCTTATCCTTATGCCAAAACCACACTGTCTTGATTACTGTTGCTTTGTAGTAAGTTTTGAAATTGGGAAGTTTGGGTCCTCCAACTTTGTTTTTTTTTCAGGATTTTTTATTCTGGATCTCTTGCATTTCCATATGAATTTTAGGAGCAGCTTGTCAATTTCTGCAAAGAGGCCAGCTGGGATTTTGATAGAGATTGCACTGAATCTACAGATCAATTTGGGAATATTGTCATCTTCACAATAATAAGTCTTCTGGTCTATGAACATGGATGTCTTTCCATTTATTTAGATCTTTAATTTATTTCAACAGTTTTGTAGTTTTCAGTGTATAAGTCTCATATTTCTTTTGTTTAGCTTATTTCTAAGTATTTTATTCTTCTTGATGCTATTGTAAATAGAATTGTTTTCTTAATTTCCTTTTTGGATTGTTCTTTGCTAGTGTATAGAAATACAATTGATTTTTGTATGTTGATTCTTGAGCGCAGCAGCTCTTTTATTAGTTCAAATGGTTTTTTAGTGGATTCCTTAAGACTTCTATATTCAAGATCGTGTCATGTGCAAATAGAGATAGTTTACTTCTTTCTTTATAATATGACTGCTTTTTATATCTTTTTCTTGCCTAATTGCTCTGACTAGGACTTCCAGTACTATGTTAAATAAAAGTGGTGTAAGTGGACATCTTTGTCTTGTTCCTGATCTTAGATGGAAAGTTTTAGTCTTTCACCATTGAATATGATGTTAGTTGTGCTTTTTCATATATGGCCTTTATCATGTTGAGGAAGTTCCCTTCTATTCCTAAATCAGCTTTTATCATGAAAAGATATTGAATTTTGTCATTGCTTTTTCCATACCAATTGAGATGTGTGGTTTTTTTCTTCATTCTATTAATATGGTATATTACATTGATTGATTTTCAGATGTTCAACCATCCTTGTATTCCAGGAATAAATCCCATTTGGTCATGATGTATCATCCTTCTAATATGCTGCTGAATTTGGTTTGCTGGTATTTATTTGAGGATTTTTGCATCTGTATTCATAAGGAAGATTGATCTGCAGTTTTCTTTTCTTATAGCACCTTTGTTGATATGAATTCTTTTTCAGTGTTTAGTAGAAGTCACCAGTGAAAACATCTGGGCCTCAGCTTTTCTTTGTGGGAAATTCTAAAATTACTAATTCAGTCCTTTTATTTGTATGGGTCTATTCAGACTTTTAATTTCTTCCTGAGTCTGTTTTAGTAGTTTACATCTTTCTTGGAATGTATTCATTTCATCTAAATTACCTAAGGGCATATGATGTTCACAGTATTCTCTTATAATCCTTTTTATTTATTAAGATTAGTGATGATGTCCCCTCTTTCATTTCTGATTTTAGTCATTTGAGTTTTTTCTCTTTTTTCTTTGTCAAAAGAATGTCTGTTGGTTTGTTGATCTTTTCAAAGAACCAATTTTTTTATCTCACTGATTTTCTCTATTGTTTTTCTATTTTCTGTTCATTTACTTATGTTCTAATCTTTATTATTTCCTTCATTGTACTTATCTTGTGTTTATTTTGTATATACTTATCTTGTGTTTGTTCTTCTTTTTCTGGTTATTAAGGTGAAAGTTTAGGTTATTGACGTGAGGTCTTTCTTCTTTTGAATATAGGTGTTTACAGCTACAAATTTCCCTCTGAGCACTGCTTTCACTGCATCCTATATGTTTTGGTATACTGTGTGTTCATTTTCATTTATTTCAAAATATTTTCTAATTTCTCTTGTGATTTCTTCTTTGACCCATTGGTTATTTAGGAATGTGTAGTTTAATTTACACTTATTGTGAATTCCCCAAATCTCTTTTTGTTATTGATTTCTAATTTAATTATGTTGTGTTCAGAGAACATACTTTATATGATTTCAATTTTTTAAATTTATCGAGACTTATTTTATGGCCTAGCCTACAGTCTAACCTGGAGAATGTTCCATGTGCACCTGAGAAGAATGTGCATTCTGCTTTTGTTGGGTGGAGTGTTCTATAGATGCCTGTTAGTTCTGGTTGGTTTATGGTGGTGTTCAAGTCTTCCCTTTTCTTGTTGATCTTCTGCTTAGTTGTTCTTTCCATTATTAGTAAGATATCGAAGTCTCCAACTATTATTGTTGAATTTTCTATTTCTGCCTTTAATTCTGTCAGTTGTTTCTTCATGTTTATGTATATATGTTTATAATTGTATATAATTATATATAGTATATTAATTATATATAATTATAATAATTTATGTAATTTTAAACTTTCTAATGGATTGGACTTTTTACCAATCTTTATCTTCAGTGATTTTTTTGTTCTAAAGTCTATTTTGTTCATATTAGTGTAGCCACTCCAGCTCTCTGATGGTTGCTGTTTGCATGGTAATTTTTTCTCATTTAAAAAAATTTCAAACTATTTGTATCTCAGAATTTAAAATGTGTTTTTTGTAGATGGCACATAGTTGGGTTTATTTTTATCAAGTCTAATAATCTCTGCCTTTTGATTAGATTATTTAATCTATTTTTATTTAAATAATGTTACTGATATGGTTGGATTTACATCTGCCAATTTGCTTTTTGTTTTCTATATGTCTCATACTTTTTTATTCCTCTCTTCCTCCATTACTGCCTTCTTTTGTATTAGGTGGACACTTTCTAGTGTAACATTTTAATTCTTGTGATGATTTTTTGAGTATATATATTTAAATTATTTGCCTGGTGGTTGCTTTATAGAATCTGTGTCAGATTTATGCTAACTTAATTCCATTGAAATATAGAAACTTTACTGCAATATAGCTCCATTACTTCCTCCCCTTTTTTGTGCTATTGTTGTTATACATATTACATCTGTGTATGTTACAAACCAACAATACATTGTTATAATTATTACTCTATATAAGGTTATATATAACATTATATATGTCAATATATAATTATATAATGTCTTTTCTTTTAAAGAAGCTGAGAGAAAAAAGGAGAGCAAGTATATATTTGTGGAGTTTGTTATATTAACCTTATTTACCATTTCTGATTCTCCTCATTTTTACTGTGGATTTGAGTTACTATCTGATGCCATGTCCTTACTTGAGTAGAGCTTTGTTCCCACCCACCTCCTTTGTGTTCTTGTTGTCAAACATATTACATTTCTATATGTTATAAGCTCAACAGTACACACAAACACAGTTTTATGCAATTACCTTTTAATCAGTTAAGAGAATAAAGGAGAAGAAATATGCAGTTTACTTTCTTTTATACTCACCTACATAATTACCTTCACCAGCACTCTTTTTTGTGTGTGTAGATTCGAATTACTGTGTGGTGTCACTTGCTGTCTGCTTAAGGAAGTTCTTTTATTATTCCCCTCCACCTTATTAAGGTATAATTGACCTTTATTATTTCTTGTAAGGCAATTTGCTATCAAGATTTTTTCTGCTTTTGTTTATCTGAGAATGTCTTTATTTTGCCTTCATTTTAAAATTATCTATTTTTCCAGAGACTTTTAAGCTCAATTTATATTTGTTATTAAAAAGATTGTTGGCTCTGACAAGGTTGAGAACCAAAGACATAGAGTAATATTATAAAATGATGAAATATCAACACACTTCTTATTCATAACTTTTAAAAATGGCAAGCTGCTGGAGTAGGCTAATTTGTTCATGTCTTTGCCCGTTTTCTCATTAAATGTTTTCTTCTGTTGAGTTTTGAGCGGTCTTCATACATTCTGGATACTAGTCCTTTCTTGGATATGTGTTTTCAGATATTTTCTCTTATTCTGTAGCTTTTCTTTTCATTCTCTTCACTTGGGCTTTAACAGAGCAAAACCTTATTTATTTATTTATTTTTGGTGAGGAAGATTGGCCCTGAGCTGACATCTGTGCCAATCTTCCTCTATTTTGTATGTGGGACACTGCTGCAGCATGGCTTTATGAACAGTGTGTAGGTCCATGCCTGGGATCCAAATTCGTGAACCCTGAAGCAGAGCACGCAAACTTAACCACTACGTCACCGGGCCAGCCCCAAAGCAGAACTTTTTTAATGTGGCGAAGTCCAGTTTATCATTTTTTCCTATGCTTATAGCATCAAAGATCTATTTATAGTATCAAGTCTAAGAACTCTTTGCCTAGCCTAGGTCCTGAAGGTTTTCCTGATGTTTAAGTCTATTGTCCATTGTGAGTTAGTTTTTGTATAAGATATAAGACCAAGGTTCTTTTTTTTTTGGTCTATGGATGTCCAGTTGCTCCAACACCATTTGTTGAAAAGGCTATCCTTCCTCCATTGAGTTGGTTTTGCACCTTTGTAAAAAATCAATTGAATGATTTGTGTGGATCTATTTCTGGATCTTCGGTTCTGTTCCATTGATTTATGTGTCTCTCCTTCTATTAATACCACAGTCTTGATTACCATAGCTAAATAGTAAGACTTAATATTGGGTAGAATAATTCCTCTCACTTACTCTTCTTTGACAAGATTATTTTAGTGTTCTAGGGCCCATGCTTTTCCATATAAATTTTAGAATAAGTTTGTCTATGTCTATAAATGCCTTATTGGGATTTTGATAGGAATTGCATTATACCTATAAATCAGTTTGGGGAGAATTGACCTCTCTTCTATGTTGAGTCTTCTAGTTGGTGAACATAGTATGCCTTTCCATTTATTTAGGTCTTCTTTGATTTCTTTCATCAGCATTTTGTAATTTTCAGCATACAGATCCTATAAATGTTTTTAAAGCATATACCTAAATATTTTATTTTCTTTGGAGTGGTTGTAAGTGGCTAGAACTTGCAGTACTGTGTTGAGTTAGAGTAGTGAGGGAGCAGCTGGAAGGGAGGCTGGGCCGAGGGTCCTCTGGACATCAGGTTGAGTGAGGTGTTGATGCCAGAGGCCAGAGGGCTTGGTATGGCAGGCAGAGTTTGGACTTGAATCTAAGGGCAACAGGGGAACTGGTGAAGATTAATGAGGTTTGTTAGGAAAATTCTTCTGGCCACTGTATGTGACATGCATGGAGGAGGGGAGCCTGGAGCCCTGAGAATGAGTGGAGGCTATAGTCACAGCCCACAGCCCTGTTCTTGGAGCCAGTGACAGAGATTGTTGAACATGGATCTGAGACAGAAGAATGGCCCCCAGGGAATGAGGAAGGAGCAGATGAGGAGCCATCTTCAAGACTGGATCAAGGCAGGGCAAGAAGCCCCAGTTCTTTTTCCTTAGCCCCTGTGATATAGTCAGTCACCAGTGGCAGATACCAGCTCTGTATCTAAGAAACCCCTCTGGGAGATCAGACAGGAGGGTGGGTTCTTCAAGAGGAAGGCAAGTAAGGAGGGCCCTGGGCTCCAGAAAAAGGAAGCCTGGGGGACGGTGGCCTGGAAGTATGGCCAGGAAAATTGAAGAGACAAAGGAGGTAGTCTGCAGTGCAGGTAGCAATCATCAGAGCTGCCTGAATGTCACACATGAGACCTAATCCCTGAAGGTTCTGCAGAAGTTAAGGAGATCCTTACTTGCATTCCTGGGCATGGCAGTGTCCAATGGGCTCAGGTCTGCTTTCCTTTCCAAGGCCTCATGAGATGTGTGAGTGACCAGAAGCCTAGAGAGATCTTAATAAGAGCATGGTTTCTTTGGGGTTGGTCTTCTGAGTATAGCACCTCCTCCAGTGCTACCTTGTGGTTCTGTGCCTTGGCCAAAAAGTTTGAGGGTGAAGCCAGGTCCAGAGCTGGCAAACAGAACCCAAGACTCTGTTGGTAGTACCTGGAGCAGAGTCCCCTTGATGCCATTTTTCTCACTGAAGTCGTTCTATGGTGTCTATTTTAGAGTGAAGACTGACTCTCATTCTAGCCTGGTTTATGTCTAGTCTTAGAATGACACCAGAACAGTTTCCCAGTTTTTTGTATGTATCACTAGCATGGTTTGCTTCTGAAGAATTTATTCTTTTATTTTTCAATAGGAGATAGTGATTGGATTTCTGAAAACTGTGGGATTTATATAAATGAGTCACAGCATTTGGCTGAAATAGAGAGGACTCCATCTGTTGCCTTTGCATGGTCTCCAGTTCTCTTTTCTATGACTGAGCTGTAAGGGAAAGAGAACTTGGTGTTCTGTGAGCTCACCATGACTGGCCCTGCCTGTCAGACACAAGCCTCACTAAGTAAAGATATGGGGAAGTGGACCCTGTTTCCTGAGAGCTTCTCAACTTGAGATCCCTGCAATTCGTACACTGTATTTAGGTGGGAAGGGGTGGGGGGCAGGAGCCAAGTGCTCCTTGTCTACTGACCTCTACCAGCTCTTTCCTTGGGTTGCCCTTGAGTTTGCCCCTTGGGTGTCAGAAAGGGGGGCATCCACTGCAGGGATGATTTCCTCAGGTCCTCTTGGCATGCTGTGCCCTAATGTTCTTCCCTGTGTCTCTGGGACAGCAGGACGACTCATTCTGACTGAATTGGCTCTCTGAGGACAGGTGGCAATGCCTCAGGTCAGGAGGGGTCATGGGAGCATGAAACAAAACAGGGGAAAGGGCACAGGTGTGGGGGAAGAGAGACCTCGGTACCAGTCATGGCTTTGCCTTATGAACATCACTTCCTCTCTTTAAATCTTGGTTTCCTCATCTGGACCTCCATTGCAGAGCTGTTGTGAGGGTTAACTGCAATGATGAATGTAAAGTGTCTGACATCCCACGCAGGTCCCTGCAAAGGGATGGTAACTCTGCAGGAGGAGCGAGTTGCTCCTGGAGCCTTGTGTTCAATCAGCAGATTGGCCTGACCCACTTGGCCGCTCACAAACCTTCCTCTCACTGGGATGGTGGGGCCTGGCCTTCCCCACTTATAGGAGAGGCTGGACCCATCAAGTCATGCCCCTCCACTGCTGGCTCCTCCAGGACCATCAGCCTGGGAACTCTTGAAGGGCACGGGTGCTATTCCACTGCTTTCCTGTTCTGCTCTAGTCCCGGAGACATTGTTCTCTGAGCTGTCATAGGAAGTGCCCTTGCTTCTGTGACTTACTCTTAGCTCTACCTGTTGGTGGACTCTTTCTTATTTGGGGCCAGCTTAAGTGGCTTTGTGACCCTGTGAGCAGATGCCACCAGCTTTACCTGATTCCTTCTTCAGTTTCCCGACTACCCAGGGTGTATCATGGGAGTTGCCTGCTGATATTGCCACCCTAGGCAATACAGGCCTATAAGAGTAGCCTGTCCAAGAGGGCCCTCATGTGTGGGGAGTGCTGAGTGGACCCTGCTCCATTGCTAGAGACAACCCAGAAGCTGTTTTCTGCAGTGATACCAGTAGCACAGAAGGTCCAGGAAGACAGATTTCCTGTTGGCCAAAATTTTAGCAGGTCCTTGGTGAGCCATGGCTGCTGTCACTCTGTGCTGAAGCTCAAGACCCAGCTCAGTCCAAAGAAGTGATTGGCTGACCTTGCCAGCTCCCAGCTAGTGCAGAACCTCCCATACCCAGATAACCCCTGTGTTTTGGGTTGGGTGTTTCCCTTTCCTGGTACATCCATGAAGCAGCTTCTCCTTCATAGCAACCAACACCAACTTGCTTTGACCCTGCGAGCTGGAGTTTGGACCTCTAGCCTCTGACCAAGCCTACACCGGCCTCCCTGGTTTGCTCTAGCCTTTTTTTTTCGGCTGAGGAAGTTTCGCCCTGAGCTAACATCTGTTGCCAATCTTCCTCTTTTTGTATGTGAGCTGCCATGACAGCATGGCCACCGACAGACAAGTGGTGTAGGTCCACACCCAGAAACCGAACCTGAGTCGCCAAAGTGGAGGGCCCCAAACTTAACCACTAGGCCACCATGGCTGGCCCTGCCCTAGCTTTCTTAATTTTAGCACAATAAGATATCCTAGGCTTAAAAATTCTGCCCCTGACTTTGTTCCTCTGACAGTGATCTTGGGGATCATCCTATGGCAGTCCATAGACACCTTCCTCATTCCTTTTCACAGCTGTGGAGAATTCCATTATGTGGTTGGACCACAGTTTTATTCAACCAGTCCCTGCTGAGGACGTTGGGGCTGTTTCCTGAGTTTTACTGTTACAAATAGTTCTGCGATGAATTTCCAAGTGCCTATGTCTTTTGTTTTTTGGGGTTTTTTTGGTGTGGAAGAGTGGCCCTGAACTAACATCTGTGCCAATCTTCCTCTGTTTTGTATATGGGATGCCACCATAGCATGGCTTGATGAGCGGTGTGTAGGTCTAAGCCTGGGATCCGAATCTGCGAACCCAGGCTGCAGAAGCAGAGCGTGAACTTAACCACTACGCCCCTGGGCCGGCCCTCATTGTATTTTTTAATCTGGACCTTTTTAAGCTCTGGGTCCATATTCAGTTTGTGTTACATCTTCCAAAGAGGAAGCATGATATTTTTTTAAGCATTTAGGATCTTCCAGCCACTGCACTACAAATAGTTAAAAGCCTGATGAATGAAGAAATGTTAGAAAGAAAACATTTTGAAGGAACATTTAGAAGGAAAACAAATTTGAAGTGATTTAACTTGAAGAAAAAAGGCTAGATAAATACTGATTGGTTGACATAAACATGTCTAAGGGGTAACGGGAAGAGCAGATCAAGGGTGGGAGGAGAATAGAACTGTGGAGATCCTAGTGCTGCTCAGTGTTGGGTCTGAGAGGGAATGAGTGTCCATAGGTTTGCTGGTGGATTAGGTGGGGCCTGCCTCACAGCAGGGCCAAGGGGAGTGAGAAGGTCCTCTGCAGCCCAGTAGAGGTGTTCTCTGATTTTATCCAGGTATTTATTTTTTCCTCTGTCTCTCTCTCTTTTTTTATTGAAATGAAATTCACATAACATAAAATTAACCATTTTAAAGTGTACAACTTAGTGGCATGTAATACATTCACAGTGTTGTGCAACCACCACCTCTATCTAGTTCCAAAATATTTTCATCACCCCAAAAGAAAACCCCATACCCATTAAGCAGTTGCTTCCCATTTCTTCTTGCCCCCAGCCCCAGGCAACCACTAATCTGCTTTCTGTCTCTATTTACTTATTCTGGATATTTCATATAGATGAAACCATAAAATCTGTGTCCTTGTGTGTCTGGCTTCTTTCACTTAGCATAATGTTTTTGAGGTTCATCCACACTGTAGCGTGTATCAGTACTTCATTCCTTTTGTTTTGTTTATTGTGGTAAACTATACATCACATAAAATTTACCATTTTAATCATTTTAAGTGTACAGTTTATCAGCATTAAATACATTCACATTGTTATGCACCCATCACCACCATCCATCTCCGGAACTTTTTCATCATCCCAAATTGAAACTGTGTGCCCTGTATACAGGAACTCCCCCTTCTCCCTCCGTAGGCCCTGGTAACCACTGTTCTACTTTCTGTCTCTATGAATTTGACTATACTAGGTATCTTAAATACGTGGAATCATACAGTATTTGTCCTTTTGTATTTGACTTATTTCACTTGGTGTAATGTCTACAAGGTTCATCCATGTTACAGCATGTATCAGAATTACATTCCTTTTAAAGGCTGAATAATATTCCATTGTGTGTATATGCCATTATCCATTCATTTGTTGGTGAACATCTGGGTTCCTTCCACCTTTTGGCTATTGTGAATAATGTAGGGATTCTTGAGTCTCAGCAGCCTGGTGGACAGCTAAAGTTTGGGAAGGAGTCCAGAAGGAGGTTCTGCTCCCATATCCTAGGCCTCCTAGACCTACTCCTCCACATTTCCCCCTCCCACACCCCTCCAGCCACACTGGCCTGCTGGCTGCTTCCTGCCTTAAGTGCACACTCCCACCGCAAAGCTTAAACCCCTGCCATTTCTTCCCTGGGATGCCTTTCCCTGGGCCTTGTCTCAGCACCCGCAGGATGTTTGCATGACTCTGCTAAGAGGTCCCCTCTTCAGAGGTCCCCCCCCCCGACTCACCAGGATCATTTCCCTCCTTCCTTATTCGTGTTGTTCTAAGCACCTATCATACTCTAAACGAATCAGGCCTACCTATTTGTCTTCTTGGTCTTTGCCTGTCTCCTGCACCATGAGGCGAGTTCCACCAGATGACTGGCCTTGTCTGCCTTGCTCACAGCTGGGTAACCAATGTCTGCAGGGCAGCCCAGTCTAGTGCACCCAGCTCTTGCTAAGGATCTAATGTCCAGTGAATTCTCACACTTGTGCTGCTCTGGCTGCCATTAGAGCCCTAACCCCTTGCATCTCCCCCTTTTGCATCTAGATCTGTATTCACCACATCCTCTGTCCGAGACACCCCACCCTGTTCTCTGGAACCCCAAAATACCCTGTATCCCCAGAACCTTCCCCAGACATCCCCTCCTTCTTCTGCCAGGTGAGAGCCTGGCTATGCCTGAGTATGCAGCATTTCCCTCATCCCCTCAGCAGGGCTGTCCAGACCCCCACTCACTAGCTTGTTCTTCCTGGCCAGGGGGCCTTTGGGCCTGCTGTATGAGCCTGCCCCTCAGACCCTCGTCCTTCCTCTCCCGTCAGCCATAGGCCACATGGTTCTACCACTTTCTCTCTCTTAGCATTGCTGGCTGGACTTCTCATTACTTCCCACTTCCCTAAAGACTTTGGCATCAGAATCCCAGGCTTCCTGCCCACTCCACTTGCTGTCAAGGGAAGGAAGGAAGGGAGGAAGGAAAGAGCTAATGTTTTTCTCAGTGCCTACTGTGCACCTAGCACTGCTCTTCCTCAGGCTGGGGTGACGCTGGCTCCTCTGTTGACTCAGTCTGGCCCAAGCACTCTGGACATGGTGAGTGAGGGCTGGGCTAGTCCCTCAGAGCATTTGCCCTTCCCTTTGGAAGCACGCCTCCTTGGCCATGTCTTACTCATTACTCAGTGGCTAGCCATGTGCCATGAAGAAGGTGATCCCACATGTGCTCCCATGCTCACATGCACATGCATGCAATGCACACTCACACATGGGAGCACATGTTAGTGCTCACATGCACACAACCCTTCACACACATGAGAGCACACTCACGCACACCACACTCACACACATACACTCACACAGCGTCTCATCGTGCTTTTTCTTCAGGTCTTATCACCACTCTCAGAACCACAGGCAGATATTTTCTTTATAAGAACATCTGTCTTAATGGATTTTAAGCCCAAGTAGCTGAGTTTAATGCTCTCAACATGTGAAAATGTGTCAGATAGGATCATGGGCATCCCTGAGCCTCTGCTCTCCAGCCACGGAGACCTGGGAAGGGAAAGAGAATAGCGGAGGGAGTTCCTGGTGGTCAGCCAGAGGGAGAGCCTCTCCTGGTCGAGGGTGGCTCCAGCCACCTCCAAGGGATTGATGGTTCCTTGGATGGGAGGTTTGGGCCTTAAGTGAGGCCCATAGAGACTTAGGAGAGGTAGGCTACTCCACATCAAGTTAAACAGTGAGGGTGGCCTGAGGATCAGCCTCTGAGGATGGAGGGAAGAATGGGCAGGGGAGGGAATGGGGGAACCTCCTGTAGGAAGCCTCCCCAGCCTGTCACCTCTGGGAAATCTCTGCCAGTGGGAGGCAAGCTCCCTGAGGAGCTGATAGATTAATCTCCAAAAGGAGGGATCTAGAAATGAACCCCCAGCACCTTCCTGGACCTCACAGTCTAAGGGAGAGGGAGGGGCAGGCCAAAGGGCCACAGGTAGATAGTAGATTTCTCCTTCTGAGTTAGATTCCTCAGAAGTGAGAGGCAAGAAAACCACAGAGGAAAGACTGTGGAGTTGGCAAAAAGGGAAAATGAGCCACCATCCGTGTATGTTTTTCTGCAACTAGACTGACAGGGCGTGTGAAACAATGGACATGGTGGTGTTGAAGGCTGGAAGGGTGGTGGATGGCTTTCCTTTTTAAATGTCCCTTAATGTCTCAGTGGGTATTATTTAGGAGAAGGCATGTTTTTCCTGCTGGAATCTTGAGTCTCATTTGCCATCTTGAGATGCCATTTTTTGTCACTTTGATTTTCTTTCACAAGCCCTATAAAGATTTGCATTCAATAGATCAACACTTCTTTAGTACCAGCCCTGAGTCTGGGCATTTGGTCTCATGCTGCCTGTAGGTGAGGGGAGAGTGAGGCCAGAGAGGGGCCCACAGGCACTACAAGTAGCTGCCTGTGTGAGGCCATGAGGAGTCTGCGGGAAGGCACAGCAGATTTCTGGGGACTGGGATTCTGGGGAAGGCCCCATATAGGGCAGGATGCTTGAGCCCGCTTTGAAGGTTGAATTGGTTTTAAGGAAAGAGCCTTCTAGAAAGAGAGCAGAGCATAAGCTGGGAGTAGTGGGGGTCAGATGAGGAGCCTCGGAACTTCCTGCCCAAGGCAGTGCAGGAAGAAGAAACTGTGCAGATAGGAGGGACCCCATTGTAGAGTGCTTTGAAGGCAGAGGGTGAGTGCATCCAGGGTGGGGAGGTAACCCTGGAGTGCTGCCGTGCATTGTCCCCCTAAGCAGGGTGGGGTTGGTGGATTTCCCTTGTGCCTCATTGGGCAGGAAGTGAACACTTAGCGCAGTGTGGGCTGCTCCAGGCAGCTGGCTTGTGGACTCTGATTGTGGCAGCTGCTGCAGGAAAGCCAGACCTCTTTCAAATGGGCTTCCTGAGCGAGACTGCTGATCAGGGCCTACCCTTGTGTCTCTGTCTCTGACTTCAGAGTCCTTTCTCCCCCCAGACTGTCTATCATCAGCCTAGGAAGTCTTAGAGGCCCCAGGATTGTTACAGCACATCTTCTCTCTTCCATGCCCAGTGTTTCAGCCACCACAACTACAGAGGACCTCTGATTCCCTAATCAATCACCTAGTCCATCAGTCATTCAGCCTATAAACATTTACTGAGCCCTGCTCTGTGCCAGGCCTTGTGTCGGGCTCTGAGGACCTGACCATGTGTGGAGGAAAGGCAGATGGCCCACTTTTCTCTTGAGCCCTCCCCTCTTCCCCCTGTCTTCCTCCAGGGTTTTCTCTGACTCTGCCAGCCCACATTCATTTCTCCTTCTGGGAGTGCCCTGAACTCTATGCCTTCACCCCACCACACACACATGTGTGCACATTCAAGTTCTAATGCTTTTGTGTGTGATGGACAGGATTTTTTTGTGTGTGAGAACACTTACTTTGAATTTTTTTGGTAGTAATAAATTTGAAATTACAAGGCAAAGGTAGAGTTCAGAGGGTTTTATTCTCATTTTATTGCCTGTTATTTCCAGTGCCAAGCACCGCCAGCTCCATACCAGTTCTGCAGGCCCTTTGTCCAAAGGCAGGATCCTGCAGCTGTTGGAATAGCCCTGGCCAAGAGCTGGTGCAGTGCTCTGGGCTGTGGGGGCAAGTGACAAAGGGCAAGCGCCAACAGGGTGACTCTGGGAGCTGGGTGGGGGTGGGGCCCCTTCTGTTGTTTTACTCAGAGCTGAAACTAACGACCATAGATGATCCTCAGTAGCAATTTTCTTTTACCATTTTTGGGTCACAGATAAGTTTTTCCTTATTCTTGTATAGAATCATAAAAAGCAAGCAAGCTATTGCTAGTAAAAAAAAATAGTTTTTAAATTTTAAAATTGAAAAAAAAGCAGGCCAGGGGCTGCCAGGTGGCACAGTGGTTTAGTTCGTGCTTGGCAGCCCGGGGTTCACGAGTTCGGATCCTGGGCGCCCGCGGACGCACCGCTTGTCAGCCATGCCGCGGTGGCGTCCCATATAAAGTAGAGGAAGATGGGCACGGATGTTAGCCCAGGGCCAGTCTTCCTCAGCAAAAAAGAGGAGGATTGGCAACAGATGTTAGCTCAGGGCCGGTCTTCCTCACCAAAAAAAAAAAAAAAAATCACCTTAAAAAAAATTTTTAAAAAAGCAGGCCTGATTTCTGGACAGAGAGGTTTTTAACATGGAGTGGGCAGACATTACTTTGGTGTTTCTTTCTTCCCTAAAATACCCAATGGACATAGTTTTTGGATTCTATTGGCTTCCCCTGAGAAAGAAGTCAAGGGATCTCAGGCCAGGTGGGGTTTCCCTGGAAGTCTGGAAGAGCAGGCTCTGGAGGCTTCACACACTGGGGTGTTTCCACGTCCAGTCCAGTATCTGTGAACAGCAGGTGTTCAGCTGATTCATATATTGATGATGTAGGCACTGGGTTATCGTTCTACCTGCACTGTTGGCCCGTCTTCCTTCCCGTGCTTGGAGCAGGGCTGGACATGAAGTAGGCCCTTAGCCATCTTTGTGGGCTGAGGAGGTCTCCTGGTAGCCCCCCAGGACAGGCCGTTGTGCTGAGTTCTCACCCCTGGATCTGAAGACTGGGCAGGAGCTTGTTGAGCTTTCTGGGCCAGAGTTCTGGCTTCTGCCCTGTTGGGGTGGAGTAAGGAGAGTGGGGCCTGCTGCCTCCATGGTCACAAAGACTTGCAGTTTTCTCTTATCTTATCTCGACATCCTGGTTTCAGCAGAATTTGGAAGAGAGCTGACAAGCACAGCTCTATCCCCTTGGTAAAAGGCTGTAGTAGTAGAATTTGCGGGAGCTAAAAGCAGAGAAAAGCTGGCTCAGCTTTATGGGATGACTTCTGACTCCTGATTAGAGCCTCCTAACTTTAGGAGCTTTTCCCCTGAGCCAGAAACCTGGGATGCTTCACAGCTCAAAGTTGTCCCCATGTGGGGTCCCAGCACAGATGTCTGCAAGCTTGGGACTGGATGGGGAGCAAGAGCCTCAGTGGCTTGGGCTGGATCAGAACTCCTGGGGCCACTCTCGGGAGGCACAGCACTCCCAGAAGACAGAGTTGGTAAATGTGAACAGGGGGCTGGTACTGGGGCCAAGGCCTTTGAGAAGGCTGTGGAGACGAGGCTAAGAATTTGCCTGTCCAGTCATGTGTCCCTTCAGAAAGCTGAGCCTGGTGGGGAAGTCCATGGGGGTGTCTGGCTTGCCTAGAGGCACTTTTGAAGGGTGCTCTAGTCATCTTAGGCTGGAAAGGCCAGGAAGTTCCTTAATATTCAAATGCTGTACACATCACAGGTCTCGGTACAGGGATGTATTGTCATTTGCCCAGCCAGACAAATGCCCGTGTCCTGGGTTCAGTCCTTATGGTGCCCAAAAGGAAGAATTCCTAAGGTTGGGCCCTTGTTTCCTCTGGTATTCTAGGCTGGGCCATCTGGAAAGCCTGGGAGGTGATGGGAGAGCCCTTCAAGGAGATGCTGACTTGGGTCTCAGCTCTGGGTAGTGAGTCTTGTCTGGCCACCCACCTGTTTCCTCTTCCCTCCTCTGGCCCTCTTGGCTCCCAGCATGGGCTCCCACCTCCCTTGGCTCCCTCAGGAATCTCCTATTGATAAGCATTTACCCAAGTCTGATGAATAAGTGGGAAAAAAGACATTAAGGCACTAAAAGCAATAACACTCCCCTCCTACTGAGTTCTAGCTAAAGAAGCCAGCTTTCTTTGTACACTGTAGTAAAACCCAATCTTTGAATCCCTTCCCTTTGGAAGTTGTCATAATTAGCTGAACCACACCGACTTTGTAAAAGGTAAATGGTATAAATATGACTCTTTAACTCACCTAAAAGGAGTTGCTTTCAAGCCTTAGCAGGGTCCTTTCTTACAAACCTTGCCTAATTACAAATTATTTTTCATCAATTGATTAAAACAGCCCGTGGAACTTCTGCCTCCTTCAACTGGCAAACAGGGATTGCACCCACATTAAATCCTGGGAACCCCTGCCCTCATGGGGTGCTCAGTCTGACCTGAGAGACAGACAGTGAACAGATAGTGCCTTGCAGGGGGGCAGCACAGGGACCGGGCTGGTAGGGGATGCATAGATAGGGAGACCCCAGGAGGCTCCACACTAGAAGTCAGGTTCAAATGGTGCTGTGGCAGTGTTCACCTAGCTTTCTGGACATCCTGCGGGCATGGATGCAGGAAAGCCCCTGGCTTGTCAGGGAGCTCCCACGCCTCAGGCAGGGCTTGCATTAGGGGGTGTGTGGGTGATGCTCAAGGGACAGGCTGGTGTGATAGGCAGCGGCCCACTGGTCGCGGGCCAGATCACCCGTTGAGGAGTTTGGCATCCATGGGTTTCAGGAGGTCTAGTACCTTCTGAAATAAAACAAAAATGTTTATGAATGTGTAATTTTCTTCTTCCTAGGGATAAGGTTTAAGGTTTTAAGTCAGATTTATAAAGGGGTCCATGCTTCAGAAAACTTAGAACTTGCACAGGTGGGAAACCAGGGAAAAATGGCATTTGTTTTGAGTTGTAAAATGTCTTCTGGTTAAATATGATGAATTAAAAGCATCTCTTTGCTTAGTCTCCTTAGTGAAACTAACCAAAAACTGCAAGAAGAACAAGAAACAGAAAACTCTATCTTCAACACAACTAAGACACACCCATAAGCTGAAATGCAATAAACAAAGAATGGTTTCCAAGTACAGGGAAAATGAGTCCGGGATGAGGGAGAGTTCTAGGAGGGGAAATTTGCCTCTGTGGAACTAGGGCAGGGAGGTCAAAGTCCAGAGGGCCAGTCCCAATAACCCTCTTCTTGGACTGGTTAGCAAAGCCAACATATGTGGAGACATTTAGGAGTGTCTCTGAACCCTGCATAAGGCCAAGGAATTACTAGGGAGGTGGAGTTGTCCAAGGAGTTGAGCAGGTGGGGAAAAAATCATGGGTTGCCAGCAGCCTGGACAATGGAAATACAAAGGAAATTAAAAATAGGTATAATTGGTATTCCTGGAGAAGAGAACAAAACAAATGGAACAGAGTAATTTTCAAAGATATAATAGAAAACTTTTTACCCCTGAAATAAAGGAACACATAAATCTTTAGTTTGAAAGGACTTACTGAATTTCAGGAAAAATAAATATGGAATAGTCAACCCTAAAACATATCTTGGTGAAATTACCGAACTTCAAAAAGAAAATAAAGAGTTGTATTTCACCCAGAGGAAAATGTTACCAAATCTCTAAGGAGAGCTCATCAGGCTGGCCCAGAGCCCTCCACAGTAGCAGTCAATGCTGAAAAACAGCGGGGCTGTACCTGCAGAGTCTCAAGGAAAGAAAGGGTGAACCTAGACTTTTATATTCAGCCAAGCTGTTGTTCAAATTTAACAACCACAAAGATATATTCAGACATTCAAGAATTAGGGAACATGGTTCCTATGAGCTCTTTTTAAATGAATGAATGAATAAAAATTTCTAGAGAAAAACTCCATAAGACCTGAATGGAGAAGCTATGATTAAAGGACTAGTAACCCCTCAACAGAGATTAAGAGGATGGCATCTATCATTCATACGATGCCTATCACAAGCACCACGCTACAAGAGATGTCCAGCCTTCAAAGTTACACTGAGCTCATGACATTTGATGCTTCCGCTGACTGATGCCCACATACAGCTCTTGGGACTCTGGGAAAGCCACGGGGTGGAGGTGAACATGGGACTGAGGGGAAAGTCAGAGGTAAACACTACATGCATCCTCTGTTCTCTTTCTGGTGGGAATGAATTTGGTCTGAGGTGACCCTGGCCCAGTTCTGAGTGAGACACTCCAGGAAGCTGGATATCACTTGAGGCAGGTCTAAAAGGTCTGGTTTTGTTCTCTGTCATGGATGACAAATTCATGCCCTTTGTGTTTATGTGCCCTACTCCTGGGTTCATGACAGACCTCCCTAACTGATGGCAACAATCTTTCCCACTGATCCATCTCAAACCCAGCCCTCCAGGCAGTCACTACTAATTAATGGGGTGAGAGGAAGATGAGCCTTATTTCCTGTCCTTGTTCTGGATTCAGGAGACTGACTGGGCCTGAAGGGAACCAAGGCCAAATCAGATTGTCCTGAGAGATGCTCTCAACCTAGAGGACCCGCGTGGACCTCAGGGCTGAGGAAGGAGTTCCCCAGGGCTTGCTTTCCTTGCGATTATGGCCTGACTCCATCTTGCTCCTAGCCTCCCAGTGGTCTCTCCTCTTACTTTGGCAGCTTCCCTTGGCCTGTGTGATTTCAGCAACTCTTTTCCTACCAGTTTTTCTTGCCACATTCTCTGACCCACCTACAGTCTCATCCCAAACTCTTTTCCCTCAGCAATAGCAAAGCAGTCAGAGCTCATTGCCTTAAACATGTTCTCTGCTGGCCCAGATGGACTGGCCTGGGACCAATTGAAGCTTGTTATTTGGCCACAGGGAGAGTCCCAACTGCTAGACGTTTCTGAGTGGAAAGGATGAGTGGAGATAGTGGGTTTCTGGGTAACACTAATGGTTTCTTCCCATGAGTTTGTTTGCTTAAGGGTGTGAGTATGTGTATGCTCAACTGCATCAGTATACACCTGCTGTGGGGGCTTTCACCAGGCTGGCATGGTGCTTTGTTCCCACCTGTATCAAGGAGGGAGTCTAAATAACTCTGGAGTCTTTTGGGTCTTGGAAACTTACCCTCATAATGGGGCAGCAGCTTCAAGGGGCTGGGAAGTTAGGAGGGGAGGATGTCAGCCTCTTGGGGAGCTCTGCTTATAGCATGACCCCTCCACTCTGCCCAGGAACCCTGTGTGTGGCGCCTTCCCTCCCCGGCCATCAGGGCATCCTCTGGCTCCAAGAGAGCATCTCAGGGGCTCTGAGCCCATGGTGCTGGCTTCCTGTCCAATCACAGGCTCCTCCTGAGTTCTGCGGCTGTGTTATGGAGACCCTCACCTCTGTGCTGTTGCTGAGCAAATTCTTTTTGGTTCATAGGTGGTCAGGAAGGCTGGTGAGGGCAGCCCCCAATGGCCTGGGGCCTCCCTGACACTGACCTAAGCACACCTTCAATGGGGCAGGGCTGGGGTCAGGAAAGAATCCGGTCTGGGCAACCAACAGAGACTCCTTTAAAGACTGGGAGATTAAGAATTTCCTCAGCAGTGGCCTCCAAACTGGGGCACACATGCCAAGGAGAGGAGGGAGACAAGAGAGTCAACTGAGGCATAGGAAGAACACGTGAAAACTCCTATGTACCTTTATTTCCTATCTCAGCCTTTCAAACTTTTCCGTTTAGGGAGGTGTGTTTTGTCAGTAATATATATACATGTAATTGGTGGATAAATATTGATATGTTGAAGATATGCCAACATGTTTTATTGATAGGGATACATGATCAAAAAGGCAGGAGGCCACTGGCCTGAAAGCTGGGTAGGTCAAGAAATGTTTTCAATGTGAAAACCGGAATTTTTCTAAGCTCAAACTTTCTGAATTCCTGCATCCATTCCTGAGAGAGTTGTTCCAGGACCTGGCCCCTGGTGACCACCATTCTGCAGCCCCTGCTTCTCTGCCTGAATACAGAGGGACCACCAGGGCAACCCAGTGGTCCTTTCTGGCATGGGTCTCAAAGAAGAGGGTCCCCCCCACAGCATCTGCCCAGCCATAATTGCCTATTACAGAAAGGTCAGCCGTGAACTTATCAAAACGTTGTTTGAAGCTGTGGGACTCTTCCAGCTGCACTGACTTAGAAAAACAGTTTCTTGAAGCTCACTCCCCTCCTGGTGAACAAAGACAGCCATTTATTGATGTGAAATATTTCTCTTCCAAATATTCAATTGGAGGCAGTGGGGAGCATGCTGCCACGTGGAACCCAGCGTGGTTTTCTCTCTGAAGCCTGCTCTGTCTCCATGCCTCTCTGCTTTTCTTTCCAGTCTGCTTCCGCCTGAGCAGGCCCTCCCTGAGTGCAGCTAGCAGAGTGGCTCCAGGCTCCTTCCCACCATGGACCAGGGCAGCCATGTCTCTCCCTGATGGCCCTGCTCTTATGGATGTTCCTGGTGTCTGGAGTATCTTTGGTCACTGGAGCTTGTTGGGCTCATGCCTTTCCTGGGCATTTCTGACAGAGGGGAGCCCAGCTTCTGGCCAGTGGAGTCTGGATTATGTCTCCCAGTAGTGGTCATTGTATGAAACAGGAGGCCACGGGGGCACTGAGGAGTGCTGATGGGGAGGCTGACTGAATTGGCTCTGTGTCCTTCTCCAGCAGCTCTCCTGTGGCAGGGGGTCCTTTTTGCCTTGCTAAACAGCTTTAAGACTTGTTTCTGATCAGTCAATAGCCTTAAGTGCTGAAAGGGAGGAAAGCTGGTAGAAATCCAGCTATTTTTACATCGTCTACTTTTCTTGGCCATCTTTTAAAAATATCTGTGCCCTAGATAAGGCCTTTTTAGTCTCCTCTTGCTAGGCTTCCAACCACTCCTTCACATCTCTGCTCTCTCTCTCCTTCTCCACCTACCTGTCCTCCTGTGTCTTTTCTGCTTTATGGCAGTGTCCGTCTCCCCTCCTTGCTCACCTGTCCTTATCCCAGCCCTCCTCAAGGAATAGGGCTCCCTGAGGCTGCTGAGAGGAACCTTGACTTCAAGGGGACTCACTGCTGATGATCCATATCTATGAAACCAGATCTTCCCTGGGGCTGGGCTGGGGACTGCCTGTGGACACCTCTCTCCTCTTTTCCTCCCTCCCTCCCTTCTCTGCCCAGTGGAGACCTTTGTTAAGACCTCCTGGAGGTCACACCTCTTCCCTCTTGAGGAGGCGCTGGTCTACTCCAGCCACCCTGGCCCCCTTGGGACTTTACCCAGGGGTGTGTCACAGACAGTTCTCCTGAATCTCCTGCCATGGATGGGCCCTTGTGTTCAGTGGGGTAGGGAGCTGGCCCCTCCAAAGCTGTACTGGGTGGGAGAGGGCCTGGGCAGTCCCAGTGTGTGGCCCTCATGGGTGTAGCCTTTTCCTCTGCAGCTTCTCAGGCTTCTCAGTCATCAGGTGCATAGACTCCTTACAGCACATTGTTGATGCTTCTCCTACTGGAAACTTCTCTAACCCTGGGGGTTGTGTCTTTTTGTTCTCTTTTCTCTGACTTCTCTGTTTCCTGTGTCTCTTCTGCTCACATAAATGTTGATGCTCACCACAAATCTTTCCTGAACCACTGCTCTCTGTGTGGTCTATATCCCTGAGGCTTGCCTGTGAACTGAACCCTTAACTCTCCTAGATAAAAATATCTAGACTTATCTGAATTGAACTCATGCTCTGAGCCATCTCCTGATGTCTCTTAGACCCCTACCCCCACCACCAACTCCACAGAACCAAACCCAGCCTCATGATTTTGCCATTTCACTCCCCATTCTCCACCCACCAATTGGCTTCTCTCCCTGAATCCCCCATTTCAGTCAAAAGGACCACTCCTCCCTGGACCTCAAGCCAGAATACCCCTGCTGAACCTTCCCTCCCTCTCCCCGCCGTGGACTATCTCTTGGGCTATTGCCTTATTCTCGCTGTTTCTCTATCTCCACCATCTCCTCGACACAGAGCCAGAGCACTCCCTTGTTTGAAAACTTTAGGGGCCCTGCTCTCCTGGCCCTCCCCATTTTAGCTCTGAATTTCCCTGTAGTCCAGGTAGTTCAGCACACATGATGACAGCCAGGAGCTGTTCCAGGTGCTGGGATAGCACTGATGTACACCTCCTGTGCCTTCCCTGCACTGCCACTGAGCATGCTCTGACATGCCTCTGGGCCTTTGTGTGTGCTGCCCCTCTGCCTCGCTTGCCCTTTCACCTTGGGGAGAACAGCTTGTCATTTGAGACCTGGCTTAGATGTCTCCTCATCCTCAGAGGCTCAGACTCCTGCCCCTCCCACAGCCCAGGGGGCAGTGTGTCCTGCAGTGGTTTGTTTGCACGTCTGTCTCCCCTCTACACGGGAGGCCTGCAGAGGACTTGATCCCTGTCTGATTCACTTTTTTAAAATTTATTTTAATTAAATATTGAAGACATATTTATAAAGAATGTAAGGATATTTATAAAATATGTGTAAGATGTAAAGGACGATAATGCACTAAACACTTGTGGACTCACCTTCTGTTGTAAGAGACATGATCTGTTCATACCATCAATCCCTATCACGGGGCCTGGAACTATTCAGGGCTCAGTAAACGTTTGTGAACAACTGAATGCCTGAATGAATGAATGTGGTTTTCTCTGTAAGTCTCTCAGCGTTACTGGGAAAACTCCAGGTAAAGTGGTCCTAACTAAATCGTGTCATTGCCCTAACTCAGCCCCACTCCGGGAGCTTGCTGTACTACTCACATGTCTTTCTGTTTACTTTGCATGTGCTTACTGAGTGCCCACCCAGTGCCAAGTGTGGTGCTGGGTCGTGGGCTATGGTGGGGAGCAGAGTGTCAGAGAACTCTTCCTAGGGAGCTTCCACTTCAACAGCTCCTCAGAAAAAAGAAAAAAATAATCCACAGAACCCAGATTGCAGTGCTTCCCACCCATCTCCAGCCTCACTGTGCTCCCCCAGAGAGGCAGTGTGGTCACTGGTTAAGGACATGGACAGGTGGCTTTGATATTTGAATCCCAGCTCCACCACTTGCAAGTCATAATGGCTTTGCAAGTTACTTAACTTCTCTATGTGGCAGTTTCCTTGTCTGTGAAATGGGCAAGATGGATCCTACCACATGGATTTGCTATGAGGCTTAAAGGAGTTAATACATGATGGGCGCTTCACACATAGTGAGGTTTGTGGTGAGGGCTTGGTTGGCATAACTACCACTGTGGTCAGCAGTGTATTCTATGTGGTGGGGCTGGGTGTACAGCCAGCAGCTGCAGAGGACTGCAAATGTCATTCCTGTAGTCCTCTCTGGCATGAGATCAGATCCAGGGAAGGGCCGAGTGCCATGCCAGGCATATGCCATGTTTTCTCAGTTCTAAGACAATTTGGGGCCACATTTTACCATTCTGAGTTATGACATGCCTACAGTCCACCCATTCAGGAAACATACTGAGTGTCCAGTGTGTGCCAGGTGCTGTACTAGGCTCTGGGACACAGCCCACACAGAGTTCCTGCCCATACAGAGCTGGCAGTTTAACGCAGAGATCACAGATGATACACACAGCAATACATATGTTATATGATGAGTTAGAAAGTATTCAGTGCCAAGGAGAATAAAGAGGCAGGAGGAATAGAAGTGGCATTTTAAGTAGGGTGGCCAGGGAGGTGTCCCTGCAAGGATGCCACCAGAGCAGAGACTTGAGAGAGTGCAAATGCCAGCAGCAGGAACAGCAGATGCAAATGCCCCAAAGCAAGAGTGGGCCTGGCATAAGGGAAGTGGAGGGAGAAAGAGAGAGAATAGCAGGAGATGAGGCCAGAGGGAAAGTGACTGAATCTCCTGGATTCTCATGGGCCATTGTAAAGCCTCTGGTTTTTCCTCTGGGAGGGAAAGGAAGCCATTGGAGGGTTTAAGCAGAGGAGGAGGTGATCTGACTTATGCACGTAAAGGATTATCTTGGCTGCTGCATAAAGAAGACCATAGAGGGGCACGTGGAAGTAGCCAGGCTTGTGCAGAACTGAAAAAAGAGGGGACAGTGGCTTGAACCAGGCGAAGCAAGGAGGGAATGGGAGTGACCAGACTCTGAAGCCAACAAGATTTACTGATGATTGACGTAGAATGAGAGAAGAAGGGAGTCAGAGATGACTCCAAGAGGAAGACTGGGCGAAACACATTTGGGGAAGATCAGGGGCTCAGCTTGGACCTGTCAAGTTTGACATGCCTGTAAGACATCTCAATGAAGATGTACAGTTGGCAGTTAGACAAGTGGGGGGTTCAGGGGAGAGGTCTGGGCCAGAGATACACATTTGGTAGTTGTCAGTGGGAAATGAGATTTCAGTCCTTGAGTCTGGGTGGGCCTTTAGACTCAGGGATTGTGTGTACTCAGAGAAGCTAATTTGCACAAGACCGAGTCCCTCCAATGTAAGAAGCGGGGCTCTGGGATTGGGAGATGAGGAAGAACATGCAAAAGAGTTTAGAAAGGTGTGGCCAGGAGGGAAGAGGAAACCCAGGAGAAGGTGGTGCTCAGGAAGACAAGTGGAGAACTTACTTCAGGAAAGAGAGAGTACTCAGTGGTATCAAGTGCTGTGACTGAGCAAGTGAGATGAGGACCTGAGAAGTGACTGTCGGATTTAATAATGTGGCCAATGAGGCCTTTGGTGACTGTGACCTGCGCAATTTCTGTGGAGTGATGGGCAAAAGCCAGGTTGGATTGGGTTGAGAGGAAGGAAGGAGAGGAGCAGGAGGTGGTGAGTGGAGACAATTCTTTCAAGGAGTTTTACTGTAAAGAGAAGCAGAGAAATGGGGTAGTAGCTGAAGGAGGAAGTGGGTCAAAGTTGTTTCTTTTTTTTTTTCAGGATAGGAGAAGCATGTTTGTGTGGTAATTGAAATAATCCAACAGAGAGGGGAAAATGGATGATGAAGAGGAGGGGAGAATTTGTGGAGGTGAGAAGTGGGCCTTGGGAACAGGAAACATACAGACATTGGGGGACAGACGTCAAGAGGCCATGGATGTGCCAGTTCTCTTCCAGTGGCTCCCACTTTCTCAGTGAGATGGCAAGGTGGTTGTTAGTGACAGTGAAGAGAGGGAGGGACATGTCGGAGGCTTGAAGATCAAGGAGAAGGTGTGAGGAACCATCCAGGAGGACTGGAGTGTGAAGGGATCACAGACATGTATTGCTATCGCCAGGTGTCATCTGTAGCCACTGTGTGGTATGTGGCCGCACAGGCCTATGCAGGGAGCTTTCACCTGCAGTGCAGACTTGGCTGGGCACAGAAGGCATTGTTTGTTTATTCACTGTCACCACAGCTGAGTTGAAAGTTAACAAATTTGGGTCCCAATTGTCATATTAAATGTCCCCCAAAGACTTCATTGTAATGCAACATTGAATTAAAAAGTCACTGTGTGCACACAAGATTGCCTGTCACTTCTCAGGCAACAGAAATACAGTAGAAATTGCTAAATTTGTCAGAAGAACCCATGGACCTTGTACAGCCTGGGAAGGGGCTGCAGTGCCTCTACATGTTATAAAGGGCTCTCCATAACTTCTGATAAGCTTTCAAGGGCCTGCTTTTAAATTCCAGCCCCAAATAATTTAAGTAAAAAATGAAACTATGAATTTAACCAGGTGGGAATATTTCTTTACAGTACCTAGAAATCAGTCTACTGAAAGACCCTAGAGCCCAGGTTCCGAGTATGGTCCAGAGAGGCTGCAGCCACCATAATACTGACCTTCACAGCTGGTGGCAAAATGGCCCAGAGGGGCTGGACTTAGACTCTGGTTATCCTGCTGAAGAAGAAAGTGGCATGTCTATGGACTAGATGGGTGGATGTATGTTTTTGGTTGATGAAAGAAATGTTTGATGGACATTTAATAGTGCTCCTTTTTTCTGGAAGAGTCTTTATTAGATCAAAGGTGTGACTCTACATCAGCAGTTCCTCAGAAGGGAGGAAGAATGACAGAGTGTTTTGGAGTGGGCTCCTCGTCTCCCTTCTGAAATGGCTTGTCCTAGGACATTCTACCAATTGGCTTCTGAATCTTTTTGGCAAGCAGATAGCCTTCATTTAGGGGTAGCAAACTTAGAATCCCCTCCTGTCAGTCAAACTCTACAAGGACTCGGGGCACTGGGGCAGAAGGGGCCAGGGCAAGCTCCCCCACAGGTGGCTGTGGCCAGGCCTCCCCAGTGGGTCTCAGCCAGTCTGCCCCATCTCCTGGGTGCCGTTATCCACCGAGATGAATGCAGACTGAAGCAAGCATAGAATTTCAGGGAAGAAATATAGAGCACTGCCTTTGGCTTTTTGTGCTCAGCTTCTTTCATTAGAAAATGAAAATTGGCAGAAATAAATTTAAGTTGGGTCAAAAGGAATATAAGGTTTAGATTCTACCTCATTGAACTACTCAACTCTGCTGGCTCCTCTGCAGCTGGGCCAGGTCAGGATGGAGATGGGGGTCAGGCACATTGGACTTCCCTCGGTTGTTCCTCAAGGGCTGGATCCTAGAACTCTAACCCCACCCAGCCTTGCACAAGTGGAAAAGCAGCACTTCACCCATCTTGATGGACTGGGTCTGGAATCAGGCCTGCTGGAGGACTGCCAGAAGGAAGGCTTCTTTGTCCCAGCTGGAGAGGGCATTAACTAGGCATTAAGGTGCCTCCCCTACCCATCTCCAGCTGTCTAGGGTCAGCCTTTGAAGGGACAAGCCAGACCTGCCAGGGTGATAGCTCTGAACTTGAGCTGCATGTTGGAATCATCTAGGGAGGAAAAAATACTAATGCTGGAGTTCTGCCCCCACACTTTCTGATATAATTTGTCTAGGGTACAGTCTGAGAGTCAGAAATTTAAAAATTACCTTAGGTATTTCTAATGTATGGGTTTAGAGCCTACTCAATGTGTGGTCCGCAGACCACGGTATAGATATCACCTTAGAGATTCTTAAAAATGCAGACCCCTTTCCAGACATACTGAATCAGAATCTATACTTTATCAGGATGTAAGAGGGAACGTTCATGATCCTACCACATGGCCTGGTGCTGAGGGTTGAAGTGGAAGATGCTTGTCAGGGGCACAGTTAGCACTCAGCAAATGGTGGCTTTGATGATGCCCCTGGGCAGGAAGAAGAGGGTGGTGATGGGCTTGGCAGGGTCACCTAGCTTGGTAGAGACCTTTGCAGGCTGCTTCTCTAAGATGTATCTCTAACGCAGTCATTTTCAATGTCATTTCAGCATTTCCAGGAGACTGGACCCCAAGGAGCCCCTGGGTAGCCAGAGAGCAGCTTCCCCAACCCTGAAGCAGGCTTCTGCTGCTGCTTCCGGCTGCGAGAGCCCCCAGGAGACGAGGGCACAGGGCCCAGCAGGCCAGGAGGCTGATGGCCCCCGCAGGACGCTGCAGGTAGACAGCAGGACACAGAGATCAGGGCGGTCCCCCTCTGTGTCACCGGACAGAGGCAGCACCCCCACATCACCCTACTCCGTCCCCCAGATCGCCCCCCTTCCCAGCAGCACGCTGTGTCCCATATGTAAGACCTCGGACCTCACGTCGACCCCCAGCCAGCCAAACTTCAACACCTGCACCCAGTGTCACAACAAGGTCTGCAACCAGTGTGGGTTCAATCCCAACCCTCACCTCACCCAGGTAACCACCTCTGCGCCGGCTTCCCCTACCTGCCTTCCCATGCTTTCCCTGTTCCCTTCCCCTCTTCCACCAACTGTCTTTTCCTGATCATTTCCCTTGGCTACCAGCATCTGTGTCTTCCTGAAGCTTATATCCTGGCTCTAAGATGTGGTAGCAGAGAGCAAGGCCTGGCCCCAGATCTCCTGAGGGATTCCTGCACCTCCTGAGTGCTTGGGCAGAGTCCCAGAGTAGAAGATAGTTTCTTAGGTAGTCCAAGTTTGACCTGGAAAAATGGCCTTACAGAGGGCCAAAGATGATCTTTTGGACAACTTTTACCAATGGATGCTCATTTGGAGAGGGCCATGAGTAGCTGCGGGACCCAAAGGGAGGCAAATTTCCCTGGCCCTAGGCCAGCCTCTCTCCCTTACAGTAGGCCCTGGAGGGGGATGCTGGTGAGGGGAGCAAGGTTTTAGGGGAGGCAGAAAACTGCCTTCCAGCTGGGCTCTGGGAAGCTCCTCCTCTGTGATTCCATTCCAGTTAGCTGGGGCCTGAGGTGGTGGAGCAGCTACTCATACCCAGAGAAACAACCTTGGGGTAAAGTAGAGACCCAGGCAGGGGGGCAAGCATTCGCAATGGGTGACAGTGTCCTACACTCACCAAGAGGCCACTGTAGGGCCATTTCCATGAAGTTGGCCTCCTTTCCGCCCCAGAGGACCCTGGGTCCACAACCTCATCCTGGCTTTGTTCAGGGTACTTTGAGTTGCTGTGAGATGCTCAGCCAAGCCCCTGGAGTCTCTCTTTGGTGACCTGGAGCTGGCTGCTCCAATTTACTACCCGAACTGGGGCCATGCCTTTGAAATGAACTGAGCGGGTTTGCTGGCTTCCTCCCTCTCCTCTGGAGTAACCCATGGAAGTCTCTGGTTTCCCCCCAGGGCTCTGCCCTTGAACAGGATGGAGAGTGGCTGACTACAGGCACAGGCATGGCCGCCTCTGGAACTACCAGCAGCAGGAGCCATTGGGACCACATGGGTGGGGGGATAAGTGAGAATAATTGTTCACAGGTTGGGGTCTATTTGTGACATGAGGTGCTGTGGGTGTGGGACGTGTGGTTTGTGAGAGTTAAGTGTGAGATTCCGAGGAAGGAGCTGCCGGTATGGGAAGATGACTCAGTGCATTTGGAGTTGCTCCTGGAGTGTGGGGGCTTCCTGAGGAGGCATGAACACTCGTGATTATTACACCTATGATTAGAAATGGGCCCATCCCTGCACTGATCAGTTAGGTAAGTGTTTGCTCTCCAGTATTTAGAACAGTGTGATTAAGGCCAGGGAGGCTCACCTGTGTGTTTCTGCCAGCAAGAAGCCAGAAGCACCTGGCCTCACAGGAACAGGGAGGCTTGGCAGGCAGAGATGAGAGATGTTCCAGCCTTGCCCCTCTGGGTTCCAGCTTCCCTGAGATGCTCCCTCAAGCCGCAGAACCTGAACAACTCTGGGTGGGGTGGGCGGAGATCAAGGGAGACCCCCACACGGTGGCACCAGTTTGCTGGTGGGCATACCAGTCCTTGCCACACAACAGGCTCCCCCAAGCCTAGGACCTTTGATGAGGTGGGAAGAGAGCCAGCCTTTGACTGTGCCTGGAAAAACAGCAGAGTGGGAGGGCTTTGGCGACACTCAGTCCATCTGCCTCATTGTGCTGGGAGGAAGCCGAGGCTCAGGGCCAACAGAAAAGGGGCCTCAAACTTACTGCAGATTCACAATGTTTGGTGAAGAGCAGGCCTCCCGGCCAGGTACTTCAAACACATGCTGGGCTGGACAAATGTAATGGTTCTTTGCTATGAGACATCTCAGGGCCTTTAGCATCCTGAAGGGCACCATGGAGCTCCAAAACAGGGCTGTATCTGGCAACCTTTTCCAGACTTGCTTTCACAGAACATTAGGGCTGCTGTTCCATGGCATCCAGTTTTGGAAATGCTGACCTAGTCCATTCTCCAGGTTCTCATCTGGTGGATACCCTTTTCTGCCGGAGTCTCCAAGCAGAACTTTTCTTCTCCAGGGTTGGCTTTCAGTGGTGTTCCTGTCAAGGAAAAAGAACCCTTGGCACATTTTCCTGAGGGGCTGGCAGAGCCTGATTCTTGAGTCAGAGTGGTTGCCCTCGGTCACTTTGCTAAGAGCCAATCACCTCCCTGGTCATGCTTCCACATAATGAGAAAACAAGTTTGCAGGTTTTGCTTGCACACCTGCTGATAGATCCACCCTGGTCAGACCACATCTGTTCTGGCACCTCTAAACAGATGTTATAGTGGCCAAGAAGGCTGTTTCTAGGATTGCCCTGGTGTCTCTGGGCTGGGTTCCTGCCTGGCCTGAGGTTCTGGGCAGTGTGAGGGGCTGTTTCTGAAGTCAAGTGTGTCTAGGTGTCAGGGGCTCCGGCAGAGTGACCTTTACTAGGAAACCCAGCTCCAGGACTCACTTCCTTTTTCAGTTTCTCACTTCCCAGGAGGGGTGCCCAGCTAGAGTGAAAAAGGGTTGGGGGACTGCTGGTCCCAGCACAGATGCACTGCAGACACTGGTCATGGGGAACATCATGGGGACCCTGTCTAGATGTGTGGGGTTGTGCCTGAAACTGCTAGTGTGGTAGTGCTGAGCCCTGGTTGAGGATGGCTGGCAGCCTGGGTCCTGCATCCTGCCTCGAAGGTCACTGAAGCCTCATCAGGCTGTGTCAGCAGGATGCATTGCTCCTCAGCTTCCCATGACGGAGGGAGATAACAGTCCTGGAGAGGGGCAAGGGCCACACAAGTGACGTGGTGGGTTTCATGGCCTCTCTGAGACTGCCAATGAGGCTGCTCTTGAATCTTTGGAAATGCGACCATGAAAAATGGACCTTTTATCATGGGTGTCACAAGTAGAGAATCATTGGCTGGTTTATAACTCAAGTTGCAGCACAGATTAGGAGTGTGATAGAACTGTTGTGTTGAATGGCTACGTGAGGACAAATGAGCAGAAAGGCGGGAAAAGATTAGCACTACTGGACCAGTGGTCACTGGAACAGGGTATTTTTACTTTTTTCTCTTATGACCACTGTCAGGGTCTTATTACTTTAGCTGGATCCTGCAGAAACAGCAGACCAAGTCTGGAGGTGAGAATCACGTAGGTAAAACAGTCAGCCCTATTTGACTAGAGCAGTTTCTGAGATCTGGAATCACTGCTTTTTTCTGGCTGGTGGACCCAAGCTTCTTCTGTCAGCCCTGGGGCTGCCGGATGGGTACTACACACACAGACATGGCGCTTGCTCTTCTGCGCCTGCCCAGGTTGGCCAGCTCTTGAGGCTGTGATGCCTTGAGAGGAGGATGCCTGCCTACATACTTTGCTGGGTTTCTGAGTGCCTGGAGCCCATTGAAACTCCATGGAAGTCGGGGAAGGAGCTCAGAGCACCCTCTGTTTACAGACAAGGAGACCAAGTCCTGGGCAGTCTTGGTTTATTCTGAGTCATTCTGGAACAAAAGAGCTGGGAACACAGAACAAGTGGGTAGGTCTCCAGCTTTCCCCCAGGGACTCCCAGCCCCATTTACCCCATCCACAGTCCATTTTTGCTCAGGCTGAGGATGGTTTGGAACAAACAGGGCTATCCCAGCCATTCTTCATGGTGGAGGCCGTTTTTTCTGGGAGTTCTCTAGTCCTGGTAGCTCAGGGCAGGTGAATAATTTAACCTGTTTGAAACCATGGCAAAAGACTAGGGGTTTCCTTGTGGGGTCTGAACATTTCTCACCACCCACAAGAGTTCTGCCTTGTGAGGATGCACTGACCAGGAGGCCAGAGGTGTTACCAGTTAAGCCCATTCAGTGCCCAGTGATGGGGAGAAGCAGGAAGATTGTTCTCCTCTTCTCTCCCTGGAGGTGGGTTATTAAACAAGTATCTTAAACTTCCTGAATGTCAGGTTTCTCTAAAGGAGAAGAAGAGGTCCAGGAACCAGCCTCAGTGGCTTTGCTGATGCCTCAAAGCTGCTCAGGCCTGTTAGCCCACCTCTCTGCTCTTCAATGATTCAACATTCAGGCCTACCACCCCTTTCTCTTCCAGGAGGGAGGCCCTTGTTGCACTTGTCAGGCCTCTATTCTGATGGCTGGGGATAGGAGACAAGGTGTGGCCATGAGCCAGCTGGGTGGAGGGTAGGAAGGCAAGGTTGGGGAGGGCAGTGGGAATGGGAATGAGCTGCTGGAGAATATGAGCAGTGGCCTGGGGCGGGCATAGCCCGTCTCTGCCAGCCCTTTCAGGGGCCTCCCTGCCCTGCTCAGAGCAGCCCAGTAGCACATCCTGGCCTGGAACTCTCTGGATGTGAGTCTGTCCTCACCCTAGGAGCAGCATCACAGGAGTGAGTGCTGTGCAGCGACAGGACTGACTGCACGCCTGTGCTTCCAGATTGGATCAGCAGAATCCTCCCAGAGCACCACCTAAAGTGAGGCTGCAGCCTGCACCTGGGAGGCCCACCATCTGCCTCAGTGGAGAGCAGCAACAGGGCTGCCACCCCATCCCTAGCCTTCCAGGTTCAGGCAGCCCATCTCTCTCCAACCTCCCTTGCTCTAGTCAGAATTGCTTATAAGCCCCTCTGAGAAAACTACAGAAGAGTGATCATGGCCTTTCCTTGCCTGTTCCAAGGTCTGGACTTTGCTGACATCAAGCCAGGGATGTTTAATTCACTGTGCCCACCCCTCATCCCTGACCCATTGGCAACACTTGGGCTTAGGCACTTACCCAGGGTGGGTGGTGTGGAGAAGGGAGGGAGACAATGCAGTGGCCACAGGCCTCTTCCTCTACTGCCTGCATCCCACTCCTTTCCGGCAAGGGCTGGGGTACCAGATGGCTTGGGGGTGGTGCTGTGAGTGCAGCACAGATCCCTCTGTTGTAACCACCAGTCTTGCCTCCTTCCCTCTGTTCTTTCCTGGCCACACTGCTGCCTGGGCTAGTGAGGAATGAGGAGCAGGTGTTAGAAGGACATGGATCAGCAGCAGGCTGAGGAGAGGCAAAGGTGTCCTCCACTTTCCTGGGCCCAGGAGGAGGTGATGTCTGCACATGTGCCCAGTCTTCTCATGTCCACCCCATGCAAAATGGAAGTGGCAGGCCCTTTGGGAGGCCTTTCTCCCAACATATGTCTAGTCCTTGGACTAAGTCTAGTCTTCCCACAGTAGCCACTTTGACCCAAACAATCTCCAAGTCAATAGGGAAAAGCCCTCCAACCTTCAGTCAGCCCTGGGCAGCCAGCCCTGCTGCCAGTCCATGCTACCAGTAGATAGGAACCTCAACCTCCTTGTTTGGACCACTGTGGAGTGGAGGCCAGAGCCGCTGGGGATATGTGGAAGAGACAGCTGTGCAGGAAGGGGAGTTGTTTCACAGCTGGAGCCATCAGGCATGGAACTCTAACTTTTGGCTATGAAAGGGGGCTGTAAAGTTATCTAAGAATGAATGTAAAATTCATCTGAAACAGAAAATATGAAATTTTATTCCTAAAACACCTGCTTTTATGTGTGAGGGCAAAAGAAACAGAATGAAAAGAGAATAGAGTAAAAATGATAGAGGAAAAGAGAAATAAGTAAAGTGGGAACAAGAAGAAAGGACAGAGAGGAGAGGCAGGAAGGGAGACCAGAGACAGGAAGAGGCAGAGAACAAGGAAAGTAACCAGTTGCTAGCTGGTAACCTGTTGGTTCTGCTTTTCCTACTATTTAGTTTAACCTTTGGCCTGGGCAGGCATGTTTGTATCCAGTCAGATGGTGGCCCTCTCCCTTCTTCTCATCCTTTCCTCCCTCCACAAATGCTTTTTGAGTCTTATGATAAGCTGTCCTCGACATTGGAGGATCAGGCAGAGCTGAAGCAGATGTGTTGCTTAGCCCTGTGGAGCTTGCAGGCCAGTGAGAGAGGGAACCCTTCCACCAATAACCACACAAGCAAACACACAGTCACACCTGGGGGTCAGGGCTGAGGAGGACCAGGAGAAAGGCTGAGGGGGCTTGGTGTGATGCCATGACAAGACTCTTGGGGGCTTCCTCAAGGAGGGGACATTAGGCAGCAGGCAGTTAGACTGAAGTGGAACCAGAGACAGGTAGAGGCAGGGGAGGCCTGAGGGAGAGTGCATGGTTAGGATGTAAGTTAATTTATAGTGGAGCCCATTTGCCTTGTGCCCATTCAGCTGTTTGGGTGTAGGCCTGGAGAAAAAGGTATGTAGTTGGCTCTAGTTCTGAAGCAGACACAGGTCAAGAGAGTGCAGAGTGTGACTGGAATGACAGACCATAGATTCAGCTGGGGAGGAAGCGATGTGAAGGCAAAGGGCCCCTGGAGGAACAGAAAGCAGAAGCTCAGTGTTGGGGTCTCCACGAAGCCCAAGCACTGCTACTGTGGGGAGAGCTGGGAAATGACCTAGAAGGCTGGAGGAGGACAGGTGCAGGGGCAATTTTGGAGGAGATGCAGTTTGGGGTGATGGTGAGTTTGGGGTGAGGCTGAGGGATAGAGGTGTTGGGTGGGTCAGCCGGGTGGCCACCGTCTATGATTGACTGTGGGAGTCAGTTCAGTGGAAGTCTGGGAGGCAAGGGCCAAAGACTTTTGAGAACTAGAGGCCATGATGAAAGGACCTGGAAGGCAACAGCAGCCAGAAGGGGAGCGGGGTAGAGAAGCAAGTGCTGAGCCTCAAGGGCCCCAGCGATTTTAAAGAGAGGGTGAGGCCATTGCCACATTTTGAAGTTCAGGGAGTGCAGCTTCTCCTGAAGAGATCAACTGGGGACTAAGAGGAGTGTGGGGGGACGGGAGTGTAGGGAAGTTGGCTTGGTCACTGGCAGGAGATTTTATAGGGAACAGTGGATGTTGGGAGGGAGGGGAGGCCGTCTAGGGCAGGGTGGGGAGAGTTTGAGGGGTATCAGGAGGTGGAGAGGTGATGTACCTAGAGATCAGCAAGGGGATGGATTCTCTCCCTTTTATGGAGCTCTAGGCCAGTGAGGTCTTCCAGCCCCAAGCAACAATTAGGTTCAGCCTCCACTCCCCTAGTCCTGGCCTCAGATGCTGGGCAGGTTCCCAGGGCCTCCCTCAGGGTCTTGACCTGATAAGATTAGCACAGCCCTCTCCTGTGGGCCAGGCCTGGCTGAGCCAGGTCTGGATCAATGTGCCCTGCCCTGTGGGACCCTGTGGTACCTGCCCCTAAGCCTGAGGCCAGCCACCTGACAGGTGAAGCATATTGTTGTCAGACTTGGAGCTGCTGGATGCTGGTAAGGCAGGTGATGTAGCCAATGCTGTGGGCAGTGCGAGGGCGCAGACCAGCCCTGACTCCCTCACCCAGCCCACCCTTGTCGAAGGGCTACAGTGGGATATGGGCCTCCTGTGGAGGCCTGGCCAGTGACTCACAGCCCAGAAGAGCATGGAGTCACACTGGCTGGTGGGGCCCTCCAAGGAACCTCTGGATTTGGCACTAGCAGGGAGGGCTTATTTATAAGCTGTTTCTGTGATGTTTCAACTTGTACCAAAATGGAAAAAAAAGCATGATTGAGGCATCAGGCATGATGTCACTGCAGACTGATCTGACACACTGAATGCCCACTCTCCCAGGGAGGGCTGGGCCTCAGAGGCAATCCATTGCTCTCTGCAGGAAGGCAGGCTAAGTGACATCTGCAACCCTCCTTCTTCCTTGCTGGTGGGGCGGGGGTGGGGAGAGTGGAAAGAGAACCTGTTACTGCTGGGGGCCCTCAGAGCTTCCTGGCCACCAAGGAGGTGATAGTGAGGCAGGTTCTACCCCAGGTGCAGAAGCAGTTTCCCTGAGCAGCATGCTTTGGGGCCAGACATGGCAAGCAAGGCTGGGTCCCATGCTCTGGTGCTAAAACACAGGATGGCAGGCTTAAGTACCACCAGTATCCTTGTGGGAAAGAATGTAGAAGCTCCTAGGAACTGCCCCTACTCCCCTCCCTGCCCCAGAGCCCAGTGGAGGGAACAGCAGGGAGTGACCACTGCAGACAGGTCATGGCTGGCTGTTCATTCAGCTCGTGGTTCACAGAGCCCCAGCCTGGTCCCTAGGCCTCTGGTTCCTTGGTGGGCAGTGCCACCTTAGCCGCTCTTCTACATACTGAACAGTTTGAGTAAGGGAGCAGCTGAGAAAGGCTCTTCTTGAGGAGAAAGTCCCTTCAGAGCCTCAGAGCCCATAAGGCCCTGCCTTTGTGAATCCCCAGCAGGCTCCTGGCAGAGCGGGCAGTGGCTCCTTATGGGAAGCCACTTTCCTGTAGCTTCTGCTTCCCTCACACCCAAATCACCTCTTGGCCTGCACACCACACTGAACCTTCCCATCCTTACTCCTGCCCAGGCCTCCATTGGGCTGGGGAGCAGGGATGTCCATGGAGGCTACTGCCAGCCCTCTGAGATGGTAGGATAGGCTTCCTTGCTGGCAAGAAGGGTCAGCTTGACAAAAGCTAGTGTCTGGCAGAGCCATCTGCCTCAGGGTAGTCCTCAGAAGTCCCCTCAGCTCCACCTCTGGCTCTTGGGACATGAGGTGTGTAGCTGGTGGCCTGCCCGTCTCTTGGCCGTGTGTCAGGTTAGGCTCATGGAGTTATTGGACAGCAATACCTGAGAGAGGTTTCCTGTCACACTGGTAGAAGGCCATTCCCTCTGATTCTGGTGGGCAGCCAGCTTGGAGGGTGCCAAGGAGCCATAGTCACTCTGTACTGCTGAGGAAAGTTGTCTCTGCTGCTGGTCCCAGGGCCAGGGGAGTCTGCCACAGACCTGGCCATGCATATGCAGCCTAGGTGGGCTGGGGGTGCACAGCTCTCTCTCTCCCTACCCAGTGGACAGCCTCTATCTCCTTAACACAGGGATAAGGACTTTGGAGTAGGGAGGAAGAGGCTGAGGATGAGCCCCTCAGCAAGCTCCTAGGGATCTGTCAGGGAGGCAGAGAGAGGGTAGTCTTGCTGGGTTCAGAGAGCTCCCTCAGTCAGTGTCCCCTTGGGAGGCTTTGTGTGCTGGGCCTATCTGCCTGGGCCTGAGCCTGGGAGTGGCTGGGGGAGGGTGCGGTCAAGGCTCCTCACCGTCTGGAAAAGGCTGGATAGAAATAGCTGCACCCATCTGGGCAATGAGTCACTGAGGGGCGTTTCGACTGTTTCTTGAAGAGGTTCTATTTTAGGTGAGATGCCTGTGACAGCCTGGGTGATGGGGGCTGGGTAAAGGAAGGTTCTGGTGGTGAGTGCATGAGTTTTAGCACATGCCCTTGTTCAACCCTGTCCAGAACCCAAGGGAGGGTCACCCTGAAGTCCCAGGATAAGGAGCCTTACCCTCCCAGCCTTACCCTCTTCTCAGGAAGTCCCACCTCAGGGCATGCTGCAGCCTGCAGGTGCACAACACAGATGGGACCCTGGGTGTGGGCTGGGCACCCCCCACAGGAACTGAGTTTGTGGCTGCCATCCTGGGCCAGACCCTGGGCCTACCCTCAGGAGAGTAATCCCCTCCCAGGGTCCCTCTGAGGATAAGCAGAAACAGCTTGCCCTTGGGAACTCCCACTTTGCCCATTTTGATGGGAGTAAGCCCCTCCCCCCCGCCAAGAGTGACCCTTCTAAAGGGGTCTTTGAACTGAGCCCCAAGGACACAAATTGTTTCTTCTGTGGCTTTCTCTGTCCAAATGTAGACAAAGCTGTCTTGGGTCTTAAAAAAACATCTGAGTGAATTAACAGTTCTCAGCTGGGGGGATGGCTTTACACCCCAGTGCTCTGGCATCACTGTTCTTTGGGTTTCCAGAGCTGGACTTGGTCTTTGAGGGCTCTGCCAGTGTTTTGCAGAGGCAACATCTAGACCCATGACTTGACCTGCGTGGGGCTGAGTGGCCTTCAGAAGAGGTAGGAATGCAGAAGGCACCTGGCTCCAGGCTATGGATCATAAGCTGGGCAGGGCTGTCAGGGCTTGTCTCACCAGCAGCACCCCTTCCTAGCTAGGTAACTGCGAGCATGTCACTAAATCATATTGGTTTTCTCTACTGTGAAGACACAATGAGAGAATGCCTGTGAACATGACCTGTGTGGTACTGGGCACAAGAAGGTGCTCACCAAAGTGCAGTGTTCTCCCCTCCTCAGATGCTGCTTTTGGGCTTCTGGGCAAGATAGCCAAGCCCAAGTTCCCCAACTGGCAAGTCAACCTCAGTAGCAGCAACAGCACAGCCTGTGGCCTCAAGGCAGAGAGCAGGGCTGGAGGCACCTCTGAGGGTGGACAGAAGGGCTTTCTGCCCCAGGAGCCAGACTGGACCTCTCCCTGGTGACTGGGCCATGATGGTGCTTTCAAATCCTCTGGCTGGTACCATAGTTGGAGCAGCCTTGGCCTCAGGCCTCAGCTCTGGTTCAGAAGGAGGAGCCTCCTCATCGAGGCACTGAATCTCCAATCTCATGGCTTCATCCTTGTGGGAGCTGTGTCCCCTATTAATAGGTTGTCAAGAGTAATCCCACAAGCAAGCTTCTCTGGAATGAGCCCTACTCTGTGCCACACACTGTGTGCAGTCCTGAGAATACCTCCACAAGAGCTCACAGGCCGGGTGGGGAGACACCCAAGAGAACAAATTTGCAGGTACTTTGGAAAAGAATAGGTATTGTGAAGAAAATCAACTGGGTGATTAAATACAGAGTGCCTTGGAGGTATTTTAGGTTGTGTGGCCAGGGAGGGCCTTGACAGGGAAGTGATACTTGATTTGAGACCTGCACAGCTAGCTGGGCCCAGGGCAGAGAGAGTGAGTGCCTAGGCCCTGGTACAGAAGTGAGCTTGGAGGACTGCTTGGCAGAACAGGAGGTTTGTGTGTTTAAGGTGAGATAGCTAAGGGGAGGTGGCAGGAAAGGGGGCCAGAGAGAGGGGTGGGCTAGGGTAGAGCATGGGGCTGGTAAAGAGTCCCCATGGTAAGCATGATGGGATTCCATTAGAGGTGTTTGAACCTGTAAGTGATGTGCTCTGATTTATATGTAGATCTTTTAGAGGAAAAAAATGTTATTGGCTCATGTAACTGGAAGTCCAAGGGTAGACTTGAGGCATAACTGAATCCAGGGCATTAAATTAAGTCGTCAGATCTGCTCCTTTGTCCTTGCCTTGGCCCCGCTTCTGACTGTCTATTGATTTCATTCTTAGTCTCCCTGTGCCTGTTGGGAAAGAAGGCTACTGACCACTCTAACGCTACATCCTTCTGACGAGTAATCCAAAAGGCAAAAAGACCTTCTCTCTCCTCTTGTTCATTTACCAAGTACCAGGGGAGGGCTGTGATTGTTCCTGTTTGCAAGGTCACATGCCCATCCCTGCACCCCTGGCTGAAACCAGCAATCGGCCCAACCTGCGTCATGTACTCACTTTACTTAGGGCGGGGTCAGTGACAGAGAGAAACTACATGTCTATCCATGAATAGCAATATATGTCTTGTTTGTTCTGGAGGCACAAATTACCCCATTTCCTTTAAAAATTTGTCTTCCTTAAGAAAAAATAAAGGCTTACTTCATTCTCTTTACACCATCACTTACACTGTATTACTCTGCTCTCAAGATTTTTCTTATGTCTTGTCTCCTCAGTTCCTCTAAGCTCCTGCAGGACAGGAATCATGGTTTCTTTTTATTTTCTGTGCCTCTCTCTCCCACCTATTACTCTTCACTTATGTATTCATTCTGCAAGTTTTTATTGAATACCTATTGCATACCAGGTACTGTGCCAGGGCTATGCTTTCTCTCCTGATTTACGTTTCAAAAGATCACTCTGGCTGCTGTGTGGAAATGGCCTGCAGGGGGCAGCAGGGGAAGGAGATGACCGGTTGGAGGCTATTGGGTCATCCAACCAGGAGGTAGCACGGATTGGTGAGGTGGGACATGGAGATGGAGTGATGTACACAGATGTGAGGTACAGCCAGTGGGCAGTGGGGAGGACTCTTGAGCAGGAGGGTCTGGCAGGCAGTGGGTTGTGGTGGGGGGTGGGGAGTGTGAGTGCCTCTGCTCTGCTCCACGTATCTGGCAGCTGCTATTGGGCAGGGTAGGGCCATCTGCCCCTTCAGCCCTGCCCCCTGGCGGCCCAGAATCCTGAGCAGAGCTTGCTACTCCTGCCTGTGCTAAGAGCTGGCCTTGGCTGCTGTGAGGCCTGCAATGACCTGGGCCATGGGTGCCACCAGTCCTGACCACCCTGCTGACCATGGTGCTTCCTCCTCAGGTGAAGGAGTGGCTCTGTCTGAACTGCCAGATGCAGAGGGCTCTGGGGATGGACATGACCACTGCACCTCGTTCCAAGAGCCAGCAGCAGCTGCATTCCCCAGCCCTGTCTCCTGCCCACTCCCCAGCTAAACAGCCCCTAGGGAAGCCAGAGCAAGAGAGATCGAGGGGCCCAGGGGGACCACAGCCTGGCACCCCCCGGGCTGAGACAGCCAGGGCCACCTCAGTGCCGGGGTCTGCCCAAGCAGCTGCCCCTCCAGAGGTGGGGAGGGTGCCTCCTCAGCCCCCTCTCCCCATCAAGCCTTCTACATCTGAGACCAGGCCACCTGTAGGAGAGGCCATGGCCAAAAGTGCCACCACAGTGCCCTCTGGGCCTAGTGCTGCTGAGCAGACCCAGGAGGGCCTCACTGGGAAGCTCTTTGGCCTCGGTGCATCACTGTTGACCCAGGCAAGCACCCTCATGTCTGTGCAGCCCGAGACTGACCCCCAGGGCCTGCCTGCCCCCAGCAAGGGGCCACCCAAGATCGTCTTCACTGATGCCAGCAAGGAGGCTGGCCCAAGACCCCCAGGCTCGGGGTCCGGGTCTGGGCCAACACCTGGAGCCAAAACTGAGCCTGGAGCTAGAACAGGTCCTGGACCAGGGCCTGGAGCCCCAGCGAGAACTAGGGGAACAACCAGTCCAAAGCGTGGCAGAGCAGAACACCAGGCAGTGTCCAAGGCTACTGCCAAGCCAAAGACCATGCCGAAGGAAAGGGCCACCTGCCCACTGTGCCAAGCTGAGCTCAACGTGGGCAGCAAGGGCCCAGCCAACTATAACACCTGTACCACCTGCAAGCTCCAGGTGTGTAACCTGTGTGGCTTCAACCCAACGCCCCACCTGGTGGAGGTAAGAAAGCTGGATCAAGCATGTTCCCTTGGGCCCTGGTGAGGGGCCAAGGCCTGGGGTAACGGGGGACATGGGAGCCAGAAAAAGCTGCAGAGAGCAGGGTCTGCCGCAGCCGTGGGGCTGCCCCTACACAGCTAATGCTGCAGAGGGGCTGTGCTCCCTTTTCTGTCCCTGCCTCAGGCCCTCCTTCCACTCAGAGAACTCACTGGCACTAACTGGATGGGGTAATGGTGCCCACTGCCTCTGACTGGCTGACCAGTGCCCTGAGGCTGGTCCCAGAGGTAGCCAGGCTCAGGAGGCCCTGAACTGACCCTCCTGTTCCCAGCTGTCATGGGCATGGTCCTGATGAAAGATGTCAGCCTCCCCTGCTCAGGTAGGAAAACCTGAGGTCCCACCCTGCCCTCGGCCTGTGTTGAAGGGCTACTAGGCAGAGTGCTGTTGCCCGATGCCCAGGGCAGGGCAGAGGCTTTCTCACAGTGGGGCAGGCCATGTCCCACTGTCCATGCACTAGCCCAGCCAGGTGGTGTCCTCCCTCCATCCCCTCTTCTGAGGTCATGGTGTTGATGTCTACTTATCAAAGCCGCAGGCTTTGGTCCACATATTTTCCCCTGGCTGGGCCTGGCTTTCCTTGGGGCTGCTTGTGGGGATACTCAGAGATGCTCTTCTTACCCAAAGGAAAGTTTGAGGGAGTGCTGGGGTTGGGGCCTGTCTCTCTGCAGTCCCTGCTCCAGGGAAGGGTGTTGGGCACTGTGCACAGCTGGGTGAAAGGGAACAGGAGGCCCAATGTTCTCTCAAAGCTGGGAGCCCAGCCTGGGAGGCTCAGAAGGTGCCGAGGTACCCTGGCAGAGCTGGAGCAGCCTGAGCCTGGAGGCTGATTCTGCTCCTCCCCTTACCCACTCTGTCCTGCTCAGGGCCATCCATGTGAACCTTACCTTCACTGCCGTGGGCATAGCTGAGCTTGTCCCCTTCCTTGGAGTGCCCTTGGGGGTCTGTGTTTGACTCATCTTGGCAGGTGGATGTGTCCCCACCCATGTCATGTCAGGATATGGTCAAGCCAAGTCCCCTCCTCCTGCGCATGGGCAGCTGCCTGAGCCCTTGTGGCTCCTGGGCTGAGCCCTATATGGCCAATGGTGGGGCGGGGGGGGGGGGTGCAGACCACTGCTGGCCTAGGGTGGGACAACAGAGGAGAGCATGGTGTTTCCATGGTCTCTGTGGTACCTTGTTCTGACTTGCCTCGGGCCAGGCATCCATGGGAGCCTCCCAGTGTGGTCATGAAGACTGCTTTGGCTGCCACAGGCTATATTTTCCAGCATGCAGGGAGGGGCAGCTCTAAGCAAGACAAGTAACCTCCTCACATGATGCCTATGTGGCCCTCCAAGCTCCACACTGCCACTTCCCTAAGCCCTAGGTCCAGTGGATCACTAGAGGACAGCTGGCCTTGCTGACTGGGTGGGGAGGGGGCACCAAGGGGTCACAACAGGACCAGAGGAGCTCCAGTCCAGAGACTACCAGGCATGTGCTCACTGCCAGTTGGGTTGGGTGCCCCGATGCTGAGGGACTGTGAGCCCCATTGGACTACCGAGCTGGCCCAGCCTGGAGAACCCTTGTCCCCGAGAGACCTCCTGGCCCATATTTCTTCATTAAGCAGGATGTGCACAGAGGGGAGGGGAAAACTCTCTCTGTCCAGGAGAGTAAACATTCTGGACAGCTCCTTTCAGCAGCCCCTGGGTCAGGCCAGGGGAGGTGCTGATTTAGCAGAAACAGAAGTGTCTCAGTTGCATGCTGACTCTGAATGAGCATTTGGATTCTAATCTAAGCCTCTCATTAGTTGCTTGGTTCTTGTCTTTCTGGACCCCGGAGCTTCTGCTTCTTGATGGCCAGCATTGTCCCCTGCCCTCTATGTCCTGCTGTCTCCAGGTCTCCCTGGTCAGGACCACCCTGGCCTCCACAGGATCTGATGGGTTCCACGGGCCTGACAGCAAAGCTCCTGGTTCTAGCTACTCCCCACCCCAGGGCCTCTGCTTCCCTGCCTCTTGCCCCTAACAACGGTCAGAGGATGGCCCAGCTTTGCTGACTCCTTTCTCCTCATGGCTCTGCCTGTTAACGCTGCTATCCCCAGAGGGCCTATGGCTGATCCTGGAGAAGGTGTGGACGGGCAGCCATGATGCCTTCTCCTGGGGTTCCTACCCTAAAGAGCAGAGACCGTGCCACCATCCACCATCAGAGATACAAGCTGGCAGCCTGGGGTCATCCTCAACTTCCCCTCTCTCACTTCAGCATCTACTCCACAGACAAAGTCCTGCCGGCTTTGCCTCCCCACGGTCACTAGAACCTGGCCTCTCCTCTTCATCCCTGCAGCCACAGCCCTACTCCAAGCCCTTATGCTCCCTCACCCAGACAATGACCAAAACCTTCTTGCACTTGTCTGCCTTGGATCTTGCAAGGGGCTGCTGGAGCAGGGCTGGGGCTTGGTGTGTCCCTCTTCCTCTCCCTCCCCACCAGCATTGTTGCTTTTCTTCACTGAGGCCCTTAACCAGGCCATAGGCCATCTTTGATCTCACCTCAGCGAATGGTCACTTGGCATTCAGAGCAATTTCATGCTTCCCCATGACCTACTTTGTGTGTTCTTGGTTAGAGGCTCCTGATTTCTCAACAGGTGCCCCAGACACATCCTGCATCGGGAATGAAGTGGCAGGGCCAGCAGGTCTTTCTCCAGGTCCAAGGGGTAGCTCTGCCCTGGCTGTCTCTCTCACACCTTGCTTGACCGAGGCCAGCCCACCAGACTTAGGATGACTGTGCTGTCTCTGTGCACAGTGTGAGGGGGGGATGGACCAGGGGAGCCCCACTGCCAGCTCCCCACGGGCCTGTTAGACCTGCTGTGGCTCCATCTGAGGTGGGAGCCAACTGTCTGGGCTGCCAGGTGGGGAATTTTCCTCAACATCTCTGAGTTGTAAAAATCTTTTTACCTTCTTTCTAGACAGGGAGTCCGGAGCATACAGTGGAGGAGGCAGCAAAACCAGATCTTTTTTCCCTTTGAAATTTCCTCTGAAAAAATTACCAAAGTGCTATTTAGTGAGTCATTTCATAATTAAGAGTTGTTGATTCCAAATTTTTTACCTATTTATCTTTTTGAAGGATAATAGTACCCTCTGGTTTAATTTTTAATTGGCCTTCAGTTCAAAATAGAGTTTGTGAAGAAATTAGTGGAATTGGAATTGTTATAGTAACACTGCCAGTTTCTTATCTTATTATAATTGCCAAAATACCAGTATGCCCTTGAGAAGTCAGGCCTCCCTGGGCAAAGGGCCTGGCACCTGTGATATGTGGGCCTGGGTTGGGTTTATTTGGGGCAGGGGCTGGGGCAGGGGCATCAGGCAAAAGGCCAGCAGCTATCTCTGCTCCAGACCCACCTCGGGCTTCCTCTGTGGGTAGTGATCTCAGGGAGACCTGTCTCCTCCCACGTGAATTGTGAGTGATAGTACTCCTTCTTAGGTTTCTGTGAGAGCCAGGTGAGATGCCATAACTCAGATACTTATGGAAGGTCCAACACACAGTCAGCCCTCGAGCCGGGAGATTGGAACCAGAGTGTCCTAAAAGAGTCTCTGTGCGGGGAAGAAAGAGTCCCCACCAGCCCCCAACTCTCTGGGTATGAATCAACCCTGTGGCCAGTGCAAGATCCTGGTCCCATGAAGGATACCCCACAGGGAATGAACACATTTGGTACTGGAGCATGAGGGGAACACAGCCCGGTCATAAAGGCACATGTTGGGGATATCAGGTAGGATTCCTTTTACTGGAGGCGGAGGCCCAGAAAAGAGGAGCTTAAGCATGTCTGGGGACAGGGAGGGGCAGAGTCACAGAGTCAGGAGAGGAACAGCAGCACCAGTGATGGCCGCATCTTTGGTCCAGTGTCTGAGTCTTGGGCTTTTTACCTCTGGGCATTCTTTTCTCTGGAGTTCTCATCCAATACCCTCTGGTCTGGCAGTGGGGCTGGGAGGTATGTTGGGCCAGGCAGCTGGCCATAGGGTGTCAGTCGGGCTGGTGTCACTGTAATCAGACTGACACTTAGGCCAGCTCCACATATAAAGAGATTGTGTTCTGCAGGGTCATTCAGACGATGGCAGACAGTGCAGGGAGAATGCTCAGCTTCCAGGGCAGCCTCAGCGGGCCCCTTTGGCCCAGGAGGCACAGTAGCCAGTGGTCCTGGAAGGCAGCAGGTCTTACCTGCCTGTGATGTGCCCCACCGACCCTCTCAGACAACTCACTTCCCCTTCCCCCCACTGAACTCACCTGGCTCCATCCGACGGTATGCGTACCTACACCTCCCACCTTTAGGTGCTGATTGCCCTTGGGAGACTCTTACCTGCCTGCCCCCAGCAGGCAACTGGACAGAGAGAGGCAAGGCAGAAGTGGTCATCAGAGCCTTTCCAGGTACCAGATCATCCCCTGCCCACTTGCAGAAGGGGACAGGCAAAGGGGCTGGCAGGCAGCAGCTCCCCAAGGGCTGGGGCTGGCTGGGGCTGGGTGAGGGAGACTATGAAAGAGAATGTGCAAGTGAATGAATGAATGAATGAGGGAATAAACACTAAAGGTGGAGAATGAATGAATGAACAAGTAAGTAGAAGAACAGGGAATGAATGAGCAGGGGCACGGGTGGGGAGCATGTCAGAGGGGCAGAGATAAGAGTCGGGTGAATAAAGAAATCGAGGCCTCAGTTAGCAGGTGTGTTCCAGCCCCCAGGCACAGAGATTCTGCATGGCCTGCCTCCTGCCCCATCCCCATTCCCCAGAAGACTTGGGCCTGGGCTAAGTGTCCCCTGGCTCCACCCCTACTGGCCCCAGTGCCCTGTACCCTTCTCCCCTCACCCCCAGAGACCTGGGGAAGGGCCTCCAGCAGCCAGGCCAGGGGGTTATTTTTAGCTCTTACCACATATGCCTCCTCCTGCCTGCCCTTCCTCCCTTCCTTGCTGCCTGCTATAGCAGAGCCAGGAGCAAGAGGGCTGACTGGGCAGCCTCTTCTGCAGTCTGGCTGCCTCCGTGAGTAAGTGTGGGAAGGAAAAAACCCCCGGGAACATGTGACCACAGGTGATATGCTCTACTGAGGGCTGGGCCTCTGGGCTCAGGTAAGCAGGCCACTGTAGGGGCTGGCTCTGAGCCCTTAGCAGTAGGTCTGCCTCCTCCATCCAGGCCATCCTTTTAAGGTGCCCTTGCTTCATTTGAACTGTTGCTTCTGGGGTGGGGTCTGCAGGCCAGAAATGTGGGTCAGAGGTTTGCTAAGCTACCAAGGTGAGCCAGGGCAGATGACATAACCTTGAGGGGCAAACCTGGGATGGCTGTGTGCAGGGACCCAAGGTGAGGTCAGGGCAATATTGCCTTGGGCCAGCCTCCTGTCTGGGCCCAGATCCTAATCCCATCATGCTGATCCTGGGGCTGGAGAAGGGGCTGTTTGCTCATTTCCAGAATTCTCTCTTGGCCTCTGTCTACACCCCTCCCACTTCTCCAGGGTCTTTTTTCCATCTCACAGTCCTCTCTGACATGGGGGGATTTCCATTGTGTCCCCAGGTGACATTGGGGGCATGTGGGCAGGAGTCCTGGCTCAGGCTCTGTGCTCTCCCATGCCCTGTCTGTCTCAAGGCTTGGTCTCAGCCTGTTCAATACTCTCCCCGGGCACCTCTAGGGGTGGACCCTGCCAGGCCAAGTGAGCACAAGGCCCAGCAAGTAGCCAGCACCTATTGCCTCATAGGGGTTCATGTGGAGATACACAGAGCATCAGATATGGTCCAAGGAAGTCAGCAGTGGTGCTAGGGCCAGGCCCTGCAGGGCACAGAGTGAGTACATGTAGAACCTTTGAAGTACATGAGAACATGTAGGCCCCTCTGCCCAGGACCTGTGTTTGGGCCTGGGATTGGGCCTCAGGGCAGAGTCAGAGCTCCAATCTCAGGGAAGCAGTCTCAAGGCCCTGAGTAACAAGCCTGTGAAGCAGGCCTATCTCTCACCACATTCCAAGGCCCTGCCACCTGCCTGGCCTGGCCTCTGCTGGGGCCCAGGGCAGAGATGTGGTGTGTAGCTTTGTGGTGGGAAACCGGGGAAGAATCACTGACATGGCATCTGCCATGGTGGCCTGAGGATGCCAGGCTGTGGGCAGGCACCCTGAGAGTACCATGCTTCCAAGGCTCTGTCAGGTGGGCTAGCGTCTGACTTGGGCCCAGGGGCAATGTGTGAGGTAAGGGTGCTGAGGCCATTGGCCCACATTGGGCTGGCAAAAGCCAACAGCCACCTCTTTGTCCTGTCCCCTGGCTCTGTGACCCTGTGGTTCTGTGTCCTGTAGTTCCTAGTGGCCAAGCTGCTGGTGGGAGCCTGAGTGTCTGGGCACCTGGGATGAGCAGTAGCAGGTGGGAGTGCCAAGGCTCTGTACCCCCAGGCACAGGTGTATGCTGTTACCCTCCTTCCCCACACCACCCACTGTGGGCCCGGGTAGGGCCTCTTGTCTTGCCAAGGGGGAGCCCTGATTCTAGAGGAGGCTCATGGGGGCATGTCTCTGTCAGCCTCTGACCTGCTGCAGGAATCACCCACTCAGGGCCTGGGATGCTCAGATACCCCCCCGCCCCATGCAGACAGCTGGAGCTGGGGGACTTAGACTTGGTTTCTAGGGTCCTAGGAACTTCACCATTGATACCCATGTCATACTTGGAATGACCTGTTTAGGGCTGTGGGCTCCAGGAAGGCTGCATGCCAGCCCCTGTGTCTCTCTTAGTCATGGCTGTGTCTCTGGCCCCCAGCACTGAGCAGTAGGTCTGCCTCCTCCATCCAGGCCATCCTTTTAAGGTGCCCTTGCTTCATTTGGACTGTTGCTTCTGGGGTGGGGTCTGCAGAGGGGGTGACCCTGACAGTGGTGGACTGATGGTCAAGGATTTGATCCCAGCCCAGCTCTGGAAGAAGCAGGGCCCCTGGCCTAAAGGCTGGCATACTCCTCCCTATCAGAGGAGCAGTCCAGAGCCCTGGCGGCAGGAGGAGGCTTCTGCCTGAGGACCTTTGCTGGCCTTAGACAAGGTGACTTGGGCTGGGGGGTGTGAGCAGAGGGGACTGCTCAGCCCCACACCCACAAGCAAGGCTTCTCTCAGACAGCCTCCCCTGGCCCCAGGAGTCTGCACCCTCCCAACACAGCCTTTACTTGGGAAGGGCGTGGGGAAGGATAGTGTCTGAGGCCTGAGAGCTAGGAGGCCAGGGAGGGGCAGTGCATCCAGGGTGTGCTCCCCATCTGATGCTGTTCTTGGTCTGCAGGGGCTCTCAACTGCTGGACTCCACACCAGCTCCCAGGGGTTGTTCACTCCCTGGGGGTGAGCCCCCAGCTCCCCCTCTTCTCCTGATCCTTGTGCTACTTGTAAACTTCCCCACCACACACAGTTCTCCTCCTCTTCTGGCCAGGTGAAAAGCTCTCTATGGGGTAAGGAAGGGACCCTTCTTTTTGGTTTGTCATTTTAACTCTGTATATGGGCATCTAAAGGATGGGGAAGCCTGTCATTTCAGAGCAAGAAATCTATCAGTCTTTTTCTCCTCGTGCCTTTGGTGTCATGCTTTGGAAGACTCTCTCCTGCTTAGGGTTACGGAAACAGTCACGGAAATATTCTTTGAGTGCTTCAGTGTCTTTGTGATTTTCATCAACCCTCCTCCCCTCTCATTTCATTACAGAAAACCGAGTGGCTGTGTCTGAATTGCCAAACTAAGCGGCTACTAGAGGGCAGCCTTGGAGAGCCGACCCCCCTACCGCTGCCCACCTCACAGCAGCCCCCTGTAGGGGCCCCTCACCGTGCAGCTGGAACAGCCCCTCTGAAGCAGAAAGGGCCACAGGGGCTGGGCCAGCCATCAGGTTCCCTGCCTCCCAAGGCCAGCCCCCTGCCCACCAAGGCCAGCCCCCAGACCAAGCCCCTCAGGGCTTCTCAACCCGGCCAGACCCCAAGCAGTGCCCAGGAGAAGAAGATAGGAGTCCCAGCTAAAGCTGAGCCTGTGCCGAAACCACCTCCAGAGACTACCCTGCCTCCTGGGACTCCTATAGCAAAGATTGGGGTGCAGAGGCCTGAACCTGCCACTTCTGCCATCAAGGCCGTTCCAGAAGCCCCCAAGGGTGGGGAGGCGGAGGTCAGTTCCATTCACTTCCCAGGGACCCTTGCTCTCGGGCAGGACAGTCTAGGGAAGGGCTTGCTCCCTGGGGGGCTGGGATGTAGGCCTGGGGCAGGCCCCTTGTGGTCACAGAGGAGAGCAGCGATGCCTAGATGAGGCCCCAGTGAGCCTGGAGCCTGTGAGTTCTGGGCTGGTCCTGTGTCTAGCACCTTGTCAGATGCTTTGCTGGGTTTTGCTACCATTACATCTAGGAAAGTTTCTCTTTAAGAACATAGGGCTGCTTGAGGTTTGCCATGGAAACCTGCAAGTTATTCAAGTCCAAAGAAATGGAATGAGTGGTGGGCACTGATCCCCTGGGAGGTGGAAGGACGCTTCCCCAGGGCCCTGGAATTGATGGAGAGGGCTGGGCTCCCCCAGTGAGCTATCTGCCATGGGGAGTCAGTGTCTGCTTCTCACCCTGCTGCAGGAGCTGGGGAGCAAGGGTTACTCTCAGGACCTGTCTCGGAGCCCACAAAGCCTCAGCGACACAGGCTATTCCTCTGATGGCATCTCCAGCTCCCAGAGTGAGATCACAGGTGTTGTACAGCAGGAGGTGGAGCAGCTGGACAGTGCAGGGGTCACAGGGCCACGCCCGCCCAGCCCCTCTGAGCTCCATAAGGTAGGGAGCAGCATGCAGCCTTCTCTGGAGGCCCAAGGCCCAGCCCCTAGTGGTGAGCGGAGCAAGCCCCCCTACTGCAGCAGTGGTGAAGAGCAGAAGCGGCGGCCCCACTCCTTGTCCATTGTGCCTGAGACCTTTGACTCCGATGAGGAGCTGGAGGATATCCTGGAGGAAGAGGAAGACTCTCTGAAGTGGGGGTGCCAGAGTGAGCAGCGGGACACGGCGGAGTCCTCAGATGACTTTGGCAGCCAGCTGAGGCACGACTATGTGGAGGACAGCAGCGAGGGTGGCTTGTCCCCTCTTCCATCCCAGCCCCCAGCCCGGGCAGCAGAACTAACTGATGAGGAGTTCATGCGACGACAGATACTGGAGATGAGTGCTGAGGAAGACAACCTGGAAGAGGATGATGCTGCCACCTCCGGGCATGGCATGGCCAAACATGGAACCCAGAAGGGTGGCCCCAGGCCCAGGCCAGAGCCCAGCCAAGCACCAGTAGCACTGCCCAAGAGGCACCTGCCCCACAATGCCACCACAGGCTATGAGGAGCTGCTCTCCGAGGGAACCCCAGCAGAGGCCACTGATGGCGCTGGGGCCCTGCAGGGCGGGCTCCGCCGCTTCAAGACCATTGAGCTCAACAGCACAGGCAACTATGGCCACGAGCTGGACCTGGGCCCAGGCCCCGACCCCAGCCTGGACCGGGAGCCTGAGCTGGAGATGGAGAGTCTGACAGGGTCTCCTGAGGACCGCTCCCGCGGGGAGCACTCCTCCACACTGCCAGCCTCCACGCCCAGCTACACATCGGGCACTTCTCCCACCTCCCTCTCTTCATTGGAGGAGGACAGCGACAGCAGCCCCAGCCGCCGGCAGCGGCTGGAAGAAGCAAAGCAGCAGCGCAAGGCCCGGCACCGCTCCCATGGGCCCCTACTGCCCACCATCGAGGACTCCTCGGAGGAGGAGGAGCTGCGGGAGGAGGAGGAGCTGCTGCGTGAGCAGGAGAAGATGCGGGAGGTAGAGCAGCAGCGCATCCGCAGCACAGCCCGCAAGACCAGGCGTGACAAGGAAGAGTTGCGGGCCCAGCGGCGACGTGAGCGCTCTAAGACTCCCCCCAGCAACCTGTCTCCCATTGAGGATGCCTCCCCCACGGAGGAGCTGAGGCAGGCAGCCGAGATGGAGGAGCTGCATCGCTCGTCCTGCTCGGAGTACTCGCCCTCGCCCTCCCTTGACTCAGAGGCTGAAGCCCTGGACAGTGGCCCCACCCGGCTCTATAAGTCGGGCAGTGAGTACAACCTGCCCACCTTCATGTCCCTCTACTCACCGACTGAGACAACTTTGGGCAGCTCCACCACTCCCAGTTCTGGCCGGCCCCTCAAGAGTGCTGAGGAGGCCTATGAGGAGATGATGCGAAAGGCTGAGCTGCTCCAGCGGCAACAGGGCCAGGTGGCAGGAGGCCGGGGGCTCCATCGTGGCCCCTCTCAGCCCATAGGCGCCCGAAGCCAGGGTTCTTTTGAATACCAGGACACTCCAGACCACGACTATGGCAGGGCTGCTCAGCCTGCCTCAGAGGACACGCCAGCTGGCCTGGGAGCAGCTGTGTACGAGGAGATCCTTCAAACGTCACAGAGCATTGCCCGCATGCGTCAGGCCTCCTCACGGGACCTGGCCTTTGCTGAGGACAAGAAGAAGGAGAAGCAGTTTCTGAATGCTGAGAGTGCATACATGGACCCAATGAAGCAAAATGGCGGCCCACTTACCCCTGGTACCAGTCCCACCCAGCTTGCTGCCCCTGTGTCCTTCTCCACCTCCACCTCCTCGGACAGCAGTGGGGGCCGAGTCATTCCTGATGTCTGTGTTACTCAGCATTTTGGAAAGGAGCCTCAGGACCCCCTGAAGCTGCACAGCTCTCCTGCCTCCCCTAGCTCTGCCTCCAAGGAGATAGGCATATCCTTTTCCCAAGGCCCCGGGACCCCAGCCACCACAGCTGTGGCTACTTGTCCGGCTGGCCTGCCACGAGGGTATATGACTCCAACCTCCCCAGCAGGCTCTGAGTGCAGCCCTTCACCATCTTCCACAGACCATAGCTATGGACAGAGCCCAACCACTGCAAACTATGGGTCCCAAACTGAGGAGCTACCCCAGGCCCCCGGTGGCCCTGCTGCCAGTGGACGGGCTGCCAGAGAGAAGCCCTTGAATGTGAGTGATGGTGAGAGCGCCACTCCCCAGCCTGCCCGGGGATATTCCTATTTTGTGGGCTCCAGCCCACCTCTCTCCCCATCTTCTCCTTCAGAGAGTCCCACGTTCTCCCCTGGCAAGCTGGGCCCAAGGGCCACAGCAGAGTTCTCTACTCAGATGCCAAGCCCAACCCCTGCCTCAGACATGCCACGGAGCCCTGGTGCCCCCACCCCAACACCTATGGTGGCTCAGGGAACACAAACGCCACACCGACCCAGCACACCTTGCTTGGTATGGCAGCAGTCCTCTCAGGAGTCCCCCTTTATGGTCATCACACTGGCGTCAGATGCCTCCAGCCAGACCAGGATGGTACATGCCAGTGCCTCCACCTCCCCAGTATGCTCACCCACTGACACTCAGCCCACCACCCATGGCTACAGTCAGACAATGCCTCCCAGTGTGTCTCAGCTGCCCCTAGAGCCACCTGGGCCACCTAGCTTCCCACGGGCACCCAGTGCTGGTGCAGATGGGCCCCTGGCTCTATATGGCTGGGGTGCCCTCCCTGCCGAGAACATCTCTCTGTGCCGAATCTCCTCTGTCCCTGGAACATCTAGGGTTGAGCCAGGCCCCAGGCCCTCTGGTAGTGCCGTGGTAGACCTTCGCACAGCCATCAAGCCCACGCCTATCATCCTCACCGACCAGGGCATGGACCTGACCTCTCTTGCCGTGGAAGCGAGGAAGTATGGCCTTGCCCTGGATCCAATCCCAGGACGGCAGTCAACCGCTGTGCAGCCTTTGGTTATCAACCTCAACGCCCAGGAGCAGACGCATGCCTTCCTCAGCACCACCACCACCGTGAGCATCACCATGGCCTCATCTGTGCTCATGGCTCAGCAAAAGCAGCCCATGGTCTATGGAGACCCCTTTGAGAGCAGCCTTGACTTTGGCCAGGGTGCAGGTAGCCCTGTGTGCCTGGCTCAGGTCAAGCAGGTAGAGCAGGCCGTCCAGACAGCTCCATACCGAGGTGGGCCCCGGGGAAGACCCAGGGAGGCCAAGTTTGCCAGGTATAACCTGCCTAACCAGGTAGTACCTCTGGCCAGAAGGGATGTTTTGATTACTCAGATGGGCACTGCCCAGAGTGTTGGCCTCAAATCGGGCTCAGTGCCAGAGCCTGATGTCGAACCCCGCCGGGCCACCCCTGCCGAGCTGCGGTCACATGCTCTACCAGGTGCCAGAAGGCCACACACAGTGGTGGTGCAGATGGGAGAGGGCACAGCAGGCACTGTGACCACACTGCTCCCAGAGGAGCCAGCAGTTGCCCTAGACCTCACTGGGATGAGGCCTGAGAGCCAGCTGGCATGCTGTGACATGGTCTACAAGTTCCCCTTTGGCAGTAGCTGCACAGGCACCTTCCACCCCGCTCCCAGTGCATCTGAGAAGAGTGTGGCAGATGTTGCCCTGCCTGGCCAAAGCAGCGGCCCCTTCTACAGTTCCCGGGACCCTGAGCCTCCCGAGCCCCCCACCTACCGGGCACAGGGGATAGTAGGGCCTGGGCCTCATGAGGAGCAGAGGCCCTACCCACAGGGCCTCCCTGGCAGGCTGTATTCCTCCATGTCTGACACCAATTTGGCTGAGGCTGGACTCAACTACCATGCCCACAGGATTGGGCAGCTCTTCCAGGGCCCTGGACGAGACTCAGCTGTGGACCTCAGCTCACTGAAGCACTCCTACAGCCTGGGCTTTGCGGACGGACGCTACCTTGGGCAGGGCTTGCAGTATGGCTCATTCACGGACCTGCGTCATCCTACAGACCTTTTGACTCACCCACTTCCCATGCGGCGCTACAGCTCGGTGTCCAGCATCTACTCAGACCACAGATATGGCCCACGGGGAGATGCAGCTGGCTTCCAGGAGGCCAGCCTGGCCCAGTATAGTGCCACCACGGCCCGCGAGATCAGCCGCATGTGTGCAGCCCTCAACTCCATGGACCAGTATGGAGGACGGCATGGCAGCAGTGGTGGTGGCCCTGACCTCATGCAGTATCAGCCCCAGCCCGGGCCTGGGCTCAGTGCCCAGCAGGGTCTAACTCCCCTCAGACCTGGCCTCCTTGGGAACCCTACCTTCCCAGAGGGCCACCCAAGTCCTGGGAACCTGGCCCAGTACAGGCCTACAACAGGCCAGGGAACAACAGTCAGACAGCTGCTGCCATCCACAGCCACTGTGCGTGCAGCTGATGGCATGATCTACTCGACTATCAACACCCCAATTGCTGCAACACTGCCCATCACCACCCAACCTGCCTCAGTACTGCGGCCCATGGTGCGTGGCAGCATATACAGGCCTTACGCATCTGGTGGAGTCACAGCTGTGCCGCTCACCAGCCTGACACGCATGCCGATTATTTCCCCCCGTGTACCTCTTGGGCCCACAGGGCTATACCGATATCCTGCCCCAAGTAGATTCCCCACTGCTTCCAGCATTCCACCTGCTGAGGGTCCTGTTTACCTGGGGAAACTTGTTGCTGCCAAGGCCCCAGGAGCTGAGGGCCCACCAAGGCCAGAGCTGCCAGCAGGGTCTGCTCAGGAAGAACCTCTTTCCACAGCCACCCCTGCTGCCATCAAGGAGACTGTAGCAGCCCCGGCCCTGGCCCCACTGGCTGGCCAGAAGCAACCAGTAGATGCTGTTCCTGGGGGCAGCATTGGGGCCCTCAGCCGGCCAGTGTTGGAGAAGGAGGAAGCATCACAGGAGGAGAGGCAGCGGAAGCAGCAGGAGCACCTGCTACAGCTGGAGCGAGAGCGAGTGGAGCTGGAGAAGCTGCGGCAGCTGCGGCTGCAGGAGGAGCTGGAACGGGAGCGTGTGGAGCTGCAGAGGCACCGCGAGGAGGAGCAGCTGCTGGTGCAGCGGGAGCTGCAGGAGCTGCAGACCATCAAGCACCACGTACTGCAGCAGCAGCAGGAGGAACGGCAGGCTCAGTTTGCCCTGCAGCGAGAGCAGCTAGCACAGCAGCGTCTGCAGCTGGAGCAGATCCAGCAGCTGCAACAGCAGCTGCAGCAGCAGCTGGAGGAGCAGAAGCAGCGGCAGAAGGCCCCCTTCCCTGTTGCCTGCGAGGCACCCGGCCGAGGGCCCCCTCCAGCGGCCACTGAGATGGTTCAGAATGGCCAGTACTGGCCACCCCTGACCCACGCCGCCTTCATCGCTGTGGCAGGGCCTGAGGGGCCTGGGCAGCCTCGTGAGCCCATGCTGCACCGGGGTCTCCCCAGCTCCGCCTCAGACATGTCACTGCAGACGGAGGAGCAGTGGGATGCAAGCCGCAGTGGCATCAAGAAGCGGCACTCTATGCCACGCCTGCGGGATGCCTGTGAGCCAGAGGCGGGGCCTGAGCCCAGCATGGTCAGGAGGATTGCAGACAGCAGTGTGCAGACGGACGACGAGGATGGGGAGGGCCGCTACCTCCTGACCCGGAGGCGGCGGGTGCGGCGGAGTGCTGACTGCAGCGTGCAGACTGACGACGAGGACAGCGCTGAATGGGAGCAACCAGTGCGCCGCCGCCGGTCCCGTCTTTCCCGCCACTCAGATTCGGGCTCCGACAGCAAGCACGATGCCACTGCCTCATCGTCCACTGCCACCACCGCTGCGAGGGCCATGAGCAGCGTGGGCATCCAGACCATCAGTGACTGCTCTGTGCAGACAGAGCCTGACCAGCTGCCCAGAGTCTCTCCAGCCATCCACATCACAGCTGCCACTGACCCCAAGGTGGAAATCGTCAGGTACATATCAGCGCCAGAGAAGACTGGGCGCGGGGAGAGCCTGGCCTGCCAGACAGAGCCGGATGGGCAGGCCCAGGGTGTGGCGGGGCCACAGATTGTAGGGCCAACCGCCATCAGCCCCTACCTGCCTGGCATCCAAATCATCACCCCAGGGCCCCTGGGGAGATTTGAAAAAAAGAAGCCGGATCCCCTGGAGATTGGATACCAGGCCCACATGCCCCCGGCATCCCTCTCACAGCTTGTGAGCCGCCAGCCTCCCAAGTCCCCCCAGGTCCTCTACTCACCAGTCTCACCCCTGTCACCCCACCGGCTCCTGGACACTTCCTTTGCTTCCAGTGAGAGGCTGAACAAGGCTCACGTGAGTCCCCAGAAGCACTTCATGGCTGACAGCACTCTCCGCCAGCAGACCCTGCCTCGCCCCATGAAGACCCTGCAGCGGTCCTTGTCTGACCCTAAGCCCCTCAGCCCCACCGCCGAGGAGTCTGCCAAAGAGAGGTTCTCCCTCTACCAGCACCAGGGGGGACTGGGTAGCCAGGTATGGGCACAGGGGCTGGTCCAGGGTGGGACAGGGGTCTCTGCCTAGCTTGGGGGGCCCCACAGGGAGGGGCTTCTCCTGGGGTAGGGGGTGGAGTCATCCCCAGCTCCAGAGGCCCAGAGGAAGGAGTCAAGGAATGGAACTTCCTCGATGCACATCTGGTGGAACCCACAGCCTGGCAAGGACATCCTGGGCAAATATAAACACACACACATGTGGGCCATGACAGCCATCCATCCAGACACCACTAGAATCTTCAGCCTCCCCTTAGCACTGCCCCTTCATGGCCCGTATCTAATCCAGCCCCTGCTGCTTCCCACTTCAGACTTCCTCAGCTCTCCCCTCCAGTCTGGGCCCCTCCCACTCCAAAACATCTACTGTGGATGTTTCCTGGGAAAATCAGTAACATGGACCTGGCTGGGCTGCTCCCCACTCCCCAGCCCTGGTCTGGCTTCCATTGCCCCACAGGAAGCCCAAGCCCCTTGGCCTAGCATTCAAGGCCCATCCCAACTGGCTGCAGCATGCTCTCTGCCTTGTCTTGTCCCCTGCCCCTATCTGGCCCTTAGTAAATCTGTTTACACACCTGTCTGCTCCCCTAGATAAGGGCTCCTGGAACATAAGCTTACCCTTGTCTGTGGCTTTAGTTGCCAACGACGTCCTAGGGCTGTGAGAGGTAGCCTGCAGTGGGCTGCTGTGAAGGGGAAGATGGGGTTGCGAGGGCCTGATGCCAAGGACTTTGAGTGCCAGGCTGAGGAGAGTGGACTTTTCTTGAAGGCCCTTGGAGCCTCTGGAGGTTTTAGGCAGGTGAGACAGGACAAGATGGGTATTTTAGAAAGCTTTCTGGGTAGAGTATGGGCCGATGGGCTGAAGGAAGAGACTGCACAGTGGCCCTGGGGAAAGAGGGTAGGAGCCAGAGGCATTGTGAGGTATATTTGCCTGGGTGTGATGCAGAGAGGAGAGAGGTGGGGCCTCGCAGTGGGGTTGTGGAGGTGATGAGCTTGAACAGCGGAGGGCCCTGGGGTGTGCAGGCCAGATGGGGTGGGGGTGGGATTAGGAGTCTGGGCTGGAAGGGAGGGCAGGTCAGAGAGGCAGGTGGTCTTGGCTCTAGGCTAGGGTAGGCACAGAGCTCCTGTGAGCTGGCCACATGGGGCCACGCTGCAATGGGCACTCGTGATGTGCAGCCAAAATAATGAAAGACAAACAACAGAGCGAGGAGTTCAGAAAGTGAAATGTATTACATTAAAGGCCCACCTTTCATTCTGAGGTTCTAGGGCATACTATCATTTCCTTTATGACATATGGTAAGAGTAGGTGGGAGGTTTTTATGTAGTTGCTTGGCAAGGTAAAAAGTAAGAAGCCCAATGTCAGTCCCCAGTGTATTCTGGGGATTTGGGTGGTCCATAAAACCCAAAAGCCTGGGGCATTCTGAGAAGGCTAGGATCTAGAGACAAAGGAGGACCTAGGGCAAACCTTCTGGCAATTGGAGCATCAGGCAGGTGAGGAGGGCCCCACGGAGGATAGTGTTAGGGCACCTTAGCCAGGAAGTCATGCAGCCAGACATAGGGATGGAGAGGACCTAGAGGGGCACTGGCAGCCCCAGAGAGCGGTGGGCTGACAGGGATGTGGAGGGAGCTGGGGGCTGGGCCGAGAGCACAGCTGGGCAGAGGGTGCTACAGGGCAGCAGGAGGAGGAGAGTGGGCAGGCGGCTGAGTTGCATGTCACTTTAGAGAGGAGTAGGGCCGGAGGCAGACAAAGACTTAGAGCCTATAGCAACTGACAGTCAGCATGGGTCCCTCTCCCATGATCCTCTAGGGAGCCTGGTGGGCCCAGGACCCACTCCACTCCTGTCCATGGCCCTGCACTGTCCTTGGCCCCCACCAGCTGCTAGTACCCAAACCCAGAGCCAGACCTGTACTCTCCTGACCTCAGGACACTCAGTGGGAGGTGGAGGATGGCAGGCCCACTGGAGATGTGCAGGGGTTCTCAGAGCTGCTGTGTGTCAGGCCAGTACTAGACACCAGTACAGAGAGGCATCTGCTCCTTCCCTACTCTCCCGATGCCCAGAGCTCTGTAAAATGATCACAGGTCTTCCTTCCAAGGCCAGTGGGTGGGCAGGGTAGGCCTTAAGGCTGCCTGGTGAATCAGGATACAGACAGTGTGGGGCCCAGCCCCTACCCCAGCCCAGGCCAGGGCTCTTCCACCCTGTGCCCTGCCAAGCCACCCACACCTTGGGTCTCAGTGCTGCCCACCCTTCCCTCTGTCTCAGGTGTCGGCGCTGCCACCCAACAGCCTGGTCCGCAAGGTGAAGCGGACACTGCCCAGCCCCCCTCCAGAGGAGGCTCACCTACCCCTGGCTGGCCAGGCCCACCCACAGCTGTATGCAGCCAGCTTGCTGCAGCGTGGGTTGATGGGGCCCACCGCTGTCCCTGCCACCAAGGCCAGCCTGCTCCGGGAGCTGGACCGGGACCTGCGGCTGGTGGAGCATGAGTCCACCAAGCTGCGCAAGAAGCAGGCAGAGCTGGATGAGGAGGAGAAGGAGATCGACGCCAAGCTCAAGTACCTGGAGCTGGGCATCACACAGCGCAAAGAGTCTTTGGCCAAAGACCGGGGTGACCGTGACTACCCACCCTTGCGTGGTCTTGGCGAGCATCGTGACTACCTGTCTGACAGTGAGCTCAACCAGCTGCGGCTCCAGGGCTGTGCCGCTCCGGCTGACCAATATGCAGACTTCCCTGTCACTGCCGCAGCTCCTGCTACCCCCTCCGGCCCCACTGCCTTCCAGCAGCCCCGGTTCCCACCTCCGGCCCCGCAGTACACTGCAGGCAGTAGTGGACCAACTCAGACTGGATTCCCAGTTCACCAAGCACCCACCTACCCTGGCCCCAGCACGTACCCAGAACCTGCCTTTCCTCTTGGCACCAGTTACCCAGCTGAGCCTGGCCTGCCAACCCAGCAGGCTTTCCATTCCACAGGCCATTATGCAGCCCAAACACCCATGCCAACCACACAGAGCACCCTTTTCCCGGTCCCGGCTGACAGCCGTGCTCCTCCCCAGAAGCCACGCCAGACATCACTGGCTGACTTGGAGCAGAAGGTGCCCACCAACTATGAGGTGATTGCCAGCCCTGTCATGGCCATGTCTTCAGTCCCATCTGAAACCAGCTACAGTGGCCCAGCAGTAAGCAGCAGCTGTGAGCAAGGCAAAGCCCCTGAGCTGCCCCGGGCCAGTGACCATATCAGTATGAGCCTGAGCCCAGCCCCCACCTATTCCTCTGACTCACACTATACCAGCCTGGAGCAAAACGTCCCTCGGAACTATGTGATGATCGATGACATCAGTGAGCTGACCAAGGACAGCACCTCCACTGGGCCTGATAGCCAGCGACTGGAGCCCATGGGACCAAGCAGCAGTGGGCGTCCAGGGAAAGAGCCAGGAGAACCAGGTGTCCTCGAGGGGCCTACACTGTCCTGCTGCTATACCAGAGGGGAGGAAGAATCCGAGGAGGACTCATATGACCCTCGTGGGAAGAGCAGCCATCACCGGAGTTTGGAGAGCAATGGCCGACCAGCCAGCGCCCAGTACTACAATGACAGCGACTACAGGCATGGGGCTCGAGCAGAGAAGTACAGTCCAGGCCCCATGGGGCCCAAGCATCCCTCCAAGAGCCTGGCCCCAGCTGCTGTCTCCTCAAAGCGCAGCAAGCACCGGAAGCAGGGCATGGAGCAAAAGATCTCCAAGTTCTCACCAATCGAAGAAGCCAAGGACGTGGAGTCAGACCTGGCCTCCTACCCAACCCCTGCAGTCAGCAGCAGCCTGGCCTCTCGGGGCAGGAAGTTCCAGGACGAAATCACCTATGGGCTCAAGAAGAATGTGTATCAGCAGCAGAGGTACTATGGGGTGTCTGGCCGGGATCAGGTGGAGGAGGATGACCGCATGTATGGTGGGAGCAGCCGGTCCCGGGTGGCATCTGCATACAGCGGGGAGAAGCTATCCAGCCATGACTTCAGTGGCCGGGGCAAGTTATATGAGCGGGAACGGGAGGAGCGACTTCAAAAAGCAGGCCTCAAGCCCTCATCCCTGACCATGGCCCACGGCCGGACCCGGCCCCCCATGCGGAGCCAGGCCTCTGAAGAGGAGAACCCCCTCAGCCCCTTGGGGCGGCCCCGCCCCGCTGGGGGCACTCTCCCTCCTGGGGACACCTGCCCACAGTTCTGCTCCAGCCACTCCATGCCTGATGTACAGGAGCATGTCAAGGATGGACCAAGGGCCCACGCATATAAGCGTGAGGAGGGCTACATCCTGGACGATTCCCACTGCGTAGTTTCCGACAGTGAAGGTAATGGCAGCTGGGGGTGATTTCTGCAGATGCTCAGCACCTGGGGAGCCTGCCTGCTTGTGGGGCCCTGGGCCCCGAGATGTCCCAGTAGGGCCTGGCCTGACACCTCATCCAGTGGGCCCTGCTGCAGGCTGTCCTTCTTGCCTGCTCCACCTGCGTCCGGGCCCCAGTAGTGGGAGGGTGGGCTTGGGGCGTAGTGTTATGCTTGTGGCTGTGGTACCCACTCTCTGGTTTCCTTGCATGGCTTCAGCTGGGCCACCCCTGTGGCCAGCCCAGGGGTTGATGGTGTTCTGTTTTTGGTCTCTGAAGCATATCACCTGGGCCAGGAGGAGACAGACTGGTTTGATAAGCCCCGGGATGCCCGCTCTGACCGGTTCAGGCACCATGGGGGCCATGCAGTCTCCTCCTCCCAGAAGCGAGGCCCTGCCAGGCACAGCTACCACGACTATGATGAGCCCCCCGAGGAGGGCCTGTGGCCACACGATGAGGTTAGCCTGGGCCGCCATGCCTCAGCCAAGGAACACCGGCACCACAGTGACCACGGGCGGCACTCAGGCCGCCATACTGGTGAGGAGCCTAGCCGGCGTGCTGCCAAACCGCACGTTCGGGACCTGGGTCGCCATGAAGCCCGGCCTCACCCTCAACCCAGCCCTTCCACGGTCATGCAGAAGAAGGGTCAGCCTGGGTACCCCAGCTCTGCTGAGTACTCACAGCCATCCCGTGTTCCATCAGCATACCATCATGCCTCTGACAGCAAGAAGGGCTCCCGGCAGGCCCACTCGGGGCCCGCTGCACTGCAGCCAAAGCCAGAACCCCAGCCTCAGCCACAGCTGCAAGGTCAGCAGGCAGCTCCAGGGCCACAGCAGTCACAGCCACCGCCATCCAGGCAGACGCCCTCAGTGACAGCATCACGCCAGCCACAGACACAGCAGCAGCAGCAAGGTCTTGGGCTACAGGCCCCCCAGCAGGCTCCGTTGCAGGCTCGGCTGCAGCAGCAGGGCCAGCCAACCCCCCGGGGCCCAGCCCCTGCTGCCAGCCAGCCAGCAGGGAAGCCTCAGCCAGGCCCCACGACAGCCACAGGCGCCCAGCCAGCAGGACCGGTAAGTAGGGCTCCAGTGCATGGATCCTACCCAGGGTGGAGGCTTCCACTGCAGCTTGGACATCCCCTTGGTTCCAGGCTGAGCATGGGCAGAGTTGATGGGTGGTATCTCAGCTCTGGGTTCTATATTGCAGCCACGGGCAGAACAGGCAAATGGCTCTGAAGGGACAACCAAAGCACCCCAGCAGGCGAGGCCTCCTCAGGCCCAGCCACCACCAGGACCTGGACCTGCAGGTGAGCCTACACTTTGGTGCCTTCAGCTATGGCCCAGGATACCTGGGCTGCCCTCTCCCTACACCCGCTGGTGCCCCAAGCCCCCCTGCACTGCATGCCCTCACTGCTCCCTGAGAATGTGCCCAATAGGCTGCAGACCTCCCCAGCAGAAAATGAGCCTGGGGTTAGAATGAGCCAATGGGATCACCAGCCTGGGGACTTAGGGCCCAGGCAGCTCTGGGCAGGGAACCTGGAAGGGACTGGTGAGCATAGGGCCAGGACCATGACTTCTTACTCTCTCCTTCCTTCCCCATCCCTCCTCTCTTCTGCCTTCTCATCCTCCTTTGCTTTTCCTCCCTTTTTCCTTCTTTACCTTCCTCAACTTCCTTTTTTCTGCTTCCACCCACCCCTTTTCTTCCTGATCTCATCTTCCTTTTTATTCCTCTATCCTCCTCCTCACCCTTCCGCCTCAGGGAGTACCTGTGTTCACATTCCCTCATGACTCCTCTCCCACTCAGAACCTGAAGAGCCAGGCCAACCATGGCTCATGATGGTGGTTTCTTTCTCTCTAGGCATGAAGGCTGGAGCCAAGCCTGGAGGGACCCCAGGGGCTCCTGCCGGCCAGCCAGGTGCCGATGGGGAGAGCATGCTCTCCAAGATCCTCCCTGGTGGGGCAGCAGAGCAGGCTGGCAAGCTGACGGAAGGTATGGACTGCCTATGGCCAGGTCCATGGTGGACAGCTGCTCCAGGGCCCTGCTCTGGGAGAGGTTGGGTCTGGGGAATGATTCCAGGCTCAGTGACTCAGGCCCAGGCCAGCCCGAGGGCCCATTTGCTGCTACCTGGTGGTTTTCTGGGTGATCCCTGCCCCTTGGGCTGAGCTTGGCTTCATTGTGCCAAATGGCCCTGCCTAGGAGGGAGTCTGGCCCAAATTCCTGACACTTCTCTTCTTTATCTATGTCACAGCTGTCTCTGCTTTTGGCAAAAAATTTTCCTCATTCTGGTGACCGTGCCCTGCAGGGTGAGTATGAGCTACCTGTACTCAGCCTCCCCTGGGAAAGGCCTGAGTCACTCATGTGAGAGCCTCTAATTCCTGAGGGATCCTCTGGGGAGAGTCTGGTCTTTAGCTGAGGGGGATATGGCCAGAGCTGCACTGTCTTCTCCTATGAGTTTGGGAGGAAGAGGAAGAAAAGGAGGGACCCTATGCACAGAGGCCACAACATGGGGCCAACTCAGTAGAGGTCTTAAGCAAAGGGAAGCCAGGGCCAATGTCCCCTTGTCCTTCTCTACCGCCCCCCCCCCAACAGGGCTCTCACAGCTGTGAGTTGGCATTAGGTTGTAGGTGGGGCTCCCTGGGATGCAGCTTCTCCCCAAGCCTCCTCTGTAAATGCTCCACAGGCTCTTGAAGAGATGAAGGGAGATGGTATCATTGCTGTGGAAAAATCTCTGGAGTCAGAGGCCTGGGCGCAGCTCTGGACTCTGCGTATAACAGTGAGTGTCAGGACCAGGGTTGGGTGGGGCAGAGGAAGGGGTGAAGGGCCAAGGCCTGGCTGACCAGATGCACTCAGTTCCTACAATTGTGAATTAGGAGGGACCTGGTGGGCTTCCTTTAGCTGTGACAGGCCCAGCAGCTACCTGGGAGGCAGAGACCACTGAGCTGGCTGAGATGACTCAGGTAGTGACCTTGGGGAAGGGCCCAGCAAAGCCAACGATGACCCACAACTTGGGGTCTGTGTACTAGGCACTGATTCCAAAGCCCCTTCCCTGAGGCCTGGTGCTGGTGACTTTGCTTCAGCCAGAAAAGTGAAGCCAGAGTCCCCAAACCCTGTACAGCTTAGCAGCCCTGGGCATAAAGTCAAGACACTTTTGGCTTCACAGGCTGAGCTCATGACCTGCAAGGTAGAAGAGCAGAATGAGGAGACAGGCAGACAGGAAAGGGACAGAGGGGAAAGAGAGGTCCCCTGGACAGGCAGTCTCAGTCCCAGATCAGGTCAGCCCAGGGAGAGAGTAGAAGGGCCTCAGGATGGGAGCCCTGGCTCTGTCTGGGGTGCAGTGGCCAAGGCAGGATGAGAAGCCTCCTGGAGCCTTCTCTGGCCCCAACCCTGCCTCTGTGGGGAAGGAGGAGGTGGTGCATCATCCAGGATGGCAGGGAGGGTACCCTGGCTGTTGGCACTGCTCTGTGAACAGCCAGGGACCACCTCCTACCATTCCATAGTCCTGGGGCCCTCCTCTTCTCCCTCCTTTGCCACTTCTCAGGTTAAGAGTACGGAGGTTTGGGTGCTTCTCATGGTGGGCAGGCACGTGTGTGGCAGGGCCAGGCAGTCAGCAATCAAATCACAAGGGAGCCCTGGGGCCAGGGCCAGGGGTCCTTGCCTAGGCCAGGCCTGCTGTGGGAAGGCACAGGGTGTAGTATCGAAAGGGCTGCCTGTCTCTGGAGGATAAGTGAGGGGACTGGAAAGGCCCAGTCTTCCATCCACTTCATTTATTCCACAAATGTTTGTCAAGCCCTAGGCAGGTGCTAGGCCCTGTTCCAGGCGCTGGGGATGCAGCAGGGAACAAAACCAAGTCCCTGCCCTCTGAAGTTGACTATCCATTAAGGGGGACAGAGAATAAATAAGTTAAAAAATAAAAATTAGTGGGGCCGCCCGGTGGCGCAGCGGTTTAGTCCACGCTTGGCAGCCCGGGGTTCGCAAGTTCGGATCCCGGGCGCCCGCCGACGCACTGCTTGTCAGCCACGCCGTGGCGGCGTCCCATATAAAGTGGAGGAAGATGGGCACGGGTGTTAGCCCAGGGCCAGTCTTCCTCAGCAAAAAGGGGAGGACTGGCAACGGATGTTAGCTCAGGGCTGGTCTTCCCCACAAAAAATAAATAAATTAAAAAAAATAAAATAATAAAATAAAAATTAGTTTAAAAAGGTAATTTCTGAAGGTGATACGTGTTATGAAGCCAGTGAAGCAGGGTTATGGGGCAGAGTGGTCTGCTCTAGAGAAAGTGGTCAGTGTGAGGTAAGGCTCCAGGGAGAAGAGGCTGCTGCGGTATGCGCCCAGGTGAGGGAACAGCACCAACAGGCTCTGATGAGGTGTCTCAGGGACAGGCAAAAGGCAGCACAGCCAGAGCCCCAGTAGTCAGTGGTGAAGTCTGAGGGGGCAGGAGCCAGCTGGGGTGAGCTTTGTAGGCCAAAGTAAAGAGCCGGAATTTATTCTAATTACAGTAGGCACAGTGCAGCACCCCCAGCATTCTTCCTGCCTTCACCCCATGACAGCAGGCTCCTTGCTACTTTCCTGCTCAGCAGAGGTTTACTCGGAGTTGCCCTAGAACAGATGTGAAATCAGAAGTTGTGTTCAGGGGAGGAGAAGGACTTGGGGCAGCTCATGGGCCAGGTTCACTGCAGTACCCACTTTGGGTTTAGGGCTGAGGCTCCGTCCTGGGGAGGGAAAGGAACCACTGGCATGGCTTTGTTCTGTGTCCTGCCCCACAATGTGGGTGGGCCACTGAGACCACCAACTTTGTAGTTAAAGGAATCACTCTCAGGGTCTAGCATTTGGCTAATGATTGGGCCAACGAGTCAGCACTTCTGTGGGGGTCCCTCTCCTGGTGTCTTTTATGGCAATTTCAGAAGTGGGCTGGGAAAGGCTTGCCATTTTAAACAAAATCCCTCACTCCTAAGCAAAACAAAAACAACTTGTGTTATATTAAAGAAATGTCCCTTCCTGGCCAACCTAATTCTTCTTTCTTCCTGTCCTTCTCTTTGTGACCTCAAACCAGTCCAGGCACCCACTTCCCCAAGCCTCAGTCAGGTGGGATCTCGTAGGTGAGGAAGAGTTAGGCTGTGGGCATGTGGCAGACAACTGAGAGGAGTGCGGGGCTGGGAAGCAGGTCTCCACAGTTCTTGACAAAATCCTTCTTTCTTTCCTTCCCTCCTTCCTCCTTTCTTCTTCCAAGCATCTACAATCTGGCAAACCCTTGGCCCAAAGACTCACACCAGGTGGGATGTGGCAGGCGGGCCTCAGTGGAGGACGGGATGTTTTCTAACAGCAGCTGCCTGGGTGAAGCATCTGCTGGACAAGTGGGACCACTGGCCCGGGGACCTGTGACTGTCTTTCCAGAGACCCTGCTCTCCTCAGGGCACCACCTTCAAGGCACAGCCTTCGTTGGGAGAGAGGAGCCCTCTCCAGAAACCCTGCCACCATGGCAGTCTTGCTGCCCTTCTCACAGCCACCTTTCTGCGGCCTGGTCAGTCAGGCTTCCAATGTGTTATACACAGAGTTTAGGCACAGACTGCCTGTTTTTGACAGATGCTGCCCTCCCTCCACGATGCCAGAAGTTTTTCCACAGCCTTGGAGAGGGGCTTTGACTGAGGGCTGGGGGCCCCGGGCTCCATTTCCTTCACATTCCAGCTGGCCCGGATCCCTCTGTGGCCACAGGGCCCTGCCCCCCTCACCCTGCCCTCTGGGTGACATTGGAGCAGACTTCCGTGTGGCTAGTGTGGGGTTGGGAGAACTTTACAAACATCAGGACCTAACACTGTCGCATTGCTGAAATAAGAGGCCATAACACCGAAAAGCAGCGTGGGCGCTGGCTGAGGCTTCTCCCAGCCCATGGATGGCAGCATGCTAGCATGCCTGCCACCATCTCAAAGCCATCCCCCCAGCCATCATGAGCATCCCAGCGGCACCGCCATTGTCTCAACCAGCCGGCTCCTCATTTGTACACCTGGGGATTTCTTTTGATTTCAAGAACAGCCTTAATCATTTCAGTTTGATTTACGTGTATACCTCATAAACATTTTTCTTTTGTTTCTCCTTCTCCCCTTCTCTCTTCTCTCTCTTTGCTCACTTCCTTGCCTCTCCCCTCTACCACCACTTTGTGACTGATGGTTTGGTTTCCTTTCTGCTCTGCCCCTGCTCAGCACAGGGAGAATGTTGACTTAGAAGCAATAGTGGGCAGCAGGCCACCAAGAGCACAACCCCAGGGCGAGGTCTAGGGAGGCCCCTCAGCCCACCTCTGTTTACTGTGCAATTCCAGTCCTTCTTAAGCCATCATCAGTGGGCGTGCTGAGAGCAGAGGGGCCAGAGCTTCTGCCAGCCAAGGGAAGGGTCCAGAGCCCTGTGTTGGGGAGAGTGGCACTGTCCATCCACCTGGCAGACTGGGCGGCATTCTTCCCCAAGGCCCTTCATTTGGGGGCCTCCTTTCATCATGGGCACAGCCACAAGTCTCATCTCTAACGTTCTATGCAATGAAATACAAACCCTCAAAGAAAACTGTTAATATTTAATAAATTCCATGTTATGTATAAGGAGTTAATTGCAAACATGCAATTGAGAAACTGGATATATATGCTCATATTAAACCCCCTAACCACCCTGCTCCCACCATGTGTGTGAAATTCTCAGTCTGTGGCATGTTTGACCTGTGGCAGGACTTGCTGCTGCCAGGCGAGTCACCGCCTGTCTCACAGTGGAGCATGCACAGCTCGCAGCCTCTTTGCACGATTTCATCCATTTTAAATGCTCGACCCTCTTGCTTGGAGTTCTTTTTGCCTCAGAACCTCTCCTTCAGGAGCGCTTCTAGCTGACTTCTACACGAGCTAGTGAGCACCTGCTGGAATTGTTGCCTGAGCATGCCAGGCTGTGAGCCAGGCTGTGAGCCAGGCAGTGCAAGGCCCCACACACCCTGCAGGTTTCTCTGACCAAGAGAGAGGTGAAAAGGAATCTCTGGAGTAGACATGCTGGTGGGAGCCCACACAAGATGTATATGCATGAACATTCTGAAGGTTTGCAGTAGGATTTCCATATGTAAGTTGTTCCCCCTCTTACCCCAGCCCTGAGCCAGAGGGGGGCACTGCTCAAGGGCAGAACGGGGCTACATCTGTGGCCAGAGAGACAGAGGCCAAGGGCAGGACCTGGCTGTGTCCTAGGGACCCCAGCTTCTGACTGCTCCTGCTCAATGCATCTCCTTGGTGGCTAGGAGGCTCAAAGCTTTGTGAGCCAGATCTAGGCTGGGGCCAGGGATCAAAGGGTGTTCAGGAAGAACTTTGGCACTTGTGGTGAGGACAGCTGACAGTGTCATCCCAGACCAGAGCAGGTGTTCACATAGACAGTGGCTTCAAGCTGAGTTTCTTGGGAAGCTTCTCAATAGCAAAATTTACAGAAACTATCCACTGCTCATCAGCTTCTCTACAATTGAGCCAGGAGTGTGGCAGGCAGTAGATGCCTGACCGCCCAAGGCCCGGCCTTCCTCCAGAATGCTCTGGTTTGCACCATGCATTTCTCAGGGGTTCACATTTTCACGCGTTCCTATAAGGTCTACATACCCCTGTGGATAGGAGAGGAGGCTGTCAACCTCTGTGTTGGGCCTGAGACCCTGGCCTTCTTGGATTTGGGCCTCACCCATCCCATGGGACATCTGCCTCATTCCAGAGATCAGGCCTGGGCTGTATGAGGCCATCTGAGTAAGGGCTGAGGGAGGTCACCATCCAGCACCTCCGACCACCCAGGACCAGGTCTGTGTGGGGATGTGCCTAGTGGCTGGATACTGGGGCGACCAAGCCAGTAATCCTTCCCACTAAAGGCCAGGGGATGGGACCAGGAGCAGGGAACAGACAGGGAGATGACAATAGGTCAGCCTCCATCAGGTCCAGTCTCAGGCTCTAAAATGTTGACTTTCAGCAAATATCCTTTCTGGCCAAGCCCTCTGAGTTTGAAATATCTGACATTTGCCACTCCCCACTCCCCACTCCCCACTGTACCCACAGGACACATTTGTACCCATCACCCCTTGTGAGGGTGGCTGGCGCAGGCCTCTGGGACACGAGTGTCCTGGCCCTGTGTAGATGCAGCTGTGGCTCTGAGGGCACTGCAGCCAGAGGCAGAGGGGCCAGCATTCGGTGCCTTGGGCAGTGGGGAGCATTGAGCACATCTCCAAATGGGTCAGGGGTCTCTGGGATGCGGTCCAGACCTTCTCCATCCCCACCTCCCCAGTGTCATGAGCAAGGGCATTGTCTCCTCTGCCCACTTCAGGGCCCAATGCACTCACTTCACAGTGACACTCTTAGTCCTCGGGAAGAGAGTATCGTCTCAGGGCCCATGATGAGAGGGCAGCAGTGGCAGCAACTATGGCTTGTTTTCTGGAGCCTGTGGGGAGTTTTCCAGGCAGATCCTTTGCCATGGCAGCACAGTCCTGGCCTGTTGGTCCCTCCCCTGCCCTCATGCCCACCACTCCATTCTGTAAATACTTGTCATCGTGGACTCCAACAGGGTCAGAGGGACAGGCCTGTTCAACTGAAACTCCTCAGAGATGTCATCCCTGTCTCCCTGGGTACCAGCAGCCCTGCTGCCATGTGCACTGGGGTGGCACTGGAGAGCCATGGAAGTTGTGAGATATTGTGTGTATGCATGTGAACAAGTGTGTGAGTGTGTATGTGTGTGCCTCATTCAGCCTCTGGGATCAAATCAGCTCCTTCTCTCCAAGTGCAGTGCCCTGGAGAGTGGTGGCCACCCAAGCCTTTCCCCTGCTAGCTTCCATGTCTTGTTTTTGCTTTCCCCTCACTCCTTCCCTCTCTCCTTCCTTTCCTCTCTCCCTTTCTTTCCTTCTCTCCTTCTTTATTTGAGGGGGGAAGAGTGCTGTATAAAATCAAACAAACAAGTTTACAGTTGTAAGTGCAATGACCCGAGTCCTCCATATGACCTTGTGAATTGTGTACCGTCCTTCTGTGCTCTGTGAGAACTCGTGGTACTTCAGTGTCCCTCCCCTGTACTGTGACAAGGTAATTCTGTGGTATCAGAATAAAAGGACTTGATATAAACAACCTACAGACTGTCTCTGGGATAGTTTCTGAAATGGGAAGGCTTAGCCAGAGGAACAGATCCCCAAACTTGTGACAATCCTGTCTACTCACAGTTAAACGGAGAAGAGTGAAAGGGCAAAGTTGCAAAAGTCTTGGGAAGGCCAGGGTTGATTCCACACCAAGCCACCCAAAGACAACGGGCCATCCACAAAGGTGCCCCAAATTTGGCAGATCCCAAATTTGGACCTGGAGGGAGCAGTTAGTTCACTGCGCAGACTGTTGAGGGACGGTGCCTCCACTGCCTGTGAGTGTCCAGGCTGAACAAACAGCTTTCTCGGGCCTGGTTCCAGGGAAGCAGGTGAGCAGGTGCTGCCCCCTGGTGCTGCCAATAAGCCCTACACCTGTCTGCCTTGCTGTGTCTCCTCCAACCCCCAAACTCTTGGGGGATTGCCAGATCTCAGTCCTTCCCCAGAAGGATGGGAGAGCCTCCTTACCAAAGTAACCCAGAGCTGACAGAAGAATTTAAAAACAGATAAATGAAAAGAGTATCAGCCTCTCCTCTGGCCTCCCCCAGAGAGTTAACATCCTGATGTACGTCCTTCCTTCCTTCCTGTTTGTATTTTTCTATTCTTTTTCATTTTAAACAGAAGCCGGAAGGTGCAGTACCCCCTGTTTTCTAGCCTCCTGTCTATTTCTGCATGTTCATCCCAGGTACTTAGATGTTCATCCTCTAATGCCCAGCCTCCAGAGAGCTGCGCCATGAGTTTACAGCCAGTCTACTGCCCAAACCCTGGAGGACAGGCACCACGTTCCCAGTTTTCCGATTATAAACAACTCTGTGATGAACACCCTAATTTCCATCCTTTCCACCCAGAAAAGGTGGGTGGCTGGGGCTACTCTTTCTGCTCCCCATTCTGGCAAGTGGCCTCAGAAAGTGGGGACTGTTTTTACTTAACTAGTCCAATGTGGTTGATGGGGAAGGGGAAGCTGCAGGCCAGGAAAGTGGGATCTCAGTCAAAGGCAAGGTGGGATGCAGGGAGCTAGAGCCCTGAGGTGTGTAAGATCTGCCAGGCTCAGGGTATATGCAGCAGGGGACATACCTGCTAGCCTGACTGCTGCCCAGCCTCTCCTGCCCTTCTCTGCTATCAGAGCCCTCCCAGTCCTGTGCCACTGTGCAGAGAGAGGGAGCCTGCCTGCCCAGGTTCTTCCTTCCACAGGAAGCTGTCTGGTTCAGGTGGAGCCTGATCCCACCAGGCCCTCTGCACCCAAGAGCTTGAGCTGAGGCCTGGGGAGGCAGGCAGAGGTCCACCCGCTCACGCTTCGCAGCAAGGTGCCACTGAACCAGGCGGGTGAGGGCTGCAGGGACAGATAGTTCTTGGGGTAGGCCTGGTGACCGATAAGCCCAGGCGACACCCTGAGAGCTAGGCACCCGCCCTTCTTTGCCCCGCACCCCAGGGAGACGGGAGCGCACCTCGGCCCTTCTCTCCCTGTCTAGGAGTCCCTCCAGAGCAGGGCCTGGCACCATCTGGTGAATGTTGGCCTCGGAATGGACCAGGAGGGACCTGACAGCCCCAGGGCTGCGGGAGATCACTGCTGGGCAGCCCCCGCCCTTTACCCTCGCCATTTCGCTGATCTGACCCTCAATGGGCTCAGCCCCTGCCCCGCCCTGCCTCACCCCTCATCTTCAAAGACTCATTGGTATGCATCCCTCTCAGGCCCAGCCCCTCGGATGCTTCGCGCCCCTCCCCCACCGCTAGACCTAGCTCCTTTCGCCTCACAGCCCAGTCCTGACTCAGGCCTCACCCGCTTCTCAACATGAGCCCTGTAGTTCCTCATAGACTTCGCCCCTCCCTAAAGACCTGCTCCCGTATTGTTTCTACAGGGCCACACCCTCTCCTTGGAGCCCCCATTCCCTACCCGCCAACAGGCCTGGGGCTTGGTCCATAGACCCCGCCTCTCACCAGCCTAGACCGCCCCCAAAGGCCTACTCCTTTCTTCGAGGTCCCTGCCCTATCCCCTCCAGGACTCCAGGGTCCGAAACTCCGACTTCTCCCCCACAGGCCCCACCTCCTTGCCACTGAGGCCCCGCCCCTCTGCTAACGGTCCTCGCCCATTCGTCGAGGGTCCCGCCCCTCCCACCTCGCGGCTGGGCGTGGCGGAGCACGGCCGAGTCGCTCCCGGCTCCGCCCCCCGGAGCCTCACTTCCGGGCGCCGCACACCCCGCCTCGTCCCGGCGGCCCAGAGCTACCATGGAGCGGCAGGTGAGGGCTCAGCCCGCGGTTCCCGTGGTGCTTGCAGCTCGGACCGGGTCTGACCCTGGTGTGTCCCCTGCGCAGGTGCTGCTGAGCGAGCCCGAGGAGGCGGCGGCGCTGTACCGGGGCCTTAGCCGCCAGCCTGCGCTGAGCGCCGCCTGCCTGGGCCCAGAGGTCACCACGCAGTACGGGGGCCACTACCGGACGGTGCACACTGGTGTGTGTATGGAGGGAAATCGGGTGGCGGGCCCATTCTGGGGCCGTGCACTCGGCTGGAGAGGAGGGGGCTGTGGAAGGCTTGCTGCTTGATAGGTGCTCACGAGTGTGTAGAGGAAGAGGGGCTTGGAGAGAGTAGGGGTGGAGGGGTGTACCCCCCCACGTCTGCCCACACACATGTGTGGGAGATAGGCTGTTCAGGGTGTTACAGGATGCTGCCCATGAGTGCATGAGTTGAGCTTGTGCGAGTAGAATTCAGACCGGGGTGCAGGGTGTGGGCCTTGTAGGGCTCACCCCCGTCACTGTATCCATACACGTGCCAGGCTGACCCCAAGGTTCTAGGGTGGGTGCTGGGAGCAGTAGTGGTTTCTTTCCAAGATGCCACCAGCTCAGGCTCTGGGGGCCTAGACATGAGTTGTGGCCAAGTGTTGTCCCTGCTGCACCCAGACTATCACCCAGATTGAGGGAGGTGGGCTGGACCTTCCTGGGGGTTGGAGTGGGGTGAGCCTGTGCTGGGACTGGTCAGATCAAGTTGAGCAGTCTCATGCCTCTCCTCGCAGAGTGGACTCAGAGGGACCTGGAACGCATGGAGAACATCCGATTCTGCCGCCAGTACCTGGTGTTCCATGATGGGGACTCAGTGGTGTTTGCAGGGCCTGCGGGCAACAGTGTGGAGACCCGGGGGGAGTAAGTTTGAGGGAGGAAACTTGCAGGCAAGGCCACAGCCATCTGCAAGCCTTTTATGAATGCCTACCATGTGCCTTGTTGTGGGTATGGCCCAGAAGGGAGGCCAGGAGCCAGGTTCCTGCCCCTTGGGAGCTTATGTGGTCTCTAGTGATATGGCCTGATAAGCACTGGAGGCTTGCTCCAAACTTGGGTTAGATTAGAGCCCAGGGAGGCCGGGGAGAGTAGAGCCCCTGCCCCAGGGAAAGGCAAGGCTAGCTGCCATGGTGGGGCTAGAAGGGCTGCAGGGGTGGATGTGGCACCAAAGCCTCAAGAATCTTGTTTATGAGGTTATAGCCAGTAAGGGGGCAGGATGGGACTATCACTGGGTGGGAGGTAATCCTTACCTTCTACCCTGTGTCCTCAGGCTACTGAGCAGAGACTCTCCTTCAGGCTCCATGAAAGCCGTGCTGCGCAAGGCTGGAGGCACAGGCCTTGGGGAGGAAAAGCAGTTCCTGGAGGTGAGTGTGCATGAGACCAGGTGGTGGGCAACTGGGGGCACAGACCCACAGATAAGGTTCAGTTGGGGGGCAGGCATCCTGATGCCCAGATGTCCTCAGGTCTGGGAGAAGAACCGAAAGCTCAAGAGCTTCAACCTGTCAGCACTGGAGAAACATGGGCCTGTCTATGAGGATGGTGAGGCAGCTGGCTGGTGAGCAGGGTGGAGAGGAGGGGCAATCATAGCCCAGGGCTCCCCCTGATTGGCCTTCCCTGCACCCAGATTGCTTTGGCTGCCTGTCCTGGTCGCACTCGGAGACACACTTGTTGTATGTGGCAGAGAAGAAGCGCCCCAAGGCTGAGTCCTTCTTTCAGACCAAAGCCTTGGACGTCGGTGGCAGTGATGACGAAATGGCCAGGCTGAAGAAGCCAGACCAGGCCATCAAGGTGCTCATGGCTGTGGCCAGTCGATGGAGGCCCTTCAGGGCAGTCCTGGGGCTCAGTGTGCTCCCTGCCCACACTGCGCCTGTCAGAACTGGGGAGGCACTGGCTTCTGGGGGCAGGGTTGGCTCTTGCAAAACAGGCTGGACATTGAGTGTCTTGTATTCTCAGGGTGATCAGTTTGTGTTTTATGAAGACTGGGGAGAAAACATGGTTTCCAAAAGCACTCCTGTGCTCTGCGTGCTGGATGTCGAGAGCGGCAACATCTCTGTGCTTGAGGGGGTCCCTGAGAGTGTATCCCCTGGACAGGTTAGCACTGACTTGGCCTACATCATTCCTGGAGTCTGGGGGCCCTGCCTGAGCTACTGCCCCTCGTTCACACCTGCCCTGTGGTCTTGTTTACAGGCGTTCTGGGCACCTGGAGACACAGGCGTGGTGTTCGTAGGCTGGTGGCATGAGCCCTTCCGGCTGGGCATCCGCTTCTGCACCAATCGCAGGTGAGGAAGTGGGGCAGGGCAGGGGGCCTTGCAGCTCAGGCTGGCCTTGAAGCTGAGTGTCTCTCTGTCGGTTCCAGGTCAGCCTTATACTATGTGGACCTCATCAGGGGGAAGTGTGGTAAGTGCTGGCACCCACCTGTGCTTTGCTGACACACTGGCACTGCCAGTCTGCATGATGCTCACATTTCTGTCTGGTCCAGAGCTCCTCTCGGATGACTCTCTGGCTGTCTCTTCTCCCCGGCTGAGCCCAGACCAGTGTCGCATCGTCTACCTGCAGTATCCATCTCTGGTCCCCCATCATCAGTGTAGCCAGCTATGCCTGGTGAGCTGGGGGTGGACAGGGGGAGGTCAGCTAGAGGAGGGAGTGGTGGATGAGAGCTGAAGATTCAGCTTCATCTCCCCATGGGCCCCTCAGTGGACCTCCTGTCCTGGGTGCAGTGATGATGTGAGTCCTTCCTATCCTCTCCAGGCAGGGCCTGGAGGCTGAGCGCACTGGTGTGGGGGGCTTTGCACCATCAAGACTCACCACCTTGAGAGCATCTTGTGTCTGCAAGGGATTGGGATATAATGGGCAGTTACAGTCTTTGTCCTTAACCAAGAAGAGCTTTGGGCCCCTGATGAAAGTGAGAGGCTCCTCCAGACATCTGGTCCAGGTCACCAGAAAGGAGATATATCAGGCTCATCTCAGGTCCTCCCTCTCTTCCCTGAGGCTACCCGGGTCTATCAGAGAAGAGGATGGGTACCAGAGCTCTGTGCCCTGAGGGCACTGCCAGTCCCCTGGTGGGCCTGACCATTATGTTCTCTTGCAGTATGACTGGTATACCAAGGTCACCTCAGTGGTGGTGGACATTGTTCCTCGGCAGCTGGGAGGTAAGGGGTGTGTGGCAGGGCGGATGCAATGGAGCCTGCAGCTCTGTTTTCCTGCCGTCTGTTATCCCTTCAGGGAATAAGCAGGATCAGCTGCTTCAGCTCTTCCTTTCTGGCTTCCTTCTGAAGTCTCCCTCCCTGCTGGGCCAGCCCCATGTCCAGCCTCCACAGGGAGCAGGGCCACCACCATGGGAAACAGTTCTGATAGAAAGAAGTCCACTGGACAAAAGCTGAGATCAGAACGGCTCAAGATGGCTGAGGATTTAGATGATTTCATTCATTCCTGTGCCATAGCTCATAGTTATATTTTTCTTGTTTTTCCAGTGGCTGCTTAAAGCCACTGCTCCTTCAAGGGGTCTCAGAAAGTGCACTAGGTTGGAATGTCCTACTTTAGAGGCTCTGAGCCCAAGAGTCCTGCATTATCCCACTCTCAGCCCCCACCCCAGCATTTGTCCAGTCCAAGCCCTTGAGTCAGCGGGGTCTCTGGGAGGTTGGATCTTGGCCTTTTGGCCAACAGGCTCTGGTTGCAGTCTCAGGTGCTCACAGCTCTGCTTGGAATCCTGGACCATCCCAACGACATGAGGGGTGAGAGTCTCTTTCCTCAGGCCACCTGGTCAGTTCCAGGAGTCCAGTGGACAAGGGATGGCCTCCTTATCTTCTCTTTGGGTTGCAGGGATGCAGTGGTGGGGACCTGGTCTGAATCCCAGCTCTGCCCCTTATTCGCTGTATGTTTGTTCTTGGACAGTGTCCTGACCTCTCTGACCTTCCATTTCTTCATCTGTGGAAAGCATGGTCATCCCTGCCTTCTTTGTAGGATTGTAGTGAGGGTTAAATGAGTGATGATACTAAAGAGGAGGATTCAGCCCCCTGTGCCAGGCACTCTGCTAAGCACTAATGGACAGACAGACAGGTGTTATCTTGGTTGCAGCACCTAGTGCCTACCAAGGGCCCAATAAGAGCAGCTCATAGGAAAGCCAGTGCATTTCTTCTGAGCACCATGGTTTCTCTCAGAAGTTCTTAAGCTCTGCCTCTCCTGGGCCTTCAGGGACCTCTGCCCCTCAGCCCCCTCTTCAGGCAGCTCCTCATCACCAAGGGTGCCCCCATGTGTGGGACTGCCATTCTATCACAGTTGCAGGGGCCCCGGTGAATTCCCCAGCAGGCCAGCTTGCCTCAGTCTTGACCCCCTATACCTCCACTCCTAGACACAACCCCCAGCCCTCCTGTCTTTGCAGAGAACTTCTCTGGGATTTACTGCAACCTTCTGCCTCTGGGATGCTGGTCGGCTGACAGTCAGAGAGTGGTTTTCGACTCAGCTCAGCACAGCCGGCAGGTTAGGGGCCTTGATTGTGTTGAGAGGCAGCCCCTGTGACCAACCCCCAAGAGCCCTGGTCCTGGGGCATAGCATATGCACACCCCTGCGTGGAATGCCCAGACACAAAGTCTCACTAGTCTCTTAAGGCCCTGCCTGCCCCTGTCCTGAACTCACTTTTCCTTGAAGGGGGTGGCTGCCCTCATGCCCCACAACAGAGCCTTTGGCCTTTTCTCCTGAGGCGGAGATGCAACCCCCACCCCCAGGCATTTCCAGCTCGGGGACAAAGGGGCTGTGACTGGGGTGGGCCCCTGAACAAATATGAAGAGCTGATGGAGATGGGACAGAGCCCTTCTCCCAGGGATGGGGTGGGGACACCCATAGTGTGCCAGACTCCTTTTGGGTATGATATTTGATCCTCATGCTAACTCAAAGGGCTCAAAGGCATTTCTTACCTTGCCCAGGTCACTCAGCAAGTTGTGACAATCTGTGATTTGAACCTAGGCCCTCTGGCCACTCCCTACTGCACTGAGTAGATGTCGCCATAGTTGTTCACAGCCCTGGCCTGGTGCAGGGGTCCCCAAGAGGGTAGAGAGGAGGTGGGGGCAGGACCCATAGGGCTCACACGTGGCCTCCCCTCTGCTTCAGGACCTGTTTGCTGTGGACACCCAGATGTGCAGTGTGACCTCCCTGACAGCTGGTGAGCAGGGCTGGTGGGCGGGCCAGCCAGGCCAGCAGTGGGACTGGAGCTTGAGCATGTGGGGCAGTAGTGGCACTCGGCAACTCTGCACCACTGACTGCTCCTCAGCTTTTACTAATAGTCTTGAGAGGACCCCGCCTATGCAGGACCCTTACCCAGCCAACACACTGCCTCCCCTCTTCCACTGCCCTTCAGTGCTCAACTCCGTCCATATGTCCTGGCCCCGCCTCAGCATGGCCCCCAGCCCCGCTCGTCAAACCTACAAAACTCTCTCTTGCCAACATCTGCCAGAGTCATCTTTCCCCCTCCCCATACCTTGGGTGCCCCGTCTCAGGCAGTGGCAACTCTGCCACCCCAGGGCCCAGAAGAAGCCCTGTGTTGGCTGGTGATCACCAGGCCTGGTGATTCTGCCTCTAAAACATCTTTGGAGTCCTCCACCTGCCCTGACTGTACGTGCTCCTTCACAAAGCTACCAAAGTATTGTTTCCAAACTGTATCTCATCACACAGTCCCTGCTTAAGAATCTGCTTAGACCCCACTGCCCAGAATCAGCACACCCCGACCCCCAACCCCCTGGGCCTAGCTGCCAGCCCTGCAGACTGCAGTCATCAAGTGGTGTGTGGATGTGCCGTGGTGGTCTAGTGTATCCCCAGATCTGGCAGTCCCTGGGCACAGCCAACATCTGCCAGATGAATAACAGACTGAGCAGAAGGCTAACCCAGGGCTGTGTGCAGTTGGGTCAGTCCCTTTGTGGGCATCCCTTTGCTTCTCGGGTTGGAAGGGGCACCTTGTCGTAGAGCCTCCAACCTGAGACTCTGGCTCTGCAGGGAGTGGGTGGGAAAGGTGGTGGCCCCTGCCAGGTGTTTAGTGACATCTCCCTTCTCCAGGGGGGTCAGGTGGAAGCTGGAAGCTGCTCACAATTGACCGAGACCTCATGGTGGTACAGTTCTCCACACCCAGCCTACCCCCAAGCCTGGTGAGTGTTGGTGGACCCCAGGCCAGGAGGCAGGGGGTTCTGTGCAGGCAGAGCTCCCCATGTCAGGGAACTGGGCACAATGCAGCATGGTCCATGAGGGTCTGGCACCCATGGTGGGGAGCTACTGGGCAAGGGTCTGCTCTGTACAGAACAAGGTGCCTGAGACAGTGCCCAGTCCTCTGGTATAACACAGCACAGGGAGATAGCAGAGCCTAGAAGCTGAGGAGGAAGGGGTATATGTGTTTATCTGTGTGAGTACCTTTGCATATACCAGCTCACAACAGGAGTCTGTAGTGTACCCTCTGGAGGTGGGTAGAAAGCCCAGCATAGTGAGAACTGCCCATCTCCCACCCTGGGCAGAAGTGGAAGGGCAGGGAGGCAGCCAGGCCATCTGTGACACACTCTTTCCCCTTGGCAGAAAGTTGGGTTCCTGCCTCCTTCGGGGAAGGAGCAGTCGGTGTTGTGGGTGTCCCTGGAGGAGGCCGAGCCCATTCCCGACATTTCCTGGGGCATCCGGGTGCTGCAGCCACCTCCAGAGCAAGAGAATGTGCAGTATGGTGAGCTGGGCCAGGGGCAGAGGGATGCCTTCTCCAAGTTCCCCAGCACATGCATCTGTGGTCACCTTTCCTGCCTCTTGCCTCACATTGTGGGGTTTCCTGGGATTACCTCTAAGAGGTTTTCTGTTCCTCTTGTGGACAGTCATGGGGAGTGGTGTCCAGGCATCTGGGTGCTTGCTCTGGGTATCAGAGCTGGGCATCACTAGGCCAAATCATCTGTGGTGGGAAAACCAAGGTCTAAAGCTGACAGGCCTTATACGAGGCCTTTGTGATGGCACCTCATCCAGAATGCTGTGCCTGCAGAGTGGGGCTCCCTAACTAGAGCAGAAGGGTGAGCCTCCTGGGGTTCATGTGTCGTAGTGTGGGCTACTTTGGCCAGGTCTGTGTTCCAGAGGTCAGCTCCAGACCTGCAGCGACAGCTGAGGCCTTGGCTGGGGAAGCCCCTGAGCAGTAGCACTGGCCCTGCTGACTGCTGCCCTCTCCCTGCAGCTGGCCTTGACTTTGAAGCAATCCTTCTGCAACCCAGGGACCCTCCAGATAAGACCCAGGTGGCCATGGTGGTCATGCCCCACGGTAGGCATCTGGGTTAAGAGCCCCTGCCCTCCCACCACCCCTCCTAGCTGGCTCTTTCACCCTCTGCTTCCTGTCTGCAGGGGGGCCCCACTCATCCTTTGTTACTGCCTGGATGCTGTTCCCAGCCATGCTTTGCAAGATGGGCTTTGCAGTACTACTAGGTGAGTGAGCAGGGCCCAGGGCTCTGGTAGGGTTGGGGAGCTGATGGGGTGGGCCTGGTTTGTACAAGCACCATGAATGCCACCCTAGTCTCCAGGCTTCTCTGTAGCCAAGACCTGATAACCACTACCAGGAACTTCCCTGGCCCAGCCTGGCTCCATGGCATGGTGATACCATGGACTAATGTGGAACTTCCATGGAAAGGTTTCTTTGGTCACTGGGCAGCAGCCTCAAATCTCTTGGCCCTTTCACCTTGACAGTCTGTAATATAGCTGGTCACAAAGACCTACTTCACGGATCAGTGAAAAGGTGTCCAGGGAGCTGGCAATGTCAATTGATCACTCTGTCTGGTCCTTCCCTGACCTCCAGTGAACTATCGTGGCTCCACGGGCTTTGGCCAGGACAGCATCCTCTCCCTCCCAGGAAATGTGGGCAACCAGGATGTGAAGGACGTCCAGGTAGCAGGGGCTGGGGCTTCTGGACAGGCTGGAGGGTGGACTGTCAGAGATGTGGCTCCATTCAGCTGGGCAGGCAGCTGGCTACAGCACACTCTGCCCCACCCTGTAGTTTGCAGTAGAGCAGGTGCTCCGGGAGGAACACTTTGATGCAGGTCGCGTGGCCCTTATGGGTGGTTCCCACGGTGGCTTCCTCTCCTGTCACCTGATTGGTCAGTACCCGGAGACCTACAGTGCCTGTGTGGCTCGGAACCCTGTGATCAATATCGCCTCCATGATGGGCTCCACTGACATCCCTGACTGGTGGGTGTGCCCCACAGGTCCCTGCCCTTCTTTCCTCCACCGCATTCCCCATGGAGCCCCCAAAGGCCCCAGAGCTCCTGGGACTACATCAGCTCAGTCTCTTGCAGGTGTGTGGTAGAGGCTGGCTTCCCCTATAGCAGTGACTGCCTACCAGACCTCAGCGTATGGGCTGAAATGCTAGACAAGTCACCCATCAAGTACACCCCTCAGGTACACAGCCCTCCCCTTGCCCTGTGGGCCACCAATCCATCCAGAGCCTGGGGCCCTGCTCACCACCACTCCCCATGGCCAGGTGAAGACGCCACTATTACTGATGTTGGGCCAGGAGGACCGGCGTGTGCCCTTCAAGCAGGGGGTAGAATATTATCGTGCCCTCAAGGCCCGGAACGTGCCTGTTCGGTGAGTGCAGCGGGACAGCCCTGCCAGTTGGTGGGCAAGTGAGCAGAGGAGGACCCTCTAACCTCAAACATTGTTGCCCAACCTCTACAGGCTCCTGCTTTATCCCAAAAGCACCCACACACTATCAGAGGTGGAGGTGGAGTCGGACAGCTTCATGAATGCCGTGCTCTGGCTGCGCACACACTTGGGTACCTGAAGCCCTGCGTCTCTGCATAAGCTTGTTGGCCCGTGCCACACTTGGCTCTTGGAGAGCCCCAGGGTCTGGCAGAGTGGTGAGAGGCTTCCTGGGTTCTGGACTCAATGGATGGGTGAGCTGAGGAGTGTGGGCTATATAGTTGTAATAAATGAGGACACAGAGTCTAGTTCCTGCTGGTACTTTGTACCAAGCCATCTCTAACCCCAGCCCTACCCTTGGGGTTCAGAGACTGTAGGCCCTGGGTATGGTAGCCATAAGGACCTCATCTACCTCCAGTGTGAGAGGGGAGGGGACAGTGAGAGACTCAGCCACTGCCTGTCCTGGCCAACTGGGATTCTACCAGGCTAGCTCCCTCTGCTGCAGCCGCTTCTGTTAGAAACTGCCCTACACCACCCTTCTCCCAACAGTGTATCTAGGGAACTAGTGAGGCCCTACCTTCACAGAACCCACAGGCTAAATTAGTTCTAGGGTCAGACTGCTCAGCCCAGCATGTCTGGGCTTGAGCCACCTAGCCCCTAGCCAGGAGTTGCCAATTCATTCCCTAGAGCACACTAAGAAGCACCCTGCACAGGTGTAAAGAGGAAAGGTGACTTTATGTCTGACACGAAGCTTTGTCCTCCCCAAGGCACATATGATTAAGGCTGGGCCTAGCCCAGCCGCATGACCTTGTGAATCCAGTCTGCAAACACAGAGACACGCATGAAGATGGCTGGCCAGCGGGGCCGTGCGCACACTTGATTGGGGATTATAATTCCCTCCAGGACCCAGCAGTCATGGGTAAAGCAGGCAAGTGGGCCCCCGTAGTCACCCTGGTAAGTGGGAGAACTGGTGAGGGGGCCCTGGGCCGTGGCAGAGACTAGCCCTCTTGGGGAAGAAGTACATTTTCAGCTTCCCATACCTTCCCTGGGCTGGCCAGGGGCCCTGTCACTGACCTCACAGGCACCCACAGGGGCCAAGAGACCCTCAGTGCACATCTCACTCTCACGAACACGTCCTCGGTGCTTGACATTACATTCCTGGTTGGAGATGACGTTCAGTGAGGCCACATTTAGGACCACATTGTCCCCTGTACCTACAGTGAAGGGAATGAGGAGAGGGCCTTTGGGTAGGATCCAAGGCTGGGCCTCCTGGCCTGGAGCAGTCCATGCCCCTGCACTGGGCTCTTACCTTTGGTCTCACCCCAGCCTGCGATCTCACACTTGGTGCCTGGAGGCACCACATAGCGCTCAGGGGGCAGGCAGATCAGGGCCACTCGCTGGTTCAGGGTCACAGGTCTTTAGCAGGAATGAGGGCATTCAGAGCCTGAGGCTATAAGGCCCAGCCCCACCTCACACCCTCTTGGCTTTGTCACACACCTCTCTAGCTTGAGCAGAACAAGCTGGGAGCCTGAGGGCCCACACACCATCTTGGCCACTGGGACCCGCTGCAGGCCTGGCTCCCCAGGCTGTGGGTTCTGGAATAGGGTGCCCAGCCACACCTCATAGCCCATGAGAGGCACATGGCTGGGAGAGAAGCTCTGCTAGATCAGTCGTGACTCATAGTTTGCTGCCCCAAGACTCACCTGTTAGCTTGCCTGGGGAAAGTGGCTAAGGGGAAGATGAAAGCAGGAGGGTGGGACTGGGTCCCCAAACCCAAGGAAGGCTCACCAGGAGGAGAAGCACTGCTGGGCAGTCAGTATCCACTGCTCCTTCACTAGGGACCCCCCACAGAAATGCTGGCCCTGCCTGGAGGGGTGGGGGTTAGAAGAGGGAACAGTGAATCCTGGGACACAGGATGGACCTGCCATCTCTTGGCTAGGACCTCTGAGGCCAGGGACAGGTTCCCACTCTCCACTGGCTTAAGCACAGAGGATCTAGCCTCAGCTCCTCTCTTGGGGAGACAGGCAGTTGTGTCTCACCGGTTGCGCAAACTGACTGTCCAGGGCGAGTTCCCAGGCTGGCCCCCTACCACACGCAGTTTGGAGCGCCGCTGATCTAGGCGAGCCACCCTCTTGCCACACTTCTCAAACAGCACCTGGTCTGGGGGATAGGATGGGCCACATGAAACCCTGATTGGATAGATGGGGGGTAAATTGGCCTCGACCCACGCTTAGCCCAAGTCCGTACCTGGGGGTTCCAAGATGGACGGTGGTTCTTCATCATCTGAAAGACCCAAGTTCACCCACTTTAAGAGAGCCAGACTTTGGCGGTGAAGGCTAGGGGGCGGCGACCGGGGGGAGTGTTGCCAGCGCTCACCGCAACGCCGCAGTGCACAGTAGTCGAATGGAGTCCCCGGGTCCGTAGTGTAGCACCAGGGCCCATGGCTATCCCTGTCCGGGTTCCGGCAGAAGTTCTCCTCCAGTTGGGCATATGGGGCGGAGGTGGGCGTGAACCTAGGCGAGAGGGGGAGCAAAGTCATAGCAGGGAATCCCAAACTCTCGCCGGGCCCCCGTTTGAGACGCCGCAGCGTGCCGCTTTAGAGTTAGGCTCGGGCGGGGCCGGTCGCGCCGACGGACTCACTGCGGCTTGTGCGGCGTCTCCGCGGACCAGCGCTGGCACGTTACGCCCTTGCGGGTCTTGCTGACCGAGCCGCGGTACAGCTCCCCCGCGCCGTGGTAGCAGTCTGTGGGGGGCGGGCAGGGGGGCCGTCAGCCCGCTCTCGCCCCAGCCATCCGGCTCTGTGCCTCCAGGCCCAGCTCGGGTCTTACCCTCGGGTCGCACGTCGTCGGCGCAGCGCCGGATGTTGTAGCAGAAGGCCACGCGCATGCCAGGCCGCGATGTGAAGCACCACGGCGCCTCCGAGCCGTCAGGGTTCCGGCAGAAGTTCTCCCGAAGGTCCCTGCGGAGGCACTCCCCTCAGCCCTGGTGGGTCCCAGCCCGCCAGCCCGCGAGCTAGGTCATCTCCGGCTGGAGCCCAGCCTCCAGCTCCGCCCCAGGTCCCGCCTTTCGTCAAGCCTCGCCCCAGAACCCTCCTCAGGCCCCACCCGCAGAAGTACGCCCCCAGTGGCGGCCCGCCACCTTACTTGCACGGGTATTTCTCGGGCGCAAAACGATGCTGATGTGGGTTCTGCGCGTCCCAGCGCTGGCAGGGCACACCCGCGGCGGTGGTGTTGGCAGTGCCCCGGTAGCCCTCGCCCTTCCCGCGGAAGCAGTTGAGCGTGGTGGCCTCGTGGCGCGGCTGTGCCTCGGACCCTTGGATGAACCGAAGCCGGTCGGAGCACGAGCGGGAGCTGAGACCAGGACTGGGGCTGAGGCCGAGCCCCACTCTTCATGGTCCACCGCCGGCTCACGCCCAGCAGCTCCTCTCTCCAGTCAGGCCACGCCCGCCCACGTTTCCCTTGTGCCCTCCCAGGCCCCACCCCCGCTCCCTACCGCAGAGGGGGAGGTCGCAGAACTCTCGCTCCATCTGCGGATCTGTGGTATAGCACCACGGCCGCTCCGAGCCGTCCGGATTGCGGCAATAGTTATCGTCTAGATTTTTGTCAAGGAACCTGGGGGCGGTAGCGGGGCGTGAACAAGACCCTGGGACTCAGGCCCTGTCTGACCCCCGACCAACTACCACCTTATATCCGGCCCTGCCCCTGGAGTCCTGAGACCTCCCCTAGCGCGGCCTCCTTGGTCCCCAGCCGCCCACGCGTACTTGCCCGGCTCAAAAGGGTGCGCGTGCGGGCGCTGCAGGTCCCAGCGCTGACACTCGCGTCCTGACTCGGTGCGGTCCACTGCGCCGCGGTAATCCTCGCCATTGCACCAAACGCAAGCGGCTGGAGACACGGGGCTGGTGGGTTCCTGGATGGGCGTGGGCATGCTCCTCCCGCCTCAGACTCAACTCGGAGCCGCTTACCCTCCCGGCAGGACCTGATGCCACAGCTCTGGAAGCGCACGGCAGGGTCTGTCGTGTAACACCAGGGACCTCCCGGGTCCCCGTCGGGGTTGCGGCAGAAGTTCTCCTCCAAGCCATTCCGGAGTGTGGGCGTATACCTAGGGGCAGAGAGCAGCAATACAGTGCTCGCTGAGGGCAGATGCTGGGCCGGGCAGGGACAGAGGGGAGGTGTCGGTCTCACTTGTGGTCATTGGGGAACCTGTGGCTCCAGCGCTGGCAGAGTAGGCCACCCGTGGTGATGGCCACGGTGCCCCGGTACTTGACACCATTGTCCATGATGCAAGTCTGCACATAGGCTGGGAGCAAGAGACCCACGATCAACAAAGCCTGAGGCCCCAGCACCCCATCCCCTGCCCCCCTTCTCCACGGCCACTCACCTTTCTTTTGGAAGAGATTGCAGCGCCCAGAACGCTGCAGCTGTGTATGGGGTGAGTGCTGGGTCCATGGCAGCAGTTGGCAACCATGGCTGCTCACATTGTAGTGGAAGGCCCTAGGAGGAGGAGGCACAGAGTCACCCAGTCTCCAGGTTCCCCTGCCCCCAGTCTTATCTAGGTTCTGTGGCCACTCACCTGCAGTCCAGTAGGGGCCCACAACGCCCTGCACACTCCTCAGCATCTGCCACGTCCTCTTGCCAAGGCCTGGGCCCCGCTGCATGTAGTAGGTGTTGCAGCTCCATACCCCGGAGCACCTGGAAGTCATTCAAGGGCGAGCGCTGCCCTGTGGGGTGGGCATGCATGTCAGTGCATGTATATCAGCACATCCACACTTCGTCCCTTCAGGGGATGAAGACTACAAGGCCTCTGGGATGGACTCTGTGAGCACATTCAAGGGTCAGATCCCTGTACAGGGTGGGAGAAGCAGGCCTAGACATGGTGGTTATCACCAGTGCCTCTGTTTGGTGGATAAGGCACTAGGCTCAGGTGTAAAACATACACTATGAGAGCAGTGGGTGATAGTGCTTGCCCTCTGGAGCTTGTCCCATCTCATCTCTCAGATGAGAATGCTAAGGCTCAGAGCTGTCATACTACCCAAGCAGAGGCCCAACCCAGGCATTCTGTCTCCAAGTCTGGGCTCTCACCAGCATGAGGGCATATGCTAGGTTAGAGGATTAGATCAGACCCTGCATGTGTACATACATCCATGCGGTCCCAACACTGCCTCAATGCTATAGCAAATGTTCTCTTTTTTTTGCTGAGGAAGATTGGCCCTCAGCTAACATCCGTGCCCATCTTCCTCCACTTTATATGTGGGACACATGCCACAGCATGGCTTGGTAAGCAGTCCATAGGTCCATGCCCGGGATCCGAATCTGTGAACCTCGGGCTGCTGAAGCGGAGCATGGGAACTTAACCACTATGTGCCACCAGGGTGGCCCCCAGCAGATGTTCCAATACAGGCCTGAATTAGGAATACAATGTATGTATTCCTGGGGCTTCCCAGTTCTGTGCAAGGTCACTCACTGCTCCATGCCCACTAGGAAAGAGCTCCCGGCTCAAATAGCAGGATGGGCCTGGGGCTGACCCTTCCTGAAGGCAGATGGGGATGGGGGGGCACTCACCAGGGGCCCCTGAGCACTGCATCAGAAGCAGCAGGAGTGGGAGCCACCCCATCCTCCTGGCCTGAGGCTGCACTGTGACCCACCACAGCCTCATCCGGGAAGTTGTGAAACCTGTCCCTACGGGATTGGGTGGCTCTGACTCCACACCCCCACTCTAGGCCTGCTGGGGCCTGACCTGAGACCTAGTGGCAGGAATGGGGGTGGGGCCAGGCCTTGGGCCCCCTGGGTGAGGTGCAAGGGCCCTCACTCTGGCACAGCTAGCCCTGAAAGGTTGCCCTATGCAGTGGGCAGGTGTTGGAAAGGTTCAGTGGGGACACTTGAGATACCCTAGGCTGAGGGTAGAGGCACCCTGCAGCCTAGGCTGCTCTGAAGGGAAGGGCAGTGTGGACATGGTTGCTGCCAGAGGCCTGGGTTCCAGCCCCCAAGAGATGATATTAAACTTTTCTGAGCCTCAGCTTATCCCTGTAGAGTGGGGAGCGTTCCCTGCCCCAGCCCCAGCCCCAAAGCAGCCCTCCCCTTTTGCTGACTTATCAGCTCCAGCTGTAGGCAGGTCGGCATACGCCCCTGGCAGCAGAGCTCAGAGAGGCTCCCCTCACCCCGCCAGAGGTGCCATCCCAGGGAAGGTAAGCGAGGTCACCTATCTGGCCTGAATGGAGGTGGGGGTGACAGGTAGCAGGGACCCTGGCAGGAGTGGCCTTTCGGACGTCCTACAGGACATCTGAGCCGGGTCTCCAAGTACGAGTAGGAATTGAGATAGGCGGCCTGGGGCTCCCAGTTAGGACATTGCGTTCCGACACAGCTGGGCTCGGAGCTCCTCCTGAGCGGGCCGGGGGCGAAGGCGGCTGAGCTGCCAGGCGAGGCAGAGGCCAGGAACAACCCAACTGGAAGCCGCGGAGGAGGCCCCCTGGCGGAGGCCGGGCGCGAACCGATGCGCGTGCGCGGCGGGCGCGCGGTTTGGCCCTGGACGGACGCCGTAGCCGAGAGGCTGGGCGGATGTTGTGAGCCGGGGTGCCGCTGCCAAAGCTGGGGGTGAGTGAGGGGCGGCCGGGCTCCGAGCGCGGCGGGTCCCCCGCGGCTCCCCTCGCGGCCCCGGCCTGTCCGGTGAGAGGGTGCTCGCCGCGCGGGGTTGCAGCGTATGGTGTGGGACTCCGGGCTGGAGCTGGTCTGGAAGATCATCCGGAGCTTGGGGCCGGGCGGGGGCAGCTTGGGGGAGACGTGCGCTGCCCTCCGCGTCCTTGGGTTCTGAGAAGGGATCGGTTCAGTTCCGAGTCCGGATCCCTCGGCTGGGCTGGTCAGGATCGACGTGGCAGGGAGCCACAAAGTCAAGATCTGCCTCTCACCGGGGCCCTCAGCACCTGACACCCGGCGTGGATATCTGGAAGGTTTACTAATCAAATGAGTGACCGCGTCTAATCTGTCCTGCACCTGCTCTGGTGTGACAGGGGCAGCGGTCACGAACGCCGGCAGAGGGCCCGCGGTGGGCGGCAGGGCGGGAGAGTTACCTTCCTGAGGGGCTGGCGTGGTGCGGACTGTGAATAGGCAAGGGTGTGTGGTGGGAGCAGAGGACCTGTTTGGGGTGAGATAAGAGACTGGGCTGCAGAGAAGAGAGTGCTGTCTAAGGCAGTGCTAGAAGGTCAGGCGCTAGACCAGCTGTCTAATAGAACTTTCTCTGGTGATGGAAATGTTCTATGTTTTCGGTGTCTAGTACAGTAACCGCTAGCCACATGCAGCCACTGAATCCTTGAAATGTGGCTAATATAACTGAGAAATTGAATTTTTAGTTTTTTAAACTTCAGTTCAGGTTTAAATAGCCACATGTGGCTAGTGTGGACCGCACAGCTCTAGATCATTGAGGCTGGCACCAGCGACTTAGTGCAGCTTCTGAAGCAGCTGCAGCAACACCATGATATGTGAGGGTTGGACAGCAGTGGGAAGACCAATGGGATCTGCTATGAGGACTGGGCAGGGGTGGTGCTCTGATGAGGTGGGAGGCTGTGTGTGTGAGTAGAAACAAGAAAACTAGCAGGGGCCCCTTCCGGTGGCATAGCAGTTAAGTTCGCGCACTCCGCTTCCGCGGCCCGGGGGTCGCAGGTTTGGATCTCGGGTGCCAACAGACGCACCGCTTGTCAAGCCATGCTGTGGCGGTGTCCCATATAAAGTAGAGGACGATGGGCATGGGTGTTGGCCCGGGGCCAGTCTTCCTTGGCAAAAAAGAGGAGGATTGGCAATGGATGCTAGCTCGGGGCTGGTCTTCCACACACACACACACACACACACACACACACACACACACACATGCTAGCTCGGGGCTGGTCTTCCACACACACACACACACACACACACACACACACACACACACACCCTAGCAGGCCTTTGGATAGGAGAAGGGAGGATCCTGGAGCTGAGGAAGGAGGTCCTGGTCTTTGGTGTCAGCAAGACTTGTAGCTGGAGATGGCACCAAGCCCTTGAATGGAGGACTACACTTGGGGGAAAGTGGTATAGGGTTCTCTCTTCTGGATTTGAGCTGGACCCAGTGTGGCTTACGACTGAGAAGGATACAGGGGCTCTGCCCATGGGCCACCTCACTTTGGACACTTTGGTCTGATTTTCCCAGGGTTGAGGCATTTAGTTTGGTTCAACAGATATATGTCTGGCACGTGCTCTCTGTCAGGCCCTGTGCTGAGCACTGGGACATGGTGAGGCCCTGTCTCATGGGCCCAGACTCTACCCACTCTCCCTGTGTAGGAAGGTGGGAGTCCTTGTTTTCCTCTGCCCTACGTTGGTATGTGTGTGAGTGTGCATGCACCTGACCTCACCTGCTCCCAAGCCTTCCTGCCACCCCAGGACTGAGGTCGGTGTGGGGACCCTTGGCTGGCTTCGCATAGACAGGCTCTGCCTCTGGCTCAGCCCCCAGGACCACTGGCTGCCCACAAGACCTGAAGGATGGCGTCCAAGGGGGCTGGCATGTCTTTCTCCCGCAAGAGCTATAGGCTGACCTCAGACGCTGAGAAATCCAGGGTCACAGGTAAGGGCTGGCAGGGTTGGGAGGAGGCTCCTTGTGTTGAGGGAAGGAGAAGGAAGAGACAAAGGCAGCAAAATCTCAGGTCCAATGAGCCTCAGGCCTTGCTGCACCCCTTGTACCTGTGAGCCAGCTCTTTTCCAACCATGTAGCAGTGCACCCAACGTGACTGCTCTTCTGATCCCTGTGGCTAGCCTAGGACCAGGAGCCTTTGGGCCAGCAGAGGCTGGGAGGTGTACTGACAATGTGACCCTTCTCTCCCTTCTGACCTGTGACCCAGGCATTGTGCAGGAGAAGCTACTGAATGACTACCTGCACCGCATCTTTTCCTCTCCTGACCATGCACCCACCGCAGCCACCAGCAGGTATGGCCGGGTGTGTAGCTCCTCCTCAGTCCGTGGGACCAGACCAGAACTGGAGGCTGCGTTGCGGGGAAGGGGGCCTGGGCTCTCAATAGGCTGCTTTGGGTTTCGTTCTCACTCTGCCACTCCTGGCTGTGAGACCTCGGGCCAGAGAGTCTGCCTCTGGACTCCGCTTCTTCCTCTCCCCTGGCAGTGCTAGTTCCTTCCTTCTGAGGGTGTTGTGGAGGTTAGGGGCATGGTGCACATTCAGGGTTGGCATAACACCTCGCACCTACTCCACGGTCCGCATCTGGTCCCATGTGCACCTGCCCACACCTCTGCCTCACCCTGGCCCTCTGTAGCCTCTGAATCTATAAGTTGCAGACCATACCAGCCCCTTTTCCTTGCAAGTTTAATGCATTTAAGTTTAGTCCATATCAAAATTACAGGTGCACTTTCGCAGAAACCTAGAAATAAGAGAAGAAAAAGCATCTGTCATCTTGTTGTTCTAGCATGACATTTGAGCATGATTCCTTTCTGTTTTTTTATCTCACGATGTATGTAGTTTGGATTATGCTGTACAGAAAATTTTTTAAAAATTTCTGTCATGTTGAGTTATTTTTTAAAAAGTTTAATTGAGGAATAATTGGCATACAGAAAGCCACATGTATTCAAAGTGTACAACTCAGTAAGTTTTAATATGAACAACTTGTGAAACCATCACTACCATCAAGATAATAGACATATCCCTCAACTCCAAAAGCGTATAGAAGTTTGATCCTATTTTTGTCAATAGGATCAAATCACACGTTATTCCCTGAGAGCTTTTCTGCATTACAGATTGATCTTGGTGGGCATCTTTTAGGGCCAGGGGTCTGCCGGAGCCCTTAGCACTGTCCCGGTTGGAGGGACTTTTGCTTTTGTAAACAGTGCTGTAAGGATGCCCAGGGTTGGAGTCATGTGGCTAGAGCAATCACTTTTAAGACTGTTGCTAAATTACTTCTTCAAAGGGTCATGTAGATTCTGCCTCCCTGCAACAAGGCATGAGTGTCCCTATCTCTCAGCCCCCTTGCCAGCCTGGGCTATTCTGTCTTCCACAATCTCTGCTCTCTGGGCAGGCACAAAGGGCAGCATTGTTGCCTGTTCCATTTAAGCAGCTGTGGTGGCCAAAGAGTTCCTACTTGTGGAGGGCTACTGCCCACCTCCACCCGAGCCCAGTCCTGGCCTGTTCCCAGGCCATCTGATCCCTACCTCATGTGATACCAGAAATGATCCTGCTGCCGCTAGTGCTGTGGCTGCCAGGAGGAAGAGCAGGTGGCAGAGCCATCAGTCAGTGATTGTTTGGATGCAGAACCTTGGGCTGGGACCTGGGCAATCCAGACAGGGCAGGCAAGTGCTGGGGTTGGCCAAATGGGCAGTGCTGCAGGCGCTCAGCGAGGCCGAGTCTCAGGCTGGCCACCCACAGCTGCTCTTGAGAGCAGGCACAAGACTAGAGCAGCCCTCCCAAGTGTGAGCCAGTAAGAACTGCTGTTGAGGAAGCCACCTTTATCCCTGGGGTAGGGGGATACCCCAGGATTGGGGTATTCGGGGATGGGGTTGGCTGCAGCCTTCCATGCTACCAGTGGGCATGCCATTGCATGGTCCCCACCTGGCCTTAGCCTGGGGCTCAGCAGGAGTAGGGAGGAAGCTTCATGTATCTCCACCTCCTGCAGCTCAGGGTCAGTAGTAGCTCACAGCAGGGGAGCGTGTGGTCCCTGAGCCTGGGTTGAAGCTACCTTGCCAGAGAGTCCGTGCTTTGACCCGTCTACATCACCTTCCAGAAGCTACTCTGTAGACAGATGAATGGGGTAGGAGCTGGGATTAGAGTTGGAAGAGTAGGGGCTGGCAATCTATGGGCTGGATCCAGATGGGCAGCGGGCCTCTGCTCGAGCCCTGCTGGTTACCACCACCCAATTCCCTGCTATTCTTAGCAGCTGAACTCAGGACAGAGCTGGCCAGCATTAGACAGAGTCCTTTCTCCTCTGGGCAGGTGTGCTGGGAGGATGAGGGGGCCACTCAGACAGATTTTCCCAGCCCCTTTGGCTGGGGCAGGTGGCAGATAAGCCGGCCAGGTGCTCTACTCTCCTGTACAGGTGGGTACAAAACAGAGCCAGACAGCAGCTCAGAGGGCTCAGCCCTTCTCCTAGGACATGTCTGATTCAACACACAGACTTCCCTGGCTGGGACCACAGGCCTGGGGTCAAGGGCTGGACTATCTGTCCTTGGTACTGACCACCTTGCGGAGTGGCACTTCTCCCAGCCTTCCTCTCCCAGGCATAATCAGCACAGCTACCTTTGAGAGTGGGCAGGTTCTGGGATATGCAGGGAGCATGCATTATTCCTTGGAATCGTCACAGCATCTCTGACATACAGCTGTTGATCCCTTTTTACAGATGAGAGGATTAAGGCTTAGAGAGGGCTCTTTTTCTAACAGTCCTGAGGTACACTGAATTGGACCAGATTTTTAGTTTAGTGGATAATCTAGCCTTCTAACCCCTAGCATGCCAGAATCTAGGACTAGACACAACCCTTTTTCTGGAGTCAAGGCAGCCACCCTCTGAAGCCCAGGGGAAAGGGAGTGAGAGAGGGGTTTAGTGTCATCTGGCTGGTTTCAAGGACTTTTGGGCCCCTCACAGCCTCCTGCTCTCCCCAGGAAATCCCTGAACTTCCAGAACCTACCAGAGCATCTGGACCAGCTGTTATATGTGGACAATGAGAAAGAGGAGAGCCAGGGTATGTGGCAATTTCTGGAATGGGGTCGAGGGAGCCAAGGCTGGGCCCTGGGGGCTGCCCTGGTGAGCTTAGGACACTCTTTGCATTCTGTCAGACCCTGTGCCCTACCTGACCCCACACCCACTTCTCTCCTTTTTCAGGGCAGGTTGAAGGGCGGCTTGGCCCATCCACTGTGGTCCTAGACCACACAAGTGGCTTTGAGGGGCTGCTTCTGGTGGATGATGACCTCCTGGGGGTAAGTGAGGGTAAAGCATGGAGCCCCAGGTCCCAGCCCCTCCTGACATGGCCCCAAGCTCCTCCTGATGTGGCCCTGGTCTCTCTACCTTTCTTGATAGGGCTGCAGCCACAAACCCCTCGTGATGTGGCCCATTGAGTCCTCAGCCCCCAAACCCTCTTAACATAGCCCTGAAACCCTCTTGGTGTGACCCCAACCCCAAGCTTTTCCCAACATAACCATGAGCCCCTCCCATTATGCTCCTGGCCTAGAATCCCTCCTGACACAACCTAGGCCCTCCCACCCTGTTCAGGCACAGTGCAGCTTTGGCCACAACAGGCAAGCACCACCAGCGTGAGCTGAGTTGGGGGTGGGGCCATTCTCCCTTGGGGAGGCACTCTGTATGCCTGGGAGGAGGCTCACCACCCCTGCTCTTGACCCAGGTGATTGGACACAGCAACTTCGGTACTATCCGCTCTACCACATGCGTGTACAAAGGTGAGCCCATGCTCCACTGTGGCCCAGGAAGTTGGGAGGAAGTTTGAGAGCCCAGGCCTGAGGCTGGAGGCAGTCTTTGGTTACCTGCTGGGCCTGACTCCGCTTTTTCCAGGGAAATGGGTCTACGAGGTACTCATCTCCTCCCAGGGGCTCATGCAGATCGGCTGGTGCACTATCAACTGCCGCTTCAATCAGGAGGTTCGTGTGGGAGGGGCCATCCCAGGGAGACCTTCTCCTGCCGCAGGCCTCATCAGAGCTCAGGCAGCCCTCCAGACTGCATAGGGTCTGCTCAGGACCCAAACCCAGACTGCTCTCTGGAGGGGGAATGTGTCCCACCCCATCCCAGGGCAACCCAGCCCAGAAAACAGCCCTCTTTCCTTCCCTCAGAGCATCAGCCCCCTTCTCTAGAGCCATGTGGGTCCAAGGTTGGTGGCTGGTGGGCTCTGCCCCTGCCCCTACCCACCTCCCCTGAACCTCACAAACACTTCCTAGGAGGGGGTTGGAGATACACACAACTCCTATGCTTATGATGGCAACCGCGTGCGCAAGTGGAATGTGACCACGACGAATTATGGCAAGGTGAGGACCGGGCCCCTTGTAGCCTACCTGCCCCATCCCCACAGCTTGACAGGAGCCACGGGGCAGCCGTGAGGGACTGTAGGGCACCAGGGAGGAGCCAGGGATTCAGGTCCTCTGTACTAGTGGCCAGTCTCCCCTGGGTGGTAGTGGAGACACAGCAGGAGGGGCAGAGTGGGCAGGCTGCTGGGCTTCTGTGCATCTGTAAGGCCTCCTCCCCTTGCAGGCATGGGCAGCGGGGGACATCGTGAGCTGCCTGATCGACCTGGACGATGGCACTCTGTCCTTCTGCCTGTGAGTCTCTTGCGTCTATCCACAGGCTTGGCCTCTGGGGCCTCCCCAGGCTGCCCTGAGTTTCCTGGTCCCTGTAAGGGAGCCAGACCAACTTTGGTAGCCTGAGAGTGGACAGCCCCAAAAGGGACCTGCTCACTGGCCTGTTGTGGCCACATCCTTCTTATCACTGGTTCACAGGCCCTCCCTTCTCTAGGAATGGCATGTCGCTGGGTACTGCCTTTGAGAACTTATCCAGGGGCCTAGGCATGGCCTACTTCCCAGCCATCAGCCTCTCCTTCAAGGAGTCTGTGGCCTTCAACTTTGGCAGCCGTCCTCTGCGATATCCTTTTGGAAAAAAGGCCATGGGCTGCTTGGAAGCTCTTGGGGAAGCTGGGATGGGGGGGGGGCTCCCTGTTCCAGGAGCTCTAAAGGCCTTTGGTGGGCCCTGGCTTCCACAAGGAGTGAGTGGGATACAGCTTAGGTGGATGCTGAGGACAATTCTTGCAGCAACCTTGTTGGGTGGGTACCGTTATTGTCTCTGTTGAACAGATGAAGAACATGAAGTGGCAGAAGTCTCACTCTGCAGATAGTAACTGGGAGAGCCATGATGCAAATCATGCAACCTGACTTCACAGCCCTGCCCTAGAGCCTAGCCCCTCCTCGGGGGGTCTCAGTGAGGAGGAGGGGTGGGTGTGTCTGAGCCACAGATGGGGTATTGCTGGCTTAACTCTGTGGCACCTACCCAGTGGCGGGCTACCGGCCTCTGCAGGACCCGCCGCGTGCTGACTTGGTGCGGGCACAGAAGTTGCTGAGCTGCTTCCGGGCAGTGCTCAGTGTGGAGCTGGACTCTGTGGTGAGCCAGGATCTGGACTGGGTCAGCTGGGGGCCTTCTATAGCTCTCTGCCCCTCACAGTCCTCTCTCCTCCCCTCCGACACAGGAAGGGCGGCTTGTAGAAAAGGAAAGCTCCCAGTGGCAGTTGCAGGGCCAGCCCACCGTCCTCCTCACACTGGCCCACATCTTCCATCACTTCGCACCGCTCCTGGTGAGGGGACATTAGGGAGGGAAAGAGGCAGTCCATGGTAGAAACGCCCATGCTAGGGGATGGGATGCTGAGGTGTGTGAGGTCTAGCTCCATCACCTGGCAGGGGCCCCATGTGCCCAGAGCCTTCAGACCCCAAGGATGTCACCCAGGGGAGGGGGAAATGCTTCTAGCTGAGGGTATCAGGGGATATCCTAGAAAGAAGATTGAGGGGTAATGACATTACAGGCCAAGGGAACTGCATGTACAAATCCCCAAAGGGGCTGTGGTAGAGTGGCCCTTCTTGTGTCTCAGTCAGACCCCAGAAGGGCTGACTTTATGTCTTGGGGTTGCTTGAGGGGACCTACAAGTCCGTCTATGGCTATGGCCTTGGTCACTTGCCAGGGCAGAGGTGCCCTGAGTTGGGCAGAAGGCTGCCACCTCACCAGTGCCCGCCCTTGGTGCAGTGCAAGGTGTACCTGGTGGAGGCCGTGCTCATGAGCTTCCTGCTGGGCATCGTGGAGGTGGGCACCCCGACACAGGCGCAGTCCGTGGTGTGCCAGGTCCTGGACCTCCTGTGGCTCTTCATGGAGGTGAGGCTCCTGACCTCGGGCCTCAGGCCAGGAGGTCAGGCTCCATCAAGATGGGGGAGGTACAAGGAAGGTCTTGGAAAAGGCCCCACAGATGACCGTCCTGGAGCCTGCCCTCAGCCTAGCATCTCTCCCTAGGACTATGAGGTACAGGATTGCCTCAAGCAGTTGATGATGTCCCTGCTGCGGCTGTACCGGTTCTCGCCCATTGTCCCAGACCTGGGCCTGCAGGTGGGAGCTCCTGCCCCTGCCCTGAGCCCCCTGGGCCTCACCCGCCTGCTCTGAGCACTCGCTCTCCACAGATCCACTACCTGCGGCTCACCATCGCCATCCTGAGGCATGAGAAGTCCCGCAAGTTTCTGCTTAGCAATGTCCTGTATCCTTTCCTTGCTGCCAAGCAGGCCAGATGTGTGGTGCTCTCTGGGGTCAGCAGAGGCCAGGGAGGGCAGTGTGCACCTGGCCAGGGGATCCCTAGGGAGGTTCAGGAGGACCAGAGCCACACAGTATGTGAGTCCTTGTTCCAGGACCCAGCCTTCCCAGCACTTTCTCTACAGAGCACCGAGGGTAGAGCAAAGGACCCAGGCTGACTGGCCAGCCTGAGCAGGGATCTCGGGATGGCTGCAGTCTCTTGAGCTATGTGGAGGTGTGGGGGCGCCACCAGGGCCTGCCCTCTTCAGCCGAAGCACTGCACTTTTATCTGCATTCCATGGCAGGGATTCCTACGAGATCTTAGCTAAGGAGTCAGCTCCCTCTGCTTCCCCAGAACATTGAGAACTGTACAAATAGGAGAGAGAGCAGAGCTTTGGGCCCTTGGCTGGGAAGCCTGTGCTGATAACTGTCTTTTCTCTTTGGGTTCCTCAGCCTCCGGGAGGCAGAAACAAAGCTAGGAGACAGATTGGCCTCCACGCCCTCTTTCTGGCTTGTCCCGCAGTCATCTGTTCCTGTGACAATCCTTTATCGTGCACTTGCTGGGAATCAGGCTTGATGCAGATTGACAGCCACAGCTCTTTCTCAGGGCTCACTGTCAGGGCAGACAGGCACATGGCAGCAGTGGCACCCTTAGGAGTGGGAGAGCTGTGGTGGGCACATCCGGAGGTGGGCAGGTTTCGGGAGGTCTTCCCAGGGAGGACTCGTGAGAGCATACGGGGCACTCTTTGGTGAGTGGAGCTCTGCCTTGACCACCACTAGCTTCGATGTGCTCCGGTCCGTTGTCTTCTTTTACATCAAGAGCCCCCTGCGTGTGGAGGAGGCCGGCCTACAGGAGCTCATTCCCACCACCTGGTGGCCGCACCGTTCAAGCAGGGAGGTGAGCGGATCCGGGTGGGCTGGGTAGTGGTCATAGTGAGGGCTGGCACAGGGTATCTGAGCTCCTTGGCACTTAGTACATGAGTCCCCTTCCCCAGCTCTGGTCCCTGGGCCGGAGGTGGGGTTAGGGGTCTTCTGCCTGAAGTAGGCCTGGGTAAGTCATGGGTGAGCCCTGTTGTTTTCTGTTCCCTTGCCCCCGCCTAGGGCAAAGAGAGTAAGGAGGTGAAGGTTGAGACCCCTGAGGAGCGGCTACGGCGGCGTGCCTATGAACGGGGCTGCCAAAGGCTCAAGAAGCGCATTGAAGGTCTGTCCCCTGCCTCAGCACTGGGGAGAGGGTGGAGGATTTGTGTGCATACATGTTTAGCGGCACTTGGTAGTGACCATGCCTAGGTTGGGCTCAGGGAGCAAGCCCTGGTGGTGGAGCCCTGATCCAAACCTGCTACCCCCTCCCATTTCCGGGAGCCTGAGGGCAAGGCCCTGCCTGAGGAGGGCTTAGTGTCATGTTGCCCACCTCACCCACAGTGGTGGAAGAACTCCAGGTCCAGATCCTGAAGCTGCTGTTGAACAATAAAGATGAAAATGGGGTAAGTGAGTCTCAGACCCCTGCATGGGTCCCTAGCGGGAAGGAGTGCTGTACGGGGCCTCGAGACCCAGAGGGCAGGGGCGGACTCAGGTTCCCATCGCAGGGTCCAGGCTGAGGCACAGCACTGAGTTAGTCCAGTCTGGGGCCAGCACCCTGAGCTCATCACAACCTCCTTTTTCCTTCCCCTGAAGGGTGAAGCTTCTAGGTACATCTTCCTGACCAAGTTCCGAAAGTTTCTACAGGAGAATGCCAGCGGCCGCGGGGTAGGTATCCGTTAGGCCAGTCCACCATGGACCCCTGGCTGTGTTGCAGGGTCTGCACCTCAGGCTTCTGGCACCTCTCAGGCTGCCTCATTCCTGTCTAGCCCTGCTCTTCCTCTGCTGCCCTGCTCCCCGCTCAGCCCAGGGTCCTGGGCCAGTGCCTTGGGTGAGGAATGGGCTGGGCTCTGGGCTGGCACAGATGCATGTCTTATGCCCTGTGCCTGCAGAACATGCCCATGCTCTGCCCCCCTGAGTACATGGTCTGCTTCTTACACCGGTTGATCTCTGCCCTACGCTACTATTGGGATGAATACAAGGCTTCAAATCCCCGTGCCTCCTTCAGTGAGGGTGAGTGGGGCCAGGGCCTTGAGTTATAGAGGCTGGGCAGAGCCAGGCACAGGGCAGCCCATAGTGTTGGTATGGACTGCTGAGATGGGGGCGGTGGGGGAGCTGTCCCAGGCCTCCTACCCAGTTGAGTCCTACCTTACTGACGGGTGGCTTCTCCACTGAAGCAAGCAGGAGCCCTGCACTCTAGAACTGCCGAGCCTGCATTCACTCTGACTGCCCTCACAGGCTCCACTATGTCCACTATGGGCTCCTCAGTCCCAGCCCTCTGTGCAGTCCTTTGTAGGGGACACCTTGAGTGGGCTCTGAGGTGCTGGGGGGCCCTGTGTTTGTATGGGACAGAATCTTCAAGGGTCAGTGGGAGCCTTACCTGCCCTGGATTGGGGGATAGCCCATAGGGCTGGGTCAGGGTGCTCTCTGATTTCTCCCGAGTGACCCACAGCCGAGACTGCCTCCTTCATCCCGGGTTGTGCAGATGCTGGCGCTGACCTGAAATAGCAGAGTTGGGGCAGGGAGGAGAGGCCACATTGTGTGCCTGGGCAGGTAGGTGGCCAAGGCCAGGGGTCCCCTCTGTGCTAGGCCAGAGTAGAGGTATGGCCTCTGGGAAGGTCTCCATGCTGGCCTTTGACTGCTGGCCTGGCCTCCCAACTGCTCGCAGAGGCCTACATCCCGCCCCAGGTCTTCTATAATGGCAAGGTGGACTACTTTGACCTGCAGCGCCTTGGAGGCCTCCTCTCACACCTTCGGAAAACCCTCAAAGGTGCGTGCAGGCCCATGGGCAGTGAGCCCAGGTGGGCTGGGTTGGGGGCAGTCCCTGAGCCAGCTTTGCTGTGAGTGCTGAGCTACCCTGTGCCCTCAAGAGGGCGCCCGAGTCGCTGACCTGTTCCTGCAGGGAGATGCTGATCTGTCTTACTCTGCCCTGGATCTTGGGTCCAGCTATCCCTTCTCTTGATCACCCACCTCAGAAGAAGTCTGGGAGTCCTGTAATGAAATAGGGGGCCGGTGTGCCGACAGAGGAGGGGACCATGGGATCTTGGCGAGGTCATGGAGGCAGAAGCGGGATGTGTGCCACTGCTACCTGAGCTGCTTTCAAGGATGAGCACAAGTGGCTTCAGCGCAAAGGGCTGAGAGTGCAGAGTGAGCAAAGGCAGGGATGCCGGAAGCAGCCCAGCATGGCCTGGAGACAGAAAGCGGCTGGTTTGTTGGAGAGGGAAATGTGAGGCAAAGAGCGATGAGAAGTGAGACCAAGGAGTCTCAAGGGCAGAGTTGAGGACCTTGCAGGCTACAAAGCAGGTGTAGGTTCATTCCAGGGGCAGGGGCAGCTTTGGAAGGTCTTCAGGCAGGGGAGTGAGGTTGGGGGTCTGCATTGTAAAAAGCTCCCTCTGGCTGCTGTGGTGTGGAGAATGGAGTGCAAGGCCTGGGAAAAGAGATGGGAGGCCAGATGTTCAGGCAACAGAGGAGGTAGGGGAAGGCACGTGTGAGGGGGGAGGAGCCAAGGATGACCCCAGGCTTCTTGCCAGAGGCTGTGGGGATGGGGCACCATCAGGGAGAGGGGCAGCAGGAGGAGGCTGAGATGACAATTTCCATGTGTTTGAGGTGCCCAGGGATGCAGCCAGGACCAAGGCCTGGGCTGGAGGTAGAGATGTTGCAGTCAGCTCTCAGCATAGAGGTGGGGACAAGCCTGCAGTGAGGCCTGGACCCTCTGGGGAATGTGCAAAGTGGGGTGAGCAGAGGCCTAGGCAGCTTTGGATCTCCTTTTGTTTATGGGGCAGGACAGGAAGGAAGCAATGGAGCAGTCAGACAAGTGAGGGGACCTAGAGAGCTTGCGGTCATGGGACTGACAGGGAGGGTGTGATGGGAATGCCTCTTGCTACTGAGTCCCTGTGAGACAAAGGGCCTCAGGGATGCAAAGTGAAGGCTGAGTGGAGTACGTGGAAGGGTGAGGTGCAGGCACAGTGGTAAATGGGCCCCTTCAAGGCCTCCTGCCCAGCCAGCCTCTGCTCTCTTGTGGTCCTGGGCAGTTCCATCTGTGACCCCTCGCCCCTCCACTGGCCTGAGACCCTCCTGCCATTCCTCCCAGATGACCTTGCCTCCAGGGCCAACATCCTGATTGACCCACTGGAGCTCCAGGCGGCCACCATGGATGATCTGGACGAGGATGAGGAGCCAGCCTCAGTTGCAGCTGCGGCCCAGGTGCCGTGGTAGAGGCGGGCGGGGGGCTTCATGTTGGGCTGTCCCTCTGTCTTAAGAGCAGGGGTTCCTCTTTCACAGGACCATGTCCCCCTCCATGCAGGCAAGGAGCTTCTCCCAGGCAGGTTCCCCAGCTGAAGGTGGAGGCATGAACCTTCTCTTCCCATTCCTGAGCCCCACAAATTAAGGAAGCCCTAAGTGGGCCCAGGTCCTGGGGAACTGAGTGGCGTCTGGCCTCCTCTCTCCACCACAGCGCCCCATGCAGGCCCTGGCCATGGGGGGCGCGCTGCCCCTGCCTCGGCCTGGCTGGCTCGATTCTCCAACCCTGGGCCGAGCCAACCGCTTCCTCAGCACAGCAGCTGTGAGCCTGATGACCCCACGGCGGCCTCTGAGCACCTCGGAGAAAGTGAAGGTCCGCACGCTGAGCGTGGAGCAGAGGACCCGTGAGGACAGTAGGTGCCAGGCAGGGCCAGGCATGGCATTGAAGGATCCTTCTGTCATGTACACTCCCTATCCATGCACAGCCAGGATATACCCCCATTCCCTCCCTGTCCTGTGGCCTGGCAGTGTTTCAAGGGCGTGGGAAGTGCACTCTGAGGACAGGAAATCGATGCTACAGAAATAGATCCTGGAGCTGCAGGACCTTGCCCTGCCCCTCCCGCCATGTTGTCCCTGCAGGTCCCTCCTTGGGCCCAGGAAGGGGGAGAGGGCTTCCTTCTCCTGCTGTGAAGCACATCCTGGCTCTGCAGGCTTAGGAGAGAACTAGACTGGCTCCCCCACCCCGACCCTGCCCTTCCCCCACTCCCTAGTTGAGGGCAGCCACTGGAACGAAGGCCTGCTGCTGGGGCGGCCCCCCGAGGAGCCTGAGCAGCCCCTCACCGAGAACTCCCTGCTGGAAGTCCTAGATGGCGCCATCATCATGTATAATCTCAGCGTTCACCAGCAGCTGGGCAAGGTCTCGCACCATTGGTCCATGTGCATGTCATGCAGCTCTGCAAGTTTGGTTGCGTGTGTGTGTGTGTGTGTGTGTGTGTGCGCACGCCCACGTACGCACATGTGTCTGCAGGGGTGCCGTGTGTGACTGTGCACGTAAGCATATGCCATAGCAAGACTAGTTTTTGCCAGTGCTGTTTAGGCCTGACCTGTTTGACTTTTGTGGGAGGGGACTGCCCTGGGCCTAAGGTTGGGAGCTTGGCAGGGCTGGGGTCCGGGCTGGGTCTGGAGAAACCTGGGTGAGGTGCCCAAGGGTCACCCTGGACATCTGGTGTCCAATGCTCCAGATGGTGGGTGTGTCCGATGATGTCAACGAGTATGCGATGGCTCTGAGGGACACAGAGGACAAGCTTCACCGGTGCCCCAAGTGGGTAAGGCCTGGTCAGGCAGGTGGGTCTTTGGGAGGGTGGGGTGTTGAAAAGGGGCTGCTTGCCTGCCTGGGGTACCCAGGGCAGTCCACAAAGGAAATGTGGGCTATCCTGTTCCTGCTTCTCAGGGTTGCCCCAGCAGTTCTCCTTGTCCCCGCCCCCACCCTGACCATACCACATCAGTGAGTGGGGCTGGCACCAGGGCCGAGCATGGCCTGAGCCCTATCACCCAGCTGCAGCCTGTGCCAAGGTGCCCCCACCCCCGGCCCACTAAGTGCTGATGCATACCCACTCTCCTCATCAATTATGGATTCGATCCTGAGTGCTTCCTTGGCCACTTGCAGAGTCAGCAGGAAGAAGGGCCTGTCTCCTCAACTCTCCTGGAGCCCCTCTGCAATAGCTGTCCTAGCCTGGGGAGTAGGGCCAAGCATGCCCAGCCTGGGCTTCCCTGGCAGGCCCCCAGGCCCCCTGTCTGCAGAGCCCCAGGCTTGACCAAGGCGAGAGTAGCAACTGGAGCTGTAGTTCTAGCATGGAGTCCTTGGGGTGGCCCGGCCAGGGGCTCACAGACCCCCAGCTGCATCTGACTTCCACATTCTGAGGAGACAACCATGGCCCTGTTCTGAGGCTTACTCAGGCTCACCAGCAGGTCAGAGGGAGAAGAGGGTTTTATAGAGTGGAGCTGAGTCTGCCCAATCCTTTGCCTGCCCCAGGCAGGAGCCTAAGTGAGGCCCCTACTTAGGCTCCCTGGGGGGAGACAGGGTGGGTCTGGGCATGGGGCCATGTCCTGATTGTCCTCCTTTCCCCTTGGGTGGCAGAGGAAAGACATCCTTGCAGAGTTGACCAAGAGCCAGAAGGTTTTCTCAGAAAAGCTGGACCACCTGAGTCGCCGTCTTGCCTGGGTCCATGCCACAGTCTACTCCCAGGTGAGTAGGTGTGGCCTTGGCCAGCGGCTGCTGCCCTCCCCAAGCTCACTGATTAGTCACAGATTGGGCAGGGTTGTGCCAGTGCCTTGATACTCCCTGCCCTCCTGGGCCTCTGGCACACACATGCCCCCTCCCGCCCCTCTTTCTCCCTCCTCCCACCCCATGTCACATCCCCTGAACCTTTCATGCCCCATGAACTTGGATATATGCCATTTTTAGACACCCCCCCCCCAATTCCCCTCCAGCTCATATGTTTTCGAAGAACAGAGTCTGTCTCTCCCTGTACCCCCCTGCCCCTTTTCTCGGTTTCTTGACCCCCTTCTTCTCTCCCAGTGCATCAGGGGGTCTGTGGTCTCTCCCGAGCCTCACCTTCATTCTTCACATCGGCTTCTCTCTGACTCACCTCCCTCCTATCCCAGAGGATGAGGCCACTGGCTTGTTCCCTACTCACTCATTCACTCATTCATTCATTTAATAACATGTGCCCAGAGCCTGGAGTATGCCAGGTGCCATCCTGACACTAGGGACACTCAGTAGTGAACCAGGAAGATGAGTCTCTGTCCTCCCAGGGCAGTCAGCCTCAAGGGGAAGATGGACAGACAATGCACTCCCTCTGTGATCATGCTTTTACCTGCAGACCCCAGACCCTCTGGACTTCTTTCCTTTCCCTACATGTCCTGGCATCTCCCCCCCTCTAGTGAATGCCCTGGGATGCTCCCCAGGTGCCCATGTCAGGGCATCTCTCTACCGTTTTGGGCATGCTCCTCCCCAACAGCTGGGTGATCAAGGCCCTTGGTGTCCCCCTCATTACCCTGCCATCTCTATTTGCTCTTTCTCCTGGTGGCACCTCCCCAACCCAAACCACCTCCACCTTTTGCCTCCTCCTTTCTCTCTTGCTGCAGACTACCTTGCCTCCAGCCCCATGAAGATGATCACTATCAGGGGACTTCCTCTCCTCCCCACCACCGAGATTTCATGCCAGTCCATCTCCCTAGGCAATCTTGCTGCCCCCTCCCACTCCGTCTTCTTAGGAACCTTGCCCTCCCATCTCTATACCTTCTTCTTCTTCTTAAATTGTGATAAAATATACATAGCATAAAATTTACCATCTTAACTGTATTTTTAAATTGTGATAAAAGACACTCATATAACTTACCATCTTAATCATTTTAAATGTACAGTTCAGTGATGTTAACTATATTCACATTGTTGTGCAACCAATCTCCAGAACTCTTTTCATTCTCCCAAACTGAAACTTACATCCATTAATGCCCATTCCCCCCTCACTTCAGTCCTTGGCAACCACCATTTTACTTTCTGTCTCTATGAATTTGACTATTCTAGGAATCTCATGTAAGTGGAATCACACAGTATTAGTCTTTTTGTCACTGGCTTATTTCATTTAGCATAATGTCCTCACAGTTCATCCATGTTGTAGCATGTGTCAGGATTTCCTTTCTTTTTAAGGCTGAATAATACTCCATGGTATGTGTATACCACGTTTTGTTTATCTATTCATCCATTGATGGATGCTTGGGTTGCTTCCACCTTTTGGCTATTGTGAATAATGCTGCTGTGAACATGGGTGTGCAAATATTCTTCAAGATCCTGTTTTCAGTTCTTTTGGGTATATACCCAGAAGCAGAATTGCTGGATCATATGGTAATTCTGTTTTTAATTTTTTGAGAAACTGCCATACTGTTTTCCACAGTGGGTGCACCATTTTACATTCCCACTAGCTGGTCACAAGGATTCCAGTTTCTTCCCATCTTTCCCAATACTTGTTACTCTATTTTTTGTTGTTGTTGTTAATAGCCATTCTAATTGGTGTGAAGTGATATCTCATCTTGATTTTGGTTTTGATTTGCATTTCCCTAATGATTAGTGACGTCGAGCATCTTTTCATGTGCTTATTGATCATTTGTGTATCTTCTTCAGAGAAATGTCTATTCAAATCCATTTGCCCTTTTTTTTTGGTGAGGAAGATTAGCCCTTAGCTAACATCTATTGCCAATCCTCCCCTTTTTTTGCTGAGGAAGATTGGCCCTGGGCTAACATCTGTGCCTACCGTCCTCTACTTTATATGGGACACTGCCACAGCATGGCTTGATAAGCGGCGTGTAGGTCCACGCCTGGGATCCAAACCTGCAAACCCTGGGCCACTGAAGCGGAGCACACAAACTTAACCACTACACCACCAGGCCAGCCCCCATTTGCCCATTTTTTAATCAGGTGGTTTGGGTTTTTGGGTTTTTTGTTGATTTGTAGGAGTTCTTTATATATTCCAGATATTAACCCCTTATCAGATTATGGTTTACAAATACTTTCTCCCATTGCCTTTTCACTTTGTTGATTGTGTCCTTTGATGCATGGTTTTTAATTTTGATGTAGTCCAATTTATCTATTTTTTCTTTTCTTGCCTGTGCTATTGTTGTCATATCCAAGAAATCATTATCAAATCCAAGGTCATGAAGCTTTTCCCTTATGTTTTCTTCTAAGAATTTTATAGTGTTAGCTCTTAAGTTTAGAGCTTTGATCCATTTTGCGTTAATTTTTGTATATGATGAAAGTTAAGGGTCCAACTTCATTCTTTGGCATGTGGACATTCACTTGTCCCAGTGCCATTTGTTGAAAAGACTGTCCTTTCCCCATTGAATGATCTTGGCATCCTTGTCAAAAATCATTTGACTATGTATGCAAGGTTTTTTTTTCTGGGCTCTCTATTCTATTCCATTGATCTATATGTCTGTCTTTATGCCAGTACCACACTGTAGCTTTGCAATAAGTTTTGAAATCAAGAAGTATGAGATCTCCAACTTTGTTCTATTTCAAGATTGTTTTGGCTGTTTGGGGTCCCTCGAGATTCCATGAATTTTAGAATAGATTTTTCTATTTCTGCAAAAAAACACCATTGGGATTCTGATAAGAATTCCATTAAATCTGTAGCTTGCTTTGGGTAGTATTGACATCCCAATAATATTAAGTCTTTCAGTTCATGAACATGTCTTTCCATTAATTTGTGCCTTTTTAAATTTCTTCTTCTTCTTCTTTTTTTTTTTTTTGCTGAGGAAGATTCTCCCTCAGCTAACATCTGTTGCCCATCTTCCTCTATTTTGCATGTGAGCTGCCACCACAGCATGGCCACTGGTAGACGAGTGGTGGAGGTCCGCACCTGGGAACTGAACCTGGACTAGCGAAGTGGAGCGCACCGAACTTAACCACTAGGCCACCAGGGCTGGCCCACCTTTTTAAATTTCTTTCAGCAACTTTTTGTAGTTTTCAGTGTATGTACAAGTCTTTCTCCTCCTTGGTTAAATTTACTCCTATTTCTTTCTTTTTGATGCTAATGTAAATGGAATTATTTTCTTGATTTCCTTTTTGAATTATTCATTGCTAATGTGTAGAAGGACAACTGATTTTTGTGTGTCGATTTAGTGTCCTGCAAATTTTCTGAATTCAGTTATTCTAGCAGGTTTTTTGTGGAATCTTTAGGGTTTTCTACATATAAGACTACATCATCTGCAGATAGCGATCATTTTACTCCCTCCTTTCCAATTTGGATACCTTTTACTTCTTTTTCTTGTCTAATTGCTCTAAGACTTCTAGTACTATGTTGAATAGAAGTGGCAAAAGCTGGCATCCTTCTCTTGTTCCTGAGCTTAGAGAAAAAGCTTTCAGTCTTTCACCATTGAGTATGGTGTTAGTTGTGGGCTTTTTATAATACAGCCATTATTTTGTTGAACTGCCTTCTTTCTTCTGCATCTTCAGTGCTCACACTCCTGCCTCCTTCTCATTCAGTTCCTCCCATTAGTAAAGGAAAAAACCCGTGATGCCTTTCCTTGACTCTATTTCTGCTTATAGCTACCACTCTCTCCTTCCTTCTCTGTGTCTTAGCTTCTTCATCTCCCCTTCACTCCTGGCCTGGCACAGGCTACTCCATTTCTCTGAAATAGTCCTGCAAGATCTCCAGCGAGCTCCCCCAACCGCCTTTGCGGACACATCTCCACCCCATTACAGCAGCCCCTTGGCTGCATCAATGTCATTGCCATCCCCTCCTCAGACTCAGTCTTCTCTGGCCTTCTGTGGCAACAGGCTCCCACCAGGCCTGGCTCACGGCCCATGTGTGCTCCCAGGCCCAGGCCCACCCTCTGACATCTTCTTCTCAGGTTCTCAGGTTGGAGAGCACGTCAGAGAGCTGGTGCAAAATCCAGATGCTCCAGCTCCACTCCAAGAGATGTGGGTGCTCTGGGTCTAGGCTGGGGCCTGGGGCCTCCTTTTGGTCAGTGACTCCTCCTGGGCCCCTTCCTGGAATCCTAACAGACTGTCTGGGAACCATACTGTGGGGAACAAGGCCCTTGTCAGATTTTGTCTGCTTTCTGTGGCCTCTGTTCCACCAGCAGTCACTCTATCTCCTGCCTTCCCACCACTTTCTCCTTTGAGCTCCAGACCAAATTTCTCCCTGCCTCCTCAACATCACCTCTTTGGAGGCATCTCTAGGTACCTCAAGTCCTAAGCCACATCCCTTCTGCCCTTCACCAGGCCTGCTTCTCCAGTACTTCTGACCTCCATGGAGGCTCCTTCAACTCCAGAAGTGTGGGCCCCATTCTTGGTGCAACAATTCCCTTGCCCCCATAGTCCATCAGTGCATTCCCATTCCTGCCCATCCAGTCCCTGTGTCTGCTGTCTTGGATCTAGGCAAGGCTGTAGCTTCCTCACTGCCCTGTCCCCACTTGTCCCTGCAGCCCTTTCTGCACTGGGCAGTGTTCCAACACAGACTTCTGGTCACAGGGCACCCTCTCACTCAAAACCTTCTGTACCTTTAAAAAATGCAAACCCCAGTTCTGCTCTGGGTTGAGGTGCCGCCCTTTCCAGGTTGGGTGCGCCCTTCTTGCCTGCGAGCACTTGATTGCCCCTGCCTGAGCCACTGCTCTCACTTCCTGGAATCCAGTTCTCACTTCTGATGTCATATTCCTTGGGAGGCCTTTCCTAATCTCCAGATCAGGCCATGCTGCTTGTGACCCTTCCCATGAGGAGCCCAGCAGCACCCTGTGTGCCCCCCGCAGGAGAAGATGCTGGACATCTACTGGCTGCTGCGCGTCTGCCTGCGGACCATCGAGCATGGCGACCGCACGGGTCCTCTGTTTGCCTTCATGCCTGAGTTCTACCTAAGTGTGGCCATCAATAGCTACAGTGCTCTCAAGAATTACTTTGGCCCTGTGCACAGCATGGAGGAGCTCCCAGGTGAGGGGGCCATTCAGGCTGAGAGAGCACAGAAAAGGGGGCCTTTGCTATGAGCCCTGGGAGCCCTCCTGGCCTAGCAGCACATGTCCATGTGGGGAGGAAAGGAGGCAGCCTCTGCTCTGCTCTGCCCTGTATCAAACAATCATTTGCAAAAGCCCCACATGGTGGAGAGCCCTGCCCTGGTACCAGTAGCCATGGAACCAACAGTTCCTCCCCAGTGCTGGGAGGGAAACAGACAAAATAAAGTGCAGGGAGTAGGGGACACCCCCCCCCCCCGGCTCTCACCTCCTTCTTGGTGCTACTGTGGTCTAGGAGCCAGCTGGCCTCTCACCCTGCTGCCCTGGCACTGGCCACAGGGTGTGGCAGCCCATGCAGGGTCAGAGTGGTTTGTCTTCGTAGACCACAGCAAGGTTGGGATCCTGCTGGGGGCCACCTAGTGGTCTTGCAGACCACTGATTCCAAGCTGGGCTTGGATCAGTGTGTGGACTGTCAGGCCCCTGGCCTGTACCCTGCCCTGCCCCAGGCCTAGGAGCAGGCTTTGTTCTCAGAGGTGGAGCTGCGGGTTCCCAAGGGGCTTGATTGCTGAGCCATCAAGTGTGTGTGCTGAGATGGGTTTGAGCCCAGTCAGGACTCTTGCCAGGACCTTCCCTCCCCCTAGGACCTACCCAACCCTACAGTGAGTCTGTGCCTTAGCCTCTCACCAACTGTCAGTGAATGCTGTGCCCAAAGTCCCCAGATGGCAGCTTGGGCCCAGACTGGTCCTTGGAGCCAACTTTGGAGCCCATTACCCAAGCCCACCCATCCTGCCAAGGGATGTGCCTGCCTTTGGAGCCCCCACTCCTTGCCAACAGCTTCTACTACCCCGCCCTGCAGGCTATGAAGAGACCCTGACCCGCCTGGCTGCCATCCTTGCCAAACACTTTGCTGACACACGCATCGTGGGCACTGGTGAGGTGACCTACAGAGGGCTCAGGGGGATGGGGACGGGATGGCACCTCTGGCTATTTTCTGCACAAAATGCTGGCCAGTGGACGTGAGGCATGGGGGCCAGGGCTCATGCCAGGCACTTGCTAAGGTATGGCCTGTCCCAGCAGACATCCGTGACTCACTGATGCAGGCTCTGGCCAGCTATGTGTGCTACCCACACTCCCTGCGGGCTGTTGAGCGGATCCCTGAGGAACAGTGAGTGGGGTCCGGGCTAGGGGGCACACACCCTGCCCTGCAAAACACAATGCCCAGCCTCACCCTGTGCCCACCACCTCTTGCCTTCACAGGCGCATCGCCATGGTGAGGAGCCTCCTGGCTCCCTATGAGCAGCGGCCCTGGGCCCAGACCAACTGGATCTTGGTGCGGCTCTGGAGGGTAAGCTTGGCTGGAGGGGAGGTGGCTGTGGCTGGCTGGAGGGAAGGGTTGCCCTGCCCCACTGACCTCCCACTGACCCCACCCTCAGGGCTGTGGGTTTGGGTACCGCTATACACGGCTGCCACACCTGCTGAAAACCAAACCTGAGGACGCCAATTTGCCCAGCCTCCAGAGTGAGTATGCAGCTTGGGCAAGCTGGTGGCTCTTACCTGCTGCTTTTGGGTTCTCTCAGACTTTCCCACTTCTTCCAGCCCCTCTCCTGGACTCATGTTGGACCCCAAACTTCCTGTCTGTCCTCTGGGGTTCCCATTTTCCTGCTTCCTCCCAGTCCAAGGATACTCTGGGACTACTCGCCCTTGCTCCCCAGTCCCACATGTGCCCTTTGGGCCTGAACGCAGTGCATGGGTCACAGTGAAAAGGGGCAGCATCTTCCCAGGCTGCTGGCAGATTAGGCAGGGTGTAGACCCTGTCCCTTGCCCTCTGAAACAGCTCCCTGACCTCCAGCCTTGTCCCAGCTTCTGCCCCTTCATTGCCATCTGCTGGTGCCAGACCTTAAATACCTGAGTCAAGGTGGGGGCACAGACTGGGGATTGGCCAGGGCCCCAGAGAGTGTCCATAGGGCTTCCTGGAGGAAGGGGCATTTGGTTGAGAGCAGAGGCTGCACTCTCTCCTGGAATCATGGTCCAGCAAAGCCCTGTGAGCCTGAGTACCTTCATCTAGGCCCAGCCCAGGGGCTTGGGCTATCCAGCTTGCAGAGTCTGCCTGCCACATGCTGTACTCACCCCATATAGTGGTTCTCCTTGGCCCACGTGGTGTGTTTCTGCCCTTGTGGGCAGTATTTTGGCCTGAAGGGGTCCCCAGAGGCCGAGTGCCTTGTGCAGAGTTACACAGCAATCCCTTGCCAGTTGCCTTGGTCCTGCCTCCAGGGTGGAACTGAGCTGCAGATGGAGAGCAGTGGTGGGGCCAGATACGCATCCTGCTGCTGCAGGAACTATTGATTTGTATGGGCACTCAGGGGAGGTATGCCCAGCCCACTGCGGCTGAAGGCTCTGGTTACTGCTGCCTGTCAGCCCAGACTTAGCACCCACCACCTCAGCCAGGCCAGGCCAAGGGCGGCAGAGGACATTAATGGACAGTAGGGCTCAGAGTAGGCTCTTGGGGAAGCTGGCCTTGATATGAGTGAGGAGGGGTTTAGGTGGACCTGTCTAGGTCTAGCCCTCCACAAACAGCATGTGACTGAGAACTTGCTGGGGGTCAGGCTGGGGCTGGGGGGCTGCTCTAGGCCTAGGGGGGTGGTGTGGGCCTGGAAACAACTGCAGCCTGTGGCTTGCCCAGCAGCGGGAAGGGACAGATTAAGCCCTAACCCCCAGCCAGTACTGTATCCTGTCACCCTGCCTTCATGACCTGAGCATTCCCAGGGAGCCATCTTTCTGTCCTTATACCAATGGCCCAATGAGTGACGACAGAGGCAGGCAGGCGGGGGCTGCAGACTGGAGTCCCCAATGATGCCACCTCTCCATGCCCCTGCAGAGCCGTGCCCTTCCACTCTGCTGCAGCAGCACATGGCGGACCTGCTGCGGCAGGGTCCTGACGTGGCTCCCAGCTTCCTCAACAGCGTCCTCAACCAGCTCAACTGGGCCTTCTCTGAGTTCATCGGCATGATCCAGGAGGTGGGTCATGGTGGGACCTTGTGGACCAGGGTGTTCCAGAGGACAAGGCATGATCTGATCTGCAGTGTGGCCAGGCCACTGACTGCTGCCCGCCCTCTTGGTGGCTCAGATCCAGCAGGCTGCTGAACGCCTGGAGCGGAACTTTGTGGATAGCCGGCAGCTTAAGGTATGTGCCACCTGCTTTGACCTCTCGGTCAGCCTGCTGCGTGTCTTAGAGATGACCATCACACTGGTGCCTGAGATATTCCTTGACTGGGCCCAGCCTACCTCTGAGATGCTGCTGCAGCGTCTAGCACAGGTGTGTCCATCTGGGCAAGGAGGGTGGGACCCTGGGGATGCCCGAACCATGAGCCCACCCACCTACCAATGGGCTCCTGCCCTCACAGCTACTGAACCAGGTGCTGAATCGCGTGACGGCTGAGAGGAACCTGTTTGACCGCGTGGTCACCCTGCGGCTGCCTGGTGAGGACCTAGATGCCCTGCACCCGACACACCACAGGCCTTGGTTCCCCTGCCAGGAGCAGCAGTGCGTGATTCTCCATTCTGCACTGGGACAACCAGGCTTGGCATCCCCAACCTTAGCTCTCCCTTCTGTGGGGAGGACAATGGGAGAGGTGAATGGCATCAGCCTGGCAGGTCTGGAGCCCTTGCAGCAGGAGTGTGTGGGTGGCTCATCCCCTTCCTTCCTTTCCCCTTAGGCCTGGAGAGTGTAGACCACTACCCTATTCTTGTGGCAGTGACAGGCATCCTGGTGCGGCTCCTGGTGCATGGCCCAGCCTCAGGGTGAGTATTAGGGACTGTGGGCCCCTGTGGGACCTGGGTATGTCTGATGGGGAGGGAACTGGGCAGGGCCTCCCCACAGCTGTTACCTCATCTCTAAAATGGATCTCAGTATCACGTTTTGAGGCAGAGGGAAGGCAGTGAGGTATGAACTGCCTAAATAGATGGCAGCAGCAGCTCTGAGTAGGAGAATCAGAGACCCCAGCAGAACAGGGTGCCCTGGCCCATAGTCGGAGCCACTGGCTTGTGGCTACACCTCAGGCAGGGGAACAAGACCCTGTGGTAGGGCGGGGTGCCATCCTGAAATGTCCAGAACAGTACTGCTGTTCAGAACAGTACAAGAGCTGAGCACACACTCTGCTACCTGCGTCTGCGAAGGCTCCAGCAATGAGCATGTACTACCTTTATTAAGAAACTCCATAACTGAATCCAGGACACCCACACACAGGAGGGGTTCCCAAACCCCCCTTCCAGGGCAATGCCTCAGCCATTAGGCCAAGACCAGTGCCAGCCCTTAAGAGGCTTCTACCCTCAAAGGACAGCGAGTTCTGGCTCGGCGCTCCCATCTTGGCCATGCTCAGCAGGCTTTTTACTGCTGAAAAGCTGGGGACACAGGCCATGGTGCCCCTTACAGATCTCTCTCATGAGCCCGTGGGAGAGGTTGTGCCTTCAGAGTGGCCTGTGGATGAGGCCCCTGGCCAGAGGGAGAAGGACCAGTCTGGTTAGGGCTCGGTAAGGCCCCCCTGGGCTCTCTTAAGGGGCCTTGCCTGCTTCATGCCTGCCCACCAGACTCTGCATGGAGTTGTGAAGCTTGAAATAGGTGGGGTGCTGGTGCATGAGGAGTCCCGTTTCACTAGAGGGAGGGCTTGTTTCCTCCTTCGACCCTGGGGCTGATGGCTAGGTCTTCCTCTGGAATCCTCCTCCTCTTACCCTGTGGGACCACTCCCTTCCCCTCCCCCTGGGAAGGGAAAAGTATTTATGCTTCAGTTCTTCACCACCACTCCTTGATAGCTGCTTTGGCCCGAGGGTGGACCTGGGGTTCTAAATCAAGGGCTCTTCCAGATGGACCTCGGTTCCAATCCTCATGGGACATTTGGGAACCAGGAGGTTCCGAGGAAAGCAGGCCCTCCTATGGCCTGGGGCCTTTGGGTCTTATGCTGGGGTGGAGCAAGAGAGAGGATGGGGACCCCAACACCTCTACTGGTGAGTGGGGCTGCTGTGGTTTAGGTTGAGACTCATACAGGAGGCTGGGGGACCAAGCCCAGTGCTTCACATCAGCATCTGGCAGTTTTCTGGGCAGGAGCAGGGAGCCGGGTAAGCAGCAGGCAGGCAGTGGCCTGGATAGGCGCCCTGGGCAGCCTAGGTCAGCACCAGACCCTCAGAGCCTGTGGAGCTAGCAGACTCAGAGCCAGCCTTGAACCGCAGGCCCATGGGATTGTACAGATCAAAGTCCTCAGCTACTGCCAGCTGCACACGACCATTGAGGCCCCTCCTGCCTGGCTCCAGAAAGACCACATGCTTGTGGACGCTGGCCTTGCGGCTGGGTGCATCAGGCGGCGTGGTGCTGAGCACCGAGGACTGTGCACTCAACTCCTGGAGTGGGCTGGGTGCTTGGGGCCAGCGGCGGCAGCGGGAGCAGATGTGATAGTAGCAGCGGCGGCAGCCAGGGCAGGGTGGTGCGAACAGGTAGAGCAGTACGAGCACCAGGCCCACTGCACAGCCCAGCAGCGTGGTGAAGCCTGTGTTGAAAGCCTCGGGCTCAGGGTGTGGGAAGTGTACACTCACGTTGTACTCATGTGTCTGGTTGTGATGCAGGTGTGGCCCGGTGGCCAGGCACACAAAGACACCCTCATGCCATGGCTGCACGTTGCCAATGGCCAAGCTGCCATCAGCCAGCACTGCAATGCTGCCGTTGCGGGATCCTGGAGCCACAAGCAGCTCATGCTGTGGTGAGACCCAGGCAATGCGCATGGCTGGGGCACTGGTGTTGCAGTGTAGCCTCAGGGACTGACCCACCTGCACATGCAGTTGCTCTTCAGGCCTCTCTAGGCCCCGAGCCAGGGCAGCTGAGCAGTTCTCGAAGATGCCGCTATGCTCAAAGAAGCGCACGCGGGATGTGGGTACCTTGAAGGCCAGGCACATGTATTCGTGCACAAAGTCGCTCACAGCACTTAGTCCCCGCTGGTGCCAACGCTGCAGCAGGTGATAGAGGCGGCAGTCGCAGGGCAAGGGGTTGTTGTGCAAGTAAAGGCCATTCTTGAGAAATGCCGGCAGCGCAGCCAGGTCAGGTACTGGAACGCGGCCCAGGCGGTTGGAGGAGAGATCCAGAGTACGTAGGTGAGTCGCGCCCAGACCATGCAGGTGGTTGAAAGAGAAGGACGCGAGTTCGTTGCAGCCCAGGTAGAGACGGCTGAGCGCGCCCAGGCCGTGGAAGGCATGTTCATCCAAGTGCGCCAGGCGGTTATTAAACAGAAGTAGCATCTCCAGCGCCCCCAGCCCGTCGAGGTCGTGGCGGCCAAGGGCCCGCAACGCATTGGAGGATAAATCGAGCAGCCGCAGGCCGCTAGCATTGGTGAAGACTCCACGACCTAGCGCATCCAGCTCGTTGTGACCTAGGCGCAGGGCGCGGAGCCGGGAGAGGGGCGCCAACCAGCCGGGGCGCAGGCGCTGGAGTGCATTGTGGCTCAGGTCGAGGTCTGCAGCAGTGGCTGGTAACGCAGCCGGCACGTCCTGCAGCCCAAGGCCCGCGCAGCTCAGAAGGTCAGCAGCGCAGACACATTTGTAGGGACAGTTATGAGGCGCCGGGGGCAAGAAGCCCTCGGAGTCCAGGATGCCAAACCCGACGCGCAGCATGCACAGCATTGCACCCAGCACCACCAGCCAGGCCATAGCGGCGACTGCCAGGGGTGGGACAGGGAAGCTCTGTGCCGGGCGCAGTTCCAGGACTCACCCACTTCTGCTTTGGCTCGACGTGCGTGGCGATGAATGCCCGATGGCCGGGGAGGCGGGGCGGACCGCTCCCGCTCCCCGGTTCCAGGTTGTTAGAGCCGCGGTCCACTCAGCACTCTCCTCTCGAGCTTCCCCAGCTCGCTCCGGGTGCTTTCCTGGGCATTCAGCTTTTAAGTAGTCTCCCGAAGGCGAGGGCTCAGAGGGCAGGGCCTCGGGCTCCCATTGGCTCCTGTTTGAGGGGCGGGGCAGCCGCGTCCCCCGGCGATCGAAGGCCCTGCGTAGCCGCCAGAAGGGGGTGCGAATCTGGCCCCAATGCCCCAGCCTGCGCTTGGCCAGCGGTTTTCCGCAGCGTACATCTCTCCGAAGAGAAGGGGAAGCCAGAGAAGCACGCCTTTAAGCGGCTAATGATGCTTTTTTTTGGTGAGAGGTTAATGTATATTAGGGGACAGGTGGACTTTCACTATCTTCTCGTGTCTCCCCTGAACCCCCTTAAACTGGTACCCGGGGTGTATGGGTCCTTATTGGGATCTAGGACTTGGGGGGGAGGGTGGCAAGAAGCATGAAGATGGGCTGGGATGAAGAGGGCAATAATGCAAGTGGGCTAGATTGTCACGCCACCCCCGCCACTCCGATAATTGCTTTCAGACAGGCCGCAGCCTTCTGACTACCTTGCACTATCTCTCACCTAGGAAAGAGAGAGCCACATCAGTGCTCCTGGCTGATCCCTGCTTCCAGCTCCGTTCTATATGCTATCTCCTGGGGCAGCCAGAACCCCCTGCCCCTGGTACTGCTCTGCCTGCCCCTGACCGGAAGCGCTTCTCCCTACAGAGCTGTGAGTGGGGTGGGGCAGGGTCAGGGAAAACAGGGATTTGGGGTCGGGCCAAGTCAGGAGTCTCAAGAAGAGCAAATTTCCAGGCTGGGGGTACTCAAGAGGCACTGGATTCTAAGGCCCCATTTGGCCTGACACCTCCTACCACCCCCTAGACACAGATTACATCAGTGTTGAGGAGCTGGCTCAGGTGGAACAGATGCTGGCACACCTGACCTCTGCGTCGGCCCAGGCAGCTGCTGCCTCCCTGGTGAGTGGGGCCAGGTCGACACCACCTGAATACACTTCAGCACAACTGTGTGCACACTGCCTAGACACAATGTATGTCCACTAGTCTGGGCATCCAACCCCAGCCCACCCTGCACTCTGCTCCCTGCAGCCCACCAGTGAGGAAGACCTCTGCCCCATCTGCTATGCTCACCCCATTTCTGCTGTGTTCCAGCCCTGTGGCCACAAGTCCTGCAAGTAAGTGGGCCCCATGGGCACAGGGTTTGGAGGGGAGCAGCAGAAATACCCAGGCCATCCTCATCCCCTCCCCTGTTGTAGAGCCTGCATCAACCAGCACCTGATGAACAACAAGGATTGCTTCTTCTGCAAGGCCACCATCGAGTCTGTAGACGACTGGGAGAAGGCAGCCAATGCAAGTGCCACTTCCTCAACCACCTAGGCCTGCCTAGCCCACACAGCAGGAGCCTCCACCCTTGAACCCAGACCCAGGTTGGGCCCTATTTATGAGTTCCCCTTGCCCTGTCCCCCATGACCCCACCACCACATCCACCCTCCTTGCCTGTGTGTAAACTCATTGGCGGGAGCCCAGCCATGCCCTAATTGTGCCTGAGCTTGACCTTCAGTCAGGGCCACAGTGAGCATTAAATTATTATTCCATACAGCCCTGGCCCGGCCCTTCTTGAGGGAGTGGGCTTTGTGGGGGTGCCCAGCAAGGATCCTGCCAGATTATGTCCACAGGAGAAGGCAGGTGTCCAACAGCTTCAGCTTGTCCAGTCTTCCCCAGACAAATGGCAACGAGTCCAGGGCCTTCCAATGTTAGGCCAGTACTCCCCTTGTCAGTGGGGAAATAAGGGCTTAACCAGCCCCATGGCATCCCCTCACATGATGATGCGAGGCTCTGGCACCGACTCGCCAATAGACTTGTGGGGCAGAACGCTGGCCCCGTTGAGGTAGAGCTCGTCGTTAACTATGACGTCCTCACCCAGCACTGTCACATTCTCCATGCGCACCTCGGGGAGGAGGGGGTAGGCCTTGTCAGTGAGGCAGGCACATTCCCTGTCCCTCTCCCCATGCGGCCCAGCCCATAGGCTTACCCACTGGCCAACGCGGCAGCGCCAGCCCACAATGCAGGACTCGAGCCAAGAGTGGGAGCGAATGTGGGCATCTCGCAGCACTGTGCACCGCCGGATACACACACCATCCTCCACCACCACACCAGGACCCAGGCTCACGTTGGGGCCAATGCTGCAGTTCTGGCCAATGCGGGCACTTGGGTCCTGAGGACAGTGGGGAAAATACAAGTGGGCCATTTTTTCCCCCAAGACTGAGGGGATTAATGATGGGCTGGGCAAGGGCCTCACCACCAGCACATTGCCCACAATGCCAGGGCCTGAGCACAGTTGCTCAGGTTGCTTCTGTCGCAGTGACTGTAGGAAGAGGCACATGCCAGTGAGGAAATCCTTGGGCTGCCCAATGTCCATCCAGAAGCCTGTAGGGAGGGAATGCATCAGGGGGCTCAGCCCAGCCACAGACCACCCCCACCCTGTGACCTCCCTGCCTCACCCTGCAGCTCCATGGCATATAGCTGCCCCTCCTTGGCCATGATGGGGAAGATCTCCTTCTCAATGGACGTAGGCTGCAGCTGTGGGAGTGGGCAACTCGTGAGCAGAGTCATGGTGGTGGTGGGCTACCCTACCCCAGTCCACCCAACAAATGGCTTCTACACACCTGGATGCGCTGCAGCACTGCAGGGCTCAGGATGTACATGCCTGCGTTGATCTTGTTGGACACAAACACCTGTGGCTTCTCCACGAACCGATGAATGCGGCCTGTGTCGGCCTCACACACCACCACACCATACTTAGAGGGCTCCTCCACTTTGGTCACCTGAATGCAGGGGGGGCCTCAGACCTAGTGCAGTGTTCCTGGGTCTTGATACACAATGCTGTCCTAAATCTCCAGGGGGTTGCCTCTAATGCTTAGAGACATATCCTGCACAGCTCTGCACCCACAACATAAAGGAGCAGTTCACAACTAGGGGTTGGGAGAGGCTGAGTATGGGAGGAGGGAGTGTCAGAGAAGAAAGACCTGGTCCCTTACCAGGATGGAGCCTTCCTGGCCATGGTGCTGGTGGAACTGCACCATGGCTTGGAAGGGGAAATCGCAGATCACATCACTGTTGAGGACGAAGAAAGGGTCTGCGGTCTCAGAGAGCAGGTCACGAGCTAGTGCCAGGGGCCCAGCTAGGGAAGGATGACAGGTCACTGTCTTTTTGGGAGTCTGAGCCCCTGGATGCAAGCTCAGCAGACCCCATCCAGGCTGGGTCTTATACTCTTTCCTGGCCCAAAAACCTCCCCAACAGACTTTACTTACTGACCTGTCCCCAAAGGCTCCTCTTCATGGGACATGGAGATTCGGATTCCTAGCTGGAAGGGAGAAGCCCCCCATCAGATTCCTCCCACTAGGGTGGGAGGCTGAGCGGGGACCAAGAGAAAGGGCCAAGAGTCCGAGCCTTACCCTTTGTTCCTGAGCCTTCATTTCCTTCTCCAGCACCTGAGACATGTAGCTCACAGCTAGAATCACGTGGTCCACGCCGGCCTGTCGGACAGAACGGCGCCGGCCGACAGGCAGGCTCAGCCGGAAGGCATGGGCGTCCCCGACCCCTAGTCGCTAGCCGTCCCTCGTCCTGCCAGGTCCTACCACGACCCCGGCCCCAGGCCTTACCGCGGCCAGCGCCTCCACTTGGTGCAGCAAAATGGGTTTATTGCAGAAGTCCACCAGTGGCTTCGGGATGCTTAGTGTCAGCGGCCGCAGGCGCGTCCCATAGCCACCCACCAAGATCAGTGCCTTCATCGCGCCTGCGGGCGGCTGGAGAGCGAGTCCTGGGCTCCGAGGTGTCCACGGCCCGCCTGGCCGACTCCCGCCGCACACTCCCGCAGCCGTGCCCGGCCCCGCGCCCTTCACCTGCCAGAATGACCAACTCTGTCTCTGTCTTGGCCGCCCAGGCCGTCCTATCGCCGGACTCCAGGCCGCCACAAACCAGGACGCAACGCCGGATGGAGAGCTGCTGGCCCCCAACTCAGGCCGGACCCAGGCAGACTGTGACGTAAGCCCGGCCGGGCCAATCAGCTGCCGTGTACGTGGCACGGCCGCCGGCGTCGGAGCACGGGGTGAGGCGGTCTGGCAGACGTAGCCAATGAGAGCCCGAGCGCGCCGAGTTTCCATGGGGACCAGGACCGGGACCTGCGGGTCAGCCGGCCATTGGCGGATCCAAAGGCGGAACTGGCGCCAAGGGCGAGGCTCCCTTCCCTCCCGGTGCCCGGGTCCGCCGCGACACAGCCGCTTCCGGCCTCGCCGCCGCCCGGCCCGGGAGTAGCCGGAACGAGGGAAGGGGCTGAGGGAAGCGGGGCGGGGCTCTCTCCTGGAAGCTACAGGGTATTCACAAAGACGCGGACACGTCTCAGGTTCTAGCGGCTTTATTTTGACGTACACGACCTCAGACACAAGCGGGGAGGGCAGCGCTGGGTGTACAGAAAGGGGTGGGCTCGGCAGGAGAGCCGAGCACTCCCCGCCCCCGCACGCAAGGTCCCGAGGAAACCCAACTGCGCGAAGACGCGGGGAGCCACGTGAAGTATCGGCCCGGCCCTCGGGCTGCCTGAACAGGCTTAGGCAGCTTCCAGTAAAGTGGAGCAGAGAGCGATTCCTAGAGGCGAGGCCTTACAGTTCCCCAAGAATCAAAGGAACCAGGTCCTTCCCAGGGTTCTCCAATTTTTCCTCATTAAAACTTCTTAAATCGGTACAAACAAAACCAAATTGAACAGCTTTAAAGTTCAAAGCAATCTGCATCTAAGGGGTGTGCGCGTGGCCAGCTATGAGCAGGTGAGCAGCGTCTCCTGAACTAGCCCAGGCCTTTGGCCCCTCAGGAAGAATTCCCACACCCACTGCCCAGGCCCCAATGTCAGTGCGGGGCGTGGGGTCCCTGGCAAGTTGCTACACTGGTCCCTTTCCTTTTTAAGCACCGCCTGTCCCACCCCCTATCCACCCGGGGGGCTGATGTCGACTTGGCCCAGGGAAACACTATAGAGAGGGGATAACTTGAGCGCCCCAACCAGTGACCCCGCCTTGCACTTTGGTCCCAAGTTAGGGCTGGGAAGGCAGGGCCTGGGAGGGACAGGACTCTGGCATGGGGCAGGGAGAAAGTAGTGGCAGAGAGCATCTGCACACACACGTCACCAGCTAACAGGGCTGGGTCTCCAAGTGTCAAAAGTGCTGACAAGAGGGTACCTGTCCTGGGGGAGAAGCAGCAAATCCTAGGCTCTTCTGCTCTTTTTAGTGCCAGGAAAACACTGACTATAAGTGGGTACAACCTCTCTCGCTATGAAGAGCAGAATGGGGCAGCATCTACTCCCAAAATATAGGAACTCAGGAAGCATAACACATCTGCAGGCTGGAGAGGTTCAATCAAGGGGGTTCTGAGTGGCCCCAGACCCTTTGTCTTAGCCTCTGCCCTGCCAGGAAATGTCTTGTCTACCCTAATGAAGAGCCCCTGCCCCTATGGGTGAAGCCACAGAATGGTACAGGAGAGAAGATGGCCGTTACTGACCAGAAACAGGCAAGCTGCCCCTCCCAGCCCCAAAGAATGGGAACATGCCCACCACTGGCATCAGGGTCGGAGGGCCAAGAGAGATGGGATCCATCAAAGAGCCCACTTAAGATGTGTGAGGCTGCATCTCTAAGGACCAGGAAATCAGTCCATCAGTTACCAAGGCCTCTCACAAACACAGACTGGCAGGCTTACCTTTAATGCCCACACAGGGACATGCCAAAAGTGACGATGACAGTGGCCCTAGGCTCAGAGGTGAGGGCACTAACCTTGGCAATGGCTAGGTGAGTGCAGTGTCACCTCCTGGCCACATGTGTTAAGAGGTGGCAGGTCTCTCTGCCATTAAGGGCTGGCAGCAAAAAATTACTAACACCATGGGAACGGAAGCGGTCACCCCTTGGGCCTTCACTGTACCACTGTCAGTGCTGAGTGTTGAGGGAGGCCATACTCCAGCCCCACGGAGACGGTCCTGGGTCAGCAGGGAAACATCTCCTACAATTCATTTTGCTACCAGTTCTTTGTAAAAAGGTAGCACCTGCTGAGGAAGGGCACAGGGGCAAAAGCTCACCTCAGAAATGAGAAAGAATATTTTGCTGAGGAAAGCATGAAGGAAGTCAATATTTACTAATGAACAAGGCTATACCCCAGGATAAAGCTCCTAAGAGACAAGGGCTGGCAGATGGACAAATGGACAGACTGATGGACCCCTGGACTGATAAAATTCTCATTAGCAGAATCTGGGCACTTGTACCCACAGCCCAGACAATGTCCTTAAGAGCAGACAAGCTTCAAGTTCTCCTGGAGCTCCTCACAATGAGCTACTGCCTTGAGCTTGGCCTGGAGAAAGGTGAGACCCTGAGCGGACCACAGCCCTTGAGCCCTGGGAGAAGCAGTCCATCCAGAGGCAGCACACCTGCCCAAGCTAAGAGGACTTTCACCCACAGCACAAGAACTGCAAATACTGTCTGGGCCAGTGCCACCAGAGGCCCTGAGGCTCACTAGGACATTGACTCTTCTCAGCAAATAGAGCAGGGTCCTCTTCAGTGAGGCAAGAGAGGGTGGCCTCCTTAGGCAAGGGATCTTGGTGAGAAAGGCTGGTGGGGGTGTGCAGGCAGGAGGAGGAGCAGGTTCAAGTGCCAAAGAATGCCTGGGGATCCCAGCGCCCCTCCTCTACCATAAGCTGGCTTCAGCCCAGCTTCGTGAATCTAGCCTCATGCCAAGGTCAGAACTGAGAAAGATGGGTCCAGCTGTGTGCAGTTGGCCCTGTGGTGCCCTGGGGGCATCTGTTCAAGAGCTGGCTGACACCTACAACATAAGACTAGAAAGTCCCCCAAGAGATGGACACCCAATCCCTCTACTTCTGAGGCACAAGGGATGAGTGGGCATGGAGGGGCCCTGCGCCAGCCCAGGGTTTCACCCCACAAACAGCAGGGCCCTGCAGCCTCAGACCCCAAAGACCTAGGCAAGAGAAACCAATGTCTAAGGGCACCCTGTCCCTGCTGCCAAACCCACCAGGGACACCTCTTCCTTCCTAAGTCAGCCTGGACACAGCAGAGCTGTAGAGCTAAGGAGCCTGGCTGCGAGGATGTGTGTTCTGCCCTCCATCACTTTATATATATATGGATTCCAGGCTACAGCTAAAAACATTTCTTTTAGTTTACACCAAAGAGAAATATAACCCTTTAAAATCAAGTCTGTGTGTCCTCACGGCAAGTTCAGAGCAATGGTCCCTGACTGCAGGTGGAGAGGAAGGGGTTCTGGGGGCCCAGAGCTGGGCCTACTGGTTCTCGTCCCGCATCTGTTCCATGATGCTGATGAGGTTCTCCAGACCAAATACGTAGCCTCGATCTGGCCCATCATGCACGGTGGGGTCATCACGGAAGCCCTTGAACGTGCTGTGTGCAAAGTCGATCATGCGGACATCCACCTTGGGTGGAGAGGAGGGGCCCGCCTCAGGGCTGGAGCTGCTGGGGCTGGTGCTAGGGCCACAGAGTGATGCCACCTCAGGGAGCCCTGTGTCCAGGTGCTTGAGACACATCTCAGACCGGCGGTCCAGGGAGGACTCAGCTCGGCACTCCTTGCCATCATAGATGACAAGCAGGGAACTGGAGTAGAAGCGGTAGGAGGCCTGCCGCTCCAGCACAGCTTTCAGGCCCCGCAGTTTGCTCAGGATGGGCTCAAAAAGGTCACACCGCAGGTCCAGGCCGTTGTGCAGGTACTGATAGAGGGCGCTGCGGAAGCCTTCAATGGAGAGCCCCCGGCCATAGTACTTGTTCCTGCAGAGGTAATGCCCTGTGTCCAGCTGGTACACCTGAAACCCCAGGAGACAGACAGTGTGAGCACCAGGGAGGTCTGATGATCTCATAGTGCCCCGGGCAAGCACTGTCTAGAAAGTACTTCTGACCAACCTGAGCTTTTCTGCTCCACCCTGTACAACTAGAGTGGGTTTGCCCTATGTTCTCCTTCTGTAAAGCAGGAGAGCACAGAGACCAGGCCTACAAGTTCTCTGCCATCACCTTTGGAGCCCTCTTCCAAGCTTCCCTGGGGTCTAGCTGGACTCAAAGTAGGAATATTTTGTCTTACTTGCCCCAATGTCAAAGCAACAAGCTCTCACAGTGGCTCTGCAGCTGAAGCCCAGACCCAGGTCACCAGGTAAGGACAAAAGGGCTCAAGGAACATACCTATAAGGATGCACTCAGCACCCTGTGGGGGACTCACCCTCTTGGAGGAGATCTGGACCAATGTGGGCCAGGAGGACACTTGGCATGGGTAGCAGGCAGGTACATGCACAACCTAAAACATGCGAACAGCAGCATCTAGGCTCTCACCAGGGGCGACTCACCTGCATGCCACAGACCCTGACACCCAGTGTAGCTGACGTACTCTGCTCGCACTTCCTCATCTGCCGGGCCGCCTTCTCAGCTGATGCGTCATCACCATGCTGCCGGGTGCCCATCTTCAGGTCTAGCACACAGGGGTACTTGAAGTGGTGCACCACGTTCTCAAGCAGGAGGAACTCTGGGCCACAGTCAAGGAGAATAACAACTACACTCACCATCAGCCCTAGCCAGGAAAGCACAACCAAGTTTTTCTATAAAAGGGGGCATTTCTTAGGGCCGGCCCAGTGGTGTAGTGGTTAAGTTTGCAGGCTCCGCTTCAGCAGCCCGGGGTTCACAGGTTCGCATCCCAGGCACAGACCTACACACTGCTCATCAAGCCATGCTATGGCAGCGTCCCATATACAAAATAGAGAATGGGCACAGATGTTAGCTCAGGGCCAATCTTCCTCACCAGAAAAAAAAAACAGCCGGGGGGGGGGGCGCATTCTCATCTAATGTGATCTATATTCACCTCACAAACAAATGTGGATTTCACACCACTGGCTTATTATTTCTTTAAAAAATTTTCTTATTGTAGTAAAATATACATAACATAAAATTAACCTTTTTTTTTTTTTTTGTGAGGAAGACCAGCCCTGAGCTAATATCCGTCGCCAATCCTCCCCTTTTTGCTGAGGAAGACTGGCCCTGGGCTAACATCCGTGCCCATCTTCCTCCACTTTATGTGGGACGCCGCCACGGCGTGGCTGACAAGCAGTGTGTCGGCAGGTGCTCGGGATCCGAACCGGCGAACCCCGGGCTGCCAAGCGTGAACTACACCGCTGCGCCACCGGGCCAGCCCCGTTTTTTTAAGTGCACAGTTCAGTGGCATTAAGTACATTCACATTGTTGTGCAACCACCACTACCATCTAACTCCAGAATTTTTTCATCTTCCCAAACAGAAACTAGAAACTAGACCCATTAAACAATAACTCCCATTCCTTATCGCTCCCAACCCCTGCTAACTACTATTCTACTTTCTGTCTCTATGAATTTCTCTAGTCTCGGTACTTCATATAAGTGGAGTTATATTTAGTCGTTCTGTGTCTGGCTATTTCACTCAGCAAAATTTTTTCAAGGTTCATCCATATTGTAGCATGTGAAAAAAATTTCATTCCTTTTTATGGCAGAATAATTTTCCATTGTATATACATACCACATCTGTTGATATCATCATTTTAATTGTATTCTTTAGATCTGTCTTGCAGGCATACACAAACTAAAGATGATTTGACAGATTGAGATACATCCCTACTCAAGCCAGCACCTCACCCAGGCCTAAGAAATAAGGAAAATGTCTTCGCAGCACTACTACAAAAATGAGAAATCAGATTTAACATTTCCAAATGGGAACTCTAAAAAAGGCTGAATTTAAATTTCTATCTTGCCATTTTCTGACTAAACTTCAAACCATATATTTAATCTTATCCCTTACACTTCTAGGACCTTCTGTTCAAAACAGCTCTATGGTCCTGGCCTCCTGGCATTTATATCCATGTTTTCATCTAAATCTACTGTCTGCAACAATCTTGAATGAAGGTACAGGCTTGTCACATGTCTGCTAAAAGTCATCAGGGCTTACAGCCTGGACCTCAATTCCATATCTGGGGACTACGAAGCAATCACGTAGTCTTGGAGGATAAGACACTCGGCATCACTTTAACATCTCCTAATTCTTTTTTTTTTTTATTTATTTTATTTTTATTTATTTATTTTTTTTGGTGAGGAAGACCAGCCCTGAGCTAACATCCGTTGCTAATCCTCCTCTTTTTGCTGAGGAAGACTGGCCCTGGGCTAACATCGTGCCCATCTTCCTCTGCTTTATATGGGACGCTGCCACGGCATGGCTGACAGGCAGTGCGTCGGCGGGCGCCCGGGATCTGAACCCGCGAACCCCGGGCTGCCAAGCGCGGATGAAACCGCTGCGCCACCGGGCCGGCCCAACATCTCCTAATTCTTTAAAGAATAACTTACAGAAAACCATTATATTTGGCCTTTAATTAATATCATCACCTGCTATAACCTATAAAAAAGTGACAATAAAACTTAAAGAAGGCTGCAAAAACATCTCACAGTGCCTGAAAGCATGGGCTCTTGAATCCTGCTTTGGCCACTCACTGGTTCTGGGCACAACACTTAACCCCCCATGCTTCCATTTCCTCATCTATAAATGGGAATCGTAACAGTTCCTACCTCAAAAGACTATTATGAAAACTGAGTAAATACATATGAAGTGCTCAGCACATCTCCCTTTTTTCTCAGTAAGCATTAGTTACTTTATATAGGCCCTGGTGGTCTAGTGGTTAAGATTCAGTGCTCTCACTGCCTCGGCCCGGGTTTGTTTCCCAGTCAGAGAACCACACTACCCATCTGTCGGCTGTCATACTGTGGCAGCTACGTGTTGCTGTGATGCTGAAAGTTATGCCACCGGTATGTGACATACCAGCAGGGTCACTAATGGACAGTTTTCAGCAGAGCTTCCAACTAAGACCGACTAGAAAGAAGGACCTGGCCACCCACTTCTGAAAAAACTGGCCATGAAAACCCTATGAAGAGTAGCAGTGCATTGTCTGATACAGTGCTGGAAGGTGAGAGGATGGAGCAAAAAGACCAGGCAGGGTTCTGCACTGCTGTACACAGGGTCACCAGGAATTGGAATCAACTCAACGGCATTAACAACAAATTATTTATTTACTGTCTATTGCTTCAAAACACTAAACAACTATAAGAATTCCCATTTCATAATACTTTTTTACCTTTAACATCTTAAAACTATTCTACATTGTATAGATATGGTATGTATCTTAGACAAAAAAAAAAAAACGCACCAAAATCAAATATACTAATTTTTTGGGCCAGCCCCTCAAACATACTACTTTTTAATTATTATCTTTTGGAAGGGGAGAAAAACACGTGTGCATATGCACACACATACACACAGATCCCTGACTTTAGACATACACTGTTAAATATCATAGCCATTAGCCACATCTGGTGAGTTAAATTTAAATTTTCATTAATTAAAATAAATTCAGGGCCTGCCCAGTGGTGTAGTGGTTAAGTTCGCGTGCTCCGCTTCAGTGGCCCGGGGTTTGTGGGTTCAGATCCTGGGCACAGACCTACACATCATTTGTCAAGCCATGCTATAGTGGTGTCCCACATACAAAATAGAGGAAGATGGGCACAGATGTTAGCTCAGCGACAATCTTCCTCAAGCAAAAAGAGGAATTTTCCTCACAAAAATAAATAAATAGAAACAAATAAATTTAAAATTCAGTAACTTGGTTACAGCAGCCCCGTTTTGGTTAATCCGTGTGGCTAGTGGCTACCATAGTAGAAAGCACAGATAGAGACTACTTCCATTGTTACAGAAAGTTCTATTGGACAGCACTCTTCTGGACCATCAAGTTTAAGCTTCAGTCTTACCAGCCACAAAAGGCAGAAAAAACATGTTGATGAAAGTAACAAGGATGAAGAGCCTATGAAAAAGTGAGATGAGAACAAAAGAGGGGCCCCTGAACAGAGAGGGCCTCAGCCGTGGTACTGGAAGGTGCCCTGACACAGGACTCTTGGTCTCAGTAGTAAACACTGCTGAAAGAGTGGTAGCAAGGATACTGTAGAGCTTTCGGTCCTTGGACTCGGAGCGCATGCGGCTCAGCTGCTGCTTGTGACAGCGCAGGCTCCAGGGGTTGTGGCTGATCTTCTCAGAACTCAGACCACTGTTGCCATCTAGCATCTGGAAAGGGACGTCTGAGTGGCTGTATAGTTCCACCTTCAGACTCTTTGCTTCCTGGGAGCTAAGAAGGAAGAAAATAACACATTGCTAAGGGGCTCAGACAAGTCACCCTCTGGGGTCTCACTGCAAGGGTCGGGGAGGCCTGGATCAGGCCTAATCTGCCACCCACAGACCCTGCTGATGGGTGGCATGGGGGCCCCAGATGCATGAACCCATAACAATGAGTAAATGGTATAAGTAGTGTTCTTCCTGTGTCTCTAAAAACTGTCTGAAAAATAATACTTTGCATCAAATTATGTGATGAAGATACCACTTCACAACCATTAGAAAGGCTGTTATAAAAATACACTAGAACAAGTGTTGTTGAGGATGTGGAGAAACTGGAACCCCTATACATTGCTGGAGGGAATGTAAAATGGTGCAGCCACTGTTAAAAAGTTTGGCGTTTCTTCAAAAAAGTTAAACGTAGAATTACCAAATGATCGAACAATTCCAGTGCTAGGTATATACCTGAAAGAACTGAAAACAAGAAACAGATACTTTACACCAATGTTCACAGCAGCATTACAATAACAAGAGGTGGAAACAACCCAAGTGCCCATCAGTGGATGAATGGATAAACAAAACGTGGTATACACATACAATGGAATATTATTCAGCTATAAAAAAGAATGAAAATCTGGATGATCCTTGAAAACACTTTGCTAAGTGAAATAAGCCACACACAAAAGGAGAGACACTGTAGGATTCCACTTATATGAGCTAAATGCAAATTTGTAGAGACAGAAAGTAGATGGTGGTGGCCAGGGGCTAGAGGGAGAGGAATGGAGAGTTAACTGTTGAATAAGTATAGAGCTTCTATTGGGGATGATGAAGTAGTTCTGGAAATGGATAGTGGTGATGGCTGTACAACAATGTGAATGTACTTAATGCAACTGAACTGTACACTGGAAAAAGGTGAAAATAGTAAATTTTATGACAATTTAGAAAAATACAAAAACTGATGAACGTGCAGTTTCACATTTAACAAATGTTAAGATGGAGCATGGGATGCCACTGTCAAGGACATGAGTAACTGTCCTATCTTTGTCTACATCTATGACAGAATCTTTAATAAGATTTAAAGAAAGCATATGCAGACATTATGCTTATGAAATGTCTGTCTGCCTTTGTATCAGGCCTGGAAGAAAGAGGAAAACATCAAAGAAAAAAAGGCAGGACAGAGTCTACCCTGAGCAGGCCCCAAGCAACCTGTGTTTCTCAGCAGACAAGGTTTGCACCTGTGCAAAGCATGAAGCCATGTGAGTAAGGAAATTTATTTCTAAAATAAGTCAAACCACAAAGCGGTTTTGGTGAGGTGACTCAAATCGAAAACATTAGAACTTGACCACAACTTCATTTCTTCCCCAACATAAAAATCTTTGCTTGAAGTAACTTGCAATGCTGCTTATCACACTGCCAAGCAAAGAAAAGCAAAGCACTGGTGAAGTCACATGCCCTAGAAATGGCAGAGCAAGTCTGCGGCTCAGAGCAAAGGCAGAGCACTGCAGCAATGTCAAATGCCACTCTCCTCTCCCAAACTGCTGGCCTTTCCTCTAACTGTGGAATGAGTCATACAGAGCCAAGCTAACCACCAGGGCTAGTGTGCTGGAAATGCTGACCCTCCCGACAGGGTGGCTGGGCAGGCTGTGCCCAGAGGCTAAGAGGCACTGGCAGAGATCCCATTTCACCTTTAACTGGAAGGAGAGGAGCCCACGAATGCCTCTCAGTACGATAAAACTCTCACTTTCTTCTGGTGAGGGCATTGTTGAGGCCATTCATGGGTGCCTTTTTGTGATCCCCTTTAAGAAACAGCAAGGTTGACTTATTTGCCGAGTAAACCCAAGTAAGTTCTCTGTGCCTGGAAGGGGTGCCCATGGCACCTGACATCACCCTTGGTGTTGCAGCCCTGGCCCTGGTGAAGACACAGGCTGCACTCCTGGGAGTGACTTAAAAACTCTGCTAACAGGCCAAACAGAAGTCTGGTTACTGAAAATAGAGCTGTCACCTTCAGAGCAGGGCCCTGAACCTGGACGTAGGTAGGCCTTGATGTTATTCTACATTCATTGGCTTTTCAGCAGATGACTCATGAGGCAACTTCGGTACCTTTGGAGGACAAAAGAAAGCCCTGTCTGAAGAGCTGTTGAGAGGCATCAACTGCCAGTTATGGACTTGGGGACTTGGGGAACATTTCTTGTCAGGTAAATGACCAAGCTTAGGTTCCTACAATCATCAGTCAAGAGGACGCCCCTTGGGGAATGAAAAGGAAGCCCTAAAAGAAGTGCTTCTGCAGGCTGGAGTCCATTTTCCACAAGAATGTTCAACATCTGGAGACCCTGCTTACTAAGAAGTGGAGATGAAGCCTCTCCTTGCACCAGAGATGCAGACCTGGCCAGAGAGAACCCGACTGAGGACAGAGGAAATGACAGATCACACACTCAGCCAGAGTCGTCTGGGGTTCTGTGCTCCTTGATGTGAGTGTGTCCTCTTCCATCCAAACTGAGTGAGGAGAGCTAGAACACCCTGGGCCTAAACCAGAGAGTGCAGGAGGTGCTGCTGAACTGATTAGATGTCAGAGATCAACTATGTGCTGCCACATCTAAGAAAAGTCCCAATTCCAGCTTTTAAGTGAAGTTGCATCCTATTCACTGAAACATTTTTCAGTGAAATTAAATATAATTTAATCATACAATTTTGATTTTACTTTGTTTCAGGAAGCTCACATTATTTTTATTTTTATTACAATTCAGTAGTTTTTTAGTAGATTCACAAGGTTGTAAAACATCACCATCTAATTTTTAGGACATTTTCATTACCCGAAAAACAAACCCCATCACCATTAGCAGTCATTTCCCATCTTCCCCTCCCTCTCAGTCCCTGGCATCCACTAACCTGCTTTCTATCTCTATGGATTTGCCTATTCCCAATATTTTATATAAATGGAATCATACAATATGTGATTTTTTGTGTCTGGCTTCTTTCACTTAGTATAATGTTTTCAAGGTTCATCCATGTTGTAGCATGTATCAGTACTTCATTCCTTTTCATTGCTGAGTAATATTCTATTGTATGGATAGACCACATTTTATTTATCCATTCATCAGTTGATGGACACTTGGGTTGTTTCCACTTTTTGGCTATTAGAAGTAATGCTGCTATAAACGTGTGTGTACAAGTTTTGTGTGTGAATATATTTCTTCAATTCTCTTAGGTATATACTTAGGAGTGGAATTGCCGGCTTTAACTTTTTGAAGAACTACCTAATTGTTTTCCACAATGGCTGCACTATTTTACATTCCCATCAGCAATGTAGGAGGGTTCCAATTTCTCTACAACCTCATCAACACTTTTATTCTCTGTCTTTTTGATTATAGGCACCCTAGTGGGAGTTCACATTTTTTGCATGCAATATCAAGAAACATAATACTTTGCAGACTATTTTCCTAATTGACAAGAAAAATCAATTTCCCATGAAATAAACTAAATTTTAGGTGCAGGGAAAGGGTTAATAGCTGATATCAAAGTCTCAGAGAGGTCTGACACCCAAAATCCTTAAAGAACACTAGTCTGGATGGCCTCTCATTGCCCTTGGGCTCTGACATCCTGCAGGTCAGAAAGCAGCTGGAGTCTCACCATGGACCAATGCATTTTGACCTTCTGTCTTAGGGGTGTGAGACACAAAGCTGGAGAACACAGGGCACAGGGTGTCCTTGCTTCCAAAGGGCTGAGAGAACTTCATTCTCTCTTGACCAGCTACAGCCACACTCAGAAGGAGGAGTCACTGGGGTGATGTGACACACAGGTGGTAGGCCGCGCCCATGTGGGTGGCCCAAGAACACCAGCCATCTTCCCCCAACCTCAAGCCCTACTTCCCCATGATGTGTCAGGACTCTAGAGATATCCTGAATGTTCACGCTGACAGGACCAGACATGCACCTTCAGCCCTGCTCACTATCCCCTACCTCTCAGAGGTTTCAAGGGACAAGCTGGCTTTCTCCTCCTTGTGGTCACTGCTACTGCCTGACCGGTGCAGGCTCCGGCGAGAGTGTTTGCGCCGAGGTTGCTCCCGCTCTGCTGTGTCATCCTGCTCCACGGTCTCACTTTCCACGTAAGGGTAGGCCACCAAGTTGATGTAACCATCACTGTCCCCCTCAAAACAGACAGACACCACACCTGTAGAAAAAAAGACAGCCAGTCAACAAATGTCTACACAGGCTGGGTCCAAGTAGCACAGATTGCTGGCACTTGCTGTCCTACAGCACACAGAGGTCACCTGCCCTGAACCAACTATAGATCAGTGTAGGAAGAATGACCAGCAGACATCTTTCCAGAAGATAGCTGACCACTCACCCCCTCCTCTAAGTCTGCTACTTACCTCTGATCTTGGATAAATCTATATTTATTCTCCACTCTCTTATCTAGCCCTCTCACTTTCAATTATTGACTTCTGTACCTTTCAAAAGAACTGTGTTCTGTAGGTGACATCCACACCTGACATAATTTAACCCTCTACTTATTTAACTGTTCTATGATGCTGTCATTTCCTGTCTGGTCCTCCTCTAGATCTGGTTTTCTTCTGCCTGACAGTGTCATGTAGAAAGACATCAAGATTGCCCCCTCTAAGTCAGTCCCCAAAATATGTCTTCTGCCCACATTGAGTATCATGCTATTCTAACCTCACCAGACAGAACTCCTATCTTACCAAACCATCGGCATTCCTAAGTTGAGACACCTATTTTCCATGCTGTATTCACGCAAAACAGTTTGTTGTGTCCATTTCTATCAAACAGGCTGTCCATGGTTTCTTCTAGATCATTACCAAAGGAGTTACAAACACAGTACCCAGAAACCTAACTCAAGGAGATTTTTTTTTTTAAAAAGAGTCCAGGCTGCCCTTCGTCTAATTTCCACATCGAATCTTCTGTCGACTACACTTCTCCTTTACACTCTTGGTGTGCAAAACTGGCTCTATACTCTGAAAAACAGTGAGAAGTATTTATGAATATGTCAATATGCCAGACCAAGAATATCCTTCTTAGGCCCATTTCTTTCTCCAGGTGGACACTGCCCCAATCCCTTGGCCCTTCTAGAATAAAAAAAAAGTCCTTAAAACATCAAGTTGAAATGGATTCTGGGCCAGCCCCGATGGCCTAGTGGTTACATTCAGTGTGCTCCACTTCAGCGGCCCAGGTTTGGTTCCCGGGCACAGACCTACACCACTCATCTGTGGCCATGCTGTGGTGGCAGCTGATATACAAAAAGAGGAAGAAGAAATGGATTCTTTTTTCTTACATTCCCATTACATTGCTTAAAAGTATGCCTCACTTTAGTGGGCTTCACATCTGTACACTGGCTTTCTTACACAGATTGCTGCCTCTCCTGCAGGTTTTCATCTTTGTAACTTCCTCTGTCTTTACCAGAGCCTCATGTCTGTTCAAGCTGGTCTACACTCTTCTCTGTCTCCTGGGCTCCCCCTCATGCTCTGATCTAGAGTGTCCTCCAAGGCCTGCCACACAGCTCCCATGCTGGGCCGCTCCCTGTTGTAGCTGACCAGAGAGTCATCCCTTCTACAGTCCTCTACTTTTCCTCACTCTTGGTTTACTCCTTATTTCAGTGGAATACGTCTTTAAGTAACTTCCTAAGGGTGGTCAGGAGGTCAATTTTCTGAGTCCTTTGCAGGATTTTATTCTGCTCCAACACTTGATTGATAGTTTTGGCTGAAGATAGAATTCTATGTTGTCTACAAATAAAGACAGTTTTACTTCTTCCTTTCCAATCTGGATGCTTTCTATTTCATTTTCGTGGCTAACTGTACTGGCCAGAACCTCCAGTAAAATAAAGAGAAGAGCATGGACATCCTTGTCTCCCTCCTGATCTTAGGAGGGAAAGCAACTGTTTCATCATTATGTATGATGTTAACTGTAGGTTTTTCATAGATGCCTTCTAACAGGTTGAGAAACTTTCCTTCTGTTTCTAGTTTGCTGAGCTTTGTTTTTGTTTTATCAAAAATGGATGCTGGATACTGTCAAAGGCTTTTTCTGCATCTATTGAGATAATCATATCATTTTTTTTAGTTTATTAATAAGGCAAATTACATTAACTTTTGAATGTTAAACCTGCCCTATATTACTTAGGTTATAATGTATTATCCTTTTGATATATTGTTGGATTCAACCTAAAATTTTTTATATCTAGGTTCATGAGGGACATTTATTTTCTTGTAATGGCCTTACAGAACAAGTTGGGATGTATTCCCTCTTCAGTGTTTTGGAAGAGTTTGTGTAGAACTGGTAGTATTTCTTTCTTAAATATTTGGTAGAATTCACCAGTGAAGTGGTGTGGGTGTGGAGTTTTCTTTGCTAGAATGCTTTAAACTCCAATTTTAATTTAATAGATAGGGCTATTCAGACTATCCATTTCTTTTTGAGTGAGTTTTCATAGTTTGTGTCTTTCAAGAAATTGCCTATTTCATCTGAGTTGTAGAATTTATTGACATAAACTCATTCATAGCATTCTTTTATTTTTTAAATATAGTATAATCTGTAGCGATGACATCTACCATTTCTGATATTGGAAATTTATGTCTTTTTTTCCTGATCAGTCTGGTTAGAGATTTATTAATTTTATCATTCTTCTCAAAGAATCCACCCTTGTTCTTTGGTTTTCATTGATTTTCTTTATTTTCATTCTCTTATTGATTTGTCTTTTTTTAATTGATTTGCACAAATTTTTATATATACGTGTGTGTGTATGTGTATATATTCATTCTAGAAACTAATCCTTGGTCAGTTATATGTTATAAATATCTTTAGCTCTTCATTTTCTTTAAAGGTGTATTTTGATAAACATTAAGTTTTTAATTTTATATAGTCAAATGTATTGTTCTCTCCTTTTACAATTAGCTCTTTTCCTTTTGTCTTGCAGGGCCATCTAAAGCTATACTGGAATCCTGTCATTCTCTGCAGGCACACATCATTGAGTACCTTGATATACCACTGGCAGACACAGAACATCATACCTGATTGGGGAGAAATGGCTATGCTGTGGGAAGGCAGGAAAAAGCTCCCTCCAAGAGTAGGTGAGATTTGGCAATTAAATGAGCCATGCAATCTACTACTAGTTTAAGAGAAAAAATATGTTTGATCCTGACTTTTTTTTTTCTCAGTGAGGAAGATTGGCCCTGGGCTAATATCCGTGCCCATCTTCCTCTACTTGATATGCGGGACGCCTGCAACAGCATGGCTTGACAAGCAGTGTGTAAGTCTGTGCCCAGAATCCGAACCTGCAAACCCTGGGCCACCGAAGTGAAGTGCGTGAACTTAACCACTACGCCACCAGGCTGGCTCCTGATCCTGACATTCTTTTACCTCATTACTCACACCTAGGTAGAATGCAGGTAGGAAAATGAAAATCAATAGTCTTGTAACTCATCTGATATAAGCCCTAATTTTCATGGCATTTGGAAGACTCTTTTAAATAGACACAGATCACATTTGAATGGAGGTTTTGTTCTTTTTTCTTAATACACTCTTTACTTTTAAAAACTGTGGTAAAAAATATATAAGATAAATTTTTCATTTTAGCCATTTTTGTTTGTTTGTTGTTAGTTTGGGGTTTTTTTTTGTGGGAGGTTTTTTTTTTTTGGTGATGAAGATTGACCCTGAGCTAACATCTGTTGCCAATCTTCCTCTTTTTGCTTGAGGAAGATTGTCCCTGAGCTAATATCCATGCCAATCTTCCTCTATTTTGTATATGGGATGTTGCCACAGCATGGCTTGATGAGCAGTGTGTAGGTCCGAGCCTGGGATCCAAATCTGCGAACCTGGGCCATCCAAGCAGAGCACACGAACTTAAGCACTATGCCATTGGGCCAACCCACCATTTAAACCATTTTTAAATGTATAGTTCAGTGGTATTAAGTACATTCACAACGTTGTATAACCATTATCACTACCTGTTTCCAGAACCTTTTCATCTCATCAAACAAAAACTCTGTACCCATTAAATAACTCCCCATTTCCCCCACACCTGAACCCCTGGTTACTTCTAATCTCCTTTCTGTCTCTACAGATTTGCCTATGGTAGATATTTCATATAAGTGGAATCATGTAATTTTTGACCTTTTGTGTCTGGCTTATTTCATTTAGCATAATGTTTTCCAGGTTCATCCATGTTGTAGCATATATCAGAATGTTATTTCTTGTTTTGGCTGAATATTATTCCATTGTAAATATATACCACATTTTGTTTATCCATTCATCTGTTGATGGACACTTGGGTTGTTTCCACCTTTTGGCTATTGTGAATAATGCTTCTGTGACTATTAGCTTACAGGTATCTCTTTGAGTCCCTGTTTTCAATTCTTTTGGGTATATAACTAGGAGTGGAATTGCTGGATCATATGATGATTCCATGTTTAACTTTTTGAGAAACTGCCAGACTGTTTTCTATAGTGGCTGTATCGTTTGGCAGTCATATCAGCAGTGTTCCTATTTCTCCACATCCTTGCCAGCACTTGTTCTTTTCTTTTTTTTTTAATAGCTACCCTAGTGGGTGTGAATTGTATCTGACTGTGATTTGATTTGCATTTCCCTAATGACTAATGATATTGAGCATCTTTTCGTGTGCTTATTAACCATTTGTGTATCTTTTCTGAAAAAATGTACACTCAAGTCCTTTGACCATTTTTGAATTGGGTTGTTTCTTAACTCTTAATTGGCAAAAGAGGTGAACCAGTTCTTAGAACACAAATTTTTTTTTTTTAACCTTAAGGCTTTTGCTTCTGCTTGGAATGTTCTTTCCACTGCCCTTTACCCATAGCTGCTCCTCATCCTTCAGTCCTTCAAGGCTCCTCAGACACTCCCTTGATCATCCTATATCAAGTGTTCTATTCTGGAAGCCTTATTATTTTCAATTACAGAACTTTACTTAGTTTCTTCATAGCACTTATCACAGTCTATAATTGTTTTGTCTATATGTTTGTTTACTCTTGTTTCTTACATTAGCATGTACGCTCCTTGAAGGCATGGACCTTTTTTGTCTTTTATGCTAATGAGCACAGGGCCTGGCATCTAGTAGCTGCACAACAAATACCTGTTAAATGAATGAGGCAAAGTTGTGCGTAAGGATACAGAAGACTAGAATTTCACATTCAGTACTACAAGCAGTAACACTTGATGACTGCAGTTGGTCATAGCAAATAAAAGAAAATCCCTCTTTAAAACTACTGCCAAAATATAGAATATTATTGGCATTTTTCCTTAGCTTGGTCGAGTTTTAAAAACACCTGTGCTTCTGGCAATAAAGATATATGTAAGTATATGTGCATTAGTATTTACACATGTATTTTCTAGACTTCTCTGCTAAAAGGTCCTAAAAGCAATGATATTCCAGTAGCAATCAGTACATCTAGCACCAAGGTCTTGATTTTTCTAAATACCATTTCTACAATAAAAGGAAGAAGAGCTCTAGGAGAAATAGTTACTTCCGGAATTGGAGCAAGAAAAATACAAGATGAGCCTGGAGCATCTTGTGATAACCAAAAGTAAAGAAGCAGTCAAAAATGACACTGGTATATGTCAAAAGTACACAAGAGCCAATGTAAAGGACTCCCAGTGGTCAAATCTAGAATAATTTGAGGAATAAAATATCCATAAGTCCATATTGATAGATAAATGAATGAGAAGGGACAAATCTTCCTTATAGAATTGTACTTCCTTTTAGTTAATAAATATAGAAGGAATGATGGAAACAGAAGTCACCATTAAGCATGGAACACAGTAATAATTGTTCCAGGCAAGAACCATTGATGGGTTCTAAAATCAGTAGGCTAAAGTACGATAAGAAGCAGGACATTTACAGAGTCTCAAAATATCTCCCCATAAGATATTCATTAATTACAATGGGGAAAATAATAGCTTTACAGTGGAGAAGGCTAGCAGACATCACCTTAACCAAGTGATGAAAGTTAAATTACTAATAAGAAGACATGTACCCCTCCTGACATGATGAGCTGAGGACATAGGATCGTTTCTCTTGCCCCAAATATATAACCTCAATCTAATCATGAGAAAATACAACACAAATCCAAATTTAGGGACATTCTACAAAACAAATGCTAGTATTCTTCAAAAGTGTCGAGATCATGAAAGACAAAGAAAGACTGAGAAACTGCCCCAGACTGGAGGAGGCTAAGGAGGACTAAATGCAACATGAAATCCTGGACTAGAAAAAGGACATAAGCAGAAAAACTGCCGAAATTTGAAGACAGTGTACAGATTAGTTAATAGCATATCAGTGCTCATTTCCTGGTTTTGGAAATTATAAATTGCACCATGGTTTTTTTGTTAATTTTTTTAATATGATGCTTTTATTGATACTAGACAACTGGCCTAAATAAACACTGATTTTAATGTAAGTCCTTTTACCAACAATAGGCATGAAACAGCACCATTCTTAACATCTAAACCCTTTAAGATCAGTTACTGAAATTCACTTAAGGAGCTTGAGGGTAGTGTTAAAAAGGGTCAGGTTTTCACAGGCCCTCATTCACTTCTGCATGTCGGATGGCACTGTACACTGCAGCTTCCTGTCTGCTGGAGCATAGATTCCAGCACAACGTCTGCCACAGTGAGTTCATTTCCAACGAGCCAGGGGCTCTTCCCAAGAGCAGAGTTCATGGAGTGAAACACAGCGTTTTTTTCTTTACTGTTTCCTTCTTTTAGCTGAAAAATAGCTATATCTACGCCACTATCTATGAGGGTTAAATTTCCAGCATTATGCTTTTGGCCAAACAGAGAGAACAAAAAACTTGCAGTGTTCCCTTCTCCTTCACTAGGACACATTGTTTGGACACTGAACCTCAATTGTGTCTTTGGTACATTCTTCTAAATTTAGAGTAAAACCCAGCTGATATTCATGATGGGGCTATTTTTCAGTCTGCTTGCCAAAGCATTTGAAAAGGTTTTCTGGTATGTTTTTGACTGCTGAATACCTGTGAATGGTGAACAGGACCTTGTAGTGGTCACAGAGCAGCTGGCGCAGCACAAGCAGGGATGGGGAGGCAGGGTTTGTGTTGATCACAATCTTTCAGTGCCCTGTAATCCTTTCCAAGCACTGAGTTAAAGTCTTATGCATTGGTTGGAAAAGCAGTAGGCTCATCAGCTTGGATTGTGTTGGTTAAATCCAAGTCCATATCGGCATCTGAATCATTTTGGAGACCATCTACTGCAGCTTTCAATTCACACAGACATTGTAAAATATCATCTTGGCAGGACTCAAGAGCTTGAAGAGATGGGTCAGACTCTTCCTGCACATGGTCTGCATCCAGCACGGGGCTGCCGGTCCTGCCATGCACACCGGGGAGCCAGTACATGCAGGTGGGAAACTCTACACAGAGAGATGTGCAACCCTGTGGTAGGGCTTTACCTGGTACACTGGCATCGGGGGAGCATTAGAGGAAGCTGGATATATGGGAACTCTATTATTTTTGCAACTTTTCCGTAATTTTAAATTTATTTCAAAATGAAAAAACCCTATGCTGTCAGTCTTTGAAATACATGAATTGGACCAATAATATCTTCCATTTTCTTTGAATAAATTGAGCTTCATTTGACTTAAAAAGAAGGGATCAATTTTAGTTTAACTGAATTGTATTTTTGAGAAAGTATATTTATTTTACTCTTGTGAAAATGCAGCCCGAAGAAAGAAAATCAAGTAGATGCTAAGGATTTGGTACGGCTTTTAAAGACTTCAGTTCCCCAGTCTGAGAGAAGGTTGAGAGACAAACTGAACCAATGCTATGACTGACATTCCTCCCCTGGGAGGTACCTTGATATTCTAACTTGTCCCAGTTCTGGTGGTAGTGCTTTAGAAAACATTTCTCTGGAGCCAGGGCTTAACTCCCTTTTAAGGGATTTCTTCCTTAGCATCAGAAGGACTCCATGAGCTAACAGGGCCTGTAGTTCTTTTTCTGGTTTTGACATATTCATAGCAGAAGGTTTGGCCTCGGATGTGTCGAGTGTGGACGAGTAGGTGGCTGAAGCTGCATTGATAAAGCACTTGCAACTGTTGTTTCTTAGCTACTTAGAGATGGCAGTGTGTTTGATTCTGGCTTCTCTCTAGTTTTCTAGCCTTAGAATAGTTTTTCCTCCAAATTCAACATTCTTCTGACTCTGTTTTGAAAACAATAGCAAAATCCAATTCAAAACTGCGCAAAGGACTTGAATAGACATTTCTCCAGAGAGGATATACAAGTGGCCAACAGCACATCAACATCATTAGTCATTAAGAAAATGTCAATCAGGGCCAGCCCCCGTGGCCTAGTGGTTACATTCAGCGTGCTCTGCTTTGGCAGCCCAGGTTCAGTTCCTGGATGCAGACCTACACCACTTGTCTGTCAGTGGTCATGCTGTGGTGGCAGCTCATTTACAAAAAGAGGGAGACTGGCAGCGGATGTTAGCTCAGACTGAATCTTTCTCAGCAAAAAAAATGAAAAAGAAGAAGAAGAAAATGCAAAATCAAAACCACAATGAGATACCACTTCACACCCACTAGGGTGGCTATAATAATTTTTTTTAATGGAAAATAAGTGTTGGCAAGGATGTGGAGAAATAGGAACATTGATAGTATGACTGTCAAATGGTACAGCCACTACAGAAAAGCAGTTTCTCAAAAAGTTAAACACAGAATCACCATACGATCCTGCAATTCCACTCCTAGGTATATACGCAAAAGAACTGAAAACAGGGACTCAAAGAGATACTTGTAAGCTAATAGTCACAGAAGCATTATTCACAATAGCCAAAAGGTGGAAACAACCCAAGTGTCCATCAACAGATGAATGGATAAACAAAATGTGGTATATATCTACAATGGAATAATATTCAGCCAAAACAAGAAATAACATTCTGATATATGCTACAACATGGATGAACCTGGAAAACATTATGCTAAATGAAATAAGCCAGACACAAAAGGTCAAAAATTACATGATTCCACTTATATGAAATATCTACCATAGGCAAATCTGTAGAGACAGAAAGCAGATTAGAAGTGACAAGGGGTTCAGGTGCAGGGGAAATGGGGAGTTATTATTTAATGGGTACAGAGTTTTTGTTTGAGGAGATGAAAAGGTTCTGGAAACAGGTAGTGATAATGGTATACACAATATTGTGAATGTATTTAATGTCACTAAATTATACACTTAAAAATGGTAAATTTTGGGCCAGCTGTGGTGCAGCGGTTTAGTTCGCGCTTGGCAGCCCAGGGTTCGCAGGTTCGGATCCCGGGCGCCCGCCGACGCACTGCTTGTCAGCCATGCTGTGGCAGCGTCCCATATAAAGTGGAGGAAGATGGGCATGGATGTTAGCCCAGGGCCAGTCTTCCTCAGCAAAAAGAGGAGGATTGGCAAGGGATGTTAGCTCAGGGCTGGTCTTCCTCACACACACACACAAAAAAGGTAAACTTTATGTTATGTATATTTTACCACAATAAAAAAAAAAGTTAAGGAAACAAAAGTCAATACTGATATGGATTGGTTTTTCTACTTTGAGAATCCCCAAGTAAACGATAGTGTAATCATGACCGAATTCATACTATAGCTTTGGAAAAGTTAAAAAGCAGAACACACAAAAATATAACTTACACAAGATGGGCAATCATAAAATTGTGTAAACATAGTGACAAAAATCAGATTTTAAAATAAAGTGACAATTCTGGTATATATTTGTGAGGTTCTATTCTATAAAGTTAATTTACATTTTAAAACAGATTATTTTTCCTTCAAAAGTTAGGACCTCCAAGCCCAAGTCCTGCTGTAAATTTCCTACCATCAATTCATTCCACCAGCACACACAGACATAACCTCCACAGAGCCTCCTTGCCAGCTGTCTAACCACATTAGCCTGGAAAGCATCCAATTCTTCCTCCTCTGGGACCAGAGAAGTGCTGCCCCCTTCTCTCATAGCACCCAGCAAATAGGGGAAACTTCCTTGACAAGAGCATTTTCTTCACCAATGAGACTTAATACTGTGAATTCTTCTCAGGTTTACCTATCAATGAATTCAAATTTCAAGATCTAAAGACCTTGCTGATGCTTTCAGCCTCCAATTTTGCTTAACAAAGTGACTTAGCTGCTTTGAGACAACAGAGACCTACAATCACACCACATGGCCAACAAAACAAGGGAAACTGAGCTGAGGGCCTACAAGCCCAAGGCTGCTGCTCTCTCCAAACTGGCCAGTGACTGACCTTTGTACTCAGGGGTGAACTCCTTCATTTCGGGAGGGAGGGACTCGTAGAAGCGCTGCTCCCGGGAGATGAGGGGCTTGCACACAGTGTGGTCGTCGTAGCGCATCATGCTGCTGTGTCCGCCCACCTGGTGGATGAAGGGCTCCAGGAGGACTCCCCGGTCGCCCGGCCGACTTGCGTTCTTGCCATACTGCCCCACTTCCATGGTTTGACAAACACACATTGCGTTGGGGGCCAGCTGCACACTGAGGGCAGAGGATGCAGCACATGGGCCACGAAAAGAGAGCTAGGTAGAAGGTCCTGGTGAGCTGAAAGCCAATGGTCAGAGTCTGTTCAGCTTATTCTTCTTTCCTAACAGAAAGAAGAGAGGAAAAAAGGGAATCAAAACACCTGGAGAGCTACAATTTCCCTGGAGTTCACAGAACATCTGCTCCATGAGTAAGAACAGGGATTCTGTTTTGTTCCCTGCTGTGTGTTCCCCCAGCGTGTACAACACTGCCTGGTGCATGAGAGGCAGCTGGTAAATTTTTGTTGAATGATGCAACTTTGGTCTCCTCCATCCATCTTTTTATGCACAGAAGCCCACATTCTCTTCCTTTCCTAGTTCTCAGGTCCCTTCTAAGTGCTCTGAAGGATTTGACTTGAGAGCTATAGTATGTTACAGCCATGAGGAAGGCAACTAGCCTTGTTTACTTCACAATCAAAGCTAAGCGTTCAGAGAAAAAACAGAAGACCACCACGAATTCATTCTGTTCAGATTTCTCACGATGTCCAGTACTGGTGAGGGTCTCTCCCTGACTCAAAGGATTTTTGCCTGAGAAATCAGGTCACACTAGATTCCCAATTTTTCTGCTGAAGGTGCCAAGGACCAAGCAGGGAAAGCCATTCCTTGCTGAGTTGTAGAATCATAAAAAGGTTTTGCTTGTCCCTAAGGAATTCAGGCTTCACAGTTCTTCTGCTTTAAATCTAAGGCCATCAATTTATGACCATGTCTAGCACCACAGACTTTTCCTTTCTGTACAACTCTATACCAACCAGGGAGACAAGGGAAAGCTCTCTGTACTTAAAGACCCTCCTTGTAATGTCAATTTTCTCTCAAGAAAGTTAAAGTAGTGGGCAACTTCTTTAATACTGAATATATTTTTAAAATTAGGAATGTAGTAGGCAAGACTACATCTGAAAGATCAAAACTAAGAAAGAAAAATAAAATATTTGTAGAGCAGGAATATGGTTTTACCTGCAAGAGATAAATCGTTACTTTTTTTCTGAACCTCACAATTATGGGCAAAATGGGCTATACAAAAACACTGTTGCAAAATTGCAAAATTTTCTTAATCCAAAGCTGCCCAGGAAACTATGTTCTATTTCACTGCTATCAACAAAAATAAATTACTCTCCATTCCCACACCCCTTAACAGATCAGCACTGCTTTAATGCACACACACTTTTTTCCTCAGCTTTCCACTTTTTAGTCCTCCTTCAGGATAAGGCAACTCTGCCTCAGGGAGTTTTCCCAGACTCCATTCTCTCCAAACATGAGTTCAGCGTACACCTCTATGGCTCCTAAGGTACCCTGTGCCAACTCTATCACAGCAATATTATCACTGTACTGTTATCTATCTACTTGTCTGTCACCACCACCAAACCATTCTCTCTTATCTCCGTCTAGGGTCCCAGGCAGTTCCTGGCACACATTAAGTGCTCAAAAAAGGGTTGTTGGAATGAATTAAGTAATTCCAGGAAGAGGACCACAGTACGTAAAAGCACAATAATGAAAATAAAAGGAATCTCACAGGGGCAGTGCTTAGGGTGGAAAGTGGGGAAGCAATTGTGGAGGGCCTTTTCTCAGGGTTCCCGGGGGCGCCCACTGTGGAAGTGGACTCTAGTTAGCACTGTCATTCAGCTCCTGCCCTGGCTCTGCTTCATGCTTCTGCCTGTGGATGGGATACCAGGAAGGTACTAAACTTTCTAGCCTGGGTCAGTGGGTATCTGGGAAAGGAGAGGAGACAACAGTGCTAAGTACCCCAGAAGAGTTGGGCAGGAGGAGGGTCAAGGAAATGGCCATTCCCCGGACTCTGAGAGATCCATGGCAACCTCTGTAGCCTCTACAGGATTGAAAAGCATAAGTCCAATCTCCAGTCAGATCTAGAGTTTTGATATTTTGTTTCCACATGATGTCTACATAAAGTCATGGTACAATTTTTGTGTTTGAAATATTTTCTTAGAAGTAAACATGTAAAATATACCACATTTCTATAACTTTGTTCTGGCATTTCTTTTTAAATAACCTGGAACCTGAAAAGCAGAAGTGCCCAGAACTCTCTCAACCTCTGTGATGCCCTGGCTTACAAGGTGAGGAGCCTTGGATAAGTCACTTAACTTCAAGTTTCCTCACCTATAAAATGAAGACATGCTCACCGCTAGCCCTGTGGGACATGCTGATGCAGGTGAAGGACTTGGGCTTGCCTCACCGACTCCCCAGCCTTGGAAGTACTGGAAATAGTGACAGCTCTGACTCTTCTTTACAAACAACTAGAGGTTGCTCCTGAAGTCTGGTGTTCACCTAGGGCCCACTGTGAAAACCATGGACTGAGAGGGCTCCACTATTTCCTTGCTAACAGAGTCCCAATCTTATTCAGATAGCCAAACCTCAAGGGAATGTGCAACTCCATTCTAGCTCAGGGAGAATCTTGAACAGTACTCCCATTCTTATGAGTGGGCTGATCTAGGAAAAAGCATATGACATTCGTCTGCCCAGTGAGATATGAGGGGAAGGTGGCCAGGGGTTCTCTGGGAAAAGTTACCTTGCTCTTAAAGAACACAAGAAAGGCATCCCTCCTCTTCCTCAGGATATCATTCTGTCTGGATGTGATATCTGAGACTACTGCAGCCACCATGTGACCCTAAAAGATACTAGCCTAAAGAGAAGGCAAACATGCTGAGCATGCAGAACAGAGAGAGAAAAAATCGGGGTCCTCCATGCCGTCTCTAAAGTACTGGATATCTTGTTTCCCTTTATGCTTTAAGCCAGTTGCATTAGGGTTTTCTGTCACTTATAGCCCAAACCATCCAAAATGAAAGGACAGAAATAGTCGCATCAAAATCCCCAAATCTCCAGTTAATACACTTTGCACATAAAGAGGTCAATAAGTGTTTTCTGATGACAACAAGGAAACTTCCAACAACTAAAGAACAGCCCCTTCACTGATGACAAAGGGCACACTCTCCCCAAGCTCCAAAATGAAAAATGTAGCTCTATAATCTTTAAAGTGTCCCTGAAGGCAGAGAATATGAATTACACCTGGTCCATAAGGGCTGATACCTAGATACTAAAAACGAATCTGACAAACAGAAAATCTTTCTCTAATAAGTAGGAATGAACTTGTCCAAATATCCAACTAATTAGCTTAGAATTGATTTTTACTGTGATTCAACAAGAGGCAGACCATAAAAGAAACTTATACTCTTGCCACTTTGGGACCTTACTGATCAGTATTTTTTACAAATGCATCTAAATACAACGGAGTTAATAAATCCTATTTTCCAGAGTGTAACTAACCCTTAAAGATTTTGCAGACTGTCCGCTGCAAATACACTAACGTGATTTCAAGTAGTTTATGCCATTCAAGACGTCAATAGCTTCTGAAGACTTTTCTAGACTTAAATTAAGGAACTACTATCATAAAGAAAAACTCGCAAATTCTTTTTGCGTGTGTGTGTGAGGAAGACTAGCCCTGAGCTAACATCCGTTGCCAATCCTCCTCTTTTTGCTGAGGAAGATTGGCCCTGGGCTAACATCTGTGCCCATCTTTCTCTACTTTATATGGGACGCTGCCACAGCATGGCTGACAAGTAGTGCGTCAGTCCACAGCCGGGATCCGAGCCTGCAAACCCCGGGCCGGCGAAGTGGAGCGCACGAACTTAACCGCTACACCACCAGGCCAGCCACGCAAATTCTTTAAAAGCTACAAAGTATCAAAAAATAATGTCAGATAACTGAAATCATGAGGGACTCTGGTTTCACTGCCACAGGTTAAACTAACAACAAAAACCCCCCACCAGTATATATGTTTTGTTTTCTGTATTATAAATGACTCCAAAGGTTTCCCTGGGGAAAACTGTGTAAATGGTACTGTTTTCCCTATGCGGCAATAAATCGAGGTTTCCTATTTGGTTTACAATACAGTGGTGTTTCCTATGCATCTGTTATCTGAAGTTCATATTGCTCAAGTACATATGTACAACAAAATCTCTGGCTATGACAATAGTAACAGGATAATTTTTAGATTGAGACTAATAAAAAATATTTCTATTTAAAAACAAGAACAACAACTAGATATCATCTCCTACAAATATCACAAGAGCTTATTCAGGAGGAGTAAAAGCTTAGATATAATAATCTACATATTATAAAGCACAACTGCAATTCCTCATTTTTGCGGTTTCTTAATAAGACTTGATGTCCACTCCTCTTGCGAGGCAGTGAGAGCTCATTATGTAATTATGCCTGTTTCAGACAAGAGCTACAGAAGCACACAGAATCTTCTGTTCCTGTGGAACTTCTAAGGCATGTGAATAAGGACAACAGGAACAGAAAGGAATCTAACAGTCTAAAACCATGCTGAGAAACTATGAAAAAAAGGGAAAGGCTAGAGCATTTCTTGGAGTCATTGTTAAGCTGAAAAAGGAGGAATAAACAGCAAAAGACCAATCAAGTACCAAGTTGTTCAAAGTCCCCCAGGTTTCTGTGGGAAAAGTAACTTTACCAAGGTAGTATTTTCAAACCCTTTGGAAAGAGTTAGGGTCCCATATGAGCCTACCTCTGAGCCTCTGGACAGCAGTCCAATCACCAGCAGCCTCTGCTGAGCACTAACATACCTGACACTCCACTCAAGAGAACCTCCTCTTCCCCAGTGGTGCATTAGTCACCTGGGAAGCACCTGAAGGAATGTGATGCCCAGGTTTATCCCCTGCCCTACTCCAGAATTAATTGCAATTAGGAAGCCTCTAGAAGATCCCATTACAACCTTGATCCCTCTGTAGGCTATGACTTGACTGCAACTCCTAGCCAAGTAGCACCCCGGATGCTCCTACTCCTGCCTGTCACTGTCAAAGTCTTCTGTAGCTTTTCTCACACCACCATTGCCTTCCGCATCTTCAGATCCATCAGCCCTCCAAGTTATTCAGCTGCCAATGCCACCAAGAGGATCATGGTCACCACAGTATTCTGTGCACCACAGTATTCATACAGTGTAACATGGTCACCAGCATTAACGTTCTGGGCACGACAACAGCCATCCTGAGGATCTTCCTGCACAACAAGACCAAGTAACCAAATACGATGCAAACCAGTAAGGTATAGAGTACCTTCTCCCTGTCATGACTAAGGACTTGGGCAACAAGTACTGTCAGAACACACTGGAGAAACCCTGCATAATTTCACCACCTCCTTAAGAGACTATCAATATGGTCAAAGCAACATCTTAACAGATCCCTTTCAATATACCCAGCAGACCTATTCAAACTTGTACACTGTAAACCATTAAGATGTGTAAAGTCTAGAGGACAGGGAGAGACTATTCTGTCCTTTATCTCCCAGCAGTATGAGAAACTTCCCACGTATCAGTGACTATAAACCCAGGTGAAGAAAAGGTGCATAATAACCAAGTGTCTCCCTGGGCAGGGAATCATGACTAACTGTCTAGGAGCACAAGGACAAGCCTATAGTGAGGAGGGCTGTAAGCTCTTGGCAGAGGGAGATCTAAATAGAGACCAGTGTTTTTTCCTAGAGTCTGTCATCTGAGAGCTGTATCACTACAGAAATCATGGCGAAGTTTTACCTTTCTGTGTAGAGTTAGTACCACATAAATGTGTTCCCAAGTTACCTGTCTTGTCTGCTTTCCAAGTAACAGTCATAAGATTTTCTCGGGAAAAGTGAAATTCCTGTAGATATAGACCTCAGCGCTGGCAAGAGGTGGTTTTGTGGGTGTCAAGGAAAGGAATGAAGGATGGTGCTTGAGTGTTACAAAACAGCCACTGCTCAGATGTGTCTAGGACAGACCCAAGCACCACAGGTATAGAGGAACTTGCGAGCTGCGACTCCAGTTTCTAAGACTGGCAGCAAACTGGCATTTATTAAAAGCATCTTCAGGAACAAAGAGGCTCCCACTTTCCCCAGTCATTCTGATGGTCCTTTGCTATGACTGACAAACATTTAAAAGTAAAAAGAAACTGCGATTAGTATTTAAGTTCTATAGCCTAATTCTTTGACATGCAAGTCTGAAGTGTTGGTATTTGCCCAGATTCAAAGTTGAAGGAAAATTTACTATTCTCTTTCCTCTCTACCCCTTTTTTCCCTTGCCAGAAGTAGGGCATTTCTCTTCTTTGGGGCATTAAAGAGTATTAAAGGAGGTAACTACAAGGAGGAACATCCTTAGGGTTTTGAGAAGGATCCTTAGGAAACTGTCTTAGTCTGTTTGGGCTGCTGTAACAGAATACCATAGACTGGGTGGCTTATAAACAACAGAAATTTACTTTTCACAGTTCTGGAGGCTGGGAAGTTCAAGATCAAGGCACTGGCAGACTTGGTGTCTGGTGATTCGCTGTGTCCTCACATGGTGAAAGGAGCTCTCTGGGGTCTCCTTTATAAGGGCACTAATTCCCAATCTCATGAATGGGAATTCATGAGAGGTCCACCTTCATGACCTAATCACCTCCCAAAGGGCCCACCTCCAAATACCATCACAATGGGGATTAAGTTTCAACATATGATGGGGCGGGGGGACACAAACATTCAGTCTATAGCAAAAATCATGATCAGTGTTTTAAAGCTCTGCTTCCAGAGTACCTGTTCTCTCTTTTTCTGATGAGACTTCACCATTTCTGTGATGATTTGGTAGGATGTTTTTGAGAAAAATCTTTTTGTGAAAAGAATCTTTTTTTTTTTTTTTTTTTTGTGAGGAACACCGGCCCTGAGCTAACATCCGTTGCCAATCCTCCTCTTTTTTGCTGAGGAAGCCTGGCCCTGGGCTAACATCCGTGCCCATCTTCCTCTACTTTATATGGGACGCCGCCACAGCATGGCTGACAAAGCAGTGCATCGCCGGACGCCCGGGATCCGAACCCGCGATCCCTGGGCTGCCAAGCGCGAACTAAACTGCTGTGCCACCGGGCCGGCCCCTTGTGAGAAGAATCTTGTACTTTTCTATAGAATAGTTTGTAGCACTCTGTGTACTGGATTGAAATTATTTTACCTTTTTTTTTTTTTTGGTGAGGAAGATTCACTCTGAACTAACTTCTGCTGCCAATCTTCCTCTTTTTTTCTTTCCGCTTGAGGAAGATTCACCCTGAGCTAACATCTGTGCCAATCCTCCTCTATTTTGTATGTGGGTCACTGCCACAGCATGGCTTGACAAGTGGTGTAGGTCTGCACCCAGGATCTGAATCTGCGAACCTGGGATGCCAAAGCAGAGCACACCAGACTTAACCACTACACCATGGGGCTGGCCCCTGAAATTATTTTACTTTTAAATGTTTAAAAATAAGAAAATTTCCACTGGGAAGCCTGATACATTTCAGCATTTTGTAGCAAACCTCCTCTCTAATGAACTAATAAAAAATGGAAATGAATCAAGACTATTTTCTAATATTTATGCATTAGAGTAGATCACTGTGTTTTGATTATCATGTCTGTTTTTATTGGGTTGTTTGCATTAGAGTCTGAATTAGGTCCTAGGGGAGAGGGGAAAAGTATAGCACCACGCTAGGCTTTGGTTTGCCAAAACAGATACTTTGGACGAGATTAAGTTTTGGGTTTTGGCAAAATCATACTGTGATTAAAATTATATGACCCAGTAGTTAAGTCCTACACCCTAAATACACAACGTGGTTTTAATCTTTTTTGTCTTATCATAAAAAGACTGTGCCGTAACCAAAAGACCAATGGCTTGGCTTGTGGGGTTGTCAGTGATGGCTGCATTTTCTTCCGCATCGTCACCAGCCTCATGAGCAAAGCAGAGGTGCAATACTTGAGGAAAAGGAGCAGCAGACGTTCTTCGCAAATGTGGATGCTGGAGTAAGAGGGGCCAAAATAACAGCAATTCTCTACATATATCCTGGTAAATGATATTCAAAGAGGAAATAATGTAGTTTGTTTGAATCAGTTATTTTGGATCATTGGAAGTTTATATTAAAATGGTTAAAATATTGTCAGCTTATGAATGGACCGCTCTCCCAGAGGTCACGGGGTTCCACTGCTCTGCCTATGAGTTTGTGCACCACCAGCTACAGGAGTCTCTATTTGTCCTTCATTTGCTTTAAAACACTTTGGTTCCACACTTTACTGCATAAAATGGGAAGGAGGCTATTTTTAAAAAGAACTTGCTGAGATTCTGAAGTTGAATTTTTTTCACTGATGAGTAGCAACAAATGGAAATAAATTTGTACTGCAAACACATTAGTTACAATAGTTAGGTGGACTTTCTGGTTATAGTAACTAATTCCTTGAACATATAATTGAACTCCAAAATGAATTATGTCTCTAAGTAAAATAAAGTTTCTAATATTGCTGAAATTTGTATATTAATTTGTTTTCCTTTTTCAAAGCAAACCTGTTGGTGAGGTGAAATGACTATCAGGTTTTAATACGGTTTGTAAATTAATAAGTAGGATATTTAATTGTGTAACAAGACAAATTGATAAACTGGTATATTCATACAATGGAATACTACACAGAAATGAAAAAGAACCAACTACAGCCACACACAACACAGATAAATCTCACAGGCGTGACATAACAAGAAAGAACCTAAAGAGGCCATGTGGTGTGATTCTAGTTACATGAAATTCACAATGATAATGGAGACCACAATAGTGGTTACTCTGGGAAAATACTAATTGAGAAGGGGCACAAAGGTGGAGGTGACACAGTGAATACTATAAATGTCCACTGAGCTGTGTGCTCGAATTTGTGAACTTTTCTGTAAGTTAGAGCTTAATAACAATAAAAAAAAATCAACAGCATTCCCCTATACCAGCAAAAAGACAATTAGAAAATGAAAACTGTTTAAATATATCCCATTTACAACAGGAACCAAAACTATAAAATACCTATAAATCTTTAAAAATTATGCCAGACCAATAATAAAACTTTACTGAAGGACCTAAAGGAAGACACAGGGAGGGCTTCATATTGAAATGCAATGCAACGTCAATCAAAATCTCAAGAGAGTTTTCTGACGAACTTGACAAGCTGACCCTACTCATATGGAAGAGTAAAGGCCAAATAATGTAGCTAGACAGTCCAACGTCAAAGAGTAATGAAAGAGGACTTGCCCTCCCAGATAGCAAAGCTCTTTATGAAATTATAGCAATTAAGATAGAATATGATATTTTGCAAAGAGAGGCAAAGAGATCAACACAACAGAATAAAGATCTTAGGAACAGCCACATACTGACATGGGAGTGGTGTGTGTAATTGAGGTAGTATTTAAATACCCATTTAATCAACTGGGAAAAGATGATCTATGTCATAAACACGGCTAGAATAATAATCTACATAGAGATAAAATTCTATCCTTACCTCCAACAATACTCCAAAATAAATTTCCAACATGCTAAGGTCTAAATGTGCAAAATAAACTTTAAGGTAATTAGAAAAAAATTTAAATGTCTTTTGACAATAGACGAGGGAAAATTCCATAAATAAGACATAAATGCACAAACCACAATGGGAAGCATTGATAAATAAGACCATATTAAATTTTTTAAAAATTTTTAACAGCTTTTATTGAGGTATAATTTACATACCATAAAATTTACTCTTTTTAAGTGTACAATGCAATGATTTTTAGTAAATTTACAGAGTTGTACCACAGTCCCCACAATCCAATTTTAAAATATTTCTATCACCCCAAAAGATCCCTTATGCCCACTTGCAATCTCCTCATTCCCACCCCCAAGCCTCACTAAAATTAATTTTTGTATAAGTGAAGATAAGTCAGACTAGTAGATGGTATTTGCAATGTTTATAATTAGCAAAAAAAAAATCAGTAAACAATACACAAAGAACTCCTATAAATAAAAATGGGGGAAAACCCAGAAAATGGAAAAAAGAGGAGGTTCAGATGGTTAATAAACATGTAGAAAGATGCCCCCTCACAAGTATTGGGGAAAAGCTAATTAAAACAGGCGACCATTTCACTCCTATAAAACTGGCAAAAAATTCAAGTCTGAACATACCAAGACAGGGAGAAATGGCTCATCTCCTATTCTGTTGATGGCAACTCAAAACCAAAGATGTGCACCCTTCATAACCAAGCATGTGCCCAAGATGGCAGGTTCAATGATGTTCACTGCAGCATTGTTGTAATAGAAAAATGAGAAACAACCTAAATGTCCATCAATGGGGGAATGAATAAATGAATGGGTATATTCATAAATTGTACAGTATGGAACTAATGATTTACGTATGTAGATTATGTTAGATTCATCTAACATGAATTCTCAAAACCAAATTGGAAAAGGCAAGTTTGGAAATGATATTTCTAGTATGATGCCATTGTAAAACTTTAATACATAGAAGAATACTATATTATACATGAATTTATGAACAAATATATGTATTAACATAAACAATGACATGGAATGGAAAGATGTGCACCAACTTTAGAGGAGGAAAGGAAAGGAGGGGACTAGTATCTAGGAAGAAAAGGGAACTTCAGCTCTATCTATAATTTTTTTTATTTCTTTTTAAAAAGTTTGAAAACAAATATGGTAAAATGTTAACATTTTAAAATCTGTGTGTCAAGTACACTAGTATTGTATTATTCTCTGAATTTACATTTCATTAAAAAACAAAAAGTCTTCATAGTGCTGAAAGCCTGATGTCAATATGGTAAACGACAGGAGAAGCATATACTAGCAATGGTTCCAAAGTTGGATGTGAATACCATCACAGTCCCCTGGAAGTAGGAAGAAAATATGAGAACTCCTTGATCTGTTTTCTTTAGTTGGCCTTCAAGCACCACACTCTCCTCATCTTCCTGTTACTCAGTCTACTTTGCTCATTCTACCTCTTCTGCCCAGCCTCTTAACATTGGAGGCCTCAGTCCTTGGTCCTCTCTTGTCCAGCTACACTTTCAGTTCACTCCTCTCTTTTGGACACCAAAGTCATACATCCAACTGCCTATTTGATCTAGAAAGTCTAAATTTAACATGGCCAAAACAGAACTCATCCCCTCACCCCCTCAAAAAACTACCTGCAGTCTTCCTCATCCCCAACTCCATTTTTACAGCTGCTCTCATCAAAAACCTGGCAGTCATTCTTGATTCCTCTCTTTCTCTCAAACCCCGTATCATGTAATCCTACTGACTCTATCTTCAGAACACATCCAGATCCAACCACGTCTCACTACCTCCAATGCTACCCCCCTGGTGTGATCACCAACATCTCTCACCTCCTAACTGGTGTCCCTGCTTCTATCACAGCCTTCCTGCAGTCTGTTCTCAACACGACAGCCACAGTAACTCTTAAACTGAGAGTCAGATCATGCGACTTCTCTGTTCAAAACTCTGCAGTGGTTCCCATCTCACCCAGAGTAGAAGTCAGAACTCCTTATTATAGCCCACAAGATCCCACAAGATCTATTCCTCCTTACTCCCATTTTTTCTCTGCTCTAATTTCCTACCCCTCTCTCCATGCTTATTACCTCACTCTAGTCATACTGACTAGACACACAGGCATATTCCCACTTTAGGGTCTTTGCACCAGCCATTCACTCTGCCTGGACCATTCTTCCCCCAGATATCCATGTAACTAACTCCCTCATTTCCTTCAAAAGTCTTTGCTCAAATGTCTCTTTCTCAATGAGGTCTACCTTAACCTCCCTACATTTAAACTGCAAATCCACCTGCACTCTTCATCCCCCTTAATCTGCTCTATTTTTTTCATGATACTTAACATCTTTTGACATATTGTATGGTTTATCTATTGATAATGTGTACTGTTTATTATTTTTATTATGATGTCAGCTCCATGAAGGAAAGGCTCTTTGTCTGTTTTGTTCACTATATTTATCCTAAATGTCTGGAGAGGTGTCTGGCACATGGTAGCCACACAATAAAAAACAGCTGAATAAATGTATGTATGTATGTATATGGTATATATAACAGATGTGTACAGTAGGATAAGTATGTAACATACGAAAAAATGTTTATGAAGGGACATGTTCTTTTTTTTTTTTTTTTTTAGGGTTATAAATCAAAAAAGTTTACAGACTTCTAATCTAGGGCTACCAAAACCAGAACAAAGAGATAACATGGCTTTACAGAGAACAAAGTATATTGGCCATAGGACAGAATTCCAAATCAACAAATAAAAAGAATGCAAAATTCTGTTTTGACTCTAAAAGGATTTGATTTATGAAAGAAAAACAGGTTTAAATGTACATGGATAAAAATAGCAACAACAGAAACTAAAGAAGATATGGAAGGAAAAAGAAGATAGCTGATAAGGAAGAGGATTAGACTATTTTTATTAATGATACAAAAGACAAACAAGGGGGAAAAAATCAGGCAAACATACAGATAATCTCAATTTTAAAGGATGAACCACATCTAAGAACTTGAACCAAATTTAGGAGATACAATGTAAACAGTGTTTTTGTTTGTTTTAAATCAACAACACAGCAAGTTTAGAAAGTAGCAATGAATAAAGCTCTGGCAAAGAAAGAAACTGCAATCAGATATGGTGGTGAACAAGGTCAGGATTATTTTAAGAACTAGGAAGGCATAGTCTCCACAGCAAGAGCAACACAATACCTAGTGACCAAGTTCAGTAGTCGGGTGAGCACAGACACACACTCAAAATGTACATCAGCAGACATGCACTCTAAGAAGTCTGGTTAGAATTCCAAATTCTGCAGCCAACGTATTTTTGTAGCCTCAGATTAACCAGCTGGGTTTGACATGCAATCTTTTTTTTTTTTTGGTGAGGAAAATTAGCCCTGAGCTAACATCTGTTGCCAATCCTTCTCTTTTTGTTGAGGAAGATTGGCCCTGGGCTAACATCAGTGCCCATCTTCCTCTACTCTATATGTGGGACGCCTGCCACAGCATGGCTTGACAAGCAGTGCGCAGCTCTGCACCTGGGATCTGAACCTGCGAACCCTGGGCCACCGAAGCGAAGCACAGCATGCGAACTTAACCACTACACCACCAGGCCAGCTCCTGCAATCTTTTTATAAAGAGAAGCATCCTTGGTGCCTTCACATTGCACAGGTATATTTGCAAGTTTCCTCCAAATTTCATTAAAAATTGGTTTAGAAATCCAATATTTCTACTACCTTTTCTAAAATTAAACATAATCACTTAAGCACTAAAAGCATAATGACAAAATAACATGCTCTTTAAAAAAATCATATGAAATTTATTTAGTTTTTTAAAAATTAAGCTTGGTAAGTCAGAAATGCTAAGTAAAATTTTGACAATAATGTATCTTCAGTTTGTTTTTTACTCTCTGATACAATTCAAGGGAAAAATAGCAAAATCACTCAACTGAAAAGAACACAGTGGACTGATAAATTACTCTAACAAAAAAGAACAACACACGAAGCCTGGGTTGCATAGCTCTGGACTTTAGGAAAGCTAATGTCTAACTAATTTCAGAAATAATAAATTGATATGGACTCTGACAGGAAAAGACACCAAAATACCCTCAAATTCGTGGACAAAAAAACTACAGGAGAAAACTAACATGAAATTATGTTTGTTCTCTAAAGCATATAACCAAGAGAACCTAATGCTTTCTTAAATTCATGTCCATTCTTGCTTTTACATATGAGACTGTAGGCACTGATACAGATTAGGTATACTTAGAAGGGTGAGAGAGAACAATCCTCCTTCCCCCATGGCCATGGATTGTTTCAAGCAGATGCTCACAAACCTCTCCTTTGAGGAGGAGGGAAATATAGGGAATGGTCTCAAGGTAAGCAGGGTTGCCAACCTGAGCCTGCCTTTCCAATCTACCAGGGACTGGCACATCCCTCACCTAGAAACCAGAAATGTGCGCAGAGGCCTAGAGCAATGTGGGAGGTTTGAAACAAGGAAAAGGGAAAGAAGGCTTAAAGGCATCTCTTTCGTTGTTTGTTGTCAGAGAAGAGATGATGGATTGTTTAGACTCCTGGGTCCTATCCCAGGAGCAAGGACACAGTGACATTCTCCTGAGGACAGCAGGCTGAGAACAAACAGGAAGCAAGAAGGAAACTTGGCAGGAGATGTGCCACCCCATCAAGAAACAGCCAGGACAGAATTAATTTAGGACAAAGAGCGAAGCTAGAATCCAGTGTACCCCTTTCCTGTTTTTACTGGATTTCTAAAGATCAGAAACCTGTGCTTCCCCAGATATATTTTTTTCGTAAAGATCCTTTTGAAGATGTCTGTCTCAGCTGTGCTAAAGAGAGTGGAAAAAAGGGGGTTTGAGGGCAGAATTTTAAGAATACAGGTCCAAAGTGATATGGGGGAAATCAAAATGAGAAAATCCCAAAAGAAAGAAGAAACAAAGGTGCCCTATTCTTCTCACCTGAAGCGCTGTCTTCTCATAATTTGTATAGGATTATTCTTTAACAAGAAGCCACAGGAATACCAGTGTTGTAACTAAACAGTTCAGGTGAGCCATACCTGAATCAGGGAAGTCTCTGCCGAGCACATTTATAACAAAATCTAAACATGCTCAAACCTAGAAAGCGCAGGTACAAATCTGCTACCTTGTACTAGTGATATTCTCATGTGTCCTGCTATTAAGGAGAAATGGTTCTAAAAAACACATACACACAAACCACAGAACACTTAAAATGAGATTGTCTGAAATGCTAAAATATGGAAGAGTGAGCTTCCTCGACATCTTATTTCATACTACCACCAATCCCACTGAAGACTCAAAGCTGAAGAGAGAAGCTTCTGTACAACTGAAAGAAAGATGCAAAGGGACAATATCAGGCCTGTTCTCACAACCTAGGTTTCTGACATGACTAGTAACTCTAGTTCCTTTTGTCCTCCTCCACCCTATTGTAGCTCAACTAAAAGAGAAGCTGAACACAGTGGGGGCAAACTAACAGGACAGAGGAACAGGTGAACACACCCTAAAGTGGCTGGGAAACTGAGGTAGATACCTCTCTACTTGGAATTTTCCCTCACCATAACATCTTTTGAATAAAATGTGCTCTCTCTCTCTCTATTTCAGAACAGAAACAAAAGAACAAAAATTCTTATCACTCCCTGAAATTTCAAATTAGCTGCAACTCTGGCTTGATAACTGGAGGTCACTCCACGTACAAATCTGCTACCTTGTACTAGTGGTATTCTCATGTGTCCTGCTATTAAAGAGGTAAAACATGAAAATAAAATCTCCTACACCTAGAAGAGGTGAAAACAAAGCTCTGGTTACAGCACTGAGCTTTTTAGATTACTTGGGGGCCTCATTTAGGCACCCCCCCCACACACACACACTGAAGATGATTACTAGCTTAGAACAAGAAGAATCTCCCGAGTTAGCAATTATGCAACCACAAAATAGCTCCTGTCTTTCCTGTGGTGTCTCAATGATACTACAAAACTGTTAGAACTCCAACAGAGTTTTAAATCACCTAATTCTGCACTATTTTAAAAGAGGCACCAAGAGGCAACACACACCTAAAAATCAGACACAGCTACAGTCCAGAGGACTCTCCCTGTGGTGGTGAAATCACACACTTAAACGTCTTGACGCTATACTACTCTGCAGATTATCTAAAAATACAATCAAAGATCAAATTCCTCAGACATGGACACTGGGTTGTATTCAGCTGTAACCGGGGGATATGATGAAGTGTCCACCACAAAATATAGCTCCACTGAGTTTGGCTCTTTTGGAATAAGCTGCTGCTGCTCCCACACTGGGGCTGAGACCAGCTCAGGTTCTCTCCTTCAAGGACCATGTTCTTAGTATCCTATGTTCCTGCCCTCCTGTGAGATCTCTCCCACTCAAAGCCCACACAGCACAATTCTTACATAGTCAGACATTCAGAAAACAATGCAAGAAGACTCTAGGGCACAAACTCAATAGGCAGTCCCTTCATTTAGAACCATACACCACTGGGGGCCACACAATGACATATCTGAAAATCCATCATGTAGATAAAGATTTTATTAGAGGGTACCCAAAAGCAGATGAGCAACATGCAAAGTGATAGAGTGTGGGGAAAACCTGTGAAAAGAAGAAGTAAATGACCTGTTTAATGCCTCACAAAATGCAACAGAGTTTGACTGCTTCAAGCAGATTAGATTCCAGCTGTCTTCTACATTCCAGTGAAACACCAGAATTACTATTTGTAAGCACCTTTAAACACTAGAAAAGCACTTCTATTGACTTCATAGACAACCTGTAGCTCCAGACAGATGGGAACTAACTTTCACCTACACAAATCCACAACTTCCCAACTTAGAAAAGTGTAGAAATGTCTCCAAAGAAACATCACTCCTTAAGAGCAGGTTCCAAATCTCTCCACTCTCTCAGCTTTCTTTCCTGACCCTCATGTGACATAAGGAACTGAACACCCTGAACATGTAGAGCTCTCAGGATTCTGGGAGTCAGAAACTATGTGAAAAAATAGAAGCAAGCATCAATCCCATGATTAACAAGTTGTATACCCTTCAATATACCAATTCACTTCTTTTCCCTGTCAATAAGTTAGATCTGAGACTATTTCTCCCATGTACTTTTCAGGGTGACATAATGTATGAGAAAACACTTTAGAAGTAATACTATACTGATGCAGCTAAAACAGTGATGAAACTTTATAGCTTTAAAAGTATTAGAAATACAAAATTAATGACCTAAGGTTCTCCTTAAGAAGCTAGAAAAAGACCAAAGTAAGCAGAAGTGAGAAAATAATACAGATATAAGCAGTACTCAATAAAATAGGGGGAAAAAAAGAAAAAATTAACAAAGCCAAAAGTACGCCTTTTGGAAAAAAAAAATCAATAAAATTGATAAACCGCTAGAGAAACTGATCAATAAAAAAAGAACACACAAATTACCACTATCAGGGATGGCAAAAGGGACATCATTACAGGTCCTACAGGCATTAAAAGAATAATAAGTTAATATTATGAACAATTGTATACCAATAAACGCAACTTAGACAAAATTAACAAATTCCTTGAAAAATACAACTTACTAAAACTGACAGAAGATAAAATATAAAATCTGAATAGCTCTATATCTACTAAGAAAATTGAATTTATCAAAAACCTTTCCACAAGGAAAACTATAGACCCAAATGGTTTCACTAGTGAATTCTATCAAACATTTAAGGAAGAAATAACACCAATCTTGTATAAACTCTCTCAGAAAACAGGGAGAGAAAGAACACTTTCCAACTTGTTTTATGAGGTCAACTATCTTTGATAACAAAACCTAAAAAAAAACCTTACCAAAAAAGAAAATAAGAAAGAGAAAAGAAAAAAAGATTATAGACCAATACCCTTCATGAACACAGACACCAAAAATTCCTAAAAAAATTTTTAACAAAATAAACCCAATGATAGAAAGAATAATACATCATGACAAAGTGGGGAATGTAAGGTTGATTATAAGGTTATATCTGAAGAATCAATCAATGTAATTCATCATATTAACAGAAGTAAGGAGAACAATCATATGATCTCAATATACACAGGAAAAAGCTTTACAAAATTCAACACCATTCATGATCAAAAACTGTCAACAAACTGAAAAATAGAAGGAAACTTCCTCACCTGATAAAGGACATTTATGAAAAACCTATGGCTGGGGCTGGCCTGGTAGCATAGTGGTTCCGCTTCAGCGTCCAAGGGTTCGTGCATTCCGCTTCAGCAGCCCAGGGTTTGTTGGTTTGGATCCTGGGCGAGGACTTACGATCATCAAGCCATGCTGAGGTGGCATCCCACATAGAAGAACTAGAAGGACCTACAACTAGGATACACAACTATGTACTGGGGGCTTTGGAGAGAAAAAAAAAAAAGAGGAAGATTGGCAACAGACATTAGCTCAGGGTCAATCTTCCTCAAAAAACAAAAACAAAACCTTTGGCTGACATCATACTCAATATGAAATTCTGAATTTCCCTCATATAATCAAATAAGCCAAAGGTGCCCACTCTCCCCATTTCTATTCAACATTTTATCAGCCAGTACAATTAGGCAAAAAAAAAAAAAAAAAAGAAAAGCATAAACACCAGAGGAAGAAATAAGACTTTCTTTATCCACAGATAACATTACTGTTTACACAGAAAATACTCAGGAATCTACAAAACAACTTCTAAAACTAATATATGAATTTAGCAAAGTCACAGAATACAAGGTCAATATACAAAAGTCAATTATATTTTTATATGCTAGCAGCAAACAATTAGAAAACAAAATTTAAGAAACAATTCTTTGGAGTGACTTCATGGAAAATGGCAGGAATCCGTTCCTCCACCCAAACAACTATTGAGTTGGCAGAAACTGTCACAAGTAACTTTTGGAACTCTGGAGTATAGCTGGAAAACATGAAGCTTCCAAGGTAGAGCCTGATGAATGTTGGTAAATTTCAGCCTTTTGTGTAGCAGCTACCCAAGCCCCAGTCCCACAGAAAGCAGCAGTGGGACGATTGCCCTCATTCTTGAGGTGGCTTGCTGGAGGCTAGGGTGGGCAATAAAGACCTTGTCCTCCAAATATAGGGTTGTGTGTTCTGACTGATGATGGCTGTTTTTGATCAATGAGGAGCAGGCAGAGGCTGATGGCTATTCTTTCAACACCCACAGGCTGAAGTGGCTTCCAGGGGGTTTAAGAGGACAGTACTTGTTTTTATTTTTCCCCCTTTTGGGAGCCAGACATTTAAGGAAATCTTTATCAGGTCACTGGCTAACTGCAGAGATAACTGAACAGAAACTTCAATGACCAAATACAACAAGGAATACACATTTCCAAAATTAGTTTGGAAAAGTCACAAATGGAAGGCTCTAGCACTCAATGAGCAAAAACTGGCAATCCCTGAGGAGTGGAAGAAATCAATTTCTAAACTTACCACAAAATAATACTCAAATGTCCAGTTTTAACAAGAAATTACAAAACATATAAAGAAACAGAAAATTAACGCCCACAGAAAAAAGAGAAGCTGACAAAATAAAAACCTGAGGAAGCAAAGACATGAGAATTATTATTAGTTAAAGATTTAAATCAACTGTCTTAAATACATTCAGGGGGCTAAAGAGAACCATGAATAAAGGAAATCAGGAAAAGGATGTATGAAAAAAAGCAAGAGAGAGATAGAAATGATAAAAAGAAACCAAGGGTGACATCAGCATCATGGCAGAGTGAGATTCCCTCTTTGAATCTCCGCCCCCTAAGACACAACAAAAACATCATTCGCATACCAACAGAGGTCAATCAAACACTACAAAGGACTTCTAAGAAACCCTTGCCATGGTACATCTGACAGTGGAGGCACGGGAAGCCCCAAAGGACATGAGGAGAGGTAAGGAGTTTTACATCCCCTTCCCAATTGATCGGCAAAGACAGACAGCACGACTCGCAGACAGAGAGTAGGGGAGGTGGCCCTCTGCGGGGAAAACTACCACCCTCCAGGTGCTCTCACAGACTGTCGAGAGATCCCCACCGGGAAGCGACGACGGACTGTTTCGGTGGTGTGGTAAATGCCCCAAGACACCAAGAAAGGAAACCCCCGGGTTTAGTGGGAGAAAGAGAGAACCCCTCCCCCCACACGCCCTGCACTTTGGCACAATCCCTCCGGGAACTGCAGCGGGCTCAGAGCACACTGCTCGTGACCTCCATCCAGTAGCAGCAAGTGGAAACTGCAGGACCATCCTCAAAATGAAGAAAGGCAAAGGTAAATCGGCAGGATCTATGCAAAAGTACCTTATATGTCTACAGACCAAGAGGAAAATGACAAACACCCACAAATCAACCCTGAAGGCACAGAAATCTATAAACTGAACAACAGAGAATTCAAAATAGCTATCATACACAAACTCAACGAAACACAAGAGAACACACAGAAACAAATCAACGAATTCAGGGATTTCTTCACAAAAGAGATTGAAACCATAAAGAAAAACCAATCAGAATTATTGGAGATGAAAAACACAATGGACGAGGTAATGGGAAAACTGGAGTCTTTAAAGAGCAGAACTGCCAATATGGAGGAAAGAATTAGCATTATCAAGGATAGCCACACAGAAACACTCCAGATAGAGGAGGAGAGAGAGCTAAGACTAAAAAGAAATGAAGAAATTCTTCGAGAAATGTCAGACTCAATGGGGAAAAGCAACATAAGGATAATAGATATTCCAGAAAGAGAAGAAAGAGAAAAAGGAGCAGAGAGTTTGTTCAAAGAAATAATAGCTGAGAACTTCCCAAACCTAGGGAAAGAGATGGAAATAACAGTGAATGAAATCAATAGGTCACCTAAATATATAAACAGGAATAGACAAACATCATGCCACATAATAGCTAAGTTAACAAGACTCAGTGACAAGGAAACAATATTAAGGGCAGCTAAACAAAAAAACAAAATAACTTACAAAGAAAACCACATCAGGCTCTCAGCTGATTTCTCGACAGAAACTCTACAGGCTAGCAAAGACTGGAATGATATATTCAAAATCATGAAAGACAAAAACCTTCAGCCAAGAATACTTTATCCAGCAAAAATATCCTTCAAATATGAAGGAGAAATAATAACTCTCCCTGATAATCAAAAGCTAAGACAGTTCATCACCACAAGACCCCCCACTACAAGAGATGCTCAAGAAGGCCCTTAGGCCTGAAAAAAAAAAAAAAGAGAGAGAAAGGGGATACAAAGGTTTCAGCAAGGAGAAAAGCAAGGAGACTAAACCAGAACAAACTACAGTTGGATAACATCAAAAATTAATTCAAGCTCATCACTGTAAACACACACTCACTACACAAGATGGAATAAGCAGTGACAACAAAGAAGGAGGGGAAGAGGAAAGGGATGGAATCGACTCAGCCTAAGGAAACAAGAGGCATCTGAAAATGTACTATCTTATCCAGGAGATCTTTTATAAACCTCACGGTAACCGCTAAACAAATAACCAGAAGAGAACCACACATGACAAATGAGAAAACTGAAAGAATCATCATGCAGAAATACTAAACTGAATTGGCAGTCCGAAACACATGGGACAAGAAACGAAGGAAATGCAAAAGAACCAGAAAATGAACAATAAAATAGCAACATTAAACTCATATATCAATAATCACTCTAAATGTAAACAGATTGAATTCTCCAATCAAAAGACACAGAGTGGTGGGATGGATTACAAACCAAGATCCAACAATTTGCTGCCTCCAGGGAACACATCTCAGCTCTAAAGACAAACACATCTCAAAATAAAAGGATGGAAAACGATACTCCAAGCTAATGGCAAACAAAAGAAAGCAGGAGTTGCCATACTTATATCAGACAAAGTAGACTTCAAGATAAAAAAGGTAATGAGAGACAAAGAGGGGCAATATATAATGATAAAAGGGACACTTCGCCAAGAAGACATAACAATTATAAATATCTAGGCACCCAACACAGGAGCACCAAAGTACATAAAACAACTGCTAAAAAACCTAAAAGGAGATATTAACAATAACACAATAATAGTAGGGGATCTTAACACCCCCCCTTACATCAATGGATAGATCATCCAGACAAAAAGTCAATAAGGAAGTAATGGACTTAAACAAAAAACTAGGCACAACGGACTTAATAGATATATACAGAGCACTCCACCCAAAAACAGCAGAGTACACACTCTTCTCAAGTGCGCAGGGAACATTCTCAAGGATAGACCATATATTAGGAAACAAGGCAAACCTCTATAAATTTAAGAAGATTGAAATCATTACAAGCATCTTTTCTGATCATAATGCTGTGAAACTAGAAATCAACTGCAAGGAAAAAACTGGGAAAGGGACAAAGATGTGGAGACTAAATAACATGCTACTGAACAACCAATGGATTGTTGATGGCATTAAAGGAGAAATGAAAAGCTATCTGGAGACAAATGAAAAGGAAAATACACCATACCAACTCATATGGGATGCAGCAAAAGCGGTCCTGAGAGGGAAATTCATAGCAATACAAGCCCACCTTAATAACCAAGAAAAATCCCAAATAAATAACCTTAAACTGCACCTAACAGAATTAGAAAAAGAACAGACAAAGCCCCGAATCAGCAGAAGGAGGGAAACAATAAAAACCAGAGCAGAAATAAATAAAATTGAAACAAACAAACAAAAAACAGTAGAAAGGATCAATGAAACAAAGAGTTGGTTCTTTGAGAAGATAAATAAAATTGACAAACCCTTAGCCAGACTCACTAAGAAAAAAAGGGAGAAGACTCAAATAAATAAAATTAGAAATGAAAGAGGAGAAATTACAACAGATACCACAGAAATACAAGGGATTATTAGGGAATACTATGAAAAACTTTATGCCAACAAATTGGACAACCTAGAGGAAATGGACAAATTCTTGGACGCATACAACCTCCCAAAACTGAATCAAGAAGAAATAGAGAATCTGAATAGACCAATCACAAGTAAAGAGATTGAAACAGTAATCAAAAACCTCCCAAAAAATAAAAGCCCAGGACCAGATGGCTTCCCTGGAGAATCTTACCAAACATTCAAAGAAGATTTAACACCTATCCTTCTCAAACTATTCCAAAAAATAGAGGAAGATGGAATACTTCCTAACACATTCTATGAGGCCAACATCATCCTGATACCAAAGCCAGACAAGGACAATACAAAGAAGGAAAACTACAGGCCAACATCGCTGATGAACACAGACACAAAAATCCTCAACAAAATACTGGCAAACCGAATACAGCAATACATCAAAAACATCATACACCATGATCAAATGGGATTTATAGCAGGGACACAGGGATGGTTCAAGATCCACAAATCAGTCAGTGTGATACACCACACTAACAAATGAAGAATAAAAACCACATGATCATCTCAATCGATGCAGAGAAGGCATTCGACAAGATCCAACATCCATTTATGATAAAGACTCTCAACAAAATGGGTAGAGAAGGAAAGTACCTCAACATAATAAGGGCCATTTATGACAAACCTACAGCTAACATCCTACTCAACGGGGAAAAACTGAAAGCCATTCCTTTGAGCACAGGAACATGACAAGGGTGCCCACTCTTGCCACTTTTATTCAACATAGTACTGGAAGTTTTGGCCAGAGCAATTAGGCAAGAGAAAGGAATAAAAGGACTCCAAATAGGCAATGAAGAAGTGAAACTCTCACTATTTGCAGATGACATGATCTTATACATAGAAAACCCAAAAAATTCCATTGGAAAACTACTAGAAATAATCAACAACTACAGCAAAGTGGCAGGGTATAAAATCAACTTACAAAAATCAGTGGCATTTCTATACACTAATGATGAACTAACAGAAAGAGAACTCAAAAAGACAATCCCATTTACAATTGCAACAAAAAGAATAAAATATTGGGGAATAAATTTAACCAAGGAGGTGAAAGACCTATACAATGAAAACTATAAGACACTATTGAGGGGGCTGCCCGGTGGCGCAGCGGTTAAGTTCGTGCTTGGCAGCCCAGGGTTCGCAGGTTCGGATCCCGGGCTCCTGCCGACACACTCCCTCTCAGCCACGCTGTGGCGGTGTCCCATATAAAGTGGAGGAAGATGGGCACAGATGTTAGCCCAGGGCCAGTCTTCCTCAGCAAAAAGAGGAGGTTCGGCAGTGGATGTTAGCTCAGGGCTGGTCTTCCTCGCAAAAAAAAAAAAAAAAAGACACTATTGAAAGAAATCGTAGGAAGACATAAAGAAATGGAAAAATATTCCATGCACATGGATTGGAAGAATAAATATAGTTAAAATGTCCATTCTACCTAAAGCAACCTACAGATTCAATGCAATCCCAATCAGAATCCCAATGTCATTCTTCACGGAAATAGAACAAAAAATACTGAAATTCGTATGGGGCAACAAAAGACCCTGAATAGCTAAAGCAACCCTGAAAAAAAAAAAGAACAAAGCTGGAGGCATCACAATCCCTGATTTCAAAATATACTATAGAGCTATAGTACTCAAAACATCATGGTACTGGTACAAAAATAGACACACAGATCAATGGAACAGAATTGAAAGCCCAGAAATAAAACCACACACCTATGGACAGCTAATCTTCGACAAAGGAGCAAACAACATAAATGGTCCTTGGAAAATTGGTCAGCAACATGCAAAAGAATGAAAGTAGACCATCTCCTATCGCCATATACAAAAATCAATTCAAAATGGATTAAGGACCTGAAAATGAGACCTGAAACTATAAAACTCCTGGAACAAAATATAGGCAGTACACTAATTGACACTGGTCATAACGGGATCCTTTCAGATTCCATGTCTACTCAGACAAGGGAAATAAAAGAAAAAATAAACAAGTGGGACTTCATCAGACTACAGAGCTTCTACAAGGCAAATGAAACCAGGATCAAAATGAATAGACAACCCACCATCTGGGAGAAAATATTCGCAAATCGTTTATCTGACAAGGGATTAATCTCTGTAATATATAAAGATCTCATACAACTGAGCAACAAAAAAACAAACAACCCAATCAAAAAATGGGCAGAAGATATGAACAGACATTTTTCCAAGGTTGAGATAGAGATGACCAATAGACACATGAAAAGATGTTCAACATCACTAATCATCAGGGAAATGCAAATCAAAACTACACTAAGATATCACCTGATACCTGTTAGAATGGCTATAATCACCAAGACAAAAAACAACAAATGTTGGAGAGGTTGTGGAGAAACGGGAACCCTCATTCACTGCTGGTGGGAATGCAAACTGGTGCAGCCTCTATGGAAAACAGTATGGGGATTCCTCAAAAAATTAAAAATAGAAATACCTTATGATCCAGCAATCCCACTCTTGGGCATCTACCCAATGGACATGAAATCAACCATCACAAGAGGCTTATGCACCTCGACGTTCATTGCAACCTTATTCACTATAGCCAAGAGGTGGAAGCAACCCAAGTGTCCCTTGACTGATGATTGGATAAAGAAGATGTGGTGTGTGTATATATGTACACACACACACACACACACACACACACACACAATGGAATACTACTCAGCCATAAGAAAAGACAGAATTGTCCCATTTCCAACAACATGGATGGACCTAGAGGGTATTTTGTTAAGTGAAATAAGCCAGAGAGAGAAGGACAGACACTGCATGATTTTACTCATATGTGGAATATAAACGAACACACGGACAGAGAGAACTGGTTGGTGGTTACCAAGGGGAAGGGGAGTGGGGGGTGGGCACAAGGGGTGAAGGGATGCATCCACATGGTGAGGGACAAAAAATAGTATACAGCTAAAACCCCACAATGTTATAAACTATTAAGACATCAGTAAAAATGAAAATAAAATTAAAAATAAATAAAAATAAAAATTAGCATAAAAAAAAACCAAACAGAAATGCTACAGCTGAAAAGTACAATAAGTAAAATGAAAAACTCACTAGAGGGGTTCAACAGAAGATATGAGCACACATGAGAAGTATCGGTGAACCTGAAGGTAAGACAATTGAAATTATTCATTCTAAGAGGCAAAAAGGAAAAACATAAGGAAAAGTAAAGAGTCTGAAGGACCTGTGGGACACCACCAAAGGTAACAATATATGCATTATAGAAATTCCAGAAAGAGGTGAGAGAAAAAGGGGCAGAAAAAATATTTGAAGAAATAATGGCTAAAAACTTTCCAAATATATAAAACTATTTATAAATCTATATTAATGGGCATATAATATATAAAGATGCAATCTTAAAACAATATAAATGTATATATATGTATAAATAAGTAAAGAGATGAAGGGATTCCAGGTCAAGATGGCGGTGTAGGCAGACTCTGAACTCACCTCCTCCCACAGACACAGCAGATTTACAACGAATCTTGGAAAAATTATGCTCAGAGAGAACTGAAAACTGGATAAGAGAAACTCATGTAACAAACAACAGGCCTGAGGTGGAAGCAGCAGAAATTCCCTTCTGGAGAGATAAAATGCCACCTCCACAACCCGCAATGCTTCACAGCTGCCCAGGAACAACCCAAAAGTATGCAGCCTTCCCTGGAGGAGGGGGAGACCTGAGCTGGGGAGCATTGCCACTACTGGCATTTTTCGGACCCACCACAACCAAGATGAGTGTCATAATATCTAGCTTTGCTGGCTACTAACAACAGCAGGGAATACCCCAAGAAAAGCTGGGACACAAAGAAATTAAAGCTGCTCTTAAAGGGCCCGTGCACAAATTCACCCGTATCAGAAAGCAACCTAAAAATCACCAGAGAGAAAGATGCACAGTCCTTTGGTGAAAAGAGACTCACCTGATAGGCTCTGGGTGCATCTCAGTGAGAGGTGAGACCTCCTGAGGGACTGGGACATTGGTGACGGCCATTGTTGTGACCTGGTGTGGGCATGCTGACACAGACACTGGCAGACGCCATTAGAGTTCTCCCTGTGGCCTGCTAGCCCAGGGTCTGCCCCACCCTCTAGAGCACCGATTTAATCCACAGCCAAGGAAATCAGCCTGACCTAGGGACTGGCCCCACCCAACAACAAGCCCTTGGGTAACTTGTGAGGCTGCTTAAAATAGCTGCCTGGATTCTCTGCAGCCTGGCAAGTGGGTCTACCTCTGTGGGGCAGGGCGAGCCCAAGGAGCAGATGAAGAGTGTGGGGCCCCTGCCTTGGAGAGACTGGGTTCACTTTAGAGGGTTGGGGACTTGCGCACAGGGCAGGACTGTGTGTGAGGCCCCATGGATGGTGGGGCTTCTCAGCTGCAGAAGACTTGTGCTTCTCAAACAGCCACAAAGGGGACTGGCCTCACCCTCCAAAGCCGAAACAATTGGATGCTCCTGTGCCTGGGGCCAGCCCCACACAGCTGCAACCCTCCAAGAGCTGACAAGATCCTAATAGGCGGAGGCATATAGCAGTTGTAAGCCCCTGTGCCTAACAACCAGCCACGCTGGGGGCCTACACATCTAACAGAAAAACTGAAACAGGAATGTGCTATTAGACCTTGCAGTCAACTGTGCTGGGGCTCCTCACACCCAGTAAAGAGACTGAAGGGCCTACAACAACCACACACAGCTGAGCATTACAACCAGCCAGCCAGGGGGACAGCTCAGCCTCCCTGGGCACCTACAGCAAGAGCAACTCTGCCACAACAGAAGGGCACAAGTAGCCCACACAGAGGTCACTCCTGGAATATTTGGAACTAGTGACGAGAAGAAAGCACACTGCTGGGCCTCATAAAGCATCACTTACATAAGGTCACCTCTCCAAGATTAGGAAACATAGCTGACCTACCTAATACATAGAAACAAGTACAGAGAAAGAGGCAAAATGAGGAGGCAAAGGAATACTTTCCAAGTAAGGGAACAGGACAAAACCCCAGAAAAGGAACTAAATGAAACAGAAATGTGCAATCTACCTGACACAGAGTTCAAATAAAGAGTCATAAATATGCTCACTGATCTTGGGAGAAGAATGGATGAACTCAGTGAGAACGTCAACAAAGAAATGGAAGCTATAAAAAAGAACCAATCAGAAATGAAGAATACAATAATGGAAATGAAAAATTCATTAGAGGGACTTAAAAGCAGAGTAGAGGATACAGAAGAATGGATCAGTGAGCTAGATGAAAAGCTAGAGGAAATCATCCAAGCTGAGCAGATACAAGAAAAAAGAAAAAAAGTGAAGACAGTCTAAAGGACCTCTGGGACAACATCAAACACACTACCACCCGTGTTTATAGGGGTCCCAGAAGGAGAAGAGAGAGATAAAGAGGCAGAGAATCTATCTGAAGAGATAATAGCTGCAAACTTCCCTAACCTAAGGAAGGAAGCAGAAATCCAGGTGCAGGAAGCACTGAGAGCAAGATAAACCCAAAGAGGCCACACCAAGACACATCATAATTAAAATGTCGAGAATTAAAGATAAAGAGAGAATCCTAAAAGCTGCAAGAGAAAGACAAGTTACATACAAAAGAAACCCCATAAGGCTATCAGATGACTTCTCTGCAGAAACGTTACAGGCTAGAAGAGAGTGGCACGACACATTTAAAGTGTTAAAAGGGAAAAATCTACAGCCTAGAATACTCTACCCAGCAAGGTTATCATTCAGAATGGAAGGAGAGATAAAGAGTTTCCCAGACAAGCAAAAATTAAAGGAGTTTATCACCAAGAAACCAGTCCTACAGGAAATGCTACAGGAACTTATTTAAGGGGGAAAGACAAGACCACAAATAGGAAAAAATTATCTATTTCCATGATAAGAGGGTAATGGATACAAATGCACAAAAAAGATAGTTATGATATCAGAAACATAAAATGTAGGAGGAGGCGAGTAAAAGAGTAGAACGTTCACATAGAGGTCAAACTAAAGAAACCATTAACTCAACACAGATTGCTATATATGTAAGTTGTTATATATGAACCTCATGGTAATCACAAACCAGAAACCTATAATAAATACACAAAAAACTAAGCAAAAGGAACCCAAACATAATACCAAAGAAAGTTATCAAACCACAGGGGAAGAGGGCAAGAGAAGAAAGGAACAGAGAAGAACTACTAAAACACCAAGAAAAAAAGTAGAAAAATGGCAGTAAGTACATACATGTCAATAGCTACTTTAAATGTCAATGGACTCAATGCTCCAATCAAAAGGCAAAGGGTGGCTGATTGGATAAAAAAACAAGACCCATATATATGCTGCTTACAAGAGACACACTTCAGACCTAAAGACACTCACAAACTGAAAGTGAAGGAATGAAAAAAGATACTCCATGCAAATGGCAATGAAAAGAAAGCTGGAGTAGCAATACTCATATCAGACAAAACAGACTTTAAAACAAAAACTGTAACAAGAGACAAACAAGGGCACTACATAATGATCAAGGGAACAATCCAACAAGAGGATATAACACTCGTAAATATCTATGCACCCGACATAGAAGCACCTAAATATATAAATCAATTATTAACAGACATAAAAGGAGAAATAAACAGTAACACAATAATAGTAGGGGACTTTAACACTCCACTTACACCAATGGATAGATCATCCAAATAGAAGATCAATAAGGAAACATTGGCCTTAAATGACACATTAGACCAGATGGATCTAGTAGATATACACAGAACATTCCATCCAAAACCCACAGAATATACATTCTTTTTGAATACACATGGAATAATCTCCAGTAGAGATCACACATTAGGCACAAAACAAGTCTCAATAAATTTAAGAAGACTAAAATAATACCAAGCATCTTGTGTAACCTCAATGGTATAAAACTAGAAATCAACTACATGAAGAAAATTGGAAAAGCCACAAATATGTGGATATTAAACAAAATGCTACTGAACAACTACTGGGTCAATGGAAAAATTAAAAAATACCTGGAGACAATTGAAAATGAAAATACAACATGCCAGAATTTATGGGATACAGCAAAAGTGGTTCTAAGAGGGAAGTTTATAGCAATACAAGCCTATCTCAACAAACAAGAAAAATCTCAAATAAACAATCTAACATTGCACCTAAAGGAATTCAAAAAAGAAGAAGAAACAAAGCCCCAAATCAGTAGAAGGAGGGAAATAAAAATCAGAGCAGAAATAAATGAAATAGGGACTAGAAAAAAATCAATAAAACCAAGAGCTGGTTCTTTGAAAAGATAAACAAAATTGACAAACCTTTAGCTAGACTTACCAAGAAAAAAAGAGAGAAGGCTCAAATAAGTAAAATCAGAAATGAAAGAGGAGAAACGGACACCTCAGAAATACAAAAGATTATAAAAGAATACTACGAAAAGCTATATGCCAACGAATTGGACAATCGAGAAGAAATGGATAAATTCTTAGAACCATACAACCTTCCAAAACTGAATCAAGAAGAAACAGACAATTTGAATAGACCAATCACCAGTAAGGAGATTGAAACAGTAATAAAAAAAACCTCCCAAAAATAAAAGTCCAGGACCAGACGGCTTCCCTGGTGAATTCTACCAAAGAGTCAAAGAAGACTTAATACCTATCCTTCTCAAACTCTTCCAAAAAATTGAACAGGAAGGGAAGCTTCCTAACTCATTCTATGAAGCCAACATTACCCTGATACCAAAACCAGACAAGGACAACACAAAAAACCAAAATTATAGGCCAAAATCACTGAATATTGATGCAAAAATCCTCAACAAAATACTAGCAAATCAATACAACAGTATGTTAAAAAGATCATACACCATGATCAAGTGGGATTCACCGCAGGGATGCAGGGATGGTTCAACAAATCAATCAACGTGATACACCACATTAATAAAATGAAGAATAAAAATCACATGATCATCTCAATAGATGCAGAGAAAGCATTTGACAAGATACAGCATCCATTTATGATAAAAACTCTTGAATAAAATGGTTATAGAAGGGAAGTAACTCAACATAATAAAGTCCATATATGGCAAACCCACAACTAATATCATCCTCAATGGTGAAAAACTGAAAGCTATCCCTCTAAGAACAGGAACCAGACAAGGACGCCCACTTTCACCACTCCTATTTAACACAGTATTGGAAGTCCTGGCTAGAGCAATCAGGCAAGAAAAAGAAATAAAAGGGATCCAAATCGGAAAGGAAGAAGTGAAACTGTCATTATTTGCAGACAACATGATTTTACTTATTTATTTTTTTGTGTGAGGAAGACCAGCCCTGAGCTAACATCCATTGCCAATCCTCCTCTTTTTTGCTGAGGAAGACTGGCTCTGGGCTAACATCTGTGCCCATCTTCCTCTACTTTATATGGGACACCGCCATGGCATGGCTGACAAGCAGTGCGTCAGCCGGTGTCCAGGATCCAAACCCGCGAACCTCGGGCTGCCAAAGCTCGAACTAAGCCACTGCACCATTGGGCTGGACCGTGACATCACTTTATATATAGAGAACCCTAAAGAATCCACCAAAAAACTTCTAGAAATAATAAATTAATATGGTAAAGTTGCAGGATACAAAATCAACATACAAAAATCAGTTGTGTTTCTATACACTAACAATGAAGTAGCAGAGGGAGAAATTAGGAATGCAATCCCATTTACCATTGCAACAAAAATAATAAAATACCTAGGAATAAACTTAACCAAAGAGGTGAAAGACCTGTACACTGAAAACTATAAAACATTGTTGAAAGAAATTGAGGAAAACACAAAGAAATGGAAAGATATTTCATGCTCTTGGATTGGAAGAGTTAACATAGTTAAAATGTCCATACTTCCTAAAGCAAACTATAGATTCAATGCAATTCCTATCAAAGTTCCAACAACATTTTTCACAGAAATAGAACAAAAAAATCCTAAAATTTATATGGAACAAAAGACCTCAAATAGCTCAAGAATACTGAAAAAAAAAGGAACAAAGCTGCAGGACTCACACTCCCTGATTTCAAAATATATTACAAAGCTATTATAGCAACAAAAACAGCATGGCACTGGCACAAAAACAGACACACAGATCAATGGAACACATTCGAGAGCACAGAAATAAACCCGCACATCTATGGACGGCTAATTTTCGACATGCACCCATGTGTTCACTACAGCATTGCTCACAATAGCCAAGACTTGGAAGCAACCTAAGTGCCCATCAAGGGACAAATGGATAAAGAAGATGTGGTATATAGTGGTATATACACAATGGAATTGTGTACATACACACTGGTATAACACAATGGGATACTACTCAGCCATAAGAAACGATGAAATCCAGCCATTTGTGACAACATGGATGGACATTGAGGGTGTTATGCTAAGTGAAATAAGTCAGAGAGAAAAGGTTAAAAACTGTATGATGTCACCAGTAAGTAGAAGATAAAAATAACAATAAACAAAAACACAGAGACAGAGATTGGATTGGTGGTTACCAGAGGGGAAGTGGGGAGGGAGGAGGGCAAAAGGGATGATTGGGCACACGTGTGGTGATGGATTGTAATTAGTATTTGGGTGGTGAGCATGATGTTATTTATGCAGAAATAGAAGTATAATGATGTACGCCTGAAATTTATACAATGTTATAAACCAATGTTACTGCAAAAAAAATTAATTAAAAAAAAAGATGGAGGGATAGAGGTGTATAGGAGCAGAGCATCTGTATACTATTGAAACTAACTTGGGGGTCTGGCCCCATGGTATAGTGGTTAAGTCTGGCGCACTCTGCTTCAGCAGCTCAGGTTCGCAAGTTCGGATCCTGAGTGCGGACCTACACCACTCATCAAGCCCTGCTGTGGCAGCAACCCACATACAAAATAGAGGAATATTGGCACAGATGTTAGTTCAGGGGTAATCTTCCTCAAGCCAAAAAAAAAAAAGAGGAAGATTGGCAACAGATGTTAGCTCAGAGCAAATCTGCCTCACCAAAAAAAATTAAAAAAAAAAAGAAACTAACTTGGTATTATTCAAACTAGGTTGTTAACAGTTTAAGATGTTAATTTTAATCCCCAAGCTAACATTAAGAAAATAACTTAAAAATATACAGAAAAAGGAAGAAGAGAATCAAAACACACATGAAAAATCAACTAAATACCAAAAAAAAAAAAAGGCAATAGAGTAATCGAGGAACAAAAACATATAAGACACACAGAAAACAGATAAATGGCAGAAGTAACTCCTTCTTGATCAGTAATCACATTAAATGTAAATGGACTAAACTCTCCTTTTAAAAGGCAGAGATTAGCAGAATGGGTTTTAAAAAACAACATGGTCCATCTGTATGCTGTCTACTACAACTCACATTAGATATAAGGACACAAAGAGACACAAGAAAGTCAAAGGATAGAAAAAGATATTCCATGCAAACAGTAACCAAAGAAGAGCAAGGGTAGCTATACTAATAGCAGACTTTAAGTCATAAAAGGTTACCAGATACAAAGGATATTACATATTGATGAAAGGTTAGAACAGTCAGAAGAAAAAACAATGATAACATATATGCACATAACAAGCCACAAAATGTGTAAAGCAAAAATTGATAGAAGGGGAAAAAAGACACTTCTATAAGAATAGTTAGGGACTTCAAAATCCCACATTCAGAAATGGAAAGAATAACCAGATGGAATATCAATAAGGAAACAGAGGGTACGAACAACACTATAAAGCAATTAGACCTAACAGACACATACACTCGACCCAACAATAGCAAGTACATATTATTCTCAAGTACACATGGAACATTCTCAAGGATAGATCATATATTAGGCCAGAAAATAAGTCTTAATAAATTTTAAAAGACTGAAATGATACAAAGTATCTTTTTCAATCACGGAATAAAACTAGAAATCAGTAAAAGAAAAATTGGAAAATTCACAAATATGTGGAAATTAAACAACATACCCTTAAACAACCAATGGGTCAAAGAAATTACAAGGGAAGTTCTTACCAGAGCAATTAGGAAAGAAAAAGAAATAAAAGACATCCAAATTGGAAAGGAAGAAGGAATGTTATCTGTTTGCAGATCACATAACCCTGTATGTAGAAAACCCTAAAATTACACACACACACACGCACAGAAAATCACTGTTAGAGCTAATAAACAAATTCAGCAAATTTGCAGGATACAAAATCGACACACAAAAATCAGTTGCATTTCTATACACTAGCAACGAACAATCCGAAAAGAAAATTCCATTTACAATAGTATCTAAAAGAATACTGAGAAATTAATTTAACCAGAGAGGTGAAAGATAAGTATTCTGAAAACTACAAAACATTGCTGAAAGAAATTAAAGATCAAAATAAATGGAAAGACATCCCATGTTGATGAACTGGAAGACTTAATATTGTTAAAATGACAGGCTGAATATAATCTCTAAAAAAATCCCAATGGCAGTTTTTGCAGAAATAGAAAAACCCATCCAGAATTTCATATGGAATTTCAAGGGACCCTGAACAGCCAAAATTCTTGAAGAACAAAGTTGGTGAAACCACATTTCCTGATTTCAAAACTTATTGCACTTACTATACACAACTATGTACTGGGGCTTTAGCAGGGAAAAAGAAAAACGGAGGAAGATTGGCAACAGATGTTAGCTTAGGGCAAATCTTTCCTTGCCAAAAAAAACAAAAACCTCATTGCAAAGAACAATAATCAAGAGTGTGGTACTAGCATAAAGACAGGCATACAGACCAATGGAACAGAAAAGAAAGCCCCAAAATAAACCCTTAGATATACAGTCAGCCCTCTGTATCTGCAGGTTTCACATCTGCAAATTCACCGAACTGCAGATCGAAAGGCCTATGATGTCTATTCTGAACATGTACGGGCTTTTTTTCCTTGTCATTATTCCTTAAATACAGTATGACAACTATTTAAATATCATTTACATTGTATTAGGTATTACAAGTAATCTAGAGATGATTTAAAGTATATGGGAGAATGTGTGCAGGTTATATGCAAATACTATTGTTTTATATAAGGGACTTGAGCATCCACAGATTTTGGTATCCAGACTTGGTATCAACCAGTACAGGTGCCAATCCATTTTCAACAAGGGTGCTAGGACCATTCAATGGGGAAAGGATATTCTTTTCAATAAACAGTGCTGGGAAAACTGAACAGCCACATGCAAAAGAGTGAAGTTGGACCATTACCTCACATCATATACAAAACTTAACTCGAAATGGATCAAAGACCTAAACTTACGAGCTAAAACTCTTAAGATGGAAAATATGGGGCGGGGGGAGGCTTCATGACCTTGAATTTGGCAATGATTTCTTGGATATGACAACAAAAGCACAGGCAATAAAAGAAAATAGATAAATTGGTCTTCGTCAAAATTAAATTTATGTGCATCAAAGGACACTCTCGAGAGAATGAAAAGACAATCCACAGAATGGAGAAAATATCTGCAAATTATACATCTGATGAGGGATTAACATCCAGAATATAGAGAAAACCCCTACCACTCGACAACAAAAAAATTAAAAACCCAATTAATAAATGGTCAAAGGGGGGCTGGCCTAGTGGTATAGTGGTTAAGCTCGTGTGCTCTGCTTCAGTGGCCCAGGGTTCACAGGTTCAGATCCCGGGCATGGACCTACACATCGCTTATCAAGCCATGCTGTGGCAGATGTCCCACATGTAAAGTAGAGGAAGATGGGCACAGATGTTAGCCCAGGGCCAATTTTCCTTAGTAAAAAAAAAAAAAAAAAAACGTGGTCAAAGGACTTGACTGGACATTTCTCCAAAGAAGATTTACAAATGCCAATAAGCACATGAAAAGATGCTCAACATCACTTGTCATTAGAGAAATGCAAATCAAAGCCACCATAAGATATGACTTCACACCCATTAGAATGGCTATAATCAAAAAAACAGAAAATAACAAAAGTTGGTGTGGATGTGGAGAAATTGGAACCCATATGCACTGCTGCCAGGAATGTAAAACGGTGCAGTTCCTGTGGAGGACAGTACCGTATGGTAGTTCCTCAGAATAAACAGAGAATTTCCATGATTCAGCAATTCCACTGCAAGGTATTCCACTCCAACTCAAAGAATTGAGGGCCAGCCCCAGTGGCCTAGTGGGTAAGTTTAGCATAATCCACTTCAGTGGCCCAGGTTTGGTTCCCAGGCACAGACCTATACCACTCATCTGTCAGTGGCCATGCTGTAGTGATGGCTCACATACAAAAAGAGGAAAATTGGCAGCGGATGTTAGCTCAGGGCAAACCTTCCTCAGCAAAATAAAAAAAGAATTGAAAGCAGGGACTCAAACATATATTTAAACACCAATGTTCACAGTGGCATTATTCACAATAGCCAAAAGGTGGATAACAATCTGTTTTCATCAACAGATGAATGGATAGATAAAATGTGATATACACCTACAACAAAATATTATTTGGTCACAAAAAGGAATGAAATTCTGGTACATGCTATAACATGGATGAACCTTGAAAACATTATGCTAAGTGAAATAAGCCAGGCACCAAAGGATAAAAATTATATGATTCTACTTATATGAAATATCTAGAATAGGGAAATTCATAGACACAGAAAGTAGATTAGAGGTTACAAGGGGCTGGGGGGAGGGGAGAATGGGCATTACTGTATAATAGGTACAGAACTTCTATTTGAGATTATGAAAAAGTTCTGGAAACAGTGATAATGGCTACACAACATGGTGAATGTACTTAATGCCACTGTACTGTACACTTAAAAATAGTTAAAACGGGGGCCGGCCCTGTGGCATAGTGGTTAAGTTCGGCGTGTCCCACTTCAGTGGCCTGGGTTCACGGGTTCGGATCCCAGGTGTGGACCTACACCACTTGTCAGCCACGCTGTGGCAGTGACCCACATATAAAGTAGAGGAAGACTGGCACAGATGTTAGCTCAGGGCTAATCTTCCTCAGGGGGAAAAAAAGTTAAAATGGCAAATTTTGTTAGGTATATTTTACCACAATTTTTTGAAAAGCAATTCATTTACAATAGCATTAAAAGGATATCAAATATCTTGGAATAAATTTAACAAAATATGTGAAAGACCTGCACATTGAAAACAATCTAACAATGCAGAGTGAAATTAAAGACGACGTAAATAAATGGAGATCTATACCACATAAATGAATTCGAAAAGACTCAATACTATTAAGATGTCAATTCTCCCCAAATGAATCTATAGATTCAATGGAATCCCAACCATAATGTCCGTAGACATTTTTACCAAAATTGACAAACTAATTCTAAAATGTATATGGAAATACAAAGAACCTAAAATACCTAAATTAATCTTGATAAAAAACAATAAAGTTGGACACCTTACACTACCTGACTTCAAGACTTGCTATAATGCTACAGCAGTAGGGTACTGGCATACAGATAAACAAATATATCAGTAGAACAAAACAGAGATCCCAGAAATAGGCCCATACCTTTACAGTCAGTTGTTTGTTGACAAAAGTGCTAAAGCAAACAAATGTGGAGAGAAAGTCGTGGTAGTTTTAAACTATGTCAAATTTTTTGACACTTCTTCCCCCAAAAGGTGGAGCCCTATCCTCTTCTCCCTTTGAGTATAGGCTGGACTTAGTGACTTAATTCTAATGAATACGGAAGAAGTAACAATGAGTGATTAGGTCCTAAGAGGCATCATGGCTTCTTCCTTACACTGTCTTGGATCATTCACTCTGGAGGAGATAAGTGCATGTCATGAGGATACTCAGAGAGTCCACATGTCAAGGAACTGAGGACTCCTGCCAAAAGCCACATGAGTAAGTCATTTTGGAAACAGATCCTCCAGCCTCATGCAAACCTTCAGATGACTGCAGCCCCAGAAGACATCTTAACTGCAACTTCATGAGAGACTGTGAGCCAGAACCACCCAGCTAAGCCCCTCCTAAATTTCTGACCCTCAGAAACTTAAGAAATGTTTGCTGTTTTAAACTGCTAAGTTTTAGAGTAATTAGATAAATAATAAATACACAAGTCTTTTCAGCAAATGGTACTGGTACTGGAACAAGATATTCATATGGGGGCAAAAAATGAACCTCATCCCCAATCTTGCACAATACACAAAAATTAATTTAAGATGGATCAGAAACCTAAATGTGAAAGTTAAAACCATAAAACTTCAAGGTAAAAACACAGGGAAAATCCCCAGCACTTAGAGGTAGGGAAGGATTCCTCAGACCAGACACAAAAAGCAATAACCATAAAAGAAAATATTGATAAATCGGACTTCAACAAAACTGAAAACTTCTGATATTTAAAATATACTAATAAAATAAATAGGCAAGCCACCATGGACTGAGAGAAAATATTCACAAAACATATATCTGACTGGCATCCAGGATATATAAAGATCTCCTAAAACTCAATAATAAAAAATAACAGCTCCACTTCTTTTAAATGGGCAAAAGATTTGAACAAGTACTTCACAAAGGAAGATATACAAATGATGAATAAGTACAGGAAAATGTGCTCAACATCATTAGTAATCAGGTAAATGCAAATTAAAACCACAATAGGATTATCACTATACTTTCATGTAAATGGCTAAAATTGAAAACACTGACAACACACTAAATGTTGCTGAGAATGTAGAACAATCACAACTCTCATACATTATTGGTGGGAGTGTAAAATGGTACCACCATTTTGAAAAAGGTGTTAAAGTTTCTTATAAAACTAGACATACATCTACCCTATGATTCAGCAATTCTATCCCCCTCAAGAGAAATGAATATGTTCCCCAAAAACACTTGTACAAAAATGTCCCCAGAAGCCTCACTCATAAGTAAAACACTGGAAACAGCCCAGATGTCCATTAACAGGAGAACAGATAAACAAACTGGAATGTTCATGCAATGAAATACTACACAGCAATAAAAAGGAATGAACTACTGATACACACAACAGCATGGATAAATTCCCCAAACATTACACTGTGTGAAAGAAGCCTTACACAGGAGTATATATAGTATGATTCCATTTATATGGAATTTTAGAACATGCAAAACTAATCTATGAGGAAAAAAATCAGAGCAGAAGTTGTCTCTGGCTAGAGTAGAACAGCAGTTTAAATTAATCCCTATATTAAAGAAAAATTTAAAACACAGGTGATAGTAACAAGAGTATTCTGTTGAGAAAATACTTATTAAATTATTACTAACTTGTTCATATAACTCTGATGAATAGTAGCTTACCAGTTATCAATGTATTGGTTGGCTCCAATACATACAATACAAGACAACCTCTTGGCTCCAAACCCAACCATCATTGCCTGCTCTGCAGAAATGGAGCTGAACCCATCAAATGTTTTTCCTATGCCAGCTGATTAAGCTTTGTCAATAAAGGACACTGGCGAGACACTGCAAAAAGAAAACGCTTCTCTGCCTGGTTCCAGTATGCTCCTCTCACCAAGTCCCTGACATGCAGTCCACTCCCCACAGTGCCTGGCCATGGCTAGGTGTCTGATTCGAACAATGCATAGTGGTCAGCAGCACCCAGTGGCCAGCAGCTTCTTCTGACACCTCACTCAAGCAGTTTTGTGGCAGAGTGCTTCCAGCCAGACACCTCTCCATAAATGGCTTTCTCCAACATTCAAGAGGGTATATTTCCAGCAAATTCTGGAGGGTAGATTTCCAGCATGTTCTGCCAATGTGGCAACACAATGACTTTCTCTGCCAACCAATTAGGCATGGCCACCCCCTCCTCCAACAAGATATGTATCTCAGTCCTGATCAGCCCTGAGGGTAGTGGCTGCACCTATATAAGCTATTCCTATATTATTTAGAGTTCTCTCTACTTCTTACTAGCCAATCAGAGCAGAATTACTCCAATTCCCTGTTATAGGGAATAATTCTTTATATTAAACTTTACCTGTTCAAATTACTATGTGGTTTCTGTCTCCTAAATGGAATCTGTCAGTTGTTTCCATGAGTTGAAAAGGCTAAGTAACATAGACTGAAAATGAGAAATTTTATTACCTACATAAAATCCACATAGCTCGGCTTCATTCACAATTAACCAATAAAAAGTAATACAATACTGTAAAATAGCCAAGCTAACATACTTAAGGGTCCAAGCAGCCCCAACTGGTACACTCTGCTTTGTGAAGTTACTCAAGCTTAATATTTGGCTCCCTAAGGCCAAAGTCAACACTTCCTTTGGAGACATTCATGAAATAGCTAACACAACCACATATTTTACAATACATCTTCCCAAACATGGAAGAAACTTCTTAGCATTCATTTTACTTTCCATGCTAAAGAAATTACTTTAGGGCCGGCCTAGTAGTGTAGTGGTTAAGTTCGTGCGCTCCGCTTTGGCGGCCCGAGGTTCACAGATTCAGATCCCAGGCACGGACATACTCACTGCTTATCAAGCCATGCTATGGTGGTGTCCCACATATAAAATAGAGAAAGATGGGCACAGATGTTAGCTCAGGTCCAGTCTTCCTCAGCAAAAAGAGGAGGATTGGCAACAGATGTTAGCTCAGGGCTAATCTTCCTCACCAAAAAAAATAATAATAAAAAATTTTAAAAAAGAAATTATTTTAATTTTCATGAAGAATATAAAAAAACCAAACAGCCTATGCATGTCTGCGCTTGCCTGAAATACCTAAGTGTGCTACTTGGTCCTGATCCATACAACATCCTCCAGCTGAGCAGAGTCTTCATAAATAAGTTTGAAAATACTCTCTACCAAATCGTTTGTGTCTAAACAGCAACTATAAAGTCTCCAAATCAATTAGGCACCATTAAAATAACATCTGCAAAAAACTTTTTTTGTGTGTGTGTGAGGAAGACTAGCCCTGAGCTAACATCCACTGCCAATCCTCCTCTTTTTGCTGAGGAAGACTGGCCCTGGGCCAACATCTGTGCCCATCTTCCCCTTCCTTATATGGGACGCCGCCACAGCATGGCTTAACAAGCAGTGCGTCTGTCAGCGCCCGTATCCAAACCTGCAAACCCCGGGCCCCCGAAGCAGAGTGCGTGAACCTAACCGCTAGGCCACCGGGCGCCCCCTGCAAAAAATTTTTTAAAGTATATAATCAAATATACATTGAGTGCCTACAACGAGTGAAACTCTGTAGAACAAATATTCTACTGATAAGATGAACACAGCTCCTGCCCTCAGAAAAGTGAAAGTAAGGATGGAGGGCAGGTAGGAATAAGAGGCAAATAAGCAATTTTTTTAAAGTATGGTAAATGTTACAATGAAGAATGTACTATAAAAACACCAGGAGTGGTCATTACCCAAGACGGAAGGTAGGGGTCAGGAAAGGCTTCTTAGAGGGTATGGCATCTAAACTGAAATCTGAAAGATAACTGAAGTTAGATAGGAAGAGGGGGATAAGGAGAGAGCGAAGATAAAATCATGGGCAAATGCCCAGAGGGAGGAGAGAGCCACCTGAAACATCTGATGCCGGATGGTCAAGAGATGCAATTAGAGAAATCAGTCTAAGAGCAAAACGATAAAGTGCCTCATCTACCAGACTAACGAGTTGGGCCTTCATCCACACTTCCCACTGAGAAGTTACTGAAGAGCTTTAAGCAGAAAATCAAGGGCTCAGATTTGCACTGGCTGCAGTGTGGACTGGACTGGAGTAGGCAAGACTAAAAGAGCCAAATGAAATTATTCCCAAATGGTTTTGAAAAACTAGAACAAGCCACAAGTATACCACTGACAAGCTTCCCCTTTATCTGATCAACTCCATGAGGTAGGGAGAGTAGGTATCATCAACCCAATAATACAAGCAAAGTAGTAGACAGAGAAGTCAGCTGACTTGTCTATGTAAGGTTCCACAGCCAGAAAGCAATGAAAACACCAGCATTCACTTTCCTTGCCTAGTTCCTAAGAGAGCTCCAAGATCTATCTTTTCAGTCTAGTCTGGGGAGGCAGGCATCACCTGTGCAGGGTTGAGTGAGGTTAGCACTCTCAGCAATATACCTGTAGGTTCATTTGCTCAGAAAGTTTACTGTCTCTACAAAATGATGTAGGAACCCCAAACCTTTCAAATATTAGAGACAACACTCCTTCCCGGCCTTTTTCACACTGCAGGGAAGCAAGGCCACAGGGTGTAAGGAAGAGACACTGAATGGTCAGGACACCATGAGTTTCAGAACCATGCCCTTAAGAAAATCACTTATTCTCTCTGCAGTTTTAGTCATCACCTAGAAACTGAAGAAAACAATTGTCAAAGTCCCCAAACTCTAAAAAACATCTAAGATTTTGTAACTATCCCACCGGAAGAAAGCATGGTATCCTGGAAACCTTCACATGATAGCTCCAATGTTTTCAAGGGTGATAATATCATCTTGGAGGGTTTCAAATCCCCAGGGAAACACACTGAGTGCTGACAAACAGCATCAAAGTCCATGGTCAGGAGCAAACTTTCTGAGAAGAGCATTTGAAAATGTTTCCTTAGGCAATAAATAAGAGAAAAAAAATACAACATCTAACTCCAGTAGCAGTTACTTGCACTGTAAAACTAATTTATCAGTTCTAGTCTCCCACCCTCCCCCACTCTCTGCCCTGGCAGAAAAGCAAACCTGCTGGCATCACTTCAACTACCAGGACAATGTTATAGTTTAGATGCAAGGCCTCTGTGGATCTCCACTGACATTTGTTAAGATAAAATTTGGATTTTTTAAAAGGAAAAACTGAAGTAATAATACACAAAACCAAAATAACTGACATGCAAAGAAAGTACTACAGCAAAGCAAGGCTGTCAGTGTACCAGGGCCACTCACATAGTCTTCAGTAGATACAGCAATCACGGCTGCAGGGAACAAAGGGTACAGTTACCAAAGAGCTCCAAGATGAGCAGAGAGGAGAAACAAGGTCCCCTGCCTGGCTTTTATGGCTTATTGAAGAACTGCAGAACCAATCATCTGAACTTTTTTCTAATGAAGGATTTTATCTCAATCTTAGGTCATATGAGGATTAGAAACCTGACCTGCTCTGTTCAATGGGTATGACCCTAATTACAGTCTTATACTTGAAAAGATAAAAATCTTTAAAGGAAAGTTGGTTTTGATTTGTTTTTATCACTTCTAAGTAATTTTACCTAAAAGTAACTCATGATACTTTAGAAGTATTTTCTCATTCACCCTCAGATTCTTGATAAGGATTTTTACCATCAAGAAGTTTTACAAATAGCTCCAAGATGTAGACCTTCAGCAGCCCACAAGGGCTAGAATTTCAATAAGGGCCACAATACAGCAATAAGGCTTGCTCAACAGCAGAAATTACATTTTCCCAGGTAAAATGATTACCTACCCACAGCCCAATTTCCCAGGTATCACACCAGGGTACAAAGCTATAACTTGTCTACATAGAAAAGATGAGGAAATTAAAGTACACAGAAGATAAGCAGATGAAAGCTAAAGTAGAAAAAAAGGAAAAAGCTCTATCTGGCTCACTTTATAATAGGTTCTGAATCTAAACATTCATCTAAATTCATGACAAATATGAAATGTCATGTTACTCTTCTTTAAAAAGAGCTTTTCATTCAAAGGAAAACAAGCATCAAAATCTATTTTGTATAAAAACCAAATTATTACCTGGAGGTTTATAGTAGATTTATTCATAATCACCAAAGCTTGGAAGTAATCAAGATGTCCTACAGTAGATGAATGGATAAACAAACTGTGGTACACTCAGACAATAGAATATTATTCAGCACTAAAAAAAAATAGAGCTATCAAGCCCGATAAAGACATGGAGAAATCTTAACTGCATATTATTAAGTTTAAACACCAATCTAAAAAGGCTACACACTGTATAATTCCAACTATATGACATTCTGGAAAAGACAAAACTATGGAGACAGTAAAAGGATCAGTAGTTGTCAGGGGTTGGGGGAGAGGGAGGGATGAATAGGAGCACAGAGGATTTTTAGGACAATGAAACTATTCTTTATGATACTATAACAGCAGATGCATGTCATTATGCATTTGTCAAAACCCATAGATGGGGCCGCCTGGTGGCGCGGCGGTTTAGTCCGCGCTTGGCAGCCCGGGGTTTGCGAGTTCGGATCCCAGGCGCCCGCCGACGCACTGCTTGTCAGCCATGCAGTGGCGGTGTCCCATATAAAGTGGAGGAAGATGGGCACGGATGTTAGCCCAGGGCCAGTCTTCCTCAGCAAAAAGGGGAGGATTGGCAACAGATGTTAGCTCAGGGCTGGTCTTCCCCACAAAAAAAAAAAAAAAAAAAAAAAACACAACCCATAGAATGTACACCATCAAGAGTGAACCCTAATGTAAACTACAGACTTTGGGTGATAATGATGTGTCAATGTAGGTTCAGCTATAACAAATGTACCACTCTGGTGTGGGATGTTGATAATGGGAGAGGCTATGTATGTGTGGGGGCAAGTGGTATATGGGAAATCCCCATACTTTCCATTCACTTTTGCTATGAGCCTAAAACTGCTCCAAAAAATAAAGTCTATTTTTTGTGTGTGTGTGTGTGAGGAAGACCAGTCCTGAGCTAACATCCGTTGCCAATCCTCCTCTTTTTTGCTGAGGAAGACTGGCCCTGGGCTAACATCCGTGCCCATCTTCCTCTACTTTATATGGGACGCCACCACGGCATGCGTGACAAGCAGTGTGTCGGTGGGCGACCAGGATCCGAACCCGCAAACCCCGGGCTGCCAAAGCGCGAACTAAACCACTGCGCCATCAGGCGGGCCCTAAAGTCTATTTTTTAAAAAGCCTAATTTTTAAATGTTCTAATTTTTTATCTGGGTGGTTGTTAGACAGGTGTATACATGTATAAAAATCATCAAATTCTGTGTACTTTATATGTATTTTATACTTCAGTGAGTTTAAAAATAAAACAAAAATTTAGGGGGCCGGCCCGGTGGCACAGCGGTTTAGTCCGCGCTTGGCAGCCCAGGGTTCGCTGGTTCGGATCCTGGGCGCCCGCCGACGCACTGCCTGTCAGCCATGCTGTGGCGGCGTCCCATATAAAGTGGAGGAAGATGGGCACGGATGTTAGCCCAGGGCCAGTCTTCCTCAGCAAAAAGAGGAGGATTAGCAACGGATGTTAGCTCAGGGCTGGTCTTCCTCACCAAAAAAAAAAAAAAAAAAACCAAAAATTTAACAGGGCAAACTAATCATTTAAGGGGGAAAAAAATCCATGCTTAAACTAACACAGGAAAGCAGAGCCTATCTATCATGACAAGGCATGGGTACTGTCTGAGCACTGATACTCCCTGGTTGTGTGACCTAAACATCTTATTCTCAGCTTTCTCAAATATAAAATGAATGTACTACTACTTGTCTCACAGGGCTGTTAAAAAAGAAATTCCTGGGGCTGACCTGGAGGCATAGTGGTTAAGTTCATGCGCTCTGCTTCCGCAGCCCAGGGTTCACAGGTTCTGATCCCAGGCGTAGACCTACGCTCCGCTTATCAAGCCATGCTGTGGCAGGCGTCTCACATATAAGGTAGAGGAAGATGGGCACGGATGTTAGCCCATGGCCAGTCTTCCTCAGCAAAAAGAAGAGGATTGGCAACAGATGTTAGCTCAGGGCTAATCTTCCTCACCAAAAAAAAAAAAGCAATTCCTTCTCTCATCCACTTAGTTATTCAAAAGAAAAACATGGAGACCAGGAAATAAAGATTCCAATCAAGTCAGAGGACTATTACATATTGGTTTCTCTCTCAATACACTATAAAAAATACAGTAAACTATAAATAAAATAGTTTATAAAATAAAACAAACACTTAAAATTTTTAATAAAAATGCCCTCTAAAGAAGCAATATTTAAAGAGTAATTTTCTCACTTCAACCAACCTCCACATGAAAGTTTCATTCATCTGAAATCCTCACCTTACCTTCCATCCAGAAAATATCATTTTAGCAGCTCCCTAAGAATCTATTTAATTCTTAAAGAGATCTGAGAAGTTTTAAAAGAGGATTCTGATAACCAAGTTCTTGGCTACAAAGAAACTAGTCACTGAACACTGGCCCAAGAAGTCAATGGTGAAACAGAATGCAGTATGTCCAACAGAGCTATGAATAGGCAAAGTATGAAAACAACTTTTAATGACAGGGAAAATTTAAGGGATGAATACTCATCATCAAAGCACTTCTTGCTGCTCCCAGAAATTAAAATCTAGAACATTTAGCTAGGACCCTCTGCTTGGTACTAATTTTCAAATATCACACACAGATCATCAGACAAGAAAGCCTCAAGCTTTAAAAAGTTACATGTGAATTTTAATTTTAATTTTAATTCACATGTAACTTTTTAAAGTAGTGAAATATATGCCAAATGACCAACAGTCTAAAGAGGTAGTACCTACTATGGTACCTGGGCCTGCACACTTACAAAGGCACAAATCACCAAGGCCAAGCTCCACAGAGAAATGAAGGACAAATTCTGTTGAACCCTGTGGATGACCAAGAAGCCTCTTGGCCTGCATCAATTAACAGAAATCCAGAAACATGACAAGTTCTGAAACTTGTCCAGAACATGGACAGTTTCGATCCAGACACAAGAAACAATCCAGAAACAAGGACATATTACATTCTAAAGCAAACAGACCCCCTCAATCTTGTGTGTACTTGCAACAATTCCTGGTTATTTCAACTTCTCACCTCAATGGCGTCTCCATTAGTTCTTGATTCAGTATGGGTAGACCCGGAAATCTGGCAAAAATGGAAAATGAAGCCTGGAGCTGAGGACTATAAGGGAGGAATAACAACAAAATTGGACCCAGAGCCCACAGGACTACTCAACTTTTCCTGAAACAGTGTCCCTCTGATGCAGTCTGAGAGTCAGAGCAATTCTACTCTGAGATATTTATTGAAGAGAAATGAAAACATATAGACACACAAAGACTTACATGGAGCATTTATTGTATCTTTATTCATAACAACCAAAAATTGGAAGCAACTCAAATGTCCATCAGCAAGTGGTATACCCAGAAAACGGAATACTACTCAGCAATAAAAAGGGACACAACAAAATGGATGAACCTCAAAATCACCATACTGAGTAAAAGAAACCAGATACAAAAGACTATATAGTCAATTTTCATTATTCATAGTGGTTATATTCGATAGTCAATGCAAACACAAAGTTAGTGAATGCTGAGCCACTGCTCCTGGGGAAACATAGGTTAAGTTTCTGTGAGCCTCTGGTCACAAAAATTTTGTTAACCAATCAATACATAACCTTCTAGAGCTACATACATACAATATATAACCTTTTATTGTATGTTTCTGTTTAAAAACACTTTATTTAATATACATATATTGTGGACTCATTAATGTTGAACTCTCAGCCAACAGCACTATAACTCATGCCTAAACAAAACTTATCTAACAAATATGTTTTCTTCATAAGGCACATCATTGCCGTCTTGCACTTAGGAAAATTAGACAGTTTGGGAGCCATTTTAAGCAGCAAAATCACCAACAAAAAGCACAAAAATATGAAAAACCATGGCACTAAATAGACCACAAAAAGGACACTTGTTTACAGCAGTAGAGCTGAAACAAGAAGACAAAGTCACCTTGCTCCACCTCAGCTGGGAGCATGCACATCAGGCAATTCAAATTTTTTGCCATTTCTGGTCTGCAAAGGGTTTTCTTTGGCCAGTGAAGTGGCTCAAATTTTCTTAATTCATTGCCAAGTGTAACAATCAGGAAATTTCACATAAAAGTACAGATTTCGACTTTCCTTTCAAAAGAAAAATCATAAGATCTGGTAACACAACAACTGGCTGGAACTGAGCAACAGTGACCCTTTAGATAGGGCCTGTGTTCACTAGTTCACCCTAGTCCCTGCCACTTCCCCACTGCCCTACAACCTGCTTCCCTAATTTTCTGCTAGCTGGTCCCTCATGTAAATGCATCATTTACCAACCCAGATGTTTATAACATACTGCTGACTGCAAAAATGTAGAAATCAGGATGCACAGCATAATCTCATTTTTGTAAAAGTTATAAGACACACAGGAAAAAAAAGTCTGGTTATACACTAAAACACTAACACTGAAGTTATGGATGATCCTTTATTTTTATTTCTTCTTGTTACTCATATATTATCTTCTTTTAAACTAGTGAATAAACATTACTTACGTAATAAATAAGTTTTTTATAAAAGCCTCAAGATATAATTCACACATCATACAGCTCACCCATTTAAAGTATACAATTGAATGCTTTTTGGTATATTTGCAGATATCTGCAACCATCACTACAATTTGAGAACATACTCATCACCTCAAAAAGAAAACCCATGGGCCGGCCTGGTGGCATAGCAGTTAAGTTCGCACGCTCCGCTTTGGTGGCCCAGGATTTGCAGGTTTGGATCCCAGGTGCGGACTGACACACCGCTTCTCAAGCCATGCTGTGGCAGCGTCCCATATAAAGTAGAGGAAGATGGGCATGGATGTTAGCCCAGGGCCAGTCTTCCTCAGCAAAAAAAAAGAGGAGGACTGGCAACAGATGTTAGCTCAGGGCTAATCTTCCTCACACACACAAAAAAGAAACTCCACACCCTTTAGCTATCATTCCCCTATCCTCTTATCTACCTCCAAGCCCTAAGCAACCACTAATCTACTTCCTGTTTCTATGGATTTGCCTATTCTGGACATTTCATACAAATGAAGTCATATAATATGTGATCTTTTGTGTCTGGCTTCTTTCACTCAGCATAATGTTTTCAAGGCTCACCTATGTTATAGTATGTATCAGTACTTCATTTCCTTCTATTGCTAAATAATATTCCATTGTATGTATATACCACATTTTATTTTTCTATTATCTTTGGGGTGTTTCCCTTTTTGGCTATTACAAATAATGCTGCTATAAACATCATATAGTTTCTGTGTGGACATATGTTTTCATTTCTCTTGGGCAGATAACTAGGAGTAGGATTGCTGGATCATATGGTATTCTATGTTTAACCATTTAAAGAACTGCCAGACTGTTTTCCAAAGTGGCTGCATCATTTTATATTCTCACCAGCTGTGTATGAGGGCTCCGATTTCTCCACATCCTCACCAACACATGTCATTATCTGACTTGTTGATTATGGAGTAAGTCATTTATAAATGTTCATTCAATCATAATACACCCAGATTTTTATGGACTTCAAGGTACTCTTATTCACCGACATCCAATTTTACACTTGACAAGAGTTCAGTCCTAGACCTGCTCCCCTGGCCTACCTATCTTCTGTAAAATGAGGGGACAGGAATAAACGAGCTAAACTCCCACCCGCCAATAAAACTTTTACAGAAGAGATGAGCAGCAGATTTTCTAAGCACTCAACAAAACAAAGTCCCTAACAGGGATCTGGCACTCATGTGTTCCCATCAAAACTCATATGCAATGCCTCCTACATAAATGCAACTACAAACCATTGCAGCAAACATGAGAGTCTTGATCTATCATCTTTTTTACTTGTAAAAGAACCAAGATGTCTTAGGTTTTCCCACCCAGAATCCACTGATCAAAGCCTGCTGTAGCAGGGGAAGGGAAAAGAAATCTGATTTAAAATCAGGGCAAAAGCACAGATCCACTGGGACAAACATACAAAATGCCTGACTGCTCCCTTGCCCCAAGCCAGAGACAGAGTGCACTGTGCAATCTTTCCCCAGCTCTGCCTATCACTGCTCTTTACAGTCTCTGGGCAGCACTAGGAGGAGGGCAAGCAGCAAATGCTACTGCCATGTTTACAGCAGCCCATGGTGGCAGTCGAGACCAAGACCCAATCAAGAAGAGGGCCTAAGAGTCTCAGCACCTGGTACTATGCTCACCCAACACATGTTTTCCAAGAGTCAAAACTGGCATCTTAGCCAGGAAGGGGGTGGGCCACACAGCCTCTTCTGAAATGTAGAATTACCCTCTGTTTTCAGGCCTCAGTTCTGCACTTTGAGCAAGTTCTGCCTCTGTTCTGCAGCACTGAGGACCGGCCTCCATAAGGCACTAGCTAGAGTCAACACGTGCAAGCACTTCAGGCAGGGTTGGAAGTGGAGATCCATGGCCACTAAATCCTCTTTCTACTTGCCCTTTCCCTCCATTTCCCTGTTTAATTACAAAGGGTGTTACCAACTCACACATTTGTGTAAATATTTAGTCCTCATCTACTACATGCACATACAAGAAGACACAAAAACACAGTCTCTGTAGGAAAGAGGTTAGGTCTTATCAGAGGAAACAAGAAATTATTCTTAAAAAAGCAAATACTATTTTGTTTTTTGTTTAAGAACATTAATGCTACCATAGTTCAGAGGGAATGGAGCATCCCCAGGTGCTGGAATGTTTTGGGAGTGTTTCATAAAGGAAGGAAGGACCAGAGCTGGACTCTGGAGAAAAGAGAAGTGGAGCTGAACAAAAAGGGTATCCCAAAGAGGGGCAAATGTCACTGGAATCAACTGGCAAGAGGACTTGTGTATGGAATGTTTAGCAAACCATTTGGTTAGTGGGGATTAGGATAAGCCCTGGAAAGGTGGGCTTATGCCACATGAGGACTCAGATCTCATCCCATAAGCCTGCAGCAGTTTCTAACTTCAGTATAGGATCTCCATAGTGTGTGAAGTGTGTCTGTCACTCATAAGGTCAAAAGTGCTAACATTTACAGGTGAATTGCATAAAGACAAAGACGTTAAAGTGGATGGTCTGCTATTGTAACATCTTACTCATTTACACTTAAAAATGCCCAGCACAGAAGTATTGCTATCAGCTACCTTTGGGTAATACCATGTTGAATTAAGCATCATCTACTACTCATAAATATTCATGAGGTAGTAAAAGCATTAAACAAAGGCAATAAAAGTTCTTGAATATTCTATGAATTTCCTTGGGGCAGCGGTTCTAACATAGGATTAGACCATGGATGGACTTTAATGGACCCTTCAACCACCTAAAATTGTATGCAAAAATTAGTGTTGTGAACTTGACTAAGAGAATCTCTTTCCACACCTCAAAGAGGTCTGATATCCTAAACAGGCTAGGAGCCTAATTTAGGATTATTTTAGCAGAAACCAGCAAGAATTTAACCCTATAGCCGCCTTTACTTTCTAAATGAAGCGTCAATCAAAGAGGAGTTAGGGGATTGGCTTGGGGTAATTTTGAGAAGCCCCTTATGTTTAAGTATCTCCCTCCTTTCTTGTCAAGGACTGCCCAAGGAACTGGTCTCAGCAAGGTCAAAATTTATTCAAGATTCAAAAAATCGCCCAAAAGAGGGCAATGAAATAAATAACTCAAGACTACTCAACTTCTCCCTCTTCTCACAAGTAAGGCAAACAGCAACACACCCCCAGCCTCCTCTGGTTTCAGCATCTGTTCTCCAAAACAATTTCCTAACCAAGGAGGTAGTTTCTTTCAAAATTGAACATTCTGAGGTGACAAGATCCTGACACAAGCACACAAAAGTATTGCTGCTTGACTTCTGAATAGTCTCATGCAGGCTTTTTGTATGACTGCACACGAGGAGCCTGTGCAGAGAAGCCAAGGGACCACAGGGAAAGAGAAATGTGTTTTGGAGCATTCAGAACTCTTCCAAGGACCTGCACAGGGTCTCTAACCTTCCCACCCTTGCAGGAAAGGGGCCTGAACGGTCTGTTTTCATTGGGCAAGATACATTTAGTCTCTTAAAAGTTAATTTAGCAGTTTCATACAATCCACAACGACAAAAAGAAGTTTCATTTCTTTTTCTGATTCTAACACACTTCTACATTTCCTTTGTCTCCTGATTAAACTGGCAGAATATCTCTTTAGGCGATAAAATCAACCAAGTCATCACCATAATATTCACTTTCTCCTACAGCAAAAGGAGGAAGACCTTACCATAACTCCAAAAAGTGGTGGTAGAGAACCAAAAATATTATGCTCCAAGATAAAATTCGAGCATCATGGATATTTAACCAAGCCCTTCAGGAAGAAGCAAAAGGTGGGCTCCGAGGAGCACAGAAGGCAGGCACCGGGCAGAGGGCTTTCGCCCTGCCAGAATCACAGGGCAGTGACACTGGCCGGCCTGGTTCGCGGGGGCTTCTGCCTGTTTTGTCTAGTCTTAAGTCTCAAGCGGTCTGAAAATCACTCGCGACATCTAAGAAAGATTTCTCACCCGGGAACAACAGAACGACCAGGAGAGCATCAGGCTGGCACTGGACACGTTTCAGCGCTGCGGGTCAGCGGAGCCCAGGGTTTCGGTCGGAGAAGCTAGTTTCCCGCTACCCCGCCGGCCGGCCCTCGGACGCGGGGATCTCAGACCTCCACCCGGAGGCCGTCTCCCGGCCTTGGTGCCAGCATCTGGGAGGCTCCACGGGCGGCGGATCAGGACGCTCGAGAGATGTTCGAACGATGCTCTGGCGATGCCCTGGCCCTGCGCGCGCCCGCTCCAACCCCGAGCCCGCCGCCGCCCGCCCTGCCGCCGTCAGGCCGGTCTTTCGGCCCGGCTCCTGTCACTCACCGGCCCGGCCCGGGCAGCGGGCGCCCACGGCTCCCCACGGGAGCTGCGCCCCCCGGGCCTCCTGGTTTCGGCCCGCCCCCTGGCAGGCAGCGCTGGTGGCTGAGCCCCGCAACAGCGGCCCCGCACCGGCCGCTCCGTCCAGCTCCCGGCGCTGCCCACTGGGTACGGATCAACAACAAGATGGCGGCTAGCCGAGGGGGCGAGGGCCAGGCGTCATAGTAACCAGGACGGCAAAGAACCCGCCCCCGGCTGAGGATGTCTCCAATCAACAGCCTCTTCACCCGACGCCCCTGGGAGTGCTTCTCGCTGACAGGTGAGCAGAGCTGTCAGTCAGAGCCGGCCTCTCACAGCCCGTGCCGAACGCCTCAGCACGTGACTGTGACAGCACGGATTGGCGCATGCGCGCCGTTTCCGGAGTTGCTAGAGGCAAAGCTTTTGCTCACGACTCCGAGGGGGTAGCGCCCTTGTCGTCTCTTCGTGCGCTGCAGGTGTGCGGAGCCGGTAGTGTCTTCTCACACACGCGCGCATCCTTAGGAAATATCTGCTGTGTGCTATTTGCTTTCTTTGTCACCTAACCTGGAAGGGAGGGATTGTTGTCTCCTGTTCACTGATGAGGAAACAGGCCGGGCCAAGGTCAGGCCACCTTTGGAAGTGGAAGCACCAAATCTTGTAGCTTCTCCTGCTGGCTCCAGAGTATAATGCCCTCTTCCCAGCGCATTCCTCCTCTTTGTCCGTCATCACTCCGAGGTGCAGCCGTTTGTGCTGCCCCGCGCAGTTCCTGGCGCCTTGCCCAAGTTTGTCCTGCCTGGAGTTTAGTTCCCAGCACAAGCCCTGCCACACAGAGGGCACTCTGTCTTCCTGCCCTAGAGCATCTTGTCTCGAGTTCCTATGACAACATCTTTTACCCGGGACTGTCATGATCTGCCCCTGAGGCTGACTATAAGTCCTGGGAAGACCGTTCTCCCTGGTCTCCCATACAGATCACCTTAACCCCGGGCTTGGGTTCAGAGTTAGGAGCCTGGACCCACATCGAGTGCCAGGACTAGCTAGCTCTGTGACTTTTGAGCCTTGGTTGCCCCATATGTAAAATGAGGATAAGTCAAGCTCCTCGCAGATAAAGATTTAATGAGCCCTCCAAGCAGGGTAAGTGCTCAGGAAAAGTCCACCTGCAACCACTTCCAGCAACAGCCTGCTCCCAGGTTGCTGTCCCTGAGGCCAGCTCTAATACCCTCACTTTATTGGAAGCACTGTGAAGCACGTTTTTCCCACACAAGGCACTCAGCTTCTTCCACAGGAACACCATAACTGGCTCAGGGAGGGAGGTCCTCCAGTGCCCTAAGAGGGTTCAGGTCCACAGACTTGGTAGAGGGGAGAAGATTGAGAGAACTTGGGGATACCACAGTAATGGTAGCCACCACACAGACAGCAGGTCCTCTTGGAGAGCTGGCAGTAACCTGAGACCTGATGCCAGGCTAGGCATGGGGAGTGGGCTAGCACTGCACCCAACAGAACCTGCCCTCCTACAGGTTACAGTAGGCCACCTGGTTATGTGCAACAGCTCAGCCCAGCACAGGGAGGGCTGAGGGCCGAGGAATCAGAAGAAACGAATCAGGAAAAAATGGGAACACCCCCTCAGAAGGGGGCTACCATCAAGCCCTCCATGGCCATCCATACCACAGAGTTCTCAAGTCTGCATCAACCCTCACCTTGGTACAAAGTTCCAGATCCTTCCCAAGAAATCAGCAAACTGCACTGGAGATTGGTGGGGCCCTCAAACAGCAACAATGTCCTCCTCTCAGTGGGAAAAGGAAGCTTCTGGGCCCTCCACACTTGCCAGAGCAAGTGGCCTCTGAGGGAACAGGCTGACTGGAGGCCTCCTTGGTCACTGACAAGGATAGCAGCCTCTTACCTTTGCAGAGCATTAATCACTGTCAGAGCATTGTACAACACCTTCTTAAAAGAAAAATAACCTACTTCTCACTGAATGCCACCAACATGGTGTTCAGGCACTTTGTGGAGGTTGGCTGGGTGACCTACGTCTCCTTTGGGCCTCATGCAGGGAAGGTGGTTGCGATTGTAGATGTTATTGATCAGAACATGGCTTTGATTGATGGACCTTGCACTCAGGTACAGAGACAGGCTATGTCTTTCAAATGCCTGCAGCTCACTGGCTTTGTCCTAAAATTTTCACACAGTGCCTGCCAGAAGTGTATCCAATAAGCCTGGCAGAAGGCAGATATCAATACAAAATGGGCAGCCACAAGATGGGCCAAGAAGATTGAAGCCAGAGAAAGGAAAGCCAAGATGACAGGTTTTGATCATTCCAAAGTCATGAAGGCAAAGAAAATGAGGAACAAAATCATCAAGCTTGAAGTTAGGAAGCTTCAAAGGGCAGCTCTCCTGAAAGCGTCCCCCAAAAAAGCATTTGCTGCAAAGGGTGCAGCTGCAACAGCTGCTGCAAAGGTTCCAGCAAAAAAGATGACTGCTGTGGGCGGGAAGGCTCCAGCCCAGAAAGTTCCTGCCCAAAAAGCTGCAGGCCAGAAGGTAGCTCCTCCAAAAGCTCAGAAGGGTCAGAAAGCTCCAGCTCAGAGAGCACCTGCTCCAAAGGCATCTGGCAAGAAAGCATAAGAGATAAGAGGCTATTAGAAAAATAATAAAGGTTCTTTTTGACACGCTGGCAAAAAAAGAAAAAAGAAAAAGAACCTTACTACTCCCTAGAGTGTGCCCACAAAGTAGGGCATTGTCCAAGAGAGAACAAGGAAGCACAGATCTCGGAGCTTCTCCCACATGTAGGTTACAAGGCTGAGACTTTTCTGTTTATAACTTTGTTTATTATTGAATCAACTTGAAAACACAGTCTATGATCATGTAAGGATGAAATTCCACACAGAGTGAAGCAGCTTCTTGGCTTCACAGCCAGCGCCGGGCTCCCGTGCGCGTGTTGAACAGGTAATCTCTGCCTGTACCTGAGCTTGATGGTCAGGAGAGAGAGAGAAGGCACTGCTCTCCTCAGCAGAACTGCTTCCCTCCCCTAAGGGTAGGGGAAGACATTCCAAACCGTTGGTGTGACCCCTCTTCTGCTTGATCCAACCTGTCCCTTCCCTCTTTTCTCAGCAAATCCTTTGAGGTCTGGCTCCAATGCACAGGAAGCATCCTTGATTCCCCAAAACTGGACACCATCTCCCCTTAAGCCCAATGCCATATTACTCTGCCATAATTCACTGGTGACAATGGAGTATCTGAGGGCCACCACTTTCACCCCCTTCCCCCTTGGGTAGGAACCAGACTAGGTCTGAGTCATCCTCTGGTCCCACAGGTATTTGACAAATATTGACTGAAAGGCGAGTGGGGGTGAGAACAGACCCTATTCAGGGAAAGAGTAGATAGTGGATGTCTGGTGGTAGGAGAAGATACTGAGATGGGGTAAGGAGAGAAAGTGGGCCCAGGTGGAGAATAGTTTGGGAAGAGGGGGACTCATGGGAGTCCTGTGCTCTGCCATCAAAATGCTGCTGAGAGAAAGAATGAGAGGGTGCAATGAGTTGAACCCTGCCCATAGGGAGCAGTAGAGGCCTGCCCCCAAAGAAGTCAGGAGTCCATCTGCCTCCTCCATCCTGATGGTGCTGGTGTAGGCACTTCCACAGGGGTAGCCATCCATGGGGAAGGGGACTGGCTTGGCAGGGGAGTACTCTGGAGCAGGCTTAGTGCCCACTACACATGGTGGTGGGTTTACATACCAGGCTCATGATGTTGCTGGGTGCCTATGGCATCTCCATCCTTGGTGCCTCCATGAACCCCTCAAGGGACCTCTCACTTCCCTGGATACTGGGGCAAAGTAGGAGCAGGTGTACAGGCTAAGGCTTTGGGACCCAGCCTGAGCTTAAGAGATGGACTCCCAGGCATAAAGGTATGCAAAGGAGGCTGACCTGTTTAGCAGCAGAGCCTGGGCTGGTTTGCTTGGTGCCTGTAGCACTTGGGCCAACCTAAAATGCCAGGAGGGGGGACCAAGCAGTGAGAACAGCACACTTGCTGGCTCCAGGAACCAGCACCATTCATCTGCCTTTTTATATTGGGGAGAGCCAATGTCTGTATGCAATGCCCACATTGTTACCCCCACCTTCCCCTGGGTTCAGTCTTGTGCTCACAAGAAACTCAGAGTCTTAGGAGCAGGTCATGTTTCAAGTAGAGGGCAGGGCTCAGGAATTGGGGTAAATGCACAATGCATGACAGACTCAGAGTCTCAAGCCCAGGACCTCATCCACACCTATCCCATTCCAAGACTGGGCTCTGCCAACAATGGAGACATCTTCCTCCTGGTGTCTCTCTGCCTCTAACCTGACAATAACTAGAGGGAGGGCAGCCCTCCTTAATATCAGTTTGTCTGTTCATCAACTTGGGCATTGTCTTCAAATCTTGGGTGAAACCACCTATCATAGATGGGGTCCATTAGTGGGCTGGGGGGAGGCAGGGAGCACAGGGATAGGAACCCTTACCCCTGAAGGAGCCTGCTGAGGAGCCAGCCCAGAGCCAAGAGGAGAAGGGCACTGGTCACTGTCAGCACTACCACAAACCAGGGCTCCGGGTGCCAGAAAGCCTCCGTGTCTGTCACAAGCAGGGGTGTCATCACTGAAGGCACCTGAAATGGGGGCCACAGCCTCATCACTGCCCTGATCGTCCAGTCTTCAAACCCCTTCAAGGGCTGGGCCACCCACCCCCTAGATTTGCTCTAGATTTGCCAGGCTGTTTGCACTCAACAGTTCCCTCTGGAATGCCTTCCCCCATCATTCCATCTGGTAAACTGGGTCTCCTCACCCTCTAAGATCCTCTCTCCCCATCCACCAAGGGCCCGAGGACCCCCCTCACTGTGGCTCTGTGGGTGCTGGTGGCCACTGTGCTGGCCCTCCAGGGAACTAGATGCACAATGACGGTGGCTGTGGTGCTGAGGTGGGGGATGGAGGGAACTGCATCAGCCACACGGATCAATAGCTCATAAGTATGGGGATGCTCTGGCCAAGGGGGCGCCAACATGAGGTCATTGTGCACCAGGACAGCTCCTTGCAAACTGAATCGGCTCTGACTGTTCCCTGAAAGCAGAACAGCAAAAGAAGGGGACAATTGCTGGCCTTGGCCTGCCCCTGTCCCACAGCCTGGTGGCCCCCTTGGCCCTCACCTCCCACAATACTATAGGAGAAAGTCAGGCGCTGAGGCTCCTGGGGGACCTGACATGACACCTTGGTCACCTCCATGCTATGGCCAAGGGGAGCGTGAATGGTAAGTTCTTGAAAGGGGGGCTCACACTCCGGGGCATGGTCGTTCACATCCTGCAGGAAGGTAGCCAGGTCATCCACTCCCCAAACCCCCAGGCCAGTCCCTCAGCCTTTTCCCACCACAGCCAGGCAACAGGCTCCACAGCTTTCCACAATGAGGCCCCACCCCCTCTAGCCAACCAGTGGAAGAAACTGAGGCACAGAGTGGAAAAGCAGAATGCCAGTGGGAGATCTGAACTCTTCCCAATTCTTTCCAAGGCCTCAGGGCTCAATTACCTCAACCTCGATGGTAATGGTGCAGGAGCCTGAGCTGTGGCGGGTGGGGTCCTGGTCTTGGCTATGGTCAGTCAGAAGGACAGTGAGCCTGTACAACCTTTGCAGCTCATAGTCCAAAGGCCCCAGGAGGCGAAACTCCCCTAGAAGGGGTGGCCACAGCCTCAGCCTACAGAGTCAACTCTGGCTCCACCCCTCCATCCCAGCCCTGGGGTGAGACTACCGCTGAGATGGTCCACAGCAAAAGTGGCAGATCCACCAGAGGCGTGGTACTCAATGCTGTCATGCGGGTAATCCATGTCCATGCCCACTACAGAGCCCAGAAGAGTGTGGGGCCCTGCATCCTCTCGAACCCGGAATGTGCGTGAGACACAGGCTGGGGAGAACTCATTGACAGGTGTCACCATCACCAGTACTGGCACCTCAGCTGGAAGCCGTTTAGCAGTCAAGGAGCTGGCCTGGGATGCCCAGCCCTGCCCTGGGTGTCTGAGGAGGGAAACATGACCCTGCCCTGGGGGTCTAAGGAGGGAGAGGGTCTGGAGGGAGGGAAGGCAATAACCCTCCCCTGCTGCGGGGAAAGGTCTAGGAGAGGAGAGATATGCCCCACCCTTAGGAGAGATATGTCTGAAGGGGAGACAACCCTACCCTACTGTTTTCTCAGGGAGGAGAGATGATCCTGACCTGAGGATGGGGAGAGGGGTACAGAACAGCCCTGTCCTGAATGTCCAGGCCTGGGTATGGTCACTTACTGGTCATCAGCAGCTGACCATCATCGAGCACCAGGATGGAGGCTGCATGCTGAAAGCAGGCCCCAGGAGTGTCACAGTCCAGTGTGGCATTCACCTGGCCAGAGGGGCCAGAGAGTGAGGCCCAGCCAAGGCCTGGGAGAGCCTTGAGCCACACTCGGCTGCTTCAGGCCAGGGCATCCACAGGAAGCCTACCCTGACCCTCTTTTTTCCAGACTGAAAAGCAGGTTGGCTCCACCACCATCTCCTTTGCCCCCATGGTCTTGGCTCCCACAGACCCTTGGCCCCACCCCCCTTTCCTGTCCTAAGCACCCTGCACGTGGATCTGAGCAGGGGCTGAGCACCTCCAGGACCCTGTCACGAAGGCAGAGACTGGCCGGGCCAAGAGAGCTGTGGAGCCGCAGCTGGTAGTCCAAGGTGAAACCAAGAGAGTCGGGGTCAGCGCAAGTGAAGGTGTTCAGCACGGCGCCCACAGGCGTGGTCTCCGGGATTTGAGTCCTGGGAACAGAGGGCGGGCGGCAGGGCGAAAGTTGGGCCGGGCCGCAAGCCATGGCTCTCTCCTCAATAACCTAGGTAAGGCTCCCGTGGACTCACACTAGCAGCGCTGGGAGGCAGCGCGGGGGCCAGCGGTTGACGGATCTCACTTTCACAGTGAGATCGAGCTCGACGCTGGCCCACGGACGGAGCCGCTCGAAGGCCTTCACCTGCAGCCTTGTGACCTCAGCGCTTGCGGCCGCCGGCGTCAACTCCAGGGGCGCAGTGGTCCACACCACGCCGTCGGCTGGGCGGAGTAGGAGGGTGCGGGACGCAGAGTTCGGCCCCACCCCGAGCTCAGTCCTGTTCCCACCTTCCCACCGGATCTCTGGACTCCGGAGGGCACTGAGCCAGGCCACCCCCGCGGCCTCCTCCAAGGCTCCCCTCTAACTCCCGCCCAGCCTCCAAACACGACCTCGCCCCAGTTTCTGCCTCGGCTCCAGCCTCGTGTCTCAGGAGGGCGAGGAGGTAGTGTGGGTCACCTCTAGACCACCGAAGACCCATCCCGTACCCATCCTCCACGACCCTCACCGCGTCCGATGGAGAAGAGCAGGCAGGGCACCGGGGAGACGATTTCGTGGCGCACATCGAAGCCCCGGGCCTGGACCTGAACCACCTTACTCCCAGGGCCCAGGTTCTCGAAGGTGGTGATATTCTGGGCCTGCTCCCTGGACCAAAAGGGGTACATTGGCTCCTGCCCTCTCTGGCCACCACTGGCTGAATCCACAGGCCCCTCCCCCGGGGCTTCCCTCCTAACAGGAGCTAGCTGGGGAGGTTCCAGCAGCCCCACACCTTCACCCTACTCCTAATTCTCTGGGGCTAGGCCCTGCCTCCCCGACTGTTCCCAGGGTAGAGAAGCCTTACAGGAAGGAGACCTGGCTGGAAGGAGCAGGCAAAACTTCAGCCATCAGCATCCCATGGCAGCTTCGACTTTGTCCAAAGGTCACTAAGATCTGAAGCTGGAAGACCTGCAACGCACACAGAACAGGAAGGGAACCAGGGTGTGTGTCTACCTCTATGTCTGTGTCCAGTCTTCCCTTCAAATAGGCAACCCTCTCAGGCCCTTCACAAGGAGCCCAACACTCTCTCCTCCCCATGACCTGTCACTCTTCTAACAGGTGGTCCTTTGAGTCCCATTATTTTGGGCCATAAATTCTTCTATTAGGATGCAAACACCCCCCAAAAAGAGTGATAGCTGAGTCATTCACAATGTGACTTATCATCTTAGAGTTGCTAAGAGCCAGTCACTAAGACACGGGAGTTTTAAAGAAGGAACTTCCCTAATCTCCTCCAGACTGCCCTAGCCATTTTACCCAGAACTTTCTCTTCCTGTGTGACTGCTCTGAACTCTCTCCTTTCCATTAAAGGCACCATGAGCTCCCAGAGCCAAGGATCTCTCTTCTTTCTGGAACTCCAGAACCCAACACAGAACCAGGCCAATGCGGGAGGACAGGCAGCATGGGGCAGCAGATGCAGGTGTGGGTTATGTTTGGGAGAGACAGCAAAATCAAGGAGGCCGAGGAGGCCAAGAACAAACCAACCTCCAGGAAGTGGTGGCTCTGCCCATTATATGCCCAATCCATGTATATCTCCCGGTCCCAAGTCATGCTCACCTTTTGAGCCTGGCCTTTGAGGCCCTAGGATGGTGCCTGCAGCCAACCATGCCCATTGATGGAGAAAGGTCCAGGGAAGTGTGGAGGGTCCTGGGCACTAGTGATGCTCATCTGATAAAACAGAGATGCTGGAGGCCCATCCTCAGCCCCTAGTGCCCCAAGCATCCCTTTCAAAACCCCCAACAACGTAGCAGGTACCTTCCCACGCCTAACTCTCCCATACCCCCGCCCCCTGACACTAACCCTGGTCTGGGCTCCCTAACCTCCACCCCAACCCCTAGCCCTGATCCTCAATGCTGTCTGTTTTAAAACCAATTATTTTGTTTTGTTGGTAGAAAACTACATTTCTTTTTTGGATTACAAAAGTGATACAGAGTTTTCATGGAGAATTCAGAATATATAGGAGAACTTGAAAGAAGAACTCAGTCCCTGAGGAACAGCCATGGTCATTGGGGAGTGGCAGCCCTCAGTGGCTCTCTCCAAGAACATGCATCATGCAGAGGCTCAGCTGTACACTAAAGGGTCCCTCTGCAGGTTGTGCTTGGCCCGGCAGAGGCTGAGCTTGGTCTCCCCATGCCCCACCCTCCATCCTGCCACCCATTGCCCCTGTGCTGGGCTCACCTGGGCACCCTGGATTTCCAGGCCTGGGAGCAACAGAGTGTACAGCCGGGCCCCAGGTGTGACTGTTTCCGGCACCTGAATGATTTCCCCAGCTGGCCAGAGGGGAGGTCAGGGAGGTTCTGTTCAGGCCATGCCTGCCCACCCCCTGCCTGCTGCCCCTGGCCTCACCTGGGCTGGCAAATCGGCCAGCACACTGGATATGGCCAGGGTCCCGCTGCACATCCACAGAGAGCGGTCCCTCCATCACATGGTTGCCACATGTGAACCGCAGCTGCAGCTCATAGTGGTTCACTGCCAGGGCATCCAGCCGGGCCGAGCTGCTCAAGGTCACCTGTGGCAGGTGGGCAGTGCCATGTGGGGCCTAGGCTCTCCATCCCCCTACACCACCTCTGACTTTGTGAATTTAGATTCTGCCCTTGTTTCCCCATGATCCCCAGCTGTGCCTATGACCCTACCTCACCCACATAGATCCCCTGCCACCTGGTCAGGCTGGGTGGGTTGAAGAAGGTGGTGGATGGCTGCACATGGAGCAGCTCCACAGTGGGCATGTGAGAAGAGCAGTTAAAGGGGAAAGACAGAAGGATGGTGCCGGGTCCCCAGCTCTCAGAGACTTTTATGAACCAGAGCAGGCAGTGGAAGTCTGTAAGGAAGAGATGATTCAGGCTGGAGGTCCCCCATGCTCATAGAACCACACACATGAGCATAGTCCTGCCCTTCTGCCCATCTTGAGGCCAAGCAGCCAAAGCTCTTCCTTGTCCCCCACATCCAACCATGGGTCAGCTCATTTCATACACTGGGAGTGAGAACTTGGCTGAGGAAGCAGCCAAGATAAGGAATGAGGGTCGGGGGTTCAGATCTTTGCCCTTTCCTGGCTCTCTCCCAGACCCTGCCCTCCATGATAGCTTATCTGAGAAGGGTCAGGTCTCCACTCTACTGTAGAATGGGGGAGTGAGAACTGGAGTTTCCTCCACCCACCAGCTCCTCACCAGAGACAACCAGAGCAAGAAGAAGCACCAGGGCCCTGAGCAGCACCATAGTGGCCTGAAGATACAAACAGCAGAGGAGACTCTGGAAAGCCAGACATGTTTGTCAGGACTACCTGGTTGCCAGGTCAGTTGCTCAAACACAGCTGGGCAGGTGGGACTCCTGGGCCTCCCAGATTTTAGCCCCGCCCATTCCTGGTGACAGCTCTAGGCTTTAGATAGGCACCAAGAGGCCTGGAAAACCCCATTTTTTCACTGCTCCCAATGAATTCCCCCATTCATTACTATAACCTGAAGGAGATGTGAGCAGAGAAGAATCAAGCTTCAGATGGGGAAACTGAGGCTCCGAGAAGTCTTGGTCATGCAGTCCTTGGAGACAGAGCAAGCACAGCACCAGGAAAATTGGGGCCCAGGAACTGCTACCCCACAAAGTCCAAACTCCAGCTGCCCACTCCCCCATCAGAACATTATCTACCTATAAAATCTGAGTCCAACCACCAACAAAATCTCTCAAAAATTGTATACATTCAACAAAAGGAATCTTTCGTGATAGAAATCAAAATAGTGATTATCTTTGGGGATATCAACTGGAGGGGGTACAAAGTGGCCTCCTGGAGTGGCTGGGGATATTCTATACAGTATCTTGACCTGGGTGACAGCTGCACAAGTGTCTACGGATTGTAACACTTATTGAGCTGTACCTTTGAAAGTTGACAATCATCGTACTTATATGTCAACTTTTAAAAAGTTGTCTACACTTGCTCTCTCCAGTTCTTCACTTCTCACTCTCTCTTCCCCCCACTGCAGTCAAGCTTATTCCTCTCTCCATGAAACTGCCCTTTTCGGGGTCCTCAGAGACCAGCATACTGCCTAATTCAGCAGTGGATTCTCCACTCTTACCTCCTCAGCAGCGTTTGATGCTTGTTCCCCTTGGCTCCTAAGTGCCCACACCCTCACAGGTTTCTCCCACCTCTCTGGCTGCTTTTGCTCAGCTCCTTTGCTGGTTCTGCTACATCTTCCCTACCTCCATCCAATGCAATGTTCCAGTGCTCAGTCCTGACTGCTGCCCTCCTCTGTCTAAATTCACCTCCTCCATCACATCCAGGCCCATGGCCTTAAATACCATCCACTCGCTTTGCCCCTCAGATCCAAGGCTTCAGTGCTGATCTCTCTCTCAAACTCCAGAGTCAAACATCCAGTGGCTGACCCCGCATATCTTCTTGGAAGTCTAACAGGCATCATAAGGGTCACATGTCCACAAATGATCATTTGACTGTCCTCTCCAAACCCACTCTTCTCCAGTCTTTCCTGGATCAGTTCATGGCAATTCCATCTGACCAGTTGTTCAGGCCAGAAATCTAGGAGCTGTGCTTGAGGCTTCCCTTTCCCTACCCATATTCATGCATCAGCAAGGCTTGATTTTACCTCCAAAACATACCCCAATGTGACCCCCTTCTGTGCACCAGCCCCACCCAGGCCCAGGCCTCCCCTCCCTTGCTGGATGAGGGCAGGAGCCTCCACTCTGATTGCAGAGTGGTTCTCCCAGAGCAGCTGGGATTATCTAAACAGGAGCCAGCCCAGGTAGTTCTCTGCTCAAAAGCCCCCAGTGCTCCTCATCACACCAAGAACAAAACCCTATATTCCTTTCTAAGGCTGCTAGGAGCCTGGTTTTGCTGACCTCTTCACTCTCCCAAGTACTACCATCAAAGATACCTGGGCCTTCTTTAGGTTAAGCCCTGTTCATCTCCTGTCCTTTCAGGGCCTTTAACTGGCTGATCCCTCAGCCTAGAATGTCCCTCTTCTTGATCTCCCCATGATGGCTCATCCAGATCCCATACAGAATGCCACCTCCACTGAGAGTTACCTCTCCCAGGCTAACCCGTCGCCCTCATTCCCCTGTATTTTTCTGTCTACTGACTTGTCTAGTCTGTCTCCGGTTAGACTGTATCCTTGAACCTAGCCTCCGATTATGGAGCTGCCTAAGGGAACCGGCTCTGACCATTCCGGCCAGAGAGCGTCGCTCTAACACCCTGCACTCAGTCGGCCTGTGGTGCCTGGCAGAGGGGATGCGGCCATCACCTCGGGAATCGCGGCTAACCGCGCGCTCTCCACTAGAGGGCGGCGCCGCCTAGCTCGGCCCAGACTCGAGGCGGAGAGGGCCCGGGCTGGGCCTTGGCTGAGGCCCCTCCCCTGTGCTCCAGCGAGGTGCGCTGCCGGAGTCCTCAGAAGGGCTGGATCCCTCCCGTCACTTCCAGGGATTGTCGAGGCCGGCTCCAGGAGCGGATTCAGTACGTCGGGCCCCGAGTGGGCCACAGCACTGCCGGGTCCGAAGATTGGGGGCGCTGCCCTCTCTTGGGCGCAGCCGGGGGACTCTCGCTCACTGGGCCCCTTTGGGAGAGGCCGCATTTCTATCCTGGGAAAAATAGGGAAGCTGAGGCTACCGCGGGGAAGCGACTTGTCCTGGGTCATGCAGCAAACCCAGAGTCAGCTCAACCGCCCGGGGCGTCGGGGAGTCAAGGGCTGGACCCCGTGGGGCTTCCAGCTACAGCCCCTCCCCTCCCCCCAGAGCGGGAGCGGAGTGAGGAGTGGGCGCCGGGCCCACCCCCGCGGCGGGTCCCGAGGGGCGGAGCCACCTTAGCCCCGCCCCGGCCCCATTGGCTGCGGCGCCAGGGGCGGAGCGCGCCTGCCAGATGTTGGAGCGGCGGCGGCCGGAGCTACAGAGAGCCGGGGAGTGGCTGAAGGCGGAGGGCGAGGACGCCGCTGGCCGGCCCGCCAGGCCCTCTCTGCGCCACTCCCGCTGGAGTTCGAAGAACTGGCAGGCCTGGCGGAGGCTACGGCACGGGCATGCACAGCACTCGGCTTGACAGCTTCCTGGGCCAGCTCCGCTGGGAACTGGTGAGGCTCGGGAGCGGGTGTGGCTCGTGAGGACGTGTGTAGGGTGCTCCGTTGTCGTCCGGCCGGAACGACACACGAGTAGGGGGCAATCCCGAGTGCCCATCCAAGGCAGGATGGGGGCGGGGCGGTGCAAATGGCCCAGATGGCCCGCATCGGGTTTCGGACTGTTGGGAGCTGCGCTGGGCATCAAGTAACAGCAGCCCAGCTGGCCTTGCTGCCGGGGCAGCGGAGGGGGTTGGGGGGGGGACTTCTTTTGGCGCGGAGGAGGGGGCTGCGAGGGACTAAAGAGTGCTGGCGCTGGCCCCTACCCCGGGCTGTCCTGTACTTCTTTTCTCGACCCCGACCTGGCAAGTGCTCCATCCTTCTCTGAAAGACTCTGTGGGCTTTGGGGAGCTGAATCCCTCAAGAGGCACCGGATGCTCCCCCAGCCCTGAGCAGGACCTATTTCCCGATGCAGGCCCGCAGCCGTGCCTTCCGCCTTGGTAGCGGGTACCGACTTGCCCGGCTTTGCGTGCTGCAGCCTGCCAGACTGCCACCAGGTCAGCTGATGGGAGCCACACGAGCTTCGTGTGCCAGCACCCCGATGCCGGCACTGTGCCCATTAGACCCCTTGCTGCCCAGGCCTGCGGGTCTCTTTAGCCCTCCTGGGCCTTCTGTTTTGGGACTGGCCTGGCCAGGCAGGCAGGGGTGACAAGCGCTGCCCCTTCCACTTCTGCCCTCTCTTCTTCTGCAGCTGTGTGGCCGGGACACAGGCTCACCCCCGATGCCTGGCCCTCTTCCACCAGCCCCCAAATCCGGCCCAGGAGTGCGCCTCAGTCACCAGCTCAGGGCCTCAGATGCCTTGGAAGAGAACTCAGTCTGTTGTGTGGAAGAAGAGGAAGAAGAAGCTGTGGTGACAAGAGACAGGGGTGTAGCCTTGGGGGGCCCCAGGGAGCATGCCCTAGACTGGGACTCTGGCTTCTCAGAGGTGTCAGGCAGCACATGGAGAGAGGAAGAGCTGCCTGTACTCCAGCATCCAGCTTCCCCAGCATGGCCCCCCTATAGACAGCGCCTCTCAGCCAGTGGCATCCCCCTTCCCAGAGGGACCCCTGTGACCAGTGCACCACCTGCCCACCGACCACGGCCCAAGTCCACCCCAGACGCCTGCTTGGAGCATTGGCGAGGGCTGGAAGCTGAGGACTGGACAGCAGCGTTGTTGAGCAGAGGTCGCAGTCGCCAGCCCCTGGTGCTGGGGGACAACTGCTTTGCTGACTTGGTGCACAACTGGATGGAGCTGCCTGAGGCAGTGGGTGAGGGGGACGATGGGCATGGGCCCCGTGCCCGTGCTCGGCCCCCCCAGTTCCTGCTTGGCCTCTCTGAGCAGCTGCGGCGCCAACTGGCAAGGGCACGCCGGGCGGCCATGGCAGGAAAGCGACTGTCATGCCCACCTCGCTCGCAACCCGAACTGCCCGCAGATGTCTCACGGTTTGCAGCCCTCATGAGCTGCCGCAGTCGTCAGCCCATCATCTGCAATGATGTCATCAGCTACCTCTGACCCTGCCCTCCAGCCTGGGACAATAAAGACCTTTCTCTGGACTGTCCTGTCCATAGCCCTGAAGCTCCAGGAAGTGGTCCCAGTCCTGTAAGGCACAGCCCAGGCAGGCAAATCTAAAAAGCGCTTTCCCTCCCTGCAGGGGTCCCTGTCATGCCCATGTCACATCCATGTGCCTGACCCATGTTCCATCATCCATCCTCTCCACTTACACCTTCTTTCAACAAGCATTTATTGAATGCTTACTGTGGACTCAGGCTGCAGGGGTTGACAGAGCTGGGTGGTGGGGCTGCTGCTTGTCACAGCTCGTAGTGCAGGGGTGGGAAGGTAGTGTCTTCCTCTTCACCCTCGCAGCTGAGTTCCAGTACCAGCACCCTCTGCCCAGGCTCAGGCACTCGGCCTGTCACCTGCTGCACCAGTTTTGTCACCCTGGTGTTGGCGGGGGAGAGGTTGGGGGAGATTGGGTAGGTGAGCAGTGGCAGGCAGAGAGTGATCTGGCATGGACTAGAGGGTGATGGTCCATAAGGAGCCCAAGCCAGAAGCAGGAGCAGCTCAAGACAGGAAACATCTGAAACTATTCTAGGAGCTGCTGGCGGGGCAGGCAGGAGGCAGGAAGCTGCGAGTCCCCTGGGAGTGGGCTGTGAAAGGGGGGCTGAACAGGGCATGGAGGAGCTGGTGGGGCTGGCCAAGCAGGCAGCTCCTGGAGGCCCCTCCTCAGGTTCTCAGCCCTTGCCCCACCCCCAGCCCTTTTGCTGGCTCCATTTGGCAAAAGAAAACTTCAGGAAGGTGTGAGGGGCCCAAATGGGGTTGGGAAGAGGAAAGGCTGCCTGTCCTCCACCTCCAACTTCCAGGGACAGAACGAGGCCTGGCTAAAGTCAAGTGTGGGCTCACCTGAGGGGCAGGTGCTGGGCCTGCTTTTCAGGTGACCATCCTGCCGAGTAGAGCAGGGCCCGGCCTTGCAGCAGCATCCTCACCCTCAGCCCATGTTTTTCCTAGAGAGAGACAGGTCAGGTGCCAGCTAGGTCAGGCTGGGCTAGGCCTGGGGGCAGGGCTGGAACGGGGCACACCTGGAGATGGGCCAGCAACGACTTCAGGTTTCTCTCGGGCTGCCCAGCAGGCACCTTCAGGCGGTGCCAACAGGTCCACTTCAGGTGATGGAACTGGAGGATGGTGGTGGGGAGGAGTGAGAGCTTCTCACACGCACACCCTCCCCCCACCCCAGTTACTAGCCTCTGACAGCCCCTTTCCTAGGGGAGGAGCTGAACTAAAGGCAGGAAGCAGAAGCTAGGGGCTGGGAGTGGAAGGTGGGATCTGGGCCCAGAGTCTCAGCACCCTCCCCGCCCATGCTGGGGCCAGCACAGGAAGTGGGGCTATGGGGCCCCGAACAGGGAAATGGGCAATCCATCACACAGGCTGGTTGGGGCTGGGGGGGGGGGCGGTGCTTCCTGAGGAAGCAGGAGCAGGGCCGCTGCAGTCACTGATAAAGCTGCTTGTTCTTCAAATGCAAGGCTGGGAGCAGGGGAGGAACATCCTGTTCCCTCATCCTGTATTGCCAGGGCCTTGGACTACTTATGGGCACACATGGGCAAGGGGCACAGTGACCACTGGGACCCCATTGGCTCAGAGACCACAGCAGGGAAACAGTCTACAGAGGCCTCCTCTTCCTGTCCCCTCTTTCCTTCTCTATTTCAAGAGTCGTGGGGCTCTGGTGCCCAGAGCTGAGGGCAGAAGGGTGGCAGGCAGCCAGGGTCCAGGACAGGAGGGCCCGTCCAGCCCCCCAGAAAACACAGTAGGGTCAAGCTGAGACAAGGCCAGAGGTGAGGTGGGGGGATCCTTTCCCTCCCCCTCTCCCTCCACCATGGACAAAGGCAGCTTGTGTTCTAGCTAGAGGCGGGGCCCCTCACAAAGGGGCTCTGTGTGCTGTGTCCTGAGGGACCCCAGGGCTGCTCAGCAAAAGCCCAGTGCTGGCCCATGACCTCTCCCCTCTCCCCTGGTGAAGGCATTCTCTTTCCCTCCTCTCCTGTGCCCCAAGGAAATGCCAACCACTACAGAGCCTTGACACACAGCCAGGGGCATTCACAGCCCTGCACTCCAAGAAACACACATGCACACAAGCCCAGGAATGCCTGCATGTGTACTCACATGTACACCCATGCAATCCTATATTGAAGAAGAGCCCTGCACTCCCATCTGGCACACAGATGTGCAAGGATGTTCCCTCCATGCCCACACACCACAGGGCTAAGAACGCCCAGACCCTGGTGTGCTCATACATGTGACACAAACACACGCATCCCCACGGGGCTGTAGACCCCACCTGTGGTGGTAAGCTCAGTGCTCTTTAACTCAGTTTGGAGGGGCCACCTAGGATCTCCACACCATGCAGGCAGAAGTTAGGCTCTGTTTGGGGCTAGAGCCCTAGTGCCCCCTCCCCACCACCTCCCCGTCAGGGGCACTTCTGGGAAGGAGAGGGCTGTGGGGGATGTCTGGTTCCACTAATGAGTTAAAGCTGCAGCTCCCCCAGACCCGTGCAGCTGAGGGTTGGGGGTTGGGGATGGCTGACGGCTGCTTCCTGTGTCTGACAGATCCCAGCCTGGCTTCGCAGCAGGAAGGGGGCTAGAGGGAATTTTGAGGACTCCCCCAGAGTCTAGGTCCTGGTGAGAGCCCGAAGCCAGAGTAGGGCCTGTTTGGGTAGGTTCAGGGAAAACCCAGGCCTGGTGTGGGTAGGGTGTCAAGGGCTCACCGTCTGGATGTCTGGGGCGCGAGGCACCCAGCGGCTGAAGTGGTTTTCAGCCAGATGCAGATAGCTGTGGCGAAAGGCACCAAGGGACTGTGCCTTGCCCACCACCTTATACAGCTCCAGGACCATCAGGCCTGCCACAGCTGCTGTAGTGGTAGCAATGGCTGGCATAATCCGGCCCACGATTTGCTTGCTCTGCCAAGGACAGGAGATTTGGTCTGGGCCCAAAGTGTAGGGCTAGGATTTGACCCCCATTTCCAGGCCTGAGCCCCAAGGGGCAGGGTTACCTGGATGCGGTTGGCTGGTAGGATCCCATAGTTCTGACCTCGCAGGCTTGCTGCCGCCACCACAAAGTCCATATGGAAGTTGCTGTCATTGTCCTGTGAGGCCCAAGTCACAGTAGTGTTAACACTGCCCCAGTGCCTTTCAACATGGCCGACCATGTGCCACTGCACAGGTCTTCACACAATTCTGTGGGGTAGATGCTCACATCTCCCCACTTATCAGATAAGGAGGCTGAGGCTCAGGGAAGGCAAGCTGCTTCTAGGGTCCTGCTGGGAGGAGAACTCAGGCCAAAGGGCCTCAAAGCTACCTTTTTAGCTCTTGACCTTCCCCAGCAACCTCCCCAGCCTGACCTTTCACCTCTACTAGGGCTCCTACCTTCTCAAACATCAGGGGCTTCAGGGGAGGGCCAGCGCTCCAGACTTCCAGGGCTTCATGCAGTTTCTTCAACTGTTCAGGGCCTGTCAGGGGAAGGGGGTGTTGGGGCAGCCTTAGCCCCCATCTCCTGCACTCTTCCTGGAGCCTGGTGCCTATCCTTGGTTTCTGCTAAGCCTATACTTACTACTTTCAGAGAGACCCCTTGATTGATGCTGAAATCTTCTCCCCAGCAGCCCTGGCCCTCCCCTCTGTGTGTGTGTGTGTCTGCATGCATGCACACGTGCACCTATATGACTGTCCTCACCTGGGGGCCATAGCTAGGTGCTCCCCAGGGCCCAATGATTTGTGTGTTTTTTGTTTTTTGTTTTTGCTGAGAATCTGCCAAGAGAACAGGGATTGGGGGGTTAGGATACGCAGCAGGGAGAGGGCCTACTGAGGGGCCAAAGGATGAGCCCAAGCTTAGAGAGAAGCAAAGTCAGAGGGCCTGAGAGGTAGTGAGTTGGCTGCAGGGTCCCCAGGCCCCATCTTCCTTTTGCAGCACAGGCTGAGGTCAGGGTCTGGCCTTTGGGTGGCAGCATAGGGGGCCAGGGCCAGGGACCTCACCAAATTCAGTGGAAACCAGCTCCAGATCCAAGTCATCAGCAAAGATGGGGGCCAGGTGCTGAGGGCCAGGCAGTGGCAGCAAATTTAGCAGTCTCCTGAGTGCAGTCTGTTCCTGTGAACCATGCAGCCCATGCATCCGGGCATACAGGTTAGCAGCCGCCAGCACGTAGAGTAAGTGCATGTCCTGCAGTCAGACCAAGAGAAGGGGCAGATGGATGGGAATGAGTGAGCATGTATGGATGCATGGGGTGGGGGTCACTGCCCATTTGTGGATCCGTTTGAGTGCCTGCCTCTACCTCACATGTGGACACCCACATGTACATAAACATGGCTGTCTTTCTCAGTGTCTGTGCATCTCTGCAGAATGCAGAGGTGCCCACCTCTGCTCTGAGGAGCCACATTCCCATCTCGGGGTTCCCAAGGGACCCCACTCACTTGGCTGGCATCAAACTCCAAGGGCTGGGGACACCGTTTAGGACCCGACCAGAAAAGAGTTCCATCCTCAAGCACCTAGGGAAATGGAGGCTGCTGGGCTTAGTCTGGTCCCCCTGAGCCCTCAGCCTCCTGACCCCTAGCCACCCACTTTATCAGGTGGGAAGTTCTTCAGCAGCTGCATGATGCCATAATGGAAGCATAGTTGCCAGTGGCCAAGGGCCCACACCACACAGTCTTGCCAGGTCTGTGGACGCTTCCTCAGGACACCCAGCACCGACTGCAGTAGAGTCAGCACCTGTGGCCCATCTGTGTCTGCCAGAGAAGTGAGTGCCCTGCGGAGAGAGGAGAAGTTTGAGGCTAAGCCCTGAAGATTCTGGTGCTAGGGATTGGACTTCCATCCACCCCTGTTGGTGGCCTTACTGTTGGTGGTTGATGGTCTTAGCAGACAGATGGAAGAGCCCCTCAAACTCATCCCGGGCCCACTGTGGGGAAGGAGGAGCCATGAGGTGTCAGATGGGGGACAGGTCTGCAGCTGAGGACTTAGCAGGGTTGGGGAGGGGTCTCCTGGCTGCTTCCCACCTGTAAGGTGTGCTCAACTGTGCTGGGGAAGTGCCGCACAGTACAGACAGGGTAGGGGGCATCCTCAGAAGCTGTAGCCAAGGCGGGGGCTCTGTAGGCCTCAGTCACATGTGGCACGAACACTGAAGCACTGCCCCAGGTGCCCTGTGTGCCTGCCTCCAGCAGCGGCTTCAGATAGTGGGTGCAGCGAGCTGCCACATAGCGTCCTGGCAAGAGGGCAGAGGGTCAAGAGTGGGGCTGGCACAGCTTTGGACAAGGGGCTGAGTTCCAAGATCGAGCACTCACGGGCCTGGAAACTGTCCACGGCAGCAGCCACACCATCCATATGGGAGAAGAAGTTGTCCCCGTAGATGTTCTCTGTACTGGGATCCAGCGGGTGGGTGAGCGGGGTCACCCGCAAGTCTGAGTTTAGGCGGTGAGTGGCCTCTGCAGCCACCTCTGCCTTGGGCTTCTGAGAAGAAAGAAGGAAGACATTGGGTCAGTGGGGGCATTGTGGGAGGACAGTCCAGGACACAGGGGTGTGGGGAGGGGCTGGCACTCACACCAATGTCCTGGGGCCTGAAGAGGAACTGACGGCTGAGGTTAGAGCGCTCTATGTGGTCCATGTCAGCAACAGTCACGCCCCCACTGCCCTGGGTCCCCAGGCCCACTAGTGCAAAGCCTTTGAGCAGCTCACAGCCGATAGCACCAGCACCCACCTGCCAACAGGAGCAACCTTAGCCAGAGGGCCTGGCCTAGCCCTCCCAGATACTCCCAACCTCACCACACAGCTCACCAGGAGATAATGCTGGTGGCTCAGTGTCTTCTGAAAATCAGCCCCAAACACTGCAATTTGCCCATCGTAGCGGCATTGTCTCTAGGCAATACAAACAGGGGTCAGTGATGGCCACTGGCCTGTGCTGCATCTCCCTCTTACACTGAGTTTTCCAGGTCCAGATCTTGGGATGGTTCCTCCTGTTTCTCCCCTAATCCTGAGTTTGGATAAGGCTTACACCCCTACCCCAGGTTCTCACCAATGCACAGTCCTCGGGATTAGGAAGGGGCTTCCCATCTTCTGGAAGACAATCAAGGGCATCAAAGTACAGCCACTGATCCAGGGGCATGAACTTCCTGGAGATTGCCTAGAGGCCAACACTTTAGTTTAGGGACTCCTGCCACCACCCAACACCCTCAGATCCTGACTGGGGGCTGCACCCAGGTTGGTGAAGCCTCCAGGGCCACTGTCTGGTGTTGGGCACCCTTTGGCACCCACACTGACTTCCGCTCCCTTCCCTGCCCCACCCTGCCTGTGCCTCTGCCCACCTTCAGCACTTCCTGGGCAGCCACTGCACCCAGGATGGCTGCCATGGGGCTCAAGCCACCAGCACTACTCAGGGCAACTGTCCGCACTAGAGCCTCATCCAGCGGCTCTTCCAGTGGCTCTCCCTCCGTCCCCTTCAGTGGTTCCAGGGCCTGGGCCAGGCCTACCACCATGTCTGCATCAACCTGTGGGGTAGAACTCCATGGGCACAGCAGCCCAGGCTGAGCTCCACCTCCCCTTCAAATCCGTCAGGCAGCCATCCACTCTGTTCCACAGAAGAGGAAGCAGAAACCTGAGTGGGAAGGCCCAGCCCGGTTGCTAGACTGTGCAGCTCCACCAGAGGATGCTTAGTGCCAGACAACAGCCCTGGAGGTTTCACCAACCTGGGTATAGATTCCAGCCCAGATCTGAGGGGTTAGAAAGTAGCAGGAGTCCCCAGGCTTTGTGGCTTGCATTTTTAGGAACCCAGCCTCTGGTCTGGAGATAGTGTTTATCATCTCCGTTATATGAGTAGGAAACTGCCTTTGGGATTCAAACGTGGATCTGTGAGATAGTCATTGTTGCCTCCTGGCAGGTGAGACCCCACTAAGACAGAGGCTGGGGGGAGGGGCAATGGGGCCACTCACAGGATCCCAGGGCCGGGGTGGGCGGCCATTGTGGTGCTGGAACTTGTGCAGTGCACGGAAGGCCTGATGCAGGCAGTGGGCACGGTGAACTTCCTGGGGACTCTGGGCCACCACACGGGGCTGGAGCAGGGCAGCATCCAGGGGCTCCTGCAGGGGACACTTGGCTCAGGGTCAGGTCCAGAACACTATGGACCCCTTGAGGCTCCCAAGCTCCCCCACCTCAGATGCACTTCCACTCACATGGCTCACAGTCTTGGGTCTCTTGACCTCAGTGACAGCCCCGCCACGCAAGTAACAGGAGAAAGTTGTCGTGTCTCCAATCTCCAAGGTCCCATCCTCTGGGGGAGATCCAGCCTAGTCAGTATGACCTCTGAACCTGAGTAGTTCCTCACTCCCCATCCTGTCTTGCATCTATGTCCTTGACCTGCTCCACCCTGGGGAAGGTAGAGGGAAAACCTATTCCCAAGGACCAGGCTGTGTCCGCCCCCAATGGGGGCTTGGGCACTGAGCCTGGAGTTGGAATTGGGTTGGCTTACCCTGCACATGGATAGGCCGGGGAGCACAGCCGTTGAGCTCAACCATGCCCTCAATGCCTGAGAAAGTCACCAAATCCCCATCGCAGAAGTAGTGGGCATTAGCTTCTTCTCTCAGAGTGAGAATGCCAGGGGAGCCCTGGATAAGAGGTGGTTTGGCTCAGGGGTGCTTGTACCTGCCTTCCACAGGCTCCGGTAGCCCCTCCTCAGTCAGCAGGTGAGTGCCCACACCTTAGCACCCACCTGGGAGATGTGCTGGATGGCAGCCGTTATGGGTTCTGCCTCTGTAGGGTCCTGCACAGTGAAGTCCTCACCAAAGTCACAGAACAACTGCCTGTAGTGGGTGGTAGGGGTCACTGAGATGGTTCATGGTTAACCATCTCGGTTGTGATGAAGAGTTGGGGACACTAGGACAAGGCCAGAGGGCCAGAATCAGGAAAGGAATGCTGGGAGAGGCTCGGAAGCTGGGGTTTGAGGGAGTTACTGGAGCAGGTTTGGAGGCTGGGGTGGAAGAAGCAGAGGGCTGGGACTGAGGGCCAGAATCAGGAGGGGATGCTGGGACAGGCCCGGGGCTGGATGGAGGGGCACTGGAGCAAGCCTGGAGCTAGGGGCAGCACTGGGACCAGTTGCTGTCTGCAATGTGGTAGGCTAGTCAGGCAGTCTCACTCACCCCACAAGGCCCCTGGTGTCAGCCACCAGAAAGCAGACTCCGTGCTTGTGGCATACGGTGCCCACCTTCAGTTGCTCCTCCAGCGTTGAGGCAGTCAGCACTACCACCTGGGTGGACCTCGTGATCAGCAGGGCCAAAACACTGCCCAGCCCACCCTGCAGCTAGGGGCTGGAGGACAAGACTGGGCTGGCCTGGAAAGTGGGGCTGGTAGGGCACCTGGAAGTCCAGCAGCAGGTCCTCGGTGATATCACCTTTGTGGATGCAGACCTGGACAGCTCCATTGAGCTTAGCCACAAGTTCTTGAGATGCCTCAGCCCTGCTCTTTTCCAAGTCCTCCTCTGAGAGGAAAAACTAGAGAGACAGTCTGACTTGAGTAAGGAGATTTCTCTTGGGTGCTACCTCCACCCTGGTCTAAGAACCCATAACCTCCCAGGACCCTTACCTGGGCAGCCAGGTCGGACCAGCAGGTGGGGTGGGGATCATGCAGAGTGAGGCTGCCCACGCCCATCAGGACCAGGTTCTTGGCCACCTCAGCCCCCAAGCCCTGAAGGCCTGACAGCAGAACCTTGGCTCCCTGAATCCTCTGCATGGCTGGCAAGCCCAGCACATACCTGTGGATGGGAAGTAAAAGGGCAGACAAGTAGAGATCAGAGGTCAGAAGGCCACCCCTCTCCTCTCCCCACTCCCCACCTCGGGCCTCACATCTGCCTCGAGTACAGCTCCTCATCCAGCAACTTGGAGGTCTCCACGACATCCATCCTGAGGCCTGGGGCTAGACAACAGGCTGCAGCGCTTACAGATAGGGTCTCTGTGTGGGAGGCAGTGCCAGCAGAGGCCAGTGCCCAGCTGTGGATAGAGCAAACAGGAACTCAGTCTAAGGAAGTGAAGGATGCTGCTGGTCACAGCTTTCTTTCTGGTTCCTCTATCATTTCGGGGAAAACAAAAGTGAAAGTTAAACTAGATTCTGAGCTGGCTCCTAGTCCTGCCTCCAGCCTGGACAGCCTAGCTTGGCAAAGATGAGTTCTGGCAGCCCTAGGACACAGGCAGGGTGGGACAGAACTCCTGGGTGTATCTGGCCTCTGGCAGAACAAGTACCTCTCTTGAAGAAGGGGGCAGGGCCATAGGAGGGACCTATGTGGGCTGGATACAATGGTTTCCTGTGGCTCCCTAGGTGTCCCAAACCTCAGGCCCCTATTCTCCTCAGGTGCCCCTGCCTGAATGGGCTTCCTGCCCCCAGAGTGCTGGTGGGAACTCCCTCGTCCTGAGGACTCATCTGGCCTGCTGTCCACCACACAGAAACTTAGAGACCCTAGAGGGCAGAGGTAGTCTCATCCCAGAGGCTGTGGGAGCTTGTGAGTTTATGTTGTCCCACCCCTAGGGCCCAAACCACAGACCTGGGTGGAGCCTGACATCTTTGGGGGTAACTGCTTGGCCCTGAGCCATCTCCTCAGAGAATAAGGATTCCCCTCTGCCCACAGCTGCCAGAACAGGACAGATGGCAGCCCTAGGTAGCCAGTCAGGGATGAGACCCAGGAGTCAAAGAGGGTGGTCAGTCTCTGAGTGCCAGACCTGAGAGTGGGAGGCACATGGCAGCCATGATCACGTGTCTTTATTTTTCATTTAAACTTTTATTTTGAGATAATTGTAGACTAAAAGGAAGTTGCAAAAATAGTACAGAGAGGTCCTGTGCACCCTTCATCCACAGATGTGTCCTTTTGCCTTCTAAGAACTTGGGGCCAGTTCTCTGGGGGATGGACCACAGCTCCCCATAAAACTCTACTATAGCTAAACCAGGTGATGTCATAACTTTTTTTTAACTTGTGGTAAAATTCATATAACATTAAAATAACCATTTTAAAGTGTATAATTCAATGGCATTTAGTGATTTCACAATGTGGTGCAACCACCACCTCTCTCCTAGTTTCAAAACTTTTTCATAACCCACTGAAAAACACCCCTACCACATTAAATAATCACTACCCATCCCCCACCTCAATCCCCTGGCAAACACTCAACTATATTCTGTCTCTAGGGATTTGCCTATTCTGGATATTTCAGATAAAAGTATCATACAAAGTATGACCTTTGGTATCTGCTTTCTTTCACTTAGCATAATGTTTTCAAGGTTCATACAAATTGTAGTATGCATCAGTACTTAATTCCTTTTTATCGCTGAATAATATTCCATTGTTTGCATATATCACAATTTATCCAGTCACCTGTTGATGGACATTTGAGTTGTTTCCACCTTTTGGATATTATGAATAGTGCTGCTGTGATAATTCTTGAACATGTATTTGAATACTTGTTTTCAATGCTTTTGGGATTCCACCTAGGAGTGGAATTGCTGAGTCATATGGTAATTCTATGTTTAATTTTTTTTATTGATGTCTTAATAGTTTATAACATTGTGGGGTTTTAGTTATACATTATTATTTGTCTGTCACCATGTAGATGCATCCCTTCACCCCCTTGTGACCACACCCCACCCCCCTTCCCCTTGGTAACCACCAATCAGTTCTCTCTGTCCGTGTGTTCACTTATATTCCATATATGAGTGAGTTCATGCAGTGTCTGTCCTTCTCTCTCTGGCTTATTTCACTTAACATAATACCCTCTAGGTCCATCCATGTTGTTGCAAATGGGACAGTTCTGTCTTTTCTTATGGCTGGTAGTATTCCATTGTATATATACACCACATCTTCTTTAACCAATCATCAGTCGAGGGACACTTGGATTGCTTCCACTTCTTGGCTATAGTGAATAAGGTTGCAATGAACATAGGGGTGCATAAGCCTCTTTGGATGGTTGATTTCATGTCCATTGGGTAGATGCCCAAGAGTGGGATTGCTGGATCATAAGGTATTTCTATTTTTAAGTTTTTTGAGGAATGCCCATACTGTTTTCCATAGAGGCTGCACCAGTTTGCATTCCCAACAGCAGTGAATGAGGGTTCCCGTTTCTCCACAACCTCTCTAGCATTTGTTGGTTTTTGTCTTGGTGATTACAGCCATTCTAACAGGTATCAGGTGATATCTTAGTGTAGTTTTGATTTGCATTTCCCTGATGATTAGTGATGTTGAACATCTTTTCATGTGTCTATTGGTCATCTCTATCTCAACCTTGGAAAAATGTCTGTTCATATCTTCTGCCCATTTTTTGATTGGGTTGTTTGTTTTTTTGTTGCTCAGTTGTATGAGATCTTTATGTATTACAGAGATTAATCCCTTGTCAGATAAACGATTTGCGAATATTTTCTCCCAGATGGTGGGTTGTCTATTCATTTTGATCCTGGTTTCATTTGCCTTGTAGAAGCTCTGTAGTCTGATGAAGTCCCACTTGTTTATTTTTTCTTTTATTTCCCTTGTCTGAGTAGACATGGAATCTGAAAGGATCCCGTTATGACCAGTGTCAATTAGTGTACTGCCTATATTTTGTTCCAGGAGTTTTATAGTTTCAGGTCTCATTTTCAGGTCCTTAACCCATTTTGAATTGATTTTTGTATATGGCGATAGGAGATGGTCTACTTTCATTCTTTTGCATGTTGCTGACCAATTTTCCCAGGACCATTTATTGAAGAGACTTCCCTTTCTCCATTGTATGTTCTTTGCTCCTTTGTCGAAGATTAGCTGTCCATAGGTGTGTGGTTTTATTTCTGGGCTTTCAATTCTGTTCCATTGATCTGTGTGTCTATTTTTGTACCAGTACCATGATGTTTTGAGTACTATAGCTCTATAGTATATTTTGAAATCAGGGATTGTGATGCCTCCAGCTTTGTTCTTTTTTTTTCAGGATTGCTTTAGCTATTCAGGGTCTTTTGTTGCCCCATACGAATTTCAGTATTTTTTGTTCTATTTCCGTGAAGAATGACATTGGGATTCTGATTGGGATTGCATTGAATCTGTAGGTTGCTTGAGGTAGAATGGACATTTTAACAATATTTATTCTTCCAATCCATGTGCATGGAATATTTTTCCATTTCTTTATGTCTTCCCACGATTTCTTTCAATAGTGTCTTTTTTTTTTTTTTTTTTTGCGAGGAAGACCAGCCCTGAGCTAACATCCACTGCCGAACTTCCTCTTTTTGCTGAGGAAGACTGGCCCTGGGCTAACATCTGTGCCCATCTTCCTCCACTTTATATGGGACACCGCCACAGCGTGGCTGAGAGGGAGTGTGTCGGCAGGAGCCCGGGATCCGAACCTGCGAACCCTGGGCTGCCAAGCACGAACTTAACCACTGCGCCACCGGGCAGCCCCCTCAATAGTGTCTTATAGTTTTCATTGTATAGGTCTTTCACCTCCTTGGTTAAATTTATTCCCCGATATTTTATTCTTTTTGTTGCAATTGTAAATGGGATTGTCTTTTTGAGTTCTCTTTCTGTTAGTTCATCATTAGTGTATAGAAATGCCACTGATTTTTGTAAGTTGATTTTATACCCTGCCACTTTGCTGTAGTTGTTGATTATTTCTAGTAATTTTCCAATGGAATTTTTTTGGGTTTTCTATGTATAAGATCATGTCGTCTGCAAATAGTGAGAGTTTCACTTCTTCATTGCCTATTTGGAGTCCTTTTATTCCTTTCTCTTGCCTAATTGCTCTGGCCAGAACTTCCAGTACTATGCTGAATAAGAGCGGCAAGAGTGGGCACCCTTGTCTTGTTCCTGTGCTCAAAGGAATGACTTTCAGTTTTTCCCCGTTGAGTAGGATGTTAGCTGTAGGTTTGTCATAAATGGTCCTTATTATGTTGAGGTACTTTCCTTCTCTACCCATTTTGTTGAGAGTCTTTATCATAAATGGATGTTGGATCTTGTCGAATGCCTTCTCTGCATTGATTGAGATGATCATGTGGTTTTTATTCTTCATTTGTTAGTGTGGTGTATCACGCTGATTGATTTGTGGATCTTGAACCATCCCTGTGTCCCTGCTATAAATCCCACTTGATCATGGTGTATGATGTTTTTGATGTATTGCTGTATTTGGTTTGCCAGTATTTTGTTGAGGATTTTTGTGTCTGTGTTCATCAGCGATGTTGGCCTGTAGTTTTCCTTCTTTGTATTGTCCTTGTCTGGCTTTGGTATCAGGATGATGTTGGCCTCGTAGAATGTGTTAGGAAGTATTCCATCTTCCTCTATTTTTTGGAATAGTTTGAGAAGGATAGGTGTTAAATCTTCTTTGAATGTTTGGTAAGATTCTCCAGGGAAGCCATCTGGTCCTGGGCTTTTATTTTTTGGGAGGTTTTTGATTACTGTTTCAATCTCTTTACTTGTGATTGGTCTATTCAGATTCTCTATTTCTTCTTGATTCAGTTTTGGGAGGTTGTATGCGTCCAAGAATTTGTCCATTTCCTCTAGGTTGTCCAATTTGTTGGCATAAAGTTTTTCATAGTATTCCCTAATAATCCCTTGTATTTCTGTGGTATCTGTTGTAATTTCTCCTCTTTCATTTCTAATTTTATTTATTTGAGTCTTCTCCCTTTTTTTCTTAGTGAGTCTGGCTAAGGGTTTGTCAATTTTATTTATCTTCTCAAAGAACCAACTCTTTGTTTCATTGATCCTTTCTACTGTTTTTTGTTTGTTTGTTTGTTTCAATTTTATTTATTTCTGCTCTGATTTTTATTGTTTCCCTCCTTCTGCTGATTCGGGGCTTTGTCTGTTCTTTTTCTAATTCTGTTAGGTGCAGTTTAAGGTTATTTATTTGGGATTTTTCTTGGTTATTAAGGTGGGCTTGTATTGCTATGAATTTCCCTCTCAGGACCGCTTTTGCTGCATCCCATATGAGTTGGTATGGTGTATTTTCCTTTTCATTTGTCTCCAGATAGCTTTTCATTTCTCCTTTAATGACATCAACAATCCATTGGTTGTTCAGTAGCATGTTATTTAGTCTCCACATCTTTGTCCCTTTCCCAGTTTTTTCCTTGCAGTTGATTTCTAGTTTCACAGCATTATGATCAGAAAAGATGCTTGTAATGATTTCAATCTTCTTAAATTTATAGAGGTTTGCCTTGTTTCCTAATATATGGTCTATCCTTGAGAATGTTCCCTGTGCACTTGAGAAGAGTGTGTACTCTGCTGTTTTTGGGTGCTCTGTATATATCTATTAAGTCCATTGTGCCTAGTTTTTTGTTTAAGTCCATTACTTCCTTATTGACTTTTTGTCTGGATGATCTATCCATTGATGTAAGGGGGGTATTAAGATCCCCTACTATTATTGTGTTATTGTTAATATCTCCTTTTAGGTTTTTTAGCAGTTGTTTTATGTACTTTGGTGCTCCTGTGTTGGGTGCCTAGATATTTATAATTGTTATGTCTTCTTGGTGAAGTGTCCCTTTTATCATTATATATTGCCCCTCTTTGTCTCTCATTACCTTTTTTATCTTGAAGTCTACTTTGTCTGATATAAGTATGGAGTATGGCAACTCCTGCTTTCTTTTGTTTGCCATTAGCTTGGAGTATCATTTTCCATCATTTTATTTTGAGTCTGTGTTTGTCTTTAGAGCTGAGATGTGTTCCCTGGAGGCAGCAAATTGTTGGATCTTGGTTTGTAATCCATCCCACCGCTCTGTGTCTTTTGATTGGAGAATTCAATCTGTTTACATTTAGAGTGATTATTGATATATGAGAGTTTAATGTTGCTATTTTATTGTTCATTTTCTGGTTCTTTTGCATTTCCTTCGTTTCTTGTCGCATGTGTTTCGGACTGCCAATTAAGTTTGGTATTTCCACATGATGCTTCTCTTAGGTTTCTCTTTATTTGTCATGTGTGGTTCTCTTCTGGTTATTTGTTTAGTGGTTACCGTGAGGTTTATATAAAAGATGTCCTGGATAAGATAGTACATTTTCAGATGCCTCTTATTTCCTTAGGCTGAGTCGATTCCATCCCTTTCCTCTTCCCCTCCTTCTTTGTTGTCACTGCTTATTCCATCTTGTGTCGTGCGTGTCTGTTTACAGTGATGAGCTTGAATTAATTTTTGATGTTATCCAACTGTAGTTTGTTCTGGTTTAGTATCCTTGCTTTTCTCCTTGTTGTTATCTTTGTATCCCCTTTCTGTTTTTTTTTTTTTTTCCAGGCCTAAGGGCCTTCTTGGGAATTTCTTGTAGTGGGGGGTCTTGTGGTGATGAACTGTCTTAGCTTTTGTTTATCAGGGAGAGTTATTATTTCTCCTTCATATTTGAAGGATATTTTTGCTGGATAAAGTATTCTTGGCTGAAGGTTTTTGTCTTTCATGATTTTGAATATATCATTCCAGTCTGTGCTAGCCTGTAGAGTTTCTGTCGAGAAATCAGCTGAGAGCCTGATGGGGTTTCCTTTGTATGTTATTTTGTTTTTTTGTTTAGCTGCCCTTAATATTGTTTCCTTGTCACTGAGTCTTGTCAACTTAGCTATTATGTGGCGTGACGATTGTTTGTTCCTGTTTATATATCTAGGTGATCTATTGATTTCATCCACTGTTATTTCCATCTCATTCCCTAGATTTGGGAAGGTCTCAGCTATTATTTCTTTGAACAAACTCTCTGCTCCTTTTTCTCTTTCTTCTCCTTCTGAAATACCTATTATCCTTATGTTGCTTTTCCTCATTGAGTCTGATATTTCTCGAAGAATTTCTTCATTTCTTTTTATTCTTAGCTCTCTCTCCTCCTCTATCTGGAGTGTTTCTGTGTGACTATCCTCGATAATGCTAATTCTTTCCTCCATATTGGGATCAGTTCTGCTCTTTAAAGACTCTGTTTTTTCCACTATCTCGTCTATTTTGTTTTTCATCTCCAATAATTCTCATTGATTTTTCTTTATGGTTTCAATCTCTTTTGTGAAGAAATCCTTGAATTCGTTGATTTGTTTCTGTGTGTTCTCTTGTATTTCGTTGAGTTTGTTTATGATAGCTATTTTGAATTCTCTGTTGTTCAGGTTATAGCTTTCTGTGCCTTCAGGGTTGGTTTCTGGGTGTTTGTCATTTTCCTTTTGGTCTGTAGACATAATAAACCATTCTATAGATTCCACGGCTTTACCTTTCCTTTCATTTTGAAGGAATTTTTCCTCCTGCAGTTTCTACCTGCTGCCACTGGATGGAGATCGCAAGCAGTGTGCTCTGAGACCACTGCAGTCCCCAGAAGGATTGTGCCGATGCGCAGGGCGTGTGGGGGGAGGGGTTCTCTCTTTCTCATGCTCCACCCAGGGGTTTCCTTTCTGGCTCTCTTGGGGCGTTTGCCACACCCCGAAAACAATCCGTCGTCGCTTCCCAGTGGGGATCTCTTGACAGTCTGTGAGAGCACCTGGAGGGTGATAGTTTTCCCTGCAGAGGGCCGCCCCTCCCCCCTTTGTCTGCGAGCCATGCTGTCTTTGCCAACCGATTGGGGAGGGGGAGTAAAACTCCTTACCTCTCCTCCCGTCCTTTGGGGCTTCCTGTGCCTCCACCGTCAGTTGTATGTCAGCAAGGGTTTCTTAGAAGTCCTTTGTAGTGTTTGATTGACCTCTGTTGGTATGCAAATGATGTTTTTGTTGTGTCTTAGGGGGCAGAGATTCAAAGAGGGAATCTCACTCTGCCACGATGCTGATGCCACTCCTCTATGTTTAATTTTTTGAGGGACCAACAAACTGTTTTCCACCAGCAATGTAGAAAACTCCTATTTCTCCATATTGTGGCCAACACTGGTTTTTCTTTTTTTAAAAAAATTATTCCATCCTAGTGGATGTGAAGTGGTAGGTAATCGTGGGTATTTTTTTCATTCAATAAGCATTTATTGAGTGTGTCGTAAGTACTGGGTACAGAAATGGGCCAGATTGTCTTTTTGTAACTGGCTTATTTCACTTAGCAAATGTCCTCATTCCATCCATGTTGTAGCATATTGCAGAATTTCCTTCCTTTTTAAGGCTGAGTAATATTCCATGGTATGTATATACCACATTTTGCTTACCTATTCATCCATCAATGGACACTTGAGTTGCTTCCACGTTTTGGCTATTGTGAATAATGCTGCTATGAACATGGGTGTACAAATATCTTTTTGAGATTCTGCTTCTAATTCTTTTGAGCATCTAACCAAAAGTGGAATGGCTACATCATATGGTAATTCTATTTTTAATTTTTGAGGAACTACCATACTGTTTTTCCAAGCAGTTGTACCATTTTACATGCCTACCATCAGTGCACAAGGATTCCAATTTGTTTGAATCCTTACTAACACTTTTCTGTTTTTTTGATAGTAGCCATTCTAATGCATGTGAGATGGTATCTTATGGTAGTTTGGTTTACATTTCTTTGATGATTAGTGATATTGAGCATCTTTTCATGTGCTTTGTTGGTCATTTGAATATCTTCCTTGGAGAAATGTCTATTCAAGTCCTTTCCCCTTTTTTGAATTAAGTTGTTTGTTATTGAGTTTGAAAAGTTCTCTGTATATTCTGGATATTATCCCTTATCAGATATGCGATTTGCAAGTACTTTCTCCCATTCTATGGGTTGCTTTTCTACTATGTGGATAGTGTCTTTTTGGTGTCAGTTCTTTTTTAAATGTTTGATAGCATCACCAGTGAAGCTATCTGGTCCTGGACTTTTCTTTTTGGGGAATTTTTTGAATATTGATTCAATCCCCTTACTAGTTACAGGTCTATTCAGATTTTGTATTTCTTCTTGAGTCAGTTTTGCTAGTTTCTGTGTTTCTAGAAATTTGTTCATTCAATTAGGTTATCCAATTTGTTGGTGTACAATTGTTCAAAATATTCTCTTATAATTTTTATTGCTGTAAAATTGGTATAAATGTTCCCACTTTCATTTCTGATTTTGATAATTTGAGTGTTCTTTTTTCCTTAGTCAACTTATCTAAAAGTTTGTCATTTTGTTGATCTTTTCAAAGAACGAGCTTTTGGTTTTGTTGATTTCCTCTATTGTTTTTTTAGGATTCTGACACCAATTCCAATGTGCATATTTATTCTACACCACCAAGCAATTCTCCAAAACCAGCTGGGTGTCCTACAATTCAATTCTGAAACTATCTACCTGGACATAGCATCAGATCCCACAGGTTAAGGGCTCAGTCCTACAAGACTGCCCTCTTCCCCCAACTTCAGACACCAATCACAAGTCCAGGTTGTAGCTGTGCTTTTGACTGATCAGCTATAGATTAGAGGTTCCCACAACCCCTTCTTTGGGTTTGATTCATTTGCTAGAGTGGCTCACAGAACTCAAGGAAACATTTTACTTTCTAGATTACCAGTTTATTATAAAACGATGTAACTCAGGAACAGCCAGATGGAAGGGATGTATAGGACAAGGTATGTGGGAAGGAGCATGGAGCTTCCATGCCCTCTCTGGGGGCACCAATCTCCCTGTATCTCCATGTGTTCACCAACCTGGAAGCTCTCTGAACCCCATCCTTTTGGGTTATTATGGAGGCTTCATTACATAGGCATGATTGATTAAATCATTGGCCATTGGTAATTGAACTCAATCTTCAGCCCTTCTCTCCTCCCAGGAGGTGGGAGGGGTGGGATTGAAAGTTCCAACACTCTAGTCACATGGTTGGCTCCACTGGCCACCAGCTCCCATCCTTAGGTACTTTCCAAAAGCCACCTCATTAACATAACAAAAGACCTTTATCACTCTTATCACAAGAAATTCCAAGGGTTTTAGGAGCTCTGTGCCAAGACAAAGATCAAATATATATTTATTATAAATCACAATAGCACATTTTCTATTGTCTATTTGATTTATATCTATTCTAATCTTTATTATATCTTTTCTGCTAGCTTTGGGTTTAGTTTGCTCTTCTTTTTCTAGTTTCATAAAGTGTTCAGTGGGGTTATTGATTTTAGATCTTTCTTCTTTTTTTTTTTTGTGAGGAAGACTGGCCCTGAGCTAACATTCGTTGCTAATCCTCCTCTTTTTGCTGAGGAAGACTGGCCCTGGGCTAACATCCATGCCCATCTTACTCCACTTTATATGGGACGCCGCCACAGCATGGCTGACAAGCAGTGCATCAGCAGGCGCCCGGGATCCGAACCCGCAAACCCCAGGCTGCCAAAGCGCGAACTAAACCGCTGAGCCACTGGGCGGCCCCTATCTTTCTTCTTTTTTAATGTAGGTGTTTATAGCTATAAATTTCCCTCCCAGTACAGCTTTTGCTGCTTCCCATAAGTTTTGATATGTTGTGTTTTCATTTTCAATCATCTCAAGGTATTTTCTAATTTCCCTTGTGATTTCATCTTTGACCCATTGCTTAAGGGAGTATTGTCTGAGAGTCATGTCAGGGAAGATGGCAGAGTAGAAAACTCCAGGAATCTGCCCCTCTATTGAGACAACAACTGAGCTGGCTGAAACTGTCTGAAGCAACTATTTTGGAAATTTAGAGTCAGGTAGAACACTTTCAGCATCCGGGGAGAACCTGATGAAAAGACTGGTAAATTTAGGTGAATTTCTACTTTTCTCCTATCTGCTACTACCCCTAATCCCATGTCAGGAAGTAAGGGCAGAGTTTCCACATAACTCCTCACACCCTACACACATAGTTCCCCTATTGAAGGACATCTTGGTTGCTCCTAATTTTTCAGCAGTTATGAATAAAGCAGCTACAAACATTCATGTGCAGAGTTTTGTGTGGACATAAGTTTTTAACTCATTTGGGTAAATACCTAGGAGTACAACTGCCGGGTTATGATGCAACTATGTTTAGCTTTGTAAGAAATGGCCAAAGTGTACCATTTTGCATCCCCACCAGCAATGAATGAGACTTCCTGTTGCTCCCCATCCTTGTCAGGTTTTGGTGGTGTCAGTGTTTTGGATTTTAGCCATTTTAATAGGTGGGTAGTACTAATCTCATTGTTTTTAATTTGCAGTTCTCTGATGACATTGTGATGTTGAACTTTTCATACACTTAGCCATCTGTAGATCTTTGGTGAGGTGTGTGTTCAGACCTTTGCCCATTTTTTAATTGGATTGTTTCTGAAGTTTTAGGAGTTCTTTGTATATTTTAGATACCAGTCCTTTATCAGATGCTTTTGCAAAGATTTTCTCTCCATCTGTCTTCTCAGTCTCTTACAGTATCTTTCACAGAGCAGAAGTTTTAAATTTTAATGAAGTCCAAATTACAAATTTTTATCTTTCATGAGTCATGCTTTTAGTGTCTAAAAAGTCATCAACAAACACAAGGTCACCTAGATTTTCTCTTATGTTATCTTCTAGGAGTTTTATAGTTTTGTGTTTCACATTTGGGTCTATGATCCATTTAGACTTAATTTTTGTGAAGGTATAAGAACTGTGTCTAGATTTTTTTTTTTTTTTTTTTTTGCATGTGGATATCCACCTGCTCCAGCACCATTTGTTGAAAAGACTACCCTTTCTCCATTGAATTGCCTTTGCTCCTTTGTCAAAAATCAGTTGTCTGTATTTGAGTGAGCCTATTTCTGGGCACTCTATTCTGTTCCACTGATCTATTAGTCTATTCTTTTGCCAATACCATACTGTTTTGATTTGTGTAGCTTTATGGTAAGTCTTGAAGTTGGGTAGTGTCAGTCTTCTGACTTTGTTCTTCTCCTTCAATATTGTTGTGTGTATTGGTCTTTTGCTTTTCCATATAAACTTTCCCATCAGTTTGTTGATATCAACAAAATAACTTACTGGGACTTGGGGGGAGGATTTTGTTGAATCTGTAGATCAAGTTGTGAAGAACTGACATTTTGACAATATTGTGTCTTCCTATCCATGTATCTGGAATATCTCTCCATTTATTTAGATCTTCTTTGATTTTCTTTCATCAGAGTTTTGTAGTTTTCCTTACATTGATCTTGCACATATTTTGTTAGATTTATACCTAAATTTTTTTTGGGGTGCTAATATAAATGGTATTGTTTTTATTTGGGGTGTATGTGTGTGTGTGTGTGTGTGTGTGTGTGTGTGAGGAAGACTAGCCCTGAGCTAACATCCATTGCCAATCCTCCTCTTTTTTTGCTAAGGAAGACTTGCCCTGGGCTAACATCCATGCCCATCTTCCTCTATTTTATATGGGACACCACCACAGCATGGCTGACAGTGTGTCAGCTGCACCCGGGATCCAAACCCACAAACCCTGGGCTGCCAAAGTGTGAACTAAACCGCTACGCCACCAGGCCGGCCCCTAAATGGCATTGTTTTTAATTTCAACTGTTAATTGCTGATATATAGGAAAGCAATTGACTTTTGTGACTCTGGTGTGTCTTTCATTTCAGTAATTGTACTTTTCAGTTCCAACATTTGTGACAGGTTCTGTCAAATGCTTTTTTTCCTGTGAATGGGCCATACTTTCCTGTTTATTTATATGCTTTATAAATTTTTGTTGAAAATTGGATATTCTGAGTATCATGTTATGATAACTCCGGAAACTGTATTCTCCCACTCTTCAGGGATTGTTAAATTTTGCTTCTTGAGGGCTGAAGCTGTGCATTTGTGACTTATCCAAATTATTTTAGCAAAGTATGTGTTCCTTGTGTATGGTCGCTGAATTTTCTGTTCAATTATAAAGACTTTCTTATTAAAAAAAAAAAAAAAGGCACTGGGCACTGCACTAGCCTTTTAAATCTTCTGATAGATGCTACCACCAGGCAAGCCATTGCAGCCAAGAGGGCTGAAACCAAGGCAAACATCTCAGGGTACCACCAAACCCAAAGTGCACAACCCCAAATTTTCAGAGGGCAAGGTCCCCTCTGCCCACCCTGGCACCAACCAGCTGCTTTCGGGACTGGAGCTGCTAGCCCCGCAACCATGGTGGGGCTGAGGAATGGGTGATGGTGCTAGTTCAAGCACAGGCTCTCCCTTCATTCAGTATTTTCCTTGTTGTCTGATCAGATTCCAGAGTTCTGAAATAATTTATTACAATTGTTCTTTCCAGCTCTATGTATTTAGGTCTGTCATAAGGTTTTGTGTTTTGTTGGTGACTATCACCACTATCTATTTCCAAAACTTTAAAATCACCCCAAACAGAAACTCTAGCCATTAAGCAATAACTCCCCATTTTCCCCTCACTCTAGCCCCTGGCAACCTCTATTCTACTTGAGGTTCTATTCTATTCTTCTCTATGAATTTGCCCATTCTAGATACCTCATTTAAGTGGAATCATACAAATTTGTCTTCTGTGTCTGACTTACTTCACTTAGCTGTCATAAGTTCTTAGCCTATAATGCTGACTCATTAGGCCCCCACAACTGGGAGGTTGGTGCTATTGTCCCCACTTTAAAGGAGCTGAGGCACAGAGGCTAGGTAATTTGTCCCAGATCACTCAGCTGGTAAGAAGGGTGCTATTATCCAGCCACTGCACACCTTAACTTGATGCTGCACTTCCCCTCACTAAACATCCTTGGCTCAAGGTAGCACCAGAGGAGTCCTACTCCCTTAGCCAACAGCATCATTTCTCCCCATGAAGCCCCCATGCTCCTCCAGATCTGCTGAAACGTTCACTCACACTCTCATTCCCTGTGCCAGGCCCATGCTGGGCCCTGCAGAAACAGGTGAACTCCCACTCAGTAGTGAGAGAGGGAAATATAGGGGGCCTCACCTAAGCTAGGGGTCAAGAAGGGAAGTCTTCTAGCAGAAAGTACTCTCAAAGCTAAGACCCAAAGGCTAGCAATTTGGCTGGCAGGGTTGAGAGGTGGGAAAGGGAGGAGGTTTCACTGGTTATTTGTTGTGCTTGCTGTGAGTTTCTGTGTAGCTAGACCTCAGTTTACTCATTCACTTTCCTGCCTATGGCCTGTGGGTTGTGTCCAGGTTCAAGACTGTGGACAAAGCTGCAGTGATTTCATTCTTGCTAGAGTCTCTTTGTGCCCTAGGGGAGGGCACATGCCTAAGGGTGGAACTGCTGGTCTGAGTCTAGGTGAAGGTCCTGCTTTAGGAAGTCATGCCAAACAGTTTTCCAAAGTGTTGGTGCAAACTTACATGCCCAGAGCCAGGAAGAAGAGATTCTATCTTTTTTATTTTACATAGAAATCTTCCCCTCATCCTCTCCCCAGCACCATCCCCTATTCTCCACCCTGCTTGGCTCAGCCCATGCCCAGCAGCAAGTTGGAGGCTGGCAGAAGCTTGGGCAGGCTGAAGCTGCCTGAGAAGCCTCAAGCACTTTGGTCCGGTCAACAAGATACTGGTCCGGAGGACCAGAAACACCCCAGCCACATCTGATCATGGCTATAAATGGGAGCCTGGAACAAGGAGCATGTCCTGCTGGCAGGAACAGTGAGCTAGTCACATTAACTCCCACAGGTAGTTCCCGTATGGCGGGGGTGGGGCAGAGTGAGTGCAGGAGAAGCAGTCTCTGGGCCTCACACTCACCCCATCTTCTTGTCTACCCTTGCCCTCAGGGCTAGTCCTGGAAGAGGCACCATGCCTCCAAAACTCCCTGCTGAGCCAGTCGCAGTCCTCGGCTTACAAGTCTGAGGCATGTATCTGACCATTGATCAGACTCACTGTTCTCACTACCACAGGAAGGTGTTCAGCTTGGCCTGGGAGGGAGGGAGCACTGTCCTTGCCCCCATTCTCTGCTTAGCCTTGGCCTTGGGCTTAACAGGCAGTGGGCGGATCATAGTCGTGTCAGTCTGAAGGAGATGTCAAGGAAGAGGCCTAAAGAGGGGGCAGGAAAAGCTCAGACTTGAGGGTGGGCAGCCCTGCTACACTGAGCAAGGTCTGGCTCTGCACACCTGAGGCTGCAGCCACTGGCAGGCTGAGGTATGGGGGTACAGGTAAGGGATGGTGTGGGCTCTACAGCTCAGCTCAGCTCAGCCCAATGCCACAGAACAAGGATACAGGCTGGATGAATTTTGTCCGGCCTCCAAGCCCATCGAAGCCTGTCCTAACCTAAAGCAGAAGGAAGAAGTGAGTGGGCCAGGCTAATGGGCTAGGTGACTGGCCACCCAGCCCCACCCCTGAGAGGGCTGGCACTTGCCATTTATGCTGAGATACTCACTGCATCTGTGCTGTGACAGGGCTCTGCCCTGGCCCTCTTGGGCTGTTTCTGGCCCAGGACAGCATTCCGGATGAAGACAGGGAAGGCATCAGCTAGGTCCTCATCTGGCTCTCCTACACAGCGCTGGCCGCCCAGTGAGAGCTGGGACTCCTGCAGGGGAGACCCCAGAGCCAGGTTTGATGAGCAGGATGGCAGCAAAGGAGGGGGACGGGTAGTGGTGGTGGAAGAAGATCAGATATCTGATGCCTCATCAGGAGGCTAGAAGGATAATGAGCAGGGTACCAAGGGTGGCTCCAAAGTGCCTCCATCCTGGGCCAGGAGTGAGAGGGCTCTGACAAGACTCTGCCCTCTTAGAAGTCCAGCTTCACACTCAGTCCTTGCAAGGGTTGGATGGTGACTGCCTGAACTTCTTCTGGGAAGCCTTACCTGCTTGGGGCCTTTGGGCATCTTCTTGAGAATGTCCTGAACAGGAGAGCTGCAACAGTGAGACATGAAGGCAAGAGGTGGGTGAGCAAGACACAAGGGGCAGGCGAGCCAGGCTCAGCAAGCACCTCTTAGGGAGCCACTGTGTAGCACAGCTACTGTCATGGCTGTGCGCTGGAAGGCACCTCAGTGATCCCCACACCAAGCGCAGGTCTGTGAACAGCTGGACAGCCACAGCTGTCATAGTGGTGGAGGCAGGGGAGGTTGGACCACGTCCCAATCTTGTGGCTTCCACTCAGGGTCAAGCTAATTCCAATGCTCCCCAAGTCCTCAGGCACCTTGCCATGTCCCAGACTCTATCCGGGCCTAGAGAGCCTAACTGATTCACCACCCACAGGAGAAAAGCCAGTCATGTCCTGAAACAGGCAGAAGGCATCTAATGAGCTCAGGCCTAGCCCCATCTGCTCAGAGAGAGGCCACCCCCTCCATAAGACCCTCAGTAAGTTAGATAGCCCATAAAGTGCTCTCAGAACTCAGGGGTAGGCCATCTTCCTAGATAATCTATGCAGACAGGGTCTGGGGCAGAACAGATCATGGCCACATGCCCTGGCCTCCCACTCTCACCTCCAGAACCAGACACTGTTTCCATCCAATTCCTGGGGACCCCAGCATCTGGACATCCTCCTCCTGGTATTTTCTCAGGTGGGTAGGAGGATGGTGACCTAAGGCTGACCCTGTGGCTTCTCAAAGCCAAGAGGATAGGGGCAGGATCAGGGCCTGCCCCCACAGCCTGTGGTGAGGCCACATCATGACCACGGGAAGATTCTCCACTTGCTCCAAGTCTGGCTCTGGGGAGTCTGATCTGAGTTGGGGATATCCTGGGTTCCCTCACATCCTCTGCAGTCCCTGAAGATGGTAGAAATGTCTCTAAAAGGCCTGGCAGCCTGCAGGCCCCAGGTGCCCACTTTCAACCTTTACAGAGAAAGGGGCAATGTGAGGAGGCCAGAGTATGGAGCAGGCACTGATAGGCCCCCTGACTGCAGCCCACATGCCCCAGGTTTGTTTCTCATTGCTACCAGGCCTGGCCCTGTACAGCATAGGTGCCTCCACCTCTGAGGTTGGGGAGGGGTGGGTAGCCCTGGCTTTCCCTTTTGCACTCTCCCTGGGCATCCTCCACCACCACTGCTAACATCTCAATTTCTTTCTCTTATGTCCAAAGTCTTTGATTATGAGGAAACCTGCTCAGCCCTTGACCTCCCTTATCTGAGTAGTGTATACCTACACGTATGTTCAGGAGTAGTTCTTACCTCCATAATGAACTACACTTGGCTTGCCTGGACAAGGAGACAGCCTCCCCATTCCCAGTCCCACTGCACCCCTAGTGCAGGTCCTATCCATCCTACTGTAGCTCCACACAGCTTCTTATGCCTGCCCCTGTGGGCTACTCTCTTAGGTGGTGGAGCCCTGGGATCCATGGTTTGAGATGGTTCTGCCTCAAGCATTAGCCTGAGAGGCACACAATGGAAGAGGAAGTTCAGAGTCCCTGGCTCAAAACTCCGGTGGGCAGGCATTCAAGGTATTGGGAGCACACATACTCTCAGCGCCATCAGTCCAGATCTGCCCCTACTGGGACCCCTGCGTTCTCTCCAATTCACATCCCAACACCTCTGATTGAAGGATGATGGTGAAAATTAATGAGACAAGCAAGAGAAGGGCTTTACACAAAGTAAGTACTCAGGAGAGGGAAAAAGAGGTGGCTGGAACAAAAGCCATGGCCAAGCCCAGGTGGCCCTAACTGCCCTGTCAGCCACTCAGAGCTATTAGGGCAGGGCCTGCAGAGATCTCTTAGCCCCCCACTCCCCCCCCACCCAGGCTGTGGACAGGGCCAGGGACTATCACTTACTGTGCCTTCTCTGGGCAGAGCTTCTTGGTGTGGCCATGCTGGATGCCAGAAGGCCGGGCTGGAGGGGTGTCCACAACAAAGGTGGCATTGAGATCAATATCATCACTGAAGGCTGGCCGGCGAAGCTTCAAGTTCAGCATCTCCACAGGAGCTGGGCTGCAGACAGAAATGGCCTGGATACTCAGGACCACAGTGGCAGCCCAGTAGGACAACAGCCCCTCAAGTATCAGAGATAGCTTGGCTCCAGGAGCCTGGAGCCCACACCTGGCTCAGGGCCACCCCGCAAGGAAGCCCTAATCTCTACAGAAAAAAACCACTTGGCTCAGTCCTTCACATAGCCACAAGACAGTGAAAGTCTGGAAGGCATGGAAGGAAGCAAGCAGAAATCCACACAAAACCCAAACATAAAAACAAAAGGCTACTGCCTTTTGACCAAGTAGCCTCATTTCTCAGAATGCAGTACAAGGAGCCAGTAAGAGATGTGACCACAGGTTGATGTAGAGGGATGTCCCTTCCAGTGCTACTTACCATGGCAAATGGCACAATATTAGACATGGTTAAAATGACTCCCCTAGGGGACTGGGGGGACTTTCATAGCTTGAATATGATATAGACATTAAAGTAGTGTTTCTGGAGAGTGAACTTAATAATATGGGAAAATGCTCATATGTTAAATTTAAAAAGCAATACAAAATTCTATGCTTAATAGGCACAACAAAAGAAAAACCAGATAAATTAGACTTCATGAAAATTTAAAGTTTTCTGCATCAAAAGATACTATCAACAGAGTAAAAAGCCAATCCATAGAATGGGAGAAAATATTTGCAAATCATGTATCTGATAAGGGATTAATATCCAGAATACATAGAAAATAAAACTCAACAACAAAAAATCAAACAACCCAATTCAAAAATGAGCAAAGGACTTGATAGACATTTCTCCAAAGAAGACATACGAATGGCCAATGAGCACATGAAAAGATGCTCAATATCACTAATCATTAGGGAAATGCAAATCAAAACCACCATGACATACCACCTCACGCCTGTTAGGATGGCTACTATCAAAAAAACAGAAGACAAGTGTTGGCGAGGATTCAGAGAAAATGGAACCCTTATGCACTGTTGGTGGGCATGTAAAATGGTACAACCACTGTGGAAAACAGTAAAACAGTGCCTCAAAAAATTAAAAATAGAGTTACCATATGATCTAGCCATTCCACATTTAGGTATATACTCAAAAGAATTGGAAGCAGGATCTCGAAGAGATATTTGTACACCCATGTTCATAGCAACATTATTCACAATAGCCAAAACATGGAAGCAAGCACGTGTCCATCAATGGATGAATGGATAAGCAAAAGGTGGTATATACATACAATGGAATATTATTCAGCTTTAAAAAGGAAGGAAATTCTGCAATAGGCTACAACATGGATGAACCTTGAGGATATTATGCTAAATGAAGTAAGCCAGGCACAAAAAGACAAATACTATATGATTCTACTTTTATGAAGTACTTAGAGTAGTCAATATCAGAGACTGAAAGTAGAATGGTGGTTTTCAGGGGCTGGGGGGATGAGAGAGTGGAAAATTACTGTATAATGGGTACGGAGTTTCAGTTTTACAAGATGAAAAAGTTCTGGAGATGGAGAGTGGGATGGTAGCACAACATTATGAATGTATTTAATACCACTGAACTGGATACTTTAAAACGTTGGTAAATTTTATGTTATGTATATTTTACCACAATAATTTTGGAAAAAACCTCTATGTATAGTGCAATCACATGGTTTGGTGCACACATATCTCCCCCGCCAACAGCCACCCTCCTCATATAGAAAAAAGACTGGAAGGAAATACACTGCTTGTCAACAGTGACTACCTCTACAATAAGTCCATATTTTCCAAATTCTCAACAATGAATGTGTTTTTACTTTATGATGGGGGAGGTATTCTATTAGAAAATTGCAGCCAATGGGATTTTTCTAACTCATCCAGGCCTGGTGGGGCTCCCCAGCTCCTGTGGTCAGAGGAGAACTCTGGGGAGTATTAGGGGCAGCCCCAAGAACATCCTCTCTCTTTCCACCCCTTTCAGGGAAGGTTTCAGCTCTCCTCCCACTGCTCAGGGAAAGAGGGATGAACTGTGAGGGTATTAGTCTCTGGCTAGGAGCCCACTGGGGTGTGCAGATCAGAGGAAAGGGAACTACCTGTATGGATTTGGGTAAACAATATGGAAAGCTTGGACTATTTCTTCCTTTCCCTGGGCAGGGCCCCAGAAGCTCCACCTCTTCCTTGCCTGCAAGTGGAAACAAAGGCTGCACAAACCTACCTCAAACCAGCTCCATGCTGGTTACTCTGCTTCCCGCTCTAGGAACCACAGCATAAAGCAGCAACCAGGACCACTCATGACAACTTTTTTGTACTATCTGTTATTCTGCCACTTGCCAACCTCAGCAAGTCCAGGCCCAGGTTAGGAGAGGTACACTCAAGAGGCAGGCAGGGTCTGGCTGGGGGCAGCCATTTTGCCCTCCAGGTGGCTCATGGCACAGCTTCCTGCTGCCATCTCCTTGAACCATGCCCAGTCATGCCTATGGCAGGTGGCCAGCCTTGGCTCAAGTCAAGCCAGTCTTCTTCACTTGCACCTCCTGGCCATCCACAACACTAAACTCAAGACTCAGGAGGTTCTCACAGTGCCTCCCTCACTCCCCTACACCCACATCTGGCTCATATGAACACATTTCTCATTCCCTCAAACTGTTCCTGGTATATCCTTCTTCTTTTGTGAGCTCAAACTGTGTTACCCTTCCTGCCAAGGGTCTTGCTTTCCTTCCCACCTTCTGTCTGTCCGACGAAGAGGAAGAGTCCAAGGCCCAGTAACCCTCCCTCACTGGTTAAGGTCCTGGCTTGAGGCCCTCCTGGATGATACCATCACCTTCGGGACGCTCATCCATGGCCAATGTACAGGGCCTCATGCCAGAGGCCTCAGGAGGTAAGGCAAGACACTCAAAGCCCCTCTTTTCAAAACATAGCCCAGGCCCTGGGTGGATCCATCACCTGTGTGGCCTGGAGTCAGTCAATGTTTCCTCCATGAACTCACGGCACCTGGCAGGCCTACCCCAAGCAAAGGCCTCCCCACCTCCCTTCAGCCTGGAGGTCAGGGGCCCTTGGGGTCCATGAGAAAGGTCTTCTGAATACCCCCTCTCTAGTTGTTGGTGATAGCTACCTCCTGAGGCCACCCTAAACTAACAGGATTGAAGGATAATCCTACTGCAACAAATGGAATGAGCAACCACCATCAGTACCCATAGATTTCCACAAAATTCTGGGAGAGAGAGCATGGCCAGGGGACAGGAGACCTACACAACAGCCAGCACCCACAAAGAGAGGGCTATGAATGCAAAGGAGGACCAGGGGAAGATCTGGATTTGCAGAAGCATTAAACAGGCCTGAAAACTGAAGAGTTGATGGAAGGTGAGACCTTGGCTCCACCCCTTCCTATGACTGCACTAGCAGAACACCAGGCAGCCAGGCTGCTACTCTGGGCGAAGAACTGGAAGGGCCTTTCACCTGGAACACCAAGCAAACTGTCTAGGGTGACTTAGGGGAGCTAGTATTGGACCCGACAGTAAAGCTCTCTGCATCCTGGGTTCAGGTAAGGCTCAGCATGATGCCTGCTCATTGCACACTCCCCTCAAACGCTGCTCACATAGGTTGGGTTCCCAGGCAGCCTTTTGTTACTCCTCCTCAGAGGGCCACAGGCAGCCAAGGACCTCAGGCATGGAGGGAAGTCCAAAAGAAAGGTCATGATGCATAAACACTGATCCTGAGAAACAAAATGTTAGACCATAAAACAAAGACCATATTTTGCAAAGGATGCACTCAGAGAGCAAGAAAGAATGCTTGTAAATTTAAAATGCGATTGCTGATTCAGCCTTAAAAAGGAAGGAAATTCTGACACAGGCTACAACATGGATGAACCTTGAAGACCGTATGCTAAGTGAAATAAGCCAGTCACAAAAGGACAAATATTACATGATTCCACTTATATGAGATTTCTAGAGTAGTCAAATTGATAGAGATAGAAAGTGAATGGTGGTTGCTGGGGTAGGAGGAGGGGGGAATGGGGAGTTGGTCTTTATTTTTTTGCTGAGGAAGATTCACCCTGGGCTAACATCTATTGCCAATCTTCCTCTTTTTGCTTGAGGAAGATTTGCCCTGAGCTAACGTCTGTGCCAATCTTCCTTTATTTTGTATGTGGGTTGCTACCACAGCATGGCCACCAATGAGTGGTGTAGGTCCGTGCCCAGGAACTGAACCTGGGCCACCGAAGCAGAGTGTGCCCAACTTAACCACTAGGCCACAGGGCCAGCCCTGGAGTTAGTGTTTAATTGGTAGAGAGTTTCAGCTGGGGAAATGGAAAAGTTCTCTAGATGAATGGTGATGATGGTTGCACAATGTAAATGTACTTAATGCCACAGAACTGTACACTTAAAAATGGCTAAAATGGTAAATTTTATGTTATATATATTTTACCATAAAAAAGATATGATTGATGAAGTAAAAAATTATAAAAATTAAGAAATTCTAATTAAAATTTAAGAAAATCTCCCAGAATGTAGAGTACAAAGACAAAAACACAAAGGACTGACACAGGAGGTCAGACATTAGACCTGCAGGCGTTCCAGAAAGAAAGGCCAGAGAAATTGGAGTGCAGCAGACTCTCAAAAGAATAACACAAGAAAGTTCCCAGAGCTCAAGGGAGTCTCGAGTGTTCATACTGAAAGGACCCACCAAGAGCCCGGCAGGATGAATGGAAAAGACTCTCATCCAGACTCATCCAGGAAGTCACAGAAGCCCAAGGGTAGAGGAAGCAGTCTAAAACTGTCCCAAGAGGAAAAATAGGGTTCACTTACAAAAGGGCCAAGAATCAGACGGGCATCAATTTCTCAATGGCAATCCTGGATTTTAGACAACTGGAAAGCAGAGTCTTTAGAGTTCTGAGAGAGACTAACTTTCACCTAGAATTCAAACTGGCAATCTAAGCTAAGAGCAGCATACAGGTATTTCTGACATGCACCCCAGCTCCCTTCTTTAGGAATTATTTCAAGATGAACTTTAGCAAAGCAAGGAAGTAAATCAAGAAAGAATGAGACATCAGATACAAGAATCAGTGGCTCCAACCAGGAGAGAGTTGGGAAAGTCTCAGGACAAATCCTGTCTCAGGACGGCCCACCTCTCCACTGCAACCTTGGGCACTCCCACAGCGCTGTCAGCTTGGAAAACTGGAGCTGCCCTGAATATCCACTAAGAGGGGGGTGCCTGAGTAAACATGGCTTGTGTGCCCCACACACATTGGATGTGGGAGGAATAACATGGATCTCTGTGGACTAATCTGAATATATCTTCAAGGCATTCCAGATAGTCATATTTTAAAAGCTACAGAATGACACAAAAGTATCATGAAACACCTAAAATCAAAACCCCAAATGACCCCCCCCATGGCTGTGTATGTCTCATGGAATTTTCATGTGTAATGAAGCAGAGGTCTAGGAGGGTACTCAAGCTGGTGACCTGGTATCCCCTGGGCTGGAGTGCAGGTTCAAGGAACCACCAGTGGGTGATGGGATGAAGATCAGAGGCACGTGCCAGTCCCACCAGAGTGATCTTCCTCAAGTATCCCCAACAGCTTCCATTGTCCTTAGGAAAAAACCCAGGCTCCAAGGCTGCCCATGAAGACCTGCAGATTTGGCTCACCTGCCACTGGCCCCTCTCCCCCAAGCACACCCAGCTCAGTCACACCTCAGGGTCTCTGCACTCACCATTCTCTCTGCCTGGACTGTTCTTCCTTCAGATCTGAATGAATTGAAGGAATGTGCCTGTATATTGTGATACATCAAGAAAACTTAAGTCTTCCAGATCCACATAGCAACCTGTCAGCTGTCATAGGGGAAAGGTGGATGGCAGGGTCTTTGAGGGGACCTGTAGTTTTGAGAGTCTGGCCATTAGAGCACCAAGAAGATGGGGCAAAGCTGCTACTGAGAGTTCAACAACTATTTTTGAGAGCTTGGGTCCCTAGGAGAGGACCCTGAATTTAGAACAGACTGTGCCTAGTTAAAAGAGGCCCAAAAAGGAGGGGCTAATACTAAAAGTGACAGACTTGCCACTCTAATTTTTACAGCCAGAAAAATACTGGAGAAAAAGGGAATGAAATCATCCTGCATGCAGCTTGATGGGAAGTCCAGCCCAACTTTGTAGAGATGTACAGGCTTCTCAGCTGTGGTACCCTGCTAGCTTGAAAGATGGGGGGAGAGTAGTCCTTCACGTATCAAGGTGGGCTGCAAGCCCTGGCACAAGGCTTACTCAGAATGAAGTGGGCTTATCCCCAACTGGGAGCTGCAGACCAAATCCCCAACTGGGAGCTCCCGGCTTGGCCATCTAACCCCCCAGCTTGTCTAGCTCCAAGAGGACAGGTAAGGCCTGGCAAGTAGCAGGCACTCAGTAAGGACCTGGTGTAGAACTCCAGGCCTCACAGTGGCCTGAAGTGGTAAAGAAAGTAAGCAAACACAGGTGTGCAAAGTTGAGGCAGCCTGTGTGCTTGTGCTTCCCTCACTGTGGACGCCAGACACAGAGGACAAGTGCATGGAAACACCCTGAGGCCCATGGAATGAAAAATAGAGGGAGCATCACGGAGCCTGCAGACAGCACCCTTGACTGATATCCCAGAAAAAGGAGTTTTACTTTCTGCCTTAAGGCAACTTGGGTTCTAAAGGTATGACCACTTGTGATGGTCTCTGAGACTATCAGCTCCCCAAGGGTGGGTACTAAACCTGCCAAGCTCCTGATAGAGCCCTTGTGTTACCTAGGGCTTCCAAGGTGGCATGGCCAATGGGCTCTGAGAGTGGAGTGTAGAGGAAGGACCAGAAACAGAGCCTAATTTGTCAAAATCAACCACACATTGGACCTCATAGAGAACCATGTGCGGATCAGAGGCTCACAGCCCGATCTTAGTCGAACCCAAACTGGGGAAGGCAGGCAGCTCTGGTTCCATGAAGAGACACTGGAGGATGCTAAGGTAAGAAAGGAAACAGTAAGATTGAGGAATTAAAGGTACAAACAAGAATGGGAGGAAACTGAATTGTTTGCCTTCACTCCCTCACGCAGATGCTGACCAGGTACCATGGTGTAGGGAAAGAAATGTGCATGTAAGGAAGTTGGTGGTGAGGGACACAGATTAAGATGTGGCTCTGGGTCTCCTCACAGCTGAGTGTATACAGATTCAGTGGACCAGGCTCCAACAAGACTCCAGAGCACCTCTGTGGCCCACGGCACCTGACACAGCATCTGAATAAGAAGTGCTACCTGTGCCGAGGAGAGTGAGCTTATTCCTGCTGAGGAGGCTAGAAAAGCCTCTGCAGGGCAGTTGACCCTTCAGCACGGAGAAGAGCTGAAGTACAGAAAGGCAGAGAAGCAGGAAGACAAGGAGTGTTCCACTGCGTTTGACAGTATCATACAGCTGAAGCCTAAAGATCCACCACAGCCCATAAGGCTGGCTCCATGAGTGCCTTAGGCACAGTGCCAAGGGGTCAGGGGAGACATGTCATGATGCTGAGGAGCATGGGGATGGGTTACAAGTCTCACATGGAGGTGGTGGCAAGGGAAAGGGTCAGGAGGTACCACAGAGGTTAGATGGGGCAGGCTCCAGCAACTGACTGGATGTGGGGAATGACTTTCCAAAGGACATTGAAAAATGGCTCAAATAAAAGGCTGGGTCACTAGGTTCTGTGTTTTCCGTCTGCACCATCAGCTGGGCAGCTAGGCAGGAGACAGCCCTGAGGGTACTCTCAGCCAACCAGCTTCCGTGAAACACTCAGGACAAATGGATGGCCACTCCAGGCAGGGACACCCATCCCTCTGCCTCTTGGCTCCCTCTGCTGGCAAGCTTTAATGCACACATTCCTGTGACCAGAGGGGAATTATTTTGGTGAGTGGTTTCATGTTTGTTTTAGGATCTGGAGCAGACAGATGCATTTGGTGAGGCATTCCAAAAACAGGATGTGCCGGGACAGTCAATGCTCCTGCCCCTTCTCTGACCACCCCTAGGTCCTCTCTGGCCTACCTCAGCCTCTCCTTGTCAGAGCCCAGAACTTGTCTCAAAGCTGCTTTCCAGCTAAATCTTGACTATCTCCCAGTGCAGGAGGTCCACAGCCTTCAGACCCACATGGGCCACCCACCCCACCAAAGCCAGGAGGAGTAAAGACCCTTACCAGAGAGCTCTTCCAGCTTGGGGCCCCTGCACCACCCCAGAGGGTCAACAAACCTCTCTAAAACCAGGCGGTTGACAGTCTCGCTGTCCACTGGCGGCAGGTTCAGGGTTTCCTGCAGCATCGTTAGCTTTTTTTTCAGGCTCTTAGGGAAGGAAAGAGAAGAGTGTAAAAGAAAAGCTGAGGCATCAAGTCCAGAGAGACTGCCAAAGACATGAGTAACATGCATGAAGGGCGAGCCCACCGGGAACAGAGCAAGGCCTGAAACCCCAACATCAGGCTCAGGAGGCCAGGACCACCTAGCTTCAGAACCCCTCTCTGGTAGAGCCCCGCCTCTGGTGACCTCATGGATGTACTTCAGGACAGACTGTGAGGGAAGACCCATGGTGCTGTCTGCCCTGTTCTGAGGAGGCTCAGGCTCCAGACCAGGGCCAAGGTAAACATCTTGACCCATTCTGACCCAGGAGGATGGAGGGAGCCCAGAAACACCACCACTGACTGGTGCACAGGTTCCTGGGCAGAGCTATCCCAGCTCTGCTCTTGGAGGGCACACAAACCACTCCTCATTCTGGTCTAGCCAGGGACGTCCCTCACCGTGATTTCCTTGTCAGCACTCTGTAAGTCCTTCTGGGCTGACCTCAGCTCCAACTTGGCCTGGTTTAGTTCAGAGTAGACTGTCTGTAACTACAAGAAAGTGCAGGGAGTAAAGGATGAGCCAAGGGGTGGCCATGTGCCCTGCCCCCACCTGCTACTACCCAGTGCATGCTCATGGTAGCCCAGGGTCCAGAAGAGTCTGGGGATATGGAGGGAGACCCGACTTCTATTGAGCAATGCTCATCTAGAGCTGCCCAGGAGCAAGAGCTGCTTCCTACACTCTACAGACCACGGGTGCACCATGCCCAGAAATAAAAGCAGCTGTGCTGACTGAATCAGGTTCCAAGAGCCCTATACTCTGGGCCTGGTACAAAAACAGGCCCCTGAAGCTGTCACATTTGGGACCTGTGCTCTCTGGCCAGCTGAGAGGTGCCCAGAAGCCAGGAAGAGCAGAGGGGAACATAGTGTGCACATGTTGGGGGGTTACCTACATGATCTGCCACTCTAAGTGGACAAGCCACATGGCCAGAGTAAAAGCCCAGTAAGAACCGGTAACCAGTCTCTGTGAGTCATCCAACAGCCCCATGGAGTCAGCAGCACCATCAGGCCCCACAGCCTTGCTCAGGAGACATGAATGAGCATGACAAAAGGACAGCCACCTCTCCCCTGACCCTCTGCTCCCAAGTTACCTTGTTTTTGGAAGAAAACAACTCCTTCTTCAGCTTGTCAGCTAGCTCTCCTGAGGCCTTCCGAGCCTCTTTTAGATTCTCGTACTCTCTACAAAGGGGTCATGGAAAGAGATACCAGAACGGGACACCCTGCTGGTTACACTGAGCCATAGCACCAACCAAACACAAAGCCCAGCCCAACCCTTCAGCCCGTTCTCATTCCCACTCTGATGCCCAAGCTCAACGGGGACTAGGTGGCGCTGTGGAAGGTCCTGCACCCAATGCAAGGAGAGCTGGTGATTCTCTGTTCCCTGCCTGTCCTGCAGGCACTGGTGATTTGAGAGGGTGTGCAGGAAGCCCCAGCCTCACTAGGGCCTCACTAGGAGGCCCCCCACACCAACTGCCCCCCACAGGAATCATCTGGGATCCTCCATGGACCCAAATGGACCCTTTTCTCCAATCCCCTACCCATGGTAGTGGAAAATCTGAGCAAAGTTTCTGATGCAAGTCAGGCAGGGTCAGTAATAGTGCTGATGGGAAATAGCCTCCAGATATCATGACAAGGCTTACAGCTCAGAGAGCTGTGCCAACCTCCTTAGAAATAACACTTATAATTCATTCTCAGTTCTCTCAAGAACCCTATGAGGCAAGTTTTTACTATCTCCATTCAGGAAGCTGCGGGACAGAGAGGCTAAGAAACTGACTCATGGCCACACAGTGAGAGGTGGGATCAGGGTTCAAACTGAGGCAGCATGGCTCCAGAGCTTGCCCCTTAACTCCACCTGCTCTGCTTTACAAGAGATGGGCAGTAGATGGAGAGGTATGACTGGGGTGCCATGGCTTCGCTCCTGGGCTTGGACAAGGGGGCCAGAGTACCCACTTCTTAAGGGATACGCAGTACACAGCCAGCTGCTCCACTGCTGACTGTCCCACACCCATGTCTCGGATCATCTCCTCCACCTCGGGCCGCTGGCTCTGAAGTAGGAGCTCAATCCTGAAAAACACCCATCCCACGGCATTTAAAATCTGGAGGCTTATGGGTAGGTACCCAATGCAGCTCTGCCTCCCTTTGCTGCTGTTGCTATGGTAGCAGCCTGGGCTGCTAGGATGCTTTAGAAGGCAAGTCTGCCCAAAGAAAGGCCCCACAGCAGAGCTAAGCACAGCTGCAGGGATGCTGCTGGGGAAAAAGGGATGCTGACAAAGGGCCTCAAGGTCAGGGATCCCCAGAGAGAGGTTTTTGGAACAGAAGATCTGCCAGGTTGTCTGGCCACAGGGACAGGAAGGAGTGTGGCAAGGGCCCCCCTGGAAAGTAGCAGAGCCCATAGAGGCTGAGCAAGGAGACCTGTGCCCCCCAAGGCCTATGGATATTTGAGCCACAAAAGTGACTCAACCCCTGCTGCAGTCCTGGGAGCTGTGACACCTAGGAGCCCTGGGTGCAAGGGCACAGAGCAGGCCCCAGCTCCAAGCTCACCGCTCCATGGTCTTCATCTTGTTTCTGAGTCGGCGGGCCTCTTCCCGTGCTTGTTTGGTCTCATCCTGCTGTTGCTCCAAGTACTTCATCTGCTTCTGAAGAGCAAACACAGCCATACATACCTGTTGCTTGGAGGCTCTCAGGAGCCACGGCTAAATTCACTGGGAGAACTCTAACCTAGAACTGTCTGCTTTTGAAAATACTGATAACCATGTGCCTCCAATCCCCAGGAGGTAAGGCTTCTGGGCCCCACTCTAGCTTGTGCTTTTTCTGCTAAGAGGCCCTAGGCCTTTTGGAAACATGGCTTCCTCACCTCCCTGCTTGCTTCTTCCTGAGATATGTCTTTCCATAGGCACGGTCCACTGCCAGCATCTATAGGGCCATTGTGGGCTGCCAAGGTCCTGTGGCCTTGGACTCATGGTTCGTGTTGTGCAGGAAGATGAAGAAGTCTGGAGCACAAATCCAGACCTCATTATCTGCCATCTAGACTCTTGGACAGTTGCCAGGATAGGAGAGCTGAGCCAGAGGCAGCTGACCAGGCTGCCCTCAGCACAAGACCACTCCATTTCTGACCTGGGAATGCCATCAGAAACTCTTGCTCTGCAGTCAGGTGCTGGTTCACTCCTTCCCTCCCACTGGCCAGGCCACATGATCCAGCCCAGCCACCAAGCAGGAACACAGACAGTGAACACCCTGGGGCCCTGTCTCTTCACAAGGATGGCTCCCTTTCCCTTTCAAATGGCACCCAGCAAGGACTGCTCCTTCCTACAAGGCCAGAATATCAATTGTGGGTTCAGATCAATCACCTCATGCCCCTTGGAGAGCAAGAGGCTCACTGACCCAGGCTGATACAAAATTCATCTGGGTCTAGAGCTGCTTGCTCTGCAGGCTTTGATCTGCCTGGTCAGCTCAGCACAGCCGACTTCAAAGGCCCCCTGCTCCTGCCCGGGATGCTGTTTGATCTGGCTCCAGAGAGAAGCCCAGCCAAGGATTAGGTGTTAATGGAAGCCTCTTCAGGCTGGCTTTGCCAGTGGAGTACAAACTACTTTTGGAAACATGGCCCAGTCTCACCAAGGTCTTGGCTGAGCAGCCCCTTCATGGAGCACTGGGAAGGCCTGACCTCTCCAAACTACCTAGTACAAAATCCATAAGTGCAGCCATTATGGCTCTTTTCTTATGGGCTGGATGGATACAGTATGGGAGGCCTGGAGAAGAAAGCATTTGCCCCAATTTTACGAGTGTGCAAACCAAGGTATTGACCAAGGCAGAACCAGAAGATAAGCCGAGAGTGGTGAGCCTGGGACTGGGGCTCTATCTCCCCACCAACTTGTGCCCAAAGGACCTGGGGACCCACCTTGAGGGTGGAGCACAGCATCTCAGCCTTGTCTAAGGCACTCTGCAGAGATTCCACGGTGGCATTGCGCTCTTCCAGTGTGTCCCGCAGAGTGTCGATGATGACCTGGCTGTCCCGTTTCTCCTTCTCTGGAGCAGGGGTGGAGGGTGGATGGGAGGAGAGGCCCGTTCACCCAACAGCAAGAGAACCTGGGTCCTTGGGCTCCAGCACCCCACCCCAGAGCCAGGTGAGGAACAAGCCTCAGGCCAGGAAGTTGGGTGGCCCACTTCTCTCTCTGGCATGCACCAAATGAGGGAAGCCGAGCCAGAGTCTCTTTGTGCAGGGAATGAGACCCTATTTCTGCTGCTTGGAACTACTTGAGTAAAGATTTCACTGCTCCCCACTCCTGTGGGTCTAGTTAAGTCATCATCCCAGAACTCAAGTCAGTTCCTGTCAAACTTGGTGGCTGCACCCTCTCCTACAAATACTCTGTTCCATCCGGTAGCCCCCTCCCAGCCTGGGTCCTGGGCAAGAAGCCTCAGACAAAGAAATGAGGTTCACCTGGTCTAGGTGGACAGCTTCAGTCACCTCCCTTTCCTCTCCTTTTCTTGCCAACCACAAGGGCTAGCAAGACTCTTGGACATAGAAAACAGGGAGAGCTCCTGGCTCTGCAGAAGGTTGGAGGCTTTCCTCTCAGGGCATCTCCCTCCAGCACCCAAGTCAGAGGCTTTCCAGGACCCCTTGTCTTTTGCCAACTCACCTTTCTGGGAAAGCTGGGCTCTGGTATTATCCAGTTCATTCTGCAAGGTAATATCCACAATAAGTAGCAGGAAGACATCATAGCCAGCTTCTACTCAGCCTCCCATCAGGCTTGTAAGAAGCCCCAGAAGGGGACAATGAGGTCTGTAGATCCAGGGAGACATGGACTCTTCTGTACCTCAAGTCCAAGCTAAGTCAATAATGGAGAAATAAATCTTGCTTTCTTTCTGTGTGCCTTTTAAAAAGTAGGTAAGATGGAAGAAAATAATCTCAGGTACAAGACCCCAGGACAGGGAAAGAGGCAGAACAGGGGCAAGAGAAGTGAGGTTGGGCCTGTGCGGTCAGTCTCACAGCAGAGGCTTCCATTGCTTCCTTGGCCCTGTGCTGGCCCTTATCCTCTCTGGGCATCAGCTGCACTCACTGGGGACACAGAGTTGGGATGGCAAAGGACCTTGGGTCACCACTCCTTCCCTCCACTCTGGGTTCTGCCTGCTTCACAGTCTACCTCTCTCCATGTTCTAAGCTGGCTCTGTGTACCACAAATCTTCCAGCCCCAGAATCCAACAGGGTAGGTAAGCCAGGACAACTTTGTGCCCCTGGATGAAACCTCACATGTGCTAGGCTCTAACCAGACTTGTAAGGGTCAAATGAGCCTTTCAAAGCCCATGCATACATTCCAGAGCCACTGCCACAGAACCTTTGAGAGGCTGGGACAGAACTGAGCTCAGCTCCCATTCAGGAGTCCAGAGCACTCAACACTCCTGTGGGCAAGAGAGGTGCCTACTCCATAAGCAGGAAAACCAGGCTCTGCAGAACCAAAAGGCTTGGCCAAGGGTCCATGGTGGTAGCTGGATGGAATCCAGGCAAATTCTCCTCCAGATCACCCTTCCCAGGTCAACACAAGACTCAGAACTTCACATGTGACCAATACTAAGGCCCAACCCCAGTGGGTGGATAAGCCCCCTGCTGTAAAACTCTCCCCCCAGGACTCTGGAGGAGGCAGGTTTTGGTGGCTGGGCTGGGCAGTGTATGCTAAACATCTGGGGGTGGAAGTGGTGGGTGGAGAAGGGCAGGCATGGACTGCATGAGAACAGACACAATCCCAAAGCTACCCCTAGTCCCCTGGCTCCTTCCACACCCAAGCAAGGTGCCTTCCAAGCCCTTACTCCAAACTACTCAACATGTTGCCTCCCTGTCTCCTAGATCTGGCTTTGAAAGCCAGAAAGAAATGAAGCTACCTTTGTTGCCTTTATCACATGGAGGACACGGCTTAAAACTGAGAGCAGTTACCATGACGATGGACATGTTGGCTTTAAGCACAAAAGCTCCATGTTTTTGAAGCAGTGAGGTTCCAAGGACATCATGGCACCCCAGGGCGAGGGCCAAATGAACTCTGATTTGACAGATGCCCAGAAAATTAACCCTCAGAATCCAGGTTCACTTGCGAACCCCAATCCCACTTCCTTGAGAGGTTTCTGCCAATCCAGCCCCCTTGTGCACAAAGAAAGCTAAATCTTAGACTTGGAGGGGAAGCAGTAGAAGTGTAGGAGGGAATCTGCCCATCCTCACCTGCAGTGTGGGTTTCTACCCTGGTTGCACATTCCAGGGGCTATGCACTCTATTCCTGGTCTGAGAAAGACTCAGGCATCTGGATATATACCAAGTTCCCTCAGCAGTTTTGAGGCACAGTCAAGTTTGTGAAAATTGGGTCCACACATCTTCCCTGGCTGAGAACTGAAAAAGTTTTCTAATCTGTCTCTAACTGTCCAAGCAGCAAAGTGGCTGGGAAGAATAGTTGCAGATCCTTTGCAAGGCAAGGGACCTCGGGAGAGGCACTCTGAACTTAGGTCAGAATTGCTCTGAAATCCCCAGGGGAAGGCTCACAGTCAAGTGTCTCCCTTGTTCCCTAACAGTGTATTTCTCCAAGTGTCTCATCATCACTTATCCTCTGCTCTCCTTGCCTTTACCTTGAAATCTCTATCAAGTCTCCCCTCTAGAACTCCATCTCCATACTCTAGGTACCCTCCCTGGGTGGAAGCAGAAAGTGAACACTCAGAGGGCTTGGGGTTCAGTAGAATGAGATAAATTCTGGGTACCTTTAAGAATTCTGCATCTAAGACACTCTCCTCCTCCTGGGCAAGGTCAAAGAAGAGTTTATTGATAATGGTTCTTCTGCCAACCTGGATGGGAGAACAAGATAGAGTATGACTGTATAGCTGGGTCATGGGCAAGGTGGATAGGGGTATACATGCAGCCTAACATGCAGCCAGGCCTATTCTCAGGCCTAACCTTTCACAGCACACCCCTTGGAGTCAGACAACCTCTGCAACTCTGTAGGTATACCAAGCTGATGACACTGGTTTGGTGGTTACCTAAGTCATGTCACTGCAGACTCATGTGGTGACTGCTCAAAAGACATCCCAACTCTAGGTGTTGGGCATTGAGGAAATGCAGAAAGGTAGAGAAGGAGGCCAAATCTACCCAGAGGAAGACTGGCCCACACAATGTGTCCACCTGCCAGCTACCCTCGGGCATAAGCAGGCCTCCCAAGCCACTCAAAAGCACAAGTGAGGCTCAACCAGCCTCAAACCATGAGGGTCCAAAAAGGTTAATGATATTACTCAGTTTCAGGGATCTTTCCTCATTCCTCCTCCCTGGCAAGGAGAAAATGTCTTCAGCTGAGGTGTTTTCACCCCATCACCCTCACCTGGATTCGGCACTGTGGGCAGGTCCGACTTGGTGCTGTCTCAAACCACTGAATTAGGCTGGAATGAGAAGCAGAAAAACAGACCAATGAGCCCTGGCTTGTGTGGAGACATACAGGCCAGGGAGCCACCCTGACCAGAACAGGGTCTGTCCTGCTCCTCCTCAACCCAGTGCCTGCTCACACAGGAGGGCAGCACCACAGGCGGTCCCAGCACATCTCACAAGGCCTGAATGACAGAAGCACTCTGACCAACTGGCCCTTTTTGTGGCCCCATTGGCTTGGCTCTCCCTACACCTGAGCTGCTCTTTTGTCAGCCTTCTAGGCTTTGACTGGGGGGCAACAGTCAAAGCCCAGGGTTCCTCAGAGATGAGGATTCTAATAACACCCCCACTTTAAGCTGGGACTCCAAAGAGCCACACTTTCAAAGGAAGGGTAAACTAGAGGTAAAAGCAAGTAGCAGTGAAAGCAAAATCAGCCTTGTATCATCTATCTGGGTGATCTGCCAACATCCCAAGCCTTAAACTTGAATTTAAATAGTAATTAAGTCTCCTACTAGTAGACTCTCCCACCCCCAGGGACCAGGGAGAAACAGAGTCCTTTCTGGAAAAGAATACCATCATCCTAATCCTCAAATTTTTTTCTATAAAGAATTTTTCAAATGCTATATACAACATATAATCAAAGCTAATCATGCACAATGGAATACTACACAGCAATAAGAATAAATGAGTCTACAACTAAGAACAATATTATAACATTGAGGAAGAGAAGCCAAACACAAAAAGGTATATTGTGTATCACTCCATTTACATGAAGTAAAAAAGTAGGTAAAACTCATCTACACTGCTGGAAGTGAAGATGTGGTTATTCTTACGTTGTGGGGAGAGGCAGGCTGGTGGGAGTAATTGGAAGAGAGCACAAAGAGGTTTCTGGAGTGCTGACGTCTTGTTTCTTGATTTGAATTCTGGTTGCATGGGTGTGTTCAGTGGGAAATTCTGCAAGCCACACACTTATTACATGTGTACTTTTATGTAATATATCATATTTCAACAAAATATTTTGGTTCTTTTTTAAACAGTCACATGTTTAAAAACCAGAATATATTCACAAAGACTTTAGATATTGGAATTGTCAGACACAGACCATAACACATTATGCTAAAAAAATAAAAATCAAGAAAGAAAATATCAGTAGAGAATTAGAAAATAAAAGATGACCTAGCAGAATTTAATAAGAACCAAATTCTAAAACTGAAAAAATGGCCAAAATTAAGAATTCAATGGATGAATTTAATAGCAGTTTAGACACAGTTAAAGAATTAGTAAACTGAAAGAGGTCAGAGGAAACACTGAGAATTAAAAAGATGTAAAAATATACAAGAGATGCTAAGAGATATAGAAGATACTGTGAGAAGGTCTAGTATACATATAATTAGGAATTCCAGAAAGAGTTAGGTAGAATACCCTCCCCTCAAGAAGGCTATGTCCTAATTTCTAAAACCTGTGACTATGTTACCTATATGACCAGAGTAATTTTGCAGATGTGATTAAGTTAAGGATCTTGAGATGGGGAGATTATTCAGGTGCACCCTATGTAATCACAAGTGTCCTTATAAATGATTCAGGAGCGTCAGAGGCATAGAGAAATTTGAAGATGTTAACACTGCTGGCTTTGAAGACAGAGAAAAGGGCCATGATCCAAGGAAAGCACAGTCCCACTTACACCTTGATTTTAATGCAGTAAGACCCATTTTGGACTTCTGACCTCCAGAACTGTAAAATAATAAATTTGCATTGTTTTAAGCCACTAAGTTAGTGGTAATTTGTTATAGCAGATATGAGAAACTAATATACAAAGAAAAGAGAAAATGGAATAGAGGCAATATATGAAGAGATAATGGCTGACAATTTTCCAGAACTGATTAAAAAAATCATTCCACAAGTTAAAGAAACCTAATAAAGCCCAAGCAGGATAAGTAAAAACAGTAACAAAAAGCTGAGATGGCTACATTATTGTCAGACAAAATAGACTTTAAGTTAAAAAAAAGTTATGAGACAAAGAAGGATTTTATATATTGCTATAAGGTTCAATCCAACAAGAAATAACAATTATAAACATATATGGATCTAACAACAGGGCCCAAAAATATATGAAAGAAAATTGAAGGGAGAAATAGATAGTACTACAATAAACGTTGGAGATGTCAATACCCCACAATTTCAACAGTGAATAGAACAATCAGACAGATGATCAATCAGGAAATAGAGGACTTAAACAATACTATAAACCAACTAAACCTAACAGACATACTCCAGCCAACAATAGCAGAATACACATTTTTCTCAAGTGCACATGGAACATTTTCCAAAATAGGCCATATGTTGGGCCACAAAACAAGTCTTAATAAATTTTAAAAGACTGAAATCATACAAAGTATCTTTTCTGATCACAATGGAATGAAACTAAAAATCAATAACAGAAGAAAAGTAGAAAACTCACAAAGATATGGAAATTAAACAACACAATCTAAACAATCAATGGGTCAAAGAATAAACCACAAGGAAAATTAGAAAATATCTCGAGATGAATGAAAATGAAAACACACCAAAACTTACAGAATACAGCAAAAGCAGTGCTAAGAGGGAAACTGATAGCTTTAAACACACACATTACAAAAGAAGACACACATCAGAACAGCTATTATAAAAAACAAAACAAGTGTTGGCAAGGATGTGGAGAAATTGAAACCCTTGTGCATTTTTGGTAGGAATGTAAGTAAAATGGTGCAGTCGATGTAGAAAGCAGTAAGGCAGTTTCTCAAAAAATTTAAACAGAATTACGTATGATCCAGCTATTCTATCTCTGGATATAACCCAAAAGAAATGAAGGCAGGAACTTAAACAGATACTTGTACTCCAATGTTCACAGTAGCATTACTCACAGCAGCCAAAACATGGAAACAACACAAGCTCCATTAACAGATGAAGGGGTAAACAAAATGTGGTATTTCCATACAATTAATATTATTTAGCCATAAAAAGGAATGAAATTCTGATACAACATGGATGAACCTTGAAAATATTATGCTTAGTGAAATAAGCAGACTCAAAAGAACAAATATTGTATGATTCCACTTACTTGAGGTACCTAGAATAGGAAAATTCAAGGAGACAGAGGTAAAGTAGAGGTTTCCAGGGGCTGTGGGGAAGAGGCAATGGAGAGTTATTGTTTAATGGATACAGTGTTTCTGTTTGGAATGATGAAAAAGTTCTGGAAATAGATAGTGGTGATGGTTACACAACATTGGGAATGTACTTAATGCCACTGAATTGTACATTTAAAAACGGTTAAGGGGCGGTCTGGTGGCATAGTGGTTAAGTTCACGTTCTCCGCTTCAGTGGCCCAGGGTCGGGGTTCGAATCCCAGGTGCAGACATACGCACCGCTCATCAAGCCATGTGTTGCAGTGTCCCACATGTAAAGTGGAGGAAGATGGGCACAGATGTTGGCTCAGGTCTAATCTTCCTCAGCAAAAAGAGGAGGATTGGCAACAGATGTTAGCACAGAGTCAATCTTCCTCACCAAAAAGAAAAAAAAAAGTTAAAATGGAAGGCATCTTTGAGTTCACTGAGCAAAACACCATGAGCAAAGCTCACCCTCTTGAGTTAAAAAAAATTATGGACAAGAAATTATCATTGAAATTAAGTGATGGCAGACAAGTCCAAGGAATATTACAGGGATTTGATACCTTTATGAATCTTGTGATAGATGAATGTGTGGAGATGGCAACTGAACAATATTGGAATGGTGGTAATACAAGGAAATAATATCATCATGTTAGAAGCCTTGGAATGAGTATAAACAATGGCTGTGTTCGCCAGAGAAATCAATTGCTTTCACATGTCCCCCTCTCCAAAGGGCCTGTTTTACCATGATATAAAAATGGGGCCGTGTACATTTCCATGTTGAAATTTTTTGTTAAATAAACTTTTATAATAGGAAAAAAGTGTTAAAAAGGTAAATTTTATGTTATATATACTTTTACTGCAATAAAAAAGTATATAGTAAAAAAAAAAAAAGGAAAAGAAAAAAACGGTTAAAGTGGTAAATTTTGTTATGTATATTTTACCACAATTAAAAAAGGAGCTCTGGGCCCGCCCGGTGGCGCAGCGGTTTAGTCCGCGCTTGGCAGCCCGGGGTTCGCGAGTTCGTGATCCCGGGCGCCCGCCGACGCACTGCCTGTCAGCCATGCCGTGGCGGCGTCCCATATAAAGTGGAGGAAGATGGGCACGGATGTTAGCCCAGGGCCAGTCTTCCTCAGCAAAAAGGGGAGGATTGGCAACAGATGTTAGCTCAGGGCTGGTCTTCCCCACAAAAAAAAAAAAAAAAAAAAAAAAGGAGCTCTGAATCAGCCTGTCCACAGCTGCTAGGGGACTCTTTCCCCACCAGCTGTACACTCAACGGAATGGTCCTATAGTGTCAACAGAACAGCTTGATCAGGGAGCACCTCCTTGCACTTGGATGTTAACTTGGGTTTGCTGGTGTCAGTGAATACATTGGGGTGTCTGACCAAAGATAACTCTGGATAGAATTATTCCAAACTATCAAGCAAACCACAACAAACCGAGTAGCCAGAGGTCTACAAGGTTTCTATCTCGAAGAAATAAAAGGGCTCATTAATGTGGTGAAAGCTCATCTCCGCCCAGGCTAATAGTTTTGAAGTCACATCGCTTTGCAAGTCGATCACGGAAGTCCCCACTCTATCTTCAATGAACCAATCCCGGTCACCTCCTCCGGGAAGCCTGCCCTGACCTGCCTGACCCAGGTCGGGAACCTCCCGTGGGGCTCCGTCTAGTGTCGTTCTCATAACCCGTCTGGGCTCCGGGGACTCGTCGCCCGGAGGCCCGACACCCCGCCGTCCTGTAGCCGCACCCGGGCGAATGCCCAGCCCCGAGACAGGGGTCACTCACCACTGCAGGTGGAAGGTGTGTCCGCAGTGGATGGCGGCCACGTCGCGGGAGTGGTCGAAGAAGTCGGAGCAGATGGTGCACAGCGCACGGATAGGCATGATGAGCGTTCTCAAAGGACCAGTAGCCAAGACAACTGCGGCCCGTCCACCCTCGCGGCCGCGCCCCCACGTCTCTGCTCGCTTCAAATTTGGCTCCACTGCGCGACTTCCGGGAAAGGACCGGAAGTGGCGACAAAGAATGTGGAGGCGGAGCCTGGAGATTGGTTCTGGATTGGACGATCCCTCAAGGGGCGGGGCCTACCACGGCGGCCGTAGAGAATCCTGGGGCGGAGTGCGGGCCTGAACCAGCCAGAGGTAACTTTTAGGCGGCTCGCGGGAGAGCTTGGCTGGTACCGTAAAAGTGCAGCGTTGGATCGGGACGGGGAGCAGCTACGCCACCGGGCGGACCCTTTTCTGGAGCAAGACAAGGCGTTGTTGTCCCAAGCCAGAGCTGCTGCGAGGCGCGCCGGGCACGGGCTCCTCTGCCCTGTTTTCTCAGGGCAGCCTTCTCTGCACTTCGGCAGAGTCGAGAAGACTGCGCCCATAGGGGAATGGGACGATGGTCCCGATGGAGAGCCGGTCCCCTGGGCTCTGGGCAGTGCTGGACCATAAATTGGAAGCCCATAGTTCCCACAGACCAAAAGAATGGTCCACCCTCTCAAGCCCTGGGCTCTGAGTGGTCCTAGAAAGATGGACAAAGGTACTAACCCGTTAGAACACCTCAAGCTCACCCTGGCTTTATCCAAGTAAGGCATGACGATCCTAAGTTTGGAGGCGGCAGGGCCAGTACCCTGACTTTAGTTCTTAGCTCCCAGGAGGATCAACTATGCCTCGAGACTATAGTGGGGTTGGAATTTTGGAGGCCCAGATGCTTCATAGACCAGTGACTATCGGACCCTTTTTCAAAATTAATCCAACATCAAAGAAGTTATCTTTGGAGCCCTCCCTGAGAAACAAGAGCATCCTTGGTGAGTTCATCTGGGTCATCAGGGCTAGAATAAGTCTTCCTAGGAGTTTTCACACAACCGTTTTTAGCAGTGTTACTCCTCTCTCCCCAGAAGAAACCTTATGCAGAGTCCTGTAATATAAAGCTGATTTGTTCCACCTGAAGTGGACCAGCGTGAAGTCCTTTGGGCATATGTGGAAAGCACAGGTGTTCACGGGAAGGAAGAATCAACACAAAGAGCAGCATAGAACCTTTGTGCAATGCCCACCCTGCACCCTCTCCCCAACCCAGGGAAGCCCACTTTGGCCATGGGCCAGGTCTCTCCCTATGGTGGCTGGTCCTTGGCGGGTTCCAGTTCTATGCCTAAATCAAAACAAGGGCTCCTTGTTCAACAGGACTTGTCAGAACAGCAGCTCAGTTATTCCTTGGCACAAGCCCAGCACAGGACCCACCACCCACATGGATTTCTAGAGTTCAGAGGACCCCCACCACCACCAAGTAACACACTGTGGTGAGGATGATCTGCATTCTCAGCCAAGCAATCCACATGGCACTGAGCATAGGTCACCACCTGTGAATCTGATCCCAGCCTCTCCCCCACTGCCTTCCAGGGGCCCCTCCCCAGTAAGACAGAGGAAGCAAAGGCGAGAGGGTGGCCAGAGGCTTTGGCAGGGTGACATTTATTTGCCAGGTTCAGCAGACACAGTTAGCCCACCGACCTTCATACACCAGAGCAGACCCACAGGCATGCAGGGAGAAGGGCAGGACTGCCACCAGAGTGCCGAGCGAGGGCCAGGACCAGTGTGGCTGTCAGCCCAGGCTGTGGTGGGTTCTGACAAAGGGCACCTGCCAGGAGCCTCCATCAGGAAACTGGGGAGCCTTATTCCACTTCCTCATCCCAGCAAAAGCAACTCAGCATGGCTCAGAGGCCCCTGGGCCTCTCTCTAAGCCCTGACAGAAAGGAAAGTGGGTCATAGACATGGAGGGGGTTCCTCTCTGTTGTTGAATTGGGAGAGCAGAAAAATCTGCCTCTGTGAAGGGCAAACCTCCAAATCACACTATGGGACACTGCCATGCGGCAGGCCCCCTGGGATAGAGAGGACTGTGGACTGAGCTTGAGGGGGGCCATCTGGGAAGAGCCAGGGGATATCAGCCCTTCCCGTTTGGCCCAGGGTAAGGAGCCAGCTAGGCTGGTGCACTAGGTGCTGGGCCTGCACTCTGCCCTCCCAGTTCTCATTGCCACATCCTAATTGCACCTCCTTTTCCTTATAGGCTCGTGAAACTCAGGGCACAGGGCAACCTACTTGTAGGACCCAGGAGGCTGGGGAACAGCACAAGGGTCTTGGGAGGGACTTCCCAGGAACAAAGATAGAAGCTTCTACCTTTCTACTCATTCTGTTTCACTTCTGAGGATCCCCATGTTTACCAAGCATTGCCCCGAGCCATGTGACCAGTCTTGTCTTAGAGCATAGTGCCCTAGATTTTCACATTCTCTATACCAGCTTGTGTCCACTCCTAGAGCAGCCCACATACCACAGGCACATACCTTCATGTGCAGGAGCCTAAGACCGTAGACAGGGCCTCGCTGGAGGACCAGCTCTTAGGGCAAGGCCACCCAAGTTTAGGGCCTGGGAGAGGATGGGACCTGCAGGGCCTGCCTGGGGGAATTATGAGGCAAAAAAGGAAAGGGGAAGGGGAACAGGGACCTCCTGAGTATCCCTAGAGCAGCATCCCACAAGGAACAGAAACTGGTGAAGCTAGCAAAAGACAGAAAAGCCACGAGGAATCCATGCAGGGGCCGGGGCCAGTCCTGCCTCTGGCCTGCCCACCACTCACGCACATAGACACAGGAGATGAGACTGCTCTCCCGTGGCCCCCAGACATGCCCCACGCTGGGAGTGAGGGGCGGGGGGGGGGGAGTGAGGGCATCATGCCAGTGACTCTATGTACAGTGAGAAGCCCCTCATTCACTCTCCCACCTTCCTGCCCATCCCCCCTGCACCCCAACAGCCTGCCCCCTCAGCTGGTCTCCTCCCTCTGAGACTCCTGGGCATAGCCAGCAGCCTCTTCCCCTTTACTAGAGGGTGGAGCCTGGCCTGTTGTGCCCCCTGGGGCTGTGCTGTCCGGCTGGGCCAAAGCCAGCTCAGGGGTGGCAGCTGCCTTGGTGGCCAGTGTGGCACTGCTTTGGATGATGGGTATGGTGCTCTCTTCTGTGGCTGGTGTGGCTCTCCCGTCAGTGGCAGGAGTAACACTCCTGTCGGTGGCTGGGGTGACACTCCCATCAGTGGCTGGAGTGATGCTCCCATCAGTGGCTGGGGTGATGCTCCCATCAGTGGCTGGGGTGGTACTGCCATCTGTGGCTGGGGTAGCACTACGGTCTGCAGGGGCTACGTTATTGCTCTTTGCAGCAATAGCAGTATCACCCACTGTGGCTGAGGTGGCACTGCCCCTAGGGGCTGCGGCAGATCCACTTGCAGCTGTGGCCCCACCTGCAGCCCCAGGGGTGGCACTGTCTGTGGCTGGGGCAGACTGGGCTGTAGCCGTGATGGACTGCTCTGGTGCCCGGAGCCGTTTCATGAGAGTAGTCACTCGGACAGCCTTCTGAAAGGACAGTGGAGAGAGGCTGAGAATGAGGCTTACGAAACTGGATCCATTCCTTGGCAAACATCAAACCCAGACCATTCCACGGTTCCCCTGGCTGCCTGACCACCCCAGGGCCAGGGACCCAGCTGCTCAGCATGCCCACTTAAGGTAGTGACAGTGGCTACAGCCACACCTGATGGCTGAAGAAAAGTCTGTGTGTGGCTGCAGGGGTGAGATACAGGCAAGAAACTGTAGATGCCAGAAGGAACACTTGGGATCAGTCCAGGAAAGGGAGCTATCCAAGCCTTACCTTCCACTTAGCCCTGGCAAAGTTCTTTTCAATCTGGGCACAGACACCATCCTTGATGTTCTTATCAGAAGCAGCATTGCCAGAAATCCTGGAAAAGATGTAAGTACATCTGGATCTAAGGGGGTATGGGCCTTCATGGAGACTCTGCTCAGCTCTTTCCTTGTAAGATCTAGGGATTACCACGCAGACCCTCTGGGCCTGGGAACCCTGGCCTCTCCTCCCATCCTTCCTGGGCCCTGCTCACCACTCATGGGAGATGGCCTCTTCAGCGGTGATCCGCTGGTCTTGCTCCACCTCCATCAGCCTTGTGACCAGGTCTTTGGCTAGGGACAAAGCCAGGGAGAGGCTAGGCATGGGTACCCCACTGTCTCGAGGTGATCAATGGGCTGAGGGGTAGGAACAGAGTCCAGCAGAGGAGGCTGAGAGCAGGTCCCCCACACCAACCCTTCACTCTACCCACAGGCTGGGCACCTCCTCACCCGCCTGCGAAATGTCATCCCAGTATGGAGAGTCAAACTCATAGTCGCCAGCCAGGATCTTGCGGAAGAGATTCTTGTCATGGTTCTCATAGTCATCTTCCTCCACCTCCTCATAGAAAGGAGGGTTCCCTGAAAGCCTGCATGGGAGCCAAAGGGCAGGGTCACCCAGGATAGCCATGGCACAGGCCCCCACCCTGCCTGGCTGCAAGCCTGTTTGCCCACCCATCCACTCACAGGATGTACATGATGACGCCAATGGCCCAGCAGTCCACAGGGCGTCCATACCGCTGCCGGCCTACCACCTCCGGGGCTGCAAACATAGTGTCCATCTGCTGGTCAATATCAGGTGCTGCCAGGCCTGGTACCACTCACACCCACTTCCTGGGATGGGGTCTTCCTTCCCTCCCTACCCAGAGCCACTCCTTGAAGGCAGTCTCCCACCCTGCCCCTGCCCCACCCCCTGCTTGCCCAGGTACTCAGGCGTCCCACAGGGCTCCTTGATGAGGCCATTCTCTAGCTTAGCCAGGTGGAAGTCACTGATGACGATCTTTGAGTTCTTCAGCCGATTATAGTAAACCAGGTTCTCCAGCTGCTCCAGCCAGGAATAGCATGTGGGTGGGCAGAGGAAGATTCCATGAGGACCTCAGAGGCTACACCAAGACCCCAAGATGCTGCCCGCCCCAGCCCCAGACCAGTTGCCAAGTGACCCTTTGACCTGATTCCCGGCCTCACCTTGAGGTTCCTGTGCACGATCTTGAGTGAGTGCAGGTAGGCCACGGCCTCCAGGACCTGCCGCACCACGTTGCTTGTGTCTCGCTCCGAGTAGTAGCCCTGGTCCAGGATCCAGTCAAACACCTCCCTCCCCGTGGCCCTGAGGGACACCGGCCCCTGAGCCTGGCATGGGCAGGATCGGGGGTGGGGCAGGAGCACTTGGGCAAGCTGCCTACACCAGGCAGCTGGCTGGGCAAGGCACAGGGACCTGGGACCCCAAGGGTCCAGAAAGAGGGCTTTCCCTGGCTCTAGAGGGCAGAGCAGGTAAAGGCCCTGGGGACTGAGGAATGCTGGGACCCCAGACCCACACTCACAGCTCCAGGAAGATGAAGTACTCTTTGCGGGTCACAAACACGTCCACCAGTTGCAGGATGTTGGGATGCTTCACCCTGGCAGCAGAGAGGAGCCAACAGTTAGGACTGGGTGAACCCCTAAGAGAAGCTCTGGTTGCCTCTGTGGGCCACAGCAGACTAACTGGCCAGAAGCTGGTACTGCTTAAGGCCACATGCCCTCGAAGCCCTTCCCTGCTATCTCCTACGCCACCCCACCCCACCCCACCCCTAGGCCTCACACTCACATTTTGAGGATGCCTATCTCATTCTTGGCTGCCTTCCGCACCTTGCGGCCGTCCCGCTTCTGGAACTTCTTGCAGGTGTGCAGCTTGCCCGTAGTCCTGTCCTTGGCCCGGAAGATCTCACAGAACTCCTCACTGCAGCCAGCAGGTACCACACTCAGCCCTGGCCTCAGCATGGGCTGCACCCTGCTCCCCTTTCCCCAGCCCTTGTCCACCAGACCCAGCACTCACGTCTTGATGACCTGTCCCAAATCATATCTGTCAGTCACCTCCGATGGCTGGTTATAGTTCTTCTTGTCACCCAGAGTCACACACCCAAACGGCATTGCCGGGCTCTGAGCTGCAGGCAGGATGGGGTCTGGCTCAGTCATACCACTCCCCTCTTCACCCCACAACATAGAGGCTGCCTCTTTGAGACACCAGCCTGGCTCAGCCCAAGCCAGAGGCAGAGATTGCACCAGAAACATGGTCAGGCATGCCTACCCTTGCCTTTCTGGCCATACCTCCAGCCACTCAGCTTGGCTGCCTGAACTACAACAGCTCCAGCTTATGAAAAAGGTTTTAGACTGACATATCAAGGGATTGTTTTGCATTATATACACTCAGAAAAGATTATCAAACAATTTCTTTAAATTTCAGCTATTACACAGATGAAGGGGGCTGTAACTACCCACCCATCAGATAGTTATCTCTGAAAACCTGAAGATACCAAGTGTTGGCAAAGATGTGGAGAACATGAGCGCTGCTGGTGGGGAGCAAATCTCCCCTTTGAAAAACAGTTTGGTAAAACTACTGAAATGGAACATACCCTATGAACCAGCAATTGCACTGCTAAATATATGCCCTACAGAAATGCATGCACTTGTGCAGCACGACATTCATATGAGAATGCTCATAGTGGCAATATTCATAATTGCTAAAACTGGAAACAGCCCAAATATCCATCAACAGCAGGATGTATTGCGGTACAGTCACACAATGGAATATTACACAGCAACGGAAATGAAAGAGCTACAGCTACACCCAACCACATGGTGAATCTCACCAACAGAGTGTTGAGTAAGAATATATCTATAGTGTGATTCTATTGATATAGAGCTCAAACAGGCAGAACTAAACTACACTGTTTAAGGATACAAACATACTGGTAAAACTATAAAGAAAAGCTAGGAAATAAGCACCATGAGTCCTTCCAAGAGAAAAAGAGGGGTTGTGATTGAGTCAGGATACATGGGGGGATTCTGGAGGGCCTATTTCTGAACCTGAGTGGTGGTTTCACAGGTGTTTGCTTTATAATAATTTGTAAAAATGTACATACAACTTTTGAGCACATTCCTAGATTTTTGTTATATTTCACAATTTAAAAATGTTAATAAAAATTATGGCCCATCCATACTGAAGAATACTTGGTAGCTCCTAAAAAGAATAAAGTAGATCATATGTGGAAGATAAACTAACACACAGACAGAGAGAACAGTTTGGTGGTTACCATGGGGAAAGAGAGCTGGGGGTGGGCACAAGGGGTGAAGTGACACATTTATATGGTGACTGACAAACAATAATGTACAACTAAAATTTCACAATGTTATAAACTATTATGACATCAATAAAAATAAATACATAAAAGTAAAAAAAAAAAAGAATAAAGTAGATAATGTAGCCAGCCTTGGTGGTCTAGTGGTTAAGATTTGGCTCTCTCACCGTGGCTAGTTTGTTTCCTGATCAGGGAACCACACCACCGGTCTGTCAGTTGTCATACTGTGGTAGCTGCATGTTGCTGTGGTGCTGAAAGCTATGCCATAGCTTTGAAATACCAGCAGGGTCACCCATGGTGGGCAGGTTTCAGTGGAGCTTCCAGACTAAGACAAACTAGGAAGAAGGACCTGGCCACTTCTGAAAAAACTGGCCATGAAAACCCTATGAATAGCGGTGGCGCATGGAGTCTGATACAGCGCTGGAAGGTGAGAGGATGGCGCAAAGAGACCGGGCAGGGTTCTGCTCTGCTGTATACAGGGTCACTAGGAGTCAGAATCCACTCCATGGCACTAACAACAAAATCGAAATGTGCTGCTGTAGGACAGTCTCTGAGATACGTTGTTAGGTGAAAAAGGGACAGAATGGTGGATAAAGGGTGCTGCTGTTAGGGTACACTTTTTAAAGTTTATACACTGGTGTACACTCAAACTCTTCTGGAAGGACACCTAAGAAAATAAGAGTGCTCTTTGGGGCAAAGAATTGGGTGTTGGAGGGACAGATTTATATCTTTTGCTCATTAACTTTCTGTTAATTTTTACTATGATTACTTTTATTGGTTTAATAAATATTGCATTCAGGCACAGTGCTTGGGGGATTCCTCAGAGGGAGAACCCGCACCTGGCTGGAGAGGTGAGGAAAGGCTTTGAGGAAGAACAGCATTAGGGCTAGGCCTTAGAGGGGAAGGATTTTCCAGGAGGCATGCAGGGGTAATGGTCTGGAAAAGCAAGACAAGCCTGCCTAGTGCTCACTGCCAGGACCCATAGGAGACCAAGGCAGTCAGGTCCAGGAGAGGGGCCCCTGGCCAGGAGTGGGTATTCCACGCACAAGGGTGATGACATGCGGCTGACTGCAGTGAGCTCCAGGCACTCTGGCACCTGGGGCATGGCACCCCACAGGTCTGCAACCCTGCCAGCCCAATCCTCACCTGCAGTGCTGGGTGGACTGGCTCCAACACCCAAAGGAAAAGGCAGTTGCAGCCCTTGCTCAGAGGTAAACTTCAGGAGGGAGTTGGTGACAGTGTTTGGACCTTTGCAGACCTGACCCAGAGTTTGCCTCCATAATGCCTGGTCAATGTGACACTGGGGCTATAGAAAGCTCTGCACAGAGGCTGCCTTCAAACTGCTCTGCCTCTGCTCACTGTGCATATTCTCCCTCCACATGGATCAGCACTTGCTGTGCACAGGGCCTGGGCTGTGGCCTTGACTACCTAGATGCTTCCCTACCTGGAGTCACTCACAGCCACACGGTAGTGGAGAAGGAAGGAAGCCATCCCCAGAAAAAGCAGCTTGGGTCAGAGGGACTCTGCCAGCCAGGGTCAGAGGCCAGGACTCACATAAGCCCTATGGCCAGTTTGGGCTGCTCCTTGTTTCCTCCCAGCCAGAGGCCACCCACATCCCAGGGGTTACAGCTCTGGAAGTTCTCTCTCAAATCTGCCTTCAGCATTAGGAAACAAATTCCATCATTCCCTCATCCGGGTTGTTGGGACTCAGGGAATGCAAATGCATTCCATCAGCGTGATTTAAGCCAGGGCTTAAGCCATCTTGTGAGGCACTGCAGAGGCAAACAAGAGAAGCTTTGAAGATCATCCCCGACTGCGTGTCTTTGCCACCATGGTCACAGCCCTGCTCCTGCATCTGCCGGCAAGGAGCATGTGGCTGGAATTCCACTCTCACAGCTAAGAGTAGAGGCACAGCCCCCCACCACTGCCAACCACCCATCTCTAACGCCCTAACGATCTGAGGGAGGGGGCCTGCATCAGTCCCCTCAACGACTCTAATGTGCAGTGATTCCCTTTCAGGCTGGAATCCAAGGGCCATGTACTGGGTGGGAGGGTGGTACTCCAGTCTGTAGGTCCCCCAGGAGGGCTGGGAGGGACCTGTGCCCCAGCTCTGTTGCTTTGCTTACACCGTTCCTCTGGCAGGGATGCCCTTCCCCCAAAGGCTCCCGTCAGGATCTTATTTGTCACAGCAGAGTTATTTATAACATAAAAAAAAAAAATCAGCAACTACCTAAACATCCAACAACAGGTGACTTTCCAGCTCAACTGTGTCCACTCAATGGCAGGAAGTGTAGACACTGGCAAGGGCACTGCCCATCTCAACCTCCCTGTGGAGCAGCCTCCACAGGAGCCAGGTGCCAAGACCAGGGCTGAATCTCTTCTTTCATTGTGATTTCTGACATGATAAGGTTACCCGTGCAACAAATTGCCTAAAACAATCCTGATGCTCCAGACAAAATGGCCCTTCTCTGAGATACCTTCCACAACCTCCACCTTCTCCCACCCCACATCAATAGGTCCCTGCTCTGCCACATGGCATGGGAGGTTTTATATATGCCTGTCCCTGATCTTGGCCCAGCTTTTGCCATGCATATGCACTCGTGCCCACAGGACTTAGGGCTGGTCTTGGGGTCTGTCTCCACCAGGGAATTCCAGGCATCTGCTCACAATCACATCAACCAGGAGCCATGTCCTGCAGCTTCACGGCTGGGACAGGGACAGATCTGCCTCCTCCCCATCATGGCTGCCCTGACCTCAGCCAGTCACTGCTTCTCCTCACCAGTCTAACTGCACTTGCCTCCACCCCCAACCTGGCCCCAGGGCAAAGAGGAGAAAGGGGTGCCTTGCTTCAGATTAATGCCTTGGTCCTCTCCACCCCCACCCCCTCTCTATCATCTGCTACCCACTGCTGCTGCCTGGGAGGCTGCTGGTGTGTGCACAAAGCCCCTGGCTCCCAAGCAAGGGAGGCCCTGGCCCCAAAGCTGGGAGGAGCAGCCAAGGGACAGCTTCAAGAACAGTGGAAGGCCAGGCAGAAAGGGTTGCATTTCTCACCCCCATGGCCCAGACAGAGCAGACCCTACACCCAAAAGCAGAGAGTTCTCCTGCCAGTGATACAGGACCTGGGCTCTGCCTCAGGTTCACAATGGGACATGGGAGGGCACAGGAGCCCCATAGCAGCCATTTGCCTAGAGACATGGCTCCTTCCATTCTCTGCAGATAAACTGAATGGAGTGCACAGGGGACTGTCCAAAGGGAGCTTGGGGGAAACACAGAGCCTGGCACTGCCACTGCCCCTCCAGCTGGCTCTAAGGGAGCCTGGGGGCCAAGCACTCCCGAGTTACTGCCTGCTCCTCAAGTCTGACCCCTGGGCTCAGGCAACTGAGCCTCAGGCAACCCTGAGGAAGCCTCTGCCTATTGGTGTCCTGGTAATAAAGGGCCCCCTTGGAGCCCTACTGCAGCCTAAGGTATGTCTGGCCCAGGGGAAGCCTTAGTGGGACAGAGGCCAGCTCCAGAGGCCCAGAGGTCCCACACTGGAGTTCTGTCCCCTCCTCCACTGGGGTCAGCCTGGTTCAGGCCCCACCTTTCATAGCCATAAACAGGAGATTTCTGCCACCCTGGTCCTCTGCCATGTGGGGCTCCAGAGCTTTCAGTAAATCTAGGGAGGCCACGAGGGGCCCAGGAGGCCTCCAGCTGTTTCCCAACAACTATGGGCAACACCTCCCAATTTAGCAGGCACCCCCTCCCCTTCCATGCTCTCCTCTCTCAGAGACTGGGGCTGGGTTTCCTGCTGCAATGGACATACGTAGGCCCAAGCCCTGCCTGGCCCACAGCTGAGGCCTCACCCACAGGACTGGGAGAAATAGAGACTTCACTCCCAGGGTCTGCTGTCAAGAAGCAGAGCCAAGTTTCTAGCCCACCATCCGACTGCTTCAGGGAACTGGGCAAGGGGTTACCCTGGCTGGGCTTCAGGCTCTGGTTACATCACAGTCCATCGTTCCTGCTGCGGGGACTCTCTCCCATCTAATGAGGGAGCATGGAGAGACAGGCCTCTCCAGTCTCAGGAATGAGCACACAGTCCAGTGCTGCCTCCAGAAAGTTTAGCCCTCAACATGTGGGCAGAGCCAAGAGCCAACTGGCCCCTCCCAGGCCCCTGGGGTCCCAATTTGTGAACCCCTGAAGGAAAATCCACTGGGGGCTCTGCTTCCCTGTGGGTGGAGGAAAAGAAATGCAGGAGAAGGCCCCAGAGTAAAGGGTTGCTATGGTGATGGAAGTTTTAAAATGGTGGGGGGGAGGCATTGGCCAAACCCCTTCTCCAAGAATTCCCTGAGACTTTGGCCTGGCTCCTACCCCATGTGTTCTGTGACCCTGGTCCCCATCAAGGAAGGGGAGGTGGGGGAACCAAGAGATTTTAGAAAAGAGAGAGAGGGGCAGGGACATAAGAAGACAAAGGCAGAAGCTATGATGGAAGAGCAGCAAAGAGGCAACAGAGTAAAAGGGACACAGGCACAAAGACACAGGTGGGGAAGGTGGGCAGGGGGTTCTGAAGGGGCCTATGGGTGTGCAGCAGAGCCCTAAGCTCTCCATGGCCATGTGCTCTGAACACCTGGCCCAGGAGCTGTCCCTGGTGCCTGGACCTCTGAGACTGAACCCTCCTGTGTCCCCCAGACATGCACTGGACTTGGTGTGGGAGGTACAGCCATAGCCTTGGGGAGGAGGCTAGCTGTTGCAGTCCCCTCAGTCAGAACAGTTCCTCAGCCCCTCTCCCTGTCATCACGACAGCTTAGGTAAGGCAGGTCCAACATGTCGCAGGCACAAGCACGGAGAGATGGAATGAAGCTTGGAGACCTGGCTTCCCTTTACAGCTCCTCCTCTCAGCTGGCCCAGCTCTGCCCAGACTCCCTAGCCACATGCCCCCCCCGCCCCACATCTGCTGTCCTCTCCAGGCCTTGGGTCCCCAGGGCCCTTCTTGCAGCTCAGCCTAATTCCCTGCCACCGCCGTTCGCCTCCCTGACGGTGGATCCTGTTAGTAGGGCCAGAAACAGCAACCCAGAGACAGGATAACAACTGCACAGCACCTGGCCCCCCATGCCTCAGTTTCCCTGGATGGAGATCATGGACTCTGGTCCTTCTCCCAGGGCAAGGACTGCTAATGAGTTGTAGCCCAGACAAGGGCTGAAGACGAGGGCCAGCAGCAGATATGAGAAAGGCAGCCTATGGCACCTGGGGGTCCACACCAAATGCTGTAAAAGCAAGGAAGAGAGACCTCTGCCCCACCCCAGGGCCCAGGCTGACAGTGAGAGGAGTGGAGACACTCATTTCCCAGTTGAGAGAACTGGGGCCCAGCAGGTGGCTAAAGCTGACAGTAATCAACTGGGGGCGGTGGGGGGGGGCTCCGCAGGTGGTCCTGGGGGACTCAAAGCCTGGGCTTTGGAGGAGGGTGGCAGAACAGGGGCTGGACTGCTGCAGACTGAGCTCTTGGTGAGGGACAGAGAGCTCTGCTCCCTAGGAGGGAATCTGGTGGAGCAGCTCTGCCTAAGGGGTGCAGACAAAAGCAGTTTGACAGAGATATGGGGGGCTGGGAGAGCCCAGGGTCTCTGGCAGACACTACAGGCTGGGGAAAGCAGAAATTCACTTGCTCATTGTCCAACATCCCCAAACAGGGGCCCTGCTTTCCACTGTGGTGCCACCCTGACCCCCTTCTCCAGTGCTGCTGACTCGCCCCCGCTGGCACCGCAACACACATGCGGGAGGCACACGTGTGAGCACCAAGCCCCGCACCTCCCAGCAGAAACATGTGCGTCCCCCACCCCCACCGCGTAGCTTTAGGTCGGTGCCCTGGACCCCCGACTGGCCCCCACATTAAGGCTTGGAAGCTGGATCTTGGCTAGGGGACTGATGGTCCCCAGGGGCTTGGAGCCTCCTCCCCCACCCCGCAGCAGCCCCGCCCAGCCCCCTTCTGGTTGTCGCCCATAAAGAACTCTCCGTTGTCATGGAAATTAGTGACTGCCAAACGGGAGGGAGGGGGCCCGGGGGCAGTTGGGAGGGGCTGGAGGCGGCTCTGGGAGTCAGGAGGGACGGCTCAGCTCTCGGCTCCTACCCCCATGGGGTACCACGAATGTTCGCGGGTTAATGATTTCACAATTAGGAGCCCAGCGAGAAAGCGGGGGGGGGGGGACGGGGGGGGGACAGGGGGAGGGCATAGAAGGGAGATTCGCCTGGACTTGAGTCTCAGGCTTTCCCGGGGACCCCCGGGCGGTCCGAGGTGACGAGGAACTTTAGCCCAACCCCGCACGCCGACTCCCCGAATCTACAGAGCACGCGAGCTCAGCCCTCGCCGGGACCCCAAGCCCTTGCGGCGCCCCCGCGCACTCGGTGACCCGAACCTTGAGCCAGAGACCCAAGACCCCCAAAACGTGCCTTCGAGGGGCATCCCCCCGCCCGGCCCGCCCCGCACCTGAAGCGCCGGTCGGTCACAGGGAGGAAGCGATCGTGGGTTCAGTGGGGCGCCGAAGGCTCCGGGGGCGGTGGGCAGAATCCGCTCCGGGCACGCGGGGCAGACGCGGCGCCAGCTGCAGCTGCTTCGGCTCGCGAACCTCCAGCATCTCCCGCCGCTCGTCGGCACCGGATTCGCACCCCGGGCCGGGGGCGGGCTGGGGGCGGGGCCTCCCTCCGCCGGCCCCGCCCCGCCCCTGACGGAGCCTAAGGCTGGAATCCCACTCGAAGGTGGGCGGAGGGGGGGGTGGCAGTTGAGTCGGTAAGTACTGGCCTGCCTGGCCCTGGCCAGGCTCTCAAAGGCTCCCTTAGGCCCTCGGACTGACCGGATAAGAGGGGCCGGAGGGGTCTTCCTATGCCCATTGTAGGGGGTGGGGAGTAGGAGGTGTGGGGAAAGCCTGCGTCCTGGAGCTGCACAGGAGTCTCTTAGCAAGTAGTAGCTCCCCAGGGGGCCTGCGCTCTGCCCAGCTCCCAAAACCTGACCCAAAGGGTGGAACCTACTTAAAAGAACCAAGTGGTCAGTCGCTAGGGCAAGCTGTACTACAGACTGGCATCCCCTAGCTAGGAGTAGTAAACACATAGGTGTGTGTGCTCAAGCACCGCAAGTGGTCAGTGAGGGTCTCAGACCATGGTGGCAGAGTCTCCTACCCACTCCACCCTCCACTCCTGCAGGCCAAAGCCTTTCCCATCCCCAAGTCCCAGCCAGGGGGGCTGGCCCAGTCTACCACCTCCTGTGTGGCACTGAATTTCCCAAGCTGTAAAAGTCACCTATGACATTGTGTGGACTCTCTTTCCAGTTTAATCACCCTCAAACACTTCATAAGTAGCATCACCATCAGTGGCCTGGGCTGGGATATGGGGATACAGGAGAACTGTAGCACCAATGTGTCCTGCAAGACCTGGCCCCTGACTGGAGGAGGCTGAGAACTGCCAGGAAAAGCTCTGAAGGAAGTCCTTGACCATTTCTCTGTCCCCTGTCAGGGAGGCATATGGACTCAATGCTTGCCCTGCCCCTGTCACGAGACCTAAGGCCAGTATCTGAAGGCCAGACTTCAGCTTCTTGGGGCTAGGAGCTGGGCTCCACCCCACCAAACCCTCCCAGTGAGTCTTCTGATCCCATCCTGTGTGGAGTCATTTCCAAACCCTTGGCCATGTTGAGTGAGTCTCCCCTGCATGGCTCCCCATGGCTGCTGACAGAGAGTGACTGCCCAAGTGAGGAAGTTGGGGCTGGGACTGGAAAGCTAGCCTGGGAAATGACCACTCAAACAAGGCCCCTCAATATCTTCCTCCAGAGAGTGTGTCAAGGAGCCTTTCACATCCTTCCCCGGCTTTGGGTCACCTCTTCCAGGCCAGACTGGTGCCAACTCTAGGCTCCCTGGACTCTGGGTGGTCTCAGTCATGGCACCAACTCTACCACTGGGTAGGAATCTCCTGGCAAGCTGGGTATCTGCAGGGCAGAGCCTGTGTCTCATCTCAGCATACTCAGTTCATGTCTGCAGAATGATTGAATGGTGTGGCACTCAGTCCTTCCTGTGTACCCACTGTCCTTGAAACAATGGTTCTCTGAGTTGTATGGTCCAGCTGACCCCACACATGTCACACACGTTTTCTGTCTTTCCTAAAGGTCATGGCTATCCAGGCATGGAGCAGCTTGGCCAAGGAGAAGCTAGAATGGGAGATTTAGAGGCAGGGGAAGAGGCAGCTAACTAGAGCCCTGCCTGCTGCTGGCAGTGCTCCACCTTTTCTTGGTCCTGTGCACACTCCATGTGCCTGTGGGTGAAAGCATGTGGCAGGGTGTGTGTGCACACGTGTGAGTGTGTCTATGTGTGTGCGTGCTCTTATGCTGAAGGAGATGACAACAGCACAGTGTGTGCTGTGGTGCCCAGGGGCACATGTGTCTGCATTCTGTGTGTACCCAAGTGTGCTTGCTCGCATGTGCACATGGGCACTGTAGCTAGTCCCTGGAGCCACTGGTCCCTGGAGCCACTGGTCCCCTTCTCACTTGACACAAGCCTCAGGATTATGGAGGCTGAATCAAGGTGTGAGAGCAGGACATGGGAAGAGGTTGGACCATGCCCAGGGGTGGGTAGGGGCTGTGATGACCTTACATCGTTGGCTGTTTCTAGTCCCTCCACCTAGGGGAGCCCCTTACTTTCATGTGTGTGTGTGTGGGGGGGGGTGGCCAGGTCTTTGCCCTTTGTTGAGAGGGTAACCTAAAGATGAGAACCCATGGTTGGGAAGGGGTCATGGCTTGTCCTTCAGCCCCCAGCCAGAGAGGCACAGCTTCAGTGTTTTGGCTTCAGTCTCCAGCTGCCCTCTGGGCAGGAAGTAGCAACACCAGCTGACTGCCATCCTCTCAGCTCTTCCAGGCCATGGACTGGGCTGACATGGAGCTTAATTCCTACTATTCAGAGCCAGACAAGGTCAGGGACCATGGCTTTTAGCCACCCTCCTGGCCAGAGGAAGAGCTGGAGGCCCTTTAGCACACAGGAGAGTTTGGAACAGACGGGGTAGTCAGCATTCACATTGCCTGGTAGCCTCTATGAGGATCTTCTGAGGAGGGCTATACCCTGGCCACCCTGTGGGCAGGGGCTGCCTGAGTTGGGAGGCTGAGGAGGAGAAGGGAGCCCGAAGTTGACAATTCTGACTCCCTCTGGAACTAGACAGTCAGAGAGCCAGGATAATGTGTGAGCCTCTGTATCCATGGAGATTACAAAGCAGGCCAGAGCATCATCTCCCAGCTCAGGTTGTACCTCCCATCCAGGATCCAGGACTTATTTGCCCCCCGACCTGAAATTCCTGCCCCAGGGCACCAAAGGCCAGCACTCCCATACCCTCCTATTCTGACTGGCCAACAGAAGCCCCTGCCAACCCAGCATAGAGTTCCAGCCAAAGTTCAGACTTTAGGAGGTACCTACATTACCAGGCCAGCTCCCCCAAGAAGCCCAGACTGACAGAGACCCTCCTTTGGGGGCAACAAATGTTCCAGGCCCCGAGCCATCTTGGGAACTTTTTAGCTATTGTCCATGTTGCTGGCCTCAGCTCCCCATAGAGGGCCCAGATGGAGGAGGGCAAGCAATCTTCTCCTCTGGAGCTAGGGGAGGGGGCTGCCCCCCCTTCATGACTCACTCCAGGCTGTGTGGGTTATTACATTATGTTTGAAATTGCCATGGCAACCAGCTGGCAATCAAGGGTAATTGCGCTTGTTGCCTGGGCAACGGGGCAAAACCCACAGCAGCCAGTCTCTGTGTTTGCCCTTGAGGTGCAGTAAAGGTCAGGCTAGACCAGAGCCAATGCCAGCCAAGGGGCCTGGGGCTCTCTGGAAAGGATAGGATTGCCAGGGCCCATGGAGTTGTAGTGTGCAGAGTCAGGGTTTGCCTTGGGAGTGCCAAGGCCCCCATCCCTGACACCATACCTGGACCTCTGCCCTTCCCCACACTACCCTGTGCCTAAAACATGCCACAGTGTTCAAAGTAAGCAGAACCAGAACTTTTATGTGTTCACAGATGGTATTTGTAGATGGCCCATGGGCCCTCCTCCTCATACACACGGCGGCTTAGCCACAGGCTCTGGAAAGAGTCCCGGGATGCCATGATGGAGCCTCCTAGCCAAGCAGCAACAGCACGGTGGGGAGAGCCCAGAACAGTGGCATGGGGGCCCAGCTCCTGTCTCAGGCGCTCAGGAAAGCCACTCACCAGGGTGCTGCCACCATCCAGCACCACATTGGCCAGCAGCTGCTCCTGCTGCTTGGCCTCCAGCCGGCTGATGCTTTGGAGGGCTAGTTGTGGGAGGCCCGGCTGGTTGTGGCCTAGCAGATTGGGCTGGAAGAGGGCCTCAGGGCAGCAGAAGCGCTCAGAGCCCAGCGAGATGACCTGCTTGTCTGGAAGCACGAATTCCACTCGGGCCTTGGCCTGGGTGCGGGCCATCTCAGCTGTCATATCCATGGCCACGTAGCAGCAGGCCTCTTTAATCTGGTTGACCAGCCCTGCCTTGGGCGGTGAGTGGCCACCTGCCAGCAATAGCTGAGCCAAGTATTCAGTGAGGTCAGCACCGGCCACATCCAGCCGGTAGGTGTCAAGTGGGGCCAGATCCCCAGTGAGGATGGGCGCAATGTAGGAGGTGCCATGGCCACTGCCCAGCACCAGCCCAGTGGTGCGCCCATAAGCATAGAGTGCCAGCAGGGCCTGATGCACTGTCTGCATGGCTGGCACCTGGAAACGCTCAAAGAGTATTTCAGCTACCTTTTCTCGGTTGGTGCGTGGTGAGATGGGTGAGTCGGCCACAAGCACAGCCAGCTCCTCAGGCTGCACGCCCAGCCTGCAATGGAACAGGTGCTGCCACAGCACCTCTAGTGCATCCCAATCGGAGACCACTCCTCGATTCAGCACAGAGTAGGAGCCCTCTCGGTTCTCGGGCACTGCATACCTGGGCTGGCCCTGGACTGGGTGCTGCAGCAGCTGGACACGTGTGGGCACCACACTGAGGATGTGGTCCTCTCCAGCCAGTCCACATTTGGTGAAGCCTGTGCCTGTGTCAATCACCACAGCTGCCATGTCCTGGTAGGAGCCCAATGAGTGGCCACAGAGCACTGGGGACCATATTGGCAGAGCATCTGCGGTGGACACCAGCTCATAGCAGGCCCCATGGAGCAGGCCAAGGTGCGCAACCACTGACGAGTGTGTAACATCCTCAGCTGTCAGCTTGAACCGGGGACCTTGGGGTTCAGTGCCCACCATGGCCATGGGCAAGACCTTGCAGCCAGTGCCAGGTGTAGTGAATGTGATCAGGGAAAGCTGCTCCTCCTGGGCCCCAGGGGAGCTCCCAGGTTGCCAGGAGAGCTGATGCTTGCTGGAGCTTTGAGTGGCACCGATGTTAACTTTTTCTCTGCTCACATAGACACAGGTCTCCTCAGGGGCCAGGGGCACCTGAAGTAACCCTACATGGGTAGGCAGGCCTAAGGCCTCACCTTCTTGGCACAAGGTGGAGGCCTGGCCAGCCTCCCTGGTGGTAGAGAGCCCTCTTGAGAGGGTGTGCTCTTTGGAGATAGGGGGTTCTTGGGAAAAGGGAGGTTGCCCAGTGAGAGAAAGCTGCCTGGCAAGAGGGGTCCCAGGAAGTGGAGGATGTCTGGTAAGGGGGCACTGCTCAATAGAGGGAGGCTGACCAGTTGGAGTGGGCTGTCCAGTGAGGGGATGCTGCTCAGCTAGTGGGGGCCAACCACTGAGGGGAGCCTGCCCAGCACCTTCGGCCCAAGAGTTGTCAGGTTGAGCAGTAATGACCTCTTTCTGGTCGTGGCTGCCTATATCCTCCTGGAGGAGGAATCTGGGCACCTCCTGGGTTTTGGCTGGTGGAGCAGGCTCTGGGGTCTGCTCTGAGTTCATCCACTGCAGTTTCTTGGCCTGGACTGTAGAGGTATCCTTCATCCTGGAGGCATCTAGCATCCAGATGGTGCAACTAGCTTCATTTTTTTCAGCTTCGGGTTTGGAGCAGCCAGGATCTTGGACATGGCTCAGGATCCTCTCACCAAGTTGGGGGGGCATCCCCAGTGGAATGGGCCCAGTAAGCATCCCCACTCTGATGGGTGTTTCAGTACCAGGAGAGTCCCATGACTCCAGGTTGAGCCTGGCCTCCTTGGGAACCAGGGCTACCTCTCGGTAGCTGCCAGATGAGAGGCTGGAGGGCACGGGGCTGGACAGCATGGGTGAGGTGGACCAGAAGCTAGAGTGATTATTGTCAGGAGAGAGGATGGGCATGGCCAACAGCGGAGTGGACAGCATGTTTTCAGGGACATAGATGGGTGGGTGGCTGGGCATGAGGCCCACCAGCACTGCCTGTGAGCCCATGGGGTCATGGCACAGCAGCCCCGTCCTGGTATTGCCCACAGCCATATCAAATACCACCACATGGTCTTCCACAGTGTCCTGGAGCTGGCAGGTAGGGGCACTGGAAGTGGGAATCTGCATGGCTTCCCTGAGAGACTGGACTGGGGACTCCTTGTGGCAGGTTACTTGGTAGGCAGAGAGCGGCACATTGGAGCAGGTGTTGTTGCAAACATTGAGGGGCTGCTGGTCTAGTGGAGAGCTGCAGATCTCCTGGCTACTCCTCTGGGACTTGGGGGTGCCTGGGGGTCCTGAGCCTGGTGTTGGGCTGCCTGGCCTGGAGGTAGAGACCAGGGGCTTCTCCACTGGGTTCTCAGGCTGCTTGGGTAACACCTGCCTTCTGGCAACCTTGAGCTCCTGGGCATGGTCTTGGGACTCTTTTGGAGTGGGTTTTGGGGTAGAAGGCTCCTCCTGAGAATGGAAATTCACTTTGTCCTGGCAGGATGTGACCACTTTGGAAGATTCCAAGAGGATTGACCGTCGGTTTCCACACTTCCTGAGCAGGAAGTCTTGGGACAGGCACTTGGTAATGGCAATAGTATCAGTCAGTTGATCGAGGTTGCAGGTGTAAGGTTCAACTGCCGCTGGCATTGGGGTTGCATCCAGAGCTGGAGTGTTTGCTTGAGCTGGAGTTGTTGGAGGAGCCTGAGCCACACACCGGCACTTGCCCTGGCCCTGATCTTGGGCTGTAGCCAGAAGAGGACCTTGGGCTGCAGCTGAGCTATCCTCCCCCGAAAGGAAATAGGGTAGCCACCGGCTCTTCCTGATGCCCAAGGGGGCTATCTGGTCGGGGCTGCAAGGGCCTTTGCCCCAGCCTACCAGGACTTTAGCTGGAACCTTGCCTTCCCCTTCAATCTGCACCTGAAGCCGGGAGCGGCAGGGTCTGTGCTGGGCCATGTCAATGGTGCTGTCACTGCGCGTGCACACAGGTAGGGCCAGGGTCCCATTCTCCATGACGAGATGCATTCGGGCTCCCACGATGGGGCTTGGAAACGGGCTAGTGGAGGAGAGTCTCAGAGTATCCTGGGAGGCCCTCTCACAGCCACACTGGGAGCTAACCACAGCAGGGTCCCGGAGTAGCTGGTGAATGGGCTCAGGGACATGGGCTTGGGAGGCTGGGCCACAGGCCCCATCGATGATGGCCTCGGTGGACAGTGACAACCCCTGCCTGAAGTATACGGATCCTGAGTTTATCCATGGTCCCTGGGACCCCCTGAGGCCACCCCCCAGCTGCTGGTTGCTGGCCAAGGGGTGGCCCTGGGGGCCCGATGGATCAGGGCCCCCCACTTTCTTGGTGACTTCCATAGTCCTGCTCCATGCCCTAGGTGCCCTGCCCCCACTTCATTGCCATGGCAACCCCACACATCACAGCCCCCAGTGACCTAGAGGGGTAACAGTGTGGGAAACCAGGGGCCCCACCCCCCTGAAGAATGGGGGCCTGCCCAGGGAACCTTGGGAGACAGAAAGGCCCAGGGACCCTGGTGAAGTCTGCCAACCCTAGGCCGGCCTCCTCTCCCCTTACCCGCCAGGTGAACACTTGGCCCAAGCCAGCCCTAGAGCCCTGAGATAGGGGGACAGTGTAAGGCCAAGGAAGAAAGGTAGTCAGGGGATACACTAAGGAAACCCCTGGGTTGCCAGTCTACAGCAGAGGCCAGACTTGGCTCTTTCTCCTTATTTCCCCTGTGGGGACTTAAGACTTAAGCCCTGACCCAGGGATGCAGTTCCAAGTATGTGACACAAGGCCCTTTGGTGTCCAAAGCCCCTTCACCACTCAGTCCTGGGAGGCAGAAGAGGGCGAAGGGCCCAGGCTCAGGCCGAAGTTCCCCGCCCCCTGCATGTTCCCCAGCTCCTGCTCCAGGGACAGCAGCTCTTTGGCAGTCTTTTTGCTCCAGATGGTTCTCCTCTGCCTGTGCCTCATAGAGCCCCCTCCCCAGAGCCACATGTCCTTGAAGCCCAGGACCAGTATCCCACAGAGGTGGGGATGGGGGTGAAAGGGGCGGGGGTGGGGCTTCTGCTCAGAATCCTCAAGTCAGAATGTTCTAGCTCTTGTCACATTGTATCAACTTCACCTTGGCCAGAAGGGAGACAGAGCACCGGGCACAGGGCTAGGCCACAGTGGACACAGGGCCAGCCAACTGGCAATTATAGGATGGGGCACAGTAGGGACACAGTGGTAACAGGGCTGTCCACACAGTGGGCACAGGGCTGGCTACACAGTGGGGAGTATGGTGGGTGCAGGACTGGGCACACAATGGGCATAGCTCCATATATAGCGAGGACAAGTTGGATAAAGGACTGTCATAGGCACATAGGAAATGTAAGGTATTAGAGGGTGGGTAGTTCCATTCTCCTCTTAGATGGGCAAACAGAGGGGCAGGGAGGAGCAGGACCTGCCTGGACCACAAGCCCAGGCCCAGACATGCCCTGCAGCCACAAAGGACAGGCCTAGGCAGCAGTTTGGGGAACCGCCCACTGCCGCAGGCCTGGGTCTGGAGGTTCTGACTGGGGCAGGGTCAGGCCCTCCTCCCTCCCCACAGCTATGGGCTCTGGGCCTCTACCCTCTATCCTCCAGGACTATGTCCCTTCAGGCCTCAGTCTTTCCACCCAGGAAACAAGTTTGTAAAGAATGCAGCTGTAGGCTTGTCCTCTGAGGCAGTATGTTTTCACAGAGGTTAAAAATAGTGCTTACAGTTGGCCATGGTGTGTGAAGCGATGTGACCCAGGACCAAGGCTAGCACTGTGCTGCATCTGCACCTTCCTGACTGAGCTCTGGGCAACGCTTGACTCAGCCATGTCTCAGGTCCCCTGGACCCCCTTCCCATTCCCCAGACATTGCCTTCAGTTAAGAATGGGGACAGATGTCTCTGGACACCACTGCTCACCACACACTATGGCCCAGGAAGGTGGCAGAGCCCAATGGTCTGTGGCCTGCATGTGTGTGCATGCACACAACACATACTTGCTGAACACTATTAACTTCATTAATCTCTGGCCCCAAGCAAACTGGTTTTTGTTTTGTTTTGTTTTTCCCACGACAGAGATGCTAGTAGCAGCCTCTAGTGCCCGTGCAGCCCTTGGGGGCTGCACCTGGGAGGGCTAGGGAGGCATGGAAGGAGGCCCTGAGAGCCCCCTGCCTGTCTCATCACTGAGCCATCCCCCACCTCCTGCAGAAGGGAGGCATAAACCTCCTTTCCAGGGCTGGGGTCTTTGTGAACAACTGACCTGAGGTATGCTGGGGGAAGGGAACAGAGTCAGCTGAAGGGTGTGGCCCATGAGAGAAGGCCCAAAGAAGGCAGTCTGGAGAGGGGAGAAGGCTCTTCCCACCTGGGAAGCAAGCACCCCTTATAGAAATAAGAACAATGACATTGATTGGGTCTTTCCTCTGGATCAGGCAGTGCTCACAGCAACTCAGTGAGCCAGGCACTATCATCCTTATTTCACAAATGAGGAAATCAAGGCACAGAGAGGAGAGAGAATTCACAGAGGTCTCAGCTAGTGAGTAGTAGAGCCAGAATCTGAAGCCAGGCCATCAGGTTCTAGACCTACACTTATGGTGCCACCACTGGGTGCCATGCCCAGGGCCACATGGGCATGGGCCCTGCTGGAGGGCAGCCAACATGCCACCCTTCTGACCACTGCAGCCCCAGGCCCCCAGCCAAGGTGTGTCCCACATGGACCTGATCCTCCTCCCAGTAGCTTAGCAGGTGGCTCAGGCTTGGAGGGGAAATTTTCCCTGTTGGTGCCACTAAGCCAATGTCCTCCCAGTAACCTGGTGGTGCTGAGTAGGGGCCAGCTACATACGCTATGGGACCAGGCTGAGTCCTTTGTACTCAGACTTCTTGGCTGGCCAAAGCCCATTCTATTTCATTTAGCTGAAGGAAGGGGCAGCAGAGCAGCTAGAAGCTCCCAGGCTGGGGCTCTTCTGCCCAGCCCCCAGGGATCAGGCAGGGACATTGCCCCTGTACCCCTCCCCCCAACATGTTTTTAAATAGTCCTTCACCAGGAAGAAGGGCATCCAATTCTATTTCTGATTCTGGAAAGTGAGGAGGGCCAACATGTTGCCAAGGCAACCTGGAAAACCCCTCCCCCAGGCTGAGCCCATTCCCCAGGCTGAGGGCTGTCTGGGATGGAGGGGCCAAGAAGGAACTGAAAGGAGCTCAGTCTAAAGGCAAGGCCATATGGAGTCTCCTCTGTGAGGGCAGGTCCCAACATTGCCTTCCCTCACACTTCACCTGGCACCCCGCTACCCCTGTGGAGAGGGTCAGACTTCAGGAGATGGGGAGAGTTGCATCACTCTGAGAAACCCTTCTTTCCTGTGGGTCAGGCTAGAACCCTCCCACCTAGGAGGCCTGGAGGATGGTGGGCAGGAAGGGCATCAAGGGGAGAGGCACAGAGGCTGCATTCTACTGGGAGCTCCATGACCAGCCAAGTCTCCCAGGCCTGTTTCTACAACACAGACATATTTTGGGCTCTATTGTGTTCTCAGGAGGCAGCTCTGTCAAGTCCCTGGCCTTGCACTCTTCTAGTCTACTGCCTTCTCCTCCCTGTACCCTGGGAAGACTCTGGACATCTCCAAAAATCTAGGATCAAAGGAGCCTTAAAGGGCTCCCAGTGCAGCCAACCACTTGATAATGGAGTAAAAAGCAAGGCCTGTTTCCCCAGAGGGTCATCCTTGCTTACTATCCAGGGGCTCATACACCAGCCCGTCTGCCCCACAGGCTGCAGATGGATAGCATTTAGATCTGTGAAGGGAGGACATTCCAGGAAGGAGCACAGCCCTGGCAAAGGCAGGCTTCTGAAAAGACCCAGAAGGATCTTGTGATCAACCCTCTCTGGGTATAGATGGGAAACTGAGGCCCCAAGGAGGGAAGATACACTCTTGGTCTCCCAGCACCACACCCAGGGCTCTGTGTTTTCCTTTCCTGACCCTCCTCCCTGGAATGATCCAAGTGACCTGTGAGCCCTAACTTCCTGCTTCCCTGAAATCTCTCCTGGCACCCATTCCATGGAGGTAGCACCATGTTGAAGAAGCTGACACCTCTCCTCTCTGGCCCCCCTGCCTGACCCTAAAGGAAGACAGCCAGGGTGCAGAGAACCCCAGTCCTAGGGGAACTTATGGCACGGTGAGGGGTGATAATCCACTCCTAATCTGGGATGCGGAAGGCAAAACCCAAGAGTGCAGGAAGATGTGGCTTTTGAGCTCTAAGGCACAGGGAAATTTAAATAACAGATGTTTAAACAACCTTCCCTGCAAGCCATGGTGCAGTGACCCCTCTTCTGTGAAGTGTTACAGCTTAAAAATAGCCCACAATGAACTGCTCTGAGCTCCAATTGACTCAAGCTTACGTAACTCTGCGTGAAAGATGGCCAGCCGCACCAGCCTGGAAGGAAGGCAACAGCACAGCCACCCTGACTGCTGCCCACAGCTGTCTTAGGGGAGTTGGGGCGAGCTTCTCACCCTCCCTGGGAGCAGCCCCCCATCCAGGAGCCAGCAGAGGTGGAGGCAAAGGAAGTGCTGCCAGAAGTACACATGATTTCATGACTGCCAAGAAGAGACCTCCAACCACGTCTGCAGAGGGGATGTGAGGAGAGCTGGCCTCCCTCAGGGTCCCTGTAGAACCCAGGCCCAATGGAGGGTGGGGTGACTTTAAGAACAGATGGCTGGGTCAGAGAGACCAGGATAGGAGCCCATATGGGCAGGGTAACTGGGGCTGCACAAAGAATTCCTTTCCCCCTTTGAAGAGGGAGCTCCCCAGCTTGGAGGAACATGTCAGCAAGATGGATGCCTGGCTGAAGCTGCCACTGCCATAGAGCCCAAGGGTGGAGCTAACTCCTTTGGGGCCTCTAAGTCTCCATGGTCCAGGCTGTACAGGTGGGACTTGCGGCATGAGGGAGAGAGTGCTGACTTCAATGCTGTGATTATGGCCACCAGCTGCTTTGAGTCCCCTGCTTTCCCTGATGCATTCCCAGATCCCAAGTACCTAGTCCAAGACTGACCACAAGTGTGCAGGTGGCTAAACCAACGTAAAAGGGAGCAAAGAAAGCCAGGATGCCCCCAGGATTGAAAGCCTCTTGTGCTCCCTCTGCCTCTGCCCATGCTGAGCCCCAGGGATTCAGCAACTCCTCTCAGCTCCCACCACCTGAGCTCAAAATAGGAACCACCATGGGCCTGGCCCCTGAGCTCCCACGGAGCAACATTTAGACTGGCGAGGGCCTGCCCAGCAAAGGGCAGGCTGTCAAGGCCATTAGTGCTTCTGTTTCCCTTCCAAGGTCGGGACTGCTAGATAGGCAGAGCAGAAGTTGTAGGGGAATGAGTAGCTGTAGAGGGCAGAAGCTGGTCCTGGACTCCTCAACTTACCAAGCAAGGGGAGGGCCTGCTCTTGTTGCCCCCTCTCCAGGGCAGCTCAACAGTCCCTTCTAGGCCTAGTATGAACATCCTGAGACCAGGGACAGAGGATGCTCAGGGCCTTGAAGGAATAGAGAGCAAGACACAGAGGCTGTGGGGAGGCTCAGAAGCAGAGCCACCCTTCCTTATAGAAAGTGTGAGTTCCTGTCTGGGATGGACTGATGGGAATGAGTGTTCAAGAGAAACTGTCATTTCTGGGGGTGTCCGAGGATATCAATGCAAGGTAGCTGGGATCCAGGTGCCACACCTCTGGACTGAACTGGGTCAGGCAGGCTCTGCCACCCACTAGGCTGCCTAGCTTTGGCCCGAGGATTCCCACCAAGGGAGGACCAAGTGTGAAGGCCATGCTCCAGACCACCATTCTGAGACCTGAAGAACCCAGCCCACCCAGGGGGCTACCACAGCCAGACATGAATGTGGCAGCTGCCCAGGCTCTCCTGGAATCTGTGCTCATTGGGTTAAAAACCCCAATTACAACAAACCCCAAAAGAGTGGAGGGGAGGGAGAGTCTGAGGCTCAGCTGGCCCCACTGAGCCAGATAGGAAATGCTGGGGGTGCTTCACTGAATCATCCCACCCCTTCAGTCCTGTGTAGCTCCACCTATGGGCTGGTTGGACTCTCACATGGGCAGAGCAGAGGCTCTGGGTGAAGAGATGCCCAGTTCCTGGGGTCTTCACAGAGGGGAGTTCTCCATCCCAGCATGGAGTAAGAGGTGTTTTTTATCAGGGCCTGGCAGATGGAGGTTCGGTGCTCAGCTACTGACTCCCAGGGCTGCTTCTCCCCAGGCAGAACCAATAAGTTCTAGAAATGCAGCCTAGGCCTCCCTGAGCCTCAGACACTTGCAGCAGTGCCCACATCCCCCCACCCTAACCCAGCACTGGAGGATGCTGTTCTCTCCTACAGGTGAAGGGAATTAGTTCATGAAGTGGCACCAGGGTGGACCCAGGACTTCACGGGCTGCACTGAGGGAGTGACTGATGAAGCCACTGTCCCAGGGTTTGAAATGGGGCTATTTCTGGAGCCCTCAGGTATGATCTCAGAGACCCTTTGGATCCCTGGGAAAATTCTCTGAAAGGCTGGGGCTAAGTCATAAGGGGAATCTCAGACCAGACTCATGGTCCCCCATCAAAGCAGGTTGATCTACCACATGCATGCACTCCAGGTGCCAGACAACAGTGACACCAATGGGCAGTCAGGAGGGTGTGAGTCATCTGCTGCTTCCTCAGCCCCGGCTCTCATCCTACCCTCCCTCCAGCCTTTACTGGCACCTGTTTGCCCCCAGCCCCACTGGGCTGCAACATAGGAAGATGAGGCAGAGGAGCTGGTACTTGCTCCCCACAGCTCATGGTAAGAAGGCTGGACTCTCAAATCCCTGGGAGAAAACTCTGCCCATTCTATCCTTCCCTAGTGGCAGGCCTAGGCCCACCATGGCCACAGCAACCTTCCCTTGCTCTGGCCACCCACCATACCTAAGATACTACTGAGCCTCCCCCAAGGGAAAGGCAGCCCTGGCTTCACTAGCCCTGGAAGCCACTCAGAAACCTCCTGGTCTTCCCAGCCCATCTGGGGGCCTAGAACCTACCCTTCCTCTCTTCCCTGGTGGCCCAGTCAGGAATTTGAAACCCTGATGTAGTTCCAGCTCCTGACACTCCAGATGGACTTGGGACTGTCAGGCAACCCTGAGAACAGAGCTCAGAGTGTGGGGGCTGCAGCATTGGGGGGTGTGGTGCAGCTGTGCCATCATCCAGGAGCCCAAGCATCTACTTAACTGGGGCCCCTTTTTGAAGAATCTTGGCCCTGGGGGCCCTTGGCCCAGAAAAAGGCCCAAAGCCTCAAATTCTGGCTGCACAGGAAACCTGACACCCCTTGAGCTCTCTTCCATCTCCCTCCTCTGGAACCCCTCTCCTCACTAAGCTTCCCTCCCATCCAGAGACCCCCTTCCTCTCTGAGCCCCTCTCTTATGAACAGATGAGCCACTGGTCCATGAGCTGCAGAGGCTCACTGGAGAAAGAGACTCAGTCCAGCTTCTGAGAAGCCCCTGGGCCTTCTCCTCACTCCCCACCCAGGGCTTAGAGCTCTGGGTGACCCTTAGATCCCCATGATGAGGTTAGGGAACAAGGACTGCAAGTTGGAGGGATAGAGACAGTCCTTTCCAACTGGTATGGGGGCCATAGCTATTGGGGTACTCCAGGACATTGCACTCACCTCTCTTCCAGCCTCAGGGGTGACACAACTCTTTCCTCCACACACAGAGACAAGAGTTCTCTAGCCAAGCATGCAAGGCTACAACCTCGTCTGTGGCTGCACTGGTGGGCATCAGAGGTGCAGTGGTAAATAGGCAGACAGAGTCCGTCTCTACCCCTCTCCAGCTCAAAGGCCCCTGATCTTCATGTCCCTGCACTCAAGCAGAAGAGTCTCCTTCTAAGCTTTACCCACCTGTCCTCAGGCTCCTTAGGGTCCTCATGGCTGGGCCTCCCCCTGGCCTTAGGTGACAGAGTGGACAGCAGTATGGGTAGAGAACAGCTGAGCAGTTCCAGTCCCAAGGAGACCTCCACTCTGCTGACCAGGGAGCTCTTGCCTCAAACCCAGGGTTCCATGAGTGACAGGGCAAAATGCTGGGAACTCACAGGGGAGGGAGTCTACTCCCCTTAGGGTGACCTGGGGTCTCCCAACTGGCAGGATAGAGGCCATGGGGCTCCTGAGCAAGTGAGAGGATCCACCATGATGTATGTCCTGGGCCCAGCCACCCTGGCACCCCAGCTATCCACACCAGTAGGGCCCAGCTAACCCCTCAGCATCAAGGGCATGGGGGAGGAGTAATATGAGGAGGAAGTTGTTCTTTAGTGGAGGCTGCCCCTCTAGTGGCTATTGTACAGTAGCCTTGACGAGTATAAATAGCCTGGGCAGTTGGAACCTCGAAGCTGGGGAAAGTGTGGAGCTGAGACCTTGCTGGCTCGTCTCTCTCAAGGTTGCAAGGGCAATGCTGGCAAGGTTGGCAGGGAGGGGAGCAAGCCTCCATGCCTCTGCAGTATGTGTGTGTCTGTGTGTAGTGGGGGAGGCTCCGGGTAGAGTAGGGAGCCCTGGAGAGGGAATTGGGCCCAGGGAAGAGGACAGGCAGACCGGGCCGTGGGAGAAGCCATCCTGGCTGCTGCATGCAGCAGCCTCAACCCACCTCTCTTGGTTCCATCTAAAAGTCTCTGGGGCCCTGTAACCTGGATCTGGGCCTTGCCTACCCTTCCTGTTCTCTGGAGCCTTCTTGCTGACCCAACCCCTTTCCAGCCTCAGGGTCTTTGCTTGTGCTATTCACTCTGCCAGAAACTCTCTTCCCCCAGCTGCTTCTGGCACAGTTCCCACCTGACAAGGTCTCAGCAAAAATGTCACCTCTTGCTGTGGCTTTCCTCACCTCTCTGTCTAAACCTGTCCTCCCTTCCCTCAAAGTAGCCTGTCTTTTTCTTTCACAGCATTTACCACAATTTGTACTTGAATATTCATTTGTTCATTTACTAGTTCAAGGGCCAGTATCTATGTGGTCACTGTTGAGTCCCTGTGCACAGTGGTCAGGCACGCAGCAGGCACTCCATAAGTACTCACTGCATCAAGGATTGCCCTCCCTGGCTCCCTCTGTGGAGTGAGAGGTCAATGTGCCCCGCTCCCCTCCTATTGCCCCTGAAGGTTAAGGGGCAGGGACAGGGCAGAGGCCAGGCTGAGCTGCATCCTGGCCTAGCACGGCCCAGAGGCAGCTTGGGGTTAACTCTTGGGCTGCTAGGCAGGTCCGGCCCCCCAGGGCCTGCCTAGGGCTGGGGTCATGTGGGTCTTGGCGGCTCTGAGAGGGGCCGGGGCTGCCCCGTGCTCCTACGCACAGGTGGGGACTGTGACTGCTCCAGAGGCATGTTCGCCTCATTCAAGGCACCAGGGCCCAGGTTCACATAGGCCGCAGGCAGCTGCACGTAGTGGTCCCCACGCAGTGCAGCCACCACACGCTCCACTTCCTCTGCTAGCATCCTGAAGGTGGGTCGTACTACAGGGTCCTCCGCCCAGCAGTGCTGCATCACTGCGTACCTGCAAGAGGAGGGAAATGTCAGGGGCAGGGTGTACCCAGAGATTCTGGGCTGCCTACCTGCTGTTAACCCCCTGGCAGGGGTGAGGACAGGTGACAGGACCTAGTGCCTAGCATTGCCCAACCAGGGACAGCTCTTCTCATCGTTGTGACTGCCTTCCCACCCTGGCAGAGGTTGAATTACTTCAGGGGTTAAGAGCTTGGGCTCCTATGCCCTGTGACCTGGGTGGTGTGATCTTGGGCAAGTTCCTTAACCTCTCTGTGCCTCTGGCTCCTTCTCTGATCACAGAGGCATTGGGGCATAACGTGAGAGGATGCCTGTAAAGTGCTTAGCTTGGGGCCCAGCTCAGAAGCTATCATGGTTATCATCACATGTCTTCAGGAAGGAAGCCCAGGTCCAGTGAAATGGGGATTAAAAGGCCTAAGATAAGGACACGTGGGGCAGCACCAGTGGCACCATGGTTCCCAAGCAGAGTTTCTCTGGGTTTGCCTGGTGGGTCCTAATACACGCCCCTTTATCTTGGGAATGTCATCCCTGCCTTAAATGATCCTTTAAGTACCCTACACATAATAATCCCATATGATTCTCAGACTCTCTGAGGATGGTACTGTTATCATCTCAACTTTACAGATGAGGAAACTGAGGCCCAGAGAGGAGAAGGGACTTGTCCTGGAATAGTGGATGCTGTGGCATGCCACCTGGATCCACCCCCTTCATTCTTCCAGTGGCTGCTGACCGCTCTTGGCTGAGGCCCTCTCTAGGAATTGCCCTAGGCAGAAAAGAACTGCCTCCTCCAAGCTCATACTCCCTCCTCAGGGACAGTTGTGACCAGTGACTGATTAATGTCTGGTTCAAAGACCTGGCCCTTTGATTTCAATTTCAGGAAACTCTGAAGGTCTATCCCAGATCAAGCAGTCCCCATGGGATGGGCTGCAGCCTCTGTTGCATCTGCATCACAGCCCTATTTCTCCCCCTGCCCAGTCCCGCTTCTCTCACCCTCAACCTACCAATAAACCCCCTGCCGATAAATCTCCATCTCAGAGTCTGTTTCAGGGAGCCCGATGTGGAGGCAGATAGGCAGTGAATTTCCCTTACTTCAAAGGAGATGCATTGGTGAAGTGAATAATAAAGATCAAACACAAGGCAGGCAGGGCTGTGAAGAAGGGTTACTCAAACCCTTCTGAGCCCAGCCTGAGAGAGAATCATCAACTACCTTTACCTGTGACCTGGTTCTTCCTGTCCTAACCACAAAGACCTGGGCACAGCAGAGGCATGCATGCTGCTCATGAAGCTGGACCTCGAAACCAAACCCACCTGACAGGCACTGATGACAACACCGCTGCTGCCATGCCTCTGGGAATGGGAAATCTGAAACCATATCCAGTGAAAAAAATCTCACCTGGAGACGTGGAGGGGGCTAGTGTGGGAGCTAATGAAACCTTTCCCTGAGGTTAAGTGAGTGGAAAAGATAGAGAACAGCCCCCCTTGGTGGGGGTTGGGGGAGAGGAGTGCTGGGAAATCAAATCACTGGCCTCAACCCAGACTCTGAGTTGGGAATGCCATTACCATGGTAACTGTGATATCCTCCCAGCACCTAGCCCTGAATGGGGGTGGAATCAGTCCACAGATGAGGAAACTGAAGCCTAGAGAGGGTCCCTTTCCAGGTCAAACAGATGATGAGTCAGAGAGCCAGGCAAGAACTCTGTCTCCTGCCCCCTCCTTGTCTCTGGAGCCCAGTTCCTTCCCCATTACCCCCTCCACATACTCACAGAGAATTGGGGCAATACTCAGGCTGAGGCAGGCGCCGACCCTGGGCCAAGAAGTGAGTGAGGTCAAAAGGGTCGATATTCGGGTATGGTGGGGCACCCCGTGTCAGCAGCTCCCATAGCAGCACACCAAACGACCACTGTGGGAGAGGAAGGGGGGACTCAACTCTACCCCAAAATTTGAGGCAGATGGGCCCCCCAGGTCCTCTATCTTCCGGAGTCCTCTAGCTGGAAATGGGGGGCTCCATCCCCAAATCAGAGCCCGTTCCTCAATACCTCACAAGCGTCTTCCCTCTGTCTCCTCCCACCACCTGAGCCTGCTCAGAGTGGGGCTGGGCAGGGCCCAGATTGTCTGTGAGGAGCCAAATTCACAGCCTCCTCTTGTCCTGGCAGATGTCAGATTCCATTTGACACCTGCCCAAAAGATGGGCAATGGGCTGTGGGGGCTGCCCAGCTTGGGGATTCCCTGGTCTCAGATCATCATCGGGAGCCAAATGGGCAAGGCCAAGTGTTCTCCCAGGACACTTAGGCCATGTGGACTCTGGGGCTGGTGGGGCCTTACCACGTCAGACTTGGTAGTGAATTTGTAGGTCTGAAGGCTCTCCAGTGCCATCCATTTGACAGGTAGGCGAGCATGGCGGTGCTGTCGAACACTGTAGTACTCCTTGTCCAGGACGTAGCGAGCCAGACCAAAGTCAGCCACCTTGACTGTGAATGACTCATCCAGCCTGGGAGGGGAGAACCATACTCAGGACTGGCCCCCACCAGGCCCTGAACCCACCTGTTCCAGGCCCCCATAGGGTTTCAGAGCCATAGCGTCCAATCCAAGCCTGCACTGGGCAGACAGGAAAACTGACGCCCAGAAAACAGAGGACATGCCCAAGGCTGCACAGCAAAGGCTAGAGCATGGGCCCTTCCCCGAGGCGCCTTTAGGCAGCTGCATACCCTGGTACCCTGGCCCCTTGCTTCACCCTAACAGCTCTGGCCCCTCACATGCAGTTCCGAGCAGCCAGGTCCCTGTGCACAAATTTCTGCTCTGCCAGGTACTCCATGCCACGGGCTACCTGCAGGCCAAAGCTGATGAGGTCCTTCACCGTGGGGTTCTGGGGGCACATATGGGTCAGTGAGCAAGGACAGAGTAGTTCCATCCCTACCTGCTGCCCAAGGCCCCCAACCCAGGGCCAGCTGAGCACTGACCCGCTGGGGTGAGCGGATGAACCGGAGCAGGTCTCCATGGCGCATATAAGGTAGCAGCACACGGGGCAGGCCTTCAGGTGGCAGCACGATACCAATGAGAGCCAGCACGTTTGGGTGGTGCAGACCACGCATGAGCAGCCCCTCCCTCAGGAAGGCCTCCACCTCCTGTACCTCTGTGATGCCTGCAGAGCGGCTGGAGTCAGGCCCAGGGCAGGGCACCCCCTTACAAGGGTCAGATGGGGAAATGGAAAAGAAAGGTCTCCTGCCAAGGGTCACTCAACAAGGCTGTAGCACAGCAGGGACGAGGACCCTCCCAGCCTCTGCCTCACTTACGACTCAGTGACTTGATGGCACAGTGGATTCGATTCTGGGCTTTGTCTGTGTATTCTCCATGGTAGACAACTCCAAAATGGCCTGGTGAAGGGGAGATGGTGAGAGGGGCCCCAGTGCCCAGGGTTCACACCACACCCTGTCATTGGCAACCAGACTTCAGAGCACCAACTGGTCAATCTGACATTAAATACAAGCAGCAGCTACATGATGGCAGAGACTTCAGCCCTCCCACGCCCACTTAATTTGCGTGAGAACCCACTGAAGACAGAATTCCTATTTCACAGATAAGCAAGTGGAGGTTCAGAGAGGTTGCGTGGTATGCCCAAGGTCACACAGGTTGGTGAGAAGGCCAGAGCAGAGTCCTGCCCAACTGTCCCTTCAGGCCATATCATCTCAGAATTCCATCTGTGCCCTAGCCCCACCTGGTCTGGCCCCCACACCTTTGCCAATGACTTGTTCACTGTGGGTAACCACACGCTCATGGGGAATCAGCACATCCTTGACCTTGGCCAGGAGCAAAGAGTCCAGGTCTCCAAGCTGGATGGACTCTGTCCACAGCAGTGGGACACAGGACTCATCACCGCTGTCTGAGAAGGATGCTCTGTGGACCCGAGTAGTGGAATCCAGACCACCAATGGCAGGGGCTGCTGTGAAGGAGAGAGAGTGAGGGGCATGTGAAGTAGAGGGTATGGCCCCAGCTTCTAGTTCCTCCACCATCTCACCAAGGCCATTTCTGTAGTCAGAGCCTGAGTGGAGGACAGGCAGAGACATGGCTCCAGTGGTCCAGTTTGGGGATGCCAGGTCATCCACGTTCGGAGAAAGGACTGTGGAAAGATGGCCCCTGGTAACCAGCCTCTCCAAGCTCCTAGAGGCCAACCCCTACCCAGGAGGTATGGGCAGACCCCCAAGGCCCGGGCAGAGAGGATATATGGACTTGGAGATGCCATTGTTTGGAGGTTGGAGTGAGTCAGGATGGGAGTGCAGACCTCACCTAGCTGCTTCTTCCGCCGGTAGTTGAAGACCAATGCAGTGGCCAGTATAGCCACAAGCAGGAGCAGGGCCAGAAGGACACCCAGGAGCATCCTCTGTGGGAGCCCCTCCGGGCCTGGCCGCACCACCCTGCCCAGGATGTGACATTCACCATCCACGCAGACCTGGGGGCAGGTGGCAGCTCAGGCCCAGCCTGTAGGCCCCAGCCCATGTCTCCTGTGGAAGGCCAGCTGAGCTGCCTACCTGCAGTGGGGTGCCGTCCTTGCCAAGTTGCAGGGAGGGGGGGAGGGGGCAGACAACCACATCCCCCCGGAGCTCGTGCTGGCAGCTCTCACCACCCACGGTCACGTTCACATCCACACAATCAGCCACAGAGCCCAGCCCAATATACTGTAGAGACAGTCACGGGGACTGGCCAGTGCCCCCATCTACTTTGGGCAGGCTTCACCCCTAACCCTCCACTCTCCCTGCCCTCCATCCCCCACACTTACCTCGAACTTAATCGCATGCTCCTCAGGCTTCAATGGGGCCAGGTTGGTGCTGGGTGGATGGGGTGGGGGCAGGAAGCGAAAGCCAGGCAGTGTGAAGCCAACAGCTCCATCCCCCTGGGCACTCAGGTTCCCCATCACCCACCCCTGGGGGCCTCGGACCAGGTATTCAGGCAGGCGGCACCAATGCTGCTCCGGAAGCTGCCCCTCACACTGCTGGGGCCCATGCAAGAGTGGTTAGCCAGGCATTCTACCTATGGCCACCCCAGTCTCCTCAGCCCAGCATGGGATGAGGCTGGAACTCAGGTGACTAGTCTGGCCTTCCTCCCTCCTGGCCAGTGCCCACTGGGCAGCTGCCAGTGCCCACTCACTCTGTTTTCCACTGCCTTAAGTCCATCATGGAATGACAGCACTAGGTGCCACACTGAAGTCAGATGCTGGCCATGTATGGTGACATGGGAGCCACTGTGGAGGAGAGCAATGTGGTGGGCTTGGGATGCTCTCCGAGGCTGGCTCCCTCATTCCTAAGAGACCAGAGCAGGCAAGGAAGTGGCACTTACGTGTAGCCACAGTTGGGGCTGATGCCCAGAATGATGGGGTCTTCCCTGTAGTGGAAGGTCCAGGAGCCAGGCACCTCGGCACCTCCCACCTGCAGTTGAATGGGAACGACGGCCGTAGCAGCCCCAGGGGGGGTGGTACATAAAAGCTGACCCTCGCTGACCCTGCAGAACAGGTGAATTGGACTCAAAGGCACCCTCTATGTGACGGCCAGGCCCACCTCCTCCAACAGTCTCCTGATCCTTCCCAGTTCCTCTATTGGTCATCTCCCTCACCTTCCCATACTCCATGGGTCTGTCTGAAGATAGCGTGGTCCAAGTAAGGCCTCTAAGAAGGAAGGGAAGGAACAGGCTCCCCACAGCCTTGGCTCGAGCCAATGGACTCTGTGATGGGCTCTCTCGCCATCCCTAAACCACCTCTGAGCTAGAGGGGCAATGGACCCTTCTTCCTGGACCTGCTCACTACACTGACCATTTGCCTGAGCCCTCCTCCCTCTGCCCTGACAGGGATCCAAATCCTACCTGGTGAGGGCTCCCCTGGGTGCAGCCCTGTGGCTTCCCATTTCCTTGCTTGTTTGTCACTTACTGTTTCAGCAGGCACTCAGTCCCATTGACCAGCACAGCCCAGCTGGTGCCTACAGACAAGTCCTGGCCTTTAAGGGTGAGGCAGGTGCCACCTGCACGTGGGCCAAAGAGGGGTTGTACTGCTGTCAGCACCGGCTCCTAAGAGGGTATGGAGGTGGCTTACTTGGAGTAGAATGCCCTCCACTCCAAGCCCTTCCCTGCCCACACTGCCCAGCTGGCCAAGGGCACAGATAAGGCAAGGTGGCCTCACCAGGAAAGAGAAGCCTTGCAGCATGGAGGTGCCGTCTACCCAGAAGTGCTTGCCCCGTGGCATGTTGGTCACGGTGAGGCTGATGTTGGCAGGCCCGGCTGCCTGTGTGCCCAAGGGCTCCAGCTCACACTCAAGCTCCTCTACAAAGTCCTTCCGGGGCACTGGGCTGGGGCACCAGGGGAACCCAAGGTCAGCCAGGGGTCACACAGGCCTAGTTGCATGCCAGCCACAAAACACAGGGCTCCTCTGAGCCTGAGGATGGCATCTCTCCGCCCATGCCTTCCTCCAGGGTAGAAAGGCTCTGGCATCCATGAGTCAACAGACAGGTAGGGCATATGGAGGCTTAAGGAACAGAGATATCTCCCCAGACACAAAGCAGCCAGAGTCACTGCACCTTGCCCCATACCTCCCTGCCCCTGATAAGCAGAGGACAGGGTCTCACAGGGAAGGGGCTGCTTGGTTGCTTCCGTCAGGGATAGGCAGGTACCTCAGGTTTGAGCTGTCCTTGGGCAGCAGTCGGCAGGGACTTTGGCCCACGGTGACCTGATGAGTGCCCTCAGGCACCAGACCGGCAGGGTACAGGTAGAAGCCGGAGCCACACAGGGTCAGCTTCGTGCTGCCCTTTAGGGGTCCACTGTGGGGGTGGAACTGATAGGGGAGCAGACAGCTTGAGTCCCCTTGTGGACCAGGGCTCTGAGCCCTGTCTGCTTCTCTGTCTGTTTTCTGCTGCCCCCCCTTGCCTGCCCCACACTCCAGTCATTCTAGATCACTTGTCAGTCCTCACTCAAGCACCTTTCTGCCTCCAAGTCTTTGCATGTGCCATCCCCTTTGCCAAGAATCTCCTCCTTGGAGATACTGAGGACATCCCAGGCCTGAGGAAGATCATGGTCAAGACCTATTGACCCCCACCCCAGGCCCAGCTTTCCCATACTTAACTGTGCCCTGCCAGGCAAACCATACCTCAGTAAGCTCGGGTGGGCAATGGTCCTGTTGCCAGGAGCCAGGACACTCCTTCTGCTGGCCACACATGCCCCCACACCATCCACAGCCCATGAAATGCTGTGCCCGCAGGCAACGCCAACAGGTGAGGAAGTGGCGGCAGCCAGGGCCTCGGATAGGTACCTGGAAGACCTTGGAGTGGCAGACAGGTGGCTCAGGGGTAAACAGAGGGAGGAACTAGACCTCATAGACCCCCTGGTCCCATTGTAGATCAGGGTGGTAAGACCTGTGTCAGTGCCTCCCTGAATTGGGTAGGGAGGCTGTGCTCCCACAGCCCTGGCCCCAGGCCCTGACCCTGCCCACCTTACCTTGTCCCCAGAGGCAAAGAGCAGGTGGTCCCCAAGGCGACTGACATCCCGTTGTATGGGCTGCCCATTGCTGCCCAGTGAGAAGTTGGACACATACAGCAAGTAGTTGAAAGACCTGGCCAGCTCCACCTGGAACAAGTCAGCTGTGAGGAAAATGGGGATGGGGTCCTGGGGACAAGAGGCTGTGGAGATGAGAGACTTACCTGCAGGATGCGCCCATCAGCTGTGCCTATGTGGGCCACTGTGACATTGTCGAGACGTGTCACGTGCAGTGCGGTGACCTGCACTGGTCCTAACAGCCCGTTGAATAGGTCCACACGTGGAAGGCTGCTGCTGACCAGCAGAGGGAAGTGGCGGCAGCTGGCATTGGGGCTGGGGGCCACTAGGCCAGGCTGGAGAGGGTCAGGGAAGGAGTCAGGTCTCATCCCCATGCACTGACCCACTGGGGCCTCTGTCAGTGACCACAGCAGCCTAAACTCCCACCCCTCACCTGGCCTGGCTGGAGAGCACTCCCCACCCCCACCCCCTGAGGTTCTCAGCGGTAGCAAGGCCAGGGAGGAAGGCCCATGCTAGAAGGCCGGCTCCCCCTACACCTTGCCCTACCCTGCCATGTCCATTCTGATAATGAGTTAGAGTCTTACAGACCCAACCCCATTCTGTCCTCCCAACCACCCTGTAGAGTGGGGTGCTGTCACCACTGCCATTTTAAGGAAAGAGGCTCAGAGGTTTACTCACTTGTCTAAGGCCTTATAGTTCCCTCTGGAGAGGAGCCAGGTTGGAAGTCTGAGCTCTTAATCAGAGTTCTCTCCCGCCCTCTGCTGGTTCTGCTCTGCCCTTCAGCAAACCCTGTCCCCTCTTTGGGCTTCAGTTTCCCCACCTGCATAAGGGGGCTGAACTCTGAGGTTAATTGGCCAGCAAGGGGTTGGTAACATGCTCCTTCTCCCTGAGTCTCCACAGGACTTCCTATACCTCCAGCTGCACCCTCCTTCAGGGTACAAAAGGGATAAACCAAGGCTTGGGTGCCAGGTTAGGCCCAAGAGACTAGGAGACCCAACCTCTCCCTTGTTCTTAGCAGGAGGGTATTTTGGGGCTGCACTCAGTGCCCCAAGGCAGGGCTGTGGAAGCTTCTGGGAAACCAGGAAGCTAGGGTATGAATGCAAGGTATTGAAGCTGGGTGCAAAGTGCAGGCAGGGCTCAGTAGCCCTATTTGCTAGGGACACTCCCTCGCCAGCCCTGAGGGCACTTCTTAAGGCTGATGGGAGGTCTCTATCAGACCAAGAATGCTTAACTCAGTCCTGAAACCTCAGCACTGAGTAGGAGCTCTGGGGGCAAGAACAGGTGCAGAGCTGGGCCCAAAAACTCCACATGCTCTGGGTCTGTAGTCTGGGTAGGTGGGGACTGGGACTCTGTTCTCAGTGGAGGCGGGTAAAGGGCCTGGCTCTAGCAGGAAGCAAGCCAGGTTTTTCAGCATGACTCAGGGACAGGTGGGGCCGTAGGGTGGAAAAAAGGCCCTACCCTAGTCAGGGCCACACCTTGGCCTTCTTGTCCCTGGGCTCCAATGCCTTAGCTCTGGGTCCCCAGGCTTGTCTGGGGCCCCTGACTTCTGAAAACACATGACTTAAGTGTCCAATGCCCCATAGAGAAGGGTGACTTCTCCAGACTTGAACCCTACCTGAACCCATGGAGGGCAGGTACAAGTTCTGAGCCCCTCAGGCTTCCTGAGGCCAGCCACAGTGAGCATACAGTGGATGTTGCCCTGGAGGCTGCATGCCCAGTCACTGGACAAACACTGTACAGGCTGGTTCATACACCTCCCAGAGGCTTGGCCTGCCTGTGGGCAGGACTTGAGATTAGTTCTCCTGGAGCCTGGCACTGCCCAGTCGTGCTGGGTGTCTTCTGACCCACTGACCACTAGCCAAATTGGGAAGAGGTTCTGACTCCCCAGAGGGAAGGATAGGAGGGCAGGCAGGGCTGCCCAGGCCCAGACAAGGGATTCCTACCCCCAGGGACCCCTCAACCCAGGAGGACTCAGCTGAGGGAGGGAGGCTGAAGATTCCTCACCCCTCATTGTGTATAAGTTCTCCCCCCACCTCTGGGGCATCAATAGGAACTGGAAAGGAGTCAGTGGAGAATGTCACAGCAGGGCCAGGGCCACATAGCAGTCAGAGACTCTGAGAGCAGTGACTGTGGGTTAGCTCTCTGAATGGCCACTTGCCCAATGCTGTTCACCTCATTTTCTTGGTTTAATTTCTTGTAATCTAGGGTGAGACTGTTTCAGTGGCTTCAAGGAATAGGTTTTGGTTTTGTCCTTAGGGAAGCATTTTAAAGAATGTCCTATTTGTCTCCGTTCCAGGTCCCTGCCACCATGGCTGGAGAGAACCTGGGTAGGAGTCTGCTGGAAGGAACCCCTAATTCAGCATGGACTGGAAGACTTCCTGCCTGGGGTGAGAAGGGGCCTGGGGCAGGGCCCCAACTATGGAAGAAAGTCTGGGACTCCTGCGTGGTGAGCCAATTCCAACTAGCCCCTCCTAGGCCTTTACTCATCCCTAGATGTTTATAGTTGCTTGCACAAGACTGGGATGACCCTCCCGGAAGCTGCCTTCCCACCACTTCCCAGGTCCTCTTCTAATCACCCCATGGAGAACTATCAGCGATGAGTGGGTCAGTGAAGCCCAAGCCCTGCAGGCTCCCTGACAAGCCCCCCCAAACTTCCAAGGCCTAGGATGCTCCCTGGAACAGGGATGGGGTAACATTCTCTGACAACTCCTGCCCCACCCTCTTTGGAAATCAGAGCAAAACAAATGCTCCTCCAGGGAAAGTGAAACTGTGCAGCTGTGAGTCGCTGTGATCTGTAAGCATCTGCCTGTGTTGTGTGGGGGGGGGGGGCTGTTTTTCTCTATGTGTCCTTGAGGGTATGTGTGGTGGGGAGGTAAGAGGGGATACCCATCATTCTACCCAGAGTGTGGCAAAGAGACAGCTATGATGCCATCCAGCTCTCACAAAATCAGGGAAACTACCTGAAAAATCAGAGGCTGTGCTAGGTAAGAGGGTGAAAAAGCAAAATGGGACATCAACAAGGGCTAGCCTGGCAGGAGATGAGCCTCCAGTGTGGTCTTTGTTTGGCTGATTCCCTCACACCACCCCCAGCACTAAGGAATTGGGTGGAAAAGAAAACTTCTCTCTGCCTGCCCTCCTCCTCCCAGACCCTCTCAGCAGTGATAGGGAAGTGGCCTGGATTCAGCCCTGTGTACACTGCTCACAGGTGAGGGCCCCTCCTTTCTGCTCACCGGGTTGGGGCAAAAAGTGGGCGGCTGGAAGAAGTCCAGGCCTCGCCGGAGGCCGGGGTGGACCGGAGGCTCACAACAGCGCTCCACACCTTGCTCAATGAGAGTGTCCAGCAGGTCGATGGGGAAGGCACAGACGACAGAGTTGGGACTCACACGGGGGCCGCTGTCTCTACTAGTGGTGAAGACCCCAAATAACACTTTCTGGCCTTCTGCGATGCTCAGCTCAGTGGCCAGTTGGCCGCCCACCGGAGCGGTGTGGGCTGCACGCAGCACTGGGTAGGGCTGCCCGCCCTCAGGGGCCCCGCGGCGTCGGCGTTTAGGCGCATAACGGCAGTCGAGGACCAGCTCGCGATAGTCGCCCAGCTCCGTCTCGGTAGCGCTGAGCCGGGCCAGGCGTGTGTGTAAGGCACCAGGAGCAGCTTCCACGTTGGCCGGCTGCACGGTCAGGAAATATACGAAGGCTCCCGCGTGGAAACTGTGCACGTATTCGATACGATAGGAAGTGAGGTGTGCAGGCAGCACTGACAGCGCTGCAAAGCCTGGTGCGAATCCTGAGGCGTCGGCCTTGAGGCGCCGGATGGACACCGAGCGTGGGCTGAAGCTGGCGGCCACTGCCGCGTCCAATGAGGATCCCACATAGAAGTAGGAGGCATGGCCCTGCTCAACTACGGTCACAAGGGTGCCCAGAGGGCTGGCCACACAGTCGGGGCAGTCCTCGGGCCGGTTGTGGTGTGCGGAGAAGAGGCAGGCTGGTGGCGCCAGGTGCAGGACTGTCCCGCGGGGCTCTAGCTCATGCAGGAAGCAGCGGCCATGCAGGCTGGAGCCGCAGCTGACCAGTGCGGGCAGCGCCGGCTCCAGAACCAGCACCTGCGCATCTGTGTCTCCTGGCGGGCCGTGGAGGCCTGGACCACAGGCCGCACACGTCTGGCAGCCAGGGTCCCCAGCAGGGCCCGTGACCAGGCTCTCTACTGGCTGCAGTCCAGGCCCAAGCACATGCAGGCGATTGCGTGTGGCAACGAACACAGCACTCCCGTCCCCACTGCCCTCGTAGGTCGTCAAAGCCTGTACCGGACCGCCGGCCGAGAAGCTTGGTACCACGTACTTCACGTCAAAGTCCAGGGAGGCAGCGTAGGGGGTGCGCGGGCACTGCCAGAACCCACCCGCCGCGGGCATGGTCGGTAGGAGAAGCAGCAGCAGCAGCAATAGGGAGGGCTGAGACGGCGGCGGGAGGAGCTCCATCGAGGACCGGCTGGGGCCCCGCAGGATTCCTGCAGGCCCGGGCCTGGCTGGGAGCGGACTCTGGGCTGGGCTGGGACCAGCGTCCAGCGCGGGTCCTGAGAGCTCTCGGGCAGCCGACCCCCGCCCGGGGCTCCTGCGATGCCCACCCTCCTCTCCTGCCCTCGAGTCTGAGCCCCTGGTGCGGGCGGACACACACACCGGCAGGGAACAGAGGGGGCGCCTCACCTGCCGCCCCAGCTGCGTGTCCCAGCCGGCCCTTCCCGCAGTCTGCCTCTGACCCAGGGCGCCGCGCGGGGTGGGCGGGGCCAGGGTGTGGGGGAGGTTCCGTGGGCGGGGCCTGTTGAAGGCCTGGCCTAGCCCAGCCTCTCCGCCCACATTGGAAGCCTGGGTCCTACACCTTCTCTGGGGCGCCCTTTTCTCAGTGGCCTGTGGGTGGGTGTGCGTGGAGTGGCCTGGAGAGAGATAAGTAGGCCTGAGCCGTCCCATCCCGCCCTCCACGACCGGCTGGGCCGAGGTGAGGTGGGGGAGACAGCCCCAGCGTCAGTGAGGGTTGGAAGACCACCTGGCTCATTTCTTCACTTGGCACCAGTTTACAGCAACACCCTCAGACGCTGGTTCCCAGCAGGGCCTGGGGGACCCACCGTGTGGGGAACAGAGACCAGGAATGTGTGAAGGGCCAGAGGGGAGATGTGGAGGAACCCCAGGAGTGGCACACCCCTCTGTGGGCAGAAGCCATCCTTTCTTGTGCCTGCCCTGTGCTGTCAGTGTCTGGATGGTGTCAGATGAAGCTGCTTTACACGCTGCCCACCCAGGGTGGTAGGGTTATAAATGGGGCCAGCCCTGCTGGCTGGACATTAGAGTCAGAGGAAAGGCACCATATGTGGAGGCCCAACCCTAGCTCTGGTCACTCCACCACTGCCTCAGTATATGGAAGCTGCAGGATGGGGATAACAAAACACACAATGCAGGCCTTCCTTTCTGGCTCTGCTCCAGTGCCCCCCTGATATGGGGGAAGCATGGACTTTGGCTCTCAGGGCACCTCTAACCTGCTCTGTTAGCTGTGCTGGGCCTCAGCCTCTCAGTCTCTGAAATGAGGATGTAAGTTCTGACTAGGTGGTTGCCCAGATCTCTCTCCAGGCTGTGATGTGTGTGGGGAGGGGGCAGAGGAGGCAACCTAGGTCTGCTCTTGCCATCTCTCACCTGGACCTCAGTGGCTGCCCCTTGGTAACTGGTCCTCCCTAACGCTGGGGCACTGAAGGACATCCTTAGCCTGACAGCCTCTTCAGCCAGGTGGGCCTGAGATGCTTCACAGAGTGGCCCTTGGGCTGAGGTCCAAGGGACCTGTGAACTGTGGGTTCCAGGGCTTTGAAGGGCAAAGGGTGTGGGGGAGAGAGGAGCCCTCAGGCCAGCAGGATTCAGCCTGGCCTTGGGAGCTGTATCTCCTCTACTCCCCTACCCAGCCCATACTCCTTCTTCCGCCTTCCAGGAGCACCATTTTCCCTTCCTCCTCTTGCAGCTTAGGTGGCACCTCCTCCAGGAAGCCTTCCTGATCTGGTGGTGCTAGGTCCATTTCCTGGGTCCCACAGACCCTGTGCTAGGCTCACACCAGCACAGTTCACTCCGAATACCTACCCCCACCCCACCCCCACCCTCAACCCCCAGGCATTCCTAATGCTGGACTCCCCTCCTCCTCCAGGCTGGAGCTTGATGAGCACCTGGTGACTGAGAGAGGAAACAGCACAGCGGTGGCCACGCCCAGTGCTGGGAGCATACCTTGACTGAGGCAACATAAAAGGCACTCCCTTCTCTAACCAGAATTGGCCCGGAAATGAATAAACACCCATTGAAAATTGTGGCATGGTTCCTGTGTTCCACAGTCAACATGTCTAAAGATAGTCACACGGGGCAAAACTGAAATGAAACATTCTCTGCCTGGTGCCAAGAGATGGGTTCTTGTGATCCCCATCCCACCACGGGACATTTGGAGAGACTTCTGGGGGTTGGGAGGAGACTCCAGGGGCCCTCCTTGATCACCTCATCCACCCTTTTTGGGAGTGGGGGTGCAGCAGTCAACAGTTGGTTCTCTGCTGCCGCCATGTGGCCAAGTTGTTGGCTACCCCTAGGCCGGTGTCCCCTCGCAGGTAGCCTTGGTCCTTGATGGCAGGTGTCCACAGAAGCGCCCCTTCCTCCTTCTCCATCTGCTTGCTCTGCAGGAGGGGGCAGGTAAGCCATGTTGGGAAAGTCAGCTAATGGGGACTTGCAGTGCTAAGTACAAGTGCTCTCCCAAGGTGAACTCACAAGGCCTGGCCTGTACCCGGCTTAGGACCTGCCCAACTGCCCTGGCATCTGTTACTTTGAAGAAGTGCTAGCCACTTTGCCCTCATTGCCCTCTGAACACTAGTCCAGAAAACTAGTGCCAGTCTCTTTCTCCAACCCAAAGAGATCATCTTAGTGGCAATAGGGGGATCTCTCTAACCACAATATGACCACATCACTTTGCAGCTTTAAAACATTCAATGGCTCTCCACTGCCAGACTTTTACCTGAAGTTCCAGAACCTAGGCCTTTAAGACTCCTCCAACTTCATTGTAAACCAGTCATCTAGCTTCTTTACCAGGTCCTGTCCTTTCCTTTGCATATGCTGGTTCCTCCACTAGAAGCACCTTCCCTGTTTGTTATCCCTTCCTTGATCCCCAAACGGATAAACCACACACTCCTAGGTGCCTACTGTCCTAGTTACACACACTCATCTAATTGTGACCACCCCTTCCCACCCCCACCCAAAATAGGTGCTGAACTGCAGAGAAGCTGAGGGCCCTACAGGGATTAGGGCAGTCAACAGGGGCACCTAGGGGCTAACTGCTGACCAGAAGAACACCAGTAGCAGTTGGAGACAGCTGGCTGGCATCATTCTGTCCCCAGAAATAGTGGTTTGGTGCCCTGGCCAGCAGCCAGAGGAGGAACAGCAGCAGGAAAGAGGCAGAAAAGAGACCCAGGGCATGTATGCAGGATAAGCAGCACCCACCAAACCTGTGGTGGCTCCCCAGGGGGTTTGGGATCTGGGCCGGTGGCCTGCTGCCATACTCATTTTGTGATCCAAATTGGGGCCAAGGGCAGGGCTATGCTGCCATTTCCCGGGACAGTAAGTAGAATCATTCTAGTGCACCCTTGGCCCATGCCACCCACACAGATACATTCTCCAACATGAGTTGGTTTTAGTGGCAGAGTATCTTGGCCCAGCTCTCAGAGTGTGAGGATGAATCACTCTACAACCTGAAGATCAGTCTGAAGGTCATATTCAGTGGACACTTTTCTCCCATAAATACTTCCTAGGTCTTTTGCTCACTCGGCCAGTGAGATGGTTAAGTTGTGGCAGAATTGGGAGAGCCCCCGCGGCAGCAAGGTAGAGGCTTTCTGCACTGTGCCTTAGGCTCTGCCCAAAGAAAGTCTCATGATAAGAGTGAATGGGGCTGGGCCTTCACTGCTAAGCCTCCTGAGATGTCTATGGTGACCCACATAGGCTGGGCCATGCCAGGGAACAGGGTGACTGAAGAGAGCCCAGCGTACCTCATGGCATCACCCTTTCTTAGGGCAGGGTCTACTCCTGGCCTAGAGGTCAGCTGGGTCTTCTCTCAGGCCCTCCAGCTCACTCCTGGGGGCCATTCTGAGGAATGTGCTGCCTGGAGGTAGGGGAGCTGAGGTGGACAGCCCTTCATGAGAAGGCCCAAGCTGGAACAATTTCCGCAGAGGACTCCAGCTATAGTGAGGCTGGGCTCTGAATCTGTCTGTGCTAACACTGGACCACCTCACCAAGGGCTCCCATCTGTACCAGGGCTCAGACTCTCTCCACTTGACTGTCCCTATCTTACTCAGTTCAGCCCCTGCTGAACTACAGCAGCCCATTAAGCAGAGCCACAGCCAGGGCTCCCAGGGTGGCTCAGGGCACACGGCTGGGGGCCCCACCTAAGAGTGAGAGGGGAGGCATCAGGGGCTCAGACTGAGTATGGGGGTGGGACTGTGGGGGGCAAGGCCAAGGAGGTGCTAGAGAACAAATATTTTACATGTGGCAGGACTTCAGCTGAATGAAAACAGCCTCAGCTCAGGGTCTGACTCTGAACGTGTGTGGCCTGATGCTGTGTGAGGGAGGGATAGGGGCTCAAATGTGCCCCTGTGCAGGAGGAAGCATGGGCAGGGGCTAGGGAGGAGGATGTGGTGCCTGTATGTGGGTGACAGCAGGTGAGTGAAGGAACCAGTGACAAGGCATGACGATTGTCTTCCCCGAAGCACTTTAATGCATACACTAACCCACAGTCCCTGCCTGCTGCCTGGGCAAAAGAGGCCAGCCCCACCTGGAGGCACCCATGGCTTCCATGGCCCAGTGTGCCTAGGAGGGCTGAGCCCACACACACTCCCATCAGTAGGTGAGGGGCGTAAGGATGAAGAGGCGGTCTTCTTCTTTGCGGATCCAGCGCATCAGCTTATGGATGGCACTGACGGCTGATGCCTTGGTCCCCAGTGGGCTGTAGCATATGTAGAGCTCAAAGGCACCTGTCACCTGGAGGAGGGAGCATAGAGTGGTCATCCAGGTTAGACAACCGCCGTGGCCCCTGACGAGGACCCCAATGAAGCCCAGCCTAACCCAGGGCTGCCTTACCCAGGCCAGGAGGTTCTCGTTGGGGCCCGTGTAGTAGATGGTCTTGAGTGGGCGGGAGGCATTGTGGGCACGGCTATGCAGGTACTGGTAGAGGCCCAGCAGCCGCTCTTGCTCCTCTTCACTGGTGTATGGGGCCTCAATCTCAGGGCTGGAGATGGGGGAGTGGGTTCACAAAGGAATAACTTCCATTGCCTTCTCTGGAGACCCAGAAACACCTATTCCTAGCCAGGGAGACTCTGCCATGTGTCCTACCCTCCAAATGCTCCCCCAGGACAAGGCATTGTCTGCCCACCACAGAGACTCCCCAGAACAGGACTGGGCCCACTGAGACTGGAGCCCTGTTCTCCCCTTACCCCCAAGTTCATGGCTGCTTTGGTGACCCTCCCTTGGAGAGACCAATCTGAGTTTAGGTGTCCAAGGCAGAGTGACAGGTCTGAAGTGGAGGAAAAGTGAGTTGGGCACCTTCTGGACCAGAAAGGGGTAAAGGGAGGACAGAAGCTGCCACATCTGGCCCCAGCCCCTCTGTTGGAGGAGGAGTTCTGCATCCTGAGCTGGACCAAAATAAACCCTAAGGCAGAGTTGCTCCAGGGCAAGGGACCCAGGAGACCTCTGTTCTAGCTTTCTTCTCTGGGTGTATTGAGTATTTTGAGGCCTTCTGGCTAATGAAGTACTTAGAGAGGTGTATGCCTATGGGGAGTAGGGTGATAGGGAGTCTGGGTCCCTGGTGTCAGAGTAAAATAGACTCAGCGTGTCAGTCCATTCCCAGAGGGGTCGTCAGCTTCAGGACTGCATCAGGGCTCAGGCCCAACCAGCGCCCCTTCCCACGACCATCTCCCTCAAGCAGTGTCCCCAAGGCCCTCCCTCACCTGGTGAAGAGTCCCGAGCTCTTTGACTTATAAAGGAAGTGGCGCAGGTCGGGGATGCCCACTTGGGCAACACTGTAGTAGGGTGTGCGCAATGCCTCCCGCAGTGCCAGGTGGGCTCCGCGCTTCCGCAGGCGCTCCTGAAAGCGGCGGCGGCAGTCAGAGACTGCAAAGAAGTCCTCGCGGTCGGTGGAGACGAGCAGCAGGCAGAGATCGGTGTCAGGCTCCAGGTAAGAGATGTGTGCGTGGAAGAAGCCGGCTGCGTTGAATTTGGGCAGGCACACAGGTGTCCAAGCCTCGCCCTCACGGAAGGACGAGGAGGAACTTATGAGGTTGAAGAGCAGGTGTAGGTCGATGGGGTGCAGGAATTGGTCCTTGCGGCGCACGAGCGCCACCAGCTGGTTGCGCGCCAATAGGATGGAAAAGACGAGGCTGCGCGCACGCGCCTGCTGCAGGCTAGCACTCACGGCTTCGCGCGCAGCTGCCGCCAGGGGCAGGCAGCGCGCCGCCCCCATAAGGAAGCTGGGGTCTCGCGCCATGAGCTCCAGCAGGTTGTCGGTGATGCGCTCTGAACCAGAGAGCAGGCGCCGCAGGTCGTAGTTCTGCTTCTGCTGGAAAATGTGATTCAGCTGCGCGCCTGTAAGAAGGCTCAGGATCTGGTAGTAGATGTAGAGCAGCTCCTGTGCCAGTTCCTGCGCCGACTGCCGCGTGCGGGCCACCGCCACCAGCACCAGTGGGCTCCGGCGCACGAAAACTACCTTGTAGCCATCTGAGGGCGGGGGGGAGGGAAATGTCAGCTTCAGCCCCTCTCCGGGAAGCCCTCCGGGATTGGCCTTCCTCAGAGCCCCGCCTTGCTGCTCAGCTTGTCGCCTTTCACATCCTCTCCAGCCTCCCCCAGAGCTCTGCACACAGTAGAGGTTTCAGGATGATGAGGAGAAAAACAGCAGCCCATGGCCCCCTGTCCCTGAGGGCTCCAGGCCTGTTCCTGCCACCTGCTTCACAGACTGGCACCAGCCGAAATGTGGGAAGCACTTGCGAAAAATACACACTCTTGTGCTAAATGGCAACAGCTGGGTGGCGCTCAGGACCCAGGATTTTTTGGTCACCTCCCCAGGCTTCTCACCCTCTCCAAGGGTAAAGCCCATGTCAGAGCCACCTTTGGCCCTCACAACAGCCCTCTAACGCAATCAGAGTTGTTATATCCCATGTCCAGATGAGGACCTGAGGCCTGGTGAAGTGGAGGGTCTGCCTTCAGTGACAAAGCACATCCCAGCCCTCTAGTCCCTGGGAGTCCAAAACCTATGAATTAACCCTGGCCAGGGGAGCCCTCTCAGCCCCCCTCTCCAGATGGCTTACCTGCATGGATGGAACGAATGGCATTCTTGTCAGCCTCCAGAAAGGATACCAGGGCCACCATGACACCCATGGTGCTGGAAAGTGCCTCCTCTGACCCATAGCGGGAGTACACAGGCTTCCCGGCCTCACTCAGCACAAATACGTGCTTCTGGTGCAGTCGCCATGCCTCAGCAGCGTCCTCCTCATCCTCCTCACCTGTGCTCTCCCTGGGGGGCTCTGTGGCTGGTCGCCCAGCTGCCCCTGGGGGCTCCGGCCAGTCCTCAGAGCTTCCTGGCAGCATCTCCTCCTGCAGGTCTCGGGCCACACCTGTCAGCTGCGTGCTCAGCTCACTGAAGTCCTGGCTGATCTGGCGCATGTCTGCAGGCAGCGGTGGGGGACCCACAGCACCCTCTTTGGGACTTTCCCCAGAAGCTGCCCCATCCTCTGATTCAGTCAGGTCCTCGTAGGAACGGGCATGGACGAACATGGCACCTTCCTGCCCGGCACCTGCCAGCCAAAAGCACTGGTGCTTAGAGCGGTAGCCGCTGGCAGACCACCTCACCAGCAAGGTCCCTAATCAGCACTCTAGCTTGACTGCCTGTCCCAATGAGGCAAGCCACTCTTTCCTCCTGCTACTGTCTGCTACGAGTCATGCCTCTCTGCAACTTACAGCCCACCAGTCTCCTCTCATCACACTGAGAATAAGACCCAAACCCCTCTTGGCTGCTGGGATGGCTGGTATCTGCCTGCCTCTCTCACTCTCATCTCACAGCTGTTGCCCATCCCAGTCACACTGGCCTTTGTCCATCTGCTCTTTGGACACCCTCAACATGCCTCACCTACCTCAGGGCCTCTGCACCTGCTGTTCCCCTGCCTGGAAGGCACTCCCACCACATGGCTGCCTCCTTGTCACACTTCAACTCTCAGCAGAGATGTTAGTTGGCTCCTCACCTGACCTCCAACTCCAGGCACTCTATCATGTCTCCCTCTTTGATTTCTCTTGTGGCACCTGTCAGTTATTGTCCTTCTTCCCAACTACAATGGGGTTCGCCCTCAAGGGCAGGAACCTGGTTGTTCACTGCTGTGTGCCCACCACCTCGCCCTGTGCCTGGAATACTTCCTGTGCTCAGTGAATCTCTCTCCCTGGGAGAAGGCTTTTCTGACCCTGCTCAGGGACCCACAACTCCTAACCTACTCCATTGTAATGGCCCCACTAGCCTGTGGCTCCCCCAAGGCAGGGACCATGTCAGTCTTCCTTTACTGATTTTTTTGGACAAAATAGTTTAACAGATATATTTTGAGTCTCTGTTAAGAGTTCGGCACTGTACCAGGCACTGAGGATACAACCACTCTGTGCTCAAAGGGCTCACAATCTTGTGGACGAGAGAGATGGGCAATATACACATAAACAAATAAAATTACAAAATAATTAGTGTTCTGTACAGTGCATGGTCAGAGCAGGCCTAACTCATGAGGAGGTGACATTTAAGCTGAGAGCTGAGGGAGGGAGGGAGAAAGAGCCAGGGAGGTACACCATAGACACAGGGAATAGGAGGAGAGCCCACACTGGCAGCCAACAGCATGGGGCGAGTGATACAGCATGAGAAGAAGGCTGGATGCAGACTGAGCCCGGTTCCCTGCAGTATCCCCAGCACCTGATAAATATCCAATGAGTGAACACATGCATGAATAAGTGGGAGTGAAAGAGTAGTTGGGAATTGCAATTGCCCTGGAGGCTGCTCTAGCTGTCAGCTGGCTGGGGTTGCACACCCTGCCCATACCTGGCTCCATTCCCTGGGCCAGTCCTGGTGTGGGGCTCTCAGCTCTCTCCACACTCTGCCCATCAGAAGGAGCCAATCCTTCGCCACTTCTCTTCCTCTGCAAGTCAGCAGCCATCCCTTGGGCTCTCCTGTGGGGCAAACAAAGGCATCACTGAAGGTATGGGGGAAAGTGCTATTTGCAGGGTTCACTGGCATAATTAACAGTGGTAAATACAGGAAAGTGTCCCTCACCAGAACCCAGCTAACTCAAACCTCTGGGGAATGGGTTCTGAGTATTTCCCTCTAAAAAATGAAGTATGTTGTTCTTTTTCTGAGTATAAAAGAAAGAATTCATTGTACCTATTCATTGTAGAAAACTTAGAAAACACAAAAAAAGTATAGAAAGAAGTCACCATTTTCCCACCATTCAGGATCTTTCACTGTTCACATTTAGTGTATTTCCTTCTAGTCTTTTTTTTTCGTGAGGAAGATTAGCCCTGAGCTAACATCCGTTGCCAATCCCCCTCTTTTTGCTGAGGAATTGGCCCCGGGCTAACATCTGTGCCCATCTTCCTCTATTATATATGGGACACCTGCCACAGCATGGCTTGATAAACGATGCACAGGTCCACGCCCGGGATCCCAACCCACGAACCCCAGGCTCCCGAAGTGGAGCATGCGAACTTAATCACACCACCAGACTGGCCAGTCTTTTTTGTTTTTAATGTATATAAAATGTAAATAATTTTTTTTTTTTTACAAACTGGTAACAGTAGCTAATACTTACTGAGTGCCAAGGTAGCATGCTAAGAAGTTTATGTGGATTCAGTTATCTAATCCTGGTCACTCCTCTCTGAGGCAGGTGCTCCTATCAGGCTAGCTTATAGATGAGGGAACTGAGGCTGAGAGAGTTTAAGTACCTTGCCCAATGTCACTACAAGAAGGAAGTGCAGGAGCTGGAAATTGAAACACTTCTATCTCCTGATATTGTTCATTATGCTTCCTACCAAGAACATTTCTCCATTCAAAACTAAGTTGACCGATGGTTCTTTTTGGATATTTAGGCACTTGCAAAGATAGAAGTGAGTCAGAGCAAACAGGCTTGTATTCAGGCTGAAGCCTTGCTTTTTTATGAATACAATTTTGTACCTTTTGAATTTGGCACCAGGGCTTGCCTTACCAATTAAAAACAACTACAGACATGACAATTCTCAGTGCCCATTTGATGGCCAGGACAAACTCAGCCTGATCTCCCAGTCCTTCTGCAGCCTCAGGGCCAGGTGGAGGTGGCTATGAGTGGATGCCAGGGATAAAAAAGTTGGATGGCTCACTGGGGGTCAGACTCTAGGGTCCCTGAATGGCAGGCTGAGGGTCTTCATTTGGCAGACAACATACAGTCCACAGGGGAGGGGTTCCATCTGAGGCACTAACACTTTAGGGAAGAGAGATCTGGCTGGATGGGCTAGAAGGGCAGCAGAGACTAGTCAGGGACTCATGAGGAGGGCACTGCAGGCAGGCCAGGGGCTTGGGAGGAACTGGTGTTAGTGTGAGCAAAGCAGATCCTGCTTCTGCCCTCCGGGAGCACAGTTCATAAGGAATAACTGGGACCTTGTTCCTTACAAGCTTTGTAACCTTGGGCAATGACTCTACCCTGAGTCTGACATGAAGTAGGTGCTTTAAAAAGCTCATGGAAAGAATGCTCTCAAACAGACAGCATCACCATCACTAGCATTAGTGTGACCCCAGTTTGTCTGTGTCCAAGAACACTCTTTCGGACCCTCCCACCATTCCTACCAGGCAGCTCCTGTATATGTACCAAAGAACTGATTTTAAAGTTCTTCTTTTTGTCATCTTTGTTTTAAGTTATGGAATCCTTTCCTCAAATTAATTTTTTGCAGAAGTTCAATTTGCAAAACAGACAGACAGAGAGGCAGGGCCAGAAACTGGCCTGGTGGCCACTCCCGCACTAAGCCTGGAGCACCACAGAGCAAGTGGGGGTTGAGCACCACTGACCAATAGCATCACCCCACACAGAGTAGGTCCAAAGGAAGATTATTTGGGAGAACATCTACCTTTTAGGATTTTCTAGGCCACCAATCCCATCCATCAAGACAGTCAACACTGATGGTTCCCCGTGAGGGTCAGAGCGCAGAAGACCAAGGCATGGGCTACCTTGTCTGACAACGGGCCAGAGGAACTAAGAGGCTCCATGCCTTCAACAGGAACCTGGGGAAGTGTCCAGAAAGGTCTCCTCTGAGACTGAGACCCAGAGGAGCAATCCAAAACAGCCACTGCAATGCCACAGAGCTCAGAGCAGTGGGTGCTAAGGAAATTAGGCCATGTCTAGGTCTTGAGCAGGAAGACACAGGCCACATGAGAACCTTGTAGACCATTATTTCACAAGATAACCTAAAAGCCACGGTGGGGTCTGCATTGCTGTGTAAAGAGAGAGCGACCTCAGAGAGATGAGTCTGTCCATGTAGCAAACTGCTACTGACAGTCCCAGGGTTGTGGCCAGGGCTTCTGGACCTGGCTTCCTGGATTGGCATGTGCTTTTTTCTGAGGAGAGCGTTCAGAACCATTGCTTTAAAATGGGAATGCTCTACATTTCTACGTCTACTCATTTTCCCACTCCCCTAGTCAATAACTTCACACTTTTTCTCTTCTCAAACTTCCATCATCTCTTTCTCCGATGCTCACTCTCAGCATTATCAGCGATAACCTTGCCTTCCAGTTCACTGAGGAAACAGAAGTCAGCAAAACAGAACTTCCAAGATTCCCACCACCACCTTGCCTCACCTGCCAGACTCTGCCTTCCTTCTTACTAAAGATGAGCTGTCCCTGCTCCACTGAGATCTAACTCCTCCACCCCAGCCCCTCTTGCCCACTCAAGCATATGGCTTCAGCAGCTGTCTTTCTTTCTCCCAGATCAGTTTCCCCTTCTCCCCTATCCATCGCCAATATGCTGATGTTTCTTCCATTTTCAAAATGATTTCCCTTGGGTGTGTTCACTCTGTGCTAATTTGTTGAGCCATACTTATCATTTGTGAACTTTGGTTTATTTCAATTAAAAAGTCAAAACAAACATGCCCATAACTCTACATTCCCCTCTGGGTACCACCCCATTTTTCTGCTGCCCTTTGTAAAACAAACAAACAAACCTCAAAATAATAAATAATACTTGGAGTTTAATTAGTCAGGTAGGTTAGGCTATACTATGGAACAGATGAATGCCAAAATGGTAGAGGCTTTACACATAAAGGCTTTTTATTTGCTCACACAAAACCTACTGGTAGCAATTCAGAGCAACTTTCTTCCAAGCAGTGATTTAGGAATCCAAGCTACTAGCATCTTATAGCTCTGCCATTTGGAACACATGCCTTCCACATCACCTGGCAGTGGAAGACAGAGGTGGAGCTCTTAAATACTTCAAACCCCAGATTGGACAGAACTAGTCATGTGGCCAGAGGGGCTTCGAAATGTGGGGAGCTCATAGATATCTGGTAATCAAGAAGTGTCTCTGCTACAGCTTCTCCACTTCTTCTCTTATTCTCTCTTGAACCCATTCCAACTAGACTTTTGCCTCCATTACTCCAGCAATAATGTTCCCATCAAAATTGCCAATAACCTTCAGAATCATCTCACTTTATTCAGTAGCAGCAATGGACACACTTGATTATTTCCTTTCTCTCAAAACACTTTCTCCTCTTGGCTTCTGGTACACCACTTTCCTTCTTGGTTCTCCTCCTACCTCGTGGACCACTCTTTGCAGGTCTTCTTTTCAGGATCTTCTTACAGTTGAGGGACCCAGAGTTCAATCCTTAGATCTCTTCTCTGTCTTCATTCAATCACTTGGTGATCTCATTCAGTCTCGTGGTTTTAAATTCCATTGACACATTAATGATTCCAATTTTTATTTCCAGCCCCAATCTCTTTTCTGACTTCTAAAGGCACACACACTTAACTGTCTACTTGATGTTTGCCCTTGGATGTCTTACAGTGTCTCAAAGTTATACGTCCAAAACTCAGTTCCTGATCATTCCCTTAAAAATTTGTTACTCCCAGAGTATTCTCCACTTCAGTGGAAGACAATTTCATCCTTTCAGTTATTCAGTGAAAAATCTTGGGGTCATCCTTATGCCTCTCTTTTCACCACACCTCATAAACCAAACCATCAACAAATCCTGTCAAGTATACTTCAGAGCAAAATGTCTCTTTAGTTAATATTTTCCCTATAGGATGCTTCTTGGTCTTTAATACCCAACTATGGTAGCCAGCTTTCAAGATGGTCCCCAGTGATCCTCAACTTCTGGTATTCATGCCTTTGTGTATTCCCCTCCCACACTGAGCAGGGCTAATCTAGGTAACCAATAGGATAATGTGAAAATGACAATGTGTGACTTCTGAGGCTAGGTCCTAAAAGACATTGTGGCTTCTGCCTTGTTCTCTTGGATCACTCTCTCTAGATGGAGCCATCAGCCATGCTGAGAGGACACTCAAGCAGCCCTACAGGGAACCTAATGGCAAGAAACTGAGACCTGCAAACAGCTTGTACCAATGTGCCAGTCATGTGAGTGAGCAATCTTGGAAGCAAATTGTCTAGCCCCGGTCAAGCCTTCAGATGACTGCAACCTCATGAGAGACCCTGAGCCTGAACCATCCAGCAAAGCTGCTCCCAAATTCCTGACCCACAGGAACTGTATGAGATAAAAAATATTTATTATTGTTTTAAGCTGGTAAGTTTGGGGATAATTTGTTACACAGAAATATATAACTAATACAACAAACTTGTATTGATTCAGCTTATGTTTATATAGAAAAAAATATATATTTACATCATCAAAACTTGATCTATATTCTTAAAAAGTCATGTGCATTTAAAGCCTCAAATTACACCCCAAACAGAACTGACAGAAGATCACTGAGTGCCAAAAAAAGGAGCTTACTTGCATTATGGCTGTTGCAGGTACTGAAAGAGACCATGATACTGCATTAAAGCAACAAACATTGTTTGGTGATCAGGAGGGAATGTTTTAAGCATTTTATATCCTAACACTATAATTTATTGAGCATATATTAGTTATATATTTTCCCTGTCTTTTAGTACCATTATTAAAAAACTGGGAATTTGGGGTTGATGAGGGAAACATTACACTTTTCCCCTTTAAAATAATGGGAAACAGACACTAAGTTAGTGATCCAGACAGAACATCCAACTTTCATGGAACAGATTACTGATGCTAAGTGGGAAATGCCCATATCCAGAATCTGACCACTTCTCATCACTTCCACCACTATCACATTGATCTAAGCCACCATTATCTCTCTAGGAGATTGTTGCAACAGTCTTCCAACCAGTCTCCTCACTTCTGTCCTTGCCCCGTTCAGTCTATCCCTCTCACAGCACTCAAAGTGATCCTATTGAAACAGATGCCATGTCATACAATTCCTCTGCTCACAACTCTGTACTGGTTCCATCTTACTCAGTGAGAAAGCCAATTTCCTCACAATGGTGCACCAGGCCCCACTCTGTCTACCCCACCCCCATTACTTCTTTGACCTCATCTCCTACCTTTTTCCCCCACTCACTTTGCTTCAGCCCAGCCACAACGACTTCATGGCTTTCCTTAAGTATAGCGTAAATGTAAATTCTGAGCACTCCTTCACTTCAGAACTTGCCCTTGCTGAACTTTCTGCTTGGACCACATCTCCCTGCTTTTCCCCTTGCCCTCCACCTCACCTATTCCAGTGCTTGGTCTAGATATGTAGATCACTGTCTCACTTCCTTCAGGTTGCTGCTCAAGTGTTACTTTATCAGAGAGGCCTTCCTGCAATATCCCTGATTCTGACACCTCTTGCTTTGCTTTATTTTTCTATGTTGGAGGTCACCCTGTGACCTGCCACAAATTTCAGAATGTCAGCTCCACACCCAAGAGGAGTTTAATCAATGTTTCCTAGATAAATAATTTGGAAGGGACAAGGTAAAAGATCCTCAGAGAACACTCAGCTACGATGTGGCCTCTGGAGACTCCTGCCTGTGGCAAAGACTTGTCCTTGGTAGTATGTAGTCAAGCATTCAGGAACAAAGGCTCTGGAGTCAGAGGGACCTGGATTAACCTGGCTTGGTTTTATAAATCTCAGTTTTCTCATCTATAAAATGTGGATAATAATAGTACCGATTCATTGGGTTGTGAGAGGATTAAATGAGATAATCCATGTAATTTGGTTACCCTAGCACAGAGTAGGTACTTGTACACTCAGTTGCTGCCATTAATACATCATGATTATGTGTAGCTGCACTTATACACAGATCCATTGGTCTCTGCCACGTAAATCAGTCCTTTGAGAGTTTGCTCACTCTGAGCCAGGCCCTGAGTGAACTGGCCTGAGAAAATGTGCTTCTGACCTTGTGAAACCAGGTGGGCTCTGGCCTGAAGTGACCCACCTGTGATGTTGGACCAAAGAGCTGTCTATTGGCCTAGGATTGGGAGTTCCTCCAGGCTAACTGGCTATTGATCAGTCCTGGAGTTGCAGGAACAGACTGTTGGTTCTCTGCTGCTCCTGGAAGTCTCTCCCAAGTTGAAGTCCTTGGTCTGCCACCTGACCCTGCTCTGTGGCCTTGTATCTCTTGACTCGAAGACCCAAATAAAGTCAATGTTCTGGGGGCCCAATAGCCACTGATCCCTTGTGGGCTTCAGGTGACTGAGCCCAACATGACTAAGTGGTACCCAGGATGGTATCCACATGGAGTGGGGGCAGGGTGAGCTGGCTGGCACTAGTGGACACCTCCTTCACAATAGTTCCCCTGCTACCTGAGATCATGCAGCATCTCAGCATCTCCAAGGCCAATCTGGGGATCTACCCAGAAGCCCTGATAAAGCAAACAGTCCTCTGGACATTTACTCTGAAAACCAGGTAGGGAGGGTGAGTGACTCACAACAAACCAACTCCAACCCCCGTTGGAGCCATAATCTCTGTAGCTGAAGCCCCTAGGAGGTTGGGCCTGAAGCAGTTAAGCAAGAGAGGTCTCTTGGAACCAGTCCCAGATGCTCCCTTGGGGTCCCTTCTCAGGCAGCCTCTCTAGAAATCCCCAGGGCTTGCTACTTTCCCTAGAAGTGCTCTGCTGTGCCTATAAGCAATGTCACCAAACAAGTTGGCTCAGTCTGCCCTTCTAGTATGCCTCCCTCCCTCAGGTATCTGCCCTGGAAGGGGGAGGGACTTGCAAGAGCCCCTCCCTACTGGTTTCCTACCACTCTTGCTCCCTCTTCCTGCTTAGACAGTGCTCCATCCTGCCTTGACTCTTTGGGGAGTGGTCTATCTGGGAAGGTGGGGCCAGGATGCATGGATGTGTGGCAGACAGGACCCAGGTGAGGCTCTGCTGTAGCTGCTTCAGCAGGATGCCTACTCCATGCTGAGAACATGGCCTGGTACTTGTCACTGCTGGTGGCCACTCCCCTCTCTGACAAAGGCTGCTCACCCTCCCCAGCAAACTCCAGCCCAAAAAGCGTTGCTCATTGGGTCATCTGAGCCAGGGCACCCTTGAGAGCAAAGCCCCAAGTCCCAAGACACTTTCAGGAGCTGCCCCGCTCACCCCACAGTCACCTCTGCAGATCTTTGAGAGGACCTTGCTGGCCGAATGTGTGTGCGTTGGGGGGCGGGTCCAACCTGGCCACTGCCCCCCTACAGTACTTCGCCCTCTCAGCCAAAGGATGGGTTCCAGGCCTCGCCTTTTGTATTCCCCAGGTGGGGGCCAACCGGCTAAGGGACCCGGAGAAACCCAGTCCTCCGACCACAAAAAGCAGCGTAGACGGCAGGGGCCCCCAATCTTCAAGCCCCTCCCTTCAAGGATGACAGCTCTCCAGTCTCTCAGCGCCCCCAGGCCACGTGGGTTGGCAGTCGGACTCACCTGTTTCTTGGGGGAGGGGCCCAAGACTCAGAGAAATTGCAGGTCACTGCCCTCTGGCGGACCCCCGGGAGGGCACGGATGTCCGGCCGGGCCCGTACTGAGAGTGCAGGTTCGCGGGGCCACAGTACCCTGCGGACGCAGACATGGCCACAGCGTGGGCCACTGCCCCCTCCCACCGCCCCTTGCCCGGCAGCCGGCCCAGGAAGACAGCCCTCGCCGGCCTCTCGCGGCAGAGGCCCAGCTCCTGCCGCTCAGCCCGGCCCTGCCCGCCCCCGGGGTGCATTATGGGAAACGTAGTCCGTAGCGCACGTCGCCTGAGCCTCCCCGGGGCAGTTCAGGGCTCCAGGTCCTGGTAGAGCCTGGGGCGGGGCCTGACCCGGGTCGGGGGTTGCTTCAGCGGGTGCCGCCTTCTCCAGCATCCCGCCCAGGCCCAGGCGCCTCTCCCAAGCTCAAAGTCCGGGGTGTACCACAGGCTCAGACTCCCCAGCCCCTTTGCCGCCGGAGCAAAGCAGAGGTTTATTTCGAGGGAGAGAAAGAGACGTTGGCGTTGTTTCCTCCACTCATTGTGGAAAGACAGTGCAAGTTTGGGGGCTGGATAAAAGTCATTAGTGGGCCCGGCCACTCTGGCTATAAAAGATGTAGGCACACCAGTTGTTGGTAAAAAACATCCTTTTAGCTACGTTTTAATATTTCAGTATGAAGCTCTAGAACAGTAATTCTCAACTCTGACTACACATAGAATGACCTGGGGAACTTTAAAAAACACTAATGCCTGGATACCACTCCTAGAGATTTTGATTTAATTAGACTGGGATGAGACTCAGGTATCAATATCTGTTCAAAAGCTTCCCAGGTGATTTGCCAGGGCAAGGAACCACTCACTGCTATGGACATTCGAAATTTCCTAGAAGCAAAGCAATAAAAACAGGAAAACATAAAGCTTTCCCAATTTTATTTTTGGAGAACAGTTTAAAGAAGTAAAATTAGGATTAACAATAATATTGCTCATATTTTCTCTGAAGCAATTAAATCACTCTATAGCCTCCTGGTTAATTCCCCCAACAGTTCGTGAATGAAGAAAAAAATCTAAAATCACTCCTTTGATTCTCTCTGCGGCTCCAAGCACCCCAGTGTAGTGTTCTGTCCCCATCTCTGCCCTACACTGGAATTGGGGAGAGCTCTGCCCCTGGGCTTTTCTCCTGGTCTCAGATGGCTGCCACTTGGAGCCCACCTCCACAACACTGGCCTGTGACTAACATGGTTACAAAGCTGTGGCCTTTTTCCAGAAGTGGCTTTGCACAGGGCTATTAGACCCTTGCACATAATTTGAGAGAAGCTTTCACCTCCCTTTTAGGTAAGAACATGTGAGAAAATGCCCAATTCCTAAAACTATCTGTTCCCCTGGAAAAGAGGGAGGAGGAGGAAGAAGAGTCTCTCCAGGTCTCCGCAGGTCACTTAGTATTTTCTCTCCTCACTAGCTCAGGAGTCCAGGCTCCCTCCCCTTAGGGTAGATATTTATACAGTTTTGCTCTCATTAATCCTACCATATTACATTATAAGAATTTAAGCCAAGAAGATATCATATTCTCTGGTTGGTAAAGAAATATCCCGGCTATATTCCATTAACCAGAAGTTGCACCTCATAGAATTGATCTCCGTAGAAGACAAATTTAAAGTTTTCTAACATACCTAACCAGTCTCCTCGATAATCTCCATGCTGACCTCAGGGTTTCTTCCAGAGTCTCACTTGCTTTCAAGCATATCAGCTCCACCAGATAGCACCACTGTCATTTGGAAGTATTGCATCTACTTAGCCAAGCAAGTAGCCATATATCCCATGTACTTCTGGCTAAGACTTGTGCCTAGGACACTCTCACAGAGCAAATCATTGTGGTTACTTGATAAAACATTTTAAGGTTGTTATTTAAAACTCCTTTTTAATCCACCTATGGATTTATATTTGACTATTGAGACAATCCCTTCCTATAGGTCACTTTTTGCTGATAGAATTACCAAGAAATAAATCTTGGTCTTTTGGAATAATAATAAATGTCAATCCCATGATGGCTCTGCTGCCCTGTATGATGTTGCTTCAAACCTTGGGTTTTGCCATAAACAACATGTTACCCTGACACCTTCTGTTGCCCTCCAGGGTGAGGGCTCTTCAAAACCCCAGTTTTCTGTTTTGTCTAGGCCCGTGATTTTCATGGACCCAGCATGTCATCTTCACAACAGCAGCAGTGAGAACTAGGTGGGACTGGAGCAAAGGTAAAAATACAACCTCTTATTCTTCCCCAGATTTCTTTTCTTTCAGAGCCTTAGTGGACATTTCAGAACCTGAGGTGCTGTGAAGAGATTGTGGCTAAAGTGAAAGGCCTGACTCTACACTGAGCCTGGGATCTGTTCCCAGCCCTGTTGCTATCTTGCTTGTGTGATTCAGGACAAACCCTTTAAGACTCTTTCAACATCTTCAGCAGTTTCCCCTCATAAATATAGGATATTTAATGAGAAGTATTCTGTGCTAATAATAAGAATAGTCGGTTCTTCCCTGGAAATTTTGACGAGGTTTTCCTTCCTGCCTTTATTACTTCGCAGCTCCTGGTAAGGCAGCTTGTTATCTGGTTTTCCTGCTCTGCTGGAAAATTTCATCTGCAGTCTTGTATCATCTGTATATCTCTTGGTTCCTGTCTCTCATTTTAACATTTGATCAGATCCTTACTTTTGATGCTGAAGAGTCATGGCCTCAGTGAGACTGAGGCAACAAGGAACAACAGGCAGGACAATGTCTTTCTCTTTGCTGTGCCCTCCCCTGTGAGGATTTAGGGGCTGAAAGTGAGCCCACCTCCCTGACTGAACCCTGTCCTCCCCCTTCCAGGTAAGGGCGCTGCTTTGGGTCAGCTCTTCTAAATAGCTCATACTTCCTGCTCTTAGGCAGTAAAAACAACCTTACAAGTACTATGGGCCCATGTAAGTAAAAAAAAAAATTCCAGATGCTTCCTCTGAAAACTCTCAATAATCATCTTAAGGAAAGGGGGAAGGTAGTCAGGAGCAGCATGAGCCTTGGAGTAGGACTAACCTGGGTTGGAATCCCCCACCCTCTACTTTCCAGCTATGGAAAGTTACTTAATCTTTCTAGGCTTTGGTTTTCTAAACTATAAAAAGGGGACATCAGAGCCGCCCCAGTGGCGTAGCGGTTAAGTTCACATACTCCACTTCAGCGGCCTGGGGTTCGCAGGTTCAGATCCTGGGTGTGGACCGACCCACCGCTTGTCAAGCCATGCTGTGGCAGTCTCCCATATAAAGCAGAGGAAGATGGGCACGGATGTTAGGCCAGGGCCAATCTTCCTCAGCAAAAAGAGGAGGATTGGCAAAGGATGTTAGCTCAGGGCTAGTCTTCCTCACCAAAAACAAAAAAAAAACAAAACAAAACAGGGGGGATATCATATGGTTATTGTGACGATTAAATGAGATAATGAAGTGCCAGCACAATGCCAGGCATATAATGTAATAAATGGTAGCAATTATTATTACCCAAGGAGATTGGGCATAAGGCAAGAATAATTAGTTCCTTCATATGGTTCACCTCTCTAGAGGATAAAGTACTATCTGATAAGGAAGAGACTCACCAATAATGGCCCAGTTTGGGAAGCAAATTCAAAGTATCCATAGTTCTGTGTAGCTGTTCCTCCTCTTCCATGGAACCTCAGTGCTGGTGTGTCCCAGGGCTCAGGGCTGGAACTCTACTCTCCTGTCTATACTCACTCCCTCATTCCCTTGGTCATCTCATCCAAGACCATGGCTTTAGATACCACCACCAGCAATATGCTGATACCTCCCAGATTTGCATTTTTAACCCTGACCTTTACCCTGAACTCCAGATTGATGTATCCAACTGCCAAGTTCACATCTCACTTGTCTACTAGGCATAGGAAACTCAACCCACCCAAAACTGAGCTCCTGCTCTTTCTACCTTCCCTCTCTTCCTTCATCCCACTCCATGTCTCCTGGTTCTTTTGTGGCCACACAGGTAAAGTACCACCCTTCTGTGGTTATGTTATTGCAACAGTCCCTACCCACTTTCAGTCTATTCTCCACATAGCAGCCAGAGGGATCCTATTAATATGGAAGTCAAGTCATGATATTATTCTATTTAGAGACCTCCAACAGTTTTCCACCTTTCTCCTTACAGAAAGCAAACTCATTTCAGAGAGATTGTATATCTTGTTTAGTTTGTTGTCTGTCTCCAATAACCACCCAACCTCATCTCCACAAGTATGCAAAGTTTGTTAGCTTTGTTCATTCCTGTATCCCCAGCATCTGATACAGTGCCTGGCAGAGAGTAGGTGCTTTGTAAAGTTCTTGAATGAAGAATGACTTTTAAGCAAGATGCCTGAAAAGTGGGAAGGTAACTTGAAAGACTACTTAACCCCACAACCTCCTATCACTATAGATAAGGCTTGCTTTATTTTAGAATGCTTTATAGGCTTTTCTTGCATCCCATGATGTTGAATTTAGACTATAAGATCAGGTTACCTTTCCAAAGGGTCACACTAACAGGGACATCAGGTGGCCAGCACCAGCGAGCATTTTAACAGTGTAGACAATCCATCTGGAAGCTTCGAGCTGGCCATTTGGAGAACGTTAGCTGGAAGGAGATTCTGGAAGTAAGTTGCAAACTGAAAGTGCTGTCCTGTTTCCATTAGATTGCTGATTTGCAGATACCTTCCAGTTCCTCTGTGACCTCGCACAAGTTAATCTTGGCCAGATTTATTGCCTGAGAGCTAGCAAGGTCTTGTGGAAGCTGGGTGGATTTTCCTTCACAGGTAGGGCTACTGAACCTTTAACATAGTGGATATCCGCCTGGTATTCTTGAGCTGAGGATGCCTAACTTGGAAACCCATCAGAAGGAAAAGGGGATGAGCCTCTGTGACTACTGCTTCTGTAATTCAAGTGCTTCTCTCGTATCTATCCTCGGCTCTTGGGCAAAAGGGCCAAGCTCTTGGGCTGGGAGGGTCGGGAGACAGGCGCTTGTGTGGGCCAGCAGTCCCATCCCTGGAAGGCTTAGGACGGAGAAGGCTCCCCCCTTCCATTTCCTTCACACTAATGGATAATAAGGCGGCCTCGAGTTAGGAAGGCCAGGACCGTATCCGCGCTCCTGGCGAGGAGCAAACCTCGAGAACGCCAAGCAACCAAGAGACTGCACGCCTTGCTCAGCTCCAAAGGCAGCGCAGACGACCAGCGGCCGCTAGCCAGCTGCCAAACCACAACCCCCAGCAACTCCGCGGACCGGGGCGAAGAAGCGCGCCCTGCCATTGGACGTCGGCGAGCAGCGTACCCTTACGCCCCGCCCCCGCAGGGAAACTATTCCCCTAACCCCCACTCCCCCCCACGCGCGAGGCACGGCGGGAGTGGAGTCGGTGCTATTTCTTGCTGTACTCCATCTCCCGGCGGGCTGAGCGCTGAAGGCGGCGGCGCCGTGCCTTTGTGGAGGCAGCGGCCCGGCGCGGAGGAAGTTCCGGTCTCCGCGGCGCTGGGTCGGTCGTGGCGGCTGAGTATTAGGAGGAGCGGGCCGTGGAGGCCGCGTCGCCTCGGTAAGGGCCTGGGGCGGTAGAGAGGGCGTGCCGGAGCCTGCGAGGAAGGAGCCGACCTGTCAGGCCGCTCTGGAAGTCGCGGGCCCGCGCGGCCTGGAAGCTGCGGCTTTGGTGTCGCGGGGCGGCCGCGGCCTCGCTGGGGAAGAAGAGAGCGAAGTGGCGGTGTGGTCAGGGAGGCGCCGCCCACCGGAGGAACGCCCCGGAACGGTTGCGGGCCCGGGGCGGGGCCCGGCGCGGCGGTAGAATTACCGGTCTAGTCTCGGGGCGGCTGGCTGCGGGGTCGAGGGCTGCCGCGTGGTTGCGGTTAGGTGCTCCTGGTCTGCGGAGCTGCAGGCGGGCCCTTTTTTTCTCCTTTTTTCCTGCTGTTGTAGGAATCTGATCCAGTTCTCAGGCATCGCGTGTGAGGGAGCCCTTCTTGTGCCTAACACGTAGTCTCGCCCTCAGGCCTGGACAGACACGAGTGGACTCGGTCGGACCACAGGGCGCGAGAGCTTGGAGCCTGGCACGCGGGGCGGTAGAACCTGGAGGCGGGGGAGTGATCTGGTGGGTTCTGCGCCCGTTGGGCAAATATGAGAGGAGAGGGATGTTTCCTCGTATTCGCTGTTTAGATTCCTTTTGGCGTTGTAAATCTGTGTTTTTCTCTGCGCTTTAGAATTGATCTTGTGCTTCTGGGTTCAACTCTGGGAGTGCATTTTTTAACAAAAAGAACGGGCCTTTTTTTGTAGGGTACGTAAACTGTAAGGGTAATGTATTTTTTACATATTCCAGGTTTGTTTGTGAAGGTCAGAGTTGCTGGATCTAAGTGAAGGAGTTCAGTAGACTGATACATCTGGTCACCTGTTCATTTTCTGAACTCTGGATTGTGCCCTAGGTTTGTTAGTTTTCAACTTCCTGTTGAGTAATGCCACCAGTGTGAGTGGTTTAATAATGTCAACATCAGCAAACTTGGGAGGACTGTAAGGAAGAAGTATAAAGACCTGATGAGTGGTAGGACTGGCAATGTCTAAAGTAACTAATGGTGTGTTACCATTTTGGTGAAACACAACAAAAGTTGGACCTGAACCTTGTCTTGCTAACTGGTACCTAACTAGGCACCTAACCTAGGTTAGGTACTAGGTCTCTCTTTATGGACATCTGTAACACCCTTCTTTATAGAATTCTGTTACCACACTTGGGTTTATTTTTGTTGCCATTAGGATCCTAACTTCTTGTAGTCTTTCAGAGGAGAATTGTCAAGGGGGAGGTTACTAAATGAACTCACTGGTCTTATTGAAGATACTTGGACAAGGTTATACTCTTCTGCCAATATTTAAATGTATAAGCTGGTGTTAATAATCTGATTCAGAGTTGCATTAAGATTAAAACTATTGGGAAGTTCTGAAACTTTAAAGATCATAAATCTTCTTTGATGGACTCTTCTAACTGTATATTAAGTGCTTAGAATCAGTTTTTCTGCTAGACTCCAACAATGTTATTCATCCCATTCACTTAGTTAATGGGGCATCTGTTGAGTGCCTTTTATAACCCTCCTGTCATACTGTGGGACTCAGCATAGCGGAGTAGGGTAACTGTAAGGAGCTCTAGAATCTGATAGAGTTTGAATCCATGACTCATCCACTAGCTCAGTGACATTGGACAAATTACCTAATTTCAATTTCCTCACGTGAAATGAGGTTAAGAAATCTAACCATCTCATAGGTTGTTGTGAGGTTTATGTAATACATGTAATGCCTTTAGAACAGTGCCTGGTATGCAGAAAGTGTTCACTAAATGTTAGCCACCACTGTTACCTTTTTTTTAAACAGCTTTGTTGAAATATAATTCACACACCATACAATTCACTCATTTAAGGTGTATAATGGTTTTTCATAGATTACTAATATTTTTACAAAGTTTTTATGAATATAATTTGTTACATATATTGTAACAAAATTTGCCCTTTAAACCATTTTTAAGTGTAAAATTTAGTGCATTAATTACATACACAGTGTAGTGCAATCATCACCACTGTCTATTTCCAAAGCTTTTTCATCACCCCAAACAGAAACTTTAACCATTAAGCGAGTAACTCCCATTGCTCCCTCCCTCCAGCCCCTGGTAACCTCTAATCTGTATTCTGTCTGTATGAATTTGCCTGTTTTAGGTGCCCCATATAAGTGGAATTATACAATATTTGTCCTTTTGTGTCTGATTTATTTCACGTAACGTAATATTTTCAAGGTTCATTCATGTCATAGCATGCATTCAAATTTCATTCCCCTTTTAAAAATTAAAAAAAAGTTTTTAATTGAGATGTAATTGATATCTTCATTCTGTTTTAAGGCTGAATAATATTCCATTGGTGTGTATAGACCACATTTTGTTTATCTGTTCATTTGTTGGTAGACAATTGGGTTGTTTCCACCTTTTGGCTGTTGTGAATAATGCTGCTATGAACGTGGGTATACAAATATCTCTTCATGTCCCTGCATTCAGCATCTTTGGATATACACCCAGAAATGGGTCTTATGATAATTCTGTGTTTAGCTTTTTGAGGAACCACCATTCTGTTTTTCCACAGCAGTTGCATCATTTTATATTCCCACCAGTAATGCACAAGGGTTCCAATTTCTCCACATCCTCGCCAAAACTTGTTTTCTTGTTTTCTGACAATAGCCACCCTAATGGATGTGAAGTAGTATCTCTCTTTCTCTTTTTTCTTTTTTCCCTTTTTTTTGACGAGGAAGATTTGCCCTGAGCTAACATCTGTTGCCAATCTTCCTCTTTTTGCTTGAGGAAGATTTGCTCTAAGCTAACATCTGTACCAGTCTTCCTCTATTTTGTATGCCGCCACAGCATGGCCGCTGACGGCCTGCTGTAAAGTCTGTAAAGTGTAGGTCCGTGCCTGGGAACTGAACCCAGGCTACTAAAGTAGAGATGGTCAAACTTAACCACTAGGCCATGGGGCTGGCCCCCTTTTTTCCTCCCATTTTTAAGTGTATAGTTCAGTAATATTAAGTACAATCACATTGTTGTGCAACCATCATTACCCTCCAGCTCTAGAACTTTTTTCATCTTCCCAAACTGAACTCTGCACCCGTTAACCAATGACTCTCCATTTTCCCCTCCCCCAGCCCCTGGCAATCACCATTCTACTTTCTGTCTCTATGAATTTACCCGTTCTAGGTATCTTATATAAGTAGAATCATAAATCATACAATATTTGTCCTTTCGTAACTGGTTTATTTCACTTAGCATAATGTCTTCAGGGTTCATCCATGTTATAGCGTGGATGATATATATTTAATATTCCATTGTATGTATATACCACATTTTGTTTATTCATCTGTTGATGGACATCTGGGTTGTTAACACCTTTTGGCTATTGTGAATAATGCTTCAGTGAACATGGGTGTACAAGTATCTGTTCGAGTCCCTGTTTTCACTTCTTTTGGGTATATACCCAGAAGTGGAATTCCTGGATCATATGGTAATTCTATTTTTGATTTTTTGAGGAACTGCCTTACTGTTTTTTACAGTGGCTGCACCGTTTTACATATCCACCAGCAATGCACAGGGTTCAGATTTCTCCACATCACCAACCTCTGTTAGTTTTCTTTTTCTTTTTTTTTTTTTATTATAGCCCTCCTAATGGGTATGAAGTGGTATCTCATTGTGGTTTTCATTTGTATATCCCTATTCATTAATGATGTTGAGTGTCTTTTTATGTGCTTATTGGCCATTTGTATATCCTTTGGAGAAATGTCTATTCAAGTCCTTTGCCCAGTTTTGAATTAGGTTGTTTTTTTGCTGTTGAGTTTTCTCTATATTCTGGATATTAATCCCTTACCAGATATGTGATTTGCACATATTTTCTCACATCCTGTGGGTTGCCTTTTTACTCTGTTGATAGTGTTCTTTGACTCAAAAAAGTTTTTAATTTTGATGAAGTCCAATTTGTCTGTTTTTGTTTTGTTGGCTCTGCTTTTGGTGTCATATCCAAGAGATCATTGCCAAATCCAATGCATAAAGCTTTCCCCCTATGTTTTCTTCTAAGAGTTTTAGATCTTACATTTAGGTCTTTGATCCATTTTGAGATAATTTTTGTATACGGTGTTGGGTAAGGGTCCCACTTCATTATTTTGCACATGGATATCCAGTTTTTCTATGACCATTTGTTGAAAAGACTGTCTTTTCCCCATTTAATGGTCTTGGCACCCTGTTGAAAATCACTTGACCATATATGTGAGGGTTTATTTCTGGGTTCTGTGTTCTATTGTTCTATATATCTGTCCTTTTACCAATACCAGACTGTTTTGATTACTGTAGCTTTGTAGTTAAGTTTTGAAATCAGGAAGTGTGAGTCCTCCAACCATGTTCTTTTTCAAGATTGTTTTGGTTGTTTAGAGTCCTTTGAAATTCTATATGAATTTTAGAATGGGTTTTTCTAAGAGCATTGGCTTTGGAATCAGATGGTCTTGAGTTTGCATATTGGCTTTTCTTCATATTAGTTATATTGTTTTGGGGCCAGTCTCTGAGCCTCAGTTTCATAGTCTGTACAGTGGGGATACCCCATGGAGGACTTATGATGATTGAATGAGAGAACCCATGTAAAATGCGTAACTGTGGCAGAGTCAGCACTCAGCTGTGCTTGCCTTTATTACTCTTGTTTCAGGAATAGACATACTCAGGGAGGTCCTTTCCAGCTAATGTTATTATGATTTTAAATACCTGAACATAGTAGCAGTAGTAATAGTATTTAATACATTGTTGCTTTAAAATTTTTCAAAACATTTTTTGGGGGGAGGCATAATTTACATATCATAATGATGCAGTCATCACCACTATTCTGATTTAAAATATTTCCAACACCTCAAAACATTCCCTAGATCCTGTTTGTGGTTAATCCCCACATCCCACTCTTTTTTTTTTTTTTTTGGTGAGGAAGACCAGCCCTGAGCTAACATCCATTGCTAATCCTCCTCTTTTTCTGAGGAAGACCGGCCCTGGGCTAACATCCGTGCCCATCTTCCTCTACTTTATATGGGACGCTGCCACAGCGTGGCTGACAAGCAGTGCATCGGCAGGCGCCCAGGATCCGAACCCATGAACCCCGGCCCCGGGCTGCCAAGTGCGAAGTAAACCGCTGCGCCACTGGGCCGGCCCCCCCACATCCCACTCTTTTTTTAATTTTTTTTTTTTATTTTTTTGTGTGAGGAGGACCAGCCCTGAGCTGACATCTGTTGCCAATCCTCCTCTTTTTGCTGAGGAAGACTGGCCCTGGGCTAACATCCGTGCCCATCTTCCTCTACTTTATATGGGATGCCGCCACAGCATGGCTGACAAGCAGCGCGTCGGCAGGCGCCCGGGATCCGAACCTGCGAACCCCGGGCTGCCAAGCGCGAACTAAACTGCTGCGCCACCGAGCCAGCCCCGCACATCCCACTCTTAACTGCAAGTCCTATCATCCACTGATCTGCTTTCTGTCTCTGTAGTTTTATATTTTCTAAAAATTTCATATAATTGGAATTATACAATTCTTAGTCTTTTGTGTCTCGCTACTTTCACTTGTAATGTTTTTTGAGGTTCATTCATGTTGCTGCATTCCTTTTTATGGGTATATCACATTTTGTTTATCCATCCACCTGTTGATGAACATTTGGATTGTTTACAGTTTTTGGCTATTATAAATAATGTTGCTCTGAGTATAATTGTTTCTTATGCATGATCTCATTTACTCCTTATAGGAATCGTGTGAGGTAGATATCATTATTATTCCCATTGTATGGGAGGAGAGCTTTGAGGCATATAGAAGTTAAATAACTTACTAAGTGTACATAAATAGAAAACTGGAGTTTTGATTCAAACCCAGCGAGTCTGACTCTAAAACACTTGCACTAGGCCAATGATCATGAAACCCTTTTACTCTTGGACCACTTAAGAGAATTTAAAAAAATTTTCCCCCTAAAATTTTGAAAAACTCATTTACCCCCTTGTACATTTTTGTTAGCATCTTAACATTTCTGTCATAAATGGCTGCAAAGGATGTATTTTCTGGCATAATATGTATTGTGTACGTGCTTTAAATATATATTTGTCAAAACCTTGGAACTGCAGATTTTGGAAAATGTCTGCCATATAATCTAATTGGCAAATCAAACTTTAATGTCAGTCATTTAGCCAAATCACACTGCATCATTGGGAATGCATTCCAAATCCCAATGATTTGTTTTTTAATTGAGGTCACCTTGGTTGATATCCCAATGATTTTTGAAATAAACCCTTAAAATAGTAATAGCTAACATTTACAGAGCATTTTATTTATCAGACATTGTTCTAACAAACTTACATTGTCGTTCTATCCTGTTAACTCTATGAAGTAGACATTATCTTTATCCTTATTTTTACGGATAAGTAAACTGAGGTATTAAGTTAACCAACTTGCTTAAGGTCCTACAGTCTGGCAGAGCCTCCAAGCAGTCTAGCTCTGAACCCAAGCAGAGTATGTCCAGAGACTGCACTCTTAGCCCTTCACCACCACACTGTACTGCCTTACAAAGCCCACTCTTAAACTAGGAACCTGACTGTAATTTACTGGTGTACGGGACCAGGATAAAAGAATATTTAAAACCTGGGAAATTTTTATTCATAAGAAAAAGCAGCTCTGATGAAGTATTTAAATGTCTCCCTATAGTAATAAAGTCTAATTTGTATATGAGTTTGAGATTCCTATGGGATAGCCAAGTAGTGATTTCTGGCAAGCATTTGGACTTTATAGGGGAGGTCTAGGCAGGAGATGGAGATAGCAAAATTATCATCATAGAGATGGTAGTTATAGTGGTTAAATTGGGAATAGATAAGATTGCCCAGTGTCTTAGTTGGGGCTGCTATAACAAAATACAGTAGACTGTGTGGCTTAAACAGTAGAAATTTATTTCTTGAAGTTCTGGAGGCAGGGAAGTTCAAGATCAAGGTACCAGCTGATTTGGTTCCTGGTAAGGATCCTCTTGGCTTGCAGACAGCTACCTTCTTGCTGTATCCTCACATGGTTGAGGGAGAGATTCTCTCTTTCTCTCTCATCCCATTCATGAGGACTCCACCCTCATGACATAATTACCTCCCGAAGACCCCACCTCCAAATACCATCACATTGGGGATTAGAGCTTCAACATATGAATTTTGGGAAGACATAGACATTCAGTCCATGGCACCCAGGGATAGCATGTGCATCAAGAACAGTGCTGGGAAACAGTATAGAGCCCTGGGAGATTAACATTATTTGATGGACATTCATTTATTTATTCAATTAATATTTAAAGGTTTTATATTAGTGTGTGTGTGTGTTTTGCACGAGTGAGACTTGAGTATGTTTACAAACAAAAAGGAAGCAGTCAGCAGAGTGGTAATATAGGCAAAAAAAGGAGTTAAGTGATAAGGTAAGGGTAGGTTCTTCAAACTACAGTCTTCAATCTAGGGGTACATAAAAACATTCCAGGGAGAACGTGGGCATGTACATTTTTAAAGGAATCAATGCACAAAACTTCACCTTCCATAAATACTCTTAAGAATGGATCTTCCTCCTAAATATAAGAGCTGAAACATAAAACTCTTAGAAGAAAACACAAGAGAGCTGCATGACATTGGATTTGGCAATGATCTCTTGGATATGACACCAAAGGCATAGTCAACAAAAGAAAAAACAGACAAATTGGACCATCAAAATTAAAAACTTTTTGCATCAAAGAACACTATCAACAGAGTAAAAAGACAACTCACGGAATGGAAGAAAATATTTGCAAATCACATATCTGATAAGTGATTAATATCCAGAATATATAGAAACCTCCTAAACTCAACAACAGCAACAACAAACCTGATTCAAAAATGGGCAAACAGAAAGTTATTTTCTCACAGTATGGAGGCTGAAGTCCAAGATCAAGGTGTCAGCAGGGTTGGTTTTTGGTGAGGCTTCTCTTCTTGGCTTGCAGAAAGCTGCCTTCTTGCTGTGTCCTTACATAGTCTTTTCTCTTTGCATGCATTCCTGTTATGTCTTCTCTGACACCAAACCTATTGGATTAGTGTCACCCTTACAACCCTTTTAACCTTAATTCCCTCCTTAAAGATCCTGTCTCCAAATATAGTCACAATGTGGGCTAGGGTTTCAGCATATGAATGGGGGGTTGGGGCATGGAGACTACGACACATTTCAGTCCATAACAGAACCCTTGTGAACTATTGGTGGGAATGTAAAATGGTGTGGCTGCTGTGGAAGATAGTGTGATGGTTCCTCAAAAAATTAAAAATAGATATACCATATGATCCAGCAATTCCACTTCTGAGTATATATCCAAAAGAATTGAAAGCAGGGTCTTAAGGAGATATTTATACATTCATGTTCATTATTCACAATAGCCAAAAGATGGAAGTGACTCAAGAGTCCATCGGTGGATGAATGGATAAAATGTGGCATATACATACAATGAAATATTATTCAGCCTTAAAAAGGAATGAAATTCTGATAGATGCTGCAATATGGATGAACCTCGAAGACGTTATACTAAGTGAAATAAGCCAGTCACAAAAAGGACAAATATTGTATGATTCCACTAGAATTATGAGGCACTTATAGCTGTCAAAATCATAGAAACAGAAAGTAGAATGGTAGTTGCCAAGGGCTAGGTTAAGAGGGGCTGGGAAGTTTAATGAGAAGAGTTCCAGTTTTGCAAGATGAAAAAAGTTCTGTGGATGGTTGCACAACAGTATGAATGTGCCTAATGACACAGAACTGTACACTTAAAACTGGTTAAAATGGTAAATTTGATAATGTATATTTTACAACAATTTTTTAAATAATTTAAAAAAAGAATCGGTCTTGTTGATTCTCCTCCCCCCCCTTCCCTTTCTTACTAACCCTTCTCCCACCTTACCAAAAAGTCATCTCTCCATTTGAAATCTGACTGAAGTACACTACCTCAGGGAGAAAAACCCTTGGAGACACCAAACAATGTTTATCTCATCTCCTGTTGAAGGATATTTGTGTTTTTTCCATTTTTTTACGCTATTATGAATAAAGCTGTTGTGAACATTTTTGTACAAGTCTTTTGTTTTCATTTATCTTAGGTAAATACTTAGAAGTGGAATTGTTGGGTAGTAGGGTAGTGTTAGACCAATTACTAAAGTGGTTGTACTATTTCGCATTCTTTCTACTACTATATGAGAGTTCTAATTGGTGGAAATTCTTATGTATTTGATTTGGTGAGTCCTTTTAATTTTAGCAATCCTAGTGGGTATGTTCTTGTATTTCATTGTGGTTTTAATCTAATTCCTTTATGACTAATAATAGCGTTTGTCAGATATGTGTTGCAGATATTTACTCCTTGTTCCTTAGTTTGCCTATTCATTTTTTAACAGTCTTTTGAAGAACAGGTTATAATTTTAATCTTTTTCTTTTATGGTTAATGCTCTTGTATCCTTTATAGAAGTCTTTGCTGACACCAAGCTCAAAAGATTTTCTCCTGTGTTTTCTTTGAGAAACTTTATAGTTTTAGCTTCTACATTTGTCTGATCCTTTTTTTTTTTAGGAAGATTGGCCCTGAGCTAACATCTGTTGCCAATCTTCCTGCTTTTCTTTTTTCTCCCCAAAGCCCCAATAGACAGCTGTATGTCATAGTTGTACATCCTTCTAGTTGCTCTGTGTGGGACGCTGCCTCAGCGTGGGTTGACAAGCGGTAAGTTAGGTCCAAGCCCAGGATCTGACCCGGCGAACCCTGGGCCGCTGAAGTGGAGCGAGCTAACTTAACCACTAGGCCGCCAGGCCGGGCCGACCCAGCCCCTATGTCTGATCCCTTTTTAGTTAACTTTTGAGTGTGGTATGATGGTAGGCAAAGCAAGTACCATCAACAGGGAATCAGGATATGATTCTGGAGAGGGAGCCCGAGAAACTGCTGCCACATGCAAGGAAGGTAGCAGACTTGCAAATTTCCCACTTCAGATTTGAGGAGGACTCTTTCAAGGCCCTGTGATGGGAATGAATACACTTAAAATCTTTTAATGGCAATTTTGCAGAGGGGGAGGGGCAAGAGTGCTGCCAGCAGCCACCAATACCAGCTCCAATAGTGCGTATTAAAGTTGCTACTGTTTAAAAACTTGTAGTTGGATCTTAGTTGGGTACATGCTCAAACAAGCCTTTGCCAGTCAGTGCCCCCTTGATGCTCTTAGCTGAGTATCCTATGGAGCCCAAACTATTTACTTTGGAAAAAAAATTAAAGTGTTTAAAGAAAATCAAGCCACTGCTTACCACAGCTAAAACTAATAGAATAGGACCCCCTGTCTGCTTTGTTGGCTTTTGGGAACTGGAATTGTGATTAAAAGGGATGGCCCTGGCTATTGGTATTATGCTGCTAGAGGTGAAACTCTTGGCCTTTGGAAGATGGACCCGAGTGAAAGCATTTACCAAGAATGTTTTTATTAATCAAGAATTAAAGTTGGAGGAGGCTCAAAAACAATCAGCTACCATCATAGTTCCAACCATAAAGGATGCTGACCTGCCTACTGGTCAGCTTCAAGGAAACCAAAGTCTTTAGGTTCTGGAGGGGCGTGATTGCAAAGTTGAAACTTAAAGGGATTGATAGAAGGGCATCACTAGGAGTATAGCCTGTAGCTTAATGTGATGCTCACCATCTCTGAGAACCAGCTGACCCCTGTTCAACCGCTATCCATGTGGAACCATTTTTCACTTCAACCTTCAGAACTCTCATATGACTATTTACTACTAGCACCAGGATCTGCACCTGCAGCAGCTTCGCCTGGGCTCACATCCTGTTCTTCAGAACTCACTACAGAGGCCCTTCTACTCATTGCTGTGTAGCATCAGTTGGGGGTGGGATCTGGGCAGTTGAGGTAGCAGGCCCTTCTTCCTCCCACTTGCATGTTCACTGCCAGCCACAGTCATGTATGGAATTGATATTTTAGTGCCGCTTATTTTCAGAGTTAGATGATATGGCAGGTGATTTATTATATATTCCTTAGTAGATTCTGACTTTCTTGGCTCCTGTCTTTCTCGCATATCAACCAGTATCTTTGCTGGGGTCTGATAAGCTTCAACATTTAAAGCCTTAACCTGGCATTCAGTTCATCTCATAGTGCCAGTTCTACTTGCCAAAAATGGCCCTGACTCCATGCCAGCAACTCAGAAGTTTTACCCATTTAAAGTTTGAGAATAGTTTGAGATCATTTTGGCCCTAAGACCAATAATCATTTGCTTTGCTGGATTAAACTGCATGTCTGTAAGAACTCCAGCTATCCTGAGGAAAACTTTGGAGGGAACCACTACTAGATGGTTTGGCAAATCTTTTGCCCCATTCCCACCAGTAGTGTATGTGAGTTCCAATTTCTCCACATCCTTGCCAATTTATCTGTCTTCTCTTATAGCCACCCTAGTGGATGTGAAGTGGTATCTCGTTGTGGTTTTGATGTGCATTTCCCTTATGGGTAATGCTGAGCATTTTTCCTGTGCTTATTGGCCATTTACATATCATCTTTGGAGAAATGTCTGTTCATAGCCTTTGTCCATTTTTAGAATATTGGATTTTTTTTTGTTATTGAGTTATAAAATAGTTCTTTTTTAAAAATTCTTTTTATTTTATTTTATTATATTTTTTTGCTGAGGAACATAGGCCCCCGAGCTAAGATCTGTTGCCAATCTTCCTCTTTTTGCTTGAGGAAGATTCGCCCTAGGCTAACATCTGTGCCAGTCTTCCTCTGTTTTGTATATGGGTCACTGGCACAGCATAGCTGCTGACAAGGGATGTAAGTCCATGCCTGGGAACTGAACCCGGACCACCAAAGTGAAGCAGGCCAAATTTAACCACTAGGCCCTGGGGTCAGCCCCATAAAATAGTTCTTTATATATTCTAGATATGTCCCTTATCAAATACGTGATTTGCACAAGTTTTCTCGCATTCTCTGTGTTGTCTTTTCACTTTCTTGATGGTGTTCATTAAAGCACAAAAGTTTTAAATTTTGATGATATCCAATTTATCTATTTTTACTTTCATTGCTTGTGCTTTTGGTATCTATCTTATCTAAGAAACCATTTCCTAATCCAAGGTCACAAAGATGTATGCCTGTTTTTTCCTAAGAGTTTTATAATTTTATCTCTTAAACATTTAGGTCTTTGATCCATTTTGAGTTAATTTTTATACATGGGGTGGGGTAGGTTTCCAACTTCATTCTTTTGCATGGGATATCTAGTTGTCCCAGTACAATTTGTTGAAAAGACTATCCTTTCTTTATTGAATTGTCTTGGCACTCTTGTCTAAAATACTTGACCCTAAATATGAGGGTTTATTTCTTTCTGGACTCTCAATTCTGTTCCATTGATCTCTATGTTTATCCTTATGCCAGTGCAACACTGTTGATTACTGTTAACTTTGTTGTAAGTTTTAAAATTGGAAATTGTGAGTCCTCTCATACTTTGTTGTACATTCAACAGACTAACTTTGTTGTATAGTCATGAGCTGCATGACAATGTTTTGGTCAATGACGGACTGCATATACGACGGTGGTTTTATAGGATTATAATGAAACAGAAAAATTCCTATTGCTTAGTGACGTTGTGGCCATCATAACGTTGCAGTGAAATGCATTACTCACGAGTTTGTGGTGATGCTGGTGTAAACAAACCTTCAAGTCCTTCAGGAGGTATTCCAGAAAAAGGCATTGTTATTGTAGGAAATGACAGCTTCATGTGTATTATTGCCCCTGAAGACCTAGCAGTGGGACAAAAGATGGAGGTGGAAGACAGTGATATTGGTGATCTTGATCCTGTGTAGGCCTGGGCTAATGTGTGTGTGTCATAGTTTAAAAAAAAAAATTAAAAATAGAAAAAGCTTATAGAATAAGGATATAAAGAAATAAAATATTTTGTACAGCTGTACAGTGTGTTTGTGTTTTAAGCTAAGTGTTATTACAAAAGAGTCAAAAAGTTAAAAAAATTAAAAAGTTTATAGAGTAAAAAAGTTACAGTAAGCTAAGGTTAATTTGTTATTGAAGAAAGAAAAAGGTTTTTTATAAAACTTTATTTAAAAAGTTTTTATAATAAACACTCTATAAAGTGTTTATAAAGTCTACAGTAGGGTACAATAATGTCCTAGGCCTTCACATTCGCTTGCTAGTCACTCACTAACTCACCCATAGCAACTTCCAGTCCTGCAAGCTCCATTCATGGTAAGTGCCCTATTCACGTCTACCATTTTTTATCTTTCACACTGTATTTAAAAAAAAATTTTATTGATGTTTTAATAGTTTATAATATTGTGAAGTTTTAGTTGTACATTATTGTTTGTCAGTCACCATATGAATGCATCCCTTCACTCCTTGTGCCCACCCCCCGACCCCCTTGCCCCTGGTAACCACCAGACAGTTCTCTCTGTCCATGTGTTAGTTTATGTTCCACATATGTTTGTGAAACATATGTTTGTTCCATGGTGTTTGTCTTTCTCTCTCTGGCTTATTTTACTTAACATAATACCCTCTAGGTCCATCCATGTTGTTGCAAATGGGACAATTTTGTCCTTTTTTATGGCTGAGTAGTATTCCATTGTATACATATACCACATCTTCTTTATCCAGTCATCAGTGGAGGGACACTTGGGTTGCTTCCACTTCTTGGCTATAGTGAATAATGCTGCAATGAACATAGGGGTGCATAAGCCTCTTTGGATGGTTGATTTCAGGTCCTTTGGGTGGATGCCCAATAGTGGGATTGCTGGGTCGTAAGGTATTTCTGTTCTTAATTTTTTGAGGAATCTCCATACTGTTTCCCATAAAGGTTGCACCAGTTTGCATTCCCACCAGCAGTGAATTAGGGCTCCTGTTTCTCCACAACTCATACTGTATTTTTACTGTGCTTTTTCTATTTTTAGATACACAAATACTTACCATTGTGTTACAGTTGCCTACAGTATTCAGTACGGTAACATCTTGTACAGATTTGTAGCCTAGGAGCAATAGGCTATACCATGTAGCCTAGCTGTGTAGTAGGCTATACCATCTAGGTTTGTGTCAGTACACTCTATGATATTTGCACAACGATGAAATCAACTCATTACGCGTTTCTCAGAACGTATCTACATCGTTAAGTGACGCGTAACTGCATATACTTTTCTCTTTTGCATAGATGATACCATACTACAAATAGTATTTTGCCCATATTTTTAAACTTAATATATAATAGCTCATCCTATATCGATTAACATAGCCACCTCATTTTTTGAGAGTTGCATGGTATTTCAGTAGTACAAATATACTTCGTTGATGTACACTTAGATTTTACAATCTTTTGCTATTACAAACAGTGCTGCATTATATACCTTTGTAAACATGTTACCTCATGCTGTAAGTTTCTAGAGAATGAAATCCTAAAAGAGGAACTAAAAAGTCAGGGGTAATATGCATTTTAAATTTTGTGAGGGGCTGGACCAGTGGCGTGGCTAAGTTCTCGCATCCCACTTCGGCAGCCCAGGGTTCACAGATTTGGGATCCCGGGCATGGACCTATGCACTGCTCATCAAGCCATGCTGTGGCAGGCGTCCCACATATAGAGTAGAGGAAGATGGGCACAGATGTTAGCTCAGGGCTAAACTTTCTTACACACACACAAAATAAATACATTTTGTGAATTTTGCAGTTTTCCTTACTTCATTGATTTCAAACTGCATCCCATTTTGGTCAGAAAAGATGCTTTGTATGGTATTCATTTATAAAATCTGTTGAGACCTGTCTGTGGCCTAACAAATGGTCCATCATGGATAATATCCCATGTGCACTTGAGAAGATGTGATTCTGCTGTTGTTGAGTGAAGTGTTCTGTATATGTTGATTAGGTCTAGTTGGTTTAATGTGTTGTTTAAGTTCTCTATTTTCCTTACTTACAGTCTGTCTGGTCAATCTATCCATTATTGAAAGTGAGGTTTGAAGTTTCCAACTCTTATTATAGAACTGTTTATTTCTCCCTTCAATTCTTCCAATTTTTGCTTCATATATTTTGAGGGTCTGTTATTAGGTGCATAATGTTTATGATTGTTTTATTTTCTTGCTGTATTTTTTGAACCTTTTATTAATATATAATATCCTTTGTACCTTTTTAGATTTAAAACCTATTTTGTCTGATATTGAGCCACCTCAGCTCTCATTTGATTACTATGGGATATCTTTTTCTATCCTTTCACTTTCAACTTATTTGTGTCTTTGGGATCTAAAGTGAGTCTCTTGTAGACAGCATATACAGTCATGTCGATTAACAACGGGGATACATTCTGAGAAGTGAGTCCTTAGGCGATTTTACCATTATGCAAACATCACAGAGTGTACTTACACAGGCCTACTACATACCTAGGCTATATGATACTAATCTTATGGGACCACCGTCATATATGTGTTGTTATGTGGCACATGACTATAGTTGGACCTTGTTTTTTATCTAGTCTGCCAATCTTATCTTTTGCTTAGAAGAGTTTAAATCATTTACATTTAAAGTAATTATGTACTGATAAGGAGGGACTTCTGCCATTTTGCTAATTGTTTTCTATATGTCTTATAGCTTTTTTGTCCTTCATTTCTTCCATTATTGCCTCCTTTAGTGTTTAGTTGATTTTTTTGTAGTGAAATGTTTTGATTTCCTTCTCATTTTCTTATGTATATATTCTATAGATATTTTCTTTGTGGTTACCATGGGGATTACATTTAACATCCTTCAGTTATAACAATTTAATTTGAATTTATACCAACTTAAGTTCAATAGCATACAAAAACTCTGCTTCTATACAGCTCCTTTCTCTCCCTCTGTTACTGATGTCACAGATAACATCTTTATAAATTGTGTCCTCATTAACCTAGATTAATAATTGTTTTTTATGCATTTGTCTTTTAAGTCATGTAGAAAATAAAAAGTGAAGTTATAAACCAAAGTTACAATGATACTAGCTTTTATAATTGCCCCTGTTTTTATCTTTACCAGAGGTCTTTATTTCTTCATATGGCTTCAAGTTACTGTTTAGCTTCCTGTCATTTCAACCTGAAGAACTCCTTTTAGTGTTTCTTGCAGGGCCCATGTAGTAGTAACAAATACCCACAGCTTTTGCTTATCTGGAAATGTCTTAATTTCTTCCTCATTTTTGAAGGAGAGTTTTGCTGGATATAGAATTCTTTTTTTCCCCCCCTCCCCAAAGCCCCAGTACATGGTTGTATATCCTAGTTGTAAGTTGTTCTAATTCTTCTACATGAGCCGCTGCCACAGCATGGCAACTGACAGAGAGGTGGTGTGGTTCCATGACTGGGAAGTGAACCCAGCCTGCTGACGTGGTAAGTGCCGAGCTTTAACCACTAGGCTATTAGGGCTGGCTCTGGATATAGAATTCTTTTTTTTTTTTTTTGGTGGGGAAGATTGGCCCCAAGCTAACATCTGTGCCAGTCTTCCTCTATTTTGTATGTAGGACACCGTCACAGCATGGCTTGATGAGCAGTGTGTAGGTCCAAGCCTGGGATGCGAACCCTGGGCCCCTGAAGCAGAGTACACAAACTTAACTACTATGCCACTGGGCTGGCCCCTAGAATTCGTGTGTGTGTGTGTGTGTGTGTGTCAAAGACCAGCCTTGAGCTAACATCCGTTGCCAATCCTCCTTTTTGCTGAGGAAGACTGGCCATGGGCTAACATCCGTGCCCATCTTCCTCTACTTTATATGGGACCCCGCCATAGCATGGCTGACAAGCAGTGCGTTGGCAGGCGCCCAGAGTCTGAACCCGTGCACCCCGGGCTGCCAAAGTGTGAACTAAACCGTTGCGCCACCAGGCCAGCCCCTAGAATTCTTGATTGACAGTTTGTCTGTGTTTGTCCCCCATGCGTGCCCCCCGCCTCCAGTATTTAGTATATCATCCACTGCCTTCTGGCCTCCAAGGTTTCTGATGAGAAATTGGCTGATAATCTTATTGAGGCTCTCTTTTATGTTTCAAGTTTCTTCCCTCGATGCTTTCAAGATTCTTTGTCTTTTTGACAGTTTGATCACAGTGTGTCTTGGTGTGAGTTTATCCTACTTGTACTTCATTTAACTTCTTGGATTTGTAGATTCGTACCCTTCATCAAATTTGGGGATTTTTTTGGCCATTATTTCTTCAAATAATCTTTCCGCCACTTTCTCTCTCTTTTCTCCTTCTGGAACTCCCATAATCATATGTTGGTCTGCTTGTCTCCTGGCCCCTTAGGTTTTGTTCACCTTTGTTCATTCTTTTTTCTTTCTGTTCCTCAGACTCGATAATTTCAATCATCCTATCTTCAAGTTTGCTGATCCTTTCTTCTGCCTGCTCAAATCTGTGGTTGAAGCTCTAGTGAATTTTTCATTTCAATTGTATTTTTCAGCTCCAGAATTTTTGTTTTGTTCCTCTGTATATATTTCTGTGTGTGTGTGTTTATTCTCATTTTGTGTATACATTGTTTTCCTGGTTTCCTTTAGTTCTTTGACCGTGTTATCATTTAGTTCCTTAAGCATATTTAAGATGGTTGGGATAAAGTCTGTGTCTATTAAATCTCATGTCTGGGCTTACTCAGGAATGGTTTCTATTCATTTATTTTGTTTCTTTGAATGGGCCATATTTTCCTGTTTCTTTGTATGCCTTGTGATCTTTTTGTTGTTGTTTTGAAAATTGGGCATTTGACTATTCTAATGTGGTAACTCTGGAAATCAGATTCTCCCTCTTTCTTAGGGTTTGCTGATTTGTTGTTGTTGAAGGCTGTAGTAATCTGTTTTGAGAATTCTTCTAAACTATTTTTGCGAAGACCTTTTCTTATCATGGGTGATCACTGACATCTGTTCTTTTAGCTCTTGTTCACCTAGTCTTTTAACCAAGATTTCCTTGAATGCTGGGAGCTCAAACAAACAAAAACACACCAACAAAAACAAAAAAGAGAAAAGCAGAAAAATAACCACTCTCTTTTACAGGTTGGTTCTGTGCTGGGGCACTCCTTCAACACTTAGGCTTGCTCTGAGTCCAGGGATCAGCCTGAGGTGAAGAGCTTAAGGTCTTCTCAGGTCTTGTCTGATCATGTGTCTTGCGTGGGTATGCATGTGCTTTCTGAATTTTCCCATATACATGTTGCTTTGGAGTGTCCTAATTTCCCAAAGTGTTTTCACCCCAATTTCTCCATATCTAGGAGTCTCTAGTCTGCTTTGCAGCTTTTATTAGCCATGCCTACCACTTCCCCATCAGAGTTCTGAGTTAGGTAAAACAGAAACAAGCATCTTGCATCAGTCTTTCATATATCCCCCCAGACAGGTTAGAACAGATGCAGATGTACACGATAATTTGAAAATCAGGTTTTCCTTTGGTTTGAGGGAGGGAGCTAGGAACTGGGCTGCCACTGCTTCAGGAGCAAAACCACTGCCATGCTAGAGAGGGGATGGGGCAGGGATGAGTAAACACCACAAAACTTTGCTATTATTCTGAAGATGGCTTTTTCTTGATTGAGTATTTGCTTGGTTGTTGTAAACCTTTGACTGTTTTCTAAAACTCCAACAAAGTTGGTTCAGACAGTTACTGCTTGTTTTTTTGATGTTTCTGTGAAGGAACAGTCTTTGGAACTTCTTAGTCTGCCATTTTGCTGACCTGTGGGTTATCTTTTCTCTCTCTTAATAGTGTACTTTGATGCACTAAAGTTTTTAATTTTGATGAAGTCTGCTTTATCTGTTTTTTCTTTTGTTCCTTGTCCTTTTGGTGTCATATTAAGAAACCATTGCTAAATCCAAGGTCATGAAAGTTTGCCTCTTTTTTAGTAGCTGCAGCAAAGGTCCTGCGGATGACTTCTCAGCTTGACTTGGGTTACATGCCCATCTTCAAAGCAATCACTGTGTTGAGGGTAATAGACTATTCTGATTGACCAGGCTAGATGGTAGAGGATCGGAGGATCAGCCACATGGACTGAGAATGTGGTTTGGGGGGTGTGCGTGTGTGTGTGTGTGTGTGTGTAAGATTAGCCCTGAGCTAACATCTGTTGATTGACCAGCTGAGAATGGTGGTTTTTGGTGTGTGTGTGTGTGTAAGATTAGCCCTGAGCTAACATCTGTTGATTGACCAGCTGAGAATGGTGGTTTTTGGTGTGTGTGTGTGTGTAAGATTAGCCCTGAGCTAACATCTGTTGATTGGCCAGCTGAGAATGGTGGTTTTTGGTGTGTGTGTGTGTGTGTAAGATTAGCCCTGAGCTAACATCTGTTGCCAATTCTCCTTCTTTTGCTGAGGAAGATTGGCCTTGTGCTAACATCCTTGCCCATCTTTCTCCACTTTATTTGTGGGACGCCTGCCACAGCATAGGTTGATAAATGGTACGTAGGTTCGCGCCGGGATCCGAACCTGCGAACCCCGGGCTGCCGAAGTGGAACGTGTGAACTTAACCACTATGCCACCAGGCTGGCTCCCTGAGAATGGGGTTAATGCTAAGGTGCTGTTTCCAAAAAGAAACAGAATGGGTGCTGGAAAACTAGTAAATGTTTAGTAAATGTGAAGCATTCCTAGTACATTGAGAAGTTTATGGTGCCCCAGAGTACACATTTTTAATTAAAAATCTGTTTTTCTTGTTATAAATTAATATGTAAATGTTTAAAAATGACTTCCAAAAATATCCCTGCTGATGTGGTTTCTGATAAACCAAGCAGGAGGAAATTAGTTTAGCCTTTACTTCATGTTCTAATGTATTTACTTTGTGTGGTTTGTTTTGTACAGGTATTGCTATAACGAAAGTTTAATAGTAAAAGGATCTACTTATTGGGCCCTCTTGACTTAGAAAGAGATGTGGGGGGATTCTCGATCTGCTAACAGAACAGGATCTTTTCGGTAAGTCTTAAAATTTAAATGTTGAAATTGTGAATATTTTAAGGATAAAGATATAGGATAGCATTTTTTGGTCTACCATAAAGGGAGATATTTTCTTTGTGTAGAAATAGCTCTGATTTTTTAAAAATAGAAACTATTTAAAAAATTTCTAGTCATTTCTAAAAATTTCTAGATCTTGAAACTGAATATCTAGCATGCCAAGTGTTTTGTGTTTTAGCATTTTTTAAACACTAAAAAATATCCCCCAATTATTTATTTTTTTAATCTTTTTTAGCAAAGTGATACATTCTTGACTAATAAGGAAAGCTAGCAAAAATTGTACATAAACATTTATAAATGTACATAAATGTTCTATTAAGTTTACTAATTTATGTTTAGAATCCAGAACTGTGTCTTGCCTCTGGCACATTGTGTTTCAGCTACCGTAAATAGTTCTGAGAAAGAAAAATTACTTGATGCAATTTTCTAAGCTAGATTTTAATTTTGGAAGTTACTGGGTACAAAGATAAGTGGAGAAGGTGGTACCATTCAATTGTAAATGGATTATATTTTACATTTGTAAGGAGTTTATTGTTTTATAGCCAATATAATAAACACTGATGTTAGTATTTTTAAAACTTTTGCATTGTATTTATAATTAATAAAATGCTATAGGAGTGGGGTTTTTATGGTTTTACTTGGTATTTGGCAAAGAAACCTGACCTTTAAAGTTATACATTAAAAAATATTGATACTCCAATTGAAACTTATGTTGCTAGTAAATTTTCTTGTGGATTGGGAGTCTGCAGGATTTTATTGTGCAAATTCAACACATTCCATTCATTATTCTGAAGCTTGGGTTCCAATGAAAAATTTAGATAGAGAACTGTGTTTAAAAAATCCATATAATATTTAGTAACACTAGTGTTTCATAAATACTAAATGATAGGGGTCTTTACTTTCTGGTCAGCAGTTTTTAAGTTAGAGGAATGGTGGTGATACTGGGTATGTTTTTCTTTTCAAAATATTAAGGTCTGGATCAGTGGTAAGCAAACTACAGCCTGCAGCTCATTTTTGTTTTATTGGAATACAACCATGATTATTCATTTACAGATTGTCTATGGTTGCTTTGATGCTACAATGGCAGAGTTGAATAGTTGTGACAGAGACTGCAAAGCTTAATATAATTACTATCTGGCTCTTCATGGAAAAAGTTTGCCAATCCCTAGTCTATATCACTGGGCTTATACTTTAACATTTTTAAATATTTAAATTGTAATATATCCTTTTTACTTATATTTATGGATAATTATTTTGTAAGTAAGGCTGTTTCTTATAAAATTAATCCATTTAAATGGTTTAGGTAAGCCTTCAGAAATGTTAGGTAACTTTAGCTCCATAGCGTAAATTTAAAAACATTTTTTCTTTGACCAATTTATTATTTAAAATTATATTTTTCCCACCTTAATTTTAGTTTAAATATGAGTCATTACATGCTGTGTTTTAAGATCTTTGACCAGTAGGGAGACATAGTTTATATAACATATTTTGGGGGGGGGGGACTAATTTGGATTTAAAAAGGTATCTTATAGGAAAATGATTTTGTATTTTGTTTTAACAACTTCTTAAGTTTTTTTTTATTTGGTTGAAAATTATTTTCATAGCCACTGCTATTTTATATTAATAGAACTGTTTCTTGAAGAGCCTGCATAAAATACAGTGCTAAGAACCATAGTACAGTAGGTTTCTCCAGATGTATTTGATCTTCTCAACTTATGAGGGTAAGGTAATCCTTAGGGCAGTATTTAAAGACAGTGTTGGATGTTTTCTGGTCAGGAAACATGTAGATTAAGATACCTCAGCACTCATCCCATGAGTTGTCTGCTGAGGCTTAAGTCTTCCTGCAAGCTAACTATTGGGATTTGAATGATTTTAAATATGGGAGACACTGGAGTTATTGGTAATGTCTTAATTTTAGTGTTAAATTGTATTACTTATGAAGAACATTTAAACTTGGTCCTCTTATGATGAATCATATAGACATAACTAATGTTAATGGGAGCTAATGGAAGTCATCATGTTCTGAAAACCCATTAAATATTGCATCATTCTAATGTTTAGGTACTATTGTTAAATTACTATTACTTTAAGACAGGGTTCGGCATTGTAACTGTTTCTTTTGAACTGAGTGACCCAGAATCAGTTGTCCTTTGAATCTGTCTATAGTGCTGTAGTCTGAGATCAGAGGGTCATATAACAGAACCTATATATATATTCTGGGAGGAGAGAACTGAGTTGGACTTTATCTCTTAATATTTTTGTTTTACTGCTAAATAGCAGATAACCTTTCAAATAGTTTCATGTTTTCCTTTTTCAAGCCCTCCCCTCCCACTCAAGCTCAGGATCCTAGGTACCTAATTGCCTGTTTAAATTCCCTAATCCTTTTCCAAAGCCGAAACATGTAAAATGGTCTGGAGGTTAAGCAAAGGGAAGAAGTTGGGTCGTATGAAAGATTGGGCCAGTTTTCATTTATCTCTTGAGTTCTGTAAACTAAGAATGTGAATTTAATACTATGCTTATTTTTAAATATATTTTATTACCATGAAAAATTAGCATGAGACATTGGAATCTGAAATATCAGCTTCTTCATTTGAGACCTGGGGATAATGCTTGAAGACCTAATGCACGCTCTAGGTCCCTTTCAGCACTAAGCTCCTGGATGCTGTTGTTTGGCTTAGTCAACTTAACACATGCTTTGTGACATGATTCATGCTGCCTTCTGTGATACCCTTGGGTAGTTATAATAATAGGACCCGGGTGAGAGTGCTTCTAGGCGGAGCCACTGTAGACCTGGGATTTAGATGCAGCTGTAGCTGATGCTCAGCTGGTGAACGTTGGTGTGCTCCTACTGCTGATTTACAGCCAGTGTTTCTTCATTTTGGGCCTGCATCCATTCTGATTGGGTGGGGTCCGTATTGTAGATGTAATCAAATATTTTGGGATGTTACTCCTGTATGCAGCAATGAGGAAGACACCTCCTGAAACTTACTGTAAGAAATTTACAGTGCATTGATTTTTCTGATGTATAGGAATCATCATGTTGATTTGGAATTCTAAGTTCCCTGGCTGTAGGAAATGGAAATTTTTGTAGCGTGTCACCATTGCTAGCTTATCTGGTGTTGCGGATTTTCCCTGTTGCAGGACTGGGTGAAAGCTTTTTCTGCAGCAGTCATGTTGAAAACGTTGTGTTGACTTTCCTCGTGTTCTGAAATGGGAGCATAAAAGTTTACTCCGTCACTTCGTCTTAAAATAGCAAAACATTGCTGTTTTCTGCAGATCTAGGACCTTGTTACAGAACTCTGACCAAAAAAAAAATGTTTACAGAAGAATGTGCTGTGATTAGAGAAGAATATGCTGGTGTGTAGATTTCAAACTCTCTGGACAATATGAATAACACTGTCTTTGTTTCTACAGTGGGAGCCAAGAAGAAAGGTTTGCTCCCGGGTGGAACAGGGATTATCCTCCTCCTCCCCTTAAGAGTCATGCTCAAGAGAGACACTCTGGCAACTTTCCTGGCAGAGATTCACTTCCTTTTGATTTCCAGGGGCATTCGGGGCCTCCCTTTGCAAATGTAGAGGAGCATTCTTTCAGCTATGGAGCTAGAGATGGACTGCATGGTGACTATCGAGGAGGGGAGGGACCTGGACATGATTTCAGGGGGGGAGATTTTTCATCTTCTGATTTCCAGAGCAGAGATTCATCACAGTTGGACTTCAGGGGTAGGGACATACATTCTGGGGATTTTCGGGATAGAGAAGGACCACCTATGGACTATAGGGGTGGAGATGGTACTTCTTTGGATTATAGAGGTAGGGAGACATCTCACATTAACTACAGAGACAGGGATGCTCACACTGTTGACTTCAGAGGTAGGGATGCTGCTGCATCTGACTTCAGGGGCCGGGGCACTTATGATTTAGATTTTAGAAGCCGGGATGGATCCCATGCAGATTTTAGGGGAAGGGATTTATCAGATTTGGATTTCAGGGCCAGAGATCAATCCCGTTCTGATTTTAGGAATAGAGATGTATCTGATTTGGACTTCAGGGACAAAGATGGAACACAGGTGGACTTTAGAGGCCGAGGTTCAGGTACTAGTGATCTAGACTTTAGGGACAGGGATACACCACATTCAGATTTCAGAAGTAGACACCAGTCCAGGACTGATCAGGATTTTAGGGGCAGAGAGGTGGGAACTTGTATGGAATTTAAAGATAGGGAGATGCCCTCTGTGGATCCAAATATTTTGGATTACCTTCAGCCCTCTACACAAGATAGAGAACATTCTGGTATGAATGTGAACAAGAGAGAAGAATCCACCCATGACCATACAACAGAAAGGCCTGCTTTTGGCATTCAGAAGGGAGAATTTGAGCATTCAGAACCAAGAGGAGAAACACAAGGTGTAGCCTTTGAACATGAGTCTCCATCAGACTTTCAGAATAGCCAAAGTCCACTTCAAGACCAAGACAAGTCACAGCTTTCTGGAGGTGAACAACAGAGTTCAGATTCTAATCTATTTAAAGAAGAAGGAGGTCTGGACTTTCTTGGCCGGCAAGACACTGATTACAGAAGCATGGAGTACCGTGATGTGGATCACAGGCTGCCAGGAAGCCAGATATTTGGCTATGGCCAGAGCAAGTCTTTTCCAGAGGGCAGAACTTCCCGAGACGCCCAACGGGAACTTCAGGTATGTTAATGGAGTGGATTGCCTTTTTGCTTTTCAATAAGGGTTTTCTGAAAGATGAAGTATAGAGTCCAGTACCATTAGTCCTGGGTCTTGAGATCCTTGTACGACCATTAAAAAGCAAAATTTGTATTCAAGAATGGAATATATATCTCTAGAGAAAGGGCCCTCAGCTCAGATCATATTTTTGTTGTGTCTCTTCGTTATTTTGTTTTATGGTGTGATTTAAATGCCTTGGGATAATTTTGTTTGAAAGTATCTGTCTTTGGGAGTTGGATCTCTCAACTCTTGCATAGTCAAGCCTTGTGGTTTTTTAGGGTTCATTTTCTTATTTAAACTCATTTAGAGAATACTTAGGAGTCTTCCCCTAATCTTGAGGAGGTGAGGTTAATGTCACAAGTATCTTCTTGCAGCTAACTTAATTGATTTCAATGTTGAATTTCTATATATATAATATATAATCTAATGCATATGTAATCTAAGTGAGGAGAGTTATATTTGCAGTTGGACGGTGAAAATAATATCTTTTAAAATAGATTTTACCCATCTCTACTCAGGTTTCTGTTATTTTGGGCAGTAATTCTGAGACATGCTAACCAGATATTGGATTTTGAGAATGTTAGAGCTGGCTGACCATATAATTTATTGTTCAAATCAGGACACTTTCATGAGTAAAAGAAGACATTATTGATAGTGATGCCAGGACAGTAAGCATAACTGGGAGGTATGGTCACTTAGTTATAGGAGACTTTTTCTCAAAAGTTAAATTGTTTTGAAATGGAGAGAAGTCAGTTGGAGCTGAGACTTTTATGAATATGGAAAATACTGATTTCTCTGAATTGTACTGGTGTATGGTCAGATGACGACTCTTGACTTTGTTCTGAAATTTGTTTATAGATAACATCTTTGATAAATGATATCTGATTTAAATTTCCTTTTCTTTTTTTTTTTTTGCTATTTTCTCATTCAGGAAGAGAAAATTATAGTTTTGAGAATATGTTACATTTTTTTTCCTATTGTAAAAGTCCTCTTAACATTCTGTTTTATATTTTAAGACTCCCTCAATGAGCTTTCATCTTAGCACACTTGTATTCTAATGATTTGAAATAAAATTTTGGAATTCAGAAAAATAGAGAAAATTATAATTTTTTGGATCTCCATCTGATGCAAGTCATTTTAATTTTTGATCCTGAGTACCTGTATTTCATGTTCAGTTTCGTTTTCCACACTAACATTTATTTATGAAATAATTTTTTATTCTGGATTTAAGGATCAAGATTATAGGACTGGCTCAAGTGAGGAAAAACCAAGCAAGCTTATTCGATTAAGTGGAGTGCCTGAAAATGCCACAAAAGAAGAGGTAAGACTCTTGTTTTTCTTTTTCCTTTTCCTTTTTTTATCAATTAAAATTTTTTTTTTACTTTTTTTATTTTGAAAAATTATAGATTCACAGGAGGATGCAAAGAAATGTACAGGGAAGTCTTGAGGTATCCTTCACCAGCCTCCTCCAGTGTTAACGTCTTCTGTTACCTATAGTACAATAGCTAAACCAGGAAATTGGCTTTGGTACAATCTGTAGAGCTTATTCAGATTTTACCAGTTATACATGCACTCACTGAGGTGAAGTTTGTAAAAAAAAAAAAAAAAAAAAAAAGTTATGACAAATGGTTGCTGTCCTCAGACCTGATAATCATCCTTTAGGGCATAATCTAAGAGGGAGGGTTGGAGTACATACATAAACATGCAGTTTATTTACCATAGTAACAGCTGGGTGCTACTCAGTTCCTCAGTGTTAAAGGATTGTCTGAGTAAATTATGGCAGAATTTATGGAAGAATTTGGTCAGAACATTACAAGAGTGAACAGTGCTTACTCTGTACCAGGCATTATGTGATGCTTATAAACATTAGTTCGTTTAATTATCACCATATCCTGTGAATAGGTGCTCTTTATTCATTCAGTCCGAGTATTAAGCACTGTTGTATGCCAGGCAATGTTCTAGGCACTGAATGGTATATAGCAGTGAACATTATAAAGTCATTGCCTCCATGGATAATAAAAAAGTAAGCAAAAATTAGATAATTTCAGGCAGTGATAAATGCTCTGAGGAAAACTAAAGTAAAGGTTTAGAGCATCACTGGGGTAGGGCCTGTTTTAGATCAGGTAGTTAGAGAAGGTGTCATTGAGCCCAGGCCTGAATGTAGTGAGAGAGAAGAGTTCATTTGAAGAGCGGAGAAGAACTGGCCAGCCTGAGGGGGTTCAAGTGCCGTCTCCCTGGACTGAAATGAGCTCAGTGCATCATCTTGTGTTTAACAGATGAGAAACTGGGCACTGAGAGGTTCCACAGCAGGTGAGCAGGAGAGGCTTGGAATGCAGGCAGTCTGATTTCAGAGCTTGAGCTCTTGATGGTTATACCCTTCTGCCTTTTTTATATTCTTGAGAATTTTTGAATAATTATGTTCTACTTATTCAACAGTTTTTGAATGCCCAGAATGTGCACAGCTTAATTTTGCCTTTATAAAGTAATCATAGCTTTAAGTTACGTAGAATAAAAACCAGTGGGGAAAATATAATATTCAATATTTGATTATGATTTGTATCATTAATATAAAAACCATATTCTTGCAGATTCTTAATGCCTTTCGGACTCCTGATGGCATGCCTGTAAAGGACTTGCAGCTGAAGGAGTATAACACAGGTGAGTTTCTCGACATGCATGTGGCCTTGGGTTAGGAAAGGTCTTTGTCAGATTTCTGCGTCGTGTGCTACTCAGAATTTTTTAAAGAAACCACAATAAAGATTTCCAGAAGCCTCCTGTTGGATTATGAGTTACAGGAGTGCCTTCCAATAACAACCAGCTTTAGTCTTAGCTGTGATTCTTTGTGGACATTTGTCCACAAATGGGCAATGAGGACACATGTTCAAGTTCTTCTGAGTGCCTGTGACATACAATGTGAGTGTTGCAGCATTTGTCCCTGAATATATTTTATATAATTAAATCATTAAACTTACTATTTGTGTTCTTCATGGCGGTGGAATGTTTATATTTGAGCCTAATAGGATTTAATAAACCTACTACATGTAAAATTTTATATTTCATTGCTTCTGAGTGAAATTTACAACTTTCTAGAGATATTGTACAAATTAGTGGTTTCTTGACTTTTCAGTCCTGCTCTGAAAATGGAGTCCTGCAACAGCTATTTTGTTGAAATCCATTAATAGATCCAGAAGAGCTTTCTCTTTGACCTCTGTTTGTGGTCTGAACTGCAGATTAAACTTTTCAGAATATCCTCCTGGTATTTTAGTGTACGGTATGGATTTCACATCCCTGCATATGGAGGACCAGCTGTATTCATTGTACTACACCATTTTATATAAGGGACTTGAGCATCCTTGGATTTTGGTATCCATGGGTGTTCTTGGAACCAATCCCCCATGGATACCGAGGGACAACTGCACCAAGTTCGGTCAGTTCCTTCAAATCTTGTTATGGAAAAAGTAGTCAAAAGTGAAATGCCAAACACTCAAGGTATTGACCAGTATTTTTAGTACTACATAGTATGAAATAGTTTAAGAATAAGGGTAATCTTTAAGTGATCTATTTTGCAGAATTTTAAATTGAAGAAAATAGGGCATTAATCTTTTCATAGAATTTAGGATTTCAATAATCCAAGTTAAAGAACTCTTCAAGAGCATACCTTATTTTTGAGGATATAGTTTATTTTTAAACAGTTTACCATAGAATAAAATTTTTGTGATAACTAGATAGCTTCTTCTTCAGATTGGTTCTGCAGAAGGAAACTATCCACAAAAATAAATTTTTGTGCTTGAAATAATCTGGTAGTTGCATTAAGTCCAGAAATATTTTCTCTGTAATTTGAGAATGAACTCAGAAGCATTATTTCTCAGAAAGCTAGTTATTTCTTTGTTTTAAAAGCATCAACTCGGAATTTGTAGAAATATGACTTGAGTAGTTATGGTGTTCTTGCACACGTTACTCTTTTTTTTGCACATCTCACACTCTTTCTTGATTTACTATTATCTTTAGGAACTAAAAGAATTTATAGGCTGCAGTTATTTTTTAACTGACAGGGCAATAACCTCAGCTTTGACCTTGTTTCATAAACCATGCTTTCATTAAGTATTGGTATATTTAGGAAAGAAGAGATCTCTTAATGTTTAAATAGCAGCGATTTAAACTCTTCATTTATTTAGTACTCACTGACTTTTTACTTATATTGTCAGATTTATTAGCAGAGTAAAACTTACATTAATGTATAGGGTCCACAGAGGAAGTTCTTAAATTTGCTTGCTGTGGTAGCTATTAGAATCGTAATTGGCAGACCAAAGACATTGATACACATATGAAATCATTCAAGACATTGGTTAAAAAAAAAAACCACACCTTTCAGGAAATACAGTCTTTTCTTGACTTTTTATTATATGAAGTAGTAGTGTAATATATACACACAAACACACACCTATGTGTGTATATATGTGTTTCTTCTTTTTTTAGTGAAAGGATTGGATTACCAGTCCCATGTTATCCGTATTACATCTGTGTGTGGCAAGTAGAATGAACTTTTGAAAATATCAGTCAGATCATGTTACTCCTATGCCTAAAATCCTCAAATGGCCTTCCATCTTACTTGGAAGAAATTCTCAACTCCTTGTTCTGACTTACAAAGTCCTGCATGAGCTGACCCTTGGCTGTTTGTCTGACTTCATTCCATACTGCTCTCCACCTTTCTTATTATGCTGTAGCCACACTGAGCCTTTCTCTAGTTCTTGACCAATACAGACTTCTTTCTCTGTCAAGGCTTTTGCACTGCTCTTCCCTCTGATTTTCACTTGTCTTCTGGGATTTAGTTCTTGGCTTCTGTTTCACTTCTCAGAGGCCTTGCCTCACCATCCAATCTAAAATCATTCCTCAGTCATTTTTCATCATATCCTAGTTTGTCATCTTGGGATCTATCACTTTGATACTTTTCTCAGTGGTTTTATGTATCTTATTCCTCACACTAGAGAGTTAGCTCCATGACAGCAGGAACCTTGTCTGTTTTGTTCCCTCCTGTTTCCCCAGTGCTTGACACTCTGCCTGGCACTGATGGGTTCCCAGTATGCATGGAATGAATAACTGTCTGTGATGTATATGGAGAGCAGCTGTGATCTCTTCTTAGGTGAGGAGCATTAAAGAGTAGTTTAGGTTTCACAGCAATGCAGTCTTAAATATCTGCTGAAGAATATGCCTTGGAACACTCAGATGTTCTGAGAACTTTAGCATTTAAAAGATTGTGTGAATTTCAGTAGAAAAAGTGACTTTTATAAATGGCAGTCAGTTTTTTTTAGGCTGTATGATAACCTGCAAAGACCATGCAGGATGGACGTTGCTCATAAGAGGGGAATTGTGGAATAGAGTTCACTCTTTTAGTTGATGTAATGAGGAACCCGTATGTAACAGAGATAAAAGATTAATGCCTGTTCACTGACTCTAGTAATTATCAATTTGATTTTTGTCTCATTTGGAACGTAAGTTCAAGAGCACAACTTTTACCCAAAATCTGAGGAGTCAGATGAGTTTATGAATTTTTTGAATATAGAAAAGTAATGTACATAGATCATATATGAATTCTATCCCCCAGTGAATGTATATCAAACATAATAATACTGCTACAGCAAAATGTATGAATATTCTCACTAAAATGACTGAAAAAAGACTATAGGGGCCGGCCTGGTGGCATAGCGGTTAAGTTAGTGCGCTCTGCTTCTGGTGGTCTGGGGTTTGCAGGATCCCGGGCACGGACCTACGCACCACTTGTCAAGCCATGCTGTGGCAACATCCCATATAAAGTAGAGCAAGATGAGCACGGATATTAACCCAGGGCCAATCTTCCTCAGCAAAAAGAGGAGGATTGGCAACGGATGTTAGCTCAGGGCTCATCTTCCTCAGACACACACACACACACACACACACACACACACACACACACACAAAAGGCTATAAAGAGACTTAAAGTAGTGTAGGTCAGGATTTGTCTCCAAGTGACTTCACTGAAAATTTACCAGAAAACTTGATATTTAAGGGATTTTGGAATTTTGGAATTACAGATAAGAGATTGTGTATATTTGAGTTTTTCTTTTGCCATTTGCAAATACATTATAACTCCATTAGTTGTAAATTACCTTGAGTTATGTGATCATATTCCTGGAAAAAGTATCAGGAGTGAAATGTCTATTGGTAACTGGACAAACTCTGGTACATGCATACAATGGAATGTTAATCAGCAATAAAAATGAAAAAGCTACTCATGCATGTAACAACATGGATGAATCTCAAAGGCATTATGCTGAGTGATAGAAACCAGACTCAAAAGGCTACACAATGCGATAAAAAGGAATGAAGTACTGATACATGCTACAACTTGGATGAACCTTAAAAACATTATGCTAAGTGAAAGAAGCCAGACACAAAAACCCATATATTGTATGATTCCATTTTGTATGAAATATCCAAAGTAGGCATATCCATAGACACAGAAAGCAGATTGGATAGTTTGGTAGTTGCTAGGGGCTGGAGAAGTGGGAAATGGGGAGTGACTGCTTAATGGGTATGGGGCTTCCTTTTGGAGTGATAAAAATGTCCTCGAAGTAGATTGTGGTGATGGTTGCATAACACTGTGAATGTACTTAATGCCACTGAATTGTTCACTTTAAAATGGTGCATTTTATGTTATGTGTATTTGGTCATAATTTTTTTAAAAGACTACATACTGTATGATTTCATTTATATGACATTCTGGAAAAGGCAAAATTATAGGAATAGAAAATAATGGTTGCTAGGGTGTTGGGGGAGGGGTTGACTGTAAAGTGGAGGCATGAGGGAATTTTGGGGCATAATAAAATTGTCCTATATATTGATTGTGGTAGTGTGTATCAATGTTAAATTCACTGAAGTTGGTAAATACTATAGTTATGTAAGAGAACATCTTTGTTCTTAGGAGATACACACGGACGTTTTTAGGAGTGAAGCACCCTGATGTATGCAGTTTTCTCTCATGTGGTTTAGAAAAAATATTTTATGTATATGGAGAAGGGAGGAAGAGAGTAATGATAAAGTAGATGTACCAATAGGTGAATCTGGGTAAAGGGTGTGTGAGTGTGTTCTTTGTATTGTTATTCTTGCAGTTTTTTTGTAATTTGGAAATTATTTCCAATAAAAAGTTGAAAAACTGACATAAAGCTAATGTATTTTATTTTTAAATGATTAGCAGAAATCTTGCAAGATAAAAACTGCAATGAACAGCTTCTGTCAACAAGTAAACTATAGAGCAGTGGTTCTCAAAGTGGGTCCTGGACCAGCAGTGTTAGCACTACTTTGGAACTTATTAGAAATGCAGATTTTCAGGCCCCACCCTAGACCTACCAGATCAGAAACTCAAGGGGTAAGGCCCAGCAATCTCTGCTTTAACAGAGTCTTCCACGTGATTTTGATGCACCCTGAATTGTGAGAATCACTGCATTAGATTGACTATTTGTTTATATTCTTTATTCTAGAACTTTTTGCACAGTTTAAAAGAGACTTAATAAGCAAGTGGACCTTCTGTAAGTAGAAAAGGCTAATGTTTATGTATTTTAGGAGCCCATGGCAAGCACATGCCTTGCTTGCCTACCTGATATCAGTTCTGCTCTACAGAGCTGGGGCAGGAGCTGGAATAATGTTGATGTTATTTTATGTCTTTGGTTGTTCTTTCTGTTTATGTAGCATACTTCCTCCAGAGATCTTGGAATGGTTGTAGATGTTCTCATTCTCACAGTGTTTCTGTGACATATGAATGCAGACATAATTGCTTTTGGTTTTTAGGTGGACTTGCATACTATACAGTATATAAGCTTGCCATGATGTTTTTTCCAAGGGAATTTGTATTATTTAGCAAAAATGATGTAGCTTCTGGATTATGTTTCCTAGTAAGTCTCAAATATAGAAAGTAACTCTATAGTAACTAAAGTGCTATAGAATTCTTATAGTACTGTTTCGTTAACTAGCATCGCAAAGTTAGAAGGTTAATAAGGTGGTATTAGTAGGAAGAAGCAGTATCTTGCTTTGATTCTATCAGTGTTCATACAGTTTCTATGGCCCTTGGCTGGAAATTTCTTCTCATAAAGTGAGCATCTGCTGTGACCGGGTCACTTGGTCTCCTACCCTAGCATTTTGGGTATACTGAAAATGATGTTGTATCATAGGCCCCATATCCTCTGCATTTATTAAGGGTAACAGGCTCATATCCTTTCATTTTTCACAGTTGAAATGGTTTGAGTTTTTATCTCCATACTGATAAAACAGAAGTGCCTTCCTTAAGAAAAGAAGAAAAACCTAGAGAGAATCTTTCAGTTTACGGATAGAAATCCATTGTGAAATGGGTTGATACTGATGATACAAAACATGCATAGTTTATGGTATCCCAAATGGAGTAACTAAAGACACAATAGCTTAACAGTATTTAGAAAAAATAAATTATAGTTGGACAATGCAAACACACATTTTTTGCAGTATTTTTGGCATTTACAAAATAGACAAATATTTTTAGTTCTTAGGGAAAAACTGACCATAGGCTAATCAGAAAATATCACATCTCTAAAACTGCGGAAGGTGTTGTTTTTTTTGTTTTGTTTTTGTTTTTGTGGGGAAGACCAGCCCTGAGCTAACATCTGTTCCAATCCTCCCCTTTTTGCTGAGGAAGACTGGCCCTGGGCTAACATCCGTGCCCATCTTCCTCTACTTTATATGGGACGCCACCACGAAATGGCTGACAGGCAGTGCGTCTGCGGGCACCCGGGATCCGAACCCGCGAACCCCGGGCTGCCAAGCGCAGACTAAACCGCTGCGCCACTGGGCGGCCCCGCGGAAGGTGTTGTTTTTAACGAGGAGTCTTATCAGGTTTGGTACCACATTTGGGGAGGATGTTTACAGATGAACCTCAAGGAAAGGTGGCTGAGCTTGAAAAATAAGAATGTCTGGGAAGCCAGGAGGCACTTTTTAGGGTTGGGTGAGTCTTTTGGAGGCAGTGGATGGACCCTGTGGCTGAGTAAACAACAACTTGGAGAATTCCATAATGCAGTGCTGGAGGAATCAGTGAACCTGGGGAGAGGTGCTGGAACTAGGGTTAATTTTAGTCATCTTTGGAATTACCTGGGATTTGCCTTATTTATTTCATTTTTAAAGTTTCCCACTCCAAAGACTTTGAGTACAAGGTTCTGTTAAGAGAGGATGGGTGTTTTACGACCCTTACCCTCATTTTAAGGGATTGCCTCTCATATGAGAGATTACCTTGGTGTAGAGCCTGGGAATGGAAAACTTGGCTAGGTACCTTGAGCAGAGACATGAGCAACTTGTCTGACCGTGATATTTTTTTTTTTTTTTTTAATTGATGTCTTAGTTTATAACACTGTGGGGTTTTAGTTGTACATTTTTGTCCGTCACCTTGTGGATGTAACCCTTCACCCCTTGTGCCCCCCCCACCCCCCTTCCCCTTGGTAACCACCAATCAGTTCTCTCTGTCCGTGTGTTCACTTATATTCCATATATGAGTGAGTTCATGCAGTGTCTGTCCTTCTCTCTCTGGCTTATTTCACTTAACATAATACCCTCTAGGTCCTTCCATGTTGTTGCAAATGGGACAATTGTGTCTTTTCTTATGGCTGAGTAGTATTCCATTGTGTGTATATACCACATCTTCTTTAACCAATCTTCAGTTGAGGGACACTTGGGTTGCTTCCACTTCTTGGCTATAGTGAATAATGCTGCAATGAACATAGGGGTGCATACGCCTCTTGTGATGGTTGATTTCACGTCCATTGGGTAGATGCCCAAGAGTGGTATTGCTGGATCATACGGTATTTCTATTTTTAATTTTTTGAGGACTCTCCATACTGTTTTCCATAGAGGCTGCACCAGTTTGCATTCCCACCAGCAGTGAATGAGGGTCCCCGTTTCTCCACAACCTCTCCAGCATTTGTTGTTATTTGTCTTGGTGATTATAGCCATTCTAACGGGTGTAAGGTGATATCTTAGTGTAGTTTTGATTTGCATTTCCCTGATGATTAGTGATGTTGAATTTCCCTCTCAGGACTGCTTTTGCTGCATCCCATATGAGTTGGTATGGTGTATTTTCCTTTTCATTTGTCTCCAGATAGCTTTTGATTTCTCCTTTAATTTCATCAACGACCCATTGGTTGTTCAGTAGCATGTTGTTTAGTCTCCACATCTTTGTCCCTTTCCTAGTTTTTTCCTTGCAGTTGATTTCTAGTTTCACAGCATTATGATCAGAAAAGATGCTTGTAATGATTTCAATCTTCTTAAATTTATAGAGGTTTGCCTTGTTTCCTAATATATGGTCTATCCTTGAGAATGTTCCATGAGCACTTGAGAAGAATGTGTACTCTGCTTTTTTTGGGTAGAGTGCTCTGTATATATCTATTAAATCCATTGCGTCTAGTTTTTCATTTAAGTCCATTATTTCCTTATTGACTTTTTGTCTGGATGATCTATCTATTGATGTAAGGGGGGTATTAAGATCCCCTACTATTATTGTGTTATTGTTAATATCTCCTTTAAGGTTTTTTAGCAGTTGTTTTATGTACTTTGGTGCTCCTGTGTTGGGTGCATAGATATTTATAAGTGTTATGTCTTCTTGGTGAAGTATCCCTTTTATCATTATATATTGCCCTTCTTTGTCTCTCATTACCTTTTTTATCTTGAAGTCTACTTTGTCTGATATAAGTATGGCTACTCCTGCTTTCTTTTGTTTGCCATTAGCTTGGAGTATTGTTTTCCATCCTTTTATTTTGAGCCTGTGTTTGTCTTTAGAGCTGAGATGTGTTTCCTGGAGGCAGCAGATTGTTGGATCTTGGTTTTTAATCCATCCTGCCACTCTGTGTCTTTTGATTGGAGAATTCAATCCATTTACGTTTAGAGTGATTATTGATATATGAGGGTTTAATGTTGCTATTTTATTGTTCATCTTCTGGTTCTTTTGCATTTCCTTCGTTTCTTGTCCCTTGTGTTTCGGACTGCAAATTCAATTTGGTATTTCTGCATGTTCATTCTCTTGGTTTTCTCTTTATTTGTCATGTGTGGTTCTCTTCTGGTTGTTTGTTTAGTGGTTACCGTGCGGTTTATATAAGCGATCTCCTGGATAAGAAAGTACATTTTCAGATGCCTCCTTTTTCCTGAGGCTGGGTCGATTCAATCCCTTACCTCTTCCCCTCCTTATTTGTTATCTCTTTATTCCAGATTGTGTCATGAATGTGTGTTTCCAGTGATGAGCTTGAATTAATTTTTGATGTTTTCCAACTGTATTTTGTTCTGGTTTAGTCTCCTTGCTTTTCTCCTTGCTGAAATCTTTGTATCCCCTTTCTCATTTGTTTTTTTTTTCAGGCCTAAGGGCCTTCTTGAGCATTTCTTGTAGTGGGGGTCTTGTGGTGACGAACTCTCTTAGCTTTTGTTTATCAGGGAGAGTTATTGTTTCTCCGTCGTATTTGAAGGATATTTTTGCTGGATAAAGTATTCTCGGCTGAAGGTTTTTGTCTTTCATGATTTTGAATATATCATTCCAGTCTCTCCTAGCCTGTAGAGTTTCTGTTGAGAAATCAGCTGAGAGCCTGATGGGGTTTCCTTTGTATGTTATTTTGTTTTTTTGTTTAGCTGCCTTCAATATTATTTCCTTGTCACAGGTATTCTTCAAGTTTGCTACTATGTGGCGAGATGATTTTTTATTCCTGTTTATATATTTAGGTGATCTATTGATTTCATTCACTGTTATTTCCCTCTCGTTCCCTAGGTTGGGGAAGTTCTCAGCTATTATTTCTTTGAACAAACTCTCTGCTCCTTTTTCTCTTTCTTCTCCTTCTGGAATACCTATTATCCTTATGTTGCTTTTCCTCATTGAGTCTGATATTTCTCGAAGAATTTCTTCATTTCTTTTTAGTCTTAGCTCTCTCTCCTCCTCTACCAGGAGCATTTCTGCGTGGCTATCCTCAATAGTGCTAATTCGTTCCTCCATATTGTCAGTTCTGCTCTTTAAAGACTCCATTTTTTCCACTATCTCGTTGATTTTGTTTTTCATCTCCAATAATTCTGATTGGTTTTTCTTTAGGGTTTCAATCTCTTTTGTGACATAATCCCTGAATTCGTTGATTTGTTTCTGTGTGTTCTCTTGTATTTCGTTGAGCTTGTTTATGATAGCTATTTTGAATTCTCTCTCATTCAGGTTATCAAATTCTGTGCCTTCAGGGTTGGTTTCTGGGTGTTTGTCATTTTCCTTTTGGTCTGTAGCCCTGACATATTTTCGCAAGGATCCGACGGGGACGGCTTTATTTTTACCCCTCATGATTAAAGTTAGTCCTGCAGTTTCCCCCTGCTGCCACTAGATGGAGATCGCGAGCGGTTTGCTCTGAGGCGGCTGCAGCCCCCGGAGGGATTATGCTGAAACACCGGGTGTGTGGGGGGAGGGGTCCTCTCTTTCTCCTGCTTGACCCGGGGGTTTCCTTTCCGGCTCTCTTAGGGTGTTTGCTACACCCCCTAAACAGTCCGTCGTCGCTTCCCCGTGGGGACCTCGCGACAGTCTGTGAGAGCACCTGGATGGCGCTAGTTTTCCCCGCTGTGGGCCACCCCTCCCCCCTCTGTCCGGGAACCGCGCTGTTTTTGCCGATCGATTGGGGAGGGGGAGTACAACCTCCTACCTCTCCTCCCGTTCTCCTGGGCTTCCCGCGCCTCCACCGTCCGATGTATGGTAGCAGGGGTTTCTCAGAAGTCCTTCGTAGTGTTTGATTGAGCTCTGTTGGAATGTGAATGATATTTTTGTTGTGTCGTAGGGGGCAGAGATTCAAAGAGGGAATCTCACTCCGCCATGATGCTGACGTCCCTCCCGTGATATGTTTTGAACCTCATTAGGTGGTGTGGTGCTTACTGCAAAATAGGGGCTCACTGTACTATTGGAGGAATGATAGCTTGAAGTCCCTATAGACTTTATGGGAGCAGTGAGGCACTAAGATTTAGTGTCTAAGGGGAGTTTGAGTTTACTTCCATCAGCTGGTGAGGGGAGGGATGGCCTAAGAAAATATAAGTATCTTTTCGGGGCTTGGTCAGGGCTGGGCACTTTTGAAGACTTGTTGCTGACTTTCAAGTGGCATCCCAGTACTGTTTTGGAGAGCAAGACTAGGATTACTGGTTTAACTTAACTAAAGCAACCTTTTTCTTTTGGGTAGCTAACTTTCCTGACACTTAAGATGAAACTCACTTTTTATTCTGGGAGCTGACTCATTCTTCAGTCTAAGCCCCTTTGTTGAAACCTTTTAAGTTAGCAAGGATGTCTAGTGGTAGTTTGCAGTCCTGGTAGGGAAGTTTTAATATTATTGTTGACTTTTATTGGGCTCCCTGCAGGCTACCTTTCCTTGGGGCTTTTGGGTATAGAGTCTCATTCTGGATCTGAGAATGGGACATCTTTACAACCCAAGGCATCACTTTATTCAGAAACAAGAATCCACCAGGTTGGTGGGTTTTGGTCAATAGACTGTGTAGCCTTGGAGGTCTCTGCCTAAACCACACATGACATCTGGAGATAAAACAGATAGCCGTTTTGAGAATATAGCATGACAATGATAAGCAGATGCCTTAGTCGGCATATATATATATATCCTTTCCCCCAAAACTATTTAGCTGAGATGGAATTTGCCTCTCTGAGATGGGGAAGGTGTTTGAACTCTGTTTACATCCCTCTGCCAGTTCCACTGCCTTTCTGAATTTCTCACTCTTCTCTGGGAGAATTGTTCCTGCCTTCTGTAGTCCTCACTTGTCTCTTTGGCCAAATGCGCAGGTGGCTTTGGCTGTGTCTTCCAGGTTATATAAGGCTGATTGGAGCTTCCTGTGCCTTCTGGTGATTAGAAGAATTTACTGAAGAGTTTCCTCTGCTGGAGTAGCAAGAAGGAAAGGGTCATTAATCAGCCTGAATAGTGCAGGAGCCTGCTTTACTCCCAGTTTCCATCCGAGGAGGAGAGATCATTTATGCAATTAACTTCAATAGGCAGCAGATAGAGGCCATCCATAAAAACTATTTATAAGATTTAAAAATACATTGACTTCTTCCTTTAACTTGCACCTTGCACCAGAAATCTGATCTTGGCTCACCCTTTCTAGTTTACGTTCTCTACCCTCAGAATGTAAATTAAAGCAGTTTTCATCTGCTGCCATGTTTCTTGCTTAGGTTATCACTTAGGTCTTCTATCTGATTATATATAAGCCTTCTTGGAGCTAGATAGTGGTCATGGTTGCAATACTTTGTGAATATACCACTGAACTGTACACTTTCATAGGGTGCATTATATAGTGTGTGAATTATACCTCAATTAAAAAAATAAGACTTCTTGAAAATTGGTTGTCATATAGAGATTGATTTCTTAAAAGCATTTTCATGAGTACAGAGAATATTTACAGAGCTTCAACACAGATGTTAATGGCGTACTGACTGGTACTTATACCTTCCTGGTAGAATTCATAATTGATTGTCCCTAGTCTCAGTTCGGTTCATTATGCTATGCATAGAAAATATTGTTGTATTTTCATCTTTTAGAATAAAACAGTGCTGTGTAACCTTGAAGAACTTGTGATTCATTCTTTGGTGTTACCCACCAAATATGTGCTATTCTGATTAGTGTATGGCTCTACATTGAAACTGTTGGACACCGTTATTGTTTGTTTATTAATTCATTCATCCAACCAATATCTATGGAGTATTGAGATGCAGAGGACATGCTAGTGAACATGAGCAATGTAATCTTTGACCTTATAGGGCTTCAGTTTTTTATGGGTATCTGGGATGAGTGTTCCGTATTCCTCCTCTGAATAGGCCACAGTGTCTTGTCAAACATCATGGGTTCTTTTTGGCTGAAAGGTTGAAGGATTTACTACTTTGGATAACTTGATGAAAAGTGTTCGGTCATTTCTAATCCTAAAGTTACTGGAGGATGACAAGAATGGGAGTCGTAGATTAAAAGACAGTAACACCTAAATGAATGCTTGGAGGTAATCATTGGTTGGCGAGATCAGCAAATAATTGTTAGTAATGTCTCCTGAGTTTCAGAGAGGTAAAATAAAAGAAGTCAGGGTTTTTTGTGGGTATTGTATGAAATGATCAGACAAGAAGTAGAGAAAAGTGCATATAGATGGACCTAGCTTTTTTGTGTATTCTCTGGAGGAAGACTTGTTGTACCTCTGTTCCAGTGCATATTTTTTAAAAGGAATATTTTCAACCTCTAAAATGTAGTTGGGTTGAAAGAATTTGTAAAGTCCCAGACGGAGCTGTTTTCTACGCGATAGGCCTTTGGAGAACTTGAAAGGTCTTGGTTGTTTTGGTCTCAGTGTTGGGGAAATTTCTCCATCATTTTTTCTTGCTAAAGAAGGGCTACTTTGCTTTTAGGGGAGAATGTTAAATGATCTGGAGCACTTTGAGATGTGTAAGGTGATCTGAAACTTGATTTCCAAACCACCTCAAAACGTACCTTAGAAACCAAGATGGGGGAATGGTAATGATATTTCATTTGTAGAGCTTAGTCCTGGCTCTGTTGAAAGAATGTTGGTTTTGCTGTGGAATTCCCTCTTCTCTTGGTTGTGTTGGGCCTACTGCTATTTTCCCCCACCATTTTTAAAACTAGATTTGGCTTGGAAAGAGAAAAAAGATATTCACTGGCTTGATCTATATCTTTAAGGTTCATTCTGTTGCTTTAAGGGCAGGGGAAGCAGGAAAAACAAAGTAAAACAGAACAAAATATTCCCTTTTTTCTGTATTTCATTTGAATGCCCACAGGTGCTTTTGTATTTATCAAAAGTGAATGTTGGTTGTCATAATTGTCAAATGCGTGTTAGAAAATCCCATGGTACAGGAGCTGGGGAGTGGGCTATAGCTCTGGTGAGGGAAAGTGACTCGATAATGTCATTTTAAAAAAATGAATCCAATGTCCCCGAATGATGATGACAGGGTAGGAAAGTCATCACTTAGCATAAGCTTCATTAGGTTTTTCTTAGTAACCTATCAACTGCATTTGTCCCACAAACTGAATGATTTCCTGCCGTTACTTGTTTCCATATCAAAGAAGAAATTATTAGTCACGTCTTATATCACACTCTATGCTATAAAAGTTCCTGGAAGCAATGTAGGTTATGTGTGAATTGGTGGTTAATAATATTTGTGTAAGTAGTGGGATGTGTTTCTTCAACCCCAACATATTAGTTAACATGTATGTGCAAACTCTGGAAGTAAAACATTGAATGAATAGAACCTCCCAAGAAATTTTCCCCAAAAAGGTACTGACAGAGTTAATTTTAATTTCTAAAACTGTGCAGTGGTGTTATATTGAGGGAGTAGAGTTTTCTATCGTTGTTTTTGTCTTTTGTTTTTTTTTTAGAAATGATAGCTTTTTTTTTTTTTTGAGGAATATTGGCCCTGAGCTAACATCTGTTGCCAATCTTCCTCCTTTTTTTTCTCCTCAAAGCCCCAGTAGGTAATTGTATGTCATAGTTGTACATCCTTCTAATTGCTCTATGTGGGACACCGCCTCAGCGTGGCTTGATGAGCGGTGCATAGGTCTGCACCAGGATGCGAACCAGCGAACCCCCGGGCTGCCAAAGCAGAGCAAGCAAACTTAACTGCTATGCCACCAGGCTAGCCCCTGTATCATTTTAAGTAATTTAAAATTTTGTATTTGTTAGAAAATTTAAAATTTTTGTTTTAGCTTTTGGATTAATATTGAACCCTAGAAATTGCTCACCTTGTTTATCAGACAATGAATATGTTTTGACAAATGTACAGCATATCTGATGAAATGGACCTCTTTTTTTGGAAATCTTAACCAAGAGTAGTCCTGTATTGTAAAATGGCTACATGGAGGACAAGTGCTGTCAGTAAGTTAGCTAATTACAGTGGTATTTGCAGTTGACCTTGGCATAAAGTGCGGGGGTGGGGACAATCCTCAGGTGAATTGAGAGATGGAGGTCTGAACATGTTCAGGAATGACATCAGCAGAAAGCAGTGCTTGCCTCCCATGCCATATAGGCAGAGAGATGATGAGAGACTTTTTACCTCCTGACACCGACCAATTCTGGTGCCAAGTAGGTATCCTATAAGTCAATTCAGTTCTGACACTATCTACCTGGAGTTAGTATCAGACTCCAAGGTTTAAGGGCTCAGTCCTACTGGCCTTACTTCAGATGCAAGTCAAAAGTATCAGATCCCCAGGTTACCCATGCTTCTGTCAGGGGTTTTCACAACCCCTCCTTCAGGTTTGATACTTTGCTAGAAAGGCTCACAAGACTCAGGGAAACACTTAACTAGTTTATTATAAAGGACCAAGTAAAGAGGTACATAGTTCTGGAAGAGTCCGGAGCATAAGAGTCTCTGTCCTTTGGAATTGGGGTGCATCACCCTCCAGGAATGTGGATGCGTTCATCAACGTGGAAGCTTTGCAAATCCCATCGTTTAGAGGTTTTTATGGAGATTCCATTATGTAGGCATTCCTGATTAAATCATTGGCCACCGGTGATTAGCTCAAGCTCCAGCCCCTTGCCGCTTCCTGGAGGTTGTGGGGTGAGGCTGAAGTTCCAAGTTTCTAATCAAGTCTTGGTCTTTCTGATGACCAGGCGACCTCCTGGAGCCGTCTAGGTTCCCACTAAGAGTTGCCTCATTAGAACAAAAGATGCTCATATCACCCTTATCACTCAGGAAATTCCAAGAGTTTTAGGAGCTCTGTGCCAGGAAACTGGAACAAAGACCAAATATCTTTATAATACCACAGATGGGATCCCAAGCTAAATCTGTCTGGTACCTAGTACCTTTAGTTGGCCATTGGTTTTCTGTTACAGGGCATAGGTGATCTAGGCTCGTGGTCTGGTCAAAGTGTGAGTCTTACAGAATGCCAGTTGTCTGACCCTTCTCAGGGTGCTGGTTAACTTCTGGAATAGGTGAGTGGCTGGGTCAGTGTGATATGCTCTCATCCTGAGCAACTTCCTCCTCAGAAGCTAATATCTTTGTGGCACCTTCCCAGAGCCCCTTAGAACAGTGGTGAATTGTGGGGTTTTTTTGCACTAGGGCCAGGGCAGTGGGAAAAAATGTTTCTGGGCCATATTTTTCTTCCCAGTCAAAATAAAAATAGCTTTGTAACCTATGGGGGAAGTAGATATATTCTTAGCATACACTAGAAATCAGTGAGGAAATTCAGTAGTGCTAAAATTTTAGTACTGAGCATATTTGAGAAGCAGCAACACAGAGGCAGCTGTCTGATCTTTAGTCCTTAACAGTGCTTTATTATAGAAGCACAGAAGTACTGAAATGCATTATCTCATGCACCCCTAAAACCACCCTTCAAAGGAGTTACCATCATTGCTATTTGGCATATGGAATAACCCAGGCCCAGAGAGAAGTAGCTTGACTGAGAGCATTAGTGGTGGTTTCTGCATGTGTACAGAACTGTAGCAGTTACTTTTCTTGTGTGTTGCTCCAGTGAAGATACTCGTTACAGCCACGCACCACATAATGATGTTTCAGTCAATGACAGGCCACATATACAACAGTGGTCCCATAAAATTAGTACCATATAGCCTACATGTGTAATAGGCTATACCATCTGGGTTTGTGTAAGTACTGCAGAGGAGGAAGAAATTTCCCTCTAGGGAACGCTTCTAGGTTCGTCTGGCTGGTCTAAGAGTTAAATTGATATGAGACAGATTAATAGGAGAAAAACAAACAATAATTTAATAATATGCATATGTTGGGGAAACCCAGGAAAACTGAGTAACTCACCAAAATGGCTGAAGCCCTCACCTTAAATACCGTTCTTAGCTAAACACAAAAGAAGATGTTGGGGGTGAGGACAGTCAGGAACTTCAAAAAGAAGGAAGGCAATTCAAAGGTAGGTGTAAAGGAGCAAACATTTGGGAAACGAGTGTTTGGCCACATAGAAATAGAAGAACACAGAGGGGAGCCCAACAAACAGGCTTTTCTAGGTTCCTCCCTGTCTACCACCTAGTTCATATTATGCTAAGGTGATAGCTGGCTTCCTGAGACAGGTTTTTTTTGTCTGAATTCTTTTGTTTATTTTTATTTTTTATTTTTTGGTGAGGAAGATCGGCCCTGAGCTAACATCCGTTGCCAATCTTCCTCTTTTTGCTGATGAAGTTTGTCCCTGAGCTAACACTGTGCCCATCTTCCTCTATTTTGTATATGGGATGCTGCCACAGCATGGCTTGATGAGCAGTGGGTAGGTCTGCAACCAGGATCCAAACCCGTGAACCCCAAGCCACCCAATTGGAGCACACAATCTTAACCACTACACCACCGGTCTGGCCGCTCTGAATTCTTTTAGGCAGTTAAGAGAGAGGAAACAGGAAAAACTTTGAGTCTTTGGTTTCTTAAAAATAATCAGCCTAGAGGCCAGCCTGGTGGCATAGTGGTTAGGTTCGCGCACTCTGCTTTGGCAGCCCGGGGTTGGCAGGTGCGGATCTCAGGCATGGACCTACACACCACTTATCAAGCCGTGCTGTGGCAGGCGTCCCAGGTATAAAGCAGAGGAAGATGGGTATGAATGTTAGCCCGGGGCCAATCTTCCTCAGCAAAAAGAGGAGGATCGGCAACAGATGTTAGCTCAGGGCTAATCTTCCTCACCAAAAATAATAATAATAATAATCAACCTAAAATAATCCTCACATTAAATAGGCATATTTTGGGGTGGCAAATTTTTTCCCTTTAAGTACACTCTATGATGTTCGCACAACGATGAAATTGCTTAATGATGCATTTCTCAGACCATATCCCCATCATTAGGTGATGCATGAATGTACAACTGATGTGGCATTGACTGAGCACCATCGCATGCCAGGTATTATGCTAGTGTTGGGGATACAGAAATGAAAAGAAAACCTCACTCTCTAATCTGGGACCTCTCTTGTTTTGGAATCATCTCTCTGTATGGGCAGTTTGCTGCAGCACTGATGCTGCTCCTCTCTTTGGTGATCCTTTTGTCATGCCTGCACCATTTTTCTTGCCAAGCTGGAGTGTTCTTGGCTGGAGGAAAAAAAGCAGATCTGCAAGTTCCTCTCTTACTCCTGATGGTTGCTCTGTAGGTTTTTTTGTTTGTTTGTTTTCGAGTGAACAAAAATTGAACTAGATAAGTGGCTCTGTAAAGAATAATTGTTTGCAGATAAATAAGTCCTGGGGATATAATGTACAGCATGGTGACTTATAGTTAACAATACTGTATTGTATATTTGAAAGTTGCTAAGACAGTAGATCTTAAAAGTTCTCATCAAAAGAAAAAAAATTTATAACTGTGTGGTGATGGGTGTTAACCAAACTTATTGTGGTAATCATTTCACAGTATATACATATGTCAAATCATTATGTTGTATACCTAAAACTAATACAGTGTTTTATGTCAATTATATATTTCAATAAAAAAAAGAATAGTTCTCTTTTTTGGCTTATGTAGCATCTTGAGGTGGTCTGTGCTTATCTACTTGTCATAACTCTTCCATTAAACTAAGCTCTCTGAAGACAAAAACAGTCCCTTCCACTAGGCTCGCATAGCATTGTTAATGTCAGTGGAATTGAAATGAATTGAGTAACAGTGAGAATTTCCTAACAAATGATATCCTGAGCCCAGAAAGCCATTATCTGATGAAGTAACGCTAGTATTAATTTTGGGCTTTGGAAACTACTTGAAAATACAAACCAAAAAAAAAACCATTTTTTTTTTAAATAACCGGTTGGTACAGATGGAGAACTAAATAAAATAGAACCATGTACAGTTTTCAAAAATGTAGCAAGTAATCATCAGTGGATATTTTCCTTGTTTCATCTGTTTTATAATAAACCGGCAACCCTTATATGCATAGTTGAGGCGGAGAGAATTCAAAGTGCTTATAAGATGTCAAAGTGATGGATTTTATGTGAGCCAATTGCATTCTTCCCAGATGGTAGTTTGACATATAAATCAGATATTTTCCCAGTTTTCATAATGAAAGCTGCAGGTGCATATTCACTTGAGGATTTAACTGAGCAAAGTAACTGTTGGAAAACTTGCACACAGGCCTCCTTTGTTGTATTACTCCCATTGATAGGAATTAGTAGTCTGGATCAAATTCTGTTTTGTTTTTTGCTAAAATCTCTAACTTGATAAAATTTTACATTTCTTCTCAGAGCCTATATCCCCAATGAAATGGAATTAGGAAAACAGGACCTCTTGAATCTCTATTTTCCACGGTGCTTTTTAAATTCATAGTGTTTTGTTCCCACAGAAATAATACTCCTTGTTTAGAAGAAAAAAAACTCTGTGTTTTTCTTTTCCCTCAAGGATACCCAATAAAATAAACCTCTTTTTCCCTCTTCTTGTGTCCTTTAAAATCCTGATTCCTTTTTACATTTCGTAGTTGGTATGTATATTCTGGGCTTTTTCAAAGTCAACCAGTACTCTCCTAATGGGAAATTCACCCAGACTTGTTTATATTAATTGGGTTTTTCTAGATCAGTTTGAACATAGGGCTGCTTATCTCATTTACCTAAATAAATATTGCTTTATAATTGTTATGAAAGTGGAGCTTGATATAGACTAACAATTGAATAATTGGGAGCCATGTTTGTTAGCATTGCGAAGTCAGCTTTTATGGGGCAGAGACTAAAGAATTACTTCTGGGATAGGATATTATTTATAAGGGCTTTGTTTTCTGCCTTCTTCCCCCTTAAGCACCAGGTTAGCTTTTATCACTGATTCTTTTTCAAGGATCAGGCAAGCACATAGTTAATGAAGATGAAGAATTGAAATTTTAATGTTACCTTTATAGATTTCCTTCCCTTACCCTGTTCTCATCTTTCTCAGCTGCCAAAAAAAGTGTAAGGAGCTCTCACGTTTCTATGAGAAATCTATACATTTAGGTTAGACAATGGAATAAGGTATGCTTTTTAATATAAATATAAGTAAGTCATATAAATAAGCACAAAGATCCATTAGCCCATCAGACTTCTTCCCAGCATGTGACAGTGGAAGAAATAGGTAATAAAAGAGATTTTTGTTACTCTTTTTCTAGGTAAGAATCTGTCTGTGGGACTGTTAACATTGTGTTTACCATCTTCACAATTCCAAATGGTTCTTAGCAATTTTGAACGCAAGGTTGGTTGGTCATTTTCAGAATGTTTAGGTCTCTGGATGGAATATCTTCTGTCTACTAGAACTTTTTCTGTGAATTATAAAATTACAAATGAGAAATAAAAAAATCTCCAGTTGTCCCACTATAACAGTATAACCACCATAATAATTATTATATACAGTTGTGTTGCATTATATCATTTTCAGATTTTTATATTCACCTGTGCCTGCTCAACCCCATTCCCCCATCCCGCCATCCCACACCTCATTTTCCCTTTCGTGGAGTGAGCATGAGAGGTGGGGATGTGACTTGGCTGTGGATTCAGTTGGTTTCTGTTGCCAAGTTTCTTTGAGTGTGAGCATTCACTGTACTGGCTGTGATTCTGTTATTTAAAGTGATATATTTTTCATACGTTATGGCCCTTAAATGCAAGCCAGCCTCTTCATCTGGTGTCAACCAAAAGAAAAGCGATCTATTGCAACGCTGGAGGAAAAACTGGCAGTGTTGGACTTAACCTATATTGAGAGATGGTATGTTGTTCTTCACCTTGGGATGTTCGAGTATGATTTTGACAATGCATGGTTTTCATGTCATGTGCTGACTTTTGTCTCTAACCTCTGAGTTAGGTGTGATTTCACTGTGTTTAATTCCAGTCCTTTTTCCTGTATACATTTTGTATAATTGTCCTCATTTTTAAAGCTTTTAAAATATACTATATTAAGAAAATTATATCAAGTATCTTACCATATTGTAATTTTTATAGCCATTGTTTACAACAAGACTTTTGGGTTTTTTTGTTTTCAGAAGAATTTTGTCAGCCAGTTTAGTCAGTTCACGAGAGTGAGTGCTTTCTAACTTGCATACTCGGGCCCACGCACAATGGTTCTGCTGTAGATAATTTAGAACAAGAGTAACTGTGGTGCTGCAAATTTCTATATTTCTTAACTATAGACATGGCTTATGCTCAGGTGGGACCCTTTCTGTAATTGGGCTCTGTAGAATTTAGAATTCAGATTACTTATATCAGTCTAGGATCCCATTAAAGGGCGAGAGACTATACAGTATAGTGGTTGAAAGCATTGATTTAAATCTGAACTGCCTGGGTTTGAAGCCCAGTATTGCTATTTACCATTGAGGTGATTTTGAGCAAATTACTTATTCTTTCTTTGTCTGCTTCCCCATGGGTAAAATGAAGTTAATAGTATTTACCTCATAGGGTAGTCCTGTGAGAATTAAATTAGTATATGTAAAGTGTTTAGAATACAGCCTTTAAATGCCAACGAGTGCTGTGTAAATATTACTTATATCATCATCCATTTTGGCAATTCCTGAAAATCCTGATAGTGCAAAATGAGTCTTGGACACACAAAATACTTTGCCTGGGATCAAGATTTTGTACTTTTTAATTTTTGTAAGTTTTAGGCATTATAATTAAACCTTAAATTTTTGTTCTTGTTTAATAGCTCAAGTTTTGGGCAGAAGTTGAGTGTTGGTCTTGTGAATTTAGTATTAAATCTGAAGTACATTCTCAACATATAGTATTGCAGGGTTGATGTATAGAGATGCTATTAGATGCTCATAATGTCGCCTGCAGATTGTATCTTTTCCTTGCCACTGACGTTAGTATCAAAGTCTGTTTATCCTTTAGCAAAGTATGAGTGTTGTCATGAATCTTCTCTCTCTCTCTCTGTCCACAGATTCTGTGTGCTCCTCTGGGCCACAATAGTTACTTTTTTAAGCACAGAAAGGAAACTCAGGGCTTTGCCAATTTGGTGTTAGTTCCCTGCATTTTTCATTTTGGCGGCTATGGAGAGGGTTGCTTTCCACACACCTGGACACTCCTTTTTGTTCTGTAGAGGTAATCAACACACTTGAGAGTATGTCTGCTTGTTCCATGTCTACCCCTTTCTGAATGTGGACGTGCATTTGAGTATTTGCAGTTAGATATTTGGTGATAAAAGGCACCTTGGTTGCTTCTGCTATTTTACAGTATTTCCCAAGGACATTCAGAGCCTTTTACAAAATGCAGAATGTTTTGTATATGAGATGTTCACTGAGTTTGATCAAGAAAATCCACTTGAAAGGAATTAAGTAACAGGATGATTTCCACTGTTAATAGGATATATACAAATACATACACTGTTTCTCAAAAGTAGTTTCATTTCTTCAGATAGTTAATATTCAGAGGAGACTGATTTTGTGGTAAGTTTAAATAGAGGTTGCAGGGGTTAGTTTTAATCTGTGTTGGTCAAAGCTGTGAAATCTGGTAGAAAAATCTCTCTCTCAGCCTAAGGTGGTGCTGAGATATCTAGTAGCGTTCTTTTCTCCTTCCTGGTCTTTTCCTAAAATTCAAAGAGAGAATCAACTTATACCATTGTAACATTTCATAATGAATTTGAAGTATTCAACAAACCTAAAGTCATAGCTTTATTATTATCAGAATAGAACATTTCAGGCCATTCATTCCATATGACAAGGAATCCAACCCATTTCACCAAGTTTAGTCTGTTTTTTTAAGTTATATTTTCTATTGCCCTAGTTTTTTGTGTTTGTTTTTATTTTTGGGCCTTTGATACCTTGATTCAGTGATATCAGTTTCCTGTTGTTACATATACTTTGTACTCAAAATTGTCCTAGCTTTTGTGTTGTTTCTTTTTCCCTGAGTTTTATTTCTCATTTGAACAAAACATCTTTTTCTTGCTGTTCCATTTGCACAGCGTCACTCCTAAAGATGAGCTTCTTTTTCCTGTGAGGCAGTGGAGGAAGCATGAAAGCCATTTGTGGAACATCGCATTGAAAAGTGTATTTTTGTAGTCACATGGTAGCAGTATCAGGGAAATTATAGAATGGGTTAGTATTAGAATTCAGCAGCCGTAAATCCCATGACTTCCCAATCTCATGGGTTACGAGAGCCACAAATGACACTTGCTCGGGAGAAAGGTGAAGGGTGTTTTATAACTCTAATGGTATGTGCAATTCTTGAATGTGTGTTAATTGCTAACAACTGCTCTCTCTCCCCCAGCCTACCATACCGCCAGTCTTTGTGCATAAGCACAATTTTGGACCCAGCTATTTGTACTTATTTATGCTTTTACACCTTCTTCCTTTCGTAAAGATTTTAGCTGGTTTATGACTTGAGTTGAAACAAGCAAAAAAGAGGAGACCTGAAATGGTCTATCCCCTGCCAACCAGAAGCCTCCTGTGGTATCCAAACAGAATAGTTGCCTCAGTCTGTCAGCACTTCTATCTTTGAAGGTGGTTTCTGCTTGAAAAGTGGTGACTATTAGCATAGCTCTGGGATAATTGCTTCTCCTTCCTCTCTTGAGATAAATTTTTTTCCAGATACTTTCTGTTCTTGTTGACCTTGTTTTTCCAGAAGATTCAGCCTGTAGTTAAAATGTTTTGGGTCCCCACTTGAACTTTCTGTGTAATTACCCATTTCTGGGGCACCCTTGCCAGATCATCAGTGCTAAAGAGGGCAAAGGATCTTCTTGGTTAATAGAAAAGGCCATTTTGGGATGACTCTCAAAAGTCCAGAAACATCCAGACTTTCCTTCAGTACTTTTTTCTGTTTGGGGTAGCATCTTTGCCTAGTATAGGGGAGGGTGGGGCTAGTTGGGAGGGCTTATGTTTAATGGGTTCAGAAACGGGATTTAAGTGTGTCTTTTGTGTTTGCAAGGCACTAACACCACTCCCGTCTGTATTTAAATGCTGTCCCCAGGTTACGACTATGGCTATGTCTGCGTGGAGTTTTCACTCTTGGAAGATGCCATCGGATGCATGGAGGCCAACCAGGTTGCTTTATACTTCGGTCAAATGATGCTGGAAGGATATATTTTTTTATGTATGGGGAGGGAGGGTTTCAAATGATTAAACCTTGGAAAGGTACCAGAAATCTATATTTGGATCATACCACATTCAACTGAAAAGTGGTTGTGAGGAAAAACTTTCAAAGAGGCTGAGAAGGTTTCTCTAGAAGAGTTAATGGGCACCTACTTCTAGAGTGTATTTTAAAAACTAGAGCCCAGTTGCAGTTGGACTAGACTCCAAAGACAGTAGGTGGAAGAAAATGACAGATCTGGAGTGCTTCCCTTTGGAGTGTGACTGAGATAGGGATCCTGATATAAAGAATGATCCTTGACTGTCTGTGATCCCAAGGATCTGCCTGGCACAGGGATTCTAGGTCAACACTTATACCAAGACCTAGGGTGAAGACCACTGATGGCAACTTCTATGGCACTCAGGTCCTGCCTGCATGTGCTACTTTCATAAGAGGGCCATCAAGGAGGAGAGAGTTGTAGATTGTTTGTGTCTATTACAGTCATCACTGTTCTTTGCAAATTGAAGTTTTGTATTTAAGTTCTAGGCTGCGTATAGTCAGAGCTGGTGAATCTGAATCTGTACTTACCTTATGTTTGAAACATCTAGATATATTCAGCTTGCCACCTAGAACTGGCATCTGGGTTTTTAATTGAACCCTGCCTGGTGGTTTTGGGAGGAATTATGAAATGGATAGAATCCTTCTTGTCATGATGTTTCCTTGGGGAAGTTGTTTTCTTTGTGGGGTCTTAGTTCCTCCATCTGTAAAGTGGGAGAAAAAAAACATTAGTGATATAGTTTGATTTTTATGTACCCACTGTCTGTACTTAATAATGTGAGTGCAGTGTGCCCAGCCTCTTAAAAGAAGGTTCTGCCAGGGCCAGCCCCAGTGGCCTGGTGGTTAAGTTTGGCACGCTCTGCTTCAGTGGCCCAGGTTCAGTTCCCAGGCATGGACCTACACCACTCGTCTGTCAGTGGCCGTGTTGTGGTGGTGGCTCACATACAAAAAGAGGAAGATTGGCACAGATGTTGGCTCAGGGTGAATCTTCCTCAGCAAAAAAAAAAAAAGGTTCTGCTAGAGAGGAGTAGTATTGTATGAGAACTCTTCCTCTTTTATAGCCTAATGCCCTTTCATCAGCTTTGTTCTATTCAGCATGCCTCATTACACCTAACCTTTTCCCTTCTTTGGCTGTGTTCTCCCCCTAGGGATATGGAGATGACATGCTATAAATCCTTTGGGAGCAAGCACTAATTAGAGGAAACTTTTGATGTATCCATACCTGTTATTTGTAGTTTAAATACTGCTAGATCCTCAGAGAATGACTGGCTTAGGACCATATCTCCTTGACAGGGTTCTTGTTAATTGATTTATTCAGTGTTCATCATTGAGTCAGTCATTTAACAGATATACCAATTATGTTTCCGAAACTGTGCTACCTACCAATATTTGGAGAGAAGAATGAAGGTCCCAATCTGAATGCTTATGGTTGATTCCATTCTGACAATCTGTCCTAATTTGAGAACAGTCATTTAATTCATAAGCATCTTGTTCTTATCAGTGAATCATCATTAAGTCCTTTGCCACTGTCGTAATTAATACTGTGAGTGGTGGAAACATAAATGGGGGCGTCATGGCAGATGACATCTCTTTTGTATCATTATCCCAACTGTGTGTTTCTCCTAGAGGAGTGTTGCTTTTTATCAGAGCTATTTAATCTTTGATCTTAAAAATAACAATATTATGTCTTAACTGCCTGTTCCCTCCATCCCATCAGAAAATCCTGTCTAAAGTTTCCAGTCCCCTAAAGAGTAGTGTCAAATAGAACTAGAGCAGCCTTCTTTAAAAACAAGATTTATCTGTAGGCAGAGTTTCTATTGGAGCCATATCTGGAAAAATGTTCATTTATACAAGCAGTATCGAGGAGGTGTGGCTTATAGACATCTCTCCCCCACACCCTCCCCACCCGTTCTATAAACACTCTTAGGGCTCCCATATCCCTGATGAATGACTCTTGCCCAGTGAATGGGGCACCAGAACAAAGCAGGAACAGGGCCAGAATTCTTCCAGATGTGAAATAGAGTGTTCTGACAGGTAGCCATCCTCATGCATAGGGTACCATATGGCACTCTGTGCAGGAGTACAAGTAAGAGACAACCTCTGTCTTCTAGGACCTTGTATTCTCAGACTAAGAAAGGTGACAGATTATGGGGTACTCATGGATCCCATAGGGTGTTTTCTCAAATAAACTCCAAATTTTTGTCTGATTTCATTTTCAATATTCACTGGAGTTATTCCTTAATAAGATATCACCATATCCTTATTCAGTCAACCTCATTCCTAGATTTTTGTTCTCCTAGGCATGGGAGAGAGGGCATACTGCTAGCACTGCCACCCAACAGAATCCTCTCTTGCTGAACTGCATAGACTTCATGATCCCATTGGAATCTTTTAATAACCTTTACCACAACTCGGGTTGTGTGCAAATCATTTTGATGGAAAAATTTTGAGAATGAAATCTCTAGGGAAATTTTTGCACTTAGGTGGTACAGCATAGAAAAGAGGAGTGTAGGTTCTGCAGTCAGATGTAACTTCTTAGCTGGATTGTCTCTGGCAAGTTTTTTAATCTCCCTCAGCCTCAATTCCCTGTTACCAATATTTCATGGGACTCTGGTGTGGATTAAATGAGATCATACATTCATGAGTGCCTGCTGTGTGCCAGGCACCTTTCTGGATGCTGGAGATGCTGCAGTAAACAAGACAGGGTATATAACTTCTGTTTTAGTGATAGAAGACAGAACATAAGCAGGTAGACAAATTTGAAGTAATATAATATATGATAGTGCTAAGTGCTATAAAGATAATGAAGCAGGGTATTGAGAGAACATGTGATGGGGCAATTTTAGATGGGGTGGTCAGGGAAGCTTCTTGAGGAGTGACATTACATTTGCATAGTGACTCTTGTTGAATAATATATACAGAACACTTAGCATAGCATCTGGTACCTAGTAAGCATTTGAAATTAGATGATCATCTACTTCTCTCCCCCTTCTTCATGTCAAGTAGTTTCCAATCATAACTCTAGGAAAATAAATTTATATCTGGAGTTTATTAAAACTAATTCTTTAAGGAAATGGATATGGATTAAGCTTCTAATAACACAGTAATAACTCTCAAAATCTTATGAGAGACATAAGAATTTGAAGGAAGAAGTCCTTAGTCCTCAGAGTGCACAAAGCACCTGTTTATGGAAGATGAATGTCTCTGTTTATTCATCCATTCTCCTTCCCTCCAAGTTTTACTTACAGACCAAATTGGTACAGATTCTGAGTCACTTTCTGCTGGGCACCTCTGAGTACAGTGTGTGTGCTGTGTGTGTGTGCGCTTTTCAGAAAGATTTTATGAAATGCTTTGGGTTGAGTTTTTGTAATTTTTTTCCTATGCTGACTCTTGATGTGAAATGTCTTTTATTTATCGTTGACTCATAAGTCTACAGGAAGGAAATAAAGGAACCTCCTCAAGCTTGTTTTGTCAAATATTGTGGGGTATGTGTGCCTTAATGAGGTTGTTCAGGATGATAATCAAGGCTCCTCTTGCCCTTTCCCAGTGCCTTCATGGAGGCGTCAAACACTAGGACACTCTGGAGCAGTCCTGAGCATTGTGACCAGGGGGACTCATCAGGGAATCACTTAGCCAGCAACTGTCTGTTTGGGGAAGTAATTTCCAACAGAGGTCTGGTAGCTCATACATTCACCATCTCCATGTAGGAGAAATGGAAAGCCAGCAAACACTGAGGCAAAGCCTTTTATTCCACTCCTCCTGGAAAGGTATTTCTAGCAGTGTCATATACCCTTGGCTTTCTTTGTTGTCCAAGTCTCTGGAGACTGAGGGTGAATATTCCATTGCACTGGAACTTGGGGAAGGGAGTAAGAAGCACTGTGTTAAGAGTATTGATCCCTTTCAGTGGTTGCCCAGTTGTGAGTACTAGATCTGTCCAACTCATCATTTGGTCTGCAGGAATTAGCATTTTATTTTTTCAGATTTTCAGATGTGATGTTTGTTGCCTGTTCCTATTCGTCAAATATTCACTAAAATGCCCTTATAAGAGATAGCTCTGGGAGAAGAATGCATTTCTGTGGAATTTTTACTCAACTTTCTTAGCATCAATGGCCTTATTTAGCCAAAGATGACTTGGCTGTATGACAGAATCAGCGTGACTTTATAAAGTGCAAGGAAAAGGATGCCATTATCACCTAACATGAAAATTCCTACAGACGCTGGCTTTTTTCTGGTGTGGGGGATGAAGGCTGTAGAATACATAAAGTTTTATGAAGTGATGTTTTTTGTGTCAACAAAGCTAAGAGAGTTTGGGTTTTTGAAGATACCAGGATGGCTAGGGTATTTGTGAAGGTATGTGAAGGAAGCCAAATCTTAAATGGTATCTGTCCCTGTAATTAAAATGAGATCAATAGGGAAAGCTTATGTTTGGGGTGATGGGAAGACTATCTGTGAGGCTACAATGGAAAAAATGAGTGAAGACCCAGTTTGTTGGAAACTTATTCAAGTTGATAGCAACACTGTATGAAACACTTGAGTACTTAAATTGTATGTTTTCCAAGTAACAAACAAAAACCAATAATCTTTATAAATTCCAGCAGGGTTGTGGTGTTGCCTAAACCCTCACCCCAAAACTATTTCACTGAAGAGAATGTAGCCTCCTGGCCAGAGCTCAGCTGTATAACTTGTGGTTTGAGTCATGCCATTCTTCCTGGAAACGTCAATTTCCGTACCTTCTTCTGATTGCTCTTACTAGAGGTATTAGTGGGAAACAGAAAAGAAAATGCATTAGAAAATGAGTGTAAATCAAATCAGTTACTGAAGATTCTCCCTCTCTGGAGAGTTGGGGTATTCAAGAGAATTAAAAACGATTTTAAGAATTGGTGATTTGGTTATGCAGTTTGGTTACCTATCCAGTGATTGAGTCTTGACTGGGCACAAGGCAGTGTATCGTAGTAGTTAAACACATAGACTCTGGAGGCAGACTGCCTGGGGTTGCGTCTCAGCCCTTCTACTGTGTAACTTGAGCAAGTGGCTTAACATCTCTGTGTCACAGAGTCCTCTCATACTTCTAGGGATTAAATGAGTTAATGCATGTAAGGTGACTAGAACTGGGCCTGGCACGCAGTGAACACTTAGCATGTATTTGTTATTATCACAACAACTTCTCATCTGACTGGAACAAAAAGTCTTAAGTTATAGCAGCTGCAGTCCTGGCTTCATGAAATATATGGCCATAAAAGGATTTGGTGGCAGTCCTCAGGAGGATTATTTTTGCAAACAATACTTCTCATTTAGCCTGTTGACTTGGACTAATTATCAGGGGACTGCTTCCAGGTCTTTCTAGGAGTTTCTACTGTTTAGCCTTCAAATCTTAAATTCTCGGGTGAAGGGATGCATCCACATGGTGATGGACAAAAAGTAACATACAGCTAAAACACTATAATGTTATAAACTATTAAGACATCAATAAAAATGAAAATTAAAAAAAAAAATCTTAAATTCTCTCAAGAGAAAGAGCAGGAGATGCACTACATGTGCCATGGAATACTGTTAGACCACACTGGAAATCTTGCCTGTGGCTTTAAAACCCCAAGGTCTGATAACTAACCCCTGGCTTTGCCATATCTCAAACTTTCTCCAATAATTATAAGAGATGCTCTAAACTTGATTCAGTTTAGTATTCTTGAATTTGAAAAATAAACATTTATCATTTGGCAGTTTTAAGAGGAACTTCCAATGTGTCTCCTATGATGAAGTTTATAATTATTTTTTTCATATATATATACCATGGTTAATTTCTCTGGATTGAAGTAATTTAGTTCTTAATTTGTTCTAAATTGGAAATGTGCCTGTATATTTTAACCTTATGCTTTGATGTTGTCATATCTCTCTCAACTTATATTTTTAGTTAATGTTCAACTTTTTATAAAAATGGGATTGTGCAAAGTGCACATTTTCAGTCTTGTGTCCTTTTGGAACTTGATTACAGAGAGTTACTGAAAGAACAAGCAGAAAAAGTATAATGCTAGTTAATTAGCTCAGGTTTTATACAAAGGCACAGTTCAGTTTGTGATCCTGATCATAACTTTTGGTTTATAACTTTGGTTTATGACTTTGTATACCTCCAAACAGTATAGGGTTAGGAACACAGACAGGCTTAGAATTCCAGCTTCATCACTTCTTAGCTCTTTTGTAACTTCTGAATCTCAGTTTCCTCATCTGTAAAATGGAGGGATAATCGTAGTACCTACCTCAGAAGAGTTGTGAGATTAGAGTATGTAATGTATGTAAAGTACTTGGTACTAGCATATGGTATGTGCTCAGTAGTAAAGGGTGATCCTGTAAGCTGGACTCTGCTTGGTTGTCCTCATCCTTGGCTGCTTATCCACCTCTTGGGACTCAGAGATGCCTGAAAAGTGGTAGCACTGCTGTGGGTGGCAGCTAGATCTTTGGCAGCCAGTTCACATGGTGTTGTTGCATAATGCCTGGACTGACAGTGAAGGCTGGGTTGCACCTGTCCTGACAGCGTCTGAGGGATAAGTACATGCACAGGGTTCCAGGCATGTGAGGGCAGAGGACCATGGCCATTCCATCATTTCTGTGGTGGAGAGCCTTGTTTCTGAAGCTAGCATTGCTGATAGTTCTTCTATCACAGAATTCTCTTAGACTACAAGTGGCATTGAGTGTTATTAGGCATCTCCATCCAAGTTGAACTTGGAGGTTATAATGCATCCTTATGTCTTATTCTCCACAGGGCCAAATGTTCAGGGGTTGTCATTCCACTCTCTAGCTCATTTATATATGAGTTAGATATATAATATAATGTATATGTAATATATATGTATTTCTTGTTAAGAGTATTGATGTATGACAATATTTGTGGATAAGCTTATCTAGATTAATCATTATTTTTAATCTCACATTGTGAGATTAGTAATACTAATGTTGTATACTAATAACGTATATTTTGCCAAAATTCTTGGCCAAGTATAATTTGTGTTTAATCTGTGTAAATGCTATTTCCAAAGAAAAGTATATAGGAGAAAAAGAATCCATCACAGAAAGTAGATTGTTGGTTACCAGGAATTAGGGTCTCTCTTTGGGGTGATGACAATGTTCTGGAATTAGATAGCAGTGATGGTTGACCAACCTTGTGAATATACTAAAACCCACTGAATTGTATAAAGTACTGTAAAAGAGTGAATTTTATGATATGTGAACTATATCTCAATTTTTTTTTTAAAGTCTTTAAACTTAGCATGGAAATTATTACTATGGTCCCAGCCTGATGGGAATGAGTCTCGGTCTAAAATAAAATACAAATTCATTTCCAAAAAAAAAAAGTGGTCTATCAATTTGTCTGGAAGCTAGAGATCTTCGAATATATGCAGAATTTGGTATGTTATCTACTTGCCACAGATGAACATTTAAGCTAAAAATCTGAAAGGTGATGGATGGAATTGGTAACAAGCCTCATTTGAAGTGGCCACGTGGCTTGTGCTCAGTACGGTTGAGTGGGCTTTCTACTTTAGTATCTGCACAGTTAGAAATAAAGGAAAGGGCCGTTTTGAAGTAGATTTAAAATGAAAATGCCATTTAGGAAATCCTTGGGCTGTTTTTTAGAGGTAATATTCCTGTAACTGGATGGTTTGTAGGTACCAACCTGGATCTTTCTTGATTTCCTGGAATTGTTAACCAAAGCTCAAAGCTGGAGGGTGGAGTGGGAGAGACCAAATCACTGCTGGGGTAGGTTACCTCCCTGAATTATCTTTTTTAGAGGCTTCTTTCCAGCAGCATTACACATTGTGGCTGTCATCTTTGACCTCTAGTATGAGAGGAATACAGGGCTTTTTTTAAGGAAAAAAGATCATTGTGATAATTTACATATCATAAAATTCACCCATTTTAAGTGTACAATTTTTAGTAAATTTGCCAAGTTGTGCAACCATCATTATAATCCAATTTTAAACCATTTTTATTACTCCAATAAGATCTTGGTTTGGGGATACATTTAATTAAAATAAAAAGGATTTCAGACTTACAGGAAAGTTGCAAAAATAGTACAAAGAATTTCTGACAGCTTTGCACCCAGATTCCCCAAATGTTAACGTTTTACCACATTTGAATGTAGAGATTTTTGAATAGCAATGATCCCTTCTCTTGAAAAGAGGCATCATTTAACTTGTCTTCCCACCACATCCTCCCTTGGTTGCTGGAGGTGCTCTTTGGAGGGGGAAGGTATATGACTTTCCAGTGGGTTAAGTAGATGCTTTGGAAGGGGATTAGGGCTTACACTATCTTGTCAATGCTCCCAAGAGGGTCCCCTGCTAGGCAATGCCGGGGTTGGGGTTGGGGTTTGGGGATGGGAAATAGGGCCAGGTTCAAACCTCCCATTCCTGGGCACTGTGAGGTTTTTGTGGGGCTTCTCAAAAAAACAACAAATGTGTTCCCCCCATGAGAGAGTTAGCATTTGGTTGCCTGATACACAAAGAGGGACTATGTGTTAGTCAGCATTAGACCAAGAAGCAACAGCAACTAAGGGAAAGGGGAAGCAAACTTACCTCCACTGGCCTGACGATGTTTTTTTGTAAGACAGTGGTTCTTAACAGTGGGAGGAGGCAAGATGGAGGCAATTTTGACACCTTTTCTTCCCCTCCCCAACCATTGGACATTTGGCAATTTCTGGAGACGTTTTTGGTTGTCAATACTGCCGTCTAGTGGGTAGAGTCCAAGGATGCTGCTAAACATCCTACAATGCACAGGACAACCCCCATAATGAAGAATTATCTGGGTCAAAATGTCAATAGTGCCGAGGTTGAGAAGCCCTGGTATAAGGGGACAGGTGTGGTTAGCCAAAGAGGGGATGACCCAGCTTGCCATTGGTTGTCTCATAATGAGTCATCTTTCTCCTTGCCTTCCTCCTGGTTCTAACAGAGTGAGGAGTGGTGAGTGAGGTTAGGAGTATAGTGAGAGTGCAGACATGGCTCCTGCCCACCCTCCACTGCCAGTCACAAGCCTAGCCTCTGCCCTTGGGGTAGAACCTTTAGAATGAGACCTACTTGATATATTGACCAGAATAAGGTTCTTTAAATAACCAAAGGTGATGTTTAGAATCAGCCTGAGATATGACTAAGGTATTCTGTCATCCAGCAGACATACCTGCTGAATATGGGGGATGGTGGTCAGCAGATTACACACATTTGGTAGCAGTAACTGGAAAAACCAGACAAACTGAGATTTCTGCAAACAGATTGTACTTCACATGTCAGATAGTTTTCCAGGGAATATTTAAAATGTGGGTGCTGATTTTCACAGCCCTTGGTTATAGTGTATCAAACATTTGAAGTCTCTTTGGATCATCTTTTTGTTTGGCTTTATTTTGGAAGAAAGTTTCACAGAGCCATATAACTGGGGCCAGCATGCTGAACTAATGGTAAGGACTAAACTTAAAGTAAAAGATGCGTATATTTTATCTTAATGTAAAAAGCACTTTGCTATAAATGGGATCTTCTCTGCTATGTAATACTGGTTGGTCTGTCTGGAATCACACTGGAAATATCAGAAGCAACTCATTTTAACTTTTGCTAATATGGTGAATACTGAGCATCCCTATGTGCAAGACCCCAGGTTTGGTGGTATACGTTTATTAATGAATAAAATGGACATATCTCCCTACATTCTACGGGGATGAGACTGTTTAAAAGTTTTTAATTTGGGGGGGCCAGCCCTGTGGTGTAGTGGTTGGTTTCGGTGTGCTCTTCTTTGGTGGCCTGGGTTTGTGGGTTCAGATCCCAGGCACAGACCTACACCACTCATCAGCCATGCTGTGGCAGTGACCCACATACAAAATGTAGGAAGATTGGCACAGATGTTAGCTCAGGGCAAATCTTCCTCAGCCAAAAAAAAAGAAAAGTTTTTAATTTTTTAAACTTTTCATTTTGGAGTAATTTCAGACTTTAAAAGGGGTGCAAAAACAGTAGAAAGAATACCAAATACTCTTCACTCCTACATTTCATAGTACAGTCATCTAAATCAGGAAGTTAACATAGATACATTATTAAATTAAATCTTAAATTATTAAATCTACAGAACTTTTTCAGATTTTGCCAGTCGTGTCCTTTTTCTGGTATAGGATGCAATCCAGGATCACATGTTGTATTTAGTTGTCATATCTCCTTTTTTTCTCTGTGACAGTTCCTCAGTTTCTCTGTCTTTCATGACCATGACACTTCTGAAGAGTACTGGCAGTTATTTTGTAGGACATCTCTTCATTTGCATTTGTCTGTTTCCTTGTGATTAAATTCAGGTTATGCATTTTGGGCAAGAATACCACAGGAGCGATGTGGTGTCTTTCCCAATACATTGTCAGGTGGCACATGATTTTGTTCCATTACTAGTGATTTTAAGTTAGACCACTTGGTTAAGGTGGTGGTTGTCAAATTTTCCACTGTAAAGTTACTATTTTAGGTATAATTAACTTGTTAATTTATGGTATTTAATAAGTATCTTGTGGGGACATACTTTAAGATTATATAAATATCCTGTCTCAGCACACTTTTTTCACTTAATGATTGTAGCATCCGTTGATGACTCTTGTGTGTAGCAGTTATTGCTGTGGGGTTTGTCTAATGGTAATTTTCTATTTCCATAATTTCTTCCACATTTGTTAGAATTCTACTATAATGAAGAGCCATCCCTTCTCCATTTTATTTAGTTCTTTATTTGTATCAGAAAAGATTAATGGATTTTTATCCTATGAGTTATAATCCATTACTATTATTATTTTGTTAAAATTGTCTTAGGTTTGGCCATTGGGAGCCCTTAAATTAGCTACTGTGTCCTGTCAGCATGCCTTCATCTTTTTCTTTTTTTTTTTTTTTGTGGGGAAGACCAGCCCTGAGCTAACATCTGTTGCCAATCCTCCCCTTTTTGCTGAGGAAGACTGGCCCTGGGCTAACATCCGTGCCCATCTTCCTCCACTTTTTATATGGGACGCCGCCACGGCATGACAGACAGGCGGTGCGTCGGCGGGCGCCCGGGATCCGAACTCGCGAACCCCGGGCTGCCAAGCGCGGACTAAACCGCTGCGCCACCGGGCAGCCCCATCTTTTTCTTTTTTTTTTTAAGCGCTTCCTTACTTTCTGGCACCAGAAGTTGTTCCAGGTTCTTCTTACACATTCCCTGCCCCAGCCCTGGAATCAGCCGTTTTTCCAAAGATCTCAGGTTTTTTAAATTGGAGAATGGTATTTAGAAACCATGATCTGGGCACTAGGTATGCTCATTGCTGCTAAGGTTTCATTGTTTCTAGGCCCTCTCAGTGAACAAAACTAAAAATATATGGTATATACACACATGCATTTCTATATCTATCTGTCTGTGTATATATATTAAAAACTATGCTTTCATGATGATAACTCCAATTCCAATCCAATATCAGACTTTATTCCAGCTGTACTCTATTCTTTATTTGTAATTCCTTTTGCTAACAGTGAAAATCCTAGTTCTCATTATCCACAATATGTTTACTTATTTGCTCAATCCAAGGGTATACATAAAGTAGTTTCAGAATTGTTAATTCATATCCCTGTGAAGAACTAGAGTACAGTATTTGGGTACAGTTCTTTTTGTCTTTAGCCTGAGAGTATATAGTGAAAATACTGTTTTCCAAAGTTAGTTCTTCACCACCCCACCCACTCTTCAGTGTAGTTGTTACTCATTCTACTGTAGAAAAAGTGGAAAACACAGGTTACAAGAAAAAGAGTTAACATCTTCAGTAATGTGTACTGCTGTTATTATTTTTTTCATTAATGGATTTTTTAAAAGGAGAGAAAAAAATCTCCTTTTAAACAGACTTTGTTTTTTAGAGCAGTTTTAGGTTCACAAAAAAAATTGAGCAGCAAGTACAGAGTTTCCATATACCTACCTACCCCACCACCACGCTCACAGCCTTTCTCACCATCCTGCACCAGTGTGGTACATTTGTTACAATCAATGGAACGACATCGGTACATCATTATCAACCAAAGTCCATAGTTTACATGAGGGTTCACTGTTGATCTTGTACATTCTATGGGTTTGGACAAATTTATAATGATACGTATCCACCATTATAGTATCATAGTTTCACCGCCGTAAAAACCCTCTGTGCTCCACCTATTCATCCTTTCCTTCCCCCAAACCCCTGGCAACTGCTGATCGTTGTACTATCTACGTAGTTTTTTCTAGAGTGTCATATAGTTGGAATCATATAGTATGTTGCCTTTTTAGATTGGCTTCTTTCACTTAGTAATATGCACTTAAGTTTCCTCCATGTCTTTTCATGGCTTGATGGCTCTCTTTTTTCTCTTTAAGCTCTGAATAGTGTCCCATTGTCTGGATGTACCACAGTTTATTTATCCATTCACCTACTGAAGAACATCTTGGTTGCTTCCAAGTTTTGGCAGTTATGAATAAAGCTGCTATAAGCATCCATGTGCAGGTTTTTCTGTGGACATAAGTTTTCAACTCCTTTGGGTAAATACCAAGGAGCATGATTGCTGGATCTCATGGTAAGAGTATGTTTAGTTTTGTAAGAAACTGTCAAACTGTCTTCCAAAGTGGCTGTAGCATTTTGCATTCCCACCAGCAATGAATGAGAAGTCCTGTTGCTCCACATCCTCACCAGAATTTGTTGCCAGTGTTCGGAATTTTGGCCATTCTAATAGGTGTGGAGTTTTAATTTTTTGTTTTAATTTGCACTTCCCTGATAACGTGATGTGGAGCAGCTTTCATCTTTTCATATGCTTATTTGCCAGCTATAGGTGCCCCCCCCCAAATCTCCCCACAATGTTCTTTATCAAGTTGTTGGGTTTTGCCAAATATTTTTTCTGCATCTATTGATAAGTTCATGTGATTTTTTTTCTTCTTTAGCCTGTTGATGCAATGGATTACATTAATTGATTTTTGAAAGTTGAATCAGCCTTATATACCTGGAATAAATCCCATTGGTTGTGGTATATAATTCTTTTTGTACGTTGTTGGATTAGATTTCCTAATATTTTGTTTGAGAATGTTTACATCTGCATTCATGGGAGATATTGGTCAGTAGTTATTTTCTTGTAGTGTCTTTGTCTTGTTTTGGTATTAGGGTGATGCCTGTCTCATAGAATGAGTTAGAAAGTGTTCCCTCTACTTCTGTCTTCTGGAAGAGACTATACAGAATTTGTATAATTTCTTCTTTAAATGTTTGATAGGATTCATCACTGAACCCATCTGGACCTGGTACTTTGAGTTTTGCAAGTTTATTAATTACTGATTCAATTTCCTTAATAGATATAGACCTATCCAGATTGTCTTTTTCTTCTTGTATGAGTTTTGGCAGATTGTATTTTTCTAAGAATTGGTCCTTTTCATCTAGGTTATCAAATTTGTGGACATAGAATTGTTCATAATATTCCTTTATTCTTTTAATGTCCCTGAAATCAGTAGTGATGGCCCCTATTTCATTTCTTGATATTAGTAATTTACATTTTCTCTCTTTTTTTTTCTTAGCCAGATTAGATGTTTATCAATTTTATTGATCTTTTCAGTGAACCAGTGAAGGAGAGGAAGACTGTCCTCTACCCACTCTGGGTCCTTTCTGGCTGGGCTACAAATTAAATTAACATGAGACTGAATAGCAGGAGAAAATCAAACAAAGCTTTATAACATGTATATATGGGAGAGACCAGGGAAACTGTGTTTCTCGACAAAATGGCAGAGATTCTCCTCTTAAATAGAAAGACAAGGGAGGATGTTGGGGGTGGGTCAGTTATGGGAGATTACCAGAAAAGCACAGTAAGGTTATTATGCAGATTTAAGGCCTCACCTTCCACACTGACAAGTTTCTAGAGATGAGGTCATCCCCCCTTCTTCCCAGTACAGAGAGGGAGACACCCCTACAAATGGAGATTTCCCTTACAAATGTAAATATTTGGTAAACAGAACTTTGATAAGAATGGGCTTAGCAAAGACCCAGTCTATCAATATCCAGAGTTATCCACGGTGATGGCCCCTCCTGGGTACAGGCCTTCCATCCCAAATCCGTTTAGATAGTTAGGCAGGGAGAAGGTCAAAGCCTCCTTCAGAGAAAATAATCAAGGTAAAGAGACATATTTTGAGGTGGCCAGTTCTGATCCCCCACACCAGCTTTTGGTTTCATTGATTTTTCTCTATTGATTTCCTGATCTATTTCATTGATTTCTGGTCTCATTTTATAATCTCTTTTCTTCTCCTTCTTTGGATTTAATTTGCTCTTCTTTTTCTAGTTTCCTAGGGTGAAAGCTTAGATGATTGATTTTAGATCTTGCTTTTTTTCTGTTATGTGCATTCAGTGCTATAAATTTCCCTTTAACACTGCTTTTGCTGCATCCCACAAATTTTGATAAGTTGTTTTCAGTTTCATTTAGTTCAGATTTTTAAAAAATTTTTCTGGAGAGATTTCTTCTTTGACACGTGTTATTTAGAAATGTTGTTTAATCTCCAAGTACTGTATTTGGGGATTTTACAGTTATCTTCCTGTTATTGATTTTTAGTTGAATTCTGTTGTGGTCCGAGAGGATACATTATATAATTTCTATTTTAAGTTTGTTAAGTTGTGGTTTATAGCCCACAATGTTGTCTATATTAGTGAATATCCCATGTGCGATTGAGAAGAATGTGTATTCTTCTCTTTTTGGATGAAATATTTTGTAAATATTGATTAGATTACTGCTATTATTTTGATGTGTGCCCTTCCAGATTTTTCTGTGCACATATTATCTATAAACTTTACCTTTATAAAGTAGGATAATCTTGTACACATGATTTTATAACCTTTTCACTTCAAATATTGTGGACATACTTTGTCATTAAATATATTTTTATCACATCACTTTTTTTTTCCTTTTTTTTTTTTTTATTGATGTCTTAGTTTATAACACTGTGGGGTTTTAGTTGTACATTTTTGTTTGTCCGTCACCTTGTGGATGTAACCCTTCACCCCTTGTGCCCCCCCCACCCCCCTTCCCCTTGGTAACCACCAATCAGTTCTCTCTGTCCGTGTGTTCACTTATATTCCATATATGAGTGAGTTCATGCAGTGTCTGTCCTTCTCTCTCTGGCTTATTTCACTTAACATAATACCCTCTAGGTCCATCCATGTTGTTGCAAATGGGACAATTGTGTCTTTTCTTATGGCTGAGTAGTATTCCATGTATGTATATACCACATCTTCTTTAACCAATCATCAGTCGAGGGACACTTGGGTTGCTTCCACTTCTTGGCTATAGTGAATAATGCTGCAATGAACATAGGGGTGCATACGCCTCTTGTGATGGTTGATTTCACGTCCATTGGGTAGATGCCCAAGAGTGGGATTGCTGGATCATACGGTATTTCTATTTTTAATTTTTTGAGGACTCTCCATACTGTTTTCCATAGAGGCTGCACCAGTTTGCATTCCCACCAGCAGTGAATGAGGGTCCCCGTTTCTCCACAACCTCTCCAGCATTTGTTGTTATTAGTCTTTGTGATTATAGCCATTCTAACCGGTGTAAGGTGATATCTCAGTGTCGTTTTGATTTGCATTTCCCTGATGATTAGTGATGTTGAACATCTTTTCATGTGTCTATTGGCCATCTGTATCTCTTCCTTGGAAAAATGTCTGTTCATATCCTCTGCCCATTTTTTGATCGGTTGGTTTGTTTTTTTGTTGCTCAGTTGTATGAGATCTTTATATATTACTGAGATTAATCCCTTGTCGGACAAACGATTTGCAAATATTTTCTCCCAGCTGGTGGGTTGTTTATTCATTTTGATCCTGGTTTCATTTGCCTTGTAGACGCTCTTTAGTCTGATGAGGTCCCACTTGTTTATTTTTTCTTTTGTTTCCCTTGTCTGGGTAGACATGGAATCTGAAAGGATCCCTTTATGTCCAATCTCAATTAGTGTACTGCCTATATTTTCTTCCAGGAGTTTTATAGTTTCAGGTCTCACTTTCAGGTCCTTGATCCATTTTGAATTGATTTTTGTATATGGTGATAGGAGATGGTCTACTTTCATTCTTTTGCATGTGGCTGTCCAATTTTCCCAGCACCATTTATTGAAGAGACTTCCCTCTCTCCATTGTATGTTCTTTGCTCCTTTGTCGAAGATTAGCTGTCCATAGGTGTGTGGTTTTATTTCTGGGCTTTCAATTCTGTTCCATTGATCTGTGTGTCTATTCTTGTACCAGTACCATGCTGTTTTGATTACTGTGGCTTTATAGTATATTTTGAAATCAGGGATTGTGATGCCTCCAGCTTTGTTCTTTTTTTTCAGAATTGCTTTAGCTATTTGGGCTCTTTTGTTGCCCCATACAAATTTCAGTAGTTTTTGTTCTATTACCGTGAAGAATGACATTGGGATTCTGATTGGGATTGCATTGAATCTGTAGATTGCTTTAGGTAGAATGGACATTTTAACTATATTTATTCTTCCAATCCATGTGCATGGAATATTTTTCCATTTCTTTATGTCCTCCTCGATTTCTTTCAATAGTGTCTTATAGTTTTCATTGTATAGGTCTTTGACCTCCTTGGTTAAATTTATTCCCAGATATTTTATTCTCTGTTGCAATTGTAAATGGGATTGTCTTTTTGAGTTCTCTTTCTGTTGTTTCATCGTTAGTGTATAGAAATGCAATTGATTTTTGTAAGTTGATTTTATACCCTGCCACTTTACTGTAGTTGTTGATTGTTTCTAGTAGTTTTCCGATGGAATTTTTGGGGTTTTCTATGTATAGGATCATGTCGTCTGCAAATAGTGAGAGTTTCACTTCTTCATTGCCTATTTGGAGTCCTTTTATTCCTTTTTCTTGCCTAATTGCTCTGGCCAGAACGTCCAGTACTATGTTAAATAAGAGCAGTGAGCGTGGGCACCCTTGTCTTGTTCCTGTCCTCAAAGGAATGGCTTTCAGTTTTTCCCTGTTGAGTAGGATGTTTGCTGTAGGTTTGTCATATATGGCCCTTATTATGTTGAGGTACTTTCCTTCTATACCCATTTTGTTGAGAGTTTTTATCATAAATGGATGCTGGATCTTGTTGAATGCCTTCTCTGCATCGATTGAGATGATCATGTGGTTTTTATTCTTCATTTTGTTAATGTGGTATATCACGTTGATTGATTTGCGGATGTTGAACCATCCCTGTGTCCCTGGTATAAATCCCACTTGATCGTGGTGTATGATCTTTTTGATGTATTGCTGTATTTGGTTTGCCAATATTTTGTTGAGGATTTTTGCATCTATGTTCATCAGTGATATTGGCCTGTAGTTTTCCTTCTTTGTATTGTCCTTGTCTAGTTTTGGTATCAGCATGATGTCGGTTTCATAGAATGTGTTGGGAAGTATTCCATCTTCCTCTATTTTTTGGAATAGTTTGAGAAGGATAGGTGCTAAATCTTCTTTGAACGTTTGATAAAATTCTCCAGGGAAGCCATCTGGTCCTGGGCTTTTATTTTTTGGGAGGTTTTTGATTACTGTTTCAATTTCTTTACTTCTGATTGGTCTGTTCAGATTCTCTATTTCTTCTTGATTCAGTTTTGGGAGGTTGTACACTTCCAAGAATTTGTCCATTTCCTTTAGGTTGTCCAATTTGTTGGCCTATAGTTTTTCATAGTATTCCCTAATAATCCCTTGTATTTCGGTGGTGTCTGTTGTAATTTCTCATCTTTCATTTCTAATTTTCTTTGTTTGAGTCTTCTCCCTTTTTTTCTTAGTGAGTCTGGCTAAGGGTTTGTCCATTTTATTTATCTTCTCAAAGAACCAGCTCTTTGTTTCATTGATCCTTTCTACTGTTGTTTGTTTGTTTGTTTGTTTCAATTTTATTTATTTCTGCTCTGGTTTTTATTATTTCCCTCCTTCTGCTGATTCAGGGCTTTGTCTGTTCTTCTTTTTCTAATTCTGTTAGGTGCAGTTTAAGGTTATTTATTTGGGATTTTTCTTGTTTGTTAAGGTGGGCTTGCATTGCTATGAATTTCCCTCTCAGGACCGCTTTTGCTGCATCCCATATGAGTTGGTATGGTGTATTTTCCTTTTCATTTGTCTCCAGATGGCTTTTCATTTCTCCTTTAATTTCATCAATGACCCATTGGTTTTTCAGTAGCATGTTGTTTAGTCTCCACATCTTTGTCCCTTTCCTAGTTTTTTCCTTGCAGTTGATTTCTAGTTTCACAGCATTATGATCAGAAAAGATGCTTGTAATGATTTCAATCTTCTTAAATTTATAGAGGTTTGCCTTGTTTCCTAATATATGGTCTATCCTTGAGAATGTTCCATGTGCACTTGAGAAGAATGTGTACTCTGCTTTTTTTGGGTGGAGTGCTCTGTATATATCTATTAAATCCATTGCATCTAGTTTCTCGTTTAAGTCCATTATTTCCTTGTTGACTTTTTGTCTGGATGATCTATCTATTGATGTAAGGGGGGTATTAAGATCTCCTACTATTATTGTGTTATTGTTAATATCTCCTTTAAGGTTTTTTAGCAGTTGTTTTATGTACTTTGGTGCTCCTGTGTTGGGTGCATAGATATTTATAAGTGTTATGTCTTCTTGGTGAAGTATCCCTTTTATCATTATATATTGCCCTTCTTTGTCTCTCATTACCTTTTTTATCTTGAAGTCTACTTTGTCTGATATAAGTATGGCTACTCCTGCTTTCTTTTGTTTGCCATTAGCTTGGAGTATTGTTTTCCATCCTTTTATTTTGAGTCTGTGTTTGTCTTTAGAGCTGAGATGTGTTTCCTGGAGGCAGCAGATTGTTGGATCTTGGTTTTTAATCCATCCTGCCACTCTGTGTCTTTTGATTGGAGAATTCAATCCATTTACATTTAGAGTGATTATTGATATATGAGGGTTTAATGTCGCTATTTTATTGTTCATCTTCTGGTTCTTTTGCATTTCCTTCGTTTCTTGTCCCTTGTGTTTTGGACTGCAAATTCAATTTGGTATTTCTGCATGCTCATTCTCTTGGTTTTCTCTTTATTTGTCATGTGTGGTTCTCTTCTGGTTGTTTGTTTAGTGGTTACCGTGAGGTTTATATAAGCGATCTCCTGGATAAGAAAGTACATTTTCAGATGCCTCCTTTTTCCTGAGGCTGGGTCGATTCAATCCCTTACCTCTTCCCCTCCTTATTTGTTATCTCTTTATTCCAGATTGTGTCATGAATGTGTGTTTCCAGTGATGAGCTTGAATTAATTTTTGATGTTTTCCAACTGTATTTTGTTCTGGTTTAGTCTCCTTGCTTTTCTCCTTGCTGAAATCTTTGTATCCCCTTTCTCATTTGTTTTTTTTTTCAGGCCTAAGGGCCTTCTTGAGCATTTCTTGTAGTGGGGGTCTTGTGGTGACGAACTCTCTTAGCTTTTGTTTATCAGGGAGAGTTATTGTTTCTCCGTCGTATTTGAAGGATATTTTTGCTGGATAAAGTATTCTCGGCTGAAGGTTTTTGTCTTTCATGATTTTGAATATATCATTCCAGTCTCTCCTAGCCTGTAGAGTTTCTGTCGAGAAATCAGCTGAGAGCCTGATGGGGTTTCCTTTGTATGTTATTTTGTTTTTTTGTTTAGCTGCCTTCAATATTATTTCCTTGTCACGGGTATTCTTCAAGTTTGCTACTATGTGGCGAGATGATTTTTTATTCCTGTTTATATATTTAGGTGATCTATTGATTTCATTCACTTTTATTTCCCTCTCGTTCCCTAGGTTGGGGAAGTTCTCAGCTATTATTTCTTTGAACAAACTCTCTGCTCCTTTTTCTCTTTCTTCTCCTTCTGGAATACCTATTATCCTTATGTTGCTTTTCCTCATTGAGTCTGATATTTCTCGAAGAATTTCTTCATTTCTTTTTAGTCTTAGCTCTCTCTCCTCCTCTATCAGGAGCATTTCTGCGTGGCTATCCTCAATAGTGCTAATTCGTTCCTCCATATTGTCAGTTCTCCTCTTTAATGACTCCATTTTTTCCACTATCTCGTTGATTTTGTTTTTCATCTCCAATAATTCTGATTGGTTTTTCTTTAGGGTTTCAATCTCTTTTGTGACATAATCCCTGAATTCGTTGATTTGTTTCTGTGTGTTCTCTTGTATTTTGTTGAGTTTGTTTATGATAGCTATTTTGAATTCTCTGTCATTCAGGTTATCAAATTCTGTGCCTTCAGGGTTGGTTTCTGGGTGTTTGTCATTTTCCTTTTGGTCTGTAGCCCTGACATATTTTCGCAAGGATCCGACGGGGACGGCTTTATTTTTACCCCTCATGATTAAAGTTAGTCCTGCAGATTCCCCCTGCTGCCACTAGATGGAGATCATGAGCGGTTTGCTCTGAGGCGGCTGCAGCCCCCGGAGGGATTATGCTGAAACGCCGGGTGTGTGGGGGGAGGGGTCCTCTCTTTCTCCTGCTTGACCCAGGGGTTTCCTTTCTGGCTCTCTTAGGGTGTTTGCTACACCCCCTAAACAGTCTGTCGTCGCTTCCCAGTGGGGATCTCGCGACAGTCTGTGAGAGCACCTGGATGGCGCTAGTTTTCCCCGCTGTGGGCCGCCCCTCCCCCCTCTGTCTGCGAACCGCGCTGTCTTTGCCGATCGATTGGGGAGGGGGAGTACAACCTCCTACCTCTCCTCCCGTTCTCCTGGGCTTCCCGCGCCTCCACGGTCCGATGTATGGCAGCAGGGGTTTCTCAGAAGTCCTTCGTAGTGTTTGATTGAGCTCTGTTGGAATGTGAATGATGTTTTCATTGTGTCGTAGGGGGTAGAGATTCAGAGGGAATCTCACTCCGCCATGATGCTGACGTCACTCCCACATCACTTTTAATGGCTCTATAATGCTCCATAATATAGATTACCATGATTTAACTTGTTCTTCATTTGACCTTTTGAGGTTATTTCTTTATTTTATTCAACAGTTCTGTGATGACTATCCTTGTAGCTAAATAGTCACACATCCTTAATTACTTCTTTAGTTACTTCTTCCAGGTATACTTGCCAGATTAAGAGTTAAGTATATATATATATATTTTTTTTTTTACCTTTTTTTTTTGTTTGTTTTTGTTTTTTGTGGGGAAGACCAGCCCTGAGCTAACATCTGTTGCCAATCCTCCCCTTTTTGCTGAGGAAGACTGGCCCTGGGCTAACATCTGTGCTCATCTTCCTCCACTTTATATGGGACGCCGCCACGGCATGGCTGACGGGCAGTGCGTCAGCGGGCGCCCGGGATCCGAACTCGCAAACCCCGGGCTGCCAAGCGTGGACTAAACCGCTGCGCCACCGGGCGGCCCCTTTTTTACCATTTTTTTATTGATGTCTTAATAGTTTATAACACTGTGGGGTTTTAGTTGTACATTTTTGTTTGTCCGTCACATTGTGGATGTAACCCTTCACCCCTTGTACCCCCACCCCCACCCCCCTTCCCCTTGGTAACCACCAATCAGTTCTCTCTGTCCGTGTGTTCACTTATATTCCATGTATGAGTGAGTTCATGCAGTGTCTGTCCTTCTCTCTCTGGCTTATTTCACTTAACATAATACCCTCTAGGTCCTTCCATGTTGTTGCAAATGGGACAATTGTGTCTTTTCTTATGGCTGAGTAGTATTCCATTGTATGTATATACCACATCTTCTTTAACCAATCATCAGTCGAGGGACACTTGGGTTGCTTCCACTTCTTGGCTATAGTGAATAATGCTGCAATGAACATAGGGGTGCGTACGCCTCTTGTGATGGTTGATTTCACGTCCATTGGGTAGATGCCCAAGAGTGGGATTGCTGGATCATATGGTATTTCTATTTTTAATTTTTTGAGGACTCTCCATACTGTTTTCCATAGAGGCTGCACCAGTTTGCATTCCCACCAGCAGTGAATGAGGGTCCCCGTTTCTCCACAACCTCTCCAACATTTGTTGTTATTAGTCTTTGTGATTATAGCCATTCTAACCGGTGTAAGGTGATATCTCAGTGTAGTTTTGATTTGCATTTCCCTGATGATTAGTGATGTTGAACATCTTTTCATGTGTCTGTTGGCCATCTGTATCTCTTCCTTGGAAAAATGTCTGTTCATATGCTCTGCCCATTTTTTGATCGGGTTGTTTGTTTTTTTGTTGCTCAGTTGTATGAGATCTTTATATATTACTGAGATTAATCCCTTGTCGGACAAAGGATTTGCAAATAATTTTCTCCCAGCTGGTGGGTTGTTTATTCATTTTGATCCTGGTTTCATTTGCCTTGTAGAAGCTCTTTAGTCTGATGAGGTCCCACTTGTTTATTTTTTCTTTTGTTTCCCTTGTCTGGGTAGACATGGAATCTGAAAGGATCCCTTTATGTCCAATCTCAATTAGTGTACTGCCATATTTTCTTCCAGGAGTTTTATAGTTTCAGGTCTCACTTTCAGGTCTTTGATCCATTTTGAATTGATTTTTGTATATGGCGATAGGAGATGGTCTACTTTCATTCTTTTGCATGTTGCTGTCCAATTTTCCCAGCACCAAAGAGTTAAGTATATTTTATGACTTCATAAATGTAGTGAAATTGCCATCCAGAAATTTCCTGATTTATTCTTTTACTAATGGTGTTTGAGAGTACCTGTATTCCCGGCATCCCAGCAGTGCCAAGTGTTAATAACAAAATACTTGAACTGAGTAGTGGTATATGGATGTTATTATTGTATTCTCTAATTTTCTGTGTATTTGAAATATTTCATAACTTTTTAAAGAAATGTTGCCAGTGTAGCAAAGAAGGAAACAATTTAATTTTCCTGTCTTAGGATATTGATGAGAACATTTTTACATTTGATTATTAGTTATTTCTATTTCTTTTGTGAATTGTTGGTTCTTGATATATATTCAGCTAAAAGTGAAAAAAACAGGGTATCTTAGTTACCCTGTCTAGTCTTAAGGTTAATACATATGAGATATCTATTAGACTTTTTTTTTGGTGAGGAAGATTAGCCCTGAGCTAACATCTGTTGCCAATCCTCCTCTTTTTGCTGAGGAAGATTGGCCCTCGGCTAAAATCCATGCCCATCTTCCTCTACCTTATATATGGGACACCTGCCACAGCATGGCTTGATGAGTGGTGCATAGATCAGCGCCTGGGATCCAAACCCATGAACCCTGGGCCACTGAAGTGGAGCACACGAACCTAACCAGTATGCCACCGGGCCAGTCCCTTTAGACTTTTGGAAATGTTGAAAATATATATATTACCTTAAATATGAAGTCAGGTTTCCTAAGAATTTGTCTCTTAGAAAAGAGATAATTTTAAGGTCTTATAAAGTACGTTTTTTTGTTTTGTTTTTTTTAAGGTCTTATAAAGTCTTTACTCTTCTGGGGTATTTTCTCATTTACTTCTTTTGAGTCACAAAGTATTATCTAAGGAAGATATATTAGTCACTGGCCCAAGTTCATGCTAGTTTTGGGTGGTTATAGAGGTCAACTAGTAGAATCTGTTTGTGTTTTTTGTCTTCTGTTTTTTTAAGGAGGCAAAGAAATTTAACAATTTCAATGATTATTCTGGGGTTATAATCTCACAAATAAAATAAGTATTCAGATTTACTTAAAGGACCAATAAAAGAATTAACTATTATAATTTTATGCCAAAAGGTACTTGTGGCTTAGGATAAACTTCCCCAACAGTGACATTATTCACAGAGTCAAAATGTGGTATATCTTAAACAACTTTGATGATAATTAAAATCATGTGCTCTAGAAAATTGCTAGATGACCAAAAATGGCTCTGTTGGTGATGGAAATGCAGCATGTAAAGAGTTTGAATGAAATAGAAGTGTGCAAATGGAAAGGGCAATGTTTCTAAATCATTATTTCTTTCCTTTTTTTTTCTTGAAATATTGCATACATACAGAAAAGAGCACAGATGATAAGTGTACTGTACAGTGAATTATCACAAATTGAAGGTACCTGTTGTCTTAGTCAGTTGGAGCTGCTATAACAAAATACCATAGACTGGGTGGCTTAAACATTAGAAATTTGTTTCTCACAGTTCTGGAGGCTGGAAAAGTCCAAGATCAAGGTGCCAGGCAATTTGGTTCCCTGTGAGGGCTTCTTCCTGGTTTGCAGCCAGCTGCCTTCTTGCTATATCGTCACATGGTAGAGAGAGAGAGATCATCTCTCTCGTCTCTTCTTCTAAGAGTACTAATCTCATTCACGATGGCTCCACCCTCATAACCTAATTACCTTCCAAAGGTCCCCCCTCCAAATACCATCACTTTGGGAATTACGGCTTCAACATCTGAATTTTGGGGGGAGCACAACATTCTGTTCATAGCACCTACGTAACTATCACCCAGGTCAATAAACAGAAGGTGCTGCTCCATATGCAGAAGCCCCTTTTCCCTCTCCTGGTTGTTATCCTTTTCGCCCTTTCCAGAGTTAATTACTGTCCTAAGTTCTAATACTATTGAGTCCTTTGACTTGCTTTTGAGTCCTATGTAAATGGAGTCACACAGGATGTATTCTATCTGACTTTTATACTTGGTATTATTTTTGAAATTCATCTTGTGTTTAACTGGGATGTGTTCATTTTCTTTGTTATACAATCTTCCAGTATAAGAATATATCAAAATTTATTCATTAGTTCTACTATTAAAGGACATGTAGGTTTTTTTGCATTTGGGGCTATTTCAAAGTTGTTATTTCTCTTGGTAAATAGGCATACTCATTTCTGTTAATATATACCCATGAGCGGACTTGTTGGATTTTGTGTGTATCTTTAATCTGTCACCTAGTAGTTTATACTTTCATTGATTGCTGCCTAGGTACAATCATTCAATGGCTTTTGATACTCCTACTATGTTTATATGTCTGCCAGTTTGTAGGTATAGGGGGTACAGTAGTAATTAAGACCATATTATTTTATTTTATAATTTAAGTATATAAGACTAATTAAATTAATGAATTATGTATTAGTAGGCATTTGACTATTTCATTTACATCCCTAAAATTTTGTTCATTCAAGGTCAGTCAGATTGCTTTTCAGCCATCTTTTTGTTGGGAAAATGGATGGTCCCTTCTAATTAGAATCCTCTAATTTTCTGTTATATGTGGTCACTGGGAACCAGAGGTTTGGGCAACATTTGGGATGTGATAAGGAGGATGAGTGTGGCAATGGTGTGCATGGTTAGTGCAGAGTTGGTGGCAGAGTGCTCACTGAGAGGCAATGGGACAGGGACAGGTTAAGTAGCCCAGGATATAGCAGAGAGGGAAGAATGAAATACCTGAATGTCTTTGTTCTGGCAATAGTCTTGCAGCCCTGAAAGCTTTTTTGGTTTTGTTTGTTTTAATTGAGGTATAATCCACATACTGTAAAATTCACACTTTTAAAGTATACAGTTCGGTGGGTTTTAGTATGTTCACAAGGTTGTACAACTATCACCACTATCTAATTCGTGAACATTTTTATCATCCCAAAAAGAAACCCTATACCCATTAGCAGTCATTCCTCATTATCTTCCTCTCTCCCCTACACCATGCTCTAAACATCCACTAATCTACTTTCTGTCTCTATAGATTTGCCTCTTTAAGACGTTTCATATGAATAGTATCATACACTTTTTTATGACTGGCTACTTTCACTTAGCATAATGTTTTCAAAGTTCATGTTGTAGTACTTATGATTCAGTACTTCGTTCCTTTTTATGATTGAATAATATTCTATTGTATGGGTATAACATTTTCTTGACCCATTCATTAGTTGATGGACATTTGGCTTGTTTCCACTTTGGGCTACTATGAATAATGCTACTATGAACATTCATGTACAAATTTTTGTGTGGACTTATATATTCAGTTCTCTTGGGTATATATCTAGGAGTGGAAATGCCAAAGCTTTCAGTTTTTTTCAGGAGCTTTCTCCAATGGATAGCCTATATTGTGGTGTTGAAGACAGGAAATACTCACAGTTCCAATGGCCAGGTTTTGGTTCTGTTTTGGAAGCCTTGGGCATTCACATTGCCATTTTGAATTCTCCCTTGGGCTGTGGGGGCGTTTTTTTTTTTTTTTTTTTTTTTTTTTGGCCAGGTGCCTCAGGGCGCTTGCTGTCTTGGATGTGGATCAGTCTTTGTTGTTTGGATTTTGAGCATATCAAGGGTTGGTATTTGACACTCGAACAGCTAATTTTCTTCTTTCCATTCCTTACAGGTTCTCCTGTTCAGAGTCAACCATTAAATGGTACATTTATTGTTTCTGCCTATGCATCTGATAATGCTCATGTCTAGTTTCTGAGGTATTTTAGTTTAAAGGTATAGGGTAAAGGTCTTTTTTTTCTTTGACCTGATTCCTATGTACTGTGAATCTAGAGCAATGCAGGATATGTTGGGTTCCCTACAAATTGGAGGAGTGCCAGCTCAGAGACATGTTTGCGTTTGTTCCTATCAGGTTTCCAAGCTCAACTGGACCTCTTTAAGGTCAGAGAACGTTCGTTTGGGTGCCTTGCCTAGGAAAATGCTTCTTGTGGCTCTTCTGAGTGCTTCGGATGAAGGAGGCTCTCCATCGTCAGGCATTTGCTTAGGTAGTTTCAAGATAGTACTGGAGCCCTGAGAAATATGGAATAAAGGAGTAAATAGTTAAACCAGACAAAGTACCTGACTAATGACTAGTGAAGATCTATGTACAAAAAGCAAATGTCACCAGATATAATTAGACATCTCTAGATGGAAAGTTCATGAGGGCAGGGACTGTTTCTTTTCTTTTTTTGTTTTTTTTTTCACTTTTTTTTTCTCTTTCACTGCCAAAATGGTTTAGAGCTATGCCTAGCAACATATGATATGCTAGATAAATATTTGTTAACTGGATTAATTAATGTTGAATAAAGTTGTTTCTCGCTCTGTGTTCCTTCTTTATAAGCCCTTAGTGATCTTTTTAGTTTCTGTATAATGTGAAAGGCTCTTGTCCCCGCAACCTGCGAACCTCTTCATTTGCCAGATTCTGGTACTTCTATTAGGTTTCTACTCTATAATCTTTTTTTTTTTTTTTAAATGTATACTCTGTTTCTATTTATTTATTTATTTATTTATTTTTGTGTGTGTGAGGAAGACCAGCCCTGAGCTAACATCCGTCCAATCCTCCTCTTTTTGCTGAGGAAGACTGGCCCTGGGCTAACATCGTGCCCATCTTCCTCTACTTTATATGGCACGCCACCACGGCGTGGCTGACAGGCAGTGCATTGGCGGGCGCCCGGGATCCGAACCTGCGAACCCCGGGCTGCCAAGAGCGGACTAAACCGCTGCGCCACCGGGCGGCCCCTCTACTCTATAATCTTTGACAGCGAATAGTAATATACGGTTCGGTTCTGACAGAGGTAACCACATCTTGTTTTTTCTGGCTTCTAAATTCCTGTCTGATTCTCATCCTCAGACTCTCAGAAATAGTGAAGGGAATAGCTTGGAAAGTGCAGGGTAGTTTAGGCAGGTTGTCAAGGGGCTTGCATTTACTCTTTAATTTGAAGACATGGGAGAGCCACAAGAATGTAACAAAATCAAAATGACACTATAGGGAAACTCTTCTTGTGGTAGTATATAGACTTGACTAGAGGGGAGAAACTGCAGAGGGAAAGATCCCTTAAGATCTAAAGCAGTAGTTAAAGTGTGAGGAGATGATGGCTTGCTTGCATTAGGGGCTGGGAGTAGATATGTATGGAAAAAGATTTGAAAGCGAGTTTGAACAAAGACTCTCTAGGGTTTGATAACACTGGATATTGGACAGAGGGGCAAAAAAGAGGACAAATTCAAAGACCACCCAGAGGTTAGAAGAACGGTAGTACCTTGAACAGAAATAAAGCATATGGAAAGGGAAGGTGTTGGGAGAGAGGGATGAAGATGACTGTTTTAGATATGATGAGTGTGATGTGACAGCAGGATCTTTAGGTAACCATTAGAGACACAGGACTGAAGCTTGGCAGAAAAAACATGAAGTTTTTTCATTGTCATTCTTTTATACTTTTTGTTCCACTACTTAACTAGTTTATTCTATGGCTTTCTCTTTATTTCAAAGTCTATGTCTTTTGAGCGAAATACCTACTCTGCCTATCACCAATGATTTCCAAAAGTAGAATCTATATAAGTTAGGATTAGATTTGGCTGTGAGTGACAGAACACTAAAAAGAACAGTGGCTTAAATGAGTTTTTTTATTTCTGTCTAATGTAAATGAAGTCTAAGCCATCCAGGTTGTTCCATGATCGTTAGGGACCCAGGTTCTTTCAGTCATGTAGCCCTATCATCTTCAACATGTGACTTCTACCTTGACTGTTTGGGTGTCACCCATCACTTTGACTTGCTAACCAGTAGGAAAGAAGAGGAGATGCAAATGGACATGGCCTTCCCTTTAAGAACTTCCTGGACTTGGCAAGCAGTATTTCTGCTTATGTCCAGTTGGTTAGAATTTAATCATGGCCACACTTAACTGCAAGGAGAGCTGGGAAACCTCTTTATTCCAGGCAGCCACGTGCCCAGTTAAAAATCAAGGATTTGCTTCCAAGGGAAAGGAAGCAAATAGGCATTGAGAGACTACTCAGAGTCCCTTAATTTTCCAGATTGAGAACCAGATTCCAAATTCTTTCGGGTCACAGAACTTGTTTCTCCAAACCTTGATTATCCTTATAATAATAAAAAAATATACTAAATAGTAATAAAATATATTTAAAAATGTATACTTCTGTTCTTGTATTCTTTAAAATGACACATAGACTGATGACTAGTAGCTAAGGCATACACTGTGGAATAGACCAGCATTGGTGTCAGTATCTAAAGTTTGAATACAAGGTTAATAGATTCAGAAGCTAGAGAAATTACAGTGTGATAAAGACCATATTTTACCTGGGCAGCTTTGGATGTAGTTTTTCTGCATGAGTTGTTCTAAATTTTATTTCATATAAACATACAAGATTCATAGAAAACAGAAGTAGACTGCCTCTTATCTGAAAACACCACCATTTCTGCCAGGCTTGTCTTAGCAAGAATAAGAATATATCTTGATCTTATTTTTTTCTGTGCCCTCTCACTTTTTTAAAGTGTTTTATCATTTTCTCCTCTCTGGGTCATGTCCAGCTTTTCCATTGTATGTGCAGCTCACGGTACGCTTTATACCTGGTGAACTGTCAGTACAGTTGACCTGTCAGCATAAACTTTCTCACTCTCCTTTTGTCTCTCTTCACTTCCTGCAATATTAAAGAACTCTTTCCATTCTGTACTTCTCTTGATAAGAATTTCAGATAGAGATATGTGCTTCTTATTCATTTAAAAGTGTACTTATTTATTGTCCTCATGCTTTAAAACATAATATCCATGAATGCGTTGCTAGGTTTTGTTCACTGCTGAACCCCCCATGCCTAGTCTACTGTGAGAAAATATTTGTTCTTGAATAAAGAATACATATCCTATGCTGGCTTATGATTTTGGGGGATGAGGAACTGGTAGGAAAATGGTAAAGGCATTTTTTAATCTGTGAAACTCTAGACATCTTCCCTCAAGAAGAAATAATCTCAGTACATTGAATTGAAATCTTTGGGAGAGGAGCCAGTTCTGTGTTGTAGTGCTGACCATCTTCCTGAACCTCAGATTGGTTTGCGCTGCCTGACGCATAGCCTTTTAACAGGACAGAACACGAAGTTGAGATGATCCTAGAAAATCTAGACATGCAGGCTATTCTGTATAGTAGAAACCTTAAGATGCTTCCTAATACTGCCAAGGCGCTTCCTTTTCTAATGTATTTTTTTCCCACTTTTTCTTATAAAGAGGAGAAATTTTCAATTATATGATTATTTGTCTTGGTTATTTTGATAGCCTTCAAACAAATATAAGGGATGCCTTTTAATACGCTGTATGTTGTATTAAAGGCATCCAAGGGTTAAGTCTGTGTTAGATTTTGAGGGCATACAGATCTGATCAGGAGGATTTCTTGATCGCTGTGGGCGGTGCCTCTGTAGCATTTGGTAGCAACCCCAGCTGAGGCATCCTTAGAGACCTCTTGGCTTTGTCTTCTGCCAAATTCCTGGATTACCAGAGGTTTCTGCCCTGTGCAGAGATTATTCCCTCATTCTCTATAAATATCTGCTGCAATGGCAGCCATGATATTATAGCTCAGCAAATGTTGCTTCCTTAGTGTGGACTAATGTAACTTGAACATGTCTGAAATGTGAATGCCACCCCTTGTTTTTATTAGGAGCTGAAGTTTGATAATTCTGTGCTATTTGCATGTGAGAATGAGTAGACCTAAAAGGATTAGGGGCCTAACCTCCTGTCCCAATGGACCTTTTCTGACTCAAGCTTCCATTCTTAGTCTTTTGTAGCTTCTGTCAGAGTGGCGTTAGGTCTATAGCTTTTTGCCTAAGAAAAAAAGAATGATGGGTTACCTCTCTGTTATGGTGGTTGAACAGTGTGTGTTCAGAAGTCTGGCAGCTCTGTATTTTATTCAGCTTTTCAGGACACTGTTTCTGCAGAAACAATGTCACCAGGGTTCTCTGAAATGTCTGAGCAAGGACATTGAAGTCGGAGAGGCTAACAGAGATAGCCTTCAAGAGTGCTAACATTCTTGAGTGGGAGGTAGTAGATAAAGAGCCAGTAGAAATAATCTCTTTTCAATGGTGAGGCTGGAAGAATAGCTGCTGGTTTTGGGGGGGATGTCTGGGGGACATTGTGCAGCCTTTGTGGTGGGCTCAGCGGTGTGGCCTGTGCAGTGTCTTAGAACTTATGGGCCACATCTGCTCTCTCTGCTGTTCCTGCCACCTCCTGCCATCAGCTCTGTAAGAAAAAGAAATGAGAGAGAAATGGTTTGATTACGTTATTCAATACAGAAAGGAAAATAATGGGGCTGGCCCGGTGGCTTAGCAGTTGAGTTCACACGCTGCGCTTTGGCAGCCTGGGGTTCGCAGGTTTGGATCCTGGGCGTGGACAGATGCACCACTTGTCAAGCCATGCTGTGGCGGCATCCCATATAAGGTGGAGGAAGACGGGCATGGATGTTAGCCCAGGGCCAGTCTTCCTCACAAAAAAAAAAAAAGAAAGGAAAATAAGAAGCTTTACATTTTCCACATTGATTTTAGAAACTCCCTTTTTCTTCCCCTACAGTGACTCAATTTAGAGATGCAGACAGTGACGCATGCATGGATGTTGAACTTAGGGTCCACTTTTTCCAGAAGAAAAGAGCCAGGGGGTCTAGAACAATAGTCATCTCAGAATACGAAAGAGTGCTATAGATCTGCCTTTCAACTGTGTGGGGAAAAAATGGCCCTAATTGCAATAGGAGAGACGTCTCTTATCTGGGCGAAAAACCTCTGCCCTGCATACCTCACAATTATTTTAGAGTTATCTGAGAAAATTGTTAGGAAAGAACAAGCTGTATCTTGTTTCTGTATCTATTCTACTTTATGAGTACTTTCATTTCATTATAATGTGATCAAAACCAACTGAGAAAGGAGAAAAAAAATAAAATAGAAGTTATCAATACCTGAATTCTCAAGGGAATTCTGAGGATTATCAGTAAGATAGGTTCAAACATAATCTTCTGTTCCACTGAGAATTAAGTCATATCTGGAAATAAATTATTGATTAATCAGGAAAGTCTTCACTAGACTGAGGTCCTTATAAACATTGGATAAAACATTGCTCTAAAACATACAAAATTATAACAAACTGAAAGTTTCAAAAATATTTGCATTTTAATGGTTCACATTTGTTCAATTATTCTAAGTACTAATAGCTGGAGCTTGTAAATCATTTCTTTATAGTAAAAGGAATTTGCTGAGTGCCCCATCTGCCTGGCAGTCTTAGTCCCTGTGATGGAGCCTCATCTTCTCACAAGGAAAGAAAAGACTTTTGGCTATTTTGATTATTATTTGCTTACTCATTTATTTATTTGCTTATATTTTGCCACTTTGTTTTTGACTCAAATGACTCTTAGAATGGGAAAGTTTGGGGATCCCTTGGTAGACAAGTCTATTCTTCCTGAATCTTCCTGGACCAAGTTAATGAAATTGTCTCCAAGACTACAGATCACTGATTTTCTTTCATAATGACAAGAGGCATTTTCTAGAGGAACTGGGGTCTCACTTTAAAATACACAAAAGACTGGCAGGGGGTGGTGGTGGAGTAGGTGTAATATATTCTCAGCAACAGATGCCTTTAAAATAATCAAGTTGCTGTACATCAGGGCCTGGTCTAGAGTGTATTGTGTTTCTGAGCAGAATTTTTTTTCTTTTTATTTATTTAATTTATTTTTTATTTTTTTTAATCTGTTTTAATTTTTATTGATGTTTTAATAGTTTATAACATTGTGCGGTTTTAGTTGTACATTATTATTTGTCCATCACTATTGTACACTATTATTTGTCCCTTCACCCCTTGTGCCCACCCCCCACTCCCCTTCCCCCTGGTAACCACCAACCAGTTCTCTCTGTCCATGTGTTAGTTTATATTCCACATATGAGTGAAATCATGCAGTGTTTGTCCTTCTCTCTCTGGCTTTTTTCACTTAACATAATACCCTCTAGGTCCATCCATGTTGTTGCAAATGGGACAATTCTGTCTTTTTTTATGGCTGAGTAGTATTCCACTGTATATATGTATCACATCTTCTTTATCCAGTCATCATTGGAGGGACACTTGGGTTGCTTCCACTTCTTGGCTATAGTGAATAATGCTGCAATGAACATAGGGGAGCATAAGCCTCTTGGGATGGTTCATTTCATGTCCCTTGGGTAGATGCCCAAGAGTGGGATTGCTGGATCATAAGGTATTTCTATTTTTAGTTTTTTTGAGGAATCTCCATACTGTTTTCCATAGAGGCTGCACCAGTTTGCATTCCCACCAGCAGTGAATTAGGGTTCCCGTTTCTCCACAACCTCTCCAACATTTGTTGATTTTTGTCATGGTGATTATAGCCATTCTAACAGGTGTAAGGTAATATCTTAGCGTCGTTTTGATTTGCATTTCCTTGATGATTAGTGATGTTGAACATCTTTTCATGTGTCTGTTGGCCATCTGTATATCTTCCTTGGAAAAATGTCCCTTCATATTCTCTGCCCATTTTTTGATTGGGTTGTTTGTTTTTTTGTTGCTCAGTTGTGTGAGTTCTTTATATGTTACAGAGATTAATCCCTTGTCGGATATCTGAGCAGAATTTTTCTTGAGACTCTGACTTTGGCCAGCTCTGAGCCTGGTGGGTGGGGCTCAGTGAAACACAGGCCAGCCATATTGCTTCAAAGAGCACAAATAAGGTTTTAGCAAGAAAGCTGGTTGTATCCTCTTAGGATACAGATAAACTGGTCAGGTAGTGAAAAATGTTATTAAAGAGCATTTTAGAAAATGTTTTTGTTGTGCTTTCATCTGAACAAGAAAAGATACCTTAAGATATCTCTGCCCCTCAACCTTAAATTGGACTCTGAAGTGGGATTCTGTTTCCAGTGGAGATCCCATCAGTGCCTCATCTCTTGGCTGCTCAGAGGGCAACTCAGATCCTGTTGGGTGAAAGGCCAGTGTAAGCAGGGGTACGAGATCAGTGGCCAGAGCTACAGAGTTGTCACAGAGCATTCTATGTGCTTCCCTTGGGATTTCTGGCCTCTTCTTCCCTCTTTCCTTCCTCTTCTCCTTTCCCTTCTGTCTCGTTTTGGTTTTGGCCTTTGGGAATACGGAGTTTTACAAAATGTTTGAACTGTAACATATCCTTGCAACCAGAAAAAATGAGCCTGGCTGCTTTGCAAAAGATTTCTACAAAAACTACCTTTTTATACTAAGAGGAATGACATACATCTGTTTTAAACCTGTAATTTTGTTCCTCTTGCTTTACTCTTTCTGCAGGTACATTTGATTGTCATGGTTATGGAAACTCCTGATAGCTGCTACTTACTAGTAGCCCTCTTTGTCTTAGGCTTAGTGCCTGAAGTAATTGTAGGTGCTTTAAGAACATAAAGAGCACCTTGAGCAGGCCAGTTTGAGGGATTGGCAACACTATTAAGAAGCAGGGTCTTTATGGCAGTCTCTCTAAAAACTCCGTATGGGTCCATTACCCGTGAATTTCTTTAGACTTTACCTTGTACATCTTTTCGTCAGAAGCCGCCTTTTTGGTGTGGCAAGTATAATGTATTGGCTGACTCTCTGGAAGTTTAAAAACAAAGAAAAGCAATATAGTGAAAAGAAAACCTGGCTTTTAGTCCCCACATGTGTTACTAACTACCTCTGTAGTCTTGGGCAGGCTGCTCCGTGTATCTCAGCCATACTTTCCCATGTGGAAATAGGTTTTATATATGCCCTAATTGTGAGAATTGAGCAAGATGACATTTATAAAGAATGCCTTTGTAAACTGTAATTGCTTTGTGAATAAAGATTACTATCTCTGATAAACAGTACCAGTTCTCAGCCACCAGTAACCTGATTCTCCCATCCTGTGTTTGGAAGAAGCACAAATCAACGAAGAGGGATTGCTGATTTTTCAGTGTGAGTTGTATTTACAAGGCTCACATACTTTTTTCCTGCCTTTTGATCCTATCTGTCTCTCTCTTTCCATGCTTTAATGGGATGATTTGTTATGTCACACAGCAGCCGTATTCTCAGTACAGAGTTTAATTGTGACTGTGCTTGTGTTGGAGATCGTCAACAAAGATGCAAAGCTGCTGGCTAGAAATGTTCTTTCCTTTCTGTTTTCTCTTGTACCTCCCCAGTACCTTAAGAATGCTTGGGGTCTGGCCCCATGGCCTAGTGGTTAAGTTCAGTGCACTCCACTTAGGCAGCCTGGGTTCATTTCCCAGGCATGGACCTACATAACTTGTTCGCAGCCATGCTGTGGCAGCGACCCACATACAAAATAGAGGAAGATTGGCATAGATGTTAGCTCAGGGCGAATCTTCCTCAAGCAAAAAGAGGTAGATTGGCAACACATGTTAGCTCAGGGTGAATCTTCCTCAGCCAAAAAAAAAAGGAATCCCCAGGCTTGGTTATGAGCCAGCTGGAGCATATGGTAGAGTCTCAATTCTCTGACCCAAGTCCTCTTCACAGGTTGACAGTCACAAAATGAAGTTATGGAGTCTCTGAAAAGGAAAATGGAAATATGGATGTTGAATTCAGCAGCCCTGAGACCCAGAGTGTGCTCCTCTATAGTGTCCCTGAGGTGGATAGTAGGACTTGCTTTGATGTTCAGGAGTGCAATTATTTCTGGCTTTTTGCAACTTCACAGTAAGACCCCTTCAGATATACTTAGGAACACCTATATGTGACTTTGTCAAGTGAGGGGTTTGGGCTTGATAGGATTTTAGCAGGTTTTAGTCAAAGCCTAATCTAACACTACTGAGAAAGGAGGTGTCTTTGGTTTTACTTTCAAATATATGGTGTCTCTTTAGGAGCCAGACCTGATTAATCGGACTCGTGGTCTTCATGGTAACTTTGCTTTAGAAGCTTAATAAATAACCCAATAATTCAAATGATGAATAAAAATTCTAATGTGTAAAGATGGTAGGTAATAGACAATTGAAAGTGGATGACCAAAAAATGATAAAGTCATCCTACCCATTTATTAATCCAACTCCCTGCAGGTTGCTTCCCTAGGAGACACTGGCAGATCAATACTCCATGAAATCTGAAGAAAGGGCCTGGCAGGCATAGGGAGGGGTACAGTGTGTGTCATGCCTGCGCTTGGTATATCTGGGGAGCCTATGTATGATAGCAGCTGGGAAATGAAATCATAGATGAACCTGACTCTTCTCATTCAAGTTTTTTCTGTGTCTGTTTATTCTTTTTAAAATAATTGGCAATTCTTCAACAGTATATTAAAACCAGTTCATATTCTTTAGCAGTGGTCCCTGGCAGCCTTATGTGTAGCCATGTGCAGGTTGAAAAGAAAGGGCCGCCTTAGTTGTAGAGGACCCTGAGGAATAAGAAATCATTGCCTTGGGGCCGGCCCGGTGGCGCAGCGGTTTAGTTCGCGCTTGGCAGCCTGGGGTTCGCCGGTTCGGATCCCGTGCGCCCGCCGATGCACTGCTCGTCAGCCATGCCGTGGCGGCGTCCCATATAAAGTGGAGGAAGATGGGCACGGATGTTAGCCCAGGGCCAGTCTTCCTCAGCAAAAAGAGGAGGATTAGCTACAGATGTTAGCTCAGGGCTGGTCTTCCTCACAAAAAAAAAAAAAATCATTGCCTTTGTAACACGTGAGGTAAAGGTAATCTTCTCAAAGTTGATATGCTGATGAGTACTCCTGGCTGGGGGAGTTCCCTATCCTTGACAGAAAGTCATCCACTGCTCCTGGAATGGCATATTTGTTATCTGAGAAGTATAGAGTGCTTCTTGCCTTAGAAATTCCTGAATCTACTGATGCCTCCAAGTGGTGAAATCAGAGTCTGCAATTGACAGTAGTGCCTTGTTCTGATGGCACTGTTCAGATGGCAACTCCACACATTTTATGGACTGGGTATACAGATGTACACTATGACAGCAATGCCTCCCTCCATAGCCACTGTGTGCTAAGCACTCCAGTCTTCCAGGGATAGTTGGATCCGTTCAGTCTTCTGTTCATTCCACAACCGCTTATTGAGTTCCTTTTCTGTACCAAGTACTGCTCTTGGTAGTGATAATAAAAGGCCAGCAAGATTTAGCCTGGACTCTTAAGATTTGGCCCAGCAATTGACAACTAACACTAAGTGCTGTCTTAAAGATACAGATTCTGACATGCAGTGACCATTCCCTAAAAAAGCTTAATCTTTCAGTAGGTTGAAATGGGTTGGGAAATATTGCTGCCTGACAAGCAAGTGAGTGACTGTTTGACCCTGTCTGGTCTCACCTGCTGATTCTAGTCCTTTTCTAGCACTTAGGACTCAAAATACATTTATTGAGCCCTCACTATGTTCCATGCTAAGCTCTTTAGGTGTATTAATTTACTTAATCTTTATAACCACCTATGAAGTAGACACTGGTGTTCCTACTTTACAAATGAGGAAACTGAAGCACAGAGAAGTTAAGGACCTTACTGAAGGTCATGGAGTGGAGGCAGGATTCAAATTTAGGGAACCTGACCCAGAGTCTCTGTTCTTAAGTGATGTGATATACTGCCTTTAAGTGGAAGGGTACCATCTTGACCAACCTCCTGTATGGGTAGAGCTTGGCAGAGTGATATTCTCCTGACCCTCCTTGACTGCAGAACTTTTCTCTTTCCTGGATTGGCTCCTGAGGGCAAATTGCCTATCCCTAATACTGAGCAGGAGTTGGTGAATGCAGCAGGAGGTCCCTTATCTACAGCCCCAGATGTGAATCTGGCACTGCCTTTCATCAGCTGGGTGACCTTGCCTCTCTGAGCATGTTTCCTCATCTGTAAAGTGGAGATAATGTTACTTCATGGGATCATTTAGGGGATTAAATAAGATAACATACTTAATAGTTTCTGACTCTGAGTAAGCGCTTAATAAATGTTAGCAAATTTTTATTATCCTCCTCCTCTAGTCTTGAGAACAAGTCAGAAAACAATTTCTCAGAGACTGGATTCTAGGACCTAAATAGGCAGACAGTTTTCCTTTGGTTTTGACAAGACAATAATTTTATTCCATGTATTTCTCTTGACTCTTTTGGTGTGAAAAGCAGAGAGGTAAAGCATTATTTGACAGATGTATGGATTCAAGCAAGAAACTGAGGTCCAATTGCAAAGAAATGCCTTGTATAACTCAGAGCCCTGTCTGAGGAGACACAGAGGACCCTAGAGAGCGGAGAATGAACACAGCGCAGGGGCTAGTTCCAGAGTCACATCCTCGGTTAGTTCACTTACAAGTATGGGTGAGGGTCTGTCAGTAGGCAGAGATTTTTTTTCCTCTGCTCTAACATGTATCTGCTGGCTAGTGTTTATTGAACAGAACTTATTTTTTCTTGATGTGAAATAGAATTTGTGACTTCTCCAAAATGCAGAGGCCAAGGAGCTCTGTAACTGCAGGCTTGTTGAGCCCCTTTCCCCACCTGTTCCTGTGCCACACTTTCCCCAAGTGCTTATTTGCCAATGATTGCTCCTCAGATCTCATGGCCAGCTTACTCTGTAGGCTCCAAGCCAGAGTGATGCTGCTGCCACTGATGCTGCCACCACCACTGCTGCGACCACCAGCCATTCAGTTTCCTGCTATAAAGATACGACCTGCCATGAAGCTTTCACCTTCCTCCTTTCTTCCTGTCTTCAGTGTTATACCTCTTTCTCCTGGTGCTTTTGCCATGCAGCCAGTGTTCCAAAGAAAGTTTTCGGGCACCAAAGTTAAGAGCCCTTACTACCTCTCCAAGGAGATTTGAGTTAGCCATGGAAGAGAAGATAATTGAGAGGGCTCCTGTGCCTCTGTGCTGCAAAAGGAAGAGTTTGCTTCTTGGTAGTGTGCTAGCTCCTGAGCCAGGTGCGGAACTTGCTGGGACTCAAATGAGAGTGCACTGCATGACCTGTGGAGGACTAGACTGAGTCTAACCTGCCCAAGGACAGCACTCCAACCCACAGGAGCCAAGGCCGAAGACTGATTTCACCTTCTCCCCTTCCCTTTACCTAAGCTTAAGCTTGCTCTACCACACTGCCCCAAGTCTGTGGCTTAAAACAGCCATTTCCTTTTGTTGATGAATAAGCTTACTCTTTGTAAAATATTTCAGCTTGGGGACTGGAAAGGCTGTCTGTGCCTTCCTGTCTCACCATTCCTCCAAGGGTTGATGTTGATGGCTTTTGTCTTTGTCTTCACAGGGAACTCTAACGATCCATGACAAAGAGGTCACCCTCGAGTATGTACCAAGCCTGGATTTTTGGTACTGCAAACAGGTAATTACCAAGAATCCCTTTCCTTAGAAAAGTAAGCATCTGGCTTCACAGCTCCTCCATGTCTTCAGGAATGCTACCTGGTAGCATGCATTCCCAAGGGCAAAGTTCTTCTTCCTTGGTTCACTTAAGATGAACTAGAGGTCAGGGCAGGTCATACATAATTTCTGCTTCCCAGCTACTGCCCCTGGCCATAGAGGCTTCTGGGCCTGCAATTGAAGAACGTTTCCCAAGGACGTATGCCATGCTTTCTATTGATTATGAACTGAAAGAATTTAACAGCCCCTTGACTTATAACCTCTTCCTGGTCACCCTTCTTGGAGGTAGTTACAGGGGAATTAGTGTTTGGAAAGGTGGATTTAGAGAGGCTGGTTCTGAGGGAGGTGTACATTTTTTGATATTCAAGGGTTTCCAATGATGTAGAACATCAGGTACCATGGTATTTTACCTCTGTTAAACTCCATATTCTTCTAGAATGGCATATTTAAAGATTTTAGGCTATACTCTTATTAGAAGTCCAGTTTAATTTCAAATGAGCTTGAAAATATAATTGTCATTTTTCACTGTTACTACTTATTTCAAAAACAATTATGAAAAACTTATAGTTTCTGAACCATGATTCATTAAAAGTATTATAGAACTTGATAAAATTCGGTAAAAACTTTAGCTTGACATTTTATTAATCTCAATGAAATACAATTTGGATGGCTGTGTTGGTCGTTAACCAAAGCACTCATATTTCATGTGTATACTACCTTAAGGTGTCAATTTAGGCTTTTAAAAAATTGTGGTAAAATGCATTACATTAAATTTACCATTTTAAAGCATATAATTGAGTGGCATTAAGTATATTCACAATGTTGTGTAACCATCAACACTATCTAGTTCTAGAACTTTTTCATCATCAAAAGGTCTTTCACTTAGCATGTGTTCAAGGTTTACCCATGTTGTAGCATGTATCAGTATTTCATTCATTTTTATGGCTGAATAATATTATATGGCTGTACCACATTTTGTTTATCCATTCATCAGTTGATGGACATTTGGGGTGTTTCCACTTCTTGGCTATTGTGAAAAAGACTGCTATGAACATTCATGTACAAGTTTTTGTTTGAACATCTGTTTTTAACTCTTTTGAATATATACTGAGGAGCAAAATTCTTGGGTCATATGGTACTTTTATGTTTTAAGTCTTAGAGGAGCCACCAAACAATTTCCCATAGACAGCAGCTGCACCATTTTACATTCCCACGAGCAATGTATAAGGGTAATTTCTCAGCAGTTTCTCCACATCCTTGCCAACATTTGTTATTTTCCATTATTTTGGTAGTAGCCATCCTAGTGAGTGTGAAATATTATCTCATCATGGTTTTGATTTGCCGAGCATTTTTTCATGTGCTTGTTGCCACTTGTATATCTTCTTTGGAGAAATGTTTATTCAGGTCCTTTGCCCATTTTTAATTGGGTTGTCTTTTTGTTGTTAAGTTGTAAGAGTTCTTTATGTTCTAGATATTAGTCCTTTATCAGATATGTGATTTGCAAATATTTTCTCCCGTTCTGTGTGTTATCTTTCAGTTTATTGATAGTGTCCTTTGATGCACAAAAGTTTTAATTTTGATACAGTCCAATTCATATGTTTTTTTCTTTTGTTGCTTGTCCTTTGATGTCATGAAACCATTGCCAAACTAAGGTTATAAAGATTTACCCCTATGTTTTCTTCTAAGAAGTTAATAGATTTGACTTTTACATTTAGATCTTTGATCTATTTTGAGTTAATTTTTGTTTAAGGTGTGAGGTAAGGGTCCAGCTTCATTCTTTGGCATGTGGATATTCAGTTGTCCCAGCACCATTTGTTGAATTAACTGTTCTTTCCCCATTGAATGGTCTTGGCACCCTTGCTGGAAATCAATTGGCCATAGATCTAGAGGTTTATTTCTTTAACTTGCAGTTTTATTCTGTTGGTCTATAATTTTTATCCTTATGCCAGTACCACACTATTTTGATTATTATAGCTCTGTAGTAAGTTTTGAAATCAGGAAATATAAGTCCTTCAACTTTGTTCTTCTTTTTCAAAATTCTTCTGGCTATTCAGGGTCTCTTGCAATTCCATATAAATTTGAGGATCAGCTTTTCCATTTCTGCAAAAAAGGTCATTAAAATTTTGATAACATTTAGCATTTTATTAGTGATTGCCTCTATGTCTTGGGATTGTGGTTGATTTTTCCCACCTCTCTCTTATACTTTATATATCAGCTATATTGTACATGTATTGTTTCTTTCGTATTTGGAGATGGAGGGAGCTAGCATTAAAGGGAAATTTTTGAACTCTTTCTGTTAACTGGCAGAAAACAAATGTTACTATCTAATGTCAGAATTATACAGCTATTGCCTAGACTGTTGCTTGAAAGAACAGAATGGCTTGGTTACATTGTCTCCTAAAATGACAGGCCACTTGTTTAGCTGTCTTGAGGATACTTTGTAATTTCTGGGCGTTTTTTAGAAGGGTTGAGGTTACCAACCCTGCATATGCGACCTTTGGCTTGCCATGGAATGCACTGACTTTTTAAAAAATATTCATAGCAGTATTATTCATGATAGCCAAAAAGTGTAAATGACCCAAATGTCCATTAACTGATGAATGGATAAACAAAATGTGATGTAGCCATACAATGGGATGCTATTTGGCAATAAAAAGGAATAAAGTACTGATATGTGCTATAACATGGATGAACCTCGATAAAACTATGCCAGACACAAAAGACCATATGTCTCACAATTCCATGGGACAGAGGGTGAGAATGGGAAATGACTCCACTAGGTTTTTTTGGGGGATGATGAAAATGTTCTAAAGTTAGATTATGGTGATGGTTGCACTCTACATATACCAGAAATCATTGAATTGGACACTTAAAACAGGTGAATTTTATGGTATTTAAATTATACCTAATTTAAATAGGAGGTTAGGATCCTGACTCTGCCACTTTCAGCTTTGCTGTAATAACAGATAGCCCCCAAATCCGAGTGGCTTAAATTGACAAACATTACATGTCGGGGCTATGGGTCATTGCTATGGTTCTGCTCCATGGCCTCTCATTCTGGAGCCCAGGTGGAAGGAGCAGCCCCAATGTGGGACTACTGTTCTCCTGGCTAAAGGAAAGAACAAGAGGCTCCTTCACACAAGCAATGGCTCTTGAAGTTTCTGCTAGACCTGTGTAGGTCACATTCACTCACACTCCATTGGCCAAAGCAAGACACATGGCCAAGGCTGACAGTGGAAAGGAAAAGTGCACTCACCCTATGGGGAGGCACCACAGTCACTTGACAGTGGACAGGGCTGTGTGTATGATCCACATACAGAGAAGGGAATAATGAAATAATCGACTATAATGACCTTATTCAAGTTATTTTATCTCTCTGGGCCTCAGTTTTATCATCTACAAAATGGAGAGATAATAGTTGTCTGGATCAATAAGTGATGACATGTAAAGTAGGCCTAGTACTTGGTGTGTGCTGTTTAATCATTAGCCACTGCTGCTGCTGCTATTATTGTTTTCTCCTCTCCTCCATCTGGCATACTGTTACTCTACAAGGCCCTACTCAGATAGCATCCTCTTCAGTTCCTGCTCTTCAGTCCACTCTGCCCTCATAGCACTTAGAAGCTCAGTGGCAAAAGTTCAGGAGCTTTGGGGTTGGACGATGTGCTTGCCTTTTTTTTCATAGATTCAGACAAGAAGAACTACATTCACATTGCAAAGTGTCTCTTCCCTTGTTCTAGGCTAATGAATGTTCCTTTTCCTTTTAACATCCTCAAAATAGCTATCAGAGACACTACCTGTATGTCTTCCTCCACCTTCCTTTGCCCTCTTTTTAATCAGTGTTTGAGAAAGGAATTGATAATTGAATTCTTCTCAGATCCAGCCAAACCTGAATGGGGCTGTCATAATCAGTTCAGGACCAAATTTTGGGTGCAGACTGGAGAATGGCAACAGCTTTGGGACAGTAGTATCCTATGAACCTTTTTTTTTTTTTTTTTTTTGGTGAGGAAGATTAGCCCTGAGCTAACATCCGTTGCCAATCCTCCTCTTTTTGCTAAGGAAGATTGGCCCTGGGCTAACATCTGTGCCCATCTTCCTCTACTTTGTATGTGGGATGCCTGCCACAGCATGGCTTGATAAGCATTGCATAGGTCCATGCCCGGGATCCGAACCTGCGAACTCTGGGCCACTGAAGCGGAGTGCTCAAACTTAACCACTATGCCACCGGGCCGGCCCCATCCTATGAACCATTTAACAGTCCAGTTTTCTTAGTTAAGTTTATTTCTTATAGAAATCCTTGTCTAGGGCAAAGACATTTTGGGCTGCTCCAAAGTCCAAATGCCCTATTAGAAGGCAGCTCTCAAACAGCAGCTCACCAGATTCTGTCTTCCAGTTCTGATGAGTTGGGGGACATCAGACTCATTAGGCTTTAAGGTGATTTGGGACATGGCTCATTTCTTTCATTTTTGGCAGGTATTACTGTGTTGGATATACACAAGGTTTTTAAAAATGTTTTTGGTCAAACTGAATTCTTCCTTCTTCCTTTTTCCCTTGCAGTGTAAGGCCAACAGTGGTGGACACCGATCTTCATGTTCATTCTGCAAGTGCCCAAGGGAAGGTGAGTGGTAGTGGAGGTAGTGGTGGTGGTGGTTTTTATTTTCTGCACTGAGCAAAACAAGTTTCATGCTTTCTTTGGCTAAGAGGTCACATAAAGTTAGATATCACATTGCACTTTTAAGAGCTTTACAGATCAACTTGTATTTAATTAGTATTATTTAGAATACATGTGAGGGTATTAGGTTGAGAAAGAGTCTCTGTGGCATTAGTCAGTGTGACCCTCCACCCCCTGCTTCTCTGAAGTTATTGGGAATCATTTGCTGTCGATATTGTTTTCTCATTTACACTCTATCTAAACATTTCAGGATCTTCAACAGAAAAACATTTGCTAAAGTAATAGTAAAAATAATCAAGAGAAAGTAATCAGGGTTGAAGGTATACATTATAATAATAAACCTATATATAAAATATAAAAATAATATAAAATCTATAAAACCTAATATAAAAATAAACCTACCAGCATCTCAGTCACTTGACTTTAAAGTAAATTTCTCCAGAGAACCCTTAGGTAGACAACCTTAAGGAGTCTATCACAGGCATCTCTAACAACAGTCCTATAGCAATGACTGTTATATGCCTGTTTCTGATATTATCCCTTAAGGAAAGCTAGGGCATGACCATAAAATACAGTTCAGTGCAGGATCCAGGTAGTCTCTGAAGAACCTGTTTGTTCCAAGGTTAGAACTTAGTATACCTACAAGTAGTTTTTTAGCTGAGCTTTTGGCCGATAGTGGAGATTCTGCTGTCCAGTGAGGGCTGTGAAACAGGTGTTCTGAAAATCTTTGGGGGGAAAGCTCTACATGCTCTAGAGACCAAACCAACATATGGGAAGGTAAGTAAACAACTGGGATTTTTTAACTTGTTGTAGTACTTCAGAGTAGGCAAAATTGTGGGGGTTTTTCCCCTCGAGAAAGCCTTCTTTCTCACTCTTTTCTAACAAGTGAATAGATGGTTTATAAAACCCTTGGGCACCATATCTCCAAGATGGCTGAGACAGTGTTAACCTGGAAACATATAAAGCTGGTGTTCACTAGTTGCCTGTAGCTACTATTAAGTAATCTCTACATTGCTCACATAGAATGTCTCTTTTTGAGCCACGTGGTTTCCAGTGAACCCTCCAAGAATGAATTAATTGCAAAAATGTGTCCCTAATTAACTGACAAATTATCCTGCTGTAGAAAGAGATTTGGAATTAATCATTTATATTTTGAAGGACGTTTGCCCATTATAATTATTAGCCTGTAAGTGAGCTATATGCACATAGGTCAATTCTTAGCGTTGCAGGAGAAGAGGGGGCCTGTGGTCTTACAGAATTTGAGACAGCTGTCTTAGTACCATGCAATGGAAGAAGCAAGGCTCCTAGACATACACGTTTGGGATATATGTTTCTACCAAACCTCTAGCAAGGGCCACATCTTTGGTAATTTTGTCCCCATATCTGTTCTTATCATTGGTTATAATAGTGAGGTCCAGGGTGTCATGAAGGATTTCTTAAATTTAGATGTTTGGAAAGTGATAGAAAACTCATAAGATTAAATTTTTTAGATACTTGGATAGTTTCTTCTGTGAACTCTTTCATGTGCTGTCTCATTAGCCTGGCTTGAAGTCTATCAGAAGACTGTTTCATAGGTATTTCTGAGATTATTAAAAGCATTTCAGTATGAGTATTTAGTGGCAGGTAAAGAGGAATCACAGCAGTAGTGTTTTTTGGATAAAACCTGCTGGAGATTCTCTTTCTATTTCTGTTCCTGTAGTGACAGAGGCCAAGCAAGAATTAATAACCTACCCTCAGCCTCAGAAAACATCCATACCACCACCATCAGAAAAACAACCCAGCCAGCCCCTAAGGTCAGCTGATAAAGAACTTGAACACAAGAAGCGGGAAGAAGGACAAGAATCACGCTTGGGACATCAAAAGAGAGAAGCAGAAAGGTATCTGCCTCCTTCTCGAAGGGAAGGGCTCACCTTTCGAAGAGACCGAGAAAAGGAGCCATGGTCTGGGGAGACACGCCAGGATGGGGAAAGCAAAAGTAAGTGGTTTATCAGGGCATGTACCAGACTGTAACCACCACAGTTGGAGCATAGATGGCCTGTGCTGTGGCTGGGAAACAGCTGCTTCCCACACCCTAGTAAAATTGCTCAGCCTGACTGTAGAGGCTGTTGCTTTCTGCAGGCCTTGATGTATAAGTTGAAGGAATCTACATCCTCCACGTAGCAAGTTGTTAATTCAAATGCAGCAAGGCATAACTTTAGATTTCTAAGTATTGGTAAAGAAAAGTATGAAGTAGAACCAGCCTTTCTAAAGCAAAGTTGCATCTGCAGTCATCTGCAGTAAAAAAACAACAATCAGGCTCTGAGGACTTCAGAAATTAACCTTTCTCTTTCCTTGCTCCTCTCCCATTTGTACTTGGTTTGTTCAGCAATCATGCTTAAACGCATCTATCGTTCCACTCCACCTGAGGTGATAGTGGAAGTGCTGGAGCCCTACGTCCGCCTTACTACTGCCAACGTCCGTATCATCAAGAATAGAACCGGCCCCATGGGCCACACCTATGGCTTTATTGACCTTGACTCCCATGCGGTGAGTTTCCCCCAGCTTGGAATGGCCTAGGAACAGCTGGCTATAGAAACCTCAAGAAGGTTTGAAGGACTTCTTTATCATTGAAATTCTCATGTGCTACCTGGTATCATAACCTCTCTTGCTCCTTCGTTTGGGTTTAATTGTTCATTCAGGTGACATGACTGCCCTTGAAAGTTAGAACTCTAAGTGCTTTTCCAGATCCATTTTTGTCTTTTAGCATTTATAATTTCCAGTTAAAATAAAGTGAGAACTTAGTCACTTGTGAAGAATCTGAGGACTGAACTTTCCAAGATTTTAGTGAATTGTGTAGTTTCTTAAACTTGTTTTGCCCAGCCACAGACGGTTTTATCTTGGATGGTAACAGGACATTTCCTCTTTTTCTCTCGAAGTGTTGCTTTAAGAGATTCTCATGGCTTGAATTTTTAGTTGTAGGGCCCTTTTCTATGGAAGTAGCATGAAGATAATAATGAAAATCATTGGGATTTCTTGCTCAAAAATCACAAGAAACTTTGTAAATTGAATCTGTTGTGATGACAGTTGTAGCCTAAAAGAGGATTTGAATTTCTAAAATTTATACCAGAAACTGATGTCTACTCTGACAACTGTTGTGAGCAACCTTTCATTAAGAGTTGCCTGTTTTTGCCAGTGTGCTCTTCCTATTACAGTTACAGCCAGAACGTAACATTTAGTAAATTTTTCTTTTGAGAAGGAAAATCTATGTTCAGTTCTCTTTCAAAGGACATGGCCATTTCTCTCTCTGGATTCAAATGTATCTTTGGTTCCCCAGGAAGCTCTCCGCGTAGTGAAGATCTTGCAGAACCTTGATCCACCATTTAGCATTGATGGGAAGATGGTAGCTGTAAACCTGGCCACTGGAAAACGAAGGTAAGGCCAGAGGGATTGGGCTCCACTGTGCTTCCCTGACTCAAGATTTTGGGAGGAAACTCCTATTTCTGGCTAGAGAGACAGAGATAGTAAGACATGATCCCTTCCCAGTGTGGGTTGCTTCAAATATGTGCGTGTATATTTTCTTTTTCTGAAGCTTACCTTGTTCTGATTCTAAATTTTTTTTTTCTTAAATAGTGGTGCTAGGTACTTTAGTCCTTTCCCTCTTGACGGCCTGGTGTCTTTGGGTCTGAAAGGATGGTACAGTCTTGGATGTGCAGAAAAATCTCAATACATCCTTGTCCCTTGGAATCCTAAGAAAATGCTGTCCCGGCTTGTTCATACCTACACAGCACTGAGAAATCTAATTCCTCTTTACTCCTTCTCTCATCTTGACCCAGGAGTCGTGACTGGGAAATGGCTGCATCAGAGCAGCAGGCTTAACAGGATGGGACAGATCTTGCTCTAGCACCCTCAACTCAAAAAAAAATTGCTGTTTTGCTCCAGCAGACGGCTTTGTAGGAGTCCCACTGCTCCTCCCTTCGGGAGTCTCTGCACTACCAGGCCTGCTTGCTGTCTGGGTTGGTTCCTTTCCCTGCAAAATGGGGAAAAGAGTTTCTCAGCAAATCTGTAGGATTAGGCACTCCTCAAAGTAGCTTTTGTAGCAGGCTCGTGACGTGTATTGTTTGTTGCAGAAACGATTCTGGCGACCATTCTGACCACATGCACTACTATCAGGTAGGCTTCAGCAGGTGGGGAGTGCTCTTGTTAAAATCCTCAAGTGACTGAAAGAGTGATCTTGAATTCTCTCCACTGGGTGACTGTTAAGGTTAATGGTTATCAGAAGTACCATAATTTTAACTTGCTTTTCTGTGATAGGGTAAAAAATATTTCCGAGATAGGAGGGGAGGTGGCAGAAATTCAGACTGGTCTGATACAAATCGACAAGGACAACAGTGTAAGTACCTTGTTTTATTTCTTTTGGTATTTTTTGGCTTGACTATTCATTAATTGAAATCTCTGTGGTCACAAAGTTGGCAAGAGATGCTGTTGACTGGGGGTGCTCATTCAGAGAAGGCACTGTCTACAGGTTTTGCACCTGTTCGGGTTAGCTAGCCTCATTCTTGGGATGTTCTTAGTGAGTCCCCAGAAAGGGCTTCATTGGATAGGGACTCACATTGGCTCTGGTTCTATTCCTTTTAGCATCATCTGACTGCTACATATATGATTCTGCTACTGGCTACTATTATGACCCCTTGGCGGGAACTTATTATGACCCCAACACCCAGGTGAGTGTTTGGCTTTATTTTGTCAATGATTCTTTTGAAAAAAAAGCACCTATAATTTGTTACTTTGAAGATTTTATTCCCTGGATTCTCTGGTTTCTCATCACATAAAACGTGGAAAAGTTTAAATCTATGAAAACTGAATTTCTCCATTCCAGGCAGCTGCTCTGACTATTGTACTATCCGTACCTCATGTCAAGTCTGGTGTTTAAAAGTCCAGATCTTATATTGAGTTGTATTTATTCAGGTGGATTTTAAAGATGATGACCTTTATGTTAACTGTTGCCTATATGGAAAATCAATGCCTTGTGGCATTACAGGTAAGAACAGTGCTGCTCCTGGAAAAATGGACAGTGGGATGTGTCCCAGCCCCCGGAGTAGGTTTTTAGATTGTTTGACGTAGTCTCTTCTTAGGCTTGTGAGAGAGCTGTTCTTTCCCCTGGAAGGGAACTGTGCTCCTTAGACCTGGAATTACTGGGGAAGTGAAACATTCTGTAGTTTTAACTGTTTCCAACTATATTGCAGCAAGAAGTCTATGTGCCCCATGACCCTGGGTCACCTGAGGAAGAAGAGGTCAAAGACAAGAAACCCTCCAGTCAAGGAAAGTCAAGTAGCAAGAAGGAAACATCTAAAAGAGATGGCAAGGAGAAAAAAGACCGAGGAGTGACGAGAGTAAGAGGACTTATGAATCTGCTCTCTTTTCACCACATAATTACACATTAAAATAAAGGAGTCATAGACAGAAGAGATCTATGTTTGAGGTATAAAATTACTAACAAAGCAGGCCTGTTTCAGCCAGTGGTAACTCTGTCTTACCATTGTAAAAGCTATGGGTGGTAGAACAAAATGACTTAGCTCAAACCCCAACACCTCAACTTCACACAGTTTCACTTTCCTACGTTCCCTTTTCAGTGCTTGACTCTGTATATACATTTCTATAGGTGTAATTGTAGCAGAGGATACCATTTTGTATTCTTTATTCATTTTATATTTGATCATTTTTTCCATGTTTCTGTAATACTCTTTATTATTTTAATGCCTGCATGATGAAAATTCACAGTAAAACCATACCTTCATTTTCTTCATCATTCCTGCATTTTGTCTCCTCTTTCTAATCTTATACTGTCATAATTTGCAGCATTTAGCATTTATTTCTGCTTTTAAATAACTTCCTTAGGATAAATTTTCAAGATCAGAGATGAACATTTTTACATTTCCTGACATAAAATCAAATTATTTTCCAAAGAATTACATTAATTTATCCTGACACCAGTTATACATTAGTGAAAATGGATTTGCTTGTGGCTCAATTCACAACTCATCTTTTTTTTCCCTTGTAATACTGCTAGTTGTTTATCCAGAGAATCAGAGAGTGAGTGTGTGTGTCTGTCTGTCTGAGAACTTAGACTTTAAGAGACATACTGGCTTAATATTTGGTTTCTGCTTTTGCCATTTATTTTTTCTAACTGTATTCCCAATCATTTTTAAAATGAGGATATTCATGCCTATCTAAGAGGATTGTAGTAAAGGCTGAAGAAGATAATGCATGTAAATGCCTCATCTGGTGCCTGACATATAGTAATCACTTAATATATACTAAATGTTATGTTTTTAAAGGTTTTTATTTTGAAATCATTATAGCGGCATTACAGATATTTCACAAATTAGGAAAATCAGACTAATTTCAACAGGGATAACTCTTAACCCAGCTTTTATGAGTATCATATAAGAATTACTTTGGGTTTGATCAGTTTCAGGAAAATGCCAGTGAGGGGACAGCCCCCCCAGAGGACGTCTTTAAGAAGCCCCTGCCTCCCACTGTGAAGAAGGAAGAGAGTCCTCCACCAGTAAGGCTAAGCCAATGCCCTGGGCTAGGGCTGGGGCTGGTTCCAAATGGGAAAGTTCAAAGGCTGATGCCTCACTTTGGTGTTGGTCCTTTAGCTCTTTCTGTCTCACAGACAAGGACTCCTCTTGAGTATAAGTATGAGGTAAATTTTCCTGTCTGCTAATAGGGATGTAACTGGAGAATCAGGGGCAGTTATCTGTGACCTTTCCCTATACCCATTCCCACCAGACCAGGGAATGCCTGCCCCTTTTTTTTTAAATTTTTATTGATGTTTTAATAGTTTATAACATTGTGGGGGTTTAGTTATACATTATTATTTGTCCGTCACCACATGAATGCATCCCTTTACCCCTTGTGCCCACCCCCCATCCCCCTTTCCCTTGGTAACCACCAACCAGTTCTCTCTGTCCTTGTGTTCGTTTATATTTCACATATGAGTGAAATCATGCATTGTTTGTCCTTCTCTCTTTGGCTAATTTCACTTTAACATAATACCCTCTAGGTCCATCCATGTTGTTGCAAATGCAACAATTCTGTCTTTTTTTATGGCCAAGTAGTATTCCATTGTCTATATATATGCCACATCTTCTTTATCCAGTCATCATTGGAGGGACACTTGGGTTGCTTCCACTTCTTGGCTATAGTGAATAATGCTGCAATGAACATAGGGGTGCATAAGCCTCTTGGGATGGTTCATTTCATATCCATTGGGTAGATGCCCAAAAGTGAGATTGCTGGATCATAAGGTATTTCTACTTTTAGTTTTTTTGAGGAATCTCCATACTGTTTTCCATAGAGGCTGCACCAGTTTGCATTCCCACCAGCAATGAATTAGGGTTCCCATTTCTCCACAACCTCTCCAACATTTGTTGTTTTTTTGTCTTGGTGATTATAGCCGTTCTAACGGGTGTAAGGTGATAGCTTAGTTTTGATTTGCATTTTCTTGATGATTAGTGATGTTGAACATCTTTTCATGTGTCTGTTGGCCATCTGTATATCTTCCTTGGAAAAATGTCTGTTCATATCTTCTGCCCATTTTTTGGTCGGGTTGTTTGTTTTGTTGTTGCTCAGTTGTGTGAGTTCTTTATATATTACGGAGATTAATCCCTTGTCGGATATACGATTTGTGAATATTTTCTCCCAGGTTGGTTGTCTATTCGTTTTGATCCTTTTCATTTGCCTTGTAGAAGCTCTGTAGTCTGATGAAGTCCCACTCGCTTATTTTTTCTTTTGTTTCCCTTCTCCAAGTAGACATGGAATCTGAAAGAATCCCTTTATGACTGATGTCAATTAGTGTACTGCCTATATTTTCTTCCAGGAGTTTTATAGTTTCAGGTCTCACTTTCAGGTCGTTAATCCATTTTGAGTTGATTTTTGTGTATGGCAATAGAAGATGGTCTAGTTTCATTCTTTTGCATGTGGCTGTCCAATTTTCCCAGCACCATTTATTGAAGAAACTTCCCTTTCTCCATTGTATGTTCTTCACTCGTTTGTTGAAGATTAGCTGTCCATAGGTGTGTGGTTTTATTTCTGGGCTTTCAATTCTGTTCCACTGATCTGTGTGTCTATTTTTGTACCAGTACCATGCTGTTTTGAATACTATAGCTCTGTGGTATATTTTGAAATCAGGAATTGTGATGCCTCCAGCTTTGTTCTTTTTTTTCAGGATTGCTTTAGCTATTCAGGGTCTTTTGTTGCCCCATACGAATTTCAGTATTTTTTGTTCTGTTTCCGTGAAGAATGACATTGGGATTGCATTGAATCTGTAGATTGCTTTAGGTAGTGTGGACATTTTAACTATGTTTATTCTTCCAATCCATGTGCATGGAATATTTTTCCATTTCTTTATGTCTTCCTCGATTTCTTTCAATAGTGTCTTATAGTTTTCATTGTATAGGTCTTTGACCTCCTTGGTTAAATTTATTCCCAGATATTTTATTCTTTTTGTTGCACTTGTAAATGGGATTGTCTTTTGGAGTTCTCTTTCTGTTAGTTCATCATTAGCATATAGAAATGCCACTGATTTTTGTAAGTTGATTTTATACCCTGCCACTTTGCTGTAGTTGATTATCTCTAGTAGTTTTCCCATGGATTTTTTTGGGCTTTGTATGTATAAGATCATGTCGTCTGCAAATAGTGAGAGTTTCACTTCTTTATTGCCTGTTTGGAGTCCTTTTATTCCTTTTTCTTGCCTAATTGCTCTGGCCAACACCTCCAGTACTATGTTGAATAGGAGCATCGAGAGTGGGCACCCTTGTCTTGTTCCTGTCCTCAAAGGAATGGCTTTCAGTTTTTCCCTGTTGAGTAGGATGTTAGCTGTAGGTTTGTCATATATGGCCCTTATTTATGTTGAGGTACTTTCCTTCTATGCCCATTTTGTTGAGAGCTTTTATCATAAATGGATGTTGGATCTTGTTGAATGCCTTCTCTGCATCGATTGAGATGATCATGTGGTTTTTATTCTTCATTTTGTTAATGTGGTGTATCACGTGATTGATTTGCGGATGTTGAACCATCCCTGTGTCCCTGCTATAAATCCCACGTGATCATGGTGTATGATCTTTTTGATGTATTGCTGTATTCGGTTTGCCAGTATTTTGTTGAGGATTTTTGCATCTATATTCATCAGTGATATTGGCCTGTAGTTTTCCTTCTTTGTATTGTCCTTGTCTAGCTAAGGTTTCAGGGTGATGTTGGCGTTGTAGAATGTGTTGGGAAGTATTCCATCTTCCTCTATTTTTTGGAATAGTTTGAGAAGAATAGGTGTTAAATCTTCTTTCAATGTTTGGTAAAATTCTGCAGGGAAGCCATCTGGTCCTGGACTTTTATTTTTGGGGAGGTTTTTGATTACTGTTTCAATCTTTACTTGTGATTGGTCTGTTCAGATTCTCTATTTCTTCTTGATTCAGTTTTGGGAGGTTGTACGCGTCCAAGAATTTGTCCATTTCCTCTAGGTTGTCCAATTTGTTGGCATATAGTTTTTCTTAGTAGTCTCTAATAATCCTTTGTATTTCTGTGGTATCCATTGTAATTTCCTCTCTTTCATTTCTAATTTTATTTATTTGCGTCTTCTCCCTTTTTTTCTTAGTGAGTCTGGCTAAGGGTTTATTGATTTTGTTTATCTTCTCAAAGAACCAGCTCTTTGTTTCATTGATCCTTTCTACTGTGTTTTGGTTTCAATTTCATTTATTTCTGCTCTGATTTTTATTATTTCCTTCCTTCTGCTGATTCGGGGCTTTGTCTGTTCTTCTTTTTCTAATTCTGTTAGGTGCAGTTTAAGGTTATTTATTTGGGATTTTTCTTGTTTGTTAAGGTGGGCTTGTATTGCTATGAATTTCCATCTCAGGGCCGCTTTTGCTGCATCCCATATGAGTTGCTATGGTGTATTTTCCTTTTCATTTGTCTCCAGATAGCTTTTGATTTCTCCTTTAATTTCATCAATGATCCATTGATTGTTCAGTAGCATGTTATTTAGTCTCCACATCTTTGTCCCTTTCCCAGTTTTTTTCTTGCAGTTGATTTCTAGTTTCGTAGCATTGTGATCAGAAAAGATGCTTGTAATGATTTCAATCTTCTTAAATTTATAGAGGTTAGCCTTGTTTCCTAATATATGGTCTATCCTTGAGAATGTTCCATGCGCGCTTGAGAAGAATGTATTTTCTGCTGTTTTGGGGTGGAGTGCTCTGTATATATCTATTAAGTCCATCTTGTCTAGTTTTTCATTTAAGTCCATTATTTCCTTGTTGACTTTTTGTCTGGATGATCTATCCATTGATGTAAGTGGGGTGTTAAGATCCCCTACTATTATAGTGTTGGTGCTAATATCTCCTTTTAGATTTTTTAGTAGTTGTTTTATGTACTTTGGTGCTCCTCTGTTGGGTGCATAGATATTTATAAGTGATATGTCTTCTTGGTGAAATGTCCCTTTTATGATTATATATTGCCCCTCTTTTGTCTCATCACCTTTTTTATCTTGAAGTCTACTTTGTCTGATATAAGTATGGCAACTCCTGCTTTCTTTTGTTTGCCATTAGCTTGGAGTATTGTCTTCCATCCTTTTATTTTGAGTCTGTGTTTGTCTTTAGAGCTGAGATGTGTTTCCTGGAGGCAGCAAATTGTTGGATCTTGGTTTTTAATCCATCCCACCACTCTGTGTCTTTTGATTAGAGAATTCAATCCATTTACATTTAAAGAGATTATTGATGTATGAGGCTTTAATGTTGCTATTTTATTGTTCATTTTCTGGCTCTTTTGCGTTTCCTTCATTTCTTGTCCCATGTGTTTTGGACAGCCAGTTCAGTTTGGTAGTTCTCCATGATGATTCTCTTAGTTTTCTCTTTATTTGTCATGTGTGGTTCTCTTCTGGTTATTTGTTTAGTGGTTACCGTGAGGTTTATATAAAAGATATCCTGGATAAGATAGTCCATTTTCTGATGCCTCTTGTTTCCTTAGACTAAGTTGATTCTATCCCTTTCCCTTTCCTCTTCCCCTTCTAATTTATTGTTGTCACTACTTATTCCATCTTGTGTAGTGAGTGTGTGTTTACAGTGATGAGTTTAAATTAATTTTTGATGTTTTCCAACTATAGTTTTTCTGGTTTAGTGTCCTTGTTTTTCTTGCTCATAACTTTGTATCCCCTTTCTCTTTTGTTTTTTTTCCAGGCCTAAAGGCCTTCTTGAGCATTTCTTGTAGTGGGGATCTTGTGGTGTTAAACTCCCTTAGCTTTTGTTTATCAGGGAGAGTTATTATTTCTCCATCATATTTGAAGGATATTTTCACTGGATAAAGTATTCTTGGCTGAAGGTTTTTGTCTTTCAGGATTTTGAATATATCATTCCAGTCTCTCCTAGACTGTAGAATTTCTGTCAAGAAATCAGCTGAGAGCCTGATGGGGTTTCCTTTGTATGTTATTTTCTTTTTTTGTTTAGCTGCCCTTAATATTTTTTCTTTGTCATTAACTTTTGCTAGCTTTGCTATTATATGCCTTGGAGTTGGTCTTTTCCTGTTTATATATTTTAGGTGATCTATTGATTTCATTCACTGTTATTTCCATCTCTTTCCCCAGGTTTGGGAAGTTCTCAGCTATTATTTCTTTGAACAAACTCTCTGTTCCTTTTTCCCTTTCTTCTCCTTCTGCAATACATGTTATCCTTATGTTACTTTTCCTAATTGAGTCTGATACTTCTCGAAGAATTTCTTCATCTCTTTTTAGTCTTAGCTCTCTCTCCTCCTCTATCTGGAGCATTTCTGTGTGGCTATCCTCCATAATGCTAATTCTTTCCTCCGTATTGTCATTTCTGCTCTTTAAAGACTCCAGGTTTTCCTTTATCTCATCCATTGTGTTTTTCATCTCCAATATTTCTGATTGGCTTTTCTTTATGGTTTCAATCTCTTTTGTGAAGAAATCCCTGACTTCGTTGATTTGTTTCTCTGTGTTCTGTTGTAATTTGTTGAGTTTGTTTATGATAGCTATTTTGAATTCTCTGTCATTCAGGTTATAGATTTCTGTGCCTTCAGGGTTGGTTTCCAGGTGTTTGTCATTTTCCTCTTGGTCTGGAGACTTAAGATACTTTTGCATAGAGCTGGCTGATTTACCTTTGCTATTCTTCATCTTGATAAAATTTCTGGTCCTGCAGTTTCCACTTGCCACCACTGGGTGGAGGTCACAAACGGTGTGTTCTGAGCCGGCTGCCGTCCCTGGAGGGGTTGTGCTGAAGCGCAGGGCATGTGGGGGGAGGGTTTCTCTCTTTTGCTTGCCTGACCTGGGGGTTTCCTTTCTGGCTCTCTTGGGGCATTGACCACACGCCCGAAACATAGCTTCCCGGTGGGGATCTCTCGACAGTCTGTGAGACCACCTGGAGGGCAATAGCTTTCCCCGCAGAGGGCCACCCCTCCCCGCTCTCTGTCTGTGAGCCCTGCTGTCTGCCTTTGCCGATCAAATAGGGAGGGGGAGTAGATTTCCTTACCTCTTCTCAAGTCCTTTGGGGCTTCCTGTGCCTCCACTGTCAGGTGTACCCCATGGGTCTCTTAGAAGTCCTTTGGAGTGTTTGCTTGACCTTTATTGGTATGTGAATGATGTTTTTGTTGTGCCTTAGGGGGCAGAGATTCAAAGAGGGAATCTCACTCCACCATGATGCTGACATCACTCTCTTGCCTGGCCCTTTTTAAGTTATAATCTTGCTCTTGGTAATTTTTCTCTTCTAAATGACCAAGGAAACCCATTTTCCTGGCTGTGATGTTTCCTGCCTTTTGGTACTGCATAAGAATCTCTTAGATGTGGAGTGCATGCATGGTCCCTTTTATAGTTTGCCTGCCTGACCAGAGTGAACAATGCTAACATTGGTATCCATTTTTTAGATGCCTTAGAGTGATAGTGTCAATCTAATCACAAGTGATTCTGATAAAATGTAAATATATAACAATAGTGACACCCCACACTTTATTTTTTTGTTTTGATTGATTGTAGGCCAATGACCGTGCATCATTATTTAAGAGTTTTCTATAAGCTACTAATAAATACTCTTTGCCTGCTCCACATCATTAATTCAGTTCACTGTAGCATCTATCCTAACCATGCCTTTACTTTACTCAGGAGCTGGATCTGTCTGCCTGAGTGCTTATCCTTTAGTTGCTTTTATTCCACCTCCTAAATCCCTTTTGCTATAGGGGTTACTATAGCCATGATGAAATTTATTTTTCCTTTTCTCCACAGTGACTTGGAGGTGGTTGCTATCTCTTCCTCTTTGTAACTTATAACTTTTTAACTCTTTTCCTATGTTCTGGTCAGTTCCCCTTTCTCTTCCTTCTCTTCACCATTCTGTTGCTAGAGTCACTTCTAAGGGAACTTTTCTGGCTTATCTCAGTGAGCAAGGAGAAAAGTCAAGCTCAAACCATGTTATTTCCATTTGGGAAATGAGCAATGTGGTCAGTGGGCCTATTTTGAACCCAGTTCATAGTTCAAACTAAAAGAGAAGAAATGAGATACCCATATCAGAATATCCAGAAAACAGGCCCCAAAATATAGATTGAGTATGGTGTTAATCCTAGCCTTCTCCTTCCAGCCTAAGGTAGTAAACCCACTGATTGGCCTCCTCGGTGAATATGGAGGAGATAGTGACTATGAGGAAGAGGAAGAAGAAGAGCAGACCCCTCCTTCACAGCCCCGCACAGCACAGCCCCAGCAGCGGGAAGAGCTGACCAAGAAGGAGAACGAAGAAGACAAACTCACTGACTGGAATAAACTGGCTTGTCTGCTCTGCAGAAGGCAGTTTCCCAATAAAGAAGTTCTGATCAAACACCAGCAGCTCTCAGACCTGCACAAGGTATTAGGGGAAGAGGCGCTGACCCTTCACACTTTCAGCTCTTACTATTGATGAGCATTAAAGGGAATAAAGAAGCTTATGCTGTCCTTCTTTAGCCTATATCATCCCCAGTTCCTATAATTAAATCAGTCCAATTCAAGAATGAGTTGCTCTTCTACCTTTGTTTCATGAGTTGCTTTGCATTAAGGCTGTGCCCACCTTCAAAAAACTTGAGTGTGTAGGGGCCGGCCCAGTGGTGCAGCGGTTTAGTTCATGCTTTGGCAGCCCAGAGTTCATGGATTCGGATCCTGGGTGCCCACCAACGCACTGCTTGTCAGCCATGCCGTGGCGGCGTCCCATATAAAAAGTAGAGGAAGATGGGCACGGATGTTAGCCCAGGGCCAGTCTTCCTCAGCAAAAAGAGGAGGATTGGCAATGGATGTTAGCTCAGGGCTGGTCTTCCTCACAAAAAAAAAAAAAAAAAAACACCAAACTTCAGTGTGTAGACCCAAGGCAAACAGCATGGCTGGGGCTGGGGCTGGGACACCAACCACAGAGGCTGTGCTGAAGACAGGAGGAGAAGGGGTCGTGGAGTAGGAAACTCACCTGCTGCGTTTCTCATCTTAGCTCTACCATTAACCTAATATTTGGGTCTCAGTTAAGCCCCTTCTCTTCTTTGATATTTTGTCACTTCACCAAGTTCTGTCTAGCTCTGACAGTGTGCAGTTTTCCCCAAAGGTGGGTCACGTTCTGCCAGCTCTTACTGGCATGGCACAACAGCTCTTCTTGGGGTGTTAAACTGACATACATTGGTCTTCCCCTGCAGTCTTCCATTTAAATATACTGATGAAGGAGCCAAATTCTGGACAGAGCCCCTAGGTGAGCTCATGTTCTCAGTATAGAGTAATTTATTTCACACTCCTTCTCTGGCAAATGTTGCAAGAGCAGGTAAGGGGATTGGGTTTAGACTTTCTCTCAATATGAATTACAAAGTCTTATGTATCTGAAAGCTGAGAAGTTTGCTGTGGGTAATAGGCATACCTTTTCTCCCAGCTGCCTCTGTGGAGGCTCTGCAAAGCTTCTAGGATTCTGAGAAGCTCCTTCTGACAATTGTTGCAGCAGACTACCTCCCAGGTCCCTTTGACCTTATGGAATTCTGGGTCATCAAACTGACACATTTAAATTTCAGCTCTCTGATGAAAATGCTAATGAATGGCTAGAGATAAAAATAGTTGTCAGGAAAGAGGAGCCAGAGATCTGGTGAATCCACAAGCCGAACTGGTCCTGGGACAGTGGAAAGTGGATTTTTCCTTTCCTTGCAGTGATATGGTGCAAAGAATCCCCTCTCTGTGTGAGAGCTGCTTTGGACACCTTAAGTTTCTTGTATATGCCTGAGGGCATTGTGTAGTGGAGCCATACTTGAGGAGTATGGGACCCTCGATGAGTACAGGACTCTCAGAGCAGTCTGTTTGTTCTTTCAGGACCTTGGGGTTCCTTTTCATGTTTCTCTGGGGGCTTGAAAGAGTCAATAGTGTCTGAGGATGGTGGGTGGTGCTGATGGTAGGCAGAGCATGTGGGCATTTGGTTTTCTTCACCAGTGTACTCACATTCCTCTCCCTCATAATTTTTATCTTAGATAAAGGGATGTAAACCAGTTTTGTGTCTTCTACATTTTGGAGAAAAGGAGAATGAAATTCCCTCTCGTGCCACACCACATAACTAATGTGCGCAACAAGCCAGCATTAGAACCTGGATTCCCATTGGTGAACCTAAAGCAGGACCAGTTAGGGATTGTTGCTTGCAGGATGCAGTGATCACTTAGGAGAATTGGTCAGTGAAAGAAGCTACAATCCTAAAGCAGCTATTGGGAAAGGCCTAGAGGCATTTCTAGGACCACTTTTTCTAGACTATACTCATAGAACTCCCTCTCTTCTCAGCAAAACCTGGAAATCCACCGGAAGATAAAACAATCTGAGCAGGAGCTAGCCTATCTGGAGAGGAGAGAACGGGAGGTAAGCTTTGGTGATCTGTACTCCCTTGACCCCAGTTCTTTTTGATTTCTGGTGTAGAATTTGTAGGCTTTGCTCATCCCTCCTGAAAAGAAGACAGAGAATGAAGTGGCCCTAAAAGATGGTGCATACATTTCTCAAAACTCATCAAACTACATTAAAATGGGTGTATTTTACTGTTTATAAATTATACCTCAATAAAGTTCATATTTATTTTAAAGGTGACGTTAGAGTCTCTAAGAAGGTCAAATAAATAACACTCCTCTTTCCTGCCCAGCTTTTAAAATCAATGAAGGAGTGTTGGATAGGACTACTGAAATAACATCTTTTACTGTTAAAGGCTAAGTTGGAGAAAGTAGCTTAGTGTGAGAGCCAAGTGGACTTGCTTCCTGGACCACACAGTTAGGCAGACTCACCTATCCAGCCACACACTTCACTGGCCTAGGGCAGGTATTATGTGATGGTCAGGAATCTACCTATGGAGGCCTACTGGTGACCATCTCCTCCTCAGAAGAGGAAAAGACAGCTGAGCCAAGCGTATCAGCTTATTATTGCCAAGTTTACCAGTCAGGGAAGCCAGTGCTTTCTCAAAAAGAGTGTGTGAAGGATCAAGAGATTCCAGGAGTAATCAGCTGAACTCCCTTCACATTAGAAGAAATATTAGGAATAAAATGAACCTTCCCTACTCACCAACACCCTCAGATGGAAATCTCAAATCTGTTTTTCTGCTTATCAACAGGGAAGGTTTAAAGAAAAAGGAAATGATCGCAGGGAAAAGCTCCAATCTTTTGACTCTCCGGAAAGGAAACGAGTTAAATACTCCAGGGAAACTGACAGGTAAGCCAGAAACTCTTCACTCAGCCTAGGCTTCAAAGCCTAATTGTGAAACCATTTCTTTCTCCAACTCTGCTATTTTCTCTCTCAGGGAGGTGAGGTTATCAAGAGCAGGTTCTGTCTGAACTTTTTGAGCATGAAGTTTACCCCAACGTTTTGACCACAGGGAATATATGTGTTTGCATGGAAGATTGGCTGGCTGCTTCAGCTGCTCAAAGCCAGGGCTGGAGTGGTCATAGTTAGGAACCCTTTCTCTCCACATTAATAATGCTCTACCCCCTTATGGGCCTGATTAGCATGTCATACTCTAGGGCTTTTTCTCTAGGGAACCTCCATTCTCACACATGGGTGCTGAATACATAGTTGGCTGCTGATAGAGATATATAATCTCTAGCTTCCTGTGCTTGTTTCTGGTCAGATAGTTCCCAGGTCATTAGCCCAGAGTTATATAGAATTTATTGATAACCCACTGTGTACAGTTCTGCATTAAATGCAAGGAATACGCAGGTGGACAAGATATATTATCCTTGACTGTCTGAACACAGAATAAGGAAGTCTTAAGTGATGCTGTGTCTCGTAGGGCAGACATAGAGATCTGGTGGAGAAGGGGAGGGCATTTCAACTGGAGGGAACTGCATATACCATGAATGAAAGAGACAGAGGTCATGATGCATTTGAGAAGTTGTAAGTAGCTCTATGGGACTGAACACTGGGGATATATGGTTGAGTGACAGAAAATGAGGCTGGCTCAACAGGCCACTTCGTGAAGTTCATACTCCTTGAAAGCCACGCTGAGACTTTGTCTTAGGGCAGTGGTAGGTTATGAAATTATTTAAGCAGGGTATTGATCTAGTGAGACTTGAGCAGGTCTATATGTTGGTAATCGAAAGAACCAGTAGCCAGGGTAGATTATGCCTTTGGGAAGGGGGAGATGGTTGATGGAGAAAGGCCCCTGAAGAGGCTAGATGGGGTCTGGGGCTCTGACATTCCAACTTATTTGCTCACAGCCCACAGTAGGAGATTATTTTTGAATCATGGCCCAGTAATTGTGTGTGTAAGTGTGTAAGTACTGAAAAAGAAGTCGTCATGAAAAATACTTCCTCACTGTGTGCAGTAAACTCTGATATTTTTAGTCTATTCTGTTTGCATTTATAAGAAGTGCTAAGGTTGGGGCCACTTAGTCAGTATAACATCCCATTGGTTCATTCTCTGAAATACACTGGACTAGGACAAAAGAGGAAGTCAGCTGGGAGGAGAAAGGACACCTTAGCCCTGAGTCAGTTGGGCTGGGTGCAGAAAGAGACCCTTCTCTATTCTTGGCACCCTTCACACCACATTCTGGCTCTCCTCCTTCTTAGTCTTCTCTCCTGCTCCTCTTCCTTTTCTGGGTAATTCCAGATATTCTCCAGGACTCTGCCCTCAGTGCTCCTTTATTCTTGCTGCTCCACCCTCTTGACCTGGACTGTCTAAGGTACCCAAGCCCTCAGCCACCACTAACAGGCTAATAAGTCCTGTGGCTCCATCCCAAGTCAGTTCTGTTTTCTGAGCTCAAAATCACTATTTCCATTTACCTCATGAGCATGTCCTCTTGGGCACCTCTCAGGCTTCTCACACTAAACTATTACTTAATATTATTAAGGTAATTAATAAAAGAAAATTTTATTTCTATTATTAATTTTTTTTTTTTTTTTGGTGAGGAAGATTGGCCCTGCACTAACATCTGTGCCCATCTTCCTCCCTCTTATGTGGGACGCCTGCCACAGCATGGCTTGATAAGTGGTGCATAGGTCCGCACCCGGGATCTGAACCTGCAAACCCCAGTCTGCCAAAGCAGAGTGCACGAACTTAACCACTACACCACCAGGCCGGCCCTGAAAATTTTATTTCTTAATAAATAAGAAACCTCCCCTCTTAAACCTGTTGTATTCCTGTTTCAGAGTAGTAACATTATAGAATAAGTGTCTCCCTGGTCTGACCCTATCTTCTTCCTTTATCCCCTATATCCAGTTAGTGGCCACATCCATAATTAAGCCTTGCCCTCCTTTCTAGCTCACCTCCAAACTGGACTCCTTACTCCCAATCTTTGCTCTTCAATCTTAAGTCCATTCTCTACCCTACCACCAAAACGACTTTTGTAAGCAGAAATCTGCTCCTAAAACTTGCCTGTTTGTGAACATATACCTTGCCTAGAGGGAGGCCTGGGTCCCAGGGTTTCCTTGCCTGAAGGATGAAGTCAAGAGGCATGATTTAGCATGATGTTCAGGGCTTTTCACAGTCTGGCCCAAGCAGCCTTTTGTCAATTCCTACCACTCCTCTCCTGGACAATTTGTATTCTTTCATTTCTCCTTGCCTGTGTCCTCCTTTCCTCCCAGGCTTTTTCTAGCTGACAGACTCATCAGTTGTCAAGACCCAGTTCAGATGTACCCTCTTGTGGGAATTCCTGTCATTTTCGATAATGCCCCTTCAGAGTTTGTATTCCCTCTGCTGTGTTTCCATAGCAGATATCGACTGTTGTCGCATTCATGGCTGAGCTCTTCAATGTGCTTTAAGCATCTATTGACATATTATCCTTCTCCTGTCCTTCCCCATGAACAGGGTCAGGTCTTGGTCATCTCTGTATCCCCAGGACAAAGCCTGTTGCATAGAGAGCAGGCACTCTCAGAGATATTTAATTTACTTAAGAGGAGGCAAATCTGAATCAAGAGGAGAGAGATTTTTATTAGGCTCACAAGCAGGTCACTTTGAAAGTGATGGTGTCTAAGTGTGTCTCCTTCTTTTGCAGTGATCGTAAACCTGTTGGTAAAGAAGGTATTGACAATAGCAGCAAAGGAGGCTGTGTCCAGCAGGCCACTGGCTGGAGGAAGGGGGCAGGGCTTGGATATGGCCATCCTGGATTGGCTTCTGCAGAGGAGGTGAAATGGTTTCCATCTTGTTGGGAGTGGCATGAACCTGGAATATCCTTAACTTCCTCTCACTCTGTAGCCCAGACCTAGACCTGTGTCCTTGCCTTTTAGCTGGGTTTTCTCCATGCCGCCTAAGGACATGAAAGCTGGGGAGCCCATCGGTCTTGATTACTGGGTTATAGACAGACATGCTGGGCCCTTTGCAGTTTGGTTGGTGGTGGGAAGGGGAGGGAGAAGTTGGAATGGCCAATCTTATTCTTACCCGGAGTTAGAGGTGGGGCAGTGTCGGAATCAAGCAGTTTGAGACTGAAGAATCATTTGGTGAAAAGAACCAGGAAATCAGCGATAAAAGGTACAAAGGCATCTCTGAGAGGAATTGTTATCAGAGGTCTTTGATGGCTAAAATTTGAGGAGCGTCAAGTTAGTCCTGGTTCCCAGGAAGGGCTTTGCTCCTCATATTTCTGGAAGAGAAGAGAAGAGAGAGAGAAGGTGATAAAGGGTACGACTGCCCATTTTATGTTGGCTGGTCCCCCTCTGAAAATGCCAACTATAGGAGATAGGCTTCTCATATTTCTGGTTGAATCCTGAAATGATGGCATCACTAACTTCCTTATTCATCTTGGGTATTTATTAATTAAACATTCTAAAAAATTCTCCTGTATCCTGCTTCTTACTGGTCCAGAAATGCTTGTAGTCAAAGACCAGCCCTGAGGCTAATTAATCCATAGAGCTGGCTTCATTGTTTGTCTTTGTTTTGCAGACTGAAGGCCGGATAAGGGGGCCCAGTATGGGGGCTCCAGGAAGAACCAGCAAGAGACAGTCCAACGAGACTTACCGAGATGCTGTGCGAAGAGTCATGTTTGCTCGGTATAAAGAACTCGATTAAAGGGTGGAAACAAGTCCCATAGGACACACCTCCTTCTTATTTTGTTTGTCTGTCTCTCCTTTTATTTTGTTACTGTTCTTGCTGCTAGAACTTTTTTAAATAAACTTTTTTTCAATGTGATTTTTTGGTTGTTAATTTTTCTCCCATAGATGGATGGGGGGGTGGAGCTAATGGTAGGAGGGAGAGAGTGCCTCAGTTGTGGGCCCATTTGAGGTGATGCTGAAATGGCAAGGAGTGCTGCAGTGAGCCCTGAAACACTGCCTCTGTCAGTGTGAGCGGGCAGGTTGCAGTGACCTATCAACTCTAGCTTGTGTGAATGTTGTCAGATTTTTTAAATTCTTTTCCTAATCTAATTAGTGAAAATAGCATCTCATTATTGTTTGTTTCTATTTCTTTGATAACTGCTAGGGCTGAACATATTTCCATATGTTGGTTTACTACTCATTAGACCTTCAAAAGTTTTCTTCTGACTTCCCCATGGTTGGGGGTGGGGGTGCAGTGTGACAACTCTTTTTCTGAGTACGTGCTGGGTGCTCAGTGCTTCACGCATTGTAATCACCACAACAAGTTGGCCTAGTAAGGATTACCACTCCTCTCCACCCACTGCCCCAGCTCTTTTTTCCCTCCATAGCCAAAACTCCAAAGAGGTGCTTGCCCTCTTTGAATCTTTTTAAATTTCCCATCATATCACTCATACCATTTCACAGGATTTGCTTCAAAAGTGAGGTAGGTTTTTGTTTTGATTTGTTTTTGAATTCTTTGCTGTTAAAAGGACTGTATCCTATGAACTTATTAAAACTTTAAAAAATAATTCTTCAAGGTAGCACATTCTAGTATTAAGAATTGCACTTTTCAGATATCTTGGGGAAGAATGTTTCTTAGGAAGAGAACTGCATGTTTAGAAGGGCATTTTGATGGTGTAAGCCAGGAATTTGTAAACTTTTCTATAAAGGGCAAGAGAGTTAATATTTTAGGCTTTACAGGTCAGATGATCTGTTGTAACTACTCAGCCCTGTTGTAGTGAGAAAGCAGTCATAGGCAATACATAAACAAGTGATTGTGGCTGTGTTCCAATAAAACCTTATTTACCAAAACAGGTTGAAGGCCAGCATTGGCCCAGGAGTTGTAGGTTGCCAACTCCTGGTCCAAGGGCATAGTCTGGATACATAAGGCAGGACCAAGGAGGGCTCTGTAAAAAGAAAGGGGGCAGGGATTGGCATTTTGGCGGGGATACACAGTGAGGGGTGGGAGATGTAAGGGGAGGTAGGAATACACCAAAGAGAAAATATTTCCAGCAATAGGAATGGTAAATGTGAATTTAAATTATTTGCCATGCTGTGTCCAGATATAACCCCTTTCTGTTAATCTCTAATAAGTCTTTTTACCCCTCCAAAAGGGAAAACAAACAATCAGGAGCACATTGGCTTAGGGATCAAGAGTCCCAGGTTCTGGGTCTTGCTACCACTAGTGCAGCATTAGAGAAAATGGACCATTTGAATCTTTCCGCCCCAGATAGATAACTCCAAGAGCCCTTCTGGCCTAATTGATGGTCTGCAGGTACATCTGTGGTGCATCTCATTACTTTCTGTCTGACCTTCACTGAGTAGGTCAAAACACTTTGGAAGCTGGTCCAAGTTTGTCCTGAGCTGGCCAGACCTGGTTTTCCTTCTACCTCTGTGTCATCCTGTTGTGCCTTTAGTGAGCTATGAAATATATCAATATTCTTCACTATTGAAGACTCCTGTAGAGGCTACTCAGTTGACTCAGGTTATTGGCTGCCCAGCAGAAGCACCATCAAGTTAATTAAGTGGTCATTCTATGAATGTTTTGAGAGCCTACTCTACTTGTTCCTGGGGCTTATAGCAAGACCAGTGTTGGTCTCTGTGCCCATGAGACTCAGTCCACTGGGGAAGATGGACATTGAGCAATTACTGATGTAATGAGAGCTTTGAGAGAGAAGTACAGCAAGCTATTGGGATGGTATGACATGGCCTTGATTCTCATTTGGTGGCAGCAGCATCTTCCCTGAAGGAAATGTTTAAGCTCATACCTCAGAAACTAGTTTGGGCCACTGCCTGGTTTTGTTTTCTGGTTTTATTTTTGCCACTTTAGTGGAGATTTTGCTGTTGAAAAAAAGGTCTAAAGTATTTAATACATCTTAAAAGCAGTACTTTGGGTATTGATGAAAGTAGGAATGGGTGTGAAAAATGTGTCACTCTGTGATGTCCCTGGGAAGTTCCCTGAGGCCTTTGATCATAATGCCAGCTGCATAAGAGCAGGGATCTTGGGTAATTTTATTCACTCCTCTATCCCTAGGGCCTGGCACAGGGTGCAACACAGTAGGCACTCATTCCACCACTATTAGCTCTGTTTCTGTCTGCAAAACAAGGACAGTGATGATGGCTTTGACCAGGTGGACAGCAGTTGAGGCAGCTAGAAGTGGTCAGATCCTACATATATTTTGAAGGTAGAGTCAACAGGATTTGCTGACAGATTGGGTGCGAGGAAAAAGAAATCATGGATGACTGCAAGTTTTTGTCCTGAGTAACTGGAAGCAGGGAGTTGCCATTTTATAAGCGGGGGAAGGCTGTGAAGGAGACGAAGTTGGGCTTTGGCTGTTAACTTTGAGATGCTACTAGACGTCCAAGTAGTAACTGTTAAATTAACCCTGGAAAAATGACTTCCCTGAGCCCTTGCCTTAGACTAGAGTATCAATGGAATAATACTCTGAAGACCTGCCTTCAAGAATTCTCTTAATTTCTATAAACCTCAGTTTCCTCACCAGCAGAATGGGCTTAATAACAATCTCATAGGTTATGAAGACAAAAATAGATAATATTTGTAAAGCATCTAGCCCAAAATTCTAATTTAGCGTCCAATAATGCAATAGACGATCAACTAACGTTCCTTCTCTTAAAGCCGGATTAAACGTCGTTTTACATCGTATCAGTGAAAGCAATCTGTAGGAAGGCCCTGTAGCTACCGCAAATAATTACTATGCCTAATAAAGGTAAAAGCTCTAATCCGGGTCTGCAAAAGGCAGATTGCCAACTCGGCGGTGGTTTTGAAGATAGGGAAATACGCAGGAAATTAACACAGGGCGTAGTAAGTGACTAGACCGCCCTAGAGACCACACTTCCCAGCAGCCCTCGCGCAGCCAGGCACCTTCGCGGATTGGACACCTCCTCAGGAGGCGGGTGCCGGGGGGAGGGGACAGGCGCGAGGTACAGTGGGTAGGAGACGGCTGTCGACGGAGGCGCCATTTTGTGAAGCGGCCGTATCCTGTTGAAGATTTTGGCGCACAAAACCGCTATTTCTGCTACTTCGGTCCCTCCGGGGGGTAAGTACGGCGGCCGTCCGTATGACCGGCGGTTCTTGCTGTTGGGGCAGGCCTTGTGGAGCATCCCTGTCAGCCGGGAGTGACGGCCGATCAGCCCCAGCCGGATCTCGAGGGACTAAACTACCCGAGGCATTTGGAGGGCCGCGCCCCTCCTCGCCGCCGGCGCTGTCAGCGTTCAGAGGGCGTCCTCCCGCCCAGCCCCAGGCCCGCTTCTTTTGGGCTCTGAGTGTGCGCCTGCCGGGACGCGTCTCCGACTTCCCAGTCCAGCTGATCGTGGAGCCGTCGCTTGTGTCTCGATTCTCCTTGGGGCCGCCCCGGCAGTGTAGCCACCATCGCCCCGCGGCTGCACCTGAATCTGCCCTCTCTGGAACGCTGTTCGGTGAAGGCTGATCTGCGGGCTGGGAACCTCTTGGGGGGCGGGAGGGCGCATGTAGGGAGAAGGGGAAAGCCGGATTCCCGAGTCCTTCGCGCAGGCCGTGGCGCCGCCATCTCGGCCGCGACACCCCACGGAGGTGGGTCTGGGCGCTGCCCACGAGACGAGGGGCGGTATCAGCGATTCTGGCCAGAGCCTTGTTTCTCCCAGATGGTTCTCTTCTGTTTATTAGTTCAGCAAATGTTCGTTGAGCGCCTGCTCTAGAACAGGCGCCAGGGACGGCTGTAACTAGTTTCTTGGACCTCGCACGCATCGAACGTGTTCTTAGCCGTGTGATGTTTTATCACCGCCAGGGCGCTGCGGGGCCCGGCTGGCCGCCTCAAGGGCCTGTGGTGGTCAGGACTGGCTCAAGACGTGGTGGTTATTGTTACCGAGGAATTAAATCGTGTAGAGGTTTGCTCTTGTCTGACTGAGATAGCTTTGGATCAGCCGTTGCGTTATAAATGGAGTAGGTTTCAATCAGCTCAGCGTCCCCGATACTGAAAGGTTTTGAATTTTTCATCAGAAATTTTTGAAGTTCATGTTGCTCCTTGTATTAATAAGGACGCTTTGATTAATGTTTTAACGGTCAACTACCCCACTGGAGTTGCTTTGATTCAGAACAGAGGGAGCTGATTGCAGTTCTGCCCTTTTTGCTTTGTAATTCTGAAATAAGAGCAGGGAGAGTCTTCTGCTTTCATCCTTTTATGGGTTTGTTACTGAATATGGAATCTAATATTTTTAAGTTTGCTTCGTCTTCCTGCTATGCTCATTGTTAACAAACATGGTTTTAATGTTGACAGTTGATCCCCACCTCCCTCTCCCTCACTTTAGAGAATAACTGTTAACAGTTTGATGAAATTCCAACCTCAGTAGTCCCAGCTTACAGAACGATTGAATTAAGTGATCTCTCAGATTTGCAGCAACCAATCTCTCTTGTCTCCTAGAAAAAACAAAATTTGAACCTCTGGGAGCAGTGTGTTAGATCTTCAGTAGGACAATGGGTTCAGACAAACGGTAAGTTCCTGCTGTACACACCTTTGATCTCAGCATTTCATTAGGGACTGAACAATTTGTTAAAAATTGTTTATCAAACAAATATTTGAGTGTCTTTTTATGCCAACTATTGCTGTGAGCACCTTCATGATCCTTGCTCTCACAAGCATGTAGTTTAGTGAGAGAATTAAAGTACTGTGTGAACCGTGCTGTGATAAAGGAAGTTGAGGATGCTGTTAGAACACATAGAAAACATGTGTTTTCCAGAAAACAGCCGGGAAAGCTTCCTGGAGAAAGTATTCTCTAAGGTGAAGCCTGAGGGTAAGTAAGAACTTGGCGAAGGAGGGCAGGGTGGAGTGGGTCACTGAGGGTTCCTAGTGCAGATAATAGCCTGTGCAGAAGCTGGGAGATCAAAAGTCTAGCACTTTGCACAGTACCTGGCTGTAGTAAGTAATCAGTGAATACGAGTTCTTGTTATTGTTCCCTGCATAGCAAGATGATCCAAATTTTTAGAGCTGAAAAGCTTTGGACCATGAGTTACATGGAAAAAAAAAGAAAAACTACTGAAGAATTAGTAGAGAATTAAGATGAGAGCGTTTGGCTGCTGTGTCACCTATGGATTCTCCCACTCAAACCATTTGATTTAAACACACAACCTTTACTTATTCAGCCACCTGCCTCCTTAGTATTGAGGCCATTTGCAGTGATGGATCGAATTGATGGCCCAGAGGGACTCAGGAAATGTTCATGTCACATGATGTCACTGCTTTAATGCTGTGTCAGCAGTGTGTGGTTCCAAATAACTTATTATTAAATTAATATTTACCTTTTTAGGGTCTCTCATCCCCATACTTCACATCATGAAATAGTCCTAGGCTACTTGTTTCATTGGTTTCTTTTTACTAAGTTTGTATACTCTAAATGAGACCCTTATAAACCTTTCCCTTGTCTTGTCCTTACACAGTAATAGTAGTAGTAGTCTTGTCCTTACTTTTAAACCTGGTAAACAATTTATGAAAGAACTATAACTGTGGTCAAGGGAGTTTAATTCTCTTGTTTTTAGATTTTCCTGTGAAGCCCAGTGCTGTCCAGTAACCAAAAATAAACCAGATGTTATAGGAAATAATGTTCTCTGATGATGCTAGTTGTGTCTAACAAATGAACTACTTGGTTAACTGCCTGATATAAAGACTAATTTAACTAGGTTGTTGGTTCATTTCCCAAGTAGTGTGATACCCTTGAGAGTGGATGAGTCACTCCTTTGAAATTGGGTGAAATGCTCATAATTGCTTTCTTTCTATCTTTGATCCCTAACATCTGAATCAAGGATGAAAGGGGTGATGTGTAGACCACAGGCTTGGGAAATCGCAGGATAAACTTCGACAACCTGACCCTTTCTCAATAATATTAAATCCAGACATTTGGTAGCTGTGTTTTCAGATTTAGCATCAATTCCTGAAAATTACCTTTGCATTTAGGGATGTAGATGTTTTCCTAATGGCTGTCTTTGTGAACTGGAATTCGGTGATAAGTTTTAAGGGATACATTAAGCTATTTGGATATCTTATAAACTGAGCTGTGGGGTGTGTGTGTTTTCAACCATGTTTTCTAGAGGTACAAAATGTGATTTACTTTAGAGTAAATGAAAATTATTTTCCCTGGCAGAGTGAGTAGAACAGAGCGTAGTGGAAGGTACGGTTCCATCATAGACAGGGATGACCGTGATGAGCGTGAATCCAGAAGCAGGCGGAGGGACTCAGATTACAAAAGATCTAGTGATGATCGGAGAGGTGATAGATACGACGACTACCGAGACTATGATAGTCCAGAGGTGAGTAACCAGCAACTGTATGGAGTTGTTACAATTATGAATTGTATGCACAAAACCTCCAAGATTCTTGAAATGAAATAAGTATCCCAAGTGTTGAAATCTTTCCTTTTATTATATTCAAACTCTCTACTATTCTAAAATCTATTAAGTTGACTCTAACCCTCAAAGACAAACTGAGCCTTATAGTGATAGAAGTTATTGACCAGGGTTTACGTAGGGCTCACCATGTACCAGGCACTATTTTGAGCACTTGACTTACATGTACTCATTTACATCTCTCTATAACCCTATAAGGTAGGCGTTATTCCTGTTTTAAAGATGAAGCAATCATGGCATAGTATAGTCATGCGCTGCATAACACCATTTCAGTCAATGATGGACCACATATACAATGGTGGTCCCATAAGATGAGTACCATATAGCTTAGGTGTGTCATAGGCTATACCATCTAGGTTTGTGTAAGTACACTCTGTGATGTTTGCACAATGACAAAATTGCTCAACGACACATTTCTCAGAACATATGCCCATTGTTAAGAGATGCATGACTGGAATATACCAGTCCTATGCCTCAGAAGGTGTTTCTAAAAGTTGTAGTTTCAGTCATCTTAGCATAGCTTTTTTCACATTCTTTTTCATATGCTTACATAGGGTTGTTTAGAAGTAATTGTGCTGCCCATATAATTTTGCAGGTTTTTTTCCCTTTTTCTACTTTTTCCATGCATATCATCTTCATATTGTAACAGGTAATGGTATTTCATTGTGTGTTGGTGTACTACAGTGAGTTGTTAAACCATTCTTCCTGAACTAAACGATTGTTGCCAGGGTTTTTTTTTTGGTTTGGATTTTTTTTTTTTTCTGTTTCAGTAAACATTGTGGTAAACATCATCATGAAGTTCTCCTATCATCTCTATTGTCCCTAAAGATAAATTCCTAGGCCTGGATCAAAGGGTGTAAATCCAGTATGATTTTAATTGTAATTTTGTTTATTGTAAATCAGAGAGAACGTGAAAGAAGGAACAGTGACCGATCCGAAGATGGATACCACTCAGATGGTGACTACGGCGAGCATGACTATAGGCATGACATCAGTGATGAGAGGGAGAGCAAGACCATCATGCTGCGCGGCCTTCCCATCACCATCACGGAGAGCGATGTAAGGGGAAACAACAGTTCTAACGAGCAGTCCAGTAGGCACAACGAACTTTGAGCTTCTACCATTATTTGCTAGTGTTTTTGTTTTATCTCAAGCTAATATCTTAGCTAGTGGAATATATTTCACTATTTTCAGAAGTTCCTTAACTAGAGGGAGCAAGTCTTGTTCCTTCAATAGCCCTTAGAAGGTAGTCAGTACATTTTAATTGAAGTGGTTACTTATTTGGTGAGCATGTATCAGTAAAAACACTTTCTTCATGATCTGGCTGCCCTTTGATTTGATGAAAATTATGCTGTTCATTTGAAATCTCTGAGAAGCCTGTTGAAAAGGAAGGCCATTCCCTGGCTCCCCACTCTTCAGACTGGCCAGCTAGGGCCTTGGTGTACTGGGCACTGCCTGATTTCCAGTGGCATCTCTGGCCCTCACCCAATCCTTCCAGCCACATCTACTACCTGCTTCCCCTGCAGGCCACTTTGGACATGTCCATTGTTCTACTAATGTGCCTTTTTCTGCTTGAAGGCTCCTTTATGTGAAGCCTTTCCTGATCTACCAGGCAGGATTTCTTCTTTATTCTCTTCCCAAAGCACTGTATTCAGATATACATGTAGCACCTGTACTGTGGCTGTCAACATGCATATCTCATTTCCCCCATAAGACCATAGATCTCTGAAAACAGGCTTCTATGTGAACTGATCATCTCTGTGTCCCCCACCCTTGAATGCAGGAGGCTGCTCTGTTGTTGGTGAAGTGAATGTGAGATTTTGAAATATGTTTTTAAAAGATGTAAATGCACAGCATTGTGCCAGTATCTAATTGTCCTGGAGTATTCAAAAACATATTCTGACTAATGTTTAGTGAATTTTAGACAAAGCTGAAGATAAGTATTGGGTTTACACAGCTTTGGTCTTCTAAGAAACACTGGAGGTGACAAATGTGAGATAGAATGTTAGGTTTAATAGTGGGTAATCATTCCATTATTTGTGATCCACTGCACACCTATTACAGTATGTACTGTGTTAGACACAACAGTGATGCAGAGCCACAGATCCTGCCTTGAAAAAGCTTATGGGTGAATAGCTAAGGTCAGCAGATGATGAAGACAATGCAGAGTAGAAAGGGATCAGTGTTGGATGAGGTCCTTTGAGAAAGGTCTTGTGGAATGGCTCTGGAAGCTTCTTCAAGGGAGGTTGTTATTAGTGGAGGATAAGAAAAGGCTGCAGTTGAGCTAATTGTTGAGGGATAGAAATGTTTTGGTCTGATGGAGAACTGGGGAAGAGGTATGGTGGACTGGCCCTCCAGGCGGAGGGATCACATGAGCAGACCTGGGAACAGAAAGATACTGAATCTAGGGGCCAGCCCAGTGGCCTAGTGGTTAGTTCGGAGCACTCTGCTTCGGTGGCTGGGTTCAGTTTCCAGGCATGGACCTACACCACTCATTGGTGGCCATGCTTTGGTGGCGACCCACATACAAAATAGAGGAAGATTGGCACAGATGTTAGCTCAGGGCCAATCTCCCTCAGCAAAAAAGGAAAAAAAAGATACTGAGTCTAGATAAGGCCTTGCAACCAGCTTGATTTGACTGAAATCAAAGGCTTTTAGCAGGAGAGAGGCAGATGGAAAGGTGCTGTTGGGGCCAGGTGCTGAAGATTTGCCCTAAGCTAACAGCTGTTGCCAGTCTTCCTCTATTGTATGTGGGTCACCACCACAGCATGGCCGCCAGTGAGTGGTGTAGGTCCATGCCCGGGAACCGAACCCAGGCCACCAAAGCAGAGCATGTCAAACTTAACCACTAGGCCATGGGACCAGCCTCAGTGCTAGAGTCTTTGAAAGCCCAGCTTAGTATAAAAGAAAGTTACTGAGGGTTTTGCCTGGTAGCAAAAGCTGTGCAGGTTAGAATGATGGAGGGAAAGAATGGTCGTGGGTAGACAGAGAAGGCAGAGCTGAGCTCAGGTAGTGGCAGTAGTGGGCATGTGGAGTAGGGGTTGCAAGAAATTCTGCAGGAGTCAATTTAGGAAAGTTTGCTTGTTGATAAGATTGCCCCCTTAAGGAGTCTGTTAGGCCTGTGGCCCAAGGAGCCTGCAGAGGAAGTCGGTCACATGGGGAGAGCAGTGCCCTAGCTGACCTTTGGGGTCTCCCTCCTGGTAATAAAACAGCATTGTAATGCTGTGTATTTCAAGGCTTCTTCAGGGACGTAGAACTGCTTACCATAACAAAGCTGGTTTTCAAAGTAGAATTTCTGAGGTCCCCAAATATTGTGCAGTATTATTAGAAAATGTACTTATTGGGATCTTTAAAACATTTTAAAATTATAGTATTTAATTTTCTCCTGAACTTTAGTTTATAACTTTCATTATTGTATGCCTCTTTAGTCTCCCCATTGACATGTGTTAAGAGTAACTATCTTTAACTTTGTTACTATATATGTTACTATATCACTACTTTTATAGTAACTGTCTTTAGTTACTCTGGTGACTAACTTTTTAGTTACTATGTTACTAAGAGTGAACCTGAGTCACTGTGTCAAGTCTGGCTCATTGTGGCACTTCTCAAACTCTTTTTCAAAAAATAGATACAGTGATTCTCCTTGTTGCACTGCAAAGTCACTGCAAATACTGAACCATCCTTCCTAGGGACAATAACAAAGTTAGGTTCCTGTGAGCCTCTGATCACAACATTTTTATCAACAGATCAATACATAACCTTGTTTTATGTGTATTCTGTTTAGAAATGCCTTATTTAATATATATTGTTGATTCATTAACATTGAACTCACAGCCAGCAGCACTGTAACTCATGCCTGAATGAAGCTTATTTAACACACGTATTTTCTCTGTAAGGGACACCACAGCCTTCTTGTGCTTAGGAACACTAGACAGCACTTCACCACTGCACTTGGAGAGCCATTTTAAACAGTGAAATCAACAAAAAGTACAAAATTGTGAAAAACTTGGCACTAAAGAGACTGTAAAAAGGACACTTGTATACAGTCTGAAAGCTGAAACAAGACAGAGCATCACCTCAGCCAGGAACACGTGCATCAAGCAACTCAAATCTTTCACTACTCTGCACATGTTCCCAAATGACCATGCAACTACTGCAAGTATTGATTTAGAGTTGCAAATTTTAGTGAGTAGGCAAATTTGCAAATATGGAATCCACAAATAATAAGGGTCAACAGTATATAATCCTGCAGCCTTCACACATAATTATCGAAAGTTGGGGCCACTAAGAATCTCTCTTTCACCTGGGAGTGTTGCTGCCTGGTATGATTGATAAAGAAACTAATGTATTTTTTTTTTCTATCATTGCCTTTTGCAATAAGTATTTGGTCTGACATCAGTAACAATCCTGCCAGCCAGAATTCTTTCTTCTAGGCCCCGTTAATGTTTATTTTGATTTATTAGGAGCCTACGAAAGTTATGAGCTTTGTTAATTTTCACCATTAATATAAATGTAAGAAAATTATTTCTTTCTTAAGATGTGCAGAAAATGTTTATCTTAAGGGAATTCCTCACTTTTTGGCTATTGATTCTTGATCATATACTTCAGAGGACAATGACACATTCTCTGCTTCTTTTAAATCTCATTTTTTCTCTGCTCCTTTAGAACAAAGAACAGTAAGGTTAGACTAAAGGAGGGAGGCTTGAGAAACAGCATGCCATGAGCAAGACTGTACCGTAACATGAATAGTTGTGTCTGAGGGAAATTCCCAGGCAGCATATAAAGAGTGCCTTCAAGGCTGTTATATATAATACATTAATTTCTATGAGAAGTGTTCCTTCTTTTATTCTATTTTTAGAATAATTGCGTTTTGATGATAGAAGTTAAAAACTTGGCTAATTACGCAGTTGATATAACCCCCAGTCCTGAACTTTCTTTGGTGTGGAGTGATTTGTGGCTGAAGCTTTAACTATAAATGTGTGAAACCCTGTGCAGATTCGAGAAATGATGGAATCCTTTGAAGGCCCTCAGCCTGCAGACGTGAGGCTGATGAAGAGGAAAACAGGTGAGAGCTTGCTTAGTTCCTGCTGTTCTGGTTCTCTTCCCCACTCCCACCTCAGTCCCTAAAGAACATCCTGATACCCCCAATCTTCAAGCACATGAATTCAGAATGAAAGGTTTGCCATGGCTAAGGAATGTGACTCTTTGAAAACAATGTTAGAGAGCATCTGAGGACCTTTTTAAAAACTTTGTTTTTAGGGGCTTTTTTTTCCTTCGGTAAGTAGTGATTTATAAACTCCTTGTTTGACTGTTTGTAGTCGGTTGCATGGTTACTTTTTAAGCGTGGAATCAAATCGAGTGGCGTTTAGTTCAGGCGGCTTGGTTCCTTGCCATGGCAAAGTATCAAGAAGATCCCCAAGTCAAGTCACATTTGTAAAGCTGCTTCCCAATTAGCTTTGTCACGCAGTGTTGAAGCAGTGGGAGATTCACCTGTTATAAAGGAACTGACTAACACGAGTATCCCGTCTATATCTGAATGCTGTCTCTAGGTGTAAGCCGTGGTTTCGCCTTCGTGGAGTTTTATCACTTGCAAGATGCTACCAGCTGGATGGAAGCCAATCAGGTTGCTTCACTCACCAAGTCTAGATATTCATGAAAATGGAACAAGTCTGTACAATTAAAAAAAAAAAAGGTTGAAGGAGTGGTTTGTTCCAAAGGAGTGACTTTAAAAAAAAGAAAAGCTTTGTATATATTAAAATTGATATTACTAGAATAAATACAGTACCAAGGACTGTATTACAGAATTTGCTCTGCCTTTAAACATGGCTACCTCGCAGAGCTTTGTTAACCATGGAATACCTGTCTAGTAATTACCAAAACACCTTAAATATTCCCTTTTTCCCTACCCGATGATATTCCTATTCATTATGTCCATTGAGAGTAATCTTAGAATATCCAACTCTCGATTTGACAGTGAAAAGAATATAATGGAAGTCTTCTGCAGGCATTTTATAAGTAATTCCTTGTTTCTGCTTGGAGACCACAAGCCTAGAGGCATAAGTGCTCATGTGGGTCTTCAAGGACTTTTAAGGACCTAGTGGAATTTATGAACAATAAGTCTGATGAGATTAGCCTGGGAGCTGGTGTCCTACTGCTGTCTAATCTAGTTAGAGTGGCATTAACGTTCTAATCTCCCTGAGAATGCCTTTTCTAGTCTGTTCAAAGCAAATCATTGATGGTTCTTTGATGTAGCATTAACTGAAGTGTCCTACAGTTTGTCAAGATAATATTCAGTGCTTGGCACTTAAATAACATTTTTTGCCAGAACTCCAAAGCACAGTATTGAATGCCTTAACTAAGTGCATTCTGGGAAATTTGCTTAACTCATTGCATTGCTTTTCTGCAGCATTCTATGATTTGTAACCCATAAATAAGAGTTATACTCTTTGATTGGTAATATATTGCCATTTATAACAAGACTCACTAATGAGGGTATCCTTTTGATTGACAGATTTGTTAGATTTTTAAGCCTCTCTTTTTCTTAACCCAGAGGTGACAACCTAAATAAAAATAGATCTTCATTCATTTTATATCATGGACACCATGGTATATGTAAATTCAGAATGTACACAAGCTTCATGTGGATCCACTTTCTTGATATGACAGCATCTTTTGATGCAGTGGATGTGTCAGAATGACCTGCCTAGGAGTTTAAAACTCCTAAGAAATTAAAAGCTATAAGACATTTAAAAGTCTCCACAATTTTAATGTATACAAAGCTATGTTAATATGTAATACTTCATTACAGTTCAAATTCACTCCAGAAATAAAAGGCCAGTAGGATTAGGGATTCAGTGGTAGTTTGGAGTCTCCCCCAGCACACATCCCTCCTAGTGGGATGACCTATTGACATATATCCCAACTTCTTTATTTTTACTTCTGTACAACACAGTGAGTGGATGACCCTTCAGCTCTTTCCCTCCTGGGCAGATATAGAGTCTTGCTTTTAGATATTGCAGAAACAACATTCACAGCATGTCTTAACTCTTCCAAGATTTGCAAGAACCAAATTGCTCAACAGTATGTATGTTTAGAGGGGTTAGACTTCTTTTAAATATCTGCATATCTAACCTCCTACTTAAATCTGTTCTGATAGTGTCAGAACACCCCGCTCCCTTCTCCTTCCTCCCAAAAAAAGAAAAAGAAGGTGCTCTTGTTAAATGAAGGCTCTTTGGGGGCAGTTGCTGTGTATACTCTTGGCTAGACTGACTCAGCTCAGAGTTTTGACCTTTTAAAATTAAGTCCCTTTTAGTCACATGGTTGACTTGAAGGATGAGGTGGTGTGTGAACATTTATGAACTTTTCCTGCCCCCCCCCCCCGAAGAAACTTCGTTGGCCTCCTGGTTACTCATCTTGAAGAGAGTACCATATATTTCACTGGAAAACACATCTGTCACCTAGGACATTACATGGTTGCAGTTGGCAGGAAGAAATCTCATTTAGCTGTTTTAGAGTCGATGGCATTCAGAATAGTCCCTGCTGAGAAAGAGTTGTAACCAGATTCCCTTGAAAAATGAGTTTCCCTCCCCTTGTCTACCAAAGGACACATCCTGAAGCAGGAGTTTGGGGAAAGGGGAAAAATAAAGGCTTTTACTTTGCATAAGGATGGGGGACTGGGGGAAAAGTGAAGCAAAGCCCAAGGACACCATGCTAAAGGGCTAAAGTAGGAGACAACCTCAGAACTGGGAGAGTTGTGTCTTCTGCTTTTTGAAATAGACTGTCACTCTCAGGCAGCCTGTCAATGCTGAATGTTAGGACTTCTGTCTCTGCTGGAGACACGGCCTGGCCTGGTGCATGTCAGCGTTTAGTGTTTGGCAGCTTTCTCAGCACTCCCTGACTCCGTTTACCTTTACTCCGCATCCCATTCTCTTACTGCCTATCTGAAGGATTGGATGGGCAGAGTATAGGTGGCGGTGGTTGGTCCTCCCCGTATGTTGTCCATTTAATTCCAGAGCACTGATTTTTCCGAAGTGTGCTCTGCCCTGGGAAAATGGACACATGTTCCTCACAATGGGAATAACTAATCACTTCTTTTTTTACAGAAAAAGTTGGTGATTCAAGGAAAGCACATTGCAATGCATTATAGCAATCCCAGACCTAAGTTTGAAGATTGGCTTTGTAACAAGGTAAGCTTGTGTTCTTTTCAAATAGATAAAACTCCTTTGGAGTTTTGTTGTTTTCTATTTGTTTGTTTGTTTCACTGTCCAAACAAGGAAACTAGTAAGTACACAATCACCAGCTTTTATCATATGGTGATTTTTGTGCTTTGTGACTTTCCTTGGGTCCTCCTGTGTAGGTATTAGAGGACAGAATTCCCTGAACACTAGAGATTTTGTTTATTAGGATCCAGGTTCTAAGCCCAGTGTTTCAACTAAGATATTAGGTTTGTTTCACTTTACTGTTTCTTGAATTCTAGAGCTCTCATCTTTTCATGGTCTCTTAATTACATTAACAAAAATCCTTGGGACCTTGCTCAGATTATATAAGGTCTGTTATGGTCCTGTCACCAGTGCACCATTTTGAACTTGGGTGTTGCCATTGACATTTTGAGAGTGCTCAAACTCTGTTCTGCGTGTGTCCCATGTCCAGTAGGGGACTAGACAGTATTCCATTTACATTGTGTTTGTGTATGTGGGGTGGTCCGTATAGTGCTCTTCTGACGTAAGGAAGAACTTTGCCAGAGTTTTTGGGTGAACTGAAACTTTTCCCCATTTGATAAAAATAAAATTCTACTTCAAAATACATCAAGATTTGTTTTTCTTGAAAGAATTCACATAGTGAAGCATTCTGAATTTTTAGGTGAATGCCCCTTTGTCTTGGATACATGATATCACTTTCTGCTTGCTTTATGTAGCTTACTAAGACTTGCCCATGGCCCTGTTGCCTGAACCCACATTGTTACTAGTAAACCTAGCCTGCTGTGAGAAATAATTACAGAGAAAACTTTTTTTTTCCAGTGCTGCCTTAACAATTTCAGGAAAAGACTAAAATGCTTCCGATGTGGAGCAGACAAGTTTGGTAAGCCCAGATTCAGCTGTTTGGAATATGCATTAAAACCTGACTAATTAGATTGTCTGTGAACCTGAGGAAAAATATAGGTAACTTGTGTGTTTTCCTTAAGCCTTCTTACCTTAGGTTGGGTAAATGCTGCTGATGATTGTGAGAGTGCACAGTTCTTTTATTTTCCAAAATTGTTTGCTTGCCTGGCTTGCATTCTGCATCTGCTTTTCTTTAGTACAAAGGTAATGTCAGTCCTTCACTGGCCCAATTTTTACATTCCATGTTTATCATGTCAAAATTAATGAGGTTTTACTGTAGCCTCAAATGGTTGAAAAAGAAAAAAAAAATCACTGCTACATGTACTTAGAATTAAAACTTTGGAGTTTGAATGTATTTCATTACTAAAAATACGTTGGTTTGTTGTTTGTCTTCAATTACCGAGTCTCCCCCTCTTCTTCCCTTTTTGTAGACTCTGAACAGGAAGTGCCCCCTGGAACCACAGAATCAGTTCAGTCTGTGGATTACTACTGTGATAGTAAGTTCAAGGATAATCTTTTGGCCTTTATGTTAGAAGTTAACCTCAGTTGGAATTCTTTGTTCCCTTACCCTTTTTTAATAAGCAGCAGCAGCTTCAGGTTGTCCCGTAAGAGACTGAATCTTCTCCATGTCAAAGTGAAAGATAACACTAGGAACCTCCCAAAATGAATTTGTTTGTACTTTAACCTGCCTTGAAAAGCACTGGTGGTGGGAGTGCATATATATATATATATATATATGTCATTTGTCTCATTCACCCCCAGCAATCATACTTCGAAACATAGCTCCACACACTGTGGTGGATTCCATCATGACAGCGCTGTCTCCCTACGCGTCCTTAGCTGTCAATAACATTCGCCTCATAAAAGACAAACAGACCCAGCAGAACAGAGGCTTCGCATTTGTGCAGCTGTCTTCTGCAATGGTGAGATGCTCATTGAATCTTTCCTTTTAAAGAAACTGAGCTTTAAGAGGCAAATGTGGTTTATCCAATTGTAATACTATCTGTGAGGCTCCTGGAACCCAAAGTTCAAGACTACATGATGACAGTTACTGCAGTGCTAAATTACAGACTGATTACTTCAGTTAGTGGTAAAAATAATGCGTATACATGTCGATAACCGGCAGAACTGAAGTTTGAGCCATGGTTTAGTTCTACCTTCATGTCCTGGAGGAAAGGGGGGTATTTTTTTCCTCAAGGTTTCATATCTGCAGAAAACAATGAATTGCCGGTCTTTTTAAAGAGAGAGTTCTGTTTCTTTGAATGGGGTAGGTAGTAGGGAGAGATTTTTAATTACATGACAAAATTGTTTTTCTTCACATTCTTCTTCAGGATGCTTCTCAACTGCTTCAGATATTACAGAGTCTACATCCTCCTTTGAAAATTGATGGCAAAACTATTGGGGTTGATTTTGCAAAAAGTGCCAGAAAGTGAGTAGCTTCCTTGTCCTTATATCAGACTGTTGCATCTGCACACTCATCCAGGGATGCTTTGCTAACTGTACCCTAAGCCCATGTTCTCTATACTGAGACACTATCTGTGGTTGCCAAGGCCAGCAGGAAGACAGTTGTGTCCTCTTAGAGTTTATTCCCTCCTGTCCTCAATAACCACTTGCCAGAAAACTTCAGAGCAGGACAGAGGCAGACATGGCAGATGGGTTGAGAATATGTGCTATGCAAACTGCTTCAAGATAGTGCAAACCCATCTGGAAAAAATCCTTTCCTTACAGAACAGCATACTAATAGCTTCATGCATATAGACCTTCAGTCTAGCGATGTAAATTTCCCATTTCTAGTATCATTGCTCATCTGACAGACACCTTAGTAGATGGCAGGGTATAAAGTAGACCAGTGATACTACAGGGACACTTGCCCACTGAGGAATTTGCCCATGAACACCCCTCCCCACTCGGAAATGTGGCCTTGCTGGCATTTGAGACCTCCCAACAAAGGCTGGAGTGAATTGCTGTTTCCTTGGCAGTTTGGGAGCACTGATTGGGAGCATATTGAGATAGACCACGTGATTGGATCTTTGTGGTTTCAGAGACTTGGTCCTCCCAGATGGTAACCGGGTCAGCGCCTTCTCTGTGGCTAGTACAGCCATTGCTGCTGCTCAGTGGTCATCCACCCAGGTAAGATGGAGGATCTTTTTGCTCAAAGTTGTGTGGTGGTGATGCCCGAATTCACAGAAGTGACCTATTCTATGGTACTTGCCTTAGAAGCTCTCTAAAACATTTTTAGGGAATACTTCATAGCTTCTTTCCTTGATGTCCACTAAGTTTGTCTATGTTTCCTCTTTCTTTTGACATTTGGTAGTCTCAGAGTGGAGAAGGAGGCAGTGTTGACTACAGTTACCTACAGCCAGGCCAAGATGGCTATGCCCAATACGCTCAGGTAGGTAGATTTGACCAGCATCCAACTTCTGGTCCGCAGAGTATGTCTGAGAATAGCAGCTTTAACGGTGGACTTTTTTTCAGTACTCACAGGATTACCAACAGTTTTATCAGCAACAAGCTGGAGGATTGGAATCTGATGCATCATCTGCATCAGGTAGTAAACTTCATCTCCCTTTTATCTTTTGCTTAAGCAACTATGACTGAGGAGATACAACTAGATGTTCTAACTAGACCCAAAGCTACTAGTCTTATCTCCCTGCAAGACTGAGGGGGGCACATTCAGGGTTGTCACCACGTGCCTAAGGGTCTGGGAAAGATTAGGTTGCTTATGTACACCAAGAGCTGATAACAACCTCTTAGAGACCATGTCGTAATGAGTGTTTGTCCTTGGAATTCAACTCTGTATTTCCCCTCTCTGTGTTTTAGGGAATCGTGGGTGCCCACATAGGTTCAGTTGAGCAGAGGGTGTGGCCCTAGAGTCTGGTGACAAGACATCAATCAGAAGGGTCACTATAAGAAGACTTTGCTTTAGTTTTTGGTCCAGAATTATAAGAACCTTATAGTTAAATCTTTTTTCAACGCCCGAGCAGATCTGGATTCTTTCTTCCCTTTGTTCTTCTCAGTCATCATACAGAATGTTTAACTTTGTGTGTCACGTTCTAGTAGGATTATAAATATGAACATGTCATAGGTTCAAGGGTACTTAATGAGAATTAGGTTATTAAGAACTGACATATACAAAAACAGAAGGCTAGGTTGGGCATTACAGATAAAGGGGTTTGGCTTAGAGTTCAGTGCCTTGGCTCTTCCTAACCCCTGTGTTTACCATCAGGCACAGCGGTGACCACCACCTCGGCAGCTGTAGTGTCCCAGAGTCCCCAGCTGTATAATCAAACCTCCAATCCACCTGGCTCTCCGGTAACCTGTCATCCTAAACACAGACTGTATTTAGGGGAAACCTTATTTTGCTGTACAAGTATTATCCTTTCCTGCTGTATGAACCAGGATTGAATAATACACACACATTCCAACCTTACTTGTCTCTGACTGATAATATTAGGTAATAAAATAATTTTGTGTATGTATTTTAAATATAAGATTCCCAACAGTATATTTATACTTTGTGCACGCTTCCACTTGACCTGTAGGAAGAAAGTTGCCAGCATGTGTCTTGCTCAAGGCTTTCCTTAGATAGTTGCTACAGTGTGTCTGTCAGGGGAGCCCTTCCTCCTGGATGATTGCAGTGATTTAGTTCTCTTAAGAGGCTTTACAGTTGAAATTATATTGAAGCTGCTGTTCTTTCCAGACTGAGGAAGCACAGCCTAGCACTAGCACAAGTACACAGGCCCCAGCCGCTTCCCCCACTGGTGTAGTTCCTGGTACCAAATATGGTAAGCCAAACCTCATGGGGCTGTTGATAGTTGGAAGGTCCTAGTTGTTGTCTTTGTTTAATAAGAGTTCCTCTCCCTTTGTGGATATCAGAGGGACACTTGGGGATGTGAGAGAAGACCATTATGGCCTGCTGCATCTCGGTGGCTTGGAATTTGAAGTGAAGCCAGTTTCCTACCTGGAATGACTGTGTGCTGGATTTTGTTTTTGCAGCAGTGCCTGACACGTCCACTTACCAGTATGATGAATCTTCAGGATATTATTATGATCCAACAACAGGGCTGTACTATGACCCCAACTCACAGGTAAATGCACTGTTTTCCTCCTCAGTTTCGCTAGAAATATCTTAGTTTCACTAAGTCCATTTATGAGGCATGAAATGAAATATCCCTTGCAAAGGAGCAAGTAACCCAGATTAGTTTTAACCTTCAAAACCACCAAGATCCAATTTTTATTTTAGGATTTAAATTTTTAATTTAAGGGTTAAAAAAATGTTTTGAGGTATAATGTGCATATAGAAAAATGCACAAAACTGAAGTATGCAGTTCTGTGCATGTTTACATGTATTTATAATACGTATACTGTTACTGGACACATGAACAGGTTCTTTACTCACTACACAATAGGGGCCAAATGAAAACTGGAACGCCAGGCTTATGGCAAGGAAAGAGTTTTTATTTCGGGTGATGTCAGCCAGGAGACGAGAGTGAGCCCTCAAATTTGTCCTGTCTCCCCAAAAGATGGGAGGCAAGGGGTTTTAAAGGTTGTGAGGAATGCAGCTGCTTTTAGGGAGGGGGAGCCTGTGGCCTTGCTGGTCAGCACTTTCCCATCAGCCTGCGTTTGGCCTTGTGAGGCTGCTGGCAGGGAGGAGGATGACGAGATAAGGGAATCGGAATTGCAGGTGGGGGGTCCTTGGTTGTCTGTCTCTATGGTGGATGGTGGATTCTGGTGCCAGGAAGCCAAGGAGTTGGGGTCTGGGAGCTTCAGCTTCTTGATATTCTCTGGATATCAGTTTCCCTGTGACAACGCTTCAAAAGACCCATAACTAGCCAAAACTTTAGTGTGAGCCCAGCACGAGGCCACGTGGGTTTTTAACAATTTGTAGCTTCTGTTTGCCTTATGAGGTTCTGGGATACAAAGTTGAAAAAAACTGATGTTTACTTATGAATGTAACTTAGAGAAGCAGGGGAAAAGGATGAGTGCTTTTGGTTTTAACCCCATATATGCTGGGTTTAATGTAGGGGAACTGATATCAGGGCTGGCATCAATTCCAGCACTGAAATAAGAGAGAGAACATTCCTAGCACATTGAAAGTTTCCTCATGCCCCTTGCCCCTTCAGTAACCACTGTTCTGACTTCTATTACCATGGATTATTTTGTCAAGTTAAATTTTATAGGTGGCTGTTAACCTTTTGCTGTTACTCTTTATATAAAGACCTAGAAACTTTTAAAGTGTGATTTTTCTTCCATATATTCTTTTTTTTAAATTGAGATAAAATTCACATAATATAAAATTCACCATTTTAACCATTTAGAGTGTACAATTCAGTGCTTTTTAGTACATTCACTGTGTTATGCAACCATCACCACTATCTAATTCCAGAACATTTTCATCACCCCAAAAAGAAACCTTATACCCATTAAGCAGTCACTCCCTAGTCCCTTCTCACTCCAGCAACCACTGTCTCTGTGGATTTGCCTATTCTAGACATTTCATATAAATGGAATCAGACAAAATGTGACCTTTTGTGTCCAGCTTCTTTTACTTAGCATTCCTGTATATTCTTTTTTTTTTTTTTTTTTTTTTTATTTTTATTGATGTCTTAGTTTATAACACTGTGGGGTTTTAGTTGTACATTTTTGTCCGTCACCTTGTGGATGTAACCCTTCACCCCTTGTGCCCCCCCACCCCCCTTCCCCTTGGTAACCACCAATCAGTTCTCTCTGTCCGTGTGTTCACTTATATTCCATATATGAGTGAGTTCATGCAGTGTCTGTCCTTCTCTCTCTGGCTTATTTCACTTAACATAATACCCTCTAGGTCCTTCCATGTTGTTGCAAATGGGACAATTGTGTCTTTTCTTATGGCTGAGTAGTATTCCATTGTATGTATATACCACATCTTCTTTAACCAATCTTCAGTTGAGGGACACTTGGGTTGCTTCCACTTCTTGGCTATAGTGAATAATGCTGCAATGAACATAGGGGTGCATATGCCTCTTGTGATGGTTGATTTCACGTCCATTGGGTAGATGCCCAAGAGTGGTATTGCTGGATCATATGGTATTTCTATTTTTAATTTTTTGAGGACTCTCCATACTGTTTTCCATAGAGGCTGCACCAGTTTGCATTCCCACCAGCAGTGAATGAGGGTCCCCGTTTCTCCACAACCTCTCCAGCATTTGTTGTTATTAGTCTTTGTGATTATAGCCATTCTAACCGGTGTAAGGTGATATCTCAGTGTAGTTTTGATTTGCATTTCCCTGATGATTAGTGATGTTGAACATCTTTTCATGTGTCTATTGGCCATCTGGATCTCTTCCTTGGAAAAATGTCTGTTCATATCCTCTGCCCATTTTTTGATCGGGTTGTTTGTTTTTTTGTTGCTCAGTTGTATGAGATCTTTGTATATTACTGAGATTAATCCCTTGTCAGACAAACGATTTGCAAATATTTTCTCCCAGCTGGTGGGTTGTTTATTCATTTTGATCCTGGTTTCATTTGCCTTGTAGAAGCTCTTTAGTCTGATGAGGTCCCACTTGTTTATTTTTTCTTTTGTTTCCCTTGTCCGGGTAGACATGGAATCTGAAAGGATCCCTTTATGTCCAATCGCAATTAGTGTACTGCCTATATTTTCTTCCAGGAGTTTTATAGTTTCAGGTCTCACTTTCAGGTCTTTGATCCATTTTGAATTGATTTTTGTATATGGCGATAGGAGATGGTCTACTTTCATTCTTTTGCATGTTGCTATCCAATTTTCCCAGCACCATTTATTGAAGAGACTTCCCTCTCTCCATTGTATGTTCTTTGCTCCTTTGTCGAAGATTAGCTGTCCATAGGTGTGTGGTTTTATTTCTGGGCTTTCAATTCTGTTCCATTGATCTGTGTGTCTATTCTTGTACCAGTACCATGCTGTTTTGATTACTGTAGCTTTATAGTATATTTTGAAATCAGGGATTGTGATGCCTCCAGCTTTGTTCTTTTTTTTCAGAATTGCTTTAGCTATTCGGGCTCTTTTGTTGCCCCATACGAATTTCAGTAGTTTTTGTTCTATTACCGTGAAGAATGACATTGGGATTCTGATTGGGATTGCATTGAATCTGTAGATTGCTTTAGGTAGAATGGACATTTTAACTATATTTATTCTTCCAATCCATGTGCGTGGAATATTTTTCCATTTCTTTATGTCCTCCTCGATTTCTTTCAATAGTGTCTTATAGTTTTCATTGTATAGGTCTTTGACCTCCTTGGTTAAATTTATTCCCAGATATTTTATTCTCTTTGTTTCAATTGTAAATGGGATTGTCTTTTTGAGTTCTCTTTCTGTTTTTTCATCGTTAGTGTATAGAAATGCAATTGATTTTTGTAAGTTGATTTTATACCCTGCCACTTTACTGTAGTTGTTGATTGTTTCTAGTAGCTTTCCAATGGAATTTTTGGGGTTTTCTATGTATAGGATCATGTCGTCTGCAAATAGTGAGAGTTTCACTTCTTCATTGCCTATTTGGAGTCCTTTTATTCCTTTTTCTTGCCTAATTGCTCTGGCCAGAACTTCCAGTACTATGTTGAATAAGAGCGGTGAGAGTGGGCACCCTTGTCTTGTTCCTGTCCTCAAAGGAATGGCTTTCAGTTTTTCCCCGTTGAGTAGGATGTTTGCTGTAGGTTTGTCATATATGGCCCTTATTATGTTGAGGTACTTTCCTTCTATACCCATTTTGTTGAGAGTTTTTATCATAAATGGATGCTGGATCTTGTCAAATGCCTTCTCTGCATCGATTGAGATGATCATGTGGTTTTTATTCTGCATTTTGTTAATGTGGTGTATCACGTTGATTGATTTGCGGATGTTGAACCCTCCCTGTGTCCCTGGTATAAATCCCACTTGATCGTGATGTATGATCTTTTTGATGTATTGCTGTATTCGGTTTGCCAATATTTTGTTGAGGATGTTTGCATCTATGTTCATCAGTGATATTGGCCTGTAGTTTTCCTTCTTTGTATTGTCCTTGTCTGGCTTTGGTATCAGGATGATGTCGGCCTCATAGAATGTGTTGGGAAGTATTCCATCTTCCTCTATTTTTTGGAATAGTTTGAGAAGGATAGGTGCTAAATCTTCTTTGAACGTTTGATAAAATTCTCCAGGGAAGCCATCTGGTCCTGGGCTTTTATTTTTTGGGAGGTTTTTGATTACTGTTTCAATCTCTTTACTTGTGATTGGTCTGTTCAGATTCTCTATTTCTTCTTGATTCAGTTTTGGGAGGTTGTACGCGTCCAAGAATTTGTCCATTTCCTCTAGGTTGTCCAATTTGTTGGCGTAAAGTTTTTCATAGTATTCCCTAATAATCCCTTGTATTTCTGTGCTGTCTGTTGTAATTTCTCCTCTTTCATTTCTAATTTTATTTATTTGAGTCTTCTCCCTTTTTTTCTTAGTGAGTCTGGCTAAGGGTTTGTCAATTTTATTTATCTTCTCAAAGAACCAGCTCTTTGTTTCATTGATCCTTTCTACTGTTTTTTTGGTTTCAATTTCATTTATTTCTGCTCTGATTTTTATTATTTCCCTCCTTCTGCTGATTCGGGGCTTTGTCTGTTCTTCTTTTTCCAACTCTGTTAGGTGCAATTTAAGGTTATTTATTTGGGATTTTTCTTGTTTGTTAAGGTGAGCTTGTATTGCTATGAATTTCCCTCTCAGGACAGCTTTTGCTGCATCCCATATGAGTTGGTATGGTGTATTTTCCTTTTCATTTGTCTCCAGATAGCTTTTGATTTCTTCTTTAATTTCATCAACGACCCATTGGTTGTTCAGTAGCATGTTGTTTAGTCTCCACATCTTTGTCCCTTTCCTAGTTTTTTCCTTGCAGTTGATTTCTAGTTTCACAGCATTATGATCAGAAAAGATGCTTGTAATGATTTCAATCTTAAATTTATAGAGGTTTGCCTTGTTTCCTAATATATGGTCTATCCTTGAGAATGTTCCATGTGCACTTGAGAAGAATGTGTACTCTGCTTTTTTTGGGTGGAGTGCTCTGTATATATCTATTAAATCCATTGCGTCTAGTTTTTCATTTAAGTCCATTATTTCCTTATTGACTTTTTGTCTGGATGATCTATCTATTGATGTAAGGGGGGTATTAAGATCCCCTACTATTATTGTGTTATTGTTAATATCTCCTTTAAGGTTTTTTAGCAGTTGTTTTATGTACTTTGGTGCTCCTGTGTTGGGTGCATAGATATTTATAAGTGTTATGTCTTCTTGGTGAAGTATCCCTTTTATCATTATATATTGCCCTTCTTTGTCTCTCATTACCTTTTTTATCTTGAAGTCTACTTTGTCTGATATAAGTATGGCTACTCCTGCTTTCTTTTGTTTGCCATTAGCTTGGAGTATTGTTTTCCATCCTTTTATTTTGAGTCTGTGTTTGTCTTTAGAGCTGAGATGTGTTTCCTGGAGGCAGCAGATTGTTGGATCTTGGTTTTTAATCCATCCTGCCACTCTGTGTCTTTTGATTGGAGAATTCAATCCATTTACATTTAGAGTGATTATTGATATATGAGGGTTTAATGTTGCTATTTTATTGTTCATCTTCTGGTTCTTTTGCATTTCCTTCGTTTCTTGTCCCTTGTGTTTCGCGCTGCAAATTCAATTTGGTATTTCTGCATGCTCATTCTCTTGGTTTTCTCTTTATTTGTCATGTGTGGTTCTCTTCTGGTTGTTTGTTTAGTGGTTACCGTGCGGTTTATATAAGCGATCTCCTGGATAAGAAAGTACATTTTCAGATGCCTCCTTTTTCCTGAGGCTGGGTCAGTTCAATCCCTTACCTCTTCCCCTCCTTATTTGTTATCTCTTTATTCCAGATTGTGTCATGAATGTGTGTTTCCAGTGATGAGCTTGAATTAATTTTTGATGTTTTCCAACTGTATTTTGTTCTGGTTTAGTCTCCTTGCTTTTCTCCTTGCTGAAATCTTTGTATCCCCTTTCTCATTTGTTTTTTTTCAGGCCTAAGGGCCTTCTTGAGCATTTCTTGTAGTGGGGGTCTTGTGGTGATGAACTCTCTTAGCTTTTGTTTATCAGGGAGAGTTATTATTTCTCCATCGTATTTGAAGGATATTTTTGCTGGATAAAGTATTCTCGGCTGAAGGTTTTTGTCTTTCATGATTTTGAATATATCATTCCAGTCTCTCCTAGCCTGTAGAGTTTCTGTCGAGAAATCAGCTGAGAGCCTGATGGGGTTTCCTTTGTATGTTATTTTGTTTTTTTGTTTAGCTGCCTTCAATATTATTTCCTTGTCACGGGTATTCTTCAAGTTTGCTACTATGTGGCGAGATGATTTTTTATTCCTGTTTATATATTTAGGTGATCTATTGATTTCATTCACTGTTATTTCCCTCTCGTTCCCTAGGTTGGGGAAGTTCTCAGCTATTATTTCTTTGAACAAACTCTCTGCTCCTTTTTCTCTTTCTTCTCCTTCTGGAATACCTATTATCCTTATGTTGCTTTTCCTCATTGAGTCTGATATTTCTCGAAGAATTTCTTCATTTCTTTTTAGTCTTAGCTCTCTCTCCTCCTCTACCAGGAGCATTTCTGCGTGGCTATCCTCAATAGTGCTAATTCGTTCCTCCATATTGTCAGTTCTGCTCTTTAAAGACTCCATTTTTTCCACTATCTCGTTGATTTTGTTTTTCATTTTCAATAATTCTGATTGGTTTTTCTTTAGGGTTTCAATCTCTTTTGTGACATAATCCCTGAATTCATTGATTTGTTTCTGTGTGTTCTCTTGTATTTCGTTGAGCTTGTTTATGATAGCTATTTTGAATTCTCTCTCATTCATGTTATCAAATTCTGTGCCTTCAGGGTTGGTTTCTGGGTGTTTGTCATTTTCCTTTTGGTCTGTAGCCCTGACATATTTTCACAAGGATCCTACGGGGACGGCTTTATTTTTACCCGTCATGATTAAAGTTAGTCCTGCAGTTTCCCCCTGCTGCCACTAGATGGAGATCGCGAGCGGTTTGCTCTGAGGCGGCTGCAGCCCCCGGAGGGATTATGCTGAAAGGCCGGGTGTGTGGGGGGAGGGGTCCTCTCTTTCTCCTGCTTGACCTGGGGGTTTCCTTTCTGGCTCTCTTAGGGTGTTTGCTACACCCCCTAAACAGTCCGTCGTTGCTTCCCCGTGGGGATCTCGCGACAGTCTGTGAGAGCACCTGGATGGCGCTAGTTTTCCCCGCTGTGGGCCGCCCCTCCCCCCTCTGTCCGCGAACCGCGCTGTTTTTGCCGATCGATTGGGGAGGGGGAGTACAACCTCCTACCTCTCCTCCCGTTCTCCTGGGCTTCCAGCGCCTCCACCGTCCGATGTATGGCAGCAGGGGTTTCTCAGAAGTCCTTCGTAGTGTTTGATTGAGCTCTGTTGGAATGTGAATGATGTTTTTGTTGTGTCGTAGGGGGCAGAGATTCAAAGAGGGAATCTCACTCCGCCATGATGCTGACGTCACTCTCTCGCCTGTATATTCTTGAGGGTAGAAATTAGCAGATCTGTGTAGCAATGTTTTATTTTTGGTGGTGTATATAACTTTTAAAGAAGAAAAGCAACTTTAGCACTCCATAAATAAACAACTATTTATGGACAGAAGCTGTATATATAGAATAGTAAAACAAGTGCTTTTCACGGGAACTTGGCATTGAGAGCTTGTGGTTTCTGAGAGAGTAAGGTGTGAAGCTGTGTGGGACCTGCCTGAGCAGGCTGAGTCTCTGTGTGGTTCTTCCACTTCTCTCATTTGTGAAGTCTGACCATTACGCAGTTCTCCTTCTGAGGCTGTGACTCCTGTGTCTGTGACCCACACCACCTTCCCCAGAAGAGGCATAAGTGTCTGTCCTGGGTCTCTGTTGACCAGGTAGAGTGAGAGACTGGGAAATAAAAAAGAAGAGAGATAGGTGCTACCTGTCCTCTGTTGCAGTTCTTTCCATGTACTTCAGATCAGGTTTCTTTACCTGTCACCTCCTTCTAAGCTCTCCAGCTAGCGTTTTACAACCCTGTGTTTGGTTGTGTGTGGTTGAACCTGATGATGAGCTATTAAACTGGTTGTCATGAAGGATGTGTGAGTGAAAGCTCCTCCTGAACCACCTGTTCTAGTCACCTGGTTTGTGTTAATGGTCTGTCTGTGGAAAGGAGTGAGACACGTTGCTTTTTGGATGTCCTCCAGGCTCAGGGATTAGATTAATGGGAACTATACTCTTGAGAAGAAACCGTATTCTACTTTTGCCCAAGAAGGATCACACCTCTTCAGCGTCTGGCTTATCATCCTCGCTTACACCAAGGTGTACAGTAACTCCTCTCTGGGCAGGAAATACTACTGGTCCATAACATGTTTTATATTTGTATGTTTGGGTTTTTTCACAAAACAACTTTGACATGACTTTTTGACAAAATATTCCTTTAAGTTACTGGTTTGACATAGCAGAAAGTCTGGATTAATTTTTCTTTTTTCTAGTACTACTACAATTCTTTAACTCAGCAGTACCTTTACTGGGATGGAGAGAAGGAGACCTATGTGCCAGCCGCAGAGTCTAGCTCCCACCAGCAGACAGGCCTACCTCCTGCAAAAGAGGGGAAGGAAAAGAAAGAGAAACCCAAGAGCAAAACAGCCCAGCAGGTGAGAACATGACCCAGCCAGGGGACCCATATTTCTCTGTGGGGTGTTGGGCTTAATTTTTAGTTTGGCGGGGGGGGGGGGGTGTTGTGGCATTTATGTCAGCCTTACTTAAGGATTCTTAAAAACTGGGCCACACATCTTAATAAGTTCACAGAGCATTTTGCAGTTTTTTGTGTTACCATACATTGTCTGTCTGTCAATTGCCTGTATACTTAGGGGAAAAAAAACCCTGGAAGACTCGCAGGCTTTTGAGCAGTATTCATTAATGACTTTGGTTGTATGCAGTAGCATCTCATGAAGATACTAGTGGGTAGAAGTAAAGGCAAAAGGGGTTTTGTTGCAGAACCTGTGGTTGAGATAAGACCCTTAATGGCTTATTATCACAGCACAGGAGACTAAGTATTTTCTAAGTTCCTCTACCTAAATGTTTTTTCATGGCTGTTGTTGGACATTAGATTGCCAAAGACATGGAACGCTGGGCTAAGAGTTTAAACAAGCAGAAAGAAAATTTTAAAAACAGCTTTCAACCTGTTAATTCCTTGAGAGAAGAAGAAAGGAGAGAATCTGCTGCAGCAGATGCTGGCTTTGCTCTCTTTGAGAAGAAGGTAACAGTAGCAGGAATAGCCGTACTTCATAAAGAGAACTTAAGTAAAACTTGAGGTTTATGACTACTCTCTGTTTCCCAGGGAGCCTTAGCTGAGAGGCAGCAGCTCATCCCGGAATTGGTGCGAAATGGAGACGAGGAGAATCCCCTCAAAGTAAGGAAGTACCGCTGGTATTTGAAAGACCATAATTGTGGTTTGTGTCTCACTTTGAATCTCAGCTGCATCTTGGCTAATGTGATTCCTGCTTAAAACTGGATGTGGTCACTGTCAGTGGGTATTTGGAGCAGTTTCTGCACGTAGAATCCATGTTCAGGGCTTTGCTTTCCCTGTGTGAGAGCGGGTGAGATGGAGTAGTGAATGAAGCCTGAATTCCTAAGCTCAGTAATTGAGTTTCATTGCATTTGTAAATAAAGAGTTTTAAAGATCTGGAAAGAGAAATTTAAGACAAGAAAAAAACATTTTACTTGACAGATACTGATCTGGATGGGCCATTACTCTCATCTGTTGTATTTGGGGTTTTCTTACATGGTCAGTGGTTTGAAAACAACCATCCAGGAACTCTTGGGCTCCAGGAAGTTGGTACCAGGAGGCTGTCAGGTCCAGCATTTGAGGACCTGACTGCTCCATGCAGGCAGATGAAATGCAGTTCACTACTAAAGTATGACTAGAGCAATAAGAGTTCTCTCACATCTTGGACTAGGCATTACTTTATCCAGATACATATCCATGAGTATCTTCCTGTGAACATTTCTTTTGTGTGTGTGAGGAAGATTGGCCCTGAGCTAATGTCTGTGCCAATCTTCTTCTATTTTGTATGTGGCTCGCCATCACAGCATGACTTGATGAGTGGTGTGTAGGTCCACACCCGGGATCTGAACCCGCGAACCCCAGGCTGGCACCCCTGTGGACACTTATAATAACGCACCCCCCTTTTCTCCCCAGAGGGGTCTGGTTGCTGCTTACAGTGGTGACAGTGACAATGAAGAGGAGCTGGTGGAGAGACTTGAGAGTGAGGAAGAGAAGCTGGCCGACTGGAAGAAGATGGCCTGCCTGCTCTGCCGGCGCCAGTTCCCAAACAGAGATGCCCTGGTCAGGCACCAGCAGCTCTCAGATCTACACAAGGTGGCCATGCCTTTCTGCTGATCTGAGGCGGGGAGGGGAGGCAATGAGACAGTGCAGGTGCCTTGACAGTAGTGAACACCTGCGTTGAATGATTACCTTTTAGAAGGCGGTTCCTGATTAGATAGTCTGTCCAGATTATGAAGGAGAAAGGGGTTTGACAGCTCCATATACACTGGGCTGTGATTTTCATGCCATAGTCTATCAAACTGGGCTTTGGCTCTTAGAATACGGTACATATTGATCATGTTATGACATTTCAAGTTGTTATGGTCTGAATTCTTACTGTGTCTGTAAAATCTCTTGTATAGCAAAACATGGACATCTACAGACGATCCAGGCTGAGCGAGCAGGAGCTGGAAGCCTTGGAACTGAGGGAGAGAGAGGTGAATGAGGTCAATGTGCCATTAGAAAGAGTATTTGGAGATATTTGCCTGTAGCCTTTATTTGTAGCACTTAGTTCCAGGTCCCAGGGGCAGGGTAGGATTTGTCACACACTCATTGTGACATTGTGGCTGGCCATTGTGGCTCATGTAGACTGGACTCAGGCTATATGTGCTTTGTGGGCCCCACACTGTCTCTTTATGAGAGTGTACAGATAGAAGCACACCCTCAAGACTATTCGCAAGTCCTGAATGCCAAATGATTGCTGGTGAACTACACTGGATTTTAGTAAGAAGAGAGTGATCTCGTTTGACCTGGCCAGGGAAACCTTCATGGGTATTGAGGGAGGCATCAAATTAGGCCCAGGGGACAGCAGGGCATACGATGATTGTAGGTGATATGGAAGGAGGCAATGGGCAGGGCATGGCAGAGCATGGCTTGGGGTGAAGGCAGAAGAAGCCTATGAGGCCGGTAATGTGCAAGCAGATAGTTTGATGAGGTTGATGGCCAGCCAGGCAGGGTTTTAAAGACAAATAGAGGCCTATGGGTTAGAAACAAACCAGTGGGCAAGTTGCTTGAAATTTCCCGCCCCAAGATAAATCTGGCATATCTGTAGTTAGGGCTTTGCTTTCCTGTTTTTGTTTTTTTTCTTTTTTTTTTTGCACTCTTTATGGTGCCAGCTCCCCAGGGACTGCTGGAAAAGTCTGTGGAAGCCTCCTTGGTGCTGTCTCTCCCTGGATCTGGGCCTGTCCAAATTCTGAAGGGGAACAGCAGCTCCCTCCTCTACCTCCAGGACCTTGGCAGGCTGTACCTACAGCCCTGCAGGCTGGTTAAAGAGCTTGACAAGTAGTCGCTAATTAAATAAAACTGCTTGATGGAGACAGTTCTGCCCCAGGTTCTACACACAATTCATCTCTACCAACCTGCCATTTTAGATATGACTAAGTGCAGTGGGGGAAGAAAGGCATTTGGTATTTCAGACCACTCTAAAAGGCCAAGCTCCAGATTAAAAAAATACTTGAGGTCATAATCTTGCAGTATAGTTGCATTAGATTGAAGTCTGAATATTTCTAGCAGCGTTTTTTTCTCCCACGTAGATGAAATACCGAGATCGAGCTGCAGAAAGACGGGAGAAGTATGGGATTCCAGAACCTCCAGAGCCGAAGCGCAAGAAGCAGTTTGATGCTGGCACTGTGTATGTGTTGTGCACATTTTCCACTTCATTAGCTGGGGCTCTGGCTGTTTTAAGTAACTGTGTGTTTCCCACTGGCAGGAATTACGAGCAGCCCACCAAAGATGGTATTGACCACAGTAACATTGGCAATAAGATGCTGCAGGCCATGGGTTGGCGGGAAGGCTCGGGTTTAGGAAGAAAGTGTCAAGGCATCACAGCTCCCATTGAGGTAAGCAGTAGGATTGGGCTTCAGTGGTTGCAGGCTTATTCCAGAGATGAGATGAGATCAAAGTGCCCAGAGGGCCAAGGACCCAGGGGCGCCTTACCTTACCACAATGTGCAGTCTCCTTGGCCAGATCACATTATCACCACCCAGTGAGAGTCTTGTTCCCTGCCTCCCTCCCTTATTTCACCTTCTTTTTAAGATGTCAATTGGGAGGAATGGATGTGGCATCCTGTTTGATTTTTCTGGTCTTTTGGTATCTTTGGGTAAACCCTGTTTTCTCCTAAGGACTATTTATTTCTATGTTCTTTGTTATGAACAAACCTTACTTAACACCGACTCAGGCCCATGTGGCTTAGATTGGATTTTTTAAAAGGTACTGTGCTTTAATTTCTTTCTAAGTTATTTTGGTTATGTATAAAATAATTATAACTTAGTAGGATTTTCATCCATAAGGAATCTTTTAGTTGGTCAGAGCCCAGATTGAAATATAATCCCAACATCAGAAGCCCCCACCCACTGGCCTTCTAGACAAGAGCACCACCAGTGATTGTTCCCCCTCTGGCCTGGCAACACAACTTAAGTCAGACACTTACAGGGCGTGTTTATCCTGTGCAAGCGAGTTCTGCTGACATTGGGCTGTGCTGCTGTGATCTGTGCCCGTAATTACCAGGCCATCCCTGGGCTTCAGTGGAGTGCTTTAGGGCTCTTACTAGAGGCAGATGCTTGCTGAGCAGGCACTGGGCAGGGGGCTCCATCTCCCTGTCTTCCTTAGCCCTTTTATTCCTTCAGTCCTTGAACCTCCACATCTCCAGTATAGAAATCCTTGTCTTCATACAAAACTTCCTTTCTTCTGTCTCCTAGTGGGTGGTCCTGCTCAGCAGGGGGCTGGGTAAGAGGGAGTAAGAGCAACCCACCTACCTGCCAGCTGCTGACAGCAGTTTTGTTCCTGCAGGCTCAAGTCCGGCTAAAAGGAGCTGGCCTAGGAGCCAAAGGCAGTGCATACGGACTGTCTGGTGCAGATTCCTACAAAGATGCTGTCCGGAAGGCTATGTTTGCCCGGTTCACTGAGATGGAGTGAGACTCAGAGAGAGATGATGAGGAGCTCCAAAGAGCACAAGGAATGGTCCATCTCCTGAATTCACTCTTAACACCTGTCTCTTTAAGGGCATGCCTTTTGCTGTTAATAGTTTTTAGAGTGAACCACTTCATTCTGCAAGGTTCTCCCACTTAAAGGAGTTCCCCTTATATGAGTTGTCTGGTGAATGGCCTTCCTTCCTGCCAGAGGGCTTGTGAGCTGGCCCAGGGGACAGTGGGTCTTTTATACTCCAGTGTACATAGTGTAATGTAGTATGTTTTACATGTGTAGCCTGTGTTGTGGTCCATCAGCCCCTCACATTCCTAGGGGGTGTTGAGATGCCCTAGGTGGTATGTGACACCAAAGCCGCCTCTCATTTGTTGTTGTGCTGTCTTTTCTTGGCAAAAGCCTTGTGTATATTTGTATATTACACATTTGTACAGAATTTTGGAAGATTTTCAGTCTAGTTGCCAAATCTGGCTCCTTTACAAAAGAAATACCTTAAAAAATGAGTGTCTGTGTCTCTTTCTTGAGTGAGCAAGTGGGTAGAGCATGTCTGAGCCAGTCAAGCCTGGTGATGAAATAAATGTGTTAAAAGCTATTTATAAATAGTATTTTATGCTATTTTTCTTGCCCCAATCACATTCGGATTTTTTTTTTTTTTAAGATTTATTGACACAACAGATCTTTTTTTTTTTCTTGCTGAGGAAGATTCGCCCTGCGCTAACATCTGTTGCCAATCCTCCTCTCTTTTTGCTTGAGGAAGATTAACCCTGACCTAACATCTGTGCCAGTCCTCCATTTTTTTGCATATGGGACACCTCCACAGCACAGCTGGTGAGTGGAGTAGGTCTGCACCCGGGATCCGAACCTGCAAACCCAGGCTGCCAAAGCAGAGCGTGCAGAATTTTAACCACTCGGCCATGGGGCTGGGTCCTCATGTTCAGATTTTTAAGCTCGAGAGTTTAATATATGTTTTAAAACTCTTCATGGAAACTCAGTCATAACCAAGTCAGCTTTTCTACTTACTTCTAGTTTCTCAAGACCAAAGTGAGTGTGAGCACTTATGCTTCTCCAGTTTTCACAGACTATTCCAGATGAGCAGGGGTAGAGGGAAGAACCTCCCTGCTTTTGACCATGATACAGGTGACACCTGGTCCACCCTCTGCTGAGGTGGATGAACTGAAGAGGCCATCTCTTTCCCTGCAGCACTCCACTTCTGTCACCTCTACTGCTGAGGAGGTGCTCGGGGACATTGCAGGGTTTTCCATTCTAAATGGTGTCATCTCATCCTTGTCATTTTGCCCAGCAAGACCATGCTTGACAGGTCCAGGAAGTGTGCTTGGGTCTGAGGCTGTGCTCAGACCAGGTGAGGTATGGATGGGGTGCCCACGCTGCCAATCTGGCTGAACTGAGTGCTTGGGCTCCATGTTTGGCACATAGTCAGGGAGGAAGGATTTGTTCTTAGAACTAGAACTCCACAGCTTTTGTGGATGGTCACATTTTCCTATTTTCAGCCAGGCCTAGCCCTTAGAAAGTTAGGATGAAAAGTACTCAGGAGGAGCTTTCAAAGCATGAGCCCTCACCCCAGCCTCCCATGGGGTTCCTTGGAGAGGTTGATCCTAATCCCAGCTTTGCTAGGGAGATGTGGAGGCAAATGCAGAAGTCCCTAAGCCTGGGATTCTGTGGGGTAAGGTTTGGGAACCTCACAGATGGAGGCCCAACCGGAAGATTCCCACTTTCAGGGTCAGCCCTGGGGAAAGGAGACCAGCCTCACCTCCAGAGCCCTCGCAGCATCATGGAGGTGCTGGTGTTCTTTGCACCTGAGCAACAGTCACAAGCAGCCTAATTAGACACACATCTGACCAGCCAGCCTGGATGGCTCTTCCATGTGAGCACACATCATGGGATCTGGAAAGCTCTTAATTACATGCATCCAGCTCATCAAAGTCTGAGTGGAATCCTCTTCCCTGAGGGAGTCACAGCTGAGCACTGGCAGGGGCGGTAGGCCTCCATCAGCCATCCCGGGCCTCAAATTGACTTCCCCACACCAGGAAGGGCACTTGAATCGGTCCTGTGCTGCTTGGTGCTAACAGTCTCCTTTCTCAGCTGCTCAAGGCTCCCACAAAGACTGCTCTGGACCACAGCATCTGCTGTCAGCTCTGGCATGAGCTTTCCTATAAACATGAAGTTATCTATCCTTTTTTTTTTTTTTTTTAATTTTTTTATTTATTTATTTTTTTATTATTTTTTTTTTTTGGTGAGGAAGACCAGCCCTGAGCTAACATCCGTTGCTAATCCTCCTCTTTTTTTTGCTGAGGAAGACTGGCCCTGGGCTAACATCTGTGCCCGTCTTTCCCCTACTTTATATGGGATGCCGCCACGGCATGGCTGACAGGCAGTGCGTCGGCGGGCGCCCGGGATCCGAACTCGTGAACCCCGGGCTGCCAAGCGCGGACGAAACCGCTGTGCCACCGGGCCGGCCCCTGAAGTTATCTATTCTTAGTGGTCTGAGCTAGCCCCTCAGAGAAGCTGGATGCCCCCTCTTCCACTTCCAGCCTGCTCCACAGCCACACCTGTCAGCAGTATACCCAGCCAAGTGACTACAGCCCTCACCTTGCATCTGAACTTATGGCCCCATTTCTTGAGGTTTGACAGGCTGTACCTTTGGTTTAGATCTCTCCTACAAGACCGTATTTGGGAAATCCTGCTGGTGCTGAATGGCTCTCACCCTCTGAGGAACTGAGGCTGAAGCCCCAAGGGCCCAGGCAACCCCTCACCAGCCCATCAGGGTCTGCTCCAACCCCAAGCTTAGGGATGAGTGTGCTGTGTCCTGCTATGTGTTCCCCTGCCCTGCCCACAGGGCCGCTGTTCCTCCTAGACATGCCTGACGTGGGGGTGCTGTGAGAGCAAGGCAAACTTACCAATCAGGGAAACCCAAATTCTGAATTTGGAAGGGTCTCTTGCTGAACTAGAGGGAGTCTCCAGGGAGTCCAAGTCCAGCCTGCCTGGGACAGCTGCTGCAATGTGCAGGGCTTTGAGGGCCATCCAGGAGCAGCTGTCATGGCCACGCATCAAACGAGTTTCAAAGCCGAGATGAGCAGCCAGGCCTGAGCTAAGCTCCCCAGGCATGCACATTCTGGCTGGGGGTCTCAAGGGCACCCAGAGCCCAGCCACCCTGATTCTTGAGGGATGAATGCCCTAAGGGACAGGTGGGGTGTAGGCGGGAGATGGCCCTGGAGACTGGACCTTGGAGGAGGGCACTGTGCTGCTGGTGACCACCAGGTGGCAGCACTCCATCATCTATTGGGCCAGGCTGGTTTAGGTGTTAGTAGTGGGAGGGTGTCTCACCAAGTCCTGGGGTGCTGGAAGGTCTGAGGGCCTCTTCCAGGTCTCTGAGATTCATGGACACCTGGTTAGAACTCGGACCTAGAAGCTCTGTGGAGCTGGGCAAGCAACAAGTTTGTGGCCCCTGCAGGTTCTTGACAGGTCCCCTAGCCCCAGGGAATCCTACTGGCTTGAAGGGGAAGTTGTTGCCCAGCTGTGGAGCAAGGGCCAGGCTAGCCCTATGCACAGTAAGTGCTTCAGTCTCTTAGCAATTCTTTCCAACCCGGGTAAATAATTTCTGCGGTCGGTAAAGTGCATTTCTACGTCTCACACTCCCTTCACCCATCTGCCTGTTTATTGACTCTCACAGAAATACTCTCTTGGCAGAGCCTACATCAGATCCACAGCCTCTGTCTCTATAGCCAGGGTGAGTTGAGACCCAGCTTGCCCAGGGCTCTCAGATGGAGGCAGGGAATGCCCACGTGCCTTCACCCAGCCTCTCAAAAGCTGAGAGAAGGGGGAAGCTTTCCAGCAGGAAGCATAAGTCAGGGACAGAGTTCTCCCATCTTGCTTAGTCCCTGTAGTGCTTTCATACAGTTTAAAGAGGAAACAGGTTCAAAGCAGAGCAGTTGCTGGAGGTTACCAGGCTGGCAGGTGCTGATCCTGGGTTCCAACCTAGGTGTCCCCATCTAGCTGCACCTGGGTGGAAGAAATTCAGTAGAGATGGGTCCTTAGCTGCAAGCACAGGGTCAGGCTCCAGTTTGGGCAGGACACGTTCAGCTGACATGTTGGAGATGGAGCAAGCTTAGCCTTGGGACGCCCCCGCAATGCCTTGGGGAGGGAGAGAAGACAACTGCAGACAAAGCAAGGCCTAGAGGATGCCGGGGAAGAGGAGCCAAGGTCTGGGTGGCTGCAGGGATGGGAGGAGGCTGGGGGTGCAAGATAATGCTGGGTGGGGGTGGCTGGGTCTGGGGGAGTTGGTTCTGCTCCACCCCCTGGCCGCTGCTGAGATAAGACAGCCAGCCAGCTGAGCAGCAGTAGTGGGTGAATTCTGTATGCTGATGGGGGAGGTGAGGCTGCAGCAGGCTGGGGAGAGAGGAGGGGCTAGGAGGCCTGGCCAGGAGCCCCTCTGACTTTCTTGGCAGACTGGGGCCCCCCTGAGAGCCTGGCACACCCAGGCCAGACTCTCAGCTCTGGACAGTCACCATCCTCGAGTCCAGCCAGACAGGAACTATTTGAGAATGATTCATGGATGTAATTAGGTGTCCCCCCACTATCCCCGTGCTCGGGCCATGAGTTGGGGGGGAGTGCAGATGTGGGAGCCCAGTCTGCTATGCAAGGGTTGAGTTCAATGCAACCCAGTGCCCCAGGATGCCCAGTCCAGATCTGCATGGCCTGGAGCAAGACAGAATGGGGCCCAAATCCTGAGGGGCACCAGAGTGGGCTTCTGCTCCTTCTTCTTTCTCCCCAGCTCCTTGACTGGGCTGCAGGGCGGCCCTCTGCACTCATAAGCATGCAGCAGGTACACATGCACATGCACGCACAGGCCCGGATAGTCATCCAGCAGCAGCAAGCATGCTTCTCCAACACCCTCAACATGGATGTGTGTGGGGGTGTGGGTGTGTGAGGGGGTAGGACAAGCAGATGCCTGCAGACCCCAACCTCCACCCCTACCTCCATGCATGAAGCATGCAAGCTCACACATACCTCTCCCCAACCACCTGGACATGGGTAGGCCAGGTCCAGTCATGAAAGCACACCACTGTGCACACTTGCAGCCTGCTCTGGCCCAAGGGGGCGGGAATCAGACTCTTGCTACCCCTGAAGGAAGGAAGCCTGGTCTCCAGACCACTGGGAAGTAGGAAGGGAAAGGGAACCCCCAGCGCCACGGCCTGGCAGGGCTCAGACTGGCAGAGCACAGGCACACCCTTGTGCACACACTCGTCACTCTGCAGCTCCCCCCTTCCCAGGTAGGTTGATCTTAGGGGTTTCCACCCTGAACAGGCTCCTGAGCCTACTAAACAGGGTCCACTGCTCAGCTCTAGGGTTGAAAGGCAGAGCTGAAAGGGAAAGGGGACGCTGAGGAAGGGAACACAGATGCTCCTGAAATAGATTGGCTCAAGGCTCAAACCATCCCTTCTAATACCTGCAGCCACACCTCGTGGGGGAGGGAAGGGGGCAGCCTTCTCAAACAGACTGGTAAACTGAAGCTCAGAGATGGGAAGCTGCAGACCCTAGCTGATAGAGCTTATCAATAACTCATGCAAACCCAGGGATCCTGCTCCTGCCCCAAGTCATTTCCATGGGTTGGTGTCCTAACCCACCCATGCCCTCAGACTGGGAGACACTAGGACCAGATTGGCTCTGCCACCCCCCTCAGGCTAGAAGTCCCCAGAATCAGTTGGGTTCTGCCTCCTACCTCAGACAGGCATCTCCTAGCACTTGATGGACTCTGCCTTCTCTGTCAGAGTAGGCACCCCAGTACTGGCCTGGCTGGGCCTCTCCTTTAAGAGTAGAAGCCCCAGCCTGAGCCCCTCAGGCTCTACCAGACTCAGATGCAAAACTTGAGCAGCAACCACATGCTGCCATCAAGCACCCCCCCACCCCGATTTTTCTGGTTCTTATTAATGTAAATGAAATCTGCTCGATCGTCCTTAATGGAAAGCGTTCCTGGAATTCGACTGTGCAGACGTGGTGGGGGGTGCACCCTGAAATTAACTCTTGTGTAGCCAGACCAAGACTCCTCAGGCTGCAGTGACCCTGGGCCTCCGGCTCGGGTTGGGCTTGGTAGGACCAGGACAGTCACCCAGCCCCAGCCAGAACTGTGTCCTGGGAGGACATCAAGAGTGGCAGAGTATGGTCCATATTCTACCCTCTCTCCTGGGACCAGCTGGGCAGGTCCAGAGGTTTCTCAGAGCCTGAGGAAGGCGGCAGCTGACAGTTCTGCTGCCCATCCTGTCCTCACCTGGCTCTATCCTGAGTTGGGAGGGGGACCCAAGGAGCAGACTCTGTCTCTCTGAACCTCCCCACCCTGCAGAGAGAAGACACTGCCTCTGCGATGCCCCCCACTCCGTCCCTCTTCCGCCCACCTTACTCCTGCGATGGATCTGCCTGGACTCATCTTTGTAACTGTAGGGGCAAAGAGGGGAGCTGGAGACCCCAGAGTGGATGCCCAGGGACAGTTGGCTGGTGTTGGGGGCAAGCAGAGAAGCCCTGGCTTGGAGCCCACAGCTCGCCCTGCCTGGCTCTGTCCCCAAAATCTGGTTGCTTGTTCTGGCACAGCCCTCAGCCTGCCCCAGTGGAGCTGTGTTTTACTGCCTTCCATGACCAGGACAGGGATGTCTGCTTCACTGGCGGGAGTGGGGGAAGAGTCTAAGATTTCAATTTCTCCCAGGTGTGGCTCAGTCTAGAGGATGCCTTGGGGAGGCTGGCTGAGGGGCCCGCACCTGGTGGGGGGGGTAATGCAGAGAGGGGGAGTGAGTCAGGAGGGGGGCTCAGGAAGGGGAGGAGGCCTCAGCCGGGGTCTCAGAGAGGGAAAGGGGGCTCTGAGGGGAGAGCCCTAGGAGAAGGCAGGAGCTGGTGTGAGGGGCAAGGGGCTCAGGGAGGGGGGTTGAAGGGAGAAGGGACTCAGAGTGAGACCTACTTCAATGGGGGATAATGGGCTGACAATCCTCCCTCCCACCCACACCTGTCAGGCAGGCTGGGGGAGGGGGACTGACCCACTTAGCTGTCTCCCCTCCCAGGATTCCACTAATGAGCGCTCTGGGCTTCGGGAGGCAGCCTCCCGCCCCACCCCCCCAGGCTGTGCCTGAGGCTGTCCCTTCCCCCACAGCCCCTCATTATCTACTGGGGGTACTCTGGCTCAGGCTGCCCCCTTTATCTGCAGCTGTGCCTGCCTGCGGCAGTGAGGAGGAGGCTCCGGGCCCCAAAAGGTGCCCTCTCTGCCCCTAGCTCCCCTACTCCCCCAGGGCTGGGGAGACAAAGGCTCCCAGCTTCCTGCTGTGCAGCTCAGCTCTGAGCAGCGGGGTTTGAGTCCACCGATGGGCCCTACTGGCATGCCATTGAGGGAGGCAGGGAGCGGCCGTGTGGCACACAGGAGAGCTGGAACTGAGGCGCCGGCAGGACCCCTGGGATTGGAAGTCCACTCTGCTCACCAGAGGAGATTCCAGCTCCTATAGTCAGGCGTCCCCCTTCACAAGGAGAGGGGCTTAAGCTGGGTGAAGTGTGGGCTTCTGAATTTGTGGAGAGAGAAGCTGTGGAGGATGGAGAGTGGGGAGTAGCATTTGGGGGCACAGTTCTGGGAAGATGGAAGCATGGTTCAAGGAGAATGGGGGAGTGGAGAGCACAGTTCCAGAAGGAAGGTGTGGGGGTTAGGAGAGGGGGTGAGGAGAGGTTTGTACTGAGCACAGCTCTTTGTGGACAGTGTATTGGGCAGCACAGCTCTGCAGGGACAGATATCTGTAGGAGCACAGCTCTGGGAGGACAAGGTTGGTGGGAGCTCAGACTGGGAGGATGTGATGGGGGCAGCACAGTTCTGGGAGGACCGTGTGGGGAGCACCATAAGAGTGAGTGCATAGTCTAGGGGGCTGAAGTGTGTGGGGAGCACAGCTCTCAAAGATAGTCTGTGGGAGGACAGTCCAGGAAGGAGGCTGCTATGTCTCCCATAGCTTTGGCCTCTTCTGACTCCTCCTCCCCCACATTCCTGGGGTACATGGTGAGGTCTGGTTTCTGGAGTGTGCCCAAGTCCCCCCCAGGCTCCCCCAGACTCTGTCCTGCTGTCCATCTGTCCTCTCCCTCTCCAAGTATCCCAAGGCCCAGGTGGCACTCTCCCCTCACAGCACCCTCATTAAGGAAGGGCTTTGAGATCCTTCTGAAGCATTTGCCCCCACCCCCACCTCCAAGCCAGCTGCAGGATCTGGCCCCTGGAGCCTGATAAATATTTATGACAAGATAAGCAGGATCTGCCAGGTCCCAGCCCCGAACATTTGTCCTAGGAGCCTGAGGGAGAGGCAGGATCAAAACCACAATAGTGAGTTTCAGGGGGCAGAGCTGGGTCTGGGGCCTCTGGGCTCAGGAGTAGGGGGTAAGTGAGGGAGCTGCCTCAAGGTGCCACAGTGGCCAAGGCCAATCTCCCTGACCCTGGCAGGTCTTGGACTGGGGGCATGAGTACATACTGTACCTGGGACACGTTTAATTCCTGCTCCAGAGTAAACAACTGCTGTCCCCAGGGGGAGACTGAAGCCACACTTAGGGGCAATCCTTAGCTAGGGTATTCAAAGCAGCCCTGAAATTGAAAAGGGAACGTCATTAATGGTGAACCAAGTGAGACTCTGGGCATTCCTGCCCCAGGACGTGGGGCCCCGGTGATCCATGGGCACCCATGGATTCCAAATCTTCCCACAGGTGCAATCCCCACAAGGCAGCCAGCCCAGCTCTGCCAAGCTGTGTTCAGGGCTGTCAATGATGGTGGGGCAGCCTAGGGAAGCCAGAGGGAAGAGTCCCCATCTCCCTCCCTCTCTGGCTCCTGCCTAGTAGGCCCCAGGTCTTCGCCCCCTTCTGGCTCACTGGTGCCAGCCCCTGGGAGCCTTCTGAGAGAAAGACCAGGCTCCTTTTGGTGTAGGGTGGAGGCCAAGGTGGGTCAGCCCAGGCTGGGATATCAGCCTCTTGCTTGTGGTCCCAGGTGCTCCGGCCTAGGGCTGCAGTGACTGCACCCACTCAGCCCGCCAGGGGCGAGGGTGGGGATAGAGACTGATGCAGGCTCAGCCCGCCCAGCCTGGGGGCAGCCTGGGCAGCCTCGAGGGTCCTTTCTCTGAAGAGGGGTCAGCCACCTTGGGGCAAGTGCATGGAGGCCTGAGATTCCAAGTCTAGGCTGGGGAGCTCCACTGCACCTGTGGTTCCTGTGTGTGCACACCCATGTGCGAATAAGAGCCATGGCCTGGGTGTACCCACGCCCCCACCCCCATCAGGGGTCAGGGTCCTGCCTCCTCCCAGCCCACAGAAACTCTAGCCGCAGTGGTTCCTGGTGACCCCAATCAGGGGCGTGGGTGGGGGGTGGGGTGGAGTATGGGGCTTTCACCAGGATAGTTTTTGTGTTTAGCAGAATTGTTGTTGCTGAGGGCTGTGGGGACCTTGTAATTCATTAACTTGGGGCAACACGGGCTAGTGGGGAGGCAGGATCTCCCCACCTAGGGCTGGGTGGAGGAGCTTGGGCAGAGGGAGCCCCCTTTTGGACTCAGCTTTCCTACCTGTGAGAGGGGCAGTCAGGCGAGGAGACCCATGTGAAGCTCTGACTTGTCCTTGGGCCAGGAGAGCCAGGGAAGGAATACCTGTCTTTCACCCACTAATATGTAGCCTTCTAGAAGAGCAGCCAAGGAGGTGTCTTGAAGGAGGGCAGGAGTCATCAGAGTGCCTTGGGTTCTTTCTTCTCTGGAGTCAGGGGGCATCTCTTACTTGCATGAGGGCAGCTTTTCCCCTAGATGACTTGCTTCTCTCTCCACCCACCCCAGGTAGCCCCGGGGGCTACCCAGCCTCCCTGGGTAGCCCAGGAGGCAGCCGCCTGCCTGAGGCTCCAGTGTCTCCTCCGAGTTCTTGTGCCCAGGCCACACTCTCGGCAGAAGGGAACTCTGGGAGTGGGTCTGGGAATCTAGATTGTAATAAGCCTGCTTGATTGAAGCTAGCAGGCTGGGAAGTTGACACCCCCGCTTCCTTTGCTGACTGTCCTACACACACACTCACAAGTCTCCAAGGCCAAGGGAAGCCCATATAATCTCTGAACCTTGGCTACACTAATGCATTAATGGAAAAGCCTGAGACTCCGGGAGCCGAGATGCTCCCAGGTGTGTCTAACAAGCATCTTATGGCGTCACTGGGAACCCCAGAGACTGACTGATTGTAGGATGTCAGGCCATGGGGCCAGTGAGCCTGAATGTCTATCCGCTTGCATGGAGCCAGTGGGTGTGAGAGGGTCAGTTGGGACCCAATGGCTGCACAAGTCAGCCCTGAGTCTGCACCAGGACCTGTCCAATGTGACCTGTGTGTCTGGCTGCCAGGCTGTCCTGGGCTTCCTGAGAGTGTCCTCGGTGGTGGCAGAACAGGAGCCTTTCTGCCTTTCCCTGGACCCTCACACTAAACCAGGGTTCTGGTGATAGATAAGTCCGGAGTCCTGGAGTCTATAGGCTCTTGGAAGAGATGCCTGCCACCTTGAGGCACCATCCTCCAGGTGTGTGTAGCTGTCCTCAGGATATTAAATAGTTGTCCTCCAGGCCTCATGGAGCCAATTCCTAGCCATGAGCTTTTCCAGTGACTGTGATGGTGACTCCCAGACTGCCATTCCCTGGGGTTCCCTGAGGTCAAGAGCCCACTTTGACATCTCCAAGCCCCAGGCTCTGCCCAGTTAGGAGCCCAGTTAAGCAGACTCCGGATCCTCCTTGGGGCTCCTAGACTGGAGATGGTATCAGATAGGGGTGGGTGGTGGGGGCTAGACGATTACTCCTGACAATCTTTTCTCCTCTGACCGCACCGCCAGGGAGGAGGCACCCAGCCTGGCCTTCTGGCCCTCTGGAAAGGTGGGGGTGGGTGATCCCAGGCTGCATAGCTCCCCCCCAACAACTGCTCTAGCCCAGGCCCAGCCTCCTCCACCCACCCCCTCCGGCCACATCCCAAATCCCCAATCCCAGGAGCAGACCTCGGTGTTTGCCTGTTGCCATGGCAATGGGATGCACCTTTCTGTCACCATGGCAACCAGCCAGGGGTTTTTAAAATTCAGTTGAGGTAATTTCCACCCCTCAGTCCTCATCGTCAGACACCTCATTTTTCTCTTCCATGAATCTTAGGGGGGTGCCCACAGTCACCAGCCAGAGATGGAGGGTCAGAGAGGCTGGTGGGAAGACTCAGGCCCCATTCTTCCCTGACTCCCCCACCCAGACTAGATGCTGGAGAATAGGGCAGCCTCTTCCACATTCCCTCTCCAGGCCCAGGTCTACGGTGAGAAGATGAGGGCTTTGCATGGCTGGGCAGGCAGAGGCCAGCACACCTAGGAGGCCTGGTTGAAGACTGTTTAGCCATGTGCCTATGCAGGAGAGTCGGCAGGGACCCTCCCAGACCTCCCCCCTGTGTCCCCAGGGCTCATCTGAAGATCTCAATGTGCCAAGGCCCAGACCTCAGGACAATGGGGGACAGATGTTTATGCTGTGTCTTGATGCTAAGGAGCTGACCTTAGTGGAATCCCAGGCTGGTTAGATTTGGGCAGAGGGCGTCTGAGAAGGACAAGAGGGAACGGGATGCAGACACAGTCCAGTATCTGCCCCTCCCCTTCCATACTAGGGTCCTCCCTCCCTAGACACCTGCTTCATCCCCTCCCTGCCCCCATCTACCTTCTGGCTGGGAGAAAAGGATCTGACAGCCTAGGACAGACAGGTGGATGCCCCCCTGAGCAAAGTAGACTGGGACTAGGAGACGATGGGGCCCCAAGCCCCGTGCACTGCCTGACCTTGCCTCATCTGCATGTAACTCTTGCGTGTTTTGACTTGTCTCTGTAGCAGGCTGGTGCTCCCAGAAAAGAGGTTTTGAGGAGGGAGAAGTCAGGGAGAGTCCTGCAGCAGAGGCACTCTCCCCACCTCCCCTGCTCTCTCCCTGTGCCTGTCCTCCCGCCCTATCAGTCAGCTGGCTAGGGGGCCTTTCTCCCCCAGGATGTGTGTAGAGTGCTGCCATGACTCCAGCAGCCCTGGGCTTGATTCCCCAAAGCCAGGAACTGCAGGACCATCAGGTGGGTGCCAAAGCCACAAGGCAGTCACTTCCAGCTTCCCTGTCCCTTGGGATCAGGGGCTTGATCTAGGACCTTGAAACAGCCTTTCCAGGGCACAGAAGGGCAGGCCGACCTTGGGGGCTACAGAGAACCCCAGGATGAGGCCCCGTCTGCCGAAGGCCCTTGCCCACTCCTGCTCCTCCCTCACCCAAGGCGGGGAAGTCACAGAGACCAGAAGGTTTGTTTGGGTAAGCATCACTTTCCCTAATCTCCTCTATTAAATAGCAGCCCCAGCCCCAGTGTCCACTCCACCTGGGGGAGGGGCTCCCTGCTGCCCTCCCCACTGAGGACCCACAAGGCCCTTACAGGGCCCACAAGTGCCTGAACACCTGGGTCTGCAGCCCCACCATGTGAGAGATAATAAAGTCTGTGTTTGGCACTTTTCATGAGTTATTATTCCCACTAGTCCTGTCAGCTCCACTGGCCCAGACACATCCACGGGATTCTTGATGGCAGACATAGTTAACTCTTTTCTGTTTTCCTGCCAGCTGGTGGGAGAGCTGGGTGAGGAAGGGTTAAACCAGAGACCTCTGGGAAGGAGGTGGTGGGGCCTGGGGTTGGGGGTGGGAGGATGGAATGGAGAAGTGTTGTGCCCCACCCCCCACCTGCCCACATTCCTTTCAGCCCCTGCCCCTGCTAGGCTCCCAGACCAGGGAAGCCCCAGGCTAGGCTGGGGAAGAGGGAGCCCAGACCAAGCCCTAGGTGAGAGTGGGGTCATCCTAGGTGGGGACATCCTGGTCCCTGAGCCCTCTCTCCACACTCAGCTAGTAGGCACCTGGGATTCTCTCCACTTATCTCCCAGGAACCTCCTCTCTATAGCTCATGACCCCTTCTGAGGTTTAGGGGACCCAGGGAGGTCTAGACCCCCTCTTTCCCCAAGCAATCTGAAGCTTCCACGCTCCCTGAAGAAATTCCTAGAATCAGGAAACCAGTTCTGCACCATACTGCAGCTCTGCCAGGGCCTCCATACTTGAGATCCTGTGGCTGAAGTCCTGGGGGGCAGAACTGCCGGAGGTTTCTCATGTGAGCAGCAGGGATCTGGTGACAGGGGCTTGACATCAGCTAGAGCACTGTCCAGCTGAGCAGCCCCTCCAAGAAGGTCTGCGGGCCCTGGCAGAGTCATGCAGCACTGGAGCCCCCATCCGGAGTCAGAGGAGGGGTACAGGTGAGAGAGGGACCAGTAGGGCAGGGCAGGGCAGGGCTGATCCAAGCCTTCAGCTGGGGCAGGACGAGTGTCAGCAAGATGGGGATTGAGATCACCTCATCCTGGGCCTCTGATGGCCTAGATTCTGGGCACCACCTAGACTCTTAGCACCTTCTCTCCTCTAGGATCCCTCTCACCCCATGTACATACATCACGCAGGGAGCAGGCCTCATACTCTGCTGATGGTATCCCTGGACCAGCCTGATCCCTGAACATCCAAAAATCCCCAAACTGCTCTGTCTCAGTGGAGAGGGGACCCTGGGGCTCTAGGACCAGGAATCAGGGCCCAGAAGCCTACCTCCCCAGGGGTCATTTGAAAGAGAAGCTGAGGAAATGCCAGCAACTGTGTATAGTCTGTGGGATATGCCAGCCCTAACCCAGGATGCATGCCCTTGTGCTCCTGCCAGCCACCTGCCAGCCAAGGGGTGAGCATTCCTGCTGTAGAGCTGGGAGACTCCAAAGTTTCAAAGAGTGAAGGAGACCTCACTGAAATCCCACAGCTCATGGTCTGCACAGCCCTGGGAGCTGGACAGGGTTGGGGGCAATGCCTAACCCAGGGCACAGTCTATGGGGGAGGGGCACTGGGATGGGGGCATTTATTCAGATTGTCAGGACCAGGCTCTTGGCTCAGGACAGGGTGGGCAGGCCGGGTCAATGGGAAAGGGTGGTTGAATAGGCCTCCTGGTAGGGGAGTGAAGAGTCCGGTTCCCCTGTGTGATCTAAGGCTGTCGGACTAACTGTAGGGGTGATGGTTAAGGAGTAGAAGATATAAACTGCCCTGTCATCTGCTTAGCCACAGGGGCAGGGAGCAGAGCAGAGCTGGGAGTATGGGGTGCACTGGGTGTTATCGAGACTGGTCCCCACTGCTGGCTGGAAATTAGAAGTTTAGGAAGCCCCCACAACCAACCCACCTGAAGACAGCATTCTCCACAGAGCCCCTGCAGGAAGCACACCCGACCTGAGCTCAACAGCCCACCCAGTCTCCTGATGCTCTGACAGAGCATCTATCTCAGGTCTCTCTGGGCTTCTCTGGGTCCCAGGGGCATGACACATATTTCTTCAGTCCCCCTTCCTGTCCTCCAGGAAGATTCTGAGCTCCAGGCAGGCAGAAACCATTTCTGGCTAACGTCCATACTCCTCCCCCCCACTACCCACCCCAGGGCCTGGAAAAGAGAGGGGCACATAGGCTGTTCCATGTGCGAGGCAATGAATGATTTTGCCTTAGAGCCTTGGAAATGTGCCTGTGCCTTTTGTCAGTCAATTGACTGAGCAGTTACCCAGTGCTGCCAGGACCTGGGGACCAAGTGTGACTGAGACAGGTGTGGTCTCCATCTTCCCTGAGCTCACAGTCTCATGGGCAAGGAGGACAAAGCAGAAACAGAGTGGTTCCACCTGTGATGAGGGCCACAGGAGACACGAGATACTAAAGAGGAGGGACTGGGGTATCATCTTTGAGGGGAGGGTCCTGAGCTGAGCTGGCCAGGTCCAGGGTCTCCAATCTACAGCCCAGAAGGGGAGGCATGGCAGGACCCAGGAAGAACCCTCAGGGCTGGAGCTGTCTTGACAGGCTTTCCCTGAGACAGGTCTCAGGGGAGGGTGGCCAGAGAGGAGGTCAGAGGGGAGTGCAGGGGGCATCTGTTGTCCACAATGGACAGCCTGAGGCCATGGAGCCAGGACAAGGCAGTGGCGAGGCCTCGGGATGCTGCTCGTCAGTGACCTGAAGGACAGGCCAACTCAGATCTCACCGGCAGCTGGCTCCACTGATCTGAGTGGAGACTGAGAACCCAACCAGGAAGTGACCAGGGAACAAGAACACTGGGGAGCAGACTGTAGGGGTATTTGTCACCTCAGCCTTATCTGGACTCAGCTGTGTTCCTTCCCAGCAGGCACAGCACAGCTGTTGAAGTGGCAGGCACCCCATTCCCAGGGCTGGTTTGTCTCCCCCAGGGCCTGCCAGGGTGACCCCCAATGCACTAGCCAGGCATACACCTGACCCACCTCTCAGGGACACAGTGGTTGGTTCCCCTACATCTGGACAGGTGAAGCCATTTTTTACCAGCTGCCAGAATGAAGCCAGCCACCTTCCTGTGAACTCATCTGCCTAGGTCAGGTTGCCTGAAATGGGTACCAACATCTGAACAAACAGCCCTATAGCTGGGTGGGGCTGGGGCCCTGACGAGGGTGGGGCTGAGGGTGATGGAGGAGGGGAGGCAGCCCCCCCAGCCCTGCTCTGGAGCTCACATGTATTCCCACAGCTGTCCATTGCCCCAGTCCTGCCCGATAACCACATGGACCTCCAACCCCTCAGCCCCATGGCTGACCACTGCCTGTCCCCCTTCAGCCAGGCTGAAACTTTCTCAGGCCCTCCCCAGACAATCTGTCTTCTCTTCCTGCACATGAATGGCCTCTGCTTCCCTCCAGGAAGACTCCTCCCATGGCTCTCCATCCTTGCCACCACACCGATTGAGCTGGGCTGTCCTTCCCAGTGCCTATCACTGCCCAATGCCAAGGATGGGCTGGCACACAGTGGGTGTGCAGTAGGCATTGTTGCCTGTGGTCATGAGTCTCCGGGGTAGGTGTTCCCAGCCATGATGCCTGACCAATTTGGACCACCCATTCTTCCTGCTCCTCCCGCTCACATGGCTTTACCAGACCCTGAAAGCCTAACCTGGATGCAGAGCTGTGCTGGGCCCCTGGGTGGGAGCTGCCTATCTGAGGCCCACATTCAGCCCAGCTGTCCCTGCCCTTGCCCACCTGGGGAAAGAAGGGATTGGCATGACCCCTCCCCCAATCCCCTCACATCTAACATTGGCCTGTGACCTGGGGAGGAGGAATAGCCTCTCTGGGCCTCAGAGCTCTCAGAGTGGGGATGATTGTCCCTGTATATAGGGTGTGGGGCTGCTGTGGACAAAGGATCTGGGCCTTCCATGCCTGATGCCCTCAGAAGGCTTCAGCCCTCCACTTTGTCTACTGCCTAGGGGTGGGGCTCAGAGAGTAGATTGTCTTTCAGTGTATCTTTCTCTATGACTGACTGTCAGTGCTCTCTGTCTCCAGATAGGTGACTTCCAGATAGTGCAGAGGTGGAAGCTGCGAGGTCCTGGGTGCCTGTAGGACTGCGCAAGGCGACCCAAGGGCACACAGGGGTCCCCCAACCGGCCTGACCGTACCCTTGCTATAGACCTTGGGCACTCCAAAAAGCAGTAAGTACATCCCCCAAGGTTCATTTCCCATTTCCTGTAGGTCGGGTCTCAACCTGACAGGCATCCTCTCTCACCTCCCAATCACCATTCCTCCCGCCCCTTCCCCTCCCCCTTGCCCCCCTTTCTACTCCCCACCCCTTCCCCCAACCTAATCAAAGAGCGCCACCACCCTCACAGAGTGGCTTCCTCTTGCTGTGTCTCATTCCCACCGCAAGGAGGAGAGGCCATTGCCCTGGCTCCCTGCCTCCAGCCCTACAGTCCCTGTCCCATCCCCTCTGCCCTTCAGGAAGCCCCCACCCCATCCTGAAATACACCCTTCTGGGTCCCCCCTCCCCAACCTGGGATTCAGGGCCCCCACCCGCAGCAAACCTGGCTTCTTTCAGCTCCTCTCCCTTGCGGGCAGAGGCAGGGCGTTCAAGTCCATTTAATCTTGGCAGAATGCAATTTCCTGCTTCAGGGAGCTGGCGGGTTTAGGAGGCTTAATGAGGGGGGAGGGGGGAGACTGGGAAGAAGAGAGGCTAAGCGGGGCTGAGAGACAGTCCCTGAGAGGGGTGGTGCAGGAAGCTCAGGGATGTGTGTGTCTGGGTTGCCTGGGGGGTCTTTGGGATCACGTAGGGGTCAGCTGTTCAGCTTCAGGCTCCCACTGGTAGGTCAGGGGCCTGTGTGCAAACCTCCCCACCCCCACTACCCCCAGCTATGTGAGGTCGAAATGGGAGGAGGGGAGGGGCCTCAAAGTGGCCCACTGTCAACAAAATGGGGGAGGGTCAGGGGCACGCTTGTGTGCATGCGTGCAAGAGTGTGTGTGTGTGTGTTCTGTTCATGAGTCATGCGTCTGCATGGCCAACGGTTGGTAAGTGTGCGGGTCCAAGTGTGCAGATGACGGAGGGGGGGTCCCAGGGAAAATGTGCAGCTGGGAGGAATCCTAGGTGGATTGTATACTTTGGATGAGTCCTGGGGAAACTGCAGCTGGCAGGTCCCAGACCCCCAGGTGGGGGAGTGGGCAGCCAGGCTGGAATTTCAGCTCCAAATGGGATGCTTATCTGGATACTGCCACCAAGGAGGAGGAGAAGATAAGGGACAAAGGGGCCTCTGAGCTGCCAGAAGCCCCACACCTGGTGGGGGCAGGGGCCAAGAGCCTTGCCTGACACCCAGAACACAGACAACCCCTGGGGGAGACTGAGGCTGGGCGTCCTCCTTTAGGATCTTGCCCTGCACCCCCACTTGGCCCCCTCTCCCCACCCCTCCCTATCTCTCCCTGGACCTGGTTCAACAGATCTACCTTCCAGAGAAACTCTTGGAGGAGCCACAACCCACCAAACAGGGAGTCCCCAGGCAGGGCTGGTGGAGAGGGGTGGTCAGGGACTGGTCCAGGATCACTCCTCAGCCCATCAGAAGCAGGCAAGGGGGCAGGGTGGAGGGTCCTTACAGGGAAAAGCAGGCAGCCTGGAGTCCCTCAGGAGCAGTGCCCTAGATAGCGAAGCTCTGCTAAGCCTGGGGCCCCTGGGGAGGGGACAGAGCAAGGAGGCTGGAGCAGGGTTTGAGGGCTCTGGAAGGCAGGCTGAGGTTGCCAGAGGCACCTCAAAGCCAGCTTGCAGGCTGAGCCCACTCTACTAGGAATTCTCATTTATGGAGGCTTGGGAGGAAGGCTGATGGAGACCATGGAGGGCTGAAGCCTCAGCCTCTTGGCACTCTAGGCGAGGCTCTCTTCCTCTGGGCCTCAGTTTCACCGTTTGTGAACAAGGGTGCTGGGACAGGGTCTCTGAGGAGGAGTCCATGCCTCCTTGGAAGCACGTGGGTCTTTCCCCAGCCCAAGGGCCATCCTTGGGTGTGCTTGAATGTCAGCCAGGTGTGTAAAGGAGGACACTAGGAAGCTGGAGAGAGTGGAAGGTATGAGAGGGACACAGCCTATGGCCTTGTACCCTCCTGGAAGTCTCAAGGCCTGCCAGCTTCCCACCCCTCGTGAAAGCAGCGTGTTCTCCAGAGGGGGCATCGGTGCCTCTGGGGAGGATAGCTCACAGCCTATCAATAGACTACGCAGAAGCAGCTGAGTCTCTGCAGCCTGGGGTCACTCAGAGCCCCCACCCCAACTCCTTGTGTAGGGTTGACCTGGTTCCTTGCACCTCTGCTTCCCTTTCTGACTAGCTTCGCCAGCTGCCCTGGGCCAGCTGCTACCTCCTCACTTGGCCTCTTCCTCTGGCTAGGGCATCCCCAAGGACTGTTTCAGAGCCCACATCTGCCCTCTCTGCCTCTTTGCTGAGCTCAGCCCTGGCCCCTCCTGGCTCTTATAAGTGTCAGTCAAAATGGAGCTCATATGCCACTGATGCTCCCCACCCTGCCCCTGCCCCACACCCATCTCTAGTAGATTCTGACACTGTCTGAGCCTCAAGACAGAGCCACAGCCTGGTCTCCAGGACACACCTTGACAGGTGACCCTCCAGGCTCTTGCTCAGATCATTCCTTCATCCTTTAAGCTGGAAGATCTCAAATTGGTTCTTTAAGGCCCAGTGGCAGAGTCACCTCGTCTATGCAGCCTTCCCTGAGTCACCCTCCTAGGCCTCTGGATACCCTACACACACCCGCTAAGATATCTCCCTGCTGACCTGGGAGCTGACTTGGGGCCTCATCACCATGCCAACCCCCACAGCTCCTGGTTTGTAAGTGTTTGAATATGGGCTGGACCTTGGGGTTAGGACCAGAGTAGGGCTGGCCTGTTCAAGGAGGGAGGCAAGTGTGTGGCCTGGAGTCCCAGGTGACTTGCTTTGCTAGTACTGTGTCCCCATGACAACTTGCATGTGGCCCTCTCCTGGGGAGGACAGTGAGGTCACCTTTGCCAGTGGAGGCTCCAGTGGGGGCGAGTGTGTGTGCCACCATGCGGGTCCTCGATGCCTGCCAAGTAGAGACAGTGGCAGGATATGGGGTCAAGGCTGCCCCATCCTGAGTGGACCCTTCTGCTGGATGAGAAGGCAAACACCTACCCACTGTCTCCTGGGGTCCCAGCCTCTGGCACAGCAATTCAGGCAAGCCCTCATGCCCCTGGTAATGGCATCTGGTTCTCTCTGTCATCCACTGGGAAGAGACGATGAGTCATAACAAAGGTGACACAGGCAGAGTGTGCCCTACATACCAGATGCTACTCCCAGCAATCTACTCTTGGTGGTTCATTTCATCCTCCCAACATCCTGGGAGGGAGGGACTTGCTCTTGTTTTACAGATGAGGAAATTGGGGCCCAGAGAATGGGCAAATGAATGCACATGAGTGGGTGAGAGCCTCACAGCCAGGCTTGGAGTTGAGGGGTCCTCAGTGGAGCTAGCGGGGACCTTCCCATGCATGTATGTGCACATGCACCACAGCCCCAGCCTTTTTGGCCCTGATGTTTGAGTAGGTAGAGTGAGGCACACTGATGTCAAAGAGCTTGATGGCCCTGCCTGCGTCTACCCATGTTCCCAGTTCCATGGAAGCTCTAGTGGCTCCTTGGACAGCAAAGCCAGAATTGCAGGGCTTCTGCCACTGCCCGGGCTGCACACCAGTCTCCACAGTTCTGTGGGACTCAGGTTTCTCTGATGCCAGGCCTTTTCCTGCCTTAGCCCTCATGGGACCTATCCAAGGTGTAGGGTCCAGGTCAGGCCTAGGCCCTGCAGGGACTTGAACCCCACAACACCGTGCCATCAAGGTCTCCTGAGACAGCCCCCACCCCTCAGCCCCAGGCCTATAAGCCTAGCCTACCACTCCTTGGAGACAATTTTCTTGAAATTTCAGGCCAAACTGGGGTAGAGAATCAGCAGTTGGGGCTGGGATTTGGTGGCTTCACACCCAGTGAGCAGGAGGTTGGTGGCAGTCTGGCCCATTTTGCCCATCCTCCCAGAACCATCCCTGCACCCTTAGCCCAGGGTAGACTCCACCAGACCCTCTGGAGTTTGTGGTCCAGAATGAAGATGAGATGTGTGGAGGTGTCAGCCTCTATGGCCTAACACTTGGCACAGGGTTGGACACATATGATGTCTGTAGAATGAATGAATGACATTTGACATTTAACAAGGCAGAGTGAGGGGTTCCCCTCCAGGAGCTCAGAAGGCAGAGACTAGCTGGGCAATCAGGGGAGGGTTTTGGGGGGAGACAGTATTTGAGCCAGGCCAGAAAGACCAGGAGAACCTCCTTAGGGAGATGGGAAAGACACTCCCGGTGGGAGAATGGCCTGGGCAAGGACTTGAGAGCAACATGGTACCAGGTGTGATGAGGCCATGGCCCTCCAGGAACCCTGGAGTGACCTGAGGAACTGCCCAGCCAGGCCATGGAGACCTGACTTCCAGGCACTGGCGTTTGCCTGGGAGCCCCTGCAGAGACCCCCCTGACTGACTGCCTGGGTCCCGTAGCAGGCAAGCTGGGGTTTGCTGGTTCTGACTCAGACTTTCAGGCCCCTTGTTTTGTTTTTCCCATTTGCCAAGTGGTGCCTTTGTCTGAGGTCTGGCCTGGTGGAGCACGAGGGGTCCCTGGCATGGGAAGGTGTGGAGACTCTATCCTGGGGCCCTGTGGGGAGAGCAGGGGGCTAGGGATGAGTTCTCTAGAGCCCAGGACCCACAAGACATGCAAGTCCCATCTGCTGGAGGGAGGGGGCAGTGCTCTTGATCAACAAGTGACAGAGGGAGTAGGAACTGGCACCTGCTTGGACAGCTGGGAGTCCCAAGGTAACCCCCCACAATAAGCCCCATCATGAGAAAACACCATGTCCTGGGGAGCAGATGGAGAAGGGGTGGTGCTCGGGGGAATTCAACACAGTCAGAATTTCTCCCAAACTCTAGCTGGTAGGGGGGCTCTCATGCCTTGTGTCACTCTCCGGCTCAGCCCTTACCTCCCCCTCCAGGGCCCCTTCCCCCACTGAAGGCCCCAGAATGATGGGAGCTCAGCCTGGATCACCTTGTGTCCCCAGGGCCACAGATCCTGAGACCTGAGCAAGCCAGTGGTCCAGGACTGAGTCCCCTCTCCGGGTGACTAAAATTCCAGCAAGAAATACCAGTGTTATTCAGAGAATGAGCCCTAGCCAGCCCTGCCTGGCCCCTCCCCAGGGAACTGGGCCCTCATAGCCTAGCCTAGGTCCAACCAGACCTCTGGCTGGGAAATGTAGGCTTTTTTAAGCCCTGTGTTGACCCAGGGCCTTGGGTTGCTGCCTAAGATCCCGTCTTTGAGCCAACCCCTGAGAGGGGCTGGGATACAGATGTCCTTGGCTGGGAGGCACTGATTGTTGGGGATACTCAGCTGGTGGAGCAGTTGCAGCAAAGGCAGGATAATGCTTGAGACAGCCCATTCTCAGATAGGGAAACTGGGACAGGTAGTCTGTGGGATGTGTACCTCAGGGGAATCAGATCCAAGCTAAGTCTGGGCCCTCCCCACATGCCTGGCTTCACCCCCAGAATGGGTGCCCTGAGGTGGGGGGAACTAGCAGAGAGGAGTTGGAGTTTCCTTCTGGCTCCCTCTACCCAGCTCTCCACGTGCCTCCTTTCCCCCAGGCAGGAGCTGGGGAGAAGGCAGCCCAAGACTCTTCAGTCAGAGACTCCTGTGAGCTGTGTGGCCATGACTGAGGCAGAGGTGGCACACAGTAGGTGGTCAGGTAGGATGTGGAAACATGAGTGCATTCTTCTGGCAAGAATAAGGTCATCCCAAATTAGTCTGGGGGTGCTGGAGACAGGTAAGGCAGAGGGTAGAGTGTGGATTTCTGATCTCTCCCTATGCAGGCCCTGCCCCCTCCCTTCCTCCAAACCAGCCCCCTCTTATCCCTCCATCTAGGCTGGTCCCTGCTCCTTTCAGCAGCAAATATGAGCTTTGCAGAAACTTGTCCTCAGATTAAAGCTTAAACCACTGTTTCAAGAGAAGGGGGCAGGGAAGCCAGCCAGCCAGGCCACATGTAGAGACTATACAGGGGCCAGAGAGAGTCCTCCCTCCCCACCCCAAAATCCCAGGTCAGATCTGGTGGATGGGCTTCAAAGGAAAGATGAGGAGACCCTGGCTGAGTTTGAGGATACCCAGCAGCACCTCCCAGTGATCCAGCCAGGTCCCTGTCCTCTCTCTCCTGGATGTCCATAGCTTCCTTTCTGGCCACCCAGGAGCCAAAAGAATCCTTTAAAATCTTCAATCAGACTATGCCGTGCCTCATTACTCTTAGGCCAGTCCTAGTCTTTCCTCAATCAGAGGTTATACCCCAAAATTCAAGGGGACCCTAGTCTGGAATCCCCAGACAAGGTTGCCAAGGCCCCACTCCCCAGGGTCTCAGTATTCCCTCCTATTAAATGGATATACAATGATGTCCTGGCCAAGAAGAGCTAGAGACCTGTTCCTTTCTAGGACTCCACGGATGGCAAAGGTGGAGCCCCCAATCCCTTGTTGCAGGGTTGGAGGCCAGGATGGCCAAGGTGTCCACTCTGCCCAGTTATGTTTGGAAATCAAACCTTCACAGGACAGAAAGGTACCCTATCCTGGAGTAGGGAGCATGGGCTTAGCTTTGCTACCCTACCAACCTCAGCACAGGGAGCAAAGAGGCCCATCATCCTGGATGGAGTGCTGAGCAGGCGTCAGGTTGGCCAGGACAGGCCCAGCTCCCTGCTGCCTGGCATTAGCCCTGCTCCCTGACCCTCCTCCAAGGCAGTGAGGCCATGAGCTGTGAGGGGGAGATTCTCTGCAAGGAGCGTTCCTCCTGGCCAGTCCCAATGCTGCTGTGCCACAGAAGCCTCACAGCCTAGAATAGGCAGCAGTACTGGCCAAGTTCCTCCATTTCCTCACTCAAGGGGGACGGAGACCCAGACGGGATGTTCTGGCCTTAGATCTCTGGTCTGAGGGCATGGCCAGTGACCTCATATTGCAGCCCTACCTCAGGGAAGACCTGGAACCAGGCTTAGGGAAAAAAGCCAGGACTGCAGGATGCCCACAGTCTGCCCACTAGCCCCTCCCTCTTCCGGGGGGCTGCCTTCATCTGGGCCCCACTTCCCTGCTGGGATTGAGGGACCAGGGGAGGCCACACCGCGGCTGTCACGGGAGGGACATTCCTCAGTCATTTGGAACTAAGTAAGCCCAGATCCCAGCTTGCAGGCCTGGCTGCAGGACCCTCCTTGGGCCTCCCTCCCCCAGGACTGTGGCCACACAGACACATTGAGGGGTGTGTGCAGCAGATGTGGGGCTGGAAGGCAGCCAGAAACCCCATAGGATGAGAGCCTGTCTCAGCCAGCTTTGTGAGGTGCTGCCAGGTCTCCCCTAGCTCTGAGGTATATCTCTGTCTAAGGAACTAGCCTGCCCCTGGGGAGCTCATAGCTGGAGCTTCACCGCCTTTTAAGTCAAGGCAGAGTCTACCTTGAGTCTCTGTTGCTGCAGTTTCAGACACTCTCTCCTCAGCCCAGATTCTTAAGTAGAGGAAGAAATGGCAGATGGTCATCCATCCCTGCCCCATCCTCAGCTATAGGTAAGTGTGAGCAGAGGCCCCAAGATGAAGGCAGAAAGCAGCTCCCGGTCCCTGATCAGAGTACAGATGGGCCCTGGGCTGAGCCCCCACCCATTCAGTCAGTCACTCACCACCTGGTGTGTATCAGTCTCTATTCTGGGTGCTGGGGAAGCAGCAATAGACGCAACAAACTGTTCCTGCCCTCTTGCAGCTGACAGTCTAGCAGGGGTCGGGAAATGGACAATAAACCACAAGCATAAAAGAAGTAAATGATGTCATACGTTGGGAGGAGAAAAAGAGAGGGAGGGAAAGGGGAGTCAAGAATGCTGGGGTGGTGGTGGCCAGATAGTGCTGAGAGGATAACACTTGAAGGAGGTGAGAGAGAAGCCATGTGGGTGTCTATGGGAAGAGCGTCCAGGCGAAGGGAACAGTCATTGCAGGGGCCCTGAGGGTGGAGTAGGCCTGATGTGGGAGGAAGAGTGAGGAGAATATAGCCAAGAGCAGGAGGATGTGAGTCAGAGAGATGGACGGGGGGCTGAGGGGACAGCCACCATAAGGACTCGGCTTTGACTCTCAGCAAAATAGCAGCCATTGAGAGCTTTGGGGAAGAGAGAGACATGATCTGGCTTCCATTTTAACAGAGTCCCTCTGGATCCTGGTTGACTAGATGGTTGGAGGCAAGAGCAGAACCTGGGAGCCCAGTATGGAGGCTCCTGTACTTGTCAGGCTAGAGATGAGGTTGGTCATGGAAGTGGTGGCTGTATAGGCACTGGCTGCAGAGCTGGTGGCCAGGGAGAAGGTGGGAAGTGGTCACTTGATATTTTGCATTTTTTGAAGGTGAAGTTGAAAGTATTTGCTGATCACTTCTATGTGGATGTGAAAGAAAGAGAAGAGTCCAGGCTGATTCTAAAGGTTTTTAGCCTGAGCAGCTAGAAGAATGGAGCTCCCCCAGCTGAGATGGGCAAGGCCAAGGCATTGCTGGGGGTGCTCCCAGATTGGGCTCCTCTTTTCCACATAGACCCTGTCTCCTCAGCCAGGCTCTGCCCCACTCCCTCCCCACCCAGTGCCTGGGGCTGCCCAACCATTTCTGACCCAGGGCCCAGGCACCCTGAGAGAAGGCTTCTTTCTGCCTTGGGGGCAGAGGAAACCCAGAATTCCCCTCTCAACTCCTTTTTTTTTTTTTTTTTTGTGAGGAAGATTAGCCCTGAGATAACATCCTTTGCCAATCCTCCTCCTTTTGCTGAGGAAGAGTGGCCCTGGGCTAACATCCGTGCCCATCTTCCTCTACTTCATATGGGATGCTGCCACAGCATGGCTTGACAAGCGGTGCATCGGTCCAAGCCCGGGATCCGAACCTGCGAACCCCGGGCCTCCAGCAGCGGAGTGCGCGAACTTAACCACTATGCCATTGGGTTAGCCCCCGCCTCCTCAACTCCTAATGAGGAGGCCTCTCTGGAGCCAGATAAATATTGAGCTCTAGGCCCAAGACCTGGGCTCCCACGTCCCTCACCACACACACACACACACACACACACGAATACACACACGGGATGAGGCTGTGGAGTAACACATGAGGATCTTAGGGCCCTGTGTCTTCCTCTCTTGTTCACTCCAAACTCACTTGAGAAGCAGTTGCTGATAGGTCTGTGTGGGGCCCAGCTGGGAGAATGCAGAGAGGCCTGGGTCCCAGACAGGATCTCTAAGTGTCTGGTTCAATAAGCAGTGTGTAGGTCCTGGCCCAGTATTTGAACCTGCGAACCCTGGGCCGCCGGAGCAGAGCGCGCGAACTTAACCGCTACGCCACCAGGCCGGCCCCTCTAAGTGTCTGGATGCAGGACTTACAGGCGTCCAGTGAAGCTCCTGACCCAGCCATTACGATTGGCTTCTCGGGAGGTAATGTCTTCCCAGGGCCCTGAAGGATCTAGAAGGAAATGGGAAAGGCATTCTAGGCACAGGGGAACAGTATGTGCAGAGACCCAGAGACAAGAGAGTGACGAGCCCCTTGAAGAGGCCTGGGATGCCTGCAGGGCTCCAGTGTAGAAGGAGAGGATGACGCAGCCTCAAGAAGGGAGGCTGACCCCTTGTGCAGAAAGGGATGGTGTTTCTGTGTGAAGAAGGTGGCCAAGGCCTCTAGTGTAGAGGAAGCACAGGGTTTACACTGGTGCTGAAGTCTAGGAAGAATATTCCTGGTAGAGGAGACAACAGCAGAAAAGGCCTGAAGGCAGCTTTGGGGAGTAGCCATGGAGGTGGGTCAGTCCAGCTTTTAATGAGCTCCGAGCCAGCCCCTGGGGCAGGCTGGGCAGAAGGCCAAGTGGAACCCCATCCTGGGCCTGGGCCTCGGGTGACTCCTCACTGCCTGCCCCCTCCTGGTGCTGCCTGAACGCCGCCCTGCACCCCTTCCCCAGCCTCCCTTTCCAACACTCCTCCTCTCTGGGATCCAGTTCTGGGTGGTGGGGGCTGGGCCCAGAGCAGGCAGAGCCTGGGGCAGGGGAGATGAGAAAACCAGAAAGTGGGGAAACCTGAGCCAGCAACGCTGGGGCTGGGCGGGCCAGGGCTTGTTCAGCCTGCTAGGCCCGGGAAACAGGTTCCCCAGAGACTGGGGCAGAGGAGGGAGTGCTGGTTTAGTTGGCACCTTCATCCAGGAGGCACGGCGGGTCTCTGAGGCCAGGCCTTCCAAGTCTGGCCATCCAGATGCAGAGGCCAAAAGAGCAGAGTCTTTCTCAAGGTTACTCAGTATAGCAGGCTTCCTTCTCCCCACCCGAGGTAGACCAGATAGAGGTGGACAGGGTAGACAGATAGAAGGTGGACAGGTGGCAGGAGGCCCAGGGCTGCCCTTTAGTCCCCCACAGCATAGCCTGGAAGAGCCAGAACAAAAAGAAGCCAGCATGAGCACTGCCAGAAACAAAGGCTGGGCCAGGTTGAAAGGCTGGGAGTGTTCCGGGGAGAAGACTTTCAAAGCTCTCCTGCCTGCTGCCAGCACCATCACCCATGGTGGGGGCTGGGACAAAGGGGGCCGGTTCCTTCCCAATTGTGACCCCCACTGTTGGGCTCTGTGGCACCTCAGAAGCTCTGGGAGGCTGAGCCATGAGCCTAAGTCTACACAGTCGGAATGTCATCCCAAAGGCCTATCTTGTAGGTACTCAGAGCCCATCTGGGAAGGGAGAGGGGCCTGCTCCATGAGGGGGACCCCAGAGGCTGGGTCAGTGGGAGAACCAGACTTGGCCTAACCATTTCTGCACCCCCACCACCTTGTGTGTCCAGACTGGTACCAGAGTGAGCCACGAGGGAGCCGGAGAAGAAGCATGCGTGGGGTCTGAGTGTCCTGCAGAGGAGGGAGGGAGGCCAGTGGGAAGTCAGCCTGGCCTGTCTCCCTTCAGGTGACCCCACAGGGCATCCTGGGTGACTCTCAGGTGGAGCTAGCACAGCTGAGTGGCTTTTGGAGGGGAGGACAGAAGGACTCTGGGTGGCAGGGAGAGTATCTGGTGAGGGTAGCCAGTCCAGAGGAGCTAGGTGGTAGGGAGGGCAGATGGCTCCTGGCCCCTTGGCTCTTGGCTCATATTCCCTCTTGGATCTGGTGCTGCAGGGATTTGCTCTCTTATTCATTCAATAAAGATTTATTGAACTCTGTAAGTGCCACATGGGACTCTAGCACCCATTGCCAGCCCCTGAGTGCCTGTCTCGGTTGCAGGGCCTTGGCTTCATGTGGGCCCCATGGTCTGGCCTCCCCTCCTGTCCCCTTCCCATAGCTCCTGAAAATGCCACCTTCTTTGGACACCACAGCTTGGTGGTTACAGGCCTCACCTCACTTCTCCTAGTCTCCTCTTCCTTATCTATACAATGGGGACAGCAGGTCCTGCTTTGCAGCGGGATTGTGAAATGCCTGGGAGTGAATAACCATAAACCCTGCTGGCATGTAGGGCCTCCCAATCTAGCATCCAGGGCTGGCTTCAAGGGCTCTTTGGACCTCTGAAATTGAAGGCAAAATCATGGAAGCCTCTATAATATTCCTCCCAATAATATATATTTTATGTATATAATAATGTATATACTGACATAAAATGCTCAGCTCAGGCGGACACAGGGCAAGGGTGGATTCACTGCTGCAGTGATCGCTGTTTTTGTTTATATTGATTAGTCAGCCTTGTCAAATTGTTTAGGAGAGAATTGGCTACACTGTGTAGCCAGGCTCAGCTCTAGCTCTCTTCTTTCTCCCTGTCCCCTCCCCGCCGCCCTCTTGCCACCAAAGGCCTCTGTGTGCTGGGTCTATTCTGGGTGTCTGAGTGGCGCTCCATGGACAAATCATTTGAGTCTCTTTCCTTTCCAGCCCAGCATCCTGTAGTCTTTGGCAAGTCCTAACAGTTCTGCTTTAGTGACCATGATGATGGTCAGGCTGGGGATGGCCAGGCTATGAGGAGACCAGGGAGGCTAGGGGTAGTGGTGGAAGGGATGGCGTTGGAAACCATAGTGATGGTGGCATAAGCTGCATTGGTGATGGTGGAGCAGTGGTGGTGACCTCAGGGGTGATGCTGGTACAAAGGAGCAGAGATGAGGAGGGATGATTGTCAGTGTTTTACATGAGGCATGAAAGAGAGGAGAGGCTCAGGCACTGCCACTGCCGCCACCACAGCTCCAGGCTGGTGTTTCTTCACTTTGTGGCCAGCCTCTGCTTGGAGCATGTGGGCCTGCACTCCAAGTCCAGGCCAGGAGACCCTCAGTAGGATCCCTAATATCCCACCCCACCCTACATTTGCAGTCAACCAGTCAGTGGATCAGAGGGAAAGATGCCTTCTCCAAGGGATCTTCTTAACCAGGAAGAGAAGGGGAAGAAAGAAGAGGAGAAGAGTGGGGGGAAAGAGGAGGGGGAAAAGGAGGAGAGGAGGAAGAGCGGAGAGGGGAGGAAGAAGGAAGAGAAGGGAGAGGAGGAGGAAAAAGAGAAGGAAAAATAGGGAGAGGAGAAGGAGGAGGAAGGGGGGCAGAGAAAGAGAAGGGAGAGGAGAAGGGAAGAGGAGGGAGAAGGAGGAAAGGGGAGAAGGAGGGAGGAGATAGGCGAGAGGAGGAGGAAGGGGAGGGAATGGGAGAAGAGGGAGGAAGGAGAGGAGGAAGGAGAGGACAAAGAGTGCCCATGCCCCTTGGGATCTCAGCAAAGTGCCTGGGGCACGGCTGAGACTGTGGTCCTGGCTGGTGAGGCCATGGCCTTGGGGGTTGGGTTGGTTTGGGTGGACGGTCCCTTCCTGGGATCAAGGTAGGCTCCTGGCTCAGTTGCTGGTATCTGGGGTCATCATGAGGCCATTTGAATGCAAATATTCCTTTCAGAAGAGGAGGTCCAGCCTATCTGGCTTCTCTGGGGTATGGAAATATAAGAGGTGGGTTTGTGGGGCTGCTGGCTTGAAATACGGCAGACGGTTGGGGGGATCACAGGGAGCCCTTGAGTGGCTGGACAGAGCTGTGAGGCTGGGCTGCCACAACCTGGCCTGGGCTCGAGGCAGCGGGCAGGTCTAGAGGTGCCAGCCGTCCCGGGGCTGCACCGCCACCTGCTGAGCGGTCAGGGCAGTCCTGGGCCCTGCGCTGCGGGGCTCACGCGCGGGCCCCGGCGCGGCCGGCAGCGAGTGGGAAAGAGGGACGCAGCAGGGGGTGCGCAGGTGAGCGCAGGCTCGTTGCTCCCCGGCGCGCCCGCTCTTCCCGCCAGGGAGTTGAGTTCCCGGGTAAACACCAGGCGCGGTGTGCGCGGTGTATCCACGGAGAGACAAAGCCAGGGCGGGGCGGGAGCGCCGCCCGCAAAGCCGGGGTGGGGGCGCGGGGTGCTGATTAGACTCCCCTTGCGTGGGCTGCCCCACCGCCCGGGAGCCCCGAGCCCAGACCCTGGACAGGTGGGGCGGGGGCGGGGCGGCGGTCCGGCGGATCCCGCCTCGGGGGTGGGGCCGGGCGGGGCGGGCGGGGCGGGGCCGTGCTATGCAAATGTCGCCCACGGGCGGCCAATTGCCGGAGCTCCTCGGGCGGCTCCAAGCGCCCCGTCCCGCCGGCGGCCGCAAGACCAGAGCTAGCGATCTAGCGAGCGAACGGCTGCGGTCCGGCGAGCCTCTAGCGCAGCGCAGGGCCAGGGCGCGTCGCGAGGAGCGGCGCAGCCCAGCGCAGCCGCCCGGCCCGAGTCCAGCAACCAGGCGAGCACAACGCCACCGGGCCGAGCCCAGCGCAGCGCCCCGAAGCCGAGCGCGCGCCGTCGCCCGCGCCCCGCGTGGGGGAATGCGCCCTCGGCGCACAGGCCAGGGGGCGCCCGCAGCCCACCCGGGGGGAGGCGGCCCCAAGCGCCCCTGAGCCTTCTTATGGCCCGGGCTGGGGCCCGGGGCCTCGGCTGCTGACGCGCCCGGAGCCCGCGGAACCCGTTAAGCCCGAGCCGCGGCGCCGACCCCGACTCAGGCTCAGCAGCTAGAGGGCGCGGGCAGGGCCATGGCCCCGGAGGGCCGCTAGCGCGGGCCGGCCCAACCGGGACCCGCTCTGCCGCCGCCGCCGCCGCCGCCACCGCCCGGGATCCCAGGCCCCACCGCCGCGAAAGAGGTGAGTGCGACGGGAACCAGGAGGGAGCGGGCAGGCGACCGGGCCACCCCACGATCCCTCTGGGACCCGCGGCACCCCAACTCTGCGGAAGTGTCCGGGGCGCGGGGCTCGGAGAGCCAGAGAGCTTCTCGCGGACTCAGGGTTGACAGGACTGGAGTGGGCGCTGTACCTGTCGGGGCTGCCTGGATAGCATCCAGGCGACGTGGGGATGTGTGGATGATGTGGCCAGTGGGGTTACCAGTGTGCAAAGCAACTTTTTCCCGTAAGGTTCTGGGTGGGTGGGTGCTCTCAAACACCCCTACATCCACGTTCTTGGAGCAGTCCAGATGCCCCTTCTCCAGGCTCAGCTCTTTCTCCCACCAACAAATGCCTCAGGCATCGCTCTTCCCCAGTAGGTGCGCCTGCCCTGCCTCAGTGTCCCAGACCGTCTGCTGGAAGGGAAGTGCTGTCCGGGCACCCCCAGTGGAGGGTCTCCCAGATCAGCAGGACAGGAGGACCACCAGCCCCCAAGGCTTTTCTCCCAGCACTGTGCCAGCCCCTAACCCTCAGCTGCCAGCTTGGGTTTGCTTTTCCAGCAGGGAATCTTGCCTGGATTAGGGGCCCGGCTGTATGTGGGGTGTAGATGAGCTGGGAGAGCCTGCAGTCAAGCCCGCATGTGGGCAGCCTGGAACCCCAGTGGTGAAGTGGGCAGAAGACACTAGGAGCTTGGTGAGCTCTCTTAGAGCAGGTGGGACCAGAGAGTGTCAAGGTGGCTCAGGAATGAGGCAGTGGTGGCAGGAGGGGTCAGCGGGAGCTAGGGCTGGGGGCCTGGCTGGATAAATAACTTGTAATTCTTGAGATAACTGTGTTGCGAACACCAGCCCATGAATACCTGGGGGAGGGGGACAAACTGAAGGCACTGGTATGTCTGCCCTGGAGCTGGGCCAGGTTGAGGGTTCCTGTCCTGAATTCACCCAGATTGTCTCCCAGAAGCCCCTGTCCTAGTTGCAGATAGGGAAACTGCACCCACGGGTTGGGAAGCTCATCCCAGCCCAGAGGGTTGGATGGAGCTGGGGCCTTTTCCCAGGCTGCACAGGGAGTGTACCAGGACCGGTGGTGTGTGGTGTCCTGGAAGGCCAGGGCACTGGACACACCTACTCCTGCTGCTGCCTCTCAGTTCTGAAGGAGCCAGGTCCGGAAGTGTGGGGGTGGGGGGAGAGAAGGCTAGCAGCCCAGCCTCTTCACACCCCCTCCCCTGCTAGGCATAACTTGAGGAGGATGGAGCCAAGCCCAGGTGACCTTGACTGGAAACCCTGACCATGAAAGTGGGGGTTTCAATCCCAGTTTGCTAGGGTGGCTCTGCTTCCTGGTCCATGGGGTGTTGGGGGAGGGGGGAGCCAAGAAGCCAGGAAGGAGCTCTGGCCTGCGGAGTATCGGAGGGGCTGGGTGTGGGGGGATGCTGTTAATAATTTCTTCTCCATGTTCCCCCACAGCCCCTGCTCCTGCCCCCCTTCCATCCAGGCAGTTCTTAGCTCAGAGGAGCCAACCTCCCTTCCCTCAGGCAGACTGTCCACCCACCCCCTCAAACTCCAAGCCTGGGAGGTCTGGATCAGGCTGAACAATTCGACCATCTAGCCCCCTGCCCCACCCCCAGGTGCCTCCGGACCCCTCGTCAGGCCGCCCTTCCCTGCACCCCTTGCCAGCCCCAGCTCCTCGGTTCTTTGTTCGAGCGTCTCTCCTCTGTCCCTCCCTCTCTCCTCCCTCTCTCCTCCTCCCTCCCTCCCGCCTCCCTCCCTTGCTCCCTCCCGCCAGCCTTCTTTCCTTCCTTCTCTACTCTCTTCCTGGTGGGCTCCCAGGTGGCGGTGGCTGTTCCTTCTCTGTCCACCCACCTGGCCTCAGCCGGACTGGGGGCTTCTCTGGGGCTGGGGCTGAGTGGAATTCATCTAGGGGCTGGCAGAGGGGAAGTGACAGTAGAAATGCGCTCCCCTTCCCCCTTCTCTCTGTCCTCCTCCTCTTCTTTCTCTCTCCTTCTCTCTTTCTCTTTTCCATCCCCCAGGCTGCCAAAGAGGGGGCCCAAAGTTGGGCCTGAGGCCCCAGCAAACTTGAACTTCCCCCATTCAACCCTTGAAAAGGCCAGAACATTGTAGGAAGTCTCTGTAGGGGCCCAGTGGGGCAAGGCCCTTCACCTTCCTGGACACCCTGGGGGACTCCCAACACTATCCTTGGTGACCCTGACCTTGTCTTCATGAAAATAGATGCAGGAGAAATGAGGTCACGGGTAAGCGGGGGAGGTGAGTTAATCTGAGCCCCCCATACATAGAATCAAAGCTCTCTGAGGGACCCAGACTGCATCTTCCTCTCCCCAAGTTAGGACAGTGTCTCCCAGCTTCCTTGAGCCCCACCCCAGCAGCAGATCAAGTTCTTGAGTAAACACATGCTTGTGAGGACGTGTGTGGGCGTGCAAATGTGGATGTTGTATATCCACAACTGCTAGTGGGGGCCGCCCAGGTGCACCCTGGGGGTGATGGTCCTTTCTCCTACCTGCCCCCTCATCAGAGCCTGCCGTTCAGTCAGCACCAGCTTTGTGCCCCAGCAGACTGGGGGAGGGGCTGGTTTTGATTCTCCCATCCCCCAGCCAGCCTCCTCAGGAGGGAGTTATCTGTGATGGGGGATCTTGAAGGAAAATGAGAGGTGTGTTAGGCACTCAGGAGAGGGAGTTCCCACAGAGGGCACCACATGGGGAATGGGCCAGGTGGCGTGAAGCTGCACTTCCTCTCTGAGGAACCACGAGAGCTTTGCCTTGGCAGGAGAGTCCAGGGCTGGAGTGGTGGGTCTGGGGAGTCAGACATGGAGTTTCAGCATATATCAGCTGGTGCAAGGGAGTAACAGGCCACAGTACCCCTGAACCCCTGCCCCCAGAGTCCTAGAATTGGGCCTGGTGTCCTGCCTCCCCTGGGAGGTGGGAATAGACAAGGCAGATCTAGGGGATGGGCCTCACATTGTCATTCTTGGTGCCCCCACCCCCTGGGCATCTGGGGGGGGGTTGGGAGTTGGCACTGGGTTTTGCTGGGAGGGAGCAATATGTTCCGACAACTGGTGCTGGGCTGCGTTTACCCAACAGCCAGTCTGCCTGGTGAAACAATATTTGACAAACATAGTATGGAAACTTGGACCTGCTTGGGGTGTGAGAGTTCTGCAGGGAACACTGCAGGCCCATCCCAGACCTGCTGGCCATCCTAGCTCCCCTTCTTTACCCTCTGGAGGCAGAGCTGAAAATTTTCCTGGCAGGAAGTCCTTCTGTATGTCTGACCTGGATCCCTTCTGCTGTGATTTCAGTAAAAGTAGATCATGCTATTCTTTGCCTCTCATTTTCAGGCTGCTGTCTCCTACTTTAGGCTGTCTGTGTGTGTCTCACTCATCCTCCACTCTCTCCCTTGCCCCCTACCCAAATAATCAGGTCCAGATTTCCCTGTAGGAGAGGTTTGGCTGGAGCAGGCAGGGCTGGACCCCTCTCTTTCCCCCCTTTCTTGAGGTGGGAGAGGGAAGGAGCAGCCTATTTGGTTGGGAGTGGGTGCAAGGGAGAGAGCCTGCTGGGAGTTGGAGAGGACTGTGAGATCACCTGCTTGAGCTGGGCCCTTGAATGGAATTCAGGATGTTGTTGTGCTGGGGGAGGTTTGAGTCTCTGATGGCCCCTGTTAACTCTGGTGACCCCAGGCTGCATCCCGTTACTTGGTCTTCAGGCCCGTTGGCTACACCTCCCCAGACAAAGGCAGGGACAAGAAAATATGTGAGGTTTGCACACTGGGGCACTCAGGCCCCAAGTTGAGGGTGTGGGCAAGGAGACATCCATCACCCTATTTGCTCAGATAGGAAAACTGAGGTACCTTGGGCAGAATTACACAAGGGAAATGTTGGTAAGGCGAGACTCCCCTATCTGCCTCATGCATTCCAATCTTGGTTCCTCCCTCCCAGGTGTCCAGACAGCCGAGCCTGCTTCCTGGGCCCTAGGCCCCTCCCACAATGCCTGTTGCTGGTCTTCTCCTCTGGGCTTCCCTATTGACTGGAGCCTGGCCAGCCACCCCGAACCAGGACCACCTCCCAGCCACACCCCGGGTCCGACTCTCATTCAAAGGTAAGAGGCTGCCTTGCTGTTCCCCAGCATCATCTGCTGTTCACAACATTTGACCTCGTTACACAGGAGACAGAGGAGAGGTCAGAGCAAAAAAGGACAAATTGTGCAAACACATGGATGTGTGTGTGTGTGTGCTGGGGGATAGAGGAGGTAATGACTTGCTGGGAAATGTTGGAGACTGGACTGCTTAGACATTCTGGAGAAGGGTCCAGAGTCTGGGCCCCTTATACAGTCAGAATGTGGGGTCTCGGGCTGGCTGGCCTAGGGTCTTCAGAGCATCTCCCTCTGTGTGATGATTGGGGAGTTAGAGATGTCACTCTTTCCAAACTTGTATTTGCTGAAGCCCTTCCTTGCCATTGCTACGCATCTGGTCCTGCCTTGGGCAGTCCCTGGGGTAGAGGGTCAGACGGTCGGGCACTGAGGCCTCAAGAAGCTGGAGGAGCAGGAACTGTTCTGCTGGGGTGTGAGTGCTTGAGGAACCTTCCTTTGGGTCTCCAGGTGGGAGGGGTTCCCAGGAATTGTGGAGGGCGCTATTGGCTGTGACTGGAGGGGAGGCGAGTTCTGGGAGAGTGCGTGCTATTGTGAGAGGCCTGCGTTCCTGAAATCCCCAATGAGCACTTTGTCTTGGCAGTCACTGGAAGGTTGTAATGATGGGTTGAGGTCTCAGAGTGAGTGGCTGGTCCCCCAGTTCCATCACTTTCACCCCTAACCCACTGGGCAGGTGAACACACATGGCATACACGCCCAGGTGTACAGATGGCTCACTCACTAGCCACTTCCTTGAAGTTGTGTGTGATCAGAAGAGTCTACCCTGGCCTGGGGTAAGGGGCAGCGGCCACACGCAAGCCTGGGGGACCTGGGGTCAGTGCTGAGTTCTCAGCCTTGGCCCTCCTTTGGCCCGAGGTCACTTTGTCCTGCACCTGCCCTGGGTGGGGCCAGTTTAGCCCTGACTGGCCAGATTTCCAGGCACACATGGAGTGAAAGGCTGAGCCAAACTTTTTCCTTCCTCAGGCTTCACTGAAGCCCAGCCCCAACCTCCCCACATTCCCATGTCCCCCAGCAGAGCCCCTCGCCTAGCTTCATCCTACCTCTGCAACTTGAGGGGGGAGTGGGGGATGTGAGGATGTGCCTGGAAGGAGACCTGCGTAGGACCTGAGAAATGAGCAGAAGAGTTGATTAGTTTGGAGTGTAGAAGCACCCCCCTCCTGGGCCTGGGAAGGTGAGATGTTGATTCTGCTGATACCTCCTTCCCTGGTGGAATTCCTCAGAGCAGATTAATAAATCTTCAAGGGGCCTGATTCTCCCCTCTCACCCCCTTCCCAGCCCAGGGTACCACAGGGGGAGTAGAGCATCCCCTCTCCCCTCAGGGGGAGGGAGGGGTGGCTTGTTCTTGACACTCCTGGGGCCCTGGAGCCTAGGCATCCACTCTGGGTGTTATTTCTGTCATTACCCTGGAGACCCATGAGAGGAAGCAGGAGGGATGAGACACGGGAGGTCCTCTGTATGCTTCTTTTGAACCTTCTCGGACCTCCAGGGGCAAAAGGGCAAAGGCTTTTTTCCTGTTTTCTAGAGAGAGAAACCAAGGCTCAGGCAAGGGCAGGGCCAAGGGCAGGCAGGCAGCAGAGGTGAGGCCAGAAATAGAACCCTGGTGTCCTGGCCTTGCCGACGCCTGACACCCACATCGGTGGTTAGGTCGATTCCCTCTCAATTAGCTCTGAAGCCAACACCTGCAGTGACCAAAAGCCCAACTCGCTGGCAGCCAGCCTACAGTGCTGACTGCTATGGCAGCTTGGGGTGGGGCTGTAGGATGCCTGGGGCCATCCCTCTGCTGGGCACTCTGTGCCTTTGCACACGCAGGTTTCCCTGCCCTAAGTGACCTTTCCTGTTCTCCACTTGATCCTGCATCCTAGTTTTATGCTTAGATGTCACTTAGTGTAGCAGATACTTGATCACCTGCTGTGCACCAGGCCCTGTGCTGAGTACTGGCAACGCTACAGTGAACAAGATGGGGTGCTCACAGTCAAACTGGCTGAGAAGACAATGGACACCCAGTTGGTCAGTGCCACCTGGGAGGCTAGCACTGTGCACCAGGCCCTGTGCATCCCCCTGTGCCGGATGGTCTCAGCCAGGTCATGTACATGAAGTGGCCCTCAGTGAGGAAGTGAGGAGTAGGCCCTCACCAAGCATTTGTGGAGTGAGAATGGAGACCAACACCTATAGCAACTGGGATCCCACAGCCAGGCCGGGGACAGGGAAAGGGGCAGGGCTTCTCCCAGATACACACGATGGGCACAGAGAGGGTGGTCACTCTAGCTCCATTCCTCAGTTTATCTGTGCCATGGATGGATATAGCAGCTGGCATAGCAGGCCTCAGGGACTCAGCCTAGACACATCTCCTCCCCTGCCCTGGGTCCTGCTGCATTTGGGAGATGCTAGTTCCAGCCTGGTCGGGCCAGACCTTCTAAGGCAGAGGTGCTGGCATGAGGGGCCATGCTGCCCAGGGCAGATAAAGGGACAAAGGCAGGAACTGGGCCAGGCTTGGGCTTGCTCCCTGCCCATCCGTCTGGGCACCCCAGCCAGGCCTGAAGCCAAGAGGGTGTAAGGGAGAAGGGGTCCTGGGTTCAGTCAGAGTGGGGGGTTCCTATGGCCCATCTCCTGAGCTTCCAAGAGCAGCACAGCCCAGGTTAGGCAGTCAAATGGGGAAGACTTCCAGGAGCAGGCGGGGTGTTCACTAAGAGCTCGTGGATGCTTGGAACTAGAGAGCCTGGCCAGTGGGACCCTCTTTCCTCCGTCCATCTTTGCCTGGGCCTGAAGGCCCCTTAACCCGGAGTCAATGGCCATGTCTGGGAGAAAAAGGTCTCCCTTCCCCCACCCTGGAGTACCATCTTGAGCTGCAGCAGGGAGGTGTGAGGGCCCAGCCAGTTCCTTTGTTCAGCTTGGGGAATGTTTACTTTTTCCCAGGAAGCCACCCTCACATCTCTGCTGCCTGGGCTGGCTTTGGCCAGGACTTGGGGCCGAGATGTGTTTGGTGGAGGAAAGGAGTCTTGTGATGACATGAGGTGGCTGGGCTACTGGGGAAACTGAGGCAGGAGTAGGGAGATGGAGCAGAAGGTCACCTTGCCAAGGGAGGTCAGGAAAGATGAAAATAATAGAAATCACAGTAGGTGCCCATGATGATAACCAAGGAGTGGTTCCTTCAAGGGCTGAGGGGGTCTCCTGTGAGGCACGAGACCCAGGGGTTTTACAGGTCTCTCAGGAACAGGACTAAGATGGAGCCTGGCTCTGCCTGATGTCTGAACCTGTCCTAGGACTAAGAGTGGAGGGTGGGGTGGGAGATGCAGGCACAGCCCTCCCCCATGAGCTAGGGACAGAGTTCTAGGATCCCACAGTGCCAGCTTTAGCCTTCCCAGCCTCATTTCCCAAGGAAAGGGCTTGGATCACACTGGGCAGGCTCCTTGGGCCTTCTGCCCACTGAAGCAACAGCACTTGGGTTTGCTTATTTCCAGGCTATAAATCCAGCCCTCTGTCACCCCAGCCCATCCACTGAGCATGGTCCCCTAGGAAGCTCTTTCCTTTCAGAGAAAGCAAACCAGGGTCCAAGAGAGGAAAGTTCCTTTGTCCAGAGTAACCCTGGGATTTGTTCCTTCTCTGACTCTGAGCATAACTGGCTTGCTCAGTGGGGAAGGATGTTCTGCAGGTGGAGGGTGAATGGGTGGGTGCTGGCCACTGCCCACTTACCACCTCAGCCCAGCCTCTGAGCCTCTGGGACTAATGGCCCAGAGCAGTGCTACCACTTACATCATTTGCATGTGGCATCAGAGAACCAGAGTTGCCAGGTCTCCTTGTTAGGAAATGACAGAGATTGGAGGTTAGGAGGGGTCACAGCCAGTTTACTTCTCCCAAGGGGGAGTGGATATGAGTTGAGGTGGAGTGCCTTTAGCCAGCCTTCATGGAGCATTGTCCCAGCCCCAGGCCTGACGGCACAGGGGTGGGGGTGGGGCTGGGGAGCTAGAGGACCCACCCTTGCCCCCCAGAGGCTCCCTGGCCAACCAAACTGAGGCATGGAGCTTCAGATTGCAGAGGAGGAGGGGAGGAGGGATGAGGAGCCCCAGAAGCTTGGAGGCTAGGAGTGGCACCAGGGAGCTGGGCCAGGGTCAGGTGGCTTTGACAGCTACAGCCAGATATGGAGCTAGCAAACCAAGGAGGGCTGGGTATTCCAGGATGAGCCAGGATGAGCCAGGGTGAGGGAGGAAGGAAGACGGAAAGCATGAACTTGAGCCCACATCCCTGTATTTGAAATCTCAGTTTTCCTGGAAATGGGAGCTGCCTCACTCCTGAGAGGGGACTTGGAAGTGGCCACTTCAGGAGTTGGGAGGTCCTGGGGTCTGGCTGTTTGCCTCTCAGCTGGCCAGGAATCGGCGCTCGGAGAGAGTGAGGACAGGTCCTTGTGCTTGCCAAGAACCTACCTGAGGCCCAGCCTGAGTCATCCAGGCCAAGGGCTGGGGCCTTCATCTGTGGTCCTTCCAGGTCCAGCTGAGCTTTGGATGGGACCGCCACTGGCGGGGCCACAGCAGCACAGGCCTTGTCTCTGGTTCCTTGGCGCGATGCCCACCCCTCCCTCCCTGTCTCCAGCTTCCTTTGGCACTGAGTGAGGAGCTGGTGCATGCTCAAGGAGTAAATCATTTTCCTTGGCAGCCCCCGCTGCTTCATAATCGTAAAGAATTTAAAGAGAAACCTCCAAGATAAAAATCTCATCCCAGCCCATAAAGGCATCTTTCACCCTGTGGCTTGGGAGGCAGCGGCCTCAGAGTGGGCTCCTGGCTGTCTGCACCTGTGTGTGTGTGCACCTCTGACCCCGTGACCCCTACAGAGGTGGTGATGTCTTCAGAGCCGTGGGTACCTGGCCCCTGACTCCTCCAGCTCCTCCTCCAGGGCAGGGAGTGGGGCGCTTAAATTTGGTAGAGTGCAGAGATGATGGTGGTGGTTGAGAGGGCTGGCCCTGAAGGCAGACAAACCCTGTTCCACCTTTGTGGGCTATGTGACCTCGGACAAGTGGCTTAGCCTTTCCAAGCCCTGGTTTTCCCTTGTGTAAGGTGGGGATGGCAGTGGCCCCGTGGAAGCAGCATCCTAAGGGCTCAGGCTGACTTGCTTGCATCCTGGCCCTGGGGGGACTTTGGGTAGTGAAGTCCCTCTGTGTCCCTGCTGCCTTGTCTGTAAAGTAGGGATAAGAATGGTACTGACCTCACTGTGTTGTCAGGAGGATTAACTTTTTGAATATAGTTATGGCCCCAGCGAAGGAAGTCTCAGGAACTAGGAGCTATGCTGAGGGGGCAGACAGGTGAGAGCCGATCCCGGGGGATGCTTCACCCCTCCCTCCTCTAGATTTCTAACCTTTGGTGAGGGAGACAGTGTTTGGAAAGGACTGCAGGAGGGACGCTAAGCCCTGTTGGTGAAGTGGGGTCTGGAGGAGGAGAATTCTTACCCTGGGCATCCGGGCAGGTTTTGTGGAAGAGGCTGCATCTCAAACAGGGGAAGGGAGGTTGTGGGAGAGGGAAGATAGGAGCAGAGGCAGGGTGTGTGTGGCACAACAGCTGAGGAAAGGGCAAGATGCTAGATGATGTCTTGTTCTTGGTGCTTGGATGTAGAGTTTGCATTTTTTTTCCTTGTGGTTTTTGAGCTCTTTTTTCTCATGGCAGAGGTACCCAATACATATTGTGGTAAAAATCTGATAACTAGAGATGCATTTGGGGAGGGGATGCCTTGGAGGGAGCACCCTCTGAGAAGAGCTCCCCAGTCTGGCTGGGGCCCCTGATCAGCTGCAATGACCCCTCCTTGAGCACTGTTCTGGTTCCTACAGCTTGTGCTAGAGGTGACCAGACCTGGGTTGCTCACTTGGGCATCTACACGGCTGGGCCGAGAGCATGTTTTCCTGGCCTAGCCTGATACTGTCCTGGGAATCTGAGCCCCGCCTCAAGGGAGCCATTGGAGCTCTGGAGAAGCAGAGAAGATTCCTGCTGCATTTTTCTTAGAAATAGCAAGAGGGCCTTTGCCAGAGGCCTGGATGCCAGAAGGCTCCGGTCTGAATCCAAAGCCCAGCTCACGTGGGCGCCTAAGCTTGGCAGGCCTGCAGCCCCCCTCCCCTCCCCAAGACTGCTGAGAAGCCCCAGGGAGAGGGCGGAGGCCTCCTGGGCTCCAGACCCTGACCATTGGTCCTGACCCAGCAAAGAATGGGGCCTGGGCGGTGGCTGTTGGCCTAGGATCCAGGAGGCCAGCCTGTGGGGGAGGGAGACCTCAGCAAGGCTGACTTGTGGCCTTCTCACTGGGACAACTACTGGCTATCTGCTACATCTGTGCAGGGCAGAGACAGCTCCAAAGCAACAGGCCCCTCCAGGGACCAGGAAGCCTTTGGGGTGTGAGGCCTCATCTCCAGACCCCCTTCCCCCACTCTTCTTCCTTCCTTCCTCTCCCTGATCCCCCCTTGCCTCTCCCCCTCCCATCGCTACCCTGACACCTCCTACCTGGACATACTCTTTCCTCTGAGGTCTCTGCCCCTAGCCAAGAGCCTTGTTTCTTCCCACTTAGGGCTCAGTGCTGATGCCCTCACTTCCCTCCAAGGGCAGTGTCCACTGCCTGTGTACCTGCTGGTCAGATAGCATGGTTGGCTCCTGTGGGTCATACACTACAATTGGCAGAGCAGCAACTAGCATGTGGGGGCCTCATGGGCTCCTGCAGCACCCGAGATTGAGTGGGTGGCACTCCAGGGGTCCTCTGCCCAATGCTGCCTGCACTGTCATTTTGCTCAACACTCTCCTGTCCCAGCACTAGGCCTGTGTGGAGTACTCACTGCTTTCCTGGACCAGCAACGGACTGAGTTCTGCCTGGGCTCCTGACTCAGCCTTACTGCATCCCCCAAGGCTGACCCTGAGCACACATCCATCTGCATGATGCTCAGTTTCCCCATTCAAGTGTTGAAGAGGGGGCTAGGACTGGTAGATCCTGGGAATCTCTGAATAGGTGATGTGAAGAGGCTGCAGGGACCCCAGGAGTCCAAGGAGGGCAGCAGAGCCCAGGGCAGGGGGAGGGTCTTGACACCCACCAGCCTGTTGATCCCATCCTGGCCTGTCTGTCTGGTTGATTTATCGGAGTAAATGAGCCATGGAGAGTTTGTTATCTTTTGCAGTCACAGGGAGGAGGAGGTGGCAGAGGAAGGAGTGAGGGGTTTCCAGGCCAGGTCTGGAATGTGGGAGGAGGGGTAGGCCCCTGAGGCCTGTGGAACTGGAGGCCCTAATCCACTCTCCCAACCTGAGAAATGGATCAATGCAACCCTCCCCCTCAGGACCAACCCCTCTGCCCACCCACTTCACACTTCTTGGGGCACATTCCTGTGTGAGCTGCTTACCTGGCCCAGGCCACCTCCTTCCACTCCATGCACAAGGGCCACCCTGCCCCTCCAGGCCAGGTTTCTTGACTATACTGTCTTTTCCAAGCTGGGCTAGAGCTCTGAACTCTGCCTGGCCAGTGAATGTCTGAAGGTGTTCTCATAGGCAGCCGTGCGTGCCGTGAAGTGTCCATGTAGGACCTCCTGGCCCCCTGAGCCACCAGTCCAGACCTAGAATGATCAGGCGCCATGGGGGGGGAGATGTAGAACCTCTGGTTTCCAGCTGGCATGTGTGCCAGGGAATGACCCTGCTTCCCCTTCCCTCCTGTCTTTTCCTGGGTCAGGATGAGCTGTGCCCTCAGCTTGTCCTCTCCTGGGCGGAGCAGGTGGGCGCTGGGGCGGAACGGGCGTGGGAACAGCAGGCTTAGGCCTCCCAGCCCCAGGCCCTGGCCCCTCAGCCCCCGAAATGGGAGAGAAGCCACAGTGGAGCTTAGCCCAGCTGGGTGGCTCCAGCTCGGCTCCCGCTTGATGTTTACAGAACAGCTGGGATGTTTACAGTAGCCTTTAAGAAGGGGCCCCTTGTTCCAGAGGATATCCCATCTTGAGGGTCCCATTGGGGGCTCTTCCAACCTCTCCACCTCCCTGCACCCCGGGATAGGCATGTCAGGGATGTAGGGACTGCAACCATCCCTGCCGTCACCAGGGTTGGGCCCATGTTGTGGCGCCTGCCCCTCTCCCCTCCACTCTGGCCTTGGATCCTTCTCCCTTGGAGGAGCAGACATTCCCAGGAAGTGGCAGCTGTAGGTGCTGAAATACGGTAAGTGGGTCCCCAGTTCAGACGTTTAAATTAAATTCAATCAGAGCAGTTATTGAATATAAACACGCCGAGTCATTTACATGTTAATTATGTTGAATGGACTATGAGGCCATAATTAGTTGCTAATTGGGTGAGAGTGGCTGTAATTGGTTTTGTTGGCACTGACCTGGCTCACCTGCCTGGGGGATGGGGGGCAAGTGTGGATCACTCCTGGGGAGGCCTTTCGGTCTCTAATCTGGAAAGCCTGGCCCAGGGATGGGACTAGAGGGGACAGATGTTGAGGGGCTTGGGGCCAGAGGCACCTGGAGCCTACCCCCCAGGGAGGAGGCAGCTGAAGCCCAAGGTAAACCCTGGGTCTGACTTCTAGGAATTTCTATCCAGAACACCCTGGGAGGGAAAGGGACTAGGAGAGCCAGCCCCTGGATCAGTAGTAACCGTGTTCCCTGCCTAGCCCCATGTGGGACCTAGACCTGAACAACTGGTAAATGCCCAAGAGAGGGTCCATGGGAGCACAAGGCTGATGTCACCTGGTATATCCCTGCAGATGCTGGGGCCCTGGGTTAGCTGGCATGTGTTGGGGTCTTGGCACTGGGGTATGAGTGAGGTGGATGTGCTAAGCGGGGGAAAGATGCATGCAAAGGCTTTGAGGCCGCCCTGCCCCCAGCTCAGCCTGGCTGGGGCTCCCAGGGTTGTAGGGCTGTGGCCAGGGGCTGAGGCCTTCCGGCTGGCCGCTCATTAAAAGAGGATTAGGCTGGGAGCCAGGGGGCCAACCCAGCCTCTGGGCCTTCCTCTGGGGCCCCTTGCAGCTTTGGGGGAGTGATAAAGGGGCTGGGGGCCACCCCTCCCTAGAGCCCACTGGGGGTGTCAGTGGCTGTCTGAACCCTGCCACTCCTGCTGCTGCCGCCGCTACCATCTCCTTATCCACCTCAGTTTCCCTCCTCAGAAGGGCAGGAGGATGAAGCACTGACAAAGACCCTGGCCAGCACCCCCACCCCCGCCCCCAATCTCATTTCTCTCAGCTCAGGGATTAGGGCTGCACTAGCCCACATGAGGTCAGAGGTTAGGGCTGGGCTGCAGGGACCTGTTTATCACCCGCCAGTACCCAAGCACAGCCAGAGGAGGTGACATAGTCAGTCAGGGCCTACTGCTTTGTGGGGCTATAACCAAGGGGGTGGGGTCCCCACCTCTGCTCCAAGACCCCTCTTTTTGCAGCAGCCTCTGCCTCACTAGCAACAGACCTGGTGTCCTAGAGACAGGCAGCAGGGGGTGGGGACCGCCCACTTGGGGTCTGCGGGTGAGGCCCATGGACACGCCTCCTCAGTGCTGTCCTTGCCTACCACCTCCTTTAAAGTGAGGCATCATCACTGCTTCCCAGAGATGAGGAAACAGAGACCCCAGGATTAAGTCCCCTATGCACTGAGAATGTTCCTGGCTCTGGACTTTTGCCAGGCCATTCTGGGCCAGGACCCTGAGTGTCTAATGGCCATGGGGAGTGCTAGAGAACGGCTGCGGAAATGAGGTGTCTGATGCCAGAAAAGGCTCTTCCTTCCCGTTGACGGGAAAAGCCTTCCCGGATGTCGCCCCACCCGACCTGTGCCCAGCCTGGGTGAGGGTATGGGGGTGGGGAGCCTTTCCCAGGAGACTTCACCCAGGCATCCATCCTCCCTCTCCAAGGTCAAAGCTTATCCAGACTTGACTCCCAACACCCACAGAACCCTTGATTGCTCCCCAGCCCCTCCCTCAATATTACCAGGGGGTGGGGGAGGGGTAGCACTCCTGCTACCAGAACTGGGCCTGGGACAAGTGGAGCAGAGGTGGGGACTGGCCCGAGGACATGGCCAGGCTGGATCCACATCAGCATCCCCCCACACACATACACTGATGCCCCTCAGGCCCCCAGGTCCTTGGCCCGAGTCCCTGCTCCTTACGGGGGCTGAGGGCCAGTAGGATCTAGCCCTGCTGACACTGCACGTATCAGAGCAGGATACCAGGGCTACTTGACCACCCCCTGTCCTGCCTCTGGCTTTTTGGAGGAATGAAGACCACCAATTCCTTTGCCCTGCAGCAGGGGCGGGGTAGGACACCAGTTTCACTCCTCACCCTGTGACCTGAGGTGAGCACCACTCTTCCCTGGGCCTCAGTGTTCCTGTCTGGAACTGGGGGTGCAGGGCTGACCTGGGGCCCCTTGTTTGAATTCTTTCCTACGATCTGGCCTGAGTGAGATGAGCACTCCAGCCATGGTTTGATAAGGCCAGAGCCCTACACCCAGTTCACTCTGGGACCCTGGAAGACTCCCACTCTTCTCCACCTCAGTTTCCCCTCTGTAGGCCGGGTTTGGATGGATTATTCAGGGTTTAGCTCTGCTCCTGTGGGTTGGGGATAAGTCAACAGGAAGCCCCTTCCTGCCCCATTGCCCTCTCTGCTCCCCACCCTAACACTAGGAAATGGGGTAACAGGGATGGGACTGAGGGTGGATGTCTCCAAGAGATGGTGACATCTGGGAGCCTGCTTCCATGGGAAAAGAACTTGGGATCCCATCCCACTCTGCTCTCCCCCCTAAGTCAGAGATGGCTTATGAAAGATGGGTGGGGGAGGACCCAAGGAATGCTCAGCTGTCAGCATTTCCCTGAGATCGTGGCAGGACCTCTACCCCAGGACCACCTTGAGTGTCAGTACTGGGGGGTACTGAGGCTCGGAGAACCAGAGTGCCCCGGCTGGGGTCATGAAGCCCACGCCAGAGCCAAAGATTCCTGACCCTTGGTCCCACCCCTGCCCCGCCCCCCGCCCCCGCCAGTTTCCACAGGGACCAAAACATCATGTCCTGTGACAACAGAGCCACTGACGCCATATCCCGTGGTCACTGGGAGGGGTCCCAAGGGTCCTGAGTCATGTGCCCAGCCTATGGAGGGCGAGTCACCTTCCGGCCCTGGCCCTCCCAGCAGGCAGTCCCCACCACCAGGGCTGGGTTTGCCTGGGCCTGCCCCTCCTTCAGCCCAAAAGGCCCTGGACCTAGGTGGGAATCCCCCCCACCATGCACTCTGGCATGTCACTTCCCTTCTCTGTGCCTTGATGTCCTCATCTGTAAATTGGATGTTGTGAGCACAGGGCTTTCCACATAGTAGATGCTTAATGACTAAGTGAGAGGCTCCATCCATCGCCACCTCTACCCAGGGGTAGGGGGTATGGAGGGTTGAGAGGTAGGGTGTCAGATCAAGGCTAGTCTCCTGCTCCCCATGTAGGTGTCAGTTTCCTCATCTGCTGAATGGTCTCCCTCTTGCCTTTCTCCCAGAAGGCGATGGAGCCTGGAGTGCTGGGGCTTTGAGCTGGGGAGGGGGGGACTTGGACTTGGGGCTCAGGCACTGGGAGTCATGGTGAGGCAGAGGGGGGGGGTCTGGATTATAGAGGCCCAAGCCTGGACAGGGATGGAGGGCAGGGATTATGGCTGGTTGCATTCCTGGGACTCAATATTTGGAGCTTCCCCCAACCCCAGGTGCCTGTGTCTGAAGGTACCCACTTGAGCCTCTGCCTCCCTCCCTCTATTGCCCTCTGAATGCCCCTAGCCCAGCAAGACGGGTAAGGGCACAACCAAGGCCATATCCCCAGCCAGGGTATAAATAACCCCTGGCTGGCTGTCCCAGCCTGGGGGTGCTCCACTGGCAGCCCCACTTCCTCTCTGGCTACTTCCTGGCCCTGGGGGTAGGGGAGTGTTTACTTTCCTGTTGTCACTATGGTTGGGTGGCCAGGCAGGGGACTCCAAGTGGCCCAACAACAGGTGCAGGACAGGTGCCCAGACTGCCCTGCCCAGGACTTCAGAGGTGCCGCGGGACAGGCGGGTGAGGCCATAGCCAGGCAGGGATCGGCCCTTTGATCCCTCGGCGTCCCTGCGTCCCAGCGGTTGGCCAAGGTCATCACCTGTATTCTCTTGACACCACATAGTCAGGGCTGCCCAGGGCAAGGCCTTCGCTAACCCCCCAGCCTCTCAGACGTGGGCTATGGGAGTCCCCTGGCTCCCAGCCCACCTCACACACCCATCTCTGCACATCCTGGAGCTCTCATCCAAAGCTGCTCTCAGGCACAGCCCCTCCAGCTCCGCTCCAGGGTCCCCAGCACACAGCAGGGGTCAGAGTCGGCCAGGCCAGTCAGAGACAACTGCCTGAGTGGAGGGTGATCTTGATTGATGGGATGAGGCCACCTACTGGTCCCACCTTCAGGCAGCGTCTAGGGCCGCAGATCCCAGCTGCTCTCCCTTTCCAGGGCTCCCCATTGATTGCCCCACCTGTGGAATGGGTTACCATCCGTAGAATGGGTTACCACCTGTGGGGCGGGGAGATGGGACATGGGTGATTCCCTTGGTGAATGCCTCATCTAGTGCAGGACACATGTGTGCATGTGTGCCTACCTGGGCCATGTGCATGCATGCATGTGCTCTTCTGTGTGCTGCCATTTCAAGCCTCCTGTGCTGGTGAATATTCATCAGCCTCATTACAATCTTCCCCCTCTTGCTGAGCTGAAAATAGCTGGCGGTGAGTGGAGGAGGGGCTTACCAAGGGGACCCCTTAGCTCTTCCCCTCCCAGAGGAAGGCTCCCAAGCTTCCTGGAGTCCTATGTCTGTCATTGACCTTTCACCTACCAAGTTCCCTCCTGTCCTTCATCCCCAGGAAGGAGGACTTTCCCCCAGGAACCTGGGGGTGGGAAGGCCAAAGCTGCCGGACTCATACAAAAGAGAAACTGAGGATTCAGCTGGACCCTGCCCCCAGACCTGTGATACTGCAGCATTAGGGGGAGGGTCTCTTTCCTGGGAAAGACTGTTCCTGGTTAGTTCAAAGTGGCCCCAGAATTCCACCGTTAGCAGCCCTGTGAGGTCTGGGGAAACCCAAAGTCTGTGGGGCACTATCACTCCAGCCAGGCTTTCCAGTGTCCTGGCTAACCTGCTTCAGACAAGGTGGACCTTTCTGTGTGCCAGCTTTGCCCTCTGTCTGGTGGGCAGCTGGGATGAGGACAGGGCATCCTGGCTCTGTGCCAGCATCTGTAGGCTGTCCTGGATGCACCTGCCCCCCACCCTCCTGCTTGTTAACACTTTTAGGCCCTTGTGAGAAGCTGGCCCCACCCTGAGCGTAGGAGCCTTAACCCCCACCTGAGCAAAGACTCTTTGATGCCGTCACATGCCCTGGCCTCACCCACTGCCCTTTCATTGGGCCCCAGAGACCTGCTGGGTCTGCCGATGAATCAGGGCTTTAGCTTCACATGTGGCCTCTTCCCTGGCCTGCCCGCCTGTCCCACTTTCTCCTCCCAGCGTGTCAGGGACCAGAGAGGGAGCTAAGTAGGCCCTGGAGGGGAAGTTGGGGGTTTAAGACGACTATGTGGTGGGGGTCTCCCCTCTGTCAAAGGCGGTATGGCTGGATGGTCTCCACAAGTTCCAACTGCTGCCCTGCCCTCTGCCCACAGAACTTAAGGCCACAGGCACTGCCCACTTCTTCAACTTCCTGCTCAACACAACTGACTACCGAATCCTACTCAAGGATGAGGACCATGACCGCATGTACGTGGGCAGCAAGGACTACGTGTTGTCCCTGGACCTGCACGACATCAATCGCGAGCCACTCATTGTAAGGGCCAGCCCAGATGCGGGGTGGGGGATGAGGGACGTGGGTTCCTGGGGCTGGCAGCCCTGTCCAGCAGGCTGTACGCTCTGACCCCCATCTCTGCAGATCCACTGGGCTGCCTCCCCACAGCGCATTGAGGAGTGCGTGCTCTCAGGCAAGGATGGCAATGTGAGTGCAGTGGGGTCTACAGGTGGGATGGGGGGCGGGGATGGGTGCAGGTGGCCCCAGGGAGGCAGTGGGGCCAGGCAGGCATCTGGGCACCTCTTTGGCTTTCCCTCTGGCCCCAGGGTGAGTGCGGGAACTTCGTCAGGCTCATCCAGCCCTGGAACCGCACACACTTGTACGTGTGTGGGACCGGCGCCTACAATCCCATGTGCACCTATGTAAACCGTGGCCGCCGTGCCCAGGTAAGCCTCGCCCACCCTGGCCCTGTGCTGTCCCCATTAGTAGCTACATTCCACGGTTATTACTGATGGGAGGATGGGCTTGAGTCCCAGCCCTGCCACTTCCTGTGACTTTGGGTGAGTAACTTCTTTCACCTCTCAGAGCTTCAGTTTCCTCACCTGAAAGTGGGGCTAATAGCTGCCTTTCTCACAGGTCAGTGTGAGGAGGAGGCAGTGAGCTAATGCTTCCAAAGCTTTTAGCACTGTGCCTGGCACATAGTAAGCACTCGCTTCAGATGTGGCAACAGTTTTCTTGGGTATGCCTGTGGACCATGCCCCTGCAGCCAAGCCAAGGGGCCTAGTGGGGGCCTCAGCCTCAGGAGACTGGACACCTGGGTCAGCTTCTGCCCCACAGCCTGGGGGAGAGCTACCCCTTCCCCAGCTCTGCCCCACCCTGCCCGCTTCTGCCCTTTTCCATTTCCATGTGGACATGTGTGTGAGCTGGTGAGACCTTCTAGGGCATGTGTGAGAGTGATTTGATTGAAGGGGCACGTGTGTGCAGGCATGTGCCAAGCTGTGTGTGTGCACACAGACGCATATGTGTACTCTGGGGCCCAGGTGCTCACGTGTGTGGCTGGTATGTGTGGTGTGAGAGGCTGGCAGCCCAAGTCCACTCCCCCAGCCCCTGCCACCCCTGGCTCTAACCCCTGTTCCTCATCTTCTCAGGCCACGTCCTGGACCCAGATGCAAGTGGTCAGAGGCCGAGGCAGCAGAGCCATGGATGGTACCCTCCGCCCGACGCCCACAGCCCCACGCCAGGTGGGCCTCATCCCTCCAGGCCCTCCAGGCAGCACTGCCAGCCAGGAACCTGCACCCAGGCCAGCCTCCCCAGGGTCTTCCCTCTGTCTCTGGGCCCCCAACCCAGCCCTTTCCTTGCAGTGCCCTCAGGTTCAAGGCATTCCCAGCTGGATTCACGTCAGCCTCAATGTGACCCCTGTAGGCAAGAAATCATGAAGCCACCAGGTGGGGAAGACAGGAGCTCTGGGGACAGCCATGCCTCAGCCTCAGAACACATGTGTGTAGACACACATGAGTACACACCAACACACACTAGGGCACATGTTGTGCACTCTCAAACCGACATCTTACTTAGCACCCAGAGTGGGAACATGGCACTTGTGTGCAGTGTGACACATTACTCTCAGGTGCCCATGCCCCATGCCTCCCGTGGGTCATCGGTTGACACAGGTGTCCTACACACTCACTTGCTTGGGGCTCTCTTCCCCTGGGGTGGGAGGGGCAGTGCTGTCTCTACTAGTCATGACCCAGGACTGGGCTGGGGGGGCTGGGGCTGCCGGTGAATGATAGAGCAAGTGGGCACTTGAGCATGAGTATCTGTGGCGGGGAGTGCTGAAAAGTGGGACGTTCAGACTCTGCATGTGTGTGCCCAGGGTGTGAACAGTGGATTCTGTGTGCTGCCAGTGATGTGTGCCATGCTGTGTGTGTAGCCCCATGTGTGTAGGAAGTCACGTGTGCAGAGTGGAACTGGAAGCGGGCCTGTGTACACCTTCCCATTGCCATCCCTGCCACCTGCTGCCACCTCCTTCCTGCCTCTGTGCCTCTCTCCTTTCCCTCCCTTCTCCCCACAAGCTCACCCTGGTTCCCAGTGCCTCCATCAGCTTTCTTCCCGGCATCTTCAGGGCTGGGCTGGGAGGCATGGGGAGCTTTGTGAATTCCATGTGGTCTGGGCTAGACCCCTCAACTCCTGGCTCTCTAGGGAGACATGTGGAGCTGGAGGCTCTGCTGAGGGGCAGGAAAAAGGCCATGGGCTATTAGTCTGTCCTGAGGATCACAGGTAGGGCACAAAGCCTGGGGACACAGTGACTTCAGAGCCCTCTGGCCTGGTCAGGTTGACATAAGCCCTCTGGACCTTATGGCAAAGGACAGGATCCCAGGCCCATGGCCAGTACCCTCTGCCCTGGTCAGGTTGACAGCCCCTTTTTGGCCCAGGACAGGCAGCCACAGCTCAGAGTTGAGCTACTGTGGCCCAAGGGGGCCTTGGCCAGAGTCTTTCTGAACCAGTTGGCCTGGAGGGGCTTCAGCCCCTATAAGCCCACCCCATGCCCCTCTCAGGGCCCCCAAAGCAGAGCCCTCTGAGGCCTGGGATCAGGAAACCCCTCCCTTGGAACCTGCAGCATGGCCCTGCCCTGGGACACCTGGCTAGACAGAGTTAAAACCCAAAGAGATCTGGGGAATGAAGGGAGGTGGCCTCAGGGTATCCCTGGGGGCTCGTTCTCACCCTGGGAGCCTGATGATCCTTCCCCTTCCTGGTTGGCTTGGATGATGCTGAGCCCCCCTCTGCCCTGCAGGATTACATCTTCTACCTGGAGCCTGAGAGACTCGAGTCAGGGAAGGGCAAGTGTCCGTACGACCCCAAGCTGGACACAGCCTCAGCCCTCATCAGTGAGTGCCCCCACCTCACCCTGGTTCTACAGCCTGAATGTGTGACCTCTGCCTCTGGAGTGGGGGCATGGCACCGACACTTACCCCAGGGCAGAGACAATGAACATACCATCCCTGAACCCCCTCAGTGGGGCCCCACCTGGCGGGGAGAGGGTACAGACCAGACTCCAGTGTGAGCTGAGGGGCAGAAACTAGGTGGTGTAAGCCTCCATCCAGCCCCTCAGAGGCGGGTGCCAAGGGGGCCAGATCCTAGCCTGAAATACACAGTGTGGTTCATGCAAAGGCCAAAACCCTCCTGGCCACAGGCTGCCTGGAAGAGAAGACAGGCCAAGTCTCTATTGCGAGGAGTATAAGGGGGGTGGTCCCATAGCATGTTCTCGGTTTGTTTAGGAGGCTGGGAGAGGCCCACAAGGAAGCACCAATGGAGAGTCCTGGGCCTGTGACCAGCTGGGGGGAGTTTGTTTCTGGTCTGGCCAGGTGTCTGGGAGAGTTGGGAGAATGTTCTCTGAGGACAGGTCCTGCCCGGGGCCTCCAGAGCAGCTGCTGCCCCTGCCCCTGCCCCCAGGTTGGGTGAGCCCACCACTGACCCTGGTCCCTACACTCTGCCTGTTTTCTGGCTGCCCAACCCAGTCTGCCTCTCAGAGCAGCTGCAGGGCACTGTGCCACCTCCAAGCTTAGGAAAGGCCCCAGGGCAGAGGGTGGGCATTATCCTCCCCCTCTTGGTGAGTGATAAGGTCCTAGCCTGATGGCAGAACTCAGACCAGGGAGTCTGATGGGGGAAGACTGGGCCTGCCCTGGGGAAGTCTGGAGGGAAGACATGAGTGGAATGCTGGAGCCAGCATGGTTGTTAAATTTTCAGGTATTTTGTGAGCCAGTCATTAAACACAGCTGTTACTAAAAATTAAATTCTATAAAGTTACAATTAAATAAATTACATTAAAAACAAAGGTGAAGAAACTCATTACTTCTGAATTATTTTACTACTATTTTATTATTATCTATGCTGTTGAGGTTATTGACATCTATTGCGTCTGTGGGGTGGAAATACTATACTGTTGGCAGCTCTTCCCAACTCCACTTCAGTGACCTCATGTCAGTAGCTTGAGATCAGCCACGGTGGGAGTATTTATACCACAGAGATTGGCTCTTGCTACTAGTCAGAGCTAATTGCTACTAATCCCAGTCCTCCCAGAGCCAGTTGTTAAACATTTACCAGCACCCCACTGGTGATAAAATCATGCCCTGGGGAGCCTGAGGGTGAGACAGGACCCTGCCTTGGAGGTCATTTGGGCTGTGCCATGATCCTAGCAAAGGGCAGTCCCCCTGACTGATCCACCGGCCCACCCACAGATGAGGAGCTTTATGCTGGTGTATACATTGACTTCATGGGCACTGATGCAGCCATCTTCCGCACGCTTGGAAAGCAGACGGCCATGCGCACAGATCAGTACAACTCCCGGTGGCTCAATGGTGAGTGCAGCACGCAAGACCTTCGGTGGGCAGCATGTCTGGGATGCAGCAAGAGGATCATAAGGAAGCTCTCATGGGGGAATTTTTGGACCTATGACTGGCTGGAGCAGGGGTAGTTACTTGGCTGGGGAAGAGTTAGGAGTTTTCTTGTACCTAGCTGGGGATTCTGTTGGGGAAAGAGGCATTGTCAGAGGAGAGCTTGCCCAGTTAACCCCTGCCCACCTGCAGACCCTTCATTCATCCATGCTGAGCTCATCCCTGACAGCGCTGAGCGCAATGACGACAAGCTCTACTTCTTCTTCCGCGAGCGGTCAGCAGAGGCACCGCAGAGCCCCGCTGTGTACGCCCGCATCGGGCGGATCTGCCTGGTAAGCACTGGTAGGGCCCCCATGCTGCCCCCTTTCCAGACCCGTTCCTTGCTCTATCAGTCCTGCTCCATCAGGGTCTTGGGGGTGAGGGGTCTAATCTGACCTGGCCCCCTGCCCCCTTGCCCCCTAGAACGATGACGGTGGCCACTGCTGCCTGGTCAACAAGTGGAGCACATTCCTGAAGGCACGGCTGGTCTGCTCTGTGCCAGGCGAGGATGGCATTGAGACTCATTTTGATGAGCTCCGTGAGTACCCAGCAGGCAGGTGGGGCCCTGTGGCTACTGTGGGAGGGATGGAGGCTGGAAGAGTGATCAGGGTGCCTTTGGTGGGCCCCCTTGGGCAGGAATGGGCAGGGCCCTGGCACTCCTGGCTAAGGTACCCTCCCAGTGTCTTCTCCGTCTGTCCCCAGAGGATGTATTTGTCCAGCAGACCCAGGATGTGAGGAACCCAGTCATTTACGCTGTCTTTACCTCCTCGGGGTAAGGCTGGGGCTGGGGCCGGCAGTGGCGGAGTATGGCTGTGTTGGGGGGCTATGACTCATGGAGGACCCCAGCCTGATGGCAAGCTGTGGGGTGGGGGCAGGCTGGCAAGGGGCCCTGGGCCAAGGGTCTGCCCCGCTCACAGCAGCAGCCTGCCCTGCCCACAGCTCCGTGTTCCGAGGCTCTGCCGTATGTGTGTACTCCATGGCTGACATTCGCATGGTCTTCAATGGGCCCTTTGCCCACAAAGAGGGCCCCAACTACCAGTGGATGCCCTTCTCAGGGAAGATGCCCTACCCACGGCCTGGCACGGTAAGGACCCCACCCACTCCGTCTTTCCCCTTCCTCTCCTACAAGGCCTTCTCTGGGCCAGGCACTTTACAGATGTGGGCCCCACCATCATGGAGCTCACAGCCAGGTGGGGGAGGTGGATCATACATATAAACCCACCATTTACCCTCAATAAAGCTGAAATTAAAGACAAAACAAAAAATACCATTTACACACAGGGTCAGGCTATGAAGGAACCCAGCCAGGATCCTAAAACAAAAATGGTGGGCCGGGTGTGGCAGGCTGCTCCCTCAGGGGGCCTGTTTGGGACCTGAAAGGTGGAGGGAAGAGTCTTCATGGCAGAGCTGTGGGGCAGGCTGGAGGTCACATTGCTGGCTAACAGTAGGCAAGGAGGTGGGGGTGAGCAGGACAGGGTGGGAGGCGATCCACTTGATCTTGGTGTGGCATGGGCCACTGCAGAGGGAAGCAGCAGAGCAACGTGATCTGATCAAATGCAGTGGGCAGTTACGACTCCATGTGGTCAGGGCTGGGAGGGGGAAAGTCATCTCAGCAGAGGTAGGGAAGGCTTCCCCCCCAGAGGTGCACTTGGAGGCTGGAAGGGTGGGCTAGAGTTAGGGGAGCAGGTGGAGGGAACAGCATCAGGGAAGGGGGAGATCATGCCTAGGGTGTTAAAGGAACTCAGGGCCTGCAGTCCCACTGAGCAGGGGTGGGGGAGGAGACTGGAGAAACAGCCAGAGAGGAAGGAGACAACAGGGTGGAGATCAGGACGTAGAAAAGGAATGGTGAACTCTACCGAGCACTGCCACAAGGTCATGGCACATGAGGCCAGGGAAGTGGCCATGATATTTGGCCATGTGGGACCTTGGGAACTTCTCAGGAGCAGGACCTGCAGCAAGACTGGGTGTAGGGCAAAAGCCTGGATGGGGGTTCTGAGAAGCAGAGCAGGTGGAGGTGGTGGGGACAGACAGACAGAGCAGAGGATTCTCCTGAAACTAATGGGTCCAGCGAGCCCTGCCTGGGTGGCCTGGGCCTGACGCTCATCACCTGCCTGCAGTGCCCTGGCGGAACCTTCACACCATCCATGAGGTCCACCAAGGACTATCCTGACGAAGTCATCAACTTCATGCGCAGCCACCCACTCATGTACCAGGCCGTGTACCCTCTGCAGCGAAGGCCCCTGGTGGTCCGCACAGGCGCTCCCTACCGTCTCACCACTGTCGCCGTGGACCAGGTGGATGCAGCCGACGGGCGCTATGAGGTGCTTTTCCTGGGCACAGGTACCCACTGCTGCTCCCGGCCCCTCCCACACTGGGCCCGCTGGGTGGAGGGTGCTGATCCATGGGGCTGGGACCTGCCTTGCTGGGGGTTGCTACAGGCTTGTCAAGGTCAACTCTGCTACCTTCATCCTTTGGAGCCTTCTCCCTATTGCCAGGATAACTGACACTAGGGGTGGAGGAACCCTGTTTCCATCCCCATCCTTGAGGGCCGGGAGAGCAGGGACACTGGGCGCCTGGGGACCCATGTATGGGGAGGAAAGGGGGGACAGATGGCAGACACCTCCAGGATGCATGGATCCAAATACTGACACTCATGCTCTTGGGTGCACACTTGCCAGTGCAGCCACCACAGTTCCAGTTGCCCTTAACACACGGGAATACTTCCAGCACCCTGTTCTCAGCAGTGCCCAAATGAGGGTCTGGGGTAGGAGGGGCAGACCCTGGCCGTGACCCCCTTTATCCTGGGCCAGTCCCCTCAGACCTCTTCCCCTCATCCAGGGGAAACTCTTCAACCTTGGCATAGAGTTCCTTCTCTACTGCCTTGGGGAAGTTGGGGCCCTGGTGGGGGAAGGGGCTGAGGCTGGTGCCCCTTCCCCAGCGTCCTCAGCCCCACTGAGGCCCTGCTCGGCCTGTTCCAGACCGCGGGACAGTGCAGAAGGTCATTGTGCTGCCCAAGGATGACCAGGAGATGGAGGAGCTCATGCTGGAGGAAGTGGAGGTCTTCAAGGTGGGTGTGACACCATCCAGTCCTGTCCTCCTCACCCTGGCCCTCCTTAGTACCAGCTGCTGACCTCAGATCTCCAGGGCAGGGGAGGAAGGAGGTCCCCAGGGTCCCAAGCTGACCCCTATCTTCTTCCAGGACCCAGCACCTGTTAAGAGCATGACCATCTCTTCCAAGAGGGTGAGTTTTGGCGAGGTGGGCAGGGGGTAACAGTGCAGCCTGCTTCTCTTTGGGGTCATGCCCTTGGCATAGGGATGGGGAAACTGAGGCACAGAAGAGGAAGGGAAGGAGTCAAGCCCAATTGACTCCTGATGGAGGCTGGCTGTGGGGAGGGAACTGATAATTCCCTACCCCTGCCCCCAGCAACAACTGTACGTGGCCTCAGCCGTGGGTGTCACACACCTGAGCCTGCACCGCTGCCAGGCATATGGGGTTGCCTGTGCCGACTGCTGCCTCGCCCGGGACCCCTACTGCGCCTGGGATGGCCAGGCCTGTTCCCGCTACACAGCATCCTCCAAGAGGTGTGGACCCCTAGATCCTTGAAATTTTAGCCACCAGATGCAGGGCCCTGTCCTGGGGGTTTGGAGGTGGAAGCGATATTAACCGGGAGGAGTCTTTGGGCGAGATATCCTACCCTGGAGTCTTAGGGGTACAGGGACCTGGGGGGGGCGAGCTTCCTTGGAACTACTCCTTCAGGAGCTATCCTCATCCAGGCGGAGCCGCCGGCAGGACGTGCGGCACGGGAACCCCATCAGGCAGTGCCGTGGGTTCAACTCCAATGGTGAGTGTGCTGTGCCTCACAGTGCGGAGCCCCGGGCAGGTCCCAGGGCCCCCCACTGGAACGATTCTCTCATGGTCTGTGGGGGTGAGGGAGCTTGGGGTTTTGGAATGGGACGTCCCTAGCCACCTCCTCAAGAAGTGGGTATCCCATATGCGCCCCTCAGCGCCTGCCCCTTGCCAGCCTGCAGTCTGCCCCGAGGCGATGCTGCTTTTCTTGTTCTACAGCCAACAAGAATGCCATGGAGTCTGTGCAGTATGGTGTGGCAGGCAGCGCAGCCTTCCTTGAGTGCCAGCCCCGCTCGCCCCAGGCCACTGTTAAATGGCTGTTCCAGCGAGATCCCAGTGATCGGCGCCGCGAGGTGATTTCCTGTGCCCCACAGTCATCACCGTGGATGCAGTAGTCCCTTGTACAGTAGAAATTCCACGTGGGTGAAATATGGTATAGGGGCCAATCTGGGGCAGCCCTCATTCTAAGAAAGCCCTTCCAAGCTCTCTTCCCTATGTGGAAATCATTCGGCTGAATCTAGTTATATGGAAATGCTATGGTTTCCATGTTGTATGAGAACCATTCATAGGCATGCCTCTTTACATGAAGATTCCATATGTGTACTCCATTGGAAGTACATCTCATTGTATGGAAACATCATAGAGGTGAGCTCCAGTATATAGACATTCAGTGGGGTAGCCTTCATTTTATGGGAATGCTTTCCAGGCATCCCTCTTTACATGGAAACTCTATGAGGGTGCCCCAATTGAGTATTCTCGTTAAATAGAAATTCTATGTGTATGCTCCAAAATTCTATCATTGTACAGAATCCCCTTATGGTCATCCCTCCCAAAATGGAAACATGTATGGATGCCTTATTCAGATGTTATGTGGAAACTTCATGTAGGTTTTGCTTGTTATATGGAAATTCCACGTGGGTGCCCCTACATGGATTGGCTACAAAGGTGGTTTGATCTGGGAGCTGGCTGGGGCAGCAGGGTGGTCACCCAGCCCCTGAGCCCCCACCCCCTGCCCCTGCAGATCCGTGCAGAGGACCGCTTCCTGCGCACAGAGCAGGGCTTGCTGCTTCGTGCCCTGCAGCTCGGGGACCGCGGCCTCTACTCCTGCACAGCCACCGAGAACAACTTCAAGCACATCGTCACACGGGTGCAGCTGCATGTACTGGGCCGGGATGCTGTCCATGCTGCCCTCTTCCCACCGCCAGCCATGAGCGCCCCACCACCTGCAGGCTCTGGCCTCCCCACGCCCCCTTACCAGGAGCTGGCCCAGCTCCTGGCCCAGCCGGAAGTGGGCCTCATCCACCAGTACTGCCAGGGCTACTGGCGCCACGTGCCCCCCAGCCCCAGGGATGCCCCAGGGGCACCCAGGCCTCCTGAACCCCAGGACCAGAAAAAGCCCCGGAACCGCCGCCACCACCCACCGGAAACATGAGGCCAGCTGTCTGAGCCCTGCCATGGGCCAGCCTAGCCCTTGTCCCTTTTAATATAAAAGAAATATATATATATATATATATATATATATATAAAATATATATATTCTATACATACCCTGCCCCTGCAAAGACAGTATTTATTCGTGGGTTGAATATAGCCTGCCTCAGCGGCAGCATCGTCCAAAACTTAAACCCATTCTGGTCAGAGATGGCAGAAAACAGAGCCCACCTAACCAGGTCCAGCCAGTTGGCAGGGCCAGGCCAGGACCACACAGTCCCCAGACTCAGCTGGGAGTCTACCTGCTCAACAGCCACAGCTGGGATCTACAGGACACGGAGGGAGCAAGCTCTACCTGGACAGGGCATGGACTGTACACCTTTGTCAATGTGTGCTGTCAACCTGTGCCATTGGCATAGATGTGGATGCAAGGACTGCTTTGAAGACTGGGGGTGGGGGGTGGGGGCTCAGATGCACTCAGAGAAGGGAAGAAGGGGTCGTCACAGGATGCTTGTCCCTGCCTGGGAGGAGGGCGCTCAGTCAAGGCCAGCCCCTTCCTGGGTATTTATTCTCTATTTATTGGGGACAGGAGAAGAAGACCCCTGCCTGGGTGGTGTGGCACCTCCATCCCCTCCTCCTTCCCTGCCTGGCCACTCTACCTCCTCTTCGCTTTTTCTGGGCCACTGTGACTTGGGGGCTGGGAGAATAGCAGAGAGGCCAGGTGCAGGCAGGGTTAAGGGGAGGGGGGCCATAGTGGAGGCTTGGGGCCTGCAGGGGCTCCCCAGGGCTCCCTTCTGCCCACCACTTCAGATGATGGGTGTAAATAGCTCTGGGGGGCAGTTGGGTAGGTGGGTGGGGGCTCCTGGTGGCCCTCTGCTGCCCAGGCCACAGCCACCTTTGGGTTCCATCTTGCTAATAAACACTGGCTCTGGGACTGGACTTTGGCTTTTCTCCTTGGCAGAGGAGGGAGGATGGGGGTTCAGTCCACGCCCAGATTCTGTCTTTCCTACCCCCCACCATGTGGCCCACCAGTTCCCACACTTTCTCTTTTGCAAACCCAGCTTCCTTTCACTCATTCAATTGTTTGATCATTTATTCAACACTGCTTTCTCACCTGGCTTTATGTCTGGACTTGTGCTGGGCACTAAGGATTCAGAACTGGCAAGACAAAGCCACAGGCCTCACAGTCCAGCTGCCTCCACCCTGAGAGTCGACAAAATTCCCACTCTTCCTGCCTCCTTCCAGCTGGCTCTCAGTGGAGGGCCCAGCATAAGCAAATGTCCAGAGGTGGGGAAGGACAAGAGGAGAAATGGGGAACAGCAGGAGAGGAGGAGGTGGGGCTGGGGGCCGTGGACCAAACTAACAGTCAAGCCCTGGCAGGGGAAGCTAAGAGCTGGGGAGGTCATGGATCCCTCAGGGCTTAGGGCCAGTGGATTGGCCCCACTACTTTAAATCAACCCAATATGTAGAAACCACGTTTTCATTGGTTTAGCAAACTTGGGCTCCTGCACCACCGCACACCCGTGGGGAGTATATAGGGGCTGCAGAGACCCCCAGGGCCCAGTTACAATGTGGGAGATGGAGGATGGATGGAACCTGAAGGCTGAAAGTAGCACAGGTTATCTGTTGCTCCTAGACAGATCCCCTCTCACCCAACAGGATAGATGATGAAGCCACCAGCCCATAGTAGGATCCACTTCCCACATGTTTAGGGACAGTCTTCAATGCTCAGTATCTGGGGCCCTGGCACCCCCTCATGGTCTCTTGAGTCTGCAACAGAGTTGAGTACTAAAAGGCAGCCAGGTTTCCAGGAGGGAGTCCGGCCAGGAGGCCTTGAGAGCCCAGGGTTTGGGTCTTCTGATGAGACGTGGGAAATCTCCAGAGCCTGGGAACTCAACACTACAGCTCAGTGGAGCCACATCCACCCAGCAGCCTGCCCTGTCCCATCTGAGCCCACACACAGACTGCCGATACTGAGGCAGGCCTGCCCTAGAGATACCCCTAGGCAGGTCCCAGGCACCCATGAGGGACAGAACAGGAGCAGAGCAGATGAGCTCCACTCTGCCCCTGAGAGCACTAGACCTGGAGACCTGGTCTGGGACTCAGTTTCCCCATCTGACAACAGGGCTGCAAAAAATTCTCTGGAAGAGCCTGGCCACCTCTGCAGGTCAGAGACTTTGTTGCACTCGAGTACACATGTACACAAAGGCACAGGCACAGGCACATGCAAGTATGCACACATGCAGGCATGTGCATGCACACAGGCCAGTGTGCCCTAGCATGCATTGCACATGTACGTGCACACATGCATTCATGTATACACACGTTAATCCACACAAGCCCGGCAATATACACATATGAGCACTGTGCACATGAAGAGAAATACACAAAAGCACATCCACACATGTGCACACACATGCACTCACAAAGGCACAAACACACAGGCACATGTGTACACACAAGTATACACTAAAAAACATGTGTCATGTCATTGCCTTGCTTGGTGCCAGGAAAGGATAGACACACCCAGGCACACAGCAGACATGCATGCCCACCCAAGTCCATTGGAATCATGGAGGCATGTAGAGGGCCTGCCCAGGTCAGATCAGCCCTCAGTAAGGGGAAAATTCAGGGTCCACCTTTCCCTTTTGACTCCCTGCAGAGCATGGAACCCTGGTCCAGAGTCACCAGCCCTTCTCAATCACCTCCTGCTGTGTGACTCTCCGAGCCTCCACTTCCTCATCAGTAAAATGGAGGTGATGATGGGGCACCCCCCCACACAGGGCCAGTGTGAGCTTACAACAAGATAAGAAGCAGTGCCGAGCCCAGTGCTGGGCAGGGGCTAGGTGCTCCATGCATGCTTCTCCCTTTACTCCCTGCTGCCAGCCCCATACCCCATTGCCCCCACTCCTGGAGCACGAGGACCTATCCTCCCCTTTCTGAGCCTGGACCCTACCGAGCATGTCTCCCTGCTGTGGGGCAGGGGCTGAACTGTCTCCAGGGGCTTTTCTGGACTGTTGCAGGGGGGAGTAGAGGGGAGTGCAGAGTCAGCAGTTGAGGGATTGGGGCCATGCCAGCCCGATTAGAAGGGCTGGGGGCTGAGCTGGATTCACCTGTCCTTGTCTCTGATTGGCTCTGTGGTACCCCCAGCTCCCAAATCCCACTAAGCAGCCCCACCAGGGCCTGCACAGGTCTGTGGAGAGCCAGTTGATTGCCAGTCCTGGGGCCAGAAGGGTGTCTGGAGAGGCCAGAGGCTGTCCTGAGCCTGGCTCTGGGGATCCCCTCTATCCAGAAGAGCCAACTGACTACCCTGTTCCTTCACCTGCTGCCGGGACCATGGGGGCTGGGGCCAGTGCAGAGGAGAAGCACTCAAGAGAGCTGGAAAAGAAGCTGAAAGAAGATGCTGAGAAGGATGCTCGAACCGTGAAACTGCTACTTCTGGGTAGGGGTGTGGGCCCAGATGGGGCCATTGCAACCAGGTCTGAGGCCCCGGGGCAGGCAGGTGGCCCTTCTGTGAAGCACGGGTGACCTGGGAAGCAGAATGAGCCTGCGACAAGGCAGGAAACAGAGTGGGGGCCTTAGCCAGGCAAGGACAGTCCTGATAGGTGATACCCTGACTCCCCAAGGCTGCGTATCCCACAGAACCCCTCTCCATAGAGCCCTCCCTCAAGCAAACTCCCCTCTGGAGAAGTGTATGCCAACTATATTCTTGTACAGGTGTGTGTATGAGGCACACTTGTTCCCTGGATAGGCTCCCTCAAGCTTCAGCCTTATGCTTCATGGGCCTGCTGGGCAGGGCTCAGAAACAAGGGGTCTCCTTGGTAGCCCCACAATAGGGCTGCTCCCTTGGGAAGGAAAAGGTCACAGTCCTCCTGGGAGTGGGTAGATTCTAGGATCGCCCAGATCCACAGACAATGACCCTCTGGTTCCAGAGCTTTATTGTTGGCACACTTGCAAAGCAGCTAAAGGGGGTGGAAGGATACTAATGCCCAATGGGGAATAGATAAAGCCATGTCCCTGATTCCATGAGAAGTGAGGGGAGATGGGGCTGACCCAGTGCCTCGAGGCCACTGCCTCCCCCCAAGGGGAAGAAGGAGCTGCTTTGAGAGGGCAGTGCAGGCTCCCCCAAGCTCTCCAGGGTCCAGTCAGGCAGCTGGATGTGGGCAGAGGGACCAAGCCAGAGTATCCCAGGGAAGACAGAGAGGCTAAGCCAGAAATCCCATTAACTGTGCCCAACGCTTTCACGAGAGCAGGCTCAGAGGGGCTGTCAGCTCTGTCTTCTCCCCCACCCAAAGGCGCTAATTCCCTTTGAGCCATTTGGAGACGCTCGCCTCCCACCTCAGGTGAAAAGCAGTGGTTGACCCAGCTCAAATGATCTCCTGCGTGCAGTACCAGAACTATTCATAAGGTGGTGCTCCAGGTTTTCTTTATTTTGGTCTCAGAATGATAAAGATTGCGTTTACCAGGATCTTGGAGGCTCCCCAGCACAGTTGAAGTCGCTGATGCCCCTGGTCAGCCCCTTTCTGTCACTCCTGATATTTACAAACGTTTTTCCGCCAGAGCATCAGGACCTTTGAGGGGTGGGGGAAAACAGGTGGGACTGGGAGTGGGGCTAATGCCCTGGGTCCGCCTAGCCATCTTCTGGGCTTTGCTGTGGCGGGAGGGGGGTGGGACGGAATGAGGGGGAGGGAGGAATGGGAGGGAGGTGCGGTCAGCGCGCTCTGAGGCGGGAGGCTTCCCTTCCAGGTGCAGGTGAATCCGGAAAGAGCACCATTGTCAAGCAGATGAAGTGAGTGACCCTGCCTTCCCGAGGACCCTGGGGGTGGGCACGCGCAAGGGGCCTGTCGTTCCCCACCCGACCAAGAAGTGCTGACCCAGTTCGCCCTGGCCGCAGGATCATCCACCAGGATGGGTACTCATTGGAAGAGTGCCTCGAGTTCATTGCCATCATCTACGGCAACACGCTGCAGTCCATCCTGGCCATCGTGCGCGCCATGACCACGCTCAACATCCAGTACGGAGACTCTGCGCGCCAGGTGGGCCAGGAGGCAGGCTGAGCAGGGCCTCTGGGGACTCGAGGCCCAGGGCTGGGCCCACGGTCACCACCAACCACTCCCACCCTGCCCCCAGGACGACGCCCGGAAGTTGATGCACATGGCAGACACCATCGAGGAGGGCACGATGCCCAAGGAGATGTCGGACATCATCCAGCGGCTGTGGAAGGACTCGGGTATCCAGGCCTGTTTCGATCGCGCCTCAGAGTACCAACTCAACGACTCCGCCGGCTAGTGAGAACGCAGGCGGGGCGCGGGGGCGCGGGAAGGGCCCTGCCACGCCCCTCCATTCAACCCCATCCACACCTCGGGGTCTCCCGCAGCTACCTCTCGGACCTGGAGCGCCTGGTAACCCCGGGCTATGTGCCCACCGAGCAGGATGTACTGCGCTCACGTGTCAAGACCACAGGCATCATTGAGACACAGTTTTCCTTCAAGGACCTCAACTTCCGGTACGACCCTCGTCCCCGCTCTCACTCCAGGAGCCTGCCCGCCAGTTCACCGCCCCGAGGCCCCGTCCGGTCCCAGAGGCTCCATCCCTACCAAAGATCCTGCCCCTTCTCGGATACCGTGCCCTCCAGATGCCAGTCCCCTCTGAGTGCCCTCCAGCCGGCTTTGGGAGGCCAGGGGATGCCTGTGGGCGCATCCAGGAGGCTCGATACGCGGGTTCAGGCGCCAATGGCCCTGCAGGATGTTCGATGTGGGTGGACAGCGCTCGGAGCGCAAGAAGTGGATCCACTGCTTCGAGGGTGTGACCTGCATCATCTTCATCGCTGCGCTGAGCGCCTACGATATGGTGCTGGTGGAGGACGACGAAGTGGTAAGTGCCAAGCGGGGCCTGAATGTTGGGGGGGAGGCGGAGCTGCCAGCCGAGGGGAAGCGGAAGACAGTGCTGCGGAAGCGGGAGCGTCTGAGAGGGGACATTCGTACCAGAGCGGCCTGAAGGAGGAGAGGAAGCAGCCAGCAGCCCCGCTGAGGGGGATCATGGGGGACTTGGAGCTGTCAGAGTGGGGAGGCCCCGGGTGCCCCTGAGCCCAGATAGGAGGGGTCAGCTCGTCGACCGCGGCCGCGTGGAGGCGGCTGCCGGTGTCCCCCCGTGCTCGACAGCCTCTGCCCTCCTCAGAACCGCATGCACGAGAGCCTGCACCTGTTCAACAGCATCTGCAACCACCGCTACTTCGCCACCACGTCCATCGTGCTCTTTCTCAACAAGAAGGATGTTTTCTCCGAGAAGATAAAAAAGGCGCACCTCAGCATCTGCTTCCCGGACTACAACGGTGAGACCCCCCCCTACCCGGCCGCCAGGCGGCGCCCCAGTCCCACGCTCGATCTCGGCCTGCGCTCCCCCAGCCACGGGAAGAATCCGCAGGGAGTGAAAGCCCCCTCCCTCGCCAGGGCCCAACACCTACGAGGACGCAGGCAACTACATCAAGGTGCAATTCCTCGAGCTCAACATGAGACGCGACGTGAAGGAGATCTATTCCCACATGACGTGCGCCACCGACACGCAGAACGTCAAGTTTGTCTTCGACGCTGTCACCGACATCATCATCAAGGAGAATCTCAAAGATTGCGGCCTCTTCTGAGGTGGGCTCCCCGCGGGCCCGGATGCTCCCTGTCGTGCCCCTTTGTCTCAAAAACCTAAGCCCGGTCCCCAGCTTCCCACCCCACCTCACTACAGCAGACCCTGTCCCAGATCATCAAGTCCTGCCTCAGCTCTCCAGACTCACTCCACTGCCTGGACCCCACTGCTTCCAGGCCCCACCCTGGCTCCTCAGGCTCCACCCCACTGCCACAGGCCCCTCTCCCGGTTCACAAGTCCCACCTATTTAATCTCTTTTGACCCTGCCCAAATCCCCAGGGGTCACTGCTTCCAAGCCCCCCTCCACATGTCTCTCAGCCTAAGCCCAATTATTTTGGGGCACAGGGATGTTGACATGATTCCTTTTCTCTTCACAGGTGCCTGAACTCATGCGTGTCCCTGAGACCTTGTAGCCCTAGCTACCTTGTAGCCCCAGCCCACAGGACCCTATCAGCTTCCCAGGACTCCTGGACCCCAGCCTGTGGCCCTACGAGCCACAGACCCAAAGCCCTGAGCCCCACTAGCCTCAAGGCCTGGACTCTCCCCTGTGGCTCCTAGGTCTCCCAGAGCCCAGTGCCCACAACCCCAGCACTGCCCTTCATGGCCTGGCTGCACTGGCCTCCAGGACCCACCACAGCGAGCACCAGCTAGGAACAGGCAGGACTTGGGGCGCTAGAGCTCTCAGTGACTCAGCAGTGCCCAAATGACCAATCTCCTGCAGCTCTCCTGCCCGTGACTCACTTGGTGGGTCTGGGCTCAACAAACAGCCCTCCCTCCCAGAGTTTCATGAAGGGCAGGGGGGCAGGCAGGGCTCCCTCCTCCAAGCAGTCCTGCTGCTTACCATCTGCCCATTCCAGGCTTACCACCTCCATGTGACAAATCTGACACCTGTCTACCCAGTGGCCAGTGACTGTCCCTCTCAGCAGCTTCAGGGGTCCAAAGTCCAAGCCAGCTCTGGCCTGTGCAGCTCCTACATAGATGAATTAGTGAGTGGGGGCAGGCCTGGGAGCACCTGGGTGCTAGGGAGAGACTCAAGCTGGACCCTTCCCCACATATTAGGCTCAGAGTAACCCCCTTCCTTCTTCCCCCACAAGCTTTCCCGCTCTGTCAATCCTTGGACACCAGATCCATGTCCTACCTCACCCATCCCCCAAAAGTACTCCAGGCCAGCCAGCCAAGGGGATGGTCTGTTGAGGGAGGGTACTGTTGACACCAGCTGTGGCCAATGGTCGAGCTGTCCTGAGGGGTGGCTGGGGGCAGAGTCCAGCTCCCATCGATTAGCCCCCGGCAGAGGATTTGGGACAGGATGGAGGCCCAGGTTGTGCCCAGATGGGTCTACCTCAGGTGAGTCACAAGCAAACCCAGGTGATCCTCTTGTCCCTGCCAGTAGCCTCTCTCACCCTTTCCACTCAGGGCCCATTCCCTGGCAGGGAAAACTGAGGGCCATGCCTGAACTATCAGGGACAAAGGCCCATGCCCCCACATCCCTGCTCCCTGCTTCCTCATCAGGCACCAAGCCCTTTCGGATGCCTATGGGCCAGGGCCTGTGCTGCAGGTGAGGACCGGGAGCTTTGTCTACCAAGGCCAGACACGATTTGCACTCCCCTCAGCTAGATGCACAGACTCCACAATAAACCTTTGCATCAGGCCTCAGCTGTCCTTTCTTGGGGGGAGGGGAGAGCATTAATTATCACAAGTCATGAGCATTTATTCAGTGCCCAGTGCTGGGCTGGACATGAGTGGGAAGATAGTCCCTTCCAGGGAGAAGCACCTGGCCTGACATGGCAGGGGGCACTCTTGGGGGCATAGGACTAACTTGTGTCTCTTGAGGGGTATTGAGGGGGAAAGGAGCCATAGGAAATGTTCACAGGGACAGTCTTGGATCAAGAGGGAGTTTTGAGGTGAAAACTCATTCTGGTAAGCCCAGTAGGATGAAATAAGGCCCAGGAACACGGGCTTATGGGCCACAGTTCAGTGAAGCAGGAGAAGGAAAGGGGGATGTGGGGTGGGGAGACAATGGGCAGGTGCCAAATGCCAGCCTGAGGGCCTGGGCTTCCTCCAGAAGATGATGGGTCTCAGAAGCCCTTGAAGCTCGGACATAATTGCAGGGCTTGGAGCAGGGTGAGGCAAACGAGGCCCTCACCTCAGGTGCAAAATTTAAGGTGGTGTCAAAAAACTCAGTAATCAAGATAAATAATATATTAATGCAATACTTTAAAAAATCAAAAGTATGGCAAAAAAAAAAAAATCCATGATGGGGGCCAGCCCAGTGGCATAGTGGTTAAGTTTGCACACTCTGCTTCAGTGGCCCGGGGTTCACAGGTTTGAATCCCGGGCATGGACCGACACACAGCTCATCAAGCCATGCTGTGGAGTCCCACATACAAAATGGAGGAAGATGGGCAAGGATGTTAGCTCAGAGCCACTCTTCTTCAGCAAAAAAGAGGAAGATTAGCAACAGATGTTAGCTCAGGGCCAATCCTCCTCACCAAAAAAAAAAAAATCCATGATGAACAAAGTATCAAAATTTTGAATAAAGAGAAGATCCAAGGGACCCCCGCCAAGCCATATTGGAACCTGAAGCAAAAGGAAAAATGTCCACTCCTAGACTTGTTTTTACCTATTTTTAATGGTTAATTTATTTACAGAACATTAAAGTAGTTGAAAAATACATTGAAAAAATTGAAAGTAGGTACATTAAAACTATGATATCATTTTATGCTTAAATATTTTATTTGCACCTAAAACAGAATTTTTAATTTTATTTTCCTGGCTTTAATGAAAATAAAATCATCAATAATATTTTCCAAATCTGCTTCTGGAAAAAATAATCATTAAAACTTTTCATAAAAAATGTATATAGGGGTACATATTTTTCCTGGGAGCCAGTGTGAGCAGTCATGGGGGAGGAGAGGAGTGGGGCTAAGGGATCCGTGAGGAAGAGACTTGGGTCCTCATTACCCCATGGGGCCAGGATCTGCAGGGAAGGACTCAGCAACAAGGGTCTGGATCTGACAAGGGTCTGGATTTGTGTGGTTGACCACCAAGCTGAGACTGCAGAAGAGTGTTAAATGGACTGAGTTTTCTGGACCTGTGGCCACTTGGGGGACATGTTTGGGAGGCAGATAGATACTTGGGGCCGGGCAGAAGGCAGCGTGTGGGCTCCATCCTCAATGTCCCGGTGGAGGATGGAGCTCTGAGCCTGAAGGGGGCTAGAGAGGGGAGAGTGAGGGTGTTCAGGCCTGAGCACAGGGTGGTGGAGGGGACACTGGATGGGTTAGGGAGCCCAGGACACATGTGGGCAGTCACGCTGGTGCTGCTCAGAGGCCTGAGGAGAGGACGGGGCTCAGACCAGTGGTTCAGGGCCCCTGATGAGTGGTCTTGGGCCTGGCTGAGCTGGGGCTGCTCATCTCTAGTAAGGGCCCTCTGCCTGAGCAGTTTACTGGAGCGAGGTGGGGTAAGGGAGTGTGACAGCAGGATTTAATGAGGGAGGCACGGCAGAAGACAGGAGGCTTTGAGGGGCTGGAGGTGGTAGGCTCTAGAGGGAGGAATTTGTCAGGAGAGGTGGGTTAATGGGATCTTCTGCATAGCCACCTTGTCTTGGAAGAAAGGTAATGATCTCCCCAGCCTTCCTGGGCAAGGGGCAGAGAGAAGCCCAAACACCATGCAGAGGCTGGCCCCCACCCTCTAGGGAGTCCTCTCCTGCACATAGTTCTGACCCCAGGGTCTGGGATTCAGGACCGGTATTCCTGGATCCCATGGGCTGGGGACACTGCCTGGCCTCAAGCTGCCCTGTCCATGCCAGCAAGTATGGGGGTGGGGCCCTGAGTCTCCCAGACAGAAGTCTTCTCAGCCCCACTCACCACACCAGTGTAATTACACCCTAAGGAACAGGATCAATGGGTGTCCAATGCCTGATTCACAGTCTAGGGCAGAGGATCAGAGAGAGCTGGCCCAGAGTCAGCACAGTGGTCACACCCTAGTCTTGTAGGTAGGGGGCATTTACCGTGGGCACCTCCAGCCACAACCATCCCTTCCTTCAACCTCAGTGTGCCCCTGAGGGCCCTCACAGCCTTCAGTTCTGGCTCTGGCAGGACTAACCTGGCCCAGCCACTAACCAGAGATTAGACAAGCCTGGTGGACGGTTAATGCCACTGACGTCAGGGCCTGGTCGGATGGCCATGGAGGGCTTGGGCCCTCCCCACAGGCAGTAGCACAGCCCGTGTGACCTGGGCTCATTAAGCCACTTCAGTGGCCAGAGAAGCTGGGGGCCAGATCTCAGGGGAGAGAGGGAAGGCATGCCATGACTGTGGGGGCAGGCCTCAGCTAAGAGGTCACCAGCTCTGGGGACTAGACAGGGGGAGGGCTAGACAGGAGGGTTTGCCTATGGATCCTCTCTATTCTTCCACACCCTGTATTATGCCCAAAGAGGAGCCTCCCAGACCCCAAACTTGGCAGAGTATAGTCAGGAGCTGTGGGTGTAGGTCCTAACCCTGGGGTGTGGAGGTGAGAACCACCCTCTCCTATGAAGCCTTGAAACACCCCAACATGACTCCAAACCGAGTGTCCTGCCCCTGCACACAGCCCTCCACCTATTGGTGCTAATCCCATGCACGTACTTAAGTTTCCTTGTGGCCAAGCTGTTTCCTCCATTCAGAGTGCCCTTTCTCTTTCCCAACTTGGCATATGCCTTTCTTCCCCTTGGCAGAGCCAAGCCCACAGGTCACTTCTCCATCAGGCTTTTCCTGAGTCACATCCTCCAACCTGGCAGGAGCTTTCCTGTCTAGATGGCCCAGAGAGAGCACTTGAGACACTAAGGCTGAGGCTATGTGGTGGGATGGCAAGGGCAGCCACAGGAAGTGAAGGAAGAGCTGGCTCTGCCTGGTGGCTCAGGCAGGGTTCTCAGAGGTGATCCTCCATTTGGGTGCTGAAGGACAAGTAAGAGTTTGCCAAGGAGGTGGGACAGTGTGGGGAACCAGCAGAGCAGAGACACAGGGAGGTAAAGGCTGGTGTGTTCTGTGAACAGCAGGAATGTGTGTGGCCAGTTGGGCAGCGAGGGAGGTGGAGAGGCCAACTGGGAAGAGGAACAGGTAGGGAGGATATCAGGGAAGCAAGCTGGGTGTGAGGAGGCGCTTGCAGGGTGTCCAAGGAGTCAGTGGATACAGATGCTGGGCTCTGGGGAGGACCAGATTGGAGGTGAAGATGGGGCCTCACAGTTACAGAGGGTCTTGGGGCACTGTGTGGATGGTGTGCCAGGGGAAGTGAGAGGATGTGACTCAAGAGGGAAGAGAGGAACAAAGGACTGCCAGGACTCTGGAAGGAGCATCTGAGTGACCCTGGAAGCTTCAGTTCTGCCTCACATGTCTGGCAGTCTCTTGGACCTATGTCTCAGTTTCCTGAGATGGGGGAGTGGACGTGGGGGCTGGGTTGAAGGCTAAGATAAAGCTCCCCTCTCCCTCCACTCCAGGTGGCTGCCCCCAATACTGTGGCTGCATGGATGGACTTGCCCTCTGGCCTCCAGGAGAAGGCACCCAGCAGCTCTCAGAACCCCATTCAGCTGCCAGCTGTCCAGCCACCACAGGCTGAGCTGAGAGATTCGGCAGGTGGCGGGAAAGGCCTCAGAGCTGTGTTTGCCCTGGCTGGGGCCCAGGCCTAGCATCAACAAACAGGCAGCCCCTCCTCCAGTCTGGCCACAACTGGCCTGGCCCAGGGACCCCACATCATGCTGCCTCTGGGCCTCCCACAGCAGCCCAGCCCAGCCAGCCCCCGGTCCCTCCAGTCTGGATTGAGGACACCAACACCCATATGCTGGGTGACCTTGAAGCCAGGCCTGGCCCCACAGGAACTGCCAATGGGAGCACCCAGCTCTTTGCAAATGGCTTCTGTGAGCATCCAGGATGTCTGTAGGTGGGAAGTGGGGAGCAGATGTGAGACCCTGGTCAATACCTCTCCTACCTGACTCCTCAAGCCCCTTTGAAGGGTGAGAGTCTTAGGTAAGCTCTGATCTAGGGATGACACCAGCCCCAAATCAGGAGGGGAAGCCAGTCCCTTCCTATTTTTCAGTCATCAGCAGGGTGGGAGCTCAGGTGGTTTGAGGTTTTCAGGGATTGCCACCACCCTAATGCTTTTCTCTTTAGTCTCCCCAGCCCCCTGGCACTCCCAGAGAAGCTGAGTCCCCTGTCCTTAGCTCACAGGTTCCCCTTCACCCACTCCCCTCCGGCCAGAGGAAAAGACAGAGCCATTTCCTGTGACACAGAGGGAAACTGAGACACGCTAGGGCTTGGCTGTGGTGGTGCTGTGAGTCAGTAGGAAGAGAATCCAGGAGTCCTGACTCCCAGCCCAGGGCAGGGGAGGGGTCAGGCCTGTCCTCTGAGGGTACTTCCCCGAGCACTGGGGAGGGGGCAGACACGACACAGACATCCAACTTGGCTAGGAACAGCGGAGGCCATGGGATTAATCGGCTCAGAGCCAGTGGCTGAGAAGCAAGAGACACAGCTCTTCTGAGAACCACCCCCCAGCTCACCCCCAAGGTCAAGGCCTCCCCCAGCTCCATGCTGGCTGGACCTGGGGGGTCTTAACACCCACCAACCACCTCTGAGCACCAAGGCCTTAGGTGGGAAGCAGGCAGGGGTAGCCTAGGAGCCCCCAGCTAGGAACAGGGACACCCTAAAACTCCTTCCCCTGGGGCACCAAGTCCCAGGCCCGACTTCTCATGGGAAGACACAGCTGTCTCCTACTCCTTAGAAACAAGGAAATGGGGGGCACAGTCAGGGAGATCCCAGGCAAGGCTCAGTGCTAGCCAAGCCTGGCTCTCCTCCTGTCCTCACTGCCCCTACCCATCTGTCCAGCTTCAATCTCTTCTGAATATCTGGGGTGAAGACAGAAGAATTAATACAGAGCGACCCGTCCTCACCCCGACCCCACCTCTGGATGGAAAGGGTGAGGCAGGCAGAAAAGACACTTTGTTGCCTCAGTGATATCTGAAAGTCCCCCATCCAAATCACCCTTCCCTGAGGTAAGCATTGCCCTATTTCCACTCTTCTCGGCTGAAGAGCGCCTCCTGGCTTCAGGGAGGTGAGGGCAGAGCGTTTCAGGGGTTAAGGGGGCACTCAGAGACCTGGAGAGAATCCGCTTTGGACTGAAGCATTCCCCCCACTAGATTCAACTGAGCCCCTCCCAGAGCAGCCGTTTTCCTACCTAGGGGTTCTTTGGCGCTCAGGTTGCCCCTTTGCTCCAGGCCTGCCCAGCCCCCGCCTCTCTCCAGACCAGCCCCTCCTCCCGCGGGCCGCCAGAGATTGGCGGGCGGGGGGCGGGCCGGGGGCGGGGCCGGTCGCCCTTCATCCCCCGCCGCTGCGCTCGGCCGGGAGCAGAGCTGACTGCACTGGCCTGAGCGGAGCACCACGCGTCCCCACCCGCGAGGCCAGGTACCACTGAGGGCGCCAACCCCCCAGACCAGGGGCACTAGGGAGGGCCGAGCCCTACTGTTCACCGTCCGGTCAGCTGGGCAGCTCCCCTCGCCCGCCCCGCCCTGGGCAGACGCCCCAGACTCTGGCGAGCCGGAGCCCCGCGTGCTCGGGGCGCAAGTCTAGGGACCCGTGGGTCAAGACTCAGCTCTGAGCTTGAGCTGGTGTCCCGGGAGAGGCACCTCTTCGCCTAGGAGCCTCTAGGCAGGGCTGAGCGGGACAGCAGGAATTCGGCGGCACCCGGGGCTGGGGCCGCAAGACGCCTTGTCGGGGGCTCGGGCGGCACGCGATGGGCCTCCCGAGGCAGGGCCCGCGGGGACGGGCTGGAGAGAGTCCTGGAGGGAGGCCTAAGAGGGGCCGGGAGCAGGCCCTGGAGCACTGCCCTGACGGGCTCCTGACAGGCAAATCGGCCCGGCTGGCATGCCGGGAGTCCGAGTATATTTATCCCGGCTGCTTTGGACAGGGGCTTGAGGGCAGATCGGGCCAGGCTGCCTGAGGGGCCGCAGGGCACAACTTGGTCCCCGGGCCCGTGCCATCTGCAGCCGAGCCAGCGGGCACAGGGCGCATGTGGCTCCTTAGCCTGAGGGCGGGGCTCCGTGGGCGCTCCTCTCCGCCCCGCGCGGGTCGGGTATGTGAGCTAGCGTTGCGCGCGGAAGGAGGGAAGGGAGCAGGACTCCTGTTGCCAGAGCCCGCCCCCGCCCGCTTGGTCCATTCGATTGGCCACAGCGAATGCGTGCGTTTGTTTACACCGGGGGAGGGGGAGGCCAAGGGCGGGGCCTGTGAGAATCTCCCCCCTCCCCCCAGTGACCTGAGCCCTTGCCATTGCGGGGCACATCGACCCAGGCCCATCCTTCCTTCAGCCTGCCATGACTGCCTTGGGCCACTGTGCTGTCCCTGGAAGAGGCCCTTGGACCTTCCACCCCTTCTTCAGTTCTCATTCTGGCATGGGGGCTCAGTTCCTTCTGGAAAGAAGCAAATCCTTCAGAGATTCTCAGTCTGGAGCATACAAAGCTGGAGAGGTCTGGGGACAGTTCTGTTTTGAGAGGGGGAGGTTCTGCACAACTGTGGAAGGCTTCCTGCAGGAAGCACCAAAGGTGGGAGGAATCTCAGGTAGGTGAGCCCAGGCTTGGCACATCTCCAAGAGGGCTGGAATGACTGGAATCAGAAATGAGAATCTCTGACTCCTTGGGGTTGGGGATTGGGAGCTGTGTCTTGGGGGAGGGTGGGGGTACATGTCTCAGAACTTGGTTCTGCCTGGGCCCATAGAGCCCATGTGCTCACTGGTTTCTCAAGCCACTCTTTGTTCAGTACTGGTTCTTTTGGCCGGTGTCACAGAAACCCCCCAGTCCAGGGCTCCCCGTGGCCAGACCATGAGAGTTGGCTGCTCCTGTCCTGATGGATGCCTGCTACCCTAGCAAGTAGCCTTGGCATCCTGGACAAATGGAGAAACTGAGGCACAACAGGACAGGCTGGGTGGTTCATGGTCTCTGAGTGGGGTCAGGAAAGGTTTTTGAGCTGAACAGAGTGCACCCAGAAAGTCTGGACTAGGTATGGGGACAGGCACTCAATTTGAGGGGAAAACATGTTTTGGGGGAGTGATTGGCTGCAAAGGAGGTACAGTTTTGGCATCTGTGTGCACAGAGAGCTGGGGTGAGATGTGCAGCCTAGGCTGTAGTAGGATAGGGGCCCTGCAGGAGGACATTCTAGTGCAGACACGGCAAGGGGCCAAGCCACACTTGGAACAGGTGAGATGGGCTGGGGCTTGCTAAGGGCCTTGAACCCATTCCATTCCTTTAACATTTATAGAGCACTTATTGTGTGCCCTGTGCACACTCAGTCTGGTGAGAGGAGGGCTGGTCTTTGACTCTGCATAAGAAGACAGATGCAGAGGGACACTCTAGAGGACCAGGCAGGGCTTCTGGGGGCCAAAGGGAAGGACCAGCTGCTGGGGCAGGACAGGCTTTCCGGCCATCAGCCTGGGGTGGCTTGGTTTTGAATTTCCGCTCTGCGGGCCGCGTCCTGTACACAGCTTCTCAGCTGGCACGTCTGCACACGTGCGTGGCCGCCGAGGATGGGGGTCACTCCAACATATCCGTCTCCATATATTTTTTCCATTGTGTGGGTAGACAAGTCATGGGTGCTGGAGCTTTCCACCTGGGCCTGGCCTTGAGGCCCTCGTGGGCTCAGTTCCACCCTCTGGATGTCCCTGCAACTAGCTAATGGAGGCCTAACCTGCCCTTGTGGGAATGTGGAAGTGCTGTGGCAGCCTCCTTGTGGGGTCCTGCAGGGTTCTGCCTGGTGATCCCTGCAGTGCCCACTGGGCCTGCTGCTCCCTCACCTGGGCCTCTGGCTCCCTCTCCCCTTCTTGCTCCTTCTGGGGCTTTCTCTGTCTTTCATTGGCTGTGTCTTGCCATCTCTTGCTGTCTTGCTGTCTCTGTCTCTTTCTCCATCTGGCTGTTCTGACTGGTTGGCGATCTCTGTCTCACCTCTCTGGTTGTCTGTCTTTCTCTGTCTCCCTGTCTGAATGTCTATTCACCACTCTCTGTATTCTTCTCTGTTTGCGTTCCTCTGTATCCACCTGCATTTCTCTATCTCTCTGTGCCTCTCTGTCTAGCTCTGTCTGGATCAGTGTGCGTGGACACATGTATCGTGTGTGTGTGTGTGTGTGTGTGTGTGTGTTCTCTCCCTGTCTCTCTCTTTCCTCCCTCTGCCTCTCTCTGTTTCTTGCTGACGTTGAATGGTGCCCCTCCTCCAGGCTGACCTTGCTTTTAGCGCCACCATCAGGGTCTCCAATGAGTCCTGAGCTGCCCCAGGCCCCTGCTTCAGCTTTCTGTGGGGCCAGAAGTCCGGCTGTCCAAATATTTGGCTGCCTCCAGGGGATTCTGGGTCAGCAGGGAGGAGGATGGGCTGGCTGGCTTGGGGTCTCCCCTGCCCCTGGGGGGCCACAGGCACGTGATGTCCTGTCCTTTGCCTCAGCTGGGCCTCAGGCTGCACGTCCCTCTCAGGAGGCTGGCAGTGGGGGAGCGGGCTGCTGCTGGCTCTGGCCCAGTCTTGAGCCAAGAGGTTCCAGCTGCAGCCTCCACTGGGGGCAGCCTGAGCAAGGAGGGTCCAGGCTGGGCAGGAGGGTCGGCCTAGGTGTCTGGGGCTGGGCCCAACTCTAAACATCTGTTGGGTATCCAGAAAATGTACCCTGTCACAGGAAAATCCACCTTCCGGCCCCAGCTGGGTCCCTCAGATCCTCCTAGACATTTCCGGATACCCAGAACACAGAAGTACAGACCTCAGTCACCAGAGCCAGGGAGCTGGGGGATGAGGGATTGGTGTGGCCAGTATGTCAATGTTCTGGGCCATCTGCCTTTCCTTGGATGTGCCTGCTCCTGGATGCCACTCCCTCAGTACCAGCAGGGTGTTGGCCACACACTAGCCACTTACCCGGTGTTGTTGACAATGAGGGAGCAGTGGATGGGGGACTGGATCTACTGGGGTCAAAATCTGGAGTTGGAGTGGGGAAGAGGCAAGGGGTGTTTTTTAGTACCCTCCCCTATTCTGAGCACCCTCTCACATACCCTATCCCTTGACCCCTGACCTCAGCAATCAGCTCCCCACCAACCCCTGTGCCTTGAGAACATATAATTCAGACGTGTCCATTGAATCCAGTTTCCCTGTTGACTGATAGCTTGTCCTAGGAGGGTGTTTTCCTTCTGGAGCCTGGAGAAGCAGATGAGCAGAGGGGTGCCAGGCTTGGAGAGACACTTTGTCTCAGCCAAGGAGAGGAGTGGTAAGGATGGCTGAGCTGGAACTGGGGGCAGCCCTCATCCCTGAGCCCCCAGGGATAACCACAATGAACCCTCAAGCCAGGCCGGGTGCCTCTCCCCTGAGATCTGGGCTGAGGTTAGGGCTGTCTAGGCATAAGAAGCCTGGGGGCCATGGCAGAAGCTGTGTGGGGTCTGTGCCTCCACCAGCACATATGGCCATGGGACTGAGGGAAGGACAGTGTGGAGCCTCCCTGTAGCCAGCCCGCTACTGCAGACTCACTTATGTCCCTGAGTACTGGGGAGGAAAACAGGGCTCAGAGCCCTGGTGGCTCCAAGAACCTCAGTCCTGGGACAGAGAATTGTCCTTCCCACAGCGGCTGATGCAAGCAGTGGCCCCAAGGTGGCCTAGATTCCTGGGCCTTGAAATCTTTAATTAGCCAAACTCAACACCTGCCGAGGTGTGCCTGACGAATTCTCACCCTGTGATGCCTGCGTGGGTGGGTGTTACCTGCTGCACTATCCCTGTGGCTCCTGGCCCCTCCTGGCCCTTTTCTCCCAGCAGAGCAAACAGGCCTCAGGGCAGTGGCCTGGGCCATCGATTTACTGCGTGAACCCATGCTGCACCCATGAAAGATGCCATTCTGATGACCCACTCAAGGTCACAGTGATCGCCCCATCCCAGAGCCTGACCCCTCTCTAGGAGCCTATGGCCTGCTCTGGGGGCAAAGGCCTTGGGGAGGCTCCTCACTCTGTCCCCAGCTTTGGCCAAACCTCATGGGATCCCTAGAGGATAGGAGGACACTGAAGTCCTGAGCAGGAAACACTCTGCCCATGGTCACACAGTGAGGCAGGCCTCACACTCAGGTGCAGCAGGAGCCATAAGGTGGGGGATGTGTTTGGGGATTTTGTCTCTTCCAGATTGGAAACCACTTGAGGAAGGGTATTCCATGTCCTCTCTGGGATCTCAGGCTGGCCTGAGACCCAGTGGTGACTGAGTAATAGACAGGCTCTGAAGGTCTAGGCCCAGGTCATGCTGGGGGAATGGAACCTCCGGCACCTTGGCCATGACCATGCTCCTGGAGGCAATGCCTGGCTGCTAGGGAAGGATATTAAGGCAGAGAAGGGTACTTTGTCCAGGCTGCCAACTCAGCACACTCCGAGGGCCTGTCCAAGCCTGCCTAGGATGGGAGGCCCAGCAAGGGCAACCCCAGCTGAGAGTCAGGAGGCACTCTGGAGTGACTCTGGAGACCAGGTGCTGGCACCTTCACACCCAGCTGGGATCCTTGGAGGCATGCTGATGGTGAGGCTCAGGGCAGGGGCTTGAAGATAGGCTGAACCTGGGGACTCCGGTCCAGGGGGGGAGGATGCGAGAAGAGATGTTCACATTGTCATGCTCCTGTGTGGGCAGGGCTGGAGAAGAGAAGGGTTCAGATGCCAGCATCAGAGAAAGGAGAGGCAGGTTAAGGGGCTACAAGGCTGCCAGGTGTGGGGTCTCCAGGACCAAGGTGCCTGTGATCTGAACTCTGGCCTGGGGCTTCCTGGGGCAATGGTGGGGGTGATCCTCTGGTCAGTTTTGTGTGGTTGCTGCCTCCCAGATACTGGGGCCTGAGGCCTGAAACCTGAGGCCTGAGCCTGGCCTCTCCTGCCCACCCATATCCCCGAGTGCTAAGTTTGAGACCCCTGGGGCTCCAGGTCCAAGAGCTGACCTGAGACCATCAGGATCTGAAGTGGGGATGGGGGATTCGGGGCAGGGTTCAGGGTTCCCAAGCAGAAGGGGTGCCACAGCATCAAGACCAGGCTCTGGCTGACCTGCCTGGCAGTGCTGCCCCCTCTCTGGTCTCCACTCTGGCCTCAGCTTTCCTGCTGACCCATCTGGCCTTCAGGATGTCCTTATAGCTCCTGAGGGCATTTGCCCAGGTACCTTCTGGGCATGGGGTAGGTGGCTCCCAGCCCCAGTGATGGGAGAGGGACTAGTAAGTTGTCTGGGCAGTGGGCAGAGTTGGGGGGCTCTGAGTTCCTGGCCTAGGGAACTGGGAAATGGGAAATCTGCTCAAAGGGTCCACTCAGGGAGGGTGAGCACTTAAGGGTGGGGTATTCCCTAGCAGGAGAGGAGAAGCTTAAAGGAGAACATGACCCTGAGATCAGGGCTGTGTGAAGGGTGAGGCCTGTGTGAGGCCTGGGGCACCCGTTTCCTGGAAGGCCCCCTCCCCTGAGGGCCCTTCGCAGCCAGGCGGGCAGGGCCCAGGTGTCCAGCCACCCAGCACCGCCTCAGGCCTCCTGGCTCCGGGGGGGTAGCCTCTGCGCCTGCCGTTCCCAGCGCCAGCTCTTAGCCCACAGAAGGCCCTTTGTTCTGGCTGCCAGCAGTGCCCGCCGGGCAGCTGGGAACAGGGCCCACAGTCCTCACCCTCTCCTGAGGCCTCCAGCCGTCGGGCAGTGCCATTCTAGGTTGACTAGGAGGCCCGTGGCACACAGGGCTGGCACAGGAAACCGTCTCCCAGTATTAATGTCAGGGAGGGGGAGTCAGTCCAGGGCCCACCCCTAGAGTGGGATCTGGAGGCTTGGACTCAGCATCTCGGGGTCCTGGCACCACTGGGCTCTGAACTCAGGTCATCCAGCTAACCCTCACTTCACAGATGGGGAAACTGAGACCCCAAGGGCTTGCCTGGACTGGTATGTGGGGGTGGAGGGAACGTTATGTACGGGCTGAGGTGCCCCCGAGGATGTCCTGGAGAACTTAGGTGTCCAAGCTCTACTCCCCAGACCTGACTTCTCAGTCACAGATGGGCAGCCCTGGATGGGAGCTCCCAGTGAACATGTCTTCTGGGTGGCATTCCCACCCCAGAGGCAGGGCCCAGGGAGGCAGCAGGCAGAGCTGCATGTGTGTGTGTGTGTCCTGAGGACCCTCTGGGAGGTATGCTATGGCTGCAGACTTCCTATGGAAGGCTGGGCCATGGGCCCAAGGAAGGGGGATAATCAGAGGACCGTCTGCTCTGCAGACTTCTGACTGTGTTGGTGTGAGAGTCAGTGCTCCTGGTGGTGGTCCCTGAGCCATGGAGGCACCTGTGCAGACGGAAATGGTGGAGCTGGTGCCAAACGGCAAACACTCGGAGGGGCTACTCCCAGTTGCCACCCCTACGGCAGGCAACCAGAGGTGAGCAGAGGAGGGATCCAGCCATGGCTCAGGGCAGGGTGTAGGGCAAGGGACTGGAGCTGACTTGCCTGTCCTGGACTGTGCCTGCAGGGTTGAGAGCCCCAGACGGAGCTGTGTTGAGGGCAAGGGCTTCCTACAGAAAAGCCCCAGCAAGGAGCCACACTTCACTGACGTGAGCTGGGGCAACAGGGGGTGCTCGGGGGCACCGTTGGGAGCTTGGGTGCAGTATTGAGTGCTCTGTGGTAGCAATGGGAGGCTGAGGGACAATGATGGTGAACACTGAGATGCTCTCCATGCCTTGCTGACTTCCCCCATCCCTCCCCATCTCACTCTGGTGCCTGCAGTTCGAGGGGAAGACATCATTCGGGATGTCAGTGTTCAACCTCAGCAACGCCATTATGGGGAGTGGCATCCTGGGGCTCGCCTATGCCATGGCCAATACAGGCATCATCCTTTTCCTGTGAGTGCCGTCAGCAAACTTTCTAAAGATAGGAGCCCTAAACAGGCCACCAACCATGACCTCCCAGGATCCGCGAGTTTCCTGCCCAAGGCCCAGGCTGCAGTGGGTGGGCACTTACACTCAACCCAAACCATGGCTAAAAAATCAGCGATGGCCAGACAAATATGCCTCATTTCCCAGTAAACCCACTGAGATTACGACACAGTGCCAGCCTAACAGGCCTGAGTCTGTCCTTCTACCACTTTTACATGTAATGGACAAACCCCCATGGCCAAGCCTTGTGTAGGCACACGTGTCCTTACCTGGGGGCTCTGCCCTGCAGCCTAAGTGGAAAATGTGTTTATTCCAAGAACTCAAGGGGAGGTGGTGCTCAGAGGCCCTTTCTGGGTCATGGTCCACTCTGGGTCAAACTGGGTGGTGTTCACCACCCCGGGGCCTGCTGAGCTTGCTTCCACACCTGTTAGGGGTCCAGACACCTGGGTTACAGACCCCGCACACTCAGGCCTCCCAAAGCTCACTGCCCCTGCCAGCCAGGGAAGCCCCCAGTGGCCTCTCTTCGTCCATCTTCCCCAGGTTCCTGTTGACAGCCGTCGCCCTGCTCTCCAGCTACTCCATCCACCTGCTACTCAAGTCTTCAGGGATTGTAGGTGAGCCTCAAACCCAACCTGTGGCAGGGGAGGGGTGGACTGGGGAGAGCACTGTCCTGACTGTCCTGACTCCCTGATCTGCAGGCATCCGTGCCTATGAGCAGCTGGGCTACCGAGCCTTTGGGACCCCAGGAAAGCTTGCAGCAGCCCTGGCCATCACACTGCAGAACATCGGAGGTGAGGCTGGAGGGCAGACACAAGCAGGTGGTGAGGGGTGGACAGTGTGAAGGCTGTCTGGTTGGACTGACACCAGTGCCTGGCCATCCTGCTCCTCCCAGCCATGTCCAGCTACCTGTACATCATCAAGTCGGAGCTGCCCCTCGTCATACAGACCTTCCTGAACCTGCAGGAGCATACCTCGTGAGCCCCAGCGTGGGGTGGGCTGGGTGAGGGCGGGAGGCCCTAGTCTACCCCTCCATATCCACACTGGCCCTGGGAACCCAGGCTGGGCTAATGGGAGAGACGAGACAGAGCCTACAAGTGGCTGATGGAGAGGCTGAGAGCTGCCGCAGAGCTAACATTCAGTCACCTAGGGGAACCCCCGAGGAGGGCTATGTGGGGCCGGGAGTGGGCTGAGGAAGCTGGGCCCCACCTGGCCCTGAACCCAGCCTGTGAGCAGGGGAGGACCTGAGAACCTCAGGCTTAGCTCTAAGCGCCTGCTATTCCTGACGGTGGCTTGCGTATTAGCCGCCCCACCCCCCCCCCACCCCTGACCAAGAAATTAAGCCCATGGTGTCCCAGTTGCCCATTAACAGTTTAGCCAGCACTGACGGCATCAACCATGTTTTGTGGGTGGAGCAGAGAAGTCAGCCAGGCCCTGCCCTTGGCAACACAGCCCAGGCAAGCAGAGGGGCTGTGAGGCTGAGAGCAGCTCTAGGAGGAGGGAAACAGCCAGGATTCTACCCCTGAGCCCTGGGGGCCTTTCCCAAGGGGTTGGCCTTTGGGCTTCTCTTTGAAGAAGGGTCCCATTCCTTATCCCTTTAGTTCCCTGCGCCCTCTGGCCTTTGGGGGGGGGGCGGGGCAGGATGATGCAGGATGCACATGCCAGGAGGGACCACAAGGGTTACAGGTTGTTGGCAAGTCCCTGAGACTCCCATGGAAAATGTCCCACCCCTCAGAGCCAGGTTCTTTCATCTCACCCACCACCCGGGGCCCCTTGGGGCCACTCCCTGAGGAGGCTGGACCCAGACCTGTGTGTCCTGAGAAAAACAACAGCAGCGACTATAATCGTAATGGTTATTAAGCGGGAGCCTTAGTCCTTACGTCACTCAGAAGGAAAGTGCTAAGAGTATGCCCATTTTTCAGGTGGGGAAAGGGAGACTCAGAGCTGTCGACAAGTAGTCTCTAGAGGTCACTGAGTGGTACCATTTGTAACCCTGACTTGTGGTAGAGAGGCAGGCGGCTCCACCTGAGGCTGGGTGGGCTCTGATCTCAGCTCCTCATTCCCGTCCATGCAGGGACTGGTACATGAACGGGAACTACCTGGTGATCCTGGTCTCTGTCACTGTCATTCTGCCCCTGGCACTGATGCGGCAGCTTGGTGAGTGTGGTGGAGCCATGGCCTTGGAGGGGGATGTTGGAGGGATGCACAGGAGGGGACCCCCGGTCTCACAGCACCCCGCAACTTTGCAGGCTACCTGGGTTACTCCAGCGGCTTCTCTCTCAGCTGCATGGTGTTCTTCCTAATTGCAGTGAGTCAACTTCCATCCTGGTCAAGGGAGGGCGCAGGTGTCCTAGGAGAATCCTCTGTCACAGAATGGGGGCAGGGCTCTCTGGGAAGCCTGGGTTAGAAGGCAGCTCCTCCAGTCCTGTTCTAGATGTGGCTTCATAGTGACTTCCCAGGCAGCCTAACCCAGCCCCAATACCCTTATCCTCCCCTGACCCAGGTCATCTACAAAAAGTTCCATGTGCCCTGCCCGCTGCCCCTCAACTCCACCAACATCATGGGCAACATCAGTCTCGTGGGGGTCATCAAGGAGGAGGCACCACTGCAGGTGGAGACTGAGGCTGCAGCCTTCTGCACCCCAAGCTACTTCACACTCAACACACAGGTTCTGACGGGCCAGGGTTGGGGTAGTGGACCCCGTGAGAGTGTGAGGGGCTGCCCTGACATGGTTCCCATGTCTCCCCAGACAGCATACACTATCCCCATCATGGCCTTCGCCTTCGTCTGCCACCCCGAGGTGCTGCCCATCTATACAGAGCTCAAGGAGTAGGTGTCCGTGGCTGGGAGAGGGGGTGGGGTAGCCTTGAGCTGGTTTGGGAAGAATGGATGTGATCCTGAAAGGGAGGAAGAGAGTGACAGGAGCCAAGTTATTTTATCAAAGATCTCCTCGGCTGCCAGATGGTGAGGGTGTGGTGCCAGAGAGAACCTGGGGCACATAGGGGGTCTCCCATTGTGGCCCAGCTTGGCACCAACCCCCTTCCCTACTGCCCCATAGCCCCTCCAAGAGGAAGATGCAGCACATCTCCAACCTGTCCATCACCGTCATGTATGTCATGTACTTCCTGGCCGCCCTCTTCGGCTACCTCACCTTCTACGGTATGGCTGGACCATGGGGGCAGAGGCAGAGGCCAGGCTGGGGGGCAAGGGGCTGGCCAATGGCCATGGCACCCTGCATACTAGAGGCACTCATTAGGTGTGTGATGCCTAAGTGTGCCCTGCAGCTGTGGAGGTGAGTCTGTTGCCACTCCCCACAGCATCAGGGTCAACCCCTGCTCAATCTCCTCCCTGGGCCACCTGCTGACCACCCTCCCTGCCTGCCACAGACGGGGTGGAGTCGGAGCTGCTGCACACCTACAGCAAGGTGGACCCATTTGATGTGCTGATCCTGTGTGTGCGAGTGGCTGTGCTGACGGCAGTCACACTCACAGTGCCAATTGTTCTGTTTCCGGTGAGCTGGTGGGCAGATGGCCTGGTGGCCAGACTAACGGGGGTGGAGCTGATGGGGCTGATAGATTGATGACTCCCACCCCCTCGCCCCTCAGGTGCGCCGCGCCATCCAGCAGATAGTGTTTCAGAACCAAGAGTTCAGTTGGCTGCGGCATGTGCTCATTGCCACTGGCCTGCTCACTTGTATCAACCTGCTGGTCATCTTTGCCCCCAACATCCTGGGCATCTTCGGGGTCATTGGTAAGGATCCTGGCCCTGGTGTGTATGGAGGCAATGTATTGCCCCAGAGAATTTCCCTTCTGCAAATCCTGGCAGATTACTGAGTTCATACCTTACGTTTAAGTGATGGCTGCTGAGATTTTGTCCTTAAGGCTATTCTAATCCCTTTTGAAGGCTCAGAACCACTGAGTCAGTTCTCCTTGCTGGGGGACAGGGTGGAGCCTAGGGGTCAGGGGCTTCCACAAAGGATCTCACTGGGTCTTGTCCCCATTTCATATATGAGGAAACTGAAGCTCAGAGTGATTAAGGGAGTAGCAGGGCCATACAGCTGGTAAATGGGGAGCCTTGATTCAGCCCAGGATTACAGGACTATAGGTTTGGTGCTCTGTCCATTGTCCCATCCCAGTTGGGGCTCTGAGCTGGAAGATCAGCAATTCTGAGACTTCTTTTGGGGTGACCCCACTCAGGAGACTGACTCCCCAACCCAAGTCTGCAGGGACCAACACACAGTCCTGGGAACTGAATATCATGGGTATCATAGACAGGACTCTTGGTTCTGTATGTCCAAAATCCAACTCAAAATGAATTAAGCAGAAAGGAATGCATTGGCTCAAATAATGGAAAAGTTTTCAGGAATAGCTATATCCAGGAGCCCAATATCCTCAAAGCTTCATCTCTATCTCTTGGCTTGCCTTTCCTCTTTGCTAGCTTCATTCACTGACAGATTCTTCTGACACCAACAACCCTAGCCTTCCATCCTTGTGGACAGAGAACAAGGGGAGGGGCTGATGGGCTCTCCAGAATCAGGCAGAGCTCTTAAGTAAAGTTGTGATGAGACACCTCCAACAAGGAAATTTGATCTCATTGAAGGGTCCACCCCCGAACCTTGGCCAACAGGTGGACATGAGCCAGCAGTGGCCATTCCTTGTACTTTGCAGGTGCCACATCTGCCCCATGCCTCATCTTCATCTTCCCTGCCATCTTCTACTTCCGCATCATGCCAACCGAGAAGGAACCTGCAAAGTCCACCCCCAAAATCCTGGTGCGAGGGGCCTGGAGGTCAGTGGGCTGGTGTGGGGTTGAGGGGGCTGCCCTGACCTCAGACCTGACCCTGACTTCTGACCCCACAGGCCCTTTGTTTCGCCGTGCTTGGCCTCTTGCTGATGACCATGAGCTTGAGCTTCATCATCATTGATTGGGTCTCGGGGACTGGCCAGCATGGAGGAAGCCACTAGGACGACCCCCATCCTGTTCTGTCTGCTCATCCTCGTACCCTTGCCCAGACTCTTCAGCCCCTGCTCCCACCCAGTGGCCAGTCTGGGGGAGGAGGAAGACGTGGTCAATGCTGTGGCATTTGGCCCTGCCCCCCACGTCCTCTCTGTGGAAGGTTTTTGTTAAAAAGCCAGGACCAAGGCCCTTGGATCACTAACCTGCTGGGTTCCCAGGCTGTAGGGGCTTCCTGAGCTGGGGTCAGGGCGAGGCTGTACTCCTGCTTCCTTCTTGTTGCCTCAGATCCCACCTGAGCCCCTTATCCCTTGCACAGATGCATACACTGAGGCCTAGCAGCTGCCTCTAAGGTCACACAGCCTATAGGGGCACATAGAGCCGGAATCCAGGCCTGCAGCCATCCCCCAATCCTGCTGCTGGGCCATGGTTTGCACCATGGGGCCTCATCTCCCTCCGCCCTCTTGCCTTCCCTCCTTCTGTCCCCAACGCCCATTTCAGGCACTTGGGCTCAGGCCCGTGGATACTCTTGTCCCCTTCTCCCATCCCCTCCACCAAAAGCAGACCCCTCCACCCTATACCTGGAGCCAGCAAGTTCTTTTGAGGGTGAGGCTGATGTGGGTACCCCCAAGGGACCCCTGCCCTGCCCTTTCAACAGTCCCGGGGAGGCTGGGACTCCCCCCACCCCAAGCCTGGGCCATTGCTTACATTCCACTGCTGGGAGAAGAAAGAGGCTGGGGCCCAGAGCATCTCTGTCTCTGGGAGCCAAAGACCCCAGGGGCCAATTTGGGGTAGGGGTGGAGAGGCTGGCAGCCCCCTTTTATAAATATTATACGTAAGATCAGCTGTGTTTTATATTCTTGATTTCCATGGTCCCTCGGTTCCTGGAAAGTGGGGTGGGAGCCAGGACGTGGATGGTGATGGAGGCCCTTTCTGTGTCTTTCTCTGGGGTGAGGGTGGGGACAGGGCGAGTCCCCTACCCCACCCCACTCCTTGCCTCCCAAACCAACCAGTGGCATGCTCAGACCAGGCTCTGGGCCTGGGCCAGGCTCAGCACAGACCTGCTTTCTCACAGGGTGAGGTGGGGAGGAATTAATGAGGCCCCAGGAAATGGGACAGAGAGAGGCCTCCGGAAGGAGGCAACGTGAGGTGCATCCCCAGCAGCTTCAGGGAGGGTCTGAGCTGGGGGCAGCCAAGCCCTGCGGAAGCCCTGCGGAAGGGCCCCCTGCCCTCCCCTGGCTGCCATGTCAACCCTCTGTCAATGTCTTGAGTCTGGAGACAAAAGTCCAAGGATCCTGTGCCCTGTCAGGCTGATCTTTTATTAATCATAAAACCCACTGTGAATAAAGGTGGGTCAGTGAGTCGCTGTATGTGGGGCCTGAGTTTTGAGTGGGGCAGTCCAAGGCGGGGCAGGGACTGCAAGGATGCAGGGCAGTCCCAGGTGCCCTGGCCTGGGTGGGACTGGGAGGCTGCCCATTGCTTGGGGCAGGCCTGAACCAGCTGGGACCCAGTGGGATGGAGCTGCCCAGGCCTTGGCACCAAACCCTCATTAGGAGAGACCCTGCACCGGCTGGGCCACCAGGGAAAGGGCAGCAGGAAAAATCCAGTTTGAACTGGCAAGGCAGCTGCCAGCTTGGGAAACCCCTGAAAAAAGAAATTCCTCAAGCTGGTGGCTGCTAGGCCCATGGCAGTGCCAGCTGGTCAGAGGGGGCTTCATGAGTGCAGTTTCCATCAGCTCCAGGCGCCTGGCTCAAGCCTAGGGACTCGCCCAGGAGCCCTGTGGCCCCAGAAAAGAGCTGGACACTGGCCTAGAGGGGGCTACAGCCCAGAGTGCCCTGGCATGAGGGGCTGCCCTCTGGGGTTCTCTGGCTTATTCCTCATCAGATGGGACTACAGCCCTGCCTGGGACCCTTAGCTCCTGGGGAGTGGGAGGCAATAAAGAGCAGGGTCCATCCTGCAGACAGACTCTGGGGTCTTTTCTCACACTCCCTCCATTCAAAGAAAGCTGCAGGTCAGAGCAGCAGCAGGACTGCCTGGGGTCTTAAGTCCCTAGGCCTGGCTTCAGGCCTCTCAGACCAGGGGGATGTGCTAACAGTAGTTCCACCTGCCCCTCACCACACACACACATAGAGCTGGAGTGCAGAAAGGACCATGGCCCCAGGAGGCCATCCCATCTCTGCTTGCCCAGCAAGGTCTCCCACAGCCTGACTGGTGGGCAGCAGGCTCCTGGGGGAAGGGGCCAGGCGATGTGGCCACTATACTATATCCAGAAACCAAGTGACCACAAGACTGAAAATGAGTATCCTTTGTCCCTGGCTGTCAAGTTCTAGCCACTTGGCCCCCATGAGGATGAGTCTGCAGGCCTTTGGTCAGCATTAAGCCTTTTTGTATGTTTTGAAGAATTTCCCAGGTTTTTTTCCTTCTTTTTTGCTCTTTAAAAATTGATCTGAAAAAAATTTGCCCTGCTTGAAATATTGACAAGATAGAGCAGCCAGAAAGTCCAGCACAGAGGTCTTCTATATTTCTTTTCACTGTTTTTCTTATGACTGCTTATAACAGAAAAATAAGATAATATAGACCAGGACAAGGGGACAAAGCATGGGCCTTGGTCTCCCTGCCCAGCAGTGGCCCCTGCCTGCAGCCAACTCTCACCTGTGTGCACATGCACACATTCGCCCATCAACTGAAAAGGGATTCATTCATTCAACTAGTATTTACTAGGATTTCCTGTGTGCCAGGCACTCTTCCAGCACCTGTGCACACAGCAGTGAACAAAGTGAACCCTGTCTTCCTTGATCTTGCATTCTAGGTGGGGGATTGGATTTAGACCAGAAACATGACACATAATCAGTAAGTTATATCATTCATTAAAAGATGCTCAGTACTATAGGAAGTAAAAATTGCAAGGTAAGCATGATGAAGAACAGGGAGTTGAGAGATGGGTCAGGGTAGGCCCCAATGAGAAAGGGATGTTTGATCAGAGATTTAAAGAGGGAGGAAGTCATGTGGTTGCCTGCAGGGAACATTCAGCTAGAGGGATCAGCCAGTGCAAAGCCTTAAGGCAGAATGTGCCTGGCTTGTGAGAGGAGCAGCCAGGAAGCCATTGTGACTGATGCTGAGTGAGGCCGGAGAGGGTAGAAGGGGTGAGTGGGGGCTAATGAGGGGGGCAGATGTTGTAGGGCCTTGTCAGCCACCATAAGAACTTTGGATTTTTCTCTGAGAAAGATAAGTGTCAATGCAGGGTCCTGAACCAAGAAGGGGTCAGGATCTGACATGGTAGCAATGCTAAATTTTAAATGGATTATTCTGGGTGCTGTATTGAGACTAGACTCCAGGGTGGGGGATGGGGAGCCAAGGATGACACTGACTCAAGGGCTATTGCAGGTGTTCCTGACAGACATGTTGAGTGGCTCAGCCCAGGTGGTGGCATGGTTGGGTGAGACACTGGACTTGTTCTGAAGGTGAGATGGCAGGGTTCCCTCATGGTCTGGGTATTAGGGGAGGGGCAGAGATAAGTCAAGAGTGACTCCAAGCCTGTCTAGGGACCAAGCTGCCACTGCATCCACTGAGGGAGACTGGGGGAGGAGCAGGCTTGGGAGGGAGATCCCTTTTGCCAATGAAAAGTTTAAAACACTAACTGGACATCAAAGTGGAGATGCCAAGTCAGCGGCTGGATGTGTGACTTGAGTTCAGCACTGGAGCTTTGGATGTGGGAGGCAAAGCGAGTGGCTGGTACTTAAAGCCAGGGGCCTGGATGAGATGAGGGAAGGTGAGTTTAGACAGAGGAGGGAAGCAGTCAGGACTGAGCCCTGAACCATTCCTCTGTCAGGAGGTAGGAGAGATGAGGTGGAACCAAAAAAGGAGCTGAGCAGGAGCAGCCAGGAAATGGGAGGAAACCCAGGAGAATGCAGGCACCTGGGAGCCAGGCAGGCGTCGACAGCTCGAGGAGGTGAGGGTAGAGAACAGACCACTGGGTTCAGCAATGTGTGGGTCACTGAGGACCCTGACCAAGGGTGTTTTGTGGAGGGAGGGGCAAGCCTGACTGGAGTGGATAGAGAAGATTTAGGAACTGGAAAGAACAAGTGTAGACAACTTGTATGAAGTGAGAGAAGCAGGGCCAACCGAGACTTTTAAGGAAGACTGGGAAGAAGAAGCTATTGAGGGTAAGAGATTGGAAGAAGATGGTAGGATGGTGGGTTGGAGGTAGGTGAAGGACTTCTGGGCCAGGGCTCTGGAGGTACTGAGCTGGAAGACAGTAGATGGAGGTTGGACAGTTGGCATAAGGGAATATGCAGGGTGGCCACTGCCCAGCCTAACCAAACACTGGTAGCTAGGAGCATCGTGGGTCAAAGATGCAGCCGGAGAACAGCAAGGAGCATGTGGAGGGATCCAGAGGACTCATCCAGATATCTGCCTTGATCTCAATTCAAAATTATCCAGCAACTAACTTTCAAACAACTTGGAACAGTAATAATTGACTGAAAGTTACGTAGAAAGAACGAGTAGCCCGGGAAAAAATCTGAAAGAACTAAACTGCTTTCAAATACACACAAGGCTGCAAACCTGCCGGACCACGCACACTGGGATTTGGACAGGATTAGACACCGGCCTAATCCCCCGAGGTCTGTAGAAGGCGGCCTCTGCTGCCCCCTGGCGGTCAACGGCCGGAGTCTGGGCAGCGCGGTGACCCACCCAACACGTTGCCCCGGGCCGGATGGCTGGGATGATCAGCTATGACTGTGCAGCCGGGCCCTGAGGCTCCGAGACAGACCAGAAGGCTTCCTGGTTGGCGCCTGGGAGGAAGGCAGGCAGGAAGGCTGGGAGCGGAGCGGGAGGGGGAGGTCGCTAGGTAGGGGCAGGAGCCTCATTCTGGGCAGGTGAGTGAGGAGCTGCCAGTCCCGCACCAGGCCGGGTCCTCAGGGAGCCAGGCCCCCCCGCCCAGCCCCCCGGGCTGCCTAACTTTGGAGGGCTCCCGGAGCGGAGGAAGGGGCCAGACTCCCAGATCAACCCTTGACCGAGCATTCTGAGAGCCCCTTCAAGTGTTACCCAGTTCCTCTCCTTATCCTGCCCCCATCTTTGGGGTCAAACTCACCCGGAGCCCCACTGCGCAACCGACCCTGGGCTGGGCGCGGGCGATGGGAACGGAGCCGCCCGACCCTCGGGAAGCAGAGGAAGTGCCCACCTGGGTAATCACCCAAATCAGCGTGTGATCTCCGCTGCGAATTTGGGGAGGTGGAGGCGAGAGAGCATCCTGGAACGGAGGATGTGAAGATGCCAGGACCAGAGGACGCAGAAAGGCGGGACGTTCGGAAGATGGGCTGAGAGCGGCTACGGCTCCAGGAGGGCCTGGCGGGCTGGGGTCAGAGCAGGGCGAGGGCGGTGGGCCGCCACGGGGGCGGCTCTGAGCAACCGAACGGCTACTGCCGTGTGGAGGGAGAGCCTCGCCGGCCACAGCGTGGCAGATCGGCCGAGGCGGGGGCCAGGGCTGGAGACAGACGAGGCGGGAGGCAGGCCTGGTGGGGGTATTCGCGAGGGGTCGTCGGGAGGAGAGGAGAGGGGGTCGAGGTACTGGGCCGGCTTCTGCTCCCGCGCTGCGCCCGAGGCCCGCCAGGAGGCGCCGCTGCCCCGCGAAGCAGTGCCCGGCCTCTGGCGGCCACCGAAACCCCGCACTCCCGCCTAGAGAGGCCCCGGAAGAGGCGGAGCGGCGCACTCGGAGGCCGCTTCCGGCCTCAGCTCCGCCCGGAGGCCTGAGTTGGGGGAGGTCCCTGTGGGCGGTGCGTGAATGCGGTGTCTTGGGGGGGGGAGCGTCAAGAACTGGACGCGGAGCGGGGCGGCGAGGGGACTGCAGTGGGCCGGGGCCGAGGGCAGGCAGGGTTGCGGGGTCCTAGGGCAGGGGTGGGAGGTCAGGGACAGGCCCAGCTCTGGGCTCCACGCCTGAGCCTCCCGGCCTTTTCCCTTGTGAAATACTCTGCTGGGGTTCCTGGGGAGCCTGGCGCTGGTTAAGACCTGGAGGCGGAGCAAGGAAGGCTTACTAGCTATGGAGAAATGGGAAGGGAACTCCAACAGTGGAGGTGGAAAGGTGCACAAAGGTGGGGAAGCAGATATGGAAACCCCTTTATACTGATTTTCTTTAAATGTTTGAGCAATGGCCATTTGGAAGAGAGGCCAAGCTTGTGGAGAAGGCTGAAATAGGACTAGCTCGCCCAAACCTGCTGGAGGAAACAAGCTCAGCCCAGTTATAGGTGTTCCCCTCCCCCGCCATGTTCTCGGAGCTCCTTTCTCCTACGGGATATGGGACAGCCCTGTCTCCATAGGCTTCACCCCATCAGCTTCACCTCCTGTACACATGGTGGTCACCCCCTGCCTCCCTGCCGTCTCTCATCCACACGGGCCATCCTCCTCATAGCAGCCAGAAGAACTTTAAAATAGATCATGTCACCCTCTCTTAAAAACCCTCCAATCATTTCCATCCATTTGGAATAAAATTTCATCTCTTCCCTTCCTCATGGCCTTGATGATCTGGCCCGTGCTGACCACCCCCTGGCGGTAGCCCACAATCTGGCCTGTGCTGTGACACACAATGCTGGCCAAGGGCCTTTGCATTGACTGGTAGCATCTCAGCCTTTCTCCAGCAGCCTGAAGCTGTCCCCAACCCGGGCTCACTCCCCTAACTCTGTCTAGTTGGCTTTGTTCCCAGCATTTGCTCCCTGCAGTACAGCAGAGCAGTGTCCCATGCTCCCAGGACTCAATGACCAGCATCCCTCCCAGGACAGGTTCCCCTTTTCTTCCCCCTCTACTCCCAGTTACTATTTACAGGAAGCTCCTGAGCCCAGGTGGCTGGGCCTTGGAGGCACCTCAAGGGCTGCTTGCTGTTGCATCACCTTCATCAGGGCTGTTTTTGCTCCTTCATTAAATTAAATTCCAGGAAGCAGTGCTAATGAAGGCCCTAACGAGTCACGGGAGAGGCTCCGAGCCCCAGCCTTCCGACAGCCTGACAGGAGGGCTGGGCAGGGAGGTGAGCAGAGGAGTGGCTCCTGGAGATAAGACTGATTTTTATTTCCCAGGGCCTCTGAGGACCCTGGGTTTCCCAGGGCAGGTGGGCTTTAGAGGCTGTGTGTGTGGCAGACACAGTGGAAAGTTGGATCATGCGCTCTTCAAGGACAATGAAGGGGGCTCAGCTCAGACTTGGCCCCAAAGCCCTGGGGGCTCCCTGGGTCCCCTGCCAAGACACTGGACAGTTCTCCTCCCGTCATATCAGTAGTACCCTAAATGCCAGGACCACTTGGATTTGCAGGGCCAGACATGTGTCACTGGCTTGGAGGTGCTGGTGCCTGCTGCAGGCTCATACACACCCCTACCTTGGCATCTCTTGGGGACTTGGGAGCCCCCTGCCTGCCCTACTCCTCAGTGATGCCTCATGGCAGTCCTCACACCACTGTCCTTCTTATTCTCGCTATTCTGGCCAGGCTGGCCTCTTTTCTGTTCCAGGAACACCCAGCCCCTTCCAGCCCCAGGGTCTTTGCATTTGCTGTGTGCGTAATCAGTCTCTTCTCTTGGCTTTTCACATAGTTGGTCCCTTCTCATCATTTAAAGTTCCCCTCCTTAGACTATTCCCTCCTACATACACCTCCCAGTGGCTCTCATGTCACCCTGTTGATTTCCTCTGAAACTCTGGAGTTCATTTCCCTGTTTGCTTGTTTGGCATGTGCCCCTGGAGGGCAGGGTCCCCGCTGCCTCCCTCACCCTAGGGTTCTCAGCACAGTGGCACACAGTAGGTTCACAGCAAATAGTAGTTGAACAGAAGACTCCTCCTCCCAGATCCTCCTGCCCCTATGTCAAGTGGAGCCCCCTAGCCCATCCAGAAACTTCTAGCAAGGAGTGCTGGGGCCTGAGTTCTCCAGGCCAAAGCCAATTGTCTCTGAAGGAGGTGGATGAACAGGAAGGGGGACCCTGGACCCCAAGGTCTCCCAGACTTGAAACTGTTCCTTCTGGGGGGAAGAGAAGCTTGGGAAGACAGGTTTGGAATGAAGGAGTAGAGAGGGCAGGGTAGCTGACTCCAATCTCAGAACTGCTGCTGGGCTAAAAAGTAGGAAGGGGGAAGTGCAGAGGATGTACCAGGAGGTGGAGCCTGGCTCAGGGCTACAGGAAGGGAGCCAGCTCTGGCCACTGAGATCTACAAGCAGAAGCTGCTGGAGCCCTGTCTGCAAGGCTCTGATTTGGTGGTCACAGGGTCTTGCCAGGGACTCCCTTACACCTGGGAGCCCTGGAGGGGGGGTGGTCAGGATCCTGGACTCTGGGTATCCCTGTGGGGTCCTGCCTGTTCCTGGACTCTGGGTGGGGGCAGACACACCCACCCCGAAACTGCCTTTGGGGAAGTGCTGGCAGCTTCCTCTTCCTGAAGCCTGTGGCCTGGGGTGTCACAGCCCACTGAGGGGGTCTCCATTCCTCACCCTGCTCAGCCTGGTGCACATAGGAACTCAGGACAAGCTGGACCTGCCCTGTGGCCTGTGGTGAGGCCCAGGGCTACTCTGGCTGTCCGGGTGAGCTGGCAGCTGCCACTTCTCCATTCCAGCTGTGGTGCAGCCCTCAGTTCTGCTGGATGTCATTTCTTTGTCCGTTATGGTCTAGTCCAGGTGATGCCGGACCAACATGCACAGGGACAAGTCATGCCTCCTCTGGTGCCCATGAGACCCTGGCTAGGCAGCCATCCCCTGCCCCAAAAACAACATCTCTCGAAAGGACTCCTGGGTTCCCAAGTGTGAAGGAAGCAGGATGCTTGTGATGTCCCTTATTGGATGACCATGGGTGAGTCCTGGCCCCTGTGGGCCTCAGCTGCAAAGCAAGGGGTTTCTCCAGCTCTGATCCTTGATTTACTTTCTGGCCCTTCACCAAAGCCACACTCCCAGTCCCACCTCCCTGTTCCCTCTTCCTGGAACCTTGTGCCTCAGTGCTTTTCCCCATTTAGCACTCCCCACATCACCTCCACCAGGAAGGTTCCCTGACTTTCCCAGGCACCATTAGTTTCTCCCTTCTCTGCACACACAACCTTGGCGGATGTCTTTATAGTGGCAGCAGGATTCCTTGTTTACACCTCTCCCAGCTCCAGGATGAGGGACCCCTGAAAGGGTGGGGTAGAGTTTATTTTATTCATTCATTTCATTTGACAAATATTTACCTGCCACCCTCAAGAATTATGCTGCCAGGGGTCTAGGATCAGAGACCCAGGAGGGGAGAGACTCACCACCAGGACAGTGGGATCTGGCTAGGGAGTGGGAAGCCCCAGGACGATGGGAGTCAGAGAGGCCCAGCTCACAGGCAGGGAATGAAAGATGGGGAGGAGGGATGGGGGTAGGTGAGGAGCAAGAGGATGGGGAGAGCTAGGCAAGTCACCACTGAAGTGCTCCTGTGTGTGGCAAGTGGAGGGAGTTGAGGTGGACCTTGGGTGGGGACAGCCCCTACAGGGCCTTGCAGAAATTGCTATTATAACAACTCACCCACCCCTATTGAGGGCTTTCCATGTGCCATGCACATTGTGAACATTTTATCTACATTTCCTCTCTTGGTCCTGACCTCAGCCAGTGTGTTAGTGGCTAGATATTACTGTTAGGCCCATTTTACTGATAAGAAAACTGAGGCACAGGGAGTTTCTGGTACTTGTTCAAAGTAATACGCAGGTGGCAAATTTGCAGACTGCTCCCCAGAGTCCTTGCTGTCAACCGCCACTCTACCATTTTTGCCTCCTGTACAGTCCAAAGCAGTGTGTGTGGGCTTTATCCTCAGGGCACTGGGGAGCCACAGAAGGTTTGTGAGCAAGAGAGTGATGTGATTTCTTTCAGCAGGATCCCCTTGGCTGCCGGTAGAGGATGGATTGTAGAAGAAACAGGAGAGCCAGGGAGGAGGCTGGAGGCCTAGAATAAAGGAAAGTGGGGATGGAAAACAGATGCATTTGAGGGGGGATTGAGGAGGGGAAGGAAGTGACAGGATGGGGGGGATCATAGCTCTGGCTGGTGAGAGGCCACAAGTGGAGAGCCCGGGAGTAGGGGCCATTGGGGGTGCCAGAAGTGTCTGGGGGAGGCTTCAGAGTAGTGGTGGACATGGGGCTGGTGACCAGGGGAGAAGCTGGGCTAGAGATGACCGTGTGGGATTCTGAGCCCCTGGAGTGGGAGATATGTGACTGGAGTAGCAAGCAGAGGCCTAGCCATAGTCCTGGGGACCCCCATGGAGATGGAGAAGGAGCAGCAGTGGGAGGGGTGGAAGCAGGGGTAGCTGGACTCTCTAGGAAGAACACATAACTAGCAGGGAGTGGCTAACTGGTGGGAAGGGTGCAAGGACCACACCACCTGGCCTGGGGCTGGGGGAGGCCATGCTTCCTAGTGGCCCCATCCTGCCCTGCCTCCATTGATTGGGGTTTGTGTCTGCCCACCTCTGGTGAGCCTGGCCTCCAAGGGGCTGACAGGTTCTCCTGTTGCCCAGCAACTGCAAGAGCTGTTGGCTGTTGCTAGGAGCAGGCTGAGGAGGCCCGAGGAAGGAGGATCAAGGACGGGGTGGGGCTGGCGGGGGAAGAGGCACGCCTTGGAGCTGGGTTTGTAGTCTCTGTGTGGACAGGCTGTGTTCTTGGTTATGTGCACTCATTTTTACAGTGTGTTCTGTGGATTTCAGGCATGTTGGAGGCTGGGACTATGTATGGACAGATAGAGCATATCTCTGAGTGTCTGTGTCCCTGGGTGGGCAGTATGTATGTTCACCATGCTTGCTATGTGCTTATGGCAGGGCCTGCTTAAGCTTTGGCTCCACACAGGAGGGAGCCCTGGGGGCACCACTGGAGGACTTACAGGGCAATGGTTCCTCAACAAGGGAGCCATTCAGATAGCGATACACAGACATGGCAGGGAGAGCAGACAGCCTGAGGAATGGGAGCTGAAACAAGATGTGTGCCAGTGTGGTAAGGAGTCTGTGATGAACAGGGGGCTGTGGGTGGCCGAGCATTGGTGGCCAGCTCCCCTCCTGGTTTTGTGGAACTTCCTTGTTTTTGGGCTGGGGCCTCCCTGGCTCACGGCACTGGGGCCACACAGGACATCTTCCTGGGTAACCCTTGGCAGACCCTTCAAATATCCATTGGAGGTTGGGGCTCTGGGCTCCTCCTGAACAGGACTGGAAAGACTGAAATGTTCTGCTAGAAACACTGCTGCCTCCACCCCACCTTTGCCCAGCCATAACGTTGCAGCCACTGTCCAGTGGGGACAGGCCATAAGATCATGGCCACTTACGTTTCCAGAAGTCAGGTGGCATATCCCTCTTCCTCCCTCCCTCTCTCTCTCACTCTCTCTGTCTCCTTCTCCCTTGGGACCTAGTTGCCAGGTCTCAGACTGGAGTTCAGGATGGCTACCTGCAGGGGGATGCCTCCTAGAAGATCAGAGAAGGATGGATAAGCCTTGCATGACTAGAGAAGGCACCCCAGCTGAGGGAGACAGACTGGGCAAAGGTCTAGAGATGGTAAGAGACTTTTTTTTCTTTTTTAATACTGCAACCCAGGGAGAGAAGGTGCCAAACCTGCCTTAAAACGGAGAAAGCCCCAGTCCAGAGTGGCTCTGGGGCTCTGTAGATCCTGAAACAAGTTTATTGGGCTCATTAACTTTAACAAGTGACGAAGACACGCCTCCTCCACCCCGCTGTCCCAACTCACAGAAGCACAGAGGGCTGGTTCCTGCTCTGCCCGCGAGGTGCACCGGCTCCCCACCCTCTGGCTACGAGATCCTCCCGCCCCCGGCCGTCGGGCCGCGGAGCTCCAGGAGCTCCACACCCAATCGGAGCCCGGCCCCGCCTGCAGCCCGCCCAGAGCCCATCCCTCTGAGCTTGGCTCTACCCCTACAGCTAGCCCTCGCGTGGCTCCGCCTCCAGCTCCTGCCGGAGCCTGAGCTGCGCCTAACTTCGCCTTCGCTCCGCCCTCGAGCCAATCACCGGCCCCGGATCTCCTATGGCCCCGCCTCCGGACCCGCCCCGGTCCAGTCCCGGCCTGGCTTGCTCCGGCTCCACCCCCGGCCCACCCCGCCGTCGGTGCGCTGAGGCCTGGAAGTCACCGCCCGCAGACGCTCGGAACTGTCGACCCGGGAGCTAGCCGTAGAGGGCCGGCGGCGGGAGCGGAGTGGGTCGGGCGGGGCCGAGCCGGGCCGGGGGCCGTGTGGGGGCCGGGCGGCGGCCGGGCCGGCGGACGGCGGGATGGGCTGCACTGTGAGCGCCGAGGACAAGGCGGCGGCCGAGCGCTCCAAGATGATCGACAAGAATCTGCGGGAAGACGGGGAGAAGGCGGCGCGGGAGGTGAAGTTGCTGCTGTTGGGTAAGGCCACGCCCAGCGCTGGGACCCCCCCCCCGCCATTCCCCGCCTAAATCCCCAGACAAGGACTTTGATCTCCAGACTAAGGTTTCGAACTCCCAGATTCGGCCTGAACTCCCACACCTGGACTTGAATCCCCCGACCCGGCCTGGCCAGGACACCCAAATAATGCTTCAAAACTCTGCGTTGGCCTAGACCTTTGACCAACAGCCCAGACTCTAGATCAGACCCCCAACTCATCCCAGACCCCAAACCCCTAAACCCAGCCACCAGTGCCTCAACACCAGCTGCCCAGAACCCTGCTTGACCATCCTCTCTTGCTAACCAACTCACAATCTCAGAGCCCCTGCCTTTTTCTTCCATCCTTCCCTAGACTTTACCCAAACCCCCAGAACCCCATGTGGCCCCTACCCTCAGGCACCACCTGTTTCCCCCTCCTGCTCCCCCTATTCCTCCTGGGGGTGAGTATCCTGGGAGGGGCCCCTGCCAGGCCCCCACCCACTCCTTCCTTCCCCCTCTGTGTCCCATCCCTATATCCTCCACCTGTGCAATCTGACTCCAAAGGACCTCTCAAGTGGGTAACCATGCCTGGTCATGAGCCCTCTCTGTAGCCAGAACCCCCAAACCTGTAGAGACCCCTGCCCCTGTTCTCTGCATCTGTCCCACCGAGTGCCTCTCTGCAGGCATTGCTCCTTAAATCCTCTGCTCCCTCTCCCTTAAGTCCTCTCCCACACTCTGGCCTTCCTCCGATTCCCCCACCCCTCCTGCACTGGGTGGGCTGGGCCGGGCTGGTTGGAGGGGGCCCAGACCCCTAAGGGGCTGGACTGAGGCTCCATGGGTCATGCTGGGGAAGGGTGCCAGGCCTCAAGCTTCCCAGGGAGATTCCACTGGCACTCTATCAGTTTCTAAGCGCGGGGAGAGGAGGGTGGTCTGGGGAGTAGGAAGGAGTGTGGAGGAGTTTGGGTTGCGGCGCCTCCAAGGCCAGGGAAGATGGTGGCTGCTTGAGGGGTGGGGGGAAGTGGAAGTGGTGAGACAGCCGACATATTGCTGCCCCGGCGGGCGGGCGGAGATCGGCTGACGGGTGCTGGGCTTCTCACACCCCTTCTAGGCCGAAGGGTCTGGGACATGGCCTCTGGGAGTGAGTGGGCCTGTTGGATCTTGAGGCCTGTGAGAGGGGAGTGGTGGACCAGCTGGATGAGGAGTTGGGGGGCCACCTGGGGGTGGGCATCTGCAGTGGACTTTTGCAAAGACTGTGGGCCACGTAGTTGTCTCTGTCCAGTTTCCCACTGGAAGCAAGTGTGGTACCCAGTGGCAGCCTGATTTAGGGGCATTGCAGGGTTGGGGGGTGGGAGGCCCTCGCAGCAGCCTAGGAAGGCTGGACAGTGTGTGTGGGGGGGTGTGGCCCCTCGGCCCCAGAGCTGCTGTGGGGTCCCCAGGCTGTGAAAAGCAGGGCTTTTCAGGCTGGGCGTATGGCCAAGGGACATACAGGCCCTTCTATCATGGGCTCATCTGTTGACTGTCCCTGGTGGCCTGGCCTTGGGGGCACAGCCCCGGAGGTTTCAAAATGGCATCCGCTCCACCGTCGCTGCGGGGAGGAAGAGAAGGGGCGGGAAGGGGCGGCGGCCCAGCCTCCTGGGCTGTTTTGCGTTGGGCGCTTGCCTCTTCCTGTCTCTGCTGCAAGTGCGGCAGCGGCAGTGAGTGGGTGTCGACGCGGTGGAATGCCTGTCGCTGCTGCCCGCTGGGCCTGGAGAAGGTGCTTCCGGTACTGCTGCCTCCCCATGTCCTGCCAGGGGCATCTAACCAGCCCCTTCTCAGGCCCACTGCGGCAGCTGAGGAGATGTGGGGATGGGCCATGGGGCTTGGGGACACAGGGCTCCTGTTCTGTGTCCCTACCCTATCCCATCAGTCTTGCTCCTTGGAGCCCAGCTCAGGTTTTGAGCCTGGCAACCCCTCCCACGCTGGGCTGGCAGCAACCAGGGGTGCAGGGTCTGGCTCAGCATTTTCTAGGCTGGGTAGTCCATCTCAGCATTCTCCTCCTCTGGGTTTGCTTCCTCTGTGAAATGGGCTTCCTGGGTTTGGGCCAGAGGAGTGCCTAGGCCCAGGATGGGAAGAATAGGGGCCTCGTGGAGTGTGGGGTGGGGGCTAAAACCCTGCAGACGGTGCACAGCAAGGGGCTGGGAGACCAAGCTGTGCCTGAAATTGAGAACCCAACCTGCCGTGGCTGCCTGGGGAGGGGTCGTGGCTGGCCACCCACTTCCCATCCAGGTACAAAGAGGTGATGGGAGCCTAGCTGGAGCAGCTTCAGCATGCTGGGCGCCTGTCCCATGTAGCGGAAAGGACTCTGTCCAGGCAACGGGACTCAGGCTGGGCAATTGCCAGCCTTTTCTCCCAGCCAGAACCACGCCTGCTGCCCCACCCGCATACTGGCTCCTTCCCATCCTGGGTAGCCTTGCCAGCAGGCGGGCACAGTCACTGTCACTAGGGCAGAGGCAGATGTGGTACACACTGGTGAGAGGGTTTTTCCTGGCAGCTTGGTGGGGGAAGCAGAGTTGCTGATACCATCCCTGCTCCAGGGATACACTGTACCCCTACCCAGTTCAACTTGACTGACTATCCCCAGGTAGAATCTGGGGCCTTGGGCTGGGCACTTAGGGAAAGGAAGCCAGAGCATGTGTTTGGGTGGTGCCTCTGATTTGGGATGGGCTTTGTGGGCAGCCTACAGAGAAAGGAGAGACAATGCCCACTGTTGGCTCCATGAAGGCTTCAGGATATAGATACAGCAGTTCTCTCTGCCCCTGGGACTTTGCATCTATCCCTTCACTTGGTGTGCTTTTCCCATTTCTAACTCACTCCTACTTGATTGTTCTTCAAGACTCTGCTCAGGAATCACTGCCCAGGATCCTTCCTGGATAACCCCCCTTCACCAAGGCTGGTGAAGCACCTGCTCTGGCTCCTGGTGCTACTGCTTTCCCTGGCAGAACATGGTATTTGCCTGGGTCACAGCTGCCATCCCTTGAGACTACAGGAGCAGGGCTGTGTTCCATTTATTTCTGAGCCTTCCGTGCCAAGCATGGAGCCTGGCACCTATTGGGTGCTTCTTGTCTGTTTATTGAATGAAGGAAGTGCTACTGGTCTGAATTTGGTCTTTGGGATGGGTAGATGTAGAAGTAAGATGGTGGTCACTGAGCCACATCCTGGCATATTGTGGGCAGGTGGCAAGAGCTCAGTGTAGGATCAATGACCAGCACTGGGGGGGATACTGAGAGATAAGTTGTTCCAGCTGTTTCTTCCTGGTCTCACCACAGGCTATGCTGGCTCCTCAGAGAGAGCCCTTACCTTACTCCATACGGCACTCTTGCGGAGCAGTCTGCAGCCTGTCACAGGGCACAGCACACAGGAGGGACTCCAACTGTTAATATGGGAGAGTGGCTTTGCATTCTTCCTTTTAGCTCAGGCTGTTTGGGGGCTGTTGCAGGCCTGCTGTCTCTGTCACTACAGTCAAGCCTGTCTAGCTCTGGGTGCTGGGGCTGCCCCACAGCCAGGGGTCTTAGACTAGAGCAGTGCTGCAGGAGCTCTTGGCTAGCACAGAGACTGCACATACAAAGAATCAGGTTTACCAAAAGACAAGGGAGTTTTGTGGCCTTTGTCCTATCTGTGTCTCTAGCAAAGGGCCTGGCACACTGTAGGTGCCTATTAAGTGTGTATGGAAAGAGTGAAGTCAATTGAGCACATCCATGAACAGGGATAAGTAATTCTGGGGCTGCTGCTTGGGGCTTGCTCTAGCTGGTGATAGTGGGGAGGGCTAGCCTGGGACCTGGCTGGCTGAGTAATGGGTTGAGTCTAATGGTGCCTGTGAATGGGCGGGGGCTTCCTGGAGAAGGGGTTCTCTGGGTGGCCTTCAAAAATGAGTAACAGTTGCTAGTGCCAGGCTTTGGGGTCAGAGGGACCAACTCAGCAAGGGCACTGAGGTAGGAGGGCCTGACCTAGCTTCCCAAGCTCTTGGGTGGGTGTCTCCTGGCCTGGGGGAGGAGGGCTCACCCTCCTTAGACCAGCTCTTGAGGTCACACAGACCTGGGTTCAAATCCCAGCTCCACCTGGTGCACTGCTGGAGAAACCCAGCAACAGGTGAAATCCTGATCTCCATCCATAACCTGGGGACAGGGGTGCCTGCCTGTAGCCACCAGTGTTGTGGGGACAGTACACCAAAGCCTAGAGGTGTGAAAATGGAGGAGAGACCCTCTGCTGAGCTGAGAGTTTGGTGGGAGGGATCTCCCTAGCTTAGTGGCTACCTGGCCCCAGTATGGAGGCCCTGGGGACCCCCCTCCCTTGTCCTCAGGCAGCTGCTCACAGCAAGTAGGGAGACCAAGGCATGTAGACAATTGCTGCCAGCTGGAGTGACAGACTGCCCTGGGGACTGTAGGCCCAACCTCTGGGGGCTGAACCACTTTCCTGGGGGTCTATGGTTGGGGGTGTGGCAAGGCCCTGGGCACCAGGTGAGCTGGTACCCGGCTGGCCTCCAGCTTCCCCATTCTCCCCACAGCCTTCGCCATCCCGCCATCCAGGCTGGAGCTCATTAGCACTTGAATGCGAGGCGGGGCAGCTTGGGCCTGAGTCTCTTCTTCCCACCCCTCCCCCAGGCCTGGTGAGGCTTTGTCTTGTAGACCGAGAGCAGGCAGCGCTGAAGCTCTCACACTAGGGAGTGAGCAGGGGTCTAAGCCATTTCTGACCCCCTCTGCCTTCATCCTGCCCAGTCCTGCTGGGCTCACCCCCCGCCCATGACCCCAGTGTTGGTGCAGCCAACATGAGAAGTCGTACCTCTAGGATAGGAGTGAGACTGGGTCCTTCAAGGGATGCCCCTGAGCTAGGAGACTGAGTGAATCAGGGTGGCTTTGCAAAGGAAGTGACGCTGGAGTTCAGCTGAGGGCACCCCAGAAGGGGTCAGGGTGGAGATCCCTAGACAGAGGGCAGAGCAGGTGGTAAGGACAGAGGGAATGAACTGCCACTGTGGCTGGAAGTGGAAGTGGAGCCAGCTGGGGAGCACAGGCTTCCATACCAGGCCCCCCGAAGCAGCATCGAGCCCCCCACTGTGCTTGAGTTGGAGCCTAGGCTGCCAGGTTGGGGCTGGTGTGGTCAGGGACCCCTTCGGGCTGAGCAGCCTGTCAGGGGTGGGCCCTAGGCTGGCCTGAACTGCAGGCCAGTGTCAGGACACCTAGCATCATTGGTGTCCTAGGTATGTGGACATTGCCCAGCAACTGACAATAGGTAGTGCTGGAAGTGGGGCCTGATTGGATCCCAGTGAAATCCCTAGGCCTTCAGCACTGCAGAGGCAGGCACACCAGTCCTGTCCACCCTGCCCTTGATCTCAGTGCCTGGCTGTCTCTCTCTTGGTCTCTGTCTCTAAAAGCCACCCATTGTTTTGGCAGGAACAGGATGAAGGAAGCTTTTTGTCCACATAAGCTCCTAGCCACTGAGGGACCAGGGCGTCGCCCCGCTACACCACCAGCAGAGGATGAGACAGTCTGACCCAGAGCCTGAGTGCTGCCTCCCCAACACCCCTTGATGCTGTGCGGGAGGCAGAACTGGACAGAGTGGGGCAGGGCCCAGGCCAGCATCTGTCTCATCTTTCCAATGTCTTGGGGCAGGAGTCCCAATCTAAGGAGTTTAGTAAGAGGGAAGGGATCAGCAGGTTCTGGCCAGGCCACAGCTCATGGGTCTTGCCTGAGAATGCCCTGCAAGGTGCCCTGGGGAGGGCAGAGGACTAAGGCCCTTGATGGTGGCCCTGGTACCTGATGCTCTGGGGCAGCCCCTCCCTCAGCCACAAGTGCAGGGTGGGGCCCGCTCTGCTCAGCCCCACCCAGCACCTCTAGCCTGGAGCTTTTGTTCTTACTAAACCCCAACCCCACCCTCACCCTCACCTGTTTCTTGGGGCTGTTGCCATCTTGGTGATTTGGGAAGATAATCACCCTGGAATAACCAAACATTTGCTGGGCCCAGCAGGGCCTTCAGCATGCACTTCCAAGGCTTGGCAGCAAGTGCCAGGCCAGTCTGAGCAAAAGCCTAAAGGTGGAATAGTGTAAGGCTTGTTGAGAGGGTGTCCTTGTGGCTTAGAGAATTCCAGGGTGCCAAGACTGGCAGCACCTACTGTGCCCCAGGCAGGAGGAGGGGCAGTGAAGTCTGCACGGCAGGGCTGGGCCTCTTGGGGAAGTGGTGTCCACATCGCAGGAAAAGGAGGAAGCAGCTGGAGGAGGAGGAGCCCAAAAGAGGAAGAGGCCAGAGGGCAGCTCCTGCTGTGCACTGGTTGGGGGGACAGTGAGCCCTGTCAACCTGGGGGATCTAGAAGGTGCGCCCTACCTGCTTGGTTCATCTGCATATTCCCATGGGCCTCCCTACTGGTAGTCACTGGGTTGGAGTCAGTCCAGGCAGCTCCTTCCCTTGTCCTGCCCCAGCAACCACTGGGCCCAGGATCCCAGAGAAGGTGGCGCCTCTGAGAAGGATTCCAGGCCCCTCCTTTGACCACAGGAAGTGGTGGCTGGGAGAGGGACGCTGGCAGGAGGGCTAGCAGGAAAGCAAAGGGCTGCTCTTATGTTCCCTAGCGGCCATTGCCCTCCAAAGCCGGAAGGCCGGCTGCAGGCTGAGATGAATGCTCGGAAATGGAGCAGCAGCCTTGGGATTAGCTCACTCTGGGTTTCCCCTGCCCGGGGGTGGACAGAGGAGCCCTTGGTGCAGCTTAAGGATTCCCTCCTGCTACTACACACTGGGCCTGGGGATGACTTTGCTGGGCCCCAGTTTCCCTCTGGTGATAACAGCAGCTGCTTCTGATTGAGCCCTGACTATTTTGTGGGGCTGGACTCTTGATGGTCTTGTCTTATTCAACCCTGTAAGGCTGGGACTGATATTACACCCATTTCACTAATGGGGAAACTGAGGCTCAGGGACATTACATGACTTGCCTACTACGTGGAGACACCAAAACATGACCAGGTAGTGACTCTGAGCACCTGCCCCCAACCACCATGGCCCTTCAGGAGTCTGTGCCCAACTGGCAAAAATTGATCAGTCAGGATGACAGGCAGATGCTGTGGATGTGCGTGTGTTCTGCGTGTGCCTGGGGAACTGTCTCTGGGGGCCTTAATTCCTCTTTTAGGAGACTGAAAGTGGACTGTCTGCCTGGAGGGTGGGACCCAAGACTCTGTGCATAAATCTTTTTCCTGCTCAAAAGCCAGAAATCTGCCATGTGCCCATGGGGTGACCTGATCCTAATGCAGCTGCCCCCATTTTTGCTTCCCTCCCAGCCTGTGTCCCCTCGCAGTAATACTCAGGTCATAGTCAGGCAACTTAGCACTTTGCTTTTCCCCTATTATTGTGGTTCCTCCCACAACCCCCCAGGCTTAGGAGGACTGAGACCAGGCCTGAGGAAGGCTCAGAGGCTGTCAGGAGTCCAGGGTGGGGCCCCTGAGCCTGGTCTGAAGACTGGGAGTTATCCAGATGAGGAGCAGGGAAGAGTGTTCCTGCAGAGGGCTCCCACCATGAGTTCTGGTGGGCTCGTGTATGGGACTGTGTGGCAACTGAATGTGTCCACGGTGTGGGCTGGCAACAGCATGATAGGTGGTGAGGTTGGTCCTCAGTGATCCTTGGCCTCCAAATCTGAGTTTTGTGACCTTGCCCTCCCCCACGGATGTTCCTAGAGGTTCTGCTTTGTGTTGGCAGGCCAGGCCCTAGGGGGCTGAGGAGCCAGAGAGAGACTTAGGAGAGTCAGAGCAGAATGTCAAGGCCTCTGTGGGCCATGAGGCCACACACAAAGCAGAGAACATGCACCCTCATGGCCACTCAAGACGTCAAGTCCCAGAGGGCCCACTCCCCCACCTTCCTCACTGTGTGACTTCAGGCTGTCCTGTTCCCTTTGTGCCCAGTGCTGAGACCTGTGTTATGATTCTCAGCATGGTCCCATGGTTTATGGGCACATAGACAAGCTACCAGCTTGGGCTGGACCCTGGGGCAGTTTGGGGTGAGTGTGAGGACCTGAGGGAGGCTGCTCAGGGCAGGCCTTGGGCTTGGCACACTCCCCTGAGGGGTACATTTCATTGGTGGGGACACTGATGCCCAGGCACTAGGCGTCTCACCCAGGGTCCACCACAATGACTCTGAAGAGGAGAGGTGGGGGTTATTCAGATTCTTTGAAAACAGCAAACGGATTCCTTAAATGAAGAAGCATCCAGGAAGAGGGGTGTGCCAAATGGCCTAGCTCTTTGTGTGACCTGGGCCCTGTCCAGCATCTCCTGGCTCTTGTAGAGGGTGAGACCTGTAGCCTGAGGGGCCAACAATGAACAGGTCTCAGGGCCTCCTCTCCTCCAGGCTGGACTTCCTTATCCAGTGCCTCAGTTTCCTTCTGTCAAGGGGGCAAGGCCCCACTGAGGAAAGCCCTCTCTGTGTCTGGCAGGCCCCAGGCCTGTTTCCCTTGCACAGAGAGCTCTGACTTGGCAGTAGCAGTCCAGGCCCTGGTTATCAGTGCTTCCCTGATGGGCATCATGAACCCCTGGAAGCCACTGGAGGCCGCCCAAGTGATAGAGACGGAGGGAGGGAGGTTCTGGGTTTGTTGGGGCACCTGGGGGAAGGCAAGGCCATATATGTGGGTGGGGGTGTCGCAGGGCCCATCCAAGACCCATGTCCGTGCTCCCCCAAGGTGCCAGACCCAACCTGAGCCTCCTTGGAGGGAGTGAGGGGACCAAAGAGTAGCACCTGGAGGAAGGAAGAGATGCCAGGGGTGGGGCTTAGAGGGCCTTTGTCTGGCGAGGCCCTCTCCTCCTCCTTCCCATTCCCATTGTTCCAGTATGTGCAGAGTCTCACTGGCGGAGGGCTTCCCAGACTCAGAAGGGGGCTGTGGGTGAGGGTCCAGGCACCTCCCCCAGCTGCTGCTAGCTGAGGCTGCTTTTCAGAAACAGATGCTTCCCAGCACTGCCCAGCCCCCACCTCCTCCACTGGGTCTTTGGCTGTTGGGCTCCCCCTGGTGGTGATGGGGCCTGGGACCCTGAGGCTGCAGGAGGGGCGGGAACTATGGGGCCTGGAACCACGGGCTGGGCTGGAGACGTGGCACCTTTCTGGGATGAGTGTGGGATATGGTTCCCTGGGCTGCTTTTGGGGTGGGCTTCCCAGAGTTTACCCCCACCTTTCCCCCGTGCCCCACCTGGGTAGGCCAGGGCGTTGTGGCAGTAGGGGCGGGCCTGGTGGTGTGGATTTGAGCTGGGCTGCTGCCCAAGTCTACCCTGTGGTCCCAGCCACTGCTGCTTATGAGAATCTCTGCCCTCAGGCCTGCCACGTCAGCTGGCTGCTCTCCCTAGCCCCACATGTTCCAGGCGAGCCCACCAGCACGGAGCCTCTGCAGGGAGGCCTTTTACCCAGCCTACCCAGCCTACCCAGCCTTCTGAGTGCCTGGAGTCAGTAAGCAATGTCTGCCCCCTGAGGCTCCTGAGTGGGAAGGAGGCCCCTGGGCAGGAAGGAGGCCCCAGCTGTGGAGGAGTGCCAGGTTGTGTGGAAGGGAAGTGCCGAACTCAGAGCAAAAATCCAGCAAAGGAGTGAGTGGCTCCTACTCCTGTCCCAGGTTACACAAGTCCCGGCAGGGAACCTCCACTGAGTCAGCCTATTAGCCACTGGTCGTTGCCCTCCACTGCACTTTGTCTGAAAGCCTCAGAGACTCTGCTTCAAACGAGATGGCCGCAGCAGGCCACTCTGCAGGTTGCGGTTGCAGTAACCTATGCAGCGTGGTCATTGTGGCTGCAGGAAATGAGAGGTTGTGGAAATCTGTAATCTTCCAAAGAGTAGAAAAATAGTGGTAATAACTTTTATCTGAACGCTCACCATGTGCCAGGCACTGTTAGAAGAGCTTTGTGTTGGTCCTCACTCCTCTCTATGAGGAGATGGTGGTGGTGTCCTCCTTCACAGATGAGATGCCAGAGAAAGGGCAGGAAGGGGACTGAAGCTCTTGGAGATCTCGGGAAGGATCAACGTGGACGCCAGGGCTGTGATGGGTCTGGGTCTCCCTCTGGGGGAGGATCTGAAAGTGAGAGATGAGCCAGCTGGCCACTCGAGGCTTGGCAGCCTCTGCAGAGGGGAAACTGAGGCCAGAGAGGGCAGCAGCATGTCAGGGCCTCCCAGCAGGGCAAAGCCTTGTCCAGGAGGTGGGGGGTCTAGGATGAACAGATAGCAGTGATCTGAACAGTGGGGCTTGGGATCAGCATCAAGCAACTGGACCAGTGGCCATGTCTCTGCTGCAGAGGGCCTGCTGGCCCTGCAGGTGGAGTGGTACTGTCTCCCTCCCCCCATCTGTTCCCTCCTCCGTTGGAGCCCAGTGTTCCCAGAGTAGAAGCAGATGTTCTAGTGCAGAGCAGCGGCTGTTGCCCAGCACATCACAGCAATTACTGCCCACCTGCTGGAGGCCCAGCAGCTGCGCCCCGGGGCGGGGCAAGGGCTGCAGAAGTTTCTTCCTCAGCGGGAAGAGGTGTGGCCCAATGGGAACATGGGCCGCCCCAGGGAGTCTCTGTGGGCCCCTCTGGTCTCACTCAGCTGGAGATGGAGCACTTGGTGGGGCCCTCTGTGGGCAGGAGACTCCTGCCACCTTCAGTTGGCTGAGTTCCCCACCTGGCACCTTTGCAGCAATCCAGAGCCAGCTAGAGAAGCCCCCTCCTCTGAGGGGAAGGCACAGGGCGGGTGGGAGAACTGGGTGCCCAGGATCCGCAAGGTGCAAGCAGACTCCAAGCCAAGTACCAGCTTATGTGATAGGGGCTCACCATCAGGCCCCGATGGAAAAGGGGCCCACTGCAAGAGTAAAGAGTGAGACTGCTCCCCACAGCTCCTGGGGCCCCCAGCTCATTCCACCCGCCTGTCATGCTGTGGTCCCACCCTTCTCTGCCCCTGGCTCCCTGATCTTCCCTAGCTGCTCCTGGGCTCTGCCCCTGGTCCTGTCCCTGTGTTCCCCCTGCTTCTTGCCTGGCCGCCAGCACCACGCCCTTGTCCTGTCCCTCACTCCTTCCCTCCTGAGTCACAGCTGCTGGAAGGACAAAGGGTCTGCCCTGAGTCCAGGAATGGGGGCTCTGGGACCTTGGTTGGTCTACCTGTCAAATGGGAGTCTTTCTGCAATGACCCCTGCTGGGTGCGGAGAATGTCCTCCTAACTCTTAGTATGTGAGAGGAAGGGAGACTGTGGCTCGAAGGGGACCAGGAAGTGGGCCCTCGGCTGGCTGGGGCAGGGAGCAGACATTAGTGCCAGCTGGCTTACTCAGGTGCTGCCCACCTTGGTATCGCCAGGCCTGCTGCTGCTAGGAAAATCAGATGCAAAGCGAGACTGTGCTGTCCATGTCCATCTCTGGGCACGGTCACAGAATGGCCTACACCATTTACTAAGAGAGTGGTCAAAGGGTCAGACGGAAACTGGTGCCTCAGGTGGACAGGGGTCCCAAAGTCACACAAGAGACAGCAACCCTCACCCTAGCCTCAGGTCCCCTGTGCCCTGGACAGCTGCGTGTTCTGAGTCTCTTGGTTCGCCTGGCTGGGGATGGCATGATTGATCTGATCACTTCACATTCTTAGCCTCCATTCCCCCAACTGGACCCCCAGTCCTGGCTGCGACTTGTGGCTCCTGGGTCTTCCCCTGCTCCCTTCCTTCTGTTCAGTGGGAGTAAGTGCATGCCTAGGTGGGAAGGACAGCCAGGCGGTCACCTGGCCCTTATGGTTAGCCAGTCTAGTGCTGCCCTCTCTGCCCCAGGGGTTGGCCTCAGTGATCGGGCATCACCATCCGGCCTTCTTAGGCCCTCTTCTCATATCCCCACTCAGCAGGTGGGGAGCGTTAGTGTGAGGGATCCTAGCTGCTCCTCTGCCATGCACAGCCCAATGAAGAGGGAGGGTTGCTGCCGTTTGACCACAGCCCTCACCCAGAGGAATGCACTGGGACTGGTGCCTATAGTGCCCAGGGGCTGACCCACTAGAGGGGATCACTGCCCTCACCCCCCATCTGCCCAGAGCCTGCACATTTGTGCCTCTCCCAGCACTCCCATGACCTGGCAAGCAGGCCTGGGACACTCGGAAGCCCAGTGATTCCAGACACCTGGTGGTGTTCATGAGGAGAGCTCAGATGCTTCTCTTCAGGGAGGCTGCTGGGTTGTGGACATACCCAGGCCCACCCTTGTGAGGGCCACAGCTGTGTCTCAGTTTCTTCTGATAAAGTGTGGATCTGAAGTGGGAAGCAGGGTGGAAGCAGGCAGGGGCCTTGGCAGGGTCTGTGGCTGCCTAGAGGGCACTGCAGAGACTGGGACCAGTGTCTGCTGGGAAGGCAGGGCGTGAACCCAGTAGCAAGTGCAGCTGGGGCCTGAGGACAGTGTGGCCCGGCCGCAGTACAGGGCACTTAGGACAGCTCTAGGAGGCTCTGCATGGGGGCAAGTCGGGCCACCCACAGAGGAGACTAAAACCGTGTGACAGCAGCCTCTCTCAGTTTTCTCATTTGTTAGGTGGGGGTGAGAATAGAACCTACCTCAGGATTGCTCTGCAATTGAATTACTTAGTGGACCTGACCGGTGTAGAAGAGCGTCTGACACATAGTGGGTGCTATTCATGGCTTTGCCATTGTTGTTATTGCTGACGTTATTCTTGATGCTCACGTTAGTTTGTGTTAGCCCCTTCATCCTCTGAGGTTGTCTTGACCAGCCCCGAGGGATGTGGGGGCCAGAGTCCTCAAGTGTGACCTCCCTACAGACCTCCCCACCCATACTGCTGACCCATTCAGAGGGAGAGACCTGCCACCGTGGTCAGGAGGGTTGGGACACATGTAAATGGGGCAAGGAGCAGGTCTGGCCAGCAAAAAGAACAGCGTGGACAAAGGCCTGGAGGTGGCAAGAGGCAGTACCTGGCAGGGGCAGGTGTGACTGGCAGGATGCAAAGGGGACAGTCTGGGCAAAGGCTGGGAGGAAAAGCTGGGCCTAGCTGAGGTGCATTCTGCCTGGAGCTCAGGACGGGGAGTGGCGAAGGGAAGAGGTGAGGCTCTGCCCCCAACCCCTCCATCTCCCAGCCAGGAGGTGGGGCAACCCTCCTGGTCTTCACACTCCCCTGCACAGACTCCCTGGGGAATGCAGGTTTCTGGGCTGCACCGTCGAGATCTGGCTCTGTGTGTCTAAGATAGGACCTGGGAATCTGCTTTTCTTCCTTAACACCCTTCCAGGGCATCAAGCCACAGTTTGAGAAGGGCTGGGCAGGCCAGGCATCATGGTCCTATGTGCCTCCCTGCCCTTCTGAATCCTAGCTGCGTGAACCTGAGTCAAGACTTTACTTTTCTCAGCCTCAGTGTCCTCATCTGTAAAATGGGAACAGAAACAGCATCTGTTTGTGGGGCTGCTATGGCAGTCACAAGAGAGAGCTCCAGCAAATTCCTCAGCACTGGTCAACGAAAAATATAGGATGGGGCTCTGCCAGGCCAGGGCAGCACCCTGAGTCAGTACAGGAGAGGGTATGTGTGTGTCCTGGTCTCCATCTCCCAGGTCCTGGATCATCTGCTCAGGGCAGACTTGAGCCCAGCAGGCAGAGGACTGGGCTTTGGGCCATGTCTGGGAGGCAAGGGTATGATGCTGTGTCCCAGCCCAGGCCCTTTGGCAGCTATGGCTCAGACTGTGGGGGGAAGACAGGCTGCAGGCCTGCTGGAGTCTGTAGGGCTCCTTCCTACCCACTCTGCCTGGGTGCTATGTTGGTGAGCACCAGCCACAGAGTGGTGAGCCTGCGTGTGTGAGAATGACAGGGTGACTCCTGCAGGGCTGGCCTCAAGTCTCCAGCCAAAGCCCCTGAACTCAACCAGGGTGGTGGGGAGCCACAGCAGGTGGTGGAGCCTGTGGGAGGCAAAGGCCTGGGGCAAGTTCACCATGGGGTGCAGGTGGTCTAGGTTGCCTTGATCACTGTGGCCCTGCCAGCTGCACCCGTGGTAGCTCTGGTGTCCACTGGGCCCAACCACCTCCATCTCACCATGCAATTGATGGGGAGGGTGAGTTCTGCCTCTGAGGCTACCGGGGGTTGGGCCACTAGTTGATGACTGTGTGAACCACTGGGCCTGCTCCCTGACCACCCCTGCCCTCTGTTCCAGGTGCTGGGGAGTCAGGGAAGAGCACCATTGTCAAGCAGATGAAGTAAGTGCTGTGTGCGGGAGGCAGCCTCCAAACCTCGATTTCCCCTTTTCTTCCTCTCTGCCTGTACTGCCCTCCGAGTACAGGCCCAGCCAGGCTTAGCCAGGCCCAGAACCTTCTCAGAGGTGGTCATTCATCCTCAGGTCCCAGTGGTTGGGGGCAGTTTCCTCCTTTCTGAAGTAGGTCCCTACTGGCCCCAGCAGCCCCAGGCAGCCATGTAAGGTTCCTGTGCCCTGTGGACCCTAACCGCTGACCCCTGGCTGCCAGGATCATCCATGAGGATGGCTACTCAGAGGAGGAATGCCGGCAGTACCGGGCAGTTGTCTACAGCAACACCATCCAGTCCATCATGGCCATTGTCAAAGCCATGGGCAATCTGCAGATTGACTTTGCCGACCCCTCTCGTGCGGTATGTGGACTCCCTCCACCCCTGCCTGCCTCCCAAAAGGCTTCAAGGCAAGTCTTGTCCTGGGGAGTCTGAGAATACCCCAGCCTGGGCCCCATTCTAGAGGCCCCCCTGCCTCTGACAGATGGGGTGGGGTTGCACTCCTGCAACTGGCTGACCACCCATGGTCTGTGCCCAGGATGACGCCAGGCAGCTGTTTGCACTCTCCTGCACAGCCGAGGAGCAGGGCGTGCTCCCTGAGGACCTGTCTGGCATTATCCGGAGGCTCTGGGCTGATCACGGTGTGCAGGCCTGCTTTGGCCGCTCTCGGGAGTACCAGCTCAACGACTCTGCTGCCTAGTGAGTACTCCAAGGGGCTGGACAGGGTGCAGGGAGGTCCGGACTATAGGCTGGACTGGAGGGCCTGAGGACCCTCAGAAAGATACTGCCAGTCTCTGTTTATGAAGCTGAAGTCGGTTTCAATCACCAAGGCCTTAGTGATTTTTGGTTTGGGGTGGGCAGCATGGTATTGAAAGGCCAGGAGGAAGGACAGACAGGGCAGCTGGCAGAGCACATCCCCTCCAGGCCAATTGAGTCTAGTCTGTCCTTAAACACAATCATTCTAAAGAACATTTGCTGCCACCTGCCCTGTGCCAGGCCCTGTGCAAGGCTTCAGGGACACAGTGATGAGTGGAGCAGCAAGTCCCCAAGCAGTGATAACCTAGGGTGTCAGTGTCATGGTGGGAGTGGGGTAGGTCCAGAGGAGGGAATGCCTCAACTAAGCCTGAATGAGAGTTAGAGGAGGAATAGCGAAGGGTTCAGGCAGGGGCACAGCATGTGCACAATCCTGGGGGTAGTAGCATGCTGGCTGTGCTTGAGGTCACAGAGGATGTTCAGGCTGGCGGGAGAGGGAGACACAGGGGAAGAGATTGTCTGGGAGCTTACATATGTGTGTAGGTTCGAGCCCAGGACCTCAGCTCTGACCCTCCCTGGCCCCAGGCTGAACTCCGGCCTCAGGGGGGTCCCAGGGGTCCCAGAAGCCCAGCCCACAGAGTTAAGCTCTGAACTCCTTCCCTGAAGTACCTACCATGTGCCAGGCCCGGTGCAGGGTGCTGAGCACCCCACAGGGAACAGGACAGATGGGCCGGTGGCCAGCACTGATGGCTGCGGGGGACATCCACAAGCTTTGGATGGTGCCACCCAGATAGGCTGCTGTCTCTGTGCTCTCACCTGCCCTCTCCTACCTCTGCTTCACCCTGCCTGGAACCCCTTTCCCCCTCCCACTGCCCATCCAGTCCTGAGCTGGCCCAGAGAGGGTTGGACCTTGGCGAGGTGGGTGGGAGGTGGGTCTTGCCTGGCGCCTAGTCATGGGGACAGCCTCCCGCCACCCTCCTTGCAGTGGCCTGAATGCCCTTGTGAGTGCCCCCCCCCGACAGGAGCTGTGGAGTCACAGCCAAACACCTCGGGGGCCTCCAGGCTTCAGCACTGCCCCTCCCAGAGGTCACAGAGGTTCAGTGCCAGGGGAGCTTACGGGTCCTGAGGCAGGGAGGGGTGGGCCCTGTCAACCATTGCCACCTCAGTGCCCAGGATACTTAAGGAGGGCAGGGATAGAGCTACCTTCCAGGCCACTTCCCACTCCTCCATCGTCCTGGTTTTCATTCCCCAGACATTAAGCACCACTGTGTGCCCAGCACTGTTCTGGATGTGGGGATTCATCAGTAGACATGGGCATTGCTCTCCCAGGCAGATTCTTGCCATGACCAGATCACCTAGGGGTAGGGAGCAGATTGGAACACTACAGGGAAGGGAGTATGCCAACCCCGCTTCCAGCAGTCCTTCAAGGCTGCCATGGGGCAACGGGTCCCTGGGGTGAGCCTACCTGTTGGAGAGGAGAGGGAAGATGGTGTGGAACCCATCATGAGGCTTCCAGGCTTGAGGCTCTCAGTAGGGGGCAGGGCGCAATATGCAGGTCACAGCACATGCGTCATGGTCCCCCATGGCCCTTCCTGTTTTTCTGTTCTGTCCCTGTGTCTCTGAGGTCATTTCCCTCTGGTTCAGCTGCTGGTGGGAGCCAAGGGCTGGCCTCAGCAGCCCTGCCCCAGGAGCAAGATGTTGGCACCGGGCAGTGGTTCGGAGTTGTGGACCCAGCCCCCAGGGCACAGCAGGGATATTGGGCTGCAACAGAACTGGGCCCAGGGCCCAGCAGGGGTGGCATTGATCCTTATTAAGGGAACTGGTAATGACGAACCCCTGGGACCCCTGCCAAGCAGGTGTCCATGTCCTCCTCTTGAGGAGCCCAAATTTTGTTGGGCACTGGGCAAAGAGCCCACTGGGCCTGGCAGGCCCCAACCTGTCTGGCCCCACATCAAGGGACACGCCAAGCTGCTCTGCCAGGTGCCATAATTGCACCGATTAGCATCCTGAATCCCTCACTGAAGGACTCATTGCCCCCTCTCACCTCCCTGGCCTGCAGTTCCACCACCCTGGATCCTGTCTGAGGCTCAGACCTGGGTGCTGGGGCTTAGCTGGCCGGCCACAGAGCTGCACCTCCTTCTGGGCCCAGGGATTCTAGTCCAGGATTCCTCATTTGAGCAGTGAATGTCATGCAGGCAAGGGCTGTGTCTGAGAGATGAGGGGACAGAAAGGAGAGGGGCCTCAGCCAGCTGGCCTGGGGACCAGGTAAGGAGGTCCCATGTTGGCCTCCACTTACCCTCCCTTCCTCACCTGCAGCTATCTGAATGACCTGGAGCGCATCGCACAGAGTGACTATATCCCCACGCAGCAGGACGTGCTACGGACCCGCGTAAAGACCACAGGCATCGTGGAGACTCACTTCACCTTCAAGGACCTACACTTCAAGTGAGTGGGCGCGTGGGCAGGGTGGAGAGGTAGCACCTGTCAGCCTTCACAGTGACAGGGAGGGACCCTCACTTCAGGGCCTGCGGATGGCTGTGTTGGGAGGGAGGGGCTGGTCCAGGTTCCCCAACCCCACTCTAAGATCTGAGGTTTCTCAAGGCTGTGTGGTTGCCAGCGCTCACAGCCTCTGCTGACCCTGTCCCATGTGGCTGTAGCCTGCCCTGCTGACCAGCCCTGACCCTGCCGGTCCATGCATGCCCTGGTCCAAGACCAGGGATAAGGTGGGCAAGTGTGGATGATTCCATGAAGGCAGCTGCCCCACTCTGAGTAGGCCTCTGTCCTCAGTCAGCCAACCTGTGAAATGGGGCAGAGACCTCCCAGAACCCCCTTCTCCGGAGCTAAAGCAACTCTGTCCACAGGATGTTTGATGTGGGCGGTCAGCGATCTGAGCGGAAGAAATGGATCCACTGCTTTGAGGGCGTCACAGCCATCATCTTCTGTGTAGCCTTGAGCGCCTATGACCTGGTGCTAGCCGAGGACGAGGAGATGGTAAGAGGCCGAGAGGCCGCTGGGTGGGCCGGGGAGGCACTGACTGGTGCTTATCATGCTGTCCCGCCCCCAGAACCGTATGCACGAGAGCATGAAGCTGTTTGACAGTATCTGCAACAACAAGTGGTTCACGGACACATCCATCATCCTCTTCCTCAACAAGAAGGACCTATTTGAGGAGAAGATCACACACAGCCCCCTGACCATCTGCTTCCCTGAGTACACAGGTGTGGGGACTGGGCCTCTGGGGAGGAGCCGGTGGTGACCAGGTGGCCCCCGGGCGCCCCCTGCTGGACAGAAGGGTAACTGTGGACCCTCATGCAGTGGCTGGTGCCTCAGGCTTATTTACCTGTGCCTGCACACACGGGCCTTCTTAACACAGTTGGGCACGTACTACTTCCATGTCACATGGGCCTCCTCCTTCACACAGTCAGGCACCCCTCTTTACACACTTAGATGTGCATGTGCACTCACGCATATTGTGATCCTGTGCACATGTGTGCACATATTATATGCCTGTCTCTTCATGTGCACAGAACTGGGCTGTATGTGTGGGACGGGCCTGTCTGCTGCACACACAGCACAAGCCCTCACCACTTTGTCTCTCACAGGGGCCAACAAGTACGACGAGGCAGCCAGCTACATCCAGAGTAAGTTTGAGGACCTGAACAAGCGCAAAGACACCAAGGAAATCTACACACACTTCACGTGTGCCACCGACACCAAGAACGTGCAGTTTGTGTTTGATGCCGTCACCGACGTCATCATCAAGAACAACCTGAAGGACTGCGGCCTCTTCTGAGGGGCAGCGGGGCCTGGCAGGATGGTGAGCCGGGCCGGGGGGAGGGCCAGGCAGGGGGCTGGAGAGGAGGGGCCGCTGAGCCCTGAGAAGGGACAGGGCTGGGTCTGGAGAGGGTCCAGGTAGGGGTGATGAGCCTGGGCCTAGTAGGAGACCAGAGGACAGGAGGGGAGCACAGGGTGGTGAGTCAGAGGGTGACTGAGTGTAGGGCACTGAGCAGGTAGTGCAGGCAGACCTGGGCTCTGTTCTGCCCAGCAGTACAGACATCAGAAGCACCTGGCCATGAGCTCGGACAGAACTAGAGGGTTGTCCCAACCTTCCTTGGAGAACACTCACTTCCTCACCCATCAGGCCATTGGCCTAGCCTGAGGAGGCTAGATGACAGAGGGAGGCCCAGCCACCTGCCACTCAGTATGACCCGTTCTGCATTCATCCCTGCCATCTTTCCCTTGGACCTATCTGAGGGTCCGGGCTGAGGCTGGCCCCACCAGCCCTGGGGGAGGTGGGGAGGACTCTGCCAGTGCTACACACTCCCCTCCCCCACGTAACCCAGCAACAGACACTGACTCCTGGATGGCCACTGTGTCCCTGGTAACGAGTGGGTGGGAAAAAGAAGAGGGTCATTGTCTAAGGAGGCGGGAGGGGAGGCACACACTGGCTACCTCCCGACCCATGCTCTGACTGTCCCCCACCTCCAGGGCCACCGCTGACTCTGCTCCCCCCAGCCCCTGAGGAAGATGGGGGCAAGAGGACTACGCTCCCCACCTGTCCCCCCCGGCTGCTTTTCCCCACTTTCCTCTCTCTGTTCTTGGCTCCCCCATCCCATCCCTCAACTCCAGAGACCTGGGGGAGGGGCTGCCACAGGCATCCCTATTTGAAGTCCGCCCTTGTCCAGGTGCCAGGAATGGCCGCGGTACCCCTTCCTGGGCATCTGTTCTGGTTTTAACTGTTGTCTTGTTTTGTGATGGGGGAGAGGAGCACATGCTGAGTCTCCCAAGGCCTGTGTCTGGAGGGACACCCACTTCTCCAGCCTGGAACCCCTGGCTTCACCCAACACCAGCCCCTGACCCCGCCCGAGTCCAGATGTTTACAGGGAGCCTCCTACCCAGCCCACCCCCCCCAGCCGCTTGGAGGCCCCAAAGGGAAAAAGCACAAGAAGCGTGAGACGCCACCATTCCTGGAGACCACAGTCCATTCTATTAGCTTTTTAAAAAAATGAAAGTAAAGGAAAAAAAAAAAAACTGCAAACCTAGAAAACTTTTTAGAGAAAAACTATTTAAAACTGTCAGATCCTGACCAGCGCCCACCCAGCCCCTTCCAGTGATTCCGTGCCTTGAGTGTGTCTGTGTGTTTACACCCATCCCTCTGCTGGCTGCCTCCTCTGTGGGTGGCACCCCTGCCCTGCCCTCCACAGAACTGGGTTCCAAGGGCTGTTCCAGACAACTGCCAACGTCACTGAGGGCCCTGCGCCAGTGGCCCTGGGCCCTGGCTCCATTAACCCACATGTAGCTCCTTAGTGCTAACCTAGGAACCGCCGCTGCCTGCTGAGGGGCCATGCCCCTCATGCCCTTGCCTCAGGCCCGGGTCCTTCAGCGTTGAACACTTCCTTGCTTTTTTCACATGTTTTATGGAATTGTTCACCTGGTTTGAAATAATAAAATGTAGAAAGAAAAAATACCAAGGACTGGTCAACATTCTTCTCTCCTGGGGGCAGAGATGCAGGCTAAGATGTGCTGAGGTGGTGGTGATCCGGACCTGATCCTCACTCATGGCGGGGCCCCGGGGGCTCACTCTCCAGGTCATGCTCAGGCCCAGTATTCAACGCCTCAGTTTTCCCACTTGGACCAGTCATCTTATATGCTCGGGCCTGTATGTCTGCCCCTCTACTCCTAACAAACTCTGCAGTCTTGGGTCTGGGGTAGAGCTTTGCTGGAACAGTGGGACAGATTTCTTAAGGAGCTGTTCTCCTAAGGGATTCTCCCACATTGGGAGCAGGAGGGGTGTCCACTGTCTAGTGCAGAAGAAAAATATGACTTGTGACTTCCCAGGCCCAAGGCCCAGAGACAGTGTGAGTTGCTGAAATCATGCAGCCAGGTAGGCTGCATCCCCTCGCATCCTCTCCCTTCTCCCAGTTTGAGATGTTGTCCAGAGCCCCAGCCAGAACTGAGGCCCCTTGGGCTTGACTAAACAGAAAGTTGGGAACAGTAGGGGCCTTGAGGTGTGTTCAAAAAGGTCTCTGCCCCAGAGGTCCCCCTCCAAACCTGAGGATGGGAGAGGCAGGCAGGTAGCTACATGTCAGTGTGAGGGTAGCCATGGGGGGGGGTCCTGGAGGGGTGCATTGGGACTAGATTTCTAAGAATGCAGAAGCTTCCATGAGGCTATGGGAAGTGCATGCATACTGCTGGAGAAGGGACAAGCAGGTGACAAGGCCGGGGTGCCTGTGGGGTGGGCCTGAGCGCCTGGACTGGCTAAAGCTGAACCTATGGGAAGGGCTCTGTGAAAGGCCAGCCTCGACCGGGCTGGGCTCCGAGCGAGCTTCTCCGCCTATGGCCGCCAGAGAGCGCCGCAGCCCGTACTCTGCCCCGCCGGGCTGGTCACGGAGGCTGACGTCATCGGGTCCTGCGGAGGCCGCGGGGCACAAAGGCAGCTTTGTGGGGCGGCGGCGGCTCCGCGCCCGCGGCGGGACAAAGCGGCCTGGGCCGGGGTCGGCGCCACGGAGGCGGGGAGGACGAGAGGAGGGAGGGTGGGGCCAGGGACCTAGGAACCCCTTCTGCACACCTGCAGATCCCCACGCGGTCTCGGGGCCCCTAGTGCTGGCAGGAGATGAGAGGCTGCTGGCGGGCCATCGGCCGGGCCATCGGAAGGAGATCAACGCCCCCAGTCTCCGTCCCGCCCCAGTTCCTTGGGCCTTTTCTGCTACCTCTGCCTCCGAGGGCCGAGGGCCGACTGACAAGGAGAACAGGACCCCTCACCCAGCCCAGGATCCCTGCCTGCCTTCCGCGGTCGGGCCTGGACCCCGCTGAGCCCCGATATGCGGGTGATGCCCGCCCAGCAGGAAGCAGCCACCACAGATGGTTCCTTCCTTCCGTCCTGAGGGGAACCCTGCACAGAGAGACCATTGATGAGCTGGCATTGTCTGCCTGATGCACCCAGTGCCTCCCTCCCTGGGTGGGCCGTGCAAGATTTTGGCCAGGATCCCCTTGTACCCGACTTGGCAGTGTGTCTGGGTGGGGTCCTGGCAAGCAAGACTTCCCTGGGTGCAGACAGCTAGGCCCCCACCTGCCCTTGGCCCTCCTACCCCTGTTCTGATTTCAAGGGCATAAGGCTTCATTGTCCCAGCACTGGCGGGGGCGGCCTCTCAATTCCTCCTTGTCTTTAGCAATTTGGGAAATACCCAGCCATGGCGGGGCAGCAGGCAGTGGGGTTGGGGGGGCATCCCAGGTGTCCTGCACCCCAGTGGAGGGACTCTATAATGTTGACTCCTTAGGGATCCCCCACTGTCTGGAGCTGTCTGGGGCTGGACCTCAGCCATCCCTCCTCCCTTGGAGCAGCTGGGTGATGGGAGCCAGAGATTCAGTGCTCCCTGGCCCTGTGTCCCCCAGAGCTCTGCCGGCCAAAGAAGGCCCATCTTCCTGGCCCTACCCATGGGCAGGCAGCTGCAGCTATGAGGCCTGGGACCCTTAGACAGGCAGAGCCAAGCAAGGGGCCCCGGGCTCCTGCTGCCAGACCAAGTCTGCAGGTCCCAGTATGAAGTGTGCTGTCTCCAGCCAGTGGGGACCTCCACCAGGCTGATCCACCTCCCAGAGGGCCTGCCCCACTCCAACGGTTGCTCAGACTACTGATGTGGTGGCAGCCTTGGTATTTTTAACCCATTTGAGGGGTGGGGAAACAGCTGGGAAGAGCAAAAGAGACAAGCTCTGAGAGTCAGAGAGGCCTGAAGAGGGGAGGGTATAGGGAGATCCTGTGGGGAGGAGCCAGGCAGGTGGCCACTTCCCAGCTCCCCTGATCCAGACCCCCCCAGCAGGTGAGTGGAAGCCTAGATGCCAGGTGCAGAATGAGGAGGGGGTCCCATTAGAACTGGGGTCTCTGAGGCTGCAGGGGCTGCCAAGGCCTGGAGGAAACCCTCACCATGTTCCGGGGCAGGCCCATGGCTCCTCCTGATGTCAAGAAAATCTCCTCCCCTCAGAGGCCCTCAGAATCACCCCCCTCCCCCCATACCCAGAGTGCCAAGCCAGCCCCCAAGGCTGGAGAATACAAGCCCTGACTCCAGCCACCTGGCCTGTGGCATGGCCAGCCAGGTCCTAGTTGCCCTGGGAGTCAGGGAGAGGGAAGGGACAGGACTACATGTAGCTTCTCTTGGCTGAGTTCTGGGTCCAGGCCCACTCTCAAACAACTGACCCCAATCCTTGTGTTCCTTGTGTCTATTGCCCTACAAGAGATCCTAGGGGCCCTCATCCCTGCCATGGGGCTGTGCATTCCCTCACATCCCCCTTGGACACCCAGGGAGGAAGCCAGCCCCCATCTCACACTCAAGGAGGGCCTCAAGCCAGCTGGGATATGTGTGCAGCTGTGTGACAGCAAGTGTATCCATGCCTTCCAGCCACTCAGGTCCTCGGTTAATCACACAAGTGATGGGCACCAGTGTCCAAGGGGGCAAGGGTCAAGGCCATGGGTCCCTTTCTCCTCCTTGCCTTGGTTTCTCCTCTTGCAGGAGATGCAGCCCCAAGTGCTCTCATTTAGGAGAAAAATCAGTTTGACCTCCCTTTCCATTGACTGCTTTCTGGCCTCATTGTGGGTAGAGGGAGTTAAGGCCTGAGGGGCTGATGCAGGATCAAGGAGGGGCCTGAGGTGCCCCTTCTCCATCAATCCCCCATTCCCACCAAGGCTCAGCAGGCCCAGGAAGATGGAAGGGCTTCTTACAGGTGCTCTCTCTCTTGCTTCCTTGGGCCTGTCCTCTGCTGGGTCCTGGGGCCCCCAGTGATGATAGCCCTGGGGACCCAGAACCCTGCAGAAAGGCTTGAACCTGGTGTCACATGTCTGGGCTTCATAGAGGAAGTGTGATACCGAGAGGTGGATAGGGAATGGTGAGGAAGAGTCCAGTAGGTGGCAAAGGGGAGGGCCTAATGGGTAGATAGCACAGCCCAAGTAAAGTCCTGGTGAAGAAAGAGCTGCCACCTCCCAGAAATGGGGTTGCTGGAGCACTGGTAGAGTTGGCCAGGGCTGAGCTAGGGAGGGGTGGTATGGATTCCAGTCTAATAGCCTGGGATGCCTCCAAGCTTCAGCGAGCTGAGTCAGGGGCTGGGGGACAGGGTCCTACAGATGCGTTGGGAGGAAGAGTGGCAGAAACACCACAGGGACATAGCCTGGGGGTAGGGGGTAGGGGTCAGTCTTCACACTGCAGGGGAGGAGGCGGGGCCTTGTCCTGTCTTAAGCAAGACCGAAAGGCCTCTCTGAAATAAGCGTTCTTGGGGAGGAAGGGTGTGGGCTTGGGCACAGCTAGGGGTGGTTAGAGACTTACTTGTGGAGTAAGAAGACTATGCAGTCCCCAGGGGCTGGGGAGGGAAGGAGGTTCAGGTGGAGGGTTGGGGAGGTCATTGTATTGGGGGCTATGTGGGTGGGGGGAGTGGCAGGGGAGGGAAGGGGACAGGAGAAGAGCCCAGCCTGAGAAAGGGCCCCATGAAGCTGGGCTGGAAGAGGCAGCAGTTACGGGTCTCCTTCCAGGCCCTCAGGCCTGGATGCCACAGGATGCCCACTACTGAGGGGGCAACGGGTGTACACACCTGTGTACCCGCACAGTGTGCCAGACCGCCTGGCCCACCATTAACAACTGCAAGTGAGGAGAGTGATCTGAGAGGTTCAGTCTCTCCCTAAGGGACACACAGCTGGTGAGCAGCAGAGTCAAGATACAACCCAGCCCCTCCCTGGGCCACTAAGGGGGTTGATTCCTGGGACAGGCTCCCTCCCACCCCCGCCAGAGCATCCAGAGCCACCCAACTAGCACTCCTGGGAGGCTCTCCCGAGGAGCCGATTAAGGAAATATAGTATTTATGTTAATATATGCTAATAAGTATAGGGTGCCACCAGAGTCTACTTTTGCAGCATTCCTGGCACCGCCCTCCCTCTGCCCCTCCCCCAGGCTCAGGAGAAGGAGGGGAGAGGGAGGCCCCACTCCCAGCCCCCTCTCCTCCCCCGCTCCCTCTCCCCCCCTGCTGGGCAATGAAGAAAACAGGAGTGAGTGAAGAGCTGTGATGTGGCTGGTGGGGGGGGGGGCTCCTCCATCCCAGAGGGGCTGACCTCAGCCAGGGAGGAATGTGCAGGAGGCGGAGGGCAGGGGCGGAGCGGGTGGGGGTAGGGACGCAACCAGAGGCCCAGGATTCCTGGTGGCCCCTCCCTCAGCCCCTCCACCTCAGCTCTGACATGGCCCTCGGAAGGGAAGGGGAACAGGCAAGGAGGGGAGGAGCTGATCTTTCCAAAAAGGTGGGCCAGGGGTCCCCAGGGCACGTGGAGACCAGGCTGGGGGCGGTTGGGGGAAGTGCCCCAATGGACCCTTTCCTGGGAGATGCCCCTGGGGTGGGTGGTAGATTGTCAGGGAAGTTTGGCCTCAGTCAGGCTCTCTAGGGCCCACTTCCCACCGTCTCCTTTGCCCCATGCCTGAGTCCTCAGGGTGGCATGTCCTAGTACCCAAGTGGCCAGAACGGGGAAAGATTGTTACTTTGGAGTCACAGACTTGATGGCTAAAGCAGGTGTGAGTGGGGAGCCAAGGCCCCACCCAGCCCAGGCCGGGCACTGGGAGGGTTGGCTGTAGCCTTCCTCACATGGATGATCTACCCTAGCCACACCACAGAGTCCAGCGGTAATGAAGGGTGGGGAGGCAGGTGCTGCGACTTGGCATAACAATCCAGTTATTTCCAGAAGGAAAATCCAAGGCTTTGGCAGGCTGTGCCACTGACAGGCAGCATCAGGGCAAGAACCCATGGATACCCTGGCAAAGGGTGGAGGCCCAGGAGCCTGGGGCAGCCCTAGAGCGGAGGTGCAGGCAGGAGTAGGGACCCCAGCTACCTCCCCTGGTTTGTCTCATTCTTTTGAGACCCAGGCCCAGACTGCCTGATTCCAGAATCCTTGGGGAATTCCATGCCCAGTGTGAACCACAGCCAATGACTCTGCTCCTAGAGTGCTGACTTCATGAGGCCCCTACTGAGGGCCTGGCGTACACTTGGACCCAGGGTTGAGGAGAAGAAAGGAGACCTTGTGGGACAGGGACAACTTGACCTCCCACCCCTGGGGACTTCCTTTCTTGCTCCAAGGAGGGGACACATCTGGAGGAGGAAAGGCACACAGAGGGCTTAGGTGGGCCAGGGAGAGCCCAGTCCCTCTGGCTAGGGGTTGAGTTCCAGGGTGTTGGAAAGATGGTGGGGGGTTCTGATCCCATTTTCCAGTATGGACACAGGGCTTGGGGGGAATGAAAGAGGCTGGGACCCTGGGTCTGAAGAACTAAAAGTAGTGGGGGCAGGTATGGGGCACAGTGGGGGTGGGTGGGGACCTCAAAGGCACTTGCTGATCTTGGCTGCTTGGGTGGAAAATTGTAAACAGCTGAAGAATTTTGTTTGCTTGCATGAAGCCAGGGGAGGCTGCCCAGGTCCAAGGCAGGAGAGCCTGGGAAGAGGGAGGGGCCGCATCCTGGAAGCCCAGGAGCTCAGGCAGGGGTGCATCCCTCCACTCCCCTCCTGAAGACCCCTGGTCCTCCCACTGACCCCTACCCTTTGCCTGCCACCCATCCAGGCTAATCCAGGAACACCAGGTCCTGAGGCTTGGGAAAGAGGGGCATGGTTCCACCCTGGCTGGGCACAGACACTTCTACTCCAGGGGAGTTGGCAGGAGATGGGCAGCACTTGAAGTGCCCATACAGCCTCCCTCACTGACCTTTGAGGAGCTGCTGATCAGCCTTGAGGAGGTTGCAGGAAAATGCCTTTTGGGGGGATTGAGGCATGGACGCCCACCCTCAAGCCCTGGTATGTTCACCCAGGTGGACCTGAGGCCCCCCTTGGCCATTGTCAGCATTCAGCTCCTCCAAAGAAGTACCCCTGGCAGTACAAATAGGGTGTGTCTACTAGACCCAGCTTTAGGCCAAGACCCCAGACCCTTCCCAGATGAGGTGCCAAGGTGTAGGAACCCCTCCTGTCTGTGAAGCCCCTCAGGTGCCTCACTCTGTTCAAGCTAGGAAGAAAGATGAGTCACAGAGATTGCACAGAATGCCTCTCACCTCCCAGCAGAGGTGTGGGACCACCTGTCAGGACCAGGTCTCTGGGCGGGCCCACACCATACAGGGCAGAAGTGAGATTTGCTGAGCCTCTGGCATCTGCTGACTACCCTGCCTGCCCCTCTCTGGACCTCCTCTCCTGCCCCAGACTGGCTGTCATCGCAGTCATTGCCAGCCAGGTGGCAGAAGTACTAAGTGGCCTAAGTGGTGAGGAAGGACTGCGGCTGGGTCCTGGGGGCCCATCTGGCCTCCAATGGAGAACCCCTCCCCTAACCTCGACCCTCCCATCCTAGCCGGAACTGAGGTGGCAGCTGACCTCCTTGTTAACCCCTCCAGCTCCACAGCTGTGGAGAGACAGGTGAGGAACCCAAGCCCCCAGGGGTGCCCCGACTGGCTGTACCCTCAGCCAGCTGCACAGAGTCGCCTGTGTCTGGGGGTCTCTATTGCTTCTTCCTCCTTTGCCTTGACTGGCCACCCGACTTCCAGGACCGCTGCTTGGGGCACCCTATTGCCATGAGGCCCCGGCGGGGAGGGGTCTTCCCTACCCGCCCCTCCCTTGTGCCCGCTCCACTCTGGCCCGGACACCACCTCCAGCCGGTCCTGGCTGCCTGCCTGGTCACCCGATCCTCCCCGTAAACTTGACGGCGTGTGGGGCGGTGGCTGGCTTGGTGGGGGCGGGGGCTGCTCCTTAAAGGAGCCGTCAGAGGGTGCCCTGTGGCCCCTAGGCTTCTCCCCTTCTCCAGGGCGAGAAGGGGCTGGGGTGGGGAGGCGCTGTTGCCGGAGTTCTTGGTGGAGTGAGGGAAGGGAGCCCAGTGTTTTGTGGCATCTCGGACCTCACCGGCCCAGAAGAGACAGTGGCAAGTGTCAGTGGAGGGAAGGAGGGAGGTGGGAGTCCCAGCATGGGAGGGGCCGGGAGCTTCGGAGCTGGGCAGGGGTATGGGGGGAGCGGTCTGGAATGTGCCCCAGCAGCTGTGCCCCTTGCTTGATCACACTGCACACCAGGGGTCCTGCACCCAGCACCTGCCCAGCCAGCTCTGGGAAGGACGGTGGGCATTGCAGGCAGATCCTGGCCCCATCTTAGGGGTCCAGGGAAGGGCTCTGGCTCAGAGAGGTGGAGGGGCTCAAAGATGGGGAAACCATGATAGTGAAGGCAGGGGAGGGAGAAGCTCAGGGAGACTGTGGAGGCTCGGAGAGGGAAAGGCAGCTCACCCTAGCTGGGGGTGAAAGGCTGCCTCAGGCCCTTGGCTCTCCCCACTTGATTCCTCTTGGGTCTGAAGTCTGAGCTCACAGAATTTCTATGTGACCAGCCCCTTCCACTCTCTGGGATGGGGAGGGAGAGAGGTCAAGCCTGAATCCAGGCTGCTGGATCCGAGTGGGAGCAACCCCCAAGTTAGCAGCTGAGGCTTCTGCCCAGCCCCAGGGGCCCAGGCCCTACATCTCCGGGGCAGCACTTCTCCCTCTGAGAAATGGGTTTCAGAAGTGCCTCAGAGCTGAAGGCAGTGACTGATGCTGCGGTTGTATTGGCTCACCTGCAGATCCAGAAAGACACGCATACACTTGTATGTGCACACACACATTCGCACATGCACACATGCGTGACACTCATATATACATATGTATACAAAGTGCACACATCACACAGGCATGTACACACTGCATAGACATGCATACAGTGCCCTGTGTGTCCACATTCACATATGCCACAACATGTATGCCACATGGTCTCACATAGACATGTACACATATGCATGCATACACACCACACACACATGTGATAAAGATACACAAAGGGACCCTCAAACACATTCACACAGGCGCCCACACCATTGGTTCTAGCCCCAAAAGTGACTCTTTTTCTCTGGGTCTGTGGGTACACAGCTACCTCCAGAGGCCTGATCCCCTCCTGTTAGTCCCACTCTCATGACCGGCTTGTTTTGCTTACTGCACTTGCGGCCTTCTGAAATGACTGCTCTGATCTGAGTCCTTGTTGGCACTCTGCCCCTTCCTCCAGAGGGACCTTGTCTGTGTCCCCCAGTGTCCCCAGTCCCAGTCCCAGGCTGGCATGAAGTAAGCGCACAGAGTTTGTGAATTAACATCTGTGAGTGTGTATACGGGAGGGCGGGTTCCTGGGGAGGGTGACGTGGTGTGGTGGGTGCCTGCCAGTGCGGGGGTGACCCCAAGGGTGTGCCCAGCGTGGGTGTGTCTGTGATTGTGGCCAGGCAGGGCACCCTCTGGAGGGAGGGGAGGGCTTGGAAGTGGAATGCGACCCCCCAGCCTCTTTCCCCTAGGGGCTGTAATCTGATCTCTGGGGACTCCCCCCTAGCCTCCCGCCCTTGCCCTCGCTGCAACTCCTTCTCTTCCAGATCCCGGGGCAGAGTCCAGGGCGGCTCAAGGCTCCTCCACACAGGCCTGCTGAACCCTGAGCGCCCTGAGCCGCTGGGATGGGGCGGGCTGAGGCCGCCGCCATGATCCCGAGCCTGGCTCTGCTCTGGGCAGCGGTGCTTGGGGGTGCCACCCCCAACCCCCCACGTCTTCGGCTCTCCTTCCAAGGTAGGTGCACCTGGCAAGCAGAAGGGCCCAGCTCAGGGTGGGTAGGGGGCACTGTATTTGCTGTTACTCTGTGTGTATGCCACCAGACCCGGGTTGGATTGGGGGCACTCTCAGGCCATCTCCAATTAACCCTGTCCTGGCCTCAGCCCCTAGCCTTTCTGCCCACATTCTCCTCGTGCTTTCCCTGGAAGACCCCTTCTGTTCCCATGGCAACAGACCATGCCTCCGTCCCATCCTCTACCTCCAGGGAAGTTGAGGTGTGGGAGCCATTAGAGCCCCCTTCTCACACCCTCTACACAGGAGGGTGTTTACTAGGCAGTGAGTGGAATCGCACTGAGCTCAGGCTGGTGGCAGGGTGGCAGAGAATGCTCAGCCTGACTTTGGGGTTAGGGTTCTGGCTTTCCCTACATGCCCGGTCTCCCCCAGAACCCTTGGCCTCCCAGTGTGCCCGCCTGGAGACACTGCTTGTCCGAGCACGCCTGAGGAGCTCAACCTGCTTTCCCCTTGGGGTGCTGCATTGCCCACCTTGGGAGCTTCGCACCTGGGTGGGCTTGCCTTCATTAGTGTAAACTCACATGTGTGTAAATTCACATGTATGTGGGCCAGGTCACATGTATAACCTTGGCCTGTGAGAGACAACAGGCAGGACTCGGGGGACGCCTCCAGCATGGCTGGCAAATCCTCAGTGGAGTCCCCACATTGCAGAGCTCCAGGCCCGACATGGTCTCCGGACCTTCAGGCTGGAGAGGACCTGCTGCTATGAAACTTTGCTGGTGGATGAGGAGCGTGGACGCCTGTTTGTGGGTGCCGAGAACCATGTGGCCTCCCTCAGCCTGGACAACATCAGCAAGCGGGTCAAGAAGGTGCCAAGGACCCCCAGCCTCAGTGCTGCCCAGGGAAAGAGCCCAGGGACCCCACTCCAGACTGCCTGGAGAGACCCAGGGGGATGGGCCCCCTGAGTGGACACCCTTAGCATGGAGAACCCTAACCTTGTCCCCCCTCCCCCACCCTCCCCATAGCTGGCCTGGCCTGCTCCTGTGGAATGGCGAGAGGAGTGCAACTGGGCGGGGAAGGACATTGGTGTGAGTATTGGCTGCCCGGGGTGGGAGCGGGGAGGTCAGCCCCTCACTCTAGATGGGGTAGTGCTAAAACAGAGGGCTGCCTGTTCTGGCTGGGACGGGGGCAGGGGTGTCGAAGTGGCTGAAGTCTGGAGGTAGTGAGTCAGGGTCGGGGCTCGTGATTTTTCTTGGGGGCCTCTGAGTCATAGGGGGCAATGCAGGCCTGTGTTTCCCCATGCACTCATTCTGGTGAGAGGTGGGCTGGGCTGGTCACCAAGGGCACCCAGGTCCCTGTGGCCCATGTTAGTACTTGCCTGGGCTGATGCAGAAGAGAGGAAGGGGTGAGGGTGCCACTGGTGAGCTGGGACCCCTTAAGGCTGCCTCCTTGGGGAGGCTTCATTGTTCTCGTCCCTGCCTGCCCACTAGACTGAGTGCATGAATTTTGTGAAGCTGCTGCATGCCTACAATGGCACCCACCTGCTCGCCTGTGGCACAGGGGCCTTCCACCCAACCTGTGCATTTGTGGAGGTTGGCCACCGGCTGGAGGTAAGGCCAGGTCTCGGCAGAGAGGGGGGATGGCAGGGTAAGGAAGGGCCTGGCTGGAACAACTCCCTGCTGCTTCCAGGAGCCCCTGCTCCGGCTGGACCTTCGAAGGCTAGAGGATGGCAAAGGCAAGAGTCCTTATGACCCCAGGCATCGGGCTGCCTCCGTGCTGGTGGGTGAGTCCAAAGGCTGGAACTCCAGCAGAGCTCCTGGAACCCCTCGGAGACTCTAGAACCTCACAAAGTCCCAAGACCCTCCCTAGAGCCCCAGGGCTCCCCCTTAGCCACACTGACTCCCCAAGATCCCCCAGGGTTCCACAAGCCCCCCACCCTGAGAACCTCCAGCTTGGCTAAGCGGCCCTCACCCTGTCTGCAGGGGAAGAGCTGTACTCGGGGGTAGCCGCAGACCTCATGGGCCGAGACTTTACCATCTTCCGCAGCCTGGGTCAGCGTCCGAGTCTCCGAACAGAACCACATGACTCTCGCTGGCTCAACGGTAGGTAAAAGGCTGGTGGGGCTGTCAGGAGGGGGCCCTCATCCCCAACAGGCAGGAGCTGAGCAAGGCCCATAAAGAAGTGAGCAATGGATGCAGCCAGGTCTCACCAAGTACCTACCACGCGTCAGGCCCTGAGCTAGGCCCAGGGGTCGCAGGGCACTCAGGACAGGTATGGCCCACACCCTCTTTGAGTTCACAGACCTCAGAACAAATACATGATAAGATGAGTCCAATGGCCATGAGACCAATGAGGGAGTAGAGAGGAAGGGAAAAGGAGACTAGGTGATGGTGTTAGTGGGAGGGTTGGGGAAAAGAAGCCACTCTGCTGAGGAGAGGTGTGAGCTAATTCCCAAAGCACTGCAGGATTGAGGGAAGAGCATTGTAGGCAGAGGGAATAACTAGTACAAAGGCCCTGGGGCAGGAGCAAGCCAAGGAACAGATTCATGAAGGGAGCAATGATAAGGGACTTGGATTGTAAAGGGCCAGAGTAGTTTATTCTAAGTGTGATGAGACCCAGCAAAGTATTTGAAGCAGGAGTGAGGGCATCTGCTTCCTGCTAGAGAGGAAGACTCACGAGTGAAGCTATAACCGATACCCCATCTCCCTCCTTTCTTGGCTCACTGGTCTGGAGAACTGTCAGGGGTGAGGTGAGAGGCCCACCACTGGCCAGGGTCCCCTGCCTGCATGCCCAACTAGCCACGGTCTCTGCTGCCCTCTCGTGGCTGCTTCTTGACTCGCAGGCTCTGATTCTTTGGATTTTGTCCCTGTGGAGTGCTGTCTGAACTTGGTCCTGGAGGCTGGGTGGTCAGATGCTGCCCTGGGGGCTTCCGTAGGCCCGAGAGGAAGAGAGGCAGTTCGAGGGGTGGCAGCTTGTGGTTCTCAGAGCAGGGGGCTGGGCCAGGATCTCACTGACCCCAGACCTCCTGCTGCGGCCAGAGCCCAAGTTTGTCAAGGTGTTTTGGATCCCGGAGAGCGAGAACCCAGATGATGACAAGATCTACTTCTTCTTCCGTGAGTTGGCAGTGGAGGCCACGCCAGCACTGGGGCGCCTGTCTGTTTCCCGAGTTGGTCAGATCTGCAGGGTGAGGAGTCCCTGGGCCACTTCTGGTGATCCTGCCCCTGCCCCTTTGCCCGTCTGGGCTTCGCCCTCATCCCCTCTGATTGACACCACAGAATGATGTGGGTGGCCAGCGCATCCTGGTCAACAAGTGGACAACGTTCCTGAAGGCACGGCTAGTATGCTCAGTGCCTGGCGTCGAGGGTGACACACACTTTGACCAGCTCCGTGAGTGCCAGGAGTGGAGGATGCGGTGGGGGGAAGGGAGTGCAGGGATGCAGATCCTGGAGCCTGGCCGGCTTCCAGGGCTGTGCGCCCTCCCCCAAATAGGCCCTGTCCCTGCAGAGGATGTGTTCCTGCTGTCCTCGCGGGACCGCTGGACCCCGCTGCTTTATGCTGTCTTCTCCACATCCAGGTGAGGTGCAGGAGGTAGTAGGGCAGGGCCTGCTGGGCTCCACTGAGTCCCTGACTCCGCATATGTCTTCGCCTGCAGCGGCATCTTCCAGGGCTCTGCAGTGTGCGTGTACAGCATGAATGACGTGCGCCGGGCCTTCCTGGGACCCTTTGCACACAAGGAGGGGCCCATGCACCAGTGGGTTTCCTACCAGGGCCGCGTGCCCTACCCCCGGCCTGGCATGGTGCGTAGCCTGGGGGCTCCCACCATAATCCACTTAAAGCCTCAGGGGTGGAGAACTTGGCCTGGGTCTTCTTGGTGAATGTGATTTCTTCCTTTTGTTATGGGTGGAAAAGCGTCACCTTCCTCAGACAAGGTTCCTCAGGGGAAGGTCACATTTTCCCCCCTCAGACTCCCAAAGGCAAAGTTGGGTCTCCTCTTTCAGATTCCCAGGGCAGGGCTCTATCCAATGCCCTGCCCCACCCTGCCCCTCCGTCCAGGTTCTGGGAGGTCTCTCGCGGAGGGCTGCCCACCAGGCCCTCATACCCACATCCCTGTCATGCCTTCTCCCCACCCCCCAGTGCCCCAGCAAGACCTTTGGGACCTTCAGTTCCACCAAGGACTTTCCTGATGACGTCATCCAGTTTGCCCGGAACCACCCCCTCATGTACAATTCAGTCCTGCCCATGGGGGGACGCCCTCTCTTCCTACAAGTGGGGGCTGGGTATACCTTCACCCAGATTGCTGTGGACCGTGTAGCTGCTGCTGACGGACACTATGACGTCCTCTTCATTGGCACAGGTCAGGGCCCTGCCATAACCTCCCACAAGATCCAGTCCAGGCTCTTTGGCCTGTTAGTGGAAGCTCACCCTGTTCAGTCTCATCTCCACATCTTTGCCTGGGCTGTGCCCCCATCTCCTCCTGGATGCTGCTCTGATTGTTCCAATGCACATTCTTCACTGACCCAACCATGCTGAGGGTGGAGGCCTCAGAGGTGAGGAGACCCCTGGCCCTAGTTGTCAGAGCATGCAAGGAGTCACTCATCTCTTCTCATCCCTGCAGACGCAGGCACAGTGCTGAAGGTGATCTCGGTCCCCAAGGGTGGCTGGCCTAATGCTGAGGGGCTGCTCCTGGAGGAGCTCCATGTGTTTGAGGTGAGGCCTAGTCTCCGTTGTTTGGGGTACCCCCACCCCACTGAGCCTTGATCCCAGAGCCCCTCCTCCCTCTTAGGATTCAGCTGCTGTCGCCAGCTTGCAAATCTCCTCCAAGAGGGTAAGCGATCAGAATGCTTGGGGATGGAAGGGACCAAAACGTATTCCGGGTGCCCCCACCCCCATGCCTCCCTTGGTAGTTCAAAGCCCAGGGTTTGAGTAGTAGGCTCCTCCTTCGCTAGACTGTGTCACCTGAGACTTCAGTGTTCCCATCTGTCAAGTGGGGGAAGGGATCCCTGATCAATGGGAGGTGGGCACGGGGCGGCTTTCGCTCAGCCCGGAGCCCCTCGTGCCCCCTAGCACCAGCTGTACATAGCCTCGCGGAGCGCAGTGGCCCAGATCCCGTTGCACCGCTGTGCTGCCCACGGCCGCGCCTGCGCCGAATGCTGCCTGGCGCGTGACCCCTACTGCGCCTGGGATGGGGCCGCGTGCACGCGCTTTCAGCCCAGTGGCAAGAGGTGGGCAGGGTCCGGGGCGGGCCACCAGGAGGGAGTCTTTCGCCGCACCTGGCTAAAAAAAGAAAGGCTCATGGAAGCTGCAATGTTCTCCCCAGGCGGTTCCGGCGGCAAGATGTAAGGAATGGGGACCCCAGCACTCTGTGCTCCGGTGGTGAGTGCCCCAGCTGCCCCCACCTCTAAGCCTGTGAAGACGTGCCACCCCGCCCTGCCTTGCCTGAATCTGACATTCCCCTTGCCCTCAGACTCGTCCCATCCCAGGCTGCTGGAGCGGAAGGTGTTCGGTGTGGAGGGCGGCAGCGCCTTCCTGGAGTGTGAGCCCCGCTCGCTGCAAGCGCGTGTGGAGTGGACCTTCCAGCGCGCAGGGGAGGCGGCCAGCACCCAGGTGAGCCTCCCCTCCCGCCCCCGTCCCTGTCCCTGTCCGGTGGGACCGGACCCTTGTCCCATCCCCTACATCCAGGAGAGGCCCAGCCCTGACTAATAAGGCCTTTGACGTGCTCCCCACATCTAGATGAGGTCCAGCTCCGCTCAGTGAGGCTCCGCCCACCCAGACCCTTTTCGTCCAGTTTGGTCCCTTACCTGCACTCCACATCCTGGTGAGGCCCCATTCCGTCTAACTAGGCTCCTGATGCCCCCCCCCCCACCACACAATCCGAGAGAAGCCCCCCTCCTCTCCCCGCCTATTGAGGTCCCTGACCCGCCCCCCACATTCAGGTGACCCGGTTCGGGTTTCCACTAGAAGACCACTGGCCCCCATGCACCCAACCTTCAAATGTGCACCTATGGGCGCCCCTTCCCTGCTCCCTCTGGGCCGCTGTTGACTCTTTGCCTCTCCGGTCCGACGCTGGGACCGGGGACCCCTGTGCTGGACCCTGACGCCCCGCCCTCACGCTGGCCCGGCCCGCAGGTGCCGGTGGAGGAGCGTGCTGAGCGCACTACGCGAGGGCTGCTGCTGCGCGGGCTGCGGCGCTGGGACTCGGGCGTGTACCTGTGCACAGCAGTGGAGCAGGGCTTTTCGCAGCCGCTGCGTCGCCTGGCGCTGCACGTGCTGAGTGCTGCGCAGGCCGAAAGGCTGGCCCGGACCGAGGAGGCTGTGCCCATCGCACCGCAGGGCCCCAAGCTCTGGTACCGCGACTTCCTGCAGCTGGTGGAACCAGGCGGCGGTGGCGCGAGCTCCCTGCGAATGTGTCATCCGCAGCCCGCGCCGCGCCCACCGCCTCCGGAGTTTCGGAGAAAGGGCCGCAACCGGCGAACGCATGCTCTGGAGCCCCGCTCTGAGCGAGGGCCGCGCAGCGCAGCGCACTAGTGACTAGGCCATCCCCACGCCGGGGACTAGGAAGGCTACGACAGGCGGGAGAGGGGGCGGACAGACCCTGGGAGACGGACAGCTAGGGACCAGGCACACTGCGGTCCCCGGCTGAGGGAGACACCGACTGACAGGCCCTGGCTGAGGGGCAGCCGCGCTGGCTTATTTATTAATAGAGGATAACCCTTGAATGTAGCCCCAGAAAGGGTGGCCCAGGCCAGGCACAGGGTCCACGTCTGGTTGGCCAGGAGGAGGCAGAGAAGCAAGGCTTAAAAGCCACGACCCGGGTGGGGGAGGTGCCCGGAGTGGGCACCCTGGGGAAAGGACCTCCTCTTTGGGCAATGGGCAGAAAGCTGTGAAGGGGCTGGGCTGGTGGGGGTGAGGGTGGGGCAGGCCGACTGTACTAATGCAATAAACACACAATCAGCCGAAGCTGGAATGGCCCCAGCAGACAACCGCTGGTCCTAGGTCTTGCCTGTGTGGCCTTGGGCACCTTCCTAGCTGTCTCAGGACCTCAGTTTCTTCTGTCTAAGGATGCTGTGGTGAGGATTAAAGGTGGTTTCCCTGTGACTGAGTGGATTCTGTAGGGCCTTTGGGGGTACTGATATGTCCAGTATATTCTGAATAATATAGTTTCTGGGCTAAGTGCTATGAAGAAAATAAAATTGGGTGACGTGGAAAAGAATGTGAGCAGAAGACCTCACTGAGGGGGTGACATTTGAGCTAAATAGCAAGGAGCCAGCCATGGGAATATCTGGGGACGGAGCATTCCAGGAGGGAACAGCCAGCGCAAAGGCCCTGAGGTGGGAACAAGCTTGCTGCGTTTGAGGAATTATCAAGGCCAGTGTGATAACAGTGGAGTGATGGATTTGGGATATTTTAGGAGGTAGAGCCCACTGTCTTGCTTTGTCCCACTTGGGAAGGAAGGGTCCAACAGCAGAAGTTGGGCCCTGAGCTGGACCACTTCCTCCCTTCAAGGGTAACTTGCCATGCATTCTCACATGACCTTGTGTGACCTGTATGCCCTTGTGGAGGGAGAAGGATCAAAACTAATTGCACTAAGTGTTTCAGACATGTGGTTGTATTTCCATTCTCACGTGTACTGTGCCGGGGGGGTTGGGGGACGGGGGAACCACTGTTAGTCCTGTTTTACAAATGAGAAAACAGGTCAGAGAGGGGGCAATCTTACTCAGGTTGTAAGCTTAGTATTTTAAGTACCAGCCTTCAATCTGGGTCCACCCATTGACTAGCATGGATGCCTGCATGTATGGGGGTGTCTCTGCCCCCTTTTGCAGCTCCCAGAGCCCTCATGGCACTGGGATCCGGTTGTCCATCACCCCCAATCCCTGGAGCCAGCAGGTCACACAGTGGTGGATGCATGTCCCACATTTGCTTGGAAGAGATGACCCAGCTATGGGTGGGGTCTTTCGGAGTGAAGGGGTGGAGATACACAGGACCGCAGGCAAGGCTGCCATGTGAAGTGTTGCTGGAGGTTAGCCTGATGCCGTGGCTTGTCTGGATGAAGACAAGACCCGTGCATGTGTGGGGGTGGTGGGGTTCTGTTGGAAAGCCCCTGGGCACATGTACTAGTGATGGTACCATGTATGCTCTTGCCTGGGCTCCATCACCAGGTAGATAGTTCAGGCTGGCCCATGTGGGTCACTCCTCCCCTTCCCATGGCTGAGAGCTGTCTCCACTAAATATAGCCCAGTGGGCTGAGCTCAGGCCTATTTTAGGCCCAGGCTAGGTGGTGGCCAGGCCTTCCCCAAGCTCTCAGAAAAGCCACTGCTGCCTCCATCCTGTTCCTGCTACTGGACGCTATCATCAGCTCCCTGACTGCCCACCACCTGCTATGCCCGAGGAAACCAGAGAAGGTAGGAGATGACTGTGAGGGAAGGTCAGGCCCCAGGCCTATGACCCTGTGGACCATGGAGAAACCTGCCCCCTATCCCACTGACCTCACTTCCTTGACTAGTCATCAGTCACCATATCCCAGCTTGAGTAAAGGGACCTGCCCCCTATGCATTGAGGTAGGGGGCCTACCATGCCTGGAACGCCTCCTCAGCTCAGGCCTTGCCTGCTTCCCCTGCTAGGAACAGCAGGAAGGGACTGGGGGGAGCTACCCAGTTGGGGGAGGGTCAACTACAGGCTGTGCCCAAGTGGGTGTGGGCCGGGCAGATGTCTGGCTAGTTCCACTCTTCCTTCAGGGAGGAAGCTGGGATTGGGGGTGGGCAGTGGTTCCAGGAAGCATTTGGCCATATGGCCCAGGGAGTGGGAATGGATATGCTTCTGGCCTTGTCCAGCTTGGGACTAGGTGGCCCCAACTGGGTGAAAGTGGAGTCCCTTGGCCTGGCCAGACTGACTGCTAGTTAAGATTTTGGTAGCTGCCCACCTAACTGCCCCGCCACATGGAAAGAAGTACAGAGGCTCAGAGGGGCCAGAGCAGGGGACCCAGGAAGCTTCAGGTTTGGTGCTGGCCAGGATGCAGGACCAGCTGCTCCAGGGCTCCAGCTTGGCCCAACTGGTCAACTCCCCCCATATTTTCAACATTTTACACTGGGTGGGGGGGGGGGGATGTCTGCCTCCTCCTGGGGTCTTAACAATGACCTTTAGTATGTATTTTTCCTGGTAACAGACAGAATCCAATTTTCACTTTCAATTTAGAAAGTGTAGGAAAAGCACAGCCAAGTGCAAAAAGGGAATTTAATATGATACCCAACACCACCCTGATGAATGCCTGGCAGCATGTTTTTGTTTTACTTACTTTTGAGCATGTCAAGGGCCAGTTTCAAGCAAATCAGGCAGGTTGTGTTACTGCTCTGAAAGTGATAGACCCGGAGTCCCATCGCTCTGCCTCTATCAGGAGGCAGCCCTGCCACATCCCCCACTTTGTTATCTAGCTTCCAACTGGGCATCTGGAGGGCTTAAGGGGCCAAGATTTTTAAAAAAATCAAGTCAAAGAACAAGCAGAAGAAAATATAATCTTTAGAAATGACAAAATAAACACTTTGATAGGTCCAAAAATAAGTAATTAAAATCACAAGAAAAGTACACAGACCCCAGTGACTAAATGGGCAGAGGCTGTGAATGGATAATTAGGAGGCCAAACACATATTGGTCAGGCCCCCCAGGCAAAGAAATCCAACCAAATCAGTCAAGAAAAGCCTTTTCTCATCTCCCAACTTAGCAAATAACATCTGTGTACACTTATGTATATCAATTTTTTTTTTCAATGGAGATGCCTAATGGTGGTGGTGTTATACCCTCTTGGGGGCTGTGGACAGCCATTCTGGAGGACAATTCGATGACAGCTTTAAAAAAAAGTCCCTGCTTTTTGATCCAGTAATTCTGCTTCTGGGAATCTGTCCTTAATAACTATTGGGAAATTGGAAAAAACCTTCATACTCAATGATGCATTTCCTTTTCTAGGGGTTATTAATTTTGGAAGGGAACTGGTAACAACCTAAATGCTCAGGCAGCCTCAAAGGGATGCCTGAGGGAGACCTCAGAGGCATGTGAACCAGTTTGATAACAAAGGCAGGTCTCCTGTTGTGCTGTTGAGTGAAAACAGCAGGGGTCACAGAAGTACAGCAGGATCACGCTGAGTATGTTAAAGAAGCAGAGCCAAGGACAGGAGGAAAAGGCGCCAGCCGGCTAGAATGGGACTGCTGCTGCTGGGCAGGAGAAGGCACCAGGCAGTGTCTGGCCTGACGGCTAACTCACGGCGTCTGCAGGGAAAAGTGAGAGCAGAAGAGGCAGGAATGAATTTCATGCACTGTGGGTTTAGTCTTCCAAGGCTGATAAACTCCTCTCTAGAAGTGAGCAGACAGAGGAATGCCTGACAGTGCTTGAGGTGCTTGGAAGGAAACAACAACGTAAGCAAGTCAAGTGCACCTCCTGCTGCTGCGGGTAGAACAGGCCTATGGGGTTCTGGGGTCGTCCTGGCTCCAAATCAAGGGTCATTTCTGAGTTAGTTTTACGTGATTAGGAGCCAAATGCCCCTTTGTCCTGTTCCCATCTTCTCTGAGCCCCTGCTGCCACTGGAAGCCACCTAGAAGGGAGAAGGTGACCTGCTGGCTCAATCAGCCCCATGCTGCCCCTGCAGACACCATGGCACCGACACTGAGCTCGAGGAGCAGGGCACCGCTGGCCCCCAACCATGTGCAGGAGGTGCGCCTGCACTGTGTGGAGTCCATCAGCGACCTACACAGCGGAGGTGAGCGGGGGCAGGGAACGAGGTGGAAGCGCTGGGAGGGGGAGGAAGCAGGTGCACCTGCCACCCTCCTGATGCCCAATTTGCCCCACAGGTTCGCTGCGCCCCTACCTGGCAGAGGAGGCGCAACCATGGGATGAGCTGCTGAGCATCTTGCCGCCATCGCTGTGCGCTCAGGCCAACTGTAGCCCTGTGCACTGCCGTGGGGGCTTCCTGCTGCTGCTCGTGCTGCTGGTGCTCACCTGCCTGGCGCTTGCTGTGCTGGCTGTCTACCTGAGTGGTAAGGACAGTGCAGGAAGCCAGTGGGAACGGAGAGCAAGGAAGTGGGACTGGGAGGCCTTTCTGCACAGTTAGGGGGAGAAACTGCAGAGGCTGAGGCAGTGAAGGGTTGGGTAGGGGGTTGAGGGCACCCTCTGGCACCGGGCTGGGTGGGTGGGGAGTTGTGGGGTGGTATGCGGTCTGATAATCCCTCATTCCCACCTGCTGGTCCACAGTGCTGCAGAGCGAATCCCTACACATGCTGGTGCACACACTGCGCACGCAAGAGGAGATGCTCCTCAAACTCCGGCTTGCCAGCCTCAGCCAGCTGCGGAGGCTCAACTCTAGTGAGACCCGAGCACCCAGTTGAGATGTCACTTGGACCTGGGGCCTGGGGGTGTGTGTAGGGGGCAATAAAGTGGCCATTGGCAGGTTTCTCCTCTCCCACTGCTACTCCACACTACTTCCTTGGTGAGGTTTTTGTATAAGAGCTTGATCTGACCCCACAGCTACCTGCCCACCTCTCCTGACTTCTTCAGGCCAGGCCCAGCCAAGCCTTCTGGCACCAAGGCCCTGCTCTGGGTGGCTCAAGGTCAGAGGAAGTGACACCAGCCTCCTGGCTCCTCCTGTGGCCTGTGAGCACCCTCTAGCCTCCCCCAGATAGCAGGTTCAGAAGTCTAGAAATAGCTGCTCCCACCCCAAACTCTGCCAAGCCTCCCAGTGGAGGTCTAGCCTGAGCTGTCAAAAGACAGGCTGGGCTCTTAAGTAGGAGGAGGAGAGTCACCTGGGGAGAGAATGTCTTGGAGGGCAAAGGTGAGATGGAGATGGGGAGACCTAGCTAGACCTAAGCTTAGGGTGGTGGACGGGGAGGGAGGGCAGGCAGAAACACCTAGGAGCCAGGGCCACAAAAGGCTGAGTATTCAGTTTAATTATCTCTAATAATCTTTAAAAGTCAGCACATAAATCGATTCCAGGTAGCCTCACCTCCCCACCTGATGTGGTGGCATTTGTCCAGATACCATTCCCCCCCCCAAGGAAGTGGTTGATCCCAGGGAAGCAAGGCCTGAGAAAGGAAAGGGAAGGGACAGCCCTCCTACTGCCTGCCCCACAGCCCTGGGACAGGCACACATCTGGCCTGGCCTGAGACAGGGCAGGAAGAGGCCACAGGGCTGAATGTAGGGGCGAAGGGCCTGGCTTCCAGCTACCCCTGCCCATGTCTGTTTTTGGTTTTGTCATTAAAAAAATAAAGCAACAATTCCTGGCAGGGACCAGCTGTTGCACTGTCTTCTGTTAAAAATGTGGGCAAGGGTGTGGACACTCTCCTCTTCAGTTGGTCCTGCCTCACAGGATGTCTGCCCGCTTGTCCCGCACACGGCTGCGCGCCTTGGTCCGGGCTTTGAAGGCGGCAGCGTTGTATAGGTGCTGGAGTGGGGGCAAAGAGTGATGATCTGGTGAGCTGGGGAGGGGGAGGCCCAGGGCTTCTCCTCCAGCCCCTACAGAGCTCCAGGCCTCCGGGCTACAGGAATGGAGGAAACATAAAGGTGCCCAAGGGTGCAAACCTTCTCAAAACGTGAGATCTTGCAGGCCTTCAGGGCAGCAGCATCCAGCACCAATACAGGGCCCAGGCCAAAGACGTCACGGAGTAGCTCGTTGTTCTGGGAGCAAAGAGGGCAGTGAGCTCAGGCCAGTCTGAAGCAGCCAAACTCGGTGCCCCCTCCCTGTCCGCCTCCCCACCTGGAGGTGGTGGTGCATGCCTGATCCTAGCACATCCTTGAAGGCAGCATAGATCCGGCGCCGAGCCCAGCTATCCACATAGAGCACCTCGAGCCCGAATCGGACGGTCTCCTCCTCACATTCGCCGCCCTGCAGGGTAGAGGGGTCCACATGCCTGGGCCTGGCAGCTGTGCCTGGGGATGCACTCTCGCTAGGATACATACGTTCTCACACACGTACCTCAACAAAGTGTAGCACAGCGCGGAACGTAGAGCGCTGACGCCGGCGGTCAGCCTTGGCACGGTACTTGTTGCTGTCAGTGGCCAGAGTGCGCAGGGCACTGCAGAGGGCCTCCATGTCCTTGTAAATAAAGTCCTCCTGAAGCGGGAGTGACGGAGGGTGTGTGAGCAGAAGCCTGAGCTCTGCTGGCTCTCAACATGGAGCTGCCCAAACCCTTCCTTTCACTGAGGAAGTCATTTTCTTCTCTGCCCTTGAATCCCTTCTTGGCCCCTGCCTGGGCCCCACACCCCTGTTCAGAGTAACCACCATAGCATCTGGCATCTGAATTTGTTTTGGGGCTACCCCCTTCTATAATGACCTCAGGCTGCCCTGTTTCCTGTGGCATCCCCTGCACCCAGCCTGGGATGGGCAGGTAGAGTCAGCAGGCACCCTCCCTCTGCCCCCACCATCTCTCACACCTCAAGGTCCCGGGCAAGCTCAAAGAGCAGTGCGATGGTTTCGCCGGCAGCGATCCGCAGGTTCACGCTTTCGCTGGACAAGAGCTGGGGCAGCCGGGACAGCTGCCTGGGGAAGGGGCAGGCTGAGCTACATGTGTGGGCCAGAGGCTTCTTCGCCTTTTCCCTCCCACTCCCAGTGGGAAGTCAGCCCTACCTGTCCAGGATGTGGCTCATGTGGATGCTGGGGCAGATGGTGAGTAGCAATGCCCAGGCCTGCAGGGCAGCACAGAGCAGGCCATGCAGGCTGACAGGGAACACAGGGGCTGTGGAGCCACCCACACCACAGGGCCGGCTGAAGACACCTTCCAAGCAGGTGAGGCAAGAGACCAGGTCCTAGGGACAGAGGGAGGCAGGGGAGTGGCTCAGGGGCAAAGCTAGGGCCTAGGTGCTCTACTACCTGTGCCCAAAGGCCACTTACCTGGACATCGGCGGCAGCCACGTAGCAGCCCAAGCCAAGAGCAGAAGCGCACTGTTGTAAGAGGGCAAAGACAGGCCATGGTCAGAGGGTGAGCCTGGGTTCCCAGCCACGGGGCTCACCCTCAGAGTAGGGGAGCTGGGAGGCAGTTGGAACCCACATCTCTGCCTACAGATTAGGTGAGGGAAGGGGCTCACGGGGCATGGAAAACTCACATGGAGCCGGGCAGAAGGGCTGGCTGTGCTGTCACTAAGCACAGAAACCAGGAGGGGCTGCAGGCTGTGGAATAACTCCTCGCCCCTGGGTCCAGGGCCCAGCTGCACACAGAGCAGGCCTAGCACAGCAGCGGCCAGGGCCTGTTCCTCGCCCTTCCCTGCAGGAATGCTTTCCAGTCAGCCCATGCAGCAAGGGTCAGCACTCGGCCAGTTCAGGTACCCCCTGTGCCTCCAGGCCTAACCTTTCTTGAGGCACTTTTCCAAGGCATCGGACAGCGTGAGGCGGCGCTCCAGCAAGAAGTCAGGGAGTAGGCGGGACGCCAGGGCCAGGCGCAGGCTCTCAAGAGCACCTTGCCGGGTCTTGGCACTGGGGGAATGAAGAAGGGGGTGTCTTGTGGGCCAGCCCTAGCTGGGTCACTTTTGGCATGGGCTGAGCAGGGACATGGGTGTAGAGGCTGGCTGGCAGTGACGGGTACCTCTTATCTGTGAGGCAGTCCACATACTCCTTCAACTTCTCCTCAAGGTCTTCCTGCTGGCCCTGCTCATCCACGGCATCCCCCCCTGCAAGGCCAGCTGGTCAGCCCTGCTTCTTGCCCTAGCCCACAGAGCCCACACTGAGTCCCTGCCCAACTCCCACCCACTCTCACCAAGGCTGTCCTCTGCTGCAGTGCTGAGAAGGCTGGGGCATTCACTGGTGGTGCTGCGGGCCTCACTGGCTGCCTCATCCTCACTGGAACCTGAGTCAGCTTGGGTACTGCTGCGGGCACCTGGGGAGGGTGGAACGGGGCACTTGGCCTGCCTTCATTGATGCATGACGACTGGAGGTACCTCACCCAGCCTCATGACCCCACAAGACAGAATGCTGCCCCTCTCAGAGATGAGAAAACCGAGGCTGAGGTGGGAGGCACAGGGGCTGATGCAGGGGACACTGAACCAGGAAGCAGGAGAAAGGGAATGAGGTCTATCTGCCAGAAAGCATCAGGCACCAGGCCCAGCCTAGGAAAACCTGACAGTCTTAGTGAGCAGAGCCTCCCTGAGACCAGAGTCTGCTTTAAGGAGGACACTGATAGCCAGGTAGAGGCTGAAGGGGCTGCATGGGCCCCACTTAGGCCTGTGGCCCAGCCTGGAGTAGGGGTATATCCAGGAAGATCCTGGGGGAGCTCAGTCACCAGCCCGGATTATGCCCCAAAATGGCCAAGGCAAGGGTCGGGGGCTTAGACTATAGAGTCAGACAGACCCAGGGTTCAAATCTCAGCTCCACATCTTAACTGAAGTGTAACCAGATCGGGTGCCTAGCCTTCAAGCTTCAGTTTCTTCATCTGCAAAACAGAGGTGCAAGAGCACCTTTTTCGGGTAAGGCAAGTGAAGACAAGGACTAAACAAGTGACTAGTTATGGCTCATCTGTGGGCCAACAAGTTCACCAGGTCACCCATCAACCCTGGGGGCAGAAGCCCAGCTCCTAGTGGATGTGGGTGGGTGCCCCAGGCTTCAAGCATACTGTCTTCTGAGCTGCCCTTGGTCCATCCCAGGCCTTCAGCCCTGGGTGGATGGACACACAGGCTCCTCCTGACCCTGGGAAGTGCAGAAAGTGGAGTTGCCCCTGACTGCAAAAGCACCTGAAAATAGGTGAACACGGGATTGTCAGGGTCAGCAGATCTGGAACAATCCTGTGTATGGGTTCTGCCCACGGCCAGGGGCTGACTTTGACAGGTTCTGGTCACCAGGCTGGCCCTACTTCTCAGGAACTACATACTCTGTGTGCCTGGACTTTGTCCAGCAGGCACACAGGCCTCCGCTCATATCCTCTCTGACTACCCTACTTGCCAAAGCAGCCCAGCCTTTCTTCATTTGCTCCACTGTGTTGGGGTCACTTCAGATGCCAGGCCTTTGCACAACTTGTTCCCTCCACATGGTACACTCCTCTTCACTTGCTCAGGACCCTCCCAGAAGCCCCTCCCTTGAGGCTTCCTTGGTTCCTAAGTCTGGGGCTTACATCACTTAGTGAACTTGTCCCCCAGCACCAGTCCTTCTGGAATGTTGCTACTCTTAGATGTCCCTCCACCCAAGCCCATTAGGGCGGTGACCAAGTCTGAGTTGTGCCTAGCAAGCATCTCATCCCTGCAGAGTAAACATATGTGTTTACTGCACCAGGACACTCTCCTGGTCGACGCTGATAAGCGCCTCAGGGCTACCTCAGGCACCAGGGCCCTTATCCACCCTCTAGGGCCAGGCCCACCAAGGCCAGAATCCTGCAGCTTCCCCATCACCCCCTCCCTCAGTTTTCCCGGGCAGGCCAGGCCCCTCGCCAACTTCCTAGTCCAGTCCAGGAAAGGATCAAGGATTGGGGAGGGGTCGGGCTTCCTGCTCTGTGCACCACAGCAGGCAACTGGGGTGGAGGAGCAATGGGGAAACCGAGGCCGGGAGGTGCCGACCCGATTAGGGCCAGGAGCGCGGGCTACTGACCGACGAGCAGCGCGCTCAACTTGGGCGCACACGTGGCCCCTGCCTCCTGGGACACGTGCCGGCTGCGGGGGAATTCGGGGAGGAGGTGACAGACTGATCCAGGCAGGAGTCCCCGCCCAGGACCCTCGGGGACACCGACAGGGGCCCATGTAGGGCTCCCGCTCGCCGGTCAACAGTTGCCCAGTGACCCTCACTTACCCCCTCGGCGGCGCTGGCCGCCCTTGCGGGACGCATTGCCTTTATGGGCGCGGGGCATGCCGGGAATCAGGCGCGGGGGCGCGGGGTCAGAGGTCCAGCAAGCGGGGGCTCCAGACTAGCAAGACGCTGGCGGGTGCGCTGAGCTGAGACTTGGGCAGACGACGGGAGCCGCACGCCGCAGGCGCCACCATCTTCGCGAGGCGCCCCGCCCTGCCAAACGGGTCGAAGCGCCCCGCCCTGCTAAACGGGTCGCCGGGAAGGCGAGTTCTCGGCCCTTCGGTTCAGACCCGCATCCACGTGGCCGAAACTACTATTCCCAGGGGGCTGCGCGCGCGCAGATTACCGCCGGCCTGCTGGGCGCAGAGCACCTCGGGAATTGTAGTCTACTTGTTGTACTCATAAGCCCACGACGCTCCAGCTGAACTATGCACCCACAATGCCCTGAGTACCCCCGCACCATGTGTACATATACACAGTCGTTAACTCTGAAGCTGCCCCCTTGGAGCCGCCCACCATGGCAGGACCGGCATCTCGTGGCAGGACTTGCAGACAGACACTCATGACAGGAAAAGCATGGGGCTTGGTAGAACAGGGGGAACAGCCAAACAGCAGGCAGTGAAAGAAAAAGTGACTTTATGATGAAAGCAGAGTACAAACAACAACTTAGCACTTACAGACCTTAGCCAAGATCTTTTTGGGGCCCACCTGCCCCCGGACGGGTCTCCTGTGATCTCTCCATGGACCCAGTGAGGTGTAGGAACAGATCCCTGGGCTGGCAACCCTAACCATCTGGAACCCTGACTCTCCCCAGGTCTGCTTCCTTGTCAAGAGGGATCAGCTGATCTCAGAGGGCTTCTGGTTTTAAAATGGTCTGTTTTTTCTGGCTCCTTCCACTCCCTGGGGATTCCATGGGAAGTGGGGTGTGTGTATTGGAGGAATGACTGTAAGCTAAATAGAACAAGAGTGGGACAGAGTCCCTCGTGCAGGACTGGGAAAATGGCAACAGGGACAAGAAGGTCAGGGGCAGGTGACTCCTGGCTCTATGCTGCTTCTTCAGGCCTGGGCTCCTGGCAGGTCGGGCCAGCCCAGCCCCGGTAACAGCGGCAGCTGAAGGACTCCCAAGCTCCAGGGCTGCCATTTGGCTGCAGGTGCAGAAAGGCTTCCATCTCTCCTGGGTCTTGCCGGGCACAGCGCCCATGGCCATGGCACCACTGGTGACTGCAGGCCATGGCTGCCCTTGTCACGTTGATCACATAGGGGCCCAGGGTGCCCACCAGATAGTCATGGAGCTGCCAGCACGCCTCCTGAGAAGGAAGGGATGTATCAATGTTCCTGCTCCATGGCGCTGACATGATCTCTCCCCACCCTGGGACCCCAGCATGGGCTGCATGGCAGGCTGGAGGAGGCAATGATCACCTTAGAGCTGGAGAAGCTCAGATCCCCCCAGAGCACCACGCCGGCTGCCCCCAGTGCAGCGCTCACACCAATGGTCTGCACGAGGTCATCCTAGAGACAGAGAGCTGCTAAGCCAGGGCTGGGCTGGCCAAATCCATCTGGGCCTATCTCCACCTTCAAGAAACTTTCCTGGCTCATTGTCATAATCTGATTCCATCTCTAGAGTAGAGCCCCTCAGCACTGCACCTCCGAGCGGCTTCTCAGGTCCTCTAGAGACTGCCTCCCCTCAGAGCAGGGCTCCAAAGGCTGGGCCTTGCCTTCCCTCTCAAGATCTTCCAGGGCAGAGTCATACTTCCTTGTCAGATGCTCCAGGACAAGACCTCCCCGCTCAGAACTAGATCAGGGCCTCCCCCTCAAATTCTTCTGGGCAAGGTCTTCTCCTCAAACCTTCCTAGGATAGGGCCATGCTTGCCTATTCAGACCCCTAGACCTCAGCTTTCACTCACCTGGGACAGGAACCTCCCAGAGCTCCGGTGTGTGAGGCGGGCATAGGCCAGGACGGGCAGAGGATGTGGGTGCCCAGCGAGGGCCACACGGAAGGCCTCCTCCAGGCGGTATCGGACAAATGCCTGGTGGTGAGCAGGCGGCAGCCTGGGTGGGAGGTAGATGCTGGGGAAGAGGGCGCTGGAGGCAGCCCAGAGCCAATGCAGTTGGGTGTTGCGGGCGAGGGTGGCTGCGTGGCAGTGGCCTGTGTAATTGGAAGCCATACCGTGCCAGCCATTGCCACAGGCTGGGAAGCGATAGAAGCCCCAGAGCCCATAGGGCTGCAGTGCCTGGCCCAGCTGCAGTGTGTCCTCCATCAGTGCACGGGCTGCCTGTTCAAAGCCAGTTTGGGCCTCGTGGAGCTGCTCCTCAAGGTCCAGGTCAGGGAATACCCGCTGAGCCCAAGCCCATGAGGCTGCCTGATAGGCTCGGCGGCGGCCCCAGTTCCCGGCCCAAAGTGGACTCCATTCCTCCCAGTCCAGCACTGCCAGGCCAGTGAAGCCGGGTCCCAGGCTGTGGTGGATCTGGTAGGCAGCCCGTGCCAGGTGGCGGTCAAGGGGCACAGCCTGGGGGATGCCCCCATTGTGAGCTGTGCCCCTGGGCCCAAGGTAGGGATAGAGGCCAAGCTGGTTCTTGTAGAAGATGGTGATGTTCTGGCCATGGAAACGCTGGCCACGGTTGGCTGTGATGCCCAGGGCCTCTAGTGGAAGGTGCACTCCAAAGCGGGTCTTACAGTGTGCTGAGGGTATGTTCCACAGCACCGAGAAGGGGCGTTCAGGGGCCTGCAGCAGGGGCTGGCCACACCCCAGACACAGGGCCACCCCTAGCACCAAGGCTGGGTTTAGCTGCATGGTCATGCCCCAGGGATGGAAACCTGCAGGAGAGAGGGAGTGTGAGCTTAGTCTCCAGCCATGGCCACACCTTCCATACAGCAGGGAAAGCTGGGAAAACTCCCCCAGCTCCTTCCCACAAGGATGGGGGGTAGGGAAAGCATGGCCCCCAAGGGGTCCCATAGGCCTCTCAGAGCAACTACACCTCGAGCTATCCTGGGCAGCTCCCCTCCCGTGTTGTCCATCTCTGTCATGGCACCACTGTGCCCTCTGACACCTCCCCCACCCCCAGCTCTCACAAGTCCCCTTCTTTCCTCTGCCCATCTTGTTTCCTGCCCCAAGAACACTCAGCCCCGACCTTGCCTGGACTAATTCCTACTCAGCACTCAGGTCTCTGCTGTGACATCACCTCCCCTAGGAGGTCTCCTGGATCTCCAGATGGAGTGTGGGCACTTGGGCTCCCACTGTCCCAGCATGGATCCTGCCACTGTATGCCTATCTGTATCCCTGTCTATTTGTCCCCTTGGGTTGAGACCCTATCTGTCTGTCTAGTTCCCCATTATCTATGCCCAGTCCAGGGCCTGACACACAGTAGGTGCTCAGTGAATGGTGGTGAATGAGTGAATGTGGAAGGGAACAGACACCCTGTCCCCTGGGCGGGGCAGAGGGCAGGTGTCCCTCCACTGTCCCAGGGCCAAGGTAGATCTGGAGGCTTCTGCAGGGATAGGGGACCTAAGATGAAGCTGGGAGGCGAGGGTGGGGGTTAACAAATAAACTGTCACAGCCACACCCAACAGAAGCCTTTATTCAGCCACCCTGACAGCTCTGAGCCAGAGCCATGGAACCATCTCCAGGCCCCACTGGCACTCAGGAAACATGCCCAAGCTAAAGCTGCCCCCAGCGGCCAGGGGCTGAGGTATGGCCAGTGGGCTGAGGCTGGTACTGTCCTGGGCAGTCAATTGATCCAAAAAGACATGCCTTGCCCTGGGTGGCCCTCAGATGTCTTTCTCCATCCAGAATATGGGGCATCCTCTCAGGTCTTGGTATTGTGTCTCCAGCAGACTTTGTGGAGGGGGCCCTGCTGGGGGTGGGGGTGAAGTGGTGAAGGGTTCAGGCAGGGGAGGAGGTGGTGGCAATGACTGCCCCTTGGGGGCTCTTGGGGCAGCTTGGGCAGTCAGGCTAGGGGCCTTGCAGCGTGGCCGGGGGGAGGGGGCTCTGGGGAAAGCACTGAGTAGGTTGGCAGGCAGCCGTTGGCTGGTGAAGACCAGGCCCTGCACAGGCTCACCCAGCTGGTAGCCCAGGTGGGCATAGAAATGCAACTGGTCATGGGTAGTGAGGTGTAGCCGGCGGAAGCCCCGGGCCTGAGCAAAGACCTCCAGGCCCTCCATGAGGCGTCGGCCAAAGCCACGGCCCCTCAGGGCCCGGGCCACCACCACTGTCTCCACTAGGAGGCTCTGGGGCCGGTCCAGCACCCGTGACAGGCGGGCATGGCCCACCACAATGGGAGCTGCCTCGGGGGTGGGGTGGGGGCTCAGCAGCATCAGGCAGAGAGGGAAGGCGTCTGAGGACTGGCCCAAGGAGTGCAGGCGGGAGGCGCGGCTGCGGGGCCACTGCTCATTGATGAGGTCTGCACAGGCATCCAGGAGCTCAGGTCGGCAGTGCACAGGCTCCAGGGTCAGCTCAGTTGAGCCAGGACTGAGGGTCATCTCTGGATGGCATGCGGAACCCGGGGTCAGCTCAGCTAGCCTGGGGCTCAGAATCAGCTCTGGCTGGTGTGCAGGATCCAGGGTCAGCTTGGCCAGGTTGGATCTCAGGGTCAACTCTGGCTGACATGCAGGATCTAGAGTCAGCTCGGCTGGACTGGTACTCAGGATCAGCTCCATCTGGTGTGTAGGGTCTAGGGTAGGGGTCAGCTTGGCTGGGTCAGGACTCAGAGTCAGCTCTCACATACATATAGGCAAGCTGAGTCAGCCTGAGAGCCAAGGTCACCTCCTGCTGGGTTGCAGGTGTGTCAGTGCCAGGTTGGGGGTTAAGGCCACAGTCTCCAGGTAGTGGCATCTCCTCAGGCCACAAGGGTGCTCCTCTTGTGGACAACAGCCATGCTGGGCTGTGCCAGGAGGAAGGATAGGGTTGGGGCAGGGAGGGGCTGACACAGTGCTAGGGGGGCCATGCATCCTGGAACTGGTGGGCTACATCTTGTCCCCATACTTACCTGATGGCACAGGTGACCTGGAGGAGACCCATCCCCTATACCTGGGGGAGCTGACTCAGGTGGAGAGCAGAGGGGATAGGTCCAGGGTGTCCCGCCCCACACTGGACAGACGCTGAGGGTTATAGGCTTGGGCAAAACCCCAAGAACCCTGGTCCCAGCCTGTTCTGGCTACAACTTTGTCAGGACAGTTGATCCAGCCCCATACCACCGTGGCTGGCTGGCCATCAGACAGAACATACAAACTAGACACCACGACCCCCTGCCTAAACCCACCCAAGGCTCCCTTAGGAGGGAACACAGCTGCCCCTAGGTGTTCTCCTGTTCCTCCCTTCTCCCTACATTCTAGGCCCCAGCCTTTTGGACCACCTGGGCCGTGCCCACCACCTAACCCATCGTAGGGTGACACTTACCCACCCATCAGGCTGTTTTCCCCTCCCTGGACTACCTTCCCTGCCTGGGCACAGAGCCCATGGTCCCCTCCCCAACTTTGCCCAGCTCAGGACACTTTGATTGGGTATGGACCCAACTGTCTCCTCAGATGCAGCCCCAGCAGCTCTAGCAATGAGCCTGGCTCAGTCACACAGCAATGGGGCTCCTGCGGGCCTGGTTCCCCACTGGCCTGAGTTTCGTAGCCACCCTAGATAAGGACCACAGCTTCCTTCCTACATCTACAGGGGTGTCCAACGGCCACCAGGTTGGGGGCCCAGAGCTCCTGCGCCCAAACTCCATTGTTTGCCCATCCTACCCTAGACCCTGCTGGCAGCACGGCGGGAAGGTCTATGGTGGGGGATTTCTGGTGGTGGGGGCCTGCTGGGCCCCACCTTCTACTCACCTGCTCCAAAGGGGACTCCTGGCTCCCCTTCCTCACCGCCTCAGGAAGGCCCCCGGAGCTCGAGGCCAATTCCACACTGGTCAGTAACTCCCTCCCCTCACACCACATTCCACTCAGAGGGCTATAAGCCCCTCACCTGCATCAGCCACCTTCGCAACAGCCGCACCCCCTGACTAGGAGGGAGACAGCCCAAGGGGCCGCCCCCAGGCCTGGAGCCCCAGACTTCCCTGCGGGCTTAACCCCTTCAGCGCCGACCCCACCCACTGTGGGCGGGGCTCCTGGTTCCTCAGAGAGGAGCAGCAGTCTCTTCTGTGCTTCAGTTTCCCTGTCCCTCCTAGTGGTGACAAACCGTGGAGTTTTGGGCTGTGGGGGTTTCGGGAGTTTGACTCTGGGTGAGTGTGGCTCGGCATGCTCTGGGGGGGGACGACAGACGCAGGGAGAGCGTGCGGGGAGGCATAGCCATTTGAGGACCGCACGCGCGAAGCGGACGGGAAGCGTGGGGGACAGTGAGGACAGACACGTCGCGCGTGGGGAGGGGGGCGGTACTGACATGTTGAAGCCGGACTCCGGGCTGCTCCGCGTCCTCGCTCGGCACCGATGGGTATTTCGCTGTCTCTGGCTCGGACTCCTCGAACCGCCCGCTCTGGCCCCTAGCGGTGCGGCGGACACACTGCAGTTGTCGCGTCTCGCCGAGAGCCACCTGGCCCGGAGTCCCCGCCCCCGTTCAGTACGTCATAACACTGACCGCACGCAGGCTCGGTCTCTGCTCTGGCTCCGCCCCTGCCCCTCCCGCCCCTGCCGAGCCGGGCTCTGCGCCCTGCACGTCAAAGCCCCGACCAATCGTAGGCTCCATCTCCCACTGGCTCCGCCTCCTCCTGCCCCGCCCATACAGGCCCCGTCTCCGGCTCCGTGCGTCATCGCTTAGGTCCCGCCTCGATTCCGCTACGCCGGGGCCCCGCTCCGTGCTGCAGTGCCCAGCCTCGGCCGGCTGCAGGCCCCTCCTCCAGCTGGCTCCGCTTCCGCCTCACTGTGCCCCGTCCCGGGCTCGGATTGGTCTCGTCCTGGCTCCGCTCAGTCTCGGCTCCCGTCGGCCTCCTATCCCAGTCCAACGTGGAGATGGTCAGATGGAGCTTCCTCCTGAAATTTGGGCCCCACCCTGGAAAGCAGCCGCCCTCGGACAGACATCGGATCTGAATGTGAGACGAGACTTTCCTGTGCCCTCTGGATCCTGGCGCCTGCACGTTCTAGGCGCTCAAAAAATAGCTCTTGAAGTGAGAATCATGTCTACTTTATTTGCGGGGCTGTGGCCTCTTAACGGATTCGGGTGTGTGCAGGGCTGGTTACTATCAACACACAGTAGGAGCCAAAGGGCTCTACCTCTATAGCCGGACAGTCTGGGTTTGAATCTCAGCTTCTCCATTTTCTGGCTGTGCAACCTTGGGCAAAGTGCTTACCCTCCCTGTGTGTGCCTCAGTTTCCTTATAGCATTGCGTTAGGATTAAATGAGTTAGCCTACTTAAAATGCTTAGCACAGGACTTGGTGAAGAATAGGCGCTCAGTGAATGTCAGTTCTTGTGATTGCTGCAGTTTAAAGCTCAGTGTCTCTGGAGGAGATGTTTATGACCCTGCTGGGTGGGTGCCCGAGGCTCTAACTCTATGCAGTTATCCCCTTCTGTAAGCATGTGTGCATGTGCAGACATATGCTCATGACGGTGTCTGAGTGTATTCCTGACTGTGATCATGACTTGTGTGACTGTGCCTGTACTTGAGAAAGCTGTGGCCAAGCCCAGAGTGCATTAGGTGCTCAGTGTGTGCATCTGGTTTGTGACCAATCACCACATGCCTTGCTGCTCACACCATGCTCCCTTCCAGCCAGGGTAGCAGCGACATTTGAACTCCACAGCCATCTGGGCCTGATCCTCAAGAAAGAGGGCACCTTGTAGGGTCAGGGGCCCACCACCAGGCGTGAGCTTGATGGAGAAACTGGCAGGGTTGAGGATGAGGAGGGCCTCGGGATGGCTGGGGTGCCGGGTACAACGGCCATGGCCTGAACACAGGACTTGACTGCACAGAAGCGCTCCACTGGTCACATTCAGGATGAAGGGCCCCAGCGTGGTGTCCACATAGTCCTTGATGGCCTGGCACGATTCCTGGGTGGGAGGGGGAGTGTCAGGGACACCATGGCCATGGATGGGCCCACCTAGGGCACTGAGACACTCACTTGCTGGCCAGCCAGGACTGTAGGGGTAGAAAGGGTGGGGCTGGCAGCACCACCCCTGCCCCCACCCTGGGCCTGAGCTCACCTTGGTTCTTGTGTTCTCCCAGCTCACCCAGAGCACCACTCCTGCTGCCCCCTGGGCCGCACTCTCCCCCACGCTGTGCTCCAGCTCATCCTGGGGAAAGGGACAGCATTGCTCTGTGGGGCCTCCCTCCCTCCTCACAGCAGATTGCTGTACCACCACTGGATGGGACAAATAATTCAGAACCCCCACCTGGGGCTGCTCTGGCCCCAGTGGCCAGAGGCAAGCTTGTCCCCATCCTAGCCTGTAAGTGCCATGCAGATGGAGACTACATCTTTCTTATGAATGCTGAATCATCTGTGCCTAGCACAGAGCTTGGCACACAGTAGGTGCTCAAAGAATGAGAGAATGAATGGATGAAAGTGCCCCAAGGCTAAAGTGCCCCAAGGCTGTGTGGCCTCTGTTGCTTAGGACCTAATGCCTGACAAGGTAGGCTACAAGGTGGGCAGGGCCACAGAAAGAGACTCACCAGGGGCAGAAAGCGGTTTGTCGTGTCATAGAAGATCTGGACGTAGGGCAGCACCGGCAGATTGGGGTCCCCAGCACCCACAGCCACACGGAATGCCTCACCCACACGGTGCCGCACATACATCCGTGCCTTCCCCGTGCCCTCCAGCGCTTGAGGCATGTAGATGCTGGGGTAGAGGGCGCGGCTCTGGGCCCACAGCCAACCCAGCTGGTCGTTCTGGGCACGGACGCCCAGTGGACACTGGCCTGTGTAGTTGGGGCTTAGAAAGTCATAGTTGTAGCAGTCAGGGAAGCCGTAGAAGCCCCAGAGGCCACGAGGCCGCAATGCCTGTCCCAGCTTGAGGGTGCCTGCCATCCAGGCCTCTGCAGCCCCCTGGAATTGGTCCTGAGCTGCTGCCTCCACCAAAGGAGCCGGCCAGTCGGGGTGCTGCCCCTGTACCAGTGCCCGTGAGCGCTGCCGGTAAATGTCCTTGGTGTCCCAGTTGAAGGCCCAGCGCGGGCGCCATGCCTCCCAGTCGATGACTGCCAGCCCTGAGAAGTCAGACACAGGCATGGCCGTCAGGATGTCCTGGAATGTGCGGGCCAGGTGGGCATCCAGGCTGGCATTCTGGGGCAGGCCACCAAATACAGGCTCCCCAGCAGACGTGTAGTAGGGATAGGTGCCCAGCTGGGAGCTATAGAAAATGGTCATGTTAGGGCCACGGAAGGTCTGTCCCGGGTTGGCCACCACATCAAAGACACTGACATCCACATCCACGCCGTGCCTCTCCAGGCACCACTGGGTGTCTGCATTCCAGACGGTGGTGAAGGGCTGGTTGGGTACCATGGGGCCCCTGGAGCCTTGGGCCATGCTGAGCAAGGTCAAGAAGAGGGCGCAGATGGGAAGCAGGTGGGCTGCCATGACACAGGGCGGGTCGAGGGAAACCTGGCCAGGGGAGGCAGAGCTGAGAGCAGGCCTTCAACTCTCTGACCCCTGCTTAGGGCACGAAGGCCAAGCCCCCTGCTCATTAACCCACCCCTGTTCTGGCTTCAGGTAAACACTGGCCTGCAGGACTCAGGGAGGTCAGAGGGCAGAGGAGAGGCCTGGAGGGGAATATTGCCAATGGAAGACACATCCGAGTTGCCTCTTTGACTGAGCCTCTGCCTTCTGTCTCCTGCAGGCCTTGCCCCAGCCTGAGCTCACCCACCCCCCTTCCCCAAGAGCCACATAAGTCATGACATCTCTGTTCTGAGCAGAACAGCTAAGAGCCAAGCCTTCAGCCCCCAGGCTGTCCTGACTGATGAGGGGGCCTTTCCTATGTCTTCCCCTAGGAATCCTGGCTAGCCACTGGAGGGAGGGATGCTCAATGACCAAGGACAGATCAGCACAGCCCTCCTGTACACCCACCAGTCTGCCCACTTTTCCCTGCTGACCTCATGGCTGAAGGGCCTCATCCTCCAAACTTCCTGACCCTGGGGTGAGGGCCTAGGCAGGGCTCATCGTGATTCTGTTCCTCAACTCTGGCTCCAGCAGCACCAAAGGCTCTTAGAGGAAGCTGCTGCTGGAAACTCTGAGCTTTTGTAAGGGGTCACCCCACCCAGTCTGGGGGCGGGCTGAGGGGCGGACCATGGGCTGGAGGGCCGGGAGTGGCAGCAGAGCCACTTCTGCACCCCTAGCAAAGTGCCCTTGTAGGCGGGTGGGGCTGGGCTGGAAGTGGCCCCTCCCACCCTGTCAGCACTAGGTCAGGGCTTTGTGCTATATTTGGGCTGGGGTGGAGGTGGAGGCAGTGCTGGAGGGGGCCGTCTGGGTGGCAGACCCAGCTGGGCGGGCCTGTATGTGCTACTGAGTCTGCTGCCTTGGGACTGTCTCCCAGAATGGCTGTGTTATGACACTTGTGGGCTCTGGATACTTTTGCCTTTGTGGGCCCCTTCTTCAAAAGAATATTTTAAAATATATTTTACAAATATGTTGGTATGAAGACAAATATAATCCAGACTGAATTCATTATTATATACTATTAATATATATATTTTTCTGATTAAAAACAAAATTAAAACATGTTTATGGGCCCCTAGAAGTATTGTGGCCCTAGGGTCTGTGCCTAGTGGATAAGTCGTCCCCGCTTTAGGGACCTGTGTCTGAAAGGCACTGTGTTCGTGAAGTCAGGGCTGTGTCGTCACCCTTTGTATACATCTTGGGTCAGTGACTGTATCTTTGTGAAGCTCTAGTTAGTGACCATCTGGACCTCTGCACAAACTCCGGTAGAGTGTATATGTGTGAGTGTAGACCCAGTGCCTGGGACTAGGTGTGTGTGAGGCCCTGTTGTCTTATGACCATGAGACCCCATGTTTGCGTGACCATGGGGAGAAGCGCGAGTGTCCAATGACTACATGTTTGCTCATTCCTTTGTGGTTTCACTTGTTTGCTGATTTGGAAGCTGGTTATTGAGACCTGCTAGGGGCCCAGGCCCAGGCCCAGGTTTGCCTGCCAGGGTGGGGTGAAGAAGACACATCTCTGGCCTGGGTGAAAGTGCTGCCTGGATTTATGGCCCAGTCTGAGCCTGAGTCAGTGACCCCCCTGGCACAGCTGTCACTGGAGCAGTGACACAGATGGCTACCATCTGGGCCTGGTCCCCCAGGCTAGCTAGGATGGAGGAGCTGGCAGAGCTGAAGGAGAGGAGAGCCCAGGGTGCTGGAGACTGTGGGTACATCAGCCACGACCAGAGCATAGGATCTAGCCACAGAGGTGGTGGCCGCTGATCCGATTCAGGAAGCAGGGTCCCAGATGACAACCATTAGGCTCAGAGAGCCTGGCACAACTCCCAAGGGCTGAGGGGACAGGAAGACAGTAAGACAGCCCCTAAGCCCCTCTCCCCGAGGCTCCATGCTGCCTCCTAGTGCCCCCAGAAACCTAGTTCTGCAGCTGGCACAATCTAGCCAACCAGCAGGCCAGCATTCTCTAGCTGACCTCAGTGGAAGGGAGAAACTCTAATGGTGGAACAGCAGGAAGAAGCGGGGATACCCGAAGCCCTTCCTGACTCCAGGGCCCTGCTCACAGGCCTGCTCCTGCTGGGCTGGTCTAGTTGGATTGGTCCAAGTAGTGTGTGTGTCTGAGGTCAGTCCAGCTCCATGGTCTAGCCATGCCTGCTCTCTGGTTGTGCATACCTCAGGCCCCTGAGCCACCTCACCCCCCCATCACTCCCACCCACTCACCCACAGGACAGCTCTGGCTGTCCCTGAGTTGCATTTTCCCAAGGCTGTCTTCCAGGTCCTTCGGGGCAAGTCATGTGATGTGGTCACAGGTTTGTATGGAGGCATCACAGCTGGGTGGGTACAGGTCACAGCTGTGTACGGTAGGTCATAGATGTTTGGAGAAGGTAACAGCTGTGTAAGGTCACACAGGTGGGTGATCACAGCTTTGCACATAGGAGGTTACAGGTATGTAGGGGTAATAGCCAGATGGGAAAGGTCACAGCCGTGTGCGTAAAGTCACAGGTGTGCCTGGATCACCAGTGTGTTGGGAGGCTACAGATGTGGGTGGGGTAGCTCACAGGTGTGCATGGGTCACATCTGTGTGTGGGAGGTCACAGGTGTGTGTGGGGGTCATAGCTGGGTAGGGAAAGTCACAGGTGTGAGGGAGACGGGTCACAACTCCTCCTTCCTTGCCCTCCCTCTGTTGACTCCATCATCTCATGGCCTTATTGACCAACAACTGAATCTTCTCTCCAGCAGGCCTCTCCCCACCATGGCCACGAGCACCCGGGAACTCTTCCACTCCAGCCTCCTCCTCCACCACATGAACTGACATCACCCTCCCAGTGCAACCACCCAACCCTTCTCTCCATTTTCTGCCATCACCAGCTAGAGGGATGAGGGATCACTCTGCAACCTGAGTTGACATGGATTTGGAGGGGCTTGCTTCTCCAGGCTCTGCTCCCCTAACCACCCCCTCACCTACATGCTACTCTGGGGAGCACTCTCCACTGTTCAGCATCTGACTCACTCTTCGAATCTAGTGTGCATCTCCCCCTACACTGTCATCCCCACAAGGACAGGGGTCTTTGTTGGTGTGCTTCACGAACGCATCCCCAGCACCCAGCCCAGCGCTGGCACAGGTAGGTAGTCAGTGTGTGTACTGAACAGGTGAGACAGTCTCTGCCACCAGGCAAAGTCAGGCTTGATGCCACTTGAGGGCTGTCCCTCCTGCTTCTGCCTGCGGCAGACCCCCAGTTACATCCCAGCCTCGAATTCCATATCCTCAGCTGTGTTCTGACTTCCTCCAGTCTTTGCCCATGCTTTGCTCCTAACTTCAAGCTTCTCTCTCACCCTTCAAAACTCAATGTAGAAAGCACTTCCTCCCCTGAGTCCTTGTGCTGGGCTGCCCTCCTCACTGCTTGGCTCTTTCTTGAGTACCTGTCTCCCCAGAGCCAGTGTTTCCTGAGGGCGGGGTCTGACTCATCAGTGACATGGACAGGGGTACCCCAGGTGTGGGTTTGGAGGCTGAGGGGAAGGACAGAGACCTACCCAGGGTAACTCCCTTCAGAAGCAGGGGGAGTGAAGCAGGTCTGAGTTGGTCTGACTGCTCTCCACTGGGATAGCTGGGGACAAGCCATGTTCTCCAATGGTCAGGACAGGGCTGACCTTTGAGGATGCCTCCCCCTTGCCCCATTCTGCATCTCTGCAGTGGGACAGGGACTGGACCTCAGGATTCAGATCCCAATCCCTTGCTTGCCACCCCCCCCACCCTGCCAACTATACCCAGTGGAGGACTGTGATCTGATGTGGAGAGAATGTGTGGCTGGAGTCCACTGCCTTTGAGAGTGGGGAGTGGAGGAGACGCCCTTGCCTGTGGGAACAGAACGGAGAGGTGGTCTGGCTACTTGCCCAGCCAAGGAAGATCAAACATTTACTTCCCCTGTTCTCCCTGGGTGGGCAAGGCGAGGCGACTGGCACTGGCCCAGCTGGGGAGACAGGGGCAAATAGGAAAAGCACAATGACCCCCGTCTCTCACACAAGGCTGGGCCCAAATGCTTTCTAATCAATATGGGGAAAGCAAGGTCCTTGGGGTGGGATATGAATCTCTCCGCTCCTTATGGCTCCTGCCCCAGCAGGACAACTGCAGAGTGGGCATCTCTGGGCCCCCAGGTCCCAGTAAATGCATTTTACAGATAAGAAGTCTCCAGCACAGAGTCTCACAGAGACAGAGCTGAGCTTACACCTCATGGAAGACCCTGGAATCTCTCTCACATGCCCTGGCCCAGGTGCAGACAGTCCAAGAACAGAAGTAGTTGTTTCATATTTAATTTATAAAAGAGACCCCAAAATAATAATAATTAACTATCCAGGGGCAGAGCAGTAGGATCAGGTCCTCCCCGGCCTGGCTATGCCCCTCTTTTCTTCTCTGGCAGGGAAAGAAGGGACTTCCCAGGGGACTGCCCCTCCCCCTTAGAACAGGGGGATGAGACCTGGTATGGATGCCCTGCTGGGCATCCCAGGGGCTCTGCCCCCTCCAGACTCTAGTTCTTCCACCCCTTACAGGCTCCTACTGTCTAGCAGAGCCCTTGTGGCAGAGGCCAGCTTGCCTGGCAGCCAGGTGAGAGACACTCACAAAGTCCAGGTAAGGGCCAGAGCTGCCAGAGCCAGCAGGTTAGTGAGGTGGGACCCAGCCCAGGCCCCACTGGCACCCCCAGCTGCCCGCCTATGGTCCCACTGGCATTGCTCACCGCCCCAGCCTAAGTAGCACTGGCAGCGAAAGTGCGTCTGCAGGTAGCTGCGGTCGGCCCAGCTGAGCTCCCCCTCTGGTCGCAGCTGGGGCTCACCAGGTGTGTGGCTAGGCACTAGGCGGAAGCTGCTGGCACTGAGGTGCAGGAAGGTACTGGCGCTGGGGTCGCGGCGCACACAGCGCCCGTGGCCATGGCATTGGGCCCAGCTGCAATACTGGGCGGCCCAGGACACGTTGACCACATAGGGGACCAGCAGCCGCATCAGGTAATCCTTGAGATACTGGCAGGTCTCCTGGGGGCAGAGGCCAGGGATCAGGGTCAGCGGCCTCAGCCCACAGGCCCAGATAGAAACTCTGTGTCCACACCGTGGTGACTGTACCTTCTTTTAACAGTGCACACATGTGTACATGCACATATGTGCCTGAGCCCTCACTGTGCCTGCTCCTACTGAGAAGGGAGTGGGGGCAGAGACTAGAGCCCAGTAGGGCAGGCGGGGAAGGGTGGAACTCAACAGCTGTTCAGGACAGCATGTCCCCTTTCCTGGGAGCAGGGGAAGGGGCCCTACTGGGATCAGGGATGCCTTGGGTGGGAGACAGATAAGGAGGCCAGACTAGGTTTGCCCACCTTGAGTGGCAGCCAAAAGTCTAAACTCTCTGCCTGTCCTTGCAGATGCAGCTCCAGTAAGCTGGGTGGGTTACACTTACCGTGCTGGCGGTGTACCCTGCATCGCCCCAGAGGATGACACCGGCTGCACCCAGGGCTGCACTCTCGCCAATGGTGGAGATGAGATCCATCTGCGTGGCAAGGGAATGGTCACTGGGGAAGACTGAGACCACAGAGTGAGAAGAACAGACAGGGTGGGCAGGCCCCAGCCTGTTCTGACTTGCTGACCCCCCAGCCTAGTCCTCCCTTCTCACCCCCAGATGGAGGCTGTTTCTCTTTCTTGTTAAATGTTTAAGCCACTTCCATCCCCACTTTGGGGCTCTGTTTCCCAAGCCAAGGGCCCACCTAGGCCTAGGCTGTATCTATCAGGGTGGACTCCAAAGTCAGAATGCTCAAGTCCCTACTTTGCCCTGGATTTGCTGGGAAGCTTTGGGCAAATTTCTCATCATCTCTGGGCCTCAATTTTCTTATCTGCAAAATGGAGATAATGATGTCTCCCTTTCACAATATTCCAGGAAGAATGAGGTGAGGGGATGTACAGTTGCCAGTGAACTATGAGGCAAGAGGCTCTCTGGTAACCCAAACCTGCAGTGGTTCCCTGAGGAAGGCAGCAGGGCCCTAGGAGGCACATACCTCGCTAAGCCCCGTGAGCCTGCGGCTATAGGTGGGCCGTGTGAAGACGTAGACCGGGAGGGTATGGTTGGCATGGTGGGTGTGAGCCACTCGAAGGGCCTCCTGAACACGGAAGCTGACAAAGTTGCGGCCATGGGTGGAGGAAGCAAGTGTCTCATCCAGGTAGACAGAGGGGAAGAGGGCCGTGCTCTCGGCCCACAGCCAGGCCAGCTGGTCGTTTCGGGAGACCTCAACATCAGGGCAGCGGCCTGTATAGGTATCCCAGTTCTGCGCATAATCGTGGTTGTAACAGTCGGGGAAGAGGTAGAAGCCCCAGAGGTGCCGAGGCCGAACTGCCTTGACAAAGCGCAGTGTCTCCAGCATGAACTGCCGTGCAGCAAATTCAAACTCGTATTGTGCCTGCTTGACTACACGATCTGATGGCCAGTCAGGGTGGCGACTGGCCACCAACTGGCGTGATGACCGGCGGTACACATCCTTGTCTTGCCAGTTGCGCACCCACACAGGCCGCCAGTCCTCCCAGTCGATGACTGCCAGCCCTGCAGGCTCCTGCATACGAATGTAGTGCTCCACATGGTCCCGCAGCATCTTCAGATGGGCCCAGAGGCTGCCATTCTGTGGCACGCCACCATGCACAGACCTCCCTGCCAAATCAAAGTGTGGATACAGGCCCAGCCGGTCACGGTAGAAGATGGTGATATTCTGGTTCACAAAACCTTCATTGGGTGAGGCCTGCACATCAAAAACAGTCAGGTCCTTTTTTGGGTCCAGGGGCACCTTGAGGCGCGGGCCGCAGTCTTGTGTGGGCACATCCCATGCTACCACAAAAGGCCGGCCTGTGAAGATGGGTGGTGCTGTGGGCTTGAGCTCTGTGGCCCATGCCACCGCCAACACCAGGGCCAGTGTGACGGTGGGGCCCGAGCCTGCCCACATGCTGGGGGCTGCAAGAAGACGGTATCACCTGCCTGGCACCAGCTCAGGAACTGGGGGAAGGGTGAGAGAGAGCCAGTCAGTCTAGACAATCCTGGAGAAGCCCACCTCAAACCCATCCACACTCCCAAAGCCCATGCTGTGTGGGGCACCATGCCCAGGGCTGTTCAGACCCTGTTATATGGCTGTAACAGGTGTGAGAGACCACAGGCCACTGAGGGGCAGGCAAGACACCCTGGGAACTCACTGCCAGGAGCATAGGCTCCTTCCTGGAGCAGGTGGCCTACAGCTGGGCAAGGACCTGTTAGGTCTGTGATCCCTCTGAGAATCAGACGAATTGAGCTGTGGACTCGATGCCCAGAGACACACATGCCTGCATCCCACCCAGCACATGGTTTCAGAGAGCCGCCAACCAGACGCCCCACTCTGTATCCCGTGAAGAACTCTTGATCCAGAGAAAGAATAGTATTTGGGTAAGTAAGGCAAGGCACAGCTCATACGGCGGCTCCCAGCCGGAACACAGCCTCGGAGCTGGTATCTGTGTAGCATCCGCCCAGCAGAAGAGTGAGGCTGTCAGGAATTTGTCTCGAGCGCAAACACTCTCCCATGCTTGACGGAGGCCCTGCGGGGACAAAGGGGCAGCGGACCTCCCACGGCGCCGCCAGCAGACCGACGCGTCCCTCCAGAGCCAACGGGAATGCGTGCGCCCGACAGCCAGGCGGGTCCGGGCTAGAGCTCACTCCGCCTGGCCTTTGTGCGGGACCCCGCCCCCGCCCCGCACGTGGGGCCTGGGCCCGGCCGGGTGGGGGGTGGGGCATCCGGGCCGCCTCCGTGGACGCATCCCCGGGGGTTAAGAACCCAGCTCACGGGGAGAGAGCCGCCAGGCTTGCACTACCCACCCTCACCTCGCGCGGGGCGCCGCCGGGACCTGCGCCATGGCCACCGCCACCCCGGCCCAGCCCGGCCCGCTCCGGCCTTTTGCCCAGGCACTGGCCCGGCTCGGCGCCTCTGCTAGCTCCGCCCCCACCGGCCCACGGGCCCTTTAAGAATCCAGCGCGGAGGTGGGCCCGGGGCAGGACTTGCGGCCGCGGCGGGAAGGTGTGCCGGACTTTCGCGCCGCCAGTGCTGCGTTTCGGGCTCCAAGGTCCCCAGATCCTCCGCCGAGGAACGTGGCCACACATCCGAGACCCCTCCGAAGGGGGCTTTCATCTGGAGTCTCAGCCGCGAGCGCCAGTCAGCCCGAGATTCCGCCCCCCCCGCAGCCCGCGGCCGGTGGTACAGTCCTCTCGACTCCGCGGCGCGGCCAGCCGCTTAAAGGGACAGCAGACGGACCGAGTCAGGGAGGGAATAAAAGAGGTGGCGTTCCCCCGCCTGGCCATAAGGAGGTGCTGTGGGACCCCAAGGCCTTGGCTGGGGACAGCGGCGGATCTGGCTCTGCACCCGAGTGTAGCCCCTAGTCCTGGGGCCCCTTTGTGTGGAAAGGGGGACGGTGACCAAAGCCGATCTCCGACCTGCCAGGACAGTAATACCCGGCCGCCTACGGATCAGGGCTCCCCTCTCCCCATTCCAGGATCTGCAGGGAAGCCCCTCCCCCTGCCAGATTTGGGGAGGGGGCCGAGCACCCGCCTCTTAGCCCTCTGGGGGCTGTGCCGAGGCAGTGGTTGTCCTGGCAACATGAGCTGTGGGTCGCAGCGTCGCCGGCCGGGCAGGGGGCCGGTAAGCCCAGCAGGACCTGGGGGTAGGGCGCTCCCTTGCCCCATACCTGGATCAGGGACAGGCTAATCCCTGAGCTTCCGGGTCCCCTCCTGCTCAGTCTCTGGGGGGCCTGTGGGAGCCCCCAGGGCTTCCTTTCAACTCTGGGGAGGCTGCCACCCTTGCAGAAGTTCCTGGCCGGACCGCGGGAAAAGACGGCTCCCCCGGGGCTCCACCTGGTATCCTGAGCCCTTTCGCCCCGCAAGCCCCTCCCGCTGGGGTGCAAGGTTGGAGCTGGACTGGGGCAAGACCTCCTCCCCTCTTCCTAGATCCGCTCCTCCGTGCGGGGTTCAGCTCCCCAAAGGGCCCAGGTCTGCACCGCCAGCCCATTCCCCGCCCGAGCGCCTGGGAGGAGAGGGAGGGAGCCCTGCCGTGAGCGCATCTATGGGGGTGCAGAGCAGTCGTCTGCGCTGGGCTCACCTGTGTGGGAATCCGTCGGCCCAATAGGTCGGCGGCCTCCTTCCTTCCCGGGGTAAGCCTCTCCAGCCAAGCTACTCGCGCCAGCTGCTGCCCGCCGGGCAGCCGGCCGGCGACTTGATAAACCCCATCCCCTCCCACCCGCTCCCGCCTCCCACCCCAACCCTTTCTCCTCACTTCCTGCTGCCCCTCCGAGAGGAAAGAGCCAGGAACAGGCGCGGGGGCGGGGACCGCTTTGACCCTGCTTTGACCCTGTTTCCCTCGGCTTGCCCTGCTGGCTGACTGCCCTCTCCACCCTTCCCCTGAGTAGGCCCTGGCCCGGGGAACTGCACCAGGTGACAGGAAGGCTGTGGGACCTGGCTCAGGTGCCAGCCTCCTCCACACCAGCAGTTTCCTTAATACTGAAAGCTCTTTTCCCCAACCTTCCCTTGGGAGTGAGACCCATCCTTAAATCTAGTAGTGTGAATGGAGGGGCCCTGGTGGTGGTGCTTCAGGGAGTCAAACTACTTGGGGGATGCTCAGCTGATAGTTCCCCAAAGCAGGTGGTGAAGAAGGGAACCAGCCCTAGAGGGGGTTTGGGGGAACTTCCAGGAGCTGAGTCAATTTTTTTCCACTGAGAGCGGAAATGTCCCAAGTGTCACAGAGTGGACAATGTATTGATGTGTGTGACTGTGCAGGATGGGGGGTGGGGCAGGGACTAGAAGGGTTCTGCAGGGTGCTATTCTACTGAAGGACGTTCCTGGGTGGATTTCTGAGACACTGCAGAGTAGGGGGTTCCTTACAACATGAGTGAGGAAAGGGTATTCCTGTGGGAAGGGGGTGCCCATAATGCAGCTGGCCCCAGGGAGGGCTGTTGCAGGGTCCCAGCTGACCCTTCCAGAGGTGCGGACAAATCTGCACACCCTCAAATCACCCTAAGCCTACCCCCCTCACCCTACTGGGCCACCTCCCAAGGCCTCTCTCCTAACAGAAGGCTTTATTCAGTTGGGGTTCTAGGGGAGGTGGGCACATATCCTGGAACCTGCCCTTGATGACCAAGGAGTCCAGGACATGGCATGGGAGGGCGCTGTCCCTGTAGCACCGTGTTGGCTCCACAAGGGACACAGCCTTGGAAGCTCCAAGGGTGGGCCCCTGGGGAAACAAAGGCCAAGCCAGACTGTCCTAGGGCAGGGACACTTCCTCAGGCAGCTAGCAGGAAGGAAGTGAGCACAGCCCAGTGGGAGGGAGTGGGGAAGCAGTGTCCTGACCCCCATTGTTTCCAGCTTTGGGGTCAGCTGGGGCAGGCCCAGCACAGGGAGTTCCCCCACACTGAGACAGTGGTGATGGGAGATGGGATGCCATCTGGCCCTGGGGCAGTCAGTAGGGGGGTCAGTGGAGGATGACAGAGCCTTATGCCTGGCATCTTATCAGGAAAATGGAAAGGTGCCCAAAGAACTGCAAATCCAGGCTGCACAGGATGACCCTGCTCTGGACTTGACAAGTTTAAGCTCCAAAAGACTGGCAGGCCAACTCACCAGACCCAGAAGTCTGGGTCCTTGAGCTCCCTCCTCCCTAACGGGGAGTTGGGCTCATGGCCAAGGGCTACATCTAGCATAGAACAAGCCTCAAAGCGAGCCCCGAGAAGTGTAGGCCGAAAGTCCACAGGACACAGGCTGCAAGTGAGAAGACAAGGGCAGCAGGGAATAGAGGAAGTATTGAGTGGCTGAGCTTTGCCTGCTGGAACAGAAGCCCCAAGCCTACTCTCCTGGTGGTATCCACAGGTAGCCCTGGGAAGAGGCAGGTAGGTTTGGGCTTTGGAGCCTGGCAGTAGGCCAAGGGCGTGGTGGCATCCATTTGGCTGCTGTCCACCTAAGGCTGGGCCTTGGAGGTCCATTGGGCTCAGGCTGTGAGCTCATATGGGGTCAGCTGGCACTACTGGGGGCAGGACAGCTCTTCCAGACCTATCTGAGATCACATTCTCACCTCAGGTCAGAAAGGCAGGGCCAATCCTTAGTGAAGTATCCCAAAGCCTTCCAGTTCCAGGGATCCCCAACTATTGAACACAACAGACCAGTTGAGTGGCCCTCTATCCTGAGGTCTGTGTGAATGCACTGCCACCTGCTGGTCATGGCTGGGCTGGCCGCAGGCTGGGCTCAAGCTCACCCTGAGCCTTGCTGGAGATGAGGCCACCAGAGTCCTGGGCCCAGGCCTAATTACTGAGCCTAGGTGGTGGTCTAAACACTGGGTGTCACAGCTTCAGAGGATGCCACTCTTGTATGCAGGGTCTACAAATAATTTTATTGAAACAATGAAAAACACAACAGCCTTCCTAGATTGGGGGCCACCCTCCCCAAGCCATTTCCCACACTCTTGAAGCACAGAGCTTGCACAATAAAGAATTAAAAAAAAAAGTCATTTCTATGTAGAAATCAGACTCTGCCCCCAAAACATCATGGACTAGACTATTTACAAACTTTCACATTTTAAGTATTCCTTTTATGGTTATTCTCTTCTTTCTGTCCTTACCCAGGGTCTCCAGTACTTTCCCTTGACTGATCCTGAAGGGATGAGTATACTGTAGGGGAAGGGATGGTGGGCTCCTCAGAGCTACTGGCACCAGCCCTTGGGTGCTCTTCCTCACCACAGGGTGGTGGATGGTCTCCTCCCAATGTGTATGTGTGTGGGGCTGGTGCAAAGGGAATTAGACAGAGTAGGTGGGTTGAGGCAACTCCCCATAGGCATAGGCATCCATAGCCCTTCCTGATCCCATCTTGTGCCCTCTCAACTGGGGGTGGGGTGGGAGGGCAACAACTAGTTGCAGTGGGTAGGGATCAGCCCTGGGTGAAGGAAGAAGCCTTCCACACCAGTCCCTACTCCTACTAACAGCCAGCAAACTATCCATCCATCTGGGGGTGGGAACAGATGGACAGGAAGAATCAGGCTTGCATTGCCCCCAGCCTCTGTTCAACACAGGAGGAATCGAGGTAGCAAATGGCTGAAATGCTCCAACAAGGGGGTAAGGGAAGTGAGGGAAAGGAAGTTCCCACTTCTGTACAGCTCTGACAGCCCAAGGGCTGGAAGAAGGCAGACCTTGCTTGTAAAGTGCTATAGCCCCTAGCAGGGCTGGGCCCTAGGCAAGCTTGGAAGAAAACAGGCCAGGCAAGGGCACAGGAACCAGGCATTCCTGACCAGTATATGTCCTGCCATGCTCCTTGTAGAGATTGCTGGGGAAGCTGGGCTGGTAACTCTGCCATTATCTCTTGCCAACCTCCAGCCACCTCTTGTCCACATACAAACCAACACCCCATCAACATTGCAGGACTGTCCCGCTCACAGCTGAAGATTCCAGGCCAGTGGAGTTTATTCAGAGTTGTGGCCCCAGCCTAGGTTCCACAGTGGAAGCCACATCTTAAGCCTGGGGTTTCTTGCTGGGGCAGGGGGTGCTTATGCCTGCTACCCTCCAGGCTCACACCTCATAGAGGATCACAGGGAAATCCACATGGATGCGGGGGGGATCCAGCTTCACGATGCCCTGCCAGGGAAACAGAGGATAGTAAGGGCCAGCTCAGGGCCCCTAATCCAGGAAGACTTCCTGTTCCTCCCAGCTCCTCCCCCAAGAGCCCCCACCATGACAGCAGATCCTATCTGGGTCTACCTCTACACACTCAACATAGGCTCTGTGACCACTGCCCAGCCTCTCACCTGAGGAATCAGGTTCTTATGCACCCGCCTCAGCTTGGCCCGCTTCTGCCCATTCTTGGTGACGATTGTCTCCTCATAGAACTCGTGAGCCAGATCCCCATCCTCGTCATAGAACATGGAGCTGTGTAGAGGGAAAGGAGAACAGGCTGGGCTGGAGCCCCACATCTGGTCATGGCAAATGCCACAGATCACAGGGAAGTGTGCCCACCCCAAAACGGGAAGGAACAACCTTGGTGGGAGAAAGGGAAGAAAATATGCCTGGAGAGTCCCTTGCTTAGGGTCTGGGGTCTTCGAGAAGGAAGTGGGGAGTGGGGTGGTGGCCAGTGCTACTCTGTCAGACCCAGAGAAGAGAGGCCATACCAGAGCACAGCCAAGGCAGCCAAGGCCAGTTCTCATCACTGGTTTGTTTAGCAAGAATAGCCATTCCAACATCAGGCCCTTGCCTTCACCCAGGACTTCTAGAGTGGGCAGGGTAGTGGCCTGGCATGTTGGTCTCTCTCCAGAAACACTGCTGGCCCAGGGCCAAAGCCTGAGATAGCAGATGCCTGAGGTAGGAGGGAGCCTAAAGGGAAAAAGGCTGCATTCCCCCCGCCCCCCCAGCCCTCAGGTGGCTGGTGCAGCTAAACTGTTACTGTTAGGTCTCCCTAGTATCTACAGCCAATCTCCAGCATCACCCGAGTGCCCATCCCCAGAGGCCCAGGAGGGCCAGGCCAATCTAGTGCTCCCATCTGGGCCCCTGGGAGAGAGGGGGGAGGTCATTGCTCCAGATCTGGAGAACATACCTGGATGAGGATCTTCTTCCCCAGGCCCCATTCCCAACACTAGGGCCCAGTCCTGCTTTCCTGGTCACTACCCTCAGAGGTACCCGCCCCCCACCGTGGGGAACGCAAACAGCCAAAACAGAGAGTCATTCTCCCCTAGGAAGAACTGGGGTAGGGGGAGGCTAAGAGCCTTCAACTTGCAGGCTGGGCTGCAGGGGATGAATGGAAGAGGTTCTGAAGTCTCAGGGAGGCCCTATCTTAGCTTTACGGTGCGGAGACCCTGCCCAGGGACAAGTCTCAGGACCATTCTTCCCCGAGGGACACCTTCAGAGCAGCCCGAGAGCCAAGAACTGACTGCCTGGCTTTCCCAACCCCTTGCTCCTATGGGGGCCCGAAATACGGAGTCGTCCTGGCTCGGGTGTAGGGGTACAGCGGCGGGAAATTCCCATGACGCGGGGCGCCCGGCTACCTGCCTGTCCTCCCTGGGGCGGAACCCGCGCCCTTACCCGCGGCGCGTGAATACGAAGGGGGGCACGACTCGGCCTCGCGGCCGCACCAAAGCTTGTTCAGTGACCGCCGCCTCCGGGCTGCCTCCCCCAGCCGCCGAGGCGAAGGGCCACAGGCCTCGAGCTTTGGAGCCGCTGGCGCCCATGTCAGGGACGCCGGCGCATGGCGGGCCCCGCGGCCGCTTCGCTCTCACAGGGCCGTCAGCGCCGCCATGCCCTGCCTCGCCCTCCGCTCGCAGGTGCCACTGTCGCCGCCGCCGCCTTCCGCAGGCTCCGCTGTCTCCACGGAAACCTCACTTCCGCTTCCTCATGCTACTCCCTCTGATTGGCTGCTTCTCTCATCGGTCCGCAGGGCGGGACCAATAGCCGCCCTCGGACGCTAGACATCCCAGCATGCACTGTGAGACCTCAGATCCCAGCAGGCCACGCTCTCTCCAGCTGGGGCATCCCCCACCCAGGAAAGCGGTGGCTGTGTCCTCCTGGCTTTCTCTTCGTGTATGGCGGCTCCGACGTCCCTGACCCCAGAGGTCAGGTCCAGCGGGCGTGCCCAACCACTAGGGTCCCGACCTCAGGCCAGGCCGCGCGGTGCTTGTCTTGGCCTGATTCTATTCCCACACTGGCTTTGCAATCACCACTGTCGCATGTGAAGAAGAAACCGAACCTAAGGAAAATTAAGGAATTGGCCAAATGTCGTATAGCTACAGTTAGGTCTGAAGGAGTTCAAATTCAGTGTTCTTTCTAAACTCACCAGAATGCATGCATCATGAAGAGAGAATTAACAGCTGTACCTTCAGTGCCATGAGCAGTGTCTGGTCCACAGTAGGAGCCCAATAAATATTTGGTGAAGCGCCTCCCACGGCTCGGGGTGGTGCGTGTGCATGTGTGTGTTGGGGGGCGTGTGGTTCCCCTAAGCTCTAGGTGCAGCTGATATTCCTGCCCCCACCACGACCTGAGCTGCAGGGTGCTGAGTGATGACTGAGTACATATCTGTACCCCACATCCTTCACAAATTGGTCCCATGGTGACTTCGAAAAGGTGCTCTGTGAGCCTGTCCATCACCCATGGCAGCCAATGGCATGAGGGGCAATTGCGGTTGAGGGCCCATAATAAAGAGTCCACAAGTAGGGAGAATTCTTAAATCTTTATTCAGCCAATTCTCGCAGGCCCCAGGCCCTGATGATGACTGTCACCCCCACCCCTTTCCCCACAGGAGGCATTCAGCTGAGGCCACAAATATTACATACATTCGCACACATCATCAAAAATACCCAAAGGAAAGACCCTGTCTTTGATTGGCAAACAAGGCACGGACCTGGGCCAGTGCTTACACTCACACAAACCCTGGCCCAGGGACATTCTCCTTGGAGGAGGCACTGAGGCACTGTTGCTGCACTGTGAGCCAGCACTCCCTGACCCCAGGTGTGTGAGGAGTCAGAGGGCACTGTAGAGGAAAACCTAGACTCTTCCTCCATGCCTGCCTTATCCTGAACACCCACCCTTGGCTCTCATAGGGCTGTCTGAGACCCCATCCAAGACTCAAAATATACCACCTTTCCCCATAGATGAGGGCCCTCATCCCTGCAAACATGACCTTATTCAGTTTGTAGGATCTCCAAGATTCTCATATCTGAGACACTCATTCAGGAGACTTCTGTCTGCTCTACCCCTGCTGCAAGCCTGGAGCAGCTTTCCAGGGCAACCCTGGCAACCATGACCCAGTACACGAAGGGCAGAAGGGTCCAGATCCATACTCTGCTACCCATTGGTGGAAAAAGGGGGCCAGCTCCTTCGCTGTTCTCTGGCTCATTCCCCCAGCAAGAGAGGGCCTCCATGCACACTCATTCCTCAGGCCACATGGGCCCTGTCACACTCACACGGCATGCCCTCGGCGCTGCCTACTCTCCTCCTTCCACTCAGGGGTATAAGAGGTCACCCCAGAGGGCAGGCATGCAGGGCCTCCTGGATCTTCTGGCGGCAATAGGAATACTTCTGCAGGATCTGGCGGAGGTGTTCCTCTTCCTCCCGCTGCAGGATGCGCAGGAAGTTGTGTAGTTCAGGCATACTGAAGGCATCCCACTGGAGGGAGGGAAGGAGGACATAGGCTGCAGCAGTCGTGGCTAAGCCAGCAGGCCCTCCCCAGAGAAGATCAGCACATCATGGTCACACAGCTAGGATGGGACTTTCTAATGTCAGGTTCTTGCCTGAATGGTCTGTGCTAGGATTCCTGACAAGAGTCCATATAGAAGAGCATAAAGTAGAGCAGTTACTTTGTGGACAGGCAACCAAACCAGATGTTCTCCAGTTACCTGTGGACAGGTCATGCCCACACTCTGAGTCTAATCCCACTCTACAGACCCAATACCTTGGCTGGAAAGTTTCTAGGTATAAAGTCCTAATGCCTGAAGAAGGGGCCTCCATTATATCCTGGGCTCATCTGTATGGCTTTGATCTGGCTTAGGATCACCATGCCATCAGATGGACTCCTGCATCTCCTGAGGACTTTCCACAATGGGAATAAGCAGAGCACAAAGATAGTTCTTCCTGGCTTCTTGGGACAAGTCCTAGACCTTGGCATGAGTGGCCTTGAAGCCTTCACTTTAGCTGCAAGGCTCACATAGTCCCGGAGAGGCTTTGCAGGGCTTGTCCTCCATCCTCATTCGTCCTCCAAGCCTTCCTGTAGCTATAACCCACTAACCTGGCCCAGTGACCACCAAGCAACTAAGGAAGGCTGTGTACTCACATTCACCTCCCCAGAGTCATTCTCCTTCAGAACAAAGCTTAGAGCCTTTTCACTGGGCCCTGCAAGGAGCCGCAGCCGCAGGGGCTGCTCATCATCAGACAACTTCCGGAGGTACACTGAGGGCCAGGCAGGGGGAAGAGAGTGTTTGATTAGAGTCAGGTCCAGCCCCCTCAGCCCCTACATGCAGTGCATGCATATATACCCTCACACACAGGTGGGGTGGGGTGAAAAGCCCACCTTGGCCATGGCGCTCAGCCCGCTCAAAGAGCGCAAACTTGCGGGGGTCATCCACCACCAAGAACTTGCGCAGCAGGGCCTCAATGACCTCGCGTGCCCGTGTGCGTGACAACACATGCAGGTGCTTGACAGCATCCTTGGGCAGGTAGAAGGAGGTGCGGCGCCTCACAGCTGTGACCCGCCCTGGGCCCCGCCGGGCATCCTGCAAGGAGGGTGGCTTCTTGCTGGAGGGCACTGAGACAGGGCGCACCAGCTTCAGTTGAACCTTGATGAAACCTGTGTAGGAGCCATCCTTGTTCTGAAGAGGAGAAACCGAATCATGACTAGATTCCAGGTGAGATGGAACAGATTCAGGCACTCACTGCCAGTCCACTTAGGGCGAGGCTGAGTGTGAATAAGTTACTGCGTGGGCTCACCCAAGAATACCTCATCTGCGACCCTTTGGGCATCAGGCACACAGCTGGGTTCCTGCCTCTCCCCACACTCCCTTCCCGGGCTGTCAACTCACCAGGCTCATGAAGAGGTTGCTGTTGATCTGGCCATTGTACTCCTTGATCTTCTGCTCAATCTCAGCCTGAGAAAGGTCAGGTGTCTCCCACTCCACAGGCTCGTCCTGAAAGATGGGCCAGCATGGACATAGGGCCCTTAAGGAACCCATCCCACTGCAATGCATGTCACAGGCAGGGAGGTGAGCCCTGGGAGGGCCACTCTGAAAAATAGGCTCTGGGGTAGCCTTTGGAAACTGACAACAAAGCTTGAGGTCTGATGAGAAGAACCCATCACTGCTCCTGGTTCTGCATGCTGTGGGTAGAGACAGCAAAGGCAGAATCATTTGGCTTCTTTCTGCCACCTGCCTGGGGCCTCCTCAACACCAGGTGAAGCCCTAAGAATACCTTAAAACCAAGGCAACTGAAGGCATAAGGTCAGGGGCCAGGAAAAGATGGGGGACTTTGAGGAGGCACTCTTGTTTACAGTAAAACCACCTCTCAACTGCACAGCCTGATCCCAGCACCTTAGCTGGGTAGGGTCTGGGTGTGTCCCAGAGAAGGCAGCTCTCTTTGCCACTCTGCCTTAGCAAAAGGCCACAACCCACTGCAGGGTGAGAGGTGTGAGACCTGATGCACACCAGGAGCCCAGCCACCAGTAGGCAAGAGGGGAAGGGCAACCTCTACAACGTTAACACCTCTTGGTGGGGGACTTGGGGCCAGCCCTGCATATCTTAGACATAGTGAGGAAAGCACTGTGACATGCCATTTGGTCTTGACTCAAGCTACACAAAAGGCAGCGTCAGGCCGATCTCCAATCTGCCAGAGTTGCACAGGCAGCCTCCTGGCAGAGCCAGTCCCACAGGGTCCAAGCAGGTAGGCTTCTGCACCTCCTTGCTGCTGTCTGGAGGTTTAGCCCAAAGATTTTAGCTCCACCACTTAGCCCCTCCCCCACTCCTCCAGGGAATAGACTCTTGTTGGAAGGGTGGAGTATGGGCCAGGGTAGCCAGGGCTCTGAATTAACTTTCTTCTGCCAAACTCCCTTGGTCCCATTGCATCAGCCTTACTTCCTGTTGACGTCAGATAGGCCCTAGTTGGAATGGGAGTGTCACACACACAGCTGAGATCATTGAGGACCAATGCTTTGTCCCAGGGGAGTTCCCACCAGGTCTCCTGCAAAATAACTTTGTGCCCACTCTGAGCTCAGGACTACCTGAGCTTCTCCCTGACTGCTGCCTTGGAGGCCCCTAAGCTTAAACCATCTGATGGGAATGAATAGGGAGAACAGATAAGGAGGTAAGGTTGAGCTCACAACCTTTTAGCTCTTCACCTAGAGCCTGCTGCTGTTCAGCAGCTAGTAAGTACATGGTGCTAAGGACTGAGGCTGGGGCCTCACAGGAAAAAGGTATTGGGGGAGGGGTGGGAACTGAAGCCTATTTGCTTCCCCAAGTTTGCAAAGGTCTCCTGGGTGGAGGAGAGAATTGAGAAGTGAAAACTCTAGCAGAAACCGTGTCAGGGACAATGGGAAATCCTGTAAGTCTGGTAAGAACAAATAGTGTGGGCCCTGGAAAATGGAGGATCTGGGGGTTAATGCTAGTGCCAGGGCAGGAAGGAAGAGAATTCTGTTTACAGAACAGGGTGGGCACAGGGATGACAGTAACTTATTCCCCTTCCCTGTGATGGCTCTGAGCTCCATCCCGGGAATGAGAAAACTTGCTCATTCTTCTTCCCTTCCTGGGTTATCCAGGAACCCAGGACTGGGATGCAGTGACCTCGGTTCCAGCCCCTTCCCTTCTCCAGGTGAACTTCCCTCAGTATCTTTATTCATAAAACAAGAGACTTGGACTGGAGGCACTGCACTGTCCTACCAGGATTCTAGAGGAAGAGGAGCTTCTTTTTCCCTTTCCAAAGCTACCTGCTGCAGGAGGAGTCCAATAGCCACCCCAGATGGATGCACAGCAGGACCATGGAATTTCCCTTCTCCTGCATCAAAGTGACCCATGCTCCATTCTGCCACTGTCCATAGGGACTGATGGTTTTATTTTACATACAACTTGGGACTTCTTAGTCTCTTCAATTGGTTGGTGTCTTGTGGTTTTCTCACCTTTCCAAAATGGAAAATGGCTGGGATCTGAGTGACAGAGACAGTCCCAGAGATCCACACTCAAACCTTGCACCCAAGCTATGGGCTAAGCTTTTGAGGTGCAAAATTTTCATCTAAAGAATCATTCACAACTCCCTTTTCTTGGCTATATAAGGAATTCTGCCCCATTGCTGCCAGGTATACCGAGCTTCGTGGTCCCCATCTCTCTTTCCTGATGCCCTGGCCAGGATGCTCCCCTGAGGTGTACCAGCTCCAGAACAATTATCTGAGCCTGGTGGTCACATTCATGGCACACAGCACAGAGGTCTTTGATAATGGGGATACTTAGGAAACTCCAAGAGGCACAGCTACTCCAGCACAGCTTATAATCCTGGATTAATAACCTCTATCTCTCTTAACCCCTCTCAGGGCATTTTACAATCTAGCCTTCCCCACCTCTTGTGAATAAAGTGCTCCTGGATGATTACAATCCAAAACAAGGCTTCCTTCCCATCCATTCCCAAATCCCCTTTCTCCAGGTCCACTCCAATTTTAGTATATGTGCTGCCAAAGCGAGTACTCCAGGTCCACTCCAGAGGAGGGATCAGAATCCTCCACATTCCAGCAGCTGGTGACAGGCTAGGACCGGCAAGAGGTGGGGACTCAGCTGGCTCCATCCAGGAGTGTATATGGAGAGGCCCATACCTTCCTTTGCTTTTCTCCTAAACACACTTAATTCCCGGCGAGGACTCCTCCCCTTCCATTTCCTCCTCTTGGTCCCCCAGAGAGGCGGTAGGAGCTGCCCGAACGCGGAAATTGAGGTCCTAGTCCAGGCTGCGCAGTAGGCTTTAGTCATAGGTGGGTAATGCCCGTCCCTGGTCTACCCCAAGCCACGCAGCTGCTTCCCCTGGTTCAACTGGTCTGTGACAGAGACAGCAAGGAGGTCTCGGCACCCAGTACCGAGGCGCTGAGAGCCCGACACACGGTTCCGCGTCCCGGCCCCGGGCCGGTTCCGAATCTACGCTGACGGGAGGGCAGGGCTGCCCACAAACTCTCGACATGGCAACTTACAGGGGAGGGGCGGGGTTCCAGGCACCGCCCCCGGCCCGCCGCCCGCACCCCCGGGCTCCCACCTGGTCCCGGCGCGGCCTCCGTGTCAGCGAGGTCCGCGCCGTGAAGTACTGCTCGAGCTCCGAGTCCGAGTCCTCTTGGCTGCAGTAGCCACTGCTTGTCGTGCTGCTCCAGGTCATCTCGAAAGAAGGCGTCCCCACATCCGCCTCGCCCATCGCCGCGTAAGCCCGCCCGCCAGCTCCCCGTGTCCTGTGTGCCGGTAGCCTCCAACCACCGCCCCAGGCGCGTGTGCGCGTGCGCGTGCGCCCGGACCACTGTCCGCGCGGCAACCGTTAACACTGAAACGTAGACAGCGAGGATCTAGCTCTCGTCTCATTGGAGGAGGAACGCCGAAGGGCGGGGCCCCACACGCCTCGCCTCCAGGAATGACCTCATCGCCCAGCCAGTTCAGTCGGAGCATGTGCGCATGTGCGCCAGCGTGGCCTCAAGACCGGATGCGGCGAGGTGCGGAAATTGCACGGGCACGGAGCCTGGGAGGTTCCGGGCAGTCTGCGCGGAGTCAGCACCCCAGGCAACCCTTCGAACCCGCGCGCAGAATTAGCCGCTCTCTGCCGCGGGGAAATCCGCTATTAGAACGCTCATTGCCTGTAATGCCAGGCGGTCCTAGAGACGCCTGCAGTGTGGCCCGCTCGTCTGCGCGTCCCTGCCTCGCCCATACGCCCCCCGGTCCCGAGCTCACCACGTTCGTGTCCCGCTCCAGCGCCGGTTCCCAGCCCAGGTCCCGGGGCCCGCAGCAGTCCAGGCGGACGAGCGCGCGGCAACGGTAGTGGCAGGTGAACTTGCAATCTGCAGAGAGGGCTGGTCGTGAGGCGGAGGAACCCCAGCTACAGCTCGGAGAAGCGTCTCCGGGACGGAAGAGAAGCCCCAGGGTGAAGGCAGTTGCCCGCCAGGCTTTGCATGACCGGCCTTATCTCAGGCCCCGTTACTGCCCAGTGCTACACAGATTCTAGTGTTGGTCCCTTGGCGTCTGGAATCGCGGGAAGGCTTCAGGCGGTTAGGGATCCAGGCCTGCTGAACAGTTGGATCTCTAGCGCCTAGCGCAGAACTTCCCCCTTCCGCCTTGTCAGCCCCCCTCCCTCCGCCCATTTACTTGAAGGGAAAAAACAAAAATCTTTAACCCATGTCCCTCTCTAGTTGTCATCTTTCTTACTCCCCTCACACCAAAACTTATCAACACTGGTCTGCATACACTCTAATTCCTTGCCTTCACTCTCTTCTACCCATTCCAGTCAGGCTTGCCCCTCCCTCCAGGAAACTGCCCTGGTCAGGATCTTCAGCAACCTACTGCACTGCCGAATCAGGCGGTCCCGTCTCCATTCTCACCTCCTCAGCATCCTTTGATGCTTGCTCCTCTTGGTTCTCAGGGGGCCCCACTACCTTGGGTTTCTTCCCACCTCCCCGCAGCTCTTGCTCAGCTCTTTTGGTTCTGTCTCAACTCCCAGATCTAACGGTGGAGTGTCCGAGGCTCAGTCCTGATCTGTGCACACTCACCTACCCCAGATCAGAGGCTACCATCACTGACCTCCCCCCTCGGGTCAAATCTATGTGTCAGTATCTTCACTTGGATGTCTAAAAGATATTTCAACCCAACATGGCCACAATTTAACTCACTTTTCTTCCACCTCACCCTACCCTCACCAGTTCATCTCAGCAAAAATCACTATTACTCCAGTTGTTTAAGGCAAAAAACCCCAACTCATTCTTGATTCCTCCCTTGTCTTTGCCTCTGACACACACCCAAATTGTCCTGTTTTTCATCTCCATGGCCACTTTATTTCTCTTTGGGAACACTGCAATGTCCTGGCCCTTGTTCATGCTTTGTATTTTGTCACAACTCCTGTGCTCCTCCCAGAATTCAGGACAGACTCCTGTACTGGACAAGAGGGTCTCCATACCCACACAGGCCTGGGATACCTTCCCTAAGTTCCTAAATGGGCCAGAGCATGATTCTCAACCCAGGCTGCACATTAGAATGATTGGTGTTTAAAAATCGCTGATCACTCATATACCCAGTGATTGATTCAACAGGTCTAAGGTAGAGTTCAGGCACAGGGGTTTGGAGGGCTGTAAAAGCATCCCAAGTGATTCTAGTTGGTGTATAGCCAGTGGGAGAGCAACCTCTGCCTGCTGGTGATTCCTGGGAGGGGAGAAGGACTGCTGGTGTGTGGCTGTGTTTCATGTTTTAGCACCTGGTTGATTGGGCCTGCAATAGGTATTTGCTAAATAAAGACAAAATTCCTGCTTGCAGGGGGCCCACCCAAGGTTCTAACTTTTTACAGGCCCCCTCCCATAGGTGGGTAAATTCCCTTCACCCCAAGGATTCTGGAGGGGACACAGGTGAGTGAATCTTTAGGAAGGAGCAGGCCTGGGAATATAGACTCAGAGACTGGTAGGCATAAAGCCCTTCTCAAGAATGGCCAAGGCACTTTAAAGGTAAGAAACTTGAAATCAGCACCTTGTTATTCACAGGCAACCACCTCTGCCCAGCTGTGCCCCAGAGGCAGGTGGAGCACGGCAAGGATATAAAACCATCTGCCCGAACTCTTCCGCGATGGGGCAAAGATAACGGACCTCGTTCGCGGGGACCGTCCCTGCCTCTACCCCCTTCGTCGCAACTTGACTCACAGCGACAATGCTGCCCCTTGGCCGCCCGTTTCGCTCTCACCAGCGCGCGGGGCCGCTACTCACATGCGCACTGCAGACCCTTGCGCACGACGCCCCAGATGAAGTCGCCGCAGAAGTCGCACCACGTGTGCGTGGCCGGCCCCGCGGGCTGAAAGCGGTGGCCGCGGCCCGGGACCAGCTGCCTTGCTGGGTTGCGCGCTGTGCCCGGCGCGATGCGCAGCGCGTTGGCGCGCTCCAGTCGGGTGCGGCCCGGGCCGGCGCGCCGCTCGGGTGCCAGTTCCCGCAGCTCAATGAGCTCAGGCTCAGCGGACATGGCCCAGTCGGGCCGGACTCCGGCTGGCTCTGAGCGCGAGCGAGTGCGGAGCGGGCGGGGCCATGGGACGGCCTCGATGCGGCGCCGCCCCCGCGATCCAGGCAGAGCAGCGGCGGGAGAGCGGCGCATAGAAACCTGGGCGCTGGGCCTGTGTCCGCCCGCAGGCGGAGTCAGGTGGGAGGACGGGGTGGGGGCCTCTCGCAGAGTACCCTCCCTCCCTTTCCTCCCCTCCCCTAACGACGACGACCGCAAAGGACCACGCAGAGACAGGCATGTTTTTGGAGGCCAGCTTTACAGTGCTAGAGGAAGAGGGTCCCCACATCCGGCCCTCGCTTTCGCCCTCCGCTCAGGCCTCCTGCCCTAGCTTGCTGAGGCAGCGCCCTCAGCCTATCCACCGGGTGGGGCAGGAAGCCGGGAGCGCTCTGCTGGGGGTGATGGGTCAGCAGCTCTACCTGGTCCCCTGTGTTCACCACCTGGGAGGCTGGGGCTCTGGCAGAGGCTGGGCTGAGACACTCTGGGTGGGTTGTATGGCATGGATGGTCCCCCTACAGCAGTCGCAGCCTTCACTTGTCTCTGTCACCTTGGGCTGCCTGGACACAAGCCTTTCTATGCTTCTCCCAGTGCTTGACTTGGCACTCCCTGCAGGCAGGTGGCCCAGTGAGGATGCAGTGCTTGTGGGGGGGTTGGGAGTGGGGCTTAGGGGTCCAAGGTCCTAGGATACCCTCACCTGCAGCAATACCACTCATTCTGGCATCGTGAGCAACGCTTGGAGGCCTCTGCACTGCAGTAGGCACAGCGGGGCCGCTCTGGAGCTACTGCCTCTAGCACGTCCAGGCTGTAGGTCTCAGCCCACCTGGGAAAGGGGTCAGGAGAGCCTGGCTGGGCCTGGCCAGTGGGAGCCCAGGAGCACCCCTGCCCACGTCCAGGCCTTCTGCATCCCTTCCACCCCTTCTGGCAGCTCGGCAGGCCTCACCTTCGTGCCTGGAGCCGTAGGTCCTGCTCTGAGGGGCTGAATACATGCCGCAGCTGGTGCTTAGCAATAGCCTGCCACTTGCCTCTATTCTCTTGCTCTAGCCGCTCCCAGATTTCTGGGATCTGGGGGAGAAAATTGGAGAGTGTCAGGGAGAAGCTGGCAAAGTGGGCAACTAAATTCCTCTGAGCAACTAAATTCCTAGTGCTTACCTGTTCCAACACCAGGTCCTTCTTAGGGGGCTGGGGTTCAGCCAGGGCCAGGTGGGCCAGGAAACACTGCAGGTCTGCTAGATTGGGCAGCTGGTCGAGCAGCGTGTCTGTGAGGAAGGCCCGAAGCTGCAAGGGTGTCCAGGGGAGGCCAGTGTGAAGCAATGCTGACCAGAGGTCGAGGAACAGAGAGGGCCTGGGCTGGGCTGAGCTGAGGGTGCCTGTGGGGCCCATGTCCCACTAGCTGTTGTGTCATCTGAGGCTCAAGGTCTAGAAAGAGGACTGGGGCTGAGGTGAGTGGGCAAAGATAAACAGCAGGGGTGTGGTGGAGTGGGGTAGTGCTGGGACTGGTGTTGAGGAGTTCCCCACCTTGAGTAGCTGTCCCTTGGCAAAGCTTGTGAGGCAGTAGCGGGCCCGGGCCTCGGGGCTTAACAGCAGGTTGTACAGGGCAATCCACACCTGCCCATCCAACTTGCTCAGCTTTTGCTGCTCTGAAGGGGCCACTGTGTGCCAACGGCCGCCCTCAAATTGCTGCAGCTTGCCTGGGGAGAGAAACCAGCACACTGGGTGCAGGCATTGCATACACTTTGAGTGAACCAGCTGCATGGTCTGGGGGACTGACCACTGCCTGGGCACAGGACTTGCCCAGGTTGGAGTGCTGCTCACTCTACAGCAGAATGAGTACTTGGTAGTGGACACACAGGCCTTGCCTGCTGCAAACCCAGGTCTAGGCCCACCTTGGGCATCCTGGTATCCTCTGTGGGCTAGGGGCAGAGTTTGTCTGCCTGTGTGTAAGCTGCCCACCCCCATCAATCCTGAAGGATGTCCTGGAAGCAGTGAGCTGGGGCAGGTGGGGGAGGACCTCACCTCCTTCCCGCCGGCTCCAGGGACTATGCTCCAGCAGTTCCACCAGGAGGCAGGGCAGGTTGTGGGTGCTGAGCATGCGGCTCAAGGTGCTCAGGGAAAGGCTAAGGGGAGGGGTGGAGAGAGGTGAGCAAAGGCTATGGCCCAGGCTCCCAGCCCTCCACTGCAGGCCCCAGGCCCAGCAGGGCTACCCACCTGTCCACACAGTCTGTGACGTAGCGTAGCACTGAGAGGGCCTTCAGTGCAATCTCAAATTCCATCAGCTCTGCCTGCTTCTGCAGCTCCTGGGGGGCCACATGGTGCTCAAGTTGGGCCACCCCCAGCCTGTTCAGGCCTCAAGGAGCCTAGGTCTAGCCCATGCCAACCCCAGGGAACCTCAGCCCACCTGCATAGGGGTGCTGTACTGGGACTCATTGTCCTCAGGGGGGCCACTATGGCCACTCCGGGCCACCAACACAGTCAGTTTGCGGTGGCAGTAGTCCACTAAGTCCAAGACAGTGTCCTCTGCTGACTCACACACTTCCTGGGAGATAGGAGCAGGGAAAACATTCTGTCTCTGATTCCCCACCCAATACAGACACAACCCCCCTTGCTGCCAGGCCCTGGCCTGAGGCAGTAGCCTGTGGGTGCCTCACCTTGTGGAAGAACACTGTCTCCAGGAGGTTGATGATGGAGGCCTCGTGGTGTACCTGTCAGATAGAGGACAGAGACTGGGGCTGCTGAGGGAGGGATAGGGGCTACCAGCTATCCTCATAGTCCAGGGCTCCCTGAGGGGGTAGGTGGGGGTGTGAACCAGGGGCCTAGCTCACCACCATGTATATGGGAAAGGTGTTCTGGGGCTTGAAGTCTTCCAGCCTGCACAGCACAGGGAACACCTTCTGCTTCCACATCTCCACTGTAATCAACTCCTCCACCAGCATTGGGATCTTTGAGGGGGAGGGAAAGGACAGGGATGAGGTAGGCCTACCTTGGCCTGGCAACTCTCTGGGGCAACTCCCATCTCTGGCTCAGTCCAGCCCAGCTCTCCTCAATCTCCCCCAGGCCCCTAGATTCTCCTAGACCCCATGAGAACCTTCCTAACCTCTCTCCTGCACCTTAAACCTTCATTTCCACCTGCCCCTGACATCTCAGTAGGGACATCCTCCATGCTTCCTGTGACTGACCCTTGCCTTGTTCCCCCTGTACCTGTGCCCTTGTCTCCTCCTCCACCATTCAGGTGTCTCTCAGGCTGGCTCTCCTGCTCATGCCTTCCCTCTTGTTCCTGTCCTCTGGCCTTCCAAGGCTCTTGTGTGCCTTGGCTTCACCCTTACTCAGGGCTCTTCACAGTGCCCTATTCCTACCCCACCCCTCGGTAGGGGGCTCACCTTTTCTTTGCAGAGGAACCCCTTTGTCAAGTGATATCTCAGGTCATCTACTGGTGCCACCTCCTGTCTCATGTTCCAGTCAAGCCAATCCCCAGTTTCTAACTCGCTCTCTCTCATGTTGGGAAAACTGCCTCTTTCCATGCCAGAGTCCCACCCCCACTTCAGTGGGACCCCTTTTGGGTTTACAGTCTATTCAAGAGTGCCTTTAGAACTTGGCCGACCCCCCCCCCCAGCCTAGGCTGTTCTAGGACCCATGACTATTGCCCTAATCAACCCATGCCCTGCATGCAGGTACTCCTGAGGGGTAGAGTGGTGGGGTGGAGGATGGGAAGGCAGGAATCCTGCCTGTGACCCCAGCGTACCTTCCCGTGGGTGACTAGCAGCTCCTGGATGGGTTCGCCCTGGCTGGCCGTGGCATCAAGGATGGCCTGCATGTTCAGCTTCTCCAGGTTCTCATGCTGCTGGTTCCACCTGCCTCAGGGGCCAGGGAAGGGTGCATTTGGGTACACATGTGTGCAGTAGGAGCGGGAGTTGGGGCTGAGTCCTACTGAAGCCTAACCTGATCCTGAGCGGCCAGACGGGGCTCAGGACCATATAATCCTATCTCGGAGAGCTCTGCCTCCTCACCTGGAGGCCCCTCCACACTGGGCAACCCCTCCCCCCAATGTCAGGTCCACCTCAAAGACTCTGACCCCATGACTCCGCCAGACCCTTGATCCAGCTGGCTCACCCTCCGGAGCCCATCTCGCGCAGCGAGAAGCTGCGCAGTCCTCGAACCAGCACGTCAGCTTCCCCGGGCAGCAGCAGCTCCAGATCGCCCATGTCGAGGCCAGGGACAGAGAGTGGGAGGGCGGGGTTCGGCTGACCCCGAGCAGCAGCCGGCGCTGAGATGGGGGTGCTGACGCGCTCGGGCACGACGGCCTTCGGTGGGGCCGAAGTCTGGGACCCGACAGTTGAACAGTTCAGGCGCGTGGGTCCTCGCCGCCATGGAAACGGTTAGCTCAGTGGACGCCTGCGCACCGCGGCCTGGGCCCGCCCCCGCCGGCGGCGCGCGCAGGATCCGGGCCCTCCCTTATCCGCCTCCGCCGCTAGGCTGCGGGTAGTAGCCCTGTTTGGAGTCTGGGAGCTTCTTCCCTCACAAGTGCCTGCGGCTCAGAGGTCTCCCTGAGTTCCACACTCCTGTGGCCTAGGCTCTTTCGTCGGACAGACGTCACGTCGACCTGCACGGGGATGGGGTCATCCTGCCCCCCACCATCTGTTCCTGAAGCTGCTCCAGCTCGGCCCACGCGGATGCTCGTCTCCGTAGCTTCCTTGCTCTAGCATTTCTCACACCCAGCTCCACCTGTTGGCTCTACCCCCGAAAACCGCACAGGGCCCACAACTTCTCTCCCTCTTAATCCAGGCTGCCATCACCTCTCATGAGGTAACTGCTGTGGCCTTTTTAGTGGACCCACTTCCTCTCTGACCCTCCTAAGCATCAAGGAGTCTTTTAAAGATGTGCATTAGACATCACTCCCTCGTACGAGAGTGACTCTCTGGCTGCCTCTGGCCCTCAAAATACTATGTCCAAAGCAGGTTACCAGCAGTTCTGCAGTATCAGGCTCTTACCCCCTCTCCTACCTCAGGACTTCATTTCTTGCCCCTCTCCCCCTTGCCTCCTATGTTCCAGCTCCACGGACCTCCTTTGGGTTCCTCCTACATCCCAAAGCTGTTTTTGCTTCAAGGCTTCTGCACCTGTTCCCTTTGCCTGGAATACTCTTTCTCCTTCAGGGCTCAGTTCAAGTCACCTTAGCGAGGCCTTCCTTGCCCATCTAATCCAGAGCAGTCCCAGCTCCCATCCCAACTCACTTTTCATCACAGCTTCCTGATTGTTTCTTTCTGGCTGTTTACTTCAGTTTATGAGTAGCGGGTACGTTTACTTGTCCATTGTTGGTCCTCCCCACCAGATGGCGCTCCAAGGCGTCAGGACCATGGCTGCCTATCTCATTCACTGATGGTTCTCCGTGGCTGGCTCAGAGGCAGTACTCAATAAAGGTAGGTTGAAATGGATGACTTTATTTACAGAAGTGAGCGTCAACCTTGAGACAGTATAGACTAGTCTGCTGGTCTAGCTCTCATGCACCAGGCAGGGCTTAGCAGGAGAGAGTAGCCACAGCTGTGAGCTGGGTCCAGCCCCCACCAGCCTCACTTCCAGCAGATGATGATGTTCGGATCGTTTTCCAGCCGTTCATCCAGCTCATGGTAGCTCATGCCTGGGTGGGGTGGTGGAGGTGAGGTCAGCAACCTTAGTTTGGCCACCCTGCCCTGCCCCCACCTTAGCTGTCCTGTCTGCCTCTACCTGTCTTGCAGCAGATCTCATCATAGCTGTGGCAGCCTGTGTAAAGCCGGGCAGGGTGGCTCCGCTCCTCCCGAGACACCCGCACGGGATACTTCTGTAGTCGCCGAATGAGGTTCTTCATAAGCCCGAACTGGATCAGCTTCCTGAGGTGGGGGTCGAGGGAGAGAAGGGTGATGCCCTGGCCAGGCCTCCTTCCAGCCAGGCCAACCCTTTCCTGCAGTCTGTCCTCCAATTTTGTCTCAGTGCCCAGACTGGCCTCGAAACCTGTTACCTCCAGGAAGCCTGTCTGGACTAGCAGTGCCACATGATTCTGCTCACTGAGAATCTCCTGCTTTCTCTCTGACCCAGGGCTCCGAGGAGACAGAGAGAGTGTATCTGCCCTCAGGCAAACCCATCATGCCCTAGGGGATCCCCCCTGACCGTTCATCAACATGCTGCAGCTGCTGGGGGTGGCGGCCAATGAGGTCTCTCACAGTAGTGCCAGGGCTCAGGCTGCAGTACAGCTGGAACACATCTCGGAGATTGGCTCTCTTGTGCCCTGTAGGTGCCAAGGGGTCAGCTTTCCAGGTGGCCCTGCCCTCCCTGAGATGGCCTCCCCCAGAGCCCACCACTACCTTGCTTGGTCACGTAGGATAGACACGCCTCCTGCAGGGACTTGTCGTCTACCAAGTCTTGGACCTTGGGTGTTGGGCAGTACACATTGGAGTACTGAAGGGTAGCAGAAGGCATAGCAGCAAGAGTGAGGGGCTTGGAAGTCTGACACAACCCTAGTCTGGCCCAGCCACATGATCCACTCTCCACTTAACCAGGACCCAGACTCACCTACCTGGAGGATGGAGACCAGTGTCACAACACCATAGTACCTGGGGGAGATAGTTGTGCTCAGCTTCTGAGGGCCATGCCTTCCCAGCCCCCAAACTCAGGGCCCCTGGGCTCTTCCCTGGCTGGCAACCCTATTCTGGACGTGACTGTTGCCCCACTCACAGCAGGTTCTGGATGGCAATGCGCACCAGGTTGAGCTCCACATCTGCCTCAGCTGAGATCTTCTGGACGTGGCGGAAACCATCAATGTAGGGCAGGATCTGGGCAGGGCAGGGTCAGTAAGGGTGGGATGAGGCCACGGCTGTGGCTAGCCCCAGGTGATGATACCTGGCGGGGTGGGGGGAGGGGAGGGCTGGCACACCTGTTGTGTGGTGAGGTCCCACTGTGAATTGAAGAAATCCTCCTTGTCCTTAGTAAAGACAGGCACATCATACTCCTGGGCCACAGGAGGGTCAGGCCGCTGCTCAATCACCTTCAAGTGGATGGTGTTGGACTCATCTGCAGGGTGCCCCACCCATATCGTCAGTGACATCTCTTCCAAGAGGCCCTCAATTACCATCCAGTGCTCCCAGCAACCCTTGAGGCAGGCAGGTGGTAGGGCCAATCTTCCCCTTTTATTGAGCAAGAGACTGAGGTCCAGAGAGGGGAAGGAATATGCCCAAGGAGCAGAGTTGGAGAGCTCTGCTGGCCTCCCCATCCCCAGCCCTATCATTCACTGGACCCTGGACATCATCAGCCCAGCTCATGGCTATTTACTGGGCACCAGTTTGTTCATGAGTCTTGTCCTTGGCTAGGCTCACCTTCCCCTGGACTTTCCCATCCCTTCTCTACCCCTCTGCTGTCCTTGCAGAGGCTGGGCCATACCGATGGGTAGAGTGCACTGGCCTGAGGCATTTAGCTCCTCCAGCAAGATGGTCATGATGGGCACCAACTTCTGCTTGCTCTCCTCCGTGGACACGAAGCTGCTCTCTAGCTGGATGGAGGACAGACACCATGATGGGCATACCTCAGGACCCCTGGCTGGCATCCTGCCCTGGAAGGTTCCCTGGTCTGGAGGCCTTTGGAGACAATGGGAATACCTTCCCCAGCTCTGCCTGCCCATCCACCCAAGCCCATCGTGTTGCATACCTCCAGTGTGGTCAGGTAGCCAGCCAGCTTTTTGACGATGGGTTCAAGGGCACAGGTCTTGGCCTGGGCATCACACACAAAGCCTAGGTTGAAGAGCAGGGCATTGCGGCTGTACTTCTTGTGCTCAATGCACACGGGGCAGCCGATCAGTTTTTTCTCCATGGCTGTGCTGGATGGGGGAAACAGGTGGGAACAGAGTCAGGTTCCTCCCGCCCCCAAGCCTGTCCACTCCTCCTGGGGACCCCCTCAGCCCCCCAGCTAGGGCCTCACACAGTGATGAGCTTGTTCTGCAGCTCTGGTTTGGTGATGATGTACACCTGGACTGTGTCAAACAGCTCCCGGGAGATGAAGTCCTCAGGTACCTGGAGAGGGGAGTGGCAAGAGATCCCTTAGTGGATCTTGGGACTAGGCAGAGTACAGAGGGTGACCCCTAAGGCCTAAGCCCTCTTCTCCAGCGTTTCTCCTCTCTCCCATCCACCCAGGCTACTACTCCTTCGTGTTTCCAAACACACCCTATGTTTTCACCTGCCTCCTTGCTTTTGCATATGCTGTTCCCTCTGCCTGGCACACCCTCTCACCTAAATTCCTATGCATCCAGGGATACTGACCACCCACCCCTACTTCTCATGGGACCTGGCACCTCCCTGTCCCCCCCCCCCCCCCCCCGCCCAGCCCGATTTCCCACAGTCACTGCCGTGTGATGGTTGTCTGCCCCAGCACACTGGGAGCTGGGGAGCTGGGTCAGACTATCTTCTTGGTTCACGATTCTCCGCGAATGAAGGAGTGGCGTGCCCGCATGCAGCACGGGGATCCTCCGCCTCCAGGCAGCCGACTGAGCTCCCGAGAGTATCCCTCTTCCCCTCTCTCCAGCCCCGCGAGGCCGGATGGCACCTGATAGGTGATCTTGGGTCCCAGCGTGGGGTGGAACTCGCTGAAGAAGATGCATTCGATGCGGCAGCCGCTGCCCATGGCGCTAGCGGGGCTCAGGTCCGTAGCTTCTGGCGCTCCGACCCCTGGGAACACCTGTCAGAAACAGCTCCGAGGTCTGGGCCGCCGGGTCACGCACTCCAGAGGACTCACACCTGTGAAGCCGTCTGCTCAACAGCGCCTGCGCGGCGCTATTCAGAGGCGTGGTGGCGGGGGCGGGGGGCTCGTCCCAGGATGTCCGGATGGGTAGACGTCGCACCCGGAAGTGAAGCGGCTCCGCGACGGAGCGGGGGCGCGCGCGGCAGGGCCCTGAGTGTCCCGTTTTCTCAGGAGGAAACCACTCCGTCGGGTCGGCGCTGCGGGTGAGACAGGCGAATCCCTTTCGTGTAGGGGCAGCATGCTAGCGGCATGTGGGGAGGCTGTGCGCGAAGCGATTCACGCTGTAATGCGGCCCCAGCTGGGAACCACAATTCCCGTAGTCCTTCACGCCCTTCCAGCTGGCGCTCCAGCCCGGCGACGGCGTGGTGCACGCTGGGATTAGTAGTCTGTTACACGGCCTAGCGCATCCTACCTGGAAGGTGGGCCAGTGATCAGTGCCACTTCAGATGCGGGTACACGCTGACAGGACCCCGGTCTTCGAGCATTCCTTGTGCCTATCTTTGTACTGTTCCTTCCTACCTTAACGTCTTGTAAAAGCGTGGCATTCCTGCCCTGCAGTCCTTGCTTCAGTGAGAGGAGTGGACAGTGGGCACCTGAGACTCTTGCCCACTCTACTATGCTTTCAGGCTACATCCACCGGCCTGGTTGACCATGGCCCTTTCTGTGGAGACTGAGTCACATATCTACCGAGCTCTGCGCACTGCCTCTGGGGCTGCTGCCCACCTTGTGGCTCTGGGCTTCACCATCTTCGTGGCTGTGCTTGTCAGGCCTGGCTCCAGTAAGTAGAATTCATTGTTGACATTTGGGAAGGAAAGTGCCACTTTTCTTGGGGAGCAGGGGCAATAGGGAGCTTTGGGCCTGACTCCTGGGAACAGGCCTGGCTGGCTGAGGGACATGCTATGCTGGAGGGATAAGGTGGAGTAGTTGGGCGTGGGGGCTCTGCTAGCTTGGCCAGGCCCCACGTACCTGGCTTCTCTTTCCTTGTCTTGGTGTTCCACTTGGCTGCGTCTTGCAAAGTGTTGGGGAAAGGAAGGAGGACTACCAGGGTGGCAAAGCATGGCCTCCCTCCAGGGAGGGACCAGGAGGATAGGTATGGGGTCAGCTTGTTGCAGCAAGAAGGGGCTCACATTTTGGCAGCATTTCCTTGGGCAATGGGCTGCCAGTTTTCCTCAGCCTGTAGGGATTGGTGTGGCTGGGTTCTTCTTGCCTCAGCCTCACAAGGCCTCCTCTTCTCATTCTAGGTCTGTTCTCCTGGCACCCCATGCTTATGTCTCTGGCTGTAAGTAGTGGGCCTGGCCAGCTCTTAGGGGTGGGAGGGAGCATAGGTATGGGTGGTGGCCCTGGCAGCCTCTGAATCCTTATGGATGCTTAGTATCTATTTGGAGAGATGGGATGTGAGATTGGAGGAGTTGCATGCTCCAACTCCTGCCCATGGCATATATCCCAGACTTGAACCAGAGTATTCAAGATCCAGGGCAAATGGGTGGGGTTTGTCTAAGCACAAAACAAGGCTTCACCCACTTATAGGCAGGAAGCTTAGAAAATGCATTTGGGTGTACCTGTGTTCCTTTTCCCCTCAATTTATAGTGATGCATCTACTTTACTCTCAAACTGTGCACCCACGTGGCCAGCTCTTGCCAAGAAACTGTATCCAGCCCTGTGTTAGGGAAACAAAGCTTGTGAATCATTTGTAACTACTACATCTCAAACCTTGTGTTTGCTGTAAGAGAGATGACATTTCAGAATAGCACCTAGGAAGAAGGATGGAGAGATGTCTCTCACTGGTTACTTAGGGTCCCAGATGGAGTTCTCTACTCTTGTCAGTGGGGAGAGAATGAAGGGGAATCTGCTCAGATTGACTGGCAGCTTAGGTTATCTAAAGCCCTCTTCTGGACAATATTCTCACTTAGTTTCCTATCCCTGTCTCCCCAGTTCTCTTTCCTGATGACTGAGGCACTGCTGGTATTCTCTCCTGAGAGTTCGCTGCTGCGCTCCCTCTCGCGGAAGGGCCGAGCACGCTGCCACTGGGTACTGCAGCTGCTGGCCCTGCTGTGTGCACTGCTGGGCCTGGGCCTTGTTATCCTCCACAAAGAACAGCTTGGCAAAGCCCACCTGGCCACATGGCATGGGCGAGCAGGGCTGCTAGCTGTGCTGTGGGTGGGGCTGCAGTGCTCAGGTGGGGTGGGGCTGCTCTACCCCAAACTGCTGCCCCGATGGCCCCTGGCCAAGCTCAAGCTGTACCATGCTACTTCTGGGCTAGTGGGCTACCTTCTGGGTAGTGCCAGCCTCTTGTTGGGCATGTGCTCACTCTGGTTCACTGCCACAGTCACTGGTGGGGTCTGGTACTTGGCTGTGCTATGCCCTGTCATTACCAGCTTGGTCATCATGAACCAGGTGAGCAATGCCTACCTGTACCGCAAAAGGATCCAGCCGTGAGTTCTTCCTAGCCTAAGGGAGGCGTGGATTTCCCCTCAGTGTAGGAGCTGGGGCTGGGACCTTCTGGACTCTCTCAGCTGACTAGGTCACAGGTAGCCCTCAGGCACTGGACAGTCAGGGATAGGAGTCCTGTGTGTGACATTTTTGCTTGTTCCTCACACTGGTGTGCCTCCCCTTTCCTTCTCTAACATCCCAGAGGAGCATATGGATCATGTAAGTGGATGAAGTCGGGGTGCAAGACTGTCTGCCCAGCAACTCAACTCATACTTGTTATGTCCAGAAGTTACAGGAGAGAAAAAAAATTAAAAAAATGACTGAAAGACTGGATGTGAAGAATAGCCCGAAGTTGGGGATAGTTCTTGCTACTGCCGTCAGTATGAAGAAACAGGCAGCTGGGCAAGATGGGGACCCCTATCCTTGGCTGCTCACTGAGGGGCTGAAGCTCTCCCAGCACACAAGCCCCCAGGATCTGGCTGCTTTGTGTCCATGCCACCCGGTGCCTTAGCATGCCCTAGGGCTGTAGTTGTGAATGGTACAGCTGTGTGTCCTTTCAGTCTCCCAGCTGCTCACTGTGCTGGAGTCTCACCACCGCACTCTGCAGTGGTTAGATCTGGACAATGACAGCATGGGACCCAGGGATGGGTTGTCTCCATAGGTGTCAAACACTGAGCACTTCTTGGAGGTGAGCCATGAATAAGAACAATCCCTTATGATAGAGGCCCTCAAACGTCAGATCTTCTGGGCAGGGCCTCCCTGACTGGAGATTGGAGGTAGAGAGAAAACGAGTAAGGGTCTGAGGTGATAGCTCTGGGAAGGTTGCTTGACAGTAGGGGTGTGGTGGTGGAGGGAGTGGGGCTGGAGGCAATGGGCTTCTTATCCAGCTGGAGTTGACATGGGGACTGAGCCCTTGAACCTAGAGTAAAGTCCCTGTCTAACTTTGCAGTGGAACATGATGAGGGGGCTGCACAGATGATCTGACAAAGCCTAGGAGCCATACCTTAAAGAACTGCTTTATTGATACTGCGAGGCTGGGCTTGGCTGCCCACTCAAGTGGTCCTGTAGAAAATACCTGGGAGCTGTGGCTGTTCAGGCCCAGAAGGAGCCATGGCCACAGCAGAGGGAATCAGGAATCTTGACATGAACATAGTCTTTCTGGGGGTGAGCGGGGTTGTGCAGCCCTGCACTGGCTGGACCCCCAGATGTTTTTGGCAAATTCTTGCCTTGGCTCAGGGCTCTCAGCAACCAATTTTAGACACGAGGGCTGGCCCAGGAATTGTGGCACCAGTGTCCCTACAGCCACTTGCTTGAAGCTGCTTGCTGAGGTACAGTCTTACTTCAGATGGCCTGGGCTGGCAGATGCCTCAGAGGCCCCGTGCCTGGCATAGTGGTTGTCTGGAGTTGGAACCATGTAGCAAGAGTCCTGGGTAGTGTTGGCGAGAAATACCAGAAGGCTCTGGAAACCCCTAGCAGGCCTTCTTCCCTCTCCTCAGAGCGGTCAGTGCCCTGGAGTAGCTGAGAGGGTGTCAAGGGGAGCTTGGGAGAGGAGGTGCTACACTCAAGGTGGTCTGGAGTTACAGCTTTGGGGGAGCGGCCTCGAAGGTGATCAGGCTGGATTCTGGGGCAGCCCCCTTCCCTGGGAGTGTGGAGGCCTTGTCTGAGGGCAAGGGGCTGTCCACCTTGGCCCCAGTTTCCTCTTCATCATCATCCATGCTTGGCCAGACGGACTGGTCCTCTACTCTCTTCAGCCGCTCATTGAGGGCCTTCAGGGCCAGTTGCCTAGGGCCAGAGAAAAGATGACAGGTCACCCTGGGTTTGAACTTGGCTCATGCCCTGCACTGTTACCCCATGAAGCTGATTCCCCTTACTACTCGGACTCCACTGTGTTCCCCTTCCCCACCCAGGGCCCAGGGCTCCCCAGGGATTGGATTAGGGCCCACTCTGCCATCAGAATGAGGACGAAAGGCTATAGAGCCTTCGTTGCATAGCTGGAGCACCTTCAGGCTGAGAAGGCTGGCTGGGTGTCTGCCAGACTGCCCACCAGGCCAGCCCCAGTAATGGTTCTGAGGGTGGTGCCTAAGGGTGGGCAGAGCTGGTGCCCCGGGGCAGATAAGTGGAAGAACAAGTCCCTGGACATATGAATTTCTGAAATCACATCCAAGGAGAGGATTATTACTTCGTCTCTCCTTCTTAAGGATGTCTTGAGCCTCCTGGCAAGGGTCTGTGGGGCAGGCTGGAACTCAGGCATCTGCCTTGGCTCTCAGCTTGGGAAGCAGGGCCAACTTGGGTCAGCCCATCGCTCCTAACTGAGTCTAATATTCTGCTTCCTAGAAGAATCCCCAAAGCCACCAGGCCCTGTGTTACACCAGGGACACACTGAGCCCTTGCAGGAAGAGAGGAAGGAGAAACAGACCATGTGGTTGGGGTACAGGTCAAAGACTACTGGTTCCATTGGGCAGATTTTTGGAGACCCTACTCTGGGGGGAGGTGGGAAGGTGCACTAGAAGAAAATATATACATGCACTTGGGACCCTGGCCCAGCAGGTGGAAAGCCCATGCTGCCAGGTAACACTTCCAATAGTAGCCACTGTGGACCCCTGATGCCTCAACCTCTCTGTGCTACCAGTGTGGGGGACAGCCTGTATAGCCTTCCAGGTGCCAGCAAAGAACCAAAATCTCTACCATGCCAAGGAACATCACAGGACAGATAACAAGGACACGGGCACAGAAAGCCCCAGCACACTTCCACCCTGTCCACCAGCCTGGCACATGGCAAATTGGCATAGACAGGATAGTCCTTCCCTGCTGCTACCCAGGCTTCCATCCTAGACATTCCCTTGTCAATCCTGTCTAAAACCTGCCAAGGCAGAGAGGCAGCGGTGTGCTAACCACTTCCTCACAAGGATCAAAGGTAGGAAACCCTGTTTCCCACTGCTAGTAGCCCTTTGAGTCTGGGAGTGGCATGCAGCCATATGTCAAACTGGTTGGGGGAGTAACACCCCCCCCCCCCCCAGGAAGCTAACAACCACAAGGCTATGCCAACAACCCACCTCCTAATACCTCGCCTCCCCATCCTGCCTTTACCTATTTTCTTGGCCCTAGGCAGAGGTTTTTTTGAATGTTCAGCCAATTCTAACAAACCAAAACCTCTCACTGGAGGAAGGCCACCACTGTGGCCTGGCTCCATCTGAACAGCTCTGAGAGCAGCTCAGTTCCTACCAGTCCAGCCCTCCTGGCCCCATCTCCTCCACTGGATAACGTTAAGACAACCCTTAGTCTTTAGGGTTTATCAATCATAGAAACACAAACCGTAGGGCCCAGAATTACGCCCTGCAGCATGCTGTGTGTACTTTTCGACACCTGCCACCTTGGACCATAGTAATCTGTGGCCCTTCCCCAGCTGAAAACTCTTTCAAGAAAGGGATGTGTCCTACACTCAACTCCACAGCTCCAGTAGAGAGTAAGCACAGGGATAACTCTTCAGCTGAATTCATAAAGCTGCCTGCCAAGAACCCATTTCACAGGTGAACAAAAGCAGAAGACTTTGAGAAATGCAGAAAGAAAGAACAGAGCCTGCTCCCGACTTTACTACTCAAGTTAATTGCCTCAAAAAAAACTCAAAAATAATGTTGGAAATGGAGCTGCGGTCATTCTGGTGAGTCCACGGATCTGGGGAGCGGGGGGAGAGTTAAAAGCTGAATTAAGAAAGATCTGTCCTGTCCTGGCCAAAGTGTGTCCAGTGAATAATTCAGCTGGGACTCCTGATGGTGCAGATGGCTTGGTTTACAGATAATGAAAAGGTCGTCTCCACTTCCTGGTGTGGTCTGCAGGCTCCCTCGGTGGGTCACATGGGTTTGGTGACACATTTCTGCCAGAGGGGTGGGGGTAAGTCTAGTAATACCCAAAGCCTCTCTCTTGATAAGTGGCAGAGAAACACAGCACCTGAATTAAGACCCAGGAAGAGGACATGGTTCAGCATTTGGAAATTCAGGTGGCCCAGACCGCCTCTTAAGGATTCCAGATCTCCTTCTCTGTTCCTCCCTCACAGGGGGAAAAGGACCAGCAAGCTGTTTGTGGCTTCCACAGGCCCAGTATCTAGGATTCCGAGATTTTGAGACACACTCAGGGTTATGTGTACCTGGCTTTCCATTAGCCCATCACATAGCACCAAAAGAAACTAGGCATTCCCTAAGACTTGTTAAGTGGCCTGAGTGGTGAGAAAAGCAACTTTCATCCCCTAATGTTGGAAAGCACCTACTGGAGCCCAGGCACCTAAATGCTGAGCATCTCAAGGCCACAAACTAGATTTTATCTCTTTTTGAATCTGCCTCAACACCTGACCCTAGGCTATCCATCTACATACAATTAGCACATCAACAGATGGAATGTGACTCAATTAATCAATCCTCTCCTAGCTCAACAGGGTTTCAGAAGATTCCACAGTACCTTCTCCGCTCTGCATCTTGAGGGTCTGTGCCTGGAAGGCTGATGGTGATGGAGGATGGGGCACCCACATCATAGCGCTTCACTGTCTTCTGGCATATCTTTACCTTCACCAGGAGGCTGTGCACCAAGTTCGCCAACAGTCCTACCACAGGCTGCAGGATCTCGGGGAAGAAGGTGGCGAAAGCAAAGTGGTCGGCCATATCCCCTCGGCCTCGGCTATGGCGCTGGTAGAAACGAAGATACACCCAGCTGGAGAGCAGTCCAAAGCCATAGGAGGCCAGAGCCGGGCTCTGGAGCAGCGTGGCCAGCCGCAGCAGCAGCAGTAGCCCCAAGAGCAGCATGGGCACCACGCTGACACGCACCTGGGGCACTCGCAGGACCACACAGTCCCCCATGGTTTGTTTGAGTGCCACCAGGACACCACCTAGGAAGCCCAGGGCGCCGTGGATGCGGACAGTGAAAAGGAAGACCAAGTTGAAGGAAGCCATGTAGGTGAGGAGGTAGGCGAATGCCCCCAGCAGCCCCACAGACACGTTCACCACTGAGAAAAAGATGAGCAGCTCCAAGGCCCCCCAGAGGGGCTCCAGCAAACGTCCAGCCACCACCACTGTGGCCAGGCTTATGGCTACATCCCACACGTGCTGTTCCATCAGCCCATGGGTAGCCAGGGTCCAGATCCAGAAGTTGGGCGGGAAGAGGTAGCCTGGGGTGACCGCCAGGCAGCCTGTGTCCACAGCGAAAGACAGCAGGTACAGAAATAGTACCGCCGCGCACAGGGCCTTCACCACCACGCTGGCGCTGGCCACGATGGCCCCCAAGTGCTGGCGGGCGCCCGGTAGGGCGCGCTGCATCTTCCTGGCGGGCGTCGCCTGAGAGAAGGGTCTAGAGGGGTAGGGGCCTCCCCGGGGCCTCGTCCCAGTCCGGCCCCGACGGGAGGCCCTGGTCTGGCCTAGTCACTGGCCTATGGCCCCGGCGAAGGTTCCACTTCCGGTCGGGTCGGCTCTGATCCCCAAGGGCCGAGCCGGGCCTGGTCGCGGGGCCGGGACCTAGGCCCCTCGCCGGGGACCTGAAGTAAGGCCCTGGGCGGCTTCGGCACACCTGCTTGCACTGTCGGCACCACGCCAGGCCGACCAGTTTGGTGTTGATCTCAGGGCTCGGCCTACTCCATCCACTCCGGGGTCCTACGGTCCGCGCGGGACTAGAACCTCGTTCTGGGCTTGAGTCAAGTCTGGTCAGCTCCGGGCGGCCCGGGTCTTGGCTTCGACCGTACCTCCTCCCTTCTCAGGCACCGACAAACAGCGATGCTGCGCCTGCGCGCCCCGGGCGGCGGCGGGATGCCCTCTGAGTGTTGCTCTTCCGGCTCCGCAGCATGCTGGGACACGGAGTCCTCCGTCGAAGCCGGGTGATGAGCAGAAATTAGGGTACGGCTAGAACTACAAGTCCCAGAAGGCTGTGCGCGGGGCCCGTTCCTGTTGGTGATGAGGGGAGCTTGTGCTTGGGAGTTGTAGTTCTCTGGAACGTTTCCGCCAGGAGGTGGGAGGAGGGTGAACAACCATCGCTAACCTCGGGAAAGTGGCGGGTACCGGCGACGGCAGAGCCGCAGGCCACACACTTGCTGAGTTCCCCAGCAACCTTGGCTCTGTTTGTGCATGTACATCCGAGTGAGTGTGTCCTTGAGGGCAGGTGTGTGGGTAAGAATGTTGAATGGTCTTGGGAGTGCGTACCAGTGTGCGTGAATTCCCGGAACTTCCGCGATCTGGTGTATGCTGACCCAGATTGCATGGGGTGTGTTGTGGGCCTGACCCAGGTTGGAATTCTTGTTCTGCCATTTGGTGGCTGTGTGAAATTGGCCAAGTTTCTGAACTTCACTGACACTCAATTTCATGGAGATGATGGCAGGACCTACCGTGAGAGTCCAAGGGGACTGGGTGTAAAATGCCAATCCATCCTGTGTGCTCAGACTGCCCTTGTTACAAGTGAGGTGGCGCTGCGACTCGAACTCAGGTATCCTGCCCTCAAAGGAGCAAGGCTGGGCTGCTCTCAGTGACTTTCCTCCCCTTACTGGCCCCAAGGAAGAGAGATCTCCCCACAAACTTGGGCCGGGCTGGCCCTGGGCCCCCACTTCACTGCAACAGTGGCTTCCAGCAGGCTGTGTCCTGTGCAAACTGATTTTTTTTTGTATATATATATATTCTAATGTGCATATAATTAAAATAATTTTATGACAGTACATTTATAAAGTGCAGAATCCTTTCCTTTCAGCCACTAATCTCAGTACAACTGCTGATGTGTGCATAGCCTTCCAGGTTACAAAGGGTGTGACCCTTTATCTTTGTCTGGGGTCTGGGTTCCCACTGGGAACCTCAGGGTAGAGTTGCCAGATTTAGCAAATTAAAATACAGGGTGCTCAGTCAAATTTAAATTTCAGATAAACGACGAATAATTTTTTAGTATAAGCACAATTTTTTTAGTAATGTGTCATGCAATATTGGAAACACACAAAAAATTATTCATCGTTTATCTGAAATTCAAATTTGACCAGATGTTCTATATTTTATTTGGCAACTTTACCCCATGACCTCCAGCACTGTTGTGGGGCATGGGAGCTGTCTCAGGGGTTGCTAGTTAGGCGTCGCTCTATGGCCAACCCCTGCAGAGGAGTGAGGAAAGGTGTCTTCACTAAGGCCTGGAATGCCCTCCTTCATTTATTTAGCATCTAAGGCCCCCCCCAACCACAGGCCATCTCTTCTCTGAAAGCTTTGATGACTTCTTACTCTTCCTATCTGGGGAAAAAAGGATATCTCCTAAGTCTCAGTTTGCTCACCTGTAGTATGGGGATAAACTCGTACCCAGCTCTAAGGTTGTGGTGAGGACTCAGCTGCTGGGCAAGTGCGGAGTGTGTATTGTAAGAGAGCGAGTGTCAGCAGCACCGGGAAACCTCTGCACTGGTGCTTATAAGTCTTTCCCCTTGAAAAGAACTTGAAGGTCACACAAACTAGAGTTGACTATTAAGAGTTGGGATTAAAATGAACATGGGCATAGGGCAGGCTGGAGGGAGGCCCGAGGGGATCTTTGGAAACTGACTCAGTTTTGGGTTCCAGTGTGAGCACCAGTGGCCACAGAGAGCACTGGGCCTCCAGCTTCCCCTGGGCTGGGAAGGAGCAGTGGTTTTGCTTGTGGGTGGGCCTTCTCTGGACAACAGCACTGGGCCCTCAAGCACCAGGTCCTAGACTTGGGCCAGGTACTCACTCTTCACTCCAGGTGGAGGACCTGCGCACTAGGCCTGGGTGGTCTGACTCGATGGCTGGACACCTGCCTAAACCCGCCTCTCATCTCTGTCTTCTTTCTTCCACCGTCCTGGCCTTGAGCCTCTGGGAGGCCCTTTTTTTTAAGGACAGTTTTTTTCCAGAGGCTTTTGAGAAGATTATACTAGACAAAGGACGTCAAGGATCTGGCACTTAGGAGGCCTGGGAAGCATCATATCCTACACCCACCAGGGACCTGGATTGCTATGGCCTTCACTCCCAGCTGAATGGCAGGTGGGATTCTGGGATCATGGCCACCTGTCTTCAAGCTACCCAATCCTCACCACGGGGCAGAAAGAGTGGATGGGAACCATTTGAAGTGAAAATATGAACATTATTTAATAACTGATCTTCTGTAATAAACCATTTGAAAATATTTTACAAGGAATCACACACACGATATTTTACAAAGTTTCTTGACTTTTTTGTCACTGTTGTTTTTCTGACTTGTCCGTACAAAATAGAACCACCACCAAAAAAAAGGGCAGAGAAAAGGAAATGGCCCCCCAGTCCCCCACAGATCCCCCGAGCCTGAGGTGAGGGGACAGCCAGGTCGGGTGGGTGATGAGAAGGATGAGACCCAGCTGGGGGTTGGACAACTATCTGATAGGGATTGTTTTGTCTGTTTTTCTGTCTTTTAAACTTAAAATATATATTTTTCTGTATATGTTTGATTCTTTTTATTTTTATATTCTCCATTGAGCACCTGACTACACTACAGTTACACACACACCCCCGCAAGACATGGCTGGCATCTAGGCTGGGTGTACAGCATGAGTGCCCACCCTGGCACCAGCAGCAGGCATGGACCATACACACACACTGAGAAAGCGACAAGCAACATGACATTAATTAACGGAGTCATTAATTAATGCATTACCCTCCCCCCTCCTCCCAGTCCATCTGAGCCCCATGGCCACATCCCTCTGCCCTCAGTCCCCCACTTGCCCCCCAGACTGGGATGCCTTTGGGGGAAATGACCAGAATGAACAGTGTGAAGAGATGTGCCCAGGCCCAGCCTCTGTGTGTGCTGAGAGAGTGTATATGTGTGTATGTGCGTGCAAGTGTATGTTCAGCAGGGAGGAGCAGTTTGGCCTCCCAGGGACAGGGAGTGTGTGTGTGAGTGGGAAGGAGACAGGGAGTGGGCACAGGCCTGAATGTGTAAGGGCCAGATTGAGGGTGGGATGGCCCAGCCGGGAGTGATCAAGTCACCCCTGCTAAGGCAAAGGGCAATGTGTGGTGAGGGTTCCTCTGCCGAGGGGTGCAGGCAGTGGCATGTGGTCCCACTGGGGGCCTGACACTAGTGAGAAATGGTTACAATGAGCACCTGGTGGGGTGAGGGGCATTTAGGGGACACTGGTGGCTAGGGTGAGACAGAGGGATCTTCACCCCCTGCCCCAGCATTTGGCACTGTTGGACATTCAGCTTTAGAGACGGAGGACCAGCTGGGGTGCAGGTCAGATCAGAGGTGGGTGGTGAGCAGGAGATGGAGTGTGCACATGCCAACCCTCCCACCAACCCCTCGCCCTGTGTAAGGCTTTGTGAGCCCCCACCCCCACCCCACCCCATGGTGTGTGTGTGTATGTGTCCTCCAGGGTATGTCTAATGCAAGTCCAGTTTATGCCCTCAGGGCTCCAGGTGTGTATAGGGTTGTGTCTGAGCCAGTGTCACTGTCACTGCCCTGACACCTGCAGGGCTTGGGGTGGGGCAGGTGGTTATAGGCCTGAGAGGAACAGGAGCCCACTGGGGAGCTGCCCCAGAACCTCTCTCCTGCCAGGATTGGAACTGGGATGCACAGGCCTCAAACTGCCCATCTCAACTTCCTCCGTTATTCCCAGGGAATCTAGATTTGGTCTGGGTGGGGCAGAAGAACCAGGTCCAAGGAGTCCAACTGGCGCAGGGCCTAGGTCTCCCACACAAAGGGAGCCTCCAGGCAGGGCGGGTAGTGAAGGCCTGGTTTGGCACCAGTACTGTGGCTTCCCTGTCCCAGCCCTCGGGGGTGGGTAAGTCCAGTGGGAATGAGGGATCTGAGGACACTTTGACAGTTCAGCAGCAAGACGTGGCTTGGGGGCCAAAGACCTGCGGCGCCCTGCTTTGGGACCCTCCACTCGAAGGCGCAGACTCTCGGGGTCTGGCGCGTTCAGGTCTTTCAGTGAGGGAGGGAGCGAGGCTCTAAGGCGGGGAGTGTGGAGCGGGAGAGTTGGGGGAGAGGCGCGGGGAGGCCTGGGGGGGCGCTCAGAGGCGGTGCGAGGCGTGGGCGTGGACTTGAGGCTGAGGCCGGGGAGGCAGGCCCAGGAGAAGCAGCAGCTGCAGGGAGACCAGGACGCCCAGCGACGGTGGGAAGGAGGCTCCGCGGCCGCAGTCTGAGGTATCTTCCTGCAGTAAGAGAGGAGCCAGTCGGCCTGGGCGGCCATGGGCAGGGGTGGGCGCAGGGCTGCGCTAAACCTGGGGAGGGGAGCGGGATGTCACATCCGTCGCCCCCCTCCTCACCGTCGCGTTGTAGTCGAAGCAGATGTGCGGGCCTCTCCGGTACCGCGGTCTCTGCACCAGTTCACACTGCTCCGGGCCGTCCGCTGGGCATGGGTGGGGAGTCAAGGAGGCGGCGGCAGCACGGAGGGGGCGCGCGGGGCGGGAGGGGGCGCGGGCGGCGGGGAGCGGCGGGGACAGGATACAGTGTGTCTCTTTCTGCAGCAGCCGGCCTGCCTCACACTGGCTGCACAGCGGCTTCTCGGCCACCACGAAGAGAAGGTTGGTGTTGGTCAGTCTCTGCGCGTGGAATAGCCTGGAAGTGGCGCAGAGAGGCGGGGCGTTGACTCGCCCCTCCCCTCCGTGCATGCCCCGCCCCTTACAGCCTCAGTCCCGCTCCCAGCCGCGTCCACCCCGCAAGCCCCGCCCCGTGGGCCGCGCCCTCAGCCCCACCCTGCCCCTCCTGTCCGCTCCTCTCCCCGTGGGCACCTGGAGCAGTTTCCGCAGTCGATGATGGCGTTGTAGGAGGCGTTCACCGAACCGAAGTAGTACTGGGTCTGTTTCATGACGCAGCTGCTCTCGCGCGCCTCGGGGTTGCCCTCGGCCTCCGCGGGGTCTGCGAGGGCCCAGAGCGCCTCAGCCCCACCCATACACCCTGGCACGGTCTTGGGCCTCAGCCTCGCCCAGCCGTAAGCCCCGCCCTCCTCTGGAGGTCGGTCCCTGCTTCGATTGGAGAGGGGGATTTGAGGAGGTACCTACCTGCCTGGAACCAGCTGTGGTAGATGAGGCCATAGAGAAGCTGCTGGAACAAGGACCTGCAGGGTATGGGTCACCGAGTGGGAGTGGTCAGCAGAGGCCAATGCCCTGCTCCACTTCTCTTGAGCCCTCCCGGCCAGGAAGCACCCTCCCTGCCCCCTCTCCCCTCTAGGACTCACCAGGCAGCAGCCGAGGTCCACCAGGCCAGGTTAAGGAAGTCTGCAATGGTGGGCTGCAGTGGAGAGAGGGGCGTGAGCTGCCACTGCTGCTCCTGGATCTGGGTCACCCCCAGCTCTCTCATCAGAGGTGGAGAGTTATCTGTGGAGGGATCTCCCAGCCCCCCGCCCCCCCCCACCTGCAGGCCAGGCATAGCTGGGGCTCACCACAAAGACGCCCCGGGGTGCGGCACCCAGATTGCCCTGGGGCTGGGGGGCACAGGCCGCCTGATAGTCATAGGACTCCTTGCGGGTGTAGAAGGAATTATTGTAGAGTGCCATCATCAGGTTGGCATCCACTTCACTGAAGAACCTGCCCACCTGGGGATGCCGGGAGTGAGCAATAGTCACAGGGCTGGCAGTGCCATGCCCTGAGAAGTCTCAAACCCAGACTCCCTCCTTCTACCCTCTTCTTGACCCTCACCTGGTCCCACTGATGGTTCTGGTTTGACAGTACCAGGAATCCCCCGTCATCAATGAGGACACAGAGCAGGTCCTGAGAGGTGGGGAAGGGGGAAGATGATGGGGAGGGGCTTGGGCCCAGACCTTCCTCCCCAGACCCTGGCAGTCCAGTGGTTGAGTGGAGGGGGCATCACTGCCCCAAGTTCTGGTAAAGCTGTGAAGTCAGGGTGGGATGTTGAGACCCACAGGCCAAGGGATGGGCTAGGAGTTGCAGTTGAGACTAAGAAGTCTGGGAGTGGGGTGAGCTAGGGTTCAGGGCACACGTACCTCATTGTTAACCTCGCAGTCCATCTCACAGTGGCTGCTGGGGCCACACTGCTGGGCAGAGAGCAAGGACTGTAAGGTGCCTACCAGTTTTCTTCCTCCTATCATCCTTCATACATCTGGGTCCCCGGGCCATCTGCCCCCCCACAGGCACCAGAGCCACTCTGAGTGGGAGGACTGGTAGGGGTTCCTGGGGACTCCAGAATGGGTACTGCTGGGCTTACTGCCCCCACCCCTGCCCAAGTACCTTCTGAGGCTGGTCCTGATGGGTACGGTTGCTGGCTAGCACCTTGAACTTCTCAGCCCAGGCCTCTAGGTCCAGCTTAACGCCCACCACTATGGGGGAGAGCAAGGGGCCATCAATGCCCGTCCACCTGGGCAGCACCCTGCCCATTGTCTCTTTCCGCACCTCTGCCCTGGGCATTCACCTGCTGGCCTCAGTGTGCGTCCACCCAGGCTGAGCTCCACAGCTGTGCTGACGAGGATGCCCACTGTGTCATTCTCCAGCTCCAGTGGCCTTAACAGGGCTGGGGGTGGGGTGGGGCAGGGTGGAGCGATCAGGAGTGGGGGCTGGTGGCCACACTGACCACTCTATGCTGGGCCCTGCTGACCCAGGAGCCCAAGCCAAGGCTGACCCAGCCTAAGCATCCAGCACCCAGCAGAGTGTTTGGCACAGCCTAGCCCTCTCTTCTCATCTGCCTTAGTCTCAGCCAGCCTCGTGTTTGAGGGGCCTTAGAGAACAGAGCCTAGCCCTGGCTGAGTAGACAGGGAAGCTCACCATCCTGGTGTGGGGGCTTGAAGACATAGCCGTGGTTATCCAGGCTGCGACGGTAGAAGCTGGCATTGAAGGGCTCAGGGTTCTCTGTCCAGTCCTCAGCTGCCCTGGTCACCCAAGACAGGCAGAGGTTGGTGGAAGGGGTGGCTTGTGGGGGACAGTGGTCTCAGCAGGTGCAAAGAGGCCTCTGGGCAGCAGGACAGAAACAGGGTCCTAGGCAGGGGCAGGGTGTCAGGTAGTGGAGTAGGTCACTTACTTGTTGGGGAATACACGAGTGATCCCGCCATCGGTGGCAGCGAACACGGCCAGCAGGCTGTACCTGGAGGCAGCAGGAAGATGCAGTTATAGGCCTGCCTTCCGCAGGACAGGGCCGGAGCCTCTGGGCCCATCCCAGCTTCCTGCCCCCATAGGCTGGGTGGTGCCTACGTGTTGAGATCCTGATCCCGCCACACGCGCTCCACCAGCTGCTGCGTGATTCCTGTGTCCAAGATCAGGTTGTGCAGAAGGAAATTGTTGCCTGGAACGGGAGGGCAGGGGTGGAGGAGATATCTTCATGTGGCTCCCAGCCCACTCTTCCCCCTACCCCCAAGGCTCTAACAGCAGCCTTCCCCATGACCTGGGCCAGGCCCTGCCCTTGGCTTGGGCCTGCATATTTCCACACTTGCATATTTCTCTGAGTTTTCTGGGATGCCCGCATGCTGCCTGGGCACTGCCCAGACCCGGCTGCCCCACCAGGCACTCACATTGCTTGGAGTCTGGAGTCACTTTCTCCATGAGCTCAATGAAATTTTTCAGGAACTCGGTGTTGTTGTCTGAGGCATTCAGGTCCTTGCAATACTCTCTGGGGGTGGGGAGGGGCAAGAATAGTGCGCTTGGGGGGCTGGACAGGGCAGTGGGGTCGAGGCTTCCCAACAGGCCTGCCTGGCTATTTGCTGAGAAGCCCAGGCCTCAGGGAGGGACATCTGCATTCTTACAGACTGCAGCCACTATGTGCCTGGCAGGCTCCCAGGTCTGAGGAGGGGCAGAGCTGACACACGGGAATGAGGATCTGCTTCCTCCACCCCGGTTCTCCCTCCAGGGCATGGCCCTGCAGAGCCTCCCACCTCTCCTGTGTAGCTGGACCCAGATGGTGCATATGGGAGGCTCCAGGAATTGCCTCATGACTGGCTCATCCACCTGCATGCTGTAGCGGTCCCATGGGCACTGGGTGGGTGGAGCACCAGCACAGCTTAGTCAGCCTAAAACGTCATCCTGCTGCTTCCTGGCTGTGCACCTTTGGGCAACTCACTCAAGCTCCCTGAGCCTCAGTTTTTTTCATCCTATCACAGAAGGTGTCAGGAAGTCAGTGAGAACACATAGGTCCTCAGACTGGCTGTTCCCTCTGCCTAGAGTGCTCTTCCCCCAGAGGTAGACAGGCCAAATCCCTCACCTCCTCAAAACCCTCGCTGGACTCAGGCTCTGGGTGCAGAGAACATGGGAGCTGCAGGGCGTGGGGAGGCCTGCTTGGGGCTTTGCTCTCCAGGAATTCTTGGTGAGCAGTAGAAGGACTGCAGTCCTTCTACCCTGGTAGATGGATCTCTCTCTCCTGCCTAGTCCCTCATTCACAACCCTGCCACCAGGGACCTCCCTGCTGGCCTGTATGGCAGCAACTTTGTGGCAGTTTTTAAAATGCGCTGCTTGCCCGGGTTGTGCTACGGCCCACACTTGGTGAGGGCACCTGGGTCTCAGCCCTTACTTGCTCCAAGGCCCCCAAGGCCTTTGTATGGTGCACAGCCTGCAATTCTGTGTCTGGAGGCCACACCTGAGACACCCAGAGTGACACCCACACAGCTGTGCTTGCAATACAAGTCACCTGCACCCCACACCCCCCTAATATGTACATTTACATTTGTGGGTTACTTTATTCACTCACCCAACACATATTTATCAAGCTCTCCCAAGCCAAAGATACAGAGGTGACAAAAACGAATATAGTTCCTATCCTCAGAAAGCTTCCTCAGGGTCATGTGGGCCACACAGGCCTTTTCACACATTTCCACAGTCACTAATGCACACGGCCCACCTCACATTTACACTCAGACTCGTACAAATGTACACAATGACTCACAAATGCAAACAGATGTCTACAGAGAATAACAGAGAAATTTGTGGGTGCATGCACGCACATGCACACACGGAGGTTAGGACTGTCCAGAGCCCCCATGTGGTACCTGAGAGTCCCCGTGGGTCTCTGTCAGCTGCACCCACCTGCCCTCATCCAAAGCCCAGGTCATGGGAAGTGCTTCACCACCAGGGAGCGCGCTGGCCTCCTCAGATGTGGTACAACAGGCAGAGGGTGTGCACATGAGAACATGTATTTGCATGCTGAGCATGCACTCTAGGGATGGTCCAGGCCCGGGCCTGCGCTGGGCCCTGACCCCTCACTTGTCAGGGCAGCTCCTCAGGGCCCCCATCCCCTCTTTCCCCCTGCCCCCATCCTCAGCAAGCCACCACAACTAGACTCGGCACTGCGGACAGGGGCTCTGGCCAGCTTGGTTCCCAGACCCACACAAACAGTGACTGACACAGGACAAGGATGGGGTGGGGGGTGGGGAGAACACCACAAACCAGAGCAGCAGCTGCCCAGTGAGGGGCATGCTGCAGACAGCCAGTCCAGGACAGAAAGGGCTCCTTCCTGGTTGCCTGGGAGGGCAGGGAACGTCAGCAGAGAGTCCAGAGCCCTCCCACCTCAGGCCTGGTGGGAGCCGGAGCTGTGGGCAGCTGGCCACTGCTGCCTGGTGTGGTTACATGGCCCAGGTATGCACATGGCCGCACATACGGGGCTATGCATGGGGTGGGGGCGACATTGCACAGGACACAGACACACAGAGCTCCAGGCAGCAGTGCAGGAGGTGGGGCCAGGGTGGTCGGGGTTGGAGGGACACCTCGGCAAGGCCACACGCAAGCTACCTGGGAGCAATGAAAACATGTCCTTCAGACTCAAAGCTGCTGGGGAGCAGGAACTCAAAATCTGCAACAGAAACGGGGGGTTATCCGGCGGGGGCTGGGAGCCGGGAGGCCAGGGGGCTCAGAGGTGATGGGGCTGGAGGGACAGGGAAGAGGGTGGCTTGAGGGAGGGGGAGACACCAGCAAAGAGGGAACCCGCCACTTCCACGTTCAAGTTCGAGCCAGAGAGAAGGGATGGGCGAGGAGGGGTGGAGGGCCTGTGGAGACTACAGCATCGCAGGAGGAGGGCAGTTATAGCCAATATGTTGCCCGGGCCTGGTCCTCTGTCGGCAGTGAGTCCCTTGGCGTGGCTGTATATGCTTCCATACGGCTGTATAGCACATATACACGGACACACACACACACATATATATATACACACACTGCTATATATATGCATGGTCTGGGGGAGGCGCCAGTCTCACTCTTGTCACATCCGTAATGGAGAAAACCGCATCCCAAGTTTCCTTCGCCTCCAAAGAGACTTTGAGGAAGGGAATTGGCTTTTGGCTGCGGATTTTTCTCTCTCTTTCTTTGCTGCAACTGTTTGCATTTTGGTAGGTCTTGCTTTTGTTCTGTGTCAGGCATCAACATGGCCAAACCGAGGGGGTTTCTCACGGGCATGGACAGTCCAACCAGAGACAGTGTGGGCGGCTGGGGGTGGGCTGCAGTGCATTGTGGGAGTCCAGCGGTCCTCCCTAGGGTAGGAGGCTGGGTGAGGGGAGATCCTTGAGGTGCCTGGGAATGTTCCCACACTGTGGGAGGAGAGTCTGGGAGCTGGGAGGGGACAGGAGCACTGCTTGAATCTGCACACCTGCTCTCTTGGACCCGGGGCATGAGAGCAGGAGGGGAAGAAGGGCTGGGTCTCCACCCTCCCTAGGATCTATCTGGGCTCAGAGCAGCCAGGGAGGAATGCTGGGGCTCCAGAGAAGATGTGGGGTGCTGTTGAGGGATCCACCAACTGGGCCTGTACATGTGTGTGAGAGTGAGCACGTATGCATGAGTGTGTATGTGCATGTGAGAGCATGTCTGTGTGAGAGTATGTGTTTGCATGAGTGTGTATGTGTGAGCGTGTGTGCAAGTGTTTCTGTATGGGTTTGTGAGTGATGTGGCCATATCATGGGGATGTGGCCATGGGGGGTCCTCTATGGCCTCTTCCTGCCCAGCTGGACAGGCCACCTTGCTGGTCTGCCTCTAGGAGGCGTCCCTCTTCCCTCGGCCTGTCACAGTGCTCTGGGCAGTCCACCTTCCCATCCTTTACCCACATTCCAACCTCTCTGTCACCCCAGGGCTTTTATTTTTGCAGAAGAGGGGTCTTCCCTATTCCCAAATACTCCCACAATGCACTGCAAGATTCCGGGGAGGGGGGACATGGGGTGCCTGGAGGGGCTAGGCAGTCACTGGTTGGACTGTTGCTTTCTGATAGGACTGTGAGGCAGGGTTTGGACACAAGCCGACAGGGAAGGAGGGGAAGAGGAGGAGGAGGAGAAAGAAAAAGGAGGTGGGGAGAAGGGAGACTATGCTATGGTTGTCATTATTACCACGGCCCTGCATTTCTGGGGTCACTGGGAGGGCTGTGGGAGGGGGAGAGAAGGCAACTCAGGCCAGTGGGCGTAGGGCCCATCCCCACCCCCACCCAGGCTAGTGGGAACAGCTGTATCCCCTTTACAGGACTAGGCTGGGCAGGGCCCCTAGGGCTTCCTGGGGAGCGTGTGCCTCCAGGCCATGGGGATTGGGGACAAGACATCCCCTTATGGCTCTCCGAGCCCCATCTGCCCCAGCGTTCCCTTGGGAGGGGCATCTCTGCACCAGTGGCAGAGACCTTCATGTGCTGTCGTCTCTCACTCCCCTTATTCTCTGCCAGGATCTGCGAGTTCACTGCCTATCTTTCCCGGAAGTCTCTGGCTTGGGTACCTCTTGGGGCCAGAACCTTTTTCTTCACACCAGCCTGATTCCCTCCAAGCTCTTTTGCTGGCCCTTGGGGTCGACAGGTCCCCTTCAGCTCCCGCCAGGCCCCTGGTCCCCGAGTCTGCCTTTATTTCCTAGAGGAACACCTTCTCCATACCTGACCACCCTCCCCAAGAGCAGAGAGCCCCCCAGGGTAGGACTGGGCCAGTGGGCCTTAGCACAATTTCTGGGAGTAGTGGGGCAGCAGGGGACAGGAGCTTTAGCACCCAGGTGAGTGCCCAGCATGGTCCAGTCTGCCTTGCTCTCCCAGTGGCCTGGCTGTGGCCCTATCCTGCCCCTGTGCCAGGATCAGGGTTTGATGCTTCCAAAGCCTTTTGTCTCCCCTTGGGAGGGCTGTCAGCTTCTGGAGCCACGGCCAGAGATCAGAGGAGGGAGAATGATCCCAGAGGAAACCTCATGCGGCTGGCCCTCTCCCATAAGACTCATGTAAGCCCTTCTGAGGACTGAGCTACCCCTGCATCTCAGGCCCCCTGCCCTGCTGGGTGGGAGGTGGTGGAGAGGTGTCCAGTCCTGTCCCCACTGTTGAGTTGTCTTGGAGAGACAGAGAAGGTGGTGGTGGTGGGGCAGGGGCCTGCCCAGAGGGAGCAAGGAGGATGAGGAGGGGGCCTGAGCTCTCAGAACATGTCGGAGAACACCCTGCAGGCAGGGCCAGGGGGCCAGGGGAAGGGCTGCTGGCTTTAATGGGGTTTAGGGTCAGAGGAAAGGCAAGAACTAGAGGAGCCAAGGGGATGCTGGAAGGGCCCTGGAGAGCAGGGGTTTGGCTGGTCCTGGGCAGGGAGGGGGGCAAGCAGGGGCGTGAGGGCGGGTGGGGTGGGGAGAGGAGGGTGCACTGGTTCTGAATATACTTGCCCTTCAGTTTGCTGATTGGCACTGGGACAGTCCACCAAGAGAGAAAGCGAGGAAAACAGAAACAACACAAACACAAAAACAAACGAAAAGGGGGAGGGGAAGGGGAGGGGCACAAACAATATTTTATTCAATGGCTGTTTGAATGAAAATATTGTGTCTCATCATCATACCGAAAGGAAACTTCTTGCAAAAAACGACATGAGAGAGAAAGAGAGAGCAAGAAAACTCAAAGGAGATGAGCCCCAGCTGGCCAGGCAGGTGGGGGGCGCCCGGTGGGGGCAGGAGCCTGTCCTCCCTCCCAGTGACTGTGGTGGGGGCAGGCCCTGGGGGAGGCCTGGGTGAGGGAGACATGCAGGGTTGAGCCACAGGCAGAAGAGGGGCAGAGGGAGGGAAGGAGGGAGGGCAGGCAAGAGAGGGGGAGAGGGAGGGAGGGGGTGGGAGAGAGAAATGGAGGGAGTGAGCAGAATGCAGAGGGAAGAGAGGGAGGGAGACAGAGAGGGTGCCGTGCAGGGAGAGGGAAGAGAAGAAGGGAGAGAGGGTGGAGAGGGGGAGAAAGGGAGGGAGAGGGTGGAGAAAGAAGGAGGGGCAAAGAGAGAATAAGGGAGGAGTCGGGGTGGGAAGGAGGTAAGAGAGGCCCAAGATGAGGGAGGAGGTGAGGAGGAAATGAGGGAGGAGGAGTGAGGGTGGACAGAAGAGGAGGGGATCTTGGGGGGTGACCCCATGGGGGAAAGAGCTGCGCAGGGAGCAGGGGGAAGGAAAGATGAGAAGAGGGGGTGTCTTCCAAGAATGCAACCCCCAAGGGTATGCAGGGGAGGCGGGCTAAGGAGGGAAGACATGTAGTAGGAGAAACCAGAAACAAAAACCTCAATGGAAACCATGAGAGAATGGTTTGGAACCAAATCCGAGAAAAGGCGAGCATGCAGATTTCCACAGACTTTCCAATGGCTGGTGCCCCAGCCTGTGGGCGCCTGGGGGGTGGGCAGACTGGGCAGGAGGGACTGCTTTGCTGCAAGCAGCTGGTTATGCTGCCTGGGGCCAGCCAGGGTATGGGGCAGAGGCAGAGGTGCAGGGTGCAGGCAGGGGCCAGGCCACTTACACTTGACCTGCAGGATCTGGTCGCTGAGGTTGGCTTGGAGGTAGAAGGTGCTGTAGGGTGGGAGCACCAGCCCTAGGCTGGGGAGGAGAGGAGGGGAAGAGCGCAGGTCACTGCTGGGGAGAGGTGGGCCACATAGGCACCCCCACCCCATGTCCTTGGAGCTGGGTGGAGAGGCCCAGGCTGTGGCATACCCTCCCCTGACCACCAGGGACACGTTTCTCTGGTTAGCTGTGGGAGATGCATGGTCTAGGGGCCTGGACCCCCCCACTCCCCAAACTCTCCTGGAGGCCTCGGAACTCCCAGCCCCAAAGCAAATCTCCACCCCACCCCTCACCCCCAGCAGCTTCCCCCAACACACTACCTGCCCAGCCAGCCTCCTACATCTGGCCAGCAGCAAACTCACAAGGGGCAGAACACTGTCACTGAGCTACGCTGTGGAGGCATGCTGCTGTGGGAGTGGGGTCCACAGTCCCCAGAGACTCAGGCCATGTGAGAGTCAGCTGAAAGCAGGGCTGGCACTAGCATGGAGAGGGGCAGTCCCAGGGTGTGAATGAGACCAGCTCTGGGGAATGCAGAAGAAAGCCTGCACTGCCTGGGCCTGACTCGCAAGGGGACCCGCTCCGTGGCTGTGGTGCCTGTTGGGAGCAGGCCTGTGAAGGTGTTGAGGATGACATCCTGGATGCAGATACCGAGGGATATAATCCAGGCAGGTGGGACGTGAGGGGGTGGCAGGCCTTGGGGAGATGTCAGATGCACTGTTTTGTCTCTGTTCTGCATTCCTAGGAGATGGAGCTTGTTCCTAAAGGGCCAGAGAGAGGCCCTTGGGGGCCTGAGAGTCCTGGTGTGAGTAGTGAGCAGCCCTGGATGCTGGTGCCCCACTGGGATTTGACAGACTGGGATGGGAGAGGGACGGGGCACCTGGGCTCAGACTCTGGGCTCTGCCAGCCCAACCCTGGCCCCACTCACCTGTAGTTGGTGCTCCTTATAGGGACCCAGGTGTAGTTCCGCATCACCTCATCTAGGTACCTCTGAGAGAAGAGGCTGGGTCAGGTACTTGGGCTAGCTGGCAGGTACCCACCCAACTCTCTGTCCTCCCTCCACCACCTTCTCACCTCGTCCAGGGACTTGACCAGTGTTCTGATCTGCTTGTGGCCCGTGTTGCCATCAATCATACTCCGACGGATCTGCAAGGGACAGAGATGTGAGAGGCAGGGCCCCTACCTTCCTCTGCTCTGGGTGCCCCCCAGTCCCTACTCGCCTCCTTCTTACCTCCTCCTTGTTCTCATCCTCCAGCTCTGCATCCAGGAAGTCCAAAGTCACAGGCTCCCGGAAGTTGGTAGTCTGTAGGAGGCAGGGCAGGAAGTCAGAAGTCCCCATCTCATAGGGTTCACACCACCCTCCACCCTCACCTAACTCACCTGAGGCTTGAGGTTGGGGTGCAGCAACACATAGCCATTCAGGTCAATGGCAAACACGTAGCCGTTGGCTCCAAGCTGGGGGTATAGATTGGGGGCTCAGGGCCTGGAGGGCTGGGCAGGGATTCCCTGGGCTCTGGAGCTCTTCCTTGTCCTGCCTCCCATGCTGCTGAGGGGTGCTGTTTGCCTGTTTGGGCCAGGAGGCCCCACATGCCACATGGCCCCAAGCCTGCCTCTCAAGCCAAGCCCAGTAGGCCAGTGCCCCTCATGCACCAGCCCTTGCCGAGGCTGACCTCCATGGGACCACGACTGAATCTGACCTTCTGCAGTTCTTGCCCCTACCCCTGGTTCTCATGGAGCTGTCAGTCAGCCGAACTGCTCCACTCCATTGGCCCCACAAGGCTGCTGTTGCCCTTCCCTCCCCTCCCCACTGTTGCCTCCTCTTGGTCCCCATCTCAGTAGAGCGCAGGGGAAGGAATGTATCCTTGGAATCCCTGGGGCATTCCTTCCAAGTGGAAGAGAAGGGACACTAGGTGGGACCCTGGACTCACCCTTACCTCTCTGAGGTGGTTTTCTCACTGCACATGGAGGCCAATGACATGGGGCCTTCATGTGGCTCAGGTTTAAGCATGCTGTCACACATGCCTCATCCCCCGCCCCTTTCAGAACCAAGACCCAAATTCCCTTTGCCATGGGCCCTGGGCCAGCGACACTGATCTTGCTCCTTCCCTGGCTTATGCTTCTGTTTTTTCACCTTCAGGCTTTTGCCCAGAGAGTTCCCTCTGCCTCCAAGATATGCCTTCCTCTCCTTTCCACCCGGGCCATTCCTGCCTACAGACAGTCCACGGGTTGGCAAACTATGGCCATGGGCCATGTCTGGCCCGCCACCTGTTACTGTACGGTTGTGAAGTAAGAATGGTTTTTACATTTTTAAATGGTTGAAAAAAATCAAAAGAAGAATTATATTTCATGATGTGAAAATTATCTGAAATTCAATTCTGTATCCACAAACAAAATTGTATTGGAACACAGCCATGCCCATTTATTTGTTTTGTCTGTGGCTGTTTTCTCACTAAAACAGCAGAATTAAATATGAATATGAGTATTTAGGCTGACAGAGCCTAAAATATTCATAGTCTGGCCCTTTACAGAAAGTTTGCTGACCCCAGTTCTAGGCCCAAGGTCACCTCCTCTGGAAGCCTTCCCTGACTGCCTGAACTTAGAGGTCTCCATGTAATCCCCATCAGTCTCCTCTGCTGAGCCTGGTTTGTGTCCACGTGGGAGGCAGTGTAGGGCAAATGGCCAAGTGGACACTCACTGTGTAGTTGGGAGTCAGCCTCTTAATGTCATTCAGAGCCACATCGATGCCCATCACGCCCAGGATCAGCTGGTTCTGGGAGCAGAGGCATGGGGGTCTGCAATGGGCTCAATTCCATGGGGCCCCACTATCCAACCCTCCATACCCAAGGCCTCAAGTTGCTCTCACAAGCATCTTCCCCTGTCCAGTTTGCAGGCCCGCCTATCCCTCCTCCAACCCAGACCTGCTATGGTCATGGCCAACCCTCCCCAGGCATGTCTAGCCCTTCCCCAGTGGGGGACCTCACCTTCTTTTCCCCAGGGCCATCCTGTGTCAGGTTGAAAACAGGGAGGGTCCCTGTTACCACCAACCCCAGTCCCTGAAGGGAGAGGAGGAAGATGGGTCAGTCTCCTGTGACCAGCCATGCCTCCACCCCAAGTGTTCAGAGCAGGGGCTCAGGCACAGGCTACTTCCCTTTCTTCTCTGGTTTACCCCCATAAGGGCACCCTCAAGGCGCCCTGTGGGCACATCCTTGGGAGAAGGCCACCAGCCCCACACCTTCCTAGCCCAGAGGCCTTACCAGTGCATCCTCATACACATTGGTCCATTGCACCTGCTTGGCCTCCTTGCCTGCCAGCACCATGGGCCTGCCCAGGACGTCTAGGTATTCCTGAGGAGCGGGCAGCAGGCAAGGGTCATGAGTTGGCCTGCTCCTCCTGCTGCACCTTCCCCGTGCATCAGCATGCCACCAGGGGGCGCACTCACCCCACAGCAACCCATCCTTCGCACCATCCCTTGGAAACAAGGGGCTGGGAGGAGGAGGGGCCCCCCCATAGTCTCACCTGCGTGTTGATGCGGATGGCGCCGATGGAAGGGATCTCAAAATAGTAACCTGTGAGGATAGAGGAGGCAGCGGTAGGCCTGGGTGGTGCTCGGTACTCATGGCACAGGGGGCCTTGTACCCTAGGGTGTACCTGCAGCCCTGACTTGTCCCTCAGGCTCCCTTTCTTTTTGGTGTCACTCCCCCAAACTCATGTCCCTTTGGTGCTCCCTTACATTCCCTGTCAACAGGACCGATTCTATGGAAGAGGCTGTGAGTGTAGGGGTATAAAGAAGCAGAGCTGGGGTGAAGGGAGGAGCCTGAGGCCTGAAGTCCCTTATTCTAGGATGGCAGTGACATTCAGAGTCCACCCAGAGGCCAGGCCCAAACCCACAGAGAGATGAACTGACCAGCAAACAGACGCAGGAACAGACAAGCTGGGAGATGGATGGAAATGGACAGACAGATGGGCAGAAAGATGCTCAGTCAGATGGACAAGTTAGGCAGCCAGAGAGACAGATGGGCAGTCACATATATGGAAAGATGGACAGTGGATAAATAAGCAGCTGGGAAGCTGGACATATGGAAGGACAGGTGGACAATCGACCCGATGGACAGCAGGACATGGCAGATAGGCCCCATGACCGTGATGCCCCGATGAGGTACCTTTGTTGGTGCAGGCCATCCACTGCAGGGGTGTGACGTCGTAGTTGTGCTGCCCCACGGAGAAAGTGAACACGCGCACCTGTTTGGGGCATGAGGTTATTGCCGCAGCTGCTAGACGACAGCCCTCCCCTGTACTGGGCCCAGGTCAGGGCAGCTCCTGCCTGGGCTGAGCCTCACCGTCCGGTTGGGCCAATTGTACTTCTCAAAGACGTCCTGCACACGGTCCTCGCCGCCATCCGTGAACATCATGATCATCTTATTGCAGTTGGCGCGAGTGATGTTGGACTGGGCAGGAGCAGGGGTGGGGTCAGGTGGCTCTTGGCCCCTCCCTGGTCCAGGGGTGGGTTTCCCTCCCACTGGTGGGCCTGGCCCTCTAGCCTGCCTCTCCCACAGCAGATGGTGCTATCTGCCCGAGCTGCCTGTTGGGTGCTAACAAGGCCATCCATCTTGATTTCCCTGGTGTCACGAAGCCCTGGCCCTCGCCCGCCCCCGGCCACCCGCTCGCCCACCCAGGGGGCTCACGTTCTGCAGCTGGTCGAAGGCATACTCAAAGCCGGCCTTGTAGCCTGTGGTGCCCTTGGCCACCATGCCCTGTACAGCTTCCTTAAACACTTTTTTGTTACGCACATTGGCCTGCACCAGGTGTGTGAAGCATGACACGGGCTGTGCCTTCTCGTTGAACTGCAGTGACAGTGAGGGCGGTGAATGGCCTCAGGTTGCCAGGGCAGGCAGCTGTTGCACAGGACAGGTGGAGGTGACCCATTCCTCGCCCGCCTGCCCCCTTGGCACTCACTGAGGCCACATTGACATAGTCGTCGTCGGACAGTGTGTCTAGCATCTCGCAGACGGATGTCTTCATCAGCTTCAGGGTCAGGCCGCTCACGCTTCCACTCCTGGGGAGTCATGGAGGCACCAGGTAGGCCTCAGGTGTTCTCCTGCTGTTCCCCCATGACATTCCTGGGCAGCAGATTCTAGCCCTTCCCCATCCCCACCCCACCTGCCAGCATTGCTCACTCACACATCCACGATGATGACCATGTCCTTGGGTGATGAGGCCCCCTGGATATACCTGCCCAGGAGAAGCCTCAGTTAGGGCTAGCCTCACTGGGACCTTGTGAGTCCTTTCTTCCTTTACCCACATATTGATTCAATGTGTTTCTACTGAGCATCCACCGCATGGGCCAGGCAGGGTTCTCGGCACCGAGGATACCACGTTTAATAAAACAGTCCTTGCCCATGACATGAGTGACCTGGTCCCCCAGCACGTGAACCCCCAGAAGGGGTGAGCAGGTGATCCAGAGAAGAGGGATGTTCCCTGGCCTCAGGGACTGCAGGAGAGGCAGAGCAGAGGGTAGGCGTGTCTAGGGCTTAGATGGGTGGGGCAGGGGCTGGCCAACCCCCAGAGGATACATCCACCCTTGGGAACCCCCACTGGCCCAATCCCTCTGGCCAGAGAGGGTGGAGAGCTGGGCAGTGGACGGGGGCAGAGGCAGCTGGGAGGCCTGCCGGGGTGATGGGATCCATTTTCCAGTGGCAACGATGTGTGAAATGAAAATTGGATAGAGCTGGCTGCGCCGCTTGGAGGCCTGAATAGCAGGAGGGAGGGGAGCAGGCAGGAGAGGAGGGGAGCTGAGAGGTGTCCCTGCCCAGCCTCTCCTTGCTCACTCACCAGGGTCTCCTTCGGACATCATACAGGTCGATTTTCTTGGGGGCTCGCCACGGGGTGGCTGTGGGAGGAAAGGAGGTGAGGGGGGAATGGCAGGGAAGGGCCTGGGCCTGGCCCTGTTAGGTAGGCCTTGCAGGAGTGGCCAGGCCACCCCATAGAGTACAGGGTGACCATCCCACCCCACACACCCCAGGATGAGTGGGCTGGGAGATGGAAGAAGGCGGGATGCTTAAGTGGACAGGGGAGAAGGATTGGCACCCACCCGGATAGTAGCGAGTGACTCCTGTGGCGCTGCCAAAGACCTGCCACAGCAGCGTGGGGTCCTGCCTGCGGTTTTCGATGAACACATTCTCCAGGGCCTCCGTCCAGTTGAGCTCATTGAGGATGACAGTGGCTATGGGGGAAGCAGGGGGCTGGGGTGGGAGGTGCCTGGGCTGTCCCCCTGCTGAACCTCACCACAACACCCATGCACGTGCCCCCCCACTTAGAAAGCCTCACCTGCTCTCTGCCTATTCAGACCCTCCCTCATTCCCCAGGGCTCAGCTGAGGCTGTATCAACTCCTCCAGGAAGACTTCCAGGTCCTCACCCTCTCCCAAGTCATTAAAGAAACAGCTCAGCCTACCCTTCAGCCAGGCAGGGCAGCTGTGGCCTGTGGCCCCTGGAGAGGGGCCACCCAAGTGGCAGGGAGCTGTGAGCTGGGACACCCCTCCAGCATGCTCTGGTTGGAGCTTGCAGCTGGTCCCTGGGGAGTTCACCCACTCAGCATGCACTCCGGGTCGCAGCCACAGAAAGAAATTAAGGGCCTGATGATGGGGATGGAATTATTCAGCTATTAAGGTACCTGATAAGCTGGAAGCCACTCAGCTCCATGATTAATCAGCTGGGGCCAGGAGCAGGCAGGGGTAGGGTGGGGGCTCTTGGAAGGGCAGGGGCTGTACCACGATACTGCGGTAACGCAGGCACATGCACTTGTGTGCATGCGTGCACACACACACACAGCCTGCACTCCCCAACAGGTATACCTGCCTCTAACCTCTGTGTTTCCAGCCAGGTGTGTGATCCCCTCACCCCAAACCTACCTGCCCAGTAGCCTGACTGTGGCACAGGGGCACACATGCTTACAACCTACACACCAGTCTGCACCTACAGGACAACAATGGATCCTGCTCTCACAACTCCCCACGACTAGCTACTCCCACCTTCCCTGTCCCCCAACCTCTGTGGCCCTATGCACACTCACAGAGCAAGGCTCCTCTCAGATGAATGGACTGAATCCTGCAGATACCTTAACTTGGGCAGAGACTCAGGATGGCTTGAGCAGTACCCCCACACCCCAACTCAGAACAGCTCTAAATCTGCCCCATGTGTGTGCGTGGCACATGTTCTCACAGGTGCAGTGTATCTGTCCCTGCATGTGGGACACTCAAAAAAACAGCAGGAGCTGGACACCTGATACTGTCAGCCCTCTGTACCTCACCCTCTCCCCAGGGGCTCTTTCTTCCTCCAGTTTCTTTCCTCCTTTCTTCCTAGGTGGAGCCCTGACACCATCACCACCACCACCCCCCACGATCCCTATCAAAGACCCACCCCAAGTGAGAACCAGAAAATGCCTTTCAAAGTCTTTACTCTTCTCTTCAGAGCAGAGCCTCTGAACACTGAAATCTTTAAAGCAGATGAAGAGCTGTAATTTAAAGCTATAAATGCTCAAGGCTCTGCCCACAACCTAGGGGGCGCTGACACATTCCTGGGCACCCTTCCCTCTGCCATCTCCTTCCAGAGTGTCGGGCCTCTTCTGCATCTTAGCTGCTGCCTAATCCCTCCCCCTCTGCTCTCACTCCCTTCTTTCTGTCCCTGCAGCTTCCCTTAACTGACCACAGTGTGAAAACAAAACACATTTCTAGCATTGGTTGTGCCTATTGAACAGTATGTTATGGTCCTGTTCCTAATTTAGAAACTTAGTGAGTTGAACAATTTCTATTTTTCTTCTTAAGGAAAAAATAAAGTCAAGCTTTCAAATGTTTCACACAGTACTGTCTGCCCTGGGACAGTCTGCCTGGCAAGTCTCACCCCTCACTGAGCCTCAGTTTCCCCATCTGCACACTAGAGACTTCAAGCAGACTGTCCTGGAAGCCCCTCTAGCTGCTGGCAGAGGGGTGTTCCTGACTCAGGTCAAGAGCCAAGAGAAGACCTCTGCCCTGGCTGGGCTGTCCCTGCAGGCATCCATGACCACGTGCACACACATGCATTCATTACAAGACACACCTGTGCAAACACTGCAGCCCCCCCCCCCCCGCCCCCACCTCCCCAGCCTGGAAAGGGCCTGCTTCTCAGCCCCACGCACACACACCCGCGCCCACGTGCACACACTTTCAGATCACACTGAGTTGGGAAACGGGGACCATGCCCCCTCAGGCAGGCGATTACAGATTTAATTAAAAGTGACACAGTAAATAAAAAACATATAAAATGTAATTTGTGTGGGTAGCGAGGGGTGACTGGGGAGGGCGGCGTGGCTCCTGTTTTAATTAGTGCGCCTGCCTGTGATAGTGTCCCTCGACTGGCTCGGGCAGGTGTCCTGTGGGTGGCCTGTGGAGGGGGCGGGGAGCGCATCCACTCTCACTCCCCCAGAGGCTGCCCAGAAGGCCTGGTTGGTCCCTGGAGGAATAAGTGCATTCTGGAGATTACCCTGAAGCTCTGGGACCTCTGCCCCAAAACCCTCCACCCAATGTGCCCCTTGGATTCTGAGGCTACCCTGTAGGTACCAACAGAATTATGTTAGAACCAGCAGACCCCAGGGCCTTAAATCCAGCTGTTAGAGCTCCCCATCCAGTGTTTAAATCTTGGCCTCCTCCTCCTATATGTCCTAAGATGTTCAGGAAGTTCCTCCTCACATCTGACTCAAATCCTTCTAGCTGTAGTGAATCTCAACCGCCCTCTACCCAATCCCCCTTCCCCACGTATCTCCTGCCCCCCGCCTCCCCACCCACCCAAGGAGGAGGAGGGAGGTGTTATAGAGTTGGTGCCTGTGAGTGAGGAGTTGCTCCCTGTTCCCCCACCCTGTGTCCATCTGATGTGGTAGCTCTTCAGCCATTCTTACATGGGGCCAAGGGAAGGGCGGGGAGGAGCTGCTTTGGGAGCAGGTGGGGACATGGCCCAGCATGTGGGGAAATAGTTGTGTGCACACAATCGTGTGGGCACGTGTGTACACAGGCAGGAGACCGGGGGTGAGAGGCTTGGTGTTTTGTAGCTTGCTGAGAGTCAGCTCACGTGAGGCTGTGCCCGACAATGGCTTGAGGCCTGCGCGTGGGCAAGTCTGAGAGGTGAGCATATATGACCTTGGGGGCAGGGGGCTGAAGCACATGTGACCTTGGGGGCAGGGGGCTGATAGGATTGGCCGGGCACCTGGGACCTGGCAGTCCCCAGCAGTGGGTCTTGCCCCTGTGGTGAGTGGGGTGGCTGTTCCCAATGACTCTGCACACTCACAGCCTTTGTAGATGTCCGTGGGGATCTGCACAGCTGTGTACGAATAGTTGACCTTGTTCTTGAAGTTTGAGTCCTCAACGAAGTCCAGCCTTAGACTGCTGGCCTTGGACCCCTTCTCCACATCCTCACTCTCAGGGTCATCCTGCAGAAAGGGGACCCCCCCCCCCATGGCAGTGTCAGGGCTGGAAAATGATGGAGGGGAGTGGGCCAGGCCTGCAGGCAGGGGAAGGCCAGAGTCTAGGAGACAGGGGCATCTCAGAATCAGAGACTACTGCAGTCAGAGACACGGAGAGAGAGATGGAGAGACAGAGGAACAGATGGACACAGAGTATGGACCCCTCACCCAGGAGGCCTGTGACTCTTACCTGCCCCTGCCCACCCCACCCACCATCCCCACGTTTGCTAAACCCAAATTTCCAAACCAAAACCAAACCGATCCTTTCCCCCCATCCTTGAAAACCAATTATCAGCAAAGGAGGCAAATCTCGGAGCCAGTGAGAAGGAGCAGGCTGCAGCCCTCTGCTTACCAGGAGACGCCTTGTGCAATCACAGGGAGGCCTCCGCAGCCCTTCCTCGGAGCTCAGCGACCCACACCCCCCACTGGGCCCCACCCATCCCTCCTCATGGAGTTCCTTTGGCACCAGGAAGACAGCCCCAGCCCTATCTGCGGGAGGGGCACCACCCCCTGCAGCAGGTTGGTCCTAGGGGCTGAGTTGCGGGGGTAGTCCTGGGGAAAGCTGGCCTGGGGTAGAAGCTAGCATTGAGACCCAATGACCTCCAGAGGGAGGGTCTACCACAGCTGCTAGCAGCAGGACTGTAAAGGCTCCCGTTGACTTTCTAAAATGAACTGCAGCCATCTGACAGGTGCCAATTATGGCATCCCTCGGCTGGGCAGGCTGGGCATGAGCCGTGTACCCCCGCCCACCAGCACAGGCTGGCAGGAGGTGGTCTGTGACTACAGTGTTGATGCCGCAGCCGAGGTGGGGTGGGCAGGCACGGGTGCAGGTGTGCAAGGGGGAAGGGAAGATGGTGGTACAGAGTGAAGGGGAAGACAAGGAACAGCAGGAGGAGCAGGCAAGGAGAGATGGAGATGGGGGTGGGGCAGAGGACAGAGCTGGAGGTCTTTGTGCCCTGAGAGGAAGAAGCATAAGCAGCTGAACCATCCACATGCTCCCTCACTGCCCCTCAAGACCCCTGTGACCACCTTCAGCACGAGGCTCAGCTCATTTCCTCTCCCCTGTGGGTCTCACGTGACAGCCCACCCCACTGATCAGTGGGTCCTAGGCACACCCCTCATGTTCCTGCCTCTGGTATTTGCCCAGGCGGTGTCTTGTCTGGGGTAATGGTGCTCGTGCCCACCCCGCCCCCAGCCAGATGTGCTCTCCCCAACCTGGGAATGCTCTAGGCCCACCTTCAGGCCTGGGGAATGAATTATTGCCTGGATGGGAGGTGCAGGGGGCTGGCCTATGTGGGCGCCTGCAGCAAACCCCCTTTTTCTCTCTTCAAAGGGGGATTTTGTACAGCAAGATCCAAGCCATCTGATGCCTGCCCACTGCCCCTCAGCCACTGTGCCACCTCTCTGCCCACCTTGGCACACCCTAGGAGGACCCTCAGAAGCTCCTGGATGCTGGGTAAAGCCAGGGTAGGCAGCAGCTGAGCATGGAGGCCAGAGTGGGGAGCTGGCCGCCTCTGAGGCGTGAGCCACTCATGTTCTGCTAGGAGGAGGGGGAGGCGCGGGAGAAGAAAGCCCCCAAAATGTCAGCGGCAGATGAAGGGCACTGGAAATTTTAATCTCCCAACTTTTCCAACTAATGTGACATTTGGATTCCATTCTGATAAGCTATCAGCTGGCGAACTTTTTCCTTCCTTCTCTTTCCCCCACCCCTACCCGCCTCGTTCTGGCTGGTAATTTAAAAGTAAATGGTCTTGAAAGATCTCTAACTGTACCTCTGGCAAAGATTTAAAAAAAAAAAAAAAAAAAACCAACAACACAACAAGCAGTGGAGTCGGCAAATGTGTGCATGCTGACATTTCTACCAGGTCCGGGCCAGGCTTCTGGCCTAACTGAACCTAGCCCAGCCCTGCCCGTGGTGAATCTCCCTCCTTGGGCTGTTCCTAGCCCCCCAGCTGGTATGCAAGGGGCTGGGGGCAGGGACTCAGTGATTTAGAGCCAGTGGTTGGGGTCCTGGATACAGTTGGGGGGTGCTAGGAGCAGGAAGTTCAGGGTGTCATGGTAGGGGGCTGGGCACTAGACTGGCCAAGGAGCCCCTCAGTGCCACCCCCACACCCAGGGGCTTTGTATGGTGGGCAACCACAGTCTCCTGGTTTATATTTAATGCACTGATTGCTAAAATTATAGCCCGCTGCTGAGGGGGGTAAGGAATTAGATTCAGGGTCTAATTAAAGGTTCACTCTTCATTTGAATTTCAGATTCCGGCTTTAATTTTAGCAACTTCTCTGGGAGCCACAGAGGCCCAGCCAAGGGGGAAGCACACCTGCTTCAGCCCACCCACCCTCCTTCTTGGGCCCCCTGCCTGCCTGCCCTCCTGAAGGCTTACCCAGGCCAGCCTGGCACCATGGACCCTCTGCAGGATCCTTTCCGGCCTGCCCACCTCCTGGTGTCGTTGGATACCTCCTGCTCACCCCAGTAAACCCCCCAGGCCAATAGGCCTGGGAGAGGAAGACTGGATTTGGGGTCTCCTGCACCAGCCTGCACAGATGGGACCCCAGAGACTGAGCTGTTGTGACACCTCTGTTTACAGAGGAGACAGTCGGGTGCAACTACTTTTGCTTCAAAGGCAGGTGGATGGACTTGGACCTTGACAGATTCACCAAACACTGTCTACTCCATGTGCCTTGCACCCTTGGACACTCTTGTCTCCTCTGTAGGGCCCCTCCCACCCAAATGGTCATAAATCTTCCATGTGAGTCCCCTGGTGATGGGGACCCCTTTATTTCACAGACGCCCAAACAGATGTGAGCTGGTCAGTGACATGGAGGCAGAAGAGCAGTGTAGCTCTGGGTCCCCCAGTCAGTCCCGGCACCACCAATTCCAAGGTGGTGACCCCAGCTGAGCTGGAGCCCTCTCCTCATCTGAAGAACAGGCACAGGAACAGGGCTGCCTCTGCAGCTGGCGTGAGACTGAGTTCAGGGCCAAGCTGACTGTGGGGCCAGGATGCAGGGTGCTCAGCCCACTGAAGCTGCTGTTCCCCTCACCACAGGGAAGGGTGCACTGACCTGAAATACACCTGGATGGCACTACTCTGCATCCCGGCCGTGCCTGCCCACCTCCGGGAGGCCCTTCCCAACTGCTCCCTCTCTCCCCTACTCTCGTGGCACTAAGCATCCCTCTTGATGCTGGCACCTGAACTGACCAATGGGAGGAGGTCCACATGCCTCACCACCCTGCCCAGGGCCAGGGCTGGGCCTGCCCAACACTGTGTAGTGAGGCTGCGCCCCTTAGTGCCACAGACACACAGCCCAGGAGGGGTCAGGGCCTCTAGGGAGTTGTAGAAGGTGTAGGGTGGGGACCTGTGCCACCACAACTCTGCAGGGTGGAGCTCAGATTGCTGAAGAGCGCTGTGTCCTAACACTCGTTTTACAGCGGAGGCCACTAGGCCCAGGGAGGGGGTGTGACTCCGGCAGCTCCCCCAACCCAGCGTAGGTGGGGGCACTTACCAGCTCAGCGTCGGCCTTGGCGTCATAGTACATGATGTCTTCCTCCTGGTGGGGAAAAGAGTCCTCACATTCACAGTTCAAGGTCTCCTGAGGTGCAGCCAGGACCCCCAGTCCAAGGCCTGGAGCAGTCCCTCTCAGATTCCTCCAGGCAGAGGTGGCCCCTCCCCGCCCCAGAACTGCCACAAGGGAGGGCTGGATGAGTCAGGCTGGGAATGCCCCACCCCCAGCTGGTCATGCTCAGCGACCCTCACAGGCTCCAGGGGGATGTGGTACCCCAGGGCGGATCCCCCGGCGCCCCTGACTCCAGGACCAAGGTCTCTGCACTGCAGCCCTGCTGGGAGGTAGGGTCAGAGCCAGCCTGTCTGCAGACTCTGGCTGAGGCGGAACCAGGGGAGAGTGAAGAAGATGGGAAAATAGAGCCGAGTCTGGGCTAGAGTGAAATAATGAATGACTCGACAACACATCTTCCAATTTCTTCTATTAAAAAGCCTGCTCATTACGGGCATGTACTTATTAATTATCTGTGATTTGTTGTGAAATGCAAGGGGGTTTACACAACAGGAGTGGGAGAAAACAAAGCCAGGCCCCTACGCCTGCCTCCCAGCTCTCGCGTGCCTGTGTCCGCCCCGCCTGTCCTGGCCTTGCCCGCTCGCCCGCCGCCTGGGTTCTTGGCCATCTGCACGTCATAATCACTGGCTACCCCGGGGACCCGTAACACAAATGGGCTAATTTCATGTTTAATGATCTTTAATCAGAACCGAGCACGGCTAACAGAGGCTGCCAGAAGGTGAATCCAGTGCCATCGGTGCCATCTGCTCAGGAGGGGCCACCCTGCTCCGGCCCCGATGGGCTGTAGGGCCAGGACACGGGATAGGGCCACTGTCCGAGTCACCCTCCCCCAGTGCTCCTCAGCCCCGTGTTGTACAGTAAAACCTGCAGCATGGCCTTGGCAGTCCCTTACTCACTGGGGGCCTGTTTCTTTGTGGTCTGCAAATGGGGGTGATGACCTAGTGTGCTCCCAGGGGTCTGGCTGTAAAACAGCAAGCACAGAGCCTACACTTACTCCATTGCGGGTAGAAGTCACCTTGGCCACTTCTTGCCCAGCCCTGGCTGGGCTCTATTTGCTGTGTGACCTCAGGGCTGCAATGTTCCCTCTCTGAGTTCAGGCTCCTCATGCTTCAGAGAGGGGCTTGGCCTTGGTGACTGCCCAGGTGTTGGGTTTGAGGCCATGGTTTGAGGTGGTTGGTACTGGGGCTTGTGGGGAACAGTTGTGGGTTGTCTCCCAGCAGAGGTCTGGGGGGTGCAGGACACTGGCTGGATCTGTAGGCATAGTCCAAGCATTCTAGAGCACTGACTACATGCCTGGCATCATGCAGGCCACAACCTCCTGAAGAATGTAAGAGCGAAGGTGACTTGATAGTTTCAGTCATCTGAGGCATATGCTGCGGCCAGAGCTTCGCACATATTGTTACAGGGTTCTCCCACCAGCCCTGTGACCTCCTGTCCTGTAGATGAAGACACTGGGGCAGGGCTCCAACCTGCCTTCTTGACTCATCTCCAACCCCTCCCACACCCACCCACCCACCAGTCCAGGAATACAGGAGCCCAGGTGGGCCCCAGGCAGGGGCCAGGGCCCGGGCTGCAGGGTGCTCAGCCTTTTCCTGCGCCTGGCACTGACAGAAGCACGTAATGAAAGCTGACATTACATCAAACACAATAAGGAGTTTCGGTTGATGAAGATCATTCCTGAACACACAAACCCATTAAACCGAGGGGGAAAAATATCAATTCAACACACTTGCTGGCGAAAAGAAAATGTGATTTGTTATCTAAAAGGGGGTTATAAACGTGGCTCTGAAGCTCTTTCCCTCCGTAATGAAAACAGGCGGGCGCGGTGGGAGGACTACAGATTAGAACATGGGGCTTCACTCACCAGCTTTTTGGGCAAACCTTCGACAAGGACGGGAAAGGGCATGGGTGGGGGTTGGTCACTAAGGCCTCCAGGAGCCTGGGCTCCCCTCACAGGCCGTGGCTGGGTCCTGTCTGCACCTAAGCCGTCCCTGAGACACCCTGGCATTCACTTGGGCCACACCTCCAGCTGCTCCAATGGCTCCCTTTGTCTCTTTGCCCTGATGTTTCATGGTCTCAGTGGAGGATCAGATGTCAGTGGCATCAGGGACACAGGGGGAACGTGTCATACGGGAGGATTCCAGCCCCCTGCAGACTATAGGTGAGGCTCAGGAATCTGTATGTGGTCCTTGTCCCCCAGGGGCTGGGATGCATGTGGGCAGGACCCCCCTACCTCTGCCCCCTTGAGAGGGCCAGGCCATGTGCCTTCCTTGGTAGAGAATAGCATTAGCGTGGGATGGTGGTGGGCAAGGTCACATGTGTGGAAATACATTGTAAACACAGCTGTGGTCGCTCTGCTTGATGTGATGTGGAGCTGGGGGTGGGACAGGATGGGGCCATCAGGGTTGGGGTGGGAGGGTCCCTGGAAAGGCCTCTGTGTCTGCTTTGGCCGGCACAGTGCCCCAGTGTCCACTGTTAGTGCCCCGCCTCTGGGTTAGACAACAAGGAGGCAGTACCACCTACCAATTACATGCAGGGGTCTTGGCAAAGAGTCCTGGCTTCAAATTCTGACCTGAACACGTGAGCTCTGGGATCCTGAGAGGTCAGTGGAGACCTCAGCGGCCCCATGAGGACTCCCAGGGGTCACCCCCATCTCACTGATGAGACAAGGGTGCTTGTTAAATCCTGCAGCCTCAGTGAGGCTTTACCTCAGGGTCTTGATTTCCCACTTATAAAATCAGTAAAATAAAAGAGGATGATGATGCATCCTCTGAGGGTGCTCAGAGGACAGGGAGCTGGGCCTCCTCATGGGTCAGGGCCAATCCTACCCATGGCTGGGCCCCTTGTATTTATAACTCCACAGCCCTGGGAGGGGCCTGAATGTGGAAGAAACCCCAGGGTTGGGGTGAAATGGGCATCCTTAAAGTCCAGGGTCCACACCCGACACCCCTCTCTGTTACAGGTATTTTAGGGGCCATTTTGCTCAAACTGGGCAGGGAGTGGGGGAATCACCTCCTCTGAACTCACACACCATGTGGATTTCTGTACATAGATGACACGCGAGGGGTGTGGCTGGGTGGCCACACAGTTCTTGTATAGATGATATATATACTCTCCTTAGCTGGAGCGAGCCCAAGAGAGGGCACGAGAGGTGTTGGCAGGTGAGGAAGAGGGTGAGGAAGTGAGCACAGGGTGAGCATGGGGAACAGCTGTTGGCATCTATGTTTGGTGCCGTGAAAGGCAGCTGCATGGCCCGGCGAGACCTGACTGCCGCCTGCCCACTAGGCCCCATGCAGGGCCCAGGCCGGCTACCCGGCTGCACCAGTGAGGATGCTTGGCCTCCCTGCCCTGGCTCACCACCAGCTCAGCTCAGCCAAGAAGACTGTTTTCTGAGAGAGCCGTCTGTCGCCGGCTTGGCAGACAGACAGGCAGCAGGCCTGATGGCTGGGGCAGACCTCAGGCCGGGGAGGCCACCTGTCCTGTCCAGCCAGCTCCTCTGGCCTGGCCCAGGCCTTCACAGCCCTTCCTTTAGGTTCCCAGGCAGAGCTACCTCTCCCATCAGCCTTCCTAGGGTAGGGCTGCTTCCTCCATTAGACTCCCAGGGCAGGACTCTGTATCCTGCAGGCCTTGGGGTTGGCATTGAGGCCCTGGGGCCAATGGCCTCTCCTGCCTCCCCAACCCATGCCTTGGCCCAGCTCCTCCCTGATGGCAGTTTAGATGGTAGATAATGCTGGCATAGTGAGGTGCTGGTGCCAGGCACAGTGTCCAGCAGGCAGGCCATCTTCATCTACCCTAAATGTTATGGGCATCAGAGCACCTGCTGCCTGTCTGCAGGGGCCATGGGAGGTGCTGCCTGCTAACAGGGACCATGATTTCCTTGGTGTCCAAGGGCTGCAGCCAGGGCTGTGGCTACAGGCTCCCTGCCCCTGGCACGCCAGGTGTGTGGGGTCATGGCCTGGCACTAGGGAGGGGAGCAAGGGGGCTTCATGCCCAGATGTCTCCTCTTGCTCTCTTATCCTAGCTCTGACCCTGCAGACTCCAGGATCCTGCAAGTTCCCAGGCTGGTGTCGATGATGTGTGTGTGTGCATGTGGGTTTGCCATTGTCTGTTTCTCAGAGGTCTGCACGCAGACCTACTGTGTGCTGTTGACACAGGGAGGGCCACACCCTACTGATCATGCAGTGGATTCCAGTCGGGCCTCACAGGCCAAGCGTCTCCTCTGTGCCCAGAACTGCTGGGTGCTATCCTCCCCATCTCAGAGGTAAGAAGACTGAGGCCCATCTGCTCCTGGTCACTCTGTCCACAGGGCACCCGGCTGGGCACATGGACAGGTGCTGTGCAGCACTGAGTCAGGCCCAACTGCTTCTGGCCTAGAGAAGCCATGAGTGGGGCAGACAGATGAATCCACTGGGGACACCGGCCTGAGGCAGCCTGTACTGGGAACTATCTGTGATGGAGGCACCAAAGGTGGGCACTGTGGGCAGTGGGGGCCAATCCTAGCGTCGGGGCCAGAAAGAAGAGCCTGAGGGAGTTAACTGGAGAGGGAGAGGCATTATCCTTCTGAAGAAGGAGGTAAGGGCCTGGAAGAAGGCCCAGCTTGGTGAAAGGGCCTGAGTTCCAGGGTGGCGATGTGGCACAGGTCAAGTGCCTCTCCTGAGTGGGGAGGAACATGGCTCCTATCTGTCACGTCCTGAAGGTCATTGGGTAGGACATGGTTTCAGGGTGGGTAGTGTGCCTTCAAGGGACAAAAACACCATCCCTTCTCCAGCCTCAAGTCCCCGTATGCCCCCTGGCATGGAGAGTTCCCACCTGCAGTCACCACCAGCTCTCCCTGCATCCCAGGCAGGGCTGGCCAGCGTGTCAGCCAATGGGCCACCATTAGTACTAATGCCTTTCAGCCTGGCAGCTGGGGCAGCTGCAGTGCTTGTGGGGAAGAGCAGGGCCCTGACCCTACAGCTGGAAAGGAGGGGGTGACTACAGCTCCACCCTGCCCAAGATACCGGTGGGACAGACAGACAGGCAGACTGACAGACTGGGGGGGCGGTGAGCATCGGGCAAACAAGGCTGGGTCCAGCTGGCTTGTGGTCACACTCACAGCTGGGGGCATCTGAGGTCAAGCCAGGGGGAGGGGGTCAGCCAGAGCCCACTCCACCTCATCTCAGGACAGCAGCACCCAGGGTCCATGAGCTGGTGTAGCAAGAGAGGCATCCACATCCTCACCTACCCTGCACCTATGTGGCTAATGTGTGGACCGACCCTCTCACAGGCTATGCCTGAGCTGACAGGCAGCACCAAGGCCAGCCACTCCTCTGCCAAATGGGGAAACTGAAGCCCAGAGGGCGGCAAGCCCTTGCTGGGTCCCACAGGGACTGTGACCCAGTGTGCAGGGTGCAGGTCCTCCAGCAGCACCTGTCTCAGCACCCCGTGGAGGCCCCTGAGACCTTGGCCCTCCTTCCTGGCAGGCCCTGTGATGCCCACTCTGGCCTGGGAGAAGCTGTTCTTGCCTCAAGGAGTAGCTGAAAATCAGGGGTCAGGGGTCTGGCAGGATGCCTCTTGGAAATCTTGGTTTTTCTGCAGAGCCAAGAAGAGAAAACAGGTTTGGGGCCGAGGTAGCCTCTTCGTCTTCCTGTTTGGGGCCTGGACTGGGAGGGAGAGAAAGCCAGGCTGAAGGCGGGTCTTTTCATTCCCTTATTCCTTGATTCCTTCGTTGGCTCACCTGTGCCTGCTCTGCACACCTGTCCTGGGCAGGGAGGGGAGGAAGCAGATTTGTCAGGAACAAAGGAAGGGCCAGAGCAGGAGCTGAGGGTCCTGGATGCCCAGAAGGTGGAGGGGCTGATGGGCTGGGGAATGGGAGCAGCCTCACCGGGAAGGACAGACAAGTTGGGCCTCTAGGAGGAACAGAGGGCATTTGGGGCGGAGAGATCAGGAATGGGCCTGGAGCGAGGTGTTCAGTGTGGCTGGAGCACAGGAGGAGGGGAGGGAGGAGTGAGGTTGATGAGAGGCAGGAAGAGCCAGATCCTGGGGTCTTGAGCGCAGGCTCAGGGCTGGGCCTCTCAGCGGAGTTGCCAGGGCAGGGGTTATGTGCAGGTGGGGTCGTGGTCCCAGCAGCGAGGGAGTGCAAGTGGCTGCTGCTGTATTTCTGTTCAAGGGGCTGAGGAGGCACAGGGCCCAGTGATCTGTGGTGGTGCTGGAATGGGGAGGGAGAAAAGGGCCAGTCCTGAGCTCCTGGGGTGGTGCGGGGATGGGTCCAGGGAGTCACTGCTCATTTATGTGTTCACTGTAAAAAATTCACGTTACTCCTAACCCCATATGCGCTCCCTGAGGGCAGCCCCCAGCACCCACTAGGCAGCAAAGGAACGCCATGGTGCGGGCAAGGCGGGACAGGGCTCAGGGTGGCCTGGGGGGATGGGGACTGGGGAAGAAGAACAGATTTAGGGGGACTGGATCATAGGTATGAACCCCCTGGCACCTGACAGCCCGGCTGCAGATTTTCCACCACCAACAGGTAACCTCAGATAGGTCTAACCACTCTGCCTCAGTGTTCTCGCCAGGTAAGTAGGGATAATGATCTCTCCTGCCTCCTAGATGTGCCAGGCCCAGAGCGAGAGTGATCAAGTGCCTGCCTCACTCCCACCCTCCTTATTGGTCCCTGGGTCCCAGAGAGCAGCTCTTGGTGCCTCTCTGTGTGTTTAGCACAGACCACCAGGAGGCATGGCCCAGACGCCTGAGCAGCTGTGGAGGACACAGCAAGCCCTGCCGACTGGTCTGGTCCCTGAGAGTTCCATCATCCTCGGCATTGGGGGTTCCCTGAGTCTGAGAGCAACTCTGCCTCAGTCTCTTCTGGCTTATTGTGACCCTCTGAGACACCGGCCTGACAGAAAGGGTGCAGCTGTATCCAGCCCCAGCCCAAATCAAACACAGCTGCCTGAATCTGTAAGGGCCACCTGGCTTTGAGGCTGGAGGTCAGTGAGGCTTCCCTTCCCTCCCCCACATTCTGGGCCCTTCTGCCCTCAAGAAGAGTCCTATATCAGCTTCTAACACCTCCACTCCTTTGGCATTAGGGCTCCTTCTGAGCTCTTCTGGTGGAAGGAGAGGCTTTTGTGGCTGTGGAAGCCTGGTCTCCCATCCCAGCCCGAGGGTCTCCTGGAAGACAGACTACTGCTCAGGGAAGTCCTAGGAATGGGATAGAGTCCCCTTCTCCCCACGTCTCTTCCAGGTCAGTGTATTAAAGTCTGAAAAGTCCTTGAGTCAAGAAGCTTCTTTGTCCAAGTGCTCTCCAAGTAGTCTGGGCACCTCCTTAACCACCAAGGTGACACCAACTTTGGAAGGCATTACTTAAGAGCAGCCTGTCCACTCACGGGGGACTCTACAGCCCCTCTGGGGTGGAATGAGAGGTTCATATCTGCACCCTGTGTCCCAGTACCAAGGGGAGCCTCAAATGTTTGCTGAACGTTGGACAGAGCTTCTTGGCTCCACTCCACAGAGCCCTCGGTGCCCCTGCAGTTGGTCTGACAGCCTCCCCTCCTCCCTCCCCTGCATTCACCTCCACTCTTGCTGGGGGTGGGCAGGTCCCAGGGGCTGGGGAGGGTACTGCCATTCTTACCTTGATGTTGTCCTGCCAGCGGTGGGCTTTCTGGAAGTTCTCTGCAGCATCGGCCAATCTCTGAGGGACAGAGTACAGGGAGATCAGAGGCTGAGGAAGGCTGCTTGCCCTGCCCAGCCCAAAGCCTTCTCCAGCCTCAGCACTCCCTGGGGCCAAGCTGGCTCAGGGACTCCCTCCCCGCATCCTGCCACACCTCAGAGATTCCTTGGCCCAGACAATTCCCAGCTTGCTGTGTGGGTGCTTCCCCCACCCACAGCTGGGTTCACACAGGAAAGGTGAAGCCTCCACAAAGTGACCTGAATGGCCTCTCCGTGGGACTCCCTGTACTTCAGCCTGGCCACATTTCCTGCTCACAGGATGGCAGGGGGACCCCAGGACATAGCAGGACCCAGTGCCAAGCCCCAGTGCCACTCTCTACCCTCCACAAACCAGTGTAACCCCAGGGCCAAGAGGAAGGCCCTCCCCAGCCAAGGGTGGGCTGCCACAAGTGACAGAGCCTTGCTGACGTGCCTTTGCCCCCAGCCTGCTCAGGGCCCAGCAAGAGGCGCCCACAGCCCACCTCTGCCCACCACCACTGTCCCTGTCCCAGCTTCCTGAGCCCCTCCCCAGCAGGGCTCTCCAAGCCTTCTGTCCACACAAGCCTGGCCTGTCTTTGGGGCTGGTTCCTGCAGTCTCCTCCATCGAGTCCCCTGTGCCTGTGAGCACAGCAGTGTGTCCGTTCAACCCACACCTTGTTACCTGGTACACTTGGCACCAGACTGTGCTGATGTGTGGAGATATGGCAGAGCCAACCCTGCCCTGTCACAGCCCAGAGAGGAAAACAGACACAAAAATGGGCAGAACAACCACGCAGGAGTAGCTGAGGTGCTTTGAGGAAGCTCAGCGTTGTGGGAACTTGGGATGTCAAGGAAAGCTTCCTGGAGGAGGCGCTTGTACTCAGCCACCCTCAGGGCCTGAACCCTGGCTGCCCAGAGATTCTCACTTTGCACCTCCATGGATCCTGTCTCTCCAGGAAGTCTTTGGGCTCCCAAAGATGGCCCTCTGGGGCCTCCTGCAGAGCTGAGTGCAGTGAAGTCCTGTTAATCATTATGACAACTGTCACTACAAACTGGCCACCTACTGCATGCAGAGCTGTTCCCCAGGCCAGTGACACATCATGTGTACCTGTCACTATTCACAATGTGCCTGACACGTCCTCCTCAGATGAGGATACCCAGGCATGGAGACTGAGCAGCCTGCCCGAGGTCACAGAGTGAGTCTGGGTTGGGCTGGAGCCCTGAGCCTGGCCCTTATCACAGGTTTTGCCTCTCCCAGCCCATGATCAAGGTCTGAAGGCGCACTCCACAGGGCCCACCACCCCCAGTGAGGGATGGAGCGGCTCTTGTGCGGAAGAGGCTCTGGTCCCCCTGCCCTACTCCATCCTATGGGTGTAGTAGTAGGGTCCTCCCTCCCGGGTCTAGTCCCTACTCAAAGGCCCTGGTCTCTTGGTATTCAGGACACATGAGCCCATTCATCAGTCCAGGCCTGATGTGGCATGTGGGCTCCAGAGGGGAGGTTTTAATAAAGCCTGGCAGCTACCTATTAGGGGGAAAGGGAGTCAGGACATAGGAGACCAGCTTTCCTCCCTCTCAGTATGGAACAGTGTCGGGGTGGGGGGCATGGTGGGACTCCCTGAAGAGCTGTGACCTCCACTCTCTGGGGCAGGATGCCACCCCTGGCAGGCAGAGGGGCTGTCCAGAGCCATCCCCACTCCCCCTGGGCCTGGGTGCCCCTCCTCCTCAGGCCAAGAGCACTGAATGCTGGGAGGGCTATGAAGCTAGGGGTCCTGGGGGCAGCGTGGGAAAGTCTCTCTGGAAGTCAAACTCCCTCACTTCACAATGCTGAGCTCCTCTTGGCCTCCACCTCCCTCTCCTCCTACCCCCTGTCTTTTTTGTACGTTCTGTCCTCTGCCCACCTGTTACTGCAGCACCTGCTTGGTGGGCCCCACCTCCTTATCCAGCTTCAGGGACCACAGGCCTCTCTACTCCAGGGACCAGATGCCTCCCATGTCTTGCCTCTAATCCTGACCCCTCTTGAGCTCCTGGACACCTTCCTGGGGTGGCCCTCAGGCCCACTGGAGCTCACCCCATCCCCTCTTGGAATGAGCCCATCCACCTTGGAACCGCTGCCCCTCCATTCCACCCTTGATATCACTCAAACTATCAACTGTTCGTCCCGCACAGCACCCGGAGCCTTCAAAATGTGGATCTGATCATGTGGCTGCCCCCCGCCCCTAAACCCTTCAGCAGCTCCCCCTGGCTCTGCTTATAAAAGGCAAAGCTTTCTTGAGGCCCCAAGGGGCCCACCTGCACCCAACTCCTGCCCTTCTCTTTCCATCCTGGGGCCTTCTCTTGGCCTAAACCACAAATACCCCACCTCGACTGCAACTCCCAGAATGGGTGAGGCCCCTGATTCATGAGCTGGCAGTGCCCTTCTGTAGAGGATGGTACTGTGTGACATGTATGGTTGACAACACTTGTCACTATGTTAACTGAGCACCTACTATGCAAACTCAGCACCTAGCCTGGATGAGGGAGAGAAGCCTAGGGAGCAGCTCCTGGGGCCACACTTCGAGGGATCAGCTTTGGGCAGTCACTGCAACCCCCTTTCCTTACCTGGTGGCCCACCACCTTCCCAGAGATCCCAGACCTTTCTCTGAGTGGGCCTGGAGCTCATGTGGGGCTCCTTCCCGGGGGACGAGCCTAGGGCAGGGTGTGGGAACAAGCATCAGGTCCCTTGCCACTGAAAAGCCACAGGGTTGATGGAATTGCAAGCACCAAATGGCCACTAGTTGAAGTCTCCAAAGTAGGCCATGGCCTTGAGGAGTTGTCCTTTCCCCCCCACCTCCCCCACTGGCCAGAGGGTGCCAGCTCCTTCACCCTCTCACAGCTCAGCTCTGACCTGGGGTTCACAGGCTCCAGGGACACAAGGGCTGCAGCCCCTCTGGCTCCCTAGCCTAGTAGCCAAGGTGAGGGAGACCCTGAGAGGGAGGGCCCCAGCCCCTAGCCTCCTTGAATTTATGGAGTCCCATGGGCTCCAAGGCCCAGGTCAGCCCGCTGACTTGTGAATAACAGAGTTGCAATAGCCACAGTGAAAGGATTACTTTTAATCCTCAGCAACGATCAAGCCATTATTATTTTTTCGGTATTACAGATCAATCAGTCCATCCCCGGGCACTGGACGTGTGGAAACTACTAAAAACACAGGCCTGGTGGTGTGGGAGTAAGGGCCGAGGCAGCTGAATGGAGGTGGAGAGGGCAGGCTGTGGCTGCACGCGGTCTGTCAGGCCGGAGGGTGAGAGGGTGGGAGGACTGGGACCACCCACCAGCATGCATGAGCGGGGATCAGAGCCTGGACCCTGGAGCCTTGGGTTCAAATCCTGACTTCTTTGAGCAAGTGACTTCCCCCTGGGCCCTCAATTTCCTGCCTGTAAACTGGGGACAGTAACTACTCACTCAGAGGGTGGGTAGGTTCTTGGCAGTCCCATTGCTCCAACCCCCAGAGGCTGCCCACAGGGACCAGTCCCTAGGGTTTCTCTTGCTGGTTCCAAGCACACAAGGCTCCTGCCCACCTCTGGGTCTTCCTCTGTTATCCACCCTTTCTGCCTGGAACGTGGTTCCCATCATCTCAGTCAGCCCTATCAGACTGTGTCACCTCCTCTGGAAGCCTCCTTTTGGCCTTGCCCAGTCCATGAGCTCCCCTCCCCTGTCAGCACTCAAAGCTTTGGGCTCCTGCCTCCACAAAGCTCATAACAGTCAGGCCTGATGGGCGGCTGCCAGGAGATGTGCTCACAGCTCTGCCCCACCCTGCCCCAAGATTCCTCCTCCCAGCGCTTCCCTCCCCACTCTCCTGGGTCCTCCTGATGGCCTGGGGGCTGGTGGGATGGGGGAAGGAATCTGAGGCCCAGAGGTGAAGGGAAAACCTAACAAGTCTCCCAGCAGAGCAGAGGCAGAGGTGGGGCCACAGTACTGCCCCATCTCCAGGCTCCTGCCCATCTGGGGGAGATATGTTCCGTTCCCACACTGAGTGCCTATTCCCCTGGGACTGGCTCCCTGCTCAGGCTCTGGGCTGAGCCACCTGCAGTCTCTGGCTCTTCGGCTACCTGCACGTTCTGCTCCCTTCTTGTGCACTCCCGCCCAGACTCCTCTAGCCTGGTTCACTCCCTCACCCCTGAGGTGTTAGTTTAGATCTCATTCTCCTCCTAACCACTCCCTGACCCTTGCCAAGCCCCCATCTGCCCCCATCATGGCACTCAGAGAACCCTCTGCCTGTCTGCTTTCTCCCTTGAGCTCTGAGCTTGGTGGGGGCCATATCTGGTGGCTGTCGAGTTTACTGTAACCCAGCTCCCAGCACACAGTAGGTGCACAATGAACATCTGCTAAATGAAGGTCAGAGTATCTCTGAACCTGGTCAGAGGCCTGGGTTTGAGTCTGGCTCTGCCAGCGGGCTGTGTGAACCCAGGTGTGTGGTTTAACCTCTGTTCCTCATCACATCCTGGAGGGTTAGGGCTGCCTATGAGGGTGATGCTGCTACGAAGTTGCTGACGGTGGCTTGCCTGGGGCGTGATGTCCCCATCATGGCTAAGGCGTTGGAGGGAACCGTGGTAGGATTGCTGAGCAGGGTTGCTCACAGCCAAGTCCATCACAATAACAGCAGGCATTTCAGAGGCAATTATCAGAGAGTTTCACTTAACAATAAATTTCCCTCAGCTCCGGAAACTGTTCTTACAGGAAAAGGCAAGAAAGAGGAGGACTGGTGGTGTGCTGGGCTGGGCACAAAGCTCCCCTGGGGAGCAGCCCCTCCACAGACACCTTCAAATTTCACTAAGTTAAATGTCTTTCAATTGCCCTGGAGCGGAGACAGATGATGACCTGAGATAAGGGACCTGGGGCCATGGTAGGTGCTCCTCAGAGGCCAGCACCTCGAGGGTAAGGCCCCACTGCATGCTGGGAGGGGCAGGCCTTGGGTGAGGCGGGGCTGGAGCCCTCAGGCTTCTCCCCTCCCCTCAGGCTGGGTGTCCCCACTTCTCCTTGGCTTCCTCCCCCGACCTCCTCACCTGAAGCCCCTCCCCCTAGTGCTGGTCTAGTCTGAAAAGGCCTGGAGAGCAGCTGCCCATCAAACAGGATTTGTTTTGTGCAGCCCAGAGGGAAAGATTGTAGGAGTTTTTTGGTCTTAATTAGTTACAGCTACTCCCTCTTCCAAGAGGATATGAGAGGCTTAGGATAAAAGGCCCTGAACCCATGGGGCAAAGGATATTGAGATCTGGGCCACCGGGTGCTGAGCCCGGTAGAAGCTGTGATAGGGAGCTCTGAGCTGGAGGCTGGGGGCGGCAAAGTCCCAGCACCTATGAGATGCCCCGAGAACACTGCTGGAGGGTTGCAAGGAAGGCCATGATGACAGGATGACACCAGACACCACCCCTGGCACCACCCCTGGGCCAGGGCTTCAACGACAGGTGGAAGACTGCCTCTTTCTCACCCTCCCCACCCTTACCCTAGCAAGACACCTGAGAAGTGGATTCTTCTGTTCCCCCTCCTCTTACAGGTGAGGAGATTGAGGCTCAGAGCATTAGTGCCACTGCTCCAGACCCCAGTGAGGAAGTGGTGGAGGGGGCATCAAACCAGGTTTACCAGTGGTGTTGGACAGTGAACGTCCCAGGGAAGGACCAGGTCTGGCTAGGTGGGGCCTGGCTGGTTGGGCTCAGATGCCCACACCTGCCCCCCAGGAATGGTTCCTTTGCCTTTCCCCCAGGAGAGGGGATCAGTAATTGGCCTCCCAGGTGCTGCTCTGAGCCCATTCCCCCAACCTTGGTGTCACTGGGCCCACACCCCAGAGGGAGTAAGCCCCAGGGTGACCAGCGTCCTTGCCCAGCCCAGCCCTGCTGCTATCACCACTCTGCTTCCCTCCCCACCTTCCAGCCCTGGATTAGCTCTGTATTGTGCATTGATAGATAATAAATACAGATTTCCAATTTCCAGAGCTGTTATGGTCTAATGAGTAAATAATATACATATTTAAAACTGTCTAAAACATATCTGCATAATTAAAATATCTGCATAATAATGAAGCAAGATTCAGCTTAGCAAGGAGGGAGCTAGAGCCCCAGGGCTGACAATAGGGATAGAGTGCAGGCAGGGTGGGTGGGCCTGGCCCTGTGGGTCTCTCCTTCCTGCCACCTTGGCTTGAGTGGGCATTTGTCTGTCTGTCCGCTGCTTGCTCCAAGCAGGTACATCCACAGTCAGGCACCAGGAGAATCCCAACTTGGCTCCATCCTTGTACAACTTGTGGCCCAGGGGAGGTGCACCTATGCATGGACAGTGTCTGCTCACGAGTGATGGCTACCTCCATGATTCTGACTGCCGCCATCCACAGTACATAATGTGCTTAGAGCGTTATGGGCACAGCCTTGCTCACCATGACCTCCTGAGGGCAGGTCCTGTCTTGATCCCCCTTTTTGCTGGGTTCTGAGGGGTGAAGAGAAGTTCACCAGCATGGGTAGAGCGGGCTGACCAGGACCGATGACTTATGCGTGGCAGGTGATGGAGGCACCGGTGGCTTTGCCTTCCGGTCAGGTGCACTGCTGACACCAGCACCTCCTAAGCAGGACCGGCTCGGCCTGGCCCTCCTGCCCTCTCCATCCCTTCTCTCCCAGGCCACTCCTTTCACCCCTTCCTGCATCCACACTGGACATACTTGGCTCCTGTCCCATAACACATCTGACCCACCCTTTCTGTATTAACCATGCTTCCAGCTTAAAGACAAAACAACCATCTGAACAATGAAAAACAAACACGCAAACCCCAGACCAAAATTCCAGCAACCAAAACCACAGGGAAAATAACAAACACTCCCAGCCTCGAAGGGCACCTTAGCAGGGAAAGCCATCATGGGAGGGCTGCACTGTCGTTGGCAGCGACAGGCTCCCTGACCTTTTCCCTCACCAGCTGCATGTGTCCTCAACGAGCTGATAAAGAAATTAGTAAAATGGATTTTTTCCTTAAAAAAAAAAAGGTCAGAATACTTGTAACAGGGAAAAACTCATTCAAGTTGTGGTTACTTTCTGGAGGGGGCACATGCCTCTCCACCCCTGGGCCTGGGCTTGCTTGCTCCCTGTGGGCATCTTGGCCTTGGTTATCAATTCCTGTGCCCCCTTGGTCCCACCTGCAAGAGGCAGCCTGTGTTTTAATTTCCCAGGAAAAATATGAAGAAATGAGGGGTGGCTTGTGATGAAGATGGAGATGGGGATGGGGAACCTGGTGTCCCAGAGGCTTGAATTTCAGACCTGTGAGAGGTTCCCCCATAAGAAATAAGCCAATAAATCCAACACACAGCGTCAGGTCTGCGTTTGGGCTGTGGCCTCGGAGCCCAACCCTACAGAGGCATCTCGCCCCCAAGGAGCGCGAGCTGAGGGCTGGGCCGTGTGGACTCTGAGGCTGCTGGGGTTCCTTCTGAGGTACTGCCCTGCCCAGCACAATCCCTGAGGGGGCTCACATGGATGAGAACCCACCAACCTAGCTGGCACTCCCCGCAGTCCCCAGCATGAAACCTGCACATCTCTGCAAGTGAATCAGTCCCTGATGAACCAGGTGGAATTTTTCATAAATTTGCCAGTTTTGTCAGTTTTCCTCCCTCTGAATGATGACCCAGTATAATTCATCAAAGTTTCTTTCATCCTTTTAAAAAACATGCAGATAACATCAGGCGAGGGTATCAGGTCCAGGGCTATCAGCCACTCTCTGGTTAGAGGAGCAGGATGACATGTTACGTATTGAAGTGTACCATGGAACACGCACTGCCTCCTTTCCCCTCATCAGGCCATGCTCTAGAGACACACACATGTGGGTGTGGGTGTGTGTGCTTGTTTGTGACAATGCCCCTGCTTTGAGATTGGGAGGCCCAAGCTCTAAGACTTGGCAACTGGCCCAGCATGTAATTTGGGAAGCACTGCCCTCATCTCTCTGGACCTGTTTCTCACCTGTATAATGGGGACCAGCACACTGCCTGGGCCCTCCCCGGGCTGTGGGGATGTGGACAGAGAACAAGGTATGGACAGGTTGCAGGATGCAGACTCACCCTGGAAAGTAGAGAAACAGCCCCAGGTGCTGGGTTGCCCCTTCCCTCAGCCTCACCTCAGGGACCTCCTGACTGCTCCCCTGCACCCTCGGCTTCTCTCTTGGGCCTTCTGACCTTGGCTTGATCTGGCCACCTCTGAAGCGTATGCCAATGGGCTGTCCCTCTCCTCAGCACCTCCTTTGTCCATTGCACCCCAGTACCCTGGCCTGGCCTCCAGCCTAGCCCTGCCACAGGCAGGGACCGAGGGCCTATTTGGGTGTCCTACTCAACCAACCCCACCCAAGCTGGGCCATCACTTCCCCAAGGTCATCCTCTGGAAGCTTCTCCCCCCAAAAGTCCCCTACTCCCATGACCCCCTTCTCCCTTCCAGACAAGACCCCACCAGAGCACCCCCCCAACCCAACTTCACACTCCCACCCAAGCTGTTTAGCATGAGTTCATCTGCCCTGGGCCCCTACACCTTCAGGCCTCCCACACAGGCCCCTGTGCCCCCTGTCCAGCACTTCCTAGGTGCCCTGACCACTCCTCCTTTTCCTGTTGCCATGCTTTATTGGGCCCTGTGTGGCCTGGCCCTGCTAATCTTGTCACTCTCCCACCATGCTGATCTTGAACTCTGCCCTCCTGCCATGCTTAGGTTCCCTACCCTTGCTTGTGCTGTGCCCTAAGCCTAGACTGACCTTCTCTCCTCCTCCCCTGGCCCCCAGCATCAGGCCTGCTCCTCTTCATCCTTCAGGAGTCAGTGACTGTCCAACCTCCTCCAGGAAGCCTGGTGCCCCTACCAGGCTGGGTTTCCAGAATCCCCTGTGGTGTGTCCATCACTGTTGTGTCTGACTTCCTCTCAGAGGTGGTCTCTTGAGAGCAGAGACTTGATTCATGGATCTGGGCAGCGCCAGTGCTGGGCACAGGCTTCCACCATGGTCATGGGGTCGGGGTGGGGGTATCAGGAAGTGTCCTTAGGGACCTGCCGGCTTGGAGGCCCTGGGTTTCCCTGGGATGGAGATGGCAGAGACCAGGCCAGAAGCAGAGCTGATGACAGAGCACAGGGATCCAAGATGGTGCAGAGGTAAAGGTGTGAGTAGGGCGAGGCTGAGTCTGAGTATGGGCCTCACTAGGCACCCCATTCAGAGGGGACCAAGAGGTTGCCTCAGGGGTCTGAACTGCTGATGTCTTCTCGCCGGGACCCCAACTCCACTCTGGACTTCATGACAACGTCAACCACCAGTCCTACCCAGCTGCTGCCAAAGCAGTGAAGCAAAAGCAACTGGAAACCTGCTGGAGGGAGAGGTTGGGGAGGTGGACATGGGCCTCTCATCTGGCCAGGTCAGCCAGGAGTTGGGTCCCTGCAGAGTTCAGCACCCCCTGCCCTGGCCCCAGACCAGTGCATTCTCCTGACATACTCCAACACCCTCCTCCAAGAAGCCGTCTCAGCTGCCTGAACACCCCACCACAGCTCAGGGAGAGGACACAGGAGGGTGGTGGTTCCAGTGGGAAGGGGTTGATATGACCTTCCCTCTTTCCTGTCAACAAATGCTTATTAAGCACCTACTGTGTGCCTGGCCTGTGCTAGGCATGAGTAGGTCAGTGAGCAGTACAGAGATGGCCCTGCTTGCATGTGGTGTAAGTTCTTCTTTATATCCCACCTATCTTCCCACTGCAATTCAGTCCCACTGTCCTGAGTGCAGAACTTGATAGAGCCCAGTAAGAGCTGCCTGGGGTAGCAACTTCATTGGCAGAATTTAGGGGTGCTAGGAGGCCCCTCTGCTATGAAATATATTTCCATCTGAAAGCTGAGCCTGAGAGGCCCCCACCAACTAGAACAGCAAAGCCTGAGCCCCTGCCTGCGAGGACAGCAGAGCCCAAGACCCCGCCCAGCCACCATGCTCCCTTCCCATGATGTTATTTTTATACTTCTTCCTAAAACACAGCCTGAGCAGGCCCTTCTAGACTCTATTAACATTAGGAATCTAATCAGTAATCAGGCAGCTCATAATTTTCTGATTAGCTTTGACTAGGCCCAGCTTCGGGGGGAGAGGCAATGGGACAGTGAGGAGGGAGGTGGGTCCAGAGGGGCACCGGAATGTGCCTGAGGGGGCACTGGCCGGGCTAGGGGTGGAGGGCAGAGGGAAAGAGCCCCTGGCCCCACTGTTGTCTGTCCTAGGGGAGGGCATGTGGTGGAATCTTGGGTTGCATTGGGTCAGAGAGCAAGGGCAGCAGTGAAGGGGCCCCTGGCCCACCTCGCAGCAGGGACCCCAGGGCAGGCTGGGCCCAGGGTTTCAGCACCATGGACAGAAGTGGGAGGGATGGGCAGGTTTAGGCAAACACCTGGGTCCCACCCTGCCTAGGCCCCTCTGGGTCCCACTCTAGGAATGATCTCCATCATAACCTTGAGTGATGGTGACAGTGACAGGATGGGCCTGCTCAGAGGGCTGCAACATGTGACCATGACATGGAGAACTGGCCTAGGCAAGTCTCACTGAGCACACTGTAGGCAGGGCCAGGCTTAATGATCATTACCTTCAATGTAGAGACAATGAGGCTGGGGGCCACTGCACAAGGCCTGGAGGGACTGCCTAGGTGACCATACTAGTCAGGGCCAGAGCCTGGACCTGCACTGAGGTATCTCAGGCCAGGGCCAGGACTCTCTTCTGCCTGAGGCCTGTTTGTCATCTTTGCAACAAGTACATGCTCAGATGGAACCATGGTGCTGGCCAAACCAGACCTCCTAGGCCTGCCATGCACAAACCCTGACCTGTGGCCTGTCCCTGACCCTGGCTGACCATGAAACCTTCCCATCCACTGGCATTCCCCACAGCCCCAGACTCTTTGAGGCCACATCCTGGATCCCTGGTCAGGTCAGGGTGAGAGTGGCCCCACCGCCTCCCCTAGTCCAGATCACAGGTCACCACCCCTTGTCAGATGCAACCACCCAGGTGACCTCTGATGAAATGCAGGAGCCTGTTGGAGGAGATGTGCACAGCTAATACCATGCAAATTGGCACAGAGGCAATCAGCCTGACTCTAAAAGCTGCCCCACTGGCCGCAGCCTGGCTCATTGTCTTTTCTGTCAATTTGCATCTCATTACCCAGAAGGCTGTGCTCACTGGAGGTTAAAAGAAAAAGAGAATCAAGCAAGCCCCACTGCCCCCCACTCCAGCTAGGGCACAGCCCACGTGTGGGACAGGGCTGCCTGGTGGACTGTCCCATGAGGTATACTCCACAGGGAGCCCTGCCAGCCCTATCACCCCCATTGCCACCACCACCACTACCCCTGCCACCACCAGAACATTACTCTCATCATCACCATCACTGTTACCTCCATCATCACCACTGATCCCCCCATCAACATTCCTATGACTACCACCAACATTTCCCGTCACCACTGCCAACACTGCTCCCATCATCATTGCCAAAGTTATTCCCATCACCACTACTACTGTAATCCCCAGTGGCACTCTCATCACCAGTGTTGCCTGCATCACCATCACCTCCACCATCACTACCTTCATCCCCATCATCACAGTCACCAACACCATTACTGTCACCTCTACCATCACCATCCACCATCAGCATCATCTCCACCACCACCACCTTCACTACTATAACCATCACCCCACTGTGGCACCTCTGCTAGCACCTCACGTCTCCTCGTGATCACCACCACCACGATCACTGCCCTTGCCATTGCCTTCCCCATCACCTCTGCATCCCTGAGGAAAGCCTGATGAACGGGCAGAGATCACTGACTTATTACCTTTCTCTGCCCACCCCCCTCCAACATCATCGGGAGGCTCGGGAACCTGTGAACAAATGATCCTGTGATCAGAGACCTCATAAACCACCCACCCAAATCTGACCCGGACACTGGTGCTGGTAACTGGATGTCTCAGGAAGGAAGCCCTCAAGGCCGGGGGGCAGGGTGAGAGTGCTTGCCCACTATGGCAGAGCCCCTGGGAGAGTTGGGCTTGGTTTACTCCCCTGATCAGCAGCCACAGTGACCCATGGGGCAGAGCCAGGAGCTGTGTGTGTGACTGATGCTTGCCCCTCTCCAAACCTTGATTACTTCATCTCTAAAATGAGGCTTCTAATAGTCCCAACTTCACAAAAGCTGTGTGAAGATGAAGGCAGACAATGAGAGAGAACACTGAGCAACCAGGACCCACTCGAAGGTCACATAAAACCTATGAGAGAGGAGTGTAGTTAGATCAAGCTGGGGGGCTTCTGGGAAGGGGGAACAGTGGGCCAAACTTGAAGGACAAGGTCAGACAGAGGGGAGGGGGAGGGGATGGCAAGTGGGAGCCTTGGCAGGGCAAAGTTGTGGAGGTGGGGACAAGCAGGCTTCCCTGTGGGGAGAGAGGGGGGCAGTCACGGTCAGGGCAGCTGGTGAAGGCTTTTGCTCCACCTGGGCCTCCCTCCACCAAGGGTGTTTGTGCTCAAAGCATGGCTGAGCCTCTTCCACAGGACATCATGATTTGCACCGTGCTTCACTCACACCTTGCCTCTAAGCCCCATGAAGCCCAATCATTATTCCCATTCTGCTGACAAGGACATCAAGGCTGAGAGATGAAGCTGAACCAAGAAGAAGGAGGGGCTCCCCAACAGAAGTCACCCAGAAGAGTGGGAATCAGAGCCAGATCTTTCCACTCGGGCTGAACTCTGCTGGGTGTGGATGCCTGACACTCCACTCCATCACTGCCCACCGGCTTTGGTGGCAGCAGCATGGGCACCACTCGGGACACAAAGCCCGGCACTGGCTGGCCCGGGGGCGATGCCGGGGGCCTGGGCAGAGGTGACAGGCAGACAAAGGCCTGGAGGTGGAGGGTGGGGTGGGCAAAGCCTGGCTGCCAGGTGGAAATGCCCAGGGTAAAAGCTGCTCTGAATACTGGCTGCATCCCGCTGCTGCAATCAGCCTCGATACTTGGTTATTATAAGGAGTAAAGGTGGCCAGCGGGACAGCTGGAGCCTTGGCGACAACATTTAAGGCGTTTGTCAGAGCCGTGGGACACGGGCTGCCAGGAGCTAATGGCTTCTGCTTGCTGCTGCCAAGTGAGAGGAGGGCGGGCAGGCGGAGGCGGCCTTGCTTCTGCCTGGGCCCCATGCCCACCCCATGCTGCACGGCTGCTCCACGACAGGTAGGCCCACCTGGGCCCATCCGATGCCTAGCAACGGCCACAGAGCCACAGTGCCAGCTGGGGAGGGTGGGGCTGCAGCCATGCAGCAGGTGCCTGCTTATTTGGGGCATCTCTGCCACCTCCACCACCCTTCAGGCTACAGCCTTTTCCCCTGGGATGAGGGTCTGAAAGTCTGTTCTCTACCATTTCACCTCCTAGGAAAGGGACTCTCGAATCCCAACTGGCTCTAAGGCCTCCTCAGCCCCCGATCTCCCCAGCCCTTTGGGTTAGATCTTTGTGGGAGAGATCATTCTAGTGATGGACCCACAGTGGATTCAGATCCATCCTGATTGGGTGATTTCATCTCTCTTGGCCTCAGTTTTCCTCCTTGTGAAATGGGAGAATGGCAGCATCCACCCAGGCAGCCTGGCTGCATCACCAAGGATATAGGAGGATGCTGAAGTGCCGGCCACGTGTAGCCCCGTGGCACTTAGGCTTGTAAGAGAGTCAGATGTCACCAGGGAGTGAGGGAATGTGGGCCCCAGGGCTGCCTGAAGAAGGGGGTAGCTCCCAGAAGAGGGGCCAGATAAAACTATGGGGAGAGGTCAGGGATTTTCCAGGGAAGAGAAACCCTGGCCAGGTGATCAGCTGGGGCTTTGAGTAAAAATTGTCATTAAAATATACAGAAACCTGGAAGCGCACTTGTAGGACCTGGCACTAGCTCTGTCTGTGCTTCACACAGACCTGTTGTCACAGGCCACATCACTGAGTGTTCATTGTTCCTCAGCACTGTTCATTAATCCCTAGAGCGGCCCCTACAAAGCAGGTCCTACCCCATTTTGCAGATGAGGAAACTGAGGCTCAAAGGTCGTTACTTAGTTTGTCTGCAGTCACAGTTCTCTGAGGGCAGGTTGGGGGGTTGTCTTTGGGGCCACGTAACTAAATCCCCCTCGGCCACTCACTGATTCACCCATGAAACACCCTGAGCCCCCTCTAAGACCCTGAGCCTCCTATGAGGAGGAAGTGGGCCCTTGGTTGGCTGGGGATATGGGAGCATGGGATGGGGAACACCATGGGGCTGGGGAGGGACCCAGGGGGTAGGAAGAGGCCTGGGAGGGCCTGAGCTCAGACTCAGCCTCACTGCATGACCTTGCACTTGTCATACTGGGTGGCCTTGGAGTTCTCGCCCCTTTCCCAGGGCACAGGCTGAGGCCAGAGGATGTAGGAAGGGTCCCCAAAGAAGGTGGGGAGCTGTGTGCCCTGCCCAACGTCACCCAGTGGCTCTGACCCCCAGGAGCCCTCTTCTACCTGTGGTGAGCCTCTGGCACGTCTGCCAGACTCAGCCTGGGACCCTCATGGCATCAGGGCTGGGACTGGGGGCTGCTGTGGGTTTGTGTTCATCAGTGTTGAGCCTAGTGACCCTTTGGGGACAGCTGTGCTTGGCTCTGTCTAGATCTGAGACTTGCCTGAGATAAGGTCCTGAAGGGGCAGAAGGTCAGGGCCTAGCCCATCCCCCAGAGGAGCAGACCTTGAGTCCTGGGCTGGCAGGATAGGCCTGAGGGCCATCCTTCCATGTCCACCAAGACAGAACCTCTGTGAGCCATCTCCATTCCACTTCATAGGTGGCAAAACCAGAACAGAAGGTGGCGCTCCCCTAGGGTGGGGGGTGAGCAGTTAGGCTAAGCATAGAACTTGCTCCCACCCTTAGGTCTGCTCCCTTCCCTGAGCCCACAGAGCCGGGTGCTCCCTGGGGCAGGCAGGATCTTTGCGCCCTAGTGCCAGCTCAGCCTCAGCCCACCAAGGTATTCAAGGCCTCTGGGGCCACCTGATTCCCGGCCCATGCTCATATCCCCGGGGTTGGGCCCTGGCCATGGGGGCTTTCCATACCCGTGTTGTTCCCCTGCCCCCAGAGCCCCCTCATAGCACTCCCCAACAGGAAAGGGGGGTAAGCAGGACCCCTGTGGCTGGGGCCTCTTGGGCTTCCACTGAGGGGGGTCTGCCAAGCAGGAGTTCAGTAGAGATCTTCGCCTTCAGTAGGGCGTGAGTGAGGAGGCCTCTTACATCTGACTCTGTGGTCAACAGCTTTGCAATTCTGGGAGTGGAGGGCTTGGAGTTAGAGAATGAGGATGTGCGTGCATTCTCATTTGAATGTGTACACAAGTGCAGACATAGGAAATCATATGTATGTGAACACACATACACATGTGAGCACGGGAACACATGTGTGTATATGCATGCATGCATGCTAACGTGCTCAGGTGCATTCACATATGGTAGGTGGGTCCTCACCTTCATGTCCTGAACTCACCTGCTGAGACAAAGGTGGGGCAGGGCTTGCTTCCTGCTGGGGCTGGGTGTGCGGTGGCTCACTGGGCCCATGGCTCCTGGATCCACAGGCTCCACACATGCCTGGCCAAGGGGACCCTTCTGGCTCCCACCTGCCTCCTTCACATTGTGGTCCCCTCATCAAATGTACCCTCAGTCTGTCCACTGGTCTGTCTTTCTCCCAGCCTCACCCTGTCCCCTGTGCTCACTTTGTGTTGTGTGATCTTACCCAAAAAGCACCTCAGTATGGAATAAATAAAAAGGTGACCCCCAGGGCCCCTCTTCTTTCTTCTTTCAACAAACATGTTCATGGCCTGTGCTGGGTGCCAGAGAGACAGGATGAATCAGATCCAGCCCCACTCTCATGGAGCTCACAGTGGAGGGTGGGGGGCTTCTACTTCTCTCCATGCTCACCCCAACCCCCACCAGCTGTCACAGTATAGTCAACAGCAGGCTAGACACACACCTGGACCAAGGAAACCTTGGGCACCAGCTCCAAACCAACTTCCTTCCAGGTGCCTTCATGATTACAGTTATCACTTATGGGGGCCTACAGTCCACTTGTCACCAACACAACCATGGGGGGTGAGCGGATGCAACTGGGTCATTTTTCAGAAGAAGGAGGCTCAGAACAATGTAGTTGACTGAATATTCTAAGGCCACAAAACTGGCAGAAGGAGGAACCAAGACCCAAACGTAAGTCTGTTCCATTGGTGAGCCCAGGCCCGCAGCACTGTAGCCTGTATTGACTACACCTATATGACCAGCGATGCCAGCACCACAGGCAGCTCCTGATTGTAGTGCCCAGCAAAGAACAAATGGAGATCTGAGGCCTGGAGAGGAGGGACATGCTCAGGACTGGAGCCCAAGTGCCACCTCCCAAACCCTCCTCCTAGTAAAGGTGGGAGGGGCTGAGGGGCACCATTGTGAAAGGCCCCCCAAACACCATTTAACAGGAAGCTGGACTTGGCTTTCGTGGGGAGTTGATCTTAAACGTCTCACCTCCTGTGGTTAGAACACAAAGCACTGGGTCTCCCTTTTTCCTTTGGCTACGGGGAGGCTCAGGGTCAACCTAGGGGCTCAACTAGACCAAGCACCTGATCCTGAGACTGCTTATCTTGGCTCTTTTGTCTCATTCTTATTATTTGTAATCTATGTTTTACTACATGTGCTTTTGTGAAGAGCTGCTCAATATTTTGCTGAATGAATTGGGGAGTAAACCAAATTAAACTATACTCCCCATCTTGCTCATTCTCTCCTCTTCCAGGAGGCAGCTAGACCCATGCGGAAGATCACTGGACAGGGGTCAGGAGGCCTCAGTGCTCTGTGAAGTGTCTGGCCAGTTGCTCTACCCAGCTTCAGTTTTCCCTGTCCTGTACCCCTATCTTCACCCCGTCCTCAAACTGGGCAGGGCTGGTTGCTCTGTGAGGGTAGACTGACTGGGGGCGGAGCCAGGGGGTGGGGTGCTGGGCCCTGTGCTGAGCTATAGTCCCGCCAGCCGGCAGGCCAGCATCTGGCAGGCATAGCCATCCCCCTGGAAAATGAGACGCGTCTTATTGAGATAACGAATCGCTCCATTTAGATCCAAATTAACCTCCCCCAATTACCCCATTTTCTACCACATTTCGCCAGATCGAAATCCCCTTCTGCCCGCACAGTCATATGCCCCGCCCTCGTCACTCCCAGAGCCACCACCTGGCCCGTTCAACAGTCCCAGAAGGGTCAGCAGTTGCGCCCTCCCTCCATGGCCACGATTTTCTTTTCTTTCTTTCTTTTTTTCTGGGGGGAGTGGTGGTGGGGGTGGGGGGAATGGGAAGCTTGACGCAGCTGCCGCTCTGAGGAGTGGGAATTTTTATCTTTTTAGCTCATTCTTTGAAATAAGGATGCAATATGGGATCAATTTTTGATGACAGTGAAGTAAAAGGGGAAAATAGTAGCAATTTTCTCTTCTGAACATGCCCTATTTAATGGAAGGATGTCACAGTGGAGTTTTATCCAGAGGAGAGAGAGGGTCTGGTTCCCAGGGACACATGGTCAATCAGAGATGCCTGGCAGGATCTCAGCCTGGGGGTGGTGGGCACCCCCTCCCCAGCCTCCCAGTGCCCCCCATTAGGATGGCTGCCAGAAGCAGGGAGAGAGTGAGGCCACAGGGCTCCATGTCACCTTCCAGGGCCCAGCTGTTGTGGACCGAGATTCCATCTCCCCTGACCTGGTGCCAGGGTGGACCCTCCCTGCTTTGTGCTCTGCTGGTCTCAGCCTGCATCAGGACTCTAGCGCCGGTCCCCTGGTGTTAATTAGGGTTATAAAATCCTGCCCAGCTGCTGCTGCTGTTTTTGTATTAAGCCTAGGGGGCTGAGCTTCGGCTGGCCTGGAGACGTTGGGGTGGAGAACAGTGGTGGAACCACAGAGTGGGAGGGGATGGGACCCCAAGGATCGGGAGAGTGAAGTGCTGAATCCTGAGCTGGCCAGAACTGGGGGCAGTCAGGGCATCCAGGGCCTGTCTCAGGGCTCAGGAAGGAGAAGTGGGTGAGGAAGGGGGTAGAGGTGGAGCGGTTCTGCAGGAGGAATTGTCCCCTCAGTATCAGAGAGGAAGTGGAGTCAGACCCAGGCTGTGTGGAGTCAGGAGGCCTTCAGACCTAGTCCTGTAGGAATTTTGTGTCTCCTGCTGGGTGTCAGGGGGACTGATGCTGCCCCTCTGCTCTTAGTTGTCCCCGGTGAGGTTAAGGTCCCTGGGCTGGATGGACCAGGAGGCCAGGGGTCTGGCTGCCAGGGCCACATCTCCACCAGGAAACCCACTCTCATAGTCTATTCACCATGGAGCCCCTTGAAACCTAAGGCACCTCCACAGTAGCTGAGTGGTACCCTGGCCAGGCTTGGTCCACCCCTCCTGAGGTCCACTCCCCTCTGGCCATCTGTCTTCCAAGGCCTCCCTCATCTTGCAGTGTAGGGACTGGGGACAGAAATGAATTAGAGCCATACCTCAAAGGCCTGAGCAGCTCAGCCACTGACATCTCATTCGCAGATACAGGCAGTCATGCCAGGTGGCCGTGACCCAAAAACACAGCACATGGTCACACCAAACCCCCACATGCCCGCACAGAGCCCACAGTTATGAAAATACCCAGGCACACGCCCGAGTAAGCATGGCCCCCGCCCAGGTGCAGTCATTAACAATCAACAACTTCTGCCTCACACAGTGAGAACACCAGCCTCTCTGGAGACTTCCCCATCCACCACCCATGGACCCACTACACACACAAGCAATCCAAGACCCCCAAAGTGACCTTCAAGAGTCCTCACTATGAGGTCAAAGCAGTATTGGCAAGAACAGGCTCCGCTGCCTTCTCCAGGGTACTCCAGGAAGCAGAAACCAAGAAGCAGGACGGCCCCTGCCCCCAAATGTCTCCAGATCCCAGGAGGGGAGGGGAGAGGTGGCTGGCTGGGACTAGCATCCCAGCGCCCGCCTGCCTGCCTGTTGACAGATGCCACCCAAAGCCGCGCCCACCACCTCCCTTCCCTCCTCGGCTGTGGCCTGGCCTCTGAAATAATTAGCAATTCTGCTCGACAAAACGACGGCCCGATGGGATAATAAACTCCAACATCTGTCAGAAGAGTGAGCTCCTATGGAATTGCCAAGAGAAACATTTTTCTCCTCATTCAATTCACATTTAAATTGAAAACAACCCCTCCAAGTATGCGCCAGGCCGCGGTGCGGGGCTCCGGGAGCCCACAAGCTGTTCCCGGGCCTGCAAAGAGGCTTGGACGAGTGGTGATCACTCACTCAAATTAACAAATCATTTTATTTAGAAATGAAGAGAATTTGTAAGTGACGGATGGCTTGAGAGCCACTGAGGAGGAGGGGAAGCCAGCCCTTGGCCCTGCTGCTGTGCTGGCGGGCAGCCCCACATTCCCCTAGCAGAAAGGCCTCCAAGGGAACCAGCACTCCTCATCTTCACAACTGCCCAGTGAGATAGGCAGGCCAGGAATCATGGTGCCATTCTGTGGTGGGAAACTGAGGTTCAATGAAATGCCCCAAATCCCCAGTTGCTCCTGCCGGCCTGAGAAAGACACAGGCCCTGCTCTGAGGGAGCCTGGCCAGGGCACCTCTGGGCTGCAGGAGGTGCTGTGTAGAGAGGACTGACTCCTGTGTGAGTCCAGGATTGGGTCTGGCTATGCACAATCCTTGCTTTACTCAATACAACTACACTCTTGAAACAGGAGCCCTAGACTTGAGTTCTGGGCCTAGGGCCTCAGATTCACTGTCTATACAATGAAGGATGTAAACTTAAGACTGCCAAGGGCCTTCTCACTATGACGGCCTCTGAAGACTGGGTACCAAATACTGATAAGTGAAAAGAAATGCTGATAAATAAGCCCCAGTCCTGGCCAGACCCCTCCTTGGGGTTCCCAGAGTGCCCACATCTTCCATCATATCCCTTCTCAGGGCTCTCCTTCGGGGCTGCATGCCCTTATCAAGGACTTTATTGTTCTGTCCCGTAGTTTCCCAGCAGACTGCACACTCTCTGAGGCAGGGACAATGTTGTTTTTCTCCATCCCTGTGGCCCTAGTGCCCAGTTCTTGGTAACAATTTGGTGAATAAACAAATGAATGAATGAATATCTGGCTGCACAGACACTCAAATGCATGAGACAGGACCTCGATAAACATCTGATTATCGTGATGCTCTCACACCTCCCTGCTCTTGCACATGACATTCCCCCCTCTGCCTGGGCAATTGTTTCCTACTTCTTAATGCACAACCCAGTTGCAATCTGAGCTGTGCCTCTTCTCGCTTAGCTTCTCACAGTCATAGTTACCGTGGGGCAGACACCAGGCTGGTTTACAAGGCTGGCCACCCTGGGCTAGGTTCTCTTGAGGTCACAGTGTGGCTTGATTCCTCCTGTGTCCCTCCTCCAGCCAGGGCTGGCTCCGAAGGTATGGCCTACCTCTGAGAGCTTCCCAGTTGGGAATATCACGAGCTACTGAAACAAACTCAGAAATGCCCCTGAAGGGTAGAGGAGGTTGTGGAGGGGCAAGAAGACAGGAGACAGGGCCAGAGGGATAGGGTGGGAGAGGAGAGATTCTCAGGAAGGCAGGAAGAGGTGAGACAAAACAGGGTGTTGGGGCTGGTGATAGAGGCCAGCTGAGTCTTTATTCCTCCTGCAGGCCACCTTTGTGCATGAGGCCCAGGGAAGTGTTCTTCCTCCCTAAACTGTTATGACAGTGAGCTCAGAGGCTCCACTGTGGGGAGACCCTCCATACACCTGCTGACTCAGTGTTCCCCACTGTGGGCCTCAGGGAGCCCCTGCCCGGGGGACAGCAGACAGGAATGGGGGCACTCTGAAAACCCAACCCTCTGTCCTGGACCCCAGGGGTTCTGCAGAGGAGCGTGGGGGAGACCACTGCACAAGCAGTGGGGCCACGTCAGACTTAGATAGAATCTTGGGAGACTTGGGTCCCAGCTGGAGCTGTTGAGTGGTGTTGGGCAAGTTCCTCTTCCTTTCTGTGCCTCAATTTCCCAGTCTGTAAAATAGAGATATTCATCCTGGACCTGCCCACCTGTAGGTGCAGTGGTGCAGAAAATGGAGAGAAGGATGAGACAGCTGTGGTAGGGCTGCACACCAGGAGTGACAAGGGGTTTCAAGGCAGGAATGAGTATGTGCATGTCTGTCCACCTGGTACACACAGATATACACATGTGAGCATGCATGGGCCAAGATGCACACGTGTACACATATTACCTGCATGTATGTTTGTGCACCTATCTGTAGGCACTCATGTGGGAGCATGGTGCCTGGGTGTGCTCGTGTGATTGTAGACAGGGAGGTGGGACCTGTGCACATGGGTTTTACACACATACATGTTTGTGGGCTCCTGAAGCATGCCCACATGAGTGCCTGAGAGTGAGATGGGCCATGCTGGTGCAGAGGAACCTTGAAGTGGTAGAGCTCTCCCTTCCCTTCCCACCCCCAGCTCTCAGACTCTTCCAGTACACACCACACGTGCAGGCTCTGTCATGGAGAACCCCGGCCAGCCCCTTAGCCATGCATATCCACTTAGCACCATCCCTGACATGCGTATGGGGCACATTCCAGTGACAGAGACAGCCCCCCCGTGAACAGACACACACTCTACTTGTTTTTGGCCTTGGGCGGGCCCCACCACCATTGCTGGGAGCTCTAAAGGGCACCTGGAGTTCTCTTTCACTGACACTAGCAGCTGCTCACAGTGGCCTGTGGCTGGGCAACCCAGGAAGATCCAGAGCTGCCCGCTGTGCCCACCCTGCACCTCTCACCACCTGCTCAGAGGCACTGGCCCTGCTGGGTGTGGTGGGTGTCTGTAGAGCTTGGGAGAGGCTCCTGCCTCCTCAGGCTCCCAGCAGGGGGAAGGCTGGGTAGTGGGGAGGGGAGACCCCCTGGACCCTCAGGAAGCTGTGTCCCAGGTGGGGAGATGGGGCTCAACCCTGAGCCAGGAGGAAGGGCTGTTTCCTCCTATTCACCGCCTTCACCCCTGCTTGGGCTCCAGGTTTGCACTGTGGATTTGGGCGGGGGCGCACTCCTTGCCTCCCTGCTGTGATTGTCCTCTAACACCCCATTGCACATCCTCACAATTCTTGTGTACCTTCTGCCTCCCGTCTGGACCATAAGGTCCCAGAGGACAGGACCAGGTCTGGCTCTGTCACTGTGGAGTCCCCAGCAACCAGCACAGGGCCTGGCACACAGCAGACACTCGGTGTGCACTTGGGGATTGAATAGATGGGTGGGGCCTGGCATGATGAGGTTCAGTGAGCACCAAAGTGTGCTGCAGTGGGAGGAAGATCCCCCCATCACTGCCCCTATCAGCTTTGGAAATTAATGGGCCCCGTGGAGGAGCCAGCCAGGAGATAGCAGTGCTGGGAGAGGCAGGGCTGCACTTTTGCTCCTATCAGTCAGAAGAGGCTGCACCCCGCTCTCCTGTGGGGGATGCACAGGCTCCTCCCCTAGGATCACCCCCACCCTGCCACCCCTAGAGCCACAGAACATCTGTAGGGGAGGTGGGCACTGCCTGGAGGCTGGGCCAGGCCATGACATAGGCACTGGCACACAGTAGGTGCTCAATATGTGTCTGTAAAATGAATAACACCCCTCCAACACCTGGGGTCTAAATCCCTGTATCTGGCCTTCAATGCCCCCTCTGCCATTTCTGCCTTCTTGGCCCTGCACTGCCCCCTCCTCCAACCAGTCCCTGCCCAGAGCCCCTTTCTGCCTTTGCTTGTGCTGTGCCCCTATCTGACCTGCCTGCCCCTCCTCCTGGCCAATTCCCCAAATCCTGCCATGGCCCCACCCACCTCCATGGAAAGACTCCCTGAGCATTCCCAGGGCCAGTCAGGGTGGCTCTGGGTCTGCAAAGCAGGACACATGCAGGGAGAGTCAGGAGGGGTACTGAGGTCAGCCCAGGAGGCAGGTGGTGGGGGAGCCCTTGTTCTAGCCCCTCAGTGCCAATGCCCCCATTGAAGCCCCTTCTCTGGGGCATCTTGATGCTCCCATGAGGGCCAGCTGTGTCCCCTGCCCACTGCTGCAGGCTGGACGGGGAGAATGAGGCAGAGGGGTGAGGGGTGCAGTCCTGTAGGGTGTGGGCCCTGCTAGTGATGTCCCTGCTCCTCCCTGGAGCTCAGGCCTGGCTGGAATCTTGAGTCCCCGAGCCTTTGGCGGCTTGGAGGAGGCCTGGCCCCTGGGGGTAGGAGAGGTCCGACCTGTAGTGGGGGCATCTCAGGATGGGACATGGGGATGTGTCTGGATGAGTCTGTGAGTTTGTGGGGGGCTTCTCGGGCTGGGCTTGGAAGCCCTGAGATGGAAGTGCTTAGCCTGTAGAGCAGTGAGGGAGGTGACAGGAACATGGGGAGGTGGTGACTCAGTCCCTGTCTCCTGGGCCAGGGAGGGCTTATGGGCAAGGAAGTCTAAGCCAAAGTTCTCTAGAGGTGGAGCAAAGGAAACAGGCTTAGGCTTCAGCAAGAGGGATCACAGTCTGACACAGGAAGAATTACCATTTAGTGGACTCCAACTCTGAAATGGGAACCTGAGGACATGGTGGCATCTCCCTCCAGAGTCAGGGATAGGCAAATGGGCCACTGCCTGGAGGAGGGTGGATGGGCTGGGCCCCCTCCAGCCCCATAATTAGAGAAGCTGTTCTGGTTTCCTGACATTAAGGACCTGTGTCCCCAGCATCCCTGGGGCCCTGATCTTGTGAGCCAGGACCTGACCTTGTGCCCCTGAGCTGAACTGGGAATTCTACATGTGAGGCATCGGTGACCCAGCTGGTGACCTTGAGGCCCATGAAACAACCCTGGGCTGCATCTCGCCTGGTGAGTAACTCTGCGGGACACTTCCCCAACCTGTGACCAACAGCTCAGGAGTGACCACAAGACCGCTGGAGCTAACAGCACTCTCATGGGAAAGCAGGGCCTTTTCTACTTGGTGAAAACGGTCAGGTGCTGTGGTAGTCTTGAGTGATTATGTGGGATGTGGTGGGAGTGCATGCAGGGCCCTCAGAAGCTGGCATCATTCCTCAAATCTGGCAGTGACACCCAGGGTTGGAGCTCTCAGAAATGCCTCCCCCGCAGAGCCAGGAAGCCAGGGAGGGTGACACAGGGCAGGGGTGGCCAGCAGCCCCCTCTGGGCCAGGGCCTGGTTCCCCTGCGTGCCCCATGGAGACCCAGGAAGGCCTGACCTCCACTCCTTGTTCACTGTCCCCCTTCCTCCATCTCTCCTTCTAAGAGGAAAATCACAGGGAAGGAAACCTTGGGGGGAGAAAGGAGAATGTTTTTAATTAAAAGTTTAAGAGAATTCATGTCCAGAGGGAGTCAAAGCAAGAGAAGGCGGGGAGACAGCGGGGGGTAGGGGTGAGGGAAAGTAGGCCACGCCAGCTGAGGGCTCTGCACTCAATCCTTCTAGCCACCTGGGGTCCACCACTGCAGCAGGCTTTGAGCCACCGAGGGCTCTCTGTGCAGATGAGGCCTCAGCAGCCTCTGGTTTTCCATCTGGAGAATGGGTGGGTGAGGTGGAGGCAGGGCATTCAGCAGAGTGGCTCCCTCTGCCTGGCCCCACCTCTGCGGGCAGGGAAGGCAGATATTCCTGCTCCCAGGGAGGAGGATGAGGCCTGATGTCCCCTGGCTACAGCTGTCATGCTTGGTCAGGGCCAAGGCCTGGGCCACATGTGACCCACTGGGGGGCTCCACATGTGCCCTGCCCACAGTCCACTGTCCCAAGCAGCCCTCACCTCACAGGTGGACCAGACCCTGGTTGGGGTGGGTGGGTGGGAAGGCATGGAGGCTCGGGGCAGCCCACCCGTTGTGAGACCTTGCCCAATGGATAGGGGCGTGCAGACAGGTGATAATGAAGATCACTGGGGTTCCTATTAACCAAGCGTTTGCTGCACACCTGGCTACAGGCTCAGCCCATCCATGCATGGTCAAGTGTGCCGAGCAGAGGCCATCTGGTGTCCTGCCCCTTCATCCCTGCCTTCTCACCCCCAGCCTGCCTGCCATACACATGCCCACCACGGGCAACGCCACTTAGGTGCTCATTAGCCTGAGCTCAACTTGGGCCTGAGCAGTTCCTGGATATGAGCAGGTCTGCATATGTGCTCCTGGGGCAGGGCCCAGTCAGGCCTGCACCATCCCTTCCTCCTGACACTGGGAGGGTTCTGATATCCTCAGGCCCTGCCCACCGGCCTCCACCTGCTCAGGAGGCCTGGGTCCAGGAGGTGTGTCGAGGGGGCCTTGTGCATGTATCAATGCTTTGGGGGGGGAGTGGTTGCTGAGTGTAGGGGCCGGGGCCAGAGCTGACCTGTGAGGTGGCCCCACACCCAGAAATCTTCCTTCACCTCATCCCCTCCTATCCTTTTCTGGGAAAAGGAGAAAGCAAGGGGAAAATATGACAGATGCAATATTTTGCAAAATGAGCTAATTACACAGCAGTCACACAGGGAGATGAGATTAGCAAAAGAATATTTAATAAAAGAAGGCCTAGGTATGCACTCAGGTGGTGGGGAAAGGTCAGCGTCATCACTGGGAGATTGTGGAGCTGGCGCTTCTGCCTAGGCCCTAGGGAGTGGGGACAGCAGTCCCCTCACTCACCTAGGTCACATAGCTTGGTACTGGACAATGTGGGAGTTGCAATCTCAGGGAAAGGAGCAGGCATGGGCATGTGCACAAGGACACACACATTCACGTTCACAGACATCTGCCATGAGATACACGCACACATGTGCCCGGGAGAAGGAAGAACACCCACTCTCGTGTGCTCCTCTCTACCCCTCCCTCTCCTGCAAGCTTGTGTCTTGGGGTTGGGGCTCACATTTATGGCAGGGGTCACACACATGAACATCTGAGACAGAGGACAGTGTAGCTGTGGCCATGTCATTAACTGGACTGTCACCAGTGTCTATTGGCTGAACACAGATAGGTCCATTTTCTGTTTAAATGACCATTATTTATCTGCTGACCCTGGGGACAGGCTCCTCTCACCTGGCTGGTGTGGGTTTACATCAGCCCAGGGCACTCCTCCCACTCCATGGTGCCCCACTCCCCAACTCTTCAGCCCCTGGCACTACAGATGCACAGGAAGATGCTCTGGGACCCCCAAGCTCATTAGTTCAAAATCCAGCCCCCAGCAGGGCCCTGAGGCCCCTAGTGCCCAGAGCCAAGGGTCCAAGATGCAAGCTCAGAAAAACTTAAAGCCCTTCAGAACTCCAGGCAGGAAGGTGTAACTGATGCTAAACTTGCACAGGGACACAGGATGTGAGTGGGTCTGGATGGAAGTCCACACCTCCCACCCCTGTGACCGTGAGCTCCCACTGCGGCACTCCCACCTCACCTGGGTTGGGTGAGCAAACATTTGAGGAAGGCAGGCAGGAAGTGTTGCCCACTTGCTGACAATCCCCATTGGTTCCTGGGGTTCAGCCTTCTTACTCCAAAGCCTGCTCCTATCCAAGATCCCCTGTCCCCGTAAGTGCCACCTTCACCCACCTTTCTCTTTGGCACCAGGAGTTGTCCCGGACTCTTCCTCCCTTAGCCAGGTACAGCTAACCCATCTTGCTGCCTCACCTGATCCGGAGCCACTCTCCCCCACTGCCCCCAGCCCCTGGTACAGGCCGCCATCTCCTCTCCTAACAACCACGATGGGCTCCACTGTGACCACTCCTGTGGGCTGGAGTATAACTCCCCACCCCAATCCAGAACTTGGAGGGTCCAGCCTTGCTCCCCTCCTCCAAACTACTCTGGCAGCCACACTGGACTCTGCCAGATCCCCCCCAGGTCCCCCTCCATGCTGTTCCCTTTCTCAGAATGCTCTTCCTGCCCTCAGAGAGGCCAACTCCTTCCCTCCAGGCTCAGTCTCAGTGCTACTTCTCTGTGCTTCCAGGTAACTGGGACACTTTTTCACGAAATCCCAAAGTGAGGTCAAGTGATGAAGATCTTCCTGTGGCCCACGCCCCCCCTTGTAACAGTGATAACCACATGGCACATGCATGTCTATGAGCTGGCCGAGTCTCAGCTCAGACGATCCTCTCAGCAATCCCGTCTGTGGACTCTTATCGCCTCATTTTATAGACAGGGCAATTGAGACTCGGAGAAAGGAAATCACCAGCAAAGGCCATGCAGCTGGTGCACCAGCGCTGTAGCTGCCCCAGAGGCCTCTGTCCCCTGGGTGAGTGACCCTCAAAGGCTCATTTCTGGAAAACCTACTGACAAACTGGGTGGGGGTCTCATTCCGGCAGTAAGTAGGACTCAGAGGCCTGGCTCTACCATGTGGCCAACTGCCTTGGCCCCCAAGTGGTGGAATAGCCTTGGTTGAAGGGCAAGGACCCAGGTTCTCCCCAGGTTCAGGGCAAGTTGCTCCCCATCTCTGAGTCTCTGTTCCCCTGTCTGTCTCTGACAGTCGCCCCTCAGTACCAGCCGCCAGCCAAAAGCTACCCATCTCTGCCCTCCCCAGGGCTGTGGCTCCCCCACCAAGTCCATGCCTGCACAGCTCATACATGGATGTCAGCTTGCCTGGTTCAGGCCCCCTCGAGTCCTCTCCTGCAGTTCTGATTCCCTGCCCTGACCCTCTCTGGCTGCCTGTCTATCCATCTGTCCATGTGCCTGACTACTCAGGCCTCCTCTCCTTGGACGCTGCTGAATCTGACGACTGGGAACACAGGGCACGAGAGGGCTGGGGCTGGGGAGGTCAAAGGGATTCTGCAAAGGGGGTGGGGAAGCTCCAAACTTGGCCTTCAAAGGCTAGAAGGCTGCCTCTGTGAGGAAGGCCCCCTGAGGTGTCTGCCTAAGTCCTGTTCCCTGTCTGGGGCTGCCCTTGCTGATTCCGGACACCTGCCCAGCCCAGGCCTGGCAGTCCTATGAGTGAATGGGTGAGTCATAGGTGGGGAGCTGCCCACTCACCCACCCACCCAAACTGCCCAGGGAAGGGCTGGACCCCAGGCACCCGGGCAGCTAGCGGATGGGGCCTCATACCCTCGGCTATCTCAGTAACCAGGCTCCAGCTGGTGTTGACACAGCAAACATGCTGTGACTCCCATTCGCCAAGGCCCAGAGTGGGCAAACACAGGAAGGCTGGAACAAAGGGCCCAACAGCCGTGATCAGCCTCTCAAACAAGGGCCCCAAGGCCTGTGCCAGGAGGCAGGAAGCATGGAGCAGCCTGAAGAGGGTGGCCCACAGAGGTGGGAGCTGGGGACTGGCCCTTGATGAGGCATCCAGAGAGGGGTGTGCTGGCATGAGGTCCTACAGCCCAAGTTGCTCCACAGGCTGGACACAGCTAAACGGGTACAGGTCGGTCTAGTCCCTGGGGCCTGACTCATGTGATACCCCCATGAGCATCCCTTGCTGAATTGGTGTCACCAAGGCCCAGGCATAAACACTGATGACAGATCTGTGAGGCTATACTTGTTGTTCCTACTGTACAGGTAGGGAAACTGAGGCTCAGAGAATATGTGAGATTTGCCAAGGGCTCAGAGCCGCTCAAGTGCAGAGTGGGGGCTGCAGCACAGTAGTGGATGAGGCCCCTGATTCTTGGCCATCTTCCTGTTGTTGGCCTGGTCACGTGCACCATGTGCCATGTTGTACCTATCTGAGGGGGACCCACGGCCAGAGGTTCTTTTGGGGGGCAATACAAGGTCAGGACTGTGTGGGTTGTGGTCACTAGGCGAGGTCTCAGCTAGACTCCAAGGAATGGCACCTGCACTGGGCACAGCCCACGCACACCTCTGCTCAAAAGCCACCTTACAATGCATCTGTGCACGTGCTCTGCAGAGCCAGGCAGCAGGCAAGACCTGCCACCACCACATGCATGTGTATGCCCGAACCTGTAGGCATGCATGCATTCTCTCTACCTCTGGCCTTTATACTTTGCTGTGCCCTCTGCCTTGGCCCCTCTTCTTCCCTTACTGTCCTCTGCCTGGCTAAATCTCCAGCAAACCCTCCTCCCATCCCAAGGTCCCCTAGGCCTGGTCAATACCCACAGGCTCACCACCCTGGTTCCACACTTTGTGGCATGGGTCACATCACTGTCATCTTGAGCAGACTGCACTCCTCGAGGGACGGCCCTGCAGGTCTATTCTCACTGTCTCTGTTCCTGGTAACCTGGTAGCACGCTTGTACACAGTTGGTGCTCAGTGCTCAGTAAACAGAAGCTGAAGGAAGCAAAGGGCACCTGAGGCATCTGGTATCCCAAGATGTGATGATCAGGGTTAACTGGTCTCCTCCAGGAAAACCTTGGGGGCCCCTGCCCAGGGTCCAGCCTTTCAGGTGTGGGCTTGGAGAAGACAGCTGAGGGTCCTCACAGGACCTTCTCACCACCCTGGGTCCCCCGTTCACTTCTCCCACGGGCGCCCACTGCCACAGTGGAGGCATTGCCTGCAATGTATTTTAAGCCACAGAAAATGGGGAGAGAGACGTGACTGGCTGCTCCCAGGGCTGCCTGCACTGCGAAGGGGCCATGCCTGCAGATGTGCAGCTACTACCCCAGAACTCGGGCGGGGAGCCCTGCCCCCGTCCTTTGTCACCTCCTGTTCCCTCTCCTCTCCAGTGGAAACAGTGATGCACAGGCTGCACCCGCCGGGTTCCCCTCCCAGCCCACAACACTCGTCTCAGCAGACTCAGCCTGAGTCCCTTCTGCTCACTCTCCCTGCTAGGCCAGGGCTCAGTGCCTTCCTTCTTCCCTTTCTCCACCTTTGGAAATTCTACCTGCCTTCTGAGGCTCAGCCCAAATGCCACTTCCTCCAGGCTGTCTTCTTAGACTTGCCCCTCTCATGTCAGCTGTGCTGCACACTGGGACCCTGTAGGCTTGTTGTCTGTCTCCTCAAAGTTTGGGGTCCTGGAGGGCAGGGACTAGCTGGGTCACTGGCTCACCCTGCCTTAGATGACCTCTCCCCTCCCCCAGCCCTTGCACACAAAGATTTCAGAACAAAGGGCCAGACGCTATTAAAACTCAATTAAATTTCTCACTTCTCTGATCCTGAATTAGACTGGTTTGTCCCTGTGGCACCTGCAGGCCCTCTTACTCTACCTCCTAGCATCTTCCCCCCATTGCCAGCTAGGACCCCCAGGGAGGTGGGCAGTTGCAAGAGAGGATCCTCCCTCAGTGCAGGCTTCTCTGGGGAGTGGAGTCCCATGTGTCTCCCTTAGGCCCAGGGTTCGTTTCTCCTATTTGACTGACCCGCCTCCCCATACCCTAGATTGCCCCTCCTGTGGGGGGCATTAAAAAGGGTATCAAAAAGGGAACTCAGGGGCACAGCTCCCAGCCTGCATCTGTAGCCCCCTCCAACCCAGCTGCCCTCTCCAGCTGTCCCCACTGTCCCCTGATCGAGGTCCTGCCTCTGGGTCCTTGTTTGTGCACTGCCCTCTGCCTGGCAGACCCTCACCTTTTCCCTCCCCCACCCTGGGCTTCTTCCCAGTCCCTGGGAGCTCTGGGAGGGGCAGGCACACAGGCTCAGAAGCTAGGGTGAGGAGGGAGAATCATGACCCTGTCTCAGCCAGGAGTGGCTGGGCTGGCATGTCTCTGAGCCTCTGTTTCCTTGTTGGTAAAATGGGAATTCTGCCCCAAATGAGTGGGGACTGGCACCACAAGTAGGGCCAGGCTGGGGGCAGTGGAGAGGATTTGCTGAATGACTGAATGAGCAAGTGAAGGACAGGGAGACTGAATGGCACTCCCAGGGGATGCACCTGGCATCATGAGCAGGGCCATCAGGCAGGAGAGGCTCAGACACCCCTTATTAGGGTGAGACCTGGGCCTGGGGAGCCTCAGCCAAGGTGCCCCCACAGAAGGTGGGCGACGCTGGTCAGGGAAAGTAGGATGTTGAGCTTCCTGGCCTGACAGGTAGCTACATTCAGACCTTTCCCTTTGACCTGAGCCACTGGGGAGAACTCAGCGGCAGGGTGGGTGGGTGTAAGACTGACCCACCAGGCTCTTTGGGCCTCAGGGATGTTGCACCCCAGGCCTCTAGACCCCTCCTTTGGCTAGCAGATGCTGAAGAGTGACCACAGCTCTTCTGACCCCTCCTGAGGCCCCTGCACCTTGGAGGAAGAGCCAGGAAAGGGGCCTGCTCTACAGGGGCAATCCCAGGGAGCAGGGAAGCCCAGCCCCAAACCTACAGCTCACCCTTTCCTGATTACTGACAGGGCGAGTCAGGCCCTTGTCTGACCACCACTAGCTTGGGCAGGCGGGCAAAGAGCGGGGAATGATATGTTTCCCCTCAGGATCCTTCAGCCCTCAGCCACATCCCACTTGCACTCTCTCTCTTTTTGCTCCCAGGGAGGCCAGCTCCCTGCCCTGCCAACTCAGCCTGGAGGACTTCAAGGGGTCTCTAGGTTCTCAGCCACTTGGCGGGGATGCAGGCAATAGAGGCCAACCCCACACATATGTCCACCAGTTGCTGGGAGCAGTGTATCTTTGATCAAGGCTCACGCCAACTCCCAGAACCCTTGGGTGTGTGGGGAGTGGACAGCAGGCCACCTCCTCCAAGGAGCTCCCTCAGACCCCCGTTCCGAGTGGCTGCTCTCTACCACCACATGCTGCCTCGTCTCTCCTGAGCGCTCACCACTCCTTAGTCCCTTTCCTTGTTTCCTTGCTGGCCGGTGGCCACCCTCTGCAGGCAGAGGTCCCCAAGGGCTCCCACACATAGGCACTTAACGAATACCCATTCACTAATCAACACTCCCCCATCCCTGGGGGCCCCAGTCGGCTCCTCTGGGTGGCAGTGGCACCTTGCCAGGAAGCAGCAGCACTGTTTGGGTGAGGGGAGAATAATCAGCCGTAAACGCCGCAATCAGGAAGAAAAGGCTGCCTGGGCCCTTGGTGTCCACACGTGAGCTTAATTGGCTCCACGTGTCTGCGGCTCCTTTCAAGAGCAAGAAAGTGGAAGGGTCAAGATCTCTTAATGTTTGTAATGGAGGTGGGGCAGAAGCCACTGCCAGCGCCACATAAACACCTTTTAATTGCCCAGAGAAGGGTGGGTGGAGGCAGCCAATGCTACAGAATCCCCTGCCTGTCTGTCCAGGCACATTACTGTGCCTTTCAGAGCTTCCTTGGTCTGGAGTCAGATCCCAGGGGCTGATCTCTAGGCAGAACCCAGAGCCACAGCCCTGGCATCTGCTCTACAAACGTTCATGAGGCTCCTACTCTGGACCAGGCCTCGGCAGTAGGTGACACCTATGATCTTGTCTTCCCAGGGTCGATCAGCTTGTCTGATCCTCATCAATGAATGCATCAGTGGACCCAGCTTTGAACTGGCCTCCAGCTCTCTCAATGTCGAACTTTTCCCCCAAATCCTTGCTGCCTCCTCCAGGCAGCCCCAAGCTCGCTATTACTCCCTTGGACTGAAGGGATCTTCTTCCTGCTGGGGCTGCTCCATTCCGTCTGCACCTCTCTGAGGTCCCCAATGTCCCCCTGATTGTGGGGCTTCTATTCACCATGGCTGTATCTCTCTGTCCCCTCAACCAGGGGGACTTTGCCCCCAGGGGCTATTTAGCAATATTTGGAGACATTTTTGGTTGTTACAACTGGGGGAGTGGCATACTACTGGCATCTAGTGGGTAGAGGGCAAGGATGCTGCTCGACATCCTACAATGCACAGAGCAGCCCCTGCGCCGACATGAAGAAACTCTGCATTAGGTGAAGGCTGAGAAAGAATGCAGCAAGTAAGTGGGAGTGAGGCAGGATGTTCTCCCTCCTGACAAGGGGGATGGTGTGCCCCCCAGGCTCTGGCCCCCAGGCACCCTCTCTGGCTCATTGCTCCTGCTCCTCTGAACACCCAGCCCAAAGCCCAGTTCCTCAACAGACCCGGCCACACTGCCAACAATGCATCAGTTTAATTGGGTTAAGTGGCCATTAGCAGCAAAAGCAGGACGGCTATGTGCAGAAGGTTTTTAATTTACTCTTTAAATGATGCTCGCTCCCCAGAGAGGCCACTGATGGAGGGAACGCTGCCCATTGGAGACCCCAGAACCAGGGCCGCAGCTGTACCTCCCCCTGTTCCATCCATCTGGGCGTCACAGAGGATGGGTGGGAGGGGGGCTCAGCGTCTTGTCTCCACTGCCCAAGGAAGAAACTGAGGGGGCATGGACTTGTCCAAGGTCATCCCAGAGCAAGCCCCTGTCAGAGGAGACCAGAGCCCTGTCTCCTCTTCCCTCAGCCCTGCCCCGCTGTGGACAGCAAATGCCACGTGGCCCCCAGTGGTAGCACAGAGGGCAACGTCAGGGGGCAATTTGTGGGGTCTGGAGCCCAACTGCCTGGATCTAAAGCTTGGTTTTGCTGTGAGGCCTGGGGCCAATGGCTTAACCTCTCTGGGGCTTAGTTTTCTCAAATGTAAAATGGGGATATGAGGAGTAACCCCTGGCTGGTAGTGAGGATTTGGAGAGATCTGGAGTGTTTGGCTCATCTTAGGCCAGGCACTTGGCAGGCACTCAGAAAGAGGCCAGTAATTATGGGAAGGAATTATTTCTGCCATTTTAGGGGAAACGTCCTGAGCTCTGAATCTTCACAGAATCATCTGAGGAGCATTGAAAAATACTGAAGCCCAGCCCACCCCCGGATGATCTGATGTACTTGGTCTGGGGTGGGGCCTGGGCATCAGGACTTTAAAGTTCCTCAGGTGACACCAATGTGCAAACAGGGGTAAAAGTACTGCATGAAGGCACAGGTATGAAGGCACAGCATCTGGAAAGGTCTTGGCCCCGGGACAATGGGAAGTACCTGAGGTGGAGCATGGGGAACATGGGCCTAGTAGGAAGGGCAGAGCTTGAGGGCCGAGGTCTCTAGGACCTGGATCCCAAGCCAGGCCTCTCCACTGACTCTAGCTTGTTTGGGGTTGGAGGTGAGAGGGCCTCCCTGAGAGCAGGCTTCTAGCTGCCACAGTGATGTCCCTCAGGAACCTGCTCTGGCCTGGTTGCCCTGGCCCTGGGCTTCCCATTCTTTGGGAACCAAGCCCAGTGAGCCACAATGTCCTTGTCCTTGTCCTTAAGAGGAAGCTGGAATCCCCCACACTGAGGTCACATCCACACCCAAGGCAGTGCCTCCATCCACAGCCTCTCCTCTGAGTTACACAGCACAAGTGCCAAGCATGGTGCCAAAGGTGGCACTGTTTTCACTGTGGCCTTTATAAATGATGGCTCCTGGAGCTGTGAGAGCAGAAGTACTGGGCAGGGATGGTCTCATGTCCCTATTTTATGGAGGGGGAAACTAAGGCCTGGCACGGGACTGGACTGAGAGCTCCAGGAGGGCAGGAACAGGGCCTGTCCTTTCCCGCTGCAACCCCGGCACCGCTGTGACACACAGTAGGCCCCTACTGAACGTCGATGAATAGATGAAGGAAGGAGTACAACCACGAAGAGATGACCTTTCTGAGAGAGGGGCTGTGTGCCAAGGCCCCAGCTGGAAGGACTGGAGAGCTCCGATTTGGGTCCAACTCTGCCTCCAATGTGCTATAAGAACTTAGGCACCTTCCCACCCCTCCTGAGACTCAAGACCTAAGAGAGCGGGCCTTGGCTCGGAGGACCCATCTCTGTGGGTAGTAGAATTTCCAAGTCAGGTCCCCTCCATGTCTCTGAAGCTGAGGCCCCAGGAGGTTTCCCAGACTTGGGGATGCTGGTTGCTTGTGTTGCAAGGCCCCTGGCCTGGACTGCTCCTGCCTGACTCTGGCCACATAAATCACCCTGTACAGCTTGGAGAAACTTGTTACAAACATCTGATTGTCCCTGATTAGATGAGACAATGAACTTCCGTCCTGCATTGCTCAGATCTCACTTTGCAAGCCCCAAATTAAAATTCTAGACCAGAGCAAGGAATTTAAATTGGATTACTGGGTGGGGTCCAGGGAGAGAGGAATAGAGCAGGGGGAGGGGGGCCTAGACCCCCAACATCCCTCCCTCCATATGCACTCAGGCTGCAAACAAATGTGGGAAAGGAGGGCCAGAACTTGATTAAAAGCAAATTTAAAACATAATTAAGACCAAAGCTCATCTTGAAAAATTAGGACCAAAGTGGGGGAAGGATGGTCCTCCCTCTCCTCTAGGGATATGGACAGGAGCATCTTGTAGGCCTGGAGCCAGGGGACAGTGAAGCAGGGGGAGTTCACTGGCTGGGCTCCACGCCTCCCTCAGGAATAACGTGGGGAGTCAAGAGCCTGGCTTAGAGTCAGAGTGACCTGGGTTCAAATCCTGGCTCTGCCACATCCTGGCCTGATGCATGGCACGTCCGAGTCTCAGTGTCCCCCTCTGTGAAGTGGGCCTCTGTCACAGGGTTGCTGAGAGAATGATGTGTGACAGACTCAGCACATGGAGAGTGCCCAATCAGTGAGGGCCTTTTTCCACCATTTTTCAATTGAAAATAATTTGTATTTAGCACCAATTGTGTACCAGGTCATGAGCTGGGCTGCAGATGCAGTGGGAAGGAGACAGACATCTCTCCTGCCTCATGGGGTGGGATCTGGCATGTGGGGTGCAGGGAGAGGGTTGGGTTCAGGCCTTGGGCTCTCTCCTCCCTCAAGCTGCCAGGGTTGGTAGTTCCTCTAGGAGTGGGGAAAGGAGCCTGGGGAGGGACCCCAGCCCTGTGCTGCCCAGAAAGGATGGGAAGGGGACTGGGCCCTGGGCTCCCTGTGTGAAGGGCAAGTCGGGCATCTGTCACTGCTGCCACTCGGCACCCCCTGCTGAGGTGACTGGGAGGGTAGCAGGCCTAAAGGCCTGAAGAGTGCCCCTTCCTAGATTTATCAGACAGTTGATACAAATTCAGGGCTTGTGGCCTGCACATTGTAAACGGGGTAGGAGGGAGGGGCAACAAAGCCAGGAAGTAGTGGGCAATCAAGTGGTCTTCAATGAAGGGGAGAGAGAGACAGAGAACGAGAGAAAGGAGGGAGAGTGTCCAGGTCGGGCCCAGTTCTAGGAAAGGCAAGGGGGTGGACGTGATGTGTTGGATGGGGGAGCGAGTGGATGTTTCCCACAATGAGGGGAGACACCACTGGGTCCCATGGGGACTGCTGTCCCAGCTGAAGGCTTAGCTTTGCCTCCTCCCCATGACAGTTCATTTCCCCAGTTGTCTCCCCACCTGTGACCAGGAGATCCCAAAGGTCAGGCTGGGCTGGGCCCAGCTCTGGGTCCTCTGGGTCCACACTGGGTGGGAGGCTCTCAGCTCTGCCTCCTCCAGACCTCTGGTCCCAGGATGCCAACCTCTCCCTATTCCATGACCCCAGGTCACACAGGGGCAGGCAGGGGACCCAGCTCCTGGGGAAGGGCATCCTGGATCTCTCCTGGGGCCTGGATGTGGTAGGGTTTGAGCTGAGTGGCCACCCTGACTTGACCCTGCCAGGCCCCTGAGCTTGGGTGTGGCTTGTATGGACTTGCTCATCTTTTTTTTTTAAATAGCTTTATTGAGATGTAATTCACATATCATAAAATTCACCAACATAAAGTATACAATTCAATGGTTTTTTAGCATTGTCAGAGTTGTGCAACCATCACTACCATCTAATTTTAGAATATTTTCATTCTCCAAAAGAAACCCTATACCCACTAACAGACACTCCCTATCCCCACCCTTCTAGCCCTAGGCAACTACTAATGTACTTTCCATTTCTATGGATCTGCCAATTCTGAACATTTCACAGAAATCGGATCACACAATAGGTGGTCTTTTGTGGCTGGCTTCTTTCACTTAGTATAATGTTTTCAAGTTCATCCATGTTGTCATGTGGATCAGTACTTCATGCCTTTTTACTGGACTCGTCTCTCTGACACAGGTTGGGGCAGCTGCAGTTGGGCCTCTGATCTGGGGGCAGTGTGGATCCCCTCCTCATTTACTGTACAACCCGCCAGGGCACTCTGCAGCTCCAGAAGCCCCTCCCCACTGCTCTCTCTGGGTGGGTAGAGTATCAGGGGTCTGCTGGCTTTGTAGACCCAGTCAGGGCAGCCCCGCAGGTTCTGTCACCTCACAATCGCAATGCCTTGGAATTGACAAGTGCAACCTCTTTGAGTATAGATAGAGAGACTGAGGCCCAGAGGGAGGCAGAGAAACGTTCAAAGTCATGGGCAGAGCAGGGGCTCCAACCCCTAGCACCACATGGCCATGGCTTTCTCTGGGGCATTCAGGGTCCTTCCACATTCCCTCCCCATCAGAACCTGCAGTCCACCCTCCCAGCCATCAACAAGTTGCTATCCTGGCCAGGTGCTCACCCAGGGCAGACTCATAGAGCAAAGGACTGGGAGGAGTCCAGGCACCATGGGAGTGAGGGAAGAGACTTGTCTGGGACTCACCTTCGTGCCCACACAGGGCCCCTGTGATCCCAGGTCACCCCTCATGCTGCCTACTCCAGATACAACCATCCTGCTCCTACCATAGCTGCCCACAGTCCACGTGGGCACAGCCTGCCAATGATGGTCCAGCCTGAATTCAGAGGGCCAGGAGGGCCGTGTGTTCCTGGCGGGTTGGGACATCGCACTCACAGTGCAGGCCACTCTTCCTGGCTCTCTCTCCACCCGTACAATTGCACCTACCTTCAGGGCCTGCACCTTCCTGTCCAGCAGGCTCTCAATATCCCCTGCCACCTTCTCCATCAACTTCTGAGGCTCATTCTCCTGAACCTCAAACAGATTCCGGTTGTCCTTGTAGATCTGGAAAGAAGAAGAAGCCTGGGGTGAGGCCAGGGTGGTTCCACATTCCCATGCCATGGTGCCTGCATACCCTTTCTACACAGCTCACCACAGTATAGTCCTCACCGGCACCCCAACCCTGGGTTTGGCCACTGAGAGAGAGCATGGCTGTCTGGGGCTTGGCCCCAGTGCTCTCATAGACTTGGAAGAAGGGCAAGGCCATGGGCTCTCCAGCTTGCACTGGTGTGTGTGGTTGGTGAGATGGGGTTGTCACTGCCTTCTCAGGGTTCCTCCTCCAGGGATCGTAAGCAGCACCCAGCTGACTAGCTCAGAGTGGCTGAGAACAGCAGAGGGGGCAGGGTGGGTTGGATAGGAGGCAGGGTGTTGGGAGGAGATGGAGCCAATAAACAACATTGCATACCACATACCGACACAAAGATGCTGTCACACCCACATGTGTACATAAACCTACACACCCACACACATCACACACACACACACACACACACACACACACACACACACAGCCACCCCTCCACATGGGCTCAAGGATCCATACCCTTTTTTGCTGGTGCTGCCCCAGGTCAGAAACTGTAGCAGGAGCTCTGGGTGCCCCAGGGGCTCCTCTGTTATTTGGGGCAAAAATATGGGGGCAGGGACCAGGTAAGAAGAAGCATGTGGGGTGAATGAATCTGCCTCTCCCTCCTCCTTGGGGGGTGGGCCTGTGCGCACGCATATGGGGTGGGTGTAAATCTGACGGTCTGCACCTGCGTGTGTGTTATGGCTCAATGCACATCCATCTGTGTGTATGTGTCTGCGTATTGGGAGTGGGGTGGGGTTAGGCCTCGAGATGAAGCCTGGGGGCTTGTGAGTCGTAGAAGCAGGGTTTTGTGGGCATCTTTGTTCATGGCTGGAGTCTTGGGTGTGTGCAGGTGCATGTGTGTGTTCATGTGTGTGTGTGCATTGTACACCCCTGCATGTGCCTCTGAGCCTGACTGGGTTCATGTATCCATCCATGTGACCCCAGGAGGTCCGTGCCCCAAGCTGGCTCCTTCACCAGAGGTCATAGGCCGGGCTGCCATGACTGAACTGCCACCACCAGGCTGTGCCATCAGGTTGTGTAGAAGCAGAGGGACATGGAGAGACAGAAAGAGGAGGTGATGAGGAGGAGATAAGAAGGTGGGAGAGGCAGCTGATGAAAGACAGACAGGCAGGAAAGATAAGGTCAGCAGAGTGACAGCGAGATGAGATGAGACATGGGGAGATAAGGCCTCCGGCATCTGACAGGAGGTGGGGGACTGGGTGCCTCCGGAGCCCCTGCCCTGCTGCTCACCCAGCGCCTGGCAGTCCAAGGGTTAAATCACGGCACAAAGCTGGCTCAGGCAATCTCCTCCTCCCGCCACCCCCCATCCCTCCCGGCTTCTCAGCCTCTTTTCTTTTTGTCCTTCTCTTAGAACAAAATAATTTGTGGTGAAGTCGCTCTTTCCCACAGAGCAGTGGCGATTAGAGGGCAATTCGTGAGGACTGGATGCATGACCAGGGAGGATAGAAGCCCCAAGTGGGCACCAGGCCAGGCTGTTCCCTGGGGCCCCTGGGCCCTGCCTCAGCACAGAGGCCCCCAGGTGAAAGACAGTGATGGAGACAGAGGTCAAGGAGGGGTCAGAGCCTGGGGGTCACTGGGAAATGCAGGGAGCCTAGGGCCCAGTGCCCACTGTGGGGAAACTGAGGCTCAGAAACAGAAGAGGACAGGTCAAGGCCACACGACTGTGAATGGCAAAGCCAGGTCCCCCATCCTCCCTGACCCTTCCTCTCCAGGTTTCAGGACATTAAAAATACACCCTTTCCTGACCTTGGACCACTGCCCCTAGGTGTGTTGAGGTCATGTCTCAGTTACACTGGCTGAAGCTTCAGCTAAGCGCACCACACCCCCAGCCCACTTGTGCCAGCAGGGGGCTCAGCTGCCTGGCTTCTTGGGGCAGGGAATGAAGTCCCCATACCTGACGCTGGTCAAGGTCATTCCCGGATGCCCCAGTCAGGGCTGTCCATGGCAGTGGCAGCCCTGGGATTGGAGGCTGGACCATGAGGTTTCTCAACAACTCTCCTCAGGGAACCAGGGAGTCCTTCCCTGCCAGGTCCAGGGTGCCCCTTGAAGCCTGGCATGGTGACTGGGCCAGGGCTTGGGAGCCTCAGAGGGAGTGGATCTCTAGGTAGCAGGGTCACACCCCAGGGCCCTGACAGGTGACACAAGGGCTTTGAAGCAAACACCCTGCCAAGAGTTACTCCATCTCTGAACCTCAGTGTCTGATCTATTAAATGAGAGAACCGCAGTCCCCACCTCAGAGGAACCTATACTATTGTCACTACTGCTATTGTTTAGGATCACCAGAATTCTGCAGAAGGAATCACAGTCCCCTCCCTGCTAGGTCTGCACACTTAGGATCCAAAGCCATCAGCTCTCACTCCTGATCAGATAACCTGGGTCTCCCTGGGGCCTGCCCGTCTCCAGCCCCACCCTTCCTCCCAGGCCTTCTTGGGCAGCCTCTCCCCAGCTATACTGTCCTCGTCTCTGACACCTTAGCCTCAGCCCTGGAGATAATAACAGGAGAGCCTAGACACAGGGACGCCACTGATAGGGCACAGCCCTTCCATCTCTCCCCACGCACCAGGCCTGTGTGCAATGGACCCTCAGCAAATGCACATGACCAATTCCATGCCCAAGAGGAGCTCTGGGCCAGCAGGACTTGGTCTGGCTCCTCCACTTCTGCCTGCAGCTGTGCTACCTCGTGGAGCTTGGGGCTGCATCTGCCTTGCTTTATTCCTACCCCACTTCTACCCAAAGACCCACCATTGCATCCTTCTGCTGGCCCCTGGTGCCAGCACTTGAGGCCCCTCCAGTCCACTGATCTGGCATGTGCCTGCAGGCCTCTGGGTCCCCAGCCTATGCTGATGCCCACTGCCATCCCTTTGCTCTGCTGTGCCTGCTTCCCCTCCGCCTTTTCCTGCCTAGCTAAATCCTCCCGAGTGAGGGTGGGGAAATGGGCTAAAAGGAGTTTCTGGGGAGATGAGGGCAGAATTCCAGAACTGCAGGGCCTGGTTGAGCTTCCAGCCAAGCCTGTCCCCTAATCCCAAATGAGCCCTTGAGATGTAAAGCCCTTGTTACTTCTATCCCAAATGCCTCACCCCTCATGACATTCCCCTGGACCTGCTCCAGTTGCCCTGTCCCCTGGGGTGGGCCCTGAGCTGAGCTCTGTGCCCCAGGGAGATCCAAGTGACTCAGTCCAGCAGATGGTCTCACCCTGGGGGATAGGTCATCTCTCCATTGATGTGGTCTGGGAGGTGCTTTCCACCTGCAGGCCCAGCAGGGAGCCTTGGAGAGCCTGGGGCAGCTCTGAAACGTGCCTAGGGCTGGTTCCCCTTGAGCCTAGCATCTAGCCTTGGTCCCTGGGGCCAGCTCGGAAGCAAGAGAAAGGCTAGGGCACAGCGGGTGCAGGACCTCAACAACCACAGCATGATTGCATGCCTGCTGGTGTCCTTGGCCCAGCAAGCTAATTGGAAAAACCTGATAGCTCCCACAGCAGTGCAGCCTACATGGCCCCCACCTCTGCACAGGCAGCTGGAATGAGGAGAGAGATAGGGGCCAGCTGTTGCAGCTCCACACCAGCCGTGATGGGGGAGGAAGAGGCAGGGAGATGAGATGGTGAATGGTAGTGAGACAGGGCAGCAGATGAGGGGAGAGGCTAGCTGGAGCCAGGTGGGCACATGGGGGAGGGCAGGAGACATGGTGACAGAGGGGCTGAGGAACAGGAAGAGCAGGGGTGGCTGAGGCCCCAAGGGACAATTCAGGAGGCATTTTGCAGCCCCTCATTCCCAGGAGTCCCTGGCTCCCCTCATCCCATACCATATACCTGTGGCCACTGTTTACCTGGGTGTCCTCCTCCCCTTAAGGGCACCCCCCACCCATTATTGAGACCTGTCCCTCCATCTCTCCTCTCATTTCCTTACCTCCCTCCCCCACCCGCAACTCCAGTGCTGGCCCCATCCCCAACCCTCTCTCAGCTCTAGTAATTCTTTTGTTAAGCAGCATGTCTGGCCAGCCTCTGGCCTGGGGATTTCCAGGGCTATGGAGGCCAAGGCGTTCTCAGGGGCTCCAGATCCTCTGCACAGCTTCCTGCTTCCTTAAGTGGCTCCACGTAAAAGGGAGGTGACCTGAAGGACATTTGGAGGAATGGCTACCTTGGACAGGAAGCCTGGCTGTTCACAGGAGCAGATGGAGCCAGCCTCGTCCCCACAGCTCCCAACAGTACTGACTGGGAGGCGGGTCGAGCTGAAGTATCTGGAACACAGAGACAGCCACCACAGGAGACAAAAGGCCCCAGGACCAGTGACCTGGACAGGCCCAATCAGACTGGAGAGGCATTTTGTAAAGTCCCAGAAAGCCAGCAGCAGTGAGGCCTGCCTGAGGCAGCACCCAACCTGCCTAGGAAGAAGAGGAAGGTCAGGGGGAGGGGGAAAAGGGAAAGAGGCACCATGAGGGCTGCAGGAACAGCCCCATTCACAGAGTGTTGGCTCTGACCACCCAGGGGCAGGTGCTTTACACACTTGACCTCACTGATCTCTGACAATCACTGAGGTGGGACCATTCTGATCGTGCCCATTTAACTTAACCAGAGAGGTTAAGTTACATAGCAAAGCTCGGCTTCGAACCGGGTCTGTCTGATCCAAAGCCCTTGCTTTAGGTCACACTCTATGCAGTTCTGTTCCCTGCATTTATCCCCAAGCTTGAAGGTGAGGCACATGGCAAAGAGGCATAGGGGATAAACTGGGGGGTTGGTGGGCCTGAAAGGGGCCTGGGGCAGACCCCGGCTGATGCTGAAGGCAGGAGGGCTGTTCTAGAGGGGAGCGGGGAGGACTGGCAGAATGGCCTGATCGACTAGCCCACCACCCAACTCTGGGAGTAAAACAGGCACGTGTGCAAGGCTCCTCTCCACAGCGAAGGTGAACGTGCCCTAATCTCTGGAAAATTAAATCAGAAAGAAAATGGAACGAGAAAGATTGACGCAGGTTGGGCCCTGCTGCTGGCTGTCTCCTCAGAGGTCCAGGCTCAGCTGGGCGTTCAGCTGGGGGCTCCAGCATCCTGGCCCCCTCCCCCTGCCCAGCATGCTGGGCAGTGCACAGGCAGTGTCAGGGGAGCTGAGTCCCATGATATGAGCCTGGGGGATTTGCTGTTCTCTGACCCCCTCTAGCCACATCTTGGTGTCAGGTCCCTGGTCTTGAAAGGAATAGCCGGTGGAGGTCTTACCTGCCCAGCCCTCATGCCAACAGACCCCTAGAGGGAGAGCAGCAAGTGGACTAGAGATGGTGGGCTGGGCCTCCCCAGGCTGGCGGGCATGGTCAAGCAGTGGAAAGGCCACAGGGTCTGGGGCTGGAGATGAGGGTCAGCTGCTGGAATGGGGTACACTTGTGCCAAGGATCAGGGGAGCCTTGGGTAGGAGGACAGAGGGCTCATGGTAGCCCAGGGACCCTGAGCTGGGCCAGGAGGGAGGTGGAGGGATGGGGACTGATAGTGATCAGCTCAGGGACCCCAGTCAGTCAGGGCAAAGGCAGGTCCCAGGACCCTGCCCCCACTCCTGCCAGGCTGCTGCTCCTGTCTCCTGCCTTCACTGGGAAAATTGAAGGTATTGACATAGCTACAATTGCCCTTGAAGACCACGGAATTGATGGAGTAGCCGGGTACTGGGGAACTTCCCACTGAGAGCACTCAGGGCAGATCCAGGGCAGGCCACACCTCCTGGGCTCTCCCCTCAGTTCCTGATGGGACTGAGTGGCTGCCCCACAGTGGGTACCCGAAAACCCTACCCCAGCGGCTCTGGGGACATACCAGGCCCTGGACTGTGTGTGTGGCTGAGAGCTCCCCAGGGCAGGGGTTTGGGCCCCTCCTTGGCCTGCCTGGTGTGAGATTTACAGTAGGGCAAGGACAAGGGGCCCTGGGGCCCACAGAGCACACAGTCAGTGCACAGGCAGGCGGTTATGTGCCACTCGGCTGCATGCTTCATCAGCTGCTGACATCTACCAGCTGCCATGTTCCGTTCCCACGTGGCCATGCTATGTTGCCACCATCCTGTGGTGGGCTGGCTCCATAGTTAGTCAGCTGTATATGGTATCATGTCGCAAGCAGGGTTTGTACACTGTAACATTCATTGTCACATTATTAATATCACATTACCTTCATATCAAGTAGGGATTTCCCGGAATGAACCCTCTGTTTAGAGGGGGTCACAAATACCTACCCAGGCCATTACAATGTGGCCCTGCATGGGCTACGATAGAGGACACAAAGGCAGTGTGGGAGTGGGGAGGAGGGCTCCTGGCTTGGCTTCCTGGAACAGGTGAGGATGTGGCCCTTCTAGGTTGGTGGCCCATTAATGGCTCCATTTCCTCCTCACCCCCACCCCCATGTCCTTACATTCCCACTGGGGCACTCCACATTCATGCCACAGGCTCTTATTGGGGCCCTCTTGAGCCTGGGGCAGCAAAGATGGACCAGACCTTGTCCCTGCCCTCCTGGGACCCACCATCAAAAGGGGACAGATGTCCATTCAGACTGCTAACGGCAGAGGGGTGGCAGCGGGAAGAGGTATGCAGGAGATACCTGAGAGTGGGGCTGGCCTGCTTGGGTACCGCAGGGGTTGGGTGCGTCAAGGAAAAGACTGGGATGGCTTTTCAGGGGAGAGGCCATCTGAGCAGAGTCTGAAAGGCTGGGAGGAAGTCTGCCAGACATAGCAGTGGATGGGGGACAAGGGACTCCAGGAAGGAGTAATGGCAGGTTCAAAGGCTGGGAACAGGGAAAGTTAATGGGACTGCTAAGTGGCAGGAGCCCAGGGGCTTGTGGGGGGCAGAGGGAAGCTGGGGGGACAGGTTTTGAGGGAAAGGGAGGTAAATACCCAGGTGGCGGGAGGGGGTCCTCCAGGGAGGAGGGAGGTGTGGTCTACACCACAAGATGAGAAGGCCCTGGTGGCTCTGTGGCCCCTGGCCCCCAAGACACAGTTGCCAGGAGCTCTCACCACTGTATTTCCCTTCAATAACTCACAGGGGCACAAAGCCCTCGCCACCAACCCCAGCAACGCCTCCCTGTTTTTAAAGTTAAAGTTTAGTTGACTGTCATCCATTACTGCAATTAGTACATTATGTCTAATTATGCAATTAGTGTAAAAAGTGCACTTGCTGCTGAGAATGGGAAATTACGCTGCCTCGTTACGCTGTAAAATCCATGTCATAAAAAGGCTCAATCTCTTGTTTTTCAAAAGACACAGAACCCAACACAAAACAATAAACCAAATCCACCCAGTTGAGCTAGGGCCAGGCTGCGCCAAGTTCCCTGCACTTGCCTCCATGCAGACCCCCACCTCAAGGCATGCTCCACACACGCCCCAGGACGAGGCATGACCCGCCACAAAGGAGCGCTGACTGCAGAGCCCACTGCTGGGTGTGGCTGTCCTCACTCCTCTGAAACAGATGTGAATTTCTAAACTGACTAAAACCGTGGCAATCCTGATCATCCATCCATTATTCCAGACCTGACTTGGAACGAGGCCTCCAGCATTAAGGCCTGTATATTTCAGGTGAGAGCAGTCCTGGAGGCCTCTACCCAGCTCCAAGTGCAAGAGGCACTTTCTCCAAGGCTTTTGAGGGCAGAACTCTGAGGTTCCTGATGGCACCTGTGAGGAGAGGGGCATAGTCCAGCTCAGGGGAAACTGGAGAACTTTCTCACACTCAAGACTCCCAAACCCTGGGAGCATTGCCTGGAAAGTGAGCTCCCTGTCACAGAAAGTATGCAAGCCCAGCTGTCAGGGATGCTGAGAAGGGATTCACCCATGGTCACCCTGCACAGTAGCTGAACTCTAGGCTGCCATCAGTAGATAACAGCATCCCCATAGCTGTGTGCCGACATGAAGCTTGCAGTCTGTGACTCTACCTTCCCTAGGTTCTGGCTACCTTGGTGGTCAAGGGGATACTCTGGGGATAGGTGGGAGATGAGAAAGGAATCTGATGGGGAGGGGGTGTCTTCCTATCACAGAGGTGACAATGCCAAATGGCCAAATCTATGGGGGCTGGGGAGGGGGCACACTTCAGCATCCCTAACTGCCCATGTCAGCACTGGATACAATCCTGTATACCTCAAAAGCAAATGCTTCAGGACCAGGTTTCCATCACCCGTGACCCAGCGCCAAGGTCCTATGTTAAAGCTCTAGCATGGGCCGCTCAGAGCCTGCCTAAGAAGCCCCCTCTCCGAGCCCCTGTCTCCAAGCTTTGACCACTCGTGAGTCCAAGATGCTTGACCCAGGTCTGGTGGTGGGTGGTGGAGTGCCACGGAGACTCCTTCCCGGCCAAGAATCTGCCCTGACCTCGTGGGGATGATGTGTGCACCTCCTGCAGCTGCCACTGCTGAGCTCAGACAAGGTGTTCACAGAGCACAGAACCTGAGACATGGAACCCCCAGCATCCCAGGGCCCATGGGGCACCAGGGCCCCTGCAACTGTACCTACCTACAACGTGTACCCATCAGTTCTGGGTGTGCTGAGGTGTCTGGGTGCTGTCCACACCCCAGTGAAGGGAAGCACTTACAGAGAAGGCAGCTGAATTGTGGGGAGGGAGGGGGCCTGGATCCCACTAGAGGGATACCTGTTGCCTAAGCTCAAGGCATGGGTCCCAGGACAGTTCCGACCTCCAGGCCTTTGTCTACTCAGGTGATCTTGGAGAGCAGGGGAGCTGTATCATGGCCCAGACACATGGACACCAGCCATGGAGACCCTCAGGGGCCCCTGTCCTCTCAATTTGGTCCAGGATAACATCAGGAATGGGGGATTTGAGCCCGAGGTGAATGGAACTGCAGGCAATAGCTGGTGGCCCCTGCTTGCTCCCCCTCCCTGAGCTGGGAGCTACCGGCTGTCAAGGCAGCTGGGAGCGAAGCTGTGCCCAGATACCAGCTGGCACGGGGGAGTGTGAATAAACACACCCGCACTCTCCCAACTTGCAGAAGTCACCGGGTGGCGGTCGGCTGGTGTGGGCGCCCATGTTTATGGGAAACAGATTGTTTGTGCCAGCGTCTGGGCCCCCTTGCCACCCACCCTGGCTCAGCTCTCTCCCGCTGCCTCCCCACTTCAGTGGGCCCCACCTTCCTTTCTCCAGGGCTCCTCAGCCTCTCAACCGCAGAAGGACAATGAGAGTGATGACAGGGCCTCTCCTCCTTGAAGCCAGACAGGGCTCAGCACATAACCCACCGAGTTGTCCTTGTCATAACAATCCTAAAAGGCACGTACAGTTATTGTCCCCATTTTACAGCTGAAGAAACCAAGTCTCTGGCAGCTGGAGAAACTGGCTGGAGTCTACAGGCAGTGCGTGGAGGAGCCATGATCTTGGGCTTCCCAGATCCCAGTCATCAATTCCGGGCCTCAGTGCCCCTCAGTACCCCTATCCCCCAGACAAGCCCAGTCTGCTCTTTACCTGGGTCACCACCTTTAGCAGCCCAGGTCCAGCGTGGCCTTGGACATGAACCCTGCCCTCAGAGCAGGGCACACCGGCCCTGTCCCCCACACAACAGCCCCAGGAGAGATCCAGGGCCTGGTCATGGGCCCACCATTTGGTGTCTTCAACCCCTTCACCCTCTGAGCCTCTGTCTTCGGCTCTGTGAGGAGTGAGAGTACTGACAGGGTGGGTTGAGGGGCTCTGGGAGCAGGCTCAGCAGCGGGTCCTGTGGACCCTTGGCAGGCCAAGGAGGGCTCCTAATCATTTCATGGCTCAAACTGTTATTGAGATCTCAGCTAAGATGACTGTCCCTCAGCCCAGAGCTAGCAGAAATTTACCCCCATAAATACCCTTATGAGATGGATTTGAGGCCAGGCCTGAGACGCGGTTCTGAAGGCCAGGGAGCAAAGGACAAAGTCTGCTTCCACTGCCCCCATCGCCTCCATTCCACCCTTCCCAGCGCTGATAGCCCAGGGTGGGCAACCCTCTTTAGGGGCTGGGGCAGATCTCCCACGGACTCCAGAGTGGCCAGAAACTGACCGTGCCCCTGAGAGTTCCCAGGCAAGCTTCTGGGGGAGGGGGCGGTCACCTGATTTTTCTTTATCCATCCCCCTCCCTGACCTATGACAAGGGCACCAGAAGAGGCTCAGCAGCTGGCTGGTTTCTTATCTCACAGATGAGGAAACCGAGTGTCAGGAGGGTCAGAATCTGTCCAAAGGGGAGACCTGCCCACACCGAGTCTCCTGCATTTGCAGCCAAGAATGGCTAAAAAGCATGGGTCTGAATCCCTGCCCTGCTCTACCAGCTGTGTGGCGCGGCACGAGCTTTCGCACTCAGCATCCTCACAGCCCTAAGCTGTCTCAGCCAGGCCTCTGGAGTGTTCCTCAAAGATGAAAGGTCAAATGCAAGGTGCTGCTGGCTTCTCTCTCATGCAGCAGCCCTCCTTCAGGGCTGTTCCTGAAGCCGAGAGCTTTCCCTGCCCCACGCTATCCTTCAGGGCCCCATTTTCCAGGCCTCACAGGCTGGAAGTCTGCCCTTTGTTGCTGAGACTTGCTGCTGAAGGTGTTGCCAAATAGTGACAGCACTGATCACAATGAGAGGCCCTTGGGCTGGCTGCTCTTGTGAAAACACGAGATCGTGTCATGTCAGGTATGGGGGATAAAGACAGAGATGGAGGTATGCCTGGGAGGTGGCTGTGGCCTCCCCTGGTATCAAGGGCCCCTTTGGGGCAAAGTCATCCCAGGGTCCTCTCCCATATCTATGCACACATTGTAGTTCCAGGAGCACACACCTGACCTTGCATACCGACTCACACACCGACCTCACCACATTCATACTCAGTGCCCTCAAAGCCACTTGCAGATCCTGCCCATGCCTCACACTTCGGCTCACAGAGAAAGCACCACAGCCCAGATGGACCTGTCCACTGTCACTGGATGCCCAGCAGTCCCGGGCCTGGGTGAGGCTCTGTGGGTCTCCATCCACACCTCAAAAGGTGATCTGCAGCTATCTGAAATGTTTTAAGCACTGGGACTTTTCTGGCCCCAGATAAGATTTTGGGGTGACCTAAAGGTCACGGCCCTAAATCCTCCTGTTGGACATGGCACTGGAGAAGCTCCTAACAGCACAGGTGGTGGGCCTGGTAAGGGCAAGCGCATGGTCTGACCAACAGTGACCTCTGGATTAGGATCCCCAGGAGGGCTGGGGGCTCCTTCCTGTGATCACAAAACCCGAGTGTCAGGCGATGATAAGGGAGTAGGCACCACAGCCAAGCTGGAGCAGGCCCATGGTGAGTGTGCAAGCAAGTGTACAAGGGAGCACACTCATACCTAGGCTATCTTGTCCACAATCTCTGTCAGTACCTCCCAGCTCCAGCTTAGGCCTTCCCCTAGTTTTTCTTTTATTTTTCTCTGACTTTCAATTTATAGGCGCTTCTTGAATTTTATGTATCCTTGTAAGTGCCCTTAAATCTTCCATAGAATAAGTCAGAAGCATAAATAAATAAACAAACAGGACTGAGACACTTAGGCTTTGCACATGCTGAAGATACACTGAGGACAGGTACACATTAGGGACATGCGTGCACCGAGGACATGCACAGACTGGGGACACATGCCCAGAGGGGACCCACTCTCTCCCATCATTTACAGGCTCTCCTGGCCCCTCATAGGAAAGCTCTCATGTTTGGACCCGAAAAATTCAGGGTGGTCACCACCCAAGGGTTTCCTGGAACCGGGGAGTTGGTGACCTCCACACCCACTCCCAGCTGGGTGCTTCTAAGCAGACCCTGGCTCAGTTTCCCCTCATTTCACTGTGGGGAGAGACGGACAATCCTTGGCACTCCCTGCTCCAGGTTCTCTCTCCATGAATGGAAAACCCCAGCGGCCACTGGGGCTGACGTTTACCTTCATCGCGTCTGCGCGCAGTGTTTGCCATGAAAACGAACTGTGCAAACAGGATCCACTGCCCGCCCGCGCTGGCAAACCATGAGGGCCCTTGGTCTGAACAGTCATGAGCTTCAAAGTAAGTGTGCTGTGCTCAGGAGAGGCAGACGCTGTGTCTGGGCTCCCACTCCAGGTGGGCCGCCTCCTCACTGCCCAGCTTTGGGGGCTGCTTAATGGGGTGATGATTGCCACAGGCATAGCTGCCAATACCAGTGGGGCCCAAGTAAGCTTCCATGCTGGTCATCCATTGAATCAAACCCTCAGAAGCCCTAGTCATTGTCCCCATTTCACAGATGAGACAACTGAGGCAAAGAGTAATTGGTGGAGCTGGGATTCAATGACTACACAGACTAACCACACACTTAAGCACAGACCCCACCTCCCAGCAGCTGATTTCCATTCCACAGGATCCTGTGACCCTCCCGAGCCTTAACCCTGCCCCAGGCCCCCTCCTCTGCGAAGCCACTCTGATTGCCTTCTCAGCAATGTCCATGGGGCTGCTTGCCCCCAGGGCTATGAAAGTCAATGCGGTTCAGCTGAGTTGGGTGTTTGCAAACCTCATCCTATTTTGAATGTCCCTGGAGAGCTAATCTCTCAAAGGCACCTGGGCAAAGCCTCCCAGGAAGCGCGGTCCCTTCAGGGCAACAAGCTCCTAATTCATCTGCCCGGGATTATCCACTTAGATCGACTCATGGTGCCAATCGAATCTTCCCTCTGCTCAGTGGCCCCACTGGTGCTCAAAGAACCCACCAGACCCCGAGGCCTACCTGTCATTTGCCCAACCTGTCTGCCCAGTGTGATTATGAGGGGACAAGCACAGATCTGAGCTGGGCCCAGCAGGTGGGCAGACCCCAAGGAGGTGCTTCTACCTGCAGAAAACCATCCTGGCCTTGCAAGCCTGGAAATCCAGGATGTCAGGATACAGATGGGTAAACTGAGGCCCAAGAAGGCGGGGTGAACAGCAGGGCAGGGCCAAGAAGACTCAGGGAGGTCAGGGAAGACTTTCCAGAAAGGGGGTGTGAATGGATGGGCCGAGAGAGTGCCCATCTAGCAGGGGAACAGCAAGCCAAAGTGGAGGTGAATGGGCAGCTAGTCCAGAGAGCCTGTGAAGAAAGCTGCTGGGAGACATCCAGTGGCAGGGCAGAGGCAGCTTTGTCCCCCACAACTCACTGGGGCCTTGGGGGATGGTCTGCTGGCATGAACTCTCTGAGAACCCGTGGGATCGTCTGGCAGGCTGGGGGTAGGAGGCCTGCGTCTCTGCACACAGTGTGACCTTGTTCCCTCTGCCCTCCACTTTCCTCAGGCCTAGGCCCCCATCAGGTCTTAGCAGCGATGATGCTTTGGGCTCCAGCATCCTCTGCTCAGCGACCTCCAGCAGGAGGGAGGGATGTCTGAGCTTATAGCTCCATCAAGGGCTCCCTGAGAAAGGAGGCTGTGAGGGCAATGATGCCAGGAGGACAAGAGTGGAACAAACTGCCCCAGTTATGTAAGGCGGCTCTACTTCCTCCTAGCAGGGAGAGAACTGGGAAGCTATGTTCCTCCCTACCCCACCCCCACCCATATCACTGGGCCTGCTGGGAGACCCCTCACAGGGGGCCCACTCAGAGGCCCCTGTGGGGCCAGGTCACCTGGGGTGCTGGGGAAGGATCTTGGGGATGGACTCCAGTTGGCCCCTTTCCTGGGGCCTGCAGGGTATGATCAGGGCAAGACGCCTGGATCGGCCCTGTGCAGTCATTGTTCCTTGAGAGTCTTTGAGTGAACCCTTGCCCCTCTGGCTTTCCTGCCTGTACACTGGGGTGGGCAGCCTCCCTGCTGATTGCCCAGAACTCCATGCCCCAGGCCCTTCCTCTGCCCCAGCCACCTGGGGGACTCTGAGCCCCTCCAGAATCCTACTACGGTCCCTGCCCTGCCACACTCCCACTGGAACATGACTCAGGTCTGCTTCCAGGTGCCCCATAGGGGTTCAAGCAGGAAGCCCCCTCCTTCAGGCTCCAGAACCAGGCTAAGATGCCAGACCAGCCATGTCCTCAGCATGGTCTCTGGACTGCTCCTGCTACGTACACAGTTAGCTTCCACCCCCAGGTTGGACCCCTCAGAGTTGCTGTCTGCTCCCCCCATCCTAGGGCCTCTGGGGAGCACTGGAGATGCCCCAGGTCAAGGCCCCAAGGTGGTGCCCTGCCTCTCGGCCCCTCCCTGGCACAGGCAGTCCCTGCATAGGCCCCTCTGTGAGCTGGGCCTGGGTATACTCTGCCCTAGATGGCTGGCCTGCAAAGCTGGCTGGGAAACCCCTCCTATATGGTATCATGCTTTGCCGGCCTGCCAACACACCATGAAGCCCTGGTGATCAGGCTGAGTTTACGGTGCTAGCAGGTTAGGGTTGCTAAACTGCAAATTTATCTCCTGCCATGAATCCAGGTGATGCAGGAGCTGGTGTAATTGCCTGAGTGTGTGTCTGTACAAGTATGTTGGAAGGCATTGTGTGTAGTGTGCAGCAGGGTGTGTGTACACAAATGTTCACCATCATGCACATGGGAAGGGTGATGGTGTTCCTGTGGGTGTGCAATGCACACCCAAATACATGTTCTAGTTTGTGTGTGTCCCTGGATACGTGTGTGTTCTGGTGTGTATGTCCAGGCACACATGTCCTGGTGTGCATTTGTCCAGGCTCACATGTGCATGGGGGGAGAAGGCTTGCTATGAATGAAGTGGGGTGCTTCCTTTTCTGAGCGTAGCCCTGAGTAATCCTGTGTCCCTCTGCTCAAGTACAGCACACAGTAGGCCTCAGAGAACATCTAGGTACATATGACAGAGCCAGGGTGCCCTTGAGCAGACCTAGTCCCCAGCCTCGCCCATCATCTCAGAGGGACTGGAGCCCAGCACTGGTCTCAGGCCAGCCACACTGGGCTGGTGCCTCCTTCCAGCTACTGACCCCACAGCCAGGGAGACCCCCCTTGAGTGCCAGGCTGCAAAAGAGAGAGCCCCAGGGCACAAATTCCCTCCTGTGCATGTGGGAGCAACAGTGGAGCATCAGACAAGGCGATCCTTCTTGCCCAACCCCACCTGCAGACAGGAGGATCTGGAAACACCAAGAAAACAATTGATCTCCTTGCTGATAGTGGGTGAGAAAAAATTATCTTTCCCTGAACACTAAAAATAAAGCCCAGTTTCCTAAAAGCAGGGCCAATGGCTTAGAAAGGCTTTGCTGCTGACTCCAAATGTAGATTTGTGGAGAAGCCAAGAGCGCTGAACCCTTGGCTGCCTCCCGAGGGGCTTAGCCTTGGGGCAAGATGGTGCCCCGCCCCCCGTGACCCCAGCCCATACCTGGGCTGTGCAGTGAGCCCAGATGAGGCTATCCGAGGCAGGTGGGAAGAGGGCAGCAGGAACTGGCTCCATATGCTGCTCGTGCCCGGCTAATGGGCTGACAAATTAGCAAGTCTCCCCTCTAAGGGGTGATGAATGAGCAGCCTCCCAGGAGAGCTGGGGGATGGGCCACCTCCCCCACAGTACTCCTCAGGCTCAGCCCTGACTTGGCATCTATGGGGTGCCCAGCCCAGACCCAAGACTCTGCAGACGTGGGGAGTGGGGGCTGGGCAGTGACTGAGGGTTGGGGCAGCGGGAGGGCAGAGAAGGCATAAAACGGCAGCCCCAGCCTTGGAGAACATCCCCCAAACAAGCCCAACCCAGGAGGCCTGAATTCCCTGGGCTGCTGTCATGCTGTCTGAAGGGCGCCACTGAGGAGGAGGTTCAAGTGTCGCCCTCCTCAGACTCCCTTTTAAGACGATCACCACCACACACACTAAGGCCTGAACACCTTGACGAGAAAGGCAGCTGGGCTACGAGGAGGCCTGTGGTCTGGGAGCCTGTGCCCTGAGGACTGACCAGGATGAGGAGAAACCTGAGGCTGGGTCCCAGGGGGCCACTCACGGAGCGAGGCTGCTTCTCTCACACGACAACAGGACTCTGGCCGCCTAAGCTCCCAGGGCCGTGGAGGAGACATGCAGGCAGAGGGGAGGAGCCATGGTGAGGAGGCGTCCAGGGAGCCTGAGTCAAAGCAAAGCGCAGCTCCAGGGTTAGAGAGCCACCATCACAGGAGGGGTCAGCAGAAGTTGGCCTCAGGTCTCAGCCAGTCCTCACTGGTGGAGGGTTGGGCCAAACGGTCTTAAGTGTCCTTTCTGACCCAAGAGCCCAATATCTTCAATTTGCCCCCAAATCATTATATAGTCCCTCTCCTCCACCTACTCTGGACAACTAAAATGGGGCAAGATTTACACATTCTTGTGACAGAGGCTCGGCCTGGCTCCCTTTGAGAACTGTCTGGCCAGGCGAGGCAGCCCCCGACCCAGGTCCTTTGCTCCCTGTCCCAACAGCCCCAACCCCTCTTACTTGCACAGCCACCCCCAGCCCACCCCCGGCCCCGTGTAAACAGAACCCGCCCGCTCTCTCCCAGGGGTTGCTAATTCCTCACCAGAACTGCTCGGACGTGAAATTGGAGTGAAACAATGTGTGTTTAAGGAAATGAATCTCGCATCTTAAGAGGCTCAGGGAGCACCCCCATCACCCCGCCCACCCACCCAGAGCCAGGGAAGGAGTACTTGGCATCAGGGAAGAGAAAGGCGGAGGTGATATTCAGTGCCAAATTAGCAGCCACCACAGCCAAATATTGTACTTGCCTCCAATCTTCTTTTATTTTTCGAAAGAAAAGGCTTTTACAAAGTGAAAGAGGCTGTTGGAACACTAAGGCTGATGATTGTTTTAAAAGGCATGCCCGCCAAGCGCATGCCCATCTCAGAGCCTTCCCTTCCTCTCAGCTTGCTGTCTCCTCCCTGCCTACAGCCACACCCACAAGGTGCCTGCCCCCACCACACAAGCCACACAACTAACATCAGGGGTGTTCTTGGCCAAAGTGACCCAGAGTCTCTGACCTGGTGCCAGTCCTGGACATGGGACCTGCCTCTGAGCCATCTCCCCACCAGTATGGAGCCCTTGCAAATGAGGGGTCATTTGTGGTATGCCTAAAACACCTGGCCTACAGACGCCTCAACAAAAGTGACCAGTTCATGGCCTCTGCAAGGGCTCCTTGTCCACCTCCCGATGGCTCTCAGTGCCCCCGCCATGGACAGCCAGACTGCCTGTGCTCGTCCCCATCATCACTCTACCCCTCTCCGCTGGGGACAGATGCCTGATGGTCCCCCTCTCTGGTCACTTTATTGAACAAATGACACCAGTCATCCTGGTGTCCAGCCCAGGGAACCCAGCCCGCCTCCTTGTGTCACTAATTTACTAATCCATTGAACGGGCTGAGCAGACACCCTCTGCTTGCCCCTCCAGAGGAAACACTATTTTCACCCCTGACCCCTTGACCAAGCACTGGGTTGATCTCACTCATTGCCAGGAGTCAGTCAGACTTGAAGGAGTTTTATCGATAGTGCAGACTTACCCCACGTTTCCCATTTCTTCAAACCTGGGCTGCACAGGCCCTGGTTTCCTTGTGGAGGGAGAGGATGGGGAGCCTGCTGGCTCTAGGGGTTGGAGGCCCTTGAGCTCAGAGCCCCCACCTGGATGGTGACTGGACCTGGCCTTGCCCAACATGTGTGTAGCCTACGAGCTCTCACCGATCTAAGCCACCCTTAGATCCCACCCCTCATAGTCCTGGGAGGTGGGGGCTTGGCAATGCCCCATTTTACAGATGGGACACTGGGCTCAGAGGGCTCTTGAGACTCACCCAAGGTCTCAGCTGGTAAGAGGCACAACTAGAACCTGGATCTGAGTTGTGTGGCACCACAACGTGGATGCTGTGGTATGCCACCCAGACTCCCCCTTTGGAACAAGGCCCTCATTCCCCCAGCTGCCAACACGCTGCCTGCTGACTGCTCTCGGCTGAGCTCCTGCCCACGCTATGGCTTGAGCAGAAGGGAGCTGCCTCATCCACACTCTGGTTGACACACAGGCTGGTTGGAGGAATACGAAGGCCCGGCTTCAACTGGGGACAACTTTGAGGGGCGAGGCCAGCTCCAGTGCTCTCTGTGGAATTGGCTGAGGCTTCTGTTATGACTGCATCACAGCCAAACTTCTCCTGCTGCCCAATCTTGCATCCTTCGCCCTTCATAGGTGTGGTCCCTGAGCGTATTCTCCCAGTAAACACCTGCACACAAACCTCCATCAGAGTCTGATTTCAGGGAACTGACCCTGCCACAGCTGGTGCTGGGAGTGGTCCCAGAAGGCCGGCTCTACAGTGGGTGCTGTCCTGCTGGCACTAAGGGCCTCACCACCGTGGTAAGTGGAGCGGTGACAATCTGGGCGTGTGATGAAGGTGCAATTGATCAAATGTTTATCCATTGTGAACTGATATGGGATACTTGTGGACGGATACAATATTTCAGGTGTCTGAGAGTTTCAGGGAAGGGTAATTATAAGGACTATGGAATGGGATGGCTGTTGCTGAGGGCTATCAATGCTTTGGAGAAAGACAATGGAAGGCTGAGTGTGATTAATCACGAATTTAAGGTGAAGTGTGAAAGTCAGAAGCCGACTTGGCAGGATATAAAAAAACTCTCAACTCCTGCAGCCAGAGGCAGAAAAAGGTGAGGGTCAGGCACAGGGCTTAATTAGAAGAGTGGCAAAGGTCCTGAGGGAGCTGCAGTCTCAATCCCAGCAGGTTGGCTCCCCAAGTTCAGAACCCTGATTGGGAAGGAGTGGGGCTCAGTTGTGGGATGGGAACATCTGAGTCACTGTACTCGAGAACCTTGAAACCCCAGACCCCCGTAAACTCTCTGAGCCTACAGAAGTGGCCGTGCCTCCTTGTCAAAGGCTAGGACCCCACCTTGCTTAAAGACGATGCAGAGGCCTCCACGTTACAAAACAACACGTTCTCCTCAGGATCTTCAGCCCTCCTTCCCAGCCACCAGACCAAAAACTAGGGTCAAGTCACAACATAACCAACCCCAGGAAGTGCTGGGCCCGCTAAGGGAAAAAAAAGGAAGATATCCTGGAGGGATTGTAGAATTTAGTCAATAGTTAGGACTGGATCCTGGAGGTTGCTGGATCAAAGATGGCAGAAGATAAGGTTGGATATGGGAGAGGTTATTGATATGGGAGCACTTTCCCATGATACAGGATCTAACACCCCAGCAAGGACCCTAGGAGATGTTGGAAGCCTGGAAAAAGCAATGTCCCACATAAGGGAAGTAGAAATGCCAGAATTCCCACAGCAAACAGTTAAAAAAGGAATTAAAGGCTCAGGCAAGTGGACATACCAGAGTGATTGTACCACAAAAGGCCAGAAAACTCACTATGACCACATCCCATGGGAGGGCCCAGAGGACAGTTTACCAAAGTGAGAAGGAATGTGTTGGTAAGAAGGGCACAAGCATCAGAGAGAAACTCAGTGGGGGCTGTCCCCTGTAGGCCAGCCTGGGAATACTGCTCCATCTCATATACAGGTGATGTAGAAGGATCTCAGCTCTGAGTGAGGCCCAGAGCAAGAAAGGGCTCTGCAGCAGGTTCAGGCTGAGGCTAAAGTGGCCCTGTAGCTTGGGCCACATGACACAGCAGGCCCGATGGTACTAGAGGTATCTTGTTTTGGGAAAAGATGCTGTGTGGAGTTTATTGCTGGTTCTAATAGGAGAATCATAGTACAGTCCTAGGGTCCAGATCATCTTCAACAGAACACTATACACCGTTTCAAAAGCAGCTCCTGGACTGTGACTGGGCCCTGGTAGAGATTGCACATGGCACATGACTAAATGACCAAGGCATATTAAATGGTCTGGCTTCTGTTAGACCCACCAAGTCATGAGGTCTTGTGAGCACAAGAGCAATCCATTGTAAGAAGGAAGGGATGAACCTTAATTAAGTATGAACCTGATCAGAGGGCATAAGAAGCTGCATTAGCAGGTGGTCCAGACTCCATTCATTCACTACTGTTGCATGAGGGCTCCTCTCTCAACTAAGACTGCAAGGAGTATGTGTGGGGTCCCTCATGACCAGCTGATGGAGGAGGAAAAACACTGAGCTTATTCTCAGATGGGTCAGCTTGGTATGCTGATGTGAGCTGAAAATAGAAAGCAGCTACATTACAGCCCCACTCGGGGATGGTCCTCAAAGATAGTGTTAAGGAGAAATCCTCCCAAAGAGCAAAGCTTTGGGCAGCACACCTGGTCATCCTCTTTGCATGGAAAGGGAAGGGTCCTCAGGTAAGAATATATACAGACTCATGAGAAGTGACAAACGGCTTGGCTGGTTGTCAGGATGAAGAAAGTCTGGAAGATCAGGGACAAGGAAGGCTGGTAAAGAGGCATGTGGATGGACCTATGGATATGGGCACAAAATGTGAAGATCTGTGTATTTAATGCCTATCAGACAGCACCACCAGGAAAGAGGTACCAAATAATCAGACAAAATGACTCAGCCAATTGCCTTCAGTCAGCCTCTGTCATCAGCCACTCCAGCGCTGATACAAATGGGAGCATGAACAAAGTAGCCATCATGGCAGGAATGGAGACTACGCATGGGCCCAAGACCAAGGCTGATCTAGCTACTGCTGCTGATGAATGCCCAACCTGCCAGCAACAGAGACCAATCCTGAGCCCCTAATATGGCACTATTTCTCAAGGAGACCAACCACCCCACCTGGTGGCAAGTTGATTACATTGGACCATTTCAACCTTAGAAGGGGCAGTGATTCACCTTGACCAGGTCTGGCACATATGCTATTATCATATCTGGTCAGCTTTCCTTTCCTACATGCTGGGCGTTGGCTATCCAAGAGCTTACCAAGGGTTTGATCCACTGACATGGAATCCTATGGGTTCCTTGGACCAAGGAGCCTACTTTATAGCAAAAGAGGTGCTTCAGTGGGCATATGAACAGAGGATCCACTGCCCCTGTCATTTACTTCAACAGCCTGAAGCCAGCAGCCTGAAAGAGTGTTGGAATAACTTTTGTCCTTAATAATAGCTTTACTGAGATATACTTCATGTACCATAAAATTCACCTTTTTAAAGTATGCAATTCAGTGGTTTTTCATCTATTCACAAAGTTGAACACTCTAATTTTAGAACATTTTCATTATCCCCAAAGAAACCCTGTACCGTATTTCTGCTGCCCTCAAGTCTCTGGCAATCACTAATCTACTTTCTGTTTCTAGGGACTATTTTGGACTTTTCATATAAATTAAATCACACAATATATGCCCTTTTGTGACTAGTGTCTTTCACTTAGCATAATGTTGTCAAGGTCTGTCCTCCTTGTAGCATATATCAGAACTTCATTCCCTTTTATTGCTGAATAATATTCCATTGTATGGATATACCACATTTTGTTTATTCATTCATCAGTTGATGGACATTTAGGTTGTTTCCACTTTTAAAAAATATTACAAATAATGTTGCTGTGAACATTTGTGTACAAGTTTCTGTGTGGACATATGCTTTCAATTCTCTTGGGTGGAATGTCCTTTTGAAGCACAGAACAGCCACCAGGTTGGAGATGATATCCAGCAAGAATGGGGGGCCATCCTCTAGGACACAGTATGCACCCTAAATCTATGACCATTAAAAGTACGGAGTCCGTAACCGGCAAGAATATACAGACCCAGTGACCAAAGGTAGAAGTAAGAGTGGTTTCACTCCCCATCACTCCCAGTCTTCCACTAGGGGGGATTTTGGATTCCAATCTCCTCAGTTTTAGGCTCTGAATCTATAAGTCCTGGTTCCCAGAGAGGAACTTTTCACAAGGGACACAGTGAGAGTTCCATGGGACTTTGAGTTTCAGCTGCTGGCCAGTCACTTCAGGTTCCTCAGGCCAAGACAGCAGCCATCATGGAAAGGTAATTGAGTCTCATTAACAGGAGATGCTGGGGCAGGGAAAAATATGTCAAACACCCAGGTGACCCACTGGGGTGTCTCTTGGTACTCCCCTGTCTAGTTTTAATGAAAGACGAACAAGTGCAGAAGCTGTGACAAGGGCATGGTGGGTGGGGGCTCAAAACTGTCAAGGATGAGGGTCTGGGTCAGGGTCAGGGAAATATAGGATGAGTGGGAGAGGAAGGAGAGGATGTGTACCAATCGTGGCCTCTATGTTGGAGGCCATAGCTCATTCCACTATCCTTCCTCTTGCAAGTTTCCCAGGCAAAGGGACCAACCAGAATTCTACAGCAACTGAGTTCTCACATGGGGAAAACTTACTATATGAAGCAAGGGGTCCAAGGGTCTCAGGAGGTGGGCTGTTGTGGATACTGCTGAAGGTTCTCCTTCAGGATCTGCACTCGTTCCCCAATTGCCATATGCTGACGGCCCGTGGCTCAGTCTATTTGGGACTCCCCACTGACTGAAGGGAGCCACCTCATCCATGGTCATGCCCCTCCCCAGAAGCAGCCTGCATCCAGTGACTGGGTGGTACAGGGTACAAAGGCCAGCACTCCTGACCTCAATTTAGGACATCTCTAAAGAGCCATCTGAGCCCCAGAGCTCCCCATGGGGCCGGCTGAGACTTCCATTCAACTGCATTGTGGTCAGCTTCTCTCTCTGCCCAGGCCTGCTCCATATACCCTCTTACAAGTGCTATTCCTCAGAGCATCCCCTCTCCCACAAATAAACCTTCTGTGTGTAAATCTTAGTGTTTCAGTCTGTTTCCCAGGAACATGACCTAAGACAGAGGGCCCCAGGCTGTCTGCCCCAACCAGTGTCAAACCCTGGGCCAGCCTAAGGAGGCTCAAGAAAGTCCTCCCATGGTGGCTGCTGGACCTCCAGCCCCTCAGGCCTGCCTTCCCACCCCTCAACCCCTGTGTCCGGCCCTACCCCCTTCAAGGAGGTACGATTATTAGGCCCTTTTACAGGTGAAGAAACCAAAGCTCTAGAGGAGAAGTAGCTTGTCCAAGGTCCTAGAGCTGGGAAGGGGCTGATCAGGGTGAACCTCAGCCTGTCTGAATCTCGACCACATGCCCAAGACTTCCGTAATTCCTGGCAGAGCGAGGGAAAGGGGCAAGCAACAGGCGCTGGGAGCTTGGAGGAGAAGCTCACCTTGGCTTGAGAGGTGGAAATGGACTCCGTGGAGGAGGTCTTGAGGGGTTCAGGCAGGTAGATGTGCAAGGAAAGTTGCTGCAGGAAGAGGAAACAGTGAGGGCGAAGGCTGGGAGGCAGGCCTAATGGGGTGAGGAGCCCTGCTTTGGGGTGATGAGTCAGGGAAGGGAGGTGTGATCTGTGTGAAGGTCGGGGTGGACACAGACCAGGCTCGGGTCCTGCATCTGTTTTGCCCTGTCCCCTCACCGCTGTATCCCATCTCCCCCCAGGTTCTGGTGCCTGCTCTGAATGGCCAATGAGGCCATATGATTGGCTCATCAAGGGCAAATAATAGCTTCTGCTGAATTCAGCTGCAGCCAATCAGAGGCAATCAAGCACACAAGAGGCCTGATGGGCCACACGGGCGGGTGCACCCACAGGCACCAAAGCTGGCCCCTCTGTCAGATTCCGGAAGCCTCCCTTCCCCCCTAGGGTAGGGGCATTGGGGTGGGGGTCGGGGGAACCAGGAGGCCTCAGGAAGAGAAGGAGAAGGGACCTAGCTGTACCCCATAGCATTTACTTGGCACCTGCTGTGTACCCAGAGCTCTGGAAAAGCTATGCACTGATGGGGGGCTGCTCAGGCAGAGGACATACTCACCCCAGCACATGCTCTGCAGAGCAGGCCTAGCTCACGGGCTCCAGGAGGGGGCCTCCTTAGGAGAGGCTTCCCAGAACAGCCTCCCAGAATTTGTCCCTCAGCCACCCCCAGCTGCCCTCCCGGGTGTCTGTGTGCTGAGTTCTTGCCTCTTCCCTGAGGAGAGCAAAGCCTCCAATCAGACCCTGGGAAAGCAATTTTTCAATCTCCAACTGCAAACACTAATACCGCTGAAGCTAATTTTACAGATTTCCACTTCGAGGCCTCGCCTTTGTCCCAGAATCCCTCTGCCCGGGAGATTAGTAGTTTACAGACTGGAAAAAATAAGGTATTTTAAAATTCAGCATAAAACTCTCTCTTAGACTCAGTGAGCTAAAAAAAATTTTTTTGATTGGAAAAGAGCCTGTGAGGGAGGAGCCAGGTCCGGTCCCTGCTCCACAGGGTGGCTGGAGGAGGGGTGCTGTTCCAGCCCTCAGATGCCTACGGCCCCTGCAACACGGCTGTAACCTGCAGCTTAGGGAGGGGCAGAGAAAGGGGAAGAGTCAGGTCCCTGTCCTGTGTGCTGGGAACCCATGGGCTCTCTGCTCGAGGCTCTGGGATGTGTGTACCCCTCGAAGCCACCCAGGATTCCCCTGACCCGCAACCTCAAAGCCTGCTGAGCTGCAGAGAAAGGCTTCAGCCCCTGGGATAGAACAGGCCACCAATGTGCTGCCTACTTTGTGAGGCTGATTCCATTCCAAAGCAGACTTTCTCTGGGCCTCAGTTTCTTCACAAACCAAATGGCCAAAGCCCCTGGCCACCTGGTGCACCCAGCACCATGCAGTCCAGAACTGCACACCCTCTGCACGCATACACCCCAGGTCGCACGTGCTTGGACCCTTGCCCTGGCACCAATGAGTGCCGGATGTGTTTGGTGGGGCTCATTCCACAAGCACCTCTGTACTGCATCTCTCACAGATGAACAGCGTAATCACACCGGCTCTCTGGGGGCCACAAGCTCAGAAACATCGTAATGAAAAATAAAGGTATTTACAGGGAGACGTCAAAGCCTCCAGGATGAGTCAAAGTAATATGCCTGAGACCAGCGCGTGGACTTTTATTTCTTCACCCTCCACGCTCTAGAGGTACTCCTGCGGCATGGAGAGATAAATATTTTAAATAGCGACACTTTGGCGATGCATGGTTATGCAAGACAAGGAATAATTAGAAAATAAATTACTTTTTTTAAACACAGCGTTACAAACATTGGGCGCATCAGATTACTGCTCTGTGCAGTCCAGGGCCACACAGCTCTGGAGGCCAGCGCAGCAAGGACCTCAGGGAGCAATCACACACCAGCCTGTCCCCACAGCCCCTAGACGGTGACGTCCCCTCCCACCTGCTTGGGGAGCCTCCCAGTATCAAGCTAAAGACCACACTTGGCAGCTTCCAGAAAATCTCGGCGATGGAAAGGCTTCCTCCGGCGTCTCACCAGCAGTGGCGCAGACTAAAAATAGTTTAATCTCCTTGAAAGCAAAAGGAGCAATCAGCAAAACAGACACGCGGGCCGCATGCTCCCCGCCGTGAGCCTCACCATACTCTGCACTCATCCATCCGTGCCTGTCCCCAGTGCCCAGCAGCATCAACTCCTGACTGACCCTGGGTAGCTTCCTATGACGCCCCCCTGGAAGGTGTGTCTCGCCCATCGTCCAGGATTCCCTGTGCCTACAGCCCTGGACCAAGTTACACACACAGTATGTGTCCTTTAAACCTCATGACACCCCAGGAGGGAGGCAGGACAGGGAGTATTATCCTTGCTTTACAGATGAGGAAACTGAGGCACAGTGAGATGGAGTTATTTGTCCAAGACTAGGAATGATGGAGAAGGACTCAGACCCAGGTCTTGTCCTAGCTCGGGCTGTGTGCTAATGGAGCGGGGCTCAGCCTCTGCAGAAAGGAGGCTGGTGCCTTTTAATCAGCACCTAACCTGAGTCTCCGTGGTTGGCTCCCAAGAAACAAAGCTGCCCAGGGCAAGAAGGGCAAAGGTTGGTAGGGTGGGGGATGAGAGAGGCTCACACGTTCACGAGATGGACCCAGCTCCTACAAGGCTGAGTGGGTCTGTCACACAGATGTGTCTTGTCTGTGCACCCAGAACGACATTGTGATTTCACCATTTTCACCCACTGGGCTGGGATGGGGTCTGAACACCTGTGTTCTGGCCCCAGCTCTGCCACCACCTTGCTCTGTGACTGAGGGCCTGTCCCTGTCCTCTCTGGGCCTCAATTTCCTCACAGAGTGGCCAAGATGATTGAGGGACTGAGGACCTGCCAGGAACCCTGCTGCCCTCCCAAGCCTGCTCCACACACTCTCTGCCCCTCCTCATTCAGCCCTACCTCTCGCCCTTTGTCCACCTGCCCTTCCTCCATGCCTACCTGCTCCAAACCAGGAGCATAAACAGTGTCCTGCCCCACCCCGTACCTGGCTCTACGGGAGAAAACTCAAAAACAGGAAGGGGAAGGTCATGTGCCCCAGGCCACCCTGCAGAGGTCAGAGGAGGCACAGCCAAGACCAGGACCCAGTGTCCAATCCAGTCCTAAGCTCTTCACGGCCTCCCAAGAATGTTGCAGTCTCCTCAGAGTTCAGAAGTGCCTTCTCTCCTCTTCCCCCATCCTTTGTAGAATGAAGCCAAGACATGAAACAATAAAGTGGGCTCTGGTGGGTGGTCCAGCTTGCCCAATCTCCCAAAATGCCATCAGGGAAGTTGGAATTCAGGCCTCCTTTCCTACTAAATATCTTTCCTGGTAACCAACAGCGTCATGCAAAAAATTACTCCATAACTTCGGTCTGAGCTTTTCAAATATAGCCTGTGGGCCCACTTCTAGAAGGCACTGCACTGCCCAGCCCTATCTGTAGGGGTTAGGAATGTGGCTCCATCTCCCCTCAGCGCCTGGAAGCCTCTGCATTGGCTCCCCAGGTCACTCCTGGCCCCTGGTACTTTGGTCCAACTGTGCCCTCAGGTCCAGTCCCTGCCTCCTGCCTTTGGCTCCCCATCAAGTCCTTGCCGCTCTTCCCAGTCCAGTCTTTGCCTGCCCCCAACCAGCCTTTGCTCCCTAGTCCAGCTCTGGTCCCTGCAGCTCCATCAATCTCCCTCTATCGCTGCCTCAACTTACGTGCAGCTTGTTCTGTCACCTGCAGCAACTTCACATCCTCATCATCTCAACGTGAGCCTGAGGACAGAGACAACCCTCCCTCTTTTTTTTTTTTTTTTAAAGCTGTTTTATTTTTTGTGAGGAAGACCAGCCCTGAGCTAACATCCGTTGCCAATCCTCCTCTTTTTCTGCTGAGGAAGACTGGCCCTGGACTAACATCCGTGCCCATCTTCCTCTACTTTATATGGGATGCCGCCACAGCATGGCTGACAAGCAGTGCGTCGGCCAGCGCCCGGGATCTGAACCCATGAACCTGGGGCTGCCAAAGCATGAACTAAACCACTGCACCACCAGGCCAGCCCCAACCCTCCCTCTTTTACAGATGAGGAAACTGAGGCCCACATCACCAGATTTGTGAGGGACTTCTTTTGGTCTGATTGTGCTCGAAACCCTGCCAGGGCCCCACTACCCCTACTTCAAGAGAAAGAACTTGATTTCAATGGGGACTGAGGAAGGCACCCCAGGCAGATGGAACAGTTAGGGCAAGGGCATGGCCCTGGGGAGGCTCAGAGACCTAGGCTGAGCTGAAGACAGGACACCGACTCACTCAGAACAGGCTGAGTCTTTGGGAGCTGCCCCAGAGGGAAGAGCCTTCAGCCACTATCCAGGCTCAGGGTCAATGCCCTGCCCTGGTCATGGGAGCCCTGAGTAACCCCACTTGCTGGTACCTACCATCTGGGAAACCCCACCTGAATGCAAAAAAGGCATTGGGTGGGGGGCCACCCAGGAATATCTGGCATCCTGTCAACCAAGGCAGAACTTTATCAGCAAACTTCTTCCCCACTGCTGACTGAGTAAACCAGGCCAGCCAGGGCTTCCTACTGCACAGATGGGGGAGCTGAGGCTCGTGATGAGGGGCATCTGATCACATGGAGAGAACTAGGGTGCTCAAGTTCCCTGTGAGGCTGGTTGAGCCCCCTGCCTCTCTGCCCCCTCCCTAAACCCCCCTCTCTGTTCCCAGAGGCTCCCTGCTGCTAACCCTAAGCCAAGCCCTGGGCCTAACACCCTCTCGGGCATAGGGCAACAGTTCTCAAACTGTGTTCTCTGGAACCCTAGGAGTAGGTAGGGGGCCTCTGGGCTCATGTGGAGGGTCAGGGGTAGTGAAAGGGAGGTCAGGTGGCCAGCCCAGGCTTGCTGCCTTCCTCAGCCAGAAAACCTCCTGGTCATTCACTCATTGACGGGGACCCTGCATGGGTTTCACAAAATAAACAGTAAAGGCTCAGCTGCTACAAGAGAGTGAAAGCAGTGGTGCTAGCTGGACTGAACTTTCACTCTTTCTCAAAACTCTGTGGAACAACAGTCAAGGGCTATTCCAAATGGCAACAACCCATGGCTCAAAGAAAATGTGGAGCAGGCACCAGGAACAACATTTTGGAAATTGGAAGCAGATCAACTGTGGGTAACTGACTCAGCAGGCCCTGGAAGGCTCACCTCTGCTGGCAGTAGGTTAATGTTGGGGAACCCCAAAGACTAAGCCCTAAAACCCCAAATGGGAGACTGGGAGAAACTTCTCTGGGGAACCTGCAGCCCAGGAGAGCAATTTGGCCAAATCACCCACAATTAATGCCATGGTTCCCCCCATCATGCCCAGAGTCCCCTCCTCCACACTCAGTGCTCTGCTCTTTGGTGGTGTTTTGACTTGAGGCCCAGAGGGTTGTTAGTCCCACTCCTCAGCTCCTATGACATCATCTTCTCTATCTGCTTAAATATGAGCAGACTGTGTGGAACCCCAAATACTGAGGGGAGGCAGGCACATAGGAGTCAGAGACTGAAACAAACAAACAAAAAGAACCTGTAGGAACCTGGGCTACATAGGGAGATGCAAGTGTAAAAAATGTAATAAATTTGTATACTAGGGTTGGAGAAATAAGTAAATCTATTGTAGATAATGAGAACTGAGTTTCTCACTGTTGGAGAAGGAAGTCATTAAAAAGGAAAGGACGAAGATTGAATGAGCCTGCTGTGCTGGACTGGAGGCAGAGGTTTCAGTATGGGCTCACAGTTTTGAATATATATACAGATAGACAGATAAAGATGTAATTATAGATATGTGTGTATATGTGGGTTAGTAGACGTCCATATATTTCCTAGTACTGATGTGAGAGGAAGCAGTAACACCTCAGTAGCAATGAGCACACTCAGCACCCAGATTTTGATTTCTAAATACCATTCACCAATAAACGGAAGCAGAACTCCTTGGAGAAGTGGCTGATTCCAGGGAAAATACAAGATGAGCTTGGAGTATCTTGTGGTAACAGAAAGTAGGGAACTGCTCAAATAAGGATAGGGTCATATCAAAAGGGCACAGGAGCCAACCTGGAAGAGCTCCTAATGGCCACAGCTAGAGTAATTTGAGCAAGAAAACAAGTAATGATAATATTGAATCATAACCCATAGAATAAGTATTCATGAGTCCATACTGATATAAATAAATAATTGAATAAATAAATAAGCAGGGAGAAGGGACAGTTCGTCTGTACAGAAGAATTCCAATTAATAAATGTAGAAGGAATGAGAGAAACAGAAAAGCCCACCATTAGAACACCTCAGTAATAATTGCTGCAGGCAAGATCCACCAATGGATGCTAAAATCAATGAGCAAAAGTTGGAGAGAAATAGGATATTTGCATAGCCTCCAAGTATCCTCCAAGAAACTTATTAATTACAAAGGGAAAAATAGCAACTTTTCAGTGGAGAAACCAAGCAGACACCACCTTAACCAAATGATCAAAGTTAACATCACCAACGACAAGACATACTGACATCACGTACTCCCTGATATGATGCACCGAGAAGGACACTTCATTTCTATGGTGTTCTTCCCGAAAATGCATAACCTCAACTCACAGGAAAACTGCAGACAAACACAAATTGAAGGACATTAAACAAAATGACCAGTACTTTTTAAAAAGTGTCAAGGTCAGGAAAGACAAGGGAAGACGTAGACACTGTTACAAACTGGAGACTAAGGAGACATGACAACTAAACGCAATGTGGGATCCTGGACTGGATCCTGGTATAGAAAAAGGTCATTAGTGCGCAAACTGGTGAAACGCAAATACAGTCTTCACTTTGGTTAGTAGTAATGGACCAATGTCAATTTCTTCTTAGTTTTGATATTTGTACTATGGTCATGCAAGATGATAACCTGAGAGGAAAGTGGGTTAGGGAATTTCTGTACTATTTTGGAAACCTCTCTGTAAGTCTAAAATTATTTTAAAATAAAAAGGTTTTTTGAAAAAAGCTATAATACTATCATCCTCAGAGAGCTAACAGATAGCATGGCAACAATGAAACAAAAACAAGATGTTATTTTTAAAAAGGACCAAAAAAGAGATCCTGGAAATTAAAAATATGGTAACAAAATGTAAAACTTAATAGAAAGGGTTGGAACACAAAATTGAGACATCTCCTGATAAAAAGAAACAGAGATGGAAAATTGGAGAGAAAAGAGAAAAAAAATAAAAGGGTCTGAGTTAAAAGTTCTAGAAAGAGAACAGAGAAAAGAGAAGTGAGAAAATAGTCCAAGAAATCATTCAAGAAAACTTCCCAGAACTGAAGGTTTGAAAGTGTCCACTGAGCGGTAAGGAATGAAAATAAATTCCACTAAGGTATATCAGTGTGGAATTTCTGAACACTGGGCACAGGGAGAAAATTTACACATTTCTGGAGATGAAAATCAGGTCATGTACAACGGATTGGGAATCTGAATGACTCTGGACCTCTCCACAACAACTCAGGAAGCTGGGAGGAATGGAGTGCTGCCTTAGAAATTCTGAGGCAAATGGTTTCCACCCTGGACTTCCACACCTACCCAAAATCTGTGCTAAGTGTAGGGCAGAGGGCATGCTTTCTGAGACAGGAAAGTCTCAAAAGTCTGACTCCCATGTACCTTTTCTCAGAAAGCCAACTGAAAATGTTCTCTACCCAAACGAGGGAGAACACCAGAAACCGAGGAAGAGAAGCCCACAGTGCCCAGGAAAGAGGGACTCCAACGCAGAGGAGAAGTGAGGGAAATCCCAGGCACACACCCGAGCCGCAGGCTGGGAGAGCAGGCTGGGTTCAGAGGAGCAGGTCAGGGGCTCCAGGCAAGACTTCCCTGGGTAGTGAATTTGACAGAACCCCAGATGCATCTGCATGTATGCGAGGAGGTCAGATAGAAGGGTGGCAGGGTTTGGGGCAGAATTAGCAAAGGTTCACAGAAAACTAAGCAAACACCACACAGTTGCTACCTGAAGGAAAAAAAAGTAAAAATTGTACCCCAAAGTGTATACTATGAGTTACAGTTCTGAATAGCATTTTCCCAGTCAGGACAATGTCAATACTGAGTCTTGACCCGACCATATCACAATGTGATGACACTGGGATGGGGAGGGATAGGACTGTGCATGAGGGAGCGGCAAGAGAGCTAAGTCCTCCTCTCTCCTAGCGGATGTCCATGGATGATGCCTAAAGCTGAACAATCATGAAATAGTGACGTAAGTATGTCACTTAGAGATATGGAGCCCCGAGATTAGAAAGTGACAGCCTCTGGGGAGTTGGAAATAGAGAGGAGGGGGCTGCTGTGCTCCTAACACAACATGCCTGGTAAAACTATAACTACACCATGTCCGTGTGTGACACTGATTTTAGAACCCTAACTTTAAAAATCCATCTGGAAATGTAAGAAAGGAAAAAAAACAAGAAAGGGAGAAAAGCACGGTTGGGGGGCGGGGAGGAAGGAGAAAGAATAATGTAGGCAGAGGAGTCAGGGACAGAGGACTGCTGCTTTGACTCCAGACAGGAGTCTGACCTCAGGCAGGGACCCCCAAAGGGCAGCAGCCAACATTATGCTCTGTTGACATCCCCATCACCTGTTCACTCTAGCTCAAATGAAGACAGTTCGAGATTTCAATTCCTGATCAGCTGAGGACATAGACCAGGCTCCTTCGATGAAAACACCAATTTAATATTGGTGACTCCTGGTCTGGGTGACCCTTCACCCCCACTTCTACATTTCCCAAAGTTGGGGGTAATCAGAAAGCAAGCTGAGGGACAGCAGCCCACAGGAGTCTGAGACATAATGCTGCCTAGCCCGGGGGCAGTGGAGGACAGCGCCAGGTGGGGAGGAAGAAGTTCTAAGTCTTTCACAATGTCTGTGCAGCCTGGATGCACTCACTGCCTTTGCACTAACCTCTGTTTAAACATGCATCAGGGTCAGGTGGCCCATCTCCCCCAGACCCACAGGCAGCCATGCATGGGGAGGGATGGGGCAGGAAGGGGCTGCCCAAGAAGTGGGGTTGGGTGTGTGGCAAACATCTTGGGTTAACTCTCATACCCTCCCTGGAATCCCCAACTCCTCCTATAATTTCCAGGAAACGCACAAACCTGCGACTCCTCAACCCAGTGGTCTCCTTGCACTGGACAAATATCCTGTCCCGGGGGCCCCTCAGTCCCAGGGAGGGAGGGAGGACAAGTGTGAGGCCTGTACCTTCATACTCTTATGTGCCTCATTGAGATCCCAGACCCCTGGGGACCCAAGAACTTGCTGGTGCCCCAGGATGTGGTGCTGCTCCAAAATTCACCCTTCTATATCCCGAGTTCACTGGGTGCTCACTGCAGAAGGAGCTCCAAGATCCCTAGGGGGTGGGCGGCAGGTCATCCAACCCCATGGATGGACGCGAGCTTTTCCAGCTTTGCCAAGGGTTTCTGAGGAGGCTCTGTGGACAAAATGCTGCTGGTGAAACTCATGCAGACAGAAGCATGCCTCCTTGGGCAGCAGAGGGGCACGTGTCCTACCCTGGGAGCCAGTCTGAGGGGGGAGGCAAAGGCCCAACCTGACAGCCCTGTCTAGTGGGGAAGCCCACCTGGCCTCCTGGGAGCCCCCAGTCTGCTGTGGGTGCAGCTACCACCCTCGCAAAACTGTGACCTGAGGAGGAGACAGCACACAAGCCACGGGGGTCCTAGTCTGAGCCAGGAGGCTGCCGGACCATCCTTGATGTGGAGCAATGAGTTTTCAGGGCCAGTCTCCTGCCTTCCCCCCAGAAGGCTCCAGACCTCCATTCCCCCTGAGCAGCTCCTCCACCACTTAGCAACAGAGACAATTTACATAATGCATCGAGTGTGAGAGCAATAATGGCTGGGGAAGCAGGGTGCCCGTTAGTGGCTCCTTGGGAGGGAAAATACCTGCTTCCATACCACTGCCTCCCCCCTCATGGAAAGGGGCTGTGAGGCTGCCAGGAAGCAGGCGTCTTTAAGTTCTCAGCTGCTGCCAAGAGAGGCCTGGAAGGGCCGTGCCAGCCCTGGAAATGGAGCAACATCGGGACAGAGATGCACGCAGGAGGAATTTCCAAAGCACTGGAGTTCTGAACATAAATCCACCCAGCCGTGCTCGCAGAGCCCGCACCCCTGCTGGGTCCAGGACCTGCATCTGGAGCCTTCCCGGAGGAGGAGGCACTCCAGCAGGCAGGAAGCTGTAGTCGAGGCCGGGGAGCCAAGCTGCAGCTGCCCGGGAGGCGGTCATGTTCAAACACAAAGGCAGCGATGGAAGGGGGAGAATACATAAAAATTACTGGCACAGTAATTGCTTTTTATATAAATGTTCTTTTTAAAAGTTTTCCCCAGTGTGAAAAGTCCCTCTTTAAAAAGAATAAATTCACTGCACACCAATTTATTCTGCGTCTGTAGATGGAGCATAATGATGGCTCCTCTGTCAACACCTGATCAAGAGGCAAGTGGCTTCCACTTGACCTAGCTTCCGGGTCTCCTTGCACGACGATGCAAGCAGCAGTGAGGCCCAGGAGTCTGCGAGGGACAGCAGGAGGGGGTGGCAGGCCTGCTTGCCGAGAAACAGCATCAAGCAAGACTCTGGGCCTCAGAGCCAAGCCACATACGCCATCGGCGCCCCAGGAGCTGCATTTGAATGCAGTATTCAGAACAGGGGCAGCTACAATCACACTGACTGGGAGACACACAGAGCTGTGGGAGCTGGGGAGCATGGAGGCCCTCACTTCCTAGGGCCAGGAGAGGGGAGGCATTCAGCAGGCTTCTGGGGGATCGGGTCCCCAGGCCTGCCTGTAGGGTACGTGGAAGAAGCTGGTGGTGACAAGGCACCTGGGGGCTGTAAGTGGGAGTGGCCTGTTCTACACTATAGGGAGCTCCCTGTGGACTCCAGCTTTGCTTGAAGCCCGCAGGCACCCAAACTGTTCCCCCTACCTCCAGAAGGTGACACTATGGTGGACCCCAGCCCAGGGCAGGAAGGGCTGCTCCCCCTCACCAGGAGGCCCAGAACCTGGAGACGAGGCTCCAACCTGGTGCCCTTTACAGTGGCTCCAGCTCTCTCATCTGTGAAATGGGGACAAGGTCCTGGGTGGCTTCACCACCTAGCCTCTGTGAGCACTGGACTGGGGGCAATGAAGACTGCGTGCACAAGGCCTGTGTTCTCACAGTAGGGTCGCTTGGTCCAGCATGCATCCCAGGGCACAGACACATAGGGGCATGAAGACACAGATCCATAAGCTTGCCCCCCTGCAGGGTTGCTGAGCACAGTGTCAGGCAGAGTGACTTGGGATGTTTACCATGTACAGAACATGGTGTATGTGTGTGAATGTGAGCTCCTCACCCACAACTGAGATTTCTCAGCTTCACCGATTAATTAGATAAGTAGTTCTCACCTGCTCGGGTGGCACAGAGCTCCCAGCACCTGCTTTCTCGAAGTCCCACCCTGCCCCATAAGCATGCTTGCTCACTCCTCCACACGGAGCACATAGAACTGTGCATTCAGTCACATACACATGCATGTTCACGTTCGCCTGGTCACACCCCCCCATGTAGCACACATGCATGTGGGATCAGGCTCTTATACACACACACACGCATATGCATGCCTGGTCACTTCCCCACACTCGGTATTTCATGCAGGCTCAACTGCTCCCTTCTGCAGACACACAAATGCTTACCTGTTCACATTCCCATTTGCAGCATGCAGACACACACAGGTTCACATGTTCTCTTCTGCAGGCATACACATACTCACATTCCCACATGCAGCATCATGCTTCTCTCTTCTCTCTTCCACAGGTGATCAGCCACATTCCACCTCGCACATGCCTCCAGGTCAGAGACTGTGTCTCCCAGTGAGACACAGGACCAAGAATCACCAGAGGCTAGTTGCCTTCTAGGTCTGATGGCCTGTGTTCAGGTGGACTCTTGGGAGGCCTAGGCATGACCCTGCCCTTCTGGTCATGGTTTCCCTACCTCAAATGATGGGGAGACTGGACTGGGGTTCCTGGCAGCTCCTGCCTTCTATGTGTACTTGAAGGACGCAAAAGCAGAATGGAGCAGGGAGCAACAGACACCACTGGCCTCAGCACTGATCTGGAGGGCGTTCCTGGGGGAGGAAGCTGTGGGCTGGGTTTAAAACTGGGGAGAAGCCTGGAGGGGATGGGGGTGAGTGAGGAGAGTGGCAAGTGGACTTGCCAGGAAGAAGAAGCTGGGAAGTCTAGTGGGGGTGGGGAGGGTACACAGACGGCTAGGAGGCCCAAAGGCTCTCCAGACCCCCTGCCCAGGCCACACCCCTTGGCCAGGCCTTCAAGTCACTCCGGAAATAGCCCAGCCTCCCTCACCCCAGTCTGACGTCTGGATGCTAGCACACTGTGCAGACAGCTCTTCTGCTGGGCCCTGATCCATGTCCCCACACCCTCCATTCCCTCACAAAGGGCAATCAGGGACCCTCTATGTGGGGCCGAGCCTGGCAGACCCCATGCAAGCCTACCTCTCCCAGGGCATCTGGCACCGAAGCTCTAGCTTGATGCACTGGGTCTCATTTTCCCCATGTGGAGCTGGATGGTTTCCATGGTCCTGTGGGACAGAGTCAGAGCCCCGTCTCTCCTTTGTCAGTCCTCAGGGCCTGCTGCCCTTTGCTTATCCATTCACTGAACAATTACTAGCTGAGCACCTATTCCATGCCAGCCTTGTAGGCAGATATATGCATGATTATACACTACAGGCATGCGTGCACATGTGCACCTGTGTGTGTATGTGTGTAGCCTGCTTCTCTACCCAGACTGCACATCCGTTCAGATGAGGGCCCAGCCCCCACCCCCACATCCTGAGGCCAGAGTGCTCAAGCCCTGGGGTTGGTCATTTGGTTCCCTGATTCATGACAAGGATGGATGAGGAGAAGGCCTGAGGAGTCTGCCCAGGATCCACCCCCTGCCTCATTCCCCTCACCACCCAAAGGAGCCAGCCAGCCCCCTGCAGAGCCACCAGGTCCCAGGGTTGAGAGAGAGGTAAAGGGAAGACAGGAGATTTGGGGCTCTATAGTTTCCAAACACTAGATCTTGGCTCACAAGGAGAGTGGAGCCATGCTCAGAGAAGGTGGAGGGAGGCCAGGCTGAGCCTCCGTCTTCTGCCTGGTCGTGGTAAATGCTGCTCATGCTGCCCCTGGGGCCGACTGTGGTTTGTCAGAACCAATTACTTCTCTGCCTCTGCCAAATGCTTGGGGCTCCACAAATTTCAGGCAAGTGTCCCCATGGCTGCCACAGATCCAGCAATGGATGGGAGTGGAGGAGGGGGCAGAAATGCAAATGGAGTCAGCCATCCCTGGGGGCCCAGCATAGAAACCCATTCGGCCCTCTATCCCCATCCCCCATCTGCCATCTCCCACCCTTGATCATCCAGACCAGCCCCTGGCTCTGGATACACAGCCCATCGCTCTCCAAAGATGGATGCAGAGGCCATGGGGGAGGAGAGCAGACTCTGGCCTCTCCTCAACAATCTGCAAGCACTAGGTCCCCACCAGAGCTGACCCCCCAGCTGTCCTGCTGCAAGGCTAGCCTCTCTAGGGACCCCAAAGAAGAGCCAGGACATTCATCAGAACATTCTTGCCATGGGGAGTGAGTCTTGGCTTAGGAAAATTTGATACACAAACATCCCAGATTCCTAAGATGGAAGGATTGAGGGGCATCCACTTCAGGGAAAGGGCCTGCAGCAAAGCCACAGATTCTCAACCAAAACTTCCAAAGAGAGCAATGCTGCCTGCTCCCCAGCAAGGTTCTAATCACACCTATGAGATTGTCTCTTTCTTAAACTGAGGGACCCCAGTCAAAGAACCTTCTAGAGATCCCTGGAGCTGCCACCCTCAAGAACCCCTGATCCTCAGCCCCGGCCTCAGCCATTCCATTTTCTGACCCATTTACCTCCCCATCCCCAGTGCCAATACCTGGGGCCAGCCCAGAGCTCTGTGGCCTCCTACCACCCCTACTCCACTGCCAGCCCAGCCCCATGCCCTTCTCTGAGCCCATGGGGCCTGGGAGACAAGCTGCCAACTGGCTGAGTAATTTGACAGGCCTCTTCTGGGGAGTGGAGGTCCTTCCCTTCACCTCTGCCCGCCTCCTCCCCAGGAGTGCCTCTGTAACTGGATCACTTTCCTGGCCCACAGGCCCTGTTTCTTCAAGCCCTGGTGGCCTTTGTGCCTCTCCCAGTAAGGTCCCCAAAAGATGTCATGGTCAGCAGGTGCTACTGACTCTTTGTGTCCCCCCCAAATTCATACGCTAACTAATCCCCAGTGTGATGGTATTTGGAGGTAGGGCCTTTGGGAGGTGATTATGTCATGAAGGCAGAGCCCTTGTGAATGGGATCAGTGCCCTTGTAAAGGAGACCCCAGAGAGACCCTTCACCCCTTCCACCTGTGAGAACACAGTGAGAAGGCAGCCATGTATGAAGAAGGAAGTGGGCCTTCACCAGACACCAAATCTGCTGAAGCCTTGATCTTGTAATTCCCAGCCTCCAGAGCCATAAGAAATAAATTTTATTGTTTATAAGCCATCCAGGCTATGGTATTCTGTCACAGCAGCCTGAACAGACTCAGACAGCAGGGAAGAGGGAACTGATTTCCAAACTCCTGAGCTGAGACAAGCAAAGGGGACACCTTGGGCATTTGAACTTTCCAAAACTGTGACCAATTCCTGGAAGGGCAGGCAATTGATAGCGGGGGTGGCACAGAGCCCCACATTTGCAGGGCTCTGTCTGCAGCCTTTCCTTAACCTTGCTCCCTTGAGATCCTCATGTCTCCCTTGAGGACAGAGTTGCTCAGATTCCCATTTCACAGATGGGTGAACCAAGGCTCAGAGAGGCAGAACAACATGGCCCAGGTCCCACAGGGTGGGAAGGCCCAGTCCTGCCATTCCTGCCCACTTCACTCTTTCCACTCCCACCGACCATTCAGTTGCTGTCCAGGTACTAGCTCCAGGTTCAAATTCCAGCTCTGCTGCTTATCAGCTGTGGGATGTCAGGCAGGTCCCACCTGCAGAACACATAGCTCTCCTCCCCTGCTCTGAGATGTTCCCTATTCCCTGGGAACTGACCTTGGATATGGCCCCACGGTGACCGCTTGCCACAAGCTGGAAGCTGGTGGCCCCTCTCCCAGGCCTGTACCACCAGCCATGGGTCTGCTGGTCCCACCCAGAGATGCCTCTCCCACATACCCATTCCCTTCACACCCACGACCTCCACAGGAACCTGGGCAGGAACTCCTTGCTGAGGCTCTCTCAGAACCCCAGAAGCCACCTAGTAGGGCTCCCTGCCCCAGCCTTCCCCGCCAGACTCCAGGTGCAAGGGGCTCTGAATTGGCCACAAATGTGACCACCCACTCATGCCCCTCTGGGGACCTTTCTGTCACTGCATCCTCTACCTGCTGTGAGGCTGTTCTGACCTAACACCATCATGCTCCAGGGAACAGGAAGAGGGGAGGCCTGGGAGAGGGCAGGGGATACTGGATACTGGCTCAGCCTAAGTAGCCCTGGAGGAGCTGAAGGGGTGGGGGAGGTGCCAGGTGGCTGGTGCCTATGAAAAGCATGGCCAACATGAGCCAGGGCCCCTGGGCCAGGTGTCTTGGGGCAGCCCTCCCCATGACACTGACCTCCCCATATCCCCTCTCTGGGTGGGGGGAGGGAAGGGGTGCGGGAGACCCAAGCCAGTTAGCTGGCCCTCAGGCAGGAGCTCCTGCCACAGATTAAACGGCTTTTGAAAAGCTTCTCAAAAATGGAATTTTCTCCTGCAGGCTACAACAGAGTGTGTGTGGGGAGGGGGCAAGCAGGAGGGCAACAACCACCCCCCTCCAACCCTATGTCTCCCCACATAGTGGAGAAGAGCGCATTCCCAGACCTTACAGTGGGGGAGTGGGGTGCCAGGAGAGGCCACCTCCAGGCAGGGCCTGAGAAGGAAAGAGGTAGGGAGCAGGTTGCACTGGGGGTACAAAGAGGGGGCCTAGGCAGGGCTTCAGCTGGGCTCCCATGCATCTGTCTCTGTGTACCCAATTATGCTCAAGTGGCAGCCTCACCACGCTTCAGACACCCTCCCAGGAGCCCCCCCTTAGCCCCATGCATCCCCGCTGGGTGCCAAGCAAGAGGACCATATGGAGGGAATAATAAGACAATTAACTTTCCATTAAAGAATAATATATGTGGGTTTTTAGGGAGGCGAGTGGCAGCAATCCCTACCCAGCGGCATATTTCACACCCGCACCTCCCCCAACCCCGACGCGCCCCACATTCTGATCATCTATGCTAGGAGAGAAGAGGGCACCGCTGGGCCTCACTGGCAGGTGGCTGGAGGAGGGCGGGGCTGCATGGCAAGCAGGCGCAGAGTCCCTAGGACGATGGTTCTGAGGCTCCTGGAATCATGGGGAGGGGCTGGGATGGGCATGAGTGGGCTCCCTCACCTGACTCAGCACGTTGGCTGGGACAGCCGTGCTGGTCCTGTGTGAGTGGGAGTCCGTCTGACCAAGGAGCTGCAGGCCTGCCTCTCGGGGCGCATGCAAACCACAGTGCTCTGAGAGAAGGACCCACTGTGGGGTCTGGGAGTCACAACCGCTTGAGCTCCCCTTTCTTGGCCTCCCAGGGCTGCTTCTGTCCCCTGGCAGCTCCCGGAACACCAGCTTCCTTCCTCCTCCTCTTCCCCAGCCCCTCAAGAGTTCTAAGCTTCTCTGGCTCTCTCGGAGACTGCTAATCCTACCTGAGACACCCAGATGCCCAGAAGAGAACGCCCTCCCAGGAGCCCCCCGCTTCAAATGGGGGCCAACCACAGCCTCAGCCAGCACGCCTTGAGTCAATGTGCGAGTGTGCATGTGTTTCAGGAGTTGGTGGTACGAGCTAGGGGGAGAGGTGGGGGGGACAGGGAGAAGTCTGTCTCAGAGGCACCTACAGAGGGGCCCTGGCCCCCCCTTCCCTGAGCCTCTCAGGAGAAGGGCCCTCAACATAGCCAGGCTTTGGTCCTTGCCAGGAGCCAGCTCCAGATGTGGCACTCCGCAAATATTAATTACACATTCCCAGGGAGCACTGAGCAGACGGGGTGCAGGGATGGCCAGAGGCAGACAAGATGGGCTGGGACTGTGACGCTGTCACTGGTTCAGAAATGCATTCCTGGCTACCCACAGAAGTGGGGACACACAGACGCTATCGGTCTGAATCACCATGACTGTCCAGAGAAGCACAGCAGTGGGGAGGGGAGCAGGAGATTGGGTTCAGGGATATCTGAGTCCTGGGGTCCTGCTCTTTGTGGATGCAACTCAGCAGTCCAGGGGAGGGACTCCCCCAGGGTGGCTCCTCCAGGCAGGCCCCTGGCCTGCATCTCTGCCTTGATACTTCTCAACCCCACCATCACTCAGGACTGGCCTGTTGGGGCTCCGGGATGGGACTGGCTGGTGGAGACAGTTGGCCAGGACCTTGGTTTCCCCATTTGTATGATAGGACATAGGAGTAACCAGCAGCATGCTGCAGGGCTAAGGCCATCATGGGCGCTGAGGCAGCCAGGGAAGTGGACAGGGCTCTAAGCCATTTCTGCCCCAACCAGCAGGCCCATCCCAGGCAGCCTTCTCTCACCTCTGACCCCCTCTCCAGAGAGGATCTTCTCACTTCCTTCTGCAGAGACCCTCCAAGGAAGGTGCCTCACCAGGTCAGAAACCCATTTCAGGGCTGGTGCACCTAAAGATCCACCGGTTCTTCCTCATGTCTGACTATAATCTCTCCTGCTTTGCTCTCCTACAAGGTCCCTAGAGTTGTTCCCCTTCTACCCTTGACACCCAGTCAGAAGGGGGTAGGACCCTGGCTGTACCCATCAGAATGACCTGGGCTTCAGAGTGGGGAGACCACCCACCTCCACATCCTTCCCCAGTGAACCCCCCAGGCACCTGATGAATTATTCATCCTGATCAGCCTCATTATGTAAATAAGCTCAGAGCCCAAGCATATGCTCTCTGTTCTTCCCCCCAGGATGGAGACAATATGGTGCTGATGCGGGAGGGTACAGAAGGGGCTTGGGAGACCTCGCTCAGCCTCCAGGGACTCTAGAGGGGGAACACTCCAGTAGGGTCCACACTTTTGTGGCCTGTTCATGGCAGGAGTAGGCCAGGGCTGGGGGAGAGGTGGGGCTGGGGTACCCAGGGGGGCATGGCTCAGGAGTGTTTGGCTAAGCATGGGCGTGGGGATGGCACACGAGCACCAGGCCACTGTGGGAGCTCCTACTATGCGTTGGCCCTGGGGTTAGATGAGGAAACATGATGGGGTCTTCGCAGAGAGCCCACACACCCCACTGAGGTGTGCCATGGTTTCCAATCTGTAAATGGACCACAGTCTGCAGCCAGCCATGCCCCATGGGGTTGTGGTGAGGTGGGGAGGAGGAAAGTGCCAAGGCGAGGACAATGCTCCTGAATGCCACTGTCTGCAGTTCCTAAACTCCTGCAGCTGCCAGCTCTTGTGGCTCCCAGGTTCTGGGGGTGGAGCAGCCTCAAGGCTGGGGCAGGCAGAGAGGGCAGCCACGCAGGGGAAGAAGGCCAAGGGGGCCCAGATGCCAGGATCACCCCAGCTACAAGGTGTTTGGGGGCAGCTTAGTATCAGCTCAGGGAGGCCTGGGGAGGGGTGCCCCAATAGGGGCCAAGCTGTCAGCTGGGCAGAGCGGGCGCCGGGGTCCACAGGAGCATCGGCAGCTGGGTCTGCTGCAAGCATCTTCCTGACCCGTCAGAGCGGGGCACAGGCTGGGCACATGGCCCTCTCACATGCATTTGAAGGAGAGCCAAGGTAGCTCAGTCAGGGGTTGTGGGGGGTGGGGAGCTGACCAGTTGGTTCCTTCCTGCTCCCACAGGGTTGTCCTTTCTTTCTAGAACTCTTTACCTGCTCCCCTGCTACCCACCTCACCAGAGTGCGCTGTGCCAAGAAGCAGTCCCAGAGCTGTCAGTGGGAAATAGAGGCTGAGGAAGCAGGTGAGAAAAACTGGAGCAGGACAGACAGCCAGCAGCCATTGCTGGCAGAAGGATGCCAGGAGAAGCCGGGAACGCCAGGTCAGCACTTCTCCGCCTGCCTGCCTGCCAGGCTGGCCACAGCCACACCAAGCATGGCCCCTGCTCCAGCACAGCTCCCCACTTCCCCAGGCTCATCCTGGCCACGCTTCCAAGAGGGGAAGCATAGCCACAGGAGGAGCTGTGCCCTGGAACAGGAATCAGGAACCCCGGGTCCAAGCCTCAGCAGCTCTGCCACAAGCCAGCTGCGTGACTTTGGTTACCTCTGGGTGGATGGGATTGTGGGAAGATGTGCTCATTGCTGAAAGTACCTGGAATTGCTCAACTCCCATCAGAGAGGAAGGGAACAACACATCCTAGGAGTGAAAATGATCAATGAGGAAAACTCAAAATTGATTTCTAGAAAAGGGGGTGTTTCTGCGTCAGCCTGTCCACCGCCATTCTCACCAGCTCATCCTCCAGCCAGATCTCCTAGCCACGCCATGGACCAAGAATGAGGATCAGAGAGGGTCCAGGACTATCCCAGGAACACACAGTGGGTATGCTGAGCCGGGATTCCATCTCCGGTCCTCACCATTCAGGAAGCTGAGTGGTTCAGACAGACCTGAGTCTCAGGCGTGAAATGTATACATTATTTTCTCATTGGCAAATTTTCAGGGTCTGAGTTGCCCAAGACTATAAAATAAACAATATCCTCAAGCTGAGAATTCAAAGCATAGAAGATTCTTGACTGGAGGTGCACAGTTAACTCCTTATGTGGGGTACATCTTATGTCCCAATACAACACTTGGAAAGGCACACAACACATGTTCCAGGGAACTATCACTTCTTCAGTAGCCCACACGGCTGCACTTGGCAGTGCCCACTTAGAACCTAGTTAGTGCCGGGTGCTATTCCTGAGCATAAATTGACTTCTGTTCCAGAACAGCTTTTCCTACAGTGCCTTCTTTGGAAAGCTCTGCCAGCCTCCGAGCACGGCTGAGTCACTGAGAGTTCACAGGAAGAGAGTGGGATGGTGGTTACTGCAATTTGAGCCCAGCAACCAGGGAAGGGAGGTTCAGAGAGGCTGGGTCACCAAGGGGAGGATACCCAGCAAGTTGATGGCTCAGACCTCCAGACCTGGACTCTCCCTCCCCACCATGTTACCACCTCATTAGCCACCCCTGATCAGCTCCATCATATATCCACAGCCAATGTCAAAACACTCACTGCCACCCCCATTTCCTGGGCAGCTGCTATAAGCTAGGCATGGGGAAACGACCGAGGACAACACCCCATGGTAGCTGCCCCAAAGAGGGTACATCTGCTGACCCTGGATGTGACCAAGAGAGAGGGCAGGAACACAGTGGAGTATCTAATCACTGAGCCCCGGGCCTGAACTCTCGGCTGAACCACCAACAGTAACTCCATTTACTCTGCTGTTCCCAGGCCACCATCAGCAGGAGATCCTCATTAATCCCCTGCTTGATTCTGGTTGTAGCTCCTGGCCCAAGCCTCCAGAAACACGCTCCTCGAAGTCCCACACGTACCCAGAGTGTCACCCCAGCCGCTCCAAGAGCTCAGCTCCCCGAGCCTCTGCATTTCCACATAAAGAGCAATGGCTCAGGAGCCCATGGCCTGACAGCGACACATTTTGCAGCCTTCTGGGGGTGACGGATGGCCTGCTCTTCACATCACTATTTCAAACATTAACATAATCTCTCAGGATGAATGTGGTTGCTCGCGCCTAATCAATCACCCCTCCTGCCCCTTGATCCCTCATCTTGCCAAGCACAGGCTTTCAACTTGTCTCGTGCTGCAGCACCTTGAGTGGGCAGCACTGTTCTCCGGGGTTGTTTGGCCTGGCCACTAGACTCACTGCATGGACAATCCCGCTGGCTTCCACACAGAGCTGCATCCACTGGACCCTCCAGGGCCTGGGCTTCTGCCCCAGGCACTGCCTCAAACACAGACCTTACCTAACTGAAAACCGGAAACACCCGACACCCTGGCATCAGAGCTGACCAGGTACCGCTTCAACACAGTCACCTTGGGAAGAGCACACCATGACCCAGATGAGTCGCTGTTTTTCTAGTTATTTCCCCACCTCCCCCATGGGTCCAGCAGTGTCTCACCACACCAGGTCCTTGACAACGCCAAGCCTTCCTGACTCCTTATTTCTGAAGCCCTTTCCCATTCCCACTTGGAAGAGGGTCCCTGAAGGGAAAGCCAGCAGCACCAGGCTTACCTCGCGGAGCGGCTGAACGCCCCCAAAGATCCGCATCACGCCATCGATCTCCTGCTCCACGCGCCGGGCCCAGTGCTGCATCCTGCATGCAGAGAGGAGAGAGGTGTCAGAGGACCCACCTGGTGCTGGAACAGCCTAGCCCCAGACACCTAGGGCTGACCAGCAGCCACTACCCCTTCAGAACACAATTTTCACTAGAGGAGAAACACCGGCTAGGAACCAGAGTGCACCTGTGACTCCCTTTGAAGTCTAGACCCGGTGGCCCAGCTCTCCTCATGTACTGTCGGACAGCCAGGGAGGAGAGCTGCCTGGAGTTTAAATGCACTGAGGGAGGCCAGCAGCTCCAAGAAGCCTGTAGGGAGACTATTTTTCACCATGAAGAGCCAGCCCTTGATGCTGCTACTTTGAACATGGGGACTCTGGAAACCAGAGAGGAGAGGGATATGAGTGGGCCAGGTGGTGTCTGCTGGATCTTGGAGCTTCCTGTCCCCAAGGGTGGGTGGGTCCTAGGGAATGGGGGGGGGGGGGAACATGAGTCACTGCTGCCATCACCAAGTCACTGTGTAACCTGGGGCAGGTCCTTGCCCCTCTGGACCTCATCTGAGCCGTGGACATGGAGGGAGAGTTTCCAGCTCAGATGGCCCTCACCTTTCCAGCACCCTGGTAAACAGATGCTTATCTGAGGTTCATCACTGGATGCCCCACATGAACCTCCCACCCTAGGGTCCAGTTCAGACCATCCGCCCCTTTCTGGGGGCCCAGCAAGCCCCACGAGTCCTGCACCTGAGCCACCAGCCTGAGCAGGTCTCCGCACTGGTGTCCCCCTGAGCTCATTTCAACCCATCTGTGTCTCAGTTTCCTCCTCCAGAAAGTGGGGATAATTTGGGGCCACCTCACAGGGTATGAGAAGGACACATGAGAACAGGTGGGTCAAGGGTGCTGCACAGGATCTTTGTGAGTGGATAGGATGAACAGGTGGTCACACAGCCCTGTATTCTCAGCCCACACCCATGAACAGGGATGGCATTTGGGGAGAGGCCTGTCTGGGCTTTAACTGTGACCCCCCCTTCAGGCAGTGCCAGATCAGGTTAGCAAAATCACACTAGTCCTTGCCAGGGGCTGGCCACACAGATATTCTCCATACTGCCTGAGGTGCTCTGCTGTGACCAAGGCCCCCGGCCTACTGCATCTGAAGGGCACCTCAACTTCCCCATCTCACCAGACCCAGAATGAGGCCTTTCCAGAGAGGGCTCACAGGAGAATTACCACAAAGATTTAAATATTCCATGGGTCAAGCACACCCCACAGGGCAAGGTAGGGGTGGGGTGATGCCAGTGCCAGCCCCCCAGTCTTTAGAGGGGCACCCCAGGAGCCGTGGGATCTGTGAGATTGCATCTGGCCCCCACACCTGCCCTGGGCCTGCTAGCTCCCCTACCTACCCTAGCACCACTCGGGGCCAGGACTCTTCTAGATCCCTGGGTCAGAAGAGCTTGAGCCTCTACCCTGGCCTCCTGCCCCACGCCCTCCTCAGGCTTGTCACTGGGGCACTGGGCCTGTGCCATTGTGTGCACCCCACTCGGTTGGCATGGGAACTCAGAGCAGGAGGCGGGCAGATCACTAATTGCAATTTGCCAAGCTGAATGTCAGGACCGTGATGGAAAAAAAAATCAACATCAAAAGAAAGAGATATTAGCTTTGGCTTGCTGCTGGCTGAGCCACAGCCGGATGCCCACCTCTGCTCCCCACCACTGGGGAAAACCTAACCCTGAGCCCGGGCAGAGGCCAGACTGCAGGCCAGGTTACGAAGGGCAATCAGGCCTCAGCTGCCAGCCGGGGGAGGGCAGAGCCCAGCAGAGGATGGAGAGCCTGCTTGGCCCCCGGCTCCTGTCCACCAGACACTGATCACTTGGCCCTGGCTGTGGGTGGGCAGTGTGGCAGGTGGCTGTTTTGCACTCCTGAGACAGAGCTTGGGGTGGGGGTGGGCGCGCTGATGTTGAGATGGTCTGCTGCACAGTCCTGTGTCCAGCTGGGCAGGTAGTACATGAACGGGTGAGGTCAAGGAGCTGATCTCCAAGGGGAATCATTAGCTCTGCCCTGGCCCTGACCCTGACTTCAGCCATTCACTGGTCTAGGGGACAGAATGCCAATTGTAATCCTTCCTGTGACTAATATGTACAAGGGCGCCCAAGGTGTGGTGCCAGCATGTCACCTGCTCTCTCACTTCAATCCTCACAAAGAAGCAAACATTATCATCCCCAATTTACAGATGAGGAAACTGAAGCACAGAGGCTTTAAGTGACCTGCCCAAGGTCACTCACCCAGAGACAAGTGAACACAGAACTTGGCCCAGGAGTGTGCTGGAGTCAGCAAGAGCCGAAAGTGTACACTTCTTACCACCTCTGCGTTCAGTGTCGTCACCTTAGAAGCTTGAAATCTGCCATAGTAGGAATATTTATACCACAGAAATGGGCAAATGCCACCCATCAGTTTTTTGCCTGGAGAGCTAATTGTAAACATTTACTAGCTTGGCACTGATTCGACCCCAGGCTGTTGACTCTTTTCTAGTGTATCTATAGGTCTTTGGTTCAAGGATTTCTCAGATAAGTAAAAGAAAATTAATTGGAAGAACAGACATGGATGCCAAATTTTTATTTTGTTAAGACAACACATTATTATTATAATCACCATCATTTCATCCAAAAAGGCTATTTCAACACTAAAAGAAATTTTAGAAGAGTGAAATCTCAGGATAAAGTGCAATTCTTCCCAAGACACGCACATATTCACTCTCCTTCTCTCCCTCTTTCTCTCTCTCTCTCTCACACACACAAGCACAGCATACACAGGCGTGCGTGCACACACACACACACACACACACACACACACACTCTCTCTCTCTCTCTCTCTCTCTCTCCTCACTCCCACTCCCAGGCTGAGTAGCTCTAGACTCTGCTATGGGCTGCAGAGACTGGCCCACCCATGACACAACAGGACACACACACTCTCCTGGGGTCCAGGGGTGGCTCTAGCCCTTGGTCTGGCACACTAGGCCTGATGGGTCGACCCCCAGCTACACTGCCCATCAGCACAGCGCCCAGGTAAACAAGTTATTCTGATTATTTACCTAAACCAAACCCAATTAGAAAGGCAATACGTGTGTCCAAGAGTTTAAAAGAACATGATAGATCATTCATTTCATTGTCATAGAGACACGAGTTGTGTGTTTGGCTGGTGTCCCAGTGCTGGCTCCCAGGGGTGACACATGGGACCGAGGAGGCCAGGAGTCAACTATGCACCTGCAGTGTTCCTGCTCCGAGGCCAGAGAAACCACCCACCAAGCCAAGACTAACCCTGGCCAGGCACAGTCATCCTCACTCCAGCAGAAGGGCATGAGGGGAAAGGATGGGGGGAACGCATCAGGATCCACAGCCCCGAAGGATCAAAGGAAAACTGACCAAGACCTACCTGGGGTCCCATCAGCCTGGGCCATGTGCCTGGCTCTCCCAGTGCCTCTCTGGTCAGGCAGTGTGGTCAATAGGTCACCTTCCCAATGGGGTAGACCCATCTGCTGGCTCCCCACATCCCTGTGATTTTCCATGCTCTTCACTGAGAAGACTGCTTATCTCCAAGTGTCTCTAAAGTGCCAAATTAGCAAGACAGTGAAGAGAGAGTGTCTGGGAGGAGGCACGCGCAGTGAGGGGCCACGGCCAGCATGATGACTGGTGTGGGAATGAAAAGCTGAGGACAGAGCCTTGCAGCACCATGTCCTCCAACTTGTCTGAACAGAGAGGGTGCAGGCCCTGTGCCCCAACTCCACAAACAAGAAAACTGAGGCCCCTGGCAAGGATGGGTGTGGGGCCACGTACTACAGAGAGAAGCCAGACCTGCCCTCCTGGCTCCATCAGCTCCAGGACCCCACCCTCCAGGACAACACAGCCTCTGAGAAGCCTCAAGGAGAGGCTACTCCTGCCAGCTGTATGATCTCAGAGAGTTCTGACCTCGGAGGTTCCCCTTGGAACCTCAGCCTTCCCATGTATAAACAGGGGTAATAATGATTGGCTGAAGAGCGTTAATGGACAAATCCACATAGCAACCTTGATGGGCAGTATTATTACTGAGCAGTCCCCTGAGGGCTAGAAACACGTCCAATCCAGCTCTCCTCCCGCAGTGCTCAGGAAATCTTCCCTGAACGCCTGCGCTTGCAGGGAGGAGGCACGGAGGGAGGGTGCTATGGAAAGGATTCCCCTAGTGGCTCCCTTCAACCCCCTGCTCCCCAGGCTGAGAAAGTCCGGGATTAGGCACGGGGCAAAGATGCATGTGTCCCAGGAAGGGCAGGCTGAGGGCAGCCCAATGGGAAGAAGATGACACCAGGCCCTGTGGGACACCAGCCTTAGTCTTCAGGGCACGTTTCAGAACCAGGAGGAGTATGTGAGGGAAAAGGGGTTGTCATCATTAGGCAAGGGAGCAAAGTCATCCACGTGTGGGGTGAGGAGCTGGGGCTGAGGACCCCCTTTAGCAGACAGAATCACTGAGACCCCCGCTAGAAGGCTGGGGAGGCCCCGGTCAAACTACACAGCAGTCAAGTGGAGGCCTCCAGCTCTGAGGTCAGCTGCACAGGCTCCCCCAGGACACGAGTGGGCAGGAGAAGAGGAGCAGGGGAGGATGGAGTGGGGAAGGGGATGGGGGAGGGAGGAGGAGGGCAGAGAGGGATGGGGGAGGGAAGAGCCCGTGTGCAGATGTAGCGGCATAGACTAAACTGTTGCCAGTTAATTTTATACGTGAAGTTGTTGATCAGAATGTGATTTAATTGTACAGTATAATCCAGGCTTTTGGAATAAATTATGCAGAAAACTCATCTATAATTAAACAAATCAAAAAACCAGAGACAGGTGACACTGCAGGTTCCCTCTCAGAGGGCATGGGTGGGTGTGGGCGGCCGGACTCTGCAGAGGGGCGAGAAAGGAAGGGGAAGGCTTTGTTCAAGAGCAGAAGGGGAAGGCCCAGGAGAGGCCAAGGCCTAGGAAGGGAGAGGGTCTCGTGACCCCCAACCTCTACCTCTGCAGGTCTTCTCACCACTCCCAAGGAGGCATTTTTTGCCATCAAAGTCCTGCTGCAGGCTGCTTCCACCAGGCAGACTGCCTGGATAAACCCCATTCCACTGGGGGCCTACAAACAGTCTATAGCCCTCCCCACAGCTCAGCAGGGCAGCCATCGTGGCAGGGTGGATGCTGAGGGTGGAACAGCAGGTGAAGCAGGAGTGGTGGATGGCAGGACAGGACTGGACTGGGGCAGGTGGGGGGTGTGGGGGAGCGGGCACAGTGGAGGCCACTTGCTGCAAGGGCACTGTGAACCAAACTTGGCAATGGCGGGGGCCCACAGGTCTCCTGCTTCTCTCGTGACAGGTTGGCCAATTATTCCCCCAGCTCTTGGGGAGGGAATAATTTAGAATAAAGCACTATTTAATTATTTTGATTATATTTCAGCTGGCCTTCCACCTCCCACCTTGGTACCTTCGCAGTCTACTGAAGAGGAAAGAAAAAAAGATAGGGCAGGAAGCGGCAGGTATGGGAGAGAGAACGGAGAGACACAGACATGAAGAGAGCCCAAGAGAGCCGGGCTAGAAGGCCTCCGTGTAAGGCTGATCCTGTCCCAGGAGGTGAGGATAATTGGTTGGTGGGCCAAGGGTCCACTCCCCAATCCAAGCCTGGAAAGAATGTGCCTCCCCCAACAGCCACGGGAAGTTCAGAGAGCAGCTGTGGCCCCTGCTAAAGCAGGGTTTGGGACATGGCCAGCCCCTCCCCTAGGCCACAACCCTGCTGCAAACAGCAGGAAGCTCAAGGCCACACCTCAGGATCATGGCATCTCCAGTGCCACCTCCCCCACGGGGTCCTCCCTGATAAAAGCAGGGTGATAAAAGCAGCCCACTTATCACCAGGGATCCTCAGAGACCCCGTGGAGCTGGGGAGGGGCTGATGCTGCTGAAGCTTGAATTAGCCCAAATGCATCAGCCTCGACTATGTGTGTCTTGGGACCCTGCCCAAATACTGCTCCTTAATGAGGTTATTAATTACGGGCTGTCCCTTCTCTTTCTTTGCCGGGGAAAAAGCTTTGCCTTCTAGTTGGCTCTCGGCTGGGAGGCAGCAAACCTGTGCCTCCCCCATCAGACTAACAGTGAACAGTCATCCAGCTTTAATTAGGGTGCCAGGTCCAGCCCAGTATTTACTCCTAATAGCCTGATGGGGGGAGGGGGAGAGCTGAGGGGAGCAGAAGGCCTGGAGCCAGGGAGCCACATCATGCAGGTCTGGGAGAGCCAGGCAGCCCATTTGGCCCAGAGAGGGATGGAGAGTGTCCAGGCTCACACAGCAAATGGCCACAGCACTCTACCACACTCATCACCATCAGGGCAGGATCACAGGGGCACCAGCAGTCAGGGAGGACCACATAGATGAGGCAAGCCAGGGACACGTGGGCTGAGAAGGGGAAGGGGGTCTCCCAGTGGTGGTCAGGAGGACAGCTTGGAAGGCCACCTGAGCCTGACTTCTGTTTCTGCCATGGTTAGCTGTGTGGGCCTCAGGTAACTTGTCTAGAAAGTGAACTGAAAAAGCACAAGGCGGTTGTATGTCAGTATTGTCACACCTACAGCCACAGGGTTCCTGAGCAGCCCCTCAGCAGGATCCTCCTCACCGAGCCTGGTCTGGGGTTTTCCAGCCTCAGGGAGAAGACCCTATGGGGGACTGCTCCAGCTTCCACGGGAGTAAATTCTGCCCCAGCAGCCCCTGTAGAAACTAGGTGAGGGGCTGGAGAAGGTACCAAGAGGTAGGGGAGATGGAATGAGGTGTGGAGCAGGAAGGAAAACGCTGGTCTGTGGGAGAGATCCGGATCAAGATCCCAGACCCAGGTTACAGGGTTGGGCCAGGGTGATGGCCTGGGTGGGGAGGGGCCCCAGGGCTGTCTCTCCTCCAGCTCCTGCCACAAACCAGGCCCTGTTCTGTGGTCCACACCCAGCTCTGTGGCTTGGTCTCTCCATGTCTCAGTTTCCCTCTCTGATCAAGGTGGGGTGGCCTGAGGCCTCCACAGGCCATTTGGGGATCCATTTCCTAAGGGGTCTGATTGGGGCCTTCTTGCCCGGGGCCTGCGTCACAGCAGTGACAGGCCAAGGCTCTCACTGCACTGCCTTAATTAATCTTCACAGCAGTCAGGTCATCATCCCCAGTCCTCAAAGGGGAAAACTGAGGCACAGCGCAATTGCGTGATGTGCCCAAGGTCACACAGCTAACGAACACCGAACAGGATGACACACACCTCTCCTCAGGGTGCCAGTCTTGAATGCCCAGCTGTCGGTGTGGCATGGCCACTTGGATGTCTAATGGGCCCCTTAAACTGAATGTGTCCAAAATCCAGACCTTGCCCTCCTTCTGGATCCTCACTCAGCTTCTCTACCCCATGCCCTGCCACCCCTGACTCAGCTGATGGAAGCTTCCTCCGTTTAGGTAAAAGCCTCAGGGTGACTTGGAACCTGCTTTCTCTCCCACCCACATCCAATCTCTCAGCAAGTCATGTTGGCTCCACCTGTACAATGTACCCGAATCTGCCCACTGCCTACCACCTCCCTGGCCCCCAGCCTGGCCTGGGCCACCATCTGCTCTCTCCAGGACAAGTGCGGTCACCAGCTCATTGGTCTTCAGCTTCTGCCCTCGCACCCACCTCCCCTGGTCTATTCACCTCCACATGCAGCCTGAGTGTCCTGTTGGAATCATGTCCCTCCTCTGTCAACCACGCTGCAGCTCCATGGCACCAGGGGAAAGGCAAAAACCATCCAGTGGCTGTACTCCCAATGGACTCCTTGACTTCGCTTCTCAGGCCACACTGGCCTCCTCACTGTGACTTGAACACACTCGTACACTCCGTGCACAGCCCTTTGCACATGCTATTCCCTCTGCCTGGATCAGTCTCTCCTCAAAAGTCCATGGGGCCCCTCTCTCACCTCCTTCAGTGAAGTCCATCTTGCCTCCCCCACCATTCTAAGCTGCATCTCCCCCAGCAACAACTGATCTGCAGGTGCCCCTGGAGTTACTGTTTTAGCTAGTATTCCATCAGACCTCTTCTCTCTTGTTTACTGTCTGCCTCTGCCCTGGGCTGTGAGCCCTAAGGGAGGAGGCTCCTCTCCCCAGCCAGGAAGAACAGACCCTTTGCTGAGTGAATGCACCTCCCCAGAGTAGGGGCCGGCCTCCCCAACGTCCTGCCCTAGCCTGCGTGTGGCCAGCCACAGGAGTGGGCAGGTGGGTTGTGCAGTGGAAGCCTGCGGAGGGGCTGGAAGAGCAGTGGCTGCCCCAGGGCTGGCCCAGGAGGCCCTCTCTTTCCCTGGCTCTTCTCCGTATGAATTATTAAAGCTCATTTATGATGGGCCTGCCCAGGCTTGTGGCTTCCGTGCATAATTCATGGCTCTCCCAGAAAAGCCGGGTGCTGGAGCAGCCACTTCTTCCAGGAAGCAAGGAGAAAGTGCGGGGAGGGAGTAGCCGAGACCCAGGCTGTCCTCCACCCTCTCTGTCACCTTGTCCCCATCTCGGACAGCCCAGCACTTCCACCCACCCTTGCCCCATGATGCCTTCTGCACACTCGGATTCTGGTTCCCGGGGCCAGAGGACATGGGCTTTGTGCAGGCTCACCCACTTCCCTCCCTGTGCCTCGGTTTCCTATCTGTGGACTGATGGAGTTGGTGGTTTTCAAACTGCAGTGGCAGCAGAATCATCTATCTCCATTCTCCTGGTAGCTGAGGCTCATGGGTCTCCAAAGTGCCAACACCCAGGTGTCACTATTTGTAAATTTCCCAGCAATCTAGAGCTGGGACTTAGCAAGAGGGGCTCATGGACCAGCTGAGGCCTCCCAAAGCATAGGGTCCAGGCCAGAGACACAGGGCATCTGCAGCCACTCTGCCCAGGATCCACCGCCTGATCCCCAGGTCCGGAGCCACCTGCCCTAGTCGCTGACATAGATCGTGGGCATTATGGGGTCTGCAGCACCTCCTTCCCTCCCCAGCACGTTCCCCAGGTAGTCAGGCACAATGCAAATATAACACCTGCCCAGGCCCATTAAATAACAAACGGGTAAAGTGAGGTTCAGGAGGCTGGTTCTCAGGAGGTGGATATATAGACACAGCCTTGTGTACCCAGCCAGGTGCTGTGATGGGGGCGCTATGTCCAAGCCTGGTCTCAGGAGGTGCAAGCTAGGGCTGAGGCACCTGTGGAGGTCACCAGGTGAGTCAGGAGGAAGCCAGAAGCTCCAGCCACCTGTTCCAGCCCCATATCAATAGCTGAAGCCTGACTGGAAGTGGCAAGGTAGGCCCTGTCCACACGTCACCAACCATTCTAGTCAGATTCTGTGATTCACATGTCCCTATCTCCCTCCTGCACACCCTCCCCACCCCCCAGCATGAGTCAAATCCTTGCTGAGCCACAAATAGCTGTCCTTTGTGTGCATCCTTGACTATGGCCTCCTGCTTTGAGGGGGACAGAGAACCCCCCTCAGAGTCCTCTGTTCCTCCTCAGGGCAGAGATCCCCCCATGGAAGCTGGCAGACGCCCGGAGGACACGCAGGTACAGAGGACAGGCAGAGTAAAGACCAGAAAAGAACTCAACCTATCAAGGCCAGCTTTGTTCTCTGGTCTTGTCCTCCCCTCCCTGGCCAAGTCACCTCCACCAGAAGGTCTTCCTGAATTTCCCCCACCCCCCTCTCAAACCCATAGTCTTCACCCCAATTTACTGACCCTTGCCTTAGGTTGGGGCTGCAGCCAGTTCCCATCACCAAGCTCCCTGCAGAACTTAGCTTGCAGCCTGGCAAAGAAAAGTCTTTTGCAAACACTTGAGGATAGATTTACTGGAACAGTCTCCCCTCATCAGACTGGTGCCTGCCCTGCCTACTTTCCTCTGCAGTGGGAAAGAGGCTGGAGGGCAGGGCTGGGAAAGGGCCTCCAACTTCAGCAGGCAGCAGAGCACCAAGGAAAGGGACCGAAGACTCAGAGCACCTACTGCATGCCGGGTACTCTGTGCAAATCCCCCCAAAGTCACACAGCACCGTTGGCTAGATGCAGACCAACTCAGGCCCACTTCATGGATGAAGACTCTGAGGCCTAGGAGGTGAAGCAACACACCCAAGGCCACGCAGCCAGTGCGTGCTGAGCCAGAATTTGAACCCAGCAAGTATGGCTCCAGAACCCAGGCCCTGTCCCCTGGGCCATAAGGCCTCCTTAATCCCAAGGTGTAATCCAATGACCAAGATTTAGGAAAGAGGGTGCAGGTAAGGGACACCCCTCATTTATGACCTTTTCCATCTTTGAGAAGGGGTCCACTCCTACATCAGGGCCCCCACTGCCTCTTCAAGCAAGCCAAGGCCAGGTACAATCGGGAAGTCCTTCCTTCTACCCCACCAGAGCTATCCTGCTGTAGCAATGTTGTCTCAGCAGTGCAGAGCTCCCTCAAATCACTCCCATTAGGGAGACTGGCCCAGGTAGGGTGATATGCTCACTTCATCTGGGATTTGCTCCTCCCTAGTGCCTGGCTTCTCAGAGCAGGCCAAGCTGCATGTAAATCGAATGTGAGTGCTCAGCCTGCCTTGACATGCACCGTGGGCAGCTTACTCTGGGTGCTCTGTGGCGAATCCTTTAGCAATGCAAATCCCCTCTGCAGGCTATGCAGTGAGGAGGGGGCTTCAGGTGCCACCCTAGCAGCCCCACCTCCTTCTGAGGGGCCCCAGGCCAGGCCAAGAGGAGCCACCACCTGGTGAGCCTGTGTTGTCCTCAGGGCGGGCCTGAGGAGAGGCAGGCCAGCCAAACCCAGCAGGGCTTACTGCAGACAAAACACTCTGCAGATGTTTCCAGCCTCTGCAAATCCCCTACTAGCTCACTCACTCCTCATTCATTCACTCATTCATTCAGATGGTTACTGGGCAGGGATATACTAGTGAGCAGAGCAGATGCAGGCTTGCCCTCAGGAGCCTGGAATTCAACCAAAGCAGTAATCTGATCTGATCCAGACTCCATGGGTAGAGGGAGGAAGAGGCCAGCGAGCCTTGGGGTGGGATGCACGGCAAGGGGCCTGACCCAGCCTGACCCCGGTGAAGGTAGCACTGCAGAGCTGGAGGGAGTCCAGACAAAGGGTACAGAATGTGCAAAGCCCAGCAGTGAGCTCTGCACACAGTGATGCCCCATGAACAGCCACAGACCAACCAGGGGCACCAAAGCAGGCTGCTCCCACACTGAGGCCTGCAGAGTTTCACCCTCAAGGATACAGTGAGCAAGCACCTCCATGTACTGGGTGATGGAGGGTGGTGGGCTCCTGACGGTGGGGAGATGAGGAGAGCGGGCATAGGCTGTGGGCGGTAAACTAAGGTACAAAGAGCAGGGCGCTCTGCTCAGTCCTCGGCCTCTGACCTGGGCAGGCACCGCTCAGCCAGGGCCTCTCCAGAGGCACACATCCAGATCTGACACATCGCCAACAGAACGCCCAGTCCACACTTCCAACTCAACGTGTCCCACACCTGATCGTCTCCCGGACCCACTCTTGCCCAGCCTCGTCCAGCTGAGTGGGCAACTCTGTCCTTCCAGCTGCTCAAGCCAAAACTATGGGGTTACCTGGGACCTCTTTCCCTTTCTCACACCCAGACCATCGTCACCATGGCCATCACCCTGGTCCTCCTCTGCTCACACCCCTCCCATGGCTCCTACCTCACTCAGGGTGATGGCCAAAGGCTCACACTAATTTAATGGCCCTGCCTGACCTGGCCCCCACTGCCCTCTAACCTCCTCTCCTCCCACTCTCCCCTTCTCCTCCTGTTCTAATCACATCCCATCTCAGGGCCTTTGCACTGGCTGCTACTCTGCTTGGAACACTCTTCTCCCAGATACCCATGTGGCTCCGACACTCCCCTCCTTCCAGGTCTTGCTCAAATGTCTCCCTTTTAGTAAGGCCCACTCTGACCTCCCCCTGCCCCAGTTAATCCCTCCCCTTAATTTAGCCTGTCTCTTCTTCATGGCATTTATCACCTTCCAACACAGAATGTCCTCTGTCAGTGTCACCTCCCTGGACTGTTGTCTGCCTATCCCTTGCCTGTGCCTGGCACATGGCGGATGCTCGAGTGTTGAGAGAATGAGTAAACAGCAGGTTGTGGTGAGTGTTTGTGGAGGGAATGAATGTGCCCACAGTGGGGGAGCCATTGACTGGAAGAACTGGGTGGGAGCCTCAGGCTGTACCAGGATTTCTCTGGGCACAGTCTGTGTGGTCAAACCCACGGGCTGCCCCACAGCCCTGCCTGACACCCAAGGACAGCCCTCTCCAGGCCCTTGCGTCCCCCTTGCACTGACCTGCAGGCCACCCATGCCATGGCATTTGACCTGTGTTTACACAGACCAGCTCACATGTCCCCAAGGCCCGTCTGTGAGAAAGGCAATAGGACAGGCTGCCTCTCCCTGTTTCTCAGATGAGGAGAGCAAAGCTCAGAGTGGCTGCCCATCAACTTTGTAAATTTTATATAACACAAGGTTGCCAACTGCTTGCCTTGCTGGGAGATACATTTAACACATGGCCCCTACCTCTGGGAGTGCTCCCTCTGGGGAGAGGAGGCCCCGGGCTCCATGAGTGTGGGAGCACCAGGAAGGTGGGCCCTCTACATGAGGGGAAGGGGAAACAGACTGGCAGGGAGGTGCTCTTGGGAACTGATTCCACTCATTCATGCACTCCATAGACACTAATTGGTGCCCATCACAACCAAGCCCTGGTGCAGAGCCTCCTGGCCTGGGCATCCCAACACTGCCCCGTGGTTTGTAACTTGTGTTCTCGACCCCCAGGGCTGGTGGCAGCAGAGAGCACTGAGCCTCAGCCCAAAAACAGAGGTTGGCCCCCCATCTAGATGCAGGCTCCAGCAGGAAAACCCTCCTGCTGCTGCTCGAGCCAGAGTTGCCCGCAAGTGCAAAGCACTCACCATTTTCCTGAGTTTTCTTTTTTGTGTGTGTGTGAGGAAGATTCGCCCTGAGCTAACATCTGTTGCCAATCTTCCTCTTTTTGCTTGATGAAGATTGTCCCTGAGCTAACATCTGTGCTAATCTTCCTCTATTTTGTATGTGGGATGCTGTCACAGCATGGCTTGATGAATGGTGTGTAGGTCCGCGCCCAGGATCTGAACCTGCAAAACCTGGGCTGCTGAAGTGGAGTGCACGAACTTAGCCACTGTGCCACCAGGCCAGCCCCTTTCCTGTATTTTTTTTTAATTTTCATTTTTATTGATGTCTTAATAGTTTATAACATCGTGGGGTTTTAGTTGTACATTATTATTTGTCCATCACCATATGGATGCATCCCTTCACCCCTTGTGCCCATCCCCCACCCTCCTTCCACTTGGTAACCACCAACCAGTTCTCTCTGTCCGTGTGTTCGTTTATATTCCATGTATAAGTGAAATCATGCAGTGTTTGTCCTTCTCTCTCTGGCTAATTTCACTTAACATAATACCCTCTAGGTCCATCCATGTTGTTGCAAATGGGACAATTCTGTCTTTTTTATGGCTGAGTAGTATTCCATTGTGTGTATATATATATATATATATATATACCACATCTTCATTACCCAATCATCAGTTGAGGGACGCTTGGGTTGCTTCCACTTCTTGGCTATAGTGAACAATACTGCAATGAACATAGGGGTGCATAAGCCTCTTGTGATGGTTGATTTCGTGTCCGTTGGGTAGGTGCCCGGGATTGGGATTGCTGGATCATAAGGTATTTCTACTTTTAATTTTTTGAGGTATCCCCATACTGTTTGCCATAGAGGCTGCACCAGTTTGCATTCCCACCAGTAGTGAATTAAGGTTCCCATTTCTCCACAACCTCTCCAACATTTGTTGTTTTTTGTCTTGGTGATATAATCCCATTTTAAAGATTAGGAAACTGAGGTATAAAATAACTCAAACAAGGTCACATATGGGGCTGTCTTTATGACCTTCAGCTCCTCCCCTCCTCAACCCCTATCCCCGACCAGGCTTTCTAGCAGACAGCAGGCAGACACAGAGAGGCCAACAAACAAAGCCCACAGCTCCGGCTCCCTCTACACAGCCCCATGAAGTCCCCACCCCTCTCCATTTTAAAGTAATGGCTTCCTCCATACGCCACCAGTCTGGAAATCACCTGTGAAATATATTTCCACTGGCACTGGCTCGGGAGCCATGTAAATCACCCAGCTTAATGGCCTCTGGGATTGGTCCCCGCCACCCTCCCCAGCTGCTCTGTGCCAGGGAACTTGGGGCTGCAGGGCACGAGGCAGGCAGGGCCCCCGCCATGAGGTGTGAGCATCCCAAGGCATCCCAGGTGCTAGGAGGCACTGCCCAGAGGTGCAGCGGCCTCAGGGAGCATGACAGCAGGAGAAGGACAGGGCCTGCCTGGAGCTTTGGGAACTGGGGCTGGATCGATATGGGTGAGTCTCTCTCCCACCCCATCCTCACCCCTTGTCCTTGTCCCCCCATCAGTGGCTTACCCTCAGAGGAAGGTGGGTCCGGGTGCTCTTCCCAGGACCTCCACAGCCCTAACTGGGGCAGCCCCAGGGCCATGGGAATGGCCAGGGACCCTGAAAGGGCCTGTCAGAACTCCATCTGGAGTATGAGCCCTGCCCCACCTCCCCCACCCCGACCAGGGGCGGCGTCTAATCACCGATCGGATACCACCTGGAGCACCGGCCATGCATGCTTATTATTTATTCTGCCTTGCTTCCATTTCCTCTTCATTGACATCTCCCCCACAGACTGTGAGCTCCCTGAGAGCAGGCCCAGCACACAACTGAGGTGTGGGGTGGACCTGGGCAGGGAAGGGGCAGTCAGGAGGCTGGGCCTGAAACATGGACAGGCGGCGGAGCCGTCAGCAGGGTGGGCAGGGCATGAGGAAATGTTCAGGCAGAGGGGCAGTCGGGAAGGAGTGGGGCACAGCTGAGGAGGTCCAGTGATTTCCTTGGGACTGACTGCAGACTCTAGCCACCGGCCACATGCACAGGCATCTGGGAACAGCTGGCTCCCACAGGGACCACAGCCAGGAGACTCCCCAGAACCAGTAGGCCAGCCCCCACCCCCTTTCCCTGGGAGCCTCAGTCCCCCTTGCTGGCAGAGTGGGGGGCAGGGGCAGTCCTGTGTTTACCTTCCTATCCCCTACGGCCATGGTTCTCTACCTTGGTTCACCTGGGTGGCTCTGGAAAAATGCTGATGCCTAGGCCCTGCCCCCACCCAATTAAATAACACAGCCTATGGGGCCCTGGACCCCATCCTCACCTCTCTCCCCAGGGCAGCCCTTGGAGGCAGCCTCTGGGCTGGCGTGACCCCTTAAAAGAGAGCTACAGAAGGGTATGTGGGGTAGCCTTTGCCCTCCGGCACCAGCAAAGCCAGGCCCATATAGGGCCCTGTCCCAGACCATGGAAAATCTGCTCCAGCTTCCACAGACACCACTGGCGCGGCCTGCAGATATCTGCACAGACTCTCTGCTCAGCAAACATTTTTTTGAGCACTTGGTGTGCGCTAGCTTGGAGCTCCAGCCAAGGACAAGTGGCCACTGCCCCTGCCCCTCCCAGGCACACACCCCTGAAGGGGAGGCAGCAAGGTCTATTGCAAGACAAGAATAAGGGAGCCTCAGGCAGCCTAGCAAGCCCCTGACCCACTGGGGAAGTCAGGGGAGGCCTCAGGGAACAGTGACTCCCAGCCAAGCAGTAAGGGACAGGCAGAGGTCAGCTGGAGGTCCTGCTTGGGGCTGGCAGGGCCTTTGCAGCCCACCCAACTCCTTCCCTCCTTACTCCACACTCAGTGCAGAGTAGGTGCTTGTTAAGCCCCGATGGAAGGAGATGGCTGCTGCCTCAACAGGTACTCAGTCCTGAGGGCAGAAATCCCCTCCTGTGCCCACCCCCCTGCCCATCAGAAGCAGCCCCCTTGGCTGTGGTCTCCATAATACCAGCTTACGGGGGAGCCAATCAATGACAGCCCAGTCCTCTCTGTAGCGAGTGGACACAAGTACACCCCATCCTGCAGCCACCCCTGCCCAAGATGAGAATGAAGCCTCACAGGCAGCACCCAGCCAAGTTCAGGCCCTCCCCTTGGCCATGTCCACGGGTCACTTCCTCTGCTGCAGCCCATTAAGGCCAAGTCAGCTGCACTGCTCTGCAGCAGTGGGACACGCCCCTCTGTCAGCATCCTCTCAGCCCACCCAAGCCCTCCAAGGAACTCAGGGGGTGCCACAGGCCCAGCGAGAAAGCCAGTGGCCCCCATGAAACAACACTCCAAGGACCTCAGCCTGATGAGAGAGGCAACCATTGCAGAGGGACAGGTACGATGAAGAGCGTGGGAGTGTGGGGCACCCCGAGGGTCCTGTGGTCTGGGTGCTGCCTGGAAGAGGTGAGCTGCAGAAGGGCTGTGTGAGGCAATGGCTGAGTGCTCGGAGCCAAGCACCAAGCACCAAATCCTGCCTCCAACACTCACCATCTCTGTGATTTCAGCATCACTTAGCCATGCTGAGCTTCAATTTTCCTTGTCTGTGAAACGGGAATAAAAATGGACTATCTCATTGGATAGCAGATGTGAAATACACTACCCAGGGCCCAGCTCATAGTGACTGATGATGTGGATAAAATAACTACACTTCCTTTATAAATGTTTCCTCGAGCACAGACACCCTCCCATCCCTTCCTCTCCCACCTTCTTCCTCAGCTCCCACCCCCACATTCAAGCCTCTTGTCTGATCCTGCAGCAGATACTGCTTCCCCTCCTCCATCATTCCCCCGCTTCTTGTTAACAAAACCCAAGTCTGCAAGAATCTCTCCCCAAGGTGACCTTATTCTTAGCTCAAGGGTAAATCCTGATTAGCCTGAGCCAATCACAATGCACCATCCAACTACCAGTGATTGGTTTAGAGCAGACATATGACCCAGGACTAGCCAATGAGGTGTGAGGGGAAGTTGGCTAGGGGCTTCTGGGTGAGGTTTCCTAGCCTCTTAAGAGGAACCCAGAGGAACTACCTCCTCTTTTACTCCTAATGTCTGGTACATGTGATACGTGGAGCTGTGGCAGCCATCTTGTTGCCATGAGGGAAGTCAGCCACAGACAGACAGCCACATCAAAAGTGAGGCCAGCCAGGCAGAGTGCAGGTGAGGACTTGGTCCTCAATGACAGCCTACACTCACCCACCTCTGGGTTCAGAGAATAAAGGTGATGAAAAAAATGATGAAACCATGATGAAAAAAATCATCACACTGGGGTTGCCAAGATGTACGCAGAAGAAGCCTCTTTTCCTTGTAGCCAAGTATACTCCTCGGACTCAGCTTTCGAGGGGGTAGTAGTCAGGTCAATGCTTACTCCTGGAAGGCCCCTGCAAACTGGGCACAGAGCTGGGGGAGGGAGCGCAGGGTTGGAGGAGAGGCCCAGAGGGGTTAGGGCGCCAGAGGAGGGCATTGGTTGGGAAGGCTCCTTGTCCCACTACTGAGGCTGAGCAGACCAGCTTGGTAGAGAGACATAGTGAGCAAAGGCCAGAAGGTGGGGAGGCCACAGCTCCTACTAGGACCTGCAAGTGGCTTGGCCTGGCTGGAGCCTGGATAGTCACAGAGCTAGTGGCCAGAGCCAAAGCCAGCCCAGATAGGGCCTTGAATGCCAGGCCGAGAAGTGGGGCTCAGCCCACGGCAGGCTTCGGGGGTGCAAGATCATAGCTTACTCTCAATGGGAGACACTCTAGCATGCCTGGAGGGTCCAGGAAAGGAAAGGAAGACTCCCAGGCTCTCACCACACTCACCCCGGCCTCAGCTCCCAGGGAGAAAGGAGAAACATCTGTCTGCAAGAGGCCACAGCACAGAGGCCTGTTCCGCCAACTCATTTCTCTTTTCTAATAAATGAAGCTGGGGGCAGGGCTGAGGTGGGTTGTTTTGTTGTTTGTTTGTTGGAACCGGTGGCAGCACCAGGCCTGACCTTTAAGGCTTCAAACGCAGCGTTTCAGGCAGCGCCGGTGGGAGGAGAACATGGGCTGCCGAGGGAAGTGATCAGGGCTAAAATGCCACGTCAGGCTGGAAATTCACAGCAGAGCAGGGGCCTCTACCTATCTCAGGAATATGCCAGCCCATTCATGCCCAACCAGCAACAGAGCTCTCCTTTCTGAGGAGACCCTGAAAGTCTCACTGACTCCAGAATGGCACGGGCATCGAGGTGCGCCCCAGAGAAACACCAGGAGCTGTGGCCTCACACACACGGGCACCTTGCTCTGCGGGGTTTGCCAAAGGGAGCCTCAAATTGCTCTTGCTTCCCGTGTCAGGAATGTTTTTATTTAAGAGAACATGTTGTATGTCATAGTGCAAGGATGGCCAAACGGGGTACATTCTTCTAGTAGCCTGTACTGAGCACTGCAGACTGGGCCCTGCCCACAGAGTGCATGCAGCCGTAGAAACGTGGGGCCTGAAGGCTCCTTTCCACCCCCTCAGACATCAGTTTCCCCGTCTGTACAATGGAGGCATCTGGGTCCCCAGGGGCTTCTGTGGCTGGGATACGTCCTTCTCAAGTCAAGGAACCATGCAAAGGCGATATTGCCCAACAAGATGGTCTCGCCCAGGCTTCCAGACCCCAAAGGAGCCCTCACTGGCTTTATAGGTTCCCAACAGGAAAACATTTGTGCCTGTTGCAGAAGTCCCCTCCTGAAATGCCAAGGACGTGGGCCATCCCAGCACTGACAACACACAGGCCTTGAGAATGCCAGGAAAGCAAAACTTACAGTTCTCTCAGACATCAGAATCCATCAGATCAGGGCCCAAACAGCCCCAAGGGCCAGCAGTCAGTGCAGAGCACCTAGACAGCCTTATTTATAAAGATCCAGTAAACAAAAATTCATCCTTGAAAGGAAGAGGCTTTGCTGCAGGTGCCCCAAATAGAGGAATATGTGGGGACCATCAAGCTGAGGTTTTTATACCCCAAATCGTGCCCGCAGCTGACTGCACAAATGTTTTGCTGGGAGCGAGAACCCCAAACCTATAGCAGATGCTTCAAGGGATGCCAGTCTACCTCCCTTCAATGTGCAAATGAGATGCACCCACTCCAAGAGGGAAAAACGCCAGCCCAAGGTCACACTGCAAGAGTTTCCACTCTGCCTGAGCTTCGACCTCCACACCCACCCTTGGACTCTCCACATGGGAAGGGCTGTTTGCAAAGATGCTACGCTTCACAAAGGACTTACCAAGCTTCTCTGAGTCCCAAGTCCTTCAGTGCATCTAAGTACCATCCAATTTGCAAAAATTTGAATTACAAGGATGCAGCCTCTGTGTGTTTCCTTTGCAGGCTGTCATCAAGCCAGCTGGTAGATGATCAAACTTTCCAGCTCAGCCTTAACTCAGGCTGTTCCCTACATAAAAGTTTGCAAAACACTGGTCCTAACAACCAGGCGGCTTTATTTCCCACTGCCAGTGCTTGCCCAGTGGAGCCCTGGCATTAACCTCAAAAGCGGGTACAGAAGGTGGGCACCAGGAGTGCATTCTGGGCGCAGAGAGATAAACTGTACATATGTCCACACATACATATGCACACACATGCACAAGCACACACCTACATTCACATTCACATGCATAAACACGTCCACACACCTACACTCGTGTATATATATGAGCATGCACGTACACACATATGCCATGCTAACAACATGCAAGCATGCACACACAGTCACACACACCCACACAAGCACGTGCCTTCATATACAGATGGACACTCATATAAGCGTGCACCCGCATGAACATACCCAACACATGTGCACAAACACACATAAGAGCAAACATGTAGACACTTCCACACACAAGCTTACATGTGCACACAGGCCAAGGCAAGGGCCAAGCACAGGAGGAAAGACCCAGAAACCACAATTGAGTCGCAGGTACCCATAGGGCCTGGCTGGGCAGTGGATGCTATGGACGATGGGACAGGTGCCTGGCACTTGGAGTGCAGGCCCTGCTGGACTGAGAACCCTCACAGATCCAGTCAGGATCCACAGGCCCTTATCATGCACTCCCTGGGGCCAGGCCCATCCCTCACGACCTTTTACACCCCAATCCTATGAGGCAGTGCAATCAAGGGAACCTGTTTTACAGATGAGGCCCCAAGACCCAGAGAGGCTGAGGAAGTTCCCAAGGTCACACAGCTGGTGAGAGTTGTAGCAGAGCCTCAGTGTGCATCAAGACGGGGACTCATTCAGAAAGACTGGCCAGCAGGGAAGGAAGGCATCAAGGCAGAAGCAAGGGGCCCAGGGTCTAAAGGGGGCAGGGAAAAGGGGCAGAGGGGGCAACTTCTCCTTCACCCACTCCTTTCCCCTTCATTTAATGAGAATTGTGTCCAAGGTGGGGAGAAATGGTTAATGATCAGCAGGAAAGACTTCTTATGTCCCTCACTCTCTGCTAAACAATTAGGCTGATCAGAGCTCAAAGTCAGTCAGTCTGAGAAGCAGCTTTGGGATGCCCAAGGTGTGGCCAGAGGCGAGAGGCCAGCACAGTAGGTTCAGGCTCCGCACACTGGAGGAGATGAGGCCCGGCTCATGGCTAGAGCCTAGTGTGGAAAGGAGCAGGAGGACCCAGGACCTGTCTTCTTAGGGCACTGCAATGTCAGAGTCAGAACGGCCCTGGAAGAGAGGAAACTGACAGCCAGGGGCAGGAGGGGGCCTTGTCCAAGGTCACCACCATGCAAGCTACCCAGCTAAGAGAATTGGGCTGGGACTGCTTTTGACAGGCTTGCTGAAGATTACCCCCACTTAATTCCAGCTAGACAGGGGCCCAGTGGCTGAGCCAACCAGACCAGCCCCAGAGGGATGGGGCCCAGGTGAGGTGGGAGGGGCACTAGGTGGTCCACGAACAGCACCAGGTCCAGGGACACCAAACCAACGGCCTGAGTCCCACGGTGGCAGGGCAGGGCCTGGCTGAGTGTTGCCTCCAGGTCCTGCCCGCATAAAGTCAGGGTCAGACTGTGTGGGCCTGAATGACAGCATCCTTGACTCCTTTAGGGTGGCTCTAAGAGATCCCTGTGGGGACCCTGGAAGCCCCCCAGAGGCATCTCAATTTGTGTGGTCACCTGCACCACCACCACCCCCGCCGCCCCTTAGCCACAGGCAGCTCAGGAGGCTCTTCAGGTTACACAGGACAAGAGAGGAAGGGAAAGGAAAAAAAGCAAAAACCACACATACACCTCCCTCTGGGAATACGAATATTGATTCTCTACTTTCTTGTTCAGACAGTAAGCACCAGAAAAAAGAAAAAAAAACCAACCTGACATGAAGAGAAGCTCCCCAGTTGGCTGGAGGGATGTAGCCAGCATGGGAAAGCCCCCCACCCTTGCCTTTAGAGTACCCTAGGCCCTAGGGCTCCCTCCTCAGGCCTGAGGCCCTGAACCCACTCACTCAAAGACACAGGTCACCAGTGCCCGAAGCAGATCTCAAATCTGGAAGCCTGCGAAGACAGCAGCAGGAGGTGGGGTGCTAGAAGGGGAAGGAGAAAAAAGAGACCATCCTCCACCCACAGACAACACCACCCTGCCAGATCGGCCCATGCCACATGCCTACCTGCGTTGACTTCCAAACCTCCAGCTGCTCCTTGAATAGTTCCCTAGCAATGAGAACTCTGATTCGCCGGCCCCGCAGGCCCCAGCTGTCCAGATGGCGCGAAAACCCAAGCATCTATAAGGTCCAAGTCCTCTGAGGTCCCCTCTGGCCTGACACAGCTGCCAAGGGACTAGAGGATCCATTCTCAGGTTTCCATTAACAACCCTCACCCCCACCCCCATGACCTTTCTCTCCAGAATCACACTGGAATCCAGAGGGGGAGACAGCATCCCAAGATGGAGTCTCTCCTGCCACTCCTCCATTCCAGCAGGTCTGGCCCATGATTCAAAGCCTCAGAGAAGGGAAAAACCTGGGCTGCAGGCAGAGGGGATCCATGATCGCCTGTGTACATGTGGGAGGGGGTGGAGATGGGCATGGGGGCTATGAGCACCGGAGCTGGCAGGACAGCCTTGGGCCAAGGAAGGCCCCCTCAGGGTTATCTGAGACCCAGAAGAAGACAGAGGGACAGAGCAGGAAAGGTGACAGCTGGGAGGTCCAGGCATGCCTCACACGTCTTAGGGCTCTTCATTTTCTTCCAAAGACTCAGGTTTTGAGTCCCCACCCCCAACTTCCTGGGCCTGCTGCCCAGATGTGCCCAGTCCCCTGGCAGGGCAGCTAAGTACCTGCAGATTAGTCCTCTCCCAGCCCTGCCTCCAGTAATTGTGGGGCTCTGGACAGGTCCCTTCATCTTTCTGAGTCTCTGTCTCCCCACCTGTCGGATGGGCATGACCACGCGTTCTGAGGTCAAGGTGGTAATGAGGGTAAGGGGCCTGGCCTGAGCTCAGTGAGGGGAGGCCACCATTAGCCTGGTGATGTTCCCCTCCATGGTCAAGTTGGGCTTCAGGGAGTGAGGGAGGGAGGTGGCCCAGCGTCTGTCCTCAAGAAGCTGATATCCCACGTGGTTGGGTACAGCCTGAGCTAGTGGCACAACCCAGAGGCCTCTGAGAGGTGCAGGTATGAGACCTTTAAGGAGGGATCTAAACCCCGGAGAAAAGTACGCAGTGACGAGGGGACAGCATAAACAAAGCAGAGAGGGAGGCACTCAGCCCATGGGAGCGATGTGAAAAGACTGGCAGGTGGAGGCCCATCAGGCTGTAGCATCAGGGTCTGATGCTATTGTTAACAACAGCTGCTATGGCACCCACCCACAGAACCCTCCCTGCCCAATAGAGGCTACACCCTCTCCCATTAATTCTCACCACCAGCCTCTTAGGCAGATTCTATTGTCTTAGTTGGGGAAACTGAGGCAAGGTCATCCCAATGGAGAGGGTCAGCTCTGGAGACCAAAGCTTGAGCCAGCAGGGCCTACACCTGACACCCAGCATGTCCCCAAACTGCCTCCTCCCAGGAACTGGCAGGGTCCACCCATACACATCTGAGGTGCCAGGAGCTGGCAGTGCCCACTGTACACAGGCAGAGTGGAGAAGGAGCACTGAGTGCAGAAGTGCTCACTCCACGCATGAGTCTGTCTCTCCTTGGGGACACCAGTGTGACTGAGAATTCGGGGTGAGATCCACCAGCAGACTGTGAGAGGATTCATCTTAAAACGGGCTTCCTCTCTTCTCAGGGACTAGCCTGACAGAGCTGGCCCTATAAAGGTGGGTCCTAGGGGGAGACAGCAGCCAAGGGTTCCCCCACAAATCCTCAACATTAGGAGGGATGGGAGCACCTGGCAGCTCTGCATGCCAGCAGTAGCAGCAGCGGGTCAAGAAGCCTCACCCCCTCCTCCCTCCTGCAAAAGCTGCGGCAGGTTGTTGAGGAGATGAGGGACCCAGATGTGTGATGTTGCCTCCTCTAATAGGGAGAGCCACAGGGAGGTGAAGACACCAGCTCGGAGGCCCAGACAGACACACGTCACCCACCATTAACTGTAGCTAGACTGACGCATGCCCCGTCGTGGGCACTTAGGAAAAGGAGCATGTACTCTGGCTGTCATTAATCTGCTGGGGGGGTCCAGACCCCTCAGGCCCCTCTCTGCTTCCTACCCACCAGAGGAAGGGAGGTGCTGGCCAGCACCATCACTGGGGCAGAGTGGGGCTAAGAGGGTCCAGCCAGACAGGCACTCCACCCAACACTCAGCCAGGACCCCCCCAGAGCAGGAGACAGAGAAACCCAGGGATGCTAGAGGATAGGGGACAGAGGTCCAAGAGATGACAAAAGAGGCGGGCAGGGAAGGCTGGGCACAGAGAGAGATAAGAGGGATGGGCAAGAAAGCAGGGGGAGGGGGTGGAGGGAGAACAGATGAGAGACCTGAGGAAGGCAGCAGGGGAGGAAGGAGATGCCAGGATTGAGAGAGCGAAAGACACAAGGCAGGCAAAGCAGTGACGGCTACCACTTGGCCAGCAGCAGCTTGAACGCTGGGGTGAGCAGAACTGGAAATGGGAGGAAGCAGGTGAAAGGGAGTGTGTGTGCTCTGACTCCATCTCCCCCACTCACCCCCAGACACACGAGTGCACGTATGCACACACGCGCTTGCGCACACATGGCCTCCTCCCTGTTTGAAACCCTGATCCAGGTCCAGGTGGGGTGAGATTGCCCCCCATCCCCAAAACCACAACCCTGTCCTCCCTCCCACGGTAACTCCTCTGCCTTCCTCCATCCAACAGCAGCCTTGGTCCACTCTGCCTGGTGGGCAGAGAGCCACACTGCCAGAGTGATGACAGAAACAACAGCTACCGGACCTCAACCCCACACTTGCTTAAAACCCAGCAGCTTGCGAAGCCGGGTCCTGTTACACCACCAGACACTGATGAAGAAATGGCTTTCTCTTCAAGGGCTCTCTCCACTGAGGGGTCGTCACACCAGTGCCGTGAGGCTGAGGGTCCCACTTCCCACCTCAGAAAGCCACCTGCATCAAAGTCTCATCCTACCCTGGCCACGCTGACCTAGGAGAGTTCAGGGAGGCCACCCACCCCTGAGCAGTGCCATGGCAGCAGCCTCAGCCTTTCATGTCAGTTCAACAAAAGCCCCAACTCCAACTAGCCATGGTTGTGAGAGTGGACCCTCCCTTGATTCCCTCCCATTCCTCCCTCCAAGGATCAATGTGCAGCCGCGTCTGCGGGACCAGGGCAGCTGAAGGGCGCTGGCTGTCACGGCAAACCCTGCGTGTCGTCGCACCATTAGTCACCTCCCCCTAGACCCTGAGAACTGCGCAGCCCCCACCCCACCCCCACTCTCATTCTCTAATTACGGTTTGCAAGACATGTCCCAAACCCTCAAATTAGCTCCAACTATATTGACAAGAGAAGAGCATCCAGCTGGAAATGTGCTGCTGCCATCACACCCGCTTCACCATCTTCTGGCTGGGGACAGAGGGACAGGTGTCCACTCTGGTCAGGGTCTCACAATGGCCTTTTAAGGGAGACCCATGTAGGCCCAACAGCCATCTGACCCCCTGCAGGCTGCAAGGAGAGGGGGTGAGGTGGGCTCCTGAAACTTTCACTCTAGGAGCTATGAAACAGCTAGGAAAAGAATAACTGTGGCTTGGCTTTGAGGAAAAAAGAGCAACAAAAAAATAACGCTTTTGCTCTTTTTAAACATTGTGACTTAAGTCCATTTTCATCACAGCAAATAAAAGACATTAACGCACCCACAAGCCCTGAACTTCCATATGACTCTCTTCTCCCTGTGCACCCCTCACATACACACACATACAAAAAATCCAGACGGTTGACAGAGGACACGTCCGTGCGGCACCTGTAATTTGCTAACTGATCACCCGCCTGAGCACAGTCAGGCTGTGCAAGGAGAGAGATGACGAGACAGAGAGAGACTCAGAGCAGTGCTGTTCAGAGTTTGTTTTTCCCTCATCAGGGAGAACCTATAAGCTGGAGTTGGCAGGTTTTGAGGCAGAACCAGGGGCTCCTATCCTTGAGCAGGACTGGTCTAAGGACGCAGAGCAAGCTTCTCCCTTTCCCTGAGGCCAGACCCTTCCCCTTGGCCACTAGCAGCCCAGCTACTCATTTCCCAACCCCCTGAGCCTGGTCACTGGTGAAGGAGTCCAGGGACAGGTGGTTCCTCAGACCCAGAGACAGATAACAGACAGCAAGGTGGTCATCGTGCCCCAAAGCTACAGCGAGGAGGGGTGTCAGGGCACTGACATAGTGCTGGGGCAGGGTGCCCACAGAAATAGCTGCTGTCCTAAAGCCCACATGCACTGAACACCCACTTCCAGCCCCAGACACATCTGGCCAAGCTCACTCCGAGGAGGATGCCCGAGTTTGTGGGCTCTTGGAGAGGGAGAGAAGGCTCAGAAGGACCACGGAGAACCCGCAGAAGCTGACAGGGCCAGGAGATACTATTACCCTGTTGGCAGCAGTAGCAGGGGCAGGCAGGGGTCCTCCCTGCCATTCACCTTCTGCCCCCACCGCAGCACCTTCACCGCTCAATTGAGCTCTCCAGGGGACTCCTCCCAGGTGGAGTGGGGGGGGGGGCTAGAAAAGGGGACATTGATCCCCTCTGTGGCACTGGCTACAACAAGAATGTGCTCGCATCCTCTGCACCCAGCCTTCCCCCTCAAAGGAAAAGGCCACCGGAGCCAGGTTGGAGGTGCCCCCCCACTTCTGCCAGGAAAGCGCCAGGTTCCCATTAGGGAGGAAACGTGGGGCAGACGCACGCGGCTACAACTCTGCTGCGCAAGGGTCGCTGGCTGCCCCCTCACCCAACCCCAGGTTCCCCTATCACCGGGACAGTGGCAAGGGAATCAGCTGACAAGATTGGACCCCCACCCCCACCCCATCCAGAGGCTTGGACATCTTGCTCTGCCCCGTTTGGGCGGTTGGGGGGAGAAGGGGCACCGCCGGGAAGTTTCGCGACGCAGCCAGAAGCGCCGCGACCGCCTCTGTCCGCCCTCTGGGCTTGGGGCCGCCACCCCCGGGCGCAGCGGGCAGTGGGACCCAGCGCCCCCGCCCCGGCGCCGGGCGCGAGGAGGGACAGGAGCGGGTCGGGGGAAGGAGGGGGCGCAGGACTCCGCCGGGGTCCGGCAGCCGACCGAGGCCACTTACGTGTGCTGCTGGGGGAAGCTGTAGGCAGAGACGCCGGGGGCGGCGAGCAGCGGTAGCAGCAGCAGCGGCAGCAATAGCAGCAACAGTGGGCGCGGGGGCCGGGACGCCTGGCCCCGGGCGCCGGGGCCGGGCCGGGGACTGCGGCCGGGCCAAGGGAGCGAGGTCCGCACCGGGCCGGGCCGAGAAGCGCCGCAGGTCCGAGCCGGCACCGCCATATTTCCATTCAAGACGCGGCGCCGCGGGGCGGGGGGGCGGCGGCGGCGGGGTGGGGGTACGCGAGGGGCGGGCGACAATCCGGCCTCTCCTCCTCCGCTGCCTTCTTCGCGCGGGGCCTCCGGGGCTGCACGGGCCGCGGCGCCTCTGCGGGCCGCGCGTTGAGATCTCTCCGCGGCGCCGGCTCGAAGCGCTCTGAGCGCCTGGCCCGGGACCGGCGCTCAAATAGCGGTCGCCGCCAACCTGGCGGCACCGCCCTCCTCCCTCCCTCGCTCCCTGACCGGCCCGCCCCCGCGCGCCCCCGCCACGGCCACGCGCCCGCCCGTGCCTGCGCACCCCTGGTCCCCGCGCAGCCCCGAGCATGCCCGGGGGCGCGCGTCCTGCGCCCTAGCCGTGGTCCGAGCTCCCAATGTGTGCCCCTGCCCCCACGTCTCAGACCCCGATGCTCCTCTCTGCAGCACCCGCGGGAAGAGCCCCACGCCCCGAGGCCCAAGGCAGGCGGGCATGTGATCCTTCTGGGGGCTCGACCTTCAACAGGCTTAAGGCCTGAAGTCACAGGTTTAGTGGTGGAATGGGCAGGCTTCAGCCAAGACCTGAGTAGAGGGCAGCGGTGCTGAACTCACACCTCCAGTGGCTCCAGCTACCTTCAAGAGTCGTCTCTGGGGGGACTTGGATCCCCAGCCCCTGACAGAAAGAAAGGGCCTGTGGCTCCTAGCTCCCTGAGAGGGAACCTGGATCCAGTTGCACAGCTGTGAGTGGCTGAGAATGGCAGGATGCAGCCTTTGCAAACACTCATTTCACTTCCCTGGGCTAAGCAGGCACTGTGTGCAGACCAGCCCCAAGCCCCAGCTCTCAAGGCTTGCAGAACCCCTATTTAGACTCCTCCAGTGCCAGGAAACTCACTCCTGCACAGTCCAATCGTTTCTGTCCTAGAGGCCCTTGGCTCTTCCCTGTTGCCAGGAGAAGGTTGGGCTGGTGTCAATTCTGATTCTGCAGCTTGTGGGCCTCTCAGAGCCTCACTTTCCACCCTTGTAGATACTTGTATAGGTGCCCACCCCCATTTCCAGGTTGAAGTGAGAATGGGAGTGAATTGCTTGGTAAGCCAAAACACTCACGGTTAGGGGATAGCATCCCTGAGAGTCTCCTCAAGTTGCCCTGAGACCCTGCTCTGCCCTTGGTGCAGATAGGATGGGAGAATGCAGGACCCCTTTAGCAGTAACTGCCCACAGACTCTGTGCTTAACGTGAGGAGTTAGGGACAGTAACCACCTGGGCAAGAGCCCCCACCTAATGACATCTGGGTGAGTCTTCCATCACTTACTCACAAGTCAGCCTGAAGAGGGTTTGCGGTTGAGGAGGGAAGAGTGGTAGCCCCTGGATGAGGAGGGCAGAGGTCAGAGGCTGGAAGTAGGGCTCAGGACAACCCTCACTTCCTCCTCAGTCTTGCCTGAGCTGTCCCCACCCCGCCCCACCCTCACAAGCCAGAGCTTGACAAGCGGACAGCTTTGGAGCTTCCTCTTCCTCTGACCTGAGTAAGTCTTCAGGGGCCAGACTGAGGTTTGCCAATAGGCCCAAAACTATAAGGCCCCCGAAACATTATCAGAAGAAGGCAGTGCCCTGGACCCCAAATCCCTGACAGGCCTGGGGCCTGGTGAACAGGAGGAGCCTGGTGGACTCTGGGAGACCAAGCTAGGCCAGCTCTATGGGGGACAAGGAGGGTCCTCACTGAACCAGATGCCTGATTGTGCCAGATATCCCCACCCTCATCTCTGAGCAGGGCAGTCCCTCCAGGCTAGACAGAATGGGGGGCAGGGAGTGCTGCACAGAAGAGTCAACAAGCCTGAGCTAACCAGGCCCCTCCCAGCCCCTCCTGCTGATACCTGTCTCTAGCATCTTTGTCTCCCCTATTCCCAGGGCATGGCTGGCCCACGTTATTCTCCCCCATCTGTTTGCTGAACAAATGCCTGTGCTCATGGTCTCAGGGAACCAGCACAGAGGGCATCACCCCTCCTGGGTACCCTCGGGGGTTAGGTGGGCACCTTCCCAAGGCAGACTCTACAGTGGCAGGGTGAAAAATGTCAGGAGCATCCTCCTTGCCCTTTGAAACCAGGATGGCAGTACTGTCCCGGAAGAGTGCAGGCCATCAGGCACCTATGTGCAGGCTGGGTGCAGCAATTGGGCATTGGTAGTTGGGCGTTTCAGTTCCAGCCTCCCTCCAGAGATGTGCACCTAACTGAGGCTGCTGGTGCTGAGGGAAAGGCGGGAGATTTTGGTTGACAGGTCATTAAAGAAAGACAAATAAGGAGGGGAGGTAATTAAGAGTAAACGGGTAGTAAGAGTTTACACATTCCAACTTCCAAGGCTCATGACCTCCTCGGTCTCTGATGGCTGCCTCCAGCCACAGGTTAAGGTCATGGGAGGAAAAATCAAGCCTTCCCAAGGAGCAGGGGCATTTCCATGTGGGCAAATTGACAGGTTCAGCAGCAAAGGCTTTCGGCTACCCACCTGGCCAGAGGTGCCTGTGCTGGAAGTCATGGGGGGTGGGCAGAGGCAGGTCAAGCTGCAGCCAGCAGAGAGAGGTCCATCTGGGGCAGGGGGCCTGGCAGGTGTCAGTTCTGCATGCCACCCAAGGGGAGGTCAACTGAGCAGACTAGACGAGACTGAGAGGGCTTTATGGAAAACCTATTATGTGCCAATTAAGTCCTAGGCTCAATTATGCCACACAAGAGAGGAGGAAGCCCATCACGAACATCTGGGACACCTGGGGCAGCAAGAGCCCCACTCCAGTCTGCCCACCTCCAGCCTCTCTTGCGTCACCCTTTGCCACTCCATAGGCCAGTGGTCTGGACAGCTCCCTGTTTTCTTAGGGCTTTACTCATGCTGTTCCTTCCACCAGGAACACCCTCCCTCATCTCAACCACTTGAACCTAGAATATTTATGGATCCATAAATACCACTTATGCTAGGAAGCCTTCCTGAATCCCCCCTCAACTATTCAAGTTCACGTCCTAGTCCCCACTCTCCTTCCCCCCTCCTCTGCCATACACACAAGCCTCTGCCTTGGGTCCAGGAAAAAGCCTGTACCCTGGACTCTTGTCAAGCTGGGACCCAAGTCTTTCTTGTCCCTGTCACCCCTTCAGAGCCCCACACAGAGCCTGGCCATTGGGAGGGCACAGGCAGTGTCAACATAAGGACTTCTGAGTGGCATCTCCAGAAGCCTGGGGGTATGCCCAGAAAGAGTGGTCTGGCCTGGGCATGAGGAGTATCGGACTTTGGCATCAGATATCACAGGTTGTATAGGCAAGTCACTTTGCCTCTCTGAGCCTCTGTTTCTTCATCCATATAATGGGAGACATGGTCCCCACCTGGCAGGGGTGGTCTGAAGATCCAAGGCATATAACACCCTGAGGGCAGGACTTGGTACTCAGGACTTAATGGAGGGAAACAACAGAGAGATTCAGGCATCCCCAAGAAGGGCAGGTCCTACATGCGGGCAAGCAGGGAAGTCTTCCTGGAAAAGGAGGAGGGATTCCAGGTTGGCCTTGCAAAATGAACAGGGTGAAGTGGGCATATTAGAGAGGGAAGGAAGGGAGACTCCCTGGGGCCAAGCACAATCTGAGCTAGGACCTGCCCTTCTGAGCCCTGTTGACCCAGCTCTGCCTCCACTTGGGTCAGTTGAGCTGGCCCTAGCCTTGTCCAGTGTCTTTCTATAATAGGAGGCCGTCCCTACCTCATCCAGCCCCCTCTAATGTTCCTATTCTCTGCCCCTTTTGGGTTGGACTCAGTGGTCCCCAAGGGTCCCCAGCCAGGACACACTCCAGGTATGGACTGACTGCCAGTGCTTGCACCTGCCAGCAGCTCCTGCGGCTCACCCACTAGTTCCTTGGGGACATCCAGGGATGTGATGGTCCCACAAATAACCCTGCCTGAGAATGGCACAGATGTGGCATGGCCTCCAGGTACAGTCAGACAGAGACCCCACCTCAGAACTCAGTAAGAGTCCTTCAAGGATCCTCCACACAATAATTGACCCACAGTCAGTTTAGTGCCATTTATTGTAATAACTGGAGGGGCTGGAGTTGAACCCTTTCAGGCAGTGTAAGCTGTCACTGTTGGCACACCAAAGTTAAGGCCAAGGCCCAGGCTATAGACTTTTGGAGCCTGTTGCACCCCCTTGTTAGACAGAAGGGGAAACTGAGGCCCAGAGAGGGTGGGGGAGACTTGCCTGAGGCCACCCAGTGGTCAGTGCAGATCAGGACATGAAGCTTTGAATCTGGAGGCCCAGGTTGTCATCCCAGATCTGTCTCCCCATGACCAAGAGCAAGGCTAGTCAGAGCCCCCAGACCCTGGGCCTTGGTGTCCCCATCCTGACCTCCAACATCAGAGAAGCTAAAAATTCAGCATGGGGCTCCTGGGAGAAACCAGGCCTCCTTGTATTGTGATAGGAGCTTCCTGGTTAGACCTCCATCATCATGAGGGTCACTGAACTCAGATTATTTGACTAAGAGAGGACACTGGTTAATCTAGTAGGTTCTGGCAGGTGTAAGAGGCTCGATACTTGGCTCCTGGGGACTCTTCACGTAGTGGGGGAATACAACACACAGGCAAAACACAGTGAATACCTCAAACCATGCATAATCACAACATATGGTTGAAAGAGAACATGTGGTCACTCAGTGCTGTGAGGCCTAGGTGGTCAGGGAATACTTGGTGGAGGAAGGGGCCTTGAAACTGGCACAGGGGCCGCCCGGTGGCGCAGCGGTTTAGTCCGCGCTTGGCAGCCCGGGGTTCGCGAGTTCGGATCCCAGGCGCCCGCGCACGCGCACTGCCTGTCAGCCATGCCGTGGCGGCGTCCCATATAAAGTAGAGGAAGATGGGCACGGATGTTAGCCCAGGGCAGGTCTTCCTCAGCAAAAAGGGGAAGATTGGCAACAGATGTTAGCTCAGGGCTGCTCTTCCCCACCAAAAAAAAAAAAAAAAGTTAAAAAAAAAAAAAAAAAAGAAACTGGCACAGAAGGACAGGGAGGGCTTAGACGAGTGAATGGCTGGAGGAGGGGGAAAGATTGTCTCTGGCAGAGGGTCTGAGCAAAGGCCTGAGGCAGGACTGGGCCAGATTTGTGCAGGGAACGGTGAGGAGACTGTCTGCCCAGGCCCTAGCTAGACCTCTTCACTACGGGGGAGAGGAGGAATGCAGCCCCCTGGGGGAGCTCCTGGCAGAGGAAGGGAGATGGATGGCATGGCCTCACAGGTAGCATGGGGCAAGGCTCGGCTCAGAGGTGACAACAAGCCCGGATGTCAGGACAACCTGTTTGCCCCTGCACCCATGATTCCATGATTCCATGGCCTCATCCTTGGAAAAGGATCATTGGTTGTGTGAGTACAGGGAAGCACAGCATGATCTTCCCTGCCTCGGCTGCCCTTACAAAGCTCAAGTCCTCCTGGCTCAGGCATGAATGCCCCACCAGAGGGCCTGCTCCCACCAGGAGCCCCTGTCTTGGTGGTCTCCATTCCCACCAGCAACTGTCCTGGACAGTCTGGAGGTTTCCTCAGAGAGGTCTGGTCCACCTGCTCATTTTACAGATGAGGAAATTGAGGCCCAGCAAGGGGCAGGGCTTGTCTCAGGGCCATGGTGAACAAAGAGGCTCAGGCTCCAGGCTGAGGTCTAGGTTCTGTCCTCTGTGCCCCCTCCCAGGCACTGGGGCCTTCAGAGTCCTAGGAACCTTGGGAGGACCCTGATCTAAACATCTGCCCCAGGGGAGTGAGAGGCCCCTGGCGCCACCCCTGTGTCCCACGTGCAGTCCCTATGCTGTGGCACATAGTCTCAGATGCTGAATTTGCCCCCCTCCCCTGAGGCCTTCATCCCACCATAGCAAGAGAAAATGAGGACAAATAAAAGAGAGAAATTCTCCCCTAGGAAGAGCATTAGGTGTCTGAACAGCTTCCAGATAAATAAAAGTCTCCTCAGAGCCCCCAGCCAGCACGGACAGTGGCTCTAACTCTCCACAAGACATGTTTTTCTGCCTCCAGGTGAAAGTGAAGAGTGTCAGTGGTGGGCTAAGTCAGGCTCTGATGGAGATGGCCTTCCATCACTGCCTAACGCCCCATCAACGCCTCAGTGGAATGGCCACGGCAAATTGCCTCACCTGATAGCTGCCCCTCCAGGCCCTTGGAGACATGAGAGGCATGGTGCTGGCCTCCCTGACCAGAGAGCTTCCAGGGTATTTCCCTTCCCTGCTGTTGCTGGGATCCAGTTGTTGGTAATTCTGGAAACAACTTGTCCCTAACTTGCTCATTTTGCAAATGAGGAAACTGAGGCACAGGGGCTTTGGTGACTTGGTGAATGAAAACAGCAGACCAGGGATGTGTCTCCTGAATGAGTTAGCTCTGTTCAATGTGTGGGCTCTGTGAGAGATCCTCTTCCCCAGAGGGGGCCCTCAGAGGGCCTGTCCATACCTCACACCATCTACCTTCTCCTCTGCAACAGCAGAAGGCACTTGAGTGACGGCTGTAATAGCAGGAGAGATCAAGGCTAGATCCCAGGAAGTACCTCATTGAGCAATGGGACAGGGAAACTCCCTGAGGAATTTCCACCCAGGCTGTCCCTCTACCTGACCTGGATGGAAACACTAGAATCTTCTGCTGCTTCTGCTAAAAGCATCTCTTGGCTTTTGCCCATCAACCCTTTAGTGGATTAGCCTCTGCTAGGTGGTTGAGGGGAGAGCAGGACCTGGCTCCACCATCACTTAATTTAACTGATGGTTGCTGTTCCTGTGAGGGGAAGTTAGCACTTCATTTGTTGAGCCTGGAAGAGATGAGACTAGGCATTCTTCTTCAATTACTGAGAGGTTGATCCTGTGGCAGCAGGGCCAGTAGGAGCACCATGTGGTGAGAGGCTGGAAGGCCCCAGAGAGGCTGCTCTGCCCCATTTCATGAGTCCCCTGCCTCATGGCGGGTGGTGTTAGCACCTGGGACCCTCCCTCTAAGTTCCCTGGACACCAGGCAGGGAAGGGAAGGGAGGCTTTCTGCCGAGAACCAATCAGCTTTCCCATTAGAGCTGGGTATGGATCTCTCACTCCTGGAATCATGGCCCCATCTGCAGCCCTGCCACTCTTCCTGGCATAGGGCCTTGGAGATCTCTGCCTGTTCCTGGGCCTGAGGTAAAATGGGGAGGGAGCACGGAGGAAGGAGCATGAACTCCTTCCCGCTGAGTAGAGTGGCCTGGGGATGTAGATCCCAGAGGAGCTCCTCTCAGCCTGGATCTGTTTTCCCAGAAGCCAGGCTATTAGCCTCAAACCTAATCCAAGTGCACTTAGTATTCAGCACTACCCAGGCCCTTGGGGCAGGAGAGTATTTCCCATCCCAATTCCCTAAGAAATCTTCAATGGCACTGACCCAGGGGGAATGGGTGAGCCATTAGGATCTGCTGAGGAAGGTCATGCTGCATTGGAGGCTACTCTGCTGCCTGGGGGCACAGTGGAGGCTGGGGATGGGCCCAGGCAGGCAGCAGGACTGGGAGCTCCAGCTCCTCAGGCCACACAAAGGGGCAAAGCAGGTAGGGCTGTCCCTTTCCCCAGCCTGGGTGGAAACATGCTTCTCTCTCTCTGCCAGCATGAAGTCGTGCTGGGCTAGGCAAATGAAGAGAGCATCTGGTCTTGATGGAAAGCATAGCCTGTGCCATGTGTAGGACACAGGGGCAGGGATGGGAGTTGGGGGGACAGGCAGGGTAGAGTCTGGCTTGAGACCATTGTCCTCCAGGTGGGCTAGCTGAGGGAGGGGCATCACTGCCAAGAAGGTGTGAGGTGGGAAGGGAAGACTGTCTGGGGCACAAATGCTATGGCTGACCATGGCTTGCAGGGATTCTTGATCCCTTCCCAACTGGGCCCAAGGTCTAGACAGAGAGGGAACAATCTGGCCATTCTGGAGATGATCGAGTCCCAGAATCTCTTTCAAAGGACAGCAGGATCTCTGTGGACCCTCACTCTATTCCGTAAATGGGCAGACTGAGCTTCAGAGATGCTCTGGGCCAGGCCCAAAGTCACCTAGTGAACAATGGCACCTCTGAGACCAGAACCCAGGCTCTCTGGGTCCTTGCTTGGGGCCATCCATGGCACTCTCTTGTGGTCAGAGCTGGCCCATGTCCTCATCTTTGGTGTCTGTTTTCCACGTGCTGATTAGGGGCCAGTATTGTGGCCAACAGAGCAAGGCAGGTGCCAGGACAAATGCAAACATCAGAGGGCCCTTCAGTGGCCTAGAGACAGACACTGGAGGTCTGGGAACCCCCAAGGCCGAGCCAAGCTCTCTCCCTGCAGAGTAGGGCCATCGGAGAGCTTCACTGAGCTCAAGGCAGGCGGAAGGGGCTTCTTGGGAAACTGCACCTGGGTAGGCCAGTGAGAGTCCAGAGGAGGGTGAGAAGGCTTCTGCTGGCTTATGTTCCTACCAGCTGGAAGGGCTCTCTCCCCCACCTACTGCCAAGGCCTCCCTGAGCCCAATCTGGCAGCTCCAGAGCACCATCTTGCTGAGGTCTTAATTTCTAAATGAGTGAGGAGAAGCTTTGGAGAGGCAGAGGTGGAGGGAGAGACACACTGAGAGACAGAGAGAGACCTTGGGGAGGATCAGGATGTGGATTCAGCAGTCTGCAACAAGCCACTCAGGTGTTGCCTAAAGTCCAAGCCAGCTGCCATCAGGTGGCTGGGAGCAGGCCACAGACAGGAAAGACTGGCGATGAGTCAGGCATAGGGTAGGAGAGGGGGATGGTGCTCGAACCCAGGGCCAGTAGGTATGCCAGGCACGCTCAGGCCCCTCGGAGGGTAGGGCATTATCAAGTGTTGATGAATAATGAAATGACTATATAATAATATATCACCTCCATCATGCTGGGGTCTGGGGTCAGGCCTGCCATGTGATTTGTATCCAGTCCTACAGGTCAGATCCCTGGGAGTAAGATGGACCCTGCCCTCAGAACTCCATATAACCTCCGCCTGGATTCCTGTGCTAGTCTCTGCTAGCCACATGCTCTGATTGAACTGAGGGCTCCCCATAAGCCCCAGTCACTCAGTGCCCCCCTATATACACACTGTAGTGATTCTGCTGGACACTCCAGGGCAGCTGCTGCCCATTCAGGCTGCAGAAGCTTAGCCTAGCTGCTCTTATAGAAAACTGGACAGGTCTGGGATCTCCTCACCACAGGCTCTAGCGACCCTCTAGCCCTCTATACCTGCTCTTGGCAGAGCCTGTGGACCACACTTTGACCTCACCGAGAGTCTTGCTGCAGCTTCCTGGTAAACGGGCACTGAGGGGGCTCAATCTCCTCACTGGGGTGCCCCTACTCCAACTCTCCTTGGACAGAGAACCTTATGTTAACTGTCCGGAGGAAAAGGGCTTGCCCCCTGTCACTGTGACTTGTGATTTCCAAGTGAGAATTCTTGATGTTTCCTCCTGAAAGTGAATGAGAATCATAAACCCCATCATCATTATCCCCTTGCCTCCAGCCCCTCCTTCCCTTCTACATGCCAGGCAAGGAGCCAGAAGGATGCCTAATTCTCATAGTAGCCTTCCAAATAGATAGCATTGGCCCCACGGGGCAGATGGGGAAACTGAAGCTTCAGTAGTTCTGAGTAAGTTGTTCAATTTAGCTGGAAAGCCGTGAAGATGGGATCCAACTCCCAACCCAATGCCTCCTGGATTGAGGCATGAGGAGCATATTGTCATCTTTTAAAATATTTTTTAATAAGCCCATCTTATCTCAATATGCAAAACTATCCACATGGCATGCAAATTAGCACTTCTTGCCTGCTCCCAGGGTATCAGGGCAATCTTTGGATTTGACCAACATCCAATAGTGAAGCCTCCTTTCTCTTGCTTGGACCAAACCTCTCTGCTCTGCCTGCTCTGCCCAAGGTACCTCCAGGCAGGGCTTTACAGGGAGCAGTTGGAGATCTGTCTCCTCATGGCCAGTGAGTGAGCCTCAGATCCCACAGGTGAGCAAGGGGTCCCTGCCCCACCCTCTCCCATTCCCTCTATGGACTCCAGGCCCAGCAGAGTTACTCTGGGATGCATCAGGATGGGGACTGCTTTCTGTTGCAGGAATATGGGAAGGCTTTCTGGAGGTAGAAGAGAGGGCATTTCAGATCAAGGGAACATTGGAGAAGTAGTAAAAGGCGTGAAGGTAGGATCTGCTCCAGGGAAAGCCAGTGAAGCATTTAAGGTCTGCTCTGTTGCAAGAAGTGAGGCTTGTCCATGTTGAAAGAGCCTAGCTCTGCACTGGAGGAGGCAGCCCAGGAGACCAGGAGGTGGGTGGCACGACTAGATACAAGCTATGGCCACAAATCATGGGAGAAATGTCCCATGAGCACAGGGTGGAAAGGACAGTCATCCTAGTGCCTTGGCCTGATTCACGGCTGGGGAGGCAGCAGACATCCACTGGGCCCAGGTGACACTGAGTTCATTATCTAATGTTACTGTATCTCAGCCTCCTTGAAGGTAGAATGGGTTCAATAAACCCCCTCATCTTCCTCTCAGGGTTGCTGGGAAGCCACTGGGGGCTTGACTCATTGCTGAGTTGTGAGCATTCACAGAAGGGCTGCACCCGTGGTAACCTCCAGGCCCGTGGAGGGAGGTGGGGCAAGAGTGCCACCCCTGCCCCTACACACCATGCAGCTAAGGCAATGAGCCAGGCCCAACACATACCAAGACTGCCACAGACCGCTTTAACTGAGCCCCAAGCCAGGGGCACGACTGGGACTGGGGCACATTTCAGAGTGATGGGTCAGTGAGGTTGGGGCAACATGCAGAGGCCTCCTTGCAGCTGCTGAGGTACACAGGAGTGGCCTGTGGAAGAATGTGACAAATAGGGACAGGAGGTGGGTGGCTCAGGGCAATGTGAAATTTTATCTTCTCTTAGAGAGGTCCCAGGAAGGATCCCAGGGACTAAACAGATCTGCCTGTTAAATTGGTCAGATGGAGGCAGCCACTAAGCAGAGAGGGGTCCTTGGAAGTCGTGTCAGCCTCGTCCAGGACACTGGATTTACAACTGTCTCTTTAAGCAACAGGGAATTCACTTTAAGCTAAATTTGATGCAGATCCCCAATATATGACAGACTGAAGTGGGGGCTGCTCTGATGGAGGATGGCAGGGATGTCCAGAGGCTCCCAGAACAGAATTAGGGTGCACATCCCATGCCAGAGGTGGGTACAGGGAGGAACAGGTGCTGGGCACAAGGCCTCAGTTCCAAACAGGGTCTGACTGTCATTTCTACCCTCCTTGGATGACCTTAGGAAAGTTCTTTTACAGCCATGGGACTCATGCTCCCATCTACAGAATGAGGAGCTCTTGGTACCCCAGTCCAGTTTGCCCCTCAGTTGCCAGAACAGGGGCAAAGACTTCTCTCTCCTGGACTGCCCCTCATCATGAAGAGGGGGGTATTTATTTACCCTCCTGGAGCGCTGAGGTCTTGGTGAACTCCTCTGCCTCCTGGCTCAGCTAATTGGAATCTCTTTCCCTCTTCTCCTCTGCCTCTCAGTAAATTATGCGAATTCCCCCAGTCAGAGGCCTGGGTGATGGACAGCCCTGTCACAGCAGCCTAAGTGTTTAGAGAGCAATTGTTCTGGGGAAGGCTGCCATTCCTCAAGCCTGTGCTGTGCAAGGTGCCAGGGGGAGAACCAGCTCAGCCCTGCCCTAGCTGGGCCTGGCCCCTACTCCACCCCTGCCCAGCCACCAGAGCCTGCCACCTAGCCCACCAAGTACAGGCTTCCGGTACATTATCCTTGTCATAACAATCAGAGCAGCCGAGAGGTATTGCTCTTAAACCCTCAACACACATTTTTATAACCTTTTTGTTTAATAAGAAAGAGACAGCTCCAATTAGCTGGGAATATTCTGCAGAAATGGGATTATTTTAAAAGCTCCGGCAATATTATAAAATAGCTTCAGTAAGTGAGCAGCTGTTGCTGGGCCCCGCCCACCATGTGCACTGTGCCTCCTGCACCCTCTCACCAGGCAGGGGCCTTTCTCCCCTCCCCAGGCACCCCAGAGTCCCTCAGAACTCTGCTCTGGCCGGCAGTCAGGGACCCTTCTTCCAGCACAGGATGTAAACTGTGGGGTGTCAGGCAGGGAGCCCCCTTGTCCCAGGCTGGAGGAGAGGGGCAGCTTAGACCTCCCCCTGAAGCTGGACCATGACCTTGCTGGAATCCTGCCTTTCCCAGGAAAGCCTATGGGGCACTCCAACGTCATCTCTCAAGGGCCTCAAGCTCCCCTATTGCCCTTTGACCCGGACATGTCCCCACTGACAGGACACCTATCCACTGCTCAGGTCTTCCCAGCCTCTCTGTCTCTCCAGTCAAGGGGGCAAAGCAGGGTTACCTGGCAACCCTGGTTATAGTTACTGTGCGTTTTCTGAGACCACTCTGCCCAGGTCTACCCAGGGCCAGGTGATCATTTTACCTAAGGGCTTCCCCCTCCTCCTTCTTGGGGCCAGTTCCCACTCCTTCTTTGGAGCTTCCTCCACTCCCACCCACAGCCCCCTGCATTCCTTCTCTCCAGAAGGAATCTTTTCTGTTTCCTTGCCCACCACAGCTGGCAGCTTTATCAATAACAGTGTCTAAGACCCCAGAACTGAGTGCAGGGGTCCTGTCCTTTCTCCTGGGGATCGTGTCTTTTCTCCCTCTTCCCATGTTTGCTGGCAGTGCTCTGTAGAAAGGAGTTCTCAGCTCCTGCCTCCCAAAGCTCTGGGGCTATATATTTTCCAAAGCCCCCCGCATCAGTAGCTAGCCTCACCCGGGCCACTTTGGGCAGTAGCCCAATGCCACCTCCTCCCTGGAGCCAGCCCAGCCTCTGTGGGGAGGAGCTGGGGGCAGGGACTTTGGGGGGGCCTTGCATCATCTTTGGTCTGCTGGGCAGAGGAGAAGAGGGCTCTGCCTTCCTGCCTTCTCTGTCCGCTTGCCGCTCAGCCCACAGCAGTGATGCCCCATGGTGCTGGGTTCCCCTCAAGGCTCAGGCTGAACAGTAGATGTTGGAACACCCTTCAGGGAAGGATAGACTTGAAGGACCTCAGAGTCTGGCCCATGGAACCTGTCACTGTGTGGTTGGGGAAACTGAGCCCAAGTGAGAGGAATCTCTAAGGCTGTATTCTAAGACAGGATGGGGGGCAGGACTCAGGCTGTCTGTGTCCCTGGCATTTGAGCCTTGTGGGCCCTGGCACAGGTGATAGATGGGATTTGAACCCCCAGCCCTGGTGTAGTGGGATGGAATGAGCCCTGCCTCCATTGCTCAGGTGATCACAGGAAACTCCCTCCCCTCTTTGAGAGTTAGGAGCCCAGTGAGGCCTTGCCTCTGAGGGCAGGACTTCTGGGGCTGAGGGACTGGATGGGATACTGGGGCAAGCTGCTGGGCAGGGTGGCCTTCTGTGGTTACTCCATGGCAGAGCCAAGGCAAAGACTGAGCCAGTGGGGGCTCCTCAGGGTCACCAGATGCCCCACTCATCCACCCTGTCAAGTCCCCTCCGGGCCTTCCCAGAGAGTATGGAGGCTCAAGATCCCCCTCAAGGCTACTGGGAGGAGCAGCCTTGTGGCCAAGGGAACACCCGCACAATGGGCCCCTCCCAGTGCCATGGCCCCAGCCTCACCAGGCCCAGGTCTTGGGGACACTGCCTGGGGAATGGGAACAATTTCAGGGCATCCTTGGGAGAAGACAGCAGCCCAGGAACTGCAGCATGATGCAAATGTACCATGTGCTAAATGGGGAAAAATGAATTTTACACCCAGACAAAGTGACTTTTATCATGTTAACGACCACGGTTTGCTCATCGTGTCTGCCGCAGTGAAATGGGGCCTGTGGATGTTTTTCTTTTAGTTCTGCTTTTAAATGGAGGCATTTTCCCCCCTTGTAGCAGACAAGCCAAGCCCCTCAGATTGGGATGACAGAAGTGCCGAGTCAGCAAAAAAAAGGAGAATTTTTTTTTTTTTTTTAATCTTCATCTGTGCCTTCCAGCAAAAACAGCTCAGAATGAAGAGCTGGGGTGTGGTGTGAGGAGCCCTGGCCTGGAGGCAGGAACTCGGTTCTGGCTCTGCTCATCTCCAAGTCCCTGTGCCACCCGGGACTTACCTCACCCATTCCTGACCTCAGTTTGCCCATTGGTACCAGGAGGGAAGTGGGCTGGAGGTCCTTACAGTCAGAGAGCTGCTCTGTCCTGGCCCTCACCCAGGTCCACATCAAACTCTTCACGCCAGGTGTGTCTGAGTCCAGAACTGCCTTCTCCATCAGACTGGGACTCCAAGAGGGCGAGCCAGGGCAGAGTCCTCACAGAGCCCACAATGCCCCCAGTGGCCAGTGCATGGCCCTGCATGGAAGGGGCACAGATGTTTGATGATGGAGCCAGGGCTACTTCCCTGACATCTGCAAAGAATGTCCAAGAGAAGACTCCATTAGCCAAGTCCCTGAGAGTCCCCCACAGCCCTGCACCCCGCACATATCATTGACACATGGCAACTCCATATTGTGCTAATCAAGAGTCAGGAAAACACCATCTGATACTTTGTACAGCTGCCTAGCCCAACACCCAGCTCCCCAGGAGGAGCCTCTGCTGTGCCCAGTGGGGGAGTGCTCAGCTAAGGCAAATGAAGAGACCTTTCGGGCTGGCATATCTGGGAAACCTCTGCCTCAACACCACGGAGTACTGCTCTGGAAGGCTCACTCAGGTCAGGCAGGCAGGGCATTTGAGGAGCAGAGATCAGCGGACAATTAACCAGCCTCAGAGGAGGTAATTAATCAACATCTGAGGACTTTCATCCAGGTCTGCTGTGATCACTGCCGTGCCTGTGCCCTGGTGGAAGTCAGGGCTGGGGACAGGCTGACAGGAATGGACTCGATTGCTGTCAGCATCCCCAGTGCCAGCTCAAATTCCATCACCAACACTGCCTCTAGCAGCTCAGTGTTGCCATCACCATTACAGTCAACACTGCTGTCACCCTCACAGTAGCATCACCACACCTAACCAGGGACTCACTGTCACCATTTCCATCCACACTCACCCGTGCTTACTCTTCCCGACTCAACACACTTTCACACTGTCCCCTCATTCGATTCTCCTCAGTCCCAAAAGATACACAGGTAGCTCGCTGGTGGGGAGACTGAGGCACAGAGAGGGGAAGGGCCAGCCATGGTGGCTAAACCAGGGTGAGAATCTGGCCTCTTGGCATACAGCCTACGATCACTGCCATCCCTCTTCTTCTTTCTCCCAATACCACCTGCTCAAAGAGCACATCCTTCCTCCCCATACCAGTCAGGATGGGCTCAGTTAGGCTGTAATAACAAAAACTCTAAAATCTAGTGGCTTCAAATAATGAAGGTTTGTTTCTTTTCACTGCTACATGTCCTTCATAGGTCAGCCAAGGCTCTGCTGCACGTCATCCTCACACTGAGACCAGGCTGACCAAACAGCCAAAATCTGGAAAACTGTCATGGCAGAAGGAGAGAGGGCCCTGAAAGGTCTCACACCAGCAATTAACTGCTCTAGCCTGGAGGTGTTGCTTCTGCTTGCCACTCATTGGCCAGAATCAGACACGCAGCCCCACTTCACCACTAGGGAGCAGGAAGCAGCAATTCTACCTTTAGCCTGGAAGCAAGGAGAACCTGGGAATTTGGCAACTGCTGTGGGATTTCCCCTTCCTTCACTCCCTGCCTCCATCTCCCAGACCCATGCACCCACATTCTCTAGCTCCCGGCCCAGCAGGACTTTGAGGGTTGAGATGGGGCTTCCTCAGTCCCCCTGGGATCACAGGCTGGGTTTCCTGCTTCAGTAAAGGATGTCCCCAGGGATGAGGCTGGGTGAGCCAAGAGGACCTGGGATCCTGTCCTGTCCCAGTGGAGCCTTGTGGAAAGAGAGTGAGGGTCTGAGCAGGCAGTGACTCTGGCCAGTGGTGTGGTGAGGGCTGGAATGAGACAGCTAAGGCAGTGACTAGCTCTCTAGTAGACTAATAGAGTCTTGTAAGTATTCAGAAAGGGAGAGGATGGGCCAGCTGAGGGTGGGAGCCTCAGCAGAGAGGCTAAGACAGAGGAGAATGATGAATGAGGTGGCCAGAGAGGCCTCCAGCGGTTCTAGGTGACCAGCTGGCTGGCTGGTTCCGGGCTGTGAGCCTCATGGTCTGTGCGAGCATTTATTAGTCACCACCTGGGGCACCCCAGTTACACGTTGATCTTCTGAACCTCTAACCTGCAGCCTCCCAGGGGCCAGGCTGCAGGAGTAAATCTGAGACTAGAGATTGAGAGGGGAGGGGGCTGCTTGGAGGCTCTGGAATTCTGGGATGCAGCCCTAGGGCTCCAAACCTGAATTGAGTACTCATTTTGCTCTACCACCACGGGCCAGGGTTGGAGAGGGGCAGTGAGGTGGCAGGACGGGGAGGGTTTGCATCAAGGTGAGGCCACATCTGGTTCTCCTGGTGCTGGGGGGTCTGAGCCAGGGCAAATGTGGCTCTTCCCACATCATCCATCACTGGGCTACAGAAAGCTGGTCATGATCAATAAAACAAACAATTATCCTGTCATTACTGATTACAAGCCTGGGCGGGGGGCAGCAGCTGAGCGGGCAGCACTTGGGGTCCGGGGGAGCTTCTGATGAGGACAGCCCACACCTGGGGTGTTGGCCCAGGTTGAGGGGGGCAGGGGATGAGGATTGTGGAGGCTGCCCTAGAGTTAGGGGACAGGGCCCAGAACTGACAGGACTGAGCTCTGTCTGAAGGAAGTGGGAGGCAGGCTAATCCCCACCTGGCTGATAGAGGAAGCAGCTCTGAGTGGGCTGGCTACACCCTCTTACCCACTCCCCTCATTCTGGTGCCTCTGTCCCTGAGCAGCCTAAGCTCAGGGAAGGGAACACATCAGGGAACGTAGTAACTGAGCAATCCCAGCCACAAATTAAGAACCCTCTTCTGCCCACCTACCGCATCTCGGGATCCCTAAACACTCAGCCAAAATAATCTTCTGTCACCACTGTCCCTGAGGGCATGTTATCCAGGCTGCCCAGGCAGCGAAGTGGCCAAGCCCGTGGGTATGGGTCTGGCTCGGGGGAGGGGTGGGGAGGAAGGCAGGAATGGCCACCACTCTGGAACCTAGGTCCCAGCTCCTGAGAGATGCTTGGCTTGTGGCCCGAGAATGGAGGACCCGTGCTGGAGCCCCTTGGAGGGTGGGGCAGGCCCAAGGCCACCGACTCAGTGGAGAGGAGCCACGGCTGCACAGCCACGGCCACCTCAATCCCCCCAGTGCCGTTCTCTGTCCTACTCCCAGCCCCACAGAGGGGAAATCTCTCCATCAGAGGGAAGGGACGAAAGGAGAAGTGATTTATTATTCTATTCCATTGTGCCTGTTTCCAGAGAAACTAATTATGGTGCATTGTTGTATTAGATACTTTCAGAAAGATTACATTTTCTTACTTTGGCCGATAAAAAAATTAAATCCATCAGTTTTCCTAAACACATTACAGTAAAGACAGACTTGCTCCTTGTAATTATTAATCAGTCGGATTTGGGGATGCAAAGCGTTTGACTTAAGCTCAATACAGTCACGAACAATGTCCTGAGATCGCATTTGGTATTGAAACAATTTTTCAATTTATTAAAAAGTCATTAAGGCGGTTGGGGTGGGAGGGGTGGAGAGCTGGGCTAAGCCGCTGAGTCAGGGTTGTGGATCTGGGGGTGGTGGTGGGCAAGGGGGGCTCTGCAAGCAGGGAGAGACTTCGGGTCTGTCCATTCCTAAGCCCAGCTCTATCCAAGGGGCTGGTTCAAGGTGAAATGGGACCCTGGGAGGTCAGCTCCTGCCCTACCCCTGCATCTGCACCCTGTGCCTATGCCTATCCAGATGTCCAGAGCCTGCCCCTCCAGACCCTGAGCTCCATAGGACAGAGCAGTGGCAGTAAAGGGTCCCTCTGGGAACAATGTGGCCTACTGAGCCCTGAGCCCACTTTCTAATGGTCCTGCACAGAGAGCCGAGAGTCCACCTGACTCCCAGCCCTGGCAGGGAGACAAGCCCCACCTACCAGCTCAGGCCCTTGGAGCCCCCAGCTGGGGACATGTGGCTATTTGGAAGGACACCTGGTGTGGCCAAGTGCCTTGTTCCAGTTGCTGGCCCTGCTCACTCAATCATTTAATTACTCTTCTGACACTTCCTACTCCCAGGAGGGATTTGCAGGGGTTTAGGAGGCTGGCAAGCTACAAGCCCAGCTTAGCCTAAGTCCTGCCTGGGGTGGGAGCTGAGGAGCAGCAACAGGACCTGGGCTCAAGTCACAGCTCAACTGCACGCAAATTGTTGACATTGGACAAGTCACCTTGCTGCGCCTCAGTTTCCACTCCTGGAGAAAGGGGATGCTGTTGTCTGTCTCATCACACATGACAAGGGAGGTCACAAGATCTGTGTCTATCCCTCCTGGTCTGGAACTCTGTCATGTCACCCCTCTGCCCCTCTGCCATCAAGGCAAAGTCCTCGCTCCTCCCTCAGGGGCTACTTCACATGTTGTTCCCTCTGACTGGACTACCTACCGCCTTCCAAGGGTTTTCCTTCTGGAGAATTCCACCCACCCTTCCTTTGGGCCTCTGCTTTAATGATCTTCCCCAAATCTGAATGAGGCCTCTGGGTGTTCCCATGGCCCCTGGGATGCTCCCTCTCATCCTATAGTGCCTGATCAAGGCCTTTTCTGTTCACATTAGGCATGGGCCCCAGAAGGGCCAAGTCCTGTCCCTGACATCCACCAGCAGAGGCGAGACCTCATGCCCTCCCTCCACGTGAGACCTACCCTGATCCAGCCTTGGATCTTGCTGGACTGAGCTGGCCATTCTTTCTGGTGCTGTGTTGGAAGGGTCAGGGATCCCAGGGTCAGAGGACCAGACAATGCTGGGCCTTCACAGGCTCTCTTGATAAAGTGCTGAGAGATCCCATCCAGCAGCAAGACCTCTCAGCTCTGTCCCCTACCCCACCCCAGTGCCCTGCTTTGGATCTGTTGTCAGGGAGGGAGCCAGGGAGGGAAGCAAGCCCCACTCTTAGGATGCCCTATATCCACCAAGAAACCCAGGATGAGGCAGGGCCTGGGGTCAAGACTTGCACTGCCATTGACTTCTGGGTGACCTTGGCTAGCTCTGCCTCTATGTGCCTCAGTTTCCCCCATATGTATAATATCCCCCTACCCCCCTAGCTGAACAGGGATGGACCTGGGAATCAAATATCTCAATGGAGGGTAAGACTCTAGGATAGGAAGGACCTGGGCGTAGGTCTGGGGTTTAAGCATCAGCATAATTAGGGGTTATTGGTTAGGTTGGGGCTGGGCCTGCTGCACAGGGGTGGGTTCCAGGCTGATCCTGCCCCATACTGTCACAAGTTACAAGACTACAGAGAAGGACTGCTGTTCACTGGGCACCCTGCCCCCCCCTTGTGCCTTTCACCTCCGGGCAGGTGGAATTGAACGTGTTCCAGACACTTCATTTCCCAGGAATTTATGGAGGGTTTTATCTTCCCTCCTTGATCACCAGTGAGGGGAAGGAGAAGGCATGCTTGGCTCCCTCCCCTCCAGAGGTGCAAGGAACAGCAGCCTGGCCACTCTTGAGCTTGGAAAATACTGTCTAAATCCCACCTCAGCAAACCCTCCTTCCTCCTATGGGGCCTCATCAGGGCCCCAGTGGGTCTGGGGAGGGGATGGCAGACATTTAAGGTGTCACTAGCTTCATCAGAGGATTTAAATCACTGACACAGAGTAACAGCACCATAGATTACAGCACAGGAGCCACGCGGCACAGTGAGGCAGAGGCAGAGGAGGAGAGGGAGGGAAGTAAGGAGGTATGGCCTGTGCCCTAGCATTTCGATGTGGGGGGGTGCTCTCTGCAACTGAGGTCAGCCCATCAGGAAGCTCCTGAGCACCCTGCCTGTCCCTCCACTCAGACCAGTCCCCCACAGAAACCCCCATACCCCTGGGTTGCTCCAGGGTCCTCCCCAGCTGAGGACCCATCCTTTGTGTCCTCCAGATAATGGCTGAAGTCATGGTTCATGTTTCTCCCAGGCTCCCTGTGGACCTCCCTGTGGACTCCATGGGCACCCCTGTGAGTGGGTGGGGGCGGGGTGGGGGCACCTGGCAGAGAGCCTGCCTGCTCTGGCTCACAGGCGCCCAGCCATTGTCTCTGATTGCATGGTATTAGCTGTAAATTACAGCCTTTGGGAGGCCACATGTAAAAATAAAATAAAAAGTGTCAAAAGACAGAGAAAATATTGATTCTTCAGAGAGAAGAAAGGATCGCTTGGTTAAATTAAAACTTTGAGAGGAAGGAGAGTGTGGGAAGATGATCCCCAGGACTGAAGAGCAACCTGGAGCTTGGTGAAGGTAGCCTGGGAGACCATGATTCAGTTGGTCAACAAACATACTGATTCTGAGATCCTAGACAGGCCAATGTGGAGAAGACACAGGCAAGATGGGACACCACTCACTGGGGGATAACAGAACCATGAGACTCACCAGGAGGGACCTCAGGCACTGCATCACAGGCAGAGTGGGCAGCTGGGCTCCGGCTGGGGCCTGGTTAAGTTTGTGGGAGCTCTCCATGGTGCTGAAACCCACCTACTTGGTGAGAGGGTCACTGCCCATCCTGCCCTCCCAGCCCAGGGAGAATCCCAGGCCCCTCCCTCTCTGCCTGAGTCTGGGGCCTGAAGGGGGGCCCACATCAGAGCCCAACTTGCCACACAGTTCCCCCTCCACAAATAATCCTCTTCCGGTCCCTCCTCACCCTTTTCCTCTCTTCTCCCACTGAGAAAGATGGGGAGATTTCCTGAGGCTGCCTCAGTAAGGGCAGAAATGATAGAAATATAGACCGAAGGATGGACAGAGGCCCCGACTGCCTGGCAGATGGACCACGTCCACAACGAAATTTCTGCATCAGGTGGCATTTTCCATTGGAGTCTGACAGATCCCAGACCTACAACACCTTGAGGCCAAGGCTAGATACTCAGCATCTCTGCATCCCTGGGCCTGTGGGGTTGGCCTGGGACAAGGAGGATACTTGGAGCATGGGGGATGTCAGGTCCGAGGGGACAGACAGGAGACGATGGAAGGGTTGACAGATAAGGGCTGGAGTGGAAGAAAGCACGTCCCCCCCCACACCACAGATTTCCTGGACCTCCAGGGGGCCCCCCTTTGAAGGGTCCAGGACAATTTTTCTAGAGGCTCCTGGGCCTCAGGCTATTTGTTTTTTCAATGAGAAAAATGCACTAAAGGGATATACCACTCCCAGCAACAGCCTCTGGGTCTTTCACTCACCCACCACAGCCATGGGAGGAGAGAGGCTCTAAGCTAGCCCTGACATGCTCTCTTTCCTATTCTGAAAGTGGTCACAGTAGGGGCATCTGTAGGGTGCTTGCCATGAGGGACAGATAACAGGCTATAGCAAGGACTGGACAGCTGGATATGGCTTGAGCTGCCTCCTGCCAGAAGTGGGCGATGGATTCCTGGAGGTAAGACACCTCATCACCAGGGGCACCTGCCTAAACCTCTCCTCTCTCTCACCAGCAGCCCTCAGCCCCACACATCTAGCTGCTTCCACTTCCTGAGTCCACGGCCCAGTCCTGCTTGACCTCGAAGTGTGGCAGGATGGGGCACTGGAGCAGGTCTGCTGGATGGGCCCTGGCACGGCCTGCACTCTAGCACCTGCTCCTCCATTAGCAAGTGGGCCCAGGTGTGCTGTGGCCTGGGCCCCTGCCTGGGAACGCCTCCTCTGGTAAAGGTGCCCACCTGACACCAGGCATCTGGGATGAAAGATGCTTGCCTTCCTGAAGTGGGAAGGGAAGCAGCCTCTGGTGCCAGGAACCCCCTACCTACCTTCCTGCTCAGTAGCCCTGAGGCTGGCCATGCTTGATTCTCCACTGACACTCAAGGCCAAAGCGTGGCCCAGGCCTCCTCTTGCCACTTGGGCTCCCCTGACCCTGCAGCTCATGTCCAGCTTTCCTGGATGCCCACACTGGACAACAACTCCAGGACTCAGGAGGTGCCTGGGATGGGTGATTCCTCCAGGGCCCTACAGGGATTAGGCCTAAAAGCCCCCTCCTCAATGCCTCCATCCTCCTCCACACAGCCATCCACCTCTGGTGTCCTTGAGTCGGTCCTCCTCTCCCGGTAGCTTGGCCCCCAGGGGATCTTTTCCTTCATCCCTCCTTCCTCAGGCTCCCTCACCCCAGAGCCTCTTTGAGTTCCCTCCTTTTAACTCCCTCCCCACTCTGAACACTTCCCCTGCCCAGCCCAAGGGTCATGCTGGCTGATTTCACCTTGAAGCTCCCTTATCACAGTCTCCATCTCCTGTTTGGCCTTAGCTGGAGCAAAATTGTTTTCTTTGTGCCTGCCCTGAGCAGTGGGGCCAGAGTGGGTGCAGGGATGGGAATGGGCTGTGACAGACAGAAATTCAAGCCCTGAGATCCAAGGGCCTCCTCTGCCTCCTCTTCCTGCAGCCAGACTCTATCCCTGTTCCTCACCCCTGACCCAGGCACAAAGATTTGCTGCTCATGCCCACACCAGCTCACCCCTCTCATGCTGGGCTGAGCTGACCTAGCAGACCCTTGGAATGCCCCCTTCCCTGTGTGAACATGCTCCCCCCACTCCATGGGCTGGGGACCACACAAGCACATGCCCACATTCCTTTGGATCCCCTGTTTTGTACTTGTGCTTCTCTCTGGGCATGCACAGACTCCTGCACAAAAACATGTACCCACATACTTGCGCATATGCCTAACACAGTGCTCCAGAAGGTCAGAGCCCAGAGAAGCCCAGAAGTCCTCCACTCCCCTAGCCCAGTCCAGATACCCTGTTGTGCAGATGGGAAAGCACAGGCCCAGAGGGGTGGAATGGAAGCAGGCATCTTGGGTGGGAGATGGGGCTGCAAAGTCCCAGAGAGAGGTTAGGAGTCCAGTTGGTTTCCCCCACTGCTTTGAAAACAGTCCTCTCTGCAGGGCCATTTACCTGGGCACATTCTCTCTCCAGCCTTTTTTCCTGGCCAGAGCAATCAAGATATCAGTGCTCTGCGCTGGGATGCTCCAGCACCCCCACATCCCTCAACCCCTGCCCTCCATCCTCTCCTCTCTATTCCCAGCTTTCTCTCAGGGCCACCTTCCCAACAGGAAAATCATCTCAAGCCCCAGCCATGCTCTGGAGTCCCAGCTCCAGGATTCTGCTGTGTGACCTGAGACAGGTCACCTCACCTCTCTGAGTCTCCATTTCCTCAGCAAATGAGGATGATAATAGAGCTGACCTCAGAGCCCCACATGAACTTGTGAAGCTGAAAGTCTCACCTGGAAGAGACTTAGGGCAGAGAAAAAAGCTGCTGCCCTTCCCTGCATCCCCCTAACTTGACCCACAGTCGAGGATCTTTCCTTCTTTATCAAACTTCTTGCAAGAGTTCCCTGCACCCCAGCCGCCACTTCCTCTCCACACATATATACTCCTACACACGTGAGCCCACCCATGGGAGCATGCCCCTCAAATCCACACTCCCATCTTGCACTCACACATGCTCACACACACACACACACGCAAAAATGGTAAACAGAATATAATTCATTTGTAAAGGAGACTCCATTTGTGCCATCCATCTTAAGCTAAAATTCAATACTTCCTGCTGCAGCCCACTGGGTCTTGATGAATGGAAAGGACAAACGCCCCATCCCAGCGCCCTGCTCTCTGGAACAATCAAACGCCAGCCACGAGGAGCCCAGTGGGGATGGAGAGGAAGGGGAGTGTCCCAGGCATCTCCAGTGGTGGTTTCTAACAGTCTAGCGGCCCATGTGGGGCCAGAGCAGGAACTACTCTGACTTCAGTCTCCCATCTGTAGCCTCTCAGGGGTTCAGACCATCCCTCTCTGATGCTGTATTTTTTTCTGGGCCTTTTCAGGGCCAGTACAGCCTGACTAGGGGTGGGCTGAGGCCCCTCCAACTCACTGGATGCCAGCCCCCACCTCAATTCCACTCCTCCATCCCTAGCCTCTCTCCCTCCCTCAGTCACCCCCTCTGAAACAAAAGTTCCCCTACCCCTGCCTGCACTCCACCCTCTTAGAGCCAGTGGCCACTTCCCAAGTATCCCTGACCTTTGCATAAGATGCTCCCCACCCCAGATCACCATTCTTTCCCTTCTTAACCTGGAGAACTCCTCCACATGATTCAAAGCCCAGTTCAAACGCTCTTCCTCCAGGAAACCAGCCCTGACCCTCCTGGGAACAGCCAAGACTCAGGCAGTCATGGTGGCTAGAGCCATGAGGTGGGACACGGTGAGGGAGGCCAGAGGATCTGTCAAAGCCCCACCACACAGGCTTCTGCAGGCCAAGAAGGGGACTCAGATGTAACCCAGGCAATGGGGAGCCATGGAAGGGATTAAGGGGGACCAGCTGGGCCAACGTGAAGTGCCTGGGCGTGGCTTTAAAAGGCGCTGCCAGGCCCTCTCCCCATCCCAAGCCTCTGTGTTGGAGCCCGGCCCGGGCTGTCGGGCTGTCGGGCTGTCGGGGCGTCCAGGCTCCAGGCGTCAGCGCTAGCGCGGGTCTCTCGGAGTGAACATTCCTCCGCTGGCTCGCTCGGAGAGTTTTATGGCTCGTGGTGCTTCCTCCGCAATGGCCTGTGCTGTTTACGAACCCCTCTCCGGCTTGGAAATAGACTGTCTTTCCTGAACGATTTTCTCTTTTCCCATTTACTAAACATTGATTTCCCCCCTCCTGCGCCTCTAATAGAGCAGAAACCAATACGTCTTTGTTTGCTTTTCTCGCGCGTTCGGGGCGCTGGCTGCGGCGGGGGGGCGCCGGCTGCTGCAGCAGGGCTAGGCGGCTGCTCCGCGCATGTGCATCAGTCCAGGTGGTACTGCCCTCGGCTGCGGCCGCCCCCGGCCCCGCCCGCATGGCTGCCCCGTGCCCCCAGGATACCAACGTCTGGGACACCGGGACAGGGTGGGGGCACACGTCAGGCGCCCGAAGCCCCACCAGGGAGAGGCCTGAGTCGTCTGGGGCTGCTGTGAGGGCTGGCGGCAGGGGTACCAGGAAGGCAACCTGTTCCAGTTGCCTCCCAACTCTTCTCTGCCTGCAATTCATTAGCAGTGCCTAACCTCCTCCAGATCCTCCTTTGAAATCCGGGTGCTTCTAGATGAGGGGCCCATTAGTGCCTGGGGCTGTCTTCAATAGTGGCCAAGTGGGGCTGGGACATTCATTCCTTTTTTCCTTCATGCATTCAGCCACCAAAGGTGTCAGAGTACCTGCTTTGAGCCAGGCTCTGTGCTGGGGGCTTGGCATGGAGGAGGGTGAACAAGACAGGTGACGTCTCTGCTCTAACCACAGGCCCCACACTGCTTTCTCCTCAGAAGGGGCTGGAGTGAAGATAATTCTCAGACTGGGGCAGCTCATCCTCATTCCTGGAGGAGCAGCTCTGGGAGGGGTGGGGGGAGCATCAGATTCCCAGCAGTAGGCCCTGGGCAGGTCACTGCCCCTCTCTGAGCCTCAGGCTGTGCATCTGCAAAACGGGATTATAATAGCTCCTCCTGAACAGGGTGGCTTCAGGGATTAAGTGTGGCCTTGCCCAGCATTTTGCCTGGCACAGTGTAGCTGCTCAATAAAAGTTCCTTTCCATCCTGGCCCTCCCTCGCCTTCACCCCACTGAAGAAGCAAACAGACCAGGGCAGGGAGAAAGAAAAACTGAGTGAGAAGATCTCAGTCACATGTGGACACAGCCTGATTCACGCCTACCCCAGGTCAGCCAGCAGTGCAAGCCCTCCTCCTGCAGGGTGGGAGCCCTTCTCCCTGCCACTGAGGAGCTGAGGAGCTCAGCAGATGGAGGCCCTGCTAGAGCAGGATTCACATGTGACCTTGGCAAGTCTCTCCCCTCTCTGGGCCTCTGTGTCTTCATCAGGAACACGGATCCAGCACCCAGGTGAGCTAACACTGCTGACCAAGGCTGATGCTGCCTATCCCAACCCTCAGGAGCACCCAGGCTTACCAACACCCACTGACCGACCCCAAGACAAGCAGCTGCAGCCGTGGGTTCAAATTCTACTCTGTCCTTATTAACTGTGGGGCCTTGGGCACAACCCTTCCCTCTCTGGGGCTGCTGATGGTCCCTACTTCAGAGGGTTGTGCAGGGCGTCAAATGTCATGAGGGAGCCCAACTCCGGAAGCCCAGTAATGACTCCATTGGTGGAAAGGGTAGAGGGACTCAGAGAGGGGAAGGGTGGGCCTGGATGAGAGGTCCCAAAGGATGGGCAAAACCTGGGCTCCTGGACTCCTTGCCCACTGGTTATGTGGTTACACGTCCATCCAGAACCCCTCTGAGCCTCGCAACAGCCCTGTGAGGGCCATGCAGAAGCTGTGGTTTGTTTCCATTTTACAGATGAGAAAAGTGGGAGCTCAGAGAAGGGAAGGATCTTGCCCAAGTTACACAACAAGAGAGAAGCAGACCTAGAATAGGGCCCAGACTTACTGACTCTAAGTGGGGAAGGGGGGAGGGCCTGTGGTCACTGGATGGGTCAAGGGGAAGAGAGGGCACATCTGGCAGGGATGCCTGCTGGGAACAAAGGCCTGGAGGCAGGAACATGTGTGACACAAGCTGGGGAGAATGAAGGTCAGATTCTATTTTGAAACTTCCCAGAAACTTACCCTGGCTTGTTTGTAACCAAGTAAAATGTAGGAGAGGCCTCCATAGAGCTGCACCTGATGGAGAAGGAAAACCAGAGGCCTCAGGGGGCAGAGACTGGGGGAAGGACTGAGGCTCGGGCAGACACAAAGAGAGGCTTGGGCAGACTGAGGGGCAAAAAATCAGACCAGGAGACCCACCGACAGGCTGACAACAGGCAGACAGATGGATAGATAGAGGGATGCACAGCCAGATGGGTAGACGATGGACAGATGGACAGACAAATGGACAGACCAATGAACAGACAGAGAGCATGGAGCAGGATTCAGCAGAGCCAAGAGGAGAAAGGGCATCCCTGGCAGGAGAACCTGTGTAAGCAAAGGCTAGAGGTAAGGCTGACAGTGACCTCTGGGCTTTGGGCAGTGGAGGAGGAGGCTGATGTCCTGTTACAGTGAATCTCAGAGGCCTAGGGCCAAAAAGACACAGTGTGCTGTGTCCCCCTCCACACCCCTGCTGACCTCAGGCAGCCCCCCCATAACAGGACAAAGGCAGTTCTTGGGTAGGGCCAGTCGTTCCTATCCCCCAAGGATCACTGCCCCACAGCCCTGTACAGCTGGTGCCCAGTGTGTGTTTGGAGGATGGAGCCAGATCGTGAAGCCTTCACTGCACCAGGAGCCAGGTGTGTGGCCGGCCTCTGGAGCAAGTCTGTGACTACCCAGGGCCGACCGGGGGCAGGTGGTGGGCAAGCCTTGGCCACCCCGAAGGAGCCTGCTGCATCCACAGCACGGGGAGCCTCAGTGGGGACCTGGACCAATTAGGAAGGAAGGGGAGGCAGCAATAATTAAAAATTAAAAGCCAACAAGACATCAGTTTAAAAATGGAAGGAGTGAGTAAAAACAATTAGAAGAAATGAGGCAACAGGGTGGGCACATTACAAATGGAGCTAATCACAAAGCACTAATGACGTGGGAAACCTAATTTTTACGGTGTCAGGACTGCGTGATGAAGCACTGGGCCTGCTCCCCTGAACTAGGCCTCATGCAGTCTGGTCCGAGGACGATGGGGCTTCATCTCTCTCCATGCACCTCAGAGAGTCCTGAATGGAGGGGCTGGGGGCAGAGGGCAAGGGCTGGTGGGGAGGTTTTGAGGTCAAGGGACAGTGCTAAGGGGCAGAGTTGGGAAGCCAGGAATCTGAGGCCTGAGCTGGAGGGGGACAGATGTCACCCCCTCAGTGTCCCACCGACAAGGCAGTCACAGTCCTCCACTGCACCTGGTTGCCGCGGAGACCAGGCGACCCTCCTGGCAGGGGGAGGCTGAGTCAGTTTGAGTAATGGCGGAGAACACTGCCGCTGATGGGGAAAAATACATCTTCATAACAGGGTGAACCTTTTGGAAAATGGAATAAGTAAAATAATTGAGAGAAAGAAAATTGAGTTTTTATTGCTTTTTAAGTGTTTAAGTGGAGGTTTCATTTACGGAAATTATGGTTGCTTTTATTTTTAGCCACCAGGTAGGGTGGGGTGGGGCCTGGGGGAGCTTTGATTCAGGGTGGGGCTTGGGTCTCCTGCCCATCCCCCAGGAGCCCCAGGGGCACCCGCATCTCAGAAGAGAGAAGGAGGCCGAGGTCTCAGTGGATGGTCTGGACCCCACTTTGCCTCCTGGTGTCTCTTGGGTCCTGCCATCAGGCTGGCCACTTCAACTCCTCTCTTGTTGGTCCCCTGACTGTATTGGAATGCTCCCCTTCACTTCAACAGCTCTTGCCACACAGTCTGGGATGGGTCCAGTGCCTCCCCCTGAGCATCCTGGCTCCCCTGAGCCTCTGGACCCCCCTTGTAATTTCCTGGCCTCTGCTAACCCACCCTGTGTCTCCTGTCCCCAGCTCTGCATGGCATGATGGCAGAGGTGGGGAAGGGGGTTCAGTAAATCCTTATCGACTGCCTCATCTGCTCCATCGGGGGCAGAGGGTTGAGGAGGGACTCCTCAGACAGTCCCTGGACCTGGTACCCAGAAGGTGCTGTTTGAGTCTCTCTGATGCCCTCTGCCAAGGCTGGGTGTCTATAGTCTCATCCACGCTTCCCATTCCCATTCTCTCCCCCGGCCCAGATCTAGCTGGAACCCTTCCACACCCTGGAAATGGTCAGGTCAAGGCCACCAAAGACCCCACTGGGAAGATCACACAGTGGATGATCTTCAGACCCCACTGCCCTCCACCTGCCCCATGTCTGGCTGCTACTTGGGGTTCCATCCTGGGCCTACTCACATACTCCCTTGCCTCTCCCTAGGATTGGCCTCTCCAAGTCTCCAGTTTTGTTCCGAGCATCTCCAAGACTCCCTGGCTGATCTTCTTTACTCTTTGCTGGCTTCACCATCCCACCTCCCTTGCCCAGTTCAACCCCTGATCCGTCCATTCCACAGACCCCCTCATTTCTTGCCAAGACAGCAGCTCTGGCAGCTCCCTGATCTCCTGCTTCCACTTCCAAGATCACACATCCATGTTCATGCTATGATGCCCTATGCTCTGTTCCTCTGTCATCTCCATCGCTCGCTCCACCAACCCCTCCTCCCACCCTCCTTCTGCTGCTCCCACATCTGTCTCCCCTCTCCAACCCCCACTCCCCTATTCCTGGACATGGCTCCAGCTCTGCCTGTCTGTCTACTCATCTCTCCTAAACTCCTCCCATGGTGTCCACACTTTGTCCTCCACTTCCTCGGTCCCAGAGCTGCTGTATGCTAGCTCCTGCCCAGCTGGACTCCCTCCAAGGCCCTGGTCACCCCCCAGTGACTGACATGCACACAGTAGCCCCTCACCAGCATGTGGCTTGTCAGCAACTGCTCTCCACATCACACACCTTCCTCCCCTCCTGCCCCCAGCCACACTGTCTCAGTCCCTTCAGATGTGTCTTCTTCCAGCTGCCCCTGGACCATGGCTGTCCTTGGGGCTCTGTCTGCCACTGCTGGTCTCACACCTCTTCTCCCAGGCCATCCTTGCCTGTGGCCTCATTCCCATCCTGGGCCCTGTTGCACACATTGTTCTCCTGAGTCCCTGGCCTCGCCTCTAGTCACCCCATGGGACTCCCCTGGGTGTTCCTGAATGCCTGGAACCAGCAGGTCCATGCTGAGCTCAGGGTCTGTCCCCAGACATGCTGCCCCCACCCACATCCAATCCATCCCTCCTCCTGGCCCTGCAGCCCCTTCAGAGACCAGATTACAACACTCTGGCCTGGACAATCCAGCCTCCAGATGGGCCTTCCTTTCCTTCCTCTGCCGAAAACCATCCTTGGCTCCCTATTGTCCTCAAGACCAGCCCCAGCTCCTCAGTGGGCCCCCAGGCCCTCCCATACCCACCATGTTGACTGCTCCAACCCCAACCACATGCCCTGACCCTGGCCTCTCATCCCCACATACAGACAAGGTGCCATCTCTGGAGGGGGTTCTTGTCGACCCTCTGCCCATGGCCCTGCCTTCTCCAATGCCCGAGTGCCTTCCCTCCCAGTCCTCCCCCTATGCCCCCTCCTTTCCCTGGTTAACAGCTCTTATTCTTCAGCCTTAACTCAGGGGTCATCAACTCTAGGAAGCCTTCTGTGCCCCCTCCCCCAAGCCAGATTCCTTCTGTCCCTGTCTCCTCCCCTGCTATAGGATATTTCTCCATGTATGCATTTTCTCCCTGCAATGCTCTGCCCCCTCGGGGTACACAGCGGATGATTCCTCTCGGTGTCTGCTTGTGCCAAACCCTGAGCCTGGTGTTTAGTGGGTGCTCAGTGCATGTCACTGAGTGAATGAATGAATGAATGAATGACTTTCCAGTGATAATCAGGGCTTTCACACATCGGACCAGTTCTCCTGTGTGCGGGATGTGGTCAGTCCGAAACACTGGGCACCGCTGGTAGAACCCAGGACCAGCGTTGCCAATGGAACAGGTTGTGAGGTGTCCTCGAAGCCAGGTAATATGTCTGCATCCTGACCGTGGCCCCTGCCCCACCAGGAAAGGACCCCTGGGAAGCTGAAAGGACACAAGCTCATCCTTCTGCCCACCTTGGGTTTCCTTTCCATCCTTCTCATTCTCTCTGCCACCACCCAGTCCCACCTGGCCCCCTTGGTCAGTGGCCTTGGTCATAGTTCCTTTCTCCTCCCCTTGGCTTCTGCCTTCCTCCCCAGGATGCATGCCACAGCTGACTCCAGCAGCCACCCCTCCACCTTGCCCTGTCAACTTCTCATTGCCCCCCCTTCCCTGCGCAGCCTACGTCTCCTACAACCCTGCCCTCCATCAGCTGAGTATGGGTGCTTTCCTCTTAGAAGTTAGGTTGAATTGATCTGCTGTTTAATTACCTGATGTGCTCATTGCCCACGTGGCCCGTTAGCAGAGGTGGCTGAGGTGGACATCTGGGATATCTCAGTGCCTAGGTGGACACCTGCCTGCCCAGCTGGGAGCACAGTAGTTCAGATGTGCTTCCCGAGAGGCCAGGGCAGCAGGAGAGGCGTGCACACACCCACCCACACATGCATTCACAGACACACACATAAACACATTCTTGAGTTTCCACACACATAAACACATGCACACAGTCATGCCTCCACCCCCCACATGGCCAGCATGTGTGTGCACGTGCGTGTGCACACACACACTCCCATCACACGCACATACACGCCATCTCACACACACACACCATCACACACACACACCATCGTCTCCCCCCGCCCCGCCCCCCACACCAGCTTACTGTGCTTCCAGCCGCAGCCAACAGCTGTTATTACCGTCTCTCCTAGGCCTGGCATTCAAGGCCTCCATGACCAAGCCTTAGCAGATCACTCCAGCCATACCTCCTCAAGGTATCCCTGGACACAGGAGGGGAAGCTCTCCATCTCTGTCCATCAGTCTGTCTGTGTGTCCGTGTAGGTGTCAGTCACTCTGGGAGAGCCCCCAGAGCAGACACTCTGGAGTCCCCTCTACAGGCAGTCAGTTCCAGGCCAGGCCTCCTACTCGTGCACCACCTCCCCTCCGCTCTCAGCCCTACCCTGGGCAGCATGTGGACTCTGACTTGCCCTGAGCTGATCCTAGGCACTAGGGAAAGGGGACTGGTGGTAGGGAGGACACCTCCTGGAAGAGGTAGAACTCAGAGGAAGATGAAGCCTCACTGAGCACTACTGTGTCTGGCACTTTCACACCACTGTTGCATTTGGTCCTTATCATCTTGGTCATCCTGTCCCCTTCCCGCACCCCCTCCATTCCCCCTCCTCTCACCGACAAGGAATGAGCTCCTCAGGGAGTGCCCTTCCCAAGTCACTTCTGGCCTGCGCGATCCTCTCTCGTGTTCCTTGGCTGTTTTTGCAAGGTCAGGGATATATCCCAGTTGCATCTCTTCTCTGGGCCAGGCAGGAGCCAGGGTAGGGTGGGGGAGTGGGCATCATTGTCCTTTCTGTCCATTGCTAACCTAGCTTCATCTGGCTTCATTCAGCCATGATCCTCTCTGGTCCTGCCTCCTACGGGCAATGTCTGAGTGCCAGGCAGCTCCTGAGGTCCTCACATGCCCTGTGGCAGAAACATGCCTCATGACCCCATTTTACAGATAGGGAAAGTGAGACTGAAAGTTTAAGCGACTTGCTAGGGAGTTCACAGTTAGGAAGTGGTCCAGGCAGGAATTGACCCTGGGTCAGGCCATCAACTGGGCTGGCTGACACTCCATACCTTTGATACAAATGGGGAGACTGAAGCCCTGAGGCCAAGAAAGAAAGGTGCATGGTGGCCCCAAACACTGCAGTGTGCCTGGTATTATTTCTGGAAATGGAGGACAAAGCTTCCTCCTAAGGATTTCCTGAGGATTAGACTCCAGATTGCAGGGAGCATGTGTAGGCTGCTGGGGGTGGGATGCAAACCCTTCCAGGCCACAGCACACATTTGCATCTGGTAATGTGCTGCCCATTACTAGGCCCTCTTATCTCCACAGTAAAACAGCCTCCAGGGGCCTCTCTTTGTGGGGTGTCATTAGCTGCTCCTATCCTTTGGAGGAAAGTGGCCAAAGGGGTCTTTGTCCAGCTGCCCTCGAAGGCTGACCTTGGATGAGTGAGTACAGTGCCCACTGTTCACAGCCCCCAACTCCTTTCTCTCCCCAAGGGAGGGCATGGGGTGGGGGAGAAGGAGGGGAAGGAGGAGGAAGAAGAAGAGAGGGTGAAGGGAGAGAGAAAATAGGGAGAGGGAGGAGGCTGAAGGGGAGGGAAGGGGAGGAGAGAGGGAAGGAAGGAGGAGGTGAAAGGAGGAGAAGGAGGTGAGGGGAGGAAGGAGGACACACCAACCTGACCTGCAGAGAGGCTGGAGGGAGGGGGAGGTTGGCTGCAGGGGAGTCAGTGATGGCTGCAGGAGACAGATAAGGTTGGGGAGAAAGACGCTGCTGCTGATGGGAGCGCAGGGATTAGGAGCTCCAAGGGCCTGTCCTGGGCCTGTAGGTAGAAACTCAGGAAGAAGGGAGGGCTCTCTAATGAGAAGGGAGGAGAGAGAAGAGAGATCTCACTTCAAGGGACCCCTATGTCCTTGGGGAACAATGAGAAAGGCCCCCACCCCCACTTCACCTTGGCTGCCCAGTGAACTATCTAAGCAGGCCCAGACCTCTGGATCTGGGCAGGGCCAGGAGGGACAAGGCAGCGTGGAAGATCCCCTGGGTTCAGGGCTTTCCCCCAATCAAAGAAGACAACTCATGGCTATGGCCCATCCCCCACATGCTCACACTCTGGCATGCTCACACTCTGGCATGCTCACACTCTGGCAGGCATGTGTGCCGGCCCATGGAGGCAATAGGGACTGTCCCTGCTCTGAGAGAACTTGGTTACCCTTCACACACGTGTGCTATGCAGCCATGTCCTCACACACCCCTGGCCATGCACCGTCTCTTGGATTTCCACACTCAGCTTGGTGCCTGTGGCCTCTCACCTGGGGCAGGTGAAGACCAGCTGGGCAGGGACCTGATGGCAGGCGAGGGGAGAGTCCTGTGTGGCATGCTGTCATTCTCAGGGCCAGATTCTGAGGACACCCCTGTCTTTGCCTCCCAAGGGTGGATGAGGCAGGTCCCTATGGAGGCCCCCGGGCCCCAAGCTGGAGGAGCCCAGGATTGAGGCTCCCTGAGTTTGCACTGGTCATGGGGCTGGGCCTGGGAACAAGTCCCTCCTGCCAGTGGAACACAGCTCTGTGTGGGTGGTGGTGGAACCCTGGCCTTGTTCACCGCATGCTATGCCCAGTACCTAACACATGTGGGCCTGTGGTAGGCACTCGCAGATGTCTGGGGTGGATTAAAAGCTGGGTCTTTCAGGGGTTTGGGGGGAAGGGGCTCAAAACTGTGCAAGGACCTGCCTGAGGTGGCCTCCTTCCTGGGGGAGTCCACCTGCTAAGATTGAGAGTCAGGGAAGGGCTGCCCAGCATCAGCCTCACGAGATGGTGATAGGACCTGTTGGCTGAGAGCCTGGCTGCTGGGAGCAACCGATGAAGATAAATGGTCCCTGTCCAGAGTGAGGGTCAGGGCTGGGTAAGGCAGCCTGGGGCCTGACGGATGACTCAGGGCTGGGCCAAGAAGTCAGGAAGGGCTCCTGCAGTGGATCTGCCCGGGTAGCAGGAATCTAGCTGTCCACAGTCTGCACGGACCACCTGCACAAGGGCTGAGAATATGGGGGAAGAGAGAGGCTGGTCCCTCCCTATCACAGGTGTGGAAGCTGAAGCCCTGCAGGGCTCTCAACTGCCCAGTGGGCCTAGTCCCGCCAGGATGGGAAGTGATGAGTTTTCCTGGGCATATTTGTCAAGTGGACCAAGACCCTCCTCACAAAGACCTCAGGGCGAGGGCTGTTCTACTGGAGGGGCCTGGTCCCAGGCCTCATTCGTTCATTCATTCATTCATTCCCATGGCTGCCCCTGGTATCCTCTCTGCCTGCTACAAACTGCTCTGCACCCCGGGAAGCTAGGCCCTTCCCTCAGCCCTGGCATCTCGTTGCCCATGCCACTCTCCTCCTGCCACACTGGCCTCCTGGCTGTTTCTCCAACAAGCCTCCGGACCTCTGCTTTTCCTGTTGTTGTTTTTTCCATCTGGAACTCTCCTGCCCCAGGTGCCCACATGGCTAGCAACTCTTGACACTCAGGTGTTGGCCCAGGGCTTCAGGTGCCCTCCCCTCCTTGAGTACCCATCTGAAGCTGTCCCCCTCCAGTTTTTATTTCCATACAGTCCTGGTTTGTTCCCTTCAGAGCTTAAAAATATCTTGTTTATGGGTTCATCTATTTATCAACTGTCTCCCCCAGGCATTGGAAGCCCAAAGGAGACGTCACCTCACCTAGTCCTCCCCAGGAGCCAAGGTCCCAGCTGCTTTCCTTACTGGTACATAAGTGCTCAGAGGTCCCCAGGGCCACTCAGGGCAGTGTGAGTCAGGCCTTGTTCATAGACCAGGAACAAGAGGATGGTTGCCAGGCCAATGGGCTGCCCATCCCTGAGGGTCCCATGTAAAGACTTAAGGCTTTGGATCCAGTCTATCAGAGGGGGTCCAGATGGCCAGGACCTCAATGAGCCTACACACCCAGAAATCAGGTTCCCCAAGCCCTGCCTGGGCTAGGCCCTTGGCTGGAGCCCAGAGAGGGTGCATGAGGAGGTTGGCACCAAATCTGGGCACTTCCACCCCCAACATGATGGAAATAAATGAGAGGTGTCTGGAGCTGTAGTGGATGACAAGGAGGCTGGTGCAGGGCTTGGGGAGGGGGACAAGGCAGTGGGAGACAAGATGCTGGCAGAATCTATAAACCCTCCAGGGCACAGCCCTCCATGGAGAGGAAGGGAGCCCAGTTCAGCCTCAATCTCTGGAGAGGCAATGCCAGAGCCTTTAATGCCATCCTGGTGCTGAATCCTGGCTGGGGGACCAGGCATGGGGCAGTGGAACCTCGCCCAACAGTCCTGGTTCATCTCTCCACCTACCCTGCCCTCTTCCCTCTCCCTCCACCCTCCCAGTGTTCTCCGGCTCCAGGAAGAGTCCTCTCTAGTTACATTCTGGGAATCAGTGGGCCTGGCTGTGCCACAGCTGTGGGCATCTTGGGTAGCCAAGCTACTGAGATCCACCCCAGGAGCCTCCAGTCTGTTGTCCTCCCACCCAGCTACTGCCCCAGCAGTCCCTACAAGGGCCCTTGGCCTCTCATTCATCTGAGATAGAAGGGGGTCCTGTGCCTTGGAGGGGATGTGGCCCCCTATTTCCTCAGCTCCTTGGAGGTCCAGAGCCACCAGATAATGTCAGGGTCTCTTTGGAGGTCAAGTCCACAGCTCCAAAGAAGGATGGAGTGAGGCAGACTATGGCTTTCACTGTTGCCACCTGGTGGCTGAAAGAGGCAAAGCATCTGCTATTCCAATGTCTAGAAGGAAGTGGAAGGACACTCCTCAGGATTAGGGGCAGAGGCACAGGAGAGTAGGATATGCATTCTCCACTAGCATCCTGGCCAGGAACCTGGGCCTTCACTTGCCTTGGTTCAGCGCCGCCCCAAGTGCCATCAGACGTGCCCACCAGAACCTTCCAGAATGCCTTCAAAGCAGATCTAGCATCAGAGATGGCCTGTCTGGCCTTCACTGTATTAAAGAGAGGACCAAGGGCCCGAATGACATCCAGGGCCACACCTAATGGGTCTTGATGGCAGAGAAGAGGGGGAGGAGTGGGAGCCAGGAGGACAGCAGGGAGAAGGGGGAGCAGGAGAGTGGGTGCAGCACAGCCAAGCCCTGCCTGTCCTGTCCTTGCTTTACTCACAAATGTAGCTGGTTCTCTCTTTGCAGGACTTGAAGTGAGTCCCACGAGGCTCTCCTCAGCACCTTGCAGTTGCCCACTGTGTTGTAATAACCCCACTTCTGGCTCCAGAATGTGGGGAGGCCTTGCTCAGGACCTCAGGCCTTGGCCAACTGGCCCCAGCAGAAGGTCCTCAAGAAGGAACAGATTTCCCTTCCTGCTACCCCTCAATTACCCACTACTCTGCCTGGATCAAGGTTATGTCAAGGTCACAAAATGTACTGAAGGAATTGTGGTGTGGCAGGCAAAGTTAAAACTGGGTACCAAAAATGACCATTCCTGGAGTCCAAGGAAAAAGTCAAATTCAGCCCCTTATGTGGGCTTTCCTCTTCCTTTTCTCAACCAGCAGGGGACATATCCTATTTTGCCACTCTGTCCTACTGAGACTAGTCTCCTGACATGGTTCGCCCCTTCCCACCCACCAGGCCATAGGACATGCTGTTTCTCCAGTGGTACATTTCCCAAAGTCTCAATAATTCAGTCAAGAATAACCTTCAAGAAAAGAAGGTGTTGAAATCACTGGATGATAATCTGGGGGTAAAAAGATTATCTTGGATCCCTGCCTCACACCTTAAAACAAACACCAAATTTCAGTGGGATCCAAGCTGGAGGGACTAAAGAACGAAGAACAAATTCCTAGAAGAAAACAAGGGGATTTCGGCACAGCTTTAATTTGTGTGGCCTTTTCTAACTGTAACAAAAACAGAAAAGCTACAAGAGAAAAAAATGTATACATCTGACTACATAAAAATCAAAGTTTAAAGACAAACAACAAGCGGAGGAAAAAATTACAATTTTCACGGTATATAACGGGCCCCTATAAATCTAGAAGGAAAAGACCAACAATCCCACTGAAAAATGGGCAAAGGAAATGAACATACAGTTCACATGAGAGGAAATCCAAAAGACTCAACCAGTGAAACCAAGCTCAACCTCATTCCTCTAAGAGAAATGCAAATTAAATAGGCAAAGCTGGGAAAGGTCCACGCACATTCTGGGTGAGCACAGGGAAGCAGAAACTTGTAGTTCCTTATTAGAGTGTAATTGTGTAACCTCCATGAAAGCAATTTTGCTATATCTGTCAAAATTAAAAATGCACAGATCCTTTGACCTAGCACTCCCCACTTCTAGGAATTTATCCTACAGATAAACCCACAAGCATGTTACAAACTCACTCACAAATTATGCCCCAGGGTGTTCACTGTGTGATGTTTCTAAGAGTAATGGATTGGAAACAGCCTACACTGAGGAGCCTGGTGAGTAAATATGGGGCATCCTAACCATACATACTATGCAGCTATTAAAGCAGATGAGGATGAGGCAGTGCCACATATAGTGATGTAAGAACAAGGGGTGGTATATGTATAGGATGCTAACCTCATGTTTTTTAAAAGAAGGATAAGTGTTCTAGAACACTGCTGGTGCCCTCCAGACCTCTCAGCTCCCATCTCCCCTGCCCTGTCCCATGAAATTGAGCTGCATAGATGACATCCACCTGGCTCTGCTGTTTGGTACTGGGTCTGGCCAATGAGAGCCCACCAGGAGTTTAGCAGGCAGGAGGGGGAGGTTATGTTTGTTCCCTTGGCCCCTCTCAGTCCATCCTCCTCTTGATTTTTCTAAACAGAGATCTGGTCACATTCCTCCCTGTTCAAAACACTCTGTGGCTCCATATTCCCCTCTGAATAGAAGCCAGATCCCCATCACGGACCACGAGGCCTTACCATGACTTTTGAGGGTCTGCTCCTGCTGGCTGCCCATTCTCTATACTTCCAAACCTCTCTCAGGCCCCTGGTCTCAGCATAGTTCCCTCTGCCTGCAATCCTCCTCCTGCCCCAAGGAACAGCCTCAAAGGACCTCCTTGTCCTCCTCTGGCTGCTGTGCTCCTGCCCTCACAGTGTCGGCCCCCATTGTAGTGCCTGCCTTCAGTCTGGGCTCTGTCAGGGGCCTGAAAGCAGAGAGCACTCCTCCCCTGCACCCCAGTACTGCTCCTGAAATGTAGAGTTTGGCTAAATGGACAGAGGTTCCACAGCACTCTTGCCCTCTGAAACCCTTCAGAGCCTATTCTGTTGCAGGGCCCAGCTCTGGTCCTCCTAGTCTTTGAAAAGAAGGTGCCCTGCTTGACTCATCTCTGGGAGGCTGGACCAAAAGAGGCCAGGGAGGAGCCAAGGGACTGGAGATCAAGGCTCAGGGGAGAGCCCTGGAAGGCCTGGCTGCAGGAAGGGGCTGTGGGCAATCAGTAAGAAGCCATGTTTTTAAAAATAACTCTGCTGTCAGCAGTGGTGAAACAATATAATAAGTATGAGAAATAAATCTCGTTACCATGTAATGAGCTGCCTTATTAATGTGTTAAACTTGTAAGAAATGCTTAAGTGTTTAATTGGCACCTAATGAGGGTGCCAATTAGGAATCATACATTTCTTTAAAAAAGTCCTAATTGGCAGGGGGCATTTCAATCAATGCCACAGGGCTGGCTCCACAGGGACCCCATCCTGGTGTGCATCTGGTAGCTCTACCTGCAGGGCCACACATCTGGTGGCTAGCCCCCTGGAGCCCACAGCAAGGTCAGGGCCACCTGGATCGGACCTGCCCCAAACCCCACCAGGCAGTGGGACTCAGTTTCTCCTGGGCCACTGGATCCTGCTTCTGATTAAAACCCATCTGAACAGTGCCTCTGTCAGGAGGCGACCTTGTTTCTCCAGTCACATGGGGGGACATGATCTGCCTGGAGGCTTCCAGAGGCGGGAGCTCACTGAGGACCAGGACCACAGTTCTCCACCAGTGCCCAGCACACAGAACCTCAGCAGCCCTCACTCAGCTCCCCCAGGAGCCAGGAGGAGGAGTGAAGGCTGAGTTGGGGCAGGGGCTGCTCCTGGGGTAGTGAGATCCCTGTGGCTGGAGACAATCAGGTTGAGAAGTGGTGCTAAAGGGCATCCTAGGGCACCCTTGGGACCTCCCCCAGAGGCAGAACCTGGGTCTTTCTCAGCTAAACCTCATCCTGGCCACCTTTACAAACAGCCCCTATGTGCCTGGCAGGGCCTGGGGGAGGGCAGGCAATGGGACTCAGAGTAGATTCCATCCCTCCAGTCCCCAGGGCTCGGCCCCCCTCCCCAGTAAAAGTAAAGAAGAGCAGATCTACATTCCGGGCCAGGCCAGCGTAAGAAAAGTGTCCTGAACAGCCAGAGCATGATTAATTACCAAATTAATCACTCGGGTAATTGCCAGAGAGCTGGGAGGAGGGCAGGGAGGGAGGTAGGATGCTGCCTACCAGGGGCAAGGCCCAGCCAGGGGCAGGGTGGGGTGTAGCCCTGGCCCGGGCTTAGGGCAAGAGGGCAGAGGCGGGAGACTGACTGGCTGTAGTCTGAGCAGGTGCCTTGGGCAGGATGAGAGGCAGCAGACGGAGGGCCTTGGAGGCCAGACCAGGGGGTTCCAAGGTTCAGTGGAAGCCTTGCAGGCCTGTGAAAGGAGGATAGAGGGGCCACGGAGGCAGTGGCAAGTGGAGCATGACTGGGACCCCGTTGGGGTGGCTGGGAGGCCCAGGAAAAGATGGCCTGGTGGTCTGTGTGGTCATGCTTGTAAGACTTGAAGGGGAGGGAGGTGACTGGCCTTGGGGGCTACAGGCTGGGGGAAGGCCTCAGTTTCTGGCCTGGGGACTGGGAAGACAGTGGCATCCCTGAGCTGGACAGAGACTGAGATTAGGCAGGGGCCAGCCCCTCCCCTGCAGCCTGTGGACCCCAGGACTCCTGGGCCTTAAGTCTATCTGTGGCTCTTGTATTAGGAGTGACTGGGGAAGCTGCCAAGTAGCCTCTGCTGGTTTTCAGGAACTGTCAGGAGCCTGAGGGACCCCATCCTTCCCAGTGGAAGAATACTCAAGGCGGCCACTTGGAGCAAGGACAGGGCTCTCTGGCCCCTGAGCTACCGCCCTGCCCTAGCCTTCTCCTCTGCCCTCGCTGCTCCTACTCATCCCTCCAAGAGGCTGGGCTGTATTTCCAGGAGGCCCCAGCTCAGGCCAGGTTTGGAGCAAGGGATGGCCCAATGGGCCTTCCTGCACCTGGCGGTGAGGGACTTGGTGCAACCACATGCATTGCTGGGCAGAGACAACTTTAGAACTTGGGCCACTGGGGAGGGTTTGGAGGGCAAGATGAGAGGCTGAGCCAGGAGGTGTGACCTGAACCAGGTGGGCCTGCAGCCACTGTGGACCCCAGGGCTGCCAGAAGTCTGAGCCCATGTGCAACTCAGAGGCTCCTGCTCCTGTGAAAACCCTCTATCCCTGGGCCACCGTTTGGATCTATAGTGTGTTATTTATTTAGCAAATACTTACCTAGTGTTTCCTATGTGTTGGACACCATTCTAGGCCCTCTACAAATATGGACTCCTAATCCTATCAAGTAGGGAGGACTGGCCCCACTTTACAGATGAGGAAACTGAGGCGAGAGTTCCAGGAACTTGTCTGGGGTCACATAGTGGCTGAGCTGGGATTCAGACCAGCTCGTTCATGGAGCAAGGGGTATTCAGGTGAGTCTAGTTGTCTCAGGGTCCTTGGGCAGGGGTCTCTGGGACACCTGGCACCGCCACCCGCTGTGGAAGGCTGAGCTGACTCATCATTAGTCCCCCCTCCTCTTGACAGCTGAAAGAGGGTCTGGGGCCAGTTGCACCACCACCAGGCAGCAAATGCACCATCTCACGTGTTCATTCATGGGGATGTAGGAGCTAAAAGAAGGGGGCCTCTCAGTGACACACCCAGGAACCAACCTGGAGTCCAGGACCAGAGTGAGAATGCCATGAGGGATGCAGGGATGAACCAGACCCATTCAGAGCCTGACCTAGGAGTCCCACAGAGCTGGGTTCAAATCCTGTGTGACCTAAGACAAGTCGCTCAACCTTACTGAAACTCAGCTGCAGGTGGGACAGTTGGTCTCATGAGAGCTCAGTGCAAAGAAACCTCCACGGTGGGGGAAGGGGAGAGACGTTTATCTTCTTTCTGTGCGATGCCCAGGTGGGCACTGAAAGGAGCAAGGATTGGAGGTAAAGATGGGACAGGCATTTACAGTGGAGGTCCCAGGGTAGGCATCGGTCACAGTGAGGAAGTCCCAGGAGGGAGCTATCTGCAGATATTGGGAGCTTGGGCCATGACCACCAAAGGGCATGTTGCCCAGCCTCACCCCTGCTCAACCTCTAGCCAGCTGAACCTGCCAGTGGGCCAGCCTTGTCAGGGACAGGAGAAGGTTGACTCTCTCCCCTCCCTATGGAAGCCACCTGGTGAGGCTGAGGGAGGCCTGGTCCCTGTGCCACCCTCAGTGCCTGGCACAGACCCCTCTTATCCCCAAATGCCCACAAAGGCTACTGCATTGAATAGGAGACCTTGGAGTTCAGTTTTTATCCTCGGCTGGGAGAAGCTGTCTAGATCCTAGAGCAGGGCCCATGGCTTAGACCCCCTGAGCTCAAGATGGGTGGGGGCCTCTGGGGCCTTGTCCATGCTCTGGGAAGGACCAACCTCCGTAATAAAAGTACAAGTAACTGCATACATTTATTGCAGGCTCTTCACATGCTTTTTATATATTAACTCATTTAATTTCCATGAGGCAAGAGCCACTTACCAATCCTCTGTTCGTAAGAAGGCTGGAGTACCTACTACGCACCAGGCTCCACTCTGGAGGCTCAGGCTACAGCCTTGACCAGTCTCCCTGACCCAGCCCCAGTCCAGACCTGCTCCTGGCAGGTAGGAAGCAAACAGCTTCAGTGCACCGGCCACCCAGACTCCCTGGACTCCTGTAAAAAGGCCTCAAGGCCAAATTTCATTCAGGGCACTCCAGCATCCCCCCCAACCTGGCCCCACACCCCAACCCCATACTCTGGGCCGGCACCGCCACCTGGTGGTCACATTGGGAAGGGCTCCAAATAGAATGCCGTTGCCTCCCTCCACAGAGGGAAATTGTCTCCACTCTACCTACTCAGGCTTAGGGAGGTCACCACTTGGGGGTGAAAACAGGCCTCCTGGGTCCCTCTGGAAGGAGTGGAGATGGGCGTGGTCTCTCTGGGGGAGTCATTCAGCAGCACATTGGCCTGGTGATTCTCGCAGAGCAGTGTCTGACAGATCCACTCCCCTGCCAGCAACAGCATGGAAGACAAGGTGGGTACTCAGTAGAGAGGCAGCGTGGGTGTGGCACGTAGGGCTGGCCTAAGACAATGTCGGCGCTCCATGTTTGCTGGGTCACCTGGTGAGATCTCCATTGTTAGTGTCCTGGCTGTGAGGAAGCCCATCATCCCTTACACCTTGTCCCCTGCCCAGCCTGAAACGTCCCCCGTCACCTTGTGTCTAAACCTCACCTGTGTCTCTTGCCACTTCCCAGTGAGGGGTGTGTTGTTGCTGTCAGCATGGCTGTTCTGGCTGTCACGCCTGGTGGGACTCTTTCAAGGCCAGCCCCATGTCGGTGTCCCTCAGCTCCAGAGTCAGCAGAGGGCCTGGTGTGGAAGAGTTGGGAACATCTGAAGAGAATGAATGAGTGGTGAGAGGAGGGGCCAGCTCTGTCTTCAGAGAACATTCTTTCCTTCTTTGGGATTCTTGAGTGTGAGCTCTGGGGTTAATCCAACTCCAGGCCCTGCCGCATGCTAAGCAACCCTATTGCTCTGTGTTTCAGTTTCCCCAACTGTAATATGAGGGCACAAGTGGTGCCGACACTCTGGGGTTGCTGGGAGATTAAATGGGCTCTGATTCTGTCTGCAAGTGCCTCAGGAGGTTCACACACACGTTCCCTGGGGCTGAACCCCCTGCAGGGATTTACAGCAGGGATCCTGCCTTCCTCCTTCACCCAGGGCTTCAGTGTCACCTTATTGCCCCATTATCGAGTCGCTGCTAAGTCCCTTAAGTCTCTCATAATCTGGTGTTCTCAGCCTCCTCTGGGTAAAGAGCATCTTGGGGAGCTCTGCCAGGGTAGGGGCCCACGTGCTCATTGCTTGGCCTGGGGCCTCCAACATGCTGGCATGGGAGTGGGGTGGGGTGGGATTTCAATGTCTGCCTTCTGGACCCTGACCAAGAGGGACCTGAGCAGCAGGGCTGGGACTAGGATGAGGCAAGTGAGGCACCCAGAGCGCAAGCTGAAGGGGGCACTCGTGCTCAGGTTGGCACAAGTGCAGTGTCAGCACCTGAGTAAGCTACTCCTTACTTTTTGAACTCTAGGCCCCCATTCACCCTACCAGGTGAGCCTCCACGTCAGGGCCTGTGGGGTGAGAGCTGCTCTCCATGCCACATGGGGGATAGACTGAGTGCAGGGGAGGGATCCAGGGATGGAGCCAGAGGAGAACCTGGGGCGCCACCAGACAGGTGACCTGGCTGAGGGTGGGCACAGGAGGGCCACCAGCAGTGCCTGTAGCTGCCAGCAGGTGGTAGCACAGGCCAGCATTGGAGGCTGGAAGGCAGATTGGGGAGCCGAGTGGGCAGTGCCTGCTGGGTGACCCATTGGGCCCCAGCATCCTCCTATTTCTGGGGCTTGTCTGAGACCCCTTTCTGGAATGGTGTAGAAGAAGAGCCAAGCCCCTGGCTCTGGGTCTGATGACCCCAGTTTTGAGTGCTGGATTTCTTCCTCTGTAAGACAAGTGACAGTATACCCTTGTGAAGGGCACTGGAATAAAGTAAGATTGTGCCAGGATGGTGCCAATCAAGGGTAACTGTTACTAGGACCAGATTCTGACCTTTGACATAGCCCAAGGCCCATTTCCAAGGCTCCTTCTGGCCGTTGTCCAGCTGTGCATACCTGTGAGGTGAACAGCATTCCTGCTGGCAGTGGGAAAGACTGACCTGGCCCTCCCGCCATGAGCTGGTTCACTGTGTCTGGCACATGGCATGAGTTCAATAAATCACATGTCATTATTATTACTATTAGTATTACTAGCATTGTTATTACCCTGAGCCCTTTATCTCTTGTTGAACCCCCAGGAAGGGGGTGACTACCCCTCCTAACCCAGGCCCCCAGGCCTCCGACAGAAGTGCACTAAGGGCTGGGTGAATGGGAATGGCCAGGGTGAACACATCTCTCCTCTCCTGTTTGACCAGTGGCCAGAGGACAGGAGGCCTGTCAGCTCTAAGGGCCGGGACATCTGCACTTTTACACTCTCCCAGGCCAGACTCCAGGGGCAGCTGGGTGTAAAAGAAGCTGAGGGGACTGGCTGGGCCTCAGCCTGAATGTCACTGGGAGACATTGGGGGAGCCCCAGCAGGTGAGCACATTCATCCATGTTGCCATCCAGGAAGGCAGGAGCTGGAATCCTGGTGTGTGAGATTGGGAGACTGGGTGTTCCTCGACAGTGATCTGTGGGCCCTTGGCAGCCCCAGGTGGGAGATGCTGGGACCCAGCGATCACATAGCAGGAGAACAGAGGGCTGACAGGCAATGCTGTGGGTCCTTCAGTTCAATCCCACACACGTACACCTGGAGGATATAGGGTTAAGATCCAGGCTGCCAAGGAGCCTTAGAGCTGACCCAGTCCTAGCCCTGGCTTTGGAAAGCTGGACTGAACCTGTGGCCCTTTCCCTGAGATGCCTAGGTGTAGGGGGTCTAGAGACATGCCCAGCCTCCTCCCAGGCTGAAGGGAGACCAGAGATCAGGAAAGTGGGGGCTTGGAGCACCTTGAGTCACCCTGGTGGGTGCAGGCAGTGTTGCTGTCCCGAGAGACTCCATGTCAAGGCCTGCCCAGGACACATGAGCTGTAAGACCTGGGCCCAGGCTGTACCAGGTTCAAACCCCAGCCTCGATGTGCCCTTCATTGGCTGTACATGGAGCCCTGGGCTGCTTTCCCCTGGCTCCTCAGTCTCAAGGTCCTCGCTTATGAAATAGGAGTGAGACAGCTCACCCTCCCCAGTCACTGTGGGCATCAGAGATGCTGCATGTTGGTCCTGAGCTGAGAGATACTCTGGGCCTCCCTCCGTCCCCTGACACCCAGCCCACACAGGAATCCCAGGCCTACCGCATTCATGGATCCAACCAGGCACCCAGAGAGTCACCTTTCAAGTTGAACCCTGAGAGAGAAGGGGGCCCTTTAAAGCTGAGGGGAAATCTGAGAAACAGAGCCTCTTCCACTGCCCAGGGTGGAAGGTCTCTGACACAGATCACATTCCCCGGAACAGGGACTGGGAAAAGGAAACCTTCTTCCCAAACAGGCCTCAGCCCCACCTACCCCTCTGCCCCCCACCACAGACCCCCTCCTGGGCAGAGGGCTCAAGACCTGGAGTTTTCTCTGTGATAGAGGAGACCACCCCCACTTCCTGTTCTTCCCCCTACATGCTTGCTGACCTTCCTCTAGCTCCCACAGGTGTGTGTGTGGGGTCTGCCTCCTGGAGAGGACACCTGGCCTGATCTTCCACTTGCAGAATGAAAGCACCCAGTGTGAGGGGTGGCGGATGGGGACTACCGCCAAGGAGCTCTGAGGTGGGGCTGAGAGAGGTGCCAAGGACAGACCCAGGCCTAGGTGGCATGGCAGCCTGGTCTCAACTGCTGTGCCCCACCTAAGGGGTCTCCATGTTCTCCCCTTCCCCTCCTCTTCCTGGGCACCTGTTGCTCACACACTTCTCGTTCATTTCTCAGTTATCTCTGGTCTTTCAAGAGTGTCCTCTGTATGACCATAGATACCCCTGCCTGCAGCTATCCTCTATCCTGAGTCTTCAGAGGCCAGGCGGGAGGGGGATGCCAGACCAGCAGCTCCTGGGGTTCCCTCAGATATCCTCAGCCAAGGCCCTCCACAGTGAGGCCTGCTGTGGGTGCAGCTAGACAGGATGGGGTGGAGTTGTCTGCTCTCAGCCTCTGAACACCCCCCAGGCATACCCGGCCCCTGTCCCTGCCTTCCTTTTCATATAAATGTAGACATAAAGATATAGACTTATAGCGTGTGTTATGTGTGTAGAACACACACTCATCCTTTTTTCCTGTTTGACATCTGTCTCCTCCCAGCTTGAATGGAGATGCAGATTGATTTGCTGACAGGACTGTGGTGCTGGGCCCATGGGGGGACTCGGTGATGTTCCTGGAAGGAATCCATAGCAAGATCAGACTGCTTTACTGGAGTTTCTGGGCTTGCCTCCGCAAGAACTTTCCTTTACATTCTGAAGGCGTTCCTGGTGTCTACCCACAGCCAGGCAATGGGATTATTGTATTCACTTTGGCTTGAAGGTGACTCTTCACTTTATTAAACAAGATGGCCTCCTCTGAAGGCGCCCATCCACATCCACCCTGAAACCACCCACTGCAAACTGCCACAGCTTCTGCCCTGAAGCCTGGGTCGCTGTTCATCAGGAGGGGTTTTGCTTATTCCTCTGTGTGTGTAGGGCAGGGGCATTTCCCAAGGGCTCCTTTTAACAGTCATTTCAGGAGCAGTAATGGCTGTAGCTCTATGTCACTCCATCTGCCTGGCTGAGGACAGTGAGGAGAGTCCTGGGCAGCCTGCCAGGCCCACAGTTACAAGGAGGACATGTCAATTGGAACCTTTCACCCCAATATTTATGGATCCCACACTCTGTGGAAGACCTGGGAACTTTCAGAGAATTTGGTTTTCCTCCAGGACTGGGAAAGAGAGCTAGAAAACAGAAGGTGAGCGGAAGACAAGAGGAGGTGACTGTGAGGGGACAAGGGATGAGGAAGTGGCTCCCATCACTCACAGAAAGCTGCCCTGTGTCCATCACCTAACCAAGCGCACCCTCTGGGAAAGGGGGTTGGGGCAGACAGTGGGAGAAAATAGGGACAGGGGTCCTCCTGGAGCACCCATTCCCAGCCCTGGTCCCCAGGTGCCAGCCTTACTCTGCAGGCCTCAGTTTTTTAGAGTGCTCCAGACATTGGGTCTTCTGCGGCTCCCACATTCTTGAGCTGAGGGGCTATCCAACAGGATGGGGGCACACAGCCCACCCACCCCTTCTCCTCTCCCTCCATAGCCCTCAAAAATCCTTCTGCCAATCTGCCGAGGGAAGGAGATGCCTCCCCAAGACCTGGGTTGTTGCTGTCTAACCCCAGTGTGGGTGGCCTGTGGGGTGCTTACCCAAGGGCTGGTCCCACAGCCCCCACCTCCAGCCCAGCCCTCCACCATGGAACTGAGGGGCTCACCCCCTCCTTGTTTCCATTTATGCTAGCCTGAAGGCTCAGCTCTCTAAGGGAGGGTCTGGATGTCACTTAGAGTCTTGGTTTGTGGAACTTTCAATGCTAAAATTGGGCAGTCATGAAAAAACCAGGACAATTGGTCACCCTAGTGTCATTCTCTTCCAAACTCTTCTGAACCCTGCAGGTGGGTTCCACATAACCCTGTGGCTCCCCACCCCCATGCAACCCCTTCACCCTTGTGCTTTGGGAAAGACCACATTATTTTATTCCCTTTTGTGTTTCAGACCCAGCTCCTTTGGGTCCTGAGGTGCCACACCTCCCCTTGGCCCTTGTGGCTCAAGCCCCTCCCTTTTCTGGTCCCACAAGGTCCTGTCCACTTGGCCTTTTCACCCAAGGGGATGGCAGGCATTGTGACCCTATTCCACAGTTGAGACACAATGCCCCAGAGCAGCCTTGATCTCAGGCATTTCATTAGAAAGATCAAGGAAAACCAACTGGGCTGCCACCTCATAGCTGGGATCCAAGCCACTATCCACCAGCCCCCCACAGCCCCTCACCCATCCTGCTCCTCTTGGGGTTTTGCACCCCAAGTGTCGCCTCACATGCTCTTCGTGTAAACATCTTAATTACATCTTTAATGCTTTCACATGGAGATGCTGTGAGTTAAATGATAGCTTCTGTGCATTCTAAATTACCCGCAGCCCTCCAGTCGGCTCAAGTGCTAATGTATTTATAGCATCTAGAGGAGGGAATAAATCCAGAATCTTCCCCATGCGGGCCTCCTAGGCCTTCACATTCTGACACATGGTATTTGCCCAACAGAAGATTTGTATGTGCTGCCCCCACGTCCCCTCCAACCAGCAGAGAACAGAGATGGTGGTGAGGCTGGGCACGGGACCATGCTTCTGTGTGCATGCACGCCCAGGGTAGAAAAAGTGCCCACCTCTCGGGGTCTGGCTTGGCCCATTGCCTTGCCCAGATGCCCCAGACTGGTAGAAGAATTCCTGAGGGGCAGGGGGTGGGTGGACAATGGGTGGGTGGGCTGTGCGATCAAAAAACAGACTAGGTTACTTAGGTCTGTTTCCCATGGGGTCATCCCCACCCCGTTTCAGGCAGTCAGAACATCCCCTGCTGGCCAGCAGTCTGTGACCACTGCCCTCAGACCAATAGCTTCTCCCCCAACCCCGGATCCCCAATATACACCAAGACAGGGAACTGGTTTCAGAAGCAGGTTACCTGGCTTTTAGAGCCCAGAGAAGAGATGTAGTGAGCAGCAGAACCCTCACCTTTGCGTCCCTCTCCCTTCAGTCCCTGAACATCGGAGGCAGAGAAGGTGGCCTACCTCGATGCTCCTCCACACACCATGGGGTAGGGGTCTATTGGGAGGGTGAAGCCAATGCAGAGGGTCTCCATCCTGCCCCCTGTGCTGGGACAGGCACACGTGTGCATGTGGGCATGTTCATGCACATGCATGAGGCCTTTCAGCAGGTCTGGGCACTGCAACCCTCCATACCGGTTCCCCCACTTTGCCCTCAGCTCCCATCCTAGCTTGGGCCCAGCTAACAGCTGGCTTCCAGGGAGAGGTGGCTGGGAGACCTCATGGAACCTCTGTAATGGATGAATAGACATTGGGTAAGAGCAGCCCTCCTGGCACCCTTGCCCACTGAGCAGTTTCAGCTCCATCCCTGTGCCTCTCCCAGGGTGCCACCACACCCTGTCCCCAAGACCTGGGTGGTTGCCTCTCCCCAACCCAGAGGAGGCTCCAGACTCCAAAGACAGGTCTCTCCCTGACTGAGGGGGACCCTTCCTACTCTCCCCACATTTCCCCCACATTAGAGGAGCAGACCCTGATGTGAGGGGTCTGGGCAGGACACAGGGAAGCCAGCAGTGGCTCTCAACCTTCCTGACATGAGGGATGCCCTCCATGTCAGGGCCCTCAGATCAGGGGTCATCAGTGGCCAGATGCCCAGCCTGGCCAGGAGCCTCTCTTAGAGCCTGGAGAGTCAGCAGGTGTGTCCTCGGAACAGCTGGGGCCTCGGCAGGGCAGGTCCTAAGAGTAGGTCTTAACAATCGTGGAGTGGGCAGCTCTGTGGGTACTGTGGCAGGTGTCTTCGTCAGAGGTCCAGGCCTATTCCCAGGCCACTCACGCATGGATGGCATTGGCTACATCAGTGAACACCAGCCGGCTGGGCCTCTGCAGTGGGCCTTGACAGGAGAGAATGTTCTGCAGAGAGACAGTCAGGGGCTTCAGGGACCTTGACCAAGGCCATGCACTCCCTGGCCCAGTCACCTCCACCCTTGCTTCCTGGTGCCTGCTTGCTCTTGGCACCAGCTATGCCTTCTGCCTGGAATGCCCTCCCTGCAAGCCCAGCCTAGAAATACGACTTGGCTCCCGTGGCTCCTCTCCCTACAGCCATCCTGGCTTGCCCTGCACCTCAGGCAGCTGCAGAACTTACCCTGTGGGCCCAGGGGCTGGATTAATTATGCATGTACCACTCTTTCCTAGCAGAGAGGGACTCACCTCTGCACCCCCAAGCCCCAGCACAGGGTTGGCACAAGAGAGGTGCACAGGAAACTACTGTCAAATGGTCAGTAGTCCCATGGGCTGGGTGGACCAAAGTTCTCAGCCCGATTTCTTGAATATCCCAAGGGGGGAACATGTCCTGATCCAAGTGAAACAGAACTTCGTGGCAAAACCAGAGGGTCTCCAGACTCCCGGCCTGGAGTCTTTCTGAATCCAGTCTCCCAATTCTGCCTCTGGTAGAGCCAGACTCCTCAACAACCTGTGGGATCAGGGTAAGGAGGGATGCAGAGGGGTTTCATGGGTCGGGGGAGACCAGACCTCCTCATGGTGCTCTGGCCCTTGAGGATTTTGGGGACTGCTGGCAAGTGTCCAGGAAGCCCAGTGGCTCTGGCAAGATGAACACCCAGGTACTTGACCCTTTGGACATAGGAGGTGAGTTTGGCTGGGCTCTCTACCTGCCAGGGGTCTGTCAGTTACTAGGAACCCACCAGTCTACTTGGAGGTGCCACTGCCCCAGAGTCTGACCCCAACCTCAACCCATTCAGGACCATGGACCCTCAGGCAGCAGAGGAACCCAGGGTCTCACCCCCCAACAATCTCTCCCATCAGTCCTCTCCTGCTTTCCCAGCCAGTACATGAGGGCACACAGGGCAAGAATTAGGATTTTCATTTGCAGATGAGAAGACTGAGGCTCAGAGAGGCCAATGGGGCTCCCAAGATCACCAGGCTATCAGGGCAGAGCCAGGCTGGACCCCAGGGCTGCCCTGGCCTAGCCTTGCACAGTGAGTCTGTGGGTGGCCATGGAGCAATTCTACCAATTTCTAAACAAATCTGACAAAACCCATATATACCCAACAGCTGTGGCCTGACCACATGGGAGCTGCTGCAAAGCTGCATGAGAAAGAAGGGAGGGTGGGGGTGGGAGAGTCATGAACAGGCTGCAGGCTGGGTAGGGAGCCCAGTCGTGCCCACCTTGCCCTGAGTGGCCTGCATGGAGGCAGCAGCCTGCACAGAGGCGGCGTCCCGCCCGTGCTCCAGCAGCTCCTGCTCCAGTTCATCTTGTTCCTCCGTGGGGTCGAAGTTGTACATGGGCATGAGCTGGTGGCGTAGCTTCTCCAGCCTGGGGGTGGGGGCAGAGGCTGCTGGGGGCAGGGAAGGCCATTCCTCTCCCACCAGCCCTCCAGGCCCTGCCTGCTGACCAGCTGAGCCATAGCACACAACCATGTTTGGGGTCCTAAGATTTCCCCCAGGATTAATTAAAAGACATTTTTGTACCTATAGTACCAGCTCGACCCCTCAGATGGGCAGCCTGAGAGGGATAGTTACCCACTCCTGGGACCAGATAGGGCCATGGGCCACAGAGCTGTCATCCGTGGGGTGCGTGCGGACTGCCTAGGCCAGGGCCTTGTGTGATACACAGCCTCCAGGGGCCCAGGGGAGGGGGAGGGGAGTCAGTGGCAGTTAGCTCAAGGCAATGGGGCAAGGGTGGCTCAGCCCTCCCAGAGGGAAAGTGATCACCCCCGACCCCTGACGTCCTGATCAGGGAGGGGTCCCTGATGGTGGGGGACTGTCCTTTCCCACCCGCATACCCAGGAGTCCAGCCCAGCACTACCCACAGGCTGGAGTTTGGGGTGGCAGTTGGGGAGTTACCTCTTCTTCTTCCTGATGTACAAAACCTGCAAGAGAAGGAGCAGCATCAAATGGCCAGGAAAGGAGGCTCTGATTAACCCAGCAGTCCCTTGGGATGGAGGACATGCTGAGGCTAATGAACGGGAGACCTGTGACTTCCCCTGTTCTCAGGGACCCCATCCCAGGGACACACACATCCTGCATTCATGCCTCCCTTTGACGTTTATTAGATACTGATGGTGACCGGACTCAGAGGTGGCAGGTGGCTCCCTCTAGGAGCCCAGCCTGGGAAGACCACACAGTCAGGCCTGGCCTGCGGACTGGTGGGCCCTATCTCTGCCAATACCGCCTGCAGCCCCAGGAACTCAGCACCTGCCTGGGATTCCTCGGGGTTGAAGGGAGAGGGGAAGTCTTCAGCACATCCCCTCCTCTCAACTCTTTCTAGGCCCAAAGCCATGTATGGGCAAAAAGAACAAGGACAGGCAGTGGCCAGACTCTGCAGGGTAGTGGCTCTAGGCAAGGCTTCGGGTTGGGTTCCTGGTGTTTCCATGGGAGGCTGATGGCCCTCAGTGGACAGGGGCTGGGGAGGAAAGTCTGAGCCCCTGGACATCAGGCCAGACCAAACTCCAGAACCCTGATGCTGGAGGAACCTAGGAAGGCCCCTGGGTTATAACTCCCATTGTACAGACTTGAAGATAAAGGCCTAGGCAGCCTGAGACACATTCAAAACCCAAGAGCTCCAGGCTGGAGCAGGAAATCCAGGTACAAAGCACAAAGAGGAGGGAGGAAGGGGGTGAAACTCGGGTGACCACCTGGCAGGAACTCTAGGGACCTCTGCCACCATCTCGCTCTTCCCTAAAATAGCAGTTTCTGACTACCATGAACATGACCCCTTCTGCCTGGGGGAAAGCCATGTCCCTAGAGTCTGTTCCAAACCTTCTGAGGCTCCCATACCCTTTGAGGCCCATTCGCAGCTTGAATTTGGTTTGGTTTCCATCCTGGCTCAGGGCCCCTTCTGCTGCTCGCTCCTGAAGGATCCCAAAGCCCTGGAAAAAACTGAGGTGCCCCTTGCTCCCCCATCCCCTCCAGGGGGGGTCACATGTGGGCGGTGCCCCTTGCTCTCCGGTAGGTGTGATCAACAGGAGCTCCAGGTTTCTGGCCCAGCCCCTGCTGGCCCTGAACCAGTGCCTCCAGCCTAGCACCTTGTACTCCCTTGCCTCTCAGCCCTGCCCCAAACCCTCCTCCCTGCTCTTGGCCTTGTGGTACAGAAGGATCTTCAAGAGAGGACAGAACCTTTATCCAATCTCCATGCCTTGCCCCTGCTGCCCCCTCTGCCCCAACTATTTACACCTCCCCCCTATACACACCTTCCTTTACAAATCTTTCCCACCCCTCACTGTCCAGCTGCAGCCCCATCTCCTCCAGGAAGCCCTCCACTGCTCCTCCTGTGTAAGGCACACAGCCGAGCACTGATTTTTTTCTCCTTGTACTCAGCATGGCCTGGCTTGGGGTTGGCATGAGGTGAGAGGAAGCAGCACTCAGAAAACATCTCTGGACCTGTCCCCTGGTGCCCAGGAGCTGTTTCCTGCCCTCCACTGTCTTTGCCCCATTAACTCCCTGCCTCTCTTCTTTTGGCGAGAAGGCCACCCACCCTGGCTCTTCAAATGTTCCTCCAGAACAAAGTGTAGGGAGTCCTCCCAAGTTCCTGGGACATAATCTTTCACTAAGTGTTACAAGGGCAGAGTCTAGGCCCTGCTTTGCGCCTGAGGTTAGGGTGTCTCAGTCTGCTTAAGTGCCGCAGGGGTGCCATGGGGAAACACTGGCGTTCTGCCTCGCCCACCCCCCCCCCCCCCCCGCCCGGAGACTGCTCAGGCCCTGGCCTCACTCTACATGTTGCATCTTGGCCCTGCCTGCTGGCCAGCAGTTGTTCCCTGGCAGCGATCCGGAACCTGCAGGACCCATATGGTGACCCCGGTTTGACAACAGCTCCAGCCAGGCCATGGAGGGACCATCCATACCCCTATTTGTCAGAGCAACATGCTCCTAAGGCCAGCCATCAGAGCCTGTGAGGGGCAGTGGGCAGGATGCCACTATTGCCAGGCCCACTGGGGGACTTCAGGTGCACCCCCACCCTTCCTGATCTCAGCCTGCAAGATCTCCAGTAGTCCCTCAGTGATATTCTGGGTGTCCATGTATCATCTTAGGGAGAAAGCCCATATCTTCAGGGGCAGACACCAGATCTGGAGGCATCAGATCCACCATCAGGGGACATCCTCAGCTCTCACCCCAGCTCACCTCCATCCTGATATCTGCCCAACTCTGCCCCTTCTTGTGACACTGAGGCCAGGCCTCCACCTTGAGGTCTCAGCTCTAATATTGCCTCCTCAGTTGTCCCTGACCACCCAGCCTAGAAAGGCCCCCTGCCCAATTCCCCAACCCAGTCTCTATGGGGTTCTCTCGGCACCCTTGGTTTTAGCTGTCTCCCGCTCCCGAAGAGAACCACAGGGCATGACCTTCTCTCTCTAGTTCCCGGGGTCCTGAAGACTTGATCCAGGGCAGGTGCCCAGTAAATAACTGCCAAGTAAATGAAGCAATGTACACTGCCAGCAGCCTGCCATGCCCAGAGTATCACAGCCAGACTCTACAGCCCACCTATCCCAGTGACCTTCTGGCCTCTACTCCTATTGCACCCCACAATCATTGCCTCACTGTCCCGCTCACTGCTCATAAAATCTCCTGTCTGCCTCCAAACTTTTGCCCATCAGAACTCCCCACCTGGAACACCCTCGTCCCCAACTCCTATGTGGTCTCTATGGCCCAGCTCACAATGCCATGTATTTCTCAGAACCTTCTCTGGTTCTTCCAATCAGAAGCAGCTTCTCTGGTCTCTGGACCCCAATGAACAAATCCCTGGGGGAGGGGAGGATTGCACTATCATTAACAGACAATTGTCTTCTGATTAGATTTCCTAATTTCTAAATACTGACTACCCTCCTCCAACTGAGGGCCATCTGGGCCAGCCCCAGCCTGTCCCAGCTCTTACCATGGCCACAGCCAGGCCAATCACTGTGATAATCCCGAAGGACAGAAGCATTGTGCCCACACCAGCTGAGCTACCAGCCACATTGGGGATTCTGGTGTCATTAAAGCTGGTGGCTTCTGGGCTGAGGGTGGTGGTCTCAGAGGCTGGCCCATCTGTAGCAGGCTCCAGGTCAGGCTCCGAGGTGGGTGGGCGGCTGCTGAACCAGCCCCTAGCAGACGGAATCCTGGAGTTCATGCTGCCGTTGAGAGGGCCCTGGCTGAGAGACTGCCTGTGGTCAGTCTCTTCAGACATCAGGAGTGTTCCAGCCTGTGGCCCCTGCTACCCATGCAGGTGGCCAGCTCCTTGGATAAAGGGAGCTTCCTGCCTCCCTGGATGCTGGAAAGGAAAGAATAAAAAACATGAGGCTGAGGACAGGACTTGGTGGTGAGATGAAGTCCCCCTAAGTTCTGAAGGCACTGGGGAAATAAAAGTTCAAGGGCAAGGGCAAGTTCAGGGGACATTAAGACATGCGGTTTATATATCCATGGTTCCCAGGTGGATTTAGGAACATGAAAATGAAGCCCTGCTCCCTCTTTGTGGGTAAGATGATCATAGTGAACACGCTTGGAAGATGTGAAAGGCAGTGGGGAAGTTTGAAAGAAAAAGTCTCTCCCTTGTGTAATACCCCACCCCCACCCCCTACTCCCCACACTCCCCCTCTCCCCACTCCCTGCCCCCCCCCCCCAGCTCTCACCTCCTGCTTAGGGAAAAAATACTGCAGCTTTTTCCTTTCCTGGAGGGAAACACTTGCCCAAGAGTCAGACAGGCCTGTCTTTGAATTCCAGCTCAGCCACTTAACTAGATGACCCTAGGCAAGTCTCTCCACCTTTGTGTCTCAGTTCTCCTGAGTCCAAGGTGGGGATATTAAGAATGTTTCCCTCACAGAGTCATAGGGTCACTGAAATGTCAAGATGAACTGGTCCCTAGAAAAGACAGCTCAGCATAGCCCCCTCCTGCAGTAAGTACCCAATAAATGTCAGATCTTCCCCCCTGGCCAACCCAGTTGGGTAAGGGGAGCCACAAACCCCTGGACCCAGCCCGCTGTGTGGTCTAGGCTGTGCTTGGAGTGGGGGCGGGGACAGGTGTGGAGAGACCAGAAGACAGGAAGGAGAGAGAGGCTAAAGTCAGGTCATCTGGCAAGGCTTCTCTGTAGGCTCTTGGGGTCATTGGACCCCCTATAGGAGAGTTAGGGGCTGCCAGGGACAAGGAGAAAAGCAAGAAGAGCTTGTCTTCCGAGACAGGGATGAAGCTCCCACTCTGAGGTGCCTCTCCTCCCCTTCCCTCCTCCCTCAGGAGCAGAGTGTGGGAGATGTACCCAGCCCAGGGTATGGCTTAGGCCTTCCCAGGCCAGAGGGCCCTGGGTAAGGCAGGATGGGAAGGGGTCCCAGCCAAGCTGCAGGACAGGCCTAGGGATAGAAGGGATACATAGCTCACGCTGCACACATGCCTCCTTGTGCTAGCTCATGGGTATATGTGGGGTGCCTCTCTGTGCAGGTGTATGGCTGTGTGTGAGGTGTGCACACACCCGTGACAGCCCCTTAGGAAGGGACAAGGCTGGCAGAGGGACATGGGATGGGAGAGGCTCATTCCTCTCTGCCCTCTCCCTCCAGCTAGTCTGGGAACATCAGAAGTCCCAGGTTCTTTCTTGGCTCTGCCACTGACCTCAGGCTGTGACCTTGGGCCAACCCCTTAACTCTTGCTCTGAGGCTCTGTTTACTCCTCTGTCAGAAGGAGAGAAAAGGCCCTGCTCATTACCGTCCGGGACTGTCTCAGGGTTCAAAGAGCAAGAGAAGGAAACCGGGGTGAGAGGGGTCAGCACGACCTGCGAGAACCCGCATACCGTTTTCCACCGGGTTCCTCAGTCCTCCCTGCCCAAATCCCCATCCCGCCTCCGCGACTCTGTGATTCCTCCATTCTTGCATAGAAGCGGCGACCTCAGCACTTACTTAATCCTTTCTGGGGCGTGGAGCTCAGCCGGAGAGGCTAGGGGCTGTGGTGACCGGCAGGCGGCCGGGGCGAAGGGTAATCCCCAGGCCCCAGGATGGGGGGCGGCGGGTCCAACCAGAGGACCTCCCTCCCTGTACGCTCCGAGTCGCGGGCTGGGCCCCGCTACGGCGCACCACCCGCAGCCGCGAGCGCCCACTCTGCCAGCCTGGGCCAGGGCACACAGGGCCGGGACCCACCGCGGGGGTGGGGCCGAGGAGAGCAGCCCTGCGGGTTGCCTATACCCCAACGCCTCTCCTTCCTGCCCACTCCGCGCCCCCCGCCCCCGATTGGTTGTCAGGCTCAGAACCCGCCCGGCATTGGCCCGGTAGCATGTCGCTCGGATCTTGTCCCGCCCCCAGCAGGAGCCGGGAGCCGGGTGGCAGTTCTTGGGGACCACCCCTCACTCCCCCCGGCCTACGTCGGAGTATGGCAGGGGCCCGTGGGTGACCAGCCCCTTCCTGGGCAGAACTCGGGACCCCGGCAGGCCTGGGATCCACCTCCAACAGGACATACTCGCGCTCCCATAATGCAGGTGGGCTCAGGAGGCTTGGGGAGAGCACTGGACTGGGAGTCCTCGGGCCTGCGTTGGACTCTGGCTCTACCCTCTACTGGCTTTGTGACCTAAAGCAAGATGCGTTCCCTCCCTGGATCTCGGCTTCCTGCTCAGATGGGCTCTGGTGTGAGGGCTCTTGGTAAATGACACCCACCCTGGAGGAGAAATGGGGCATCCTAGAGAGGTTGGGAGCGGGATGGTATTATTATTGGAGTGGTATTATTGGGCACCCCAACTCAAGCAAGCCTACATATACGCCCCTCAATAGCCTCCATCCAGGGGGCAATCCCCTCAGGGGAGGGGCCTTCAGATACCTTATAATCCTCAGGTTTTCAAAGGAGCTTATGGGGATCACCCGAGTAGGTTGTTACACAGATCCCCGCGGATCCTCAGGTCTGGGATGGAGTAAGGATAACTGCATGTTTAATAGTAGTTTAGTTATCAGTGATCGTTAACAATAGATTCTGGGGGGCGGGGGCCTTGGCAGGCCACACTTTGCAGGATACTGCCTTGAATTTTATAGAAGGGGCAACTGAGGCCCATCGAGCACCCGGAACCTGGACAAAGCCTCGCGGCGAGTTGGCAACAGAGTCAGGATTCAAACCCTAGTCTCCTACGTCCGCTTTCAAGCTCCCTGCTCCAAACTCTAAAACGGAAGCTAGAGAGTCAAGAGCCACCCTGTGGTCCAGTCGCCAGCTGGCCACCCCCGCGCAGCTCGGGCCTCTTTCTCGGCTAGGTCCTGGACACTGGATCCCGCCCCTAAAAGTGGTACCTGCCCCCAACACTGGGACCCGCCCACGTGCAGCTTTACCTGCCCACAGGCTCTGCTAGACCACGCCCTTGGACATCGCGCCCTAAGTGTCGACCCCAGGGCCGTTGGTGACATATCTCCGTTCGGGCTGGTTACACAGCGCCCCTGCTGGGTACCCAAACGCTAGCTCGGAGCAGTCACCGCGGGCTGGAGCCATATCCCTCCCGTGACTTTCAGGAAGACTGGCTGGTCCAGGCCCCCAGGGAGCAACCACACACATCCACCCACTTTCCTGTCTGTGGGGTTCAGGCATTAGTGGGCGTGGCGTTCACAGCCTCCACTACTGCCCGCTGAGACCTCCTGAGCGGAACCCAGTGGTGCTAGGAACCCTGGAGCTGGGCAACGGGGTCTACCCGAGCCCTTTCTCAGCTGCGCCGATCCCGGAAGCAGGGCGTCGGAGGGAGCTCACCGCGGGCCCAAGCACGTCCAGGAGTCGAGCTCCGGGCGGTTTCTCCAGGCCCGTGGACTGGCGGGGTAGCCCTCAGGCAGGTATGCGCTAGAGGTGGGGATTGGGACGGGGACGCCTGGACTGCAGCACCCTCGAGACCCCACTATCCTCCGATATACAGATGGGGAGACAGGCTTGGGGAGAGACGACCTCACCTGGGTCATTAACGAAGCCGGGCGGAACTGAGAAGGAAGCTGGGCCCTTGACTTCAGGCCTCAGCTCCTCCTGGGGCAGCTCTCAGGTAGACAGAGCCGCCTCTGGAGTCTGGAGGACCTGGGTTTGTGTCTTGCCTGGGACAGTTCCTCGCTGGGTGACTTTGGGCAAGTCGCTTCCCATCTGGAGCCTCCCTTTCCTCCCTGCTTGTCTCTGAAGATGTGGTACCTAGCAGGTCCTCAATAAACGTTAGTTTGGACCTTGGTCATTGTGAAAGGGAAGGGGACCACTGATTTTAAACCTTCAGTTAAACTTGTTTCTGATAACTTAAATATGAAATTAACTAATACTGTAAATTTTTTAGCTGGCAATTAATGCTGACATTTAGGATTATGGATTAAATTGAGGAGGTGGAGTTTCAGCGTACAAATCAGTGACGGTACATGCAAAATGTCAAAAGCAAAACTCCCAAGCAAAGGCAGTCTCCTCCCCTTGAATTATTCAGTGCATGTAACACTGAGTTGGCTCCCAGGCCCTGACATTCATTGACTAACACACTGCTTTCTGTGGAGTTGATGTTATTTTCCCCATTTTATGGATGAGGAAACTGAAATTCAGCTATAACGACTTTGCATGGGTCACACACATCTGTCTGGGCCTTGACCCACCACCAGCCTATTTATTAGCAGGGACTGAGCTATGGGTTCAGCCCACTTTGGCCAAAAATGTGAAGAAAACTGGCCAAAAGAAGAAAAATCAAATAGGTGGGTGAGGGTCTAAAATGGAGTCAAGGAGGTGACAGGGCAAAAGCATGCCCTCTCTCAGGCAGTAGGTCAGAGGGGAGTGGGTCACATAAGACTCAGCTGCTCTCCTGGTTCTCCTTCCCCGTTTCCAGGGTGGCAGCCACATCTGAGGACCAGAGCCACTTTGAGGAGCCTGGGCCTGTGACCTCCACTGGTCTAGCTGGGGCCAGTGACCATCCTCAGCATCTGACATCACCAGGAAGACTTGGGGACCTGAGAGTGCTCAGGGGAGCCTTCCCCTGGGACATGGACCTTTGGGGCCGAATGCTGCGGGCCCTCCTATCTGGCCCAGGGAGGAAGGGAGGCAGTCAGGGCTGGGCCTTCAGCTCATGGCGACCCCATCTGCCTCTGGTTGGGTCGTTGAGTGCCACAGAGCTGGTCAGCCACTGGACAGCAGTCTTTGAGAAGAGAGGCATCCCTGAGGCCCGGGAATCCAGTGAGTACATCGTGGCTCATGTCCTTGGAGCCAAAACAGTTAAGTGTGGTGTTGTCAAGAGGGTAGGAAGAAGGGGGAGAGAGGACCCTGGGGAAGAGACATTCAGGCTTTTCCCCCTACTGAGAGTGCTGAGCTGAGAGTGATGGGATTTTTCTGAAGGAATGTCTCAGGCAGGTACTGATTCATTCATCCAACAAACTATTACAGTATATGCCAGGCATTAGGGGTTCAGGGATGACCAGAAGTGGCCAGTGTTGGGCCCACAGGCATTGTCCATATAAGAAACCTGGGTCAGGGCTCCTGGGTCTGGGGAACCAGCCACTCACATTCTCTGTGGGGCAGTTTCAGAGCCTGAGGCCAGTACTTTGGACCCAGCCCCTGACCCCTTGGCAGCTACAGTGCATCGAGGAGCTGAGTAGCCGCCGATTGCAAAGGTGAGCATCCATAGGCCAGATCTGAGGGTTCCGTGTGGGGAGCAGGGGTCCAGCTTCCCCCAACCCCACCAAGTTAATGGTCAGGGAGGAGGTAATTGTCCAAGGACTAAGGAGGTGTTGGGATGAGAGAGTGAAGAGAGAGGAGTCAGGGTAGTAAATAGGAAGAAGGGAGGGAAGGAGGGAGGACCTTGGCTAGGAGTCCTGGGGCACAGGAGACATGACCCTACCTGACACTTTTGTCCACAAGTGAGTGGTATCACTCAACCCAGGCATGGTCCTGTTGGTCCAGGCTCTGGCACTGATGATCACCTAACTGCCCCCTCTGTAGGATGCCTGTACAGTACATTCTTGGTGAGTGGGACTTTCAGGGCCTCAGTCTGAAGATGGTGCCCCCAGTGTTCATCCCTCGGCCAGAAACAGAGGTATGTGTACCACCAGAACAGGGCACCGGTCTTGCCCCAGACTTCCTCCAGAGGGCACTGGGGCCCTGTGACTGCTAATTTTAGAGGCAGTGCCCTTCCACACTGGTGTCTTCTGGCTGGCTGGGTAGGTGGGGCCAAGAGAACAGAGATCTCCTGCTGGCCTCCTTGACTGTCCTCACATCCCAAGCCACTGCCGCAGCCCCCAGGGCTGGCAGTGGCTCAGGGTGTCCCAACTAGTGCTGCCCACCAGGTGCTCAGCCTGTTCCTGTCATTTCCCTGGGAGCTCTCCTATAGGCCCATGGCCTACCTAACCCTGGGAAACAAACACCCTTCTCCTCCTCAGGAGGCCTGGGCAAAGTGGAGAGGCCTCCAGCTGGACATCTGGAAGCTTGGTACAGCTCTGTGACCTTGGGCAGGTCACTGCCCCGTCTGGTCCCAGATGATGGGAGGGTTGGGCCTCCAGATCAGGGAATCTATGACTTAGTGGTCCTTTTAGATCCACTATCTGGTCAGGGAATCAGCTGTGTCCCACAAATTGTTAGGACTGGGGAGTGTGTGGCTTCAGAATGCTGTCCCTTGGTGAAGCATCCTGATCCTGTGAAAGGTGCTTTCTATGGCCCTTCTTGGGCTTCCCCCTGACCTTGTAGGTGGCAGAACTGGGAGCCAGAGAGAGCAGAGCAGGTGGATGGGGCTGGGTGGGGGCCAGTGGGCAAGCCAGGTTCTAAGAAGGGGTGTTTGTAGAAAGGTACCCAGGCACACACATACCTGGGAAAGATCAGGCCTCATCCATCTGCCCCAGACAGGGACACAGAGCCCTTCCTCACTTTCCAGCCAAGAAACCCTCAGACCCCACTTGCCCCCACATCATGCGATTAGGAGGCCAGGTCCTCACCTCACTGCCTTTGTCAGGGCAGGGACAGTAGGGAATCTGAGAGCTTGCTGAAGTCACAAGGCTGCTGGGGGAGGAGCATGGGGGAAGCACTTGGACACCCTGATTCCCAGGTCAAGGCCCCATACCTCACATGGGGCTGCCCCATCTGGGGTTGGATGAGCTGGGGTGGGGTGCAGAGACTCAGAGCAGGATGTGGCCTGCCACTTGTAGGCTTTTGGGAGGCCACCCTGTGGCTCCCCCAACCATGCGATCTTTAGCCAGGAGGTTATTCACTATCCCCTGAGGCTGCCAAGGGGCAAGGCATCGGAGGGAAGCTCCCTTCATGACCTTTGAGTCCCCTCAGAGCTGACCTGGCACCAGCCATGTGTTCCAGGGTTCTGAGTGTTGGGTGAGGACTTCTGGCTCCCATGTGGGGCCCCCTCCGCCCACTTTCCTGGATGGGTCTGGGCCAAGAAAGCAGCTCTGCTGCAAGGGGTGGGGAGGGAGGCTGCGGTTGGGAGGCTGAGTCCTTGCCTCACTGTACAGACATTTCTCAGAACTTGCCAGGTTCGCCCCAGTGTGAAGCCGCATTGGGGGGTGTCTTACTGAGAACTTGAGAGGACGTGGCCTGTGGCAGGGAGTGGGGAGAATGGGTGCAGGGGAGGGATCGTGCTGCCTGTGTTCTCTCTATCCATTGAAGGGCGGTTTCTGATGATGGGTGCAGAAGTCTGAAATGCAAAGTTGTGGGTGGCATGTGGCCTGACGAGCTGGGTTTTCCCCGGGGGTAGGAAGGTGGCTCAGTCCCCAGCCTGGCAGTGTGTACAGTGGGAAACCCAAGGCTGGGAGTGTGAGCCATTCCCGCCAGTCTGATGAGAGGCTCTGTGGGGTGTGGGAGACTCAGTGCCTTGTCTGTGATTAGATTGAGGGTGGCAATGCCATCTCAGGGCTGCCCTACCAGGGATGTGATCATAATGGAGGGTGCTCGTGGCACCCAGGTCCTGCTGGGGCCTTGGGCCGACCTCTTGAGGGGTTGTGGAGTCCTGTTGAGGCAGTGGCTCCAGGCAGAGCTGACAGCCTCCTGCTCCCTGCCTCCTTCCCACATGCCCCTTTGCCCCCACCCCACTATCTTCTTGCATTCTTCCCTTGTTCACCTGGACCTGTGACCAGCTTAGCTTTCATCCTTCTCCAAGGAGCCTCCAGCTTTAGGTTGAGGGAGGCCCTTCACTGGGTGAGGAAGAGAAAGTTTCTGGACTTCTTGGGGGTGGTCTTCACCTCTACCCGCCAGGTGGCCCCACAACCAAGATGATCCTTCCATGGTCTGGAGTGTAAGGGAGAAGCTAGGGGGCACTGGTGGTGGTGGGGGCCCAGTCTCTCACCTTCACACCCTGCCCAGGCCATTCACATATGTGGTGTGTATCTCTGAGGTTGAGGGTGTCTCTGTGAGGTGGCTGGCCAGTGTGGCTGGCCAAGGGGTCATTCTCCAGGCAGAATAGATCTGTCTGTGACCCAGAAACCAAGAGAAGCTCACACCTCTGACAAGCCTCAGCTATCCCGCCGGCTGCTCAGTATGTGGTCTCACCACTAAGACCACAGGCTCTTGGCCACAGCCCTAGACTACTCACGCTGTGCCAGTCCCAGCGCTGCAGGCCCAGCTTGCGTCAGCACCCCAACAGTCTCCAGTAGTGCTTGGGAGCGAGTGAGGCGAAGAGCTCTCTGGCTGAGCCAGGCTCCCTCACCCATAGGCAGTAGTTTTTCTGGTGAGGAAGGGGCTTGGAACAGGAAGGGTTGGACCCGTTGGCCAAGTTCTACCTGTCTTGGACTTGGTATCCTGGGAACAAGTGAGCTTTGCTCCTGGGATTGGGGGAGCCTGGAAGGATGAAATGTTTTTAGGGGCTCAGCACTGAGGAGCTTATGTGGAAAGTGGATCTGAGTGATCTGGAGCTCTCTGCTCCATTGGGACCTGACTATTGATATTTGGGGTTTAGGGGACCTGGAGGTCTGAGACTCAGAGGGTAGCTTCCCGCGGCACTGAGAGCTTGCCCAGCACTTGGGAAGTAGCCAAGAGGCCCCTCTGTAGGCCAAGCCCTGGCTGTGGGACACACTGTGATGGGTTAGATCCCAGGTCTTCCCATCATGGAGCCTTCAGTCTGGTAGGAAAGGCAAACCCCATCCTAGATCTTAGACTCCCAGTGAGGAAAGCCATGGTAGAGAGAGCCTGGTGCGGGGGTTGGGCCTCTTTTCAGATGAGAGAAGCACCCACTTGCTGACTCCTCCCCCCATTCCCTGAGCCAGCCCTGCCTGGGACCCTAGGAGTCTTGAGCCTCTAGGGGGGCCTTCCCTGCCCCCATCCAAAGGGATGCCTTTGAGAAGGGACTACACTGCCCTTCCCCTGCTCCATGTCTGGCTCCTTGGGCCCCCACTCACTGCTGGTTAGAAACATTTTGGCCATTAGTCAGAAGCGGCCCTCCATCTTTACCTCCACCCTATATTGACTCTGATGGAGTCTCTGTAGGTGGCAGAGGAGCAGATGAGACTTGAAACCCTGTTGTTTAAAACGTGACAGTGTCTGAAAGTGTTCCCCTGCTGCCAAGGCAGATATGGTGCAGTCAGGCACCTCCCATGATGCTGTGCCCCTTACCCCATGCCCTGTGTGTGCCATAGCTCCCTTCAGAACTGGGGCTCAGGCAGGAGTGTGTTCTCCTTTCCCCCCTCATGGAGGGGATTCCCTGTCCATTTGGCCTAGGAGCCTCTCTGGGGCCTCCTAAGCTCAGCTCTGTGAAGAAACTGGGGATACACCAGCCCCTGATTCTTGGCCACCATGAGCTGCAGGCCAGGCTTTAGGTGGCACCTTGACCCCTGGGCCTAGTTTCCTCATGGGCTGGTTGTGATGATCCAACAGATTAATACAGGAAAAGTTCTGGAAGCAGGGCCAGGCACAGAGGGAGTGGCCAGGAACCGTAAGGTAGGGTTCTTAGCATTGCTGTGAGCACAAAGCAGGAGGATATCTGTAAAGGGCTTAGCTGGGGTTTATTGAACACTTACTGTGTACTGGGCATGGGATCAGTGCTTCACGAATGTGGTTCTCATTAACCCCTTTACCTCCCAATGAGGTGGGTTATCCTCAACTGTGCTCAAGTTTACAGATGGGGAAATGGAGGCATGGGGAGACAGAGCGACCTGCCTGTGGTCCCAGCTGACTTGAAGTTCAGTCTGGCTTTAGCCACCCCCACTTCCACGTTGACACAGGAGCTACTTATGCTTAGGCCTCTGTGCCAAGACCTCCAGGGGCCAGGTCAGCACCAACTCTGATCCAGACCCCTCTACTTCCCAGGAGCTGGTTGAATGGGTGCTAGAGGAGGTGACCCAGAGGTCCCATGTGGTGGGAGCCCAAGGTGGCCCCCTCATTCTAGAGGTGGGCTGTGGATCAGGAGCCATCTCCCTCAGCCTGCTGAGCCAGCTCCCCCAGGTAAGCCCCTTCTGCATCTCTCCACCCCACCCTAGGTAGACTGTGACTGGCACTTACTGTCCCTCCTGCTGATCACTTCCCTACCTGTCTCTGCTAGAAGCACTTGAGGGGAAATGACTAGAAATAGGAGGACAGGGCTTCCCCCAGCCCACCATGGTCATAGCTTCTAACTCCCATCCCTTCTATCTAGCCAGGCCCTGGCCACAGAGAGGGAAAAGTTGTTGGGTATTTTCCTCCTCTTCTGGTAGGGGTTAGAGGAGGCCTCTGGTCCCTAGGCCTGGCCTGTCCCATCACCTTGCCTCCTACGTACCCTTGGTTTGTTCCTGGGGCAGAGCCGAGTCATTGCTGTGGATAAGGGAGAAGCTGCCATCTGCCTGACCCATGAGAATGCTCAGAGGTAGGTGGGCTGGGGGTACCAGAGGGTCGGGAGGGGGGAGTCAGACTTTGGGGCCTGATCAACCCTAGCCAGGTATTAAAGCCACCAATGTCCACTTCCAAGAAGGGGGAGCCACTGGGGGCAGCCTGACATGGGTCCCACAGGGTTATGAATGGACAGTGAGTACCAGGTATCCTGCCAGTGATAGGTTTATTCCCCTAGTCCTTGTAGGAGGGTAGGAGTCTGCCCCCCATGCTCACCTTCGCCTTCCCATCTCTCCAGGCTTCGGTTGCAAGACAGGATTCGGATCATCCCCCTTGATGTGACCTTAGGTACCTTCCCCACCCGTCTTCCCTGGGGTGGGGATCCTGGGTACAGGTGCTGCTGGGTGATGAGGCACTCTGCAAAGATGGAGGGAGGGCTTCCCCAGCATACATTAACATACACCCGCACACACACACAAGGGGTATCTCAGGCCAGTGGTTGCTGAGGACAGGCAAGTCCCTGTTGCCTCCTGGGCTGACCTGACCTATGAGGGGACCAGCCACAGGGTCTTTCTTACTTTCTGAATCCCTCGTAACTAATGAGTTTAACTAGGGCTGGCTTGTTGTCAAGAGATAAGCAGAAGCTCAAGGGAAAGCCTTTAGGACCAAAATACTTGAGTGCTGTCCCTGTCCCCAACTGGCCCAGGCATGGCACAGCTTGGCCACGGCCTTTACAGAGTGTCCTCAGGGTTCTGGCACCAGTTCTGGCTCCATCATGTACCTGCAGGATCCTTGAGCCTCATGTGTCCCCTCTATGGAGTGTGATACACCTGGTATAGCACTGGGCACAGGGTGGGACCAGTAAACAGAGCCACCAGAAATCAACTGACTGAGGCCAGGCCTGCCCTCCATGCACTCAGTCCATGTTGGCTGTGAGGCAGAGTGTGGCAAGGCCAGTGGGGTTGCAGAGGACAGAGGCTCTTGCTTTGCCCAGGCAATCAAGAGGGCTACCTAAAGGTGACACTTGAGCCAAGTCTTAGTTATTGAGGAGGTTTTTGACAGGAAGAAAAGAGAGCCAAGATATTCCAGGTGAAGAGCTACTGTGTCAGAGCATACACACTCCCAGCCAGGCTGCTGGCTGGGGACCCTGGGCACTAGTCTGCAAGTCTGGCTTATCAGATCCAGAGACAGACCCGTGGTGTAGCTTGGGGGGAGGGACTACCCAAGGGACATGGTGGCAGGTGGAGCTACCACCCTTTACCTCCCATTCACTTCTGTGTTCCCTTTGCCCACAGAGGGGAACTGGGCACACCTTCTGCCCTGGGGCCCCATGGACCTGGTTGTCAGCAACCCTCCCTACGTCTTCCACCAGGACATGGAGCAGCTGGCCCCTGAGATTCGCAGGTGCAGAGTAGCATGGGACCGGGAGACCAGACCTGAGAAGGCCTAGTGGGATGGGTCTGCCCTGGAGAACCACACCATTGAGAGGGACGGGGAGGGTGTGGGCACTGAAAGGGGTGGTGGTGTTGAGAGAGGCTCACTCCAGAGCCCACAGACCTCCTTGGGTTCAGCTTCTGCTTTCCCACGTAAGACCACTGGGTGACCACTGGACCTCTCTGAGCCTCGTTTCCTGGCTCTAAAAGGAGAGTGGAAGAGGTTTACAGGGCCGTGGGGAACATTCAGCAATGACTGAAATATGAGATGCGGTGCAGAATACATAGAAGGTGCTCAGATGGGTGTGTCATTTTACAGAAGACTGAAGCCCAGAGAGGGAATGTGCCTTGTCCAAGGTGCCTTAGCAGGAAAGCTGGGGCTAAGACCCTACTCTAGGATTTGTACTGAGCCATCCTGCTCCCAAATGGGCTGAGAACCAAGAGTAGCCTAGGAGCCCCTGGATGAGGCAGTGGTAGTATGGGTCAGGGTACTGGCTCCACCTTTCTGGGCCCTCATGACTGGTCAGGGCCAGTTCCAGGCCTCCCCAGACCAAGAATAGGAACAGCCCAGTTGTGAGGAGCCCTCATACCCTGGGGGCTGTCAGTCAATGAGATTCACCGAGCATGCCCAGCACTTCCTTGGTGAGATGCTGCCTGTAGGACGTTGGGGAATCAGAGCTGCCATCATTAGAGGGCCCCCTCCTCTGGGTCCTCAGACTTTCCTCTCATGCCAGAGTGTAAGTTCCATGGGGCGCCCTTCGTGGGGGGCCCTGCTCAGCTCTTTCACACTTTTCAGACACCCACTATCCAGGCTCTCACCTCCCACTTGTTTTCCCCTTCAGCTATGAAGACCCGGCAGCCCTGGACGGTGGGGAGAAGGGCATGGACGTCATTACCCACATCCTGGCCCTGGCACCTTGGCTTCTGAAGGACTCTGGGTATGGCTGGAATGGGTCTCCTGGGTCTCTCCCCAGCAGCCTCCTCCCCTCCCAGTGTGTACTGGGCCTGCCCTGGCAGTCATTCTGTCTCCACCCCTCCCAGCCTGGGCAACCCAGAAGTGCAGGTGCCAGCACTGCCTCTTTGAGCCGACCCATTTCTCCCCAATGTAGAAGCATCTTCTTAGAAGTGGACCCAAGACACCCAGAGCTCGTTGGCAGCTGGCTTCAGAGCCGGCCTGACCTGTCCCTCCATCTCGTGGCTGTGCGCAGGGACTTCTGTGGGAGGTGAGGCTCTACCTACCCCCTGGCCCCCACAGCCGCATTAGTCCTTCCACTCAGGCCATCCACAGCTCCGGCTGTGGCGAGTGTGTGCTATTCCCACTTGCTGCTCATTCCCCAGGGCCCAGACAGTAACTGACCCCTCGTCCCTGTCTCCTTAGGCCCCGGTTCCTGCGTTTCCAGAGGTCTGGGCCACAGTGTGGCTGCCCTGCAGATGCCTGGCCAGGGCCCCAGCCTGCCAAAGTGCCTGGCTGACACTTCTTGCTGGAATGCTACTTGGAAGGAGGTGGATGGCACCTTCCAGAACCCCAGATTATTGTAGGATTTCCCATGGCCTTGTGATTCCCCATGCTCTTCATTTCTAGGAGACTTAGGGGTAGAAGCAAGGGCAAGGGTGTCCTTCCTGGGGTGGCAAAGAGCAAGGGCATCCATAATTCAGCTCAGGAGCTGAGCAGACCCATATTCCCAGTCTGGCCCTATCACATCACATAATGGGTTGCCCATTGTCTCTGTGGGTGGAATTGCTCTGGGGATGTTGGGAGATATGGCCAATAAAGTATTGAGAGACCAATAAGTAGTGACCTAATGTTTTGTTACCATGATTTGTGGGTCCCCTGACCCCTTGCTTCCAGGCAGTGCTGGAAGTAAGAGCTTCCTTCTGTCCCAGCAGGGCTGGCCATCAATATTCCACCTGGTGGGGACATAGGAGAGCAGTGTGGAGGGAGGCACGTGGGTGCTTCTGGCTTCGGATGCCGGGAGCTGGCGCTGAGCAGCTCACTCTAAGAGTTGACTTAGCCCACTACTGCCCTAGGGGCTCTCCCACCACTTCTCTGACTGCTGCTAGGCTCTGAGCAGAGGAACCTCAACTGAGCTTCAGCTCTGAGATGGCTGCCTGCTTCCTAGAGGGTCAGGGATAAGGGTCCTGGCTGCATAGTTCTGGGGTCATGTGTCCACATTCATGTAACTGAAGGCTTGAGCCAGTGAGAGGTGAGCAGAACTTGTGTTTACTTTTTATTCCTATAGCTTTCAGCTAAAACATCCCTTCCAAGTCGACTTGGAGTTTCAGATAACCCATCTGTCCCTGGTTGTGGCTGGGGAGAATGAGAAGCCGTGATAGTGGGCACCAGGTTGTGCCCTCCACTCCAGCTCTAGTCTGTGCAGACTTCTGGCCACCAGGAGGCCTGAAGGTTCAGCCCTTCTGTCCACAGTGACAGGAAACCTCCAGGTTGGCAGGTGCTGATGTGAGCCTGCATCAGGGTGAGTCCTGAGGAACATGGCAGACCAGGCTGGCTCCTTCTGCCAGACTCCTCCACCCCCGGCACTGTCAAGGGCCTGACCTGGTGATGCAGTGGCCAGAGGCAGTGTGGTCTGATGGGCAGCATCCTCTGCTGGAGCCAGGATGCTGGGTTCCAGGGCTGTGACTTGCAGTAAGACCTTAGGCAGCTCCTTTCCCTGCGAGAAGCTGGTTCTTCTGGCTCCAAGGCCAACGCAAGGTGGCAGCCTCATTTTACTCTCAGTCAGCCAGCTGGAGCTGGCATCTGAGTGCCCACTCCCCAGGCAGGGACTCCCCAAGAGAAGATGTGTCCTGCTTGAGGTCCCATGGTGGGAGGTGGCCAAGTGGAGATGGGAAGTTAGGTGCCTGCTTTGGGGAGTCTGTATTGCTGGGATCATACCTAGCCTGAGTGAATCTTCCAATGTGGCTGGGGGTTGCATTTGCCTGAACAGAGGTCACACTGCAGCTCCCAGAGCCCCAGCATCCTGCTCCTTGCCCAGCCCCAGCTGCGTGGACCCCAGGCTACCCCTGGCTTCCTTGAGGAGGAGCCAGGACCTTTCCCTCATGGCTGCTCCAGAAGGAACCTGGAAAGGAACCTGGGAAGGCGAGGTGAGGCACAGCCAGAGTGAGGCTCCTGGCTTTCTGAGCCCCTCTGTGCTCTCAGACCTTGGCCTGCCCAGGGCCTCACCCTATTGACCTTCCTCTCCTCTGCCTGTGCCCTTTGGCTCTTGCTGTCTTCAGCGGCATCCAGGGCAGCTGCCCTGACCTTCTGGCAGTCTTTTGCCCCCTCGTCCCACAGTGCTGGCTTCCTTGGTGGTCTCACCCTCCTGGCCACAGGCCTGTTGTGAGGAAAGGCTTTGGCAAGCATGTGGATATGGCACCCCAAGAGAGCATAATGATGGAGAGTGACAGTGTAGGGGAAGCTGGGGTCACTAAATCAAGAGCCATGCTTGGGGACAACTTCCCAGAAGACTGTGAGGCTGGACTCCCCTGAGAAAGAGGTCCAGGCCAAGTGGACTGGCAGGACGGTGCCTCAGGCATAGCCACTGGCTTGACTGGGTCTTGGACGTTGAGCTCCAGTGTTGGAGCCACAGGAGCCTGGGTACAGATCCTGGCATTTGCCTTTTGCCAGGATGTGACATTGGGCAAATGACTTTGCTTCCTTTAGTCTTGGCTTCCAAGGCTGAAAAATGGGACCAAGTGCTTTATCTTAATAGGATGATTGTGAGGCGCCTGTGGGATGCATCTTTCATGGGGCACTGTGAGTGTTTCCATTGCCCACCTTGGAGGGCAAACACAGGGAGGGCCCTGTACCCTCATGCTTCTGTCTGGTGCTTAGCACCAACACAAGGCAGACAGAGACACGGCAGTCTGGAGAGGAGGGAAGGCAGGGATTTGTCTTAAGCTCTTGACTTCTCTTTGCCTTCAGGAGCTGGAGCCACCAAGAGGCTGGTAGCCTGGCAGCCCAGATTCCCCTCAGCCCCTCCTCTCCCTCTTCACCAGGGCCTGAGTGCTCCGAGGACCAGGCCACATCAGCCAGCCCAGGGAAAGTCAGGCTCATCTGCCCTATCTCCTCCTTCCTTCCTGAGGCCAGAGCCAGAGCCAGCTGCCTCTTTTAGCATGTTTTGGAGCCCTGGAGGCAGAATGGCAGGAAGATGTGGGGCTGGTGGTGAAGTCCAGGCTCTGCAGTCCCCTGAGGTCTTGAGGGATGTGCCTGCTGCCCACCCAGCTTCCTTCAGCCAGAGCCCCGGGCATGAGCAGAGGGTGTAGGGGTCCCTGATGAATGTACTCTGGAAGAACAATTCCATCCCCTTTTCCCACAGTGGAGGAAACTGAGACTGCCTCACTGTTGGATGCTTTTCCCAGCTGCCCGTGGGTTTCTCCATGGGGCCCATCTAGCTGCTTTATTAAAATGTGCTCCCCAAACCCTTTCTGCTCTCCCCCATCCCTCCTTGGGCCCTGGGCCATTAACTGCTCCCAATCCCTGCCCTAAACCCTTGGCTGGTTCCCCATGACCTGAGTGTTGTCTCTGTGTCCTGCAGAGTCCAGGTCTGAAGAGATGGAGGAGGGTGGCTATGGGAAAGGGGACTCTTCCCAAGGCCCCATCAGTGCTCTGAGTAAGCTTCCATCAGAACAAAGCATTCCACTGCTGACTGGCTTTGAGAACTTCAACCTCTGTAGGCCAGCACATTCTTCCCCATCCACCTTTGGATTCTTGTCTCCACTGCTCTAGACTCCAGCCTCCCTGTGGAACTCTCCGTTCCCTAACCCCCTCCCCGCTTTGCGTAGCTAGTACATCCATCAGGAATGCCCTTATCTACCACTGCCAGTCCAAATCATCCTGTCCTTCAAGCTCCAACACAGATGCTGCCCCCTCTGGAACAACCACCCTGACCACTATGTTCTTGCCAGCCCCTAGCCATACTTCTGCCAGCACCAGTGATGTTCTGCCCCATGCGTTTGGAAACCTTTCTGTATTTCTCATCTCTCTGGGGCTCCCTGTGGGTCTGGCATACCTCAAGCTCAGTAAATGTCCCCCAACAAGCCAACAGTGTGCATTTTCTAGAATGAAGCTGAAACTTCCCGTGTGGCTCACATCTGACCTGACAGCAGCTCTTGCATTTTCCAGTCAGCAGGGAGAGAAAGCCATGAGGGCCTGGCCTCCCACCTGAGCCAGGCAGCTGTTCGAGTTGAGCCATGGCCACTTCAGGCTCAAGTGCACCTGATTTCTGCACGGCGGCTGCGCCAGGAGTACAGGCTGTCCTTGGCGGCAGCAGGGGCAGGCGCCCATTTCCTGGAGCTCTGGGCCCCAGCCAGCCCCCAGGCAGAGTATTGGTCAGAACAGCAGCCTGATTCCCCCGTCATGACCCCTCAGGCCTGGATAAGCCCTCTGGATGGGGCTTGGGACTGGCAAAGCAACACTACCCTTCCTGTGGTGGGCATAAAATAGCCCCAAAGATGCCCATGTCCTAATCCCCCAAACCTGTGAATATGTTACCTTGCATGGCAAAGGAACTTTAGAGGTCTGATTAGGTTAAAGGCCTTGATATGGAAAGATTATCCTAGATTATTCAGGTGAGCTCAGTATAATCACAAGTGTCCTTGTAAGGGGGAAGTAGGAGTATCAGAGTGAGAGAAGATGTGCTGATGGAAGCAGAGGTCAAAATGACGCCGTTTGCTGGAGGAAAGGGCCATGAGTCAAGGAATGTAGATGGCCTCTAGACACTGGAAAAGGCAAGGAAATGGAGTCTCCCCTAGAGCCCCAAGAAAGAATGCAATCCTGCCAACACATTGATTTTAGCCCAGTAAAAATGATTTTGGATTTCAGACTTCCAAAACTGTAAGATGATAAATTTGTGTTGTTTTAAGCCACTAAATTCGTGGGAATTTGTTACAGCAATAAAAAACTAATACAGATTTTGGTACCCAAAGTGAAGTGCTCCTGTAATAAATACCTAAAAATGGAAGTGGCTTTGGAATTGGAATTTGGAAATGGGCAGAAGCTGGAAGAATTTTGAGGTACATGATAGATGGCCTTGAACGCCTCTTTTATAGATGGCCTTGAACGCCTCTTTTCTGAGAGGTGAGGTGGCTGGGGATGATGGGTGGGGAACTCTCCTCAACCTGGGGACCTGAGCTGCCCAGGCCCCTTACCCACCTGTCTAACATGTGGTAGAGCTGACCCTTACTTGGAGCGAGAGGACTAGAAGCCTGCCCAGGGTGGGCCCCAGAGAGGTTGGCCTGGGCCCTGGGTGTGGGTGGGAATGGGACTGGGACCAGGGGAGAGGGAACAAGGCTGGCCTCCATGGCCCATCTCTAGTGGGGGGTCTTCAGAGAGGATCTCAGAAACTGCCTCCCAGACTGGTCCTGGCCCCCCTGAGTATGTGAGGATGAGCACAGGCCCTGCACTCTCTGAATTGCAGCTGACACTTCTGTGAAATGAGCATGGCAACCCCTGACCCCAAGCTGATGGACCTGACCCCTCCATGTGAGCTGTGGAGGGTTGGGCTCCTTCCAGCCACCAAGCAGTGCCCAGTCCTGCTCCAGGTCTGGACTAGGCTATGTCACCATCCTGTCTGTGGGATAGAATCAGGTTGTCCCTGGGATTCTCAGTCTCATGGTCCCCAAAGCTGAAGTGGCCAACTGGAGCCTATGACCCTGTCCCTGTCCAGGCTGGGACCAGGACCCCCTCCAGGTGAAGGACACTCAGGGGCTCTGGAGATACCATCCCACCTCGTCAATGCCTGGGGCTCCTAAAGCCATTGTCCCAACTCAGGAGCCACATGGAGAGCTACTGGTAGGCCAGACATGAGCTGACGTGCTTCATGCTGGGTCTGAGAACTGAGAATCTGGGGGGTGGACAGTCCGGACACCTGATTTCAAGGGTCAGCCTAACCCCAAATCTCCTAGGTATGCTTTTGATAAAACCAGGGGCCGGTTTGTACTGGAAGGGGTGTATTGTAGCAAGACTCAAGTCCTCCCTGTTCTGAAACAGAAAAGTCACTCCTGACTCCCAGTATGGTGCTCTCAGTCCCCATTGCTTCCAAGGGCATGTGGTCATTTAATTGTGTGGTGTGGCTCTTTCATATGGCTCTTGTAGCTCCTCAACCAAGGGATCTTGGCTCATAAAGCCCTTCGGGCCAGGTTCATGGGCTAATGTCAGCCACATTAGCCCAACTACACCCCCTGGGTGTGTGTGGAGAGATCTGTGTTCCATCTGAAGCCTTAGTAGCTGGGATGAGAGCAGGGTTTCTCCTTGCAGAATGAGTGAGTGCCTCCCCTTCTGAGAGAACTGGTTATACACCCCACAAAGGATTTTGGGTGTCTTTGGCCTCATAACCAGGAATCAGATGTTTCAGAGCTTCAAATCCTGAGAGCTTTCTCCTTTCAAAGACAACCCTGCCCCCCATCATGCAGGAAAATGGTCAGGAAAGACCAATTTTACAGTTCACAGAGTGGGAGAGGCAAGGAGAGCCTACTTCAGCCTCACTGGGAGTCCTGAACCAAGCCGGCCTCCACGTGGCCTCGCCCATGGCTGAGGGGAGAGGGTGAGATCACTCAGAGCAACCCTGCCCCATGGTAGGCAGGCCTGGCTGAGTGACCCCTTCCCAGGGGTTGGGGTCTCTCCTAGAGACTCTGCCTCTCAGAGCAGGGGATGCCACCTTATTGCCCCTGCTGTACTGGGTTTGTAGCGCTTCTTGGGGTGTGCATCTTGGGGAGTGGAGAGGTCAGATATCCCACCCTACTGAGCCCAGGGAGCAGATTGTTGGGGCCAGGAGCACCCAGAAAGATCTGTATGCCACAGATGAGAACATTGAGGCTCAGCAGGGCAGGCCTGGGGCTCGAGCCCAGGTCTCTTCTCTGGCTCCCAGCCACCAGCCCTTCATCAACTGCAGACCCTCACCCTGCTTTGCTTTCCAGGAATAGTCCTATGTGCTGGGAGAGGCAGCCAAGTCCCTCTGCCGTTCCTGGAAGTCAGTGTGGGGCCGAGCTATGTGGGCGAGCAGAGCAAACCCTGAGCTGGAGCTGCTTGAGCCTTGCTTGCCCTCGGACCTTGCAGCTGAGTGAAGTATGTGGCAGTCTCCCTGGCTTTCCTCCTCCTCCTCCTCCTCCGCTTCCTTCCCATCATTTCCTGAGCTCCTGCCGACACTGGGCCCCAAGCAGCTGCTTTGCATTTATTAGTTTGAATCCTCACGTAACCCTGCAGACTGGGTTTTTAATCTTCTCCACGATGAAGAAACCAAAGCTCAGCAGAGTGCAGTCATGTGTCAGGTTGCACAGCTGGACTGGAAGGGAGGGTGAGCCTGCCATTGGTGCCCATTAGACTGTCAGAGACACTGAGGTCAGCATAGCTAGGGCTTCCCCCTGCAGAGCTCAGTGCAGAGACCTACCTGGGCCTGTGGATCCTCGGAGCAGGAGCAGGGGTTACCAGGGCTGTCCCCAGAGGGCTTTCTAGAAGCCCAGTGGCTACCCTAATGGGCCCTTGTCTTGAGGTGTGTGCAGCATAGGCCCAGGACCTCAGTCTCCCAAGCCCTACTATGTGCCAGGCCCTGGGGAGATGATACCAGGCAGAAGGGCCTGTAAATCATGGAGCTTGAATGGTGCACCCTGAACCAAGTGCTTCTGGGGTTATTTTACTCAACCCTCATGACATCCCATAAGACAGAGGCTGTGAACCCTCCCATTTACAGGTGAGGAAACTGAAACTGAGGAAGGCTAAGGAATTTCCTCATATGCTAGATGAACTGGGATTCCAGCACAGGCTGAGTGACCCAGGGCCTGAGCTTCACACCAGGCTTGAAGAGGGTGGGGCACAAGACAGGGATATAGCAGGCAATAGGGACAGTCTGGGCGAAAGCCTGGAGGCCTTTTGTCTGGGAGGAGGCTGCGTCTGGGCCAGAGTCTAGAGGCATTTAGGGGCTATAGCAGTGGCATATAGCATCAGGCATTCTGGAACAGAACTGACTCACAACCATTGCTGAGGGGTTGGACGTAGGATGGGGAGTGGCTAGGACCACGATGGGGCCCAGGACTCTGACTGGGACCCAGGGGTCCTGGGGCTACCCTGAATTGGGGACTGGGATGCTGGGGACAGTCGGTGAGCTTGACAGTGTGGGATGCACTCAGGACGTCCCAGAAGCAGTGTCGCGGGAATGAACAGGGGTGTCTGAAGATCCAAATGCAACTATGTGGGGACATTGCCCAGAGGCAGCCCTTGAGGTAGAGTTGGGAAGACCACCCTCCCAGGCCTGAGTGCTGTCAACAACAGTAACCAGGCATCTCCATGTGTAAGTGAGTGCCAGGTGCCACACACACTTTGTCATAAATCCTTCTGTCTGCACGTCAGGGATGCCTGACAGATGAAGAGACTGAGGCTTAACCTGCCCAACATCATACAACCAGGAAGTGGCCATGCTGGGGTTTGAACCCAGTGCTCTGACATTCCAGCTGGAAGAAGAGTGAGCAGGCTGCGGAGGCTGGCTGCAGCCCAAAGCTCAACTCCCAGAGGGGCTCCCACTCGCCTGGTGGGGTGCCCCCAGAACTGATGGTGGGCTTCCAGGGCAAAGGGGAAGGTGGCAAATCAAACAGAAAGCACCAGGCATAGAGGGAGCTTCCTTCCCTCCCAGCTCCCACCTGGTGGGGGGTGCGCAGCAGGGAGTGAAGGGCAGTGAAAGTGGCTGCTACTGAAAGGAGACTCTGATGTACTCCGGATGTGGGGTGGGACTGACAGTCACCCAGACTCTGGTTCTTAGCTGACAGGTACGTGAGGAAAGTGAGTTCCATCTTAGCATAAGAAGGTAGGAAACCTGCTGTATCAGGGAGAGCATTTCACATCCCACAGCCTGGGAGTTTCCGGAAGGAGGTGCTGGGTGGATGTGCCTCAAACCCTTCCTGAAGGCATTCCACAGCTCAAGAACTGACCATAGCTTCCCACTCTCTACCTGCAAAGAAATCCACTGTCTCTTCCTCATTCTGCCCAGCCCCCTGGAGCTGTGGAGTTTGTTCTTTCAAACCACGTTTCATGTGAAACTCAAACATGTATTTAAAAAAATATAAGGGTGAAGGGATGCATCCTTATGGTGACGGACAAATAATGTACAACTAAAACACCACAGTGTTATAAACCATTAAGACATCGATAAAATGGGGGGAAAAAAAAGCAGCATCTTAAACATAAATGTATTTTATAAGTTCAAATTCTCAACACTTTCTTAGTGTTAAGTCCATCAAAGCAAACAGCAATAAGCACAAACGTTGAACTGGGGGCCAGGATGGGAGTTGCTGTCTTACGTCGGCCTCAGCATCTGTTTTCTCTCAGTGTTTGATTTTGGTGGCACACGACCAAGTGACCCCTGGTTCTCACAGATAAGTGGTTGCAAACGGTGGCAGTGTTTCTGAAGGCCACCTGGCAGTCTCTTTCCTTCACAGGGACAGCTGGAGAAGCCTTATTTCAAGCTCAGCACAAACCTGTTCTCTGGACACATGGGGAGGATTCTAACGTGTCATAATTTGGTGTTGTGCCCATTTGAGTCTGCATGTGGTTTTTTATTGGGCTTTTTTCGATAGTTAAAAATACGAAAGAAAGAAAAAGAGGAAGGAAAGGAAGAAGGGAAGAGAAGGGAAGGAAGAGAGAAGGAACTCACGTGGGGTATCTGGGGATGCCCTCCCTCGGGTTCTTGGTGTAGGCAGCCTCTGCCTCTCCCAGGAAGCCCGCCCTGACTGTGCCACCACTACATGGCCACCCCAGTGTCTCCCCTCACCCAGCATCTGTCCCAGCAAGTGAACTGGGCCACATGTTCCTGAAAAGTCTCAGGAGTCCACGGCCCCCTCCTGGCTCCGGTGTGGACCTTCCAGGTAATCAATCTTTGGTTCTGGGGCAGGGAAGAAGGCCCCAAGCAGGGGACACAGACTAGGGGCTTCCTCAAGGCTCTATGGTGGTGCCTCCAAGGGTGGGAAGGCTGGGGAACCCGTGCCCCTGAAAGCCTGGGGTTTCTGTAGTTCTGGGTGACCCAGAACCTTCATTTCTGGGAACTTGCTATGCTTTGGAAAGAGAGAAATGAGAAACAAAACCCTAGGGCCCCAGCACCCGCCCCCCCCCCTTCTCTCTTCCTTCCGCTGAGTCACAGCCAAGAGCCCAGCACCTCAGCCTCCTCTTGGGCCACCTCAGTGGGGTCGAATTCAGGGTCATGTGAGGACATAGCATCTGGGACAAGTCCTCTTTTCTTGTCAACATCCTCTGTGAAGGCCCCAGTTGCTGAGGGCTGAGGCTACCTCCCAAGCTCAGGGAAGGGTTGACTGAGGTCCTTATCTGTTCTGTCTCCCCTCCCATCTCCAGGCCCATCGTTCACCCACAAGCATTGAACACCAACTGTAAGCCAGGCCTAGAAAGGTGGAGTGGTTCGGGTGAGGTTCTGTCCTTGAGGAACTTGTAGACTTGGACATAGGCTCCTCCTGACAGGCCCCTAATGAATAGCTGGATCCTTAGGCTTGCTCTGGTCAGCAGTGGGGAGCCATGGGAGGCTTTAGGCTCTGGGAAAGCCAGGTCCCATCACACACGCAGATCACAGAGACTGCACACTCCTACACAGGTGCCCACATGTACATACATGTGCACAGGTGTGGGACTTGAGAACTTGGGTCCATATCCATGATCACAGATGTCTGCACAGGGCCTCCCTTGAAAGGGGGAGCTCCAGGCTCTGGAAACCAGGTCAGGACTGCATGTGTGTGGGGTGTCACACTGTCTTGGAGGCCAAACCACTGCCTCTGAGTCAGGGGAGCCCACAGGAGCTTGAGCACTGTGCCCCCACTTCGTGGAAAAAGAAAGCTGAAGCCCAGAGAGGGCCCATGACCTGCCTAGGGTCACATAGCAAGTTGGGGGAGATCTAGGAGGGGAATGAGCCAGACCTGGCACCTTGTCCACATCCGTGACCTATCTGGCCTGACACTTGGGGCTTGACAACCCCTGATGACCACATTGCTTCAAACTCTGGGAGATAAGGCTTTCGATTCTCCTAGCAAACCCACCTGGGGACCAACCACAGGGTCCCCAAGCTTTACTGACCATTCTTGGGATTTCCCACACACCACATCTTTGCTTGGCCTGTCCTAGCTGCCTGGAATGACACCCTCACCTCAATCAATCTTTCTCTCTCATTCTTCAAACAAAATCCAGACTTCCAAATTCTGCTTAACTGATTCCTCCACCTTCTCTGACCCCCTGGAACTTTCCCCCATCTGTAGCCTCCCCTCAGCCTCTGTCCCCGTCACTCCCACCCACTGTTCACTCACCTACTAAATGTAAAATTGACCTCTAGAGTCCTAGCCTGGGGGTAGAGGGTCTTTGGAGACTGAGACAGCAGGAGCCACACCCAGGCCAGCAGGACCCTTCAGACTTTGCTGGGTACTGGTGTGGGCCCTGGAGGTAAGAGAGGAAATAGTGCCTCTGCTGGGCATCACCACCTGCCCAAACCCTGCAGGCAGACAAGGCCTGGAGCACTGCCCTCCAGGCAAGGTTGACCCCGGGGAGTTTACCGCTCCAGGTTTTGGTTATTCCTCAGCACCCTGAGCTCCCCTCAGCTGTGTGCTAGGCCCGTGCCTGTGTTTGGCAGGGTAGAGGTGGGGGCCAAAGTGTCGAGAACCCTCAGGTTTGTTGGGTGTTGCCCTTTCACTAAAAGGCCCCAGATGGCGTTCTCTGCTTGTTTGCAGAGCTCTTCCCTTCCACTGGGTCTCAGGAAGCGGGCAGAGAGGCTGCCTTTGCCCCGTGAGGCTCTGAGCTCCATCGCTACCTGGCTGTCCTCTCACTCCCCTACCTCTGACTGGGAGCCTAAGAACCTTGTCCCGGGCTATAGCTGCTGGCTCTGCTGTGTCTCAGGAAATGGACACAGCAGATCCCGCCTCTGGAACAGCCAGCTTGTGTACAGCCCCTAGTGCAGAGGGGCCAGTTCAGGGAAGGACATCAGGACCTTGCCAGCACACCTGGCTCCGGGCCCTGGAGAAGGTTTGGTGGGTTATGGGGAGCAGGAGGGTAAAACTCATAGCCAGGAGGAAGGTGGCTCTTAGTTCCCCACACCTCATTTCCTCCATCCGCCCCCCCCCACACCATGCCCAGGCCCCTAATGAAAAGTGAGCTTTGCTGCTTATCTCTTCTAAGCTGGTCTACAGTGTTTGTTATTTATCATACAGAGAGATGGCCTCACTGGTTCTTGCGAGAGCGTGTGAAAGCTGTTAACTTGCGTGGGTTTATCTTATAACTGGCCACTTTCTTGGTTTCTCTTAGATTTGTTGTTTCTCTTGGATTTTCTATGTTGACGTTTTACCACTGAAAATAATGACAAGTTTGTCTTTTAAAAAAATATTTATAGCTTTTATTTATTTTCCTTGTCTTATAGTGTGACTAAGACCTTCAATATAATATTGAAAAATAGTAATGGCTGGAGCATTTATATCTTGTTTCTCACATAGGTAGGATGCCTCTAGTGTCTTCTAATAGTGCACTTGCTATTGATTTTGGACAGATAGCCTTTCTCTAGTTCAAGATGGCTCAGTCTAGTCCCGGCTGACTCAGTTTTGTTTGTTTATTTTAGAAGCTTATTTATTTGCATCATTCATGCAACAAACCTTCAGTGAATATCTGCTGATTGTCAGCCTACCCTTGGTACCAGAGCATGAAGGAAAAATTGACACAGACACTGCCCATAAGGAGCTTATGGCCTAGTAGAGAATAGAGGTAAGTAAACAGGCCCTTATTCTTGGGCCATGTGGCATGCATTAGGTCACTGTCTGCTTGGCATTGTGCCAGGCACTGGGGACAAGCAGTGTTCAGATAAGGCCCTGCTTACACGGAGCCCACAGTTTGGTGGGGTCATATCCCCTTTCACTCAAGTTCCCACACAGAAGTTGCAATGCTCAGTCTGAGGCTTTCTCTGCTGCAGAATCCAGCTTGGTAAGTGACCAAAAGTGCCAGGGAGCTCACCCCGTGGAGCAGCCCTAAGCCAGTGAAGGGTGGGAGTTGGTGGATACACACCCCAGCTTCCTCATCCCTTGCGTGGAACAACCCTGAAGTGTGTTCTACACCATTTCTCAACTGAGGACTGAGTCTCAGGTGCCTGCAGAGGGAACCCACTCAGTAACACACCTGCTTTGGCTTCCTTTCCTTCCCTGTCTCACTTCTCCTCTCCTCTGTGTCAGGAACTGGGAAAGCTCTGAGATTTTACCAACTTGCAAGCTAACAAGTTGGCCTGCCATATTCCCAAGGATGCTGGCAGAAGATGCCAGACTCCTGGTTCAGAAATAAAGATCAGTTTATTACCCACAGTAACAGCAGTAGACAGAGGATCAGGATTTTCTTGTACCACTTCCCTGAACCCCAGTTCCCACAGGATGACCCAGAAAGGGCCAGATGATGCCTGCACATGTAGTGAGTTGCATTACAAGAGAGGAATCCTGAGCTCAGGAAACCAAAATCTTTTATAATAGGCTTCAAGCAAACCTGCTCAACATTTGCCCCAGAGGGAGATATGCTCTTTATTATACTGGACAATAAACAAATCTGCCTTTTTCCTTGGAGGGAGACACTGTCTCTATCTTCTAAGGCTGTTCACTATAGTAATCACCCTTGAAAGGATTTGAAACAAAGGCAGTCAGTGCCTCTACTAGCAAGTGTACAGAAATGGGAGAGAACCATGGAGAATTGTCTCCCAACACCCTACTGGTGCTTCTTGGCATCACCTCCCAAGTAAGCTATTTGTATTTGGATCCTTGTCCCAGAGCCTGCTTCTGGGAGAAATCCCCCAAGATGGGGAGATGACACTAAGTCGGCATTAATGGATTTCTGATGTGACTCTCCTCTCTTCAGACCTGTCCTGCAAATAATGCCGGGAGCCACGTGAAGGAAGAACAGCTTTTCTCACCCAGAATCGATAGCTTTGTGACTCCTAGGGAGGTGCTCTAAAGGACTCTTGGGGTTTCATTTTTCATGTTTAAATATTTAGTCCATCTAGAATTTATAGTGGTTGCTTGTGTGAGGTAGACACTGAACTTTATTTTTTTCTGAATCGTTCCAATATCATTTATCGGAAATTGTGCCTGGTCTGTCACCACTCTTCTAATCTGCCTGAGACCTATTATTAAGAATGTATCACAAATACATAAAAGATCAATTCACAATAAATGGACTAAAGAACACGTGGGTGTCACCATCACTGGGGATTTGACACTCAGCCCTGGCTCAGTGTGAGACAAACCTAAACACCCACTCGTGACACCATCCAGGCCTCGGGAAATGCAGGGAGGTTGTGAACCTGCCCCAGAGTTCACAGAGGATTTGAACATGAATTGTGAAGGTTTATTTGTATAAAAATATTTAACAGTTAATAAAAATTTCAAAAATTTAAATAAAATTTTTGTTTTAAATCTTTTGGATTTAAATTTTGACATTAGTTAATTATAACAGTTTGTATTTTGCCTTTTAATTTTACTAATTTTGATTATTTTAAAAATAACTTTTTGGAATATATTTTAAATACTTTTAATTTTTAAAATTTAATTTATTTTTTGTGCTCTTTGGACATAATATTTTATTTCAATCTTTTAAATCATTACTGCTAATAAAATAGTAATTATGTGAAAATCTTGACTATAACAGCATAATCAATAGTTTTACTGGAATGAAAGCAAGAACAGTAAATGTTACAGAATTAATATATAATACCTTATGAATTAGGCATGTCTTTATTTTCTTATTCACCTAACATCACTGAACACCTGGACATGAGCAATAATCATTAAATTCAATCGTCTTTGATATCTGACTCTCTGATATTTTTATATGACTTTCAGACATATAAAAACCACATGTTTACAGATTTTTTATTGTTGTGAAAGTTTATTTGCTGAGTAGGAGGATAAAACATATTTAATTAGCAGTTTGTAGCTTGATTTATGATTTTTAAATATTTAGATTCTGTAATATGGTCCTCCATTTGTCTTCTTGTCTGGAGCTCTGCAAGCGTCAGGGCCTGTGCTCCCGTGGGAAAAGCAGATGTGGCCACAGGTACTTCTTGTTGCAATAAGGGCCAGAGAAAGAATGTCCTGGGGCTCATGTCTACATGGGCTCATGGTTAAGGGGGAGCCAGAAGGGTGGGGTAGGATTAGGGAGGAGACCCCAAGGAGAAAGGAAAATCACCAAATCTACACATTTACTCCTTACCACGATTCCATCATCCCCACTTTACAGAGGAGGGCTCAAAGAGGATTCGTGACTGGCTCAAGTCACGCTGGTTGCCTGGCTTGGGAACCACCTATAGCAGTGCACCAGCGTCCCCTGCAAACCAGGAGCATCCAGCAGCTCCTCCCACTCAGGCTGGGGACCCCAAGCCCAGTTCTCCCATGGAAAGTTCTTTCCAGTCGAGGCCAGCCTGACTGGGGTACAGGTGCCAGGGCCTCTAAGTGGTGGAGAATGCAGCATTCCCACCCACTGCCAGCTGCCTCAGGTGGCCCCAGAGAACCAGCACTCCAAAACGTAAGCACTGGGTGAACTATGTCCCTAGGCTGACCCACCATCCTCCTACAGGGGTCAAAGAACCTCTCTGCCACAGCCCGCCTTGCCAGCCCCTACCCAGGCACTGAGTCTCAGCCCTTCTGAATCTCAGGACTGGCCCCTGGAGGATGGGTTAGGGGCCTCCTTCTCTGTGACATGTTGGGGGTGGGTGGGTAACAGGCTTGGAGCTGTGCTCAGTGAAAGCCAAGGAGTGACCTGAGGGCATGAAGGGAGAGACAAGTCCCTGCCCATACCTCTGTCCAGCCTTGGCTAGGGAGGGTTGCCATTCTGAAAGAAAATAGGTCCTGAGTGGTTAAAAGGCTGCCCCAAGGCCACCCAACCAGAAAGGGAGGCCCTTACTTCCCCTCTGTGCTGATCCTGACCTGGACCCTAGTCCCCTCAGCCAGTCTTCAAGGCCCCTACTCTAAGGGTGCTCACCCTGGGACCCTGTGATGAGAACACTCATGGCCACTCCCTCAAAGTGTAGCTGGGCCCCAACCCAGTCCCAGACCTGGGTCACACCCCCTACGACCTTCCTGGGGGCCCTGCAGCTTCTCCTCTTCATTCTTCAGGTAGGAAACTGAGGCTCCAACATGGCCACATGCGTGCTCAAGGCTGCACAGCTGGGCACTGGTGCTGGGACTACTCCCAGGTGGCCTGATGCTGAAGCTGGGGCCTGTACCCAAGCTGTGGGACAGGAATCTGAGGGAAAGGCCTTGCAGGAAAAGACTGGCCTGAAGGAGTGACAGGAGTCCTGGCCAGAGGCTGCCTGTCCACCAGCAGTGGCGGACTCAGTGAGCAGGGCCCGGCACTGCTGACCCGACCATGCTTTCCCTCCCACTCTCCTATAGCCCTTCACACCCCTGGCTGCTCACTGGCCTAGGCAATGCACTAGTGCCTAACATTGCACTTTCACCTGTGTGCCCACACCCACACACTGCCCCTCCCCCAGGCACACATGCCCCCTTTTTTCCCTACTGTTTCTGGTTGTCCACTCTGTGTGCCTATTCCTGGGCTGGATGCTGGGTACCTCAGAGGCCATGCCAGACCTGGGCCTGTCCTGGCAGAGTCCTTAGAGGGGCCCAGCAGACTCAGTGCTGAAGATGGGGGAGTCTAAAGAGGCACCTGCAGTCAGGGAGGGCTTCCTGGAAGCAAGGACTCAAGCTGAGGCCACAGCACCACCCCCCCTCACCTAGGTCACCGCCTGTCCTCTGTGCCTCTCTCCCTGGAGTGGCCATCAGGTTCCAGGAAGCGTCCTCTCGCCCTGCAGTGCTGGTTCCAAGAACTGCAGCTCCTGGCAGCGCTTGCTCAGGATCCTTTCCTAGAATATATACCTCGCCCCACCCAGGCTGCTGGGGTCTCACTGGGCAGCTGATGGAGGTAGTGGAGGAGGGGGTGCCCTGGGAGGGACCTCTGTAGGGACCAGACACTGGGAGGTGGGCCGAGGCTGTTAGCCTGGAGAGGGTGGCCACACTGGGGTGGGGGACAGGAGATCAGTGTGTGTGAAAGAGCTTTGACTCCCAGTCAGCTATGGAGGGGCAGGCCCAGGGGGTTCAGCTCAGAGCCTCCCTGCACACACAGGGAGAACTTCCACCTTGGGCCTAGAACTTCCACCAGCTTGCTGCACTCCACCCTCCATCTCCCCCTTCCCCACTAGCCCGGCATCCTAGGGTCCCAGGCCATAGGCAAATGGCACAGGCCTTTCTCTGGCCTCAGAGCAGGCCTTCATCAGATAACCTCTAGGAGGACAGGCCAGGGGACAGGAGTGGCAGGTTCTGAGCAGGAAAGGGGGGACGGGATAGGCAGTCTTGGGGCCCTTGGAAGGACGTGACACCTCTATTATTAATCCTGTTATAATTTCACCTTGCCTGGTTAGGACAGAGGAAGTCATCCCCGCCCCCCAGCAAGTCAGGTTGGGTAAGTGGGGGTTGGGAGTGACAGGCCCTGATTCATGGGCAAGGACAGGGCCCAACTTCCCTCAAGGTCACTGGGCCTCCCCCTCTGGGGTGTGTCCTCCACCCACTGCCACCTCTGAGCTGGCACCAGGCCTGCTCACCCGCCTGGGACCTGCCAGATCACGTTGAGCAACCAGTTCCTGAGAAGCGTTGAAGGCTGTTTGGTTTAAAATTAACTCCCCCGCTCCCCCCTCCCCTGCCTGTGGGCCTCCTCTGAGTTCTTGGAAGAGGCACTCTGCTCTTTCTTCCTGGGAAAAGGCCTCCAGCCGCAGCAGCAATTCTAGTGAAAACGCCTCACCCAGGGTGGGGGTGGGGGGGTGCCCACACCACACCGTCTCTGCCCTCTGCAAGGCCCAGGGATCCTCCTGGAAACTAGCATGCCCCAGTTCACCCACTGAGACCCAGAGGAGAAAGGGGGTGATTGTCAAGGTGCTGAGAGGGGGTGCTACTGCCCCCAAAGCCCACAGCCCCCAGTCAGGCACCTGCTGGCTCTGAGTGATGAGGTAAAAAGCTATAGAGACCCAGCCTGGGCACCTCTGGGGTAGAGAGAGCGAGCTGACTGCACTGACAGCAAACCCAGGACTTTGGTCTACTTTGAGACATATATGGCTCAGAGAGAAAAAGCAACCTGCCCAGGGTCACTCAGCCTTGCCTGCCTAAGCTCAGCCTACCTACTAGATGCCAGGCTGACAACGCTTACCAGGCGAGGATGCCCAGGGGCCAGTACGCGCAGGCATTCGCACAGGGGATAAGAGTGCTCTCTGTTAGGAGGCCCCTCCTGTCTCTTACCCACACTCTAACTATCCTGGGAACTCATCTCCTTCTGGATAAGCGTTTGTTTTCTAGTGTCTCCTTGGGCTCCATGTCTCTGGGGCTTTGAAGAAGAGGTTTCCTAAGAACCTGCTCTCCTAACAGCTCCTCCTACCATGGCCATCTACCAGAAGGAGCTGAGAAAAACAAAGGAATGTTGGCCAAGTGGAAAGGTCAACACATACACACACATAGTGATGTTGCTTAGAAGTGGGGCTGGTGGGGGTAGGGAGTGGTGAAGTGCTCCTTGGGAGGAGGCCGAGGACCGAGAGGCACTGTTAAGAACAAAGCTTTGGCCCAACCCAGACTATAAGTGAAATTCTCACATCTGATGAAAGAGGAGCCCAGCTCTGGTGACAGGAAGGGCCTGGTCCAGCTCATTGGTGCTGGGTGTGGGGAAAGTCCCTACAACAGGGCTATGCCTGGGGAGCATTTGCTGGGTACCACTCCCCCTCCAGCCACACCATCAGAGTGTGGGTCTCAATAGGGGGGACTGTGTGGTGGAACAGTCCTAGAGGACTGCCTGGAAGAGTCGTGGCAGTCCCAAGTTCTCTCAGCCCTCAGAGGCCACCTGTTGTGCTCTGGGACCTACTTCCTTCAACCAGGCCTGGGTCATAGAAGCAACTGTCTTTCCATTGGGCATAAAACTTTGGCCACACCAAAAAGGCTCCTCCTGCTCTGGGTCTGCTGCATCTCCTCCTGCTCATGGATGAGCATCAGCTTCTACTCACTCCATATTCTCCCAAAGCCTGGCCCAGCCACCTTCCAACCACTCTGTGGCATGGGCACTACAACTATCTCTGTTAGACAGATGGGGAAACTGAGGCTTCAAGAGGTTAAACTATTTGTCTGAGGTCCCAAAGTGATTTTGGAGGGGCTGAGATGTGAACTCTGTCTGTGTTCTTTCTACTTGGCTGATTTGCCTCTTCAAAGACATCCCCAGGGGACTTTCATGGGAAGCATGGTGTGTGTGCATGTGTGTGTGTGTGTATGTGTGCACGCGTGTGTGTGTGTGTGTATGAGAAAGAGAGAAATTTCACAAGAAGCCAAAGAATGGCAGTTTTGAATCTGTAATGGAAAGTATGTTTTCTCTTCCCTAGGCTGGAGAGACCTGGGAAAACTCAGGCTTCATCGAGATTCCCCAGGATGCAGTGGGTGCCTAAAGCAGGCATGAAAAATGCTGGGGAAGTTACGGAACTCCTCAGAATGCTTCTCAGAAAAGAAGCATTTGAGTTGGGCTTTGAAGGGTGAGTAAGAGTTTGTCCTGGCAGAACTGAGAAAGACATTCCAGGATGACTGATACAGTGTGGTGGGCTGTTTGGAGGGAGGCAGAATGGATTGGCCTGGCAGTTTGAGAAGCCATATCCTGAAGCCAGGGGTAAGGCATGGGCAAGATATGGGGGGAGCCTGTGAATATCACTAAGTGGGAGAGGCAGGGCAAGGTTGGGTTTGTAAGGACTGCACTCTGGAGATGGTGGTGGGGCAGAGGGGGCCAAGGAGAAGGCTATCAGGATGATCCAGCTAGGGGAGTGGGTTATGGTAAGGCTAGATCTAGGCAAGGCAGCCATGGGAAGCAGCAGGAGGGCAGCTTGGGAGGGACCAGGGGTGAGGTGGACGGACTTGGAGAACAACAGGTTGTGGAGTGGGGGTTGTGGGGGTTGTCTCCAAGATGGAGGAGCGTGGAGGCATGTCTAGGAGGCAGAGAAGAGTCCAGGTCTGGACAAGGGGAGTCTGGGGGGGCATGAACCAGGATGTTCACATTGCCAGCCAATGGGCAGCAGACTCCAGTTCAGAAGTTGTAGGATGAGGGGGACAAGGCCTGGCCTGGGATTCAACCCCATATGCCCACTTCCTCTCTGGGTGACTACAGACAAGCTACTTTGCCTCTCTGGGTCTCAGGCTTGCATCTTTGAAGTGGGACAGATCCACAGTCACTTGCCCAGCTCACCTCCCTCACCTGTAACTCACCTCTGAGGGCACAGACTACCGAGAGCTGGGAGAATAACAGATCTGAGGGAGACCCACCCCCAGCTCTAGGATAGCAGATGGCCTATTCTCTACTGGAGCTTCCAGAGAAGTTGCTAGAAGGTTGGGCTGGCCTTGCCTCCACCCCAGCCCATGCAGAGACCAGACCAAAGAGTCTGTTCACCAGTACTAGAGCCCAAGACCTTTGTTGGCAAATGACACCTGAGGGTGGAGGGCTGGGCTTGGAGGGGAGTATCAGAGACGATGGGGCAAAGGGCTGCTTATAGCTCCAGGGAGTTCCAGCCCAGCTCCCTGCAGCCCCCGTGGGGACCTCAGAGGACATCAACACCTGCCTGGCCCACCTCTCAAATGGATTAAAACAGTGGACAAGGATTATTTACAACAACAGCTGCAGCAGCTGCCAGGTTGAACCCTGTCAGACTCTCCTCAGCATCACCTCATAAATCCTCCTGGGCCCTCATCTCCCTCTGAAAGGTGCTGTCACTTTCCCCATTTCACAGCTGAGGAATCTTCTGAGGTTCAGAGAGGTTGAAGGAAACTCACCAGAACCAAGTGCACAGCTCACAATCCAGACGGGAGGGGAGGTTGGGGTAAAATCAGGGTGTGGGGGATGTGCTAGCCAGGATTAAACCTCCAGGGACCTCCTCTATCTTCAGTCTCAGATGTGGGAGCGTCAGCCTTCTTCCCAGAGTGACCATTGGAGTGACCCCTTGGGTGGCTGGCTGTGCAGCTTGCCTAAGTTGGGGAGGGGGCCCCCCACCCTGCAGTCAGGGTGGGGAGGACACATTTACCATGAGAGGCTGTTGCATTTCTGGCAAAGCTCTAACCTGCTTTATATTAAAACTGGTCTAACAGGTTGGTATGAAAGGGCTGCCCAAGCCTGCACAGGCTCTACTTCTCCTGGAGGAAGAGGGCCTTTGTGAGATCCCCAGAATCCTCCTGCCTTCTTGGTCAGGCCTTATTTCAGCCCCCTTGCCCCTGCACTTCACTGTGGGCAGCTGTGCAGGGTGGGAAGGTTCCCATTAGAGAGTGGAGGCAGCCCAGACATGCCTGCAGTCCTATTCAGAGCCATGTTCAGCCTTGGCCCAGCAAGATTTGCTCAGATGGCAGATTAAAAGCCGGGCCCAGATGTAGGGGCCCTGATGATCCAGGGCGTGTTAGGAGACTCGGCGATCATAGATGAAGCATCCCAGCAAGACCTCTCACTGACAAGAGAAACCTGGACTGCCTAGTGGCATCTCTGTTCCAGAGTCATTCCAGAGGGGTGTTGTGAGTCCAGGAGGGACACCACGCAGTATCAACCTCCAAACTCAACCTCCCCGTAGCCTGAGAGAATCCTCCAGGGCCCAGCCCTAGCCCCTGCCCCTCTCCTCCAGAAAGCCCTCCTGAATCACCCTACCCCTTCTGAATGCCCTCAGCACCTTGTAATACAAGGCTTTAGCATGCCAGCCCCTGGGAGGCAGAGCAGAGCAGTGGTTACACAAGCAAGGTCTTGAATCAGGGTTTGAACCCTGGCTCTGCCCCTCACAAGCTGTGTGACCCTGAAAAAGTCACCAAATCTCTCTTAGTCTTACCTCTTCTGCTGTAAATTGGGACAACCTCTGCTGGTGTGCAAGGCTGTGTGAGAACTCAAGGGGGCACAAAGCCCACCCAGGATCACCACTTTGCAGCCTTTGCCTCCTCCTGCCTCTCACACCCTACCCCGCCATATTCCATACCTCTCAACCTCCTTTCTGGCCTCCTGCCCCCCAGGCTCTTGTGGGGCCATCCCCTCCCAGCTGACAGATACACCCCTTAGAAGCGAGCATTGGATCACAGCATTTCCCTGCTAAACTCTGAAGAGGTGCTCCACCACACCAGAATAAAATCCACATGCCCCCCTGCCTTCTCCACCCTTCCTCTGCTTCCTCAGCCCTCCTGGATAGCCATTCCAGACTCCTTACTCCTGATCACAGTGGGTTTGTTTCTGCCTTGGGGCCATTGCACTGGTGATTCCTTCCATCTGGGATGTCCTTTCCCTAAGTTGTCTATCCAGGCTCAGTGCCACCCTGCTACAGAACTTTCCCTGACCCTCTCATCTGCAGCAGTGTCCCCACACCCGAAGCTACTTTCTGCCCTGCCCCCTGGTTTGCTTTCTTCACTGTCTCAAAACCTGTCCTGAGCACTCATTCTTTCACTTTTCCATTGTTTCTCGCCCATCAGCCCATGAGTCCCACCAGGATGGGGACTGTGTCCATCTTGTTCCCTGCTGTGTCCCCAGGGTCTAGCTGGAGTCTGACCCAGTTGGTGCCCGAGGAGCATGGGTGCTGGTAAAGGACTTAGTCAGTCAAGGGTCACCATTGGTTACTGTCTGGGGCCTGTGCACCCGCCAGATGGCTCCTCTATTTCTCCCCAGCCAGTGTCAGCAGGGTGTGCCCCTTTTACTAGCTCAGAACCACCCAGGGGTGATTGCATTGCCCAAAGGATTTTCAGCATCTGTTAGGCTGGGTCTGGGGCCTGAAGGCATGCCCTCCACTGTCCCTGTTCTAGGCAGGCATCACTCACTCCCCTGATAGGGGAACATGAAAAGAAGATTGAAGCAGAAAAATATCAGAGGTCAGAAGTAGCTGGCAGCCCTTCCCCAGCAAGAGCTGGACCCTGGCTTGAGCTGAGGCAAGGGTGAGGAGGATAGGACCCTGCCGGTCAGGCCAGTGGCTCCAGAGGCCTTAGCAGGCAGGGACACGGGCATAAAACCAGTGTCCAAGAGCAACTCTGCTGAAAGCTGCCCCCCCAACTGCCTGTTCTTGCCATCTCCTGCAGCAGGCCAGGGGCAGATGGGTAGCTGAGACCCCTCGGGGTCAGCTCTGCTCTGTGCCTCACTTCCTCAGCCAGGGCCTTGCCCCTCTGGGCCTCAGTTTCCTCACCTGTGGAGTATGGGTACTATTTAGACCCACTCCCAGGGTTGTGGTGAGCACTACAGGAGGTGTAGACCCCTTGTCTGTTGCTAGCACCCGGCAGGCACCCTGAGATGTCTCCCCCTCTGTGGACAATGAAGAGTTTCTGGGCTTCTCTTGCTACAGCAGCTTTCTGTCCAGGCTACGGCACCAGGTGAACAGCCTGCCTTTGGCCCCTCTGTGTCCACTTCTTGCCCTCTGGGTGACTTAGATCTGGGAGTGGAGCAGACTGAGGGATCACCTCAGGCATTTTGGGAGTCAGAAAAGGGCTGAGATCCAGGCTGAAGCAACGAGGAACTATAGACATCCCTGGCAGGGCCATGGTGACCTGGAGGAAGTGTGCCATTGGGCCCTGCAGCCTGCAACAGAGAGTGTCAGGATGGATATTTGGGCCTGGGCACCACTCCCAGTAAAAACAGCCCTCATCCACCTCTTGCTCACTCTCACCCAATAGCAACTCCATTCTTTACAACTATCTCCATGTCCCCAAGGTCCTGTGCCTCCATCGTTCTTGCTTTTTATCCTTTCCTGCCTCCTCCTTGTCATCAACATGTCACTCCTCACACTTCCTGCTCTCAATCTGCCAGCATTTGCCTCTTCTAATCTGCAACTTCTAATTGTCTAAGGGCTAAGAAAACAGGAAAGTTAGAGCTATTTCTAAAATAAGGGTTAGAAGGCTGTGAATGAGATTCAGAGGAGCTTTCCTGTGAGGTATTTAAGTAAAGGTGCAGAGGGGCCACCCAGTGGCGCAGCGGTTGAGTCTGCGCTTGGCAGCCCGGGGTTCGCGAGTTCGGATCACGAGCGCCCGCCGACGCACTGCCTGTCGGCCATGCTGTGGCGGCGTCCCATATAAAGTGGAGGAAGATGGGCACAGATGTTAGCCCAGGGCCAGTCTTCCTCAGCAAAAAGAGGAGGATTAGCAACAGATGTTAGCTCAGGGCTGGTCTTCCTCACCAAAAAAAAAAAAAAAAAAAAAAAAAAGTAAAGGTGCAGAAAACTTCAGGACATAATGGGATTCCAGGTTGAGGTGTTCCAAAGTCATACCATCAGATAATGGAGAATGTTTTCATTTTAATTGCTTTTCCACCCACTTCTGGTGTGCAGGACACTGAATGAGAGGAGAGGGTCCTCTAACTCCAACCAGCCTGGGCCAGAACCCCACCAGCTTCCACCTCAGGTCAGACTCTGCCAGCTTACTGGCCACTATCCCCAACTCAGCTATTCTGCCCCACTGCACAGAATGACCTCTCTCCAGGCCTCTCTGTGGTCAGGAATATGAGCTTCCCAGTCACGCCCTGGTGCCTTTGCACTCCTTGTACCTTCTCCCTGGAATGACTGGCCCTGACTCCTGACTGTTGGCCTCATCTCAAAAGACACTGCCCCCAGGAGTGGTCCACATCACTCATCCCCCTAGAATTCTCCACTTTCAATCTTTAATTGGCATCTCCTGTTTACACATCTTTCAGGTCTGGTGCTCCTCTGTCTGTGCCGTGCGCCCACCCCCACCCCTGCCCCCGGCAGTGGCCTGAGCAGTGACTCTGCAGGAAATCCAACTGGCCTTCACCTTCTGCCTCCCATCCTCCAAAGGGAACAAGAGGGAACGAGAGAAAGCCTGCTCCCTGTCCACTCCACTCTTCAGTGGGTTCCCTAACAGGGCCTGCTCAGCCACATAAGGTCTCTGGGCCTCAGCTGATCAGATGTAAAGTGGGGGATAGTGATAATAAGATCAAAGGAGACAAACTATTTACAGAATTGAAAAGAGGCCCCACTGAGGGCTCCTTAAATGAAAGGTACAATTTTATTGTCATTACTAAAAAATCAGTGGAAGAAAGGACTACCAAACTTTTTTTGTTGTAATAACTATTGTATAAACTCCTATCAGGTACATATTTCTTTCCCCTTCTCATGTGCAGGCACCTTCCTGGGCAGGAAGCAGCCCCAGCAGAGCCAGAGCGGCAGCCCTTGGACCAGCACCCCCTTTCCTGACACAGCACATGTGCTTACATGGGGTCTGTGCCCCTGCAAGACCAGCTCTGTGCAGATGGAGCTCTGCCCTGCAAGGGGGTGGAAGGCAGGATCTGCTGGGGACTGACACTTTTGCTCCAATTTCTTGTCCATTCACTCATCCTCCCAAAACAGGGCTGTGGGCAGAAGAAGGTGGACACATTTACAGGGGGGTGGCTCAGCGCCAGGACTTCCAGGACTGCCTCGGGTCCAGCAACACATCTCAGGATGGGGCTTTCTGCAGGGAGGAACCAGAGAAGCTGGAGCAGAGCTGGGGTCTCCAGAGCACTCAGGGCTCAGGGCTGAGAGGTGAGGTTGGCTCACCCTGAGACCAACCCAAGAATAAATAAATAAATACTGTATAATTGTGCAGTCCCCAGCTTGGCCTGCTCCCCTGCTCCAGGGGACTGTCACTGTCAACCTCAGTTCTTCTGGTTGCCAACCTCCCTGAGACGGGCTGGGTGGAAGGAGGGGCCCGCCCCACCCTGTGGACTAAGAAACCAGGACCGGGAGAGTCTACACAGTTCAGGAGGCCACGGCAAGCCTGTGCCCAGCCCACAAGGTAAGACGAGGTCCTGCCTGTCTCCCTGTCTTCTGGGACATAGCTCACCACAATGGAGCCACATGGGAGCTGGGTGCGCAACCTCCAAGTCATGTGACACTTCCCCCACCCCTCACTTCCAGCCTTGCTCCTGCTGGCTCTTCCTGCCAGATGCATGCAGGTACCAGGATGACTGGAGGAGGGACAGTGGGAGCCCAAGTCCAGCTGGGGCCAGTGTCCCCTCCAGGGATGGCTGGGTAAGGCAAGGCGGATGCTCGGCCAAATCAGAGCTGGAAAGGGTACTGTCGGAGGTAGTCAGCCATGCGCCGGGGCAGTGGCAGGCAGTCTACATCGGCCACCAGACGGTTGATGACAAGGCGGCACAGGTGCTGCAGGCTGCGGGCACTGCTTCTGCGCACAAAAGGCTGCACCAGTTTTAGGTGCACAGCAGTGGCCACAGGGGCAGGCAGCGCTGGGTCACCAGGTGCATCTTCCTTAGCGGTAGGCAGGGCCGGGGTAGATGCAGGGTCAGGGCTGTCGTTTCGGGTGTCAGCAGCACAGGAGGCCACATAGTGCTGCACAAGGCTGACCACATCTGGGAAGGCCAGGATGCGTGGCCTGGACAGGCAGTTGGAGTCCAGGCGGAAGCTGGAGTCGGCATACTCAATGCGCACATTGGTGGGGCCGCGGGTGGTTTTGACTGACAGTGTGAACAGGTAGCTGGGATGGGTGCTGTCCCGTACTAGGAATGTGCCCTCTGGCATCTTCTGCAGGTGTTGCCGGGCCTCGCTGGCCGTAATGGAACCCCAATACCAGCCTAGGCAAGTGAAGAGGGGGCCAAGAGACTGGTCACAGTGGAAATTAGCTGGGGGCATCAAACCAGGGTAGGGCAGGGCTGTGTCTCCCCTTTCCCACTTCCCTAGGGCGGGCTGTACCTCACCAAGCAGACTCTCCTGGGCAGGGCCATGCCTCTCAAATTGAACTCAACAGGCAGAGCTAAGCTTCCCCCATCAGACTTCCCAGGGCAAGGCCTGCCTCCCTCCTCAGACTCACCAGATTCCCGAAGGTAGGAGAAGGTCTTGGCTATGCACAGCAGATCTTCTTCGGGGTCCAGCACCTTGGGCTCATTCTCTGGCTGGGCTGGGGTCTCCTCTGCCACTTCCTCCAAGAAGGCCCTAGCAGGCAAAGGCTGCATAGCTGGCTCGGGCAGCTCCAGGGACTGGGCCCACAAGGGCCGCTGCCCAATCTGCTCCACAGCCAGCAAAGGACAAGGTCTAGAAGGGGGTGGATGGGCAGTGAGTGGAGGCCCTGTGCTCTCCCCATTTCCAGAGATCCCCTACATCCCAGACTGGCTACATGACCTCCAGCCAGTCCATCTTACTGTGAGCCTCAGTTTCCCATCTGCCCACTCATGGGCTCAATAAAACCAGTACCCCACCTCCCATTTGTCATCACAAAAGGCCCCTTGATTGCTTCCAACACATGTGGGCCCTTTTTTGAAAGAGACTTCTCCACCCTGCTGCATTTGCTAAACAGTAATATCTCTTTCTCTATTTTGCACCAAACAAAAACACAGATCGTTAACTATAGGCATTTCTAGCTCACAGTGGCCAGTTAGTGTCCCCACCACACTGATAGGATCCAATGCAAAGAAGCCTCACATTGGCTGAGGTGGGCTGATTAAATGGCACTGGTTCTGGTTAGGCCAGGGGACAGGCTTGCATGGGGTCCTCCAGAGAGGCCCTAAGATTATGGTAGGAAGCCTGAGGTCACATGCTACCTTCCCACAGATAAGAGTATCTGTAGAGGGAACAGTCCACACTGGCCAGGGCTTAGAGGCTGGAACAATCTCCCCAAAAAGGTCAGACTCCTGTTCTCTGCTCCTCTCAGTGCAGGGTCCAGGGTGGTCAGTGGCCTCTAAAGGCACTGGCAAGTCCCACCTCCCATAAACATGAGCTCCCACCATAGGGCAGGGTACTCATCCCACATTCCAGATCCCACCCTGGCAAGCCAGTCCTACTAGGCTCTATGATCTTATGCAAACCTTGCTCTTCACTAGGCCTCAATTTCCACCCTGCAATGAGGGGTCCTACCAGCCCAGATACCAAGGGGTTTGGCCACACGGTATTATCAGATGGCTAGGGTTGGGTTGCTGAGTTGGCCTCAGTCGGAGCAGTAGCTTCCCTCTAGGGGAAGTTCACCCAGCATGGTGATCCTGGGTCTTTCTGGGAGTGAGAGGCAGCGCATGGCCCTGGTTCCCAAGAAGGAGACTGCTGGTCCTCCCTCACTCCTCACAAAATACATCCTCAGGCTTCAGTTCTGGGGTTGGTCCCCTGCTGGGCCTCAGAAAACCAAGATAATGAAACCATGGGCCCTGCCCTCAAGGAGAACTTATAACCCAAAATCATAAAAGCAAAGGTGTCATGGGGGAGTCGGGGTCTGTCTGCTCCTGAGCTGAATCTGCCAGGCCAAAGGTAGGAGGGGGAGGTACTCTGGGCGAGATGACAACATGGGTAAACAGTGCCAGGTGTTGCTTACGAGGCAGGAAGAGGTAGGCAGGAGCTGGTGGCAGGGGCCAGACAGAGGAGCCAGATCTGACAGCGTAGGTTATAGGTGAACCTTAGAAGATTTTAACAAATCAGGGCCCCATGACCACTCATGATGAGAAGGGGCCACAAGACCCTGGCATACCACAGCCTGCCTAATACTTTTCCATACCCACACTGGCTGCACTATGGGGGCTCTGGAATCCCACCTGGGGAGCCAGAGGCCGCGTTCCAGGGAACTGGCTGGTGGCCTGCCTGCTGGGGCCCAGAGCTCAGCTCAGGCCCAGGAGCCTTCCAGGAGGACGGTAGGCGGCTAGATGGTCAGGCCAGTGCCTCTGGGAGTGGCCATGTCCAGACAGTTTAGCAGGGCACATGTGGGCGTGGGCACCTTTGGGGCCAATATGGTGTCTAGGTGTGTGAATGGCTGTTTTGGTTCCCACAAGCTCCTGGTGAGTGACTGTGTATCTGGGGTAAGGTGTGTCCATGGCTGTGTCATCGACATGGCGGTGGCTGGTGTGTTCCAGGTGTGGGTGGCCTGTATGTGTGTGTGCCTGCTGTGGAGCCCAGCCTATGAGTCCTGCCTGGGGACACATGCCAGTGGGGCACACTCAGCCCTGAGGGGGGACCCCTAAGCAAAGCTGGCAGCCCAAACCTACAGTTGGGAATCCCTGCCCCCTACCCCAGGAGGGCACCAGCTTGTCTGTGGCTGTGTGTGTGTTCTTAAAAATCTTACTCTCTGACACTCAACACTGGCCCTGAGCCTCCAAGGGGAATTTCAGCTGGAGCAAAGTGAAAGACAGTATGGGACCCAGAAATTTAGAGGGTCCTGAGGAGGAAGGCAGTGGTGGGGGAGGTGTTCAGGAGTCCCAAAATTCAGAGAGGAGGAAGGTTGATGCTGGAGACAATCAGGGAGAAGTATAGAAGGACAGTCTTCCAAGCATCTCCAGGTCTCCTCCCTGGAAACAGGACTGCTCAGAGCAAGGGGCTCTTCAGCCTTGCCCCACCTTCCACCCTTCCTCACTTGGTACCACGCCAGTTCTGATAACAGCAGCCACTGGGCCACCCAGCTCTTCCTGGGTGTGGAGCACCCTCGCACATCTCCTTTCTCTCTCCCTGGAGTTTTCTGAACTCCTGTCAGATCGGTCTGCAGAGCATCAGACCCCTCTGATGAAGGGGATGCTGAGGCTCTGGGCGGAAGGAATGTGCCAAGAATGCTCAGCTGAGGCCAAGACTCTGTCTTATCAGCCCTCACCCCACCTCCACAATTCTTTGGGAAACTTGCAGATGGGAGGCAGGAGCCATTCTCACAATGGGATCCCAGGCTGGGCTGAGAGGAGGGGTGAGGCGACTGTAGGGGTGCCCCAGGCAGAACCAGGCCAAACCCAGGCTCTCCTAAGAACTGCTGGTCGGTAAGTGTCAGCCTGGGGAGAGGCAAAGATCTCAGGCTGGCTTCCCAAGAAGAGCCTAACTGCTAGCCCCCAGCAGGAGAGTGGATGTCAGGATAGAGAGGGGCAGGGGCTGGCCCAAGGTCACCAGTAGGCTGTGTGGCTGGCAGGCTAGAGTAGAGCGCTCCGAGCCCAGAAGGGGTTCTGGGTAGGTGAGCCACGTCTTGGAGGACGCACTGCCGTTGGCGTCCACTTGCTCCTGCCAGAACCCAGGCTTAGCTCACCCTGTGTTCCTCCCGTCGTCAGCCGACCCCACAGCTGCCCTACCCACAGTGCGAGTAGAGGTGGTGACGGTGTTGTCACCATTCCCTGTTGTCACTCCCGAGGTCCTTCCGCACTCGGTCATCTCCGACCCAAGTCCTTTTAATACCCGGCAGCGAGCACGAGGCTGGTACTCTCCCGCGTGCCGGGCGCGGAGGCTGGGCGGGAGCGGAGAGCCGCGCTTACCCCTGAACGCAGAGGACCATGTCCCGGCAGCGGCAGCGGCAGCTCCGGAGCTGGGCCTCGGCCGGACGGCGGCGGCTGGAGGGAGCCAGTGGGCGCGGATCTTGCTCACAAGGCAGGATCCTGGGGCGCACAGGCGGCGAGCAGGGACTGAGAGGCGGCAGCGCCGGCGGGCCGAGGGGGCGCGGGGGGCGGGCCGGGAGGGCGGGGCGGGGCGAGCCACCTAATCTTTTGTCCTCTGTGTCCCAGCCCTTCCCGGAAGCGCCCTCTTCCTAGAACAGCCTGCTGTGCGGCCCGGCCGGGGAGGGGCGCGGGCAGAGGCGTCGACTCCGGTCTCTGCCGCGGAGGGCAGCTAAAGGAAACACTTTTGACAGATTTCCAAGAACTTTCCAGGAAAATGGGGCGGGGCCCCGCGAGCCGACCAATCGCAGCGCAGGAGGCGGAGCCGAGTGGCCGGGGCGGACCAATTGCAGCGCACGGATCAGAGGCTGACGTGACCTAGCGGCGTTGAGCGTGACCTAGACACGAGTTGGGAGAAGACCCGGTTGGAGAAGGCCAGGGAGGGGCCGGGGCTCTACCTCCCCCCGCCCCCCGAGTCCAGACTCATTTGGGCGCTCGGTTTCATCAGGGACAGGCACCCCTATCTCTCTGTAGAAGTGGTCGCAGCGCGAGGGCGGTGTGGTGGGCCTGTCCTCCCAGCTAGCGGCTCATCCAAGGCGGTCTGTCTGGTGTGCAAGCGCCCACTGTGGGCCGCACTTGGACCCCCGGACTCTGTGTGTAGGGTGGTGGGAAAGTGGATGGCATGGGGTAGGGGTTGGAGAGGGACACGGCGGGGGTGGGGGTGGGGGGGCAGGGGAGCAGAGGGAGGCCTCAGATCAATAATGGCTCTGAGCAGATCCATGGGGGTCAAGGCTGCGGCCACTACAGCCAAAAGAATCCAGGCGAGAACGATTTCTCTGAAAGAGATGGGAGTGAAGGCACATCCCACCCTTGTGCACCAGTCAGGGCCATCCAGTCTCGGGTTCACTCTGGCTTCTGGCCCGGCTGCCAATCAGGGAAGAAGTGACTACCAACTTGGGGAGGCAGGCAGGGATGGTCAGCCCCTAGCTGACTCCACAGGACAGTCCATATGTGTCTGTGGGTTGGTGAGCCCCTGCAAAATGTGGAAGAGAGACCTGGAGCTCCAAACATAGAGAGATAAACTGAAGTTAGGGGGATAAAGATAGAGGGGTGGAGCAGTGACACACGCTCCCATCTACATGGGGCACTTGCTGCATTTGATCCTCAATAGCTGGTATTGCCCCCATTATGCAGATGAGAGGACTGAGCCTCAAGGAGCAAAATGCTTTCCTAGGAAATATCAGGGTCAGAGTTTGATCCCAACTCTGAGTCAGAAGCCCATGCTTCTACCCCCCACCCTTTCCACCTTTTCCTAGTTCACTGGATTCACCAGGGAGCATCCTGAAAGACCAGAGGGGCTGTGCACACCTCCTCCAAGCCCTTAGGCCGGAAGGAGGGGGAGAGCATTGGAGAGATGGCAGGGTCCACTTCCCCCCACTGCCCAGTGTGTACCCCCAGCTTCCCCAGAAAGAAGGTAAGCTTCAGGTCCCCTGGCAAGGATGACAGACTTCTGGCAGTGTTCAGAGGCCTGAATGATAGTATCCAGGCTTTTCCCAGGGCAGACAGGGCTGAGCTTGCCCTACCCAAGAGTGGGCAGAAGTCAGAAGGGATCCGGCAGCAAAACCCTGTGAAACAGGAAAAAATAATTAAGTTGAGAAATGACTTCAGGGGACCCACTTCTCTGTAAATTTCCAGAAGGGAAGTCGAGCTTCACTGTAGCCCTGCCAACCCCTCCTGAGTAGGCCAGAAGCTGGTTTCTTGGGGGTGGGGGTGGGTGTGGAGACCTCGTTACTCATTTTGATGGCTGGGGCACCTGGAGAGCCCAACATGGGGCCCCTGTGTAAGGCACTGTCTCTCCAGTAGGAAGTCTACTGCCCTATTACTATGAAGACAAAGGGGCTTCACAGCTCCAAGCAACAGAGGTAGAATTTGAACATGGGTCTCTATGGGGCCAAATCCCAAGCTCTCTACACCAAGACTCTATCCCTTCCCTCTAACGGTGACTACTTTACTGAATGCTTATTATGTGCCAGGCACTGTCAGCAATTTCCAGCCTCATTTCATTGTCTAACTACTACATATTGTCCCCTCTTTACAGGTGAGGAGACTGAGGCACAGAGGGGTTACACTGTACCCTAGATCTCACAGCTAGCCAGTGGTGAGTTGGGGCTTGCAGCCCAGGACCCTACCCTCTCGCCCACTTCCTTTGAGGCACCTGCGACATGCCAACCCTTAGGCATACTTCAGGATCCAGCTTTAAGGTTCTCAGTGAAGCTTCCCTGCCCCTAGGCCAGTCAATGTCAGAGCATCATGCGTGTCCCTTTGAAAGCTCCTCTACAGAAGTCAGTGATTGTGCAGTTCTGTGTGTACACTAAAGGGCTCCAAGGGTTTTGCCCTCCACCCACCATTTGTGAATTTGACAGTGCTATGCACCTCGCTTGCATGCTAGAAACAGTGGTGTGCCCCTGTTTTGCCCCAGGTGCCTGCCTACCCCAGGTGTTGTGGGTCTCTCTGGCCATTTCATTATCACCTCTCCTGCCCTGGCTGCTCTGCTGGCACCCTTGATCTGACTGCTGGGCCCACACTGCCACCCAGTGGCAATTCCTCTTATGGTTTCACTTGCCAAATCTCCGTAGATTTTCCCTTCCAGGATAACCTCTCTCCTGCACTCCAGGGATTGGCCTTGCTGCAGGATCTCCCTCCCTCTCCCCACCCAGAACAGTCCCACGAAAATACACAGCAATGCCTTCCTCCAAGTCTGGCTCATTTGGTTTCTATACTCTCACCACGTGCAGCCTCTCCTCTCCCTGAAGGACAGTCCACACACAAGTGTATGTGTGTGTATGTGTGTGTGTGTGGGGGTATATATTCACACACAAACACACACACCCTGCATGCACTGGATCCCTTCATCTCTAGGCTATTCCAAAGGCCTTGGCCCTATCCCCTTGGACATACAGCTTTCACGGAGGGTTCTGTGGCACAGTCTGCCACCATGAACCCACCCCTGCCCCAACCCAGCCATCTCGAATACTGAATCCTCCCATCAGTGTGCAGTTGGATGTGGCAGATGGTCACTGGAACATGAGCAGCAAGGGGAAACCATGCATCCTGACTCTCTTGGGTTGCAAAACATCTCTGATGGACCCATGTGGGGGATGTGTGTGCTTGTGTAAGCACTGGCATTGGATATGGAGACTGCAAGGAGAGAGGCATCACCATTGCTTACTTTATACCTTTCTGTATGGTTTGAATTTATTATAGCAAGCAAGTTTTATGCAATTAAAAATTTTAATATAAAAAAGAGACCAGTTAAAAAAATACAATCGTAAAACTTTTAGAACAATTGTAATCTAACTTCAACTTTAGAAAATAAGATATCTCAAAGACCACAGCATACACTGAGATGCTCTTGGCTGGGACAAGGAGCCAGCCTCCATCCCCAGCTGCCTAGCACTCTGCTTATGAGTGTGACCCTGCTTGTTCAGAATATGACCTTGCTTAGCTTCAGGTTTGCCTGGCCCAAACCAGTGGCCTCCAGAGGGAGGATCTTCTCCAGTCTCCAAGCAGCAGAAGCTTCTGGATCACAGGGCGTCCTCCAAAGCTCTGAGATCTTGGATCAGATTCTCAGGTGGGGCTCAGGGACAGAGGTTCTGGGTACAGCTGGGCATAAATGTGTGTGTGTGTGCATGTGTAACATGTGATTGTGCATATACATATGCATATGTGAATGTGTGTGAAAGTATGTACATGTGGATGTGGGAGGGGAGCAATGAGGCACATGAGAGGAGGGCATAGTTTGAGGGTGAGAGCTGGGCCCTGGAGTTGTTCTTGGGGAGTTGGGATGGGGGCTATGCCATGATAACTACTGAACTCAGGCAAGGCTTGACCTCTCAGGGCTTGTCTGTCTTGTATGTCTGTCCTGTAGGCTACATGGGATGGGTACAGCCCTCCCTCCTCCAGTCCCAGTGAGGTCATGGGGTGCCCAGGTAGAACACCCACCCAGCATCTGGTCTGGAAGAAGGTTCAGTACAGTCAGTTAAGGAACAGTTCAGTGTTTCTGCTTCACTGAAACCTGCTAGCTTGAAGGTGACCTCGAGGAGACAGGACAGAGCCCCCACACCCTTATCCAGCTCAATATCTGCACACAGTGGGTGCCCACTCCCCAGGACCTGCAACCCAGGTGTCCACGGCGGGTGTGCGTTGGGGCATGGGGGCGTCCTCACCAGGCCCCAATCCCAAAGCCAGAGGAATGGCTCAGAGACATCCTTGGGTAAAACCGAGGCCGCAGTGCCTGCAGTCCTGCTGGTGGCCTGTGGATGGCAGCAGAGGCCGGTGCAGGGATCCTGCCCCAAGCCGCACCTTCCCAGTCCCCAGCCAGCCACCTAGTTCAGGGAGGTGGGAGGGATGGATGTGCAGCGGTAGTACAGATTTCTCCAAGGAGACAGCAACACCCCCTGTGGCTCTAGACAAGTTGTTTCCTCTTGAGGGGGGGCGCTCAGTTTCCTAGTCTGTGAAATTAGAGTTAACAGCCTGTGATGGGAAAACTGGCTCAAAATATGGTCAAAATATGTAAGGTAGTCTAAGATGGGCTCAGAATAGAGACCTAAATGTGAAAGGGAAACACATAGCTAATGGAGAATATCTGTCACTGGAGTGGGGGCAGGAGACTTTTTGAACACGACACCAAAAGTCCAAACCATAAGGTGAAAAAATGATGGATCTGACCAAATGAGAATTGAGGATTTCTGGTCTAAGGACGCTGTATCCCAAAGGAAAAAAATAAGCCACAGATATGAGCAGGAGATGCACAGAAGGGGAGAGATGTCAGTGCTAGGGAGATGCCCAGAGCCACCAGGGACTAGAGAGACGCGAATCACAACGAAATACCATTTCACTGGGCATGTAGGCAAAAATTAAGACTTTAGGTACGCTGGCGGTGGGCCACCACTAAAGAAGTCGCAAGCCTCACAAGCCAAATTGGAGGGCCGCCTTGGCAGCGTGCAGAGAAAACACCCAATTCAAGTGGCTTCTTGAGGTTCCAAGAGAAACAAGACTAACTGCGCTGTCACTTGAGAGGTCGTTGGTAAAATCCGAGGCTCGCACTGCCCATGGGGGACCCGGCTGCACTCGCGCGGGGGTCCTCCCCGGGCAGACCCCATATCCTGAGGTTTCCGCCCCCTCGAGAAGCCACGCCCCCTATTTCTGTCCCACGTCTCTGGGGCGGGGCCTCCCAAGGGCCCCCTCCCGGCCCTGTCCTGTCGGGGCCTGCCTGGCCCTTTAAGGCTGACCGGGCCCAGCCCCAAGTCGGGGACGCGTGGGGGAGGGGGGACGGTCACGTGGGCCGCAGGCGGCGCTACTCTCCCCAGGGAGGTCGTGGCCGCCGGCTCCTGTGACCGCCGCCCCTGCCCCTCGCCGGCGCCGCAGCCAGGGGCACTGCCGTCAGGTACGCTCTCGGGCAGGTACGCCCTCACTGGGCCCCCTCCACCTGCCGCTCCCCTGACCTCGCGGCCACTCCGCGCCCAGCCCCTTGTCCTCTTGACAGGTGCCCGGGCCGGACTCGCTTGTGCCCGGCTGCGCGACCGCCGTCCCCTGCCGCCCGTCCGTACTCTCAGGCAGTTCACCCCACTTTCCCAGCCCTGTCCCCGGCCTGCAGCCCAGTCTGGCTCAGGGCCTCCAAGGCTGGGGTAGTCTCGAGCGGAACTCACTCTTCTCCTCTCCCCCAGGTGGCCCTGGACGCGCCAGGCTGGGCCCGCCTCTAAGTGCCCCGCGGGGGCCATGGATGTCGAGACAGCAGAGGAGCAGGGGGGGCCCGCGCCCCCGCCAGGTGCACCCTGCGGACCCGGCTCAGCCGGCGCTCTAGCCCCCGGGGGGCGGCCGGAGCCCAAGAAGTATGCAGTGACCGATGACTACCAGTTGTCCAAGCAGGTGCTGGGCCTGGGTGTGAACGGCAAGGTGCTCGAGTGCTTCCACCGGCGCACTGGGCAGAAGTGTGCTCTGAAGGTCAGTGACCCCTCACTGCCGCGTGGGTGGCCCAGAGGGCCCAATAGCTGAGGCCTGTGGGTACACGATATGCCCAGGGCCCCTGCTAAGTTTCTTATGCTCACTATCACGTTTCAGCCTCATATTCCCCTGTAAGGTCAGGCTCCTGGTCCTCTCTGCTTTACATATGGGGAAACTGAGGCTTGGCTTAGCTAAGCTCAGGGTGTCCCGGAGAGCAAGGGGTGGAGTCAGTATGGGTAGAGCCTGCTGTACCCGGAAGCAGGGAAGGAGTGGCTCCTGATTCAGGTTCTGGCTGGGCCTATGTGTTGGGCCCCAAGGGGGGCCCTCTCTCAGTTTAGCTGCTCCTACCATGGGAAGATGTTCGGACATGTTGGGTCTGAGTTTCCATCTGAGGCTGAGTCCCCACCAAGTCTTTGGGTGAGACTACTTTCTCCTGTGGCCCCTGCCTGCCTGGGCTGGAGTGATGGGAGCCTCCTGGGGCTGGCTAGTGGGCAAGGATTGTGCCCATCCAACCTGTGGGCAGGAGGATGCTGATCGGCTCCGGCTGAGTCACCAACCCCATGTTGAAAGGGGCAGGCCCTGCTCCAAGGCTGACCCACCCTGGTTCCTGGGCAGAGGGCAGGCCAGCCATCTAACCACATCACACCACAGGCTCCCTGGAGGCCTGGTTAAGACCTCACTGATACAGGTGTAATCTGGGGAGTTCTGGGGGTGGCTGATCTAGCCAATGTAGTTCTGCCTTAAGTCACTTAGTTCCGGGCTCAGGGCCCTGCCCTATACCCAGAATCCCTTCAATTTGTCATCACTGGGAACTTCACTCAATTGCAGCTTGTACCAGCAGCCACGTGGATGGGTAGAGCATGGCAAGGAGACTGGCTCCTGGAGGTTAGAATGCAGCAAAGGATCTTTCCATTTTATACATGCTACAATTATGAACCTGAACTCAGAGTCCTGCAGATGTGACTCTGATCTCTGGCCTGCATTTGCCAGCTCCGTGACCTTGGACCAGGTCCTGGACTCTTGAAACCAGGTTTCTGCCTCTGTTCACGGGGAGAGATAAGGGGTTAGTGTGAACTTGGAATGAGATGATGCACCTAGAGTAATTAGTGCAGGGCCTGGTGCAGGCTTGGAGAGGCTACAGGACTGATTTAGGGCACTGGGTCTGCAAGTATCTGAGCAGGGACCTGGGCCCAGCTCCCTGTGTTTTTCCCAGGGGCACTAGGGCTGATAGAGGGGTCATCTCTCCTGGCTGGTCTTGGAGGGCATCATGAGGGTACGGAGGGGGCTCAGGGCTGGGCTGGTGAGGCCGGTTCCCAGGCACAGCTTTTTCACCTACTAACCCAGCAGTGGCATGGGGTTGGGGGACCCTTTTGGAGCCCCAGGCAAGGGATTCTCTGAGTCCTTCAGGGAAAAGGTGCTCTTCTGAGGGGTATAGGGGCTAAGGGGGTGAGAAGTGAGAATCTCCACCCCCTCCCTCAGCACCATCTCAGTGCTTTCACCTGTGCCAGAGTCAGGGGGCAGTCTGGGTGGGTGAGGGACTGACTGAGGCCAGAGAACCTCATCTTAATACCAAAGCTTTGGCCTTGGGAGCCAGGGCTGAGCTCTGACCAGCCCCTGTGGTGCTCCTGATGCTGTGAGTGAGGCAGGGATGGAGTGGTAGGCCGGAGTTCATGGGCCCAGGCAGCACTAGCTTTAATCAGGGCTGGGCCTAGGCCCTTCCCCATAGGTGCTGTGTCTCACACATGACTTGGGGAACTTCCGACTGCAGCAACTTCCAGAGCACCTCCTCTTGAATCTAGGGCCTCAGTGCTTTCTCTATTCTGGACTAGGAGCTGGGGCAGGCCTAGAACAGACACCTTACTCTACCCTTTTAGGCTTTATGGGTGAACCTGGCTGGGGTTACTGGCTTAGGACCTTGAGGACCTGGTCCTAAGTTGGCCCTCAGGGGGACATGGATTACATGTGGCCCCCACCCCAGCACCTTCCTGTTCTTGCCCTTTCCTACTCCTCTTCCAGTGACCAAGCCTGGAAGTCCCTATCCAGATACACAGGTCCTCAGTATCTTCCAAGATGGGACTAGCACAACCTCTGGCACATCATACCTGTACTGTGACTGGTGACTCTAGCCTTGAGGAGGGAGGTGGCATTTTTCTCTTTATAGCCTCTGCCTCTTGCCCAGGAGGGCCAGGACCTGGAGACCTCAGCATGTGGGCAGGCCTGGGACCAGGGAGCTCAGCCAGTCCATGAATGGGTCTTAACCCTCTCTCTGCCTCTGCCTACCCTTCTCCCCAGCCGCCTCAGGTCAGCCTAGGTAGAGGCCCTGGGCTCTGTGTCTTTCTGCCTCTCCAGACATACATTCCAGGTTCCCAGGCTGGGCTGTCCTCATCTTGTAGCCTGGATTTGTTCAGGCCATCTCTGCCCTTCTTGGTGGTCCAGGCCCAGTGTCCTGGCCTCTCTCCATGCCTGTCCTCTCGGCCCTGTTGCCCAAGATGGCAGATAGTGCTTAGCATGAAGGCTGGAATGCAGCAGTCACTCATAAAACAGGAAGAGCTGTGGTCACTATCCCTGTAGCTGTTGCTGTTCAATGGGGGCGCTAGAGGAGTAGGCTCTTCCTTCCTGGGGTGCTGGGCCTCTTCCCCTTTCCTTCAGCCCCTGACCACTAGCTTGGTCCATCTCAGCCTCACTCACACACAGCAGTTCCCTCCCTTCCGTCTCTAGTGCAGTCATTCACTCTCCATTTCACCCTAAGAACTTGCTGCTGTTCCCTTGGCAGGAACTGAAGGACTGCCTGCCAAGTATGGGGGGCAGGGGACTGCCTCCTACTGACCTTGCTTGTGCCCCCTCCCAGGCCTAACTGGTTAATTGGCACCCCTTGGCTTCATTCCTAATTGGGCACAGCCCTGCAGATCTGTCCCCCTTCAGTCACCCCACCACATCTGAGACCCAGCCGCTCCATCCTGATCACATATATGAAAATTGGGACCTGGAGTTAGTGGTCAGAAGTCACGTGGCTTGATTGGGATGGGGGATTGTAGCAAAGGCCAGAATTGCCTCCCCTGACTTCCTGCCCAGCCCACTTGTGGTCCTCAGCCTCCTGGCAGGCAGAAGTGACCGTGGTACTTAGATAAATAAAAGGCCTTGAGGAGACAGAGGGGTGCTGCCTGTGGGAGGAGAGGTGGAGTCTTCTTTTCTGCCCCTGCTCTCTGGGCTCTGGGGTTGGGAGCCCTCTTCTCTCACCACTGGAGCATGTTGGAGGCCCCCAGGGCTCCCAGTGCCTTCCTTTTCCCTTCTTTGTCAAAGAGAGTACAGTGGTGGGGTGCTGGATCCACATGCCCAGGAGATCCCTGCATTGTTCCACGGGCAGGACTGGCCTGTTCGAGCTGGTGCTGTGGAGCTGGATTTGAGGGTGGGTGGGGCTGCCAGGCAGGCCAGGTACTTCCTCATTTGGCAGCTGCCAGCCCCTCACCTACCATCTCCAGACAGGGCAGATCAGCATCTGTGGGGCCACTTGTTACTGAGTCAACAAATCAAAAGTGGAGGGGCTGGTGGCCCTGTACAGCAGAGTCCTCAGTAGTAGTTTCTCTGCACCCGAGCTTCTCCCCAGGCTCCCCGTCTCCTGGAAGGAAAGAATCTGAGAAGCTCATGTGCTACCATGCTGGTGGAGCCTTCTGAACTGCCAGGGGTGGGCAATTTGCTTTTTAAACAAGGATCCTAGGGAGAGCATCAAACCCTAGGAAATGCAAATAGTGGAATTTTCAGCAGAGGTTGATTGTTTTGAGATGCTTCCACCCTGGTCAGCTGGCCTTGCTCACAGCTTTAGAAGCTGTACTCCCAGCTTACTATTAGAATCCGCTCTGCTGGGACTTCCAGGATCTTTTTCTCATCCCATCCAGGAGCTGATGTCACCCCTCCAGGCTTCAGGCCTTGGTGTTGTGGATTCTAATATTCTCATAAATGGCTAACAGTTTCCCAGAGTGTTCTGTCTGGCAGGCCCTGTCCCCAGTGCATGACATATGTTATCTTACCTAACTCCTGTCATTCCCATTTTATGGATGAAGACACTGATAGAGAGGTGAAAAACTTGCCCAAGGTGCACAGCTGGTGAGTGGCAGGGCTGGAATGTGAGCCTAGGCAGTTGGATGCAAGAGTCTTGGCATCTAAGTCATCCCCTGCCTCATGCAAGTCTATGGGGATCTTGCATGTGGGAGGGTCTCTGAGACTTGGCCCCTGGAAGGGTGCTGGCATCATCCTCCATGGTTCCACTGGGAGCTCTGGCAGCCCCAGCTGAGCCCCAAGTGATGCTGCTGGTGTTTGTCTATATCTGCCCAACTCTCCTCGCTGTATGGGACTCTGTACTTGTGAGTGGACAGGTGGTAGTCGCACAAGGCCAGCACAGAAGGACCATGATGGCTATGGGTTTGCTTCAGAAAGGTTGTGTGGTTCATCTCAAGCCTTGTGAGTCTCAGACAAGCCCAGCCCAGCCCAGCAGAATCCAGAGTGCCACAGGCAGGAAGTCAGGTTGGTTAAGTGGGCGAGAGGAAACTGTGTCAGGGCTGGGCCACCTAGGTGAGTCTTCCTGGAAAAGATTGCCAGCTTTCATCCATGTCTCTGGTCTGAGAAAGATGTGGGTGCCAGAGGAAGACACAGGGTGTGTGTGACAGCATGCCCTGGTTTGGATAGCTCAGCACCTCTGTGGAGTACCACTTCCCCGCTCACAGTCTTGTGTCTGGCAGGATGTGACTGATCTTATTGGGGCTGCTGTCCAGGCCCTGACAAACCCTGGGGAGCCGTGAAGGGACTAAAGGGCTCTGTGGAAGAAGAGGCATTCTCTTAGGGCCTTGAAGGATGAGGAAAAAGGGTGGCAGTGATTCTCCTTCTCCATTTGCCCACAGCTCAGAGTCATATCTCACACCACCAGAGGCCTCTGTCTTTGGTGCCCTCCCTCACTAGTGGGCAAAAATCCTCCCTCCTTCCCCCAGAGCTTTCTTTTATAGCATCACTAGGACCCATGTGGAGGGCTATTGCTGGAGGTGCTGTAGGGGCTTCTGGGTTGCCTGTGCTGTCATCGTTCAGTTCAGGAAGGGCCTGGTCTCCATGAAAACAGAGGTCTGTTCTATCTCTGCTGAGGTTTGCACTTGGAGGAGCTATTTTCCTACTTGGACCCCTCATCTTCCTCTTCCAGGGCCTCCTTGGGACATTACCATGAGAAATCCCTGAGAGGGGGAAGCTGGTGAAGCATCTGGCTCTGCAGCCCCCCATCCTCCTTTGTTCTCAGCCTGGCGACTGGCTACTGTGTGTCCAAAGGTGATGGACACCAGGCTAGAACTGAGGATGGTGGTCATCCCTAGGTGAGGGGATGTTCCCAGCATGCCTGTGCCGTGAGAGTGTGCACCAAGCCCTTCCTGCATAGGTAGGTCTGCTGCTCTCAGGGCAGTGAGACCACAGCTCCCATGGGCTCCCATGTTTTCCCAGAACTTTGTTTCTGCTGTCCTTGCTCCCATCTGTTCAAGACCTTGTGTGGCCCCACATAAGAGGCTGCCTGAGGTTGAGAGAGGAACAGGGCTCTGGGCTTGAAATTCTTCCTGCTGCTTTCTCCCCAAGTGACCTTGGACAAAAGGCAGTTTCAGTCTTTTTGCAATACCATTGTCTTTGCGGTGCAGTTGAACCCTGGATTTGAACATGTGACAGGAAGCAGGATTCAGTCTAGGTGGCCATAACTATCCCCCTGTTCCTGCTATGAGGCAGCACAGGCCAGCAGACACTCTTAGAGGGCGGAGCTCTTGTTTGGGGCCTCCTGGGTGCCTTTTTTTTTTTTTGGTAGCACATTATTGGCCTTTATGAGAACTCACTTAGGCTCACCCTGCACCTGGGGAAGCCAGCCCCTTGTGGGGTGGGAAAGAATGGTGTAAAAGGAACCTTCCCTTCCCTTTTGGAACTAAGTGGATTAGGCCCTGCGTAATTGTGACTAGAATCCAGCTATGTGGAACCAGGGGGGTTTTGCTTAGAGCAGGAGTGTGAGGCAGCTGTTTGGGGAACAAGGAGCCTCAGGAGGTCTTTTTAGCACTGGACAGGCCAGAGACACTGAGAATATTGATTTTGGTTTTTTTGCGGGTTTGATATTAGGGTTGCCTTTTTCTTTAGACTAGGGCTTTGTCCTTGCTGCTTTCTCTTTGTGGTGCTTTCTCTCTGTCTTCTCTGCCTTAGTGCCCCTCTCATTTCTTCTTTCTCATCTCTTTCTCCTGCTGTCACTCAGTCTCTCCCCTCTCAGGCCTTGCTGCTTGTGTTTGTCTCATAGGTCAGGCTCCGCTGGGCCTCTTCTCTGCAGCCTGCAGGCTGAGGGCAGGCGGAGGACACATGTGGGCTGGTCAGGTGCTGGGGATTCATCCTAGTCACCCTGAAAGTCTCCCCGCTCCCAAGGTTGGGGGGGTACAGGAAGGAGGAGTGCCTGGCTGTACCCATGCTGCTCATAGTGTCTCCTCCTGCTGCGGGCCTTGATCAGGTGCTGGCGGCCTTGGCAGATGGAGCAGTGGAGTCAGGAGCATTTGGGCCAAGCTTGTAACCCGAGGCGTCCACTGTGGAGTGTGAGAAGTCAGCTTCAGCTGCCACCTCTGCTATCAGATTTCCTTATATACCTCAATGGTCTGAGACTTTTGCTTGGGACAATGGTGTGAGACCAGGAGCATCATGACTCCTGAGGATTCCCTGGCTGAGGTTGGGGAGTCTGGGCTCTAACCTGAACCCGAGCTTCAGAGCCAGCTGGAGGAACCTGTGGAGGGGCTGGGAGGGCTTGAGACATGAGGTGCAACCTACCTCCATTTTAGAGGGTAAAACTGAACGTGCGCTGCCCCCACACTGGGATGAGCACCCCAGAGCAGCTGACTTTCTAGCCTGCACCTGACTACCCCCTCACCTCAGTGAAGCTCAGAGGTTGTTTTCAGGGGTGAAGGGCCAGGGCCTTGACTTACCACATCCATCACTCCATTCCTAAGGGTTCAGCCTCCATGAGGGACTCATAGATTATTCCAGAGATGTTCCAACATAAACAAGCCCCCTTCTCAGGATGTGGCAGAGGGACTGGCAGGTACTCTCCATGCTCTCTGGCAGGCAGCAGCACATGGGGTGGGGTATGGGGATAAGAGCACCCACTTATCCCTTGAGTGCTTCCCATATGCTGCACACAAATACAGCAGAATCTAAGAATGGGTTGTTATCACCCCCATGTCATGGATGCAGAGACTGAGGTTCAGAAAGGCAAAGTAACTCACTCAGAATCACATAGCAGGGACATGTCCAGCCAAGTCATGGCTCTTATCTGTCCCTCCCTGTGTGCCAGGCTCAGCTGGGGATCAGGAGCCAGGTCCCCCTCCAAGGCCACAGTCTGCCCATCTATAAGATGAGGGGCTGGGTGCTCTGCTTGACAAGGGCCCTTCTTCTGGCTGTGAAGACCCTTTTTGGTGGGCACTGATCATGGGCAGTGCCAGGGAAGCAGGCAGGTGGTGGGGCCCCCCTTGCCCCTTGCTGGGACTGCTTTTGCAAGTAGACAGGCAGCAATGGAGATTGGCCCCCAGATGCCTCTCCTAAACCAGCTAGCAAATGGTATTGCCTGAGTAACAGTCAGCTGTGGTGACAACACTATCAAGGTCTGTGTTCTGCTAGGGACAGGGGCTCTGGGGTTATGACTCAGGTTTGAAGACCCCTCTCCACTGTACTCGATGGCCCAGTTAAATCCTGAGTCAGGCTGAGCCTATACCAGGGCACGTCTTTACCCAAGAGAGTAGGGATGAGTCACTGAAGCCCATTCCAACGCAGGAATGTCCCTCAGTGCTGTCAGGCCACCACCCTGGTCTCCAAGATGGTAGGGCCTTCCTTCTTCCCCCCTGCTTCCCCTTCCTCATGGTTATAGCTCCATGGCATGATTAGAGACCAGGAAAGTTTCCCAGGAGCTGGCTGCATGTTGGAGCCCTGGAAGCCCTCTAGCTGAACAGGAGCAGGAGAGGGACAGGGGCTGGGAGCCAAGGGCCAAGGGAGGTTGGAAGCCAGTGCCCCTGTCTCCCCGGGAGGAGCTTGAGTAGGGCGGTGGCTGGCTGTGCTCACCCAGGCCTTTGTGGGGAGCTACAGGGACATGGATGAAGCCAAGGGAAGTGGGAGAGATGCCAAGCAGATATGATATTGGCTTCAGGAAGAGCAGGTCAGGGGGGTGGACTCAGAAGTTTCCCTAGGGTCTCTGCACCATGCCTCTGGGGCGGCCCAGTATATCTGATACTGAGCCAAATGGGCTCGCCTCCTGGTGAGTTAAATAAGACTCTACACCAGTGGAAGTTGTTTTACAAAGTAAAGTGTATTTGCAGGAAATAGGAGGCCATGAGGAATCATTTCCGAAGTCATGGCGTCCCCAAAGAAAGGGAAGCAGGAACTTTTATTTTGGTTGGGGAATAAATATTCAAAAGGGAGAGGCGGGTACACTGCAGATTATGGTAATGAGGCTTAATCTCCTCTTGAAGAGATCTTTTCATTAAAAATAAGGCAAGGTAATGGGCATGGCTCTTGTAGGGAGGCTTGGTTAGCTTCAGGGTGGTTGCTGGTTGTGTCTCCTTAACATAAAAAAACAACTTGGAAAAACAGTTAAATGGTTCCAAACCCACCCTTGAGTTCCTTGGGGCATTAGTCAGTGACATATCCTTCCAACTCCCCACTTCTTATTCCTTTGTTATCTTTGTGACATCTCCAGGGGGAGAGAGACCAGCTGTCATTCTTTTGAGAGTGAGAGGGTGTTGGGTCTCCTCTCTCCAGAGCTGGCCAGAGGCATGGCTTGCTGGGTGCTTCAGCAGGGCTTGCCTGGGCATGACCTCATTGGCCCTGGTCACCCCCTGCTTAGGGAAGGTGCCACTGCCTTCTCTAGTCCTGTACGAGCTATGTAGGCATCATGGCAGGACAACTGGCCAGTTGGGGGACAGATTCTGGCTGAGGTGGGGTCTCTTCATGAGGAGGGACCATTGAGGGGACATTATTTCTGAGATTAGAACAAGACACTTGTGTTTGCTAAAATTTTCCACTCTTATGATGAAAATGTCCTATTTTTACACTATCATAGAAGAAATAGAACTAGGGTAATGTTTTACCAAAGATGTAGCTGATTTTGACAGAAAAATCTTTTTTTCCTCTAAGAAGTTAAAGGAAGATAATAGAACTTGGACCTCTCTGAGTGTGCACTGAGAGGGCTCACAAGGCACTTGTGTGGCCTCTCCTCAGCCTGCTATGGGAAGGCTGTCAGCAGAATGCTGGGATCTGGCACCTGCCTGGGGCAGAGGGAGTTCTGATCCTGCCACTTACTCAGTGAGTAACCTCCAGGAGAGCAGGGAGGTCAGAGCTCTCTCTGGGCCTCTTCTCCCACCTGTAAAGCAGATGCTGATACTCCAAGACCTGTATGTTCCCTTCCCCCTGTTGTCCTTTGTGGGGAGAGTGCATGCCTATTTCACAGATGGGGAGCTGGGGCTCAGGGAGGTTAAGGGTCTGGCCCAAGGTCACTGCACATTTTGCAGAAGGGCATGAAGGGGACGAAGAATATCCTCTACCCACTCTGGGTCCTTTCTGACTGGGCTACAAATTAAATTGACATGAGACCGAATAGCAGGAGAAAATCAAACAAAGCTTTATAACATGTATACATGAGAGATGTATAACAATGTAAAACATGTATACAGAGAAACTGAGTTTCTTGACAAAATGGCTGAGGTTGTCCTCCTAAATAGAAAGACGAAGGAGGATGTTGGGGGTGAGGGGAGTCAGTTATGGGAGATTACCAGAAAAGCACAGTAAATAAGAGTAAGATTATTATGCAGATTTAAGTCCTCGCCTTCTGCACTGATAAGTGTTTATAGAATAAGGTCATCCCCCCCTTCTTCCTGGTACAGAGAGGGAGATACCTTTATAAATGGAGATTTCCCTTATAAGTGTAAATGTCTCTTACAAAGGATAACTTCTACTTTTACTTGGAATGGGCTTAGCAAGGACCCTCCCAGTCTATCCATACCCAGAGTTAAATTTTCTTAGGCAGTTTGGAGGGGAGGTCAAAGTTTCTTTTAGAATCTTTTGGTTTTGAAAATAATCAAGGTAAAGAGACATATTTTGAGGTGGCCAATTCTGATCCCCCACAGTCCTGCCTTTGAAACTAAGAAATTTCACAGTCCTTTTGAAACTTTAAGAAGTTTCACAGTCCAGAAGCTGAGTTGGTAGATTGTTCCATCTCACTGAACATGTTTCTTAGTCCTGATAATAGATCAGTCCAGTTAAGTTCATTTTAGAAGATAGTGATACAGATGGGCTCTCACAGGTAGGCCTATATTGTGGAAGCAAGCAATCAGGTATTTAATAAGCATTTCTATGGAAACAAAAGAAAAACAAGGTTTAATGGTTAGAGCAAATTATAAACCAGTTTCTGAGTTCAGCCAGTTAAGAAGATTCCTAGACGTCAGTGTCAAAGCATCTATTGTAGCTTAAAATGTCTCGATGTCACTGAGTGTTCAGGTATCCTTGTGAGTGGCTTACATAGCAACAGGCATGCTATCATGCTGATCTCTCTCTTAAGTTTATCAAGTTGTCCTGCTTCAGTTTGCAGGGCTTCAGGAAAAAGTCCAGGTTCAGTTCTCAATGATTCCAAATAAGAATGATGGGAAAATTGAAAACATTAGTTCAGAGATTTGTAGCCAGATATTTCAGGAGACTAGAAGAATTCAGGATCCAGTCCAGTTTATAGGTAGAAAACAAAAACCTCAAAGACGATTAACAGAACTAGGATATCCACAAATGTATACTATAGTTTCCACTGAAATAATTTTTCTCTCTAAAATCACCCTCATTTTTACCAAAGATAGCCAAATTAAGACTAGCTAATTTGTAAAATAAGTCTAGTTTCAATAAATTTGGCCCAATTATTTACATAAGTACAGCAAGAATAGCAATTGATCATATAGTCTCTTTTAAATCTGCTTTGCTGGAACTTTTTATAAGGAATCTCAGTTTGAACTTCAAAGGCCTCTCGAGGCCAGGAAAGCCAAGCCAAGGATTTTTGTCATCAGACTTCACCTGCAATACCTACAGATTTGGGTGAATTCCTTTGTTCTCAAGGTCCCCCCAAATATTGAGGTTCCTTGCACCTGTCAGATAAATGACATTCCTTACTTATCCAGTAAGTGTTCCTTGGAATGCTGTACATAAGGTACCAGGCCAATATTTTCATGTGGCTTTATTCTATAAACTCCAATCTTTGTCTCTCAAATGCTGTCTTGTCGTATCTGAGTTTGTATGTTTTTTTTCAAATATAATATTCCAGCCAAAGCTTTGGTAATATAACCAATGTTTCCAACTGTCCTGTTATAAGCAGAATAGATTCTTATTGAACTTATGCAAATAACTATATTGCCATGAAAACAAAACTCACTCGCTAAGAGTTTCCAAATCCTGGAGGGATCAGGTAAGGAGAAAAGGATAAATGTTTCAATTCTGCTTACAAAGGTATAATTACCAAATTGCTATAAGTCACAGTTAGCTTAAGAGAAAAGAGAAAAAGTTTTCCTTAAATCTGAAAACAAAACATTAAAAAGTCAGCAATATTTCAAACAAAAGTCATAAAAATTCTAATCATCCTCATTAGTTGATTCCGTCCAGTGTAACTGATTCTTCATCTTAATCTTCTGTTAGCAGTTTCATGAAATCATCAGTTTCTCCATTAGAGTTCTGGAATTTCTTAACCAGTTCATTTTTATGATCTGAAAGTTTGTCAGAAACCTGTATTCCAGAGTAAACGTTAAGAGTCCTTTCCATGAATCTCTCTGAAGATGAAAACATTTGCAAAAGCATCAGAGTAAAACAATAACTGTCTGTAAACAACAAAAGACTTAAAAATGACCATTGACAAAGAAACCTGGTTATCTTTGTGACATACAACACTTTAAGATAATAACTAGAATTATGACTGATAACCAGGACAGATCAGAATTCTGGGAATGTTATATAATTTTTAGAACACTTAGATCAATAACATTTATCCACACAATATCATAGGTCCCTATGAAACAGTGCTTAGTTATCCATTTAACCAAGGTGATAAAGATTTTTAGGCAAATGCAGAAAATTAAATAGCTGTATGAAAAACCTTAGCACCTGTGATTAAAGACCTGATAAAAACAATACAGGAAATTTATTTTGATAAAACACAAAAACCCTTTACAATTTCTCTGCCAAAAGCAGACTAAAGTTCAGGAAAATTATCCTTTTAAGAGAAAGAGAACCAAATTCTAGTTTTGCACCAGCTTTTGACCTTAAAACTTATTCACTTAACTAGATTCATTTTAATCTTAGCCAACTTGACCATGTACAAAATTCTTCTTTTAGAATTCCTCTTTCACAAACCTCTATAACCTTTCTTTTTACATTTAGAATTTGTCCCGTGTCTTCCTTTTTTCCCCTCTAGTACTTTAGGACAAATTTATCTTTCCTAAGAAAACAAAAATATTTTCATTCTTCATACCTTCTTTGCTAAAAACAGATATCTTACTTTCCTTGTATACAGAGCTGTTTTCCTTATTAATTTTTAATAGCTTTAATTACATATATTAATTAGAATTTTTAACCCTTCCAGACCTTAGTAAAACTAAAAAGTAAAGAATTATGAGCTGTCTTTTATATCAGTATTCTAAACACTTTTCATAATTTCTAGAAACATGCTACTTCATAGTATAATTTTTAAATAAAACATGAGACATGTTTACTAATAGACTCAAATGCTTTTTATTTTCTCTGTAATAAGAAGCCAAAAGTAGATAAACTTATATTTAGTAATTAATGTCTAATATCTTATCTTATTTGAAAATGATCTAAATACTCAATGAATTTTTATCATTTAAATTAACCTAGCAAACTTTAAAGTTTCAAGTTACCAAAGAGATTTTAGAAGTTATTTTAAGTATACTTCACAAACTATAATTACTGCTAAAAGTTTATCTATAAGTTCTAAATCACTTACATCTACATCATTTGTTCCCAACAATTATGTTTAGATTACCCAAGAAAACTTCATGAGACATTGGACAAAATTAGCTATCATTTAAAGCTATTATTTTGCTGACAGATTTGTAACAGAGAAAACGTGACCTTATCTCATTAATAAAGCCAGGCTGCATGTCTGCAACATATCCAGTGCTGATAACTATCAGGACATGTCCATTTTAATCAAACCAACAAACTTAAACAAGGGTTCATTTACCAAAGATTATTTCTTATCACATTCACTTGAAAGACATGTAAGTGCTTACTTTAAGCCAGTTAAACACAGCTCTTAATTTTGGCTATACCATCTGGAGGTAAAATATCACACACATGTAACATACATAGAGACACACACATAGACAGATGCAACAAAGATTTTATAGCCTCTGTTAAAAATTTTAGCAGTTTGTGTCTGCAAAAGCTTCTTTTTCCATTTTTTTCTGTCTTTCGGTCTTAGAAATCTCCCCTTTTGTTGAGTACTTGTCCAAGACCCCAGAGTTCAGAGGGGAGGCTTTGGGATTGGCCAGTGAACTTTGAACTGCTTTCTAGAGCCATACCTCTGGCCTTGCAGAGATTTGTAAGACAAAGATGGTTGCTTCCAGTTCCCCAAAGAACTGGATTACAGTTTGAATGACTAAGAAGTTGACCTACCCTTCCAGCTACATTTTTTCCAATTGCTTTTTTTTTTTATATCTGGGAAAATTTTAACTTAAGAGGTGAATCAAAAGATTTGTATGTTCTAAAACTTTCAGGACAATGTATCACACCTTTAAAAGTCTGCACCTTTCTAAGTGTACAATTTAACCCTAGACCAATTTACCTGGGGGGGGGGTGGACTTTTATTATCCTGATATTAGCGTCTAGTTTTTTTTTTTTTTTAATTTTTTATTTTTTTGTGGGGAAGACCAGCCCTGAGCTAACATCTGTTGCCAATCTTCCCCTTTTTTTTGCTGAGGAAGACTGGCCCTGGGCTAACATCCGTGCCCATCTTCCTCCACTTTATATGGGATGCCACCACGGCATGGCTGACAGGCAGTGCGTCGGCGGGCGTCCGGGATCCGAACTCGCGAACACTGGGCTGCCAAGCGCGGACTAAACCGCTGCGCCACCAGGCGGCCCCAAGCGTCTAGTTTTTATCTCATACAGTGTGGGCTCAGGCAATCCTGTTGATTTCCTTTTTGTAAGTTTAATTACAATCTTAAGGGCAGATTTATATGCTGTCTTATAATCAGGCAGGGGAAATGTTCGCTTTTCCCAGTTAGATACAATGTCTATCCCCACAATACAATCTATAATACAATCAGGAAAAAGAGATACAATCACTTCACATAAAAGCCCATACATATATCAGTTTTTCTACAAAATTTCATCTGAATTCCATCACCTCTTATACGTCTAATCATAGTTTTTATTAGGACTTTATCAATAGGTCTTGGTCTTATAATTTTGGACAGGGAAGCATTCTCAGTCAGGCATTTTAAAACGTACTCAGGCAAAGTTGATATAACCTGTTTATATAAAATTAGCTCAAACATTCCAACCTTTATAATCTTATCAACACTTACACTTTCACATTTTTTCCAATTTAATTGTAACCTGAGTTAGGGTCTTAAGGCTAGTCATTATTTTTTTTTTCCTTTTTTAATTTGGCCTTTTCATGGGTACCAATAAAACAATTATGATGAGAGCTCTCACAATTTTTTCCCCCAATTTAGAAGTTTTCCCAATTTAAACGATCCATCATCTGGCCACACTGAAGAGTAGGATCTTAACCTTAACAGTTACTCAAACCAAAGCTTAACTATGTATGCAAGAGGCATCCCCAAAAGACATCCAGAGAATTCACTTCCAAAAATAGCCTAAGACAGCAAAGACCATTGCTGCACAATAAGCAATAAAGGCTGAGATGACAAAGGCCCTTTATGAAAGCAAATGGGACCCTTTATGACAAACCCCTGAGAGCAGACAAAGCTCAACAGAGAGTGTCCCCCAGAACCCCAACCTACTTGACTGGCTGCCAAGATGTGTGCCAGTACACACATCCTCCAGATGGCGGAGACCAGAAAGGTCACAAAGCCAAGCTCTCAAGACATAGAACAAGACAAAAGAAAAAAACCTCATCCGATATGCACATTAACAGCTTTAGCTAAACCTTGGGTCTCTCAGAGGCAGAGTAACACCTAGGGGGGAGGTGCTGTGGGGTTGGGGATTGTGTGCGCTTTACAGAGTACCTTGTCGTTGCATGGACATTTTCTTGAAGTTGGCAGGGAACCTGTGTCATCCACCCCATTCTGTGACCCAACTTATCCTTTCACGGGAGACGTCTTGAGGTGGCAAGTGCCCTAGTGGCTCTTAACTGCTCGACCCGCACCCACCAAATTTGCGGCTTTTTTGGCTTCCAAGATGCCCTTAGCAAAGCTTTTCACTTCATGTGCATATTCCCAGACAACAGGCTTATAGAAATGCTTGTGTCTTATGACAAACGACAAAAAAGACAGAGACAAGGAGAAATAGTGACTGTTTCTGGGAGGGAAAGGATCAATTAACCAGTGAGTACTCAACCAGATCCTAGAGTCGCTGAGTCCAAGAAGCTAGCTTCACCAATATTTTCTCCTGCTAATCTAAATTTAGAAAAGAAAGCAAACTCACCACTCTCGCTTCCACTGAACTCTTCAGGCAGAGATCTGGGAGACTGACATGGCAAGAACTCTCACCTCCTGCCAGCTCTTGTCAGGGGTCCAGAATCTCTCAGCTGCAGTAGTCCAGAAGCGAAGAGTGTCCAGCCAGTGAAATTTTTATCCTATCCTCATCACCAAACTGAAGGAGAGGAAGACTATCCTCTACCCACTCTGTGTCCTTTCTGGCTGGGCTACAAATTAAATTGACTTGAGACCGAATAGCAGGGGAAAATCAAAGTTTTGTAACAGGTATACATGGGAGAGACCAGGGAAACTGAGTTTCTCGACAAAATGGTGGAGGTTCTCCTCTTAAATAGAAAGACAAAGGAGGATGTTGGGAGTGGGGGTGGGGGGTGCGGGGAGTCAGCTATGGGAGATTACCAGAAAGTACAGTAAACAAGAGTATGCAAATTTAGGTCCTCACCTTCCGCACTAATAAGAGTTTCTAGAGATAAGGTCATCCCCCCTTCCTCCTGGTAGAGGGAGAGAGAGACACCTTTACAATGGAGATTTCCCTTATAAATGTAAATGTCTCTTACAAAGGATAACTTCTACTTTTATTTGGAATGGGCTTAGCAACGACCCTCCCAGTTTATCCATACCCAGAGTTAAATTATCTTAGGCAGTTTGGGGGGAGGTCAGAGTTTCCTTCAGAGTATTTTGTTCTTGAAAATCATCAAGGTAAAGAGACATATTCTGAGGTGGCCAATTCTGATCTCCCACAGGCACATTGCTCAAAAGGATGCATGGAGGAGTTGAGGGGAATAAAAGTGCCACCTGCGAGTGGGGAGGTGTCCCTCCTCCAGTCTGCCAAAGCTGAGAGCTGGGTTAGTTCCCTGACTTCAGTCCCCAGCTCTCAGCCTTGCTTCCCACCCACCAGGGTCCCTCCCCTGAGATCAGCCATACCACTCTCTCCCAACCCTGGAGGGACTGCTCCCTCCTCACTGAGACTTTCACAGCAAAACAGGATCCATAGACTATTCTTCGTCCACTTTTGCAAAGCCCAGTCCAATCCTGCCCTTTTTAGGATCTGAGATCATTTTCTGTGAGCTGCTGGATTGGAGGGGATCTGCTTCCCCTGGGTCCCAGAGGCTGCATCTGGATTTACCCAAGTTCTGGAGAACAGAGAAGTGATGAGTGTGAGGCCACCTGAGGGCAAGACCCAGGGGAATCCTGAAGCCAAGCAAAACTTGAAGCCCATTTCCACTCTGCATGCACTTAGCACTGTGCTAATCTGAGCTCTCTGTGTGTTCTCATTACATCCTCATGAGACCTGGGAACATGAGGACTGTCACTGTCTCAATTTTCCAGATTGGGCCAGTGAGGCTCAGAGAGATTGAATGGCCTGCCCAAAACCACAGGCAAGTGGAGGATGGCTTCTGCACCTGGCATCCAGGTCTGCGCTAGACCCCTGTGGTCACAGCTGGTCCTTTGTGGTGCGTGGTTCCTGGCCTGGGGCACTGGGACCCCCCGGGTGTGCCCCAACTAGCACTTGTGTTCCCAGTGTCCTATTCCCTCCCTGCCTGGGAGCCCAGCTCAGCTCTCTCATTTTGGAAGCATTCTTCCCCTCCCTCACTCCCCTCCACCCGTCCCAGACCTGGCACTTCTGGCTTTGTTTCTAGGTTGTCTATGACTGGTGGGAAGCAGATAAACTGAGACCACCAAAATTTAGCAAATTGAAGGAGTCTTGTGTTCCTGAGACTTGACAGTTTCAAAATGTATGTTGGTTTTCCTGTCAGTAGAGCTTCCTGGGAAGGGCAGAGCTTCCTGAGAAGACAGAGGGCTTGGAGCCTCAGCCACTCCCTCCCCTCCCAGGACTCTGGTGGGAGGTAGTCAGGGAGGTTCCCAGCCTGTCAGCTGTCCTCACCTCCACCCCCTACCCCCTGCTATCAGGTACCTGGGCCTTGGCCTGAAAGGGGAGCAGCTGTTTTGGGGCCCTTCTTGTTCTTGGGTTCCCTCAGGAGGGGCTGACCTTCTCCATCTTGCCTGCTCTGCCAGGTTCTGGCTCTGGAAAGAGAGAAGGGAAGAGAAGGAGCCAGGACCAGTTCCCTAGGGCCTATGTTCTCATCAACCGTCCTAATTGGCAGTAATTCATCCATAGACCCCCAAATCCTTGAGGACAGAGTGTCTGTGGCAGCATTCCCAGCCTCAGCTCTGGGCCTGTAAATGTTTGCACGAGTCTGGAAGGGATCTGTAAAATGGGCAGGCCTCCCTGGGCATGAGGGTTGAATCCTGGTTCCCAAAGGACTCCTGGACTCGGAGGTGGCCATGTATGAACCATGTGACCCAGAGAAGCCACAAAACCTCCCTGAGCTCAGTCTCCTCAGCTGAAAATGATGGTTAATGATGCAGTTGTTGAAGGGCAAGAGCTAATGGGTGTAACATGCTGGGTACACGCAGGGACTCTGTGAACATCCGCCACTGTTGTAATAACTTCCAAGTGGCAGAGCCTAGTCTAGACCCAGGGGTGTGGGTCCAAGCTCCACATATAAAAGGAGCAAAGCAGCTGTCTGCATGGTCCCCACTGCCTAGACGCCAACAGGTCTGGGTTCAAGTCTTGACTCTCACTACCCAGCTGCGTGACTTTGGACAAGTCACTTAACCACTTAACCTCTTAGAGTCACACTCTTCCCATGGGTAAAAGGATGATGCTGGTTCTTCTCAGGAGATGGTGAGCACTCAATGAGGTAGTGTTTGTGATCGAGCACTGTGGCCAACACAGCACTGGCTGAGCACCAGGAGAGACAGTTTTTATGAAGGGGGCACTAACACTGACCGACTCCATCGGTCCAGAGCATCCAGCTGGGGCCTGGGCACTGGGGTCATTGGTATCAGGTGAACCAACATCCCTGGAACTTAGCCTCTGAGAAGGAGAGGTAAATGGACAGGGTGAGACGGAGGGAGGATAGGATATGCTCAGAACTTAATGGAGCGAGGTCTGATCTGGCATAAGGCCAACTAATTCCTCACTGCAAAATTTGTTCTATTAGCTTAATGAGTGTGTGAGAGAATAATGGCATATGTCTGAGGTTCTAATTTGAAACTGTGGCTAAAAAGTTCGATTTGACACTATCAGCAGCTCTCCAAATAGCACTAGTGCCCTTGGGGGGAGGGGGAGGGTAAAGGCAGTGGGAGTGGGCGACTCTGGCTTTATAAGGAAGATACTGAGGCCTTCAAAAGGAAATTCCTGGGGGCTGGCCTGGTGGTGCAGTGGTTAAGTTCGTGCGTTCCGCTTTGGCTGCCCGGGGTTCACTGGTTCGCATCCTGGGCGCCGACCTACTCACTGTTCATCAAGCCATGCTGAGGTGGTGTCCCACATAGAACTAGAAGGAGCTACAACTAAGATAGACCTACAACTATCCTACAACTAGGATATACAACTATGTACTGGGGCTTTGGGGAGAAAAAAGAAAACAAGAGGAAGATTGGCAACAGATGTTAGCTCAGAGCCATCTTCCTCAAAAAAAAAAAAAAAAGGGAAATTCCTGCCTCTGAACCCTGAATTCAAGGTCAGTCTATATCATCCCATCCCTGAGGCTATGGCCTCTGCTCTGAGTGGGCAAAGCAGCCATCAAGGGTCACACTGGCGGCTAGGGGCCACAGTGAAGTGTGTTAATAACCCTCACTGCTGCTAATAGCACACGCAGGGGTGGTCTAAAGAACTGGCTGTAAAATGAATCCTGTTATTGCAGTGGTGTCTCTCATAAAATTAGAGCTATGTCTCCATGGGAAAATAATCCCAAATAACCACGAAACTGGGAGCCAGAAGGGACCTTAGATAGGCTGAGTTGAAAACTCTTGTCAAGGAAGGAGTGTGGCAGGTTCAAAGTGCTTTTCTTATCTGTCACCTCTCTCTAGAGAACAGGGCTTCCCTACAATGAAAACAATATGAATGGCAAACCTGTATTTTCCTATAATGTTCTGTTCAGTTTTGCTGCCTGAGTGTTTGGCGATGAGCATGTGCACTGTGGTGTGATCAACAGCCCAGAAATACAGCTCTTTAGCATTCTGGCTTGTCCTCGCCTGAGGCTAGGATGAGACCCCTAAGGCGGGAGAAAAAGTACTGGGGGAACATACCAGCCCTTCCTGCCTCTCTCCTCTCCATTCTCTTGCACAGAACAAAGCTGGAATCCCAAGGAAGTAAAAGGCCTGGGGATGTTATCTCAGCCCTCCTGACAGGCATGCCCAGCTGCAATGCCATGTGCTGGCCTCAGTCTTTATGGGGGAATCCATGTTAGATATGTTCAATTGAACCTTTCTGTATCTTTTGCAAAATTATTGTCGAAGGTGTTGCCAGAATCTTATATTTTCTCTTATATAAGGTCTGATGCTAAATCCCTTTTAGAATTTAGTCTTGGAAAAAGTTCAATGAATGTCTGAGCTTCTCTTCATGGGGGGGTAAAAGCAGCAGAGCCTACCTGGTTTCCTTCTTTGCCAAGACTCCCAGGAAGCTCAGAATTAAAATGTGTGCTTGATTATAGTTACGAACTTAATGGGTTTCTGGTACATTTTATCTTTCTCGTCATTCTAAAGAGAATCTGATGTTTTTTGTTTTATTTGGCTTCTATCATGCTTTAGAATTATAAAATGCCTGAAATCCTGTTGTCAATGAGCAAGGCATGTGGAAATAATAGGACTTGTAGTGGCCCATGAGGCAGTGAGAGGAACTGGATCCCTGGCCTCCAGGAGGTTCCCTTTGCTGTAGGGATGATGTCTCGTAGGCTGTGGGTTGTCATGACATCCAGAGTTCAAATTTCTTAATTTGCTGCTGATGGGAGAGATTACAAGCCAGCTGCCTTCTGCTGGTAGGAGTAGGTGTTCTGGCAGAGGTCACAGAACAGCTTGGCCCAGGCTGCAGGTTAACTGGTTGGGAGTATGGACGGTGGGGTGGGGGAGGCTGCCTGTCCAGGCTAGTGGCCTTGGGGCCTTCTGTGTGTGTGAGACAGATGGAGATACTGTGAGCACTTTTATTTGAGAAGAGCCCAGCCTTGGGGTGAGCTGGATGTGGACACTGGATATGTGGGTGGGCATATGGGCCTGCATAGGTAGCCCTTCCTGGGCTGGGAGGTGGCTAGAGAAGGGTACTGGGGGCTGGTCCCAAGGCTGTGTCTTTACAGAATTGCTGCAGACATCCCAGCTCTGTTTGATGTTCTAGGAAGGCAAACAGAATGCTTTTACAGCTCTGGGCAACGTGAGGTGATGGCCCCTACAGTGGAGATGGGGCCTCACTGGGAGAAGAGGTCTGAGCAGAGGGGTCTGGGTTTGGTCACCTGCTTGGGCAAGGCTGTCACAGGTTGAGTTGTGGCAGCAAGACCCCCAGTCTTTCTTGGGCATCTTTCTCTGCCCAGTTCTCTGTTAGGCACTTTAGAGAAATAGAAAATGTTAGATGAATAAATGGATAGATGAATGGGTCCCACTCTTTGGGGGTTCAAAGTCAATATTGCAGAGGCTGGAGATGCATGCACACCCATGGCCCACACACTCACACACATCCCCCACCCCATGCTCCCTATACCCATACACACCCTATACATGCGTGTACCCATGTTCCCATGCACACACTCGCACCCCCCCCCACCACACACACCCGTGCTTGTGCATACACCCATGCACTTATGCACACATTTATTTCAGAACAAGTTTCCCAAGTCTTGCAAGCTGTAGTTTTGGCAGTGCCTCTCCAAGTTGGGGCCACCTCCTCCTCTCATTTCCCCTCAGGGAGGGGTTGTCTGGATGTTCTCTCAAAAGTCCCATCTCCTCCTTGTTCTGGCCTTGCCTTACTCCAGCCAGGTGGCCCTAGGGCAATGACTTCATCCTCCTGAGCCTCTCTTTCCTCAATCTGTAAATTGGGACTGATGGTCCCCACCCTGCCTCACAGGGTGGCACCGAGCATTCCCATGAGATAAGGGAAAAGAGTATTTTGTAAACTGCAAATTGTTTTCCAAACAGTCAAATGCTGCTATTGTTTTCCCAGCTTCTGAACTTAAGAATTCCTCCACTTACATGTAAACCCTGTCCTTGGATGGGAAGGGACACAGCGTGGAGGTAGTGAGGAGGCCTGGCCAATTCTGAGGCTCCTATTCCACCTGGTGATGCTAGAGGGGCGGAGGCAGGTGTCTGTGGAGGCATGGGGGCCCTCTGCCCTCAACCTTTGCTGGGGTCCACTGTCTGGTGGGGTTGGCAGGGGTCTGCCATCTGGTTGTGGACTCTGGGGGCAGCTAAGAGAATTTGGCAAAGGAGAGTGAGGGGAGATGAGAGAGGTGGAGACCACCTCATCAAAGCCTGAGGATAGAGCAATGTCATTTTCAAGGAAATGTCATCTCAAATTCAATGCTTATCTAACTTCAGTGGGGCCCACACCTCAGGGACAGCTGGGAGCCACCTCCCTTAGGAGAAAGACAGGGTTCTGTTTCACAGGTGGGTGTAGGGGTGCCTCTCAGGCACTGGCTGGAGCCCTGGGGCTGTCCAGGAGCCATCACAGACCCTCCAGCTTTGGTGGACCCCTTGGGGGGGGGTCCCAGGGGATGTAGGATGGGAGTGAGGCAAGGGAGGGGGTCTGTTGGGTTGTCAGAAGTCCATCCCATCTTCTTTTCTTCCTAGCTGTGACTGGGGACCAAGACACCAGGTGGCCCCTATTGGGTTTAGGCATTTGGATATGGGGTTTATGGAGACCCAGTGGCTGCTCTATGGGGGCAGTGATGTAGGAGTGGGGCTACAGTAAGAACTTTGCAAGGAGCCCCTGACCAGAGGTCCCCCTGGTGGTCCCCTTCCCCTCAATCTAGCCCAAGCCCTGCAGCTTAACGTTGGGGAAACAGAGGCCCGGAGAGGCAAAGGATCAGCCCAAGGTCACACTGAGAATAGGAGTAGAACCTGGGCCTCCTATCTCCTAGCCCTATGCTCATTCCCATGCCTCAGAAGATGGGGCTCTTGCTTGGGGACACCTTCTATGAAGGATAGTGTGGACTCATGGATCTGCATTAATGAAGCCAACTTGTAGCAATGGCCTTGTGGGCTGGAGCAGTTGGGATCGGCTCCTTGGAAGAGGAAGTAAAGTCTGGTTCACCAGAGAGGGTGGGTGAAGTACAATGGGGAGCAAGTTTGGCCAGGTTGTCATATCTCTCAATTGTTGAGCCTTCCTGGGTCCTCCTCAATTGAATCTTATTCTGTCCATGATGGGTTGTGAGGGTTTCTTCCCCATATCTCCACTTTATAGATTTGTTCATTAAATCTACAAATATTATCTGAGCCAGTGCTTTGCACTAGGCCTTGTGCCCTGGTACTGGGACCCAGAGGTGACCAGGCAGATCAGCCCACAGTCTGATGAGGGAGGCAGCATGCTGCCAGCCTGACTGGGACATGTGATCTGGGACCAGTTACTTCCCCTCTCTGTGCTTCAATTTCTCAGCTGAAGAATGGTGATAACGAAGTCCCTTCCTTCTCATATTTATAAAGTGCTCAGAAGAGAGCCAGGCACATGGAACGTGCAGTATCTATAAGTGCATGTGTGTTTGTTTAAAGAGTTCTCAAAGGAACAAGCTAATTGTAGGTTGTGAGCAAGTGCTGCACAGGGGGTAGGTAAAAAGGGTGATGACACGGGAGCTTTCTGGGGAGCTGGAAATATTTTCTATCTCGATGGGGGTGTGGGTCACAGGGGTGTGTGCAATTGTCAAAACTCATTGAATTGGACTCTTGAGACCTGTGCATTTTATTGGATATAAAGTATACCTCAATAAACAAAGCATATATACAAAGAAAGAAAAATAAAGAGAGAAGGGAGAATGAGGGACCCTTGAGGTCCTCTTTAGACAGAGTGGTCAGGGAGAGCTTCTGAGAGGAGGTGACATTGGGGGGATGCCTGGAAGAGGAGAAGGCTCTGGCTATGGGGAAGAAAGATGAGGAAACTGAGGTTCCAAGATGTTTGGGGCCACACTCAAGGTCAACTTGAGAGGTCAAGAATGACAGCCCAGGAGATTTCTTGGCAGCTGGGTCTGGGTGGGGCCAGGTCTAGGGCTCTTGCCCCTGTGATCTCCCCTGCAGAGAGGCCAGAGATGGGGGCATTTATGATGTTTTCTGGGGGCAGCCCTCTCCCTGCCTCTGTGCCTGTTCTCAGGGCCTTGGCACTCAGAGAAGGACTATTTTAACTGGTGTGGGAAATGGGTTCCTAAATATGGACTGAGTGGGGTGGGAGGCATTGAGAGGCTCCAACTCAGGGCAGTTCCACCTGCCCCTCCACCTCAGCAAGGCACAGGGTGTAAGCCCAGGCCATGAGGCTCTCTGGTCCCTCCTCAGCCCCTACCTCCTGCCTCTCCCTCCCACCTCTCCTGTTTCCTTCCAGCCCCATGCCCATCCTCCCATCCTTTGTTTGTTCAGGAGCTCAGTGTTTTCTGCTAGGCCCCAGCCAGGGAGCTGGTTAACCTGACCTGCCTCTCTGCCTTCAAGCTGCTTCCAGCCTGGTAGGAGGTACAGAAGCAAAAACTATTGGGGGAGGTGCTGGGGGGACTTTCTAGAGGAGGAAACATCTGAACTGAGCCAGGAAGCTTTCTCGAAAAGAGGGAGTTGACCCAATGGAGAATGAGACAGGGCAAGAGTGCACGTGGCATAGGCATAGAGTGAGACCTGTTTGGACATCGTTCTGGCTAGATCAAAAAGTGTTCTGGGGTCAGGGGTAGCAGGAAATGAGGTGGGAAAGGGAGGCAAGTCCTGGGTGCCAGGGAAGGAGGTGGCCTTTATCTGGAAGACCGGGGTGGGGATTTAAGTGTGTGTTGGGGGATAAGTAGAGAAGGGCCAGAGAGGGAGAGATGGGGCTGAGGACCCCATAGAAAGCATTCCAGCTGTGGGCTTGGGATTTTATGTGAGAAAAGAGGACTCTGGTATATGGGTGAGATGCCAGAAGTGGGGCAGAGTAAGGAGGGGGTTCAGAACCCAGCCTGGGGGCCCCAAAAGGACACAGTCAGGTCAGGCTGGGGAAGAGGTGGCGACGGGCAGGGAGAAGGTTTAGGAGGCCAGGCAGAAAAGGGGTACAGAGAGGACAGAGCAGGGAGGGAAAATGGTGCATCTTGGGTCCTGTGGCTAAGGACTGGGGTACCCCTGCCTAGAGCCACCTCAGGACACTGTGGGGGCAAGCTGGTGTGGTGAGTGGGGGTGACTGAGCCTCTGCCCCCAGCGCTGTGAGCAAAAAGCTAGTGCTCAGGAGCAGTGTGGGCACAGAACTGAGGGGTATCTGGGAGGCAAAGGCAGCATGAGCAAGGGATCCATGGTTTCCAGGCTGGGAGTGTCTGCCTGCAGCAGCCTCCACGCATGCTCCATCCTGGACTGAGTAATGGTGTAGGGACCTCAGAGCTGGTGGAGGGGCTTGCCCAACTCCCTGCACTGCCAGGCTAGGGTCGACGGGAGCAGTGCCAGAGATAGAGCTAACAGCAAAGGAGCAGCAGATGTGAGACTCCACTGCCTTCCTCCTCGCCCCAGTTCACCTTTGCCTAGAGAGCTTAGTCCCAGAGCCTGCCCCACAGAGTGCCCTGGCAGAGGGGAAACTATCCTGCCCAGGAGTGGCCCAGGGTCCTGCGGTGCTGAGCAAGACAGAGCTGATGTGAGCCCCAGTCTTGGGTATCAACCCTGCTCTTCAGCCCAGCTCAACTAGGAAACAAATGTGGCTGGGCCTTGGGCAAGCAGCCCTGCCAGGGGATGGCTTGTCCCTGCTCTCCCCATTCTGGGCCACCTCTCCCTGCATGGTGACTTCCTCCTCCCCCTACACCTCCTCTGAGTAGGACTACTCCAGGGCCTTACTCATTTCCGGTGATTGGCCTTATGGTTGGCATAAGCTCAGGGCTGAGTTAACCTGAGCAAGGTTTCTGATGCCCGCCCACCTGCTGCCTGCCTTGCTGTGATGCATCCTGTGGGGATGACTCTGTTATTACTCCACTGTACAGAGCTGTGGGCTGCAGCTTGAAGCTGTCAGTGTTTGCCTGAGGTCACACCAAGTCATTGGAGGAATTCGGTCCTAAGCCTAGATCTCATTCCACCAGGCCATCACCTCCTTCAACTAGGGTGCTCTCTGCCCCCAGACTCTACCTCTGGGTCCACAACCCTTGGGCCATCCCATTGTGAAATGAGGCTCAAGGCTTGTGTAGCCCCTGGCCTGGGGTCCCACAGTTGGTATGTGATTTGACTACAAAACTCATTCAATTTCCATTTCACTTGCTGCCCCCAAGGAGGGGGCAGGGGTTTCTCTGGCCTCTGAGCCCTTCCAAGCTGTCAGCTATCTCCCAGGGCCTCCCTGAGCTAATGACCACGCTGCTTAAGGCTGACCCTTAGTCAAATCCAGAGGCTCATTGGACCACAAGTCAGGAAAACCTGGATTCAAATCCTCATTCTGCCCCTCATAAGCTGGGTGACCTTGGGCAGGTCACAGTCCTCTCTGAGCTTACATGTCCTTGTCTGCAAAGTGAGGGCAGAGGTACTACCTGGGTGGCTGCTGGGGAAGGGGGCTATGAGCCTGATGCTTTCTATGCCTACCTGCCCTCAGCTCCTGTATGACAGCCCCAAGGCGCGGCAGGAGGTGGACCACCACTGGCAGGCCTCTGGCGGTCCCCACATTGTGCGCATCTTGGATGTGTATGAGAACATGCATCACAGCAAGCGCTGTCTCCTCATCGTCATGGAATGGTATGCCAGCCCACCCTGCCTTGGCTCCTCACTGCTGCCTCTGTGGCCCCCAGGCTCCCACCATTCTTTTAGGAGCCCTCTCTGTTCTTCAGATAGCGGCTCCCAGAGGCACCTCAGAGTAGGAGAGGGGACAGCTGCAGGCCCTATCCATGGAGCTGTGCAGCTGGCCACAAGGGCATTCCCACAAGGGTGGGAAGGAAGCTACAGAGGCTCTAATATGGCCTCCCTGATTGTGATTTCCATTTTGTGAGGGGGGGCTGGAAGAGCTGTCAGAGAAGGCCACCAAGCCCTGAATGTGGGTGGGGGGAGATATGGGGGAGAGGAACATACATAGTCCCCTCAGCTTTCTCCTTCCTACCCAGGTTTGTGCTCCCATGGTCCCACCAGATGCTGTGAGATCAGGGCCTAGAGCCAGGAGCCAGCAGCCTCCTTCACCCCGGGCTTCTCTCTAGCACTGTGGCTCAGCCTTTCTCAGACCCTGGGTCCTGTGTCTGGGCCTCCAGTTCCTCCCTGTCTGCCTTTCAAGTTGTTCCCTCACCCTACAGGTTAGCAGCTCTTGAGTCAGATTTGGGGTTCAGATCCTGGCTCTGCTACCCACTAGCTGTGTGACCTTGAGCAGCTACTGACCTCTCTAAATCTTTGTAACTTCCATGTAAAATTTGGAGGAAAATCTTTATGTAGCATTCACCCTGTGCTTGACTCTAGTCTAAGTGCTTCATGTGTATTGCTTATTCAATCTTCATAACTCTGTGAGGTTGATGCCATAATCCCCATTTTACGAAAGAGGAAGCTGAGGCACAGAGAGGTGAGGGGACCAGCCCAGGGTCACACAGCAGTGTACACAAAGGGTTTGCCCAGGGCACAGCACATAGTAGGTGCTCAGAAAACGGTGGTCATGATGACAATAATTAACATCTCATTCCTCATTTGGGGAAACTGAGACTTGGATGGGGGTGGGGCTGCTCAAGTCTCAGCCAGGTAGGGGCAGTGCCACTGGGAACACAGGGACTCCCTGGTGAGATCTGAGCCCACTATCCTTCTTTAGTTCTAAGAGTTCAGCTCAACCCACCCAAGCTGACAACTCTGCATGCACCAGGCTCCGCAAGGCACAGGGAGGCTGACAGTGACTGTTCCCCAGGGAAAGAGCAGCAGGGCCTGAGGCCTGGGCCCAAGATTCAGGGCAGGGGCAGGTTGATGCCTGATTCTCCTGCTCCCTGCTTACAATCACCTCCTCTTACAGCATGGAAGGCGGTGAGTTGTTCAGCAGGATTCAGGAGCGTGGCGACCAGGCTTTCACTGAGAGAGGTACGTGCATGCAGCTGGAGCAGTAGGGGGATTTAGGCTAAGATAGATCACACAGAGTTGCTGTGTGATGCTGGGCAAGGCCTGGCTCCTCTCTGTGCCTCAGTCTCCCCAGCTGAACAAGAGAGTGTGGGACAGAGTGCCCATACCCCAAGGGGTTCTGTAAGTCTGTGACACCTTGTCGGAGACAGACTCTCCACGGCCTGGGGATGGAGGCCTCAAAGCCTCTTGGTGCCACCCAGCAGTTGAGCTGGAGAAGGTAGCCCAGGCCTGAGGGAAGAGGTCCAGGTGGGCTGGGAGCATCCCCAGAGACTAGGGGGACTGAGGTGGGGGTATGGTATGGGGGTCCTGGGTGGCAGGAGTGCTGTCACCATCTTATGCTGTTCCGGGGGGATGATAGAGAGGGGATCCCCAAGCTGCGTGACTTTTGACTGGCATCACTGACCACCTCCTCTGTGTCTGCAGAAGCTGCAGAGATCATGCGAGATATTGGTACTGCCATCCAGTTTCTGCACAGCCAGAACATCGCCCACAGAGATGTCAAGGTAAGGCTCCAGGACCCAGGTTGGGGGACCAGGGAAGGGAGTACCATCCACAATTCCTGATGGCTCCCAGCACCCACTAGATGGAAGCCAAGTTTCTTGGTTGGCACTCAAGGCCTCTGCCTCCTGGCCCAGACTGCTCCTCTCAGCCTCTTCTCCCATGTTCTAGCATACTCATTCTGCTCTTGCCACATGGGCCTCCTTGTTTCTTTCAAACACTATGTAATCCCAATAGCCATAAGAATAACTGACTGCCTACCTCAGGCCAGTAGGCCCTGACAAGCATCTCGTTTAATCCTCACCTAACCCTGTGAGGTATGTGCAATTACCCATTTTACAGATGAGGAAACTGAGGCTCAGAGATTAAGTGTTTTGCCCAAGGCTGCAGTTGCTGCACTGGGATTCATGCATTCATTTGTTCATTCAGCAAGGATTTTTGTGAACATGTAATGTGCCAGGCCTCAGACAGGGGCTGCTTGACACTGTTGGGACTTCTGTGAAGTAACAGTCATAGTTTCAATAGACTAGGCCCTCTAACACCAGCATTTTAAGGGAAAGAAGCCATTTGCTGGGAGGCAAGGAGGAAGGAGCAGAGGTAGTCCCAGTTTCTGGGCCTGCTTGCCCTTTCAGTGGATGGGTTCCAGAGATGTTCTTGAGTCTTAGCTCTCCAAATTTCCTATCCACGGAGGACTGGGTCTTAGAGGTCATCAGGATCAGATGGATGAAATGCAAACTGAGGCAGCCCTGCATACACATGCATGCACGTACCAGCCACCATCAGAGCAGAAGCTGCAAGTCCTGGGCCCTCTGCCCCAGGCCTAGCGCATTGCCTCCCTAGGCTTATTTCCTCCTGAGACTGGGCAGAGGAGAGCTGAGGGTCCAGCTGCTACATCAGGTCCTTCCTCTGGCTGAGCACTGCCAACCCATCCAGTTAACCTTTGATTCTGGATACATGTAGAGTCATGACAGACTCACCTTCTGAACCCTTGCTTTATTTTGGCCCTGGCTTCCTTTTTTTCCCAAGGAGAGAAAAGCCTTCTGCAGAGGAGATTTTCCCTTGTGTAGACTAAACCCGCTTCCCTGTTTTTGTCCCAATCCAAGGTCAGATCATCAAAAGAACCTGAGAAATAGCCTTCACTGGCTCCAGACTGGAACTCCATCCAACATCAGATCCTTTTACCCCAGCTCTGTTTCGGGGTCCCTCCTGCTCCTCTCCATGAGCTTAGGTCTACACATTCATTAAAAACCAGCTTCGAGGCTGCCTCCTCCATGCAGACCTCCCCACTGCCCTCATCCCTCAGGCTTCTCTGTGTTCTGCAACCAGGAAGAACTGCCTCTGTGCAGTTCCTGGGGCCTAGGCAGTGGGGCCTTCTCCCTGAGCAACCTCAGGTACGGATGCTCTGCTGGCTCATTCTCGGTTGGGTACAGAACATGTGCTTGGCAACACTGGTTCATGAGCAGCCTCCCTTCCCCTAGAACCCTCATTTTGGCATTTCATGGCAGCATCACCAACTCAGTCTCAGAAGTTCCTGTCCCTGGGCTCTCTGTGGCACTTGGTTATTCACAGCCTTGACGGAACACCTGCCTCAGTTTCCCCTCTGTGGAAGGAGGTATCACCTCCCAGCCACCTTGGTCTTTCATATTTGGCCCATGTTGTTGGTGGCCAAGGCCCAGGTCTTTTTAATGAGATGGACCTGGCTCCTCCTGCATCGATTAGGGCAAGATGGGGAGGAAGTCTGGCTGAGGATCAGCTTGGGACTCTGCCCCCACCTGGTGCCTAACTCCAGACCAATGTTTTTTCTTCCTGGCCTAGCCTGAAAACCTGCTGTACACATCCAAGGAGAAAGATGCAGTACTCAAACTCACTGACTTTGGCTTTGCCAAGGAGACCACCCAAAATGCCCTGCAGACACCCTGCTACACTCCCTATTATGTGGGTGAGTCCTTGGGACATGGTTTGTACCTCCCTACCCCCATTGGACCTTGCTGTGGTCTGGGGCAGCCAGCGGATTATAGAAGCCAAAGGGTTAAAGCCCAGTAAGGAGGGAGGGGGGCACTATCTATGTGGAGGTGGTGATGTGGAGGGCCGGAGGCTGCAAAAATATTCTCCCAAACTTCAGCTTCTGCTTTTGAAAATAGATCCAGGAAAATTCTGGCTGTGGCCTGTGAGCTGAATGACATCACAGCAGCTCTAAATATATACGTGATAAAAGGCTGCCATCAGCTCAGGACGGAGCCCAACCGTGGTTGTTTTTCTCTGGTTTCTATCTTCCTGGGATTCATATTCAGAAAGTGGGCAGGGCTTTCCTCCTACATTAGAAGTCTACAGGGTACCAGCCACCTGCCTTGTGGGAGACGGTCCCTTGGGCCAGGGCATGGACGGGACTTGGGGGTGTGCACATACTCATCCTTCCTGGAAAAGCTCCCTGCTCCCCTGGGAGTGGGCAGCCCCCAGACCTGGAAGAGCCCCTTCTGAAAGTGCCCCTTACCTGAGTGCGGTGATGACTCACCTTACAGAGGGCTCTTCTCCCTCAGGAGAGGTCTTCCAAGACAGCTGTTTAAGGGGTGGGAAGCCCCCTAAGACAGCTGCAATGGCACTCCTTTTACCAGGACATGTTTTGCAGTATTTTGACTTAGGAATCTTCTGGCCTACCCATCTCATTGCACAGATGGGAAAACCAGACCAAGGCCCCATGGAACAGTAGCTAAGCTGACATTGGAACCCTCCTTGCCCATGACCTAGGCTGTATGATCAGGGAGGCAAGGACCCAGGGCAACTGGTGGGCTGAGGCCCTCTCGCCTATAGCAGGACCCCACTAAGCCCCAGACTGGCCTTCTCTCTCTCTCCTCCCTCACCAAAGCTGAGTCTGGCCCAAAGGAGCTAGGAGGCTATCATTCCTTATAGCCCAGCCTAAAAGTGAGTTAATTTTTTCCAGAAGTTATTTTTCCTCTCCCAACTTCACACACATGCTGCCTTCCCAGAAGGTGCCAGACACCAGTCTGCTCTGCCCCCCACCTCCCCAGCCTGGGCACCTGCTCCCACCTTGCTCAGGCTTCAGGCTTCCACCTGGGCTCCAAGACCCTTGGGGCTGAGAGCTCTCCTGTGCCCTCTGCCATGGTAGCTCCTGAGGTCCTGGGTCCAGAGAAGTATGACAAGTCATGTGACATGTGGTCCCTGGGCGTCATCATGTACATCCTGTGAGTACCACTGCCTCTACCTCCTGCACCCCCTGTGTATCCTCAGTTCCACTTCTGCTCCCCACACAACCTTGGTGAGGGGCTTGACCCAGTCACTCCTCATGTAGGCTGCCCTTCCCTTCTGATCATGGGATACCCCTCCGTCAGGCTGCCTGAAGGCCCCTCCATGCCAAGGGCAGTAGGCGTATATGAGATGAGCCTGGGAGTCCAGAGGGCTGGTATTATTCCTATGGTGTCTGGCTGTCTATCTCCCTAGTCAGGGACTTGGGGAGGAGAATGGCTCCACTCTGATGCTGCCCCCACACCTGTACCGAATGACCTCTGCCCTTCCCCAGCCTGTGCGGCTTCCCGCCCTTCTACTCCAACACGGGCCAGGCCATCTCCCCAGGGATGAAGAAGAGGATCCGCCTGGGCCAGTATGGCTTCCCCAATCCTGAATGGTCGGAGGTCTCTGAAGATGGTGAGTGAACCTCTCTGCCCCAGCTTGCCCCACTGAACCCCATCAGCTTTCATTCTGGGAGACACCACTTTGGTGTCAAACCGATTTGTGTTCAACTCCTTACTCCCCCACATCCCAGCTGTGTGACCCTAGGCAAGTCACCTAATCTTTCTGAACCTCAGTTTCTATATCTGCCAAATGGGCTCAAAACTTGCCTCCTCAAAACTTCCTCTAACTCCTGTCCCTCATTCTTATTTTCCCTTTGGGGACCACAAACAAGTCTGCCCTATGTGTTGTCTATTGCTGATTAACAAATTACCCTGAATACTTAGTTGTTTAAAACAAGAAGCAGTGACTTGTTTCTGTGGGTTAGGAATTTGGGAGCATATGCAGAGCTCATGGTCTATGTAAAGAGATGGGGGGACAACAGGCTCTGAGGAACTCTGCAACCTCACCACTCCCCTCTCTTCCCCAGCCAAGCAGCTGATCCGTCTCCTGCTGAAGACAGACCCCACAGAGAGGCTGACCATCACGCAGTTCATGAACCATCCCTGGATCAATGTGAGCGCCTCCTAATCCTGTGATGGGCAGGGTGGTGAGCTGGAGCAGGGCTGCCAGGCAGGAGGCTGATAGCTCTGGAGGCCCTGGTGTGGGCCACAAATGTGTAGTAGTGCCTCACCTACACCCTGACTTTACCACTGCTCCAGTCAGCCTCCTATATCTCCCTGAGCCTCAGTTTCCTCATTTGACACTGGGAGAAAGGGAGTGGGTTGGGGCGCCAGTGCTGTCCCAGGTGCCTGCAGATTCTAATCCATGGGCTTGGGGCTCCTTCCAGCAATCAATGGTGGTGCCACAGACCCCACTTCACACAGCCCGAGTGCTACAGGAAGACAAAGACCACTGGGATGAAGTCAAGGTGGGTGGACTCTGCCTCAGTCTCCCTGCAGGTTCCAGGGTTTTGGAAAAAGGGATTCCAGGGTAATGGCTACCCAGAACTTGGGTCTTTGGCCCCTTCCTCATACCTTGAACACAGGGTGTTAGTGACTGTACCAGTGGTCCAGCCATGGCACTCAGAGCATTGGGCTGCACTACCCCATTCAGAGTGGTGCTCCTGACTCACTCCCTCAATGAAGAGGTGCTTTGGGCCAGGGGCTCATTGAAGGAGCTTTGGCCCCAAGCTTTGGCCATAACCCCTTTTATCATCTATGACATTTGGGAGGGTGGTCAGCCTGGTTTTAGGCTCAGCAGAGGTCAGGTTTGAGCATATGGAGCAGCAGCTCAGAGCCCTGGGGCTCCCAGGGAACAATCTTCAGGCCCCCGTGCCTTGGGTGCCCAATAAGATGGCCTTCCCTGCAGGCCCTGTGGTTCTGAGTGGGTAACATTGATCCAGGTCCCTGTCCTATTTACCCTTGGTATGGTCACAGGGAGTCACTAATACTTTCTGTGCCTTAGTGGATAAACTCAGTGTCCACAAAAAGGACTGTAGTGAGGGTTATGTGACTCAAAGGAATGAGCCCAGTCCTGGGCACAAAGCGGGCACTTGGGCCGCAAAGGTTGTCACTGCCATCACTGATATTACTAAGCAGCTGCCCAGGCAGGAGGGTGATGGCTCTTGAGGTCAGTACATCCTGACCTCCCTAACACCTGTCCATAGGAGGAGATGACCAGTGCTCTGGCAACCATGCGGGTGGACTACGACCAGGTGAAGATCAAGGACCTGAAGACCTCTAACAACCGGCTCCTCAACAAGCGGAGAAAGAAGCAAGGAGGTGGCTCCTTGGCCTCACAGGGCTGCAACAACCAGTAGCTCCTGGGGTCTTGAAAGAGTCAGCCTCTCAGCCTGGGGGACAGACTGGAGTGTGCTGAGACCCTGACCCACAGCATCCAGGGTCATTTTTTTAACAAGAGGATTATTTTGTTGTGTTTTAATGTATCACTTGGAACTTCAGGATGGGGGACCATGACCCCAAACCTCCTTCAGAGCCCCAGAGAGGGGCCAGAGCCTAGGGGCCAGGGAGCCACCTGCTGCAGCTGCAGCCCCTTTTGCCAGAGTGGCCTGAGTGAGCCAGGGCTCAGTCCTGCCCTAGGGCATGGCCTTAGACTTCTAGACCACTAGGAGTTGTGGCTGCGTTTCCCTCCTTCCATGGAGACATCCCTCTGTAGGATGGGCAGATGGGCCTGGCCTTGGGAAAGGTGGCTGGCCATTGGTTGCCATGGTGGCCAGGGACAGAGTTGCTGTCTGTGAATGCTGGGAGTGAGAAGGGGCAATTGAGGGTCCGCCTCTGCCTTCTTGGGGAGGCTGGTCTCCCTTACACTGCTTGCCCCTCTCAGGCTCCCCTGTCTTTGGTCTCCTTGAGGCTGCAAGGTCAGTCTGCCTGCCTCCTGTGTGGTTCAGCCCTGTCTTGCTGGAAACCCATGCCACAGGGCCCTTGGAGCTCTCCCTCCACAGAGTCCCTGGGCTCAGCCATCCTGTTACTACCTACCTACCCAAAGAGTGGCCTCTCATCTCAACTGAGGGTGGGAGGTGTTTTTAATCCTTTTCTACTTTGGAAAATGTCACTGTGACAAAAGCCAGTACAGTTCTTCTGTCCCCACCTGCTCATTGGATCCCAAGCAGGACTCCATAATGGTTCATCCTCCACTCTGTCCTGGTAGATGGTAGGGGCTGTCTCCTGGTGTGTTTTTGTGAGAGTGGATGGCTGGGGGCAAGGTCAAGAGGCTCCCCATTAATCAGGGGTCTCTTTCTATATTCTGGGTCAGACATGAGGCTGCTGACTAATGCTTAGAGGGTCTGGTCCTGGCTTCAGCCTGAGTCAGAGCAGAGAGGATTCCTTCCTTGCTGGTCCAGGCTTACCCAGACTCCCCTGCCCAGGGTAGCCTCTGGGTGTTGAGTGCCTGATATGGGCCTGACAAATGCCTGACACCCAGCCAGGTTCCTGGTTCCTGACCCCTCTCTCACTGGCTGGGAAACCCCAGACTATGTCTGATAGGACAACACTGCTGAATTTTACATCCAGATATTAATAAACATCATTTTGGCATTTTCCCCTGCCTCCTGGGTTTCTCTTTGTTTACGCAAGTGGACAAAAGTGGCCAAAGGACAGCTGCTCACACCCACTAGTGATTTCACCCCTCCTCGAGAGGGTGCCTCAGGCCTGGTAAACATGCCAGGCCGAGTCCAGGGCCACTGTGGCCTCACCAGGCGTGGAAAGGTCAGAAGAGCTGAGAGATGGCAGCTGCCCCATGCCCCCAGCTCTGTGCTGCCCTGGTGCACTGCGTATGTGACACCCACCTCCCGCCCATGTGTGCCAGCATCTTCCCACAGTGGCCACCCCCAGTTGCATGCCAGCCTGCTGAAGGGCGGGCAGAGTGCCTACTGCAGCGCTGAGCTATTTTCAGAAGCTGCCAGATTTCATTTGGCAGTGAGAATGTCGGGGAGGGGGCGGGACGCTGGAGACTGTCTTTTTTCTACTCCAGCAACAGAGCACTCTCAGCCCTTGGGAGCCCTTGTGGGCAGCCTCGACGGGGGTCCTGACTGTGGCATGTTCCCCCAGTTCCTATCTTGAAAAGTCCCAGTTTTCCAAGAACTCATCTGGCACCCACAGCGCTCCCTCCTCCATCCCCTTCCCCTCAGGGAGTGGGGGAGGGTGTGGAGGTGTTAGAAGGCAGGGATAAGCACACACTGCTGAGATGTGCTGCTTCCTAGCCTGGAGACCTTGGATAAGTCCCCCAGCTTTCCCACCTCAATTTCCTCAACTGTGTAGTGGGGATGATAGTGCCCACCCTGTAGAATCATCTGAGGGATCTGGGCAAATGCTGTGTGTGAAGTACTTAGTGGGATTCCTGGTGCATAATTAATACCCAGCACCCATTTGCCACCCCAGCATCCTTAGCCATCAGGAAGGAGAGAAGTACCTAAAGTTTCTCAAGGGAAGAACAATCCAGCCCCAAATCTACCTCTGGGACTTTCCACCCAGAAAATTAGGCCTCCTCTACCTATGGGGTCTCACTTCCAAGGGCCTGCTCTCCAGAGCAGCATCATATGGATTTCCTGGGCCTCAGTTCCAGCCCTGGGCTTTAAAGAGAGGGGCCAACTCTTCTGAAGGGCCCCTGGCATCCCCAGATGAATTCTGGGGGCCTCACAAAGCCTGTGGTTTAAACCAACCCTCGTTGTGTACTCTGTCCAGTGAAAAGCTGGTCAGATGCAAAGGTGGATAGAGTCTGTCTAGTCACAAAGCTGTAGGGGAGCAGACAGACTCCTTCACTTGGCTACTGAGCACCACTGTGCCTGAGACCTGTGTTGGGTGCCAGGCAGGCACTCATGAGGGAGAAGGACAAAATATCACACAAATAAGTGTTGAATCATGGGATTGATATGGTCTATGAAGGAAGGAAGTGGCTTGAGAAGAAGATGTCATAGGGCAATTTAAACCAAAGAGGGAATTGATGTGTCCCAGTGGCTAGGGAGAGTGCCTGATAAGTTACAGGATTGAAGGCAGAACTGCGGAGACCAGGGCCTTAGGGACAGAGGGACTCTGTACTCTTCAGCTCTGCCTGTCTGTGCTTCTCCCTGGGGCTGGCTTGGATCTTCCGCCTGCACAGCCTTCTCCATGTGCAAGACCACCAGAGCGGCAGCCCCAGAGGGAGGCACCTGCTCAGATGTCTGTATGCCAGTCCCAGGCAAGGATTCTTATTGGTAATTGCTGTTGTGGGGGAGGAGCATGAACCTTCCTGTGACTAGGTAGGGGGTGGGGGGGAGGTGGGCGGGCATGCAGTAGAGGTAGTTAGCAGAGGAGAGGATGGAAGGATTGCCCCAATATCTCCCACATCTGCTTGGCCACTTCTAAGAGCCCATGAGGAGCCTGGACCAGCAACAAGCTCAACCCAGGTCCTGGCCCCTTGATCTCTGGCATCAGGTGCAGCTCTCACAAGCCAGGGCCTCAGTGTGGCTGTCTGTGAAATGGGAGCAAATTCCTGACAATCAGTTGGTATCAGGTGAGCTAAGAAGCCAAATGGCCACACATTCACATCCACCTGCTCAGACACAGGCATTTGCATGGGCTCCGTGGAGCTTCCCTGGGAGCTTTCAATAAAGAATCCATAAGAGGTAGACATGTGTGCACGTGTGTGTGTGTGTGTGACATTTCTTGCTAGTGATGTTCCCCCTGACCCAGCTGACAGCAGAGTTCTCTGTCTTGCAAACCTGGTGCTGGCTGGCTTCCAGCGGCCTGGCTCATTGCTATTCCACACCAGCCCCTCTCCGCCCTCAATTCAGCCCCCCCACTGCAGTTTCAGAATTGAGCCTCAAAATGCAGCTTGCTGCAACCTCTGCAGAGATCTCAATGCTTCCAGGCCTGCTTGAAACCCTCTCTCACTGGCAGGCATGGGGAGGGGGCGCAGGACCTGGGTAGCTATCTCTGGAATCGGCTGTCTTGGGCTGAGCCTTTACATCACAGCTCACAGCTGCCCGCAGACCCAGGATAAAATTCTTCCCTTTGTCCTTCTGGGATCCAGCATATTCACCCTTTGGAATGGAGGCCAGCAGGCAGGCAAGGGTCTGGGAAGCCCACCTCCCACTCTGTGTGTGGTGGGGTGGGGTTGGGTTATTTAGTTTAGAGCCAGGAGACTTGAGCTTTGGTTTACATGAGGCCTTGGGCAAGGCTGTTCCACTTTTTGAGGCTCCCCATCAGTAAAATGAGACATTGATTAATCAAGGCCAGATCATTTTGGCATCCTTGGCAGACATGCTGCCATCAGTTGATGAATTGTGACAATGCTCTATGGTCTCATGTACTTTGCTGGACCTCAGTTTTCTTTTCTTTTTCAATTTCCTTTTTGGGAGGGGCCTCAGTTTTCTTATCTCTTAAATGAGAGTAATCCTCACAAGAGTGGGCAGGGTTGCAGTGAAGAAGGGGAGAGGAGTGGCCAAGCCCAAAGGCCTTGGTCACTAGTGCAGCCCAAGTGTCTGCTAGGTGACACACCAAGAAGCCAAGACTCTGCCAGTTCTGCCCTCTCTCCCTTTCCCCTGGCCAGGAGAAGGCAGCCAGTGACTCAAGGGAACCAACTTCCTGGAGTTCAGAGCAGCTGGTCAGGGCAGGTTAACTGGGGTTTGGGGCCACCTGATGGTCACCCAGATGAGCATTCAGTAGATGCCTACTGTGTGCCAGAGCCTGAGGAAGTTGTGGTCCTGCCTGGGTGGAGAAGAAGACCACAACCTCATAATGAACAGCTGCCATTTACTGAGTATCTACTGTGTGCGAGGACTCTGCTGGGGCTTTACATGGATCATCTCACTTAGTCCTCACATTCCCATCTTACAGATGGAGAAACTGAGCCCCAACCTCTTAGCTACTGCTATTTTAGCTGGAGGAGGTCAGAGGAAGGAATGTTCCTTTTGGCTGGGGAGAATCATAAAAGGCTTCCCAGAGGTGGTGACATGTAAATCTGAAGGGCAAGCCAGATTTGGATAGACAAAGATTTGGGAAAAGGGCATTCCAGCTGGCAGGTATGGGGTGAGGTAAGGCAAGGAGGCAGGAATGGGATGTACCTGTGTGAAGAACAGAAAACAAGTCTCCTTATTGGGTGAGAGGCAGCCATGGCAAGGTGGTCTCTCATTTCCTCATCCCATCTCCTGTAGGAGTCAGGGTGGGAACCTCAGGGGTGAGACACTGGGCATCTGCCAGCAGCTTCTCCCTCTTAGTTCCCAGGGCAATCTTATGCATGGTGGATTCATCCCCTCCCCACATCCACATTTGCCTCCCCTGAAGATATACCCGGTTTTTGATGCTAGTTTGTCAAACAATCTGTCCACCTCCTCTTGCTGCGGTGGCATTTTCAAGTGGCTCCAGAGTTGGTTGTCAGGGGCCAGATCTTTTCACATCGGACTCCCCAGACCCCCAGAATGTGGTTGAGGAGTCCTAGGGTCCTCCACCCCTGCTTCCAACAGAGCTATTTAGTATATTGGAGTTTCTCCTGAGATTTAATTTGAACAAGAGTTTATGTGCTTAAAAATAGTTTATGGATCACTGACCTAGGCACTTAACAAAATTTATCTCAAATCCTGCAGGTGGGCATTATGATCCCATTTTACAGGTGAGAAACCAAGGCTCAGAGTGGCTAAGTAGCTTGCTGAGGTCCATGACTGGGCTCTGACGTGGCAAACTGGCTACAAGATGGCCCTTTCTCCCTCTGTCCCTGCCCTCAAAGAGTCCAGACTCCACGGGGACAGGCAGAGAACAGCCTCTGCACTGTCTGGTGGGCTGCATCTGAGTGCTAACAAGAGGAATAGAGATGACCAGGTGATCACTACTCTCTTATGCAGGCTTGCTTTCCTGTTTCTGACGGGGAGTTTAGAGAAAGTGGGGGCAAAGAGGAGGTGGGGATGAGGAGGCATTGGAGAACCTGCCTTATCCCCATAAACCTGCGCCTGCTGCAGGGGCGGTGTGGATAAAGCAGATTACACCCCCATCCCCACCCCAGCCTTCATCTATATTTATAGGAAACTAGGGAGACCAGCAAGCCAATCCACCCTTAGATCTGGCAGAGATTTTCTATGCAGGGGTGAGGTAGGCCCTTCAGCTACCGCCTTGGAGCAGCTCCCCAGTGCAGAGACCCTCCCCAGCACAGCCTCACTTCCAGGTGATGGGACCTTGACTCATGAGCTATGTCTCCCAACCTGGGCTGCTGGGGCTGGATGGAGGTCTCAGGGCCCACCGACAAATGGCCAGGTGAGTGAGGGGCTGGGCCACCCAGCTCTGGGCCTGGCTTGCTCTGGTCACACATTGGAGCCCATGTTTTGAGCACCTAGGGTGAGCCAGGAATATCTCACACAAGACCTCGTTTACACTTCTGTTCTTCCATTAGCCCTCCTGGGTAGGGGATATGCCCATCTTGCAGACGAAGTCACTGAGGCTTGAGTGGCACCATGATAAAGTGCCCAGGTTCCTACATGTGGAGTGTGGCAGGGCCAGGGTCTGAACTTGGGGGCATGGGGCTCTATAATCCCCTCCCTGACAAGAAGGCCGGCCCTGCCCAAAGAGTCGCAACCGGGTCAGACCCCTTCCCTGACCTGGCCTAGCTGGACGTGTCACAAACATGCCCCTCACTTCCCCTGATCTTCTGTGCCCCTGGCTGCCAGAGGAAGGACTCTTAGGGGTGACCTCCCATGTAACCTCTGGCCTCTGAACCTGGGCAGGGAGTGCCAGGCACCTCTCAGCATGTTTTAAGGTCAGAGTACTTCCCTGCAGATGAGACGGAAGTTCAGCCAGCTCACACAGCCTGCCATCCCCTCCCAGCTCTGCTCTGTGACCTTGGATAACTCCCTTAACTTCTCCGAGCCCATCTCCTCATTAGAACATGTGGACCATGACACCTGTCCCTGGGCTATGAGACTGTAAAAGGTAAGGCATGATGTCCTGCAGAGCTCTCAGCATGTCATAGGTCCTGAAAAATGTCACCTTACACAAGAGACTGTGGGTATGATGGTATATTGGGAAGTATTGAGTTGTAGGCTAAAGCCTTGAGAAAGGAGGCTGTCTTCCTGGAAAGAGCTCAGTCAGAGTTCCTGTCTGATAGAGCTGTCCACCAGCCCTTGGGGCCTCCTTCTCTGAAGGTCCCTGCCAGGCCAGGGCCTAGCAGGCTCTGCAGTGGGGCTGGCCAGGGCTGCTGGGGGTGACAGGTGAGGCAGAGGAGGCTCTGCCCAATGGCAGCCAGGCAGGCCCAGAGAACCCCTCCTCACAGGGTTATGAAGGAATCCAGGGATTGTGGGGCACATGGCTGGTCACCACACTGGCCAGATGAGGGGATGGGCTGGCCCAGAGTGTCTACTGTGAGCAGGCCTCCTTGGGCTATTGGCTGGGGCAAGCTAAGTAGATGGGACTCCTTCTCTAATGACAGAGCCCATAGCCAAAGTGGGATAACAGACAGGGACTTGAGGGTCAGTGTAGGTCTCTGAGAAGGGGACACTCAGCTGAGGGTGAACTACAAGAAGTTGGCTCTAAGAAGAGCACGAGGAAGGGCATCCCAGGCAGAGAGAAGAGCAAGTGCAAAGGCCCTGGGGCTGAAAAGAACTTCAAGTATCTGAGGAGCATAAATGAGTGCAATATGGAGAGTGCCGGTCTGGTCCAGCCTCCCTTGGATGGAAGTGAGTGTGTGGGCAGCCTTATGGGGCCCCAGGAAATTGGGCTTTTGGGAAGTGCCTTTCTCTAGGCTCTGCCACTGACCACCCAGAACAGGGTCTGGCCTAGAGCTCAGGACTGCCTGGCCAGATGTAAATCAGCCCTCACCTGGCCCTCAGCTCTATAGATGGAACATCAGCTCCTGAGATGGCTTTAATATCTAATTGTTGGCAATAAATTGAACCCACTAAACTGTAGATGCAAAGCTTGCTGGGGCTGTTAACATCAGCAAAGCCAGTGGCCATGTCTGTTTCCACACTGAGAAGATGCAATAAGATATAACTCACCTCTGGAGATAGATTCTGATCTAGAGAGAGATAGGGCCCTGCCCTCTGGACCTAGGAGAGAGGAGTGTCAATTCCTCTTAGTGAGCTCCTGTAACTGGGATTCAATCTTATTGGAGTTACATGAATGCTTGGGTGGAAGATCCTGGGGTGGGGGTGTGCAGAGATTCTCAGTAATAGTCATATACAATAATCTCAGCCAGCAGGAGACAAAGCTCTTCTTTTTCTAGCCCCTGAGTCGATGCAAACCAGGGGCCTATGCTGGGAGCACTGCCAAGGGATGAGGGGACCCCAAGGTATTCTTTCCAGGACAGGCACCCCTCCTCCCACGCCTGCCCTTCAGGGCCTGACCTTGGAAGGTTTTCTTCCCTCTATTGCTCTGGAGGTCAGGTGGCTTTCTTCAGAGAGCTAATTTCATGGAATAACTCCTGCCCACCTGAAGCTGGGAGGGCTGCCTGGAGGAAGCAAAGATGTATTGGGTGGGAGGAGGTTTAGGGGAAGGGCAGGCAGCCAGGTTCTGCCCTCTAGGAGGAAGGTGGCCAGAAGTCATCCAAGGTCACAAAGAAGGTTAGTAGTGGAGCTGTGAACAAAAGAAGGCTCCCTGGAGATGGCCCTAAATTTGGGGGCAGGGGTGAGGGCATCATGACTGGAGGGACCTAGAAGAGCCTATGGGTTCCAACTTCAGGGATTCTGATGTTTCCTCCTCAAAGTCCAATTACATGGAGGGAAAAGTGGTGCTTTTTGGGCCTCTGCACTTTCTTGCCTCTGTATGTGCCCTCCTGGACTGGCCAAACCCAGGCTTCTAAGGACGGGAGTGGATCCAGGAACAGCGAAAGTCAACACAGATGGGATGGGTGGGCAGTGCTAGATAGACCATGAGAAGGTCAGAGCCAGAAAGTGCCTTATTGCATTTAATTCCCATTTTATAAAGGAGAAAATTGAGGCTTACAAGCCAGTCTCTCAGCCTAGACTGCCTGCCCCCATGTGTGCAGCCTCCCTGTCTGCTAGTGTGCCCACCTTCCTTTCTGTGGCCCAAGAGTCCTGCTCAGGTCCTCCTGGCTCTCACCTTCTTCCGCAGAGCTGTTTTCCCTCTCTGCTTGTTCCTAAATAGGACTTTATCAGTGACTGTGCCTAGGGCCTCCATGGCTCTTAATTAGGCTTCCTTGGATTTCCTTTCCAGAGGCTTTTGGGTGAGGGGGCCATCAGTGCTTGGCACTGGGATCAGGTATAAGGGCGTCTGCTGTGGCAGAGAGAAGGGCAGGAGTGCAGGGAGGCTGGGGGTGCTGGGCTGCCAGGGCCTAGAGAGCCTGGAGGCCTGGAGGGTACAAGTCACCACCAGCCCCTGGCTCACACCCACTCTTGGTTAGAGTCTTCTCCTTGACAAGCCCTCCCTAGGGCATTCTTAAACAAGCCCCAGGTCTTTGTCCAGGGAAGCCAAACAATTCTCATGCTGCCAGCCCTCTGGGTCGCCCCTGCCCTGGGATTTCCTTTCTGCTGGAAGGAAGAGGGAAAACTCACATTATGGATGCTAGAACCCTCAGTTCATGAAACCCTGGCAACAGTCCTAAGAGGCGGGTGCCCTTCTCACCGATTTCCCAGTTGAAAGCCCGTCTGATGTAGCAGGTCTGCTCAGGCTCCACAGCCTGTGCTAGTCCCTTGACCCCAGGGTGCACCTGGCCCTGTCAGAACTTCCCTGGAGCCTCCACTTTGAGAACCTGCCTCAGCCTGGATGGCACTTACATTTACTAAAGGCTCCTTGAGTAATGCTGCTACAGCTTAGTTTGGGGACCTTGGCCCCAGCTGGCCACCCCTAGTAGTCTCTCACTGGCCAGAGGTTGCCAGGACCAAGGGCCACCGTCACTTCCCTTACTGCTCAAGAAGCCCTTGGGATTCTCTCTGCATCTAGACAAGAGTTCAGAAATGTAGGCCATATCCTAGAGGTGGAGTCGGGGGAGGAAAGCCGCCTCTACTGCCCTCTCCTCCAAAGTATCTTCCACAGCTTCCAGACTTATCCCCATGGATGTCATGGTCCTAGGTCTGGTACTGCCTATTACAGGTTCTGCAGAAGGTTGAAGGTCAGTCCCTCAAAGACTGTGGATGCTGCTCTTTCCTGGTACAGAAAAGGGGTTTTGGTGTCAGGGAACACCTGGAGCTCTGGGACTGGCTGCTGTGCATGACCTTGAGCAAGTCTCTTCTCCTCTTTGGAATCTCAGTTTCCTTGCCTGTAAAATGGCCACAATGATGCTTACAGGGTTCTTGGGAAGATTCAACGTGAGAACATATGAGAAAACACCCTAATCAGAGTCTGCTGCTCCAAGAGTTGAGTTACTCCAACTCAACTGGAGGGAGTGAGGGGCCCTGAACCATTTCTAGTGTGAGGAAGCAAGAAGGATCTACAGGGGAGATGGCATCTGCTCTGACAGAGAGGGTTAGGCTAGCTAGGAGTCCAGAGGCTCCTATGTCCTGCCAAGGCCTCTACAGTACAGATAGTGAGGGTGGTGTGCCATTTACCCAGAAGAGTTTCTAATAGTCAAAATCTTGGGGTCCAGGGAGCCAGGAGAAAACAATGTTGGGAGGCCAGCAGCCAGCCTGGAGGTAGGAGAGAGTAGGTGGAGGCAGCAGGAGATGGATTCCTCTTCTCCAAAGGCCACACATGTGCTCCCAAACTTGAGTCATCCCTCAGGCCTTGGGTGTTGGGGAGTCAGTCTCCCACCCTCTGCCTCCAGGACCAGTTGACAGGGATGAGGAAGCTTCAGATTTGGTGAGGGCCAAGGACCACCTCCCAAGCACAAGACAAACCCTGAGGGTAGTGCCTGGTTCTAGGCCCAAGGAGGGAAGATTTCAGCCCCCTGTTCTAGCCTCATTCTCTGGCAGTCTTGGTTCATCTCCTTGAGCACAGATCTACACCCCCTCCTGCTCTCCAGGCTGGATTTCTGAGCCCAGCAGCCGGAGCCTTGCTTGGATCTGATGAATGAATCATATCAAATACATGCAGTATGCTCCCAGGTCTGACTGAACCCGCTTCTCCAGAGCTATGGAAACATCCACACCTTGGTTCTCACAAGGAGTAGCAGAGGGTCTGTGATGGGCTTTAAGAACAGCCCATAGGTTTGTCAACTGGTCACTGTTATGGTCAAACAAGCAGCTTCCAAGGTTTGTTTTTGAGGTATAATTTATATAAAGTGAAATCTTAAGTGTAAAGTTAGATAATTTTAAACTAATGGATATACTCATGTAACCAGGATCCCAGTCAGGATATAGAGCATTTCCATCACCTCAGAAAGTTCCCAGTAACCCCCCACTGTGGATGCTGATCTGATTTCTATCACCATAGGTAAGTTTTGTCTATTATAAGAAGTTCATATAAATGGAATGATACAGGATGGAAGTATGTAGCTTTTTGTGTCTGGCTTCTTTTGCTTCTTCTTGAGATTCATCTATGTTGTTGTGTTAGTAGTTCTTTCCCTTTTATTGTTCTCTTTTATTGCTGAGTAATATTCCATTTTATGAATATACCACAATTTGGTGCTTATTGGGTTATTCCAGTTTTTGACTATTATGACAAAAGCTGTTATGAACATTCATGTACAAATCTTTGGACTTGTGGATATATGCTTTCATTTCTTTTGGGTAAATACTTGGGACTGAAATGGCTAGTAAATACCTAGAAGTGAAATTTCTGGAAATACATTAAGTGTATGTTTAACTTTTTGAGAAGCTGCCAAATTTCAAGAGTGATTGTGTCATTTTACATTCCCACAAGTAATTTATGATACTTTTGGTTGTTCCACATTCTCATCAACATTTGGTGTTATTAGTCTTTTTATCTTAGCTATTCTGATGGATGTGTAGTGGTATTTCATGGTAGTTTTAGTTTGCATTTCCCTAATGATTAATGATGTTGAGGACTTTTTTGTGTGATTATCGGAGCCATTCATGTATCTGCTCAAGTCTTTAGCTTATTTTCAAACATTGGGTTGTTTGCCTTTTTATTATTGAGTTGTAGGAGTTCTTTATATATTCTGGATATACACCCATTGTCATATGTATGTGTTGGGAATGTTTTCTTGTACACTATGGCTTACCTACTCATTTTCTTTCTTTCTTTTTTTTTTTTTTTTTGTGGGGAAGACCAGCCCTGAGCTAACATCTGTTGCCAATCCTCCCCTTTTTTTGCTGAGGAAGACTGGCCCTGGGCTAACATCTGTGCCCATCTTCCTCCACTTTATATGGGATGCCACCACGGTATGGCTGACAGGCAGTGTGTTGGCGGGCGCCCGGGATCCGAACTCGTGAACCCCGGGCTGCCAAGCACGACCTAAACCACTGTGCCACTGGGCCGGCCCCCCCTACTCATTTTCTTAATGGTGCTTTTGATGAGCAGTTTTTAGTTTTCTTGAAGTTGAATTTATTATTTTTTTTCTTTTATAAGTAGTGCTTTCTATGTTGTCTCTAAGAAATCTCTACTTATCTCAAGGTCACAAACATATCCTTCCATGTTTTTTTTTTCGTTTCTGGAATCTGTATAATTTTAGCTTTTACCTTTTGGGCCATGATCCATCCGTAATTGATTTTTGAGTATGGTGGGAGCTCAGGACTGAGGTTTGTATTTTTCTATATGGATATCTAGGCAGCACCATTCTTGAAGAAAAATAAATACTTCTTTCCCTGTTGAATTGCTATGGCACTCATCAAAAATCACTTGACTGTATATGTGTGGGTCTAGTTCTGGACTCTATTTTCTTCCATTGCTCACCTGGTTGTCTATATATTTGCCAATACCATCCTGTTTTGATTACATTCAATCCAGGAACATGGCATATCTTTTTGTTTATTTACGTCTTCTTTAATTTTCCTTAGCATTATTTTATAGTCTTGCACATCTTGCATTACATTAATTGCTAGTATTTTTAGTTTTGGGATGCTACTGTAAGTATAATTTTAAAAAATTTAAATTTCCCAATAGTTTATGAAAATACAATAGATTTTATGTATTAATCCTGTATTCTATGACATTGCTAAATTTACTTATTAGTTCTAGTAGTTTTCTACATTCACAATAATGTTTTCTGTGAATAATGACAGCTTTATGTCTTCTTTTCCAATTTTTATGCCTTTATTTTTCTTGCATGTGCAGTGGCTGGGACTTCTAATACAACGTAGAATAGCAGTGGTGAGAGCAGAGTAAGACTGAATAAGTAACTGAGGCTTTGTTTCTCGGGAGGCCATTCTTTTGACTGGAGGAATGACATACTGTGATTTATACTTTAAAAAAATTCCTCTGGCTTCCTAGGAAGAATTGTAGGGGCAAAAGTGGAAGCAGGGAGACCCACAAGAAGGCTGCAGAATTCTTGTGAGGGAGGGAGGTGGTTTGGCTTGGGATGACAGGAGATCTGGGATGTATCTGGAGTTGGAGTCATAGAACTCAATGTGGATGGATGTAGGGGAAGGAGAGGGGCACCAAGGATGACTGCTAGAGTGTTAGAGTGTTGCCTTGAGCTGCTTGGGAGATGGAGGTGCTGTCTCTTGAGATGAGGAGACTTTGGGGGGTATAGCTTTGCCCACTTTCAAGATACTATCAGATATCCATAGTGTCAGGATACAGCTGGAGTGATGAAGCCTGAGGCACAGCTTTTGGGAGATGTCATGATTTAAATGGAATCCAAAACCACAGGACCAGACAAGAGAGGAGAAAATGTATAGATAGATGAAAAGGAGACTTAACTTGGGGGCAGAGGCTGGGGAGACATGAAGGAACTAAGAAAGTAGACTGAGAGGGAACAGTGAGGTAGGAGAAAAACCAAGAGTAGTTTTTTGGAAGTCTCTTGATGCAAATGTTCCAAGAAAGGGATGGTCTCTGTGTTGGATGCTACTAAGCAGAAAAAGTAGGACAAGGACAGAGAAACAACCATCAGATTTCCATCACAGACATCCTTCGTTGCCTTAACACGGGTTTTTCAGCGGAGTGATAGGGGTGGAAGCCCAACTGGAGAGGTGGGAGCTGAAGATATCGAAGTGGAGGCAGTGAGTGCAGTGAAGGGGAGTGGCAACCTTTCTTCAAGCACCCAGTGAGGAGCCTTGAGGAGCTCTGCTCATCTGCTGAGGGACCAAAGCCCTCACTGGCCATGGAGAGAGAGAAAAATGGGTCCTGTCTTCTGGAAGTCAGGGCCTGGGCCAGCCAGGGTGGATGAGTGGACCAGACAGGTTGGGGAGAGAGGAGAGAATGAAGCAGGCACAAGAATCCAAGCCCAATACTGTCCCTGCCTGTCTATCACGAGAGCCCAGCTTCAAAAAATCCTCCATGCTCATCACCAGGAGGGATGAGCTCTGAGAAGAGTGGGAGGGTAGACTCCAGAGTGCAGGGCAGCCAGTGCTGCGCAGCTCCATGTCCTGCCTATGTGGGTTATTTTCCTGAGAAAGCTGCACTGCTTTATACAGGTAAGTTTGTCAGAAAAGCAACACAAACTCATTGGGAAATTGCAGAAAAGAGAGAAAGGTTTGCTTCTTGGTATATTTTACTCTGGTTTATTTCTACATGCAATTGTTTTTGCATAATTATAACCATGTTGTGAACAGAGTTTTGGGCCTGATTATTTTTCACCGAATGTTACAAAATAGGCATTCTCCATGTTGATATATAGCTTTCATTGTCATTACTAATTGCATGGGGTAATGCCCCATGTTCAATTAATTCATCCCCTACTGGTGGTCATTTGGATTACTTTCAATATTTATAGACGGTATTGCATTCAATATCTATGTGAGTGGAGCTTTTTTCCCTTGATCCTTTTTCACAAAACTAACCTTTTTGGGGTTTGTGATACCCACTTGCCATATTGCTGGTGGGGGGTCAACTAGACCCACCCCACTGAGAAACACTACATACAGCAGCCTACTCTCATATTCCTAACTGCACACTGTCATTTAAAATTTTTCTTTTTATTTGATGGGACAAAGAGAAGATTTCATTGAAGCTTCAGTCTGTCTTTCTTTGACAGTTAGAGAAGATGCTCATTCTCCCATTTGTTCATTTACTGGTTCTATTTCTCCTCATGGGAAGGAGCAGATCCTAGCAAGTGACCTGCACTTGTCCCTTTCCTAGTGGGCTCTCCCAGTGGCTCACCAGGCCCTGCCAGGGCCATCCTTACCCACTGCAGTGATCCAAGGTCAAACCTTTGTATCTTCCTGAACTGTCCTCCCCCACCCTTCCAGCCAGGTTTCATGGTCACCTTCTTCCTCCTGAAGGCCTCAAGTAATCCCTGCTACTGGGTTTTCAGTGCCACTTCCCAAGGCCAGACCCACATCCTCATATCAGGGAACCACGGAATGGTCACAGGAGCTTCTCAGCCTGCCCCGTATATTCTCCTCTAAGCCATCATCGACTGGCCACTTCCCCTGGACCTGGCAGAGCCTTTGCGAAACACACCTTGACTGACTGACCAATGTAGTCTCTACCGTCTGCTAGGAATTCTCTGTTGTCTGCCTCCATCCACCTGCCACCTCCTCCAAAGAAATCTTGGGCTCTGGTCACACTGGTCTTGCTGCTGCTTTTCCTGTGTCTTTGCTTCTTCTTCTCTCTGTGCCTTGGTTTGTGAGACCTCCATTAAGAGTGCCGCCCTTTATTCCTGAGCCATGTTCAACCAAACTCATCCTCTGAGACCGTGCCTTCTCAGCCAAGCCTTCCTGGATTTTTCTGGTCTACTTGGCCTCCCTGGCTCTGAATGTCCATATCATTTATAGTCTATAGGAGTTCTTTCAGAGGGCCCTCAATAGGTAGTCCCCTTTCCCCAATCCAACTTCTGAACAAGTACAGAAATAAAAACCCATATAGAGGCCAAAGCATCACCTTCTTCCTTGATGAAGGCTGAGGGGAGAAAGCAGCTTAGTGTGAGGTCAAATGGGCCTGTGAACTGAGCCCAGAATTATGACTCCCTCTCTGCCCCCCAGTCTCACTTGCTCTGAGTGAGTGAGGCTGGGGTATCAGAGCCAATGGAGACCAGCACATGGAAGGGAGCATTGGGAATGAGAAATCCACCACCCTCAGTTCATACCCCAGGAAGAAGTGCTGAATCCTGTCGAATTAGGATGTAATTACTTTCTGTGGGTTTTTTTTTTTTTTTTGCTTCAACTCCATCGTGAGCTCCTTAAGGCTAAGGTATGCAGAGCTTTTTGTCCTCACAATGCTTCCAAATTGGTGAAGAGGACTTGCTCTTAGCAAGCCCTTCCCCCTCCATGCATACCCACCCCAGCTAAGTCTGAAATTCTATTTCGAGGGCCTCATTTCCCTTTTGATACTGGCCTGAATAGATGGAGACTCTATGGGAGCAGGCAGGGACGTAACCACTGTCATTCACTTAGGCCTCAGTCAGGAGAGTAAGAGGCACTTTCCTGAGAGCAGGCTTCCGTGGGGATGCAGGGTGTGGGGGCACAATTGCTCTTGGTGCCATTGTACTAGGAATGAGAAGAGAGCCAAACAAGCAGTTGGGATGGCACAGACTTGCCTTAACTCACAACTGTGCTGAGAGCCTCCTTTGGGCCTTTACTGGACTGATTGATAAATGATTGGGTCATTCAAGACCTGGGGGATTAATTATTTTGGGCTAGGCAGGGCATCCCATGGACAGAGCCAGGTTACAAACTCCACTGCCTCGTTGGCTGCTGCTTTCCAGAAGAATTTGAGCCCTCACACAATTTGGAGCCCACCTGGTAATGCCCGGGTTTCAGAGCTGTGGGTGCACACACATCATTGCACCATGTAGTGTTAGAAAAAGACTTCTCTAAAAATACCCACCAAGGAATATTTAATTTGATAGCAAGACTGTGACTAATACATGAAACAGAGAGAATCTATGTGACAAGACACAGTACAATAATGGGGAGAAATTCATGTTTGACCTTTAAACCAGTGCAAAATGAAACAGATCTAAGCCTTGGCAGCTGAGGACCCTGTGGATCTAGGGAAACTGGCTCTGAGCAGGAGATATGATGGTTATGGAGAAGAACCGAGGGGATGTGTGGTTCTCAGGGGTGTTGCATCACGGAAATATCCCAGGGAAATCAATATCTTTTGGTGTTAAATAGAAAGAAGGGGCTGGTGCTGAGCTAAGCACTGGCTGGTGAGAGGTGGATACGGGAGGCCAGCCCAGCTGAATGAGGATGACTGAACCAGCTCTCACAGGCTGACTTGGAGGAGAGGCAGGTTCCTCAAATGTAAGGAGACCCAGCATTTGTGGGAAGCAATCTGAGCCGGAGGGGAGGGGAGCGAGGTTCTAATGTTGAGTGAACATTTACCCTGTGCTAGGCTCTGTGTTGACAGCTTCGCAGGCATTATCCTCATAAGCATCCCTGATGTAAAAGCCATTACTATTCCCACTTGGCAGAAGAGGAAACTGAGGTCAGAGAGGTTAAGCTAGTTGCCTGGGATCACCCACCTGGAAAATGTCTGGAGCTGGATATGAACCCAGAGCCTTCAAGCTCTATTCGCTGTTGCTAGGTCACTTAAAACTTGAAAAAGCTCAAGGGCTGGCAGTTGCCTAGTGACAGGTTAAGCTTAGGGCAGGCTAAGTGTGGGTTGTGGTTTCAGCAGGGGCCACCTGGTGATGAGTTCTCAGGAAAAATTGCCATGACTCCTGGCATGGTATGTTTCTGGATCAGGATCACTTAACTTCTCTTATCATTCCATAATTCATGGCTGCATATTATAAATTCTGATCCATCACCCTCACTGCTAACTGGAGAACAAAATAGTCTCCATTTCTTAGAGTTGCTCCTCCTCAGTGGCAACAATGGTAAGTGCTGGTCCTGCTGCTCCCCAGGTCAGGGTCCTGCATGTTCCGAGTACACATCCAAGGTGTGCTCTCAGGAGAGTTCTTTGAAGATGTTTTTTTGCATCCTCAACTAAATTTTCCTCAAGGAAGAGATCAGCAGTGGTCCCTGATCAGATTCAGGGCCAGCTGTTTCTTGGCAAGCTTGGTGATTTTCTTTCCCTAGACCCTTAGCATGGGCAGGGCTGTGGGTGACAAACAAGGTTTTGAGATCACAATTGAAGCAGTGGGGCCCAGAACCCCTCCTAGACTCTGGAGACTTGGCTCTGCCAGGAGATAAGCTACTCTTCCCCTCTGAGCCTGGGAGATGAAGGCTGAGCCTATGCTTAGGTGTGCCATCTTAAGAATCAAGGAGGGATTGGCTCAAAGGGGAAGTCTGGAGTGGTCCTGGGTGAGGAGTGGTTCTGCACAGCCTTTGTTGGGTGCTTGGAGAATTGGGGAATGTACAATGGTGCCTCTGAGCCCAGCACTCAAGGGAATGGGCCTTTGCCTAGGTTGTTCCCCTAACAAGCCCAGGATCTCCTTGAGGGGCCCGGTCTTAGGGCCTGGTCTTACTTGCATCTCTCATCTCTGCTTCTGACCCAAAGCTTGGCAATGGTTGGTGCCCCAGTGTTATGGGACCCCCAAGACCTGGCCCTGCCTCCCACTTCAGCCACATTTCTCTCACACTCTCCACTTACTTGCTTGCTTACTCATCACATCCTGGTCACCTTGGCCTTTCCATTCCTCAGATACATTAAGCTTCTTCCTCCCAGACCTACCTCCCCAAATGCTGCACCCTCTGCCTATAGTTCTTTCTTTCCTTTACTTGGCTGATTCATCTGCAATGTCAGGTTCCAGTTTAAACATCATTTCCTCCAGGAAGTCTTCCCTGACTTACCAAACTAGGTCAGGCCCCTTGGTGGATGCTCTTTTTGTACACTGCACTCTTCTGTCCTACTACTTATGTCTCTAATTAGAGATTCACTTGTGTGATAATTGGTTCAGTGTCTCTTCTCACTAACTAGATGGTAAACTTTGTGACGGGAAAGACCGTGAACACCTTCTGCTCTGAACCTGGTCCATAATAGGTGCTCAATAAATATCTGGTGAATGAATAATTAAAATTTCCCACACTTCAAGGTGAAAAGTATGAGGAGCTGGTGGGAATAGAGTCTCAGTTACCTTTCTAGCCCCAGCCCCACAGCAAATCAGAGATGAGGTAGGTGGTGCCACACCAAACAAACAGGCTTTGTTTTGCACCTAACTCAAGTGAATTGGTGAAGGCATTGCAATTGGTTGCTTTTTATGTGTAGAGAAATTACCTCTGTCCTGATTTGCAATATCTGTGCTATTTTGGGCTGTTTTTCTCTTTTGGGCCTATTTTTATTGGAGCAATAATTTCACCATTTGGCTACACAGAGGCCCAATTAATATTACAAATATGGTCCCATAAAATTCACATCTTGACATTAGAACGTTTTGTTGCTAATTACTCTCCAAGGTTTTTAATTTCAATTCCTCCTTTGTGACTTAGTGCAGAAATTCAAGGGCACAGTTATTTCCCCCAGAGGGAAAGGGGAACTAAGTAATGCCAAGTTTCTATCTACTTGCCCTTCCTTCCAGGGGGTGTCTTGTTTTTGATTGTATTCTCTTCCCATTTTCCTGGCCAGAAACAAACAATAAACAAACAGAAACTGTATTGGAACAAAGATATAAATTTCTGCAAAAAAAAGCACTTATTCATTAATGTATTCATTCAAACAATGTTTACTGAGTGCCTACTATGTGTTAGATCCTGTGTGATAGGCACTAAGGACACCAAAAAGAATACAGTACGGCACTGTCTCCAGGTAACCCATAGTCTTGAGGGGGCAGGAAGGAAGTGCTGAGGAGCCTGTGACATATCTGGGGGTGTTTCTCCTGATGGGGTTGGATAGCTACAGCCCATCCAGAAGTGCCATATCAGTCACCAGCAGTTGAAATCAGGGAAGTATTGGTCATTTCTCTCTTGAAAAACCCTGGCTAACTGCAAGGAATCTGCATTTTAACAATATTTTGAATGGGTTGATAAAATAGGAACAGATGGTTGAAGTTTGTCATTTTAGGGAAAATAATGAAATATTGCACTGCTTAATCTGTCTCTTTTTCACACTCTTCTGTATCCCCTCCCCACCACAAAGATATTCAGATGCAACAAAATTTAAAGCAAAATACTGATAGTAATCTTCTTAGTCACTTAGGTCTCTTCACCTGAAAGAACCCTAATTTTGTCAGCTATCTCTGTGTTAAGCTTTATTCCAATGTTGCCTCCTGAAAACATAAGGGGCAGTAGTGAAGTGAAACTAGCTTGGGTGTCTCTCTGCCATGAAGAAAACTAGCTCTGCAGATGCTTTCTTAACCAGAGCAGACCCACTTCTAGAGGAACCCAGCAGGGCAGAGAGGAGTTGGGTAACATGTGTTCCTGAGCCTCCTATCCACCTGCCCCTAGGCTGCATGTGGGCATAAGCTCTCGCTGCAGGCACATCTTGATCAAGAGAAGGCAGAATGTCACCACTATTACCTGCACTTCACTTGGACTTGCCTCTATACCCACTGCATTCTTCTGAAGTTTTCCCATCATTCTGCTTGGACAGAGCTTCAGATGAGATCACCTGCTGGGAGAAGGAAGTGAGTGCTGCTTTAGCACCACGGCCAGAAACTCTTGGGAGAACAAGCATCATGTGTCACTTGCCTACTGCTTGCTGAATTCAGTAGCAAGAAGGAAGCTCCTGGAGAAACGTCTTTGTGGCCACACATTGTTTTATGAACTGAGTCATCAGACTGGCTGGCTCCTTAAATGCTGCTGATTCTCCAGGCAGCAGAAAACAAGGAGAGAAGATATGAAGTGTAGCTCATCGAGCTTTGTAGACGGCCAGTCCCATTCTCCACAGGTGATGGAGGATTTATCATTATGGAGTTTGCTTATGTTAAAATTTAAGTTCCATTTAAGAGAAAAAGATGATGCCATCTACATTTCTTGTACATTATGTACTAAATCTGTTTGGTTATGGGCTATTTTTAATAGCCACCAGTCTTAAAGAATTTCCTGCTGAAAACTTGATTCCTTCCTCACTCATCAAGTTGCAATTTATCATCTGAGGTAATGAGTTTAACCCAAAAGTAATAGTGACATGTTAAGTCAAACTGTTTGCAGACTTGCTTCTTAGATAAATTGCTCTACCATGTTTATCTTTTATATGGCCACTCAGTAAGACATATCAATGAATTTTTAATTAAAGCCAATGTGCCTATATCATGGAAATTTACTCCAATTAACTCAAGTTTCTGAATTTGGAGATTTGTGACTTGCAGAAGTAAATTTCTCAGTTCTCTTTTCCAACCTATTTCATTATGGTCTCGAGAAACATACAGGCAGATCATTCATCCAAGAGTATATGTTGAATTCCTGTTAGGTGGCAGGCACTATGTTAGTCTCTGTGTGGGGTACAAATAAATGAAGAGCAATCTTTGCCACTAAAGAAGGAAACAGATGTTTGTCAATGTGAAAGGTAGACACATTTCATCTCTTGGAGGAGGGTGGGATGAGTAAGTGCTACAGGAAAGGTCCTCATGGGAGAGCAAAAATCCCCTTCAGCAGTTGTGGAAGCTTTCATGGGGAAAGTGGCCCTTGGAAGGTGAGGAGGATCTATGAGTTTTGAGAGAGGAGAGTACATGGGCTGACAAACACTGTATGCAAAGGCCCAGCTAGAGCCAGAGACTAGCAGATGTTTGTGTCTGGAGTTGGGATGGCCCTGGGGACTTCTGGGAGAGCAGTTTCCAGGAGGTGACAGGGTCAGAAACCAGACCTTCAGGACTGAGAGTCAAATGAATTTCATTGAAAAAAAAGGATCTGGAGGGATGATTCTCCTTTGAAGTCAGATAGAGAGAGGAGGGAGAGAGAGGGAATCGGGGATGAGTGTACCCACAAGGCAGGTGTTCCTGGGGACATGGAAGGAACCTGTGGAGTAGAACAGGGTGAAAATGGGAGGCAGGGAGCAACAATGGTGTGGTGGGTTCCTGGGGATCCTCAGAAGGAGCAGGCAATGAACCTGAGTGGTGATGAGAACATAAGGAAGAGTGGGTGGAGAGGAGGGGAGGGCAGGGCGCTGAGGGTCCTGATTTTCAGAGGCAAGCTGGAGGTCAGCTCAAATGCTGGGAGAGGTGAGAGCAGATTGAGAGCCTCACTCAGTTGAGTGGACTGAGAGCCTGAGGAAGGGCTCAGAGCAGATGCTGTGGGTATAGGAGAGCAGGCACATAGTCCTGCTGAAGCCTGATTCTCCATGACGTGTACTATGCCCTTTTGCTTCAACTCAAGAAAACAATCTAAATTTAGTACAAACAGGTTCTGTAGAAGTCTGGGACTTGTTAGATGCCCTCCTTCTCACCTTGGCCCCCTTTCTTTCCCCTTGGCCAGTTGGGATTAATACCCTCCCATCCCTGAGTTGAGGTGTGCAGTCGTGGATTGGGACTGTCTTCCTCTGAGGGAGCCATCATCTAAGATGGATTCAGACTGGGAACAAAAGAGTAAACTTCGGGAAAACCGGTCCTTAGCCTCTGAGACTGTCATCACATACATCAGCCAATGGAGTGGAACTAGAGGATGAAATAAGAGCTTTAAAGTTGTTCAGAAGGTCTGTGTAACTTGGCCCTACTTGCTGGATAGCTTTCTGGAGAAAGCTTAGTGGGAACGTGGCTTCATTCCATGGTACACATTTCACAGTGGCCAATGGACAGGGGTCTATTTTCCTGGAACAGTTAGCTACATAAATAAGGATTTCTCTTTTATTATGTTCTGGACCAAAAAATAAAAAAATGTGTCTAGCTATTGAGAAACCCAATCACTTACAGAACATTCTCCTGGGGCAGGATTGGGCAGCCTTCATTGGTGGGAGGAGGAGTGTATAGGTCAGGAGCTGGGAGTCTGCGGCAATAATCCAGGTGACCACAGTTAGGCCTAGGAATAGTAACCAATCATAAAGGACATTATGAAGGAAGAATCAACAAGATCCGTTGATTACCAAGCTATTCTAATATTAGTCTTATTTCCCACTTAACAAATGTGTGTCAGATGCTGGGCTGGGTGCTGAGGGACCAGAAAGGTGACGTTAACCTGGAGCTTGCTTTTTGGGAGCTGAGTCTTACGGGAGAAATAAGACACAAATGCACAGCTGGAGTCCCAGGCAAAAGAGGGAAGGATCCAGTCTGCTAGCTGCAGGATCAGGGAAGGTTTCCTCGAGGTGAGGTGCTGAGCTGGACTTTAAAGAGTAGGGGTGTCCAAGAATGATAGTGACGGATGACACTAGGGTTTTGACTTGGTAGTGCTGGTGACAGAGATGGATGGATCTGCTGGGATTAGGGCTGGGAACACCATGAGGTCCATAGGTAAGTGGAAAGGAGAAGTCCTGCAGTTGCCAGGACTATCCTGGTCTTTGATGAGTGGTTGACCTAGGGTCACAAGATGATATTTGTAGGCGTAAGCGTGAACGGATTCTTAGGGAGGACAGAAAGGAGTAAAGTTTCAGGACCTAGCCAGAAACTCAGAATGACTTGGAAAGCAGAGACCTAGGAGCAGCAGAGGCAGTGCCCAGGAAAGGAACCCCGGATCCCAAAGAGGAAGTGCCTCCTTCTAGGAAGGCTGCTGTGGTTGTTCAGGCCCAAACATTTACCGCGCAGGCCAACTCAGCGAAACAAGAACCAAGGAGGTGTCAGCTGTTTCGCCTAGAAGGCGTCCCAGAGACCCAAGAGAGAGGGCCACGACTATAGCTCACCTGGTTCTCCCGCAGCGACCACACCTTGCGGGTCCCGGAGATGTGCAGGGTGGCTCGCGGGACCTTTCCGGGGATGAGGACATGACAGCGCTGTGGGTGACACTAGGATGGGTCTGAAAACGGTATCGTTCCCCCGCTTCCCAGCTCTCCCCTCTCCGACTAGGGGGGCCGTGACGATCTCGGCGTGCCTGGCAGAAGGCACTGGAGGCGGAAGCCCGTGGGGGCCGAGGGCCTCCCACCAGTCCATCCCTGCCTACTCCATACTTTGCTGCCCTAGGTGCGCCGAGGAACCAGTCCTGACCCCCGCGGGGCCGTCCAATCCCCTCCCGCGTATTTCCCTCCTCTGGCGCGCGGCGGAGGCGCGTGGGCTCGCGCGCGGGCTCGGGCGGCGCGAGCCCTGGCCGCGCGAGACCCCGCGCGCCAAGGAGTGGCGCATGCGCGGGCGTCCTGCGAGCCCGCTGAAGAGAGCCGAGCCGCGGCGGCGCCGGGAGCCAAGCAGCGGAGCTGTGAGGAGCCGAGCGGCGGCGCGGGAGCGGCGGCGTCGGACAGGTGGCGAGCCCTCACCCGCACCGCCCGGGACTGCGGGCCGCCTGCAGAGCCTCGCGGTCCAGACGTGGCGGCGGCATCTCGGACGGTCTGTGAGGGATGCGACGCCCACTGCCCCGCGCCGCTTGACCGCCCCCCCCCTCGGCTCGCGGTGCGCCACAGCGGGGCCCGCGGTCGTCCCCGCCGCGTTGTCGCCTGGCCGCCGCGCTAGCGGGGCCGCGCCCGGCCCGGCCATGTGGACCCCCACGGAGGAAGAGAAATACGGCGTAGGTAGGTGAGGCTCTGGCCTGGCCGCGGTGGGGGTTCCGGGGACGCGCCCGTGCTCTCGGCCCCCTGTCGGCCCCGCCTTGTTTCGCTCCCGCGCGCCCCCGCCCCTGCCCGCAGGCTGCGCGGCCTCGGCGCGGGGTGGGCGCGGGGCGGAGGCGGCGCGGGCGCGGGGGTGGGAGTGGGTCTCCCGGCGCGGGGAGGGCGGCAGGGGGCGCTGGCGGCGCGGCGTCGGCAGGTGCGGCCGGCGGGAGGGGCGGGCAAGGCCCCAGTGGCTGCCAGAGGTTTGTAGCGTGGGGCGCAGGGCAGCTTTACTCAAGAAGCCAAATTCTGGGAATCTGTTTTTGCCACTCCCAAACCTCAATTTTAATGAGTTTCCGCAGCTGAGTTGATGAGCCCGATGACTATTTTTGGACTGGAGCCTCACAAATAAAAGGATAAAAAACATTGACATCATTTTCTCAGTTCACAGTTTTGCAGACATTTGAGTACAAATGTTGGATCCGTTTTGATTTGTTTTGCCTTTAGTATTAGAAATAATTACCTTACAATGGGAAGTGTTTTTGGACATGTCCCAGTGTTAAGGTTAGTGTATTATAGTCACAGTTTAGTTAAAAAAACCTCCGTTTTTAGATGAGACCGTTATTCCTCTTAGAATCTTCTTTATATCTGTTACAAGTGTGAAACTCTAGACGCTAAGTAATGTTTATAACATTCAACTTCTTTAAAAAATATTCAATAATTTTAGGGATTAAATGTTAGTTTTACTTTTATAATGTTAGTGTTTTGTGGTAATTACATGATAGAAGAGTTCAGCCACCTTGGATTATTGTAAGTCATCTGTCATTTTGTTCAGTTAGAAACAGATTTGAAATATTGAGTGTACAGGCTTTTTTTTTCCCTCTAAGCATGTAATGGAAAACTGTAGGTAGGGAATCTGTCTAAACATAAATTTTTGTTTCCCATTTTTTACTGCAGTTCAATCAAGATTTATTTAGTTCACAATTCACTACAAAATAACTTTTTAAACTGGCAGTAGTAACAAACATTTACGTATACCATCAGGCAGGTTATCATGTGAAATTGAATTTATTTAAATTTAAGGATCTGTAGAGAGATCTTCTATGCTGGTAGAAAATCTTGTTTTGAAAGGTAACGTTCTGAAGTTTTTAATTAGCTATGCTATCATGGCATGATAACATGCTAGGATGGAAGTGATAAAAGAAGTAGCCCTAGTCTCTGTTGAGAAGGAATTGGGAAATGATGCAAAGAGCCGGGAATATTTTACTTTTTCTCTTAGAGCATTCCCTAAATACTAAATAGATTCTGTGAAATGAAAAGTTGATGGTTTATCTTCTCTATAACTTGCTCTCAGAATTGCTTAGCTAGAATAACAAATTATTGATGTGAAAATGGTCAACTGTCCAATGGCACCTAAGTAATAATTTCCTTCCTTCTGGGGAGGAACCCTTGAGTAGTGGAGTTGGCAGAGTTCTGAGTCCTGGCTTCTCTTTAGTGCTGTTGTGGGCAAGTTATTTAACATCATTTTCTTAATGTGTAAATTGGGGATAATATTTACCTACAGGGTTGTGAAAATTAAATGAGAGCATACCAAGTGCTTAATGAATGTTAATTTTTTCTTTTCCCTTCAGTACTTGGAGTAATAACAACACTAGGTATTTCCTCAGATGTATTAGTTCTGAGGAGGCAATGTAAGGTAATCAAGATAAGCATATGTGAATCTCAAAGCACTAGGATTTGGTGTGTGATTTACTTAGGAAGATGGGAAGAAATCTTGCATTCCTAGGACTGTGGGTTTAGCTGTAGAAAAATTATTTCCTGTGGAGGGGCACTGCATTGGGCACAGGGCGGGACTTAAATGCTTGTTAATTGGGAGAGACAGTTATCCTGAAGACGGCAGCTGTGATTTAGTGTAATTTAGATGCCTTTTCTGCCAAAAAAGGCAACTCAGCCTACATCTTTCACAGCTTTCTTCTTCTGTTCCTTCCTCAGTTACGACCTGAAAGTTCTTGTATAAATTGTTCAAAACTCAGGTACATTTTCTGTTCATAAGTGTGTTAGGGCTACTCTCCTAGACCTTTTCATAAAATCCAGTTCAATCTATAGCTTAAATATTGTACTTACAATGAGAAAATAGTCAATGAAAAATGGTATGTTAGCTGCATTATTTGTTTAATTGCTAGCTTGAAACCATTGTTATTCCTATGACAAAATGTTTTGAGTTTCAGCTTTGATTTTTATGACCAACTTGGAGCACAGATTTCTATCTCTGCTTGCTAAACCATAATCCTTACAGCAAGGAGGGAAAACTTATACCTACTTCCCACCAATTTGGAGAAATTGCTTGGGTGTTGGTAAGGGAAGGAGTACCCTGCTGCAGCAGTGCAAAGGAGTTTTTTCCACTGCAGTTCTTCATTTGTATTTGACATTGGTAAGGTTTTTGAGATCCTGTGGTAGTATCTCACCACCTTTTAGGTTTTTTATAATACAGGAATTCTGTACAGGTTATAACATTTTCAAATTATTTGACTTATTCACTTAGGACTAGGTGATATCTGAGCTTTCCTTTCCTTTGTAATATTCTGTGATTGACTTTGGAGGGAGGGGAGGAAACTACCCTTTTTTGAGGGTCAATGATGGCCCTGTCAGTGTGCTGGGAATTCTCACTTGTGTTATACCATGTAGATTCCCAGAGCAGTCCTAATGTTATTTTCGTTATACCAATGAAGAAACTGGATCTCAGAGGTTGTTTAGTCCTTTTTGTCCTTCAACAATAGAATATCCCCCTTAATTTTCTTTTTGGCAATGGGCAGTATTTTGTGATATACTTGACTCTCTTGCTGTCCTTCTCTGGTAGTACAAGGAGCTGTTCTTTACTGGACCCTTTAGACCATGTTCTGACTCCTTATGTCTCTTTCCCTCTTAGAGATTTTCAGTTTTCCTTTCTGTTGCCATGAACGCTTGGAAAGCCCTTCATACTTCCATTCTTTATTTTACCTTTCCAAGAAGCTTCCTCTTGTAAAGTGCATTTTGTGAGAAAAATCCAACAATTTTTTTTGTGAAATACCTATCTTTCCCCAGGTTGATTGCACCCAAACTACCAAATATAGAAACCAAAGACCAAGAAAATACTTTTCCCATCTTCTAATAGCACCAGCAGCAAACACCAGCAGCAAATAAAACATGAATGTTTATAATTAAATTCCTAAAATAGAATAGCAGCAAAGATTTGAGTGCATATGTATTAGTTTGGCATCGTAGGAGTGGAAGCTACTTCAGAAGGTCATCTTGTTTATTTTGCTGTCATAAAATACATTTTTTTAAATCAGGCCATTTGTTGCTTGTTTTTTCCTAATTCCCACTTAGTAGACCATGAAACCTTTTCCACATTACCAACCAGAATACCTTATGTTTTAGTTTTGTAATGTTACATTTATTTTTTTTTCTAATTTAAAAAGTAATGCATACTTTCTGCCCTACTTTTTTTTTTTTTTGCTGAGGAAGATTAGCCCTGAGCTAACATCTCTGCCCATCTTCCTCTATTTTGTATGTGGGATGCTGCCACAGCATGGCTTGATGAGCGGTGCGTAGGTCTGTGCCTGGATCTGAACCTGTGAATCCCGGGCCATCTGAGTGCAGCGTGCAAACTTAACCACTACACCACCGGGCCAGCCCCTCTGCCCTACTTTTACCCGATTTCCTTTTGCTTGATTTTCCCCAGATAGGAAAAAGAAAGCACTTTTTTAAAAAAAAAGCCCCAAGTCCTTAAAAGAAATTTAACTTATAAAGATCCTGTGGTGCAGAGGCATCTGAAGGTGGGGAGGGAATAGATCCATGAAACCAGATCTGAAAGAACCAGTGTTCACAAAATTTCACTAAATCTCTTGGTAAATGTGCTACAACTCAGTGAAAGAGTATGAGGGCCGTAGGCTCTTTAGTTACTTGCTCCATGAGGGAATCCCAGCCTTTGAAGCCTCTGAAAGGGCCCCGTTCTTCTGAGAGGTAAAGACATCCATTAAGGGTAGAGAAGATGTCATATACCCAGCACTTAATTTTGTTCTGAAAGAAGAGGATGTGCTCTGTGTTTTATGATCAGGAGTTTCGTGTTTACAGGGAACTTCCACATCATGATTCTATTTGAGCCTTACACCATATTATCACCTCTCCCCTGTTTTTTAAACGGATGAGAAAGAAACTTTAGCTGAGAGAAGTTGTGATTGATTTAAGATACTTAAGCCAGTAAATGCTGAGGTGAGATTTGAACCCAGGGCTTTGGGATTCTAAGCCAAAGCTGCTTTCGTTACACCATGGTGCCTCTGAAAGAAATTTGTCAGTAGTGTGTGTCTCTGGTTCAAAAGGTAAGGCATTCACTGCAGACTTTTAAATTTAAACTGGGTAGTTACATTTAAGGAATTTTATTTCTATGTTAAACATTTTTATAAGATAATATAGTATTTGCTTTTCTGCTTCTGAATGTGATGATTTGCGTTGATAATGAATACAGATTCAGGGCATGACAAGTCAGAAGGCAGGTTTTTAAACGGTCCTGAGGAGTATGTTGGGTATTGTTGTTTTCTTTTTAAGATACTGTTAGTAGGGAGGAAAGAAGTTGAATTTAGCAAACATTTGTTAAGTGCCTTCTCAAACCAAAAGGTCTTGGTTTTGATCTGTCATTCTGTAAAGCAAACAGGAAATAATCAACAGGACATTATCAACATTTTGAATAGAAAAGTGAGTATGTAACAATATTTTATAGCCTATTCAAATGTTACAGTTCATTTTATCATACAGTGTTCTAAGAATGTGCTTTAGAAACATTAAGCTAAATTGTAAACATGACATCATTTTCTATCGAGCATTTTTAGATGCATTCGGAGGCATGACAGTCTCAAAAGAATGGTCCTCGAGGTTGAAAGTACTTTATATTCATACCATATTTTTACATTGGTGCTTACTTTAATTTTTAATAGTATGTAATTTGAATCTTTTTGAATTCTTGAGTCTGTTCTTGATAAGAAATTATTCCCAATGTGTAAGCATTTTTGGATATGCTGTATTTGGGTTTTAATTCCAATGTTATGCTTTTACTCTAATGAACCTGTTTATGAGTAGGCTCTGAAGACTTTCATAACCTCTCTTGACAGATTTGGTATGAAAAAGCATGATTTTTTTTTTCACATAAAGGCTCTGGGAGCTTAAAAAATTTTTGTAAATACATTGCCAGATTATTTTAGTTGTGGCCCAGGTACTTGCAGTTGATTTGCTATATCACACATTAGGATACTCTAGTGAAGATAATTACTATGTTGGGAAATGTCATTCAGAAGCTTCCTGTTTTCCTATTTATCTACAATGGAATAAAATCCCAGCCTCCTGCTGCCATCTGTTTCTCCCTCTCTCTTCAAGACTCATTCATGAGCTCTTGCTGATTGATGAGGGAGGACCAAAACTGATGGAAGAATTAGTAGATGATAAATGCAGAACTTTATATTATAGACTTAGTATCATACCTCAGACAGACGTCTATTTGGCCTTTATTCAAATACATCTAAGGACAGTGCCCTCACCACTTTTTGGGACAGCTCATTGTATTGTTAGACAGTTGTGATTAGAACATTCTTATTGAATAGAATAGACTCCCTGTAATTTCTTATATGTCCATGTTCTTGTCTACATATAAATAATTTGCATCATAGCCCTTCAGTAATTCATAAAATTTTAGAAATGTAAGGGATCTTAGAGATAATATGGTTTAAGGCTCCAGAACTATGTAAGACTAGTTGGAATAGCTAACATTCATTGTTTACTGTGTGCCCAGCACTTTCGTGTTATGGCTCAAATTTGCTTTCAGCCTCATCTGGGGACCTATTTGTACTTTACACTTTAGCCAAACTGAACTTTCCCCAAGTCCTTCCATCTGGGCTTCATTATACCAGTGCTGCCATGTGCCAGGACTATGTGCTACCTGTTAAACACTTGTTATTTGCTGCATCATGTCTTTGTTCATATTATTCCTTCTACATGGGGGCTTTTTCCCTGTCTTCATCTCTCCAATTCTTTCCTATCTGTCAAGGCTCCTTTCATATATTGCTATCTTTGTATATCTTTTTCTAGACCTTCGACCATACCCCTCTCTTTCTCCAACCAGATAGATTTTATTCTTTTAAATTCTATTATACTTTGTGCCTTACAGTGATATATTTATTTTATCCTCTTCCATCAGACTAATGTCTTTCCAACTTTTGAGTATGATCTACAATAAAAAAATGTTTAAAATTATATCTTATGTGTGTATACATATATATATATGAGAAAGTTAAAGTTTCATGATATAGTACTTACTGTGTATTTTGTACAGTGTACTCTGATATTTTCTATTCATTTCTATTTCATTAAAAAATATTGTTGGTGACTCAGTTGATTTTGTGACCCATGGTTAAAAAAACACTGCTTTAGGCTATAAATTCTTAAAAGTAAGGATTGTGCCATATTTATCTTTGTATATTCTTGACAGATGTAACTCAGTACCAGGCATGTAGAAGGTTTTATACACATATATGTAGCATTGAATTGGACATTTTTTGTTAATGTGGCGTAAAGCCTGATTTTTGGAGACTTTTGAAGTGCCATTTCACACTGATTACTCAGATTGAATTTATAACAACTAAACTCTAGGTTTTATTTCATATGAACTGAAGTCAAGCTAGATCTCCTCCATCTTGAATTTGTATGATAATAAACATAAATGTAAAATTTTAGTTTCATTTTTAAAAAGATTTTACATTTATTTCCATTATGTTTCATTGATGGGAGCATATTTGGCTTGCCTCTGTTGGTCCTAAGTTGGGGGGGGGGGCGGCGACTAGATGTATTTGGCTCATCAGTACATCCTATCAAGTCTTCTTGAAGCTTGAGTTTGTGATCCCATGTATTATCTTTTATTTGAACCTTTATCTACACAATTGATAAACCTGTCTTCTGTCTTTTTCCAGGTGACTGATAAAAGTGTTGAACAGAATCAGAAAACATTTTATTATCTAGAGGGAAGTGTCCAGTTTATAAGAAAGTAGATTTTATTGTGTTGTGTTTTGAATATAAATTATCTGGATCACTTATTGAACATTTCATGGCAGTGCCAGCTGTGCCACCTTTGTGAACCTGACAGTGTTTGGGGTTAGGGTGGGCTCTTGACCAGACCATGGTCTGTAGCCAAGGAGGAAAAATGCTGCTAAGAGGTCTGTGTGGCCTTAATTTTAAGCGTGGAGAGTGACAGATTTTAGCATTGAAAAGATGTTAAGTCCATTTTCATCTTTATGTATAGGAGGAAGGGTGGCACCAAACTTTTCTTGAGTTTTGTTTCTGACATTTCTCTCCACATTCCCTACACTCTAGATATTCTAGACAACTGACCTTTTTCCAGACAGGCCTATAACTTTCCTACCTTTGTTGCTTTTCTCAGATTGCTGTAATATGACAGGAATGCAGTGACTACCTTTCTCTGCCTGGGGAGTGCCAACTTAAAAAGCTCAAATGTTATCTCCTCTTTGATGCCTTCCCCAGCTCTGCCCAGTATAAATAAGCACTGCTTCTTGCTCCTACAGCAGTTGGTACCAGTCTCTAGTATGGCGCTTATCCTTTTAGATCATGCTTAATTGCATCTTCTTGCCTCAGGGGATTGAGCTTCTCCAGGACAGGAACTTTGTCCTCATGTTGGTAACTCCAGGACCTATCACATAGTGATCAATAAATGCTTAATTAGGAGTCCAGCCTAGTGAAGAGTTTTATTTTGCTTTGTTGATCTTGATAGTATTTTTTTTTTTTAGATGTGTATAGTTTTTTTTTTATTGATGTCTTAGTTTATAACACTGTGGGGTTTTAGTTGTACATTTTTGTTTGTCCGTCACCTTGTGGATGTAACCCTTCACCCCTTGTGCCCCCCCCACCCCCCTTCCCCTTGGTAACCACCAATCAGTTCTCTCTGTCCGTGTGTTCACTTATATTCCATATATGAGTGAGTTCATGCAGTGTCTGTCCTTCTCTCTCTGGCTTATTTCACTTAACATAATACCCTCTAGGTCCATCCATGTTGTTGCAAATGGGACAATTGTGTCTTTTCTTATGGCTGAGTAGTATTCCATTGTATGTATATACCACATCTTCTTTAACCAATCTTCAGTTGAGGGACACTTGGGTTGCTTCCACTTCTTGGCTATAGTGAATAATGCTGCAATGAACATAGGGGTGCATACGCCTCTTGTGATGGTTGATTTCACGTCCATTGGGTAGATGCCCAAGAGTGGTATTGCTGGATCATACGGTGTTTCTATTTTTAATTTTTTGAGGACTCTCCATACTGTTTTCCATAGAGGCTGCACCAGTTTGCATTCCCACCAGCAGTGAATGAGGGTCCCCGTTTCTCCACAACCTCTCCAGCATTTGTTGTTATTTGTCTTTGTGATTATAGCCATTCTAACCGGTGTAAGGTGATATCTCAGTGTAGTTTTGATTTGCATTTCCCTGATGATTAGTGATGTTGAACATCTTTTCATGTGTCTATTGGCCATCTGTATCTCTTCCTTGGAAAAATGTCTGTTCATCTCCTCTGCCCATTTTTTGATCGGGTTGTTTGTTTTTTTGTTGCTCAGTTGTATGAGATCTTTGTATATTACTGAGATTAATCCCTTGTCAGACAAACGATTTGCAAATATTTTCTCCCAGCTGGTGGGTTGTTTATTCATTTTGATCCTGGTTTCATTTGCCTTGTAGAAGCTCTTTAGTCTGATGAGGTCCCACTTGTTTATTTTTTCTTTTGTTTCCCTTGTCTGGGTAGACATGGAATCTGAAAGGATCCCTTTATGTCCAATCGCAATTAGCGTACTGCCTATATTTTCTTCCAGGAGTTTTATAGTTTCAGGTCTCACTTTCAGGTCTTTGATCCATTTTGAATTGATTTTTGTATATGGCGATAGGAGATGGTCTACTTTCATTCTTTTGCATGTTGCTGTCCAATCTTGATAGTATTTTAAAAGGTAGGCTGTAAATCTAATAATATTTAGTTATTAGAAATTTGTGACATCATGAATACATTGTTTTTTCTTGGCCTTTCTCTTTCTTGAGCCTGTTAGGAAGGTTTACTGCTGAGATCAAATGACTGATTTGGGTGGTAGCCTTAGGATTCCAGTATGAATTCATCTCACCTAGAGTTTCACAGTTATTACAGCAGTGATTTGGAAATCTTGTAGCAGGTAATGGGGATGCAGTTTGAGCTTACCCCAACAGTACCTCTTTCATTTGACATCTTTGGGGAAGCTGTGTTTTAGATGAGTGACTTTTCTAGAGAACTCAGTGTTAAACCTTTAAAAGCACCAAGAAAAGATTTTGCCTTTTTCTTTTGGAATTTTTTCTAAAATATAATGTATTCTATTCTTTTCTGTATTGTGAATTTAATATGTTGAATACGTTTGAGCTTTTTCTTTTTCTGTGTAACATTTCCCCTCTGATTACATAAGATATATATTCATTATAGAAATGTTGGTAAATATAGGAAGAAACACAAAAAAGAAAATAAAGATATCTTATTTTTATTACCCAGACATAAACCCTCTCAACATATTACTGTATTTTTCCAGTCTTTTTTCTTTTTATACATTTAAATAGGCATTTAAAATAAATTTAGGACCAGAGTTGTTTTGTTCTTTTTTCATCTGGCTGTGATGCTCTTAGGGAATTTGGGGGGAAATGTGGGACTCTGATTCACTGATATGTCTTGAAATAGTATTTTTGTTTTTTCTGGGTGTTCTTTCTATTTCTGTATATTTCTTTTCTTTGTAGCTATTTTGAGTATCCTTTTCCTTTTCCTGTTTGTCAGCCACTCATTGCTGTTTGCTTCTCTCCTCACCCATCCATTTGCAAGCTAGACCTGAATTGAACTTGTTCAAGAGAAACTGGGTAATGAGCTGTGTGAAAAACTAAAGCGGCTCCTTTCCTCTCCTTTGGGGATTCAGTGCCTTGTTAATGGACTCAGTCCTGTTAAAAGAACTTTCTGACTCATGGTCAAGGCTGAGCTCTGTAGAAATGCCTGTCTTTGGAACAGAGGCAGTTCTCTGGGAGTGGTAGAGCCTGCTGTAAATTTGGTCTGTGCAGAAGGCAGTTTCTCTTCTGGGTGGGTGCATGTAGACATGACATCTGCAACCGTCTTGTCATGAGGAAAACCAAGAAGGTATGGGAAAGGGAAGAAGCACTTAAGGGTTCTTGGAGCACTGTGGATGGAGGGAAGGAATCTTTTTTTTTTGTGATGAGGAAGATTAGCCCTGAGCTAATGTCTGTGCCAGTTCCTCTATTTTGTATGTGGGTCGCCGCCACAGCATGGCTGATGAATGGTGTAGGTCCACACCTGGGATCTGAACCTACGAGCACGGGCTGCTGAAGCAGAACATGCTGAACTTAACCACTATGCCACAGGACCGGCCCAGGAGGAATCTTTTGAAAAGACAATCTTTTGATGTGTCTAAACATACTGAAATATTTAAGCATGGAGACAATGGTATATGACTGTAGGTAATGATACTGTAGTTGTCCCACAAAACACTCATTGTTTTTATTGATTTGCTTTTTCAGAAACTGGCAGGTTTCTGTGTTAGGTATGTAGAGTAATGATCTGTTTTAATTGGTTAATTTTTCATCTCACTATTTAAAAATTATTTATTTAGGTAAAATAAACATAAAATGTGCATTTTACCTGTTTTAAGTGTATAATTCAGTGGCATTAAGTACATTCAAATTATTGTATGACTATCACTACTGTTTATTTCCAGAACTCTTATCATCCCAAACAGAAACTCTATACCCCTCCCTCCAGCTCCTGGTAACCTCTATTCTACTTTCTGTCTCTATGAATTTGACTACTCTGGATACCATACATAAATGAAATCATACAATATTTGTCCTGTTTCTGGCTTATGTTACTTAGCGTAATGTTTTCAAGGTTCATCCATGTTGTAGCATGTATCAGAATTTAATTCTTTTTTATGACTGAATAATATTCCATTGAATGTGTGTATATCACATTTGTTTATCCATTTATCTGTTGATGTACACGTGGGTTGTTTCCACCTTTTGGCTCTTGTGAATAAAGCTGCTGTGAACATTGGTGTGCAAGTATCTGAGTTCCTATTTTCAGTTCTCTTGGGTATATACCTGGGATTGGAATTGCTGGATCAAATGGTAATTCCATGTTGAATTTTTTGAGAAATTGCCAAACTGTTTTCCACACTAGCTGTACCATTTTACATTACCATCAGCAATGTGTGAGGGTTCCACATCCTCACCAGCACTTCTTATTTTCCTTTTTTTGATAATAGCTATCCTAATGGATGTGAAGTGGTATCTCATTGTGGTGTTGAAATGGATTTCCTTAATGATTGGTGATGTTGAGTTTCTCTTCATGTGCTTATGGGCCATCTGTATATCCTCTTTGGAGAAATATTCCATCGTGTATATATATACACCACATTTTGTTTATCCATTCTCTGTGATGGACACTCAGGTTGTTTCTACCTTTTGGCTATTGCGAATAATGCTGCAGTGAACATTTGGCATACACAGTATCTGTTTGACTCCCTGTTTTCAAATCCTTTCGGTGTATACCTAGAAGTAGAATTACTTATCATATGGTAATTCTATGTTTAGTTTTTTGAGAAAATGCCATATTGTTTTCCATAGTGTCTGTACCATTTTACATTCCCGCCAACAGTGCACAAGGATTCCAACTTCTCTACATCCTTGCACATGTTTATTTTCTATTTATTGATTGATTGATTGAGGAAGACTGGCCCTGAGCTAACATCTGTTGCCAATCCTCCTTTTTCTTTTTGCTGAGGAAGACTGGCCCTGGGCTAACATCTGTGCCCATCTTCCTCCACTTTATATGGGATGCTGCCACAGCATGGCTTGACAAGCGTTGTGTCTGTTCGCGCCTGGGATCCGAACTTGCAAACCCCAGGCCGCCGAAGCGCAGCGCATGAACTTAACTGCTTTGCCACCGGGCTGGCCCCTATTTTCTCTTTTTTAAAAAATGTTTTTGTAATAGCCCCTATTTTCTCTTTTTAAAAAAATGTTTTTGTAATAGCTATCCAAATGGATGTGAATTGCTATCTCATTGTGGTTTTGATTTTCATTTCCCTCATAATTAGTGATGTTGAGCATCTTCTCATGTGCTTTTGGCCATTGTATGTTTTCTTTGGAGAAATGTGTATTCAAGTACTTTGCCCGCTTTTAAATAGATCTTTTTTCTCTTATTAAGTTGTAGTTCTTTATATATTATGGATTTTATCCCTTATCAGATACATGGTTTGAAAATGTTTTTTCCCATCCCGTGATTTGCCTTTTCACTCTGTTATGGTGTCTTTTGGTGTACAAAAGTTTTTAATTTTGACGAAGTCTGATTTATCTATGTTTTCCTTTGTTGCCTGTGGTTTTGGTGTCATATCCAAGAAGTCATAGCCAAATCCATCATGAAATTTTTCACCTGTGTTTTCTTTGAAGAGTTTTATAATTTTAGCTTTTACATTTAGATCTTTGATCTATTTGGAGTTAATTTTTGTATATGGTGTTAGGTAAGGGTCCAACTTCATTCTTTTGTATGTGGCTATCCAGTTTTCCCAGCACCATTTGTTGAAGAGACTGTTCTTCCCCATTGAATGGTCCTAGCCCCTTAGTTCAAAGATCATTTGACTATATATTCTAGCGTTTGTTTCTGGGCTCTCAATTCTATTCTGTTGGTGTATATGTCTGTCTGTATGATAGTACCACACTGTTTTGATTACTGTAGCTTTGTGGTAGGTTTTGAAATTAGGAAGTGTGTCCTCCAACTTTGTTCTTCTTTTTCAAGATTGTTTTGTCTATTTGGGGCCCTTTGAGATTCCATATGTATTTTTCTATTTTTGCAAAAAATGCCATTGAGATATTGATAGGGATTGCATTGCATTCATAGATTGTTTTGGGTAGTGTTGTCATCTTAACAATATGAAGTCTTTCAGTCAATGACCATGGGATGTCTTTATGTTTATTTACATTGTCTTTAATTTCTTTCAACAGTGTTTTTTGTTATTTTTTAATTGATGTCTTAATAGTTTATAACACTGTGGGGTTTTAGTTGTACATTATTGTTTGTCCTTCACCATGTGGATGTAACCCTTCACCCTTTGTGCCCGCCCCCCACCCCCCTCCCCTTGGTAACCACCAATCAGTTCTCTCTGTGTGTGTTCATTTATATTCCACATATGAGTGAAATCATGTGGTGCTTGTCCTTCTCTCTCTGGCTTGTTTCACTTAACCTAATACCCTCTAGGTCCATCCATGTTGTTGCAAATGGGACAATTGTGTCTTTTCTTATGGCTGAGTAGTATTTCATTGTATGTATATACCACATCTTCTTTTAACCACTCATCAGTCGAGGGACACTGGGTTGCTTCCACTTCTTGGCTATAGTGAATAATGCTGCAATGAACATAGGGGTGCATAAGCCTCTTGGGATGGTTGATTTCATGTCCATTGGGTAGATGCCCAAGAGTGGGATTGCTGGATCATGAGGTATTTCTATTTTTAATTTTTTGAGGACTCTCCATACTGTTTTCCATAGAGGCTGCACCAGTTTGCATTCCCACCAGCAGTGAATGAGGGTCCCCGTTTCTCCACAACCTCTCCAGCATTTGTTGTTATTTGTCTTTGTGATTATAGCCATTCTAACGGTGTCAGGTGATATCTTAGTGTAGTTTTGATTTGCATTTCCCTGATGATTAGTGATGTTGAACATCTTTTCATGTGTCTATTGGCCATCTGTATCTCTTCCTTGGAAAAATGTCTGTTCATATCCTCTGCCCATTTTTTGATCGGGTTGTTTGTTTTTTTGTTGCTCAGTTGTATGAGATCTTTGTATATTACTGAGATTAATCCCTTGTCAGACAAACGATTTGCAAATATTTTCTCCCAGCTGGTGGGTTGTCTATTCATTTTGATCCTGGTTTCATTTGCCTTGTAGAAGCTCTTTAGTCTGATGAGGTCCCACTTGTTTATTTTTTCTTTTGTTTCCCTTGTCCGAGTAGACATGGAATCTGAAAGGATCCCTTTATGTCCAATCTCAATTAGTGTACTGCCTATATTTTCTTCCAGGAGTTTTATAGTTTCAGATCTCACTTTCAGGTCTTTGATCCATTTTGAATTGATTTTTGTATATGGCGATAGGAGATGGTCTACTTTCATCCTTTTGCATGTTGCTGTCCAGTTTTCCCAGCACCATTTATTGAAGAGACTTCCCTCTCTCCATTGTATGTTCTTTGCTCCTTTGTCGAAGATTAGCTGTCCATAGGTGTGTGGTTTTATTTCTGGGCTTTCAATTCTATTCCGTTGATCTGTGTGTCTATTCTTGTACCAGTACCATGCTGTTTTGATTGCTATAGCTTTATAGTATATTTTGAAATCAGGGATTATGATGCCTCCAGCTTTGTTCTTTTTTTTTCAGAATTGCTTTAGCTATTTGGGGTCTTTTGTTGCCCCATACGAATTTCAGTAGTTTTTGTTCTATTACCGTGAAGAATGACGTTGGGATTCTGATTGGGATTGCATTGAATTTGTAGATTGCTTTAGGTAGAATGGACATTTTTTTTTTTTTTTTGTGGGGAAGACCAGCCCTGAGATAACATCTGTTGCCAATCCTCCCCTTTTTGCTGAGGAAGACTGGCCCTGGGCTAACATCTGTGCCCATCTTCCTCCACTTTATATGGGATGCCACCACGGCATGGCTGACAGGCAGTGTGTCGGCGGGCGCCCGGGATCCGAACTCACGAACCTCGGGCTGCCAAGCGCGAACTAAACTGCTGCGCCACCGGGCGGCCCTAGAATGGACATTTTAACTATATTTATTCTTCCAATCCATGTGCATGGAATATTTTTCCATTTCTTTATGTCTTCCTTGATTTCTTTCAATAGTGTCTTATAGGTTTGATTGTATAGGTCTTTTACCTCCTTGGTTAAATTTATTCCTAGATATTTTATTCTTTTTGTTGCAATTGTAAATGGGATTGTCTTTTTGAGTTCTCTTTCTGTTAGTTCATCGTTAATGTATAGAAATGCAATTGATTTTTGTAAGTTGATTTTATACCCTGCCACTTTGCTATAGTTGTTGATTATTTCTAGTAGTTTTCCAATGGATTTTTTTGGGTTTTCTATGTATAAATCATGTCGTCTGCAAATAGTGAGAGTTTCACTTCTTCATTGCCTATTTGGAGTCCTTTTATTCCTTTTTCTTGCCTAATTGCTCTGGCCAGAACGTCCAGTACTATGTTGAATAGGAGCGGTGAGAGTGGGCACCCTTGTCTTGTTCCTGACCTCAAAGGGATGGCTTTCAGTTTTTCCCCATTGAGTAGGATGTTTGCTGTAGGTTTGTCATATATGGCCCTTATTATGTTGAGGTACTTTCCTTCTATACCCATTTTCTTGAGCGTTTTTATCATAAATGGATGCTGGATCTTGTCGAATGCCTTCTCTGCATCGATTGAGATGATCATGTGGTTTTTATTCTTCATTTTGTTAATGTGGTGTATCCCGTTGATGGATTTGTGGATGTTGAACCATCCCTGTGTCCCTGGTATAAATCCCACTTGATCATGGTGTATGATCTTTTTGATGTATTGCTGTATTCGGTTTGCCAATATTTTGTTGAGGATGTTTGCATCTATGTTCATCAGTGATATTGGCCTGTAGTTTTCCTTCTTTGTATTGTCCTTGCCTGGCTTTGGTATCAGGATGATGTTGGCCTCATAGAATGTGTTAGGAAGTGTTCCATCTTCCTCTATTTTTTGGAATAGTTTGAGAAGGATAGGTATTAAATCTTCTTTGAATGTTTGGTAAAATTCTCTGGAGAGGCCATCTGGTCCTGGGCTTTTATTTTTTGGGAGGTATTTGATTACTGTTTCAATCTCTTTACTTGTGATTGGCCTATTCAGATTGTCTATTTCTTCTTGATTCAGTTTTGGGAGGTTGTATGCGTTCAAGAATTTGTCCATTTCCTCTAGGTTGTCCAATTTGTTGGCATAAAGTTTTTCATAGTATTCCCTAGTAATCCCTTGTATTTCTGTGGTATCCATTATAATTTCTCCTTTTTCATTTCTAATTTTATTTGCGTCTTCTCCCTTTTTTTCCTTAGCGAGTCTGGTTAAGGGTTTGTCAATTTTATTTATATTCTCAAAGAACCAACTCTTTGTTCCATTGATCCTTTCTAGTGTTTTTTTGGTTTCAATTTCATTTATTTCTGCTCTGATTTTTATTATTTTCCTCCTTCTGCTGATTCGGGGCTTTGTTCTTCTTTTTGTAATTCTGTTAGGTGCAGTTTAAGGTTATTTATTTGGGATTTTTCTTGTTAAGGTGGGCTTGTATTGCTATGCATTTCTCTCTTAGGACCACTTTTGCTGCATCCCATATGAGTTGGTATGGTGTATTTTCCTTTTCATTTGTCTCCAGATAGCTTTTGATTTCTTCTTAAATTTCATCAATGATCCATTAGTTGTTCAGTAGCATGTTGTTTAGTCTCCACATCTTTGTCCCTTTCCCAGTTTTTTCCTTGCAGTTGATTTCTAGTTTCACAGCATTATGAACAGAAGAGATGCTTGTAGTGATTTCAGTCTTACATTTATAGAGGTTTGCCTTGTTTCCTAATATATGGTCTATCTTTGAGAATGTTCCCTGCGCACTTGAGAAGAATGTGTACTCTGCTGTTTTTGGGGTGGAGTACTCTGTATATATATATTAAGTCCATCACGTCTAGTTTTTCGTTTAAGTCCATTATTTCCTTATTGACTTTTTGTCTGGATGTTCTATCCATTGATGTAAGGGGGGGTGTTAAGATCCCCTACTATTATTGTGTTATTGTTAATATCTCCTTTTAGGTTTTTTAGCAGTTGTTTTGTGTACTTTAGTGCTCTTGGGTGCATAGATATTTATAGTTGTTATGTTTTCTTGGTGAAATGTCCCTTTTATCATTATATATTGCCTCTCATTACCTTTTTTATGTTGAAGTCTACTTTGTCTGATGTAAATATGGCAACTCCTGCTTTCTTTTGTTTGCCATTAGCTTGGAGTATCGTTTTCCATCCGTTTATTTTGAGTCTGTGTTTGTCTTTAGAGCTGAGGTATGTTTCCTGGAGGCAGCAAATTGTTGGATCTTGGTTTTTAATCCATCCCGCCACTCTGTGTCTTTTGATTGGAGAATTCAATCCGTTTACATTTAGAGTCATTATTGATATATGAGTGTTTAATGTTATTTTATTGTTCATTTTCTGGTTCTTTTGCATTTCCTTCGTTTCTTGTTGCATGTGTTTTGGACTGCCAATTCAGTTTGGTAGTTCTGCATGATGATTCTCTTAGTTTTCTCTTTATTTGTCATATGTGGTTCTCTTCTGGTTATTTGTTTAGTGGTTACCGTGAAGTTTATATGAAAGATCTCCTGGATAAGAGTTCATTTTTCAGATGCCTTTTATTTCCTTAGACTGAGTCAATTCGATCCCTTTCCTATTCCCCTCCTTATTTGTTGTTGTCACTACTTATTCCATTTTGTGTCGTGAGTGTGTTTACAGTGATGAGCTTGAATTAATTTTTGATGTTTTCCAACTGTAGTTTTTTTCTGGTTTACTCTCCTTGCTTTTCTCCTTGCTCAAACCTTGGTATCCCCTTTCTCTTTAGTTTTTTTTTCAGGCCTAAGGGCCTTCTTGAGCATTTCTTGTAGTGGGGGTCTTGTAGTGATGAACTCTCTTAGCTTTTGTTTATGAGGGAGAGTTATTATTTCTCCTTCATATTTGAAGGATATTTTTGCTGGATAAAGTATTCTTGGCTGAAAGTTTTTGTCTTTCATGATTTTTTTTTTTTTTGTGAGGAAGACCAGCCCTGAGCTAACATCCGTCCAATCCTCCTCTTTTTCCTGAGGAAGACCAGCCCTGGGCTAACATCGTGCCCATCTTCCTCCACCCTACATGGGACGCCACCACGGCGTGGCTGACAGGCAGCGCGTCGGCGGGCGCCCGGGATCCGAACCTGCGAACCCCGGGCTGCCAAGCGCGGACCAAACCGCTGCGCCACCGGGCGGCCCCGAGCATTTCTTGTAGTGGGGGTCTTGTGGTGATGAACTGTCTTAGCTTTTGTTTATCAGGGAGAGTTATTATTTCTCCTTCATATTTGAAGGATATTTTGCTGGATAAAATATTCTTGGCTGAAGGTTTTTGTCTTTCATGATTTTGAATATATCATTCCAGTCAAGTCTCTCCTAGCCTGTAGAGTTTCTGTCAAGAAATCAGCTGAAAGCCTGATGGGGTTTTCTTTGTATGTTATTTTGTTCTTTTGTTTAGCTGCCCTTAATATTGCTTTCTTGTCACTGAGTCTTGTTAATGTTGTTATTATGTGGCATGACATTAGTCTATTCCTGTTTATGTATTTAGGTGATCTATTGATTTCTTTCACTGTTATTTCCATCTCATTCTGTAGGTTTGGGAAGTTCTCAGCTATTATTTTTTTGAACAAACTCTCTGCTCCTTTTTCTTTTTCTGGAATACCTATTATCCTTATGTTGCTTTTCCTCATTGAGTCTGATATTTCTTGAAGAATTTCTTCATTTCTTTTTAGTCTTAGCTCTCTCTCCTCCTTTATCTGGAGTGTTTCTGTGTGGCTATCCTCGATAATGCTAATTCTTTCCTCCATATTGTCAGATCTGCTCTTTATTAAAGTCTCCAGTTTTGGGGCTGCCTGGTGGCACAGCGGTTTAGTTCGCACTTGGCAGCCCGGGGTTCGCAAGTTCGGATCCCGGGCGCCCGCCGACACACTGCTTGTCAGCCATGCTGTGGTGGCGTCCCATATAAAGTAGAGGAAGATGGGCACGGATGTTAGCCCAGGGCCAGTCTTCCTCAGCAAAAAGGGGAGGATTGGCGACAGACGTTAGCTCAGGGCTGGTCTTCTCCACACACACACACACAAAAATAAAGTCTCCAGTTTTTCCATTATCTCGTCCATTGTGTTTTTCATCTCCAATAATTCTGATTGGTTTTTCTTTATGGTTTCACTCTCTTTTGTGAAGAAATCCCTGAATTCATTGATTTGTTTCTGTGTGTTCTCTTGTATTTCGTTGAGTTTGTTTATGATAGCTATTTTGAATTCTCTGTCATTCAGATTATAGATTTCTGTGCCTTCAGGGTTGGTTTCTGGGTGCTTGTCATTTTCCTCTTGGTCTGTAGACATAAGATACTGTTGTGTAGATCCCACGGATTTATCTTTGCCTTTCTTCATCTTGAAGATGGTCTTGCAGTTTCCACTTGCTGCCACTGGATGGAGGTCACGAGTGGTGTCTCTGAGCCCGCTTCAGTCCCCAGAGGGATGAGGGATTGTGCTGAAGCACAGGGCGTGTGTGGGGAGGGGTTCTCTTTTTCTCTTCAACCAGGAGGTTTGCTTTCTGGCTCCCTTGGGGCATTTGCCACACCCCTGGAACAGTCCGTCATCGCTTCCTGTGACAATCTGAGAGAGCACCTGGAGGGTGATAGTTTTCCCTGCAGAGGGCCGCCCCTCCCCCCTCTCTGTCTGCGAGCTGCACTGTCTTTGCAGATCGATTGGGGACGGGGAGTAAAACTCCTTATCTCTCCTCACGTCCTTTGGGGCTTCCTGTGCCTCCACCGTCTGTTGTACCACAGCAAGAGCTTCTTAGAAGTCCTTTGTAGTGTTTGATTACCCTCTGTTGGTATGCGAATGATGTTTTTGCTGTGTCTTAGGGGACAGAGATTCAGGGAGGGAATCTCACTCTGCCATGATGCTGACGTCACTCCTCTGGGTCTTAAATTCTTGAAGAGAAAGCTTCAACTCCTCTGTCTGCGTCTGTCCCTAACAATTCACTGTTTCTGTGGCCAGGATGAGAGACAGACCTCTTGATCTTCCATCTATCCTCCATGCCCGTACCCTGGGCTTCTCCTTTTCCCACTCTGCAAACTACTTCTTTGAAGTAGTAGTTGTTCTCCTGATTCACCAGACATTACATGCTTCTCTCCCCACTTTATGAGTGAAACTCATTTGGGACTCAGTTGAGATATCTTGTTTAACTCTTATATGAGGCATATTCACCCCTTTAAAAAGATTTCTCTTAACAAAGAAACAACCCAGTTAAAAAGTGAGCAAAGGATCTGAACAGGCATTTTTCCAAAGAAGATATACAGATGGACAACAGGTACATGAAACGATGTTCAACATCACTAATTAATAGGGGAATGCAAATCAAAACGACGATGAGATATCACCTCATGCCCATCAGAATGGCTATAATTATCAAGACAAATAACAAGTGTTGGAGAGGATATGGAGAAAAGGGAACCCTCATACACTGCTGATTGGAGTGTAAACTGGTGCAGCCCCTATGGAAAACAGTATGGAGATTCCTCAAAAAATTAAGAATAGAACTGCCATATGATCCAGCTATTCCACTTCTGGGTATTTATCCAAAGAACATGAAAACACCAGTGTGTAAAGATACACGCACCCCTATGTTCATGGTAGCATTGTTCACAATAGCCAAGACTTGGAAACAACCTAAGTACCCGTCAATGGATGAATGGATAAAGATGTGGTATATATATATACACAGTGGAATACTACTTAGCTATAAAAAAGATGAAATCTTGCTATTTGTAACAATATGGATGGACCTTGAGGGTATTAATGCTAAGCAAACTAAGTTGGACAGAGAAACTCAAATACTGTATGATTTCACGCATAAGTAGAAGATAAAAACAGCAAGCAAACACACACAGAAACAGATATTAGATTGGTGGTTACCACAGGGGAAGGGGGGAGGGAGGAGGGTGAAAGGGGTGATAGAGCACATGTATATGGTGATGGATGGTAATTAGTCTTTGGATGATGAACATGATATAGTCTACACAGAAATGGAAATATAGTTGTGTACACCTGAAATTTATATAATGTTATAAACCAATGTTACCTCAATAAAAAAGAGCATATTACATTAAAAAAATAAACAGTTCTGTTTGAAATACATTTAAAAGAGATAGTCTGTAACTTGATGTGCCCTTATCTAGAAATGCAAAAAAGATAGCCCAGTAGCTCTAATGTGTAAGCAACTGGTTTTCGTCTTAAAGCGGAGACTCAGAATTTTGTTCTGAAGACTAGTGTTTGTATTAAAAGGTTTAGTAACGGTGGTTTCTTTTATTTCACGTAGAGGAAAGTAAACTTTAGCATTAAATTCTGTGATATTTTTGTATTACTAGAGTTATACTGAAAAGAGTACGACTTTAGAGACATTCTAGAATGCTTATGTAGATTCAGTATGCTTATTATACATGGTATAGGCAAATAGAGTGTACTTAGTTTCTTGAAATCCTTATGGCTTTTAAAAAATCATGGAAGTAATACTTGTGAAAGCTTCCTCTTTACCCACCCCCATGCCTAGTAAATCCTTACTTCTCCTTTCACCCAGCTCAGGTAACTACTGTTAATGATTTCAAATTCTGTGTGTATATAAAGATGTATGTATGTACATAAACTTTTAAAAAGTAAACAGAGAAATAATATTTTCACTTACATAGTACTTACCACATATCAAGTGCTATTCTAAGCACTTGATGTATATTAACTCTTTAATTCTCACTGTAATCCTATGAAATATATATTATTATTATCTGCATTTTTTAAAGATGAAGACACTGAGACCCATGTAGGCTCAGCACCTTGCCCAAGGTCACAGAACCAGTAAGTGATGAAGCCAATATTCAAACCTAGGTATTCTGGTCTGGAATCTGTGTCTTCAACTACTAGCTCTACTGGGAAGATGCCTACCTCTCTGGCCACTAAGTCAGAACAAACCTACCTTTGTCCCTGAGCATGGATTTGAGAAACCAAATCTTGGTTTTGCTTTTTAAACCTTTTAAGTAAAAGTTGTATTATATATCATTTATCCTTTATAGCTGTCATCTTTTCCTCTAATCTAGTGGGGGAGGGGGCAAGTGTCATATTCCATTTTGGGAATCTGCTAAATGTTATGGACCACTTTCTCAGGAAAATCCACATATGCAAAAATAAAATTTTACTAGGCATATCAGAGTATTTATGGACTTCTTGAAGCCCATCTTTGGACTCAGATTAAGAACCTCTACTTTAAATATTTCAGCTTGTCTTTTTTTCTCTACATTGTATATACATTCTTTTTTTTTTTGAGCCTGCACCTTATGTTCCTGATTTACTTTTTACGGATTGTTTCTATTTCTTGTTTTGCCATTTTTCTTTTTTTTTTTCTTCTTTTAATGTCATTGTGGACTTATGGATATTTATTTATTCCATATGACATAATCACCCATTCTGATAATAATTCTCAAATTGTTCTAATGTTTTTAAAGTTCTCCTGTAGAGATACTAGCTTTCACCTGCTTTGCTCTGATCATTGACTGTATTTGGTCTTAGGTTCTAAAGTCTGTGCTGTTTTTTTTTTTTTGAGATAAAAATAGGTTATATAAAATTTCCTTCTGTTTCTTGTGATTAGTTTTCTTCCATGGTATTTATCATCTTTTGCATGTTATTTTCCTGTTTTTTTTAAAAATAGCTTATTGAGATATAATTCACATACCATATATTTCATTCTTTAAATTGTACAATTCACTTGTTTTTGGTATATTTGTGCATTATTCACCACTATCTAATTCCAGAACATTTTCATCACCCCAAGAAGAAACCCTATACCCATTAGCAGTCACTCCCAATTCCCTCCCCCCACCCCTGGCAACCACTAATCATCTTTGTATTGCTAAGGATTTGCCTGTTCTAGGCATTTCATATAAATGGAATGATATGATATGTGTCCTTTTGTGTCTTTCTTTCACTGAGCATAACGTTTTCAAGGTTCATGTATGTTGCAGCATGTATCAGTACTTCATTCCTTTTTGTGGCTGATAATATTCCATTGTATCGATATACCACATTTTGTTTATCTGTTCATCAGTCAATGGATATTTGAATTGTTTCCACCTTTTGGCTATTATGAATAATTCTGCTATGAACAGTCATGTACAAGTTTTTGTGTGAATGTTTGTTTTCAGTTCTTTTGGACATATACTCAGAGTGGAATTGCTGGATCATATGGTAATTTTTAATTTTTTGAGGAGCTGCCATACTGTTTTCTGTAGCACCTGAACCATTGTACACATCCACCAGCAGAGCACAAGGTTTCTAATTTCTCCACATCTTTGCCAACACTTACTCCATCTTTTTGATTTTAGCAATTCTGGTGGGTATGAGGTGATATTTCATTGTGACTTTTATTTGCATTTCCATGATGATTAGTGATGTTGAGCACCTTTTCATATACCTGTTGGCCATTTGTATATCTTCTTTGGAAAAATGCCTATTCAGATTCTCTGCCCATTTTTTAATCAGATTGTATTTTTTTGCTATTGAGATGTATGAATTCTTCATATGTTTTGGATATTAATCCCTTATCAGATATCTGATTTGCAAATATTTTCTTCCATTCAGTAGGTTATGTTTTCATTCTGTTGCTGGCTTCCTTTGCTGTGCAGAAGCTTTTTAGTTCAATGTAGTCTCATTTGTTTATTTTTGCTTTTGTTGCCTTTGCTTTTGGTGTGTCAAATCCAAAAATCATTGCCAAGACCAATGTCAAGGAGCTTACTCCCTATGTTTTCATCTGGGAGTTTTATGGTTTCTGGTCTTACATTCAAGTCTTGAATCTGTTTTGAGTTGATTTTTGCGTATGGTGTAAGATAGGAATCCAGTTCCATTCTTTCGCATGTGGCTATCCAGTTTTCCCAGCACTGTTTATTGAGGAGATTATCCTTTCCCCATTGCATATTCTTGGCTCCTATGTTGTAAATTAATTGACCATTTATGTGTGGGTCTATTTCTGGGCTCTCTGTTCAGTTCTGTTGATCTATGTGTTTCTTATGTCAACAGGCTACTGTTTTGATTACTATAGTTTTGTCATATAGTTTGAAATCAGGAAGTGTGATGCTTCCTGATTTCAGTTTTGTTCTTTGTCAAGATTGCTTTTGCTATTTGGGGTCTTTTGTGATTCCATAAATATTTTAGAATTGTTTGTTCTATTTCTGTGAAAAATGCCATTGGAATTTTGATAGGGATTGCATTGAATCTGTAGGTTACTTTGGGTAGTATTGACATTTTAGCAGTAATTCTTCCAGTCCATGAACATGGAATATCTTTCCATTTATTTATGTCATCTTCAATTTCCTTCACCATTGTTTTATAGTTTTCAGTGTATAGATCTTTCATCTCCTTGGTTAAATTTACTTCTAGGTATTTTATTCTTTTTGATGCAATTGTAAATGCAATTTTTTAGTGTGGTATAATTGACATATTAGTTTCAGGTGTACAAAGAGGTTGTTTTACTAATTTTTCTTTCTGATAGTTTATTAGTGTATAGAAATGCAACTGATTATATTGATTTTGTATCCTGTGACTTTACTGAATTCATTTATTAGTTTTAATATTTTTTAGGTGGAGTCTTTAGGGTTTTCTATGTATAATATCATGTTATCCACAAATAGAAACAGTTTTTCTCCCTCTCTGATTTGAGTGCATTTTATTTCTTTTTGTTGCCTAATTGCTCTGGCTTGGAATTCCAATATATGTTGAGTAAAAGTGATGGAAGTGGGCATTGTTGTCTTGTTCCTGATCTTACAGGGAAAGCTTTTAGCTTTTCATTGTCGAGTATGATGTTAGCTGGGGATTTATCATGTATGGTTCTTATTATGTTGATGTATGTTTACTCTTTATCCACTTTGTTGAGAGTTTTTATTATAAATGGATGTTGAATATTGTCAAATGCTTTTTGTGCATCTATTAAGATGATCATATGATTTTTATCCTTCATTTTGTTAATGTGATGTATCACCTTGATTGGTTTGTGGATGTTGAACTATCCTTGCATCCCTAGAATAAATCTCACTTAATCATGGTGTATGTCATGATGGTATCATTTGCAGCATAAAAGTTTTTAATTTTGATGGAGCCCAGTTTACCTATTTTTTTGTTTTGTTGTTTCTGCTTTTTGTGTTGTATCTGAGACATCGTTACCTAATTGAAGTTCACTAAGACTTACTCTTTTGTTTTCTTTAAACATTGTATAATTTTAGCTGTTACATTTAGGTATTTGATCCATTTTGATTTAATTCTGTATATGATGTGAAATAGGAGTACAATTTCATTCTTTTGCATGTGGCTATCCAGTTGTTCCAGTATTATTTGTTTAAAAGACTATTCTTTCCTTATTGCTTTATTTTTGGGGGTACCCTTGTGAAAATCAGCTTAATATAAATCTAAGGGTTTGTTTCTAGTGAGACTTAGGCCAATATCACACTGCCTTGATTACTGTAACTTTGTATCACACTGTCTTGATTTCTACAGTTTTATAGTAAGCTTTGAAATAGGGAAGTATAAGTCCTCCAACTTGCTTTTTATTTTTCAAGGTTATTTTGGCTCTTCTGGGTCCTTGCATTTCCCTATGAATTTGAAGATCAGCTTGTCAATTTCTGCAAGAAGGCTAGATTTGATTTGATAGGGATTGTGTTGCATCCATAGATCAATCTGTAGGGTATTGCCATCTTAACAATATTAAGTTTTCTGAACCATGAACATGGGATGTCTTTCTAGTTATTTAGTTCTTTGATTTCTTTCAACAATGTTTTATAGTTCTCAGTGTATGCCTTGCACTTTTAAAAAATTTGTACCCAAGTATTTTATTTTTTTGATGTTGTTATAAATGGAGTTGTTAGTGGAATTCTATTTATAATAGGAATTGTTTTCTTCATTCCATTTTTGGATTGCTCATTTTTGGTCTATAGAAATAGTTGACTTTATATATTGATCTTGTGTCCTCACCATTGCCGAACTTGTTTACTAATTCTAATAGTTTTTTTAGTGGATTGATTAGGATTTTCTATATACAATATCATATCATCTGCAGAGACAGTTTTACTTTCCAATCTGGGTGACTTTCATTTTTTTTCCTCCCAAATTGCCCTGGCTAGTACCTCCGTTACACTATTAAATAGAAGCAGTGATAGTGGACATATTTGTTTTGTTTCTGATTTTGGGGGAAAGCATTCAGTCTTTCACATCATAATAATGTTAGCTGTGAGTTTTTCACAAGTGTCCTTTATCAGGTTGAGGAAGTTCACTTCTGTTTTTAGTTTGTTGATTGTTTTTATCATAAAAGGATGCTGGGTATTTTTTCTTTTTTTTGCTGAGGAAGGTTGACCCTAAGCTAACATCTGTTGCCAATCTTCCTCTTTTTGCTGAGGAGGAGTAGCCCTGCGCTGACATCTGTGCCCATCTTCCTACACTTTGTATATGGGACACTGCCACAGCATGGCTTGATGGGCAGTGTGTAGGTCTGTGCCCGGGATCCGAACCTGCAAACTCTGGGCCGCTGAAGCACAGCACATGAACTTAACCACTACACCATTGGGTATTGTTACATGCTTTTTCTGCATATACTATGATGATTGTATGGTTTTAGTCTTTTATTCTATTAATATTGTGTATTTCATTAATTGATTTTCATATGTCAAACCAAACTTGCAATTCCTGGGATAAATTCTACTTGGTAACATTGTGTAATCCCTTTAAAAATATTTCTGTGTTTGGCTTGGTACCATTTTGTTGAGGAGCCTTGTGTTTGTATCAATAGAAGAATATTGGTCTGTAGTTTTCTTGTGATGTTTGTGTCACGTTTTAGTATCAGGGTAATACTGGTCTTGTAGGATTAGTTGAAAAGTGTTCTTTGCCTTTCTATTTTTTACAAGAGGTTATGAAGGATTGATATTGATTCCTCTTTGAATGTTTGGTAGGATCCTCCAGAGAAGCCATCTGGGCTGTGCGTTTCTGCTGTCTTTGTGGGAAGTTTTAGAATTACTGATTTGTTCTTTTTACTTGTATAGGCATATTCAGATGTTTAATTTCAGTAATACCTGTCTTTCTAGGAATTTTTTCAGTTTATCTAAATTGTCTAATGTATTGAATAGTTTTTCGTAGTGTTTCTTTATAATCCTTTTTATTTCTATAAAGTTGGTAGTAATGTCCCAACTTTCATTCTTGATTTCAGTAATTTGAGTCTTCTCTTTTTTTTTTTCTGTCTTGGTCAATCTAGCTAAAGGCCTGTCAGTTTTATTGATGTTTCAAAGAACCAACTTTTGGTTTTGTTGATTTTTCTCTATTTTCTGTTGCTCAATTTTATTTACTTCAATTCTAACTTATATTATTTTGTTCCTCTGTGTGCTTTAGGTTTAATTTTCTCTTCTTTTTCCATTTTCTTAGAGTTGGAAGTTAGGTTGAGATATTTCTTCTTTTTTTAATAGAGGTATTTACGGCTATAAATGTTCCTCCGAGCACTTCTTTAGCTGATCCTGTAAAATTTGGCAGGGTGTGTTTTCATCTTCATTCATTTCAAAGTCTTTTCTATTTTCCCTTGTGATTTCTTCCTTGACCCATTGGTTATTTAGGAGTGTGTTAATTTCCACATATTTGTGAACTCCCCAAATATCTTGCTGTTACTGATTTGTAGTTTAATTCCATTGTGGTTGGAGGATGTAGTTTGTATAGTTTCAATTCCTTTAAATTTATGGAGGGTTGTTTTATGGCCTAGTGTATGTTCTGTCCTAGATAATGTTCTATGTGCTCTTCACAAGAATATCTATTTTGTTATTGAGTGACATGCTTTGTAGTTGTCTGGTAGGCCTAAAACATGCCATGTTTTGCCCTTAATAAGAAATATGTCTAAAATTGTATGTCCCTGATTCTTTCCCAATGCTTAGAATGGTTTCTTTGGTGCCTTGAATGGAGGTTTTCACACTTCAGAGCAATAGTGCACGTTGGTTAGTTTCAGGATGGATGAAGTGAGATTGTGCGAAGGGAGGTGAGAAAGGAGAGTCAGCATGATGCCTCAACTTTGCGTTCTCAAGCAGATCTGTTTTAGGAGAGTCTATATATATGAAGTCTGAGGATCTGGAAATGCGTTCTCTTAAAACCATCTGTGGCTCTGTATCTTTTTGTATGACTTCATATGCCTCCAGAGGTATGTATACCCAAGGTTGAGGATCTTGAAGTAAAGGGTTAAGATTTATGATTTGCTTTTATGTTCTTTGGGAAACTACAGTCATGCGTTGCTTAATGATGGGGATATGTGTTCTGAGTAATGTGTCCTTAGGCAATTTGGTTGTTGGGTGAACATCTTAGAGTGTTCTTACACAAACCTAGATGGTATAGCCTACCACACAGCCTGATATATGGTACTAATCTTATGGGACCACCATCATGTATGTGGTCTATTGTTGACCAAAACGTTATGTGGTGCATGACTGAAATTTTAGAGCATAAACATGTTACTTTAGTGAAGTTAATCTGTAGTATAGATAATGAGAACAAGAAACTAGTTATGGAGCCTATTTTGAGTTTTTCTAGAAAGAAATTCACTTTCAGTTCATGAAAAACTTGTTGAGCACTTATTTTGTATTAGGCATGAAGGCTGAGTTCTTCAAGAATTCATGGTCTCGGGGCCGCCTGGTGGCGCAGCGGTTTAGTCCGCGCTTGGCAGCCCGGGGTTTGTGAGTTCGGATCCCGGGCGCCCGCCAACGCACTGCCTGTCAGCCATGCCGTGGTGGCGTCCCATATAAAGTGGTGGAAGATGGGCACGGATGTTAGCCCAGGGCCAGTCTTCCTCAGCAGAAAGGGGAGGATTGGCAACAGATGTTAGCTCAGGGCTGGTCTTCCCCACAAAAAAAAAAAAAAAAACAATTCATGGTCTCATTTAGCGTTTCAAGTACAGTAATTCTGATATGTCTTAGTTACTGTGGGTGGCAAAAAGAAAGTGTTACTTACCATCTCTAGTCTGATAAATAATATTGTTTATTTCAGTTATGTGTTTTGAGTTTCAGACGCAGATATTCCACTCTCTGTTACGTATCTTCATTTGGATGTCTCATAGGTACTTCAATTAACTTGTCTAGGTGGAACTCGTGATCCTCCAGTTTCCTTCATCCTATTCGTGTTTTAGCATTTTTTGCTCTCAGTAAATATCAGTCATGTGAAGCTAGGATTTTGCCAATCCATGTTCAGTTAGCCATCAAGTATTAATGATTTTAAATATTTCTTGAGGTAAGTGTAGCAAGCCACCGTTCTCTCTCTTTGGTTTGTTGGATTAGTTTTTTTGATTGGTCTACCTGCATTCAATTTTGATAGGCTCCTCTACTCTCTTTTTCTACACGGTAGTTTCATGAGTGGTTTTACTAAAAACAAACCAGGTCTTGGTACTCACTTGCTTAAAACCTTTTCATTGCTTCTCTTAGGGTAAAGTTCAAATTTAGTCTTTGTTTCTGCTGTTAAATTTACTCTGCTTATTGTCAGTTCTCTTTGTGAAGTTCCCTGTAAACTTTATACCTTAATAGTTTCCTCAAGAAAGAATTATGGACAAGTTACTCCTTGAGTTTTTGGTTGTTTAGAATGTTTGTAGTTTTCATACTTTAAGGATGTGTTGGTGGGATAGAATATCCTTTGTTTATATTTTCTTTCCTTCAGTATCTTGAAAATGTTTCTCTGCTGTCTCTCAGTGTTGTCTGTTGCTCTTGAGAAATCTGAGGGTAGCATGATTTTAACCCCATTTTTTCTTTTTAGTTTTAAGTCCAATAAAATTTCTAGGCTATGTCTCGTGCTGAGCATTCTGCATCACTGTTTTTTGGCACAAGTTGTGTCCTTTCAATGGATACTTAAGTTTTTTTCACTCCTCCCTATAGGAAAAACTTCCTTAATTATATCTTCTCTTGTTTTCAGTTTGTTTAGAAATTTCAATTATGTATATATTGGATTCCTTTTGCTGTTTCTCTAGCTATAATTTTCTCGAATTCCCTTTCAAGTTTGTGGGTTGATGCCTTTAATCAGTTTTTGAAAAATGTCAGGCATTGTCTTTGTGAATGTTGTTTATTTCCCATTTTTATCTCTTTTTTTTAAAAGGACTCATTAGTTTTTTAGGACCTTTAAGTAAGTCCTGCATGTCTTTTATACTTTTTCTGTATTTTCCCCATTCTTTTTTCTCTGTGTTTCAGTTGAGGTATTTTTTTACTGATTTGTCTTCAAGTTCAGTAATTCTATGTTCTGCTCTGTCCAGTCTGTTGTTAAACATCTATTGAGTTCTTAATTTCAGATATTGAATTCTTCGTTGTTAGAAAGCCCCTTTGATTATTATTTTTCAATTAATTTTTTATTGAGGTAACATTGGTTTATATCATACACATTTCAAGTGTACATCATTATATTTTGATTTTTGTGTAGACTATATTGTGTTTACCACCAAAAGTCCAGTTGCCATCCGTCACTGTGCAAATGTGCACTTTTGCCCTCCTCCCTCCCCCACTTCCTCTCTGGTAACCACCAAGCTATTCTCTGTGTCTGTGTGTGTGTTTTTTTAATCTTCCACATACGAACAAAAGCACACATTTGCCTTTCTCTGACTTATTTTGTTTAACATAATACCCTCAAGGTCCATCCAAGTTGGCGCAATGAGAAGATTTCATTTTTTATAGCTGAGTAGTATTCCATTGTGTGTGTGTGTATCTGTTTATCCATCACGTGTTCTTTATCCATTCACCCATTGATGGGCCCTTAGGTTGTTTCCAGGTTTTCTTCTTTTCCATCTTTGGTGAGGAAGATTGGCCCTGAGCTAACATCTGTTGCCAGTTTCCCTCTTTTTGCTTGAGGAAGTATGTTGCTGAGCTAACATCTATGCCAGTCTTCCTCTATTTTGTATGTGGGACGCCTCCACAGCATGGCTTGATGAGCAGTGTATAGGTCTGCGCCTGGGATCTGAACCTGCCAACCCTGGGCTGCTGAAGCAGAGTGCATGAACTTAAACACTATGCCAATGGGTTGGCCCTGGTTTCCAGGTTTTGGCTAACGTGAATAATGCTGCAGTGAACGTAAGGGTGTATGTATTTTTTTGGTTTAGTGTTTTTGTGTTCTTTGGATAAATACCCAGAAGTGGAATAGCTGGATCATATGGTAGTTCTATTTTTAATTTTTTGAGAAATCTCCATACTTCTTTCCATAGTGGCTGCACCAGTTTGCATTCCCACCAGCACTGTATGAGGGTTCCTTTCTCCACGTTCTCTCCAATACTTGTTTTTTCTTGTCTTGATAATTATAGCCATCCTGATGGGTGTGAGGTGATATCTCATCATAGTTTTGATTTACATTTCCCTAATAACTAGTGATGTTGAACATCTTTTCATGTGTCTGTTGGCCACCTGTATATCTTCCTTGGAAAAATGTCTGTTCATATCTTCTGACAATTTTTTGATTGGGTTGTTGTTTTTTTTGTTGTTGAGTTGTATGAGTTCTTTATATATTTTAGATATTAACTTCTTATTGGATGTATGATTTGCAAATGTTTTCTCCCAATTGGTAGGTTGTCTTTTCATCTTGTTGATGGTTATCTTATTTTATTTTTTGTTATGCTGGAGCTTTTTTAGATTGATGTAGTCCCATTTATGTTTTCTTTTGTTTCCCTTGCTTGAGGAGACATGATATTCAAAAAGATACTGCTAAGACTGATGTCTGAGTGTACTTCTTATGTTTTCTTCTAGGAGTTTTATGGTTTCAGGTCTTACATTGAAGTCTTTAATCTATTTTGAGTTAATATTTTTGTATAGTGTAAGATAATGGTCTACTTTCATTTTTTTTGCATGTGGCTGTCCACTTTTCCCAGCACCGTTTATTGAAGAGACTTTCCTTTCTCAATTGTATGTTCTTGGATCGTTTTTTTTTGTTGTGGGGAAGACCAGCCCTGAGCTAACGTCCGTCGCCAATCCTCCCCTTTTTGCTGAGGAAGACTGGCCCTGGGCTAACATCCGTGCCCACCTTCCTCCACTTTATATGGGACGCCGCCACGGCATGGGTGACAAGCAGTGTGTCGGTGGGCGCCCGGGATCCGAACCAGCGAACCCTGGGCTGCCAAGCGTGGACTAAACCGCTGCGCCACCGGGCGGCCCCTGTTCTTGGATCTTTTGTCGAATATTAGCTGTGTGGATTTATTTCTGGGCTCTGAATTCTGTTCCATTGATCTGTGTGTCTGTTTTTCTGCCAGTTCCATGCTGTTTTGATTATTATGGCTTTGTAGTGTATTTTGAGGTCAGAGATTGTGATGCCTCCAGCTTTGTTCTTTTTTCTCAGGAATGCTTTGGCTATTTGGGGTCTTTTGTTCCATATGAGTTTTAGGATTCTTTGTTCTATTTCCATGAAGAATGTCATTGGGATTCTGATTGGGATTGCATTGAATCTGTAGATTGCTTTAGGTAATATGGACATTTTAATCCTGTTTATTCATTTTTCCCCTTTGTGTACACATTTAGTTTTATTGTAACAAAGCAGTTTGTACACTTTTAACATTTAAAACTGAGAATCTTCTTTCGTTTCCAGTAAAACAAACTTAAACAGGAACAAAATTGCAATAGAGTATGTCAGTTCCAGATAAGATCCTACAGGTTCTCCCATCTAGTGGCAGAGCTCAACTCATCATTGGGAGAGAATTTTATTTTAAAAGTATCATCTTAAACTGCAAGGAGGTTCGTTAAACATCACAATTAAAAATGCCAAAGGAGAAACCGTGTTGTCAAAATGCCCACTTTACCCATCCACACATCTCAAACCCACTACTTTGGTAAGCTATATAACCCCACTTTTTGAAGTCTTTTTTTTTAAAGAAGAGAAAGTAGACAGATATATGTTGGTGAATGCTGTCCATGTTCACGTAGAGACACAATGTCATCTCTATCCCAATATACAGAGAAAAGAGGAAAAAGTTAGAATTATATGTACTACTACACAGGGGCCTAGCACTCTCCAGCTTCCAGCAGAGCTAAGGGAGCAGGTTTTTCTTTTTTCCCACAGAGTACGGTGGTGCTGATTCCATAAAGTTTTTGTTGAGACAGGAAGTATTAAAAATGAATTTGGAACAGAAAGGGGTAGAGATTCTTTCCTCACTGTATTCTGCTCAAGGTATTTCCTCCCCAAATAAGTTGAGAACCATGGTATAAAGAAGAGAAAACAGACTTCAAAAATAGGGCAACTGACCACAAGAGGGGAAAAGAAAACAAGACTGCAACTTTCTCTCAGGGACTGGAGACAATTGAAAAAAGGAAGGTTGGATTCCATCAGTGCTCCATTAGTCATCTTCTCCTTCATCCTCCTCTCCTTTCATCATCATCTTCATCTTTATCTTTTTCACCTTTAACTTCATCCCCTTCTTCATCAGGATCTTCTAATCCTTCTTCTTTACTTCGTCTTCATCATCTTCTTCTTCTTCTCCTTCCTCTTCATCACCCACGTCAGAAACCAAGTAGTACTGTAATGGATTTGATCAAATATCAGTTTTGATGACCTCTCCCAACTTATCTGGTGCACCTGCATCAGAATGGTCAGTAAACCAGGTAAAGCTCTCTGGTTCCTCATGCTGTCTCTTCCTGCTGGCTTTATTCTGTGTTTGACTGAATGTTTGGTCCAATCCTTTCCAGATTTTCATTTCAGTGGAATTTGAAAATGAATCACTACTTTCATTGAGATGAAATTCTTTAGAGAGAACTTTATTTTCTAAGTAAGGGTTTTCATCAAAATAAAAATTCTTCTGTAACCTAATATAATATCTTCAAATTTTGTTACTTCAATTCTTGTCAAATAATGCAGTGCCTCTTCATCCTTCTCCCCAAGCAGTACAGACACTTGTGGATGGTTGATAAATGTTGTTACCCCCAAATTTGGGATTTTGGTGACAATTCTGACCTCTTAGAAAAAGGTTGGTGGAGTTTGTTATATTTCTGTTTTACTTTCACAATCTCCTCACTGGCTTGTTCATTAATTTTGTACTTCATCAATATGTTCAGTTGCTTCTTGCTGTTCTCTTTCTGAGGTCTTGTCAGTCCCATTATGGTTGGAATTGAGCTCCTTAATTCTGACTTTGGCTGTCAGTGCAGACATGGTGTGGATCCACGGTCGGGCAAGGTGGGGAGAGGTGAGGAGAGAAGGGAAGGCGAAGGGGGCAGGCAGTGGCTTCCCTTCATGCTAAGCAAGGGTGCTCGCTCCCTCTGGTCTCGCTGCCTCCTCCCCGGGCACTCACTTGCTCTCTCCCTTCCCCCGGCTCATGAGAACTGCCCTCTGGGGTCTGGTGATGAGGGAGGGGTTGGGGTGGGGTGCTGGCTGGGCTCTCCTCGAGCTGCCTCCTCCTCCACCTACTCCTCTCGGCTAACTATGTTTGTTCTTCCAGTCCATTGGCACAGAATATCTTTTTTTAATGTCACCTTTGATTTCTTCCAATGATACCTTACAGTTTTCAGTGTATAGGTCTTTCACCTCTTTGGTTGAATTTATTCCTAGATATTTTGTTCGCTTTGTTGTGATTGTAAATGACATGTGTTCTTGACTTCTTTTTCTGCTAGTTCATTATTAGTGTATAGAAATGCAATTGACTTTGGTATGTTGATTTTGTACCCTGCAACCTTGCTGTAGTTGATTATTTCTAATAGTTTTCTCGTGGATTCTTTAGGGTTTTCTATACATAGAATCATGTCACCCGCAAAAAGGGAGGTTTTCACTTCTTCCTTTCCAATTTGGATACATTTTTTTTTCTTATTTAATTGCTCTGGCCAAAACCTCCACTACTTTGTTGAATAAGAGTGGTGAGAGTGGGCACCCTTGTCTTGTTCTTGTTCTCAGAGGGATGGCTTTCAGTTTTTCACCATTAAGTGTGATGTTGGCTGTGGGTTTGTCATTTATGACCTTTATTATGCTGAGGTACTTTCCTTCTGTACCCATTTTATTGAGAGAGTTTGTCATAAGTGGATGTTGGATCTTGTCAGATGCTTTCTCTGCATCTATTGAGATCATCATGTGTTTTTATTCTTTATTTTGTTAATGTGGTGTATCACATTGACTGATCTGCAGATGTTGAGTCATCCCTACATCCCTGGTGTAAATCCCACTTGATTATGGTGTATGATCCTTTTAATGTATTGCTGTATTCGATTTGCTAATACTGTGTTGAGGAGTTTTGCATCTATGCTCATCAGTGATATTGGCCTGTAGTTTTCCTTTTTTGTGTTGTCCTGTCTGGTTTTGGTATCAGGGTAATGTTGGTCATGTATAATGAGTTAGGAAGCCTCCTGTCTTAAATTTTTTGGAATAGTTTCAGAAGGGTGGGTATTAAATCTTCTTTGAATGTTTGGTAGAATTCTCCAGAGAAGCCTTCTATCTGGTCCTGGACTTTTGTCTTTTGGGAGATTTTTGAATACTGTTTCATTCTCTTTACTTATGATTGGTTTATTCAGATTCTCTACTTCTTCTAGATTAAGTTTTAGGAGGTTGTATGATTCTAAGAATTTATCCATTTCTTGTAGGTTATCTAATTTGTTGGCATATCGTTTTCATAGTATTCTCTTATAACCCTTTGTATTTCTGTGGTATCTATTGTAATTTCTCCTCTCTCATTTTTAATTTTACTTATTTGCATCTTCTCTCTTTTTTCCTTAGTGATTCTGGCTAAAAGTTTGTCAATTTTGTTTATTTTCTCAAAGAACCAGCTCTTAGTTTTATTGATCTTTTCTATTTTCTTGTGTGTGTGTCTATTTCATTTATTTCTGCTCTAGTTTTTATCATTACTCTCCTTCTGCTGACTTTGCGCTTTGTTCTTTTTCTAGTTCTGTTAGGTGTAGTTTAAGATTTCTTATTTGAGGTTTTTCTTGTTTATTGAGGTAAGCCTGTATTGCTCTACATTGCTCTCTTAGTGCTGCTTTTGCTGCATCCTGTAAGAGTTGGTATGTTATGTTTTCATTTTCATCTGTCTCCAGGTATTTTTTGATTCCTCCTTTGATTTCTTCATTGATCCAATAATTGTTTAGTGGCATGATTAGTCTACACAGGTTTGTGACTTTCCCAGCTTTTTTCCTGGTAGTTGATTTCTAGTTTCATATCATTGTGGTCTGAAAAGATGCTTGATATGATTTCAGTCCTCTGAAATTTATTGAGACTTGCCTTGTTTCCAACATATGGTGTGTCTTTGAGAATATTCCATGTGCACTTGAGAAGAATGTGTATTTTGCTGTTTTTGGATAGAATGTTCTCTATGTATTTATTTAGTCTATCTGGTCTAGTGTTTCATTTAAGGCCACTGTTTCCTTGTTGACTTTCTGTTTGGATGATGTATCCATTGATGTAAGTGGGTCGTTGAGGTCCTGTACTGTTACTGTGTGCTGTCAGTTTCTCCCTTTGAGGTCTTTTTTTTGCGTGTGTGTGTGTGTGTGTGAGGACGATTAGCCCTGAGCTAACATCTGTTGCCAATCCTCCTCTTTTTGCTGAGGAAGAGTGGCCCTGGGCTAACATCTGTGCCCATTTTCCTCTACTTTATATGTGGGTAGCCTGCCACAGCATGGCTTGATAAGCTCTGTGTAGGTCTGCGCCCAGGATCCAAACCTGTGAACTCTGGGCCACTGAAGCGGAGTGCACGAACTTAACCACTAGGCTGGGCCCATCTTTTTAGGTCTTTTAATGGTTGCTTTATATACTTTGGTGTTCTTGTTTGGTGCACATACATTCTTAAGTGTTATGTCCTCTTGGTGGAATGTCCCTTTTATCGTTATATACTGCTTCTCTTTGTCTATCGTTATGTCTTTTATCTTGGAGTCTCCTTTGTCTGATGTAAGTATGGCAACACCTGCTTTCTTCTGCTTGCCATTTGCTTGGAGTAGCATCTTCCATCCCTTCACTCTGAGCCTATGTTTGTCTTTAGAGCTGAGATGTGTTTCCTGGAGGCAGCACATTGTTGGGTCTTGTTTTTAAATCGATTCAGCACTCTGTGTCTTTTGACTGGAAAACTCAATCCATTTACATTTAGAATGATTATTGATATCTGAGGGCTTAGTACTGTCATTTTATCTCTTGTTTTCGGGTTGTTCTTTATTTCTTGTTCCTTTTTCCTTGTATTTTTTATTGCCATTTCAATTTGATTTTGTGTGATGGTTTTCTCAGTCTGCTGTTTGTTTATGATTTGTGGTTCTGCTTTGATTTTTTGTTTAGTGGTTACCATGAGGTTTGTTTAAAAGATCTCATAGATGAGGTAGTCCATTTTCTGATAACATCTTATCTCCATCAGCCTAAGCAGATTCTATCCCTTTCCTCTTCCCCTTCTGAGTCATTTTTGTAACAAATTATTCTTTTTTGTGTTGTGAGTTTGTGATTGAATTTAAGTGTCTATAGTTATTTTTAGTGCTTCCCTTTCCTTTATCTTTTATGTTGTAATTGTTTGTTAACCTATTCTGATAGAGAGGTGCAATTTTCTGATTTTGCCTATTTATTTCCTTTCTCAAAGCTTTGTAAACCTTTGCCTTTTTGTTTCAGGTAGGAGGGCTCCCTTTATCATTTCTTGTAAGGCAGGTCTAGTGGTGATGAACTCTCTCAACTTTTGTTTATCTGGGAAAGCTTTTATTTCTCTGCCATTTTGAAGTATAATTTCACTGGGTAGAATATTATTGGGTGAGTTTTTGTCTTTCAGTACTTTGAATATATCATTCCATTTCTCCAGCCTGTAAAGTTTCTGCTGAGAAATCTGCTGAAAGCCTGATAGAGGTTCCTTTTTAGGTTATTTTCTGCCATCTTGTTGCCCTTAATATTTTTTCTTTGTCATTGAGTTTTGACAGTTTTAGCTGTATATGCCTTGGAAAAGATCTTTTTGCATTGATGTAATTAGGAGTTATTTTGGCTTCACGTACTTGTAAGTCCAGTTTCTTCCCCACGTTTGGGAAGTTCTCAGCTGTTGTTTTTTTAAAGAAGCTCACTGCTTGCTTCTCCCTCACTTCTCTCTCTGGAATACCTGTAATCCTTATGTTACTTTTTCTAATTGAGTAGGATATTTCTTGAAGAATTTCTTCATTTAAAAAAAATTTTAGCGCTCTCTTCTCCTCCACCTGAAGCGTTTCTATATTTCTATCTTCTAGTTCACTAATTCTATCTTCCTTAAGGTCTGCTCTATTTTTTTCGTTTCTCCATTTCTTTTTTTTGCTGAGGAAGATTAGCCCTGAGCTAACCTGTGCCAGTTTTTTTCTACTTTATATGTGGGTTGCTGCCACAGCGTGGCTGATGAGCGGTGTAGTAGGTCCATGCCCGGGATGCAAACCTGCGAAACTGGGCTGCTGAAGTGGAACGTGCCAAACTTAATCATTATGCCAAGGGGCCAGCTCCTCTGCATTACTTTTTATCTCATTAATTACCTTCTTCACATCGAGAACTTCTGTAGCTTTTTTTCTTGAGGGTTTTGGTCTGTTTGGTGAAGTATTCTTTCTGTTCACTAATTTTATTCCTAAACCCATTGAACTGTCTTTATGTTTTTTCTTTTTTTGTGTGTGTGTGAGGAAGACTAGCCCTGAGCCAACATCCGTTGCTAATCCTCCTCTTTTTGCTGAGGAAGACTGGCCCTGGGCTAACATCCGTGCCCATGTTCCTCTACTTTATATGGGACGCTGCCACAGCGTGGCTGACAAGCAGTGTGTTGGCAGGTGCCCGGGATCTGAACCCATGAACCCCGGGCTGCCAAAGCGCGAAACAAACTGCTGTGCCACTGGGCCGGCCCCTCTTTATGTGTTTTTTTGAAATTCATTGAGTTTGTTTATGACAACTATTTTGGCTTCTTTATTGTTTAGATTGTAGTCTTCTGTGACTTCAAGATTGGTTATGGAGACTTGTCATTTCCCTTCTTTTCTGCAGTGTTACTGTAGTTCTTCATGGTGTTTGATGAATTGATCTCTGATGGCACATTTGTGGTAGTATCAGGTCGCAGATTCTACCTGCCTTGCTGGCAGTGGGAGGCACAAGCTGTGTTTTCTGGTCCCTCCCCATCTGCTGGTACTTGTGCTGGTGAGGCCACTCTGTATTGATGCGGTTCTGGCTGCAGCTTGCTCCTCAGGTTGTACTGGCTTGGCTGGGGCTGCTGCTTGCAGGCTGGTCATGGTTGGGCCTGCTGTGCTCAGCAGGTTGGTTGTGCTTGCATGGGTGGGGCTGTTGCATTCTGCAGGTTGGTCTGGCTGAGCTGCTGCACTAGGCAGGAGGGGCGCTTTTGCATCAGTGGGGCCACTGTGCTTCCAGGCGGCTCTGGCCGAGCTGTTGTGCTTGGGTGTGGTGCCTTTGCTGAGCTGCTGCAGCTTGGTGGGTAGTGTTTGCGCAGGTGGGGCCACCTCTGAGGTTGGTGCTTCTGCAGGCTGGGCCACCACTCTGAGAGTGTTCTTGTGTGGCTTGGGCCACTCCTGCCTCCACTTATAGTCACATTGGCCGCTGTGTGAGAATCTGCGACCTGGATCGCCACCACCAAGGAGAGGGAGGGGGAGGGGTCAGCTCACCTAGTTCTACTGCTTCCCTGGGATCCAGTCCACTCACCTTCAGATGTATAGCTGCGTGGATTTCTCAGGTGTACTGTTGTGTTGTGTAGGGACTCCTCTGTTGATTAATGAATGTTTGTTTAGTTGTAAATTAGAGGGGAGAAACAAAGGGAACTCACTCTGCCATGATGCTGATGTCACTCTTCTCCAGTCAGAGATTTAAGTAGTCAGATCTGTGTTGCAATTTTAGTAAGAGTGATGTCTGGTTTTCCCTTGTTTCTATGGTAAGGCTTTTTTGGGCTTTTATTTAAGAGATTTGTTATGGTCTCTCCAGTCTGGAAACACTGCAAGAGATTCATTTATGTCCTTGAGAGGTTATTATCTTAGCACACCACTAAATTTGACAAGTGCCTTGAGGGTTAGATTGGTTTTCTGTTTGAAGCAGATCTCTTCCTTTGGCAGGTGTTTGTTTCCAAAACATTGCAAGACTTAAGGAAATTTCATTCTCCCATAGAGAGAGGTTAGCATCTCTTTTCCTTAATCTTCTGCATGGCTCCATAATTCAGCAAATGTGTGGGGTCATGTGTTTGAGCCTTCTCAAGTTTCCAGTTTATTACACCAGTTCTGTGTGACTACTAAATGCTTTGCTGGTTTCTTGTTTCAGCAGCAACCCTTTTTCTGGATCAAACCCAAACTTCAACCTATATCCATAACTGGCAAACACTCCCAAGGAGGAAAAATGGCCAACAGTTGTTCGCTTATCTTGGAATGGTTCTCTCTTTTCTGGAATTTTAGGTCATCTGGTGTTTGTTACTTCCCAAGTTCTCTAATGCCTTTAGAAATATGATATTTGTAACGTATTCAACTCTTTCTAATTGTTATGATAATGTTAGCCTGTGGTTACTACACATTAACTGTGTTGTAATTTACATTTTGTGTTCATTTTTTTAAATTCTTTTTTTTACTATGCATTCTACAGTGTTTATTTTCCTTTTGTCTTTATTTCTATTATGGTTTCTTTTTTTCTCTTTCCTTGAGTTGTGTCAATTTTTGTATCATTTTTGCCTATTGTCGTACTATCTTTTTCTTGGGTTCTTGTGCTTATGCTTTGTGGTCCTTTTCCCTAGAGGCTTTATTGTGTTTTTAAAATTAATGGTGAGATGCTTGATCACCACTTATATCTGCTTCAGTGCCACAGTGATGAATATTCCTTGTTTGTTGATACATTTTGCTGCTCTTGTCCACCATTTCTCATTTAGTCTCTTTATATTAATGCAATTTTAGTTGCCTTTTAAAAACAGCTTTGTTGAGATATAATTGATGTAAATTGCACAAAGTGTTCCGTTTGATACTTTTTGACATATGTGTATACTTGTGAAGGCATCGCCACAATCAAGGTAATGAGCATTCAGTTACTCCCAAATGTTTCCTACTTCTGTTTGTAAGCATCCTTCCTGTCTCTCTCCAGCCCATTCTTAAGAAAACCCTGCTCTGCTTTGTGTAATTGTAAATTAGCTTTCATTTTCTAGAATTCTACATAAATGGAATCAAAAGCATGCATTTAATTTTTGGTCTGACTTTTTTCACTCAGCATAATTATTTTGAGATTCATCCATGTCACATATATCAATAGTCTTGTCCTTTTTATTGCCAAGTAGTATTGCTAAATATACTAAATTACAGAGAGATAGACACATATATTCTAGGACATGAAAGACCTATAGCTGACTGCTTTTATCTCAGGGGAATAGTGGGAGAGGGTGAGAGGCTGTTAAGACAGGATAGGGAGAAGCCAATTGGTTTTAAAATAACTATGATAAATATGCTAAAAGATACAGGGAAAGGTGGACAACGTGTATGAAGAGATGGGGAATTTCAGCAGTGAAATGGAAACTGAAAAGGAACTACATAGGAATTTTACAACCAAAAAGTACAGTATCAGAAATGAAGAATTCATATGATGGGCTTAACTACAGACAGAATGTAGTGGTAGGAAGGATGGGGCAGCTTATAGATAGCTCCATAGAAATTATCCATACTGAACCATAAAGAAAAAGATGGATGGTGATCAAACTGAACAGAGCTTCTGAGATCTATGGAATAAAATCAGAGTAACATATGGGTATTTGGAGTCCCAAAAGGAAAGTAGAGAGAAAATGGAAGAAAGGAAATAATTGAAAAAATAATGGCTGAGAATTTTTCAGTATTGATGAAAGATACTAGTCCACAGATCCAGCAAGCTCAGGGCAACCCAAACAAGATCACATACATCAATTATATTCAAAGAAAATCTTAGAATTAGTTAGTGGTAAAAGGCATCCTAGGAAAGAAACAAGAATGAATGATAACTTTGTTGCAAAGTCTATAATATATGTAGAGGCAAATTATAACAACAGGAGCGCAAATGGTGGGAAAATAGAGATACTGAAGTCAGTTCCTACATTGTTTCTGAGGTAATAAAATACTGCCTAGGGAAAGACTATGGCAAGTTAGCGATACATACTGTAATCACTGAAGTACGGAAAACACCAAATAGTGTACCTAAAGAGTCAGTAGAAGAGGCAAATGAAATTGTAAAATGTTCTCTATTAGAAACAAAAAAGGGACATGAAGTCACCAAGAATGGCAGAGTAGGGAGCTTCATGGCTTCACTCTTCTACTGAAGCAATGATTAAACTGGCAAAAACTGTCATAATGAACTTTTTTGGAACTCTGGAATCTAATAAAAAACTTAGAACAACCAGGTGACTGCTTAATGAAGAAAGAGACTACTGAATTTTGGTAACAGAGTATTGTGGCCCTTTTGCTTACCTACCTACCATCCCTCATTCCCCAGCTGGTAGTGGCTGTGACGGTCAGTAGCCCGCATTCCTGATGTGGCTTGCTAGTGCTGGAGGGGGCAATATGGACTTTGTTCTAAAATAATTGTGGTGTGCATTGTGAGGTGTCTAGCAGTGTCATGAGGAATCAGCTCAGGGATTGCCTTTGTTTTGCCTACCTCAGAACTCTTTCAGGGCTGGAGTAGCCTCCAGGGCAATGTTTGTTGAAATTATTTAAAGGCATATACTAGCCTGCAGCCATCCGCAGCAAAGGGCAGCAGATGGGACAAGCAGGAGAGACATGGAAAAACCTAGGAAGAGATAGGCTGGTAAAGGAGATACAGTGGGGAATAATATGCTTTACAAAGTGTATACCGGACAATCAAAAGTTCATGCACATGCCCAGTGCTAGACACATGCTCAAAAAAGACCTGAGAAAACCCTAAACTTGCACTTGTGGCTGACCTTTAGGTTCTGTGTTTGCAGGGAGTAAAGGTTAAGGGAGAATTGTGAATGGCCCAGCTAAGCATTGAAGGCGTGCCCTAACTCAGGCCAATCTGTAAAGACCAGGAAAGTTTTTTTTTTCTCTCCATTTTGGTTCCAGGCGTTTAAGTCAATCTTTGTCAAATCATGAGCTGAACCCTAAGCCAATGGAACAGACTTCAGTGACCACGTACCACAAAGAAATACGTTCTTCATAAAACTAGTTCAGAAAAGTCACTAAACACACAACTACAACCCACAATAAGCAACAACAAACAACTCTGGGGAGAGGAAAGAATCAGATTTCCAGAGTTACCATGTTGTAATATTCAAAATGTCCAGTTTTCACCAAAAAGACTTACAAGACGTACAAAGAAACAAAACCTATAGCTCATTCACAGGAAAAAAAGAAACAGAAACTGTCTCTGAGGTAATCTGGAGATTAGTCTTACTAGACAAAAGACTTTATTTATTTACAGTTTTTGACGATTGAGGTCACATTGGTTTATAACATTATGTAAATTTCAGGTGTACATTGTTATGTTCTGAGTTCTGTATAGCCTGCATTATGTTCAACACCAAAAGTCTAGTTGCCATCTGTCACCTTACACATGTGCCCCGTTACCCTTTTCACCTTCCCCCTACCCCCCACTTATCCTCTTGTAACCACCAGTCTGTTCTCTGTATCTATGTGTTTATTTTCCACATGTGAATGAGATCCTATGGTAATTGTCTTTCTCTGTCTGCCATATTTTCCTTAGCATAACACTCTCAGGATCTCTCCATGTTGTTGCAAACGGCAAGATTTTTGTCTTTCTTATGGCTGAATAGTATTCCATGGTGTATACATACCAGATCTTCTTTATCCATTCATCTGTTTATGGAGGTCTTCAGTATTGTGAATTATACTGCAGTGATATTGGGGTGCATATATGTTTTTGAATCACTGTTTTAATGTTCTTCAGATAAATACCCAGAAGTAGAATAGCTGGATCATATGGAACTTCTATTTTTAGTTTTTCAAGAAATTTGTGTACTGTTTTCCAAAGTGGCTGCACCAGTTTACATTCCCACTAACAGTGTACGAGGGTTCCTTTTTCTCCACATCCTCTCCAACACTTGTTATTTCTTGTCTTTCTAAAAATAGCCATTCTGATGGGCTGAGGTGATATCTCATTGTAGCTTTGGTTTGCATTTCCCTAATAATTAGTGATGTTGAACATCTTTTTCATGTGCTTGTTGGCCATCTGTATATCTTCCTTGGAAAAATGTATATTCATATTCTCTGCTCATTTTTAAAAAGATTTTTATGATGTCTCAATAGTTTATGACATTGTGGGGTTTTAGTTGTACATTATTATTTGCTTGTCACCATATGAATGCATCCCTTCACCCCTTGTGCCCACCCCCCCATCCCCGTTCCTCCTGGTAACCACCAACCAGTTCTCTCTGTTAATTTATATTCCACATATGAGTGAAATCATGTGGTGCTTGTACTTCTCTCTCTGGCTTGTTTCACTTAACATAATACTCTCGAGGTCCATCCATGTTGCAAATGGGACAATTCTGTCTCTTTTTATGGCTGAGTAGTATTCCATTGTATATAGATACCACATCTTTTTTATCCAATCATCAGTCGAGGGACACTTGGGCTGCTTCCATTTCTTGGCTATAGTGAATAATGCTACAATGAACATAGGGGTGCATAAGCTTCTTGAAATGGTTGATTTCATGTCCATTGGGTAGATGCCCAATAGTGGGATTGCTGGATCATAAGGTATTTCTATTTTTAATTTTTTGAGGAATCTCCATACTGTCTTCCATAGAGGCTGCACCAGTTTGCATTCCCACCAGCAGTGAATTAGGGTTCCTTTTTCTCCACAAACTCTCCAACATTTGTTGCTTTTTGTCTTGGTGATTATAGCCATTCTAATGAGTGTAAGGTGATATCTTAGTGTAGTTTTTGATTTGCATTTCCCTGATGATTAGTGATGTTGAATATCTTTTCATGTGTCTGTTGGTCATCTGTATATCTTCCATGGAAAAATGTCTGTTCATATCCTCTGCCCATTGTTTGATCAGTTTTTTTTTTTATTCAGTTGTGTGAGTTCTTTATATATTGCAGAGATTAATTCCTTGTCGGAGATATGATTTGGGAATATTTTCTCCCAGCTGGTGGGCTGTCTGTTCATTTTGTTCCTGGTTTCCTTTGCCTTGTAGAAGCTCTGTAGTCTGATGAAGTCCCACTTGTTTATTTTTTCTTTTGTTTCTCCTGTCCGAGTAGGCATGGAATCTGAAGGGATCCCTTTATGACTGATGTCAGTGTACTGCCTATATTTTCTTCCAGAAGTTTCATAGTTTCAGGTCTCACTTTCAGGTCCTTAATCCATTTTGAGTTGATTTTTGTGTATGGCGATAGAAGATGGTCTTTCATTCTTTTGCACGTGGCTTTCCAGTTTTCCCAGCACCATTTATTGACTTCCCTTTCTCCATTGTATGTTCTTCACTCCTTTGTCGAAGATTAGCTGTCCATAGGTGTGTGGTTTTATTTCTGGGCTTTCAATTCTGTTCCATTGATCTGTGTCTATTTTTGTACCACTACCATGCTATTTTGATTATGATAGCTCTGTAGTATGTTTTGAAATCAGAGATTGTGATGCCTCCAGCTTTGTTGTTTTTCTTCAGGGTTGCTTTAGCTATTCGGAATCTTTTGTTGCCCCATACGAATTTCAGTATTTTTTGTTCTATTTCTGTGAAGAATGTCATTGGGATTCTGACTGGGATTGCATTGAATCTGTAGATCGCTTTTAACTATGTTTATTCTTCCAATTCACGTGCATGGAATATTTTTGAATTTCTTTATGTCTTCATCGATTTTTTTCAATAGTGTCTTACAGTTTTCATTGTATAGGTCTTTCACCTCCTTAAATTTATTCCCACATATTTTATTCTTTTTGTTGCAATCGTAAATGGGATTGTCTTTTTGAGTTCTCTGTTAGTTCATCATTAGCATATAGAAATGCAACTGATGTTTGTAAGTTGATTTTATACCCTGACACTTTGCTGTAGTTGTTCATTATTTCTAGTAGCTTACCAATGGATTTTTTGGTGTTTTCTATGTGTAAGATCATATCATCTGCACATAGGAGTTTCACTTTTTCGTTGCCTATTTAGAGTTCTTTTATTCCTTTTTGTTGCCTAATTGCTCTGGCCCAAACCGCTAGTACTATGTTGGATAAGAGCGGTGAGAGTGGGCACCCTTGTTTTGTTCCTGTCCTCGCAGGAATGGCTTTTAGTTTTTCCCTGTTGAGTAAGATGTTAGCTGTAGGTGTGTCATATATGGTCCTTATTATGTTGAGGTACTTTCCTTCTGTACCCATTTTGTTGAGAGTTTTTATCATAAATGGATGTTGGATCTTGTCAAATGCCTTCTCTGCATTGATTGAGATGATCATGTGGTTTTTATTCTTCATTTTGTTAATGTGGTGTATCCCGTTGATTGATTTGTGGATGTTGAACCATCCCTGTGCCCCTCATATAAATCCCACTTGATCATGGTGTATGATCTTATTGATGTATTGCTGTATTTGGTTTGCCAATATTTTGTTGAGGATTTTTGCATCTATGTTCATCAGCAATATTGGCCTGTAGATCTTGGTTTTTAATCCATCCCGCCACTCTGTATCTTTTGATTGGAGAATTCAATCCATTTACATTTAGAGTGATTATTGATGTATGAGGGTTTAATGTTGCTGTTTGATTGTTCATTTTCTGGTTCTTTTGCATTTCGTGTTTCTTGTCCCATGTGTTTTGGACTGCCAATTCAGTTTGGTAGTTCTGTATGATGATTCTCTTAGTTTTCTCTTTATTTGTCGTATGTGGTTCTCTTCTTGTTATTTGTTTAGTGGTTACCATGGGGTTTATATGAAAGATCTCATGGATAAGATAGTCCATTTTCTCATGCCTTTTGTTTCCTCAGACTAAGTCGATTTGATTCCTTTCCTCTTCCCCTTCTAGTTTGTTGTTGTCACTACTTATTCTATCTTGTGTTGTGAGTGTGTGTTTAAAGTGATGAGTTTACATTCATTTTTTGTGTTTTCCAACTGCATTTTTTCTGGTTTAGTTTCTTTGGTTTTCTCCTTGCTCAAAACTTTGTATCCCCTTTCTCTTTTGCTTTTTTTCAGGCCTAAGGGCCTTCTTGAGCATTTCTTGTAGTGGGAGTCTTGTGGTGATGAACTCCCTTAGCTTGTTTATCAGGGAGAGTTATTTCTCCATCATATTTAAAGGATATTTTCGCTGGATAAAGTATTCTTGGCTGAAGGTTTTTGTCTTTCAGGATTTTGAATATATCACTCCAGTCAGTCTCTTTTAGCCTGTAGAGTTTCTGTTGAGAAATCAGCTGAGAGCCTGATGGGGTTTTCTTTGTATGTTATTTTGTTTTTCTGTTTAGCTGCTCTTATTATTTTTCTTTGCCATTGACTCTTGCCAGTTTTGCTATTATGTGCCGTTTAGTTGGTATTTTCTTGTTTATATATTTAGAGGATTTATTGACTTCATTCAGTGTTATTTCCAGCTCTTCCCCCTGGTTTTAGAAGTTCTCAGCTATTATTTCTTTGAACAAACTCTGCTCCCTTTCCCCTTTCTTCTCTTTCTGAAATACCTATTATCCTCATGTTACTTTTCCTACTCGAGTCAGATTTTTCAAAGAATTTCTTCGTTTCTTTTTAGTCTTAGTTCTCTCTCTTTTTCTATCTGGAGTGTTTCTGCATGGGGTATCCTTGATTAATTCATTCCTCCATATTGTCAGTTCTGCTGCTCTTTAAAGATTTAAGGTTTTCCTTTATCTTGTCCATTGTGTTTTTTATCTCCAGTATTTCTGATTGCCTCTTCTTTTTGGTTTCAATCTCTTTTGTGAAGAAATTCCTGAATTCATTGAATTGTCTGAGTTCTTTTGTAATTTGTGTCTTCATGATAGATAGCTATTTTGAATTCTCTTATCATTTAGGTTATAGATTTCTCTGCTTTCAGAGTTGGTTTCTGGGTTGGTTTCATTTTCCTCTTGGTCTGGATACTAAAGATATTTTTGCATAGAGGCAGCTGATTTTCCTTTGCTATTTCTCATCTTGAGGCTATCTTGTCCTGCAGTTTCCACCTGCCACCACTGCCTGGAGGTCATGAGCTGTGTGTTCTGAGCCTGCTGCAGTCCCCAGAGGGATTTCACTGAAGGGCAGGGCGTGTGCTGGGAGGGGTTCTGTATTTCGCCTGCCCTTCCTGGGGGCTTCCTTTTCCCCTCGCTGTCTGCTCTCCTGGGGCACTTGGATATTGACTGCACCCCTGCAACAGTTGATCTGGTTGCTCCTCTGTGGGAATCTCTTGACAGTCTGAGAGAGCACTTGGAGGGCTATAGTTTTCCCACAGAGGGCCACCCCTTCCCCCTCTCTGTAAGCCGTGCTGTCTGGCGTTGCTCATCGAAGGGGGAGGAGGAGTAAATCTCCTTACCTGTCCTCAAGTCCTTTGGGGCTTCCCATGCCTCCACTGTCAGATGTACTGGGGCGTGGGTCTCTTAGAAGTTCTCTGTAGTGTTTGTTCTCTGTTGGTATGCGAATGATGTTTTTGTTATGTCTTAGGGAGCAGAGATGCAAAGAGAGAAGCTCACTGTGCCATGATGCTTACGTTGCCTCTGCCTGTTTTCTGATTGAGTGGTTTGAGTTTTTTTTGTTGAGTTGTATGAGCTCTCTACGTGTTTTGAATGTTAACCCCTTATTGGATATATGATTTGCAAATATTTTCTTCCAATTGGTAGGTTGTCTTTTCATTTCGTTGATGGTTTTCTTTGTTATGCAGAAGGCTTTTAGTTTGATGTAGTCTCATTTGTTAATTTTCTTTTTGTTTTCCTTGCCTGAGGAGACATGATGTTTAAAAAAAGTACTGCTAAGACTGATGTCAAAGAGCTTACCGCTTATGTTTTCCCCTAGGAGTTTTATGGTTTCAGGTATTACGTTCAAGTCTAATCCGTTTTGAATTAATGTTTGTGCATAGTGTAAGATAATGGTCTGCTTTCATTCTTTTGTGTGTGGCTGTCCAGTTTTCTGAACACTTATTTATTGAAGAGACTTTCTTTTTTCCATTGTACATCCTTGGCTCCTTTGTTGAAAAGTAGGTGTTCATAAATATGTGGGTTTATTTCTGGGCTGTCAGTTCTGTTCCATTGATCTGTGCATCTGTTTTTCTGCCAGTATTATGCTGTTTTGATTACTATAGCTTTGTAGTATATTTTGAAGTCAGGGGTTGTGATACCTCCAGTGTTGTTCTTTTTTCTCATGATTGCTTTGGCTATTTGGGGTCTTTTGTTGTTCCATATAAATTTTAGGATTCTCTGTTCTATTTCTGTGGAAAGTATCAATGCGCCTTTGATATGGATTGCATTGAATCTGTAGGTTGGTTTAGAAAGTATGGATGTTTTAACTCTGTTCTTCCAATTCATGAACATAAAATATCTATTTCTTTGTGTCTTCTTAGATGTCCTTCAATAATGTCTTATAGTTTCAGTGTATGGGTATTTCACCTCCTTGGTTACATTTATTTCTAGATATTTTATTCTTTTGTGATTTTAAATGCAATTGTATTCTTTATTTTCCCTTCTGATATTTTATTATTAGTGTATAGAAATACAACTGATTTTTCTATGTTTATATTGTACCCTGTAACTTGACTGCATTGGTTTATTATTTCTAATAGCTTTTTGGTGGATTCTTTAGGATTGTCTACATATAAAATCATGTCATCTGCAATTAGTGACAATTTCACTTCTTCCTTTCCGGTTTGGATCCCTTTCTTTTTCTTGTCTAATTGCTGTGGGTAGAACTTACAATACTGTGTTGAATAGGAGTGGCAAAAGTGGGCAACCTTGTTTTTCTTACTGTTCTTAGAGGAATAGTTTTCAGCTTTTCATCATTGACTATGATGTTAGGTGTAGGTTTGTCATGTATGGCCTTTAGTATGTTGAGGTACTTTTCTTCTGTACCCATTTTATTGAGAGGCTTTTTTTTTTAAATTATACATGGATGTTGAATGTTGTCACATGCTTTCTCTGCATCTGTTGAGATGATCATGTGATTTTCATTTTTCATTTTGTTAATGTGGTGTATCATGTTGATTGATTTGTAGTTATTGAGCCATCCTTGCATCCCTGGAATAAATCTCACTTGATTGTGGGTGTATGATCCTTTTAATGTATTACTGTATTTGATTTGCTAAAATTTTGTTGAGGATTTTTGCCTTTATGTTAGAAAGATGGGTATTAAATATTTGAATGTTTGGTAGGATTCACTGGGGAAGCCATCTGGTCTTGGACTTTTGTTTTTTGGGAGGTTTTTGATTACTGTTTTGATCTTACTATTGATTGGCTTATTCAGATTTTCTGTTTCTTCTTTATTCAGTTTTTGAAGGTTCTGTAATTCTAAGAGTTTATCTGTTTCCTATATCAACTTGTTCATGTTTAGCTTTTCATAGTATTTTCTTATAATTCTCTGTGTTTCTGTGGTATCTGTTGTAATTTCTTTTGTTTCTGATTTTATTTATTTGAGCCTTCTCTCTTTTTTCCTGGTGAGTCTAGCTAAAAGTTTGTCAATTTTGTTTGTCTTTTCAAAGAATCAGCTCTTACCTTGATCTTTTCTATTGTCTTTTTAGTCTCTATTTTGTTAATTTCTGCTCTGATTTTTATTATTTTCTTCTACTGATTTGGGGCTTCATTTGTTCTTTTTATAGTTCCTTTAGGAGTAGTGTTGAATTGTTCGAGTTTTTTTCTTGTTTCTTGAGGTTGACCTGTATTGCTATAAACGTCCCTTTTAGTACTGCTTTTCCTGTTTCCTGCAGATTTTCTATGTTGTATTTTCATTATTTGTCCCCAGATATTTTTGATTTCTCCGTTGAATGAGTAGTTCAATAAAAGCATAGATCTGAACATTATCAGCTATCTTGATGTTGATATTTATAGGACGCTATACTCAACAACAACAGAATGCACATCCATTTCAAGTGCACATAGTATGTTTACCTGGATAGGTCCTATGTTGGGACTTAGAACAATATACAATAAATTCAGAAAGACTGAAATCACAAAGTATGTTATCTGACAACAGAATTAACTTAGGTATCAATAACAAATTAACGAGGAAGATGTCAAACATTTGGAAATTAAAATCAAAGATGAAATCACAAGTGAAACCAGGAAATATTCAGGAACTGAATGATAATAAAATACAACATATCAAAATTGGTGGGTTGCGGCCAAAGCAGTGCTTACTGAGTAACTTATAACTTTAATGTGCCTATATTAGAAAATGGGAGATCTAAAATCAATGATATGAGTTCCCACTTTAGGTAAGTAGAAAAAAGAAAGGAAAATTAAGTCTCAAGTAAGTAGAAATAAAGAAGAAAGATAGGAAAATAAATCAATGAAATGAGAAACAGAAAAACTAAAGAGCAAATCAGTGGAAATGAACGCTTGTGTATTGCAAAGAGAAAATTGATAAGCTGATAGATTGATTTAGAGAAAAAGAGTGGAGACAGCAATTACCAATATGAGGAACAAAAGAGAGTGTGTCACTGCAGATCCCACAGATGTTAAAAGGATAATAAGGGAATATTGTAAATTTTATGCCCATGAACCTAGGTGAAATGGGAATATTCTTTGAAATACACAAATTAAGAAAAGTGACTCAAGGAATAATAGGAAATTATAATAGCCCTATATCTACTAAAGAAATAGAACTTGTAATTACAAACCGTTCCACAAAGAAAACTCCAGGCCCAGATGGTTTCACTGTTGAATTGTGTAAAACATCTTAGGAAGAAATGATACCAATCCTAAACAGACTCTTTCAGAAAATAGGAGAAGGAACACTTCCCAACTTAAAGCTGATATTACCCTGATACCAAAATCAGACAAACGTAATACAAGAGAACTATCGACCAAAACCCATCATGAACATTGGCACAGAAATTCTTAATACAGTTTTATCAACTGAATGCAGTGGTATGTAAAAAGGATAGTACATCATGAACAGTTAGGGTTAACTTGGGAGTATAAGGTTGGCTTAATGTTAGAAAATCTCACAACTTGATTTACTATCTTGATAGGATAAATAAAAATCATAATTTCTGTAAATGCAGAAAATATATTTGACAAAATTAAACACCTATTCATGAAAAAAACTCTCAATAAACTGAGAATAAAAGATAGTTTTGCGACTTGATTAAGGGGTATCTATGAAAATCCTATACCTAATATACTCTATTGTGACTGGCTTAGTGCTTTCCACGTAAGATCATGATCTACACAAGTCTAAAGCTGACATCATACATAATGGTGAAACCCTAAACTCTCTCCCCTTAAGATCAGAAACAGGCAACGGTGTCCATTCTCCCTTCTCATATTCAGTATCATACTGGTGGTGCTAGCCAGTGCAATACAACAGTAAAAAAAAATAAAAGTTTGTAAAATTGGAAAGGAAAAGCTAAAACATAAATGCAAACATGATTATGTAGAATTCTCAAAGGAATCTAGGGAAAAAAGCTACTAGAACTAATAATGGAATTTAATAAGGTCACAGACCATAAGGTTGATATACAAAGTCAGTAATATTTTTATGTTAGTGGATGGTCACAAATGGAATTATAAAACAATTCCATTTATAATAGTATTAAAATACTTAGGAACAAAATAATGACGTGCAAGACATGCAAACTAAAAAGTATAAAACATTGCAAAGTGATATTAAAGAAAATCTCAGTAGGTGGAGAGACAAATTGTGTTTATTGGAAGACTCAGTGTTGTTAAGATGGCAGTTCTCCCCAGATTGACATGTAGATTCAGTGCAATTCCAGTCGACACTTAGGAGACTTTTTTTTGAAGAAATTGAGAAGCTGATTTTAAAATTTATGTGGACAGGCAATGGACATAGAATAGTAAAAAAATCTTGAAAAAGAAAAATAGCATTGTAGGACTTATAATACCTGATTTGAACACTTACTATCAAGCTACTGTAATTAGGACAATGTAGTATTGGCATAAGTATAGACGTATAGATTGATGAAATTGGATAGAATCCAGAACTAGACCCATCCTTATATGCTCAATTGATTTTGACAAATATGCCAACGTAATTCAGTGGGAGAATGGACAGTCTTTTCAACAAATGGTGTGGGAACATCTGGATTTCTGTGTGAAAAACAAGAACTTCAGCCTTCTCTCAAGGCAAAATTAATTTGAAATGTATCAGAGCTAAAACAATTAAATTTCTAGCAGAAAATAAAGAATATTGTTGTGACGTTGGGTTAGACATAGATTTCCTAAATAGGACAGAAGAGGAACAAACTATAAAAGGAAAGAAATTTGGTGAAATGTAGTTAATCAAAATTAAAAACTTTTGTTTTTTGAGAGACACAGTAAAGAAAGCTCCAAGGCAATCACAGTCCTGGGGAAAATATTTGCAAAACATTTATATGGCAAATGACTTGTAATCTCAAAACTCAGTAATAACACAATAAAAGAATGGGCAGGAGATTTGAACAGAGCCTTCACAAAAGAAGACATACCAGTGGTCAATGAGCTGAGCCATTGTTATAGAATCTGTTCATATCTGCATCACCTGGTCAATTTGGGACTTTGGTAAATAAAGTGTGGCATTTCCATAGAATGGAGTACTACTCAACAATTACAAGGAATGAAATGTTGATACATGCAACTACTCAAAGGAGTTCTGATGAGTGAAAGAAGTCAGTCAAAAAGGTTACACACACTGTGATTCCATTTTTATGCCATTTCCCAAAAGACAAAACTATAGTGGTGGAAAACACATTAGTGATTGCCATGGTAGAGATGGGGAAAGGTGTGACTCTAAAGGGATAGCATGAGGGAGTTTTTTTGGGTGATGGAACTGTTCTGAATGTTGTTTATGGTGATGGTAACAGAAATCTATGCATGTGCTAAAATTCATAGAACTATACACTGAAAAAAAATTGCAACTTTACTTACAACTTTAAAAATAGAAAATTAAGGTGAGTCTTAAGATTCAACAGTGTTGTGTGTAGCTTTGATATATTGTACTTCATTAATCCATTTTTCTGTCAGTTAACATTATTTTTTCCTCCTCTCTTTTGTTACTAAGAATAGTGCTGCTCTGAACAGTCTAGTGTTGCCTCCTGGCATACATGTGTATTTTTCTTACGGTATGTGAGTAGGAGAGGAGTTGCTGAGTTCTAGCATATACACAGTCCAATTTGAGAAGATAATGCCAAATTGTTTTCAGTTTACATTTTTGTTGATGGTGTATAAGATACTGGTTTGTCTGAAAATGTCTTCATTTTATCCTAACTCTATATTAATAATTTAGTTAGGTATAAAATGCTGAGTTAGATATCATTTTCTTTCAACATCTTCAAGACATTGTTCTATTGTCTTCTGGCTTGCAGTGTTAGTATTAAAAAGTCTGTGATTCCTGATCTTTTGGATACAATCTTTTTTTTCTATTTAGAAGCTTATTAGTAGAATCATTATCCTATTCCCAGGGTTCTGGGATTTCACAATACGTTCACAAATTTTTCAGTATGTTCCTTAGTGTGGATTTATTTTCATCCAATGTGTTGGGTCCTTGGGGGCCCTTTCCATTTACTCTAAATGGATAGCCTGAGAAGGCCTGAAGGGTATAAGCCTTGGATACCACAATTCTGAGAGCCTAGAGTTGGAAGAGGGCTGGAATTTTTTCTATGCTCACATAATCCTCCTGTTTTTTGTATTCATCCCCAGTCTCCAGTCCACCAGATGTGCTTGGAGTCACCCAATCCAGAGTAAAAATCCATTTACTCTTCCAGAGAATAAATTTTCAGTCATTTTCATGAGTGGAGAAAAGGGGATACACTAAGATATAGATTGAAAGAGGTGAATTTAATGATCTAAATGATGTCTGGACAATTTTAAGTCAGTCTTTTCTTATTTTAGCACCTCCTTTGAACTCCTCTGTGACACTTCTAGAGTTACCCATTACAGCTAACTCTTTAGCCTGTTAAGGGTTTTGAGGTGTAAATTGCATTGAATCTTTCTACAACTGGTATGAGTTTGGTTTTCTCAGACTTGCCCCTCTGTTTTTCAGCATTCAAAGTTATTGAGGTTTTGTTTCCTTTTCCATTTTTTTCATTCTATGGGTTGCAGGGTTAAAAATATTTTTTTTCCCTTAACTGTGATTTCAGGAGGGAGTGAAATTAGGTGGTTGTATTTGGCTAGCTTCTTTTGGAATTTAAATTTTTAAGTTTTATGGCCCAACTATATGTTGGAATAGAGAAAGTGATGATTTTTAACTTTCCCAACTTAACAAGCTAAGTAATTCATCAAAGAATTCCTTCTCAGGTGTTGGGAAGCTTCATACTAATACCAGTGGAGTGTAGGGTCTGAAGAGGTTTTCCCTCTAAAGAACGATGAAGCCCTATATTTTGAATGCTTGACCCAGGAATTAAAGATTGAGAATGCTAAATGCTTGCGATCTTTTTAGAAATCAATGGCTGTTTTCCATGGACGTCAGTGAACTTATGTGCATGGTTCTCAAAGAGTGGTCACAGCTTTCATCAAATTCTCAGGCACGTTTCTCTGTTTGAGGCATGAAGTTAGGTTTTAAAGTGAAGTGATTTAGGGGCTTTATCCTGTCTTCTATCATAGGTGAAGATTAGATTCACCCTTTGAATCCCAGTATTCTGTCAGTGTTGGCCTTTTTTTTTTTGGTGGGGAAGATTAGACCTGAGCTAACATCTGTTGCCAATCCTCTTTTTTGCTGAGGAAAATTGGCCCTGGGCTAACATCTCTGCTCATCTTCCTCTACTTTATATGTGGGACGCCTGCCACAGCCTGGCTTGATAAGTGGTGCACAGGTCCACGCCCAGGATCTCAACCTGTGAACCCCAGGCCGCCGAAGCAGAGTGTGCGAATTTAATCACTATGCCTGTGGCCCAGCCCCAGTGTTGGCCTTTTATGCAGTTAGTTATAGTGAGGGACTGTTTGCAAATCAGAATAGAAAATTGTAGATTCTTTTTTTCTACCTTAAATAATAAGTTTATCTTTATTACTTATTTTCAGTCTATCTACTGTGCTTAATGAGCCTGGTTTGTGTTAATTTTCTAGGTTTATGATTTAGCATCCCTAATCTTACACTGTCATATTTCAGATCTCAGTGTATGGTTGCTAGTTTTTTTTTTAATCATGTTTTTCTTACTTCCAGGCAGAAACAATTCTCTGTAGTTATGCTACTGCATAATGACAGTTTTCCAGCTAAATACACAGCATGTTGAGATTGTGTGCTATGATTATTGTACCAACTTTTTGAGTTATTTTCTTCCACTTGAGGTTTTGGGTTTTGGGTTTCTACGGGTTTTATTTAGATTTAGTATAGTAGATCTTTAATATTCTCTAGCTTAGTAATTTTCCCTAGTATTCATCTTTTGCAGTTTTTTGTATCATCTTGCTGTCTTATTTTCTCATCGACCTATTATGGGGAATGGCATAACTGTTCTTTATGCAGAACAGATATATACCAGTGAATTGCACTAAATTAAAAAATTTTTTGTTAGGTTGAAGTCGGTCTACCAATGTATCTTTCCCTTTTTAACTGTCTTTATTTTGTTATTTTTAGGCCAGCCAAGTCATTTTGTTGCTCCTCCATCCTTCCCTGTCATTTTCGCATTACTTACTGTCTTTTGCATTGTTCTGCAGTACTTTCCTTCAAACATTTCTACTTTTTAAAATTGAACCACTCATTCCTAAGCACTTCATTTTATTTTTCTCCTTAGCATTTACTTGACCATCTGACATACCGTACATTTTTGTTTGTTTATAACCTATTTCCAGAATGTTTAAGCTCCACAAGTGCAATGGCTTTTGTGTCTTTTGTTCACTGCTATATCCCCAGAGCAGAATAGTGGGTGGGATATAATAAATATTTGTTAAATGGATCTCTACCCATTCATATGCTTCTGTTCCTTCAAAAGGATTATAAAGAGAAAGGTTTTGATTACTACACAGTCCTGGATTTGAATCCTGGTTTTACTTCTTACTAGTTCTGTGACCTAGGGCTGGCTCATTGAACAATCTGGTACCTGTTTCCTTCTCTGTATGACTGGCAAGTAAACTTGTTGGGTTTGAAGTGAGCCATTTTAGTTCACCTTGACTACTTTTTGAAAAACCACTTGACTGAGTTAAAACTGACATACAATAAACTAAGCCTATTTAAGTGTACAATTTGACAAGTTTTGACATATGTATTTACCCTTGACTCCATCCCTTGATTACCCCCAAAAGTTTCTTTATGCCCCTTTTTAATCCCACTCTTTCATTCCTCCTTTCCCATCCTACACCTTCCCCCATCTTCAGCCAACCACTGATCTGCTTTCTGTCACTGTAGATTAGTGTTTTCTAAAGTTTTATATAAATCAATCATACTGTGTGTACTCTTCTTTTGCCTGCTTTTTTTCACTCTGCCTAATTATTTTGGGATTTATTTATGTTGGCGCTTGTATCAGTAGTTCATTCTTTGTTTTCCTAAACATTTCTAAGCATTTTCTAAAGTTTTATATAAATCAGTCGTACTGCGTGTACTCTTCTTTTGCCTGCGTTTTTTCATTTTGCCTAATTAGTCTGAGATTTATCTATGTTGTTGCTTGTATCAATAGTTCATTCCTTGTTTTTGCTAAATAGTATTCCCTTGTTTGGACATATCACAATTTGTTTATCCATTCATCTGTTGATGAACATCTGGGTTGTTACCAGTTTTTTTGCTTTTTTACTAATGAAGCTACAATGAACACCCATGTATAGGTCTTGGAATGCTTGTCTTTTTCCTTTTTCTGGAAATACCTAGGAGTGGAATGGCTGGATTATTTGGCAAATGTAAGCTTAACTTTTGTAAGAAACTGCCAAACTTCTTCCAAAATGTTAGTACCATTTTACATTCCCACAAGCAGTATATGAGAATTTCAGTTCTTCCATATCCTGCCAACATTTGGTATGGTCAATCTTTTAAATTCTAGCTGTCTATAGATGTGTAGTGGTATCTCATTGTGGCTTTAATTTGCATTTCCTAGTGACTAATGATGTTGAGTATCTTTTTATGTGCCATCTATTTATCTTCTTTGGAGTAAATGTTGAAATCTTTTTGCCCGTTTTAAAACTAGACTTTTACTGTTGGGCTTTTTTAGTTGTTGAAGTTTGGAATCATTAATTTATTTAAGCTTTCCTTTTGGTTGGTCTTAAAATTTCATGCTCCATATCTGGGTTTTTGTTTTTATGGTAATAGCTTTTTAAAAATATTATGGTAAAATATGCATAACATAAAATTTACCATTGTAACTAATGTTTGAGTACATTCATAATGTTGTGTAGCCATCACCATTATCTGTTTTCAGAACTTTTCATTATCCCAAACAAAACTCTGAACCCATTAGACATTAACTCTCCATCTCCCCCACCCCACCAGTCTAGATATTTCATATAAGTGGAGTCATACAGTACTTCTTGTTTTGTGTTTGGTTTATTTCACTTAGCATAATGTTTTCAAAGTTTATCCATGTTGTATCATGTATCAAAACTTTATTAACTTTTTGTGGCTGAATGGTATTCCATATGTGTATGTGTCTGTGTGACATTTTGTTTATCCACTAATATGTTGATGGATGCTTAGGTTTCCATCTTTTGGCTATTGTGAATAACACTGCTATGAACATTGATGTACAAGTATGTGAGTCCCTGTTTTTGGTTCTTTTTGGTATATATGTAGGAATGTGATTCTTGGATCATACGGTAATTCTATATTTAACTTTTTGAGGAACCACCAAACAATTTTGCATAGCACCTGCACCATTTTATGTTCCCACGAGCAATGCACAAGGGTTCCAATTTCTCCACATCTTTGTCAACACTTACTATTTTCTTTTTAAGAAAATAATAGCCATCCTAGTGGGTGTGACGTGGTATCTTGTGAATTTAATTTGCATTCCTCTAATGACTAATGATGTTGAGCACCTTTTCATGTCCTTATGGCAATTTGCATGTTTTCTTTGGTGAAATGTCTATTAAAGTCTTTTACCCATTTATGAATTGGGTTTATTTTTTATTTTTGTTGAGCTGTAGGACTTCTTTATATATTTTATATATTAAAGCCTTTTAAGGTATATGATTTGCAAATATCTTATGCTGTTCTGTGCACTCTTTTTACTCTCTTAATAGTGTCCCTTGATGCACAAATCTTTTAAATTTGATGAAGTCCAGTTTATCTGTTTTCGTTTTTTGTGGTTTTGTGTTGTATCTGAGAAACCATTGCCAAATCTATTTGCCCGTATGTTTTCTTCTGAGAGCCTGTTAGTTTCAGCTCTTTTCTTTAGGTCTTCCATCCATTTTGAGGTTTTTTTTTTGTATGTGGTGTAAGATAAGGATCCAACTTCATTCTTTTGCATGTGGATATTGTTTTTCCAGCACCATTTGCTGAACAGTTTTTTTCCACCTGCGTTTAATGGTCTTGGCACTCTTGTTAAAGTCTGTTGACTGTATGTGTCAGGATTCATTTCTGGTTCTTAATTATATTCCATTGATCTATATGTCTATCTTTATGCCAATATCACAGTGTTTTGATTACTGTAGTTTTGTAGTAAGTTTTGAATCTAGGAAGTACAAGTCATCCAATTTTGTTCTTCTTTTTCAAGGTTGTTTTGAGTTTGAGATTCCATATGATTTTAGGATGGGTTTTCCTATGATAGAGATTGCATTGAATCTGTAGATTGCTTTGAGTAGTATTGTCATCTTAACAGTATTAATTCTGTCAATCCATGAACACAGGACGTGTTTCCATTTATTTAGATCTTTTTAAATTTCTCTCAGCAGCATTTTGTAGTTTTCAGTGTGCAAGTCTTGTGCCTCTTTGGCTAAATTTATTCCTAAGTATTTTATTCTTTTTGATGTTATTGTAAGTGGAATTGGGTCACAAGGCAAACGTCTGCACTGGTCCTTCAGGGATCCACTAGACCACCCAAAATGTGTAACACTGAATTTTTGGAGGACAAGGTCGACGCTACCTGCCCTGGCACCAGGCGGCTGCTCCAGGAATACAGTCTGCTATTTCCATAGTGGAGCAGGGGCTGAGGAATTGGCTACAATAGCTGATTTGCACTTATTGTTCTCCTACCCAGACTCAGTAACCTCTCCCTTCATCCCTTCTTACTGAGCACTCCTTTGGTTGGTATAAGTGTTCAGTTAGGTTCTGGAGTTCCAAGATAGTTGATTCTGGTTGTTTTTTACGGTTTACTTGTTCTTTCATTGGAGAGACCAACTGGTAGAGCTTCCCAGTTGTGTCTGATATCACTCTTATTGTTGGATTTTAAGTTTTTTAAAAAATACATTTGGGATACAAGTCCTTTATCAGATATATGCTTTGTAAAGATTTTCTTTCTGTCTGTGTCTTGTTTTTTCATTCTCTTAGCAGTGTCTTTCAAAGAGCAGAAGTTTTAAATTTTGATGTCCAATTTAACATTTTGTCCTTTTATGGATTATGCTTTCAGTGTTTTATTTAAGAAATCTTTGCCTAACCCAAGGTCACAATGATTTTCTCTGATACTGTCTTCCGGAAGTTTTATAGTTTTAGGTTTATATTTAGGTTTATTATCAATTTTGAGGTTTTTTTTTTTTAAATATGGTACAAGGTATGGATGTAAGTTATTTCTTTTCCTATGAATATCCAGTTGTTGGGCACCATTTGTTGAATAGGCTATCCTTTTCCCACCTTGTATCTTTGTAAAAAATCAACTGTCTGTATATGTGCAAGTTTATTTCTGGACTCTTTATTCTGTTCCACTAATCTCTTAGTCTGTCTTTACATTTATAACACACTGTTTTGGTTATTGTAGCTTTATAATAACAATTGAAATCAGATAGTGTTAGTCGTCCAACTTTTTGCTTTTTCAGAGTTGTTTTGGTTATTCTACATCCTTTTTGTTTCTATATGATTTTAAAAGTCAGCTTCTCAGTTTCAACAAAAAACTGGGATTTTGATTGAGATTGCATTGAATCTGTAGATTAATTTGGAGAATATTGTCATTTTAACAACATGAAGTCTTTCAACTGATGAACAATGCATCTCTCTTCATTTATTTGGGTTTTCTTTAATTTCTCTCAGAAATATTCTATAGTTTTTAGTGTACAGATTTTTCACGTATTTTGTCATATCTACTCCTATGTATTTCATATTTTTGATGTTATTTTAAATGGTGTTTTTTAAAATCTTTTTTTCTGTTGAGAGAGAAAAAGAAACGTACTTCCTCCCCTCCCCTCTCCCCTCTCTCCCCATTCCCTCCCCTCTCCCCTCCTATATAGAAATGTGATTGATTTTTGTATACTGATCTTGTGACATGTAATCTTACTAATAAACTCACTTATTAGTTCTAGTAACTTTTTTGGTAGATTCCATTTGATTTTCTGTGTGGACAGTATTGTCATCTGCAAGTGAGCTTTATTTCTTCCTTTCCAATTTGGATGCGCTTTCTTTTCTTTTGCCTGACTGTGCTGGCTAGAACCTTCTGTACAAGCTTGAAAGTGGTAAGAGTGGACATCCTTTCTTTTTCCTGATCTTAGAGGGAAAGGATTCAGTCTTGTAAAGTTGACTTCTGAAAATTAAACTGGTGAGTTCCCACAGTATATGTCAGTCACCACTGCAGGGGAAAACCAAAAGCTTATTATGTAGGATGCTGAAGGGTTTGGGATGTCCTCTCCAGGGGACAAAGACTGCATTGTAGTCACAACTGTGGAAAAGAGAACTCCAAAGAGCCAGATGTTGGTTGCGTTTGTGTGATCTTCAAAGAAGAGAGACATGGATTTTTTTGGAACTAAATACACAATCTCTGGAGAATAGTGTTTTAGAGTGGGACTAGGTTGGTGCTTTTAGGCTTTGCATGACTTTGATGAAATAACTCCTCCAGACTCTCCAACCCCTTTCACAATAGTTTCTTGCTTGCCAAACTGCTTTCTGAAACACTTGTAGTATATTCTGCTACCAGTAGTATTGCTTAAATAGGGGGCATCAGCATCTTGGATGCTGGGAAAGGAAGTTCTACATTAAAAAGTTAATTACTTAGGAAGTTTGTTATTTTTTGGGATTGATTATGAGGGATAGATTGGGGTGACTATTATGAGTCAGATGAACTCTCTTGGAATTCTTTCTCATTTATTATAATAACTAATGCTGTCTTTTGGGCCTCTTAGAAGACTGCCACCTAGATTTCTTCTGCTGATTCCTTCCTCCCCTCCCGTCTCCTCCCCTCCCCCTCACCTCCCGTCTCCTCTCCTTTTCCCTCCTCTCCTCTCCCCTCCTTCCCTACCCTCCCCCTCCTCTCCTTCCTTCCTCCGTTCTCCTTCCTAATGGGATAATGTGTGTGATATGCCTAGGAAAGTGCTTGAGATGGGAGTAGACCTTTATCAGTTTCTGTCAATACTCACCTCTTCTCTATATAGTCTTTGTAGATATAGCTTTAAATAGTCTTTTTTTTTATTGCAAATATTTAATTAATCCTTGTTCTGCTTCCATAGCCTAGGACAATTTAACATTTAATGTTTGTATAGTTAAAGATGAAATACTTTTTATCACTTATGTTCTATTGGAAGTATATGTCTAGTGTGTAGTACAGCACAAGGGAATGGAAATAAAGAAGGAAGAATTATGTTTAGGGCAAAGGAGAATTGAAAGAAAAGAAGTAAAACCTATGGTTTTCTTCTGTATCTACCTGGCCTTGTAAATAGCTGCAGACAATAAGCTTGTTTGTAAGTGGGTTTGTTTGGTTTAAGGCAGGAGTGGCTTATTAAGAATAGATATTTTTATGACTCAATCTATAGTCTATATCTCCTTATAAACTTGTTTTTATTCCTATTTTTCTCAATCCCCAGTGGATATCATCTTTGACTACCTCTGTGGATTAAGCATGACTCAAAGAAAAATCCTGTTATAGGGGCTTCTATCACCCAGTAACTATTCTAAAAAGAAAGGTAGGGAAGTCTATCTGGAAGCAAATTACAGTTAAATTGTTATATTTACTTTCTAGTGAAGATCAGACAAAGGTCTTGGACCATTTCTGTAAACTTAATCATTCCAATGTGCTAAGGTGGCATTTACTGACAATATTTTCTTTGAAGCCTAGCTCCATAGTTAATTTTCTTATTTCTGTCTCTCTTCTCAATTCATTATACATATGTGCCTTTGCCCAGTTTGCTATTAGCCCTTAAGGAATATGCACTTTACCTTTTATTTTATATTGCAGTGCTTCACTAGCTTTGCATGAGGTTATGCTAAAATAGTTAATTTTCAGTTGGGAAAGAGGGGTGGATTACTTTGGCATTATTCATGGCCAAATTTTGTGTGCCTTAAGCCAGATTTCCTTTGCTATCCATTTACTCCCAGGGTGTGTCACTCCCTTGTCCAGCTCAAGGAATGCAAATTAATTTCATTATCGGCCTAAGCAAAACTTAATTAAGAAGACACATCTGCTCTAAGAGATCTTGTACTGCAAAGCTAAACAAATTATTTTTGTTTGAGCCAGTTTTTTTTCCCTTTCATTGGTATGGATAATACAAAAATGACTATTGTTGGGATGGCTTCTCATTTAATGTAATAATTTTAGGATTAGTTAAAATAGCGGTGCAGTAATGCTTCAAATACAAACTATTTTAATACATTTTTTAAACCTAGAAATAAGGGAAAAAAAGCATAAACTATCTAAAAGACTCAATTTTTTTGTGGGTTCCTAAAGCAGTACAAGTGATAATGTGGTACACTTGTTGCATTAAAACTATTTTTAAGGAAAAAAAGTCCTTGAGGTTATTTTTTCATGTATCCTTAGACCTGTAACGTGGTTGTTTCAGGGGCTTAAAAAAAGTTGACTTTTTATAAGCGATTTTAGTGCAATGGATGCATAAGTATTATAGTTCATGTAAGTAAATGTTAAGTGAAATTCATAGTAGTCCCTCCATCTTGAGATTATTATGATACCTTGAAATAGTAGCAGTTACATGCACAATAGCAGTAATGAACACATATGTTCATTCTTACATTTTGATGGTTTGAAATAAACCCCAGTACCAACGAGAATGTTTGTTTTTACTTTTCCTTCCTGTTTCATAGGGAAGTTGTCAAATGAAAAATGATAATTCATAGGAAGCTTGGTGAATTCTTTATAAGAAGAGTGTGTCATGTAATTTTAAAATATGCTAGTGAAGAGAGAAAAAAACTACTCAGTGATCATAACGTGGAGGAAGGCAGGAAACAAATATTAAACTACTTCCCATGTATTCAAGTGACCTACAACACTATATAAATTTCTCCATCCCATACTCGGTGCTACCTTTGTCATATTTTGCTTTTCAAAATACTACAAATACACAATACATTGGTACTGTTTTTACTGTAGACAGGGAATTGGCAAATATTTTCTCTTAAGGATCAGATAGTGAACATTTTAAACTTTATGGGTGAAGAAGCAAAACTGAGTATATTATGTAGGTAATTATGGAACAAGAAAGGAAACAAATTTTCACACATTTTTTGATGAAATTCAAAATATAGTAATGTACAGTTCTTTTGTAATATATATCTAATGAGAACAATAGAATTATTTTTTTCTGAATTAACATTTTGTTTAATTGGTGTTCAGTGTTAATGTTCTCTATGATCAAAATCAGTTGCAAATCTTCATCTGTTAATGTTGATCTGTAATGAGATTTTATGTTCTTCATCTTTATAAATACCTTTTCAGACAGATAGGTGTTGCCAAATACTGATGTCAGTCCGTAGGTTAATATTTTAATTTGAGTATATTCATCACTTGGAAGGCATGTATGGAATTATTAGTGTCTTCTCTTGTTATTTGCTATTTATGCATGCCATTACATTGCAGGTTAAAGTACTTCCAAGTGATGGTTAGGTGGAGGTTCCTCAGTTGCACCATTAAATGCATTTTGAAATGTGGAAGTTTCCTTTGCAGTTGCATTGAAGTTTAAAAAATTCCGTGGGAACTGTACTTTAAGCTCAAAAATGTATGTGCTCCAAATTTGGGTGAGAATGGAGATCCTGCTTCTTATTTTAACTTTTGACAGTATGGGAAGTGTATAAAGCAGCTTGACACTAGTTGTGATTCAAGTTGTCATTGAAGTAATTTTACTATAGGTATAAGTTTCACAAATAAGCATGGCTTTAAGTTGCATTCATTAAGAAACATTATCAAGACTGAAGTAAAAGCTAATTTCCAAAGCCATTTATTATTTGATAATAGTGGTTGAGGGCAGTTTTCATTCGGAAAAATTTCAGTCACAACTCTAAGCTCAATAAAATGGCAGTAAAACAACCACTACTAAGCCATCTTGCTGCTGTGCACTTGAGCAAGTCAGCATATTCAGCTTGTTTCTCATAAAAATTCATGGAAGTGAATATGGTCAAGTCCATGAGAGCAAAGGAAGTTGTGTTGACTAATGGTAGACTAACACATGAAAGAGTCATATAATTCTGCAAAGTACTTGCTGATGAACAATACAGTGAATAACCATAGGTTTTAAACATCTCACATTTTCACAAGGTTAAGAAATTTGTCCAACTAAACTTTTTTCTGCTGCATATATATTTTCACCACCATTAATTATAATGCATCTTAGCTTTCACTTCAGACCGTTCTGAGTTAGTGTTGTCTCAACTTGTTCATTCGCTTCAGACTTGGCATTGACTTCTTGAATTTAACTGAGCAGTATCAGTAACATTTGTTAACTTATCAAGAGTCAAGGAAAACCATTTATATATAGTCCTTTGCCTTTGAAAAGAAAGTATACAATTCAGTGGTTTTAGTATATTCAAAAGGTTGTGTAACCATCACCACTAATTCCAGAATATTTTCATCTCTCCATAAAGAATCCCTGTACCCAATAGTAGTCACTCCCCATTCCTCTCTCCCCCCCAGGATGTGGCAAGCACTAATCTACTTTCTGTGTCCATGGATTTCGTATTCTGGACACTTCATATAAATGGAATCATATGATAGGTGGCCTTTTTTGTCTGGCTTCTTTAACTTAGCATGGGTTTTCAAGGTTCATTCATGTTGTAGTGTGTATCAGTGGTTCATTCTTTTTTTGGATGAATAATATTCCATTGTATGGATAGACCATGTTTTGCTTATCCATTCATCAGCTGATGGATATGTGGATTGTTTCCGCTTTTTGGCTGTTATGAATTCCGTTAATGAACTTTGTGTATAAGTTTTTGTGTGAGCATGTTTTCATTTCTCTTGGGGTGTATACCTAGGGGTGGAAATGCTGGATATGATAATTATATGCTTAGCTTTTTGAGGAACTGCCAAACTGTTTCCACAGCAGCTTCACCGTTTTACATTTCCACCAGCAGTATGTCCCCACATTTTTATTGTCAGTCTTTTTGATTATAGCCATCCTAATGGGTGTGAAGTGGTATCTTGTGGTTTTGGTCAGCATTTCACTAATGACTAATGATGTTGAGCATCTTTTCATGTGCTTATTGGCCATTTGTACATGTTCTTTAGAGAAATGTCTATTCAGGTTCTTTGTCCATTTTTAAATTCGCTTATTTGTTTTTTTATTGTTGAGTTGTAAAACTTCTTTATATATATTCTGGATGCAAACCTCTCATAAGATACGATTTGCAAATATTTTCTCCCATTCCCTGCATTGCCTTTTCGCTTTCTTGATGGTGTACTTTGCAGCACAGAAGTTTTTAAGTTTGATGAAGTACAATTTATTCTTTCTTTTGTCACTTATGATTTTGGTGTCATAAATAAGAAACCATTGACTAAGGTCATGAAGATTTACTTCTATATTTTAAGAATTTTGTAGTTCAGCTCTTACATTTAGTCTTTGATCCATTTTGAGGTAAAATTCACATATATTGAATTGCAGAAGTCTTAGTTGTACAGTTTTGACTACAGTATACACTTATGTAACCCACTCTCAAACACAATTTATATCTTTCTAGAACTTTTTTTTTGTAGGTATCCAGTCAAATCCCTATTCCTCCAGAGGCAAGTGGTGTTCTGATTTTATTCACCTTCGATTAATTTGGTATCTTCTAGATCTTTTTGTAAATGGAATTATGTAGTATTTATACTTTTGCGTCTAACTTCTTTTGCTCAGCATGATTGTGATTTTCGCCCACTGTGTTACCTGTATCAGTTGATCTTTTTTATTGCTAAGTAGTATTGCATTGTATGAATGTTGCATGTTTTATCTATTCTCTTCTTGATGAACAGTTGGGTTGTTTCCAATTCTGGGCTATTTTGAATCAAGCTGCTGTGTATATTCCTGTAGAGGTGGTTTTTTTTAAAGTCATTCTGGCTAGGAGTTTATCAATCTTTTCAAAGAGCCAGTTTTTGGTTTCATTGATTTTTTTCCCCCTGTTTGATCTTTTTTTACTTCACAGATTTTAGCTCTTCTCTTTTTCGTTTTCTCTCTTTATTTTCTTCTTTCATTTTCTCCATTCTCTGAATTTAAATTGCTTCTTTTCTAGTTTCTTAAGGTGGGATCTTAGATAATGGATTTGAGATTTTTTCTTTTTTTCTAATGTAAGCTTTTTTTTTATCATTGGAAAATTATTAACTGTTATGTCTTCTAATATTTTTTCTGTTTTATTCTCTCTCTCCTCTCCTCTGGGACTCCAATTATACATGGATTGGAGATGTCTGTTAGCCCATGTGTCTCTTATGATATATTTGTTTTATTCTTTTTTATTTCTGTACTTTAGTTTGGGTGATTTCTATTGTCCTGTCTTTGAGTTCACTCATCCTTTCTTGAGCTCTGTTCATTCTCTTGTTAAGCCCATCTGATGAATATGAAATTTGTGATATTCTAATTTTCAGTCCTAAATTTTCACTTAGGTCTTTTTTTTGACAAAGTAAGTGTTTTTGAAATTTAAATTTCACTGTTTTTTGTGGTATAAAATGAAAGCCAGAATCACATAAGTTTTAAATTTTCATGTACTTTATCATTTACATCAAGCACTAATGAAAGCTTAGTAGTTTTCAGATGTGTAAACATTGTAATTAAAATGAGAACTTCTTTGCTTTGGTTAATAGCGATTTTCCTATATAATTTGATATATTAATACACCTGTGTTTGGTTAGGAATGCTTAGACTCTAATGATCAGTTTGGGGAGAATCTATATCTTTATACTATTTTGTCTTGCAATCTATTAATATGATGTATGCCTTCATTTATTAGGCTTTTTTTTTTTTTTTTTTGCTGAGGAAGATTCACTCTGAGCTAACATCTGTTGACAATCTTCCTCTTTTTGCTTGATGAAGATTCGCTTTGAGCTAACTTCTGTGCCAGTCTTCCTCTATTTTGTGTGTGGGTTGCTGCCACAGCATAGCTGCTGAAGAGTGGTGTAGGTTCACGCCCTGGAACCAAACCTGGGCCACTGAAGCAGAGCCTGCCAAACTTAACCACTAGGGCATGGGGCCGGCCCCTGTTAGGCTTTTAATATCTCTAATGTCTTGTATTCTTCTATATAGAGTTCTTCCATGTATGTCTTAGATTCATTTATAGTTACTTGGCATTTTTGATGCTGTTATAAATGGTATATTTCTAAAATGTTTGTTCCTATATAGATCTAAAAAAATTCACCATGTATCTAGTGACCTTGCTATGTTCACATTTTCTTGGTAATAGTTTATATCTAGGTTCTTTTGGGTGTTTTATATACATATTCAGACCTGCAGATAATGATATTTATATTTCTTTGTTTCTAATCATACCTTTTATTTCTTTTTCTCCTTTATTTGCACTGCTGGCCCTTCAGTGCAGTGTTGAATAGAAATGGTAGTGAACATCCTCTTGTTTCTAACCTTAGTGATAAAATAAATGTTCAGTATTTCATCAATATGTATGATGTTTGCTATAGACACATTGTGCATAACCTTTATCAGATCTAAAGGAAGTTCTATTCTGTTCTTAGTTTGTTAAGAATTTTAGTTACGAGTGTTACTGAGTTTTATCAAATGCCTTTTTTGCATTTATAGAGATGATCATATGATTTTCTAATGTTTATTTCCTTCATTGATTTTCTAATATTAAACCAATCTTGCATTCCTGGAATAAACCCAAGTTGGTCATGATGTGTCATTCTTTTTATGTATAGTTGGATTTGATTTTTTATTTTTTAAAAAAGAGTTTTGCATCTATAGTCTTGAGAGAGATTGGCCTGTAATTTACCTTTCTTATAATGTCCTTGTCAGGTTTTATTATCATGCTGAGTTCAAAATGAATCCCCCTTTCCCTATTCTCTGGAAGAGCTTATTTATGATTGGTGGTGTTTCTTTCTCAAATGTTTGGAAAATTCACTGGTAAAGTAATCAGGACCTGGTATTTCATTTGTGGGAAGATTTTAATTACAGATTCACTTTTCTTTAATAGATATAGGACTATTCAAGTTTTTAATTTCTCTGTCAGTTTTTAGAAGTTTTATTTTTCTGTAAATTTGTTGATCTATTCTAAATGTTCAAATCTGTTGGTATAAGGTTTTTGTAATATTCTTTATATGTCATTTAATTATTAATTACATTAATGTTTTGATTGCTGATATTGATAGTTTGTACCTTTACTCTCTTTTCCCTGATCAGTGTTGCCTAGGTGTCCATCAATGTTAGTGTTTTCAAAGAACCAATTTTAGATTATAAGTCTTGTTATGTGGTAGTGTAAGTCCTTTAAGATTGGCAAGACTGTTCTTGGTCCTTTGTATTATATAAATTTTGGAATCAATTTTCTATAAAAAAGACATGGTATTTTGATATCTATATATTTTCTCTGTACATTTGCTTTTTATTTCATTAATTTCTGTTTCCATTTTAATTATGAGGATTCTATTTCTCAAAGCATAATCATATTTATTTGGTGATTCTTTCTAAAAATATCTGTTTATAGTAGATAAAAAGCTTCCAATGTTATTTTTTTCTTAAGTTATTGATACATATTTGCCCAAAAAAGACATGTGAACACAGGTCATGCTGAGGGAAAGAGAGACTTTGTTTACAGGAATGTTTTCACCCATATGCATGCATGCACACACCACTTAGGAATAGTAATTTTGTCAAAGTGTACTTCAGTGTCCTGAACTACCTAATATTACTTTTCAAAATATAGGTTAACTAAGTTGAAAGGGGCTTACATATTTGAAAGATGAATTAGTGAAGAAGGGAGATTATGTATTTTAGAAAATTTAGTGCTGAATTTCAGTGACAGTGACTCTGTCTTAGTATTAAAAATGCTAATTGATGTGTTTATCCTTATTTTTCTAGTGATATGCAGCTTTCGGGGATCTGTCCCTCAAGGGTTGGTCTTAGAAATAGGAGAAACGGTCCAGATTCTTGAAAAATGTGAAGGTGAGTATGGACGTATAAAGCACACAAATAGTGATAATTTGGGGCAGTGTTATATACATTTAATTTATAGTAATATATTATAAGCAGTCATTTTGAAGCCATAATTAACTACATTATGGTATACTGTTATAAAATCCTTCTTGATCTATGTACATCCTAAAGGTAGGAGCTATTTTGGGTCTAACCTAATAGCAACAATTAAGTAACTCATTGTTGGCTGTCAGAACATGATTTTTATATACTATGTCAAATTATTATTTTTGATTTCCTACAATAAAATAAATCATATTCCACCCAAGCTTAGCTGCATTTGAATAGAATTAAATTGTAATCAGTTTATTTGTATGTTTCTGTCTGATTGGCTGGACATGATCAATCATAATTAAAACAAGGCAGTAAATATGCTCAGATGAAGTCTGGCTTGACTACTATTCTCTTCTGTGACATATATGGGTATTTCTGCTATGAAATCTATGCATTATTGAAAAATATCACATTCTTTGAAATCATGCACTCAAATCAACAAGATACATGGGAAAAATTAAGTTAGAGAGAAATCACACAAAATCAGAGCATTGACAAAAACAAAATTGATACCGTGGGAAATAACCTGGGCAGCCTAGGCTAGCAGTTCAGCATGACTAGAAGCCATCTCAAAGTATACAACAGAGTGGAAATGTTGCTATGTGGGCATGAAGACAGTGCACATGGAAGTGGAACTCTGATCTAGTTGGCTACTGTTAATACGGATTTGGGAGTAAGGCAACCTGTCATGACCCAGGAACCATATAAGTTTGGGAGTGCACTTTCTGGAAGGAGAGCTCTTATCTGGCACTCATTTAAAATTCTCCTAAAACAGAAGTATAAATCAACACCCCTTCATGATAAAAACCCTTAGCAAAATAAGAATAGAAGAGAATTTCCTTAGTCTGATAAAGCATGTCTACTAAAAAGCCTATAGCAAACATCATATTCAATTGCAAAATATTGAAAGATTTCCCACTGAGATTTCAAAATCAGAATTGCTATCACCATGTCTATTGAACATTGTACTAGTAGTACTAGCTAGTGCAGTAAGGTAAGAAAAATAAAATACATAAGGAATGGAAAGATAAAATTGAAACTGTCATTTGTAGATAATATAAATGTGTATGTAGAACATCCAGTAGAATCTATAGAAAAAACTATGAGAATAGATAAGGGAATTTAGCAAGCTTGATGGCTACAATGTCGGTATTTTAAATATACATTATGTTTCTAGGTGTTTACAACAAAGAATTAGGGACTGAATTAAAGAAGCAGTGCTATTTATATAGTATCCCAAACATCAAATGCCTAGAAATGAATCTAATGAAAGAAATATGTTATCTGCATTAAGAACTACAAATATATTATTGATAGAAAATAAAGAAAATCTAAATGGAAAGATTTGCCATGTTTATGGATGTAAAGACTTACTGTCTGTCAAAAGATGTCAGTTTTCCTCAAATTGGTTTAGGTTTAATGCAATCCCAATAAAAATCCATCAGGTTTTTTTTTGTATGTTTTTCATTTGGAAATTGAACAGCTGATTCTAACATTTATATGGAAATGCAAAAGATTACAAAGAGCCAAGACAATTGTGAAGAAGGTAATCAAACTGGAGGATTTATACTACCAGATATCAAGATTTATTATAAATTAAGATATTGTGATTTTGGGGCAAAGACAGAATAATGAAATAGAATAGAGGGTCCAGAAACAGACTATCATGTGTATCATCCAATGATATATGAAAAATGTGACATTGCAGTGCAGTGGGGAAATGATGTTCTTTACAATAGGTGATGCTGGGCCAATTGGAATGAAAAATGATGTCCTATTCAATAAATGGCATTGGGTCAATATTGAGAGCAATGAATCTTGATCCTTACCTCATAACATATACCCCAAATTCCGGATGGATGGTAGATATCAATGTGAAATGTAAAACAATACCTTGAAGGAAGCATAGGAAAATATTCTTCTTGACCTTGGGATAGACAGAGATCTTTTATAAGGATCCAAAAGCGCTAACCATAAAGGAAAAGATTGATAAGTTGTACATTATTAAAATGAAGATATATTGTTCAAAAGATACTAAGGAGAGGGAAAAGGCAAGTTACAGAGTGAGAGATATTTGACAAACGACTTGTATTTAGAGTATATAAACAACTATTACAAGTAAAAAATAAGAAGACAATCCAATATAAAAATGGGCAGAAGACTTGAATAGGTTCCTCACAAAATAGTTGAATCTCAGTCATCAGCGAATGCCAATTAAAACCACAATGAGATACCACCACACAGCCATTAGAATGACTAAAATTCAAAACAATGACAATATCAAGTGCTGATGAGGATGTGGAACAACTGATACTCTCATAATACTGATGGTGGGAGAGAAAATGGGATAACCACTTTGGAAAACTCTCTGGCACTATTTACTAAAGTTGATTGTATGTGTACCTTATGATCCAGCAATTTTACTCATATTTCAACAGCAAAATACATATATAAAATGTTAGTAGCAGCTATATATATAGTTGCTGCAAACTGGAAAAAACCAAAATGTTATTAGCAGTAGAATGGGTCAATAAATTGTGGTATATTCATACAATTGAATGTGATGCACAAAGGAAAATGAATGAATTGTTGCTTCACACAGCAATAAAGATGAGTATCACAGATACACTCTTGAAAGAAGAAGCCAGATGTAAGTGTTCATGCTGTTATGGCTCCATGTACATAAAGTGGAGAACCAGGTAAAACTCACTGCTGGTGATATTAATCCGAGTAGTGGTTAGATAACCACTCTTATATTTGGTTCTTTTGCTAAGAGTGTATCTGTGATATTGTGTGCAGTAACAATTCATCCATTTTCCTTTCTGTATCACATTCAATTTAAGGGTGTGTGTGTGTGTTAGTGACTGGAAGAGACACGAGTGGCTTTTGGGATGCTGCTAGTATTTTATCTTCTGAGTGGTGGGCATACAGGTGTATACTCTTTGAAAATTTATTTAGCTCTAGACTAATGATTTGCACACTTATGGATGTTACATATCAATAAAAATTTACTTAGGAAAATAAAAGAACTTTGTAAAAAATTGATAAAACTATAAAGATGCAATAAGATAGTTGAATCTAAAAAATATTGTTGAACAAAAGGTCCAGATATAAACAATTACAATCTGTATGATTCCACTTATATGAAATTCAAGAACAAGCAAATCTGTGGGGATAAAAGTCAGAATAATGGTTGCCTCTGGGAGAGGATTGACTGGAAAAAGGCGTGAGGGAACTTTCAGGATGATTGAAAAGTTCTGTGTCTTGAAGAAATATGGGTTACCTGGGTACGTTTGTCAGTGCTCATAGAACTGTACACTCATGATCTGTGCATTTCACTGTATGTAAGTTATGCGTCAATGAAATGGATTCATGTTAAAAAAGAATGAAAATCAAATCACAGACTGGAATTTTTTTGCAGTGATACAACTGACAAAGATAACCAGAATATAAAAGAACTCTTATAAACCAATATAAATAACAGGTGAATAGAAAAATGAACAAAAATATGATCAGGGACTTCACAGAAATGCTCAATCTTGTCAGCAGTCAAGGGATAGCAAATTAAAACCAGAATGATGAACAGTGCCACACACATTAGTTTGAGAAGACTAAAATGTCTGACATATTCAGATGTTGGTACAAATATGTTTCATTGGGAATACTCATACACTGCTGATATCTAAGTTAGGTGTGCATTTACTGTGACCTAGCAGTTAAACTCCTAAGTTCATACCATAACGAAATGTTTTTTAAGCTATCCTCATCAGATTATTATGGGGTTACAGATTCCGTTTAGTGGCTCACAATCAGCATTAATAAAAAAGAATAGAATAAAAAATATCAAAAGTATATTTCTCTATCAGTCATGATCCAATCAGGAGACAGAAATCACACTAATAATTTGAATAGGGAATATTTAATATAAATAATTGTCAACTAGTAAAAAGTGGTTAACTACTAAAAGGGGTAAAAGAAGATTCAAAGGGATACAGAAGTAGCAAATGCAGAAATCAACTGCTACTTCTAGGGCTGAGGAAAAGCCAGCAAGCAAGGAACTGAGAATTTACCTCCCTGCCTCAAGGCTAAGATTCAGACCCTTTTTAAAAGGGCATGGCTGCCATGGGAATTTGTAGCCTGCACATGGTGAAGAAACTTGCCAGAGAGTATGGATTGGAATTGGTCTATAGGAGCAACCTGAAAAATTTATGGAAAGGCACAAGTGAGCCAGAGCTGATCCATAGGTGTGGCTCCTCAAATGGTGGAGAAATTCGCAAAGAATAAGAGCCATAACTTGTCTGTGAAGGTGGCTGAGGTAAGCACTACTGGGCCTCCAACTTGCCAGTCAACTGGCTAGGGTGCTGACAATAAAACAACAGCACACTAGAACCAAGAAGGGAAGCCCCTTTTTCCTGCTGTGGTCTTGCAGTGTCTCATAAGTACCCTCCACTGCAAAACCTAACACGGAGCTGGCAAAGGGGAAATGTTTATATAGTCTGTATTAGTCTGGGTTTTCCAGAGAAACAGAACCAATAGAAGATATATATATATATAAGTATATATATAAGTAAAGATTTATTGTAAAGAACTGGCTTATGTGGTTATGGAGGTGTTAGTCCAATCCAGAAACTCTCTCATAGACACACCCAGGATAATGTTTAACTGAATATCTGAGCACTTTGCAGCCCGGTAGGTTGACACATAGGATTAACCATCACAGGGCCCAACTCCAGTATTAAAAAGCAGGGTAAAGAAGGGTGGATTTGGTGCTGAGGGGCAGTAAACTGGTAACTGGCACAATTACATGTAGAATTATTAAATTTTTTCTTCATGAGATTTGCTTCAATTTTATGTGGATGGGATTGTGATATAAAATATATTCTAAGTCTGGGCCTGGTAAAAAATATTTGGATGCCACTGATCTGGAGAAACTTCTACATATGTACACATGAAGACACCTACAGCATTGTGTGTAGTTGCAAAAAATTGATAACATTTTAAATGTTTACCAAGAGAATGTTAGAGAAATAAATTGTGGGATTTAATATTCAGCATGGTGATTATAGTTAATAATACTGTATTATATGCTTGAAAGTTACTAAGAGAGATCTCAAATGTTATCACAAAAAAGAAATGGTAATTATGTGATGTGATGAAGGTGTTAGCTACTATGGTGGTAATCATTTTGTAGTATTTAAGTGTATAGGATCAACACATTATACACCTTAAACTTATATAATGTTAAATGTCAATTATGTCAATAAAACTGGAAAAAAATTTAAAAAATCAATGAAATAATTTAATAAAGAAAAAACATGAGAAGTTAACATGCTTATATTTCTGATTCTTAATTTTTTCCACTTTATCCTTATATATTCACTCTGTACAGTGGAAGATAAGATTTTAGCTCTGTTATCCCTTCCCATTCCAAACATACACAAACATACTTCTCACATTCTTTCAATGTACTTATTATCCTTGTTAAATTAGTTTTTGGTATTTATATTATTATGATTAATTCATGGCTGATATATATAGTATATTATTGTTGGATCTTGTATTACCATTTGTTATCTCTGGAATTAATATCTAACTTATTTTTTAATTTGCTTAGTTTTCCATGTACCTATTAACTTATCCCCAAATTTCTCAATAGTACTGAAGTTGTTGGACCATTCAAATATGTCAGATCTTGGTTTTGGTTATTTTCCTTTATAATTATCCTGGGAACAGCCTTTGTTTTTTTTCATACTGGACTCTGTGTTTCCTAGATTCAAATTTATCCTTTTTTTTAGGACATTCTAATTTTTGTGGAGAGGAAATCTAGGAGTTTCTTGAGAAAAAATGTTATGAAAGATAAATTTTTTTTGAGTGTGAATGCATGAAAAAATATTTTGCTCTCTTACTTGATTGATAATTTGGCTGGATATACAATCCTAGGTTGGACATTATTTGTCTTCATACGTGTCAAGGCATTGCTCCACTTGCTGTTGCATAAATAAGATGGTATTCTGATTTTTGATCTTTTTATTATCTGGAAGCTCTTAGGCTGTATTTTCATAATGCTTATATTTTACAATCATATATTTACCTTTGTGTATGTTGTTATTTCTCCCCTCCCCAATTTATTGTGCTGAGTATTTGTTGGACCTTTTCTGAAAACTAATATTTTTCCATTCTAGGAAATTTCTTCATCATTTTTAGGGTTATTTTCTTCCCTATTGCTTTTTCTGTTCTTCCGATCGTATTACTTGAATGGTGCCTCTCCTATTCAGGCTGAATCTGTAAGCTGATCATTTTTCCTCATCTTTCCATGTCTTTATCTTTTTCTTTGTTTTGGGATATATAGGCAATACTGTCTCCTAAACTTTCTGCTGGGTTTTTGTTTCTGCTCTTATATATATTTTTTCCAAGAGCATTTCTTGCTATCTAAATGTTATAGCTTCTTTTTCTTGCTTTATGGATGTAAACTGATATTTTCTCTCTGAGGCTATTATAGTTTAATTTTTTTTATTTTAACCTTTATTCTTCTTCCTGCATTCTTTCTCTTCTGACTCTCCTCCCCTTGCCCCCCTTTTCCTGTTTTGGTCTTTGTGCTCTGTGTTAGAGTCTTTTCTTAAATGACTTGTGAGCCTTCTTTGTGCACGTGTGAGGCTGAGGAGGGAAGGGCTTCACACTGGTAGCTGATCAGGTGATTTCCTTGACATTTATATTTCATTAGAGGATACTATCCTGCCCCCAGCTCAACTACCACTGTTCTTAAGATTTTTTCTCTTGAGCTAGTAATCTTGAAGGACTAATCCTCTGGTATTCTCTATGGGGTTAGAAGCCTATGCCATTGTCCTGGCATCCCAGTAGGAGTAGGGATTGGGATCTGTTTTCAGTTTGGTGCTCATCCCTGTCCTTAGCAAAGCATGGGTCCCTGAACCCTGAGCCTGCCTGTTCCAAATTCTCCAGGGAGTGACCCTACGGTTTTCTGATAGTGTGGAGACGTAGAGGGATGTCTAGTCCTGCTTCATGGGCAGAGGAGAGACAGAACTGCAGAGTTTTGACTGTTTTTCTTATGGAGTTTCAACTAGTCCTTTTGTTTTCAACCCCATACCATACCTAGGCCTTCTATTTTCCATCTTTATTGAGATGTAATTGACATATAACATTGTACGAGTTTAAGGTATAGATTGTGATGATTTGATACACATATATGTTGGGAAATGTTTGCTACAATAAGGTTAGTTAATAAATCCTTTATCTCATGTAATCACTGTTTTGTTTTTATGGTGAGAACATTAAAGCTGTACTCTCACAGCAGTTTTCAGGTATATGATACAGTTACTGTTAATTATATCACTATGCTATACATCCCCAGAACTTACTTATCTTATAACTGAAACTTTGACCAGCATCTCCCCATTTCCCCAACTCCTCAGTCCCTGGCAACCACCATTCTGCTCTGTTTCTATGAGTTTGGCTTTTTTTTCCTTTTTTTTTTTTTTTTAGATTCCACATATAACTGAGATCAAACAGTATTTTGTCTTTCTCTGTCTGACTTATTTCACTTAGCGTAATGCCCTCAAGGTCCATCTGTGTTGTCACAAATGGCAGAATTTCCTTCTTTCTCATGGCTGAATAATATCCCATTGTGTGCGTGTGTGTGTGTGTATGTGTGTGTGTGTGTATATATATGTATACGTTTTCTTTATCCATTCATCTGTTGATTGACACTAAAGATTATTTCCATGTCTTGGCTATTGTAAATAATGCAGTGAACATGAGAGTGAAGATATTGCTTTGAGATAGTGATTTGATCTTCTTCAGATATAAACCCAGAAGTGGGATTGCTGGATCATTTAGTAGTTCCGGTTTTAATTTTTTGAGGAACTTCCATACTGTTTTCCGTAGTGGCTGCACTAAATTACATTCCCATCAACAGTGCACCAGAGTTCCCTTTTCTCCGCATCCTTGTCCGCATTTGTTGTCTCTTGTCTTTTTGATGCTAGCCATTCTAACAGATGTGAGATGGTATCTCATTGTGGTTTTGATTTGCATTTCCCTGATGATTAGTGATGTTGAACGCCTTTTCATATACCTGTTGGCCATTTGTATGTCTTCTTTGGAAAAATGTTTATTCACCGTTCAGTTTTGGATTGGATTTTTTTTTGCTATTGATTTGTATGAGTTCCTTATATATTTTGGATGTTAACCCTTTATCAGATATATGGTTTGCAAATATTTTCACCCATTCCATATGTTGCCTTTTCATTTTGATGATTGTTTCTTTTGCTGTGCAGAAGCTTTTTTTAGCTTGATGTAGTCCCACTTATTAATTTTTGCTTTTCTTGCTTGTGTTTTTGGTGTCATATCCCAAACAATCATTGCCAAGACCAGTGTCAACTGGCATTTTCCCTATGTTTTCTTCTAGGAATTTTATGGTTTCAGGTCTTATGTTTAAATCTTTAATCCATTTCAAGTTAATTTTTGTGAGTGGTATAAGATAAAGGTATAATTTCATTCTTGTGCATGTGTATATCTAGTTTTCCCAGCACCATCTATTGAAGAGACTATACTTTCCCTATTGAGTATTCTTGGTCCTTTTGGCAAATATTAGTTGACTATATATGCATGGGTTTATTTCTGAATTCTTGGTTCTATTCCATTGGTCTTTGTGTCTGTTTTTGTGTCAGTACCATGCGGTTTTGATTATTATAGCTTTGTAATATAGTTTGAAATCAGGAAGCATGATGCCTCCGACATTGTTCTTTCTCAAGATTGCTTTGGCTATTTGGGCTCTTTTGTGATTCCATGTGAATTTTAGGATTGTTTTTTCTATTCTGTGAAAAATGTCATTGAAATTTTGATAGAGATTGCACTGAATCTATAGATGGATTTGGGTAGTATGGATATTTTATCATTATCACCTCTTCTAATCCGTTGACAGAGGATATCTTTTCATCTATCTGTGGTTTTTTAAGTTTCTTTCCTCACTGTCTTATAGTTTTTGGTGTATAGATCTTTCACTTCCTTGGTTAAATTTATCCCTATTTTATTTTTGATGCTATCGTAAATGGGATTGTTTTCTTAATTTATTTTTCAGATAGTTCCTTTTTAGTGTATAGAAACTCAACTGATTTTTTAATAGTAATTTCGTGTCTTGTAACTTGACTGAATTTGTCTATTCTAGCAGTTTTTTGGTGGGGTCTTTAGTATTTTCTATATGTAGGATCATGTCATCTGCAGGCCTTCTTGACCTGATACCTTGAATTCCTATGATTTGCTAGGGTTTTGTGTTGGGAATTGACTCTTGTTGGCTTCTCTGCTTGTACACTTAGGTTTTAGTATTTATCTCTTTGCTTCAAGCTTCCAGATGTTTTAAGTGTTTATTGTCTGCTAAATTATCTTTTCCTAGGCTATGTGGGTTTATTCGTTTATTTTTAGTCTTTCACTTACTGTCATTTTGTTGAGGTTGTGGGAGAGAACAGAGATGAACAATTTTGATTAATCTTTTTTTTTTTTTTTTTTTGGTGAGGAATACCAGCCCTGAGCTAACATCCGTTGCTAATCCTCCTCTTTTTGCTGAGGAAGACTGGCCCTGGGCTAACATCGTGCCCATCTTCCTCTACTTTATATGGGATGCCGCCACAGCATGGCTGACATGCAGTGCGTCGGCGGGCGCCCGGGATCCGAACCGGCGAACCCCGGGCTGCCAAGCGCGGACGAAACTGCTACGCCACTGGGCGGCCCCTGATTAATCTTTTTAAAGCTAAAATTTAAAATTAAATTGTATATTTATTGAGTTCATTAATTGCTGGCTAGTGTTTGATAACAGAGGTTTTTTTCTGGGACATATTTTTGTTTTCCCTTAAATATTTAAGCATAGCTCTCTTTTGCATCTGACCTTCCAATTATTTTACTTAGTGCAACATTGTTTCTTTCAAAACAAATGATGGATGGTAGATGGAGAATCTCATGTATAGTAAGTACCTAGAATTAAACAACAAAAGTAGTACAAGTAGTATATTTACATTATTCTAGGTTCAGAAGAATATCATTGTGAGAGTATGTCCTAAGCAGACAGTGAGTAAAGGGCCTCTGGTTCATGAGCAGAGTAGCTCTGATATTGTGCTTATTACCCGTGTGTGTGAGTATCATGTGTCATTTACTGATGCCTACCATGTGCAGGCCCTTCCTGGATTGGCTCTGGTGATACAAAAGTACAATATTACATTTCCTCTATCTTCCTGAAAGGATTGTGTGTCTGCTTGGGATGAAAGATGTACTAGAACATGTTAGGTGGGGTCAAGTGCAAGGTGTTACGGCTACATAGAGGCCTGAGCTGTTGACTTCACTAGGACAGGAAGGGGGTGAGGAGAGGAGCAGGGAAGATTTTATAAATGTTTTGGTATGGAGCTGCCTTGAAAGAGAAGTTTACCAGGCCTGAGTGGTTGTTGAATATTTAGAGTATTTAGAAATTGTTATATGGCAGCAGTCAGGTGGTCTCAGACTATTGTTTGATGTTAGTTGGTTACTTAATGTCGTTTTCCCTGTCATAAGTAGTATCAAAATCTAATTGTTTCAGGGGCCAATTCAAATAGGTACCCTGTCTTCATTATGTCAACTCTAAGCCAGGAATTCCACTTAAATTCATTTGCTGAACTCATGCTTCTAAATGAAAGTATGTAAAAAATTCTCTGGCTTCAATATTGAGATACTGCCTGTTGCCTTTGACGTATGCTTTGTGCTGGAAGATTTATGCCAATTATCCAAATTGCATCTGTTTGCTGATTTGTTGTCTGTAGAGCTCTCTGAAGCCATCTTATTCATGTCCTGCCTTTCTATCTAGTGAGAAACCTACAGCAGGAGTAGGTCTTGACTCTGGGTCTTGCATATACTCCTGCTGTAGTTTCTCAGTTGATTCCAGCTTCTACTTTACCTTGAGCATTTCTACCTTCTATTGCTTTCTCATTCTCTTAGTCTGATTTGACTTAGCTGTCCGTAGCCCTAAAATTGATGCTGGCTCTTCTGTAAGAACATTTCCTATCAAGCTGGAGAGTGTAAATTTGATTTTTTCCCTGAATTATAGCTATAGTTTCATACATATTTAATAACAGGTTTCTCTTTTAAAGTGGTAGTAAAAAACCATTCTATTCCTAAAATTACCTAAAGTTAAAAAAATAACAGAATCTTTTATTCTAAGTGATCTAAGTAATATAAATATTTATTAATTCTTTAGTCTCTCTGTGATCAGAATGAATCCAAATATTGCCATAATTATTTTGTTTGCAGAGGGAGAAAAGAAGTAATTAATTCAGTTTTCATGTTGCTCAAGGTGAATCTATCAGTGAGTAGACAAGGTCAGCCAGGTTAAGTCACCTAGAAATCTTCTGATTTCCTTTTCTAAATTTTCATTAATGTATATTCCAACTAGTAAGACTATTTTGTGCTAGTTTTCTATTTGTTGAAATTTGATTTTCCTTTTCTTATCTTGCATTGCTGTTATGTTCAGACTAAGAATCAGTATCAGCATCAACAAGAGTGTTAACTTTCTGGTACACATATAGAAGTGAAAGAAGGTGGTTCATTATTGCTAATGTTATTGAAAAATTATATAATAAATAAATAGACCCCTAGGTTGGTTATCATTTTTATTAATCTCTACTGTACTTCGTTGGATAGATATTCCCTGCCTCTTTCTAATAGCACTTAAGAATTTAAGTTTTAATGAGATTATATAGATAGTAAAAATTTGTATCTTTCTGATAAGAAGAAAGGCTTCTTGTAGCTACAAAGACTTTATTTCTGTTAACTTAGGAAATGATTTATTTTATGTGTGAAATTTGTCACAGAATTTCAAATTAGAGTGCTTAGTGTACATTGGTATGATATAGTTGTAAACACTTAATACTATTACTTTTAAATGCCTCTGGCAAATTTTCCATTACGCTTGCAACTTAAGTTAATGTTTAAAAGTAAATAAAAGTTTTATAATAATCCTTGCTCTCTACCTGCCCTATTGTAGGCAATATTAGTAGATATTATACATTCATTATTTTAGCTAATCCTCAGAATAACCTTATGAAACATTATGATCTCCATGTTTAGTTGAGGAAACTGAAGCTCAAGAGGTTGAAGGAAACATAGGTGGTATGTGGCAGAAAGAGGATTCTGCTTGTTGGCCCTGCGTATTAAGCTATTTGGAATTCATTGAGACTCTAATTTTGGAAAAACCACCGTTTCTCTAGATCCATTTCTAAAGTCTGTTGGCTTGTGTGGGGCTTGCTATTTCTCCTAATAGGTTATTTTAATAAGTGAATGAATGAACACTTAGATGTATTTATGAGGTTTTCTATTTTTGGACATTTGGGCAATAGAGGTAGTTTTAAATCACAATTTTCTGGTCACCAGGGAAGTTTTTATTCATGGAATATTATATGAGAGTTTGTTAAATTAGTAGTAAACTGTGGGCTATAGAAAAGAAGCCTCAGAGTTTGAAGTCTTATATAGACATGTGTTTGCCTCCCCAGGGTCCTGAAGATGGCCTGTGGTGAGCAGAGGAAGGCTGTAATTCTTTTTGTAGTTTTGTGAACATATTTGAAACCAAATTTGTCAGGGGTTCAGAATGATGCTGATAATCTAAGTCTCACATGGCCTCTGATGAAGGGCCCCAGCCACCTCAAACTGCTCTATCTCTTCTCTTTGTATTCTCAAGTCCTGCCTATTCACTGCCATTTCCTAGTATATCTTTATCAGGGTACACTACTGGTTTTTGTACACCATTGGAGAGGATAATGGAATGGATCTTGGGAGACCAGGGTTCTATTTCTAGCACTGTTTGGCTGATTTATGACAGCATGATCTTGTGATGCCTCAAGTTCCCCTTCTGTAAGATATGCAAGATAGCTATTTTTTTCATGGAAACTTTCGGTGGATAAGTGAACTAATATCCTTTGAGATTTTGGCAGGAAAATCACAGTTTGTATTCAGATGTGCCTTGGATGGTGGTGTTACTTCAATTATATCCTAGAGTTCTCTTTTACATTTTTAGTCATTTACTATCTTTTACTTATTTAATGATTCTTTGTGGCAAATTCTTCCTGTTTAAAAGATTGATGTGGTTTCTGTCTCCTGACTAGACCCCAGCTGATATCCTGATGGCAGAGTTGCCATAACAAATGGTAGCCAGATCGCCATACAGTGAATCATAAGGTCAGCAAGCTTCACCCATGCATTTAGAGCTTCCAGTTAACTTTTTATTTCTTTTCTTTAAATATGAGCAAGAAACCAAGAATACAAGATATTTGAGGATGCCTCTAATATGAAAGATAATTCTTCTTCTTCCCCCCAAAAAAGAAAAAGGAAAAGGAAAAAAAATAGCAACTTGTGGAAAACAGACTACATAGGGTGAAGAAAACTTAATAAACAAACCTTATCATTAATATCCTCTGAAAGATAAAGGAAGACATTGCATCCATGAAACAAGAACAGGATATTATAAAAAAGGAACATTCAGACAACAGAAAAGAGCTCTTGGAAATTAAAAACATGATAGCAGGAATGAAAAATCTCAGTAGAAGGGCTGGAAGATAAAATTGAGGAAATTTCCCAGAAAGTAGAGCAAAAATACAAGTTATAGAAAATTAGAGGTCATCTTCAAGAGTTGCATCATTTGGTGGGGATTCAGAAACATAGAAGAGAGAAACTGAAAGATAAAAATCAACTATGAAATAATTCAGGAAAATTTTCCAGAATGGAAGGTCATGGGTTTCCATGTTGAAGTGACCCAGCCAAGTACCTAAGGCAAATGAATGAAAATAGACCCATATTATTGTGATAGTTCAGAATATTGGGACCAAGAAGATGCATCAGGTATTCAAAGACAGGAAAAAGCATGGTATATACAAAGGATTGGATTTTAATATGGAATCTAGAGGACGGTGGAGCAGTGTCTTCAAAATGTTGACAGAAAATGATTTCTAATCTAGAATTTTATAACCCAGCCAAACTATGAATTGAATATGAGAATATACTAAAGATACTTTCTGAGATGCAAAGGTCTCAGTTTTCCTCCCATATAACTTCTCACAAGAAGCTACTGGGGGATGTTTTCCTCTAAAACAAAGCAATGAATTAAGGAATAAGAAGACATGAGATTCAGGAAACAGGAGAATCCAGCACAGGAGCGACTCTTGAAGGTAATTCCCAGGCTGAATGTAAAGGACGATAATCAGGATGACAAGTGAGTGCTAGATGTAGAAAGTAATCAGGACAAATTAGAGCTGTGTGACGAGAGAGAGAAAAGGAAAGAGAGAGGCAGATATATTGAAGGCTGTCATCACCATATCACTTTTTCAGTCTGAGGATAGAATGACCAATTGAGCTTGTCCCAGAATTTTATATGTACTTGACTTGTTTTGACAAAGTTCCTACTCTCCTCCATATCTCTGCTGCACGTATCAGCTGAGAAGACTTATTCTACCACTGTAAGACTGTGTGTAGCGTGCAAGGAGTAGTCTAAAGAGTCTTTGTGAAAATGAAGTGGCTGTCTTAGATGTTGCATCTGGAGGAGAAATTGGTACTTAGAAGGGAGGCACTCTTTACAGATATAGTAGTGAAGAGCTATACAGTAGTTGCAGGAGCTCTAGAGTTAGCTCTGTTGTAATTTGCTGTTTTTTTCTCTACATAAATGTAATTTGAAATCCACCTAGTAATGTTGAAGGCATAGATTATATAAGACTTTATTTGCCCTCTTTTTTCATTTGTATGTCCTTTTGGAGGCTATGTGGAGAGTTTTAATGCCTGCCATTATTCTGGGGCCAAGTGGAAGTCATCCATTCTTTCACTTTTAAGCATTCTTATTTTTATTTTATTTTATTCTTTTGCTGAGGAGGATTTGCTTGAGGAAGATTCGCCCTGAGCTTACATCATGCCACTCTTCCTCTATTTTGTATGTGTGTCACCACCACAGCATGGCTGCCAAGGAGTGGTGTAGGTCTGGGCCCAGGAACTGAACCTGGGCTGCTGAAGCGGAGCGTGCTGAACTTAACCACTGGACCATGGGGCCAGCCCCCTGTGCATTCTTATTTTTAAGTGTGTGTGTGTGTGTGTGTGTGTGTGTGTGTGTGTGTGTGGTATGTGAATAGAAAGTAATAGGGGTTTATTTTTATTTAGTGTGACAAGCTTGATTATTTATTTAGTCTATTTGCATTTGATTTGATTATTGATCTCGTTAGATTTAGGTTCGTCACCTTGGTCTTTGTTCCTTATTTCTTGATTTATCCTTTCTTGCCTTCCTTAGACTAACCTAGCATTTTTATTATTCTATTTATTTTCCTCTAATTAGCTTGTTGGTGTTAAGTGTTTTATTCCTCCCTTGGTGGTTACCCCAGAGTTTAAAACACAGATCCTTGACTTGTTAGATTCTATTTTAAATTTGTACTTTTACTACTCCCAACAATGCATGAACTTTTACAGTGATTTAATTGCATTTACCACTCTCTTGCGTTTTGTACCACTGTTGTCATATGTCTTGCTTCTGTCTCTATTTGTTTGCCCACATTTTTTATCCTTTTCAATGCTTTTCCATGGTTCCATCTGGGATCATTTTCTGTCTACCACAAGTACTCCTTGGAGTAGTGTTTCTTTGAGTACAGGTTTGCTGCACATTCATTCAGCTTCTGTTTATGTGAACCTGTTTTTAATTTGTTATCATTTTTTAAAGATATTTTCCCTGGGTGTAGAATTCTAGGTTGATGAATATTTTAGAATTTTAAAGATTTTCTTTCATTAATTTTTGATTTCCATAGTTTCTGTTGAAAAGTCACTGTGAGTGTTATTATTGTTGCCCTAAAGGTAATGTGGCTCTGCTCAGCTCTTTAGTGCCTCAGCTGCTGCTTTCTGCTAGGCTTCTTGGATTCTTGCCCTGAATGCCAGTTTAGGAATTGGGCAATCCCAAGATTGGAGATTGTATTGGTAGCTCTCAATGTCGTCCCTTTTCTCCTTATCTCAACGGGACTCCTCATCTTTGCTGGGATGCCTTCAGGGAAAAGGTCAGGTGAATGAGGAGCTCACTTTGATGTGATTCTCTTTTCTCAAGGATTATACTGCGTCAAATCTGGTCTATGATAGTTGCTCTCCAATGCTCTTACACAATTGTTTCACGTATTTTGTTCAGGTTTATATTTGTCCAATGCAAAGTGTTTTGTTAGGGCTAGAACCAGAAGTTTGTAAATGTATTTTATATATGTTTGAATTCTAAAAGAGTTTTAAAAATATCTTAATCAATGGGGCAGTATTATGGAAATTTGTTTATGGCTGTCCAGAATGACTAATTTTAAGGGAACAGTAATTCATTTGGAAGCAAAAGTTCTCTCTTTTTTTAATGTGCATTTTTTATTGCCAATTAAGATCTTTTATACTTACTGCTCATGAATGATTTAAAATAGCATTAAATTATGCAAATAAACATGAGTATTCTTTAATAGTCATCAGTGAAAATAATAGAGGATTTTGAATATAGACTTTTTGAATGATTATGTTTCTCCATTTTGGGGCTGAATTCTCTATATATTTCTTTTTTTTTTTTTTTTTTAACAAGTGGTTGGCACTTTGTTTCCTGCCTATTAGTTATATAATTGGAAAAAGGATAAAGAATTGGGTGAGCTGTGCATATTTTTTTTGATGTACCAAAGAAATAATTTTAGAAGATTGTAGATTTTGTTTTTGGCCCTTGATTTTACAGTTGGTTACTTAAATGATCTCTAAAGTGGATCTACATGCAAGTCTGCCCTTCATAATGAGCCAAGACTTTTTATTAAATTATTTTTAATCATGATATGGAATGGAAGAGAAATTGTGCTTTTTGTCTGCCTGTCTGTACTTGCTGTGCAGCTGTCAGCCCGGAGTTGGGGGTGGGGGTAAATAAATTTGCATTTTTTTCCTTTTGGCACTGAAGAATACGTTAACCTTTGAAATAAAAAGTTTGAAACTTCTTGTTGAAGGGTACTTTTTGTTGGACTGCATTTGCTGCTTTTGATCTGGCTTGATTGGTTTGCATCTGGGGTCTTTGTAAAGGACTGCTGGTTGTTGATTGTCACATGGCCTAATCTGTATAGAGGCTCATTCTTTTGGGTTAACACTGCTGACACTGTTCTGCAGCCTCTCTCTCAATAGCAATTATAGTGTACTGTTGGCTCTTTTTGATAGTATAGCCTCACTTACATTGGGTGACTGGCAAGGACATTTCACAATCTAAATAATAATGCATATTTAACAAAGTGGTATTCAGTGTTTGAGATTATAGGTGTGAAAACACCTAGCGCAGAGCATGGCACAGAGATGGGTGACACTATTTTTTGTCTATATGTTTAAATGATTGTAACTTTCAGATGAATTAATCTTATTAATATTTATATTGACACACAAGACCAAGAATATTTTCCCAAACAGCTTTTCCTCTTAATTTGTACTTCCCTTCTTACTGATTGTTTTCTAACCTAATGGGATCAAATTTTTTTTAAAAGTTCCATTAAAAAAAAGTTGGGTTTGAAGTGACTTTTTTTCTTTAATACATGAAGCTTGTTTGGCATGACCAATCGTGGAAGGTATAATCCAGAGTTAAGTTGACTAATGTAAACCTTTACACCTATCTGATTTCATGCACACAGTACTTAATGAGCACTTAGTGATGGTAAAACACATGTATACACTAGTGTGCTGCTTTCCTACTTCTGTGACAATTATCTAATATTCCCAGTTTTTTCTATTTTTGGTATGTTAAATACCTTTAAACAGTATATAATGTTTCTTTGAGTTTTATTATCTTTGAAAATATAGTGAATCCCTAGCTGTCTTTCTAAAATCTACAATTTGCTTGTTGCTGTTAAGTCTAATGTGGTTATATTTTATTTAAAATTCTATCTTCTTTTCTGTGAGGAAGACCAACCCTGAGCTAACACCTGTTGCCAATCCTCCTCTTTTTGCTGAGGAAGAGTGGCCTTGGGCTAACAACCATGCTCCTCTTCCTCTACTTTATATGGGACTCCTCCACGGCATGGCTGACAAGCAGTGGGTCGGCGGGCACCCGGGATCAGAACCCGCAAACCCCCAAAACTGGGCCACCAGGCCGGCCCCCTAAAATTCTATTTTCTATTTTTAAAATCTCCTTTGTGGAGTAATTGCTTAAGTAGAATACACTTTGAATAACTCATAAATTCTAAAATCCCTAGTGATTTCAGCATAAAATAGAATTTAACATCACATCTCAATTAGAAGTTGTTTGGGGCCGGCCTGGTGGCATAGTGGTTAAGTTCTCTTGCTTCGCTTCTGTGGCCTAGGGTTCGCAGGTTTGGACCCTGGGTGCCGACCGACACACCGCTTGTCAAGCCATGCTGTGGCAGCATCCCATATAAAGTAGAGGAAGATGGGCATGGATGTTAGCCCAGGGCCAATCTTCCTCAGCAAAAAGAGGAGGATTGGCAGTCGATGTTAGCTCAAGGCTAATCTTCTTCACACACACACACACAAAAAGAAATTGTTTCATTGATTAATTTTTTTTTTTTTTTGGTGGGGAGTATTTGCCCTGAGCTAACATTTGTTGCCAGTCTTCTTTTTCTTTGCTTGAGGAAGATTAGCCCTGAGATAACATCTGTCCCAGCCTTCCTCTATTTTATATGTGGGATGCCTCCACAGTGTGGATGAGGGGAGTAGGTCTGTGCCTGGGACCTGAACTGGTGAACCCTGGGCCGCCACAGTGGAGCACATGGAACTTTAACCCCTCAGCCTTGGGGCCAGCCTCTTATTACCTTAATTTTTATTCACATGTTACAAAACGGCATTTTTATTATGTATGTATGTATTTATGTATTTATTTATTTATGAGGAAGACTAGCCCCCAGCTGACTTCCACTGCCAATCCTCCTCTTTTTGCTGAGGAAGATTGGTCCTGGGCTAACATCCGTGCCCATCTTCCTCTACTTTATATGGGACGATGCCACACTGTGGCTTGACAAGCGGTGCGTTGGCCTGTGCCTGGGATCTGAGCATGCGAATCCTGGTCACCAGAAGTATTGTGTGTGAACTTAACCTCTATGCCACTGGGCCAGCCTCCGAAATGGTATTTTTAGAATCTAGGTTTATGATACTTTCAATGTAGACTTTTTAGATATACATTATTGAATTTTCTAACTTTACTAGTATATAATTTTAAAATTTATTTTAGGTAAGATTATGATTTTTAGTAAATGTAATCAGTTACCTTAAAGTTGATGAAATGCATGTGTGTCACTTTTTCAGTGATCTCCACTAGAATTATAATGTCTGGGTGAAAGGAGTTTACACAGCATGGGACTGTTTCTATATCAAATAAGACCAAGATCAGAGGAATACAAACTCCATAGGCAAACATTTTTATTAGACATCTGTTCCACAATATCGCTATACGCTTTCACCAGGACATTAAAGTCTAATTTTTTTGGGTCCAGTTAATATCTCAGAGGCTTTGGTTTTACTGTTGCTTTTCCACTTTACTTTTCTAATATTTTGTCATTTTCCATCTTATCTTGAGGTCCTCCTACCGATAAGTTGCTTTTTTAAAGTGAGATTATGAGTTGCATTTTGTTTTTTTTTTAAGTGGGATTACAACCTGTATTTCATTTTGCTTACTTGGTACTAGTTATTTTCTTGGCTCTTTTCAGCACAGAACTTTTCTCAGTAGTGACTCTTACTTATTTCTTATATTCATGAATTTGATGTTATAAAGAGTTTTTGTCAACCTGGCTTAGAGGAAAACTAGTTTGGCTTTTCATGAAAAACTATACATCCAATAATAAATTATATAGACTAAGAAAGTAAACTTATTCTCTTAGGCTGGTCTATATCTTGGGACACTAAATCAAAAGAGACATTTTAGCTCTTATATTCCTAATTTATTTTCTATATCTTGTTGACTTTGGTAGAAGTCTTTAAGTTGTGAATAGAAAGACCTTCTTAGATGGATAGCTCTAGATTGCATTTTGTGTGAAGATGAGTTATAAGTAAAAGTCAGTTGAAACAGAGCTATGGTTATAAGCATGAAGAGATTCATGCTTTTTAAGAATACAGAAATTGTGGCTAAAGTCATATTCATCATGCAAATAGTTTAGACTTTGAGTGATCACTAAAGAGAGATTATATGGTGAAAAAATCATTCCTGTTTAATGGTGGAAAAGTTATTCACTTTCCATGAGTTTAGAGGCTCTTCACGCTCATTCACTCTGGTTTTAGGTTCAGTGATTGTACTTTCTGTTGCAGTAGTAAATCTTCTCTGTAAGAGTGTTTGTATCAACATTTTGCTGGTGAGAAAGGAAGACATAGATGTTAATTCATGCACTAATTTGAACGTCTGTTAGATAGGTAAGAGTATTTCTTTTTTATTTATATCTCTACTTTTTCCAAAAGTGATTTAGGAGAGCCATTTAGGAGTACAGTATGTACTTTTGGTCTCCTAATGTTTCTTAGAATGAATGCCGTTTATATTAAGAAACTTCAGACTGCAGTTATTTTATTTCATAAACCCAGCCTTCTCTGGGGAGGTTTAGAAATACACTTTACAGTGTTATTTAGCAAACAGAGTTTTAGTGTGTCTTGTTTCTCTGTTGCCACTTCCTGCAAATAATGGAGTTATTACAATGTGTCAGACATTGTACAAGGCACTTTACATATATCAACTCTAATTTTATCAACAAACTTCCCATATATTAATGATTGATTCATTCTTTCAGTCACCAGATATTTGAGTGCCTAATGCAAGTCAAGCACTCTTTTAGCTACAGGGGCTCACCTATAAAGGAATAAAACAAAGTCCCTATTCTCATCAAGAAGAATAAGGAAGGATAAAACAGATAGAAGGAGAGAGTGACTACATGCATTGGGGTGGGGTGGGGGGCTCCTGTCTTCTGTGTATTTATGTAGGATACTCATGGAAGGCCTTTCTGAGAAGATAACATTTGAGCGGAGAACGGATGAAAGTGAGGAAGCAGTTCTGTGGTTTTTCGGGAGAATTGCAGTCCGTCCAGGCGCATGTGCAAAAAGCATAAAGGCCCTGAGATGTGGGAGCTTGCTTAGTGAGTTGAAGGAATTGCAGCGAGACTGCTAATATGGCTGTAGTGGAGGGGTTGGTTGGAGAAGAGCAAAGAGAGTGGTGGGAGATGAGATCAGCAGAGGCTGTAGTAAGGACTTTTGATTTTACTTTGAGATGGGATGCTACTGGACAGTTTTGAGCAGAGGAATTACTGAGGCTCAAAGAATTATACTTTGCTTTTGGAATTTGAAGACAATACCCAAACTTTTTCCCAGTAATTCTTGCATTATAAAGTTTCATTACCAGACATTTGGGTACAGTGGAAGAATTCTATGTTTCCCACAATAGTCCTTTGAGTGACTTGCCCCTAGCTTAGAAGTTAGAGAGTTGCAGCGAGTTATTGAGGAAGGGAAGAACTGGTGTTTCTGGAGACAGCAGTTGTTACGCATTTCTTCGATTTTAATCATGATATTAAGTCAAAGGTATACAGGATAATTGATTCTGTGAAGGAAGCAGTCTTTGTAGTAAATTATAAACTTGAGTGTTGTAATAATGCCCTCCTTTCCTCATTCAATTTTCCACAAAAATTTATATTTGAAGATGTTAGAGTATAAAAATATGTCTAAATCTTAAATTCCTACCAGTGATCAAACCATCAGATGTTGACTCACCAGATGAAGAAGACTCTGATATACTCTTCATTAAATGCATATGATGATAGTGAAATTGATGAAGACTCAGGCAATCTGACCATCAAGGGGGTTTCACTTTGTGTGCCAGCATTGTGAAATCTTGGAAACGCAAAGATAAATGATGAACATGAGAGCAGAGAATTATAGTTGTAAAGGTAGATTGTCCGGGGTTCTTGTAATAGGTAAACAGACATTCAGAAGATGCTTCATTGTACTGGCTCATTCAAAACATCTCTTTCCTGTTGATTCTTAATGATTTTGGATGTGTTTGAGTTCTTTCTTTCATTCTTTATCTGAGAAGTGAAGAACTTTTTTGTTCTGTGTGTAAAAGACATAAAAAGAATGAGTTCTTTATTCTTCCTTCTCTTTCTTCTTATCCTGTCTTTGCCCTCTCCAGTTCTGAATCTTTCATGGAATGGGCACATTTGGCAAAATTTGTAGCAGAGTTTTGGTTTTAAGAAAAGGTGATGGCTGAAAAATTCATTGAGCACAGTTCTCATGACCCTCGCAATGGTATCATACCATGGAAATGATAATGTTGTGTTTTTGAAGCTACTTAGTATTCAACAAAACTGTTCTGTCTTCCTCTCCTCTGCTCCCCCACCTTCCGATAAGAAGCAAGAGTTTATATTTCAGTCTAATATGTATATTTCATTCATAAGGAAACAGCTTTTTGATTAGCAATGTTGTGAGAGTTTACTTGATGAGAAATTGCTGACCTTTGTAAACATGTTATCTGATCAAGTGTTTACCTGAAATCTTGAGGTGGTGCTTGTCATGTATTTTCGTCCCAATTATTCTCTCATTGTCATTTTGTAAAAACAAAAAAATAAGTGAGGGGCTGACCCAGTGGCATAGTGGTTAAGTTTGCACCTCTGCTTCGGCTGCCTGGGGTTCACAGGTTTGGATCCCGGGCGCAGACCTTTGCACCACTTACCAAGCTATGCTGTGGCGGCGTCCCACGTAAAATAGAGGAAGATGGGCACGAGTGTTAGCCTAGGGCCAATCTTCCTCAGCAAAAAGAAGAGGATTGGCAACAGATGTTAGCTCAGGGCTAATCTTCCCCCTGCCCCCCCCACCCCAAAAGTTATATTGAAGCATTATTAGTTATATTGAAGCATTTGGATTACTTAGATCCTTAACAGTTTTTTTTTGAGTAGTGCAAGAAGATTCGGATGTTAACATGAATGACATTGCAGTCAAATCTAAAATGACCTTTCATAAGATTTAACAAGGTAGCCTCAAGGATTTATGAAATATGAGAAAGTATGGGAGTGTGACTAGTACTTTTATATTGTGAGTAATATATTAAAGGCAACAAAGCATTCCTGTAAATGTCTTCTAGTGCATATGTACAGGATATTTTCTTTCTTTCTTTTTTTAGGAAGATTGGCCCTGAGCTAACATCTGTTGCCTATCTTCCTCTTTTTCTTTTTCTCCCCAAAGCCCCAGCACATAGTTGTATGTCCTAGTTGTAGGTCCTTCTAGTTCTTCTATGTGGGACACTGCCTCAGCATGGCTTGATGAGTGGTGAAGAGGTCTGCACCCAGGATCCAAACTGGCAAACCGTGGGCTGCCGGAGTGGAATGCGTGAACTTAACCTCTGCACCACCGGGCCAGCTCCAGGAAATTTTCTAAGGCAGTAATTCTCAGCCTTTTCAGACCCAGTGCTACCCTGCCTTTTTTCCCTTTATAACAGCTTTATTGAGATATAATTCACATACCATAAAATTCACCCTTTTAAAATGTACAATTCATTGTTTTTTATAGTATATTTAGAGTTATGCAACCATCACCACTGTCTAATTTTAGAACATTTTCATCACCTGAGAAAGAAATCCCAGACCACTTAGCAAACGCTTGCCATATCCCCCTACCTCCAGCCCCTGGCAACCACAATGTACTTTCTCTGTCTATGGATTTGCCTATTCTGGATATTTCATATAAATGGCCTTATACAATTTGTGTCTGGTTTCTGTTTTCAGGGTTCATCCATGTTGAAGCGTATATCAAAACTTGATTCCTTTTTTTGGTTGAGTAGCATTCCATTGTATGTTTATACCACATTTTGTTTATCCATTCATCAGTTGACAAGCATTTGGGTTATTTCCACCTTTTGACTATTGTGAATAATGTTGCTGTGAACATTTGTGTGCAAATAGTTGTTTGAATACCTGTTTTTAATTTTTTTGGTTGTATACGTAGGAGGAGAATTGTTGGGTTATATGGTAGTTCTATCTTTAACATTTTGAGCAACTGGCAGACTGATATGCAAGTGGCTGTACCATTTTACAAACCCATTTACAAATGTATGAGCATTCCAATATCCCCATATCTTTGTCAACACATGTCATTGTCTGTCTTTTTTATTGTAGCCATTTCATTGGGGGAGAAATGTCTCACTGTGGTTTTGATTTGCATTTCTCTAATGACTAATAATGTTGAACTTCTTTTCGTGTCCTTATTGGCCATTTGTATATCTTCTTTGGAGAAATGTCTATTTAAATCTTCTGCCCGTTAAGAACATTAGATTATTTATCTTTTTATTTAGTTTTACAAGTTCTTTATCTTTTCTGGATACGGGTCTCTTTTTGGGTGTATGATTTGCAAATATTTTCTACCATTCTGTGGGTTGTATTTTCACTTTCTTGGTGTCCTTTGAAGTACAAAAGCTTTTGATTTTAATGAAGTCAAATTTATTTTTTCTGTTGTTGCTTGCATATGAAACCATTGCTTAACCCAAAGTCATAAAGATTTATGCCTATGTTTTCTCCTAAGTATTTTTCCCTTTTGAAATTATAAGTATTCATAATGTTTTCTCTGGCAACTCAGACCACCCCAAGGTTTCAAAAAATTCCTCCAGAGTTCAGTAGCATCCCTAATTCAATGCTACCGTATGAGGGATAATATATGGAAGTAGAATTTCAGTGTCATACAATATGCGGATAATACTGCATTGTTTTTGAAAGTGGAGACCGTTTATGTCATCCTCACTAGCAATATCTGATTGCTGTACATTGTCTTGCCAATACCTGGTATCGTTAGAATTCAAAATAAAAAATTCCAACCAATGTGGTAGATATGAAATGTTATCCTATTGTGTGTGTATGTTTTAGTCAGGTTATTGAGGTATAACTTATATATAGTAAAGTCACCAGTTTTGGAGTACAGTTCTGTGAATTTTGACAAGGGCATAATCTTATAACCATCACCACAGTTAAGATACAGAACATTTTGATCACCTCCAAAATGTAACATTATGCTCCTTGTGGTTAACCTTCCTTCCCAATCCTCTTCCCGCAGCCCTGGCAACCACTGATCTATTTTCTGTCCCTCTAGTTTTGTGTTTTCCAGAATGTCATGTAAATGGTATCATACATTATATAACCTTTTGTGTCTGGCTTTTTTCACTTAGCATAATCCATTTGAAATCCATTCATGTCATATCTGTAGTTTATTCTTTCTCAGTAGTATTTCATCATATAGGTTTAAACCATATTTTATTTATCCATGCAGCAGTCGGTGGACATTTGAATTGCTTATTTTTGAAGATTATGAATAAAGTAATTGTAAACATTGGGTATAGATTTTAGTGTGGACTTTTTTCTTCTATTGGGTAAATACCTAGGGGTGGGATTGGGTCACATAGTAAATGCATTTAAAAAAAATAGACTTTATTTTTTAGAGCAGTTTTAGGTTCACAACAAAATGAGCAGAAAGTATGGAACGTTCCCATACCCCCCTGCCCCCACACATGCACAGCCTCCCCCAGTATCAGCATCCACACCAGAGTGGGTACATTTGTCATAACCAATGAACCTGCACTGACACGTCGTCATCACCCAAAGTCCATAGTTTACATCAGGATTCACTCTTGGTTTTGTATATTCTATGGTTTGGATAAATGTATAATGACATGTATCCATCATTATAATATACAGAATAGTTTCACTGCTCTAAAAATCCTTCACCTATTTATCCCTCCCTCCCTGCTAACCCCTGACTTTTTTACTGTTTCCATGGTTTTGCCTTTTCCAGAATGTCATATAGTTGGAATCACACAGTATGTGGCCTTTTCATATTGGCTTCTTTCATTTAGTAATATGCATTTAAAGTTCCTCCATGCCTTTTTGTGGCTTGATAGCTCATTTCTTTTTATCACTGAATAACATTCCAGTGTCTTGCTGTACCATAGTTTATGTATCGGCTCACCTACTGAAGGACATCATGATTGTTTCCAGTTTGGCAATTATGAATAAAGCTGCTGTAAACATCCATGTGCAGGTTTTTGTGTGGACATAAATTTTCAACTCATTTGAACAAATACCAAGGAGTGAGACTGATGGATCATATGGTAAGAGTATATTTAGTTTTGCAAGAAACCACTAAACTGTCTTTCAAAATGTCTGTACCATTTTGGATTCCCACCAACAGTGAATGAGAGTTCCTGTTGCTCCACATCCTTGTCAGCTTTGATGTTATCAGTGTTTTTGGGTTTTGGCCCTTCTAATAGGTGTGTAGCGGTATCTCATTTTAATTTGCAATTCCCAGATCACATATGATATTGAGCATCTTTTCATATGTTTATTTGCCATCTGTATGTCTTTTTTGGTGAGGTATCTGTTCAGGTCTTTTCCCATTTTTTAATTGAGTTATTTATTTTCTTATTGTTAAGTTTTAAGAGTTCTTAGTTTATTTAAAATAATAGTCCCTTATGAGATATGTCTTCTATAAATATTTTCTCCTAGTCTGTGGCTTGTCTTTTCACTCTCTTGACAGTGTCTTTTGCAGAGCAGAAGTTTTTAATTTTAATGAGGTCCAGTTTATTGATTCTTTCATGGATCATGCATTTGGTGTTGTATCTAAAAGGTCATTGCTATACCCAGGTTCATCTAGATATTCTCTTATGTTATCTTCTAGAAGTTTTATAGTTTTGTGTTTTATGTTTAGATTTGTTATCTGTTTTGAGTTAATCTTTGTGAAGGGTGTAAGGTCTGTGTCTAGGTTCATTCTTTTTGTGTGTGGATGTCGGGTTGTCCTAGTACCATTTGTCAAAAAGACTGTCCTTTATCCATTGTATTGCCTTTGCTCCTTTATCACAGATTGGTTGACTGTATTTGTGTGGGTCTATTTCTGTGCTCTCTATTTTGTTCTCTTGATCTGTTTGTTCTTTCTCCAATACTTTACTGTCTTGATTACTGTAGCTTTATTTTATGTCTTGAAGTCGGGTAGTGTCAGTCTTCCAACTTTGTTGTTCTTCAATATTGTGTTGCCTTTGTAGGTCTTTTACCTCTCCATATAAACTTTAGAATCAGTTTGTCAGTATCCAAAAAACAACTTGCTGAGGTTTTAATTGGAAGTAGGTTGCCTTTTCACTCTGTTGATTATATCTTTTGATACACAGAAGTTTTTAATTTTGATGTAGTCCAGTTTATCTGTTTTTACTTTTGTTGCTTTTGTGTTTGGTGTCATATCCAAGAAATTGTTGTCAAATCTAATATCATGAAGATTTTCACTGTGTTTTCTTCTAAGAGTTTTATAGTTTTAGGTCTTAACTGTTTTTGAAGAGCAAGATTTTAAAAGTTTTATAAAGATTGCATTATTCTTTTATGGAGTGTGCTTAAGAAATCTTTCTCTAATCTAAAGGCACGGAAATGTTCTTCTGTAGGAGAGAAACTTGTTCTTATAGAAGTTCTGTACTTTTAGATTTACATTTAAGTCTATGATGCATTTTGAGGTAATTTTGTTTATAGTGCAAGGTATTATGAGTTGAGGTTCTTTTCTTTCTTTTTTGTATATGTATGTCCAGTAGTTTCAGCACCATTTGTTGGGAAGACTTCATTTCTCCATTGAAGTGCCTTTGTACCTTTGTCAAAAATCAATTGTTCATTTATGTGTGGGTTTCTGAAGTTTCCAATGTATTTCATGGATCTGTGTGTCTATCCTTTAGCCAGTACACACTGTCTTGATTATGGTAGGTTTATATTGAGTCTTGAAATCAAGTAGTGTGAGTCATTCAAATTTTTTTCTTCCTCTTCAAAATTGTTTTGATTATTCTAGTAGTCATTTGCCTTTCCATATGAATTTTAGAAAGAACTTGTTAATAATACCTTCCAAAATTTTTGCGGGGATTTCGTTGGGATGGCATTGAATTTATAGATCAATTTGGGGATAATTGATATCTTAAAAGTACCGAGTTTTGCAATTTGTGAACATTATAAACCTCTTCATTTATTTAGGTCTACTTTGATTTCCTCTGTTCTGTCCTCTTCAGGGGCTGTTTTTTGGTTTTCACCATGAATGGAGGGCTTTTGGTTTTCAAGTTTAACACAGGACTGCAGAAAGGGAGATGGGATAGGGCAAGTTAAAAAGGTCATTGTTCTTACCAAGATTCAGATTTCTTGAATAAATACTCTTTGGATTATTTCAAGCCTTTGGTTTACTTCCAGAGTTCTAAAAACAGTTGATTTTGACAGTATTTTCTTTTATTGAGGAGAGGCTTTTTGGAGGTCCTTACTCTGCTATACCTGCTGATATCATTCTCTATTCTGTTTCTTAAGATACTGTAAAGTGTCACATTGGTTAGGTTATCACTTTTTTTTAAAGTAAATGAAGATATTGAAACTCAGGGTGTAAATTGAGTTATTCAAATTTATGATCTCAGCTGGTGTACTGAACAGAAGCAAGAATATTTCTTCTTTTATTGTTTGTTGTGATTTCGGGGGAGAAATAATTGATTCTTTTCCTCAGCTTTGTTGTGAGACTTAAAGGTTAATACGTGGAACAACCTCGCAATTCCAGTACACAGAGTTAAGGACAATAAGCTCTCAATTAACATTAATTATCAGTAATCTCCCCTTTCTTTTTTTCTTCATCTTCCTTCTTTATTTTTATTTTTTTGTGAGGCAGATTGGCCCTGAACTAACATCTGTTGCCAATCTTCCTCTTTTTGCTTGAGGAAGATTGTCACTGAGCTAACATCTGTGCCAATCTTCCTTTGTATTTTGTATGTGGGATGCCACCACAGTGTAGCTTGATGAGTGATGTGTAGGTCTGTGCCTAGGATCCAAACCTGTGAATCCCGGGCCACCAAAGTGGAGGATGCAAACTTAACCACTACGCCACCAGGCCGGCCCCCTCATCTTCCTCCTTTAAATACAATTCTTGGCTTCCTTTCCTTCTCATTGGAGCTCTTTCCTCTTAAATCCAAGCAGAGAAACTGTAGCAAAACTCTGAAAATAATAGTTTGGAATTGAGAAAAGTTGGCAATAAAATTTCCTTTCTGTGAAAATTGTTTTTATCGTGTAATTAAAACTTTCATTATTATTGCCATGTATGAGTGCTGAGGGGGAATAAATGAAGCACGAATGTCAACTTTAGGATCTGGAAAGCCAAGAAATGAGAGTAGTATAGTTTAGTGCATGGGAGATTGAATGAGATCAGGAAACAGAAAGTCTGGGCTGTACTCCTTGTCTGCCACCAAAAAAGCTATATGATTTTGGCATTTTCCTGCCCCTAACAGTTTCATCTGGGAATTTTCATGGAGGTGGATTACGTGTCCTCTGAGGTCTTTTCTAATTTTTAGTGTCTTTTTCAGTTGAAAGGGCTTTGTGCCTTTTGATGAAAACTGGGAATGTTGTATTTATTGTAAGACTGTTTTTTTTTTGGGGTACATTACTGCTAATAAAGGCAGTTAGAAAGTTTTGCATTAATTAATTTTTTCCTAAAAATACTCATATTATGTCTCTTACAGAAAATGACTATATGATTTCAATATTCTTTGTATGTTTTGTTTTAGGTTGGTACAGAGGAGTTTCAACCAAGAAGCCAAATATAAAGGTAATGAAAAGTTTCTTGTTACCGTTTCTAATGTAGGAGGCTGCCTAGTATATTCATTTGATATAAAAACAATTCTTGCTTGTTTATCTCTTAATCTTTTACAATAGCCACACTGATTCTCTCCTTAACAGACCTGTATCAGACTCTGCTCTGTCTCAGCAGTGTTAAAATTTTTTTTTTAACAGGACAGAGAATGCATGTATGGTCATAGCTGCAAAGCTTATTTTGAAAAAGCCTATGTAGGACATTTAATATTTTTTCCTTCAAATATTTGACAAAAAGTAAATTGACTTATTCATAGGCCTAGTCCTGTGGAGCTGTGTGATTAGTTAGATGAATTTATTTTTAAAATACAAAATGGGAAAAACTTCCAAATAATGTTCAGTTAGATATGTTTTTGTTGATTATAGTATTCTTGTTAAAATATGAATTTAAATAAGACTTATAAAAATACTAGTAGAATACTAATTTTATGAACTAGATTTGTGTGTTTTATTCTGTTACCAATTAATTTGATCAAATGAAATATATATGTAGATTTTTTTTGATGAGGAAGATTAGCCCTGAGCTAATATCTGTTGCCAATCCTCCTCTTTTTGCTGAGGAAAATTGACCCTGGGCCAACATCCGTGCCCATCTTCCTTTACTCTATATGTGGGACACCTGCCACGGCATGGCTTGATAAGCTATGCGTAGGTCTGCACCTGGGATCCAAACTTGTGAACCTCGGGCTGCCGAAGCGGAACATGCAAACTTAACCACTACACCATTGGGCCAGCCCCCAAACAAAATATATTTTAATTGGCAGTTATAACACCTTTAGGAACATTCTTCTCTGGTAGTGCATTTGCAAAAACTTCTCTCTGCTTACTCTCTCATATAATTAATATTGTCAGCTTTTCTTACATATTTTCTGTAGCTTAATATTTAATGTATTATGCTTTTTATTGTATGGAAAAATATCAAAATTATCACATTATTTTCATTAAAAAAGAAAATTACTCAGAGTTCTAACCATAAGTTTTGAGAATTGAATCATTTGTTTTGTAAGTTTGTAAAGTAATGATTATAAGAAGACAATATCTTCAAATTTTAATTTCTGGTAGCCGGGGCTTCTCATCCTTGGCACTGTTCACATTTGGGCCAGATAATTCTTTGTTGTGGGAGGCTGTCTTGTGCATTATATAAGATGTTTAGCAGCATATATGACCTCTGCTCACTAGATGTCAGTAGCATCATCCCCTCAAGTTGTGACAATGAAAAATGTCTCTAGACATTGCCAACGGCCCTGGGTGAAGGGTGTGGTGGTAAATTCCTCCCTGGCTGAGAACTACTGCTCACAGGTAATTTTTTTTCCTTGCATTTCTAATTTTAAAACACACCTTCAGGTGTTTCCATCTCAGGAGTGCCTATGTGGAAATAATTTCTATTTTATGTTTTTTATCTTGATTTAAAATTGTCAAAAATTTAGAGCTTCAATAATTAAGAAATCTTATAAATGATTGGAAAGCTATAATTTGTGATAGAGCATGCTATCTATTTATGTTTAGTAATATTTGTGATGTTGACCACCCCACCACCTTGTTTCCAGTACTAGTGTTTGGGGATCAGTATGGAGACCATGGTCATTGAAATTATTGTATGTTTGTGATTAAAATATCAAATTGATGCACAGTGTGTGGCTTGAAAATCTTGTTGAGAGAGACATGAATGATGATACCCTTAAAATATTTTCTATTACTGTACAACAGAGTGCAGTGAATCCAAAATGTAGTGGATTAAACTAAATCACCATTTTATCACTCGTGATTTTGTGCCTCGACTGGGGTCATCTGGGCAGTTATTCTGGTACATGTAATATCACCTGTGGCTACAGTCATCTGGGAGCTCAGCTGACTGAAATGTCCAAGAGGGTTTATTCACATGTCTGGCATCTTGGCAGGGATGGCTGGAAGGCTGTCCTCAGTTAGACCACCAAAATAGCTAGGCTTCTCCATCTAGTCTCAAGGTCTCTCCCTCTCCATTTAGCTTCTCCGGCAGGGTAATCAGAGTTCTATTTTGGAGTTAAGGAAAAGTGCTCAGAACCTCATACCTACAGTCTAAATTCTTTTTCCTACAGTAAAGGTGTTTAGGGTCTGTGGGAGAGGCTGTTTTGTGATTATTCTTAGCAATGATTTGATAAGCTAGTCAAAATGAGGAAACCAAATTACACTAATCTAAAGTGTTAGAGCTCATTTTGTCTGATAAGATTCTGTTAACTTTACTTTGGGCTAATGTGGTACTTTTGAGATTGTGTGTTTTGGTAATACCAACTCCACTCTAGGATCTTAGATTATTGTAGCATTTATTAACAAAACATATCTATATATCTTAATAGCTTGTATTTGTATTCTTAAACTTAAAAAAATTAACAGATGGAAATACAGATGTCTTGTAGTAGTGGAATCAGAGTGAAATTTCTTATATTTGTAAAAGATAATCATTTAGTGATCCCACAAACTTAAAATTTTAAAAAATGCATTCCTATTTTAGCTTTTATTTGTCTTAATGTTATGCTCACAATAAGTAAAAAAAATTTCAGAAGGTTTTTCATAGCTGTTAATAGTTAAAACAAAAAAAGGTGACTTACTAAAGTATGTCTTTAGTTGTGTATGATGTATACTAATAATAAAATAAAACTTGAACTAGCCCAAATAAAATAATATTTGGACTATATAGCAAATGTAGCATTCATAAATATTAGTAAATGACAAAACATTTCTTTCTATAAAACAGTTTAAAAAAACTCTCAAAGCCTAATTGTTTTGTTCTCTGTAAATACTTGGTAGTAAGATATAATAAACATTGAGAAGGAAAATACTGGGGTGATTATAAAATACCCTTTCAGTTATGTATTTTTGTGACCATATAGTAAAATTGTACAATTTAAGAGAAGCATAATATGCAGGAAATATGTACTACTAAATTTTATGTTAAATGATTTTAAGAATGATAGTTTCTTGTCTTTAGCATTTTTTTTGAAGACTTTATTTTTGCAGCATACACTTCTAGGGTAAAACTTATTTTGTCTTCATAATTTGAGAGACCAAAAATTTTTGGGACGTAGTGTTATCTTTTGGTGAAATGTCATGTTATGTATTTGTTAGGCTTGCCAAGATATTAGCTTTCTTAAGAACATACATGAAGAACTAAAGAATGAGAGAGTAAGATAAAATTAAGAAAAAGGACAATAGATATCTGATGACAATTTTGTACTTTTTATAAAACGTATACTTAAGAGGAAAAGAATGAAATTCAAGAGAGTTTATATTTGCTCCCATTTTGTGGTTTCAGGATCAGCTTTTATACAATAATTGTCAACTGGATACCTAGAATTCTGCGAGATAGGAACAGAATTCTGGGCCCTTATAGAATGTTTTGCATAGCAAAAGCGGAGGTATAGAGGCATGAAATCGCAAGGCATGTTCAGGGAATGGCAAATAGTCCAAACTGACTAGGGCATAGTACAGTGATGGATAATGAGGCAGAAAAGGTAGGTTGGATCCATATTTAAAGAATCTTATGTGCCACAGAATATAGAGAATGCTAAAGGAATTTGGATTATGTTTCTCTGGCAACAGGGAATCTGTCATTCAACAGAGGCATGGATCCACGATTGCCATATAGTATAACTATAAAATAGAGTTTATTGGAGAATCAGTAAGCACCTGTTAAATGTACATATTGAAGTATTTAGGGGTGATTTCTGTTATGTGCTCTAAAATACTGCAATGGGTAAAAATGTGTTTGTGGGGATTAAAGAATCAAGATTGGCAAAATGTTGATAATTGTTGAAGCTGAAATGATAGATTCGAGGAGGTCAATATATTCTAATTTTTTGTATATTTGAATTGGGGATAACATTACTTATCTCATAGAATTGTTTTGAGGAATCAGTGAGCTTATTTGAAGCTCTTAACACAGTGCCTAGCACATGATAACAGCACAATAAATATTTGCCTTTTTTCCTGTAACAACTACAACTGTGATAGTTGGGCTGAAAATGAGACTTGTAAAGACTGCCAACACCTTGGAGGACAGAAAAAGAAACTAGCACAAAGAGACTGAGAAATGGAGGTACACATTCAAGTTCTAATCAACCAGAGTGGAAAGAACTCAGTGAACACATGTCTTCAGTAAAGACCCCGTATGACCGCATGTTAAGAGTAAGGTCCAACAACCCTAGAATAGTGGCTACTCTAGTCATACTCTTACTAGTTTGATTACTGTAGCTTTGTAATATAGTTTAAAATCAGGAAGTGTGATGTCTGCAGCTTTCCTCTTTTTGCTCAAGGTAGCTATTTGGAGTCTTTTGTGGTTCCATATGAATTTTAGTATATGTGCTGCCGAAGCGAGCACTGCATATGAATTTTAGGATTGTTTCTTCTATTTCTGTGAAAAATGCCATTGGAATTTTGATAGGAATTGCATTAAATCTGTAGATGGCTTTGTGGACATTTTAACAATATTGATTCTTCCAATCCATGAACTTGGGATATCTTTCCATTTATTTGTGCTTTCTTCAATTTCTTTTATCTTTGTCTTATAGTTTTCAGTGTACAGATTTTTCACTTACTTGGTAAAGTGTATTCCAAAATATTCTTTTTGCTGTTGTAAAAGGTATTGTTTTCTTAATTTCTCTTTTCAATGGTTTGTTGTCAGTATAAGAAATGCAACCTATTTTTTGTATATTGATTTTATGTCATGCAACTTTACTGAATTCCTTTATCAGTTCTAAAAGTTTTTTGGTGGCGGCTTTATGGTTTTCTGTATTTGAGATCATGTGACATGCAAATACAGACAGTTTTACTTCTTTCTTTTTGATTTGGATGCCTTTTATTTCTTTTCTTGCCTAATTGCTCTAGCTAGGACTTCCAGTACTATGTTGAGTAGAACTGGTGAGAGTGGGCATCCTTATTTTGTTTCTGATCTTAGAGGTAAATCTTTTATGCGTGTGGTGTTTGCTGTGGGCTTGCCATATATGGCCTTTATTATGTTGAGGTACATTCCATCTATCCCTGATTTGTTGAGAGTTTTTATCATAATAGGTTGTTGCATTTTTGTCAAATGCTTTTTCTGCATTTATTGAGATGATCATATGATTTTATCTTTTATTTTGTTAATGTGGTATATCACACATATTGATTTGCATATGTTGAACTATCCTTGCATTTGATAGATAAATCTCACTTAATAACAGTGTATGATTCTTTTAATGTGGTGTTAAATTTGGTTTGCTAATATTTTCTTTTTTATTTTTATTTTATTGAGGTCATATTGGCTTTTAACATTGTGTAAATTTCAGGTGTACATTATATTTCAGTTTCTGCATAGATTGCATCATGTTCACCAATGGTCTAGTTTTTATCTGTCACCATACATATGTGCCTCTTTACCCCTTTCACCTTCCCCCCACCCCCTTTTCCTCTGATAACCACTAATCTGTTCTTATCTATGTGTTTGTTTATCTTCCACATATGAGTGAAATAATATGGTATTTGTCCTTCTCTATCTGACTTATTTCACTTAGCATAGTACCCTCAAGGTCCATCCATGTTGTCGCAAATGACGTGATTTTTGTCTTTTTTGTGGATTGAGTAGTATTCCATTGTATATATATACCATATCTTCTTTATCCATTCATCCATTGATGGGCACTTGCGTTGCTTCCATATCTTTGCTATTGTGACTAATGCTGTAGTGAACATAGGGGTGCATAAATCTTTTTTAATTGTTGATTTTGAACTGTTTTGATAAATATCCAGTAATGGAATAGCTGGATCATATGGTATTTCTATTTTTAGTTTTTTGAGAAATCTCCATACTGTTTTCTGTAGTGGCTGCACCAGTTTGTGTTCCCACCAGCAGTGTATGAGTGTTCCCTTTTCTCCACATCCTCTCCAACATTTGTTATTTCTTGTCTTGTTAATTATAGCCATTCTGACGAGTATGAGATGATATCTCATTGTAGTTTTATTTGCATTTCCCTAATAATTAGTGATGTTGAACATCTTTTCATGTGCCTGTTGGCCATCTGTATATCTTCTTTGGAAAAATGTCCCTATCCTCTGCCCATTTTTTGATTGGGTTGTACATTTTTTTTGTTGTTGAGTTGTATGAGTTCTTTATATATTTTGAAAATTAACCCCTTGTCGGATATGTGATTTGCAAATATTTTCTCCCAGTTGGTGGGTTGTCTTTTCATTTTGTTTGTGGTTTCCTTTGCTGTGCAGAAGCTTTTTAATCTGATGTAGTCCCATTTGTTTATTTTTTTCTTTTGTTTCCCTTGCCTGAATAGATGTGATATTTGAAAAGATACTGCTAAGACCGATGTCAAAGAGTGTACTGCTTATATTTTCTTCCAGGAGTTTTATAGTTTCAGGTTTTACATTCAAGTCTTTAATCCATTTTGAGTTAATTTTTGTGTATGGTGTAAGATAATGGTCTACTTCCATTCTTTTGCATGTGGCCGCCAGTTTTCCTACCACCATTTATTGAAAAGACTTTCCTTTCTTCAGTGTATGTTCTTGGCTCCTTTGTGTAAGATCACTGTCCATAGATATGTCCATAATACTTGTTGAGAATTTTTTTTGCATCTGTTTATCAGAATATTGGCCTGTAATTTTCTTTTTTTGTAATGTCTTTGTCTGGCCTTGGTATCAAGGTAATACTGGCTTTGTAAAATGAGTTTGGAAATGTTCCCTCTTCAATTTTTTGGAAGACTCTGAGAAGGATTGGAATTGGTTCTTCTTTAAATCTTTGGTAGAATTCACCAGTGAAACCATCTGGTACAGGACTTTTCTTCATTGAGAGGTTTTAAATTACTGATTCGGTCTCTTTACTCATAATTGGTTTGTTCAGATTTTCTATTTCTTTATGATTCATTTTTAGTAGGATGCGTGTTTCTAGGAATTTGTCCTTTTTTTCTAGGTTATCCAGTTGTTTGGTGTATAATTGTTACAGTAGTCTGTTATAATCCTTTGTATTTTTGTGGTATAGTTATAGTGTCTCCTGTTTCATTTCCATTTTTATTTATTTGATTCTTTTATTTCATTAGTCTAGCTAAAGATTTTTCAATTTTGTTTATCTTTTCAAATAACAAGGTCTTAATTTCATTGATCTTTTCTATTGTTTTTCTAGCACCTATTTCATTTATTTCTTCTCTGATCTTTATCCTTCTCCTAATTTTGGGCTTAATTCATTTTTCTTTTTCTGGTTTCTTGAGGTATAAAGTTAGGTTGTTTTTTGAGAGCTTTCTTTTTCTCTCTTTTTTATTGAGTTAACATTGGTTTATAACATTATATAAATTTCAGGTGTACATCATTATATTTCAATTTCTGTGTAGACTACATCGTGTTTACCACCCAAAGACTAATAACCATCTATCACCATTTACATGTGCCCTATTACCCGTTTTGCCCTCTTCCCTCTGGTAACCACCAGTCTAATCTCTGTATCTATGTGTGTGTGTGTTGTTTTTTTTGTCTTCCACTTATAAGTGAAATCATACTTCAGCTTTCTCCATTTGATTTATTTCACTTATCGTATTATCCTCAAGGTCCATCCAGGTTGTTGCGAATGGCAAGATTTCGTCTTTTTTATGACTGAGTAGTATTACATTGTTCTTTTTTTCTTTTTGTAGGCATTTATCACTATAAACTTACATCTTAGAACTGCTTTTTCTGCATATTATAAGTTTGGGTGTGTTGTGTTTCCATTTTGTTTGTCTCAAGATATTTTTTGATTTCTCTTTTGATTTTTTTCTTTGATCCATTGGTTGTTCAGGAATGTGTCATTTAATTTCCATGTATTTATGAATTTTCCAGCTTTCTTCTTGTTATTGATTTCTACTTTCATACCATTGTGATTAGAAAAGGCAATTGATATGGTTTCAGTCTTTTTGAATTTAAGACTTGTTTTGTGGCCTGTCATCTGTCCTGGAGAATATTGCATGTGTATTTGAGAAGAATGTGTATTCTGCTGCTATTGGAGGGAATGGTCTATATATGTCTGTTAGGTCCATTTGGTCTAAAGTATAATTTAAAGTCTAATGATTTCTTATTGATTTTTTTGTTTTATGATCTATCCATTGTTGAAAGTGGGGTATTGAAATCCCTCATTATTTTTGTAGTGCTATCTATTTTTCCTTTCAGATTTGTTAGTGTTTAATATATTTAGGTGCTCTGTTGTTGGGTGCATATATATTTACAATTGTTATATCCTTGAGATGAGTTAACCCCTTTGTCATTATATAATCACCTTCTTTGACTGCTGTCTTGTGTTTGACTTGAGGTCTCTTTTGTCTTATATAAGTGTAGCTACCCCTGCTCTGTTTTACAAGGAATATCTTTTTTTCTGTCTTCCCTTTGAGTATATTTTTATCCTTAAAGATGAAGTGAGACTTGTAAGCAGCATGAAGTTGGGTTGTTTTTTTTTTAATCCATTCAGCAACTATATGCCTTTTGATTGGAGGATTTAATCCATTTACATTGAAATAATCATCTATAGGTAAGAACTTACTGATGCCGTCTTGATAATTGTTTTCTGGCTCTTTTATAGTTCCTTTGTGCCTTCCTTCTTCTCTTGTTGTCTTCCTTTGTGAACTGATGATTTTCCATAATGGTATGGTTTGATTTCCTTCTCTTTACCCTTTGCATATCACTGTAAGTTTTTCTTTGTGGTTTACATGAGGCTTACATAAAACATCTTGTGACAGTCTACTGTATGCTGGTAACATCTTAACTTTAATCCCATATAAAAACTCTACCCTTTTACTCCTCCTACCCACATTTTATATTTTTGATGTCACAATTTACATCTTCTTATACTGTGTATCCATTAAGAAATTATTGTAGCTGTAGTTATTTTTAATACTTTTGTCCTTTAATCTTTATGCTAGTAATTAATATGCTACCATATTACAGTATTAGAGTATTCTGAATTTGACTGTATATTTACCTTTACCAGTGTGTTTTGTATTTTCATGTTACTAATTAGTGTTTTTTCATTGCAACTTGCAAAACAACTTCAGCATTTCTTGTAAGACAGGTTTAGTGGTGATGAATACTCTCTGTTTTTGTCTTGGAAAGTCTTTATTTCTCCTTCATTTTAAAAGACATCTTTGCTCGGTAAAATATTCTTAGTTGTCAAGTTTTTTCTTTCAGTACTTGGAATATATCATCCCACTCTATTCTAGCCTGCAAGGTTTCTGCTTGCAAGAACTTTGCTGATAGCCTATGGGGGTTTCTTTGTAAGTTACATACTTTTTTTCTCTTGCTTCTTCTGAAATTCTCTTTGTCTTTGAATTTTAGTCAGTTTTATTATAATGTGTCTTGGAATTGATCTTTTTGGGTTTGAATGTTTTGGGGGACCTAGCCTCATGAACTTGGATGTTCAGATTGCTCCCCAGATTTGGAAGGTTATCAGCCATTATTTCTTTAGATAAGCCTTCTGCCCCTTTCTCCCTCCCACCTCCTTCTGGAACTACAGTAATGCATTGATTGTTTCCTTTGATGGTATCCTGTAATTCACATAGACTTTCTTCACTCTTTTTCATTTTTTTTCTTTGTTCGTTTCTGATTGGATAATTTCAAAGGTCCTGTTTTCAGTCTCACTGATTTTTTCTTCTGCTTGATCAAGTCAGGTGTTGACACTCTTTATTGCATTTTTCATTAAATTCGTTGTAATCTTCAGCTCCAGAATTTCTGTTTGGTTCTTTTTTGTGATTTCTATATATCTGTTAATCTTGTTTTGTTCAAGTATTGTTTTCCTGATTTCACTGAATGGTCTTTCTATGTTTTCTTGTGGCTCTCTGAGCTTCCTTAAAACAACTATTTTTTTTTTTTTTGTGAGGAAGACCAGCCCTGAGCTAACATCCGTTGCTAATCCTCCTCTTTTTGCTGAGGAAGACTGGCCCTGGGCTAACATCCATGCCCATCTTCCTTCACTTTATATGGGACGCCGCCACAGCATGGCTGACAAGCAGTGCGTCGGCGGGCGCCTGGGATCGGAACCGGTGAACCCCAGGCTGCCAAGCGCGGATGAAACCGCTATGCCACCGGGTGGCCCCAAAACAACTATTTTGAATTCTTTGTTGTGTAAATCACAGATCTGTTTCTTTGGGATTGGTTACTGGAAAATTATTATGTTCTTTTGGTGATTTTGTGTTTCCTTTATTTTTTCATGTTCCTTGAAGTCTTGCATTGCTGTCTTTACATTTGAAGAAGCAGTCACCTCTTCCATTTTTACTGACTGTCTTTGGTAGAGAAATACTTTATGTCAACTCTGCTGGGTATTCTGAGGCTTTCATATACCTTTGCTGTGGGTGCACCTGCCCCACACTTCTTGTTCCGTTTTGGGGTGGAATTCTTTTTTTTTTGTGTGTGTGTGTGAGGAAGACCAGCCCTGAGCTAACATCCATCGCCAATCCTCCTCTTTCTGCTGAGGAAGACTGGCCCTGGGCTAACATCCGTGCCCATCTTCCTCTACTTTATATGGGACGCCGCCATGGCGTGGCTGACAGGCAGTGCGTCTGCGGGCGCCCGGGATCCGAACCAGTGAACCCTGGGCTGCCAAGCGCGGACTGAACCGCTGTGCCACCGGGCGGCCCCTGGGGTGGAATTCTTAAGATTGTACACTTTCTTTCAATCCTGCAAAGTCAGGCTGGTTGCTAACAGCCTCCTGTTTGCTTTATATAGTGCAGTGCTGAATGCTCAAGTTTGCTTGCTTTCTCTCAATCCTGCAGAGTTGGACAGCTTTCTGCATATGCTTAGTGGCCATCTACAAAGGCTTGCACTCATCGCCACTCTTGGGGGTGCACACAGGGAGCTGACCATGGAGTTGGAGAGTCTGTGGGAGAGGTGTGCAGAGCATGGGGGGTGCTCATGGTCCAGTTGGGGAGATCTGCAGGCAAGGCATCCCCATTGGCTCATGGACAGGCTTTTAAAAAAATTTTTTTTTGTGTGTGAGGAAGACTAGCCCTGAGCTAACATCCCTTGCCAATCCTCCTCCTTTTTTTTTTTTGCTGAGTAAGATTGGCTCTGGGCTAACATCTGTGCCCATCTTCCTCTACTTTATGTGGATGCCACCAAAGCATGGCTTGACAAGTGTTACATCGGTCTGCACCCAGGATCTGAACCTGTGAGCCCTGGGCCACTGAAGCAGAGTGTGTGAACTTAACTGCTCCACCACTAGGCCAGCTCCTGGACAGCTTCTTGATGGAGTCTGTGAACTGGTTAGTAGAGCCATGTCCCTTTGACGCCTGCCCTTCGAGAGTCCTGGCTGCTGTTCTTTTAGCCCCTCCCTGTACCCCCCAGTTGTGCAGCAAACCTCTGTATTCTGGATGGGTTTAGAAAGAAGTGGGCCTCTTTGACATCATCCCACCTAGCCAGGAAAGCCATGTGCTCACTTGTGTGCTCTCACTTGCCCCCATGTGAGAAATTGCAGTCCAAGAAGGTCTCTCTTGGCACTGAGCTGTGCTGCCTTGTGGGAGGGATGATGCAGGTTAAGTGACACTGTTCCTGTTACCTCTTTAATGCATCCAACCTTGGATTGTTTTTCCTCCAACAATGTGCTGGAACTTTTCTGCTGGATTCCTGGACTTCCACAAGGTCACTCTTGTCTATGGTTGATTGTCAAAATCAGTGTTCTTTGGTGGGAAAATGGTAGAAAACTCCTATTCTGCTCTTGCTTACATCACTTCTGTGTGATTCTATTGCTATTTTTTCTGAGAGTTTTATTTTTATCATGAATTGGTGTTGAATTTTGTCATATGCTTTTTCTGCATTAATATGAATGTATGACTTTTCTTCTTTGGACTGTTAATGTGGTAGATTACATTGATTGATTTTTTTTTTTTTTTTTGGTGGGGAAGAGCAGCCCTGAGCTAACATCTGTTGCCAATCTTCCCCTTTTTGCTGAGGAAGACTGGCCCTGAGCTAACATCCGTGCCCATCCTCCTCCACTTTATATGGGACGCCGCCACAGCATGGCTGACAGGCAGTGCGCGTCCGCGGGCGCCTGGGATCCGAACTCGCGAACCCCGGGCTGCCAAGCGCGGACTAAACCGCTGCGCCACCGGGCGGCCCCTACATTGATTGATTTTTGAGTATTGAAAATACTTTGCATCCCTAAAATAAACCTCATGGTCCACATAACTCTTCTTACATATTGCTGAATTCTATTTCATAACATTTTGTTAAGGATTTTTACATCTATATTCTTGAGGGATATTGTTCCATAGTTTTTTTTCTTCTATCTTTGACTGATTTGGGTGTCAGAGTCATAGCAGCTTCATAAAATGAATTAGAAAATTTGGTATCAGAGTAATAGCTTCATAAATGAATTAAGAAAGTAAGGTTCACTCTTCAGTCATTTGGTAGAATTAAGCAATGAAGCCATCTGGGTCTGAAGATTTTTTTTCTTTGGAATTTTTAAAATATGAATTCACTTTCCTTAATAGTTATAGGTCTATTCAAATTATATATTTTATATTGGTTGAGTCATGGTAGTTTGTGTTTTTCAAGGAATTGGTTCATTTCACGTATTTGTCTATTTATACATGTAGCATTTTTTGTAGTATTTTCTTTCTAATCCTTTTGGTGTCTGCTGGGTCCATGTAATACCCCATTTCATTCCTAATATTTATGACTTGTGGTCTTATCTATTTGTTTCTTTGTTAGTCTTGCTAGACATTAGTCAATTTTGTTGATCTTTCCAAAGACCAGCTTTCTTCATTGATTTTCTCTAATTGTTTTTCTGTTTGTAATTTTATTGATTTATACTTTTATCTTTTCTTTCTGCTTGATTTGGTTTTATTTTGCTCTTCCACTTCTAGGTTCTTGAGGAGGGAGCTTAGATTATTGATTTGCAGTTTTCCTCTTCAATAATATATTTGTTTAATGCCAATAATTTTCCTTTTAGCACTTCTTTCCCTGTGTCCCACAAATTTTGATATATTATATTGTCATTTTCATTCAGCTCAGTGTAATTTTTTATTTGCTCTGAGTTCTCTGATGCATGAATTATTTAGAAATATGTTGTTTTATTTCTAAACGTTGGGAGATTTTCCTTTTATTTTTGTGTTACTCATATCCAGTTTGATTTCATTGTGGTTTGAGAAGTCACTCTGTGTATGATTTCACTTGTTTTAAATTTGTTGACATTTGTGTTTCTCTCCAGGATATGATTTATCTTGGTATATGTCCTGTGGACACTTGAAAAGAATGTGTATTTGCTTTTGTTGAGTGGAGTGTTCTATGAATGCCATTAGATCCTATTGGTTGATGGTGTTGAGTTATTCTTCGTCATTGCTGTTTTTTGGTCTAATTATTCTATAAGTCTCTAACTATAATTGTGGATTTGTCTATTTTCATATCTATCAGTTATGCTTCACATATTGTGTAGCTCTGTTGTTTAGTGCATACACATTTATGATTGCTGTGTTTTCTTGGTAGTTGGCCTTGTATCATTATATAATGTCCTCCTTTGTGTCTGATAATTTTCTTTGCTCTGGAGTCTACTTTATCTAATATTAACTCCTACTTTCTTTTCATTAATTTTTTCATAACATATATTTTTCTATTATTTTGCTTCCTAGTTGCCTAAGTTGTTACATTTGTAGTGAGTGATTTTGTAAGTAACTATATGTTGAGTCAGGTTTTATAATCTACTGTGCCTATCTCTGTCTTTTAACTAGTGTGTTTACATTATCTACATTTAATGTAATTATTAAAGTCTTCCATTTCATTTTTTTCTTTTTTTCTGTTTTCTTTTCCCTGCCTTCTTGTGGATTACTTGAACATTTTCCAAGAATTCCATTTTGATGTATATGTCTTTGTAGAGCTTTTTAGTGGTAACTCCTAGGTATTATATTAAATATGCAGAACTTATCGCAATCTGCTGGTGTTGCTGTTTTTTAGTTGGGTGAATTGTGGAAACCTTATCTCCATTCACATCTGTTTACCTTTCCTTTTATAAGTGTGTTAAATATTTTTTCTCATGCATTTAGAACCATATCAGATAGTGTTACAATTTTTGCTTCCACTATCAAATGTAATTTAAAAAATGCAAGAGAAGGAAAGTCTATTGTATTTACCCATATTTTTGCTTATCTTCTTTTTTCCTGATGTTTCAAGATTCCTTGTTCTTGAGCTCTTCTCTTAGAGCATTTTCTTTAACCTTTCTTTCAGGGTAGGTCTGCTGGTAACAAATTCTTTTAGTTTTCCTTCATCTGAAATTCTCTTGATTTGTCTTTCGTTCCCAAAGAATATTTTTGGTGGATATAGGATTCTAGGTTGACAATTCTTTTCTTTCAGCACTTGAAAACTTCTGTAGCACTTTCTTTTGCTCTCTATGTTTTTAAATTAAAATTTAAAAAGAAGTGGTATTATAAATATTTTAATTTTATAGTGATGTTTAAAAATTAAAAAATGCATGGTAAAATTCACAAAAAAGTTTTCTCAGTACATTCATAGTGTTTTACAGTCATCACCACTATCTAATATCAAAACATTTTCATCATCCCAAACAGAAACCCTGTACCAGTTTCTGTGTTCATCAGCCCCCAACAACCACTTTCTGACTATGAATTTGCCTATTCTGGACATTTCATATAAGTGAAATCATGTAATATGTGGCCTTTTGTGTCTAGCTTTTTTTACTCAGTATAATGTTTTCAAGGTTCATCCTTGATGTGGCATGTATCAGTACTTAATTGCTTTTATGGCTGAATAACATTCATTGTATGGATACATCACAATTTGTTTATCCACTCATCAGTTGGTGGAGATTTGGGTTGTTTCTGCCTTTTGCCGATTGTAGGTAGTGCTGCTGTCCTTTCTGATTTTGGTGAAAAATTAACTGTCATGTGAAGAGTTTTGTCCACTATAGAGGTAAGGTGTTGTTTCTCTCTTGCTGCTTTCAAGATTTTTTTCTTTGCCTGTAGTATCCAGGAATGTAACTGTGTTGTGTCTTAGTGTATGTTTCTTTTGGTTTATCTTGTTTGGGGTTTGATCAGCTTCTTCAGTCTGTAGGTTTATGTCTTTTGCTAAATTTCAGAAGTTTTGTATTTTTTTATTTTAAATTTCTGTTAGACTTTATTTTTAAGAACAGTTTTAGACTTATAGAAAAATTATGCGAAAAGTACAGAGAGCTTCCCCCCCACCCCCAGTTTCTCTTTTTATTCACATCCTGTATTTGTGTGGTACATTTGATACATTTGGTGAACCAGTATTGATGCACTATTAATATTATTCATGGTTCACATTAGTGTTCACTCTTTGTGTTGTGCAGTTCTCTTGGTTTTGACAAATGCATGAGGTCATGTATCTATCAGTACAGTATCATAAGAAGTTTCATTCCTCTAAAAATGCTCTGTGCTCCATCTATTCATTTCTCCCCTTCTCCTCCAGGACCGTTGGAAACCACTGATATTTTTACTGCCTCTGTAATTTACCTTTTGAAGAATGTCATTTAGTTGGGATCATGTGGAATGTAGCCTTTTCATATTGCCTTCTTTCACTCAGCAATGTGCAGTTAAGATTCTGCCATGTCTTTTTGTGGCTTGATAGGTCATTTCTTTTTATTGCTGAATAATATTCCATTATTTGGATGGACTGTAGGTTGTTTATCCATTCACTTATTGAAGGACATCTTGGTTGCTTCCAAATTTTGGCATTTGTAAATAAAACAGCTATAAATGTTTGTGTGCAGGTTTTTGTGTGGACAAAAGCTTTCAGCTCATTTGGGTAATTACTAAGGAGTGCAATTGCTAGATTGTATGGTAAGAGTATGTTTAGTTTTGTAAGAAACTGCCAAACTGTCTTCCAAAGTGGTTCTACCATTTTGCATTCCCACCGGCAGTGAATGAGAGTTTTTGTTGCTCCATATCCTTGCTAGGATTTCTTCATGTACATTTTAAGCCTTGCCCTGTTCCCCTCTCCTCCCAGGACTTGATGACATGAATGTTAGATATATTTTTGTTGTTGCTGTAGTCACACAGGTCCGTGAGGCTCTGTTCACTTTTTTTCAGTCTATTTTCTCTTTATTGTTTAGTCTGATGTAATTTTACTCCCAACACTTCTGACACAAAATATTTGGGTTTTTTTCCCACACCAACAACCAATTATCCAACTGTCTGGACACCAACTGGGTGTCCAACAATTCCATCCAAGCACCCCACATGGTAAGGACTCAGTACCACAAGACTGCCTCCACTTCAGATGCCAATCTCAAGTCTTTGGTTTTCCATACTTCTGACCAACCAGTTATAAATTGAGGGTTCCCGTGATCCCCTTCTCACATTTGATAATTTGCTTGAACAGCTCACAGAATGCAGGAAAACAGTTTAATTACGATTACCAGTTTACTATAAAGGATACAACTCAGGAACAGCCAAATGTAAGAGATGCATAGGGCAAGGTATGTGAGCTGGGGCATGGAGCTTCTGTGCCATCTCTCAGTACACTAACCTCATAGCAACTTGATGTGTTTACCAACCTGGAAGTGCTCCAAACCCCATTGTTTAAGATTTTTATGGGTGTTCCTTTATGAAGGCATGATTTATTAAATCATTGTCCCTTTGTCATTAACTCAATCTCCAGCCCCTCTCTCCTCCCTCTAATCACATGATTGGTTCATCTGGCAACCATCTCCGATCCTCAAGCTCTCTACGATTGAAGCTAGCAAGAGTCGCCTCAGCATAAATGCAGGAACAGTTGCAAGAGGCTTATTATGAATAACAAAAAATGTTCCTTCTAGCCCTATCCAGAAATTCCGAGAGTTTTAGAAAGCTCTTGTGTCAGGGGCTGGGGATGAAGAAATATGTATTTCTTATTATATCACAATATCACATTCAGATGTGTCATTTTTTATTTTTCTGTCTTCTAGTTCACTGGTTTTTTTCTTCTGTCATCTTCATTCTGCTGTTGAGGCAATTCAACATCTATTTCTTTGTTGAGACTTTTGTTTTATTTGCTCAGACTTTTTATGTCTTTCATGTGTTTCAAGCATATTTGTAATTGCTCGTTGAAACATTTTTATAATGGCTCCTTTAAAATCTTTGTCAGGTAATTCTAACACCTTTGTCCTCTTGGTGTTGGCATGCATTTTTTTTCCCATTCATTTTGAGATCTTCCTGCTTCTTGGTATGATGAGTGATTTTCAACTGAAACCTGGACCTTTGGGTATTATGTTATGAGACACTGCATCTTAATTAAACCTTCTGTTTTAGCTGGCTTTTTGTGCAATGCTTCTGCGGGAGAAGTGGTTCTGCCTTATTACTGCCAAGTGAGGGTTGAAGTCAATATTTCCCACTCAGCCTCTGTTGACACTAAAGGGTGCAGGCTCCTTGTTACTATTGATCGGGTATGAGAATTCTAGCTTCGTACTAGTCCTCCACTGATTATTCACTGGCTGGAAGGCATTGTAGTTCCTCATTACTGCTCCCCATGTGGGCCCCAATGACACCAGAAGGAGGGTGGTAGCCTTGTTTTTGCTGAGTGATGGTGAAAGTTCCAACTCTCCCCTAGGCCTCTTCTGACGCCATCACAGAAGAGTGATGGAAGGGGTCTCATTAAAGCTGGTTAGGGGTGGAAGTCCAGGTACCCCAGGTACCCTCCGCTGCCCCCGAGTGGTGGGGACTTGTTATTGCCCACTGAAGTAGAGAGTTTTGCTCCCAACTCAGCCTTTTCTGACACTACACCAGTGTAAGGTTTGGTTGCCTCGTTACAGCCTCATGAGGCGAAAGTCCAATTTCTCCAATTGACCTTGCTTGTGTGGGTAGGAGTTGGGCCACAGGTTTTTGGTGGTATTTGGAAGCAATATAGTGGTTATTACTGAAAAATTTTCTATGTTGATAGGCTTATGCTTTCCTGGTCCTTAAGCTAGAGAGAGCAGGCTTTTGTTGGGGTGTTTTTTGTCTGTGTCTATTAGTGTTCCCAGGTTTCCAGCTTTTTCAGCTTCCAGTAGTAGAAACATAAGGCAAAACAAAATCTAGAGAATTGACCACGTGCTGTTTCTTGCATCTCAAAGTCCCCAGTTAGTCTACCTTCTCCTGTTCACCTTCAGAGTCTTCCAGTTTTTAAAAATATATATTTGTGTCCAGAGTTTTATATATATGTTATACATGTTATGTATACGACGTATATGTATTTATATATACATTATATATATGTATGTCCATGTTATATGTATATTGTCCAGAGTTTTTCACTGTGTTTAGCAGGAGGAATAGTGAAAATTATGTCTCCTCCATCTTCCTGGAAGTGTATGCTAATCCTGTGTGTTTTTAACTTTTTACTATAGTTCTTTCTTTATGGATAACCAGTTCTCATCATTTAGGTTTGGTTGCATGCAGTTGTGTGTTTTATCCTACTTTAAGTTCCATATTTTCTCTTATTAGGATTTCCTAGTGGTATAGGTTATCTTTTATTATGAGTCAATATTTAAAATGCATTACTGGTGGTCTTGACGTCAGCATCATGGTGGTATAAGACATCTCTAGTTTTTGTCCTCACCTTCAACAACAAACATTCTGCATCCATCCACAAACCAAAGTGCCTTTGCGAGAGGTGTGGGATCCAGCGTCATATTCTAAGGAACCCAGGAGAAGTCTCACCCACCTGTGCATAGGTAATAGGCGGGCAGACCTCAGTCCTTGCTGTGGATCCTGAAGTGACCTGTGAACCAACTTCAGCCTCCCAGTCTGGGAGCCTCTGGAGAACACTGACTTAGACAATCACCCACAGAAGAGAGAGCCTTTGTGGAAATCCAGGTTTCTAGCAGAGAAGATCCAGCACTCTGTGAGAGCTAAAAAGTAAGAGTTTGAACACATTGAAGTGGGTAATAGGAACAGTTTGGCTTTACCCAGATCAACCTTCTCCCAACATGGCATAGGTTAGGGTCAGGGGAGATCCTTCCTAGGCCTGTGATTAATCCCGTGGGGGAAAGAGACAGTGTGTTAGTGAGCATCTGGCTTCTTCAGCTGTGTGAATGCTGCCAAAGAGGCTCATTTCTCTCTTGCCTAATCCAGAGTACTAAATCGGGAGTTCCATGACTGGGAGGTGAAAAAAGTTTGGGAAAGTGGGATGTAGGATTCTTGGAGGGCACTAAATAGATGCAGATCCTACTAACCGTGTGGCAGACTCCATCAAGAAGCCCACTCGTGGATCCCCCTAACTGGCGCCTGGGCATCCCCAGTACTCTGTGTGCCTTACCCACAAGCTACAGCTGGATCAGTGTGCACATTTCTTAAGTTGGTGGTGAGAGTAAGCTTTGGAAGACTGCTAGTGAGCACACACAGAAAGCAGGCTCGAATCTGCAGTCCATAGAGACCACAAACTTGAGTTATAGTGCTACTTTTGGGAAGCCACAAGAGTGGCTGTCAGCAGTCAGCCTCCGGTGCATTGCAGGATCAATGGAAGGCATATAAGCCAAAGAATTCTGCCACAAAAGGGAGCAAGAAGAATGGAGCAGTTGTATCTGTAGGTCTTAGAAATCCACAGAGTCTTTAGGATGGTTGATAGAAGGTATTTCTCTCCTGATGGCAGTTAGTAAAGACTGGAGGAGGTGACTGCTACTTCAGATTCGAAGATGGCAACATGAAACTCCAAAAAACAGAAAAATCAGGGAAACATATAACATCAAAAGGTCACAATAATCTTCCAGCAACTGAATCCAAAGACATGGAGATCTGTGATTTACCAGATAAAGAACTCAACATAGCTGTTGTAAGGAAATTCAGTGAGCTAAAGAAAACACAGAAAGACAATTCAATGAAATCAGGAAAACAATACATAAAAAAATTAAAAATTTAAGAGATAGAAATGATAAAAAAGAACAAAATAGAAATTCTGGAATTGAAGAATTCAATGAATGAAATAAAAAAATGCAATAGAGAGCATCTATGGTAGACTTGATAAGCACAAGAAAGAATCAGTGAGATTGAAGACAGGAAATTTGAAGTTATTCAGTCAAAGGAGAACAAAGAAAAAAGAATGAAAAAGATCAAAGAAAGCCTTCATGATCTATGGAAACTAAAAGGACCAATTTGTGAATCATTGGAGTTCAGAAGGAGAGAGGGAGAAGGGGGAAGAAAACTTAAAGAAACAATGACTGGAACTTCCCAAATCTAGGGAGAGATTTGGACATCCAACTTCATGAAGCTCATAGATCACCAAACAAACTCAACATAAAGAAATCCTCTCCAAGACACATTATAATAACACTGTCAAAGTCAAAGACAATGAGAGATCTTAAAGGCAGCTAGAGAAAAAAAGTTTGTAACTTACAAGGTAACCCTTCATTAGACTATCAATGGATTTCTTAGCAGAAATCTTATAGGCCAGAAGAGAGTGGGATGCTAAGTGCTGAAAGACAAAAACTGCCAACCAAGGATACTTTATCCAGCAAAGCTATCCTTTAGAAATGAAGGAGAAATATAAGCTTTCTCAGTTAAACAAAAGCTAAGGGAATTCATCACCACTAGACCTGCCTTACAAGCAATGCTGAAAGGAGTTCTTTGAGCTGAAATGAAAGGATGCTAGTTAGTTAGTAATATGAAATATAAAACACACTGGTAAAGATAAATATACAGTCATGTGCTGCATAATGACATTTCAGTCAACAATGGACCGCATATATGACAGTGGTCCCATAAGATTGTAATGGAGCTGAAAAATTTTTATTGCCTAATGACATCATAGCTGTTGTAATGTCATAGCATAATGCATCACTCACGTGTTTGTTGTAATGCGAGTGTAAACAAACCTGCACTGCCAGTTGTATAAAAGTATACCACACACAATGATGTACAGTATGCAATACTTGATAATCATAATGAGCAACTATGTTACTGGTTCATGTATTTACTATACCATACTTTTAATCATTATTTTAGAGTGTACTCTTTCTACTTAAAAAAAAGGTTTTACTGTAAAGAAGTATGCCATGTATGTTGGCAGCAGCGTCACACATCTTATGTTTACAGTGTCTGTTGATTGCAGCCTTTTCTCTTGTGCTTGATTTAATCTTGTGTTGTTTTGTTCAGCATGGCCCCTAACCATACAGAATTCACTGCTAATGTTGCCAGTAAATGGTCATGTCGAGTGATTGACCTAGAAATTAAATTAAAAGTGGCTGAGGACTATGAAGGTGGAAAATCAGTGATGGTTATTGCTTGCCAGTCAGTCAGGCATGTCTCATTTGACCATAGCTATGATATTGAAGAACAAGAACAAAGTGACAGAAGCTGTTAAAGGAGCTGCTTTATCAAAGGCAATGAGACTAGCAAAAATTCTAGAAGAGCTTATATCAGACATGGAGAAACTTATAATGAGCTTGATTGAAGACCAGACACAGAATGTAACCCTCTCAGTGCCATGATGATCATGGCCAGAGCAAAAAGTTTGTTTGCAATGTTGAAAGAAAAAGCTGGACCCAACTACGATGTTGAATTTACTGCTAGCTCTGCATGGTTTAAATGATTCAAGAATGGTTATTCATTACATAGTGTGAAGGTGAGTGGTGAATCTGCAAGTACTGATGTGAAGGCAGCTGAAGAACTTTTGGAAACTCTAGATAAGCTGATTGTGGGGGAAAATTACTTGGCCAGAGCAAATATTCAATATGGATGAAACCTCCCTATTCTGGAAACAGGTGCCTGAAAGGACTTCCATCCATAAGGAGGCCAAGTAAATGCCAGACTTCAAGGCTTTTAAGGACAGGATAACAGTCTTGCATGGGGGCAGTGTTGCAGGCTACAAATGGAAAACCCTTTGTGATCTGGCACAGTGAGAACCCCAGGGCCTTCAAGCATATCAATAACCACACACTGACAGTGTACTAGGAGCAATAAGAAGTCATGGATGACCTAGCTCCTCTTCCAAGATGTCCTCTTGAGTTGCTATGCCAGCAACATGGAGAAGTACTGTCTGGAGAATAACATACCTTTCAAGATTTTACTTATTGTTGATAATGTTGCCAGACATCCTCCTTTTATTGGTGATTTTCATCCCAATATCAAAGCAGTGTTTCTCTCTCCAAACACCACCTCTTTGATTCAACCAATGGATCAAGGATTTATAGCAGCTTTTAAGGCCTACTGTCTGAAGAGGACCTTTTGCCCAGGCTGTTGCTGCAACTGAGGAAGATACTGATGCAGTTTTGGAAGGATTATGACATCTATGACTGCATTAAGGATCTTGCCTAGGCTTGGAGTGATGTTATTAAGGAGTGTATAAATGGCATTTAGAAGAAGACACTCAAGAGGTTCATCCATGACTTTGGAGGATTTGCCAAAGATGAGGAGGTTGGAAAAATCAACAAGGCTGTGGTTGAGATGGCACAACTTTAACCTGAGTGTGGATGAGAATGACATTGAGGAGCCCCTGGAGGTGGTTCCTGACGAATTGACAAATGAGAAGTTGTTGGAACTGGAACAGTAATGCATAGCTGAAGAAGAGGCAAGAGAAAAGGAATCAGAAAGACAAGAAAAAGAACTCCCAAGAAAATTCACAGTGAAGGATTTAGCAGAAGCTTTTGCATATCTCAACAATCTCTTTAAAAAGTTTAAAAACATGGACCCCAACACTGAAAGGTTTGCATTAGTAGAGAGGAATGTTCATGGTGCATTATCTGATGACAAGCAAATGTGTGATTAAGAAAAGAAACAAACCAAGCAAACCATCATGGACACATTTCTGAGAAGAATGACACCTCCTCAGAAAGAGCCTCAGGCAGCTCTTCAGGAGGTATTCCAGAAGAAGGCATTGTTATCATAGGAGATGACAGCTCCATGCATATTATTGCCCCTGAAGACCATCCAGTGGGAGAAGATGTGGAGGTGGAAGACAGTGGTATTGATGATCCTGACCCTGTATAGGCCTAGGACAATGTGTGTGTCTCTTAGTTTTTAACCAAAAAGTCTAAAAAGTTAAAAAAAACCCCTGTTTTAAAATACAAAAAAAGTATGGAATAAAGATATAAAGAAAATATTTTTGTACAGCTGTACAGTGTGCTTGTGTTTTAAGCTAAGGGTTATCATATGAGTCAAAAAGTTAAAGAATTAAAACATTTATAGTTTAAAAAGTTACAGTAAGCTAACTTATTGAAGGAAGAAAATTTTTAAAATAAATTTGGTGTAGCCTAAGTATACAGTCTACAGTAGTATGCAGTAATGTCCTAGGCCTTCACATCCACTCACCACTCACTCACTGACTCACACAGAGCAACTTCCAGTCCGGCAAACTCCTTTCATGGTAAGTGCCCTATGCCATTTTTTATCTTTTATATTGTATTTTTGCTGTACTATTTCTATGTTTAGATATATTTAAATACACAAATACTTACCATTGTGTTACAGTTATCTATAGTATTCAATACAGTAACATGCTGTACAGGTATGTAGCCTAGGAGCAATAGGCTATACCATATAGCCTAGGTGTATAGTAGGCTCTGCCATCTAGGTTTGCATAAGTACACTATATGATATTCACACAAGGACAAAATCGCCTAACAATGCATTTCTTACAATGTATCCCTGTTGTTAAGCAATGCATGACTGTATAGTCAAATTCAGAATAATACTGTAATATTGTGGTGTGTTAACTCTAGTATAAAAAGATGAGAGTCTTAAAAATAACTGTATTTACAGTAGTTTAAAAGTACACAATATAGAGGTAGGTAAATTATGACATCAAAAACAATAAAGGTGAGGGAGGGTGTAAAAGGGTGGTTTTTGTATGCAAAGTTATCAGTGTAAAATAAACTGTTACATCTGTAAGATGTGTTATGTAAGCACCATGGTAACCACAAAGCAAAAAGTTACAGTAGATTCATGAAAGATAAAGACGTGGGAATCAAAGCATACCACTATGGAAAATCACCAATTCCTAATGGAAAGCAGCAAGAGAGAGAGAAAGGAGCAAGGGAACTATAAAACATCCAGAAACAATAAGATGGCATTAGTAAGTCTTTACCTATCAATAATTACTCTAAATGTAAATAGATTAAATTCTCCAATCAGAAGTCCTGTAGTGGCTTGATGGATTAAAAAAAAACAAGACCCAACTACATGCTGCCCACAAGAGACTTACTTCGACTTTAAGGACACATGTAGGTTGAAAGTTAAGGGATGGAAAAAGATATTTCATGCAAGTGGAAACCAAAAGAGAACACAGATAGCTATACTTATGTCAGACAAAACAGGCTTTAAGCCAAAAACTGTAACTAGAGATAAAAAAGGTCATTATATAATGATAAAGGGGTCAACTCATTAAGAAGATATAACAACCATAAATATATATGCAACCCAAACGGAGCCTCTAAATATATTAAGCAAATACTAACAGATCTGAAGGGAGAAGTAGATAACAATACAATAATAGTAGGGGACTCCATTACCTTACTTTTAGCAATGGCTAGATCGTCCAGACAGAAAATCAACAAGGAAGCATTGGACTTGAACTATGCTTTGGACCAAATGTACCTAACAGACATATGTACAACAGATCATTCATCAGCAGGAGAATGCACATTGTTCTCAAGTGTACATGAACCTTCTTCAGACTAGATTACATGATAGGTCATATAATAAGTCTTAGCAAATTGAAGAAGATTGAAATCATGCCATGTAACTTTTCTGACCACAGTGGTATGAAACTGGAAATCAATAGCAAGAAGAAAACCGGAACATTCATAAATATGTGGATATTGAACAACAGATTCCTGAACAACCAATGGGTCAAAGAAGAAATCAAAAGGGAAATAAAAAAATATCTTGACACAAATTAAAATGGAAACACAGCATGTCAAAACCTATGGGATCCTGCAAAACCAGTTTTTAGAGGAAAGTTTATGGTAATAAATACCTACAATAAGAAAAAAGAAAGATGTCAAATAAAAAACCTAACTTTACACCTCAAGGAACTAGAGAAAGAAGAACAAACTGTGCCCAAATTTAGCAGAAGGAAGGAAATAACACAGGTCAGAGTGGAAATAAATGAAATAGAGACTTACTAACAGTAGCAAAGGTTGATGAAACTAAGAGCTGGTTCTTTTAAAAGACAAACAAAATTGACAAACCTTTAGATAGACTAAGAAAAAACTCAAATAAAATGAGAAATGAAGGACGAGACGTTAAAACTGACACCACAGAAATACAGAGGATCATAAGAAACCGCTGTGAATGGTTATATGCCAACCAATTGGATAACCTAGAAAAAAATGGATACATCTCTAGAAACATACAACCTACCAAGAATGAATCAGGAAGAAATAGAAAATCTGAATAGTCCAATAACAAGTATGGAGATTGCATCAGTAATCAAAAATCTTCCAACAAAGAAAAGTCCAGGAGCAGGTGACTTCACTGATAAATTCTACTAAGCTTTTAGAAGAATTAACACCAGTCTTTCTCAAACTCTTCCAAAAAATTGAAGAGGAGGGAACACTCCCAGACTCATTTCATTATACTAGCATTACCCTCATACGAAAGCTAGATAAGGACACTGCAGGAAAAGAAAACTACAGGCTAATATCACTGATGAATATAAATGCAAAAATTCTCGACAAAATATTAGCGATCCAAATTTAACAGCACATTGAAAGAATCATACCATGATCAAGTGGGATTTTTCCAAGGGATACAAAGATGATTCAACATTTGCAGATCAATAAATGTGATACACTGCGTTAATAGAATGAAAGATAAAAATCATGTGATCATCTCAATAGATGCAAAAAAAATTTTGACAAAATACAACACTCTTTCATGAATAAAACTCTCAACAAATTGGGTTTAGAAGGAACATACCTCAACATAATAAAGGCTGTATATGACAAGCTCACAGCTAACATCATACTCAATGGTGAAAGGTTGAAAGCTTTTCCTCTAAGATGAGGAACAAGTCAAGGATGTCCATTCTCACCATTCTTATTCAGCAAAGTACTGGAAGTCCTAGACAGAGCAATCAGGAAAGAAAAAGGAAATAAAAGGCATCCAAACAGGAAAGGAAGAAGTAACATAGTATTTGTTTACAGGAAATTCCCTTCTACATAGGAAATCCTCAAGACTACCAGAAAATGGTTAGAACTCATCAACAAATTCAGTAAAATTGCAGGACATAATATTTATACACAGAATTTAGTTGTTTCTATACACTTGTAACAATGAAATATCTGAAAAAGAAATAAAGGAAACAATCCCATTCACAATAGCATCAAAAAGAAAATCAAATACTTTGGAAAAAATTTAACCAAAGAGGTGAAAGATGTGTACACCGAAAACTATAAAATGCTTTACTGTAGTCCAGCTGCTGATAGCCTTGTATAGATTGAATTTGTTATTGATAGTGGTGTGGGCCAGAGCATAAAAAAAATTTAGGCCGTCTGTGTTTTATTTGAAGGGAGTTTCATGCATAAGGAAAGGAGTGAAACATTGATTGAAAAATTGTTTTTTTAAAACAGAATACATTTTTTATCCCTGAGTAATTGAAATCAAATTATGGCAAATAACAAAGTGGAAGCCATTTGAAAAGAGTAAAGGAAGAAATATTTATAGAAGCTCCCAGACTGATTCATTTTTGTGAATACAAATGTTAGTCAGAGTCTGAGAACTGTTTCTCTAGCTCAGAGCTGGGTAATCGGTAAGTTGTTGGTTAGATGATGTGGTTGATTTTGTAGATATATGCCAAGCTCTGTATATAAGTCTATATCCTGAGTGATTTGATGGAACATTTCCAATCTGTAATTTAAAAAAACTTACTTTTGTAGTTGCTTAGGATCACAGTTTTCTCCCGAGGATAGACTCTGATTACAAATGACAGTGAAATTCTTATCTAATATAGTTTGTGCAACTTTGCATTCATAATTAATATGCAAAGTGGTTGCTACACTAAGAGATATACTATGTTGTTGATATTTTTATGATGAAAGCTGACTGCTATTTTAGTATATATGAGATGTTAATCATAAATTACTTTTTCTAATGGGAAATCTTTTCTTTTTCACAGGGAATCTTTCCTGCAAATTACATTCACCTGAAAAAGGCAATTGTCAGTAATAGGGGGTGAGTAGTTGGCCATACTAAATTTATTTACAACTTTTAGTTTGCAGAGAATGGTTTTTTCTTTTTGGTTCATTGTGTAAAATATACTATTGACATGTTTTCCTGCCAAAAATATACTTGTTGTATCATATATAATTCTGAGGACATAATTTTTTCTTAAAATACTGACAACTTTAGTCTGTTTTCCTATATCCTGGAAAAGTAACCTGAGTTGTGAATTTTTATTTGTTTGTTTATTTTTTGTGAGGAAGATTAGCCCTGAGCTAACATCCATTGCCAATCCTCCTCTTTTTGCTGAGGAAGATTGACCCTGCGCTAATATCTGTGCCCATCTTCCTGTAGTTTATATGGGTTGCTGCCACAGCGTGGCTTGACAAACGGTATGTCAATCTGTGCCTGGGATCCAAACCTGCAAACCTTGGGCTGCCAGAAGCAGAGCGCTGTGCCATCGGGCAGGCCCTACCTGAGTTGTGAATTTTATAAAAACAATTACGCATGCAGTATGCTTTTTTAATGATGTACTATTTTGAGAATAGCCCTTGATAGGATAGGAATTAGTGATAAATCTGTCATTTTGTTTCTGTATGTCAAAGTGAGGGAGACTTTTAAAATATTTTCTTTTTGCAAGTAGAGATTCAAAAAACATTAAAGGCATACCTTAGGGATAAAAACAGTGTACAAAATGGATACATAGTTTTATCAGAAATTTGAGGAACAAAATGTAAATATGTCAAAATGTTAACATTTGTTGTGTTTGCACAACAAATGAGTGATTTTTAAAAAATTCTTACTGTCATGTCCTTTTTTAAAGTTATAAATATGTATTAGAAAATGGTGATTTTATTTTTCAAAATTTATCATTTTTAAAATATAACATTTAAAGTACTGTATAACTATGATAGATTTTGGTTCTAGAAATAATGTTTTTGACCAGAGGTTGAGTAAGCATCAGAGTAACCTTCTGGTAAGTTAGGATTTAGTCAGGAAGAGAGAAACTTATGTGTCACTTTACAAGGTAGACTTTAATATAGGAACTTCTTTACACACGTTTGAGGAGTGAAAGAACAAAAGAGGAAATACTGGTATAAACCAGAGTAATAACTGCAGAAAGCAGTCTACACTCTATTGACTGGGGATACAAAAGATAATAGGTCGGGAATACCAGAACCCAGGAACTTGGAAGGTGGGTCTTAAGACACTGGAGCTCAAACATCTGAGGAGGGGACATCACATGGCTGTGGTTAGTTTGTATGAACAAGGTCAGTGAGGAGGTTTCTGGGAATGCCAAAAGCAACTAGAGGCTGGAACCAATTTTCTTTGGTGGGGAATCGTTTATAGGAACAGCAAGAAACACTTCTCCTTACCTCCCTTTTCACAGTATCTTTCTAATGCCCTGAGCTGATAAAGGAGCGTGTGAAACAAAATTTGCGATTCCCAGCCTCAGAATCAGTTCCTAGAAGGGGCAGATTTGGACGTGAGAGTTATTAGTAAATGAGTGGTATGCTTTCCAAGATAAAATTTGTTTTTGAGAAGTAGTAAGAGTATAACTGAGGAGATTTTGAGATGAATGTATGACCAGCATACTTCTTATTCTTCCCCTTCTCCTTTTGGAAGACATCAAAGACACAAAGATATAGAGAAGGAAAGCTTGAAAAATCCCGTGTTAGTGAACCTTTGCAGCAAATAATCTTCCACCTCAAGTTTATAAGTAAGGACTGCCAAAAGCATCATGACTGGATAGAAGTGTGGGAAAAGGAAAAGGGGGTATCTAGACCGGGATCAGGAAGGCATATATTTTAGAAAGTGCTAATAAAATACATTTTCTGAATGTGAATGGCCCACCTTGAAATGCAAAAATAATACCTCTGATTTATAACACTTTGGTCAGTAATGGAGCTGTTGAGAGCTCAAATTGGACAGAAACTATATGGAGGTGAAGTGAGAAAAGGAGATAAGAGTGTCCAGGGATCCAGAAATAGAGTGCCTCAGAAAGTGCCAACCAATTAATACACTTCCTGATAATAAGACGCTCATCTTAAATCCAGGAGCCATGTCCTCTGTTTATAATAGTTGTAAAGGAAATTGGGGAACACTTTGCTTGAAGAAGAATCCCTACCTGGATTCATTTTGTTTCAGGAAGGCAGAGTAGATATGGCTGTAAAGAATTACACAGAGTAGCCATATTTGTCGGAAGCAGAGAAATAGAATCTTTCGGATGTAAATCTTAGAAAGCTACCTGGAATTAATTCAGTATATAAACCTCCTGCAGATTGATGGTCCAGAATAACATTTCTAAAATCTGAAGAAAATATTTTAAAAAACTGTCTGCAGGTGCTGAAGAGCAATCAATGTAGGCAGGACTTGGAGGGGCTGTGATCCTTGAAGGAAGGGATACACACAAGGAGCGTTCATGTTATCTTTGGCTTTTTTCCCAGAGAGAATTTTTCAGTTTGTTGTGATGTGGTGGAACAGATCCTGAACAGAAAGTCGTAGTCTTTTAGGGCTGGGGAAACATAAATTGGAGTTTGGAACTCTCAGGAGCCTGGAAATTAAGAGACAAGATCCCGGAGAGGAGGGAATCCCAGAGAATTAGGATCTTAATTTGCATACAAATTCCCCCTATGTGATGGAGTGAGTCCTAGCTTCTTTTGGGCTTTGCAAGATTCCAGGAATCTTAGTGGAAGAGTACAGCTAGCAGGCTAAACAACTGAGTAGACTTCACCAGCCACCTAATACTGGTAAGAAAAATATTAGACTTCGAGGACTGGCACATTATAGGGGCCTTGGTAAAATATTTTGGGCTTTCTGTTGAGACCCCTAGAGGACCACACCCTACAAGTACAGGCCATGCCCTGGGAGCAAGGACCAAACCATAGGCATATGGGCGAAATTGAAATAGACCAGTCATAACAAAGCTTAAACCTCTGAAAACACAAGGAATGTTTGAAGAAGAAATAAAAGCACTCGTAATACTCTCATATGGAAATAACCACTATAATGGGTTAATGTCCTATTTTTTTATGCATGGTATTTTATGCATGGTTCCCTATTATATTTGTAAGTTAATTCTCCTCCTTTTTTTCCCCACTGTTACAAATACTGCTTTGATGATACATTTCTTTTTTGTATCTTCCTCTTTGGCCTCACCTTGTATTCTTTTCAGATTCTTATTCCTTTTCCAGGCCCTTAAATACTATTAATTCATGAGTTTTATCTCTACTCTGCTTTTTCCTTTACATGCGGAGTGGGCCTGTCTTGTTCAGGAATAGTAAGGCAGACAGTTTGACTATAGTGCAGTATGTAGAGGTGAGGGCAATAAAAGGAGACCCAGAGTGGCAGCAAAGGAATGAATATTGTAGTGCCTCATAGGCAATGTCAGGTGTGTTAGGTTTTATTGAGTGAACCAGAAAGCCACTAAAAGTCTTTGGAAAGAGAAGGGACATATTCTTATTTAATTTTAAAAGGGTTATTCTGGGCTGCTTTGTTGAGACTAGAACTGTTAGTGGGGCAAAGGCAGAAGTAGTGAGACCTGGTAGAATATTATGGTAGTCCATGGAAGATGACATGATAGCGTGGCCTCAGGTGTTCACTGGAGTGATAAGAAGTGATAAGGTGCTGCATATATTTTAGAGCTGATACTATTTGTTGATAGCATATAGAGTAGACAAAAGAGGAATTGAAGACCCTAGGGATTTTGGTCTTAATAACTGTAAAAATTTAGTTGCCATTCACTGAGATGTGAAAGTTTGGGAAGGATGTGATTTGGGGAGAAAATCAAACAATTCAATTTTGGACATGTTAAATTTGAAATGACTCTTAGATATCCAAGTGGAGATGTCAGGTAGGCAGTTGGCTATATGAATGGAGAGTTCTGGGGAGAGTATGGGGCTAGAGACATAAATTTGGAAGTCATCAGCATTCAGATGGTACTTAAAGCTATGAGACTGGCTAACAGTAAAGGAGTTACTGTAGATAAAGAAGAAGTGAGGTGAAGACAGAATGCTGGGGAACTGTAGTGTTTAAAGATAGGAGGAGAGGAGAATCAGTCAAGAGAATCTGAAAAATTGGGGACGGTGAGGTAGGTGGAGAAATGAAACAGTAGTGTCTTGGAGACCAAGCAAAGAAAATATTTAGAGACTGGATTGATCAAATACGTCTTGTATTGTTGAAGTTGAGTAAGATTGAAGATCTTGTTAAGAGCAGTTTGGGTGGGAGTGAAAGCCTGATAAGAGATTTGAGGGAGAATGAAAGAAGAGGAAGTAGAATACAGTGTAAAAGACTCAAGTTATAGCCCTCATAACCATAACTGAATGGCAGATGGCAACATACTTGGTTTTGAAATAATTCTTTTATATAATCCCTTAAAAAATTCACCTGACTCTTTTAATCTATTTTTTTATTTAAAAAAATTTCAAATCTACAGACAAGTTACAAGAATAATATAAATAACACCAATATCCTTTCCCTTAGATTCACCAATTACCAATATTTTTCTGTATTGTACTCATGTTCTCCTCCCCAGCCCTGCTTTTCTCCATGAGAGTAAGTTTTAGGCATCCTAACACTTCATGGCTAAATATTTCAGTACATATCTTCTGAGATAAAGGACATTCTCTAACATAATCACAATATAATTATTACACTCAGGAAATTTAACATTGATACAATAGTACTATAAAATATATAGTCCATATTCAAATGTCCCTAATTTTCAGAAGAATGTCCTTTATAGCTGTTTTTTGTTTGTTTTTTTAGGGAGGAGGGTGTGGTCCAGGATCGAATTAAGAATTAACTATTGTAAATAGTGACAGTTTTACTTCTTTCTTTCCAATTTGGATGCCATTTATTTCTTTTTCTTGCCTAATTGTTCTGGCTAGGATTTCCAATATTATGTTGAATAAAAGTGGTGAGAATTGGGCATTCTTATCTTGTCCCTGATCTTAGAGGAAAAGCTTTCAGTTTTTTACCGTTGAGTAAGATGTTAGCTGTGGGCTTGTCACATATGGCCTTTATTATGTTGAGATATGTTCCCTCTATATCCACTTTGTTGAGAGTTTTCATCATAAATGGATGTTGAATATTGTCAAATGCCTTCTCTGCATCTATTGAGATATCATATGATTTTTATCCTTCATTTTGTTAATGTGGTGTACCATGTTGATTGATTTGCAGATGTTGAATCCTCACATCCCTGGAATAAATCCCACTTGATCATGACATATGATCCTTTTAGTGTGCTGTTTAATTTGGATTGCTAATATTTTGTTGAGGATTTTTGCATCTATGTTCATCAGGGACATTGGCTTGTAAATTTCCTTTTTTGGTGGTGTCCTTCTCTGGTTTTGGTAGCAGGGTAATGCTGGCCTTGTAAAATGAGTTTGGAAGCGTTCCCTACTCTTCAATTTTTTGGAAGACTTTGAAAATGATAGGTATTAAATCTTCTTTGAACATTTGGTAGAATTTACCAGTGAAGCTATCTGATCCTGGACTTTGTTTGTTGGGAGGTTTTTGGTTACTGACTCAATCTCCTTACTAGTAATCAGGCTATTCAGATTTTCTGTTTCTTTGTGGTTCAGTCTTGGAGGATGGTATGTTCCTAGGAATTTGTCCATTTCTTCTGGGTTGTCCAATTTGTTGGTGTATAGTTGTTCATAGTAGTCTCTTATGATCCTTTGTATTTCTTTGGTCAGTTGTGACTTCTCTGCTTTCATTTCTGATTTTATTTATTTCAGCACTTTCTCTCTCTTTTTTTTAGGGAGTCCAGCTAAATGTTTGTGAATTTTGTTATCTTTTCAAAGAAACAGCTCTTAGTTTCATTGGTCTTTTTTTTTTTTTTTAATTTTTTATTGATGTCTTAGTTTATAACACTGTGGGGTTTTAGTTGTACATTTTTGTTTGTCCGTCACCTTGTGGATGTAACCCTTCACCCCTTGTGCCCCCCCCCACCCCCCTTCCCCTTGGTAACCACCAATCAGTTCTCTCTGTCTGTGTGTTCACTTATATTCCATATATGAGTGAGTTCATGCAGTGTCTGTCCTTCTCTCTCTGGCTTATTTCACTTAACATAATACCCTCTAGGTCCCTCCATGTTGTTGCAAATGGGACAATTGTATCTTTTCTTATGGCTGAGTAGTATTCCATTGTATGTATATACCACATCTTCTTTAACCAATCTTCAGTTGAGGGACACTTGGGTTGCTTCCACTTCTTGGCTATAGTGAATAATGCTGCAATGAACATAGGGGTGCATACGCCTCTTGTGATGGTTGATTTCACGTCCATTGGGTAGATGCCCAAGAGTGGTATTGCTGGATCATACGGTATTTCTATTTTTAATTTTTTGAGGACTCTCCATACTGTTTTCCATAGAGGCTGCACCAGTTTGCATTCCCACTAGCAGTGAATGAGGGTCCCCGTTTCTCCACAACCTCTCCAGCATTTGTTGTTATTTGTCTTTGTGATTATAGCCATTCTAACCGGTGTAAGGTGATATCTCAGTGTAGTTTTGATTTGCATTTCCCTGATGATTAGTGATGTTGAACATCTTTTCATGTGGCTATTGGCCGTCTGTATCTCTTCCTTGGAGAAATGTCTGTTCATATCCTCTGCCCATTTTTTGATCGGGTTGTTTGTTTTTTTGTTGCTCAGTTGTATGAGATCTTTGTATATTACTGAGATTAATCCCTTGTCAGACAAACGATTTGCAAATATTTTCTCCCAGCTGGTGGGTTGTTTATTCATTTTGATCCTGGTTTCATTTGCCTCGTAGAAGCTCTTTAGTCTGATGAGGTCCCACTTGTTTATTTTTTCTTTTGTTTCCCTTGTCTGGGTAGACATGGAATCTGACAGGATCCCTTTATGTCCAATCGCAATTAGTGTACTGCCTATATTTTCTTCCAGGAGTTTTCTAGTTTCAGGTCTCACTTTCAGGTCTTTGATCCATTTTGAATTGATTTTTGTATATGGCGATAGGAGATGGTCTACTTTCATTCTTTTGCATGTTGCTGTCCAATTTTCCCAGCACCATTTATTGAAGAGACTTCCCTCTCTCCATTGTATGTTCTTTGCTCCTTTGTCGAAGATTAGCTGTCCATAGGTGTGTGGTTTTATTTCTGGGCTTTCAATTCTGTTCCATTGATCTGTGTGTCTGTTCTTGTACCAGTACCATGCTGTTTTGATTACTGTAGCTTTATAGTATATTTTGAAATCAGGGATTGTGATGCCTCCAGCTTTGTTCTTTTTTTTCAGAATTGCTTTAGCTATTCGGGCTCTTTTGTTGCCCCATACGAATTTCAGTAGTTTTTGTTCTATTACCGTGAAGAATGACATTGGGATTCTGATTGGGATTGCATTGAATCTGTAGATTGCTTTAGGTAGAATGGACATTTTAACTATATTTATTCTTCCAATCCATGTGCATGGAATATTTTTCCATTTCTTTATGTCCTCCTCGATTTCTTTCAATAGTGTCTTATAGTTTTCCTTGTATAGGTCTCTGACCTCCTTGGTTAAATTTATTCCCAGATATTTTATTCTCTTTGTTGCAATTGTAAATGGGATTGTCTTTTTGAGTTCTCTTTCTGTTTTTTCATCGTTAGTGTATAGAAATGCAATTGATTTTTGTAAGTTGATTTTATACCCTGCCACTTTACTGTAGTTGTTGATTGTTTCTAGTAGTTTTCCAATGGAATTCTTTGGGTTTTCTATGTATAGGATCATGTCGTCTGCAAATAGTGAGAGTTTCACTTCTTCATTGCCTATTTGGAGTACTTTTATTCCTTTTTCTTGCCTAATTGCTCTGGCCAGCACTTCCAGTACTGTGTTGAATAAGAGCGGTGAGAGTGGCCACCCTTGTCTTGTTCCTGTCCTCAAAGGAATGGCTTTCAGTTTTTCCCCGTTGAGTAGGATGTTTGCTGTAGGTTTGTCATATATGGCCCTTATTATGTTGAGGTACTTTCCTTCTATACCCATTTTGTTTTTATCATAAATGGATGCTGGATCTTGTCGAATGCCTTCTCTGCATCGATTGAGATGATCATGTGGTTTTTATTCTTCATTTTGTTAATGTGGTGTATCCCATTGATTGATTTGCGGATGTTGAACCATCCCTGTGTCCCTGGTATAAATCCCACTTGATCGTGGTGTATGATCTTTTTGATGTATTGCTGTATTTGGTTTGCCAATATTTTGTTGAGGATTTTTGCATCTATGTTCATCAGCGATATTGGCCTATAGTTTTCCTTCTTTGTATTGTCCTTGTCTGGCTTTGGTATCAGCATGATGTCGGCCTCATAGAATGTGTTGGGAAGTATTCCATCTTCCTCTATTTTTTGGAATAGTTTGAGAAGGATAGGTGCTAAATCTTCTTTGAACGTTTGATAAAATTCTCCAGGGAAGCCATCTGGTCCTGGGCTTTTATTTTTTGGGAGGTATTTGATTACTGTTTCAATCTCTTTACTTGTGATTGGTCTGTTCAGATTCTCTATTTCTTCTTGATTCAGTTTTGGGAGGTTGTTCGCGTGCAAGAATTTGTCCATTTCCTCTAGGTTGTCCAATTTGTTGGCGTAAAGTTTTTCATAGTATTCCCTAATAATCCCTTGTATTTCTGTGGTGTCTGTTGTAATTTCTCCTCTTTCATTTCTAATTTTATTTATTTGAGTCTTCTCCCTTTTTTTCTTAGTGAGTCTGGCTAAGGGTTTGTCAATTTTATTTATCTTCTCAAAGAACCAGCTCTTTGTTTCATTGATCCTTTCTACTGTTTTTTTGGTTTCAATTTCATTTATTTCTGCTCTGATTTTTATTATTTCCCTCCTTCTGCTGATTCGGGGCTTTGTCTGTTCTTCTTTTTCCAACTCTGTTAGGTGCAATTTAAGGTTATTTATTTGGGATTTTTCTTGTTTGTTAAGGTGAGCTTGTATTTCTATGAATTTCCCTCACAGGACTGCTTTTGCTGCATCACATATGAGTTGGTATGGTGTATTTTCCTTTTCATTTGTCTCCAGATAGCTTTTGATTTCTCCTTTAATTTCATCAACGACCCATTGGTTGTTCAGTAGCATGTTGTTTAGTCTCCACATCTTTGTCCCTTTCCTAGTTTTTTCCTTGCAGTTGATTTCTAGTTTCACAGCATTATGATCAGAAAAGATGCTTGTAATGATTTCAATCTTCTTAAATTTATAGAGGTTTGCCTATATATGGTTTGCCTATATATTTGCCTAATATATGGTCTATCCTTGAGAATGTTCCATGTGCACTTGAGAAGAATGTGTACTCTGCTTTTTTTTGGGTGGAGTGCTCTGTATATATCTATTAAATACATTGCGTCTAGTTTTTCGTTTAAGTCCATTATTTCCTTATTGACTTTTTGTCTGGATGATCTATCTATTGATGTAAGGGGGTATGAAGATCCCCTACTATTATTGTGTTATTGTTAATATCTCCTTTAAGATTTTTTAGCAGTTGTTTTATGTACTTTGGTGCTCCTGTGTTGGGTGCATAGATATTTATAAGTGTTATGTCTTCTTGGTGAAGTATCCCTTTTATCATTATATATTGCCCTTCTTTGTCTCTCATTACCTTTTTTATCTTGAAGTCTACTTTGTCTGATATAAGTATGGCTACTCCTGCTTTCTTTTGTTTGCCATTAGCTTGGAGTATTGTTTTCCATCCTTTTATTTTGAGTCTGTGTTTGTCTTTAGAGCTGAGATGTGTTTCCTGGAGGCAGCAGATTGTTGGATCTTGGTTTTTAATCCATCCTGCCACTCTGTGTCTTTTGATTGGAGAATTCAATCCATTTACATTTAGAGTGATTATTGATATATGAGGGTTTAATGTTGCTATTTTATTGTTCATCTTCTGGTTCTTTTGCATTTCCTTCGTTTCTTGTCCCTTGTGTTTCGGACTGCAAATTCAATTTGGTATTTCTGCATGCTCATTCTCTTGGTTTTCTCTTTATTTGTCATGTGTGGTTCTCTTCTGGTTGTTTGTTTAGTGGTTACCGTGAGGTTTATATAAACGATCTCCTGGATAAGAAAGTACATTTTCAGATGCCTCCTTTTTCCTGAGGCTGGGTCAGTTCAATCCCTTACCTCTTCCCCTCCTTATTTGTTCTCTCTTTATTCCAGATTGTGTCATGAATGTGTGTTTCCAGTGATGAGCTTGAATTAATTTTTGATGTTTTCCAACTGTATTTTGTTCTGGTTTAGTTTCCTTGCTTTTCTCCTTGCTGACATCTTTGTATCCCCTTTCTCATTTGTTTTTTTTCAGGCCTAAGGGCCTTCTTGAGCATTTCTTGTAGTGGGGGTCTTGTGGTGACGAACTCTCTTAGCTTTTGTTTATCAGGGAGAGTTATTATTTCTCCCTCGTATTTGAAGGATATTTTTGCTGGATAAAGTATTCTCGGTTGAAGGTTTTTGTCTTTCATGATTTTGAATATATCATTCCAGTCTCTCCTAGCCTGTAGAGTTTCTGTCGAGAAATCAGCTGAGAGCCTGATGGGGTTCCCCTTGTATGTTATTTTGTTTTTTTGTTTAGCTGCCTTCAATATTATTTCCTTGTCACGGGTATTCTTCAAGTTTGCTACTATGTGGCGAGATGATTTTTTATTCCTGTTTATATATTTAGGTGATCTATTGATTTCATTCACTGTTATTTCCCTCTCGATCCCTAGGTTGGGGAAGTTCTCAGCTATTATTTCTTTGAACAAACTCTCTGCTCCTTTTTCTCTTTCTTCTCCTTCTGGAATACCTATTATCCTTATGTTGCTTTTCCTCATTGAGTCTGATATTTCTCGAAGAATTTCTTCATTTCTTTTTAGTCTTAGCTCTGTCTCCTCCTCTACCAGGAGCATTTCTGCGTGGGTATCCTCAATAGTGCTAATTCGTTCCTCCATATTGTCAGTTCTGCTCTTTAAAGACTCCATTTTTTCCACTATCTCATTGATTTTGTTTTTCATCTCCAATAATTCTGATTGGTTTTTCTTTAGGGTTTCAATCTCTTTTGTGACATAATCCCTGAATTCATTGATTTGTTTCTGTGTGTTCTCTTGTATTTTGTTGAGCTTGTTTATGATAGCTATTTTGAATTCTCTGTCATTCAGGTTATCAAATTCTGTGCCTTCAGGGTTGGTTTCTGGGTGTTTGTCATTTTCCTTTTGGTCTGTAGCCCTGACATATTTTCGCAAGGATCCGACAGGGACGGCTTTATTTTTACCCCTCATGATTAAAGTTAGTCCTGCAGTTTCCCCCTGCTGCCACTAGATGGAGATCGCGAGCGGTTTGCTCTGAGGCGGCTGCAGCCCCAGGAGAGATTATGCTGAAACGCCGGGTGTGTGGGGGGAGGGGTCCTCTCTTTCTCCTGCTTGACCCGGGGGTTTCCTTTCTGGCTCTCTTAGGGTGTTTGCTACACCCCCTAAACAGTCCGTCGTCGCTTCCCAGTGGGGATCTCGCGACAGCCTGTGAGAGCACCTGGATGGCGCTAGTTTTCCCCGCTGTGGGCCGCCCCTCCCCCCTCTGTCCGCGAAACGCGCTGTTTTTGCCGATTGATTGGGGAGGGGGAGTACAACCTCCTACCTCTCCTCCCATTCTCCTGGGCTTCCCGCGCCTCCACCGTCCGATGTACGGCAGCAGGGGTTTCTCAGAAGTCCTTCGTAGTGTTTGATTGAGCTCTGTTGGAATGTGAATGATGTTTTCGTTGTGTCGCAGGGGGCAGAGATTCAAAGAGGGAATCTCACTCCGCCATGATGCTGACGTCACTCCTCTCCTCATTGGTCTTTTTAATTGTCTTTTTAGTCTCTATTTCATTTATTTTCTCTTCTGATCTTTATTATTTCCTTCCTTCTACTAACTTTGGGCTTTGTTCTTTTTCTAGTTCTTTTAAGTGTAAAGTTAGATTGTTTGAGATTTTTCTCATTTCTTGAGGTAGGCTTATATTGCTATGAACTTCCCTCTTAGAACTGCTTTTGCTGCATCCCATAGCTTTTGGTGTGTTGTATTGTCATTAGCATTTGTCTCAAGATATTTCTTCATTTCTCCTTTAAGTTCTTCATTGATCTATTGATTGTTCAGTAGCATGTTGTTTAATCTCCACATATTTGTGATTTTTCCAGTTTTCTTTATGTGATTGATTTCCAGTTTCATACCATTGTGGTAGGAAAAGATGCTTGATATGATTTCAGTCTTCTTAAGTTTATTGAGACTTGTTTCGTGGCCTAACATATGATCAATCCTGGAGAATGTTTTATGTGTACTTGAGAAGAATGTGTATTCTGCTGCTTTGGGATGGAATGTTCTGTATATATTCATTAAATCCTTCTGGTCTCATTTGTTGTTTAATGCCTATGTTTCTTTATTGATTTTCTGTCCAGATGATCTGTCTGTTGATGTAAGTGGGAGTGTTCAAGTCCCCTACTATTATTGTATTGCTGTCTATTTCTCCCTTTAGTTTTATTAATATTTGTTTTTTATATTTAGGTGCTCCTATGTTGGATGCATAAGTATTTACAAATGTTATGTCTTGTTGGATTGATTCCATTATTATTATGTAATGCCCATCTTTGTCTTTCATTACAGTCTTTGTTTTTAGGGCTGTTTTGTCTGATGTAAGTATAACTACCTCAGCTTTCTTTTGGTTTCCATTTTCATGAAACATCTTTTCCTATCCATTCACTTTTGGTCTGTGTGTATCCTTGCATCTAAAGTGAGTCTCTTGTAGGCAGCATATAGAAGAGTCTTCTTTTTCTCCGTTCAGCCACTCTGTGTCTTTTGATTGGAACATTGAGTCCATTTACATTTAAAGCAATTATAGATAAGTATGTACTTATTGCCATTCTGTTAATTGTTTTCTGGCTGTTTTGTCCATCCTCTCTATTCCTTTCTTCTTCTCTTGCTCTCTTCCCTTGTGGTTTGATGACTTTCTTTACTGTTATGTTTAGATTCCATTCTCATCTTTTGTGTATCTGTTATGGATTTTTGCTTTGTGGTTGCCATGAGGCCCATATATATCACCCATATATATATATATATATATATATATATATATATATATATATATATATCAGTCTGTTTTAAGTTGATAGCAAGTTAAGTTTGAACGCATTCTGAAACTCTACATTTTTACTTTCCTCCTCCCATGTTTTATATTTATATTTTTTGGCTGAGAAAGATTCACCCTGAGCTAACATCTGCTGCCAATCTTCCTCTTTTTGAGTGTGAGCTGCCACAACAGCATGGCCCCTGACAGACAAGTGGTATAGGTCTGCGCCTGGGAACCGAACCCAGGCCACCAAAGCAGAGTGTACTGAACTTAACCACTAGGCCACCAGGGCTGGCCCCCACGTTTTATATTTTTGATGTCACATTTTGCATCTTTTTATTTTGTGTATTCTTAACCAATTATTATAGTTAAAGTTATTTTTACCACTTTTATCTTTTAACCTTTATACTAGCTTTATAAGTGATTAGTCCATGACCTTTACTATATATTTACTTTCACCAGTGAGATTTTTACTTTTGTATGTTTTCTTGTTATTAATTAGTGTCCTTTCTTTTTAGATTAAGGAAGTCCCTTTTACTTTTCTTGTAAGGTCAGTTTAGTGGTGGTGAACTACTTTAGTTTTTGCTTGTCTAGAAAACTCTTTATCATTCAGAATTGAAGGAAAGATAACCTTGCTGGGTAGAGTATTCTTGGTTGGAAACTTTTTGCTGATAGAACCTTGAATATATCATGCCACTCCCTTCTGGACTGCAAAATTTCTGCTGAAACACCTGCTAATAGTCAAATGGGAGTTGCCTCATATGTAACAAGTTGTTTTCTCTTGCTGCTTTTAAGATTCTCTCTTTAACTTTTGACATTTTAATTATAATGTATCCTGGTGTGAATCTCTTTGGGCTCATCTTTTTGGGAACTCTCTGGGCTTCTGGGATTTACATGTCTGTTTCCTTTCTCAGCTTAGGGAAGTTTTCAGCCATTATTTACTCAAGTAAGTTTACTGTCCCTCTCTCTCTCTTCTCTTCTGGGACCCCTATAATGTGAACATTGTTCTGCTTGATGTTATCTTAGAAGTCTTTAAGATATCTTCACTTAAAATTTTTTTTTTTCTTTTTCCTGCTGTTTGGGAGTTCCACTGCCCTGTCTTCCACATCACTGATCCTTTCCTTTGCTTTACCTAGTCTGCTGTTGATTTCCTCTAGTATATTATTCAGTTCAGTTATTGTATTCTTTAGCTCTGTGACATCTGTTTGGTACTTTCTTGCATTTTCTATCTCTTTGTGAAGTTCTCTCTGTGTTCATTCATTCTCTCAAGATTGGCGATCATCTTTATGACCATTACTTTGAATTCTTTGTCAGGTAAATTACTTATCTCTGTTTCATTAGGTTTTTTTTTTTTTTTTTTTTCTGGGGTTTTATCTTGTTCTTTCGTTTGGAACATGTTTCTTTGCTTGACTCTCTGTGTTTGTTTTTACATATTAGGTGAAACAGCTACCTCTCCCAGCCTTGAAGGAGTGATCACAGGAACACTGGGGGTGTGTTTCAGTTTGCTGTCTGTGTAGTGCCCTGGGGGTAGTAGCTTGCCAAGAACTGTCTCTTTGATTATTTTAGTCTTGTGGAGGTCAGAAACGCAAGCCCCCCTGGCCACCAGAGCCAGGCCTTTAAGGGGTCTGACTAAGGCAGGGCCACAGGGGAGCACCAGACTGGGATGCGCCTGCCTGTCAGCTTTGGTGGGGCTCTGGGGAAAGTGCAGGAGTGGGGCAAGCTCACTGGCTTTAGCAGGCTGTGGGAGAATGCAGGGGTGGAGCAAACCTCCCTGCACTAGCAGGGTAGAGGGAGAACACAAAAATGGCACCCCTCAGTGCTTTCGTCCCCAGAGAGAGTTCCAACACACCCCTGCCTCTCTGGCAGACGCTTTAGGATTAGCAAATGAATCTCCTTCACCTGTGGTCTAGGTGCTTGTAAAACTGCTGCTTTTGTAGTAGGTCTCAGTGTGAGTCCGTGCAGGAACCCTTTAAGGGTGGAATTGCAGTTTCCTACAGTCCTTTAGGTCTTTTAGATGTAAACTCTGTTGGTTTTTAAAGCCAGGTGTTTTGACGGCTCATCTCTCTGGTGCAAGTCTTAAGAGTTGAAGTGCCTGATGTGGGGTTTGAACTTCTTGTTCCTCAGGGAGAAGCTCCATACTTGTGAGATCTCTTCCAATTAGGGGTCACTGCGCCAGGGGGTGGGGTTTTTGGCAAGACTGTATCTCTGCCTCTCCTACCAGTCTTCATGTAGCCCTTTTATTCTTCTTTGTGGAGGAGCTGTTCAGCTAGTTTCCAGGTATTTTTCAGAGGGAATTGTTCTATATGTAGCTGTAGATTTGATATGTTAGTAGGAGGAAATGAGTTCAGGATTTTCCTAAGCTGCAATCTTGAACCGCCTCCTCTTAAAGACAGTATTTCTACAAGTAAAATTGAGGATTTATATAACAAAACTGGAATGTTTTTACATTAATTCAGTCCAGTGACACTATTGCAGTGTGTTACTGCTGAATAGACTTCCATCAATTAGATGTACCTCTCTTTATATTTGTATGAATTTAAGATTTGGGTTACTCAGATTGAAAAGGGCTGTAGATAGTATTCTGGTGTTTTACCAAAGATAATGTGTGGCGGTTTGTTGTGACTCTGGTTCTAGGCAGTATGAAACTGTGGTTCCACTTGAAGATTCTATTGTGACTGAGGTTACAGCAACTCTACAAGAATGGTCCAGTCTGTGGAAACAACTTTATGTGGTAAGTAGTTGATAACTAATTTACTAGAACATTACAGTTCCATTGTACCAAGTGAAAAAAAATTATCTTACCTATGCCAATTGAAAATTGTTAGATTTCTGAATATTTGTAGTTTTTCAAATGTATGTTCCTAATATTAACTGAAACATAGTAGACTGAGGTTTGTTCAACCTGAAGGGAATACATTATTTGTATGCCTGCAGTCCCTCTATCCTATCCCAGTCAGTAGAATGTAAGTTCCATAATATCAGAGATTTTAGCTGTCTTACTCATTGCTGTATCCCCAGAAGCTTTCATAAAACAGATGTTTACTGAATGAATGAACAAACTTGAGAGTTACCTTGTGAACCTAGTGGTAAAGGCCATGAAGTTGTATCAACAGTTTCTTACAGCTACTAAGCTTAAAGGATATGTCATATAAGACACTTTTTGCTAGGCCAGTATTATTAGAAAGATTAATAAAAACCCACTCCATATCCTTTGAAACTTACAGAGTGATAGGACACAAAAAATCTAGACTAAAAATAAGAGAGAGAGTTTGGATCCTGAACAAGATGGAGTAAATACATTCTGTTTTACTCCTCCTAGTAATCAAAACAAAAATCATGGACAAAACCCATGAAAGCTCTGAAAAGTAGGGAAAAGAAGGTGGACTGACTAGGGACCTTGGGACTCAAGGATTGAGTGAATTCCCTGATTGTTTTTTCTTGCCTCCCATATTTCCTGGCCTGGGCTCTAGAGAAGCCCACAACCTGGAAATGCTAATGTTTGCAGACAAAAAAATAGCACCAAGGAAAGCCTGTTCTCTCTAGCCAAGGGATGACCCAACAAGACGGAAACCTTTTAACTTATCCTGCCTGTTCTCTAGGAGAACATGACAATAAAAGCTGCACTCCCTACCACTCGAACAGGCATTGCAGCAGTGGAATTTGTGGCTAGAGCCCTGTCTTACACACACACCCTTTCCCTCACCTGCAGTAACAAGGAGATGCCTCTTCCCCGTTGGAGCCAGTGGGCCGAACTCTGACTTCTACGCCTCCCCTCTACAATAATGCAGCAATGCCCCTCCTCAGTGGAGCCTGTAGGGAGGATTCTGACTTCCACCCCACCAGCAGTTACAAAGTGGCACCTCTCCTTAGCAGATCCTCTGGCTGGGACTCTGGCTTTCATAACTACCCAGCATTAACAAGGTGGTTCCCTTACCTGGTAGAGTTCTGTGGGCGAAACTCTGACTTCCTCCTGTGCTCTGAAGTAAGGAAGAAGCATCCCTCTGCAGAGGAACCTGTGGTTGGAGCTCTTGATTTCCACTGCCCCTGCAGGAATAAGGTGGTATCCTCCCCAGCTGAGCCTGTGGGCAGGAATCTGACTTTCACACCCCCACCACCCTGACATTAATGAGACAGTGCCCCTCTCTGGTACACCGTGTGGACAGAACCCTCTTTTCCATCCTTGCCCTGCTGAAATGACAAAAAATGTTGGTGTGCTCGACATTTTCTCCCGGATATCGCACTCTCTATGAACAAGCTAAATCTGAAACTCCAAGGAAAGAAAAAGTTTATTTGTGACCTGGTTAGATGGGCACGAGAATTTTTGGGAAAACTGAAACTTTTTCTAATACAAATCAGTAATAATGATTTTACAAATTTTTAACAATAATATGCAGAAAACTTTAATTATAATTGACAATGTTATTTGAATTGACTTCAGACACTGTAACATACATTTGAAGAACAATTTTTGATATTAATTTATAATTACTTTTCAATTTATGCAATACCTTTTTGAATTTGATGTTAATACTGATTTAACATAAGAGTGATTAACTTGGAGAGATGTAGTCTCTAAACTGATAACTGCGCAATAAGATAACTGATTACTGTCAGGTCAAATAAATTATACTAAAAGAAATGAACCAATTTTGTCACTGTGAATGTGAATAGAAAAGGAGAAGCATTTTTTTAGTACTGAATTCAGTTTTGGGAAAGACTTTTAAGTATATTTGGAACAACTTGAGTATCTTAATATATGTTTTCCAACTGTAAACTTTATGAAATCTGAATACAGATCAAATATTTATTATGAAAATTTAGCATCTGAAGTGAGATATGTGTTAAGTATAAAATACATGCTTGAGTTCCAAGACTTAGTACAAAGGAATGAATGGAAAATATTTCATTAATATATTTTTTATATTTCTTATATGTTGAAATGATATTTTGCATATATTAGGTTAAATAAAATGTATTATTTAAATTTAAGAAAATAAATGACATAATAAGAATGTACTTAACTATTTAGACCCTAAAAGAAAAGAATTTCTAGAAACCAAAATAAATAAAATCCATAGAGAAGAGTGTTTAGCAACTCTTTAAAAGATTAGTGTTATTTATTTCTGTATGCAAGGAAGAAGTAGTCTGAATTTAGATTACAGGAAGATACGTATTTTCTAACATTTGGATTTATATGTTAGCAGTTTTTTGGTATAAAGTTGAGTCCAATCACTGATACTTAATAAACAACTTCTTAAGTTGGTATTACTCTTAAATCATAATAACTATATGAAATAGAAACTATACTCATTTTAGAGATGTACTTTCTCTTAATCTCCTTAAATTTTCTTTATTCTCTATCAAGAAAGCAATTTTGAAAAGTTAAGTAACTCAGCAGCACTTCTGGTTAATATAAGAGAGGGCTTTGTTAGAGAGTGATATAGTTTCTATGTTAACTCATTAAAAACAACATGAATGATACGTTATTTATTTATTTCATAGTAATGATGATAACAATAGCGTTGAGTGCTTACCTTGTACCTCTGCTTCATATTTTACATACATTATCTCATTTTAATTATCACTGCAATTACTATTATTTTTCTCATATTACTGATTAGAAACTGATCCTTAGGATAAGGAATGTGACCAAAGTCATATAAAGTAAATGCCCAGCCAGAGCACAAATCTAAATTCATTAGACTCCAGGGCTCTTAATAAGTATATTATTTTATCTTTTGAATTAAATCCTTTTACTGCATTTAGCATACAATTTATTATGATTTTAGTAATTGCTTACTACCGTCTTCTGATATGGAAGTTGCATTAATTGGGATGAAGATCGTCTGGAATGACACCTCCTTAATAAATATGAAATAATAGTGCCTTAAACAAAATAGACATTTATTTCTTTTTCAAGTAAGCACAGGCAGTCTGGATTTGGTATGGCAGCTCTGCAGTCATCAAAGACTCAGGCTCATTCTGCCTCCTGCTCTACCTTTCTCATTACATTGCTTTAGCCTTGTAGCCTAAAATGGTTAGCTCTTGATAGCACATCTATACTCCAGCTGTAGGAAGAAGAAAAAGAAAGAAAAAGGGCATGCTCTTTCCTTTTAAGGATACTTCTTGGCAGTTGCACCAAACGTTTTTGCCTATTTTCTTGGTCAAAACTCAATCACAGAGTAATCTCTAGCTAAAACAGAGACTGAGAATTGATCTTTATTCCAGATGGCCATATACTAGCCAAAAATCAGGACTTCTATTACTATAGAAAAGTGGGGAATGAATACTGAGGGAATCACTAGCAATCTCTGCCATGGCAACCATGAAAATTGTTTGTGTGTAAGGTTCTAGTGCATTTTTCTTCTTTTGCCAAATCTGTTTGTGAAATAGTGCAATTATGCCTTTGCCACCACTTAATATATTATTTATGTAGGCAAGTGAATTTTAGGTAAAACCTGAAAAAGTAATGAAGTTGTTGGTCAGAATCATTAGAATCACCGAAGCTTGACTTTAAAATGTTTTGGTAATTTGATATGCATTCATGAAGATAAATATATTGTACATAAAAGTTAAAATCGTACAAATATGATGTCTTCTTTGGTAGTAGCTGACCTTACTCAAAAATATTCTGGATAATTTAGAGCTGCTGTTTGGTGCATTAGTTTAGAACTAGGGCAGATTTGAAAGATAAAGATTTTGAGAAATCATTTAGGTGTGCTTTGAGCCTTATATACTTGCTTACCAATTTTCCAGAGATATGGAAAAACTTGAAAGTGGGAGGCTGTATTGGAAAGAGGACTATTGCAGACAATAATTTTTATATTTTATTTTAAAGTTTGAAATTGCCATTATAGTTTTGAAGTTTACCTTTTGATGAATGGAATGTTGTCTTTCTTTGCAATTTTAACAAATCACAGGGTTTCTGGTTAATTCTTTTTAACCTGTTATTAATGTGGCAAATGTCAAATGATCTTACTCTGTTATGCAGACATGTAGCGAATTAAATTCAAAACAAATGAATACAAGTCTTCTCCAAATGACTTTCTACTGGAAGAGAATAAAAATCTGTTATATTATTAAAAATCAGTTACAAAAAACTATTTCAGAGTATTGTTAGAAATTAAAGTTGCATATAAAGCTTCAAACAATCAGTATTAATTGCATTATCCTGTTTTTGATATGAACTACATGTTCTCCAGGTATGCATAATTGATGTCTATTTTCTGATATAGGTGATATTCAGAATGATAGTACTTTCACCACTTAAGAAGCTTCTTTATAGAGCAAAATAAATAAACTCAATGAAGTGGACTTCATTTGTATAACGGGGTATTTGGATAAGAGTATATGTATACTTGAGCCAGGATAGAAAAACCCCCTATCATTCTGAGGCAGTTAAAACCATAATCTCCCCATCCAGTAATCCTATTTTGATGTGAAAAAGATTGTCTGAGAACCATTATTTGTGGAAAATGAGGACATCATTACTCATTCCTGTCAAAAAAAAGATTATCAAATTTTAGATATTTATGCTACAAGTACTTGTTTTTTTTAAGCAAAAGCACATTAGAAATCACATACAGAAGGTATCTTTCTCCTTTTGCTAAGATAACAATTGAGGCCAATTATTAATAAAGCTAGAAAATTAATTTATTACCCAGAATTATCCTTATTCCTCATTTTTAGAGTTATCACAGCAATGAGAAAAATAGAATTTTCCAACAACTAAGAAATCTTCATAAAAAAACTATGTAGTTTACATTTTCCATGAAAGGGTTTAAATCCGATTATAGTGTCTATTAACATGACTCTATAAATAATAAAGGTATGTGTACTTGTGTTAATTTTGGACTGTGAATTTTCCCTCAAGTGTATAACTGCAGCATTTTGTAATTGTAGCTAAATTCTTTCAATCATTTGTACTGTTTTAGGATGACATAGTATTAGAATTTTTGCTTTCCTGTTAAAAACTCACCTTTATTTAAGTGGATATCTATGATGAAGTTTACCCTGTAGTTTACTTTTCCTTTGTGATGGAATGTGTCTTAGTGCAGCAATTTTTTCATGTTATAGAAACATGTTAAACATATTTCTACTAGAACATAGTTATTGAAGATGATATGTTTTATAACAGTTCTACTTTGTGTTGCTATAAGAGCTTTTTTTTTTATTTTTTCAGGAATCCCTAAGAAACGAACAATTTCTAGATTTTACTGGAAATAAGCCACAGTTCTCTAAATTCTGCTATATAGTGTCTTTTTAATCTTTGGAAGATTAAATTTTTAAATGGAAGGCAGAATGTCATACTGGGGCCCCACCTGAAGAACAGAAGATATAAAATTCATTTTTATGGTCATTCCAAGAATATTGATTTGCTAAGAATTGAGAATATATGTGCTTATCACATCATCATGTATTTAGGGTGCATATAAGAGGAATTCAGCAGAGTCATCATATAGGGGCTAAGTGCATGGGCTCTGGAAAGAGACTTTCTGAGTTCAGATTCTGATGCCACAGCTTGCTAGCTGCATGATTTTGTGCCTCTTGATTTCCTTCTAGGAAATAATAATGGTATCTACCTCCTAGGATTATCCCATTGTTTAAAATATAAAAAGCTTAGAACAGTGCCTGACACATTTTAAGTGCTTGGTTAAATGCTTAGTCCTTATTTCATTTTTGTTGTTATTTCTTAAGAATGGTATTTACTATTGTAGTAGTCTTGTTGCTCAAGCAAGTTTTCCACCTGTGTTAGTCCTACATTTTGTCAAATATATCCTAGCCCCCTGTTTCACCCTACCCTAAATTTTTAATCTTTACAAGGGCAAGCCTTTTTCTTGCTGCATTTTAAAATATATTTTGTACATTACAAAGTGATAGTTTTAAAGGGTTTTCTCTCAAAATATATTCTGTAAATCAGTATTGTTTGTGTCTGTGTGTTAGGAAGATTGGCCCTGAGCTAACATCTGTGCCCATCTTCCTCCACTTTATATAGGACGCCTGCCAGAGCATGGCTTGATAAGTGGTGTATAGGTCCGCGCCTGGGATCTGAACCTGCAAACCTTGGGCCATTGCAGTGGAGTGCATGGGCTTAACCACTATGCCACTGGGCTGGCCCTTTTGTAAATCAGTATTTTAGTCATTTAAGGCTGTTTTATTTTTCCAATCGAGGATAACTTTTAGAGTTGATGGGTGAACAAATCTGAGTTATTCTTTTTGCCTCAAACCTTGTCTCCAGCCAAATCCCAGAAAGATTCACCATATTACCACATTGACTAATCCTCATTACTTCTCCATATTTGGCTTCATATGAGTTCACAAATCAAAAGCCAGTGTCTTCTTCCCATATGAATTCTTTATGGACTACATAATGGCTTTTCTTTAAACCCATTTAGGGATAGTATCAGAGTAAAAATGGTATTGAAATATTGACCCACTGGCAAGTATTTGGTCCTGATCTCTGTCAATAGAACAATGGATGTAAAAGATGTATGATTTTGCCTAATTTGCTGTTAGAGCTTTTCCTTCATGTTAGGATCACCAAGACTGTTTGGGTTGTCAGATAATTTTCTAATAGTTATCTATAATTTTAGTAAGAGTGTTATTAGACTGTTGTCCTGGTTTAAAACAATCTTGAGAGAGAATAGTGTTCATGAAAACTATAAGAGGAGATTCTGCAATTCTAAAATAAGACTGAAAAAAGATACCTAGGATCTCATTACTGCTATGATGTCGTAACATACTTGATTTCATTTTACTTATCCTTCGATACTGTTATGAACTGTGGCAGTTATATCACAATGTTCATTTCCAACATTCTGTAAAAATGAAGTTTCAGTGAGAAAGGGCATTCTCCTGTTGAAATGTAGTTTGGGCTGAGTTATTAAGCTTCTTTTAAGCACACTTTGCATAGAAATGTGTTTAATATTTCAAGTAAACAGTGACAGATTGGCTGGGGAGCTGGAGTTCTCTCAGAGGTAGCCCCAGCAGAGTTGTATGTCCTCTAACATTTGTGTGCAGAGCATGGGGCAAGCAGATTATCCCCAAGGATATTCTTTCGATGAGACACAACCAGGTCTGAGGCTTGCTTTGTAACTCTGAGTTATGACAGCAACATATTTAAGAAGCTTAAAATATTATAACACTTTCCTGATTCCCAGGATATATTTTTACCTAACAGGAGCTGAAAGTGATTGTTGCAGGTATGAAATGTTCTAAAGCTATGGATCAAGAACATGCAGGAACACAGCAGTGTTTAGAGATGGTTCAAAGGGTATAAATCTTTGTTTCTTCCCCAAGAAACTAAACTGTACAACAAGAAATTCTGTTATTATTGTTCATAGAAAATTGTATTTCTAAGAAAGCAGAAGTCTTGCTTTTCTCAAAATTCTCTCTTAAAGAAGAGCCTATTTTTTAGAAACCTTCTTTTAGAAGCTGGATATATTTTCTTGCTTAATAAATCTACTTACTAATTTATTGTTACATAAAGAATTTGATGTTTCCCCAAATGGCCAGGTCACAGCTTCTACCCAAGATAATGAGCCTCCCTGGGTTCCATGACAGGCCATAATCATCAAGTACAATACCAATTTAATTGCACGTAATAGTTGGTAGGAGTGCAAAGTACATGGGCTTTGGCATTATACACCTGGGCTTGAATCCCAGCTCCCTGAGTTTCTAGCTTTGTGGCTTAGTGCAAGTTATTTAAACACTTTGAGTCTTAGTTTCCTCATCTGTGAAGAGACAAGAGCAAGCACATGAAGATAAACGAAATAAATAACAATTTATAAGGGCCCTTGCAGAGTATCTGCGTGTGGGAGGTGCTAAAGTTTGATCAAACTTAAGTGATTTTCTTAAAATTTTGGCTTATTGCTTATGAAACTCTTCTTCTTCCTCAGATGTCACAGTTCCTAAATCATTCTCTGGCTTCTTAATCCCTAACTAAAGTTTTCAGGTATTTTTAAAGAGTTGATGTATATTCATTAATTGTTTCCTTAAAACTTGATTAATCTTTCTTTAAGGAAAACGTTCCTTTGAAATTAAGCAAAATCAAGCAATCCGTAAAGAAAAAGACCCTAGTCTTAAAATCGATTTTAAAAATTCAGATTTATTTTTATTTAGAAAATGGCATTTGATTTCCAGGATTCAATTTCCATTGAATGCCTGGTTAATCCATTAAATTGCCAAAAAATAAAAAAAGTGGAGAAGACATTGTACCCACATTAAGTAGTAGTCTGAGATTGGACATAGCAGAGCTTGTGTCCTTCCTGGTTTTCAGGGAACCCTAGAAGAGTATTATGAATTATCCCATTTCCCTTTCCATTCCCAGTTATATAGCCGTCAGCATTAGGACATTGGCTTGCTAAGTGACAACTCGTTTCATAGAAACAAGAAAGGATCATTTCCTGCATGACTAGAAATTTCTATTTCTTGAATGACTAGAAACCTCTGGAAAATTCAGTACATTGAATATAAAATGAATGTGGGCAACTCTGAACTAAAGAATATATTTTCTAAGAAAGATAATAGACGTAAATATGTACGCAGGTATATACATACACAGATAAGCTCTTCCCGGAATATTTTAGGAAGAATGAGAGAGGTAATAGTTCAAGTTCATTTGGCTGTCTTTTTATTCTTTAGGTCTCAGCTCACATTTCATCTCCTCAAAGAGGCTTGCCCTGACCACCCTATATAAAGAGCCCATGTCTTTTCCCTCTTGTTCATTTATTCAGTTCCTTCTTATTAGTCCTTATCACTGTGTATTATTATGTGTTTGTGTATTTATTATCTGTCCTTACCACTAGACTTTTAGATCCATCAAGGCAAAGAGCCAGAGTTTGTCTTGTTTAATCTTGACAGCTAGCACTTAGCATTGTGCCTTTGTTCAGGCTGGATCCGATCAGGATGAAGAAACCACACAGTAATTGGTATGGAGAAAGTATAATATAAAGATAAATTCACTAAAACAGGGGATTGGAGTTACAAGGGACTGACCGTAAGAAGTAAAAACATCTCTAAAGAATATAGGAGTAATAGAAGAATCAGCTACAACTCCTAGGGCTGAGATTAGAGGACCTAAGGAAGAGGACCCCCACCAGGGCAGAGACCCAGACCTTGTTGGAGAGAGCATGGCCATGGCTCACTGGATTGCAGAGAAGTTACTGTGGCAGTTCTGACAAAACTTACTGGAAATCCACCCTCTGGAATTTGGTGGAAATCTGCCCTCCAGGACAGGAGTTGGCAAACTATAGCACATGGGCTGACACCTGATTTTGTAAATAAAGTTTTAGTAGAACACAGTCATACCCAGATTTGTTTATGAATTGTTTACAGTGAATTGTTTATGAATTGCTTTCTCACTGCAATGGCAGAGTTGAGTAGTTATGAAAAAGACCATATAGTCTGCAATTCTAAAATATTTATTATTAGCTGTTTAATGAAAAGCTTGCCATCCCCTGTTCTAGAGGCTGGGAAAGCTGTTCATGGAGAGGTGTTTCATTGTACGCTTTACTACAGAACTACCTAGGGTGGGGTGAGGGGCAATGTCAGGGGAAGCTGCTAGCCGCTGGGTGCTACTGGCCACTGTATAGGCAGCAACCAGGTAATGGAGAAGCTATATGAGCTGCAGGAGCACTGGAGAAGCTTCAGGTGCTGTAGGAGCCTGCCACCTGCACACACTTGGAACCCCGCAGCAAAAATCTTGCCTCCTAAAATGTTTCTTCGGTGTTCTTTACTGAGAAAGCTTAACATCATGCCAGCTAGCAAAGGAAACGTACTTGTAGGGCCTGCATTAATTTTTTCAGAGCAGGCAAAAAGAGTGTATTTGGAGTCTAGAGGCAACAAATTGATAACTAGCACAGTCCACTCTTTTGACTGCTAAGCTTCCACATGCACTATTCTACACATATTTGAACTCTGATACAAAAGCACAACTATATATTTTCACAGATTTGTCATTTAAAAATATTTTATGGTAAATATGCATAAGAAAAATTTATCATTTCAGCCATCTTTAAGTGTACAGTTCAATGGCACTAAATACATTTTCACTGTTGTGCAACATCACCATTAGCCATCCCTTTTTTTTTATCTTGCCAGACTGAAACTCTGTACACATTAAACACTAACTCCCCATTTCTCCCTCCCTACCAGCCCCTAGCAATCACCATTTTACTTTCTGTCTATATAATTTAGACTATGCTAAGTGCATCATATAAATGGAATTACACAGTCCTTTTGTGACTGGCTTATTTCACTTAGGATAATGTCTTCAGAGTTCATCCATGTTTTAGCATGTGTCTGAATTTCCTTCCTTTTTAAGGCTGAATAATATTCTATTGTATGTGTATACCACATTTTGTTTATCCATTCATCCATTGATGGACAATCTGGTTTCTTTTACCTTTTGGTTTTTGTGAATAATGCTGCTGTCCACATGGGTGTATAAATACCTGTTCGTGTCCCTGCTTTCACTTCTTTTGGGTTTGCCAGAAGTGGAATGCCTGGATCATATGATAATTTATTTTTCACTTTTTGAGGAACCGACATACTGTTTTCTACCTATTGTTACAGTAAGGAAGTTCTCACCTTTTCCCCAAAATGAGGATACAAAATGATGCACTGTCCCAAGAGTAATTTTATCCATCCATTGCTGACCATATTAATTACTCGCCAAATTTAGAGTATAGTTCTACTGAAGGTTCCTTTACCTAAAGACTAAATTATACAGTAAACTTCCAACTTATATATAAAATGAAAATGGGAAAGAGAGAAGAATAAAATGGCTACATATCCAAATAAACACATACAATAGAAGATACTACAGTTTTGTTTCTATAATTGGTCATGAGACCATCATTGAGATGTATATTCCTTCCTTCTTCCACTGTCCAGTCTGTGTTTCCCAGCAAGACCCTCAGCTGTTTAGGCTTCTTTACCTGGTGGAGTGACTTAATCATTCATTCCTGAAGGATCTGTGTCTTAGTCATCCTACCTTTCTTAGGTTGTTATAGTTTTCCATTAACTTTTATGATAGGGGATGGAAGTACTAAGAGGGTGCCTCAGAGAATGCCCTGGTTCTAGAATAGTTCTCCTTGCCTCCATTGTGTAGAAGCAACCCAGTTTCCCAGGAACTTGGTAACTCCAGCCAGTGGTGATTGTTTTGCCTGTTGATTCAGTAGCCTCTAAATGGCCAGGTGGAAATCTCATCTTCCAGTTCAGTGGAACCATTGTTGTGTCCCCTGTTGGAACATTCCTCCCTTGGGTACTAAGATCTCCAAATCAGAGCTCAGAATTGCTGAGATGGGAATTTAAAATTTTGTGGTTGGGTTATTTGGTGTAATAGTGAGAGGAATCTCTCCCACTTCCAACCATGGATTCTCAGACCCATCTATTCTGGCTGTGGGGAAGACCACACCATATAATGGGCTCTGATTTAAAGCATATGCTACATCCTGTAAAATAGATCTCTATGGATGTTGTCTCTCACCAAGCTCCATAACTGAGTCTTCAGTAAGGCATTCCACCTTTCAATTAGGCTAGGTGCATCCAAGTGATAGGGTATGTGGTTAGACCTTTGAATTCCATGGGCAGGCCCACTGTTGTACTTCCTTTTCTGTGAAATGAAGTCCTTAATCAGGTGCAATCCTGCATGCAGTGCTATTACAGTGATAAAGCATTATGTGAGTATGTAGATAATGGTGCTGGCAGAAGCATCATAGGTTAGGAAGGCAAATTCATATTCAGATTATGTGCCTATTTCAGTGAGGATGGATCTCTGTTCCTCCATCATGGAAGAGGTCCTGTGTAATCAGCCTCTGACCAGGGCCCCACAGGGAATGGTGCCATATTGAGGACTCAGTGCTGGTCTTTGCTGTTGGCATATTCAGCACTCAGTAGTAGCTTTAAGCAGGTCAGCCTTGATAAGAGGAAGTCCATGTTGTTGACCCTGTGCATAGCTTTTATCCTTGCCCACCATGGCTACTTTGTTCATAGGCCCATTGGGCAAACACTGGGGTGGCTGAGGAAAAAAGCTGATTGATAGCCATAAAATGTGTCATTTTTGTCCACTGGTCCTTTGATAAGTATTCACATGGGACGCAAATATCTTCGTATTCTTTTACTATTCAGAGAGGTTCATCCATATACCTTTACCCCAGATTTCTTGTCAGCAGTCTTCCATTCCTGTTCCTTCCAATCTCTGACCATCATTAGAAACTGCCTGTGAATGAATGTATAACTGTACTCCTGGTTATCTCTTACACTGAATGTGTAGTTAACAACCAAATATACTGCTCAAACTTCTGCATACTGGGAGGACTTTCCTTCACCAGTGTCCTTTGGGGTCACCTCTGGGTCTGTCGTGCTGCAGCTGTCCATTTTTGGGTGGTACTAGCATATGGTGCAGATTCATCTGCAAGCAGGCTTCATTTTTTTCTTCCTCAGTTAATGGGTCAGGAGGAACATCTTAGGAGCCCATAGGCATAGATTAAGGGAGAGGAGGCAGTGCAACTGGATTTGGTGTTGAAGTCTGAGCTACCTGTTCATGCAACTTATATTTACCCTTCAGACCTGCCCGAGCTTGGTCTTGTATATGCACTTTCCATTTGATAATATATTGCTGCTGTGCATGACCAACTTTATGGCTAGGTATGTCAGAAAATATCCAGTTTATGATGGGAAGGTCATGTCACATGGTGACCTAATGTCCCATGGTTAGGTGTTCAGGCTCAGTAGCAGTCCTAAAAAGGAGAGCAGTTACCTGCAGAACAGGGCATAGATTTGCTCCAAATCCTAAAGTTTGCATTGTGGTTTTCCTATTGTGTTTGCCTGAAGCTCTCTGTACAGCATTCTGATTTGCCATGACCACCTTGAGAATCATTGGATATGCTGAATCATAAGGCCTAAGGGGTAAAGTAGCTTATACTGCAGCCTGTACATACTGTAGAGCCTTCTTTTTGTCTGGTTCCCATGCAAATTTGGCAGCCTTATGAGTTACTCTGTAGATGGATGGGCTGAGGTGGCATACTCAAATGTGGTATATGTTGCTTCCAAAATTTCAAAAAGCCTACCAAGAATTGTGGCTCATTTTTCATGGTAGATGGCGCAAAGTACAGTAACTTGTCTCTCACTTGGAAGGGGTATTGCAGCATACCTAGACCATTAGAACTCCCAGAAACTTTACTTAGGTGCAAGCCTCTGAATTTTTGAAGAGTTTGTCTCCCATCCTCAAATATTATATCTGTTACTTTCTCTGGTTAGTGGAATTACATGTGATTTTTTTTTCCAGTTTTTAAGTAAGCTTCTGAGAACTCATACTACTTTCTTTTAGTTGCATATGTTGATTTTATTTTTTATGTTTTTTCCACTTTTATTGAGATATAATAGACATATAACATTGTATTAGTTTAAGGTGTACAACATAACGATTTGATATATATTTTTTATTGCAAAATGATTACCACAACTTTAGTTAACATCCATCACTTCACATATGTAGTTATAAATTTTTTTCTTGTGATGAGAACTTTTAAGATCTACTCTTGTAGCAACTTTCAAATATAGAAACATTATTGTTACCTATAGTCACCATCCTGTACATTACATCCCCAGAACTTATTTATCTTGTAACTGAAAGTTAGTGCCTTTTGGCCACATTTCCCCATTTCCCCATTTCCCCCACCCCCTAAACCCCGCCTCTGGCAACCACCAATCTGTTTTCTGTTTCTATGAGGTTGGTTTTTTAAACTTCCACATATAAGTGATATTAAACAGTATTTATCTTTGTCTGGATTATTTAATAGCATAATACCCTCAAGGTCCATCCATGTTGTTGCATATGGCAGGATGTTTTTTTGTGGCTGAATAATATTCATGTATGTGTATTTATATATAGTCGTATTTTCTTTATCCATTCATCTGTTGATGGACACTTAGGTGTTTCCATGTGTTGGCTATTGTAAATAATGTTGTAGTGAACATGGGTTTGCAGATATCCCTTTGAGATAGTGATTTTTTTTTCCTTCAGATATATACTCAGAAGTAGAATTGCTGAATCTTATGTAGTTCTATTTTCTATCTTTTGAGGAACCTCCATACTGTTTTCCATAGCGGCTGCACCAATTTACATTCCCGCAAGATGCACAAGGGTTCCCTTTTCTCCATATCCTTGCTGACGCTTGTCTCTTTTTTCTGGATAATAGCCATCCTGACAATTGTGTAATATCTTATTGTGGTTTTGATTTGCATTTCCCTGATGACTAGTGATGTTGAGCACCTTTTCATGTACTTGTTGGCCATTTGTATGTCTTCTTTGGAAAATGTCTGTTCACTTCCCCTGCCTATTTTTTAATTGGATTGTTTGTTTTTTACTGTTGAGTTGTATGAGTTCTTTAAATGTTTTGGATATTAACTCCTTATCAGATATATCATCTGCAAGTATCTTCTCCCAATCAGTAGGTTGCCTTTTCATTTTGTTGCTGGCTTCCTTTGCTGTGTAGAAGCTTTTTAGTTTGATGTTTCTTGTTTCTTTGGGGTTTTTTTTTTTTTTTTTTTGGCTTTTGTTGCCTTTGTATTTGCTGTCAAATCCAAAAAGTCATTGCCAAGATCAATGTCAGGAGCTTAACTCCTATGTTTTCTTCTAGGAGTTTTATGGTTTCAGGTCTACATTCAAGACTTTTAATTTAATTAAATCAAGACTTAAATTTTTGAGCTGATTTTTGTGTATGGTGTAAGATAGGGGTCCCTATTTAGTTCTTTTGCATGTGGCTGTCCAGTTTTCCCACCACCATTTATTAAGGAGACTATCCTTTTCTCATTGTACATCCTTGGTTCCTTTGTCATAAATTAATGGACCATGTGTGTGTGGGTTTATTTCTGGGCTGTCTGTTTGGTTCCACTGATCTGTGTATCTGTTTTTATATCAATACCATACTGTTTTTATTACTATAGCTTTGTACTATAGTTTGAAATCAGGAAGTCTGATGCCTCTAGCCTTGTTGTTCTTTCTCAGGTTTTCTTTGGGTATTTGGAGTCTTGTGTGGTTCCATACAAATTTTAGGATTGTTTTTTCTATTTCTGTGAAAATGCCATTGGAATCCTTAGAGGGATTGCATTGAATCTGTAGTTTGCTTTGGGTAGTATGGACATATTAACAATATTAATTTTCTAGTCCATGAGCATGGACTGTCTTTCCATTTATTTGTCTTCTTCAGTATCTTTGATCAATATCTTATAGTTTTCAGTGTACAGATCTTTTACCTCTTTGGTTAAATGTATTCCTAGATATTTCATTCTTTTTGATGCAGTTATAAATGGAATTATTTTTGTGATATAATTGACATATAACATTGTTTCATGTCTACAATAAGATTGTTTTCTTAATTTCTCTTTCTGATAGTTCATTGTTACTATATAGAAATGTAACTGATTTTTGTATATTGATTTTGTATCCTTCAACTTTACCAAATTCGTTTGTTAGTTCTAACAGTATATTTGGTGGAGTCTTTAGGGCTTTATATATATAATATGTCATCTGCAAATAGAGACATTTTTACTTCTTCCTTTTCAATTTGAATAACTTGTATTTCTTTTTCTTGCCTAATTGCTCTGGCTAAGGTTTCTAGTACTATGTGAATAACAGTGGCAAGTGTACACATCCGTGTTTTATTCCTGATCTTAGAGGCAAAGCTTTCTGCTTTTCACTGTTGAATGTGATGTTAGCTGTGGGCTTGTCATATATGGCCTTTATTATGTTTAGGTACGTTCCCTCTATACCCAGTTTGTTGAATCATGGATGGATGTTGAATGTTGTCAAATGCTTTTTCTGCATCTATTGAGAGATCATATGATTTTTATCCTTCACTTTGTTAATGTGGTGTGTCACATTGTTTGATTTATGGATGTTGAATCATCCTTGCATTCCTGGAATAAGTCCCACTTGATTGAGGTGTGTTATCTTTTTAATGTATTATTGAATTCAGTTTCCTAATATTTTGTTGAAGATTTTTACATCTATGTCTATCAAGGATGTTGGCCTGTAATTTTCTAATTTTCTATTCTTGTAGTATCTTTATCTAGTTTTGATAATAGGGCAATGTTCTCTTTTCAAATGAGTTTCTAAGTGTTCCTTCCTCTTTTAATTTTTGGAAGAATTTGAGAGGGATTGGCATTCATTCTTCTTTAAATGTTTGGTAGAATTCACCAGTGAAGCTATCTGGTCCTGGACTTTCCTTTGTTGAGAAGTTTTTGGTTCCTGATTCAATCTCCACACTCGTAATTGGTCTGTTTCTTCATGATTCAGTCTTGGTAGATTGTATGCTTCTAGGAATTTATCGATTTCATTTCTTCTGGTTGTCCAATTTGTTGGCATATAATGGTTCATAGTAGTCTCTTATTATCCTTTGTATTTCTGTGGTAAAGTTGTATTGTCTCTTTTTCATTCCTAGTTTTATTTGAGTTCTCTTTTTTTCTTGGTAAGTCTAGCTAAAAGTTTGTCTGTTTTGTTTATTTCTTCAAAAAACCATCTCTTAGTTTTATTGATCTTTTCTATGGCCTTTTTGGTTTCTATGTCATTTATTTCTGCTCCAATCCTGTTATTTCTTTCCTTCTAATAACTTTGTGCTTAGGTTGGCACCTGGACATTTCTGACTACTGCCTCTGTGCTGAGCCCTGGGGGGATAGCAGGTTAAAAATTTTGGTGTTTTTTGCTGCGATCCTCTGGGACCCACAAACACAAGCCTCACTAGCCACCAGAAGTGGGTGATCAAGGTATGCATCCTCTGACTGGCAGCCAAAATACCAGGGCACCAGATGCGTGCACATGCTTCTTTCAGGGAGATACTGGTGACCTGGAGTAGGGCAGAGGGAGAGCACAGAGGAGGCACCTGCCAGTTTCCCTGGTCTCTGGAGAGGATTGCAATCAATCCCTAGATGCAATCAATCCTAAATTAGGAGCCTGACCCTCAGGCTACAGCTTTTAAGATATGCAAGTAGGCCTCTCTAGGGAAAGACTGGGAGATGGGCATTTCTGTCCACTTCCTCTGTTCTGAGCCCTGGGGGGAAAACCACTGTGAGTCCTTGTAAGCCCATGAAGAACTGTTTCTTGCTTGCTATAGTTGGTGGGTCTTGTGAATGCAAGCCCTGTTGGCTTTCAGAGATAGGTGTTTTGGGGGGCCCGTTTCTCAGGTGGAAGTCTTAAAAGTTGGGGTGCCAGATGTGGGATCCAAACACTTTACTCTTCAGGGAGAAGCCGGGAGTTGTGAGTTCCCTCCCAGTTGTGTGTTGCTGTGGCAGGGGTGGAGTTTATTTGTCTTGCCTTTCTTACCTGTTTCAATGTTGGTTGTTTCTCATTCACTGATGTGTAGGGGTCGCTAATCTAGTTTCTGGATTTCTTTCAGAGGAAATTGTTCCCCTGTGTAGCTGTATAGCTGTAGATTTGGTGTGTCCGTGGGAGGAGGTGAGTTCAGGAGCCTCTTATGTCACCATCTTTTAACAGAACCCATGCATTTTTGATCCTGGGTAAAATATCATACCAAAGTTTATGATATGCCTCCTGTCCTTCAGTATTGTATATTTTAAATGAAAGAGAAAGTAGATGTAAACCTCAGAGAGAGAGAGAGAGAGAGAGAGATTTTAACCAAATATATTTTTGGAATGAAAATTTTTGCTATGCTTTTAGTTTTGTTTTTTTGTTTCTGATAAATAAATGAAAAGCAATAGTATATATTAGAGTATATGAGGAAGCCATTTAGTTTAAAACTAATTCAGCCTGACCTTGTTTTTCCCAAAGGGTCTGATGTGGCCTCTTGAGCATGCATTGTGCCTCTGCTTTAAATGTTTACTTTGTCCCAAAGACAAGAATGATGCCCTTAAAGATAGGGATGTAGCTTCCCCCCATATCAGCATTTCTTTAAGGATAAGCATTTATCCCTAAACTAAGGATTAATTGCTGACCTGCTTGTGACCTTGTGACCCCTCACCTTGTGAACACCGACCTGCTGACCACCGATCTGTTGTGCCAGCAAAGCAATCTCGTGACTATTGTCAAAGGAACATTCCTGTCATATGTAATGTATGCTCTCTGTTCCAAGATGGTATATAACTGCTCTGTACATCCTATTTCTTTGGTGCCCTTCCTTCCTTGGGGAAGGCAGGCCCTGGGTTAGTCCTCAGATCTGGCTCATAATAAACTCACCCCAATTTTGATATATAGATTGATTATGGATTATTTGCATCAACATTTCACATGCTTTCTTTTCTTGCAGATTGCCTGTGTATGTTTTGGTGATTTGATTTGAAAGGAAAAACATCTTCAATTATTTGTTTAGGTTGTTTCAAAAATCATGTCACTGCCACATGTGGAATGTCCTATAACATTAAGTGTGGATACATATAGGTGATCTTTATTAGCATATATATCTGTTGTGTATTCCTTGAGGAAGCTGAGTTTTTAGAAATGAATTAATCAATCCCCATACTTCCTTTAAGAGGTGGCCAGTTTCTATTTTAGTGGCAAGGGGGCTGACATGCAGAGAAGTTAAATTACTTGTCCATAGTTATTTGCAGAGGTGGAAATAGAATTTTGAGTTTATGACTCACCATGTGACATAAAGACCAAGCTGTCTACCTTTGGAAAAAGCATTTTTGCTTTTTACATTCTAATGAAAATGCTTTTTGCATTCTAATAAAGTACCTAGATTCTAACCCTGGAGAACATTTAATCCCTGTGATGTATATTCTGAAAAATATCCCCTGCTATAATGAACAAGTCCCAAATTACTCTTTTTTATAGCTTCTTGAAAGTAAATGTTACTACGTAAACCTTTTTATTTATAGATTATCAAGTTGAGTTTCAGTTAGAAGCGTTTTTAAATTCTTGCCTTCAAATCAGTGAAACTAAGTTTTTGAATGGTCTTTTAAAAAATCATTCTCACTTTTGTATCTGTCTTATGGAATCAATCCTTTTCCTTAAGAAGCCTTTAATTATTTAAAAATATTTCTTTTTGATGACTATTTAGGAAATTTATAGAGAGTTTAGGAAATATAATTTAGACTTGCTGATTTTCTTGTGAATAATTATTACACCACCAGTCTGGGTTTGTTAGATGAATAGATTTAATAGAATAAATGGTACCATACATGTTGTGACTGCTGGTGGCACTTGATGTACACAATGAGTTTCAATGTGTATGAAACTCATACCTCCCCATTAGGCTTGAGGAAGGTTTTACTGGCTCAATAGTGATGACTGTTGCTGCTAAGTCATTAGTTAAACATAGCCATTGATTAAAGATGCCTGCTATTGGCTTGATTTCTCTGGTGCTCTAAGCAAATTATAATAAAATTATAGTAGATAACTATTTAATTTAGTAAATGTGGTGCTGTGGGGATTGAGAGAGAAGATTCTGATCTCAAGATATTTTCACTAGGTTTTGAGTTAAAAAGGACTTTAAAAAAACTTTTTCACATATATTATTTAATACCACCTTCTCTCGGAGAGGAGATGGTATTATCAGCACTCTACGTTAACAGAACTAAAAACTGAGTTTCAAAGAGGTGAAGTACCTGATGCACAGTCATTTGGCTGGTTAATGGTGGAGAGGAGTCTTTAGCCTTACAGACCACATGTACACTCTGTTACACCACAGACCACTGACAGAAGTTAGGGCAAGCTGGCATTTGGTGTATGGTAACAGTGGCATGATGTGCTTGAGATTTTGAAGCAGGAGGAGGTTGCTTCTGATAGGAAAAGAGTGGTGTGGCATAGGGGGAATTCTGGAAGACTTAATACCTTAGCATTAAGATGGGTCCTAGAGGATGGATGGATGAAAGCTCAGCAGGGAGAACAGCTCGGTTCTGTTTCCTGATCACAAAATTCAGGTAAGTATAGCAAGGGGTTGATCTGAAATAGTTTTTATGTGATATGATCACTTTAGTGGCTTCTTAATTTCCAAAAAGACCAAAATGAGCAACAAATTTTGGTGCAGTGGGCAAAAATGGTACTTATTATAAAGTTGGTTGGTAAATATTCAAGTTCAAATATTCTAGATTGAATGTTTAAAAATAATTGGACAACATAAAAGTCAAAGTTAATTATTGATATTTATTTTTATTATTTTATTGAGGTCATTTTGACTTATAAGATTGTGTAATTTCAGGTGTACCTTATTATATTTCAGCTTCTGTGTAGACTGCATCGTGTTCATCACCAATAGTCTAATTTTTATGTGTTACCATTCATTTGTGCCCCTTTACCCCTTTTGCCCTCCCCCTACACCCTTCCTCTCTGGTAACCACGGATCTGTTCTCCTTATCTCTATGTTTGTTAATTGGTGTTTGTTTATTTATTTTTTTTTTGTGGGGAAGACCAGCCCTGAGCTAACATCTGTTGGCACTCCTCCCCTTTTTGCTGAGGAAGACTGGCCCTGGGCTAACATCCGTGCCATCTTCCTCTACTTTATATGGGACGCCGCCACGGCATGGCTGACAAGCAGTGCGTCGGTGGGCGCCCGGGATCCAAACCCGCGAACCCCGGGCTGCCAAGCGCGGACTAAACCGCTGCGCCACCGGGCGGCCCCTGGTGTTTATTTTTTAAAGCTCTTTCTATAAATAACCTAAAGCTGAGGTAAGGGAAAATCTTTGTATCCCCAGTGCCTGGCACATAGTAGGCACTGGTAAAAGTATGTTGAATTATTTTTTTTTTCACGTTTTTATTTTTATGTTTTATTTATTTATTTATTTATTTTCTGCAGGGAAGCTAACATTCTGTTGCCAGTCTTCCTCGTTTTCTTCCCCCCACCCCAAAGCCCCAGTGCATGGTTGTATATCTTAGTTGTAAGTCTTTCTAGTTCTTCCATGTGAGCTGCCGCCACAGCATGACGACTGACAGATGGGTGGTGTGGTTCCACAACTGGGAAATAAACTTGGACCCCTGAAGCAGTGAGAGCACCAGACTTTAACCACTAGGCCATCAGGGCTGACTCTGTTTTTATTTTCATTTTTTTTCAAATATTTTATTCAGGTCATAATGGTTTATGACATTGTGTAATTTCTGGTGTATTTTATTATTTATCAGTTTCTGTATAGACTGCATCGTGCTCACCACCAATAGTCTAATTTTTATCTGTCACCATATATATGTGCCTCTTTACCCCTTTGCGCCCCCCCACCTACTTCCCCTCTGGTAACCACTAATCTGTTCTCTTTATCCATGTGTTTGTTTATCTTCCACATATGAGTGAAATCATGCAGTGTTTGTCTTTCTCTGTCTGGCTTATTTTCCTTAATGTAATACCCTCAGGGTCCATCCATGTTGTCAGAAATAGTATGATTTTGTCTTTCTTAATGGCTGAGTAGTGTTCTATTGTATATAATTTTTTTGTTGTTTGTTTAATTTTTTTTTTTTTTTTTTGTGGGGAAGACCAGCCCTGAGCTAGCATCTGTTGCCAATCCTCCCCTTTTTGCTGAGGAAGACCGGCCCTGGGCTAACATCCGTGCCCATCTTCCTCCACTTTATATGGGACGCCGCCACGGCATGGCTGACAGGCAGTGCGTCGGCGGGCGCCCGGGATCCGAACTCGCGAACCCCGGGCTGCCAAGCGCGGACTAAACCGCTGCACCACCAGGCGGCCCCTGTTCTATTGTATATATATACCACGTCATCTTCATCCATTCATCAGTTGGTAGGCACTTGGGTTGCTTCCAGATTTTGGCTGTTGTGAATAACGCTGCAATGACATAGGGGTGCATAAATCTCTTTGGTTGTTGGTTTCACGTTCTTTGGATAAATTCCCAGTAGTGGGATAGCTGGATCATATGGTATTTCTATTTCTAATTTTTTGAGAAATCTCCAGTACTGTTTTCTGTAGTGGTTACATCAGTTTGCAGTCCTACCAGCAGTGTATGAGGGTTCCCTATTCTTCACATCATTTCCAACATTTGTTATTTTTTGTCTTGTTAATTATAGCCATTCTGACAGGTGTAAGACAGTATCTTATTGTACTTTTGATTGGCGTTTCCCTAATAATTAGTGATGTTGAGCATCTTTTCCTGTGTGTGTTGGCCATCTGCATATCTTCTTTGGAAAAATGTCTGTTCATATCCTCTGAATTTTGATCAGGTTGTTTGTTTTTTTGTTGTTGAGTTGTATGAGTTCTTTATATATTTTGGAAATTAACCCCTTGTCAGATATGTCATTTGCAAATATTTTCTCCCAGTTGGAGGATTGTCTTCATTTTGTTCATGGTTTCCATTGCCTTGCAGAAGCTCTTTAGTCTGATATAGTCCCACTGGTTTATTTTTTGTTTTGTTTGCATGCCTGAGTAGACGTGGTATTTGAAAAGACTCTGCTAAGACCAGTGTCAGAGTGTACTGCTTATATTTTCTTCTAGGAGTTTTATGGTTTCAGGTATTACATTCAAGTCTTCAATCCATTTTGAGTTAATTTTTGTGTATGGTGTGAGATAATGATCTATTTTCATTCTTTTGCACGTGGCTGTTCAGTTTTCCCAACACCACTTACTGAAGAGATTTTCCTTTCTCCACTGTATGTTCTTGGCTCCTTTGTCAAAGATTAGCCATACATAGATGTATGGTTTTATTTCTGGGCTTTCAGTTCTGTTCCATTGATCTGTGTGTCTGTTTTTGTGTCAATACCATGCTGTTTTGATTACTATAGCTTTGTAATATATTTTGAAGTCAGGGATTGTGATGCCTCCAGCTTTGTTCCTTTTTCTCAGGATTGCTTTGGCTATTTGGGGTCTTTTGTTGTTTCATATAAATTTTAGGATTCTTTGTACCATTTCCATGAAGAATGTCATTGGGATTGTGATTGGGATTACATTGAATCTGTAGATTGCTAATATGGACATTTTAACTATGTTTATTCTTCCAGTCCATGTGCATAGAATATCTTTCCATTTCTTTATGTCATCTTTGATTTCTTTCAATAATGTTTTATAGTTTTCAGTGTGTAGATCTTTCACCTCCTGGGTTAAATATATTCCTAGATATTTTATTGTTTTTGTTGTGATTGTAAATGGGATTGTATTCTTGAGTTCTCTTCCTGCTAGTTCATTATTAGTGTATAGAAATGCAATTGATTTTTGTAAGTTGATTTTTTACCCTGCAACTTTGCTATAGTTGTTGATTATTTCTAATGGTTTTATGGTGGATTCTTTAGGGTTTTCTATATATAGGATCATGTCATCTGCAAACAGTGAGTTTCACTTCTTCCTTTCCAATTTGGATACCTTTTATTTCTTTTTCTTGCCTAATTGCTCCTGCCAAAACCTCCAGTACTGTGTTGAATAGGAGTGGCAAGAGTTGGCACACTTGTCTTGTTCCTGTTCTCAGACAAATGGCTTTCAGTTTTTCAACATTAAATATGATGTTGACTGTGGGTTTGTCATTTATGGCCTTTATTATGTTGAGGAACTTTCCTTCTATACCCATTTTGTTGAGAGTTTTTATCATAAATGGATATTGGATCTTGTCATATACTTTCTCTGCATCTATTGAGATGATCGTGTGATTTTTATTCCTCATTTTGTTAATACGATGTATCACATTGATTGATTTGCAGATGTTGAACCATCCCTGCATCCCTGGAATAAATCCCACTTGATTGTGGTGTATGATCCTTTTTTTTTTTTTGGTGAGGAAGATTGGCCGTGAGCTAACATCCATTGCCAATCTTCCTCTTTTTTCTTGAGGAAGATTGGCCCTGAGCTAACATCTGTGCCAGTCTTCCTCTATTTTATATGTGGGTCACTGCCACAGCATGGCTTGATGAGTGGTGTAGGTCTGTGCCCAGGATCTGAACCCGTGAACCTGCGTCACTGAAGTGGAACGCACTGACCTTAACCACTATGCCACCGGGCTGGCCTCTGGTGTGTGAACCTTTTAGTATATTGCTGTATTTGGTTTGCTGATATTTTGTTGAGGATTTTTGTGTCAATATTCATCAGTGATATTGGCCTGTAATTTTCCTTCTTTGTGCGTCCTTGTCTGGTTTTGGTCTCAGGGTGATGTTGGCTTCACAGAATGAATTAGGAAGTATTCTGTCTTCTTTGATTTTTGGAATAGTTTGAGAAGGATAGGTATTAAATCTTCTTTGAATGTTTGGTAGAGTTCTCCAGAGAAGCCATCTGGTCCTGGACTTTTGTTTTTTGGGGGAGAGGTTTTTGATTACTGTTTCAGTCTCTTTACTTGTGATTGCTCTATTCATATTCTCTATTTCTTCTTGATTCAGTTTTGGGAGGTTGTATGAGTCTAAGAATTTATCCATTTCTTCCAGGTTATCCAATTTGTTGGCATATCGTTTTTCATAGTATTCTCTAATAATCCTTTGTATTTCTGTGGTATTGATTGTAATTTCTCCTCTTTAATTTCTAATTTTATTTAAGTCTTCCCTTTTTTTTTTGTTAGTGAGTCTGACTAAGGGTTTGTCAGTTTTGTTTATCTTCTCAAAGAACCAGCTCTTAGTTTCATTGATCCTTTCTACTGTTTTTTTTTTTTTTGGTCTCTCTTTAATTTATTTCTGCTCTAATTTTTATTATTTTCCTCCTTCTACTGACTTTGGGCTTTGTCTATTTTTCCTTTTCTAGTTCTGTTAGGTGTAGTTTAAGAGTACTTATCTTTTTTCTTGTTTGTTGAGGTGGGCCTGTATTACTATGAATTTCCCTCTTAGAACTGCTTTTGCTGCATCCCGTAAGAGTTGGTATGATGTATATTCATTTTCATTTGTCTCCAGGTATTTTTTGATTTTTCCTTTGATTTTTTTCATTGATCCAGTGGTTGTTCAGTAGCATGTTGTTTAGTCTCCACATATTTGTGACTTTTCCAACTCTATTCTTGTAGTTGATTTCTAACTTCATAGCATTGTGGTCGGAAAAGATGCTTGATAGGATTTCAGTCCTCTGAAATTTATTGTGGCTTGCCTTGTTTCCCAACATATGGTCTAACTTGAGAATGTTCCATGTGCACTTGAGGAGAACGTGTATTCTGCTGTTTTTGGATAGACTGTTCTCTATATATCTATTCAGTACATATGGTCTATTGTTTCACTTAAGGCCATTGTTTCCTTGTTGACTTTCTGTCTGGAGGATCTATCCATTCATGTAAGTGTTGTTGAGGTCCCCTACTATTATTGTGTTGCTGTTAATTTCTCCCTTTATGTCTGTTAGTATTTGCTTTATATACTTTGGTGCTCCTGTGTTAGGTGTGTATGTATTCATAAGTGTTATGTCCTCTTGGTGGAGTGTCCCTTTTATCATTACATACTGCCCCTCTTTGTCTCTCACTGCCTTTTTTATCTTGAAATCTGCTTTGTCGGATACAAGTATGGCAACAGCTGCCTTCTTTTGCTTGCCATTTGCTTGGAGTAGCATCTTCCATCTCTTTGCTCTGAGCCTGTGTTTGTCTTTAGAGCTGAGATATGTTTCCTGGAGGCAGCATATTGTTGGGTCTTGATTTTTAATTGATCCAGCCACTCTGTGTCTTTTGACTGGAGAATTCAATCCATTTATATGTAGAGTGATTATTGATATATGAGGGCATAATGTTGCCATTTTTTCTTGTTTTCCAGTTGTCCTTATTCCTCTTGTTTCTCTTCCTTTGTATTCGTGACTGCCATTTTAGTTTGGTGGTTTTGCATGATGGTTTTCTCATTATTTATGATTTGTGGCTCTGCTCTGATTTTTTATTTAGTGGTTACCATGAGTTTTGTATAAAAGATCTTGTAGATGAGATAGTCCATTTTCTCATGGCTTCTTGTCTCCATTAACCTAAGCAAGTTCCATCCCTTTTCTCTTCCCTAAGTTATTGTCACAAATTATTCTGTTTTATGTTGTGAGTTTGTGATTAAAACAAAGTGTGTATAATTATTTTTCATGTTTTCCTTCCTTTCATACTGTAATCAAGTAGTTCCTAACCTATTCTGATAGAAAGCTCTAATTTTCTGATTTTGTTTGTCTGTTTATCTCCTTGCTCAAGGCTTTGTAAACCTTTGCCTTTTTTTTCAGGTACTAGGGCATCCTTGATCATTTCTTGTAAGGGGTGTCTAGTGTCAGTGAACTCTCTCAGCTTTTGTTTATGTGGGAAAGTTTTTATTTCTCCACTGTATCTGAAGGATAGTTTTGCTGGATAGAGTATTCTTGGCTGGAAATTTTTGTGTTTCAGTATTTTGAATATATCATTCCAGTCTCTCCTAGCCTGTAAAGTTTCTGTTGAGAAATCCACTGAAAGCCTGATAGGGGTTCCTTTGTAGATTATTCTCTTCTGCTTTTCTGTCCTTAGTATTTTTCCTTTGTCATTGACTTTTGCCAGTTTTACTGTTATATTCCTTGGAGAAGGTCTTTTTGCACTGATGTAATTAGGAGTTCTGTTGTCTTCATATACTTGTAAGTCCAGTTCCTTTTCCAGGTTTGGGAAGTTCTCAGCTGTTGTTTCTTTGAATAAAACTCTCTGTTCCTTCATCCCTCCCTTCTCCCTCTGGAATACCTATAATTCTTATGTTGCATTTCCTAATTGAATTGGGTATTTCTTGAAGAATTTCTTCATTTTTTTAAAAGTCTTAATTGTCTGTCCCCCTCCATCTGAAGCATTTCTATATTTCTGTCCTCTAGATTACTAATTCTGTCCTCCATAATGTCAGCTCTGTTTTTTAAGGTTTCTAGATTGTTTTTTATCTCATTCATTATGTTCTTCATCTCCAGAACTTCTGTTTGTCTTTTTTTTTTTTAGAATTTCAACCTTCTTTTGTGAAGAATTCCTTCTGCTAGTTAATTTTATTCCTGAGTTCATTGAACTGTCTTTCTGAGTTTTCTTGTAACTCGCTGAGTTTGTTCGTGACAGCTATTATAAGTGTCTGTCATTTAGATTTTACATTTCTGTGGGTTCATGATTGATTTCTGGAGACTTGTCATTTTGCTTCTGCTCTGCAGTGTTGATGTAGTTCTTCATGGTGTTTGTGAAGTGATCCTTTGCTGGTGCATAGTGGTAGTATCTGGCCTCAGATTCCACCTGCCACCACTGTGAGGGGGGCAGGAGCTGTGTTTTCTGAACCTGCCATGTCTGCCAGAAGCTGTGCCAATGGGGCTCATCTGCATTTGTCCACTGGCCGCAGCCACTTGACAAGTCACATCTGCACGTACAGGTGCTCTGGTGCGGATCTGCTGCCTTGGCCGGGAATTGGCCAAGCTGGTGTGCTAGGCGTGGGGGTAGGGGTGCTTTCTTTTGCATGCATAGGCTTCCTCCTGGGAGGTTTTCCTGGGCCATTGCACTTGGTGGGGGCACCATGGTCATGCATTCGCTGAGCTGCACCACCCCATGTGGAGTGTTCCTATGGGCTGGGTTGCAACTCCGAAAGTGAAAGCATTCACACACAGGCCTGTCTGCTCCCCCACCTCCTCTTACAGTCGCATGCTGGCTACTTTGTGAGGACCCACGACGTAGATCACTGTCGCTGGGAAGGGGGAGGGGATCCACTCACCTCCTTTCACTGCTTCCCAGGGATCTAGGACTCCCATCTTCAGATGTATGGCTGTGTGGATCTCTCAGATGTCCTGTTATGCTTTGTAGGGAATCCTCTGTTGGTTAATGAATGACTGTTTGGTTGTAAGTTAGTGGGGAGAGACTGAGGGAACAGCTCATTCTGCCATGATACTGATGTCACTGTATGTTGAATTATTGATAAAATTTTTAATGTCTTTCTTAACTCATACTGTGAGGTCACGTTCTTGATACTTGTTTGATTGGATATACCTTCTTTAAGCTTGGGAACCAGTAGTTATCTCCTTGCTTATGTAACCATCTATACATATCATGTACACAAAATTGCTAATAGGCATAAATACATATACATGTTAAAATTCTCAGGGATGGGAGTTTGTAGCTCAAATAGATTCTTATTAGTGGCTGTATTATATTACATGGTGTGGATACATGGTAATATGTTCACCTGTTCTCCTGCTTTTGGTTATTTGCTTGGTTTTCTGTCATTTGCAACTTTGAAGAATGCTGTGGTATACATCTCTATTTGGTTTATATTATCTTTGTTTCTTTCTTTAAATTTTCAGTTTTCTCTTTTGAACTTTAACAGTTGGAGACCATATCACTGAGTGGTCAGTTCTGACTAATTGTCTTCCTTAGTGTTTTTGCCATTTTAAACTTGGGGACCATTCAGCCTTATCTAGAATGTCTTGGTTTGGAAAGCAGTTGTCATTTGGTCACACCAGTTCAGAGCATACCTACTGTCTATAACTCAGAGAAATGGCTCAGAGAAAAGTAACAGATCAAAAGAAATAATGAAGCCAGGAAAGCCAAAAGTAGACATGTTTTTGAGCAGATGATGGTAATGTTAAATTTACAGTAAAGCAAAAAAACTCCAAGGGCATATATAGATCAAATAAAGATCTTTTTAAAGTTTTTAACTCAAAAACAAGGATAAAAAGTTAAAAGGTTGGTCAGGAGAGGATGAGGTTGCATATACCATGCACAGTCAGTTTCTGAGGGAGATTCTCCACAGCCACTTGTGATCAGGATTGGCTAATTGCACAAACTGTGTGCATGGTACAAAGCATAGAATCTTGGGGTTAGCATTATGTGCAAGCCCCAGGAGTGAGGCTTATAATGTGGGAGTTTGGGAATAGATGAAATCAGAGGATGCTGCTTGGAAGAGAAAGATGTAGTGACTTTAAGTTGGGGAAATTGCTGATATGTTTCATTATTTAAAGCTGAAAGATTTTACTTGTCTGGCTAAACTTTGAAACAGTAGAAACTTGTTTGCTGACTATCAGAATGTCAGAGGATTTGGATATGGCTCATTGTCTACGTGACATCATTTGTGCCTTCTAATCCACCTTGGGATTGTTTTGATCAGGGAGACTGCTTCTTTTGATATAAACAAATACGTTTGTGTGCTGAGAGCTGGAGGAGATAAAATTGAAAGGCATTCTACAGTGTAGCACGTTTCCAACATGTTTTTACAGGGGCAGCAAATATTGCCTTATTGCAATTCTGTTGTGTTGCACTTTTTCCAGTTTGAGAATGCTAAACTGTAGAGCTTTACCAGTCTGTGCTCTGGTTGTATTTGCTGATGGTGAAGATACTCCTTCCAAGAAGCAGTGTCAAGGCCGTTGGGTAATATTCTAGCTCAGTCACAATTTTAAATTCCTTGATTGTATCGCCTAGACATGAGCTTCTTCACCTGAGGATCTCCAAGCACAACTTAGGAATGATCTTCCCCACTTTTTCATGAGTAAGGTTATAATGCCCAAAAGAGTTGGTCACAACAGTTTTAAAATGGCAGTTGGCTGTCTTAAGTATAATTTGCTGTTTGAAATTGGCCACTTAAATCCTCAAGATGAGGGAAGTGACCAGGTGGCAGCAGCAGGCAGGATATCTTGTCATAGTAACCTCTGGGGGTGCACAGTGGAGGTAGTGGTTGTCAGAAGTTCTGCTCATCAAGAGTGGCAGGATCTGCTCCCTTGTTTTCGAGCCTTTGGGGTCCATGTTTCACACTCAGACTATAACAGCTTTCTAACTTACAATAGGCTTACTTCTGTTTTGTGTCTTTGCATCAGATAAGTATAGTTGTTATATGATTTAGTAGTTTTATTTGTAATTTTTTCCCTTAATTTTACCCGGGATATCTAGGATCTCATGTGTATGTGGAATCTGAGCTTTGCATACATAACAATATGGAAAGAACATGGATTTGGGAATTAAATATTCCTGGGTTCAAATCCTCTTTAGGCCACTCACATGCTCTGTGACCTTGATATAGATTTATAATTTCTCTGAGTCTTAGTCTCCCCACCTACAAAATAATAAAAACAGAACCTTTCTAATGGGGTTGCTGTACAAATTACATTGTTTATATAAAGCACCCAATACAGTGACTGGCCCATAGAAGGCAATCAAGGGTAGCTGTTGCTGTTATCCCTACTACTTGCTCTAAACGATGACTCGCATGTATGCATGCTGTTAGCATCTCCATGCTCTCTGAAGATGATGGCACTTGTGTTGCAAATTATCATTCCAAATCAGTATTTAGTCGTTTATCTTCATGCATACTGAGCCTGCCTTGACTGTGATTCTCACTTTTTACTGAGGGTAGCTGTTTTTTATTTCTTATGCATCATTTTTTGTTTGAGCTGGTCAGTTCATCAGCCACTGTTCCATTTGCATTTAATTCAGAATTAGATAAGTCAACCGACTTTGTGCATTCTGCTGATATACCATATCTATCTGAATTTCAAATTGCCTTTTATAGAAGATGTTCTAGGGATATCTGAGAGGCTAGGAAAAAGTCCATGATTGGAGAGCAACTCCAATAAAAAATAAGAAACTTTAGTGCCCATGGATTAGCTGTAAGGAGGTTGCATTGGTGAGCACAGATATTTTAAGAATCACAGATTGTCAAATCAGGATTCCCTGTGTCTTCAGTGTAACTCCTTTTATAATTAGATCCTTTATCTTTACCATGTGAGTCACAGAAAAGTTGGGTTTAATTCATTTTGGCTATTTATCATATGAAGTTGAATAAAAACAAGCAGCCTAGTATTTAATTTTGTGAAATACGGGTTGAATTTTGGTAATGATTATACCACCATATATTTGATTGGTATGTTGCAGCTTGAGTGCTTGGCATCCATTCTTCCAGTTTATCTTCACTACATCCCTGAAGGTAGGCAGGAAAGATTGCTTTTTCCCTCCCACTGTGTTTTATAGATTAAGAAACTGAGGAGTAAAGAAATGGAGTATCATAACCAAGCTGAAGGAGATAGATTCTGTCTGTCCGAGTAGGAAAAATGGAACTAGAATCTAGTTGTCTTGCTTTGCCTCCAAAGTTTTCCATTCTGAGAGATTTGGGCTCAGTTAAATTGAACAAATTCACAGTACTTGTTAACCATTCATTGTAAAGATTTTAAAGTGAAAAAGTTGGTATTTTATTTTAATCAATTTTCTATTGTAACATCTGTATAATGCTAATACATGGACAAAAATAGTAATATTGTACTAAGCCTTATTGTTTAATATTTGTATATTTCAAATGTTTAAAATAAGAAAATTTTTATCTATAATATTGCAAATAAATAGCTATTGTTAAATACAGAAACAAAACCTTTCTGTCAACAAAGAGGAAAATATTTGTAGCTAGGTATTGGTATTGAAATTAATTTGATTTCAAGTTGATATTTAATATAAAATAACTTTTTAAAAACCTGATATTTAGTGAACATTAGGTTTCATTTCTAATTACTCCCTTAGCCTCCATAATCTAGAATTACCCAGTTGGGGTTTCAAATCTTGGATGTTTTTAGGACTGCTGTACACTGAAGATTAATTTGTCAGAACCAAATACTAGGACACTTTTCCATTGGGTGTTATTACCATAAAAACAGTGTGCCAGTTTCTTTTTGTCTCCTCATTCTGAGCACTTACATAGCAACACATGGTTTAAGAGAGTAATACATTTCAGGGAAAGATTTTTTTTTTTTTAGACAAATAGCATTTCTGTTTAATCTGTAGGACACAGGTAAATATTTTAAGGAATGCTTACATTGTTGAACACCAGCCATAATACCAGAATACACCAGACAGATGCTTTCAGGTTTTTATGCAGAAACCTTCTGATGTGTGACAGATTGTTTATATTATTCTCTTAATGTATTTATTAAATTTTAAATACTTGTATTAAAACATACCACTGAGCAATGCGTTAGAATAATTCTAGTTCTCTGTTTGTCATTGACTTCACTGGGTTAATTTAGAAAGAAGGGTTCCTTCTAATTTACTTCAATTACCTAAAGCCAAATTTTCCACTCCATAATTTCCTCACTTGATTCTCTTTTTGTCTGTTTGGAAGCTTATTTGCAATTTTGCAGTTTTTTGTTTGTGTTTTATGGCCTCTCAGTGTTTTTTTTTTTCCTGTAGATTTCTCTTTTCTTTCTGTCCTACACTGCAGGCATCATATTTTTCTCACCTGTAGCAATTCTTCCTTTGATATGTCTTTCAACTTCTCTTTTTATCCAGTCCCACTCCTGTCATGTGGAAGTTCATCCTCTCTGATAGGATTTAGTTTGTTTCCTCCTCCAAACTGTTCATGTCACTCTTTTTTTGTTATGTTATTTCTCTACCCATAAGCTCTCCTTGATTTGGTTATCTTCTGCAGGAAGAATAGCTGCACATTCATTTCTCCTACATACACTGCCTCTGCTCACTCAGTCTCATGGTTTCACAAAAATGATGATTCCCAGAGTGATGAGCCAGACTCACTCCACTAAACAGCATCCTCCTGTTTCCACCTGCCTTTTGGCTTATTAGTTATATCTGCCCAGATGTACCACAGGTGGCTCAAGGCCAACATGTCCATTCTAGCCTCTGCGTTTTCTCATCTTTTTTGTGTCATCAGGCTCTTGTGAGGATCAACTATGATAATACATATATAAGTCCTGGATAATAATTGTTCAGGATGTATTTGTGAAAGGGTATAAGGTTAATGATGGACAGGGCTAAGCATAACACAAGTTTGAAATTTCTGTTCTGATCAGAGAAAAACTGATTCATTTATTCAGTCATTCATTCAACAAATATTGAATGCTTTCAAGGTTCAGTACATTACAATATTCCCCACATTGCTCCTGAGGATTCAGCAGTTAATAGAAAAGGTAAAGTCCCTTTCCTTCTGGAGCTCCCTTTCTGGTGTGGGAAAACTGATAATGAACAAACAAGAAATGTATTTAATATATTCTGAGATAGAAAGTGTTTCACATTTCTGATTTATATCAGAAAATGGGAAGCATTTTTTAAAAAACAGCTTTGTATTTTTGCTTTAGCTCAGGGCCAGTCTTCCTCACCAAAAAATAAATAAAAATTAAAATAATAAAAATAGCTTTGTAATCTATATACCTTGAAGTTTATCCATTTTAAGTTTACAGTTAAACAATGTTTAGTAAATTTACAGAATAGTGCAAACATCACCACATTCAGCTTTAGAATATTTCCATCACCCCAAAAATATCCTTTGTGTCCATTTGTAGTCAGTCTCCAATTCCTACAAGGCCCAAGTGACCGTTTATGCGCTTTTTGCCTTTTCTGGGCATTTCATTTAAATAGAATCATATGATATGTAGTCTTTTGTATCTGACTTCTTTTACTTAGCATAATGTTTTTGAGGTTTATCCATGTTGTAGCATGCATCAGTAGTTCATTCCTTTTTATTGCTGAATTCTATCCCATTTTATCGATATGTGTTATGTTTATCCATTCAGTAGTTGGTGGGTATTTGGATTGTTTGTATTTTTTGGTTATCATGAATAATACTGCTGTGAACATTTGTGTACAAGGCTGTATGTGGACATATGTTTTCATTTGGGGTTGGGGTAGATATCTAAGAGTAGAATTTCTGGGTCATAGGGTAAATTTATGTTTAACTTTTTAAGAAACTGTAAACTGTTTTCCAAAGTGACTGTACCATTTTCTATTACCACTAGCAATCTCTGAGGGTTTCATTTTCTCTGTATTTCTGGCAAACTGGATATTGTTATTCTGATGGGTGAGAAATGGTATCTTATCGTAGTTTTGACTTGCATTTCCCTAATGGCTAATGTTGTTCAGCATCTTTTCAAATGCTTACTGGCTGTTCATATATCTTTTTTGGTAAAATGTCTATTCAAATCTTTTGTCTAGTTTTTTATTGGGTTGTTTGCCTTCTTGTTGAGTTGTAAAAGTTCTTTATGTATTCTGTATATAAGACCTTTAAAAGGGATATGATTTGCAAATATTTTCTCCCAGTGTCTGGCTGTTGTTTTCGTTTTCTTAATATGTCTTTTGAAGTAGAGAAACTTTTAATTTTGATGTCCAGTTTACCCATTTTTTTTCCTTTATGGCTTGTACTTTTGGTGTCATATTTAAGAACTCTTTACCTAACTCAGTGTCACTGTGTTTTCTTCTAAGAGTTTTATAATTTTAGGCCTTTTGTTTAGACGTATGGTCCATTTTGAATTAATTTTTGTGTGTGGTATAAGGTAAAAGTCTAAATTAATCTTTTTGCCTGTAGACGTGCAGTTGTTCCAATATTTGTTGAAAAGATTGTTGTTTCCTTCATTGAATTGCCTTGGCATACTTGTCAAAAATCAATATAATGAAAGTATAAGGGAAAACTTTTGGACTCTCAATCCTGTTGCATTGATCTGTATTCCTGTCTTTATGTCAATACCACATTGGTTTGATTATTATAGTTTTATAGTAAGTTTTACAAGTGGGAAGTGTGAGTCCTTTAACTTTGTTCTTTTTCAAAATTTTTTTGTCTATTCTGGATCCTTTGCATTTTCACGTAAATTTTAGGATTAACTTGTCAAAGAAATTGGGAAACATAATTCATAACTTCTTATAACTATCATTGGCAGTTTTTTTCTTTCATAGTGGTGTTGCACTGAATAATATCTTAGATTTAGTGAAATACAGTAAAATATCAAGTGATGATACATACAAAGGAGATAAATAATGCAGCAAGAGAAATAGGAAGTTCTGAAGTTGGTGTTGCATTGCTGTTTTATAAAGAGTGATGAAAGAAGCTCTTCTCCATAAGGTGACTTTTGAACAGAGACTTGAAGGTGAGGAAATGAACCATGGTGATCATCTGGAAAGTAGTCCTATTAGAGGAGAAGAGCAAGTTCAAAGGCTCTGAATTAGGAACACATTGGGTTTTTTTAGGAACAAAGATGAGATCATGGAAAACATAAAAAAAAAAACCCAAGTTGAATTTCTGGAGATGAAAACTTCAATATCTGGGATGAAATATACACCGGATGGGATTAACATTGAAAAAAAATTAGTAAACTTGAAAATGTAGCAATTTAATTACTTAAATGCCTTTAAGTGATAACTGACATTTTGAACAAAAGTATTAATATCGTATTCTGGAGTTTGTAACATATGTGTAAATAAAATGAATGACAACAGTAGTGTAAAGGCTTGGAGGGAAGAAAGGGAAGTGTATTATTATATTTTTGTAAGGTTTTATACTATATAAGAAGTGGTATAATATCATTTGAAGGTAGACTGTGATAAGTTAAAGATGTATACTCTAACTAAAGCAACCACTAAAATAACAAAACAGAGTTATGAGTAATAAGCCAATAAAAGAGATAAAATAAAATCATAAAGATTTCCCAATTAATCCAAAAATAGGCAGAAGAGGAGGAAAGGAGGATCAAAGAACAGATGGGAAAAATATAAAACCAATAGCAAAATGGTAGATTTTACCACGACCATATTAATAATCACACTAAATGTAAATGGTCTAAAAGTCAATTTAAAAGACAGAGATTAAATAGTCTAAACATCCCAATTAAAAGAGATTGTCAGATTGGATAAAAAAAAATAAGGCCAAACTATACAATGCCTACAAGAAATCTACTTTAACTATAAAGACCTGAATAGGTTAGAAGTAAAAGGATAAAAAATATAAGCCATGAAGACATTAATTGAAAGAAAACTGGAATGACTATGTTAATATCATATAAAGTAGATTACTGAGCAAAGCATAAAGAGAATCATTTTATAATATTAAAGGATCAATTCATCAAAGGGATGTAAGAGTCCTAATCTAATCTTGCACCTAATAATAGAACTTCAAAATACATGAAGAAAGAGTGATAGAACTGAAAGGAGAAATAGATAAATCTGCAATTATAGTGGGAGAATTCAACACCTCTCTCAATCAGTGATATAACTAGACAGAAAACTATCAAGAATTACAGAAGACTTGAACAACTGTATTGACCAATTTTGACTTAATTGGTATTTATGGAACACTCCACCTAACAACAGTAGAATCGACATTCTTTTCAAGTACAACAGAACACTTACCAAGGTAGGACACATTTTGGGTCATAAAACCAGTCTCAATAAAATTGAAAGAATTCATATCATACAAAGTATGTTTTTTGACTACACTGTAATTAAATTTGAAGTCAATAATAGAAACATATCTAGAAAAACCACAAAGTATTAAAAAAACATACATACTTCTAAATAACCCATGAGTCAAAAAAGAGATAAAAAAGGAAGTAAGAAAGCATTTGACCTGAATAAAAATGAAAACACAATGTTTTAGAATGTGTGGGATGCAACTAAAGCAGTATTTAGAGGGAGACTTATACACTGTCTATATTAGGAAAGAAGAATGACCTCAATGACCTCCAAATCCACCTTAAGAAAATAGAAAAAGAAGAGCAAATGAATTCCAAAGAAATAGAAGAAAGGAAATAATAAAGATCAGAGCAGAAATCAATGAAACAGAAAAACTAAATAGAAAAATCAGTGAAATCAAAGCTTATCCTTTGAGATCAATAAAATTGATAAAATTCTAACCAGAATGATCAGGAGGAAAGAAAGAGAAGACACAAGTTTATGCTATCAGGAAAGAGAGAAGTGAATACAGATTTTATAGATATTAAAATGATAATAGAGGCATATTGAGGACAACTTTGTCAGTAAATTTGACAGCTGAGATGAAATAGACAAATTCCCTGAAAGACATTACCAGGGCTCACTCAAGAAGAAATAGATAGTCTAAACAGCCCTATATTTATTAAATAAATTTAATTTGTAGTTGAACATCTTTCCAGATCAAACTTCAGTCCTAGATGGCTTCACTGGTAAACTTTGTCACATTTAAGGATGAGTTTGTGCCAAATCTATACAAATATTTCCTGAAAATTAAAAACAGACTTAAATATTTATAATACCTCTTTTCTATGACCTGTACCAGTAGATAACCAAATCAAGAAGTATCTCTTTATAAAATTATTTTAACTAGTAAATGAAGAAATGATGGAAATACAACAGAATGTTAGAATATCAACGTTTGCAACTAGAATTGAATAGATACAGGTATTAAACAGCTGCTAAGATCACAAAAAATATGTTTAACCAGACATGATGTGCTTCTTCCAATCTTGCCAAACACTGCCTATGGTCTTGCCAAAGGGATTCAACCTGAATCTTAATTAAGCCTCTGAATCCAGCTGCCAATTTGCAATAAATACAGGCAAATATGTTGAAATGCACCATGCAGTCAACAAAATCCAGACTGTGGGAAACTCTGGAAGTCAGATGAACCAGGTTCTTCAACAGATAAATTTTAAAGAAATGAAGGGATTGCGGTGGGAGGAGAATCTGTAGATTAGGATAGATTTAAAAGACATCAAAAAATTTTTAAGTGGACAATATTAAACTATAGTGTCTAAGAATGTACACATGGGTGATAAAACTAGAAAGAAACATCAAGGAACTGATTACAGTAAAAGGATAATGGTTACTTGTGGTGGGAGAGAGGGGGGCTGTGGTTGGGATGATCTTCTGGGCTGGCTGGAAAAGTTCTACTTCTTGACCTGGGAAGTATTCATCTTATAATAATTTGTTAAGCTGTACATTTGATTTGTGTGTTTTTCTGTATTTGTGTGTTTACAATAAAAACATTTTTTAAAAATTCATCAGAACAGCAGAATAACAGAATGGATGTTGCCAAAAAAACAAACTAGGAATCTGCAAACCAATGGCAAGGAAAATCTCCGGCAACATACAACAAAATTACAGATGGAAATTATCAGAGAATTATTAGAAAATACAGAGGACATATTCAGGGGATCCAGTATCTGCTTAGTAGGAAATAAAAATGAAAATAGATAGTTAGAAATAATAGAAAAAATAATTCTGTGTTATAAAACGTTAGACTGGAAGGGCCCCCTAAGTGTCAGACAAAATAACCAAAACTATCTGTTCACATTACATACACACATCTATGTACAAATATATACATATAAATGTACAGGTCTTATAATGGAAATAGAATCACATTATATATATATATTTATGAGACTTAATTTTTTCACTTTTATACTCCTAAATTATCAGAATATTTACAAACATTGTTATTTACAAAATCTTAGGAGCCGGCATAGTGGTTAAGTTCGCATGGTCCGCTTTGGCGGCCTTGGGTTCGCAGGTTCAGATTCCGGGCACAGACAAATGCACCGCTTGTCAAGCCATGCTGTGGCGGCATCCCATATAAGGTAGAGGAAGATGGGCATGGATGTTAGCCCAGGGCCAGTCTTCCTCAGCAAAAAAGAGGAGGATTGGCAATGGATGTTAGCTCAGGGTTAGTCTTCCTCTCTCTCTCTCTCTCTCTCTCTCTCTCTCTCTCACACACACACACACACACACACACACACACACACACACACACACACACACACAATCTTAAATGTAAATCTTGTGTTTTCTCAATCGCTAACAATTTTAAACTGAATGAACAGTCATGTCATCATATGGATGCACATTAATTTTTACTATATTGGACATATGCCCTTAACTTTTAATTACCATTAAAAGCCCTTAGTGAAGTATACTAATTGTCAACTATATCTTCAATTGTCCGAGTACATTTGTTAAAGAGGAATTTTTGCTTTTCAGCAAAATTTTTCCATTTATACTCTTACCTATATGTCAGATAAATCTGATTTTCTTCCCACATCCTCGCTAACATTAAATATTAATTTTTTTGGTTTTCAGTTTAATATATGAAAAAGGTCTCTGGTGATTTTAACAAAAGCATCATAGAGATACTTTACTTGGTTCTGATTGTGCAGCTATCATGTTCATGGGCTTTCAGAGGAAGTATTTATTTGTTGGACTGGCGTATATCGTGTTACCTATTTAAAATGACAACTCTGCCTACAGTTAGTTCAGCAAGTATATATTAACCACCTTTTATGATGTGCTAGGTATTGTGCTGGACACCAGAACATATAGAAATGATCAAGACAGGATTGAACTCAGAAACCTCTATCATACCTAACGTCAGCATTTTTTCCAAGTAGGAATATATTTTTAGAGCCATTGAGACAAAACATTTTAAATTCATTTAGTATGCCAGAGATGCATTGTTCCCATAACATACCCATGTGGCTCTCCTCCAATATTTTTTTGCTAATCTTTTTTTTAAAGTAACTTTTTTAATCCTATGCCAGTGTAGCATGTTTTTATTCTCTGTGCAGTCTATCTGGTACTTACCTTTATTACATATCTATCAACTCTATATGTTGTCACTCCCCAGTTACCAAATATTTGGACTCTGAACTCTTTTTTTTTTTGTGAGGAAGACCAGCCCTGGGCTAACATCCGTTGCCAATCCTCCTCTTTTTTGCTGAGGAAGACTGGCCCTGGGCTAACATCCATGCCTGTCTTCCTCTACTTTATATGGGACGCCGCCACGGCATGGCTGACAGGCAGTGCGCCCCGGTGGCGGGCGCCTGGCATCCGAACCTGCGAACCCTGGGCTGCCAAGCGCGGACTAAACCGCTGTGCCACCGGGCGGCCCCCTGGACTCTGAACTCTTGATTCACTACTTCCAATAGCATACTTACTTGAATAGCCGTGGTCTGATTTGGTCTCTATCATGTTCAAGCCAACATTTAGTGAGAACCTACCATATGCCCAGACCCTTCCTGTGTTAGCACCCAGGAATAGAAAGGTAAATGGCCTATGATCTTTACCCTAGAGAGTTTAAACAGTGGTGGAAGAGAGAGATGAGTAAACTGATACAAGTTGAAAACTATGTCCATACAAAAACCTGCACTTGGATGTTTATAACAACTTTATTCATAATTGCCATAACTTGGAAGCAACAAGATGTCCTTCCATAGGTGAATGGATTAATAAACTGTGGTACATCCAGACAATTGAATATTATTCAGTGCTAAAAAGAAATGAGCTATCAAGCCATGAAAAGACATGAAAGAACCTTAAGTGTATATTGCTAAGTAAGAGAAGCCAATCTGAAAAGGCTACGTAGTGAATGATTCTGGCTATGTGACATTCTAGAAAAGGCAAAACTATGGAGACAGTAAACTAAGAATCAGTGGTTGTCAGTGGTTATGGGGGTGGGAGAGATGAATAGGCAGAGCACAGAGAATTTTAGGACAGTGAAACTACTCTGTATGATACTATAATGGTGAATACATGTCATTATACATTTGTCCAAACCCATAGAATGTGTGACACCAAGAGTGAACCCTTATGTAAACTATGGACTTTGGATGATAATATTGTGTAAATGTAGGTTCATCAATTGTAACAAATGTGCCACTCTGGTGGGGGATTTGATAATGGGGGAGGATGTGGGTATGAGGCGGCACAGGGAATGTGGGAAATCTCTGTACCTTCCTTTTAATTTCCTGTGAACCTAAAATTGTTATTTAGAAAAAGTCTTTATTAAAAAAACTATGCAAGTATGGAAATTACAATCTAAACTAAAACCCAATATGTTATGTTCATTCATTCCTCCTTATCATAAACCTCTTTAATCCTATTTGTCTGTGACATATGTCTCCAAGAATGACAAACTCTATATTCAACTGTGAAGATGAGTTTGGTTACTATAAATGCCATGTCCAATATGCAGATATGACAAATTCACATACACACCCTGCACTCTGTTCCTACCCAGTTACTCAATAACATGATCTTGGTACAGTCTTCCTTAGACTGGTTCCCATTCTTACTAGAATATCTTTTGAGACTTCAAAATAAACCTCATTACACTTTGCATTGCCGTTCTGAATGTTTTGAATAATCATATTCTTTTGGATTTTCACTCTTGGCATTATGCTAGATCTGTTCTTTCTGTATTACATCTGGCATGTTTTTATTGTAAAAGAATAGTATTAAAAATATTTATGAGAGGGGCCGGCTTGGTGGTGTAGTGGTTAAGTTTGTGTGCTCCACTTCGGCTGCCCAGGGTTCGCAGTTTCATGTCTGAGGCGTGGACCTACACACTGCTTACCAAGCCATGCTGTGACAAGTGTCCCACATATAAAGTAGAGGAAGGTCGGTGCAGATGTTAGCCCAGGGCTAACCTTCCTCAGCAAAAAGAGGAGGATTGGCAATAGAGGTTAGCTCAGGGCTAATCTTCCTCACCAAAAAAAAAAAATATATATATATATATATATTTATGAGAGGGAGACTATGTTACATGACATAAAAGCAACATACATTTATATAAAAACAATATACATCTATATAGAACTCTGTGTGTTGTCATTGTAAGCTCAGGCTTATATCTTACAAGAAAGGGTGTTACAAAAGGATCCTAAAATTGTTCAAGCATAGCGCTTTGATTTATGGGAAAAGTATCATTTATAAGAGCAGCACACTGCTGTGATCCTAAAGTGCTGGAGCCTGGAAACTCATTGCCTAGCAACCACATACTAACTCTGTCCCTTCCCTAGGCAACCTTTTCCAATCTCCAGTCCGTTCTGTATGTCTTGATATTTCATCTTTTTCAGCCGTAGAAATTTTAATGTTTTAGTGAAAGTTGCTTCTTATCTTTGTCATTATCTCCCATAACATCACATGACAAGAGATGTGTGTATTCTTAATTACTTTTGTTTCATTACAGTTTCTTTATCACAATACTGATTTTCTGCTGTTGAACACACATTGGTGGGATTGATATATTGAATCTCTAACAAGTGTTTGTTTTTACATTGATTAATATTTAGAAATTCTATTGATAAAAATAAAGAATATATTCTAGAAATTTATCAAACTTGATCTTTTCAAATTTAGTTTAATGTATTAATAAAGGTAACTGGTAGTTACATTTTAAAATTAGTATGTATTGATGATTTGCCTGATCTAATTTAATCATTACAACAGTCTATGAGGAGGTACAATTATTATTCCATTTTGTAGATGAGGTTACTGAGGCACAAGGTTAGATCAGCCTGTTGCAGGGTCACCTTTGATTACTAACACTTTATATTTACAACAGTGACTTTAAAGCTTTTTGCATGCAACCCATAGTAAGAAATACATTTTATATTGCACCCAATCCACCATTGTATTTGTATGTGTATATATGTATGTATATGCAGACACACCTATAGATAGACTGAAACAAGTACTGTTTGATAAAACAATACTTATTCCATACAATGCACACTATGTCTGTTCTAGTATATTTTAAAATAGTTGCTGATCCCAACTCTCCAAATAGATTTTATGATTTACCAATAGGATACAATCCGCAGTTCAAAGAGTACTGATTTGCAAAGTGCTGTTCATTACTTTTTAATTAATTATTTTATTTAATTTTAGTAATAACATTTTACAGGTAAAAGAAAGGTGGCTTCTTAGGAGAAGTCTTTCTCCAAGGCCACATAGCAAGTACATTATGAATCCAACATTTCCAACTCTGCCTGATTTCCATGTTCTTATACTTTTCTTCCCATTCTCCCACCCTACTAGCTCCAGCTGAAGGGAAAATAATTTTAAGCAAACTGTCATATCATGGCTTATTTGTGCAAGAATAAGCCAGGAAAATGCTTAAAGTCTTGTATTTAAAGTTAATTTTCATAATAATTATTGTTAAATAGAAGAAATACGTTAATTTAAGGTTTGCTAATTTACTTTTCTAAGTAAGTGAACTAAAGTCGTAATGTTTCAAAATTGAGCTTTTTCAAAGTGATTTTTATTTTCTTGCTTGTATAGGAGTAACCTTGTTCATTTAATATATTTAACTCTCATATTCAGAAACTAGAAAAGAACAATGAATTTTTTCATAGGCTTATGTTAACTAGAATCTTGTGTTTAGATGAGACATACTATTGTTATTCATACCATGACCATCAAAGTAATGACACTTACTGACAGTTTATCCATAGATTTTTTTCTTGGATATTTTTATAAATTGACATTTTCGTTGTGTCTATGTGTAGCCACCAAATATTAGAATCAGAGAGATATTTAGATGCAAAACAACAAAACCATACACACCACTGATGTGAATATATAATTTAATCTGGATGTTCATATTTTATTTAATGAAAAATAAAGGAAAAAGATGATTTAAAGAAAATTGTGAATGACAGTTAAAAGCAACTTCTGTAAATGGGACTAATATTAGTGTCATCTGGAAATTTTCTGTTGTGTTACTATTTACAACTAATAAGCTAATTACACATTTTATCCAACATTTGAGCACCTACTCTTTGCAGATAACTTATACATTGTCCCTGGCTTCAGGAAGCCCATACTCTTACTAGAGAGACCAGCATGAAGATAATAGGACTGTGTTAAATGTTGTAAAAGAGGTGTGAGGAAAGGACTCTGGGAAGTAGGGGGAGGGGGAATTTAATTGTCTTTGGAGGTGATAAAGAAGGATACTAAAAGAAGCAGAACCATGAACTATTTCATAAATAATTAGAATTCTGACTGGTAGAGAATACAGAGGAAGTTTTCCAAGCAGAAGGAACATGACATGAGAATGTGAAAATACATGGATATTCAGAAGATTGTAGATAGTTTTGTGTAGTGTAATCCTTGATATGTGAAGGGAAAACAATGGAAGTTCATTTTGTTTAGGTTTTCTATTTGTCAAGAATAGACTCTCTTGGTTATTATTTTAAGTAATGGAAGTTTGTTACACAGGGACCCAGTAAAATCTAAAATGTTCAGGCCTCCAAAAAGAGGCCTGGAGTTTGGAGTTGGTTCTGGTCCGGAGTGATTCTAGGAACTCCAGTGGCTTTAAATGTCAGAGTTCCTTGAGGCTCAGTCCTATAGCCCCTTTTCTTCATTACTTCATTGCCTCATTACTCTCTTTCTAGGTCATACCCATAGCTTCAGTATCTATATGACAGTGTTTACCAAATACATATCTCTGGTCTTGACTTTTCTTCTGACATTCAGAGTCACATATCCAGCTGCTAACTTGCCACCTCTAAATATAATATAATAAGCATAGTTGTTTTATAATCTGTCTGATAATTCCAAAAACTCAATTCTTTGAAGTCTGTTTTTGATGTTTGATGTTCTACTACTGGTTCTGCCCTGGTACCTCAGGTGCTTAGATATGTGGCTATATTGCTCATTGTTTTGAAATTTTATTTATGGAGATGCTTTGAGGCCTAGGATAGAAGAGCCTTCCTCTAGAGAGAATTTGCATTTACTTCTACCAGATCTGAGGGTATTAGTCTAGAACCACTTTCAACAAAACTAAAATTGAAGTTTTCTGGACTATACCAGGGATTCACATTGAACATCTAACTCAGACAAAGGCACTGCAATTGGTACCTTTAGGAAAAAGGCTCCCTGCTCCATCGCTCTTTAGCACTAGATCATCTCCTCAGTCCTGTGGGATAATGTGATTTACATCTAGTTTCCCTATATCCAGAGTGTAGCCCTTTCAGGTCCTAGTTTAATGTGGGAGTACCTCCTATTAGACTCTCCACTTGAGTGAGCTCTCACATCTGTCCCCCTATCCCAAAGAGGCTGTCAAAGCTGTGTTTTTGCCTAGATAAGAAATTGCCCTTAGAGAAAAAGCAGTTTAGGTCACTTAGCTTCTTTCTCTGGATTTTTGCTTTCTTTCAAAATTTGACTTGATAATTTCTTATCATATTGTTGGCTCTTTGATGCTTTTAAGAAACTGGGTTTTTGAGATATTTTATGCAGTAATTTTAGATATTTTCAGCAAGAAGATTTAAATAACTCAGACTGGAATAACCAAAAATGGAAAATTTCCTACTTATCTCCCTTGGATTGTCAAGGCACCTCAAAGCTGGCACTTTTAAAACTAGACTCCCAACCTCCTATGCTCTTCCAGCCTGGTCTTTCTGCAGTGCTTATCAGCTTATTTGTGCACATGAGAAATCCCTATGAACTCATCACCTAGTTCTTTTTATTTTTATTACTAAATATTTCTTTAATCTCTCCACCTTCATTGCTCCTAATCTGATCCATCATCTCTCATCAGTACAACTGTACTAGAATCTACACCTCCATTTTTAGGCTCCTATATTCTGTTCTTCACACTATAAACAAAATGACCTGTTAAAATTGATTTGATCATGCCATTGCCCTGCTTAAAATCCTTTAATAGCTTCCATAACTTTTAGAACAAACACCCAGATCCTTACTGTTGTTGACCAGGCCTCATAGGGTCTGATCTCTGCTGCCCCCAGCCACAGGGCCTTAATGGTATGTGTGTGTAATACATGACTAGAAAAGGCTGTCGGTTCTAGGTTATGAAGTTGCTTTTTATTTTTTTAAGCCTGTGGGGAACCACAAAAAATTCTTAAGCAGTGGAAGGGTATAATTATATCTGCTTTTGCAGCATTGATGATGGAGTGGAGAGGCAAGGCTGAGGAACCTGTGAAGATGAGAAATAGTGTGAGCCTGAGCCAGGAGAGTGGCAAAGGATGCATACAAGAAAAATTTTAGAAATAGATTTAGTGAAATTCAGCAGCTTACTGTATGTGGTTGGTAAGGGAAAAGGATAAGTCAAAGAAAGTTATAATGAAATATTTTACATGTAAATTTATCAAGCAGTTCCTATATATTGGACACTGTTATAGGCACTTTAGTATATTCTCTTCTATTCCTCACAATCACCGTATGAGATAGGTATTATTAGTATCCTCAGTTTTTCAGTAAAGGAAACACTGACATAGGGAGGTTAAATACTTTGCCCATTTCACACAGCTATCAAGTGATTGAGATAGGATCTCAAACCAGGCAATGTGATTTCAAACCTGTGCTATTTTTCACTTGAGAGATCCAGTGGATAGTAATGTGAGCTAATATATAAAACATAAGAAAGGGAGCAGACTTCGAGGAACAGGTGTGTATATGTCTGAAGATGAGTTTATTTCTGGACACCCAGGAAAAGATGCCCATAATCAGTCGGAAATGTAGGTGTGGACTTCCAAAGGGAGAGTGTAATTGGAGAACAAGGTAGGAGCATAATAGGAAGGAAGTGTTGCATCCTAGAGAAACTGAGCAGTCTCAGAATGTCAGGCATTGGTCCTATGAATAGGACCAACATGGTACATCAATTTATTTAGCCATTTATTCTCTCATTAAGTATTGTTTTAGCTCCTGTTTGCAAGACCATATACAGGATGTTGAGACCATATATAATGTCCATTAACAGCAGTGGTTAGTTTTGGATATCAGTGCCAATGTGGGTATCTTTATAAGGAATTTATTTTAATAACATTGTGAAGGGCAATCAAAATTTCTTATATATAGCTCATGGAAGGCAATTTTGTATAAGTCAGGACTGAGAAGTGGACATGTAAAAATATCCGCCTGAAACTTAGTTTAAACATTGCTGACTACACATTTGAGTGGCCTTCCCAAGTATAAACAGTTAAAGAAGGGATTTACTGTGACTTTTAATACCTTCTTCACTTGGAGGTGCAGTTTCTTCTTTCTTCCATCCTCAGGAGAGAGCTCTGTGTTTTTTGGCCTTTGGTGATGATACCATTATGCCTTGTCTTCTCTGAGAATGAGTAGGCTCTAGTAGATATTAGGCTGGTTATCCAGTAGATCAGGAGCTTACCCTTAAACTCTCAGGCAACTAACTGGCAAACGTATCCTGAAAGAGGTGGACTCTGACTGGTGGCTGAATTGCCCCAGGGACCTTCAGCCAGTTTTTGCCATGCTCACATTTGTACACATAGACACACAAACATTTATACTCACAGTTTGTTTGCTTCACTTTTCCCCATTTTACCTTTGTCTTAGTCTATGAATGCAAGTTTTATTTGACTATTTTTTCTGCGTCTGAGTGGTTGCCTTTTTTCTCCTAAACAAACACAGCTCCATGTCTAAAGAAGGATTGCATAGCAGAATGATTTTAAAGTTTCTGGAAGAATTTTGGCCAGAACCAAAAGCAGTACTAAATAATCAGCTGTTGATGATATTATTTTAAATGCCAATAGCAAGATATTTATATAGGCATTCCATTAAAAAGGAAGTACAAACCACCAATAAACATGAAGACATACTCAGCCATACATAGAAATAAATACAGATTAAGAGGAGATATGGACTTTTACTTATCAGCTTGATAAAACTAAAAAGATTGACAATACCTAGTGTTGGATGTTGATGTAGATATAAGCATTTTAGAGTGCAATTTGGCATTATGTATCAATCTGTTAGATGTGCATACCCTTCTACAAAGCAGTTCTACTTCTAAGACTCTATGGCATAGATATGCCTTCCCTGGATCGCTAAGATAACAGTGGCACCGTCATTGGTAATTGGAGAAAACAGGGACAACCAGAAAGTCTTCAGTAAGGACTGGTTAAAGACTTATGGTGTATTCATTCATTTGATAAAGTTAAAATTTAAAAAATCTCATTGCCCTCTGAAAAACTTTTCTTCTTCTTTTTTTTAATCTGTAATTCCTTTCCTTCTCATTCTCTACATATATAATCCTTCAATAAGCCCCATTATTTCTGTCTTCATAGTATGTCTTGAGTCTGTCAATTTCTCTCCATCTCTACTTCTTTTCTTAATGACTTGACTCTTAGGGGAAAAACTGTGTAACACTGGCCTAAATAAAAAGAAGGGAGGAAATGGGATGTGTGCGGCATTTTTATTTCCTTGTCTCTTTGTTCCTCTCTCCACACAACAGGAACCATGATCTCTTTAAAATGCATTTGGGATCATTGTGTCCCTTCAGTGGTCAGCCTTTCGGTGGTTCCCATTGTATTTAGAATAAATGCCAACCCCTGGCCATGATCCCTGCCTGCACCTCTATTCCAGTATCCCATTTGCCAAAGCACCAAACTGTTTCCCACCTGGGATCTTTGCTTTTGCTTCTTCTGCCTGGAATATTTGTTCCCTGGCTCACTTTCCAACTCCTCCTCATCCTTTGGTTTCTACTTAAATGTTGCTTCATCTGAGAGACCTTCCCTAGCAGTCTCATAGAAGTAGGTCCCCTGGTTATTTGTTATCACAGTACTATGTAGATTCCCTTCAGTGACTTTTTATTTATAATTTAGCTCTCATTGTTTCTCCTGCTAGTCTGTAAATTCCATGAAGATAAGCGCTTGTTTTGTTTATCTCTGTATAACCCAGTGCCTGACAACGCACCCTATATGAACACATTCATTTGTTCATTTTCCTAATAAATATTCATTATGCCTAACATAAAAAATACACAGTATCTGTTAAATAAATGAACGAATGTATTTCTGTTGAACTTAAAAGTTAGTATATACTAAATGAAAATAAGCAAGTTGTAGAGCAGTATATGTAAGGAAAAATATTAGTTATAGTTTAGTATAACGTTTGGAAAAAAGATACTCATAGTGATGTACATATATAGACCACAGTCCGAAACATATATACACATCAACCACATTAGTGTGTTTACTGTGAAAGTAGAATAGGGAGTGGGAATGAGGGAGGTGCCCACAGAAAGTAGAGGACTTTGAATTCAATTCTATATTATTTGTGTTTTAATAGGAGTGTATTGTTTTTATAATAAAAAAGTAATAAGTGAGAGACTGAAAAAGAAACACACTAAAATGGTAACAGTGAACTGTGTCATCTCAGAAATGGGACTCAGAAAGAACCAAATTCCACCTGATGTCCCAGCCCTCGTGCTGGTAGATGCCTTGGTGCTGCACTGGCTGCATCAAATGCACTGCCCCAACTCACTCCTTTTGAAGGTGGAAAAATAACTGGCTGGGTATGAAGCTCAGTAAGAGAGGTGCTTGGTAGCTCTTTCCCTAAATAAAATCAGAATCCCTGCTGTGGCCAATGCCAAGATGAGAAAGTTGGATGATAAAAATCATTTGCTTAAAATAAAACAGACCCGAGAGACCTTTTTTATTTTCTATTAAAGGCATTGCTGGGGCCCACCTGGTGGCGTAGTGGTTGGGTTCACGCGCTCCGCTTTCGCGGGCCAGGGTTCGCAGGTTCGATCCTGGGCACGGACAGGATGTCAAGCCATGCTGTGGCGGCATCCCATATAGAGTAGAGGAAGTTGGGCATGGATGTTAGCCCAGGGCCAGTCTTCCTCCGCAAAAGAAAGGAAGATTGGCAGCAGATGTTAGCTCAGGGCTAGTCTTCCTCACACATACGCAAGAAAATAAAGGCATTGCTGCTTCTCTCCATTGTAATGGGAGGGATTTGATTTTAAAGAATGTGATATTGATGCCCTATGTTACAAACTTTTTGAAATGAACAATAATAACACTTTTTGAATGCTTGCTTTATTATGGACGTTATTTTATCAAATTCTCCTAACAGCATCGAAGAAGATAGTATTACCCCACTTTACAGGTGAAGAAACTGAGATTTACAGAGATGACAGAAATTGCCCTGTATCACAAAGCTAGTAAATGGAGGAGCTAGGTTTGCGTAAGGTCTTCCTAGCCCTCATTCCTCAGATATAGATCTGGTCTTACCCCAGGCCTATGGCTCCTAATACTAGTTCTCTATTAAAATCATTGGAGAACTTTTGAAATACTTATGCTCAGGCTCCACATCAAGCCTTTGAATCAGAATCTCTATAGATGGGGCCTAGAAATTGTTTAAGAAACAACAACAACAAACTCTCAGGTGATTCTGATGCAGTGAGGGCTATCCCATATCATTGGAGCTGACATCAGTAGTTTACACATGTGGTGATACCATTCCCGCATGGAGGAGGGGAGACAATAAAGGGAAGGTTAGTCTCTGATACCTAAGCATAAGTACCTGGTATTCCAAAGGCCATGCTCTAAATACTTCCTTCCTAGAAATTTCTTATATATAGTGGTTAAAATACATAGTATCATCAATATAGTGATGTCTTTTAGGTTTTTCGGGACCTGAAGGTCTAGTTACTCTTGGTCTAATTATTTCTGTAGGAATATGTCTAGATTCTAAATAAACAATGTAAAAATTAACGTTATGGCTTCCTCATAAACAAGGGATTACTGAAATTTCATATACAAAGCAATAAATTAAAAGTAGTTTAGTGAAAACGATCATTCAGATAAGAAATAGATCTAACAGCTAATCCTGGAGTGTGATTAAATAGATTGTAGAATTTTTTTCCTTTGGACATTGTTTTGGTTAATTTCAAACCTTAAAACAGTCATCCCACAATTTTGGCTTAAAATGTTATCATTAATTTGTACTTAAGTAATATTCTTCAATATTCATTAAATTTTAAGCTCATTTAACCAACACTAAGGTCTCTAAGAATTAAGAAGTAAGGCCAGTCCTGGTGGCCTAGTCGTTAAGTTTGGCATGCTCCCTTTGGCGGCCCACATTTGGTTCCCAGGAGCGAACCGACACCACTTGTCTATCAGTGGCTGTCCTGTGGTGGCAACTCACATACAAAATAGAGGAAGATTGGCAAGAGATGTTAGCTCAGGGTGAATCTTCCTCAGCAAAAAAAAAAAAAAAATTAAAATAGACATAAAAATTACAGCTTATTGTGGTGTAGCATTTATTGCTGTCAATAAAGGGAATATTTCTAAGGAATTTTTCTGCTAATCCATGAACACAGTACATCTTTCCATTTATTTGTGTCATCTTCAGTTTCTTTCATCAGTGTCTTACAGTTTTCAGAGTATAGGTCTCTCACCTTTTTGGGTGAATTTATTCCTAGATGTATTATTCTTTTTGATGCAATTTGCAAATTGGATTGTTTTCTTGATTTCTCTTTCTGATAGTTCATTATTAGTGAATAGAAATGCAATAGATTTCTGTATATTAATTTTGTATCCTGCTACTTTACTGAGTTCATTTATTAATTCTAATAGTTTTTTGGTAGAGTAGGGTTTTCTATATGTATTATCATATCATCTGCAAATAGTGACAGTTTTACTTATTCCTTTCCAATTTGGATATGTTTTATTTCTTTTTCTTGTCTGATTGCTGTGGCTAGGACTTTGAGTACTATGTTGAGTTAAAGTGGCAAGAGTGGGAATCCTTGTCTTGTTCCTGATCTTAGAGGAAAAGCTTCCAGCTTTTCACCATTGAGTATGATGTTAGCTGTAGGTTTGTCATATGGCCTTTATTATATTGAGATATGTTTCCTCTATACCCACTTTGTAAGAGTTTTTATCATAAAACGATGTTGAATTTTGTCAACTGCTTTTTCTATGTCTATTGAGATGATCACATGATTTTTATCCTCTGTTTTGTTAATGTGGTGTTTCACATTGATTGATTTGCCAATACTGAATCAATTAATGTGAGACATCCTTGCATCTCTGGGATAAATTCCACTTGATTCTGGTGTATGATCCTTTTAATGTATTGTTGAATTCTGTTTGCTAATATTTTTTTGTTGAGGATTTTTGCACCGGTGTTCATCAGGGCTATTGGCCTGTAATTTTTTTGTGTGTGTGGCATCTTTGTCTGGTTTTGGTATCAGGGCAATGCTGGCCTCGTAGAATGAGTTTGGAAGTGTTCTTTGCTCTTCAAGTTTGGGAATAGTTTGAGAAGGATAGGTATTAACTCTTCTTTAAGTGTTTAATAGAATTCAGTGGGAAAGCTATCTTGTCTTGGACTTCTGTTTTTTGGAATTTTTTAGATTACTGATTCAATTTCATCACTAATAATCAATCTTTTCAGATTTTCTGTTTCTCCATGGTTTAGTCTTGGAAGATTGTATATTTCTAGGAATTTGTCCATTTGTTGTAGGTTGTCCAATTTGTTGACATATAATTATTTGTAGTAGTCTCTTATTCCTTTGTATTTCTGTGGTGTTGGTTGTAACTTCTCCTCTTTCATTTCTGATTTTATTTATTTAGGCCCTCTCTTTCTTTTTCTTGATGAATCTGGCTAAATGTTTATCAATTTTGTTTATCTTTTCAAAGAACCAGCTCTTAGTTTTATTCATTTTTTTCTATTTTTTTTTACTATATTTCATTCTTTCTGCTATGATCTTTATTTGTTTCCTTCTACTAACTTTGGGCTTTGTTCTTTTTTCTAGTTCCTTTAGCTGTAATGATAGACTGTTTATTTGAGATTTTTCTTGTTTCTTGTGGTAGGCCTGTATTGCTGTAAACTTGCCTTTTAGAACTGCTTTTGCTGCATCCCATAGATTTTGGTCTCCTCAGGCAAGGGCACCAAAAGCAAAAATAAACAATGAGACTGCATCAAACTACAAAACAAAAAGGTAACCTACTGAATGGGAGAAGATATTTGCAAATGATATATCTGATAAGGGGTTAATATCCAAAATATATAAAGAAGTCATACAACTCAATATCAAAAAAACAAACAGTCCAATTAAAAAATGACAGGATCCTCAACAGATATTTTTCCAAAGAGGACATGCAGATGACCAACAGACACGTGAAAAGATACTCAGCATCACTAATCATCAGGGAAATGGAAATCAAAACTGTAATGAGATATTACCTCACACCTGTCAGAATGGCTCTTATCAAAAAGGCAGGAAGTATCAATTGTTGGTGAGGATGTGGAGAAAAAATAACCCTGGTACACTGTTGGTGGGAATGTAAAATGGTGCAGCCACTATGGAAAACAGCATGGAGGTTCCTCAAAAAATTAAAAATAGAATTATCGTATGATCTAGCAGTTCCACTTCTGGGTATTTATCTGAAGAAAACAAACCCACTAATTTGAAAAGATATATACACCCCTGTGTTCTTGTGGCATTACTTACAATAGCCAAGGTATGGAAACAACCATCGTTCATCGAAGGATGAATGGATAAAGAAGATGTGGTGTATATATGTACAATGGAATATTACTCAGCCATAAAAAAGAATAAATTCCTGCCATTTGTGACAACATGGATGGATCTAGAGGGTATTATGCTAAGTGAAGTAAGTCAGACAGAGAAAGACAAATCTGCATGATTTCACTTATGTGGAATCTAAAAAACAAGCAAATGAACAAACAAAACAAACAGACTCATAGATACAGAGAACAAACTGGTGGTTGCCAGAGGGGAGGGGGATGACAGGGTGGGTGAAATAGGTGAAAGGTGTTAAGAGGTACAAACTTCCAGTTATAAAATAAATGTCATGGCAATGTAATGGACAGCATAGAGAATATAGTCAATAATATTGTAGTAAGTTTGTATGGTAACTAGGCTTATTGTGATGATCATTTTGTAATGTATATAAATGTCAAATCACTATGTTGTACACCTGAAACTAATATAATATTGTATGTGAACTATACTTCAGTAAAAATAATTTTTTTCTGCTAAAAAACCCACAGAATATGCCTAATTCATGTTTAGCAGAAAATGACAACCCAAATAGAAAATATGTGCCCAATCTCAGTTAAAATATATGTATTAGATAACAGTTAATTGATTAACTTGTCCGTTTTTCAACTCAATCTGAAATTTCTAAAGAGAGGGGTGGAAGGCCCGTATTCTCTTCAGTCTGTGGCATAGCCATTGCAATAGAGCTTAGTGATATTTTCTCTTAGAATTTATTCTTTTGGTTGTGTGGTGGACATTTAGAGTTAGGCATTGTGCCAGCTGGTTATGGTGGAAACCCAAGGGCTGGAGATAGTACCCAGCCTTTGCTCTCACCCAAGTATTTATATCAGGGATTTCTCCAAATATAAACCTAGTTAAGTACTGTGCAATAGACACCCCCTGACCTCTGAAACTTACAGCACCCCAGGCTCAATCCTCAGGCTTCTCCTCTTATTCTAGGTTTTTTCTAGCTTTGTGGCTTTAAATACCATCTTCATACTGATGACTCACAAATTTATATCTCTAGCCAGACCTTTCTGGTACTCCAGATTCAGATATCCACTGTCTATCCAACATCTTCACTTGGATGTCCAATAGAAATCTCAAACTCAACATGTGCAGTACAAACTCTTACACCCTGTTCTCCTACCTTGGTCTTCCCCATCTTGGTAAATGACACTTCTATTCTGCTAGTAGCTCAGGTCAAAACGTTGTCTCTTGACTTTTCCAAACTTTTTTTTTAATTTACAAAGACTGTGTTCCTTGTCATGTGTGGTCATTGAAATTGCTGTTCCTTTAGCTATGTAAGATATGATTTTGATGGAGATTTCTTTGAATGCCAATTGCTGGAAAGACAATAAAATAACACACAAGAAAATCAAACACTTCTCCCTGTCTTTGAACATTAGTTATGTGCTGGGTACTCCTTCAACGCTTAGGTAGGCTTGCGCTGTGTCTAGGGATCAGCCCAAGTGAAAGCAGAGGGTCTTCTCAGCATGGGGACTTTTGAATGTCATAATTTTCGAAAAAAAATCTCCCCCAGGTTTTTCTCCTAGACCTTAAGTGGTCTGTCATATGTCTTGAAGCATAATCTTTTATCCCAGGTGTCTGCAGTTTGTTAGTTTACCTTGCACTATTTTCAAGGCCCACCAGTTTTTCAGCCAGTGTCCAAATTAGGCAAAACAGAGACAAGCACCTTGTATCATCCCCCAGACAAGTCAGACCAGACACAATTGTTTCTGAGTGAGGTCTGCTCTGCTCCCTTCAGAACCATTCTAATCATTCTAATAGGTTATGTAAGAGCATCTCATCACATTATAGTTTATATTTTACTACTGACTAATGATGGTGAACATCTTTTCATGCCTTATTTGCCATTTGTCTATCCTTTTTGGTGAAGCATTTGTTCAGAATGCTTGTCCATTTTTTAATTCATCTATAATAAATATTATATTTGAGTTTACAGAGTTCCTTTATAAAAATATATTCTGGAATTTATAGTGGAATATCACTGAATTGAGATATTACTTTGGGGGATATTTAATTTATTTACAGCATCAAGTCATTCCAATCATGAGCATTTTATTTCATGGTCTCCCTTTTTTTAATTAAATTTTTTATTTTGAGATATTTATAGATTTACAAGCAGTCTTAAGAAACAATACAGAGAGATTTCATTTACTTTTTGCCCAGTTTTCTTTAATGATAACAGCTTTCAAAATATCACAACCAGGATATTGACATTGATGCGATCTGCCAATCTTGTTCAGGTTTCCCCAGTTTTACTTGGACTCATACGTGCGTGTGTGTGTGTATTTAGTTCTGTCCAATTTTAACTTGAGCATGGTGGGAGACAAACATATAGGTTTATATAACCAGTTCCATAACTATGAAGATCCTTTGTGTTGCCCTTTTAAAACCACACCCACATCCCTCCTGCAGCTGCCCCCTCCACCTTATCCTTAACCGCTGGCAACCACTAATCTGTTCTCCATTTCTGAAATTTTGTCATTTCAGGAATGTTATATAAATGAAATAATGCATTATTCAATACAGTCTTTAGGGATTGGCTTTTTTCACTCAAGCGTAATTCTCTGGAGATTTCATCCAAGTCGCTGTGTGTATCAATAGTTTGTTCCCTTTTAATGCTGAGTAATATTCCATGGTATGGATGTACCATAGTTTGTTATACCATTCACTTGTTGAAGATATCTGGGTTATTTCTAGTTTTGGGTGATTACAAATACAGTTGCTATGAACATTTATTTACAGGTTTTTGTGTGAACATAAATTTCCATTTCTCTGGGGTAAATGCCCAAGAGTGCAATTGCTGGGTTGTATGGTAATTGCATGTTTAGTTTTATAAGAAACTGCCAAACTGTTTTCCAGAGTGGCTGTACCATTTTAAATTCCTACCAATAATATATGAGTGATCCAGTTTCTCTGCATCCTTACCAGCATTTGTTGTTGTCACTATTTTTTGTTTTTAGCCATTCTGCAAAGTGTATAGTGGTATCTTGTGGTTTTAATTTGCATTGCCCTAATGGCTAATGAAGTTGAACATCTTTTCCCATGCTTGTTTGCCGTATGTATATCCTCTTCAGTGAAATGTCTGTTTGTTGGGAGCTGGGTGCCAGGAAGGGGTTAACCAATGAAGCAACAGCTCTTGGGCCCTTCCAACCCCGGCTGGCCAGGCACACCCCTGTTGTTGTTGGGCAGGGGAACATGGGGAACTGTGCAAGCAAAGAACCACACCTTGACCTGAATAAAAATAGCCTGTTATTGTACATATACATGTGATGTCGCTGCATTTGCTGTACTTGCTGGATTTTTGCTGATTGGTTGAAAGGTTGTAACTGGGTAAAGCCACAGTGCCATAGGGAACAGACCACCGAGTCTATGAGGAAGAGAAACTTATTGTATCAACAAGAAGTGCGGAACTAACCAGGAACTGGTGGAGATGTGCAGACGTGACTGAGGAACTTGTCCTAAATATTGATCAACCTATTATGCAATTGCTTGAGCTATATAAGTGCCTGAAGTTGCCAAATAAAATGTCACTTGGAACAAACCCTCCTTGTGTCCCTCCTGCCCCCATTTCTTGCCCTGTCTATTTCTCTTCTCATCTCCTTGCCCTCATGTTCCTGGAGTGATTGTCGTGCAGGACACGACATCTGTTCATATCTTTTGCCTCATAGTCTCCTTTTATATTCTTTTGTGTGTGTGTGTGAGGAAGACCAGCCCTGAGCTAAAATCTGTGTCCTCCCATTTTTTGCTGAGGAAGACTGGCCCTGGGCTAACATCCGTGCCCATCTTCCTCTACTTTATATGGGACGCTGCCACAGCATGGCTGACAAGCAGTGCGTCGGCGGGCGCCCAGGATCCGAACCTGCGAACCCCGGGCTGCCAAGCGCGGACTAAACCGCTGTGCCACCAGGCGGCCCCCGTCCTTTTATATTCTTTAATGGAATTTTACATTTTTTTTCATAAAAAGTCTTGTGCATAACTTATTAGGTTACTTCCTCGACACTTTATAGATTTTGTTGCTATTGTGAATGGGGCCATACTTTTATTATATTTTATAGTTTATTGATATTACTATATTGATTTTTCTTGATCTTGCATCCATCAACTCTGAACTCTCTGGTTTTGTTTGAGACTGGCAGTTTGGTCTCATCCCTTCTAATTCTTATATTTGTATTTCTTTTTCTTTCCTTATTTCATTGGCCAGGATTATACTCAGCTGTGGCTGTGATTTTCAACCTCCTCATATTGTTCCTTATTATGAAACAAGGATTTATATATAGCAGACCTGAGACTGCTATTCTTATAAAGGCCTGCTTATAAGGTTGACCCATGGCTGGCGTCTGGGAACTTGGATTTTGGGAATGTTTCCATTATTCTCTAACTGATAAGAGTGGTTACTGTGCCTTAACTGTTTCTACAAACAATGTGGTTTATGTTGAACACTTGCTTTCCTTCTGGGAGTCTGGACTTTTGTTATGTGCTCAGCAGAGGGTTCCTGTGTAACCATCTCTCAATAAAAACCTTGGGCACTGAGTCTCAAATGAGCTTCCTCGATAGACAGCACTTCACACATGTTGCCACAGTTTTGTGCTGTTAGAATCAAGTGTGTAATGTGTGACTCCACAGGGAGAGGACTCTTGGAAGCTTGAACCTGGTTTCTTCTGGAGTTTGCTCCATGTACTTTTTCCCTTTGCTGATTTTGCTTTGTAATTAATCTTCCACTGTAGTTAATCTCAATTGTGAATATGACTATATGTTGAGTCCTGTGAGTCCTCCTAGCAAATCACTGAACCTGGGGGTGGTCTTCGAAACCCCTGACACACTAATCTTAAAGGGAATGCATCTGAAGTTTCTCTTTTAAATATGATTTTTTTTCATAGATAGCTTTTCGAAGATAAGGAAATTTCCTTTTGTTTTTGTTTACAGAAAGTTTTTTTCCCTTTTATAAATAGGTACTGAATTTTATCATATACTTTTTTTGGGTAGTCATTGAAATACTCATGTTATTTTTCTCTTTATCACTTATGTGGTAAATTAATTTGGTAGTTTTTAGAAATCTTAAACCTTGCTTGCATTCCAGTGATAAACTGCACCTATGTGTATGTGTGCGTGTATGCATATACATACACATAAAGTATATACACACACGTAGACACATACACATGCATTTGTGTGTATGCATATATGTATATTGAGTTCATTTAATTTTTTGTTAGCTGACTGTCTTAGCTTGGGCTGCCATAACAAAATTCCATAGAATGGGTGGCTTAAACAACAGAAATTTATTTTCTCACGGTTCTGGAGGCTGAATTTCTAAGATCAAGGTGCCAGCATGGTTGAATTCTGGTGAGAGCTCTCTTCTTCGCTTAAATTTAGTTGTATGTTTTATATGTTTAATAACATTAATATACATGGATATGTACATAGATTATAAGTAAGTATATATGTGTGTGTGTTCAAAACTAAATTTAAATATTAGAAAGATTTAATAATATTAATTTTTATGTGGTTTAAAACCAATATTCTGTTCAGTAAATATCAATAGTATCATATTGATATATGAGAATTAGAGAATTATCGTATTAGAAGGTTATATATAACCATATATATTTTTTAATGAAAATAACTTGATTTAAAATGCTTTATTTTTAATTAAATTTTTGGTTTTATACTTTGTGATGCAGCAGTCTGATGGCGGCTCAATGGGGTCAGGCCTAGGACTTCATATTAGTAATGCTTAATTTGTTTCTCTTATTTTTCAAGAAAAAAAATATAACTTCTATCTACCTTATTAAGAGTAGCAAATTTTTTAAAAGTAAAGGTGCATCTCATCAGGAAGATGTAGAATTTTTATGTATAAAGTTTTTTAAAACAGGCCAAGTAAACAATTCCCTTTTTTTTTTCTGAGGAAGATTAGCCCAGAGCTAACATCTGTTGCCAGTCTTCCTCATTTCTTGCTTGAGGAAGATTAGCCCTGAGCTAGCATCTGTGCCAGTCTTCTACCTTATGTGTGGGTTGCCACCACAGGGTGGCTGATGAATGGTATAGGTCTGTGCCCGGGATCCAAACCTGTGAACCTGGGCAACTAAAGTGGAGCCTGCCGAATTCAACCACTATACCATGGGGCTGGCCCCTAAACAATACTTTTTAAGGGATACATACATAGTTAAAATATGAAGGAACAAAAGGATACAAATGAAGACCATAGTTACCTGTAGGAGGTTGAAAGGATTATTATTAGTGATGTGTACATGGTAAGACTCAAGGACAAAAGCTAGATGTGGTGCCCTGGCAAGGGTGCCATGGTTGTAATTTGGAAGCACATCTAGAAGACTTGGTGATATTTGAGAGCCATATCAACAGCAGTGTCTTTTGGAGGGAGGACAAAGAATGTGATATGGTAATAACTACACTTAAGAGCACTTACTAGATTCCAGGCACAGTTAACCCCTTACAATCCTAGACAGATGCTCTTTCTTTGTTACTGTTACTGTTAAAAGGATAAGGCAACCAAAGTCACACAGAGGTTAGTAAACTTGCCCAAGGCACCACAGTTGGCAGAATTGACATAGAAAAGCAAGCGTTCTGACGCCAGAGCCAGTATTCTTACGCACTGTGCTGTATTGTCTCTACATTAAAAAATTATGAAACTGCAGAACAAGATCAGTGGTAGGAAGGCAGGAGATGGTCTGGATAAATTTCACAGGTTGAGTGTTTTTAATAGTGACAAACTTGAGGGGTAAATGGTAAAGGGTGGTGGAGTGGGGGGAATGGGGCAGTTTATGTTTTTGTTTAAAGTTCCCAGCTGGTTTTTTTTGTTCTTTTCAGTAGGTAAGGCAGAGTCATTTAGAAGGGCTAGAGCCAGATGGGTAGGATTTAGCACAACACAATCCCTTTATGCTCTTGGTATTACAACTTTGTGTTGAAAAGTACTGTTCATGATGTTCTTGAGAACTTTGATGCAAATGTGCACCTTCTGCCTTTTCCCTTTCTTTGCTGCAGCAGGGTGACTCATATCCTGAAGTAGCTTGGTTGGCAGGGTAGCTGCAGTCATTTCTGTCCTGTATATACCGTCACCAGAGTGTGAAAGCTGTGAATGGACAGATGCTATGCTGTAGTCAAGAGACAAAGCTTTCTCCAGGGCATTCTTCTACTGTGGAGTGTGTTTTGTTTCTCCTCCACTCTGGGAATGAGATATATAAAAGGTCTAGCTTTGTGTTGGTTCTGACAGGGGATCGTTATAGTAGTGCAGGTTTGGGTGGTTTCATTTGTTAATATTTAAAGTAATAAACAGCAGTGAAGGCTGGATTGAGACTCCACTTAACTTTGTGACCCAGAGCAACCCACTTGGGGTGGAGGATAGGGGAGGGCCTTCTATGGTAAGGGTTATTTAATTTCATCTTTTAAAAAAATGAAAGATATATGTGTCTATAGGGTTTTAAACCATATATTAAAGACAACTAGGCCTTTAATGAAAAATAGTAGTTCTTGGCCCTATCTTTCCCCGTAACTGATTCTCACTCTGCACCCATTTTATTCACCTCTTTTAACTATTTCTTCTGATTTTTCATATTTGTTTTGTTTCCTTTGTTTTTTAACTAACCTGGCAGAAATGAAAATCTCCTTTGAGTATATTCAAACGCTTTAGGTATTCTACCAATTTAATTTTTTTTTCTCAGTGTTATCCCATATGGAACCCTCCAACCTTCTGTGTTAATCTGGCGAGAATTTTCTTTGCCCCTCTCCTAGGTCCGTTTGTTTCCTGGATTAAACCAGTGTCACCTTAATTCTTGGTTTACTTCCTCATTTGATGATTCTCTTTCTGCATAGCTTCCTGAGAAAAGTATGTGGGAGAAAGTTTTTTTTTGAGATTTTGCATATTTGAAATGTCTTTAGTCTACCCTTACCTTGATTGATAGTTTGGCTTGATATAAAATTCTTGGTTACAAATAAAGTACAGGAGTTTTAAAGCATTGCTTCATTATTTTTTTGCTTCCAATGTTGTTGTTGAGAAATCCAGTGTCATTTTAGTTCCTAACTCTTTAATTGACAAATTGTTTTCCATGGAAGACTTGAGAATCATCTCTTTATCCCCAGTGTTCTGCAGTTTCACAGTGATGTGTCTTAGTTGTATCTCTGTTCATTGATTTTGCTGGCTACTCAATGAGTTCTGTCATCCTAGAGACTCATTTCCTTCAGTTCTGTGACATTTATTGTATCGCTTTTTTGACAGTTTCTTCCTCTGTTTTCACAGTTCTCTCTTCCTAGAACTTTCATTAGAATTGGACATCCTGAAATGATTTGATAATTTTCTCCCCCATTTATTCATTGTATTACTTTTTTTTTTGTGAGGAAGACCAGCACTGAGCTAACATCCATTGCTAATCCTCCTCTTTTTGCTGAGGAAGACTGGCCCTGGGCTAACATCCGTGCCCATCTTCCTCTACTTTATATGGGACGCCGCCACGGCGTGGCTGACAAGCAGTGCATCAGCGGGTGCCCGGGATCCGAACCAGCGAACCCCGGGCTGCCAAGCGTGAACTAAACCGCTGCGCCACCGGGCGGCCCCGACATTGTATTACTTTTTATGTTCTACTTTCTAGTAGAATTCCTCAACTTTCTAGTCTATCATTTTTACTGAATTTTGTTTTAAATTACAGCTATTCTATTTTTAACTTCCAAAAGCCCTTTGGGCTCTGGATCTTTTTCTCCTTTTCTATTACTATATCCTGTTCTTATCTCTGTGCTCTCTGAAAATATTATTGTTTGTTTGAAATTTTCTTTTACTCCTGGCATTGTTTCTGTTTCCTCCAATTTCCATTTTTCTGATTGTTTGGGTCTCTTCCTTCATGTTGGAAGCTTTCTTCTTTATATTGTGTCTTTTCTATTCATATTTGAGGCATTAAAATGTTGACAGAAAGCTCTGTGAAGGGGGCTAGTATTTACTAACTGGTGGACATTACTCAAGAGTGATCAGAAGAGGGTCTGGCTTTTCATGGGAGAAGGAGAGCAACTGCCAATATTTCTGGGTCTTTTCCCCTGGGCTGAGTTTTCCCAGTGAAGAATCCTATATTCTTCGTAGGAAGGTGTAAGCCTGGCCATCAACACTTCGGGAGCTCAGTGTGGGAAGAGCACCAGGGATCCCATTATTTACTACCTAGTCTTTGACTTAATTTCTCCTTGTTTTAACATCATCAGCTCTGTTTGTGCCCTCCAGTATATAAACCCTGTTTTAACTTCTGCGGAGAGTAAACTCTCATGTGGAGAAAGCTATTAGGTAGAAAAAGCCTGGCAGAATAGAGTAAGAGTGTTGATCTGAAAGTCTTATAGCCTTTTAAAAGATTTTTTTTTTTTTTTTGGTGAGGGAGATTGTCCCTGAGCTAACATCTGTGCCAGTCTTCCTCTATTTTGAATGTGGGATGCTGCCACAGCTTGGCTTGATGAGCGATGTGTAGGTCTGTGCCTGGGACCTGAACCTGTGAACCCCGGGCTGCTGAAGTGGAGCGCATGAACTCACCCACTATGCCACTGGGTGGGCCCCTTAAAAGACTTTTAACCAATTCTCCTGTCTGCATTCCCCAAGCACACCCCCAGACCCACCACTCCCACACCCACATATATGTCTTCAGAGGTCCCTGGTACCTCCAGTCCCTGAGCCTTTCTGTACCCTCCCACCCTCCCCGTCTGATTTTCTCACCCTGTCACCAGGGCTTAGTTTTCAGTCTTTTATTTTCTGCCAGGTAATGTTTCATCTTTAACATTTGGAGGAGGGGATAATTGGGGCAGGATTGGGGCAGGTTTCTTATTGGTCTCTGTATCTAAGAAGAGGTACCTAGAGGAGACAGATTAAATGCTGTGTTTAAGTAAGAGTTCATTCTGTCTTGTGTAGAAGGGCTTCCTGTGAGCCTGAAAATGCTTGAGCTGTCCATAGCCCACTGTTAGGTAAGTCTGCCCTGTTCAGAATTGTGATTGGGTGCCCTTGACATCAGCAACTGCAGTGTACATTTTTCATGTCACTGATATTTTCCCTACCTTTCAGTTGGCTTTTTCTTCTTCTTATGAAGATTCTTATTTGCTCTAGGGAAAGAATTTGATCAGCTTCCTTAAACTAAGGTAGAGAGAGTTTTAGAAGTCTTAGCTCTCCTGCAAATATTTCTGTTATAAAAGAGGATTGAAGTTATAAAGGGTGTTACTTTGGTTATCAACAAGTCTGTAAGGGAGAATGTGTTTGGGTTGTCAGGAGTGAGGAAGACATCCTGGCCCCTGAGAGATGGAGGAGTAAATATCTATGCCAAGCAAATAGATTGTGTAGGCACACCCGCATATTAGTGAAGTTTAAAAAGAATTTCCTCATTGCTTCTTTGCATTTTTACTTCTTGCAAATATGTGCTTGAAGATCAGTGTGAAATAGCTTGAATTTAGATATTGTTTTGTTTCACAGAAATTTCTCTTTTGAACTCAGTTTCAAGCCTTTGCCAGCTATGTCATTAAACAACCTAAAATGAAAGTTTAAATTCCTGGGCTTAAAGATATTTTTGGCAGAAAGGTCATTAGGGTTGCAAATACGGCAGTTTAGGTATTTTTATATTATACTGAGATGAGTCCTAGAGCTTTGCAGTATAATATAAAAATTTTGGATAGGATTCTAGGTTACTTCATAGTAAGAGACTTGATTATTAATAGCAATTTAAAAGAATACAGGAGAAGTTTGAATAAACTCATGTTCTTAATGGTTAATTTGTTAACAAGAAATAAAAAGAAAATAAGCCATCTACCTAGATAGAAATAAAGGAATATTCAAAAGTAAGAGGTAAAACGGAGAGAGATCTGGAAATCTTCCCTTAACAACTTGAACTTTAGGTGCAATGTTTAACTTCCATTAAATTGATTTTCACCTAAAGTTTTTAGTACTCATGGCAGGACATTTGTTCTCTTTGAGGAGAGCAGTACTTTTGATGTAATTTTCTTTTACATTTTTATAATCTTCTATTAGCATATATTAACCAGTCTTTATGCATATGTAGTTTTAAAATAAAGGTAACATACTTTATGATAGACACTCTACAACTTTGCTCATTTACTAACTCAGAGGCATCATTACAGCACAATCCTTCTTTCCACATTGGGTTACAAGCAGTTTAGTAAAAATAATTTTTAAATCACGAGTATTAAAACTGAAAATTTTTCTGCAGAGTTCCAGGGATTCTTTCACAATGATGAGGCAAATTCTTCTTGGCATGTAGTTGCAAAGTAGTTTAATTATTCTAAGTTTATGGTTTCTGCTAACTCTTCAGTATACTTTCCAAATATTTTGTGACTGTTCTTGACAAATATTAGACTATAGAGCTTTTGGAGAGAGTGAATGTGTTGCTAAGATGGGCTACAGATTTCTTTTTCTTCTTCCTCTTTTTAAAAAATTTTTCTGCTTTTATTTTATCAGTGACAGGAACTAGGGATGCAGGAAAGCTAAACCTTACTGCCAACCTCATTATACTGTTATTTTAATCCACTGAGGAGCAGGCCTCTCAGTAGACAAGGATTGTTCATCCTGAGTGGGATATTCAGCTGTCCTGTGGCATCAAGTGATCCTAGCTAAATTGTGTGCTCTGGGGCCAGTTGCCCAGATTGCTCACCTTGAATGATATGTGTTCTTCTCCTCTGCTACTAAACCCAAGAGGGCAGTGTGGTGTCAGAGCAATGCTGGGTGGAGGCTTTAGTGCTAGGGCCTCTGGTCAAAGAGGTTGTTAGGTTGGCCTGGAAAAAGAGAGTAGCACATTGATTATAATAGTAATGCTGCTTTCTGATTATATGATCCACTTCATTCTTAATGCAGGGTTAGCATTCCCAGCTTTATATATTTAGAAACAGTAACTAATTTTCTATTGGAAAAAAATACTGTGCAATTGTTCTAGTTATTTACATAACAAACTACCTCAAAGCTTAGTGACTTAAGACAACTATTTACTGTATTTCATTCTTCTCTGGATAGAGTGAGCTTTTGGGGCAGTTTTCACATAGGGTTTCTCATTCTGTTGCAGTCAGATGTTGGTAGGAGCTGTAGTCCTCTGAAGGCTCGACTGGGCTAGGCATGGCATCTGAGATGGCTCACTCACTCAGATGGGACTGCTTACTGGAGTGTCTCCTTGTGGCCTCTCCATGTAGCTTGGGCTTTTCACAGCATGGCAGCTGAATTCTGAGAGGGAACCTCCCAAGAGTATGTAGTCCAAGAGGCAAGAAGCAGAAGCTGCCAGACTAGTTAAGGACTGTGCTTAGAACTAGCCTAGCTTTCTGCTGTCATGTTCGATTGGTCAGAGCAGTCTCATGGCCTGCCCAGATTCAAGGGTGTGAAGAAATATACTCCACCACATACTGGAGGAGTGTCAAGGTCACGTTTTCGCAGAAGAGCCCTTGGGGTGGGAGATATTGTAGTCATCTTTGGAAAATAGAACCTGTTAGAAACTCTTGATTAAAAAAATAAGTAACTATGTAATGCCTTAAAAGACTATATTAGTATATTCTTGCATTGATATTGTATATATGTGTGTGCATGTATGTGTTGCATAGATATTGTATGTATGTGCATGTGTGTATATATTATGTGTATGTGTGTATATACACATAACACACATACACACAATATATATTCTCATACATATAAACATATTTCAATATCAATATACTTCATTATAATTGGCTTAAAAAACACAACTGCACTTTTAATTAGTGTTCACAAATCTCAAAACCATCTGACAGATGAACCACCTTTCCCCTTCCAGTTTGTGTTACCACTCTCTATGAAACTGTCTTACATATTCTCCTCTATTCTCAAACATCTAACACCCCCTCCCACCCCAGTCACTCTCAGCTGATGACCTTGCTTTTTATTTCCTTGAAAATAAAGCAACCAGAGAAAAAATTTAGTTCTCCTATCACCAAATCTCCCAACTACTTGTGTTACTACCCATATTCTATGCTTCTCCTCTCTGTGACAATATATGGAGTATCCAGTCTAAGCGAAACCTCCCCTTTTGACCTAGGATCCATCTCTCCTTGGCTACTCAAAGATTTAACACCTGAGTCATCAAATTTTCTGTCTCTACTAGATCATTCCCTTCAGCATACAAATAGCCTGAAATTTTGTCCCATTTTAAAAAACCTTCCCTTGATCACACAACTCCGTTTTGCTACCCCATTTCTCTGCTTGGGATTACTGAAAATTCTGCAAAAGAGTTGTCCGTGCTCTGTCTCCATTCCTTCTTCTCCCATTACTCTTGAACTCAGTCCAACCATTCTATCAAAACTGTCCTTGTAGAGGTCATTGATGGCCACTACAATGACAAATCTAGTGGCCAGTTCTCAGTCTGTATTTTATTTAACATCTCAGTGCATTTGACAAAGTCCTCCTTAAGACCCTGTTTTCAGTACTCCCCTGTTTTTCCTCTCACCTCACTGGTTACTCCTCCTTAGTTTCCTCTGCTAGATACTCTCACTTTCCTGACCTCTAACTCAGTGTCAAACTTAGCATGTCCAAATTGAACCTTGTTTCCCTCTTCCAGACATGCTCCCCAGGCCAGGAAAAAGAGTGATCATTGACCACATTCGTATCCCACGTCTAATCTATCAGCAAATCCTGACAGATCTACCTATGAAATGTGTGAAAACTCCAAGCCCTAAAATTTTTACCATTACCATTCTTTCCCTCATCCAGTCAGCCATCATCCTATGGGTTGTTGTAATAAGTAGCCTCCTGACTGGAATTCTCGCCTTCCTCTTTGCCTTTTCATGGTTTATTCTCAACAGAGCACTCAGAGTGATGCTTTCAAGACTTAAGTCATATCACGCCACTTTTCTGCTCCAAATCTCTAATGGCTTCCCGTCTTGCTTGGAATATAAGCCAAATCTCTTAACATGGCTTACAAAGGCCCTGCCTAACCTAGTGCCTGTTGCCTCTCTAACTGCATCCCCATTGTTCACTTTGTTTTGGTGCACTGACCCCTCTTTTCTCCATGAACATGCCAAGTTCACTTCTGCATCATGGCATTTGCTCTTGCTGTTTCTTATGCCTCTAAAACTTGCCCAGTTTTCCAAAATGCCTTCAGTTTATTTCATTCAGGTTTCTACTTAAAGTTCAGCTCCCAAAGAAACCTTTCCCTGGCCACCCTACTGGAAGCAGTACTTTCTCCCATTCCCCAGCCAGTCCACACTTAGCCACCCACTGTCCCTACTCTGCTTTAATTTTTTCTTTAGAACTTATTGCTACCATCATTTATTTGTCTATGGTCTGTCTCTACTCTCCAAAATAAAAGCACCATGAGAATAGGGATTTTTGATCACAACAAAGTGAAAGCACTCAGCAGGTGCTCAATAGGCATTTGTTAATCGAGTGAATGAATAAATGCTTGTGTATGTATGCAGTGGATTATTGTGTATGGTTTGATGAGAAAATAATAATTCTGATTTTCTATTTTAAACTTAGACAGGTGGCCTTGTTTTATCAAAAAGAAATGCATGTGCTGGAAGCAAACACCACATTGCCTTTATTGCTTATCTTCAAGATCTCAATTTTCCAGATGATGCAGTTTGCTTCGGCCTTGTTGCTTTTTGAGCTGGCAAGAATTTGTGAGTTCTGCCCTTCTGCCAGCATTGTGTACCATCAAGGTGCTTAACTTTTCTTCAAATTTTCATTGAGTGAAGAAAGGACAGCATGCTATTTGAAATGATGTAGTTAGAGTGCTTGATTTCTAAGGTCTAGTTAAAAATAGTTTCTCTTTAAGATGAACCTTTAAAAGTCTAATGCTCCTTTAGATGATTTCTAAGTAGTATGATGTTCCAAACATTTTAATCATAAGATCACCGCCACCAAAAAACATTAGCTGATTCTACTATTTGTAATTTGCTTTATAATTAATTTTATTTATAGCCACTTGAAATCAAGCTTATTTTGGCAAGTGTCTTTTTAGAGGAAATCCCAGTTAGAAACTTTACTAACACTGTGGTACAGGTTGATCTGCCTTTAAAAGCATTCCATGTAAAGTTATGCTTCTCTATAACAGAAACAGAAACCTAAAAATTCCAAAATCAAGATTTCACTTGTGAGCAAATGAGACTTTAATTTTAAATCTATATTCTTAAGTAAATCTTTTTGCTCGAACGTCTAGTGTGATGGCACTTAAATTTCTTACTTGTAAGGTAAAAACCATTGTGATGTCCATAATTAAGTTCATGAAGATGTTTCCACTTAACTCTTATAAAGGTGACACTTTTTTTTAAACTGAAAAGGTAGAAATCTATGACACTAGGGACACATAGTTTATAAAAAGCTAATTAAAGCTAGATGAGGCCTGGAAACCTGAAGTGAATCTCCCTCTGGAGACTGTGGCTTTATATTGAAACCTTAGTTCCTTCACAGTAGGGCAAATGATTCTCTCTCTCTCCCTCAACTTGAGTAGCCCTCCTGGAGAAACCAGAGGTGTTGCTGGATGGTTGACGTCTTTGTTGTTACATACAGTTACAGTATGTTGTTACATACTGTAACTTCTGTCAGGGAAAATAGCTTTAGGCTCCTGGGTAACTTTCTGTTCTGGTTAAGGTTAGTAACTTTGATTTACTGGAAAATGAATAGTCCAGGATGGAGTAGAAATAAACGAACGATACTTTGCATGATCCAGATCAGTTGTATTGTTAGATGTCACTGTGTAGAGATTTTTAGACAGTAGGAACTAAGGACTTTAAGATTCTTGAATAAGCTCCTCTTTACGTTGGCTAAGAGGTTCAGAGAAATTAGCACTTTCCGTAGTTTAACGATTTCTCTTTCTTTTTTCATTCCCTTCCCATATCCCTTTTTTATTTCATTCAACACCAAAAATGCCCTTCCAGAAACACAAAGTAGATCTTTTCTACAAGCTCCGCCACGTGATGAATGAACTTATTGACCTTCGAAGGCAGCTACTGTCTGGCCACCTGACTCAGGATCAGGTGCGGGAGGTTAAGCGGCACATCACTGTGCGCCTGGACTGGGGTAATGAGTAAGTATGAGCATCATTTGGGCATCTCTTAGTTTCATTTATGATAACTCATTTCTCATGAAGTTTGTATCTGATCAGAGCTTCTCTTTAATGATTAAAAGACATTGTTATATTCTCCACTAAGCTTTGACCATTTTTACTGTGAGTAGTTGTTTCTTTTAGTTTAGCAAAGGACACTCACTGGTTCTACTCACTGAAACTCTCTCAGCCTCTATTTTCACTTCTGAAAAATTAAGTAATTGGAATGCATTATCCTCTGAGATCTCTTCTAGCTCAAATTCCTTGAATCTAGACCTTATTAATCAGAATATATTTTTGTTTCATCTTTTAATACCTTTTTATTTCATGTGAATTTGGTGTCCTTTACATTTTATAGCCATACAGTGAATCTGAATACACATATACTACAAATGGAAACTGTCTACATCTGTACTTTAGAATATTCTTAACTAATTTGTCATTCAAAAATAGTCCTGCATTTATGCAGTGTGTATGATTATTTGCTATTTCCATAAAAGTAAAATTCTAAGACTTTGGCATGGGAAGCTAGAGTAGATAGTATCCGGATTTTATTTCTTCTTAGATTTAATAATTGATATAATTCTCAGGTGCTGTTGTCATTCTCTTAAAATCAGGTACATTGAACTTTGAAGTGACCAGGTTGCTTCCTATTTATGTGTGTGTGTGTGTATATATATATATAATATATATACCTTAAATATATTTTAGTATAAGTCTTTAGCTCTCTCTCAAGACATCATTGAAATGATAGAAAATAAAAAGAATGGGAGGGAGCTTAGCAATATATAGGATATAGGAACCCATTTCTAGCAGCTGGAAAGTAGATGGAGGATTAGTGACAGAGGAAGCCCAGTATACGAGGAGGAAGCCTGAGTTAATGAAGGAGCTCATCTGCCCTGCAGCTCCCAGAATCATGGAGGATGGGAGTGTGCCTTGGAGCTTAAAAAAGGGAGGATTGCTTAAAAGTATGTAAAAAGAATAATCCACTGCCATGAGCAGAAAGCCTGAAAGCCAGGTGTTTCCCCTTCAGATAAACAAATGCAAAGACCAACTACCTGGGGGGAAACTGGGCAACAAGAGTGTGAACTGGGGACTTTATTGTAAAGCCCTCCATATTGTGGCATTTAAGGATGTCAAAGTGTAATGACCAGATCACTTACGTCACTAGAAAGAGAAGCTTGCTAGTCACCCACCCATGTACAAAAAACTCCCCACACTTCTAGTGCCTTTTAAATCTGAATGGACAATCGAGTATCATCAGGTATTTGAAGAAATCCTTCCACAGGGAAGAGAGAGAGACCAGGATAAACAAAATACATTACCCTAGAGGAAATAACCAGGCCTCAGAGAGAACTAGAGATTAGTAAAGAGCTTTTAAAACAATTTCTGAGGAGGGGCCGCACCCATGGCTTAGTGGTTAACTTTGGTGCACGCCACTTTGGCGGCCTGGGCATGGACCTCAACCACTTGTCAGCGGCCATGCTGTGGCAGTGACTCACATACAAAATAGAGGAAGGTTGGCACAGATGTTAGCCCAGGGCAAATCTTCCTCAGCAAAAAAAAAAAAAAAAAAACCTCTGAATATCCTCAAAGAGAATCAAGATCTATTAGGTAGAATAAAATGTTTATGAAAAAGGAATGGAGAATGTGGTTTCAAAATAAAACATTCAGGAAGATAATTTTATGTTATCTCTAGGAAAATAAAACAAAACGATGGGAAATAGTTGAGGAAAGAAGAGCAATGCAAAGGTTCAGTCCAGGGGGTCCAACATCAGACGTTGAAATTTCTAGAAAAAGAACAAAGGCAATAAAGAGGAAATTCTAAAGAAATGATAAAAGAGAATTTCCTAGAGCCAAAGAGCAGGAGTTTTAGGATTGAAAGAGCCTGCCAAGCACCTAATATAATGAATGGGGGGAGAAATACCACAGTGAGGCACATTAAGATATTTCAGTATTCCAGGGATGAATAGAAAAGCCTAAAAGGTTTCCAGACAGATAAACCGGTCTTCTTACAGAAAAATAAGAATCACGCCAGCCTCAAAAGTTTTATCAGTAACACTGGATGCTAAAATATAATGCAGTAATATCTTCAAAATTCTATAGGGAAATAATTTGCCAGCCAGAATTTTATAAACAACCAAACTATCTAATCAAGTATAAGGGCCAAATAAAGTCATTTTAAAGTATTGAAGGATGCGGAAATTACTGTTCATGGTCCTTTTCTTAAGAAGGGACTTGAGAATGTGTTCTTGCAGAAGTAAAAGAGTAAATCAGGAAAGAGGATACACAGAATCTAATAAGCAGTGGATCTAACCCAGAGTGATACTGTTCATCAGTAGAAAAGAAAAAAGTACAACCCTAAATTGGCTATTTGTGATCTTTTGAAGTGATAACATCCTATCCTTGTTTGTTTCATTAAATTACACCCTCTCTTGACTGTTAATAGGGTTGCTTGGCACATACCACAGACTCCTTGTATGATACAACATGGATTCAGGTGTACCATAGATAAGACAGTGTTCTCTAAATCTATCTTGGGGCAATAAAAATCTTAGCAAAATATAGTATGTTAACTTACAGCATAGCTTTGATCCTGTCTCCTGGGTTCCAAATGGTACTATGTTATAAAATGGTATCGTTGCATTTATTTAAAAAATCAGTAATAGTAATAATTGCAAAACATAACTTTACTATGTGCCAAGAAAATTATTACACTTGAACTGATGACAGTAACCATTGTATAAATCATTAGATTGCAGTTTAACTACGGCTATACATACCAGCACATAAAGAAGAGAAATATTTTAGAAATATCAATACCTCTTTATAATAAAACTTGGAAAACAGACCAATCAGATTTTGCAATCAAATCTGAAAACATAAAGATGGTAGCTTGCAAACAAGTTCAAATTATATTGGAAAAGGCACAGACCATTATAAATACCTGTCAGTAAATTAAAGAGCTATTCTACCTTCATTAATAGCTTTTTCTCAACAAAGTGTGTGTGTAGGAGGGAGTAGTTACATGTCCATTTTAATAAATAAAAATCAGGAACATAGTTTCATCCCCCTCCCCCATTTTTCCTTCTTCCTCCCCTCTCCCCCCACCTTCTTTGTATCTTCTTCCTTCCTTTCTCCATCTCCTTTCACTTCTTTCCTTCCTCTTTTCCTCTTCTTTCCATTTTCACCCAGTGGAAGATACAGTCACCTAAAAACTTAAATGAGAACTTTGTAGGTCTGTCATTATTAAAGAAGAAAGACATATTGCCCCCAAAACTAATAGGACTATTCTCTCTGGTTCTCACTTGAACTAACTTTTAAAAAAATTTTCCTTCTTGCTTTGAAAGAAGAGATGGTATACTGCACAAAATAAAGTCATTTCATACCATTAGGTTATGTAGAGGAGACTGTTCCATGCAACAGCTGAGCACTGATAAACATATCCATTGTTCCTGTTTTACATCCTGCTAGTTCCACACTTCTTGTTCCACCACACTTTTAGAAACACCATAAAATATTGAAGCTTAGCATATGTTGGCATGTGGTGAATGCATGATGTTTGCTAAATGTATTTTTACATTTTAATTGATGTAATTAATATTAATCATATAATTTTAAACTTTTATACCTTTTCTATAAGCTCTTACACAGACATTATAGCTCTGCCTTTTCAGAACCTATTTCAGAAGTTACTAATAACAGCTATTAATAGTTTATGGAGTACATCTACCTATATATTACTGTGGCAAGTGCATGTTTTGACTTACATGTACTGTTATAGTGAAATGCTATTTGCCCTTCCAAGACAGGAGGTCCATTTTACCTAACGAGGAAACTGAGGCTCAGAAGCATTTTTTCCAATGTTGCGTAGTGAGTGGTAGAGCTGGTGTTTGTACCTAGAACTGATCCCAAAGCCAATAAGCTTTATGCAGAACCTTACCATCTCTCCGATTATTTTTAAGTGTGAGTCTTAAAACCAGACAAATTATTGCCAGTATTTCTAGTCAGTGGGTTATTTCATCTTTGTTGTATTCCCCTAGAGTGAATACTCTATGTCCCATAATATATATCTGATTTAGCGTTGAATTAGAGCTTTCAAGGATAGAAACTAAACTGGTGCTGTACTGTTTATTTAGAATTCAGATTAAATGCAGAGCTCGTCACATCTACATAACAACAATTTTTATTTTGTTTCCTGAGATTAGAAATTATTTATTTGGGCAAAAATTTGAAGATTCTGGCATTAAATTTATGTAGCTTACACTTGCTGGTCTATTTGCATATGTGTACACTCATTTCATAAGTAAAAATTATTAAAATTATATCAGGTAGAAATCAGCACTTATGTTCTTAAATTTTTAGAAACTAACATATAAGAAGGGCATAAAACAAAGTTGTGTTCAAATTAACTAGCCATTATCTCTGCTCAGGTCTCCTATTCAAAGAATAATGTTGTCAGCTAATTACATCCTCTCCAAGAGAATTTTAAAATAATTTGTGTAGCAATGTAAATTTAATGTGTTAATATTTTGAACACCTTCCATAAAGAGGCTGGTAGATGTTTCTTCTCAGTCTCTAGTCTCATCACTACAGTAAATATAGCATAGCTAAGTTAAAATTGCCTTAACCTAGGACTGACACAACCTAATTGATTTTTGCCTTAGAAAAATATATAAGTAAGAAATGTTTTATTCTTAGAATAATTTATAGGATTTTTATATTTCTCCTGTAGGAAGAAAGTACAGATTTGAATAAAATGTAAACAGTTTGTAAGCATTTGTTGAATTAGAATTATTTTTCTGTAGATTATTGTAAGTATCAAATGAAATAATTGGTATTTTTTTTTGGTGAAGTCATAATGCTTAAGACAAATCATCAATAAATATATAATTTCTAGTTCTTTTGCTCTTTCTCTCCGTCTCCTTCTGTCATATTCTCTCCCTACTTCCCTTCTCTTTTGTACCTTCTCTCAACCCATATCTCTTGCTTCCCACTTAGTTTATGTCTGTCACCAAGGGAATTGCTGTTGGAGGAAGCAACACAAGCAGTAGTTTGGGTTGTAGTGTGCAGAAAATACCTTCCATCCCAACAAATTTCCTCTGAGCAGATTTTTAGCTAGGACTCAGAAAAGTTTATGGCTCAGTACTTTCCCTTTAAGGACATGGTGATATTTTCCAGCTTCAGGAGATCTGAAATTAGGAGAAGTTTACAAAGACTTCTTATGCGTTCTTATACAGGGTGTCATGCCCATCAGTCAGTATCTTGCCCTACTTAAGAAGTCTGAGATAACTATTTTTAAAGTGTGTGTGTGTCAGAATCCTTCTGTCAAGTTATCATGTTCAAATGACTAACTTACACACACTCACTCACTCACTCTGTGCAACTCTTTTGCTCATCATCATACCGTGCACTTAGCACAACACCTGCACTTGGTAGGCACTATGCAAATGTATCTAAGTAATGAAAAGCATTTGTCTTATACCTGGTGGCCACTCATTCACCAGTCTGCGTTGTTTCCTTCTGGATTGATGTATTGACACAAAATCATTCCTCAAACTATTATGACTGAATTGATTACAATCACTTATAGCCATTAGTACTTAACTGTCATAGTTATTAGTAGAAAGGCCGCAGGTGTAGTGGAAATACCATAGATTCAGAGTAAGACAGATCTAGCTTGAGATAAACCCAACTCTGCTCCCTTAATAGGCCACTTAGTTAACCTCTCTGGGCTTCAGTTTCCTCAATTATGAAATGGGTCTAATACTATCGACTTCCCATAGTGCTTAGAGATGATATACATAGAATGCCTATTCCAAGTAAACATTCAGTAAAGGGTAGCTATTACTAGTTATATCTTATTGTATTTTTTATTATATAAATATAAATATACCATGCTTTCATTAGTGTAGTTGTTATCTGTATGTTCTCTTGACTATAAGTATTAGAAAAAGGCATTGCCCACAGGAAATCTTAATATATCCAGCCTTTCTCAATGATTCTGGAGGAGAACTAAGTTGTAATGCCTTAAAACATCTGCTGTATGTAATTAATTAACTTCAAATTATTTTCTGTGTTCTGTGGTTCAGATGAGGAGCCCCAGAAGAAAAAGATAAAAGTAGAAAATACAGTGGAATATATAATATTCAAAAGAAATGTAAAATTCAAAGAACTTGATATAGAGATTCAGGGCCCTTAGAGAGGTACACCTGAAAGTTTGTGGGACGAGGAGTATGTCTCTTATTCACTGCTATGTTATTAAGTTCATATGAGCCTGGCATAAAGTAGGTGCTAATAAATATTTATTGAATTATTGAATGAATGGATGAGTGATCAATGACAGGTGGTGAGAGAAGACTCAATATTTTTTTAAAGATTGTTTACCTAAGACCATTTTTCAAAACTCAGCTCTGTACTACATCTGTATATAGATATACGTAGATGTATGCCTCCTGTTTGTGTCCATCTGTTTGAGTCTTTTTTTCAGACACTGTATCTCTTTGATCACATCAAACCGTTATACTTTAAGCCATATTTTGATTAATGATGTAATACTTAATGATAATAATTATAACAGCAGTAGCAGTTCACAATGCCAGGCAGTATGCTGAGTGCTTTACATGGATTAATCCTTACAACAGCCTATGATAGGAGATAAGACAATGTGGCATGATGAAAGAGCCAAGATACAAACCAAGCAGTCTGACATCAGATGTCATCCTCCTACTAGACCCATGCTCCTAACTACTCTGCTGCACTGCCTCCCTTTGCTGTGAAAATAGAAAAGAGACTAAGTCGACCATTGCCTGCATTTAACTGTTCGCTGTTCTAAGAGTAAACCATAGGAAGAAATAGCCAGGAAACTTTTTTCAGAGTTGAAATTTGTAGTGAATGTGTATAGCTTCTCACTGTGCAGCACCTCTGCCTTCTTCCAATGAGGACAATCCTCCAATTTAACTTTTGAAAACTACTCTTCCTACATGGAGACAATCTTAGTAGAAGGAACTCAGTCTTCAGTTTTATCAGAACACCCATTAATGATTTTCTTATTGCCTGAGTTGATGAAATCAAGAAACTAAAAGATACTGTGCTCTAGCGACTTCTAGGAGAGGTAAAACACACTGCTGTCAGAGGAGAATTAGCATGATGAATACGAACATTTGCTTGACTCAAAACTGCTGTATTCCCTGTATCCAGCACCACTGGTGGTACATGATAGGTCCTCAGAGAGTATCTGTGCTATGAGTGGATGGGTATATGTGTAAATAGTTGAATGGACAAGCAAGCTAAGGATGTCATAGTGCTAAGATAGAGTTTGCATGGATGCCAGTCTCTAGAAAGGCCCATCACTGTGTGTGGTGCACTACCACAGAGCACACAGACTCAATCCTGGCCTCATTGACTTAGATCTATCTGGATTTTTTCTTAAGCTGTTGTATTGAAAACATCTGTTTTGATTGGATTATTTACACAGTCCTTTTTCTTACTTAATTGTAATATTTAGACTATCTTATATATTTTGTGACCACTGATGGTTAAAGAATATGTATGAAATTTTGTCTCTTCATTTTTGTATTTAAAAAAGTTTCAATAGCATGACTACAGAAAGTTTGGAAAATGTTTTAAATGATCAGTTATGTAATTCCACTTCCCTAATACAAATACTATCACTTTTGTGATCTTTCCACATGCATATAAAAGTATTTTAAATATTTGAGATCATATATGCAAAATTATCTTTATAATGTAAATTGTCTTTTATGACAAGAGAGATAGAAAGGATGTGTTTTCCGCACTCATTTACTTTCCATGACGCTACTGCCTTTACGTGCTGTAAGTGTTAGAAGCCAGCGGCCTGAAATTTTTTCAGAGAAATTAAGAATAGCTAATAAGAGGTGATTGAATAGAGTATTTCCTTGATATAAGAAGACAGGATCCCAGTGGAAGAAAAATAAAATCTCTTATAGATTTAAGTACATTAACTTCAATCATCAGATTCAATGGCATAGTTTTACCATTAAACTGTAAACTATTGTAATTAAGGCCAATGGTATATTACTGATTTCATCATGCAAAACTGTAAGGTTTTTTTTTCAGCATTTAGTACCAAAAAATTATTTCATCTTTAAAAACTCATGTTTTTAAATTAAAGGATAATAATGCAAGTTAAAATAATAGATAATGGAAAAACATGAGTTTTTATCCTTTAAAAGAAAAGATAGGTTTCTCCTTTTTTCTTGCCTGCTAGAAAGTACACATCTAAATTTTAATTCTTTATCATAGTAATCATATTAGCTTATGAGATTAGTATGTTTACTTCTACCTTCTTCTCCACATATGTTTGTTTTTCCATTTTATTTTAGCAATCTTATTGCAACCTCTTTAACCTCTTCATGTTTTTCTCTATAACTAGGGTGAAAATTATAAAGAAAATAAAATCTGCATTTTGGATATACACATGGCTTTATTTTAAATGAGTGGGAGTTTTATGCACAGAAAGAGCCTACAGAATTAGTTTTGCTAACATATTCTAAAAGTAGTTCAGAGTCTAGTTGAAGAGAAAAAAATATATACTTCTTCTATTGTCTATAGAATACTTTTGCCAGATGCAATAATTCATAACCCTTGTTTTGGAGTAGGGTGGTCACAGAGCCACTCTGAAACCCTGATGAGAGTTATAGACCCTCTCCTCAGAAAAAAATTCACACATGAGCACGCGCACATACCGTTGTAAGCAGTTTCAGGAGTCCACAACCTCCTAACTCCATTGGACTCCAGGTTTAGAGCTGTTGTTCTAAAGAGTGAGAAAGGACCTAACATTTATTGAATAGAAATTATGTACCATATTTAAACCCAAGAATTCTGACTGTCCAAAGTTATTTCCACTGCCTCATACTGCCTCCCAATCAAACATTAATCACCATCACTTACTTCTTCCTGCCCAAGTTATACCAGATCTTCTAAATACTGTTTTCTTTAGTAGTAGTAGTACTCCTCGGTTAAACTTCCATCTAAAGTTTCTTAAGGTACTGGATAATGTGTGGTAAGTTCTTTACTATAACCCCATGTCAGTATTACTGAATTGAAAATGAGATAAAACTCAACCCAAACATACATTTTTTTGAGTTTAATATCTTTAGGAGGTGATTTTTATGTGTTTGACTTTGGAAAACAAATATATTTGGACCCTGAATAATTTTTTTATCCTAATGAAAGTAATGCATGACTGAGCCTTGAGCATGCTTGTAGGATAGGGAGAAATAGAAAAATAAACATGACTTACTGATGATCTATAGAAAACCCATCCTTAAGGAATTCAGGCAGTCTGTTATGAACATGATACTGAATGAATCCTTTTTTTTTTTATTGAGGTCATGCTGGTTTATAACATTATATCAATTTCAGGTGTACATCATTATATATCGACTTTCTATATAGACTGTATCATGTTTGTCACCTAAAGTCTAGTTGCCATCTGTCACCGTACACGTGTCCCTGTATCCCTTTCACCCTCCCCTTGCCACCTTTCCCTCTGGTGACTACCAGTGTGTTCTCCATAGCTGTATGTTTGTTTGTTCATCTTGTATGAATCCTTTTTACCATCACAAGCGGGAACTGCTTGATGACTGAAACTATCAGTCTTAAAATCCCCAACCTCATTTATTTACCTAAAGGTGAGCACAATTAGGTGTTACTGTTTAAAGTTATGACCCTGTTGGGGCAGCATCTGAACCTTTGTCCACAGGACCATGGCAGGTATAGGCTCTCAGGCACATAAAGAGAGATGAGTAATCTGAGGACATGGCATGCTGAGTGTGGTCTTTCTCTTTATTAGGCATTTGGGCCTGGACCTGGTGCCTCGAAAGGACTTTGAAGTAGTGGATTCGGACCAGATTAGTGTCTCAGATCTCTATAAAATGGTAAGAAATCTTACACAGGGTAGCTTGTTGCTGAACATCTCATTTTTTTCTCCTTTGTTTATTATCCCTAATTACGTTATGAAACAATATTGCTAAAATTGTTCCTTTGTGTTTGTCCCAGTGTATTTAAGGAGTCTTTCTTATTCTGACAGTACCTATCACACTCGCTTTCTAAGTGAAATTACTGTGTAGGGCTGTTGGGCTTACTGTAATGTCTAGGGGTCATTTCTCTGTTGGTTTTGCTGGTGAACAGAACTTCTTCAGCCTGCAGCAGTTACTAAAATCTGTCTCTCCCCACTTCTTAAGAAGAGAAGGTAGTTGAAGCTGAAAAGAACCAATTATTGGTTAATGTAGTGATTAAACCTGGAAATAATGTACCAGTATTTCTAAGAGAGACAGAACTTGATAAATCCTTAGCTATATGTTTACAGCTGTTTACATTATTTATTAATCTGTTTACAGGTTAACTGTTTAATTAACTTTAATTAATTATTAATCTGTTTACATTATTACAAAAATGTGTTGAGTTGACTGAACCAAGATTACATTTTATAGGCTAAATGAGAAGAAATAATTAAAATAAAGATACAAAATTTTAAAGTAAAACAGATAATCATCAGAAATCTCAGGTGACTGTTAAGCTTAGACTAAGAGAACGAGTAAAACCTCATTTTGAGGAGTATATATTTAAGGAGTATATGTTGGTGAGAATTACAAGTTTTAGAAAGAATTACAAGTTTCTCTTTAAGAAAATGTAATTTTTTAGGGAACATAGAGGATATGAAGTATTTTGCCTGGTCAAAGGCCTTAGGCAATTTGCCTAAATAGTATACAAATAACATATCAATTGCTTCTATTTGTTTGCTTCTGTATATTTGCTAGTGTACAAAAGCAACTGTGTATAGTTGCTTTAACTCTGCTCTCTGCAATGTAATAAAGGTGTGAGATATAGAGATTAAAGATTAACAAGACTTATTCCTTCCCTTGAGAATATATCACCATTGAGAATATTGGTTCCTAACCCTTTCTGGGTCATGGAGGATCAGATGAAATTTCTTCTCAGAACAGTGCAAGTGATTTTGCATGCAAAGTTTTATACTCAGTTTTAGGGAATTGATGGCCAGTTCCTTCCAGTGCTTGCCCCTGAAGCCCATGAATGATTCCCACGTTTAGAAACTACTCTAGTGGGATCACATAGACCACAAACAAACAATTACCATATATGTGCTGCATGCCATAATGAAGATATACACTGATGCTGTTAGGGGAAGTGACTGATTTCCTGGGGCTGGGAAAAATCAGTGAAAGCTTCCAGAGGTAAGCTGGAGGTAAGACATACCTAAGGTAAGTCTTGAGGGATGAGCAGCGGTTCACCAGGAAGACAAACAAGAAGGAAGGACATTCCAAAGGGGCGCACAGTATAGGGAAGTGGTAGTTCCAGGAAACTAAAGATATTTGGTAATTCAGGCATGTAGGTATATGTTAGTGATTGGGAGATAAGGCCAAGAAGAAGGCAAGAGCCAGATCATGAAGAGCTTTATAAGACCCCAATTGAACTCTGTCCAGTAGTCTGGTAGAACCATGGGAGTGACATGAGTGGATATAGGTTTCAAATGCTGATTCTATCTATAGAGATTATAAAGTGCAAAAGACTGGAATCAGAGAGGAAGGAGACCATGGAAGTGATTCAGGCAAGAAATAATGGCTAGGCAGCAATAGGAATGGAGAAGAAATGCAGTAGAGAATGTAGATCTTAGTAAGTAAAAGGATGAATTTTGATGATCAATTAGATGTGAAAAGTGAAGGGAGAATGAGGGTTGGAGGCTAAGAACTCCCCTCAGGATGGTGGCTTGGAGGATGCTATTTTTGGTAAGGATTTTGCATTTTATTCTAAGTTTAACAGAAGGCCTTTGAAGGTATTTGAGCAGGGGAATCACATGGTTCGGCTTACATTTTAAAAGAATCCCTCCAGCTGATATATGCAGAAGGACTGGAGTGGGGCAAGAATGAAAGCAGGGAGCACTCATCCAAGCAAAAGATTTTAATTTCAGTATCTTGGGCTAAAGTTTGAACAATGGAAGTGGTAAGAAGTTGTTGGATTCTAAATATGTGTTGGAGATAGATCCAATCAGAGTTGTTGATAGATTGAATTGATATGCGTGTGTACAAAAAAAAGAAAGATCAGAGAAGAAAGACCTCCTGTGTTTTGACCTGCCCAACTTTGACCTGGGTAAAAGTGGAATAGGGAGCATTGTGGGAGAGGCAGATTTGGGAGTTAGAGCAGTGGGGATCAATAGTTCTGGTATTTCTTTTCAAGTCTGAGATGCATTTTAGACCTCCAAACTGAAATGTTGAAAGTCAAGTTCAAATATAAAGATTTTAGAGTCATCAGAGTATATGAGGTATTTAAAGCTGTTGGATGAGATGACTACTCTTTTCCCTAAACTTCTATACAGTGAAACCCAGTGGTCAGCAGATCCTACACAGCACTTCCAGACAGCGAAGCATCAATAGACATTCGAGGAAACCTCCCACATAAAAGTTAGAGACCAAAACAAATCCATATGAAAGGAACAAACTTGGCAGAAGAAAATGGTGATTCCTGTCCTCAAAGAGAAATGAGGAAACAACCAGGAAACATTGTGGAGCACTCTAAGAAGCAATCCAAGGAATGCTAGAAAATTACAAATGAGATAACTGGAATAAAGTTGGTATAAAGATTAGAAGATAAAGTAGGGAAAATCTCCCTGAAAACAGGATGACAACAAAATAAATGAACAATTGGAGAGAAATGTTACAAAAGTTAGAGGTTCAGTCCAAGAGGTCCAATATCCAGATAATGGAGTTTCAGAAGAAGGAACCGAGAAAAAAAGAAGGAAAATTACTGAAGAAATCATTTTAAAAACTTTTCCAGGGTGATGATGTCACCAAGATGGAGAAGTAGAAGAACCCATCCTCTGTCCCCCCACAAAGATCAACAGACAGCTATCCATGAACAAAAATAGCTCTGGGAGAGCTAGAAGAAAGCTTCCATTTAAAAATCTTCAGCAACACAGTGGAGCAAAAAACCTGAGAATAACCAAACAAAAAGGGTAGGAGGAACAGTTTCATTTTGCCTGCATCATCCAGGATGGCACTGCTCAGCACCAAGAAGGAGCTCCCTGGCCTGAAAGAGTTCTCCTCTCCAGGAAAAGGAGAGCAGGGTGAACAACCAGTTTTCTCAGCCCTCAGGGCACTGGACGAAGGACCTGCTTCAGTTTCACCCCACCTAGAGACTGGCAAAGCTGAGACATCTAGAGATAGCTAGGAACAAGGGAGAAGGACAGGGGCTACCAGTATCAGATATGCAGCGAGAGCGACCATGGCTCTCAGTGGCCTGCTCTGAGTAGGATCCCAGCAGCCTTTGCTGCTGAGGACCTCATCAACCCTTGAAGACACTGCAGACCCCCTCAGCTCTCATCACTGAGGACCTCATCATGGACCCCAACAGACTGCTCCAGAGAGGACCCTGGCATCTTTCACCACTGAAGAAACCAATGGCCAGCACAACCGCCACAGAACCCTTGCAGATTTTGCCACTAAGTTTTCACCCCACAGGTAGTTGCATTCACAGATGCCAGCTACCTTGAGTTCCCCTGTTCCCTCCCCACCCCTTGCCAGAGCATGAGATACGCAGCAGCAGCCAGCCCCAGCCTCTGTGCTGTGTACCTATAAAATGCCAGCCTAGGCCCCCATGACTGACCCCCACTGCTGTGCATGTGCTCATGTCTAGCTCCTGCAGCTGTGCACCTGCATACCGCCAGCCTGACTCCTTTCACTGATCTCCATTGCCATGCATACACTCATGGTGAGCCCCTGTAGCCAGAGGAGTGTATGCTAACAGCCAACGCCCCCACAGCTGTTTGTGAGCCCAGATATCACCTTGACTATTGTCACTGGCCTGCATTGCTGGGCTCACCTAAATCTAGCCCCTACAGCTGTGCATCTGCACACTGCCAGCCCGAATCCCATCCCAGCCTCCACTGCCATGCACACACTGATGGCTAGCCTTTACAGCCACATGGATGCATGCTAACAGCCAAGGCCCCTGCAGTTGCTAGTGCATCTGCAGTTGGCATCAGCTACTGCTGCTAGTCCTGGCCCTTGCTATTACCTCTTTGTCTGCAGCTTCCCCATGCCACTACACAGGCACCTGCAGCTGGCCCCTGCAGCTGAGCATGTACACACCACTGGCTTTGGCCACCATTGCTGCTTACCCTGTTCCCTAGCTGCTGGACCTGGAAGAAGTGACTGCTCTTCAAATGCACAGAGAGCTATGCAAGACTACAGGGATCACAAAGAATCAGGGAAACATGACACCACCAAAGGAACACAGTAAACTTTCAGCAATTGAGGCCAAAGAAATGGAGGTACACAAATTGCCTGACAGAAAATTCAAAGTAATTGTTCTAAAGAAGATCTACAAGAGAACACAAACAATTCAACAAAATCAGGTAAACAATACAAGAACAAAATGAGAAGTTCAACAAAAAGATTGAAAACATAAAAAAGAACAAAACATAAATTTTGGAGCTGAAGAACACAATGACTGAACTGAAGAATTCGATAGAGAGTTTCCGCATCACACTGGACCAAGCAGAAGTAAGAATGAGTGAACTCAAAGACACATAAATTGAGGGGCCGGCCCAGTGGCGCAGCGGTTTAGTTTGCGCTTGGCAGCCCGGGGTTCGCGGGTTCGGATCCCGGGCACCTGCCGACACACTGCTTGTCAGCCATGCCTTGGCAGCGTCCCATATAAAGTAGAGGAAGATGGGCACGGATGTTAGCCCAGGGCCAGTCTTCCTCAGCAAAAAGAGGAAGATTAGCAATGGATGTTAGCTCAGGGCTGGTCTTCCTCACAAAAACAAAAACAAAAAAGACACATAAATTGAAATTATCAAGTCAAAGGAGCAAAAAGAAAAAAGAATGACGAAAACCTGTGGGACTTGTGGGAAACCGTGAAGAGAATCAATCTAAAAATTTTTTTTCAAAAAGAGAAAATCAATCTACATATTATTGGAGTACCAGAGGAGAAGAGAGGGAGAAAGGGCAGAAAGCTTATTTAAGGTATAATGGCTGAGAACTTCCTAAATCTGGGGAGAGATTTGGATATCTAACTTCAGGAAGCTGCTAGGTCCCCAAACAGTTTCAACCCTAGAGATCTTTTCCAAGAAATTATAATAAAACTATCAAAAATCAAAGACAAAGGGAGAATCTTGAAGTCAGCGAGAGAAAAGAAGCTTGTTACTTACAAGGGAACCCCCATAAGGCTATGAGCCATATTGCTCAGCAGAAACATTGCAGGCCTGGAAAGAATGGGATGATATATTCAAAGTGCTGAAAGAAAAAAACCTGCCAACCAAGAATACTTTACCCAGCCAAGTTGTTCTTTACAAATGAAGGAGACAGACTTTCCCAGACAAACAAAAACTGAGAAGTTATCACTACTAGACCTGCCTTACAAGAAATGCTGAAAGTTCTTCAAGCTGAAATGAAAGGATGCTAATTAGTAACTTGAAAACATGTGAAAATATAAAACACAGTGGTAAAGATAAGTATATAGTCACTTTCAGAATACTCCAATACTGTAATATGGTGGTAGGTAACTCTAGTTTAAAGGTTAAAAGACCGAGGAATTAAAAATAACTGTAGCTAAAAAAAAAAAAAAAAACTATAGCTACAATAATTTGTTAACAGATACACAATATAAAAATATATAAATTGTGGGGCTGCCCAGTAGCACAGTGGTTTAGTCTGCACTTGGCAGCCCGGGGTTCGCAGGTTTGGATCCCAGGCACCCGCCGATGCATTGCTCGTCAGCCACGCTGTGGTGGCGTCCCATATAAAGTAGAGGAAGACGGACACAGATGTTATTCCAGGGCCAGTCTTCCTCAGCAAAAAGAGGAGGATTGGCGATGGATGTTAGCTCAGGGCTGGTCTTCCTCACAAAAAGACAAAAATATATATATATAAAAATTTATATATATAAATTGTGACATCAAAAACATAAAAGAGGAGGTGAGTAAAGGGGTAGAGATTTTGTATGGGATCAAAGTTAAGTTGTAATCAGCTTAAAATAGACTATTATATCTATCAGATGTTTTATGTAAGCCTCATGTAACCAGAAAGCAAAAACCTACAGTAGATACACAGAAGATAAAGAGAAGGGAATCACAGCGTACCACTATGGAAAGTCATCAATTTACAATCAAAGATAGCAAGAAAGGAGGAAAGCAACTACAAAAGGAGCCAGAAAACAATTTAAAAATGGCAATAGAAGTCTTTCCCTATCAATAATCACTTTAAATGTAAATGGATTAAATTCTCAATCAAAAGATACAGAATGACTGAATGGATTAAAAAAAACCAAACATGATCCAAGAATGTGCTACCTACAACAGATTCACTTTTCTTTGAGAACACACATAGGCAGAAAGTGAAGGGATGTAAAAAGATATTCCATGCAAATGGAAACTAAAAGATTGCAGTGGTAGCTATTTTTATATCAGACAAAATAGACTTTAAGTCAAAAACTGTAACAAGAGACAATAAGGTGATCATATAATGATAAAGGGGTCAATTCATCAAGAGCATATAACAACTGTAAATATATATGCACCCAACTTCAAAGCACCTAAATGTATAAAGCAGATATTAACATAACTGAAGGGAGAAGTAGACAGCAATACAATAATTGTAGGGGACTTCGGTACTCCACTTTGAACAATGGGTAGATCATCCAGACAGAAAATCTATAAGGACACATTGGACTTGAACTATATTTAGTACCCAATGGACCTGACAGACATAAACAGAATATTCCATTCAACAGCAGCAGGATACACATTCTTCTCAAGTGCACACAGAACAATCTCCAGGATAGATCATATATTAAGACTACAAAATAAGTCTTAACAAATTTAAGAAGATTGAAAATCATATGAAATATTTTTTCTGACCACATGATTTGAAACTAGAAATCAATAATAGGAAGAAAACTGGAAAATTCACAAATATGTGGAAATTAAGCAACACACTCCTGAAGAACGAATAGGTCAAAGAAGAAGTGAAAAGGAAAATTTAAAAAAATCTTGAAACAAACAAAAATGGAACACAAAATAGTAAAACTTATGAGAAGCAGCAAAAGCAGTTCTAAGAGGAGAGTTTATAGTAACAAATACCTATATTAAGAAAAAAGAAAGATCTTAAATAACCAAACTTTTTACCTCAAAGAACTAGAAAAAGCACAAAGTAAGCCCAAAGTTTGCTGAAGGAAGGAGAGAACAAAGATCAAAACAAAAATAAATGAAATAGAGAATAGAAAACAATGAGAAAGATCAACAAAACTGAGAGTTGTTTTTCTGAAAAGAAACAAAATTGACAAACCTTTAGCTAGACTTACCAAGAGAAAAAGAGGACTCAAATAAATAAAATTATAATTGAAAGAGGAAATATTACAACTGATAGAACAGAAATACAAATGATCATAAGAGACTACTATGAACAATTATATCCCAACATATTGAACAACCTACATAGAAACATACAACCTACCAAGACTAAATCATGAAGAAACAGAAAAACTGAACAGACCAATAACAAATAAGGAGATTGAATCAGGGACCAAAAACTTCTCAAAGAAGAAAAGCCTAGGACCAGAGGGCTTCATGGGTGAATTCCATTAAACATTTAAGAAGAATGAATGCCAATCCTTCTCAAACATTTCCAAAAAATTGAAGAGGAAGAAACACTTCTAAACTTATTTTACAAGGCCAGCATTACCCTGACACCAAAGCCAGATAAGGACACTACAAGAAAAAAACACCTCAGGCCAATGTCCGTGATGAATATAGATGCAAAAATTCTCAGCAAGATTCTAGCAAACCAAACTCAATGGCACATTAAAAGGATCATACACTGTAATCAAGTGAGACTTATTCCTGGGATGCAGTGATGGTTTAACATATGCAAATCAATAAATGTGATACACCACATCAGTGGAATGAAAAATAGAAATCATATGATCATCTCAATAGATGCAGAAAAATCATATGACAAAATTCAACATTATTTCATGATAAAAACCTGCAAGAAAATGGTCTTAGAAGAAACACACCTTAACAAAGTAAAGGCCATGTATGACAAGCCCACAGCCAACATCACACCCAACAGTGGAAGGTTGAAAGCTTTTCCTCTAAGATCAAGCACAAGACAAGGGTGCTCACTCTCACCATTTCTATTCAACATAGTATTGAAAGTCCTAACCAGAGCAGTTAGGCAAGAAAAGGCATCCAAACTGGAAAGGGAGAAATCAAATAGTTTCTGTTTGCAGATGACATGATCTTATGTATAGAAAATAGACTCTACCAAAAAACTGTTAGAACTAATAAATTCAGCAAAGTTTCAGGATACAAAATCAACATACAAAAATCAACTGCAAAAATAAGAATATACTAACAATGAACTATCTGAAAAGGAAATAAAACGATCCCATTTACAATAGTATCAAAAACAATAAAATACTTAGGAATAAATTTAACCAAGGAAGTGAAAGATCTGTACACCGCAAACTATAAGACATTGATGAAAGAAATTAAAGAAGACACAAATAAATGGAAAGATACCCCATGCTCATGAATTGAAAAAGTTAATATTGTTAAAATGTCCATACTACCCAAAGTCATCTATAGAATCACTGTAATCCCTATCAAAATTCCAGTGGTGTTTTCCACAGAAATAGAAAAAATAATCCTAAAATTCATATGGAACCACAATAGATCCCAAATAACCAAGACAATCTTGAGAAAGAACAAAGCTGGAGGCATCACACTTCCTGATTTCAAACTATATTACTAATCTATAGTAATTAAAACAGCATGGTACTGGCATAAAAACAGACACATAGACCAATGGAACAGAATCAAGACCCCAGAAATAAACCCACACATATATGATCAACTAACATTTGACAAGAAAGCCAATGCTATTCAATGGGGAAAGGATAGTCTCTTCAGTAAATGTTGGAAAAATTGAATATTCACATTCAGAAGAATGAAATTTTACCCCTATCTTATACCACTCACAAAAAAAGAGCTCTGAATGGGTTAAGGATGTAAATTTTAGACCTGAAACCATAAATCTCCTAGAAGAAAACATAGGGGGAAAGCTGCTTGACATTAGTGTTGACAATGATTTTTTGGGTATGACACCAAAAGCACGAGCAACAAAAGCAAAAGTCAACAAGTGGGACTACATCAAACAAAAAAGTACCTGTATAACAAAAGAAACAACAAAATGGAAAGTCATCCTACAGACTAGGAGAAAATATTTGCAAACCGTATATCTGATAAAGGGTTAATATTCAAAATATGTAAGGAACTCCTAAAACTTAATAGCAAAACCCCAAATAATGTGATTTTTTAAATGGGCACAGAATCTGACTTTCTTCCAAAGAAGACATACAAATACATGAAAAGGTGTTCAACATCACTAATCATCAGGGAAATGCACATCAGAACTACAATGAGATATTACCTCACACCTGTTAGGATGCCTGTCATCAAAAAGACAAGAGGTAAATGCTGGCAAGGATGTGGAAAAAAGAGGATTCTTGTGCACTATTGGTGGGAATGTAAATTTGTACAGCCACAATGGAAAACAGTATGGAGGTTCCTCAAAAACTCAAAAATAGAACTACCATATGATCCAGCAATCCTACTTCTGGGCATATATCCAAAAGAATTGAAATCAGGATCTCAAAGAGATAGCTTCACTTCCATGTTCATTGCAGCACTATTCACAATAGCCAAGACATAGAAACAACCTAAGTGTTCGTCAGTGAATGAATGGATAAAGAAAATATGGTGTATATATACAATGGAATATGCTTTAGCCATAATAAAGAAGGAAATCCTGCCATTTGTGACAACATTGATGAAACTTGAGAGCATTATGCTAAATGAAATAAATCAGATAGAGACTGACAAATACTTTATGATCTCACTTCTATGTGGAATCAAAAAAAGCCGAACCCATGGAAACAGAGAGTAGATTGGTGGTTTGCCTAGGGGCTGGGGAGTGAGGGAAATGAGGAGATGTTGGTTAAAGGGTACAAACTAAGAGAATTAAGTTCTGGGGATCTAATATACAGCATGGTGACTGTGGTTAACAATGGTGTATTTTATACTTGAAAGTTGCTAAAGGAATAGATCTTAAATGTTCTTACAATAACAACAACAACGTAATTATGTTAGGTAAAGGATGTATTAACTAACTTGATTGTGGTACCCATTTCACAATATATACGTGTATCAAATCATCATCTTGTACACCTTAAACTTATACAGTATTATATGTCAATTATATCTCAATAAAGCTGGGGAAAAAAAACTTTCCCAGAATATGGATATGCGTTTCCAGGTTGAAAGGGCCCAACAAGTGTTTAGCACTTAATTGTGAAATTTCAGCTTACTAAAGCTGAAACCTCCCAGAGAGAAAAATAGATCACCTACTAAAGATTTGTTGTAAGAATAGCACTTGTCTTCCTAATAGCAACATTGAAAACTAGAAAATAATGAAATATTGCCTTTAAAATTCTGAGCGAAAATAAAATTCAACTTAGAATTCTGTATTTACTTAGCCATATTATCAGTCAAGTGGGAAAGTAGCCTAAAGAAAATTTCAGTCACTCAAAGTCTCAGAAAAAAAAAAAAAATCTCTCTCTTTAACCCCTTTTCAGGAAACTACTGCAGAATAAATTATTTCTTTAAAATGAAGGAGTAAACCAAAAGATGCTATTATGTGCCCAGGAAAGGGATTCTGACTCAAATGAGATGTGCAAAGAATACTGACGTTAACATCAGAGGGAAATCCCAGGATGACAGTTGTGCAATAGACCTAGAGAATCACTGGTCCAGATTAAAGCAGAAGGGCAGCCAGGAGAGATATCGCCAGGAGAAAAACCACTTCATAGAATATCTGGTAGTTTTTATCATATGGAGAAGGTTATTGAAAGTATTTTACAAAGTTGTTGGAAGGCACAGGAAAAGACCCTATAATTTAAATGAAACTAAGTATCTCCAATATAAAGGCAGAAAGTAATAACAGAAAGGAAATGTAATTGAAGTACACTACTTGGCTCAGAAGTGAATAATATTTAAAAGTTACAATAATTATACAAACAAGTTTTAACTAAAACTTGTGAGATATTAGGAAGATAGATGAAGGGAAATGCATGTAAACAAATGTGAAAGTCCTCAGCTGCCATAATAAGAAACCAATAGATAAATCTAAAATTGGATAAAAAGAGAGTGGTATAAATATGACATTTAGAAATATTTGATAAATTCTAGAAAAAACACAGTAAAGAGTTGAAGATACTTATCTCTAGGGAACAGGACAGGGTGAACCAAGGACTAATAATTTTTTTGCAAGCCTTTTAGGTCGATTGAACTTTTAAAACTATGTGCTAATATTACTTTTAATAAATTAAAATGTTAATTTAAAAAGGTTGATTTATCAAAAAGGTGTAAGATTCAATTCTCTATTTTATTTTATGTTAATTTTTCTGTCTTTTTATCCCATGTATTTGCTTTTAAGTAGAAAGAATCAGATATGATGAAGAAAAACTGATTTTGAGAGTCTGTAAATTCATTGAAAACCACTTACTTTTATGTTGAATTGCATATTGTAAACGTTTTTGGTTAAATCTTAAATTTATCAACAAAGTTTAAAGGAATAACCTTTTAAAATCTTTTGTATTTACATTTAGATCTATTACTAGAGATTACAGAGACTCAATATGAAACTTTCTGATTATAATAATACTCCTTGCCACACATTTTATAAGAAACATTTTATAATAAGTTTTCACTTAGAGCATTTTGTTTTTCAGAAAAAAAAAAATCAAGCCCCTACGCAAATGTTGAGTGATAATGATTGATAAAAATCTCTCTAAATACACAAATGCATTTTCTATTCTATATGATAAGAACCAAAGGAATCCCCTAATGTTCCTCAGTTCTTGCTTCTGCATAATAACAGGTCTAACACTTACAACACTAGAGAATTGGTGCTTCCCAAATTAGAAAGCATTTCAAAGGCCAGCACAAAGTATTTGTGTTAATCTTAATTAGCCATGCCTCTTTGGGAAATGTAGACACTTGAAGATTACATAATATGAGAGCTTCTAAATTATGGGAAGATCTAACAGAATATTCACATTATAACCTCCTGCCTCATTGTTATCCTTCCACGTTAGCATATGTTGGGAACTATGTTAGTCTGTTACCTTCTAGTGCTGATTAATATTTTTAATAGATCAATGTTTATACTTCCATTTCCAGATTTAAATCAATTGATTAGATTATTTACTAACAATCAAGCATCATTTCATTGGTGATCCTGACTAGATATGTCTTATTTTCTTTGTAAGACCCACAATACCTAACACAATTCCCAACATAAAGGCAGGCAATTAATTGTGTTATTCAATTGAATAGAATGTCTAAGCTGCACAGTTTTTTTTTCCATATTGGTAGACTTTTGTAGACCAAAGGGACCAGAGACTTCAAAGGGCTGAAAACAACTTCTTTACAGGGGAAAATCTGGCTGAGGCAGTAATATAGTCCATGCATTTCTTAATTAATTTATATTTTTGATGTACCTTGCTAGGCATTTAGGATATAAAGATGATTAAGACAAGTACTTTGCTCCCTGGAAGGCTAAAGTCTAGAGTTGGGTAGCAACATGGAAACATAATACATTATAGCCCTGATACGGGTGATGATGGCTCTGAAGAGGGAAGTATTAGCTGGCCAGCTGCAGGCTGCCTGACAACAGAGTAGTGGTTTTTCCTTATAGTGCCATGAAAGACAGTCCAAAATGCCAGTTTTGATGCCTTTCTCTGGCCACTCATGTGGTGGTTTGCTTTCAGACTAGGTTGAAGAGTTCTCCCCAAGTTGAAGGCCTCTGAAGTCCAGAATGACATTTATTATTGTCAACAGGGATGTTTCACACTGAAATTAACTGTAAACTCCTGTGTATAGTTATAATTGAATATTTATGTTTACGACTGCTAGTCATTTTTAAGAGTTAGTCAGTAAATCCACTGAGAAGAAATGACTTAGTGCAACCCCTGAATGTAAAATAAAACAATGGAAAGCATTTTAGGCCAGTAACATTGCCAGTGGGATATGGGTCAGTAAACCATAGAAAGCTTGACTTTTTTCTGAAAGACTGATTTTTTAAAAGCTTTTTTGTAGCCTGTTTTATATATGAAGTTTGTTTTGTACATATACATTCTATGTGATGATTTCCCCAGCTGGTGGAAGCCTGTTTTTATTATATTTAATATCTATCATGGGAACATATAGTCCTATGAATTAACATTAATAGTCAATAGTAATTAACGAATATAGCTAATAATACATATGAATATTTAATAATTAGCAAATATAGCTAGTGAGATGCATTTAAATTAATATTTAATTGTACTTCAGTTTTATTTAGGGTTAAATGTGTGTATTTGGAAAAAGAATGAAACTGTTCTACTCAGCAACCAGTCTTCTTACACATGTGATGTGGAACAGTTCATGAAATGAGTGCTATCTCACACTTTTAGGACCCAAAAGTGAGCAGGTTAGAAACTCTCATTTTTGAGTTTACCAAGACTAGGGACTGAATGTTTGTGAACCCACCATTCTTCCTAGCCAGGGTTTACTTCTCAATGTGACTGACTTTTCTTTAATAACTAATGATAAAGAAGAATACCGATAATAATAAGAAGAATACTAATTATATCAACCATTTACAATATGATAGGTACTATGCTGGGTTAATCAGCACAAAACCCCATAAAGTTGAGTTCAGCATAAAACGCTATCCTCACTTTACAGATGAGGAAACACAATTGTGAGTCAAGATTTAAAACCGTGTGTCCTGAATTCCGCACTTAGATCCCTAACACTGTGTCATGGTGCTTCCCACTGTAATTTGAGCCTTATTATAACCCTGTGAGAAAGACAATAAAAGCTTTTATCTCAATTTTACAGTTGAGGAAAATGTCTCTTGGAGAGAGTAAGCAATTTGTCTGAAGTTTCACAACCCATTTATGTGTAACTGGGATTGGAATTTGCTTCTTCAGCCAGCAGCACAGGAACAGCATGGAGAGATGTTTGGGAGGAAGCCCCTTTTGGTTAAAGGCTACACCTCCTCCTCTTTCAGAGAGCCTCAAGAAGCTGGATCACGCAGCTCAGGACATGGTACAGTGTGTAGACAGGACAGTGCCAAAGCAGAAATCCAGTAGCCAGTACCCACCTGTGACTTGACTGGTACTCTGAGCTGAAGAGGCTTGGGTTTGAACTCAGAATTGCTGCCTTCTTGCTATGTGACCTTTTGCAAATCACTTCCTTACGCTAGGCCTTAGTTGTCTCCTTCAAATACAAATAACATTTACCTAACAAGGTTATCAGAATTAAATGAAATCATATATATAAAAGACATAGCAGAATGCCTAACATAGAAGGTACTTAATAAAGGTAGTTCCCTTCCCAGTTGAGTGAATTTTTCTTTCTTTCTTTCCATAGCATTTATCTAGCCGGCAGAGTGTACAGCAAAGCACATCCCAGGTAAGCAGCTTAACCAGGCCTCCCAGTCTTTTCCCTCAACTCTTTCTTTTAAGAGATCACAACCTAAAGATGCACCAGAAAATGACAGACACCACTGACTTCTTGATTGTGTGGTGCATTTCACCTAAGGAGCCCTGACCTCCAAGCAGATTTGGCCAGTCTCCACTCCTCTTATGCAAATTTACATAAGCACAATTGAGAGAAAGTAGACTGAAAGACTGAAATGAATCAGTCTGGGAGAAAATAAAAGTGTCATATAAAATGGTAACTGTTCCCATCTGACAGTGTAAATCAAGTACATCAGGGACCATGACTGAAAATGGTTCCCTGGAGAATTTAGTTGTTTGTGACCTGGTGGAGATTTTGAGTTCACTTGTAAGTTGGAATTACTGTTCCCATATCTCCTTCACTCTGTTCACTTCTCCCAGCTGCATATTTGCCCACCTCAAACCAAGCGTATTGATGCAGCACCCCCTACTAGCAGAGAAAACACCTTCAGTCTCTCTCTTAAATGATGCCCTTCAGCAATATGAGGAGAGTTAGTCATTTAGTTTTCGTTTTATTTGTGGTCAGTGTAGTGAATAACAGAAATCACTGTTTTTTGCCTTCCTCATTAGGTAGATACAATGCGCCCACGTCATGGGGAAAACTGTCGGATGCCAGTGCCACATCACTTCTTCCTCAGTCTGAAGAGTTTCACCTATAATACCATTGGAGAAGATACTGATGTCTTCTTTTCCTTATATGATATGAGAGAAGGCAAGCAGATCAGGTAAAAGTTACTAGACGGTCTGGTGAGGTTGAGACTGTGTTAGGATGGTATGGCCTGGGTCATAGGCATCTCTGTCCTTCTGAGAAGAAAGATGCGCAGGGGTGGCAAAACAAGATAAGATGACCTCTTCTTATTTAGCTGGGAGTTTTGCCTCAAATCCCAGTGTACCCTGAAGGCACATGTGGCCTCTTTTTTTATTTATGCCTATTTCCACATGGAAGCTCAAATCTCAGGCTATTATAATCTTGGCTATTATCACCTCAGGGAGAGAAAAGGATGCATCTATTCAGTGCCAGAGAAAACACATAGGAGAAACATAGAGCAAAGCAAATCCAGCAAAGATGGCCAATTCTAGAATGCAGGAAGCCCTGGGCTCTGTCTTGCTGTATGTGGGAGAGAGGGTTCACAGGGAAATAGGCTAATGGTGTCCTGTCTGAGGGCAGCCCCAGCCCTCAATGCTTTTCCAGCCCTGTGACGGGGAGAGAATCTTTTGAGCAGAAGGGAAGGTTGGCCTGACTCCATCATTCATCTTTGCCTTGGATTGGAGGAGGGGCTGCAGAAAGGGGCTGACATATATCTTGGCAGAGCAGTGAGACCCTTAAGCATGAGCAACTGCAGCAGTGGTTTTCCCCTTGAAAGGTAGGGAGGAATCAAGGAGACACTCTAGGCTTCTCTTCCTCTAGAGGCCAGCCAGGCTCTGATGGGGTGATATGACCTTTGTAGCCAACTTGAAATTTTAGTGTCTGAACATTTCTCTGTCATCTTCTAGATGGGGCAGAGAGAAAATAAATCTTGGGATGCTTTTATATTACTTGGTAACTTCCTGTATTGAGTGCTTTGTGGGTTTTTGGCTTTGTTTTTTTACTTAAAATTTGAAAACAACTGTAAAACAGTTGTTCACTTTTCCAGTTGCACCTTACATGTTGGGAAATTAGAAAAGGAAGTTATAACAGAGCACAGAAGAAAAGCAGTTAGTTTGCGTGTTCCACAGTGCCTCTGATCTTGACCCCCGCCTCCAAATTAAAACAGTGTGCTTCACTTTGGCATAGAAATAAAATGACATACTCATTGATGAGGGCATGTGGGTTTTCCTTGTCACCACTGGCTCCCAGGATGTGCTTCTAGGAAAGCTGTGGTAGAGAAATTAGTAGTGGTGGTGATGGCAGCTACAGCTGCCACACACAGAGGCAAGACTACAGGTCAGGGCTGTGTGGATGTAGATTCTGGCTGCTCTTGTTTTTCTACTGGACCAAAGGTTTGTAAACTTTATTATTTATTTTTGTGTGTGGAAGAATCCTTTCTTCAAGCTACATTTTATGAGAAAGTCCACTGTATGAAACAGATAAAATAGAACTACTCCACTATTGGAGGGAAAGGGGAAAATAACAGGAATCTCACTATCCTCTTGCCCACCCGGTACCCTCTGAAACCATTGAAAGTCCATGGTTTGCAGTTGGAAAACCAGAGCACACTACTTTGTCATCCTTGAGTGCCAGGGACTGTATTTTCTCTCTCCATGATCCCAGTACCTCACACAGAGCCTGTGCCCAGTACATGCTTTATTGGGCTTACTGCACAGAGAAGACCCCAGCCCAACAGAGACACCCCACTGCTCTGGTTTGTAATCTGTGCAGGATTAGTGTACCAGTTGATTTATCTTTTGACTTACTGTTTATAACTTAGCCTTAATAAACAATAAAACATTTTAAAAGAAGAAATGTAAAAAAAAATTTTTTGTAGAGGTGCTGGAAATGTGTAAGTCATTTAAAAATCCATAGATATTAGAAAGCTATACCACCTTCCTATTCACATAATAAAAATATAAGGTCCTTAATTGAAAATATTATCCACTTTCTTTAGTTTTAAGAGTTGAAGTAATAAGCAGAATTTTAGATCTGGGTTTAATCAATAAATGTTCTTTCTTTCCATTAGGATTTGTGTAGTTGTGTAAGCTCTCAAAAATTTTTGGTCATTGAGCTGATATTACCAGATAATTTTGCTTTCATTATGATTAGGTATTAAATTGATCATATATTAATTTCTTAAAGCCATTGTCAGAAGTTGTGAAAAGTTAGGGATGTATTTCATCAGGTGCACAGAGCATTGATACAGAGCGATCAGTTTAATTATTTCTTTCCCTCAAGAGAACTCCTTGAGTGACTGTCTTTCCAATCAAATATTGCTAGTCTAGTCTCCAATAAAATGGTGATAGTCTAGTGTTCAGTATTACCAGGACACTCTCACCTCTGTGCCAAAGAATACTTGTGAGCAGGGGGAGCAGGCTAAAGAGAAGACTGGATATTCCTCCACTTGGTCTCATTGCTGATTCCACAGGCAAACCTAGAGGGGCTAAAGTGAATGACAAATTGCAAACCTACATAGTGCATTCTCATACATGTTGACTGATGAGTGAGTATTACATGATCTGCAGGAGGGAAGAAGCAGCAGCTGGCAGGGCCTTGGGAGCTCTATTTTCTGTGACATTTCATCATTCTGAACAGAATCATAAATATTTAGGCTTGAAATCTACATCTCTGACTAAGACAACTCCCATGAGCTTCAGGTCCTCATTTCCTTTTTCCTACCAGACATCTACCCTTGGATGTCCCCCAGACATTTCTACCTCATTGTGTCTAAACTGAATTCATTTTCTTTCTTCACGCACATACTTCCTCCTGTGCTCCTTAAATCAAGTGAAAGACATTATCATTTGCTCAGACATCCATGTCAGAAACTTAGGAGTCCCCTTAGGCTCCTCCCTCTCTATCTCCTTCCCTTCTCAATTAATCACTGTATTCTGTCAACTTCTATCTTGTAAATATTAATCAAATCACTGCCCCCACTCCATCCCCACGGTCACCCCAGATCCTTCACATTTCTCCCCAAACACAGACTCCCTGAATCTACTGTCTTTCTACCCTGAGTTATTCTTCACACCATGACCATACTTCTCTTAATGTGAACTGTTCATGTCAGCTCCCACTTAACCTAAAGCCCTTGTTACTTAGCATGGCATAAAAGGCCCAGCATGATATATTTCTGCCTATTTCTCTAACCTTAATCCATGCATCCTGTTTTACTCCTGATGACTTATTTGGCTTTCCCTGAACATGCCTTGCTCTTTCATGCCTCCCTTCCCTTGTTGGCTTGGTAAACTCCTGTCCGTTCTTTAAAACTCAACTTTGTGAAACCTTCCTCAATATTTATGTAGGATCAGGCCCTGGGATTTCATTGTTCGCATGATGATATTTATCCCTGTACTTAGCTTTATCCCATTACTAGATATTATATTGTAATTTTATACATGCATATAGACTTCCCGCACTGGAATGGGAGCTTCCTTGTGTGTTTTTTTGTACCACTTTCTCCCTAGTGCTAAACACAGGACTTTGGATATTGAAGCATTAAATAAAATTTTTTTTTGTGAGGAAGACCGGCCCTGAGCTAACATCCGTTGCTAATCCTCCTCTTTTTGCTGAGGAAGACTGGCCCTGGGCTAACATCCATGCCCATCTTCCTCTACTTTATATGGGACGCCACCACGGCATGGCTGACAAGCAGTGCGTCGGCGGGCGCCCGGGATCCGAACCCGCGAACCCCGGGCTGCCAAACGCAAACTAAACCGCTGCGCCAGTGTGCCGGCCCCCTTTTTCTTTTTTTTAATAGCATTTGTCACCTCTACATTCTACATAATTTAGTAATTGTGTTTATTGCCTTTTGTCTGTTTCTGCATTTTGTCTCTTCAAATATGGGCTCATCCTGGGCGGGGGTGTATTTGTTTTTTTCACTGAGGTACCCAAGAGCCTGGAACAGTGCTTGCCACCTAGTAAGTGCTCAATAAATATTTGTTGAATAAATGAGTATAACTATCCAGAATGTGCCAAAGAGATACAAGGAGATGAAAAATATAAAAGAAGTATTAAGGAACACGAGAATAGAATGATAAAGAGTAATAAACATCTAATTAGAATCACAGAGAAAGAGAAAAGAATGGGGATGTTCTCCAAGAGATAATGGCTAATAATTTTTCAACACTAATGAAAGACATTAAGACACAAGTATCAGGCCAGTTATTTACTTTGGTTTCACAAGATTCTTCCCCTGGAGCAATGCACTCTTTTGACAATTGTCAGAGGATGGAGAAGCCAACATTGTTAAATAGAACTTGTCTTCATTCCCACCAACTCACTCTTTGGTAATGGTGAATTTAGAACATCTAAGTTGGGCCAAAATGCTTTGTTCTTAAAAATATATAGGGTAAGTTGGGAAAAGACATGGAGCCCACTGATGGTTTATGGTGTCTTGATTAAAGAAGGTTTCACCACCACCAAAAAAAAATATCTTTTTGAACTGTTTGACTTTTTAAGGACTCTTGCACATAGATACAATTAAAATATAAATTTAAAAAATAAAAGTATTCACAGAAGAAACCTTTGGATTCCCTAACCCAGCTTAGAGTCAGATGTGATCTTAAATGAGGTCGAGGACTACCACTGGCATCAAATTGCTTTTTATGGAAAAGCCATGGTACAGCTGTTCCTTTAGTTGCTTCCAAATACTGGCCTCGACAGGCAGCTGTTGAAACATTGCCTGAGAGTTTGTCAGCAGATAGTTGCCTTTCTGTGCCCCTCAATTTTGCTGAGCACCTCCTCCATGTTTACATGCCAGTTGTCAACAAACCAGGTCATTAGTAAGCAACCTCCTTGCCCCCAAATGAAGAAAAATGAATATTGTTTTCAGCTTAGGATGCTAGAAAAAGAAAAACAAAGTAAATCTAAAGAAAGCAGAAGGAAGAAAATAATTTAATAATAGAACTTAAAGAAATAAACAATGGAGGAGATCAATAAAATAAAAACCAATTCTCTGAAAAAAAAGAAACTTTAAAAAATAGACATACCAGTAGCAAGAATCATCAAGAAAAATACATAAAGTATAAATATTAAAATTTGTATGGAACACTTTTTAAAATTGAGGTAAGATTCACATAACATAAAATTAACCATTTGAAAGTGAACAATTGAGTGGCATTTACTACATTCATAGTGTTGTGCAACCAACCTCTCTGTCTGGTTCCAAAATATTTTCATCAACCAAAGGAAAGCCCTGAACCTGATAAAACAGTTGCTGCTCATCTCCTCCCCACTCCACTCCGCTCCCAGCCCCTGGCAGCCACCAGTCTGCATTCCTTCTCTGTGGATTTATCTGTTCTAGCTATTTCGCATAAAAGGAATCATACAATACATGACCTTTTATGTTTGGATTCTTTCACTTATAATGATTTTAAGGTTCATTCATGTTGTAGCATGCATCAATACTTCATTTCTTTATATGACTGAATAATATTCTATCGTATGGATATGCCACAATTTGTTTATCCATTCACTCATTGATGGACAGTTGTGCTGTTTCTACTTTTTGACTATAGTGAATAGTGCTGCTATGAACAGGTATTTATATGTATTTGTTTGAGTGCATGTCTTTTATTGTTTCAGGTATATATCTAGGAGTGGAACTGCTAGGTCATATGGTAATTCTGCTAGGTCATATGGTTTAACTTTTGATGAACTGCCAAACTGTTTCCCACAGTGGCTGAGCCATTTTACATTCCTACCAGCAATGTACAAGGGTTCCAATTTCTGCACATCCTCATCAACACTTGCTATTTTCTTCTTTTATTCTAGTTATTCTACTGGGTGTGAATTAGTACCTCATTGTGGTTTGATTTGTATTTTCTTGGTGACTAATGCCTGAGCATCTTTTCATGTGTTTGTTGACTGTTTGAATGTCTTCCTTAGAAAAATGTGTATTCAAGTCCTTGGCCCATTTGTAATTGGATTATTTGTCTTTTTGTTGAGTTCTAAGAGTTCTTTGTATTTTCTAAATACTAGACCCTTATCAGGTAAATGATTTGCATCTCAAAATGATTCCAAATTAATGAGGTGGATCCAAGGGATGAAATTACAGTCAGCCTTCTCACTCTTGGTCACTTAAGTATGGATAAGGAAACTAGATAGGAAAACTTCGCAGTAATCTGGATGAGAGATGATGATGGCTTGGATTTGGACTATTTATTAAAGGTAGAACTGTGTTGGTTTCATTTCTGGCATGGTAGAGTGAGCTTCTAACAGAGAAGCCCTTCCACAATTAACTATTAACACCGAGGAAAACATAAAAAACAACCACCTCAGGTTCTGCACAATGAACAAAAACAGGCAGATATTGGAGGCGAGTAAAAATTTGGAGAAAGAGACCAACACAGAGTGAGTTTCCTGTTTTTGTGGTTTTGGTCTGAGCTGTAGTCTCAGCATAGCATGGGGTAGCTAAAACTCCAGTAGAAAGCCTGCCATATTTTTAGCCTGAGGAACCAAGAGATGGAGTCTGGGGCAGGCATGACCACTGAAGGGAATCCTAGAGAGGAGAGAGCAGGAGATGGAGAATCCCAAATTCCATATATGAACTCTGCCCATGTCACTGGCTGATCCCTGAACCACACATATGCAAAGCAAACTCAAAGCAACTAGCAACTAAGGCTAAAAGAAAACTAAGATTTGACTGGCCCTCAATCACAGGAGAAACAGATTACAGATTAAGTCTAACAAAGTTAATTCCCTATTAAAACAAAAATACTAACCCTCTTGAGAAGAATATAAGAGAATCCAGACTCTTCACAACATAAAAATTACAGTTTTCAAGATACAATACAAAATTATGGGACATACAAAGAACCAGGAAAGTGTGACCCATTCTCTAAGGAAAAAATCAGCAGAGGGCAGTCCTGAGATAACTCAGATATTGGAATTATCAGACAAGGGTTTTAAAACAGTGATTATAACATGTTTAATGACTGAAAAGAGTAAAAATCTCAGCAGAAAATTTTTTTTAAATACCACATGGAAATTTTAGAACTGAAAAATATAGTATCTGTATTAAGAATATCTGAAATAAAGATATCACTGGATGAGATTAATTGAACCATGAGATGATAGCAGAGAGAATCAGTGATTTGAAGACCAAGATAAATTATCCAATCTAAGAAAGAGAGGAAAAAATATTGAAATAAAATAAACAACAAAGCCTCAGGGTGACAATTTCAAAAGAGCCACATTGGAATTTCAGAAAGAGAAGAGAAAAAGAATGGAGCAGAAAAAAATTTGAAGAAATAATGGCAAATAACTTCCCAAATTTTGTGGAAGACGTAAATTTACAGATTCAAGAAGCCCATCAAACACCAAACAGGATAAATATGACACATCATAGCCTAACTGCTTAAAACCAACAAAAAAGAAAATCTTAAAAGCAGCTGGTAAAAAATGACACATTGCATACAGGGAAGCAACAATTCAAGTGATATGGGCTTTTTGTCAGAAACTATAGAGGCCAGAAGACAGTAGGAAAACATCTTTGAAGTGTTGAAGGACAAACAAATGCAAAATTGTGTATCTGGTGAAAAAAATCTTTCAAGAATGAAGACAGTTTCAGATAAATGAAAACTAAGAGAATTTGTCACCAGCAAAGTTGCACTTCAAGAGATACTAACAGAAGTTCTCCAGGCTAAAAGAAAGAATCAGAGGGAAACTCAGATCCTCAGGAATGAATGAAGAGCATTGGAAATGGTAAATATATGTGTAAATAGAAAAGACTATTTGTCCTCTCAATTTTTAAAAAATGCATGAGTGTGGAAAGCAAAAATAACATTTTCTTGAGCGTGTTATAATGTATGTACTTGTAGTGCATATGGCAACTATAGCAGAAAGGGTGGGCGGAGTGTAATTTAATCTCTAGAGTTGTAAGTTTTCTACATTTTTTTTGTAAAATGGGAAAATATTAACTCTAAATTGTGAAAAGTTAAGGATGTATAAAATAATGCAAAGAGGTATAGCTAAAAAGCCAAATAGATAAATTAAATGTGATTCTAAGATATAACCAATAATGGGAGATTCCTGGAACTGTTTTGATTCTTTCTTTTCTCACATTCTAAAGTACGTGTTTGTGGTCCTTAAAAGCCAAATCAGGACCCGGCCCTGTGACTTAGTTCAGTGCACTCTGCTTCTGCAGCCTGGGTGCGGACCTACTCCACTCACCAGACATGCTGTGGCAATGTCCTATGTACAAAATAGAGGAAGATTGGCACGGATGTTAGCTCAGGGAAAATCTTGCTCAGGAAAAAAAAAAAAGCCGAGCCACCTTAAGAGAGTATGAGTTCAGGTATCATTCAGAACGGTAATGATTTGGCTCAGTGGCTAAATTTAATTAATCTTTCTTAGATAGAAAATTGCTAGACACTAGAGGTCAAAATCATTAAGACGCAGGAGAAGAAAACAGGTAACTTGTGGTAGAAGGAAAATCCTTTGTGAGTATTAAGTGGTGGTAAACTTTTTTTTAAAATTGCGGTAACATTGGTTTATAACATTATATAAGTTTCAGGTGTACATTATTATATTTCGATTTCTATATAGGTTACATCATGTTCACCACCCAAAGACTAACTGTAGTTAGTCTTTGTCTGTAGTCTCCCCACACACATGTGCCTAATCATCCCTTTAGCCCTCCTCTCTTCTGCCTTCCCCTCTGGTAACCACCAATCCAATGTCTGTCTCTATGTGGTTGTTTGTTGTTGTTTTTATCTTCTACTTATGAGTGAGATCATACGATATTTGACTTTCTCCCTCTGACTTATTTCGCTTAGCATAATACCCTCAAGGTCCATCCATGTTGTCACACATAGCCAGATTTCATTGTTTCTTATGGCTGAGTAGTATTCCATTGTGTGTATATACCACATCTTCTTTATCCATTTGTCCCTTGACGGGCACCTAGGTTGCTTCCAAGTCTTGGCTATTGTGAATAATGCCGCAGTGAACATAAGGGTGCATGTATCTATACACATTTGCGTTTTCATGTTCTTTGGATAAATACCCAGCAGTGGAATAGCTGGATCGTATGGTAGTTCTATTCTTAATTGTTTGAGGACTCTCCATACTGTTTTCTGTAGTGGCCGCACCGGTTTGCACTCCCACCAGCAGTGTATGAGAGTTCCCTTCTCCCCAAATCCTTTCCAACACTTCTTTCCTGTCTTGTTAATTATAGCCACCTGACAAAAGTGAGGTGATAAGCTCATTGTAGTTTTGATTTGCATTTCCCTGATAGTTAATGATGTTGAACATCTTTTCATGTGCCTGTTGGCCATCTGTATATCTTCTTTGGAGCAATGTCTTTTGCCCATTTTTTAATTGGGTTGTTGGTGTATTTGTTGTTGAGATGTATGGGTTCTTTATATGTTTTGGATATTAATCCCTTATCAGATATATGTTTTGCAAATATCTTCTCCCAATTGTTATGTTGTCTTTTTGTTTTGTTGATGGTTTCCTTTGCTGTGCAGAAGCTTTTTAGTTTGATGTAGTCCCATTTGTTTATTTTTTCTATTGTTTTCCTTGCACAGTCAGACATGGTCCTTGAAAATATGTCGCTAAGACCGATGTCAAAGAGCGTATTGCCTGTGTTTTCTTCTGGAAGTTTCATGGTTTCAGGTCTTACATTCAAGTCTTTAATCCATTTTGAGTTAATTTTTGTGTATGGTGTAAGATAATGGTCTATTTTCATTTTTTTGCATATGGTTGAATAGTTTTCCCAACACCATTTATTGAAGAGACTTTCCTTTCTCCATTGTATGTTCTTGGCTCCCTTGTAGAAGATTAGCTGGCCATAGATGTGGAAATTTTACTTTCATTAAGAAATTTGTGTGAAATATTAAGGCTCACACTGATAAGGCTGAACACCCTATATATGGCTTCAGAAGAACAATAACCTAGTTTATCTTAATTGGTTAGTGGCATTTGTGTAGGGTCAGAAGTCAAAAAGTATGGCTATAGAGGAAAAGGAGGAATCAGCTTGCAGTCAGTTTCCCACTGCCCGGAAGAGCACCCTGGCCTCTGACACAGGCCTGCAAGATTCATGGATGTATGAAGACACAGAAGTAAACAAGGGAGGAGAAGCCTAGGACTCTTTGATACTCCCTCCTTGGAAGATTGCATGTGTACACAGAAACACACATGCCACCTTTACATCCTGCTTCTGAGGGTACCCAGAGCTTCTGAAACCTGTCTGACTCCAGGTTGAGAACTCCCCTTTTGTAAGCATAAAACGCCCACTCTGGGAACAGTCCCTGTGCTACCTTAGGACCTTTGCCTTGGCATCAACTTCATCCCATCTGCCTACTCTGGCTCCTCACACTGCTCCTGACCAAGGTGTGGTCAGCCATGACTAGTCTGTGGCTTCATCTCACTGCCCCTAAGAATAGTTCAACCCACCCATGGTCCATTCCCAATACCATCCCTGCCTGAGATTCTCTAGCCTCGGCCTTGTAAGTCAGGACTCATCAGGATTCCTGGGCTTGATCTCTGAGATCTGTCCTTGCCCTAGTCCCAAACTCTCTGAACTCACACTCCTGCTAGAGCCTACCTGCCTTACCATGGTTAGTGCTGCTAAGTAAGCTAGACTGCTTAACCCCTCTGTGCCTCCATTTCCTTAACTATAAAATAGTAGTGTCTACCTCGTCAAAGTGTGATAATACATGTAAAGTCCCTAGAATAGGCCCTGGCAGATGGTGAATCTCAAATATTCAAAACTATCTTCATTGTTATATGTGTTGGAGCTTTGCTCTTGAGTCCAAATGTCAGTGTTCGTTATATGCTTTAGTTGGGCTTCTGAAAAACAGGAAGGGCGAATAAAGGTCAGTTGCCACTGTGAAGATTCCCTCCACTACAGAGGCCCTGCTTTTGCTGGGCCCCTGGCAGGCAACCTCCCCTGGGGCCTCAGGTGACAGGGTCTCTGTCAGCTTTGCCTGGGTTGCAGGACAGCAGAGAGATTACATCAAGCTAAGATGTCGTCAGAGCCCCATGGCAGCAGCAGGCACATTCAGAATATTCATTTATTGTTGTGAAGTCCTTGGGAACATTTAAAGCAAAAAAAACCTATGTGTGTACAGATGGGAACCTCCTTTGGGGAAAACTGCCCTTTTTTCATTTCCCATCTTGCTCTCAGGTACCTTGGTATTTTAATTGTGTTGTCCTTATAAAGTTATTAGAAGTCAAGAAGATTTTATTAGGTAAATTTTATTTTTATTTAGTAAGTCTCTATAAACTGTAAGTATCTGTGCTTGATTCTTTGAGGGTAGCAGAGATATAGGAGGTAACAGTCCCTGCTGCTTTACAGACAAGGACACTGGACTTAAAGGATGTGTTGGAGATCCCTGGACAACCTCTAGTGGTCACTCACTAGAAGGACCCATGGGACTCAGCATATAGTTGTACTCATAGCTGAGATTTATTACAGCAACATAGTAAGGATGCACAGCTGGGAGAATGACACAGACAGAGTCTGGAGGGATCCTTATGGTCTCTCCCTTACATGAGGGGCCACACAGAGCCCACTCTTCCAGCGGTGAAAATGCAGCAACATGTGCACAGTGTTTCTGCCCCAGGAAGCCCATTACCCAGCACCCAGTGTTTACTGGGGGCTGTCACATAGGCACCCTCTGCTTAGCATGCACAAAATTCCCGGAGGGGAAGCAAATATTCAGCATAAACCACATTGTTCACATAAACAGTCTAGGCACAGTGAGTCACCTTTAAGTGTTGGGAACACTCCAAGAGCCAAATTCCCAGATGCCAGCCAAAGGCCAACCTTGCAAGCAGGCCTTTTTAAGGATAGAGGTCTCAGGCCTGCTAATTTTTTCTGCACAGAGAAGGTGTCTCATATGTACCTAGCCTGCTCTAATCCTAGCCTGTCAAGAGTCACTGCCATAAACATTTAGATGTTAGAGGAGGAAGAGTTCCCTTGTGACTGGTGGGCTCATGGAAGCCTTCATGACACTGCGTGTTTGAGCTAGACCTCAAAGAATAGGCACAGTTTGAGCAGCATAGAGAAGTAGGGAGACAGGATGCAGTGAGCAAAAAAGAGTGCTTTTAGGGAAAGGCAAGCAGGCGCATCTGGCCTGAAACAAGGTATGTTGATGGAAGTAGGGAAATCTAGGAAGGCAGGGAAAGGACAGATGCTGGAGGGCCTGGACTGCCAGGTAGAGGCTTATGGGCTTCTTCTACAGAGATGGAGCACCTCTGACAGTTTCTCTTTTAAGAAAGGAAGTCATATAGCTCAAGTCATGTTTGCAGAAGATGTATCTGGGAGTGGTAGGTAACTGGCCCGGAGGTTGGAGTGCCTAGAGATGGAAGGCCACTGAAGATACCTGGACATATTCTCAAAGGGCCTGGGCTTCAGAAGATGCTCGTTTATTTATGGCCCACCTCAGTCTATAGAAAATGCATAAAATAAATGGGGAAGGTAAACTCTATGTCTGTGTTATAAGAGTGCTCTATAGTACCTTTGCTGGCAGGCCAGAGATGACTAAGCCTGTCTTAATCTGTGCAGTGGATTTGTGCCAACTGCTGCAGCATTCTAAGTGCAGAGAAGAGATTGTGTTTACTTAAAAATATTGTGCCAGCCCTGGTAGTCTTGTGGTTAAGATTTGGTGCTCTCACCGCTGTGGCCCAGGTTTGTTTCCCAGTCAGAATCACACCACCCATCTGTCAGTTGTCATATTGTGGTGGCTGCATGTTGCTGTGATGCCGAAAGTATGCCACCGGTATTTCAAATACCAGCAGGGTCACCCACGGTGAACAGGTTTCAGCAGAGCTTCCAGACTAAGACAATGTAGGAAGAAGGACCTGGCCACCCAGTTCTGAAAAAATTGACTACGAGAACTCTTAAGAATAGCAGCAGAGCATTGTCTGATATAGTGCCAGAAGGTGTGAGGACGGCCCAAATGACTGGGCGGAGTTCCACTTTGCTGTACACAGAGTCGCTAGGAGTCAGAATTAACTTGATGTCAGTAACAATAAAAATATTGTGCAGCCTGCACTGATGAGAATACTCAGAAACTGCCAAATCCCCATTCCAAGGCTGCACAAATATCTGCCTCTATTCTCCCAGCCCCAAGCGTAGATAGAGCAAATCTCCACCTCAGTACACTTTCTTTCATGAAGCTGCAAGTACTCTATGCACACATCTGGGTTTCAAGGCCACCCTACTTTCATCAAAAGGTTCAGAAGGGGCCAAAGGACAGACCACATGGGACCTGTTTACTGGCAGTTCTTTATATGCTATCTGATTTCCTGGATTCTTATTCCAGATCCCTGGCCATTGACATCTCAAACTACCTCACTTGGGCTCTATGTTCCTGGCTCACAGAATTCCAGTCCAGCCCATTTGTGGAGACCACAGATTTCCTCCTCTATGCTTTCATTGCTAGGTTTTCAGAAGTCAACTTGCCTCTCATGCCCATTTCTAAACCTTAGAGACCAGGAATGCCTGCCCCAGAGAGTGCCATTCCTAGACCTGGCCCTCTGAATGTCTTTCCTCCAGGCCCAAAATCCTACCTGTGTATCCTGACCCTAGTGTTGCCAGCATTATAATTTTGTACTTTGGAACAATGCTGCTATGCAGTAGTATAGAGCCCTTTGTCTCAGTGACCCCCGACCCCAGACCCTATAGAGCTGTGCTGTCCATTCTGTCATCCTAGAAAGTTCTACATATGATAGAACATTATGGTATGCATTGTAGCTACTAGCTACATGTGGCTTTTTAGCACTTGAAATGTGGCTGGTGTGACCAAAAACTGAGTTTCTAATTTTAATTAAATTTAAGTATAAATAACTACATGTAGCTAGTGGCTACCATATTATATAGCATAGCATAGAACCTGGTGGACTGAGTGATCTGATGAACTGATTGTGCAAGGCCATGGCTGAAAGGGTAGATTGAGTCCGTGTGCACAGGATATCAAGAGAAGGGGAAGACATGAAGCAAGAGAGGAAAATTAAGAATGAGAGCCTCTTTTGTAGTCTCAACTGTATCCATTTGTGCACGTTTATAGGCATATAATATTTAGAGGCATGTAGCTATTTTCGAATTGGCTTACTTCTTTTTGATCAATATTAAATCTTATTTTCACCATTTAAATTTATATCATGAAAGACAGTTGGAGTGAGTGTGGGCTTTGGAGTTGAGTTGGAATCTTGCCTCTATACCTTACTAGCTGTGTTACTGCAATATTGTTTTAAAAATAATATCACCAATTTTTCCACATTTTAAGGGAGAATAAAAAATTTTGACATAGTGCATTCGACATTGTTCCTATATTTTAAGCCTTTAAAAAATTTAGAGTTCATAAATACGTTTAAAGTTTTACTACTTAGGAAATCTTTATTTGCTGTTATTCCCTGAGGTTATTCCTGAGCTTCTTAGTCTTATACTTTAAAAGCCTAGAAAATAGCTAGTAAAATGTCTGACAGATTTAAATATTTATTTGGCTTTCATGTTGGCTGAATTTTCTAGCTTCCATTCAGAAAACAGTCCAGATTTCTCTGTTTCTCCTGTGTATGTTTATTTTGGTTTCTATAAGCTCTGCTATTCCCATCAGGACTCCCTCATGAAGTATAGTATCGTGTTAAACAGCAAGACTTTGCCTCATTGAGGCACAGAAACAGCAGCAGAAATAGTGATAAGAACAAGTTAATAAGTATAAATAATGTCTATTCTGGTATCCTTAGAGGACTTAATGTAGTTACAAGAGGCCAAATCTGTACGAGTGTATGTGTGTGGGGGTTGTATGGAAGATCAGGAAAAACCTTAGACAAATACTATGATTTTTCTTCCATCTGTTAATGTATATTCCTGTTACCCTATATCATGCCAAACAGAAAACATGTATAGTGACTAAAGGAATTAAATTAAAAAGGACAAAAATGTTCACATTCTGAACAAAGAACTGGAAAGCACGGAACAAAAGATTATCAGTATAAGAGTGGATAATGAGGGAAGAAAGGAGCAAGATCAGGAGGATACTCTTTCCAAAGAAAACTTGGAGTATTCCTGCCAGGTTCCCATTTATCACATGAGATACCATACGGAAGGTGCTGATAAACTCTGAAGTGCAGTACACATGTTGTTAATTGCTGTCGTCCTGTTCAAAACCTTGGTGTGTGTTTGTTTCATTTCCATTATGCTGTGTAGAAGTTCCAAAGCCTCACTGTGAAGACTGTGGAAAGTCTTATGTGTTGAATTCCTGGAGAGTGATGTTTGCTCATTCAAAGTTTAGTTTACTTGCAATCAGATCCTACTAGTGAAAGAGTAAATTTTTGAGGTTGTCTTTTTCCAGTTATTAGAATATCCATTAGGAAATGCCATGATTGGATTATGTTTGGTATGATCTTTCATAAAAGACATTTATTTTTGTATATTATTCTTGCCAAGACAGTGTTTTTACATGAGGCCTTAGAGAGCAAACACACTTTAGCATTAAAATCTTTAATGCTAAAATCTTTCCAGTTTGCATAGTAAATACATTGGAAAATATTTTAATAAATAAATAGGAAAACATTAGATCATGTTAGCAGTGACTTGCTCGTAATTGCTTTATTTTTCTGTGGTAGTGCTAGGTTGTATATTTATCTAAGTATAGTCAGATAAATTAAGAGATAGCATTCTATACACTTGATGGAAAAGTTCTTAGCTAAATTGTTTTTTTCAGCCTTCATTCATGTATTGATTTGTTCTGCATTTCTTGCAGAACTGTTAGGTCTGGGTTACTGTTGGGAAGTTGCAAAGGACCCATCTACGAAAGGTACATTTGTCTACACCAGACAAAAGAACTGTTCCTGAATACAGAGAAGCAGCCACTATTCTATCACTGCTTTTTTGGCATCAAGGGCTAGCATGATTACTTGTCTATAATACTTCACATTGCTTGACCTTCAGCTGAGAAGTATAAAAGTGTGACACTTTTTTAGTTCCCATAGGTGTGATTACCAAAACACATAGAAGGCAGGGTCAATCTCCCCACCCCCCAACTTCCCTACATGGATGTACACCTTCTTTAGAAGCATTATGACTTGGATGTTGGAGATGTCACAGATGAACTGACTCAGCATTGTGCTGTCCTGTCCGCAGAGCCTCACCCTCACTTCACCCCCATTTATTCATCTATGTGCTTTTTATTGATAGAATTGGGAGGCTGATCCCAGGGTGAGAGCATAAGTCATTAGAGTAAAAATAACTGTAGCTCCCCCACATAACCGATCATTAAGTTATCATTTGGTTCATTTTCATGAGAAGTACATGATTTCTAAAGACCCTATAGGGACTGTATGATTATAAAATGCTATTATAACTATTTGAGAATATGTGATAACAGATTTACTCATGTGTCTCTTTTGCTTTAGAGAAAATGAAAGGAATCTGTTTTCTGGGATTGTTTGTCATTCAAGAATCTCTGCGTGTTCTAAATCAGGCAAACCCTTGCCCCCATCATCTCTCATTTTCCTTGGTGGGAATGTCCTGAACTTCAAACAGACTACATGCCACTAGCAGAGCTGGAATGGGGTCTTGGCATAGACTTTCTAATCAGAAAAGTGGGAGCGCTCCGTATGGGTAGCAGAGATCCTGAAGCTAGCTGGGGTTCCTGAGCCTGTGTGACACAGACACTCACAGTGCATGTCTAGAGCAAGATGTGGTTTGCAGCATTTCCCAGATATGTTTGCCCATGGAACCCCTTTCTCTGCCTCCCCACCACACACATTTTTTTCAATGGTCATTTCATAAGATGAAATACAGATAAAGCATGGGCTTTGAATTCAAACAGATTCAGATTAGAATTCCAACTTCACAACTCTCTCTCTACTTTCTGATCTTGAGCCAGAAACTTTGCCCCTCTGACTCTCAGTTTCCTCAAAGGTGAAATACCTGTTATGAGAATTAAATATGATTAAGCAAGAAAAGAAACACTTTAAACAATGTGTGGTACACAGAAGACACTCATTAAGTGGCTGCTGTGGGGGCCAGCCCGGTGGTGTAGTGGTTAAGTTCACGCACTCCACTTCGGTGGCCCGGGGTTTCGCAGGTTCGGATCCCAGGCGCGGACAGACGCACCGCTTGTCAAGCCATGCTGTGGTGGCGTCCTATATAAAGTAGAGGAAGATGGGCCCGGATTTTAGCCCAGGGCCAGTCTTCCTCAGCAAAAAAGAGGAGGATTGGCAGTGAATGTTAGCTCAGGGCTAGTCTTCCTCACATACGCACACACACAAAAGTATCTGCTGTTGCTGTTGCTATAGCAAGCTGATGAGTACCAGAGCCATATCTTCCACCCACATCTTTTCCCTGAGCTTCAGACTTGGGCTTTCAGCTGCCTGTTTTCTGTTCACCTACATATCCCACAGAGACCTCAAATTCAGTATGTAAATCTGAACTTTTTATCTTCCTCCCTTGTATCTTCTCTGGTTGACACTACTGCATCCAATCAACTGCTAAATCTGGTCGGCTCTGTCTCCTAAATATATCTCACATCCATTCGCCTCTCTTCACTCCCAAAACTGCATCCTAGCTTGCTGGGGCTACTCCAGTTGTCTTTGGAGTATTTTCTGTATTACCAACCTGCCTTCTGAACTGCAGCCCAAGTGATCATTCTAAAGACTTAGGAGATCAACACTCCTTCTCGTAAGGCCCATGATGGGGTTTTCCAAACTTCCTAATCCTAACAACTGACTGAGACCTTTTAAAAAATACAGATTCTTGGACTCCCTCCAGGAGTTCTCTCTTCTTCTAGAGATTCTGATCCAGAAGATCTGGGACAGGGCCCAGGAATCTGTATTTTTAATAAGCTTCCCCAAACTCCTGATGATAGCCAAATTTGGAGAAGCCTCACATGTAAGTTCACACTGCAGATTTGTCCATTCTGTGTTGCATAACACCTTTGACCACTCTCCAGCTCTCGACTGCCATATTAATTCACGCTCTAAGCTTCCCTACCATCAAGCTGCCACATATTTCAGAGAGTCTCTACTTGGAGCATTCTCATCCTGGAATCCCCTTCTCTTCATCTCTAGTACCCTTTACCAAATACCAAAAAACTAGCAATATTATAAGAATCTGTTCTAGTATCTCATTTCGGCAGCCTACCTTCATCTCAGGAGAGCTTGTCAGCCCCTTTTTATGTGATTATAGAACTTTCACATTGTGTTGCAATTTTTGGTTTATATGTGTCTCTCTCCCAATAGACTCAGAACCTTGAGGATAGGGAGCATTTCATTTCTGTATTCCCAGCATCTAGCTCAGTTTGTGGAACAAGGTAGGATTTCATGAATGTTTGTCAATGAATAAAAACGAGAGAGGAAAGCTGAAAAGAACCCTTGAATTGTACTAGTAGTTATAAAAATGTTCTTTGGAGCCCTTAAGTGTTCTGGGACAGTTGATGGTTAAGAGAGAGACCTAAGTAGGGAGGATTACTGCCCCTGCTCTCACACCCCCACCTCTGATTCAACCAAAGTAGCTCTGTTTTTAATTTTTTTTTAACAGTATCAAAATTTTATACTTTAGGTGTTGGTGAGATTGATTCTGTTTTTCTTTTAATATTGTGGTAACATTGGTTATAACATTATATAAATTTCAGGTGTACATCATTATATTTCGATTTCTGTATAGATTACATCATGTTCACCACCCGAAGACTAATTACAATCCATCAGCGCACACATGTGCCTAATCACCCCTTTTGCCCTCCTCCCTTCTGCCTTCCCCTCTGGTAACCACCAATCCAATGTCTGTCTCTATGTGATTGTTTGTTGTTGTTTTGATCTTCTACTTATGAGTGAAATCATACGGTATTTGACTTTCTCCCTCTGACTTATTTCGCTTAGCATAATACCCTCAAGGTCCATCCATGTTGTCACACATAGCCAGATTTCATTGTTTCTTATGGCTGAGTAGTATTCCATTGTGTGTATATACCACATCTTCTTTATCCATTCGTCCCTTGACGGGCATCCATGTTGCTTCCAAATCTTGGCTATTGTAAATAACGCCACAATGAACATGGGATGTATGTATCTTTACACATTCGCATTTTCATGTTCTTTGGATAAATACCCAGCAGTGGAATAGGTGGATCGTATGGTAGTTCTATTCTTAATTGTTTGAGGACTCTCCATACTGTTTTCTGTAGTGGCCGCACCGGTTTGCACTCCCACCAGCAGTGTATGAGAGTTCCCTTCTCCCCAAATCCTTTCCAACACTTGTTGTTTCCTGTCTTGTTAATTATAGCCACCTGACAAAAGTGAGGTGATAAGCTCATTGTAGTTTTGATTTGCATTTCCCTGATAGTTAATGATGTTGAACATCTTTTCATGTGCCTGTTGGCCATCTGTATATCTTCTTTGGAGCAATGTCTTTTCAAGTCTTTTGCCCATTTTTTAATTGAGTTGTTAGTTTTGTTGAGATGTATGGGTTCTTTATATGTTTTGGATATTAATCCCTTATCAGATATATGGTTTACAAATGTCTTCTCCCAATTGTTATGTTGTCTTTTTGTTTTGTTGATGGTTTCCTTTGCTGTGTAGAAGCTTTTTAGTTTGATGTAGTCCCTTTTGTTTATTTTTTCTATTGTTTCCCGTGCCCAGTCAGTCATATGCTGCTAAGACCGATGTCAAAGGGCATACTGTCTGTGTTTTCTTCTGGAAGTTTCACGTATTACATTCAAGTCTTCAATCCATTTTGAGTTAATTTTTGTGTATGGTGTAAGATAATGGTCTACTTTCATTCTTTTGCATGTGGCTACCCAGTTTTCCCAACACCACTTATTGAAGAGACTTTCTTTTCTCCATTGTATGTTCTTGGCTCCCTTGTTGAAAATTATCTGTCCATAGATGTGTGAGTTTATTTCTGGGCTCTCGATTCTGTTCTATTTATCTGTGTGTCTGTTTTTGTGCCAGTACCATGTTGTTTTGGTTACTGTAGCTTTGTAGTATATTTTGAAATCAGGAGGTGTGACACCTCCAGATTTGTTCTTTTTCTCAGGATTCCATTAGCTGTTTGGGGTCTTTTGTTGTCCCATATAAATTTTAGAATTCTTTGTTCTATTTCTGTGAAAAATGTTATTGGAACTTTGATAGGGATTGCATTGAATCTGTAGATTGCTTTAGAAAGTATGGACATTTTAACTATGTTAATTCTTCCAATCCAAAAGCATGGAATATCTTTCCATTTCTCTGTGTCTTCTATTTCTTTCAACAGTGTTTTATAGTTTTCAGTGTACAGGTCTTTCACCTCTTTGGTTTAGTTTACTCCGAGGTATTTTATTCTTTTTGTTGCAATTATAAATGGGACTCTATTTTTAATTTCTCTTTCTGCTACTTCATTGTCAGTGTATAGAAATGCAGCTGATTTTTGTATTTTGATTTTGTATCCTGCAACTTTACCATATTCATTTATTATTTCTAAAAGTTTTTTGGTGGATTCTTTAGGGTTTCCTGTATATAAAATCATGTCATCTGAAAATAGTGACAGTTTCACTTGTTCCTTTCCAATTTGGATCCTTTTTATTTCTTTTTCTTGCCTAATTGCTCTGGCTAGGACTTCTAATACTATGTTACAGAGGAGTGGTGAAAGTGGGTATCCTTATCTGGCTCCTGTTCTTAGGGGGATAGTTTTCAGTTTTTCTCCATTGAGAATGATATTAGCTGTCATAAATGGCAGAGTTTGTCACAAATGGCCTTTATTGTGTTGAGGTACTTTCCTTCTATTCCCATTTTATTCAGGGTTTTTATCATAAATGGATGCTGTGTCTTGTCAAATGCTTTCTCTGCATCTATTGAGATGATCATGTGATATTTATTCTTTATTTTGTTAATGTGGTGTATCACGTTGATTGATTTGCAGATGTTGAACCATCCCTGCATCCCTGGAATAAATCTCACTTGATTATGGTATATGATCTTTTTATGTATCATTGTATTCTATTTGCTAGCATTTTGTTGAGGATTTTTGCATCAATGTTCATTGGTGATATTGGCCTATAATTTTCTTTTTTTGTGTTGTCCTTGTATGGTTTTGGTATCAGGGTAATGTTGGCCTCATAGAATGACTTAGGAAGCTTCCCCTCCTCTTCAATTTTTTGAAAGAGTTTGAGAAGGATAGGTATTAAGTCTTCTTTGAATGTTTGGTAGAATTCATCAGGGAAGCCATCTGGTCCTGGATTTTATTTTTTGGGAGGTTTTTGATTGCTGTTTCAATCTCCATACTGGTGATTTATATATTCAAATTCTCTGTTTCTTCTTGATTCAGTTATGGAAGGTTGTATCATTCTAAGAATTTATCCATTTCTTCTAGATTATCCAGTTTGTTGGCATATAGCTTTTCATAGTATTCTCTTATAATCTTTTGTATTTCTGAGGTGTCTGTTGTAATTTCTCCTCTTTCATTTCTGATTTATTTATTTGAGCCTTTTCTCTTTTTTTCTTGGTGAGTCTAGCTAAAGGTTTGTGAATTTTGTTTACCTTTTCAAAGAACCAGCTCTTCGTTTCATTGATGTTTTCTATATTTTTTTCTCTCCATTTCATTTATTTCTGCTCTGATGTTTATTATTTCATTCCTTCTAATGATTTGGGGCTTTGTTCTTCTTTTTCCAATTCCTTTAGGTGCACTGTTACATTGTTTGAGATTTTTCTTGTTTGTTGAGGTAGGCCATATTGCTATAAACTTCCCTCTTAGAACTGCTTTTGCTGTATCCCATAAATTTTGGCATGTCATATTTTCATTTTTGTTTGTCTCCAGGTATTTTTTGATTTCTCTTTTGATTTATTCTTTGACTCAATCGTTGTTCAGTAGCACGTTTTTTAATCCCCACATATTTGTGGCTTTTCTGATTTTCTTCCTGTAATTGATTTCTAGTTTCATGCCATTGTGGTCAGAAAAAAATGCTCGGTATTATCTCAGTCATCTTAAATTTATTGTGACTTGTTTTGTGGCCTAAAATGTGATCAGTCCTGGAGAATGTTCCATGTGCATTTGAAAAGAATGTGTGTTCTATGGTTTTTGGATGGAATGTTCTGTGTATATGTAAGTGCATCTGATCTAGTGTGTCATTTAAGGCCAATGTTTCCTTATTGATCTTCTGTTTGGGTGATCTATTCATTGGTGTAAGTGGAGTGTTAAAGTCCCTGCTATTATTGTGTTAAAGACTGTCTATTTCTCCCTTTATGTCTGTTAATAATTTCTTTTTATATTTAGGTGCTCCTATGTTGGGTGCATCGATATTTACAAGTGTTATATCCACTTGTTGCGATGTTGTTCCCTTGATAATTATGTAGTGCCCTTCTTTGTCTCTTGTTACAGTTTTTGTTTTAAAGCCTATTTTGTCTGATATAAGTATTGGTACCCCAGCTTTCTTTTCATTGCCATTTGCATGGAGTATCTTTTTCCATCCCTTCACTTTCGGTTTGTGGGTGTCTTTATGTCTGAAGTGTGTCTCTTGTATGCATCGTATATATTGGTCTTGTTTTTTTATCCAGTCAGCTGCCCTGTGCCTTTTGATTGGAGCATTTAGTCCATTGACATTTAAAGTAGCTATTAATAAGTATGTTCTTATTGCCATTTTGTTCCCTTTTTTCTGGGTGTTTTGGTAGTTCTTCCCTGTTCTTTTCTTCTTCTCTTGCTCTCTTCCCTTGTGGTTTGATGGCTTTCTTTAATATTATGTTTGGGTTCCTTTTGCTTAGTTTTTTGTGTATTTATTGTAGGTTTCTGGTTTGTGATTACCATAAGGTTCATATATAATACCCTACATATATAGCAATCTATATTACGTTGATGGTCTCTTTAGTTTGACCTCTTTCTTAAAACCCTACTCTTTTACTCCCCTCCTCCCACATTTTATGTTTTTGATATCATATCTAACCTCTTTTTGTGTGTGTGTGTGTATCCATTACCTGCTTATCATGGAAATAGGTAATTTTAGTACTTTTGTCTTTTGACCTTCGTATTTTCAAAGGTGGTTGATCTGCTACCCTTACTGTATTTTTGTCTACTAGTGATTTTATTGCTTTTTTAAAAATAATTTTCTTATTCCTATTATGGACTTCTCTTTCCCACTTAAATAAGTCCCTTTAGCATTTCTTGTAGGACTGGTTTCTTGGTGGTAAACTCCTTTAATTTTTGCTTGTCTGGGAAACTCTTTATCTCTCCTTCCATTCTGAATGATAACCTTGCCGGGTAGAGTATTCCTGGCTGTAGGTTTTTTCCTTTTAGGACTTTAAGTATGTTGTGCCTCTCTCTTCTAGCCTGTAAGGTTTCTGCTGAGAAGTCTGCTGATAGCCTTATGGGGTTTCCTTTGTGTGTGACTTGTTGCTTTTCTCTTGCAGCTTTTAGGATTCTCTCTATCTTTAATTCTTGACATTTTAATTATAATGTGTCTTGGTGTGTGCCTCTTTGCGTTTATCTCATTTGGTGCTCTCTGTGCTTTCTGTACCTGGATGTTTGTGTTCTTCATTAGGTTAGGAAAATTTTCAGCTATTATTTCTTCAAATAGATTCTCTGCCCCTTTGTCTCTCTCTTCTCCTTCTGGGATACCTATAATACTAATGTTAGTGTGCTTGATGTTGTCCCAGAGGTCCCTTAGACTGTTCTCATTCTTTTAAATTCTTTTTTCTTTTATCTGTTCAGCTTGGGTGATTTCTTCTAGTCTTTCATCCAGCTCGCTGATCTGTTCTTCTGTATCCTCTACTCCGCTAGTGAGTCCCTCTAGTGAATTTTTCATGTCCAATTTTGTATTCTTCATTTCTGATTGGTTCTTTTTTGTATTTTCCAATTCTCTGTTGATGTTCTCACCGAGTTCATCCATTCTTCTCCCAAGATCAGTGAGCATTCTTATGACTTATTGTTTGAACTCTTTGTCTGGTAGATTGCTTATTTTTGTTTCATTTAGTTCTTTTTCTGGGGTTTTGTCCTGCTCCCTTTCTTGGAATGTATTCCTTTGCCTCCTCATTTTGCCTCTTTCTCTGTGCTTATGTCTATGTATTAGGTAGGTCAGCTACATCTCCTGATCCTGGTGAGGTGGCCTTATGTAAGAGATGCCTTATGAGGCCCAGAAGTGTGCTTCCCTCTAGTCACCAGTTCCAAATGTTCCAGGAGTGACCCCTGTGTGGGCTGCATCTGTCCTTCTGTTGTGGCAGGATTGCTCTTGGCTGCACGTGCCCAGGGAGGCTAGGCTACCCCTTCTCCAGCTGGTTGTAATGCTCAGCTGCGTGTGGTTGTTGTAGGCCTTTCAATCTCTTCATCTGGTGTGGGGAGCCCCAGCACAGTTGGTTGCAGTCTAACAGCACATTCCTGTTGCGGTTTTTGTATTAAATCAGTGGGCCCCCAGTGTGGCTGGTTACTAGGCTCAGGGTCTTAGAATTGCTCTAGGCCTCCAGCCTGCTTGTCAGCTCTCTCAGGATTGCAGCTGAGTGGGGCTGGCCCCAGGCATGGCATCAGCCAGTTGTTTCAGGCTTTAGCAGGTGGGGCCGATCCCCTGTGTGGCTGTTTGAGAAGCACAAGCCTTCTGCAGCTGACAAGCCTCACCGACACAGGGCCACACACTGTCAACACAGTCCTGCCCTGTGCGTGCACCCCGACCCCCTGAAGCGGACCCAGTCACCCTGCAGAGCTTCACACACTCCACCAACACCCCACACATCCATCAGCTCCTCATGCACACCCTGCCCTACAGAGGTGAACCCACTCGCCCAGCTGCACAGGATCCAGGCACCCTGTGTATGCAGGCCCACAAGTTGCCCGAGGGCTTATTGTTGGGTGGGGCGAGTCTCTAGGGTAGGCTGCCTGCTCTGGCTGAGTTGGATTCATCAGTGCTTTAGTGAGTGGGACAGACCCTGGGTGGAGAGGCCAGGGGAAGAACTCCAATGGCGTCTGCTAGCGTGTGTGTCAGTACGCCTGTACTAGGTCACAGTAATGGCTGCCGCCAATGTCTCAGTCCCTGGAGAGGTCTCACCTGTCACCAAGATGCACCCAGAGCCTATCAGGTGAGTCTATTTTTACCAAAGAACTGTGCACCTTTCTTTCTGGTGATTTTAGGTTACTTTCCGAAACGGGTGAATTTGTGCATGGGCCCTTTAAGAACTGGCCTTTTCCTCCTCTGATAGCTTTTCTGGTGGTGTTCACCACTGTTGTTAACAAACCCAGATATTATGACACTCTTCCCAGTTGTGCTGAGTCCAGAAGCTCCTTATAGTGAAAACACTCCCCCACTCAGATCCCTGACTCCTCCAGGACTGGCTGTGTACCTTAGGATTGCTCCCAGCCGGCCATGAAGGTGACTTTTTCTCCCCGGAAAGGAATTTCTGCCTCTTACACCCTAGTCAACACTGTCCCTTGTTGCAGGGGTTCTTTTTATCCAGTTTTCAGTTCTCTCTCAGGGGTAATTGTTCCAAGAGTAGTTGTAAATTTGTTGTGTCTGCGGGAGGAGGTGAGTTCAGAGTCCACCTATGCCACCATCTTGACACAACCTCTTAAATTTTTTATACGTTGGTCAGTAGCGAAAGGTTTTGTTGAAAAGAAGGGAAAAGCTGATACCAAAAATAAATTTGTAAACCACAGCATTGATTTGTCTTTATGAAACTGCTTTATATCTTTCTGCTCTCCATGCTTTAGAATGACGTGGGAAAAGTAGAAGAATTTGAGAAATACAGCCAGGTGATCTAAATTGGAAAATGAATCTGTGAGGAAATATTAGAGATTTCCTAATCTGTGTAGTATGGCCTTGGGGCTACTTGCCTGTTTTTAAGCACCTGGGAGTTAATCGTGAGAGAGATGCTAAGTAGTTGGCATCCATCTCTCTGGAGGACCAAATGAGAAACATGAATATTAAATTGAAAGAGTTGAGAGAATTCCTCTGAATTCATTTGAGGAGCATGCTTATATTTCCAGAACAGAGTCTTCAAGTTACCCTCCCCGAGGATCAGAGACTCTGTCTCTACCTCAGCACCTGGACAGCACCTCATTGGTGGTCACTGAACATTTGCTATAGGGATGTATGAATTACCATCAATGGAGAAATGTATAAAGTGTATTGATTAGAACTCTCATAAAAGCAAGTGATCTTAAAATTAAGACACTATTAGACTTGTCACAGATTCAAATTATGGAATTCATTTGTGAGAACTTGCTCAATAATATGAACTTAATGTACCTTCATATACTGTTCATGCATAGCTCATCATAAAGACAACCAAATGTAGAGCAGTTCTCTTATAACATTGCTTATTGAAGAGTAAGAATTTAACACCATCTCTTTTTTTTCTCTTGAAAGAATTAGAGTTTTCTCACTTAGATTATCTAAGAGAACAACTAACCTGTTGCTCTCATATAGAGCTGTGAATGTTTGTAAAATCTTGTGAATAAATTTTACTCTTGTGGCCACTTGGGAAATATGAGTAGTTGCTGTAGCTCTAGTTGGCAAATAGATTCGACCAGCATTTATCAAACTTTGTTCACACAGACTTCATCATCTTACACAAAAGTAGGTTGTGGCATCAACTGTCACCTGTCCTGTTGATACTTAAAACACACAACAACATTTTAAGCCTCTGAGAAGTCCTGGAGGGTAGAAACCTCTGTTACTGTGTTTAACGCAGTATTTCCTAACAGTTTTTGACCACTTCTTTTGCAGAATAGCTGTTGCCAAATCAGGAAACACTGGATAATTTGCCTTCAGATGGTTTGAATGTTAACAGAAAGCAGCATTCATTTATCATACCCATTGGAGAAGCTAGCAAAACAGAAAATACTTAGATGTATACCTAAAGCCCTTTGAAATGAAAAAACAGTTATTTTGAGTTTCACAAATTGTGAAGAAGGCCAGGTGAAACCAGAAGCATGAAAGCCTAGGCAATGTGAAGCTCAAGTAGGCACTGTGAGAACTGCCTTAGGGGCCTTCTTTCACTACTAAGGAGAAAAAGAAGTTCTTGGGTTCTGATGGGGCCAGGAACCCTGCCCATGCAGGAATTTGCTTTATTTAACCTTATATCTTTGAACCAGAGCTTGGTGTAGCTCCTCCAGGTAGCACCCCTCTCTGTGGGTATCTTGCAGCTCCAAATGATAGCCTGCTTGATGGATGTCTGCCCTTAAGAGATTCACAGAGAATGGTAGTGTGATGGTGAGAGCAGTTGTATGTCTTCCTTCAAAAGAAGAGTACAAGCTAATGATAAATTCTCTTGAAAAACATAAACTTCCTCAAGTTGTTTTTATACTCATATATCAAGTTAATAGGTAATTGGTTGATTATATATGCATGTATGTGTATTAGTTAGGATAAATCAACTGCTGTAACAAATAGACAGAAAAATGTATAAGGGCTCAAACAAAATAGAAGTGTATTTCTTGCTTGTATAACAACACTGGGTGGGTGAATTTGCAGTAAGTAGGATGGTCCTCATCCACACAGTCATTCAGGGACTCAGACTAATGGATACTCTGCCATCACCAATACATGGCCCCAAGGTTGCCCTGAGGGTCATCTCCACTCCAAGCGTCTGAAATGGGAAAGAGCATGAAGGTACACATGTAAAAGGTTTTCAGGGCAAAGCCTGGAAGTCATGCACATCACTTCCATCCACATTAATGTCTACAACTCAGTCACGTGGCCACAGCCAGCTGCAATGGAGGCTGAGAAGTGTGGTCTAGTTGGCTGCCCGAGAAGAAACAGAGAGCGTGGATTTTAGTGAGCAGCTTGGAGACTCTGTCACAACATACTTGATGTTTTTCAGTCCTTGGCCACCATGTTAGGAGGTTGATTTGTGCTGATCGTCTTGTTTGTTCTCTATTATCTCACCAGTGTTTCTGCATAGAATGATGGTGATGCTAGCTGTCCAACTTATGGTGACCTTTGTCAGCATGCTTCCACACACCACACAGCAGTTCTTCAGGGAATTTCCACTTTTATTCATTGAACATTTATTGAGCACCTATTATAGGGTAAGCTCTTGGAAGTACTAGAAATATAGCAGTGAGCAAAGGTCCTTGTTCTTAGGGAGCTTATTCTCTTATGTAAGAGAAAAACAAATAAAGAAAATAATTAGTTTGTGTCAAGTGCTGTAAAGCAGACAGAGGGTAACGGGGAGGGGAGGAGGAGTATTGCTTTTGCTAACATCATCAGAGCTCGCTTCCCTGGGAAAGTGGCATTTGAGCTAAGACACTTGGGCTGAAAGAACAACATTCCAGGCAGAGGTAATAGCACATGCAAAAGGTCCTAAGGCAAGAATGAGCTTGACTTGTTCAAGAAACTTACATCTAGGAGACCAGTGTGTATGGAGAGTAGTAAACAAGAAAGGCTCCTGTGAGATCGGGCTGTAAAGATATGCCAAATCTTCCACACAAGGCCTTGCAGATCTTGGAGATCTGATTTTTATTTTATCTGAGAGCAAGAGTAAGCCATGAAAAGATTTGTTGTTGTTGTTGTTGCTGTTTGTTTTTTGCAACAGCTTTATGAGATATAATTCACATACCACATAGAATTCATCCATTCAAAAGGTACAATTCAATGGCATTTTGTACATTGGAGTTGTGTAGCCATTACTGCAGTCAATTTTAGAACATTTTCTTCACCCCCAAAAGAAATCTCATACCCTTGAGAAGTCAACCCATTTCCTCCCAAACTCCTAGCCCTTACACAACCACTAATGTATTTTCTGTCTCTATAGACTTGCCTATTCTGGATATTTCTTATAAATGAGATCATATAATATGTGGTCTTTTGTGACTGGCTTATCACTCAGCATAATGTTTTTGTGGTTTATTAACTTTGTAGCATGTATCAATACATCATTCCTTTTATGAATGAATAATATTCCATTGTATGGATATACCTACCATGTTTTATTTATCTGTTCATTTGTTGATTGATATTTTGATTGTCTTCATCTTTTGGCTGCTAATAATTTCATCTTTTTGCTGCTAATAATTCTGCTATGAACCTTCATGTATAAGTTTTTGCGCAGCCATTTTTTCGTTTCTCTTTGATATATACTTAGGAGTGGAATTGCTGGATCATATATTAAACTGTGTTTAACCTTTTGAGGAACCATCAAACTGTTTTCCCAAGTGTCTGCACCATTTTACGTTCCCACCGGCAGTGTATGATGATTCCAGTTTCTCCACTTCCTTGTCAACACTTATCGTTATCTGTCTTTTTGATTAAAGCCATTCTAGTGGAAGTAGTAAGTTCATTGTGGTTTTGATTTGCATTTCCCTAATGGCTAATGATGTTGAACATCTTTTCATGTCCTCATTGGCCATTTGTTTATCTTTGGAGAAATGTCTAATCAAGTCATTTTATTATTGAGTTGTAAGAGTTCTTTATATATTCTAGATACAAGTCCCTTTTCAGATATATTATTCGCAGATATTTTCTCCCATTCTGTGGATTGTCTTTCCCTTGCTTGATGTTGTCCTTGGAAGCATAGACATTTTAAATTTTGATGAAGTCCAACTTATCTATTTTTTCTTTCATTACTTGTGCTTTTAGTGTTCTATCTAGGAACCTATTGCATAATCGAAGGTCATGAATATTTATGCTTATGTTTTCTTCTAAAAGTTTTAACTTATACATTTATATTTATGATTCGTTTTTAGTTAATTTTTATAAATGTATACAATAGGGGTCTGACTTCATTCTTTATTTTGTGGATATTCAGTTGCCCCAGCACCATTTGTTGAAAATATTATTCTTTCCTCCATTGAATTGTCTTGACACTCTTGTATTAAAAAATCAGTTAACCATAGGAAAAGGTTTTAAGATGGGAAGTGGTATGATCTGATTCACATTTGAAAAGAATCAATCTCTCTGAAGAATGAGTTATAAAGAGACAGAAAGGGAATTTGAGAGATCAGCTGGGAAGCTGTTATAACAATCCCAGTTAGAGTCCATTGGTGGCTTAGTCTAGTGGTAGTGAAGGAGATGGGTAAATTTAGAAAATTTCAAGATTAGAGAGAGCATTGACTCAACCAAATTTCCTTTTTTGCTACTTTTCCACTAGTCCCTGTGACAACCATCATTTCTGCTTTTGCTTGTTATATTTTCTTTCAGATAGTGTTGAGAATTTTTCCTGTTTGTGGGTGTCTTTTTTTTTAACTTTACTTTGATGTTCTTATTTCCTGTTTTTCTGATAAGCCTCAACTTTCCATTACTGAAACTACAAACTTATTTGTATCTACATCTATCATTTCCTCCTTTACTATTTCCTTAATTCTGTCAGTTCCCTGAGGAGGTGGAAACCTCTTTTTCCTTTACCAATTATTTTCTCTATCTCTTCTGTCTTTAGTATCTCCCCTTCTGCAAGCATTGTCCCATTAGATGTAAGTGTTCGTAGCTGTATCCCGTGTTTTTTTGAAGTCAGGTTTGTTGAACTTTAATTTACATATGGTAAAATCCACCTTGTTTAATTCATAGTTCAGTGAGTTTTGACAAATCTGCAGTTGTGAAAGCATCACCATAGTCAAGAAATAGAGCATTTCATCATTCCAGAAAGTTCCCTAATGCACTTTTGCAATGAATCTCTGCTCTCCTTCCTCAGCCCTGGCAACTCTTGATCTCATTTCTGTCCCTATAGTTTTGCCCTTTCTAGAATGTAGTATAATGGAGACATACAGTATATGATCTTTTGTGATTGGCTTTTTTCACTTAGCATAGTACTTTTGAAACTCATCTGTATTATTATACATCTCAGTAGTTTGTTCTTTTTATCATGAAGTAATATTCCATTGTATGGTTATACCATTATATGAATTCCATTGTATAGATTATCCATTCATCTCCTGATGGCTTTTTGGATTCTTTACAGTTTCTAGCTGTTAGGGATAAAACTGGTATAAATATTCACATACAGATCTTTATGGAGACCTATGTTTTCATTTCTCCTGAGTGAATACCTAGGAGTAGAATTGTTGGGTCATATAGTAAGTGTATGTTTAACTTTATAAGAAACTTGTTAGGCTGTTTTCCAAAATGGCTATATCATTTTGCATTTCTCTCAACAGTTTAGGAGACTTCTGGTTGCTCTACATTCTCACCAATCCTTGGTATATTTAATTTTAGCCATTCTGGTATGTGTATAATGGTATCTCACTGTGCGTTTAATTTACATTTCTCTAATGACTAATGATGTTTTCTTGAGCTTATTTTTCATCCCTGTATATTCTTTGGTGAGGATCTGTTCAGATCTTTTGTCCATTTTTTAATTGAGTTGTTACTTATTATTGAGTTCTGAGAGTTCCTTATATGTTCTCAATATAGTCCTTTCTTAGATGAGTGTTTGTAAATATTTTCTCCCAGTCTGTAGCTCATCTTTTCATTTTCTTAGCAGTATCTTTCAAAGAAAAGATTATTTTAATTTTGATAAGTCCAATTTATCATAGGTTGTGATTCATGATGTTTGCTTAATATCTGAGATCACAAAGATTTTTCTTTTGTGTGCTAAATATGGAAATACAAATGTAAGCAAAATATACAAAGGTACTTATCTTCACTTTTTTCCTGTGTTTTCTTCTTATATTTAGGTCTATGATCCATTCAAGTGATTTTTGTATGTGTGTGTGTGTTGCTTTGTTTATTTTTGTTAACAGGTTCATTCTGGTACTAGTGATAACAGTAGACCCTAAAATAAAAGCAGTTTTACAGAGTTCTCTGGATCCTTGGAATAATCTAGTTAATTGCATGAAAGACCCAAATTTTTCATGAGAAGTCCTTTGTCATTTCCAGCTATATGCTAACTTAAATTTTTAACGAAAGAAAATAATAATTAATCAATAAATAATGAAAACTCACTATGTGACTTTTAATTTTTTTAGGCAAGGATCAAGTTAATTTTTTTGTAGGCAAGGATCAAGGTTCTCTTTTCTTCATGTGGATTGTTCAGCGCCATTTGTTGAAACTACTATGCTCACTTATTGAATGTTGATACCTTCATTGAAAATTAATTGAGTATATGCATGTGGGTTATCCCATCTTTTAACAAAGACCTCCCTCAACCCAGCATGCCATTTAACTAAAAGTTCATCACTTCTACCTCTTCACAGCCATTCTTTGAAGAGTGGTCTAGACTCACTGTTTCTGCTTCCTCACGTCTTACTCCTCACTGGACTCTTTCTCTACCATTCCATTAAAATGGTTCTTGCCAGAATCATCAGTAATCTCTGTTGTGACATCCAGTGGACACTGTTTTGTCTTTGTCTCATGTAACTCTCAGTGGCCTTGGACCTCACTGATCCCTCCCTTCTCTTTCAGACACTTTCTTGCCTTGACTAATATAGCATCCCATCATCTTATTTTTCTTCTGTTTTTCTTTTTGTCCCTATGTGTCTGTTTTGCTAGTTCTTCTTCTTTTGCCTGTTTCTTAAATATCAACGTCCCTTGGGATTCTGACCAAACCCCTTTTTTCTTCTCGTTCTATGCACATTCCTTCCTTATTCCCATCTAATTCCTTAGCTGAAGAATTCAAATTTATATCTAGCCCAAATCTTTTCTGAGCTTTATTTCTGCATATTTAACTGCCTACGAGGACTATGAGCTCTATGAAGAAGAGTACCTTGTGTATATCTTGTTCACATTTGTATTCTCATGTTTAGCACACAGAACTTCATAACTGTTGACTAAATGAACAAATGAATACATGAACAATGTAAGCAAACTGTGCAGTTATTATAACATATCTCATAATTCTAGTACAACATTTTAATATTGGCCCTTTTACTGATACCACATATATGTAGTGAGTATATGACTGTGGGCACAGGAGAAGTAAATTATTTTTAGAATCACATACTTTGCCTTTGCCGTGGGTCAGTTTTCCTGTTACAGTTGGTAGGGAACCTTGGGATGAAGAGATGGGATTGAGATCCTGGGCAGGCGCAGGAAGGAGATGAGAGAGCAAGGAGACATTTCTTCAGATGTTGCAAACACGGTTTCTAAGATTTTTTTAGTCCAATAATTTCCTTCAGGAATTAAATTTTATTGTTTGGGGAATAAAATATTTTAATGGCCCTATTCTGGTTGTGGCTTTAGTTATAGTACATTATTTCTCTTTGACTTTTCACCCAAATTTTTCTAAGTCCCTGTAATGTCTTTTTCTTAGTGCTAAAATGATTCTTGAGAGTGATATAGGAAGATGGAAATTGGATAATGTAGATTCTTTTGGATCCAGTATGATGAATATTTTTATGATCTGAATGTTCACATCAAAGAATGTATATGCTTGTTATGGGCTTAGTATTATGCCTGGAGCTTTGGGGGCATCCAAAAATAGAAGAAACAGTCTTCATTACTGCCCTCTGGGAGCACACAACTTTAGGGAGATAAGAGCCACAACCAGCAAGTAAACAGCAACAGTATCAAGCAGTTTGTAGTGTCTGTTGCATGTTGCTTGGCAAGAGAAATAGTGTCCTGCCACTAGACATGTATTTTTGGCCTTGCCTGTCACTGTGAGCCATTCAGAAAGTGTTTAGGGTTTCTCTATAAATGCCCTTTTCATTTGTTCAGGAGCATGTGGTCCCTTACATTTCTCTCTCTCTCCTACATTTCAGTGAGCGGTTTCTGGTGAGACTGAACAAGAATGGTGGACCAAGGAACCCAGAGAAGATAGAACGAATGTGTGCCCTTTTTACAGTATGTGCAAATTCTCTTTCCCTTCTCTGCTGTTGACTCTAACCAGTGGCCTGCTATGTGGGTATTGTCACCCTGGAAACGAGCATTTATTCTTATTTCCCCACACAGTGGGGAGAATAGGACTTGATTGATGTTCCTATCAGATTTTAGTGAAATATTTAAAGAAAACTGAAATTAGCTACAGTTTTTAATTGAATTTTTTATTAAAGAAGTATAATCAAGTATCTTTTGCTGATGTAGATTTTGTAAGCTATTTAGTATAACAGACACTTAAAGTCTGAGAAAAGTCTTTCTTACTATTCTTATTCAAGACCACTGGGAATGTCTCTGATGTATAAGTATAGTTTCTGTAAAGGCATCCACCAAATTTACAGCTTTGCAGTTTTTTAGTGAGTGCATATAAAGAGAGACAAACTACATAGCTCTTATCTTTCAAATACCAAACAGAGTCTTTTCCTGCTATGATCTGTACTTTAGTTTTTTCTGAATAACCATGCTGTTACTCATGGTCTCCGAGATCATGGATTCATCAGCCCAGAAAAGGCTTGGTAATCTGCTTATTGGAAAGTGCTCAACCTTACAATATCATATTGCCTTGTATATTCTTCATGTTGATTCTGATTTACTAAATTTTTTTCTCAGTTAAAAAACTAACTGTCCAGCTTTATTTATTTGAGTTAATTTATTTGCTGAAGCAGGAAACAAGACTGTGTCACAATTTTAAGCCAGTTTTGACTATCGTGGATTTTTTTATCTGCTTCATTGATACTGAAATACATCAAGACCCACTGAGTGCAGGGAGGTGTGATGGTCTCACAATGCCACTGCCCTTGTGTGAGTTGCACAATTGATGGGTGACAGTCAGGTGTCTCAAAGCTTACAGTGGGCTTCTTCAACACAAATGGGATTTATCTAGGGACCTGATGTGTGACTTTCTCTGAAAGATAAAATTGGATTTGTTTACCTGACTTTTTTGTTCGTTTACTACAACTTTGTCTTTCAAAACCTCAAATGGTATTACTGCAGAATCAGAAACCACTTTTCACAGGGATAACTTCTATTGAAAATGTTCCAGAGGTACAGCAAGATTTATAAATCTAGCTCTAAGCTAAAATGATGTTTTGTCCATCTTTGAGCTCAGCATTCAATGTTTAGGAGATAATGCAGGAAGAAAAAGCAGGAAAAGCAGACCCATGATGGTGGTTAAGGGAGTTGAGATGGTTTAGTATGGGAAGATGAACGCTCTCTCTTCAACAGGAAGAGAACAAGGGAAAGAGTCCAAGTTGCAGTTAATGGGGTATGGGTTAGAGTAGTTGGGGAGAGCTTCTGAAGTGAGAGTGCCTAAACACTGAGGTGGTTTTCTGGGGCTGCCATTCTGAAACAGAATTAGAAATAAATGAGGCACTCATCTGTTTAGAATGTCTCAGTGACCTTAGGAGGTTTTTCTAGATCCTGGTTCTCTGGTATTATTTGGTCAAAGCAGCAAAAGAAATTGTTAGTTCCTTGCTCTTTGGCATCGTGGGAACAGAGCTGTGTGCATGTGCTATCCTTGAATGTGATGAGTGCAGACCTTGTCTCTTGAAAAATGAGCTTAATTATGATGATATTTGAATGTAATTACACTAAATCAAAATTTTCATTTTGCAACATTTTATCTTATGGGCCCACAGGCCTAAGCTGCAGCTCTAACTTTATAAATCAGAGATGCTCCTAACACTCATAATATGCTCTTATTCTGCCACAATGAGAAGGCACAAGGCTGCTAAAAATACCACTTCTGTAGTTCCCTTTTCCAGTACAACCCTAGATTTTTTTTTAAAAGATCCCAAAAGTTATTTGAGGAATTTTTACAAAGCACACAAGATTTTTTAACAAGATTGTCTTAGCCAGGATTTTCATGTTTTACTTGAACCTATATGAAATAATAATTGTGGTGAAAACTGTTTTCTCATTATCTCAGACATGAGTTCCTCCTTTGGGCTAAAAGAATTTTCCAGATTGGTATATATGTGTTACAGAGTTTCAGAGTAAATGCAAGAAAATGCAGCCACAGATGTGGTCAGTGCCAACCTGTTAGCTTACCTAGCATCAGGAAAAGGGGACCAGACAAACTGAACAGTTTTGCAGGATTACTCAAACAGACTTCAGAGCCACATTACAGGCAGTCACATTATCCAGGCACAACCTTGTTCTCTATAAAGCCTGGTTTTTTCTAACCTTGTTAGATTCCTGTGCAGGAAGAATTTTACCCAAGAAGGAGGTGTTTTATATTTATGAATGTCTAATACAGTGAGGATTTTGCTGACTTTCAAATGATCAACAGTGGCTCTGTGTATGAGCGTGTGAGAGCATGTCTGTGTATCAACTCATTACTAGATATCTAGTGCCTCACACACAGTGCCTGGTAAATACTAAGGCCTCAATAATGATTTGTTACATAAATAAATAAATACACATTTATTTTTTATTATATTTGAGTGACCAACTCAGGGAATGAACTTCTGCTGTTTTCCCTGCATTAGTTGGCATTCTGTTTTCTATATTTATTTGTACTCTTCCACATTTCAAGATAGAATTTTAGGTAGTGATTTCTTGGAATTAGGAATGAACTTGATTATTAGTGTAATTAAAATTAGTATATTAAAATGTTGCCTCCTCTTCTGCAGCATAAGTATGAATAAATTGGCTTTGTAAGTTCCATTATCTCTGCAGAAAAAGGGCAGTCCAGGCACAGGGAAGTAAATCGACTTTTCCATATTTCAAATGGAACATCAGTAACTGAGTCTAAGATGCTGAGCCCTGAGTCACTGCCCTGTCTACCCACCATGTAGTTGGGAACCCGCTTCTATTTATGTAGGACTGGAGGGTATGGTCCAGTGAGTAAATCTAAATTCAAACCCTGTTCACCACATGAATGGTGGGTGAGTCACCCCTCTTCCCATCTTGGTTTACAGGTCTTGTATTTTAACATGGATAGCCACACTTGGTATTTAGTCTTGAAAAGTTTATGCTTAGTAACTCTATGGTAACTATAGCTAATAAGATAGTTTTTACAGTGAAATTAAGTGGGACTCACAAATAATAATTGTACTTAAAATATTTACTTGCACTGATTATTATTATCTTATATTTATTTATTGACCTCAAATAAATACCACAGAGAGTTCTGGGTACCATGTACAACATGGTCAGAAGAGCCCCTACCCAGCCACTTGGTAAAGACCATAAATTATATTTAAGGCTTCTTCCTGTGATTCACTCAGAGCCAAGGGAAAGGTCCTGTGCTCTTGTATACAACCCATCTGATTAGTGTTTGGTCAGCTTTGGTAACTGGCTTGAATTCTCTAGGTATAATGGGATTGATAATTATACTGATCATTTGATAGTTTGGATTAACACAATCTAAGTAGGTAGAAGGAACCATTTCACTTTGAAATGTGTCAAACATTTCAATATCCTTCAGTAATAGACATGTTTCAATCCCAAAACGCACATAAGTGGCGCAGCGGTTTAGTCCGCGCTTGGCAGCCCAGGGTTCGCAGGTTCGGATCCCGGGCACCCGCCGATGCACTGCTCATCAGCCATGCCGTGGCGGCGTCCCATATAAAGCAGAGGAAGACGGGCACGGATGTTAGCCCAGGGCCAGTCTTCCTTGGCAAAAAGAGGAAGATTGGCGACGGATGTTAGCTCAGGGCTAGTCTTCCTCACACACACACACACACAAAAAAAGGCAATTTGCTTTTCAATTTCTATTTGTTATTTAGTAGCCATCTTAATAAGTTTCAAAATACAGTGCTATTTTAAGGATATCATTTTAAATTCCATTTCTAAATTAAAGGAATTAGTTAAATGGAGCCCGAACCATCCTTTGTCAATATCAAAAGTCAACATTCATGTAAAAATATATTTTTGTGATTCCAGAGATACCAATTTATGTTAAATCATTTTGTAACCTATTTTTTGTAAGCATACTTCATTATTCCATCAAGTATTTGGTGAAATATTATAACCATCTATAATCTAAAAGTTTCAATTTTACCATTACACATTACTTTTTAATATCTCCTTGACTTTCATATGTTCACGACCACTCTAGAGGGCAGAGCTGGGACTAAGATGAGACAGGCAAAGCACAGGATCCTGAGAGTGAGACTTCCTTAAATTTTGCACCTTAGGTACCTTGTCTCGCCCTAGTCCTAACCCTGCAACAAGGCATAAAAATAAAGCAAATATCATGAGGACTTGATCTCAAAGCTCATTCGAAATCGTGGCTGCCACTTGATTGTCCCTCTTCCTGCTTTACTGAAGAGGGAGAAGCATCTGGAACCAATCAGAAGATGAAAGATGGGAAGGAAATAGAACTAAGGGACCTTTTCCTAGAAGCAAAAGGGAAATCATGGGACCCCGTCCCATTAAGGACAGAGGTTACTCCATATTCACAATTGGCTGGGAGTAAGCAGCAAGTTGATAACCTGGTGAAAAGTTTGAAACAGAATATATGTTAAAAGAAGTTTTGTTACTTGAAGTACAATGTGTTAAAGTATAAATACATACTCATAAATAAACATTTCAAAATGTGTTCTAAACAAAAAATTTAATGTATACGATTATTTTTAGAACTCTAGTTTTAAAAGTTTCTGATTCTGGATCAGATTTGTTTAAAGGAAGCCCCTAAAATTTTCCACATAAAATTATTTTCAGCTTTATACTTCAGTACAAATGATACATATCTAAACGTAGAAATGGAGATCAAATTAAACTCAGCTACTATGATAGCTGAGTTTGATATACATGAATGCATTTTTTTCACTTGAAATTTTTTGCTCCCTACTTGTTGAGGTTTCAATAAGACCAAATTAATCCTTTTTCAGGGGAAGATATCTAGTGTGTAATAATCATGTGTGGACAACGGAATAAATATAAAATTAGTAAAGAATAAACTTTAAGAATTTCAGTCATTAATGAGCTTTTTGGTGTTTTCTCACTTTTTTCTGCATTGAACATTCTTTTGTTACAAAATGTTTTTATGTGATGTTAGAATAAACATGGGTAAGGCAATATCATGAAGATTTCTAATATGAGAACACTTGTAGATATTTGTTAGTTGTTCTAAATAAGAGCTGGAAAAATATTGTCAATAAAATAAACTTCCAAAGGCATTTAAGATATCCAAACTTTCACTGCAGGAATATTATAAACATTAAACTGCTATGTGTTTTAATCCCCCTTCCCCACCTATAGCATATGCTCAAAGTGACAACAGCAAACCATTATGAGGTTCAAAATGAAATTTTAATTATTTTCTGTGTATTCATTGCCTTAATTTACTCATGTTTTCTCTTCTCTTAGGATCTGAGCAGCAAAGATATGAAGAGAGATTTATATATAGTTGCCCATGTGATACGAATAGGTACTGTCCACCTTATCCATTCACATGACTAAAACCAGCCCAACTTGGGATAAGTATGTACTATATATGAGCTTTGTCTTCTCCCTAGCTCCTAATTGTTATGTGAAATCTCAGGAGTAGAGTCCAGCTTGTGTTAGAGCTCTTCCTTAAGCTCAGCTGCTGTGGTAGCTGAGTTTGATATAAATGAATGTATTTTTTTCACTTGAAATCTTCTGCTTCCTATTTGTTTTTGGACCCAAATTCTTTATTTCAAGTGATCTGCTATTTGACATTCTCTCCATCATAATGCCCTGCCTCTGTACCAGCCCTCCACCTCAGAGACCTTATAGCAGGTTGCCAGAGTTAACAATTTAACAGATGATGGGGCTGGCCTGGTAGCACAGTGGTTTAGTTCGCGCTTGGCAGCCCGGGGTTTGCTGGTTCGGATCCCGGGCGCCTGCCGACGCGCTGCTTGTCAGCCATGCCGTGGCAGCGTCCCATATAAAGTAGAGGAAGGTGGGCACGCATGTTAGCCCAGCGCCAGTCTTCCTCAGCAAAAAGAGAAAGATTAGCAACGGATGTTAGCTCAGGACTGGTCTTCCTCACAAAAAAAAAACAAAACAAAACAAAAACAATTTAACAGATGATGAATGGCCTTTGCTGTGTTTAGCATCCAAAAAGTATGTATCTATGCTAGTTTCTACAAAATGAGAGTTACTGTCCTTACTGCAGTAGATGAATGGTATCTTACTTCTACCCCACTCAGGATGAAAAAAGTGATTTTTGCTACTGTTCTGTGGTTGGTTTGCCCAGCCTTATTTCAAGTTTATGATGTAATTTGGGGGGCTGTGAGTAACCAAGTCTTCCTCCATAGGTTTGGGTTCTGGCATATCATGCACAGTTTTGTCAAAGAATATTTTTTAATGCTTTGCCAACAAAACAGCTATTTTGCTGTACTTTTGTTTTTTATTTTGCTGTACCTAATAAAGCATTTGTTGAGGTTCCAGTTTTGCATTTGCAAGTCCTTTTGCCACTGTAGTCACAGCCATGGTAAGCAGGAAAAGCAAGCTTTCATCCCTGAGACTACTTTCACTCCCACAGTGGTTTAGGAGCAGCTTTGGCAGCAGAATTTAGTTGGAAGAATAACACATTGTCCTCCTTATCTGTGCATACATAGTTTTTACCTGGTAGCTAAAATTTGTATTGTACAAACTAAAGTTTGTATCTTTAATATGCCTAAGAAGTTTAACTGTTAGCACACTGGTTTTTCTAAGAAATTCATGAAACCACTGTTTTATTCTCATATGATTAATAAATGGTGTTGAGAGAGGTAATAAGGATGGTTGACTGAAAGTGGTGCAGGGGAAGAGCCCTGGCCAAAAGCCTGTTTGGCATTCTTCCACATAAATATCCTTGCCTCTTTGGATGGCTCACTTCAGTCCTAAATTAGTCTTCCAATTTAGAGGATCTCTAAGGTGCCTATAGCTCTGCATCCTTGGATGACAATCAGATGATGCTGAAGAGGAATATGGAGTTCTCAGTCTGACTGGTGTTTTCTGCTGTGCCCCAGGCCGGATGCTCCTGAATGACTCAAAGAAGGGCCCTGCTCACCTGCACTACCGGCGACCATATGGCTGTGCGGTCCTAAGCATCTTGGATGTCCTGCAGTCGCTCACAGAATTAAAGGAAGAAAAGGATTTTGTTCTTAAGGTTTACACGTGAGTAATGGACATCAGAAATAGTAATGATTTGCAATATAAGACAGCACTGACCTTGAGAGCAGCAATTCTCAAGCTTTATGGGACACAGAATCATCAGGACATGTTGGATAGGGAGTTTTTTGAAAATGCAGAGATTTTGATCTAAGGTTTGGGTTGGGGCTTAAGCAGCTGTGTTTTAGATAAGCTTCCCAGGTGATTCTGAAGAAGCTGAAGTTGGAACCTTCTGTCCTAAAGTAAAAATCTGGTAGTACACATTTCCTCTTCTATCCAGGATTAACCAACCTTATTATATATTTACAGAAAAACTAGTAATGCAATTTCTCTTGTGTTTTGGATATAAAAGAGTCTTCTGTGTCTAATACTTGCCCACCAGCTACTGTAACTGAGCTGGCTACTGATGCAGATTACTTCAAAGAATGATCACAAGTCAGGGTGTCCTATCTTTGAAGAAAAGCCAGTTTTTCTGAGGAGCTGAGGTTTCACTCTTCACTTCTGCCGCCATAGATCTGTAAGTCACGTCCAACCAGGCATGGCATTATTTTTAGTGTTCATTAGCCAAGGAATCTACCTTTTAGAAGCAATGTGTCTCCTCATGACTCTTGTTAAGCAATAGAAAAAAATAAAAGAAAAGAAACACAGAATCCAGGCATATCGTCTGTCTTTGCTTATAGAGACTTAGGCATGAATAGTAGTACTGAAAATGTGATCAATGGTGAGTTTAGTGAGTTTTTAAAGCAGTCGTATTTCTAACTGTGAGAATTTTTTTAAAAATCTGTCCTCTTTTGGTTTCAACCCAATATTGTTTTTCCAAATTAAATCTGATACTGCCAATCACCATGTTAATATATCTTCACCATAATATTGTATGGATATTTTTCTGTATTATCTGTTCTATCTGATTCAGTCATAAAATGAACTTCATTCATAATTACACTTAATTTGGGCCTTTGTATAATCAACCACATTTTATTAATTTCAAAATACAGGCCCAGATCTCCCTGTTACCTGTTTTGCCTTAAGCTCTGTTCTGTTTAGAGTTGTGTACTTGATTTGAAATAGTAACTTACAAAGGAAATTTTGGCAGGTTTTCTCTTCCTTTCATGCATCAGTCATAGATTTTCTCCATATACCAATTCTCTTCATTGATGGATGGTGGGGCCTGCTTCTTAATATACCTTCCTCCCTTTAAAAAGGACTAAACGGGGCTGGCCCCGTGGCCTAGTGGTTAAGTTTGGCATGCTCTGCTTTGGTGGCCCGGGTTTAGTTCCCAGGTGCGGACCTACACCACTCATCAGTGGCCATGCTGTGATGGTGACCCACGTATAAAATAGAGGAAGATTGGCACAGATGTTAGCTCAGGGTGAATCTTCTTTGGCAAAAAAAAGATAAAATAATAAAAAATAAAAAGGACTAAACAGAAATTAAAAATCATCGTTATCATCTTACTCCACTCTATCCTTTCCAAAAGCAAGGAGTTTATAGATAACACTCCAGAATTACATCTCTTTGCATGTATCAGCTGTTCCTTGCTTCAGTGCAAATTCTCATTGTGGATAGGGGCTTTCACAGCATCCCTCTCGAAATCATACTGTCAGGCTTAATTGGCCTAATTGCTTCTAAAACAACAGATTTCAGTACCAACATGTCACTTTGCAAAAAGTAGGATTCATGTGTAGCTTTTTCTTAGCTCCTTCCTATGAGCTGTGCCTAATATATCAGTTCTAAAAGCCAAAGAAAGATATTTTTATAGAGAAGATAGTTTTAAAAAACATTTTTTGAAGAACTAATAGGGTTAAAATGTAGGATAATTTGTCCACTTTAAAATATTAACACACTTTCAAACAGACTTCCAACTGCATATTTGTGAAATTGATTTTGTGTGCTATATGGAATTCCTCTAGAATTAGTGTTTTAAATCCATATGAGCACGCTGAATCCAACCCTCAGGAGAAGCAATATTTTCCAGTAAGTTTCAGGGGACATATTTGTTAGACTGAATTGGAAGCTTAAAGGGTTTGCTAATTGCTACCAATAGTGCTTTAGCCTTTGCCAGACAGGGTTTTGCAAGGACAAAAACCTCTTGTATAGTTTTAATCAGTGAATTGGCACACTATCTCATTAGTTGTTGACATTCTCATTGTTTCTTTGATTATTCAGAGTCAGCCTCAACCAGAGAAGATTCAAACTCCTGTATATGTCTTGCTATGGGCTCTGTGCTGGCTTTATAGATGTTTAATATTCTGTGTGTATGAGAAGTTACCACATCCTTTTAAGAAAATCTCAACAAGAAGCCAAGGCATGAAAACTAGGTCACTTCCTAATGAGCCAAAACCCTGAAAAATCACAAATAAATAACAAGAATGTGCAGTTCAGTCTGGTATAAATATCATATCTTTCGTCTTGGCCAGAGGAACAAGGGTCACAAGCAGGCACAGGGCTTGCTGAACCTGGAGCCTAGGACATGAAAGGAGAGGAGTGCCAAGGAGCTAAAGCCAACATTAGGGTGGGGGGGTGTCCATAAGTAATGCGTGTGACCAAATACAAGATACCTCTGAATGTGTGATGACCACTCTCTAACTTCACAAGGAACAAAGTCCAAATAAACATTTTTAGGCCAGCCTTAATGAAATAGATAAATAACTACTTAGAATATTTATCATTTTAGTTATATTTTAAATGTTATATAAAATGTATATTACACATTATGTACTCAATCACTTCTTATGTAAAATTGAGAAATATTGCTTTTTCCCCATTCTCACGTGTTGTGAGAAAATTTTATTCAAATTCTTCATGTGCAATGATGTCATCAGATCTGTTATCACTAGAGCCACCTTATGAGTCGTCTGACACAGTTTTCTAAAACATATTATTTTCACTTCCATCAGGTTGGTTTTGATACATCACACTTTTGAATCCTTGATGATACTCTCACTGAAAATTCACCCTGAGGCCCAATTACATATTTTGCTTAACAGTGGGACACTTGATGTTTCTTTGTTTTCATTTGTCCTGTAGGCCCATATATGTGCCCTTAATGATACAGCTACTTATTATGCTGCTTTTAAGGTGAGTTTTACGATAACATCCAACACTTCAATTTGGAGGTCATATCCAAGGATAAATACTAAATATGTGTAGTTTTTCTCTTTAAAAAAATTTTTTTAACCAATTCTGGCAGAAGAACTTTGTAAGCATCTAAAACTTGCATTAATTTGAAGTCATTTCAGGCTAATGTAACTTACCCAAACAGTGCTGTGATGTTCAAAATAAAGTGATTCAGAGAATGCCCCATAACATGAAAGTCTTTGTGAGTACAGAAATTTAAGGTGGCAGCCTCTTCTGTGAGTGATGACTGGAAGGGAACCTCTCCTTATCTTTGGGATAGACACAAGCATTCTCAGAACACTGCCTTTAGGTTCTTTGTTTCATAGCCACCTTATCCATGAAACTGCCTTAACTTGAGCATAGTTGTTTAGGAACCATTCTTAAATGGAAGCTCATTCTTAAATGGGTAAAGGGCCATTGGGTCATCCTCATTTTGGTACAGAGAAAAGAAGGCTGAAGTCTTTATATACAATAATTTTAAATGAAAAATACTGCTTCTTACTTACAAGTCAGGTAAGGAAGTAGCTCATATTTCTCTGTCTCCTAGCCTAGGCCTTCCCAATTTTCCATGGATCATCATCCACCCAGGACCATTATCTGCTGTGTCCATTATCAGTGTTCAGACACACATTGTTTGAGCATCTGCACCAAGTGTCTGCTCAGGCCATAGAAGGAAGATTCAAATCCAGTAGGTCTGTGCCCATGGAACTGCTCTATTTTGACTTCTAATGCCCCTGTCTCTAGCCTCAGTGCCTAATTGGATTTGTCTGTGTGTTAGTGCTGCTGCAGAACAGAACTCATTCAGTAATGAACCAGAGTAAAGAAAGTCAGCTCAGGATGACTCCTGTTCATGCAGAGGTGTGAGGCTCACAACAGGAGTCTCTAACATGGATCTAAGTGTTTGCACATGAAGTCCCAAGTGTTCTCTACCACAGGATTGGAAAACATACCAGCTTTCTCTTCCCTTCCTTTTTTCTGTTCTGCTGCTACTTCGAGAAGAATGACATGAAAGAATGGTGGCTCTAAGAGTAGGCAAACACAGAGCTCCCTTAATATAACAACTTTGTTAGCTGACTTAAAAGTATGTCAATAGTATATATGATCCCAGCTTGCTTTTTTAAAAAAAGAGAGAAGACTTTCATCTACTATATAGATTAGGTAGATGAGATGATAGGTAGATAGAAGCTGTGAGATTTGGAAAAATCACCCTAATTCCCTGAACTTCAGTTTCTTCATCTACGAAATTGAAAAAAAAAAAAGGAATAAGTAATAGAGACAGAAAAAAAGAACCCATATGAGCTAGTGAATCAAATAGGAAAGAGGTGGAAAAATAAATCAGAGGACTGATTTTTCAGGAGATGAGGTGTATCCAAATAAAGGGCATACTACATGCCATCTAAAAGGAGTTTCCTATCTTTTTTTTTTTTTGCCGAGAAGGATTAGCCCTGAACTAACATCTGTTGCCAATCTTCCTCTTTTTTTTTTTTCTCCCCACAGCCCCGGTGCATAGTTGTATATCCTAGTTGTAAGTCCTTCTAGTTCTTCTATGTGAGCCACCACCACAGCATAGCAACTGACAGACGGGTGGTGTGGTTCCGCGCCCAGGAGAAAACCTGGGCAGCCAAAACAGTGAAAGTGCCGAACTTGAACCACTAGACTATCAGGGCTGGCTCTCCTACCTTTATTTTTCCCTAGTGACTCGTAGTTTTTGGCAAGTTCAACTTTTACGTCTAAACTACAAATCCTATGTAATTCCATCCATTATATCTTAATTGCTCCATGGTGGTCACATAAAATGTCACCTGTTTTCAATAGTAATGCCAGTGTACATTTGCTTAGTGCTCTGTGCCCTTTCAGAGCTCTTCTGGTTGTATAATCACATTGAAACTTCATACCAACCCTGTGCACTGAGTGGGGGAGATGGTCAACATCACGGTTAAGTAAGGGACTCAGAAAATTAATGACATTTCTTGGAAGAACAAGAGAATGGTAGTAATCATATTTTGATTTAAAAATTAATCTTTCATTTAACCTATAATGATTCAGAAACAGCAACAATAACAAAAAATGCTAGGTATGGAAGTCATATCACAGGCTTTATAGAACATGTGATTTTTAAAGTGTTAATTCTTCCTTATGGTCAACATTTAGTTTTTATTGCTGTTGGGTTGTCATACTTCTTATTAACCAGTAATAATAAAGGCACACATTAGGTTTAAAACTGCATTAATATTTCTGTTAGAAAAATTTGGACATTTCTATCCTGAAGGAAACCCTAATAGAAATAAATGCAGGATGTATAATCATCCATCACAAAGGTGCATATAAGAACATAGACCATACAGTACAAAAGTGCTGTAAAAGAGCATTAAAAAAAATCAGAATGCCTATAGCAAAGGACAGAAGAAAGCCCATCGATATCAGTTATAACAGTAAATATAATTGAGATGAAAGAAAATCCCGTTAGATAAAAATTCTCAAAATAGAGTCAAAAAACAAAATCCATCTATATTATATTAATAGGGGACTCACAAAGATGAGACACACAAAGAGATTAAAGCAGGCTAAGTATAATAATCAAATACAAACAAAATGAAATCATGTCACAATATTAATGATAAAAAATAAATTTAAGGTAAAAGGTATGGAATGAATGTTCTGTCAGGAGTATCAGGGATTGATAGAAAAAGAACACACACACAGTATAAGGTTAAATTTGGTTTCCTATTTATCCTCCAAGAACATATGATGTCATGGGAAGCAAAGTGGACTCTCAGACCAGGCACAGACACAGCCCTTGACAGCACCACTCACTCCCTTGGCCCCAGAATCCCCAGCAGGACCAGCCCCTGATTACTTGATCTCTATAAAGTAGATCATCAAATTCAGGGTTCACACCTCCATTCTGGAGATATTTGCCCAACAGTTTATGTACTTCAGTTTAAAGAAACATTGACCAAACTTAGCCTTAACACCCCCACTTTCTTAACTGGGGAGAGAAAGCAGGTGAGAGCCTAAGTGTCCTTGCCAACGTCTCTGGCCTTTAGCTCACCAGTGTTCCAGAAAGCCCTTTGTTTCCTCCACAGGGATAGAAAGAGCATTTATACCAATACATGGTGGAATTTATAATGAAGGTCTAATTGTCATGACCTTTATGCGTATAATAATGTCGACTCAAAATTATTATAGCCAATTTATTAGAAATACAAAGAGAAGGTAAAATTACAGTAAAAGCAAGAGATTTTAACATGCCTCTTTACAAATAAGAAGACAAAAATAAATAAGGTTGGAGACAAATATCTAAATCAGATAAATAAATCTGACTTAGGAGAGAATTTGAGTAAGGTTGATCTGACAGATAATGACAGCATCACTGAGCACTCACCATGGGCTGTTATTATCTTTCTTATATAGGTGAGGAAACAGAACAGGGTGGTGAGGTATGTGCCTGAGCAGCCTGGTTAAGAGACCATACTCTTAGCCATTTGTTCTCCTACCTCTCAGTATGGTGAGCGTAATTTATCATCTAAATCAGGACATTCTGATAGTCAAAAGGAGTGGTGTTGATGTAAGGACAGTAGGTATAACCAGAATATCGCAGCTCGCCAGGCCATAAGTCCTCCCAGCTCTAAACAAATTTTTTGTTCAATGAACAGAATACATTTTTTTCCAGTGCTCATGGGACATTTACAAAAATTATTCGTAGAAAAAATTTCTGTAAATTCCGTAAGGCACAAGCCACATTTTCTGATCACAATGCAATTAGCATAGAATACATCAGAGGGAAAATTCTATACAATCATCCTGATATCAAAAAAGATACTTGACAGGGTCGCCCGGTGGTGCAGCGGTTTAGATCGCGCTTGGCAGCCCGGGGTTCGCGAGTTCGGATCCTGGGCGCCTGCCGACCCACTGCCTGTCAGCCACGCTGTGGCAGCGTCCCATATAAAGTGGAGGAAGATGAGCACGGATGTTAGCCCAGGGCCAGTCTTCCTCAGCAAAAAGGGGAGGATTGGCGACCGATGTTAGCTCAGGGCTGGTCTTCCCCACACACACACACACACACAAAAAAAGATACTTGACAAAGGTCAATCTTCATTCCCAATTACTTAACAATTTCAGCTTAGTAAACTAAGAATAAAATGCTTTTCTTGCAGTTTGAGGGGGCTAATGGGTATCAATAGATTGGTTCTGAGATCAGAATGGTAAGCAGGTATATATAAAAATGGATATACAATGTATAGTAGCGTAGATGTAAATTTACAGTGCACATATATATATGTAAGTAGTACAGATAAACGTGTCACCTTTATAAGCAATAAAACTTAAATTTGGGATCATAGTTTAGATCTGTGAGCCACATGGACTTTTGTATTTGTTTCCTATGGCTATCATAGCACGTTACCACAAATGTGGTGGTTTAAAACAACAGAAATTTACTCTCACAATCTGAAGCCCAGAAGTCCTGAATCAAGATGCCAGCAGGACAGCACTCCTTCTGGAGGCTCTAGGGTAAAACCTGTTCTTTGCATCTTCCAGCTTCTGATGGCCCTCAGCATGCCTTGACTTGGGGCTTCATAACTCCAATCTCTGCTTCTGTGGTCACATTGCTTCTTCTTCTGTCTGTATCTTTTCTTCTATCTTAAATCTCCCTCTGCCTTTCTCTAAGGACATTTGTCGTTGAACTTGGGCTCATCCAGGTAATCCAAGATAACCTCATCTGAAGATCCTTAACTTAATTACACCCATGAAGATCCTTTTTCCAAAAAGTAATATTCACAGGTTCCAGGGATTAGGGTATGGACATATCTTTTTAGGGGCCACCATTCAACTCACTGTAACTTGTGATTAACATGAGCCCTGAATTAGAAGAACTTTTAAAGTCACCAACAATGTGGAGCCTGGTGGTGCAGAGATTGTGTGCTCTCTGCAAACAAGTTGGTCCCAAAAGAGGGAAGAGGCAGAACTGAGATGTTCATGTCAGTTCTGGGTCCTTCTCCTAGAAGCACTGGCCAAATACGTCACTTCTTCTCCCAGGAAAGTGATGGAAGGGGCAGAAGTGTTACTCACGGAAGCCCCCTTCTACCACCTGCAAATAGGAGTAAAAATAAGTATTCCTGAGAGGTGACATCAGCATCATGGCAGAGTGAGTTGTTTCGTTTGTCTGTCCCCTCTAAGTTACAACCAGTAGTACATCTATAGACCAATAAAAGATTCTCTGCACAACACATCTGAACGTCTGATAGATCCATACATCTATACATCTGAAGGTGAGTGGATTGGACCTCCTGGAAGCAGTGGAACCAGGGGAGCAGCAGCAACAGCTCCTGAGATTAGAGACTCCAGGACTGCAGCCATGCCTGTAACCAGAGGCCCTAGGAACTGCAATAATGCCCATGAATGGAGGCCCCAGGAACCCAGGCAGCCCACACTCCTGGAGGCACCAGAAACCACTAAGGGGCCTGCAACCAGACCTCCAGGAACCATGATGATACCTGTAACCCAGCCCCCTCCCACTCTCCTTGCTGTGGTGCCTTCAACCCTGGCCCTCCCGGGAGCAGGGGCTACATCCGAGACCCCAGGCCCCCAGTGGCAGCAAAAGTGCCCATGATCTGAGGTTCCAGGAACCGTGCTAGCACCCAGGACTGGAGGCTTCAGGAAGCCTGGCAGTGCTTGCAATCCAGGTACCCCTCCCCCTGCAGCGGTGGCATTGTTGCCCACAACCCCAGCTCACCTGGCAGCAGTGGTGACACCTATGACCCCAGTGCCCCTGGCAGCAGTGGTGCCAGCACTCCCAGAAAACCTGGAAGCAGCAGTGCTTGAGCCCATGGAGAGCCTGCTGAGAGCCAAGTAACAGCAACAGCAGAGCCCATGACCTCAATCCCCCCTCAGCTGCAGCAGGCTTACAACTTTGGCCCCTCCACCTGTAGCAACAGCGCCTGCAGACCCAATAAACCTGGACTTGGCAGAGGTGCCTGTGACACCAGCCCCACCCCACTCTTCCCTGTCCTGTGCCACAGTGGGGGATCCATGACCCAGGCTACCCCAGAAGCAGCAGAGGTGCTCACTGGCCCAGTGACTCTGGTGGCAACACCCGTAACTGCATCAACATCATAAGCAGAAAGGCACCAGAAATCTCAGAAGAACAAGCAGGATAACAAGGGCAGTGATGACAACACCTCTGGCAGAGGCAGTGGAGGGTGGGAAGCACAGGCTCTCAAATACAACCAGAAGCAGCTCAGAATCAAAGTAAACAAAGCCTTACCCAAATAAGAAAAGTGTTTGCTATAACAAATGTGCCAGCAGAGGACCAACTCATCAAGCACCGTGAAAAACTACAGTAGCATGGTATCACAAAAAGAAAATGACAGCTCTCCAGAAACCAAACTTGAAGTCACAGAAGATTGTGATCTAATTGACAGAGAATTCAAAATAGCTGTCATGAAGAAACTCAACAAATTACAAGAAAACTAAGAAAGACTCAATGAGTTCAGAGGAATAAAGCTAATGAACAGAAGAAATACTTCACCAAAGAGATTGAAACTCTAAAAAAGAACCAAACAAATTCTATAACTGAAGACCTTAATAAGTGAGATGAAGAATAAAGTCGAAAGCATTGGAAATAGAGCAGACCATATGGAAGAGAGAATTAGCTGGCTTGAAGATAGAAATCTAGAAATGGTTCAGATGGAAGAGGAGAGAGAGCTAATTTTTTTAAAATGGAGAAATTCTACAAGAAATACTTGACTCAAATATCTATCTGCAATGTAAGGATAATGCGTATCCCAGAAGGAGAAGAGAGGAAGAAAGGAGCAGAGAGCTTATTTAAAGAAATAATAGCTGAGAACTTCCCAAACCTGGGGAAGGAACTGGATATACAAGTACATGAAGCTAACAGAACACCTAATTATCTCAAAAGATCTCCAACGCACAGTATATGAAAACTGTCAAAAGTCAATGACAAGGAAAGAATACTAAGGGTGGCCAGAGAGAAGAAGAAAACCTACAAAGGAACCTCCACTAGGCTATCAGCAGAAACACTACAGGCCAGAAGAGAGTGGGATGATATATTCAAAATATTAAAAGAAAAAACCTGTCAGCCAAGAATACTCTATCCAGCAAAGTTATCTTTCAGATATGAAGGAGAAATAAAGGCTTTGCCAGATAAACAAAAGCTGAGGGAGTTCATCGCCACTAGACTTGCCTTACAAGAAATCTTGAAAAGAGCTCTCCTACCTGAAACAAAAAGGCAAAGGTATACAAAGCTTTAAGCAAGGTGATAAATAGACAGAATCAGAAAATTGTAACTCTATCAGAACAGGTTAATAAACAATTATAAAGGCTAAAGGGAAAGAAAGCATTAAAAATAACTATAACCACTCTGATTTGGTAACAAACTCACAATACAAAGGGGGATAATTAGTGACAATAAAAACATAGAAGGGGAACAGGAAAAGGATGGAACCTGTGTAGGTAAATGGAGATAAGATGTTATCAGTAGAAAAAAGACTACCTCATCTATGAGATCTTTTATACAAACCTCGTGGTAACCACAAAACAAAGATTCTGAGCAGAGTCACAAAACATAAAAAGAGGAAAGTGAGAAACACATTGCGGAAAACCATCAAACTGAAATGGCACACAGAAAAAGAAACAATGAAAATATAGGACAACCAGAAAACAAGATAAAAATGGCAGTATTAAGCCTTCATATATCAGAAATCACCCTAAGTGTAAGTGGATTGAATCGCCAATCAGACACAGAGTGGCTGGATGGATTAAAAGACAAGACCAAACAATATTCTGCCTCCAGGAGAGCCTCCATCTTAGTCTAAAGACAAACATAGGCTCAAAATGAAGCAATGTATGATTATACTCCAAGCAAATAGCAACCAAAAGAAAGTGGGTGTAGCCATACTTATTTCAGACAAAATAGACTTCAAGCCAAAAAAGATAACAAGAGACAAAGTGGACATTATGTAATGAAAAAAGGGACATTCCACCAAGAAGACATAACATTTATTAATATATATGCACCTGACATAGGACCACCAAAGTATACAAAGCAACTAGTAACAGACATAAAGGGAGAAATTGACAGCAACACAATAAAAGTAGGGGACTTTAATACCCCCCTTACATGAATGGCTAGATCATCCAGACAGAAAGTCAACAAGTAAACATTGGTCTTGTATGAAACACTAGACCAGATAGACTTAATAGCTATATATAGAATGTTCCATCCAAAAGCAGCAGAATACACATTCTTCTCAAGTGAACATGGAGCAATCGCAAAGATAGACCATATGTTGGGAAACAAGGCTCCATAAATTTAAGAAGATTGAAATAATACCAAGCATCTTTTCTGACCACAATGATATGAAACTAGAAATCAACTACAAGAAGAAAACTGGAAGAGTCAAATACGTAGAGACTAAACAACATGCTACTGAACAATTATTAGGTCAATGGAGAAATCAAAAAATACCTGGAGACAAATGAAAATGAAAACACAACATACCAAAATCTATGGGATGCAGCAAAAGCAGTACTGAGGGAAGTTTATAGCAATACAGGCCTACCTCATAAAACAAGAAAAATCTCAAACAATCTAACAGTACATCTAAAGGAACTAGAAAAAGAAGAACAAGTGAAGCTGTGTCAGTAGAGGGAAGGAAATAATAAAAATCAGAGTGGAAATAAATAAAATAGAGTGTAAAAAGATAATAGAAAAGATCAATGAAACTAAGACTGGTTGTTTGAAAAGATAAACAAAATTGACAGTCTTTATCTAGACTCACTAAGGAAAAAAGAGAAGACTCAAAGAAATAAAATCAGAAATGAAAGAGGAGAAATTACAGTGGATACCCCAGAAATACAAAGGATTATAAGAGAATACTGTGAAAAGCTATATACCAACAAATTGGATAACCTATAAAAAAATGGATAAATCCTTAGAATCATACAACCTCCCAAAACTGAATCAAGAAGAAATAGAGAACCTGAATAGGTCAATTACTAGTAAAGAGATTAAAACAGTAATCAAAAATCTCCCAAGAAACAGAAGTCCAGGACCAAGTGGCTTCACTGGTGAATTCTGCCGAACATTCAAAGAAGATTTAATAACTATTCTTCTCAAACTCTTCCAAAAAATTGAAGAAGAGGGGACACTTCCTAATTCATTTTACAAGGCCAGTATTACTCTGATACCAAAAGCAGACATGGACAACACAAAAAAGGAAAATTACAGGCCAGTATCACTGATGAACACTGATGCAAAAATTCTTGACAAAATATTAGCAAATCGAATACTACAGTACATTAAAAGGGTCACACACCGTGATCAACAGATTTATTCTGGGGACACAGGGATGGTTCAACATCTGCAAATCAATCACTGTGATACACCACATTAACAAAATTAAGAATAAAAATCACGTGATCATCTCAATAGATGCAAAGAAAGCATTTGATAAGATATAGCATCCATTTCTGTTAAAAACTGAATAAAATGGGAATAGAAGAAAAGTACCTCAACATAATAAAGGCCATATGTGACAAACCCACAGCTAACATCATACTCAATGGTGAAAAACTGAAAGGTATCCCTCTAAGAATAGGAACAAGACAAGGATGCCTACTTTCACCACTCTTATTTAACATAGAGAGAGGGAGGGAAGGAGTTCTGGCTAGAGCAATTAGGCAAGAAAAAGAAATAAAGGTATCCAAATTGGAAAGGAAGAAGTAAAACTGTCAGTATTTGCAGATAACATGATTATATGTATAGAAAACCCTGAAGAACCCACCAAAAAAAAAACTGTTAGAAATAATTAACGCATACAGTAAAATTGCAGGGAACAAAATCAACATACAAAAATTAGTTGCATTTCTATACACTTAACAACTAACTAGCAGAAAGAGAAATCAAGAATACAATCCCGTTTGCAATCACAACCAAAAGAATAAAATACCTAGGGAAAAAATTTAACCAAGGAGGTGAAAGATGTGTACACTGAAAACTATATGATACTGTTGAAAGGAATTGAAGACAATATAAATAAATAAAAAGATATTCCATGCCCATGATTGGAAGACTTGACATAGTTAAAATGTTCATATTACCTAAAGCAATCTAAAGATTCAGTGTAATCCCAATCAGAATCCCAACAACATTTTTCACAGAAATAGAACAAAGAATCTTAAAATTTATAGAGAACAACAAAAGACCCCGAATAGTGAAAGCATTCCTAAGAAAAAAGAACAAATCTGGACGTATCACACTCCCTGATTTCAAAATATACTACAAAGCTATAGTAATCAAAACAGCATAGTACTGGCAGAAAAAGAGACACACAGATCAATGGAACAGAATTGAGAGCCTAGAAATAAACCCACATATTTATGGACAGCTAATTTTCGACAAAGGAGCCAAGAGCATACAGTGGGAAAAGGAAAGGAAAATCTCTTCAATAAATGATGTTGGGAAAACTGGACAGCCACATACAAAAGAATGAAAGTAGACCATTATCTTACACCATACACAAAAATTAACTCAAAATGGATTAAAGACTTGAATGTAAGACTTGAAGTCAAAACACCTAGAAGAAAACATAGGCACTATGCTCTTTGATATCAGTCTCAGCAGTATCTTTTTGATTATGTCTCCTTGGGCAAGAGAAACAAAAGAAAAAATAAACAAATGAAACTACATCAAACTAAAAAGTCTCTGCATGGCAAAGGAAACCATCAACAAAATGAAAAGACAGCCTATCAATTGGGAGAAGATATTTGCAAATCACATATCCAGTAAGAGGTTAATATCCAAAATATATAGAGAACTCATACAACTCAACAACAAAAATACAAATAAACCTTTTAAAAAATGGGCAGAGGACTTGAACAGACATTTTTCCAAGGAAGATATACAGATGGCCAATAGGCACATGAAAAGATGTTCAGCATCACTAATTATTAGGGAAATGCAAGTCAAAATTACAATGAAATATCACTTCATGCCTATCAGAGTGGCTACTATTAAGAAGACAAGAAATAACAAGTATTGGAGAGGATATGGAGAAAGGGGAACCCTCATACACTGCTGGTAGGAATGTAACTTGATGCAGCCACTGTGGAAAACAGTATGGAGATTCCTCAAAAAAATTAAAAATTGGAATACCATATTATCCAGCTATTTTACTTTGAGTATTTATCAGAAGAACATGAAAACGCTAATTCTAGAAAGTGTATGTACTCCTATGTTCACGGCAGCATTATTCACAGTAGCCAAGCCTTGAAAGCAGCCTAAGTGCCCTTCAGTGGATGAATGGATAAAGAATATGTGGTATATATATATATATGTATATACCTACAATGGAATCTACCTGGCCATAAAAAAGACAAAATCGTGCCATTTGTAACAACATGGATGGACCTTGAGGGTATTATGCCAAGCAAAATAAGTCAGACAGAAAAAGACAATTACTATATGATTTAACTCCTATGTGGAAGGTAAACAAACACAGATATGGAGAACAGAGTGGTGGTTACCAGAGAGGAAGGGAGCAGGGGGATGGTGGAAGGGATAAAGGGGCTCATGTATTCAGTGATGGATGGCAGCTGGATTTTGGTGGTGAACACGAAGCAGTCTATACAGGAGTCGAAATATAATGAGGCACACCTGAAATTTATATAATGTTATAAACCAATATTATCTCAATAAAAAAAATAAGTATCTAATAAAACACCATAATTTTATGTATACTAGTCTTTTTTTTCAATTGTCTATATTAAAATAAACATGTTTAAGTAGTAAAATAAGAAATAGTTTCAATTTTTCATAAATAAAATGGCAATTTCTCTTGGCCCATGAGAGCCCATCCAGAATGAATCAGATTGGTTGATTGTATCAGCTTGGTCTTAGAGACCGTTCAATTAGCCCATTTTTATAGGAATGTGTGCTGTTTTTCTTCATCTTTCTTGATGCTTCTCTCTTTTGCCCTACAAGTAAGAACTGCATGAACCAGTGATCAGCATCAGTAGTGTTCCTAAATCCGTAGGTTGTTGCTTGTTTTCCAGCTTATTAGCACTTGCAACCAAATAAGACCAAAGTAAAGCAGGCATACCCAAAGAGAAAGAATTTTAATATGGAGTATTTGCACTAAATTAAGTTTTAAGCCATAATCAAACTGAATAGTTGCAATTAGATGAAAGTAGACAAAATGGGCATGCTGACTGATGTCAGGGAGACAAATACCCTGAAACCTGGGGCAGGAGTAAGGTTTTCAGGGTTACAGTACTTTGCAGCCTCTCCCTCTACAGCACCCCCCCACCCCCGCCCTGCTTTTGGGACCATGCAGACCTATGTTTAGACTCTAGCTCCCTCTCACTCTGCTCATCTATAAAATGATAATACCTATCTTATAGGATTTTGAGAATTAAGTGAAATAAAATATGGGAAAATATCCCACTCATTACCTTCCTATAGTTGGCATCCTTCTAAAAATGCAAACTTACAGGTCTTATAAATAACCATCTAAAATTTCTTGAATAATTTTTTGGGTTGCCCACCATCGGGAAAGTTAGGTGAATACCCATCAGAAACACAGAAATCAAGAAGACAAGAAGGTAGTAGGGAAGAGGCAAATGGTAAAGTGTGCTCTAATACATGAGTGAATAAGAAGAGTATTCTGAACTCTCTTGGTTGAGCAGAACCTGCATACCTACTGTGGTGCTTCTGAATGCTTGGAGATTCCCTGGAGAAAACCAAAAACCTCTTATCTCTGTCTTATTCCTTGAGTAAAATCCCTAGCCATGTAGTGGTTGAAGTGCTGCTCACTGCCTGTGCTTGTCATCTCCTCTGTGGGGAAAGTGGACTACCACAGAAGTACACAGACCTCTTTTAGACTACAATCCCTCGTGCTTCTTATGACTGAGGACAAACTAACAACATCAGTAACAGTGTTCTAAATATTAATTTGATTGGATATGACATAATCAGGCTTCTCTATAATCACAACTCATTAGATTATTTAATAAATGCTTACATTCGTAAGTTTTCCTTACAAAATATCCTAGTGTTTGGTTAAAATATGCTGATGACACCAGATCCACTTAGTTTCAGATGACTTGAGTAGCTCATTTTGGCATTCTGAAAAGGGAGATGTTTGAAAGGCCAGTTAGGAGATGATTACACTGGTTCAGAAGAGAGAAGATAATGGCAAGGGTATGAAGGCGAGGGGTCAGATATGACAGATTTTAAGATAAAGTCTATAGGACAAAGTGACAGCTAGAAGGGTTCTGATTTAGTGAACTAGTGGGTTCTACTCTGAGAGGGAGTCTCTGGGAGCAGACAGGTTGAGGAGAGATAATAAACTCTTGTGGCCATGCAGGTCAGGAACTTAGGATGAGTCTGGGCTGGAGACACTGCTTTGGGGCTTGGAAGCTTCTGGTGGTGGTTGAAACTATGGGAGTAGGGTGGGATTGCCCAGGAAAGCTTGTAGGGTAAGAAGGAAATGTGCTGAAGGCAGAGTTGTGAAGACCACCGGTAGTTAAGGGGTGTGCAAAGGGAGAGGAGTGGTAGGGACAAGCCATCCATTGTCTAGCATCTGAATTGTATGTGAGTGTATGTATCTTGGGTAGAGGGGTACATGTGAGTGAAATAATACACACTGTTCACTGTTGATGTGGTCATAAAGCACCAGCTCCACTATACTGCCAAGGAGCCAGTGAGTGTTTTATTGGAGGGAAGGAGTTAATTTTCAAGACTCTTTTGAAATGAGAGGAGTATGTTATTTATGACAAACTGTAGTCAGATTTCTGTTAAGGAAAGTAACTACTGATATTATTAACCTAGAAATGACAGAAAGCTGACAGCAAGACAAGTCTTTGAATCCTCACCAGCTGGGCACTTCTCTGATGTATTGACTTGTTGGAAGAGATGAGGCAGTGTGCATGTCAGACAGGAAGGGCTGGATGTGCTGCTGCCAGCACATCTCACTTTTGATTTCCAGCTGAGTTGCTAAATCACAAGTGATCATTTTAAACACCACTCTCCCCCTTCCTTTGGAAAGAATTCTGCAAGCAGAAAGTTATCCTCATAGCCCTGGACTGTGAGAACCTAATCTTTGAAAATTCTTTGCAACATCTCTATGTAAGTGAAGCTTATTTATACTGACTAAGGAGTCCAAAGAGCCACTGATTGAACAACAAAATTGAGATAGTGACCAACCTCCTTTATCTCTGAATTGTCCTTTTATTTAGAAACCTGTTGTGCTTCACACTGCTGATGGCACATGGTATAACTCTTACTGGAGTTTCTTTTTGGAAGTGGCTTTGCTGGACTGCACACTTCTGAGTAACCATGGAAAGATCCTGTGGGTTTTCCTTTGTGTGTGGGTCCTGTTTTCCGGAGTCAATGGGTCCATACCTCCCAACAGGGGAAGGGGTGGGGCCAGGGCTATGGGGCCTCTAGGTGTTACATGGAATTTTCAAGAGATGACCCTAATCTCATTCCGGTTATTTTATTGAGGTGTCTGCGTTAGGATGAGGAATTCCTAGTCTCTGTTTTCTAAGCTATGCCACGTGGTTGCGTGGGTGCAGCCCCCTTGGAATTGCCCTTTAGAGGAGAAGACTCTGAAATGTTAGAAATTAACAGAGGTGCAGTGTTGTTCCTCCATTCTCTCTTTTGTCCCAGTCTCAAAGTTCCTAGGAAAGAACTTTATTCTTACCTCATATTTAGGCATCCAGCCTTCTCTGCTAAGTCTTCCTTCCCCTTGATGACAAAGAATTTCACAGTGAACCAAACCCACTACTCTTCCAAACTTTTCTTCTTATCTTGGTCTGGCTGAAATGCAGCCACAAACAAATATCTACATTACCCTGAGCTTAGCAAGATTTTCCTCTGGGGCCAGTATAATGACAGTATAAAGCCAGTGCAAAGCATGGCAGTTTCTAAACTTGTTGAGTAGTACTTGTCAAGAGGAACTGCTTTTTTCTCTATCAGAAACTTCCCTCTGGAGCCTAGTTTTGTGTGTATGTGTGTACGGGTAAGGGACTAAAAAGAAAAAACTTGTCACATAGGAGAGTGCTATGTGACACTCTCATGAATAGGATATTTTTGCCACTTAAAAAATATTTCTGGGGGCTGGCCCAGTGGCGTAGTGGTTAAGTTCGTACTCGCTCCACTGCAGCAGCCCAAGGTTCACAGGTTTGGATCCCACGCGTGGACCTACTCACCACTTACCAAGCCACACTGTGGCAGGCGCCCCACATATAAAGTAGAGGAAGATGGGCACAGATGTTAGTCCAGGGCCAACCTTCCTCAGCAAAAAGAGGAGGATTGGCAGTGGATGTTAGCTCAGGGCTCATCTTCCTCAAAAAAAAAAAAAAATATATATATATATATATATATATTTTTTTTTTTTGTAGAGAAAAAAATATATATATTTGTAGAGATTCAGTTTAGAGTTTCTACTCTTTCCCCAAGTATAAATCTTCTGCATGCCTTAAAAGAAAACAAACCTTGCTAAACTTAGTAAAACATACATTCATTTCTTTAGGAAAGTGAGTTTGAAGTTTCCCTTCAAACTTAGTGTTACACATTGGAATGTCAGACCAGATGTTTAAAACCCTTGAGAGTCATACTGCCTGTCCTTCTATTGCAGGTGCAACAATGAGAGTGAGTGGTCCCAGATCCATGAGAATATCATCCGCAAGTCCAGCGCCAAGTACTCTGCTCCCAGCGCCAGCCATGGTGATGTACTTCTCTGGCTAGAAAACTTTGTGTTGCATTTGTAGTCGCTGATCATACACACCTAAATTGATTTGTGCTGATCAGTTGCCATATGTAAAGTTCAGTTCCCTACAGACGTTTATTCTCCTGTCCAGACATTTTCTACTATTTTTTTTTGTGGTAATTTAAGACCTTCCCAAATTATTTCCGACCAAAATACATTTTCTGGGTTTTTTTAATGATGGATTCCATGTGCTTTGGTAGGTAACTTGAATTCCAATTTAAATCCAGAGTGAACAGGAATGTTGTGGTGTTTGTCACATTGTGAAGGCTGTGTTTTCCTGAACAAATATTACACACCCAGCCCCCTAAAAAGACAAATATTAATGTCACTTGTTCTATTCCTGTTCAGTGTTAGCATCACCAAGAATGCCTGACACTAGTGAGAATCAATGATTAGTCTGCCAATATCAGTTATTCTAGAACTAGAGTAGAAAATCTTTATTTCAAAGCAGCTTTCTTTCATCTTAGCTCAACTTTTTTTCCTTTTCCCTCCTTTTCTTTTAAAATTCTGTTTAAATAATTTCTATCTAATCTTGGTGCAATTCTACACTTTAGAAAGATTGTGTTTTCCAAATTGAACTTTAATTGCTTGATTAAAATAGAAGCACTATTTAAAAGCCTATTAACTTTTATATACTCTTGAAGATAGCTATCAAATTTACATAGAACCGTGTTTCTCCTGACAGTTTTTACCTCTAAATTATTTCATAACCTCTTTTACATAACCTTCTTTGTGTCAACTTTCATAGACGTGTTGTAAATAAAAAGTCAGCCTTAAGTGACAGTGTAAAGCCACTGCAAGACATGGCAGTTTTCCAAAAGTTGTTGAGAATTTTTTTTTTCTATCAGGGTCAGCAGATATTCAACTAGGAGTGTCCTCAGAGCAGCTCTACACCAGAGGCTGCAAAGTTTAAGACCCTTAGCTGGGAGTACTTGATTCCTCTACAACTCTGTAGCGTGGGGGTCCCCAGGGCCTGTCTCACTGTTTTTAAGTGACTGCTTTCCCTTATGTATGTGCCTAGATGCCGAGGAGCTCCATGCAGTGTGATTGAAGGGGAAAGGGTGTTTATATAACTCACCTAAAACTAGGCTAAAGCAAGAGTCAAATAAAATCTTGTTTTTAAAATATAGAAAAGTTACTAGCAATTTGGAAAACTACTGTTCACATCAATATTTGTAATATTCTTTGCTTTATTATTTGATTTATAAAGAGCTGCCCTTGGCTACAAGTTTTTGGGATGTGATATGATTAAAGCATGGAGAACATTTTAAAAGAGAGATGGTGGTAATAGTACATTAAAGAAACAACTGAAAGAGCAGTTTTCACTGTCACCACACCAGGTTCAGATGTTGAGTTTTGTCTCACTCCCCAGAGTGAGCAGGGGCTGTGCCATCTTCAGTGTCATGGTTCCTGTGCAAAGCTCACAGACACTGGCCACTTGATCAGTGTTAGAAAGGCTCCTGTTCCTTTGTGCTGAGGGCACCAAAGACTTCAAAGTGCCTCAGTGATAGCCCTCATGAGAGGAGGTCTCCATGCACTTGTGGAAAAGGTGGGAGGAGAAATAGGCTGCTTCTCTTTGAAGTGTTGACTTGGAAGCTGGTTGAGATCTTGGAAATTACTTGTTTCAACTCCCTAATTAAATAAATGAGGACACTGATGTTCAATGAAATGACTTAGTCACTGAACCAGGGAGCCCATGTTTCCAGACTCCAGGCCACTGGCCTTCCCACTCTATTGCCAAGCTTCTGAGCATGGGTTTTCCACTGCTGGGCTCTGGGGTCTTCATGTCAGAGAATTTCATAGATTGTTCAAAGAATAATTCAGGTCTTTATTAGGCTCTTTAATTAAAGATACATCTTTATAAAAAATTAATTTACTTTGCTGTAAACTGTCACCCATCTTTGTTAAACATCATGGACAGTTCATTGCCTTGGCAATTCTGTTTCAGAAGTCGTTAATGCTTTCCCTTCAAGTCAAATCATATAAAAATGCAGAAGGAATTGCTACATTGGTTTTGAATGCTGAGAGTAAATGTATCATTCAACAGTCTCTTTCTTAAATGCGGCTTTAATATATATGGCTCCTCGTTTCCATTGTTGGCCTCTTAGCTATGTAGCCACAGACCTAACTTTTAGCAATTCCAGTAGCATGAAGGTCAGTAAGAACAAATGAAAACAAACAAAACAGTTAACACATTGGTTTTCTATGTATTTTTAAAAGACTATTAACTACAGATTTATTTACATATCTTGGGCTAAGATTAATTTACATTATTAATCCTCATCCAGCTCTTCCACAAAAGGTGAGGGTGGAGAGGGACAGGGACAGGTTGGTAACCCTCTAATATTCCACACAGGTGTCAATTTGTCCTGTTACTTTTTTATGGGACAGTCTTTAACCTGAGATGAAATTTAGTAAGAAAACAGTTTTCTTGTGTCAGGGATCGTACTAACAGAGAAATTGTATAGTCTTAGTCACTTTCAAGTTTTTCGGCTTGAGAGCTGGATGATTGGTCAATAGAACACCAAGTGTTGCTGAGGGACTGTTTGCATACTGGGTAGGCAAGTGGGTCACTTTTCTGAATTATTCACAGAGGCTTTTCTCTCCCACCTTAGCATTATTTGGCATGTGCCTCACTCACCCAGGGTTTCAGAACCAGAAAAGAGATCCAGCAGTTCCAGGATCCCAACTCTACAAAAGAGGATGGAGTTTTATAGCCTCCATTGGTGGCTTCTTTCATTTTTGTGTGCCTTTTCACCTGCTCTCTTGCATAAACTGAAGCCCTTTTCCTCTTATTTGTCACATTTAGAGGTGGAAAGCAGCTGCTCAGGATCCTTTTGGGTAGCTCGAAAGCTAGATGTGACTCTCACAACACCTTCAGTCTGCACCTTCACAAGTTGTGCTTTGCATCTCTAAGCCAATTTGATTGCTCAGAAAATGAGATGAAAGGCAGTCAGTGGGTTCTTGAAGAAATCCTTTCAATGCAGAATGATAACAGTGCACCCATTGATTTTATTTCCTTTGCCCTCCAACCACTATCTCAAATTCTGAAAACTGTCCCATCCTCAGTTATCTGCTCAAAGCTAGGCTGTCTCCTAGGTCAGTGGATTTCTCTTCACTCAGAGGATAAGATGTGATAGCTGTGTAAAGATAGTGCAAATAAATGAGCTCAAATAAATGAGCTGGGGTTGCGGGAGAGGGTCGAGTACCTCCCAAGCTGCTCTCCTCTGCAGAGACCATTGTGGTCTGAGTTCTGGCCCCCTGCTTTCCAGGTTCATAAACTAATTGTAGTTGAGCCCACCAAGTGATTTGTCTGGAAAACTTACTTTAGGGTAGTCAAAATCCCAAACACTGATTATCTAACCATAATGCCAACTGAAATACCATATGTCTACTTTTTAGGGCACTGTCATCCTGGTGTTAATGACACCTGGGATATCATATGTGTAATCCCAGGATTTATTGGGGAGCATGAGCTTAGCTGAAGCAATGAGATCATCTTGAGGTTCTGTCTGGGCTGCAGTAGAACCCTATTTTCTCCCCTGGCCTAGCTATGAGAGTACATATTCCTAGTTACTATAATATTTTGATCTGCCCGATACAGTATCTATGACTCTTCTTTCTGACTACTCCCTTTCTCCTCTTCTCCATCCCCTCTCCGCTCTCCATTCCCAGACCATTCTTGTTCTATAACTCCGCTTATTATTGTCTCCATTCCAGCCACCATGCTTCTGATTGTCCTAATAATCATAACATCTTCCCTCATTTCTAGATGTTCATCTTCTGCACCACTCCCAAGTTTCTAGATTGACAAGGTTGCTTCCTGCTGACCCATAAATCAGCACCTAAATTCATCATCCTGCTAACAGCTAATCTCATTCACAGAGTCTCAGAAGGGACTTCTTAACTCCATCTAGCATCACAGCCTTGTAACCAGTGGCTACAGTGGGGACCCTTGGGGGCAAGGGAGGGGGCAGTTTCTAGGAATTTCTTACTTTGTACAAAAGTCCCTAGGGTACAAGTATGAGCCAGAAGCTAGCTTACCTGAGGGGACATTACAGATTCTCCCAAGTTCTGAACAAAGCCCCTAGAATCATCTGGAGGGTCTGAAACTCTCACAGAGTCTGATGCAAGGCTCAGTCAGCCCCACAAAACACCCCTTCTTCTCCTTGCAGTACAGTGGTTCCCTGGAGGGAGGAGGTGATGTCTGCTCTGCTACTCTTTTTTTGTGTGTGTGAGGAAGACCAGCCCTGAGCTAACATCCATTGCCAATCCTCCTCTTTTTGCTGAGGAAGACTGGCCCTGGGCTAACATCCATGCCCATCTTCCTCTACTTTATTTGGGATGCTGCCACAGCATGGCTGACAAGCAGTGCATTGGCAGGCGCCCAGGATCTGAACCTGCGAACCCTGGGCTGCCAATGCACGAACTAAACCGCTGCGCCACTGGGCGGGCCCTGCTCTACTGCTCTTTTTATAAGCCATTGCAAGGTTGAACCAGCAAATTGCTTCCCACACTTTGGCATACCCCTAGCATAAAACACAGCACCTCTTAGCTCATTCATTTCCAGCTAGTGGGAAACCCTGACACAAGGTCTTCTTTGGTCACCCTTGTTTCTAGTCTGCCATTGTTTCTGTAGACGTCTCTGAGTCTCTAAATCTATAGTTTATGTAGTTCAGCACTCCCATTCAGTATTCACTAGAGTCCATCCAGGCCCTGGGTTGGATGCTGGGGAACAGAGAGGAGGGCAACTCAATCTCCCAGACCTCAGTCTGTGTTTAATAGATTGGTTCTCTGGGTTATTGAGGTAATGTTGACTTAAACTCTTTTAGCTTTCTAGAATATTTCTTCAGAATAACATATACTTCTTGGATCAAAATTTTTCTCAAGAAAAATGTTGAACTTTGCACATTTTCCTCTGAAAAAAATGTGACTATGTCTTTTCTGGTACTACAATACAGGGTGGAAGTGTGGTTCTGAGTAAGAAAATGCTTTTGTTTTTGCAGGTCTTATCATTTCTCTGCAACTTCTTCGTGGAGACATGGAACAGATTAGGAGAGAAAACCCCATGATATTTAATAGGGGATTGGCAATTACAAGAAAATTGGGATTTCCTGATGTCATCATGCCAGGTAGGCAGAACTTCTTGGGATTGGGATGGGAGAAGGGTTAGAAGGATGGAGTTCAGTGCTCCTCCCATGAGCAGGTGGTGAACCATGCATTAAAAGCCTCTGCATCCCAAAGTCAGGTTGCTGACTGCAGTCTGCAGCCAGTGGCTCTTGTTGGCATTTGTTCTTTTCCAGAAGCCCCCACATCCCATTCACCAGTGCAACGTGACAATCCAGCAGATGGGCTTTGTTGTCTCCAGTGGAGGCTTTATGGTAGGAACCAACATGGAACTCTTCATGGGGATGCCTTTTTACACTCTTCTCTTCCACATTTCTTAGAATTGGCTCACAAGAACTTCCTCTTTAAGGACAAGAATATACCAAGATATGTGCCGTAGCACTGATGAATCCCAATTCATGTGGGAATAGAAGATACATTTTAATGTATCAGAAAATGGATGAGGCAAATGGTATAAATTAGGCACTGTGAATAGTACTACCTGGCCAGTTTCTCAGGAATTGTCTTACCCACCTCGTCTAATGCCTGATGGAAAGCCAGGACAGAAAGTGGGAATGCATTGACCCTTAAGTGTAGTTCCAGCAGGTCAATCCCAGGTTCATGTTTCCTAGTCAGGCAGATGCAGGCAAAGCTGGAGAAGTGGATCCAAACAGGCTGTCAGAGCCAAGGAGACAATAGGGAATGAGAGAATGGTAGAGGCTTGGCTCAGAGGGATGACAGGTGGTCTGATAACCAGAGAAGATGTGACTAAGGAGTGGGAAATCAGAACATGCAAGTAGCTGGTTGTCTGGGTGGATTCCAGGAGTTAACCTACCTTTTCCACTGAATTTTAATGCTCCACTACAAGCTTATTTGCTTTTGTTTAAAAGGGCCAAGCCAGTCTAGACTGAACTGATTGTGATTACTCTAAATATCACCTATTTTGGAGTTCTTCATTGTGCATGGAGTTGTTGGAAATATTTGCCAACACATACCCAAAGGGGAGTGTGACCTGAGCATAGAGAAGGCCCATGTGATGGATTCCAGCTGCCTTCCAACTTCCCACACCATGCCTGATTTGTTTTCTGTCACCTTTCCATCTCCCTAGACACTGTGAATGCAGAGCAAGCTGCTGTGAACAGGCTTCATCTCCTGCTCATGCATACAGGAGGGTCTTTTGGATGGGAAACCTAGGCCACTCAATCAATTCTATGTTTATCTTTAAATGCTAAAGAGACCTCATGCTTATGAATGGCCCCCATCTGGCTGTTGTAGAGGTGATGCCCTCCACAGGACGTTTCCCCCATCCTGTCCTGACACCATTCCTCAGCCCTCTATGGCCCTGGTTATCAAGAAAATAAGAGCCCAGGTATAGTCCCTGGCTTCTTGGCAATGTATCATGAAAGAAAGAATAGGTGGTTACCAAAATTGATCTGGTGATCTTTTTTTAATTAGAGATCCAGGCTCATAAGATGCAGTCATATATTCTAAGAGATGTACTTAAAGTCCCTGTTTTCTTTTAAGAACTTGTTTGTCTAAAATTTGGATATTTCCTTCCTCTTAGCCTTCACACGTGTAGAATTAAAACCAAGCGAGCAGAGACTAGAAAGAAACAGGCTTCAGTCAAAAATGTTTTTAAGCAAACTTTGATTTCAAGAGTTACATTGTCCAAACCTCATCTATGGAACGAGATCTTTTTGTGGAGCACTCTGTATCTCTTTGTATCATTGACACACAGGTTTATAGAGGACTTCTGGGTATGCTAGACATCACTGTGGAAATCAACTGTATCAGGCGTTAGTAAGGCAAGCTGAAGTTAAGGGGGTTTTCCCTTCCCTGGGCAGTTGAGGGATCATCATATGATTTGCCCCACAATGCTGAGACATTGGGCAATCCTGGGAGGTCTAGGCTGGGGCTGTGAGTGTGCTGCTTCTTGGGTTGTCTGCCTTTGAGTACTGAGCTGAAAGTAAGGATTGCTTCACAGGCAGGAAGCAGTTCTTTGTGCATAATCTGTCTCTTCCGCTTCACTTCCTCCCTTTGAGGAAAGAGCTTTTTGCACAGAAGGCTACTCCCAGCGTTGTGAGCTAACAACTGACAGCCCCCTTAATTCACCCCAAAATATCATCAGAGTGGGTTTGCCATCCTTGGGCAAGGTGACAGGGATGGCCTGCAGGTCCTGCTGGAGCAGTAGGAAAAACTGTCAACCTGTCTTGGGAAACCATGACATGGCAAGAAGTGCCTTGGTGAGACCTCCAAGCCCTGGCCACCTGTCCACCTGCAGCTCGTCTACCCTTCACCGGTGAGAATATTGTACCTGGGCTGCAGCAGTCCCTCAGCCCTCACAGTGCTGGTGTGACCAAGTTACAAGAAGTTGCAACTTCTTCTTGACACATGGATGTATGGGAAATGAACGGGAAGTAAATTATGTCAGTAACTGTGAACATTTCAACATAAATCTGAGAAATTAGAGTAAATGTAAAAATTAGAATTGCTTATGAACTTATGATCATTATTTTAAAATTACCCAGCATTTAGCAGAAACTACTGAATTTGGAGAGGCCTTTTTTGTCAGGATGGCCCAAATGGGTCCTTGTCAAAGCATACTGACAAAGCTTACCGCTCTGAGGTGCAGAGCTGTAACTCTGTACAGTTACGAGTTCAGACAGGCTCTAGCCACACCAGTATCCAAAATACCATTTCAAAAAAGATCTTACTGATGGTCTCCTATTACTTTCCATGGGTATGTACATACACACCATATGACTGATGTGAATGGGAGATGTCCTACTCTGTGCCACACCCGAGGCCCTGACTACACAACCATCCAGCTTTGTTCATGACCCATGGTAATGAACAAGAGGCAAGAGTGCTGTTTCTGGTATTCTGGGAAGTCCCAGAGAAGGCATACCAACCCGGGAAATGCCATTCTAGATTATAGAAGAACAAATAGATATGGGAATTTAAGCCTAATATTGAAACTGAGCACTTACAGTTGGTTGGTCACCATATTTCTCTGAATACTTCTTCCTTCCCTCCAAACTTATTTTAGTTCAGTACAAAAGCTCATAACCCTATAGCACACTTGTATGCCTTTCCTAGATTTTTTTTTTCAAGTAGATGGGCAGGAGAGACTGGAGCAGGACAGGTATTCCAGGTGAACAAGTTGAAGTTAACACTGTTCCCATTGACTCACTTGTCAGAATTAGCCAAAATAAAACTTTAAAGAAAACTGTCAGCCAAAAGACTGTAAACTGAAAGGAATGATGTAAAACTTCTTTCTCGAGGAGCTGTACTCTTCTCCAGACCATGTCTAAGCCAGCAGAGATGTACCACCACCTTCTATGTCTTTCTCTAATTCTTAGCTTTTCTGGAAAGTCTGTTCCCTGGAATCAATAGAAATAGAGTTCTGTCATGGCTCTGGGGGAATTACATTTTAACTTGTTTTCTAAGCCTTGAATTTTTAAGGTTATCATCTATTTGTGGGCCTTATGGGCTGAATTTCATATTAGTTAAATGGTCTTCAGTCTTATCAGAAGAAATCTGCCATTTGATTTAGTATGTTCTAGCTGATGTCTAAGTTTTTCCTAAAGCAGTAGTTCTCTAACTTTAGTATGTATCAGAATCACTTGCAGGGCTTGGAAAAACACAGATTGCTAGGCCCACCGCAAGAGTTTCTGATACAGTAGGATTGGGGTAGGACCTGACAATTTGCATTGCTCACAGGCTCTCTAGTGATGGTGATACTGCTGGTTTGGGACCCTGTTTGAAAGCCATGTCCTAGAGAGTATTCTGCTTTATGAGGCCAGCCCCATGGCCTAGTGGTTAAGTTCGGCACCCTCTGCTTTGGCAGCCTGGGTTCAGTTCCCGGATGCAGACCTACACCACTCAGTGGTGGCCATGCTGTGGCAGCAACGCACATACAAAATAGAGGAAGATTGGCACAGATGTTAGCTCAGGGCAAATCTTCCTCAGCAAAATGAATAAAAGAGATCAGGGCTGGCCTGGTGGTGTAGTAGTTAAGGTCGCGTGCTCCGCTTCAGTGGCCCAGGGTTCGCAGGTTCAGATCCCAGGCGTGGACCTATGTACTGCTTATCAAGCCATGTTGTGGCAGGTGTCCTGCATATAAAGTAGAGGAGGGTGGGCACAGATGTTAGCCCAGGGACAATCTTCCTCACCAAAAAAAAAAAAAAAAGAGCGAATACTCTGCTTTAGAGATGCTTTGTCTCCCCCTGAGTCAGACCTGGCACAGTACTGCTCCTCTCTGCCTTGAACTTGCCCATTAGAAGGCAGCTATGCAGGTATGGCATCCCTCTAAGGGACCCTCTGATTCTTGCCCTTGTGCTCAGAAATACACTCTTTTGCTTTGACCCCTGATAAAAAATGCATGCTTCATCACCAACCTGCAGGTGATGTTTTTTCCTCTTTTCCTGTTTGATTTAATTGTTCTTGTTTCTCTCTGTGCTGTCCCCTCATTCTCGCCCCTTTCTTTCTGGTGCAGAGATGAAGATAGTTGGGTGTAAGTTCCTGCTTTTGTGTGTCCTGTCTGCTTTTTGCCTGCTTTGTTTTCATCTTCATTTGTTTTGTGGAATGTTGCAATACTGGGATGGGGTTTCATGTACATTATTAATCCTTCATCAGCCTCACCTTTTGGGGTAACTGACAAGACACAAAAAGAGAAGCTACAAGCCCATCCTAGAAGACTGTGTATTGCTTTGGTTGTTCATTAAGATCTGAGGAAACTAAGGACATACTGGAATGTTTAGAAAACCTTAACAAGCCCCAGGTGTATAGCTACAGGAAAAGATTTTTATGAGACGGATCAGCTACTCCCACTGAAAAGAAAATGAGTAGTGCTTATCCCAAGCTACAAAGAATCAGAAGGCAGAAAGGTTCTCTTTTCAGCTCTGCTGTACACATCTCATACAAAGGGCAAACACATATAGACATGACTTTTGAAAGAAAGCTCTCCTCAAGGGGAATGATGACAGTATTTACCACACGTAGATTCATAGGACTGTGGTTAGACTGAGTGTCAAATGAGGCTTTAGCAATATCTCTAAGGGATAGTTTAGAAATGATCACATCTGGACCCACAACAGGTTGGAAGATCATCACATCCCTGACCCAAGAAAGGAATAACCATATATAGTGATGTCACACTGTACCTATTCCTGTCATCTTGTTAGAGCAGAGAACATCACTGACTTTGTAACAATAGAAACCAATAGAAGTGTGACACTGAAAACATGGTTAGAAAAATAAAGAACCTATCTTTCCTGGATACTCTAAACAAGTCCTCCCAAATGTCTTTTTTTTTAATCTCTTCCTCAAAATAATGACTACAACAAAATAAAACATTGGTCATATGCCTGAAACTATCCAAGTTGAATGGTTGTTAATGTCTCCACTTCTCCATGAATGCTGTCAAGAGACTTCACTCCTATTCTGCCAAGAAATAGAATTGGTGCCGTCCTGAGCAGGCTGCTATGTCTGCTGGAAGAAAGTTAGTTCTAGTTTTACATGGTCTTAACAGAAAGAAAGCACTATCCACAGAAGCCCCTCCTAATCCTATCTAGAGGTAGACAAGATATAAATAATATAGTATTAAATACTATTTTCCTTGAACCCCAAGACTCCTAATATATGGTGTGAGTAATTTATACAGAGGGAACGTGACTATAATAAGACTGAGTGCCCAAACCTGTGTGGGCTGTCCTGTACCATTTCTCCTGGGATGGAATTCCACATAGGCTGGAACCATTTGGCCCCAAAACTCCAGGTAAGGCTGGAGTGTCTGGCAAGAGATTGTCTTGCTAACAGATGCTTTGGTTTTTTAGCTGGACCTCAGAGGTTCGAAAACCTTTACAGAGACTACTCTCAGAAGAGACCTACAAACGTGTTGTAAGCTTTGTTTCTCCGGAGTCATACTAGGCTGCAGGTCTTCAGAGAATCAGACCTGACCACTGAGACATACACTTCTCTGTCACTGCTGGATGTAGCTCTATCACAGTGCTCCCCAGCCCCCTAAGATTTCTGGTAGCTGAAAAGCACTGTTTCCTTCTAAGACCTCTCACTCCGTAAGGACCCCAGAATGATTCAGGCCAATCCTTGACATAATAAGATGGCCTCAGGTTCATTACCTTGCTCCTTCCCAGCAGCTGTTTGTGTAGACTTATAGGAATCTGGATTTTTGATTTGTGGTTGCAGTGTAGTGAAGCTGTTCTTGACACAAACACTCCAAGTTGAGTATCAGCAAACTATAACCCACGGGCCAAATCCAGCCAGCAGCCTGTTTTTATACTATGTGCCAGCTAAGAATGGTTTTTTTACATTTTGAAAGGGTTGTGAAAACAAAGAACATGTGACAGAGACCTGTGTGACCCACAAAGCTTAAAATACTGTCTGGCCTCTTCCAGAAAAAGTTTGCCAACCTCTGCCTTACTCTTAAGTCCCTTACTCTTAGTTCCCTGACATGCAGCTATACCAACAGCTGGCATTGGCTACTGTGTGAAACTGTGAAAGGGACAGAGACTATTTATTCTCAGGCCCCCCTACAAGAACAACCTCATTCATTCATCTCTCCATTCAAGAAACTGTTGCTTCTCAGCTGAGCACCAAACACTCAGAGTTGTAAGGCATTGCTGATGCTGTAAGATACTTTGCCAACCTTAGGAAGCAGAGGACATCTAACAAAGGGAGACAGGACTGCCCCCAGCATTCCTCCATGCAGCCTAAAAGCTGCCCAGCCCCCAACCCCCAGCCAAACTTCATCAGCATCTTCCTAGCAGAGCCCCATGTTCTGGTCCCCTGGTGTTAAACCCTGGAGAGCATCAAAATCATCTGGGGATTTTTTTTTTTAATTTATGTACACAAGCCCCATCCAAGACCCACTGGAATCTCAAAGGGTGGATGCTAGAGATCTAATTTTAACAAGCTCCCTAGTTGATTAAAATACAGCCAGTCAGGCAGTGGTCTGCAAACTAACCTCAGAAACCACTGCTCAGGCCTTGTCTTTCTCATCCTCATTGTAATGTGCCTGTCCTCATCCCTCTTCTGGTAGTATTAGTGCTAAGCTTTACAGGAGCCTCCTGGAGACAGTGCTTTAACCCAAAGGCCTGATTCCACTGGTAGGCTTTGTGAGCATGTAACTCCAATAGGGACAGCTTAAGAGCAGGGAACCCTGGGAGGCTATCTGTAAGGCAGGCCTTGGTCATTATATCTCTGGAGCTTTTCACATTTGCTGCTTCTTAGGTTTTCTTCTAGTTCCAGGAGAATTAGTGGAGAGCTCAATTTAAATGATCCCCCAGAAAACTTTTGACAAGAAGGCCCTAGCAACATTATCACAAAGTCCCGTTCTCAAAATTGAGGCCATAATTTGCAAAACTGCAGCCCATAAGGCAGCCTGACGCTTATTCTGACTGAGAACAGCCCTGGTCTAGGCAGGTCTGTTCTCCAAATAAAGAGCAGCCAAAGATCTGATGAAATCATGCTGCTTCAGTCTGTAACTCAGAGGGTACAGTTATTGTATTGATCAATTTTCTCAGCTAGATGATCACCAAAGGCATTCTGTTTAAATAGAAAAGTTTGAAAGAATGAAAACTTGGGACTATCTGGCTCAGCCCTTCCATTTGAAATTGGCATTTTGGTTTAAAATGCCCAGGAGGAGCTGCTCAGAAACCGTGAGTTCACTCCATAAAACCAAAACAGACCTAATTCTGTCATTATCAATCTCCAAGACAATGACTAGTTTTGTATTAGTATTCTATATCGTGTATTGCTAGGAAAAGTTTGAAATGTTTCATTTGAAGGATATGTTGATTGTAACATGTTTAACTTGTGTATAGAGGCACAGAAATTAAGAATGTTTGTACAAGCTAGAATTCTATTGCTGGTAGCCAACATCTGCTTTTAAAAGCCACGTGGTGATGTACACCTGAAATTTACATAATATTATAAACCAATGTTACCTCAATTAAAAAAAGTCCAATATCATCTAATTCCTATTAAAATCATTTGAATAGTTATTATTATAAAATTTAAAGTCTGTAATCATGATAACTGTTTTTATCATTGAATCTCAAGTGGAAAGATATTTTGGATTTGTTCTAATAATATTCCAAATAAAAAGGATTATAATTCTTAAAATTTAAAAAAAGAAAAAGCCACGTGGATTATCTTGAGAATAACTTCCAGAGAGTGCTGATTTAAACCTGGGTAATATTTAAACAAAGCACCTATTCTTTAGATTAGACATTAAAATTCTCTAGACTATTCACTTTTTGCCAAATCAGCCTAGAAATTGAATAATTATTTAAATTACCTAGAAAAGCTAATGTGTAACTAAAAGGCATTTATCGGAAGAAAGCTTTGAGATGTCGGTTTCAGTTGTTAAAATTCAAGTTGTAACCACCTCTGATTTATCCTGTTACAATAACAATAACTCATAGTAAAATTCTCAGTTAATTTTGAATTTTACTTTCAGGACTGATTTTATTCAGCCTCTGTTCTGACAGTAGCAAACTGATGGATTTGAGTTTCCCTTCTCCTTCTGCTTGCCTTCCCTACCCTACCTGCACACCTGGGTGCTATTTTAATGATATTTAATGAGGGCCCAAGCAGGAATGTCCAAAGGAGGCAGATTAAAGTTCCAAACTCATCAGAATTCAAAGTGGAGGCTCTACTCAACCCAAGAGGAAAGTCTGTGTGGATTGCAAGGATGGACACCATGATGGCTGTCCCCCCTACCCAGCAGTTGCATTTGTGTGTGATTTTCAGAACACATTTTCCTCATCCCTTCATGGTAGCTTCAGGGCTATTTGTTTGGGAAGCACGATGGCTTTCACTGATTAGAGAAAGTTCTCTGGTCTGTCAGAGAATACTTAATTTCTTTTCATGGGCTGCTCTTCCCCACTTGAGCCAAAGTATTTTGAGAACTTCATTATGTGACCAAATAACCATGATTTCACTCTTGGGATAGGAAGGTGAAGAATAGAAGGTCTGGTCGTGAAGACCTCAGAAGCCCAAGATATATGCCAGTCCTGGGCTATCACTGTTTCATGCGTGAGAGATATTAAAACACTTCCACAATTAGAGAGGTAGTCAGTGCAGAAAAGAGGCCTTCATCATGTATCTGACCAAACCAGAAAGCTCACTTGCTAACCAAAAACAAAACCTGTTTATGTGATTGTGATTCCAAGTAATGAACATATTTAGATGTGCCAGTTTTTCTAAGACCTGAAGCAGAAAGAATACCTGGCTTCTGAATTGGCTTGCTTTGCAAGGTTGTTGTTCTATCACCTCTCAGTTGATTTCTTCAGGCTGCTAACACATCTTTGCTTTGGCCTTACCTGTTTTCCTTTGCCATTTTCTTCCTTTGAAGATTTTTTTCCCACAGCCTTTACTATGTTTTTTTGGAAGTCAAAAGCTCTCCTTTAGAATGTGTGAATAAAACTGGTCATGTTACAGATTTAGAAGCTCAGAACAGCCTAAATAAGCTCTTCTTACATATGGATAGACCCATCCTCCCTAAAAAAGGGAGAAGTGACTTAGGTCATTTTAGACTTGCAATTTGAGCTTCTCCTCCCCAGTCTCGAGCAGCAGATACAGGCAAAGTGGGCTGGAGTCAGAGTACAGGGAAGCAACAAGAGGACAACAAATTGTCGCCCCAATACTTTAGCACCTGTGCTTCTGGAAAGTCATCTGCTCCCAGAGCACTTGCAACTAAAAGAAGAAAAATTGACAGGTAGTCCTGTGCCCTCTCCTGGCACTCCAGCAGGGAATAGGATTTAGAGTTAAGCCTCCAGAAGGAAGAAGTAGTGTGCTATCCTCTAGTTAGAAGGGTTGAGTGTTGCAAAAAGAAAACCTATAGAAGAAAAAAAGAAACTACTCTTTTTTTGAGGGAAAGGAAGACGGATTAGTAGTTAAAATATAGAAATGATTAAAATAAGTGTTATTCCTGTTGATTCTAAAATCTTTCCTCTTTGGAAGGCTTAGGTTACAGCTATTCTGGAGGTGAAGGAGACTGAGCAGTCACCTATAATCTGAGAGAAAATTCTCTGCCCTGTCTTTTTCCACCCTGGACAAGCTGTGGTGAACACCTTTAGGATTCACACTTAGACAGCACATGACTAACCAATCTGAGTACTGCTGCACTGATATAGGTAGAATGTCCATCATTATTAACCAAGCTTGGAATGCCCTGAGCACACACCTGAACCCTGGAGGATCCAAATGGTAGCCTGGTCCTCCATGCAAATGGGCAGTGTGACTTCTTGGTCATGAAGACATGGCATTTCTTTCCTCACAGGCGACATCCGCAATGACCTTTACCTAACCCTGGAGAAGGGGGATTTCGAGAGAGGAGGAAAGAGTGTACAAAAGAACATTGAAGTGACCATGTATGTGCTTTATGCAGATGGAGAAATATTGAAGGTAAGGCTTGCCATTCAGTTTGGAATGGAGGCTAATCCTGTAATAATTCTAGTACTTCTGTGGACTTGGTTCAAACACCCATTCTCTTCAGGTAGGACTGAACTCTAATCACCCCATATGCATTCTTCTCTGCCTTTTCCTTTCTTCAAGGAAACCCTGCAGTACGCTTTGATAATGACTTCCAGTGTCATACAGCCCTTTTAGGAATTCTTCCTAGTGTCTGACCTGAATCTTTCCTACTCCAGTTTAGACCTATTCCCTCTAGTTCTGTCCTACATGTTACTTCTGTCATTCTGTCTAGCATCAAGCTGCCTACTTTTGGTAACAGTTATTAGGTGCCACACTTTTTGTTCCTTAAGCTAACACAGAAAGTTATATTCGCTCCTTGGTCACCTGTGGGACTTAAGCACTCACTTGCTGGTACCAAATTATGTGACAAGAAACAGTAGCAGACTCAGACCCTAAAAGATTATTTCCAGCCAATGCAGTACAAAGATCCTCTGTCACTCTTCGCTGAAAGTGAAGACCTGGAGTGCTGTTTTTCCATTGTCAGTATGTAGTTTTTCCCTCAGTTATGTCGTGAAGTCCCTAGCAAAAAATTTGCATAGCACTCGGTAGAAGGCAAATCAGTCTTTTACAAACCTTGCTTCTGTATGTTGACAACAGCCTTGTGAAATAGGCGGGATGGGAATGATCATCCACATTTTACTGAAGGAAAAAGGTAAAGTTAGTCAAAATTATCTCCTAAAGCTAGAAAGAAATGGAGGAGAATGTTGAAATGGTGGTAGAAACAATGATTTGTGTGTCATTCTAAAAACCCAGCTCAAAAGCTAAGGCATGTCCGTTGCTTGCATGGATAATGCCAAGATCAGCAAAGCTGTCAGCTGTTCACACCATCCCTATACAGACAGTGCAGACAGACTGCTCCTGATTGTATTGCCTGAAGCTTCCTGTCCTCCAGGGAAGGGGCATGGACAGTCCCAGGACTGCATCTTCATGGCAATATTTAGGAACTGGGGTCAAGTTAAATTTGGTCTATCTCATTTATATCCAAGGACAGTCAACCAAGGGACCTAAAATGCCAGTACAACATTGGGCTGAGGAAGATTAGAAAACAAACTCTCTCCACTGTATAATTTAATTATTTTTCTGACCTGGTAAAGTGCCATATACAGTTGACTTCTCCCATGGAGTTTATTGTTCCCTTTCTTAGTAAGGATGAAGAGCCTACCTTAGTGATTCAGATGTACTACTCAGCTTTCCTCTAGTTTATTGAGCAGTATATATGCTTACTTCTGCCCCAAGGAAATCAAGGAGTGTTATGACTGCTGATTCCTTATACCATCTACACAGTTGTTTCCAAAAGTATTGAATTTAAGCAAATGAATTTTCTCATCTCATGGATTTGGTGTAGTGGGAAAATGAGACCTGCACAAAGGAGAAAGTAAGGTGTCTTAGTGACACTGAGAAATCCAGGGACTCCCTCCAGGAAGGTGACACTTTATTGTGCTTCTCTCTTCCAGGATTGCATCAGCTTGGGTTCAGGAGAGCCAAATAGGAGTTCCTACCACTCCTTTGTCCTCTACCACAGTAACAGTCCTCGCTGGGGAGAAATTATCAAATTGCCTATCCCCATCGACCGGTTCCGGGGCTCCCACCTGCGCTTTGAGTTCAGACATTGTTCCAGTGAGTGAGACTTCTCTCTCTGTTCCTTTGAGGATATGAATATAACTCTTTCCTCTCTGAAACAGAATTAAGAGGGTTCTTATTATTGGGGCAAGAAAATGAGGAGTTGCGTATAAATGGGTACTCAGAGATGGGATGTCATCAGAGGCTGCCTTTTGGACAGTGTCATCAGAGGCTGCTGTTTCAAACACTGGCCCTTCCTAGTGTCTGACCTGGACACTGGGTAATTGCCAGTGTCATTCTCCTGGGTGTTTCCTTTGTAAGTATTAAATTACTTCTTAAAGAGCCCCTGGTTTATCAAGATGAGCAGTTTAGTTTCTGTTTGGGTCTAAGTAGCCTGTGTACCTTGAGATATAAATGGAAACTCAATTCAGTATATTTCTCATCATTCCTGCAGTCAGGTTGCTACCTAATTAATGAAAGAAGTAAGGGAGAAAAAAGTAAAGAGTGTGGGTGATAAGCACAAAGGGGATTTCTGTTAAAAAGCAAGAACAGCTAACACTTGGCTCTAATTGCAGCAAAGGACAAAGGGGAAAAAAAACTCTTTGGATTTGCATTCTCACCCCTGATGCGGGACGATGGCACCACCCTCTCAGATGATATCCATGAGCTCTATGTGTACAAGGTATGGTGCCTGGCTATCTCTCACCCCAACCCTCACTACTGTGAGGCCATTCTCACACATGGGTCTCAGTTAGGTGGTTTTCATTGGGTGGGTCAGAGGATCCAGGGTAGTGCACTGGTGGGTAACAGTAGGACAGCTGTGGGCAAGCTTTTATCTTCTAAATACAGTGGCCTTCCTCCCACAAGTAATGCCAGCAGGCCCTCTGTTTCCCACCTCCTACTCTACTAGTAATGGAAATCCATTACCAACCCCTCTGTGCCATTGTGGCCTTGGCTAGTACATTTGGAGACCTGCTATTTGAGATCATGTTTTTGTCAGCTGTCACAGCTTAGCTGCCAACCATGGTTGTCTGCAAACCAGCTGTAGACCACATGCCCTGCCATGTTCTCTTTAAAAGGCATGTGAGCCATTTTGGGGAGTTTATTAAACAGAAAGCACTCTTCTAAAAGGACCTGAGGCCCAAGGTCCAGCTTCAGAAAGATGAGAGCAAATGTCAACTCAGAAATCCCCTAGGACCTGATTTTTAAATGTGGCATTGTTCAGGAAACATACTGTATTCTCTACTTTTGCCTACAGTGTGATGAGAATAGCACGTTTAACAACCATGCTCTGTACCTGGGCCTGCCCTGCTGCAAAGAGGACTACAGTGGCTGCCCTAACATCCCCTCCAGCCTCATCTTCCAGCGTAGCACCAAAGAGTCTTTCTTTATTTCCACACAGCTCTCCTCCACCAAACTCACCCAGAACGGTAGGTTCTGCCCTCCACTGTCCTCAGTTGCTGGTTCCACCTTGGTGATGTACGTTAAGGGAGACAGAAATTATTGCTTTTTCATACCACAGTGAGGGGATTCTTTCATGCAAAGATGAATAAATCACTTGGCAGTAGCACCCTATGAGGCTTTTCATGGTTTTAGCAGCTCCAGAATGCACATCCAGAGTTCACAGATGTGTCTTTGGCCTTGATCTCAGCACTAAAAAGGCTGTTGTAATACAGCTTCTTCTGTTCCTCTAGATCCTACCTGTTCTTGTCTGGGAGAGTGTGGGCTTCACTTGTTCTTGGCATAGCCAGAGTTCAGCATCTTTTGGGCTTACTTTCTAGTGGACCTCCTTGCTCTGCTGAAATGGAAGGCCTTTCCAGACCGGATCATGGACATCCTAGGGCGGCTGCGGCATGTCAGTGGGGAAGAAATTGTTAAGGTATGGCTTTCACGCAATTTGCACATGGTGCCTGAGCAAGCAACTAGGCAGAAGGCCTTACTTCCACTTCTGCCAGTAAGCCTCTAAGTTCATTTTTCAAGATGTATAATTAGATGAGTAGGAATAAAGTTTTTTTCTTTTTTTTAAAGTAAGTATCACAATAGGCTTATTATCTTTATAGAAACTATATTTAAGTTATAAACCCTATTTTCTGACTTGTTTTTCTCCTTAGAACACAAAATGATAATTAAAGGGTAATGGTACAAGCATCCTCTCAGAAACAATCCCAGTGCTTTGTGCTGCCTGCATTCCTTTAGGTCTCCTCTTTCTTCCTTAGGTCTCTTTCTCATTTTCCTTACTTTGTAACCCTTTTACCACAAACCCACCTGATGTCTTTCTGGCTCTACTTTCTTGATTATCTATAAGAACTCTAAATATTCTCCATTAACTTGTAGCTGCTGATTTTGCCCAGTCTTTCACTTAGAGTCCGTACTAGGGAACCCTTCCTTACTCCCTGCTTCAACTGTTTTCATCAGGTATCTTGTAACATTTCCCATCTAATGGTCCAATCAGGTTGACAGCAATACTGCCAGTCCCCAGTTGTTTTCTGTGGGACTTCTCTGCACTGTGTAGAGTATTTGCCCACCTGATTTTAGCTCAAGAAAACCTCTAGGCACTACCTGATGGTGAAAACCCAGCAGGTAGATTTTGCAGAATGGACTGAACTCTATTGAGGATAATGGAAGTGCTTTTGGTGATCAGCAAGAGCAGTGGAATGTAAGATAGAGATTAAACCTCAAGAAGGCAACTTGTCCATCAGTGAGCATTCTTAGCTTTATCATTGCAAGTATCAAATCAGTTAGCTTGGATGCACTGTCTGTACTTTCGTTTTATAGCTCCATTGACTCAATAATACACAACATGGTGTCTCCAAATAAGGAACAATTTTAAAGTCTGTGTACCTCTTTGTACTGTTATGAAATCTTGTATGGATTTTGTTTTAATCAATTTATCAGAGTATCATAAATTTTAAAAAGAACTCTTCACAAACAAGCTATTACTAGTTTTTGAACCTTAAGATAAATTCATTCTCAGGGCATTTTTTTCCTTCTAAACATATTAAAAATATCAGCCAGTAAACAGACAATGTATTAAGAAAAATCTGTGATCTTTTTAAGGCTGAGTTGTCATATTCCTTACAAGAGAACATCCTACCAGCATATTTGGTTTTAGTATCAATGATTTGTCTCAAGCCAGCCAGAAGAGAATGTGAAGAGAATATGCTGGTGTTTTAAAACGTCTTTTTACTTTTTATTGGGAAATTTCAAACATGACAGAATAGTATAAAGAACCCTACATGTACTCATCACCCGGCCCTAACTATCATCAACCCATGGCCAATCCTGCCCATCAACCCCTCTATCCATATCTTCCACCTTATATTGTTTTGAAATAAATTGTAAACATTGTATCATTAAGTTGCACTTTGACCAACAGAATGTTAGATTTTAGTTTTAAAGACTGCAAGCATCTATGAATATTTATTATTCTCTCCCTTGGTTTTTGCATCTTAGGAAAAAAAAGGCACATGCTCAAAAAAAACAAACAAACAAAAACCGGTGCATCCAGATCTTTTACCCTCATTGACAGCCCTCATCAGCTGCATTCTCCCTTCTTCTGGGATACTAATTTCTAGACTAGAAAATAGTTTCTATAGGTAAGGCCTAGCTTGCCACACTATCATCCAAATGTCCTCTATAGAGTTAGGCCACAGTAGAGAGTAAGGGACTACTGAACTCTTTGGAGTCCCAGAAAAGTGAGCTCTTTTTCTCAAAATGAATTTGGCATCAGAATCACTTGGATTGTCTTTATTTCAACATTGCTATTCTACGTAGATGTCCTATGTTTTTTAGGTAGTTGTTCTTTCCCTAGAAGTTTAACACTTACCCAACAGGAAGAGCCTCTCAAGGTCTCTCTCCAGGTCCTTTGGACTATAAGAAAATACTCCAAGTCCACCTAGTTATTTATTAGCTGGGTGGAGGTGGGGTACTAGATTATTTTTAACTGGTGATATGAAATCTTAGGTGATCTTTGACTTTGTTTATTGGGAGATAAATTCATTGACGTATGCAAGTTTAACCATGTGTACAGGGTCCTAAGACATGAGCCCTCTGATTTTAATGATGTTGCAGTTTCTGCAGGACATCTTAGATACGCTCTTCGTGATTTTGGATGATAATACAGAGAAATATGGCCTGTTGGTATTTCAGTCTTTGGTAAGTCTTGTCCTTCCTGACTTTTTGTTTTTATTAATTATTCGTCACATATTTTTAAAAATCTAAGGGAAGCAATTTAATAGAGTGGGTTGGCAGAAGGTGTAGATGTTTCCAATAGAAAAGGGACCAAGGAGTGTCACCCAAGGGGGACAAACTAACCAACCTACCAGGCAAATCCCTATAAGATCAAGTTTGAAGAATTCAGCAGGTCAGGTCCAGAACTCAACTTTGTAGTTCTAATACTCAATCTCATCACTATTGCAAGGTTCCCTGGCCCTTGAAATAGTGACCTCCACCAACAAAAGACCCAGAGACTAACATAGAAAACCAGACAGCTTGTTTTTCACTTACAAAGTAGAATATAACCACAACGAAAGGCAGAAACTCACTCATGCTGGTCTGAGCATCACACTCTCTCCCTCTGCACAATTATCTGGGAACCAGAATCTTAGAAGGTTGCTTAGTGAGAATGGACAGTGATTTGAATGTTTAGTGCATTTGCTTAATATATCCAGTCCCACAGGAGGGGCTGTATGTTCAAGGGGAACCAGATACTCTAAATCTACCTGATAGATAAGGAGCAGAGGCGAGAGTTCAATGGCAGTTGCATAGTTTGCCCGTCTGACTTTTCTTCTTTCCTCCCTGGCCAGCCAGTCCCATTTTTGAAGGGCACAGCCTTTCGTAGCTGATTTGGCACAGAGGGCAATCTTTTTTTTCTCTCTTTTCCAAGTTTTTTGAGATACCTTAGTGTTTATGCCACCTACGTAGGTATTGTTTTGCCTTCCCCTAGTCCATATTTTACTACCCAGCATTATTGTAAAGAGAGAGCCTCAGAGTAACACTGGCATAAACAGATGAATCCCAAGTCTAGACTGGGGAAGCTGAGGGTGGTAGGAACAGAACAGGCAAGACAGAAATACAGACACAAAATGGAAATCTTACATTTACTGCCCATAGGGAAGACTAGAGAAGACACTCATAGGTTGCCTTTCCTTGAAGAAGCAAGAGTTCTGTTTCCTGCTGGGGATAAATCTGAGGCCTCCAGTGAACCCTGGTACCCTCCATTTCTCCCAGGTATTCATCATCAACCTGCTCCGAGACATCAAATATTTCCACTTCCGGCCTGTAATGGACACTTATATCCAGAAGCACTTTGCTGGAGCCCTGGCATACAAGTAAGTTGTGTTTGGCATCATGAATAGAACTTGTGTTTGAATACAAAGATAGGCTTAAAAAAAGCTCTGCAGCAACTGCCATTCATTCAACTGACTCTTTTTTTTAACTTCATTTATTTATTTTTTTAATTGTGATAAAATTTACTGTCTTAACCATTTTTAAATGTACAGCTCAGTGGCATTAAGTATGTTCACATTATTGTACAACCATCACCACTGTCCATCTCCAGAACTCATTTCATCTTGCAAAACTGAAACTCTGGGGGCTAGCCCGGTGGCGCAGCAGTTTAGTTCGCACTTTGGCATCCCAGGGTTCACGGGTTCGGATCCCAGGCTCCCGCCGACGCGCTGCTTGTCAGCCGTGTCATGGCGGCCTCCCATGTAAAGTAGAGGAAGATGGGCACGATGTTAGCCCAGGGCCAGTCTTCCTCAGTGAAAAGAGGAGGATTGGCAATGGATGTTAGCTCAGGGCTGGTGTTCCTCGCAAAAAAAAAACAAAACTGAAACTCTGTACCCATTAAACAATAACTCCCCATTTCCCCTCCCCCAAAGCCCCTGTGCAACCACCATTATACTTTCTGTCCCTATGAATTCACGTATTCTAGGTTCCTCATCTAAATTGAATCATACAGTATTTGTCTTTTTGTGACTGGCTTATTTCACTTACCATAATGTCCTCAGCGTTCATCCATGTTGTAGCATGTGTCAGAATTTCCTTCCTTTTAAAGGCTGAATAATGTTCCATTGTATGTGTATACCACATTTTGTTTATCCGTTCATCTGTGAACGCATATTTTGGTTGCTTCCACCTTTAGCTGTTGTGAATAATGCTGCTGTGAACATGGGTGTTCAAATATCTCTTCAAGACCCTGATTTCAGTTCTTTTGGGTATATACCCAGAAATGGAATGGCTGGATCATATGGTTATTCTATTTTTAATTTTTTGAGGAACCACCATACTGTTTTCCACAGTGGCTGCATCATTTTATAGTCCCACCAGCAGTGCCCAAGGATTCCAATATCTCCATATTCTCACCAAGACTTGTGATTTTCTGAGGGTTTTTTGTATTTTGGAGGTTTTTTGATAGTAGCCTTTCTAATCGATGTGAGGTGATATCTTGTTATGATTTGATTTGCATCTCCCTAATTATTAGTGATGTTGAGGAGGATAAGTCCTCGTGCTTATCAACAATTTGTATATCTTCTTTGGAGAAAAATGTATTCAAGATCTTTGCCTATTATTTTTTTGGATGCCACCATTTATTTTTCCTTTTCACACATCATCTTATCAGAAATGAGGAGGAAAAAGCCAGGCAACAAATTAGGAAATGAAATTTTTAGAAGCATGCAAGTAATAGTGGAATAGTTTACAGGGAGAAATATGACTTTCTCTGAAAGTAAGTAATACAGTTAGAACAATAATGCTATAAGTTTTCCACTCAACAAAATAGGACAAGATTAAATTGATGACACATTTCTAAAATTTTAGTTCTCTTGGAGAAAGCTAACTAATTATAAAATTTTATGGCAGTTAAGATATTTTACTTTTCTTTGCCCATTTTTGAATCAGGTTGTTTGGGTATTTTTGTTGTTGAGCTGCAGAGTTCTTTATATATTCTGAGTATTAACCCCTTATCGGGTGTATGATTTGCAAATATTTTCTCCCATTGCCTTTTCACACTGTTGGTTGTGTCCTTTGATGCTCAAAAGTTTTCAGTTTTGAAGTAGTCCAATTTATCTATCCAACTTAAGACTCCAACTTTATTTTGTGTGTAGATATCCAGTTTTCCCAATACAGTTTGTTGAAAAAGATTATCTTTTCCCCATTTAATGGTCTTGGCACCTTTGTTGAAAGGCATTTGACCATATATGCAAGGATTTATTCCTGGGCTCTTTTATTCTGTTGATGTATATGTCTCTCTTTATGCCAGTACCACACTGTTTTGATTACTGGAGCTTTATAGTAAGTGTTGAAATCAGGAAGTGTGAGTCCTCTAACTTTGTTCTTCTTTTTCAAGATTGTTTTGGCTTTTGGGGGTCCCTTGAGATTTCCATATGAACTTTAGGATGGATTTTTCTATTTCTGCAAAAAATGCCATTGGGATTTTGATAGAGATTGCGTTGAATCTGTAGATCATTTTGAGTAGTGTTGACATCTTAACAATATTGTCTTCCAGTCCATAAACATGAATGTCTTTCCATTTTTTTAGTAACTTCTTTAATTTCTTTTAGCAACATTTCATAGTTTGCAAAGTACAAATCTTTCACCTCCCTGGTTAAGTTTATTCCCAAGTATTTTAATCGTTTTTTTTAAATGAGGTGATACTGATTTTTAACATTATATTAATTTCATGTGTACATCGTTATATTCCAACTTCTGTATAGATTGCATCGTGTCACCACCAAAAGTCTAGTTTCCATCCGTCCCTGTATTAATGTGCCTTTTTACCCCTCTCACCCTCCCCCTGCCCCTTTTCACTTTGGTAATCACCAATCTGTCTTCTGTATCTGTGTGTTTGTTTATTTGTTTTATCTTCTACATATGAATGAAATCATATAGTATTTGTCTTTCTCTGTGTGACTTATTTCACTTAGCATAATACCCTCAAGATCCATCCACGTTGTTGCAAATGGCAAGATTCTATCTTTTTTATGGCTGAGTAGTATTCCATTGTATGTATATACCACGTCTTCTTTATCCATTCATTTGTCGACTTAGATGGTTTCCAAGTCTTAGCTATTTTAAGTAATGCTGCCATGAACATAGGGATGCATATATCTTTTCAAATTAGTGTTTTTATGCTTGGATAAATACCCAGAAGTGGAATGGCTGGATCATATGGCAGTTCTATTTTTAATTTTTTGAAAAATCACCATACTGTTTTCCATAGTGGCTGCACCAGTTTACATTTCCATCAGCAGTTTACGAGGGTTCTCTTTCCTCCACATCCTCTCTAGTGCTTGTTATTTCTTGTCTTTTTATTTATATTTATTTATTTATTTTGGGGGGGGGGCGGGAAGGAAGACTGGCCCTGAGCTAACATCTGTTGCCAGTCTTCCTCTTTTTGCTTGAGGAAGATGATCGCTGAGCTAACATCTGTGCCGGTCATCCTCTACTTTGCATATGAGATGCTGCCACTGCATGGCTTGATGAGTGGTGTGTAGGTCCATGCCTGGGATCTGAACATATGAACCCCTGGCTGCTGAAGTGGAGCTCACAAACTTAACCACTAGGCCACAGGGCCGGCCCCTTGTCTTTGTGTGTGTGTGTGTGTGTGTGTGTGTGAGGAAGACCAGCCCTGAACTAACATCCGTTGCCAATCCTCCTCTTTTTGCTGAGCAAGACTGGCCCTGGGCTAACATCCATGCCCATCTTCCTCTACTTTATATGGGACACAGCCACAACATGATTGACAAGCAGTACATCGGCAGGTGCCTGGGATCCAAACTCGCGGACTCCAGGCTGCCAAAGCGTGAACTAAACCTCTGCGCCACTGGGCTGGCCCCTCCTTGTCTTTTTAATAATAACTATTCTGATGGGCATGAGGTGATATCTCATTGTAATTTTGATTTGCATTTCCCTAATAATCAGTGATTTTGAACATCTTTTCATGTGTCTGTTGGCTATCTGTACATATTCTTTAGAAAAATGTCTCTTCAGATCCTCTGCCCAGTTTTTAATAGGGTTATTTGTTTTTGTGTTGTTGAGTTGTATGAGTTCTTTATATATTTTGGATATTAACCCCTTATTGGATATTTGATTTGCAAATATCTTCTCCCAGTTGATAGGTTGTCTTTTCATTTTGTTGATTTCCTTTGCCATGCAGAACCTTTTCAGTTTGATGTAGTCCCAATTGTTTCTTTTTTCTTTTTTTTTTTCCCTTGCCTGAGGAGACATATCCAAAAAGATATTGTTAAGACCAATGTCAGACAGCATACTGCCTGTTTTCTTCTAGGAGTTTGATGATTTCAGGTCATATATTCAAGTCTTTAATCCATTTTGAGTTAATTTTTGTGTATGGTGTAAGGTAATTGTCTAGTTTCATTCTTTTGCATGTGGCTGTCCAGTTTTCCCAGCACCATTTATTGAAGAGACTTTCCTTTCTCCATTGTATGTTCTTGGCTCCTTTGTCGAAAATTAGCTGTCCATAAATATGTGGGTTTATTTCTAGGCTCTCAATTCTGTTCCATTGATCTGTGTGTCTGTTTTTCTGCCAGTACTATGCTGTTTTGATTACTATAGCTTTGTAGTATATTTTGAAATCAGGGAGTGTGATACCTCCAGCTTTGTTCTTTTTTTTCAGAATTGCTTTGGCTATTCAGGGTCTTCTGTTGTTTTATACAAATTTTAGGACTCTTAGTTCTATTTCCATGAAAAATGTCATTGGGATTTTGATAGGGATTACATTGAATCTGTAGATTGCTTTAAGTAATATGAACATTTTAACTATGTTAATTCTTCTAATCCATGAATATGAGATATCTTTCCATTTCTGTGTGTCGTCTTCAATTTCTTTCAACAGTGTCTTATAGTTTTTAGTGTACAGGTCTTTCACCTCCTTGATTAAATTTATTGCTAAGTATTTTTTTCTTTTTTGATGCTACTATAAATGGATTGCTTCCTTAATTTCCTTTTTGTATTGTTCATTGTTAGTGTATAGAAACACAACTGATTTTTGTATGTTGATTTTGTATCCTGCAACGTTGCTAAATTCATTTATTACTTATAACAGGTTTTTTTTGTGGACTCTTTAGGTTTTTCTACATATAATATCATGTTAACTGCAAACAGAAATAGTTTTACTTCTTCCTTTCCAGTTTGGATGCCTTTTATTGATTTTTCTTGCCTAATTGCTCTTCCAATACTCTGTTGAGTAGAAGTAGCAAAAGCAGGCATTGCCTTGTTCCTGATCTTAGAGGAACAGCTTTCAGTCTTTCACCACTGAGTATGATGTTACCTGTGGGCTTTCAACTGACATTTTCAAGTGTAGTTTATTACATGGTTATCATACTTTTCCTTCTAAGAAATTATGGCAAAGCTGCTAAAAATAAGTCTTGCTTTTCCTGTGAGAAACATGTGAATAGCTAAATATAATACCCACAAATAAATGTCAAAGAAAATTAAAGAACAGTTGATAAAAGAGATAATATGAGTAGTAAACATGGGAAACACTCATGAGTTATCTAAAACCATTAAAGTAATTTTTTTAAAAAGTCACCATTTTCTTCTATAGAATTAGCACAGTTTTTTAAAACATAAATAAAACCCAAGGATGGTGAGGCTGTGGAGTCACTGGAACTCGAACACTCTGATGTCACTTTGCAGAGCAGACACTGTGCTATGTGCTTTACATGTGTCATCTCATTAGTATTCACAATAACTTTGAGATATACTATTGTTTCCTCCATATTTTAAATGAAAAGAATGAGGCACAGAGGGATCAAATAACTTGCCCAAGGATATAGCGCTGGAAACTGATAGGCCCCAGATGTGAACCATGCTCTCTGACCAGGGCCTGCACTCTTGACCTCTGTGCTCTATTGCCACATAAACGTTCAGGCCTTCTGATCTTGTAATGCTGTTCCACGCAGGTGACTTAGTCCTAAGGAAATAAGATAGTTGGAATGGAGGTGGAGCGAGGAGGGACACACAGGACTATATACCTTTATTCTGAGTCTACTATTTACTGGTCATTGTTGTATGTTCTGGAGACATAGCTATTTTAGACAAAACAAAAATACACATCTAGTCCAAGACTTTGGGAAAACTTTCTTGTAATCAAAGAAGAAATGTGTGTCAGAGAGAATGGGAAAGAATGATTATAATTGCTAATTAAAATGTGACAGCTCTTTATGGACAAGGAGTGTGTCTGGTCTCAGATGATTAAAGATTTTACAGCTGTAATGGATCCATCACTCCATTCTAGCTCATAAGCAGGGTATTGTTTTCTGTGTGGCTAATTCAGGGCTGCAAACATTTCAGGCTGTATTGCTTTTGGTTTGAAGTGTGGTTTCTGGAACTGTTTTCTTTCTCAGGGAGCTCATCCGCTGTTTGAAGTGGTACATGGACTGCTCAGCAGAACTGATTCGGCAGGACCACATTCAGGAAGCCATGCGGGTAACGTACTGAGCTCGCTGTGTGAGGGCCCGCTGCTGCAATTATTTATGAGTAATCTCAATGGTGTAGTGTGCAGGACAAGTGTAGATATCCCAATACATTGCCCTCCTTTCAGGAATGACCGCCTTTATTCACATAATTCCTCTTTCCTCACCTTGATTTTGTCCCAGAAGATTTTTATTCCTGATAATTTTATCTTAAAGCAAGAGGGAGGGATGATGTGCACATGGCTCCTGGCCATCCTCCCTGCCTGTTTTTACCAACAGCATCAGTCTTTGCTTCCACTGGCTAAAGTATCATATCTCCTTCTAAGCTAATGTTGGTGGCATTGATTAGAATTAAGATCTTCCAATACTTTTCCCTTCTTCAGTAGTTACTAAACATTATTTTTTAGAACTGTGTTAAGTAAAAATCTGAGTGGATGCACTATATGTGGATATGTTGAGAAGAAGATAATCTTAAAACCTTGACTTTTGGGAGGAACCTGGAGACCCCCATGACAATACCCCTTCTTGGACAGGTTCATGACCAAGCAGCCCTTTGCATTGCTGGGCAGCTCCAGTTTACAGGGGACCGTCCTCATTGTGAGTTAATTCCACTTCCTGGTAACTTCTTTTCATGGCTACTGCTTCCACTGTAGAGAACCACCTATGAGAATATTGATCCCTATTTGCTCAGAAGTTCTCCAGATAGCTATTTGAAGAAAGCTGTCATATCCTCTATAAACTCACTTAAAGCAAGTCCGTGCTTTCTCTCTTTCTGTCCCTGTCTTTTCTTGTTCTTGAGTTTTTTTTTCTTTTAGTTGCTTTTTAACCATGTCTTTCCCACCCTTTCTGGTTAACAATAAAAGAAGAAGGGCAGCAAAATAGTTCCACTTTTTCGCTGTCTTCTTTTAATATCATATCACCTGCTCTAAGTACTACAGGGCCTATGATTTTGTTGTTCTTGCCCACATGTTAATAGGTGAAACAGATGATTCTCCAAGCATCATCAGATTGAAGAGGCAAAATCAGATCATAGATCTGTATTTCCCCTCCTCTTCTCTGCACATTTTGTAAAAATCTAAGGCCACAAGTCTCATTTCTGTCCTCCTTCATACATTACATGTCTACTGAGCAGTCAGCATCTGTCATGGGTGCTAAGATGCAAAGAGGAGTAAGTTTGGCCTCTCCACTTAAAAGAACATATCTGCGGTGTCCTGAGGGGAAGCAGGTACAAACACAGGGCAGAGCAGTGTGCAGTGTTCTGAGTGTGATATGAGGGAAGGGCTTGGGTTCTGTTCTCTGAGCCCCAGCACATGTCAGATGCCTCACACAACATTTGAGGGGATAAAAGTTTAGTTAAATGCAAAAGGTTCTGGTGAATCCATAAATTGTTTGCTTGAGGATACTAGAGGAGGCATCACCAAAGTTATTTTCTCCTAAGAATCATTCATTCAGTCATTCATTCAGTCAGTATTGCTTGATACCTACCATGTGTCAGACACTGTATTAGCCATTGGGGACTCAGCAGGGACCCAAGCAGAAAAGGCTAGGCCTGCGTGGCGCTTCCATTCAACTGGGGGAAAGACTGGCAATAAACATGTAAAACAGATAAATACACAAAGTCAGTGAAAAGAAGAAACTTGTGGAATACTATGAAGGAAATAAAGAGGATCACGGAATAGACGATTTGGAGAGGAAGATTTACTTCAGATCAAAAGTTTAGGGAGCCAACCCTGATGGCCTAGCAGTTAAAATTTGGCACACTGTGCTTCGGCAGCCCAGGTTCGGTTCCCAGGCACAGAACCACACCACTTGTCTGTCAGTAGCCATGGTGTGGCGGTGGCTCACATAGAAGAACCAGAAGAACTTACAACTGTGTACTGGGGCTTTGTGGGGGAACAAGAATAAAAAGGAAGGAAGATTGGCAACAGATGTTAGCTTAGGGCAAATCTTCCCGTGCAAAAAAGAAAAAAAAAAGCTTAGGGAAAGCTTCTCTGAGGAGGTGACCTCTGAGCTCAAATCAGTGTTAAGAGCTAGGGGATTCCAGACTGAGGAAATAGCATGTTTAAAAGCCTGGATGGGAAAGAGTGGGAGTTTTCAAGTAACCAAAAAGTGGCTGATGTGACCAAAGCATAGGCTTTCAAATGTTAGATTGGATGTGGGAGGTGACAGAAGGGGAAATCTGAGACCGGTCCCAAGGGGTCTGACTAGATCAGCTGGGTTGATGGCAGAATCACTTATGGAGGTGTAGAATTCCTGGAGGAGATCAGGTTTGGGTAGAGAGAAGGAGGAGTTCCATTGAGGGAGTACTTTTCTGAGGTACTTTCATACTTGTTCTTACCGTTTCAAACTTGTTTGAGCGGCAGCTAATACTAATGCATGTAGACCTAAGGTTTTATCAGGCCATTTCCCCTTCATCAAATTTCAGTTTATGAGTCCTCTTGACCAAACTAATAAGTCTCCATCCAATCCTGTTTTCATCCTTTTTCAAAGGATGCATATCTCCTGGCCTGACACCTCTTATTCTGGTATCATAAGCTTTGGACCAAGAAACCTCTTTCTCTTTATTGCTCTTGATTTAATTGCTCCTCTTTATTGCTCTTGCCACTCATATTCCATCTCTTCCTTTCACTTTCAGAGTCATGACGTTTCCAAAAAAGTTCTTCCGCTAAAGAAGAGGAAAATAAAGAGTCCTTTATTTTCTTACTTGGTTATATTACTTGTTCCCATGTGAATGACCTGTAGTGGGTATCCTTGGTGGGTTTGAGGATGGCTTTTGGCAGGGTGTTCCCAAAAGACAGCTCAGTTTTCACTGCTGAGCTGCATCAGGTCTTTACCAGGGAGCCGTGAGGAATACAGAAGAGGTAAAATGGATCTCCTTGGTGATAGAAAGGTTGTAATAATCTTTAGGATCTCTTTTCCTTTCAGGTTTATTAACTTAAGTAGAAAAATAGCAGCTACTTCAGCCACAGTTAAGTGTTCCATCGTCTCCACACAAGGTTGGGAGCACCCTTGAACTTTGAACAAATTCTATGAGATCCACCCCTCACCTTCTACCCGACTCTTCCACCCTCCTCTCCTTCCCCAGTAGCATCTGTCACAGGCAGCCAGCATCACCTGGTCCTGGCCAAGCTGGTGCTGAACATAAAAATCAAGAGTATTGGGAAAGGGGGAAGTCAGGTGGTAAGGGATGACTGAAAATGGACCTGTTTTCCATGCCCTTGTCCAGATTTTCACAGGGCCATTTTCAACACCAGCCTTGTGCTTCTCTGCAAAATGTTTTATATTTTAGAAATTAATGGAGAAACTAAGCCCTCATGCCCAGGAAGTGCAAGTGACTTTGCTGTCTGGTTCTGCCTCTCACTTTGAAACTAGTGGGTGTTTCAAACCACTCAATACATCTCTTGTGGTAGTTGTTTCAAACTGAAAAAAAAAAGTGGTAATGAGGAAAATATTTTTCTTTTTAAAATTAGAGTATGCAGCACAGACTTTCCAGGTTATTTCTGACCAGGCATTAAAAGACTACTGGCCTCAGGGGCCGGCCCGGTGGTGCAGCGGTTTAGTCCGCGCTTGGCAGCCCGGGGTTCGCTGGTTCGGATCCCGGGCGCCCGTCGGTTCAGATCCCGGGCGCCCGCCGACGCACTGCCTGTCAGCCATGCCGTGGCGGCGTCCCATATAAAGTAGAGGAAGATGGCACGGATGTTAGCCCAGGGCTAGTCTTCCTCAGCAAAAAGGGGAGGAGTGGCAACAGATGTTAGCTCAGGGCTGGTCTTCCCCACAAAAAAAAAAAGACTACTGGCCTCATTTATGGAGTGAGGCCACACACTCTAACTTCTACAGAATCTTCTGGTGCGAGCCTTGGAAGACACATTTTTCTAAACTAGCCATTTTCCAGTGCCAACTTAGTTTAGTGTGGGCCACAAAAAAAAAAAAAGTTTTGCTTTGTCAAAGCTTCCGATAGATGGATAGATCATGAAAAGTAGCTTGAGAATTGTTTCCTGTTATATATTTTAAGTAACTGAGCTCCATTTGTTTCTTCCTTCGATACGTTTCTCCCCAATGTCTCTGCCTTTTCAGTGTCTGGGAAATCTGTGGAATTTCTTTAATTAGAAAACATAATCTTGGATCTTGAATCTGTTCTCTTAAAAGAGAATTACTCTGTTCATAAGCATGGGCCAAGCTGCAGGGACTCCTCAAAATCAGATTCTGCTTCCAAAACATGTTATGGGAGCTTTCTCTTCTGTATTGTTCATGAACTGTGTATGGCAGGTGTCCTGGTCTGGAAGAGGATGAAGAGTGAATATATCAGGTCCACCAGCTGCTGTGCAGTCGGGGACAAGTTTTTGCCAGACTTGACCCCTGGTGAGAAGGCTGGCACTGTGTCAGGCCCTAGCTATCTTTCAAAAATGCAGAAGACTCCTTAAAAGACTCTTCCTTCTTGAAGTAAATTCAAGAGAGGTTCTTACATCATTGCCTTTGTAGCCTCTTATTTTCAGACCTGAAAAAAAAGAGAAGCAGAGAAACTTAATTTCCTTTTGATCCTGTATATTGTTGAACTCAGCTGCTTTCATAACAGTCTATGGTTCCTCAATTCCAGAACCTCAAAAAACAGTCGTGAAATAATTTGATGGTTCTCTCAGTAAGAAGACAGCTGCTGTTTGGTGACCATTTTGACTTTTGAGGAAAAGTTTAAAAAAAATAAAGTGCTTGTCTGCATAGTTGGAATTGTGCATCGCCTGATTTTGGTATAGAATTTGCTGTTACCTTGCCCTTTGTTCCCTTCTATTTTAGTTCCTAGCCATCTTTAACACCTCTCCATCCCTTTTTTTTCCATACCTCCAGGCCTTGGAGTACCTTTTTAAGTTCATCGTTCAGTCAAGGATCCTGTACTCACGAGCCACCTGTGGGATGGAAGAGGAGCAATTCAGGTCCAGCATCCAAGAACTTTTCCAGTCCATCCGGTTTGTGCTCAGTCTGGACAGCAGAAGCTCAGAAACACTCCTTTTCACTCAGGTCTGTGAGGTGCAAGGAAGTTTTGCTGCTGGATTCTTGTCTGTCTTAGGAGGTGGTTTCTTTGTCCTCTGGCTTCCAAAGTCAAAGAAGCTCTGTCAGGCTCCTGTGTGTTGAGTAAGGGGTGATTTACAAGGAAATACCTAATAGAACAAAATGCTGTTTTTACTTCAAAGCCAGCTATGCCCCAGCTGCCAAATATAAAACAGTTCAATGGCTTTATGGTGAAGAAGTACAACTTTGTTCTCAGGAGCTCTCTTTAGACCAGATTTATTTAGCTACCATACTATTAGTCTCTATGATCATCTTATTTACAGAGTATATTCAGAATGTGTACGGAATTTTATTTCCTAGTCACCGTATTAATTTAAAAAACCTTAGATTAGTACTTATCCATTCCAGCAGTTGAGTGAAATAGGTTGAAAAACAGCATAAATAACTAGAAAACTTTTGTTAAGATTTAAGATTATATTCTTTTGGAAATATCAGTGTGGTAGGAATTTGCTTCCTTATGTTAAAAATGTCTGATCAGCTAATCTTTACCTTTTCTATGTAACCTCAACCTGGAAAGGATCAAGGATATTGTTAATTACCCCAGTCACAAGGAGGTTATTTTCTCTTATTAATAAATGTCAGCATTTTATCTAATGTATTGTGCTTTTTTGATTTTCTGAAGCCAATTATCAAAACCTATCAGCAAAGACCAGACAGCCTCTCTCATGTCCTTTCATTCAATAGCTGCCAGGTCTGTAATTAATGCAAATGTATGTTTAAATATCTCATTTAAGATTAGAATAGTTGCTTTTTTGTTTTCTACTTGGCTCTGTGTTGCCTCTAGATGCCAGTTGCCTGTAGGCCCCTTGGCCCAGAGAACAGGTGAACAACTGGGAGCTAGACTCTATAAAAGAGTGGAAATACCTCAAAGTCACCAGGTGCCTCTATAAGAAAGGCTCCTTCCATGGTCTTCCCTCCTAAGTACCCCAAGCAACTCATCTTCTTCCTCCCTTCATCTCCCTCAGCCCATCTGTTCCTGCCAGCAAAGGTCTGGGACACCTACTCCTCCCCTCAGCCTGCAGAGATACGGGGAGCTCAGAGGTAGCTGACAGAGTAAGGCAGATATGCTTTCTGAGAGTTCAGCAATATCTGGTGCTCAGTGACATGCTCCTACCAGATCAGGATAAATAGCTTAGATCTAGTCTCATCTTAGACCTGAGTTGGGCTCAGACCTGCTTCTTTGTTGCCAGGCTCATATTTCATGAGTTTCAGAACTCTTGGCAAGTATATTACTCAGTCAGGCTTTATGTCTTTGATTCTGACCACTAGGAGATGTTAGGATGCAAGTATTCTTCTGTCCTCGTGCGTAAGTATAGGAAATTTCACCATTTAAGAAAGCAAATCAGCTACCTTTTGTTGTTGATTATGATGTGCCTGCTTTTCCCTCCTTGTCTTTTGTATCTAGCTGCTTATAATATGTTTTTCTGCTGGTTCTAATTACTGCAAAACAATCTCTTTGATATCTCAAGGAGTTATAAATCTGCAGATAGAATTCATATGAGTTCTGTACTTGGGCATAGACTGCATTGTGACAGACTTGTTTCCCCATGGCATAAATTTTCACTCACTCTAAGCCAGTGAGTGAGTGAAATCACTGCCTGAGGAAGCAGTCAAGAAAAACACCTCCCATCCCCTACCTGCCACTTAGGAAGAGTACACTCTCACCTTCTTGTCTCAAGCTGCCACTCCATTTCCCTTTGTAAATCTTGGGTTAATAGTGTAAGAGGACTGAGAAACGGAAAAAGCCTTCTTCATGCTGCTTCCATTTGGATAAGAGAGAAGAATGAGAACCAACATTTGTTGAAAGCCCATTGTGTGCCAGGCACTCTACTGGAAACTAACTTTAGGCCCCTAATATTTTTCCTCATACCAATACCAGGAGATAAGTAAGAGCACTGTCCCCATTTTATAGATGAGAAAACTGAGGATTAGGCAGTAATTCACCCAAGGTTATGTAGGAGATTTATATGGTAAAACTAAGATTTAAACTCATGTCTGTCTAATTCCAAAACCCATTCTCTTTCTCCAATCCTACTCTTCTTCCCAGAGGCTCTGAAACTATTATCTGAAGAGGCTACCTCATGGGTCTCCTAAAGCTGAGAGCCTAGAAGAAAAGTCTCCAAACACACACTTTTTCTTTGCCTGGGCCATCTAAGTCACTGAACTCTATGCCAGCCTCATCAGCAGTTCATGGCGGACTAAATCTAATCATTTTCCATCCTTTTGGATTTACACTTGAGACTGCCAGGCATCACATATGAAGGAAATAGTTTACAAAGTCTTCAGATTTCATGGTTTCAAATAAATGTCTCTATTCTGGGAAAGTGGTCCAGCTCTCAGAGCTGAACTGCTAGCTGCAGGGCTGTGAGTGGAGTTCAGCTAGTGCTTCTTGGAGGAGCTCAGCTATCTCTCTGCCCTACATACTTTGAGAGATTCCTGGCTTGAGTTTGGAACCAAAGTTGGAAAGTCAAGAGCTTGTTTATAAAGACAGACAAAAAATTTTAAGCCGTTTTATGAGCAAAAACAGCTATGGATATTAAGCCATGTTGACATGTTTTCTCTTTATATTCCCTTCTCTTGCCAGCAAATGCATTGGTAAGTTATGAAAGCTTCAAGTAGCCAGGGTCCCAATAAATTCTCTTGTTTTGATTTCCTTGTTGATTCTACCTGTTCCATGCCCCAAGAGTGCTGCAGGGATGGATAGAGTCAAAGGCCAGGGAGGAACCCACCTGAGGCAGGGGTATTTCAGTGCCCTCTCAACCCCTTACCACCTTGTGTCATTGTCTGAGTGTGCAGGATAGACTCACACCTAACTCTGAGCTAACCACAGCTTCACTTGCTTCTGCAGGCTGCACTCCTCAATTCTTTCCCAACCATCTTTGACGAGCTGCTGCAAATGTTCACTGTGCAGGAGGTGGCAGAGTTTGTGAGAGGGACCCTGGGGAGCATGCCCAGCACTGTGCACATTGGGCAGTCAATGGATGTGGTGAAGCTACAGTCCATTGCCAGGACTGTGGACAGCCGCCTATTTTCTTTCTCAGGTAAATCAAATTGGGATGAGAGTCAGACTCACCTTTCCTCCTTTCCAGGGTGTTAGCCAAGTGGTAATCAAAGAATCAGTTCTATCAACCAACATGTAAGAAGCCAGTGGCCCTTAAAATTCAGAGTTTTTGGTAAACTACATTAGAGAGTGCAGCCAAGACCTAGGCCTACTGTCTCACTCACAGTTTATTCCTAGGGACCCACATGGGGTGGTGCAGAGTAACCCCCAGGACCACAAGTCTAGCCAGCTGCGAACAATGGAGCCTACCACACCCCCAGCAGAAGAAGAAAGCAGGGGAAAAGGAGGGGGAGAGCAAGAGAGAAGGGTCTAGCCAAAGGGGATAAGGATAAGTCAAGGAAATAATAAAGGAGATCCTGAAAGGGGGCCCTGAGGATACACTGTGCTTTCTTGGTTCCTTGCCTCACTAGTCAGATAGATTCCTTTTCCTCTCTTTGAAGGAGGCTCTAAGGATTAGACAAAAGATATGGACAGGGAGCCCTCCATGCTCCTCAAGATGTCAGGACAGCCTAATAAATACTATCAGCAACCCAGACTGCTTTTCAGAGAAAAGCTCTGGATTCACACCCGAAACCATGTTGAATGTGATCAAGTGCAGCCTTACAGTGGTACCAAGTACTCAATGTTAAGATGCCAAATGTTAAGATCAATATGAGCCTGATCCTTTAAGTGGAATATCACCATCATAGAATACACTTCTAGGGCACAGGAATAAATCTGAAATGGTAGCAAAACAATTATTAGAATTTTTTTTTCTGGGAAAGATTCACCCTGAGCTAACATCTGTTGCCAATCTTCCTCTCTTTTTTTTTTTTCTCCTCCCCAAAGCCCCAGTACATAGTTATATATTCTAGTTGTAAGTCCTTCTAGTTCTCCTACGTGAGCCGCCGCCACGGCATGGCTACTGACAGACGAGTGGTGTGGTTCCGCACCCAGGAACCGAACCTGGGCTGCCAAAGCGGAGCGTGCCAAACTTTAACAACTAGGCCATCAGGGCTGGCTTTAGAATTTTTATAATTAAAATTTTTGGTAGGAAAATTTTTTAAGTTTGACTTCTAAAGTATAAGAACAGTAATTTCTTAGTGCTGTACACATTTACAGTACTAAATAGATGTTCCCTTTAACTTAACTCTGCCAGTGAGGGGATTGCTGATGATAAAGCTGCACCAAGTCAGCTTTTCTCAACCAGTAATTGTTTATGGTAAACATTTCTCTCTTCACCAGTACCTAAGTTGAAGATTTTATGAATGGTTTGGACACGCTATCATTGAGGTCATTGCACACACTCAAGCTTTGTGTACTGCTTAAAGAAGATACTTTCTGAGTATATGGGAACAGGGACAGCAGACTCCCCTCACTGACATACTTTATTTCTAATATTTTTATATGTACTTACTCCTTCCCATAATCACTTAAGAAAAATTTTTCTTAAACTTTATGTAGCAGTGGAACTATGTAATTGGATTTTGAGATGACAGGCCATCACCAGATTTTCATTTGCATCTCACTTTCATTGAATGACTGAGTTGCAGCATCTTCCCTGACGCAGAAGGATTTTTACCAGTGGTGTCATTAAACCAACACTTATATTTTCAGAGCACATCAGTTTGGTCTCTTCTTCAGCAGATTCTAGTAACAAACTACTATTTTGTCTGCAGCAGCTATTGGTTGTTATAAATCCTGCTACATTGGTATTTTGATCTACAAAATACACTATGAACTTCTCTTTTATCCAGGCATCCTTTTAAACATAGAGTAGCTGTCATTCCATTTTATTTGAACATATTTTAAGTATTTGACAAGGCAGTCCCCAGATCTCTTGTATGTCATGCAGTTTGTCTTTGGCTGAAAAAGATTTTCTTTCTGAATTTTATCTGGAACACAATTTTAATTATGGTCAAATATGAACAATAAATCCAAAATGCCATGGCTTGCATTACTGTTAATCTGACTGAATCATGCTGGCCAGGTATGAAAGTATCTGCAGAGTTACACAATCACTGACCACATAGGAGTGCAGGGCACCAGAAATATGTTGACACTTGTATTTCACTTTGTCTTCTCACCACACCTGTGAAATAAATGTGGAAGAGGTCGTTAGCACCTCATTCTACAGATGGGAAAAATCAAGCCCATCGGAGGAGTCAAACTGCCTAAGGTCTTCGAGTGAGTTAATAAAGGAGCTTGAACTAGGATTCAGCCTTCCTGAATTCAGGGTTCTAAATATAGTCATCTTCTAATGAAAATGCTGTTCAGGTAATATTGAGGAGAAAAGAAAAAAAAATTTGAATGTATGCAGTATGATTGACAATAAGGTTTAGCTAATTATCAAAGTCTTATGACAAAAGTCCTGCTTCTATTCCATTCATTTCTGTGGACACACCTAGCATCCCACAAGCCTGAGGGGAAAAGGAGGCAGCCCTAAAGGCTGCCACAAAGTAAATGTTCACAGGGGTGGAAGTGCCAGGCCGCCTAGCCAGGGCATTGTGAAGAGGTACCATTTATAATTGACATCAAGTCTGTAAGTTCAATCAGTGTAATTCATAGAAGTAGTTGTGTCATTTAAATGGAGTTTTCATTGTAAGCCATGCTTTTAATTTGGAATCATCATTAAAAGAGATTTTTGTTGGGAAGCAATCTCCTAACATCCATCCTGCACAAAATGCCATAGATACCAAGGCTTGAAATGAGAAAGAAGGGAAGAGAGATGGAAGGATAATGCTATGAAATGTCTTATAAGGTCCAGAAAGTGGGCTTTTAGGCCCACATAAGGTAAGGGGGTGATCTCCAGCTTGGCTCCGGTTCCAGCCCCACCTGCTTTGAGACCAGCTACATCCCACAGTGCCATTGGCTTCCAGAGGTAGCTAGTTCTTCACCTTTCTGTTTTCTTTCCCAGAATCCCGCCGCATCCTGCTTCCTGTGGTTCTCCATCACATTCACCTTCACCTGAGGCAGCAGAAAGAGCTGCTAATCTGCTCAGGGATTCTTGGCAGCATCTTCTCCATCATCAAGACCAGCTCTCTGGTAGTGGCCCCATACCCACTCCACCCCCCACCCAGCTCTACCCCAGTCTTGTGTTTCTTCAGCCAGAGGCAGACCAACAAAGATCACTTTGTACACTTTTCAGTCAGAGAAGCTTTCATCAGCGGCAGGAAGGTGCCCAAGTGAATGGAGGCCTATGTGTGCCCAGCAGGCTTCTCAGCACAACAGTCTTGCTGTTCTAAAAAGTTGCACTACCATAAATCCACCCAGAAGCATAGTTATCTATAGTACCAGAAAGCCTAATCCTGTGCCTTACTTTCTTTCTATCAAAAGGTATGACTTCTGTGTTTCTGGGAATGCTCTGAGGATGCTCAGACATGAGCACAGGGAGGCAGACCCAGGATGAAAGGCAGCTTGCTCATTCAGACTTTTCTGTCAGCTTCCTGGCAGCTTGATTCCACTCATATGTCATTCCTATACCAGAACAGATGAAGTCAGGATGTACAAGAGATAAATGTTGCCCCCAAGAGCTCTGAGCCTTCTTTTTTTTTTTTTATAATTTTTTTGTTTTTGTTTTTGTTTTTTTTTGTGGGGAAGACAAGCCCTGAGCTAACATCTGTTGCCAATCCTCCCCTTTTTGCTGAGGAAGACTGGCCCTGAGCTAACATCGTGCCCATCTTCCTCCACTTTATATGGGACGCCGCCACAGCATGGCTGACAGGCAGTGCGTCGGCGGGCGCACGGGATCCGAACTCGCGAACCCCGGGCTGCCAAGCGCGGACTAAACCGCTGCGCCACCGGGCGGCCCCTCTGAGCCTTCTTAAGATGGTAGAAGTATACTTTAAGAGTCAGGTTTCAACTAGTGATGCTTTTGCCTATTTACTTTCTTCTTTATTTTTTCTATTTAAAAGAGATCTGTGGTGAGAGGGGAGTGAGGGGGATAGGGAAGGTGGGAAGAAAAGACATGTATCAGGCATGGATAGTGTAGGAATTTATTTTACTGATATTTATTTTATATTTTTATGATAATAGAAGAAAAGCATATTTCTTATAGAAAATTTGGAAAGTGTAAAGAAAGAAATTAAGAACAAGACTGAGTTTTTTATTACACCCTCTTATTAAGTTGAGACAAGGTTTCTAGAGAATAAAATTTCAAGTGCATTTAGAATGAAGGCCAGTAGCCAGGTGATAACATATGAGGTTAGGCTATCCATGTAGAGCAGGAGAGGTGCTGAAAAGAAAAGAGTATGCTTGGTTTGAGTAGGATACAGAGACCCCATAGGGTTCTCTGATGTCCAAACTGAAAGTACCATCTGGTGACAGGGACCCAGCTTGGCAGAGTGACTATGATGGTTGTAGTGGCCCTGTTGTTTTCTTTTGGCTGCAGGCAAGGCTTGGCAGCTCTCCTTCCCACCAGGCCTCAGAGAGGCAAGACCGGCACATAAGGTCTACTAGTAACCCAAGGTCAGACTTGAGGAGGTGGGAGGCTTTTTGCTAAAGGAAGGAGAGAAATTGAAGGGGAAAAGAAAGGAAAAAGAGGAATGAAGAGGAATGGGAACAGGTAAAATCTTTGAAGGAGATGGTCTGGTTGTATTTGTGGGGCTAGAGAGTCGGGTGCAATTAATTGCTTATGACTACTTAAAGAGGTAACACAGGTAAGTGTTATGATCAGTTCAGCAGATGAGAAAGATGACTTTGGCCCCAAGAGCTGCTCAAATTCTCCATGTGGAATGGGGAACATTCCACATATTGACTCCATATATTGAATGGATGAGTAGGGGGTAGATGAAATTTAAGTTTCATGATAGCAGAGATATTATCTTCCTTGTTCACCTCTGTATACTTAGGTTCTCAAACAGTGACTGGCATATGGTAAATGCTTAATGGATGATGGATTAATGGATTCATCCATTGATGGGACAGATGGACATTGGACTGGTAATAGTATAAAGAGGCTGGAGTAAGGGCGATGGGAATCTCTTTGTGAGATAATTAAAATCAAGCTACAGGATTTGAGATTGAATGTAAGGAGTCTATAAAAGGATAGCACAGACTATTCCTAAATTTACAGCCTGGTGGCTGGGAAGTAGCCCTTAGTGAGGAGACATGCTCCCTTGTTTTTGCGAGGCTGCCCGAGAAAGATGCACTGAGACCAGAGTCCTTCAGATGGACCAGAGAACACAAGCAAGAATGCTGAGGAGCTAGAAGTAGGACCCAGGCATATCTGGGCAGCAGGCAGGGTTGGCAAAGATTAAGATCACCCAAAGAGAAAACCCTGAGGAGAAAATGATCTTCAGAAAGACTGAGATACGTCTGTGTGCATTAGCAATAGTGAAAGTGCTGCCACCACACCCTGTGGTGTGAATACTTACCATTTTCTCAAAGTGTTAGCAGTGTTGTCCTTTCCCCTGACTTTTCTAGGGAAATCAAAGAAAACATTTAACTCAGGACCTTTGCTTCTTCCCTGTATATTGAAGTTAATGTATCTGCCTGAGGTTTAGAATTGTGGGTGTCAAGGTGGTGCTGGGTTAGGGTAAGGCCCCAGCCACCATACCAGTCAACAGTGGCAGGTACGCCTCACCTCCTCTCAGAGCTGTTGTCCCGAGTTCCTTGACAATGCATGCTAGTGAGGCTGAGAACTCAGTGTTGAGAATCCAGTCGGAAGACAACTGACGTGACTGATTTAGTAAGTACTGCCAGCTGCACATCATCCTGGCCTGATGTTAATGGTGTGCTCTCTTGCTGCTTGCTCCAGGAGGCAGATGTCATAGAGGAGGTAGAAATGATGGTGGAGAGCCTCCTGGACGTGCTCTTGCAGACTCTGCTCACCATCATGAGCAAATCGCACGCTCAGGAGGCGGTAAGAGGGCAGCGGTGCCCGCAGTGCACAGCCGAGATCACTGTTAGTAACTAACATTCAGGTTTTCTTGCTTTCTTTTCTAACCTGGGGCTCCTCCACGCCAACCCCCATCTCACCATTCCATCAGCCTCCCTTCCTGCATGGTTGTTAGCATGCTGCCCTCTTTCAAATCTGACTCCCCTCTCCACTCTGAAAGCTCTAGGTTCATACTCCCAGGAGTCTACTTTAGGGAAGATTCAGGGAATGCTTCTTGTCCTGTTTTCCAGCACACTGTCTCCATTGGCCTTTGCCTTCGAGCCAAGTCATTCTCTACAATGTGGAATGAAGCAGAGATGTAATAAGAGGTTGAAGGTGAAAAATAGACTGTTCCTTCTGAGAACAGGCTCTCCTAAATGATGTGCACACAGAGTAATTTTCTCAGAATTTGCTTGTTACAGATTAGTTGCTTTTGTCCATAGTGTTTGTATCTAAATGTCTAGCATCAGGAAAAATGTGATGAGGTAGGATTACAGTGGCATTACTGGATAATGATCTCCCATGATCTAATTAGAAGAAAAACAGAGTGGGAAAGCCCCTCAGAAGGAGCAAAGAGACTGCCCCAGAGACCCCTCTCGTTCCCAGAGTGGACTTATTAGCCCTGATGTTGGAACATGATAAACAGATTGCATGGAATCTTCCAGTTGTCAGAATCTCTTTGAAGAAAACCCCCTAGCGGGGAGGAAGCCAAGCTCCAGCATGCTAGGGAAAGCAGAGAGGGGAGAGCTATCATGTGTTTTGGAGCACTGGTCTTGGAAAGAATGTCTGCTCCCTTAGGAGCTCCTATTGAGGGCACTCTCACTGTAGGTAAAAACATATGCACCCTGGCATGTCTTGGTAACCCATCCGTCTAACCAACAACGACATAGTTCTTGCTGTGGGCCAGACCCTGCTTAATGCACTTAACAAATATTAACTCATTTAGCAATACTAATGAAGTGATTCATTTTATATAGATTTAATGAAGATGATAATTTTTTGAACACTTCTTTATATACTGGACTTTTTACTTAAATGCTTTATGTACATTAATTCATCTAATCCTCACAACAAGTCTGTGAATTATGGCTTATTATGCCCATTTTTCAGATAAAACTGAGGTTCATGTACGTGTATATATTTTACATGCGTGTATATATAATAATTTCATGGGCCTAGAAAGGATTTGAGAGACTGAAAAACTTACCAAATTCCCATGAGTTAAAAAAATTTGAAAGTAGTCCAAATGAAGTAATTTTCTTACATCCCTTTTGAAGAGGCAGCCTTCTAAGAGGAGGCCATGCCTGGGTGCCCCATGCCAAAAATTGTCATAAGATGGTAAAAGTCTTTGGAATCCTTAAAGCAGGGTTTTCTTCCATGTACCCCAGTTGGGACTTGAAGAAATTTTGAAGACTTCTTTTTTATCCTTAAATTTTTACTTGTCTTAAAGCCCATAGCTCGTCTTCTCATATAAGTCAGTTTTGACTCCTCTGCTTTCCAGACAGTTATGTTGATCTATATGTTCCATCTACCTGGTCCAGTAACCACACGTAAGCTCTGGGAGGTCGCCAAAGAGATCCTTGTAGAAGGGCTGCTCCAGCCCAACAGGATGAACAGACTCCAAACTCTATCCAGTGAAGGCCAAGTGCCCTTTTCTGAGTGGCCCCTCCAGATTTCAGTACACCGCCCTGGCAACATATGGTGACAAAGGACTTTTTAGCCAAAACTTTCATAGCAAAAAAACTAGACTATCTGTCTTACTTTGCAGTACTTCTTTGTTATAGGTTAAGATTTTTCAATTAGCTCCATACTGCAGAGGTCTTATTAAAACTCCCAAGCCCTTCTGGCCTCCCTTAGCAGAAAAGAAAACTCATTTTCAGGGCCAGAGTTGTCACCTTCCGTTTCATGATCATTGGGGCCATCTCAGACCCTTCCTTCTCTCCTTGCCCTCTGTGGATTGGGGGGACACTGCCCTTGTGATTGGCTGTGCTAAGTGTTTTTTTGGTTTGTCCCCAGGGCGAGTATGTGTCCTGCCTTCTCTCGCTGCTCCGCCAGATGTGTGACACCCATTACCAGCACCTCCTGGACAACTTCCAGAGCAAAGATGAACTCAAGGTAGGCAGCAAAACACTGACCTTTCACTCAGGAAAGGGAGCATGCGGCTAAGACTGCCCAGGGGCTTTTCATCTGCCAGGGGGCGAGTGCAAGTGACCAGCACTGCCAAGGGTGTTGCCCCACTTTACAGCTGAATGTATGGCTTTCAGGACCTGAAACTGGCAATGTCCCCATACAGCCAGTCCCCAGTAACATTGGCAAGTTTTCCCTGACTGATAGCAGCCCTGTGACCATGTGCCTCGATGAGAGACTTTTCTGGGCCACACTTGTCCCTTTCTTATGAACTTAACAGTTGCCTTATGTTTTCCCTCTGCAAACCAGGCTTCACTGTTTAATAACTATAATAATAATAATGGTGTGGCAACTAGACTTTTGGTGGGGAACATGATATGGTCTATACAGAAGGCAAAATATAATGATGTATACCTGAAATTTATGCAGTGTTATATAAATCAATGTTACCTCAATAAAAAAAAATAATGATGGTGACAACTTTTCATTAAACTGTATTTCTGGAAGATACCTGTAGAGAGTAAAAGTAAGCACTGCCCATTGGCTACCAGACTCTGGATCTGAGCACTGAGGGGCAGATAGTGCAGAGAAATGGGCTCATGATCCAGACAACAGGAGAGCATTCCCAAGCTTCTTGTATCAGCTGCTGACAGACTCCTGGAGCTTTTATCTGCGTTAGAACGTGCCGCTCAGTTCATCCCTGGGTGAAGGAACTGCTACAAACTTTAGGTCTATGCTCTGCTTCCATTCAGTGCCAAGTCACTTGCATTTGCTAGTAATGCATTACCCTGTTTTTCACTTGTGTGATCTTTATTAATCATATCGTTTCAGTTAATAAGTATCAGTTGTCACTTTCTAGTATCTGTTCCTGCCTATCTTTCCACAGACATGGGCTCTGCAGATTTTTATCATTAACCCGTTGCAGTGAGGCCAGCCTGTCATCTCAGAGGATGAACTTGATAGCCTTTGAAGCAAGCTGAAAGTTAGCCAGAACCCAGAGCTCACATCCAGGTCAAGTAGCGCTTGAGCTGGGGTGTGGAGCCTGAAAGTCCAATCTTAGCTGTTCTAGATCATTTTCATCCTGTGTGTGTGTGTGTTATATACTAATTGATTCTCAATCAGAAGCTCAGGCTGGCATCATTCTCTTTTCAATTAAATGTTTGTGTATAAAAAATGTTTACATATAAACAATATATGTACATAATTTTAAAAGTCAAAGCATATTACAAAACTTATAACATAAAACAATGGTTCCCTGGCTCAACCTGGCCTATGTCCAGTCACTACTCCCCAAGAGCAGCCACTTGAAGCTCTTCTGCTATTCTTCAAGTAGCTTCTACTGCCATTTTAAAATTTTTGATCATTAGTTATTATCTATTTTCTTCTTCCCACGGAAAATGAGGATGTTTCTCCTGCATCATTCATCTCTCACACATACATGTCCTTCCTCTTGTTCTCTGAATATAGTTTGCGTACATTTTTGTTTAAAGTGGTAATCAACTCTTTATACACAGCTAGGTAAGTACTGTGGTGAGTCACAAGTTGTACTATTACACTTCCTTTCTTGTAAAATTTTTTGTTTTTCCTGGAATTAATTGCCTCTTTTGTTATTTACTTGTTTTTTGTTTTCTTTTGGTTTTCAAATCTGGCTAGGATATCTGACTCCTTCTGTCATCTCTGTAATATACCTCTTCTTCCAACTTTCCTCATGGTCAAATCTGTCAGATAATGTCAGGTCACTTTTTTTTTTTTTTACAGGAGACTTGCCCTGTTTTTATTTATTTCAGTCTCAGTCTTTCATGTTAGAGACTTTCCTCCTATATCTAGACTCCCAGATGTCAGTCTTTGTCTAAAAGTGAGAACCTTTGGTGCTCTATGTGTGTGTCTCCAGCAGGCTTCACTGTAGATGACCAAAGAGGGTCTGGTCATTTGGTCAGAGCATCCTCTAATTCCTGTGTCTGTTGGCCTGTTCTCTTAGACTTGTCTCTTGCCCCAGAGAGGAATCTTTTACCCCTCCTAGGGATGGAGTAGCCTGCCAATATTTGGGGAACCAAATAGCAAAAAGAGGCTAGCAGTCTTCCAGTTCAGCAGGTCAGCCTTCTCTCAATGCCTGTTTTCATTTTGGCATCTCAGCCCTCAGCTGTTGCTGTATCCTTCAGAACAGATCCTCAGTGATCAACTACTCCAGAGAGCATCCCTCAGTCTACTGACAGCGTGGGGAAAGGCTCTTCACCTAATCACGTGAGATGGCAGAGGGGATCTTGGGGAGACTGTAAACTAGTCTTCCTGTTTTTTGCCCTCATACGCCAGTCTCAAAGGTATCTGGTAATGCCTACAGTTTCTGAGATTCTTGCTTCCTGTTGCTCTTGGATATCGGCTTTCTTAAGTAGGCTAAGTTAGTTACCACGAAAAATTTCAAAATTTGTTGACCTCTTTTGATTACTGTGTTCTCTTCTCCTGTTTTCTTTGTCTCTGTGGGCCTATGTCTTTCTGTTGCTTGACTGTCATTTTAGAGGATTTAAGGAGAAACAGAGATGAGGGAATATGTTCAGTCCACCACATTGGGTATGGAATTCTGTACATGTGTTCTTTTTTTTATGACAGCTTTATTGAGAGATAATTTGCATACCATAAAATTCACACTTTTAAACTGTATAATTCAGTGTCTCTTTGATTATATCCATCTTAAAAGACTTATCACAAGTAACAAGATCGAGTTAATAATTTAAAACTTCCCACAAAGAAAAGCTCAAGACAAAATGGCTTAGTTGGTGAACTCTATCAAATTTTTAAAGAATTAATACTGACCCTTCAGAAACTCTTTCAAAAAATGAAGAGGAAGAACACTTCCCAACTCATTTTATGAGGTCAGTTTTACCCTGATACAAAAACCAAAGCTATCACAAGAAAAGCAAACTAGAGACCAACATCCCTTATGAATATAAGTGCAAAAATCTTCAACAAAATACTAGCAAACTGAATTCAGCAACATGGTAAAAGAATTATAACCATGATCAAGTGGTATTTATCCCAGAAATGCAAGGTTGGCTTGACATATGACATCAATCAATGTAATACACCATTAAATAGAATAAAAGACAAAAACATGATCACCATAATGGATGTAGAAAGGGCATTTTTTTAAAATCCACCAACCTTTCATGATAAAATCATTCAACAAACTAGAAACAGAAGGGAACTTCTTCAAACTGATAAGGGGAATCTGTGGAAAACCCACAGCTAACATCATACTTAGTAACAAAAGACTGAATGCTTTTCCCTTAAAATCAGGAACAACAGAAAGATGTCTGCTCTAGCCACTTATATTCATTATGTTGGAGGATCTAGCTGGGGCAATTAGGCATGAAAAAGAAATAAAAGACATTTAGATTGGAAAGGAAGAAGTAAAACTGTCTCTATCCTCAGATGATGTGATTTAATATAAAGAATATCCTAAGGCATTCACAAAAACACTATCAGGAGTAATAAACAAGTTCAGCAAGGTTGCAGGATATACGACCATTGTACAAAACTTATATTTCTTTACACTAGCAATAAACAATCCAAAAATGAAATTAAGAAAACAGTTCCATTTACAGTAGCAACAAAATGGAGAAAATAATTAGGGAAAGAAATTAAAGAATGCCTAAATAAATGGAAAGACACCCTATATTCATGGATTGGAATACTTAATATTTTTAAGATGACAGTACTTCACAGAGGATCTACAGGTTTCACATAAGACCCATCCAAGTTCCCGCTGCCTTTTTGCAGAGATTGACAATCTGATCCATAATTTATATGGAAACTTAAGAGACTCAAAATAGCCAATCTTGAAAAAGAAAACAAAATTGGAGGATTCACACTTTCCAGTTTCAAAACTTACAACAGAACAGTAATCAAGACTGGTACTGGCATGAAGATAGACATATAGATCAATGGAATTAGATTGAGAGTCCAGAAATAAACCTTGATATTTATAGTTGATTGATTTTCAATAATGGTATCAAGACAGTTCAATGAGGAAAGAAGAATCTTTTCAACAAATGGTGCTGGGACAACTTGATGTTTACATGTGAAAAAATGAGACTGTACCCCTACCTCACACCATGTACAAAATTAACTTGAAAGGGATCATAGATATAAATGTACGAGCTAAGCTATAAACCTCTTAGGAAAAAACATAGGAGAATATCTTTACATCCTTGGGTTAAGCAGTAGTTTCTTAAATACGACACCAAAAGCACAAGCAACAAAAGGAAAAATAGATGTTAGACTTCATCAAAATTAAAAACTTTTGTGTTTCAAAGGATTCCATCAGTGGGGCCAGCCCGGTAGCATAGTGGTTAAGTTCTCACTCTTAGCTTTGGCAGCCTGGGGTTCACAGGTTTGGATCCTAGGCACGGACCTATGCACCACTTATCAACCCATGCTGTGGCAGGCATCCCACATATAAAGTAGAGGAAGATGGGCACAGATGTTAGCCCAGGGCCAGTCTTTCTCAGCAAAAAGAGGAGGATTGGGGGCCGCCTGGTGGCGCAGCGGTTTAGTCCGCGCTTGGCAGCCCAGGGTTCGCGAGTTCGGATCCTGGGCGCCTGCAGACGCACTGCCTGTCAGCCATGCCGTGGTGGCGTCCCATATAAAGTGGAGGAAGATGGGCACAGATGTTAGCCCAGGGCCAGTCTTCCTCAGCAAAAAGGGGAGGATTGGCAATGGATGTTAGCTCAGGGCTAGTCTTCCCCACCAAAAAAAAAAAAAAAAAAAAGAGGAGGATTGGCAACAGGTATTAGCAAAGGACACCGTCAAGAAAGTGAAAGACAACCCACAGAAAGGAAGAAAATATTGGCAAATCATATATCTTATAAAGAATTTGTATCTAAAATATATAAAGAACTCTTATAATTTAACAATGAAAAGACAAAAACCCCATTTAAAAATGGGCAAAGTATTTTAATAGACATTTCCCAAATAAGATATTAACTAGCGAATACACACATGAAAAGATGTTCAACATCATTAGTCACTAGGGAAATACAAATCAAGACCACAATAAGATACCATTTCACATTGAAAGTGGATATAATCAAAAAGACAAATATTGGTATTAATTCTAATTTAAACATTTGGTAGAATTCACTAATGAAGGCATCTGATCCTGCACTTTTCTTTGTGTGAAGCTTTTTTTTTTTTGAGGAAGATTGGCCCTGAGCTAACATCTATTGCCAATCTTCCTCCTTTTTTTTGCTTTTTTTGCTTTTTTTCTCCCCAAAGCCCCAGTAGATAGCTGTATGTCATAGTTGTGCATCCTTCTAGTTGCTCTATGTGGGACACTGCCTCAGCATGGCTTGATGAGCGGTGCGTCAGTCCGCGCCCAGTATCCGAACCAGTGAACCCCAGGCCACCAAAGCGGAGCATGCGAACTCAACCACTATGCCACCGGGCCAGCCCCTGTGTGAAGCTTTTTAATTATTAATTTAATCTCTTCCCTTATGATAGGTATATTCAGATTTTCTTTCTTCTTGAGTGAATTTTAGTAGTTTGTATCTTTCTAAGCATTTGACTGTTTCATCCAGCTTATATAATTTCTTGGCATGCAGTTGTTGGTAGTTATCCCTTATAATCCTTTCTAGTTCTGTAACATTGGTAATGATGTCCCGTCTTTCATGCCTAATTTTAGTAGTTTGAGTCTTCTCTCTCCTTTTATTTTTTTGAGGAAGATTAGCCCTGTGCTAACATCTGTTGCCAATCTTCCTCTTCTTTTTTCTTCCCAAAGCCCCAGTAGATAGTTGTAATTGTCGTGGTTGTACATCCATTTAGTTGCTCTATGTGGGACGCTGCCTCAGCATGCATGGCTTGATGAGCAGTGGGTAGGTCCATGCCCAGGATCCAAACCGCGAACCCCAGGCTGCCAAAGTGGAATGTGCGAACTTAACCACTATGCCACCGGGCCGACCCCTCTCCTTTTTTTTCCCCTTGGTCAATTTAGCTAAAGGTTTGTCAATTTTGTTGATCTTTTCAAAGAACCAACTTTTGATTTCACTTTTTTCTATATTTTTCTATTTTCTATTTCATTTATTTCTGCTCTAATTTTTATTATTCCCTTCCTTCTGTTCACTTTACATTTAGTTTGCTCTTATTTTTCTAGTTTCTTAAGTTGTAGGATAGGTTATTGATTTGCAATCTTTCTTTTTAATATAGGCACTTAGAGCTATAAGCTTTAGCTTCATCAAGTTTTGATTTGATGTGCTTTCATTTTATTCATCTCAAAGTATTTCCTAATTTCCCTTGTGGTTTCTTCTTTGACTCATTCATTATTTGGGAGTGTGCTGTTTAACTCTACATATTTTTTATTTTCCCAAATTTTCTTCTTTTATTGATTTCTAACTCCCTTCCATAGTGGTTGGAGAACATGATTTGTGTGATTTCAATTCTTTAAATTTATTGAGACTTACTTTTTGGCCTAATATATGGTCTGTCCTAGAGAAGAGAATGTACATATCCTTCTGTGTGCATTTGAGAAGAATGTGTGTATTCCGCTGTTATTGGATGGTGTGTTCCATAGATGTCTGTTAGGTCTAGTTAGTATGTGGTATTATTCAAGATTTCTTTTATCTTGTTGATATTCTATTTAGTTGCTCAATACACTATTGAAAGTGGTATATTAAAGTCTCTATTATTGTTGAATTGTCTATTTTTCCTTTCAGTTCTCTGGGGTTTTGCTTCATGTATTTTGAGGCTCTGTTTTAAGTGCATATGTGTTTATAATTATGTCTTCCAGATATATTGGCCCTTTTATCGTTATAAAATGTCCTTTTTTGGTCTCTAATAACAATTTTCGTTAAAGTCTATATTGTTGATGTTAACATAGCCATACTAGTTCTCTTTTGGGTGCTATTCTCATTGTATATATTTTTCTATCCTTTTACTTTCAATATATTTGTGTCTTTGAATCTAAAATGTGTATCTTGTAGACAGCATATAGTTGGATCATGTTTATTTCTTGTCCATTCTTCTCATCTCTGCCTTTTGATTAGAGTATTTAATTCATTTACATTTACTGTAATTACCAATAAGTTAGGATTTACACCTGCCATTTTGCTATTTGTTTTATATCTGTCTTATGTCTTCTTTGTTCTGGTACTCCTCCATTTCTGCCTTCTTTTGTGTTATATAAATGTTTTTGGTGTGCCATTTTAATTGTTTCATCATTTCTTTTAGTATATTTCTTAGTTATTTTCTTAATGCTTTCCCTTAGAATTGCAACGAACATCTTAACTTAAAACAATCTAATTTGGATTCATACCAATTTAATTTTAGTAGTATACAAAAACTTTGCTCCAGTATAGCTCCATTCCTTCCCCCTCCTTTGTGCAATTACTGTCATACAAATTACATCTTTATACATTATATTCTCATCAACACAGTTTTATAATTATTGCTTTGTGCAATTGTCTTGTAAATCAAATAGGAGAAGAAAAGAGTTACAAACATACATATATACTGTCTTTTATATTTACCAAATAGTCACCTTTCCTAGTGGTCTTCATTTCTTCACGTGGATTCAGGTTACTCTCTAGTGCCTTTTTTATTTAAGTCTGAGAGACTCCCTTTAGTATTTCTTGTAGGGCAGGTCTGCTAGTAACAAATTCTCTCAGTTTTTTAATCTGAGAATGTCTTAATTTCTTCATTTTTGGGTGATAGTTTGCTAGACTTAGGATTCTTGGTTGACATTCTTTTAATACTTTGAATATGTCATCCAACAGCCTTCTGGCCTCCTTCATATCTACTGATAAGTCACCTGTTAATCTTATTGAGAATCATTTGTATATAATGAGTTGTCTTTCTATTGTTGCTTTCAAGATTCTCTCTTTGTTTTTGGCTTTGATGGTTTGACTATGATGTGTCTGTATGTAGATCTCTTTGACTTTATTCTATTTAGGGTTCATTGAGCTTCTTGGATATATAAATGAAATTTTCATCAAATTTGGGAAGTTTTTGGCCAATATTTCTTCAATATCTCTTCCTCTTTCTCTCTCCTCTTTTTCTGACACTTCCATTATTTGTATGTTTGTACACTTGATGGTGCCCCACAGGTCTCTGATGCTCTGTTCATTTTTCTTCTTTCTGTTCCTCTGGATAATCTTAATCGACCTATCTTTAAATTCACTGATTCTTTCTTCTGCCAGTTCAGATCTGCTGTTGAGCCCCTTTCGTGAATTTTTCATTTCAGTTTTGATACTTTTCAACTCCAGAATTCTTATTTGATGCTTTTCAAATAATTTCTATTTTGTTGATATTCTCTATTTGATGAGATATTGTTCTTATACTTTGCTTTAATTTCTTAGGCATGGTTTCCTTTAGTTCTTTGAACATATTTATAAACAGCTGATTTAAAGTCTTTTCCTAGTAAGTCCAGCATTTGAGCTCAGGGAAAGTTTTTATCAACTTCTTTCTTCCTGCATATGATCCATACTTTTCTGTTTGATTTTGTGTCTTACAATTTTTTTTGTTGAAAACTGGACAATTTAAATAATGTCGCAACTCTGGAGATCGGATTACCTCCCCCACCCCAGGGTTTGTTGTTGTTACTTTTTGTTGTTTTGTTTTTCTTAGTTTGTTTGTTTGCTTGTTTAGTGACTTTCTTGGACTAATTCTTTAATGTCTGTATTCTTCGTTGTGTGCAGCCACTGAAGTCTTTATTCAGTTAGCTTAGTAATCAGTTAATAACTGGACAGAGATTTCCTTAAATGCCTTGAATCAATAAGTCTTCCACATTTTGCTAAATGTCTCTATGTATGTGTTGGGGCTCACCTTCAGTGCTCCAGCAGTTTACGTTTCTGCTTTAGCCTTCACTTCCTGCTTGCATAGAGCCTCAGAGTCAGCCAAACATGAGAGATTAGGCTTCTTTGGTCTTTCCTGGGAATGTGTACAGCCCTGCACATGTGTGCGGCCTTCCAGATTCCCAGGAATATGTCATAGCTTTTCAAAGCCCCCTATGGATATCTCATCCTCCAGATTTTTCTTTTAAGTGTTTTGATCATTCTCTTATTTGCCCCAACTAATAGGGCTGCTTCATGCAGCTGGGATGTTAAAGTATTATGGCTGAGTTTTTTCGACAAACGCCTAGGGATAGGGCTTTTCTCAATGAGTGAGCTCCAAGTCAGGTCAGATAAGCCCTCTGAATAAGGCTTTCCCAAGGAACTGCCAAACAGATCAAAATGTAACAGTTCTCTGGGGATGGCGCTTTTTTGCAAGCTCCAAAACTATTCTGTCCTTTCCAGTGACTGCTAGGCTGCTGGTTTTCACTACTACCATGGTTCCACAGCTGCTTGTTTGCAAGACTACCATGGAGGTAGGGAGAGAGAGGGAATGGGAATGGGAATGGGCAAGTTAAAATGCAACAAAGCTTGCTGTTCTTATTGAGATTCTACCATTTTTCTTGAATAACACTCTTGGATTGTTGCAAGCCTTTGATTAGCCAGTCTTGGCCACTGTTCTCTTTGCTTTCATGAAGGAGTGCATTTTTGGAGGTCCTTACTCTGCCATTCCTAGAGTACTTTTCCTGTCAATGTGTTCTTAACATCCAAGAAAGCAGGTTCTTACGATCAAGTGCTCATGGGCCGTGCCCCAAAGAATGATACCCATGGACTTAGTTGGATACTAGTTCTGCTGTACTCTAACTTTCCCTACGCTTTGGGCTTTAGACACTGGGCTGAGTGGGTTCAGAGCTGCATCTGGACTGCCCAGTTTGGGTCTGCCTCCATTTGGCCTGTGAGAGTGTCTAGAACTCACTCCCATGCAGACCTTTAAGAGAAAAGCAATTCACAAAGGGAATCAAAATTGAACACACTATTCCCACCCATTCTCATGGTCTAGGGGTCAGGGGGGACCTTGTTGAGGAAATGCATGCTGCGGTGGTAGTGGTGTCTCATGTCAGATTTTCCTCTTGGATCAGGAATTCCTACTGAAGATTTTTTGTGTGTTCCGGAACTTGATGAAGATGAGTGTCTTTCCTCGGGACTGGATGGTGATGAGACTTCTCACGAGCAAGTGAGTGTAGAAGGGCCCTGCACCAACATCCATAGAGCTGTTCTCAGACTAAGGAGAGTGTGTGTATTTGTGAAAGAGAAAGCAAGACAGAGATCAAGGCAATGAGGACAGAGCGGAGAGGGTAAATGTGAAAAATGTTTGGAGGCACGGTCAGCAGGACTTGGCCATTTACTCTAAGTTCAAGAAGAAGAAAGAGTCAAAGATAGTTCAAATTGGATTCTAAGTGCCTGGCAGATGGTGTCATGGTAAGGATAAAAAAGGAAATATTAAGGATGTGACATATAATACCTAGAGAAGGGTTCCTCCTTGAGGAAGGCCCGCTCAGTGGCCCACTGGCCTCTGTTGCTCTCTAGTTTCAGGCAGTATCCCAAACCCTCCTCTTGATTTAATTTGTAGTGTCTGGCAGACACTGCTTGCCTCCCACAGCTAGTGCTAATTACCCACCTGAGTTTTGGCTGTGAGGCTCTGACCACTTCTGATTCCAGCCACAGAATTCACTCTAAGGCTGATGCCAAATTTCGTGCCCCATTCATATTTGTAGCCTCTGCTGCTTCTTGGCAAACCAGACAAGTGATGCAGGTGGTAAGGTGTTGGCTCCTCTAGTCTCCCTCCACTCAGGAGAAGGCCACTTGGCCTCCACTCTCTAACCTGCTGCTTCCTCCCACTGAGCTGCCTTTTATGTTGGCATTTTGCAAAACGTAGTGAAATTATTTGTGTTAGATATATTAGCAAGGTATCAGCATGGTCTTCCTACTTTGTACCTTTTATAGGGCTCTTTTTTTTCTTTTTTCAAAACTGCAAACTTTTTATACAGAACAGAAGAATGGTTATAAACAAAGTTGCACATATAGTGGATTTTCCGTTTGACTTCCTCTCATTTCTGTCTCTTAGCTCTACTCAGAGCACTTCAGGCTCTCCAGGTCATCCTGCAGGAGCAGTCTCTTCTTTCAAGTCTTTTACCTTTGTAATTTGTCACCCCCTCTGCTGATGGCCTGGCCTCTCTAATGCGGTTTTTGCCTTGCGCCTCTCCTTCACCAAAGCCCAGTGGTCATTGTTAGACATAAGCTCCTTTGCCAGGCAGCCAAGGCCCTCTGTAATCAAACCCTTACCTGCCTATCCCACCTCACTTCCTCTCTACCTCAACCTGTGTCCTTGGTTCCAGAAAGCCAGGCTCTCATTGCACCTTACATATGCCCAGGCAAAAATTGAGAGTGATTTTCTAGACCAAAGGCTAAAATCAAACGACTTACAAGTGCAAAAAGTAGTATATGACAAAAGTAGGGATTTAATAACTTATAAACCCCTATTATCAAGTAAAATAATAAAATTATACTTTAAGTCCTCTGGTGTTCATAATACATGTTCATTACCCAAAAGTCCTCAAAATGCTAGAATCACTCTTTGAACTGGAAGAAACCTTAAAGAACCATTAAACCCTACCCTCCTCCTTTTATAGGCAGGGAAACTGGGGCCCAGAGAGAAGTCGTACCAAGGCCAGGTAATGGCAGAGCTAGATCTAGAACCCACTGATGTCCTGTGCTGTTCTGCTAACTATGGGGCATTTCTCCAAGAATGGTTTTCTGTAGGGTTTGTGCCATCTATCTCTTTCCTTTATAGTCACACCTTACATGAGAGCAAGTTGTACTCAAGAAGTTCACACGCAGGCCATAGACAATTGATGCTAAGCTATTGGATGCCATTGTTAGTCTTTTAACACTGCCAATGCCTTGTTCCCTTACTGCAGTATTATAGTCACTACTGTCCAGTACCTGTCTTCTGCACTGCACAAGAATTTCACAGAAACAGACTTCGATTTTAAGGTAGGAGCTCCTAAAATCCATCACTATCTTTGTAATAACCCTAGAAAGCCAGAAACCAAGCTCACTATTTTTGTTTTTGTTTTTAGAACAACCGTTTTATTTTGCTCACAACTTTGCATGTTGGGAATTTGAGGACTCAGCTAGGTGTCAGATGGGTGACTGGTGGCTGGGGCAAGCTCACTAGTTTTTGCTTTATTAATATGTTCATAGTATCAAACAGTTTCCAAGCTTGATAGTGACTAGAATATGACCTAGGAGCTCCCCTGTTGGAGGTATTGGGAGCCAGACATTCATGAGTATGCTTTCTAGTCCAGAATCAACACTATTGGCTTCAGAGAAGTCAAGAAAGAAAAAAAAAGTTCTGTTTGCAAAGATACTTTAAAAAGGAAAAAAAATCAAGATCTTAAAATTGTAAAATGAATTCTGTGCTACATGCGTATATTTAGAATCTCTCCTTGCAAGGTTAAGGACTCAGGCTGTCACATGTTTCCTCTTTCTCTCTCTCTCTAGGTATGGAATTCTTATTTTAGCCTGGCAGTTCTGTTCATAAATCAGCCAAGCCTCCAGCTAGAAATCATCACTTCATCCAAGAGGAAGAAGATTCTAGATAAGTAAGACATATGTCTCTTATTCACCTCCGTACCACATTCCCAGATGGGGTTATGTTTCCATAAGAGGCTCCCTCAGAAGTCCACAAGGTTCTTACTGGGTAGCTTCCCAAGGAACCAAGTGTGAGAGTTCAGTTGAGAGCCAAATGACTTTAGTACTTTGGGAAGCATTTGAAACAGTGCTGAAGTACTGGCCTCATTGAGTGTGTAGCCTTGTCTTCCTGAACCTTCTCCCACTAATAGCTGTCTCCTGTGTTACTATTTCCAGGTATGGAGACATGCGTGTGATGATGGCTTATGAACTGTTCAGCATGTGGCAGAATTTGGGTAGGTCTTTTCTCCCTATTTTTCCCCTTCCACACATCACATGGCCAAATAAAAAATGACAAGACTAATAACTTTCCTCAGGTGGTATGAATGTTAATTCAGACCTAAGAGATCTTTGCATATCTTTAACATAACACCTCAGATGGATGGTGTAGCACATGTGCACAAAGCCCTTGGCAGGAAGAATTAGGCTGAGAAGTGAGACCCCAGTAATACATATGCACAGTCTCTTTTTTGAGAACTAAAGGCAAAAGGAGAAAAAAAGATGAGGGCTCCAGTAGTTTTTCCCAGTTTGAGAACTCATGCCTGTAAGATCCTCTGTGCTCTTTGTGTCCCAGTCCAGATGTTGCAGGCTCAGAAGCCTAGATCTTGGAGACACTCAGCACATGAGCAAGGGCAGCTATTCATTTTAATAAAGATTGAAACACTTCTTGGGACTCTGGTATTCAGGCATGCAAATCAGGTTCCTGACATCAACTGCATGAAGATTGCATATAAAAAGGGAATTTCAGCCCCTAGGTGAGATTGATTTTAGCTTCCTTTCTTTTCACAGCTTCTCTTTACAGCTTCTCTAATATCCACTGCTTTTGATCTGAAATTGTTAGAGTTTTTGGTAGAATTCTTGGATTGCCCTGGTGACTAGGTGGGCCATCCTTTGGTACTGTAGGCTTCTGAGTGGCCTGTTGGGATGCTAGAGAAGCTGCTGTTATTCTTCCTAGTGGAGTCTACTTTCAACTGAGCTCATGGCTCTGAAGCCTTAGGAAGGATGGTCATAAAATCTTACAGTCCTCCATTAACCATCCCAGTCACTAACCCTAGCGGCAGCAGGCATGGTATGAGACATTCCTGCCAGTAAGCCCTAGGGCCTTCCATCCTTGAGTAGGGATGTGTTTCCCCAAGCAGGCTTTCCAGCTTCAGTACTCTTACACCCTGCATCCAGCACAATTTGGGTATGGGTTTTAACCCTGAAGTTGACTCTGAAATTCCCAGGAACACAAGGGACTAGCAACTGTACCAAATACCTAGATTGGAATATACAGAATCAGCCCCAGGGCTAACATTTGTTCCTTAGATAGGCTTTCAAAATGGAAAAAATCAAAAAAGATACCAAATTTGCCTGATAAAGCCATTCCTGCCTCATTGTTTTTGGTGGAAATGGCATTTTCTGTCCCTCAAGAACTGATTTTACTTGGCCGTAGCAGTCATTACATAGGCCCAGTTTGTCTCCTTTCTAGTCTCTGAAGGACTGAAAGCAAGACTCTGGAAAATGGTTCACTCTGTTTCACCATTGCAAGGAAGAGAAAAATTCTGTCCCAGGGTCCTCAGGACTGGCCCTAGCTTCTGAGAACATGCCCCAGATGGCAGGCTGGTCACAGGGAAACCCACATCACCTACTTCCCATGGAAAGGCCTTATTAAGAAAGTTGAGGGATGAGCTGAACTGGTCTGAATAGATATAGTGCTACCATCAGAAATGCAATGTGAAGACAAGGGGGAGGGGGCAAGCAGGTGGCACTAAGCTAGTCTGTGGGAGGAGGACTGTGCAAGAGGCTCCTGCTAACTCACGAGGTGGCCTCTTGAGCATCTGTGAGTGCAGACAATGAGGAGGCCCATGGACTTCAGACTTCTAGTGGCTGGACCAGGGACCGAACATTCTCACCACTTAAATGCCTCTGAGCCAGAGGTAGAAACCCCAGGAATAGGGTATTGTATTTAAGCACAAATAGATGGATTTTCCTTGCTAAATAAACGCTTTGAATAGACTCTAAAATTATCACAGGTTACTCAGAAATCTTCTTCTGTCTAGAGTAGTGAACTGTGTGCCTTGACCTCAGAATGATTTTCAGGTAATTTGTGGAACCTCCCGGTAAATTCTTTGGAAAGGCAGTTTGTGCTTGTTGAACATTTATTTTAACTGGGCTGGGCCAATTTTACCCATGAACTCCAAAAAGCCAAGAGAGGGAGTATCTCAGAAAACCATAGGGGAGAGCTTGCTTTGTTCTCATATCCTTCCAGTGAAGATCAAAACATGTGCTGTGGCCCCATTTGAGAAGCTTCCATGGAAGGAGAAAAGCAAGCATAAACTAATATCTGTTGGGTTTTATTGTTCAGGTGAACATAAGATCCACTTTATTCCGGGAATGATCGGTCCTTTTCTGGGTGTGACACTGGTCCCACAGCCAGAAGTGCGAAATATCATGATTCCCATCTTTCATGACATGATGGACTGGGAACAGAGGAAAAATGGCAACTTCAAACAGGTAAGATGACACCTGGCAGTGTTAAGGGTGCTCTTCTCTGGAATGGACCCCTTCTGCCCAGGCAGGTGACACAGATGGCCAGGTTATGGTTCCAGTGGAAGTTGGCTGTGGCTTGGCCATCTTGAATCCTGTTCAAGAGTTTTCTCTTACTTGTTGGCCAGAGTTGATTTGTGGATTTTCTTCACGAAGGTAGAGGCCAGAAAAGAATCAGAGGAAAGGAATGAACATCATGTGAGGAACTTTCTGATCAAGGAGAAAATGGCTGAGACTGTAAGCTCCCAGCTTCATTCAGGAGAGGGCCCTAGGAATGTGCTGTCCTTTCTCTCTGGAGGATCCCCAAGGTATGGTCCAGGCACTCCTATGGCTGGAGCCCAGACCAGATGACTTCATGGCTCAGGGTAGCCCAGAATTTCACAGACTCCTACACAGAGGGGTGGGTCCACTTCTGACTGAGTGGCTTCTGGCTGTCCCTCTGTGCAGTTCTTCTGCCACCTTTAAGGTAGAGGAGATGGTCCCTGCCTTTATATCTGTAGCTCCAGGAAACAGGAGCAGGACCAATAGGGGTCAGTGGTAGGGAAGCCAGTTTTAGCTAATAAAAGAAATAACTCCCAGGTTAAGTTCTCACACTCTGCTTCAGCGGCCTGGGGTTCAGGGGTTCGGTTGCCGGGCACGGACCTACACACTGCTCATCAAGCCATGCTGTGGCGGGGTCCCATATACAAAATAGAGGAAGATTGGCACAGATGTTAGCTCAGGGACAATCTTCCTCAAGCAGAAAGAGGAAGATTGGCAACAGATGTTAGCTCAGGGACAATCTTCCTCACCCCCAAAAAAAAGAAAAAGAGAGGAAGAAATAACTTGCTAGCAACAAGAACTGTCTGTCCACTGTAAGCTGGCCTGCTTTGGGAGATGAGGAGTTTCTTTTTGCTGGTGGTTCTCAAGCAGAAGCTCCCAGGAGCCCTCTAGAGGAAATTGGCTTGGGGACTGTGCCAGTTCCCCACTAAGCTCCCAACCCTGTGATTCTGGGATAAACCAGTGGTCTTAGAGTGAGTGATTGTAACAGTGAGGAGCAGACTAGGCAAACAGTAATTTTTACATTTTTATTCATTTAGTTTTAAGTTTACAAAGAGTAAAGTTCATTCTTTTTGATTTACAGTACTGTGAATTTTGGCAAGTACAAAAAGTCATGTAACTACCACCACAGCCAAGATTTTTTAAATTCCCGTACTTTCATCTTGCTGCCTCTTTGTAACAGACCCTTCCCCTACCTTTAACCTATGGCAACCACTCATCTGTTCTCCATCACTATAGGTGTACCTTTTCCAGAATGTCATGTAATTGAAATCATGTAGACTGTAGCCTTTTGAGACTAGCTTCTTTCACTTAGCATAATGCCTTTAAGAGATTCATCCGTTGTTGTATGTATTGGTTTTTCTATTGCTGAGTACTGTTCTGTTGCAATTTATTCATTCACCATTTGAAAGACATTTGAGTTTTCACATTTATGGTGATTATTAATAAAGCTGCTAAAAATATTTCTTTACAGGTTTTTCTATGAATATAAACATTCATTTTTCTTGGGTAAATACCTAGGAATAGGATTGTTGAGTATTGTGGTAAATATTACATTTAACTTTATAAGAAGCTATCATACTATTTTCCAAAGTGGCTATACCATTTTGAAGTCCCAACAGCAGTGGTGTATGAGAGTTCTGGTTATCTATACACTTACCAGCATTTGATATCTCTTTGCTTATTTTAGCCATTCTAATAGGTGTATAGTTGTATATCATTGTGGTTTTAATTTCCATTTCCCTAGTGACTAATAATGTTGAGCATCTTTTAATGTGTTTATTTACCATCTTTATATCTTCTTTGATGAAATGATTATTCAAAACTTGTGTTCTTTTTTTGGTGTTTGTCTCTTGGTTATTTCCTTTTCTATTTTTTGATTTTTTTTATTGAGGTAACTTTGGTTTATAACATTATATAAATTTCAGATGTACATCATTGTATTTCGACTTTTGTATAGACTACATGGTGTTCACCACCAAAAGCCTAGTTTCCATCTGTCACCATACAAATGTCCCTCTTTACTACTTTTCCCTCCCCCCACCCCCTTTCCCCTCTGGTAATCACCAATCTGTTCTCTGTATCTATGTGTGTGTTTGTTTGTGTTATTTTCTGTCTTCCAGATATGAGTGAAATCATACAGTATTTGTCTTTCTCCATCAGACTTATTTTGCTTAACGTAATACCCTCAAGGTCCATCCATGTTGTCACAAATGGCAAGATTTCATTTTTTTATGGCTTAGTAGTATTCAACTGTATATATACATACCACATCTTCTTTATCCACTCATCTGTCAATGGACACTTAGGATCTTTCTGTGTCTTGGCTATTGTAAATAATGCTGCAATGAAGATAGGGGTGCATATATCTTTTAAAATTAGTGTTTTTGTATTCTTTGGATAAATACCCAGAAGTATTTATACTGGAATGTCTGGATCATGTAGTTCTATGAAAACTTGTGTTTATTTTTAATTGGGTTGTTTGTTTTCTTATTGTTGAGTTTTGAGGGTTCTTTATATATTCTGGATGTAAGTCCTTTGTTGAATATATGATTTACAAATATTTCCTCCCAGTCTTTAGCTTGTCTTTTCATTTACTAAACAGTATCTTTCACAGAACAAAAAGTTTTAAATTTTTATGCAGTCTAATTTATCAATGTTTTTCTTATATGGATCATGCTTTGGGGATCATGTCTGAGAACTCTTTGCCTAACCCAGGACCACAAAATTTTTTCTCCTATGTTTCTTTAAGAAGTTTTATAATTTTACATTTAGATCTATGATCTATTCTGAGGTAATGTTTGTATAAGGTATGAAGTATGGGTCTAGGCTTTTTTTTTTTTTTTTTTGCATATGGATGTCCAGCACCTTTTGTTGAAAAGACTATTCTTCGTTAAAAAGTAATTGACCATATGTATGGATCTCTTTCTGGACTTGCTACACTGATCTGTGTCTAATCTTTCACCCATACCACACTGTCTTGATTATGGTAGCTTTATGGTTAATCTTAAAATTAGGTGGTGTGAGTCCTCTAACTTTGCTCTTTTTTTTTCAACATTGTATTAGCTGTTCCAATTCTTTTTCCTATAAATCTCAGAATCAGCATGTCAATATCTACAAAAATTCCTGCTGGGATTTTGATTGAGATTGCGTTGAATCTATGATCAAATTGGGAAGAATTGATATCTTAATGATATTTCTAGTCTGTGAAAACAATATGTCTCTCCATTAATTTAGGTGTTCTTTGATTTCTTGTATTAATGTTTTGTAGTTTCAGCACATAGATTGTGCACATACATTATTAGATTTATAAGTATTTCCTGGTTTTGGGTGCTATTATAAATTATTCTGATTTTTAAATTTTGTTTTCCAGTTGTTTGTTGCTAGTATAGAAATACAATTGCTTTTATATATTAACCTTGTATCCTGCACCCTTGCTAAACTCACTTATTAGCTCTCAAAGCTTTTTTGTCGATTCCTTGGGATTTTCTACTTAGATAATCCTGTTACCTGTGAATAGAGACAGTTATATTTCTTCCTTTCTAATCTGTGTGCCTTTTATTTCTTTTTCTTGCCTCATTGCACTGACTAGGACCTCTGGTCTGACGTTAAGTAAGAGTGGACATCTTTGCCTTGTTCTTAATCGAAGGGGAAAGCATTCAATGCTTCACAATTAAGTATGATGCTAGCTCTAGGTTTTTTTATAGATGCTCTTTATCATGGGTAAATAGTATTTAAGATAAGAACCCATTTTTGGATTGTGTGGCTCTAATGCCTTCAGAACATCAGGAAATAATAACTTCAGACAGAAAAGAACTGTTGCTTTTCTATGTTGTCACAACCTTTGCCTTCTAAATGTGCAAAAAGCACAACTGCCTGATGAGGGAACCCAGTTATCAAGAAGTAGATGACATTGCAGAGCTGTACTGTGGGTTATCTGAGTCTACTAACGGGCTAGACTTCCTCGCACCATCACTAGCACTGAATAAAGAAGGTTAGCTTTGTGGAAGACTAAGTTGGAGTTCGTTTGTCTAACACTTGAAGACTCAGCTGATGAGCTGTGTCTTTCCCCCAATAAGACTGTCATGAATAATCGATATCCAGCAAGCCCTGTAAACCTTGCTGTCCTTGGTTCGAAAAATTTTGTTGCTGCTTCCCTTTACCATCAAATATTTTAGAAGAGTGGTCTTCTCTTTTAACCCCCACATTTCCATTTCCCACCCTCCTGAAATGTTCTATTTCAATCTAGTATATATTGTGCACCCACTTTTGTTGAAACTGTTCTCTTGAAGGTCACCCATAACCTTCTAATCACCAAAATCCAATGACTTTTGAGTCTTGATTCCAAGTGTGCTTTCCACAACTTTGGCTCTGTTAACTACTCCCCTACTTCTTACCACCTACTAAAAATACTTCTTCTAATTATAAAAACAGTACTTATTTAATGTAGAAAAATTAAAAAGGCAAATAAGCTATAATGAAAAAATTTAACCCATAATTCTATTATTAGTAACTTGCGGGGGAGGAAGGCAGGGTATGTCTTTTTTAGACTTTTTTCCCAATACATAGAGTTTTTTAAGTTAAAAAATGGAGTCATAGTGTATATTGATTTTTCAGAACCATTATTTATATTGGTTTTTAATCTCCCTTATTTAGTAGCACCTTGTCACACCTATCGCTTCGTGTTAGTTAATGCTTCTCTGCACTACACTGTCAGTTTAGAGGCTACATGGTATTCCATTGTATGGCTGGACTGCAATATCTTTAGTCAGGCTTCTAGTTTTAGAAACTTAGGTTCATTCAAAATTTTTGTTGTTAACATTGCAAAAAACATACATTCCTAATTTTTTTCCTTAGGTAAATTTCTCACCTGTTTTCTGGATCAAAGACCAAAAACATGTCATAAATTTTTACGACACTATTTCTCAAAACTCTTTTGTCCGTTGACTTCTCAGACCCCAGGCCACGCTTTCTGTGTGTGCTGTTTCTAAGCACTGACCACGCTGAGCTGTGTCAGCCATTGTCCCTGCCTCCCCTACCAGATGATGAACTGTTGGGAACCAGGACTATTTCTTGTACTTTTATTTTGTAGAACCCAACATGGTGCCTGAGACATGGTGGGCTCCTGGAGATGAAAATCAAAAGTAACATTCATTGAGCACTTCATAAGAGCTAGGGCACAGTGACAGTGAAGAGGAATGTTAACCACCATTACCATTTCACAAATGAGGAAACTTAGGCTTAGAGAGGTAAATATTTTGTCCAGAAATAGGAAGCTGGTTATGTCACAGGACAAATATTTGTTGAATGAATAAGTAACAAGGTGTCACTTAAGGAATATTTGTTCTATGGAATAAAAGTAACTCTGCAAACCTGAATTTGTCAATATTACCAATTATGACATGATGTATTTGAAGAGCTTAACATTTCATTTGACTTAGAAACATTGATTTTGCATACATTGATCTTCAGTGTCCCCTGTTTTGAATTTCTCAGTTTCTCTTAATAACTTCTTCCTGTATCAGCACTACAAGGGGTAATGAAGTAATGTCCCCATATGCTTCCATCACCAGCTCCTTTGCCTAATACAGAAGTTCTAACACTTGAATAGGCATCAGAACCACTTGGAGGGCTTGTTAAAACACAAATTACTTCCTCCCTGCTGAGTTTCTGATGCAGTGGGAGCCTGAGAATTTGGATTTCTAACAAAATCTCTGGTGACTGATGCTGCTGGCCCAGGGACCCATTTTGAGAACTCCAGGGAACTGCTGCACCCTTGCTTGCACTGTTATACTTTCTGCTGCTCCAGGTCCCCTTCCCACCTTTGCCCTGTTCTGGGAAGCACAATCTTCCTCTACCTGCATGTTTGAATAGAGGTCCCTTGTTATAAACAGACCCTTTTCCCTTTGGGAGACTTGTGGCCAGCTGATTGACCTGGTGAGACAAGACAAGCTTTGAACTGGGGACCTGGTGAGACAAGACAAGCTTTGAACTGGGAATGAGACACCTTGGCTTCTAGGCCCAGCTCTACCTGACTTTACTTGACTCCAGGCAAGTCCCTTCTGATGCCTCTTCTCTACAGAGAGAGAGCTGGATGACATCAATCCCTAGGGACCCCCGTTGTCAGACGGTCTGTTTCCTCTGAAATGCATATTCAAGTAGCTGACTAATCAAGCCAAACGTAAATGTACAACGGTCCCCATTCTGGCCATGTAGCAGACCACTATAAAAGGGCCATATATTCATCCATTCTTGTTTTGTGCTAATGGGATTTCAGAAACCATAATTGCCTTCAATGAATTTCTTAATTCAGTTATTCTTTTATTTCTTCAATGCATTAGGACTCTTTGGCCCTATGTGGAGTGAGAAAGTGCTTCTGTTATAGTTCATTATTAAATGCAGCCATGCCATTTTTGTTTATATGAAATATCCATATAAATAATACCACATTTCCAAGGCTAAGGAAGGGTTTAAAAGATTTTCTCTCACATCACTTACAACTAATTTCTCACCTCAGAATAAATCCAGAGAGGCCTATTAGAATAGTGGCTGAGCATTGCTGAATGCCTTCCTGATCAGTGGGGTAGGAACAAATGCAATACTGTGCCTCACAGTTTAGGAATCCAGTAACAAATTCAGAGGGCCCCAGTGATGAGGCAGTGGCAGGGGCAGCAGCTCCAAGGGCTTTAGGTCCCGTGGGGACAAACAGTGGAGCCTTTTATCCTGAAGGAGAATCTCTGAAGGAAACATTCATATCTTGCACAACCCAGCCTAATGCCAGTCATTAGTGTGAGGACCAGCCTCCCAGCAAGACTGCTTTGTGACTGGCTGACAAAAGGTAAAGTTCTAACCAAATGTATTTTATACATACAAATTTTTTTGAATGAACATTTTTTAAGACAGAAGAATACTTGACAAAGGCCTATTTTGGATCCAAAATATTTTTCTCCAGGGAATCCTTGCTTTTTCCCCTAGACTGGGAAAAGAGTACCTGAGGCATTTAAGTTCCAACTCTTACTTAAACCAACTAGAGTGGGAGGCCTTTCTGACTGGGGGAGGCAGGGTGGTTTCTTGGTGCTGTAGATGAGATTCTGCCTTCTCTAGGATTTTTTTTGGTACAAGCACAAAATCAGGAAGCAGTTTCCCACCATCCTCACCTATCTCAGTGGCTGGATATCCCATCCTTCCTCTGAGGTCAGCTCGGGTTTACAAAGTCTCTGCTTCCCTCTAGGTGGAGGCCGAGCTGATTGACAAGCTGGACAGCATGGTGTCAGAAGGAAAAGGCGACGAAAGCTACAGGGAGCTCTTCGGCCTGCTGTAAGCTGCTTCAGCCCTAGGCACCCTGTGTTGGGGGAGCGGGTGAAGTGGACTAATGAAGGGTAGTGGTGCAACTCACACTGGGCAGGCCTCAGAGGGTGGGTATCAGGAGAGACCCAGGTTGTTCCTGGTAGTAGCAGTGCTCACCTTCTGTCAATGGCAAAGTGGCATCATGACAGCAAGCTCTCTCAGGGATTGCCATAGTTGACTAAAGAGGTAGAGACAGGTGATAACTCTGACCTCCTAGATTTCCTGATAGGAAAAGAATCATCATATGTCTTCATAGCATGCACTGTATCCATTTAGGCAAACAGCTTATGGGGAGTAAGTGAGGGCTCAATGCTGGCATTTCGGGGGGGTGAGGGGGTGTTAAATCCCTGCTTTGTAAGACCATACAATCAGCTTAAAACACACTACCATGGATCTTGTGACTTGAACAAGTCATACTGCCTCTCGAGGCCAGTTTCCCTTTTTGTGAGACAGGGTGATTGTATGAAATGAATGACATCACAGGTTCTCTCAGGTCCACCACCCATTTGTGATTTCCGTCTTGAGTTAATGGAGGCCGAGAGACATTATAGGACTTGCCACAGGGCTAAGTCCAAAGGAGGGACTCATGGTTCTCCCAGATAGATAGTGATGTTGGGTATTTTATCTTCCTAAAGAACAAAATCTTAACACATTTATAGCTCTAGGGTGCCCTCCCCTCTCACTCATTATTTCCAGCTTTGGGATTTTCTTTGTTTTAGTGCCATTTTGAAGATAAACCTGTAACATTTTTCCAGTAATAATAGTGTACATTCGCTTAGAACTTTACAGTGTACAGAATGTGTTGATATTTCTTATTTAATCCTCCCAACACCCATGAGGTAGGCAGGGCAGATATTATCCCAATGAACAGAGGTGATGAAACTGAGCTCAGAGCACTGTTAGTATGCCCTCAGTTGCATGAACAGTAAGAAGCAGCTCTTGGGGGAGGACCCAGATCTTCCGATTTCAAGAGCGGGGAATCTTCCTGCTATACCATGCCCACTTTGTTCCCTGATAAGTTATGCAATAAAGTGCGAATTTATTTGAAACTTAAACAATTAAAATTTTTGAAAATGAATTCATACTTCAGTATTTCTCTTTTAGCTGAAGATGTTTCTAACTATGGAAATTAGGCAGAGAAATCTCTTCATAAGCCATTAATAGATGACTTTACTACAAAGGAAAAAGCACAGAAATAACTTGCAATTACTAATTACCTGACCAAATAGTCTTTCATAAACTTTTCTAAAATCACGTCTGAGAATTGAAAGCCACTGATAACCGTGGAACAGCATTCCCTAGTTTGTGTTTTGGGGAAGATGTTTGTAGGTATGCTGGAAAAAAAAAATAAGTGGATCATGGGCTAATCAGTTTAGAAAAGACTCAAACAAAATTGAACAGGCTTCTGTACTGTAGGCTTTCTCAAAGTCTTTAATGTGCAGAAAGATGTGAAAAGTCTCCAAAAGGAGGGTGTAGTGACCAGTATTTACCATGCTTATTTGCTCACAGAACACTTGTCCCTCTCCTCCAGGACAGCAGAGCTCTGTAGAACACAGTTTGAGAAATGCTAACACAGTGGCTTTATCCACATAGCTTAGAGGCCAGAGCCAATGGTCTTGCCTTCTCTCTCTACTAATATGGATCACATGGGAAACCCTCACTTTCCCAGAAGCCTTGGCTCAGGCTGGATGCTCTGTGCAGGGAAGGTAGTCACATCATAGCAGCATTAACAGCAGCCAGCCTGTGGGTGTGAGTCCCCCGTACTGGGCCCCTAGCTGGGAGCTAGGGACAGTGTGGAAGGGAATCAGGAGTGAGACCTAGACCTGGGCTTATCACTGGAGCAAGCAGAAAAAATCCAGGTCATCATCCCCTAGGAGGGACCTGTGGGAAGGCAGAGGATCTCAGAAGCCAGGCTCTTTGCAGAAGCCAGAGGCTGCCCTGAGGTACCAGGAGCATGAGACTGGTGAGTGAGAAAAGGACCTGGGCATTTAGCTCTTGGCTCTGGCACATTTTACATGGGAGCATCTCTTGACAGTGGAGATGGCTGTGTGTAGCTTCTGGATTTACTCACTGTCCCTCATGCTGGGCCCTCGGGATTGGTAGGAATCTTTCCTTTGGTTTACATGAAAAGGTTGGTGTGTATGTTTGAGGATGGCTCTAAGCGGTGATAGAGGCAGTCAGCCAGTTGGCAAAGCCAGATTCAACCCTCAGTGGGCTTTTAATCAGCTGCCTTTTCAGAACAGACCTCACTGTGTACACCTAAAGGGACTGGGGTTTTGAAACCCCTCCCTCAGTTCAGTGGCATCCTTAGGAACTTACAAAGGAAAATAGAAGATATGTTCATATTTTGCTGCCAGTTTAGTAATTGCCTTGTCTTTGCTTTCTGCTGCATGGAGTAGAACCCAGCTGTTTGGGCCCTACCCCAGGTAAGACTGCAGTGTGGTAAGTCTGCCGTCTTCAGATCCGTCACAGGCCCCATGGGCTCTGGGACCTCACTTTTGTGCTCAGAGAAGGCTCACACATTGTGTATTGTGTTTGCTTCCTCTGCTTTTCCACCAACAGCCTGCTGGAGAAGGTTGAACAGGAAACATGGCGCGAGACCGGCATTTCCTTTGTGACTTCAGTCACCCGCCTCATGGAACGCCTTCTTGACTACAGGTATCTACTCAGGCATCTGCCTGACCTCGTCTCTGGTGAGAATACTCTCCCCAGCAAGGACATCCCATGACCTTAAAATTGAGACCATGTATCTTTCATGGGGAGGGACTATTCTAGTGTTGGGTGGCAGCACCAGTCATTAGGAATCTGCTGATAGCCAAGGAGAGAGAGGGAGAGAGCCTTCTCCCGGAGTAAGCCAGGGCTTCCTGGGATCCCCCTCATATGTGGGCACATGTACCCAGGAGGCATCCCAGGGGCATGCAGCCATCTGACTTTCCATCCAGAAAGGTCAAGGCTCAGAGGAATGGGCACAGCAAGGGGGAGGAGAAAGTCTGTCTCCAGAGCAAAGCAGGGAACAACTGTAGGTCCTTAGTGCAGACCTTCCTCAGAGCCATATGGCAGATAGGCAGGGAAATGTCTCTTGGTACAGAAGTGTGACCCAAGAGGACTTTCCAGGGACCAGAAACCCCACTTTTCCATACCTCCATTCTTTGCCTAAAGTCTATTATTTCTGTCCCTTGGTTCTGGCCATGAGAAAATTAGAGGAAGCAGCCTGTGAGCTCAGAGATCTTTATGCTATGTTCAGTCTGAGAGTTCGTATGAAATTACTTTTTTCATGAAAGCCTGCCTTCTCAGTCCTATCATGGTTTTTGAATTAGTCCACAAGTGACAATGAAGCTACCACTGCATCCTTAGTTGTTCTTTGATCAGAGTTCAGGTGGTGGCTAAGAGTGCCTTTTGGAGCCTAGAGGAAGGTGATAAGGAATGAGGAGGTATGATAGAGGAAACCCAGCCCCAAGCAATAGTTTTTTGTTTTTTGGTTTTTTTAAATATACTTTTAGAACTTTATTTTTATTTTTATTTTGCTGGGAAAGATTCACCCTGAGCTAACATCTGTTGCCAATCTTCCTCTCTCTTTTTTTTTTTCTCCCCAAAGCCCCAGTACGTAGTTGTATATTCTACTTGTTAGCCCTTCTAGTTCTTATATGTGAGCCGCTTCCAAAGCACGGCTGCTGACAGATGAGTGGTGTGGTTCCAAACCCAGGAACCAAACCCCGGGCTGCCGAAGCAGAGCGAGCCAGACTTTAACCACTAGGCCATCAGGGCTGGTTCTCAAGCAAGTTTTTTTCTCTGTGCTACAAGATATGCAAATGCCAAGGGGGAGCGTTTTCAATGCATGGATCAGGAAATTAGAAAATTTAGGCCACCTCCAGTTGCTGCTGAAGAGAAGGTGCTGCTATGCCAAGACTTCTGCTATGCAGAAGACTCAGGTGTCCAATACGCTGGCCTGGATATGAAAATGGAATTCCTGAGAAATGTGCTCGCATCTTGAACAGCCCCTCTTCCTGTAGCACAGTTGTACTTGTGTGAACTACAGCCCATTTTTCTTGGGCCTTATGAGGTCACAGATGGCCTTTTGGGGGCCCCTTTTAGAACCAGAGACTCCTTTGTTCACACCACATTCCTAGCCTCTCTTATACCTGCTATCAGACAAGGAAGAGGGGTGGGCAAAACTCTGTACCTCCCCCTCACTGCAACATTTACTAAAGGTTGGACCTATTTGCTGTGGCCTACTAGAAAGAGTAGAAATTAATTTCTTAGGCTCCAAGGCCTAGTTCCAGCTGCTTGTTTGATTTCTCTACCTGCCTTGCACAAGCTACTCAAACTCATGGCCAAAACGAATTTCATTGTCCTCCATTTCTTGTCTCAATGATAGTTTCTACACAATAAAGTTCAGACTCCTTCACGTGGCATCAAAGGCCCTTCATAAACGGCCCTTTGCCCACCTCTCCAGGCCTATCTCCTGCCAGTCCCCAGTACCTATGCCCTGCATCCCAACCTCCCAGTGTTGCTTCTTGTTAGCATGAAAAAAACACCATGATGTTTATGATGGCTCTTATTTATTAAAAATATGCCATGTGCTTTGTGCTTTACAAACATTGTCTCTAATCCCATAAGCAGCCCTGAAAGATTATCCTTATTTTTACCAATGAGGAAACACCATTGGTAGAAGTGCCATTGCCAGGATTTGAAACCAGATCTATCTGACTCGAGAGCAATGCCCTATCTCCTCATTTATGCTGTCACCACTCGCATCCTTCCCTTCAGGCTACTCTACATGCTGCGTCCTCCCAAGAGAGGCCTTCCAACCCACCCCCATCAAGGAGGCTTTCCCAGCCAGGAGCTTACCTGGCTGGCTGTGCATACCTCTTGCAGAGCATGAGTCACTGTGGATGATGATCATTTGTCAACTTTCTGATTCATCCAACAGAGGAAAGCCAGCCCTTTGAGGTCAAGGACCTTGTCCTTACCTCCCTGGTCCCCTGCATGGAGCCTTGATGATCCCCTGGCAGGTGTGCAGTACATATTGATTGATTGGATGAACTTACTGGGAAGACCATGCAGGAACCAAGAAAGTCTCTTCTTCTACCCCAGTACAGTTTAGTTCAACAAGAACTTACTAAGAAAATAGTTGTTGAAAACTAAAACATATATACATTGATTAAACAATCAATAGGTTGTACTCCAGAATGACCTGAGCCTAGAGTGTGAGACTCAATTTTAGACTAGCTCAAACCTTAGGTACTCAGAGGAATAACTCTTCAACTTTTGTGTTAATATCTTCAACTTTTGTGTAAATCCCAGATACTCTGTGTCAGATATAAAGATGCTCATTGGTAGCAACTGTATTTCCCAGGTTAGGAAGCAAAGCCCTAGGAAGGTTTTCTTAATGCCCTGGAACATACAGGGACAGAGTGAGGGTTGCCAAGCCCTTGGGGCTCTAAGTGGAACCTCCACCTGGAAGAGTCAACTGGAGGTTATGGAGCCTTCCTTTCCCAGGCCCCACAGTCACACTGAGAGCTGCTTGGCCACTGGTCTTGGCCACCGCCAGCTCACTGCACACAGCCACAGCCAGATGCTTCAGAAGCCTCTTTCAGGAGAGTTTTCCCTGTTCATCCTCCAGAGAAAGAGTGAAAGAGGGCAATGGCTGGTGCCCAATTCAGAGGCTTTAAAAGGTGTCCTGTCTGTTGAATAGCCACACAGAAGTGATGCAAAGCCACACAGAAGAGAAGAGTTTGCTGTTAGCAGTTCATGGGAGAGGCAGTTGTGGAGCACAGAAGTGTGTAGGAATGCCCCTGGCATCACAGTGTTGAGGCCCGTGCTTTTCTGTTCAATTGATTTGGCTGTGAAGTTCTGGTTGTGGCCAAACAGAAGGTGATGGCTGGTAAATGTTTCAGATGCTTTCTAGCAAAAAAACAAACCATTAAATGCCAAAGTAGCTAGGTGAGATCTCACTGCCCTCCATGGGGCCAACTTAGTGGAGAGAGGGATGCCTCCTGCCACTTTGTGGGTTTCTTGGAACAAGTTGGCCATCTGGCCCTTAGGTTCACTCCTCTTCAAAAGTCACAGCAGTTTCCTGTCCCTGTTAGCCCTTAAAGGACAGGTTCTGCAGTGGCATGGTCAGGACCCATGTGTCTGGCTACAAAGGAACCAAATGCTTTATGAGGTGAATGTGCTGATAGGGCATACCTAGAGAGGAGGGCCTTAGTTCCAAACCCCACAGAGCTGCCAACTCTGATAGTTGCCCTCCACAGGAGGAAGGACACCTGGCTTTGCAGAATACCATGAGAGTGGTATGGATTTTCAGTATCCCTTTCTTTCAAAGAAGTCACCTGAAAGAAGTCATCTTTTTGTGTGCTGGGGTACAGCTTGGAAGGTGAGGATAACTGAGTTTGTCAAATGACCATCCAGAGGCTCAGTGACTTGGACTAGGGCTCCTGACTTCCAGCTGTGATGTTCTTCACTGGGCCCTGTGCCTGTCAGTGGAACAAAGCCAAGGCACACTCTCCACCTGACCCTAGTGGTCCTTAAAGCCCCCTGATGCAGCCTTTCCCCAGATCTGCTAACAACACAGCTGCACGAGGAACTATATCTTCTCCAGAGCAGTGTGGGGTGCCACAGAAGGAGACACAGCAATCAGATGGGACTGGCTGGCTGAACGTATAGGAGGCTTCTTGCTGGATTTACCAGTCTGGTTCTCATTCTCCTTCATTACCTTGTGCTGGGCCTCTGCTCTTTCCACAGGAGCTTGGCTGTGACCAGTTCCCTCTCTCCCTCAGGGAGGGATCCATTCTCAGTGTTCCCATTGTTCTGTGTCTCACAGGCCAGCCCTGGCCTCTCCTACACCCAACCCTTCTCAGCATGAATGCAGCTCAGCCCTATCTAAAGCTACCCCTAAATCAGAAAGAAGCTCCAAACCTGCTGCTTCTAGTTAGAGAGGTTCCAAAAACTAGTGCATGGGAAGAAGACCATTGGGAGAAAAGCCAATGAGGTGGTAAATGTGGCAGCCATGCCATGTTTGCTGTGGTCAAAGGGTCCCAAGCTAGATCCCCTGGAGTGGAGCATCTTGGCTTCTATTCAGCGCTATCCTACAAAATGAAACTTGTCCTTTAAGGAAAGCTCTGTGCCTTTCCTTTTGGTAACTTGAGGAGTCAGCCTTCCACCTTACTGACCTACTCTTCTGTGCTGAGGACAATGGTAGGTATCACTTAATGCCCTGATGTGGCTCTACACTCTGCCACCAGAACAAGGGGTTCAGTTGAACAGTGATCTTTGAATCCAAAGAGTGTGTCCAAAGCCCAGAGAGAGCTCACAGTACAGTCCTCATCTGTGGAAACAGTTCCTGTTGGAGAAGATCTTAATCTTGGATTTGGTCATACTTATGCCTCAGTCACACTGCAGTTCTGTGTGTTGTCCCAGAGACACCACCTTGTGCCATGGGATACTCATCTGTGCTTTCCCTTCCAGGGATTGCATGAAAGGAGAGGAGACAGAGAATAAGAAGATCGGCTGCACTGTTAACCTGATGGTGAGAGGACATGGGCTCTTCCTCCTATCTGCCTAGTAGAATGGTTTCTGTCCTGCGCTGTGATTGGCTTGGCCGTCCTACAATACATGGCTGTAAGCCTGAGAGTTTGAATCAGGACATCAGTTCTCTTACTGGTATCTTGGAGACCTACACCTCATCAGTCACATTACCACTTGGGAAAGGAATGAAATGAGATCTTTGGGCAGAGCTCTAACCTGGCCTCTTGGCAAGGTCCCACCAGCCCTGATGTACCCTAATTCCCAATCTGCTCTGATCCTCATTCTGCCCTAGCATCCTTCCTCCTCCTCCTCACTACTCAGGGCTCCCGCAGATCTGCCAGTGGTTCCACTCCCAGCAGGTGTGCCTCTGGCTGGTCTTTTGGCTGGTGCTGGCTGCCTCCATGGCCTGCCCTCTCCCTCCTACCCAGCACACCCAGGGCTTTGGGCAGCTGCCTGGAGCTCAGGTATGGCCTCCACAGGTGGCAGCCTCTCGCATCTTTATGTATATTTCCTTCTCTCTTACAGAACTTTTACAAATCTGAGATTAACAAAGAAGAGATGTATATCCGTTATATCCATAAGCTTTGTGACATGCATTTGCAGGCCGAAAACTACACAGGTGAGTGGGAGGGGGAGAGCCATGCCTCCCCATGAGGACAGACTAGACAAATATGCACAGCTGGCAGAGAAAGCCTCTGGGCTGGTGCCTGCCAGATCTTAGCAGATTCTTGGGGCCCTTGCTGCCCCCTCACTTCACTCCTTTCCCTCAACTCCTTTGTAACATGTGGTGGAGAGAAAGCAGGTAGAACTGCCAGTTGTGCCTTTGTGCCATGTCCTCTGCTGCCTGAGGCTGTAACACTCTCCTTGCCTCCTATCCACTCCCATCTGAGGCTTCAAGGGAGACTTCCAAATTCAGGTGTGCCAGGTTCAGAGTATCCTGAGCTCACTGTCACACCTCATGAGCAGAGCCTTTCTTAGGACCTTCACAGCTGGAGCTAAATGAGGCCATACACAGGAACATCTGCCTAACCCTGGGCCTTCTAGGACGTGCTGGCAGACCTCCCTAGCAGTGTAGGCTCTTCCCCTGTAACTGCACAGCAGCCCCACACTGAGCTCACAATGGAGAGTATGGAAAGTGTTCGTCTGACTTTCTGATGGGCTCTTTCATTGTATCTACAATTTAATACCTTACTAAGGCCTTTTCTAATAGAACAAATTTAAAAGCATTTCACTGTTCCTGTTACACTCTGTTTACTGAACCCCACTCTGAGTCAGGAGGGTGTGTGCATGAATGTGTATCCTGCTTGATAATCTTGTGTCATAGTTCCCCCAAAATAGCCACCTTCTTCACTGTGGTGACCAGCCAATAAATCTTAGCCCTTGGGCCATAGGACTTAGATTTGCATGATAGACCAGGAAATTCAAGTTATTCTTGTCCACAAACATTACTAGAATTAGATGGATTCATAGAAACATAGAATCCTCCTTCATTATCTCTAGATGTTAGAGAGTGTTTGGCGTAGATGCCACCTTTTCTGACAAGAGAGCTTGGCAAGAATTAAATCTGAAATGACTGGGCTGAATCTGCCACTCTCCACATCCACTTCCACCCATGATCTCAGCAACCGTCTGAGAGAGCAGCGAAATGACAGACTTTGATAAATTCCATGTATCAGTAGAGGCATTTACTAAACTCCTGGAGGACTGGGCCATGACTGAGAAGCTAGGTCAGGGATTTAGATAGAGAGAGGGTGCTGAGCCTTGTCTCTGGTTATCTCGGGAATGACATCTGAAAAGAATATAGGCAGGGAAAAAAAAGATTTCACATGGCTTTCAAAGCTCCAGAAGGAAGCCTTGAGTGCCTCAGGGGCTTTTCCCCAGAGAGAAAAGCCTTCCTGAATCCAGTGAGGAGGTGTGTGCATCCCTGGGCAGGAGGGTCCAATGACCAGAGCACAGGCAGAGAGGCAAGGATGAGGGGGAGCCTGGAGAGTGGCCACAGACAAGTGGGCCTGGCTAAAACTGGAAGTGGGTCACAAAATAATTAGAAATAAAATTCTTCATAGTCATGGGGAACAGGCTTGAGTAGGGCCTTGAAGTCCAGACAAAAACTAGAGCTAATTAACTTGCCAGTAAGAGATGCACACTAAAAATGAGCGAATAGAACAGGAAAGAGCAGACTGTAATGAGGACCCTGAGCAGTGACTGTAATTCAGTGTAACTCATTCCTTGGAATTTAGGAAGCCACAGTATTGAGCTACTGTTGTTTTATATAACTCTCTCTAAGTGTTCCACATATAGGGTAAGGTGTCACTGGGCCTCTGCCCTAGGTCCAGCATCAACCTCCAGGAATGGAGCTTCTGGCTCCAGACCTATCACACAATTACCACCATTCACACTCCTCCTCTCTCGTCCTTTTAGAAACAGTAGAGATGAAGAGAAGGGGTCATTCCCAGGGTTGTGCTGAGGTAAGAAAATGGAGCTGGAGGCATTGAGGCTGGCTTTGGGAAGGCTGAGAAAAGTCTTGGTCACTGCTCACCCCTAAGAGCCAGTTCTGATAAGCTTAGAAAGGAAGCTGTAGTCGGTTGAACAAAAAGGAACCCAAGAGCTCTCTCTGACGTGTCAGTGTCTCCCAAAGCAAGGCAACCTGTGCACAGACTCTCAGATAGACTCTCTGGGCCATACTTTATCTGGATCCCAGAACAGGTGATCAGGCCATGGGAGGAAGGTGTCTACTAGGATCTTTGGCTCCTTCATGCTGTGGTCAAGAGTTTTTGGCTGGGTGGGCAGCCCCTCTATCTCACTTTTGGTATCCAGTGTCCCTGACCTGGGTTGCACGTGCCTTGCCCTGGCATGCTGCTTAGCCCAGTCCCCTGCCCAAGGCTGCTCCTGGACCCCTGCAGAGAAGCCCCTGGACCTCTGTGTTGCCTCCCCCACAGAGGCTGCATTCACTCTTCTCCTCTACTGTGAGCTGCTACAGTGGGAGGAACGGCCACTGCGAGAATTCCTCCACTACCCATCTCAGACAGAGTGGCAGCGGAAAGAGGGACTGTGCCGCAAGATCATCCACTACTTCAATAAAGGCAAGGTAGGTGTCTTTAGGCAAGTCTTTCAGTCCTTCAGCTTCTGCTATAATGCATGGCATCTTGATGCTGTGGGGATGGCAGCAGCTGCAGATGGGGGTGATGTGCTGGTGTGCAGATGGATGGTGAGTGGGTAGATGCCCGTGTGTGCATCAGATTAGGAGGCAGCATGATTTTCTCTGGGGAAAAAAAGTAACAGCTTAATTCTGTGTCTTGAAAGCCAATTCCAGATTAGGGGTTAAGGGACAACCCCACATACCAGCTTTGCACATCTATAAATGCTAGTGCTCCTACAGCAGAAGCTTCTGGGCCCCCACTTATGTTTATTGACTTAAATAATTGATGTGACTTTCTAATCTGCCATAGAAGAAAATGAGTGGATTTTAACCATAGCCAAAGGAGGCCTGTACTGCCTCTTACTGGGACATGTTCTTGTCTTGGATTTCCCTTCCTCACAGCACAGCCTGGGCTTCTCTCACCGGGGTTATTCTCCATCAAACTCAATTCTTTGATGGCAGGATTGGCAGGCATTTGTCAGTATTGGTTCAGGCTTCCTTGGGGCTTCCCAGCCATCCTGCTCCCATTTCTGGGAGAGCTCCTTGTGGGACCCTGTGACCACCTACTTTTTGGTGTGGGCCATAAGTACGCTGAGATTGTGTAACTTGTTGAAGCTGTTTTTTCATTACTCAGCTTTGAGCATGTTTTAAAAAGCTGAAATAGGATCACTCAGGGAACTGTAGTGGCTAAGCCCCTGACTTGAATGGAAATTGGTTTTTAAAAATGAATTTTTCATCATAAAAAAGAAAGGTTTAAATGTTAATGATTTTTGCCCATAAATCAAAAAACATTCATCAGTTTTACATAACATTGGAGACTTCTGTGTTTGTTAAAAACATTCAGCCACACAGAGAATGCACTGGTAAGCAAGAACCTTTCCAAAACCCCAGGAGCTCTCATGTAACCTAGTCTAGAAAGGAGGCCCATGCTCAGCTCTCAGCCAGCCACATATGATTAATCCACAGTGCTGGCCCAAAGCCTCCTCTCCTTGCTGGTCCAGGGCTGGACTTAGGGCCCCATGCCAGCACACTTTTAGGGCTATCTTCCTGGCACCCAGCCCACTTGGAGCTGCAACTTACCCACATACCCAGCAAGCCCTCCCAGCTCAGAAGGAATGGCATAAGCATGGTAGAGCGTGCATGAGTGCTTTTAGTGTATTAGTTCTCTTCTCTTTCCATGGACACAGAATGCAGAGTGGAGTGTTATCCTAATCTGATTGAGCCTACTAGTGGGACATGTGAGCATTAATGGCACCCTCTTCATCCCACACTACAGTAGTAGTTAGGAAAGCTGTTTCAAAGCTTAGTATGGACAAGGAAATGAAATGCAGAACCTGCCTGAGTATTGTGGATAAGCAGGAAGGAGAGGATTGGGAGGCTCCAGAGGCCACCTTCTCAGGGATCTCCCACCCCTTCTAGCAACCTGCCTTTGCTGTGAATTGCTGAGGGAGCAAGTTCTGTGCTGAGTACAGATCATTCCGTGAGCCTTTTCATGAATTCATCCTCAAAGGGATGTTTATCAGATTCATTCTCTTGGGCTCATACAGAAGATCCAACTTTCTGTTTCTGTGCCTTAGCACCTGATGGAACCAGTGAATAGAGCTAACCGATTCTTGAAAACATTCAGGGTTCTTTTTAATGGTCCCAGAAAAGCAAAACGTGGTTGCTGCAGGAAAAGTGCTCCTGTAGGGTTCTTGACATGAGGAGAAGAGCTACCTTGGCAGCAGGAAGAGGGCAGGAAAAGGAGAAGACTCCAGGGAAGGGGCAGGTAAAGGGGTTCTAGCCTTCAGCACTGCCAGCGCACCCTGCCTCACAAACCAGGCCTTCCTAAATTTTCTTCCAGCCTCTCTGTTATCTTCTTAGACAACCAATCTCCTCTGGTCACATATTTATTTTCTGAGTACCCAGAAGGACTGAGTCAGAAGTTTACCTCATGACCATAGCCTAGCAATGAGCCATTCTCTCCAATGGTAAGGTGGTTAACCTAGGTATCTGCTCCAAGGTAAACTGGGCTTTGGTCCACAAAAGGTCAGCTCTCCCAGGCCAACAGGGAGAGAGGGACACTCCAAAGGGATCAGGTGTGGCAGAGTGGGAGTTGAAAGAAGGAAGGAGAGGTGTGAAGATGGGAGCTAGTCCTTCATCACAGGGCAGAGGGACCAGATAGGAAGGGAAGCTGGACAGAGTCCTCTGGCCCCTGTGTATCTGGTATACAGACCATGAGAACAAGACCAGTGTTCTCTGTGGGCCTGAGCTTGGGCTCTCCTGCCTGAGGGTTGCTATTGCCCACACTCCTTTGAGGGAATGACGAGTCTGTTGCTCCTAATATGTTGTGTGTAAACAGCAGTACAAAGACTGCCTGCCAGTCTGGAGTCCCAGGCCTTTGCCTTCCTTTCCAGTTTGATTAGCGTGAGCCCTAAGTCAGTGCAGCTTTTGCGCCATCCCTGCCAGGGGGCAACTAGGATTTCTAAAAGCACACATTTGCCAGAGCTGGTAGAAGTGATTAGATTTCAGACACTGGTAAAGAGTTTTAGAGTTGCTTTGCCTCCTGCCAGAAGGAAGGAGACCAAGGGAAAAGATGTAGATGGGGATGCATTGTACCTGCAGCACATTCCCTACCTGTGTTCGGAAGCAGCTCTCAAAGCCCCCAGTCCACCAATGTTCCAGCACAACCCCTCAAGGCTGGCAGAGGATCTTAAACCTCTTAGTCCTGGCTCACTCTAAAGATAAGTGGGGTCTTGGGGGAGGGCTTAGAGCCTCAAATTACAAATTAGGGCAGGGATGCCAGCAAGGCAGATGAGCATTGATCCTAGTAGGGGAGAAGACCTGCTTTACTGGGAGCTACTGTCGGCAGACAGAGAGCCTTTAGCCCTACGTGGGGCTCTCATCACCTAAATGAGCCATTCTCCTCGGGGTGCTCTTGGCAGGCTGGCCAGAAATCTGCACACAGCTCAGCTGCTTAGCCAGACCCTGTTGTGGGCCCTTGGCTGAAACCTGCCCAGGCAGCTCTGACATGTACTCCCTTGAAAGCTGTGATGTGGGGGTGCAAGAGGCTTTTTAGCTCACTGAGGCAGAGGCGTTGTATTGGGCAAGGAGTCAGGGTCTATTTAAAATTCTCTTTGGTTTGTTTCAATCTTTCTAATTGGTCCTGCAGTTTTAATCCATATGGAATTAATTTCTTCAAAGGATAGAAATAATATGCTCTTTTTGAGAAACACAGTCACAAACAAAATAGTATTGTCCTTCTCCTTAATGCTCTTTCAAATAGTATTTTCAAAAAATATAGTCCTTATTGTTTAAACATTCATACTGAAATATTTATGGGTGAAATTATATGATGTCTGAGATTTGCTTCAAAAACTACGGGGAGGAGTAAGTGGATGGAGTATGAATGATGCAAGACTGGCCATGAGTTGGTCATTGTTGAGGCTAGGTGATGAGTACCTAGGGGTTCATTCTTCTATTCTGTTTTTCTATATGCTTAAAATTTCCTATAATAAAAATTTTTATTAGTATTTAGAAGTTGAGGAGAAGAACCTGGCTAAAATATCAAGCAAACTGATGATTCCCAATCTAACCAAGAGAGAAAGCACTATATTAAAAAGAGAAGGAAATGAATAATATTGCCCCTTAATGAAGGCCACTGCAGCCCTCCTCAGGCACCTGTTAGATGGGCCTGTCACCATAACAGGAGCCACACCACAGAAACAGCCTGGGACCTGACTAGGCAAGGATCATCTGAAGCCTACTTTAAGATTTGAATCTTTCTGTAGAGGAAATCGGCAGGCCTACTACCAAGTCCTTGGGTAGCCACTTCCTGCTTGGTTTCCATACTTTTGTTTCTGAACTTAAATGATCTTAATTTAAAAGTCATTGTTTCCTTCATTAACTCGTTAAATAAATCTTTATTGAGTACCTGCTCACGCTTGGCACTGCTGTAGGCTCTGAGGATAAAGAAAATAAACAGGGTTCTTACCCTCATGCAGTTTGTCATCTAATTGAGACTAATACAACAAAAAAGTAAATACTTTTTTAAAATAAGATAACTTCAGAGTAATGAAACAGAGAATGGATGTGGAAGTGCCTGTCCTTGACAAGGTAGTCAGGGAAAGGCCTCTTAGAGGTGGAGACATTTGAGTAGAAACCTGAAAGCTGTGCCTTGAGCTAGAAAGCCACAGTGCTGTGTGTTGTGCTCCACAAATTGGTTTTGAGCGTATGTTCTTTGTGACATATGAGTTGCAGGAGGCCTTTTGTGGTGCTCTCTGATGTGTTTGATGTAGGGCTTGGGCATCCCAAGCATGCCCAAGGTGCTGAAGCCTTGTTCCTATTTCTGATGCAGAGCTGGGAGTTTGGGATCCCACTGTGCAGGGAGCTGGCATGTCAGTATGAGAGCCTCTACGATTATCAGAGCCTCAGCTGGATTCGGGTGAGCTTTGCCCCTTCCCCTACCCTAACCCTGACTGGAGGTGCCAGGACTCTCCTGGCATCAATTTCTGAGTGAGCATTCACTGCAGGCCCCGCCCTTGGTTTAGTGCTATGGACAGTACAGAAGCAGAAGTTAAGGTTCCTGCCTTCAAGATGCTTGCGGTCTGGCTGGGGAACAAAACACACACTTGATAAATGATTGTATGATCCAGACCCAAGGGCCACTGGTGCTTAAGGAAGGGGGAAGCAACATATGCAGAATAGGATGGGGGTTTCAAGGAGGAGGTAGCAGCTCGACTTCATGAAGAAGCTTTTCCTGAAATGATTTTGTTCAGGGATGCTTCATCTGAAAATTTTGTAAGATTTTTCCCTGTTTTGGCTTGTGGTCACTTTAAACACCTTGCTCTTACTCCTTTGTTGAAGCAAAGTATTCAAAAATTAAGCGAAATGCCCATGCACTTTGAAAGTCTCCACCAAATTTTTCCTGGTTGCTGGTGCCAGGTTGTGAATCATAACAGCTGCTGAGTTCATTGGCAAAGAGAGGTCAGCAATCTCAGCTCACCCTCCTCCTTTACCCTTGTCAATGTGGCTAGCTCTGCTGTGTGCCCTGATCCCAATTGAGATTTGGGCCTATATAGTAGGTGTGGTTCTCTAGCAGTGGCCCCTTGACTGGTCCTTGAAGGCCTCCGCTTCCTGGCAGGCTGGCTTGATTGAATGCATTACAGCTATCTTCCCAGTCAAAGTTTGGTGAGTTTTTCGGAGTCTGAAGCCAGGTCAGCCAAGACTAAAAAACTTACTGACCTTGGTAATGCCAGACATCATGGATATTAGTTCAACTTTTAAAATTTAAAATCTCCTAAATTGGAAATAGTACCAGTGATGCTGGCAGTTGAGCTTTCCTTACTCTATTAGCATCTTTAATCAGATAATAGATGAACAAGAGTAATGCAATTGGAATGATGCAAAATAGTGTTGAGAATTGCTGTTAGCCACGTAAAAGCAACACTATCCAGGGGTCAATTGATGTAATGATTATCAGTCAAAACCAGAAATCTCTGGAGAAAAAAAAGTCCACGTTAAACTTGTGCCCCTGAAAGTACAGGAAGCCTGGGTCTCTGTGGGGCCAGGTCCCCCCACTGGGAAGGACACTCAGAGCAGCCTCTCAGGACTGCAGTGGCCAGGCCTGTCCCCACCTCACCCTCAGATGACAATAGAGGAGGAGGGCTGCTTCTTCCATCATGCAGCTTCCTTGGGAGAGGCTGATCATGGCTAGGGGCTCACTCTTTATCTAGACTGAGTTGCCATGTTCTCTTTCCAAAAGACAATGTCTACTTGGGCCTAGAAGTACTTGCTTTGGACACCACTAGCACTCAAGTCAACCTGAAGGCAACTGCCTTTCTCATTCACAGAAAATGGAGGCCAGTTACTATGACAATATCATGGAGCAGCAGCGCCTGGAGCCTGAGTTCTTTCGGGTCGGCTTCTATGGCAGGAAGTTTCCTTTCTTCCTTCGGGTGAGTCCATTCAGATAGTCATAAGACCTTATGTCATATTTTACACATAATTCACTTATAACCTGTTCTTTTTTTTTTTTTTTACCTTTTTCCCTATTCTACTGAATACTTCTTTTTGAAGGACTGACCAGTCAACAAAAGGCATTTGGCTTTATTTGACCAAGCTGGCTGCCAAGTTTAGACTCTGTTTAACTCTGCTGTACTATTTTGTAGCTATCTGGAATGTATGAGGGTGATTTTCTTACTGAATCAACCAAGTTCCTTCAGGAAATGACCAGGGTCTGAGAATGTCCCATAGTAATATTTAGAAACCTTCCAACTTCTGCCTCCAGTGCCTAGAATCCTCCATTGTGACTCTTCTCAGCTAGACAGGACATCAGTACAGCCCTGACCTTGACAGCAAGCTGGCCTCTTGGGTTTTGTCATTTAAGGTTGATGGTTCTTCCCCCTGGCTGCACTGTAGGCTGTGCAGCCAGGATGGAGAACAGTTGATTTGAGAGAACCCGGAAGACAGTCCCCTTTGCTCCTGGGGCTTGTGAGAGCTGCCAAACATTGGATTTGGCTGTGGAAAGCCTTTGCTAGGCAGCCAGTTCTCTGGCTCAGGATCATGACAGCCATTTCTCTCCACCATTCCCTAGAAGGCTGAGCTGGGGTATAAATTGTGGAAAGAATGACTGAGCATAGACGTATTAACACTAGTTGAACAGTTGTGATTTTCTTCTTTATTCAGCACAACCCAGAGGCTCCATGAGGAGTCAGCCTGGGCTTTTGTAAGCTGTAGCCCATAGGTATTTATTGTTCTCAGATGACCCAAGTGAAGCCGTGCTAATGAAAGGGCCCTGGGACTGCAGTTAAGACCTAAGACTAGCTCTGATTGTCCCCAGTTCCAATATCTTACTAAAGTTCAGTGTCCACAAGTCTCAGTGAGAAGCTGGGCAAGTTCATAGGATCTCTTTGATATGTTTGGGATCCTGTCTTATTGGAGAAATTGCTTTAGCCAGTGAGCAATAATAAGCTTGGTATCACATCAAAGGGCAACTGGACTTAATGACTACTTTAAAAAAGCCAGTCTGCTAGCAACAGAATCCAGGCTAACCACAGTTTAGATGTAAGGCAGGTCAACTTGCACATTTCCTGAGGAGTAATCATTCTAGTCTAAAAGGAAAAATAATTTCTGTAGAAACTAATAACACTGACAGGGACAGCAAGCACACTCTGCCTAATTGTGATCCCCAGGAAGGCTCTAATTCTGTTCCACAGGAGTGTTTCAAATAGCAGAATGTAAATGAGTAGAGGACGTCCTTCACTCTCTAGGGATCATCCAACCCAGGCATTTCAGAAGTGGCATATTTGTTGCCCTCATCAACATAGATCATACCACACAGCAGTGGAGGTAGAGATCAGCAGAAGAGGAAGAAGGAATTGTATAAGAATTAGAAACCAAAAGCATCCTTAGAAAGTCCTCTGACAAACTAATGATTTCTTTCTCATTTTATCTTTGCAAATTGTTTTATCGTCATTTTATTTTTCTTGTTTAGTCCCACAATTTGTACATCATAAACCAGATTTTACTCCAAAACATCATTATTTTGGATATTATGAAATGAGGCCTTAGTGTCCCCCATTTCTGTCCCTGCCAAACAAGAGGTCTCCATCATAGTACAATCTGGCTTCCACCCCTCATGCTCATGTCACAGGACACATCGGTGTCTCACGGCTCTCAGAGCTTTCTGACAAGTAGGACCTGGCATAGAACCTGCATCTGAGCTACCCAAACAATGCTTTCAAGTGACACTCTGAATGTTCAAAAGTGGTTTCAAGGGTAATGGAGGAAGAAAAACGTGTGTTAGGAGCTGTTACCCATCAGTCTATCCCCATCTCCACACAAGGCGCAGTCCTTAGGAGCTATGTTTCAGGCATACAGATCTGCCTGGTCTAACCACGTGCTGCCTTCCCTTCCCTCAGCTGCTCAGTTTGTGCCAAATGGAATAAGTCCCAGTGGAGGTAGCTGTTTGCCTTGTAGATGGCAAGGACAAAGTGCAAAGCAGCAGCAGCCAGATCTGTCTTGTGTGGGGATGCTGAGGCTCTCACTTGAGCAAACTTGAAACCGACAACCAGCGTCAAGGTCAACACTATGTGCCTTCATCTTGCTGGGTCTTCTACAGAAGGCTGGGCTACTCCCTTACCTTCTCTGAACACATAGGCCATCTATTACTTTAGCTTTGTCAGCTTGGTTTCTCTGGACCATCTGCCTACCTCGCTTCACAAATGTGATTATCTGCTAATCTGCACAGAGACAGGAAAACATGTAGCCCTCCCTTCTTGGGGGAATTTATGTTTCTCTTCATTTGACCTCTGAACAGACACTGGTGAGGATTGTACATTTGTGCATAGACACAAAAGGACACATTCTTCACAATTACCTTCTTTGTCAGTTCTGCTTATCAATCAAGGGACTTAGAAATGTATCTGCTTTTTGACTGATCTATTCCACTGGAGAGGCCAGCCTACTCCTCCTGACCTTGACTTCCCTTCTGGTGTTGCCATTCCATTCTGATCCATCTGGACATGTGGCCCAGCCTTAGCTGAGTTCTCCCATAGTAAGAGGGGAAGTGAAAAGGGAGAAGAAATCCTATTACAAAAAGGCTGAGGTCCTCCAAGGCCTGGCCTGTGATCATCCCTGTACAGGGAAGCATAGGCTGGCCCTGTGGAACTTCCTTCTCTCTCCTCCTCTGAAGGTATGCCAAGAGGGACTGCCAATGCTTGATACCACTTTGTCAAAGGGGATCTGGTGAGGCAGCTGGATGGGCAGACAGATGTCACCAGAGGGTTTCAGAGGAACCTCCTCCAACCACTCTCTTGACCAGCTGTGTGAGGTAGACAAAGCAGCAGGGTTGAGGGTGCCTTGTCATGACTTCAGTCCACAGGGAGAAAAACTGAGACCTAACCCAAACCAAATATGATATAACACAAGGTTTTACAAATATTATTTAGTATGATACCAATTTGTTCTGCTGACACATTTGCAAAAGAATTGCTACAGTAATTAATCACTGAATACCTACTGGGTGCTGGGCAACGTTTAGACTGTTTCTCCCAGCTGACAAAAGGGACCCTTGAAAAGCACAAGCCTGATATCCCCCCTTTTTAAAATTATTTGGTGGCATGCATAGCAGTCACACCTTGGCACACACCTGCAAGCCTCTTCAGTCACCCTCCCACCAGTTCTCCACTATGCACCTTCCGTCCAGCTGCACCTTTTCCTATCTTGGCTGTTGTCCCTTGGTTGTCACTGTACCCACATAGATTGCCCTTCCCCACTCCTCTCTACCAAGCTAACCCAGGTGGACCTTTCAGGACTCTTTTTCAGGCATGGCTTTTTCCAAAATCCCGTCTCCTACCTTGCACCCCTTCCTGGGTAAGGTGCCCTCCCTCCTCCAAGCTTCTGCAGCCTGTGCCCTGCCCCCAGGGCTGCCACATCACAATGCAATTCTCCCTTCTTCTGTCCCTCTCCCTTCTTGACCATCATTTCCCTTAGGACAGGGACTGAGTGCTGTGCCTCATGCCTGCCACAGGGGCTCCTAGGACATATTTGTGAAATGAGTAACTACTGACACCCCTGTGGAGGTGAGGGGCTACAGGCAAGGCATAGAGTGTGCTCTCATGTTTGCGGCAGAACAAAGAATATGTATGCCGTGGCCACGACTACGAGAGGCTGGAGGCCTTCCAGCAGAGGATGCTCAGCGAGTTCCCACAGGCCGTCGCCATGCAGCACCCCAACCACCCTGACGACACCATCCTGCAGTGTGATGCTCAGTGTATCTTTCAACACTTGGTGGGGGAAGGAGGGCTGGGGCCCGGGGAGGTGAGGCCCACCCAGTCAGCTGCCTCTCTGCCATGTTGTTGCCTTACAGGCTAGGTTACCAGTAAGTCCTGAACCAGAGTATATCCTCATCACTAAGCCCACACTTAGTAGAGCACTCGTGCCTCACAGAGGAGGCTGTGGCCTGCCTTTAGCCATGGGGCCCTAGTCATCAGCAGGGCTTCAGGGGGACCTTTATCCCTCAGGCTGGCTGCTACCAGCACCTTAGTGCCCACCCTGCCCTGTAAGGGGCCTGTCTAGGCAGCCAGGAACAATCACTGTACAGGGTGATTTGAGCTCCTACCAGGACTCTTGCCATAGGAGTACTACCAGTTCTGTGCCCTGTTCCACTCCCATGTGCATCTGTTATAATCTCTCATCTTTATCAGGAGGACTGAGGAAGAGCCCCAGGGATGGGGGCAGAGGGAGTGGGGAAAGAGATGTGGGGAGCGCCTGTGGTCTTGGTGGCACTTGGAAGTCTGAATGCAAACACTGGCCTGCCCCTCATCCCCCTCACATGGCTTCCTTGGAAGCCTCATGACAGTTGCCATGACTGTGTCAGGCTTATTCCAGAGAGAGGAGGGCAGGTGGACTACCGTACATTATCTCCCCACAAAGACCCCAAAGAGTATTTTATTAAAAGGTTGTTTTGCAGGGCCGGCCTGGTGGCGTAGTGGTTAAGTTCGTGCACTCCACTTCGGCGGCCCAGGGTTCGCAGGTTCGGATCCCAGGCATGGACCTACGCTCCACTTATCAAGCCATGCTGTGGTAGGCATCCCACATACAAAGTAGAGGAAGATGGGCGTGGATGTTAGCCCAGGGCCAGTCTTCCTCAACAAAAAGAGGAGGATTGGCAACAGATCTTAGCTCAGGGCTAATCCTCCTCACCAAAAAATAAAAAGGTTGTTTTGCAGTAAATACAGTTTACCTTCAGTGGGCAGGCCCAGGCCCTTGCAGCTTTCTCACTCCTGAGGGGTGGGCACCTGCATTCTCCTGACACCTTTCCCCTTCTTTATTAAAGGGGCACTGGAGAACACTTGGCTGTTGACGTCTCACCTTGGCTGAGTGCTCAGGAGACTCACTGCTGTAGCAGGGAGGGGTGCAGATAGGGAGATTTGGTCTGTGTGGATCTGATCTGCCCCTTGAGATGCTGCTGCTGCTGGTAGGGAACTGGGGTGACTGTGCTCTTCTCTCCTTTGAGGGGATGACAGGGGTCGGCCACTCAGGTCCATCTCTCTGGCAAGTCTGGGTTTCCCCTTCACTTCCTACCCAGACTTGCAGATCTATGCAGTGACGCCCATTCCAGATTATGTGGATGTCCTACAGATGGATAGGGTCCCGGATCGCGTCAAGAGCTTCTACCGTGTCAACAATGTGAGGAAGTTCCGGTATGACAGGCCTTTTCACAAAGGCCCCAAGGACAAGGAGAATGAATTCAAGGTGAACAAATCTAGGAAAGCAGGGGCAGGGCATATAGCAAGGCCAGGGGCAAGCCCTGCTTTCTTGGGAACTTGTTACTGTCTCATCCTTCCAGCAGGCTGGGTGTGGCAAAAATTGCTTAATGGCCTGTACCTGCCTGTGCCCTCCCTGCAGAGCCTATGGATCGAGCGTACCACGCTGACCCTGACCCACAGCTTGCCCGGCATCTCTCGGTGGTTTGAAGTGGAGCGGAGGGAACTGGTGAGACACGTTTTAGATGGGGCTGATCTTCAGAGCTGCTCCCTCAGCCCTGGCTTTTGGGACCTTCTCTAAGGAGCGAAGAAAGAAAGCAAGCTTTCGTCACCTGCCTGGCCTAGGCTCCCACAGGCCAATCCTGTGCTGGGGGCTTTGTACACCTCTCATTTAAACTTCACAACACCCTTATGTGGCAGATGTTTTTAATCTCCCAGTTTATGAAAGCGGAAACTGCTCTCTGAGGTTCAGGAAGCCAGAGCTCTCTGACTTCAGAACTGGTGCTGTTCACTTCTAAGTGCCTACAAATCAGAAGAGAACATTAGAAAGGTCCCGGGGAGTCTCAAATCCACAGGAACAAGGGCGGGGAATCAGCATCCCAGGTCTTAGATCCCTGCTGTCAGGACCGTGATGAGGGAGGGGTTATCACTGTGCCTGGGATGACACTGTGTGCTGTGTGCCCCCCAGGTGGAGGTGAGCCCTCTGGAGAATGCCATCCAAGTGGTTGAGAATAAGAACCAGGAGCTGCGGGCCCTGATCAGCCAGTATCAACACAAGCAGGTGCACGGCAACATCAACCTGCTCAGCATGTGCCTGAATGGCGTCATTGATGCAGCAGTTAATGGAGGCATTGCACGCTACCAAGAGGTGAGATAGGGCCCTGGACCAAACCCACACAGGCAGCCTGGCTGGGAAGGTGGTTCTCAGTCTCCTCTTGAGATTCCAGCCTCATAGGGCAACCTTCCCAGCTGGGCCTCTCCTGGCTGTGCCTTGGATGACTGAGGATGGTTCTGGGATGAGGCTTTAAGCTCCCTCTTTCTGTGGCACAGCTCTGTGGTAAGGCCTTTTCTTCCTTTTTATTCTCTGAACTCTGACAGATGGGTAATCCATCTGATTATAAAAGGATGTTAAGTGGCCTCCGGGAGGAGCCCTGGAATCCAGCACTTCATAAGAAATGAGTTGTGGGCAAGAGACTAGACACCCTGGCCACTGTCTCTGCCTGCCCCACTGGCTCTGGCCACTGGCTCTGCCTGTCCTACCCAGGCCATCTACGCTCCATGAGGGTCTGGGACCAGCATCCAGGCTTAGGTGACTTGGCCACCATCAGTCCTTATTAGATACAAAAATAAACACCTGTGATTGCAGGAGGTTCAAGCAGGCCAGGCTAGAGGTGTGTTGGTGTGTGTACCTGTGAGGAGGCAGCCTGGCTGCCTGTCAGGTGGCACCTTCACACTCAAGCTTCCTGGGCCCCACTAAGTAGTAGTCCTGGGAAGAGTCTTCCTGACTTGGCCTTTCCTTTCACAGGCCTTCTTTGACAAAGATTATATCACCAAGCACCCAGGAGATGCTGAGAAGATCACCCAGCTCAAGGAGCTTATGCAGGAGCAGGTATGTCTTGCAGGGCTTGAAGGCCAGTGGCCAGGAGGGAAAGGCTATGCATAATAGCATGGCTGCAGTTCTCAAGGGCTGCTCCCTGGCTAACAGAGTGGCCTTGTCTGTCACTCTAATAGGTCCATATCCTTGGAGTTGGACTGGCAGTTCATGAGAAGTTCGTGCACCCAGAAATGCGCCCTCTGCATAAGAAACTGATAGATCAGTTCCAAATGATGCGGGCCAGTCTCTACCACGTAAGCTGATCCCTGTCCTGCTTCTACTGCAGTAGAAGCAAGTGTCACTTCCTCCAGACCTGTGCAACAAGCCAAAGGAAAGGTGGGGGAGAGGGAAGGAGAATGTGAAGGAAAAGCTATCCCTACCACAGAGGGGCAGAAGGCAGAGATGGGTGCTCTATCCAGGGGAAGGATGCCTAGGATCCCCTCTTTCACTCCCTCACTAAGGAGAAGTCAGATTGAAGGGCAAAGAATGCTTTTTCAAGCCACTGTGCTGGTGAAGAGAGGTTTTCAAATGAGTAAGAAAAGAGCTGAAGTATATGGCCCACATATAGGGGTCTCTTTGGAGATATTTTTCATCCCAAGAACCTGCAGAGCTAAGGCATAGCCTGAGCCAGCCCTCTCTGATCTCCCACCTTCTCTCTCCCTTCCCATCTTAGTAACCTCTCCTCCCTCTTTCTGACTCTTTTCCTTCTCTTTACCCTTCCCCTCTGGCTCCCTTCCTTTCCTGCCTCCTTCTTTCTCTAACATGTCTGGTGAGCCAGACTCACATCTGAGAAATCCTAGGGCAGGCAGTATTTTCATGCTCTTAGAGGAGTCAGGCAGGTTCTGGGGCTGGCTCAGGCCCTGGAAGGTCTCCCTGACTCTGGCCTGGCTCTTAGGCCTCCACTGCAGGATTTGGCCCAAGGACTCATGCACACAAGCAGAAGCAGGCCTGTGTTCCAGGACTAGTTTCCCTTCGGGGGTCTTAGAGGGAATTCTGGCTGGCTGAGAATAGGATTCAGGTGGTCTTGAGCTCCCTGTTCACATACCCTCACCCCATTTTCAATCATGGGGCTGACTCCAAGTGTTTTCTAGAGAAACTTACCTGTTAAACAGGCTGCCTGCCAGATCTCAAAGGTTGTGAGCCCAGTTACCTGCTGTTCTCTTCTCATTACCCAGGACCACTAGATAGAAGTGGCAGGGAGGCAAATAGAGCTGTTTGGTGTGGGGCAAGGCCATCATGGACAAGAAGTTCCCCTTTAGGGATGACCACTGGCCACAAAGGCCCTGGGGAGGCTGGACCACTCAGACTCAGTGGGCCTGGTCTGTTGGAGTTGACGTGCTGTGTTTTGGGATGCTGGAGGGTTCTGGTCATTTCAGTCCCTCCAGGCCCCCACTGCAAGTCTCAGCCAGTTCCTGCACAAGTGTGGACAGCATGAAATGTAAAAAGAGAAAAAGAAGCTTGTCTGTCATTTGAGAAGTGGGCACATTTTCCAGAGGAAAGCCCATAGTGCCTGAAATTTCTCCTTTCTGTGATGATTTCCCCATGGCATTTGAATCTGAATCTGAATCTGAAGGGTATTCCATTACCTCTCATTCTACTTTGTCTCCTGCCAGTGTGGCTGCTCTCTGCTGTGTACAAACTTCCCCATCACAGCAGGTGACCCAGGCAAGCTAGAACCTGGCCACTGGGGGATTCTCTGCCATGCAGGCTGTCAGGTCACTGCAGCAAAAAGCACAAAATGCTCCCTGGCTTTCCCACTCTTGGGGTTAGGAGAGTCAGAGTCTCCAGGACACACATGGAGGTGTCCTCTCCAGCTGTGGAAGCACATTTCAGCCTTCTGTATCCTTTGGAAGAGGGCTGGAAAACCTGCTGCTTCTTTAGGCCAAGCTCAGAAACATCCCCAGTGGACTTAGGGTCCACAGATTGTGAAGGACTTAAGGAAACCTGGACAGTTGTGCTTTGTTTCCTCAGAGTTGCAAATAGGGACATGAACCAATGTGCTGTCACCCAAGAGGGTTTGGGATCAAAAATTTCTGCCAAGATATCTTCATACTTAATAAGAATTTAATTATGCTAAAATAGAACTGTACTGTTTTTCAGTTACTTACATCAGGATTTTGTGTCCTATTTCCCATAGACTGTGTGACATACAACTTAACCCAGGTCACAAAGAGCTGGGTCATTTAGCAATCCAATAAAACCCAACCCCAGTCCTTATGTAAGAAGTGCCCACTGACTGACCACTAATATTCAGCTCTTTCTCCCCTGCTTCCCAGCTCTTGTTCTACTTATTCTGTAGTGAGAAAGCCTGTTAACACACTCCTATGGACTCAGACCAACATCAGACTATTCCAGATGGGTTCTGTTAAAGGGGTCAAGCTAGGGCCTCATAGCCTCTGGTCTAGGCTCCAGTGTAGTTAGGAGGGTGTTTTAGTCATGAAGAAGTCGTTGCCCAAAAGAAGTCAGCAGTTCAGGCTCAGTCAACAGTATACAATTCTTTTTTTCCCTTTTACATTTCTCCCACTAGCCTGCTCTTCCCTCTCACCCCTTAATTACGTATTTATTCTTTACTCTCTGGTGAAGGGAGCATTCATTTCTCAACAGGAGTTTCCAGGTTTGGACAAGCTAAGTCCTGCATGTTCAGGCATGAGCACCCCACGGGGAAATGTCCTAGCATCCCATAGCCCCATGAGCCCCGAGAGCATCAAGATGACCCACCGGCACAGGTACGGCCTTAAGGCTGGGGAGGGTCCCCTCCACAGAGGTAAGTCTGAATGTCAAGGGTCAGAGCAAAGAAGTCCAAAATAGTGCTTGTATGTACTCACTCACATGCCCTCTTCTCCATAAATACGGCAAACACACAGCTCCTGACACAGGACCCATGCTCTGCATCCAGTCCATCACTCTCCAGGGTAATGGGAGCATATACATGGTATTGTGGGAATACGGAGGAAGGGGCATTTGGAGTAAGTCCTGAAGGATAAATAGAAGTTTGCTAAACAGAAAAGAGGGGGTTAGGAGGGTGATGGAGCAAGATCCAGGCAAAGTGACTGACATGTGCAGATGCCTCAAGATGTGAACAAGTCAGCCTGGTCAGCACTACAAGTAGAACCAAGTGGCTGGAGTGCAGGATTCCAGGTCATGGAAGTGGTCCAGGACCGGCTCTGAATGGGCGTTGTCCATTCAGGCCTTTGGACTTGATCCCAAGGGTAATGAAGATCACCAGTCGGTTTTAAGGAAGAGAACAACATGGTGATGTGGACATCAGGGCTGCTCTGAACTCAGAAGTCCTGGTCTGCCTGGGCTCAAGTGAGGATGCTCAAAGTCTCCAGGGCAGGAAAGCCAGGCCAGGGGAAGAGCCAGTGAGAGGAGCCCCTCACTTGGGTTTGTTTTCCAGTGTGAGCTGCAAGTCAGCACAGAGTGAGCTCTCAGCAAATGAGAAGGAATGAATGAATGAGGGCCTGCCTAGTATTGATAGAGGAGAGCTGTTGGCAAGCCTCTGGCCACAGATGTGGAAGGAATCCAACAGATGGTTCACAGCCAGCTATTTTCATAGCTTCCCCCTACCAGGAAGACACCTAGGAGCAGATCCCAGTGGGGGCTGGGCACTGGCTCAGATTAATACCCCATAGCAAGGGGGACCAGAGATTCTTGACCTGATTCAGCATCTCTCTCTTAATTCCTCCTAATTGAGAAACTGGTGATGTCGTCAGACTGAGTATCCATAAACAATTTAACTCTAAGTAGAGGCTATGCCAGCCTACCATTGGCCCTCCCAGACCAGCAGCAGGGTGGGGTTCAGGATTGCTGCAGGCCTCAGATAGGTATGAGCATTAGCTGTAGAACCCTCCAAGCCAGTGGTGGCTGAGGCTGGAGATGACTGTTTCACACACCCCTTTCTACTGTCTGCCCACCGCCTAGCATGGTTTCTTACCTCCTCCCTATTTCCAACTCTTGTTCACAGCCCCATGAACTTGATGGGCACAGGCCGCCATTCATCATCGTCTCTTTCCTCACATGCGTCTAGTGAAGCGGGAAACATGGTGATGCTGGGCGACAGCTCCATGGGCGAGGCTCCCGAGGACCTTTACCACCACATGCAGGTACCAGAGCTGTCCAGTGAGAATGGGCCAGGGCACTGTACCTGGAGGACTCACCTCTCTGCTGGCTGGTCTGATATGAGGGCTGGCAACTCTGCCTAGTTCCCCAGTTCTTGAATTCAGAACATCCAGAGCTAGCAAAACTGCCTTCCCTCTACATCATCCCATGTCATAGTTCCCAGGCCAGCTTCCCGAGAATTAAATCCAGCTTCAGTCTTGGCTGCTCATAGAGATCTTGTGGGAAAGATCCTCTGCCAAATTGCCCTCCTGCCTCTGGCATTCCTGTTGGCTAAATCCTGCTTCCTCCATGGGCACCATCACTAGAGCCAACTCAACAGCCCTGCTCCGTGGGTGGTGTGGGTGACCCTTAGTGCTGACCATCAGCCTGGCTTCCATCAGGGCCCAGGGTACAGCATCATACACTGGGTCTGGGCACCTCATGGCATGAAGATGCCAACTCTGGGCCGGTCCTACAATCCTGGCCATTCAGACCTCTATCCTGCTGATTTTTCTCCTTTTGCAGCTCGCATATCCCAATCCCAGGTACCAGGGCTCAGTCACCAACGTCTCTGTTCTGTCCTCGTCCCAGGCAAGCCCTTCTTCCTCCAGCCTGAGTTCCACTCACTCAGCACCATCCCAGATGATTACCTCTGCCCCTTCCAGTGCCCGAGGTAAGGATGGCAGAGTGCTGCTTGCGGAAGGGAGAGAAGAGGGCCTCATGAGCCTCACTGGACCTCCTCTCCTCTGTGGCTGTGTCTTTGAAAGCGGCCCTGTGACTGAGAGAATGCTCACCTGTGCTTTCAGCACTAAGGACTTGGGGATCCTACCTCCAGCTCTCTCTCTCTCTGGCTGGCTTCAGACCCTGCTGTGAGCACTTGTGGCAGGTGTGCTGCCTCTAAGGTCACCAGCCATCTCATCTCTACCTCAGTTAAGGGGGCATACAGCCTAGGAGAAAACTCAGTTCTTTTCCATTGAAATATCTGAAGAATAAAGGTCAAAGTTAAGGCAAAAGTGAGTCTTGTCTTGAGGAATCAAGCATGATGACAAAGTACGAAAATTAAATTTGAAGGCTAAAATTAAAATGGGACATGTTATTCTAAAACAGTAACAACAACCAAAAAAACTTTCTTCAGGTGGGAAAGGCTCAATCAAGAGAGATGGCTCGATAAAAATGCTATTTACTTTGCTTTGAATAATTGGATAAATCTTGTTCTCTGAGAACCAGCATCTTTTACACATTCTGATCCTTGTTCCTACATTAAAATTTGATTCTCTATCCTTTTAGATAGGAATCATTTGCAGTGGAATGGAAATTAGCTGTGGTAACTAAGATCTAGTGCTTCCCAGGTTTGGCTGTGCAGGATAGTAACAGAAGAGAGTAGTCTGAGCTTGCCAGGCAGTCACTGGCTGTTGCTTCCAGGCTTAAGAGGGCTGGAGTCTCTTTATTGTTCTCATTATTATGAAGACAAAGAAATAGCACAAATTTATGACATGGAGAGTCATTAAGGAAAAAACTCTTCAAAGCATGCAAACCTCTAAGGCCCACGATAGGAGTGATAAAAAGAACAGGGACAAAGTGATGGAGAGATGCAGCGGCCAACCAGGAAGAGCCTCAGCAGACGTCAGAGGGGGATAAGGTTGCAACAGGTGCAGCCAGACTTTCACCTGAAGCATCCAGCCCAACCCCTCATTTCCTGTGGGGGAAACAAGGCCAGTGAGAGGGGCTTAAGGCCGTCCAACCAGTTCATGGCCAAGCTGAATTTCAAGTACAAGTCTTTACACCCTCCAGCCCTCAGTCTGATGCCCATTCCACTTCTGTGATTGCCTTCCTAACATGGCCTATGGCACTCAGAAAAGGGGAGCCAGCATTTGGAAGCAAGCATTTCTAGTGTTAAAGAAAAATGAACCAACAAAGGGGTACTTGTTGAAGATCTGTCCATATGTGAAACCTGCAAACAGAAAGAAGGAACAGTGATTTGTTTTATAAAGAAGGTACTTTCAAAGATGGCTTTGGGAATAAAAAAAAGAAGGGAACCCTGAGAAATTAGCCACGAATACTATAGTGGAGGTCAGCATTTGCAGTGTCTTAAGGTAAATGCTCCTGAACAGAGGTACAGAAACAGATTTTGTAATCTGATCTGTTGTGTGGGTTTTTTTCCTAACCTGAACACTCTCTAAGATATACTCAGCCATATCTAAGTCTTTATCTGGGTATTCTTGCTAAAGACAGATCTCTGAACCATGGTTGTTAATAAAAAACAGAAGGCAGCATGGGGCTGGCCCGGTGGCACAGTCTTTTGGTTCTCGCTTTGGCAGCCCAGGGTTCGCAGGTTCAGATCCCAGGCACCTGCCAACACACTGCTTGTCAGCCATGCCATAGCAGCGTCCCATATAAAGTAGAAGAAGATGGGCATGGATGTTAGCCCAGGGCCAGTCTTCCTCAGCAAAAAGAGGAGGATTGGCAGCAGATGTTAGCTCAGGGCTGGTCTTCCTCACAAAAAAATTAATAAATAAATTTTTTAAAAATGAAAAAAAAACAAAAGGCAGCAAAGGATGAACATTTTAACTCAGTTCCATTCTGACATTGTCAGATACTTCCTCTAGGCTCTGCCTGGTACTCAGTGCCCTGGAGAGAACAGAGATGCGAGGGACCTCATAGGCTGGCTCTTGCCACCTTTGTCCTTTCAGCTAACTAACTAATGTTCTCTATTCACTCATCAAGCTTTTGTGAGTGCTTGCTGAGGAATCTGCATGGTTCTTGCATCATCAGAGTTGAATAGAAAGAAATTATTTTCTCCCTGTTTGGAAGTAATCCCTCTTTATTTCATACAGCTTGGTTTTCTATTGCCTCATAATACCCCCCCCCCCCACTGAAAACTTAGTAGCTTAAAACAACAATTTATTATCATCTCTCACGGTTCTCTGGGTTAACAGGGCTCACTGACTGATTCTCACTTACATTCTTTCATGAGCTTGCAGTCAGATGTCACCTGGGGCTGGAATCATCTAGTTCAACTAGGCTAGACATCCAAGATGGCTCACTCACATGGCTGACAGTTGATAGTGGCTGTCAGCTGGGAGCTCAGCTGAGGCTGTCAACCTGAATCCCTACACATGGCCTCCCTGTGGCTTGGGCTTCTCACATCATGCAGCTGATTTTCCCCAAAGCAAGCATTCCAAGAGACCCAGGCAGAAGCTGCAAGGATTCTTATTACCCAGTCTTGGAAATCCCAGAATGACCCTTTTGCCACATTTTGTTGGCTACTCAAGTCATTAAGGCCAACCCAGATACCAGGGTGGGGAATGAGACTCCCCACGTTATGATGTGAGGAGTGGCATGTGTGTTTTGGGAGGGAAGGCATTGATGGTTGCCGTCTCTGGAGAGAAGCTATCACAATGGCCAAATTCCAGGTTAACGTATAGAGAAAGGCTGATAGAAGCCCCTTCCCTTCCTGGAGTAGACATTAAATACACTGGTGGCCTTCCTCACCATGCCCATTGACACACTCTGCTGTGGTCTTTGTTGTTTTGGAAACCTTCAAGATAAATGGCGTGCAAGGCACAGTCTAAACTCTTGTAAGTCGGCAGCTCCTCCTGGTGGTCAAAAGACGGATCAGGGCTAGGAAACTTGGGGCTTGTGATCTATCCTAAAATAATTTAGTCATGCTGGGACTTGGCAGGCCTGGGATTTACCAGACTACAACTCAAGTAGCTCAGAAGTCCTGTGACATGAAAGCCCTTGTGGTGATTAAATGTTTTCATGAAAAGTAACCATCACTCTTTCCTACCATGGGATTAGCTGCCCAGGATAGAGGGAAGTGAGATGGTAGAATTGGAAAATTTAGTGGGTAGCACAGACCACCCCTTTGTTATAGCACCAGAGGGCCTTCCATAACAGATACAAATCCTCAGTGGAGCCTCAGGGGCCTGCAGGCTGCTGTCCCTCCATCCTAGCTCCCCACTGTGTATCAAGATATTGGGTACGTAGATCTGAGGTTGGTCTGGTGAACCAGGCTGTGAGCTCTGTGAAGTCAGGGATCATGGCCAGCCTAAGCAAGGCAGTATGCCATGTTCCAACTGCATGCCTGGTATGGAATGGGTAATTCGGTATGAGTTTGATGTAACTGAGTGTGTGTAAAGGTGCTGTGCCTCTTTCTGTGCATGCTAAGTGGAGGGTAGCCCCATCCAGAGCTGTGACTTGCAGGGCTCAGGGAGCATCTGGAGTTTCTTGCTGGGAAGGCACTATAGAAATCACTGGGATTAGGAGCTCTTTTCCTTTTTACTTTACACAGTCATTCTCTTGATGTTACCTCAGAGCAAAAGTTCTAAAAGAAAACATTGAAATCAGTAAAGAAAATCACCAAGTAGCAATTCAGGCCTAGTTTTTCAAGAAAGCATACTTGACTCCTTTCCTTACCAATGAAGGATATTTTTAAGACTAGGTCTTAAAACTGGCCCTAAGGTTCTACAAACAGGATCGCTCGGACCAGCTGTGGAATAAGTTTACATAAATAATAATTGCGTTATAGGTTTTTCTTATACTGACCTCTTTAAGGTATTTAAGCCTTATCTTCTTGGACTACAATGAGTCCCAGAAGAATCTCTCAAGGACTCCTGGGCAAGCTGGCTGCAGAATACCTTTTTAGTTGTGCCCTGATAGAGCCTGAACTGCACACTCAAAAGAAGGCCCCAGAGACCCTGGGTTTCAGGGACACAGAGCCTCCAGAGCTGCAAGTTCACCTCTCAGATGGAGCCCAGCTTCACACCACAGAGAAAGGTTTCAACTACTTGAGCCAGCCAGAGGCTGCCAGTACACAAGTAGGGGCCACTAGGGTTCATGTGATCCTTCCGTGAGGGGTCCAAAAGACCCCACTAGTTTCTCATGGACAATCTGGTGTCTGGTACAATGAGTGGTGCCCATTTGGAGGGCCTTCCAAATTATCCATTCCCGAGGAAAGCCAGCAAGTTATTCTCACTCATTCTGTGGAAGGTCCCCTTGAGGCCCATGGCTTGACAGGTTCCTGGGCCCGTAGCTATGGCCTGCATCAATGGGGACTGGGCTGTACCACACGTGGCGTGGTCTGGCCTCCATAAGAACTCTTCAGGCCAGAGGAGGTCACTGCAGAGGCCTAAAAGAGAACAACATGAATCAATTTAACTCAAGAGCCTGGATTAAAGAGCCACAACTCCCAGACTAGTTCCATGACCCCCGAGTTCACTGAAGGGCAAGTTCACTGAAGAGTGAGAAACCCTGTAGCACCAGCTGTGTACAGGGCCTTGGGCCCCTAGCCTGTTAGGTTCTAGGGTTGCAGTAGGACGGCCAGGAAGATAGAGGCCAGATGCTGGGGGACCTGGAATCTGGGAGGGAGAAGCCTCTGGGAAAAGGTGGTAGGGGGCCAGCTGAGAACAAGGCCAGTGGTGTCTGGAGAAGGTAAGTGTGTGAAGACACAGTGTCAAGTAAGAACTGTGCCACTATGTTATCTGAGTGTCTCTGTCTCTGTGATGGCTGCATTGCAAGCTGGCCTGTGCCCATGCCTGGGCCCCCTGAGAGAGCCCAGCATCCAGGCCACGCCCATCTCCCAAGAGTGCGGGGTGCAGGGGGCCCCTAGGGCCTGGTTCCAGTCCTCAACTATCCTCATGATCTGCCTCTGAGCATGGTGAGGGGGCTCTGTCAGTGGGTCTGCATCACCCCAATCTGCACTGTCTGCCTTGGCTGGGACACCAGTTGCAGCCCCCACCACCATCTAACCACCAGGCTCTGCTTCATTCCTCCCATGCTTGCCAAGTTCATCCTTACCCCAACTGCAAGGGGATACCTACCCTGGTTCCCTGGCCCCAAGGATGCTTGCCTTCTGGGCCCTCCATCTGTGGCTTGTCATCTGTGCGTGATTGTTCTCACTTGGTTACAGGCTCTCCCTCTCTGCCAGATAAGTACCGCCATGCCCGGGAAATGATGTTGCTGCTGCCCACACACCGGGACCGCCCAAGCAGTGCCATGTATCCAGCAGCCATCCTAGAGAATGGTCAGGTAGTACACCCAGCCTACTTATTGCTCTCTGCTGCAAGTATGTTGGCCTAGACTTCTCTCACTGCATTTGCTAGGCTTTCTGCATTGTCCTACATGCCTCCCTCCTTCTGCCATACGACCCTCAGAAGGCTGCTGAGCTCCTAGATAGGAACTGTGGTGAATCTGAGGACCAGCAATCCAGAAGGAGTATAGTTGTGGGTAGAATGGCAGCAGAGTTAGAACTACCGTTGCTTGTGTGGCTATCTGTCTGTCCTTCTGGCCAGCCTCCTGGATTTCTCATCCCTAAACAGTCTGACAGAGGACATTGGTTCTTTCCTGTCCCAAGAAGGCAGTGGTAGACATGGGTCTGGAGGATGGCCTTCCTCCCTGAGTGTGTGTGAAGGGCATCCTCATTGGAGCAAACTGCCTCTTTCATCCATTCATCCACATGAAGCCCCTCACTACCTGCTGGGACTACTCTCCACACCATATGGACAGCTCTCCAAATTCCCTACCTGGGGGCCTTGAACAAGAAACTGCAGGGATTAACTCCCCCTGTCCAGTCTGCTCTGCCCTTCTATCAGATTCCATGAAAGTCACCTCCAAGCAACTGTTACCTAGTCCAGAGTGCTAGGAGTTTCTCCCAGTGGCTGATCAGCCCTGCCAGGTGGAGGGAGCAGGTCTTCTTGGCAGCTGCCCATCAGAACAGTGGGTCCTGTCTGTGACTCTAGGTTTGGGTGCTGCCCTTTCCCCTACCCTCAGTTCTAACATGGGTCCGTGTGGGGGATCTCCAGGAGGCTAAACTTGCCAGTGCTCGGGAGTTAAAGTGTCTCTAAATCCTTTCTGCCAGTTGGTCTCTCTGGCAGGACAGAAGGATGCAGTTAGATGCCCTCAGCTGCCTATGTTCTTTTTCTTGGCCATGCACAAGAGAGCCTAGAGCCTAGCCAGACACTGGAGGGTGGTGTCTCAAATGTTGCACGTGGTAGCACTCAGAGTCAGGTAGCACTAGACAGTTTTCCTACAGCTGGCCTGAAGTTCTCAACACATCTCAAGCATGAGCCATACCACTGCTTTGATTTACCCATCTGATCTTGGAATGTCCTGCCTCCTGTGGCCCACAACACTGCCACCCAAGGTGTAACTGGTTGTTTTCACCCTCTTTGATGTTTTTCTCCTTCCCTTAGCTGCCAAATTCCCAGCGGGCCCTGTTCCAGCAAGTAGTCGGAGCCTGCAAACCCTGCAGTGATCCCAATCTGTCTGTGGCTGAAAAAGGTATTGTTCCCCTTCCCAGGTGGCCTTCCTCCATGTCTGTCCCCATCCTAAGCATCTGACCCTCTTACCTGAGCAGCTGGCCAAGGCTGAGCCACACTCCAACACCTAGGCCTGTCTATCTATCCAGAGTCCTGACCAGTTCCTGTGCTCACTGTTTAACCCACATCTGGTTTGATGCTAAGGTTTGGATCCTAGTTTGTATCTCTCCCTCTCCAGGGCCCAGCCTCAGAGAGACCCCAGCTACTACCTGCCCTGAGCCCACCTATGGAAACTCAGGCTGCTGTGTGCAAACTGTGGGCAACTACTCCCCTGGGCTCCTCCCAACCAGCCCCAGAATTCAGCAGGCCCTGTGGCCCCTTTGGTCCCTCTCAACTTGAGCCTTCAGGGACCTCTCTTTGTTGCTCGGAATGGGTCTGCAGCCAAACAAGCCCCAAGAAGAATGGGAAGGACAAGCCATGGCAAAGTGAATTTTCCAGAGAAAGTCCTCTCCAAGGGAAGCCCCTGGGTACACTAAGGGAATCCAGTCCTCTTTGAGTCCAGCCACTCTGGCCAGCAGCTGCTTTGAGTCTGTCTTATACATCACAAGCGCATCCAACTATACCATGAGACTGGGCAATCCTTAGAACAGAGGCTGTTTAGATAGTGGAGTTTTACCCTGTGTTCTGCTCCAGCAAGCTGATGGAAGAACCAGACTCAGACCCATATGACCCTGGCCCAAAGCCCCAGACATGGAGACCTGAGTTAATTTTAACACAGAGCAATACCTATATAGGGACTATGCTAAACCTACCTGCCACACAGAACCTGGCCCTATATCAGTCCCTCTCCTTATAGGCTTCCCTTCTCTCTTCTCCATCTGTTGAAGTTTAGGGCACACTCAGTCCCCAACGATACAACCTGTTGTCCCATCAGAACATGTCCCTCCAAAGCTGTTGTCATTGCACCTCCTCACTAAGTGCTGTCTGCTGTCCCCACTGCCACTGTACCTCCCTTGCTCATCACAGAGGACGTGCCTCTATGTCCTCTTTAAGGAGACCAAATACTGAGTCCACGACCTCAGTGCCTGGTAGGCATCGGCACCAGGTGCTCAACCACAAAGGGCACAGAGACTCTGGCTGAAGATGCTTTCCTAGCCTCAAGGTTGCACGTACCAAAAACATGTGGCTTATCTGGACCCCTGCACCTGTGCCCCCGGACAGAGTGCTGTTTTGGCCTCAAGGGCCCGAATCATCAATGGCTTTTCTTCACCTGACATGTGGAGCAATCTCAAAACTAGCCAAGAGCACAGATGGGCTCAGAGCTCAAATGGGTGCTGATGGCCAGACCAGGACCCCTCGCCAACTGGACACAGAAGAGCCTCAGGCCGCAGACCAGGTTGCAGCAATAAGCTGGACATGCCACCCCCAGGTGTGGAAGGACAGTTGTCTCAGAACAGAGGCTGAGCCCAGAGCAAGCATGTCCATGCCACAAGGCCAGCGCTTAGTGGGCAGCAAATTAGACGTTTGCCTAGTGGGAACACATAGGCCAGAGTAATAACTCCCTAAGTCTCTACCTGGATCTCAAGGGCAGGAACTGTACATACTTGTCACCATTCTCTTGTCGTCAAGATCCTGAGTCCCACAAGTGCTCCACTTCTCATTTGCGAGTATCTTTCTTTGCCAGGCAGTGACTCCCAGACCAGGCAAGCCTGCCCTCAGAGCTATGGACTATGCACTGGGGACCTCAGGCCAGTGCTGGACCATTGTTAACAGACAGAGAAAAAAAATGGCCAGGACACAGTGGCGATTGCCCATCTTCTCCTAGAATAAGTCATTCTATCTTAGATTTTCCACTAGCCCCAGTGCACTTGTGCTGCATGGCAAAGGTCCACCAGCCTCATTGCTCACCAACATCAGGCTACAGGGTGAGCTTAATGATTTCTGGTTCACATTGAGTGACTTGGGCAGGCACCCTTTCTAAACCAGCACAGCCTTGCCAGCTTTCTTCCCCGAGAGCATTCCTGCCTGCAAGTTCCTTTGGTCCCTTGTGGGTGAACTTTTGCAGCCCCACAATTCTTCCAGGGCCTAGATGTGCTTTTGAGATCTTGGGCTGTCAGAACCCCTTTGGGGAAGCTGCCCAGACCCACCTCCAAGCTTCTTATTCCCTGCAATTTGGTGGCTTTTTATGGAGATGGAACTTTTCTTTTTGGGGAGAGGGAACTTCAGTGCTGAGGACCGGGAAGCTTATGCCACATCTTGGGGAGAGCCTGCGTGAGAATGGGCGTGTCCTGTTCTTGGGGTTGCTCAGGCTCTCTGAGGAAGCCTTCTGGTAGAATCTACCTGATGCTCATCAGGTTCAGAATTCTTTCCTCCCTTCAGGTGACAGCTGAGTGCCTGCTCACCCAATCACTGCCACGCTTTCCTGTCACCAGCCATCAACCATCCCATGAGACTAAGCAATCCTCCTTAGAACTGAGGCTGTTTAGATAGTAGAGTTCTACCCTATATTCTGCTGCAAGCCCATGCAAGTTCCTGACCAATGAGGAGGAAGAGGATGGACATCACCTGGACCATGTGGGGCTCAGCCCTGCTGGCCACATCCTCCTCAAATGCTAGACTCCAACTCCTTCCTTCCAGAGCTTCTCGGGTTCATTAGGCCCTCGCATTCCCCACTCGGTACCTGGAGCAGGAAGGACCCTAACCCCAGCCTTCTCAGGCTCACTTTAGCTATGACTGCCTCAGAACAAAGTCAGTGGCTAGGCCCCTGGATTGTGAGCTTCTTCCCTGCTGCTGACAGCCCAAAATAGAGATTGTGCTTGCCTGGTTCCATCAGAGAAAGGGAATATTTCTTCTTGGTGGTATTTGTTCTCCAGGAGGAGTTGGCCAACAGGATCCACACGTCCCCTGCTGCTCCTGCAGAGTGGCACCCTCACACCCCAAGGTCTAGCCATTCCTCTCCTCCTGTCCAGTCCTGCAAAGTAGCTCACGCCAGCTGTGCCCAAGGGGCTGGTATTCTGGTACTGGACTCCTTCCTTAGCATAGGTGGATGCTCTGTGTTCCCCTTTGTCCAGGACCCACTCTACCCTACATCCATGATATGTGGGTGCCAGGAACTGGGCCTCTCTACATGCCCCAAAGCACCCATGGGCTTCACAGTCCTCCATCCTCTTGGGAAGCAGCTGGTCCAGCTGAACCTGGACCATGACTCCTGGGCTTTATACTGTCTTCTTCAGCGGGCACAGTGAATACCAGTCCTTGCCTAGAAAGACCCCCGGTGCATCCCAAACCCAGCCAGTAGGCACAGAAGCGATGGAGATAGGCAAAACTTGTACGTTACCACAGGCCCTTTGTGAGGCCAATTTGGGGGGCAGCTCCTGCCCACTCCCTGGCCATGCACCAGCTCTAGAAAGAGGCAGTCTCTCCTCCTGCCCATCCTGCTCCCTGCTTTTCCCATTGGGCTAGGGCAGTAAGAGAGCCCTGACTCTTGACTTTGGTGAAAAGCTCTGTGGCCTGTGCGCTCTCTCTATTCTCAGTCTCATCAGCCTGTTCCACTCTCCTCACCTCTTCTGTTCTCTTCTCTTCCTGGAAAATCCCACAGGCTACAGATGTTCACTCCTTGCTGCACTTTCTCTCAGCTTGCCTCATCCTGAGTACTCTTCAAACATCAGTTCACTCTGTTGCCATCCTCTTAAGCAGCTTCTGTCCATGGCCACTCTCTACTATGGGCCACAGTGTCTTGCTTGGCCAGTATTTTTTGTCCCATGGGCTGGCATGCCACTCCCACATGTGCTGGGTACATAGTGTACACCTGGAGAAGCCATATGCTGTAGGATGGGCTTCTCCCAGAGAGTGGCCCAAGAAGTAACCTCCCTTCATGCCATCTGTTTCCACCCTTCAGCGGTGCCAGCAGCCCCCAGCAGCTGGAGCCTGGATAGCGGAGCCCGAGAGGCCCAGCCCTTCCTGTCTGCCCACATGGGGCACATCCTGGCCCCCCCAGTGCCTCCCCGAAGCCTGCTGCATGGTAAGAAGACCTCCAGCGGGTCCCCCAGATAGTCCCTGGTCTCAGACTCTGCTCAGGGACAAGGGCAGCAGCCCTCAAGGCTGAGAAGATGGGCCATTCTCTGGGCTGACTCAGCCAAGGAAAAACCAACCCTGCCACAGAAAGGATCCTGCTGGGCTTTGGGGTCAGTGAGGTTTCTGACTACAGCAAGTGAGCTCAGTAAGGCCTTTCCAACCAGAGAGGCTGAAGACAACAAAACTGACCCTACTGAGCCCAATACTCATCAGCCTGTCATCGCGTAGCAGCAGGCCAGAAAGCCGCCACTGCCTGCGGCTGTTGTTACACAGGCTTGGATGCACTCGATCTTCTTGACCTCATGTGTGGCATAGATGTCTTTTACTCCAGCAACCTGTGTTTTGGAGAACTTCAATGAAAAGAGAGGTTTTTCTGTGGCCTTCAATGCTGAGGGGTCCCCAGGAGACTTCCCACACCTGCCCAGTTGGCCCAGCAAGATGTGCTGGCATGCAGCCCAAGAGTGGCCCCAGCTGAGGCTCTGGTTCTGTTCCTTTTGCAGGTCATTACTCCCTACACTTTGACGCCTTCCACCACCCGCTGGGTGACACCCCCCCAGCCCTCCCTGCCCGGACCCTCCGCAAGGTAATGTAGTGAAGCAACAGCCCCACCAGGCTGTGAGATGAGTCATCTCATCTGCTCTGGAATCACCCCTGAGGTATACAAAAAGAACCCAAGCCCTCCCCTGCTCCTCTGTCCCTGAGAGCCAAGCCTGGCAGAAGCTGGGGGTGACCAGAGGCACACTTGAGATTCAGATGACCAATGTCTTCCTGTCTCCAACAAATGCAATGGGGACAGGAAGGTCAGAGGGTCCTGGAGACAGCAACACACGCAGAGTATGTGGGCAACAAGCAGTGGGAAGATGGGGGGCTCTCTGCCAACACCATGAGGTGTCAACACACCACAGTTCAAAAGGTAAAGAAGCATTCCTGTGGTCCATTGTAGAGCATTCTAAACTAGAGTCCAGTCAAAGCAAGAAGCATCAGACACCAAAGCTTTATGAAAAACTCATTAATTTTTCTGAAAATTGGAAGAGACTAACTCTATCACAGATTTTAGCAACCAAGTGCACTGATCTGATCCATGGCCCACCTCAGAAAGAAAGGGTCTTTTTTTAATTCTTTTTTTATTGATGTTTTAATAGTTTATAACATTGTGAAATTTTAGTTGTATATTATTGTTTGTCAGCCATCATATAGATGCATCCTTTCACCCCTTGTGCCCACCCCCCATCCTCCTTGCCCCTGGTAACCACCAAACAGTTCTCTCTGTCCGAGTGTTAGTTTATATTCCACATGTGAGTGAAATCATACGGTGTTTGTCTTTCTGTCTCTGGCTTATTTTGCTTAACATAATATTCTCCTGGTCCATCCATGTTGTTGCAAATGAGATGATTTTGTCTGTTTTATGGCTGAGTAGTATTCCATTGTATATACATACTACATCTTCTTTATCCAATCATCAGTCGAGGGACACTTGGGTTGCTTCCACTTCTTGGCTATAGTGAATAATGCTGCAGTGAACACGGGGGTGCATAAGCCTCTATGGATTGTTGATTTCAGGTTGGTTGGGTAAATACCGAGTAGTGGGATAGCTGGGTCATAAGGTATTTCTATTTTTAATTTTTTGAGGAATCGCCATACTGTTTTCCATAGAGGCTGCACCAGTTTGCATTCCCACCAGCAGTGAATTAAGGTTTCCGTTTCTCCACAACCTCTCCAATATTTGTTGTTTTTTTGTCTTGGTGATTATAGCCATTCTAACAGGTGTAAGGTGATATCTTAGTGTAATTTTGATTTGTATTTCCCTGATGATTAGTGATGTTGAACATCTTTTCATGTACCTATTGGCCATCTGTTTATCTTCCTTGGAAAATTATCTGTTCATATCCTCTGCCCATTTTTTGATTGGGTGTTTTTTTTTCTGTTCAGTTGTGTGAGTTCTTTATATATTACAGAGATTAACCCTCATGTTGGATATATGATTTGCAAATATTTTCTCCCAGCTGGTGGGTTGTCTTATTCATTTTGATCCTGGTTTCATTTGCCTTGTAGGAACTCTTTAATCTGATGAAGGCCCACTTGTTTATTTTTTTCTTTTGTTTCCCTTATCCAAGTAGACATGAAATTCGAAAAGATCCCTTTATGACCGACATCAAATAGTATATTGCCTATATTTTCTTCCAAGAGTTTTATAGTTTCAGGTCTCACTTTCAGGTCTTTGATCCATTTTGAGTTAATTTTTCTGTATGGTGAAAGAAGATAGTCTACTTTCATTCTTTTGCGTATGGCTGCCCAGTTTTCCAAACACCATTTATTGAAGAGACTTTTCCTTTCTCCATTGTATGTTCCTAGCTCCTTTGTCAAAGATTAGCTGTCCGTAGACGTGTGGTTTTATTTCTGGGCTTTCAGTTCTGTTCCATTGATCTGTGTGTCTATTTCTGCACCAGTACCATGCTGTTTTTTTTTTTTTTTACCGTTTTTTTTATTGATGTCTTAATAGTTTATAACACTGTGGGGTTTTAGTTGTACATTTTTGTTTGTCCGTCACCATGTGGATGTAACCCTTCACCCCTTGTGCCCACCCCCCACCCCCCTTCCCCTTGGTAACCACCAATCAGTTCGCTCTGTCCGTGTGTTCACTTATATTCCATATATGAGTGAGTTCATGCAGTGTCTGTCCTTCTCTCTCTGGCTTATTTCACTTAACATAATACCCTCTAGGTCCATCCATGTTGTTGCAAATGGGACAATTGTGTCTTTTCTTATGGCTGAGTAGTATTCCATTGTATGCATATACCACATCTTCTTTAACCAGTCATCAGTCGAGGGACACTTGGGTTGCTTCCACTTCTTGGCTATAGTGAATAATGCTGCAGTGAACATAGGGGTGCATACGCCTCTTGTGCTGGTTGATTTCATGTCCATTGGGTAGATGCCCAAGAGTGGTATTGCTGGATCATACGGTATTTCTATTTTTAATTTTTTGAGGAATCTCCATACTGTTTTCCATAGAGGCTGCACCAGTTTGCATTCCCACCAGCAGTGAATGAGTGTCCCAGTTTCTCCACAACCTCTCCAGCATTTGTTGTTATTTGTCTTGGTGACTATAGCCATTCTAACAGGTGTGTGGTGATATCTTAGTCTAGTTTTGATTTGCATTTCCCTGATGATTAGTGATGTTGAACATCTTTTCATGTGTCTATTGGCCATCTGTATCTCTTCCTTGGAAAAATGTCTGTTCATATCCTCTGCCCATTTTTTGATCGGGTTGTTTGTTTTTTTGTTTCTCAGTTGTATGAGATCTTTATATATTACTGAGATTAATCCCTTGTCGGACAAACGATTTGCAAATATTTTCTCCCAGCTGCTGGGTTGTTTATTCATTTTGATCCTGGTTTCATTTGCCTTGTAGAAGCTCTTTAGTCTGATGAGGTCCCACTTGTTTATTTTTTCTTTTGTTTCCCTTGTCCGAGTAGACATGGAATCTGAAAGGATCCCTTTATGTCCAATCTCAATTAGTGTACTGCCTATATTTTCTTCCAGGAGTTTTATAGTTTCAGGTCTCACTTTCAGGTCCTTGATCCATTTTGAATTGATTTTTGTATATGGTGATAGGAGGTGGTCTACTTTCATTCTTTTGCATGTGGCTGTCCAATTTTCCCAGCACCATTTATTGAAGAGACTTCCCTCTCTCCTTTGTATGTTCTTTGCTCCTTTGTCGAAGATTAGCTGTCCATAGGTGTGTGGTTTTATTTCTGGGCTTTCAATTCTGTTCCATTGATCTGTGTGTCTATTCTTGTACCACTACCATGCTGTTTTGATTACTATAGCTTTATAGTATATTTTGAAATCAGGGATTGTGATGCCTCCAGCTTTGTTCCTTTTTTTCAGAATTGCTTTAGCTGTTCGGGCTCTTTTGTTGCCCCATACGAATTTCAGTATTTTTTGTTCTATTACCATGAAGAATGACATTGGGATTCTGATTGGGATTGCATTGAATCTGTAGATTGCTTTAGGTAGAATGGACATTTTAACTATATTTATTCTTCCAATCCATGTGCATGGAATATTTTTCCATTTCTTTATGTCTTTCTCGATTTCTTTCAATAGTGTCTTATAGTTTTCATTGTATAGGTCTTTTGCCTCCTTGGTTAAATTTATTCCCAGATATTTTATTCTTTTTGTTACAATTGTAAATGGAATTGTCTTTTTGAGTTCTCTTTCTGTTGGTTCATTGTTAGTATATAGAAATGCAATTGATTTTTGTAAGTTGATTTTATACCCTGCCACTTGACTGTAGTTGTTGATTATTTCTAGTAGTTTTCCGATGGAATTTTTTGGGTTTTCTATGTATAAGATCATGTCGTCTGCAAATAGAGTTTCACTTCTTCATTGCCTATTTGGAGTCCTTTTATTCCTTTTTCTTGCCTAATTGCTCTGGCCAGCACTTCCAGTACTATGTTGAATAAGAGCGGTGAGAGTGGGCACCCTTGTCTTGTTCCTGTCCTCAAAGGAATGGCTTTCAGTTTTTCCCCGTTGAGTAGGATGTTTGCTGTAGGTTTGTCATATATGGCCCTTATTATGTTGAGGTACTTTCCTTCTATAGCCATTTTGTTGAGAGTTTTTATCATAAATGGATGCTGGATCTTGTCAAATGCCTTCTCTGCATCGATTGAGATGATCATGTGGTTTTTATTCTTCATTTTGTTAACGTGGTGTATCACGTTGATTGATTTGTGGATGTTGAACCATCCCTGTGTCCCTGGTATAGATCCCACTTGATCGTGGTGTATGATCTTTTTGATGTATTGCTGTATTCGGTTTGCCAATATTTTGTTGAGAATTTTTGCGTCTATGTTCATCAGTGATATTGGCCTGTAGTTTTCCTTCTTTGTATTGTCCTTGTCTGGCTGTGATATCAGGATGATGTCGGCCTCATAGAATGTGTTGGGAAGTATTCCATCTTCCTCTATTTTTTGGAATAGTTTGAGAAGGATAGGTGCTAAATCTTCTTTGAACGTTTGATAAAATTCTCCAGGGAAGCCATCTGGTCCTGGGCTTTTATTTTTTGGGAGGTTTTTGATGACTGTTTCAATCTCTTTACTTGTGATTGGTCTGTTCAGATTCTCTATTTCTTCTTGATTCAGTTTTGGGAGGTTGTACACGTCCAAGAATTTGTCCATTTCCTTTAGGTTGTCCAATTTGTTGGCATATAGTTTTTCATAGTATTCCCTAATAATCCCTTGTATTTCTGTGGTGTCTGTTGTAATTTCTCATCTTTCATTTCTAAATTTCTTTGTTTGAGTCTTCTCCCTTTTTTTCTTAGTGAGTCTGGCTAAGAGTTTGTCAATTTTATTTATCTTCTCAAAGAACCAGCTATTTGTTTCATTGATCCTTTCTACTGTTTTTTTGGTTTCAATTTCATTTATTTCTGCTCTGATTTTTATTACTTCCCTTGTTCTGCTGATTCAAGGCTTTGTCTGTTCTTCTTTTTCTAATTCTGTTAGGTGCAATTTAAGGTTATTTATTTGGGATTTTTCTTGTTTGTTAAGGTGAGCTTGTATTGCCATGAATTTCCCTCTCAGGACCGCTTTTGCTGCATCGCATATGAGTTGGTATGGTGTATTTTCCTTTTCATTTGTCTCCAGATAGCTTTTAATTTCATCAGCGACCTATTGGTTGTTCAGTAGCATGTTGTTTAGTCTCCACATCTTTGTCCCTTTCCTAGTTGTTTCCTTGCAGTTGATTTCCAGTTTCACATCATTATGATCAGAAAAGATGCTTGTAATGATTTCAATCTTCTTAAATTTGTAGAGGTTGCCTTGTTTCCTAATATATGGTCTATCCTTGAGAATGTACCATGTGCACTTGAGAAGAATGTGTACTCTGCTTTTTTTGGGTGGAGTGCTCTGTATATATCTATTAAGTCCATTGCATCTAGTTTTTCGTTTAAGTCCATTATTTCCTTATTGACTTCTTGTCTGGATGATCTATCTATTGATGTAAGGGGGCTGTTAAGATCCCCTACTATTATTGTGCTATTGTTAATATCTCCTTTAAGGTTTTTTAGCAGTTGTTTTATGTACTTTGGTGCTCCTGTGTTGGGTGCATAGATATTTATAAGTGTATGTCTTCTTGGTGAAGTGTCCCTTTTATCATTATATATTGCCCTTCTTTGTCTCTCATTACCTTTTTTATCTTGAAGTCTACTTTGTCTGATATAAGTATGGCTATTCCTGCTTTCTTTTGTTTGCCATTAGCTTGGAGTATTGTTTTCCATCCTTTTATTTTGAGTCTGTGTTTGTCTTTAGAGCTGAGATGTGTTTCCTGGAGGCAGCCGATTGTTGGATCTTGGTTTTTAATCCATCCCGCCACTCTGTGTCTTTTGATTGGAGAATTCAATCCATTTACATTTAGAGTGATTATTGATGTATGAGGGTTTAATGTTGCTTTTATTGTTCATTTTCTGGTTCTTTTGCATTTCCTTCATTTCTTGTCACTTGTGTTTCGGACTGCAAATTCAATTTGGTATTTCTGCATGCTCATTCTCTTGGTTTTCTCTTTATTTGTCATGTGTGGTTCTCTTCTGGTTATTTGTTTAGTGGTTACTGTGAGGTTTATATCAGCGATCTCCTGAATAAGAAAGTACATTTTCAGATGCCTCCTTTTTCCTGAGGCTGGGTTGATTCAATCCCTTACCTCTTCCCCTCCTTATTTGTTCTCTCTTTATTCCAGATTGTGTCATGAATGTGTGTTTCCAGTGATGAGCTTGAATTAATTTTTGATGTTATCCAACTGTAGTTTGTTCTGGTTTAGTCTCCTTTTTTTCTCCTTGCTGAAATCTTTGTATCCCCTTTCTCATTTGTTTTTTTTCAGGCCTAAGGGCATTGAGCATTTCTTGTAGTGGGGGTCTTGTGGTGATGAACTCTCTTAGCTTTTGTTTATCAGGGAGAGTTATTATTTCTCCAACATATTTGAAGGATATTTTTGCTGGAAAAAGTATTCTTGGCTGAAGGTTTTTGTCTTTCATGATTTTGAATATATCATTCCAGTCTCTCCTAGCCTGTAGAGTTTCTGTCGAGAAATCAGCTGAGAGCCTGATGGGGTTTCCTTTGTATGTTATTTTGGTTTTTTGTTTAGCTGCCCGTAATATTGTTTCCTTGTCACTGAGTCTTGTCAACTTAGCTACTATGTGGTGTGACAATTGTTTATTCCTGTTTATATATTTAGGTGATCTATTGATTTCATTCACTGTTATTTCCATCTCGTTCCCTAGGTTGGGGAAGTTCTCAGCTATTATTTCTTTGAACAAACTCTCTGCTCCTTTTTCTCTTTCTTCTCCTTCTGGAATACCTATTATCCTTATGTTGCTTTTCCTCATTGAGTCTGATATTTCTCGAAGAATTTCTTCATTTCTTTTTAGTCTTAGCTCTCTCTCCTCCTCTATCTGGAGCGTTTCTGCGTGGCTATCCTCAATAGTGCTAATTCGTTCCTCCATATTGTCAGTTCTGCTCTTTAAAGACTCCATTTTTTCCACCATCTCGTTCATTTTGTTTTTCATCTCCAATAATTCTGATTGGTTTTTCTTTATGGTTTCAATCTCTTTTGTGATGAAATCCCTGAATTCGTTGATTTGTTTCTGTGTGTTCTCTTGTATTTCGTTGAGTTTGTTTATGATAGCTATTTTGAATTCTCTGTCATTCAGGTTATCAAATTCTGTGCCTTCAGGGTTGGTTTCTGGGTGTTTGTCATTTTCCTTTTGGTCTGTAGCCATAACAAATTGTTGCAAGGATCCGCCAGGGATGGCCTTATTTTTTCCCCTCATGATAAAGTTAGTCCTGCAGTTTCCCCCTGCAGCCACTGGATGGAGATGGCGAGCGGTCTGCCCTGAGCCCGCTGCAGCCCCCAGAGGGATTATGCTGAAACGCGAGGTGTGTGGAGGGAGGGGTCCTCTCTTTCTCCTGCTCGACCCAGGGGTTTCCTTTGTGGCTCTCTTAGGGTGTTTGCTACACCCCCTAAACAGTCCGACGTCGCTTCCCAGTGGGGATCTCTCGACAGTCTGTGAGAGCACCTGGATGGCGATAGTTTTCCCCACTGTGGGCCACCCCTGCCCCCTCTGCAAGCTGCGCTGTCTTTGCCGATCGATTGGGGAGGAGGAGTACAACTTCTTACCTCTCCTTGCATCCTTTTGGGCTTCCCGCGCCTCCACCGTCAGATGTATGGCAGCAGGGGTTTAGAAGTCCTTTGTAGTGTTTGATTGAGCTCTGTTGGAATGCAAATGATGTTTTCGTTGTGTCATAGGGGGCAGAGATTCAAAGAGGGAATCTCACTCCGCCATGATGCTCAGCTCTCACTCAGTACAATGCTGTTTTGATGACTATAGCTTTGTAGTATATTTTGAAGTCAGGGATTGTGATGCCTCCAGCTTTGTTCTTTTCTTTCAGGATCACTTTAGCTATTCGGGGTCTTTTGTTGCCCCATATGAATTTTACTATTCTTTGTTCTATTTCTGTGAAGAATGTCATTGGGATTCTGATTGAGACTGCACTGAATCTGTAGATTGCTTTAGGTAGTATGGACATTTTAACTATGTTTATTCTTCCAGTCCATGTGCATAGTATATTTTTCCATTTCTTTATGTCCTCATGGATTTCTTTCAATAGTGTCTTATAGTTTTCATTGTATAGGTCTTTCACTTCCTTGGATAAATTTATTCCTAGATATTTTATTCTTTTTGTTGTGATGGTTAATGGGATTATCTTTTTGAGTTCTCTTTCTATTAGTTTGTTATTAGCATATAGAAATGTGACTGATTTTTGTAAGTTGATCTTGCACCCTGCAACTTTGCTGTAGTTGTTTATTATTTCTAATAGTTTTCCAATGGATTATTTAGGATTTTCTATTTATAAAATCATGTCATCTGCAAATAGTGAGAGTTTCACTTCTTCATTGCCTATTTGGATTCCTTTTATTTCTTTTTCTTGCCTAATTGCTCTGGTCAAAAACTCCAGTACTATTGAATAAGAGTGGCGAGAGTGGGCACCTTTGTAGGAAGGAAAGGTTCTTTCTGCCCTTCCCAACTGGGCTGATGACCCAACCCTTCTGTCAGTACCCCAGAGCCACATCTAGCAGTCTGGGACCTAGCTCCAGGGGGCATAAATGCCCAGCAGCCAGGGCAGGGCCATTTTTTGGCCCATAGAAATGCAGGTGATTCTTGGATTCCAGTGGCTTGCTGGGGGCAGCAGGGAGGTGGGTTGCTGCTGAAGAAACAAACATGCAGTTGATGAGAGTTATTTTATTATTTTGTGAGGAAGATTGGCCCTGAGCTAACATCTGTTGCCAATTCTCCTCCTTTTGCTGAGGAAGATTGACCTTGAGCTAACACCTGTGCCCATCTTCCTCTCTTTTGTATGTGGGATGCCGCCACATCATGGCTTGACGAGCAATGCCTCGGTCTGCACCTGGGATTCGAACCCACAAACCCTGGGCCACCAAAGCAGAACATGTGAACCCAACCACTACACCACCGGGCCGGCCCCTGATGAGAGTTATTTTAAAGTTCATTGATAAGCATACTCTTGGTCTTCTCTTCACATGGTGGGCCAGTCAGCCTGTCTGGAGAGAAGGATTCTAACATGCCCACCCTTTCTTTTGCAGTCTCCCCTCCACCCTATCCCAGCCTCCCCCACAAGCCCCCAGTCGGGCCTGGATGGCAGTAACTCTACACTGTCTGGCAGTGCCAGCAGCGGTGTGTCCTCCTTGAGCGAGAGTAACTTTGGGCATTCCTCAGAGGCCCCACCTCGAACCGACACCATGGACTCCATGCCGAGCCAGGCCTGGAACGCTGATGAAGATCTTGAGCCGCCCTACCTCCCTGTCCACTACAGCCTCTCCGAGTCTGCCGTCCTGGACTCCATCAAGGCCCAGCCATGCCGAAGCCACTCAGCCCCAGGATGTGTCATCCCTCAGGACCCTCTGGACCCACCTGCGCTGCCACCCAAGCCCTACCACCCCCGCCTGCCGGCCCTGGAGCACGATGAGGGTGTGCTGCTGCGCGAAGAGGCCGAGAGGCCTCGGGGCCTGCACCGCAAGGCCTCACTGCCTCCTGGGAGCACCAAGGAAGAGCAGGCCCGCATGGCCTGGGAGCACAGCCGAGGGGAACAGTGAGGGGCAAGGAGGCGTCTAGGATGCTGCCCTCTATGAGCAGCTTGCCCACCACTCCAGGTCTGAAAAGCAAGTGCCCCCCAGGGAGCCAGAAGAGGCCTGGCACTCAGGAGAGAACCACCCCAAGTCTGTGTTCTACTGCCGTGAACTCGTGTGTTGCCATGTACAGAGGCCGCAGCAGCATGAAGGGTTGTGGCTTCCCTTTTCCTTTTATTTTCTACCTTTCCATTTCTATGGGTTTTCTTTTCTTTGTGCAGTAGATTCTTTCTTCCTCCTGCAGTTCCAGACCACGTGGAGATATTGCAAAGACAGAATCACTTTGCAACTCTGCAGGGCCCAGGGGCAGGAGCCCAGGCCCTCCCTCCAGGATAGAGAGGCACAGAAGAATGGAAATTGCACTAGGGATCTCTTCCTTTGCTGTGTGGACAGAAGAGCTCATGGTTGTATTCAGGGATTGCAAGGACCATGTGGACTACATGTCACAGGTGGACAAGGGGACTACAAGCAGTTTTGCACAAATGCCTACTGACCTGCCCACTCTTCCATCCAGGTGTGTGTGACTGAGGGGATGGCTGGGCCAACCTGCCAGCTCAGGCATGTGACCTGCACACCCAGGGCACACTGCCAGGCTTCCATGGGCCAGCCCTGTCTCCTGCTCTACCTTGGATTTTCCCCTCCATCACTTTTATTTCTGGGCATTCGCTCCCTTCCAGTCTCAATACATCTCACACCCTGCAGGAGCCCCCTTGGCCAATGGATCTGCAAAGGTTATCTCCTATCCTCTGGGGCATGTGAGGATGTGGAGCCAGATGGACTACCCAGCCACCTTCTTCCCCAGGGCCCAGAAGGCCGTATGTTGAGAGATGATCTGGTATAGGAGTGAGGCTGGGGTGTGGCAGGGGCCAGAAATCCTCTGAGCTTTCAGAAGTGGCTGGAATGCCTGTCATCTAGCTCCTGAATCAGGGATTTTCAGCACTACCTCCAAGCAGTGGGGTTGGCTGCCCAGCCAGGCTTCCAAGCCCTAAGGATTCGTGGTCAGGTTCAGCAAGCTCCTGGGTGAAGAGGGTGAGAGGGAGCTTCTTCTTTTGGAAGCAGAGAGCCACGCAGGTTGAATTATCCTCTCCAAGTGGCCAAGTGCAGGGACCCCTCTCCAGGCCTGTGGGGACCACCACTCAGGGTTCAGGGCAGGCAGGAGGGCAGTTTCTCCAGCCTCCCCATTCTGTTGGGCAGAGCGCAGTGGTGTCTTTAGAGGAAACTCTTTCAGGTCAGGGCACTGCTTTCCCTCTTGGTTTATTATTTGGGGGGATAGAGTGGGGTGGTAAGTCTTTTACCAGGGTGCTTCTAAGTTACTTAAAGTCTACAGACAAAATATTTTTTTCTTTCATTTGCTTGAGTTCACAACTTTGATGCTTACAAGTCTGCCTTCTCCTTGTTGAGCTGGTATATTCTCCTCTAGTTGCTCTTCTGCTGGCCTGTCTGACCTCCATGGCCAGGCCCTGGGCCCTAGCGCTCCATCCCTTCCCCACACCCCCTTTCCAGACAAGGCCATGGTCAAGGTGTTTTTCTCTTGAAAACAAATGCCAGCTTGTTTAACAGGAATGCCAGCAAGTAACCTATTAGGAAAGATGGCAGGCCGTGTTACCTTCAGAGCATCTGGGGGCATTTATTACCAGTGTGGGTCTTTCCTGATACTGTAAGGTTGACTCCAGACAGAGTGGGTCAGTCATGGCAGCACCCACCTCGGAGGACAGGCCTGGGCCATCTGGTAGTCACAAGTGTTAGAGGGTCTGGGACTAGCTTTGGGTTTGATTCTTAGGTAGGGCATGTTTAGATTTTAAGGCAGTTCTGAACCTCAGTCCCTGGACAAGGCAGTCATCACATAGGAACATCTATTTCTCCACAGGGTGGCTTAGGAGGGGAGTGTGAGTTCATCTGGCCTTGCTTTAAGCAAGGTGAGCCAGGTTTGTTTTCTCTCTCCATTTTCCCTAACTGGATGAAAAGGACATATTCCAATCCCTCTTTTTGGAGAATCAGCCAGTTTGAGGGGAAGTGGGAGGCCAGAGATAAGAATCCTCTGAAGATTGTGAAATACTGATTTTCATTCTTTCAAGCTTATTTGTAAATACCTATTTGAATGCTGTGTATTTGTACAGGAATTTGAGCAAAAAATGTATAGAGTGTGATGTCCAATTGGTATTCAGCCCTATAAATGTGTTTTTAACCTCTAGCATTCTGTGCTTATTTAAAATAAGAAAACTTCTAACCATTTTTTGTGTGTATTTATGTTTAAAAAAAAAGTGATCTAAAAATGATCTTACCTGTACCAGAAAGCAAAGTTAAAAAAATTTGTACTAGTGTCCCAAGAGGTATTTTACTGTATATATTGTGCTAGCATGTTCTAAATCCAAGTAATGTGAATTTTAGATGTAAATATCTGCCACTTGATTTTTCCCCCTTTCCCCACTCCCTTGACTGCTGTGATGTGAATTAAAGATGAATACCTGATACTGACCCACTGAATTCACTGAATGGGAGCAGCACAAGTGCCCCTCTCCAACCTTGGTCGCTGGGCTCCAAGCCCTTTTAGCCCCATAGAAATCTTTCTGCACTGAGCACAGCCAACTTTCCCACGTCCTGCCTTCAAGGACAGGAAGCCCAGCCTTGCGTTTCAAAGGAGGGCAGCCAAAGAAAAAAACGTCCTCGGGCGCTTGTTCGCTGACCCAGGGGACCCTACTTCAGGAGGTGCCCTTGCCAGCCAAGGGTCCCCGAGCACTCAGCTATAAAGCAGAAGGCGGCGGGCCAGCCACCTCGGCCAGGCTTCCGGAGCGTGTGAGGAAATGCAGGACTCTTCCAAGAGTGGGGGACAAACCTCCTAAGCCCCTTTACCCACCCCACCCGCCGCGAGGCGGGATGGTTCTGATCCCAAAGCTACCGCACCTAGCCCCAGCGCTTCCCTGGGTCTAGGACCGCAGCCCGGACATGAGCCCTTCCGGTGGGAGGTTCTCCAGCGCAGCGTCTGCAGGTCTTTTCCCGTCAGCTCGTGCCAGGCGGGCTCCGGTGAGGCGGGAGTCATGCGGGCGGGCGCCTGAGCTGATGGGGAACTCCAGGCATGATCAGCAGGGCTCGTAGACGCTCCTTCGGGGCTGGTTCCCCCCGCCCACGGGACCGTTTAAGAAAAGAGAAAAAGAAAACCTCTTTGGAGCCTTGTCTGGGGCCGGCCGTCCTCCCTGCCTGCCCTTGGGTCACGGCCGACCCCAGAACCCCTGACTTTCGCGGGCCGGGGCCTTGGGCGGGGAGGTCCGCGGGGCTTTTCGAGCGGATGTGGGGCCTACAACAGCGGATACGCGGGACAATTCAGCAGGCGCCGGCAGCGTCCAAATCCCCCTCCTGCCCGCGGCCCCCGGCCTCGGCCAAAGCCGCTGCCCCTATCCAAGATGGTGTCCCGTACCGCTTCCGCCGCCTCCGCGGCCCTTCCCTGTGGACGGCCCTGATTCAATCAGCGGCCGACAACTGTCTAGGGCGGGGGGGCGGTGATGCCACCAGCCAATGGAGAAGGGCAGCGTGGAGCCGCCCGTCTGGACTCCAAGGAGCGTGGACCAATGGAGGCGCGGCATGTGGGAGGGTGCGGGGGCCGCTCGCCAATGGGGAGCTACGGCGCGCGGCCGGGAGCTGGAAGCTGCGCCTCGCGGCGGGCGCGGTTCAGTCGGGAGGCGGCGGAGGAGGAGGTGGAGGTGGAGGATGTGGGCCGCACACGGGCTAGCGGTGGCACTGGCCCTGAGCGTGCTGCCGGGCAGTCGGTCGCTGCGGCCGGGCGACTGCGAAGGTGCGGTGGGGCCGGGGTCGGCGAGCTGTGGCCGGCGTGGCGGCAGCGCTGAGCCCAACCGAATCCCGGAGTGGCCGAGAGGCTTGGGCTGGAACGGGCGGGGGCGGGGGCGGTCGGCCCCAGCGGCGTCCACCCGAGGAGGGCCAGACGCCAGGTCTAGAAAACCTTTCCTGGGGCTAGGAAACACTGGTCCGACGAGGAACAGTTGGGACTAGATTATTGCTGAAAACGGCCTGAAATTGAGATAACGCCCGAGTTTTTGTCCCTTCCCATCACTGGGCAGAGGCTTTCGGGAGCGGCCCTGGCCCGGGTCGGTAGTCCTGAGGGCCGGCCGTGGGCACCACGCCGAGTCTGGTGGGGTTGCGAAGCCGCACCTCGGGGTTCGGTGTTGCATTTGGAAATGAGCAGCATTTGGATCTTTTATTCTTCGGCCTCCTGTTTGTCTACTTATGAGGTCACAGTGAGTCCATCTCAAGGACACGTGTTCCGTCTCGCCTTAAACTTTATGGAAGGAGCAGGGAGGAGTTTGTGGGTGATGCTCGTTCCCCGCATGCCCTGGGTGTACTAGGGGATCAGCACCCTGGAGCTGTGTTCTGTCCACCTGTGGCACCTGAGAAAAACCCATGGTGGAAACACCTCCCTTTGTCTCTCCTATTAAATTTGCTGAGGGGGTTCCCTCCTGGTGGATTGGGGTGCAACTTGGTAATTGCTGAGCATCTCCCTTCCCTCTCTTTTACAGTGTGTATTTCTTATCTGGGAAGGTTTTATCAGGACCTCAAAAACAGAGATGTCACATTCTCACCAGCTTCTATTGGAAAAGAACTTATAAAGTTCTGCCGTGAAGCAAGAGGCAAAGAGAATCGGTTGGTGAGTAGCTGGTGACCCTCCTCAGCTGGCCTTGGCCTCGGCAATAAAAAGCCCTGCCCACTTGTCTATTCAGGAGGCTAGCTGTCTGTCAGTGAATTAATGCGGGAGTAAGGTGCTTTCATATATTCTGCAGTTGTGATTTTTTCATCCTGTTAGTATTGATTAAGCACCTACTGTGTACTGGGCACTGGGAGTATTAGGGGAGAGAAATGACAGTCAGGCAGACAAATGATGCAATGGGATGGGTGTCATGAAAAAATGGACCAGGATGATATGGTAGAGAGGGCAGGTGCTGATTTAGACAGAGTGGTCAAGAATCTGTCTGAGGAAGGATCATCATTGTGGTGGGGGAAAAGCATCCCAGGCAGAGAGAACAGCCTGTGTGAGTGCCCAGAGGCCAGAAGAAGATAAAATGTGCACAGGGTAGTCCAGGGCTGAACTGAGAACAAGAACCCTAATGAAACGATGGCTTTTGTAGCTTTGATTTTCCGGCAGTCTCTGCTTTGTCTGTCTGTGTTTAAAGGTTTGAACCTTGATGACTCTTAAACTCATCTGGTTGTTGTCAGCTCTGGGACCAAGCATGTATTAAGAGCCTGGGGTTTACACTGATGGAATCTGACTGCCAGTACAGGCAGGCCATGGGGAATTGAGACCTTGGCAGAGAAGGAAGATATTTTGAGATGTCAATATGTTTTGGAGGAGATGGCTCTCAAGTGGCACCTCCTGAAAGCCATTGTCTTTCCTTGCTGCAGTGCTACTACATTGGGGCCACGGATGATGCAGCCACCAAGATCATCAATGAAGTGTCAAAGCCGCTGGCCCACCACATCCCAGTGGAGAAGATCTGTGAGAAGCTCAAGAAGAAGGACAGCCAGATCTGTGAGCTAAAGTATGGTGAGTGTGGCCAGGCCTTATTTAACACACATTGCGCCCCCTCTGCTCAGGCATTGTGGAGTTTACTATCTAGCTAGGAAAGGCAGGGGATAAACTAGAGCCATTGTGGGTGAGTTGTGTAGCATGGTAGATGGTGCTAAAAGAGGAAGGGAGGGTAGGCAGGCACGAATCTTGTATCATGCTGGGTAGAGGTCAGACTAGGCCTCAAACTTTGAAGGAGGTGGGAGATTAGCCAAGGGGTAGCTCATGGAAGAGCATTCCAGGCAGAGAAGATAGGCAGTGCAAAGGCAGCCAGTGGCATGACAGGTGGGTGGGCAGGTCACAGAGGGCCTTGCAGGTTGGTGAAGATTTGGCTTTTAGTCTGAGTGAAGTTGGGAACATTCGTTTTTGAGCAAAGAAGGGATGTGTTTCTGACTCGGGTTTAACATACTTGTCCTGGCTGCAAGCTCTGAAGGCCTAGCGATCTTTATTATTTTGAAAAGAAATGCTATATCCAGACAGGCAAGCCCGAGAGTTTTGGGCACTGCAGCATCTCTCTGGCTAAACAGGTCTCTGGTGGAAAAAACAGTCCAGGTCTTCAGAAAGAGTCAGGGCCAGAAATAGTTAGCTGCTTCTGCAAAATTTAAACAGCACCAACATAGTTTATTGTGACTTGAGTGTCCAAGGGCCTGTGTTCCCCCACTTGTGTCAAGGATGCCTGGTCTTCTGAGAATGATCCTTGGACAGGTGCAGTTGGCTCAAGGTCTCTCTCTGGTCACTAGCGGTCATGGAGAGTAAGCTCCTGGCTCAAGGGCCTGACCAGAGCCTGTGTTGGGAAGTTGGGGCTAGGGATCTGTCTGCTTTGTCACCCTGGAGTTTTCATTCTATAGTGACTTAACCTCTACTGTGATTATTTAAGAGGCACTTGGGAGAGTGGGAGCCACATTCCTCCTGTAAGGTTCCTTGTGGCATGTCTGTGGTGGACATTGCCAGCATGAGACCAACCTTCCTGATGAAGGGGCCAGGGCCAATTACCCCTCTTGGGGGCAGTGGACACTAACACAACTGGGTGTGTCTGGATAAATCTCTCCCCCCACAACCACTGGGGCTGCTTGTTTTAAGGGATGATTTGGCTGTGCAGGGGTGATCCATCCTGGAACAATTGGGGGTCCATGGCCGCTCCCACCCAGCTGGTTACTGTCCTTTCTCTCTCCTGCAGACAAGCAGATCGACCTGAGCACAGTGGACCTGAAGAAGCTCCGAGTTAAAGAGCTAAAGAAGATCCTGGACGACTGGGGGGAGACGTGCAAAGGATGTGCAGAGAAGTCTGACTACATCCGGAAGATTAATGAACTGATGCCTAAATATGCCCCCAAGGCAGCCAGTTCACGGACTGACTTGTAGTCTGCCCCATCCCTACTGAGGGAGAAAAACAGTTCATCTGTGGCTTCCCCAAACAACCTTTTTGTAATTTATTTTTTAGGCAGCTCCTGACAATGTCAGGTGTGAAGCCTGGAGCTTTCCTGATGATGCTGGCTCTACAGCGCCCCCATGGGGGGATTCACTTCATTCGGTTGCTGGTTTACTCTAGGACTTCAAAGTGTGTCTGGGATTTTTTTATTAAAGGAAGAAAATTTCTAGCTGTCCTTGGAGAATTAAAGTGAATACTGAAATAGGGTTTTACTCCTAATGAAGATCCCATCGGTGTATGCTTTCCAGTTTACAAAGAGTTTTCAGGTATATTACATTTGTCCCTCAACCACCAGGGCTGGACCAGGGGCTGAGGCATGTGGGGTTGTGCAGGACTGGAGGGGAGCCCTGGAGAAGGCTGCGCTTGATACCCAACCCTGCAGTGACTGTCTTACCCGCAGGAGGGGCTGGAGGCTGCACAGCTTCTTGCTAGGCACAGGGGATTGAGTCTGATTTACAAGGGAGGGGCTTACCTCGGGGCTTGGTACCAACAGGACTCAGAGTGTGTTTAGTGTGGTTTTCTGGGATGATGACTTCAATAACTGTATGTTGAGTGCTGTCATATTTCTAAAGATGCTCTTGGCCTGGCTACCTCCACCAGACACTGTCCAGATCTGGCCTTCTACTCACTCATCTGAGTAGTATAAGTCTAGTGTCAGCCCCAAGTCTCTGATGCCTAATTGGGGTTTTTGCAAGACTGGCAGGAGTTGGTTTGTACAAAGAGCCAGTGAGAGGCTGCCTTTTGCCTTTTTTACCCAAGATAAGTCTTAACAGTTGAGGTCCTGAGGGACCCCAGCATCCCCAGAGTCTGATTTTTCAGATGTTCTCTGTGGGCTTGGGAAACCCAGTTGTCAGCATGAGCTGTGGCTTGATGGAGACACCTCTGCTCCTCGGGCCTGCAGACACCAACTGAAAGGAAGTACTAAGAAGCACTGCTTTCCAAGGAATTGCTCTGACCTCAGATCACATCATTTGTGCAGTTCCTAAATTCAGTTTGCCTGTGGAAGGGGCCTCACAGCCTGCTGTGGAGCCCACTAATGCTTGGCAGTGGCAGTCCCACATTTTGCACCTCTGCAGCACCATTTCTAAGAGGAAAGCAAGAAGGTTGAGCCACTTCTCAGGCCAAGACTTTCCGGTTTGGGAGAATTGGATAGGCTGTTAAGATCTGAAAAACACAGTGTCCCTAAGCCCCTGAAAGGTGGTGGAAAATCCATGGCTGGAGCCAGAAGACTTAGGAGATGGAGCTGTCTCAGCTTACCCCCCTAGTCTGTGATCCCATGGCCTCCATGCCCTCCAGGCTGCAATGAACAGGGGAACAGGGAAAACAGCCGAACTACTACTGCTCTAGGGCTGACCCCCAAGGTTATCCATGAAGAGGTTAACTCCTTACTTCCTAGAAGCAGATTTCTGGAGGTCATAATGTTACAGGTGTTTCTTTCAAGACCTCTCCCCTTGCACCTGCCTAGTTGCTCCAGGAGCTGCTATCTGATTGTGGGAGGAACTGTGGTGCGCTCTTCCTCACCCCACGGTTTCTGTGGCTGATGCTGGGTCAAGTTCTGTGATGCCTCTAGCAACTCACCCTGAAGAATGAAAGCTTCCCCAAGGGGCTTGGGCCCCTGGGCAGGATTCCCCCTCACCTCACCTCGCTTCTAGAGAAGAGGTCCTGCCCCTGGCGGTGGATAGGAGGGCACCGGGCAGCGAAAGGTAAGTGCGTCAAGCCGTGGTAACTACTGGGTTTGGCCTTCTGCTCGCCCTTGGCTTCAAGGCCCTGCCATTACGCTCCGCCATCTGCTCAGATGCCCACAGCAGAGTGGGGCCCAGTGGCGTCAAGGAACCTATTCCCACCCGTAAACTGCAAATTTGTTCTCTCGGGTTTCTGTGCCTGGTCCCGGACAGGTGTCGCCTTCTGCATGCATAGTCATGGTCGTGGACTTTCGGGGGGGTCGCTGCGGGTGAACCTGAAAGCAGAGGATGCCCGGACGGGGCCTAGGGAGCGGCGTTCTTCTGTCCTTAGGGTTGTCAACCCCGGACTGCAGTCACGAGATGACGTGGTAGGGGGATGGGAGTCAACAAGCCTAGTCCTGGGATTGGGGGGACACCACGTAAAGAGAGCGTTGGGTCAAGGCCGGGAACCTGGGCACCCAAGGAGGCTGCCTGCCACGCCTGCTCCAATCAGCGCGGGCCCTAGCTGGGAGCGGCAGGCCTAGATCCCGCCCAGCCAGCTAGGGTCGTGGGCGGTGCGAGCCAGCCCGGATCTCGCGAGGACTCCGATCTCTCCGCGTAGCTCCCGCCGCGCGGTGGCGCCAGAGCTCACCGGCCGCGCTTGCCCACCTGCCATGGAGTCACGTGGCTTGGGGCGGCGCAGCCCGATGATGTACGCTCAGCGTAGCTCTCGCCCCGCCCGCCGCGGGGTCACGTGGCGCCTCCAGCGCAGCTTGATGACGCGGTGCCCAGCCCCTGGGCGCTGCTCCGGTCCCGCCCCGCCGCCACCGCCGCGCCGAGTCCTTTTGTCCAAGATGGCGGCGCCGGGGGCGCTGTCTCTTCGGCCGCCGCCGCCGCAGATGTGAGGGGCCCGCGGGCCGCCCGCCCGCCCGCCGCGCCGGCGCCATGAAGAGGCAGAGCGAGCGAGACTCAAGCCCGAGCGGGCGCGGCTCGTCATCGTCGGCCAAGCGGCCGCGGGAGCGCGAACGGGAGGCGGAGGCGGGCGGGCGGCGGACAGCACACAAGGCCTCGGGCGGCACCAAGCACCCAGTTCCGACGCGGGCCCGCGACAAACCCCGCGGTAGCGGGGGCGGCGGGGGCGGGCATCGCGACGGTCGCGGCGCCGGGGACGCGAATCACCGTGCGAGCAGCGGCCGCTCCTCGGGTTCGGGCGCCGGCGGCGGGGGCCGCGGCGGCAAGGCCTCGGGGGACCCGGGCACCTCAGGCGCTTCGCCCCGCGCATCTCCACTGCCGCCACCTCCGCCGCTGCCCGGGGCCGAGCCCGCGGGTCCCGGCTCGTCGGCGGCCGCGCCCGAGTACAAGACGCTGCTCATCAGCAGCCTGAGCCCCGCGCTGCCCGCCGAGCATCTCGAGGACCGGCTCTTCCATCAGTTCAAGCGCTTCGGCGAGATCAGCCTGCGTCTGTCTCACACGCCTGAGCTGGGCCGCGTGGCCTACGTGAACTTCCGGCACCCGCAGGACGCGCGCGAGGCCCGCCAGCACGCCCTGGCCCGCCAGCTGTTGCTCTACGACCGCCCGCTCAAGGTGGAGCCCGTGTACCTGCGCGGCGGCGGCGGAGGTGGTGGCGGCGGCGGTGGCGGTGGCGGGAGCAGCCGGCGAAGCAGCAGCAGCAGCGCCGCCACCTCCACGCCGCCCCCTGGGCCGCCTGCGCCTGCTGACCCACTGGGCTATCTGCCGTTGCACGGTAGCTACCAGTACAAGCAGCGCTCGCTGTCCCCTGTAGCCGCCCCGCCACTGCGGGAGCCGCGCGCCCGCCACGCCGCAGCAGCCTTTGCCCTGGATGCCGCCGCCGCCGCTGCCGCCGCCGTAGGACTATCCCGGGAGCGGGCTCTGGACTACTACGGGCTGTACGACGACCGTGGGCGCCCCTACGGCTACCCAGCCGTGTGCGAGGAGGACCTGATGCCTGAGGACGACCAACGGGCCACGCGCAACCTCTTTATCGGGAACCTGGACCACAGCGTGTCTGAGGTGGAGCTGCGACGGGCTTTCGAGAAGTACGGCATCATTGAGGAGGTGGTCATCAAGAGACCTGCCCGTGGCCAGGGCGGTGCATATGCCTTCCTCAAGTTCCAGAACCTGGACATGGCCCACAGGGCTAAGGTGGCCATGTCGGGCCGGGTGATAGGTCGCAACCCCATTAAAATAGGCTATGGCAAGGCCAACCCCACCACTCGCCTCTGGGTGGGTGGCCTGGGACCTAACACCTCATTGGCGGCTCTGGCTCGGGAGTTTGACCGTTTTGGGAGCATTCGGACCATTGATCATGTCAAAGGAGATAGCTTTGCCTACATCCAGTACGAGAGCTTGGACGCAGCCCAGGCCGCCTGTGCTAAAATGAGGGGGTTTCCCTTGGGCGGTCCAGACCGCAGACTGCGTGTGGATTTTGCCAAAGCAGAGGAGACTCGGTATCCCCAGCAGTACCAGCCATCGCCCCTTCCTGTGCATTACGAACTTCTCCCAGATGGATATACCCGGCACCGAAACCTGGATGCGGACCTGCGGGTGCGGGATAGGACCCCCCCCCATCTCTTGTACTCAGACCGAGACCGGACCTTTTTGGAAGGGGACTGGACCAGCCCCAGTAAAAGCTCTGACCGCCGAAACAGCCTGGAGGGCTACAGCCGCTCAGTGCGCAGCCGGAGTGGTGAGCGCTGGGGAGGAGATGGGGACCGGGGCCTACCCAAACCCTGGGAGGAGAGGCGGAAGCGGAGGAGCCTTTCCAGTGACCGCGGGAGGACAACCCACTCCCCTTATGAGGAACGGAGCAGGACCAAGGGTAGTGGGCAGCAGCTGGACCGAGCCTCTGACCGCACCCCTGAGCGCAGCCGCAAGGAAAATCACTCCAGTGAAGGGACCAAGGAGTTGAGCAGCAACTCCCTCAGCAACAGCAGACATGGAGCTGAGGAGCGGAGCCACCACCACCACCACCACGAGGCTCCAGACTCTTCCCACGGGAAAAAGACACGAGAGAGCGAGCGCAATCATCGGACCACTGAGGCTGAGCCCAAGTCTCTTGAAGAGCCAAAACACGAGACCAAAAAGCTCAAGAATCTGTCAGAGTATGCCCAGACACTGCAGCTGGGTTGGAATGGGCTTCTAGTGTTGAAAAATAGCTGCTTCCCAACATCTATGCACATCTTAGAGGGGGACCAGGGGGTTATCAGTGGTCTCCTCAAAGACCATACTTCTGGGAGTAAGCTGACCCAGCTGAAGATTGCCCAGCGCCTTCGACTAGACCAGCCCAAGCTCGACGAGGTCACTCGGCGCATCAAGCAGGGGAGCCCCAATGGCTATGCGGTGCTCCTAGCCACCCAGGCTACCCCCAGTGGGCCTAGCACTGAGGGGGTGCCCATGGTGGAGCCAGGCCTACAGAGGCGGCTTCTCAGGAACCTGGTTTCCTACTTGAAACAGAAGCAGGCAGCAGGGGTGATCAGCCTGCCAGTGGGGGGGTCCAAGGGCAGAGACAGCACAGGCATGCTCTATGCCTTCCCACCCTGTGACTTTTCTCAGCAGTACCTCCAGTCAGCACTAAGGACATTGGGCAAGCTAGAAGAAGAACACATGGTGATAGTTATAGTAAGAGACACTGCCTAGCCCACACCTATGTTTTCCAGCTCCACATTTGTGTCACAAAAGCAGTTATTTTAAAATCTGATCCCCCCGCCCCCATCCTATCCTTGGTTTGAATTCTCTGCTGGGTTATTTTGGTTCATTTGGTGGGGAACCAAAGTCCTGTACCCCACCAAAACTAAGGTTTTAGGTTTTGGGGTTTGTTTGTTTTTTTTTTTTTACAGTGATGAGAAGGGAATCCTGTCATGTTGATTTATAGTGTACAAGATACTGTCTGCTGTGTTCTGTATTTTTTTATTTTTTGACTAACTGTATGGAAAGTTGTCAGTAAAGCCTTTGTCAGAGGATGGATTTTTAATCCTGTTCAGAGTCCTGGTTTAATCAAGTCTTTTCTCAACGAATGGAAGACTTTTCCTCACTGCATGTACACAAATGCTGTATGTCATGTTTCCAGCACTGGCATATCTCAAAAATCCTGCTGAATTGATGGCTCTCAGCCCCTCAGCTGTTTGGGCTGAGTCAGAACTGTGTTCATATTTGTTGTTAATCTTGACAGAAGGTAGGCTTCAACTTGAGCTCTGGACCCTGCCGTACCAGCCTGAGTGGAGCCTATGCAAAAGGGGGTGAGCCTAAGGTCTGTAGCCAGCAGCTGTGGTCATTTGTGGTTTTTGTCATCCTGTCCTAAACAACTTGTGTGTCCATCATTTTGAGCTGTAGGTATTAGACAAAACACCCAATCTTTAGGCCTTTTTGAAAGCAGGTAGTCTTAGCATTTGTGTGGTCTCGTAGTCATGGGAAGGAGCAGTGCAATATGGGTGCCAAGGGGTCTTGGTGCCACGGGTCTGTGTGGGCTCCTTCTGTTGTTCAGTCTCCCTTCTAGCCTTAATGCAGTGGCCCAGGGATACCCAGTTGGAGACAGAGCTGCCTCAGACGCCCAGGGACACTGGAAGCCAAATGCTGGAATGGAGGGTGGGATGCAGCTTTCCTTGGTTAATTATTGAACTTTACCTGGCATTTGTGAATTCTGGCTCTTTGGTTGATTGGGGCTGATGTGTCCATGGAGTGGGCCTGTGCTGGGTCACTAGAGCTTTGTGGGGAACACTGAATCCCTGGACTGAAGAATTTTTGCAATGCTGTAAAGGAGTGCAGCGGGTTAGGAAGATGTTCTTGTTAACGGACATAACTGTTTCCCAGCTGCAAGGTGAGAAGGTGTCCCAGGGCCTCTTGCCCCGATACTGAGGAGGTGGAGACCACTGGGATATAGGTGCATCTGTGGGGAACTGAAGTCACAGTCGCCGAGTTGTTGGGTAGTACTTAGAGCTCCAAACCATTTTCAGGCCACGCTGGGGAGGAAATGTGGAGGCATCCTCAAACTGGAGAGAGGGATGCCTTGAAGGAGCCTTAAATTCTGTCCATGCTTGTCTCTAATAAGGTGGTATGGCCAGCACTAGCAAATGAAGCCAGCCGTGTCAGGGACCAGGGAAACCAGTGTCATACAGCTGTTGTCACCATAGAACACAGCCCAAACACTATTAGTCAGGGTGTTTGTGTGGCAGTTGGGTGTTCCAAAAGGATCATTGTCAGGGCTGAGGGAGAAGGGAAGCCCCAGTGAGAAATGAGCCCCCAAATGACCAGGAACTCCAGGTTCTGTTGGCCATGCCATCCTCTCTCTCCAGGTCTGGTGCACTACCCCAGCTGGCACAACGCAGCGCAGTTGACAGCTGGGAGGTTTGTTTTGAGAGACGATTTGTAAGGTGGAGGCTGGGCTCAGTGCAGACTGCATGGAGAATACATACCTCTCCACAAGGACAGTGAGAGAGGTGTCTTTTTGAAACGTTGGAGATTTAAAATGAACAGGGAAGGTGCCTGGGAAGTACTGCTCACTGGGCTTCAGCTAGTGCTCGTGAGAGAACAAGCATGTTCATAAGAGAAAACATGAACACAAGGAAGTGTTAAACGTGTTTATTTGTGTGTTTGTACTTGAGCTGTGGCCACCACCACCAGGCATCTAAGCAAATCAGGGGCAGTTACAGCAGGCCACAGCTGCACCATTCCAGGGCAGTTGGTACCGCCAGAAGCAGGAGTGGGCCGCCTCTTGTTCAGAGCAAATGAGGTAGGGGTAGCTTGAAGGCATATCGCAGGGTTTCCTGCAGATCTTCGACAAATGCCTGGGTCACAGTCAAGTCTAAAACTTCTCTGGGCTGTTTCTAATAGAGTGGGTGCTCAGAATAACATGCCTCCAAGCTTTCCCAGACAGAACCCTGCTAGAAAATCTGGTTGGAGAAGACACTTCAGCCCTTGCCTTGTCCACCCTTCTTCAGGGATAGGTGCTCTCTGGCCCTAAAAAGAGCTACAGAGTTTTGGTGAAGAACCACAGGCCACTGTGTGGCCTTCCTCTGTGTCCTCTTCTTTGGACCCTTCTCAACCACTTCCTTCCTTTGGCTTATAAGACACAGTAAGTTCTGTGACCACTCAGAAAGGCCTTGCCCAGCACTTGTGAGGGTAGGTCAGGTGGTCAAGGCCCTGGCTGATTTATGAGACCACCCTGAGAAAGCTATTTAACTAGGTGTCCAGTACCTCCACCTGAGGTTCCAGTCCTGTCTGAGGTGTCACTTAAAGGCAAAAATCAACCTAAAGCAAAATTTGCCTCATTGATGGTTTGCTACTGTTCTACATGTTTCTTCCTAAGTGACTCAGATCTTGAGCCCTGGTAGAATAAGAAAGAGGGTTGATGTTTCCTTAGCCTCTTAGCGTTCTTCCCTAGGGGTGTGTTGTCGAGTCAACCAGAATTCTGCTTTCCTATTGGAAGTCCCCATCTCCACCCGAGAGACCTGTGGGTGCTCCTAAGAGCTCCTGGCAGAGTTCAGGGAGACGGTGGCTCAGTTAATGACTAGAATATAATGCTTTTACTACTACTTGACTTTTAACCTGTTTTCTTCTAATGCACTCAGCACCAGCAGTCAAGACTATTCCACTGATTAGGTGTCAGCAACCCATTTAAGCTGAGGCATGAAGCAATTTAAGAGCTGAGACCTCTGCTCTCTAGAGGACCAAGAGGTACCTGTGTGACACAAGTCCACTTCAGTGTGTGTGATAAACTGTATGCTGCTCCGAAGCCCAGCAGGGCTTTACCAGCCCCTGGTGAGTTTTAGCTGTCTTGTCTTGCTTGTTTACTTCACAACCAAATTTGTCCCTTCTTCTCTCGGCAAAGGGAGAAAAGTCTCTAGCTATATAATACCTATATAATAGAAACCAAGAAGCTGTTACTTAGGCAAACTCAAAGGAAGAAAGAGACGAGAGTCTCCTATTTATTGTGGGAAGGAAAGGGGGTTGAGGAGGGGTGGGGTGGGTGAAAAGGTAAGAGCCAGTTTTAGAGGCCTGTAAATTATCTGCCAACCCAGCCTGACCAAGCCCCAGCTCCCCCTAAACTGCCGAAACTGAAGGAACTGCTCAAGTCCACTGTTACACTCCCTTTCAGGAAACAGTGACAGTCACCCAACTACAGGTACAGCCAAAATGCTTTCAGTCCTTAGCTTTGCCAGCTCCTTCCTCCAAAACTTCTAAGGACCCCTAACTTTCCAGCTCCACCAAATGTGTACTCTGGAGCTGCCTCCTTGATTCAGGACCCGGGGATAGAGAGATGGTCCACAGTGGACGATGCCCTAAGTACCTCCCTCCACACCCCCTGTGTAGTGCTCTTACAAAGACAGATAGAGAGCTGCAGACCAGGGTTAGAGACTGACTAAGCTCCTTTCCTCCCCAGAGTGCTTTATTTGGGCAGAACATATTCTCACCACCGTCCTGGACTGCCTCTCTTGGAAGGCGTCTTCTCTAGTGCCTGGCTAGAGCTGCAAGGAAAGGGACAGACCCCACTTTGGTAAAAGAGAACAGGGAAAGGCCATAAACAAAGACAGACTTGTAGTTTATTTTGTATTTTTTTTTAAATAAATACACTTTACATTAAAGAAAAAAGCCTTTGATTTATAATTTCCACATTGGGGAGAAAGGGAAGAAAAAAAGACTTTGAAAAACTGAATCACAAAGAAAAATAGAGGGAGTGAACTTATATCCTAAGTTCCCTCAACTCCACAAAACCAATATCCACATGACCTTGCTGCCCCCAAACCATGAAGGTGGGTGAATCTAGGCATTTACTCAACAAACAAGCAGTGCCTTCCTCCCCCCTCTGGCACGAAGGAAAACAAATTAACCTGACAGCATATGAGGCAACAAAACAAGTTAAAAAAATCATATATTATATTTATAATAAAATATTCTTAATCCTTATCAATTTAAGAAACCACGATTTTCCTTTTCATTTAAATACGTATGTAAAAATGCCTCTGTATTCTTTAGACATCATTTTCTCCCACAGAAAATGAAGTGCAGGGACAAGAGACCTGGTGGATATAAGTTCATACCCTCAGTTATAAATGCCTGGTTTTTTTTTCTTTTTAAGTTTTATAAAAAACTACTTCTTGTTCTTTAAGTAAAGAACTTTATACAAAGAAAATATATTGTGAAATAACCCCAGAGACACGTTTTTTTTTTCCCCTTGAGGAAAGATATGTCCATCCTAGGAGAAGGGGGAAGCAGTATAGGGCCTAACCTCTGTTGTCTTTTTTGTGGTTGTGTTTGGAAGGACCCTCAGATTCCATGAGATTCTCTAAAGCCATAATCCTCTGAATGCAGGGCATGCAGTTCCTTAAAAGACAGCCCTGGGAGGAAGGGAAGGGAAGGTGTTGTGAATTCATTTGACTCAGTTTCTCGCCTGCCAAGAATCTCTTCCAAGTGGTGATGGCTCCTCACTCATTCAGAGATAAGATGATGTCATCTTCCAAATCAGAGTTGTCAGAGCTGTCGGCTGAAAGGTAAGAAGAGAGAGAGACTGGATTATGCACTAGGCTTATAGGAAGCTTTCAGGAAGGAAACATCTGCATACAACATACATTTATGCCTGAGCAAGGCTAATTACCAGTTTCCAGAAAAAAGAAAACACATCAATTAATTCCTTGGAGCTGGCTCTGGAGAATATACATGTTGTTGGCAACAGTGGCCACCCCTGAGACCACTTGCTCTCTTACCTTTCAAAGGGCCTGGACGCGGTGCCCTCTGCTTCCTAGAGGTGGTTCTTGCCTGGGAGGCCCTAAAGGAACCAGGCAAGCCCCCTCTGAAGCTTCCACCCATGGCGCCTTGAATGGCTGCAAAGGGGCAGGGTAAGGGCAGCAGTGAGTGAGCCCCCACAGCCCTTTGGCCTCTGGAGTCCTTCAGAGATGAGTACAGGCCTGCCTGACCCCAAGGACCACTAAAAGGGCTGAGCCCAGTCAAGAGTGAGATTTCTCTTTTCTTAAACTCCTTAGCCACTCTCTTCTCAGAAGACGTCATAAAGGCAGAGACAGTCAACCTAGCATTCAATCCTCTGCAATTTCTGAATATAATCTGCAGGGAATGAATTCCCAAAATGGTACTGGCCAGCTTGCAGCAATACCAGAGAAGGAGAACCTAAAAACTCCAGGCTGGAGGCCAGCAGGGAGTAGCTATGATGCCCTGGAAGGCGGCAGTGTTTCTGGCACACAAGGAGTTCTCTGCTTGACCGTCTGCCTTCTTGGGCAGTGAAGAGACCATATTAACACCTCTGGAAGGATCCAATAAGAGGTGAAACTGTCAGTAGCAAAAAGAACCCTCAAAATGAGGTAGATACACACTGTATCTGGTTGATCAAAACTGGAGAGAAACATAGTACCTGGCTGATAAGGACCCTAGTTTTTGCTAAGTAAAGGTAAGGGAAAGGTGTTAGTGCCCATTTTGATTACTCACAGCTCAGGAAGCTGAAAAATTATTTTAACAAGGTCCTCAGGGAAGTGAGCAGACAGATCCAGAACTGGAGCCCTACAAACGCCCATAGGCTCTGGGGTTCCCATGTGGAGAGGGATAGGCACTGGTTCCAAAGAATCTCTCATCAGCCTTTCCTGGATACCTGAGAGAATCAACTTGTGGGAAAGCTGAGGAAGAACAGCACATGTTCCCAAACCTTCCTTCATTCACTACAATCTCCTTTAGGAAGACAACTGAAGTGGATAAAGTAAAACCAAGAAAAGCGTGGCTGTGATACAAGAAAATCCTGAAAGTAAACAAAAGAAATGGCTGGAAAAGCCACAAGAAAATCCTGAAAGTAAACAAAAGAAATGGCTGGAAAAGCCAGCGTTCCTGGGTCTAAAAGGGTGCAAGCATGGCCTGACTGTATTGGTGAGGAGTGGGGAAAACAGGATGGAGAGATCAAAGAACTAATACTTGACACAGGTGAACCAAACAGCCTCATTAACTTCCTTGCTGCAAGAGCTCCAGGAGGAAGTGCCAGCAGGGAAGGGTAGGGCCTGCTCCCTAGAGCCAAGCACTGCACTGTGTCCTGGGCCCATGGCAGACCTCCAGAGAATCCCCCAGTGCTCACGCAATCTATGAGCCAACAATGCTAGACCCACCTGCCTGAGACCTGTCTGACCATCAGCTATATGGCTAACGGTCTTAACAACTCTGCCTCACATCTAAGGACTGTAAATGCAGCTGGACGAGGATCACAGCACAATCATCTTTAATCAAATAACTGTCAGGAGCAGGGTTTGAGACAGAACCTTCAGGGCTTAGGCACTGACTCCCCTCCTGGTGGTTAGGTGGCAGGACTCCTTTCTCTACCTTCCTTAGGCTTTTCTCATCCTCCAAATGTTGAAGAGACCCAATCCCAGATCCTGGTCAGGACCTCTCTTTCTGAAAGACCCTTTGTGGCAAAGGCAGTCCAGATATAATCAATCCCTGCAATGTTTAATCTGTTGCTCTATAATATAGGCCTTTTTGGGCCAGAACAGAAAAACACAAAGACCTCAGAATCAAGGTGTTTCTCTTCCTAGGGCTGGGGTTCTGCATCTGAAATCAATCACTAGGTCTCTGTGGGATCCAGGGCCTATGCAAGGCTATGTGGGGGCACATGGATGTGATTTTCTATAGTCTTCATGATTTTCATATCCTAAAAAGGCTCCATAAACCCAAAAGGTTAAGAGCTACTGCTCTAGAGGATTAGAGTGAGGCAAAATATCGGCAAACCAAGGGTACAGAGAAGGCCCACTCTGTTTGCTCTGATGCAAGCTGCTCTGGGCCTCTGGAAAACAGCGGAAGAGTGTGGAGTACACGCTACAGATGCCACCTCTCCATCACCACCTCAATTCTAGAGCCCAAGCTGAAACATCCTCAAGTTGTCATCTATTATGGCATTTTCATATCATAAATATTCCCACCAAGTTAAAGTAAAATTCATTCTCATTGCTGATAGAATTAAGGTTTTCCAGATTACTTCTTGGGCTTGAAAGAAGAAATTTCCTAAACAGTTAAAGACTAATAATTTTACAGGCCAAATACAAGTTTAGTGGCTTTATATTCAAATTAAGAAAGGAAAAATTAGTGATACTCTCATGTCAGGGGGACCACCACCAGCTGCTCCCCTAGTCTACCTTATTACTTGTAATTGAAGGAAAACAGAACTTGTGCCTCACGTGTCACTATTCATAGATGACCAAAAGGTTCAGTAAAACTTGCCCTTTTATTCCCATCAATACTGTCATGTGTCCCTTGCCCCATAGTCCCTCTTACCTGGCTCTCTGACCATGGCTAGGGATAAGGCAAGTTGTCCTCCAATGAATCACCTCAACCTCCAAGTATGGAAAAATGGAAACTGGTAAACAGCAGATGGGCAGATTTAAAGCACTCCCTCCTAGCCCCCGCAGAGCTACCTCAAAATACTACTTTGGCAAGAGGACTTACATAAAAAAAGACAGTCTCCCCTAAGCCAAATGCCTTCAGTCTTGAGGGCTAGAAGCACATAGAAGGTTTATCCCAAAGAAAATGGATTCAGACCACTGTGGAATAGGAGAATCTTTTATATATATGCTTAAATATACACTGCCACTCACCTTCTCTTACCATACAAACACACACACACAAACAGAGACACTGTCTTTCTCCTACCTCCAAACACCAATGATTATAAAACCTAGGAATCTGCTATGAAAAGGCTTGGCATTTGTTGGGCCTAGGCCAGCACAACTGAATTCTCTGTAATGATGTAAATGTTCTATATCTGTGCTGTTCAATATGGTAGCCAAGTGTGGCTACTGAGCACTTGAAATGTGGACATGAAAATGAGAACTGAATTTTTAATTAATTAAAATTCTACTGGCCACATGTGATTAGTGGCTTCCATATTAGGCATAATAACTACCGTGGTTGTGAGAATGCTGGCTGGGTTAAAGCTACATGAAAAATGGTTGGCTATCACAGGGAATACTCCCTAACCAGGCAGGACAGCACTAGGAAGAACCAGGACAACAGCAAGCATGAGTCTGTCAACAGTGACACACATCACAGTGATGCCAAATATGTCCTCTTGAAACACGCAAAGCATAGCTGCAGAACTAGAAAACTCTTAGAACTATTAGCTGATTTATTCAGGATTGATTAGCATTGTCAGGAGACAACTTGACTTCAGAAACCTGTCCTAATGGGAAATTACTAGAAAAATCAGAGCTTGTTCTTCATAACTTAAAATAAGAAAGGAAAAAAAAAAAAGGAACAAAACAGAAGCCAAAAGGAACAAAACAGAAGCAAAGAGAAACATTTGTCCCCTGGCCTTTAAGAGGGATTAGGCAAAAGCAGACAGGAAAGGGCTCCTCCACAAAAGGGCTTTTATTTCTTCATAACTTCAAAAAGGAGCAGGCACAGCACCCCATAAGCAGCTGCCTCTGACAATTCCAACTCTGCCCTTCAGAAAGAACTATACTTTGGCCTTCCATTCTAAGGCTAATCCTCTAAAGCAGGGGTCAACAAACTACGGCCCCTGGGCCAAACCATGCCCATTACCTATTTTTGTGAATAAAGTTTTATTAGAACACAGCCACAATCATTAAGTCTTGTCTCTGGCTGCTTTTGCACTACAACAGCAGAGTTGAATAGCTGCAACAGAGACTATGTGACCCACAAAGTGTAAAATATTTACTGTCTGGCCTTTATAGAAAAAGTTTGCCAACCTCTGTTTTACAGATAAGAGATAACAACCAGTTAGTTACATAGTCTGATGGCAGAGCAGATGGTGAGAGATGTGAAATTACTTTTCCTCAAGGAGCCAAAGTGGTGAATCTACAGTTATGGGGCACAGAACCCTGGTGTGGCTTGCCTGCTGGGCCGGCAGAGGGAAGGGACCTTTCCGTGGATGCCAAGGCTCAGCCTCATGGTTGGCCCTAGACTTACTGTCCCCCAGGATCAGTTCCACTTCCTCGTCTGCATCAGAGTCTTCGTCCTCCCCGTCCTCTCCCTCCTCTAGAAGGTTTGCTAGCTCCTCATCAGAGGGAGAAAAGTCATTGTCCCCATCCTCCCCTGCGTTCTCGTTGTTGTCATCCTCCTCCAACTCCGCCTCCAGCAACTGGTCAGTGTCAAGCTCATCTAGATCATCAGTGTCGTCATCATCTTCATCATCATCTTCTTCCTCCTGTTCTTCCTCTTCCTGGTAAGAAAGCATGAGGTCCATTAGGACAGATACAAAGGCCTAACCCTTGTGAGCCACATGGGGAGTCTTTCCCTCCTGCCCAAAGGACAGGGGAGGAAACTGTCAGTAGAGCGAGTGGTAATCTAGGTTAGCACAGACTTCATGGGTCAGCCACACTTGTCAATGAAGGCTGAGACAGGCACATACATGTCCCCCAGAACACTTGAAGCACCCATCAGACAAGAATTACTGGTCACTCCACAAAGGCATTACTGGTCACGCAGCCCTTACCCAAGGCAACAGAAAGCTCACTTGACAGAGGTCTCTGCCATCAATATTTTAGGTTCCTAATTAACTAATAATAAACCCAAGGGTGCTCTTCTCTCTCTCCTGCATCAACCAAACCAAGAGAAATCAGCGGAGGCACTGAAACAAAAGCTTCTACCTGGAAATCTAAAAAGCAATGCTTTAACAAAACAGAGAAAGAACACAGCTGCTGAGTCAGCAGCTCCTAAGCCCTTCCAGTTCTTGCCCTTGACCTTATAACCAAGGATGTGGGTAAACCTCTGACAGTACTATCATAAGCATCCAATGATCTGAACATCCAACAAAAGACTTTTACAATACACAACATTAACGGATATCCACGTTTTCTGTTTCAAGCCACACACACACGTTTTCTGTTTCAAGCCACACACACACACACACACACTCTCTCCATCCTTCTGTTCTTAAGAAAACTTCCCAAAGGCAGAAAAACTACCAGAAAACTAATGAACAGAAAACTAATGAAATACTTGACTCTAGGTACCCTGGGCTTTGTAAATGATATATTCTGGCATCTGCCACAGATTTAAACTTTGCACTAGAATCCAAATTGTTTCCCTTCAAGCAAGAGAGGACACACAGACACCTCTTTGCTAAGGATGACAGCTATTCCCAGGTAAATGTGACCAACATTCAATCACTCATCCTTCCACTCAAACATCAACTGTCAGCCTTGCCAGTAGCAAAAGGATTCTAATTCCTGCAATAGTACAACATAAAATCCATTTAATACATCGGCCTAATGAAAGTCAAGACAGAAAAAGCCCAACATAAGCAGAAAAAAATATTAAAAAAACACTTTTCAAAGTTGTGCAGCATGCCAATCACTTAAAAACCAAATATTTTGTGCTTATCCAGCCACTAGGTGTTCCTTACGTGTAACGTAAACTAGGCTCACATTCAGCAGAGTAGCTCTGCTTTATGAACTTTTGATAATTATGGAACAACTATTTAGAGATGTTTTGATATGCTGTTTGACCCAGTGATTTAGACTTTTCAACAATTTCTAGCAGCTATATGGGAAAAACTGGCCCCTTTAAATACCTAGTAATCCTAATGCCTGTACCAGTATGTGTATGTTCTATACCAGAGTTTGCGTGTGTGTATGTGTGTGAATGCACACACATGATGGCCTGAGACCACTGTTCCACAGCCTTGGCTGCCCATTACCTCCACATGGACAGCTACTAAGCATCCACTCACTCGAAAGGAGCTGAGACTACTTGGAGGCAGTAACGATAAGCTGAGGCACAGACAAGCTCGTAGCCCCTACAAGCACATCAGCTCATAGAAATAACTGGGAAAGGGGAAAAGGGCCAAAATTCAGGAAAATAATCCAAAGTGCTTACCAGATTACAACTTTTGCCTCTTTTTTCCAGGCATATTTTCATGGCCTTGACCAAAATTAGTTCTAATCCATTAATAAAGTACCACAGTTAAAAACAAGTACATGCAAGAAGAGAGTATCCAGGGCCCTGTGTTTCTTAAGCCTCCATGGAAAAGAATAATTACATTTAAAATTTAAGATGGCTTAACTTTTTTAAATTTTTGATTCTGAAATTAACTTAATACACAGTTATTGATTGGTACATTCATCACTGTTTGAAGAGTATGGGACAGGAGAAAATACCGAGGCTTTAGGATCAAACAACCCAGGGTTATAATCCTGGCTCTGCCAACTACGTGTTGTGTGAACTTGGGCAATTTACATAAATTTTCAATGTCTCAAAATAGTGTAACTTTTAAAGGTCCACAGGTGAGTGGATATGTAAAAGGTTAGAGTAAACTGTTCAAACAGGCATCTGTTTGCCAGCAAATTGAAGAAAACTGTTCTCTTTCATTTCTGAAAACATCAAAGTTTAACTGATCCAGGAGAACTGAGAAAAAAAGCTCCCAAATCAAGAGCAATCCTAGAAAATATGTCAACCAGGGTCTAAGCTTTGAACTACAGATACTATTCCAAATTCTTTCAGGAGTCTACAAACCCAACCTTTATTTAATCTTGTAGCAGAAGAAATAGTTTATTCATCCCAGAAAGCCACGAGGACATACTGTGACCATGAAAGGGTAAAGGAAATGAGTAGGAAGAGGAGATCTACCTGAATCTCATGTAGAACACATCACTTCATGATTCACACTCTGTATTTAATGACTAACACTGGTTTAACATGTATTTTGTTACACATGGACATGGCCATAAACTCACTTTCTAAATTTTAAATCTGAAGCCTGGATCATGAAACAGGCTCACAAGATCTGTCCAAAATGCTGTGGTAGAATCTCATTCTGTGGTTGAAATTGCTAGGAAGCAATTTTAAGAACATTCTTTGCTGGTTTAAGTACTTGGTTGGTAACATGAGTCCTTCTCCCTCAAATCTAAAGAATAAAGCTTCCATTAATGAGTGGCCAAAAAAAGTAAAAGCTAAAAATTATTACTTAATGAAAAAAGCAAATCTTGCTAGAATCCTGACTCAACTCCAGCAACATTTAGGTAAGGTTTTGGATCTAGGAATATTGGGTTTTTTTTTTCTCTAAGAGTTCTCTTTAAGGGCTTGGAAACAGAATTAGAGGACTTCAGGGCCAGGCTAAACTGCTAATAAATTTCCCTACAGAAAGAATTCCAAAACTTTTCTCAATTCCACCTTAAGTCAATTTCATGGTTATCCAAAGCCCTAAACCCTTGCAGATAAACCAATCCACTCCCCTCCTGTATAGAGAACAGGTCAATTGGCATGAGCTCCCTCAGCTGCCCTCTGGTTCCCTCTCCACATCTAAACCTGACTTCAACCCTGGTCTGAGGAGGAAGCAAGCCTTCCACTCCTGCTCTGGACCTCAGTCTACCCCAGGACCTCGATACCACAGCTGTACTTTTCTCATCCTCTACTCCACTCACATCTACCCTCACACATCTCCACTGGCTTCTCACCTTCTCTGAAAAGGTTCAGCTTCCCCAAGCCTAACAACTTCTCAATCTACCCAGGCTTCAAATTCCTTCCACCTATAAACTTTTTGACCTAAACCCTATTCCTGGCCTCCAGGTACTCAGCCATCACTTGCTCACTCATTCACTCTGTCTCTCTTCCTCTAACACTTTACAGTCTGGCTTCTGCCCACACCACTCCACAGTGTAGCAGTTAATGGTGTGTGCTCTGGAGCCGGGCTGCCTCCATTGAATCCAAACTCTGTTGGCACTGTGATTGACTGTGGGGCAATTAACCTCGTGGGGTTGTTATCAGCATGTAAAGGGGGAGGAAATAGGTATGCATGTACATATATAAGCTCTTTGGAAAGTGCCTGGCATATACTAAGGGATCATCAAGTGTTAATTTGTTGTTTCTATTACAATGACTGAACCCTTCCTAAAGGAATACAAAGGTTTGAATGGTCAACCACAGGGCTTCTGTACAGTGACTGACACTGATCAATCCTGGCCTCCACACTGACTGCTGGACTGAGCTTCACTTGGTCTCCTCCAGATCTCCTTTCTAGGCATAAGGGTTCCTACAACTGTTATTTCTGCCTTCATATTTCCTCTCATTCATAAATCTTGAACTCTCATTAGATAACTCTATGCATCTGTACCACAGAAATTTTAAGTTCCTTAATTCTAAAACTGAACTCAAAGCACTCCTAAACCTAGCACCTTTTCCACACTTCTCCAAGTTACCGGATGAAAATATCAAACATCTTTCACTTCTGCCACTTCTATGGCTTCACACGCAGTTAACTACTGTTTCCCACAAATCTGGGATCCCCAGTATTCCCTCCTATCCATTCTCATTGGACTCACCTACTACATTCTCCCTCTTCTTGCCTGTCTCATCTCTCTAACTGTCTATGGTCTTATCCCTTCCCAGATGAAAAACCCCCAGGAGCTCTATAATGCTGCCCACATTACAGAATTACAACAGAAGCAATGACCATTTACTAAACATCTATCTCATGCTAACTTCTCTGAATCTCAATTTCTTGTTAAATGCGGTGATTTAGTGGCTCCTACTCAGGTGTGACCATCAGAATCACCTAGGAAAACATTTTCCAAAATACACATGCCTAAATCCCACACAGGGCCCAGGCTGATAGAACCAGTCTTTACAAATGACACTGGTGGATTTTGAAAAGGTTCCTCTCGAATTGTGAAATCACCCGTAATGAAGAACCTCTGAAGGCTACATAAGATGACATAAGATGCCCTCTAAAGTACCTTCTGGTTCTAAAGTTCTACTTTTCTGTAATAATATATACCCTATTCACAGACTCCCAATGACAGAACCAAAAAGGTGAATCCAGATATTACCATTGACCTTCTCGGCTACATCAAACTGTCTTATTCTCTAGGACTTAATTTGATTTTTTAAAGTAGTGCAGCATTTGTTTGTAGACCATTCAGAACTCTTCTCGAATACATGTCTATTTTTTAAGAGAAATAGCTTTCAGCCGATATTGCCTTAAAAAATATAACCAATCTCTTAGAAAACCAAACCTCTGGTCATACTTTAAGAATAGTTAATCTAAAAACTAGGATAGTTTTTCAAAAAATGTAATTAAAACCTGAGCCTACTGTCTTGACACTTCAACATGTCATATTTTGTAAAATTTAACCTCCTGGTTTCTCCTTTTGACACTTGTTCCTGGTGTTAACTATCCTTAAAAGCTATACGCTCATTTCAGGGTTGCAACTGCTTGTGCTTTTCTCTCCTCACCAGCAGAATCTAACTCACATACATTTTAAAATCTTAGACAAAAAAAAAAAAAAGACCTTTCAGGAATCACTGACCAGGCTTATGGCAGGTGTGTAATCAGTAAAGACTCTTACCATCCGCTTCTAGGCAGTGCAGAACACACAGGAAGCACAGCACACAGTGTGTCCCAGATTTCAAAATGGAGTGGAGAAAAGAGACCATTACTATTTTCTTGGTTTTTCATTTTTTAAAATAAATTTAAAGTTAACTATAATTAGCTGAAATGTATTCTGTTTCCAAAATCTAGGTAAAATGATCAATTATTAATCTTTTGTTTTATAATCTTCCTAAAAGCCAACAAAAGTTGACTGAAATTCATTTTTAAAAACAACACAGATTCCAAAATTCTAATGGATAATATGAGCTTTGATAAGTGACTGGCTTATCTCCACTTTCATCAAATGCCTAAAGGCAGGCAGACTAGTAGCCCCAGGAACCAAATATTTATGGCTGTCAAATACATTGTATGTGTTTTCATTCAACAATATAGTAGTACAGTTCATCCCTTCTTGTTACTCTCCAAACTTATTTAAACATAAGGGCAAACGACAACCATTTTTGTGTAAATTATATCTCAATAAAGCTATTTAAATAAACAACAACATGGGGCTGGCCTGGTGGCACAGTGGTTAAGTTTACACGCTCCACTTCAGCGGCCCAGGGTTCACAGGTTCAGATCCCGGGTGTGGACCTACACACCGCTCATCAAGCCATGCTGTGGCAGCGTCCCATATAAAGTAGAGGAAGATGGGCACAGATATTAGCCCAGAGCCAATCTTCCTCAGCAAAAAGAGGAGGATTGGCAAGAGATGTTAGCTCAGGGCTAATCTTCCTCACACACACACAAATAAATAAATAAACAACCAACCACCATTTATATATATATAGGCTGTAAACATATATAATATATATAAATATATATACATAGGCTGTTTATGCTGGACCATTTTATCAGATGGCAGCTGATTATTCAGGCTTCTGAGTTTATTTTGCTAAGGTGAAAAGGCAAATTCAAAAGGTGTCAGTCACAGGTGCCTGCATCCCTGAGCCATAAAAGTCATACCTGGAACATCTGAGAAGACCTGAGAGCAGATATCTAGACTAGGACGAAAGTTTGAATAGAAAATGACTCATATGAAAATGAAGTCTCCAGTTTTAAAATCAGGTGAGGCACACAAAGAAAAGTGAGTTAAAAAAAAATCAAGCTGGCACAGGGAAGAGGTGGTAAGGAGAAATCTGATGTAGACAGTAAATATAACAAAATACTACTGCAAGATTCCAGGAGGACATGTGAGTCAACAGAATTAAGGTTATAAAGGGAACTTGCTTAAATAGATATGGTATTATCCCACTAAAACATCTCTAAATCAAAAATCAAAACACAAAGGCCTTACATCTAATGGATATCTTTCAAACATCAAACACACCAGATGATCCATAGGAACTGTGGTATCAATAAGTAGTGAAATGTGCCTTGATCCTGAGAAATCCAAAAGCAACGCTAACTCACCTATATTGCACACCTATCCACACAACTAGTCCTCTCCCAACTAGAAAGTTTTCAGGCTCTTCCAGAGACTGGGCCTTGGGGCCACTCATTAGGGCCCTCTTGAGCCTGCCCCTCTCAACCTTGGCTGGCCATGCCAAGGAAGCCTCTATTTTTCCTTCCTGCATCAGAGAGTCATAAGTCCTCATGACCACCCTAACCCACTTTCTAATATCTTTCTCCCTTAATCCCTCAAAAGGAAAATTGAACAGAACACATAAGAAAAATCAGTCTTTTCTCTGACCCACACCTCCCTGGAGAAAGTGGGATAAGAAGAGAGGAGCATTTATGGTGGTCTCTTGATCCCACAGCCAGCCACCAAAGAGTCACCTCTCATCACTCTACATCTGCAGGAAGAATGAGGCCAACTCCGAGAATAGCCCTCCAGCTCCCAAGGTGTCTAGGGCAATGTTAGCTTCTTTTTTCTTGACCTCCTCCTCTTAAACAGACAACAGGTATCACATGGACCCAAGTGACAATCCCCAGAGAAGACTTCTGCCCACTGCCTCATAAACTGCAAGGATGTGAGAGGGTAGGGATAATGGTAATGATAAATAACTTAAAATAAACCCAGTTTTTACTTCTGATTTACAGTTCAACATGTAACATCCAAGAAGCCTGAGACAAAACTGATATCTGGGTAGTGATCTGTACTGACAGGGATAGTAATGAATGAACCCATGGAGGACGAGACAGTCTGCAGCCATCTGTACCGCTGTAATATACTCACAAACAGCTTGACAACATCACCTTCTATATCTACTCAAGGATAAACTGCATCTTATTTCATGACCGATAAGTGGAAAAGAGTATGCATTAAGGGAGAGAGAGGGGTGTCTAAGGTAGCAAAAGGCTACAAGAATAAAAGAACAGACACTATTAAGAAATCGACCCAAGGCAACCACAGGATGATAGGAGGATCTAATACCACGTGTGAACTCTGGTACCAAGAAAGACTAGCAACATGTACAAGTTAAATAGTACAGCACTCAAGAAAATGTGAAGATCCATACCAGAAATAAATCAAAGAGCTCAAGTATCCATCTGAAGACCTCTCTCTTTTACCCATATCTCATAAACTAAATGAGCTATAAACATTGCCAGCTCCTCTCATCCATGAAACCAAGGAGATCACTGAGGACCCTACAGGCCATGCAGCAAGAAAGCATTAAAGGAATCCTTTCTATACTAGGGAATCCCTGGCAGCATCTGGTGAAGTGGTTTAAACTCTGAAGCCTAATTGTCCTTTATAATAAATATGGTGTTTAAAAAACCATGGTACTGCTTCTGGTTTCCATTCTGGCATGTAAAAAAGCTGGAAGTCACCACTCTATCCTAACAACAAGTAAAATCAATAACTCTGGGGGCCGGCCCGGTGGCATAGTGGTTAAGTTCCCACACTCCGCTTCAGCAGTGTAGGGTTCATGGGTTCAGATCCCGGGCACAGATCTACACACAGCTCATCAAGCCATGCTGTGGTGGCATCCCACATACAAAATAGAGGAAGACTGGCACAGATGTTAGCTCAGCGACAATCTTCCTCAAGCAAAAAGGAAGATTGGCAACAGATGTTAGCTCAGGGCCAATTTTCCTCAACAACAAAAAACAATAATAAAAAAATAAAATCAATAACTCTTCTTAGAATCAACAGACAGGGAGGGTCACAGGGCAAACCACTGCTCCCCAAATTGGAGATACCAATAGGCAAATACAGAGAATTGCAACTTGCCTGAGCAGAAACCCAGGAGCACAAACTTCCACGGGGACCAGTACTAAGGTAGGGAAACCTGAACTATAACTGACAAATTACTGGAGACAATTCCGAGGAAAGTCTGCGAGAGAAAAAATCCAGGGAGAACCAGTCATCAGGACCCCCACACTTTGGAGTTTTACCTCCAGGAGCTTAACCAGGTTCTCATAGTGAGTATCAGAGAAAAATCCCCTCATGCTTCTGGCAGGGGGAAGGGAAAAGGAACCATTTTGAAATACATCAGAGCATTCTGTTCTTAATAAAGCCTGCCCTCAGGAGAAACTATTTAACCAGAGCCTAACCTGCTGGGATTTTATGAGAGCCTAACTGACCTGGGGGAAAGGGAAATACCCAACTCCAGCCCACTGCAGCCATCCTGTTCCACTGAAAGCAGATGGAAAAAACTGAGAAGCACATGTGAAGTTCACAGTACAGAGGTACAGGCTCACTAAAAGACTTAGGCCTACTCATAGGATATAGAGTGCTTCCCCTTCCCCCACACCTTACCATCACATTACTGAAGGCCTATTTACAGCAGTTCCTTTTACCTAGCACATCATGTCCAGCTATCAAGAAAAATTACAAGACACACTAAAAGATTTAAAGAGACAGAGCAAGCATCAGAACCAGACTCAGATACAGCAGGGATTATCAGACCAGGAATTGAAAATAATTATGATAAAGATGCTAAGGGTTCTCTAACAGATAAAGTAGACAGCATGCAAGAACAAAAGGGCAATGGAAGCAGAGAGATGGAAATTCTAAGAAAGAACCAAAAAGAAATGCTAGTGATCAAAAACACTGTGACAGAAATAAAGAATGCCTTTGATGGGTTTATTAGTAGACTGGACACAACTAAGGAAAGAATCTCTGAGCTTGAGGATATCTCAATGGACATCACCAAAACTGAAAAGCAAAGAGGACAAAGACTGAAAAACACAGAACAGAACATCTAAGAACTGTGGGATAACTACAAAAAGCATAACATAAATGTAATGGGAATTTTAGGAGGAGAAGGGAAAAAGGAACAGAAGAAATATTTGAAACAATAATGACTGAAAATTCCCCCAAATTAACGTCAGATACCAAACCACAGATTCAGGAAGCTCTAAGAACACTGAGGAGGATAAATGTCAAAAAAATCCATACCTAGGCATATCATTTTCAAACTATAGAAAATCAAAGACAAAGAAAAAATCCTGAAAGAAGCCAGAGGGGGAAAAAAATACCTTACCTATAGAGGTACAAAGATAAGAATTATATCCCACTTTTCCTCAGAAACAATGCAAGCAAGAAGAGAGCAGTGAAATATTTAAAATATCAAGAGACAAAAACCACCAAGGTAGAATTCTGTACGCTGTGCAATTATTCTTCAAAAGTGAAGGAGAGAGGCCAGCCCAGCGGCATAGTGGTTAAGTTCACACACTCCACTTCTGGTGGCCTGCGGTTCACAGGTTCAGATCCCAGGCACAGACCAACACACCACTTGTCAAGCCACACTGTGGCAGCATCCCATATAAAGTAGAGGAAGATGGGCATGGATGTTAGTCCAGGACCAATCTTCTTCAGCAAAAAGAGGAGGATTGGCAACGGATGTTAGCTCAGAGCTAATCTTCCACACACACACACACAAAAAGTGAAGGAGAAACAGACTTTTTCAGACAAACAAAAATTGAGGGAATTTGTTGTCAGTAAACCTGCCTTGCAAGAAATGTTAAAAGAAATTCTTCAGAGAGAAGGAAAATGATCAAGGTCAGAAACTGATCTATATAAAGAGCATTATAGAAGAAATAAGTGAAGGTAGAAAAAAAATTTTATTTTTCTTATTCTTAATTGATGTAACAAATAGTTTGTTCAAAATAATAATAGCAACAACTGTATTCAATTATGTATGATTAGGGGTGTGTTTGTGTGTGTGTGTATACACACATGCTTATGTATGCTTATATGTAAGTGAAAGGAATGACAGCAATCAAACAAGGGACAAGAAGGAAGAAATAAGGATTATTTTGTTATCATCAAGTACTTGAACTACCCATGAAGAGGTAGAGTGTTATTTGAAAGTGGACTTGGATTACTTGTAAATGTATGTTGCAACCTCTACAGCAACCACTAAAAAAAGTTTGAAAAGTATAGCTAATATGCTAATAAAGGAAAGCGCAGAATCCTACAAAAATGCTCAACTAAAACCACAGAAAGCAGAAAAAGTGTGGAAGACAAAAACAGGAAGAACAAGAGCAAGAAATAGAAAACAGTAACAAATACGATAGATATTAATCCAACTATATCAACAACCACTTTGAATGTCAATGTCCCAAAGCCATCAATTAAAAAACAGATACATCAGAGTGGATCAAGAAACAAGACTATATGTTGTCTATAAGAAACCTGCTTTAAATATGATGCTCTAACAATACAGCATCAAAATATGTGAAGCAAAAACTGACAGAACTGCAAGGAGGACTAATGAATCCACTATCATAACTGGAGACTTCAACACCCCTCTATCAGAAACAGATACAGCAGGCAGAAAATCAGTAAGGACATAACTGAATTCACCAACACCATCAACCAGTTGGATATAATGGACATCTACAGACTACTTCATCCAACAACTGAACACACATTCTTCTCAAGCTCACATGGAACATTCACCAAGACAGACCATATTCTGGACCATAAAACAAACATTAACAAATTCAGAAGAATAGAAACCATGTAAAGTCTGCTCTCAAACCATGATGGAATTAAGCTAGAAATCAATAACAGAAAGAAAGATAGCTAGAAAATCCTAAAATACTTGGAAATTAAACAACACACTTCTAAATAACACATGGGTCAAAAAAAGAAATCTCAAATTAAAAAAATACCTTGAACTACATGAAAACGAAAACAACTTTTAAAAACTTGTGGGATGCAGCAAAAGAAGCACATAGAGGGAAATTTATAGCACTGAATGCATATATTAGAAAAGAAGAAAGATTTAAAATCAATCACCTAAGCTTCCACCTTAGGAAACTAGAAAAAGAGCAAATTAAATCGTAAGTAAGCAAAAGAAAAGAAGTAACAGAAATGAGAGCAGAAATCAATGAAACTGAAAACAGAAAATTAATAGAGAAAAAAACAAGGAAGCCAAAAGCTGATTCTTTGAAAAGATCAATAAAATGGATAAGCCTCTAGCCAGGCTTACTAAGAAAAAAAGAGAGATGACACAAATTACTAGTATCAAAAATGAAAGGGGGGGGGGCTGGCCTGGTGACATAATGGTTAAGTTCACACACTCCACTTCAGCGGCCCAGGGTTCGCAGGTTCAGATCCCGGGCGTGGTCCGACACACCGCTTGTCAAGTCATGCTGTGGCAGCGCCCCATATAAAGTAGAGTAAGATGGGCACGGATGTTAGCCCAGGCCCAATCTTCCTCAGCAAAAAGAGGATTGGCAAAAGATGTTAGCTCAGGGCTAATCTTCCTCACAAAAAAAGAAAAGAAAATGAAAGAGGGGACATCACTACAGAGCCCATGAATATTAAAAGGATAATAAAGGAATACTATAAACAACCCTATGCCCACAAATTTTTGCCACATAACCTAGATGAAATGGACCAATTCCTCAAAAGACACAATTTGCCAAAATGCACACAAGAAAAATAGACAATCTGAATAGGCCTATATCCATTAAAGAAATTGAATCAATATTAACCTTCCAAAACAGAAAGAACCAGGCTCAGATGGGTTCACTGCTGAATTCTACCGAACATTTCAAAGCGAAATATCAATTCTCTAAAATCTCTTCTAGAAGAAAGAAGCAGATAGAATACTTCCTAATTCATTTTATAACGCCAGCAATACCCTAATACCAAAGCCAGACAAAGACATTGCAAGAAATAAAAACTACAGACCAACATTTCTCATGAACATAGATGTAAAAATCCTCAACAAAACATAAGCAAAACAAATCCCACAATATATAAAAAGAATTATACACCACAACCAAGTAGGATGTATTCCAGCTGTGCAAGGCTGGTTCACATTTTAAAACCAATTAATGTAATTTGTTACTTCAACAGGCTAAAAAAGAAAAACCACAATATCCTATCAATAGATGTGGAAAAAGATTTTAACAAAACCCAACACCCATGATTAAAAACTCTCAGCAAAATAGGAATGAAGGGGAACTTCTTCAACTAGATAAAGAACATCTATAAAAAAAACCACAGCTAACATCACACTTAATGGTGAGAAACACAAACCTTTCCTTCTAAGATAAGGATCAAGATCAAGATCATTGCTTTTCAACATCATACTAGAAGTCCTAACTACTGCAATAAGACAAGAAAAGGAACTAAAAGGTATATAGATTGGGAAGGAAAAAATAAAGTTGTCTTTGTTTACAAATGACATGATCATCTATGTAGAAAATCCAAAAGAACTGACAAAAAAAACTCCACAATAAAACAAGTCACACAAATTTTTTGGTTTCCCAGTGCATATAAGTTATACTTACACTATACTGTAGTCTATTAAGTATGCAACAGCATTATGTCTTTAAAAATTATGTACACACCTTAATTTAAAAATAGTTTACTGATAAAAAAAATGCAGACCATCATCCAAGCCTTCAGGGAGTCATAATCTTTTTGCTGGTGGAGGGTCTTGTAAAAAAAAAAATAAAAAGCAATATCTGCAAAGCCCAATATAGCAAAGTACAATAAAACGAGGTATGCCTGTATAGCAGCTTTCCTACATACCAGCAATAAATAAGTGGAAACTAAAATTAAAAATACAGTATTATTTACATTAGCACCCAAAACAATGAAATACTTAGGTATAAATCTAACAAAATATGTACAAGATCTACATGAGAAAAACTACAAAACTCTGATGAAAGAAATCAAAGAATTAAATAAATGGAGAGATATTCCATGTTTGTGGATAGGAAAACTCAATTTTGTCAACATGTCAGATCTTCCTAACTTGATCTATAGATTCAATGCAATCCCACTCAAAATCCCAGAAAGTTATTTTGTGGATATCAACAAACTGATTTGAAAGTTTATATGGAGAGGCAAATGACACAGAACAGCCAACACAATACTGAAGGAAAAGAACAAAGTTGGAGGACCAACACTACACAAATTCAAAATTTACTATAAAGCTACAGTAAGCAGTCAGCCCGGTGGTGCAGTGGTTGGGTTCACATGTTCCACTTTGGCAGCCAAGGGTTTGCAGGTTCAAACCCTGGGCACAGACCTATACACCGTTCATTGGGCCATGCTGTGGCAGCGTCCCACATGGAAAGTAGAGGAAGATTGGCACAGATGTTAGCTCAGGGACAATGTTTCTCAAGCACTCAAAAAAAAAGAGGAAGATTGGCAACAGACATTAGGTCAAGGCTAATCTTCCTCAAAATAAAAAAGTAAATACACAGATAGATAATAAAAAATAAAGCTATAGTAATCAAGAAAATGGGGTATTGGAGAAAGAACAGACAAGTAAGTTAGTGGAACAGAAGAGAGCACCCAGAAACAGACCCACATAAATATAGTGAATTGATCTTTGACAAAAGAGCACAGGCAATACAATGGAAAAAAGTCTTTTCAATAAATGACGTTTGAACAACTGGATATCTACAGGCAAAAAAATGAATCCAGACAGAGACCTCACACTCTTCACAAAAATTAACTCAAAATGGATCACAGACCTAAATGTAAAATGCAAAACTATAAAACTCCTAGAGATAACACAAGAGAAAATCAAAATGACCTTGAGTTTGGCAATAACTTTAAATGCAACCTCAAAGGCACAATCCATAAAAGAAATAATTGATAAGCTGGTCTTCATTAAAATAAAAACTCTGCAGAAGATACTGTCAAGAGAATGAGAAAGACAAGCCATAGACTAGGGGAAAATATTTGCAAATGACCTATCAGATAAAGGACTGTTAGCCAAAATATTCAAACAACTCTTAAAACTCAATAAAAACACAAGCAAACCAATTTAAAAATGGGCCAAAGACTTTTAACAGACACCTCACCAAAGATATACAGATGGCAAATAAGCATATGAAGAGATGCTCCACATTATATGTCATCAGGGAAATGTAAATTAAAACAACCAGAGAGCTTTCCATTGTAAAGAAGCTCCCTGAAGTAGAGGAGGAGCCCAAAACAATCTGGAGAGAAAGTCTCCTTCCTTTTGGTCTGGTAGCAGCCATCAGGAGGGGTCTCAAAAAGACTCAGACAATTTTTAGAAAACATTTGTAGCAGGCTCATAAAACATCAAGACCTAAATTCCTTTCTACTAAAAAAAAAAAAAAACCTTAAACTATACATTTCGATTGTGTGAAGATGTTGTTCAACTTAAGAAATAAATGTCTATTAATTTTTTAGTTAAATAAATAATAGGATACCACTACACACCTATTAGAAAGGCCAAAATCCAAAACACTGACAACAACAAATGCTGGTGAGGATGTGAAGCAACAGGTATTCTCATTCATTGATGATGGGAATGCAAAATAATACAGCCACTTTGGTAGACAGTTTGGCCGTCTCTTACGAAACTGAACATACTCTTACTATACGATCCAGCAATAGTGCTCCTTGGTGTTTACCCAAAGCAGTTAAAAACTTATGTCCACACAAAAACCTGCACGTGGATGTTTACAGGAGTTTTATTCATAACTGCCAAAATTTTATTCAAATTATGCAAAACATAATTGCCAAAACTATTCAAAATTGCAACCAAGTTGTCTGTCAGTAGGTGAATGGATAAACTGTGGTACATCCAGACAATGGAATACTGTTCAGCACTAAAATGAAATGAGCTATCAAGTCATGAAAGGACATGGAACAAACTTAAATGCATAGTACTAAATGAAAGAAGTCAATCTGAAAAGGCTACATACTGTATGATTCCAGCTATATGACACTCTGGAAAAGGCAAAACTATGGAAACAGTAAAAAGATCAGTGGTTGTCAGAGGCTAAAGGGAGGAAGGGATAAATATGCACAGCACAGAGGATTTTTAGGGCAGTGAAACTATTCTGTATGATACTATAATGGTGGATACGTGTCATTATACATTTGTCCAAACCCACAGAATGTACAATACCAAGAGTGAACCCTAATGAAACTATGGACTCTGGGTGATAAAGATGTGTCAATATAGGTTCATCAGTTATAACAAATGTACCATGCTGGTATGGGATGTTGATGACAGGGGAGGCTCTGCATGTGGGGACAGGGCATATATGGGAAATCTCTGTACTTTCTGCTCAATCTTGCTGTGAACCTAAAACTGCTCTAAAAAATAAAGTCTGTTCAAGAAAAAACAAAAGCTATTGTCCTGAGGATGTCATTTTCAGTCAAGTGCTTTATAAAATAATATTTTCAGGGTATCCAACAAGGATCATGACTATATTCATCTGTGTGTGAGGGGAAAGGGAAGACAGAGCTAGGAAACTGTCCCTCCCAAAGAGGGCATCCACAGAGCAAAGCACCGAAAGCATGGTGCCTCTGGGTCAAGAAGCCAGCCCTGAAGAAGGCTCCGCTCTGATCCCACAGTGACTACTAACCCCAAATACATACAAGAGTCTCCTTTCCTCATTCTGCTCAGAAACCCATTTCTGGGATTGTGAATAATCTCTGAACTTTAATAAGATGCATGCTTAGGTAGTCAAAACAATCCACCAGAGACAGCAGAGATCAAGAGAGCACTCACAGGGGATTGTTAGGTGAGTCTCTGTTTTTAGTTTTTTGACCTCAGGTGGTAGAGTACTCAAGAATTCAATTTAGAGGACAAACTACAGGTTCATAACCTGTAAAGCCCAACAGTGGAACACGCACCTAAATCTCAAACTGGCACAAAAGACCCTTGCTTAGTCAATAATAAGTTCTACCAGAGAAAAGCATGAGTCGTTTACCCATAGTATCATACTTGCATCCAAAAATTACTTTTAAAATTACCATTTTCAAATGTTTTTGCCTTTAGGAGTGATGTCAGCATCATGGTGGAGTGACCTTTCGCCTTGAAAATCTCTCCCCACTAAGATACAACAAAAAGATCATTCACATACCAACAGATGACACTCACACACCACAAAAGACGTCTAAGAGGCCCACACAGCTGTACATCTGAGGGTGGAGGCCCTGGAAGCCCGGGAGGAAGTTGGGATAGATAAGGAGAAATCCTCCCCCCTTCCCTGTTCCATTGGCAAATCGGGGTCCACAAGCTCCCAAAGGAGGGGGGGAGGGGCAGCCCTCTGTGGGAAAACTGTTGCTCTCCAAGTCCTCTCACAGACTGTGACAAATTCCCACAAGGAGGAGACGTAACTATTGCAGGGGTGTGGTCAACATCCAAGCACCCCAGGAGAGCAGATAGTGAGGGAAGAAAGAAGCCCCTGGGATTGGGCAGGCAAAAGAGAGAACCCCTCCCACCACACACCTGGTGCTTCAGCACAACTGGTTGGCCAGAGGGCCTGCGGATCGCAGCAGGCTCAGAATATACAGTGCTTGACACCCACCCAGTGGTGGCAGGTGGAAACTGTGACCAGATATCCTCAGCATGAGGAACAATAAGCCAAAATCTGTAGGCTCCCTGCAAAAATATATTAAATCTCCAGCCCAGAAGGAAAATGACAAGCACCCAGAAATCAACCCTGAAGGCAGAGAAATCTGTAACCTAAACAACAGAGAATTCAAAATAGCTATCATAAAAAAGTTCAATGAAGTACAAGAAAACAGAGATAGACAATTCAATGAAATCAGGAATTTCTTCACAAAGAGACTGAAACCATGAAGAAAATCAATCAGAAATCTTGGAGATGAAAAACACAATGGATGAGATAAAGAAAAATCTGGAATCTTTAAAAAACAGAGCTGACAATATGGAGGAAAGAATTAGCATTATTGAGGATAGGAATGCAGAAATGCTCCAGATAGAGGGGGAGAGAGAACTAAGACTAAAAAGAAATGGAAAAATTCCCCGAAAAATATCAGACAATTAGGAAATGCAACATAAGGATTATATGTATTCCAGAAGGAGAAGAAAGGGGAAAAGGAGCAGAGAGCTTGTTCAAAGAAATAATAGCTGAGAACTTCCCAAACCTGGGGGAGGACCTGGAAATACCAGTGAATGAAGTCAACAGATCTCCTAAATATATAAACATGAAAAGACCATCCCCAAGGCATATAGTAGTAAAGCTGGCAAAAGTCAATGGCATAAAAAATATTAAGGGCAGCTAGACAAAAAAATTAAATAATGTACAAAGGAATTCTCATCAGGCTTTCAGCAGACTTCTCGACAGAAACTCTACAGGCTACGAGAGACTGGAATGATATATTCAAAGTTCTTAAAGACAAAAACCTCCAGCCAAGAATACTCTATCCAGCGAAAATATCCTTCAGATATGATGAAGAAATAAAAACTTCCCCAGATAAACAAAAGCTAAAGGGGGTTCATTACCAGAAGACCACCACTACAAGAAATGTTCAAAAAGGCCCTCATGCCTGAAAAGAAAAAGAGAGAAAGACGTATATACAAAGCTTTGAGCAAGGAGAAGAACAAGGAGACTAAATGAGAAAAATTACAGTTGGAAACATCAAAAATGAATTTAAACTCATCACTGTAAACACACACTCACAACACAATATGGAATAAGTAGTGACAACAACAAATTGGAAGGGGAAGAGGAAACGGATTGAATCGAGTTAGTCTAAGGAAACAAAAGGCATCAGAAAATGGACTATCTTATCCACGAGATCTTTTATATAAACCTCATGGTAACAACTAAACAAATAACCAGAATAGAACCACATATGACAAATAAAGAGAAAACTAAGAGAATCATCATGCAGAACTACCAAATTGAATTGGCAGACTGAAACACATGCGACAAGAAACGAAGGAAATGCAAAAGAACCAGAAGATGAACAATAAAATAGCAACATTAAACCCTCATATATCAATAATCACTCTAAATGTAAACGGACTGAATTCTCCAATCACAAGACACAGACTGGCGAGATGGATTAAAAACCAAGATTCAACAATTTGCTGCCTCTAGGAAACACATCTCAGCTCTAAAGACAAACACAGACTCAACGTAAAAGGATGGAAGACAATACTCCAAGCTAATGGCAAACAAAAGAAAGTAAGAGTTGCCATACTTATATCAGACAAAGTAGACTTCAAGATAAAGCAGGTAATGAGAGACAAAGAGGGCAATATATGATGATAACAGGACAATTCACCAAGAAGACATATCACTTATAAATATCTATGCACCCAACACAGGAACACCAAAGTACATAAAGCAACTATTAACAAACCTAAAAGGAGATATTAACAACAACACAATAATAGTAGGGGATCTTAACACCCCACTCATATCAATGGATAGATCATCCAGACAAAAAGTCAAAAAGGAAATAATGGACTTAAATGAAAAACTAGATGAAATGGACTTAATAGATATATACAGAGCACTCCACCCAAAAACAGCAGAGTACACATTCTTCTCAAGTGCGCATTGAACATTCTCAAGGATGGACCGTACATTAGGAAACAAGGCAAGCCTCTATAAATTTAAGAAGATTGAAGTCATTACAAGCATCTTTTCTGATCATAATGCTATGAAACTAGAAATCAACTGCAAGAAAAAAACAGGGAAAGGGAGAAAGATGTGGAGACTAAACAACATGCTACTGAACAACCAATGGATCACTGATGAAATTAAAGGAGAAATCAAAAACTACCTGGAGACAAATGAAAATGAAAATACACCATACCAACTCATATGGGCTGCAGCAAAAGCAGTCCTGAGAGAGAAATTCACAGCAGTACAAGTCCACCTTAACAAACAAGAAAAATCTCAAATAAATAACCTTAAACACCTAACAGAATTAGAAAAAGAAGAACAGACAAAGCCTTGAATCAGCAGAACAAGGGAAATAATAAAAATCAGAGCAGAAATAGATGAAACTGAAACCAAAAAAAACAATAGAAAGGGTCAGTGAAACAAAGAGCTGGTTCTTTGAGAAGATAAACAAAATCGACAGACCCTTAGCCAGACTCACTAAGAAGAAAAGAGAGAAGACTCAATTAGAAACGAAAGAGAATAAATTATAACAGATACCAGAGAAATACAAGGGATTATTAGGGAATACTATGAAAAACTATATGCCAACAAATTGGACAACCTAGAGGAAATGGACAAATTCCTGGACGCATACAACCTCCCAAAACTGAATCAAGAAGAAACAGAGAATCTGAATAGACCAATCACAAGTAAAGAGATTGAAACAATAATCAAAAACCTGCCAAAAAACAAAAGCCCAGGACCAGATGGCTTCCCTGGAGAATTTTACCAAACATTCAAAGAAGATTTAATACCTATCCTTCTCAAACTATTCCAAAAAATAGAGGAAGATGGAATACTTCCTAACACATTCTACAAGGCCAACAATACCCTGACACCAAAGCCAGACAAGGACAATACAAAGAAGGAAAACTACAGGCCAATATTGCTGATGAACACAGACGCAAAAATCCTCAACAAAATATTGGCAAACTGAATACAGCAATACATCAAAAAGATTATACACCATGATCAAGTGGGATTTATACCAGGGACACAGGGATGGTTCAACATCCACAAATCAATCAACGTGATACACCACATTAAAAAATGAAGAATAAAAACCACATGATCATCTCAATCAATGCAGGGAAGGCATTCAACAAGATCGAACATCCATTTATGATAAAAACTCTCAACAAAATGGCTATAGAAGGAAAGTACCTCAATATAATAAGGGCCACATATGACAAACCTACAGCTAACATCCTACTCAATGGGGAAAAACTGAAAGCCATTCCTTTGAGGACAGCAACAAGACAAGGGTGCCCACTCTCACTGCTCCTATTCAACATAGTACTGGAGGTTTTGGCCAGAGCAATTAGGCAAGAAAAAGGAATAAAAGGACTCCAAATATGCAACAAAGAAGTGAAACTCTCATCATCTGCAGATGACATATCTTATACATGGAAAACCCTAAGAAATCCATTGGAAAACTACTAGAAATAATCAACAACTACAGCAAAGTGGCAGCGTATAAAAATCAACTTACAAAAATCAGTTGCATTTCTATACACTAATGATGAACTAACAGAAAGAGAACTCAAAAAGACAATCCCATTTACAATTGCAACAAAAAGAAGAAAATAGCTGGGAATAAATTCAACCAAGGAGGTGAAAGACCTATACAATGAAAACTATAAGACACTATTGAAAGAAATTGATGAAGACATAGAGAAATGGGAAAATATTCCACGCACATGGGTTGGAAGAATAAACACAGTTAAAAGGTCCATACTACCTAAAGCAATCTACAGATTCAATGTAATCCCAATCAGAATCCCAATGACATTCTTCACGGAAATAGAACAAAAAATACTGAAATTCGTGTGGGGCAATAAAAGACCCCGAATAGCTAAAGCAACCCTGAAAAAAAGAACAAAGCTGGAGGCATCACAATTCCTGATTTCAAAACATACTATAGAGCTACAGTAATCAAAACAGCATGATACTGCTACAAAAACAGACACACAGATCAATGGAACAGAATTGAAAGCCCAGAAATAACACACACCTGTGGACAGCTAATCTTCAACAAAGGAGCAAAGAACATACAATGGAGTAAGGGAAGTCTCTTCAATAAATGGTGTTGGGAAAACTGGACAGCTACATGCAAAAGAATCAAAGTAGACCATCTTCTATCACCATACACAAAAATCAACTCAACATGGATCAAAGACTTGAAAGTGAGACCTGAAACTATAAAACTCCTGGAAGAAAATATAGGCAGTACCCTAACTGACATCAGTCATAAAGGGATCCTTTTGGATTCCATGCCTACTTGGACAAGGGAAACAAAAGAAAAAAATAAACAAGTGGGACTTCATCAGACTACAGAGCTTCTACAAGGCAAAAGAAACCAGGATCAAAATGAATAGACAATCCACCAGCTGGGAGAAAATATTTGCATATCGTATATCCGACAAGGGATTAATCTCCGTAATATATAAAGAACTCACACAACTGAACTTCCAAAAAACAAACAACGCGATCAAAAAATGGGCAGAAGATATGAATACTTTCCCAAGGAAGATACACAGATACCCAATAGGCACATGAAAAGATGCTCAACAACCCTAATCATCAGGGAAATGCAAATCAAAACTACATTAAGATATCAGCTTACACCTGCTAGAATGGCTATAATTACCAAGACAAAAAAAATTACAAATGTTGGAGAGGTTGTGGAGAAACGAGAACCTTCATTCACTGCTGTTGGGAATGCAAACTGGTGCAGCCTCTATGGAAAACAGTATGGAGATTCCTCAAAAAATTAAAAATAGAAATACCATATGATCCAGTCATTCCACTACTGGGTATCTATCCAACAAACCAGAAATCAACAATCCAAAGAGGGCTATGCACCCCTATGTTCACTGCAGCATTATTCACTATCACCAAGAAGTGAAAGCAACCCAAGTGTCTCCCAACAGATGACTGGATAAAGAAGATGTGGTATATATATAGTATATATATATACAATAGAATACTACTCAGCCCTAAAAAAAGACAAAATTGTCCCATTTGCAACAACATGGATGGACCTGGATGGACTAAGCCAGAGAGAGAAAGGCAAACAGTGCATGATTTCACTCATATGTGAAAGATAAACTAATACTCAGACAGAGAGAACTTTCTGGTGGTTACCAGGGGCAGGGGGGATGGGGAGTGGGCACAAGAGGTGAAGGGATGCACTTATATAGTGACTGACAATAATGTACAACTAAAATTTTACAATGTTATAAACTATTATGACATCAATAGAAAAAAATTTTGCTTTTAAAAAACTCTCTTCACTCTTAAGTGTTTGGGAAGGATGCTATTCTATTAACCCTAACCATAGAGCATGATTTACCAAAGACTAGAGAAGCAATGACGGAGAGAGAGCAATGGCAGAGCAAACAGAGGAAATTGTGCTTCCTCCCGTCCTATGGTGGCTACTCCCCTCACGCAGAGTATCCCTGTGCCCTTAAAGAGGAGACAGAACACTAAGACTAAGCAATACCATATTGGAGGAAAAAACAGAAATGAACCCAAGATGTGGAAAAAAGACATTTTATCTGCTTTAGTATCTGCAACAAGAAAGTAAAACCTTGGTCATTCATTTTCAACTTTATGTTACTCATCCAGAAATAAATATTTCTCAGATTAGACAAAAGAATCTGTCCTGGAGAGTGTACACTTGGAAAAAGGATGTGATGTGAGCCCCGTAAACAGTAAGATCTACTGAAACTCTTCAGAACTAATACTGATCACCACACAAGCAAGCACCTAGCATAATATGACCACAGATTGAAATCCCCTATGAAAAACAAAAAGCTAAAACTCGGTTGGGACAGGGTACTATCTACTCACATTTTATAAACGTTTAATTTTTCAGAAGCATCAAAATCTTCTCTTTATCTTTAAATTCCACTATATTACTCTAAAATAGACTATGCCATAAGGCTGAGAAAATGCAAATGAGAGCTTTACAAAGGTTAAGCCATTTTTATGAGCTATCTCAGCAGAGTGACTTTTCTGTTTTGTATTGACAATGGGAGTATGGGGGCTGCTTATCCTGAAAGCCAGACAGGGCATTGGTCCTGAGGGTCAGCTCAAGTACATCTCTAAAAAAAAAAAAAAAAATCAGAGATTGCTAACCTGCAAATTAATCTACAAATGAAACTCAAATGACCAGCAGGTACTGGGTTAAAGTTTTGTAACAACAAAAATCTGCTTTCTTCTGAGTATCAGTGATCAATGGCAAATGACAGGCCTTCACAATACGCCAACAGGTAGCAAAGGCAGATCTTAAAAACCCTTTAACAAAAAGCAGAGCATTACCTCTATAAAGCATTGTTCAGTAGAAAGAAATCTCAAAGACCACTGACCTGGTCTTCCTCTTCATCTTCATCCTCTGCCAGACGCTGCCTGCCCACTTCATATAGTCTGCACACTGTGTCCATGTTCAGAGCATCCATGCTGCCTTGGTTCTGAAACAGAACACCCAGTCCACAAGGAGCAGTTAGTTTTCAGAAGACCCACATCCACACCTCAGCTTTGACTGGCACCCATGCACCTTGACCCTGTAACTATCAACGCTTCCAATACACAAAATTCTTGAACTGACTCTGAAAATGTTATACCTAGGACACAGAGAGGGAAAGAAAAACAGGATGAGAAAGCTTCAGCAGCGAGGGATATCGGCACAAGAGAGACCACCATCCTTGGAACAAACCTGTCTTGCTCTGGTGAGAGACTCAGACTCCACTAAGAAAGGGATGACAGTGTGAGTCCAGGAAAATAGGAGACAGGACTCTCCACACTGTTTTATACTCGGACTTTCTTATTATTTCTCTTCTACTGTATATCTCAAATCCCATCAAATGAGTAGGTTATCAATAATCTACCATCAGGAATGCATCAACTCTAGAACACATCTTATATCAGACAAAATATCTGTAGTATAACCTGAAAATGATCCTAAATGTCAGAACAAAACAGCAGGGTTTCTGCTACCTCCCTTTACCTCAATAACAGCGAGATAGCAGTCTTTGGTGTCTGTGCACAAGTCAAAGATGTTCCGTTTCACATCAATGGTCGCTGGAAAACAGAATATGACAAGACTCAGGATTGGACTATGGCTGTGACCTTACAACCAGCTTTTCCTCTAAAGGAATTCAAGGAGATTACTCATAAATATTTCCATAACTCCTCTGCTTTTCAATGAAAAATGACCTTAAATAAGGTCTGCCCCTTCATGCTTACCTATAGGTTTGTAGTCAGTTGCATTAAATGTTCGGAAAGATGATCCAAAAGGGCTTTTCATCCTCTCTTCTATTAAATCATCTTCATCGTCTGCCTGCAACATAGCTGGTTGGGAAGGCAGGGGGAAAGAAGGTAAGGAAGTGAAACACTATTAGAATCAGAAACATCCCCTATTCACAAATGCAGAAAATATTAATGGACAATCAAGACTTCAGTGAGTTTCCTTGTACTAAATTCACTCTGCATTAAGTTATTAGTTCCTTGCATATGCCAATGATTATGATAAACAATATCCTCAACCCCTCATCTAGCTCCCAACAAGTATTACAGCTGAAGGCTGACAACACTGCAAGACAAGAATGCAGAGGTTTTTCTTTAAGTTCATAATGATACAGGTGGGAAGTTACTGCATGAAATTTCTTTCTATTCAAGATTACTTGTTATCTTCAAAGCCAGTGACCTTTTATCCTAAGTCAACATTATTTTCATCTTCTCTTTTATCACCATCTGTACTATCATTTTATCTTTTATGTTACAACTTCAAATGCTTTCCAATTCATATTTGAGAGATATTTCCAAAAAGGAAGTATCAAATTAAGTGAGGAGGGAGAGAAGAGAGAAAGAGAACGATAAAGAAAAATAAAAAGTTTATTACCTCCATACATCACTGTCCCTGTATGGTTGAACACCACGCGACACTGATCCAGAGCAGGAACTGTGTGTAAAAGATGGAAAGTGCGAAGGTCCCACTAGGAGAGGAGCGGTCAAGGAAAACTATTTTACACAAAACTTCTTATCTAACATCATGGGGAAATTCTGAAATACCACTTTTTTCCCTCCTGCTAGATATTAATTCTTTAAAAGTCAATGAGATCAAGGTAAAACAAAAGCATAGAGCATACATATTATTGAATAACATTCCTGAAAATTTCCTACAGTTTCCTCATATACATAAAAGCTACCTGAGCTCCCTTCCTCTCAACAGTAGCATTTTATTTTACTCTTATGTCTAGCAATTGATTTCTATAGAGCAAAAGTAAAATCCTTCAGAAGAAAGGTAAAACTCAAATCAGTATTTGGGGAAGTGGGAGGCAGGAATTTGGTCATTCTTCCCAATACAAAGAAAATGTGCTAGTGAAAGTCACTGGTATTTATATTCACTGGAGATTCACTAACACGTCAAAACAAAGGAGAAGCACCAGATTATATTACCTGTGTGGATACTTTAATCAGGTATTAATAGAAAGATTAATTATTTCTGCATCACAAACTAGATAACAAATGGAAAGCAAGACATGGGTGTAAAGAATACAATCTCAGTATTTATGATGACCTCCAGCCCATTCGGATGGAAAACACCACTGATGTTCATGTTGAACTTGTCAAACTTGTGGATGGCCTGTGCAGAGCGGACATCCCAGAGGACGCCATCATTTAAGACAAGATCATCTGTAGGATTAAAGGTGGCACAGTTCCTCTTGTAGTTGTTGGCAAGATCTGGGTTAAACAGAGTCAACAGCTTGTTGCCAGTCTGAATATCATAAATCTTTAGAGAAGAAGGGGTGGGAAGAAAAAAATCAGACCAATCCATCCATTGACAAATTCAAAGAGAAGTCGTGCAAAATACCTCTCCCACGCTTTCCAAATCCCACCAAAATTACAAAAGCCCTAAAACTATAAAATAACTGGAAAGTAGGAAAACCACACCCATCCAAGCAAAGCTGAAGTGCTTTGGTTCCCATTCAAAGTCCAAAAAGTCTCTTTCCCAGAAGTAAGAAAATGAGAAGTGAGACTGCAATAGGGATAAGAAAACTCTCTTCTTTCTCTCCCCCTTTTAAGAAACAGAAAATGTTTCCAGGATTGAAACCGAGAAATTCTCCATATGGATTAACCAACAATTACCCATAGAATACTCTTAACAGTTAATTTTTGGAGAAGGGCATCAATGAAATACCCTTTTCTCCTTAAACTCTCCCAATATACATATTTTAGCCCTATAATACTAAAAGTTCCAAAACCTACAATGTGCAACCCACGCAGAGACCAGATCTTTCCCATCTGCTTACAGACATGCTGTAATATTTCCAATCTTTTAAAAAATCCTCCTTTAATATAAGCACAAATAAGGAGACACCACAAGGAAACAACCAAACAAATTCAGATCATGGGACAAGACAACTAGCCTGGTCTCTTCAAAAGTCAATGTCATGAAAACTGGAGAAATGGTTCTTGGCTTTAAAACATTAGTGAGACATAACAACCAAATGCAATATGTGAATCTTGGCTGGATCCTGGTTCAAAAAAAAAACAAAACAAAACATTTGAAACCAAACACATCAGGAACAACTGGGAAAACTGAGTATGGAATGGATATTAAATGATATTTGGGAATTACTATAAATTTCTTAAATTTGATAATAGAGTGTGATTATGTGATAAAAAGTCCTTATTGCTAGGATATACATGCTATAAGACTTAGGGATAAAATGTCATGATGTTCGCAACTTACTTTCAAATGATTCAGAAAAACACACACACGTTCACACACAAAGAAAATATGGTGAAATATTAAACTGATGAATGTAGGTGGTAGGTATATGTACCAGTCTTTCAACCCTTCTATATATTTTAACATTTCAAATGAAAAGTTCAGGAGAAACCCTCCCTTCACTACCCCGTATCCACCCACTTCAACCTACTACCCTACTTCTCTGCTTTTTCAGCAAACATTTCAAAAGACTTGGCTATACTCAGTGCCTCCACTTCTCTCCTTCTATTCTTTTATGCACCCACTCTAATCAGATTTTCACCCCAGTGCATGGAACTAGCTCCTGACATGGTTAACAATGACGTCCACATTGTTAAATCAAAGGTCACCTCTCAATTCTCATCTTGCGCAACTCATCAGCAATTTCTGACCCAGCTGATCAACTCTTTCTCAAAACAGTCTTCCCTTGGCTTTCTAGGGCACATCTTTTTCCTGGGGTCTCCTGCTGCCTTTCTGGCTACTCTCTTTGGTCTCCTTCCCAAGTTCCCCCTCACGTGGCAACTGCTAAATATTGGCACGTGCCAGGACTCTGTCCCCACACTTCTTCCCTTCTCTAGCCTCCTTAATGTCTCATCCAGGTTCATGACTCTAAATACTATCAACATACGGACAACTCCTATATTTATATTTCCCATCCCAGACCTCTCACCTGAACTCCCAATTTGTATATTCAATTGCCCATTCCCTACTAGAATGTCTAACAGAATCACAAACTTCATGTTTCCAAAACCCCAGGGCCCAGCCCTATCGCTTGCTATCACTTCCACCAAGCCCACGTGGGCCTAGCTCCATTGCAGCTCTCACGTGCAAGCTTGCAGAACACCTTCCTAACTGGAAAGCCTGCTCTTGCTTCTCTCACAGAAACCAGACTCACACTTTAGGAACTTTATATCCAGTCATGTGTCCTCTGCTCACCCTCCAGTGTCTTAATCTCACTCAGAAGCAAAGCCAAAGGTCCTAACAATAGCCTGCAAGATGCTACATGATATTCACACCCCCTCAGCGATCACCCACTTCTCTCCCTCCCATCTCCAGAGTAAGAGCTTATTCCCTTGCCATTCCCTCTGTCTTAGAATACTCTTCCCCTAGATATCTGCATGACACCCACACTTCCTTCAAGATGCTGCTTAAACATTACCCAATCAGTGACACTGACTATCCTAGATAAAACAGAAGTACCCCATACTACCACCAAGCACTTCCTACCTCTTACCCTGCTTTCTTTTCCTCAGCAGCACTTACCACCTGACATACCATATATCTGCTTCTTTATTTACTGTCTCTCCAATGAGGCTCTATAAAGGCAGGGATTTTCTTTCATCTAAAACTTAGTATTTCAAAATATCTGTTAAGCTAATGACATCTTTCTCAAATTGCTAGATTAAGTTCATATTTAGTCCTTTTACATTTTTCCCATATAGTTTAGAACTACTTTATTACACTTCTAGATTCCAACTGTTGCTTAGTAATTTCTAGTTGCCCACAGGACTTAAGTCCTCACATTTAGTCCAGAAGATTTCAGTACAAATAAATGGGCATAAAGCAGTGGATTAAGTACTTACGTGGGCAATGTCTCCTTTTGTGCCTATGACTCGATCCTGAGAGTGCTTACTGAACTCAACATAGTGATCTTCCGTGAAGGAATGCCTACGGAAAAACAACAGAAGTACTGATGACAGACCTTCAACTGACTGAATACCCATTCAACTGACTGAAAATAAAGGTGATCCTAAGGCTCTTGTCCAACAATACTCGCCTGCAGATTCTCAGCTCCCAGAGAGGAAAAAATTGTACACTGAAGATTAAAAAGAAAATTCTCTCCATCAGTTTATCAAAGCAGTACCAAAATAATTAACGAGAATTACTTGGTTAAACAAATGGCTAATAGGGCATGTGTACCTTTGCCCCAGCAAAGAGTGCAGCTGTCACATGTGAACATGAGAAAATACACAGATGTGCCATTTTGGATTAGTGAAGGGTCTGCTGTATGATGGGAATGTACATACCTGATAAGAACAGCCAGGAATTAAGATACAATCTTATTAAACATGAGCCACAGATGAGAAAGAAAGAAGTTAACAATAATTCACAGCATTCTTCTTTTCCCAAAAGGCTTCAAGTCTAAGCATCAGATGAAGGGGGGTGTAAATTAGGTAAACTGTGAAACAGAGGGAGTAGGTTGTAAAAGTAGATACGTACTTCATATCAAATACTGATTTCATTCCCCAAAGTGCAGACAGAGGCTGGCTCCAAGTAGCAGATGTCAGCAGCAAGGATCCATCCTAAAAGGAGGAGGCCCGAGATGGATAACCACGTGTTTACAATAAATGCAGACATTGCTATCTGCCATTAGCATTTTAAAATACAAGCTTAAAAAATATTGTTGGATTATAAAAAAAATAGGAAAACTATCAGGAACAAAGAAATGTTCAGAAGCTGCTAGGATTTAAGTACATGCACCTGCAGTGCCCTAAAATATAACGAAATTTAAGAAAATATGAAATCCTCCTGAACTAGTAACATAAAATACAACAGTTCCAAGGGTAGGGGCAAAAAAAACGGGGAAAGATGACAAAGATGATTCCTCCTTTCTTAATATTCGGCCATATTACTCAGTCTCCCTCATGTGAAATATCAGTCAACTGAAAACATTTATTAGACTTTCTGGAAAAAGACTCTTATTGGTTTTTCAAAGAGAAAGCCCAATAAAGGGTGAGCCTTCTATACTCTAAAATCAAGAAAATTATCCTTATCATCTTAATAGTCCTGACTTTTAGAAATAGCAAAGGTGTCAATTCCATCCACAGAACAGTACTAATAAACTACAACCCACTGGAATCATATAACGCTTGTTTTCCTAAAAATTCACGGTACTTTGAGATTTCTTTCTGACACAGAGAACTTTTGCGGTCATAGGTGATAATCTCAGTTTCCAACTGAAGCAAATTTTAAAAAATTACATATGTATGTATATGTATATATGTGTATACATATATCTCCAGGTCTTAGAACAGCAGTTGCAAACTTTCACTTAAAGGGCCAGAGAGTAAATACTTTAGTCTTTGTGGGCCACATGGCCTATGTTGCAACTACTCAACTCTGCCATTGTAGCACATAAGCAACCATAGAAAACACACAAATGTACGAGCATGGCTGTGTTCCAATAAAACCTTATGTACAAATATAGGCAGCCAGCTAGCTAGCCAGCCAGCCAGCCAGCCAGCCCATAGGCCTACAGTTCACCAACCCATCTTAGAAGAATGATTGAGAACAACCTAGGAAGGGACCCTTACCCTGGAAGGTTCAAGGTGTGTGATGGCTGAGTTGTGACAGTTATAGCTAGCTTCCTCCTGTCCACTAAACACATTATAGAGCTTCAACTGCCCAGTGCAGGTGCCAAGCATCAGGAATCGCTCCCGGGCTGAAAAGGCACAGCAGGTGAAGCCACTCTCATCCTCATTGGCTTCTCGGAACACTGAAATAGGACGAAACCTAAGCAAAAAAAAAGAGAATCAGAGACAAAGAATGTGTGGGGACTCAGAAAACTTTGCTAGAAAGGTGAAAGAAAAAAACACAGAGCATTTACGTTTCAAATGGGTTCTCACAAAATATCACAGTGACCTTCAGTGGTTCATTTTCATTTTAAATGAGAGAAAAGAAGCTCCACTTACAAATTTAAACAACAACAAAAATTCCCATGTTTAAAACTTGTGATCCCATAACCTTTATGTAAGATTTGTAAAGAATGAGAATAGGAGACAACTTGGACCAACACAGAAACAAGTTTGGGAGCCTAGTTAGAGACAGTGGGCTGCATGACTTCTAGAAAACACACTAGTTTGAACAAGAACACAGATTATCACATCAATATATTGCCAACAATCACACAAGAAACGCATGGTTGACAAAAAGGGGTATAATACAGTCACACTGCTCAGGTGTTTACACAAAGTGACAACCACTGGTATCTCAGGCCAACAAAAGGCTTTCTGGACTCATCACTCTATGCTGATATTGCCCAAGCACTTTGCTTTAAATAGAAGAATCATTCCAATTCCAAGGAAGTGAGGTGGCCTCTCCTTACCTGCTAAAGATAAGGTGCCTATCAAAGCATCCGCCATCCACCCCTCCATACTTTGGAAATGATGCCCTGCGGTTTAGCCTTGAGGTAAAGTTTATTGGCGCTTGCCGCCTCTGTTTTGGCTCAGGACATTGGTGAGGAGTAAAGAGAGAGAAAGGTGGGCAGGTAGCAACTGGGTTCTTGCAGCGTGCGTGCTGCTCTCTAAGATATTCTGTGATGATACTGTCCAGCGTAGGTGGGGAAGGAAGATGTCTGTCCAACTGCTTTTTTATGGCTGGGCTTTGGCTATAGGCGCCATGATCCGACTTCTGCCGCAACACTCTGATTTTCCTGCCATTGCAAGGCGATGGCCTCTCTCTGATAAAACTGATCCTACCAATCAAAGGGGAGTTGCCTGCATAAGACGGGCCAGGCAGAGTTAGTGAACCCTGGGGGGGCCGTGGCTGAGGATGGGCAGTGGGAGCAGAAGGGGCAGAGGCACCCACAGCAGGATGGCTGCCCAGTCGAGTTGCAATGCCATTGGCGATGCGAGGGGTTCGGGGAAGAGAGACAGGAGAAGCAGCAGCAGTGACTGGGGTAAAGGCAGAAGAATGGGAAGCAGCAGTCATGGGCAAGTCAGCCTCTTTCGTCAGCACGGTTGCTGTCTCCCCAAGCCCTTTAGAAATGAGATGATTTCGTATCAACAGAAGCAGCTCTTTCTCAGGGAAGGAGATCCTTGACTGGGCAACAACATCTGCTTTCTGTAGTCGTGCCAGGGACACATCAGTGCCAATGAGAAGAGGCTTTCCTGACACCCGTTCAATGAGCTCAGCGGCATACTTGCAGAACTTGACATGGTCACTGCGCTTGTCCTGCAGCACAGGCTCCTTCATCAGCTGTTGGATCTGGCAGCTGCTGAAAAGGGGCAGTTTGCTGATGATCTGCCGGACAGTGCTACTGCGAGACAGGCCCACCAGGGCCTTGCAAGCCAGGGCCCGGATCTGGTCTGCATCTGTGATGGGCATCTTGATGGAGAGTAAGGATAGGAGCACCTTGATGCCATTGTTGGACTGGACCACATTCCACATCTTGGCCAGGGTGTGCTCACTGCTTTTGGGAGTTTGAGGCAGCTTTCTTCGAGGAGTTCCAGAAATAAATTTGCCAATACTGGAAATTCGGTTATCTGGGCCACACACACAATTGATGATAATTTGAAGTGCTGACTTCTGAATTTCAGCATCATGGATAAAGAACTCACCCTCAGCCACTCCCAAAATAATGCTGATACCTATTGGGGAAAAAAAACAAAACACTTTATATGATTCCTCATAAAACTAATGGCCAACTTCAATGGTTGTTTCAGAGTCAAAATTTAGAATTCTATTCATTTTCTTCCACTTAAAAGAAAACTACCACACTTTCATTAAGGTACAGTCATGTACTGCATAACAACGTTTCAGTCAACAACAGACCGCACGTACAACGGTGGTCCCACAAGATTAGTACCATATAGCCCAGGTGTGTAGTGGGCTATACCATCTGGGTTTGTGTAAGTATACTCTATGATGCTCACAGAATGACAACATCACCAAACGATACATATCTCAGAACGTATGCCTGTCCTTAAGCAACGCATGACTATACAAGGAATTGTTTTTACAAAATACAATCAGTTCTACCATGTATCTTTATGATGCAATACCTCACATGTAGTTGTTAAATAGGGGAATGATGTCAGTATTATGTGGAAGTCACCAACGTTTCATGTGCAATTTTTCCTAGGTAAGGAACAAGCAAAGATACTGGGAATAAATTAAAATTCAGCAGGAAAGGAAAAAGCTCTCAGCCTGGATGCTACAGCAGCAGCAGGAACCTTTCTGCTATATATGAAGAAAGGTAAAAACAAGTGGCTATGCCTTGGGCTTTCTCCCCAGAGTGGTGCACCCTAGGACCCACAGCCAGTCACACTACTTTCCATGCTCACCTTAGCAGCAGCCCTCATCAGCCCTGCTCTTAAGAAAGTGTATTTTCCTTTTGTTTTAGTGTATGATAGCTTCTATCCATTCCAGGCTGCTTGCCAACAACTGATTTTTTTAGAGCTCAGATTACAAAGTTGCTTGAGTTTTTTACTGTCTGCCCCAGTCCGTTTTTCCTATTAACCTTATTTTTAGCACAAGATCCTGTAGAGTAGAAGGTTTTCGGGAATGCACGTGTATCATGATAGCAGAAATACCTATACCACTCAGAAAACCTGAGTTTACTAACATGAATCCCTTACATGAAACTGGCATGACTTAGAAAGGACAGACAAGGTACCCTCTTCTACTACCTTCTATTCCAATACTCCAAAATTAGGTCAGGTAAGTAACCACGACCAGAAGAGCAAAGGAAAACAAATCCAGACCAAGCAATAACAAAAACAGCAAGGTACAACCTACCTACAGTGGAGACAGTGGAGCCAGCCTCATCCAGCACGTCCACTGATTCTGCCAACTGGAGCTGGATTTTTGGCACAACAGTAAGAATAGCCAGGACATCCAAAGCAAAGCGCACAGTGTCATTCCTGGACAGGAAGAAGAATTAGTCAAAGAGAAACTAGGATAAAGCCACAATTTCTGGTGGGGGTAGAAATTAGGACATTCTTTTTAGGGAATAATCTGGAAATATGAAACAAGATTCTTAAAATGTTCATAACCTTTGGCCCAGGAATTTTACCTCTAGGAATCTCCCCTAAGGAAATAATTAGAAGTACAAACAAGTATTTATGTATTGAGACGTCCATTATCACATCATTTAAAATAGCAAAAGAATTTAAAAACCTGCAGAGACAACAGGAATACATGTGTTAAGTTATGGTACACTAATATGAACTATTCCGTGGCTACTGACAATTGTTTTCAAAGAACTCTAAAGGATGAGGGAAGAGGCTCAAAATACAACATTAATGAAATAGAAAACGTGTAAGATATAAAATTTAAAATCTGACAATACCAAGCACTGGCAAGAAGGTAGAGAAATGAAAACTCCCATATACTGATAGTGGGAAAAGAAAATGGTATGATTATTTTCCAAGCAATTTGGCAATACCCAATAAAGACGATATGCAAACACCCTATAACCCAGGTTGTCCATATCATACCCTCAAGAGAGACTCCAAAAGGAAGTTCATGGTGCCATTCATTTGATAGCAAAAAAAACCCAAACGTTAAATGTCCATCAATAGGAGAAGAAACTGTAGTACAGAAATACAAGAGTTCAAATCATATTCAACACATACAAATCTCAAAAACATAAGGGCGAAAAACGCTGCAAAAGATGCATATAGGATAATATTTATATATTATAGGATATAGGATAATATTTATATAACTTAAAAACATACAAAAGACTATTATTGTTTATGTACACACACAAATGTAGAGTATAAAAACATGAGTGGAGAGAATGCACTCAAAATTCAGAAGATTGGTCACTCTGCGGAGGCAGAAAAAGGAAAGGAACTGAGAAAGAAGCAAATACAGCAACAGGCCAAATCTGAGTATGTAGTAGTAGTAATATTATTCTCTGTACCTTTTCTGTATTTTGAAATATTTCATAAAAAAGATGAATTTGATTAAATACTATAATCTCAATTATGTAATTTACATACACTATGGAAAAAACACTGAAGAAATTAACAATGGCTAAGAATAATTCTCTCTTTATAAGGTTCTGTATATTCTAAGCAGAAAAAATATTTATTTTTAAAAACAAACTTTTAAATGACATATTCCAAACATATATTTTCTTTTCTTTTTTTTTTTTTTTTTTTGGTGAGGAAGACCAGCCCTGAGCTAACATCCATTGCTAATCCTCCTCTTTTTGCTGAGGAAGACTGGCCCTGGGCTAACATCCGTGCCCATCTTCCTCCACTTTATATGGGACGCCGCCACGGCATGGCTGACAGGCAGTGCGTCAGCGGGCGCCCGGGATCCGAACCAGCGAACCCCGGGCTGCCAAGCGCGGACTAAACTGCTGCGCCACCAGGCCAGCCCCCTTTACATATATTTTCTTAATAAGCCAAATATGGATTTACCAATCAAAAAATTTATAACCTTCCTACTTATTTTTGAGCTTCCATCATCTGTTAAGCAAAGTTCTCCAAATAAATATAACCTACCTCAATACTCTAGAAGAGCAAAGTGGTTGTCAAAGTGTGGTTAGGGGACCCCTCTGTGTCTTTGAGACCCTTTCAGAGGTCCTGTGACGTAAAAACTATTTTCATAATAACACTAAGATGTTATTTTCCTTTCTCACTCTCATTCTCTCATGAGTGTATAGTGGAGTTTTCCAGAGGCTATGTCATGTGTGATGTCACAAAAGAATGAATACAGAAGCAGATACGAGATATTAAGCCAGACAGTTTAAAAACTTGCTGAAATCATCTAGTTTTATTTTGGAAATTTTTCATAAAGAATGCTAACATGCAATGGGTTATTATTTTTAAATAAATTCATAAATATTTTTACATTTTCTCAGTTTTAATTTCCAATATGGTAAATATCAATAAATATAACACAGAAACAAAAGCTCTTTGGGGTTCTCAATAATTTTTAATACAGTAAAGTGGTCCTGAGACCAAAAAGTTTGAAAACGGCTGCTCCAAAAGTATCCCTCTAGATTGAATATCCTGGGATTTAGCAAACAAGCTATGTGCACCCTAAATAAGCCCCTCTCTTCTTTATGGCAATGGGTGGATAGGAAAAGAAGGTCAAGAACCACCGTACATAAACTTTATTACTATCTTCTCTTCGGACTCCATCTCTTTGAAAATACACTTTTAATTCTTTTTACATTATCCTCACACAGAACCCACCCAACCTCCTGATTCTATCAGCTGTCCTTTTCTGAGCCTCATCCTGCTCTGCTCTGACTGACTGCTTTTAACTGAATTGTGAAAATCACAAGAGCAAAAAATATAGCTTTATATGAAGGCAAGATAAGCATTATATATGGCTGTCAAGCAGTAGAGAGGCATTTAAAGTCTAAGTACCAAAGAATACTGGACTCCAGTCTTGAGACAAAACTTTAACCCCACCTCTGCAGCTGTAGCCATGTAAATCATATAACTTCTCTAAGAGTATAGATATTGATCCCTGCCTATTGTGCAGTATTTACAATCACCAGACGATAAATATAAACAAACTCTCTGTAAATTAAAAATGACATTATCATGCTTAATCTAGTTTCTCAGATTCAAGCCCAAAATTTCAACTCAGTTCAACAAATGTTTGTTAAGTTTATACTATGTACAAATGAACATCAACTTTAGCAAAAAGCAGAATCTAACTTCATTTGAAACTTCTCTCTGGTCCCACCTTGCATAGTAGGTCTTCCAATTGCAGGCAATAGAAATAAGCTGCAATAAGAGTTGCACACAAGAAAGTTTGAGGAAGACTTCAGCCGGTTCCCAATATAGCTGTGCTGGGCCATATTCTATCAAAAATTCCATCATTTCCACAATCTGTTCATGAGTATACGAACATGCCTATAAGGAAAGATATACATAATTAAAGAACTCTACCACCTGCCTGCTACCTTCTCCAGCACAGCAAAATGGCCAGCAGGTTTTAATAATAAAGCTAAGTAATAACAGCTTTCAAATTCCACAATTCTTGAGTCAATAGCCCACATGTGAAATGATGAATATGTTTAATCTTTTACTTTATTTATAACTAGACTCACAATACATTTTTGCCCAAAAGGTAACAAAATGTTCAATTTGTTGGTGCATAAATTCCATAGCTTAAGAAGAGAAAGCAGCACCATGTAAAATAATTGGTTTCTTTTCAATTTGTGATCTTTAAAACATGCAGATACTGATCTTCACCCCAAATGTATCGAGTAAGTTCAAAAATGACAGAGAAGTGGAGTAATAGACATATCCTTGCAGAAAAGAAATTCCCACACAGGAGGTAGAATATCTAATACTTTTCATAAAAGAAAGCCATTTGCACATCCTTCAGGTCATCTTTTAGTTCTAGTATCCCAGAGAAGTAGCAACTTACAACTGGGAACAAAATACGTTCTTAAAATTCACCTATTACATGCATTTTCGAGTATTCTGCCTCCACACAGGGCAAGTATAATCCAACAATGTACATTTCACACAGACTCCACTGATCTGAATGTGAGTGTCAGGCCCTAGATTGCTATAAAGAGTATTAACAACTTTCCCTTTAAGACAAGGCCCTCTCACCTTGTATGGGGGTTGAGGATGGACAAGAATGCCACCCTCAGTCCTCTGAAGTGACTGCTTCACTTGTTCCAATTTAATGGCCAGGTGAGCTTCAAAGTACTTGCGCAGGGCCATGCAGGTATGCTTCCCAGTTTGGCGGCTAGCAAATATTTCATCATCACTCAGAAGTGCACCCTGATCTTCTAAATTCAGAATCTCCAAAGTACTGATCTATTAAGAAAGAAGCAAAGGGGGGTGAAAAACATACGGGAAGAGAAAAGTAAAAGGAAAAAGATCTCAGTAAACTTTTATGCTCAACAAGACTGACAAATGGCAAAGTACATCTGTCTATACAACATGCTAAGATTAACCATATGAAAGCAAATTGAAAATGCACACTGAAAAAGCACAGAGCTTTCAATCATGTTGAAAGACATACAGGCACAAAACCATTGCTGTTAGATCAAGATTACTGACAGCAATTCCCCCTATAAGATTACTATATTCGAGGCATGTCTATAATGGCAGAGCCCTCTAACCAGTTAAGAAGAGAAACTTGTGAATGAAGGGGAAAAAAACATTTCATCCAGAAAGAATGATAGCAAAATTCCTCCAGTCAGAAGCTTCCTCTCTCAATGCTGCAGAAAGGCAGCCAAGACAAGCAGGACCCCTACTCCTCAAAAAGCGAAGCCACTGAAGAACCTTACCAAGTTCACCAGACGACGAAGACCATCATAGCGGTCAAAGAGCTCCAACACGGCCCGGAAGGAGAAGCAGATTGAGAAAAACATGGTAGCATGGCAGCAGCCTGAGGCATGAGAACATTCCATTAACCACAGGGTATAGTTCACCACATCAGATAGAACATTGTGGGGATGCATGCAAACCTGCAAAAAATAAAAATAAAACATAATTTTTAAAAATTGGGGGTAAAGCAACCTTTGAAAGGGATGAAAAATTCACCAGTGTTAGGTAAGAGATTTTTGAAGAAAACAACAATCTTTCCTGGTCAAGTCAATCTGAGTTTAAAACTTAAGTTACAAACAAAATTTTGTTAACAGTCTATTCCAAATCTGAAAACAATCTAAATGTAAATAATTATTTAAATTTGATCTATACTTAGTGAGTGCCAAATTCTGCAAATATTTACATCTTTTAATGCTTACAATGCTCTGTTACATAGGTATTAGGCTTATTAGGACTCCCACTTAGATAAGGAAGAGGCTCAGAGAGGTAAGAGACTTCTCCAAGGTGATAAAAATGGCTGAGCGTTCTGATACTTAAGTCTACAAGTTTGGTATCCATTCACTCCCTGATTCATTCATGCATATTTTGACATCTCCTAGGAGTCAGACAATGAATTCTAAAGCATTCCCCAGGTTTGCATGGTATTTTTTTCTCTATCTTAGCCATAACTAATTTTGTGTATATGCACACAGATTAGGTTACTATTCTCAAAAGACTACAAACCCCTGCATAATGTAGATCTGAAAGGGAAAAAACTTAAAATTAAAACACCATCTTATTAATAAATATGCAAAGATGAATAAAGACATAGCCCAAGAAGAATTGACCAACTTCACTCTACCATAAAAGCCACATCACACAGAATATTAGAAAAATGTTCCAGGCATCGAAATGACAAGAGCTTTCCCAGGAGTGTCTGAGGACCCATTACTTTTCAAATGTACAACCCACTTAAGCTTATTTAAAATCACTGAATAAAAACATCTTAAGTGGAAAAACAGAAGAACTAGACGCGAAACCTCTGGAGCTCTGAGAACAACTGGAAAGATTTTACTATCTCCAACACAAACTATTTGTTAACATACACAAAGCATCATCTGTTATTTTTATAACAGACTAAAAAAATGCAAACTACAACTCTACTGAGGGACATTTGAAAAAAGCCTGGAGACTAATCCTAATGCAACCAAAATGGCAAAAACTAAATAAAGCCCCCAGATCCTAATCCTTCTTTTTCCACAGAGAAAAAAAAAAAAATCTAAACAATTTTACATTTTTAGAATGCTTCGTGAAGACCAGACATTCAGGGCCAGCCCTGGTGGCCTAGTGGTTAAGCTTAGCGCACTCCTCTTTGGTAGCCCAGGTTCAGTTCCCAGGCACGGACCTACACCATTCATCTGTCAGTGGCCATGCTGTGGTGGCAGCTCACATACAAAAAGAGAAAGATTGGCAGTGAATGTTAGCTCAGGGCAAATCCTCCTCAGCAAAAAAAAAAAACGGCGGGGGTGTAGCCCAGAGGTGTAGTGGTTGGGTTTGCGTGCTCTGGTGGCCCGGGGTTCATGGGTTCAGATTCTGGGTGTGGACCTACCCACCCCTCACCAAGCCATGCTGTGGCGGTGACTCACATACAAGATGGAGGAAGACTGGCACAGATGTTAGCTCAGGGACAATCTTCCTCACCAAAAATAAATAAATAAATAAAGCCAGACATTCATGCCCCTGCTTCTTTCATTAAAATTTACTCCAACTATTCATTTTTTCTTATCCAGAAGTCATCCTGTGAATGTGCTAGACAGTGCCTCTACCCAATCCCATTACCATAAACCTGAATGGACTGGACTTACTCTTTCCATGGCATCCTGGTTGTAGGACAGGTAATACAAGCACATAGATACACCAGTTGCGGCCATAGAAGGACGAGGAATTTCCAGTAATTTCTGTACTCCACCATGTGCAACAAATTCTGTGGCAAACTTGTTATGAAGCAGGAGAGATGCTAGGTGCTAAACAAAGAAGACTCATGTTACTGCAGAACAATCTAGAATAACCACACAATCTCTTCACAAAATATTATAAACTGGTTAAATACAAGGAATCCTCTGAAGTAGAAAACAACTTCCTTACAAGAGAAGTAAAATCAACATTGCTTAAGGGAAACAAAACAAAAAAACTCTAAGATTCCATAACATTTCCTTCTAACACAAAAGGTTTTCATAAAGGTGAAAAACAAGAAACGAAAAATATTTGATATAACGAATGATGTAATTCTACAACCATTTTATTATTATATAGCTTCCCTAAAGGATTTTCGTTAACCTGCCATTATAATTCTTTTAAAATAATCAGCTCTAGGTTCTAGCTTTGGCTCAGTCACTGACTCATCTAACAAAATCTCAAATTTTGCCTTCTTTTAAATTGATGTTCAAATATATCCCCAAAGAACAATCTTCAGCAAATTATCAAAACTAATAAATTTTTAGAACTAATCAAAATGCGTTTTAAATAGATCTTTAAAAGTTTATCATCTTTTAAGTTTTGTTATCTTCCTGTTCAATTCACACTAGCCTCTCTGGGTGGACCCTATCTCCTGGGCAATTTTAAGGGCAGGGAGTGCAATGCAAGCAGCAGATTGCTGGATGACTCTGAACCCAAGCCAATGAGAATGGGGCCTCGGGAGAGCTAGAGCTCCCCCTCCTGTTTCTCATGCCAAGGTGTCTTCCAGCTGGTGACGCAGGCACAAGGTACAGACAAGACAACATAGATTTACAATTACAGTATTCCCCCCATATTGTTATAATTGTTCTATTTTATTATTACTGTTGTTAATCTCTTACTGTACCTTATTTATAAATTAAACTTTATCATACATATGTATGTACAGGAAAAAACATAGTATATATAGGGTTTGGTATTATCTGCGGTTTCAGGCATCCCCTGGGGGTCTTCAAACACATCCCCCACAGGTAAGGGGGGACTACTGTACATGACTTGATACCTCTGTGGATCCCACCAAAATCAATGGCAAAAACAATAGGTATGTACCCTCTTCAGAAGTTCTCCCAACACCTAGACTCAGACTAATCCTTATAATTCAAATCCCTTCCTTCTTTATTCTATTTTTATTGTTACACCATCCTCTATACCACACTCCCATCCAGTCCTTCCTCCAAGAAGCAGCTAAACCATGTATGGCTCCCCTCTAACACTTAGGCCACTGCATATGGTTTTTCTCATAACGTACTACCATACAGTGGCAGTTCCACTGCCAAGATACGTAGGTGGGGAAACAGAGAACAAGCAGACTCAACCTTGACTGAGAACCTTAATTCTATTTGACCCAACCCAGCCGATAACCTGGCTCATCTCACTCATGTGGGCAAAGATTCCATTTTCTCTCCTTGTACTGAATCTCCATACAAGGTCTAGTTCTTCAAATTACTATTTTAACCCATTTTGTTACTACTAACTTCAACATCTGTCCCTTCTCCTACACAACTGAGTCTTCTTTTTAAACCAAATAGTACACATGTCTTTCTACATTATTTCCCTATAAGAAGGATCTCTTTTGTGATTCTCCCCTGTTCATCCCTATTTTCTTTAATACGTTATATGATTTTGCACGGAATCAGTTGAATAATTACCACCATCATAATTCCTCATACAACAACCTAGAGAGTAGAGCAACTGTTCAGGACCAGATGCTGCATCTGAAAGCAATACGTTTGGGTACTGGAGACAACTCTGACCTCCAGCTCTGTCCCACTGTTCAAAGTATAATCATGAGTTTCCACATATGCACACACAAAATGCATCCCACACATAGGGATATGTTACTCCAGTGTATATCTGACCTCCAAATTTAAAATTTCTGGAGTCTGAAAAGCAAATTTCCTCATTTCTATTTCATTTCAATATACTCTGGAACTGTGCTGCCCAATGCAGTAGTCATTGGCCACATGTGGCTAAGTAAATTAAAATTAAGTCAAAAATTCAGTGCCTCTGTGGCACTAGCTACATTTTAAGTGTTCACATACAGTTAGCAGCCACTGTATTGAACAGCACAGACACAGAACATTTCCATTATCACAGAAAGTTCTACTGGATAGCATAGCTCTTGAATATCAAAAATGAAGTTGTAAATTTAAAGACCCAGAGAAAGCATAATCTCTTTTTCAGAGGTCCTTTCTGGAATTTCAGGGAGAACAGACCACTCCTTCCTTTGTGCCCCACACTTTTTTCACAACATCTGTAATATCTAAAACAAATCATAGGTTTACATGCCTGTCTCTCTTGACCAAACCATAAACAGCAGAGACCTGATTTATTTATTTAATACTGTAAACACCACAGAATGGTACTTTATTCATTAGTTACCTGTTGGGTAGAACTGTATGACAGCTACAATTTTATTCATTCAACTTCTCTCTCTCCATTCAAATTATCTTAATTACCATGGACAGATATGGATTTGGTGGGCCAGGACTTACCTGCCTTCCTGTATTTAGCCCCTTTGCAACCTAGGAAATCATTGACCTTTACTGAACTTGGGTCTGCATCTATTTCTTTACTCATTTTCTGGTTTATATTTTGTCTGCCCTAGATAATCTATCATCATATAATATATATATATCTGTAGTTAAAAATTTAGAAAAAATGGCGTTGGCTGACAGAGGGAATATCTAAAAGGCAGTATGACATAAGGTACTATACATACAATTTTCCATTCCTATTCAGTAACAGTAACTGAGGCCACGCCTAGGTATAGATCCAATTTCTACCTTAACATTCAATCCTCTAGGACTGACCCTGAATTTCTGTGGAGGCATCTGGTAAGCCTCATCTCTTCTATCTAAGAATTTTTCTATTTTACTACTTTGACACATCTGGCAATAGAAGGCCCTGAGCAATAAAACCCAGAGATGCTATATACCAAAACACATAGGCACATCCACGTCAATTAAATGCTCAGTGACCTAATATTTTTAAGAACTTTACCTTTAGTGCCTCAAACGTAAGCAGGACATCATTAGTTTGCTTCAGGTCAATATAGAACATCATCAACTCCCGTGATCCAAGTTGCATGAATATGGGAAGTAACTGAAATGAAGACCAAAACCAAGTCTTAAGGTTTGGCTTTACTTTCACATATCTTCTATCCCATTAAGAGGAGAGATGATTTAAAAAATGGGGTACCTCTTCCCCACTCCTTTATGAAGACAAACATACAAACACACTTTGACCAAACAGGCCTTATCAGAAGTGACCTGCATAAGACTTTACCAGTTTGGCACAAAGACTTTTCTGTATCAGAGTAGAAACACATCAATGTATGAAATGCTACCATAAAATATCACAGAAATAAAAACAGTAGTCCCAAGTATGAACAGTACCTTTCCAAATAAGCTTACCTCCTGGTATTCTCCTAGGGGAGTCAAATATTGGAGAATGAGTCGCTGCTCAATAGCAGGAGTCATAGGATAAAGGGTATAATTGGTGCCAATCACCCAGGGGGACATTTCTGACCAGCTGCTATTAGATAGCTCAACAAACATACGATCTGGATCAGATGAAGAGAAACCCAACTTTTGCTTGGCTTTCCTAAAGCTCTCTCTGTCACCCTGCTTGGCTGACTTGTTTTTCCTCAATCCTCCTTCCTCGGGTTTGGTTGCTGAGTTCACTCTGCTACTGGTCTTGTGGCCTGAATCAAGATGAAATGAGATCTCCATGTCCCCAGAGGCTTCCTCTTGTTCACCATCCACTACATCTACAGCCATGTCACCATAGTCCATATCCACAGCTTCTTCATCCAAAGGCAAAAGGGGTTCAGAGGAGAGCTTTCGTGGGCTGGGACGCTTGCTTTCTTGCCGCAGAGCCACTTCCTGAAGCTGTAGCTCCCTCAATCTCCGCAGCACTATTGCCACCTATCAACAAACGTTAGAATAAAAGGGGTTGTCTCTTCTGCATCTTAATTTACATGATTCTTAATAAATAATTCTTATTTCCACTTAAGGAGAACTAGATACTCACGCAATTATCCCAACACCTGGTGAAAATAAAGATTTGGTAAATATATTGACTTGATTCCTGTAGCTTGATGAAATAAGCAAGGGCTAAAAGTATCATTCCCCATAAAATTTACCAGAGAACCCAAACTAGAAGATTTGCACATAAGACAAATCATTCACAATTTATCTGTCTGGATCAAGCTAGGCAGTACCATCACACCTAAAAAGGTAGACACCAGATATATTCATGATGTTTTAAAAGTGTCTTTGAAAATCAAACATGAAGGTTTCTCAAACTTTTATCTGTTGTAAGTTATTTTCTGTTAGATACTGTCATCTACATTACACATAATTTGTTTTCCAAGTTCACTATTTTTTACTTTTTCTTTTAAGTACTTATTTTTTGGGCCAACCCTAAAATGTAGTATTGTGCTTAGTTTTAAAAAGAGAGAGCAGTCATGTCTGCAATTTACTTTGAACTGCATTAAAAAAAAAATGGTGAACAGATAGAAGGAAGGGTGGATGGATGGATCTGTAATAAAATAAGTATAGTAAAATGTTCACAATTTAAGTGGTGTGTATACAGCTGTTTCTGTAAAATTCTTTCAACTTTGCTCTATGTTTGAAAATTTTCATAATCCAAATGCTGAGGAAGGAAAGGGAATGGTGTTATTCTATATCTGGTATAAACTATCATGATCCTTGACAAGATGAAAAACAGCTTTTTTCAAGTTAAAAAAAAGTAAAATCAGTTAAAAAAACTCTTATGAAAAGTAATCTTGACATGTCAAAATTATAGCTATACTCTAGTACAAGCTAATAAGATCTACCTATTTGAGTTTAGGTAGCAAGAACTTGTGAATACTCTCCCATCTTATGTAAAAGTTCATTTTAACATGGTCCTTACCAGCTGTGAATTTTCATCCCGGTAGTTGGCAGCAATGTCTTGATTTTCCATAGCACCTCCTAACAGTCCAGTAGAATATGTCCTCAATGGCTGATCGGCCTCTCGGGCCCATTTGAAAAGATTCTCGACAATTCCTTCCTACATTAAAGGAAATAAAACAGTACAATTCAGAAGAAACCCATTTTCATAATTAAAGATATAAGCAAAGACTTCAGTCTTGTGAAAAAAATTTTTAATGAAATATTTCAATGTTGCTCCTAAGATTAAAAAATACAGGCAAACTAAGTATCCAATAGTAGGTGGTTTAGTTAATAAAATATCTGTGCATCTGTGAAACAGAATCCTATTTAGCCATTAAAACTCAAGTTAGAGATCAACAATCACATAATACAGTCCTACTTTAGATGTTAAAACCCAAAGGTTCCATGACCAAGTGGGGAGCACTCAAAATTCTATGTCCCTCTTTGAAGTACACAATGCACAATTAACATTATTACTGTTCTGAGAAGTGTTCCATCAAAGAAGTATTTAACTCCACGTATCCCAATTTTTAAATTAGTTTTTATTATGAATAAAATACACATAAACATGTAGAGTCCAGTCAAATAAAATGAAAATTACCTGTGATCTACAACTCAGCTTAAGAAATAGAAACCTCCCGGGGCCAGCCCGGTGGCGCAGCGGTTTAGTCACGCTTGGCAACCCGGGGTTCGCGGGTTCGGATCCCGGGCGCCCGCCGACGCACTGCTCATCAGCCATGCCGTGGCGGCGTCCCATATAAAGTAGAGGAAGATGGGCACGGATGTTAGCCCAGGGCCAGTCTTCCTCAGCAAAAAGGGGAGGATTGGCAACAGATGTTAGCTCAGGGCTGGTCTTCCTCACAAAAAAAAAAAAAAAGAAATAGAAACCTCCCATGCGTCCCTCCCTATACCACGTGCCTCCTCCCTCCACAGAGCGTACCTACCTTCCTAAATTTTAATAATTTTCTTCTTAAACTTTTGTTAAACATATGCTTTGAAGTGTATTAACTGCATGGTACTTTCTATATTTTTCTGCAACTTGTTTCTTTTACCCAATATTGTGTTTTTTACATTCATCCATATTGTTACATGTAACTGACATGCTTAAATAACACTCAACATAAGAAAAGCTTCACAAATAATAACTTATTTAATCCTATCAACCCTATATGATTGGGTAAGTTCTATATTTGGAGAAAAGGAAACTGAGTCAAAAGGAGGTTAAGTAACTTACCAAAAGTCACAAAACTAGTAAGTGGTAGAGCTGGGGTCTGATCCCAGGCAGTGTACCTCCAGATGCTCTTCACCTCCATATTTTGCTGCTATTTTGTTGGCTTAACTAACTGTAACTACTTTTGCCTTAGTAGACATCTAGGAACAGAATTGCTAAGTCACAGGGTATGTGCATGCTCAACTTTACTAGAGGTGGCCAAACTATTTTCCAAAGTGATTGCAATAATTCACATTTCCACCAGCAGCAAATAAAGTTCTTTTTTTCTACATCTTTGCCAACACTTGGCCACTATCGGGGTGTGTGTGTGTGTGTGTGTGTGTGTGTGTGTGTGTGTGTGTGTGTGTGTGTGTGTGTGTGTGTGTGTGTGTGTGTGTGTCTATCGGGGTTGTGTGTGTGTGTGTGTGTAAGATGAGCCCTGAGCTAACATCTGTTGCCAATCCTCCTCTTTTTGCTGAGGGAGATTGGCCCTGGGCTAACATCCATGCCCATCTTCCTCTACTTTATATGGGACACCACCACAGCATGGCTTGACAAGCAGTACATCAACCCATGCCTGGGCCGCCGAAGCGGGGCATACCAAATTAACTGCTACGCCACCAGGCCAGCCTCTACTATCAGACTTTTTATTTTTTGCTATCTGGTGGGTGTAAAAATAGCATTTCATTTAATTTGAATTTCGTCATTTACTAATGAGGTTCAGGATTTTTTCATGCCTGTTGACCAGTCAGGCTTCCACTTCTGTGAAATACTCATGCCTTTTACCAGTGTTTTATGATAAACACAAGTTCTTAACTTTTATGTAATCATACTAAATAATATTTTCTTTTGAACTTTGTGGATTTTATATCTTAAGAAACTTCCTGGGGCCAGCTGGTGGTGCAGCGGTTTAGTTTGCACTTTGGCAGCCCGGGCTTTGTGGGTTCGGATCCTGGGTGCGCCTGCTGACACACTACTTGTCAGCCATGCTGTGGCGGTGTCCCATATAAAGTAGACGAAGATGGGCACGGATGTTAACCCAGGGCCAGTCTTCCTCAGCAAAAAAAAAAAAGAGGAGGGTTGGCAACAGATGTTAGCTCAGGGCTGGTCTTCCTCACACACATACAAAAAAGAAACTCTTCCCTAGGGTCATGGAGTCATTCTCCTATGTATTTCCAAACATTTTAATCTTTTTTTTGGAAGTTAACACTCTGAAAAATACATTTTGAGAAATTTTGTTTTAAAATATTTATTCATATGGAAATATATTTAACATCTATTTTAAGTGTCTTTTATTCTCTTTCCAAATGGTATAAAGATAAAATACCAACTCCAACTACCCCCTTCTATCGACAAGTTACCCAGAATTTTTGTTCTCCCTTTTGCCCTCCAAAATTGTTTATTTTGGTCAATATTGCTAGGTTTACAGAAGTACTCTGAAGACATTTTCTATTATACTCTGGCTATCACTGCTGTGGTGGTGAAGTCTGCTCTGTTTGATTATTTGCAGGAATCTTTTTTACTCTGGTTGCTTTCAAAATCTTCTCTTTGTCTTTGGTATTCTTCACTGGACTTCCTGAATCTGAGTGGTCATGTCTTTCATTTATTTGTAAAATCCTAGTCTCCTCTCTCAGAATATTGCCTTCCCCTTATCTTTCTATTCTCTCCTTCTAAAACTCCTTTTAGATATAGTTTGAACTTTCTAATTCTAGTCTCCATATCTCAACTTCTTTCATTATTTTTCATCTCTTATTTCAAGGAACTTCATTACTGGCTATCTTGTCAGATCTTCCAGTTCATTAATTCTATCTTCAGCTGTGTCTAAACTTCACTCTAACTCATCTATTAAGTTTTTAAATTCAATAATGTCAGTTTTATTTCCAATAGTTCCTTGGTTCATTTTCCAAATGGCCAGTTTTTTTTCATCATCTTGGACTTTTCTTAAAGTTCCAATTCCTTTGTCTACATTCAATAATTTTTAACCATTTTTAAACATACAATTCAGTGAAATTAAGTATATTCACAATGTTGTCTAACCATTACCACTATCTATTTTCAGAATGTCTTCATTATCCGAAACAGAAACTCTGTACCCCCACTTTCAATAATGGATAGAACAACCAAATAGAAGATCAATAAGGAAACAAAGGAGTTGAAAAACACTATAAACTAATTAGACCCAATAGACATATAAAGAAAACTCAACCCAACAAGAGCAGAATACACATTCTTGTCAAATACATATGGAATATTTTCCAGGAGAGACCATATGTTAGGCCACAAAACAAGTGTTAATAAATTAAAAATGAGGGAACTCTTACAAAGAATCTTTTCCAATCACAATGGAATGAAATGAGAAGTCAACAACCCAAGGAAAACTGGAAAACTCCTAAGTGGAAATTGAAACAACACTTAAACAACCAATGGGTCAAAGAAGAAATCACAAAGGAAATTAGAAAATACCTTGACATGAATGAAAACAAAAACACAACATACAAAAACACATATACATAAAACTTACAGGATATAGCAAAAGCAGGGCTAAGTGGGAAATTTATAGCTGCAAATATATACAACTAAAAAAGAAGAAAGATCTCAAACCAATAACCTAATTGTACACTTTAAAGCACTAGAAAAAAGAGCAAACAAAATCCAAAGCTACCAAAAGTGAGGAAATAATAAACATTAGGGTGGAGATAAAACAGTGAATAGAAAAATACAGAAAATCAATAAACCAAAAGATGTTCCTTTGAAAAAAAGTCAACAAAATTGACAAAACTTTAGCTAGAGTGACCAAGAGAAAAAGAGAAGAATCAAATTACTAGAATCAAAAACGAAAGGGGGGGGGCTGCCCGGTGGCGCAGCGGTTTAGTCCGCACTTGGCAGCCCGGGGTTCACAGGTTCGGATCCCGGGCGCCCGCCGATGCACTGCCTGTCAGCCATGCCGTGGCGGCGTCCCATACAAAGTAGAGGAAGAGGGGCACAATGCTAGCCCAGGGCCAGTCTTCCTCAGCAAAAAGAGGAGGATTAGCAACGGATGTTAGCTCAGGGCTGGTCTTCCTCACCAAAAAAAAAAAAAAAAAAAAAGAAAGAGGATGGGGCCAGCTCACTGGCACAGCGGTTTAGTTCACGCTTGGCAGCCCGCAGTTCACCGGTTCGGATCCCAGGCGCCTGCCAATGCACTGCTTGTCAGCCATGCTGTGGCGGCGTCCCACATAAAGTAGAGGAAGATGGGCACGGATGTCAGCCCAGGGCCACTCTTCCTCAGCAAAAAAGAGGAAGATTAGCAACGGATGTTAGCTCAGGGCTGGTCTTCCTCACAAAAGAAAAAAAAAACATGAAAGAGGGGACATTATTATCAGTTTTACAAAAATAAAAAGGATTATAAGAGACTACTATGAGCAACTGCATGCCAACAAATTGAATAGGTTAGATGAAATGGACAAATTCTTAGAAACACAATCTACCAAAACTGATCCATGAATAGAAAAATTGAATAGACCTATAACTAGTAAAGAGACTGAAACAGTAATCAAAAACCCCTCAAAACAGAAAAACCCAGGACCAAATGGCTCCACACTGAATTCTACCAAACATTTAAAAGAAGAATTAACATTAATCCTTCTCAAACTCCTCCAAAATATTACTGAGAAGGGAACACTTCCTCACTCATTCTATGAGGCCAGCATTACCCAGATACCAAAACCAGACAAAAACACTACAAGAAAACTACAGACCAATATCCCCTATGAATACTGACATAAAAATCCTCAGTGAAATACTAACAAACTGAATTCAGCAGCATAGTAAGAGGATTATACAACACCACCAAGTGGATTTATCCAGTCATGCAAGTATAGTTCAACATACAAAAATCAATCAATGTAATATGCTACATTAGTAGAATTACTGTGAAATTAATTACTGTGAATAGAATACCACATGAACATCTCAACTGATGCATAAAAAGAATTTTACAAAAGTCAACACCTTGAATAGGCAACCCACCAGCTGGGAGAAAATATTTGCAAATCATATACCCGACAAGAGATTAATCTCCATAATACATAAAGAACTCACAGAACTGAATAGAAGCCAAACAACCCCATCAAAAAATGGACAGAGGATATGAACAGACATTTTTCCAAGGAAGATATACAGATGACCAATAGATACATGGAAAGATGTTCAATATCACTAATCATCAGAGAAATGCAAATCAAAACTATGCTAAGAGATCACCTGACACCCGTTAAAATGGCTATAATCACCAAGACAAAAAATAACAAATGTTAGACAGGATGTGGAGAAACGGGGACCCTCATTCACCGCTGGTGGGAATGCAAACTGGTGCAGCCTCTATGGAAAACAGTATGGAGAGTCCTCAAAAAATTAAAAATAGAAATACCGTATGATCCAGCAATACCACTCTTGGGCATCTACCCAATGGACGTGAAATCAACCATCACAAGAGGCGTATGCACCCCTATGTTCATTGCAGCATTATTCACTATAGCCAAGAAGTGGAAGCAACCCAAGTGTCCCTCAACTGATGACTGGTTAAAGAAGATGTGGTATATACATACAATGGAATGCTACTCAGCCATAAGAAAAGACACAATTGTCCCATTTGCAACAACATGGAAGGACCTAGAGGGTATTATGTTAAGTGAAATAAGCCAGAGAGAGAAGGACAGACACTGCATGAACTCACTCATATATGGAATATAAGTGAACACACGGACAGAGAGAACTGATTGGTGGTTACCAAGGGGAAGGGGGGTGGGGGTGGGCACAAGGGGTGAAGGGTTACATCCACAAGGTGACGGACAAACAAAAATGTACAACTAAAACCCCATAGTGTTATAAACTAAGACATCAATAAAAAAAAATGGAAAGAAAGAAAAAAAAAAAAAAGATTCCATACACACAAAAATGTTAGAGCTAATAAATGAATTCACTAAAGTACAGAATACAAAATCAATACACAAAAATCAGTTGCGTTTCTATACATTAGTAATGAAAAATCCGAAAAGGAAACACATCCAATTATTTAAAAGGCAGTTTCTTTCTAATATGTTTCAGATAACTGTTCTATTTAATCCTCCTGTTTATTATAATTGTTGACTCCGTATCAGGGAGGATTATTTCCCAGTGTATTTTGTAATTATTTGTGAACTCCCTTTTAGTGGCAATTGCTTTTTCTGTGAGAATCCCTTGTGGCCTGGATTGTGAGAGCTCCCCCTCCAGAGTAGTTTTACATTTGCTGTTGCCAGACGCTCAAGAAGTATCACCGGTCCAAGACAATTTCTGTTGTTGTTTTTAATTTCTTGACTTTGGGGTTCCAAAGTTCTAATCATATGGTAGAAACTGCAAACATACATCTAAATAAGGCCCATGCCCAAAGTTCCTCAGAGGAGACCTACCCACCCCTGCCCCTTAGAGTGGAGTCAGAAACAGAAACCTGTCATCTCCCCAAAGTAATGGGCAGATATTTTTCTTTTCCATTCTTTCAATGAATGCCCTTTCGGAGACCAAACTTTTTTTGTTTTTTTATTGATGTCTTAATAGTTTATAACATTGTGGGGTTTTAGTTGTACATTATTATTTGTCCGTCACCATGTGGATGCATCCCTTCACCCCTTGTGCCCACCCTCCACCCCCCTTCCCCTTGGTAACCACCAACCAGTTCTCTCTGTGTCTTCATTTATATTCCACATATGAGTGAAATCATGCAGTGTCTGTCCCTCTCCCTCTGGCTTATTTCACTTAACATAATACCCTCTAGGTCCATCCATGTTGTTGCAAATGGGACAATTCTGTCTTTTCTTATGGCTGAGTAATATTCCATTCTATATATATACCACATCTTCTTTAACCAATCATCAGTCGAGGGACACTTGGGTTGCTTCCACTTCTTGGCTATAGTGAATAATACTGTGGGGGCCAGCCCGGTGGCACAGCAGTTTAGTTCGCGCTTGGCAGCCCAGGGTTCGCAGGTTTGGATCCTGGGCGCCTGCCAGCGCAGTGCTTGTCAGCCATGCTGTGGCAGCGTCCCATATAAAGTAGAGAAAGATGGGCACGGATGTTAGCCCAGGGCCAGTCTTCCTCAGCAAAAAAGAGGAAGATTAGCAACGGATGTTAGCTCAGGGCTGGTCTTCCTCACACACACAAAAAAATGCTGCAATGAACATAGGGGTCCATAAGCCTCTTGGGATGGTTGATTTCATGTCCATTGGGTAGATGCGCAAGAGTGGGATTGCTGGATCATGAGGTATTTCTATTTTTTTCAAGGACTCTCCATACTGTTTTCCACAGAGCCTGCACCAGTTTGCATTCCCACCAGCAGTGAATGAGGGTCCCCGTTTCTCCACAATCTCTCCAGCATTTGTTGTTTTTTGTCTTGGTGATTATAGCCATTCTAACGGGTGTAAGGTGATATCTTAGTGTAGTTTTGATTTGCAATTCCCTGATGATTAGTGATGTTGAACATCTTTTCATTTGTCTATTGGCCATCTCTATCTCTTCCTTGGAAAAATGTCTGTTCATATCCTCTGCCCATTTTTTGATCAGGTTGTTTGTTTTTTCGTTGCTCAGTTGTGTGAGTTCTTTATATATTACGGAGATTAATCCCTTGTTGGATAAACGATTTGCGAATATTTTCTCCCAGCTGGTGGGCTGTCTATTCATTTTGATCCTGGTTTCATTTGCCTTGTAGAAGCTCTGTAGTCTGATGGAGTCCCATTTGTTTATTTTTTCTTTTGTTTCCCTTGTCCGAGTAGACACGGAATCTGAAAGGATCCCTTTATGTTCAATCTCAATTAGTGTACTGCCTATAGTTTCTTCCAGGAGTTTTATAGTTTCAGGTCTCACTTTCAGGTCCTTAATCCATTTTGAATTGATTTTTGTATATGGCGATAGGAGATGGTCTACTTTCATTCTTTTGCATGTTGCTGTCCAATTTTCCCAGCACCATTTATTGAAGAGACTTCCCTCTTGCCTTTGTATGTTCTTTGCTCCTTTGTCGAAGATTAGCTGTCCATAGGTGTGTGGTTTTATTTCTGGGCTTTCAATTCTGTTCCATTGATCTGTGTGTCTGTTTTTGTACCAGTACCATGCTGTTTTGATTACTATAGCTCTACAGTATATTTTGAAATCAGGGATTGTGATGCAGGAGACCAAGTTTTAAGAAGGAGTCAAGGTCCTGCTTCCAAATCCTCACCCAAGATTTTGTCTCTGTCCTCAATTACCACCTTGGTTTTACAGTTCTCCATTTCTGGCACCTAAAGATTTCTCTTTCCAAGAGTTTAGTATAGTTTACCCAGAATTTGTATGTGTGTGCAACAGAAGAGTTCACAAGTTATCCTGGTCAGTCATCTTGATAAATCTGAGTCTCCTCCCTTCTTTCTTGAAACCATTTCTTTTCTCTCCGCTTCTGAACGACCATATACTTGTGGTTTTCCTCCTACTTCATGGAATGCTATGAGGTTTAAGTGACATAATGCAAATCAAATACTTAGCACAGGGCTGGTACTCAATAAATGGTAGTCATCCACCTAAATGACCCCACGGACACTTTCTTCATAAAATATGTATTAACATTTCAGGAGAATCTTAATATTCTAGAGTGTAAAATCTGGGAAATGCTGACTTAGAGATTACACTTTCTGAGACCTCATTCTCTCTGATTTTATCCCTCAATTTAAGACAACCTCAGAGAGAAAAATGTTACAGCAGTACTCTTTAAGAATATGTCCCCAAAGGTCCTGATCTGACTGGATTAAAAACATACACTGATAAACTTAACAGTATGAAAAATCTAGCAGGTAAACAAATATTTAAGTATTCAGTTCTGTAGCACACTCAATGATGAAAATACACAGCCAAAGAATTTTAAATAAAAATAAAATTTCAAGACATTTTACTACCTCTGAAAATATAAGTCAGCAACTTTTTTAAACAGCAGCTAGATTAACAGAATCAATCTAGTGACTTGTAAGTAGCTCTAAAATAAAAAAGAAATGAAATAGAAAATATCAGAATGCATTGCACAAAGGGTAAACAACGTTCAAGAAACTTTTCATACATATGACGTATGGACTGTGCTGCAACGTAAAAAAAAATGTAAAACATGTTACTATGGTTCACAAAGTTTCAGAAACACTGCTCTAAAGCAATGAGTCTTAACTGTAGCTTTGTGAAACACTAGTAGCCAGTCTCTCCAGAAATAATGTTTTCTAACTCATTAGTTTACAAGCTATAATTAAATGTTTTTTTTTTTCGTGAGGAAGACCAGCCCTGAGCCAACATCCGTCACCAATCCTCCTCTTTTTGCTGAGGGAGACTGGCCCTGGGCTAACATCGTGCCCATCTTCCTCCACTTTATATGGGACGCCGCCACGGCGTGGCTGACGAGCAGTGCGTGGGCGGGCACCCGGGATCCGAACCAGCAAACCCCGGGCTGCCAAGCGCGGACTAAACTGCTGCGCCACCGGGCGGCCCCTATAATTAAATGTTTTTTTAAAGAAGTAAAACAGATTCACACCAAAAAAATTGCATAGGATATTTCTGAAGGGTAAAGATCATCATGTAATCCAATGGTAAGGTTTTACAATGTCAAAGATGTCTGCAATCTGTACTCTAGGTCACTGGATTCAAGGCAATGTTATTTCCATTCTAATACATGATTATCCTTGAATAATTCACTTTTCCCAACTTAACAGAAATTAGTTATTAAGAAGCAAAACTGTTCTTGCAGAACAGTTTCTGACATCCAATGATGTTTGGATGTTTCTGACATCCAAAGGGTATTCACTTTATTCTAAATATACAACAATGAAACTATAAAGAACCAGAGATGATTTTCCTACAATGACAACCAGGAAACTTTTATAAAGCACAGTAAAATCATCTGTAATCTGCTATAGATCCTGTACATACAAATACACTGTTATAAATACTTCATTTGTCATTCTCGCTTTCAAAAGAATTCATATTAAAATATTTTTTACAAGGATATCGATTTTTTTGGTCTCCCACAGTGGTGGCTAACTGAAAATTTTTAAATCTAGTCTGCATACAATACTGCAAATTACAGCATTAATTACAATTTTATTCTCTAAAATACTTTACATGGTACAATTCTGTAATAAAACTTTTTTAAAGGTTAAATGAAAATCTACTTCCAGATCTTTCATTTGGTTTATACACTGAACTATATTAGTACTTCCAGTTCAGAAGATTAAATTTTTAATATCTTTAGAAACAAAGAAAGCTATAGAGCATACCCAATTCACACAGCAAATTCTTAATGCTAGGAGACAAAATATCTATATTACTTCTAAAAATAGAGCAACTAATTTTTTTTATTAATGTCATAATAGTTTATAACAGTGTGAAATTTAAGTTGTACATTATTATTTGTCAGTCACCATATAAATGTACCCCTTCACCCCTTGTGCCCACCCCTCAACTTCCTTTCCCCCTGGTAACCACCAAACTGTTCTCTCTGTCCATGTGTTAGTTTATCTCTCATATATGAGTGATATCATACAGTGTTTGTCTTTCTCTGTCTGGCTCATTTCACTTAACATAATACCCTCAAGGTCCATCCATGTTGTTACAAATGGGACAATTCTGTCTTTTTTTAATGGCTGAGTAGTATTCCATTGTAGGTATATACCACATCTTCTTTATCCATTCATCAGTCAATGGGCACCTGGGTTGCTTCCATGCCTTGGCTACAGTGAATAATGCTGCAATGAACATAGGGGTGCATAAGCCTCTTCGGATTGTGGATTTCAAGTTCTCTGGAAAAATACCGAGCACTGGGATAGCTGGATCATAAGGTATTTCTCTCTTTACTTTTTGAGGAATCTCCATACTGTTTTCCATAGAGGCTGCACCAGTTTGCATTCCCACCAGCAGTATATGAGGGTTCCCCTTTCTCCACATCCTTTCTAACATTTGTTATTTTTTGTCTTGGTGATTATAGCCATTCTAACGGGTGTCAGGTGATCTCTTAGCATAGTTTTGATTTGGATTTCTCTGATCATTAGTGACACTGAACATCTTTTCATGTGCCTATTGGCCATCTGTATCTCTTCCTTGGAAAAATGTGTGTTCATATTCTTTGTCCATTTTTTTTTTTTTACATTTTTTTTTATTGATGTCTTACTTTATAACACTATGGGGTTTTAGTTGTACATTTTTGTTTATCCGTGACCTTGTGGATGTAACCCTTCACCCCTTGTGCCCACCCCCACCCCCCTTCCCCTTGGTAACCACCAATCAGTTCTGTCTGTCTGTGTGTTCACTTATATTCCATATATGAGTGAGTTCATGCAGTGTCTGTCCACCTCTCTCTGGCTTATTTCACTTAACATAATACCCTCTAGGTCCTTCCATGTTGTTGCAAATGGGACAATTGTGTCTTTTCTTATGGCTGAGTAGTATTCCATTGTATGTATATACCACATCTTCTTTAACCAGTCATCAGTTGAGGGACACTTGGGTTGCTTCCACTTCTTGGCTATAGTGAATAATGCTGCAATGAACATAGGGGTGCATACGCCTCTTGTGATGGTTGATTTCACGTCCATTGGGTAGATGCCCAAGAGTGGTATTGCTGGATCATATGGTATTTCTACTTCTAATTTTTTGAGGACTCTCCATACTGTTTTCCATAGAGGCTGCACCAGTTTGCATTCCCACCAGCAGTGAATAAGGGTCCCCGTTTCTCCACAACCTCTCCAGCATTTGTTATTTGTCTTTGTGATTATACCCATTCTAACCGGTTTAAGGTGATATCTCAGTGTAGTTTTGATTTGCATTTCCCTGATGATTAGTGATGTTGAACATCTTTTCATGTGTCTATTGGCCATCTGTATCTCTTCCTTGGAAAAATGTCTGTTCATATCCTCTGCCCATTTTTTGATCAGGTTGTTTGTTTTTTTGTTGCTCAGTTGTATGAGATCTTTGTATATTACTGAGATTAATCCCTTGTCGGACAAACGATTTGCAAATATTTTCTCCCAGCTGGTGGGTTGTTTATTCATTTTGATCCTGGTTTCATTTGCCTTGTAGAAGCTCTTTAGTCTGATGAGGTCCCACTTGTTTATTTTTTCCTTTGTTTCCCTTGTCTGGGAAGACATGGAATCTGAATGGATCCCTTTATGTCCAATCGCAATTAATGTACTGCCTATATTTTCTTCTAGGAGTTTTATAGTTTCAGGTCTCACTTTCAGGTCTTTGATCCATTTTGAATTGATTTTTGTATATGGCGATAGGAGATGGTCTACTTTCATTCTTTTGCATGTTGCTGTCCAATTTTCCCAGCACCATTTATTGAAGAGACTTCCCTCTCTCCATTGTATGTTCTTTGCTCCTTTGTCAAAGATTAGCTGTCCATAGGTGTCTGCTTTTATTTCTGTGTTTTCAATTCTGTTCCATTGATCTGTGTGTCTATTCTTGTACCACTACCATGCTGTTTTGATTACTGTAGCTTTATAGTATTTTTTGAAATCAGGGATTGTGATGCCTCCAGCTTTGTTCTTTTTTTTCAGAATTGCTTTAGCTATTCGGGCTCTTTTGTTGCCCCATACGAATTTCAGTATTTTTTGTTCTATTTCCGTGAAGAATGACATTGGGATTCTGATGGGGATTGCATTGAATCTGTAGATTGCTTTAGGTAGAATGGACATTTTAACTATATTTATTCTTCCAATCCATGTGCATGGAATATTTTTCCATTTCTTTATGTCCTCCTCAATTTCTTTCAATAGTGTCTTATAGTTTTCATTGTATAGGTCTTTGACCTCCTTGGTTAAATTTATTCCCAGATATTTTATTCTCTTTGTTGCAATTGTAAATGAGATTGTCTTTTTGAGTTCTCTTTCTGTTGGTTCATCGTTAGTGTATAGAAATGCAATTGATTTTTGTAAGTTGATTTTATACCCTGCCACTTGACTGTAGTTGTTGATTGTTTCTAGTAGTTTTCCGATGGAATGTTTTGGGTTTTCTATGTATAGGATCATGTTGTCTGCAAATAGTGAGAGTTTCATTTCTTCATTGCCTATTTGGAGTCCTTTTATTCCTTTTTCTTGCCTAATTGCTCTGGCCAGAACTTCCAGTACTATGTTGAATAAGAGCGGTGAGAGTGCGCACCCTTGTCTTGTTCCTGTCCTCAAAGGAATGGCTTTCAGCTTTTCCCCGTTGAGTAGGATGTTTGCTGTAGGTTTGTCATATATGGCCCTTATTATGTTGAGGTACTTTCCTTCTATACCCATTTTGTTGAGAGTTTTTATCATAAATGGATGCTGGATCTTGTCAAAAGCCTTCTCTGCATCGATTGAGATGATCATGTGGTTTTTATTCTTCATTTTGTTAATGTGGTGTATCACGTTGATTGATTTGCGGATGTTGAACCATCCCTGTGTCCCTGGTATAAATCCCACTTGATCGTGGTGTATGATCTTTTTGATGTATTGCTGCTGTATTCAGTTTGCCAATATTTTGTTGAGGATTTTTGCGTCTAGGTTCATCAGTGATATTGGCCTGTAGTTTTCCTTCTTTGTATTGTCCTTGTCTGGCTTTGGTATCAGCATGATGTCGGCCTCATAGAATGTGTTGGGAAGTATTCCATCTTCCTCTATTTTTTGGAATAGTTTGAGAAGGATAAGTGCTAAATCTTCTTTGAACGTTTGATAAAATTCTCCAGGGAAGCCATCTGGTCCTGGGCTTTTATTTTTTGGGAGGTTTTTGATGACTGTTTCAATCTCTTTACTTGTGATTGGTCTGTTCAGATTCTCTATTTCTTCTTGATTCAGTTTTGGGAGGTTGTACGCGTCCAAGAATTTGTCCATTTCCTCTAGGTTGTCCAATTTGTTGGCGTAAAGTTTTTCATAGTATTCCCTAATAATCCCTTGTATTTCTGTGGTGTCTGTTGTAATTTCTCCTCTTTCATTTCTAATTTTATTTATTTGAGTCTTCTCCCTTTTTTTCTTAGTGAGTCTGGCTAAGGGTTTGTCCATTTTATTTATCTTCTCAAAGAACCAGCTCTTTGTTTCATTGATCCTTTCTACTGTTTTTTTGGTTTCAATTGCATTTATTTCTGCTCTGATTTTTATTATTTCCCTCCTTCTGCTGATTGGGCTTTGTCTGTTCTTCTTTTTCCAATTCTGTTAGGTGCAATTTAAGGTTATTTATTTGGGATTTTTCTTGTTTGTTAAGGTGAGCTTGTATTGCTATGAATTTCCCTCTCAGGACTGCTTTTGCTGCATCCCATATGAGTTGGTATGGTGTATTTTCCTTTTCATTTGTCTCCAGATAGCTTTTGATTTCTCCTTTGATTTCATCAACGACCTATTGGTTGTTCAGTAGCATGTTGTTTAGTCTCCACATCTTTGTCCCTTTCCTAGTTTTTTCCTTGCAGTTGATTTCTAGTTTCACAGCATTATGATCAGAAAAGATGCTTGTAATGATTTCAGTCTTCTTAAATTTATAGAAGTTTGCCTTGTTTCCTAATATATGGTCTATCCTTGAGAATGTTCCGTGTGCACTTGAGAAGAATGTGTACTCTGCTTTTTTTGGGTGGAGTGCTCTGTATATATCTATTAAATCCATTGCGTCTAGTTTCTCGTTTAAGTCCATTATTTCCTTATTGACTTTTTGTCTGGATGATCTACCTATTGATGTAAGGGGGGTATTAAGATCCCCTACTATTATTGTGTTATTGTTAATATCTCCTTTAAGGTTTTTTAGCAGTTGTTTTATGTACTTTGGTGCTCCTGTGTTGGGTGCATAGATATTTATAAGTGTTATGTCTTCTTGGTGAAGTATCCCTTTTATCATTATATATTGCCCTTCTTTGTCTCTCATTACCTTTTTTATCTTGAAGTCTACTTTGTCTGATATAAGTATGGCTACTCCTGCTTTCTTTTGTTTGCCATTAGCTTGGAGTATTGTTTTCCATCCTTTTATTTTGAGTCTGTGTTTGTCTTTAGAGCCGAGATGTGTTTCCTGGAGGCAGCAGATTGTTGGATCTTGGTTTTTAATCCATCCTGCCACTCTGTGTCTTTTGATTGGAGAATTCAATCCATTTACATTTAGAGTGATTATTGATATATGAGGGTTTAATGTTGCTATTTTATTGTTCATCTTCTGGTTCTTTTGCATTTCCTTCGTTTCTTGTCCCTTGTGTTTCGGACTGCAAATTCAATTTGGTATTTCTGCATGCTCATTCTCTTGGTTTTCTCTTTATTTGTCATGTGTGGTTCTCTTCTGGTTGTTTGTTTAGTGGTTACCGTGCGGTTTATATAAGCGATCTCCTGGATAAGAAAGTACATTTTCAGATGCCTCCTTTTTCCTGAGGCTGGGTTGATTCAATCCCTTACCTCTTCCCCTCCTTATTTGTTATCTCTTTATTCCAGATTGTGTCATGAATGTGTGTTTCCAGTGATGAGCTTGAATTAATTTTTGGTGTTTTCCAACTGTATTTTGTTCTGGTTTAGTCTCCTTGCTGAAATCTTTGTATCCCCTTTCTCATTTTTTTTTTTTCAGGCCTAAGGGCCTTCTTGAGCATTTCTTGTAGTGGGGGTCTTGTGGTGACGAACTCTCTTAGCTTTTGTTTATCAGGGAGAGTTATTGTTTCTCCATCGTATTTGAAGGATATTTTTGCTGGATAAAGTATTCTCGGCTGAAGGTTTTTGTCTTTCATGATTTTGAATATATCATTCCAGTCTCTCCTAGCCTGTAGAGTTTCTGTCGAGAAATCAGCTGAGAGCCTGATGGGGTTTCCTTTGTATGTTATTTTGTTTGTTTAGCTGCCTTCAATATTATTTCCTTGTCACGGGTATTCTTCAAGTTCCCTACTATGTGGCAAGATGATTTTTTATTCTTGTTTATATATTTAGGTGATCTATTGATTTCATTCACTGTTATTTCCCTCTCATTCCCTAGGTTGGGGAAGTTCTCAGCTATTATTTCTTTGAACAAACTCTCTGCTCCTTTTTCTCTTTCTTCTCCTTCTGGAATACCTATTATCCTTATGTTGCTTTTCCTCATTGAGTCTGATATTTCTCGAAGAATTTCTTCATTTCTTTTTAGTCTTAGCTCTCTCTCCTCCTCTATCTGGAGCATTTCTGCATGGCTATCCTCAATAGTGCTAATTCGTTCCTCCATATTGTCAGTTCTGCTCTTTAAAGACTCCATTTTTTCCACTATCTCGTTGATTTTGTTTTTCATCTCCAATAATTCTGATTGGTTTTTCTTTAGGGTTTCAATCTCTTTTGTGACATAATCCCTGAATTCATTGATTTGTTTCTGTGTGTTCTCTTGTATTTCATTGAGTTTATTTATGATAGCTATTTTGAATTCTCTGTCATTCAGGTTATCAAATTCTGTGCCTTCAGGGTTGGTTTCTGCATGTTTGTCATCTTCCTTTTGGTCTGTAGCCCTGGCAAATTGTCGCAAGGATCCGACAGGGACATCCTTACTTTTTCCCCCCCTCATGATAATTTGGTCCTGCAGATTCCCCCTGCTGCCACTAGATGGAGATCGCGAGCGGTTTGCTCTGAGGCAGCTGCAACCCCCGGAGGGATTATGCTGAAACGCCGGGTGTGTGGGGGGAGGGGTCCTCTCTTTCTCCTGCTTGACCCAGGGGTTTCCTTTGTGGCTCTCTTAGGGTGTTTGCTACACCCCCTAGAGTCCGTCGTCGCTTCCCAGTGGGGATCTCGCGACAGTCTGTGAGAGCACCTGGATGGCGATAGATTTCCCAGCTGTGGGCCGCCCCTCCCCCCTCTGTCTGCGAACCGCGCTGTCTTTGCCGATCGATTGGGGAGGGGGAGTACAACCTCCTACCTCTCCTCCCATCCTCCTGGGCTTCCCGCGCCTCCACCATCCGATGTATGGCAGCAGGGGTTTCTCAGAAGTCCTTCCTAGTGTTTGATTGAGCTCTGCTGGAATGTGAATGATGTTTTTGTTGTGTCGTAGGGGGCAGAGATTCAAGAGGGAATCTCACTCCGCCATGATGCTGACGTCACTCCTCTCTTTGTCCATTTTTTGATGGGGTTGTTTCGCTTCTTGTTCAGTTGTGTGAGTTCTTTACATATTTTGGAGATTAACCCCTTGTCGGATATACGATTTGCAAATATTTTCTCCCAGTTGGTGGGTTGTCCTTTCATCTTGATCCTGGTTTCCTTTGCCTTGCAGAAGCTCTTTAGTCTGATGAAGTCCCACTTGTTTATTTTTTCTTTTGTTTCCCTTGTCCGAGTAGACATGGAATTCAAACAGATCCCTCTAAGACCAATGTCAAAGAGCGTACTGCCTATATTTTCTTCTAGGAGTTTTATAGTTTCAGGTCTTACCTTCAAGTCCTTTATCCATTTTGAGTTAATTTTTGTGTATGGTGAAAGATAATGGTCTACTTTCATTCTTTTGCATGTGGCAGTCCAGTTTTTCCAGCACCATTTACTGAAGAGACTTTCCTTTCTCCATTGTAAGTTCTTAGCTCCTCTGTTGAAGATTAGTTGTCTATAGATGTGTGGTTTCATTTCTGGGCTTTCAATTCTGTTCCATTGATCTGTGTGTCTGTTTTGGTACCAGTACCATGCTGTTTGGTTACCATTGCTTTGTAGTATATTTTGAAGTCAGGGATTGTGATGCCTCCAGCTTTGTTCTTTTTTCTCAGGATTGCTTTAGCTATTTGGGGTCTTTTGTTGCCCCATATGAATTTTAGGATTCTTTATTGTATTTCTGTGAAGAATGTCACTGGGATTCTGATTGGGATTGCATTGAATCTGTAGATTGCTTTAGGTAGTATGGACATTTTAACTGTTTATTTAGAGCAACTAATTTTTGACAGTTCACATATACACACACAGTCACTATCAAATTACCATATTCTGGTCTTCACAGCACTTATCCTTACTGGAAATTATCAGTTTATTTGTTTTTGCCCTCCGAAGCACAAATATGAACGTAAACTCCCATCTTGCTGATAAAATATTCCCAGCAGCTAGCATAAAACATAGCACAAAACAGGTCTTCAAATATTAACTAAATAAATATTAAGTACCACCAAGAAAAGGATGCGCTTCCTCAGAGCAGTAAGTCCTTCATCACTAGGCAACACCACTCATCATCAATAAGAGTTTGGATAAGATCATAAATCCATTCTAAAAACATATGATCTTGAGATTTTAAAAAATACTGTAGTAACCAAGCAGTGAGTACTCCTTAAAAGTTATTTTTAGGGGGCCGCCCAGTGGCGCAGCAGTTTAGTCCGCGCTTGGCAGCCCGGGGTTCGCGAGTTCGGATCCCGAGCGCCTGCAGACGCACTGCCTGTTAGCCATGCCATGGTGGCGTCCCATATAAAGTGGAGAAAGATGGGCACGGATGTTAGCTCAGGGCCAGTCTTCCTCAGCAAAAAGGGGAGGATTGGCAACAGATGTTAGCTCAGGGCTGGTCTTCCCCACAAAAAAAAAAAAAAAAAAAAAAGTTATTTTTAAATTTTTCTTATTGTTTTGATTTCTAAAATTTCTATAACATATATTACTATTGTAAAAAGAAAAAAACTATTAGCAATTATTTTAACAAAGACAAATCCATCAAACAAATCACCATTCAATTAAAAAATAAAATGATGACTTTGCTTTTTAGTTAAGTACCTTTTCTTGAAAGACAACAGCAGTTTCCAGGCCTGGCATGATGTCCAGTAGGAGTCTGCAAGCTGCAGTGTTTAAAGGGGGCTCTCGGCTTGTCATCACATATGCATTCACTAGCTGCAAAGAAAAGAAGGAATATTTTTCATCTGAAGTTTAATCCAGTCAAATTAATGAAGTCTAATAAATCCTTAATATACTCCCATCGCTTGCCTAAAGGGTATTACAGAAGATTGTATATAACAATTAATAATTAACCCTTTAATTATTATAGTTATGATCCTGCTGAGCCATGATAATACCATATACAATTTCTTCTGCAGCTTTAAAGTCAAATTCCCCCAAAACAACTCAGCAATCATAAAGAAATTAAAGCTCAAAGGGTATCACAAAGAAATCACCCCCCAACCTCACCTACACTTTTTCAGAAGGATAAAGCAGGGAAAGACAGGCCCCTCACTCCCTGATTCTTGACAATGGTTAATGAAAACCTTGAATTTTGTATTTTCATATATATATATATAAAACATATAAATAAATGTATTAATAAAACTTTCCTTTTGGCACTCATCAAATATTTACTGAATCTCTACTACTAACTGGCACTGTATTCTGTGTTGAGTATACAACAGTGAATAAGACAAAGTCCCACTAACAAAGGTACATAATCTAAGAGAGGTGACAGCTGGGAAAACAAATATCATGAGTACGGGATTCTACAGAGCCTATCAGAGGCCACACAACCCCTGCAGAGGAATCAGAGAAAGCTTTAGAGAAGAAGGGATTCCAAGCCAGAATGTAAAGGACAAGCAGGAGTAGCTAAGGAGGCATGGGGAAAAGAGGTGGGCCAAAGGGCAAGAACTGAAAATTGAGAGAATAAAGGTCAGAGACAGACTGCGTTTATATACCAAACTAAGGAATTTAAAATTTATCTCGAGGGCAATGGAAAACCACTAATGGATTTTAAGCAAGAGGGTGCCATGACCACTTTTTGCATTTTAGAAAGATTTCTGGGCTATAAAGTGAAGAATGGGTTGGAAGAAGACAAGACAAGAAGAGAAACCAGTGAAGAGGCTATTGCAGTAACCAAGCAAGACATGGTAGTGGCTAAACTAAGGTCTGGTAACATGGGCAGAAAGAAGTGGAGGGATTTGTGAAGGTTAAGGGGCAGGGAATGATAAGACCTGTAAGTTTACTGAATAAAACAACTTGAAGGAATAAAGGAAAACTTCTAGCTGGCTAGACAAGGAAACCATTACTGAGCTAGAGAACAAGAGAAACAGACTGTGGAGCAAACAATTAGCTATGTGGAATTCAAGGTGCCTGTGGGTGATATCCACGTGAGAATGTCTAGAAGGCAGTTGGAAGTGATCTGAAGCTGAGAAAAGACACTGGTGATAGAGAAATAAATGTGGGAGTTAATACAATACAGATAATAGTAATAGCTAATACTTACTGAACTCTCATGTGCCAGGTTCTGTGCTAAGGACTTTTCATGCATAATTTCATTCAAGTTTTACAAAAATATTTTACAGTAAGAACTATCATCTCTATTTTATAGATTAGGAAAATAAAGCTTTGAGAAAATAAGCTTGGAGAGGTTTAACTTGCCTAAAGATCAAACTGTCAGTGAACAGTGGAGCTGCATTCAGATTCCAAAGCCCACGCTCTTAAGCATCATGCCATTCCACCTCCAAAAACAAACCTAACAGCAGCAATTTATTGAGCAATTACTCTATTACTATGTTCAGGAGCTGTGAGTGCCATATATATATATATCTCTCTCCCCCGCCACCATTTACTCCTCAACAGCCCCAAGTTCAAGAAAGCACCTTTCTCTCCCCCCACATGCCTAATGCACGCACCACAGCTGTCAGTGCAGAATCATGCCGCTTACACCACTCTTATTTTTCTATTTAGGAACCCAAGAGGACTCCTATATTCCCAAACTCAAAATCATCTTGCCCAAGGATGAGCACATATGCCTTGGGAGCCCTCTCCAATATTCAACTGAACAAAGTACACACCAAAGAGAAAATACCTTGGCCACAAGCAGGACTTTGGTAAGAAAGAAGTTCATGTTTACTCTTATTTCACTGAACCAATTACAAATAAAAATCTACCCACTCTATTCCCAGCTTTGTCAAGGTCTCAGGAGAAAGTAAACTATTTACAAAAAACAATAAAGGTACAACATCTGATCATGATAATCTCTGGAGAAAAGTAAGAAGCAAACCTACTGCATTCATGAAATCGTCATTCTTGAAGAGTATTCTCAGCAAGTGGCCCAGCATACACTCTGGATCAGCTCGACCTACCAAAAGAAGAGGGGAGGAACAAACAAAGGAATGAGTAAGTCATCCCAGTCAAGCAATTTAGACCTCTGGAAAGGCAGCTGGATTGTTATAAGTACTATTAAAATGCCAGCAAAAATAAACAGAAACACAGAAAAGATTCTTCTGATGAATCAGACTTCATAGGACACATTCTTTAAAATTAAAAGTGACAATATAAAAACTTGAGACAATGCTCTCTAACCTTCCCATCTCCCAGCATATTGCCTACATAGCAATGCTGAATTAAATAAATGAGCACTAGACCCAGACCAACATCACTAAGATTACACAAGGTCTACAAAAGAATCATAAAAGAGACTAAGAGAAAGAAAACTACTGATTTCCTAGCCAGAAAAAGGTAGGAAGCACACTTCTTTTGATGAGTGGTCTGGAGAAGACAGGCTCCAAGTCCAATCTCTCTCTCAACTCCAATGCCAACGGTAGCAGAAATGCATCCTCAAACCTATAACGACACCCCAGGTTGCGGGGGAAATCCCACTAAGCAATCACCAACTGTAAAGATACAGTAACATTGGCCACTTTCGAGCTCCTGGGGAAAGAAAGGAGGCCAGGGACCTAGGATCTACTCAACATACAACCTAAAAGGCAAAGAATTAGTTAATGGCTGAATTACTGGTTTGTTTTTAAAACAGATACTATCTATTTTATTTAATTTTCCTTTCATAGCATTGGAGTGGCAACTTTAGTCAAAGGATACAATTTCAGATGAAGAAAAGACGTAAGCTGCTGATACAAAGTTTTTACCAAGCTGTAATTAGTATCCCAAAGTAATCCACAAAAAGAAAAATCAGAGAATGGTATCATAAAAACAAATGAGGACTCAGATTACCTAACCTTCTCCATTTATAAACGATGAAAGAGACCCTTATTTTTATTAATAGAAATTATGCCTAATGACAAATATTGCTTTGAACATAAAAGGTAGGGAGGAAAAAATTGTCTTTAAATTTCTACTGAAAAAAGCCTATAATTCCTCTCTCTCCCTTCTTCCTCATTACCATTTCATCCTTTCCAAGGCAATGTCACTAAGCATGATCGTCTCTTTTAATTCTTTTCATAATTCCGTGCATTAACTTAATTTCTTATTTCACATTCACTTTCATACTTCTTCATGTTCTGATTGCCTTACTGAAGATGTGGGTTAACTAGGTGAATAGTCCTCTGAAGTCATAAGCCGGGATGTCTAGGACAAGAGTAGCAGGTAATATCACATAAACAACTGGACACAATCTGAAATGCCTAGCTTGCTTACATTTGAGAACAAATGTGTAAGAAACAAAAACAAACCAGAGAACATTCAAGTGGATATATATACAATGTTCTTATTTTTATAACTCCCACTCATTCTCACTATCTCTCCACACACAAAATCTCAGACTCTCCTCTTCACAAAGGACTGCTTCTGGCTTTAGAGAGAGAAAGTTTATATGCAGTGTGGGCCCATACATGACTTAAGCTTTGCCCACTGGTAATCTACCTTAGAAAGAACATAAAATGGCAAAGTCTCAAGTTCCATATAGTTCTGTATTATATAGCAAATTCCATGCCAAAGCAGGCTGGGTTGTCATGGCTCTAATTAAACTAGCCCAAAATAAAACCAAATTAACATAAGATGGCATACTTTAGCTGATGAGACACTAAAGCAAACATCAAGAAGTCTGTTTATTCACATGGACAAGGAGAACAGATGAGTTGTTACCAGAGGGGAAGGAGGTTGGGGAGAAGGCAAAAGGGGTAAAGGGAAACGTGTATGGTGACCGATAAAAACTACTGGTGGTGAGCATGATGCAGACTATACAGAAACTGATATATATAATAATGCACACCTGAAATTACACATTTAAGCCAACATGATCTCAATAAAATAAATAAAAAATTAAATTAAATTTTTTTAAAAGTCTGTTTATTATTCAAGGTTCCAAGTATCAACTCCATAACTAAAAGCAAAGCACTGAATGCATTCTCAACTACATTCCCATCAGTAAAAGGATAATTATCGTTGTTAAAAAGATAAAGGCACAGAGGATAACACCTTTTGGTTTAAAAGTCAGGAAGGGAGAACATTTTTCTCTTTTTAAGTCTTTATAATCATACCAACTGAGTCAATAAGGTATAAAATTTAGTTTCTTTAAATTAATTACATTCTATTTGGTAAATATTACAAATATTTCAATTTTTTCCAGGAACTTATTTTTCCCCACTGCCCCCACCTTGAGCAGTATTTTAACAAATAAGAGGTCTTAAAACTTAGCATGAAAGATGCTATTTCAATTGAAAACTATTCCTATTAAGCAATTTTCTTTTGTAAGAAAATTAGAGCCAGGCTTAAGAGAACACAGGTCTCACCAGGATGTCGATCATCAAATGGGTCTGGATCCCCCTTACGATATTCTTCAGTTTCTTTTTCAATCAATTCAGACATCCTAGCACAAAGGAAAGACAGGGTCAACTCTAGACAAGCATACAAAAAAAATGTACCACCACCTACAATAGTCAATTCAACAACCAAAGTATAAAATAAAAGCAGAAAGTTAGAAAAGGGTATTTTCCTGATGAACACAGAGATCTAAACAACCATCTCATAAACCAATTTCTACTTCCAAATTCATTCTTCTCTCTACTTTCCTGTCTCAAAATATAGTACTACCATCCCCTCAGAAGCCAAACACCTAACAGTCATCGTGAAAATGTTCCTTTTCAGGGCCAGCTCAGTGGCGCAGTGGTTAGGTTCAGCACACTCCACTTCAGCAGCCCAGGTTCGGATCCCAGGTGCAGACCTACACCACTCATCAAGCCATGTTGTGGCGGCAACCCACATACAAAATAGAGGAAGACTGTCACAGACTTTAGCTCAGGGTCAATCTTCCTCACCAAAAGTAATAATAATAATAAAGTTCCTTTTCTCCTGATCCCCCACAATAGTAATTCCTGTTAACATGAGATAAGCATACATTAGCTGATGAGACACTAAAGCAGACATCAAGAAGTCTGTTTATTCACATGGATAAGGAGAACAGATTAGTGTCTAATACAAAATATCTCTTGACTTCAAACATTTCTCTAAATCTTGACCATTCCTACCCTTGTTCAGACTACCATCATCAACTGCCTGAACTACTTGCAATAGCCTTTCCCCTGATCTCCCTGCTTCCTGCTTCCATGCCTGACCTGAAATAATCCATCCTCGAACTTCCAATGACTTACCACAATAACTTGAATTAAACTCAAGTACTACCAGGGATGACAATAATCTGGCTTCTGTCTGCATCTCTGACCAGTTCTTCTACTCCTCCACCCCTCCTTCATTAAGCTTCAGTCACATGGCCTTCTCTGCTCTTCAAAGAGTCCAGGTTCACAACTGCTTCAGGGCCCTTCTATGTGCTGTTACCTCAGCCTGTAACATTCTTCCCCCACCTAAGTTCCCATCCTTACCCCAAGCAGCCAGTCATCTGCTTTCTCTCACTACAGATTAGTTTCGCCTATTCTAGAATTTCATATAAATGGAATCATATATAATCTTTTTATGTCTGGCTACTTTCGCTCACCATGTCTTGAGTCATCCATGTCGTTGATTGTATCAATAGTTCCTTTTTATTCATGCATTCTTTTTGAAACAAGAAAAACCACTTTTTGAGTATCCTAAGCAAGACTGACATTTTAATCTATTATAATGACAATCAAATACAAGGCTATCACACTTTCCAGTATCGAGCATGCTCTGTCCTAACACAAACTCTCCTATATGCTTTAAATCCACAAAAACCATACTTTCTAGCCTTGAGGGTTAAGCTCCCTGCAAAAATTCTTGCCCACTCTGGTACCTTTTTTCCATCAAGCCTCAAGAGTATTTCTACTTTTTCTACCTTTCCCTCTAAACTCTGAAAATTTTTTTTGCCACAAAGGGCAACCACACAAAATATATCTAGAATTACATAAGATCTACTAATATCTTCAGTTGAAATTAAGCAATCTAGCACAGCAGAAATTAAAAACATGGATTCTGGAGATAGATCGCCAGAGTTCAAATCATATCTCTTCCAATAACTATGTGTGACTTTGGTCAAGTTACTTAACCTCTCTGTGCCTCAGCTGTAAAATGAGGATAACAGTCTCTACCTTATAGAGTTTCCTTGAGGTTTAAATTAATATACATACTCTGCTTAGAACAAAGCCTGACATGTGAGAGCTATTTAGGTGTTGTTACTATGAAGAGTGGGAATCAAAAACAAATGAAAAAAACAATTTAGGGTAGATAGTGACTGGGATGGGGCAGGAGGGAGCCTTCTCATGGTGGTACTGAAGTTCCATAACTTGATCTAAATGATGGTTTTACAAGTAAAAAATCCATCAGGCAGAGTATTTTACAGTACATAAATTATACCTCAATAATAGGTTAAGCTCATATAGCTTGGCCCAATGCCAGATCCTTTTCACAGAATCAAGTCAAAGCCTCAATTATAATAAATAAAATAATATAAATAATAAAAGGTTAAAGTTATCAACAGCCATATTTTTCCTAGGAAAACTGCCAAAAGATCATAAAAATAGCTGTCAATAAAAGTATAGGTGGGGGGCCGGCCTGGTGGCATAGCAGTTAAGTTCACACACTCCACTTGGGCTGCCCAGGTTCGCCAGTTCGGATCCTGGGCACAGACCTACTCTCCATTCATCAAGCCATGCTGAGGCAGCGTCCCATAAAGAAGAGCTACAACTCTACAACTATGATACACAACTACGTACTGGGGCTTTGGGGAGAAAAAAGAAAAGAAAAAAAAAAGATGAAAGCCCCGTGATAAGGCTGGACAATGTCTATTAAAAATCCAAATTAATTAATTAAAAAGTGTAGGTGGGCCAGAAATTCATTTGCTTCTCATGGAATATACCAAAACACCCAAAACCGCAGCCAGTTGAGCAAGGGGGAAAAAAACTGTGACGGTAATTCAGGAAATATCCAGTGAACTAACAGACCCAACAATTTGGAGGATGGCAGACGTTGCTCCTATCTAAAATAAACTACACTTTGAATTCATCCTGAAGTCTCTTAAACTCCCTGTCTAACCTTGGAGATCTTTTTAAGATCTTGCTCCATACAACTTTATTTTCCATTCCTACTTTATATTTACCATCCACTCTAGTGGGGCCCATTTCCCTACTGCCACAAAAACATGCCCCAGTTCCTTCTCTCGATACCTTTTTCAGTCACGTTTTTCACTTTCCCTAGAAAACCCTGTCTCTCTGATTTTCATCAAGCTATCATTCTACCATATTTCAAGTCCCTGTTCCAAGGAACTTGTACAACATCCTGTACTGGAAAGCCCATTGGAGTTGGAGTTAAAACCCAACCTTAGCTTTCCACTGCCTGGCTATATAGTCTTTTGCAAGTAGCTCTGAAGATAGCTATCTTTAACAATGTAGCTCTGTGATACTTTTAGTGACAAATGAGGAAGTTGAGGTTCAGAGATGTGTCCCTGTACAGTTCTGATACACAAAAGGTCCTTGAATATCTGTTAAGTGAATAAAAGAAACTGACTCATTCAACTTCTTTCCATTCTCATAATCCCTACAATATTTATGAACCATACTGCCCGATTTAGCACTTCATTATACACTATTTTGTACTACTTTGCAGTGTTTCTTATCCATTAGTTGCCTCCCAGATGGTTATCTCCTTGAAGACAGGGACCCTCTATTTTAGGCTTTGCTGAATATCACAAAATAATGACAAAGATGAGAGTCAAATATAATCCTTGAAAATAAACATTAAGTATTTTTAGTATGCAAGCTAAATAAATATTTTTGAGCAATTAAATGAATCCACCACTAACATTAACATCCCCATTTATGACTCTCTCCTCCATTCACAGTTATGTCAATAATCCACATTAACTGCATAAAACTTAGATTCTTTAATTTACTGTAGCTGCATTTCAAGAATCTTGTGACTCGTAGTTCTTAATCTCCAATGCCTCTACAAAATCCACTTTCCACCAGTCAGCAATAATCCTGTCCCTAAAAAAACCTGTACTTTCTCATGTTCCCCATGTATCAAGAGCAACTATGAACAAAGCATTTATTCCTGTTTAAACTTTTATAGGATCATAGTTTTCTTTATCCCTAAAGAATAAATCATCACATAAACAAAAGGCTTTTTTCACTGCTACAATACCAAAGATTAGATGTTAAAGATCCCCAAGTTCCAGTGACCTCCTGCTTAGAAAAACCATGAGCACCCCCCCCCAGCCTTTATTTCTCACTTTTTCTCCTCCTTAACACATTCATTCAATAAAATTATGTCCCACATAGTTACTAAGTACCAGGCAGAGGGCAAGTCATTGTCTGAGGAGACACCAATAAAAAGGTATAGTACCTGCCTTCAAAAAGCTTACACTTTAGTGAGGAGACATATGTAAAAAGATAATTATAGTACAATGTGGTAAGACTTAAAATGGGGGGAAATTATAGTACATATATGAATGACAGGAATATTTAACCCAAAAAAAGAGTGCCCAAACCTACCTAAGGACATCAAAATCAGAGGTTTTACAGACATGATTCTTGAAAGAACTAGAACTTGCCAAGGAAAGGCATTTCAGGCCAAAGAAACAACAAATGTAAAGGCGTACAGACATTAGAAAATACGGCACTATTCCCTACTGAAGAAGACCAACACTATGAGGCAGAAAAAGGATGCAGGGGCCAAATCATAAATGGTCTCATACGCCACTCTAAAAAGTTTACATTTTATTCTGTAGGAAAAAGGGAGCCAGGGAAGAATTATGAGCAGATGTATCACAATCAGATTTGTGTGGGAGAAAGATCAATCATTCAGCAAAGGGGAGGATGTATTAGAAGAGGATAAACTGGAGACAGAGGGATAATGCACACTGCCTAATGGGCCAGGCAAGACATGACTGATATCTAATGAAGGAAGTGGTAGTAGGGATGGGAAAGAGGAGGAAGCAGAAATTCTCAGAGCTTGGTGACTAAATTGTGCTGGTAGAGGAATACACTGGGGAGGATGGTTTTCATTTAAAATCATTTACACCAAGGCAGGGAGTACAAAAGCACAAGTTGTGAATAAGGAGGGAAGTAGGATGAAGACAATAGCTCTGTTTTGGACATGGTTATGTTTCAGGTGTCTGTGGAACAGCCAGGTAAAGATGTGTACACTAAGCAGCTGAGAAATGGATCTGAAATTTTTAAAAAGAGGAGTCTGAAGCAGATATGGAGATCTGAAAGTTAATTTAAAAATAATGTTTTAAATCATGGACAGGGATGAAACTATCTAGGTAGACTATTTAGGGTGAAGAGAGAAAAGAACCACACACAAAACCCTGGGGTTAAAACACAGGCAGGAGAACGACCTACGAAGGAGAATAAGGACAAAGGGCCTGAGGGGAAAGGTAAGAAATTTAAAGAGCTTCAAGAAGTAGGGAGGTAAAGACTAGTTCTGAAAGGGAAAAAAATGGATTTAGAATTCACAGCATTCACAACATTTCACAGATGAAAATATTCCTATACTATTCTCCAATTTCTCCTTTTTTTTAAACTAATTTTAAAAAAAACTTAATTGTTCATACCTGGTAAGGATAGGTACCATGTCCTGCCCACTGCCATGTTCCTTTTCCCACTGCTCCAGCAGAGTAGTGAGCTCAGCTTTGGAGTCTACATGTACCACTACTGTAGTCATGGCTTGGCCTAAGGAAGCAAAAAAAGAACAATAAATGAACACAGGAAAATAAACCTGACATACTTCCTCCAAAAGGAAAAGTGAGGAAGGGGCAGAAAAGGGATGAGCGAGGAAGGGAAATAATTCGAGCAAGGAAAATTTAACCCTTGGAGCCTTTAGATAATTTTATTTGTGGTACAGTGGGAAACCTGGGGCTGGGAGCCTCATCAAGTATGATGAACAAGTCCTGTCACCACTCTCATTCTCAGTTTACCCAACTGCCAAATGAGACAGGGAACTGGATCAAAATCATGATTCTTAACCTTTCCAGGATCAGGAAGCCCCCTAAGAATCAGACAAAAGCTATGGTCCCTTTCTCCCCTCAAAAAATGCATATACCTACATACCATACATAAAATAATCCCAGGTCTAGATCTCTGAGGTCCAAAACTCTGAGGCTTCATTTTTTTTTTTTATGCAAAACTACTCCCCAAAATATTTTGCTCTTGTAAGTCTTTGGGGGAAAGTTCTAGGCAGGATAAACAACACACTGATTTTTAACAAAAGGCCAACAACTGAAGTGGATATCATCACCAACATGAAAGTTGGGAAGGAGTATTATAATCCACTTGTCCTTCAGGCTTCCTAACCTCTCACAGCTGATTTCCTGGAAGGAGGATAAGACGTGAGAGACAAGCAGAGAAATTTGCTGAATTGACTGGTCAGCCCAGGGGTATAGAAGGACAGGGAGCTGAAACAGGCTTTAGAGGAAACACATGAGGCATATACATGGGGAAGAGAGGTTTATAGAGGCTCCAAAAGGGATAAATGAGATCCTAATGTTTAGATGGTTTATAGTTCAACTTCTTTGCCAAAGCAGCGTTAGGCTCAAAATGTCCTTACATGCAAAATGTGTATTTTCACAGAAAGAGCAACCATTCTATAAAAACAGTTTCACACCAGAAAGGGATTACTAGCTGATGTAGGATGACTTTTCACTCTTCTAAAGACATTTAACATAAGACTAAAATAAATATACGTAAAAGATGATACCACAACTCTAAAATGTAAAATTTTTGTAAATGTAAAATATGTTTTAATAGAGACAATTCTGATAGTGATTCACATCACCTGAGCTACCCATAACTCCAAAGAAGAATATTTCAAAAAAAAAAAAACCCACAAAATTAAAAGGCTTCTTTTCTGCAGAGAAGAACCCACATTTTCAGACTTTCTAACCAAAGTCACAAAAAGGAAATGCTGCAGGTGTGACTAATATCGACTTCTGACCTTAACTTGAGAAAGCCCAGGCTGTATTTTTACTGCAATCTACTAACTATACATGCATTTTTAAAAATAACCTTGTTTGGAATAATTCTGGATTTACAAAAAAGTTGCTAAGATAGGAGAATTCCCATTTGCCTTCACCCAGTTCAATTTTCCCTAATGTTACCATCTTATGTTATAGAGGTACACTGACAAAATGAAGAAACCCAACACTGGTACATTATTATTAACTAAACTCCAGACTTGTTTCAGATTTCACCAGTTTTCCCATTCATGTCCTTTTTCGGCTCCAAGATCTCATTCCGGATACTACATTGCACTTTGTTATATCTCCCTAGTGTCCTCTGGTCTGTGAGTTTTTGAGTCTTTCCTTATTTTTCATGACCTTGACAATCTTGAGAAGTACTAGCCAGGGGGTAGGGTGGAGCAACAATTCAACAAATTTTTTTCAAGAGTAAAATTTTATGCTAAAGTAAAAGATCTAGAGACTGGGAAAAGTAGTAACACATGGTAACAGCAAAGTCCATCTCTTAAGACACATCCTAAAACTGCAAGAGAGAGATGGCTTTACTGGTAAATTCTACCAATCATCTGAAGAATAATTAACATCAATCCTCAAATTCTTCCAAAAAACAGAACAGGAGGGATACTTCCCAATTTATTCCATGAAGCCAGCATTACCCTGATACCAAGGCCAGATAAAGATATCACAAGAAAACTACAGACCAATATCCTTTATGAATATAGACGCAAAAATCCTCAACAAAATACTAGCAAACAGAATACATCAGCATATAAAGAGGATTATATATATGATATTACATATAATATATATCTCTCTATATATATATCCATGATACATATCATGACCAACTGGGATTCATCCCAGGAAGGCAAGGGTGGTTCAACATACAAAAATCAATTAATGTAATATACCACATTACAGTCATGCATCATTGAACAATGAGGATATGTCCTGAGAAATGCATCGTTAGGCAATTTCGTTATTGTGTGAACATCACAGAGTGTACTTACACAAACCTAGATGGTATAGCCTACTACACATTTAGGCTATGTGGTACTAATCTTATAAGACCACCATCATATATGTGGTCCATCCTTGACTGAAACATCATTATGCAGCACGTGACTGTAATAAAATACAGGAAGAAAAAACACGTGATCATCAGATTGATACAGAAAAAGCATCTGACAAAATCCAACACCCTTTTGTGATGGAAACATTCAATAAATTGGGAACAGAAGAGAATTTCCTCAACATGGTAAAGAGCATTAAAAAAAACTCACAGCTAACATTACACTCAATGATAAAAGACTGAAAGCTTTCCCCCCAAAATCAGAAACAAGACAAGGATGCCCGCTGTCACCATTTATATTAAAGATTGGACTGGAGTTCTAGCCAGAGCAATCAGGCAAGAAAAATAAATAAAAGACATCCAAGTTGGAAAGAAAGAGTAAAATTATCTTTATTCACAGATGACATAATCCTGTATGTAGAAAATCTTAAAGAATCCACAAAAAGACTATTAGAGCTAATAAAGTTACAGGGTACAAGATCAACAAACAAGAATCAGTTGTATTGCTATAAACTAGCAATGAACAACCCAAATATGAAATTAAGAAAACAATTTCATGTACAATAGCACCAAAAAGAATAAAATATTAAGGAATAAATTTAACCCAAAAAAGGCACAAGACTTATACACTGAAAACTACAAAACACTGCTGAAAAAAGTACAGAAGACTTAGAAAGACATCCTATGTTCATGGATTAGAAGACTTAATATTAAGATGGCAATACTCGGGGCTGGGCCAGTGGCATAGTGGTTAAGTTCACACATTCTACTTCAGCAACCCAGGGTTCGCAGGTTCAGATCCCGAGAGTGTACCTATGCACCACTTACCAAGCCATGCTATGGCAGGTGTCTCACATATTAAAAAACAGAGGAAGATGGGCACCGATGTTAGCTCAGGGCCAGTCTTCCTCAGCAAAAAGAGGAGGTTGGCAACAAATGTTAGCTCTGGGCTCATCGTCCCCACAAAAAAAAATTTTTTCATAAAATAACCTTAAAAAAAAAAAAAAGATGGCAATATCCTCCAGAGTGGTGAACAGTCAGTGCAATCCCTATCAAAATCCCAACGACCTTTTTTGCAAAAATGGAAACGTCAAACCTAAAATTCATATGTAACTGCAAGGGACCCTGAATAGCCAAAACAATCTTGAAAAAGAATGTTGGAGAATTCACACTTCTGATTTCAAACTTGCTACAAAGCTGCTGTAATCAAAACTGTGTGGTACTGGAAATACGTGTACCAATGCAATAGAACTGAAGAGTCCAGAAATAAATTCTCACACTCACAGTCAACTGATTTTCAACAAGTGTGCCAAGACCGTTCATAGGGAAAGAATTTGTTGAAAGACCATTAGACAAACAAACTGTGCTGAGACAACTGGATATCCACACGCAAAAGAATGAAGCTGGATACTTGCCTCACATCATATACAAAAATTAACTCAAAAAGAATCAAAGACCTAAATGCAAGAGCTGCAACTATAAAACTCTCAGAGGTAGGGGCCGGCCCCGTGGTGAAATGGTTGGGTTCACAGGTTCAGATCCTGGGCATGCACCTGCGCACTGCTCGTCAGGCCATGCTGTGGCAGCATCCCACATGCAGAATGGAGGAGGATTGGCACAGATGTTGACCTGAGGACAATCTTCCTCAAGCAAAAAAAGAGCCAGGTTAGCAACAGATGTTAGCTCAGGGTCAACTTTCCTCAAAAAAACAAAAACCTCTTAGAGGTAAACAGGGGGGAAAATCTTCATGACCTTGAAATTGGCAAGGGATTTTTATTTATGACACTAAAAGCATAAGCAACAAAAGAACAAACAGATAAACTGGACTTCAAAATTTAAAACTTTTATGAATTAAAGGACAGTATCAATAAAGTGAAAAGACAACCCATGAAATGGGAAAGCATATTTGCAAATCATATATCTGATAAGGATTTCATTTCCAGAATACATAAAGAACTCCTACAACTCAACAACAAAAAACCTGACTCAAAAGTGGGCAAAGGACATGAATAGACATTTCTCCAAAGAAGATATTACATATGGCCAACAAGCACATGAAAAGATGCTCAACATCACGAGCCATTAGGGAAATGAAAATCAAAACCACAATGAGATACCACTCACACCTACTAGGATGACTATAACCAAAAAATCAGAAAATAACAAGCATTGGCAAGGATGTGGAGAAATTGGAATGTACACTGATGTGAGAATGTAAGATGGTATAGCTATTAAGGAAAACAGTTTGGTGGCTCTTCAAAAAGTTTTTTTTTTTTTTTGTGGGGAAGACCAGCCCTGAGCTAACATCTGTTGCCAATCCTCCCCTTTTTGGTGAGGAAGACTGGCCCTGGGCTAACATCTGTGCCCGTCTTTCCTCTACTTTATATGGGACGCCGCCACGGCATGGCTAACAGGCAGTGCGTCGGCGGGCGCCCGGGATCCGAACTCGCCAACCCCGGGCTGCCAAGCGCGGACTAAACCACTGCGCCACTGGGCGGCCCCCTTTAAGTTAAACATAAAATCACCATATGACCCAGCAATTCCACTACAAGGTATATACCCAAAAGAACTGAAAACAGACATTCAAGAAATACTTGTACACAAATGTTCAAAGCAGCATATTCACAATAGCCAAAAGGAGGAAACAACCCCAGATGTCCATCAACAGACGAATGGATAAACAAAATATGGTTATATTCATACAATGCAATATTATTCAGCCATAGAAAGAAATGAAGTATTGATATATGTTACAACTGTGGATGAATCTTGAAAACAATATGCTAAGTGAAAAAAGCCAACAGAAAAGGTCACATATTTTATGATCTATTTGTATGAAACACCCAGAATACGTAAATCCATATACAGAAAGCTGCCTAGTGGTGGCCAGGAGCTTGGGGGAGGAGGAAATAGGGAATGACTGCTTAATGCGTATGGGGTTTCCTTTTGGGATGATGAAAATGTCTTGGAACTAAAAGAGGTGATGGTTGCACAACAGTGTTAATCTACTAAATGACACTGAATTGTATACTTCAAAATGGTTAATGGATAATTTCTGGCATGTGGATTTTATCACAATGTTTTTTTAATGGGAAAAAAAAGGTCCAGGAGAGAATGCCTTTTGGATAACTTAAGCAATCAGCCTAGTGGAACACATAAAGGCAAAGTTTAAAGAAAATACTACCTTTACAATAAAGGTCACCTCAAGGGCAGTAAAATACTAAAATTTTCAAGTTCAATTTAGACATGTATATACTTCTGGTATCATTTTCAAAATTTCCAATTAATTATGCCTGAGAATAATTATAATTTTGGGTATCATCACTTGCCCAGGGAAAATATAAACTTACAATAGACTAAGACAATAATATCAATAATTCATTTTACTATCGATGAAAAACTATTAATAAAAAATGTAAAAGGTGCAGTCATCTTGTTATACACAAGACAATGAAGGTGCATTACTCAATTCAGCATGTTTTAAAGTGAGTCCTTTAAGGGGTATGCAGACTTTACAGCCTGTCCTATAGTGACACAACAGTTACCAATTAGTGAATAACAGTATGGGACAGACATTTGGCTAAGTAATTCACTATATTATTCTGATTTTTCACAACCACCCTGCCCTTTTTTTCCACAAATGAGGAAATGGGCTCAGAGAGGTACTCAAAACCAATCAACTGTTACTTGGTAGAAAAGGGTTTCAAGCATTCAAATCCCGACTCTGTGGACAAACCTGTGAGACCTTGGCCAAGTTATTTAACTTCTCCAAATCTCAATTTCCTTATCTGTAAAATGGAAATGGTTGTTGTGAGGGTAAAATGGTAATACTGTTCATACAATGGAATAATATAAAGCCCTACAAAAAAAATACGTAGAACACCTATTTTCTAAAGGATGGCTGCCAAGGTATTTAGGGGTACGATGTCTCTGCAACTTATTTTCAAGTGGTTCCACAAAATAAATATACACCACACCTATAAATTGAGAAAATATGGCAAAATATTAACAACTGTTGAATCCGGATGGATAAACAAGTGTCATTTTACTACTCTTTCAACTTTTTAATATGTTTGAAATTTTTCATAAGAAAAAGTTAGAAAAAGTTAAGAAGTATTTCCTTTCCTAATTTGAACCAACTCTCAAATATATTGTCAAATGAGAAAAGCAAAGTGCATGTGTATGAGAGAGACAAAGAGTGTGTGTGTGTGTGTGTGTGTGTGTGTGTCCCTGGAATAAAATATCCCTTGAAGAATACACAAGGAAAGGGTAATATCTATCATGTGTTAAGTAACCGACTTGCTGAGGGATAAAGACAGGAGAAAGATTTTTCACTATATGTTATTACCCTAGCTGTACAATTTTTCCATTATTTTGTAACCTTTCGTAACTTTTAAATTAAACCATAAAATCTGTCCTCTTCTAATACGCAATAATGAATGGCATTCAACAGAAACCATCCCAAAGCCTAAAATACAGTCCACATTAAGGACAGATTCTCCTAAGGTTACAATCCTGAAACAAACATCTGAAAGCACTCTTCCTTATTTAGGGAAAAAAGGGGGGGTGGGGTCCAAGTTTGGAGCTTCAAATAAAATTTATCCTATAATTAGCATGACATATAAGATCATGTGTAACAATTTTCTATTACTGTCCATGACCATCTCCTTGTCAAAAACAATATAAGAAAACTGGTAATAAACCAAATTCAATCACTTCAAACTAACATGTGGTTCATTCTACCCAATTCCTCCTCTATGAAATTTAACAACTGTACAACAGGGAGAACAGAAAAACACTGGTCAGCAAGCACTGAAGGGATTTTGAGCATAAAATGATTTCCTTTATATCCCCCAAATTCTGTATCTATTATCTCTTTAACATCCAAAAATATATCACCGCCCGAAAATGGATAATGTATAACTGCTACATACAAAACCCAAATCTTGACAGCATCAAGCAAAAAAATCCCAAACGAATTCCTAAAGAGTCTAAATATACAAGCTTATATAAACCTTAAAGGTAAACTCCAGTAAACTGGAAAAAGAAAATTACAGAATGACATTGCCAATGAACCTCACACTACATTAACAAAGCGTTTAAAACAGGAAGATACGGCTAATATAACAATAATTAAGACATGTAGACTAAGAGGCTTCACTGAAAAGACAGAGTAATGAAAAACTGAGGCCAGTATGACGTAAACAAGGACGAGTCATTTGAGACTCAAAAAATAACTACTACAAACACTACAAAACTACTTCAACAAATGCGAAACCCAAGAGCTAACACTGCAATAAGAGGAAGTGAGACGGAAATCATCTAGGAAGAGAAAAGTTAAGCAAATGCCTCTGACACCACAGTTAAAAACAACTATAAAACCCCCACAAATAGGTTCGCGGGCACTTGGGAGGTTTGGCTCCAGGCTGCAGGACCCGCACACCTCTCTCCACCCCTCGGCTCCACCACGGGTGTGAGAGGACTGCCCCCCTACCCCCGGTCTGAGAGCCGGGCCGTGCAGGGGGAGGTGGCACGAGGCCGAGGCAGGGGAGAGCCCGCCCAGGCGACTGGAGGCGGAGACAGAGTCTGGAGGGGGCCGCCGTACGGCAAGGAACATGGAGCCCCCCAGCTAGTACGGAACCGAGACTGGGAGGATTTGGGGAGAAAAAGGTGATGAGAGGAATAAGAGACGCCCCTACTCCAGGTAGAGGTGGCACACCCCTGCCCCCCACTCCGGGCGGAAGAGTTACTCTCGGGAAGCTTCTCTGGCGAACTGGAGGAAAAACGTGGAAGCCCCGCCCCGGAGCCAAGAATCTGGAGCAGGAAAAGTCCTGTCAGGCCCCCGGCCCAGCCTCCCCAGCGGCCCGGCCCGCCCCCTCCCCGCCGGCGGCCCAAGCAGGTGTCGCCCCTCCCCCAGCCCGGCGCCCACTCTCCCGCCCGCCTGGCCACGCGCCTTATCTCCTCGCGCCCCTGCCAGAGAGCCGTCTCCTTCCCTTCCCCACTCACCTTCTCGGGCGGCTCCGCCGGTTCCCCCTGACCCCGCCAGCGGCCACAGTGCACACACACACCGCCTCAGGTCCCGCACTCACTCTCCCTCACTCACACACAGCGCGACCACGGCTCCAGAGCGTCTCGCATATTATGCGTCACTCGCATGCTACGTGCCCCGCGCGCGCGCGCGTGCTGCGAGTTGGCGCGAGGCTTGTTGGCCGGAGGCGGGAGGAGAACGCCAGCGCGAACCGAGGAATATCGACGATCCCCGGGGCCGCCGGGAAATGAAGTTCCGCTTCTCGGGGCGGGGCCCACTCATCTTGATTTGCGCATGAGCACTTCGCGCCCCCGCGCATTGACTTCTGGAATTTGTAGTTTGGGAGAATCAACGCGAACTGCTGCGTACTCATTGGCTGCTTCGGAAGGCGGAAGCGAAAAGTTAGGCACCCTATCCTCCCAACCCAGAGTTGTTAAGGCTTGATACCTTCTCAGTACTTTTTCTGCCCTGACAGGGGAGAGCTCTCGTTATATTCTCGCATTTGCCCCATTATACCTAGAACATACCAGGATCTAAGAAAATATTTCTAGCAAGCATATCAGAAATCGTAGCACTCATTAGACAGAAGGCACTGGTTTTTCTTTTTCTGTTCAAGACCTAGCCTGTAGGGTCAATAAATATTTATCCTAGGTATTATATGTGAGGCAGAGAAAAGGAAAAAATCAAAAGGCCATAGAGGAAGGCAGGGCTGACCTCAGAGGTCATCTAATTCCTTTATTTTGCAGTTGGGAAAAATGAGGACCAGAGAGAGTGAGAGACTTGCCTAACATCACACAATCAATTAGCTTAGAGGCAGAACCAGAACGATTCCTGAGTCTGACTCAGGGATCCCTTTAGGGACATGAAAAATCAACGTGACTCCACAGCCTAGCAGAATCTCTCCCTGACAACATCCTACCCAACTTTTGTCTCCCTGGGAGTCCTGAGCAAGTTTCTGTGCATTTCTATGGAGTCCTCACAGCCAACACTTTCACAGAGGGGACACAGGACACAGCAAGCCTGCTGCCATGCTGGGGTTCTGCAGCTAGTGAAGAGCTAGCCAGAGCCTAGATGCTTGATTCCATTCCCCACTGGACCCCATTCTCCTTCTTTCCAGAAAAAGAGACCTCTCTCCTTCACTTAAGTGTGTAACTTGGAGTGGGTGCTCAGGCACAAAATTCTAGAATGTGGGGTGGCAGCACCATAGACATGTCACCTCTCTGCAACTCTTTCACCTGCCACAACACACAGCTCTCTTCTCTCTGTTTCTGGAACTTTGCCTGTATCAATAATGGTCACTACCATTTCCTTTGACTTTACAGCAGGCTCAGCTCTGAGCCAAGTTTTTACCCACACTTTTTCATATAACCCTCACTACCACTCCACAGGGTAGATTCAGTTAGCCACCTATACAGATGAGAAATCTAAGCCCAGAGAGTTGGCCCAAGGAATGGGGACCAGTTTTGTGGGTTCAGAGGCTGGACTCATTCACTTTTCCTACACCTGTCCTCCAGCACTCTTTCAGCTGACTTTCCTGCCATGCATCCCTGGGCCATGAACCCAATGCATGAGGATAGAGTGTTCAAGCCTTAGATACCCTCCTTCTGTCTTTGGTCTAGCCAGCACCTTGGTGACTTACCTTCCCCACTGGTCCTGAAAAGCAGAGCCCTTGTGGGAACCTGAGGTCCAGTTCACCTGTTCCTGGCACAGCCTCAGCCTGCCACCAGATGGCACTACTCTCCTTCAGAAACCCAGTCTGAGGCCCTGGGTCAATAATGGGAGTGAGGGGCATCGCAGAGGGGCTTTGGAGAAGCCAGGACCCAGGAGGCTGGGAAGCAGAGCAGGAGCTATAGAGGACCTGTCTAGCAGTTTCTCCCTCCAGAATCTGTGCTCTGTAAGTCCTGTAGCCCCCCTACACCTGCCAACACCCACACCCACAGCCACACACTTGCAGGCACACCAAGACTTCCACTCTGGGACTCCCACTCTGAATCATTGGAAACATATTCCTTGGTCTCTTTGAAGAATACCTCTGGAATCTGTCCCCCCTGCTCTGCCTGTGCCCACCCACCCTGTGATGTGCTTCAGAAAGCAGCAGCCACCATCCAAAAGGGCATAGAGTAATGCTTGCAGGACTGCCCAGTGGCAGAGAAAGGGCAAAAGCAGCGCAGCCCTAGCCCCACGGGCTACAGACTTAGCTGTGCTCCACCCACCCTCGCCCTCAAGCATGCCCATGCACTAGGGTAGGAAAATCAATGGCATCAAGTCCTCCGGGCCTCAGGATGCTACTCCTCTTTCTCCCCGTCTTCACCCTACCACCACCCCTTCTCTCCCATCACCTACTTCCCAGTCTCACCAGAGCCAGGTGCTCCCACCAGCCCATCCCTGCCCTGGTGCCACCACAACTCCTGTGGCCTCCCCTGCAATTCCCCAGGGCCAGGAGGTGAGGCCAACTGTCCCACATCCACTCCCGCTCTGCTGTTGGCTGAACAAGACTGCTACTGCAAGTGTCCAGGAGTCACAGGAGCTACCAAGGAGAGGCTCAGGCCTGCCAGGCTCTGGGACCCCAGCCTGGACAAAGAGGGAATTCCAATCATTTACTCAGTGACTTCCCCCTGCCTGGCAGCCCCAACAGCCTTCTAGAAAAGTGGAACACTACCCTCATTACACAAGACGTGTGCGAAGCAACCACTCCTCTGTGACTGCATCCACACCCACCACTCTTGTTTTACAGAGAGAGAAATTGAGGGTCCCCACAGTTTAAGCCCCCACCTTGTCCAGTGGTCACAGCAGCTGCAGTCTCCAGAAATCAGTCCCCACCTCCTGGTCCCACATGCACAACTACATAGAGGGGCCTGAGGCTCAAGTGGGAAATGAAGCAGTGACCCTCAGGGCCACCCCAGCTTCCACATACCAGGGCCCCAGCCAGAGCAAGGAACCCCCAGAAGAGGCCCATGCAATATTTAGGACACACTTATATTTTCAAAATTATTGTTTATCTGAAATTAAAATTGCACTGGTCATCTTATATTTTATTTGGCAACCCCACCTCAGAATCACTGCTCAGCCACAGACCCCAAGGACTCCCCTTTGTGGCCCCCAGGGCCTCACTTAAATTGTCTGCAAAATAGTTAGAAGCAAATCAGAACAGCTGCCTCCCCATGGATCTCATTAAAAATTAGACAGGCCAAGCAGTCAAGGCTCCCTTATCTAAACGCTGATAATCTGGGTGATATTAGGCTCAAACTCTTCTTTTCTACCTTCTCTCTTTAACCCTATCGCTGATGGTCAGGGTGAGAAAATAGTTTTTCCTCTTTATTGGGAAGAGTTTGCAGGAAACAGGACAGCAGCTGAGTCCAGCTTTCAAGGCAAACAGGCCTGCATCCTAATACTGGTGCTCCCATTTACCAGCTATGGGACCTTGGCCTAATTACCTCACCTCTCAAGTTTCAGTTTCCCTGGCTGGGAAGTGGGAATAATGATACCTCCTTTCTAGCATTGTTATGAGAATTAAATGTGATAATACATGTAAAGTTCTTAGTTTAGGGCCTGGCACAAAGTAAGTGCTAGCTATGCGATGGCTATTCCTATTTGGATTATTCTCAGTCTGTGGTGGTCCCAGTGCTGTTCTTCAGGACCACCTCAGCCCTACCTGGTTCCTCCTTCCCCCAGTACTGCCTGTTGGAAGAACTCAGGCTTTTCTCATTTAAACAAGAAATGAGCTCCTTAGGGCACATTATCGGAAGCACTGGGAAATAGTGGAGTAGCCACTCTTGGGGATCACCTGTTCACTCTCTGTCCCAGCAGAGAACTGAAAACTGAGTGGGTCAGAGGGTGCATTTAAGAGGATCTGCTCCTAGGACTCCTCTCACCTGCAAAGGCTACCACTGATCAAGCGTGAAGCCAAGGAGCTCCTTGGATGTGAAGCCAGACATATCACCTTCCCCAAACCAGCCCATGGACACTGACTCCCTGCTGGGGTGAAGCCTGCATCTGGAAACCCTACCCAGAGCACACCCACTTCCTTCCCTGGGGTCCTCAGGCAGGATGGTGATGTCACAGTCAAAGTAGAGGCCAGAGGGGGTGGCCAGAGATGGTACACCCTGGGCCACCCTCACAATGGACCTGCCTGCACAAACAAGGGCTGTAGCATGAAGAGGGCCAAATTCTGCCCTCCAGGTGCCCTGTCAGATCCCCGAGCCCAGCTACCAGTTATCATCTGACTTCTGGGGCCCTGCCCTTCCCAGAGGCTATGCTCCAGGTAAGAGTTAGAGATTGAGAGACAGGGGCAAGGAAGAAAAAGAAAAACCACCCCAGCCTCTTTTGTCTTAGGTTCCTGGAATTGTTTATCCTTCTGGGAAGAAAGAACAGTGGAGTCAGCATTGGAGAGAGAAGCCCTTGAATTTTTGTCATTGCCTATTTGTAGCCACGAGAGCTTTCTACAGGATTCAGAGATCTGTGCCCTGACCCATTTGGAAGTACTCTGGGAACTACTGGGGCAGACCCTGATGAAGACTCAGGTCAGATAAAGCTTCCCTCTGTCAGTTCTTTCACTTTGAAAAGACTAGAGAAGAATGGCTTTGTCTAATGGGAGGAGGCTGGCCTGATCCCCAATTCAGCGGTCAGAGACCCACCACCATCTCCTGCTCCTCTCCAAACCTGGCTGCAATGAGCCTGGACCTCCGAGAGATATTGCCTGATATAGCTAGGAGTACCCAGTTAGGCCTGGGAGCTGAAGTCATCAAGGAAAGGTATTTCTAAGTGTAGAGTGTGTCATGGGCTCTTACCATGAGGCAATTCCTCTTCATTCCCTCAGAAGTGGGGGTATCTCTCCATGAAAAGTCACATGATGTTCCTGGGGGGAGACCCTCTGCCCAGTTCCTGTTTCACCAGGCCCAAACTTGTCACAAGATAGCCTTTTGTGAAGTCACAAAGCTGGCTGTCTCCCACAGGAACAGAGACCAGAACAACCAGGGACTAGTGGGCATGACTTAGGTGGATGGAGGACTTCAGAAGTGGCCTTTGGACTCTGGAGAGGCATGTGGGGTTTAGAGACACTCAGGTTGTAGGGGAAGAGAGGGTCTGTTGGAGACTTGGGGTTGAGGACAGTTTATCAGGTCTTGGTAATTGCCAGGAGGTGAGAAGAGCTGGGGCCTGGGTCTGTGGTCTTTGGCCATGGGCCTGTCCCTCAAGACCTGGGGGGTGGAGGGGGTACGGGGGGCCCTGCCCCAACTGAGTATATATAAAGGTCCTGATCACTGATGTTCTGGGTGTTCCATTGCAAATAGGGGTTAAGACCTGTGAGTTGGGGACCATATCTTCCCCTCCGTGCAACCCATCCATGATTATCTACTTGAATATTCCACCTGCTTACTGGGCAAGCACATGCTGCCAAATTCTGCTGCACTGATAAGCAGCCCTGTTGGACTGCTCAGAGGAAGAAGAATGTCAGGAGAAGAAATGGGAGTGCCCAGAACCCACTCTCTCTAGAGTGTAGAGACTCTCACTGCCAGGGGAGCCCACCCAGGGAAGAAAATAGGAGGGAAGAGAAAGCTTCACTACAAAAAGTGTGGAAAGTCAGCCACTGTTGTGGAATGTCGAAGTTTGTATGTGGGGGATGGGGAGAGTCATTTGATGGAAGCTTTGTTTTAAAAACAAATAAAATTGTTTTCAGTGAAGTTAAGGATTCCTGAGCTCTGGCTCTGTGCCTAGCCCTGTACCCTGTGTCCCTCAGGCTGATGAAGATGCAGCACAGTAGAGCTGACAGGTCCAGCCCTCAAGGGCTCACAGTCTAGGGACTGAGTGACAGTGCCTAGCTGCACCCCTTAAAGAGAAGTCTAATGTCCTGGGAAGTGGTAGAACAGCAGGGAACCCAGGGGCTCCACTTCCCAGGCCAGGGCCCTACATTTCCCTGAAAGTAAGAACAGACTAGAATCTTGCGAGCTTTTGACAATTGAGCCAAGGCAGCTTCACACTGCCTCTCAGGGTCTGCAGGTCCAGGTCTTCAGGTCATTCATTTTGTTGAGAGCAGCTTTCCCCCATGTGGCTCCTCTCTTGGTCATTTTTACTGCTGCATTCAATCCATGCCTCCACAGAGAGCCGCCTGCTGTCTGCTCTATTGAGCCAGTGAGTGTGCTGTGGGAACAGGCCAGGCCTGAGGGGTAAGAGACTAGAAGGTGACCCTGGGCAAATTTCCCCATCCACCCCTCATAAGTTTACTAGATCTATGATTTTCAAATTCTGTTAGTATTATTTTACCATAGAATTCTTTTTTTTCCCCGTGAAATCTTGTACACTTGTTCATTAAGTAGATGAAAAGAGCCATGTTGGGAGTTGTAGGACATGGTATGGCAGAGTCCCTACCAGTTCTGAGGAACCCCCTTGGATTCCAAAGAACTCAGTTTGAAAATCATGTGTCCTGTGGCTTCCAGACCCTTCCAGGTTTGGCCTACCATGAATCTGTGACTTCAAAGCCTAGGATTTATGCAGGATGAGATCAGGCCAAGGAATGCCACGTTTAGTGGCCACCTTAGAGTCCTGCCCTGAATATCTTCCCCTACAACCACTTCCAGTTCCTGGTTCCAGTTCAGCTTATTTACGACTGTCAATGCATCCCCAGCCCACCTCTCACCTGGCCCTCTGCTCCCAACTTTGCTTCTCTCCTGCTGGCTCTGAAATCAGCATCCAGGGCTCTGTGGCCTGAAGCCCACATGGGGTCCTAAGTCAGGAGCACATCAGGAACCGTTCTGTACCTGAGTTCAGTAGGCAGGAGACAAAAGACTGTCTTTCTCCAGGTAACATTCAGCTTTGCCTGACTCTCTTCTGAGACCCTTGTAGCCTCTGGAATTGTCCTTGTCTTTTTTTGAATGCAGGACATATTTGATTTCATGGGGCTGCCAGCCTCCCCTAGGAGCCGGAAGATGCCCAGGGCAGCCTGGGTGGAGAACAAACCCTGTCCTCACCATTTCTTTTCCCCTTAGATGCAGGGCAGAGGGGACTTGTGCAAGGTGGGCTCCCCACCCTACAAGCCAGGCAGATCTGGATTCCAGGGTCTTTTGTTCCAAAGTATCAATGAGAAGCATCATGGCCTTGGCTACTCTAAGAAGGACAACAAATTCAGGAGAGCAGAGTAATGGTGCTGTGGACCTTGCTATAGGGAAAGGTAGCTACACTGTAGCTAAGAACAAAGGCTGCTCTTCCCTTATGGCTGGGGAGGCATGGCAAATAAGAGCAGACATTCCCTCAGACCAAGCATGGTGAATGAACAAACAAGGCCCTCCAGTAAGCTGACTGGCTAGTACAAGGTTCTCAACCCTGGCTGCACCTGTGGAGCTTTTATGACCTCCCAGTGCCAGGACCCTATCCAAGATCAATTAAATCAGTATCTCTACAGGTGAGGCACAGGCATCGTTGTTTCCCAAAGCTCCCCAAGTGACTAATTCACAGCCAAGGCAGAGAACCACTGGTCTAGGAGGAGAGATTGGCATTAAACAGGATGTGGGCATGATGGTCTTCACTGAGGTGGGGCCTAGAGGCCTGAAATCCTGGCAGCTGAGTAAGGTGGGCCCTGCTGCTCCTGGAAGCCATGGGACCCCCCGTCTTCCCCACCTACCCACACACCCACCCAGAGCACTTATTGCAGGGAAAGCAGGACAGAAAGCTCAGGGATCCAGCCCCAGGGAAGGAGAGCATGCACTCTGGTTTAGAATCTTGACCCTGCCCCTCTCTAGCTGTGTGGCCCTGGCAACCCTTCTGAGTCTCAATTCCTCATCGCTAAAATGGGGCAATATTGCCTACTTTGAGGGTGGGTTGCAAAGAAGCACCCAGCTCACAGGAAGAGCTCCAGAGGTGGGGCTACTAGCAGCAGCAGCAGCCCAGGCTCCCTCTGTCATCACAGGCAGGGCCCTAGTGATCACCTGTCCAACCCCCTGGTTATGCACACAAGGACCTAAGTCCAGAGGGGAGAAGTTTTCCGAGGCCGTGCAGCCAGTTGGAACCCAAATCTCCCCCCACACAGGCAGCTTCGCATCACGGCGGCCTTTCTATGTTGGGCTTTAGCTCTCCTCATCCAGCAAAATTTCAAAAATAATTGGTGGTGCCTCTAAAGAAGCAAGCAGGGACTTTTAAAATACCTTTAGAATGTCTTGTTTGTGACGCCTGGTTGACCCTTGGGGCAGAGGATGTGTTCAGCCAGTCTGGCCTATTGGCCTCATGGGCTGTTTGTCCTCAGTCCCTTTTGATGTCCCTGATCCAGAGAAAAAGATTCACTACCTCAGTGCCAAGGGTGTGGCCCACTGAGGCTGATGACTATAGAAGAAGTATGCCACTCTGCCCCTGGGGCCTGGGCCTGGGGTTAGGAAGCGAGGGGAGGGCAGGGAAGAGGCATGGTTGGTTTTCCATATAAGTCTTTTTTGTACTCTGACTTTGTAGCCAGACTTTGAGAATGTACTACTTTGATAAAAATAAAATTGTATTGAAAAGTAAAATTCTACATGTCATTATACATTTGTCAGAACCTACAGAATGTATAACACCAAGAGTGAACCCTAATGTAAACTATGGACTTTGGGTGACAATGATGTGTCAACGTAGGTTCATTGATTGTGAAAAATGTACCACTCTCATGGAGGATGTTGATAGCGGCAGGGGGCGGGCAGCAGGGGGTTTTGAGGAACTCTACTTTCTGCTCAATTTTGCTGTGAACCTAAAACTGCTCTAAAAATAGTCTATTAATAAACAAATAAATAAAAATAAAACTGACATATGCAGAGAATAGTACCCTCCCTGTGCTGTTTGTGAGGATTATATGAGCTAATGGACAGGTGATTGCTCAATATAAGTTGGCTTTTGTGTTTTATTCTAAAGCCATCTCTGTCCCATGGTTCCTTCTCAGCTGCCACTCATGGAAGGGAGATGGTGGGACCAGGCCCTTCCTGCCCTTTATCTCAGGATGCTGAGGGACCAGAGGCTTTGTCACTAGCTCAGTCTCATGGTATAACTGGTGATGCTACAGCCAGGCCTGTGGTGACTGTTACTGACCTCTGTTGGGGCTAGAGTTCTGCACTCAATCCAGACTCCTAACAGGCACTGAGCACCTACTTTGTGTGAGGTCCTATGCTCAGCCCTTCAAAGTGTTCTCTCAACAGTCCTACGAGGTAGGCATCATGCTCCATTTTAACAGATGAGTAAGCTGCAGTTCAGAGAAGCTTGTCCAAGGCTGCTCAGCTCTAGGGACAAAATCCAGGGCTCCTGCTCTCTCCTCCATCAGGAAAGGAGGCACAGGAGGTGAGCATTCAGCCAGCACCCCAGGGATAGCTTGGCCTGAAGCACTCACCGCCCACTCCCCAGCAGCCTCATGAAGATGCCACCTTGAAGGACAACATCTTCTTCCCAGAGGGCCTGGAGCAGCCCAGTGGACTCTACCAGGTCTGTTGACACCTGCCCTGAGGAAGAATGAGGAAGCATCCCAACCCCTCTCCTTTGTGGTCTGGGGTTGGAGGTGCTGGAGCAGGGGGCCTCATTCCCCATCTTCCCTTACCCAGCCTATCACACCCTTTTTAGGCAGCTCATACCTCCTTTTGGGAACCCCCTTGTTGCCTCCTTCCCCAAGTGAGAAGGAGATGGGGAGGAGGAGCTATCCTGCAGGCCCAGACCTTCAATGTGGTACCTGAGCACAATCTGGGAAGGCTTTCTGCAGGTGGTGTGAGAGACAGACTGCAAAGGAGGGGAGAGAAATAAATGAAGGGAACCACAGGAAGAACCCAAACTGTGATTTCCCTCAGCCTCCTTAGAACTGCAGGTGCATCTCTCTCCTGCTGGTCACTCATTTACTCATTCCTTCATTCCTTTATTGAGCACCATGTGCTGGGCAGGAAACTGTGGCCTGCCTTGTTCACAAGCTCCTAGGGGAGACAGCCACACAAACATCCATACAATGTGACAGAGGCTGCAAAGAACGTGTTCTGGGACCCCAAAGCCTGCTTAAGAGGGTCAGAGCATCCAGGACAGTTGACATATAGTTCTTTAAAGGCCAAATCTGTTCCCTAACCCCAGATATGCTTACATAGGGAATAAATGCTTTTTACAGGAAAAAATGTTTACTTTGCTCTTAAACAATATGGAGTGCCCCAATGTAGTGTTTGTAAGCCCCACATCCAACTATAAAAACATTTTTCTTGTCCCAATGGTTCTTAGCTCTTTTTTTTTCCATTTTTAAAATTGTGATAAAGTGCACATAACATAAAATTTACCATCTTAACCATTTAAATGTACAGTTCAGTGGTATTAAACACATTAATAATGTGCAACCATCACTACCATCCGTCTTCATAACTCTTTTCATCTTGTAAAACTGAAACTCTAACCCATTAAACAATAACTCCTCATTCTTTGCTCACCCTAGCTCCTGGCAACCACCATTCTACTTTCTGTTCTATGAATTTGACTACTTTAGATACCTCATATAAATGGAATCATACAGTATTTGTCTTTCTGTGACTGGGTTATTTCACTTAGTATAATGTCCTCAAGGTTCACCCATGGCTGTAGAATATGTCAGAATTTCCTTCCTTTTTAAAGGCTGAATAATATTCCATTGTATGTATATGCCATATTTTGTTTATGGGAGGGGACACTTGAGTTGAGTGTTTATGGGACACTTGAGTTGCTTCCACATTTTAGCTGTTGTGAACAATGCCGCTATGAACATGGGTATATAAATATCTCTTCAAGACTCTGCTTTCAATTCTTTGGGGTACATACTCAGAAGTGGAGTTGCTGGGTCATGTGGTAATTCCATTTTTAATTTTTTGAGCAAACACCATACTGTTTTACACAGCAGCTGTACCATTTTACATTCCTACCAACAGTGAAGAAAAGTTCCAATTTCTCCACATTCTCACCAATACTTGTTATTTTTGTTTATTTCATTGCTAATGTATATAAGTGCAACTGATTTTTGTGTGTTGAGTTTGTATCCTGCTACTTTGCTGAATTCATTTGTTAGTTCTAATAGTTTTATGTGTGTGTGTGGAATCTTTAGTGTTTTCTACATACAATATCCTATTATCTGGGGCCGACCCGGTGGCATAGTGATTAAGTTTGCATGTTCCACTTCAGCAGCCCAGGGTTCGCCAGTTCAGATCCTTGGCGTGGACCTACTCATTGCTCATCAGGCCATGTTGAAGCAGCATCCCACATAGAAGAACTAGAAGGACCTACAACTAGGATATACAACTATGTACTGGGGCTTTGGGGAGAAAAAAAGAAAAAGAGGAAGATTGGCAACTGACGTTGGCTCAGGGCCAATCTTCCTCAAAAAAAGAAAAGATCCTATTATCTGCAAACAGAGAATATTTTACTTCTTTCTTTCCAATTTGGATGCCTTTAATTTCTTTTTCTTGCCTAATTGCTCTGGCTAGAAATTTCAGTACTATGTTGAATAGAAGTGGCAAAGCAGGCATCATTGCCTTTTTCCTGATGTTAGAGGAAAAGCTTTCAGACTTTCACCATTGCATTGATTTTTGTTGTGGGTTTTTCATATATGACTTTTATTATGTTGAAGTAGTTTCCTTCTTTCCTAGTTTGTTGAAAGTTTTTATCATGAAAATATGTTGAATTTTGTCAAATGCCTTTTCTGCCTCAATTGAGATAATCATGTGTTTTTTTCTCCTTCGTTCTGTTAATATGGTGCATTACATTGATCAATTTTAGTATGATGAACCATCCTTGCATCCAGGAATAAATCACACTTGGTTGTGGTGTATAATCCTCTTAATATGCTGCTGAATTCAGTTTGCTAGTATTTTTTTGAGGATTTTTACATCAATGTTCATAAGGGTTAAAGGTATATCGTTTTCTTTCTTGTAGTGTTTTTATCTAGCTTTGGTATCAGGCTAATGCTAACCTTATAGAATGAGTTTAGCAAGTGTTCCCTCCTCTTCAATTTTTTGGGAAAAGTCTGAGAAGGATTGGCATTAGTTCTTCTGTAAATGCTTGATAGAATACATCAGTGAAGCCATCAGATCCAGGGTTTTTCTTTGTTGGGACATTTTTGATTATTGATCCAGTCTCCTTACTAGTTAGAGGTCTATTCAAATTTTCTATTTCTTCGTGATTTAGTCTTGGTAGGTTTTGTGTTTCTAAAAAGAATTTGTCCATTTCATTCAGGTTATCCAATTTGTTGGCATACAATTCTTCATAGTAATCTTTTATAATCCTTTTTATTTCTGTAGAATTGATAGTAATGTCCTAACTTTCATTTCTGATTTTAGTAATTTGAATCTTCTCTTTTTTTCTTGATCACTCTAGCTAAGGTTTTGTCAATTTTATTGACCTTTTCAAAGAACCAACTTTTATTTTAATTAATTTTCTCTTCTCTATTTCATTTATCTTTTGGTCCTTAACTTGCTATGGATAGTCTCCCCAGAAAACTTCCTCTGCACATCAAAGTCTGCATACATATTCAGGATCTTCACAGACCCCTGAAACCCAAAGTTCTCTGTTTACAAATTTTGGTGCTGAAGGGCTTAAAATTCCCAGTGGTCCCTGAAAGGTTAAACTGGGTAGAGAGCAAGGCACAGGAAAAAGAAAGGGGCTAGCACCGATAACTCGTTAGGCGCTGAATCAGTGAGAGCCTCTTGAATTTTATTGTGGTAGGTTGGGTTGGCCCCTAAGCATCTGCATTTCTAACAAGTTCCCAATCAGGCCAGAGCTGTTGGTTCTGGTCCACACTTTGAGCAATGAGGCTCTAAACAACCACACCTTCTCTAGCTCTGCTTCTCTGCTTCTCAAGTAAGTCTCCCTCTCCACAAAAATCATCCCTGGGTAGGCAGGAGTCATCTTGACTCCTCCCTTCCCTTAACCATACTTTCAGTTACCAGGACCTGACAATGCCATTTCCTAAACAGCTTTGACTCCATTTGTCCATTTGTACCCCCTCCTTTCAGTTTAGTTCACCAACATCTCCTGCTTGGACCATTGTAGAGTTCTCCCTACCCCCAGGCATGGTCCCTTAGCCTCCACTCTTGGTGAAATTTAAAATGCAAGTTGTTTTAGACTCTTAATGTGGCTTACAAGGGCCTGTGTGACCCTGGCCCTGGTCATATCTCCAGCCTGGTTTCTTTGCACCTTACTCATGCAGTTCCCACCTCTTGGCCTTTACCTCTGCTCTTCCTTTACTCAGATTCCTCCTCTCCATCTTTCACCTGACTCCCATTCCTGCTCCTGACCTGGCCTGCCTGCCCCCTTCCCTCCTTTTAACCCAGTGTAGTTTGGGAGACTTCCTGGCTACACCTGCCTCTGTTAGGGCCATTGTGATAATGTCCAAACTACTTGAAGCTCCTTTAAGCAAAATGATGAGCTGATTGTAAGGAGAAAAGAGAGTACTTTTTGGACTCCACAGGAAGGAACCCTGGTCCTTCCTTCTCTCCCTCGTCTGGGACTCTCAGCCCAGTGCCTTCTGACTGGTTGCTTCATAGCTCTCTGCATCTTTGAAACTTGGCTTCAAATTCTTGGGATATAGAATCTAATTGACCCATCTATAATTAGGTATTCTCCTTGGTCCCATCAGCTACTGGTAGGGTACTGAGACACACAGCACAAAAATACTCTCCAGACCTCACTACTGAATGGATGGGAAGTTTTGGAAAGGGGAGTATGGGCTAAGTAGACTCCAAAGTTGTCTCCTGAAACTCTTAGGGTATTTACCTTGTGCTTCCCTCTTGTAGTGGGTTAACTGCCAGCTACTGGTCTGCCTCCCCCAGTGGACATGAGCTCTTAGGATAGAGGCCAAGTTGTATAACTCTATCTCCAGGGCTGAAACAGAATGTGCCCAATAAATATTTGTGGGATCAAGTGCTAAGAAAGCCCAGAAAAGGACTGGCCTTCAGGTACATGGAGGCATCACAGAAGAGATGACATTTGGGCCAGGCATTAAAGCAGAGTGAGTTTCCTAACTGGGAGGAAAGGTTCAGCAAGAGGGAATGGTGGCTCTGTGGCCTGAATTAGTCCAATCACACATTACTGTACACTCAATGATTACAACACATTGGGTGACAGCTATGAGAATAGGGTAAGGCTTGGAAATGGGTGAGGAGTAGCTAAAGGGAAAGTTAGACTCCTGGAGTGTCTGAACAAGATATTTCCTCGTTTGAACCCCTGCTGGTAGTTTGTTCTCACAGGAGTTAAGGCTGTATTATAATTATGTTTGTGTGCCTGTGTCTCCCAGGAGCTTCAGGGGCTGTGTGCTTTTCATCTTTGTCTAACAAATCCCCAGCATCTTTTGAATGAAACTGAATCCCCTCGTGGCAAATGGAGGCCATGCACAACCCTAATATTCTGTACAATACCTGCTCATGGAACCCAATCCTGTCCTAGACTTTGAGGCTACTGTGTGGACTAACCTGGTTCAAACTGGAGGAGTCAGACACAATTCCAATAAGAATGAGATGGGTTCTATAACCAAGATAACTGCAAAGTGCAGCTGAGTCTGGAAAATCCCAGCCAATCTCATGTAGAGTAATCCTCTCTAAAAGGAGATGGCAGAATTGACTTAAAACAGCAAAAATGTTAGCCAAATTTTCTTTGAACTAAATAAGCCTGCACATGTGTTTAGCACTTTCAAAGAGTTTTTGTGGCCATTTTCCATTTCTTTCTCACCATTGCAAGCATGTTGTTCTCATTATACAGATGAAGAACCCATCTCAGGGAGAATAAGTGATTTGCCCAACATCACACAGCATGTGAGAGGATCTGGTTCCTCCATACCATCCCTGAGAAAGAACTCTTCACTTCTTGGAGGGAGTTACAGCCCCTCCCAGACACTTCACGTTTTCTCCATACCTTGGAGTCTGTAAGTGGGGACCATTCTTTCTCCTCTACCCAGAAAAACAGGTATTGATCACCTACTATGAGGAAGCCATCATCCCTCCTCCCTTATTGAAACCTGCTCTCAGGAAAGCACTAGCATAACAGTTATTTACCTCTAAAGTAAGTAAATAATACTCCTACTTTCTCACTGTCCAACATACATATATATTTGAATTCTTAGACCTGGCTTCAAATTCTGGCTCCACTGGTTACTGCCTGTGAGATCTCATGTAACTCAACCTCTCTGAGCTTCAGATTTTTCTTTTTTTTTCAATTGAGGTAGAATTCACATAACAGAAAATTTACCATTTTAAGTGAAAATCCAGTGGCATTTAGTACATTCACAATGTCATGCAAGCACCACTTCTGTCTAGGTTTTTTATTTTTTTGGTGAGGAAGATTGGCCCTGGGCTACATCCGTGCCCATCTTTCTGTACTTTATATGGGATGCCACCACAGCATGGCTTGACAAGTGATGCATCGGTCTGCGCATGGGATCCGAACCTGCGAACTCTGGGTCACTGAAGTGGAGTGTGCAAACTTAACCACTGTGCCATCGGGCCAGCCCCTGTCTAGTTTCAAAACATTTTCATCACCCCAAAATAAAACCCTATACCCATTAAGCAGTTACTCTCCATTGTCCACCCCCCACCTCCTTTAGCCCCTAGCAACCACCAATCCGCTTTCTGTCTCTCTGGATTTACTTGTTCTAGATATTCCATATAAATGGAATCACACAATATGTGACCTTCTGTGTCTGGCTTCTTTCACTTAGCATATTGTTTTCAATATGCTCCATTTTGTGGTATGTATCAGTACTTCCTTTTTATGGCTAAATAACATACCATTGTATGGATATACCACATTTTGTTTATCCATTCATCTGTTGAACACTTGGGTTATTTCCACCACTTGGCTATTGTGAATTATGGTACAATGAACACTGACATACAAGTATCTGTTTGAGTCCTTGGTTTCAATTCTTTTGGGCAAACACCTAGGCGTTAAATTGCTGGGTCATATCATAATTCTATGTTTTAACTTTATGAGGAACCATACTTTACTGCCAGTACCATACTGTTTTGATTACTGCAGCTTTGTAGTAGGTTTTGAAATCAGGGATTGTAAGTCCTCCAGCTTTATTGTTCTTCTTCAAGATTGTTTTGGCTATTTGGGGGTCCCTTGAGATTCCATGAATTTTAGGATAAATCTTTATATTTCTGCAAAAAACGATTTCTATTTCTATTTGATATGGTTGAATCAAATCTATATACTGCTTTGGGTAGTATTGACATCTTAACAATTCATGAACACAGGTTGTCTTTCCACTTAGTTGTATATTATTTAATTTCTTTTAGCAACATTTTATAGTTTTCAGTGTACAAGTCTTTTGTCTCTTTGGTTAAGTTTATTCCTAAGTATTTTATTCTTTTTGATGCTAGTGTAAATGAAATTGTTTTCTTAATTTCCTTTTCAGATTGTTCAGTGTTATTGCGTAGAAATGCAACTGATGTTTGTGTGTTGGTTTAGTATCCTGCAACTTTGCTGAAATCATTTATTATTTCTAATCTTTTTTTGTGTGTGTGTGTGTGGAATCTTTAGAATTTTCTACATATGAGATCATGTAATCTGTGAAGAGAGATAATTTTACTTCTTTTTCCAGTTTGGATATCTTTTATTTCTTTTTCTTGCTTAATTGCTCTGGCTAGGACTTTCATTATTATGTTGAATAGAAGTGGTGAAAGAGGGCATTCTTGTCTTATTCTGGTCTTAGAGGAAAAAGTTTCCTCAATTTTTCACCATTGAATATGATGTTAGCTATGGCTTTTAATATATAGCCTTTATTGTGTTGAGGTAGTCTCTTTCTTCTCCAAGTTTGTTGAGTGTTTTTTCTTTTTTAAAATTGTTTTGCTGAGGAAAATTCACCTTCAGCTAACATCCACTGCCAATCTTCCTCTTTTTGTATGTGAGCCACCGCCACAGCATGGCCACTGACAGATGAATGGTGTAGGCCTTTGCCTGGGAACCAAACCCCGGCTCCTGAAGCAGAGTGTGATGAACTTAATAGCTAGGCCACCGGGGCTGGCCCTTTTTTTTTGTTTTTCATTTTTTTTTAATCGGGAAAGGGCCAATTTGGATACCTTTCATATTTTTCTTGCCTAATTGCTCTGACTAGAACTTCCAGTGAAATCTTAAATAGTGGTGAAAGCAGGCATCCTTGTCTTGTGTCTGATCTTAAGGAGAAAGTTTTCAAAGCTTTCAGTATTTCACCATTGAGAACAACGTTAGCTGTGGATTGTTTATAAATACCTTTATCGTGTTAAGGAAATTCCCTTCTTTCCCAGTTTCCTGAGTGTTTTTATCATGAAAGCCAACCTTGCTTCCAGGAGTATTCATATGTGGTGAGGGTGGGAAGATCCTCATGCCTGGAGCCCAAGACTCCTCACATTTCCCACCTAGCCCTAACACAGGGTTGGTTCACTGGAACCTGAACCACCAAAACCTTGGCTCTAAAGTAATCTGGGAGTGGCCACTGACTGAGCTGTCAGGAGTTACACTGAGAGGCCAGGAATGACCCATCCCAACCTGCCCAGCTAAACCCTGAAGTCCAGCTAGGACTACCTCTTTCTTGTCTTTCCTATATCCACACCTTTTCCCATGCTGTTCTGCTATCCAAGTCCTTCTTATTCTTAAAGGTCCTTCTTTAGCAAGTCTTCTTCCATTGTATTATACCTCTACCTTGTACAAGGGAGCTCTTCCCTCCATTTCCCCATGGCCCCTCAAATATACCAAGGTATATTTATACCATATACCTTGGAGAAATGACCTCATTCTGTAGGGTATCACAATTCAGGTAAGCTTTACCAGGCATGCCAAAAGCTCCACGGGACCCCCACCCCTTCCCTTTTACCCAGTGCCTGATAGGCCTACTTCAAGGATCAGCCCAACACATTCATATTTGTTATGCATATTTATTGAGCTCTTCTCTACCTATTCTAGATCTTGGTAAGATTGACAAGATCTGTGTACCACAGACCTCACAATCTTGTGAAGCGAGAGAGATGATAAACAGATAAAGAAAAATATCAGATAGCCTTAAGTTCTCTGCAGATATAGAAAACAGGGTGGTGTTGGGGCCAGCCCAGTGGCATAGTGATTAAGTTCATGCACTCTGTTTCAGCGGCCTGGGGTTTGCGGGTTTGGATCCTGGATGCAGACCTATTCACCACTTATCAAGCCATGCTGTGGCAGGCATCCCATATATAAAGTAGAGGAAGATGGGCACAGATGTTAGCCCAGGGCCAATCTTCCTCAGCAAAAAGAGGAGGATTGGCAATGGACATTAGCTCAGGGCTAATCTTCCTCACCAAAAAAAAAAAAAGACAGAAAACAGGGTGGTGTAATGGTGACTAGGCAGCTACTTAAATTGGGTAGGGGTCATGGAGGGCTTCTCCAAGGAAGCTGATGGAACTAATGGAATTATTCTCTGTAGGACTTTTTTTAAAGCAACTGTCTATGACATCTATCTATTGACTTGGCAAATGTACATGGTTATTTATCAGACACAGTAATCTGTGCTGTTTCCCTAGGAGTTGATCAACAGCATTTCTCACACCTTCCCCAGGGCCAGCCCTGAACATGATCCCCTCAGGACCATGAAACCCGGAAGCAGAGCTACAGGCCACTTCTCCACTCTCCAGGGCAGTCATCCGGGGGTTCTCACTATACCCCATGCTGCCCCTGAGCTCTGGTCCTTCTGCCCAGAATTCTCCTTCCCTGAGCTTTCACACATATCAGTTATCAGTGATATCCATATCAGTTAACAGTGATATCCAACCTGAAGTGAACTTGCTCACCCGTCACACAACAAGCCAATCTCTGACACTCAGTATAGTGGAAGAAGGTAGGAATTTTATTATGAAGTGCTGAGCAAGGAGAACAGGCAGCTAATGCTGTAGTCCCAAACTCTCTGAAAAGCTACAAGCAAGGGTTTTTATTTGGGATTTTAGGTAGGGGAGGGAGAACATGTGGCCTTGGGGGCTGAAGTTCTAAGAGTCCTCCGCACAGGTGTGACTGTTCTGTGTGTTGCATGTAGTGGATTTTCAGTCTTTGATGTCTAAAGCTTACAATCAGTCATTTTAGTTTCTCAGTGTTCCTGCAAGATGCTTAGTCAGGCTGGGGGCTGTCAGCAAGTTCCTCTCTTATCAGTGGTCCTCCTGCTGTTCTGCAAGGCAAGCTCAGAAACTTTGGTTATTTTGTTTCCCACGTTAACCTTGTGGGTGCAAGGCACAGTTTCATCCTAATCCAGGGAAATTTTAATTCCTTCATCCTCAGTTTCAAAAGGTCACTTCATCAAGGTGGTCTTACTCAATGCCTCCCATCTCTCAGCAGCCTCTCTCCCATACAGGTCTCTGTTTTAGGTTCTTTTCAGCACCCGTTAGAATTCGAAATTATTTTGTGCTATGTGTCTCTCCTGTTTAGAGGTAAGCTGCTTTAGGGTGGAGACCTGTTTTCTCTTGTTCAGTGCTGTGTTCCTGAGGGCATAGATCAGCATCTGAAGTACAGTTAGGGGACAATAAGTATCTGCTGAATGAACATCCACTTGGGGCAGGTTTTTATTAGTTACACTTTACAGACCAGAATCCTTCAAGTTCAGCTTTGAGCATAGTTCTTCATTCACTTCAGTGCATGGTTATGAGTAGGCTTGACCTAAGTATCCTGTACTCAAACCCAACCTCCCAGCTTCAGTTTTTCCATCTTTGAAGTGGGATGGTAATTGTACATACCTCACAATATCAATGCAAGGATTAAATATGTTAATATCTGCAAAATGCTTATAGTTATGCTTGACATGTCTTTAATATTCCCCAGCATACAGCACAGTACCTGGTATAAGCTAGATATCCAGTAAATAATTGCTGAATGGGGAATTTTATGGTGCAGCAATTTTATCAGGCCTTCATTAGACATTGGGATGGATTTTTTTTTAAGCCTCCCAGAGATTATAATCTAGTATGAGAGAGGTGGTGTACAAGCAGAAAGTTGAAAAACATCGCAAGAATAGGATGGCTGTTGAAGAAAGAAATACAACTATCTGTCACCTTGGAACCTGGTTCAGAGTGATCATGGCTTTGGCATCCAGAAGTGAGGGTGGGCTGGAAGTGTGGCTGATGGAGGAAGGACTGAGCTGGCTTTCATGGAATGAGGAGGGGATGAAACAGGTGAAAGGAAGAGGGTGTTTTTCCAAGTGGGAGTTCACAGGGATCAAGAAGCCTTAGTTCTAGTTTCTCATTGATTAACAAGTCGCTGGTGAGTCTTGTCTAATCCTAGCAGGAAAATTCCAGATTTTTAAACCTCACTTAAAGGTAGAGCCATCAATATGTGTAAATCATTCTAGGTATTCCACCCTAACAATCCATTTTCCTGGATTGAACTGGGTGAATTGGGGGGTACCATGATCCCCAAAGGTAGTTGTGAGGGCATAACATCATTCAAGTTGTCAGGAAAGCTCCTGGAGGGTAAGGAAGTAGTGATGTCACAGAAGGGCAATGGTATCTTGGGTGGAGGGAATGGAAGGGGCTTCCATTACCAGGGGAGCCAGCCCTAGCCCTAGTTGCTCCAACCTCAGTGACAGAGGAGGAAGGTAAGTGTGGGTGTCTTTGATGATTGTGTATTGGGTCTTTTGGGGGGCAGGGAGATAAACAATAAGACTCCTTCCTCAAGTCTCTGCCCAAGTTCACTGGTCTCTTTCCTCCCTTTGGTCATCTTTAGGACTCTCACCTGAACCTGCTTTAACCCTTGAGACCAAATCTGCTTTACATGTCACACAGTTAGTCCAAGCTAAGAGGTCAATTGGGGAAAATGCAAGGCCTGGAGCAAGGAGGGGTCAGAGTGCTGATCTGATCTTGGGATGGTGAGAGAAGTGAACCAGCTTTTGAGGCATCCTCTGTGCTTTAAGTGTGTAGGATGAAGTTCCCTTATTTCGAGGAGCAGAGAGCCTCCAGAGGTTTTGAGCATGCTGCTCTCTAACCAATAAGCCTGCCATTTCCAGATGGTTAACAAAATGCCTTTAGACAGAGCCATTTCCTTACTTCCAGAGGACAATCTAAATGGAAACCCATGTGTGTGTGTGACAGTGACAAAATTTCATTCAGGTGCAAGAGATTGGTATCAGAGCCTTTATGGAAAGTCTTTTGGGGAAAAGGGAGAAGGGTATCAAGGTAAAATTTCCCGAATCTCAGAAGCCAAGGGGCTAAGTGAGAATGGAAAATTCAAGGACATGTAAAAGCTATGATTCTTTTTGGAGTACCTTCTGCAGATCTAAATTCCCATCGATAGTTTGGGAACACACACTGTATTTTTATAACCTAATTTGTTCTGAAAACAACTATCTAGATATCTAGATATCTAGAGATGTGAAGACCCAGAAGAAAAGGGAGGAAGGGAGGAAAAAGGATTTTTTTATTCTCTTGATTTTATAAGGAAAACAAAACAAAACCTTCAAAAAGAAGATCTGCTTTCAGAATTTTTCATCATCTTGCCAATGTTGGAGGAGGAGGAGGAAAAAGAGGAGGAGGTGGTATTGGAGGAGGGGAAGGACGAGGAGGAAAGAACCTGGGGTTGTAGTGGAGAGAGCTGACACAAAAACACTTTTCTGGTTAACTGGAGCCCACATGGCGGTAATTCCCAACTTGAGGAAGGAGAATCTGCATCCTTAACCTCCCCCTGAGTGTCAGTGATCAAGAAAGCCTTTTCTTGTCCCTGCTTCTTTTCCAGGCAATTCTGAAGACAGCTTCGGTCAACACCAACCGGGACAGGAGCTGGGGGTTAGGGGGGAAAACCGAGAGTTACAGGTGTGTATCAATTTCAGGGGTCCTTGAAGGCTGCGCACAACCTTTGTCGGAGGAGATCGTAGTAGTAGCAATCATCACTGGCAGCATCAGCAGTGACCGTGCCCCAGAGTTGAGCCCCATATCCCTGCACCAGGCCCTTGTATCATCCCATTCAATCCTGACAAGCCTCCGAGGTTATCCCCAAGTGAGGAACGAGGAGGAACCGAGGCTCAATTGAAGCACTAAGCAACCGGCGTGCCTCTCTGGTGGCTGGCAGGGCGCAAACCCATTCCATCGGACCCACCCTGGAACCATTCCCGGGTGAATTCCGGCCTGGGATTTCCGTGCCGCATTCACTCCTGAAACGATCATTTGTAGCAGAGAAGTCTCTGTCCAGGGAGAAATCGCGGTCCAGCTGGCGCGGGGGAAGAACGGCCTCAGGTCGGCTCTCAGCGGAACTTTCCTGTCGGCGGCGCGTGTTCCCATCCGGTCCGCCGGGCTCGAGGGCCAGGAGGGGGACGCTTTGTGGCGCGGACCGTGAGCGGAGGCTGAGGGCGCCGCTGCCGGAGAAGACCGACGCTCGGCCGGAGCCAGCCCGCGGTGCCCGGGCCTGGCAGGCTGCTTCCCGCCTCACCCGCCACCCCTGCCGCCGCAGACACCGTCGGGGCGGGCGCAGCAGAACCCACGGCCACTCGGCCCTGCCCGGCCTGGCGCGGCCCGGAGCCGCGGCGCGGGAGGTGAGTGCTGGTGCCGGCCCCCAGCTCGCCGCTCGGGTCGCCGGGACCCGCAACAATGGGGGCCGAATGGGAACGCGGCCCGGGCCCCTGGCGCTCAGCGGCCTGGGGCAGCAAGCCGCTCTCGGCAGCACGGGCCTGGGGGCGTTGGGTCCGACCTGGGAAACTCCAGTGGCCGGAGGCTTGGCGGGGTCTTGTCCTCGATTCGGGGCCTCGGTGCTTGATATTTAGGATTTTTGTAGCCGGGGAAGGGAGTCCTAGGGGCACGGAGACTTAACTCTAGTGGCGTGCCCTCTTAGCTCTTGATGCAGACGTCCTGGAGGCTGACCACAGCTGGGTGGATGAGGGCGGGGGGGGGGGGCGTCGAGTTTGGAATTCTAGGGGCCTCAGTGTGCCTGGTCCCTAAGGCGCATCGGGATGCATTACCCCCCACCCCCAAGTCTGTGAACCTGGCAGACTGGGGTTTGGCTGGGGAGAAGAGGCATTGAGAGTTGAGCTTCTCAGAGATAACCGGTGATTAGTTCCGGGAGAGGTAGGAGCTCAGCTGGGCTTGGGGGAGTTGAGCCAAGAGCTGGATTCTCTGGGGCCCAGATGCGTCCTGGTGTTGAGTGGTTTTCAGGCGGGGAACTTGTCGGAAGACTGTCACGGTGAGTCGTGTTGGCTACCTTGGTGTTAGGGTGAGGCCGGAGTTGTGATGTGGGGAGTGTAAAGGAGGGTTGGTAGGCTGCTGAGGTTGGAGAATTAGCTTTATTTGGGCCTTGGTGGTGGCAGCCTGGGAGCTGAACAAGGGAACTTTGCAGAGTGGGCTTCATGATAGAGAATGACCTCTTACTGCAGGGGTGTGGGTGACTCAGATCTGCTAGAATTCCTGTCCCTTGCTACTGGATGTGGCTGACTATATCGTTGGCTGGGCACTGAGGTCGTTGGGGCCGGAAGGGGCATTTGGGGGCTGAATGAGTTTGTTCCTGAGTAGAAGACAGTGTGGACCCTTCCTTCTTACTCCAAGTCAGAATGGTAGCTGTCATTGACGATATTTTAAGTAAAGAATTTCTTTGTGGTATTTGGATCCAAAGCTCTCCTCTGTTCATTTTTTTTTTCCTCCTTTGTTTTTGACTTGTGACTCCTACTTTCTTTTCAGCACTGTGGCTATTGTTTGTAATGATAGACAAACTTAGACACCATAATATATGTAAATTCTAGGAGTTTTCAGTCCAATTCTTATAAATCTAAATTAATTTAAGAGCCTGTTTTCACTAATTTGTGGTCATTGTTTAATGTGGTAACTCTAGAGGAGGATGTGAAAATCCTAACAGTTTATGTCATTGAAAGTTCTTTATATCCCTAAATCCACGAAACTTCATTTTCTCCTACTGCCATGAAGTCATTACATTGAACATGTTAAATCTTAGTGACTGTCATTTCAGCCCTCCCAGGACATTGTCTTCACCAGAAGTGTTATCCATTTTCAATGAATTTACTCTGTACACTGTGTGTCGTCTCTACATTGAAAGGCAGTGTGCAAACTCCAACTCTGAGGCCTGCAGCTGTGCACCAGAGCTCTGTGCATAGTATTCAGGCAAAAGTCGGTGTGTTGTCTATGGATAAGATATCAAACTCTTTATGAAAAAAACAGTGTCAGAATCATTGCACTTTCTGAGTTTATTTATAATGTTAGGAAGTACTGCCTACTTAGTATACTAGAGTATAAATTTTCAGGCGAGATGTGAGGTAATTCTATTTGTAGTTGTACTGATAGTTCTGGGGATTGTTTTTTCCTTAATCTTTAAAAAATCATGTATTTCCCTTGGATTGTATTCTTTCTCTGTTTCTTTTTCTCTCTTTTAAATTTTCTATCTGAAGTAAGTCATTCTTTCATAAACCAGTACTATTGATTGAATTATGCTGGGCACTGTGTTGGCCACCTCCACAATGGTGATATTTTTGACATTTTAATAGTAGTAGTCCTTAGTGCAGAAGTGGCTGTGGATCTATGAAAAAAGAAGTGATTCAGGTATATCAAGCCTTTAATCAGTAAAGCCATCGAATGAAGTTTTTATAAAGTATTAATTTTGGCTAGTGACAATTGATTATCTGCATACGTTTCCATGTAAAAGATTTGTCTATAATGTGTCACATTGGTATGGACTTGTTTTTGCATTATTTTATTTAAATACACCCATTAACTTTAAGTACTCTTGTAGACAAACCACAAGGTAAACATTTTGTTTCTGTATGTGTCTGGATGGACAGTGATTTACAAAACTGTGTATGTGCTCAAGTTCCCAGGAAGCCATCACAGTTCCTTTCCCACTGTGGTTTTGGGAGCATGAGGGCCTTGCTTACCCCCTTTGTCTGGTTCACTGTATGTAGGCTGGGAGTGTCTGCTGATTGCCTGGAGTGTTGTCCCCTAGAATAGGAGAAATAAGATTGAGGTAAGGCTCAGTCTATTTGAAATTGCCTGCCTCTTAATTTTTACTGCATAAAATATGGTACATTTGAATTTTTTTTTTGCTTTAATTGTTAATCTCCATTCTGATCTAGTATAATGAAATTCTGTCCTTTCTCTCTTCTCTAGCTCTCTGTGTATATATTTTGGCCAAAAATAAAAGAAGAAATTTAAAATCAAGGCACTTAGATAATAAATAAATTCTTTGAAATGTCTCATTTTCCATCTGGAATATTCACTTGATCAAAGAAAATAAAAACTGGTTTATTTGTTGCTTTCAAGGCAAAGTGATTGCTAAAAGAAATGTTTTTGACTACCTCAGTCAAATGGATCAACTTCAGAAACTCTTGGAAAGAAGGCTTAGAGTTTTTAATTTCTTTAGAAAAATTCTGAGGTGCTTAGTACAATGGGAAGAGCATGGTCTTTGGAGTCATCCCACCTCTACCTCTTGCTTGCTTTTTGACCCGGGTAAGCTGTTAACCTCTCTGAGCCTTGTTTTTTATTTTATTTTCATCTGTAATATGGGGCTAATATAACCTTCTCTGCAGGTTGTAGTGAGGTCTAGAGAGAGGGCCCTAGTGCTTTGTGGGGTCAGTGCTTGCTGATAATAGTAGTTAGAGTGTATTATTATGGGGGGGGCACTATTCTCAGTAGTAGGAGGAGGAGTGTAGCTGGGTGCTATGCATGGATGAGGGACTCATTTCTTTTCTCGTGATAAAGGCAGCCTGCTCTCTGCACCTGTTGGCACCCTGGACAGGTGAGAGAATTGTTGAGGTAGTCTTTATCCAGTATTGGTGGGCAGGAGTCCACACTATAAAGTCCAAGGTCATTCCTGGCACTGGTAGGTTTTTTGCTGGCAGTTACTGTGGAGAAGCCAGGAGGTGACTCTTTGGCATGTCCTTGTTTTGGGAACAGTGGGCATTCCCATTGACAGAGTTCTAGAGTATGCCAGGTAGCATTGTGTTCTGTGTGGCCCTTTATCAGAATCTTCTCTAGCTTTCTTCAGTTGGCATCAGAGACCTGACTTTGGTCTTTTTGCCTGAAAGTCTCCAGATGCTCCAGACAACAGAGAGATTTGTTGTCTTTCTCTAATCTGGGCTACTTTGATAGAATCTAGCACTCTGTTCAGAAATGTTTTTGATGAAGAGAAGGTTCACAGGCTTTGTTATAGAATTGTTCAGTTTTATTTTTTCCCTGTGAGAGGAAAAGAAAAAAAGTCGAGAGAATAATAACTATGAGTCAGATAGAAGTGATTCAGAATAACTGGCCCTAAATCTCTTCCATTCTTCCTTGGTCAAATCCCCCCTCTATTCCAGTGGTCTTTAACTCCAGCTAAAAGTAAATATTCCTGTGGCCTCAAAATACCATGAACATCTAGATTATGGTATGTCTCTACTTGAACATCTCACAAGGACCTTTATGACCCAGCCTCTTCAGTATCTTCCTTTCTAGTCCCTCCTCTGCCATAATTCCTCTGGCACTTGAGCTTCCAGTTATAGTGAACTCCTTGAACGTCCCACCATGCTCAGGCTATTCCTTCTGCTAATTTTCCTCCCCATCCTAGTGCTTGTCTGACTCTTGGGCTTGAATTTACCAGGAATTCAGGCACCACCATCTCTTAAAAGCCTTCCTTGATTCTTTCCAGATTAAGCTGAATACCTCTCCTTTGTATGGCCGTTGCAGTCTGTGCAAGCTTCTTTCATAATCAGACTGTCCTCTTAAGTTCTGGTGTTTTTGTGTGTTTTCCATGCCTAGGTTGTGACCTACTTGAGGGCAGGACTTTGTCTTGTTTATCTTTATATCCCAATACCTAACTGTTTCTGACACAGAGTAGCTACTCAGTAAATGTTTGCTGGGTGAACAAATGAATGACCTCTACATATGAAATTGCAGGAAATCATTCCTTGTGAAGCTGGTGGTGTGATGGGAGTTCTGACCACATGGCTGCATCTCATCCTGGCTGAAGCAGTGCTTCTGCTTTTGTATTTCCAGGTTGCTAAAAGCAGTACTTTATTTTGCTGTGAAAATGTGTTGCTTATTCCATAAGTTCATGGTTTTGAGGCTGGGGGGCTATTTCTTGCTTTCTTTGGGTCTTGAAAAAGTTTCCCTTGGAAGAGAATGTAACAGTTCTTCATTAGTATTGTCTAGATCTTCCATTGGCCATTTACTGCTCTGAGCACTTTGTCCTCATGTGTAAAGAAAAGTGACTAGTCACTTTGGGCCACAAGGTCTACAGACAACTACTGGCCAGCTTGGGAGTGGGTAATGGATTTAACACTAGGATGTTGTGACTTTTCTTGGCTGATGGACCTTTTGGAGACCCAGCTGAGCTCAATGTCACCACACTCAGGATGTCAGATTATTTGCCCAAACTTTATTTAGGAATTTGAACTCAGTAACTGTGAAATTATCTGTACTAGTTCTTTGCTCAGCCTAATACTGTACTAACACTGAAACTGATATATTAATTCTTTGTTAGGAGGCTGTGTGTTCTGAGTTATTAACCTAGAAGTTATGGAATTGTGATTCTTTTAGTCACCCTCTTGGTTTTTCTTAGTGGCAAAATAACTTGAGAGTATACTATCTAAATTACTTTGATTTAATTTTTGTGGTTGATCAGATCACATAGGAATTCCACTGAAAGGCCAGGTGTGAGGAACCTTGTTGAAGCCTACATAATGCAGTTGTTCTTTCATGCAGGTGACAAACATAACAGATTGCAGAGAAGGAAAGCATGAAAAGTAACTGAAGTTAGATTCAAGATAAAAATTGATATGAGATAAAAAGGAAAACTGAGACAAAGCATAAGGCACTTTAAATGTGGCAAGCAACTGTTAAATTGAAGACAATTTGTGAGCAGTATTGAGATGGTGAGAAGGAAATTATTATAATATAGGTTAGAAGCAATGAAAACAGGGACAATTTTAGCCAGCACAGGTACCTTGGAGGTACTAGCACCTACTTGGTTTTATAGTATCATTGATTAAAGTTATATGTTGGCAGAAATGAAAAATGTTTGCTTTGCTATAAGTATACCTTGTGTATGTATGATTTTATAGTTTATAAAGCACTTTCATGTACATTTACTTTACTCTCCCAACAGCCCTGTGAGGCAGATACCCCCGTTTTACAGATGAGGAAGCAAACACGAAGAGGTGAAGTGGCTTGCTTTCAAGTGCACAAAGCCAATAAAGAAGAAAAGCTGGGACTTGATGCCAGGTTTTCTGATTCTATGTTTAGTTCTTTTTTTATGTCCTCATAGGATATTGTTAGTGCTTCAGTTTGGGGTCACAGTCACCCCTTATTCCAGGCTTCTGGCCAGTAGAGGATACACACAAAGAAGGTAGTGCCACACAGGGAGTAGATTCTGCTCTGTTAACAGCAGCCCATTAACTCTGGAAGAGCTGGATGGGGTAGAAACCTAGAGGGAGCCCCATCTTCCTCACAGATCACTTAGTGGTCAAGAGAAAAATGCTGAACCAGGGTAGAGATGTTTTTGCACTTGAGGCCCAGTGACACAAGTAGGGGTCTTCCTCCTAATGTGATGATGTATAGAAATTGGAAGAAGAATGGAAGTTTGGGAGAGAATCCTTTAGGTGTAATTCTGGCTTGAGCCCAGGCTCTTTGCTCTTATTGTGCTTTCCAGTCCCTCTGTCTCCCCACACCATCTCTTCACCTTTCTCTTCACCACTCTTTCCCCCTCGCACATTAGCTTGGATGCCAGTTTGCTGTGGTCTACAGTTTCAGTGCTGCCTTCCCCAGGTCTGAGAACCCTTTGCCTGCCTGACTTTGTGCTCTGTCTGCTCTGCCAGTTGCCATCCCTACATTCTCTCCCTTGCCTTCTTTTGCTGACACTAGGCTGCCCAGTGTTTCTGGGGAGTCAGGAAAATGGGCTGTCTTGCTTGTCTTGGTAGCAGTTCCCATTGCCTTACTTGAGTTGAGCTCTCTCTGTCCCTCATGGTGCTGCTGTGCTGCCTTCTCAGGGTCCCATTTCCCACAGCAGCTGCTTGCATGTTTCCCAAGGCAATTTTTTTCTCAGGTTCTAGACCTGGGCTCCATCTCCCTCATTCTTGACCTGTGACTTCGTGTTAGGGCTTTTGCTCCCTAATTTTTTCCCCCTTTCCTTTTTCTCATACTTTCATCACTCAGAGTCTCTTGCTTTCAGAAAGTTTTTGACTTTTTTCCTGGTTATACAAGTAATATATGAGCACAGTAAAATTCAGGCATTTTTAAATAAGGAAAGGAACCCATAATCCCATGCCTCAATGTTAACCACCATTAAGGTCTATATTTGTCTACATTTTTTTCCACTGTGTATGCTTACGTGTGTGTATATGTATGTGAGATAAAGTAATTCCTTTTTACGGAAATGGATCACAATAAATCTACTCTTCTGTAACTTGCTTTTTTAATGCTTTTATCTTGGGCATTTTCCCATGTTTAGGATACATATTGATCCTGTCTTTTAATAGTTACATAGCATTATGTTGTAAATTTGTATCAATTTTTCTAGTCCCCTCATGACAGACGTTTGTTTCTACTTTGCAGTTACAAGCATCTTTGTATATCTATATTTTTGTATACCTCTTTGTATACATTGTATACATCTTTCTATACTTTGTATACTTACTTCTTAGGATAAATTCCTACCAGTGGAATTTCTGTGTTAAAGACTATGCATGTTTAAAATTTTGCTAGATATTACCAATAACTTTCAAAAGATTGTATCAATTTATATTTCTCCTCTAGCACTTAACATTGTCAAAATTTTTAATCTTTGCCAATTTGGAGCCTAGAACTAATTTTTATTTACATTTCCTAATTGAGGAGGATGAGCATATTTTCATGTGTTTATTTCATATATATTGATTGATCAGTCAATTAATTGATTAATCAGTTATCTCCTTTCTAGCATCTTCCTATCTTCCTTCCTCTCCCTTTTTTGTTTTTATCTACACACAAGGTAGAACCATAGTAATTTTGCTTAGTTCTGGGCTTCTCATGCTACCCTAGCCCCCTCCTTCCTATCCCTGTCTGTTTTATCTAAAATCCAGTTTTACTGCCATTTCCTCACCACCTGCTTTATCTATGTCTGTTAATCCTTTGTGGGTTGGTTTCTGGTCCTGTATTTATCCTGAACACTATCTCTGAGGTGAGTTCCTTGTTGCCTGGACAAAGATTTTTTCCTTGATGCTTGTTCTCCCTTGTTTTGACTAACTCCCCACTCTCCACCATCTTTGCAGGGAGGGAAGCTACATATGAGTGGACTTTTTATTATGGAACATTTCAAACATATACAACAGTAGGGAGTATAGTATAATGAACCTCATGTACTCAATTTCAACAATTATCAACATTTCCCCAATTTTTTCTTTCAATTGTCCTCCCCATTTTTCTGTTGTTGTTGGCGGCATGTTTTAAAGCTAAATCTCAGACATTGTCACTGAGTGTGTGTCTCCAAAAAGAACATTTTATTTTTTTAACATCATTATCTTGCCATTTTCTACCCTAATAAAAATTAACATTTCTCTAATAGTGAGGACTTGATTTTTAATCCTGGCTCTGATACCTGCTGTTTAACTTGGGCAGTTTATATGCTTGTTTTCTCATCTTGAAATGTAGTGAAGACATGATGATAATGCTACCTCATAGGGTTGTTGTGAGGTTATCTCATTTACTCTGACATAAAGTGCTTAGCAAAATGCTTTACCTATGTGGAAGCTCAAACATTTTTTGTCTTTACTCTGTATTCATCCATGCATGCATCCATTGATTCAGCAGATATTTATTGAACATGTATGTGTCACCTGAAGGGGAGACACTGACCTTGCCTTTTAGGGTTCTGCCCTATCTTGATTCTCTGCCTACCTCTCAGATATGCCTTTTAAAAATCCATCCCTTTTGCCCCCCTGGATGTGGATGTAACCCAGGTTTGTTATTTTCCTCTTTTATTCCCTCTGTAGTCTGGCTCTTAGAGATCTAGCTCTTTTACTCCCACCACTTGAGTTTATCCAAATGACTCAATTCTATAACCCTGGTTTCTTTACCAAGCAACAAATCCACATTTCATCCTGGCTTTTGGACGTTTCTCTGTGGCCAGAAAGATGAGTGTAAAGTACACTGAGCTCAGTCTGCAGATCAGGGCTGCAGCTCAGTCTCAGCCACTAACTTCATCGCTTGAGCAATTCATTCTCCTCTCTTGGTCTTGGTTTCCTTAATCAGAAGGATGGAAGAGCTGGATTAGAGTCTGAAGTCCTATCCAGCTTTAAAAGCCTATCAGCTGTGAGAAGGTGGTTTCAGTACTGTCCTACTCAGCATATGTGGAACCACATCTACCATTCTGCTCCCCAAACAAGTTTCTGGCTTCCCCTGCCTGGCCTCTCCCAGAAATCCAGGTTTCACTCTATGGCTCTTCCCTCTCATTTGTCCTCAACACTAGGCCAGTTACCACATGGCTACTTCTTCAGTTAATGCTGACTCCTGGCTCTTCCTGGAACACACCTTTGGCTCTTTTCAGATTTGCATCTGTATTTACGTTGTTTCCCCTGAACCTGTGTTCTGGCTGATTGAAATTATGACTGTCTTTTTAGCTTAGTTCAGGTGACAGCTTCATCTACATTGGAAACGAGTCCTCCCTCTTCTGACTCCCATGACTGGCAGTGCATCAGTGACATTTCGCAGTATACCTGGTGTGCGTAAGTATTTCTTGCCATCTATTTTATAAGCTCCTTAAATACCACATTTATGTTGTGTGTAATTTTGCATCCTACGGTGTCTAGCACAATTCTTTATACTAATAGTTTTTCAGTAAATACTGACTGAATAAGTGACTGAACTAAAGTAGACTTTGCTTCAAGTTAAGAACATTTATGGAAACATTTTTAAACCCAGGTGTTCTAGGGATGTGATGATTACATAGTCAAAAATGAAGAAGGCCTAGCTTGTAAAATGGTATCAGTGGTACTAATTCAGCACTACTTCCTTGATCTCAAAATTCAAAGAATCCTCTGCTTTTCCTATCTCAGAGTTGGGAATATTTTCTGACTCTTGGATAATATGATTTAGCTTCTCCAAAGCATTGCTGGTAATACTGTTGTCGTCATGAAGTAGCTAAAGGTAATCGCCAGCATTATTAAAAGCTCACTTACCATGTGCTAGACACAGTGCTAATTGCTTTATTTTTTCACTGAACTTAAAAAACAATCTTATATGAGGTATGTACTATTATTATTCCCATTTTATAAATGAAGAAACCTAGGTTTGGAGAAATTAACTTCTTTGGTGTCCATAGAGAGTGGCAATGCTGGGATTCTGACCCAGATCATCTCGTCCCAGAGTCTGTATTCTTTTTTTTTTTTTTTGGGAGGAAGACCAGCCCTGAGCTAACATCCGTTGCTAATCTTCCTCTTTTTGCTGGGGAAGACTGGCACTGGGCTAACATCTGTGCCCATCTTCCTCTACTTTATGTGGGACGCCGCCACAGCATGGCTGACAAGCAGTGTGTCGGCAGGCACCCGGGATCCGAACTGGCGAAACCTGGGCTACCAAGCACGAACTAAACCGCTGCGCCACTGGGCCGGCCCCCCAGAGTCTATATTCTTAACTGGTATACTGCTTTCCTGTCCAAAACATGTTTACTGTGAGTGGCTCTTTTATATGTTTATTTTCTAGCACTTATCCCTCATCAAAAATCTTGCATGGATTTCTATATCCTGTCCCCCCCCCCCCCCCCACAACCAGCTATCCCTCTGTTGTTCTTTCTGATTTTGGTGAAGGGTATGTTTTTGCAGTCACCCAGACTTCAAGCCTCAGAGTCAAATTTAATTCCTCCCTGTACAGAAGATTCTGCTGAGTTTTCCTTGGTAATGTCTTACATTGTTCCAGTCTTTCTGGTTTCTTTGCCTTCCCCTTAATCCAGGCCCTCCAGGTCTAGTCCTGGATTATGGCAGCTGATTTTCCTTCCTCCATTCTCTTCATCTTTGCAGTCCTTCTGAAAGGATTGCCTTTCACCCATCTCTCTCCAGTTAAAAATCCTTCTGTGGTTCCTGTACTGGGGTTCCTAAAAGCCAGTTTTCAAATAGTGTCATAATCACCTGAGGAGCTTCTTTAAAGCATATAAGTCCTCATGATAACACTGTGAGGTTGATGCTATTATTTCCAGTTTAGAGATGAGAAAACAGATGCTTAAAGAGACTGAGTCATCTGCACAAGATCACCCAGTGTGAACTGGGAGACTATGTATTTTTGACAAGCTCTCCAGATTCTGATGCTCTGACAGGTTTAGAAAATACCAGGCAGCATTCAACCCCTTTTAGAATCCTCCCTCCCCCCATGCTGTCTTTTTCTTCAGTTCCAGTGACCCCTCCATCCATTTGACTCTGTAGCATTTGACTCTGTTGATCATGCCCACCTTGCTAATGTATTTCCTGATAGCATACTTCCCTGGCTGGTTCTTTCTCTGCCTCTCTGACTCTCTATGTGGGCTCGTTTTCTCCAGTCCCTCATGGTTTGGCCCATCCTTGGCTACCCTTCCCTCACTACACACACATTCTCTGAGCATCTTCCATATTTGAGGCTTCAGCTACCTGAATGTGGCAAGAACACTCAAATCTGTATCTCTGACCTCAATCCATTTTCCAGCTGGTTCTGGCATTTCACCATTAACAACACTATTAGCTACCCTATTGTTCAAGCTGGAAACCTGGGCCATGGATAAGAACTTGGAGTCTGAAATTAGAAGTCTGGGTTGGAATTGAATTGTACCACTCTCTAGCTGGGTATATTTGGAGCAGTTCACTTAACCTCTCTAAACCTTAGATTCCTTATCTGTGTGATGGGGAAAACATTACTTTCCTCATGGTATTGTGAAGATTCAATGGGAGAATGTAGATAAAACACTTAACAATTTATTTAATATTTATGGAGCCCTTCCTGTGTATCAAGTACTGTGTTGGCTGCGGGGGAGACAGTGGTGAGCAAGGCTGCCCTCGTGGGGCTCTAGTTGGCTAGTGAAGTCTTACTTGTTTTGCCTCCTTAGTCTCTAATGTGTCCTCTTTTCTTCCTTCTCATTGCCACTACCGTGATTCAGGATCTCATCACCTTTTGCCCAGACTATTACAATGGCTTCCTATTGAATCTCCTTGCCTCCACACGGCCACCAGTGTTCTTTTTAAATTGGGAATTCAAATGTGCCACTTCCCAGCTTGAGGTCCCTCAGTGGTTTCCACTGGAGGCTCGTGGACTGTGGGGAGGATTGCATGGAGATAAATATTGAGTCCATTTCTGAGCTCAGCAGAGAAGGGCTCAATGGCATAATAGTTATGTCTGCCAGAGGTGCAGACGGGGAAGTGGTGCCAGGTGCCATATATCTGCCAATCCTTGTATAGGACGAATTTCAGACTCCTTAGCAAGGTCCTCAGGGCACTGCTGGATCATGATCTGGCCTGTCTACTTTTTATCTCTTGCAGTCTCCTCATTTACTCCCTCCAGCCTCTGGTCCTACGGAACTGTACTTTTGCATGTGTCATTCCCTCTCCCAGAATGGCTCCATCCTTCTCTACTTAAAGAAACTCTGTTTTCCTTTAACATTCAGGTTTGTTGCCTCTGGGAAACCTTTACCAGCCTTTCTAGGCAACATTATTTTCTTCTCTGTCCTGTAGAACCTTAGTTTGACTTTTCTTTTTTTTTTCTGTTCTTTCTTCTGAAATATAATTCATGTACCATAAATTTCACCATTTTAGTGTTCAATTCACTGGTTTTTAGTATATTCACAAGGTTATGAAACCATCACCACTCTAATTCCAGAACATTTCATTACTACAAAAAGAAACCTGCACTTATTAAGCAGTCACTCCCTAGTCTCCCTTCCCCCTATACCCTGGTAATCACTAATCTACTTTCTATTTCTATGGATTTGCCTATTCTGGGCATTTCAGATAAATGGAACCATACAAAATGTGGCAGTTAACTGGATGATCCCTGGAGGGCTCCAGTCATCACTCTATGACCAGAGTTCTCTCGTCTGTATATCTTCAGTGCCTACCAGTACTGGTCAATAGTAGATGCTTAAGCAGTATTTATTGATGAATCATTTCATCTCCCTTTCGGCACTCCTCAGATTCAAGCTATAATTCCTGTGTGGAAGGTCTTCTCCTCCTCTCCTCACTTGTCTAATTCTTCCCTGCTTTAGGGATTGTCTGAAGGTCTGCCTCCTTCAGGAAGCCTTCCAGCAGCATCCAAACCTCAGACTATGTTGCTTTCTTCTCTGAATTCTGGTGCATTTAGGGTCACTTTCATTCACTTGGAGCTTAATAAATGTAGTCTTAATTGTGTCCTTAACTAGATTGATAGTAAGACCATGAACACTAAGACTCCCTTTTTGCACTCCCAATACAAATATGTAGTGGAATTACATCTAACATTTTACCTTACTTAAATTCAACTATACACTTTGCAAAAGGAAAAAATGAGAGAGAGAGAGAGAGCGCAAAGAATGATGATCTAAATAGTGAGGTAATTTCTACTCACCAAGTGAGTGAGTACCCACAGGCAGTGGATGCTGTCAACATTGTTACAGTTAATATGATTGACAAGACCTATACGTGTAAAGAATTCTTACCGTTGGCAGAAGAGAAATTGTTTAGGTGATGTGGTGATGGATTGGTAAGTATTCTACCAAAAAAAATAAAAAGAAGAAGAAGAAGAATTGTGGGCCATAGAGAATTATTGACTCTCAAAGATTTGTTGGAAATGATAAGGAGGAGGATGAATAGGGAAAGCCTACATGCTGAAATCTTCATACAATTGCTGGTCTGGTCCAAGAAGAAGAAGAAGAATTGAGGGCCATAGAGAATTATTGACTTGCAAAGATTTGTTGGAAATGATAAGAAGAAGGATGAATAGGGAAAGCCTGCATGCTGAAATCTTCATACAATTGCTGGTCTGGTCCAAGCAGCAAAACACATGAGGAGTTTAATTTCTGAATATTATATCCTTTTGGAATTGTTTTTGGTGTATGTATCTATAAGAATACATCCATAAAACTATTTACACTGTATTCATGTGGGCAATTGAAAAGGCTTTTTTCAAGGGTTACTTTAACTATTGATGATCTTTTTGCACATGCTGACTTTAGGCCCTCATGTGAGCTCTAGCTAAGACGGGGCCCCTGAAGTAGACACCCAGTGAACTTTTGTTGGCACTATGAGAGCTTGCCCTGGTTGGTCACTGGATGTGGATATGGATAGGGGCAATCACAGCCTGAAAAATATGATGCTGCTAAGGATGGGGATGAGGCCAAGCAGGATTTGTTCACTAACGGCTTGACTTTACAGAGAGAGAATACATGTATAAAGATAAAATGCTGATTTTACAGTTAGAAAGTCATTTATTTGTTGTAAAACAAAAGAATAAAGAAGAAAATAACGTTTTTTGGTAAAACTACCACCCAGTGATAAAAAATGGTTAACCTTTTGGTGCATTTCCCTCTTGTCTTTTTTTCCCCTATGCGTGTATAAATACTTGCACATGTATAATTTTATTTTTTAAATTGGGATCTAAATATTAAGATTTTTTTGGTGCTCTTTATACAGCATTATATTTGTAAAAATAGTCTTGAAAATCTTCCCCTGAAATTTGCTCTACTATATCTATTTTATGTTCTCAGAAAGTCTCTTCCTCTAATAGGTCAGAAGCCTCTTTGACAGGGCCATCTGTTTCATATATTGGTAGATTTGTTCATGAACTTCACCAGGTCTGCTTTGCATGCTCTGATTAGGGCAAATTAGAATTCACCAATTGACTCTCAGCCCAAATTCCTCCATCAGAGACTTGTGACCTGGTCTCTCATCTGTCAGATGGCCCCAGTTAGCAACCCTGCAGTGGATATTTCAGATTAAATGTTTTTAAAAACATTTTAGATGTTTAGAGGAAGGCTTGATTTTTTTTTTTTTTTTAAATCAAAACCATGTGCTATAGCAGCATCTTAAAGAACAATTCCATGTCAAGGACATTTTGGCAAGTTTTTCTCCCTTGAAGATTCAGTTCTCTTACTTACTATTCTATAAGTGAAAGTAGAAAAGAATGCCTTGTCAAGTATACAATCAATACATTCCTTGTGAGAAATCGAATCTGTGAAACAGTCTACTGAAATGGAAACTGTTACCCTTTCAGATGTAGTGTGTTTAAATTTTGTCTCCACTGATGTTCTTCCTTCCCCAGGTTGTATCTCTCTAGCTGCCTAACCTCTCATAAGGAGTCTTGAATCTTAATGTGGGTAGAGCATTTGGTTCTTATTGCTTTCATAAATATTATCTCTGGCTTAACAGGGAGGCTATCTCTGTCCCAGATATTTTTCATTTTGTACTTTTGGTGTCCTACACTAGTAACTTTTTTTTTTTTTTGTGAGGAAGACCAGCCCTGAGCTAACATCCGTTGCTAATCTTCCTCTTTTTGCTGAGGACGACTGGCCCTGGGCTGACATCCGTGCCCGTCTTCCTCTACTTTATATGGGACGCCGCCACAGCATGGCTGACAAGCAGTGTGTGGGCGGGTGCCTGGGATCCGAACCGGCAAACCCTGGGCTGCCAAGCACGAACTAAACCGCTGAGCCACCGGGTGGGCCCCCTACACTGGTAACTTTTGCCTCACCTGACTTTCTTCAGGTCGGAACTGATACATTCCAGAGCCTTACTTGGTTCCTTTCTTGACTATGGGTGGGCCTTTCAGCGTGGGTTATTTTGGCTGTCTCCGTGTTCTCTTCCTTGCCTTACTGTTTTATCCACTCATTGTTTATAGACTGGGTTTAACCAGTTTTGTTTGAGAGGAATGTCTGTTTTCTGGGCCTGGGGCCAAGTTTTTACTTAACTTTTCAGTAAAACTGTATAGTATCACCACTGCTGTTTCCAGAGATGAGCTCTCCGAAACCAGTTTTATTTGTTTAGAAATCAGATAGCACATATTATGGTGGAAGATGTTACACACATTGGAAATAAAAACAGGCTCTCTCTAAATGGAGCATTGGTTGCCTATAAGAGAACCAACATGCTGATGTGTACTGGGCAGTCTCAGCTACTGGGGCTTCCAAATGGGCTGGAGCTTTGATAACGCTATAGTTTTTCGTGAGAGACACTGTAAGTTTCACATCTATGGAGGATTTATTTATGTTGTGCTATGTTATGGAGTGCTTATTATGTTGCTGGGTCATATGCTATGTGAACCCTTATAGCACCTGAAATATAGGTGTCATTATTCCAGATGAGGAGAATATAAATAATTTGCTTCAGTTAATTGGTGCCATTAACCTGAGTCTCTCTGACACCAAAGAGTTCCCACTTCATGTTATACCCACTGCCTCTTTAGCAGTGCTGATAGTAAAAGCTGGGATATGCATGGCATCTAGTCTCCAGCCGGCGCTGGTGTCTATGGAGGAGGTGGCAGCAGCGCCCTAGGTCCTTAAGGTTAGGGAAACCTGGAAGAGAAACTTCATGCATCTTTTCCTCTTTCGTTGAGGCTTGAAGAACAATACTCCACTAGCCCTGTTTATTTTACCTCCTAAATACTTCTCAAATCTGGCCTTTCCTCTGGGTTGTTAAGTGGCACTATTTCCTTTCTCCTATTCCATTTTCCACATTTCTTCCAGCCCATGTTTTGAATACTTATAATGTGCTAAATACTGAACTGTATCTCTTTGCAGTACAATTTACATTTATATTCATTCACCACCTGATCCTCTTAATAATCCTTGAAGATAGGAAGTACCTCCATTTTACAGGTGAGGAAAACTGTGGCCCAGAGAGATTAACTGACTTGCCCCAGGTAACACTGAAAAGTGAGCTGGGATTTGTTTTCAGTTGGAAACTGCATATACCTATGCTTTTATCCAACATTCTGTGGTACAGAGTAATCTTTGTAAAAGACAGATCTGATCATGTCATTCTAATCTTCCTTGCAGGATAAAATCCAGTCCCCTTAGCATGTATTCAGGGTGCTCCATGATCTTGGCCCTGTTACTTCTCCAGGCTCATTTTCTACTCTTCCCCCATACTTCCTGCTTTATGCTCCAGTAATACAAACATCTTGGATTTCCTTAAATGCGTTCTGCTCTTTCTTGTCTCCGAATCATTGTTCATAGAGTTCCCTGTCTTTGAACTCTTCCCTCCTCTTCTCCAGTCATCTCCAGTCCATACCTCTAGTCCCCTGTGTTCCCCCCAGCCCCTGGCATTATCTAACTTTGTCCAACTCTTTCTTCAAAACTCACTTTGGGCCTCACTCCTCTTAATGCTTGACCTGACCTGACCTGTCTTTGTTCTTTATCTTCGTGTCCCCCCCGTAGATGTTAGTTGTTTAATTGAACTGAACAGAATTTTTGGAGATGTGACTCTTGTGAAAGAGACGTTCCAGGGACCACCAAAGCTTCCACAGTGGTGAGCTGTTTAGTCAACTTTGATAACTTGGACTAGGTAAGGGTCAATTTCTGATATGAGGGAAGTAACCTATTATTAAAAACAGACCCTAAGGTTTTTCTGATTTTGGCACTTGGATGTGTTAGAACTATCTTTGTAGAGCCATCTTTTTCCTCCTTTTTTAAGTTGGACCTCCACTACTCAGAATTTTTGATTGAGTAGTACCCTAGAAGGCTGTACCCTTAAGCAATGGCTTTGGTTTCATATGGTGTATGAGCTTTCAAAGTATTGATTCTCACTTATCACTTCTGTTCTTTCTCTGAAGCTTCATAGAACAGCCTGGTCAAGATCTCAGAGCCTCTTTATGTCAGAGTACAAAGAATGTGCATTTTAGTAAAAGAAGCTCTTGGTTTGTATGTCATGGTCTCCACGCCTTCCCCTCAGGATGTTTTAAAAAATCACCAGGGTCAGCAGTTAGAATGTAGTGATACCATAGCATTTGCTTTATCATTTTGCTGAGAAAGGTTTATTTCTTTTTAACCCTTTTCTGTGTGTAAGCATTTGGTACTACATTTAGTGAGTTTTAACTGATTGTTAAGTCTGCAGATAATGAATGTGTTGACTTTGCCTGACACTGGAAAAGGCCTAGGTGTGGGAGTATTAGTTACTAGGTGGTATAGAGTATCTGGAGTATCAGCTTGTCCTTCACAGAGGATGATCCCTTTTCTTTCACTGAAGTTCCTCTCAAATAATTCTCTAAACATGCTGTGGTTATTTTCAAATCTTCCTTAAAAACTAGTTACTTCATGTCAAGTTTGGAGACAGCCCAGAGGGAGACAACTTTTGGAAAGCAAAATTAAATCATTGACTCAGCTACTGGTGGGCTTTTCAGGGTTTCTCAGGGTTTTGATCAGGGTTTAGGGTTTTGAGTCAGCTGGCTATAGCCTTTTTACCTTGATGTTAATGTGTTGTATAAATATAAGCTTTCTGAAGTGTTTGAAGCTGCTGCCGGGGCCTGGTAAAGACTCAGGAAATCCACAGACCAGGAGTATCTTTCCCAAAGCAATGAAGCAATTTGTCTCTGTCTTACACACGAAAACAACAAATGCTCACTGTGAGCCACAATTAGCAGAATGCAGTAGGTTTGGTGTCCTCCTTACATGTAACTGAAGATGTGAGATTTGTTATCTAGGATGCCTAACCTAATGTAAACATAGAGTGAGGAGTTAGAAATGGAGGGTCTAGATAAGAGGTATAAGAGGGGCTCTTGTGGTCTGCCCTGTCTTTTAATCCTCTAAAGAAGAGGCTAATTAGTATTATTAGGATTCAGTAAAGCATAGATATTGGTTTCTTGGCTAAACCAGATGTAGCCTGTTAAAGAAATTAGCCCAGATGTGATGTTATAATGGGGGAAAAATGTGCTGAAAGAGGGCAGTTCAGCTTTGTGGGAGCGTGTAGTGCATGTTATTTATATGTTTATAATAAGATACTGTTAAGCATTTCATTTGAGGATCATGTGTTTGATTCCTTTCTACAAATCCAAATGAGATAAGCATTATTACTTCCCATTTTGTTGATGACAGTGGAGGGTATGGGACTCCTGAAGGCAATGTCTAGAGATGAGAACAAAGAGGTCTTTTCACTCCTGTACACTACTCAGTCCAATTGCCAGTCTCAGATGCTTTAGGAAGCCTGTATAAGTTGCCAGGATTGAGCTTCAAGAACATATTATAAATATTGAACCTTCTCAGTCTCTCAGAGTCTTTTCTGATTGAGGTTAGGACCTTTTGTCTATAGAGTTGCTTAACACCGGTGCCCATGAGCCTGACTTCTCTTGTTTTTAAGGAAAGGAGGCTTTGAGACAGCAGCACTGTTATTTTCCTGGGTAGGTAACTGGCCTTCCCCAGGAATAATGTCCTCCCAGCCCTACCCATCCGCTGTCTAGCACAGGGTACTACAGCACAAGCAGAGGAGAGCCTGCTGTCCTTCTGTTTCATCCTTGCAAGGATGTTTTTCCTTCACAGTGTGTTTATGGCCATCAAATGTTGATTCTTGTTATTTATTTAAAAAAAAGAATCATTGCATATTAATCCAGTTAGAACTAGTGTGAGAATTTTAAGAAGTGATACAATTTGGGAAATATAGCATTCCTGTGAAACTCTGCTCAGCAGATCAAAAATGCCACAGGCATGTGTCCTGAGTAATTGACAGAGGTGATTTAGGATTGGGTCACCAGCTTGAATGATGTGATAAACTCCGATTTATCCAAGTTTCTATCATAGAGCGGGCACTGATTTTTTTTTAAACTAATTTTTAATGACCCCAAATGGCATTTTGGGGTGGCTGCCTCTTAGAACTTTTGTTTACTGTTTTGGGTGGGGGTTGTTTATTATTTATTTTATTTGTTTATTTCAAACATATAGAACAGTATTCAGAATAATATAACAAATACATGTTTATGGCCTTCCAGCTTTGTTGTATTTCAGCTTTGTACCATAATTTCGTTTCAGATATTTATACTTAAATAACTTCATTCTGTTTTTTTTTTTAACTTCCCAGTCCCATTTCCCTCCCTCCCCCCAAGAGGTAATGCTATTCTGAATTATATATTATTCCCATGCATGTTTGTGTGTTTTTCTTCTTTTACTACGTGTATGTTTCCTTACAACATTGAGTGTTGTTTTGTATATTTTAAAACTATAAATGGTTATCATCTTGTATTTATCTTCCTGCAACTTTCTTTTTCACTTAATATTATGCCATTGAAGTTTATCCATGTTGATTTATATTATAAACCAGTTCATTTATTTCAAGGTGTGTATATTCCGTTGGATAAGTGGAGTATAATATGTTTATGCTCTTTCTTATTAATGAATATTTAGATTGCTTTTTGTTTTTCACTGTTCCTTACAAAGACACTATGTAAATTTAAAATTTCCTTGTATACTTGTTCTAGAATTTCCCTAGGAGTAAAATTTCTGAATCATAGGGCATGGGCATCTTTAACCTTGCTAGATGTTCCCAATTATTCAAAGTATCAATTTGTACTCCCACCAAGTGTATGTTCGAATCCCCCTTGCTTAGCAGCTTCTCCAGCACTGTGTACTGTCAGACTTGGGCATAACGTTTAGTGTGTGTGAAATGTGTTTTGGTCATTTGAGTTTTCTCTTCTAGAGTTACCTAGTCATATCCTTTGAGTAGTTTTATATTAGGTTTATCTTTTTCCTACTGGTTTTTAAGATTTTCTTATATGTTGTGGGTTCGAATCCTTTGACTGGTTCTGTGCTTGCAGATACCCCCCCCAGACTGTGGCTGGTCTTTGCTTTTTGTTTATGATATTTTCTTGTGCAGACATTTTCACTTTTGATGTAGTGAAATTTATTGATCGTTTCCTTTATAGTTTGCAGATTTTGTGTCTTGGGATTTTGATTAGAAGTGCATTGAGTTTTTAGGGAAAATTGACATTTTGTAATAGTCTCTTCCCATCCATGAACATGTCACATCTTTCTGATTATTTAGGTCTCTTAATATCTTTAAGTGAAGTGTTATACTTTTTCCACAAAGGTCTTACATATGTTTCTGTAGATTTATTACCAGATGGTTATGGTTATTGTTGCCATTATAAATAATACTGTTTTTAAAATTGCACTTTCTAAAAGGGTGTGGACTGTATATAGAGATAAAACTGATTTTTCTATATTGATCCTTCATCCAACCACCTGACTGAGCTCTCCTGTATTTCTAATAGTTTGCCTGTAGATTGTTGACAATTTTCCTTCTTTTTTCCAATCCCCATGCTTTTTGTGGGTGTGTGTGTCTTATTTGTTGGTTAGAATCTCTAACTTGATGTTGATAGAAATATTGATAGCATGCAACCAAGTCTTATTACTGAATTTAAAGAATCTGCTCCCAATGCCTCATACTAAACATGGTGGTTGCTTTTGATAGACTCCCTTTATCCAGTGAAAGAAGTGTTCTTCTAGTTTGCTAAGAGTTTGTTTGCCTTTGTAATCATGAATGGGTTTTGAATTTTTATGAAAGTTTTTTCTGAATCTTTTGAGATAGTATGCAGTTTATCTCCTTTAATCTGGTAGTTGTATTAGAAGTTTTTAGGAGTCTGACCCTGTTGTCTCTTGCTTTTGTTTGATTAGTCCCTCATGTGTTTGTATTTTGGATTGTGAGCTCATCTTCAGTAAGGCTTTATCTGTGGGACTCTTACATGGCCCAGATTGAGGTATGTCCCAGAGACGTTTTGCATTTGCTTCTAGGCAACCAGGGCGTATCACTTGCCTGGGACCACTTTAGTTTTGGTTAATTTCTTGGACCATGTAGGTAAGTATATATTTCAAACTTAAATTGATTCAAGGGCAGACTCATGGTTACAGACTCCCATTGGATACCTTTTTTCCCTCCTCCAACCTAGGTTGACACAAACTTTTATGTTGTCTTCTGTGTTGTTGATCAGATTTTTCCAGACCACTCTTTCATGAGAGTATATCTCCTCAAGGTCCTGGCTTTATGTAAAGGTCACAGTCCTTCCTTTTTAACTTCTTTGAGCCCAATCCACTGTCTCTTTTCTCCCCTCCTCTTTCCAAAATTGGCAGCCTCCTCTTCCCCTAGGACTGCTTTAGTATCAGCTCTCAAGAGTATTTGTCTGTGTTTTCAATTTGCCTTTCATTTTTGGTCCTTGGTGATTTCTATTACTTTTTTTGTGACAAGAGCTGTGCATTTAAAATGGATGCTTATTCTAATTCTATCCATATTTCTAAGTGTTTTGCAGTGGGAGAATTTACAGTCTCCTGTCTGCCAAGGTGCTAAGCAGAAAGTCCTTGTCCAACTTGTTAGATGTACCTTGTTCATTGTGGTGCTATCTTGTTGGTTTCTACCAGATAGTTTCCAGAACTGTTGACCTGGAATCTTACTCTGGTGCTGTCCTGCCTTTATGACTCTGGTATACCCAATATTCAAGCACTGTTTCTCAGTAATTTCTTTTGCAGATAATAATTTTATAGGCTTTTGCTGCTAAAGTGGAATCAGTGATGGAGCTGTAAAATGGTACACTTAGTCTTGGTTTATGTTAATTATGAAATTTGAAATGGAGTATATTTCATAGTTCTTGATCAAGATAAGAGGAGCATTAAAGGCATTTGTAAAACTGTATGGGTCCTTGCCATCCTTTTATGTGAGTGACATTTTTTACAATCCTGTCCAAGCTTAAAATATGTAATTATTCTTATAATTTCAATATTTTGTTTGTTGTAAGAAGTAAAATACATTTTGGATAATGCTAATATTGAGTCAAAAATCTAAGTAGAGGCCTGCCTCGTATGTCATATCCAAGCTAGTGCAAAAATAACTTAATGATATGAACTTCATTAAGACCAGGACTATCTTAAAATGGGGATGTTTGAATGTGAAGAGGCCTGCCTGTCAGAACTGTTTGCTTATGGAAGTCAGGGTTTTTTGTCTTTAGTTAATGGGAGACATGATGAGGAGATTGTGGATATAGCTGTGATGTGGAGTGTTCAGTGTTTATTGATCAGCGTGGCAGAGTGGCCGCCTCTAGCCGTGGGTTTATAATGCCCTGCAGATGCCACCATTGACTTAGCTGGGCCTTTTGCTCAGCTTCACTGTTATGTAACAGTGAGTTGCTCTCCTCATTCTTGTATGCTGTGGTGAGCAGGAGGGAGGGTTAGCTCTTCATCCTGTCGTTTTTCTGTTGTTCTCTCCCTTTCTTTTTTGGGCATTTTTATTTTGACTGCAGTGCTGGGGCAATATCCACCTAAGAATAGGTCACAAGAATGTTTAATAACTACTTGTTGACTGAACGACCAGAAGATTGGAATTTCCTTAACTTGCTTGCCCAAATGCAGGCCTGGAGTCTGTCCTTGAGATTTGGTGGTTGTAGGTGTTTCACCTTTATTCTTCACTCTCAGTCAACTAGATTGTCTTGGATTGTGGTTGCCAACTGTTGTAAGTTGGCATAGTGAGTGCTGATGAAGCAGAGATTTGGGGTTTAATTCTAGGGTACAGCTTCACCATGGTTAGCGAGAAACCATGCCGCCCCAGACTGTACCCTTAACTGCACCAGGGTGAATGAGTATCCTTGGGCACCAGGGGACCAAGTAAAAGAGTGTGGATGTGTTTAGGGCAGATATATAGTGTAATTAGGGGAGAAAATGCATTGTAAATTTCCTAGTGGGACAATAATGCCATTTTTAATTTTTGCATTAGGGATATCATTTTAAATTATGATTAGATTTGATTTGGGATTTGGTATTTATTCAAATGTTACAGACTTCTTTGGTGTCCCAAAATGATATTTTTGTTGATTCTTTCTGTTTTGGAGTCAGGTAGTCCTATGGCTTCTTGTTCTACCTCTGGGTTCTCTTCTTTGAGGCATGTATTTGTGTCACCCCCACAGTGCCTGGCATGGTGTCTTTATCATGGAAAGTACGTAGGTTTTGGACTGAATAAATTGCTAGCCTTTCTGCCTTTCCCTTTGACCATTCTTTCTCCAAAATAATTACCTGCCACTTTTTTCTTTAAAATATTTCCTTAAGCTTTTAGTTCATCTCAGCCTTTGCCCTTCATCCCTTCTACCATAACAATATCTCCTGGCTATGAGGTCCCTGTGTGAATTATTTTGGTCTCTGTACCTCCCATTTGGCATAATGAAGTTTGGCCTTGTCTCCATGGTATAGCATTTTTATCTGAAGAATGACAGGAGGTACACACGGCTGAGTGTGTGGCTCCCTAGAAAGAGGACATCCTGTCTGTTTATAGGGATGCTGGGAGGCTTAATTAGCCTTTTTAACCCTAAGTTATTGTGTCTTAAGGGAAAGGAAATTTGTTACTAATTTGTTACTAATTAACTATAGAGAATAGTCAGCTAGGTAATGTTTCAAATCTGTACTTTGAAGTAAGATATTTTTGTTTTCAAGTGTTTAAATTTTTGGAAAACTAGGAACAGATGATTTTATTCTTTCTTGTTAACTGTCTTTTAGAAGGTTATTTATTTTTACCACTAAATACTTCAATGTGTATTTCTTAAGGACATTTTCTTACATAACCACAGAACAATTCTCAGAATCAGGAAATATAATATTGATATAATACTTTAATCCATAGTCCATATTCAATTGCATTAACTGTTGTCCTCAGTATTGGCTTTTATAGTTATTTTCTTCCCCAGGTCCACAATCTAACCCAGGATCCCACATTGCATTTAGTCTCCTCTAATCTGAAACGGTTCTTAGAGAACTATTTTACATATATGATGGGGTGTACACAGTCCCAGAATTCTTATATTCTGATTCTCATTCTGATCCTGACTTCTTCATGGCATTTTGGAGAAAGGTGCTGCCACCTTGAGAGGAAAGGGATTGTATTTGAGTGGAACTCATTTGTGTAATTCAGTTCTTCCACATTTTAGCAGCTACTAAACAATTTGGTCGTCTAAGGGGATTTGTTAGCCAAGGGAGGGGAGGTGTCTAATGGCCAGATGATGGTTAGACTCTATATGTATTTTGAACTGCTTAGATCACTAATGATCCTCATTGGTTCTGCTAGTTTTCTCCTCATTCTCATAATCAGTTTTTATTATCCATATTTTATTGGAAGTATGGAAAACAGTGCATCTGAAACAGATTTGGTTGATCTATGGTTCTTTTCTTTGTGGTTTGAGGGAGTGAACCATTATTGATTCCCATTTACAAATCCCTGTACCATTTAATTACTCATTTAAGTCAACTGGAAATGTAACATTTAGTAGTTTAAAGGTGCAGGTTACCTGTTGGATTGAAGTAAATGCCACAATTTGTTTTTGCACATGGGAAGTCAAGAAATAATGGATCTTCAAACTTCCTGTTGCACTTTGCAGATGTAGATTTTTTACCACGATTTGCACTTAAATCTTTGTGGCAGTGGGATGTTTTCCAGCACAAATAACCAATTCTCTGATTCTCTAGACACTAACTGGGTGTTCACCAATTCAGTTCTGACACTGCCCAGAGTTAGCGCAGACCCTACAGGTTAAGGATTCAGTCCCACAAGACTGTGCCTACTTCAGATGCCAGTTGCAAGTCTTTGACTACGCATATCTCTGACTGACTGACCATAAATCAGGGGTTCTCATGACCCTTTCCTTAGATTCAGTAATTTGCAAGAAGGATTCATAAAACTCAGGAACACATTTTACTTATGTTGACTGGTTTCTTTTATTTTATTTTAATTATTTATTTTTTTGCTGAGGAAGATTAGCCTTGAGCTAACATTTGTGCCAATCTTCCTCTGTTTTATATGTGGGTCACCACCACAGCATGGCTGAGAAGTGGTGTAGGTCCACACCTGGGATCTGAGCCCATGAACCCAGGCTGCTGCAGTGGAGCACACTGAACTTAACTAGTCCACCATGGGGTGCTTCCCTACCCACATTTTGTTTTAAAGGATTCAACTCAGAAACTGCCATATAGAAGAGATGCAAAGTGCAAGGAATGGGGGTGGGGATGGCATGGAGCTTCAGTGCCCTTCCAAGTGTGTCACTCTCTCAGCACCTTGATGTTTTCTCTGACACAGAAGCTCTCTGAATCTCAATGTTTAAGAGTTTTTATAGAACTTAATCTCCAGCTCCCTGCCCCCATCTTGAAGGTTGGTGGATAGGGCTGAAAGTTCCAACCTTCTAGTTGCTTGGTCTTTCTGGAGACCAGTCCCATCCTCGCCTACCTAGGGGCCCCACCCTAAGTCACTTCATTAGCATAAATTCAGCTGTGATCAAAAGGGTCTTGATATGAATAACAAAACACACTCCTATTGCTCAGAAAATTCCAAGAGTTTTGGGAGCTTTGTGCCAGGAACCATGGGCAAAGACCGAATATATTTTTGTATTGTACCATAGGCATCATAAGGGATCTGCACCTGACTAGCATTACCATTCCTTTTAGAACTGTGCGAAGTGGACCCAGGAGAGTTTATCTCTGTTTTTATTTTGTGTGTGTGTGTGTGTGAGAGGAACGTTGGCCCCGAGCTAAATCTGTTGCCAATCTTCCTCTTTTTGCTTGAGGAAGACTGTCCCTGAGCTAACGTCTGTGCCCATCTTCCTGTTTTGTATGTGTGATGCTGCCACAGCATGGCTTGATGAGTGGTGTAGGCCCACGCCTGGGAATCCGAAACTGAATCCTGAGCCACTGAAGCCGAGGGCACGAACTTAACCACTATGCTACCAGGCCGGCTCCTATCTCTGTCTTTAAAGAGCTAGGTGCATAGAATGCCCAAGTCACTGGCAAAGCCACCGTGAAAACCTTGAGTAACCATATAAATACAATTATATTAGTATATTATATTTTCCTTCCAGGATATTTTGAAAATATAAGTGTACATATCACAAAATGGTAGTCATCCATTAAAACTTTTTTTTTAGTAGATACCAATTTAGGAAAAACCACAGTATACAACCTGTATACCATGTAAGTATAGCTGTTTTAAAAGAAATGATAATTGAGGGCCGGCCCGGTGGCACAGCGGTTTAGTCTGCGCTTGGGAGCCCGGGGTTCGCTGGTTCGGATCCCGGGCGCCCGCCGACGCACTGCCTGTCAGCCATGCCGTGGCAGCGTCCCATATAAAGTTGAAGGAAGATGGGCACGGATGTTAGCCCAGGGCCAGTCTTCCTCAGCAAAAAGAGGAGGATTAGCAACGGATGTTAGCTCAGGGCTGGTCTTCCTCACCAAAAAAAAATAAAATAAAAGAAATGATAATTGAAAATCTAAAATTATTAGCATCAACTCAGAAAATTAGTGGTCATTATTTGTATTATGTAAGGATTCTTATAGAGTCCCTGCTATAGTCTTATTTTTAAAAGCTTTGATTTGTTGAAATCCTATTTGCACAGAGCTTTTCAGGATTGTGTCTGGTGGGTAGGTTGACTAGATACAGAGAAGTCTTTACCAAAGTTCATGCTGAATGTTTGTAGGGCAATGAAGGGCAAACTGTCCCCTCTGTGCACAGCTTGTATTTATCTGAGTTTGAAGGCACCCAGACTGAGCTCCATGGCTTTGTGATAGAACTCTTAGGAGAGGGAAGAGCCTCAGAGGGCTTGGGCTTTGGGAAGAGACTGGTGAGGGGGAGTGGAAGTGATGGTGGTGGGGAAGTTTGAGGGATAGGATGCGATGATTTGGCTTCTCTCCAAGCCTCTTCAGTCTCACCATCTTAGTAGATAAATCTGACCTGCTTTTAGGCTGATTTGGACTCAGGGCTGGCTTAGGCTCCAGGAAGCCTAGGGAAAGTGGGCCACCCATGCTTCTGCCATGTGGGCCCTTATCTCTGTAATTCCCACTTTAAGAAGTTAGAACTGTGTGAAAAGAGATACAGGGCTCAGAAGTTGAATGGTAACATATTTAGCCAGAATTGCTTTTACTCTTGCCTCAAGAGATCTGGGGACCTTACTTTCTTTTTTTACCACCCTCTGATTACACTGATCTGATGTTTCAACATGCATGGGATGTGTGTGTGTGTATGTGAGAGAGAGAGAAAATTTTTCAGAGCCCAGATTTCTCTGGGGAGCAGTGGCTGTGTTAAACAGGCTTCTCATAGCCAAAGCTGTCATCCCTGCTTTACCTCATACCTTCCCAACTCCATTGTTCCTTCTCTCTCTCCTTCTTTCTCTCCCTCCCTCTCCCCACACCTCTCTCTTTCTCTCTCCCTCCCTGCCTCTCCCTTTCCCTTCCCCCATCCCCCCTCCTCTTTTTTTTTTTTTTTCCAGTTGATTCCATGGAGAATGAAATGAGTCTTTGATTTGCTCCCCTCAGCAGTGGCCTTCTAGAGCTTTACTCTTACTAATTCAAAATGCCTGGGACTGACCCTGCAGGGATGTGCTGCTCAGTGACATCTTGGATGAAGGGCCTAAGGGGGGGGAACTTCAGGGGGGAACACAAGGAGCCTCAGCCCTTGGCCATTTCACAGGGGGTATGAATAGCAGGGATTCAGTGGTAAAAGTAAAACTTTGACTTTGCAAATATAGTATTAACTTGTCATTGAGAAAGTTTGCCCTTGATGGTTAATTACATTTATAAGGTAACCTGTGTATATCATGTATATATTAGATTAATCTTGTAAGTTTTTATTTGAATGAAGTATAGAACTGTTCAAATATTTTGTGATGTTCATGTAATGTGGTCCTCTGTTTGTTATATTTTAAAAATGCCAATTTTTCTTTCTTTGTGATACCTGAAAATTTGGGGGAAGAGACCTTAGATCTTACAGTCTTGTTGTCTTAGAATAACAGTTTTCAAAATTTTTGGTCTTAGAATCCTTTTATACTCTGAAAAATTATTGAAGACCCCAAAGGGCTTTTGTTTATGAGTTATATTGGTCAATATTTGCTGTATTAGAAATTAAAACTGAGAAATAAAAAAATATTCATTTAAAAATAAACTCATTATATGTTAACATAAATTTTTAATTAAAAATAACTATATTTTCCAAAAGAAAAAAATTAGAAGAGTAGAATTGTTTTACACATTTGAAAATTTGAAAATGTCTGGCTGAATAGAGACAACTGGATTCTCAGATCTGCTTCTGCATTTAGTCTGTTGTGACACTGTTTTGTTGTTGACTTATTATAGTCTTGAAGTACATAAAGAATATAGTTGGAAAAGGGAGGACTGTTTTAATAGCCTTTTCAGATAATTATGGGTATTTTTTGAACTATACCAAAACCCTGACTGTGGTAGTTTTTTCAAGATTAATTGTAATATGGAATTTGAAACCATATGGAGGAACTTTTTATATTCGGTTACATTAAAATGCATTGGCTATCTTGCATAATTCTTTAACTCATGCGTGTTTTTGACTTTATGGCTCCCTTGAAAGGATCTTGAGGACCCCCAGGGGTCCCTGAACCAACCTTTGAGAACTGCTGTCTGTTGTCATAGACTCTGGAAGGGATCTTGAAGATGAACTCAGGGCCTCATTCCTAGGCTGGAATAAGAGGGGTATTGGAAGCTAAGGGAGAACTGATTTGCCCAAGGTCATGCAGTTAGTTTCCCTTAGAGCTGTGGCTAGAATTTAGGTTTCTTGACTGATTCTGTAAACACGGCTCCAGTGCCTCTGCTGTGCTTGGTGCTGAGTCCCTGGGCTTGGCCCCACTGCATTGCCTTTTGGAGAGAGTTATCTCCTGTGGCCCTGCTCCTTGGAGTCCTGAATGTGTTTGTTCACCTTTCCTTCCTTATTTTGTCCTAAGCTCCAAATTGTCAAAAGTCTCATTAGATTTCCAAATAAAATATTTCGAGCTGTGTCAGTTTAGCTCTGTGGTGCTTTGTGTATATTATATGTGTTTTTAAGTACCTGACAGATAATCAAAAGGCGTTTGGGCTACAAGGAAGTTTGAAGTAAACATCGGGTCTTTGTCTCACAGGAAAGGTGTTTTGAAACAACTTTAGAGATCCACAGTGGATCTCTCAGCAAACTGGAAGAATCTTGTGGGTACCCAATGAGAACTATATGTGGACTGAACTCTCTTTTTTCAATCTTTGAATTATATGAATTCTTTGACTAATGGGTTTCTTTGAAGGGGTATTGCCTAAAGTTTGGATTGAATGTTTTCATGCTCTTAAAAGACTTTTTTCCCCTTGTAAATTAGTGTAAATGCATGGTTTTGTTTATATTCTTAATGGGGAAAAAAAAGTGAGTGGCACTTGCTGTGGAATTGCTTTGAGATCATTTGAGGAAATATACTACTACTCAAGGTCACCAAAATTAATGAGGACATGGCAGTTTGGAATGGATTGTTTTGTATTAAAGTTAGGATCAGGATGCTGCTGGGGACCACAAAGACATCTCTGAATTTGCACGGACTACCCCACAGTAGTGTGGATGTCTGCAGTTCTATGATTTCGGTGTGAACTCTCCAAGCATGGTCTGCTTTATAAACAAAGGCTTTGATAGTGTGTGTGTGTATGTCTTTGTGTTTTTTTCCTCCTGTGTATTCTTCCCCCCAAGGGTGTCTAAGGACTGTGCCCACATGATTAATTCTGCTGATTCTTGGCCAGGCACCACTCTATAGACTGGTGGTGGTATCTTTGAACTTAGCAGGGCAGAGGAAGCTTTTCCTTCACTCTCAAGATTGCTGTGAGGAGCTGGACTGGGATTGGCTGTGGGTTTCTTCATAACTGTAGCCTCCTTTTAGCAAACCCAATATATTAAACTGTAGACATTAACATATTACTTAGGGATTGAATATTTGCTTTTCAGAGTGGCTCTCTTTAGAGTTCCTTTAAATAGCTAGTTCTCCAGTTTCATTAAAACAGAATTTGATTCCCAGAATTTGGTTTGTAGGAATACAGGCCCCCTTAAGGCGCAGCACACCCATAATCACTCTCCTAGCTTCTCTGTGCATTAGAGGCAGAGCTCCTCTTCACTGGAGATTGAAGCGGTGTTTCACATGGGATAAGGAGCACATGGGGGAGATGTATTTTTTCCTTATGAACTTTTTTCCTCATATCTGTCTAACGGTTCTACTGAGTGCTAATTGCTTGAATCAGAGTTGCCTTCCCTGTGTTCTGAAAGGCTGTGCCTACATGGAAGGGTCTGTCTGTGTGGGTGGAGTCCCTTAGAGACAGAATGTAATTGACTGTGTTGCTGCCCCTCAGATCAGCTTTTCCCCTGCCATTTTCCCTTTGTTGCTGTTTTGGAGATCAGTAACAACAAAACCTGCCCCTTATGTAGTTAGTATGATTCTAAAGAGCTGAACAGAATTCATTGGGTCATCTCTGTAAAGAAATTTAGTGGCTCGTGGAAGGGAGGGAAAGAGACAACCCAAATTTGGTGGGACTTAAGAAATCGGTCACTTTCCAGTTTCTTCTCTGTGATGGGCATCTGATGGCCTGAGTACTATATTAAAGTGTCCTCTGTTTTTACAGCATTTTGAGTAGGGAGCTGGATCAATGTCTCTCATATTCTAATAGTGTGTGTGGTTGTTGGCTGTTTAATTGATGGTTGCTTCTATCTGTTAGGAGCTTGGGGCTGATGTTTTGAAGATGTTTGTTAACTGAGGGTTTACAGGAGGCTTTTCCTTGTTACTGCTTACCTCTAAGTAATTGTCATTCTTCCACCACCACACAATCTCTTCTCTAAAATGACAGGCATTCGGGTTACCTAAAGGTACTTGCTAATTAAAAATTGTTCTCTAAAAGCCACTCTATAATCAGCCAAGCACACTCTAAGCAAAAACTTATCTCAAGCAGTCTAGGATGAAGCAGGGGTTGTGCTGAATATGAACATTGACTTCCAAACACAGAGGAGTTGCTGATGAATTACCATCACACTAGTGTTCAGAAATCGATTTCACCATGAATGTTCAGAAATAAATTTCACTTCCAAAGCTGCTGATATCTAACTGATTTACTACTTCCTTTCTAAAACCTAAGAACTAAAGACAGGATAGTCATTACTTCAGAGATTTGAAATCTGCTCTGTCACTCAGTGAACGGTAGCTGCGCATTAGCCATATTAATTTGTATTTGTGGATCACATTCCTTCTCTGTGCCTTAATGCCCTTTGTAGATGTTTTTGGAAGTGCATTATTAATGCAAAAATTTAGGGCCAGCCCAGTGGCATAGTGGTTAAGTTCATGCTCTCCCTACTTCGATGGCCCAGGGTTTGCGGGTTCAGATCCTGGACGTGGACCTACACCACTCATCAAGCCATGCTGTGGTGGCAACCCACATACAAAATAAAGGAAGATTGGCACAGATGTTAGCTCAGTATGTTAGCTCAGGGCCAATTTTCCTCACCAAAGAAAAAAAAATTAAGTTTTATTACTAAATCATTTCACAGCTGTTCTTTGTTTTAGTTGTCTTGAGAGGCTAAGTATATGACTCATCGGGACACACACACTCATAATTCCTGTGGTTTTTGACTGAGCAGTCTTAAACTTATGTTCTAGTTTTCCAGAACTCTAGAGGATCCAAGTTCCTTCATTTTGTTTCTGTTTCTGTTAAGGAGAACATAGAAATTCTGTTTCAAATTGTGTCTAGACCTTAATAAGAGATTTCAGTTCTGGAATAGTTTTTGTGTTGAATAATTAAGGACTTGTATTTCAGTTTTTATTTTGGGAGATGGGAGGAATTTTAAGATGAGCTGATTGTTAATGTGATTGTCTGCAGCAGTTTGTCTTGTAAAAGATTATCTTGTGCCCCCTGCCCCACATTTATTATGAAAAATTTGAAATAGACAGAAAAATTGAAAGAATTGGTCAGTGAATCTTCATGTTAACATGTTGCTATATTTGCTGTATCATAGAGCAATCCATCTAGCTTTTTTTTATTGAGGTATAATTGACATATAACATTATATTAGTTTCAGGTAAACAACATGATGATTCAATATTTGTATACATTGTGAAATGATCACCCCCAATGAGTCTAGTTAACATTTGTCACCATAGATAGTTACAGAATATTTTTTTCTTGTGATGAGAACTTTTAAGATTTACTCTTAGAAACTTTCAAATATTCAATATAGTATTATTAACTATAGTCACCATGCTGTATATTACATCCTCATGACTTATTAACTATAGTTACCATGCTGTATATTACATCCTCATGACTTATTTATTTTATAACCGGAAGTTTGTACCCTTTGACTCCCTTTCACCCATTTTACCCAGTCTCCCACCCTTTGCCTCTGGCAACCACCAGTTTGTTCTTTGTATCTTTGAGCTTGTTTTTTTTTTTTTAGATTCCACATATAAAGGAGATCATACAATATTTGTCTTTCTCTGTCTCATTTCACTTAGCAAAATGCTCTCAAGGTCCATCCATGTTGTTGCAAATGGCAAGATTTCACTCTTTTTGTGGCTGAATAATATTCCATTGTGTATCTATATACCACATTTTCTTTATCCATTCATCCATTGATGGACACTTAGGTTGTTTCCATATCTTGGCTACTGTATTTAATACTGCAGTGAGCATGGGGGTGCATATATCTTTTCAAGTTAGTGTTTTCATTTTCTTCAGATACATACCCAGAAGTGGAATTACTGGATCATATGGCAGTTCTATTTTTAATTTTTTGAGGAACTTTCATACTGTTTTCCATAGTGGCTGCACTAATTTATATTCCCACTACAGTGCACAAGAGTCCTCTTTTCTCTGCATCCTTGCCAGCACATGTTATTTCTTGCTTTTTGATAATAGCCATTTTAAGATGTGAGGTGATATCTCATTGTGGTTTTAATTCACATTTCTTTGATGATTAGTGATGTTCAGCATCTTTACCTGCTGGCCATCTATGTGTCTTCTTTAGAAAAATGTCTATTCAGATCCTGTGCCCATTTTTTAATTGGATTTCTTTTGCTGTTATGTGAGTTCTTTATGTATTTTGCATATTAACCCCTTATTAGATATATGATTTGCGAATATTCTCCCATTCAATAGGTTGCCTTCTCATTTTTTTGATGGTTTCCTTTGCTTTGCAGAAGCTTTTTAGTTTGATGTAATCACACTTGTTTATTTTTGCTTTTGTTGCCTTTGCTTTTGGTGTCAAATTCAAAAAATCATCATTAAGACCTCTGTCAAGGAGCCTACTGCCTATGTTTTCTCCTAGGAGTTTTATGGTTTCAAGTCTTACATTTAAGTCTTTAATTCATTTTGAATTAATTTTTGTGTCTGGTGTATGATAGTGGTCTGGTTTCATTCTTTTGCTTGTGGCTGTCCAATTTTCCCAACACCATTTACTGATGAGGCTGTCTTTTCCCTATTGTATATTCTTGGCTCCTTTGTCCTAAATTAATTCACCATATATGCATGGGTTTATTTCTGGGCTCTCTGTTCTGTTCCATTGATCTATGTGTCTGTTTTTATGCTACTACCATACTATTTTGATTATTATAGTCATCTAGTTTTCTCTTTACCTTGTTTTTTTTCCCCCTCAAGAAGAAATGACTTGTATAGCTAACAGTAAAGTGGAGAGAGACAGACAGACAGACAGACATGCACAGTGCCTGGCATGTAGTAGACATAGTAGAGCAGGTTGGCAAATAAGGGGTGAATGTGAATGAATGAATGATCTGAATAGAACATGCTTCTAGCTCCAGGATACAAAGAAACAATTCCCAGATAATTCCCTGCCTTTAGGAGTTTACTGTTGGGTCAGGAGGTAAGAAACCAAAGAAGGCAAACAACTTTGCCAGGTAGACCATATGAAGCCTTCAGTGAAGGTGAGCATGGTCAGCATGGCTACTGGAGTTCAGAAGAAGGGAATATGATCCCAGAAGAACGGGTCAGTTGACAAAGGCTTCTTGGAAGAAATGGAGCAGGAACTGGGCCAAAAGTTAGGGCAGAGCCTGAGAGCAGAGCTGGACACAGGGGCATTCTGAGCCATGGGGAGCCTGAGACTACCCCCATGCTTGAGAGGAGTGACAGTGTGGTGAGTAGCCAGCTGCCCACTGGAAGCCCTTTATTCAGGTGATTAGAGAGTGGACTATCTTCCTTGTAGTGCTCCAAGGCAGGACCCACTTCCTATTCCCTGAGTACTCCCGGTTACTCCTACTCCAGGGCTCTGCCCTTGCTGCTCACTCTGCCTGGAACACACTCCCTCCAGATATCTTTTTGGCTCCTTTCTCCTTCAGGCTTCTGCTCAGTGAGAACTTCCCTGAACTCCCCCCTCCCCCCAATATAAAATAGCAGCTCCTTTTGGGGCACACCAGCCTCCTAGCACTCCGCAACATGCTTTGTTCTGCTTCCTACTCTGTCCCCAAAGTCTAGTATGGTGCCTGTGATTATATATCCATATATGTGTATATGTATAGATATATATATCTCTATATCTTTATATAGATATAGAAAGTTGGTGCTCAGGAACTAGTCGCATGAAGGAATGAACAAATGCAAATTCTGAGGTATAGAGTGTGTTGGTTTGGTCACTTTAAGATATTTTCTGTGCAAGCAGCTGAGAGAAGCTTGAGCTGGGCAGAGAGTCACCAAAACATATCTCAGGGCCAGTGCACGTATGGGAAAAGTTGACGTTTGGATATGCTTAGCTTGCTCTGCTTAGAAAAGCTTCAGGGAATTCATCCTTGGCATTTTCTCTTTGAAAGATTCATGCTCCTAAGTGAAGCCCTTGGTGATTCTGATCCCTCTTTTCCTCCTTCTAGGATTCCTGCAGTGGACCATGAGTCGGTAATGTCCACTGAGGACCTCTGGGAGCCATGTCAGACGACTCCGCCTCAGGGAGCGATCCAGACCTGGACCCGGACGTGGAGCTGGAGGATGAGGAAGAGGAGGAGGAGGAGGAGGAGGTGGCAGTGGAGGAGCATGGCAGGGATGACGAGGAAGACCTGCTGGATGGTGAGTGGCTCTCGTGAGTGACAGAGGTTGCCTTATCTTTTCTTCTAATGGAATTTTTCCTGGGAGAGCATGGTGTTCAGTTGGATTTCTTAGGTCATCCGTCATGAGAAGGCAGAGGCTGGGAACACAGCAACAATGAACTCACATGCTTCTCAGGAAATGGATTGTCATCTACATAAGCCTCCTTAGAGCTGGAAGGACTTTTAGCATTTAGTTTATGTTTGACAGATAGATATGCAGACTCAGGTCCAAAGATTTGAGAGTGGAGCATACTTGCCCAGTGGCAGAGTCCCTGTGGTGAGACTTTGTGGTCTGGGGGTCATGAAGCCATCAGGTGGCCACAGGTAGGTGTAGGGGTAATTATGAGTGGTCTGTGAATTTCCTGAAATTACACACACAATTCTGCTTGTGTGGACATGAGGAAATTATCTGGGGAGAGGTTCTTAGGTAGGTTCACCACTCCAGAAAGCTTATTGCATCTCTTGCAGTGCTGCTCTGCCTCCCGGCCACTTCCAGTGACTATAAATTGCTCTTGCTGGGAAAGAACTGCACCTCTATAGCTGGTAGACCCCCTTTGGACTCCTATTTGGTTTGCTTGGCTCACCTCTTTGTTTGCTCTCAACTTGTTGAAGTGGCATTGGACTTTTTCTTTTCATCTTCAGTCTAATGTTAGGTCATCTGGCCACCCACAGGGTTTCTCAATTAATTCCAGCCTTTCATGGTGTAGGATTTAGTTGTTTGTAAATCAAATCCTATTGACTGAGGAATAAAGTTTTTGTCTGTTTATAACAGACCACCCTAGTGGAATTAACATTATGTTAAATCATCATTGCTTAGATCTGAAGGAGCATAGGAAAATGTGCTCCTGCCATTCTCCAGATTCCGGGAGAATGAACATTGATCCTCTTTCTTCGCTGGTGTTACTATTTTCACTTTTCATTCATCCTAATAGCTGCCATGTGGTTCAGGGATCAATTTTCTCTCATTTATACTGTCTAGAAGTCTTTGCCCCATTTCCATTTCACCTCTGGCAGGGAAGTTACCATTTCACTTTTTTTTTCCTGGCAGCATCATTTGCTGTCTACTGCTAGCTTATTCAGTTGAAGTATCCCTCCAGCTGGTTCTGTAGTTCCTTTCTATAAAGTAGAATGAGTAGAAATAAATGAGGAGAATGATGTGAGGGTGCACCCTCAGACTGTTTTGCTTGGCTCTCATGGTTCCTCAGATGGCATTAGAGTCCCCAGGTATCTGCATCACTTCTTGCTTTTTATCATTTGCGTTCTCAGAATAATATTTTCAGACACCCCTAGAACTCTTGTGAGGTTTAGATTGCATTTTAGAAGCTGCTGGTGAGTATAACAGATATATATACATGGTCTTCCCTCTGGTCATCCCACTGTACTCATGGGCAGAGCAGCCAGCTTTCTAAAATTAGGAATTTGTTGTTAGTGCCATTGAGTCAATTCTGCCTCCTAGTGACCCTGTGTATAGCAGAGCAGAACACTGCCTGGTCTTTGTGTGCCATCCTCTCACCTTCTGGCGCTATATCAGACAATGCTCCACTGTTATTCATAGGGTTTTCACGGCCAACTTTTTCAGAAGTGGGTGGCCAGGTCCTTCTTCCTAGTCTTAGTCTGGAAACTCTGCTAAAACCATAGGTGACCCTGCTGATATTTGAAATACCGGTGGTACAGCTTTCAGCATCACAGCAACACGCAGCTGCCACAGTATGACAACTGACAGATGGTGGTATGGTTCTCTGACCAGGAAATGAACCCAGGCCACTGGTAGTGACAGCACCAAATGTTAACCACTAGACCACCAGGGCTAGCTAAAATTAGGAATAACTATGAATATTCTAGTCTTAGGTGGTATAGTGTGATGTAGTCCTTTTGTTTTCTTAGAGCTGTGGTTCTCCACGTGGAATGATTTTGCCTCCCAGTGGACGATTTACATCTGAAGATATTTTTTGTCAGGACGCCTGGCGGTTGGGGTAGGAATGCTACTGGCATCTTGTGGGTAGAGACCAGGAATGCTGCTAAACATCCTGCATTGCATAGGACAACTCCTTCTGACACACAGTTATCTGGCCCCAAATGTCAATAGTGCTGAGGTTGAGAAACACTTTCAGAAGGGAAACTGTTACTTCAGCCCTTTTATGTGAAGTTTTATCTCTACTGAATAACAATAGCTCACTTTTATAGTGCTTCCTCATAGTTTACACAAACATCTGAACAATCTTAGTAACCTGTTCAAAGAACTGTCTTTTGACTTTGGTAATTCTCCTCTATTGTGTTGGTTTTCTTTGTAATTTCTACTTTATAATATTCTTCCTTCTACTTTAGGGTTTATCTTACATTACTTTTGAACTTCTTAAGAGCATGCTTAGCTCATTTCAGCCTTTTTTTCCCCCCCTAATAAAACCATTTAAAACTATAAATTTCCCTCTATTTACTGCTTTAGCTCCATCCCCTCACAAGCATTTTGACACACTTAATCTTACTTGATTATCTTGATAATCCTATGTGTTAGGTAAGGCAGATACCTTTTACAGGTGAGGAAACTGAGGCCCAGAAAGGCAAATAGTTTACTCAGTGTAACTTAGCAAGAAAGTAGCAAAGCTGGGCCTTTGGTTTTTAAGGTGATGCTCCTTTTACAATCTATGCTGCTTCTGAGACCATAGATTCATATAATTCCCTTGTCTATGATGTGTTGGCTTTCTTTCTTAGTTTGTGCTTTGAGGGAAGAAGTTGATTGGTGATGTTGTTGACCAGAGGTGAGAGGACATTTAGAAGAAATAGCATGAATAAAGGCAAAGTAGAAGGGAAAGTATGGCGTGTGCTAGAGAGTGATGAGCTATCCTATTTGGTACAGAACTGGACACAATGGGGGAATAAACAGAGTGAGACTGAAGTGATGGCCTGTGGTCAGATCATGGAGGAGTTTATAATTTGTTTTATAGGCCACATGGAATTGATGGAAATTTTTACTGAGGAACATTCATTAGGCTTTTGATTTTAGGAATGTTATTCTAGCAGTGTACAGAAGAGATGGCTTGTAGATAGGGAAGACCAGTTAGGTCTGTGGTAGAACTTTATGGGAAGGATTCATGAGGATTTGAATGTTTGGGTCAGTTGACCTGCATAGAAGGAGTGAAAGGTCAGATTTGTTGCAGTGGCGTTTATAGGACTTTGTGACTTACTGGATGTGTGCGGCAGGTTGAAGATGGGATAGGTAAAGCCTGGGAGGATGGTGAAACTTTTACAGAGGTGGGAAGAACAGGATAGGGAATGGATGGAGGAGTTAAAGATATTTTTAGTTTTGCTACATTAAGTTGGGGCATTGTCTCCCCCTTGATACTGACCTTTGAATGTTGCCTTGTGGGATATTAGTCTGAGAACTGGCTGTGATAAAACATGGAGGCTTTGGCTTTTGGGGAACGCCACCACGATTTTGTCTTCAAAAAAGTGGGGAGAAGACAGTGCTTTCTGTTTATAACATGTTAGGAGACCTAGGGCATGTTGTGAGACATTTTGGATTGGTTTTTCATTCCCCTGTTTTTCTTTTCTCTTAATGTCTGTGCTGGGCTTTCTCTATTCTTTTGGAATGGTGGGGAAAGTTGGGTGTCAGCACCTTTGGCGTCTGTTGTTGTTAGAGGCCGAGGTTCAAAACCTGGTGCCTTTGGAATTGGCTTTCCTTGTGCAGTGGTTTTTCCAGTTCAGTATTTTCTTCTAGCTCAGCTTCAGGTCCAATCTCTTGCCCCAGATAAGGTACTCTGAAATATTTAGATGAAGGAAACTCCTAGAATAATTGAGCCTTTACCAAAAAAGTTTGTTTTCAGTTGCTGCTTAATGTGTGTTCCAGTGGATATGAGAGTGTGGCATGGCTGAGGCTTGTCACAGGAGTCTTATGTTTTCATGGCTTTGTACAGAGATTTTCCCGTACCTTGCTGGTTCATTGGCACATTTGTTTTTCTCAGTGTCATTCTACTCTTTAAGTCTACAGTAGATTCTTCTTTTCATGGTCTTGACAACTGTAGGTGATAAAGAATCTAGACCAAGAGATATTTCCAAGAGTTTGTCTGTCTGTACAAATGGCAAATATCCTAACAACCTTTCCCCAAGGTACTCTTGTTCCCCTGTAGCAGGGAGACATGGGAGATGAATAGCAAGAAACCTGGGCCTAAATATGCACTAAAGGTTGTGGGGGCAGGGGAGATGCTTAGAATTTTATATGTTTGTTTAACAAGAACTTCATGTGTTTCTTATTAACATTCATCTGGATTAATGGATCCAATTCCTGATTTCACTCCACAATTTAAGTTGTTCTCCAGGTGTGCAATAAATCTTAATTAATAATGTGATTCTCCCTCCCGCTACCACTTGCACTTCTTTTAGGCTACTCTTATTCTTGTAGAGTATTTGCAAGGAAAAGCCAGATGCTTTTCTTCTGGTATTTTAACCTTATTACCTGTGCTGGTTTCTCTGGCCTTTGCGTGGTTCTCCAGCAGGGGTCCTGGGGCAAACACCACCCTTTTCTTCTGAGAGCGCTCTACTCATCTAAGCTGTTTGGCTCATGTTGTGAACTGCCTCGTTCAGCTAAGACAAGAGTAGGGTTTTTCTAAAGGAATCTTACTGGAAAACAAATCAAAGCCCCAGCCAGAAACTATAGACTTAAAGAACTTACTGGTTATTCTAAGAATGATTGCTTGCCAAAGGCTTTTATTTCCAAACTTAGTTCCTCAGGTTGTGGTAGGGGCACTGGGAATTTATGGAGATTCAGGATGAATGTGACAAACCTTGTTGAAGTGTCAATTTTATCAGAAGATTGGTGGAATGGTGTGAGGGTTTGGGGGTTGAGTACTTCAACTGGTAAGGAATTAAAAAAAATGGTAATGAAAATTCAGGCATAGAATTAGAATTCACATACATTTTTAAAATAAAATAAGATTTTCTTCAAATAAATTTTAGAGTAGAATTTGGGTGCTTTGGATGGTGACCTGAGAGCCCGAAAGGGATAAGAACATTTTCTACAGTCACTTAGGACCCTCCCTTCAGTGGAAAAGTTTGAGAAACCCTGATTTAAGTTAATCAAGATCTGGACACAGACTGACTGGATGGGCACATCTTTTTAGAACACATAAGCCTTTTTTTTTTCATTTTATTCTTGTCTATTTCACATGGCATATCAGGATACTAGGGTCTTGGAATTGCAGTTAGATATGTGGCATGCTTAGTCTTTTCTGGAACCTGCTTCATAGCCATCTTGTTGACAAAAAACTAGCCTCCTGGATGTCAACTTTGGCCTCAGACTGACACCCCCTTCAGCTTGGACCACTGGGTGAGGAAAGGTAGTCTCCTTCTCCACTCCTGGGTCTCTGACTCTCCTGCAGTGAGTTTGCTTTTTGCTTTTTCTCTGACACCTTCTATTTGTTGTCTTTGCTTGCAATATAAAGAATCAGGGGTAAACTGTTCTAGGCAGAAGGCCAAGGCAAAGGCCCTGGGGTGAGAACAAATTTGCTTGTTTAAGAATTAGGGAGGGGCCGCCCGGTGGCGCAGCAGTTTAGTCCGCGCTTGGCAGCCCGGGGTTCGCGAGTTCGGATCCCGGGCGCCCGCCGACGCACTGCCTGTCAGCCATGCTGTGGCGGCGTCCCATATAAAGTGGAGGAAGATGGGCACGATGTTAGCTCAGGGCCAGTCCCCTCAGCAAAAAGGGGAGGATTGGCAACAGATGTTAGCTCAGGGCTTGTCTTCCCCACAAAAAAAAAAAAAAAAAAAAGAATTAGGGAGACCAGCCCTGTGGCATAGTGCTTAAGTCCAGAGTGCTCTGCTTCGGAGGCCTGGGTTCGTGGGTTTGGATCCCAATGTGGACCTACACCACTCGTCAGCCATGCTGCGGCGGCAACCCACATATAAAGTGGAGGAAGATTGGCACAGATGTTAGTTCAGGGCTAATGTTCCTCAAGTGAAAAAAGAGGAGGATTGGCAACAGATGTTAGCTCAGGGCTAATCTTCTTCACCAAAAAACAAACAAAAAAAGAATCAGAAAGGTAGTGGCCACGGCAGCTGGACCGTAGAGAACAAAGGGCAGAATGGTCTGGGATGAGATAGGCAGGGGCCTGAGCATGTAGGGCCAGTGGTGGCAGTTTGAAATATAGCAGGAATCCTGGGTTTATTTGCTTGGATTCTAACAGGTGCTATTTTCAGACTCTCACTGTGATTTCTGAACATATCAGTAAATAGCAGCAGTCCACAGGAAAAGTCATGCTCTCTGAGCAGCTGGAAGTAAAAGAAGTGTAGGGGGGGCCTCCAGAGTTTTCAACCAAGATCAGAGTGGGTGGTCCTGCAGCAATCCTATTGCTGCAAAAAAGGATATACAATAGAATTCCAGTTTTGTAAAAATAGTGTTTGCATAGAAAAAGACTGGAAAAAATACAATGAAATATCAGCACCCTTGCTATTTCTGGCTGGAATTGTGGGTAATTTTTGTGTTCTTTATAATGTTCTGTATTTTTCCAAAGTTTATTTAATAAGCACATATTACTCATAATCAGAAAGTTATTGTTAAATAGTAAAGTCAACAAGAAGTTTGGCACTATAGATTTTGAAATATTATCCAAATTCCAGAAACGTTCTCCAAAGAAAGATCTAGGGCATTAGGCAATCACAGGGTTCATAACATTTATTTAAAACTATTCTTAGAAGAGGAAGAAATCTAGGCTCAAAATAGGGTTGTCTAATGTGACAGAAAGGCCATAATAAATGGTGAAAACTACGACCTCCATAACCAATGCTGCCTTGTGAAAGACCCTAGGAGCTTCCACAGGAGGAAGAAAACATTGCTTAGGATTCCCTTTAGATTGCTGAAACTACTCCTCCCAGGTACAGATGTACCAATCTGGACATTTGTTACAATAAGACAGGGGAATATTGATAATGGGGGAGGCTATGCCTGTGTAGGGGTAGGGAGTATGTGGGAAATCTCTGTACCTTCCTCTCAATTTTGCTGTGAACCTGAAACTGTGGGAATATCTTGTGTCTTCAGTCTTTCACCCAGTGTTTTCAGCTTTCATTTATGATTCTTGCCTGAATGGATTATTAATATGGTGGCTGCAAAGTGGTGATTTTTCTGATTCTATATTCCTTCTACATTTATTTGCATTTTTTGGTAAAGATGAGCTTTCCTTCTCCATTTCTTCTTCTTTTTTTAATATCAGTAGTGTCTCAGATTCTTTTTTTAATATTTATTTTTTTGCTGAGGAAGATTCACCCTGAGCTAACGTCTGTGCCAATCCGCCACAGCATGGCCGCTGATGAGTGGTGTAGGTTCATACCTGGGAACCAAACCCAGGCCGCCAAAGCAGAGTGTGCAGAACTTAACCACTAGGCCATGGGGCCGGCCCCTCAGATTCTTTTTTTAAAAAATTTAATGTGGCAGAATCCATTCTTGTTATTTGTTTTGATGCTCAAATAGTTCCAGATTTGGCTAGTGAGAGCCGCTTCCAGCTGACTTCTGTGTTCCTTTGATATGTCCCCTATAATTTGTGAGTACTTCCTTTTCTTTCTTGCACAACAATATGTTCCAGGCCGAGCTTATATATTTTCTCTGTTCCAACCTGGGAATTGGCCTTTTCTCCAAGGTATCCTGGTTTCTTGTAGTGGGGAATGGTATTTAGAAACCAAGATCTGGGCTGTATATGTGCTCATTACTACTGGGGTGTCATTGATTATAGGCTCTTCTGATGGATAGAGCTAAGAAATATATTTATTTTAAAAACCGTGTATTCATAACAATACTCTTAATTTTAATCCTTTTCCCATTCCATATCTCTATCTCCCTTCTCCCCTAGTGAGAACCTGGTTCCCAGCAGCATCAATGCATTTACTCATTTGCTCAGTCCCACAGTACACTCAAAATAGTTTCACTACAAACAATAAGTAAAGTTCAAGATTTTTTTTTTTTTCCTTTTAATATATCCCACTGAGGCTGTATATTCAGAATACCCTACAGTTCAAAAGTTACTTGGATTTTTTTTCCATGTTTTTCCCCACCTTTATTGAGGTTTAATTGTTTGCTATGTATATAACCCTGAAACTATTATCAAAATCGAGATAATGAGCATATCTATTACCTCTGAAAGTTTCTTTCTGCCCCTTTGAAGTCCCTCCCTGCTCTCTAACTCTGTCCCTAGGAAACCACGAATCTGCTTTCTGTCCTTATTAATTAGTTTATATTTTCTAGAATTTTCGTATAAATGAAACCACATAGTACATTCATCCTCTTTCTCTCTTTCTGGGGGTCTGGCTTCTTTCACTAAGCATAATTATTTTAAGAGTCATCCATGTTGTGTATGTCAGTTGTTCATTCCTCTTCATCACTGAGTAGTATTCCATTGTATGGATATACCCCAATTTGTTTATCCATTCCTTGTGTTTTTGGGGGTGGGTATTTTCCTTTTTTCTGTTGTTTGCTATTACAAATAAAGCCACTATGAACATTCATCTACAAACCTTTGTATGGACATGTGCTTTCATTTTGCTTGGATAATGGATTCTGTCATCTCTATTGGCTCTCCAAGTATGGGGGAACATGGAATTGGATAGAACTGAGAATAGAACCTGGTGACATTTTGCTAGAGACCTCTCTTTAGATGAACCATTAACTAACATTCTGTTCATCTGTCTGTGAATCCAAGAGACTATTCTCCAGCCTACAGACCACCATCTATTTACAAGATTATCAGAGTAGACTTTGTAAAATGCATTAGTTGAAATCCAGTTCTTGTTAGAAAGGTACCTAATAGAGTCTGTTAGGAGTCAAAAATAGCTTTGAAAGTTGTGTAGCCCAGTGAGTATCAGTGACTAAAAGAGTGGCAGGTCTCAAAGAGAGCAGGGGGCATCAGGAGAGCAATACAATGTGTGAGTGCGGCAAAGGAAGGGATGCATTCATTCAATCATTCAGTAATATTTACTGAGCACCTACTCTTTGCTAGGCATTGTCATGGGCATTGGGAATACAGCAGGGAATAAAAATGCCTCTCCTGTGGTATTTTCATTTTAGTAGGTAGAGACAGATGATAAATAAGTAGATAAACAGTATGTCGAAAGGTGTTAAGTGCTATGAAGAAAGGGGGACTAGGTAAAGTATGAATGAGGCATGGTACTATTTCATGTAGAATGGTCAAGAATGACTTCACTAGATTAGGTGACTTTTGAGTTGAGCCATGAAGGAAGTAAGGGGGGCTAGGTTGGTGATTGTCTAGGGAAAGAGCATTCCAGGCAGATAGGATAGCAAGAGCAAAGATCCAAAGGCAGGGGCTTTTGTGGTGTATGGGAGGAACACCAATGAGCCAGGGTAGCTGAAGCAGAGTATAACAGGATGAGGGTGGTAGAAGAGGAGCCATGGGGTCAGACTGTGTTGGGCCTTATTCTGTGAGGTGGGAGCCATTAGAGGGTTTGAGCGGAGGAATGACATGGTCTGACTTAGGTTTTAAAAAAATCACCCTGGGTCCAGCCCCGGTAGCCTAGTGGTTAAGTTTGGCGCACTCCACTTTGCAGCCCAGGTTCAGTTCCCGGGCACGGACATACACCACTCAGCTATCAGTGGCCATGCTGTGACAGTGGCTCCCATACAAAATAGAGGAAGATTGGCAATGGATGTTAGCTCAGGGCAAATCTTCCTCAGCAAAAAAAAAGATCACTCTGGCTGATACATAAGGAATAGGCTGTAAGGGAGAAAGGGCAAAAGCAGGGAGACTAATTAGGATACTGCACAAATGGTGGTTTGATGGAGGTGGTAGTAGGATTCCGGATATGTTTTAAAGATAGAGCCAATAGGATTTGTTGATGAAACAGATGTAGATTGTTTGAGAGAAGATTAGGATGGATTCCAAGGCTTTTGGATTAAACAACTTGAAGATGCCATTTTCTGAGCTTGGGAAGACTGGGGGAGAGGCACAGATTGGGGGCAGACAGTTCAGTTTTGGAGACATGTTAAGTTCGACATGCCTTATGCCTTAAGTTCAGACGTCCAGAAGGCAGTTAGACTACTGAGTTGAAGTTCAAAGGAGAACTCTCTGTTGGAGATAAAGACGTGGGATATATCTGTATATAAATGATACTTATATCACAGGGCAAAATGAGATCATCCCAGGAGTAAGAGACGTTAAAGAGAAGTGGTCTAAATGACTAAGCACTCGGCACTCAGAGGTGGGGAGGAGATGAGGATGATCTAGGAAAGAAGACTGAGAAGAAATGGCCATGAAGTAGTAGGAGACCCAAGAGAGAAGTGCTATGGAAGCCAAATTTTAAAAAGTCATTTCGAGGAGGAAGTGATGACTGCGTTAGTTAAAGTCTACTGATAACTCTGGTAGTATGAGGACTAAGAATTGATTGTTGGATTTAACAGTGTGTATGTGGGGTTCTTGGTGCCCTTGATGAGCAGTTTCAGTGCAGTGATAGGGGTTCAAACAACAACAGCTGGAGAGAAATTGGAGACCCCAAGAATAGACAACTCTTGAGGAGTTTTGCTATATAAGAAAAGACAAAAAGGAGGCAGTAAATGAAGGGGTATTTGAGATCAAGGAAAGGCTTTTTTAAGGCAGTGGGATTGATCAGGTAGGGAGGGAGAAATGGATGATGCAGGAGAGATTGAGGGCAGTCCATACTCGCTCAAGCCAAGCTGCAACCGTGGCCTTGGAAAGACTTTGCCTCAGCACCTTAGTGTGGGATAGAGAGAGGAACAGGGCCAGCCCAGTGGCATAGTGGTTAAGTTCGTGCGCTCTGCTTCCGGGGCCCGGGGTTCATGGGTTTGGATCCTGGGTGCGGACCTGCGCACTGCTCATCAAGCCATACTGTGCTGGCATCCCACACAAAGTAGAGGAAGATGGGCACAGATGTTAGCTCAGGGCCAATCTTCCTCACAAAAAAAAAAAAAAAAAGAGAGAGAGAGAGAGAGGAACATCCGTCAGGGCAAGGCAACCATTTTCATCTAAACTTTTGTGATCTTGGGCAAGTCCTTAGGTTCTCTTCTGTAAAATGCAAAGTCCACAACCTGAACTCTAGATCTGTTGTTCTCTTGTTCTGGATGAAAACAGGAAGGATGAGCATGTTTTTAGGAACAAAAAGGAATTACCAAAGCTGAGAAAAGGGCTGTGAATCAGCCTGGGGGAGCAGTTAGGTCATGTGACTGAATGCATTTAGATAAGACAGTGTTAATAGCTCTCTATTGCATTTCAGTATTTTCTTCTCAACTTAGATGACCAACAGCATTCCTTAAATTATAGATTCAAGCCAGACCTTTTTATTCTGTATTTGTCTTCTTTTCTTTCTCCCCTTCCCCAGAAAGTCGTATCATCTTTCCTTGAGACAACTTGAATATCTGTTGTTGGACTGATTTTTCAGAATAGCCTAAGTCAGAGTTTAGGGTGACCTCCTTGTTAGAAATGAAGTAGTGCCAATTTTGATACCAGTTCTGTTCTTCCTTTCTCTGTGCCAGGCTTAGAGACACAAAGGGACAGAGGGTTGTTTTGTAAACCTGCATCAGAAAAGCATGTAGAATGTTAACCGAGTTATTCAGTGACCTTGTAGGATCTTTAACACTCCTTCTAAATAATCCAGGGTGTGGGAGCTTCTGATTTAGGGTTTAATTTGCATTTCGCTGATTACTTAAGATGTTGAACCATTTTTCATATGCTTATGACCATTTTCACTTTTATGAAGTGCCTGAACACATTTTTTTGACCATTTCTTCTGCCCATTTCTTATTGACTTATATGAATTCTTTATGTCTGGATATGAGTCTTTTGTAGGATACACACACACGCACGCATGCACGCACGCACGCACGCACACGTCTTTCCCTTCTGTATTGCTTGATTTTTCTCCCTTTTAATTGTGGGTGTTTTTTTTTTTTTTGTAGTTTTATGCTTTTTTAAATTGTATTTTCGATGAATAGATGTTTTAATTTTAATGAAATTGACTTTATCAGTTTTTCCCTTTATGTTTAGTGCTTTTTGTGCCTTGTTTAAGAAATCTTTATATACCCCAAGGTCATGAAGATATTCTGTTATCTTCTAGAAGCTTTAATGTTTTACCTTCACATTCAGGTCTATGATCCATCTGGCACTGATTTTTGTATGGTGTGAAGTAGGGGTCAAGGTTCATCCCCTCTTTCTCTAATATGATTATTTAATTGATCCAGCACATTGCATTTCCTTTTTGTTGTACACTTTGTTGTAACTCAAGGCTCTTTACATATATGGCTCTGTCTCTGAGCTCTGTTTTTTTCCCACATAACTTTCAGGGAAATGGGAGAAGAGGATAGATTGTACATTGTGGTGGCTAAGAGCATGAACTCTGGAGCCAGATCAACCACCTGGGTTCACATCTTGTTTTTACTACTTATAGCTTTGTGAGGCAAGTTTCCTCATCTGTAAAATGGGAATAATTATAGCATCATCTACTTAATAGGGCTGTTTTGAAGATTGAATGAGTTAATATTTGTAACATGAATAAATTTAGCTGAAGAAGGAAAACGAGCATTGCTGGTGGGCTGGGCCTCCGTGCTTCTGGGAGCAGAGCTAGTAACTGGAGCAGGCCAGTGAAGGATGGCCTTGGACATGACTGGGGATTGGGTGGGGTCTGTATCTAGCAGGGCTCATCACAGACCTGCTGCTGGGGCTGCGGCTGTTCTTCAGTTGCTGTGCCTGCCCTGACTTCAGGGTTACCCAGCAACCCTCCTGAAGGGAAGATCTTTAAGTATTTTCTGAATCATCTTCTGAAGTCTTCAAATAGTCTTTGGTCCAATTTAGAATCCAGAAGCAGGGTGTGCCAAGTTTGAATAAGTTCCCCCAACAGCATACCAAGAGAGACAGCAGCAGCTATTAACTTTCTCTACACAGCTATATTGACAGGCACTGTTAGCAATGTTGGACACAGACTGAAATAAAAAGGAAGAAACCTCGAGAAGACTTTCTGGAGGCTAACCTTCAAGTGGAGACCTGAAAGAGAGTATAAGTTAGAATTGTCATTAGAATCTAACACAAAGCTGTTAGCTGAAGAGATGGGGGAAAAGGGACACAGCCTCAGCAAAGGTCCGGAGACCCTGAGAGAACTCTACTTTTGAGGCTAAAGAGCATGGAGCAGAGGGTATGTGGTTAGAGGTGGTTGGAGGGAAGTACTTGGTAGTCAGAGAGAAGGCTAGAGGCTAGCAAACAGAAAAGCCCTTAAACATTTTAGATTTTATCCTAAGGGCAGAAGAGACAGTTTTAAAAGATCCTGGGTGGGTGGAGACTGTGACATGATCATATTCAGAAAGCTCTCTCTTTCTGCAGTGTGGATTGGAGGGGGAGCAATCAGGAGGCAGGAGCAGCCTTTGGAGGCGGGTGTAGGAATCCAGACTAGGTAGTACAATAGTTTGGAGAGAAGAGTGGGATATTTAGATACCTTCTTCAGACACAGAATTTGTGATTGAACATGAGGAGAGACGAGAAGACATGGATGAGGTTTTTCTTTCATGATGGTGACCAAGTATGGTAGAGGTCTATAGAGTGCAAGGTCCTGGGAGAGCCACTGCTGAATGCTCTTTCAGCTTAGAGACTTTGTACTTATGTTCCAGCCACTCTTCTTTTAATTGTTCCTTTCACCCATCAGGAAGCAAAGCTTCAGTGTGCTCCCAGATAGATACATATTTTCTTTGCATTTTCTATGGCCCCAAGGCAAGGGTTTGTTGTTTTATTTTATTTTTATTTTTTTTAATTTTATTGAGGTCATAATAGTTTATAACATTGTGAAATTTCAGTTGTACATTATTATTTGTCAGTCATCATGTATATGTACCCCTTTATCCCTTATGCCCACCCCCAACCTCCTTCCCCTCTGGTAAACACTAATCTGTTCTCTTTGTCCATATATCTGTTTATCTTCCACATATGAGTGAAATCATGCGGTGTTTGTCTTTCTCTGTCTGGCTTATTTGGCTTAACATAATACCCTCAAGGTCCACCCATGTTGTTGCAAAGGACGATTTTGTCTTTTCGGTGGCTGAGTAGTATTCCATTTTGTGTGTATATGTGTGTGTGTGTGTGTGTGTGTGGATAGATAGATAGATAGATAGATAGATGTACATATATACGTACCACATCTTTTTTATCCATTCCTCAGTCGATGGGCACTTAGGTTGCTTCCACATCTTGACTATTGTGAGTAATGCTGCAATGAACATAGGGGTGCATAAGTCTCTTTGAATTGTTGATTTCAAGTTCTTTGGATAAATACCTAGTAGTGGGATAGCTGGGTCGTATGGTATTTCAATTTTTAATTTTTTGAGAAATCTCCATACTGTTTTCCATAGTGGGTGCACCAGTTTGCATTCCCACTAGCAGTGTATGAGGGTTCCCCTTTCTCCACATCCTTTCCAACATTTGTTCTTTTTCATCTTGGTAATTATAGCCGTTCTAACAGGTGTAAGGTGATATCTCATTGTGGTTTTGATTTGCATTTCCCTAATGATTAGTGATGTTGAACATCTTTTTATGTGCCTGTTGGCCATCTGTATATCTTCTTTGGAAAAATGTCTGTTCATATCCTCTGCCCATTTTTTGACTGGGTTGTTTGTTTTTTTGCTGTTGCATCATGTGAGTTCTTTATATATTTTGGAGATTAACTCCTTGTTAGATATATGATTTGCAAATATTTTCTCCCAGCTGGTGGGTTGTCTTTCCGTTTTGTTCCTGGTTTCCTTTGCCTTGCGGAAGCTCTTTAGTCTGATGAAGTCCCATTTGTTTATTTTTTCTTTTGTTTCCCTTGTCCAAGTAGGCATCGTATTCGAAAAGATCCTTCTAAGACTGATGTCAAACAGTGTACTGCCTATATTTTCTTCTAGGAGTTTTTTTTCTTCTTCTTCCATTGATATCACAATAGTTTGTAACATTGTGAAATTTTAGTTGTACATTGTTTGTCAGTCACCATATAAATGTGTCCCTTCACTCCTTGTGCCCACCCCCTGACCCCCTTTCCCCTGGTAACCACTAAACTGTTCTCTCTGTCTGTATGTTAGTTTATCTTCCACATATGAGTGAAACCATGTGGTGTTTGTCTTTCTCTGTCTGGCTTATTTTGCTTAACATAATGTCCTCAAGGTCCATCCATGTTGTTGCAAATGGGACAATTTTGTCTTTTTTATGGCTGAGTAGTATTCCATTGTATATGTATACCACATCTTCTTTATCCATTCATCAGTCAAGGGGCACTTGGGTTGCTTCCACTTCTTGGCTATAGTGAATAATGCTGCAATGAACATAGGGGTGCATAAGCCTCTTTGGATTGTTGGTTTCAGGATCTTTGGGTAAATACCCAGTAGTGGGATAACTGGATCATAAGGTATTTCTATTTTTAATTTTTTGAGGAATTTCCATACTGTTTTCCATAGAGGCTGCACCAGTTTGCATTCCCACCAGCAGTGAATTAGGGTTCCCGTTTCTCCACAATCGCTCCAGCATTTGTTATTTTGTCTTGGTGATTATAGCCATTCTAATGGGTGTAAGGTGATATCTTAATGTAGTTTTGAGTTGCATTTCCCTAATGATTAGTGATGTGAACATCTTGTCCTGTGCCTATTGGCCATCTGTATATTTTCCTTGGAAAAAAGTCTATTCATATCCTCTGCCCATTGTTTGATTGGGTTGTTTGGTTTTTTTGTTGTTCAGTTGTTTGTGTTCTTTATATATTATGGAGAGTAACCCCTTGTCAGATATATGCTTTGCAAATAGTTTCTCCCAGCTACTGGGTTGTCTATTCATTTTGATCCTGGTTTCATTTGCCTTGCAGAAGCTCTTTAATCTGATGGAGTCCCACTTGTTTATGTTTTCTTTTGTTTCCCTTGTCTGAGTAGGCATGGAATTTGAAAAGTTCCCTGCATGACTGATGTCAAAGAGTGCACTGCCGATGTTTTCTTACAGGAGTTTTATAGTTTCAGGTCTTACTTTCAAGTCTTTGATCCATTTTGTGTTAATTTTTGTGTATGGTGAAAGATAATGGTCTACTTTCATTCTTTTGCATATGGCAGTCCAGTTTTCCCAGCACCATTTATTAGAGAGACCTTCCTTTCTCCATTGTATGTTCTTAGCTCCTTTGTTGAAGATTAGCTGTCTGTAGATGTGTGGTTTTATTTCTGGGCTTTCAATTCTGTTCCATTGATCTGTGTGTCTGTTTTTTACCAGTACCATGCTGTTTTGATTACTATAGCTTTATAGTATATTTTGAAATCAGGGATTGTGATGCCTCCAGCTTTGTTCTTTTTTTCAGGATTGCTTTAGCTATTCGGGCTCTTTTGTTGCCCCATACGAATTTCAGTATTTTTTGTTCTATTTCCGTGAAGGATGACATTGGGATTCTGATGGGGATTGCATTGAATTTGTAGATTGCTTTAGGTAGAATGGACATTTTAACTATATTTATTCTTCCAATCCATGTGCATGGAATATTTTTCCATTTCTTTATGTCTTCCTCGATTTCTTTCAATAGTGTCTTATAGTTTTCATTGTATAGGTCTTTTACCTCCTTGGTTAAATTTATTCCCAGATATTTTATTCTTTTTGTTGCAATTGTAAATGGGATTGTCTTTTTGAGTTCTCTTTCTGTTGGTTCATCGTTAGTGTATAGAAATGCAATTGATTTTTGTAAGTTGATTTTATACCCTGCCACTTGACTGTAGTTGTTGATTATATCTAGTAGTTTTCCAATGGAATTTTTTGGGTTTTCTATGTATAAGATCATGTCGTCTGCAAACAGTGAGAGTTTTACTTCTACATTGCCTATTTGGAGTCCTTTTATTCCTTTTTCTTGCCTAATTGCTCTGGCCAGAACTTCCAGTACTATGTTGAATAAGAGCGGTGAGAGTGGGCACCCTTGTCTTGTTGCTGTCCTCAAAGGGATGGCTTTCAGTTTTTCCCCGTTGAGTAGGATGTTTGCTGTAGGTTTGTCATATATGGCCCTTATTATGTTGAGGTACTTTCCTTCTATACCCATTTTGTTGAGAGTTTTTATCATAAATGGATGCTGGATCTTGTCGAATGCCTTCTCTGCATCGATTGAGATGATCATGTGGTTTTTATTCTTCATTTTGTTAATGTGGTGTATTACGTTGATTGATTTGCGGATGTTGAACCATCCCTGTGCCCCTGGTATAGATCCCACTTGATCATGGTCTATGATCTTTTTGATGTATTGCTGTATTCGGTTTGCCAATATTTTGTTGAGGATTTTTGCGTCTATGTTCATCAGTGATATTGCCCTGTAGTTTTCCTTCTTTGTATTGTCCTTGTCTGGCTTTGGTATCAGGATGATGTTGGCCTCATAGAATGTGTTAGGAAGTATTCCATCTTTCTCTATTTTTTGGAATAGTTTGAGAAGCATAGGTGCTAAATCTTCTTTGAATGTTTGATAAAATTCTCCAGGGAAGCCATCTGGTCCTGGGCTTTTATTTTTTGGGAGGTTTTTGATTACTGTTTCAATCTCTTCACTTGTGATTGGTCTGTTCAGATTCTCTATTTCTTCTTGATTCAGTTTTGGGAGGTTGTACGCTTCTAAGACTTTGTCCATTTCCCTTAGGTTGTCCAATTTGTTTGCATAAAGTTTTTCATAGTTTTCCCTAATAATCCCTTGTATTTATGTGGTATCTGTTGTCATTTCTCCTCTTTCATTCCTAATTTTATTTATTTGAGTCTTCTCCCTTTTTTTCTTAGTGAGTCTGGCTAAGGGTTTGTCAATTTTATTTATCTTCTCAAAGAACCAGCTCTTTGTTTCATTGATCCTTTCTATTGTTTTTTTGGTTTCAATTTCATTTATTTCTGCTCTGATTTTTATTATTTCCCTCCTTCTGCTTATTCGGGGCTTTGTCTGTTCTTCTTTTTCTAATTCTGTTAGGTGCAGTTTAAGGTTATTTATTTGCGATTTTTCTTGTTTGTTAAGGTGAGCTTGTATTGCTATGAATTTCCCTCTCAGGACCGCTTTTGCTGCATCCCATATGAGTTGGTATGGTGTATTTTCCTTTTCATTTGTCTCCAGATAGCTTTTGATTTCTCCTTTAATTTCATCAACGACCCATTGGTTGTTCAGTAGCATGTTGTTTAGTCTCCACATCTTTGTCCCTTTCCTAGTTTTTTCCTTGCAGTTGATTTCAAGTTTCACAGTGTTATGATCAGAAAAGATGCTTGTAATGATTTCAATCTTCTTAAATTTATAGAGGTTTGCCTTGTTTCCTAATATATGGTCTATCCTTGAGAATGTTCCATGTGCTCTTGAGAAGAATGTGTACTCTGCTTTTTTTGGGTGGAGTGCTCTGTATATATCTATTAAGTCCTGCGTCTAGTTTTTCGTTTAAGTCCATTATTTCCTTATTGACTTTTTGTCTGGATGATCTATCCATTGATGTAAGGGGGGTGTTAAGATCCCCTACTATTATTGTGTTATTGTTAATATCTCCTTTAAGGTTTTTTTAGCAGTTGTTTTATGTACTTTGGTGCTCCGTATGTTGTTTAGTTTTTACGTCTTTTATCACTTTCCCCGTTTTTTTTCTTGTAGTTGATTTCTAGTTTCATAGCATTATGGTTGGAGAAGATGCTTGTTATCATTTCAGTCTTCTTAAATCTATGGAGTCTCGCCTTGTTTCCCAACATATGGTCTATCCTTGAGAATGTTCCATGCGAGCTTGAGAAGAATGTGTAATCTGCTGTGTTTGGATGGAGTGCTCTATATATATCTATTATGTCCATCTGCTCTAGTTTTTCATTTAAGTCCAGTAGTTTCTTATTGACTTTCTGTCTGGATGATCTATCCATTGATGTGAGTGGGATGTTAAGATCCCCTACTATTATAGTGTTGTTGTTAATATCTCCTTTTAGGTTTGTTAATAGTTGCTTTATGTACTTTGGTGCTCCTGTGTTGGGTGCATATATATTTACAAGTGATATGTCTTCTTGGTGAAGTGTCCGTTTTATCATTATATATTACCCCCCTTTGTCTCTCATTACCTGTTTTATCTTGATAAAACAAGTATGTTATTTGATATAAGTATGGAAACCCCTGCTTTCTTTTGTTTGCCATTAGCTAGGAGTATTGTCTTCCATTCTTTCACTCTGAGCCTGTGTTTGTCTTTAGAACTGAGATGTGTTTCCTGGAGACAGCATATTGTTGGATTTTGTTTTTTAATCCATCCTGCCACTCTGTGTCTTTTGATTGGAGAATTACATCCATTTACATTTAGAGTGATTATCGATATATGAGGGCTTAATTTTGCTATTTTATTGCTCATTTTCTGGTTTTTTGCATTTCCTTTGTTTCTTGTCCTGTGTGTTTCGGACTGCCAATTCACTTTGGTAGTTCTCTATGATGGTTTTCTTAGTTTTCTGTTCCTTTATAGTATGTGTCTCTGTTCTGATTATTTGTTTAGTGGTTACCATGAGGTTTGTATAAAAACCTCATAGATGAAATAGTCCAGTTTCTGATGGCCTCTTATTTCCTTAGACTAAGTCGATTCCATCCCTTCCTCTTTCCCTTCTAAGTTATTGTTACAACTTATTCCATCTTGTGTTGTGAGTTTGTGTTTAACGTGATGAGGTTATATTTATTTTTGGTGTTTTCCTTCCCTTAATCTTTGCTGTTATAATTGTTTGCTAACCTATTCTGCAATTTAGAGAGCTGCAATTTATCTGATTTTGTCTACCTATTTTCTCCTTGCTCAAAGCTTTGTATCCCCTTTCTCTCTTTTCTTTTTTTCAGGCATGAGGACCTTCTTGAGCATTTCTTATAGTGGGGGTCTTGTGACAATGAACTCCTTTAGCTTTTGTTTGTCTGGGATGTTTTTGATTTCTCCATCATATCTGAAGGATATTTTCACTGGATAGAGTATTCCTGGCTGAAAGTTTTTGTCTTTCAGAATTTTGAATATATTATTCTGCTCTCTCCTAGCCTGTAAAGTTTCTGTGGGGAAATCGGCTTAGAGCCCGATAGGACTTTCCTTTGTACGTTTTTGTTTTTTCTTGCTGCCCTTAATAGTTTTTCTTTATCATTGACTTTTGCCAGCTTTACTGTTATATGCCTTGGAGAGGACCTTTTCATGTTGATATATTTAGGAGATCTATTGATTTCATTCACTTGTATTTCCAGCTCTTTCCCCAGGTTTGGGCAGTTCTCAGCTATTGTTTCATTGAACAAGCTCTCTGCTCCTTTCTACCTCTCTTCTCCCTCTGGAATATCTATAATCCTTATGTTGCATTTCCTGATTGAGTCAAATATTTCTCAGAGGATTTCTTCATTTCTTTTTAGTCTTAATTCTCTCTCCTTCTCCATTTGGAGCATTTCTGCATTCCTGTCCTCAATATTGCTAATTCTTTCCTCCCTATTGTCAGCTCTGTTCATTAAAGATTCCAGATTTTTCTTTATCTCCTCCATTGTGTTTTTCATCTCCAACATTTCTGATTGGTTTTCTTTATAGTTTCAATCTCTTTTGTGAAGAAATTCTTGATTTCATTGAATTGTCTATCTGTATTTTCTTGTAGTTCATTGAGTTTTTTTATGATAGCTATTTTGAATTCTCTGTCATTTAGTTTATAAATTTCTGTGTCTTCAGGATTGATTTCTGGGTGCTTGTCGTTTTCCTTCTGGTGTGGAGATTTAATATATTTTTGCATAGTGCTTGAAGGTGTGGGCTTATTTTTCCTCATTCTGAAGATATCTGGTTGCAGATTCCACCTGCCACCACTTGGTGGGGGTCAAGAGCTGTGTATTCTGAGCCCACTGTGATCCACGGGCACTCTGGCCAACTGGCTGTGCTTGTTCTCCAGGCAGGGGGAGGGGCTCTTTCTTTTGCCTACCCGATCCTGGGGGTGTCTCCTTCTTCCCTGGTTATCTGCTCTCCTGGGGTGCTAGCTTGATGAAGACACCCCCACAACAGTTCAGTCCCCTCCATATGAGAATTTCCCACAGGCTGTGATAGAACTTGGAGAGTGATGGTTTTCCTGTGGAGGGCCGCCCCCCCCCCCCAGCTGTTTGGTCCTGGTCCCAGGGTCACTGTCCTTGGGGAAGGAGAAGAGTTCTCCTTACCTCCTTCCACTTCCTCCATGGGTACCAGCACCTCCACCCTCAGATGTAAGGCTGTGTGGGTCTCTCAGATGTCTTTTGTGTTGTGTGAGTGTCCTCTGTTGGTATTTGAGTGTCCTCTTTGTTGTATCTTGTGGGGGAGAGTCTCAGGGGGAAAGCTCACTCTGCCATGATGCTGACATCACTCCCTTCTAGGAGTTTTATGGTTTCAGGTCTTACCTTCAAGTCTTTGATCCATTTTGAGTTAATTTTTGTGTATGGTGAAAGATAATGGTCTACTTTCATTCTTTTGCATGTGGCGCTTTCCCAGCGCCATTTATTGAAGAGACTTTCCTTTCTCCATTGTATGTTCTTAGATCCTTTGTCAAAGATAAGCTGCCCATGGTTTTATTTCTGGGCTTTCACTTCTGTTCCATAGGTCTGTGTGTCTGTTTTTGTACCAGTACCATGCTGTTTTGATTACTATCTCTTTGTAGTATATTTTGAAGTCAGGGATTGTGATGCCTCCAGCTTTGTTCTTTCTTCTCAGGATTTCTTTAGCTGTTCAGGGTCTTTTGTTGCCCTATATGAATTTTAGAATTCTTTGTTCTATTTCTGTGAAGAATGTCATTGGTGGTGTTTTGTTTTTATTTATTTATTCATTTATTCACTTATTTTTTTGGTGAGGAAGATTAGCCCTGAGCTAACATCTGTTGCCAATCCTCCTCTTTTTGCTGAGAAAGATTGGTCCTGAGCTAACATCTGTGCCCATCTTCCTCCATTTTATATGTGGGACACCTTCCCCAGCATGGCTTGATAAGAATTGTGTAAGTCTGCGCCTGGGATCCGAACCTGCGAACCCCAGGCTGCTGAAGCAGAGCATGCGAACTTAACCACTGTGCCACCGGGCTAGCTCCAAGTGTGGTTTTATTTTTAATATGGTCAATCAGAAAGGGCTTTACCTGTCTTTCTCTGACCAGAGTTTACTCTTCAGCCTTTTGCATTCATAGAGTTAACATTTAAGGTTTCAACTAATGAGACAATTGAGAAGGTGTTTGACATGGAAATTTATTATTTTGCTAAGGTGTGCCTTTAAATGATTCTCTCTTTAGGCTGGGATATGGGAACTGATCATGTGCCCTGCCCGTCACAGTATCTGCTCCTCAACCTACCCTTTTCTTTGCTCTCAAATCAGAAATTCTTATCATCATTAAGAGTCTGAAGGGATCATTTAAATGTTTCAGTTATACGTGAAGTGAATGCATTTTGTGGAGGAAGTTATGTGCTGTAGCACTATTCTCTACATTTTAGGATTTTGCAAAGGTATTTTACTTCTCTCTTGCCACCTGTGCTTTCCCAGCATAATGTCTACTGCAAAGACTGATGCTCTGCTTGTGAAACCCCAGTCTTTGTTCACAGCCCTTTCTCAACTACTGAATCCTTCTGGGAATTTTGTTGTTTTATTATTTTGTGGTTTGTAGCCTAAGTGCTTCAGAGTGTCCATCAGTAGAAAGGAAAAGTAAACTGATCCTCACCTTCCCCCCCCACCCCCGCTCCCAGGCAGGTTACTACCATGCGTTTGTTTGTCCATGAACTGGTTTTACTGTCTTCTACTCTCTTAGGTTAACAGACACAACAGTAACACATTTCGGAGGATTATCACCTTAGTGTGTGTACCCAAGTATTCTCTCAAATAAAAGAAGCAGAATGAGCTCTTGGTGTTTTTCTTTGCCCATTCCCTCTTAAAAGGGACAGCACTTGTGCCCTTTTAGTTTCCTCTTGCTTATTGTGGACACCCTTACATGGGGCCCTAGTGGAGTTTGTATTTTACAAAGAGATTTATATATTATTCTGTGCCTTTGCCATCATTTAAAATGGATTTCCACGTGGGAGAATGGGTGTGATTCAAACAGCAATGTGGGGCTTTACCTGCCTAAGCTCCAGAGGAAAGGGCCACAGTCCCCCAAGGCTACAAACAGGCTTGTTCTCTTCATTCTTCTTTTAAAATCTCCACTTTGGGGATACAGAGATCCTGTTTGCTCCTCTAACTCGCAGCTCTCAGGCTCAATCCTTGAAAGAGGCTGCCAATTGGAGGCCCTTGAACCAGCTCCAATCCCAACATCTCTCTCTAGTTATATAACATCAAGCAGTTGCAGTGTCCAGAAGCTCTTTATTCCTTCTAGTGTGGATGGCAGGTGAAGGGAGCACTGGCCCTTTAGTGATTCTGAAGTTTCCAGGAATAATTTGCTTGAGTCTTTAATTCTACTTTTTATTTCTCCCATGTGTGGATCACCCATACTTTGGGAAACAAGCAAGAAAACATTCCATCTCCTTTGTCTTCCCATTCAGATCCCTAACCCATTCCTTTTTTAAAAACCTTTACTAGAGAGATGAGAGATCTTTGGAGGTAAAATTGGGAGAGGAACTCTTGAGGAAAGAGTGGACAGCTTATTGTCACTTGAGGCCTTTGGCAGAGTCTGGAAGGAAGGGCTCTCCCCACAGGAAGCTGGCTGCAGGTCAGCAGGTGCCATGGTCACCAGGTGCCTTGGGTCATGTGTTGCTCTTGGATGAGCTGTGGCCATTTCCAGATAGGATTTGGCTATTTCTTCACCTTCTGCTCCATTGACAGTGAGGTTTCCCTTCCTTAATGTGTAGTGATGGCTAGGTATGGGATTGCCTCTGGAATTCTGAGGGATGGAAGGAATTGGGGAAATGAAGCTTAGTTTGTGATTTGGCATTCATGTTTGGTGTAAAGACTGTGGCTAAGGAGAGACAAAATTAGTGGATGTTTTCTCATGGCTGATGTATAATAAAGTTGAGTGGTTGGAGAAGGTGGAGGAATACTTTCCCAGCTCAAATTTGAATCAGCTCAAATTTCTGAAGTAATGATGTCAGTTTTGGCTATTAGAGGTGATGATGTTTTTCATATTTGTAAATGTTCTTTATTATATTCTGGATATGCTAATGCTTTGTTATTTATACAGTTATTGTTTATGTTATTTATAAAATATGTATATACACACACTGTACTGTCTGCAGCATAGGGCTAGAATTTCAAATGAGTTGAAAAGATGTGTAGTTGTGTTTACAAATGATTGTTTCTTTACTATTTTAGCCTTGATTGTGCTAAAAGTAGTGGTTGTCAACAGAGAGTGATTTTGCCCTGAGGTGACATTTGGCAATGTTTGGAGACATTTTTGGTTGTCACAAATGGGAAGGTGCTATTAGAATCTAGTGGATAGAGGCCTGGGATGCTGCTAAACATCCAACAGTGCACAGGAGAGCCTCCCACAATGAAATGTTATCCCGTCCAAAACGTCAGTAGTGCTGAAGTTGAGAAACTCGTTGCAGTCTTGGTATCTTTTAAACATGATTTGCAGTTGTTCCTCTCCCCTATAAGAGCTAAGTGAGAAAGCTGGCCATTTCTTTTCTTCATGTCTTACCTTGTTTCATGAGTTAGTCAGAATGGTATCGGTCTCCTTGCTCTCAGATCTCATTTTTAAAGATGTGTTTAATTTAGAATCCACTAATGCTTTTTAGTATTAATGCTATGCAGAATTATTTCTTCCTAAGGAACAACTATGATGAGATTTTTTTTTTCCCTCAAACTAGCTTTTGTGACTATTTTGAAGGTAGATCACATTTTGGTTTGCATGAGTTTTTAACTTTTTTAGGCCTATTGGCAAATATATTGGCTTTCCATGACATTTATAGAGTCAGGGAAAGCTTGGTCCACAGAGAACATCAATGGGTGCTTGAAGATGATAAATAAACATATTGAATATGATATGATATACTTCAGTGGACTTTTTATTCATATATGTTTTTCTCTATTGACATTTTTTATAAAAACAAGCTCATTAAAAAAAATTCAACAGACTTTTATTGAGTATCTGTTATGTGGCAGGCATTTCTGTTAGATTTTAGAGATAACAGTGGTGAAGGAGATGGACAGAATTCCTGCCCTCAAGGAGCTACGTTCTGGAAGGAGAGATGGATGGGATGATAAGTGTTGAATCAAATTACTAAAATAACTTCAGATCTTGATAGGAACTGTGTAGACAATAAAGGAAGAGAATGAGCCCCAGGGATAGGGAGGAAGGGCCTATTTTAGCCAGAGTAGTGGTGGCGGTGGCGGTGGTGGTGGTGGGGCTCTCTGAGGATGTAGCAGTTATGTTTTTCTTTTCAAAGAATCAACTTTTGGTTTTGTTTTTGCCTTAAAGTAGTTTTTCTCTATTTGATTAATCTGCTCTTATCTTTATTAATTTCTTCCCACTACTTTCTTTGGGTTTAATTTCCTCTTCTTTTTCTAATTTTGTAAGAAGAAAATTTAGATAATTGATTTTCACTCTTTATTATTTTTGACATATTAATTTAAGGCTATGAATTTCCCTTTAAGCATAACTTTAGCAATGTCACAAATTTTTAAAGAATAAGTGGTTTTTTGTTTTTTTGGTGAGGAAGATTGGCCCTGAGCTACATTTGCTGCCAATCTCCCTCTTTTTCCTTGAGGAAGATTGTCCCTGAGCTAACATCTGTGCCATTCTTCTCCTATTTTGTATGTGGGACACCACCACAGCATGGCTTGATGAGTGGTATGTAGGTCTGCTCCCAGGATCCAAACACACAAACCTGCGACGCCAAAGCAAAGCGCATGAACTTAACCACTATGCCACTGGGCCAGCCCTCAATGTGATTATATAACTCACATACAGTAAAATTTACATCTTTCACATGTACAGGTCAATGACTGTTGACAAATGTATACACCCATGTAATCACCATCCTAATCAAGATATAGAAAATATCTGTTTCCCCAGAAAGTTCTCTCATGGCCCTTTGTAGTCAATTTTCAGGCAACAACTGAACTGACTTCTGTTATTATAGATTAGCTTTGCCTGTTCTAGAATTTCATATAAATGGTGTTATACAATACATATTCATATTCTTTTGTGTTTGACCTCTTGCTGAGCATACTGTCTGTGAGATTCTTCTGTGTTTTTCATGTGTTCATAGTTGTTCCTTTTGATTGCTGAGTAGTATTCTAATTGCCTGAATATACTACAACTTGTTTATCCGTTCACCTATCGATGGACATTTAATCTTTGGAATAAAGCTACTCTGAACATTCCTGTAAAGTTGATTTGTTGTATTTTTTTAAAATTAGAGATATGATTTCATTTCTCTTGGATAAAATACTTAGAAGTGAATTGCTGGGTCATATGGGTGGTGTATGTTTAACTTTATAAGAAACTGCCAAAATGTTTTCCAAAGTGATTGCACTACTTTCCACTCCTGCCAGCAGTGCATGAGAGTTCCAGGTGCCCCACATCTTTGTCAGCACTTGGTATCTTCAGTCTTATTAATTTTAGCCATTCTAGTGGGTGTCAGGTGGTATCTGACTATAGTTTAAATTTGCATTTCCCTAATGATATTGAGCATCTTTTCACATGTTCATTGGCCTTATGTATATGTCTTTTTGTGAAGTATCTGTTCCTCCCCTTTTGTTCTTCTTTATTGGGTTGTTTGTCATCTTATTGAGTTGTAAGAGTTTTTAAAAATATAGTCTAAATATAAGTCTTTTGCTAATGTTTTCCATAAGACTGTGACTTGACTTTTCTTTTTTTTAAGGGTCCCTTTTGAAGAGCAGAAGTTTTTAATTTTGATAAGGCACACTTTATCAGTTTTTTCTCTTGTGGTTCCAGCTTTTTGTGTTCTGCTCAAAAAATATTTGCCTACTCCAATGTCACAAATATTTTCTGTCTTTTACTAGAAGTTTTATAGTTTAAGTTTTTACATTTAGGTCCTTGATCTATTTTGAATTATTGTTTGTATATGACGTGGATTGAGGTGAAGATTGAGTTTCATTGTTTTTCTGTAAAGATATCTATTGCAAATGGTGTGTTGAAAAGATTATCTTTCTCCATTGAATTACTTTGGTGCCTTTGTAAAGAATCAATTGAGGGGCCGCCCGGTGGCGCAGCGGTTTAGTCCGCGCTTGGCAGCCCGGGGTTTGCGAGTTCGGATCCCGGGCGCCCGCCGATGCACTGCCTGTCAGCCATGCCGTGGTGGCGTCCCATATAAAGTGGAGGAAGATGGGCACGGATGTTAGCCCAGGGCCAGTCTTCCTCAGCAAAAAGGGGAGGATTGGCAACAGATGTTAGCTCAGGGCTGGTCTTCCCCACAAAAAAAAAAAAAAAAAAGAATCAATTGACCATAAATGTGTGGTCTAATTCTTGATTCTATTCTGTTAATCACTATGTCTATCCTTATGCAAAACCATAATTACTGTAGTTGAATCAGGTAGTGCAAGAATTCCAACTTTGTTGTTCTTTTTAAAAATTCTCTTGATTATTCTAGGACCTTTGCATTTTCATAAAAATTTTAGACTCAGCTTGTTAATTTCCATTGCAGTCAGATAGTTGCCACGGCTAAAATAGCAAACCAGGTTGAAGCTACATTGTTTTTTATGATCTAGCCTTGGAAATTACACAGTGTCACTTCTGTCTTATTCTTTTGGTTATAAGCAAGTCATAAGCCCACCCAGATCCAAGAGAAAGAAATTAGATCTATTTCTCAATAGGAGGAGTGTCAAGATTATACTGTAGAAAAGCATGTGGGATAGAAGATATTGTTGCATTCATCTTTGAAAAAAACAGTCTGGCACATTTCACCCTCTGGCCACGTAATTAACATTTCTACCACATGCAAAATACACTGCCCCCTCTCCTTAAGACTCCTAGAGTCTCATCACATTATAGCATCAGCTCAAATTCCAAGATCTTGTCATCTAACTCAGATCCATGTGTGGATATGGCTTTCAGGTGTAGTTTCTTGAGTTCACTTTCTAAGTACATTTTTTCTTATCTGAAGACTTTTATGACTAAAGAGACAAGTTACCTGCCTCTCCACCAACGTAAGATATTGGTACAGGGATAAGATAGACACTCTTATTCAAAAGGTGGGGCAGGGGATGGGGGAAAAGAGAAGGGAATGAGAGGCACACAGCAGTGATTCATCAGAACTCAGTATTACTCACTGGGAACTCAATATTTCTCCAGAGCTTTTGGCTTTATCCTCTGGACTCTTAGTTCTGCCCTCTGAATAATCCTTCTATTTCACAAAAAGTAGCCTGGATTACAGTTGAATCTCAGCCTGCTGACTGTCCCTAGAAGTTTGAGAGTCCAAACCCTTTTTTCACTTTGTATTGTCTCTATCTCTTTCAGTTCAGGCTCATACAATTCCTTTATAACCTTATGTATCAGTATAAAATCCACTTCGTTAGACAAAAGCCACACCCACAAATCTCTTTGAGATAGGAGGGTGCTATGGGACAGTATTCTAAGATTTTTCTAAGTTCTGTTGTTTAACAGAGATCTTTTAGGCATGACTTTAAGATCTTTATGAGGCCTTTTGTCTGTTTGAAAAGGTCTATAAGCACTACCTTAAATATTTTTGAGATTATAACAAAGGATCTTAGGTCTACCCTGGATTTGAGCTCTGTTTTCCATGTTGCTGTAGATGACAGAGTTGCTAAACTTTCTGTGTCTCCTTTCCTTTAGCTTCCTGTAACATTTTCCTTTAAGCCTTCATCAATAATTTCCTTGAGGCCCTTAAGGCTTTCACTACCAGTCTCCTCATGGCCCTTCCAGCTTCCACTTACAACTTGATCCCAAACACAATGCCATGGTTTAATTTTTTATTGTGGCAGCACACCAGGTATCTGTTTCAGCTATTATTATTGTCATAAGTCTCCCCAAAACGTAGTGATTTAAAACAATAACACATTTTATTATTTCTCATGGTTACTGTGGGTAAGCTACTCAGGAAGGGCTTGGCTGACAGTCTAACATCTAGACCACATAGATTTCTCCTGATTGAATTTTTCTTGACTATGGATCATATTTTCTTGTTTCTTTGCATTTCTGGTGATTTTTGATTAAATAATGGTCTTTTTGCATGATACATTCTAGAGACTCCGCATTCTGTTATCTTGCTCTCAAGAGTGTTCTTTCTAATTTTAGCAAGCAGCTCAATTACTGATTGATCATTTTGAACTTGTGAAGCCTTGGTTTTATGCTTTTTAGTACCAATCTGTGAAAATCCCAGATGTTTGCCAAACCTTATTTGGCAGGACTCAATCTCTAAATTCTATCCCCCTGCAGATCTTGTTAGGGCTTGGTTTTAGGCTTTGTTAGGGAGGATCTAATATAGGTCTTACTCTAGAGTGTGGTTCTTACTCCTAGGGACAGCCTTTCTGTTGTCTCAGCTGGATGGTAGGTTAATGGTTAATAAGATGTTAATGAAATCTTTCCACTCTGGTAGGTCTGGAACTCCCAAATTCTCCTGGCACTGCTTTTCCCCTAGCACTGCTAAGACTTGTAGTATCTCCATTCTGCTCTCAACCTAGTAACTGCTGCTATCTGGTAAGCCTAGGGTGGTCTCACCTGTGCATATACAGCCAATCCTATAGTCGTAGACTCATGGAGTCCTTCACTTAGACTTCTGGAGTCCCCTTCTTTGCATAATTCTCTTCTCTCCAATGCCCTCCCCCCAAATTTCAGCCACTTAAGCTGCCCCAAACTCTGATCTCTACCTCCTCAGCTTAGTGGTGCTTTACTTGGGCTCCAGCTGTTATGCTGCAGTGGGAAATTGTCCCCAGGCAGAATGCTGGATGATCGTGGACTCATCTCATGTTGTTGTTAGTACCCTCGAATTGATTCCCACTCCTACAGCAGAGTGGAACCCTGCCCAATCTTGTGCCATCCTCTCACCTTTTCGTGCTTTATCAGATAGTGCTCCTCTGCTATTCATAGGGTTTTCATGGCCAGTTTTTTCAGAAGTGGGTGCCAGGTCCTTCTTCCTAGTCTGTCTTAGTCTGGAAGCTCTACTGAAACCTGTCCACCATGGGTGACCCTGCTGGTATTTGAAATACCGGTGCCATAGCTTTCAACATCACAGCAACATGCAGTCGCCACAGTATGACAACCGACAGATGGGTGGTTTGGTTCCCTGACTGGGAAATGAACCTGAGCCACAGTGGTGAGAACTTATCTCATGCGTTTCCCCTTTTAAGCATGTGCAGTCTTGCACTGCCTGTTTAACACTGCCTGAAAGTGCCTTCCTCAAATATTTTGTCCAATTTTATCATTGTTTAAATGATAAAATGAGGGAGAGTGTTCCAGTTACTATTATTGCATAATAAATTTATCTTAAAACTTACCAGCTTAAACAGTCATTGTATTATGCTCATGATTTTGTGAGTCAGGAATTCTGGAAGGCAGTGGCTGGGTAAGCTTTCACTTGGGCTTTCTCAGGCAGTTGCAGTTATCTGAAGGCTTGACTAGGCTAGACATCCAAATTTACTCACATGGCTGACAGTTGATCCTGCTTGTTGATGGAGAACTCGGCTGACTGTCTCCTGGAGTGCCTACATGCAGTAAGTCCATGTGGCCTGGGCCTTCATACAGCATGGCAGCTTCAGAGTAGTCAGACTTTTTACATGGTGGCTGAGGGCTCAAAATGCAGTGTCCCAGATCACAAGGCAGATTTTGCATTGACTTTTATGACCTAGTCTCAGAGGTTGCATGGTGTCACTTCTGCTCTACTCTTTTGGGTTAAGCAGTCATGAGTTCACCCAGGCTCAAGTGGGGGCTGGGAGATCATAGTCTATAAGCTGGGTCATAGTCTATAAGTCTTTATCTAATACTGGCACACCCCTGCTTTTAGTGCGCTGCCATCCCATGAGTTAACAATTGAGAGCCAGGTGTTCACTGGGCCCATTTGCTCTGGTGGGTCCTAAATACGAATCCTTGTCTTCTCTGCACCTTGAGATTGCAGAAAGATCTGCTCTTCTTTTCAGTGGCTTTCTGCTTAGCTTCTTAGCCTCCCGTCTCATTCAGTTTTAGGATGAAGTAAATGACTTGAACAGAAAATGAGCTGAGTGTTTGACTCAGTTCTGCCTTTCCCTTCTCACCAGGATCTTGGCTCCTTGTGTCTCCAATTTTTGTCTTTTTAGCTCCATGAAATTGTCAAAAATTCTTCTGGTTTCTTTGCCTCTTAGTAACAGCCTTCGTTTGCGTGACTTAGATTCTCAGCTTCTTGCCCCAGCACCCAGACTTGGCAAAAGAGGGGAAAAAATGGCTCTAGAATGCTGGCTTACCTCTTCTTAATTTCCTCTTCTCTGGAATCTTGTCCCTCCTGGTTGTCCCAGCATCTCTTCAATGACTTCAAAAGGTTTTTTATTGTTGTTTGTTTTTTTCAATTTGATAACATATTTCTAGCTGTTCTTGGTGCAAGCGTTAGTTTGCCTCAAGCTATTTCATCTTAGCTAGAAGCAGAAGCACCAAGCCAACTTTAAAATATGTATATGTTCTTATTGAGGTATTATTCGTCATTTTAAAGTGTACAGTTTAGTGATTTTTAGTATATTCACAAGGTTATGCAATCATCACCACTGTCTAATTTCAGAACATTTTCTTCAACCCAAAAAGAAGCCCTGTTACCCATAAGCAGTCACTCCCATTACCCTCTCCTCCAGCCCCTGGCAACTACTATTGTACTTTCTGTCTATATAGATTTATCTGTTTTGGGCATTTCTATAAGTGGAATCATATAATATGTGGCTTCCTTTGTCTGACTTCTTTAACTTAGCATAATGAATAAGCCAAGGGCCAGCCCAGTGGCCAAGTGGTTAAGTTTGATGTGCTCCACTTTGGCAGCCTGGGTTTGGTGCCTGGGCCTGGATCTATACCACTTGTCTGTCGGTGGCCATGCTATGGTGGCGGCCCACATGCAAAAAAAAAAAAAAGAAGAAAAAGAGGAAGATTGGAGCAGATGTTAGCTCAGGGCAAATCTTCCTCAGCCAAAAAAAAAAAAGAAGACTAAGCCAAGTGTGTGTATGTGTGTGGGGGGGTAACATATATGTAACATAAAATTTACCATTTTAGCCATTTTTAAGTGTACAATTCAGTGGCATTAAGTTATTTACTTTGTTGTGCAACCATCACCACTATTCATCACCAGAATTTTTTCATCATCTCATACTGAAACTTTATACTCATTAAACAATTACTCCCCATTCTCTCCTCCCCCTAGCCCTTGAGAGCACCATTCTACTTTCTGTCTCTATGATTTTAAGTATGCTAAGTACCTCCTGTAAGTGAAATCATACAGTATTGTCTTTCTGTGACTGGCTTATTTCACTTAGCATAATGTCCTTAAGATTCATCCATGTTGTAGCATGTGTCAGAATTTCCTTCCTTTTTAAGGCTGAGTAATAATCCATTGTATGTATATATCACATTTTGCTCATACTTTTATCTATCTTGGATACTTGGGTTGCTTCCACGTTTTAGCTGTTGTGAATAATGCTGCTATGAACGTGGATGTATAAATATTTCTTTGAGACCCTGCTTTCAGTTCTTTTGAGTATACACCCAGAAGTAGAATGGCTGGATCATATGGTAATCCTATGTTTAATTTTTTGAGGAATTGCCATAGTTTTCTGTAGCTGCTGTACCATTTTACATTCCCACCAACAGTACAAAGGGTTCCAATTTGTTCACATCCTTGCTAACACTTGTTTTTTGTTTTTTTGATAGTAGCCATTCTAATGGGTATGAGGTGGTATGTTATTGTATTGATTTGCATTTCCCTAATGATTAGTGATATTGAGCATCTTTACATGTGGTTATTGGCCATTTGTATATTTTCTTTGGAGAAATGTCTTTTCTTGTCCTTTGCCCGTTTTTGAAGCAGTTTGTTTGTTTTTTGTTGTTGAATTTTAGGAGTTCTCTATATATTCTGGATATTAATCCCTCATCAGATATATGATTTGCAGATATTTTCTCCCATTCCATGGCCTGCCTTTTCACTCTGTTCATAGTGTCTGGTTTTTTTTCTTTTGGTGAGGAAGATTAGCCCTGAGCTAACATCTGTTGCCAATCCTCCTCTTTTTGCTGAGGAAGATTGGTTCTGGGCTAACATCTGTGCCCATCCTCCTCTACTTTATATGTGGGACGCCTGTCACAGCATGGCTTGATAAATGGTGCACAGGTCCACGCCCAGGATCTGAACTTGCAAACCCTGGGCCGCTGAAGCAGAGCACGCAAACTTAACCACTACACTATCGGGCCAGCCCCTGATAGTGTATTTTGATGCACAAAATTTTTAAATTTTCATGAAGTCCAGTTCTTTTTTTCTTTTATTGCCTGTGCCTTTGGTGTCATATCCAGGAAATCATTGCCAAATCCAATGTCATGAAGCTTTTCCCCATTTTCTTCTAAGAGTTTTGTAGTTTTAGGTTTTACATCTAGTTCTTTGATCCATTTTGAGTTAACTTTTGTATATGGTATAAGGTAAGGTTCTAACTTCATTCTTTTGCATGTAGATATCTGGTTTTCCCAGCACCATTTGCTGAAGAGACTGTCCTTTTCCTGTTGATTGGTATTGACACTCTTGTTGAAAATCATTTGACCATATATGTGAGAGTTTATTTCTTGGCTTTCTATTATATTCCATTGGTCTATATGTCTGTCTTTATGTCACTACCACATTACTTTGATTACTGTAGCTTTGTAGTAAGTTTTGAAATCAGGAAGTGTGAGTCTTCCAACTTTCCTCTTTTTCAAAATTGTTTTTGCCTGTTTTTATAAATCAAGTTTTACTGGAACACAGCTATGCTTGTTCACTCATTTGTTTATGTATGGCTGCTTTTGAGCTATGATGACAAAGTTGAATAGTTGCAACAGAGACCTTATGGCCCACAAAACCTAAAGTATTTACTATCTGGTTTTTTACAGAAAAAACGTTTGCCAAACCCTGAATATTAAAACCCTTTGTTCGTTTCCTCAGCTGTAGTGGATTGTACCAGAAATAAGTAGATCAAAAGGAGAAATAATTGGTACAAAGACACTTATGCCACAATAGATGCAAATGAAAAATAAGAAACAGCCCAAATGCCCAGCAAGAGGGGAATGATGAAGCATTCTGTGAGTGTCCATTGATGGATGAATGGATAAAGAAATTTTGGTATGTGTGTGTACAGACACACACACACACACATATACATACATACACACTGGAATATTATATAGTCATAAAAAGAAATAAATCTTGCCATTTGTGGCAACATGGATGGACCTCAAGGGCATTATGCTAAGTGAAATAAGTCAGACAGAGAAAGACAAATACCGTATGATCCCTCTTATATGTGGAATCTTAAAAAAGAAAAACAAGCTCATGGATACAGAGAACAGACTGGTGATTGCCAGAGGCAGGGTTGGGGAGCGGAAGAAATAGATGAAGGGGGTCAAAAGATAAAAGAAATATATATATATATATATTATATATATATATATATATGGTGCATTACTGAGCAACAACAAAAAAGAAGCAGTTTTTTGAAATAAAAACAAAAACTTGCAATGAATAAGCACAGAAGTTCTTGTTCAGTGTAGTTAAATTTCATGGACAGACGATTACCTCATAAATTATAATGTACACCAATATTGAATATTGCACTTTATTCTAGCTTTGTCTATGTCTTTTTGTTCAAAAAAGTATGTCAAAAATATACAAACACATAAATACTTTCAGCAATTTTATAAAGACTTAGTAGTGCTGCAGAAACTAAAATATACTGACACTTAAATACAATGCATTTTCTTAAATAACAACACAGAGCTTTAAAAATAGATTAGTGCTTGTAAATTTTATTTTCTAATAAAACTTCTAAAATTAAAAAAATCATGAATTTCTTGTGCTGGACAATATCAAACATGACAAAAAAATAGAGACAATGGTAAATGAACCCTGTGTTCTCAGTACTGTCTTCAATAGTTGTGAAGACAGGGCTAGTCTTACTTTATTTATTCCCTCCAACCTTGGATTATTTGGAAGTAGGTCCTTAAGATTGTAACATTTTATCTGTAAAAACTTCAGAGTGTATTTATTCTCTAACATATAAAGTCCCAAAGAAACAAAAACCAAAACAAACAATACCATTATCACACCTAAATTTTTTTAACTCAGTAATTCCCTGTACCATAATATATCCAGATAATCCCAGATTATCTTTAAAAAATTATTTTTACTATTAATTTATTAAAATCCCTTTTGTTGTTGTTAGTGCTGTTGAGTTGATTCTGATTCCTAGCGACCCTGTGTGCAGCAGAGTGCAACCCTGCCGGTCTTTTTGCGCCATCCTCTCACCTTCTGGCTCTATATTAGACAATCTCACCTTCTGGCTCTATGTCAGACAATGCTCTGCTGCTCTTTATAGGGTTTTCATGGCCAATTTTTTCGGGAGTGGCCAGGTCCTTCTTCCTAGTCTTAGTCTGGAAGCTCTGCTGAAACCTGTCCACTATGAGTGACCCTGTTGGTATTTGAAATACCAGTGACATGGCTTTTAGCATCACAGCAACACACAGCCACCACAGTATGACAACTGACAGACAGGTGGTGTGGTTCCCTAACTGGGAAATGAACCTGGGCCACGACGGTGAGAGGGCCGAATCTTAACCACTAGACCACCGTGGCTTGCTGTTAAAATCCCTGCAAGGTCCACATTTAGTTGATTTGTCTTTTAAATCTCTTCAATATATAAACTTGCCCTACTTTTTCATTTTCTTTTTTTCCTCGCAACTAATTTATAGAAGAAAAGGATTCACTTGTTCTGTAGTTTCACACATTTCTACATCCTGCTGATTGCATCCCTGTGGTCTTGTTTAACATAGTCCTTTGTCCCCTGTATTTTTGCAAATTGGGAGTGAGATATCAAGGTGTGTTCAGATTTAGGTTCAGTGTTTTGGCACACATACATCGTAGGTTGTGGTATATACATCCTGTCACATCATGTCAGGAGGCACGTGGTAAGACTTGGAATCCACTGATCTTCGTTTATACAGATGGGATTGAGGAAGAAGAAGAGATGGAATAGCTGGAGAAAGGGCTCTGGAAGTGTTTGTACCTTGTACCCCTCAATGAATGAAATGTAGGGCATTTTCTTTCAAAGCTACTCATTTGCTTAGTCATATTTGTCATGATGGTGTTCATAACTCATTCCTGAGAAGCTTATGTAAGTGTTCATTGGTGTTTATGTAACTCTGGTGATTACTGCTCGTAGCTGGCTCATGTGAAGGAGAAAGTTCAGGGGTGTTTGTGACCAGATCTGATTCTGTGATCCTGAACTTGGGTGGTTATAGTCATTGACTTTTTTTTTTCTTTTTTGTGGGGAAGACCAGCCCTGAGCTAACATCTGTTGCCAATCCTCCCCTTTTTGCTGAGGAAGACTGGCCCTGGGCTAACATCCGTGCCCATCGTCCTCTACTTTATATGGGACGCCGTCACGGCATGGCTGACAGGCAGTGCGTCGGCGGGCGCCCGGGATCCGAACTCGCGAACCCCGGGCTGCCAAGCGCGGACTAAACCGCTGCGCCACCGGGCGGCCCCAGTCATTGACTTTTAAATCATCCAAACACTTATTTCCCTTTGTTGTCTGTCAAAGCACATGTCTCTTTACCTCCTTGTTGAACCTTTTCTCTTTTTTCCTCAGTGGCTTTTGGTGGATTATATTCTAGAATTTTGGGGAAGACTATTTGTGTGTGTGTGTGAGTGTGTGTGAAGAAGATTAGCCCTGAGCTAGCATCCATTGCCAATCCTCTTCTTTTTGCTGAGGAAGATTGGCCCTGGGCTAACATCATGCCCATCTTCCTCTACTTTATATGGGACGCTGCCACAGCATGGCTTGACAAGTGGTGCATTGGTCCGTGCCTGGGATCTGAACCTGCGAACCCTGGGCTGCCAGAAGCGGAGCGTGAAGTTAACTGCTATGCCACCGGGCTGACCCCGGGAGAACTATTTTTTGAAAGTTAAATTAATTATTTAGATTAGGTTGTAAATTCACATTCACAAAAGAGCATATAGTGAAAAGTTACATTTTGACTTAAAGAAAATTTAATTATAGAAATTTTGAAATAATTTTATTATTAAGAATATTTTAAGATGTGGTATAGATTATAATGTTATGTAGAAACCAAAAACTTCATAAGAAGCATCATGAAGCAGCAATGAAGCCCTTATAAAACACTGACTTACATGGCAACAAACTTAAATATTAGTACCTCTGTAAACTAAAGCTTTTTAGCAAGCGAACAGTAGTTGTTAAACCCAGAAGGTGAGGATTCATTCAAAGAATGCTGGGTGGTAAGAAGCTGGTTTAGACCTGTATCCTTTATATAAAGGAAAGGGTAAACCTGTGTCTGAACTAAGTGTGCATGAAAATTGTATATACTATGTCTGATCATTTTAAAATTGCTACTGCACTTGGCCACATTCAACTCCTGCCAGACAGGAATTCACAGCCAGGCCTCACAAGTTGGAATGTTTGATAGTGAATTTGTCTGTGATATTGAAAGACTGTCAGGTTCTGTTCTTCCTCCTCCCAGGAACAGCCCACTCTGCAAGGCAGAAACCAGAAGAAAGAAATATAACAGTTGGCAACAAGTTCCCACTCCCCAACAGATCAAGTTCAAACTCCTTGCCTGACATTCAAGGCCTGACCTCTATGATCTGACTTTGTCCTGTCTGCCTACTCTCTAACCTTGCCTCCAACTGTTCCTCCAAGTGGTTACTCAATAAATTTGCTTATGAAATAGAAAGAAAACAAAAGGCCTTAAGGCCAGGAGAGCATCAAAGGTCATTATCAGAACCAGGTCAGAGGACCCAGCAAAATACCAAGTTGAAGTGTGCCAACCCAGCCCCAAATGTAATTGGTGTGTAGGCCAAGCTGCAGTGTTTGTGGAAGTGGCCATTTAGCAATGGATATCCCCTCTTAGGGAGTCTGCTCTCCAGCTACCTGTTCTTTAGGAGGAGGGGAATTTGATGGCTTCTCCTTTTAGGGGAGAATTCAGGGCTGTGAGTTAGGAGGAAGGTGACCGTAGTATATTGTGACAATGCCATGGAAGTAGTAGCTCTTTGGGGTATGGGGGGCCTGAAGGAATGATAGTTATTCTTAAGGAAAACAGAGGATTGCTGAAGTTTCCTCCTATAGTGCTTCAGATGGAAATGAGAGAGGACTGTTCGAAGATAGTAGTGAATTTGGGAGGGAAACTAGTCAGACTTGGAGCTCCACTTAGGAGCTTCTCTTTTAGTTCTCATGTCTGGCTGGACACATGAGCAACAGCACCTTGCTTGTTCAGCAGGTGGAACATGCTCATGTTGCATTCCCAATGCTTCTTGCCAGCCTGGACTCGACTGTCTTTGGGAGATCTTTTGTAAAAGGCCTGCTGTGGATCCATTGATAATAGAGAGGGGACTATGGTGTTTTAACCTCTTGCTCATGTTAATGGTATTGTAGTGTCCCATCATGAGCATTCCTTGTCTGGTGCCACCCTTGACCATTTCCCCTTTGCTCTTCAAAAAGCAAAAGTTATCTACCTGAACCCTTCAGGGATCTCTCAGTGTGAGGGCCAAGGAAGACACTTCCAGTGCTGCTGCAGGGGAGTGAATCACCCTTGGCGTTCACATGTGAGTGTGTGTGCATGCAGGAACACATGTTCACACCCACCTATCCCCTTCTACCCCCCACTTTAACAGTGGCCACATTAGCATCCCCTCTCCACCCAAACACCAGGCAGTGGAATGTAGAATGATAGGAAGGAAAGGCTTTGGGAATTGTCCTCCCTGGGGACAGAGGTTGACTTCTGTGCCAGCATCCAGGAAGGATCTTGAGTCTATACCCAAGTTGGTTTGTTGGGTTGGGAGGCCCCTCCTGCTGCTGCTTTGCTTAATTCATTTTAGCCACTATTGAGCTGCATGTATTTTCCCAATCATTCCACCGTGTTTCAAGTCCCTATTCCTTTTGCTTATGTTCCTATATCTGCCTAGAGTGTTCTTTCTTTCCTTTTTTACAAGCTGGTGCGTACCCATTCTATTAGATTAAATCCAGGTTTCACCTTTCCCCAGGAAGCGCCTCCATGCCCAGCCCTAGGCAAGGCTGGATTAGGTGTCCTTTCCCGAAGTGTTGTTGCTGTTAGGTACTCACCACACTGTATACGTGTTTGCCCATGTGGACCATTCCATTGTGCCTTAGCACAGGGCCTGGTACATATCAGATGCTCAAATGTGTATTAGGCTAAACTAAAAGCAGGGGCAGGAGAGGCAACAGTGGCTGGTTTGTGGAAGTCTCATGTGGAGAGGTTTAGAATGAAAATGTGGTCTACAGCCTCATGTGGGGGGGTGTGTTTGTGTGTGTGTGCACGTGTGTGTGTGTTTGTAAGAAACACTCATTTTGTGACAACAAAATGCACTTTGCACATGTCATTTCTGCTTCCCCCTTTGCTTTCTTATTTCTGATGTTTGATTAGGATATATAATTGAAGTTTGAGTTCTCTACACAAATAAATACTGCTACCCAGCATGGCTGACTAAGCCCCAGAGCTTTGTGTGCTCCCAGACTGTTCAGTTTGGTTGGGAGTATGGAGTTCCATGGAGTTAGGCAGACCTGGATTTGAAGAATAATATTTTCTATGAAAGAGCTATTGACATCCCCATTTGACAAATGTGGAAACTATGCCTTGGAGAAGTTGAACCCATGAACATAGAGCTAGTAAGTGACAGAGAAGCTTCAATGCCAGGATTCTACGCCAGGGCTGCTTGACTATGAAGCTCATTCTCTTAACTGTCTGCTCCTATTTTCCTGCTTATTTCCTATATACCCATAGGCAAGTCTTTTTAACTTTTTAGGGCTTCAGTTTTTCATATTGAAAATGAGGGGAGCAAAACTCACCTTGTGCTGTTATTGTAAGGAAGAAAGGAGATAAGAAACCAGAGATCATAGTAAAAGCAGCAGCTGTTTTATGTAGTCATTGTTTTAGCACTTTATTTAGGCTGTGTCATATAATCATCATCACAATCCTCTGAGGTTGAGTAATAACAGTACAGTTTTATTCTCTTTTTTCAATTAAGGAATAGAAAGGTATAATAAGGGGCAGAGCTAGTGTTCATACCCCAGCAGTCTGGCTTCAGTGTCTATACTGAACCCCTGTGCTCTGTTATCTCTTAGGAAACATTAGTTTCCAACTCGATGCTATTCTAGAATCTAGCATCAATATGAAAGAGACCATAGGAACCCAGAATGGTAATAGGGCTAGAAGGGGCTACACCAAGCCACAGAAGGTGAGCAGTAACAGAATGTCTGGTATACTCATGATTCCCTGACTCAACCACTGACTGGCGAGACAGCCCATTTGTTATTTTTTGGTGGTTGACTGCATGGGATGATGTCTTTCTTTCAGCTTGGGGACATCAGTTTACTGGTTCACTCATTGAGATCTATGACAACCCTACCTCCCTTTACCAAAGCCTACAGAGTTGAATGTTTCTTACCCCACTGACACTTGAATCCATACTAATATAAATGTTGAATATGTAAACGAAGGAGAAGGGACAAATTTCCCCTACAGAAAAATTCCAAATAATAAATGTAGAAGCAAAGAGGGAGATAGAAAACCACCATTAGAACACCACCGTAATAATTGCTCTGGGTAAGATCCACTGATGAATGCTATAATTAGTGGATGAAACTTTTAAGAAACAGGATATTTGCATCCTCAAAGCCTCAAAGTCCTGCCCTACCAAACATTTTTTTGTACATGGTTTTAATATATGTCCAGAAATTCTTGGATCCCTTTTCTTCAGGAACTAGAGCTTAATTCTCCTCGCCCAGAATGTGGGCAGGACTTAGTGATTTGCTTCTAATGAATAAAATATGGAAAGGGAAAAACAGTAATTCTACAGTGGGGAAATCTGGCAGACACCACTTTAAGCAAGTGATCAAGTTTAGTATTACCAGTAATAAGTCTTGCTGATATCATGTGATGTGATGAGAAGGGCCCTTGACCTCTGTAGTATTCGTCCCCAAACACCATAACCCTAATCTAATCATGAGAAGGCATCAAACAAACCCAAATTGGGGGACAGTCTATAAAACACCTGACCAGTACTCTCCAAAAATTGTCAAGGTCATGAAAGACGAGAATAGGCTGAGAAACTGCCACAATTTAGGGGACATTAAGGAGATATGACAAGTAAATGCAATATGATATTCTGGATGGGATCCTGTAACAGAAAAAGGACATTAGTGGAAAACTGGTGAAATCCAAATAAACTTTAAAGTTTAGTTAAAAACAAATGAAAATAATCCCGCCAAAAAAAGAACAAATTTCCTGAGACCTTCCTGCCTGAGAGCCAAGTGGCATTGACCAGAACACCTCAGTTATAGCATTTATGTTCTAGTTTTAAATTCCTCTTACCTTTGGGAAAGACCTTTTGGTTGTGTAGTGTGTGTATCTGGGAGGCTTTGGTAGATTTGGGGACAGGCTTATGGTCTGTGTGACTCAAAGCCTGCCCATCTAGTGAACAGAATGCTGCTCAGCAGACTGAGGAGAGGGATGTGCACATGGACCCTCCTCCCCAACCCAGTCCTTGCTGCTGTTCAATGCCACAAATGACATTCCCCCTACCAGGAATTTCTTCCCTTTTCCCCCCTGTCCCCAAGGCAGTACCTTTAGACATTCTGTTCAGCTTTCAAGACTTCACTCCCATTTTACTTCCCCTATGATTCCTTGTGTGATCATCCCACAAAATAGTATCTTTCATATTCCTGTGACCCTAACACAGTTATTCTTGGTTTAGCTAATTACCTCTGGCTGAAAAGTGATATCTTAAACTATTAAGCTCTTTAGGTCAGTTGGCCTACCCCTCCTGTGGTGTTTAGCCCACTTTGCCTCATTATGTCTAGAAAACGATCTCCTTGAAGAGAAGGAGTCTTATAAATATCCCTTGAAGCATCTAGGACAGTGCTTGCCATGTTGTAAGCCCTCATTAAATCGTTGGTGAATTGAATGAGTGAACACTTGAAGACACTGAAAGGAGGAGTATCTCCCTTTTGGCAGATGAGACTTGCTTGGAGTCACTCAAGTGAGTGTGAGCTGTATTTGGAACCCAGCTGTTCCTTTCTGAGCAGTCTGAGGCCAAGAAGCTTCCCACTCTGATCATAGTGCTAAATTATAGCAAGAGTGATGGCTATCATTTGTTGTACCTACTCTGGGCCAGGCTTAGTTTTAGGCATGCACATTATTTAGTCCTCAGAACAGCTCTGAAGTGTGGGCCTCACTATCATCATTTTACAGATAAATCCATTGAGATTCAGAGAAGTAAATAGCTTAGATCATCAGCTAATAAGTTGCTGAGTTGAGATATGAACCCAGGTGTGTCTGGCATCAAAACTCATTTTTCCCCCAGTACAGGTTGGTCCCTGGCACCTCTTTTCCCTTGTCTTTTCAGACCCATCCCTGGAAGACATGTGTGGCACTGAGTGTGCCCAGCTGGAGGAAGATGGCCAGCAGCCGCCGCGGTGCACATCAACTACCTCATCTCAGTCTGAGTCTTCAGAGCAGCTTAGGCATCACCAAGGCAAGAGCCTAGCCTCTGAGGACCCCAAAAAGAAGAGAGCTCAGAAGCCCTCGCACATGAGGAGAAACATACGGTGAGCTGTGTTCTGGGTAAGAGAAGAGAGGGAGTAAAGGTGTTACCTTCATTTGAAGGCTGTCAGTAGCAGAAGGACTGGTTTGAGCAGGAGACTCTTCTTTCCAAAGGAGAAAAGTATCAGCTGTGTGCCTCGATTAATAGTGAAGACGCAGCTCAGGTCCACTGGGCCTGGACTGTCAGAGGATCGGGGTGGATGTGGATGGTACACAAGCACCGCTGGGGAGTATCTCACTCTCTGGAGGCCCTGAGAAGCAGCCCAAGGATGATAGGGTGCTCTGGTTAGACTCCGTTTCTTCCTTTATTTTTTCCTTATGTCTCAAAAGAAGAGGAGATAAAAGAAGTTGAGCTCTCATCTTTTTAGAACTCAACTTCAGTTGTCTGGGGACTGTCTGGTCCAAAGCAGAGCTTCTTCCTTGAGCTAAGCAATCAGCAGATGTGAACTTTCTTAACTGTCCAAATCCCCAGCAGTCCTTCCTTCTACCAAATAACAATTTTGCTATTGAAAGGAAATAAATGATATCTTGTTCTCTTTCTAACCTCATCTTTTTTTTTTTTAATACAATGGCAACTTGAAAATATTACTCTAAGTTTGGGAAATAAGGATGTAGAATCCATAATCCTACTTTCCTATATAATAACTCTATCTTTTAATACTGCTTTTCAGCTTTATGAATCACACATTATGCTATTTTACTCTTGATCTGTTATGTACAGAGATGAGTCAGCAGGAGCATCTGTCAGGAAATTAAATAATATGAAAGATATGTTAGCCCAGAACCACCTGAGCCTTAAAGTCTCCTTCTTTGTTTTTTTACCTTGCCTGTTGCATGGGTGTAGTGGGACTGATGTGGCTTCTCCTTCTCCTGGCTCAGCTCTCTGAGCTCAGCACTGATGATTTTCCTCCTTAGCTTGACATTACATTGCCCAAACTTCAAGTGAACACAAGTGCTCTCTCTTATTTTAATGTTTAGAAAGCTGCTCCGGGAGGATCAGTTGGAACCAGTTACCAAAGCAGCACAACAGGAAGAGTTGGAAAGAAGGAAGCGCCTGGAGCAGCAGAGGAAGGATTATGCAGCCCCCATTCCCACCGTTCCCCTGGAGTTCCTTCCCGGTAAGGAGTGGAGGTGGCAGGAAAGGCTTTGTTCTGCAGGGAGAAGAGGCCTTCGGTGTGCACAGTGGTCAAGGACAGTGGTCAAGGACAGGTCTGGAATAAGATCATGGCCTCTCAGGAATCCTTTCATGTCATTCAGCTTCTTGGGAGCACATGATCAGATGGGTCTCATTTAAAAAGGTAAGATGGATAAAAATGCACTCCTGAAATTGATCTTATTTAGACTTTTCACCCGTAACTTTGGATCTTAACCTGCTAAGGGATTAGGACCTTTTCTAGTGGTCAGGTGGATACCAGGAAGTAAGAACCAGTAGACAAAAGGGAATTAGAAATAAAGGCTGAGGTTTTTGAGTTGTCCTCTACTTCTCTTCTCAGGGAGTAGTCCCCCTGAGAGCAAGAAAGGAGGAGGGATGGTGAATCATTTTGGGAAGTATGTTTGAGCTAAATATGGTTTTGACATTCCCTTCCATCTTTCTTTTCCTAGAGGAAATTGTCTTAAGAGCAAGTGATGGTCCCCAACTGCCTCCTCGGGTCTTGGCCCAGGAAGTCATTTGTTTGGACAGTAGCAGTGGCAGTGAGGATGAAAAAAGCAGTCGAGATGGTAAGATAGAGCCAGAGGTGCCTCTCCTTCCTCCTGACCCAATGTTCACCCTGAGAGATTGGCTGTACCTTTGAATAGAAAAGAGTTCAGTCCTTCCTCATTCATATGGGGGTCTAATTGTGACAAACTTGGTAAATGTAAGTTTTTCCCTTGTCTTAGCTTGAAGCTGGAAGAGAGAAATAATAAAAATCAAAATTTTCATAAGTGATGATAGGTTCTAACTTTGTTTCCATGCTCTTTTGCCTTAACAATGGGCAGTAAATTATCTCTGCTCCCTGGGTTTTTGTTTCGTTTTGTTTTGTTGGCTGTCTCAGAGGTGATTGAACTGAGCTCTGGGGAGGAGGACAGTCTGCACATTGTGGACAGCAGTGAGTCTGTCAGTGAGGAGGATGAGGAAGAGGAGAAGGGTGGCACCCATGTGAATGATGTCTTAAACCAGCGTGATGCTCTGGGGCGGGTCCTTGTCAACCTGAACCACCCTCCAGAGGAGGAGAATGTCTTCTTGGCCCCACAGTTGGCACGGGCAGTGAAACCTCACCAGGTACTGCAAATCTTGACTCTCCTCTTCATTTCTTTTCAGCTTCCTTACTGTGGATATTGACTGCTGGTGGTTGTTACTTCCAAGCCTGTGAAGTACTTGTTTGGTACCACAAGCAGCTATTAGAAAGGCCTGATCCTTCCTCTTAGCAGTTGATGCTTTAGGATTCCTGATGAGTGGGAAGGGACAAGCCTTGGATTTGCCCTACCATGTAGGAAGCCCTGGATTTCTTGGCTTAATAATCTTGATCCTCCTTCTGTGAGATATGCAAGACTGACTGAGATGCTCTCTGGAGAGCAGTGTTTTGATTAGGAAGTTGTGGCTCCAGAAGAGATGTCAGAGTCAGAAGTCTGAGGGTCTTTCTGATAGGAGGGAGCAGAGTAGTTTGTGTTGACCCAGAGCCTGGAACCAGAACCAGTGAGTGAAAATTTCATGAACACAGAGGTTGACTCAATATAAAACTCTTAACAATAAGAACTGCTCCTTATGGAATGGGCTGCCTTGAGGTGAGCAGCCAAGGGCATCCAGGCCAAGGCTGAATGAAAGACCCTGTCAGGAATTTGGTACTGCAGATTCTTGTCTCAGATGGGTCGTTGTACCTGGTGATTGCTTTTCTGTGTTTTCTCCAAGAAGATTGTCGCCAGCCAATAGACTAGTCAAGGTATAGGGAAACTTCTGTAGCCATCTATACCAGCTGTCTAATATAATGTCTGCTCATTTACTTAATTCTTACTAATTCCAAAGTAAGTAAAACTAGAGCCCTGGTCTTTGCCAGTCCCTTTGACATTTGTGTGTGTTTATCCCTTGTCAGATTGGTGGGATCCGGTTCCTGTATGATAACCTGGTTGAGTCCCTGGAGAGGTTTAAGACCAGTAGTGGCTTTGGGTGTATCCTGGCCCATAGCATGGGTCTGGGGAAAACTTTGCAAGTGATCTCCTTCATTGATGTCCTCTTCCGCCACACACCAGCCAAAACTGTCCTTGCCATTGTGCCGGTAAGAATTTGGGAAGGTACCCCTTACTCACCCCTTTAAAGAGCTCTGGGTTAATGCCTTACTGGGCACTAAAAAACTTGATGAGCTCAGCTCTCAGCTTGTTCTTTAAAACTCTCTTTTTGGACTTGGCTTTCTGACAGGTTAATACTCTTCAGAATTGGCTGGCAGAGTTCAACATGTGGCTCCCAGCTCCTGAAGCCCTTCAAGCTGACGATAAGCCCGAAGAAGTTCAGCCTCGGTTCTTTAAAGTTCACATCTTGAATGATGAGCACAAGTAGGTGGCCTGCCATCTCCTCTTTGCCCCTTTCCTTTTAGACTTCTTCCCAGGATCCAGATGTCAAGGCAGTCTATTTGGGTATGTGCCCTGTCCTCCCAGATTCCTTTTGGTTTCTTGATGTGTTCCTCCCTTTCTTCTTGCTAATTTTTTCTCAACCTAGCTTTTCAGTAAAGTCAAAGTTATGTAGCCTGGGAAGTTTCTTGTGTTCTCCTTGAAGAAGCTTTTATACCCTGAAAAATCTGTGTGCATCATCACATTTTCCCATGTATATAGTAATAAAATTCAACATTATAAAGTGAAACTTTCTATTTTCTAACTTTTCACCTTTTACATTTCTCTTTTCTTAGAAACTTAATCATCAGTCTCTTCTTTTAAGCACCGGTCTACAGTTGACCTTTAATGATACAACTTCCAAGCTTTGAAAGGTGCAAACCTTTTTTTGTTTTGGATTTAAGTAAAATTGTTTTCCATTCCATAAATTCAACCTGATTTTCAAAAATCTAATCTCAATGGATAATTGGGAAGGTAGAGTTTCTTTTCTGTAAAGGCTGCCTTTTATGATGTTTGGTCATGCACATCAAATTGAGGAGACTGTGAGTGGCCCCACAGATTGTTGATCACCTGCTCTTCTTTCTTAGATTTCAGGACTGTTAGTCCACGTGCAGTTAATGAAAGACAGCCAGGGCTCAGTTTTTTAGGAGTGGAGAGACTATGCAGAGTGTCTTCTGGTCTCTGCTACTCTTTCTCCTTTATTGCTTGTCCTTGGCTCTTTATTTACTGGGGCATGGGCAGGTGAATAAATACAAATCCCTTGTATTTATTATGGGAATAACTTGAAATTCTCCCTCAAATGTAGAATTGTAGTCTTGAGTGTACATCCAAGGAGGTTGTCACTTTTGCTTGCCATGTGCCATTGAATTTCTGGTTTTTGCTGTTTAACCCTCATCAGTGACCCAGTTCATCCTTAGTGCAGTTAGTATCTTTAGGATGCTGGGAAAGTTCTTGGGCAGCTGACCAGCCCTTTGGTACTGCCACATGAAGTCTTTGGCAATAAGAAATTCTGAATATACATCAACAAAGCTTTGATTGAGAAATTCTTCCGAGGGAACAGTGGAAGCAATAATATTTTCTCTCTGTTCACTCTTGCAGGACAATGGCAGCTCGTGCTAAAGTGATGGCTGATTGGGTGTCAGAGGGTGGGGTACTGCTGATGGGGTACGAAATGTACAGACTCCTCACCCTGAAGAAATCCTTTGCCGCAGGTAGACCGAAGAAAACCAAGAAACGTTCTCACCCGGTCATCATTGATCTGGATGAGGAAGATCGACAGCAGGAGTTTCGGAGAGGTGGGCAGCCTTTTCCTGAATACTCTTAGGCGTGTTTCAGGGAAAAAGAAATAGCACCTAGTCAAATGTGAGGCATTATTGATGTAAGTTGTGTTGTCATGAAACAGAAATCCTGATCCCCAAGGTAGATGGGATGACCTCCACTGGCTCTCAGAAAGCACTGCTTTCTCTGCAGGCAGTGGAATTCTGGTTAGGCCAGGCCACAGACTGGCTCAGGGAAGACTTCCCTTGCCTGTCTGGCCCTGTTTAAACAGTTGGGAGAGTAACTGCTCCCTTGACCACTTCCTAGAGATATTCTGAGATAGCATTTGGAAAATATTTATAAAGTATTTAAATCACTAATATACAGAGTAGTAATAATATTGCTTGTGAATTTATAAAAAAAAAGAATTTATCCCAGTTTTTTTTAGTGAAAGCCATTCTTCTCATATTTCTAGTTCTACTTCCTCTTCTAAGGGGCCTTTGCCTGTTTGGGGAAGAAAGATTTTTAGAGTTCAGAAGCTATTTCATTTTATAGGTCTCTTCATCTATGAGATTATGTTTGTTCTAGGTTTGCTTCTGGTAGAGCTGGGATGAATTTGCCATTTAGCAATGACTGGCGAGTAACTCCAAGAAGACCTTGTCTTTTAGCTAGCTCCCACCAGCCAGCCCTCAGATGGCGCCAAGACATTGCCAATGGTGAGAGCTGACTAAAGTGTCTGGATTATTCCTATCAGTTTCATCCAGACTCATTTTTAATCCTAGGCTGGTACTCTATAAAGTCATGCTTTCTGCTGCCCAGTTGGTGTAAGCCCTAAGCGTGCAAGTCAGTTTTGCTCTTAGCCTAAAGGAAAAAAAGTAAATAAATAAGGAAAGGAAAGGGGGAAAAGGGATATTTACTGCAAGAGTCAACAGACCAGGTTAATATGTCCCATCAAATGTGCAGGAACTCGGATGGCTGGCTCCCTTTCACCAATGGGGGCTGACTCTTGCTTTCCTGCTTCCTTCATTTCTTCTGTCTCCTCCAGGGTGCACCCCTCCTTCTCATATTGTTGACTAAGAGCAGGCCCTCTCACCCTCTGACTCCGGATCCTCTTCCCTCCCTAGAGTTTGAGAAGGCCTTATGCCGCCCTGGTCCTGATGTGGTGATCTGTGACGAGGGACACCGCATCAAAAACTGCCAGGCCAGCACCTCACAGGCCCTGAAGAACATTCGCTCTCGCCGTCGGGTGGTGCTGACTGGATACCCCATGCAGAACAACCTCATTGAGTACTGGTGCATGGTAGACTTTGTGCGCCCAGACTTCCTCGGCACCCGGCAGGAGTTCAGCAACATGTTTGAACGCCCCATCCTGAATGGGCAGTGTATTGACAGCACACCTCAGGATGTCCGCCTCATGCGGTACCGGAGCCACGTCCTGCACAGCCTCCTGGAGGGTTTTGTGCAGAGGTGAGCTATCCTCAGGACCCTGTTTTCTGAATCCTCAGAGAGCCCATAGTGTAATGGCATGCCAAGGCTATCCTGAGGGAGAAATGTTGTTACAGTGAGAGGGCCCCCTCCTAGTGGGGCGGTAGTAAAACTTTGCTTTTACTGAATAGCTTTTCCTGAATAGCTGGCAGATGATGGATAGCCACTTGTTTCATCCTGTGAAAGTTTGGCCTAGAAGTGCTTCTCTCAAAAGTTGATCTTTGCAATTACTAGGGATACCCACCTTAGTTATTGAGAGAAGCAGGAGAGAGCTAGCATTCTGTTGACTTGGGTGAAAGAATAGAAGTGGTGGTTCTAAGGGGTGTGGCCTCGCTAGTTTCAGCATCTCAATAGATGTAGCTTAGGCTAGTCTAAAGCATTACCCTTGTTTTTCCTTGTTAGGATGGCATGTGGGAGAAAGATTAGAGAAGAAGCCCTAGATCAGGGCTGGAGTTCCCCTGGTTTCTGTCTCCCCGTCAGTGGACCTGAGACAGGTCACTCTGCCTCTTTGCTTTAGTTTTCATCCTTAAAATGAGTTTCTTCTTGGGGCCGGCCCAGTGGCGCAGTGGTTTAGTTCGCGCTTGGCAGCCCGGGGTTCGCTGGTTCGGATCCCGGGTGCCTGCCGATGCACTGCTTGTCAGCCACACTGTGGCGGCGTCCCATATAAAGTGGAGGAAGATGGGCACGGATGTTAGCCCAGGGCCAGTCTTCCTCAGCAAAAAGAGGAGGATTAGCAATGGATGTTAGCTCAGGGCTGGTCTTCCTCACAAAAAAAAAAAAAAAAAAAGAGTTTCTTGAAGGTTGCTGAACCAATCCTCATTATTGCAAGGCTGCTGTGAATGTTGAGATCCTCAAGAGGGAGGTGTGGCAGAAGTGCAGGGTTCTGTTTTTATCCTGCACTGACCCCTCCTGGCCACATTGCCACGTCAGTTCTGATCTTTACCTTTGTAGGAGAGGCCACACTGTGCTGAAGATTCATCTCCCTGCCAAGGAAGAAAATGTGATCCTGGTGCGGCTCTCCAAGATCCAGCGAGATTTGTACACACAGTTCATGGACCGCTTCCGGGACTGTGGTAGCAGTGGCTGGCTGGGGCTGAACCCCCTCAAGGCTTTCTGTGTGTGTTGCAAGGTGTGTTGAAGCCTCCGGGGATACTGAGGTACAGAGTAAGGATGCACATGGTCCCAAGGGAATTACTCCTGCTGGGAGTCCTTGATAAAGGGAGAATAAAGTGAGAGGGGCCACCTTGGTTCACTGCATTGGAGAATTGGGGACTCCAGGGAGAGATGTGCTGGTTGTGTACTGCACAGTGCCTGGGGGTGCCACTCATAGACCATAATGTAAATGGTGCCTCTTGCAGTTGTGCAACTCAGCTGCACAACTTGTTATACTTGAGAAATCATATATTTGTTAAACTTGAGAAATCACTTACTTTCTCACTGATTTTTTCTCTTGGAAAAAGGAGGTGATTCAGAAACATTATGGGGCAGAGTTTTTGACTGCTAGCATAATCAAGATTCAAGAGATATATAGCTTAGACAAGTTATTAGGGGTACCTTCCATTTGATTCTATATTTAATCAGATTGAGATCTCTGTCATCCTGATAATACTTGAGATGGTTTGGGGACAGTAGGGCCCAGATATCTTTAGCACTAAGCCTTGTGAGCAGGTGATAAACCCTGACTTGTCTTTGATCTGGCAAAATGCTCCCTATTGCCTCATGAAGGACCTGTTTCTTTCACAGCTCTCAGCTGACCCATTGGGTATTATTCCTAACTGACCACTGCTTTATAAGTCAGCTGGAAGTGTGTGTCTTGGGACAGATGGGGTTTCAAAATATTTCTTTTATAGCCACAGTCCTAGATCAGGGCCAGGAAGCTAAAGCAGACATGGTCTGTTAGGATGCTGCAGTGCCAGCATACCCTTCCTACCTGCCCACCCCCACCCTCGGGGGAATTCTCAACTCCTACCACGAATAGTCCCTGAAATGACTTATGGTTGGTCATCTGTAAGTCAGATACATTTGTCCATAGGGAGAGATTGGTCTTGTTTTGTAGTTTCATACGGTAGTTGACTGTAGCCACACAGTAAAAACAGGAACATTCGTACTCTTATTTAAATAAGAATGCAAGGCTTGTGACACAGACACATTTTTGATAATATATACCAAACATACCGTCATGCCCTCTGGTGTGGACTCTCCCATTCATGAGTCATGGTGGTCAGAGTTGGTTAGTGAAAACGATTGTGCAGGCTCTTTGGCTATGAGGGAGCTGGGGATACTTTAATTTCTGGTGTGACAGTGTGTGCTGTGGGAGTTGTGTACTTGAGCAGGTGCTTGTTTCCAGACTCCCTGGGACACCTTTAGATTATTCTCCGCCCTGTGTCACCTCTCCTTTAACTTGACCTTCAGATTTGGAATCACCCTGATGTGCTGTATGAAGCCCTTCAGAAGGAGAACCTAGCCAATGAGCAGGACCTAGACGTGGAAGAGCTTGGCTCAGCAGGAACTAGTGCCCGCTGCCCATCACAGGGAACGAAAGGCAAGGGGGAAGACAGTGCCTTGGCCTCCTCAATGGGAGAGGCAACCAACAGCAAGTTCTTACAAGGGGTTGGCTTCAACCCTTTCCAGGAGCGAGGCAACAACATTGTCACGTACGAATGGGTGAGTCAAGCAGATCCTTCTGTGGCCATGAACCACTGCTAAGAATGGATGGTGCAAAGCCTACATGGGAAGAGGGTGAGGGGGTGCACAGTGCACTATACTGCCAAGGTCTCTGCAGGGAACTATAAAGGTTACTCATGATCTGCTGCCTTGGAGGGAGAGAATTTTATTTCTAGTGACCTGGCCATGGACCTGCTCCAAGCTGCCTCATTTCTCTCTTGCAGGCCAAGGACCTTTTGACTAATTATCAGACTGGAGTCTTAGAGAACTCTCCCAAGATGGTACTGCTTTTCCATCTGATTGAGGAAAGTGTGAAGCTTGGGGACAAGATCCTTGTATTCAGGTAGGAAGAGAAATTCCCAAGTGATGCTGTGTGTCTGTGGTAAAGAGTAACACAGCTCCTGTAGAGGGAGACTGTTTGGGGTCACACCAGCCCCCTTTTCTCTCTCCATGCCTCTGCAACTCAGTACTTCTTCTGAAGACTTTGCATTTCATTTCTTTCTTGGAATTTCTTTCTTTGCCCAGTGTGATTTCTCTGCAGAGAACAATTTAAAACCCTAGGCTAACATTAGAGATCATAGTCTAATCTTTCAAACTGTAGCCCAGGTCAAATCTGACCTGTGGCCTGTTTTTTTACAGGCTGAGAACTAGTTTTTACATTTTTAAAGCATTTTGTTTTTAAAAGAAGAATATGCAGCAGAGACTGTATGTCATCTGCAAAGCCTAAAAATATTTACTATCTGGCCCTTTACAGAAAACATGTGCTGACCCTTGGTCTAATCTGCTTCTATCCCTCCTCAGCCTTTTTTTTTTTTTTTTTTAAGCTTTGTATATAAGGCCAAATAAGTAATGTGCTTTGTTCCAGAGTCACATTCTCAGTCTGGCCAGAGCTTGAGTCCCAACAAGACCTGACTCCTCAGGGAAACAGACATAAAGATCGTTTCTTCTTTGTTTTGACTGAGATTATGCTCTTGTGACAGCTAAGTGGCAGGAGCCTGGCTTAGGAGCCTCAGAGTGAGGGTTTCTATGTGTGACACACTTTGAGAGGACAATAGTGATTCTAACTTGGGGAGAGCCTAATGTTCCACTGGCTTTATGGATCACTTCTCAGGAGGCTGGCTCTCTCCACAACTTGGAAGCAGCTGAGTAGTTCTGTCTTCCTAGTAAGACAGAATATTGCCTAGTAATATTGCCTATGGCCTATAATTAGATCTAATGTATATTCGTGCAGTGTTAGTTTTTAATGCTGATGCTATTTGTTACTATGCACTGAGCTAAACCCCAGAATTTTTCAATTGAGGAGGTAAAAGAGTAAAGAATTTTTTAGTGAGGTGGTAGTAGTAAGTGTGGCTGACTCTGCTCCCATTATGAGCTAGGGAGAAAATCCTTGGTGTTTCTTTATGGGGTTACCTCTTATGGGGAGTATGTTGTGGGAACTCCCACTGTCAAAAGGCTGCATGATTGTGTGTATAGTGGGGAACAAGATTCCCTTGGGTCTGGGAGCCTTCTGAACCAGTTGTTGTCCTTTTCAGCCAGAGCCTTTCCACCTTGGCTCTCATCGAGGAGTTCCTAGGGAAACGAGAAGTACCCTGTCTACCTGGTGCTGAAGGGCAAGGAGTACAGAAGTGGGTTCGAAATGTCAGCTACTTCCGTGAGTTCATTGCTGCTTTGTTCCTGGAACCTTGACAAGGTCTGCTTAAGGGTTTCCTTTCCTTCTCTCTTTTTCTCTCTTCTCCTACTCCATTCTTCATCAAAGACATAGCAGTATCTGTGATTAGCCAAGGAGCAGGGAGATACTGAGAGCAAGCTGCTATGTGTGAGGCACTGTTCTAGGGGCTGGGGAGCTTAGATGAGATAGGGGGAGTGCAGAGAAGTAGAAGGCACAGGCCTTGTCTTCATCTGAAATGTGACAACTTGAGGACAAATACAAGTAGCACTGATCAAGTGCCCTGACTAGGGTTCTAAGGAGGACAGAGTCATGGTGGTGAGAGTTGTTGGAGAAGGCTTCCTGGAGGAAGCAAAACTTGGACCAGACTTGCCAAAATGGGGAGAATTTGAATATACAGAGCTAGTGTGGCCCAAAGATCATTCTAGGTGGAAGGAGCAGAGTGAACACAAGCCTAGACCATGCATTCTCTATGGAGGAGATAGTATCCCTAAAGGAGTGAAAATTGGTTCTTGAGGGGATGAAAAATATCTTAACTTTTTAAAAATATAAAGCACAAATATGCATACAGTAAATAAACATATACAGTATATCTATGGTATTAAAATTTCATGGGGAGCATGTTGATTGGGAAAAAATGTATTAAAAAGACTCCTAAGGGGGTGGTAATGAAAAAAAGTTGAGAAATATTGACCTCAGGCACTTACCAGATATTGACATTTGGATCAGATAATTCTTTGTTGTAGGGGGCTGTCCTGTGCATTGTAGGATATTTAGCAGCATCCCTGGTCTCTACTCACTAGATGGCAGTACCATCCACCCATTATAACAACCAAGAATGTCTCCAGACATTCCCAAATGTCCCCCATAGGATGGGAGGGTGGGGAAATCACCCTTATTAAGAAGCACTGGCCTAAAGGAAGGACTTAGAGAAATGGAGGTTCAGGGAATTGTGAGGAGACCCCTAGCACAGGATCTGGCCTCAGGCATTGTTTTGATTATAGGCTTGCCCAATGAGTCAGTGCTGAGCTGTGTTCAGAATTATGGGAACTCAGGTTGGAAAAGTAGGTTGGGATGCTTACCGAGAGAGCCTCTAATACCAGGCAATTAAACTAATGCTTCCTACAACAGTAGTAATTCAGTTCTCCATGTGGTATTTCATACCCTTAGCTTTGCCCTTTTCTCTGGTTTGCCTGAGATGACAAATATAGCCCCTCTTCTCTTATTTATGCTTCTTCTTAACTGAAGGTTACTTCTTCTCCTTCTTTTGAGCTTCCTTCTCTTCATTCATATGTCTCATCTCACTGCTCCAGATCTATTCCTTTTATGTCTCCTTACAGCAAGTTCTTAGCCTTAGGAGCTTGTTAACAATGCAGATTGCTGGTGGAGGAGCATCATCAATATCAAAACACAAAACCCTTGATCCTTCTGCACTCACCAGGATTCACAGCACTGAGGCAGAGAAGTCACCCTGAACCAGTATTTACCAAGCTTCCATATTTAGGGTGATTCTTTATGTACTCTAAAGTCTAGGAGCCTTGGCCTTAGAATTGACCCAAGATACTAAAGGGAGAAACACAGTTTATAATCCTTGTTGCACATGAGAATCACCTTGGGGGTATTTTTAAATTATAGATACCTGGGTCTCATGATAGACCCATGGAATGTTCAGGGGGTGGAATCTGAGCGCTGTAGTTTGTGTGTGTTTGTTTTGTTTTTAAAACACATTTGCCCAGTGATTTTGCCTTGTACCCCTGCCCTCATCTGTCCATTTCTTGTGGTTTTCCTTCTGTCCTAGGGCTAGATGGTAGCACCCCTGCCTTTGAGAGGGAGCGGCTCATTAATCAGTTCAATGATCCCAGCAACCTCACCACCTGGTTGTTCCTTCTCTCTACAAGGTGAGTGGATCCTGAGAGGGGAGGTCAGAGGGCTGTGTTCAGGGCAATTGGCCACATGGGCAGGTACCCTAAAAGCTCATCCAAGTTCCGTCAGAAGAGATCTGCTCAGGTTTGTAACTTGTTTTTGAGGTCAGAGAGAGGGCCCCAAAAGGAGGTTATGTTAGAAGGGCAATCGTGATAGTGTCATGAAATTCTTTGAGACCTTCAATAACAATGGTCATAATTAGCTTTCCTCTCAGGAGTGTTCTGAGGCTTAAACAGTGTGATCAATGTGAAAGTGCCTTAAAAATTAGAAAGTACAATCCAACTGTAAAAGGCTGATGGCATTATTTGTCGCATGCCAAGCAGCTTGAAGGCTGTGCTGCCTTCTGCCTTCAGAATGCCTTTGATAGGGTATAAACCAGTCTTTCTGCTAAGCTGTTAGACTAAACACACCATAAACATCTGCATGCAGATGTTTCCCCTCACCAAGTGACATCACTCTGGGGCCAGGATGTGGGGTTCTTACTCATTACAGAGGGGTGGAGAGTGGGTTTTCTTTCTGAGCCGGTAGGCACTTCCATGTTGGATTTTCAAGGCATACTTTTCAGTGCTTGAGGAATGTACACAGCAGGACAGCAGAATTCTCCAGTATGTTGTGCTTAGGACAAAAAAGGTGATATTGGGGTGGGAGTCACAGAGAGTAAAAACCAATTTGAAAACTATCTTTAAAACTAAAAGCTCCATGATTGTCGGCTTGTGTTTTAAAGGGCCGGGTGCTTGGGCGTGAATCTGATTGGTGCAAACCGAGTGGTGGTGTTTGATGCTTCCTGGAACCCTTGCCATGATGCCCAGGCAGTATGTCGGGTATACCGTTATGGCCAGAAAAAGCCCTGTCACATCTATCGCCTTGTGGCTGATTTCACTCTCGAAAAGAAGATCTATGACCGTCAGATTTCCAAGCAGGGCATGTCAGGTGGGCCATCTTCCAGGCTCAAAAGAAGCACATTTATACAGGCTACCATCCTTATTGTATCAAGGGTGGGAGGGGAGGGGCAGGATGTGGGAACATAGGCTTTCAATCATAGAAAGCCAGCAGTTCCTCCCATCTTGTTCTGATTCAAATAATTGCTTAAGCGGGGATTGACCTCAACTTGTTGAAGGTGGGTTTAATGATAAGAGCTGAGCTAGTTATGCAGGTTTCTCTTAGGATATTTCCATTTCACCAGGACCTCAGACCTGGTCTTTGACTTTCAGATATGGGATGGCCTGAGGTGATTTAGATATTAGTGACAATTATGCCACCACAACCTCTCTTCTTTCTCTCTGCAGGTCTTTGTAGCTTTGCTTTTGCAGTCTTCTTTGCCATGTACTGACTTTCTCCATGTCTTCTCCCTTCTAGATCGTGTGGTGGATGATCTCAATCCAATGCTGAACTTTACCCGGAAGGAGGTAGAGAACCTGCTGCACTTTGTTGAGAAGGAGCCAGCTCCCCAAGCATCTTTGAATGTAAGGGGGATCAAGGAGCCAGTCCTGCAACTTGCCTGTCTGAAGTACCCTCACCTCATCACCAAGGTAAGAACCTGGTATGCATGCTGTCCCTGGTATGACAGTCTCCATTGATGGAGGCTTGTCTGGCAAGCTTGTTTCCTTCGTCTGAAGTTTTGTTTCGTGCAGATGACTTACACTCAACTGGTTCTTTTCCTTGCCCCATGCAGTCCCCCTCCCCACCCCCAACCACCTACCCCACCCCTGGACTGGTCCTAGAAGTGCTGAGCTCAGACACGTGGAATAATTTGGCTAGTGCGAGTTTCCCTAGCAGAAAGAGAGGGGAAAGTTCTGAAAATGTAGTCTGTTAATTCTCTGAACGTTCTTATCCTTTTGATATGGAAGGCAGATGGGTTGTCTGAAGCTGGTAGGTTAGAATTGTGAGTTATACTCTTGACAAAAAGACAGTAAACCTGCCTGTGTGTCTGTGAGCAGGCTCTTTGCTAGTGATGGAGACAGCAAGCCTTTCTCGGTTTCAAAGTAAGGCTCATTGTATATCTGTCATGTTGGCACAAAGACTGGTAATGAAATCAAGATCCTCCTGTGTCCCCAGGAGCCTTTTGAGCATGAGTCATTGCTCCTTAACCGAAAGGATCACAAGCTGACCAAGGCTGAGAAAAAAGCAGCGAAGAAAAGCTATGAGGAAGACAAACGCACATCAGTCCCCTACACCCGCCCTTCGTATGCTCAGTATTACCCCGCCAGCGACCAGAGCCTGACCAGCATCCCCGCCTTCAGTCAGAGAAACTGGTGAGTCACTGAAAGGGGAGGAAGGTCTGCTGCTGGGCCAGGCCCAAACCTTTCCATTGGTTCCTTTTTTAGATAAAGGGAGAGCCTACAACTTGCTCTTTGGGTGCTATGAACTGACAGGTTGTGCTCTTGGCTGAGGTGCTGAAGCAGTTCAGCAGCCCTGGTGTTTTAAGTGGCTCTGGCTGAAAGAGTGAGCTGCTGGCCTTGTGACTCAGGAGAGTCCTTCTGGACTCCTGGGGAGATGCAGCTTCCCAAAACACAGAGGCCCAGCCCTCCTGCACAGCTGCCTCCTATCCATAGCACCTTGGTCCTAGACCTCACTTAGCAGTGAAATTCAAGGGTGAAGGCCAGGTCCTCTATGGGTCTTGGATTGCAGTCAGGGAATTCTACTGCTCCTATTGGGATTTCATTCTGTGGCTGTGCCATGATCCTGAGCAAAAAATCTTTTTCCTGAGTACAACTTCTGGAACTGTTCAGAATATGAACTGGATGAAAGCCAATTGCTAAGTGCAGAGAGTGGCTCTGTAAGATTACAATTACAGAACAGTTATCTATGTTTAGTTTTTTTTTTTTTCCATTTCAAGACAGAGTGCCTCATAGCCCTTACCAGGTCAGCTTCCTGATTGAATGATTTGCATTTTTAAATTGTTTGATTATCTTGAATTAAAGTTAATTATTTTATTTGAGGAGGGTAGATTTAAAACTATTTTCTTATGAAGATTCCATGAAAAAAAAAAACTCACCATATGAGATTCTAAAGGAACTAAAACTATGTAAGATTTTATATAAGACTCTAATTTTTGGTGAGTAAATTTGCCACTTTTTAATGTACAAGATGCTTTCAAGTAGAAAGTCACTCCATTTCAAAGCCTTCAGACTTTATTTCTGTGTCGTTTTCCAAGATAACTGTTGCCTGGGAATGTTCTCCACCCCTTTTTTCTCTTCTCTGGGCTTTTCCATGTAATAGCAGGAATGGCCTAAGCCTGAACCCAGAGGGAGAAAAGCCATGTTGGGGGAAGATGTGACAAATGGGCTGGCCTGTGAGGAGATGTCAGCTCCTTTTCTGGCCCAGCTATGGCCCTCTGGGAGGCATCGGCGTCTCACAGCATTTGATGAGCCATACCATGACCCTGCTGATTGCTTATCCTGTCTGGGTACATATGAGGAGGGCTTCCTGCCCAAATTCCTAGCCTCAGCCCCTGCAGTGTATGGGGCTTGAGCTAGGTTTCTGTTACCTTTCTGACTTTTGATCCTGGGAAGAGTCCCATTGACATTGCAGGGCCCCAAGCTCTTGCAAAAACCACCTTGGGCGGACATTGAGGAAATGGGCCACAGACATGGTGAGCTTGCTGTGCTATCTGCCTTATTTGGGAATGTGGGAGTCCATAGGGCCCAGGCGGGTGCCCAAAGGCGCCTATAGCAACTTGAGAGCAGTGTGATTGAGGAGTCATGCCGACCGATTCCAACAGCCGAGCGATGTAAAAGTGTTCTTTTATGTGCCAGTCTTCAGTCAGATGAGGAAGAACATACCAGTCCAAGGATATCTCTTTCCCAGTACTAAAGACCAAAGACTCAGACTTCAGAAAGGTTATAGACAGGGACTTAATTTCAAAAATCTTAAATCAGGAGTAGCTTTCTGAAGGTACCAACATCCAACTGAAAGAAAGATGAAGAGGGAGGAATATGTCATTGACCATGGGGTAACATTTTGGCATTTTGGTAGCAAGAGATGCACAACCAGTGCTTAGGCTGGTCGTGGCTGTGTGCCATTTAGAAGCCTGGCTTCTGTGCACAGCATTTTGGCTGCTGCTGCTTTTGTGGTGGTCATGACTAGAGGAGCACTTTGGAGACTGGCACCAGGAGGAACCCAATGAAAAGTAATACAAAGTAGAGAGAGAGGTGTCTGCATTACTTATTGAAACTTGAGGTTTCAGAAAGTAAAGATGGTTAAAGTTAAACAGATGGTCTCTCAAGATCACCTGAACATGTGGCATCACTTGGTTCTTTTTCCTTGGATGAATGAGAAAATTCCACCCATTTGTCTTCAATTTAGCATACACTGTGTTCTGAAGAATTTTTCCTCTCTTATTGTATCTTTGCCTCCTCCTAACTTCCTGCAAAGGACTAATTCCTAACGTAAGTATACAGACAGTCCAAATTCTAGAGAAGCGGATGTTGCCTACATCTCCAAAAAGGTATTATTCCACTGATATATGATTCTTAGACTCTGAGAAGCTTTATTCCTCACTGCCTCCCTGTCTTTGCTCTCTCAGTCCTGCCTCTAGTCTCCTTTTGAATTGACCATACCCTGCGGGTTCTTCTGATCCTCTGTCAGCAGCAACTGAGGCTGTAGAACGGGGAAGTCTGGAGAGGCTCTGCAGCCTTTGCAGAAAGGTAAGTAAGAACTGTTCTGCTGAACTCTCTTAGTGTGCTTGTCTTTCTCTCACAGGCAGCCAACACTGAAGAGTGATGAGAAGCCTGTGGCCAGTGTTCGTCCTGTACAGTCCACCCCGATCCCCATGATGCCCCGGCATGTCCCACTGGGAGGCAGTGTAAGCTCTGCCTCCAGCACAACTCCAGCTATGAACTTCCCAATCAACTACCTGCAGCGTGCGGGAGTCCTTGTGCAGAAGGTGGTCACCACAACAGGTTGGGAACTCCTGGGTTCTCTTCTAGGTGTGCTCTCCCTTTTAAAATTACTTTGTTCATTCAGGAAGTATTTATTAAACACATTTTGTATCTAGGCTTTACTACATTCGCACTGTAGGTAAAAATAGAGAAGACAGCAGTCCCTGATCTTGAAGAATTTGCATTCTAATGAAATATCTTAAGAATAATGACATGGAACTGGGTTTTCTTTAATGTGGTGGGGGGATAGACTCTGATCATTGCAGAGATTGTGGAAATATCATTGGGATACAGGGTCTTCTGAGAGAGGTGTGAATGTGTTGAGTCCTGCCTGACTGTAGGGTCAGTTGGATATAAAGGACAGCTGTCAACCTTCCTGAATGTCACTTGCTTCTTTCTTTGTGAGTTTGATGTGGATTGAGCATGGTGGACTAGTGGTAGGAGGTGGGCAGCCCATCCATCCCTGCAATTGGTTCTGTGATTCAGGATAATTGGGAAGGAAAGCATTTCATGATGCTGTTTTTCATCTTGTTATCCAGATATATTCATGATATACAAATTTTAATGAAAATATCTTAATTGAGTGTGAAAATAATGTCCATTGTAAAAAAAAAAAATTGAAACGACTAAGAACAAAAAGAGAGCCTCTTGTAATCCTGCTTCTCTGCTGATTCTTGAAAATACTCTTCTCTTTGTTCTTTAGTTAGGTGTGGAGTAATGCCAGCAAGGAATAGGATGAGGCCACTTTTGGAGCCTAAAGTAATGTGGAGCAGATACATGCAAATAGCTTAGGAAGGAGAAAAAAAATACATAGAAATAACCATTTGAACTAAAACTTTTTGTAAACCAAAAGCTCTATGAATTCTTAATTAAATCAAGGGAAATTGATCAGAAAGATGATCAGATTTCTAAAAAATTTCTTGTTTTCACAGTATTCTTTATTTAAATAATTGTGAGAGGTCCTGCTTGCTTCTCCTTCCTTGGTTCTGACCTCTGCTCCACTAAGAGGCTTTAGGGAAACCATTGAGGAATGGGGCTGGATGTGGACTTTGCATTTTCTTTCCCTCCTTCAGTCAGGCCCCGTGTAATCTAAATCTAAGTTTTGTGTCTTCACTAGATATTGTTATTCCTGGACTCAACAGCTCCACAGATGTACAGGCAAGAATTAATGCTGGTGAGAGCATCCACATCATCCGTGGGACAAAAGGTGAGAGTCTGACAAAGGGGCCCATCTCTGGCCTTTGGTTGAGATGCTTTTGGTTGCTGGGCTGGGAAGCAGAATACATATGGCTGGAGCTAGAGGAGGGATAGGAATCATCCTATAAGAGTGCCACATGTGGGTAAGCATGAGAAAATGACGTTTCTAGGAGCTTAGCAGAGTTGGGGTGGGCCCAAAGGATATCTGTTGGTGGTTAAAAGAAAGGAGTTAGAGTCCCTACATCCCTGTGTTTTACCATCGTTTTTATGGAGAATCTTGGGGTGGGTTTGGATAGACACAGTGTTTTGTGTTGGTCTCAGCCTATCGATGGTGATGCCTATCAGCTAGGAATGCCTGAGGTACTCACTTGGTCCCATATTACTTTTGGGGAGCCCCCACAGACATTTCCTCAGAGCTAATGGTGTGGCTGGACTGGCCCTTGTGGTTCTTATTATGATTGCAAGATGCATCTCAGCAACAACCATTAGGGGACTTAGAAAAAGCAAGGTTTATTACTCACAGGCCTGGGTACAGGGCATGGCATGCTTAAGGGCCACACAGGGAGGTCGTGATGAGTTAGGGTGAGAAAGCAAGCAAACGAGCAAGCACAGACCTGGGTCTCTGCCTTTATTAGGGTCCAAGAGTGGGATGGCTAGGGTTTCGCCAGTTCACTCTTTATTGGCAAATTTAAAACATAAAAGCAGGAATTAGGGCATGGCAAGGGAAAAGCGGGGTCACTTAAGGGTCAGTTATTTAGGTTACCCTGGGCTTTCTAAAAGGGGAACTTCATGGGTGGGGGCAACCTAGTTCCTTATCTAGTTGTTTAGCTAGTAGCTGTGTCATATAGCTGGCAATTTATTTGTTCGAGATGAATGTCTTTGAAATGGATGCCTTGGTAATCAAAAGCTTAATGTCTGCCATTATGCTGCACACAGGGAGACCAAAATTGGAGGGAAAGAGCTGTGGAATGGGTTATAAGCTAACATGTATGTTATTGTGTCGTCTTACCTACTTGCTAGGAGTGGGGTGGAAGTCTCCAACTAGGAAATGTATTAGGTGGATGAATTAGTATACACGGAGTACACAACAGAATTTTCGAATGTAGTAATTTAAAAAGTCCACTGCCTCTGGCCTTCTTGCAGAGAGAGATGAGATTGCTGGAATGAGAACTCTGGGCTGGACAGTGTCGGGACATGATCCGAGCCTATCTTTCATATTAGCCTTTACTGTGTGAGGCTCCCTGAGGCTCTTTGTTTAGTAAGGAGATTTTACCCTAGCTTCTGGTGGGTCAAAGCACCATTAGGTTCGGGGAAAAGATGCCATGAAATACATGACACACAGAGATAATGTGCCTAGCCCCCTTACTGGGCTCTTCCTAGTGTAGAGTGGGGGTCGTCAAACTACGGCCCACAGGCCAAATCCAGCCTGCTTCCTTTTACTTTATCTGTGAGCTGAGAATGGGTTTTATATTCTCAATTGGTTGGGAAAAAAAAAATCTAAAGAATAATATTTTGTGACATGTGAAAATTATATGAAATTCACATTTTTGTGTCCATAAATGAAGATCTTTGGAGCACAGCCATACCCAGCTATTTTCATGCTACAGCAGCAGAGTTGAGTAGTTGCAACAGAGACCTTATGGCTCACAAAGCCAAAAATATTTATTAACTGGCCCTTTCAGAAAAAGTTTGCTGACTTCTGGCCTAGAGGCAGCCCTGATATTCTAGGAAATTGATCAAAAGAAAATGCAAGACTAAAGGGAAGGTAGATTAGTGCCCTGTGGGAATAGAATGCAGGTCTTGAATTATTCCTACCAAGGGAGAGAAAGTATTGAGGCAATAAGGCTCCTTCCTCCCAGGTCAAGAGGAAGACCCGGGCCAGAGTACCTTGTCCAGAACAGAGGGACTCAACTTATTCTCTTTCACAGCACCTTGTTTATTTCCTCCATTGCATTTAACCTTTCCTGATATTTTCTGGTATAATTGTCTGTCTCCCCCTCTAGAAGTTAAGCTCCATGAGACAGGGTCCTTTTCTGTCTTGTATACTTCAGTGTCTAGAATAGTGCCTGATAGTCATGCAATCAGTGTTTGTGGAATAAATGAATAATATTGAGTCCACAGTTCAGTCACCCCACTTCTCATTCAGGGGTCTTGAGAGAGGGTGTGAGACCTAATTTTATAGCTGTTGCCCAGCTGATGGTGCCTAGGCCTGGAGTTTCCCAGGGTTGGCTGTATTGCATTTCTGCTCCTAACAGTCTTCCTCATGTTTCTGCTTAGGGACGTACATCCGCACCAGCGATGGGCGGATCTTTGCCGTGCGGGCAACTGGCAAACCAAAAGCCCCTGAAGATAGTCGGATGGCTGCCTCAGGTATAGTGGCTTCTACTTTCCGTTGACCTACACAGCATTTTTTTATTTGGTTTGATGTGGTTTTTAATTAATTTATTTTTGAATAGATAATGTGTTACATGGTTCGCAATTCAAAAGGTACAAAAAGGGGTAAAGTGAAGTTTTTCTCCCCCCATACTCCCAGCCATCCATTGCTCCTTCCTGGAGGTGCTGCTCTCATTTGTTTTTTTCAGAGATATTCTATACGTATACATGGTACAGGGATGTGTGTGTGCACACGTGTGTGTGTGTGTGTATAAAATATATATATGTATATAACTTTTCTTTGTATTTTTAAAACAAATGCTAACTTACTATAATATACTGTTTTCTCCTTTTTTCACTCACTAGTGTATCTCAGTGCTTATTCCTTATCATTTCTTTAGATGTGCCTCACTGAAATTTTGCATAGGATGCCATTAGATGGGTCTAACACAGTGCAGTCCGAGTTCCCTGTCCTTGCTTGTTTAGATTGTTTTACTCCACTGTTACAGTACTGGTTCACAGTCATGTGGGTGTATCTATAGGATAAATTCCTAGAAGTGACATTGCCAAGTCAAAGAGTATATGTGTGGCACATTAACAATGTTAGGAAGTCTTGCCAAGTTCCCCTGTATGGGAATGGTTCTCATTTGTCCTCTCACTATGAGGTATGAGAGCTAGACTGCTCTTGCCCCCAGCTTTTATTATGGAAATTTTCATACATACAGACAAGTTGAAAGAACAGCACTGTGAGCACCCATATACTCTGCATCTAGATCCAGTGACTATTACTGTTCTCATAAACTTTCTTCTGTCTCTCTCTCCCTTCCTAATATTTGAACTATTTGTAAATTGAAGACATCGTGTCATTTTACCTCTAAATACTTCAGCACACATCTCCTAAGATTAAGAACATTCTCCTCCTAGTCACAACATCATTATCACACTAAAAAAAAGTTAACAATTCCACAATATTACTTACTCTCCAGGCCATATTCACATTTCCCAGTTGTCCCAATCGTCTTTCGTGACCATGGATTTTGTTGGGTTTTTAAACTAGGATGAACTGCGTTTTAAACTTCATTTTCCTCTTTTCTCCCATCCTGGTCACTGACTGTCCTTGCCCCCAGAAAGAGTCTAACTCATTATAAGAAGGATCTCTTAGTGTTTCATGTCCATTATCTCATAGGATTCACCTTGGTGGAGTTCTACAGATTGAAGAACTGGGGTGCAGAGAAGTTACATATCTTGTCACTGATAGACTTGTTTCCTAGATCAAAGGATTTCTTTGTGACTGGGAAGAGTTGACTGAGTGATGTTGTTTGGACTTCACATTATTTGAATTTGGGGACCATAGGACAGGAATTTTTTTAATGGAATTTTTTTCCTATACCCTGCTTCTCTCCCTGGGCATTCTGGTTCTCAGTTACCTACATTTTGTCCTCAGGTTCCCAGGGGCCTTCTCTCGAGTCCACAAGCAACGGCAGACACAGTGCCTCATCACCCAAAGCCCCCGACCCTGAGGGGCTGGCCAGGCCCGTCTCTCCAGACAGCCCAGAGATCATCAGTGAGCTCCAGCAGTATGCAGATGTGGCTGCTGCCCGGGAATCCCATCAGAGCTCCCCGAGCTCCAATGCCGCCCTGCCTGGCCCCCCGGCCCAACTTGTGGACAGCAGTGCTGTTCCTGGGACAGCTCTTGGGACTGAGCCTCGACATGGGGGTCATTGCCTCAATAGTTCCCTCTTGGTGACCGGCCAGCCCTGTGGTGACAGGCACCCAGTGTTGGACTTAAGGGGCCACAAGCGAAAGTTGGCCACACCACCTGCTGCCCAGGAGTCAGCCCGCCGGCGGTCCAGGAAGGGTCATCTGCCAGCCCCCGTGCAGCCATATGAACACGGGTATCCAGTTTCTGGCGGGTTTGCCGTGCCACCCGTCTCCTTAAACCATAACCTCACCACCCCCTTCACCTCCCAGGCTGGGGAGAACTCCCTGTTTATGGGCAGTACCCCCTCCTACTACCAGCTGTCCAATTTGCTGGCAGATGCCCGCCTGGTGTTTCCAATGACTACTGACCCTCTGGTGCCAGCCAGCCCCGTCAGTTCCTCTTCCACGGCTACCTCAGTCACTGCCAGCAATCCCTCCTTCATGCTCAACCCCTCTGTACCAGGGATATTACCCAGCTACTCACTCCCATTCTCACAGCCACTCCTGTCCGAGCCGAGGATGTTTGCGCCTTTTCCTTCCCCTGTCTTGCCCAGCAACCTTTCACGGGGCATGTCTGTCTACCCAGGCTACATGTCCTCACATGCAGGCTACCCAGCTGGTGGCCTCCTCCGGTCCCAGGTGCCTCCATTTGACTCTCATGAGGTTGCTGAGGTGGGATTCAGCTCCAATGATGATGAGGATAAAGACGATGATGTGATAGAGGTCACTGGGAAATAGCTGGGGTGCCCCTCTCCACCTCACGTGGGGCCCCCAGCAGGTTGCCCACCAAGCTGGAAGGCAGTGATCTGGGCTTTCTGAGAATAGGGCACTTGGCAGGAGGGAAAAGGAAGAGGACAAAGAAAAGTGGTTGACCATAGTGGCAGGGCTCTGTTGCTGTTTAACAAAAGAGGCAAAAAAATCTAACAGAGCAGCAATAGTGGGAAATCAGGGACCCAAAACAGGAATGGAGGGGCAGGGCAGCCTGCCTCTCTTCCTGCCTGCCTTGCTTATGCTGTCTGCTTGCTTGCTTGCCCATCTGAGTGTAGAAGTTCACATCCCATTTCTGTCTTTGGGAACATTCTCTCCCAAGAGAGCTGCCTTACTGGGTGACTTAGCTTGGCCTGGAGAGGGGAGGGGAGGGAGGGAGGGTAAGAGAAGAAGGGTGGGCAGGGAGAGCAGACTGAGATTCCGTGTGAAGTGGAGTCTTCTAGGGGGTGGGAAAGAAGCAGACCAGGTATGTGTGTTTGTGTGTGTGTGTGTTTATGTATGTACGTACATGTATGTAACAGAGCAGGGGTGAAGGTGGGAGGGAAGGGAAGGGAGGGAGGGAGGGACTGGGGGGGGGACTGAAAAATGAATTTATCTTTTTAAAAATGGAAATCAGAGTGTGGTGGTTCATGGCAACTATTGGTATGAACATCGGGGTAAGCCCAGGAGAAGAGCCATGGAAACCACACGTTTCCTTCTAGTTGGGTGAAGAGAAGGCCCAGCTAACCTGAGTCCCTGGTTTTTAGAGCCACATTTATTTTAGAATTTGGGGCAAATTATGAGAGAAAATGGGCATTACGAATCTCTGTCTTTTTCCCCAGTGGCTGTCTTTGAGCAGATCTCCCTTTCCAGGGTGTGAGATTGTCTGTGTGCAGAGGCTGGGAGGGAGAAGCACTGTGGTTGTGAGTGAGAGGTCATGGAGTTGTGGCCAGAAAAGAAGTTCTTCACATGGATGGAACTGAACCCCTAGCTGCCTATCCTGGTAGCCTTTTCTTTCCTTTCCTTACCCATTAGAGAGCTCCATGTTAATTTATTTCTTATGGGCAATTATTTATTATTTGGACTTTTCATGTGTCTTACTTTTTTGGGGGGGTGGGGTGGAAGGGGAGGTTAGGGGTAAGGAGGGTAGGAGATGGGAAGGGAAATGTTAAGATATCCCAGACCCTATAGCTGCTGGTGAATAAATCCCAGGTGGATGGTGAATTGACCAAGGATAGAGAGTTAGTCTTGACCAAGGTTTATATTAAAAACTGTGTTTCCAGGAAATGGCCTCTCGGAAAGATCAGGGAATCCTGTGACGGGATAGTTAGTGGGGGTGAGACTTATTCCACAGAGATTAAAACTTCGGATCATAGAATTTGCTATTGGTAGGTAAGTGGCCCCAAATTTGGAGCTGTGTCCTCCCAGGATGGCCTTAGAGGCAGGCTCTCTATGCTGAATAGTGGAGCTTTGTATTGGTGGCTGCTGGTTGAGGGAACAGACTGTTGATTTCCTTTTGGGAAATGCCTTGGCTTCCCCAGCTTATCAGATGATCAGTGTGGACCTGGTGTCTGCTACCTCCACCTCTTTGAAGGAACATGGAGGAGCCCTTCTTCTGTAGAAGCCTTAAGTCTGGCTTTTGTCTTAAAAGTACATATCAGTCATTCTGGGTCTCCCTTTTCTTGTTGCCAATGCCAGGGGAAGGAGCATCTAGTCTTTAAGCCTGAACACTGGCTGTCTTCCTATTGGCTTTTTCCCCCCCGCTATTGAGACTTTGCTAGGCAGTTCTTTATGATGAACAAACCTTGTCTGGCTTTAAAGCTTTACCACCTACCCATGGGTCCTTCCTCACTGGGCAGCTGCTGCACCTGCCTCTTCCCAACCCTGGAGGCAGCTTAGCCAGGTCACCCTTAGTAGCAGCTGCTTTTGCAACTCTTCTGACCAGCCCGTTTCCATTGCTGGAGGGCCTGAGAACACTCTGGTGTATTGTTGCCAGAGAAGAGACAAGGAGATGGCTGATGGGGGTGCATGCATGTGTGTTTGTGTGCTGTCCAGTTACACCAAAAGTGGAACGTAAGGAGCTTTCTCTGTTTTCATAAGCACCCTGTCAGACACTTAACTCTCCTACTCATAGAAGCCTTAGATCTACAATTTAGCTATGCAAATTATTTAATAATTTAAGAATAGCAGTTCCAACCAGTGCTTTCTCTTTCAGATGCATCCCAAGAATAGATGGTGAAGGGACTGAGTTGGAGTGGGCTCTCAGGTTGAGGCTGGTGCAACAGGAGTGAGCTAGCCTGGATCTCCGATTTGCAGAGCACACTCACAACCTGGGCTACAACTGATGTTTCTAAGGCCCTGGAGCACTGGGATCCCAGAGACATGGGTGGGTGGGTGGGTGGGTGTGTGTATAGTCAGGGAAGGAGGGGTATTTTCTGTGTTCATCTGTAGGAAATCACGGCAGCAGGCTCTGAGAATCCAGAAACTATCCCAGCAAGGAATTGAAATTAGAGGGATGGGCTTTTGAAGGTACCAGGAAGTGAATGGGTATTCTGAGAGGCAGCCCATGCCTACTCCCTACCCAGTGGTTCCAGGGGCTGGGTCTTGCTTCAACTCGGGAGGGGCCATAGTTTTGGGAGGCTGACCTGCCTAGAGAAGGCTTTCTGTGATATGTGCAGCTTATATTGTATAGGGGTTTGGGGTTGGGAACATGGGAAATTGGAGTGCTGCCAGTTACATGTGTTTTCTTTTCTTTTTTTTTTTTTTAATGAACCTGAAAATATTTCTCTGACTTTTCTGCTGTCTCTTTATGTGTGCTGGTAGGCAAGTGTGCATGCACATCAAACATGAGCATGTGTGTGAGGGAAGCAGGAAATGTCTCAGAGGCTAAGAACCATGTTTTCCAGCTTATTTGATCAAAAATACTTGGTGGTCTCTTTCACCCACCATTCAGGCCTGAGTGAGGGAAGGATGGTGATAGGAGGGAGGGCAGAAGATCAGGCCTAGGCATTTCCTCTCAATATTGTCTTCCACAGAATATTTTCAATGGCCTCTCAAGCCACACCCATCTGAGGTAGCCTAAATCCTCATCCTAGGGAATATAGTACTACTTGATGATTCAGAATTACCATTTATGGTGATGCTTGATTTCCTTTTCTTAGTATCTTTGTGGATAAACATCAACAGAAACAAGGTAGACATTTAAGTAAGAAAGTAAGTGAACCATGTTGGATCAGATCTGTTGCTTCAGATTGGATATCTGCAAAGTCCTCACCCCCTTGAGCTGTGCTTCTTCAGCATCTATCTCATCATGTCCTGACTTAAGGATAATTTTGTCTGGTCCTTGGTACTCTCTTCCCTAGGAATTAGTGTGTGGAATCTCTATATACTTGTGATTCACAACTAAGTATGAAATTTCCCGGTTCAGGGCATGAAGCTGGGGTAAAGTTTTGCTGATAGGTTGAAACACTCAACCAAACTTTAGCGATCTGGGTGGGACTGTCACTCCCAAAGCTGTCAGCAGAGCAAGGCCCTCTGCCTCAGTCTGTTCAAGTCTGGCATTGCTCTGGAACTGAGTCCTCATCCCATGCGAAGGTCTTCTGGGGGGCCCTATGTTCCTTGTGCCTGTTGTTCCTGGCCATGACCCTCTTCCTCCTGCTTCCCAGTTCCCTGTGATTTCTCAGAAGACCAGTCTCTTCTGAGCCATGGCCTCCTGTGCATCCAGCTAAGTGGCTTTTCCCCACCAAAATGCCTGAGAGAAGAGCTCCTTCCCCCCGTGGACCACCAGGAGACTTTCTGGCCCTCTGCTGACTGTTTCCAAGAAATCCACACCTCAAGACCTGTCTGAGAATGCTGCGCTCTCCATCAGTCACCTTCAGACTCCATTCCCCTCCTACTTACTTTCTTCTGCCCTGGGTATTCCTCTGTGACTCCTTAATGTCTGTTCTATGCCAGTAGCGTGGCCCTAGGCCTTTTATGAATACTGAGTCTTACGATGAACTTCCTGAGCAGGCAGTGTCCAACTTCTTTCCTCTTCAGGGACCTGAATCTGGCCCTTTTCTCACAGGTCTATTTGATATAGTAATCTAGTGCACTGGGAAGAGGTAGCCAAGCAGGCTCCAGAATCTGTAGTGCAGAGGGCTGGGGGAGATTTAGGTACTCTCTGTTACCACTACTGGGATGACACTCAAAAGAGAGGGGACCTCATACTGTGACCTGACCCAGGACTCTCCCCTGGAAGAGAGCTCAGCCCAGATGTGTGTGTGTGTGTGTGTGTGTGTGTGTGTGTGTGTGAGAGAGAGAGACAGAGAGAGAGAGTGTGTGTGTGTGTGTATGCACATGTGTGCTCATGTGCATGTGGGTATAAACTGACTTATCTGGTTGTGTAACTCAGGGTGGGCTGGGGACTCACCAGAAGAATCCCCTCAGCCTACCCAAGACTGGTTTTTTCCTGTACCCTCTCCAGAAGGGTAAGGGAAAGGGGGTTCAGGTGGGTTGAGGGGGTCACAATGGATAACCACTAAGGCCACACTGCTGCCAGGAGGAGTGGGGGGAGATGAGGTGGCCCCAGGGACCTGGCACCTGGCTTTGGTTTTCCATCTTCTTTCCTCAGGACGCCCCCTGAGGCCTGAGACCTGCGCCTGGCTTTGAGGAGCATCTGTGGCTGGGTGCTCCAGCTGCTGGTGTGATCATGGGCTTCCCTCCTCTCTCAGCAGGGCAGGTGCTCCTGCCCCAGAGATTGGGCAACTGGCTGTTTCTATGACGTATTTATTTTTACTTGTGTTTCATGTCACTTTTTTAAAAAAGCAAACAGAACAATTGTAAGTCAGTATAACTGCCTATCAGTTTTCTTTATTTCTCTTTTGTAAAATAAAATTTAAACTCAAGAAGGCAGCGTTGTTTGATCAAGGAATTGTCTGAATAGCCGTTTGACCGGGTGGTAGTGAAAGAGATAATTTGAGCATAGTGGGTGCTGGGATGGCACCTGGGACAGGGGAACCGACGGCAGACTGCTGGCAGGCTCTTTGTTGCAGTGGAGTTCACTAGATTTTTTCTGCCTTTGCTCACCTGAAAAGGACCACATGTCCAGGCTCTAGAGGAAACAGTGAAGCTGACTCAGAGTGGCTTGAGGCTAGCTGGTCCTCAATCATGGCAAGTCCTGCAGGGAAAGCCCTGACTGGGCTTGTGAGTGACTGAGGATTGAGTGCAACATCAGTGCCTGCAGAGGGTGGGAGATGGCTGGGTTTGCAGAGCGTCCTACACTGCGTGTGCATTCTCCACTTGTCATCTGAATTAGAGGATCTAACCACTGCCTCACAGAGAACTAACTAGGGCTTTGAAACGTGAGGAGATAGGGATAGGAGGGGATGGTCCACTCTTTGGCTCCCCAAGTTTGGACCCTTTGAGAGGAGGAGCCCTGGGGAAACATTCTCTGGAAATTTACTAATGGAGAATTAAAGATCCTCTGTGGGGATTCCTTGGACAGAGGAAGGCAGGAGGAAACAGGCGAAGTCTGGGTTCATGAGAGGAGACTATATACTATTAGGAGATAGGACTGGGAGTGGAGCCTAAGTGGGGCAGATGGCTAGGTGAGCAGGTCTGCTCAGACTTGCTAGAAGCAGGAGAGGAAAGTGCCTTGGCTGCTGCCTCCTGGTGGCCATCGGAGGCCTTGCAGGGATCCTGCCAAGGGCGGGGCTTGCTCTGTTGGGAGCAGCCTGAGATGAAGTCAGGGAGGCTGATGGCCAGCAGCCCCAGTCACGGGCAGACTCCTTTCCTGACAGAGGCACTGAAGCTCCTAAGGCACACCCTGAACTCTGATGTGGGGCTCTGGAGTTCCCCAACCAGGCTAAAGGAAGTGAGCAGAGAGGACAAGATGAGGAAAGGGCAGCTCCAGACAACCGTTTCCTGGGAGAAGCCCATCAGCTTCTGAGAAGCAGAACTGACTATGCAAACCCTGCAGGCAGAGGCTGTCTGTCTCCATGCCAGTGTACTGGCCCGTCCCTGTCTCACAGGAAATGCTTCCAAGTGTATAGCTCACTTGCCTGGGGCACGCAAAGGGTTTTATCATGTGCCTGATGTTCATAACCAAAACAGATCTACCACAATCTGCCAGCCCAGCCCTGAGTGCCTGTGAGGGGCCAGCTGCCCATTCTGCCAGCCCGCCCAGAGAGCTAGGACAGGCTTGGCCCTATGGATGAGGTTCAATCTTCCCTGCCTGTGGTAGGAACAATGCGAAGCAGAGGGAAAGGAAGCCAGGATTATGAGTGCCTCCGTGTGCCCGGTCTGTCCTTTGCTAGTGCAGTAGTGGGCTCCACAGTAGGATCATTCCCCTCCCAAACATCAATCCTCCATGTTAGGAACACCAAGGTAGCTCTTGGGCCAGCCTGTCTTGAGGCCAAGCTTATGAGCATAGTTGTCTCTTTCCCAAGCCCCTCCAATGCAAGAATGGACCTCTCACGAAGGCAAGGTTTTATCTTTGGGACACTAGAAGAGTGCTTTGTACTTTGTAGGTCCTCAGAAATATGAGGGGAAGATTGAACCTGTCTTTAAGGAGCTTACACTTGACCTGGGAGTCACCTAGAATACCTTAAGCTAGAACTCCTCCCACATCCCAGCCACACTGAGGGAGGAGGCTGGAAGGGGGGCGGGGCCTCGGTTTTGTTCACTCAGTATCCCCAGCCCCTAGAACTGTCCTGGCCGGAGTGATACTCAGTAAGTGTTGAATGATCACCCCTGTGCTCTGGTTGGGGATCGGGTGGGGGTAGGGTGGAGGGTTCGAGGCAGGAAGCTGATATCTGCACCGCCCAGAGTTTGGATCCACCAGCTTCTTCCCTGAACCTAGATTGGGCTTCAGTTTCCTCAGCTGTAAAACGGGAACAAGTGGCCCTGCCTTGCTCGGTTCCCAGGTCTGTCGCGAAGCTTCAGTGAGAGAAAGTGGCAGGACCAAGGGTGGTATAAATGCCAGAGGCTGATACTGCTGTGCTGCACTTCCCAAACCTCTTCAAACGCTCCTCTCTGGTGCTGGCTTCCTGGACCCAGCCTGGCTCTCTACTGCGGGCCACCAGGCTGACTTCTCCCCACTCCTGGGGCCGGGCAGTAGTGGTGTTCTCGCCAACCCAGATGCCAAGGGGTTATTGCTAAGTCACCCTCGGCACCCCGGCAGTTTGTAGGAAGCAGGAAGCTGCCCGGTGGGTTCCGTCCCCGACAGCTCCAGGGGAAGGGAGCACGCTCGGTTGTCATGGCAACGGGGTGGGGCAGGCCACCGCCCTTCGGGCTCCGAGCGCACGCACCCACGGCCACGGCCACATCCCGCCGCGGAAGGGGGCGGAGCGAGCGTCAGCGGCGGGCGCGCGCAGGCTCTGCGAGCAAACCGGCAGCCGCCTGCGCGGATCGGCGTCCGCGGTGGGCGGACGCGGAGGTGAGGGCCGGGCTGGAGGAGACGCGTCCCTGCCGGGGCGGCCCTGCGCGCGCGCCTCCGTCCGCCAGGGCGCGAGCTCAGGGCCCCCCGCGTCGCCTCCGTGGCCCGGGCCACTCTTTGCAACTTGTTTCGTCCACAGCTGGCCCCGGCCGGGTCCAAGGGCCCGAATGCGACCTTGGACCAGCCCTTCCACCCTGGGCCTCCCGAAGCAGTGGAGCCCGGGTCGCGGGGTTGGGGACCGACACGGAGGCAAGAGCCGCACTTTAACTCCGCCCCCGTCCCCTGAGGCCGCGCCTCACAGCTGTGGCTGCAAACTTTAGCGTCCCTCAAGCTGAGGAGGTGCGCGGGGCCCCGTGAGGCCGTGGCTGGAAAGAAAGAGGTTGGGTAAATAGGCGAGGGGCGGGGGAGCGGGGGCTGGGAGCCAAGAGTGGGAGGCGGCGTTACCTTCTCCCCGCGCAGGCCCCTCGGAGCCGCGGTCTTCCCGCTCCCCGCTGGCGCCCAAGTTTTGCCTGCGGCGGGGCCCTTCAAGGGCTGGGTCGGGCGCCCCCGCGCACGTGAGCGGCTCTAGGAAGTTGGCGCGGGGCAGCCCGCCCCGACGTTCGCTGGCGCCTGGCGGGAGGCGACCACCCGGGACCTCTGACCAGAGGAGAAACCGAGGCCTGAGAGGCGGCACAGCCTGCCCAAGGACAGCGGCAGGAGCTTTTTCAGGGCCAGGTGCGGTGGCTGGACCCCTCCAGGAAGAGGGCTTTCCAAGAACAGGGGCGTGAGCAGGGGCCCAGTGAAGAGTTGCCATTGTGAGGCCGGTTTGGCTTCTGATTACCATGAAGGGTCTGAGGATGTGGTGGAGGTGCAACCTTGTGAAAGGAGCAGTCAGGACATGGTGCCTGGCTCAGTGGTTATTTTCTTTCTGCCCCCAGCACTGGAGCACTTGGAGCATTTGGCCCCTGCCTCGCTGGATGGTATGAGTTGCTAAAAGTGAGCCTGGCTTTTCAGGTGAGCTTTCCTAGCCCTTCTTTCTTCTCTTTCTCTTGAGTTTGGGGGAGTTCACAGTGCTCAGCCTCCTTCCTGTGCTGACCAAAGCTCTGGGACACTCCCCAGGTCATTTCCCCCTTTTCTGAGCAGTTTAGGAGGTGAGAGGAAGAGAAAGGTGGGAACTAAATTCTTTTGAGGGGACAGGGAATGTGCAGCCGAGAAGGGTAGGTCAGGGTGAGGGCTGGTCACTCCCAAGGCAACTGAGAGACTTAGATGCTGAGAGCTTTCAGCTGACAGCCTTGGGTTCAGAGATGTCCAACATGGATTAAATGCTGGGGCTTTCCTAGAAGCCCTGTCACCAGGGAGGAGAGAGAAAGTGGAAATGGGGGCCTGGAGTCAAACTGCCTGGGTTCCCATTTTCTGCATTTTGGTCCAAGTGGCTCTACTTAATACCTGTGTGACCTTGGGCAAATCTCTAAACCGCTAACAATTTGTTTCTTGGTCCATACCTACCTTGTTTTGAGGATTAATGAAGTAGCTGTGTTTCAACATTTAGACAGTACCTGGCATATAGTAAGTACTTAGTGAAAGATTTATCATCATCTTCTTTATCATCAAAGAAAATGGAATGAAACTAACTGGAGGCAAGATGAGTAGGACAGGGAATGCATCCAAAAAAAGATAGTGCAGCTGTGGGGCAGGAACACGGCTGGGTGATAAGACCAGTGTGAGACACCTCAATGTCAGAACACCAAAGGTTTAGAAGTTTACTTTGCCTCTTTGTGAGGTACACACTGTGTTTGCATTGACTCCAAAGACAATTTTCAGCAAAAAATTTTGACACCCAGAACCCACATGGAACATATTATTCCACAGAGCTAAATTTTCCATAGGGCTGAAATGTTGACTTTCAGCAGCCAAACGTTTTAAATTTTAAATATTAATTTTAAATACTTGGGGTGGGAATGTTCCTCCAATGGGTCACATGCTTTCCTTCCTCTTTGAACAGTCTTCTCTGTGCTGTGATTTTTTTTCCTGGGTGACTCAGGTCAAGCCCTCTGTATAAGAGGCTTAGGCTTCTGGCCCCAAGCTTCATGGAAGACTGAGTGGTCTGCTTTGAATGACCCCCACACTGGCCTCTGTGTTGTGTTCCTGGACCTGCTCTTGGATAGTTTCTCTGCTTTTTTTTTTTTTCCCTGAAACGAATGTCTTTATTGTTTGTACCATACAAATAGGAGGAATAGGGAAAGGCCAGTGGGGAGGAGGGAGAATTGTCAGATCAATGACATACACACAAAAAGAGAAAAACACCTCCCCCCTGCCTCACCCCAGGATGCCTTTCTGTGAACTACCTAGTACAGGAAGTGGGGTGGGGCGATCAAAACCACAAAAACTAAATTCTGAATACCTGGAGATGCCCAGGCCAGTACCCCTCCCCCATGGGATGAAATGCTCAGGCCAGGTACAGTAACTCTTCCTTCTCCCTGATGTGTGTCCCCACTTGTAGCAGCCTTTTCCTCCTCCTTGCAGTTTCTAGTCTATGGGCTGGAAAAGTGGGATGAAGCTTGTTAGCACCAGTGGCTCAAGTCTGGGAAGTGTAGTGCTGGACTTTGTTCTGGCTGGTCAGGCTGTTTTGATCTGGTCTGCTCTGGTTCTGGATGGCTGAGCTTGCTGGATAGCAAGATTCTGCGGGCCAAATGTACTTAGCAAAGGAGAGTTTCCTATAAGAGTCTCTTTGGCACATTTTCACCCTGGGGTTTTGTTCTTCATGGTTTCCTTGTTTGTTAATAAGCATTTGGACCCTGGTGCTTGCCTGTCCTCCCTCTGGCAGTGGTCCATGAGGCTTGGGGAGGCTGAACGAGCAGTGTGGCTCAGCTCTGGGAAGGAAGAGGCAATGTGGGGAAAAGGCAGGCTGGCTGACTGCCCCATTCAAGGGAGGCTAGTCAGGGCTGGGAGTATGTCCCTGGCTGATTCACTCCTATCCCCCTCTATGACTCAGTTTCCCCAGGTGTGACCAAGGCTGCCATCTGACAGAGCTGCTCTGAGAGCCTCAGTGATTGTGATTAAGAAATAAAGAGGCTTGTGGCTTCCGTCATCCTTTGTAGCTCTCTTCTAGGTCACTCTATGTGTAAACACCTCTGGCCCCTCCCACTCCTGGGTTAGAGCACCCAAGGCAGGGCTGAGGTTGGGCCAGAACTGGCTGGCGGGCAGGTGGGCATGTTAGTCAGAGCAGGCTACTAGTCTCCTCTCCCTTCTCTCTCCTTTGCAGCTGCCTTGGGGTGTGGCGTGGGGGCACAGAGCCATGTCGGACCTGCTACTACTGGACCTGATTGGGGGACTGACTCTGCTGCTGCTGCTGACGCTGCTGGCCTTTGCCGGGTACTCAGGGCTGCTGACTGGGGTGGCAGTGAGTGCTGGCTCACCCCCCATCCGCAATATCACTATGGTCTACAAGTTCCACACAGGGCCCTACAGCAAGACTGGGCGGCTTTTCACTGAGAGCTGCAGTGTCTCCCCCAAGCTCCGTTCCATCGCCGTCTACTATGACAACCCCCACATGGTAAGGAGCCTCCTGTGCCCTGGCTGGGGTTCCACCCCATGGACAGACATAGGGCAGAGCTTGTTTGGGGAGGGGTGTCTTGTTTTCTGAGGAAGGGATGGGAAAATCTTTGAGCTGGGCCTGTAGACCATCTCCTCTCTGAATTTGAAGCTCCTTCCAAGTTTAGCCTGGACTTCTGCTCCAGGCATCCATATGCTGGCTTTCTACTTGCCCAGGTCTGGGTCCCCTGGCTCATGGCTACCCATTGACTTCTGAGTGCAGGGGCCACACCACTGTGAGTCCCTAGCCTCTGCCAGGGCTTTGGTCCCCTGCCTCCTCTTCTTGCTGTCCCTCCCCCTTCCATCCCCACTTGAGGCCAGTGCTTGAAGGCCAGGCTGTTCAGATTCTCCCCTCTCTTTGGGGTCATATCTTGTTGTTTCTGTGCCTTCCCTCTTTCAGCTCTCCTGCTGAAAGAGGGTAGAATCCTGCCTGTTAGGCCATTATTGTGGTCCCTGGCCCAGTGATAAGGCATTTCTTTGGATGTCAACCTGTCTGGTTGGGAGAGAGCTGGGGTAGGGGGTAAAGTGGAGCCAGGTGAGCTGCCCAGACTGTCTAGGATGCTGGGGTCAGAGACTAACCCAGCATCACTGGCACCCTGTGGGCATCTGGCTGTACTCACAGCCCACAGTGAGTCAGGGCTCACCAGTGTGGCCTCTTGCCATGCCATGGGCTGGTGCTGCCCACAGCTGCATGGGTTGGCAGCTCTGCCAAGCGTTCTTCAGTCTCCAGCTCTGAGCCTTGGCAGACCAGGCATTTGGAATCCCCCAGCTCTGGTTTCCTTGCCTGGAGAGCTCAAGTGGGCAAGGCCTATAACCTACCCACTGTTTGCTAACCAGGTCTCACTAGGGCACTCAGTTAAAACAAAGGTGTGCTGACTCCCTCTCTGTGCCAGGTTTTGCTTGACACCTGCACTCTGGAGATGAACAGACCTGGCCCTGCCCTCAGGAAGCTTAGTGTAGTTGGCAAGTCAGCCCACACAGATGAATCTCCAACAAGGCACTGTGCTCAGTGCCCACAGAGCTTTGAGCTGTGGGTTTGGGGAGGATGCCTCAAGTCTGCTGAGGAGGCTCAGAGAAAAGGTAGATTTCAGCTGGGCCCTCTCCCATGAGCAGAATTTTGCTCTGCCGGGAAGGGCCTCTTGGCTAAGAGAACTGCAATAACAAAGGCCTGCAGACATGGGATGACGGGGGAACTGTGGCCAGTGGACATGCAGTGGGTGGAGAAAGAGGTAGAAGTGTTCACTGGGCCAGGTGGTGGGAGGTACAGCTGGTTGGGAGGAAAGATGCGGCACAACTTGCCACCTGCAATTTAGGAAGCTAACTGGATGGCAGGCAGATGAGGGAAGGAGATGAGGCAAGGAGGCCATCAAGGAGATTGGACTGGTCCCAGGTGAGAGCTGCCATGGCCTGGTTGAGGGATGAGTAGATACTGAGGTTTTGAGGTCACATGGCTGGGAGATGGCACTAAGTGGGAGTCGAAAGCACCGGGGCCCGGGTGGGATGCAGCAAGTGCTGGGCTGTAGAAAGCTCCTAGACCAGATGCCCGACCCCCACCCCTGCAAGGGCCTATTATGTAAGTCCTGTCCCTCCCATACCTGGCCCAGTTGAAGGCCTCAGTGGGAGGGAGGAGAGCCCTTGCAACTGCCTCTTTCCTCATTGGGATATCTGCCTGTTCCAGAAGCAGCATGTTGCCTCTTGGGTTGGAGGTGCTAATTCCAGGGTGGGAAAGGGCTAAGGCAGCAGCTTACCTTAGGGTCAGTGCTTTAGGCTGGTCCAGGAAAGAATGAGATAGAAGAACCCTGGCATGAGGTACTCTCCCCATAGCCTCCTGGTCCAGCCACTACCTCCAGGCAGCCCACCATATAGCTCTCCTAGAGGTGTGGCACACCCTATGGGGAGGGCCTTGGGTGTCTAGGGTTGGCTGGGCACAGCCTGACTTGGGTGCCAGTCTGGGGAGCCATGGTCTGAGAGTACAGCCTTAAGGCTGGCAGTGCTGGGTTCTGATTCTGTCTTGTCACTGTCCAGCTGTGATCTTGGGCATAACACATAACCTCTCTGAGCCTCCATTTCCTCATCTGCTGAGTAATGTTAAAATACCTACTCATAGGTAGGCTGGCAAGGATTAAATTAAGTGACAAAGGTGAGACATTCACCTCAGCACCTGTTCCAACAACAAACAAAAGGGTGGAAAGAACACTCATGCTAATTAAGTGTGATGAAGGTTAGGCTGAGTACTCATGACCCAGGCCTAGACCCTTGGCGTGGCTGTGGACATCTGGTCGGCACAGAGGATGAACGTATAGGTCAAAGAGGCCGCTCTGATCCTGTCCCTCCCAGTCCTGGGTCACTCCAGAAGACACTTGTGTCCCCATTCAGAGCTGGGTCATATTCTGATACTTGGGTTGGCTCAAGGATATTTAGTTCCCACCTACTCTGGGAGCTGGGCAGTGTATTCTCTGCCTGGCAGAGATCCTAACAGGTTCAGGGAACCATGGACCCCAGGCTTCAGGTGCTCATGACTGTCACAGACTCTCTGGTCGGTAAGGACTTGAGGCCTCTGGGTTCACACTGCTGCTGTTATAGAGGAGGAGACTGAGGATCACATAGCAGGAGTTGAGGTACTGATCTCACACAGTTCACTGATGCTTTTTTATTTTCATTCAACAAATATTTGAGCACCTGATCTGTGCCACTCTGTGCTGGGCACTGGGGCACTGTGGGGACCACGGGGCCCAGCCCTCAGCACCTCTCAGTGTAGGGGTGTCAGGGGAGTCTGGAGTAGAGGCCCCATCGGTCCTGGGGAAGGCTAAGAACCCAAGCTTTCTGCTCCCTAGGCGGCCTCCCCTAGTGGTGTCCAGCTTGGGGCCCTGCATATGTGGTTTACAGAAGGAGGGGACAGGATGCAGGCTGAGCTGTTGAGTGTCCCATTCCTCCTCTCCCTCTTCAGCTCAGCACAACAGGAGCCATAACCTATTTCTCTGTGAGTGTGGGGAGGAAGTAAAGCTATTTCAGGCTCTGTGAGTGGGGCAGGTGAGAGGTGGCAACCTGCTGTAGATGCTGCCCACCTCCATGAGGCGTGGACTGACCATTCCCTAGTCACACCCCTTCCTGGGCAGGGGAGGCTAGTTCCTGAGAAAGGCCTGGTGAGGCCTCACCTGGTCTGGCTGTGGGCCCAGGAAGTGACACCAGAAAGGGCATCACCAAGGCAAGATTGTGGCGATTGCTGTGGACACTTTCATATCAGATGCTGCTTGAGCATATATATCCTGGAGTTAGATAGATATAGACTAATGTATGTATATCAGTCCTTTATTCTGGAGTTCTGTATGGGAGGAGACTGCAGGGTCTGGGCGAGTGGCTCTTGTGGGGCAGGAGGAAGGATTCTATTCTGCATCCCTGAGGGCCTTGGCAGAGTTGGGGGGAGGAAGGAAGGAACATGTGGCAGCAAATGGATAGACCCTGGCAGTGGCTCATAGGTGTTCCTTTCCTCTCCAGGGCCCAGCATTCATGGAGTATGGCCATTTCCTCTTCTAAGTACCGAGGCGGGTGGTGAGTTCTGGAGTCAGTCACTGACTTCCGCCCCCGCCCCCGCACACAGATACACAGATCCAGTTCTGCCTTGTCCTTGTATAGTTGGAGAGGGGTCAAAACTGCTCTTCTCTCAGCCCTGCTTCTGAGGTGGGGGCTAGGGGTTTGGACAGTAACTTTAGCTTATTCTTCTGGACCTGATCTCTCTGGGAGCCTTGGGTGTTGGAGAGAGGGAGCTGGGCACCTGAACACCTCACTTGATCCTGGCCAGCTCTGGCCTGTGGACAGGCCTTAGTGTTTCGGCTGCTGTCACTGTGCCCATGGGTCTGTCCTGTCTGCCAGTCTGGCCCTTCACCTCCTGCCCCACCCTGTGCTGCCACTGTCTCCACTGTTGTTTGGGGCTTAAGCAACCTGCCTGTCAGCCCTTGTGGGGAGCCTGGCTGAGGCAAGTGCGGCGCGGCAGCCAGTTCAGTTTACCTGTCCGAGGCCTAGGAGGGGGTGCTTGCGACAGGCATGGAGTGGGTAGGGGGGACTAGTGGCACTTGGGTTCTGCCTTTACTAAGCTAGACTGCATAGAAGCTGCTTTTTTCCCCTAGTCCACTGAGAGTCGGCCTGGGGCCACCAAGTCTACAGGGCCTGAGGCTGGTGAGAGTTCTGACTTAGGCCTATCCCACACTTCCCCTTCCACTTGAGTGTGTGGGATGGGGCCTCCCTGCGCTCCCTGGAAGCACTGAGGTTATGTGGAGCCTGGGAAGGGGTGAAGGAGTAGGATTTCCCTGGATTGACCTCTTAATAAGGGCAATGGGGATGTGGGCTGGGCTGATGTTTCCTGAGGGCCCAGGCCATCTCCTAGTCCAATTACCCTGTGATGATTTTCTGCCAGATGGAGTCCAGGCTTTTTTTCCGCAGCAGGTTAATTGTGTGGGGCAGCCCTGGAAAGCTGAGCCCCTCTCTGCCCAGCTACCTTTGGAAGGGAGGAGAGATAAGGTGTGGGAGGAGAGGGCTTTGGGCTCATCCTTCTCTGTTTGAATCAAGGCTCCACTGCTTACCAGCGTGTGACTCTGAGCGAGTCACTTGGCCTCTCTGAGAATCCCTCCCTCAGGGTTTTTGTTTTTCTGGGGACTGAATAATAAGGATAAGGCCCAATACCTGGACCGTAATAGGTGCTTAGCTCTCTTGGCATCCACCCCTGCCTCTGAGGGCCTTGTCCCACTGGGACTTTGTACTTTCAGGAACCCTGCTTGCCTGCCTCTGGCCTAGCTTCCTGCAGGTTGCCTGGGCTGTGGGAGGAGGTGCAGTGTAGGAAGAAGCCATTGTGCAGGCCATTCCTAGCCGGGGCCTGTTTCTTGGGCTCCCAAGTGACTGTGGATTGTGTGGCGCAGCTCTGGAGCCAGTCTGCCTGGGTTCAAATCTTGACTCCAACGCTGCCTTGCTGTGTCACCTTTGCTGAATAGCTTTGTCTCTGGGTCTCAGAAATGAGTTGGTTACAGTACCCACTGCACAGTGCTGTTTGGATTTAATGAGCTGATGTGTGGAAAGAAGTAACTGGGGCAGGTGGTGAGTGCTTTGTCAGATACCAGCTGTTGTTGTTACGATTATGCTTGGGGGTGAAAAGAGGAAAGCCCTGAAAGACTTCTGGGTGGGAGCTCCCAGAAAAGCCCTGGACCCCCCTTTGGAGGTTGGCATCCTACTTCCTTCCCCCTCAGCCTGGTGTATGGATTCCATCCTCTGGCCTGGGTGTTCCTTTGGGCATCAGCTGCTAAGGGAAGTAGGACCTGTGAGACTTGGGGTATTGACCAGCACCCAGGAGGGTAAATGAACCCACTGTTCACCCTCCAGTAATGGCAGGTGCAACTGCTCTGTTCCCCTTGGGGGCACCAGTGCAAGCAAAGGGCACTGTCCCTCCTTTTTCCCTTTCCTTGGGCAACTCTGGGCTGGGTAGGCTGGCCAGAAAGGAGTCAAGGCAGCCCTCTGGGCCTGGGATTGGCAGACAGTGCAGCTCTCCCTGTCAGGTTATGCAGGTTATGGTCTTGGGGCTGGCCATTTCTGCTGAACCCGAGGGCTGGATTTGGTGTGGGCCAGCTGACACCATTTTTCCTTCCTGGATCCTGGGAGATAATCGATCTTGTCCAATTTCCAGACTCAGGGAGTCTTGGCCAGGCAGGAACCCTCTCTTCACTATGGTCTCACACAATAGGGTCAGCAAGGTACTGCGAGGCCTCTCTGGAAGGGGCAGTGGGGCCACTCATACCTGGAAGCTTTAGGTTCCAGGCAGACCGCCCCCTTCTTACAACGCTAGGACTCAGCAGTCCTCACAGCCTGAAGGATATACTCTGCTATCTCTTTCCTAGTTCTTTTGCTTCGAGGGCAGATTCTGGACGGGCCTGCTTTTACCCAAAGTGATAGTGGGTCTCACCACTGCCCTGTCTCCCTGGTGTGGTTCCTTGCTGGTGCTAGTTCTGGTCCAGCTCTTGTTCTGGGCACAGATCCTGGGAGAATAACTGATATGGTGAGGAAAGGGAGCAGGCAGATGGAACTGGGAAACCCAGGCTGACTTCGTAGGGTCAGGCCTAATAAAAATGTTGCATTGAACCAAGGTGGGTGGGGTTTCTAAGGACACCCCTACCTTCTAGGCCCTGACAACCTCAGTGGGCCGTTCCCCTGGAGGTGGGCCTGGGCTCTTCTGGGAGTCCAGGGAAGCCTTCCTCTGCTCCTAGACCAGCCTTGCCACTTCCCGGCTTGTCTTAGGGCCTGTCCCATCTTCTCCTTGCTGGCACCTGAAGCTTGGTACAGGACTGCTTAGCGGGTGATAGGCTGGCTGAGTAACCTCCTAGGCTGCCCCTTAGCCACTGGCCAGGGCACCGGAGGGCGCAGGAAGTATCTTCACTTGTGGAACTGAGGGGTTGCTCAGGCAGGAAGGGAGCACCTGTGTCCCACACACCTCCGGGAGGATAGGCAGGAGTTTCCCAGGCAGAACGGACTCTAGAGTAGGTTGAAGAAGGACATTCCAGGCAGAGGAAGTAGCTTACGAAAAGGCAGGAAGCATGGGAGGATGTGGCAGGTTTGGGGAGCTGCAAATAGTTCCATGTGGGTGTGTGTGGCGAGGGGTGTGGTGGGAAGAGGAGGCTGGGCCAGAGCCTGGGTTTGTCCCTCCTTCTGCCACGCAGACACTTAGTGGGTGCCTGCCCACCTGGGTCCTAGGCCCTGCTGGGGCCTGGGGATGCAGAAAAGGAGTGCTAGGTGAGCGTATGTACAACTCTGGGCAGTGGTTTGGGACACTTAAAACAGCCTTGCCTGCCCGGCTTGGGAGTGTCATCTTAGAGGTGAATTGGGAGCCATCGAGAGATTCTCAGCAGGATGATCACAGGTGTTCTAGTGCCTTTGGGGGACTGAGGAGAATGTTGAGCTGCTGAAGTGATCCCAGGAAAGACCCTGGGACCCAAACCTGGGCAGGCCAGGGATTGGAAAAATCAAGTGACCTTCCATCCATTTCTCCATCTAACCTATACTGGATGTTTTTTTTTGTACAGTATAGGTTGCTAGGGTCAGGAACATAAAGATGGGCTTTCCTGCAGCAGGCACTGTCCTTTGGTCTGTGCCTGCCAGAACCTGCCTTTCTGGCCTCTTTCAGAATGGCCTCTCTCTTGTGTGAATGGGGCAGTTGTACCATCTAGAGACAAGAGGTGGTACTGCAGTGATCTCCTCCAATGCCTCTGCCTGGGTTGGGTGGGAGGAGTGTCAGGCCGAGAGAAGTGACTGTGCTGTAAGGTAGACTTGATATGGGCAAGAGTTTACAGCAAAATGTTGGGGTGTGTGTGTGGGTACCACCAAGCCACCCTGAAATGCTCCCCAAGAGGGTGTTTGAACCTGAAGGATGGGCGGGGTGGAGTTGCATGTTCAGAGGTTTGGGTGGATGGGCATTCTAGGCCAGGGGTCACTTGTTTGGCCTGTGTCATAGCTACTAATAACTAACAACAATTATGGAATGCTGGACCAGGCTAAGGCCTCATGTGAAGTATCTCATTTAATATGACAATTCTGTAAGTAGATATCAAGAAACTGGAGCTCCAAGAAACCAAGGGACTTGTCCAGAATTGTACAACTCAAGATTCACACCAGGCCTGCCTCTCTCCAGAAGTTGTGTTTCTGCCCACTGCACCATATTGCATGCCACTAAAGCTCTGTGCTAGGCTTAATGACGTAGGAATCAAGGGGGCAGCAAGGGGACCAAAGCCACAGAGAGATGGGGGGGTTACCCCAGGGACTACTCAGAGGTGAGAGCCTGGAGTCAGTGCCCCAGTCCCAGGCAAAGTGAGACTCAAAGGATAGGGCTGGGTTGGCCAGAGTAGAGAGGCAGAGTAGAGCTGAGAAACCCCTGGAAGATTGTTGACAGGCTTGGAAAAGGCCAGAATGGGAGGGCAGAGACAAGCACAGGTAAAAATGACTGAGAAGATGGGCTAGAGAGAGGAGCAAGTGAAAGTAGAGAAAATTTAAATTTAGAGGTCATTGGGCCCCGGGTGGAGGGAGAAAGGGGCCTTCAGATCGAGGAAGATCCAGGATTAAGAACATGAGGTCTGTGGTGAGTCTCTTGAATTCAGAAACAGATACTCCGGGGGGCCCAGCCCAAGGGCTGGTACAGACTCAGGCAGCAGGAGGTGAGACACACTGGGGCCCCTTGATGCGAGGAGGAGAAGTGAGTCTGGGCCTTGCAGGACTGGGGTCATGCCTAGGAAGTGTTGGAGACACATAGGGGCCCCACCTAGTTAGGGTTTGTGGGAGCCAGGGGAGGGAGGGCAGCTAGGGAGGAGGGCAGAGTGCAGTGAAGTGCTGATAGTAGGGGCCCAGAGAGACTTGGAGGGGAACCAGCAGTCTCTGGCTTAGCCAGGAAGGGACTTGGGAAGTGGGGCAGGGTCTGGGTTGGGGGCATGGTTTGGAGAGGAGGTCTGGAGGCCCCGGCGATGGTGGCTGGCCCTGACCGAGGGACTGGGGAAGAGGATCTCTCACACAGTTTCGTCAGCAGAGTTTGATGCAATCCTGCTTCCTGACCAGTGATTCCCACAGCCCCTCACAGCCAGCACGGGGCCTGACATGTCTATTGGAGAAATAAACGAAGGGATGGATGAGTCCTGTAGCAGGTTGCCACAGGCTGGGGCCACAGATAGGTTCCAGCAGGAAAATAATCCTCACCATCCTGGTTTCTGGGGCTATGTGGCCTGTTGGAGCTGGTGGTTCTACCAGGCCTGAGCTGGCACAGAACTCAGGAGGCAAGAGGTCTAAGGGCCTCCTTCCTTTGCCCAACCCTGACACCCCTGCTCTGCCTCCCCAGGTGCCCCCTGAGAAGTGCCGCTGTGTGGTGGGCAGCATTCTGAGTGAAGGTGAGGAGTCACCCTCCCCTGAACTCATCCAACTCTACCAGAAATTTGGCTTCAAGGTGTTCTCCTTCCCAGCACCCAGCCATGTGGTGACAGCCACCTTCCCCTACACCACCACCCTGTCCATCTGGCTGGCTATGCGCCGTGTCCATCCTGCCCTGGATGCCTACATCAAGGTGAGACACAGGCTGGTGTATGTGTTGTTGGAGGGCAGCCAGATCGTTGGGTGGGAGCCAGGGATAACTGCCCAGGCTGGGAGGAAAAGGTGGTTTGGGGATGGCAGTACCCTGGGGCCCTCGTGAAGCAGGTGCCTGTGGGGCTAGGAAAATGGGCAGAGGCTGCTGGCTTCTCTTCCAGATGCCCAAGATCTTGTAGGCACCAGGGCGTCTACCAGGAGCATGGGGGGCTTGTTCAGAAACCCAGCCTGGTCAGTTCAGCTCTGGCCTGGACCAGAGACATCCTTAGTGCTCACCACCCTCTCTGGGCTCAGATGGATGGACAGGCTCACCCTGACTCCATCCTGCTGGAGGCCTACAGAACAAGGGGCCTGAGGCTCCCAGTGGCTGGCAGCTCCCAGGTGTCCATGTGTTGCCCTTGAACCTGCCTCTGCATGGCTTACGTACCTGCTCCCTGAGCCCAAGACTGGGGCAGCAATGGCAGGCCCTGTCTCCTTCAGTTCCTGATCTGGTCATTGGCAATGCTGGCAGACTGGCCTGCTTGGAGGAAGCAAGAGAGTCAGCTACCAGAAGATCTGACAGTGTCCACAGAGATTTTATCAAACTGACCGTGTTGCACATCCCTCCTCCTCTAAAACATTTTGTAAGCTTGGGTGCAAGGGAAATGACCCCAATTTGGGCTTGGAAGCGATTATTTATTCATCTGTTCAACTTGTATTTATTGAGTGTCTGCATGCCAGGTGCTGTGCTGGACACAATGTGAGATGTTGGTGTGTGAAATAAGCATTTACAGTGAGGTGGTGGAGATAGGTAATGATGTCAGACAAAAATGGGATATGCTAGAAAAGAACAGGATGAGAAAAGGCAGGGGACCAACTTGGAGAGAGTGGTCAGGGACAGCCTCTCGGAGGAGGTAACCTCTCAAGCAGAATCCTAGAAGAGTCTTCGGGAAGGGGCTAAGAAGGTTATAGGCAGAGCAGAGTGAAACCATGAGTTTGATCTAAAGGCAGTGGGAAGTCACTGCAGTGTTCCAGCCATGAAAGTAACATGATCTGAGCCGTGCTTGTACCAGATGGGCTATCCCATCCCTGGGCAGGGTGGGACTGGATCATGGATCCTAGGGACTGGGTGGAGGTGCTTAGGAGACTGTCGTAAGTCTTGGTGTGAATGGCAGCAGCTTGGACTGGGGCAGTGGCTGTAGAGATGCAGACAAGGGTGGAGGTTTACAATCTATTTTGGAGGTAGAACTGATGGACTTGTGGGTGGATTGGATGTTGGAGAGGGGAGAGAGTGGGAGGAGTCACAGCAGGCTCCCATCCCCTCTGGCCTGGGTAGGTGGGCAACCATGTAGTGGTGCTTTTCACTGAGATACGGAGAGCTGAGGGAGGACCTGGTATGGGGGGCAACTAGCTCTGTGGGCTGTGTCAGGGGAGGCCTGAGAGACTTCCAAGTGGGGGTTTGGAGTCATCAGTGATGTGTAATCTGGAGCTTAGAGAGGGTTGGGATGGTGCATGTTTGGGGACATGAGACTATTGACAGTATTTGCCCTGGGGGATGGCCTGTGGCAGCAAAGACCGTGCAGAGGGCATGGCCAGTGTGGCTGGGAACAGAAGAAAGGAATTCAGCAGGAATGTGAACTTGGTGGATTTTGAAGAACCTGGTGTCTTTGTTCTCCAGAGCAGCTTGGGGAAAAGGAGAGGGCCTTGGTGATGGAAATGGCAGCTTAGACAGGTCCTGGTCAAGGAGGGGTAAGAGTCTGGTGTCAGAGCTGGAGAATGAGTAAATGGGTCCCTGGGTCACCAGCTGTGGCCTTTGTGGCCAAGGACAGGAAGAGAAGAAACAGGAGGGCTGTCATTGTGGTCAGGTAGGGGCACAGAGAAGATAGAGGTAGATTTCCTTTGTGAGCTGGAGGGTGGCAGCCAGAAGGGTGCTGGGGAGGATGTGCTTACCTGGGGATGGGATTGGGCTGGAGGCTGAGGGACAGGGTGAGGCAGGAGGTGGGGGAACTGCCTGGTGGTGAGGACAGGAAGGGAGACAACAGTGCCTGAAGCCTGCTCAGCATGCCTCCTGAGGGGGCCTCACCCATCTCACCTGCGGAAGGGCTTTGTGTGGTATCGCTGGTCCTGTCTGTCCCATCCTCAACCTCAAGGGCCTATCTAGAGGAGCACCCCCGGGAAAAGACTCTCTGGGTTCCAGACCTCAGAACAGGACGTGTGGCATGTGGTGTGGTGGTGAGCAACTCAGCCACCAAAGCCTTTTCCTGGCCCCAGGGGTTTATTTTTAGATACCTTTGTCCAAATTTCCAGGCCCCTGACAGCTTCACAAGTTGCCTGGTTTTGACGTCACCTCTTTGATGAAAGCCCTTCCTCCTTGTCCATGGGAGCCTGTCAGCTGTGCTCTGGGCTTGATTCTCCTGGGGTGGGGGCTGGAACAGAGGGAGTACCATCCTCTTTCCTATCTGCAATGAGGAAGCCAAGGGTACAGGGGAGAGAGCAAGGGGGCTTCTCTAGGCATGTCTTTGAGGCATGCTGGTATGGGCTTGGCCACCACCTGGGAGAGTGAGAGAGATTCCAGGCTGCCCATGTGGAGGCATGGCCCAAGGTACTCTCTCTGCTGGTTTTTGGAGGTAGGGGTCACCTCTGTCCCTGTGTTTAGCCTGATCTTGTGTCCTGGGGAACAAAGCCAGGTGAAAGATGAGGAAGGGGCTGGCTCTGTTTGTTGGTCTCAGCCTGCAGTGGACAGGGGCGTGGCCCTGTGTCTCTCTCAGCCCAGGAGACAAAAGAGAATATAAGGCCTCCCCCCACACCTGCCCTCCCCCCGACTGCCCTGGGACCAGAGAAAGGAGGCTGCTAATGAGACCCTGCGCTCTTTGGACTCTCCCAGCTCTGACAGCTGGCTTCTTTTAACTGTGTCTGTGTCTGTGTCTACGTGCACCCTTCTTTTTCTCCACCTCTCTGGCTTCTCTCTCGATCTGAGCTGAGTCTGCTGTGGAGGTGCTTCAAATGGAATGACCGCAGCCCTCGGCTCTCTGTTTCAGGAGGGGTGAGGGAAGCCAATAGCCCTGCTGCCAGGAAGAGGGAGGAAGAGCCTGGCAGGCTGGGGCTAGGGGTGGGGGTCAGTGGTCTCAGAGCTTTGGGGAGGGAGGGAAAAGCAGCTGCTGTCCTGCCAGTTGCAGATGTGGCTGAGCCTAGGGCAGGATTGGTCTCATGGGACAGCAAGGATCCTGGGGGTTACTTTGAGGAACCCAAAGAGAAGCATTTGTCAGGTGTCTGTGGGGATTCTGGAAGAATGTCTAGGTCCCAGCTTTCTGGTCTGTGTGGCAGCCCCTGGCTCTCTGGCCAACCTTCCCCAGCTTGGCAGCCTGGCAAGGTGAGCTATAGGGGCTGGAATTCTGCCTTTCTTCCTGTAACCACTGGGGGTCCCCAGTCTCTCTGGGACATGGTATGTGTGTGGGATCCCTGAGTACTTTGTGACTATCAGTCTGTGTGGAAGATGCCCCACCTTTGTCAGGCTGCTCCATCAGAGTTCCAGGAGGTGGCCTCCAGAGCAGGGGGAGACCACTGCCTGAACCCCAGAAAGGGGAGTCTTCTGGCAGCTGCAGGAAGGAACTAAGCTTCCTTGAACTTGCAAGGCCACAGAGGAGATAGGGCCCAGATGTCAGCCCAGAGAAACAGGCAAAGACCCCCAAATTCACCACAGGGTAGAACCAGTGTTAATGAATATCAAGGAAAAGCTTGGGGCATATGGAGCAGACCAGGACTGAGCTTGGGGGTCCCATGTGTGGGATAGTGTGTGTGAGGTTCCCAAGCTCAGTACCTGGCTCATGTCTGTCTGTAGCACTTGGCGGGGGAGGTCATTGAGAGTGTTAGACTGGCCAGCCAAGCACCCTTATGCCTGACTTCCTCTCAACAGGATCCATAATCTTCTCCATAAACCCCCTTCCTCAGAGTCTCTGCTTTCCAGGAGTTTTCAGGGGAGAGTCCTTGTGAAATGTTTAGGCACCTTCTCTTGAGTTTAGGGAGACACAGGGCATTGTCCAAGTGGAGGCTGGTTGTCTGGGAAGTGTAGACAGGCCCCGGAGGTCAGACACTGGCTCTTTCTCCATAGAATTGGAGAGAAGCTGGGGGAGTGGGGGCAGAGTGAGTGTAGTGAGCCAGTGGAGGGAAACCTTGATGGTAGAGTTCTGGGATGGCTGGATTGATGGAGTTGTCCTACCAGGGCTTTAAAGTGGGCGGGGACCCCAGACCATAGTTCTCAGGCTGTTCTAGGGCAGGAGCCCAGGGGCTATGCTGAGGTGCCCATGTGGCTGGCAGCCAGGGGTTGGGAGAGCTGTGCTTGGACCCTTACCTGCTTCACCTGGAGTAGCTCTGCATCTGGGTTTCACAAATGAGATGACTTCGGGAGCTTTTGTTTGGAGGAGGACATCTAAGACTTAACTGGTTTGAAAACCTCTTTCCTAAGAGAGGTGCACAACTGGGCAGATGCCCCCTCCACCCCTGGCCAACTGCATGTCTGTTCCAGATCCTGAGGATGCTGTGGCAGCAGCTGCAGTGTGAGTGGAGCTGGGAGGCACCAGGGCTCAACCCTTGTGCAGGCAGGGCGGGGGCTCCTAGAAGAGGCAGTTGTTTCTGGGGGAGCATGACTGATTGGAGGCTGGACCTGGAGGGAGCCCTGGGGAATCTCAGGGTGGAGATTCGAGTGATGGGTGATAGAATGGCAGTGTCATGGGGCAGCAAGGTGGGAGCTAAAGAGCAGGGGCCTCAGCAAGGTGCTTGTGGAAGTGGGTCAGCCTGTTGAGCCTAATTGTGCCTTTCAGCAAAATTCTCTCCAGTTCTGCTGGAGGCTCCCAGCAGCATGGTCAGAGCCTGAGTCCTGACCAGTGGCTCAGAATCTCCTGTATTTGTTTCCCCTTAACCTGCTTGGGCGACTTTGAGGGAGTCAGTGGTGGGGGTGGTTTGAGTCCACACTGGCCAGAACACCAGTAGGGTGCAGCGTGGCCCTGGCAGTGGGAATCCAGGTGAGGAAGTCCCAACAGGATGTGAAATTTGGGGTCATCTGTTTCTCCCTGCTGTTCACCTTTGCTGAGATAATATGGGAGGATTCCAAGCTTTGTTTTTAATGAGGGAGGCCCTCCTGGCACCTCAGGTCAGTCACTTACTCTATAGTTATTTACTGAGCTCTCTTTTGTGCAACATTGTTCGGAACATGGGGGACCCAGCTGGGGGGCAGTCATAGGGTCCTAATCAAAGCCAGCATCCCCATCATTTTACAAATGGGGAGACTGAGGCCTGGGTAGGGGAGATTACCCAAGGTCAGGGGATGAAGCAGTGGCTGAGTCCAGACTGGGTCCCCTGGGCTGAGGATCATTCTAATGGCTACATGCCTTTTGCCACTCTGCTCTTTCCATGAGTGGGGCTGGGCCCAAGAGGCTGAGGACTTGTCATGAACTTGGGATACACTTGGGATGTTGCCCAGGGTTGGCCTGGGATGGCAGCACTGTGGCCCAACACCCACTTGACCCTCTGTCGCCAGCCCTGGTTGGCAGAGTTGGGGGCTGAGGCTGCCAGTTTGGGAGACTGCTAGGGGAGCCAGAAGCAAAGGACAGGAAGAGCCCGGCTGCCCATTGCCCAGCAGGCATTTGTTAAGGGAAGCCTTGGCAGCTGCTGTGGGTGCAGGAACCAGCTGCTGCAGGTACCTTATTGGGCTTCCTGTCTTCACCCTCAATGAGGTGGAGATGGCTTCATTCCCAGGCTTCCCTCACTGGGGCTCCAGGGCCAGCTCACCTGCGAGTGCTGCCACCTGCTAATTGGCCTGCCCAGCTCAGGGAGGAGGGCAATCTCAGCAGCACCAGGACCTGGGACTGAGTGACAAGCCCCCAGAACTCTTTCCTCCCCCATTTTCCCCAGCCACAGGGCTTAGCCATGCCCAGGAGGGATGGATTCACTGGGAAAGGCAAGGCAGCCTTGGGGGGTCATGGCATTTGGGCTGAGCCTTGAAGGGTGGGTAGTGTCCTCTAGGTGGGAAGGCAGGTCAGGCAGAGGCACTGACTTGGGCATGGCTTGTGTATCCATTGTGGCTGGAATGCAGGGGAGGAGCAAGAGTTTGGGCCTAACAGATGAGGTTGGTTCCTGCAGGAGCCACTGATGGTGTCTGAGCAAATGAGTGACAGCATCCAGGCTGGGCTTTGGAATGGACTTGAGCATGGGAAGATGGGGAGGAAGAGCTGGGGGCCACAGCTGAACTCTGAATGAGGGTAACAGAAGTTAACTGAGAGTAGCAGTGACTCTCCACTCCCAGATTCCCCCAAGCCAAAAGAAGACACCCCCATACCCTCCGCCTCATGCCAGGGCTTGGCTTCCCTGACTCCCCTTAGGGAGCTATCCCTGGATGTTGAGGTGTAGGGGGACCCGCTGGAGGCCAGGCCTCTCTCCTCTGCTCTCCTAGGCCCTGGAACCTGTTCCTCAGCCTCTTGGGCTTCACCTCTCCTCACTCCTCTAGCCCAGGACTCAAAGCACAAAGCCAGCCTTTGGTGAGGTGAGCGTGGGAGCTACCACTCTTGAAATACCAGCTTGGATATGGTAGCTTGGCAGCCCTGCCGGACCCTGGGGGCTGAGGCTTATCTGGATGGTGCTGTGGGGTTGGGCTATCACCAGTCCAGAGGGAGCCTTCTTCAGACAGATAGGACTTACCAAGGAAGAATTCTGTGGCTCTTCTCCAGAAAGCTTGGGATTCCAGGAACGAGGAAGGGGGAGAAATTCTGAGGAGGGGGCTTCCCCTCCAGAGCAGAACAACTTTGCCCTTTAACAGAGTTAAAGACAGGAAACCAAAGGCTCCAGAGGGAAGAGCTTCCCTGAGGGGTGAGCAGAGGTCAGAGGTGCCAGTCAGAGAAGAGAAGTTCAGGGCCTTCCCCTCTTTCCCTACCTTCTCTCCTTCCCCGCCACCTCCATCCCCACTTGCCTACTTGTCCTCCCCTTCTGGCACTTCCTGATTGCTCTGGCTCCCAGGTGCTTGGCTTCATGGCTCCATCTGCACCGAGCAGCCTTCCTGCTGCTGGATAATCAATCAGCAACATTTTCTTTGGCTTGTGAGCTGGATGGGGCTCAAGGTCCTTGACTGCACAGATCCTGCAAAGAGCGTCTGGATCTTGGAGAGGGGTGGACTGTGGAGCCTGCCATGGTAGCAGCAGCATCTGGGAGGCCGTGGCTGCCCTCCTGGATTTGGAAAGGAGAGTGGTGGGATCCCAGGACTGAGCCCCACGAGCTCCCTATGGGGCATTCATTCCCACACTCCCCAGCCTTCTGGTTTGGTCTACAAGGACCCAGGAAGGCCAGAGCAGGACTGAGCTGGGGTTGAGTATCGGCTTTTCTGGGACCTGGGGAAGGAAAGCCTGGATGTGGCTGCACGGTCAGGGGCTTCACGGTCCACCCAGATACTAGGGTGTTTAAGGGCCTGTGTCCCCGTGCCTGCTTAGAAGGAATCATCCTCTCCTGCTCCTCAATGCCTCAGCCCACCCTGGTCTCCATCACTGCCAAGGCCCCGCCATGGGCCACCCAGGAAGCCAGGGCCTGGGTGTGCACGAATATGAGCAGAGGTGTAAATTGCATGGCAAGCTGCCGGCTCTGAGGTGAAAATGAAAAGTCTTCAAGCAGCAGCAACGGCAGGCACAGCAGGCTAGGGTGCGAGGCACAGTGCCCCGCCTCCCTGCCCCACTCTCTCTCACACCTTCCCCTTTCTGCAGTCTTCCCCAGGCTCTGGCCCAGGCCCAGCTCCTCTGCCATCCCCTCCCCTGCCATTCCAAGGGGCTCCCAGATCAGCTCTGGGCTAGACCCGACCCCAAGAGGCCTTCATCTCTTGCTTCCGTTATGTTTTCCGACTGGCTGGCTAGTGCACAGAGAAATGGGCTGGCTTTTGTTGATTTTGTGACCTTCGTGTTTGTGGTAGTTTCTCCATTCATTCGTTTTGGGTTTTTCAAGCATATAATTGTCTTATCTTTAAGTGATGATGTTTTTATTCATTTTTTCCAATTCCTCACTTCTTCTGAGACCGTCTATTCCAATCTCTTTATTTTACAATTGGGGAAATTGAGGCCCAGAGAATAGAAAGAAGCCACCCATTTGTCAATAGCCAGATCAGGGCTCTGGGCTCCTGCCTGGAGCTGTCTCTGCTACGTCCTGCCCCTTCTCTCCCCTCCCTGGCAAGCCTCACCTCACTCCTTGTCTCCTTTGCCTGTCATTTTCAGAGCTTTGGGCCCTCCTGCTTTGAGAGGGGAGGGTGCTCACCAACCCATCTGCAGCCTCTCCCTGCTGACATTGCAAGGCCCCCAGAGCTGTCTCCTGCTGTCACCTCCTGCCCCCCAGACAGGTTTAGGTTCTGGGCCAGAGGCTGTTGGGAGGCCCAATGGAGATGAGAGGGAGCCAGGGAGAGGGAAGTTGACAGAAGTTTCCTGGGCAGAATAATAACAATGTGCCACAGCCCCTGCTGTGCCTCACCCATCACTTTGCACATGCGATGCAGACCGGCTGCCTGAGGGGCCTCCAGGGTCTGAGCCCCCACTTGGAGGGACTGCTGTGTGCAGGCGGGTGCATGTCTGTGTCTGTGTAATTAAAAATGAGCATGCCTCACTTCACCCAGTGAGAAGAATCCACCACCTTGGGTGGGATGCAGCAGCTGTTTGCTGGCTGTGTGGCTGCCTGGCTGTCTGGCCTGGCATGGAGGGATGGGTCAGACTGGACAGCTCAGAGTGAGAAGCAGGCCCAGTGCACCTCATCCCAGTGAGGCAGGAGGTAAAGGACTGTGATGAGATAAAGACGGACAGAACAGACCTGTACCCATTGCCTCCTTTCGGGGATTTGAGGCCACCTAACTCTAAGCAAACCCAGCCTCTGGGCAGTCTGGGAGTGGGATCCACTCTCAGTTTCCACCTGGGCCTGACCTCTTCTGTTCCCTACCCTCTCCCCATCCCTAGCCAAAGCCAGAGCATGGGTTGATGCTCTGAGAGCAGGATACCAAATGAGGGTAGTTCATTTCCTCTCTCTTGCCTCCCTCCTCCCCTCCCCTAATTCAATAAGAATTACCAGGAGAGGCACTGTGGGTCCTGCGGGGAAACCTTGGCCCAGTGTGCCAATCTAGCCCCTTTGCAGGAGCTCTGAGCTACGTGGGCCAAATGCTTGCCCCCCCCCCCCCCCCCCCCCCGCCCAGGAGATGAGCTCAACCTGACGTGCAGAGGAAGTGTGGGGTTGTGTTCCCAAGGTAGCTGAGGCAGTGGCACCATGGCAGCCTTGTGTACGCTGCTCCTTCCTTTGTCTGCCAGCACAGGGTGGTAGTGGAGGAAGTGCTGGCAACTAAGGTCTCCTGGAAATTGCTGCATTATGGGTGGTGTCCCAAGCCCCCCTCTTGTTTCTACTGTGGAAGACCCAGGTGGGAGGGAAGCCTTGGAGATGTGTCTGAGGGACTAGAACTCCTGAATCCAGTTTCTAGAAGTTCTGGTGGACCTTGGCATGATTAGCTGACTTCTTCCTGTTAGGTGGGAAGGGTTGTAGATGTCTGCATCTCTCCTACCTTGGAGAGGGGCCTTGTGGTCCCCTTGAGTCTGTGTGTGGGAGTGGGTTGCTCTGGGTTGTGGCCTCATCAGACAGCCTGTGGCTTCAGTGCCAGAGCAGGTTCCCTGTCCCAGTGATGCTTCCTGAAGCCTCTGGCTATCCGGGCTGTGGGAGAGGGCGTGCCAAGGTCTGGGAGGCCTCCAGGCCCATGCAGGCTCCTTTCCCCAGCAGTACCAGCCCAGTGTGGCATTGACCTGGTGTCCTTGGCCCTTGGCAGTCTGATCTCCAAGGGCTCCTGGGGCTAGCTGAGGGAGAAGCAGCTGGCCTTGCCTTCCTCCGATGATTTTCCAATATTTACCAGCTCATCGACATGCTGCCCGGGCTGCAGCTCCTGCTGTGCAGCAAGGACCTGAGAGCTGGCCCGTGGCTACTCTCTCTTCCCTCAGAGGCTGCACCTGGCTGGGAGGGAAAGGGCTTGTCCTCTGTGCCTGATCTCTTAGGGACAGGGTATATGGCTAGTCCTGCCTCTCACCCTCTATCCCCAGCCCCCACTGGACTCGTAGCTCAGTGGGCAGAGCATGGAGAGGGGTCTCCCAGGAGAGGCATCTCCCAGGAGAGGCTGCAGGGACAGCTATAAGTGCCTCCCCTGCCTATGGGCCTGGGTTGGAAGTTCGAACATGCCTTCTTCCTGTCCCTTCTTCTCTGCCCCTGAGTCTGAATTTTGACAGGACCTGGCATGTGTTAAAGTGATTTGGAGCTGAGCCATCGATGCGATTTTAATTAGCTCCATGCCTCCCTCCAACAGGGAGGGCCAGGGGCCCCCAAGTGGCAGGGGTAGGACCCGGCTGGGCTCTGGTATGAAGCCGCCCCTCCAGGGGCCTGGGGGGTAGGCTTAGGCAGCTGGTACTCCTGGTGTGGGATGCTGTGAGGAGGGAGGGCTGGGCAGAGAAGGAAGGGCTGTGTAGCCAGGCCACAGTTTTCTCTCCCTACTCTGTCTCCTCTGTTCTCCCTGATGGCTTTGAGATGAAGGCGACGGCAAGGATGGAGGATGTAGTTTCCATGGCAACGGGGCTGTCCACAGCCAGGCAACTTCAGAGCCGGGCTCTCCGGAGGAGGCAGTTGTGCAGAGCAGCCACAGAGCTGCCTCCCACCTGCCAGTGAGGGGGCTGGCAGAGCAGGTGGCAAGGGTGCCTGCGTGATGCTGCCCACCCCGATGCCCGGCTTAGAGGGGAGAGTGGAGAGCACTACTCCTCTTGTCATCAGTGTTACTTCTAGAAGGGAAGCTAGGCATGTGGCTTGAGTGTTGACAAGGGTTGGGGTAGGGCCCCATTGTCCCTGGAATTTCTGGGTGGGCACAGGCTCTGGTGCCCGGGAGCATCCTCAAAAGCCAGTTGTCTACAGCTCTTGAGAGATGACCCTCTAGGTAACTGATGGCCACTCAGTGGCTTCCCTTTGAATGCCCAGAGCATGGAGACGCTGGTGAACGCCATGCCCTGATTGGGTTCAGGGGTCCTTTTCTTCCCTCTAGCTACCAGGGAAGGACCTGGACCTTCTTCAGGGAGCCTCTCTGACCCTGGCCTTGGTGACAGGGCCCAAACCACTAAGTGGGGCTAAGGTTTTGGCAGATGTCTGCCCCCAAGTGTTGGCATTAGAGGAGCCCCAGAGCCTGGTAGCTCCTGCTTCCTGATGTCGTGTTCTTGTTCAGCCTTCTCTCGAGGACCAAGGCTGGGGTGAATGCGTGGGTAGGTGGAGAAGCAGAGGCAGCCATTGGTTTCTTCAGAGATGGGAGGAGCTGGGGGCATGGACTCATGAGATGCCCCAGAGAGCACCCAGGTTGGTAAAAAAGATTGGACTCAACCTATTAAAAGTAATGACTTTCCTTCATGACCCTGGAGGTATCAAGGCTAGGGTGTCCTACTCTGCGTTTGAGTACACAGAAACTTCGGATGAAAGGCCTTGCCTGGGTCACCCATGGAGTCAGAGGCTGAACTGGCAGCTAGACCTTGGGCCAGGCCATCCAACCCTGACGTGGCCTAGATGCACCCTGCCTCCAGCTGGCTGTTGAGAGCCCTGGCTGGATAAACCTTTCAGACTCACCCCTCCTTCTCTCTTTCCCTGGGGGCCTCATTTTTACCCCTTTTCACTTGCTTTAATTGGAGGGGGTTCCTCAGCCCTAAGGTTGGCCAGGCAGGCAGACAAGTGGAGTCCTGGAGTGGCTTCTCCCCACCAGGCGATAAGTCTCTCATTACTGCTAAGTGGAAAGCTCATTTCAGAGCTCGTGGTGAGAGCCAGGCGGGTGCTATAAATAGCTGTGTTGTGAAGGTTGGCGGGTGAGCAGTGACAGGGCAGGGGCCTCACAGTCATCTTAGTAATTGCACTCCATCGCAGGAAAGGGGGGCAGGCTCAGGAGCAAGATGCTCTTGACCCCTGTTCTGATTGTTCCTGCCTCAGTGCAGCTCTGGCATGTGTCTGTCCCCTCTTCCACACACACTGGGGGTGGGGAGCTTTGGGTTCTGTGTCCAGGCCGAGGGGAGTGGAGTGCCTGTCTCAGAACTTGGAGCACTATAAGCTGGTACTTCAGCTCCTTGGGAAGTTGGGATAATGTCCAGTGTTAGACCTACTTGTCCTGCCTGCCCTTCCTGTCTAGGGTCTGCCTCCTCCCCCTTGGTTGAAACTCTGGGCCCAGGTGTGAGAAGGGTTAGGAACCAACCACATCTGATAGTCTTAGAGGTTGGTGTAGACCTGAACTAGCAGGGGAATGATAGTGAAAGAGGGGTTTAGCTGGTCTGCAGCCCCTGTCCAGGCTTTGTCAGTAACATGTCTGCAAGGGCAGGGTCAGGGGCACTGACCTCTCCTGATATCTGTGGGTCAATCAGCATTGTCCAGGGTGGAGAGGAGGTCAGGATCAGGGGATCCTAGGATGGAAAGTCTGGTAGGTCAGTTCTTGGCTTGGCTTTGGTGCCTGGGGCCATAGTTCATGGGGTCCCTGTCCTGGGGTAGTCCAGAATGCTAACACTGCTCTTTGAGACGAGTGCTTTCTGGAACAGCCTTTTTGTCCCAGACGTACACATAGGATTAGCAGTGCCAGGCCCCTGGGTTCTTTTAGCACCTGTCCTAGGGTGTTGTCCCAAGGACTCCTGGGTCCTCAGACCATTGCTCCCTGGAGTGTGGGGCCCTGCCCTTAGGGTGCTCTGTGTGTGCCTCCCTCTTTGAGGGAGATTGGGGCAGGAGGTGACCCCAGCCCTCAGGGAGGGAATAAACAATAGACAGTTCCTGGGGCCACTCAGGGACAAGTGGATCAGAGGCCCCATAGGGCTCATTCTACCTTTTGCCACTCTCTGACAAGGAGCGGAAGCTGTGTGCCCACCCTCGTCTAGAGATCTACCAGCAAGACCAGATCTATTTCATGTGCCCATTGGCACGGCAGGGAGACTTCTATGTGCCTGAGATGAAGGAGACAGAATGGAAAAGCCGGGGGCCTATGGAGGCCAGTGATGCCCAGATGGATGGCACAGGTACAGAGGATGGGGGAATGAGGGCAGGGCCCTGCCTCAGGCCCTTCTCTCTGGACACATTGGGCATGGTTGAGGAGGCTCCTCCCTGGCTGGGTTGGCACCGTGGGTGTCCAGGCTAAACTTGGCGTTGGTGGAGGAAGGACACCTGCCTTCCCCAGGACCCACATGCAGAGTTGCCTGTTCCCAGACATGTGGATCCATGTAGATGTGGATTCACACATGTTACCCCTGGCAACACAGCTACAAAGACCCTGCCCGGATCCCCTTCAGATGCAACAGGAGTACTCTTGGAAACACAGATCACAGACAGCTTCCAGCTGCTCATGGGAGGGGGCTGAGGCTGCTCAGGAAAGGCATCACTTGGGTGGGGCTCATCAGGAAATAAGATTGGCACTGGATCTGGAAGGTAAGGAGGGAAGAAGGTGTTCTCCTGTCCCCAGTATGGGGCCCTGCCCAGAGCCAGCTGCTTTCCCCCTGCCAGAGAGCAACCAGGGAGCTTGCAGAGGGGAGCCAGAAGATCAGGGCCCTGCCCCTTCCACAGAGCAGCCTTCATACCCCAGGGCCAGGCCGTTGCTTGCCTGCTCTCAGCCCACTCCCCTGCCATGGCCTCTTGTGACCCCGGGCTGTCCCCAGGGGTGAGGGAGCCTTCTGGTAACATCCCAAGTGGTCCCAAGGGGTCCAACCCTTGGCCATGCTGGTGGAGCCTTGTGTGACTCTCAAAGTCCATGACCTGTGGGAGTGGTGCAGGGCTGGGAGGAAAGTGGCTCTTCACCTCATTCTTGAGGAGGCTCCCTCTGTTCATCCAGTCTTCAATAGTCAAGGTCATCCTAGAGAGGCATGTGTTGGTGGGGGCTGGGGTGTACTGGGAGGTAGTCTCCACTCCCTAGGGGCCATGTCCAATACTGTTAACTTCATCTGCCACTTGATTACCTCCATGGAACACTGCTCCCACCCGCCTGGTAGTGCCCAGCAGACACTCTTCAGCACAGGATATGGCACAAGGTCAGCAGGCCCAGGCAGTCCCCTGGGCAGGAATGGGGAGTGCTTTGACCTTCCTTCAACCTCCCTCTGCTGCCTATGCCCCCCACCTTGGCCCACCCACCCAACTTCCCTCCCAAACACCGCCTGCCAGGGGTGTTGAAGGACTGCTTGGCATCCGCTACAGCTGGCTGCAACTGAAGCTCCCACGCCCCCAGCTCCTTGGCCTGTCCTCCCCACCAGCCTACCCACCCATTCCCTAGTGTAGGGGCTGAGGGGTCTGCCCCTCTGACAGGTCTGCCCTGATACTGGGGGTGGACTCTGAGTGTCTGCCAGCCAGGTGCATGCCACTTGCGCAGCAGTGCATGGTGGGCGCCTGGCCACCCAAGGCTTGGCCTGTCCCTGCCTGCCTCCCTGCTGAGGCCCCTCTTGGGCTGGGAGGTGAAAGGGGATGATTAGCTGCCTTGTGCCTGTTATTACATTGATGTATTATTTAGCTCCAGAGAGGCAATGAATATTTGATCTCTTTGCACTGGCTGTGGGCCGTGGAGGAGGGAGGGACTGAAGTGAAGGTGGCAGCTTCATTCCCTGCCCCAGCAGTCCTGGGGATTTAGGTGCTGCCTTGCCTTGCCTGGCCTCTTCTGCCCTGGGACACAGGCCCAGGACTCGGGGACTTCCTTCTGTGCAGACCTTGGTGCGGCTGGAGGGATGCCACTTCCCTGCCTTGGACTCCTTTGCCAGAAAGTGTCCATATTTCGCTAGGGGCTGTCCCCATCCCAGCACGGTGGGCCCTGGCCTGAAGGGGCACCCCTGGACTCCTTCCTCTGATCACTCCTAGCCCAGGAGCTGGGAGAGGGAGGAGGCAAGCAGGCAGATTCCCATAGCCGGGTCCCAAGAGAACCAGTGAGTGGGTGGGTGGGTGGAATATGACATTTCAGTGGGGCCAGGGAGAAACTATCCCCTTGCTTTGTTCCTTTCAGGCCTGCAGCCCCTGGGGCACTGATCATCATTTAAGGAGTGAATGAGGAGCTGGAGTCCTGCCCCGGGGTCAGAGGGAACTACCTATAACTTGGGGCATAGCTTGGGCTCACCTTGAATGCCTGCACCCTGGGAACCATGACTGGGGCCCCAGCAAGAAGAGGGCCCTGGGCCAATAGCCTGGCACTTCCAGAGCTCAACTCACCTCTGCCAGTAGGACCCAGAGGGCATCTTCTTGGGGTCGAGGGGACTCGGGGAGCAGACCCCAAATCCCCCCACCCCAACCATAGGCTCCAGGTGAGGCTTAATGAAAGTTCCAGGCCAAGTCCAAATGCCGAGCAGTCCCTAGCTGCACTTGGCTCCGGACTCCATCACCATGGAGACAGGATCTGGGGAAGCTGGCCCACCCCTCACCTTCTGTGCTATTCAACAGCTGCCCCTCTCCCTCTCACACAGGAAGGGAGGCATATCAGCCTTCTCTCAGTCTGGATTCCTACACAGTGGGCCTGAGGTCTTGGCTCCTCGTTCCACCCCCCAACTGCTGTCAGTGCTTTTTATCTGGGGAGGTGAATTGAGGGATTGCTCCTGCACAGGGCAGATGAAGGGGCTGCTTGTCTGGAGGACATGTTGGGGGTCGAAGGAGCAGGCTGGGAGGGATGTGGACCCTCAGCCCAGCTCAGTACCATCTCAGGGCTCTCCAGTCACCAGCAGAGTGCTCTCATGGTCCCCTTCTGCTATTTTGTGGCTCAGGAACCACCTTGGCTGGGTAAGGGCTCCTCTGGGGTGACTCAGGCATAGGGGAAGAAAGCCCTTAAAATGCTTCATCCCAGCACCCTCCTTCTGTGCAACTGGTTGAGGATTTCTCAGGACTTCTCCATCCCACTTCTGCCCCAGCCTCCTCCTCAGATCAGATCTGGCTCAACCAGAAGCAGGGGCCAACTGACTTCCTGCATATGGATGCTCCTTGGGGAGCCCTGCATGGGGGGTGGGGGTGGCGGTGGGCAGGAGAGTGGCCCTCCTGGTCCATTTTCCTGTCCTCATGCCTCATGTGCTATATTTTGTAGATGGCCTTGGACAAACCTCTCTCCAAGCCTGAAATGGGGAGTGGAGGAGGGGACACTACTTGAGTCTCTTTGTTCTACCGTCTGCTCCTCACCTCTGGGCTGAGTAGTCCTTAATGGACTGTTAAGGGGGGAGGCGGGCGGCAGGCTTTGTGGGAGTGCAGGGTGCTGAGACTAATTCAGGGTAAGGAGAAGAGTGCACAGCAGGCTACCCTTCTTCCCTCCCTCCCCACCCTCTCCCTCTGCCCTGTCAGTGCAGCCCCAGTCAGGGCCAAGGGCAGAGGGCAGCTGGAATGAGCCTCCTGAGCCAGGAGCAGCTTTATTATTCATGAGCACACTGTGTATGCTGAGTTGCTGGGCTGGTGGTAGAGCCTTTGTCCTCTCCCTGGAGGAGTGGGCCGGGGTCTTAGCTAACCTGTGCTCCCTCTTCCTGGCCCAGGAGCTGACACGATGAGTGACACAAGTTCTGTAAGCCTGGAGGTGGGTCCTGGCAGCCGGGAGACTTCAGCTGCCACGCTCTCCCCTGGGGTGAGCAGCCGCGGCTGGGACGACGGTGACAACCGCAGTGAGCACAGCTATAGCGAGTCGGGTGCCAGCGGTTCATCCTTTGAGGAGCTGGAGCTAGAGGGTGAGGGACCCCTGGGGGAGCTAAGGCTGAGCCCTGAGGCCGAGCCCCTGGGGACTGCCAAGTGGCCCCGGGAGTCTAGTACCCCTGAGAAGGGTGAGGAGTAACCTACGGCCCACACCCTTGTGTGGTGCAGTTGCTAAGCAACTGAGCAGACTCTCCGGCCTTCTTTCTCCTTCACCTCCTGGGCTCGGGCTAGAGCCAGGGGTCTCAGGGTGATCTGACTTCCACTGCCCTGGGCCTCTAGCCAAGCCTTCTCCTCATTGTCCGCTCGGCTCCTAGGGCCAAAGGAGCCAGGGACTGTCTTCTGCACCCAGCCCCTGCACAGCAGCCCCAGCTGCTGCCCCTGTTACATCTTTTTTCAGATTTGCATTGGAGCTTCCAGGACCCAGAATAAAGCAAATGATTTTCTTGTTTCACCTGGATTTGGGCTGTACATTTGTTTGTTTGTTCCACCTTGGGGAGCCCTGTACAGGTAGGCTGGGAGTGAGCAGGAGCACCCCCAGCCCGAGGAGAGAAAGCAATGTGGCCAGGTATCCTCGGGTGGGTGGAGGAAGAGGGTATTGGAGGCCCTGCACTCCCTGCTCTGTGGCCCCAATTGACAGCTGCCCCTCCATTGCAGCAGCCCCAGAGGCTCCCCCAGGCTGCCTGAGAGCAGGCAGAGCAGGGTAGGGGTGTGAGAGCTGAGCATGGGGTGCCCTCCAGGGCTTAGGAGTGGGGAGCTCACAGCTTACCTTTGCCTCCAAGGGATGCCTTTGTGTCTGTGGCTTGACTGTACCTGTGCTCATGCTGCTATCTGCCCAGCAGGGGAGGATGTCCCTGCTGTGCCTGCCAGTGCTTGTGTACCTGTGTGTGTGCATGTGCACACATGCACATGCCTTTGGTTCTGTATAACCATGGATACGTCTGCTGGTGGTGGTCCTGGGTTAGGCTATGCCCAAGTAGGCATCAGGATGTGATTGTGGTTGGTCATGGCTGTATTTGTGTGGATGGCTACATGCACGTATTGCTGTACTTTATGTGTCTAACTATACATGCTTGTAATGTAGGGGTATGAGGCTGGAAAGCTAGGAGTATCACTATGAGGGTATCACTATGAGGGCATTGTCCATATACAGCTATCTGTGTGTGGCTGTGTGTCTGTACAGCTGGGTGTGTGTGATTATATGTTCATGTGTAAATCTATGTGCTTTTCCTTGTGTCCACATGTAAAGCTGTAGGTCTGTGCAGCTGTGTGTCCATGAGTACAACTGTTTGTGTGGACATGTCCATGTGTACAGCTATATGTATGTGACTGTCTATTTGTACAGCTATTTGGTTGTGTGTTTACTGTTTACATGTATTGCTGTGTGTGTGGCCGTGTCCACATGTACAACTCTGTGTGTAAAGCTGGGTGTGTGTCTTCATGTGCACAGCTGGGAGTGGTGGCTGCATAGCTGGGTGTGTAACTGCATGTCCATGTGCTGCAGTGGGACTGTGCAGCCCACTTGCTGCAGGCTGCATAATGGGCCTCTTGGGCTGGCTCTGTGTTTAAAGCCCAGTCTCTTCTGTGAGGCTGCTTTGGTGAATGGGCTGGGATTGCTTTGCAGCTCCTCTCACCTCAGCACCCTGCTGCTGTCAACCTCTCTGCTCCAGGGGCCCAGACCATCACTTACCCCAGGGAGTAGTCGCTCAGAGCCAGCCAGAGAGGATGAGAGCAGCCAGAGCTGGAAGGCAGCATGTCTGTCTCTCCAGCCTTGTCTGACAGCTCTGAACCCTCATCCCGCTGTCACATTGCCTCCCATTAGTGATGGAGTGAGTTTGTTTGGGTTTGATGTGTTTGTTTCACAGCTATGCTCTTTCCAAAGCAGTGGGGCATCGGGTTTTTTCTGTGTCCAGGGAAAAAGCCTGTCCTTCCTTGGTGACACTTCCCCCAACTGTCGCACATGTAGGTGTGTGTGCCAGAGGTGCCTGGGCTTAGCATGTACTCATTACCATGTATCTGAGCTAGCCTTGCCTCTCCTGACACCTGTGGAAGAAAGGGCAGCATCAGGGGAACATATGTAGGGATGCCGTGCCCCTTAGCACTTGTTAGTGTGTGTGCACTCTGGGGGCAGATAGCACAGGCTCTAGGGCTAAATTGGTGCAGGCCCCCTCCCCAAATCCTTCACCACAGTCTGGTGCTACAGCTTATCTACCACCCCTACTCAGAAGCGCCCTTCCCACTCTGCTGCCGCAGGAGGGAAGAAGAGTCAAGAGCATCTTCTCAGCTCTGTCCTCACTCTGCTCGGGCTCCAGCTCCCGCTCCCGCTCCCTCCTACGCAGCAGCCAGTTTCAGGAGCCTCTTCCCTAGCCCCCTCCCCTCCCAGATTCCTCTGCCAGTCCCAGCGTGTCCCTCAGGGTTGACCCTAGTCCCTGGCCCTGCAGCGCCCCCCCCCCCGTTTGATATCTCTTTGCCATAAATACCCTTTGTGCATGAGAGGGGGGATTACTGGAGGGCAGAGGTCAGGGCTGGGTGTGTAGGGGTGAGGTAGCAGATTTAAAGGTCATCTGCAGGACAGAAGAGGAGGCCCCATCCTCCTCTGACCCCTCCCCATCTCTTCCTCTTAGTGACTCAGGCCCCAGCTCTCACATGGGGCCAGAGACACATGCCCCTGCCCCAGGCCTGGCTTGTGGACTGAGCTGCAGTCCATGGGTAGGGAGAATGGATGTGAAGACAGGGACAGACTTGTCACAGCAGGCTAAGCGGTCCACCTATCTCCCACGTGCCCCCTTACTATCTCCCAGTGGCACCCTCCAACCCTAGGGCCAGCCCCACCAGTCTCGCAGATGGGAATCCATAGCACTGTGCACACCTCCTGGGGCTCAGTGACCTTCCCAGCCGTGTGCCCCTGTGCCCCCTGCCGGCGGCTGCTTTCTGGAACGCAGACAGACTGCAGGGTGGCGGGGGCCCGAGGCACCTGCTCCACTCATAGCGGGAGCGCCTGAGGATTGAGCACCACGCGGCAGACGGCTCCAGGCCCGCGGCCCTGTGAAGAACAGGAGCTGGAGGCGCAGGGCGAGGAGGGGTGGAGGAGTCTGGAGGGAGGCGGAGGCCCAGTTGGTAGCGGGAGATCGGGCGAGGGGAGGAACGGAGGAGGGGCTGGGGGCGGGCCAGGGCCGGGGGCGGGGCGGGCCGCGATTGAAAGCAGCGGGGCGAAGGCGGGCAGAGAGCGCAGAGCCGCTGAGCGAGCGAGCGAGCGAGCGGGAGCTGGAACCCCGCGCCCCCGGCTTCTCTCCGTTTCTCTCCGCGCCAGAACCGGGCGCACCAGGTAGGGTACGCCCATGGTGCCGTGACCGCCGCCGACCTTATCGATCCTGACCCCACATCCCGGAGTTCCACGGGCCCTCGAGTTCAGGGGCCCTCGGGCCAGCACGGGCCGGGGCGTCCAGACAGCGCTTGCCAGGAGCTCCGGGAAGCGGGAAGACAGCCCCAGGAGTCCCGTCTTTCTTGCCCAGAGAACGCACGCGCTGCATCGCGCTCCCTCGTTCCTCCTGCCCCTCCGTCCTTTGGTCCGTCTTTCTGTCTGTACCTCTTTGTCTCAGTCTCTCCGGCACAGTCTCTCCCTACCTGGATTTTGTGGCCCAGGCTTCCCGGCTGCTCGCTTCTGGGGTTCTGTCCCTGTCCGAGCTTTGGTCCTGGCCGCCCCTGTGGGAGGTTCGTGGCCTTGACCAGTTTGGGCCTCAGCCCCCATCTGGGTCCCTGTCCCCATCTGTGTTGGTCTTCATGCTCTCCTATCTCTCCTGTTTGCTTGGTTGAGCTGCTGCTTTCAGGATACCCGCAGGATCCCAGTCCCCTTGCCCTGTCCCCAGTGGGAGATTAACCCTGGGGAGCTGAGGGGACAAAGTGAAGAGGCCCAGTCTCTGTGGCCAGGACATAGGGTCCTTGAACCAATTGCTGCCCTTCTTCAGGCTCAGTTTTTCTCTCCTAGCCTTCCCAAGTCTGCATGATCGTGAGAGCCTGTGTGGGTGTCTGGGAGGGCAGCTGGGTACAAATGATGGGGTGCAGAGTGGAAGAGGGAGGGAGGGGTCTCTGAGGACCAGGATAGGTGGACAGGGCCCTGAAGCTGAGGATGAGAAGATTGGAAATGGTGACTTTCTCTGCTTGGTTCTGAGCTGAGGAGAAAACAGAGGCAAAAAGTCTCAAATAGCATTCTACCTAGAGCTAAGGTGTCCAAAAGTCTGTCCTTGAGTATTGTTTTGAGATTTTGACCAGGTGAACTGCCTCCAACCTCTGACACACATACACTCACATCTACTTTCCCTGTTGACTTAGGACCTGTGGCCACTTTGGTGTCCCTCTCTGGGGCCAGTGTCTCCACCTTGTTGTCTAACTCCCAGGGCCTAGAGTCTCTATTACTTCCTCAGTCAGGGGTCTCGGGATGGCTTTTTAAGAACCAGAGGCTGGGACCCTTGGGTACTCGTCTCCAGTCTTCCTAGGGGTTGGAGACTACCCTTTAGAGACTCTTCCTTCCCTCTTCCCTGGTGGATTCTAAGCCAGCAATGGCCCCTTTCTGGAAATCCAATGCTCAAGATGGAGACTGGACCCCCAAGTTTGTAACTCTGACCTGGCCTCTGCTGCAAAGCTGTTGACCTTGGGATTCTGGGAGGTTTATGCAGGGTCTGGGACACTCTTTGATTCCCAGTGATTCCCAGGTGTTGGTTGGGGTGTCTTGTCTTCTGTCTGGGCCTCTACTCTCTGCCTTCCTTTCTCTCTGCTGAGTTTGGGATGGGCACAGGGCCCATCTCCAGACCCAGATCAGGGCAGGGCTGAGAGACAGGCCAAGGGGGTGTCCTAGAGGCTTCTCAGTCTAGGTAGTGACACCACCTCTCCCTGGTTCCTGAGTCCTTGGAAAAGGAGTTTAGGGAAGGCAGAATCAGAAGGGGTAGCTGCTCTTAGTTCCACTTCTCCCTATCTGTTTGTCTGTCTGTCTCTCTCTGCAGGCGCTGGGTCCCTTCTCATCTCTCTTCCTGTCTGTCCTTTCCTGGTCCCTGTTTCCTCTTCTCTTTGCCTTTGCTGCTTCTACCTCATCCCCTGGAGGCCCAGGCCTGCTGGACCCATCCATCCCCTTTGGGGCCATGGGGTCATTGCTTGCACTCCTGGCACTGCTGCTGCTGTCGGGTGCTGTGGCTGAGGGCCCAGCCAAGAAGGTGCTGACCCTGGATGGGGACCTGGTGCTGGGTGGGCTGTTCCCGGTACACCAGAAGGGGGGCTCAGCAGAGGAATGCGGTCCTGTCAATGAGCATCGCGGCATCCAGCGCCTGGAGGCCATGCTTTTTGCCCTGGACCGCATCAACCATGACCCCCGCCTGCTGCCAGGAGTGCGCCTGGGTGCGCACATACTCGACAGCTGCTCCAAGGACACACATGCCCTGGAGCAGGCACTTGACTTCGTGCGTGCCTCACTCAGCCGCAGCACCGATGGTTCACGCCACATCTGCCCCGATGGCTCTTATGCCACCCATGGTGATGCTCCCACTGCCATCACTGGTGTCATTGGCGGCTCCTACAGTGACGTCTCCATCCAGGTACATGGGAGCTGCCCAAATGGGGGCTGTGGAGGGAGGCTGCAGGTGGGGACCTGGAATTCCTGCTGAGCAGGGGCTCTGGCATGCCATGCATTGGAAGAGGAACTAGAAGCTTCCTTTGACTAGCTTTTTACAGAAGACTAAGAAAGTGCCCCTGTCACATAATGGGGGTCGATTTTTAGAGATTGTGCAAGGAAAACATCCCACTTCCAACACACAGACACACACACCTGATGTTAAACAGCTCTGAGAAGCTTAACAGCCAGGCTTCTTGAGTCAGAACTCCAGGTTTGAATCCTGGCTCCCTCACTTACTGTGTGACTCTGGGCATTATTTCTCTCTTTTGTGCCTCAATTTCTTCCTTAAAAAAGGGACTCTAAAACTTGCCACTCATAGGGTTGTGGTGGAAATTTAATGAGGTAATACATGCAAAGCGTATATCAGGGGCCTTGTAAGTCATAAGGGCATAATCAATATTAGCAGCTATTATTATTAACCCATTTTATAGATGAGGAAACTGAGACCTGGAGAGAGGCAGGCCACAAGTCAAGACACCTACCTGCAAAGTGGAGACATGAACCTAGGCCTCTCAACCAAGGGCCTCCAGGTCTGTCAGATCATCTCTCTATGGATTGAAAAGGAGTGGAAGATAGAAGCCAGGAGCAGCCCAGAAAAGAGAAACGGGTGGGGGACCCAGGCGGAAGAGAAGCAGAGTGCGTGTGGAAGGGTCTCTAGGGGCTGCAAGATTTGAAGGCATGGGAAGATGAGGGAACCAGGCCCTCCTTCCTCCTGCTCTCCCACAAGGGGTCAGCAGAGAGTACTGGCCCAGCTGATGTCCCTGGGCACGCCTGGCTGCTTTAGCCCAGGTAGGATCCTCCCCCTCCTTGACTGGATCCCACCTCTCACCTGGACACCTACCTGCCTGGTGCCCAGCATAGGCTGCTAGAAGATGAGTCCAGAACTGGGATCAGGGTTGGGGTTACCAGAAGGGCCCTCACTGGGGCCTCAGCTTCCTTTAGGAGGCCTGCTGAGGGCATTGCCATCTGAGGCAGCCCCAGGACCCCTGACTTGAAATGCTTGTTCAGGAGAAATGAAGCAGGAATCTGAACAATGGAGGCAGCTTCTGGCCTGGAGTGGGAGAGGCCTGCTCATTCTTCTACTACAGGGAGTGAATTATTGGTCCTGCTAATCCCAGCTTCTGGAGGTAGCCAGTAGTGGCTTGGACAGTTGTTGCTGTGCCCACACCCACATCTGCAGCCCTGGCTGGGGGCAGGGATGGGTGGGCAGCCTCCCACCTGATGATGTCTTTAGGGACCTCTGTGGTGCTCTCCCAGCAACCCCCTCTGCACAATTCTCTTCAGGGCCCCATGCATTCATCTCTGGGAGCCCAGTTAACTCCCTCTCAGTCCAAGCTGCTTGCCTCCTATAGCAGGGCCCACACCTCAGCATCAGTCTGCCTTTTCCTTGTCTGCGTCAAAACAAGGCCCAGGATTAACTTAGGCTGCACCTGTCTGTTAATGATTCTGCCTCATTCCTGCCCCTTCTCTCTTCCCCAAATTCCTATCATCTTCCATATGCCAGGTAATGTAGCCTCACATGCATCAGCATTTTTATCTTCTCATCAGCCTTGTAAGGCAGGAATGAGAAACTGAGGCTCAGGGGGGTTTGCTACCTTGCCCAGGGACACAGAGGTGGAAAGGATGGGGAGAGAGGGAATTGAGACTGTCAGTGTAAGAGCTTGTGTCCCAGTTATAAATACAGGACCTAGCTCCCTCCTGTGGAACCTGGACCATGCCCTGCTGTCACCTACTCACCATCCCACTAGGTCCTTGGCTGGACCCTACTCTTGGGTCTGAGAATGGGAGGTGGGTTGCCAGACAGCCAGTGGTAAGCAGGAAGCCTTGTTTATTTTAAGCTCAGGCATCCAATGGAGACCAACTCTTGGGCTCTCAGGGCTGTGGGTGCCCTCAGATCTGAGTCTGCCTTCCTGGGGAGGTTTTTCCTTCTTTTTCCATTATCCCATAGGATTCACTCTGGGGAAGGGTTTCCTGCCCCAAATGGGTAGAGAACTTAAAAGCCCATCCCAGATGCCATCTAGTGCCTCCCTCTCCCCTGTGCAGTCAAGTGCCAACCTCACTGCACCCCAGGACTTGGGTCTTCTCTTGGCTTCCTACTTTTGCTACTGCCGTGTGTCTGAAGGGGATAGCAGAGGAGTTCAGGTGTGGCTCAGGCCCTGGTGCCTCAGCCCTGGGTCTTCTCTCTCCCAGTCCTTGGGAGGGGGTAGAAAACTCCCTTCCCCCAAGGGGAAGACACATCAAGACAGGATATAGGTCTTTTGGGAGAGGGAGACCTCAGGGCTGACCATGTGGACCACTGGATCCCAAGGTCGGATAGCTGTGGGGGACACTTCTGTCTCTAGCATTTGACTTGGTCTCTGATCTTTGCCTTCTCTACCCCTCCCCTAGGTGGCCAACCTCCTGCGTCTATTTCAGATCCCACAGATCAGCTATGCCTCCACCAGTGCCAAGCTGAGTGACAAGTCCCGCTATGATTACTTTGCCCGCACAGTGCCCCCTGATTTCTTCCAAGCCAAGGCCATGGCCGAGATTCTCCGCTTCTTCAACTGGACCTATGTGTCCACTGTGGCGTCTGAGGGTGACTATGGTGAGACAGGCATCGAAGCCTTTGAGCTAGAGGCCCGCGCCCGCAACATCTGTGTGGCCACCTCAGAGAAGGTGGGCCGCGCCATGAGCCGCACGGCTTTCGAGGGTGTGGTGCGAGCCCTGCTGCAGAAGCCCAGTGCCCGCGTGGCTGTCCTGTTCACCCGTTCTGAGGATGCCCGTGAGCTCCTTGCTGCCACCCAGCGCCTCAATGCCAGCTTCACCTGGGTGGCCAGTGATGGCTGGGGGGCCTTGGAGAGTGTGGTGGCAGGCAGCGAGGGGGCTGCTGAGGGTGCCATCACCATTGAGCTGGCCTCCTATCCCATCAGTGACTTTGCCTCCTACTTTCAGAGCCTGGACCCCTGGAACAACAGCCGGAACCCCTGGTTCCGTGAGTTCTGGGAGCAGAGGTTCCGCTGCAGCTTCCGGCAGCGAGACTGTGCAGCCCACTCACTGCGGGCTGTGCCTTTTGAGCAAGAGTCCAAGATCATGTTCGTGGTCAATGCAGTGTATGCCATGGCCCATGCACTGCACAACATGCACCAAGCCCTCTGCCCCAACACCACCCGCCTCTGTGACGCAATGCGGCCTGTCAACGGGCGCCGCCTCTATAAGGACTTCGTGCTCAATGTCAAGTTCGATGGTAATGGTGCTAGTGTCCACCAGGCTGCTGGCCTTCGGAGAGTGAGAGGGAGAGGCCCTCAGGTTCCATTACTTGGCTAATATAACCCACAGCAAGGAAAACATAGCCTACAGCAAGTAAGGGACTCACCCAGGGGACTGGTGTCAGAGCCAGGACATGGATGGCTAGGCAGAGAGGACTCCAACTGGATCCAGGACTGAGGTTCCATTTTCTGAGACCCTTCCAGAGAGTAGACGTCTGGCCTGGTCCTGCACTTTGAGGGTCTCTGGTTCCTGCTTGGGCCTTGTCCTCTCTCTCCTGCCTCTTTATTATGTAGGGAGTAGGATCAGGGGGTCTCAGGCCTGTTCTCAGGCAGCAAAACATCAGTGAGAATCAGAGTAAGGGTGAGTTGAGAGTAAGCATCAGGATGACACTCTATTTTCTGGAAAGTTTCTATTCCTAATCTTCTTTTGCCACTCAAGGTGGCCACAGTCTCTTCAAACCAAAAATTATTTTAACAAATGTTCCGGCTTTAAGAAAAATGAATGCCTCAGAATCATCACTGTGCTTCAGGAAGCATGGTGTGGTCTTTAGGTTTGTGGAGATGCCTGGGATTTACGGTTGGGGTTCTATTTGGGGTTTAGGGTTGAGGTTTGTTGTAACCTCTCATTTAGGAAAATCGTTGGGGATAAGGCTGGCTTTAGTGTTGGGTGAAGATTGGAAGGATGAGGAGTAGCCTCAGTTCTGGGGTTTGGGTCCCATATTAGGGTGAAGGTTGAGGTCACATCAGGATGACCCACCAATTCTACCTTCTCTTCCTTCCCTCCCCCACCCCAGCCCCCTTCCGCCCAGCTGACACCCACAGTGAGGTCCGCTTCGACCGCTTTGGTGATGGTATTGGTCGCTACAACATCTTCACCTATCTGCGGGCAGGCAGTGGGCACTATCGCTACCAGAAGGTGGGCTACTGGGCAGAAGGCCTGACCCTGGACACTAGCCTCATCCCATGGGCCTCGCCCTCGGCTGGCTCCCTGCCCACCTCTCGCTGCAGTGAGCCTTGCCTCCAGAATGAGGTGAAGAGCATGCAGCCGGGGGAGGTCTGCTGCTGGCTCTGCATCCCCTGCCAGCCCTACGAGTACCGGCTGGACGAATTCACCTGTGCTGACTGTGGCCTGGGCTACTGGCCCAATGCCAGCCTGACTGGCTGCTTCGAGCTGCCCCAGGAGTACATCCGCTGGGGCGATGCCTGGGCTGTGGGACCTGTCACCATTGCCTGCCTAGGTGCCCTGGCTACCCTTTTTGTGCTGGGTGTCTTTGTGTGGCACAATGCCACACCAGTGGTCAAGGCCTCAGGCCGGGAGCTTTGCTACATCCTGTTGAGTGGCGTCTTCCTCTGCTACTGCATGACCTTCATCTTCATTGCCAAGCCATCCACAGTGGTGTGCGCCTTACGGCGCCTCGGTCTGGGCACTGCCTTCTCCGTCTGCTACTCAGCCCTGCTCACCAAGACCAACCGCATTGCGCGCATCTTTGGTGGGGCCCGGGAGGGAGCCCAGCGGCCACGCTTCATCAGTCCCACTTCACAGGTGGCCATCTGCCTGGTGCTTATCTCGGGCCAGCTGCTTATCGTGGCCACCTGGCTGGTGGTGGAGGCACCAGGCACAGGCAAGGAGACAGCCCCTGAGCGGCGGGAGGTGGTAACATTGCGCTGCAATCATCGTGATGCAAGCATGCTGGGCTCACTAGCTTACAACGTGCTCCTCATCGCACTCTGCACTCTCTATGCCTTCAAGACCCGCAAGTGCCCTGAGAACTTCAATGAGGCCAAGTTCATCGGCTTCACCATGTACACCACCTGCATCATCTGGCTGGCCTTCCTGCCCATCTTCTATGTCACCTCCAGTGACTACCGGGTGAGCTACCTGCTACAGAGGTTGGAGGGTGGGACAATGGACCTTCTGTTTCCTGGTCTCTCATTTAATCTTCTGATAACTCTGAGGCTCCAACAGGTTAAATGCTCACCCAGGGGCACACAGCTTGTGGTGGCCTGGTTGGGACTAGACCCCAGGAGAAGGTGGGAAGGCTGAGTGGGACCTGGGGAAATGGCCAGGGAGGTGGAGGAGTTAGAGAGAGCTGAGAGGAGATTTCAGGACTCAGATGTCATCCTCTAACCTGGGAGGAGATTGGGGTGCTGAAATATGTCCAAATGAGCAGAGGCTCTCCCCTGGTCCACTGAGGGGTTGGCTCCAAAAGGGGAGACCTGGTCTCTGTTCTTGGGGAGCTGCTGGGCTAGTAGGGTGATTGACCAAAGAGCTAAGTCAGGAAATGCTGCTGACTGGTTTAGGTGGACAAAAGGCCCTAGTGAGAGTGCAGAAGAGGGAGATATGTATGTGGTGGTGGTGGCGGCGGCGGCGGCGGCGGCGGCGTGTGTGTGTGTGTGTGTGTGTGTGTAGAGAATCAGGGAGGCCTTCCTGGAAGAGGAGCCCCTGAACTGGGCTCTGTAGGACAGGCAGGTTTGAATAAGTAGGGTGGAGGAGGTGGGGGAGGGCAGCCAACACAGAGGCTGATTGTAGCAGAGGGTATGCATTGACCTCCCGTGTTGAGGAGGGGAGGCATAAATGGTGGAAAGGCAAACAGAGGTGAAGGTGGAAAGCTGGAAGGCAAATGGCAGGGCTATTGAGCCATGCAGCTCCAAGGGGTACCATGCTCTGATGCAGAGTCCTGCAGTGCAGCGTGGTGCCCATTGGAGCCATGCAACTATGGGGTTGAGAGATGAAACCAGGGAAGGCAGGAAAGATGGAGCAGAGAAGGGCAGGAGATCTGGGGTGTAGGGTTGAGGAAGGTTAAAGCAGGTGAAAACCGTATCCTAGTTGGTGGCTTCCAAGCAAAGTTCCAACTGGTACTGAGTGTCTCAATGGGTCTCCTCAGCTTCAAGGGGCAATGGCTGCTTCAGATGGGGTGATCAGGGAAGGCCTCTCTGAGGAGGTGACAGATGAGCTGAGCTATGAACAATAAGAGGATCATCTTGGTGAATCTTTATGACTCTGGAGTAAACTCCGTGGCTCTCCCCGTTTTGCAGATGAAGAAATGGAGACTCAGGGAGGTTCAATCGTTTGCCTAAGGTCACTCAGCTTGGGAGTGTAGAGCAGGGTCTGAACTGACAATCTTAACAATTAAAGGAGCAGGAAAATCGAGACAAGAGCCCCTGCAAAGGCCCTTTCCCCCAGGACAGAGGTATGGTGGGCAGTGCTGGGGGTCAGGGATGCCTGGGCTTGGCTGCTCTTGCACCTGCTGGGCCACCTGCCTGGTGGTGGAGGCCAGGGCTGGGGAGGGAATCTGCTCTGACTCAGCCTGTATTTGCATACGATTTGCATTTGCATGCCAATCATAAGCAGCCAGGGACTCAGCTGGGACCCACACACAGTACCCACACATGCACCTATGTGCACACAGACACACTTGTGCACACCCACATAACTGCACATATATGCATGCAGATATACACATACATGAATCCCCACATGCTCATACACGTGCACACACAAGCATGCCTGGTATACACACAGATCTTCCCACCTACACATACATCCATACACATGCATCTGCACTCGCACACATCTGCACATACCACGCCTACATATACACACACCCACACACATATACACTCACTTAACATGCATGTACTCCATACCTGCGCCTCTTCACACACACACACACGCCCGTGCACACATACAACTGCACACACACACACTCCCATGCATATATGCACCCATGCATGTTCACCCCCACAGCTGGAACTTTGGTCTCCCTGGAAGGATGGTTCATTGGGGCTGATGCTGGGACTGTGCCCAACCTTCCTAGAAATCTTTTGGGGCTTGGCAAATGGACCAAGGCCCAGTGTTGGATGCTTACCCCATTTCCTATCCTGCAGCCCAGGCAGCGGGGTTCTGGAGCAGGGCCCAGGCCTTTGGGCCAGACTCATCCTTGACCTCACCCGTCACAGGTGCAGACCACTACCATGTGTGTGTCAGTCAGCCTCAGTGGCTCTGTGGTCCTTGGCTGTCTCTTCGCACCCAAGCTGCACATCATCCTCTTCCAGCCACAGAAAAACGTGGTTAGCCACCGTGCGCCCACCAGCCGCTTTGGCAGCACTGCCGCCAGGGTCAGCTCCAGCCTTGGCCAAGGTCAGTATACACCATAAGCACCCCTTTCCGCCTGTGCTCCCTCTCCCTGCCTCAGCTCTTCAGCATGGGGGCCACTCCCTGGTTTGCTGAGATTCCTTGGCTAGGGACGAAGTGCCCCCTAGCTGGACAGGAGAGGGCGGGGTGGAGGAGAGCCTCCCTCGGCAGTCCTGCTTTCCCTGCTGCCCGCCCTCTATGGAGGAGCTCAGGGTCGGCCCCAACCTCTGGTTTCCTTTCCGTAGGGTCTGGCTCCCAGTTTGTCCCCACCGTTTGCAATGGCCGTGAGGTGGTGGACTCAACAACATCATCACTTTGAGGACCCCACACTCCTGCCCTGACATGGCTGCCCCCTGGAACCCAGTGCAGACCCACATCCAGGGCCAGGAGGAAGTTGGCTGGAGCACTGCAATAACACCAACCCCATGCCTGCCCCCAGAGTCACTTACCTACCTACTTACTCCAACCCTTCAGAGTCAGAAGTCAGCATCCTTGGCCCAGGAGCCTCCACAGTGGCCACCAACTGCCCTTGCAGCGTGTCCCCTCCTTGCCAGGCCCAGGACTTGGAAGGGAGCAAGGCAGGGTCCATTCTGCCCTGGAATAGGGTGGCTGAGGACTGCAGGCCCCAACCCCCAATCAGCAAAGGTGCTTCCAGCCCTGCCCCTCCCTCCTTCTAGGACCTTTTTAATTTTTTATATAAGTTATTGTGGGATGGGGAGGGGGTTATTGTGGGGGCCATTTTTCCCCCTGCACAGTAGTTTGTCCTGTGGTTTATTTTGTATTATCTGTAAATAAAGTGTCTTTATTAAAAAAATCATTCTTTGCCTTTGACCCAGAGAGGCCTCTCATGCCCGCCACGGTCTCTCAACCTTCATTTTGCCAGTATTTGTTGATTCTGCTCTGTGCCTGCTGTTAGGACCTGGTGGCCACCAAGACAGATCTAGCCCTGCCTGGTGGGGAGACAGAAAATGAATAAGCCATCGTCTCTTAAAAAGAGCCACTGCAAACTGGCCATGGCGCTACTGGAGCGAGGGCAGGAGGTTTAAATGAACACAGGCTCATCCGGCAGTCCAAGGAGGACCTGAATGGTGTGGGCGATGGGGCAGGAGGGGCAGCTGACTTGACCCCTGGGAACTGCAGGCTTTTCCACGGCTGGCTTGCCTGGCACTAGCAGGAGCCTTGGTCAGCACAGAACCAGGCTGAGCGTTTGGTGTAGAGAGAACCAAGAGGAGGCACTGGGCCAAAAGTTGCCTGTTCACGTGGCATATACAAAGCCAGAAAGAGCTCGTGGGGAGGGAGGAGATGAAGCAGGAAGGGCAGAGGCTGGGCAGCTGGAGAGGCCATTTGCTGTCTGGCCTGGTGAGAGGTGGGAGAAGGGGGCCTTTCTCCAGTCCCTGGAGGATCTCTGGCCCATGGCTGGGTTGTGGAGCCCAGCGCGCCTTCAACATCCCCTGCAGTCTCAGCCACTCAGCTCAGCCAGGCAACTGCTGCCCTCCAGTGGCCTAGGGGGGTAGTGGGCACCGAACCCAAACAGGAGCATAAGAACCTGGCAGCTTCAGGGGAGCCCCCAGACTGCCGAATCTCAGAGGGACAAGGTCCTGCACTGGGTGACAGGCAGGCCAGGGACATTTGTTATTTTTAAGTGAATTCATTTGCATCTACAGGCTGGTGAGGCTGTGGAAATTTGGGTTAATATTAAAAAAATGAAAACAGGGGCCTGCCTGGTGGTATAGTGGTTGGGTTTGTGTGCTCGAGTTCGCGGGTTTGGATCCTGGGCGCAGACCTACACACCGCTCATCAAACCATGCTGTGGCAGTGTTCCACATGCAAAGTGGAGGAAGATTGGCACAGATGTTAGCTCAGGGACAATCTTCCTCACCAAAAAAAAGAAAGAAAGAAAAGAAAACAGAAAACTGGAAAAAGAAAATTGCAGAAATGGCACTTCCTCTCCAGCCAGTATTTGTGGCGTAGGGATGCTAAATAAAATATAGAATGCCCAGTTAAATTTGAATGTCATATGAACAATGAATAATTTTTTAGTATAAGTGTGTCCCATGCAATATTTGGGACATACTTATACTAACTATTTTTGTTATCTGACATTCAAATTTAACTGAGCATTCTGTATTTTCATTTGATAATTTTAGCAACCCTATTGAGGTGTCTGTTCCAGATCCCTGGCCCCAAATGAACCAGGCCTGGATGCAGCCCCCAGCAGCCAGATACCAGGGCACTGCACCCCATGGGACCTGCAATGCTGTTCTGTGCTTCCAGTGTGACCTTTTCTGGGGCTTCCTGCCAGACTGGACCCAGGGAACATTTGCCCACCCTGCCAGCCCCTGGACAGGCCAAGAAGGGCTCTGGTCCTCTTGCACCTGAAAAGCAATCCTCCTTCACATGGCTCAGGGGCAATTTCCTTAAAATGTAATAATCATCATCATTATCGTTGTCGTCATCATTTTTAAAAGGTAGTAATTAACATGGTTCACAGCTAAAAAGGTACAAAGGGTATTCAGTGAAGAATCTCCTTCTATCCCTGCCACCCATCTAAGGGGAAGGACCCAGAGGTCTAGGGGTGAGGGGAGAGGGCAGGAGGTAGGTCAAGAATTCCCAAGGGCCAGTCCTCTCATCTGTCAGCCACGTTCCTTTCCTTCCGCTGGCCTCATCCTCCCTCCCTTGCCATCCCTACCCCCTTCCCTCCCCCACAGTGTTGTAGGTGGAGAATCTCTTGGCCTTCACTCCTCAACTCTCAATCCTTATCACATATTACTAAGATCAGGCCCCTCCAGCTCCCCTTGCCTCGTCATTCTCTCAGTCCTGAGTGGCCTGGTTTATGTCTTTGCTCTCCTCCCCAATACCACATCCATGTCCCCTGACACAAAGCCCTGACACCTCTGCCTGGGAAGGGGGTGGGGTCCCGGGGGTCCCTATTGGCCTGACCTTGCTTATGTGACACTTGGAATCCTCAACGGAGAGCCCTGCCCTTTCTGGGGACTGAAGAACAGAGATGCCAAGCATTTGGGGTTCTCTCCCACCCTAGGGAGCTACCCATCCTGGTGAATTGACTGTCCTTGAGCATAATCCCCAGTATCAACTTTCAAATAAAACAGCCAGTTACCTTACCGGCAAAATTAATTTATTCAGGAATAGCCAGAGGAATTGCAATTCAGGAAATGCAAGCTATGGTAGACCATAGGCAAAGGCAGAGAACAAAGGAAGGCAGCTTGCTTTTATAGAGAAAGGAGGGGAATTGGGAAAGGCTGTTCTGAATGAAAGTTCACTGGAGGAAATTGAGTTCAGGATGGCTACAGTTTCTCATTGGCTGGACTGTGGCATTTCTCATTGGCTGGGCTGTTGCTGGGCAAGGAGAAAATCTTTCTTCCTCCTGCTGGAATAGTAAAGTAGTTGCACTTCCTACCCAGTATCTTAAAGTAAGCTGCGAAAGATGGTGTGTACATGAGAGCTCCCCCTACAGGGCTTCCTGACTCCATTTTAAATGTTTTCCCTTTATGTATTAATTTTTAAACCAGTTTGCTTTGCTTGCATAGCTAGAGTTTACCCTGGGGCATGGCTGTTTCTCCCCATGGCTTTGTTCAAAGACCTTCCCAGCCCCACTTCCATCTTTTCACCGGTCCCTTACATTGGTCCTGTGTAAACTACAGGGTAGCCCTCAGCCTGTCTGGGTGGGCCTGGCTCTCTCACTCAGCCATGAGTCCCTGTGGCTTGGGTGAGGGTGGTTCAGGGCCCCCCTACTCCCTGCTCCCCCAGTTCTGGCACGGGATTGTGGGGAGTGAGCCCTCTCCAGGGGCAGACCCTTGAGACAGAATATCACAATCCAATAAGAAGTTGGTGATGTATTGAGCAAAGGTTTGGGGGACAAAAAATGGAGCTGAGGGGGTAGCATGGAGCCAGGAATAAGATTCAAGCTCTTCCACATCCCCGAATACATTCATGCTAAAGCTCTCTCTCCATTCCTCCCACCCCACCCTGGCTGCTCTTGCCTCTTCTGGTATGGGGGTCATGGGAGGTAGAGGGGAAAGAAGGGGTCACTGAAGGTCTCAAAACCCTCTGAAAATGTCCCCATTCCAACCTCCTGCAGAAAAAGGAAAGCAGCCTACCTCTCCTACCACCCATGGGCCAGCGGGGCATTAAGCACTAAAGATGGGGGAGAGGGGCTAAATCCGGGGAAAGCAGGGGAAGGAAAAAGGTGGAGGTTAAAGGGAAGTGAAAAGCTGGGAGGGTGAAAAGGGAGAGAGAAGGGAAATGAAGGAGACCTGGGGGGGATATGTGGGGAGCTGGGAGGAGGAGCAGGAGGAAGAAAGTAAAACATGGAAGTTTAAACCCTGAGGGCTCTGGCCAAGATGTCAGGTTTTGGGTTTTTTTTTTCTTTGAAGAAAAATCACTTTATTCTTTCCATGAAAACAATATATGCTCCTTATAAACAGTTTAAGCATTGCAGAAAAGTAGAAAAAGAAAATAAAAGTGTTACCCCAAGTTTCATCATTCAAATATAACCATCATTAACATTTCTGGTACAGCATCCTAGACATATGTCTATGCATTTTTTACAGATAGAAGAAGAGATAGAAATACTTTCATAAAAATGGGATCGTAGCATATGTCTATTTTTTTTCATGAAGATTTAATTTTACTTGTTTCTAATTGAAGAAAAGGAATCTGAAGTGAAACTGAAGAAATTCTTGAACTTCACATACATTTCTTCACTGCAAAAGATATTTTTCCCCCTGAAAGTTCCCTGTAAGCTTGAGAAAAGAGACAGAGGGACATTTAGAGGTAAACATTCCTTTAGTCTCAGGAAATCTGAGGAGAGTTTGACCCGTGATTCAAGTCCTGCCTGTCACACACTGCACCTGGTCCTGGGGATTGTTGACTGTCTAACCTGTAATTTATGCACTGCTGCTGTTCTCAACAATGGGAGAGAGGCAGACACCCAGAGGTGCCAGGTGGCTAGCAAGGTATTTCAGCAGAGTGACCACTGGCCCTGCAGCTTCTCTGTGCTGATTTGGTCTGCACTCCAGCTGGTTCCCATCCCTCAGGGATGGCAGCATGAGAAGCTGCATCTGGGTCTCTGAGTTCCCTATTCTGGATCCTTTCTCCAAGCAAAATAAACTTGGTGCTGAAACAGCCTCTTGTGTCCTAGGAGTTTGATTCAAAAAATCTGAAACTCACTCCAGTGGTCTTGCAACCTCATTATGTTTTTTTATTAACCATATTTTCCTTGTAGACCATATTGATTGATTCCTTGTTGATAAATTACGAGCATTATCATTATTAGTAGTTTTATACTGTACAGTTTCATCATGTGTAAATTCTGTTTTGTAACAGTAATTTGCTTAGTTACTTAGTATTCATTCTATATCTAATGTATTCACAGGTCACCACAGTCCTTTTACTTCAGCTTCTCCATTCCTGAGTTCTAACTTTTGATTTACTTTTTGTTGCTGGGATTTTGTTAAGTAGCTTTTATTTTTCATGAAAGGCTCATGGTCCCCATATTCTGAGTTATTTTATATTTGACAATACTCTTTCTCCCTCTTTCCACGTATGTTATTACAAAGATTAGGCTTTATTAGTTTATTTTACCAAATTTTAATACAACTCATTTTAATAAAGAGATCCCCTTGCCTCCAATTATTACTTCCCCTTTTTATTATGAAAATTTTATTTATATATAAAAAAGTAGAATACCTCCATGAACTCATTAGCTACCTTTAGAATTATCAACCTTTGGCCAATATTTTTTTCGTATATACACCCTTTCTTTTCCTCCCATCCCTTCCAGGATTTTTAAAATGTAAGTTCAGGGTGGTACTCTTATCCTTTTAGTTAAAATAATATATAACATTTATTGAGCATTTACTGTGTTCTGCACACTGTTATTGTATATTTGTGTTATTGTACATATTGCACTTAGGTTATTTCATTTAATTTAATGGCCATATTAGGTACATTCTATTAATATATCCATTATTCAGATGTGAAATAAATTTTTTTATTGAAAAGTGCACACAGTTTATGGAGGTAAATCTCAATGAATTTTTTCACAAAGTGAACACACCATTTAACCATCACCCAGATTAGTGATTAGCCTCTTGACTTTTTACTTGAATAAAAGATTGACTGGTTTTAGTATTTTTCGATCCATGCTCTTTCTTTTAAAAAATTTTATTATTTTATTTTTATTATTGTTTAAAATTTTTAAACAGTTTTTTATTTATAAGAAAATTGTAAAAATAGTACAGAGTTCCCACATACCCCACACCTAGATTCCTCTATTATTAACATTTTATATTAGTAAATTAGTAACAAATAGTACATATATTACAATTAATTGACAAATATTGATGCATTATTACTTACTAAAAATCCTTAGTTTGTTCAGATTTCCTAGTTTTTACCAAACATCCTTTTTCTGTTCCAGGATCCCTCATTGTATTTAGTCATCGTGACTCCTTAGGCTCTGTTGGAGGAGGTCATCAAGGGGACATGAATGCTGGTTGAGCTGAGAGCTCAACCTGGGCAATCAGAGGTTCCTCATTCCCTCCTCTGTCCTTGGAATGTACATTCTCCCCACCATTCCCACAGTGGAAGCCATTCTAAGGATGCAGCCTTGAGAGAGCAATGCATTGTTGAGACCGTCTGGATGGTTTATGTGACTGAACCCACTTACGGCCTCTAAATAAACATTTTAGATTCTGGCAGGTGGTGCAGTGCAGAGGCCTCGTCTTGTGGCTGCCCAAGATAAATCTCATAAGCAAGTTCCCTTGCTTGTTAAAACTGCCACCTACCAATCTGGAATGGTCTGCTTCTTTTCTTCAGTCTCTCCTTGTCCTCCGTGTATGGGGCCAGTTTGCCAACCAATGGGCTCCTCTTTTAGAAAATTTCTTTATATATCTCTTTTTCCCCCCAAATTTATTGAAGTATAATTGACATGCACCAATGTATAAGTTTAAGGTATACAGCATAATGGTTTGACTTATATATATTGTGAAATGATTACCACATTAAGTTTAGTTAGCATCCATCATCTCATATAGATACAATAAAATGAAAAAGAAAAAAAATTATTTTTCCTTGTGGTGAGAACTCTTAGGATTTACTCTCTTAACAACTTTCATATACATCATACAGCAATGTTAACTATAGCCATCATATTGTACATTATATCCCTAGTACATATTTATCTTATAACTGGAAGTTTGTACCTTTTGACCACCTTCCTCATGGTCCACACTCTATCCTTCAGAATTTGGTAGACATTTCTCCATTGTCTTCTAGCTTTGAGTGTTGCTGTAGAGAAGTCTGATGCCTGTCTGATTTTAAAACAAATATTGAGGAGTATTCTACATACTATAAAATGCATAGACTTTAAGACTACAATTCTGTGAATTTTTTTATTATTATTCTTTTTTTAATTGATGTCTTAATAGTTTATAACATTTGGGGTTTTAGTTGTACATTATTGTTTGTCCGTCACCGTGTGGATGCATCACTTCACCCCTTGTGCCCATCCACCAACCCCCCTTCCCCTTGGTAACCACCAATCAGTTGTCTCTGTCCATGTGTTCATTTATATTCCATATATGAGTGAATTCACGCAGTGTCTGTCCTTCTCTCTCTGGCTTATTTCACTTAACATAATACCCTCTAGGTCCATCCATGTTGTTGCAAATGGGACAATTCTGTCTTTTCTTATGGCTGAGTAGTATTCCATTGTATGTATATACATCTTCTTTAACCAATTGTCAGTCATGGGACACTTGGGTTGCTTCCACTTCTTGCCTATAGTGAATAATGCTGCAATGAACATAGGGGTGCATACGCCTCTTGTGGTGGTTGATTTCATGTCCATTGGGTAGATGCCCAAGAGTGGGATTGCTGGATCATGAGGTATTTCTATTTTTAATTTTTCGAGGACTCTCCATACTGTTTTCCATAGAGGCTGCACCAGTTTGCATTCCCACCAGCAATGAATGAGGGTTCCCGTTTCTCCACAACCTCTCCAGCATTTGTTGTTTTTTGTCTTGGTGATTATAGCCATTCTAACGGTGTCAGGTGATATCTTAGTGTAATTTTGATTTGCATTTCCCTGATGATTAGTGATGTTGAACATCTTTTCATGTGTCTATTGGCCATCTCTATCTCTTCCTTGGAAAAATGTTTGTTCATATCCTCTGCCTATTTTTTGATCGGGTTTTGTTTTTTTGTTGCTCAGTTGTATGAGTTCTTTAAATATTACAGAGATTAATCCCTTGTTGGATAAACGATTTGTGAATATTTTCTCCCAGCTGGTGGGTTGTTTATTCATTTTGATCCTGGTTTCATTTGCCTTGTAGAAGCTCTGTAGTCTGATGAAGTCCCATTTGTTTATTTTTTCTTTTGTTTCCCTTGTCCGAGTAGACATGGAATCTGAAAGGATCCCTTTATGACCAATGACAATTAGTGTACTGTCTATATTTCCTTCCAGGAGTTTTATAGTTTCAGGTCTCACTTTCAGGTCCTTAATCCATTTTGAATTGATTTTTGTATATGGTGATAGGAGATGGTCTACTTTCATTCATTTGCATGTGGCTGTCCAATTTTCCCAGCACCATTTATTGAAGAGACTTCCCTCTCTCCATTGTATGTTCTTTGCTCCTTTGTCGAAGATTAACTGTCCATAGGTGTGTGCTTTTATTTCTGGGCTTTCAATTCTGTTCCATTGATCTGTGTGTCTGTTTTTGTACCAGTACCATGCTGTTTTGATTACTGTAGCTCTATAGTATATTTTGAAATCAGGGATTGTGATGCCTCCAGCTTTGTTCTTTTTTTTCAGGATTGCTTTAGCTATTTGGGGTCTTTTGTTGCCCCATACGAATTTCAGTATTTTTTGTTCTATTTCCGTGAAGAATGACATTGGGATTCTGATTGGGATTGCATTGAATCTGTAGATTGCTTTAGGTAGAATGGACATTGTAACTATATTTATTCTTCCAATCCATGTGCATGGAATATTTTTCCATTTCTTTATGTCTTCCTCGATTTCTTTCAATAGTGTCTTATAGTTTTCATTGTATAGGTCTTTCACCTCCTTGGTTAAATTTATTCCCGGATATTTTATTCTTTTTGTTGCAATTGTAAATGGGATTGTCTTTTTGAGTTCTCCTTCTGTTAGTTCATCGTTAGTGTATAGAAATGCAACTGATTTTTGTAAGTTGATTTTATACCCTGCCACTTTACTGTAGTTGTTGATTATTTCTAGTAGTTTTCTGATGGAATTTTTTGGGTTTTCTATGTATAAGATCATGTCATCTGCAAACAGTGAGAGTTTCACTTCTTCATTGCCTATTTGGAGTCCTTTTATTCCTTTTTCTTGCCTAATTGCTCTGGCCAGCACTTCCAGTACTATGTTGAATAACAACAGTGAGAGTAGGCACCCTTGTCTTGTTGCTGTCCTCAAAGGAATGGCTTTCAGTTTTTCCCCATTGAGTAGGATGTTAGCTGTAGGTTTGTCATAAATGGCCCTTATTATATTGAGGTACTTTCCTTCTATAGCCATTTTGTTGAGAGTTTTTATCATAAATGGATGCTGGATCTTGTCGAAAGCCTTCTCTGCATTGATTGAGATGATCATGTGGTTTTTATTCTTCATTTTGTTAATGTGGTGTATTACGTTGATTGATTTGCGGATGTTGAACCATCCCTGTGTCCCTGGTATAAATCCCACTTGATCACGGTCTATGATCTTTTTGATGTATTGCTGTATTCAGTTTGCCAATATTTTGTTGAGGATTTTTGCGTCTATGTTCATCAGTGTTATTGGCCTACTGTAGTTTTCCTTCTTTGTATTGTCCTTGTCTGGCTTTGGTATCAGGATGATGTTGGCCTCATAGAATGTGTTAGGAAGTATTCCATCTTCCTCTATTTTTTGGAATAGTTTGAGAAGGATAGGTGCTAAATCTTCTTTGAATGTTTGGTAAAATTCTCCAGGGAAGCCATCTGGTCCTGGGCTTTTATTTTTTGGGAGGTTTTTGATGACTGTTTCAATCTCTTTACTTGTGATTGGCTTGTTCAGATTCTCTATTTCTTCTTGATTCAGTTTTGGGAGGTTGTACGTGTCCAAGTATTTGTCCATTTCCTTTAGGTTGTCCAATTTGTTGGCATAAAGTTTTTCATAGGATTCCCTAATAATCCCTTGTATTTCTGTGGTATCTGTTGTAATTTCTCCTCTTTCATTTCTAATTTTATTTATTTGAGTCTTCTCCCTTTTTTTCTTAGTGAGTCTGGCTAAGGGTTTGTCAATTTTATTTATCTTCTCAAAGAACCAGCTCTTTGTTTCGTTGATCCTTTCTACTGGTTTTTTTGTTTGTTTGTTTGTTTCAATTTCATTTATTTCTGCTCTGATTTTTATTATTTCCCTCCTTCTGCTGAATTGGGGCTTTGTCTGTTCTTCTTTTTCTAATTCTGTTAGGTGCAGTTTAAGGTTATTTATTTGAGATTTTTCTTGTTTGTTAAGGTGGGCTTGTATTGCTATGAATTTCCCTCTCAGAACCGCTTTTGCTGCATCCCATATGAATTCGTATGGTGTATTTTCTTTCTTTTTTTTTTTTTTTTTTGTGAGGAAGACCAGCCCTGAGCTAACATCCGTTGCTAATCCTCCTCTTTTTGCTGAGGAAGACTGGCCCTGGGCTAACATCCGTGCCCATCTTCCTCCACTTTATATGGGATGCCGCCACGGCGTGGCTGACAGGCAGTGCGTCGGCGGGCGCTCGGGATCTGAACTCACGAACCCCGGGCTGCCAAGCGTGGACGAAACCGCTGCGCCACCGGGTGGCCCCCTAGTATGGTGTATTTTCTTTTTCATTTGTCTCCAGATAGTTTTTGATTTCTCCTTTAATTTCATCAATGATCCATTGGTTGTTCAGTAGCATGTTATTTAGTCTCCACATCTTTGTCCCTTTCCCAGTTTTTTCCTTGCAGTTGATTTCTAGTTTCACAGCATTATGATCAGAAAAGATGCTTGTAATGATTTCAATCTTCTTAAATTTATAGAGGTTTGCCTTGTTTCCTAATATATGGTCTATTCTTAAGAATGTTCCTTGTGCACTTGAGAAGAATGTGTACTCTGCTGTTTTTGGGTGGAGTTCTCTGTATATATCTATTAAGTCCATCGCATCTAGTTTTTCATTTAAGTCCATTATTTCCTTATTGACTTTTTGTCTGGATGATCTATCCATTGATGTAAGGGGGGTGTTAAGATCCCCTACTATTATTGTGTTATTGTTAATATCTCCTCTTAGGTTTTTTAGCAGTTGTTTTATGTTTTGGTGCTCCTGTGTTGGGAATAGATATTTATAATTGTTATGTCTTCTTGGTGAAGTGTCCCTTTTATCATTGTATATTGCCCTTCTTTGTCTCTCATTACCTTTTTTATCTTGAAGTCTACTTTGTCTGATATAAGTATGGCAACTCCTGCTTTCTTTTGCTTGCCATTAGCTTGGAGTGTCATTTTCCATCATTTTATTTTGAGTTTGTGTTTGTCTTTAGAGCTGAGATGTGTTTCCTGGAGGCAGCAAATTGTTGGATCTTGGTTTTTAATCCATCCCGCCACTCTGTGTCTTTTGATTGGAGAATTCAATCTGTTTACATTTAGAGTGATTATTGATATACAAGGGTTTAATGTTGCTATTTTATTGTTCATTTTCTGGTTCTTTTGCATTTCATTCGTTTCTTGTCACATGTGTTTCAGACTGCAAATTCAGTTTGGTATTTCTGGATGCTCATTCTCTTAGTTTTCTCTTTATTTGTCATGTGTGGTTCTCTTCTGGTTATTTGTTTAGTGGTTACCATGAGGTTTATATAAAAGATCTCCTGGATAAGATAGTACATTTTCAGATGCCTCCTGTTTCCTTAGGCTGTAGATTCAATCCCTTTCCTCTTCCCCTCCTTATTTGTTGTTGTCACTACTTATTCCATCTTGTGTCATGAGTGTGTGTTTACAGTGATGAGCTTGAATTAATTTTTGATGTTATCCAACTGTAGTTTGTTCTGGTTTTGTCTCCTTGCTTTTCTCCTTGCTGAAATCTTTGTATCCCCTTTCTCTTTTGTTTTTGTTTTTGTTTTTTTTCAGTCCTAAGGGCCTTCTTGAGCATTTCTTGTAGTGGGGGTCTTATGGTGATGAACTGTCTTAGCTTTTGTTTATCAGGGAGAGTTATTATTTCTCCTTCATATTTGAAGGATATTTTGCTGGATAAAATATTCTTGGCTGAAGGTTTTTGTCTTTCATGATTTTGAATATATCATTCCAGCCTCTCCTAGCCTGTAGAGTTTCTGTTGAGAAATCAGCTGAGAGCCTGATGGGGTTTCCTTTGTATGTTATTTTGTTTTTTTGTTTAGCTGCCCGTAATATTGTTTCCTTGTCACTGAGTCTTGTCAACTTAGCTACTATGTGGTGTGACAATTGTTTATTCCTGTTTATATATTTAGGTGATCTATTGATTTCATTCACCGTTATTTCCATCTCATTCCCTAGGTTTGGGAAGTTCTCAGCTATTATTTCTTTGAACCAACTCTCTGCTCCTTTTTCTCTTTCTTCTCCTTCTGGAATACCTATTATCCTTATGTTGCTTTTCCTCATTGAGTCTGATATTTCTCAAAGAATTTCTTCATTTCTTTTTAGTCTTAGCTCTCTCCCCTCCTCCATCTGGAGCATTTCTGGCTATCCTCGATAATGCTAATTCGTTCCTCCATATTGTCAGTTCTGCTCTTTAAAGACTCCATTTTTCCCATTATCTCATTCATTTTGTTTTTCATCTCCAATAATTCTGATTGGTTTTTCTTTATGGTTTCAATCTCTTTTGTGACGAAATCCCTGAATTCGTTGATCTGTTTCTGTGTGTTCTCTTGTATTTTGTTGAGTTTGTTTATGATAGCTATTTTGAAGTCTCTGTGGTTCAGGTTATAGTTTTCTGTGCCTTCAGGGTTGGTTTCTGGGTGTTTGTCATTTTCCTTTTGGTCTGTAGACATAATAAACCATTGCATAGATCCCACGTCTTTACATTTTCTTTTCATCTTGAAGTTGGTCCTGCTGTTTCCACCTGCTGCCACTGGATGGAGATCGTGAGCGGTGTGCTCTGAGCCTGCTGCAGTCCCTGGAGGGATTATGCTGAAGTGCAGGGCATGTGGGGGGGAGGGGTTCTCTCTTTCTCCTGCTCAACCCAGGGGTTTCCTTTCTGGCTCTCTTGGGGCATTTGCCACACCGCTGAAACACTCCGCCGTTGCTTCCTGGTGGGGATCTTTCAACAGTCTGTGAGAGCACCTGGAGGGTGATAGTTTTCCCCCCAGAGGGCCGCCCCTCCCCCCTCTGTCTGCAAGCCACACTGTCTGTCTTTGCTGATTGATTGGGGAGGGTGAGTAGAACTCCTTACCTCTCCTCATGTCCTTTGGGGCTTCCCATGCTTCCACCATCCAATGTATGGCAGCAGGGGTTTCTTAAAAGTCCTTTGTAGTGTTTGATTGACCTCTGTTGGCATGCGAATGATGTTTTCATTGTGTCTTAGGGGGCAGAGATTCAAGGAGGGAATCTCACTCTGCCATGATGCTGACGTCACTCCTCACAATTCTGTGAATTTTGACAAATATGTACACCCATGTAAATATCACCCAAATCTAGATGTAGAGCTTTCCCATTACTCCTGAAAGTTCCCTCAGGCCTCTTTCCAGTAACTACCACCTCCTCCCAGGGACAACCATTGTTCTGATTTTGATCACCATAGACTTATTTTGTCTGTTCTTTATATAAATTGAATCATACCATGTGTACTCTTTTGTGTCTGACTTCTTTTTCTCAATCTGTTTATGTGATCCATCTGTGTTGCTGTATCAGATCTTTGTTCCTTTTCATAGCTGAGTAGTGTCCATTGTACAAATACAACATAATTTGGTTATCCATTCTCCTGTTGATGTATATTTGGATTGTTTCCAATTTTTAAAGGTATTATAAACATATCTACTATGAACACTTCTGAGCAAGTCTTTTTGTGGACATAGGTTTTCAGTTTTCTCTAGTGAATGCCTAAGAGTGGAATGGCTGACTCATAGGGTCAGTGTTTTTAAATTTTTATTAAAAATTGCCAAATGGTTTTCTCAAGTGATTGTGCCATTTTACAGCAATATATGAGAATTCCAGATACTCCACCTCCTTGCCATTATCAGTTGTTTTAACTCTAGTGGTTGTTTACTGGTATCTTATTGTGGTTTTAATTTGTATTTCTCTGGTGATTAATTATACAGAACATCTTCTCATGTACTCTATGGCTATTCATATACCTTCTTTTCTGAAGTATTTGTTCAAGTCTTTCACCCATTTTTAGTGGGTTATCTTTTAATATTGATTTGTAGGAGTTCTTTATATATTCAGGATGAGTCCTTTATCAGATAAATGTATTGTGAATCTTTTTCCTATTCCCTTTTAATTACCTTACTCCATTAATGAGCAAAGAATTTAATTTTGCTGAAGTATAATTTATCCATTTTTTTATGGTTAGTGCCTTTTATGTCCTATCCAAGAAATCTTTGCTTGATCCAAGTTTGTGAAAATATTCTCTCAATTCTTTGATCTGTACTTTTCTTTAAATGAGGTGGAATTAATGTAACATAAAACTAACCATTTTAAAGTGAACAATTCAGTGGCATTTAGTATTTTCACAGTGTTGCACAACCAACACCTCTATCTAGTTCCAAAACGTTTTCATCTCTCCAAAGAAAACCCTGTACCCATTAACCAGTTACTCCTCATTCCTCCCTCCTCCAGCCCCTGGCAAAACCACCAATCAGTCTGCTTTCTATCTCTACTCATTTGCCTGTTCTGTATATTGCATGTAAATGGAATCATGCAATATGTGACCTTGTGTGTCTGGCTTCTTTCACTTAGAAGATTGTTTTTGATATTCATCCATGTTGTATTATTTATTAGTACTTCATTCTTTTTCATGGCTGAATAATATTCTATTGTATGTGTATACCACATTTTGCTTATCCATTCATTCATTGATGAGCATTTGGGTTGTTTCCACCTTTTTTCTATTGCAAATAGTGCTGGTATAAACGTTCATGTACAAGTATTTATTTGAGTATCTGTTCTCAGTTCTTGTGGGGTATACAACTAGGACTGTAACTGCTGGATCATATGGTAATTCTACATTAAACATTTGAGGAACCACAGCTGAATCATTTTATATTCCTACCATCAATATATGAGAGTGCTCTTTATCATGTTGAAGATCTTCCATTCCTTGTTTTCTGAGTGTTTTTATCATGAAAGGATGTTGGATTTTGTCAAAAGCTTTGACTGCATCAATTGAGATGATCACATGATTTTTTTCCCCATTTGTTCTGTTGATGTGTTGTATTATATTAAATGGCTTTGTATGTTGAACCAACCTTAAATTCTAGGAATAAATCTCACTTGGTCATGGTGTACTTTCCTTTTAATGTGCTGTTGGATTTGTTTATTAGTAATTTTTGAGGATTTTTGCATCTATAATCATAAGGGTTATTGATCTACAGTTTTCTTTTCTGTGGTGTTCTTGTCTGGCTTTGATATGAACGTAATACTGGCCTCATAGAATGAGTTACGAAGTGTTCTCTCTTCTTCTATTTTCTGGAAGAATTTGAAAAGGATTGGTGTTAATTTTTCTTTAAATGTTTGGTAGAATTCACTAGTGAAGCCACCTGATCCTGAATTTTTCTTGTTGGGAGATTTTTGATTAATGATTCAATCTCTTTATTATAGGTCTATTCAAATTTTCTATTTCTTTTTGGGTCAATTTTGGTAATTTGTGTGTTTCTAGGAATTTGTCCAGTTTATATATGTTATCCAATTTGTTGGAGTACAATTGTTCATTCTCTTATAATTATTTTTTAAACCACTTTATTCAGGCTTGATTGACATACAAAAAGCTATATATATTTAATGTACATTACTTGATTAGTTTAGAGATAAGTATACGCCCTTGAGACCATCACCAAAATCAAGGCCATAAACTTATTCATCAGCTCCAAAAGATTCCTTTCATCCTGTTATTTATTAAATTAAAATTTTTTTCTTTTGTGGTAAGAGCACTTAACATAAGATCTACCTTCTTCACACATTTTTAAGTATACAATACAGTATTGTTAATTATAGGCCCCATTTTGTATGGTAGATCTCCAGAATTTACTCATTTTGCATAAATGAAACTTTGTACCCTTTAACTGACACCTCTCCATTTCCCCCTCCTCCCAGCCCTGGTAATCATTATTCTACTCTCTACAAGTTTGACTATTTTGGATTCCTCACAAAATTGGGATCATGCAGTAATTTGTCCTTCTGTGTCTGACATTTCACTTCACATAATGTCCAGGTACATCCACGTTGTTGCAAATGGCAGGATTTCCTTCTTTTTTTATGGCTGAATAATATATATATATATTCATATATATATATAATATATATATGTGTGTGTGGGTATATATATATATACCATTTTCTTTATCCTGTTTCCTTATCTGTCAATGGATATTTAGATTGTTTCCATATCTTTTTTGTTGTTAGTGCCATTAAGTTGATTCCAACTCCTAGCAACTTGTGTACAGCAGAGAGGAACACTGCTCAGTCTTTTTGTGCCATCCTCTCATCTTCTGATGCTATATTGGACAATGCTCTGCTGCTATTCATAGGGTTTTCATAGCCAATTTTTTCAGAATTGGAGGCCAGGTCCTTCTTCCTAGTCTGTCTTAGTCTGAAAGCTCTGCTGAAACCTGTCCATCACAGATGACCCTGCTGATATTTGAAATACCATGGCATAGCTTTCAGCATCACAGCAACACGCAGCCACCACAGTATAACTGAGGGACAAGTGGTGTGGTTCCCTGACAGGGAAATAAACCCAGGCCATGGTAGTGAGAGTGCTGAATCTTAGACCACCAGGGCTGGCTTCCATATCTTGAATATTGTGAATAATGTTGCAATGAACATAGGAGTGCAGATATATCTTTGAGATCCTGGCTTCGTTTCCTTTGGATTTATATCCAGAACTGGGATTGCTTAATCAAATGGTAATTCTATTTTTAATTCTTTGAGGAGCCTCCATACTGTTTTCCATAGTGGCTGCACCAATTTACATTTCCACTAGCAATGTACAAGGATTCCCTTTTCTCCACACTTTTGCCAACACTTGTTATCTTCCATGGAGTTTTTTGGTGATAGGCATTCTAATAGGTGTAAGATGATATCTCATTGTGGTTTTGATTTGCATTTCCCTGATGATTAGTGATGTTGGGTATCTTATTCTGGGATTCTCATATTTTGATACATATTCACATATTTTGGTACTCTCGATGGTGTCCCACATGTCCCCTAAGCCCTGTTCATTTTTCTTCATTCTTTTTTATTTCTTCTCTTCAGACTGAATAATTTCAATTGGCCTATTTTCAAGTTCACTGATTCTTTCCTCTGCCTGCTGAAATCTGCTACTGAAACATTCTAGTGAGTTTTAATTTCAGTTATTGTACATTTCAACTCCAGAATTTCTATTTGGTTCCTGTTTATAATTTCTAGCTCTTTATTAATTTTCTCTATTTGTTCATACATTGTTGTCCCAGTTTCCTTCAGCTCTTTGTCCATGGTGTCCTATAGCTCTTTGAAAATATTTAAGACAGTTGATTTAAAGTCTTCATTTAGTAGGTCTAATGTCTGTGCTTTCTCAGAGACAATTTCTGTTAATATCTTCTGTTAATGGGTCAAAAATTCTTGTTTCTTTGCATGTTTTGTATTTTTTTTTAAAGTGGACATTTTGAATATTATAGTGTGGTAAATCTGGAAATCAGTCTTCTCCCTCCTAAAGGTGTGTTTTTGTTGCTTGCTATGGGCTGTGGTTTTTTTGGTTAGAGATTTTCTAAAAAAATTTTTAAATCTGCATTCTTTTTAATATGTGGTCTCTGAAGTCTATCTTCCTTTAGCTGTGTTCAGCTAGTAATTTGATGGAAATTTTCTTGAGTGCCAGGAGAGAGAGAAGAAAAAAGAAAGGAAAAGAAGCTCTTGTAGTTTTTGCAGTTTGGTTCTACCCTGGGACGCTCCTTCAACACTTAGCCAGGCCATTTAGAACTCTGCCTTAGCCTTCACTTCCTGTTTGCACTGAGCTTAGAGATTAGACGGAGGTGAAACCTTCAGGTCTTCTCAGATATTTTCTGAGCATGAGTCTTGCCCTAGGCATGCACATGGCTTTCTAAATTTCCGAGTATACACAGGCATGTTGAATGCCTTAATTTCTAAAAGAAACTCTATCCTCAGATTTTCCTCCATCCAGGGCTTTTAGCACATTATTTTATTCCTCCACTGTAGTTTTTTGCCCCAGGCAGCTTAGGTTTTTCATTTGTCTTCCATTGTTCCAGGAGTGCCTACTGCTCTAGCCTAAGTGAGTTCTGAGTTAGGCAAAACAAAGGCAGGTGCCTTGCATCAGTCCTTCAGGTAGCACCCAGACAAATTAGAACAGATTAGAAACTATGGTCTGCACTGCTCTGGAATCAGTAACCAGGTCCCATGCTGAGAATGTGGGCTGCCATCTTCAAGACTGTCCCCCACTAGGGGGGAAGAGGGTGACAGTGGCAAGTAAAAATTTCACAAAGTTTCCTACTATTTTTAAGTTGCCTTTTTCTTTTCTTTTTTTTTTTGTGGGGAAGACCAGCCCTGAGCTAACATCTGTTGCCAATCCTCCCCTTTTTGCTGAGGAAGACTGGCCCTGGGCTAACATCCGTGCCCATCTTCCTCCACTTTATATGGGACGCCGCCATGGCATGGCTAACAGGCAGTGCGTCCGTGGGCGCCCGGGATCCGAACTCGCAAACCCCGGGCTGCCAAGCGCAGACTAAACCGCTGCGCCACTGGGTGGCCCCCTAAGTTGCCTTTTTCTTGAATCAGCATTCATTTGGTTGCTGTAAACTTTTGACTATTTTCCAGAGTTCTGACAAAGTTGATTCTGACAGTTTTTGCTTGACTTTCTGATATTTCTGTGGAGGGATGGGCCCTTGGAGCTACCCACTTTGCCATTTTCACATATGTCACTCCACTCCTGATTTTTCTAGAAACTTTATTTTTAGCTTTTACATTTAGCACTTAGATCTTTTTTTAATTAATTTTTGTGTGTGATGTAAGATAGGAGTCAATACTGATTTTTATCCTTATGAATATTCAGTTGTTCCAGCATTGTTTGTTGAAAAGACTCTCCTTTCCCCACTGAATTGTATTGGCACCCTTTTCTTAAATCAATTGACCATAAATGGGTGAGTCTATTTCTAGACTCTATTTTGTCTCATTAACTTACTTGTTTATCTTAATAGATACCACACTGTCTTAATTACTGTAGCTCTATAGTAAATCTTGAGATCAGGTAGGATAAACCCTTCAACTTTATTCTTTATTTATTTATTCTTTTTGTTTGTTTTTCAAGATTGTCTTGGCTGTTCTAGGTCCTTTGCATTTCAATATAGATTTTTAGAATCAGGCTTTCAAGTTTTACAAATCAATCTGCTGGAATTGTGTTTGGGATTGCATTGAATATATGGGTCAATTTGTGGGACATTGTAATCTTAACAATATTGTCATTCAATTCATGGAGCTAGAGGGTGAGGGACCCCTGGGGGAGCTAAGGCTGAGCCCTGAGGCCGAGCCCCTGGGGACTGCCAAGTGGCCCCGGGAGTCTAGTACCCCTGAGAAGGGTGAGGAGTAACCTACGGCCCACACCCTTGTGTGGTGCAGTTGCTAAGCAACTGAGCAGACTCTCCGGCCTTCTTTCTCCTTCACCTCCTGGGCTCGGGCTAGAGCCAGGGGTCTCAGGGTGATCTGACTTCCACTGCCCTGGGCCTCTAGCCAAGCCTTCTCCTCATTGTCCGCTCGGCTCCTAGGGCCAAAGGAGCCAGGGACTGTCTTCTGCACCCAGCCCCTGCACAGCAGCCCCAGCTGCTGCCCCTGTTACATCTTTTTTCAGATTTGCATTGGAGCTTCCAGGACCCAGAATAAAGCAAATGATTTTCTTGTTTCACCTGGATTTGGGCTGTACATTTGTTTGTTTGTTCCACCTTGGGGAGCCCTGTACAGGTAGGCTGGGAGTGAGCAGGAGCACCCCCAGCCCGAGGAGAGAAAGCAATGTGGCCAGGTATCCTCGGGTGGGTGGAGGAAGAGGGTATTGGAGGCCCTGCACTCCCTGCTCTGTGGCCCCAATTGACAGCTGCCCCTCCATTGCAGCAGCCCCAGAGGCTCCCCCAGGCTGCCTGAGAGCAGGCAGAGCAGGGTAGGGGTGTGAGAGCTGAGCATGGGGTGCCCTCCAGGGCTTAGGAGTGGGGAGCTCACAGCTTACCTTTGCCTCCAAGGGATGCCTTTGTGTCTGTGGCTTGACTGTACCTGTGCTCATGCTGCTATCTGCCCAGCAGGGGAGGATGTCCCTGCTGTGCCTGCCAGTGCTTGTGTACCTGTGTGTGTGCATGTGCACACATGCACATGCCTTTGGTTCTGTATAACCATGGATACGTCTGCTGGTGGTGGTCCTGGGTTAGGCTATGCCCAAGTAGGCATCAGGATGTGATTGTGGTTGGTCATGGCTGTATTTGTGTGGATGGCTACATGCACGTATTGCTGTACTTTATGTGTCTAACTATACATGCTTGTAATGTAGGGGTATGAGGCTGGAAAGCTAGGAGTATCACTATGAGGGTATCACTATGAGGGCATTGTCCATATACAGCTATCTGTGTGTGGCTGTGTGTCTGTACAGCTGGGTGTGTGTGATTATATGTTCATGTGTAAATCTATGTGCTTTTCCTTGTGTCCACATGTAAAGCTGTAGGTCTGTGCAGCTGTGTGTCCATGAGTACAACTGTTTGTGTGGACATGTCCATGTGTACAGCTATATGTATGTGACTGTCTATTTGTACAGCTATTTGGTTGTGTGTTTACTGTTTACATGTATTGCTGTGTGTGTGGCCGTGTCCACATGTACAACTCTGTGTGTAAAGCTGGGTGTGTGTCTTCATGTGCACAGCTGGGAGTGGTGGCTGCATAGCTGGGTGTGTAACTGCATGTCCATGTGCTGCAGTGGGACTGTGCAGCCCACTTGCTGCAGGCTGCATAATGGGCCTCTTGGGCTGGCTCTGTGTTTAAAGCCCAGTCTCTTCTGTGAGGCTGCTTTGGTGAATGGGCTGGGATTGCTTTGCAGCTCCTCTCACCTCAGCACCCTGCTGCTGTCAACCTCTCTGCTCCAGGGGCCCAGACCATCACTTACCCCAGGGAGTAGTCGCTCAGAGCCAGCCAGAGAGGATGAGAGCAGCCAGAGCTGGAAGGCAGCATGTCTGTCTCTCCAGCCTTGTCTGACAGCTCTGAACCCTCATCCCGCTGTCACATTGCCTCCCATTAGTGATGGAGTGAGTTTGTTTGGGTTTGATGTGTTTGTTTCACAGCTATGCTCTTTCCAAAGCAGTGGGGCATCGGGTTTTTTCTGTGTCCAGGGAAAAAGCCTGTCCTTCCTTGGTGACACTTCCCCCAACTGTCGCACATGTAGGTGTGTGTGCCAGAGGTGCCTGGGCTTAGCATGTACTCATTACCATGTATCTGAGCTAGCCTTGCCTCTCCTGACACCTGTGGAAGAAAGGGCAGCATCAGGGGAACATATGTAGGGATGCCGTGCCCCTTAGCACTTGTTAGTGTGTGTGCACTCTGGGGGCAGATAGCACAGGCTCTAGGGCTAAATTGGTGCAGGCCCCCTCCCCAAATCCTTCACCACAGTCTGGTGCTACAGCTTATCTACCACCCCTACTCAGAAGCGCCCTTCCCACTCTGCTGCCGCAGGAGGGAAGAAGAGTCAAGAGCATCTTCTCAGCTCTGTCCTCACTCTGCTCGGGCTCCAGCTCCCGCTCCCGCTCCCTCCTACGCAGCAGCCAGTTTCAGGAGCCTCTTCCCTAGCCCCCTCCCCTCCCAGATTCCTCTGCCAGTCCCAGCGTGTCCCTCAGGGTTGACCCTAGTCCCTGGCCCTGCAGCGCCCCCCCCCCCGTTTGATATCTCTTTGCCATAAATACCCTTTGTGCATGAGAGGGGGGATTACTGGAGGGCAGAGGTCAGGGCTGGGTGTGTAGGGGTGAGGTAGCAGATTTAAAGGTCATCTGCAGGACAGAAGAGGAGGCCCCATCCTCCTCTGACCCCTCCCCATCTCTTCCTCTTAGTGACTCAGGCCCCAGCTCTCACATGGGGCCAGAGACACATGCCCCTGCCCCAGGCCTGGCTTGTGGACTGAGCTGCAGTCCATGGGTAGGGAGAATGGATGTGAAGACAGGGACAGACTTGTCACAGCAGGCTAAGCGGTCCACCTATCTCCCACGTGCCCCCTTACTATCTCCCAGTGGCACCCTCCAACCCTAGGGCCAGCCCCACCAGTCTCGCAGATGGGAATCCATAGCACTGTGCACACCTCCTGGGGCTCAGTGACCTTCCCAGCCGTGTGCCCCTGTGCCCCCTGCCGGCGGCTGCTTTCTGGAACGCAGACAGACTGCAGGGTGGCGGGGGCCCGAGGCACCTGCTCCACTCATAGCGGGAGCGCCTGAGGATTGAGCACCACGCGGCAGACGGCTCCAGGCCCGCGGCCCTGTGAAGAACAGGAGCTGGAGGCGCAGGGCGAGGAGGGGTGGAGGAGTCTGGAGGGAGGCGGAGGCCCAGTTGGTAGCGGGAGATCGGGCGAGGGGAGGAACGGAGGAGGGGCTGGGGGCGGGCCAGGGCCGGGGGCGGGGCGGGCCGCGATTGAAAGCAGCGGGGCGAAGGCGGGCAGAGAGCGCAGAGCCGCTGAGCGAGCGAGCGAGCGAGCGGGAGCTGGAACCCCGCGCCCCCGGCTTCTCTCCGTTTCTCTCCGCGCCAGAACCGGGCGCACCAGGTAGGGTACGCCCATGGTGCCGTGACCGCCGCCGACCTTATCGATCCTGACCCCACATCCCGGAGTTCCACGGGCCCTCGAGTTCAGGGGCCCTCGGGCCAGCACGGGCCGGGGCGTCCAGACAGCGCTTGCCAGGAGCTCCGGGAAGCGGGAAGACAGCCCCAGGAGTCCCGTCTTTCTTGCCCAGAGAACGCACGCGCTGCATCGCGCTCCCTCGTTCCTCCTGCCCCTCCGTCCTTTGGTCCGTCTTTCTGTCTGTACCTCTTTGTCTCAGTCTCTCCGGCACAGTCTCTCCCTACCTGGATTTTGTGGCCCAGGCTTCCCGGCTGCTCGCTTCTGGGGTTCTGTCCCTGTCCGAGCTTTGGTCCTGGCCGCCCCTGTGGGAGGTTCGTGGCCTTGACCAGTTTGGGCCTCAGCCCCCATCTGGGTCCCTGTCCCCATCTGTGTTGGTCTTCATGCTCTCCTATCTCTCCTGTTTGCTTGGTTGAGCTGCTGCTTTCAGGATACCCGCAGGATCCCAGTCCCCTTGCCCTGTCCCCAGTGGGAGATTAACCCTGGGGAGCTGAGGGGACAAAGTGAAGAGGCCCAGTCTCTGTGGCCAGGACATAGGGTCCTTGAACCAATTGCTGCCCTTCTTCAGGCTCAGTTTTTCTCTCCTAGCCTTCCCAAGTCTGCATGATCGTGAGAGCCTGTGTGGGTGTCTGGGAGGGCAGCTGGGTACAAATGATGGGGTGCAGAGTGGAAGAGGGAGGGAGGGGTCTCTGAGGACCAGGATAGGTGGACAGGGCCCTGAAGCTGAGGATGAGAAGATTGGAAATGGTGACTTTCTCTGCTTGGTTCTGAGCTGAGGAGAAAACAGAGGCAAAAAGTCTCAAATAGCATTCTACCTAGAGCTAAGGTGTCCAAAAGTCTGTCCTTGAGTATTGTTTTGAGATTTTGACCAGGTGAACTGCCTCCAACCTCTGACACACATACACTCACATCTACTTTCCCTGTTGACTTAGGACCTGTGGCCACTTTGGTGTCCCTCTCTGGGGCCAGTGTCTCCACCTTGTTGTCTAACTCCCAGGGCCTAGAGTCTCTATTACTTCCTCAGTCAGGGGTCTCGGGATGGCTTTTTAAGAACCAGAGGCTGGGACCCTTGGGTACTCGTCTCCAGTCTTCCTAGGGGTTGGAGACTACCCTTTAGAGACTCTTCCTTCCCTCTTCCCTGGTGGATTCTAAGCCAGCAATGGCCCCTTTCTGGAAATCCAATGCTCAAGATGGAGACTGGACCCCCAAGTTTGTAACTCTGACCTGGCCTCTGCTGCAAAGCTGTTGACCTTGGGATTCTGGGAGGTTTATGCAGGGTCTGGGACACTCTTTGATTCCCAGTGATTCCCAGGTGTTGGTTGGGGTGTCTTGTCTTCTGTCTGGGCCTCTACTCTCTGCCTTCCTTTCTCTCTGCTGAGTTTGGGATGGGCACAGGGCCCATCTCCAGACCCAGATCAGGGCAGGGCTGAGAGACAGGCCAAGGGGGTGTCCTAGAGGCTTCTCAGTCTAGGTAGTGACACCACCTCTCCCTGGTTCCTGAGTCCTTGGAAAAGGAGTTTAGGGAAGGCAGAATCAGAAGGGGTAGCTGCTCTTAGTTCCACTTCTCCCTATCTGTTTGTCTGTCTGTCTCTCTCTGCAGGCGCTGGGTCCCTTCTCATCTCTCTTCCTGTCTGTCCTTTCCTGGTCCCTGTTTCCTCTTCTCTTTGCCTTTGCTGCTTCTACCTCATCCCCTGGAGGCCCAGGCCTGCTGGACCCATCCATCCCCTTTGGGGCCATGGGGTCATTGCTTGCACTCCTGGCACTGCTGCTGCTGTCGGGTGCTGTGGCTGAGGGCCCAGCCAAGAAGGTGCTGACCCTGGATGGGGACCTGGTGCTGGGTGGGCTGTTCCCGGTACACCAGAAGGGGGGCTCAGCAGAGGAATGCGGTCCTGTCAATGAGCATCGCGGCATCCAGCGCCTGGAGGCCATGCTTTTTGCCCTGGACCGCATCAACCATGACCCCCGCCTGCTGCCAGGAGTGCGCCTGGGTGCGCACATACTCGACAGCTGCTCCAAGGACACACATGCCCTGGAGCAGGCACTTGACTTCGTGCGTGCCTCACTCAGCCGCAGCACCGATGGTTCACGCCACATCTGCCCCGATGGCTCTTATGCCACCCATGGTGATGCTCCCACTGCCATCACTGGTGTCATTGGCGGCTCCTACAGTGACGTCTCCATCCAGGTACATGGGAGCTGCCCAAATGGGGGCTGTGGAGGGAGGCTGCAGGTGGGGACCTGGAATTCCTGCTGAGCAGGGGCTCTGGCATGCCATGCATTGGAAGAGGAACTAGAAGCTTCCTTTGACTAGCTTTTTACAGAAGACTAAGAAAGTGCCCCTGTCACATAATGGGGGTCGATTTTTAGAGATTGTGCAAGGAAAACATCCCACTTCCAACACACAGACACACACACCTGATGTTAAACAGCTCTGAGAAGCTTAACAGCCAGGCTTCTTGAGTCAGAACTCCAGGTTTGAATCCTGGCTCCCTCACTTACTGTGTGACTCTGGGCATTATTTCTCTCTTTTGTGCCTCAATTTCTTCCTTAAAAAAGGGACTCTAAAACTTGCCACTCATAGGGTTGTGGTGGAAATTTAATGAGGTAATACATGCAAAGCGTATATCAGGGGCCTTGTAAGTCATAAGGGCATAATCAATATTAGCAGCTATTATTATTAACCCATTTTATAGATGAGGAAACTGAGACCTGGAGAGAGGCAGGCCACAAGTCAAGACACCTACCTGCAAAGTGGAGACATGAACCTAGGCCTCTCAACCAAGGGCCTCCAGGTCTGTCAGATCATCTCTCTATGGATTGAAAAGGAGTGGAAGATAGAAGCCAGGAGCAGCCCAGAAAAGAGAAACGGGTGGGGGACCCAGGCGGAAGAGAAGCAGAGTGCGTGTGGAAGGGTCTCTAGGGGCTGCAAGATTTGAAGGCATGGGAAGATGAGGGAACCAGGCCCTCCTTCCTCCTGCTCTCCCACAAGGGGTCAGCAGAGAGTACTGGCCCAGCTGATGTCCCTGGGCACGCCTGGCTGCTTTAGCCCAGGTAGGATCCTCCCCCTCCTTGACTGGATCCCACCTCTCACCTGGACACCTACCTGCCTGGTGCCCAGCATAGGCTGCTAGAAGATGAGTCCAGAACTGGGATCAGGGTTGGGGTTACCAGAAGGGCCCTCACTGGGGCCTCAGCTTCCTTTAGGAGGCCTGCTGAGGGCATTGCCATCTGAGGCAGCCCCAGGACCCCTGACTTGAAATGCTTGTTCAGGAGAAATGAAGCAGGAATCTGAACAATGGAGGCAGCTTCTGGCCTGGAGTGGGAGAGGCCTGCTCATTCTTCTACTACAGGGAGTGAATTATTGGTCCTGCTAATCCCAGCTTCTGGAGGTAGCCAGTAGTGGCTTGGACAGTTGTTGCTGTGCCCACACCCACATCTGCAGCCCTGGCTGGGGGCAGGGATGGGTGGGCAGCCTCCCACCTGATGATGTCTTTAGGGACCTCTGTGGTGCTCTCCCAGCAACCCCCTCTGCACAATTCTCTTCAGGGCCCCATGCATTCATCTCTGGGAGCCCAGTTAACTCCCTCTCAGTCCAAGCTGCTTGCCTCCTATAGCAGGGCCCACACCTCAGCATCAGTCTGCCTTTTCCTTGTCTGCGTCAAAACAAGGCCCAGGATTAACTTAGGCTGCACCTGTCTGTTAATGATTCTGCCTCATTCCTGCCCCTTCTCTCTTCCCCAAATTCCTATCATCTTCCATATGCCAGGTAATGTAGCCTCACATGCATCAGCATTTTTATCTTCTCATCAGCCTTGTAAGGCAGGAATGAGAAACTGAGGCTCAGGGGGGTTTGCTACCTTGCCCAGGGACACAGAGGTGGAAAGGATGGGGAGAGAGGGAATTGAGACTGTCAGTGTAAGAGCTTGTGTCCCAGTTATAAATACAGGACCTAGCTCCCTCCTGTGGAACCTGGACCATGCCCTGCTGTCACCTACTCACCATCCCACTAGGTCCTTGGCTGGACCCTACTCTTGGGTCTGAGAATGGGAGGTGGGTTGCCAGACAGCCAGTGGTAAGCAGGAAGCCTTGTTTATTTTAAGCTCAGGCATCCAATGGAGACCAACTCTTGGGCTCTCAGGGCTGTGGGTGCCCTCAGATCTGAGTCTGCCTTCCTGGGGAGGTTTTTCCTTCTTTTTCCATTATCCCATAGGATTCACTCTGGGGAAGGGTTTCCTGCCCCAAATGGGTAGAGAACTTAAAAGCCCATCCCAGATGCCATCTAGTGCCTCCCTCTCCCCTGTGCAGTCAAGTGCCAACCTCACTGCACCCCAGGACTTGGGTCTTCTCTTGGCTTCCTACTTTTGCTACTGCCGTGTGTCTGAAGGGGATAGCAGAGGAGTTCAGGTGTGGCTCAGGCCCTGGTGCCTCAGCCCTGGGTCTTCTCTCTCCCAGTCCTTGGGAGGGGGTAGAAAACTCCCTTCCCCCAAGGGGAAGACACATCAAGACAGGATATAGGTCTTTTGGGAGAGGGAGACCTCAGGGCTGACCATGTGGACCACTGGATCCCAAGGTCGGATAGCTGTGGGGGACACTTCTGTCTCTAGCATTTGACTTGGTCTCTGATCTTTGCCTTCTCTACCCCTCCCCTAGGTGGCCAACCTCCTGCGTCTATTTCAGATCCCACAGATCAGCTATGCCTCCACCAGTGCCAAGCTGAGTGACAAGTCCCGCTATGATTACTTTGCCCGCACAGTGCCCCCTGATTTCTTCCAAGCCAAGGCCATGGCCGAGATTCTCCGCTTCTTCAACTGGACCTATGTGTCCACTGTGGCGTCTGAGGGTGACTATGGTGAGACAGGCATCGAAGCCTTTGAGCTAGAGGCCCGCGCCCGCAACATCTGTGTGGCCACCTCAGAGAAGGTGGGCCGCGCCATGAGCCGCACGGCTTTCGAGGGTGTGGTGCGAGCCCTGCTGCAGAAGCCCAGTGCCCGCGTGGCTGTCCTGTTCACCCGTTCTGAGGATGCCCGTGAGCTCCTTGCTGCCACCCAGCGCCTCAATGCCAGCTTCACCTGGGTGGCCAGTGATGGCTGGGGGGCCTTGGAGAGTGTGGTGGCAGGCAGCGAGGGGGCTGCTGAGGGTGCCATCACCATTGAGCTGGCCTCCTATCCCATCAGTGACTTTGCCTCCTACTTTCAGAGCCTGGACCCCTGGAACAACAGCCGGAACCCCTGGTTCCGTGAGTTCTGGGAGCAGAGGTTCCGCTGCAGCTTCCGGCAGCGAGACTGTGCAGCCCACTCACTGCGGGCTGTGCCTTTTGAGCAAGAGTCCAAGATCATGTTCGTGGTCAATGCAGTGTATGCCATGGCCCATGCACTGCACAACATGCACCAAGCCCTCTGCCCCAACACCACCCGCCTCTGTGACGCAATGCGGCCTGTCAACGGGCGCCGCCTCTATAAGGACTTCGTGCTCAATGTCAAGTTCGATGGTAATGGTGCTAGTGTCCACCAGGCTGCTGGCCTTCGGAGAGTGAGAGGGAGAGGCCCTCAGGTTCCATTACTTGGCTAATATAACCCACAGCAAGGAAAACATAGCCTACAGCAAGTAAGGGACTCACCCAGGGGACTGGTGTCAGAGCCAGGACATGGATGGCTAGGCAGAGAGGACTCCAACTGGATCCAGGACTGAGGTTCCATTTTCTGAGACCCTTCCAGAGAGTAGACGTCTGGCCTGGTCCTGCACTTTGAGGGTCTCTGGTTCCTGCTTGGGCCTTGTCCTCTCTCTCCTGCCTCTTTATTATGTAGGGAGTAGGATCAGGGGGTCTCAGGCCTGTTCTCAGGCAGCAAAACATCAGTGAGAATCAGAGTAAGGGTGAGTTGAGAGTAAGCATCAGGATGACACTCTATTTTCTGGAAAGTTTCTATTCCTAATCTTCTTTTGCCACTCAAGGTGGCCACAGTCTCTTCAAACCAAAAATTATTTTAACAAATGTTCCGGCTTTAAGAAAAATGAATGCCTCAGAATCATCACTGTGCTTCAGGAAGCATGGTGTGGTCTTTAGGTTTGTGGAGATGCCTGGGATTTACGGTTGGGGTTCTATTTGGGGTTTAGGGTTGAGGTTTGTTGTAACCTCTCATTTAGGAAAATCGTTGGGGATAAGGCTGGCTTTAGTGTTGGGTGAAGATTGGAAGGATGAGGAGTAGCCTCAGTTCTGGGGTTTGGGTCCCATATTAGGGTGAAGGTTGAGGTCACATCAGGATGACCCACCAATTCTACCTTCTCTTCCTTCCCTCCCCCACCCCAGCCCCCTTCCGCCCAGCTGACACCCACAGTGAGGTCCGCTTCGACCGCTTTGGTGATGGTATTGGTCGCTACAACATCTTCACCTATCTGCGGGCAGGCAGTGGGCACTATCGCTACCAGAAGGTGGGCTACTGGGCAGAAGGCCTGACCCTGGACACTAGCCTCATCCCATGGGCCTCGCCCTCGGCTGGCTCCCTGCCCACCTCTCGCTGCAGTGAGCCTTGCCTCCAGAATGAGGTGAAGAGCATGCAGCCGGGGGAGGTCTGCTGCTGGCTCTGCATCCCCTGCCAGCCCTACGAGTACCGGCTGGACGAATTCACCTGTGCTGACTGTGGCCTGGGCTACTGGCCCAATGCCAGCCTGACTGGCTGCTTCGAGCTGCCCCAGGAGTACATCCGCTGGGGCGATGCCTGGGCTGTGGGACCTGTCACCATTGCCTGCCTAGGTGCCCTGGCTACCCTTTTTGTGCTGGGTGTCTTTGTGTGGCACAATGCCACACCAGTGGTCAAGGCCTCAGGCCGGGAGCTTTGCTACATCCTGTTGAGTGGCGTCTTCCTCTGCTACTGCATGACCTTCATCTTCATTGCCAAGCCATCCACAGTGGTGTGCGCCTTACGGCGCCTCGGTCTGGGCACTGCCTTCTCCGTCTGCTACTCAGCCCTGCTCACCAAGACCAACCGCATTGCGCGCATCTTTGGTGGGGCCCGGGAGGGAGCCCAGCGGCCACGCTTCATCAGTCCCACTTCACAGGTGGCCATCTGCCTGGTGCTTATCTCGGGCCAGCTGCTTATCGTGGCCACCTGGCTGGTGGTGGAGGCACCAGGCACAGGCAAGGAGACAGCCCCTGAGCGGCGGGAGGTGGTAACATTGCGCTGCAATCATCGTGATGCAAGCATGCTGGGCTCACTAGCTTACAACGTGCTCCTCATCGCACTCTGCACTCTCTATGCCTTCAAGACCCGCAAGTGCCCTGAGAACTTCAATGAGGCCAAGTTCATCGGCTTCACCATGTACACCACCTGCATCATCTGGCTGGCCTTCCTGCCCATCTTCTATGTCACCTCCAGTGACTACCGGGTGAGCTACCTGCTACAGAGGTTGGAGGGTGGGACAATGGACCTTCTGTTTCCTGGTCTCTCATTTAATCTTCTGATAACTCTGAGGCTCCAACAGGTTAAATGCTCACCCAGGGGCACACAGCTTGTGGTGGCCTGGTTGGGACTAGACCCCAGGAGAAGGTGGGAAGGCTGAGTGGGACCTGGGGAAATGGCCAGGGAGGTGGAGGAGTTAGAGAGAGCTGAGAGGAGATTTCAGGACTCAGATGTCATCCTCTAACCTGGGAGGAGATTGGGGTGCTGAAATATGTCCAAATGAGCAGAGGCTCTCCCCTGGTCCACTGAGGGGTTGGCTCCAAAAGGGGAGACCTGGTCTCTGTTCTTGGGGAGCTGCTGGGCTAGTAGGGTGATTGACCAAAGAGCTAAGTCAGGAAATGCTGCTGACTGGTTTAGGTGGACAAAAGGCCCTAGTGAGAGTGCAGAAGAGGGAGATATGTATGTGGTGGTGGTGGCGGCGGCGGCGGCGGCGGCGGCGTGTGTGTGTGTGTGTGTGTGTGTGTAGAGAATCAGGGAGGCCTTCCTGGAAGAGGAGCCCCTGAACTGGGCTCTGTAGGACAGGCAGGTTTGAATAAGTAGGGTGGAGGAGGTGGGGGAGGGCAGCCAACACAGAGGCTGATTGTAGCAGAGGGTATGCATTGACCTCCCGTGTTGAGGAGGGGAGGCATAAATGGTGGAAAGGCAAACAGAGGTGAAGGTGGAAAGCTGGAAGGCAAATGGCAGGGCTATTGAGCCATGCAGCTCCAAGGGGTACCATGCTCTGATGCAGAGTCCTGCAGTGCAGCGTGGTGCCCATTGGAGCCATGCAACTATGGGGTTGAGAGATGAAACCAGGGAAGGCAGGAAAGATGGAGCAGAGAAGGGCAGGAGATCTGGGGTGTAGGGTTGAGGAAGGTTAAAGCAGGTGAAAACCGTATCCTAGTTGGTGGCTTCCAAGCAAAGTTCCAACTGGTACTGAGTGTCTCAATGGGTCTCCTCAGCTTCAAGGGGCAATGGCTGCTTCAGATGGGGTGATCAGGGAAGGCCTCTCTGAGGAGGTGACAGATGAGCTGAGCTATGAACAATAAGAGGATCATCTTGGTGAATCTTTATGACTCTGGAGTAAACTCCGTGGCTCTCCCCGTTTTGCAGATGAAGAAATGGAGACTCAGGGAGGTTCAATCGTTTGCCTAAGGTCACTCAGCTTGGGAGTGTAGAGCAGGGTCTGAACTGACAATCTTAACAATTAAAGGAGCAGGAAAATCGAGACAAGAGCCCCTGCAAAGGCCCTTTCCCCCAGGACAGAGGTATGGTGGGCAGTGCTGGGGGTCAGGGATGCCTGGGCTTGGCTGCTCTTGCACCTGCTGGGCCACCTGCCTGGTGGTGGAGGCCAGGGCTGGGGAGGGAATCTGCTCTGACTCAGCCTGTATTTGCATACGATTTGCATTTGCATGCCAATCATAAGCAGCCAGGGACTCAGCTGGGACCCACACACAGTACCCACACATGCACCTATGTGCACACAGACACACTTGTGCACACCCACATAACTGCACATATATGCATGCAGATATACACATACATGAATCCCCACATGCTCATACACGTGCACACACAAGCATGCCTGGTATACACACAGATCTTCCCACCTACACATACATCCATACACATGCATCTGCACTCGCACACATCTGCACATACCACGCCTACATATACACACACCCACACACATATACACTCACTTAACATGCATGTACTCCATACCTGCGCCTCTTCACACACACACACACGCCCGTGCACACATACAACTGCACACACACACACTCCCATGCATATATGCACCCATGCATGTTCACCCCCACAGCTGGAACTTTGGTCTCCCTGGAAGGATGGTTCATTGGGGCTGATGCTGGGACTGTGCCCAACCTTCCTAGAAATCTTTTGGGGCTTGGCAAATGGACCAAGGCCCAGTGTTGGATGCTTACCCCATTTCCTATCCTGCAGCCCAGGCAGCGGGGTTCTGGAGCAGGGCCCAGGCCTTTGGGCCAGACTCATCCTTGACCTCACCCGTCACAGGTGCAGACCACTACCATGTGTGTGTCAGTCAGCCTCAGTGGCTCTGTGGTCCTTGGCTGTCTCTTCGCACCCAAGCTGCACATCATCCTCTTCCAGCCACAGAAAAACGTGGTTAGCCACCGTGCGCCCACCAGCCGCTTTGGCAGCACTGCCGCCAGGGTCAGCTCCAGCCTTGGCCAAGGTCAGTATACACCATAAGCACCCCTTTCCGCCTGTGCTCCCTCTCCCTGCCTCAGCTCTTCAGCATGGGGGCCACTCCCTGGTTTGCTGAGATTCCTTGGCTAGGGACGAAGTGCCCCCTAGCTGGACAGGAGAGGGCGGGGTGGAGGAGAGCCTCCCTCGGCAGTCCTGCTTTCCCTGCTGCCCGCCCTCTATGGAGGAGCTCAGGGTCGGCCCCAACCTCTGGTTTCCTTTCCGTAGGGTCTGGCTCCCAGTTTGTCCCCACCGTTTGCAATGGCCGTGAGGTGGTGGACTCAACAACATCATCACTTTGAGGACCCCACACTCCTGCCCTGACATGGCTGCCCCCTGGAACCCAGTGCAGACCCACATCCAGGGCCAGGAGGAAGTTGGCTGGAGCACTGCAATAACACCAACCCCATGCCTGCCCCCAGAGTCACTTACCTACCTACTTACTCCAACCCTTCAGAGTCAGAAGTCAGCATCCTTGGCCCAGGAGCCTCCACAGTGGCCACCAACTGCCCTTGCAGCGTGTCCCCTCCTTGCCAGGCCCAGGACTTGGAAGGGAGCAAGGCAGGGTCCATTCTGCCCTGGAATAGGGTGGCTGAGGACTGCAGGCCCCAACCCCCAATCAGCAAAGGTGCTTCCAGCCCTGCCCCTCCCTCCTTCTAGGACCTTTTTAATTTTTTATATAAGTTATTGTGGGATGGGGAGGGGGTTATTGTGGGGGCCATTTTTCCCCCTGCACAGTAGTTTGTCCTGTGGTTTATTTTGTATTATCTGTAAATAAAGTGTCTTTATTAAAAAAATCATTCTTTGCCTTTGACCCAGAGAGGCCTCTCATGCCCGCCACGGTCTCTCAACCTTCATTTTGCCAGTATTTGTTGATTCTGCTCTGTGCCTGCTGTTAGGACCTGGTGGCCACCAAGACAGATCTAGCCCTGCCTGGTGGGGAGACAGAAAATGAATAAGCCATCGTCTCTTAAAAAGAGCCACTGCAAACTGGCCATGGCGCTACTGGAGCGAGGGCAGGAGGTTTAAATGAACACAGGCTCATCCGGCAGTCCAAGGAGGACCTGAATGGTGTGGGCGATGGGGCAGGAGGGGCAGCTGACTTGACCCCTGGGAACTGCAGGCTTTTCCACGGCTGGCTTGCCTGGCACTAGCAGGAGCCTTGGTCAGCACAGAACCAGGCTGAGCGTTTGGTGTAGAGAGAACCAAGAGGAGGCACTGGGCCAAAAGTTGCCTGTTCACGTGGCATATACAAAGCCAGAAAGAGCTCGTGGGGAGGGAGGAGATGAAGCAGGAAGGGCAGAGGCTGGGCAGCTGGAGAGGCCATTTGCTGTCTGGCCTGGTGAGAGGTGGGAGAAGGGGGCCTTTCTCCAGTCCCTGGAGGATCTCTGGCCCATGGCTGGGTTGTGGAGCCCAGCGCGCCTTCAACATCCCCTGCAGTCTCAGCCACTCAGCTCAGCCAGGCAACTGCTGCCCTCCAGTGGCCTAGGGGGGTAGTGGGCACCGAACCCAAACAGGAGCATAAGAACCTGGCAGCTTCAGGGGAGCCCCCAGACTGCCGAATCTCAGAGGGACAAGGTCCTGCACTGGGTGACAGGCAGGCCAGGGACATTTGTTATTTTTAAGTGAATTCATTTGCATCTACAGGCTGGTGAGGCTGTGGAAATTTGGGTTAATATTAAAAAAATGAAAACAGGGGCCTGCCTGGTGGTATAGTGGTTGGGTTTGTGTGCTCGAGTTCGCGGGTTTGGATCCTGGGCGCAGACCTACACACCGCTCATCAAACCATGCTGTGGCAGTGTTCCACATGCAAAGTGGAGGAAGATTGGCACAGATGTTAGCTCAGGGACAATCTTCCTCACCAAAAAAAAGAAAGAAAGAAAAGAAAACAGAAAACTGGAAAAAGAAAATTGCAGAAATGGCACTTCCTCTCCAGCCAGTATTTGTGGCGTAGGGATGCTAAATAAAATATAGAATGCCCAGTTAAATTTGAATGTCATATGAACAATGAATAATTTTTTAGTATAAGTGTGTCCCATGCAATATTTGGGACATACTTATACTAACTATTTTTGTTATCTGACATTCAAATTTAACTGAGCATTCTGTATTTTCATTTGATAATTTTAGCAACCCTATTGAGGTGTCTGTTCCAGATCCCTGGCCCCAAATGAACCAGGCCTGGATGCAGCCCCCAGCAGCCAGATACCAGGGCACTGCACCCCATGGGACCTGCAATGCTGTTCTGTGCTTCCAGTGTGACCTTTTCTGGGGCTTCCTGCCAGACTGGACCCAGGGAACATTTGCCCACCCTGCCAGCCCCTGGACAGGCCAAGAAGGGCTCTGGTCCTCTTGCACCTGAAAAGCAATCCTCCTTCACATGGCTCAGGGGCAATTTCCTTAAAATGTAATAATCATCATCATTATCGTTGTCGTCATCATTTTTAAAAGGTAGTAATTAACATGGTTCACAGCTAAAAAGGTACAAAGGGTATTCAGTGAAGAATCTCCTTCTATCCCTGCCACCCATCTAAGGGGAAGGACCCAGAGGTCTAGGGGTGAGGGGAGAGGGCAGGAGGTAGGTCAAGAATTCCCAAGGGCCAGTCCTCTCATCTGTCAGCCACGTTCCTTTCCTTCCGCTGGCCTCATCCTCCCTCCCTTGCCATCCCTACCCCCTTCCCTCCCCCACAGTGTTGTAGGTGGAGAATCTCTTGGCCTTCACTCCTCAACTCTCAATCCTTATCACATATTACTAAGATCAGGCCCCTCCAGCTCCCCTTGCCTCGTCATTCTCTCAGTCCTGAGTGGCCTGGTTTATGTCTTTGCTCTCCTCCCCAATACCACATCCATGTCCCCTGACACAAAGCCCTGACACCTCTGCCTGGGAAGGGGGTGGGGTCCCGGGGGTCCCTATTGGCCTGACCTTGCTTATGTGACACTTGGAATCCTCAACGGAGAGCCCTGCCCTTTCTGGGGACTGAAGAACAGAGATGCCAAGCATTTGGGGTTCTCTCCCACCCTAGGGAGCTACCCATCCTGGTGAATTGACTGTCCTTGAGCATAATCCCCAGTATCAACTTTCAAATAAAACAGCCAGTTACCTTACCGGCAAAATTAATTTATTCAGGAATAGCCAGAGGAATTGCAATTCAGGAAATGCAAGCTATGGTAGACCATAGGCAAAGGCAGAGAACAAAGGAAGGCAGCTTGCTTTTATAGAGAAAGGAGGGGAATTGGGAAAGGCTGTTCTGAATGAAAGTTCACTGGAGGAAATTGAGTTCAGGATGGCTACAGTTTCTCATTGGCTGGACTGTGGCATTTCTCATTGGCTGGGCTGTTGCTGGGCAAGGAGAAAATCTTTCTTCCTCCTGCTGGAATAGTAAAGTAGTTGCACTTCCTACCCAGTATCTTAAAGTAAGCTGCGAAAGATGGTGTGTACATGAGAGCTCCCCCTACAGGGCTTCCTGACTCCATTTTAAATGTTTTCCCTTTATGTATTAATTTTTAAACCAGTTTGCTTTGCTTGCATAGCTAGAGTTTACCCTGGGGCATGGCTGTTTCTCCCCATGGCTTTGTTCAAAGACCTTCCCAGCCCCACTTCCATCTTTTCACCGGTCCCTTACATTGGTCCTGTGTAAACTACAGGGTAGCCCTCAGCCTGTCTGGGTGGGCCTGGCTCTCTCACTCAGCCATGAGTCCCTGTGGCTTGGGTGAGGGTGGTTCAGGGCCCCCCTACTCCCTGCTCCCCCAGTTCTGGCACGGGATTGTGGGGAGTGAGCCCTCTCCAGGGGCAGACCCTTGAGACAGAATATCACAATCCAATAAGAAGTTGGTGATGTATTGAGCAAAGGTTTGGGGGACAAAAAATGGAGCTGAGGGGGTAGCATGGAGCCAGGAATAAGATTCAAGCTCTTCCACATCCCCGAATACATTCATGCTAAAGCTCTCTCTCCATTCCTCCCACCCCACCCTGGCTGCTCTTGCCTCTTCTGGTATGGGGGTCATGGGAGGTAGAGGGGAAAGAAGGGGTCACTGAAGGTCTCAAAACCCTCTGAAAATGTCCCCATTCCAACCTCCTGCAGAAAAAGGAAAGCAGCCTACCTCTCCTACCACCCATGGGCCAGCGGGGCATTAAGCACTAAAGATGGGGGAGAGGGGCTAAATCCGGGGAAAGCAGGGGAAGGAAAAAGGTGGAGGTTAAAGGGAAGTGAAAAGCTGGGAGGGTGAAAAGGGAGAGAGAAGGGAAATGAAGGAGACCTGGGGGGGATATGTGGGGAGCTGGGAGGAGGAGCAGGAGGAAGAAAGTAAAACATGGAAGTTTAAACCCTGAGGGCTCTGGCCAAGATGTCAGGTTTTGGGTTTTTTTTTTCTTTGAAGAAAAATCACTTTATTCTTTCCATGAAAACAATATATGCTCCTTATAAACAGTTTAAGCATTGCAGAAAAGTAGAAAAAGAAAATAAAAGTGTTACCCCAAGTTTCATCATTCAAATATAACCATCATTAACATTTCTGGTACAGCATCCTAGACATATGTCTATGCATTTTTTACAGATAGAAGAAGAGATAGAAATACTTTCATAAAAATGGGATCGTAGCATATGTCTATTTTTTTTCATGAAGATTTAATTTTACTTGTTTCTAATTGAAGAAAAGGAATCTGAAGTGAAACTGAAGAAATTCTTGAACTTCACATACATTTCTTCACTGCAAAAGATATTTTTCCCCCTGAAAGTTCCCTGTAAGCTTGAGAAAAGAGACAGAGGGACATTTAGAGGTAAACATTCCTTTAGTCTCAGGAAATCTGAGGAGAGTTTGACCCGTGATTCAAGTCCTGCCTGTCACACACTGCACCTGGTCCTGGGGATTGTTGACTGTCTAACCTGTAATTTATGCACTGCTGCTGTTCTCAACAATGGGAGAGAGGCAGACACCCAGAGGTGCCAGGTGGCTAGCAAGGTATTTCAGCAGAGTGACCACTGGCCCTGCAGCTTCTCTGTGCTGATTTGGTCTGCACTCCAGCTGGTTCCCATCCCTCAGGGATGGCAGCATGAGAAGCTGCATCTGGGTCTCTGAGTTCCCTATTCTGGATCCTTTCTCCAAGCAAAATAAACTTGGTGCTGAAACAGCCTCTTGTGTCCTAGGAGTTTGATTCAAAAAATCTGAAACTCACTCCAGTGGTCTTGCAACCTCATTATGTTTTTTTATTAACCATATTTTCCTTGTAGACCATATTGATTGATTCCTTGTTGATAAATTACGAGCATTATCATTATTAGTAGTTTTATACTGTACAGTTTCATCATGTGTAAATTCTGTTTTGTAACAGTAATTTGCTTAGTTACTTAGTATTCATTCTATATCTAATGTATTCACAGGTCACCACAGTCCTTTTACTTCAGCTTCTCCATTCCTGAGTTCTAACTTTTGATTTACTTTTTGTTGCTGGGATTTTGTTAAGTAGCTTTTATTTTTCATGAAAGGCTCATGGTCCCCATATTCTGAGTTATTTTATATTTGACAATACTCTTTCTCCCTCTTTCCACGTATGTTATTACAAAGATTAGGCTTTATTAGTTTATTTTACCAAATTTTAATACAACTCATTTTAATAAAGAGATCCCCTTGCCTCCAATTATTACTTCCCCTTTTTATTATGAAAATTTTATTTATATATAAAAAAGTAGAATACCTCCATGAACTCATTAGCTACCTTTAGAATTATCAACCTTTGGCCAATATTTTTTTCGTATATACACCCTTTCTTTTCCTCCCATCCCTTCCAGGATTTTTAAAATGTAAGTTCAGGGTGGTACTCTTATCCTTTTAGTTAAAATAATATATAACATTTATTGAGCATTTACTGTGTTCTGCACACTGTTATTGTATATTTGTGTTATTGTACATATTGCACTTAGGTTATTTCATTTAATTTAATGGCCATATTAGGTACATTCTATTAATATATCCATTATTCAGATGTGAAATAAATTTTTTTATTGAAAAGTGCACACAGTTTATGGAGGTAAATCTCAATGAATTTTTTCACAAAGTGAACACACCATTTAACCATCACCCAGATTAGTGATTAGCCTCTTGACTTTTTACTTGAATAAAAGATTGACTGGTTTTAGTATTTTTCGATCCATGCTCTTTCTTTTAAAAAATTTTATTATTTTATTTTTATTATTGTTTAAAATTTTTAAACAGTTTTTTATTTATAAGAAAATTGTAAAAATAGTACAGAGTTCCCACATACCCCACACCTAGATTCCTCTATTATTAACATTTTATATTAGTAAATTAGTAACAAATAGTACATATATTACAATTAATTGACAAATATTGATGCATTATTACTTACTAAAAATCCTTAGTTTGTTCAGATTTCCTAGTTTTTACCAAACATCCTTTTTCTGTTCCAGGATCCCTCATTGTATTTAGTCATCGTGACTCCTTAGGCTCTGTTGGAGGAGGTCATCAAGGGGACATGAATGCTGGTTGAGCTGAGAGCTCAACCTGGGCAATCAGAGGTTCCTCATTCCCTCCTCTGTCCTTGGAATGTACATTCTCCCCACCATTCCCACAGTGGAAGCCATTCTAAGGATGCAGCCTTGAGAGAGCAATGCATTGTTGAGACCGTCTGGATGGTTTATGTGACTGAACCCACTTACGGCCTCTAAATAAACATTTTAGATTCTGGCAGGTGGTGCAGTGCAGAGGCCTCGTCTTGTGGCTGCCCAAGATAAATCTCATAAGCAAGTTCCCTTGCTTGTTAAAACTGCCACCTACCAATCTGGAATGGTCTGCTTCTTTTCTTCAGTCTCTCCTTGTCCTCCGTGTATGGGGCCAGTTTGCCAACCAATGGGCTCCTCTTTTAGAAAATTTCTTTATATATCTCTTTTTCCCCCCAAATTTATTGAAGTATAATTGACATGCACCAATGTATAAGTTTAAGGTATACAGCATAATGGTTTGACTTATATATATTGTGAAATGATTACCACATTAAGTTTAGTTAGCATCCATCATCTCATATAGATACAATAAAATGAAAAAGAAAAAAAATTATTTTTCCTTGTGGTGAGAACTCTTAGGATTTACTCTCTTAACAACTTTCATATACATCATACAGCAATGTTAACTATAGCCATCATATTGTACATTATATCCCTAGTACATATTTATCTTATAACTGGAAGTTTGTACCTTTTGACCACCTTCCTCATGGTCCACACTCTATCCTTCAGAATTTGGTAGACATTTCTCCATTGTCTTCTAGCTTTGAGTGTTGCTGTAGAGAAGTCTGATGCCTGTCTGATTTTAAAACAAATATTGAGGAGTATTCTACATACTATAAAATGCATAGACTTTAAGACTACAATTCTGTGAATTTTTTTATTATTATTCTTTTTTTAATTGATGTCTTAATAGTTTATAACATTTGGGGTTTTAGTTGTACATTATTGTTTGTCCGTCACCGTGTGGATGCATCACTTCACCCCTTGTGCCCATCCACCAACCCCCCTTCCCCTTGGTAACCACCAATCAGTTGTCTCTGTCCATGTGTTCATTTATATTCCATATATGAGTGAATTCACGCAGTGTCTGTCCTTCTCTCTCTGGCTTATTTCACTTAACATAATACCCTCTAGGTCCATCCATGTTGTTGCAAATGGGACAATTCTGTCTTTTCTTATGGCTGAGTAGTATTCCATTGTATGTATATACATCTTCTTTAACCAATTGTCAGTCATGGGACACTTGGGTTGCTTCCACTTCTTGCCTATAGTGAATAATGCTGCAATGAACATAGGGGTGCATACGCCTCTTGTGGTGGTTGATTTCATGTCCATTGGGTAGATGCCCAAGAGTGGGATTGCTGGATCATGAGGTATTTCTATTTTTAATTTTTCGAGGACTCTCCATACTGTTTTCCATAGAGGCTGCACCAGTTTGCATTCCCACCAGCAATGAATGAGGGTTCCCGTTTCTCCACAACCTCTCCAGCATTTGTTGTTTTTTGTCTTGGTGATTATAGCCATTCTAACGGTGTCAGGTGATATCTTAGTGTAATTTTGATTTGCATTTCCCTGATGATTAGTGATGTTGAACATCTTTTCATGTGTCTATTGGCCATCTCTATCTCTTCCTTGGAAAAATGTTTGTTCATATCCTCTGCCTATTTTTTGATCGGGTTTTGTTTTTTTGTTGCTCAGTTGTATGAGTTCTTTAAATATTACAGAGATTAATCCCTTGTTGGATAAACGATTTGTGAATATTTTCTCCCAGCTGGTGGGTTGTTTATTCATTTTGATCCTGGTTTCATTTGCCTTGTAGAAGCTCTGTAGTCTGATGAAGTCCCATTTGTTTATTTTTTCTTTTGTTTCCCTTGTCCGAGTAGACATGGAATCTGAAAGGATCCCTTTATGACCAATGACAATTAGTGTACTGTCTATATTTCCTTCCAGGAGTTTTATAGTTTCAGGTCTCACTTTCAGGTCCTTAATCCATTTTGAATTGATTTTTGTATATGGTGATAGGAGATGGTCTACTTTCATTCATTTGCATGTGGCTGTCCAATTTTCCCAGCACCATTTATTGAAGAGACTTCCCTCTCTCCATTGTATGTTCTTTGCTCCTTTGTCGAAGATTAACTGTCCATAGGTGTGTGCTTTTATTTCTGGGCTTTCAATTCTGTTCCATTGATCTGTGTGTCTGTTTTTGTACCAGTACCATGCTGTTTTGATTACTGTAGCTCTATAGTATATTTTGAAATCAGGGATTGTGATGCCTCCAGCTTTGTTCTTTTTTTTCAGGATTGCTTTAGCTATTTGGGGTCTTTTGTTGCCCCATACGAATTTCAGTATTTTTTGTTCTATTTCCGTGAAGAATGACATTGGGATTCTGATTGGGATTGCATTGAATCTGTAGATTGCTTTAGGTAGAATGGACATTGTAACTATATTTATTCTTCCAATCCATGTGCATGGAATATTTTTCCATTTCTTTATGTCTTCCTCGATTTCTTTCAATAGTGTCTTATAGTTTTCATTGTATAGGTCTTTCACCTCCTTGGTTAAATTTATTCCCGGATATTTTATTCTTTTTGTTGCAATTGTAAATGGGATTGTCTTTTTGAGTTCTCCTTCTGTTAGTTCATCGTTAGTGTATAGAAATGCAACTGATTTTTGTAAGTTGATTTTATACCCTGCCACTTTACTGTAGTTGTTGATTATTTCTAGTAGTTTTCTGATGGAATTTTTTGGGTTTTCTATGTATAAGATCATGTCATCTGCAAACAGTGAGAGTTTCACTTCTTCATTGCCTATTTGGAGTCCTTTTATTCCTTTTTCTTGCCTAATTGCTCTGGCCAGCACTTCCAGTACTATGTTGAATAACAACAGTGAGAGTAGGCACCCTTGTCTTGTTGCTGTCCTCAAAGGAATGGCTTTCAGTTTTTCCCCATTGAGTAGGATGTTAGCTGTAGGTTTGTCATAAATGGCCCTTATTATATTGAGGTACTTTCCTTCTATAGCCATTTTGTTGAGAGTTTTTATCATAAATGGATGCTGGATCTTGTCGAAAGCCTTCTCTGCATTGATTGAGATGATCATGTGGTTTTTATTCTTCATTTTGTTAATGTGGTGTATTACGTTGATTGATTTGCGGATGTTGAACCATCCCTGTGTCCCTGGTATAAATCCCACTTGATCACGGTCTATGATCTTTTTGATGTATTGCTGTATTCAGTTTGCCAATATTTTGTTGAGGATTTTTGCGTCTATGTTCATCAGTGTTATTGGCCTACTGTAGTTTTCCTTCTTTGTATTGTCCTTGTCTGGCTTTGGTATCAGGATGATGTTGGCCTCATAGAATGTGTTAGGAAGTATTCCATCTTCCTCTATTTTTTGGAATAGTTTGAGAAGGATAGGTGCTAAATCTTCTTTGAATGTTTGGTAAAATTCTCCAGGGAAGCCATCTGGTCCTGGGCTTTTATTTTTTGGGAGGTTTTTGATGACTGTTTCAATCTCTTTACTTGTGATTGGCTTGTTCAGATTCTCTATTTCTTCTTGATTCAGTTTTGGGAGGTTGTACGTGTCCAAGTATTTGTCCATTTCCTTTAGGTTGTCCAATTTGTTGGCATAAAGTTTTTCATAGGATTCCCTAATAATCCCTTGTATTTCTGTGGTATCTGTTGTAATTTCTCCTCTTTCATTTCTAATTTTATTTATTTGAGTCTTCTCCCTTTTTTTCTTAGTGAGTCTGGCTAAGGGTTTGTCAATTTTATTTATCTTCTCAAAGAACCAGCTCTTTGTTTCGTTGATCCTTTCTACTGGTTTTTTTGTTTGTTTGTTTGTTTCAATTTCATTTATTTCTGCTCTGATTTTTATTATTTCCCTCCTTCTGCTGAATTGGGGCTTTGTCTGTTCTTCTTTTTCTAATTCTGTTAGGTGCAGTTTAAGGTTATTTATTTGAGATTTTTCTTGTTTGTTAAGGTGGGCTTGTATTGCTATGAATTTCCCTCTCAGAACCGCTTTTGCTGCATCCCATATGAATTCGTATGGTGTATTTTCTTTCTTTTTTTTTTTTTTTTTTGTGAGGAAGACCAGCCCTGAGCTAACATCCGTTGCTAATCCTCCTCTTTTTGCTGAGGAAGACTGGCCCTGGGCTAACATCCGTGCCCATCTTCCTCCACTTTATATGGGATGCCGCCACGGCGTGGCTGACAGGCAGTGCGTCGGCGGGCGCTCGGGATCTGAACTCACGAACCCCGGGCTGCCAAGCGTGGACGAAACCGCTGCGCCACCGGGTGGCCCCCTAGTATGGTGTATTTTCTTTTTCATTTGTCTCCAGATAGTTTTTGATTTCTCCTTTAATTTCATCAATGATCCATTGGTTGTTCAGTAGCATGTTATTTAGTCTCCACATCTTTGTCCCTTTCCCAGTTTTTTCCTTGCAGTTGATTTCTAGTTTCACAGCATTATGATCAGAAAAGATGCTTGTAATGATTTCAATCTTCTTAAATTTATAGAGGTTTGCCTTGTTTCCTAATATATGGTCTATTCTTAAGAATGTTCCTTGTGCACTTGAGAAGAATGTGTACTCTGCTGTTTTTGGGTGGAGTTCTCTGTATATATCTATTAAGTCCATCGCATCTAGTTTTTCATTTAAGTCCATTATTTCCTTATTGACTTTTTGTCTGGATGATCTATCCATTGATGTAAGGGGGGTGTTAAGATCCCCTACTATTATTGTGTTATTGTTAATATCTCCTCTTAGGTTTTTTAGCAGTTGTTTTATGTTTTGGTGCTCCTGTGTTGGGAATAGATATTTATAATTGTTATGTCTTCTTGGTGAAGTGTCCCTTTTATCATTGTATATTGCCCTTCTTTGTCTCTCATTACCTTTTTTATCTTGAAGTCTACTTTGTCTGATATAAGTATGGCAACTCCTGCTTTCTTTTGCTTGCCATTAGCTTGGAGTGTCATTTTCCATCATTTTATTTTGAGTTTGTGTTTGTCTTTAGAGCTGAGATGTGTTTCCTGGAGGCAGCAAATTGTTGGATCTTGGTTTTTAATCCATCCCGCCACTCTGTGTCTTTTGATTGGAGAATTCAATCTGTTTACATTTAGAGTGATTATTGATATACAAGGGTTTAATGTTGCTATTTTATTGTTCATTTTCTGGTTCTTTTGCATTTCATTCGTTTCTTGTCACATGTGTTTCAGACTGCAAATTCAGTTTGGTATTTCTGGATGCTCATTCTCTTAGTTTTCTCTTTATTTGTCATGTGTGGTTCTCTTCTGGTTATTTGTTTAGTGGTTACCATGAGGTTTATATAAAAGATCTCCTGGATAAGATAGTACATTTTCAGATGCCTCCTGTTTCCTTAGGCTGTAGATTCAATCCCTTTCCTCTTCCCCTCCTTATTTGTTGTTGTCACTACTTATTCCATCTTGTGTCATGAGTGTGTGTTTACAGTGATGAGCTTGAATTAATTTTTGATGTTATCCAACTGTAGTTTGTTCTGGTTTTGTCTCCTTGCTTTTCTCCTTGCTGAAATCTTTGTATCCCCTTTCTCTTTTGTTTTTGTTTTTGTTTTTTTTCAGTCCTAAGGGCCTTCTTGAGCATTTCTTGTAGTGGGGGTCTTATGGTGATGAACTGTCTTAGCTTTTGTTTATCAGGGAGAGTTATTATTTCTCCTTCATATTTGAAGGATATTTTGCTGGATAAAATATTCTTGGCTGAAGGTTTTTGTCTTTCATGATTTTGAATATATCATTCCAGCCTCTCCTAGCCTGTAGAGTTTCTGTTGAGAAATCAGCTGAGAGCCTGATGGGGTTTCCTTTGTATGTTATTTTGTTTTTTTGTTTAGCTGCCCGTAATATTGTTTCCTTGTCACTGAGTCTTGTCAACTTAGCTACTATGTGGTGTGACAATTGTTTATTCCTGTTTATATATTTAGGTGATCTATTGATTTCATTCACCGTTATTTCCATCTCATTCCCTAGGTTTGGGAAGTTCTCAGCTATTATTTCTTTGAACCAACTCTCTGCTCCTTTTTCTCTTTCTTCTCCTTCTGGAATACCTATTATCCTTATGTTGCTTTTCCTCATTGAGTCTGATATTTCTCAAAGAATTTCTTCATTTCTTTTTAGTCTTAGCTCTCTCCCCTCCTCCATCTGGAGCATTTCTGGCTATCCTCGATAATGCTAATTCGTTCCTCCATATTGTCAGTTCTGCTCTTTAAAGACTCCATTTTTCCCATTATCTCATTCATTTTGTTTTTCATCTCCAATAATTCTGATTGGTTTTTCTTTATGGTTTCAATCTCTTTTGTGACGAAATCCCTGAATTCGTTGATCTGTTTCTGTGTGTTCTCTTGTATTTTGTTGAGTTTGTTTATGATAGCTATTTTGAAGTCTCTGTGGTTCAGGTTATAGTTTTCTGTGCCTTCAGGGTTGGTTTCTGGGTGTTTGTCATTTTCCTTTTGGTCTGTAGACATAATAAACCATTGCATAGATCCCACGTCTTTACATTTTCTTTTCATCTTGAAGTTGGTCCTGCTGTTTCCACCTGCTGCCACTGGATGGAGATCGTGAGCGGTGTGCTCTGAGCCTGCTGCAGTCCCTGGAGGGATTATGCTGAAGTGCAGGGCATGTGGGGGGGAGGGGTTCTCTCTTTCTCCTGCTCAACCCAGGGGTTTCCTTTCTGGCTCTCTTGGGGCATTTGCCACACCGCTGAAACACTCCGCCGTTGCTTCCTGGTGGGGATCTTTCAACAGTCTGTGAGAGCACCTGGAGGGTGATAGTTTTCCCCCCAGAGGGCCGCCCCTCCCCCCTCTGTCTGCAAGCCACACTGTCTGTCTTTGCTGATTGATTGGGGAGGGTGAGTAGAACTCCTTACCTCTCCTCATGTCCTTTGGGGCTTCCCATGCTTCCACCATCCAATGTATGGCAGCAGGGGTTTCTTAAAAGTCCTTTGTAGTGTTTGATTGACCTCTGTTGGCATGCGAATGATGTTTTCATTGTGTCTTAGGGGGCAGAGATTCAAGGAGGGAATCTCACTCTGCCATGATGCTGACGTCACTCCTCACAATTCTGTGAATTTTGACAAATATGTACACCCATGTAAATATCACCCAAATCTAGATGTAGAGCTTTCCCATTACTCCTGAAAGTTCCCTCAGGCCTCTTTCCAGTAACTACCACCTCCTCCCAGGGACAACCATTGTTCTGATTTTGATCACCATAGACTTATTTTGTCTGTTCTTTATATAAATTGAATCATACCATGTGTACTCTTTTGTGTCTGACTTCTTTTTCTCAATCTGTTTATGTGATCCATCTGTGTTGCTGTATCAGATCTTTGTTCCTTTTCATAGCTGAGTAGTGTCCATTGTACAAATACAACATAATTTGGTTATCCATTCTCCTGTTGATGTATATTTGGATTGTTTCCAATTTTTAAAGGTATTATAAACATATCTACTATGAACACTTCTGAGCAAGTCTTTTTGTGGACATAGGTTTTCAGTTTTCTCTAGTGAATGCCTAAGAGTGGAATGGCTGACTCATAGGGTCAGTGTTTTTAAATTTTTATTAAAAATTGCCAAATGGTTTTCTCAAGTGATTGTGCCATTTTACAGCAATATATGAGAATTCCAGATACTCCACCTCCTTGCCATTATCAGTTGTTTTAACTCTAGTGGTTGTTTACTGGTATCTTATTGTGGTTTTAATTTGTATTTCTCTGGTGATTAATTATACAGAACATCTTCTCATGTACTCTATGGCTATTCATATACCTTCTTTTCTGAAGTATTTGTTCAAGTCTTTCACCCATTTTTAGTGGGTTATCTTTTAATATTGATTTGTAGGAGTTCTTTATATATTCAGGATGAGTCCTTTATCAGATAAATGTATTGTGAATCTTTTTCCTATTCCCTTTTAATTACCTTACTCCATTAATGAGCAAAGAATTTAATTTTGCTGAAGTATAATTTATCCATTTTTTTATGGTTAGTGCCTTTTATGTCCTATCCAAGAAATCTTTGCTTGATCCAAGTTTGTGAAAATATTCTCTCAATTCTTTGATCTGTACTTTTCTTTAAATGAGGTGGAATTAATGTAACATAAAACTAACCATTTTAAAGTGAACAATTCAGTGGCATTTAGTATTTTCACAGTGTTGCACAACCAACACCTCTATCTAGTTCCAAAACGTTTTCATCTCTCCAAAGAAAACCCTGTACCCATTAACCAGTTACTCCTCATTCCTCCCTCCTCCAGCCCCTGGCAAAACCACCAATCAGTCTGCTTTCTATCTCTACTCATTTGCCTGTTCTGTATATTGCATGTAAATGGAATCATGCAATATGTGACCTTGTGTGTCTGGCTTCTTTCACTTAGAAGATTGTTTTTGATATTCATCCATGTTGTATTATTTATTAGTACTTCATTCTTTTTCATGGCTGAATAATATTCTATTGTATGTGTATACCACATTTTGCTTATCCATTCATTCATTGATGAGCATTTGGGTTGTTTCCACCTTTTTTCTATTGCAAATAGTGCTGGTATAAACGTTCATGTACAAGTATTTATTTGAGTATCTGTTCTCAGTTCTTGTGGGGTATACAACTAGGACTGTAACTGCTGGATCATATGGTAATTCTACATTAAACATTTGAGGAACCACAGCTGAATCATTTTATATTCCTACCATCAATATATGAGAGTGCTCTTTATCATGTTGAAGATCTTCCATTCCTTGTTTTCTGAGTGTTTTTATCATGAAAGGATGTTGGATTTTGTCAAAAGCTTTGACTGCATCAATTGAGATGATCACATGATTTTTTTCCCCATTTGTTCTGTTGATGTGTTGTATTATATTAAATGGCTTTGTATGTTGAACCAACCTTAAATTCTAGGAATAAATCTCACTTGGTCATGGTGTACTTTCCTTTTAATGTGCTGTTGGATTTGTTTATTAGTAATTTTTGAGGATTTTTGCATCTATAATCATAAGGGTTATTGATCTACAGTTTTCTTTTCTGTGGTGTTCTTGTCTGGCTTTGATATGAACGTAATACTGGCCTCATAGAATGAGTTACGAAGTGTTCTCTCTTCTTCTATTTTCTGGAAGAATTTGAAAAGGATTGGTGTTAATTTTTCTTTAAATGTTTGGTAGAATTCACTAGTGAAGCCACCTGATCCTGAATTTTTCTTGTTGGGAGATTTTTGATTAATGATTCAATCTCTTTATTATAGGTCTATTCAAATTTTCTATTTCTTTTTGGGTCAATTTTGGTAATTTGTGTGTTTCTAGGAATTTGTCCAGTTTATATATGTTATCCAATTTGTTGGAGTACAATTGTTCATTCTCTTATAATTATTTTTTAAACCACTTTATTCAGGCTTGATTGACATACAAAAAGCTATATATATTTAATGTACATTACTTGATTAGTTTAGAGATAAGTATACGCCCTTGAGACCATCACCAAAATCAAGGCCATAAACTTATTCATCAGCTCCAAAAGATTCCTTTCATCCTGTTATTTATTAAATTAAAATTTTTTTCTTTTGTGGTAAGAGCACTTAACATAAGATCTACCTTCTTCACACATTTTTAAGTATACAATACAGTATTGTTAATTATAGGCCCCATTTTGTATGGTAGATCTCCAGAATTTACTCATTTTGCATAAATGAAACTTTGTACCCTTTAACTGACACCTCTCCATTTCCCCCTCCTCCCAGCCCTGGTAATCATTATTCTACTCTCTACAAGTTTGACTATTTTGGATTCCTCACAAAATTGGGATCATGCAGTAATTTGTCCTTCTGTGTCTGACATTTCACTTCACATAATGTCCAGGTACATCCACGTTGTTGCAAATGGCAGGATTTCCTTCTTTTTTTATGGCTGAATAATATATATATATATTCATATATATATATAATATATATATGTGTGTGTGGGTATATATATATATACCATTTTCTTTATCCTGTTTCCTTATCTGTCAATGGATATTTAGATTGTTTCCATATCTTTTTTGTTGTTAGTGCCATTAAGTTGATTCCAACTCCTAGCAACTTGTGTACAGCAGAGAGGAACACTGCTCAGTCTTTTTGTGCCATCCTCTCATCTTCTGATGCTATATTGGACAATGCTCTGCTGCTATTCATAGGGTTTTCATAGCCAATTTTTTCAGAATTGGAGGCCAGGTCCTTCTTCCTAGTCTGTCTTAGTCTGAAAGCTCTGCTGAAACCTGTCCATCACAGATGACCCTGCTGATATTTGAAATACCATGGCATAGCTTTCAGCATCACAGCAACACGCAGCCACCACAGTATAACTGAGGGACAAGTGGTGTGGTTCCCTGACAGGGAAATAAACCCAGGCCATGGTAGTGAGAGTGCTGAATCTTAGACCACCAGGGCTGGCTTCCATATCTTGAATATTGTGAATAATGTTGCAATGAACATAGGAGTGCAGATATATCTTTGAGATCCTGGCTTCGTTTCCTTTGGATTTATATCCAGAACTGGGATTGCTTAATCAAATGGTAATTCTATTTTTAATTCTTTGAGGAGCCTCCATACTGTTTTCCATAGTGGCTGCACCAATTTACATTTCCACTAGCAATGTACAAGGATTCCCTTTTCTCCACACTTTTGCCAACACTTGTTATCTTCCATGGAGTTTTTTGGTGATAGGCATTCTAATAGGTGTAAGATGATATCTCATTGTGGTTTTGATTTGCATTTCCCTGATGATTAGTGATGTTGGGTATCTTATTCTGGGATTCTCATATTTTGATACATATTCACATATTTTGGTACTCTCGATGGTGTCCCACATGTCCCCTAAGCCCTGTTCATTTTTCTTCATTCTTTTTTATTTCTTCTCTTCAGACTGAATAATTTCAATTGGCCTATTTTCAAGTTCACTGATTCTTTCCTCTGCCTGCTGAAATCTGCTACTGAAACATTCTAGTGAGTTTTAATTTCAGTTATTGTACATTTCAACTCCAGAATTTCTATTTGGTTCCTGTTTATAATTTCTAGCTCTTTATTAATTTTCTCTATTTGTTCATACATTGTTGTCCCAGTTTCCTTCAGCTCTTTGTCCATGGTGTCCTATAGCTCTTTGAAAATATTTAAGACAGTTGATTTAAAGTCTTCATTTAGTAGGTCTAATGTCTGTGCTTTCTCAGAGACAATTTCTGTTAATATCTTCTGTTAATGGGTCAAAAATTCTTGTTTCTTTGCATGTTTTGTATTTTTTTTTAAAGTGGACATTTTGAATATTATAGTGTGGTAAATCTGGAAATCAGTCTTCTCCCTCCTAAAGGTGTGTTTTTGTTGCTTGCTATGGGCTGTGGTTTTTTTGGTTAGAGATTTTCTAAAAAAATTTTTAAATCTGCATTCTTTTTAATATGTGGTCTCTGAAGTCTATCTTCCTTTAGCTGTGTTCAGCTAGTAATTTGATGGAAATTTTCTTGAGTGCCAGGAGAGAGAGAAGAAAAAAGAAAGGAAAAGAAGCTCTTGTAGTTTTTGCAGTTTGGTTCTACCCTGGGACGCTCCTTCAACACTTAGCCAGGCCATTTAGAACTCTGCCTTAGCCTTCACTTCCTGTTTGCACTGAGCTTAGAGATTAGACGGAGGTGAAACCTTCAGGTCTTCTCAGATATTTTCTGAGCATGAGTCTTGCCCTAGGCATGCACATGGCTTTCTAAATTTCCGAGTATACACAGGCATGTTGAATGCCTTAATTTCTAAAAGAAACTCTATCCTCAGATTTTCCTCCATCCAGGGCTTTTAGCACATTATTTTATTCCTCCACTGTAGTTTTTTGCCCCAGGCAGCTTAGGTTTTTCATTTGTCTTCCATTGTTCCAGGAGTGCCTACTGCTCTAGCCTAAGTGAGTTCTGAGTTAGGCAAAACAAAGGCAGGTGCCTTGCATCAGTCCTTCAGGTAGCACCCAGACAAATTAGAACAGATTAGAAACTATGGTCTGCACTGCTCTGGAATCAGTAACCAGGTCCCATGCTGAGAATGTGGGCTGCCATCTTCAAGACTGTCCCCCACTAGGGGGGAAGAGGGTGACAGTGGCAAGTAAAAATTTCACAAAGTTTCCTACTATTTTTAAGTTGCCTTTTTCTTTTCTTTTTTTTTTTGTGGGGAAGACCAGCCCTGAGCTAACATCTGTTGCCAATCCTCCCCTTTTTGCTGAGGAAGACTGGCCCTGGGCTAACATCCGTGCCCATCTTCCTCCACTTTATATGGGACGCCGCCATGGCATGGCTAACAGGCAGTGCGTCCGTGGGCGCCCGGGATCCGAACTCGCAAACCCCGGGCTGCCAAGCGCAGACTAAACCGCTGCGCCACTGGGTGGCCCCCTAAGTTGCCTTTTTCTTGAATCAGCATTCATTTGGTTGCTGTAAACTTTTGACTATTTTCCAGAGTTCTGACAAAGTTGATTCTGACAGTTTTTGCTTGACTTTCTGATATTTCTGTGGAGGGATGGGCCCTTGGAGCTACCCACTTTGCCATTTTCACATATGTCACTCCACTCCTGATTTTTCTAGAAACTTTATTTTTAGCTTTTACATTTAGCACTTAGATCTTTTTTTAATTAATTTTTGTGTGTGATGTAAGATAGGAGTCAATACTGATTTTTATCCTTATGAATATTCAGTTGTTCCAGCATTGTTTGTTGAAAAGACTCTCCTTTCCCCACTGAATTGTATTGGCACCCTTTTCTTAAATCAATTGACCATAAATGGGTGAGTCTATTTCTAGACTCTATTTTGTCTCATTAACTTACTTGTTTATCTTAATAGATACCACACTGTCTTAATTACTGTAGCTCTATAGTAAATCTTGAGATCAGGTAGGATAAACCCTTCAACTTTATTCTTTATTTATTTATTCTTTTTGTTTGTTTTTCAAGATTGTCTTGGCTGTTCTAGGTCCTTTGCATTTCAATATAGATTTTTAGAATCAGGCTTTCAAGTTTTACAAATCAATCTGCTGGAATTGTGTTTGGGATTGCATTGAATATATGGGTCAATTTGTGGGACATTGTAATCTTAACAATATTGTCATTCAATTCATGAATATGGCATATCTTTTCATTTTATTCAGTCTTCTAATTTAATTTCCGTCAACAATGTTTTGTAGTTGTCAGTGTAGGAGTATCACAGTTATTTTGTTAAATTTATTCTGAGGCATTTGATTTTTTGATGCTATTGGAAATGATTTTTTAAGTTTAATTTCATTTTCCAGTTTGTTGTTAGATACAATTTACTTTTATATTGTGGTAAAATATACATGACATAAAATATACCATTTTAACCATTTTTAAGTGTACAGTTCTATGGCATTAAATACATTCATGTTGTTTGCAACCATCACCACCATCCACCTACAGAGCTTTTTCATCGTCTCCAATGGGAGCACTGTACCCACTAAACACTAGCTTCCCATCCCCTCATCCCCCTGCCCTTGGCAAACATGGTTCTGTTGTGTGTCTGCATGAATTGACTACTCTAGAAACCTCATACAAGAGGAAATCATACAATGTTTGTTCTTTTCTGATTGGCTTATTTCACTTAGCATTATGTCCTCAAGGTTCATTCATATTGTGGCACGTGTCAGAATTTCCTTCCTTTTTAAGGCTGAATAACATTCTGTCATATATATGTGCCACATGTTGTTTATCCATTCATCTGTCAATGGACACTTGGGTTGCTTCCACCTTTTGGCTATTGTGAATATACTGCTTTGACCAAGGGTGTACAAATATCTGTTTGAATTCCTGCTTTCACCTCTTTGGGGTATATACCCAGAACTGGAATTGCCAGATCATATGGAAATTCCATGTTTAATTTTTAAAGAATTGCCATACCACTTTCTACAAGAGCTGCACAATTTTGCATTACCACCAGCAATGCACAAATGTTCCATTTCCTCCACATCTTTGCCAACACTTGTTATTCTGGATTTTTTGGTTTTTTTTTTTTTTAATAATAGCCATCCTAATGGGTATGAAGTGGTATCTCATTGTAGTTTTGATTTGCATTCCCCTCATGACTAGTGATGTTGCTCATCTCTTCATGTGCTTTTTGGCCACTTGTATATCTTCTTTGGACAATTGATTTTTGCATGTTAACACTGTATTCTATGACTATGCTAAACGCACATATTCAAGTAGTTTTTGGGTAGATTCTTTATGACTGTCTATGTACATAATCAGGTTGCTTGCAAATGAAGACAGGTTTAGTGCTTTCATTCTAATCATTATGCCTTTTTTAAAATTAATAGGCTTTCATTTTATAGCTGTTTTAGGTTTATAGAAAAACTGAGCAGAAAATAGAGTTTCCATGGGCTCCCTGTTCCCCACCTCACTGCACACAGTTTCACTTATTATTGACATCTTGCATTAGTGTGATACACTGGTTACAATTGACAAACCAATATTGATACATTATTATTAACTAAAGTCCATAGTTTACGTTAGGGCTCACTTTGTGTTGTATAGTTCTGTGGGTTTTAACAAATACATAATTTCATGTATCCACATTTACAGTGTCATACAGAATAGTTTCAATATCATAAAATTGTACTGTGCTTCACTTATTCATCCCTCATTCCCTCCACCAAACACCTGCCAACTATTGATCATTTGCTGTCTCTCTAGTTTGCCTTTTCCAGAATGTCATATACAGTCATGCACTGCATAATGTTGTTTCAGTCAGACAAACCACTTTTATGATGGTGGTTCCTTAAGATTAATACCATATAGCCTCAGTGTGTGGTAGGCTCTACCTTCTAAGTTTATGAAAGTATACTCTATGATGTGTGCACAATGATGAAATTGCCTAATGATGCATTTCTTAGAATTTATTCCGTCATTAAGCAACACATGACTGTAGTTGAAATCAGACAGTATGGACCTTTTCAGACTGACTTCCTTTGCTTAGCAATGTGCATTTAAGGTTCCTCTATGTCTTTTTGTGGCTTGATATAGCATTTCTTTTTATCACTAAATAATATCCCATTGTATGGATGTGCCACAGTATGTTTATCCTTTTAGTCATTTGAAGGATGTTTTAGTTGCTTTCCACTTTTGGCAATTATGAATAAAGCTGCTATAAACATTCATGTGTAGATTTTTGCATGGACATCAGTTTTCAACTCATCTGATTAAGCACAAAGGAGCTCAACTGCTGGATCATATGATAGGCCTGCGTTGAGCTTTGTACTGAGCTGCTGTACAAAGTGGCTGTACCATTTGGCATTCCCACCAGCAATAAATAAGAGTTCCTATTGCTCCACATCTTAGCCATAATTTGGTGTTTTCAGTGTTTGGATTTTGGCTTTTCTAATAGGTGTGTAGTGGTATCTCATTGTTGTTTTAATTTGCAATTCTCTAATGACATATAATGTTGAACATCTTTTCATATGCTAATTTTCCATCTGTCTATCTTTTTTGGTGAAGTGTCTGTTCAGATTTTTTGCCTAATTTTTAAATGAGTTGTTCATTTTCTTATTGTTAAGTTTTCAGAGTTCTTTGTATTTTTTGAATAACAATCCTTTATTAGATATATCTTTTGCAAATATTTTTCTCCCATTTGTGGCTTGTCTTCTCATTCTCTTGAGAATGTCTTTTGCAGAGCAAAAAAATTTCTTGTAATGAAGTTCAGCTTATCAATTATTTTTTAATGGATCTAGAAGTACTATACTTTTGTGTTTTTCATTTAGGTCTATCATCCATTTTGAGTTAATTTTTGGAAAGGTGTAAAATCTGTGTGTAGCTTCACATTTTTTGCATGTGGATGTCTAATTTTTTCAGCACCATTTGTTGAAAAAACTCTTTTCTCATTGGATTGCCTTTACTCTTTTTTCAAAGATCAGTTGGATATATTTGTGTGGGTCTATTTTTAGACTCTTTATTCTTTCAAAGATATCACATGGTCTTGATTACTGTAGCTTTATAGGAAGACTTGAAATTGCATAGTGTCAGTATTTTGACATTGTTTTTCTCCTTCAGTATTGTGTTGGCTATTCTGGGTCTTTTGACTTTCCATGTAAACTTTAGAATTGATTTGTTACTATCCACAAAATAACTTGAAAGGATTTTGATTTTGATTTCGTTGAATCTATGGATTGAGATGGGAGGAACTGTTGTCTTAACAGTATTGAGTATTTCTGTCCACACACAGAATATCTTTCCATTTTTTTAGTTCTTCTTTGATTTCTTTCATCAGCGTTTTATAATTTTCCTCATATAGATCTTGTACATTTTTTAGATTTATATCTATATATTTCAAATTTTTTGGATGCTAATAGAAATGATATTGTGTTTTTAATGTCAAATTCCACTTGTTCATTGATGGTATACAGGCATACCTTGGAGATATTGTGGGTTTCGTTCCAGACCACCCCAGGAAAACTATTATCGCAATAAAGTGAGTCACAAGAACTTTTTGGTTTCCTAATGTATATAAAAGTTTTGTTTATACTATTCTGTAGTCTATTAAGTGTGCAATAGCATTATATCTAAAAACACAATATGCATACATTAATTTAAAAATACTTTATTGCTAAAAAATGCTAACCATCATCTGAGCCTTCTGCAATTCATAATCTTTTTACTGGTGGAGGGTCTTGTAAAAAATGCAATTATCTGCAAAGCACAATAAAACAAGGTATGCCTCTATAGGAAAGTGATTGATTTTTGTACATTAACTTTGTATTCTGCAACATTCCTATAATCACTCAGTTCTAGAAGCTTTTGTATTCAGTCTTTTAGATTTTCTACATAGATGATCTTGTCATCTGCGAACAAAAACAGTTTTATTTCTTCCTTCCCAATCTGTATACATTTTCTTTCCTCTTCTTGTCTTATTGCATTAGCTATAACTTCCAGTATGGCGTTGAAAAGCAGTGATCTTGATCCTGATCTTAGCAGGAGAGTTTTGAGTTTCTCACCATTAAGTATGATGTTAGCTGTGGTTTTCTGGTAGATTTTCTTTATCTAGTTGAAGAAGTTCTCCTCCATTCTTATTTCACTGAGAGTTTTTAATCATGGGTGTTGAGTTTTGTCAAAGTCCTTTTCTGCATCTTGATACGATCATGTGATTTTTCTTCTTTAGCCTGTGGGAGTAATGAGTTACATTAGTTGATTTTAAAATGTGAACCAGCCTTGCACAGCTGGAATACATCTTACTTGGTTGTGGTATATAATTCTTTTTATACATGTGGGATTTGATTTGCTAATGTTTTGTTGAGGATTTTTACATCTATGTTCAAGAGAGATGGTGGTCTTTGGTTTTCATTTCTTATAATGTGTTTGTCTGGCTTTGGTATTAGGTTGATGCTGGCCTTATAGAATGAATTGGGAAGTATTCTATCTGCTTCTATCTTCTAGAAGAGATTGTAGAGAGTTGATATAATTTCTTTTTTAAATATTTGGTAGACTTCACCAGTGAATCCATCTGAGCCTGATGCTTTCTGTTTTGGAAAGTTATTAATTATTAACTCAATTCTTTAATAGATATAGGCTTACTCAGATTGTCTATTTCTTCCTGTGTGTGTTTTGGCAGATGTGTCTTTCAAGAAAATAGTCCATTTCATCTAGGTTCAAATTCTTGAGATGGGGGTTGCTCAAAATATTCCTTTATTATGCTTTTAATGACCATGGGCTCCATAATGATGTCTCCTCTGTCATTTCTGATGTTAGTAATTTGTCTCTTCTCTCTTTTCTCTTAGTTAGCTTAGTTAGAAGCTTATTGATTTTATTGATCTTTTCAAAGAACCAGTTTGGTTTTATTTACTTTCTCTAATGATTTCCTGTTTTCAATTTCACTGATTGCTCCTATAATTTTTGTTATTTCTTTTCTTCTGTTTACTTTGGATTTAATTTTCTCTTCTTTTTCTAGTTTCCTAAAATTAAAGCTTAGATTATTAATTTCCGATCTTCCTTTTTTCTAATTTACATTCAATGCTATAAATTTCCCTGTAAGCACTACTATTGTTGCATCCCACAAATTTGGTGTTTTATTTTCATTTTTATTTAATTGAAAATATTTTAAAATTTATCTTGACATTTGTCTTTGACCTATGTTGTATGTTGTTTATTCTCCTAGTATTTTGGGATTTTCTAGCTATCTTTCTGTTAATGATTTCTAGTTGAATTCCACCGTGGTCTGAGAGCAGACAATGGATGATTTCTTTTCTTTTAAATTTGTTAAGGTGTGTTTTATGGCCAAGAATGTGGTCTGTCTTGGTGAATGTTCCATGTGTGCTTGAGAAGAATGTGTTGTTGGATGAAGTAGTCTATAGATGTCAATTATATCCAGTTGGTTGATGGTTCTGTTGAGTTCAACTCTGTCCTTACTAATTTTATGGCCTACTGGTTCTGTTCATTTCTGCTAGAGAAGTGTTCAAGTCTCCGATATAATAGTGGAGTCATCTATTTCTCCTCTCAGTTCTATCAGTTTTTGGTTCACATATTTTGACACTCAGTTGTTAAGTGTATGCACATTAAAGATTGTTATGTCTTCTTAGAGTATTGATCCCTTTATCATTATGGAATGCCTCTCTTTATCCCTGATATCTTTCCCTGCTCTGAAGTCTGCTCTGTCTGAAATTATAGCTATTCCTTTTTTGTTTTTTCTGGTGAGGAAGATTAGCCCTGAGCTAACATCTGTTGCTAATCTTCCTATTTTTGCTGAGGAAGATTGGCCATGGGCTAACATCTGTGCCCATCTTCCTCCACTTTATACGTGGTGGCTTGATAAGCAGTGTGTAGGTCCACACCCAGGATCTGAACATGTGAACTCCAGGCCACCAAAGAGGAGCACTCAAACTTAACCTTTATGCCACTGGGCTGGCCCCTAAATTTCTCTCATTTCTTAACATATCAGTTATACTTTTTTAAAAACTATTTTTAGTGGTTGCATTAGAGTTTGCAATATACATATACAACTGATCCAAGTCCACTTTCAAATAACATTGTACTGCTTCACAGGTGGTACAAGTACCTTTTAATGACAATGTATTCCTAACTCCCCTCCCATCCCTTGTATCATTGCTGTCATTAATTTCACTTATACATAAGCTATAACCATTGAATATGTTGTCACTATGATTACTTCGAACAATTTTTTATCTGTTAGATCAGCTGGAATTAATTACCTTAACTTGTTTTTCTCCAATATTCTTCCTTTCTTTATGTAGATTCATGTTTCTGAACTGCATAATTTTCCTTCTCTCTGAAGAACTTCATTTAACATTTCTTTGAGTCAGGTCCACTGGCAACAAATTCCTTCAATTTTTGTTTTTCTGAGGAAGTATTTCTCCTTCATTTTTGAAGGATAATTTTGCAGGATACATAATTCTAGGTTACTTTTTTCCCCCTCAGCACTTTAAATACCTCACTCCACTCTCCTCTTGCTTGCATAGTATCTGAGAAGTTGAATATAATTCTTATTTTTGCTCCTCTGTAGGTTAGCTGTTTTTTCCCTCTGCCTTAACAGATATTTTTCTTAATTTCTGAATTTCTGCAGTTTGAATGTGAAATGCCTAGATGTAGTTTTTTGGCATTTATCTTGCTTGGTGTTCTCTGAGCTTCCTGGATCTGTGGTTTCCTGTCTGACATTAACTTGAGGGAAGTTCTCAGTAATTGTTGCTTCAAATATTGCTTCTGTTGCTTTATCTGTTTCTTTGCTTTTGGTATTCCCATTACACATATGTTACACTTTTTGCAGCTGTCCTCTCACATATTCTGTTACTTTTTTCAGTCTTTTTTTTCTCTTTGCTTTTTGGTTTTGGAAGTTCCTATTGACATGCCTCAAACTCAGAGATTCTTTCCTCAGCTGTGTCCAGTATACTAACCAATTCATCAGACATTCTTCATTTCTGTTACATTGTTTTTTATCTCTAGCATTTTCTTTTTTCCTTTCTTAGAATGTCCATCTCTCTGCTTACATTATCCATATGCTCTTGCATGTTGTCCACTTTTTCCTTTAAAGCCCTTAGCATATTAATTATAATTATCTTAAATTGCCAGTCTGATAATTCCAACATTCCTACCATATGTGATGCTTGTTGTGATGCTTATTCAGTCTCTTCTGTTTGTTTGGGTTTTTTTTTTTTGGCAGGAGAAGATTCATCCTAAGCTAACATCTGTTGCCAATCTTCCTTTTTTCTTCCTTTCTCTCCACCCCCAAAGCCCCAGCACATAGTTGTGTATAGTTGTAAGTTCTTCTGGTTCTTCTATGTGAGCCATCACCACAGCATGGCTACTGATACATGAGTGGTGTAGTTCTGCACCCGGGAACCAAACCTGGGCTGTTGAAGTGGAACACACAGAACTTTAATCACTAGGCCATCAGGGATGTCTCTCTTCTGGTTTTTTGCCTTTTAGTATGACTTGTCATTTTTTGTTGAATGGTAAATATAATGTATGGGGTAAAAGGAACTTCAACAAATAGGTTTTTAGTAATGTAGTGCTAAGGTGTGTGTGTGTGTGAAGTTGTTACTAACCAAAGGCTCACTGCCTGATGTGCATAGGTGCCAATACTGCAGCACTCACCTTTGAAAGAAGAAAGAGCTTTATTGCATGGTCAACAAGCAAGGAGACAGGAGGCAAGGCTCAAATCTGTCTCCCCGAGCTGAAGTTGGGGACAGACTTTTAAGGAGTTGGGAGTGGGAGTGGTTATACAAAAATGCTAACTTGGTGGAATCTGATTGGATGGTGGGAGTGTAACAGTCTTATAAGTCCAACGTGCTACAAATCAAGGGACCCTTCGCTTCTTATTCACTTCACCATTCCATTTTCTCTTTACATTTAGTTCTGTAGTTGGGGAACTTTTAGTTCCTAGGCAGCTCGAGGTCATCTGAAGACAAGGTTTCCATCTTTTAAGCATGCTCCAGCTACATGACTTGCAGTTTTTGCTCATTACCCCTGAAAAACAACTTTTGATACAACATTGTTATTGATACAATAAGATACAAGAGAGTCAGTACAAACTGGCCTATGATGGTAACAAAGTGTTCTATAGACCCATGATTAGGTCTCAGCTTTTTGGTGAGTCTATGTCCCTGGACTGTGAACTTCATAAGTGCTCAGTTTTTTCTTCTTAGGTGGGACAGGAAGGCTAGTGGGGGCTGGAGTAGGGTATTTTTCTTCCCCTTGGTTGGTTAGTATAGTGGAAAAACTCAACAGGTTGGGCCTGGAAAAGTAGTTTCCCTGAAAGGCAGGCATTGTTAAGAAGAACAGAACGCTGTGGTATATTTCAAATGGTTATTTTCCCCTAACCTTGTCAGAAGCATGAGGCGATTTCTCTCTGATCTTCACTGTGAGAACATAGTAGAGCTCTTGCAGGTAAAACTCACAAAAGTGTGGGCATACTTCCTTAATACTGGCCTCCTTGGAGTTTTTTTATTCTTAGACTTGTTTACACTGAGCCTCCAGCAATTTGTCAATTACAGTTTAGGTTTTTCTGCCCCTGTACCGGTTCATGTGGAGATTTCTGCTCTTGTAAGTTGTGATTCTCTATTTCTGGCTGTCTCTCCAATTTGGGGGGCATCAGTTTGACCTGTGAGCTTGATTCTCTGATGGATCTATGAAAAGTTGTTGATTTTCAGTTTGTTCATTTTACTTGCCATTAGGATGGAGTGTTGACTTCCAAGCTCCTTACATGTTGGACTGGAAACAGGAAGTCCCTCTCCTTCACTTTTCCCCCCAATTTTTAAAAAAGATTTTTTATTTTATTCATTTTCTGAGAAAGATTCGTCCTGTGCCAACATCTGTTGCCAATCTTCCTCTATTTCTTTTTTCTCCCCAAAGACCCAGTAGATAGTTTTATGTCATAGTTGTATATCCTTCTAGTTGCTCCATGTGGGACGCCACCTCAGTCAGTATGGCTTGATGAGCAGTGAGTAGGTCCACACCCAGGATTTGAACCAGCAAACCCTGGGCCATGGAAGCAGAACACATGAACTTAACCACTACGTCACTGGGCCAGCCCCTTCCCCAATTTTTTTATTATGGTAAAATACAGGTAACGTAAATTTTACTATCTTAATCATTTTAAATGAACAGTTCAGTGGTTTTAATTCATTTTGTTGTGCAATCATCACCACCATCCATCTCCAGAATTCTTTTCATCATGCAAAACTGAAACTTTTTACCCATTAAACAGTAACTCTTCATTCCCTCCTCCCCCCAGTACCCGGCAACCACCATTCTATTTTCTGTTTCTATGATTTTGACTAAGTACCTCATGTAGGTGGAATCATATAGTATTTGACTTTTAACTATTGCTTTTTTCACTTAGCATGATGTCCTCAAGGTTCATACATGTTGTAGCATGTGTCAAAATTTCCTGTTTTTAAGGCTGAATAATATTCCATTGTGTGTATCACATTTTGCTTTTTCATTCATCTGTCAATGGACATTTGGATTGCTTCCATGTTTTAACTATTGTGAACAATGATGCCATGAAAATGGGTATGAAATATCTCTTTGAGGGTCTACTTTCAATTCTTTTAGGTATATACCCAGAAGAGGAATTGCTGGGTCATATGATAATTCTATTTTTAATATTTTGAGGAATTGCCATGCTGTTTTCCATAGCAGCTCTACCATTTTGCATTCCCACCAGCAATGGACAAATGTTGCAATTTCTCCACATTCTTGCCAACAATTGCTATTTTCTATGTTTTTGATAATACCCATCTTAATGGGTGTCAGGTGGTATCTCACTGTATTTTGATTTGCATTTCCCTAATGATTAGTAAAGTTGAGCATCTTTTCAAGCTTATGGGCCGTTCATATATCTTCTTTGGAGAAATGTCAATTCAAGTCTTTGCCCATTTTTTAATCAGTTTGTTTTATTGTTGTTGAGTTTTAGGTGTTTTCTATATGTTCTGGATACAATTCCTTATCAGACATATGATCTGCAAATATTTTCTGCCATCTCATGGGTTGCTTTTTTACCCTGTTGATAGTGTTCTTTGACGCACAAAATTTTTGATTTTCATGAAGTCCAATTTGTCTATTTTTTCTTTTGTTTCCTGTGCCTTTGGTGTCTTCTCCAAGAAATCATTGCCAAATCCAATATCATGAAGCTCTTCTCATATGTGTTCTTCTAAGAGTTTATAGTCTTTGCTCTTACGTTTATATCTTTGATTCATTTAGAGTTATTTTTGTATATGGTTTTAGGTAAGGGTCTAACTTCATTTTTTGGAATGTAGATATCCAGTTTTCCCTGCACCATGTGTTGAAAAGACTGTACTTTCCCCATTGAACAGTCTTAGCACCTTTGTCAAAAATCACTTGACCAAGTATGTGAGGGTTTATTTCTGGACTTTCTCTTCTATTCCATTGGGTTACCTGTCTGTCTTGATGCCAGTACCATACTGCTTTAATTACTAGCTTCGTAGTAAGTTTTGAAAGCAGGAAGTGTAGTCCTCCAACTTTCTTCTTCTTTTTCAAGATTGTTTTTGCTATTCAGGGTCCCTTGAGATCCTATGAATGTGAGGATGGATTTTTTTATGTTTCTGCAAAGAATGTCATTGGGATTTTGATAGGTACTGCATTGAATCTATAGATCACTTTAGTTCATACTGTCATCTTTCCAGTATTAAGTCTTCCAATGCATGACCATAGGATATGTTTCCACTTATTTATAATTCTCTAATTTGTTTCAGCAATGTTTTGTAGTTTTCATTGTATGTCTTTTACCTCCTTGATTACATTAATTACTAAGTATTTTATTCTCTTTGATGCCATTGTAAATGGAATGTTTTCATAATTTCCTTTTCAGATTGCTAATTGTTAGTGTATAGAAAAGCAACTGATTTTTGTATGTTGATTTTGTATCCTGCAACCTTGCTGAATTCATTTATTAGTTCTCACAGGTTTTTTGTGGAGTCTTTAGTCTACATATAGAATCATATCATCTGCAAACAGAGGTGATTTTCCTTTTTCTATCCAATTTGGATGTCTTTTATCTCTCTCTCTCTCTCTCTTTTTTTTTTTTTTGTTGTTGTTGCCTGATTGCTCTGTCTTAAACTTCCAGTACTATGTTGAATATGAGTGGTAAGAGTGGGTACCCCTGTTTTGTTCCTGATGTTAGAGGAAAAGCTTTCAACTTTTCACCATTGAATATGATATATAATTATCCTTGTATTAACTTTATAAAGATTTTTATTTCTTCATATAGTTTTGAGTTACTGTCCAGTATCCTTTCATTTCAACTTGAAGGACTCCCTTTAGCATTTCTTGCAAGGAAGATGTAGTGGTAATAATTTTGTTTATCTAGGAACGTCTTAATTTCTCCCTCATTTTTTGGAGGACAGTTTTGCTGGATATAGGATTCTTGGTTGACATGGTTTTTTTGCACTTAGAATATATCAGCTTATTGCCTTCTGGGCTCCAATGTCTCTGATGAGAAATCTGCTCATAATCGTATTGAGAATCCCTTGTATGTGACGAATCATTTCTCTCTTGCTGATTTCAAGATTCTCTCTTTTCTCAAATTGGTTCATGCCTACCAAGGGGAAGCGGGGTGGGGGGTGGGAACAAGGGGTGAAGGGATGCATCCATATGGTGATGGTCAAATAATAACGCACAACTAAAACCACACAATGTTATAAACTATTAAGGTATCAATAAAAATGAAAATTTTAAAAAGATTCTCTCTTTGTCTTTGTATTTTGACAGTTTGATTATAATTTGTCTTGATGTGTTCATCTACTTGGAGTTCATTGGTCATCTTGGATGTTTATATTCACATCTTTCTCAAATTTTGGAACTTTTTAGCCATTATTTCTTCAAATGTTCTCTCTGCCTCTTTCTCTATTCCTTCTGGGATTCCTATAATGTGTATGTTGTCTGCTTGATGGTGTACCACAGATCCCTCACACTCTGTTCATTTTTCTTCAATCATTTTTATTTCTGTTCCTCTGAGTTGATAATTTCCATTGTCCAACTTCAAGCTGATTCTTCCTTCTGCCTGCTCAAATCTGCCTTTGAATCCCTCTATCGAGTTTTTAATTTCAGTTATTGTACTTTTCAGGTTCAGAATTTCTTTTTTGTTTCTTTTTGGGTTTTCTATCTCTATTGATATACCCATTTTGTTCATATATCATTTTCTTGACTTTCTCTACAACTTCCTGTAGTGCTTTGAGTATCTTTAAGATGGTTGTTTTAAAGTTTTTTCTAGTAGATCTGCCATCAGGTATTTCTCAGGAACAGTTTCTGTTGCTTTATTTTTTTTCCTTTGAATGGGTCATACTTTCCTGTTTCTTTGTATGCCTTGTGAATTTTGTTGAAAACTGGACATTTGAATCTAATAATGTGATATCTCTGGAAATAAGATTCTCCTCCTTCCCCAGGGTTTTTGGGGGGGGGTTGTTATTGTTTCTGTTTTATTATTATTATTATAGACTATCTCTGTGTGTAAAGTTTAGTATTCTTGGGTCTTTTCTGAGCCTGCAACTTTCTCTGGGCAAACACAATCACTTTCTAATTTTTCCCATAAACACAGTTGCTTTTGAATGTCAGACTATAATGTCTGCCTCCCAAAAGAGGAAAAAGATAAAACTTACCTTTTCCTCCTACCAACTAACTAGTGTCTTTATCTTCTCTCTATGGACTTCCTCTGCTTCATAGCTTTGGTTTTCTCAGAGTGCTCATGGCCTCCCTCTATCTGATGAAATCTGAGACATGTGAAGCCTCAGAACATTCTGTTCAATGATTCTCTCCATATTTCCAGTCAAACTCTAGCTTGTAAGAGTCTGGGTGATACAGATCTTCTTCCCTGGGCAGAGGTTTTTCATGCCATACTATCTTGAAATGGATCAGGTTTAATGGGCTCTAATTGATATAAGGAAGATATAGCACAGACTATAGATGCTGTGAGATATTTCCATCTGCAGGGTCTGCAGACCAAGATGTGTCTATTAGAAAAGATTATGGACCTGGCCAAATTGGGTTTAAAAATCATGTCCATTAGGCAATTAGGTTTCCAGCAATCTAGTAGCCTAGGAATTTTGAATAATCTCCATGCTGAAAACAACAAAAAATGTTGGACAAAGTTTAAAAACTATATTTTAAAAGCATTGGTGATATGGCAAGATAGAAAGGAATACTCAGGCTCAAAACCAAACGAAGGTGGGAATTCAGACAGGTAACTGGAGTTGTGAAGTTGATTTTTTGTCTTGAAGACATTTGCCAAACCATGTGAACTTGAGCTCTGTTTGTCAGAGCATTATGGGGCTCAGGGAGCAAGAAGACATGCCCAAGGTGAGAAGTCAATTAGGGAATCTTCTCCCATAAAGCTGGGACTCCCAAATATTATGCCTCCCAACCCTTGAGCCCTGCAGAGAACACTTTTAAGTAGATTTTTTTTTTGCTGGGTAGAGGAAGAAAAATATCTCCTGAGGATTTATAACCAAAGCCATCCCTCCTGCATGTTTTCAGCCAAAATTCATACTACTTAGATTGTCCAAAAACATGCAAGCTGAGATTTTAGTTTGCAGTCCTTCTGGACTAATTGTCTGCCCAGGCATCTGAAAGAAGCAACAAAATCCTCTCTGAAGGAACCTATATGTACCCCAGGAATCAAGTAATTCCCACAGGTAAAATTAACAGATTGCATTAAAAAAAAAAAACCTGCTAAACACACAAGGAAAGAAGGCACCACAAGTGATAACTAGGAGGAATGGAGCTGCAAAGACCAGATACTGAGATTTTCAAGCCCAGAAATAAAGTTACTATATGAAATATATTTAAGTAAGTGAAAGACAAACATGAAAAATTAATCAAGAAACAACAAATTATAAATAATAATTACACAGCTTTGGAAACAAATCAAATGAAACTAATAGAAATGAAAAAATACAACAACTGCAATAAAACATTAATGATAGGATTTTTCGTTTCCATTCCAGCATGTAAGGAGTTTGGAAGTCTTCACTCCATCCTAACAAGTAAAAAGCTGAACAAACTGAAAAATCAACTGTTCCTATTCTGTCAGAGAAGTGAGGTCACAGGGCAAACCATTGCCCCCCCAAATTGGAGAGGCAGACAGGTGGATACAGAGAATCACAACTTATCAGAGCAGAAACCTCCATGAGAACCAGTGCCAGAGCAGGAAAACCTGAACTATAATTGATGAATCACTGGAGGCTCAGTGTGGACAAGCACAAGAGATAAAAACTCCAGGGGGACCCAGCCATACAGGGACCCTCACACTTTGTGAGTTTAACCTCCAGAAGCTCTATCATATCTTCACAGTAAATATCAGAGAAATATATCCTTGTGCTTCTGACAGAAGGAGGGGAAAGGAATCATTTTTGAAATATGTAAGAGCATTCTGTTCTTAACAAGGCCTGTCCTCAGGAGAAACTATTTTGCCAGAGCCTAACCTGCTGGAGTTATATCACAGCCTAATCTACCAGGGGGGAAGGGAAATACCCAACTCCATTTGGCTCTTGCCTTCCACATGGGGGAGGATAAAGACACAACTCCAGTCCCTCCAGCCACTCTGTCCCATCCAAGGAGGGAAAAAACTTAGAAGCACTGGTGAAGTTTACAGTTCAGGGGCACAGAATCACCAAAAGACTGAAACATAATCACAAAACTATAGAATGCTTCACACTCCCCAAATATCTTACCACTACATTACTAAAGTCCTATTTACCACAATTCCTTTTATCCAGTACATCATGTCAACCTTTCAGGAAAAATTACAAGGCATACTAAAAGCAAAAAAAAAAAAAAGCCCAAACAAAAACAAAACAGTGTGAATATACCAAACAAGCATCAGAACCAGAGTCAGATATGGCAGGAATGTTGGAATTATCAGCCAAGAATTTTTTAAAATTTATGATTAATATGCTAAAAGCTTTAATGGAAAAAGTAGACAACATCCAAGAATAGACAGATAATGTAGGCAGGAAGATGAAAATTCTAAGAAAGAATAAAAAAGAAATGCCAGAGATTAAAAAAATTATAACAGAAATTAAGAATGCTTTTGATGTCTCATTAGTAGACTGGACATGGCTGAGGAAAGAGTCTCTGAGCTTGAGTGAGGATCAGTTTAGAGGGTCAAAGAGAAAAAAGACTGAAAAAAACCCAGAAAATTCAAGAACTGTGGGACGACTACAAAAGGTGTAACACATATGTAATGGGAATACCAGAAGGAAAAGAAACAGAGAAATTAACAGAAGCCATATTTGAAGCAATAATGTCTGATAATTGCCCCAAATTCATGTCAGAAACCACAGATTCAGGAAACTTAGAGAACATCAAGGAAGATAAATATAAAAAAACCTACACCTGGGCATATTATATTCAAACTGCAGAAAGTTGAAGACAAAAAATAATAATAATAATCCTGAAAGAAGCCAAAGGAAAAAAATACCTTACTTATAGAGGAACAAAGATAAGTATTACATCTGACTTCTTCTCCAAAACTGTGCAAGAAAGAAGAGAGTGGAGTGAAATATTTAAAATGTTGAAAAAAAATCCACCAACCTAGAATTCTGTATCCAGCAAAATTCTTCTTCAGAAGTAACAGAGAAACAAAGATATTCTCAGACAAACAAAAACTGAGAGAATTTGTCAGTAGATCTCCCTTCAAAAAAATGTTAAAAGAAATTCTTCAGGGAGAAAGAAAATGATATGATTGAAACTCAGATCTACATAAAGAAAGGAAGAGCATTAGAGTATGAATAAGTGTCAGATGAAATTAAAACTTTTATTTTTCTTATTCTTTTTTTTAAGGAAGATTAGCCCTTAGCTATCATCTGCTGCCAACCCCCCTCTTTTTGCTGAGGAAGACCGGCCCTGAGCCAACATCTGTGCCCATCTCCCTCTACTTTATGTGGGACGCCTACCACAGCATGGCTTGATGAGCAATGCATAGGTCCGTGCCTGGGATCTGAACCTGTGAACCCTGGGCTGCCGAAGCAGAGTGCACAAACTTAACCACTACACCACCAGGCCGGCCCCTATTTCTCTTATGCTTAATTGATCAATTAATAAGAATTGATTATTGTTATTGTTCAAAATAATAATAATGATGATAATTTATTTGATTATGTATGCATATATATGTTTATGTGTAAGTGAAATTAATAACAGCAATGATACAAGGGATAGGAGGAAGGATATAGGAATATTTTGTTATTATGAGGTACTTAAACTACACATAAAGTGGTATAGTATTATTAGAAATTGAACTTGTATTAGTTGTAGAATGTATATTGTAAACTCTAGGCAAGCCACTAAAAATAGTTTTAAGAAAAGAGATGTATAATTGACATGCTAAGAAGGAGAGAAATTAGAATCATTCAAATGCTTGATTAAAACCAAGAAAGATAGAAAAATGTAGAAGACAAAAATAGGAACATATAAAAAGGTCAAGAAATAGAAAACATGTAACAAATATGGTACACATAAATTCAATTATATCAATAATAATCTTAAATGCCAATGGTCTAATTACACCAATTGAAAGGCAGAAACTGTTGGAGTGCATCAACCCAACTATATGTTGTCTATAAGAAGTCCACTTGAAATATGAAGACAAAGGTAGATTAAAAGTAAAAGGATGGGGAAAGATATACCTTGCTAACACTAATCAAAAGAAATAGGGACTAGCTGTATTAATTTCAGACAGAGAAGACTTCAGAGCAGGGAAAGATGTCAGAGATAAAGAGGGTCATTACATAATGATAGAGGGGTCAATACTCCAAGAAGACATAACCATCTTTAATGTGTGTACACTTAATAACTGAGTGTCAAAGTATGTGAACCAAAAACTGATAGAACTGCAAGGAGAAATAGATGAATCCACTATTATATTGGAGACTTAAAACTCCTCTTTTAGAAATGGACAGAACCAGAAGGCCAGAAAACCAGTAAGGACATAGTTGAACTGAACAGTATCATCAATCAACTGGATATAATTGGCGTCTATAGACTACCTCATCCAACAACACATTCTTCTCAAGCGCACATGGAACATTCACCAAGATAGACCACATTCTGGGTCATAAAACACACGTTAACAAATTTAAAAGAAAATAAACCATACATTATCTGCTCTCAGACCATGGTGGAATTAAACTAGAAATCATTAACAGAAAGATAGCTGGAAAATCCCAAAATATGTGGAGGATAAACAACACACTTCTACATAATATTTGGGTCAAAGGATAAATCTTAAGATAAATTTATTTATTTTAATTTTTAATTTAATTTTTTATTTTTTATTGTGGCAACATTGGTTTATAACATTATATAAATTTCAGGGGTACATCATTATATTTTTATTTTTGTATAGAATACATCATGTTCACCACCCAAAGACTAACTACAATTCATCACCACACACACGTGCCTAATTGTCCCTTTCACTTTCTCCCTCCCTGCTTCCCCTCTGGTAACCACCAATCCAGTCTCTGTCTCTATGTGATTGTTTGTTGTTTTTATCTTCAACTTATGAGTGAGATCATACAGTATTTGACTTTCTCCCTCTGACTTATTGCACTTAACATGATACCCTCAAGGTCCATCCATGTTGCCACAAATGGCTGGATTTCACCGCTTCTTATGGCTGAATAGTATTCCATTGTGTATATATACCACATCTTCTTTATCCATTTGTCCCTTGATGGACACTTAGGTTGCTTCCAAGTCTTGACTATTGTGAATAATGCTGCAGTGAACATAGGAGTGCATGTATCTATACACATTCGTGTTTTCGTGTTCTTTGGATAAATACCCAGCAGTGGAATAGCTGGATCGTATGGTAGTTCTATTCTTAATTTTTTGAGGAATCTCCATACTGTTTTCCACAGTGGCTGCACCAGTTTGCACTCCCACTAACAGTGTATGAGAGTTCCCTTCTCACTACATCCTCTCCAACACTTGTTTCCTGTCTTGTTGATTATAGCCATTCTGACAGGACCGAGGTGATATTTCATTGTGGTTTTGATTTGCATTTTCCTGATAGTTAATGATGTTGAACATCTTTTCATGTGCCTGTTGGCCATCTGTATATCTTCTTTGGAGAAATGTCTGTTCAGTTCTTTTGCTCGTATTTTAATTGGGTTGTTAGTTCTTTTGTTGTTGAGATGTATGAGTTCTTTATATAGTGTGGATATTAACCCCTTATCAGATATGTGGTTTGCAAATATCTTCTCCCAATTGTTATGTTGTCTTTTCATTTTGTTGATGGTTTGCTTTTGCTGTGCAGAAGATTTTTAGTTGATGTAGTCCCATTTGTTTATTTTTTTCTATTGTTTCCCTTGCCTGGTCAGACACGGTCCTTGAAAATATGTTGCTAAGATCAGTGTTGAAGAGCATACTTCCTATGTTTTCTTCTAGAAGTTTCATGGTTTTGGGTCTTACATTCAAGTCTTTAATCCATTTTGAGTTAATTTTTATGTATGGTATAGGATAATGGTCTACTTTCATTCTTTTCTATGTGACTGTCCAGTTTTCCCATCACCATTTGTTGAAGAGACTTTCCTTTTTCCATTGTATATTCTTGGCTCTCTTGTCAAAAATTAGCTGTCCATAGATGTGCAGGTTTATTTCTGGGCTGTCGAATGTGTTCCATTGATCTGTGTGTCTGTTTTTGTGCCAGTACCATGCTGTTTTGGTTATTATAGCTTCGTAGTATATTTTGAAATCGGGGAGTGTGATACCTCCAGCTTTGTTCTTTTTTTCTCAGGATTTCTTTGGCTATTCGGGGTCTTTTGTTGTTCCATATAAATTTTAGGATTCTTTGCTCTGTTTCTGTGAAAAATGTTGTTGGAACTTTGATAGGGATTGCTTTGAATATATAGATTGCTTTAGGAAGGTGGGCATTTAAACTATGCTAATTCTTCCAATTCAAAAGCATGGAATATCTTTCCATTTCTTTGTCTTCTTCAATTTCTTTCAACAATGTTTTATAGTTTTCAGTGTACAGGTCTTTCACCTCTTAGGTTAAATTTATTCCTGGGTATTTTATTCTTTTTGTTGCCATTGTAAATGGGATTGTATTCTTACTTTCTCGTTCTGCTACTTCATTGTTAGTGTATAGAAATCCAGCTGAGTTTTGTATGTTGATTTTGTATCCTGCAACTTTACTGTATTCATTTATTATTTCTAAAAGGTTTTTGGTGGATTTGTTAGTGTTTCCTATATATAAAATCATGTCATCTGCAAATAGTGAAGTTTCACTTCTTCCTTTCCAATTTGGATCCCTTTTATTTCTTTTTCTTGCCTAATTGCTCTGGTAGGATGTTCCAATGCTATGTTAAATAGGAGTGGTGAAAGTGGCATCCTTCTCTGATTCCTGTTCTTAGGGGAATAGCTTTCAGGTTGTCTCCACTGAGAATGATATTAGCTGTGGGTTTGTCATATATGGCCTTTATTATGTTGAGGTACTTTCCTTCTATACCCATTTTATTGAGAGTTTTTATCATAAATGGATGCTGTATCTTGTCAAATCCTTTCTCTGCATCTATTGAGATGATCATGTGATTTTTATTCTTCATTTTGTTAATGTGGTGTATCACATTGATTGTTTTGTAGATGTTGAACCATCCCTGCATTCCTGGAATAAAGCCCACTTGAGCATGGTGTATGATTTTTCTCATGTATTGTTGTATTCGATTTGATAATATTTTGTAGAGAATTTTTGCATTGATGTTCATCAGTGATATCGGCCCATAATTTTCTCTCTTTGTGTTGTCCTTCTCTGGTTTTGGTATCAGGGTAATGTTGGCTTCGTAGAATGAGTTAGGAAGCTTCCCTTCCTCTTAAATTTTTTGGAAGAGTTTGAGAAGGATAGGTATTAAGTCTTCTTTGAATGTTTGGTAGAATTCACCAGGGAAGCCATCTGGTCCTGGGCTTTTATTTTCGGGGAGGTTTCTGATTACAGTTTTGATCTCCTCGCTACTGATTGGTCTACTCAAATTGTCTATTTCTTCTTGACTCAGTTTTGGAAGGTTATGTGATTCTAAGAATTTATCTATTTCTTCTAGATTATCCAATTTGTTGATATGTAGCTTTTCATAGTATTCTCTTATAATCTTTTGTATTTCTGATGGGCCTGTTGTAATTTCTCCTCTTTCATTTCTGATTTTATTTATTTGAGCCTTCTCTCTTTTTTTCTTGGTGAGTCTAGTCAAAGGTTTGTCAATTTTGTTTATCTTTTAAAAGAACTAACTCTTGATTTCCTTGATTTTTTCTTTCTTTCTTTTTTTTTTTTTTGGTCTCGATTTCACTTATTTCTGCTCTGATTTTTATTATTTCCCTCCTTCTACTGATTTTGGGCTTTGTTTGTTCTTCTTTTTCCAATTCCTTTAGGTGCACTGTTAGATTTTTTATTTGAGATTTTTCTTGTTTGTTGAGGTAGGCCTGTATTGATATAAACTTCCCTCTCAGAACTGCTTTTGCTGTATCCCATAAATTCTGGCATGTCGTATTTTCATTTTCATTTGTCTCTAGGTATTTTTTGATTTCTCCTTTCATTTCTTTATTGACCCAATCATTGCTCAGTAGCATTTTGTTTAATCTCCACATATTTGTGGCTTTTCTGATTTTCTTCCTGTAGTTGATTTCTAGTTTCATACTGTTGTGGTCAGAAATGATGCTTGGTATTTATTATTTCAGTCTTCTTAAATTTATTGAGACTTGTTTTGTGGCCTAAAATGTGATCAATCCTGGAGAATGTACCATGTGCATTTGAAAAGAATGTGTATTCTGCGGTTTGGGGATGGAATGTTCTGTATATATCTACTAAGTCCATCTGATCTAGTGTGTCGTTTAAGGCCAATGTTTCCTTATTGATCTTCTGTTTGGATGATCTATCCATTGGTGTAAGTGGAGTGTTAAAGTCCCCTACTATTATTGTGTTACTGCCTAGTTCTTCTTTTATATCTGTTAATAATTGCTTTATATATTTAGGTGCTCCTATGTTGGGTGCATAGATATTTGCCCATGTTCTATCCTCTTGTTGGATTGTTCCCTTGATCATGATGTAGTGCCCTTCTTTGTCTCTTGTTACAGTTTTTGTTTTAAAGTCTATTTTGTCTGATATAACTATTGCTACCCCAGCTTTCTTTTCATTGCCATTTGCACGGAGTATATTTTTTCCATCCCTCCACTTTTGGTTTGTGCATGTCTTTAGGTCTGAAGAGTGTCTCTTGTATACAGCATATATATGGGTCCCGTTTTTTATCCAATCAGCCACCCTAAGCTTTTGAATGAAGCATTAAGTCCACTGACATTTAAAGTAGCTATTGATAATATGTACTTATTGCCATTTTTCAACTTTTTTTCTGGGTGTTTTAGTAGTCCTTCTCTGTTCCTTGCTTCTTCTCTTGTTCTCTTCCCTTCTGGTTTGACAGCTTTCTCTAGTATTATGTTTGGGTTCCTTTCTCTTAGTTTTTTGTGTATTTATTATAGGTTTCTGGTTTGTAATTACCATGAGGTTCATATGTAATAACCTACGTATATAGGAATCTATATTAAGTTGATGGTCTCTTTAGTTTGACCTCTTTCTAAAAGCTCTACTTGTTTACACCCCTCCTCCCACATTTTAGGTTTTGATATCATATCTATCCTCTTTTTTGTGCGTTTGTATCTGTTACCCTTTTATCATGGAAATAGATAATTTTTTCCTATTTGTGGTCTTCTCTTTCCTCCTTAAATAAGTCCCTTTAACATTTCTTGTAGGACTGCTTTCTTGGTGGTAAATTCCTTTAATTTGTGCTTGTCTGGGAAACTCTTTATCTCTCTTTCCTTTCTGAATGATAACCTTGCCAGGTAGAGTATTCTTGACTGTAGGTTTTATCCTTTCAGCACTTTAAATATATCGTGCCACTCTCTTCTAGCCTGTCAGGTTTCTGCTGAGATGTCAGCTGATAGCCTTATGGGGTTTCCTTTGTATGTGACTTGTTGCCTTTCTTGCAGCTTTTAGGATTCTCTCTTTATCTTTAATTCTGGACATTTTAATTATGGTGTGTCTTGATGTGAGCCTCTTTGGGTTTATCTTTTTTGGTGCTCTAGTGCTTCCTGTACCTGGATGTCTGTTTCCTTCCTTAGGTTAGGAAAATTTTCAGCTACTATTTCTTCACATAGATTTTCTGCCCCTTTCTCTCTCTCTTCTCCTTCTGGGACACCTATTACATGGATGTTAGTGTGCTTGATGTTGTCCCAGAGGTCCCTTAGATTGTCCTCACTCTTTTAAATTCATTTTTCTTTTATCTGTTCAGCTTGGGTGATTTCCTCTAGTCTTTTGTCCAGCTCACTGATTCATTCTTCTGTATTCTCTACCCTGCTTTTGTGTCCCTCTAGTGAATTTTTCATTTCCAGTGTTGTATTTTCATTTCTTATTGGTTCTCTTTTATATTTTCTGTTTCTTTGTTGATGTTCTCACTGAATTCATCCATTCTTCTCCCAATATCAGTGAGCATCCTTATGAATCTTTGTTTGAACTCTGTCAGGTAGATTGCTCATTTCTGTTTCATTTAGTTCTTTTTCTGGAGTTTTGTCCTTTTCTCTTACTTGGAATGTATTCCTTTGCCTCTTCATTTTACCTCTTTCTTTGTGCTTGTATCTATGTATTCGATATGTCAGCTACATCTCCTGATGTTGGAGAGGTGGCCTTATTGTAAGAGATGTCTTATGAGGCCCAGCAGTGTGCTTCCCTCTCATCACCAGTTCCAAATGTTCCAGGAGTGACCCCCATGTGGGCTACAAATGTCCTTCTGTTGTGGGATGGTTGCTCTTGCTGTAGATGCCTGGGGAGGCTGAATTGTCCCCCTGGCCAGCTGGATGTAATGCTGAGCTGTGTGTGGCTGTTATGGACCCTTCCTTCTCTTTATTGGATGTGGGGAGCCCCAGCACAGTTGGCTGCAAGGTCTAATAGCACATCCTGTTGCAGTTTTTCTGTTTAGTGAGTAGGCATCCAGCGTGGCTTGACGTTAGGCTCAGGAGCTTACAATTGCTGTAAGCCTTTGGCCTATAAGGCTTTTGTCAGCTCTTTTAGGATTGCAGCTGGGTGAGGCTGGCCTCAGGCAGGGGAGCACCCAATTGTTTCAGGCTTTGGAAGGTGGGACCAATCCCCTATGTGTCTGTTTGAGAAGAACAAGTCTTCTGCAGCTGACAAGACCCACAGGGCCACACACACTGTCAACACAGTCCTGCCCCATGCATGTGCCCTGACCCCCTGAAGTGGACCCAGTTACCCCATGGCAAAGGCCACACACAAGCCCCCAATGGCCTGCATGCTCCACCTGCTCCTCAGGCAAGTCCTGCCCTACAGAGGTGGACCCAGTCACCTTGCTGCAGAGAATCCAAGCACCTAGCCTCTGCAGGCTGACAAGTTGCCCAAGGGCTTGTTGTTGGGTGGGGCCAGTCCCTAGGATGAGCCCTGGCTGAGCTGGACTAAATCAGTGCTCTAGTGGGTGTGGCAGACCATGGGCGGAGAGGCCAGGGCAAGAACTTCAATGGTGTTTGACAGTGACTATGTCAGCATTCCTCCACCAGGTCACAACAGTGGCTGCCACCAATGTCTTAGTCTCTGGAGAGGTCTCACTTCTCATGGAGATGCAATCAGGGCCTATCAGGTGAGTCTCTTTTCACCAAAAGACTGTACACCTTTCTTTCTGGTGATTTTAGGTTACTTTCTGAGACTGGTGAATTTGTGTGGGAGCCCTTTAAGAGCTGGCTTTTTTTTTTTTTTCTTATGTCCAATAGCTTTTCTGGGGGTATTCACCGTTGTTGTTAGCAGCCAGCAAAGTCAGATATTATGACCCTCATCTCAGTTGTGCTGGGTCCAAAAATGCTTATAGTGGCAACAGTCCCTACTCAGGTCCCCCACTCCTCCAGGGAAGGCTGCATACCTTTGGGTGGCTTCCAGGTGGCTGTGAGGCACTGTGGCTTGTGAAGGTGGCTTTTTTTTTCTCCAGAAGGAAATTTCTGTCTCTTCTAACTCAGTCAGGACTGTCACATGTTGCAGCAGTTCCTCTTATTCAGCTTTCAGTTCCCTCTCATGGGTAATTGCTCCAAGAGCAGTTGTAAGTCTTCTGTGTCCATGGGAGGAGGTGAGTTCAGAGTCCACCTATGCCATCCTCTTGACCTCAATCCCAAGACAAATTTAAAAATATTTTGAATTAAATAAAAATGAAAATACAACTTATCAAAATTTGTGGGATCAGCAAAAGCAGCACATAGAAGGAAATTTATAGCATTGAATGCAATAAGAAGGAAGGAAGATCTGAAATCAATAGCTAAGCCCCCACCTTAGGAAACTAGAAAAAGAAGAGTAAATTAAATACAAAGTAAGCAGAGGAAAAGAAATAATAAAATTGAAGCAGAAATCAGTGAAATTAAAAACAGGAAATCATTAGAGAAAATCAACAAAACCAAACTGGTTCTTTGAAAAGATCAATAAAATCAATAAGCTTCTAGCCAAGCTAACTAAGAAAAAAAGAGAGGAGACAAAATTATTAATATCAGAAATGACAGAGGAGACATCACTACAGAACCCAAGGTCATTAAAAACATAATAAAAGAATACTTCAAACAATTCTATCCCACAAATTTGAACTTAGATGCAATGGACCAACTCCTTAAGACATAATCTGCCAACACACACTGGAAGAAATAGACAATCTGAGTAGGCCTATATCTATTAGAGAAATTGAGTTAATAATGAATAACTTTCCAAAACAGAAAGCATCAGGCTCAGATGGATTCACTGGTGAAGTCTACCAAACAATTAAAAAAGAAATTATATCAACTCTCTACAATCTCTTCTAGAAGACAGAAGCAGATAGAATACTTCCTAACTCATTATATCAGGCCAGCATTACCCTAATGCCAAACCAGACAAAAATATTACAAGAAATGAAATCTACAGACCAACATCTCTCCTGAACATAGATGCAAAAATCCTCCATAAAATATTAGCAAGTCAAATCCCAGATGTATAAAAAGAATTATACATCACAACCAAGTGAGATGTATTCTAGCAGTGCAAGGCTGGTTCAGATTTTAAAACCAATTAATGTAATTCATTACTTCCACAGGCTAAAGAAGAAAAATCACATGATCATATCAAGATGCAGAAAAGGACTTTGATAAAACTCAACACCCATGATTAAAACTCTCAGCAAATAGGAATGGATGGGAACTTCTTCAACTAGATAAAGAACATCCACACAACACCACAAATAACATCACACTTAATGGTGAGAAACTCAAAGCTCTCCTGCTAAGATCAGGATCAAGATCACTGCTGTTCAACATCATACTGGAAGTTATAGTAATGCAATAAGACAAGAATAGGAAAGAAAATGTATACAGATTGGGAAGGAAGAAATAAAACTGTTTTTGCTTACAGATGGCAAGATCATCTATGTAGAAAATATAAAAGAATGAATATGAAAGCTTCTGGAACTAAGTGATTGTAGGAAGATTGCAGAATACAAAGTTAATATACAAAAGTCAATTGCTTAACAATATGCCAGCAGTGAAAAAGTGGAATTTGACATTAAAAACACATTACCATTTCTGTAGCATCCCCAAAAGTGAAATACTTAGATGTAAATTTAACAAAATATGTACAAGATCTATATGAGGAAAACTGTAAAACTCTGAATAAGATATCAAAGAAGAACTAAATAAATGGAGAGATATTCCTTGTGTATGAATAGGAAGAGTCAATATTGTTAAGATGTCCTTTCTTCCTAACCTAATCTATAAGATTCAGCACAACCCCAAAATACCAGTAAGTTATTTTGTGTATATCCACAAACTGATTCTAAAGTTTGTATGGAGAGCCAAAAGATCCAGAAGAGCTGACACAATACTGAAGGAGAAAAACAAAAGTCAAATGACTGACACTACTCTACTTCAAATCCTACTGTAAAGCTACAGTAATCAAAACCACAGGATAGACAAATAGAACAGAATAGAGTGTAGAAATAGACCCACACAAATATAGTCATCTGATCTTTGAAAAAGGAGCAAAAGCAATTCAATGGAGAAAGGAGAGTCTTGAACAAACGATGCTAAAAATATTGTATATCCACATGTCAAAATAAAGAAGATGCTAGACACAGACCTTACACCCCTCACAAAAAGTAACTCAAAATGGATGACAAACCTAAATGTAAAATGCAAAATTATAAAAATCCTAGAAGATAATGTAGAAGAAAACATGGATCACCTTGGGTATGGTGATGATTTTTTAGATACAACATGAAAGGCATAATCCATGAAAGAAACAACTTATAAGTTGGACTTCATTAAAATAAAAACTTCTGCTCTGCAAAAGACTCTGTCGATAGAATGAGAAGACCAGCCACAGACTGAGAGAAAATATTTACAAAAGACCATCTGATAAAGGACTATTATACTGATAAAGAACTATGTAAAAAATACAAAGAATTCTGAAAACTCAACATTAGGAAAACAAATAACCCAATTAAAACTTGGGCAAAAGAGCTGAACAAACTCTTCAGCACAGAAGATGCACATACAGCAAAGAAGCATATGAAAAGATGTTCAACATCATATGCCATTAGAGAATTGCAAATGAAAGCAACAGTGCAATACCACTACACACCTATTAGGATGGCCAAAATCCAGAATACCAATGATGCCAAATTCTGACCAGGATGTGGGACAACAGGAATTCTCATTCATTGCTGGTGGGAATGCAAAATTGTACAGCCGCTTTGGAATACAGTTTGACAGTTTCTTACCAAACAAAACATACCCTTACCATACAATCCAGCAAATTGTATACCTTGGCATTTACCCAAATAAATGGAAAACTTACATCCACAGGAAAACCTACACAGATGTTTATAGCAGCTTTATTTATAATTGCCCAAACTTGGACACAACCAAGATGTCCTCATGAATAAATAAATAAATGAAAGGATAAATAGACTATGGTACATGCAGGCAATGGAATATTACTCAGCACTAAAAAGAAATGAGCTGGGGCTGGCCAGGTGGTGTAGCAGTTAAGTTTGCATGCTCTGCTTCGGCAGCCTGGGGTTTGCAGGTTTGGATCCCAGGCGCAAACCAACACACCACTTGTCAAGCCATGCTTTGGTGGCATCCCATATAAAGTAGAGGAAGATGGGCACAGATGTTTATCCAGGGCCAATCCTCCTCAGCAAAAGGAGGAGGATTGGCAATGTGTGTTAGCTCAGGGCTTATCTTGCTCACACACACACACACACACACACACACACACACAAAGAAATGAGCCATCATGCAATGAAAAAACATGGAGGAAACTTGAATTCATATTACTACATGAAAGTAGCCAATTTGAAAGGCTACATACTATATGATTCCAGCTATATGACACTCCAGAAAAGCCAAAACTATGGGACAATAAAAATATTAGTGGTTGCCAGGGCTAGGAGTTAGGGCAGAGAGAGCAATGAATAAGCAAAGCATAGAGGACTTTCAGGTCAGTGAAACTATTTTGTACAATACTACACTGGTGGATACATGTTATTATACATTTGTCAAAACTCATAGAATGTACAACCCCAAGGGTGAATCCTAATGTAAACTATGATTATGATGTATCAATGTATGTTCATTGATTGTAACAAATGTACACTCTGGAGTGGGATGTTTATTGTGGGGGAGGTTGTGTATATGTGGAGATGGGCTATATGGGAACTTTCTACTCAGTTTTGCTGTGAACCTAAAACTACTCTAAAAAATAAAGCTTATTAATTAAAAATATTAATGATTGCTTTGTAGCAAGTTAGATAAAACTTAAGAGAGACAGAGTGGAGGTAGTATTTGAAAGGATAATGGTGAGAATTTTGCAGAATTGATGTCAGACAACAATGGACAGATTTAATAAGCCAAAATAATCTTAAGCACATAAGCAAATTAAATGAAACTCCAGAGCACCAAATTCAAAGAGAAAATCTTAAAAATAGCCAGATAGAAAGGAGAGTAAACTTTCCAAGGAATGACAATTAGACTGACAGCTGATTTCTCTACAACAACAATATAAGTCAGAAGGTGCTGTAATGATATCTTCAGTCACAGATGAAAAATAATTGCCAATCAAATATTCTATTCTTTGTGAAAATGTCTTTTAAGAATAATGGGAAATGAAGACATGTTTAGTCATGTAAATGCTGAATAAGGGGAAATGACATGTTTAGTCATGTAAACACTGAAAGAGTTGACCAACATCTGGTCCTCATTAAAGGAAATTCCATAGCATACATTTCAGATAGAAGAAAAATGACCCCAAATGGAAGGTCTGATAGCCAATAAGGGAAAGAAGAGGAAAGAAAATTGTAAATATGGGGGCAAATGTAAACAAACATTGACTGTATGAAACAACAATAATAAACGTATTTTGAGGTTATAAAAAATTGAATTAAAACAACACAACAATAATGTAAGTTGGGTGGTGGGGTAAATGAGTTAAAATGTTCTAAGGTTTTAAAATTGTTTAGCAGTTAAGTAGGTATGTTGCAATTTATAAGGTGGCTACTAAAAGATTCAAATCAGACTGTGTAATTTCCAGACTTGTAGAGGGAAAAAATGGAATGAGGAAAAAAAAGTCAATGAAAAAGAAGTAGAAAATATTGAGACAATGGAAAGCACAAATAATATGGTAGAAATAAATCTCAATTGATTGGTTATTACAATAAATGTGAATAGATTGAATGTTCAAGTAAAGAAGCAAAGAATGTCATACTGAATTTAAAAATATATCCAGATACATGCAGTTGGCAAAATACACATCTACAACATGAAGATACCAACAGGTTGAAAAGAATAGCTCTCCATTTATTTAGATCTTCCATAATTTCTTTCAGTAGTGTTTTGTAGTTTTTAATGTAGAAAATGTGAACATCTTTTAATTTATTCCTAAGTATTTTATTCTTTTTGATGCTATTTTAAAAGGAATTGTTTTCTTAATTTCATTTTGGATTGTTTATTACTAGTGTATAGAAATACAATTGATTTTTGTATATTGATATTACATCTACAACCCTAATGAACTTATCATTTCTAATAGTTTTTTTATAGATTCATTAGGACTTTCTACATACATGATCATTTCATCTATGAGTAAAGATAGTTTTATTTCTTACTTTCTAATGTGGATTGGATGGATTTAATTCTTTCTTCTCTCTTTCTTCTTTATCTTTCTTCCTTTCCTCCCTCCTTTCCTTCTTTTCTTTGCCTTATTGCACTGGCTAGAACCTCCAGCACATGTTGAGTACATTTGGCAAAAGCGAACATCCTTACCTTTTTACTCATCTTAGGGAGAAAGCATTCAGTCTTTTACCATAAGGTATGATATTAGCTATAGATTTTTATAATTGCCCTTTATCAGATTGACAATGTTTCCTTCTACTCCTAGTTTGCTGAGAGATTTTTTTCGCATATAGGTGCCTGATTTTGTCAAATGCTCTTTTGTGTCTATAGGGATGATCATGTGGGATTTTTTCCTTTACTATATTGATATGGTATATTGAATTAATTGATTTTTGGATGTTAAACCAACCTTATATTCCTTAGATAAATTCTACTTGGTCATGGTGTATAATCCTTTTATATATTGCTGAATTTGGTTTGCTAATATTTTGTTAAGAATTTTTGTGTCTATAGTCATGAGATATATTGTCTGCAGTTTTCCTTTATTGTTATATCTTTGACTAGCTTTTACATTATTTCTTCTTTAAATATATTGTAGTATTCACCAGTGAAGGCATCTAGGCCTTGACTTTTCTTTATGGGAAATTTTTCATTAAAAATTAAATTTCTTTACTTGCTATTAGTCTATTCAGATGTTTTGTTTCCTCCTGAATCAGTTTTGGTAGTTTGTTTTTTTTCTAGAAATTTGTCCATTTAATCTGAAGTGTCCAATTTGTTGGCATAGAGTAGGGCCAGTAGTAATGTCTCATCTTTTAATTCTGATTTAGATAATTTGTGTCTGTTTTCTTCTTTTCTTTGTAACTATATCTAAGGATTTGCCAAATTTGTTGCTCTTTCAAAAGAACCAACTTTTGGTTTTCTTGTTTTTCTCTATTGATTTTCTATCTCATTGATTTCTGTATCAATCTTTATTATTTCCTTCTTTCTCTTTGCTTTGGCTTTCGTTTTGTACCCCTTTTCTAATTTTTAATGTCGAAGCTTAGGTTATTTATTTGAGACCTTTCTTTTTTTCTGATATGGATATTTAATGCTCTAAATTTCTTTTTAAACACTGCTTTAGCTACATTTCATAAATTTTGATAAGTTTTGTTTTCATTTTCATTCAGTTCAAGATATTTTTAAACTTCCCTTGTAATTTCTTCTTTGAATCATGGGTTATTTGGAAGTGTATTTCTTAACTTTCAAACATCTGTGGCCTTCCAAGATTTCTTTTTCTTGGGGGATCTCTAATTCCATTGTGGTCAGAGAACATATGTATTATGACTTCAATCTTTTCAAATTTACTTAGACTTATTTTGTGGCCCAGTATATGGTTTACCTTGGAGAATATGTGTATTGGAAAAGAATATGTATTCTTCAGTCACTAGGTGATGTTCTATAAATGTCTGTTAGGTTCATTTGGTTGATGGAGTTGTTTAACTTTTCTGTAATCACAATAATTCTTTGTCTACTTGTTCTATCAATTATGGAGAGAGGACTATTAAAACCTCCAACTATTATTGTTAAATTTTCTATTTCTCCTTTAAGTTCTGCCAGCTTTGGCTTCATGTGTTTTGGGGCCCTTTTGTTAGGTACACTTACATTTATAATAGTTATATCTTCCTGATGTATTGATCCTTTTATCATTGTGAAATATTCTTCTTTGTTTCCAGTATTATTTCTTTTCTTAAAATCTATTTTCTCTTATGGGGCCATTCTAGCTCTCTTTTCTCATCCTTGAACTTCCAACCTATTTGTGTCTTTGCATCTAAGGTATGTCACTTGTAGACAGCATATAGTTGGATCTCATTTTTTTTAAATCCAGTCTGACAATCTTTGTTCTTTAGTGTGATTTTTAGCCCATTCATATTTAATGTGATTTTTGTTGTGGATAGATTTATGTCTAGCATTTTGCTATTTGATTTCTATTTGTTGTTTTATTTCTATTTTTTGGTATCTTTGTTCCTCCACTACTGCATTCTTTTGTATTTAATAAATCTTTTTTTAGCATACGATTTTAATTTCTCTGGTGATTTCTTTTACTGTATTTTTTAGTTATTTTCTTACTGGTTGCTCAAGTGGTTACCACAATACACATCAGAATTAGATGTGAATACAGAATTAGAATACTAATTTAGTTCTGGGAATCATAAATATGTGACCCTTTCAGATTGGATTCTTCCACTTAGAAATATGTTTTTAAGGTTTTTCTAAGCCTTTTTGTGGCTTGCTAGCTCATTTCTTTTTATCACTGAATAATATTGTATTATATGGATATACCACAGTGTGTTTATCCATTCACTTATTGAAGGACATCTTGGTTGCTTCCAGGTTTTGCAATTATGAATAAAGCTGTTGTAAACATTTAAGTGCAGGTTTTTGTGTGGACATAAGTTTTCAACTCATTTGGTTAATATTAAGGAGCACAATTGCTGGGTCATATGGTAAGAGTATGTGTAGTTTTTTAAGAAACAGCCAATCTGTACCATTTTGGAATCCACCAGCAATGAATGAGAGTTACTGTTGCTCTGCATCCTCGTCAGCACCTGGTGTTGTCAGTGTTTTGGAATTTGGGTCTTCATATAGGTGTGTAGTGGTATCTCATATTGTTGTTTGATAGCAATTCCCTAATGACCTATGATGTTGAGCATCTTTTCATGTTTGTCATCTGTATATCTTCTTTTTATTCTAGCTTTATTAGATAATATTGACATATACCATATGTAAGTTTAAGGTTTACCATGTGATGATTTGATACACATATATATTGTGAAATGATTACCACAATAAGCTTAGTTATCACCTCCATCACCTCACATAATTACCATTTTTTTGTGGTGATAACATTTAAGATTTAGTCTCCTAACATCTTTCAAGTATATAATACAGTATTATGAACTATAGTCATCATGCTGTACACTAGTTCCCCACAACTTATTGATCTTACAGCCGGAATTTTGTGCCCTTTGACCAACATTGCCCCATTTTCCCCACCTCCCAGACCCTGGCAATCACCATTCTACTCTCTATTTCTGAGTTAGGTCTTTTAGATTCCGCATGTAATTGAGAACATACAGTATTTGTCTTTCTCTGTCTGACTTATTTCACTTAGCATAATGCCCTCAGGGCCCATCTGTGTCACAAAAGCCAGGACTTCCTTCTCCTTTTACAGGTGAATAATATTCCATTGTGTGTGTGTGTGTGTGTATTCCATATTGTACTTATCCATTCATCTGTCAATGGATATTTACGTTGTTTCCATGTCTTGGCTATTGTGAATAATGCTACAAGGAACATGGGGGTGCAGATATCACTTTGAGACAATGATTTTATTTCCTTCACATGTATATCCAAATGTGGGATTGCTGGATCATATGGTAGTTTTATTTTTAATTTTTTGAGGAAATTCCATACTATTTTCCATCACGGCTTCAGCAATTTACATTCCCACCAACAGTTTGCAGGAGTTCTCTTTTCTCCACAGCCTCACCAACACTTACCTCCTGTCTTTTTGAAAATAGCCATTCTAACAGATTTGAGGTGATATCTCATTGTAGTTTTGATTTGCATTTCCCTGATGATCAGTAATGTTGAGCATCTTTTCATGTACCTGTTGGCCATTTGTATGTTTTCTTTGAAAAAATGTCTATCAAGTCCTTTGCCCATTTTTAAATTGGATTATTTGTCTTTTTACTATTGAGTTATATGAGTTTCTTATATATTTTTTATTCTTTGTATCTCTAGTATAGTTTCTTTTCTTTACATTTTACTAGTAATTTTTTTAAAAATGGGAATGGATACTTAATTTTAATCACATGATTTATTCTTCTGTAGTCAATTACAACAATAAATTTTTCAGTGTTGAACTATCTTTATTTTCCTGGGGAAACCCCTATTTGTTCATTACATATATATTTAATATTGATGGTTGTGATTTGCTAATATTCTACTCATCGTTTTAACTTCTATATTTATTATGGGTAGTGGTCTTAATTTTCCTCTCATAATACACTTGTCTGGTTTTTTTAAGCAGTCTTTTTCAGCTTTATTAAAGTATAATTGGCAAAAAAAGTGAAAGATACTTAAAGTGTACATTGTGTTGATTTGATATATGGATACATTATGAAAGGATTCTTCCCATCTAGTTAATTAACATAGCCATTACTATATACATATATATATAAACATATATATATATTTGGTGAGAATATTTAAGTTCTACTTTCTTAGCAAATTTCAATTATATAATACAGTGTTACCAACTATAACATACAACTAATGTTACACATTAGAGCCTCAGAACACTTGTCTGGTTTTGATATCAACACTATGCCAGCATCATAAAGATAGTTGGGTAGCTTTCTTTTCTTTCTATACTCTGGAATATTTTATATTACTTGGAATGATCTGCTGTTTTATATTTTGCAGAACTTCTTGGTGGCAAAGACTGCCCATTGCCCTCAGTACTCATTTTATCCTTTAAATGTGTGTGTGTGTGTGTGTGTGTGTGTGTCTGTGTGTGTGTTCTTCAAGAGCTCCATTCTATCAGGGCTTTCTTACAGCCAGAGCCACAAGTCTCCTTGAGGAGGCAGTTGGGAGAGTGGTTAAGAGCCCAGGTCCTGGAGTCAGACACCTGAATTTGAGTCCTGGTCCCTCATCCTTTTGCCCCTCTGAGCACTCATTCTTTGGCTTTCTCTTTCTGCTTCATCCGGTATGCCTCTCCTCTTGCTTTCCCTTTTCCAGAATTGTGGTCCTCTTATCCACTGATGGCCCTTATCCCAGTCTGTTCACAATTGTGAGCTTTTTTGGTGAAGTTAATTGCATTCTCTTCATTTTACTTGGATCTCAGGAGAAAGGAGACTAAATGTGTTTTTAAACAGCTAAATTTTCTCTCCTGATTTTTTTCCCTGCTGTTTTAGTTAAATTACTAGCTTCCTTTTATTTCAAATGGGTCCATTATAAAGAACATATGGTTGGATATTTTTTAAAACCCAATGTGAGATTCTGTTAATAGGCAAATTTTACCCATTACCATTTAATACAGACTTATTCCCATCTTTGGTTTTCTATCATGCTTTCTTCTTATTTTTTTCTTCCATTTCATACTTCCATTGATTTGATTGAGCTTCCTTCTTCATGTTTTTCCTCTAATGTTTTAGGAGTTGTGGCAGAGGCAGCTGGTTGCCTCTCCAATATCTACTCTCGCTTCTGTCCTGTAAATGGAACCCTGAGGTAGGGCACATCGATTTGTTTACCAACATTCTTGTTCTCCTCTCCTTTCAGGTATGTAGGGAAATTGCATTTTCCTTCTGGTTGAAGTTACACACACCTACATGGCTTTTGAGCCAATAAAAGGGGAACAGATGTGAAATATAACACTTCTAAGTGAAATACTATAACATTGGTGCTCTTCTCTCCAGCCCTTCCTTCTCCTGCTTGGGCAAGTGTAACCACAGGAGCTCATATCCACATGGAGATGGTATAAGAGCGGAGCAGCCTGGAAAGCTGAGCAAATGCATGGAGGGACACTGCCTTGGAGAGTTGTCTGGACTCCAGCAGACTTTGAATGAGTGAGAAATACACTTCAGTTAAGTCATTGAGGTTTGAACGTTTGTATCAGAGCAGAATCTAGCCTCTTGGGATACACTTGAGTTTGGTCATGGTGGCAATATGTGTCCTTGTAGCAGGGAGGGTCAGGTAACAGTTCTAGCCAATGAAATGTAAGTGGAGGGGGCTGGGTGATTGAGCCTTCTGGGGAAGGCTTTTAAAGGAAATGAAATCAGCTGGCATGAGTGGTTTCTCTTTGTGCCCTTCCTCTTCTTGCCTGAAGTGTAGACATGATGGCTGGAACTCTAGTCATCTAGAGAGTATGAGGACTAGGATCCCATCCCAGGGTGCAGTGTGGAAACAGAAGAAGGGACCTGTTGACATCGTGCAGCTGCCGTATCTTGGCCTTCCCATTGATGGGCTTCATTTATAGAAGAAATCAAACTTCTATTTTGTTTAAGCTACTGTTTTCAGATTTCTGTTCCTAAGAGCCCAATACAATTCCTAACTGTTATGGAAGTTAAGTAATTTTTATTCCTCTACTATTTGTACTAAAATTATTTTCATGTTTTTATTGTGGACATAACATGTGGACATTTTCAAACATATCCAAAAGTAGACAGAGTAGTTATCATCCACCTTCAACAATGATCAACTCATAGCCAGTCATCTTTCATTGATACCTCCCACTCTCCCCTCCTGGGTTGGTTCTTGCAGCTGGTCTTGCCTACCTGCTCTTGTGGGTGTCATGTTGTTCTCAGCCCACCCCCAATAGATGAACCTGCTTGGGTCCTCCACCCACAGACCTAAACCCACCTTCTGTGATGCCCATGGTCACTGTCTTGGTCTTGAATGGTGAGGTCCCCACAGCCTGTGGCTTCTTATCTCTGTCCTGGATCTCTTTGGGACCACCAGTCCTTTTGGAACTTCTTACCTAACCCATCCTGGGGGTCCAGAGACTCTTGGCTACTTCCCAGCCCTATAAGGGAATATACAGGGCTCACTGGAGGCAGCCCTGAGAGCCACCACTTTGGCACCTCCTTCAACTTTTACTACCTTTCACCTCTGAGCCATGTGGTCTCCACAGTTTATGTTCTCATATTCCTCTATGCCTACTGGGGTAACCTGAGGGGAGGGTCTGAAGGCAGGATCTGGCAGCAGGCTCTAGCAGTACCTAAGCCCCCTCTGTCTCAGGGTCATGAATGGGTTTTTGTCTCTTCCTATGTGGCTGAAACTTTCTCTACCTGCCCTGTCACCCACCTCTTTTCACTCTCAGAATCTATGGCACCCTCTTTAGAGTCACACTGTATCCTAAGTTCTTTGTTCTTGACACTTGATATGAAAGCCCAGCTTGGGAGAGCCCAGAAAACAATTTTTCCTTTCAACTCATTCTAGCTCTTCTACATAATAAGCTTCCAGACTACTAACTTGTGGTGGACTTGAACAAATTCAATTTTTAGAAGCAAAGCTGAGCAAACACCTCTTTACACCAAGCAACATCTAGCTGGTGAGATGGGAGTGGGGTGGGGTCGTGGTCAGAACCAGTATCCTCCAGTGACCTGTGTAGATGTGTATGTATGTGATTGGTGGGATGTTGGCCCACTCAAGCTGCCTGGCATGGCATGGCAGTGGCTGTGGCCAAATCATTTTGTGTTTGGCATGTAGGACATAGAGTGACAGAAGACAAGGCAGGATGGAGACCTGGAGCAGTGGGATCAGAGCTGAGGTTGGTGATGCATCTGGTGAGGAGGTTGAGAGCAAGGGGTGGGTGTCCTGGGGGCAAGGAGACTAGATGCCATCTGGGGATCATTTTCCAGGGCTGGAAGGGACATGCAGGGGCTAGGCCCTCATTTGCTGAACTATCTTCTTAGGGGCCCAGGAGGCTGGGCCAGTCTGAGGATCAGTATATTTCTTTGTTGATCAGGCCTAGGGCACATATCTCTTGGAGACATGATGTCACCTGGGGGAGAAGCAAGAGTAGGGATACAAAGTCCCCCAGAGTGCTCTCAGGCCCACTTCTGCCCCAAAGCTGCAAGCATGATCCTCCCATTCCCACTTTTAGTGTTTTAGTGTATTCTCAGGAAGAGTTTCTTATGCAGCTCAGTTCTCAGTGATGGTGGAGAAGAGAAGAGAGGGTCTGTGAGGGTCTGCGAGGATCTGAGAAGTCTATCTCTGAAAGCCCCACCTGCAGCCTCACCCCTGCTGAGGAGTGGAAGGTGGCTCTACTGATCCAGGCAATGCTAGCCAAGCCACAGACCTCACTGTTAAAGGGGAGCCTCTCTCCTGACTCCCGTCCTATGCCTCATTCACTTCCTCTGCCTGGGGCTCTCTGATGCCCAACACCCACAGATCTGGACCATCTCTGGCTTCTCAAGACCCCTAAACACTGGAGGGACACCCAAGGTGGAGGTAAAGAACTTGGATGAAGCTTGGCCTTCTTGAGCTGGCCCCTGACTCTCCATTGCTCACACCTGTGTGGTGCCATCTTCCTGGGATCCTGTCTACCTGGGACAAGAGGCCCCATCTACTTTCCTCCCAACAGCCTCTCCCTATCCCAGCCCCCAGCTACCAGGAGGGGCTGTGTCTTCCTGCTTCCAACGGTTTTAGACTCAAAGTGGCTCTTCTTCTGCATCCCTGTTTCACTTTGTGTTCTTAGCTTATCAGAGAGCAGAAAGCCTTGATTACCTTGAGCTCACTGAGTATTCAGCTTGCAATTCTGCTTGACCATGCGCAGGTGAGACCACACAGGCTGAGTGGGGGCATATAACCTGGACTGGGAAGGGCTTAACAGCAGTTTCCAAATTATGGCCGCATATTGAATTCTGACGCCCACACCTCGACCAGTCGAATTAAAGCAGAATCTAGGGGGGGGGGGCACAGAGATCAGTATTTTTTGTGTGTGCCAGGAGATTCCAAAATCCAATGTAGGTTGAGAACCAGAGACTTAAACCCTTGCCAGCACAGGTTTTAAACACCTCTCACTGCAGGGGTGGTGCCTACAGGGCTAGTCATGCAGAATTCCCATCATGTTCAGCATGCAGACCTAACCAGTTTCCTACCACTTATTACTGCTAGTAGCAGAGGGAGAGAGCAGTGCCCAAAGCTCCTGAAGGAAGAGCGACTGCATTATTGCCACCTGCAGCTACTAGAGTAATGGGTGTCGGGATGAACCCTGAATCCTCACACCTGCTGCAGCTGTTCTGGAGACACCCTCCCCAGAACCCCAAACACATACACACATACTAGGGGGCCTGGGGTGAGGGTCAGCCTTACCCAGCTGCAAGGCCCATGAAGACCTCTGACTTCTGCACACCTCCCCAACTTGTCCTCCCATCCCTCGTGCAAAGCCACCCATTGCAAAACCCTGGGGAGGGTCACGGAGCTCAGACTTCTGGGATGCAGGTACAGAGACAAACATCTGAGGGACACAGGGTGAGAGTGAGGAACCTTGAACATGGATGACAAAGCAGAGACTGTGAAAGATCATGTACAGAGATGGTTGAGCCATAGATGCAAGAGGTAACAGGAGACTCAGCAGAGCAGAGACCCATCAGCACCCACTCAAGGCAGGCCCTGCAGGGGGTGTGGCAGTCTATGGAATGTTGGGGGAAAGACAGAGGATCTTTGGGGGGAGGCCACCATAGCTGCCTCTGAGGATGTGGTAGGATTTAGAGGCTGCATCCCCAAACCAAAGACCTCCAATGGCACAAGGACAGCCCTTCCCCTGCCCACCTCTAGTCCTTCTCTGCTTGTTTACCCACTCCTGACCCCCCTGGGCTCTCTTTGCCCTCCTCTACCCATGTCTGGTTCTCCCAGGAAATGGCCAGCAGAGGGGAGGGAAGCCTTGTCTCTCAGCCCCCAGGAGGGAAATGGCAGGCACAGCTGCTGCTCCTCAGCTCCCGCCCTGGCCTTCCTCAGGGGCTGGCTCTGGCTGGCTGTTCCCCAGTAAGACACAGTGCCTGCCCTGCTGTTGCTCAGCAGGGGTACCCTGTCCTCCTGGCTCCCTGCCAAGCACTGTGCTGGCCCCAAAGGCTCTGCCAAGCACAGGTCTGTGGAATCCTGGCCTTCCCAGCTGGCTCTGGCTGCAGCCAGACTCTCTGATGTCCTATCCTGAATGGAGATACCTGGGCAGGACTGCAGAAAAATAAAGCCCAATGCCTAGCCCCACTTGTGGAGGGAGCTGAGATCCCTCTAGGCTGGCTGAGGTGTCAGAGCCTGACCTGGGCCCTGGGGTCTCTTTTGGGCGCAAGATTGGTTGGGTTTGCATTAGGAGCAAGGGCTTAGGGTAGGTTGCCCTGGGATGGGCTCTAGCCCATGCCAGGGAACCTTTCTTGGGTGGAAGGCAGGAAGGTTAGGGGCTGATCTCTCTTCTATGGGTCTAATTTCCAAGGGGTGAGATTGTGGTCAGTAAATGTCTTTATTGGAAGAGAGATCCAGTCTCCTTGGCTCTGCCAGCGCCCTAGGTCATGAGAATTTCAATGTCGAGCTCCAGCCGGCTGGCTCTGACCTCATAGCAGCCCCGGATCAGGCCTCGGGTTTGGCTGGCATGCCAGCGCCAGTAAGACTGGATGACGCAGGCTGCTTGGCGTGCCTGGAGAAACCGTCTGCGGGCCTGCCACATTCGCACCTGTGCCTGCACCTTCACCACGGCCCACTCCTGGCAGGTGTAGACTCTTAGTGCCAGGCGCCGTCTTTGCTCCAGTGTCTTGGCCTGCATCGACCTCCACCAGCACTGGATGACCCAGGCCCTGAGTGCTGCATGCAGTAACGTCTGGCGCACCACGTTGCCACGCCACCATGCCTGAATCTTTATGGCTGCCTTCTCTAACTGATCGGGGGAAGGAAGAACAGGGAGATGCTCAGTGGGGTACCCTCCCATTCCTGTCCCCACCTCTGGTGCTGGGAGGAAAGGGGACCTGGCCCACGTGGCCCTGCCCTCTCATTTCTAGGCCCATCCATCTTATTTTCAATCCCCCACTCACCTTCAGACACTGCTCATTATCCGCTGGGCAGATCCCTCCTGTATGGGCCTTACCCACATTTTGTGTGTCCATGGCCCTGGTCTTTAGAGTCCACTCATCTATCAGCTAGGCCACCCTAGTCTTTAGCCCCGCCCTCAACTGTTAGTCACCCCCTATCATTAGACTCCGCCCACCTGCACACAAGGCTCCTCTCATCAGATTCTGTCCATCCACATTTTAGCCACATCTCTCTCTCCTCTTCTTTCACTTGTGTCTCCTTATGGATTGGCCAGTCACCTTGTTTATTGATTCCCATCATTTTGGGGGGGCCTGCTATTATCTCTTGCTTTCAGTTTATTTCTCAGACCCAACTGGAGTCTTAAGTCTTGCTCTTTCTACACCTTCCAGTCACTTATTTCTGTTCCTGCTGGTGGCAGTGAAGAGAGAGATTCACGCAGCTTTCCTTCAAGTAAGGGGTTTTACTTTAGGAATACTCATCGCTAGTAGCTGGATTTCTGGAAGCTTCAGAGCCAGAGTCCGTGGGACGGGCCCGAGCAGTGTGTTCATGGGGCAGTATGTTTCTATGTAAAATTTGTGAAAGCAAGATAATTTAGCTGCAGTTGGGGAGGGCCTCTGTCTCCCTCTGTCACCTTTCTCCTCTTTGGTGGTGTGGAATGGCTGCAGCCTCTTTTGGGACATGACTAGGGAGAAGCTGAGTTGGAATATACTTAGTTCAAGTTAATTGGGATAGATTGATGTGGTTCACTGTCAACCCTGGGAATAAATACACTTTCGCTAGCCATGCTGCTGGAACTGGCTACCAGGACTACTCCCTCTGGTTTCCACATCCACTCACCTGTCACAGCATGAAAATGTGGGGACAGAAAGGTTGCTACAGTGATGTGAGCATGCCCCACAGTGCCCAGCACCAGAAGTATGTGGGCGGGAGAGGAAAAGTAAGGTTTGAAAAGTACGGAGACAAAAGTCAGTCTGTAGGAAATTCCTCCTGCTAGCAGATGTGTAAAACCTTAAGTGGGAGATTCTGTTCTCACTGATGCCTGATTAAAATTGTAGTTCTGTCTTGTCAGGAATATACTTGACAATGCAGTGAGACAATTATAAACATACCGTACTTTTTTCTTTTTTTGGTGTGAATTTTGTGAAATAGAATTTATCAGAATTCTTGTGATTGCAGGGCACCAACTAGTAGAACTAGTCTGAACAGTATATACATTGGCATGAGAAACCCTATGTTTTATGCATCCCAAGCGTCAATAATAAGTTTCTATAGAAAATGATGTTGCAAAATCATCATATGAAGAAATTATCAAAAGTTATGCAGGAAAATTTTATGGAAAAATGTTATAGAGGTGAGACAGCTAACTAATATGTACATTACATTTTGGTATTTGCCAACTTTAAAAAATTTGTAATTTGTTGTGATTTCTTTCCTCGTCCTAAATATTCACTTTCCTAGTTTAAGTCTGTAATTTTGTATTCTTTTTCTCAAAGTAGGGCTTCCAAATTATATAAGCTTCAGGTCCCACAAAACTTGGATCTGCCCTGCTGTGCTGTAAGAATGAAGCTGTGCAGCCAGGTCTCCTGGGAGCCCACAGAAAGCTGCATCCATGGGATTCAGCATTAGGGCTGGAGCTGCAGGCACAGGTACACAGAGACGCTGGGAGTCCTTTGGGATTTGGAAGGCTATTCTGGTTCTGAATTTAGTGAGCATGCTATCACTCATTTTTCTGCATGAGGGTTTGCTGGATTCCCACTGCTTGGGGAGCCCTGCACTGTCCGTGGCTCCTTTTTATGTGTATTTGAGGCCTCATACCATCACTCATACTAATTGCCATGGCACTGTCCATTGGGGTGTTTTACAGGTTCTGGCCCTATTGTCAACCAAGCAACTTCTTTGTCTCATGTTAAAAGTCCTCAAGAGTGGACCTTATTGCTTCCTTTAATGGCTGGCAATCTGGGTGAGAGAGCCCTGGTATCAGCCATCTCGAAGTCCTCCATTGATGCATTAAACCATTGGTCCTGGCATCTGGCATCCACTTCCAGCCCAATGTGCTGGATTCCGCAGAAGGGATCACTTAGAAGGGGGTTGTGGATGTGGCAAGCCCTCTAAGGCTCAGTCCATCCAGGCCAGTTTGCCATAGTCAGGATGCCACATCCCACTGTTCCTTGTGGATCTTTCCCCTCCCCTACTCTGGCCTGGCTGGTTGTTGCCAGAATATCCTGGCTTTGTCCCTTTCTTATAAGTCCCAGGAAAAACTTGCCAGCTCCTTTTATGTTCACACGTCTGCAGTTATTCACATAGTGGCAGTGGAGGGGGCAGAGGGGTAAGATGAACTCCCTGAATCCAGGTTTTCACAGACCATGAACTTTGGTCTCTATTTTCTCACTGCTCCTTTCCCCAGCATCCGATTCTCTCCTTCTTGCTTGATTTTTTTTCTGATTATAAATACAGTATGTCTTTGCTAAAATTTCAAATAATGCAGAAACGTATAAGGTGGATAGTGAATTTCCCATGAAATTTTCTCCCAGAGCTATTCCTCCAGACCTTATACCATGAACAGATTGACTTAAATTTTCTATTAAAAATATTGTATTTGTAATTTATACATTTCAAACTAAAATTTCCCTCAGTGATCAATGTTTCCTTCCTGACATGATTACAGTTCCTAGCTTGGAGGGTATCCTGGACAGTTAGCTATACACTTATGTACACAGTACATCTGTGAACCTAAAGAAATATAAAGCTGTTTTGTGTGTTTCTATGTGTCTTTTTAAATTAATTGAGGTAAAAATCGTATAACATAAAATTGACCATTAAACCGTTTTAAAGTTTACAATTCACTGGCTTTTAGTACATTCACAATGGTATACAACCACCATCACTACCTAATTCCAGTTTCTAATTTCATCTAATTTTGATTCTAATTTCATCACCCCAAAAAGAAATCCTGTACCCATTAAGCAGTCATTACCTTCCCATTACCTTTCCCTCACCCCAGGCCCTGGCAACCACTAATCTGCTTTTAGTCTCTATGGATTTGCCTATTCTGGACATTTCAGTTAAATGGAATCATATAATATATGGCCTTTTGTGTGAAGTCCAATTTATCTATTTTTTCTTTTGTTGCTTGTGCTTTGGTGTCATAGCTAAGAATCCATTCCAGATATAAGGTCATGAAGATTTACCCCTGTGTTTTCTAAGAGTTTTATAGTTTTATTTCTTACATTTTGGACTTCAATCAATTATGAGTTAATATTTGTATATGTTGTGAGATAGGAGTCCAACTTCATTCTTTTCCATGGGTTATCCAGTTGTCCCAGCACTATTTATTGAAGAGATTATCCTTTCCCCCAAGTCTTGGTACCCTTGTTCAAAATCAATTGAACATAGATCTATAGGTTTATTTCTGGTCTCTCAATTCTAATTCATTGATCTATATATCTATCCTTATGCTGGTAACACACTGTCTTGATTACTGTAGCTTTGTGGTAACTTTTTTTTTTTTTTTTTGGATGAGGAAGATTAGCCCTGAGCTAACATCTGTTGCCAATCCTCTTCTTTTTGCTGAGGAAGATTGACCCTCAGCTAGCATCTGTGCCCATCTTTCTCTATGCTGTGCTTGATAAGTTGTGTGTAGGTCTGTGCCTGGGATCTGAACCTGCGAACACTGGGCTGCCAAAGTGGAGTGTGTGAACTTAATCACTATGCCACCTGGCTGGCCCCTATGGTAACTTTTGAAATCAAGAAGTTTGAGTTCTCTAATTTTATCTTTTTCAAGATTGTTTTGGCTAATCTGGGACCCTTGCAATTCCATATGAACTTTAAGATTAGCTGGTCTATTTCTGCAAAGAAAAGGCAGTGGGAATTTTGATAGGGTTTGCATTGAATCTGTAGATCAATGTGGGGAGTATTAAGTCTTCTGACCCATGAATACAGAATATCTTTCCATTTATTTAGGTCTCCTTTCATTTCTTTCAACAATGTTGTATAGTTTTAAGTGTATAAGTCTTGCACTTGCTTGGTTAAATTTATTCATAAGTATTTTATTCTTTTTGATGCTAGTATAAATTGTTTTCTTAATTTTATTTTTGAATTTTCCATTGCTGGTGTATAGAAATACACATGATTTTTTGCATGTTTATCTTGTATGTTGCAACTTTGCTGAATTAGTTTATTAGATCTAATATTTTTTGTGGATTCTTTAGGATTTTCTGTATGTAAGATTGTGTCATCTGCAAATAGAGAGAGTTTTATTTCTTCCTTTCCAATTTGGATGCATTTTAGTTTGCTTAATTTCCCTGGCTAAAACTTCCAGTACAATGTTGAATAGCAGTGATGAAAGCAGATATCTTTGTCTTATTCTTCGTCTTACAGAAAAAAATTTTCAGTCTTTCACCATTAAGTATGATGTTAGTTGTGGGTTTTTCGTAGCTGCCCTTTATCAGGTTGAGAAGTTCCCTTCCATTCCCAGTTTACTGAATGTTTTTATCATGAAAGGGGATTAGATTTTGTCAAATTCTTTTTCTGTATCAATTGAGATAATCATGATTTTTTCACCTTTATTATATTAATACGGTGTATTACATTGATTTTTGTGTGTTGAAACTGCCTTATATTCCTGGGATAAATTTCATTAGGTCATGGCATATAATCCTTTTAATATGCTTTTGGCATTGATTTCCTAATATTTTGTTGAAAGTTTTTGCATCTGTACTCATACCTGATAGTGTCTTTGTCTGACTTTAGTGTCATGGTAATACTGGCTTCAAAGAATGAGTTAGGAAGTGTTCCTTTCTCGCCTCTTTTTGGGAGGAATGTAAGCAGGATTGGTGTCAGTTCTTTAATGCTTCATAAAATTTGCCAATGAAGTCAACTGGTCCTGGACTTTTTTTATTGGAAGTTTTTTGATTACTGATTCTATCTCTTTACTTTTTAGATTTCTATTCAGATTTTCAATTACTTCTTCAGTCAGTTTTGGTAGTTTGTGTATTTCTGGGAATTTTCCCATTTCATCTAGGTTATCTAATATGTTGGCATACAATTGCTCGTAGTATTCTCATATGATCCTTATTATTTCATAAGGTCCCCACTTTCTTTTTGTGTGTGTGTGTGTGAGAGGAAGACCAGCCCTGAGCTAACGTCCATTGCCAATCCTCCTCTTTTTGCTGAGGAAGACTAGCCCTGGGCTAACATCCATGCCCATCTCCCTCTACTTTATATGGGACTCCGCCACAGCATGGCTGACAAGCAGTGCATTGGCAGGCACCCGGGATCTGAACCCATGAACCCCGGGCTGCCAAAGTGTGTACTAAACCACTGTGCCACTGGGCCGGCCCCCATAAGGTCCCCACTTTCATTTATGATTTTAGTAATTTGAGTCTTCTCTCTTTTTACTTGTTCATTCTAGCTAAAGGTTTGTCAATTTTGTTGGTCTTTGTAGAGAATCAGCTTTTAGTTTCATTGATCTATTGTTTTTCTATTTTCTATTTCATTCATCTCTGCTCTAATCTTCATTATTTCTCTCTTTCTGCTTGCTTTGTGTTTAGTTTGCTCTTCTTTTTCTAGTTTCTTGAGGTGGAAGGCTATTAATTTGAGATATTTCTTCTTTTTTAATGTAGGCATTTACAGCTATAAATTTCCTTGTGAGCACTGCTTTTGCTGCATCCCACCAGTTTTGGTATATTGTGCTTTTGTTTTCAATCATATCAAAGTATTTTCTAATTTTCTTTGTAATTTCTTCTTTGCCCTATTAGTTGTTTAAAAGTGTGTTGTTGAGTTCCAAAAATTGGTAAATTTTCCAGATTTCCTTTTATTAATGATTAATTTTTATTAATATTTCATTATTAATATATATTTCTATTATCATTCCATTGTGGCTAGAGAAGATACTGTATATGATCTCAATCTTTTTCAGTTTATTGAGACTTGTTTTGTGACCTAATATATGGAATATCCTGGAGAATGTTCTATGTGCACTTGAGGAGAATGGATATTCTGCTGTTGTTGGGTGGAGTGTTCTACCTATATGTCTGTTAGGTCTGGTTGCTGTATAATGGTGTTCAAATCTTCTAATTCCTTGTTTATCTTTTGTCTACTTGATCTATTGATTATTGAAAATGGGATGTTGAAGTCTCCAACTATTATTGTTGAACTTGCTGTTTCTCCCATTGTTTCTGTCAGTTTTTGCTTCATATATTTGGGGGCTCTTGTTACATGTATGTTTATAATTATTATATATTCTTGATAGATTGATCTTTTATCATTGTATAATGTTTTTCTTTGTCTCTTGTAACAATTTTTATCTTAGAGTCTATTTTGTCTGATAATTAGTATATCCACCCCAGCTCTTCTTTGGTATTGTTTGTCTGGCATATCTTTTTCCATCCTTTCACTTTCAACCTATTTGTGCCCTTGGACCCAAAGAGCGTCTCTTGTAGACAGAATATAGTTGGATCATGTTTTTTTTTTTAAATCTATCTTGCCTTCCTCTGCTTTTTGATTGGAGAGTTTAATGTGTTTAATGTAATTACTGATAAGAAAGAACTTACTTCTGCCACTTTACTGTTTGTTTTCTATATGTCATATTCTTGTCATTCCTTAATTCCCCCATTACTACCTTCTTTTGTGTTAGATATTTTCTAGTTTGCCATTTTGATTCCCTTCTTGTTTCTTTTACTATATGTTTTTTTAGTTTTTTCTTAGTGTTGTTCTGAGGATTACAATTAGCATCTTAAATTACAACAATATTAGTCAAATTAATGCAATTTAGTATCAAGAGTATATAAAAACTTTTGTCCTGTATAGCTCCACAGCTCCCTTATGTTATTGTCCTTACAGTTTCCTTCATATGAGCCCCATGTTTAATTTATTCCTAAATATTTAATAGTTTTGTTGCTATGGATGGAATGTTTTATCCAATTCAACTTCCATTTAGTTACTGTTAATACAGAGGAGGATTGTTGATTGTGTATATTTATTTTGTATCAGGCCACATACCAAATTCTCTATGATTTCTTATAGACTTTTTTCCTCATTGGATTCTCTTGGAATTTCTAGGTAAATGATCATATCAGCAGCAGAAAGAAATAATTTTTATCTTCTTTTCAAAATCTATACTGATTTTTCCATTCTGTTGCATTTGCTGGAACCAAAACAATGTGTATAATAGTAATGATAGTAGGCATCTCTGTCAGGTTCCTGATTTTAGTGGAAGTAGTTTTCTTTCCCCCATCACTTAGAAAGCTGTTTGCCTTAACAAAACAAAACTAAACAAAACTAGTCTTTATCAATTTTAAGTAATTTCTTTCTATTCCAATTTATTTTATAGGTTTACACTAGATAATGTTTCAGGTATCTTTTTCTTTTTTTTTTTTTTTGAGGAAGATTGGCCCTGTGCTAACATCTTTTGCCAATCTTCCTCTTTTTTCTCTTTTCTCCCCAAAACTCCAGTACATAGTTTGTTTCATAGTTGTAGAGTTGTAGCTTTTCTATGTGGGACGCTGCCTCAGCATGTCTTGATGAGCAGCAAGTAGGTCCACGCCCAGCATCCAAATCGGCGAACCCCAGACCACCAAAGTGGAATGAGCTAACTTAACAGCTACACCACTGGGCCGGCCTCCTCTATTCCAGTTTTACGCAGAGTGTTATTAAGATCAGCTGCTGAACTTTATAAGTGGCATTTTTAGCATATATTGATTTGATCAGGAGGATTTTTGTTTTTCCTTTAAATTATTCACTAAAGACTTATGCTAATTCTTCCTGATATTGAGATTTTCCTGGAATAAACTTTATTTAATCTTACTATATTATTCTTTCGACACATTGCTGGATTCTATTTGGTAATGTTTTATTTCACATTTTACATCTATGTTGATTAATGAGATTGGGCTGTATTGATCAGCAAACTACTGCCCCCAGGTCAAATCTGGCCCAATGCCCATTTTTGCACAGCCGACAACCTAAGAATGGTTTTCACATTTTTAAATGGTTGAGAAAAAAATCAAAAGGAGAATTGTATTTTGTGACATATGAAAATGACATTAAATTCAAATTTCAATGTCTGTAATAAAGATTTACTGGAAAATGGGTGTAGAGGGAAAGTGCCTCAACATATTAAAGGCTGTATATGACAAACCCACAGCTAACATCATACTCAATGGTGAAAAACTGAAAGCTTTTCCTCTAAGATCAGGAAAAACACAAGGGTGCCCACTCTTGTCACTTTTATTCAACATAGCATTGGAAACTCTAAGCAGAGCAATTAAGCAAGAAAAAGAAACAAAAGTCATCCATATTGGAAAGGAAGAAATAAAACTGTCATTATTTGCAGATGACATGATTTATACATAGAAAACCCTAAAGACTCCACCAAAAAATGATTAGAAATAATAAATGAATACAGTAAAATTGCAGAGTACAAAATCAAGCTACAAAAATCTGTTGCATTTCTATACCACAAGAACAAACTATCAGAAAGAAAAATTAAGAAAACAATCCCATTTACAATTGTAACAAAAAGAATAAAATACCTAGGAATAAATTTAACCAAGGAAGTAAAAGACTTGTACACTAAAAACTGTAAGACATTGTTAAAGGAAATTGAAGAACTCACAAAGAAATGGAAAGATATTTTGTGCTCATGGATTAGAAGAATCAACATTGTTAAAATGTCCATATTACTTAAAGCAATCTACAGATTCAGTACAATCCCTATCAAAGTCCCAATGGCATTTTTCACAGAAATAGAACAAAAAATCCTCAAATTTGTATGGAACCACAAAAGATCCCAAATAGCCAAAGCAATCCTAAGAAAAAAAGAAAGAAGCCAGAGATACTACACTCCCTGATTTCAAACTATATTCAAAAGCTATAGTAATCCAAACAGTGTGGTATTGGCAGAAAAACATACACAGATCGATGGAACAGAATTGAAAGCCCCAAAATAAACCGGCACATATATGGATAACTAATTTACAACAAAGGAGCCAAAACATACAATGGAGAAAGGAAAGTCTCTTCCATAAATAGTGTTGGGAAAACTGGAAAGCCACATGCAAAAGAATGGATGTAGACAAGTATCTTACATTATACACAAAAATTAACTCAAAATGGATTCAAGACTTGACTGTAAGACCTGAAACCATAAAACTCCTAGAAGAAAATATAGGTAGTACACTCTTTGACATCGATCTTAGCAGTATCTTTTCGAATACCATGCCTAATCAGGCAAGGGAAACAAACAAACAAAAAAAACAAATGGGACTACATCAAACCAAAAAGCTTCCGCACAGCAAAGGAAACCATCAACAAAATGCAAAGGCAAGCTTCTGAATGAGAAAAGATATTTGCAAACCATATATCTGATAAGGGGTTAATATCCAAATATGTAAAGAACTCATACAACTCAACAACAAAAAAAGCAAACAACTCAATTAAAAAATGGGCAGAGGATATGAACAGACATTTTTTCAAGGAAGACATACAGATGGCCAACAGGTACATGAAAAGATGCTCAACATCACTAATCATCAGGGAAATGCAAAACAACACTGCAGTGATGTATCACCTCACACCCATGAGAATGGCTGTTATCAAAAAGATAAGATATAATAAGTGTTGGAGAGAATGTAGAGAAGAAGGAACTCTCGTACACTGTTGGTGGGAATGTAAATTGGTGCAGCCACTATGGAAAACAGTATGGAGATTCCTCAAAAACTTAAGAATAGAACTACTTTATGATCCAGCTGTTTCACTTTGGGGTATTTATCTGAAGAAAATGAAGATACTAATTGGAAAACATGTATGCACCCCTATGTTCATTGCAGCATTATTTACAACAACCAAGACGTGGAAACAACCTAAGTGCCGATCGACGGATGAATGGATAAAGCAGATGTGGTATATATATACAATGGAATACTACTTAGCCATAAAAAGATGAAATCTTGCCATTTGCAACAACATGAATGGACCTTGAGAGTATTATGTCGAGTGAAATAATCAGATGGAGAAAGACAAATACCACATGAGTTTACTTATATGTGGAATATTAAAAAAACAAAAACAAAGTCATAGATACAGACAACAGATTAGTGGTTCCTGGAGGGGAAGTGGGTTGGGGGGTGGGCAAAATGGGTGAAGGAGGTCAGTTGTATGATGATGGATGGAAGCTAGAGTTTTGGTGGTGAGCATGTTGTAGTGTATACAGATGTCAAATTATAGTGTTGTACACCTGAAACTTACATAATGTTATAAACCGATATTACCTCAATTGAAAAAAAAGATTTATTGGAACACTACCCCACTCATTCATTTATATAATATTTATGGCTGCTTTTGTGCTTCAACACAGAGTTGAGTAGTTGCAGGAGAGACTGTATGGCCCACAAACCTAAAATATTTACTATTTGGATCTTTACAGAGAAAAACTGCCAACCCCTGGTCTAGCTTTCTTTTTTGGGACTGTCTTTATCAAGTTTGGTGTTCAGGTTAAGTTGGCTTCATGAAACGAATTGTAGAATTCTTCCTCTTTTTATCTATTAGAAAATAGTTTAAATAGCTTTGAAATGATCTTTCCTATAAAAGTTAAATAAAACCCAACTATGAAGCCATCTGGTCCCAGGGCAATATTTAATATATAATAATATAATCTTCTGTGGTAATTGATCTGTTCAAGTTTTCAACTTTTCTTGGATTGATTTTGGTAATTTATATTTTGCTAGGAAATCATCCATTTCCTCAATATTTCCAAATTTTGTTAGCCATAAAGTTGCATAGAATATTCTCTTCAAATAATTTTAATTTTCCCCTCATCTATAGTTATGTCTCAGTTCTCATTTCCTATCTTGTATATTTTCACCCTCTCTCTTTTTTCTTTAATCTGGTTCATAGGAGTCTATCTATTTTATTAGTCTTTTTCAAAGAACCAGCTTTTGAACTTACTTATCTTTCCTGCATGTTTTTTTTTTGGGGGGGGGGGGTTCTGTTTATTGAACTTGAACTTTAATTTTTATTATCTCCTTTGTCCTCATTTCTGTTGGATTATTTTGTTGCTTTTGGTTTTTTCTCATTCTTATGGTAAGTACTGAGTTCCCACACTTTTGCTCTTTCTTCTTTAATAATGAGGGCATTTGAGGCTGTGAGATTCCCCCCAGGCTCTGGCTTTGTTAGGAAGTAGTCTCTTTTTCAGAGAAAAAAAAAGCAGTCTTCTTTTTCTTTTTGCTCTTTTGGTAGTTTGCAATTTCATTTTGGTTTTGCCTTCCATCAAGGGTTTTTCTTGATTTTCAATGAGGAAATTTAATTTTTAAATTATTTGTTTCTGATATTGGACATGATCACTGATCATACTTGGAAAATTAAGCTTTCTTTGGTGGCCAAGTGCATGCCAGTCCTTTGTGGAATATTCTGTGGACAAATGAAACAAATGATTATTCTCTGTTTGAAAGATGTAAAGTTCTGTACATATCTGATGAATTTTATTTGTTGATTATCATTTATTCAATTCCCCTATGTCCTTAGTTTTTGGCTACTGATACTGAAATGTCTTACAATAATGATTACATTCTCCCGGCATTTCATGCTTCTAGTAGCTTGGTAGTTGGCTCTTTGGGATTTTTAAAGTAGATGACCAAATTAAGGGTAAATACTGACAACTTTGTAGTGTTTCTTCCGCCCAGTATGTACATCTCTTTTTTTCCTTCTTTTTGTCTATTGTTGTTGTTACACCAGGACTCCAGTACAACATCAAAAAGGATTTGGGGGAAGTGGCACTGCTTTTCCCTCTGACTTTAATGCTTTTTATGCTTTCCCACCAACCAGGATGTTTGTGGGAGGTTTATTTTAGCTAACCTTTTCAAATTAATTATGTTTCTTCCTATTCTGATATGCTAATGGAGTTTCTTTAGACTTTATTATTTTTTAAAAAGGCTATTTTTTAGATCAGTTTTAGATTGATTCACAAAACCTTCTGCAAAATTGAGCAGAAGGTACAGAGATTTCCCATACACCTCTCGCCCCTACACATACATAACCTCCCCCATTATCAACATCCCACACCAAAGTGGTACATTTGTTACAACTGATGAACCTACATTGACATACCATTATCATCCAGAGTCATAGTTTATATTAGGGTTCACTCTTGGTGTTGTACATTCCATGGATATGGGCAAATGTATAATGAATGACATGTATCCACCATTATAGTATCATACAGAGTATTTTTACTGCCCTAAAAATCCTCTGTGCGCCGCATATTCATCTCTCCCTGCCTCCACCAGCCCCTGGCAACCATTGATCCTTTTACTCTCTCTATGGTTTTGCTTTTTCTAGAATGTCATATAGTTGGAATCATACAGTATGTAGCCTGTTCACATAGATTTCTTTCACTTAGTAATACGCATTTGTGGATCTTCTGTCTTTTCATGGCTGGATAGCTCTTTTTTTTTTTTCAGCATTGGATAATATTCCATTGTCTGGATGTGCCATGGTTTATTTATCCATTTACCTCCTGAAGGACATCTTAGTTGCTTCCCAGTTTTGGCAATTATGAATAAAGCTGCTATAATCATCTGTGTGCAGGTTTTTGTGTGGGCATAATTTTCATCTCCTTTGGGTAAATACCAAGATTGCTGAATCATATGGCAAGAGTATGTTTAGTTTTGTAAGAGACTGCCAAACTGTCTTCCAAGGTGGCTGAACCATTTTGCATTCCCCAAAACAATAAATGACAGTTCCTGTTGCTCCACATCCTTGCCAGCATTTGTCATTGCCAATGTCCTGGATTTTGGCCATTCTAAAAGGTGTGTAGTGGTATTTCATTGTTGTTTTAATTTGCATTACCTGATGACATATGATATGGAGCATCTTTTCATGTGCTTATTTGCTGTTCGTATATTTTCTTTGTGAAGTGTCTGTTAAGATCTTTGGCCCATTTTTTTGTTAGGTTGTTTGCTAACAGTTTTTTAAATGAAGAATTTTATTAAATGCTTTTCTTTTTACAACTGCAGAGAGGATTACGTGGTTTTCCCCTTTGATATATTAGTATCGTGAATTACATCAACAGATTTTTTACTGTGGAAACCTTGTCACAGTGGTGTTTTAGACGACCTGGCACCTGAGCCCCTTCCCCATTATGGGGACTACCCTTCTTATCTCTCTTGGTGGGAGACAGCCTGCCTCTAATTATAGAGAAGAAAATGCTGGCTTCTCACTTTCCCAGCTTCCCTGGCTGCTGGGCAGACATGTGACCAGGCTTGGCTAATCAAATATACCCACTAGGGATTTTCAATCTGCAGCTTGGGATCCAGAGACCCAGGAGAGCATTTTTTGTGTCAGCGATGGAATCTTTATCAGGCTGGTTCTGTGATGTGGCATTTTTTAGTGGTTCTGGATATGTAGCTTCTCTTTGCTTTGCCTGTTTCTAAGCCTAATCCCCAGGCTTCCTGAAAATTTGGTGAGCTACTAAATATTGTTTCAGTACTTTTATTTTCTGCTTAAATAAATATGAATCAGCTTCCGTTGTTTGTAGTTACAAACAATGACTAATATACTTGCATTCATGGGATAAATCCTATTTGTTTAAGTATTGTTTAAAATCATCATTGGATTTGGTTTGTTAATATTTGCATCTGGGTTCATAAGTCAAATTAGCCTATAGTTTTCTCTTCTTGTGCTGACCTAATCTGATTTTGACGTCAAGTGGGTGCTAACGTTGGGGAACATTTCTGTAGGAAAAATTCCCAGAGTAGAATTGATGGATCAGGGGGTCTGTGCATTTTTAGTTTTGATGGATATTGTCAAATTGCTACTCCAAGAGGTTTTGCCAATTTTACATTCTGACCAACAACATATGATACTGCCTGTTTCTCTTCACCCTTACCAACATGGAGGACCTGTCATCACCAGTCTACCTGTAATCTCTTTGGGTGAATTGAGCAGCTTTGCATATGTTCAGAATCCTTTTTTCCCTGCTACTTTCTTTTTCTATGAACTGTCTGTTCAAGTACTTTGCCTGGGTGGTCGGTTTTTCTTCTTATTTGGGGGAAATCCCGGTTTAACTCTTTGTCCTACAGTGATCTGCAGGTTTGGAATTTAAGCTCAGTTCCCTTTGATATTGATTTTAATGGCTGTTGAAACTGTAAAGGACTCACAACAACCTGCAACTTGGAGGGAAGTTGACATTGTTGGCTCTGCCTCCTAATTCAAGACACTCACTTTCCAATTGTATCCATTGTTATGCAAATATTTTTGTTGAAATCAGGCTAAAAGATGCCATATTCTCTATTGACAATCAACTACTCTATAATCAAATCAGAAGGTGTTGCATTTTTATGCTTTTAACAAATGGACACAAAACCAATACAATTTGGGAGCGGAAGACAAGAAAGTGATAAGTAAGTGAGGAAATTGTATTTCCAAAGTTTTAAGTGTTCAGCTGTAAGAGTTTTTATGAGTGAGCCACATTCCTTTTGGCAGCAAAATCACACAAAGAAGAAAATTTTTCAAAACATCTGTTTTCCAAAAGCATTTGCCATGGCATCTTATTTTGGCTGATGAGGAGCTCCCTCTAGAGGCAACAAAAATATCAGCACCAGGGTTTCTTTTGGTGGCTTGTGCTTGAAAGTTAGTAACATTTCAGTCTAGGGTTTTTTGCAGGAAAGCTTTTTAACTCGCTTGCCCAGTTGGTGAGGGTTAGTATTGTTAAAACTGGACAGCACAATCCATAAACCCCTTTGTCAGTGCACAGCAAACACAAATGGTCATCTGTCCCAATTCATGGAAAGCACATTTATTTGTTGGTTTGTCTCCCTCCCTGGAATGTGACCTCCATGCTAGTGGAGACTTTGCCCGTCTTACTCTTTGCTGTAACAAATGCCTGTAATGGTACCAGGCACATAGCAAGGGTTCAATAATTGTTGAATGAATGAATGAACCTTTGAACAAACGTTCTCAGCTTAGTCTTGCGTGGAATCCATGACCAGGCCCTGTGGCCATGGGAAGGCACTTTGTGACCTAGGGCTGAGTGGCCTGTGCTCAGTGAGATTTATTTAACTGGCCTAGACCAAATTCATTCCCTCAACACTTATTTATTAAGCACCCACTCTGTGCCACACAATGTTGTGGGGGTTGGGGACCCAGCAGTGAAAAAAACAGGCAAGACTCCTGCACTTACAGAGCAGTTATTTAGAGAATGTCTAGACGATAATATTTGTTATGGAGAAAAATCAAGCAGGGAAGGGAGACAGAGCATGCTGGATGGAGAGGAGGTCTCAATTTTATGTGAGTATTCAGAGAGCATATCACTGAGAGGTGAAGGAGGGAGGGAGGAAGCCATGCAGCCACCTGGGGGGTGAGCAAGTGCCAAGGCACTGAAACAGGAATGTGCCCAGCATGTCTGAGGAACATTAAGGAGGCTGGCGTGGCAGAAGCAGAGTAAGAAAGAGGGAGAGGAGTGGGGATGGAGTCAGGGAGATAAATTTAGGAGACATGTAACAGAGATGTGAAATTCCTAGAGAGAATGGTTGAGAATTTTCCAGCAATGAGGAAGGACCTTGTGAGTCAAAGGCAAAAGCAGAGCTGGGCCTTCCCCACAGACTTCCCTGCTTTCAAAGGTGCGTTCCAGGTTGCCTTCTCAGAGACCATTTCCTTGGACTATGAGGTGATAACTCCTAAGGTGCCTCTGATGTGTCCCAAATGTCGGGAGATGGGAGATGTTCTAGGATGGCACAAGGTACATATTGGAGGAATCTGCTGAACCAGATTTTTGCTGAACTAAGTTGAATTAAGAAGAGAATACCTTAGACCCCGATGGTCAGATGAGGATGGAGGGGACCATTAAACTCTCTCTGCCCTTGTCTGCAGGGCATCTGGCCAACTTAACCTAGACTGCCACCACCACCCTCATTGACCAATGAGAATCTTGAAATGTAAACTCTTGAAACCTCCCAGCATCTGCTGACTCCAGAAAGGGGCAGCCTCCATTTGAGATGACAGAACAAGATCAACTTTCTGGACACTGATATGATTCCCTGTAGCCTCATCCTAGGAGCCGCATCCTAGCCTCATCCTTTTGTTCATTTTCACAGGCTGCTAATTGTGCTGAAATTTCTCATGTGAGTGGTGATGGGCAATGCCCTGGGCTTCCTGCTGGCCACTTCAGGTGGGGTGTGCTGTTGCCAACACCTCTTCCTGCATCTGGATCAATGACATATTCAGCTGGCTCAGCTCCAGATGGGGAGACTGGCTGCAGTCAGTACTCTAAGTGGACCTGATCACCCGCCTGAACATAGGCAATTACGAAAGCTTTACCTGGCAAGCCTCATGAGGGAAGCTGTCCCCCCAACACCAGACTTGGTCACAGCCAATGCATCTCAATCTCTGAAGGGACTTATATTCAAGGACTCAGGCCCCCACGGCCAGCCATGCTTTTACTCTTAGCTGCATTCCTAGCCGAGGTGCCTTCATTTGGAGGCCTCTTTATCAGGGGCCTTTGACTGAGGGTTTTTCTAGATGCCTCTGCCAGGACCATTGTAATGGGGCAGGGGAAGGATTTCAAGACATTTTCTCCCTCTGACTTAGTACTCAGTACTTTTCCACTCTTGGACCTTCATTCTCCCTCCTCTGGGCCCCTGGGTTCATAAAACTGCAGGAGCCTTTTATTTAGTGCTCCCTAGGCAATGAGACAACCCCTGTGTTTATGCTGATCCACCTGACCCTTGACCTGTGTGCTGTTCTATGGGGGAAAATGGAATGGGGAAGAATCAGCACTGTCTCCAGTTTAGCCTCTTGCTTATACTATCGCAATAAGTAATTAAAAGCTTAACTGTTACTTTCATTTTTGCTTGTTATCTTAATCATCTCCTCTGACACCTGTCAGCTCAGCTCTCTCCAGCTCAGCTGAGCTTCTGACAGATATCTTTGTTCATGGCTGGACATGCTATCAAAGGCTGGACATCTCCATCTATAATTGTATATCCCCCCCATGGCTGAACATTCACACACATGGCTGGACATGCCCTCTCATGGCCAAACATCCCCTGTGACTGGACTTGCCCTTGCACGTACCAATAAAGGGTTTGTGTGCACATTTGGCAACTTCATGGACTTGAGAAGGGACCATCTCCTCTTCCTTTTTCCTTCTCCTTCCTCAGCAAGTTCTACTTTTTCTAGTCCCCACCCCAACCTTGTGTTACCTTGTCTCCTCTTAGTATGTGGCCAGGACTTTTATGTCTTTGCATAAAAGGAACAGGTCCCAGTTTTGCTCTATTAGGTATTGGAATTTGAGTTATCACTGTCTTCTTTTCTCTCAAAAAGCTGCTGCTCTGTCATTTAGGCTTTCAGGCAAACTCAGACTGGCAATTCTTAGGTCATGTCTCAGAAGCTTCATATCTCTTTGTATGTCTCTGTCTCTCTCTCTCTCTCTCTCTCACACACACAGTTGGGAATATGTTATGGATGTTCCTATGCTAAAATTTGTCATCATAATGGTCCCATCAATTATTATCGCCACCACAGCGGCCTGAATAAAATTTCCATTGCTGTGCTGCCTCCACCTGTCTTCCCTCCTACAACAGTGTCCACATCATCACACCAGCAGAGCTTGTTGGCCCCTTTTCTCTACCCTTAAAGTTCCTCTCTTCTCTCCCCCACTGATGCCCATAAAACACTCCATTCTTTTGCCTCTCTCCCTCTCTTAAACTACCGTCTAAATCAGGACTCTTTGGTTGCAAATGACAGAAAACTGACTTAGCTTTAAGAAAGAGAGAATTTACTAGTTTACCTAAAAGTGAAGAGGTATATTAGTTTATGTGGCTGCTATAACAAATTATCACAAACTTGGTAGCTTAAGACAACAGAAATTTGTTCTCTCATAGTTCTGTAGGCTACAGTCTGAAATCAAAGTGTCAGGAGAGCCACATTCCCTCCAGAAGCTCTAGAAGAGATTTCCTTCCTTGCTTCTTACAGCTTCTGGTGGCTGCCAGCATTCCTTGGCTTGAGGTCGCATCCCTCCAATCTCTGCCTCCAACTACACATTGCCTTCTCTTCTGTGTGTCTCCCTCAAAACTCCCTTTGCCCCTCTCTTACAAGGATACGTATGGATTGCATTTAGGTCCTATCCAGATAATCCAGGATAAACTCCTCCTCACAAGATCCTTCACTTAATCACATCTTTTGTCATATGAGGCAACATTCACAGGTTCCAGGGATTTGATGTGGGTATCTTTCGAAGCCCATTTTTCAAAGGGGCAAATGTGTCTTTAGATGCAGCTAGATTCAGGATCCCAGATGATGTTACCAGGTCCCTCCATACTTCCTATAATATCTGTATTGTCTGCAAAGCCAGATGGAACTTGAAATAGAGAATGCCATGACATAGAGGCTTGGCTATAGGAAAACCTAGCCAACCCCCAGACTCAGCCAACCTAATGGCCATTTATGGGCGATCTATCACATAGAAGAGGGCCTGGCCCCAGGCCACCCTAGGACCCTGCTCCTGATGGCAGATCTGGCAAAACTTGTCTCTAAAAGAGACCCTATGGTTCAGGCTCGCAGGAAACCTAATAGAGGCAGGGGACCTTTTCCAACCCCTTTCTCCAGGAAGTGTAGAAATTGGGCTTTAGTTTTTGCAGCCCACGCCCAGGCATTTCCATTCAGGATAGGACACCAGAGAGTCTGGCTGCAGCCAGGGCCAGCTGGGAAGGTCAGGATTCCACAGACCTGTGCTTGGCAGAGCCTTTGGGGCCAGCACAGTGCTTGGCAGGGAGCCAGGAGGACAGGGTACCCCCGCTGAGCAACAGCAGGGCAGGCACTGTGTCTCACTGGGGAACAGCCAGCCAGAGCCAGCCCCTGAGGAAGGCCAGGGCAGGAGATGAGGAGCAGCAGCTGTGCCTGTCATTTCCCTCCTGGGGGCTGAGAGACAAGGCTTCCCTCCCCTCTGCTGGCCACTTCCTGGGAGCACCAGGCACGGGATGGGGGAAGGGATAGAGAGCCTAGGAGGGTCGGAGTGGGTAAACAAGCAAAGAAGGAGTAGGGGTGGGCAGGGGGAAGGGCTGTCCTTGTGCCATCGGAGGTCGTTGGTCTGGGGATGCAGCCTCTAAATCCTACCACATCCTCAGAGGCAGCTATGCTGGCCTCCCCCTCAAGATCCTCTCTCTTTCCCCCAATCCTCCACAGACTGCCACACCCCCTGCAGGGCCTGCCTCAAGTGGGTGCTGATGGGTCTCTACTCTGCTGAGTCTCCCGTTACCTATTGCATCTATGGCTCAACCATCTCTTTTCATAATCTCTCACCCTGTGTCGCTCAGATGTTTGTCTCTGTACCTGCATAGCAGAAGTCTGAGCTCCGTGACTTCTCCAGGGTTTTGCAATGGGTGTCCTCGAATACAAGAGGTCAGAGTGGGCACGCTTGTCTTGTTCCTGATATTAGAGGGAAAATCTTTCAGCTTTTCACCATTGAGTATGATGTTAGCTGTGGGCTTGTCATAAAAGGCCTTTATTATGTTGAGGTACATTCCTTCTATACCCAATTTATTGTGAGTTTTTATCATGAAAAGATGTTACATTTTGTCTAATGCTTTTTCTGCATCTCTTGAGATGATCATATGACTTTTATCCTTTATTATGTTAATGTGGTGTATCACATTATTGATTTTCATATGTTGAAACTTGCGTCCTAGGAATAAATCCCACTTGATTATGGTGTATGATCCTTTTAATGTGCTGTTGAATTTGGTTTGCTACTGTTTGGTGGTTTTTTTTTTTTTTTTTTTTTTTTGGCTGGGAAAGATTCACTCTGAGCTAACAACCTTTGCCAATCTTCCTTTCTTTCTTTTTTTTTTCCAAAAGCTCCAGTACATAGTTGTATATTCTAGTTTAAGTCCTTCTAGTTCTTTTATGTGAGCTGCCACCACAGCATGGCTACTGACAGACGAGTGGTGTGGTTCCAAGCCCAGGAACCGAACCTGGGCTGCTGAAGCACAGTGTCCCAAACTTTAATCACTAGGCCATCATGGCTGGCTCAGCTTGCTAGTATTTTATTGAGCTAGCATTATTATTATTTATTTGGTAGCATCCATGTTCATCAGGAATATTGACCTGTAGTTTTCTTTTCTGGTAGTGTCCTTGTCTGGCTTTGGTATTGGGGTAAAGCTGCCCTCAAGTGTTCCCTCTTCAATTTTTGGAAGAGTTTGAGAAGGATTGGTATTAATTCTTCTTTAAATGTTTGGTAGAGGGGCTGGCCCAGTGGTGTAGTGGTTAAGGTCACGTGTTCTGCTTCAGTAACCCAGGGTTCATGGGTTTGGATCCTGGGCGTGGACCTACGCACCACTTATCAAGCCATGCTATGGCAGGCATCCCACATATAAAATAGAGGAAGATGGGCACAGATGTTAGCTCAGGGCCAATCTTCCTCAGCAAAAAGAGGAAGATTGGCAATAGATGTTAGCTCAGGGCTAATCTTCCTCACCAAAAAAAAAAAAGAAAGAAAGAAAGAAAGAAAAATGTTTTTGGTAGAATTCACCAGTGAAGCCACCCGGACCTGGACTTTTCTTTGTTGGTAGATTTTTTTATTTCTGATTCAATCTTCTTAGTTGTTATTGGTCTGTTCAGATATTCTATCTCTTCATTATTCAGTCTTGGTAAGTTGCATGTTTCTGGGACTTTACCCACTTCTGGGTTATCCAATTTGTTGGCATATAATTGTTCATTGTTGTCTCTTGTGATCCTATGTATTTCTGTGGTATCAGTGTAATGTCTCCATTTTCATATCTAATTTTATTTATTTGAGTCTTTTTTCTTACATAGTCTAGCTAAAAGTTTGTTAATTTTGTTTATCTTTTCAAAAAACAGCTCTTAGTTTTGTTGATTTTTTTCTATTTGTTTTTCTGGTCCTTATTTCATTTATTTCTGCTCTGATCTTTGTTATATTCTTCCTGCTGCTAACTTTGGGCTTGGTTTGTTTTTCTTTTTCTAGTTCTTGAAGTATAAAGTTAGGTTTATTAATTTAAGATCTTTCTCTTTTCTTAATGTAGGCATTTATTACCACAAACTTCCCTCCTAGAACTGCTTTTGCTGCATCTCATAGGTTTTGGTATGTTGTATTTCCATTTTTGTTTGTCTCAAGATATTTTTTGATTTCCTTTTTGATTTCTTTTTTGACCTATTGGTTATTCAGGAGTATGTTGTTTAATTTCCACATATTTGTGAATTTCCTGGCTTTCCTCCTGTTATTGAATTCTAGTTTCTTCTTGTTGTGTTCAGAAAAGATGTTCAGTATGATTTCCATCTTTTAAAATTTGTTAAGACTTATTTTGTGGCCTAACATATGATCTATCCTGCAGAAAGTTCCTTGTGCATTTCAGAAGAATGTGTATTCTGTTGCTGTTGGATAGAACATTCTGTATGTGTCTGTTAGGTCCATTTGGTCTAAAGTGTAGTTCAAGTCCAGTATTTCCTTTTTGATTTTCTGTCTGGGTGATCTATCCATTGTTGAAAGTGAAATATTGGAGCCCCCTACTACTATTGCATTGCTGTTTATTTCTGCCTTCAGATATTTAATATTTGCTTAATATATTTAGGTGCTGTTGAGTGCATATATATTTACAATTGTTATATCCTCTTGATGAGTCGACCCCTCTTTCACTATGTGGTGAACTTTGTTTCTTGTAATGGTTTTTGACTTAAAGTCTATTTTGTCTGATGTAAGTATAGTTACCTCTGCTCTCTTCTGGTTTCCATTTGCATGGAGTATCTTTTTCCATCCCTTCACTTTCAGCCTATGTGTCTCCTTAAAACTGAAATGAATTTCGTGAAGGCAGCATATAGTTGGGTCCTATTTTTTTATCCAATCTGTAATTTGATACATTTACATGTAAATAATTATTGATAGATAATGACATATTACTTCATCTTGTTCATTGTTTTCTGGTTCTTTTTAAAAATTCCTTTATTCCTTTCTTCCTCTCTTGCTGTCTTACCTTATGATATGATGGTTTTCCCTAGTGATAATCTTTGATTTATTTCTCTTTATCTTTTGTGTATCTATGATACATTTTTGCCTTATGGTTACTGTGAGGCTTACGTAAAACATCTCATAGTTATAACCATCTATTTTCAGCTGATAACAACTTAACTTCAATCGCATACAAAAACTCTACCCTTTTACTCCCTCTTCCAACATTTCATGTTTTTGTTGTCACAGTTTACATCTCTTTATATTGTGTATCCATTAACAAATTATTGTACCTATAGTTATTTTTAATATTTTTATCTTTTAACCTTTATAGTAGATTAAGTATTTACACCAGTACAGTATTAGAGTATTCTGAGGTGCAGGCAGGCAGTGGAGAAGCCACAGAATCAGACTAAAGTGCAGGTGCTCACAGAGTGATAACAGCTCTGGGGTTCAGGGCGCTAGCTAGACTGCAGCAGTGGTGGCTCCAATATGTGAGATGGGGTGCATGCCAAGTAGCAACGAACTGGGGTCTAAAGCATAGGTGTGCTTGCAGCGACAGCAGCTTTGGGGTTCAGGGCACTGGATACCCTGCTGCAGTGTTGATTCCAATGTCAGACGTGGGTGCATGCAGAGAAGCCATGGGGAGGGAGTCTGGAGCATGAGTGTGCTCAGAGTGGCTGCAAAGATGGAGTTTGGAGTGGGTGAGTGGCCTCCAAGCTGGGATCTGAAGTGGAGGGGCACATCAAGCAGCTGTGCCTCTGGAGTCCAGAGTGTGCATGCGGTAGAGAGGCTGGCATCCCTGGTCTTGGGGTGATCCAACAGCCTCTCCTTCTGGGGGGGGCACAGAAGTGTCTCCCTCTCTGAGAAGTCCACAGTGGCTATGGCTATTTGTTACCTCAATGGTGAAAGCTACTGATATCCTCTGAGGAGCAGGCTGCTGGGGTCTGCCCCTGATGAGCACTATGGGGTCTTCTGCTGTGAAAGCTGCAGGGACTCCATGACTGTCACAGGGGCTGTTGAGGTCCTTTGCAGAGCAGGCCACTGGGGACCCTGATGGCACCACCATGTGGCTGATACTAATAGCCAGCCCTTCTTCTTTGCTACTAGCATCTCCAGATGTCTCAGCTAAGCCAATCTCCCTAGTGATCCTTTCTGTGCAGTTATTCTCCATTTTTTGCTCCACCATATTATTGTAGGTTCTTAACTGGACTCTTAAGCCCTCCCAGAGCTATTTTTGTTTATGGGTCCAATTGTTTTTTGTGAGTGAGGAAAGCTAGTATCTCCTACTCTGCCATCTTGCTGATGTCACTCTGGCTCCCATTATCCGTAATAAATTTTCTTATTTGATCACTCTTCCCTTTTTGTAACCAATCTCCCATCACTGCTTCTACCTTATTCCTGTGCACACACCCTCCTCATCTTGCTCAGGCTCTGACACTCTGTCAGATGCCCTTCTATGTGGATACTCCACTTTATCCTATTCAGGCTCTGTCATCACCATGATAGGTCATCCTCCCACATGGATGCCTTTCTTACTGTCCTCAGATTCCAACACTCTATGCCAAGCAGCCCCCATATATGGACACATTCCTCATAGCTGCTTGGACTCTGGCTCCCCTCACTGGTCTACAGATCCATGTAAATTATCCCTCTACCCAATATCAGCTGACATGAAATGTTAGGCCACCCTCTGTATGGATATCCCCCTCATTGTATTCAGTTTCCAGCTCCCTCCACCACCAAAGATGCCCTCCTCATTCCATGGGGTATAATACCCATTACTAGTATGACCTTGGATTGCCATGTGGACTCCTCCCCATGCCTGTGTTCCTCGCTAAGCAGCCCTCCTATGCCAATACCTTCCTTACCCTCTTGGGAACCACACCGCACTCTTGATATGGTAGCTCTCTCCCCACCAAGTGCCCATTGCACTGCCCAGCCTAATTACTTTCAGACTGAATTTTTCAGCAAATAAAGGGAAGAAAAAGGTGGGAAGAACATGAAGAAAATAAGTTTTCATTTAAAAAAAATAGAGACATACCATCTACAGAGGAAATTCTCAATCACTGACTAAAATCTGCTTCAATATTTTCACCCCAAACCTCAAGGAAACATGACCATAAAGAAAACAGAAAATGTTCATGAGAAAATGGATTAAAATATTGGAGCACAGGCTCAGGCCTTCCTCCCCCACTGCAAATTCGTAGGAATAACAGAAAGGAATACATTTATTTAAAAAATCTCTAATAGTACCTAAAAAATTAGGAAGATGATTTTAGTGGACAGAAATTATGTAGACTCTTTAAAGGACAAAAGACAGATGTGAAAAGACTGAAAGGAAATAAAGCTCTAAAGAAGGTCTCATACAAAAGTGGACAGTGGCCCTGCAGTCCCTCCAAACTTGGAGGCAGCTGGTCCGGGGATAGCATGTGCCATGGGCTACCACGGAGGCTGGTTGGAATATACTTATAGGAAGAACAGCCGACTCTCCACTTGAATCATGCAGTTGGCAAGAGAGAGCCTGTCTCCAGGGAGGAGATTTGACTGGCCTGGGAGTTACAGCAGGGCCTGGTGCCATGTGACACCCTTGCACACGAAGACTCCTGCCCAGGAGACCACCCACTGACATCTCACTCCAGCAGCCCACCCCACACCTCCTCTGCAATCTGTGAAGTCAGGGATATGGCACTCATCAACAGGCTAAGAGGAAATCTCAAAACAAAGATAAGCACCTAACCAAGAATCACCAAGCTTTGGAGGAAACCAACAGCATGAAAAACATCTCTAAACTGAACAAGCAGACATACAATGGCCAAGGGAAAGACTTTAGAAGACAACTTAAAGATGTAAAATTAATATTCTCAAAGAATGGGAGAAGAGCAATTAGCCATGAAAGAAGAACAAGCCATTATTAAAAAGAGCCACTGATGGATCCTAGAGAGGAGCAACATAGTTGTCAAAATTAAAACCCAATGGATGGAGGAGAGTGACGTCAGCATCATGGCGGAGTGAGATTCCCTCTTTGAATCTCTGCCCCCTACGACACAACGAAAACATCATTCACATTCCAACAGAGCTCAATCAAACACTACGAAGGACTTCTGAGAAACCCCTGCTGCCATACATCGGACGGTGGAGGCGCGGGAAGCCCAGGAGGACGGGAGGAGAGGTAGGAGGTTGTACTCCCCCTCCCCAATCGATCGGCAAAAACAGCGCGGTTCGCGGACAGAGGGGGGAGGGGCGGCCCACAGCGGGGAAAACTAGCGCCATCCAGGTGCTCTCACAGACTGTCGCGAGATCCCCACTGGGAAGCGACGACGGACTGCTTAGGGGGTGTAGCAAACACCCTAAGAGAGCCAGAAAGGAAACCCCCGGGTCAAGCAGGAGAAAGAGAGGACCCCTCCCCCCACACACCCGGCGTTTCAGCATAATCCCTCCGGGGGCTGCAGCCGCCTCAGAGCAAACCGCTCGCGATCTCCATCTAGTGGCAGCAGGGGGAAACTGCAGGACTAACTTTAATCATGAGGGGTAAAAATAAAGCCGTCCCCGTCGGATCCTTGCGAAAATATGTCAGGGCTACAGACCAAAAGGAAAATGACAAACACCCAGAAACCAACCCTGAAGGCACAGAATTTGATAACCTGAATGAGAGAGAATTCAAAATAGCTATCATAAACAAGCTCAACGAAATACAAGAGAACACACAGAAACAAATCAACGAATTCAGGGATTATGTCACAAAAGAGATTGAAACCCTAAAGAAAAGCCAATCAGAATTATTAGAGATGAAAAACAAAATCAACGAGATAGTGGAAAAAATGGAGTCTTTAAAGAGCAGAACTGACAATATGGAGGAACGAATTAGCACTATTGAGGATAGCCATGCAGAAATGCTCCTGGTAGAGGAGGAGAGAGAGCTAAGACTAAAAAGAAATGAAGAAATTCTTCGAGAAATATCAGACTCAATGAGGAAAAGCAACATAAGGATAATAGGTATTCCAGAAGGAGAAGAAAGAGAAAAAGGAGCAGAGAGTTTGTTCAAAGAAATAATAGCTGAGAACTTCCCCAACCTAGGGAACGAGAGGGAAATAACAGTGAATGAAATCAATAGATCACCTAAATATATAAACAGGAATAAAAAATCATCTCGCCACATAGTAGCAAACTTGAAGAATACCCGTGACAAGGAAATAATATTGAAGGCAGCTAAACAAAAAAACAAAATAACATACAAAGGAAACCCCATCAGGCTCTCAGCTGATTTCTCGACAGAAACTCTACAGGCTAGGAGAGACTGGAATGATATATTCAAAATCATGAAAGACAAAAACCTTCAGCCGAGAATACTTTATCCAGCAAAAATATCCTTCAAATATGATGGAGAAATAATAACTCTCCCTGATAAACAAGAGCTAAGAGAGTTCGTCACCACAAGACCCCCACTACAAGAAATGCTCAAGAAGGCCCTTAGGCCTGAAAAAAAACAAATGAGAAAGGGGATACAAAGATTTCAACAAGGAGAAAAGCAAGGAGACTAAACCAGAACAAAATACAGTTGGAAAACATCAAAAATTAATTCAAGCTCATCACTGGAAACATACATTCATGACACAAGATGGAATAAAGAGATAACAAATAAGGAGGGGAAGAGGTAAGGGATTGAACTGACCCAGCCTCAGGAAAAAGGAGGCATCTGAAAATGTACTTTCTTATCCAGGAGATCGCTTATATAAACCGCACGGTAACCACTAAACAAACAACCAGAAGAGAACCACACATGACAAATAAAGAGAAAACCAAGAGAATGCGCATGCAGAAATACCAAATTGAATTTGCAGTCCAAAACACAAGGGACAAGAAACAAAGGAAATGCAAAAGAACCAGAAGATGAACAATAAAATAGCAACATTAAACCCTCATATATCAATAATCACTCTAAATGTAAATGGATTGAATTCTCCAATCAAAAGACACAGAGTGGCAGGATGGATTAAAAACCAAGATCCAACAATCTGCTGCCTCCAGGAAACACATCTCAGCTCTAAAGACAAACACAGACTCAAAATAAAAGGATGGAAAACAATACTCCAAGCTAATGGCAAACAAAAGAAAGCAGGAGTAGCCATACTTATATCAGACAAAGTAGACTTCAAGATAAAAAAGGTAATGAGAGACAAAGAAGGGCAATATATAATGATAAAAGGGACACTTCACCAAGAAGACATAACACTTATAAATATCTATGCACCCAACACAGGAGCACCAAAGTACATAAAACAACTGCTACAAAACCTTAAAGGAGATATTAACAATAACACAATAATAGTAGGGGATCTTAACACCCCCCTTACATCAATGGATAGATCATCCAGACAAAAAGTCAATAAGGAAATAATGGACTTAAATGAAAAACTAGACGCAATGGACTTAATAGATATATACAGAGCACTCCACCCAAAAAAAAGCAGAGTACACATTCTCCTCAAGTGCACATGGAACATTCTCAAGGATAGACCATATATTAGGAAACAAGGCAAACCTCTATAAATTTAAGAAGATTGAAATCATTACAAGCATCTTTTCTGATCATAAGGCTGTGAAACTAGAAATCAACTGCAAGGAAAAAACTAGGAAAGGGACAAAGATGTGGAGACTAAACAACATGCTACTGAACAACCAATGGGTCGTTGATGAAATTAAAGGAGAAATCAAAAGCTATCTGGAGACAAATGAAAAGGAAAATACACCATACCAACTCACATGGGATGCAGCAAAAGCAGTCCTGAGAGGGAAATTCATAGCAATACAAGCTCACCTTAACAAACAAGAAAAATCCCAAATAAATAACCTTAAATTGCACCTAACAGAGTTGGAAAAAGAAGAACAGACAAAGCCCCGAATCAGCAGAAGGAGGGAAATAATAAAAATCAGAGCAGAAATAAATGAAATTGAAACCAAAAAAACAGTAGAAAGGATCAATGAAACAAAGAGCTGGTTCTTTGAGAAGATAAATAAAATGGACAAACCCTTAGCCAGACTCACTAAGAAAAAAAGGGAGAAGACTCAAATAAATAAAATTAGAAATGAAAGAGGAGAAATTACAACAGATACCACAGAAATACAAGGGATTATTAGGGAATACTATGAAAAACTTTACGCCAACAAATTGGACAACCTAGAGGAAATGGACAAATTCTTGGACGCGTACAACCTCCCAAAACTGAATCAAGAAGAAATAGAGAATCTGAACAGACCAATCACAAGTAAAGAGATTGAAACAGTAATCAAAAACCTCCCAAAAAATAAAAGCCCAGGACCAGATGGCTTCCCTGGAGAATTTTATCAAACGTTCAAAGAAGATTTAGCACCTATCCTTCTCAAACTATTCCAAAAAATAGAGGAAGATGGAATACTTCCCAACACATTCTATGAGGCCGACATCATGCTGATACCAAAGCCAGACAAGGACAATACAAGGAAGGAAAACTACAGGCCAATATCGCTGATGAACATAGACGCAAAAATCCTCAACAAAATATTGGCAAACCAAATACAGCAATACATCAAAAAGATCATACACCACGATCAAGTGGGATTTATACCAGGGACACAGGGATGGTTCAACATCCGCAAATCAATCAACGTGATACACCACATTAACAAAATGAAGAATAAAAACCACATGATCATCTCAATAGATGCAGAGAAGGCATTTGACAAGATCCAGCATCCATTTATGATAAAAACTCTCAACAAAATGGGTATACAAGGAAAGTACCTCAACATAATAAGGGCCATATATGACAAACCTACAGCAAACATCCTACTCAATGGGGAAAAACTGAAAGCCATTCCTTTGAGGACAGGAACAAGACAAGGGTGCCCACTCTCACCGCTCTTATTCAACATAGTACTGGAAGTGCTGGCCAGAGCAATTAGGCAAGAAAAAGGAATAAAAGGACTCCAAATAGGCAATGAAGAAGTGAAACTCTCACTATTTGCAGACGACATGATCCTATACATAGAAAACCCCAAAAATTCCATCGGAAAGCTACTAGAAACAATCAACAACTACAGTAAAGTGGCAGGGTATAAAATCAACCTACAAAAATCAATTGCATTTCTATACACTAATGATGAACCAACAGAAAGAGAACTCAAAAAGACAATCCCATTTACAATTGCAACAAAGAGAATAAAATATCTGGGAATAAATTTAACCAAGGAGGTCAAAGACCTATACAATGAAAACTATAAGACACTATTGAAAGAAATCGAGGAGGACATAAAGAAATGGAAAAATATTCCATGCACATGGATTGGAAGAATAAATATAGTTAAAATGTCCATTCTACCTAAAGCAATCTACAGATTCAATGCAATCCCCATCAGAATCCCAATGTCATTCTTCACGGTAATAGAACAAAAACTACTGAAATTCGTATGGGGCAACAAAAGAGCCCGAATAGCTAAAGCAATTCTGAAAAAAAAGAACAAAGCTGGAGGCATCACAATCCCTGATTTCAAAATATACTATAAAGCTACAGTAATCAAAACAGCATGGTACTGGTACAAGAATAGACACACAGATCAATGGAACAGAATTGAAAGCCCAGAAATAAAACCACACACCTATGGACAGCTAATCTTCGACAAAGGAGCAAAGAACATACAATGGAGAGAGGGAAGTCTCTTCAATAAATGGTGCTGGGAAAATTGGACAGCAACATGCAAAAGAATGAAAGTAGACCATCTCCTATCGCCATATACAAAAATCGATTCAAAATGGATCAAAGACCTGAAAGTGAGACCTGAAACTAGAAAACTCCTGGAAGAAAATATAGGCAGTACACTAATTGCGATTGGACATAAAGGGATCCTTTCAGATTCCATGTCTACCCAGACAAGGGAAACAAGAGAAAAAATAAACAAGTGGGACCTCATCAGACTAAAGAGCTTCTACAAGGCAAATGAAACCAGGATCAAAATGAATAAACAACCCACCAGCTGGGAGAAAATATTTGCAAATCGTTTGTCTGACAAGGGATTAATCTCAGTAATATACAAAGATCTCATACAACTGAGCAACAAAAAAACAAACAACCCGATCAAAAAATGGGCAGAGGAGATGAACAGACATTTTTCCAAGGAAGAGATACAGATGGCCAATAGACACATGAAAAGATGTTCAACATCACTAATCATCAGGGAAATGCAAATCAAAACTACACTGAGATATCACCTTACACCGGTTAGAATGGCTATAATCACCAACACAAAAAACAACAAATGCTGGAGAGGTTGTGGAGAAACGGGGACCCTCATTCACTGCTGGTGGGAATGCAAACTGGTGCAGCCTCTATGGAAAACACTATGGAGAGTTCTCAAAAAATTAAAAATAGACATACCGTATGATCCAGCAATACCACTCTTGGGCATCTACCCAATGGACATGAAATCAACCATCACAAGAGGCGTATGCACCCCTATGTTCATTGCAGCATTATTCACTATAGCCAAGAAGTGGAAGCAACCCAAGTGTCCCTCAACTGAAGATTGGTTCAAGAAGATGTGGTATATACATACAATGGAATACTACTCAGCCATAAGAAAAGACACAATTGTCCCATTTGCAACAACATGGAGGGACCTAGAGGGTATTATGTTAAGTGAAATAAGCCAGAGAGAGAAGGACAGACACTGCATGAACTCACTCATATATGGAATATAAGTGAACACACGGACAGAGAGAACTGATTGGTGGTTACCAAGGGGAAGGGGGGTGGGGGGGCACAAGGGGTGAAGGGTTACATCCACAAGGTGATGGACAAACAAAAATGTACAACTAAAACCCCACAGTGTTATAAACTAAGACATCAATAAAAAATAAATTAATTAATTAATTTAAAAACCCAATGGATGGAATAAAGAGCAGAATAAACATAACTAAAGTGAAAATTAGTTGGCAGGATGTTTGATATTGAAGAATTCTCCCCTAAACACAGCACAAAAGGGCAGCGAAATGGAAGATCCAGAAGTTCCAGCATTGGTTATATGTGTGCTCCTGAAAAAGGAAGTATAGAGAATGGAGGGAAGCAACATACAAAGCGTTGATGAGAGAATTTCTAATCATTGATGAGAGTTTTTAAAGAGATTCTTTAGAAAGAATCACTTTTAATGCAGTTGACTAACTGCATCAAGATGATTGAAAACAGATAGAACCCAAAACGTGTTGTAGCACAATCTCAACAGATGAAGATAAATATTTAAAGGGAAAATAAAACCTATTAAGGAGTTTATCTACCAAGGAGTGAGTCAAATTGACATCAGCTAACTCAGCAGCAACACTGGGTGCAAGAAGAGAGTGGAAAAACATTCCCAAATTTCTGAAGAAATAACTTTTTAAGCACAGAATTATATACTCTTTCAATATGTTATTCAAGTGTAATGGCAAGTGAAAGATCATTTCATATATGCAAAGACCCAGAAAGTTTACTATATTGACCAGAAATATTTACTGGGCAATAAACTCCATCACAGTGAAAAACTAACAGGGGAATGACACAAGAAGCAGTGGTGAGCAGAGAAACCAGTAAAATTTATTCTTAAGTCTAAACAAGATTTGAGTGTAAAAATTTTCACATCAGTTTATAACTAATATTCAAGATGATAACGTGAGATCATTGGGGGAGTGGGTGGAGGAAAAGGAACTGGGCTAAAATTTGCCTGATTTAGGAGGAAATGATAGATTTGCTCTAGATGTTAATAGCAAATTATAAAATAAAATAAATGTTAATTGGATTGAAAAATAAAAAGATATAACTTTTATATCAACTAGAAACTGTATTTGGTTGCTATAATAGAAACTTAACAGTGGCTCAAACAAATTAGAGGATTATTTTTATCTCATGTAGAAAAAGCCTAGATGTGGGCAGTCCCTGGCTGGTATCCAGACTTCTTCTATCACCCTACTTTCCTATGCTCATGATTGGATCCTTGTCTTCATACTCTCAATATGACTACCAGAGTGCCAGCCATCATTTGTACATTTCAGGAAAGAAGAGGGATAAAGGCAAAGGACAAGAAGGCCATCCTACCTTGAGGCAGCCTCTTTACAAGCTTTCCCAGAAAACCTATCCAGTGACTTCTCCTGACATTTCATTGGCCAGTGAGTGCCACATGACCATCCCTAGCTGCAAGGGAGCCTGATGAAGGACTTCTTTTTTGTTCCCCCTCTGTAGTCTGGACATATTCGTACCCCAAATTATTATGGTTCTATTAGTTAAGAAAAAGGATACTGGCAAGGCAGCTAGCAGTCTCTTGTCTCAACTTCTAAAATAGTAAAAGGAATAAAATTCCAAAGAAAACTAAATCAATCCAACAAAGATAGGGAGAAATGAAAGAAAAAGATGATAGATGGAAACCATGAAACAATGTGGCAATAAGTCCAATCATATTAGAAATCATAATAAATGTGAATTTGCAGTATCCATCTATTAAAGATACAGAGACTTTGCTGGATCAAAACAGACTCACCTGTATTTTATTAACAAAAGGAGATGAGAAGTTGAAAATAAAGCAGTGGATAAAAATACAGCAGGAGAGAGACTCCCACTTCTGATAACTGTGTGCTAAGTAATTAAGGTTAATTCTTTTGCTGAGAATAACTGTAAAAGCTGATCAAAATATTTTTTTAAATTTCTGCTTGGAGGAATTGAAAAGTAGCAATATATAAAAAAGCTCTGGGCCATGACCTAAACTAAGAAAGAAATCCAGACATGCAAGCCTGGCATTAGGGGATTGACCAACACCTTCATCTTCAAACAGATACTTCCTGTGCCTTTCCTGTCCCATGCATTGCACTCACCACTTCCCCCGTCTTCCGACTTACCCCTGTCTTCCCCACTGCCATCATCCCATTAACTTCACACTGACGCCCCCCAGCCTTGAAGTGGCCTCCTCGCCTTCTCTACGTCTCCCCTATAGCTCCAAACTGGCCTCCCCCATACTCACTCTCCACACTCCAAATGTGCTCCTCAGTGACCCCAGGGGCTGTGAATCTGAGAGGGAATCAGGTCCTCACAATAACCCCCAGGCCTTAGCCAGGGACCTTCTGCTCGGCATTGACCTTATGGCTCCAGTGGGGTCCTCAGAGGCCAAGAGCAGGCATAGATGGGGCCCTGCTTGTGCAGTGGCTGACCCTCACCCATCTCCTGACTGTGACCTTGAGGCCCTCAGTAAAAGAGGAAGACAGGAGAATGCTTGAGGCCACTTGAGCCTGAGATGGGGGCCCTGGCTGCTCCTGGGGGCTTCATGGGTTTTCTGGCCAGCGTGGGTCCCAAGAGGCTGATGACTGAGTACCTGGCAGATGGGCCAGACACAGGGGATGGTCCAGACATAGGGAACTCAGTCACAGTGAGGGAGTTTACTCTGACCCCCCAATTCCACTATCTTCATCAAAGATGATTATTGCTAAATATTTATTTATTTATTTAATTTTTTTTTGCCTAATTTTTTTAGGAAGATTGACCCTGCACCATCTGTTGCCACTCTTCCTTTTTCTTTTTTCTCCCCAAAGCCCCAGTACATAATTGTATATCATAGTTGTAGAGTTGTAGCTCTTCTATATGGGACGCTGCCTCAGCATGGCTGGATGAGCAGTGAGTAGGTCCATGCCCAGGACCCGAACAGGTCAACCCCGGGCCAAGGAAGCAGAATGCGCGAACTTAACCACTGCGCCACGGGGCTGGCCCCTATTGTTAAATTTTTATAGTATGTATCTCCCTAATCCTCTCCTTTTTAAAGTAATGCCTTTATAACACATACATACAAATATATACCTAGAGACAGACCACATTGTTCTTCAATTAAATTTGTTTTACTTATACCGTCCATGTCAGTACACAGAGAACAAACTCATTCTTTGTGATTTTATTAAGTGCTTCTTTTTTTTTCAGAAATACTTTTTATTTTTTTGTGGGGAAGACCAGCCCTGAGCTAACATCTGTTGCCAATCCTCCCCTTTTTGCTGAGGAAGACTGGCGCTGGGCTAACATCCATGCCCATCTTCCTCCACTTTATATGGGACGCCGCCACGGCATGGCTGACAGGCAGTGCGTCGGCAGGCGCCCGGGATCCGAACTCGCAAACCCCGGGCTGCCAAGCGCGAACTAAACCACTGAGCCGCCGGGTGCCCCCTAAGTGCTTCTTAATAGATGAGTTAGATGAGTTTTCACAATTCTATATTCCCCAGTAACCACCACCCAAAACAAGATACAGCACATTTCTCTTTGTTTCTTTGTGCTGTTTGCAGGCAATACCTCTTATACCCCTACACTAGATATAAATTCTATTCTGAATTATTTTACCTACAGTTTAGTTTTGCCTGTTTTAGAATTTTGCATAAATGAAATCATCTTGTAACTACTCTTTTATGTCTGGCTTCTTTCATATAGCATAATGTTTTTGAGATTAATCTATATTATTGTGTGCATCAATATTATTGCTACATACTATTTCATCATATGAATATACCACAATTTCTTTGTCTAGTCACCTGTTGGTGGACTTTGAGTTGTTTCCAATTTTGACCTGTGTGAATAAAGGTGCTATGAACATTCATGCACAAATCTTTTGTAGACATATGTTTTCATTTTTCTTGTATAAATATCTAGGAATAGAACTGCTGAGTTATAGGGTGGATATATGCTTAACTTTATTAAAAACTGCTAAACCAGTTTCCAGAGTGCTTCTACCGTTTCATACCTAACAACCAGCGGTGTATAAGAGATCCACCTGTTGTATACCCTTGCCAATATTTGGTGTTGTCAGTGTTTTTTATTTTAGCCATTCTCTAGTGTGTCTAGGGGTATCTCATTGTGATTGTAATTTTTATTTCCCCCATGACTAATGACGTTGAGCATCTTTTCCTGTGATTATTAGCCATTCATAAATCTCTTTTTGTGAAACTTATTTAAGAATTTTGCTAATTCTTTCTAATAATTATTTGGTTCCATTGTTTGATTGAACAGAAATCCATGTAATTGAATTCCCTATTGATGAAGGCTTAAATTGTCTTAAATTTATGTTTTTATCAGCCATTCTGAAATGACTAAATTTACACACTTTTGTGCCAATGGGCCAGTATTTCCAGTGTCCTGTCTTGCTAGCCAAATTTGGGGCATTTATAGCAGGAAGGAATGGACAGGACTTCTACATTTTCACCAAAAAGGGCTCAACTGTTGGGAACCATCCTGATGCCTGAGTCATAGGTGCCCTTATGACATCATAGCTCTCTCCCTTTTCCTGCCAGAGCTGTGGCTGAAGGAGTACAGACCTGAGAGCAATGGAACTATCATGCTCCTAACTATGGGAAATTTAGGGAATTGCAGACCTGAGGGGATTTGAACCATCTATTTCCAAGTCATGGGAATTCGATGTTGTGTAAGACAGAGCCAGTCCACCCAAAGTTGCAGGCAGGGGAAGGTGGATTTCCATATTAACTCAGGAAGCGAGTCGTAATCTAGGGTCTCTGGGCAAGCCAGGAGGTTGAGTATGTGGTGGACTTGGCACAGAGTAGTACAGAGAACAACCTACCCACATACTTCCCCTCTAAACTCTAATTACAGAAGGACGGCCAGTTTTGTGAAATCGTAATAGAAGATGTTGATGAAACCACATTGCTGAAAGAGAAAGAGAAGGAAAAAGAGAAAAAGAAACAAAAATCTCCACCTCCATCACCTCCACCAAAGGTAGGTTGATGGAGGCCCTCAAAGTTGAGGGTGACACCAACCAGCAACATCTCTGACCCTCGTCACCCTGGAGTGATGGGTTGTCTTCTCTGTGTCACATAGCGTGGGATGATCATCAATTTTTCATCCAAACCAGGATACATTTGTGAGTGAAACATAGTGCTATGAATTATTACTCAGGAACAATAATCATAAACCAAGAACGTCCCAAGCCAGCCAGAATGAATGGCTGCCCTATCCAGAGCTGGAATGATAGGGATTGACTCATCCCTGGCTCTCCTCTTTTCCTAGTTCCTGGTCTGGGAAAGGTGGGTGACGGAGACATGGAGACTTGGGTGTAAGGAGGAGAAACCTGAAAAGTGGGACTCTCAGACCATGCAAAGTTAGGGAGTGGAGTGGAGAGGGCTGTGTTTAGGGAATGCATGGCCAAGTACAGGGAAACCCAAGTCTAGAATTGTGTGGGAGTGTGTGTGCACAATGCATGCATATATGTGTGCTAACTGAAGTTTAAGTTGCGAGAACCAAAAGAAGTGAAAGGGAGAAATAAGTGAGAAAGACTCCAAACTGTCTGGAGCAGGGAAACTTCTAATATTATGACTCGACAGAGGGAGATAGCAAGTTGTGGATAGGAGCTAAAGTCAGGCATGAAAGGAGAGCAAAGGATACAACTTCTCCAGCCCGTGGGTGGGAGTTGAAGGGAAAGGATATGCATCCCAGGTAGGTGGTCAGGCCCAGGTGGAACATGATAATCCTTTGACACTTAGATCATGGTGTTCTTGTTCTAGACTGGCCAACCAGGTCCACATAACCAGGTGATAGCTAGGGCAGCTGTCTCCCATGTTGCAGATGAGGAGCTGACACTCAGAGAGCAGCATGATCCACGTCCATTAACAAAAGAGTGGCAGAGACAGGACACTTACTGGTCTGCTGCCTCCAGTCAATGCCCCTACCCAGTGCTCCTGAATTTCTGAAGAAAGGTCCGTGTTGATAATGGATCAGGACCCCTACCTAGCACACCCTGGGGCTGAGATGGATGGGGAACATTTCCTGAGTGTCCCTTCTTTTTCCTAGAAACCCCGCCCCCCAGAGATAAAGAAGCCACCCACCAATGAGCTGATAGCCATAAAGATCCAGGCCTGGTGGCGGGGCATCCTGGTGCGCCGGACACTGCTGCATGCAGCGCTCAGAGCTTCCATCATTCAACGGTGGTGGAAGCTGACGCTGGCGAAACTGCTGGAAAAGAGGCGGCGGGCGGCCCTAGTACTCCACGCGCTGCAAGAATGGGCAGCGGTCAAGCTGCAGTCCTGGGTCCGCATGTGGCGCATCCACCTTCGTTACTGCCGTTTGCTCCACGCTGTCCGCATCATCCAGGTTTACTGGCGCTGCCATAGTTGCCACACTCGTGGCTTTTTCCGTGGCAGCTATGAACTCACAGCAAGCCAGCTGGGACTTGAGCTTGAGATCTGTCTAGGATCACAGATTTGTCGTATTACAGACTGCATCCCCTTCCCAATAAAGAACTGATCAGGTCTGCTCCAAATCTGTGCCAGCGTGATCTCAGTCAGACAAGCTCCAGGAGGTCCTTGTCTCAGCGAAGGGTCAGGGAAAAGGATGGCAGATACTGGGCATCTCACAGGTCAGCTCTGAAGAAGCCAGAGGGGTTGTCTGGGGTCCCAGGTGGAGGATTCTGAGAGCCCCATGCTGAATGAACAGGGCCTGTGATTGATTAGCAATGTCTGCCCTGGGCAGGAGAGTTGGGATTGTAGGGCAGCCAAGTCAGCCAGCTCCAGGGAGGCTCCTTCACAGTGTGGTCTATGTAAATGGTGCCACCTGTAGTTGTGGAACATGGAAGCCTGTGTCATCTGATGCTCTTAATCCTTCAGCGTCTTCCCATTAAATCAGAACAATTCCAAAAGTCCTCCCTGTGGTCTATGTACGTCCGAATGGTCTGGTCCTGGCCATCTCATCCTGCCAGTCCTCCCTGACTGCTCTGCTATTATCAAACATCCTAGGCACACTCCCATCTCAGCACTTTGCACTGGCTGCCTCCTCTCCTTGGATTCTTTTCTTGCAGATGGAGCTCTCACTACATTCAGGTTTGTCTCTGCTCCATGCTCCCTCCTCAGGGAGACCTTCTTTGACCATCTTATTGAAATAGCTTTCCCTCCCTGCTACTGTGTGCTCTAGCTCCTGACTCTGGTTTGCTGTTTTCAAAGTCCTCATCACTGCCAGGTTATCTTACCTCAAGTTCTATTTTCTGTTCCCCTTACTGGAGGGTGAGCTCCAGGAGAGCAGGGACTCTGGGTTCAGTGCTGTGTTCCCAGAACCTAGAACAGTAGGTTCTCTCTCTTTCTTTCAATATGTTATTGTATATATTTTTTATTTTCTGTGCATTGTGGTGTCTTGACATCTTAAAAACAAAAATTCCTTTCTGCCTTGGGAGAGGCTGCCCCTCTCAAGGCCAGCCAATTCTTGGTCTTAGTCCTGGATCAAAGGACTCAGCCTGGAGCATGCCTTTGATATGCAAACTAACCAATCTGGAGCCATACCTCCTCCCTCTGGCCTGTACAGCTCAGGAGGCAATCTTCCTCTGCCTTAATCATCCCAGGGCCAGGTGCCAGGTGTCTGGGGACCACCCCTATGGAAAGAGCCCACCGAAATTACTCAAACTAGCCAGTCCTAAACTGTGCACCTTGCCCTGCCTTGCCTTTCCCACTCCAATAAAGGCCATGGCAAAAGCTCTTTTCTTGCTCTTGTCTTCTGCGACCTGACCAAAACCTGATGCTTCCCCTGTGACCCTGTGTGACGTGGTGACCTCCTGTCTAGGAGCTGTGAGTATAGTAAACTTTGTCTTTTTGTGCCTCTCCTATTCTTTTGTGGCCGCACCTGACTGACCATCACATAAAAGAACACAAAACATATGTATAATAAGTGAAATTCACATAACCATGTTTAGATTAACCACACGCTAGTAACGTTTAACGTAAGATTAACAATTCAGTGGCATTTAGTACATTCACAGTATGGGTCATCTATATCAAGTTCCAAAACATTTATATCATCCTAAAAGAAAACCCCGTATCCATTACCCAATCAGGCCCCAATACCTCCTCCTCCAGCCACTGGCAACCACTAAACTGCATTCCCTCTCCATGGATTTACCTAGTGTGCATTTTGCATATCAATGCAATTATACAATATTTTGTGTCTGGTTTCTTTCACTTAACATGCTGTTTTCAAGGTTCATCCACATGGTAGCATGCATCAGTACTTCACTGCTCTTTATACCTAATATCTCCTTGTATGGCAACACCACCTTTTGTTTATCCACTCATCTGTTGATAGACATTTCATTGTTGGCACCTTTTGGCTATTGTGAATAATGCAGTTATGAATATTCAACAGTTACACCAATTTACATTCCCACCAGCAATGTACAAGTGTTCCAATTTTTCCACATCCTGACTGACACTTATTTCCACTTTATAAAAATTCTAGCCATGCTAGTGGGTGTGAAGTGGTATCTCACTGTGGTTTGACTTGCATTTCCCTCAAGACAAGTGATGTTGGGCATCTTTATATACTTGGTAGTCATGTGTATACCTTCTTTGGAGAAAAGTCTATTCATTTTTAAAAAAACTTTTAAAATTGAGTTGTGGTTCTCTTTTTGTTGTTTCAAGGGATATTTATGTAATGAATAAATACACGATTCTATCCAGGTCTTAGATTTGTGGCTTCACCACGGTTCAAATCCTACTGCCTAGAAAGAACTGTCTCACTATCCCTGAATGAATATCCCAGACAACCATCCTAGATAACCCCATACCCAAGAGACATGTTGTTCTCAGCCTCTTTGAATTATTATTTCTCTATGGAAATGTCTTTGTGTGGGCGTGCGTGTGCACACTGTGTCTATGTCTGAGTGTGTATACTGGGTAGTGGAAGGAGGATCTATTTGTCTCGCCATTTCATCTGTGCAGACTGCTCTCTATCTCTCTTGGTCTTTATCTCTGACTCTCTGTCTCTGTCTCTAATTTCTCATAATTTTGTCTTTGACTATATCTATAATTATCTCTTTGTGTTCCTCAGTGTCTTTCTCCTCTGTCTACATATGTTATAATGTCATGTCTCCTTGTATCTGTTTCTCTGACTCACTGGGTTTTCTGGATCTATAAATTGCTGGTAGAGATCATTAATATTTAACCTGCTAATGCTCAGGCATAGTTCTGCTCTTTAAAGCCCTGATTACCCCTTATCCATAATAGCTCGACAAAGAAGGGATGGAGTAGCTGGGGGAAGGCACCTACGTGGTTTCTCCTGGATAGTGAAGGCACTTACTTAACCCAGGCTCAGCCTAGGATGTGCAAGTGCTTAGAGGAATATCAGAATACTTTATACATATGGCTACCATGATTGGTTCAGGGATGAGCACATGACACAAGCTAGGCCAAGGAGACTCAGTTCTGGTGCTGTGTTGGAACTACTTGGATGGCTAACTATAAGGATTATGAAACCAGAACTGCTGGCGGACACCACATGGAAATAGCTTGCTGAGCATGGAGCCAACACAGAAAAAAGTAGAGCCAAAAGATGGAAAGAGAGAGACTAAGTCCTAAGGATTCCCTTGGGCCTCTGGATCCAGCCATGCTTGAAGCTACCACCAGCTACACTGTGGGAATTCTTAGTTTTGAGAGTTAACAAACCCCATTTTCACTTATGTCAGTTTCCTAAGATAGACAGCAAAAGAGTAGGAGACTTTAACAAATTAATAAACACCTAAAAGAGATTGAATTTTATGTGAGCTGCTTTTCAGGAAATGATTTTCAAAAATGAATTTTTGAATTAGAAACCCAGCAGAAAGTGTGCCTAGGGAATTCTTGACAATAAATACGCAAGTACCTCTCATTTAATGCACCCAGAAGACCAGAACATTCTTGTAGTGCTGGATAGTGTGGTGAAAAGGGAAAGCGCTATGGATTAATGAGTAAATCAGCTAATCATCTAGAATCAGAATGGCTAAGTGTGAATCTAATCATGGATTGGTCATCTATCGGCCAATGTGGAGTTTTATAATTTGCCTCCAACAAGTCAGCAGGAAGGAGATATGGGCAACCATCAGCCATTCGTGAAACAGCTGCATCAGGAAGAGATGAACTGGTCAGTCCTTCTCTTGCCCTCTGTGGCACTTGTACAAAGCATATGTGTGGCAGCCTTCACTTCCGGGAGAATCTCTGAGCTCTGTCTCCTAAAGAAAGTGGGCAATCTTTCCAAGGAGAGATCCTACTCTGGGCATTAGAACTAACAGAGAAATAGTTAGAGCAAAGCATTTCAAACTTTAGCATACATCACAATCATGTGGAGGGCTGATTAACGCAGATTGCTGGGCCCCATCCAGAATTTCTGATTTGGTACACCAGGGTCCCAAGAATGTGTATTTCTAACAAGTTTGCAGGTGATGCTGTGGCTACCATTCTAGGGAATCCTACAGAGTTAGATAAACCCACATTTCTTCCCCTTCCAAGGAAGGAAAAACCCAGTTTCTCCTTCCTATGAGTTTTTCTCCCAGGTGTCTCCATTACTACCCATACAAGACACTTCACTTCTGATACTTCTGCAAAACTCCATTTTCAGCCCTTTTTCCTTCTCAAGAGAATGGAGGGTGGGCCTGAAAATTCCCGGGTTCTAATATGGATTTGTCTTTCTGGTGACCAGTCCTCTTCCAAGATCCATCTAGTAGCTCACCCAGAGTTACCTCACTATAACAAAAGATACTCCAGAGGATTACAAGATTTCAGGAGCCCTGTGTCAGGATCTGGAATTAAAGACCAAATATTACAACAAAAGATGCTCCTAGTGCTTTTATCACATAGGAAGTTACAAGGGTTTCAGGAGCTCTGTGCCAGGAATGGGGGCAGAGACCAATATACATATTTTGTTATCTCACAAGTCTGGATTATCTTGGTGTAAGAAATAAGTAAGGAAAAAACATGAAGGGGACATGTCAGAAGGACACAGAAGCCAGCCTGAAGAACTCCCAGTGGCCAAATCTAGGGAAAATTGAGCACCAAAATTATTATGATAATAGAAGATTAAAACCCATTGAACTAAATACAAACACCTCAGTCCATACTGATATAAGTTAATAAATGAAAAATTAATGTGGAGAAGAGAAACCTCTTCCTTACAGTAGAAAACTAACTAACAAATGTAGAAAAGTGTTGGTATTAGAAAGTCACTGCTTGGAAACCACCATAGTAATAAATAACTCAGGCAAGAAACATTAAGAAGTGCTAATGTAGTAGTAGTAGTGGGTTAAGGGATGGGATTTTGCATGGTCCAAAATCATCTCCTTATAAAAATATTTGTTAATTACAAAGAGAAAAACTACTTCACAGTAATGTGGAAGACAATACGTTGATCAATTGATTAAAGTTAACATCATTACTAGTGGGACGAATAGACAGTATGTGCCACCTAACAGTTTGTAATGAAAAGAACACAGCATCTGTTACTTTCCATCCAAAAATATGTAAGCAAAGTCTAATCACGAGAAAACATCAGACAAACCCAAACTGAGAGACACTGTGCAAAATGATTGACCTATAAACTTCAAAAATATCAAGATCATAGGGGCCAGCCCAGTGGCATAGTAGTTAAGTTCACGTCTCTGTCTCTGGCGGCCTGGGGTTCACAGGTTCAGATCCCGGGCATGGACCAACACACCACTTGCCGAGCCATGCTGTGGCTGTGTCCCATATAAACTAGAGGAAGATGGGCACAGATAGTAGCCCAGAGCCAATCCTCCTCAGCAAAAAGAGGAGAATTGTCAATGGATGTTAGCTCAGGGCTAATCTTCCTCACACACACACACAGACACACACACACACACACACACACAAATATCAACATCATAAAAATAAAGAAAAGACTAGGCCTTCAAGATTCGAGGACTCTAAATAGACATGATAACTGCATGTAGTATGTGATCCTGGATTGAATTATTTGCTATGAAGGATGTTACTTGGACAGTTGGTGAAGTGCACATCTCTGGGGGAAGGTTATGCAAGAGTCCTTTCAATATATCTATAAGTTTTAAATTATTTCCAAATAAATAATTTTTGAAACTTGAAAGATTAAGGTGAGGATCTACAGCCCCTAGAATGGTACCTGGCTCAGTGTGGGTGCCAATCTATGTACGGTTGAAAGAATTTCCCATAAAAGACCTTTACAAGTAAGGGGATGTCAGCAAAAATTGTGGAGTAAGGACCTCCAAAAATTCACTGCTCCATAAAAGCAACCAAAAAACTGGTAAATATTATCAAAATCAACTTTTTTTAGAACTCTGGAAATTAACCAAAGACTTACAGCAACTCAAGAAGCATTTATTCAAGAAAAGAAACTGGGGCTGGCCCCATGGCCGAGTGGTTAGGGTCCAGGGGCTCTGCTGTGGCAGCCTGGGTTCATGGGTTCAGATCCCGGGCACAGACAACTCCACTCACTAGCCATGCTGTGGAGGCATCCTACATACAAAACGCAGGGAGATTGGCACAAATGTTAGCTCAGGGCTAATCTTTTTCACAAAAAATAAAGAAAGAAGCAAACTGGTAAATAGTATCAAAGTCAACTCTTTTCAGAACTCTAGAAATTAACCAATGTCTTATAGCAACTCAAGAAGCATTTATTCAAAAAAAACCCAGCTGAATCTCAATAAGAACAGCAATCTCAGTGGCATTTTAATTTGTTCTAGTTCTAGCTCCCATTCTCCAGCTCAGTGGTAGTCTTGAAAACGGACAATCCACATTCCCAGAGTAGATTAGCAGTCACTGAAAGGGAAATGGGAGAGAGAGCTCTATCACAGTTTCATTCCTCACAGGTGGGATTATGTGACCTGGAAGACCTGATTTAGAAGACTGACTCAGGCATTGCTCAGCACTAAAAGACTTCTCCTCAGGGAGGCATTGGGGTTGGAAGGGGAGGGCTGAAAACAATTACAGGCAAGTGTTTTACATGCAGATGCCTGAGGTGATGGATATGGGTGGAGCAAACAATAGACTAATCAAAAAGCTGAAGAGGAAAAAGTGGCTAATGACATCTCCATAGGGACTTCAAAAAGGTCCAACGTTTTCCTGGGAACCTAGAAGGCCATGCGTAGTATTTTCCTACACATGATCAGGAAATACCTGAGAAGACTCTAGGCTCTCACCTCTGGTGGACCTTGAGGGTCTGTGGAAGCAGGAAATGAAGGCTAAGGCAGAGTTATAAACTGCCTGGCTGAGTATTGAAGGCAACCCCCAACATACACAGAGAGACCCTTGGCAAAAATTTATTGTTTGTAAGGATTTAAGGAAATTTCTGGCAAATTATTATCTGATGACTAAGCTAACTGAGTAGAGACTTCAGTTGTCACACACACACACACACACAAATACAGAATTTATGGACTTAATTCAGAAAAATCACTAAACGAACAAATAATAACTACGAAAAGCACAACAATAACAAAACCCAGGGAGAGAGGAGAATCTGATTTCTAGAGTTGCCACTTTGCATAATTTTAAATGTCCAGTTTCAACAAAAAAAATCACAAGACATGCAAACAAACAAGAAAGTATAGTCCATACACAGGAATGAAAAAGCAATCAATAGAAATCATCCTTTAAGAAGCCCAGATGGTGGACTTATTACCAAAGGGAAACAAATATAGGTTCTGGAGTTGAAAAATATGATAACTACAATGAAAGAAAGAGACAAAAATAATATTTGAAGAAATAGAGACCTAAAACTCCCCAAAGTTGCTGACAAAGATCTACACAAGAAGCTCATCAAACTCCAAGTAGAATAAACTCAAAGACATTCAAATGTAGACACATAATCAAGCTGTCTAAAGACAAAGAGAGATTCCTAAAAGCAGCAAGAGAGAAGCAGCAAGAGGGATTCACAAAAAGATTATAAGCTCATTTCTTATGAGACACTATAGAGGCCAGATGGCAATGGAATGACATAGTCAAAGTACTGAAAGGAAAACTGCCAGAGAGTGATGTCATCAAAATGGTGGAATAGGAATTTTCTACCATCCTCCCCCCAAAGAACACCGATTTTGACAATCATCTCCGGACAAGAGAGATGGAAGTCTGGGAGTCCAGCAGAGCAGTTCCAGCACACCGTTGGAGCAAAAATAATCAGATTGGATGCATTGAAGAGGATAAGAAGAACAGTTTGACTTTACCTGCATCACCCCTCCCCCAAGGCAGCACAGCTCAGTACTAAGAGAGGCCTTCTTGACCCATGATTTCTTCTGCAGGAGAAAGTGAGAGCATATGAATGAGTGTCTGGCTTTCCCAGCTGTGCAGCTTGCTGCCAAAGAGGTCCGTTTCACACTCACCCCATCTGGAGTACTGAGTCATGAACTGCATGACTGGGGAGTTGTGAGCAGCTGGGAAAATAGCAGCCAGGTCTTGGGAAGGAGCATATCAAAGGGACATGGATCCTACTAACCACAACAAGGACTCCACTGGAGGGCCTGCACTCAAGTCACTGGGGACACCTTAGGTGTGGATCCCCTCAACTGGCCAACAGGCACCCTCAGGACACTGCATGCCCACGCACATCCCAACCCCATGGTCAGTTCTCTATGTGTGCTCCTGATAGCAGTGAAGGTGATCTTTTGGAGATGGCTACTGACCACATGTGGAAAGCCAGCCTGAATATGCAGGCCTGAGAGAAACCACAAACTTGAGCATTCAGCACCACCCTAGGGAAAGGAAAAACGAGGCTGTCAGCACTCTGCCTGGGTTTGCAGAATCAGAAGAAGGCATACAAGCCAGTATTCTACTACAAGAGGAAGCAAGAAGTGTGGAGCAGGCACACCCATAGAAAAGGTCTGAATGTCTCAGAATCCCTAGCAGGGCTGAAGGAAGAAATTTCTACCCCAAAGCCAGACAGTAAAGACTGGAGGAGGTGCTTGTTCAAATGTGGAAACATAAATGCAAGACTTCAAGGACCATAAAAAATCAAAGGAATATAACACCACCAAAGGAACACAATAATTTTGCAGTAAACGACCCCAAATAAATGAAGATTCTTTATCTACCTGATAAAGAATTCAAAGTAGCTGTTTCAGAGACGTTCAGTGAGCTAAGAAGTACAATGAACAGTTGTACATCAACAAACTGGATAACCTAGGTGAAATGGATAAATTTCTAGAAACACAAAACCCATCAAGACTGAATCATGAAAAAATAGAAAATTGGAATATATCTATAACTAGAAAGGAGATTGAATCAGTAATCAAATTTCCCTCAAAAGAAAAGCCAAGATGACATGGCTTTGCTGGTGAATTCTACCAAACATTTTTAAAAAGGGAATAGAAATTCTTTTCAAACTTCTCAAAAAATTAAGGAGAATAGAATACTTCTTAACTCATTGAATGAGGCCAGCATTACCTTGATACCAAAGCCAGAAGGACACTACAAGAAAAGAAATCTACAACGATATCCCTTATTAACATTGATGCAAAAACTCTCAACAAAAATCCTAGCAAATCGGACTCTAGCACATTAGAAGGATCATACACCAATACAAGGATCTATCTCTGGAATACAAAGATGGTTCAAAACACTCAAATCAATCAATGTAATGCATCACATTGATAAAATGAAGGATAAAAATCATATGATTACCTTAATAAATGCAGAAAAAGCATTTGTCAATACTCGACATCCTTTCATGATAAAGACTCTCAATAAATTGGTTATGGAAGAAACGTAACTCAACATAATAAATGCCATGTATGACAAGCCCACAGCTAACATCCTACTCAACAGTGAAAAGCTGAAGCTTTTCCTCTAAAACCAAGAATAAGACAAGGGTGCCCACTCTCACCACTTCTATTCAACACAGTACTGGAGCAATAAGTACTGGAGCTATTCAACATAGCCAGAGCAATGAGACACACACACACACACACACACACAAATTAAAGACATCCAAATCAGAAAGGAAGAAATAAAATTCTCTGTTTGCATGACACAATTTTATGCACAGAAAACCCTAAAGACTCCACCAATATACTGTTAGAACTAATAAACAAATTCAGCAAAGTTGCAGAATAAAAAATCAGCATACAAAAATCAGTTGCATTTCTATAAACTAACTATAACCTATTAGAAAAAGAAATTAAGAAAACAATCCCGTTTACAATAGCATCAAAAACAATAAAATACTTAGGAATAAATTTAACCAAGGAGGTGAAAGATCTATACACTAAAAACTATAAGACACTGATGAAAGAAATTGAAGAAGACACACAGAAAAAGAAAGATATCTCGTGTTCATGAATCAGAAGAGTTAATACTGTTAACATGTTCATACTAATCGAAGTGATCTACAGATTCAATGCAATCTCAGCCATAATTCCAATGGCGTTTTTCAGAGAAATAGAAAAAACGATCCAACAATTCATTTCAAACCACAAAAGGCCCCAAATAGCCAAAGCAACCTTGACTAAGTAGACCAAAGCTGGAGACATAACATTTCCTGATTTCAAACTATATTACAAAGCTATAATAATCAAAACAGTATGGTCCTGGCATAAAAATAGAGACATAGACCAATGGAACAGAATAGAGAACCCAGAAATAAACCCTCATAAATATGACCAACTAATCTATGACAAGCAACCCAAGAATACACAATGGGGAAAGGATAGTCTCTTCAATAAATAGTGTTGGGAAAACTGGATATCCACAATCAAAAGAATTAAATTGAACACTTATCTTACACCATACACAAAAATCCACTCAAAATGCATTAAAGAACCAAATGTAAGATCTGACAAGGTAAAACTCCTAGAAGAAAACATAGAGGAAATCTGCTTGACATTGGTCTTGGCAATGATTTTTTGGATATGACACCAAAAGCACAGACAACAGAAACAAAAATAAACAAACTAGAACAAAGTGAGACTATAACAAAGTACAAATCTTCTGCACAGCAAAGGAAATAATTAACAAAATGCAAAGGTAACCTGCAGAATTGGAGAAAATATTTGCAAACCATACATCTGATAAGGTATCAATATCCAAAATACATAAGGAACTCATACAACTCAACAGCAACACACACACACACAAGTAATCTGATTTTAAAGTGGTGGTCAGTGATCCAAATAGACATTTTTCCAAAGAAGACATACAAGTGGCTAACAGGTAGATGAAAAGGTACTCAACATCACTACTCATCAGGGAAATGCAAATCCAAACCACAGTGAGTTAATCAATTCACACCTGTTAGAATGGCTATGATCAAAAAGACAAGAGAAGTGTTGGCAAGAATGTGGAGAAAAGGGAACCCTTGTGTACTGTTGATGGCAATGTAAATGGGTAAGCCACTATGGAAAAGAGTATGAAGGTTCCTCAACATATTCGAAATAGAACTACCATGTGATCTAGCAATCCCACTTCTGGGTATATATCCAAAGGTAATAATAGCACTACCTTGAAGAAATATCTGCATTCTCATGTTCACTGTAGCACTATTGACAATAGCCAAGATATGGAAACAGCCTAAGTGTCCACCAATGGATGAAGGTATAAATAAAATGTAAGGTTACACATACATATCACACTTCCCAATTTCAAAACTTACTGCAAAGCTACAGTAATCAAAACAGTGCAGTAATGGCATAAAGACAGATATATAGATCAATGAAATAGAATTGAGAGTACAGAAATAAACCCATGTATCTATAGTCAATTGATTTTTGACAAGGGTGCCAAGCCCAGTCAATGGGGAAAAAATAAACTTTTCAACAAGTGGTGCTGGAACAAGTGGATATCCACATGCAAAGAATTAATTTGAACCCATAACTCACAACACATAAAAAACTTAAAATCGATCAAAGACCTAAATGTATGAGCTAGGGCTATGAAATTCTTAGAAGTGTAAATATTCATGTCCTTGGATTAGGCAACAGTTTCTTAGCTATAACACTTGAAACACAAGCAACCAAAGGGGAAAAACAAATAAATCAGAATTCATCAAATTTAAAAACTTTTGCATGATTTCACTCATATGTGGAATATAAATGAACACATGGACAGAGAGAACTGGTTGGTGATTACCAAGGGGAAGGGGGGGGGGTGGGCACAAGGGGTGAAGGGATGTATCCACATGGTGACAGACAAATAATAATGTACAACAAAACCCCCACAATGTTATAAACTATTAAGACATCAATAAAAAAATTTAAAAACTTTTATCCTTCACAGAACACTTTAAGGAAGTGAAAAGACAACCCACAGAATGGGAGAAAATATTTGCAAATCATATACCTGATAATAGTATAGTATCCAAAATATATAAAAACCTCTTACAACTCAACAGTAAAAAATAAAAACCGAATTAATAAATAGGTAAAGGATTTGAACAGACATTTCTCCAAAGAAGATGTATGCATGGCAAATAAGCCCATGAAAAGTTGGTCAACATCATTAGTCATCACAGGAACGCAGGTGGAAACCACAGTGAGATACCACTTCCCACTCACTTTGATGGCTGTAAGTTTTTCAAAAAAGGAAAATAGCAAGTGTTTGTGAGTATGTGGAGAAATGCTGCAGCTGCCTGGAAAGCTGTTTGGCAGTTCCCCCAAAAATTAAAAATAGATTTACCATATGACCTAGCAATTCCACTCCTAGGTATACACCCAAGAGAATTGAACACACATGCCATACAAAAACTTGTACACCAATGTTTATAGCAGTATTATTCATAATAGTCAAAGAGTGGAAACAACTCAAATGTCCATTAACTAATGAATGGATTAAAAAGTGTAGTACATACCTGCAATGGAATATTATTCAGCCATAGAAAGGTATGAAGTACTGACACATGCTACAGCATGAATGTATCTTGAAAACACTCTGCTAAGCAAAAGAAGCCAGACAAAAGAAGTTACTTATTGTGTGATTTCAATCATATGAAATATCCAAAATAGGCAAATCTATAAAGAGGTAGGGTAGATCAGTGGTTGCCAGAGATTGGAGGAGGGGAGGGTGGAGATTGACTGCTAATGGCTATAGATCAATATTTATTTTTGGGAGTATGAAAATGTTCCGGAATCAGGTAGTGGTGAGAGTTGCACAACTTTGTGAATATACTAGAAACTACTGAACTGTACAGCTTTAAATGATGAGGATTTTTTGGTTTTTTGTTTTGTTTTGGGGGGGGTTTTTTGTGAGGAAGATTGTCCCTGAGCTAACATCTGTGCCAATCTTCCTCTATTTTGTATGTGGGATGCTGCCACAGCATGGCTTGATGAGCGGTGTGTAAGTCCACACCTGGGATCTGAAACCACAAACCCAGGCCACTGAAGCAGAGCACGTGAACTTCACTATACCACCGGGCCAGCTCCTAAATGGTGACTTTTATGGAATGTGAATTATATCTCAAAAAAAGAGACCTTTACAAACAAAATTTTTAAAACTTTACAGAAAGACATAAAAGAATTCCTAAGCAAATGGAGGGATAGTCCATGTTCTTACAATGAACTCGGTGTTATGAAAGCTTTTCTCCCCAAGGTTAATGCACTTACAGTCAAAATCCCAGCAAGACTTTTCAGGAAACTAACAGTGACACTATGAAATGTTTGATAGAAATTTCTGTCTTTATAATAGCTTTGAATAGTTTGTCACATTGTGAATATCTGAATTTGTAAGTTTTTAAATATTTGGGTATGAATCTACCAGGTCTTGATGCCTTATTTATGGTGGATCTTTAATAGCCTTCTCAATTTATCAAGTTTTACATATTTCCTTCAGTTAATTTTAGTAATTTACATTTTGTTAGGAAATCATTTCCTCTTAGTTTTCAAATTTGCTAACATAATATTGTCTTATATTTATTTAAACCTCCCATTATTTCTCCTTTCTCATTCCATTTTAGTTCTGTTTCTTGATCACCCAGGTTCATGTGATATTTATCTGTGGCACTGGTCTTTTCAAAATACCATCTTTTAAATTTATTTTCCACCACTGATTTTTGTTTTCTATTTAATTAATTAAAGTGTTTATCTCTATTCTATTGCTTTCTAGGTTCATCTAGTCTCTCTTTTTCTGATTTCCTACAGTGTGCTGAGGGCCTGAAACCTGAGTCAGAGGAAGACAGGAAATGCTAAGTCTCAGAAGACACTAGAGAGCTATATGGAGATGAGCTGCCATGGTCCCTCCTGCTCTCTTGTGTGACTGATCATGAGAAGGGGTGTGGACCGGCCCCACTGGAGGAGAGTCCTAGAATAGAATGGACTCAAGTTCTCTATCTTCCACTCTGACCTCTGGGACATCTCTGACAGGAGGGAAGTAGACAGGTAAAACAAGTTCCCATGGAGCTCGTTTCTGAGGAAGACTCAGCTGTGTGGCAGATATCCTAATCCTCATGTCATAATGCAATTGTGAACTCATAGCTCTCGCCCTTATATTACTCATGCCAGACACTGGAAAATAGAGAAATCAAGGCTAATGAACCATCTAGAAACAAGACATGGGGATTCGATTTTGTGTGAGAGATATGGCCAGACCTACTAGGCAGGGTAGGGGTGGGTGGGAATCAATCTGGACTACACAGGTGTTGGGAAAGAGGGGATGCTGAGGCAGTGGGTACCTTTGTGCAGAGCAATAGAGAGAAACAGCAGTCTTAACTCATCCATTCATTTCCCATTTAATTCTGTTGACAGACAAAGGGCAATTTAATTTTAATTGTAATTGAAGATGTGGAAGAAACCATTGAATGGCAGATAAGGAAGAAGCAGAAAATTGAGGTGAGTAAAATCTCCATGTAGATAAGAGATATCCAGAACACTTATGTTTGTGTCCTGAGGCATGGAATTGTGCCTCTTACAGACCCAGAGTCTAAAATAATCAGGAGTCAACTCAATATTGGCTCATTTTCCCTCCATTCCCTTCTCCACATGGGCTTTCTGGATCTGGGTCTGACTGTGACCTAAAGAGTGAATGGAGAGAATGAAAGCCATCAAGAAGTGCATGGGGCTGGGAGGTGAGGATGTGAGGACTCTGAATTAGAGAGTAGAATGTTCAAAATACAGGAAGGCTGGGAGTACAATATGTGATGAGGGTCCTGAAAACCCACCACAGTTTCAAAATATTACATTGTGGCAGAGGAAAATCAGCCAATGGTGATTTGGGACTAGAATTAGCAGAGAATGCCAGACAAAAGCCTTATGAGGCCAAACCTCCCACACCCAACAAGCACTGAAGGGGTAGAGTGTGACTAACAAAGTCCCTCACATCCCTAATACACCCTTCTAGTTACTAGTGCTTTTTCCCTCGATCAATGCACCTGTGAGGTAGTCAAGAGGAGGATGCTGTGACTCTGAGGGCAAGGTGATGTGTCCATAGTGGCAGAGGAGGGCTCACCACCCAGATCTCCTGCCTCTTAGTCAGTGTTCTGCTAACTCCCCTGAACTCTCCAAAGAAGAGTTGGCTGTTAAGAGAATCCAGGCCCCTTCCAGGAAGATCCTGGAAGTTGGTGGCAGGAAGGTCCCTGAGTGGTCTCTCTTATCTCTGCCTAGAAAGATTTAAAAAAAAGAAGAGCGGCAGCCACTGAGATCCAGGCCTGGTGGCGTGGCACTCTCGTGCGCCGGACATTGCTGCATGCAGCCCTCAGTGCCTGGATCATTCAGCGCTGGTGGAGGCAGACACTGGTGAGGCTGCTGCTGAAGAAGCGGAGGGCTGCCCTGATTACCTACGCAAATAGAGAGAGAGCAGTGGTCAAGCTCCAGTCCTTGATCCGTATGTGGCGCATCCACTGGCGATACTGCCAGGTGCTCAATGCGATCTACATCATCCAGTGCCACTGGCAATGCCACAACTGCCAGACCTGTGCTCTCCTCCGGGGACACTGCATAGTCACAGCCACTCACCTGCAGTTCCACATTGAGATCATCAACCCCTAAGAGCTGGCAAGAAGTGGCACTGTGTCTACTGTCCCCAGTAAAGGTCTAACCTGGTCTGACATGTCTCATGGTCTCCCCCAGCTAATGGAAATTTTGAGACTTAGGCCATGCTGCCTCCTCTTCTCCCTGGGAAAGAACTTCAGTGAGGTTTTCCCCCTGTGCCTATGGACCCTGTTCTGGACTGACAACGACAAATGTCACTTATTCAGGTGTCAAAACAGAAACTGAGGTCCTAATCTTCCCTGATATATGACAGAGTCAGAAGTCTGGTTCCCATCCCCAGTCCCATTCCTTTCTTCTCACCCAGTAATCTGAGAGACAGGTGGGCTGCATCTTCCTGATGACTCTGGGCACATCTGCCCTTGAGAATGGACTCTGAGGCTTTTCTCTGTCAGCCTAGAGTCAGGGATTGGCTGGAGTCTGTGATATCTCAAAAAAGGTATCTTTGGCAAGCACCTAGAGACTATGCCAACATTTGGCTGACTCTTCTGAGAGCAGTGCAATGCAGCCCAGGTGAAGGACAGGAAGCTGGCCTTACTAATGGCTGAGACAGGGCATGCTGATGAGCAGGTGATGACACTGGGGACTAGCAGGAGTTCACAGCACTTCAACTCTGTCTCCACAATTCCTTTACCAGAACTCCTCTCCTCAAGGGCTGTGCGACAAACATGGCTCCCTCTGTATTACTCCCATCCCTACCTTTGTCTCCATTCTGGGTTATTTTATCATTGGCCAAGATGATCCTACCAATCTCCTTAATTCTTACTCTAATAAACCTTTTTTGCTTCCCTCCTCAGCCACTCACTCCCATGGTGTTGAAAGCAGTGCTATTCAATAGAACTCTCTGTGATGATGGAAATGTTCTGTATCTGTGCTGTCCAATGTGGTAGCCACTAGCCACATGTGGTTGTGGAAAACTTTCAATGTACCTAATGCAAGTAAAGAATTGAATTTTAATTTTATTTAATTTAAATTAACTTAAGTTTAAATAGCTTCATGTTGCAAGTGGTTCTTCCAATGGACAGTGTAGCTCTAGACCTCACACCTCACCATTATGAGTAATTGTTGTTGTTAGTGCCATCAAGTCCATTCCGACTCCTAGCGACCCTATATAAAGCAGAGCAAAACCCTGCCCAGTCTTTTTTGTGTCATTTTCTCATCTCCCAGAGCTACATAAGACAATGCCGTGCTGCTATTCATAGAGTTCATGGCTAATTTTTCTGGAAGTGGGTGGCCAGGTCCATCTTCCTACTCTGTCTCAGTCTGGAAGCTCCCTAAAACCTGTCCACCATGGGTGATCCTGCTGGTGTTTGAAATACCAGTGGCATAGCTTTCAGCATCACAGCAACATGCAGCCACCACAGTATGACAACCAATAGACGGGTAATGTGGTCCTCTGCAACACACAGCCACCACAGTGTGACAACTGACAGATGGGTGTTGTGGTTCTCTGACCAGGAAATGAATCCGGGCTAGGGTGTTGAGAGCACCAAATCTTAACCACCAGACTACCAGGGCTGGCTACTAATAGTTGTACTATTGCCCAAATTGCTTTTCCTAGTGTGTTCCATTCACTGATTATTTTCTCCTTCCAGTTCACCTTTCAAATACCCCCAATAGAATTTGTCTTCAGAGGTGATAAGGTCTTCCAATCTATTGACCCTACCAATTTTTTTTACAACCATCACCCCTGACATGCCCTTGCATCTTTCTTGACCCTGTTCAGATTCTATGGTGAATTATTGTGATTTCTCCCCTGCACAGCTTGACATCCCTTGGTCCTGCAAACATGCATGGGATGAACTCAACCATCTACCTGCTCTGTGCCTGCAGAAGAGTGATTATGGCTGGAGCAAAACCATGAGACATGACCTCAGTTTATATTCATGACTGCAGATCTCCACCGGACAAATTTCCAATACATTTCTCTGGTATGTTTGCATTTCTATTTTTTGAGTTGAATAATTCAAACCACCTCCTCTCCAAATGTTCAGTTCCATTTCTTCGTCCTTTGAACTCAATGATGATGATGTATGTCACCAGACACTTAACTGAGAAATGGGAGCATACTGGATGCCCATCTTCCTGCCAGCTCTTTCTCCATCCTCACTTCATTTGGACCACACTTGCTGCCTTCTCTCCGGTGAAATAAATGAAAGGTCTTTGATCTAATCAAAAGCCAAGCGCTTCACTACTCTGTTGCCATCTCAAGCTATTAGATCCTTTTTTGAAAACCCCGCTATGCAAATTATCAAAGTCTACCTCTTTCATCTTTAAAAAATATGTCCTTGATGAAGAAGATGTGGTATATACACACAATGAAATACTACTCAGCCATAAAAAAGATGAAACCTTGCCATTTGCAACAACATGGATGGACTTTGAGAGTATTATGCTAAGTGAAATAAGTCAGATGGAGAAAGACAAATACCACATGATTCACTCATATGTGGAAGATAAACAGCAAACACATAAATACAGAGAACAGATTGGTGGTTACCAGAGGGCAAGGGGGCTGCAGGGAGGGTGAAAGGGGTAAAAGGGCACATTTGTAAGGAGATGGATGGAAACTAGACTTTCAGTGGTGAACATGACGTAGTCTATACAGAAGTTGAAATATAATTGTGTACCTCTGAAATTTATATAATGTTGTAAACCAATGTTACCTCAATAAAAAATATTTTAATATATCCTTGATCAATTTCTGTTCCAGTTCTTTGCTTCTCCTCATAGCAAAACATGCTGTCCCTGTTTCCACTTCTGTTCCTACCATTTTCTCTTCAACCCATTCCAGTCTAGCTTCTTTCCCTCTCACTCCCCTGAGACAGCACTGACCAACATCACCAATATTCCAACTGGCCAAATCCAAAGGTCATTTCTCTTTTCTTACCTTATACATTCTCTCTACATCAGGCTACAGAATTAACCACTCCCTCCTTATTGAAATTCACATTTTTTTAAAAGGCATATAATAAAAATCACACCATTTAATCCATAAATACTTTAATATATGTCTTTAATAAGTGAGAACTTTGTAAAAATATAACCTCAACATTATCATATCTTTCAATATTCACAATAATTCCTTTAATTTCATAGAATATGTATATGCACCTAATAACTGTTTCAAAATACATAAAGCAGAATTCTTCTGTGCCCCTTTGTAGTCAACCACTACTCCACCACCAGACCCGAGCAAACATTGATCTGTACTCTGTCTCTATTGTTTTCCCTTTTCCAGACTGTCATATAAAAGGAGTTATAGTTTGTAGCCTTATCAATTCTGGCTTCTTTTACTGAGCATAATGTGTTTGAGATTTCTCCATGGTGCTGTCAGTATTTGTTGGTTTTTATTGCTGAGAAGTATTTCACTGTATGGATGTTACCAGAGGCTTTCACCAGTTGAAGGATCTTGGAGTTGTTTCCAGTTTGGGGTGATAACAAATGAATCTGCTATGTATATTTGTGTACAGTTTTTTGTTTGAACCTAAGCTTTGCACTTTATTTGGTTAAGAACCTAGGAATAGGAGCTTCCAATTCTGGCACAAGGTGGCGTTGACTCACTTTTCCCTTCTCCTCCCCTCTAAATACAAACTCAATACTCTGAAGTTAATTCAACAGACAATTAGGGAAGGACTCTGAATTATGGAAGGAAGAAGGTGCATCAGCTAGGAATCTCAAGATTTTAATAGGTACACCATGATAAATTCCCTGGGTTTTCTTTTTACCTATCATATATCTCAGAATGAACACCAGACATGTCTGCATCCCAGAACCACCAACATGTATAGGGAAAACAAAACAAAAAAAATGAAGAAAAGCCTGCTCTCTCTGGCCAAAGGAAAGGGAAGCCTAGTAGTGACTAAACAGAAAGACCCATAACTAGTGGCAATGGTAGACTGAATTGCTTGTAGCAGTGACACCAACACCCAGATGAGCAAATCCATTCCACACCCCACATCTGCTTTAGCAGCAGGTGTTAACTGCTCACAGCAACAGCAACAGATGAACCCAGGCTTATCCATCAAATCTGCACCCCATATCTGCTGGCAGCAGTGGCCCAATCTGTCCTCAGCAGCAGTAACAGCAGACCCCAGGTGGGTCAACCTAGTGCATTTGTCATCTGCTGGCAGAGGAAGGCCTGTTCCACCTCCAGCAGCAATAGCAGAACCTGGGCAGGTCAACTCCTCTCTCACCCCAAACTAGATGTGGGGAGGAAGGGAAGGGACCCCTCCCCATACCTCTGCTCCAGCAGGCCTAGTGTTCTGGCCTTCCACCCAGTGGAAGAGGGCAATCCAGACCCAGCAGCTCCTGGTTGTCTATCCAGCTACAAAAGAAGATCCAGAACAGGAGTCTCCTGGCCCTCCATCCAACAACAAAGTGGAGTCCAAATAGGCCCTTTCCTCCTCTGCTGGCACCAGCAGAGATAGAATGGGAAACCTACTGGCACCAAGTGGCCAGAGAATAGGTAAATGTACTGCTCTCCATTCCAGAGGTCCCACATCCCTAACCCTCCATCTAATGACAACAGAAGGCCCAGAGAAATACCTTCCACCTTACAAGTGGCACCAGAAGGAATGCAGTGGAAGAACAAGTGGAACCAAAAGAACAAAGCACACCATAATTGCATTGAAGGAGCTCAAAAAAGTAAATTCTTATTAGAAATAGAGCCCACAAAAAAGTAGGCTAGAATTTACATGCTAAACCTCAACAGGATGCTGCCTTCTAAAATAGAAGATTAAAATAGCATCAAGAGTTTCCTAACATAATATCCAAAATGTCCAGCATACAATAGAAAATCACTCATCATATCAAGAATCAATAAAACCACAACTTGAATGAGAAAAGACAATCAACTGATGCCAAAATGTATCCGATGTTGGAATTATCTGACAAAAAATTTTAATGCAACCGCCATAAAATTACTTCAACAGGTGAAGTTGAAGTTCCCTTGAAGCAAACAAACAAACAAACAAAAAATAGAAAGAGTCACTAAAGAAATAGAAGTTGCAAAAAAAGAACTAAATCAAATTATAGAAGTGAAAAACACAATAACTGAAATAAAAACAAAAGACTTGCTAGATGGGCTCAATAGTAAAGTGGAGAGAACATAACATAATATCAAAAACTCAAGGACAGATCAATAGAAATTGCTAAATCTGAACAATGGAGAGAAAATAAACTGATAAAAGATGAACAGAACCTCAGGGACCTATGGGACAGTAACAAAAGATCTAGTGTCTATATTATTGGAGTCTCAGAAGGAGAGGAGTAAGAATGTGGGGCTTGAAAAAGCACTGGAAGGAATAATGGATGAAAATGTCCCCAATTTGGTGAAAGATATAAACCTACAGATTCAAGAAGCTGTTCAAGCCCCAAAGAGAAAAACCAAAATAAATTCATGCAAAGATACATCATAATTAAACTTCTGAAAACTAAAGACAAAGAAAACAAGCTTGGAAGCAACTAGAGAGAAACAATGTATTACCTATAGGGAAAAATAATTCAAATGACAGTGATTTCTTATCTGAAACCATGCAAGTCAGAAGGAGGTATCACATTTTTCAAGTACTGAAAGAAAAGAACTATCAAACTCAAATTCTATATCCTTCAGGAATGAAGAGGAAATAAAGACATTCTCAGACAAAGGAAAACCAAGAGAATATATCACTAACAGATCTGTCCTTAAGAAATGCCTAAAAGAAACTCACACAACAGAAAGGAAATGATAACAAAAGAAGACTTAGAACTTCAGGAATGAAAGAACAATAGAATGGGTAAAATTAACGGTTAGTATAGTAGACTATCCTTCTCCTCCGAGATTCTTGAATCATATTGAATGGTTGAAGCAAAAATTATAACATCTGTTTTGGTGCATAATGTATGTAGAATAATATTTGAGACAATTATATTAAATGTGGGAAGGATGAAGGGACATAAATAGAAGTTTCCATACTTCACTCAGCATAGCAAATATCAATACCAGAAGGCTGTGATGAGTTATGAATGTATATGGTAATACCTAGAGCAATCACTATAAAAAGTAATATATTCAAAACCAATATGCATTTTAGGATATGGAATCCTAAAAACTGTTCAATAAACTCATAGAAATCCAGGTAAAGAAAGAAAGTTGTCTGTAAGAAATTCACTTCAAATACAACAAAACAGGTAGGGTAAAAGTATAAGGATGAAAAAAGATATATCATGCTAACAAATTTTTAAAAAGAAGTAATAGCTATAATAATATCAGATAAAGTAGGCTTGAGAGCATAAAAAAAATAATAGGGACAAAAAGGAATATTACATTTAAAAGCTCCCTAAAAAGAAGTCTCAGGCCCAGATGGCTTCACTGGAGAATTTTTACCAAATATTTAAAGAAGAATTTTACAACAATTTTACATAATGTCTTCCAGAAAATAGAAAAGCAGAGACCACTCCCAACTTTCATGAGGCCAGTATTACTTTGATGCCAAAATCAGACAAAGGGAACTGAAAAAAAACAGAAATTGTATATCAATATCTCTCAGGAACTTAGATGTAAAAGTTCACAGCAAAATATTAGCATATCAAACCCAACATGGTACAAAGGGAAATATACACCATGACCAAGTAGAAATTTATTCTAGGTAAGCGAGGCTACTTAAACATTAAAAAAATCAGTCAACCAACCATACCAACAGGCTAAAGAAGAAAAATCATGTGACTATATATATACTCAGAAACAGAAAAGTCAGTTGACAAAAATCCAACACCCATTCATGATAAAAAAGGAAACTCTCATCAAGTTAGGAATAGAGGGGAACTACCTCCACTTCATAAAGAGAATCTATAAGAAGCCTACATCTAACATCATACTTAATAGTGAAAGACTGAATGCTTTTCCCCCTAATATCAGGAAGAAGACAAGGATGTTAACTGTCACAAACTTTCTTCAACATTGTACTGGAAGTTCTAGCCAAGGCAATTAGGCAAGTAAAAGAAATTAAAGGCATACAGGTAGGAAAAGAAAGAATAAAACTTGTCTCTATTTGCAGATGACATGATTATCTACATGGAAAATTCAAAGGAATGTCAAAAAAATCACTCCAAAGAAAATGAAATACTTAGATATACACTTAACAAAACATATATAGGATCTATATGCTAAATGTTACAAAATGCTGGTGAAAAAATTTTAAAAAACCTAAGTCAATGGAAAGACATACCATGTTCATGAACTGTAGGACTCAGCAGAGTAAAAATGACAATTCTCTGCAAATTGATATACAGTTTTAATGCAGTTACTATCAAAATCCCAGAAAGGTATTTTGTAGACATAGACAAGCTTATTCTAAAGTTTATCTGGAAAGGCACCAGCACTAAATTAGCTAAAACTATTTTGAAATGGAAGAATAAAATGGGGGACTCACTCTACCCAATACTAAGCCTTAGTATATAGATACAGGAGTCAAGACAGTGTGATGTTGGTGGAGGGATAGACATATAAATCAATGGAATTGAACAGACAACCCAGAAATAGACCTACACAAACATGCTCAACTGACTTTTGACAAAGGGGCAAAAGCAATTAAACAGAAGAAGGATGGCATTTTCAACAAATGATACTGTAGCAACTGGACATCCACAGGCAAAAAGAAAAAAAAAGAACTCTGACCTAAATCTCATACTTTATACAAAAAGTAACTCAAAATGGATCACCAAATTGAGTGTAAAATGTAAAAAATAATCCTTTGGGGGAAAAAAAGAGAGAAAGTCAAGGCAAAAATTCTTACACTCGACAGCAAAAGTACAATTCATAAAAGTAAAATTGATACATTAGACTTAATCAAAATTTAAAACTTTTGCTCTATGAAAGACCCTGTTAAGAGGATGAAGAAAAGTTATATGATGGGAGAAAATATTTGCATACCACGTATTCAGCAAAGGACTTGTATCTAGAATATCTTTTTATCCAGCTTTACTGAGGTGTCATTACAAATAAAAATTGTATATTTTTAAGATGTACAACATGATGGTTTGACATGCATATACATTGTTAAATGATTGCCACAATCAAGTTAACATATCCATCACATCACATAGTTAATTCTTTTTTGTATGAGAACACTTAAAGACTACTCCCTTAGCAAATTTCAAGTATAAAATTTGGTATTATTAATTATATTCACCATGCTCTACTTTAGATCCCCAAACTTATTCATTAAAATTTTACACACTTATAACTTATAAGTGTATAAACTGAAAGTTTGTACCCTTTGACCAACACCTCCCCATTTCCCAACCTCCCAGCCCTTTCTAACCACAGTTCAACTTTACTAGACTACACATATAAGTGAGATCATACAGGATTTGTCTTTCTCTGGCTTATTATACTTAGTGTAATGTCCTCCAGGTTCATATATGATGTCACAAATGTAAGGATTTCCTTCTGTTTTTATGGCTCAGTAGTATTCCACTGTATATATATACATTCATCCTTTGATAGAAACTTAGGGTATTTCCATATCTTGGCTGTCATGAATAATGCTGCAGTGAACACAAGAATGCAGATATGTCTTCAATATAGTGATTTTATTTCCTTTGGCTATATACCCAGAGGTAGGATTGCTAGATCATATAGTAGTTCTATTTTGAATATGCTGAGGACTTCCATACTGCTTAACATAATGGCTGTACCAATTTACAGTCCCATTAGCAGTGTACAAGAATTCCTTTATCTTCACACCCTCAACAACACTTGCTAGCTCTTGTCTTTTTTATAATAGCCATTCTACCAGGTGTGAGGTTATAGCTCATTGTGGTTTTGATTTGCATTTCTATAATGATTAGTGAGGTTAAGTACCTTTTCACCTACCTATTTGCCATTTGTATGTTTTCTTTGAAACAATGTCTATTGAGGTCCTTTGCCAATTTTTCAACTGGGTTATTTGGGTCTGTTTGCTATTGAGTTGTATAAGTTCTGCATATATTTTGGCTATTAACCCATTATCAGATACAAAATTTGCAAACATTTTCTCCCATTCCGTAGGTTACCCTTTTATTTTGCTGATTGTTTCCTTTCCTGTGCAGAAGCTTTTTAGTTTGATATAGTTACACTTGTTTATTTCTGCTTTTGTTGCCATATCTTAAAAAATCATTACCAAAACCAAGGTCAAGCAGTTTTTCCCCTATGTTTTCTACTAGGAGTTTTACAGTTTCAGGTCTTGTATTTAAGTTTTTAATCCATTTTGATTTGGTTTTCATATATGCTATAAGATAAGGATCCAATTTCATTCTTTTGCATGTGGATATCCAGTTTTCCCACCATTTATTTAAGATACCATCCTTTCCCCATTGTATATTCCTGTCTCCCTTGTCAAATATTACTTGACCATATATCCATGGGTTTATCACTGGGCTCTCAATTCTGTCTCATGGGTCTATGAGTCTGTTTTTATGCCACTACCGTACTGTTCTGGTTACTATGGCTTTGTAATATAATTTGAAATCAGGAAGTGTGATGCCTCCAGCTTTGTTCTTTTTTCTCAAGATTACTTTGACTATCGTGCTCAGACACAAATCTTAGAACTGTTTTTTCTGTTTCTGTGAAAAATGCCATTGGAATTAAGACAGAGATTGCATTGAATCCATGGATCATAGAACGGACATTTTCACAATATTAATTCTTCCAAACCATGAACGTGGGAAATCTTATTTATTTGTACCTTCTTCAGTTTCTTTCATCAATGTCTTATACTTTTCAATGTATAGAACTTTCACCTCCTTGGTTACATTTATTCCTAAATATTTCATTATTTTGATGTTACTGTAAATAAGATTGTTGTCTTAATTTTTTTCAGATGGGTTGTTGTTAATGTATACAAATGCAACTTATTTTTGCATGTTTATTTTGTATTCTGAAACTTTACTGAATTTGTTTATTAGTTCTAACAGTTTATTGGTGGAGTCTTGAGTGTTTTCTGTGTATAAGATCATGTCCTTCAAACAGAAAGAACTTTACTTCTTCCTTTCAGATTTGGATGACTTTTATTTCTTTTCCTTGCCTAATTGCTCTGGCTAGGACTTCTAGTACTATGTTGAACAGAAGTGGTAAGAGTGGACATCCTTGTCTTGTTTCTGACCTTAGAGGAAAAGCCTTCAACCTTTCACCACTGAGTATGATGTTAATTGTGGCCATGCCATATACGGCATTTATTATAGTGAGGTACATTTATTCTATATCCAATTTGTTGAGAGTTTTATCATGAAAGGATATTGAATATTGTCAAATGATTTTTCTGCATTTATTAAAATGATTGTATGATTTTGATCCTTTATTCTGTTACTATGGTGTTTTACATTGATTGATTTGAGTATGTTGAACCATCCTTGCATCCCAGGGATAAGTCTTACTTGGTCATTGTATATAATCCTTTTAATATGTTGTTGAATTCAGTTTGCTAATATTTTCTTGAGGATTTTGGCATCTATGTTCATAAGGGATATTAGCCTGTAATTTATTTTTCTCATAGTGTTCTTTTCTGGCTTTGATATCAGGGTAATGACAGCATTATAAATCAGTTTAGAAGTATTTCTCTCTTCAATATTTTGGAAAAGTTTGAGAAGAATTGGCTTTAAATGAGTGGTAGAATTCATTGTCAAGCATGTGGCCTTGGGTCTTCTTTATTGGGAGGTTTTTTTTATTACTGCTTTAATCTCCTTACTTGTTATTGATCTGTTCAGATTTTCTATTTCTTCATGGTTCAGTTTGGTAGATTGTATGTTTCTAGGAATTTATCCATTTCTTCTATTTGTTGGCATATAGCTGTTTGTAGTAGTCCCTTATAATCCTCTGTATTTCTGTACTATCAGTTCTAATATCCACTCTTTTATTTATAATTTTATTTATTTGAGTTCTTTCTCTTTTTTTCTTGGTTAGTCTAGCTAAAGGGGTTTCAAAATTGTTTATCTGTTCAAAACAACCAACTCAGGTTTGTTGTTTTTTTCTATTATCATACTATTCTCTATTTCATTTATTTCTGCTCTAATATTTATTATTTCCTTCCTTTTGCTCACTTGTGCTTAGTTTGTTCTTCTTTTTCTAGTTCCTTAAGGTGTAAAGTTAGGTTGTTAATTTGAGATCTTTCTTTTTTCTTAATGTAGATATTATCACTATAAACTTCCCTCTTAGAACTGCTTTGGCTCTATCCCATAAGTTTTAGTGTGTTGTGTTTCCATTTTCATTTGTCTCAAGATACTTCAATTTCCATTATTATTTCTTCTTTGACCCATCAGTTGTTCAGGAGTGTGTTGTTTAATTTCCACATATTTGGGAATTTTTCAATTTTCCTCCATTATTGATTTCTACTTTCATACCATTGTGGTCAGAGAAGATATTTGGTATGATTTCAATCTTCTTAAACTTGCTAATACTTGTTCTGTGACCTAATGTATGATTTATTCTGGAGAATGTCCCATGTGTGCTTGAGAAGAATGTTATTCTGGTGCTGTTGGATGTAATGTTCTGTGTATGTCTGTTAGGTCCATTTGGTCAATAGTATTACTCAAGTCCATTATTTCCTTATTGATTTTCTGACTAGATGATCTATCCATTATTGTAAGTGGGGTTTGAAGTCCCTTACTTTTATTGTATTGCTGTCCTTTTCTCCCTTCACTTCTGTTAAGATTTACTGTACATATTTAGGTGCTCCAATGTTGGGTGCATATATATTTACAGCTGTTACATCCTCTTGATGAATTGACTTTTTTATCACTATATAGTGACCTTCTTTGTCCCCTGTGACTGATTTTGACTGAAAGTCTATTTGTCTGATAAAAGAATAGCTAATCCTTCTTTCTTTTGGTTACCATTTGCATGGAATATCTTTTTCCATCTCTTCATTTTCAGCCTATGTCTGTTTTTAAAGCTTAAATGAGTCTCTTGTAGGCAGCATATTGTTGATCTTGCTTTTTCCAAATCCATTCTCTGTGCCGTTGATTGGAAAATGTAATCCATTTACATTTAAAATGATTCTTGACAGAGAAGGACTTACAATTACCATTATGTTATTTTCTGACTGTTTTTGAAGTTCCTTTGTTCCTTTTATCCTCTCTTGCTGTCTTCCTTTATAATTTATTTTTTGTAGTGGTATACTTTCATTCCTTTCTCTTTCTGTTTTCTGTATCTACTAGAGGTTTTTTCTTTGTGGTTACCATGAGGCTTACATAGAACATCTTATAGTTATCATAATTTATTTTAAGCTATTAACAACTTACCTTCAATTACATACAAAAACTCTAGTTTTACTTTTCTTTCCCCCACATTTGATATCACACTTTATACTTTTTTATATTGTGCACCCATAACAAATTATTGTGGCTATAGTTGTTTTTATTACTACTCTTTAACTGTTACACTCAAGTTAAAAGTGGTTTATGCATCACCATTACAGTATTAGAGTATTCTGAATTTGACCATATATTTATTTTACCAATGAGTTTTATACTTTCATGTTTTCATGATCTTTCTTAGAGTCCTTTCACTTCAACTTGAAGAATTCCCTTTAGCATTTCTTATAAGGCAGGTCTACTGATGATGAAGTCTCTACTTTTGTTTGATCTTTCTCTCTCCTTCAATCTGAAGGACAGCATTGTTGGGTATAGTATTCTTGGTTGGCAGTTTTTTATTTCAGCACTTTGAATATATCATCCCACTTACTCCTGGCCTGCAAGATTTCTGCTGAGATATCTGCTGATAGCCTTATGGGGCAGCATAGTCCCTTGTATGTGATGAGTTGGTTTTCTCTTGCTGCTTTCCAAATTTTCTCTATATCTGACTTTTAACAATTTGATTATAGTGTATCTCAGAGTAGTCTTCTTTGGGTTGATCTTGCTTAGAGTCCTTTGAGCTTCACGTACTTGGATGTCCATATCTCTCTCAAAGTATAAGGAGTTTTCAGATGTTGTTACTTTCATTAAGCTTTCTGCCCTTCTCTTTCTCTTCTCTTTCTGGGACATCTATGATGCATATGTTTGTTCACTTACTGGTATCCCATTATTCATGTAGGCTTTCTTCATTTTTTTTTTTTTGTTGCTTTTTTCTTTTTGTTCCTCTAACTGGCTAAATCCAAATGACCTGTCTTCAAGTTCCCTGATTCTTTCTTCTGCATGATGGAGTCTGCTGTTGAAGGCTCTATAAATTTTCAGTCTGCCATTGTATTCTTCAGCTCCAGGATTTCTGTTTGGTTCTTTTTTATGGTTTCTATTCCATAAACTTCTTATTTTGTTCATGCACGGTTTTTCTGATTTTGTTTGGTTGTCTATCTGTGTTCTCTTGCATCTCATTCAGATTCTTGGAGGTGATTACTTTGAATTCCTTGGCAAGAAGTTCATATACTTCCATTTTGGGGGGCTCAGTTACTGGAACTTTGTTAGATTCTTTTGTTGTTGTCATGTTTGCCTGATTCTTTGTGATCTGTATAGCCTTGTGTTGGTGCTTGCGCATTTAAAGGAGCAAACACCTCTTCCAGTCTTTACAGACTGGTTTTGTCAGGTAAAGACCTTCTACTGTTATTTCCCCAGGCTAATGAGATACCCTTCAGAATCACAGTCAAGCTGTGTTGGAGCTGAATCATGGTGCCTTTGCTGGGTCTGCAGTGGGCTAGTGGTTGGCAGGCCTGTTATAAGGAGCTTTGGCAGGCATGGATTCTGTCTGGTTCCTGGGGGACATGACTGCCTCCAGGACTTTTTTCAGCAGGGCTGGTTCTGGGGCAAGTGTCCACTTCAGGTCCACAGTTAGAGCTGCAGACAGCAGGCCTGTTACCAGTTGTAGGGATGGATGTGGTTACCACCAGGTCCCTAGGAAGGCTCCATCCAGGACACTGGGTGAGCCCTGGGCAGACAGAAGTGGCCCCAGATCATGGCTGAGAGAGCCTGGAACTGAGTCCTAGGGCTGCCTCATGGTTCATAGCCAGTAATGACATCTGCAAGCCTGGTTCTGGAGATATTCATGTGTGATTCCTAACTGGTCTCTGGGGGGGGGGCAGACTGCTCATGGATTGTGACTGGGATGGGCTGAAGCCAAGTCACAGGGATGTTTCAGAATCTGCTGCCATACCAAGGTTGACTGTCCTGCTTCCAGGGGCACTAATGGGCATGTCTCCAGGTAGGTTATTATGCTGGTAGGACTGCCTGTAGACTGCAGCTGGGAGGGGCTGGAGCCAAATTATAAGCCATGTCAGCATCTCAAGTGGTGCAGATGAGCACATCTCCCACTGGGTCTCTGGACTGGCAGGCCTGTTTGCAGACTGCAGATGGGAAGGGCTAGAGCTGAGTTACACGGCTATTTCAGGATCTTCAGTCAGACAAAGTTTGAAAGGCTTGCCTCCAGGGGCTCCCAGACTGTGGCTGAGGGGGCCAGGATCTGGTTCACAGACCACTTCAGGGTCCTCAGCCAGGACCAAGGTCTGTGGGCCTGTTTCCTGAGGGATGGACAGACATAACTCCTCTGAGGCCCCTCGGTGTATGGTGCTGGTGGTAGGATGAGGGCCAAACAGGGCTGTATCCAAGTCCATAAGAAGACAGATTGGTTTCCAGGTCTATAGCCAGGATCACAGTTGGTGAGTCAGCCATCTGGGCATGGGCCTGCATTCTCAAAATGGCCCTCCTGAGTCTTAGACTGTACCAGAATTTCACAATCTCCCACCTGGATCCCAAACCTCCCAAAAAGGCACTTTTGTCCATGGGTGCTTGCCAAATTATTGTTGCTGAGGGAGGATACAAGCAGGGAACCTCCTATTCCACGACCTTGCTGATGTCACCCTGCTAGAATATATACTTTTAACTCTCAAAACACAACAGTAAGAAAGAAACGGTTCAACTAGAAAACGGGCAAAATACATGAATAGACATTTCACTGGAGAGTATACAGAAGGCAAATAAGCACTTGAAAAGATATTCAACTTCATTAGCCATTAGGGCAATGCAAATCAAAACCACAAAGAGATGTCACTACACACCTATCAGAATGGCTAAAATGAAAAATAATGACAAAATCTAATGCTGGTGAGGATGTGGAGAAACTGGATTTCTCATATATTGCTGGTGGGAATGTTAAATGGTAGTCACCCTGGAAACAATTTTGCAGTTTCCTAAAGAACTAAACATGCAATTATCATACAAGCCAGAAGTTTCTCTGTTGGGTATTATCCCCAGAAAAATGGAAATTTATGTTCACATAAAAGCCTGTAAATGAGGTCAGAGCTAGAGGGAAGACGGCCAAGAGAAAGCACCAGGAATCTGTCTCCCCACCTAGACAACAACTGCACTGGCAGAATCTCTCTGATGAAGCTATTTTGGAAGACTGGACTCTACTTGAAGGCATAATTCCAGAAACTTGAACAGTAAATTGTGATTCATTTTGGTCCATTTCAGCTCTTAGCATGGTCCTGGCTACCCATCCCTGACCCCCTAAACCCACACCATGGCGGGCAGCCATACATGACTTCCAGAGAAATTTGTACTCAGCTTGCAGGAGCCAAGGGAGCAATAAAGACTCTGTCCTCCAAAATCAGGGATCTATGCTCATATTGCTGATTGCTCCTTGTGATCACAGAGGTGCAGAAACAGAGACAGCCAGTCATTGCTGCGATCCCCACCACAATTGTTGCAACACCCTCGCCCTCCTGCCAAAGTGACTTCCAGGGGATTTAAAGAGATGGAACCTTTTTTTCCCCTTCACTTTCTCTTTTTCCCTTTATGAGAGCCAGCCATTTAAGGACTAGGACCCTCAAAAGCAACCACATATACAGGGGAATTTAGAGTCACCATGTATGCCCAAAGAAAGACGCAGGCTGAGAAAAGCCCAGAGAAGACCTTAAGTTTACACCTTAAACTGATCCCCAACACAGAGACACCCTACAAAAAAACAAAATACCCCAGCAAAATCAGGGACAGGGTGAAAAATCTGATGTCTAGGGATACCGCATTATAAGATTCAAATTCCAGTTTTCAACAACCACGGAAAAAACAAAGCATACAGGAGGTCCAGCCCAGTGGCGCAGCAGTTCAGTTTGAGCTTTGGCAGCCCAGGGTTTGTGGATCCCAATCCTGGGTGCCCACCAACGCACTGCTTGTCAGCCATGCTGTGGCGGCCTCCCATATAGAGTAGAGGAAGATGGGCATGGATGTTAGCCCAGGGCCAGTCTTCCTCAGCAAAAAGAGGTGAATTGGCAAGGGATGTTAGCTCAGGGCTGGTTTTCCTCACCAAAAAACAAAAACAAAAACAAAAAAATCAAGGCATACGAAGAAAAAGAAAACTAAAGTCAATCAAGAGAAACTGTGCCTGAGAAAACAAGATGGTGGTGTTAACTAGAAAAAGACTTTAAAACAACTGTCTTAAAGATATTCAAAGAGCTAAAATAAGACAAGAGAAAAGTCAAGAAAGTGATGTATCAACAAAATGGAAATATCAATGAAGAGACAGGAAACATAAAGAGAAACCAAAAGGCAATTCTGGGGTTGAAAAGTATGACAACTGAAATGAAAATTTCACTAGAGGGATTGAAAAGCAGATATGAGCAGGCAGAAGAAAGAATCAGCAAACTTGAAAATAGGACAATTGTAATTATCAAGTCTGATGAATAGAAAGAAAAAAATATTGAATAAAAGTTAACAAATTACAGACTGCATCCCCTTTCCAACAAAGAACTGATCAAGTCTGCTCTAGTTCTGTGTCAGCACAATCTCTGTCAGACAAGCTCTAGGGGGTCCTTGTCTCAGCAAAGAGTCAGGGAAAATGATGGCAGATACTGGATATCTTGCAGGTCAGCTCTGAGGAAGTGGCAGGGGTTGTCTGGGGTTGGTGTAGAGAAGGATTCTGTGAGCCCCATGCTGGATGATCAGTCCCTGTGATTGACTTCCAATGTCTACCACGGGTAGAAAAGTTCAGGTTATAGGGCTGCCAAGTTAGCCAACTCCCTAGAAACAACTGTCCCACTATGCCTGAATGAATCTCTCAGACAACCATCCCAGATCCCTCATAACTAAGAGACAATGTTGTTCTCAGCCTCTTTGAATTTTTATTTCTCTCTGACAGTATTTCCATGTGTGTGTATTTACTGGGTGGTAGAAGGAGCATCTATTTTTGTCTCTCTGTTTCATCTATGCAGACTGCTCTCTACCTCTTTTGGTCTTTATCTCTGTCTCTCTCTCTCAGTCTCTGTCCATCCTTCATAATTTTGTCTTTCACTTATCTATGATTATCTCTTTCTGTTCTTCAGTGTCTTTGACCATCAGTCTCTTCCTCCCTCCATCTACACATCTTATAATGTCATGTCTCCCCATAACTGTTTCTCTGACTTACTGGGTTTTCTGAATCTGTAAATTGTTGGTAGATATCATTAATATTTAACCTGCCAATCCTCAGACATAGCTCTGCTCTTCTAAGCCCTGATTACCCCTTATTCCTAATAGCTCAACAGAGAGGGGATGGAGGAGGCCCACAGAAGACACCAACGTGGTTGCTCCTCACTAATGGAGGCATTTACTTAACCCAGGCTCAGCCTAGGATGTGCAAGTGCTTAGAGGAATATCAGAATACTTTATACATATGGCTACCGTGATTGGTTCAGGGATGAGCACATGACACAAGCTAGGCCATTGAGACTCAGTTCTGGTGCTGTGTTGGAACTACTTGGATGGCTAACTATAAGGATTATGAAACCAGAGCTGCTGGCGGACACCACATGGAAATAGCTTGCTGAGAGTGGAGCCAACACAGAAAAAAGTGAAGCCAAAAGCGGAAAGAGAGAGACTAAGTCCTAAGGATTCCTTTGGGCCTCTGGGTCCAGCCACACCTGAGCTACAACCAGCTATACTACAGGAATTCTTAGTTTTGAGAGTCAACAAACCTCCATTTTCACTTATGTCAGTTTGCTAAGATAGTAGAAGCATAGAAGACTTCAACAAATTAATAAGCACTTAAAAGAGACTGAATTTTATGTAAGCCGCTTACAGGACGTGATTTTCAAAAATGGATTTTGAATTAGAAACCCAGCAGAAAGTGTGCCTAGGGAATTCTTGACAAATAAATATAGAAGTATCTCTCATTTAATGCACCCAGAAGACCAGAACATTCTTGTAGTGCTGGATAGTGTGGTGAAAAGGGAAAGTGCTATGGATTAATGAGTAAATCAGCTAATCATCTAGAATCAGAATGGGTACGTGTAAATCTAATCATGGATTGGTCATCTATCAGCCAATGTGGAGTTTTATAATTTGCCTAGTCCAACAAGTCAGCAGGAAGGAGATATGGGCAACCATCAGCCATTCGTGAAACAGCTGCATCAGGAAGAGATGAACTGGTCAGTCTTTCTCTTGCCCTCTATGGCACTTGTACAAAGCATATGTGTGGCAGCCTTCACTTCCGGGAGAATCTCTGAGCTCTGTATCCTAAAGAAAGTGGGCAATCTTCCCGTGGAGAGATCCTATGGTGGGTATTGGAACTAAGAGAGAAATAGTTAGAGTAAGGCTTTTCAAACTTTAGCATACATCACAATCATGTGAAGAGCTCATTAAAGCAGATTGCTGGGCCCCTTCCAGCATTTCTGATTGAGTACACCAGGGTCCCAAAAATGTGTATTTCTAACAAGTGTCCAGGTGATGCTGTGGCTACTGTTCTAGAGAACCCTACTTTGAGCACCACTGGGGTAGAACTTAACTGTCTGGCGGCTAAGAATGACAGCATAACCCAAGTAACAGTGGTTTAAACAAAGTGGAGCTTTATTTCTCTGTCCCATAGAAGCCTAGAAACAAGTGTTCCAGGCATGGCATGGCATTTACAGGGTGAGGAATCCTGGCCCCTTCTAATCTGTTACTCTATGATATATGGCCTCTATTCCCAAGGTCACTTCATGATCCAAAATGGCTACTTCAAATTCAATAATTACATCCACAATCTAACCAGCAAGGAGGAAAGAGAAGGAGAGAGTTATGCTCCTTCTCTTTAAGGCATATCCTTGAAGTTACACACACCACCTTTGGTGCAGCTCAAAAGAACACAAAATAAGACCTGAACAAATAGAGAAAATACTATATAATTGTTGATAGAATACTTAACATTGTAAGGTTGTCAATTATCTCCAAGTTAATCTATAATTTAAACTTGATTCCAATAAAAATCTCGTCAAGAGTTTTGGGGAATTTGAAAAACTGATGCAAAATAAATCATATTGAAGAATATATGTCCACAATTAGTTAAGAAAACCTGGAAAAGAGAGACTAGGAAGTGTGAATATGATCAATCAGATTAAAATACATTACAACCTATAATAATAACACAGCATGGAATTGAAGGACCAGCTACTAAGAATCTCATGTGAGGAATAAACATTTATTTAAGGATTTGTTGAATTTCCCCCTTCACCCCATTCCCCTCCTTCATGTATACAGTTGGGCAGAAAAGAGGTTTATTTTCTGAGTAAGTTGAACCAGAGAGCATTTGGGCTCAGGGATTTCAGAATTGGCTAAAGGCAGAGGTGAAGCGTCATACTAAAATGGAGGGATTAATTGAAAGTGTATAGGCTGAACAGTGAGGCCTCCAGCCCTCTGTACCAATTCAGCTCCCTAGAGGCTTGTAGTCAAGTTTCATTCTCTTGCTTTCTGACTCGAGGTTCTGGGATTCTTCTCTGGGGAATCAGTCAATTATTGCTACACAATGCTGCATAAACTGCCACAAGCCCCAGTGGCATGCAGCAGCAAGCATGTTGATCTAGGCTGTGTTCATCTAGAGTGGCTTGGCTGGGGAAGCTCTGCTCTACATGTTTCTCATCCTCCTCCTATACCAGCAGGCTATCTGGGCATTTTTTCTGTCGTGTCAGTGGCAGAAGTGCAAGACGGCAAACATAAATGGGCAAAGCCTTTCAAAGCCAAGGCCAAACTTGCATTCTACTGACCCAAGAAAGTCACACAGGCAAATGCAAGGCATAGGAAGATAGATTCCATCTCCTTATAGGGAGAAACTGCGAAGTCTCATAGCAAAAGGTGTGAATATAGGGCCACTAATGCAATCTACTACAAACTCCAAATGAAAAAACAAATGAATACTGACCTATAGGATCTCCCACTGAAACAAAATCCAACTCTGTCTTATTAACCTATACAGAATGGCACCAATCAAGAAGCCCCACCCATGCACACTGAGCTTTCCTTTGACTTTTTAGTGCCCGCCTCTTACACATAAATAGACAATCAAGGGTCATTAACATTTGAATAAGGCTTCTAACATGAAAGACTGCGACAAAAACAAAAACACAAAAAAGGACTTAAAAGAAATAGAGACAATAGTGGGGACAGAAGAAAAAGGTTAGAAAAAACCAAACTATAATTAACATTCTTAGACCAATAAGAGATGATAACAAACCAATGAAATGAAAATAGTATGCTATAAAAGAGATGAACATCTGGAGAAGAGGAAAGAGCTCTTAAAGTTAAGATGCTTAAAAAATGGAGAAAATCTTCCAAAAAGTAGAACAAAGAGAGTTGGAAAATAGTGTAGAAAATATTGGAAAATTAGAGGATCAATCTATGATCTGACTAATAGAATTTCTGTAAGTATTAAACTGAGAAACTTGAAGGATAGAAATTATATATAAAAAAACTAATACAATAAGGTTTCCCAGGGTTGGATGATATGAATTTTCTAATCTAAAAGGCTAATCAAGTGCCCAACACAATGAATGAGAGAAAACAAAAAACCATCTCAGAGAGGCTGAGAACAGCATGTCTATTGGATATGAGGGACCTGGTATGGTTGGCCGAGAGAATCATTCAGAGATGGTGGGACGGTTGTTTCTAGAGAGTAGGATTTGCACCATGGTGAAGCCTCAAATCGAAGACCTGGATAGAATCGTGTATTCATTACCTAAATATTTATTGAAACAACAATAATTCAGAACATCAGGGATAAAGAGAAGATCCTAAAAGCTTCCAGAGAGAAAAAAATAGGTCGCACCCCATAGACAAAGGAATCTGAGCGGCATTAGACTTCTAGAACAAAATGGAAAAAAGTCCTCAAAATTATGAGGAAAATTATTTTCAATCTAGAATCCTATACTAAGCAAAGCTATTGATCAGATTTGAGAGTAGAATAAAGTCATTTTCAGACATGCAGATTTATATCCATGTACCTTTTCTTAGGAAACTATCATAGGATGTGCTCTATCAAAATGAGGGACTAAATCCAAGAAAGAGAGCGACACAGTGTGCAGGGTCATATTCCTGTCACTTGGTGAAGACCTCAATGTAAAACATAAACCAGAATCTGAGAGAAAAAAACATGTGACCCTGGATGGGAAAGCACTAGTTTAAAAAATTTCAAAAACACAATTATAAAGTGGGAAATGAATGGAAAGATATCTGTGCAATGAAAGATACCATGAAAAAAGTTAACAGTCAGATGACATCTGGGAAAGGATATTTGCAACATTTCTATCCAGCAAAGGGTTATCCAAGGAAGTCGTACAGAGAATCATGGGAATCCAATAGAAAAATAGGCCAAGGACAAGATTAGGCAATTACACAGAGACACCAAATGGCCAAGATGCAATAATAATAAGAGCTTAAAAACACAGAGCAGTACTAGGACCAGGCACCGTTCCAAAGACTTCACCTTCATGAATCCTCACAACAGCTCAATTAAGGAGGAACCATGTTGCTATCTCCACTTTACCCAGCAGGAAACAGACACCAAGAGACTGAAAGACCTGCCCAAGTTCACACAGCCAGAAAGGGTCTGTTTCAAAATTGGAGCCCAGGTACTCACCCTTAAGAATCACACTCAGCTCAAGCCTCTAGTCAGAAATGCAAATTAAAACAGCAAGGTGACACTACTTTATATGTTTTGGTTGAGAAAAAATTAGGAAGTGATTGACAGAGGTTAGACTGGTGATGCCACTGTGGGGAGCAAAGTGTCAGGATTTAGTGACATAGAGGAGTCACCTGTCCTATGACTCAGCAAGCCACCCCAGCATGTATCCCCTGGAGAATGCTTCCCACGGCTGCACAGAGACACACAGGAAGGTGCTCCTCACAGCATTGTCTGCTGTAGAGAATCATTGGAGGTGACTTAGAAATTCATTCATTGGTGGAGAAGAGAGGAGAAAAACAGGTTATGCTGGGTCATGAGTACACATGGAGTCATTATCTGTAATCAAACTTTTAACATATTTAAACATTTTCATAATAAAAAGAGCTTTTATGAAGTTGTGTAGGAAAAGAAAGGGAATCCAAGTGCGCTCCATGGCACAGCTGTCAGCAGCACTCGCATAGTCACGACAATGTAAACACTGAATTATGACCGGACCTAAACTGCAAATAACCTCATGGGAAGATGAAGAGAGAAAAAGGGGGATTGTTTGGGATGATGAATAAATGAAAAGCAATAAGATATACTGGAGTATATGAGGAAGCTATTTGGTTTAAAACTGATCTGGCCTGACCTTGTTTTTCCAGAAAGGCCTGATGTGGCCTTTCAAGCGTGCATCGTACATCTGCTTTAAACATTTACGATGTCCCAAAGCCAAGAATCATTCCCTTAAAGATAAGGATGTTGCCTTCCCACATATCAGCATTTCTTTATAGATAAGCATTTCTTCCCAGAAACTAAGGATTAATTACTGACTTACTGTGCTCACCTTGTGACCACTGACCTCCTGTGCTAGCAAAGCATCTTGTGACTGTGGTAAAAGGGATATTCCTGTCATATTTGATGTATGTTTCTTCTTCCAAGACAGTATATAACCACTGTGTGCACCCACTTCTTAGAGTGCTCCCTTCCTTGGGGAAGGAAGCTCCCGGGCTATAGTCCTCAAAACTGGCTTATATAATAAACTCACCCCAATTTTGATTTGTAGATTGATTACAGATTATCTGCATCAACAGGGGAGAGGCAGAAAGCTAAATCTTCATCTTCCTTGGTGAGAAGTTGATAGATAATGCCTTGAAATGAAGAGGCCGCATCGGCGTGTTACAGAGATCTGGAGGGAGCTATCCACGGCGTCAGTTAAGAGAAGTGAAGGTGGCTGGGAAATGGCAGTGGGGACAGCCAGACAATGGCTGGTTTGGGAAGCAAGTCTGAACAACTAATTGACTCTTTAAAATATGACCACTGCCACCACCAGAGGAGTCTACAGTGGCAGGGACACTATCTCCTACACAATGACTTATGTTTGGAAAGTTCCTCCAGCCCACTAAGTTTCAGACACAGCATGGAAGGGCTTGTTTTGTTTTAAGAAACATATATTGGCTTGCTAAGCACCACCAAACAGCTACAGAAGGACAGGGAGTTACAGCAGCTGAAGAGAGGGAGTAGAAATTGGCTGATGTATCTCCTTCCTGACCCTTCCTTGGCCCCTTCTGCTCACCCTCCATACTCACACTGATCCCCATGAAAAGAAGGACTTTCCTACTCACTGAGGAAGAGCACCATGGCAGAGAAGGCAGGAGGGCCCAGGGAGCAGCCTGAGCCCATGCTCCTTCCTCTGCACTGTGTGAGCTGCTCTCCTCAGTGGCTGATAATAGGATGGCCCTGTGGGAGGGCCAGACTGGAGATTACTCTTGGGACAGGACAGACTCATAGGGACTATGGTTCCACTGAGGACTCTGGTCCATCTCTGGAAGGAGGGAAATGGGCAGGTGTTTCCTCATTATGCAGTGACTTTGAGCCTGGAGAAGGTAACCTGGTCCCTGGGTCATAGTTGCCCTTGTGACATCATGGCTATCTCCTCCTCCACCGTCCTTCCTGCCTCTGCCAGGCCATTGGAGCTGGGACCAGAAGAGGTGTGAACACCTGAACCACTGCCCCAAAATCATGGGCAGTAAATGCTGTGTAAGATTTAGTCAGACACCCCCTCCCTAGGAGTGGGGTGTTGCCCCATGGCAGAGGGAAGCACCAGATGAGTTCAAAGGACCCAGGGAAAGAATGGGGAGCTGGGGCTGCGGGAACCTTACACAGAGGCTGGTCCTCACTCATGCTTTCTTTCTACATTTTGATTGCAGAAGTCTGGTCCAGATTATGATGCACTAGAGAGAGAGAGGCAGAAGGTAGGTGGAGCCCAGGAGCATGAGAGAGAATTGACCCTCTGACCCAGAGTCCCTGGAAATCGAGGATTCATCTCTGGATGCACAGGAGTCAGTTCAATGTTACTTTCCTGTCCCCATAAATTGCCTCCCTATTCTGGGTGATCTGTGTTAAGTATGGAGAGAATAATAGAGAGGTGAGGAGTCAGGATGCAAACAGGCCACACAGAAGTTGGGGCACAGCACAGTGGGAACTGGAAAGCTGGAGAAGGGGTAGCTGGGCCTAGAAGGATATAGAGTGACTGAGAGGTAGTAGCTAAAGTCAAAAGAAGTGAGGTGAGGGGAAAACCCTAAGGGGCTGTGGCATGGTGTGAGGCATCAGTAGGAAGAATCACAGGCTTTTGGGCTGAGATGCAAGCCACAAATGCAGAGGTTCATCCTCATGAGGACCCTTTGGCTCCTTACATCCATGCCAGGTCTTCTGGATCAGAAAGTGTTTCCACTGATTCCAAAAACCTGTGAAGACCACAGGGCAAGCATATCCCCATTTTACAGACAAGGACACTGTGACTCAGAGGGTGAGCAGATGTGTCCATGGCCAAAGATAGGACAGAAGTAGAGGCAAAACCCTACCCAGGTCTCCTGGGTCCTCAGAACCATCAGGGGAAAGGCTGATTGTTAAGAGAGACAATCAGAGCTCCTTCATGGCAGACACCAGAGCTGTGGTTGATGGTGACAAATTCACTGAGCATTTTCTGCTTTGCTTGGTTAGTTGCTTCTTGCAAAACAACGCCAGAGAGCAAGAGTCAATGCAGCTGGGAAGATCCAGGCCTGGTGGCGTGGCACCCTGGTGCGTAGGACGCTGCTGGCAGCTTCCCTCAGGGCCTGGATGATTCAGATCTGGTGGAGAACTCTCACATGGAGATGTGTGCGTAAGCAGCAGCAGGCCCTGTTGAAGACCTATGTAATCCAGGAGCAGGCAGCGGTCAAGCTCCAGTCCTGTGTTCGCATGTGGCAGTGCCATCAACATTACTGCCAAATGTGCAACACTGTCTGCATACTCCAGGCCCCAAAGAGCTGCTTTGACTTCCAGACCAATGATGTTTTACAGCCACAATACAAAGGTGCTTCCAACCAGCTGGAGTTCCACATTGAAATCCTATCAGTCTAAAAGCACTACTGGGTGGAGAACTGGCTCCACTGCCCCAATAAATGTCTGACCAGGTCTTACGTGTCTCAGTGACTCCCACACCATGGGGACCCCCTAGGATTCAGGCCCTGTCCCTCCTCTTCTACTTGGGAAAAGACTTCAATACAGGTACCTTCCCTGCACCCCTCAGTGCTATGGCCCCTGTTCTGAACTGACAGTGGCCATATGCCACTGACTCTATCCAAATCATAAACTGCCACCTGAGGCTGTCCTCATATATGCAGAGCCAGGTGTCCCATTCCACAGCCCCAGCACCATTCTTGTCTCCTGAACTTGCAATTGGGAGGGGTTCGGCTTTGTCTTCCTGAAGACTATGGGCACCTACTCTTATGAGAGTTGCCTCGGAGGACATGTTCTGTCAGCTTGCCATTGGACACCAGCTGGGGCTTCCACCCATTTGCTTCCTATTTGGCAAGCCCCAGAAAGAAGTCAGGCACTTGGCTGGCTCTCCTGGGAGCAGTGCAGCCAAAAGAAAGCACAGGAGGCTGGCCTTAGTGATGACTGGACACAAGGTTTTGCAAGTAGTTTCATGCTAACTAGGATGCTATTTTCTTTAGGAAATAGCAGATATTATCATCTTAAGGAATCTCAGGCCTGCCTCTGTCCTCCTTCCTCAGGACCAGCTTCTCGAAGGTGCTGAACACAAATAGGGCTCCCACCGATATCACCTCCTTCCTATGAATGACACCATTCTTAGTGACTTCAGCATTAATGAGATGATGCCCCCAAGCTCCTTGCCTCTCACTTCCAGCAATTTTGACTTCCATCCTACCTTAGTCACCCACTCCTATGATTGCACTATAGACAATTGCTTCTCAAGCTGTCTGTGGGGAAGGACCATTTTTTTAAAATGTCCAATCTTTCATGGAACAAGCCTTTTGTAAAACAATAAAAATAAGTTATGAGAAAAATAAATGTGAAAGGCATACAGAATATAAGGCTTGTTTTTAATTATATCAGATTGAACATATGTAAAATTACTGTTTCAATTTGCTATAAAAGTTTCTAAATGCTTACTCTTAACCTCTGTACTTATCTCAGTGATAGCAAGTGCTTACCACACTTTGGGTGGCATTGCCCTAGTTCTTGTCACCACTCATAACTGACCACAGCAACAATATTAATTTCAATCACCCTGGTCTCTGATTTTTGCCTTCTATCCAGGGCAGAGGTCAGAAAAGTATGGCCTGCAGTTGAATAGTCATGACAGAGATTGTATGGACATCAAGCCTAAGATACCATCTGGCCCTTTAGAGAAAAAGTTTGTCAACATTTGTGTTAGAGCCACTGATTCTTATGCATCAATCCAAATGTTTCTTCAGTCCTAATTAGGACCTCCCAGAGACTGACCTTACCTATGTTGTAATGTCCATCATGCCATCATGCTCTCATCCCTTGTCGCCAGCTGAGATTCTTTTGTCTGTTGAGCATTCTCTTACAATTTTACCACCGTTGGACCTCTCTCTCTCTCTCCACCTTTGGAGGAATCCAACCTTTCACCTACTTCATCCCGCACCAAAAGAGCTGAACTTCCCTGAAGGAAAACAAACTACCACATGTCATGGTTTTGGTTTATATTCAGGACAGCCAGACAAACGCCTCAAAACACTTTCCTGTAAGTTGACTTTTTGACCTAAAGATTTCACATTCTTTCCTCTCTTTTCAAGTGGGCAATTCTCCCTCTATTCCTCTTGACCTCAAATGATGGTGTCACCACACGCTTAACTGAGGAAATGGCAGCAGACTGGACCCCCATCTTCCTACCATCTCATCCTCCATCTCTGCATCATGTGCACCACACTTATTGCCTTCCTCAAGTTGAAATGAATTGTCTTTGCCCCATCTGAGACAACCCCCTCCCCTTTGCTCTTCTTGTGCTCTTCTTTTTCTTTTGCCCCCACCACCTCTCGCCTTTGCAATAACATTGTCCTGTAACTTCATTTGTTTCTCCAAATCAGCTTCTATCTTTTCACCAAATCATTCCCATTGGCATACAAAGTGTCACCCATCATTAAAAAGTCCATCCTTGACTACCTTCTATTCCGGTTTTTTGCATCATCTCATGGCAAAACATGTTGTCACTGTCTCCCCTTCCACTCCACCCATTCTCTCCTAAACTCACTCCAGTTGGGCCTGCCTTCCCCAAAATCCCACAGAAACTATACCGGTCAAGGGTATTGACTGAGAAAGATTGTTTGCAAAAATGACCAAAATCACTTCCCTCCTTGTATCCATGCCTTTTTGCGATGTGACTTTGTAGCTCCATTGATCAAGAGATGGAGGCTACTTAACCTCCTCTTGTATCTAAGCTTCCTTGTGACTTTCTTTGGCCAATAGTATACAGTGGAAGTGATATTGTGCCAGTTACAAGCCTAGACTACAGAATTGACTACTGTCTCCTACTTGAAACACTCTCCTTTTGGCTTTAGGGACACCACATTCTCCTGTTTTTCCTCTTTCTTCATTGGCTGCTCTTAGTCTTATCAATGGCTTCTCCATTGATCAGCCTCTAACCTATGAGGTGCTCAATCCTAAAACTTCTTTTAGTCTCTTTTTGTGTTTACTCCCAGATGGTCTCATCCAGTCACATGGTCTTAAATATCTGCTGTATCTTGATGCCACTCAACTCTACATCTCCATCCCTGATACCTCCTCTGAATTCCATACCTCAAAGTGCAACTTCCCACTTGATATCTTCCTTGGATGTCTAATAGGTTTTTCAAACTTAACGTGGCAGAAACAGGACTTCTCATTTCCCATGCCTCATGCTTCTGTCCAAAACTTGCTTCTCCTTGTGACTTGACCATTCACCCAATCTGTTTGATTCAAATTTTTCTCTGAATCCTCCCTTTTACCTAACTCTGTCCATTCCATCCCACATCGATCCATCAGCAAATGATGTTGGCTTCATCTCTGGAATATAGCAATATCTGCAATATAGCAGATAGTGAGGACTGGAGAAACTGGATCTCTCACACATTGCTGGTGGGAGTGTAAAATGGGGTAGCTGCTAGGGAAAACAGTTTGGTGGTCACTCAAAAAGTTAAATATAGAATTACCATATGACCCAGCAATTCTATTCCCAGGTATATACCCAAGAGAGTTGAAAACATATGTTCAAACTGAAACTTGTACAAAGATTTCATAGTAGAATAATAGCCAAAAAAGTAGAAATAATCCAGATAGGTGAAATACTAAAGAAATTGTGGTACATCCATACCATGGACTACTTCAGCAGTAAAAAGAAATGAACTACTGATAGATCCAGTCACCTGCATGGATCTCAAGGAATAGTCAAGACCTGAGAGCAATGGAACTACCCAGCTCCTTACTGTGGGGAATTTAGGGGATTGAAGACATGAAGGGATTCATACCATCTATTTCCAAATTATTGGCATTGGATGTTGTGTAAGAGAGAGCCAGTCCACCCAAAGTTGCAGGCAGGAGAAGGTGGGTTTCCATAGTTAATTTGGGATGTGGGTCCTACACCTAGAGTCTCTGGGCAAGCCAGAAGATTGAGTATGTGGTAGACTTGGCACAGAGTTGTACAGAGAACAACCTGCCCGTACCTTTCCCCACTAAACTCTGATCACAGAAGGATGACCAGTTGGATGAAATCATAAAGAAGAATGTTGATGAAACCAAAAAGATGAAAAAGAAAGTGAAGGAGAAAAAGATAGAGAAAGAGGAGTCTCCACCCCCACCCCCTCCACCAAACATAGGTTGATGGAGGCCCTCAAAGTTTTGAGAGAGACTCCAACCTGCAACATCTGTGGCCCAAAGCACCCAGGAATGATGGGTTGTCTTCTCTGTGTCCCATAGCATGGGATGATCATGCAATTTGTCATTCAAACCAGGATACATTTGTGAGTGAAACATAGTGCTATGAATTATTACTCAGGAACAATTATCATAAACCGAGAATGTCCCAGGCCAAGCAGAATGAACGGCTGCCCTACCCAGAGCTGGAATGAATAAAGATTGACTCATCCCTGGCTCTCCTCTTTTCCTAGTTCCTTCTTGGTCTGAGAAAGATGGGTGACTGAGACATAGAGAATTGGTTGTAGGGAGGAGAAACCTGAAAAGTGGGACTCTCAGACCATGCAAAGTTAGGAAGTGGAGTGGTGAGGGCTGTGTTTAGGGAATGCATGGCCAAGTACAGGGAAACCCAAGTCTAGAATTGTGTGGGAGTGTGTGTGCACAATGAATGCATATATGTGTGCTAACTGAAGTTTAAGTTGCGAGAACCAAAAGAAGTGAAAGGGAGAAGTAAATGAGAAAGACTCCAAACTGTGTGGAGCAGAGAAAATTCTAATACTGTGACTGGACAGAGGGAGACAGCAGATTGTGGACTGGGGCTGAAGTCAGGCATGAAAGGAGAGCAAAGGATACAACTTCTCCAGCCCGTGGGTGGGAGTTGAAGGGAAAGGATATGCATCCCAGGTAGGTGGTCAGGCCCAGGTGGAACATGATAATCCTTTGACACTTAGATCATGGTGTTCTTGTTCTAGACTGGCCAACAAAGTCCACGTAACCAGGTGATAGCTAGGGCAGCTGTGTCCCATGTTGCAGATGAGGAGCCTGAGACTCAGAGAGCAGCATGATCCACGTCCATTAACAAAAGAGTGGCAGAGACAGGACACTTACTGGTCTGCTGCCTCCAGTCAATGCCCCTACCCAGTGCTCCTGAATTTCTGAAGAAAGGTCCATGTTGATAATGGATCAGGACCCCTACCTAGGACACCCTGGGGCTGAGATGAGTGGGGAACGTTTCCTGAGTGTCCCTTCTTTTTCCTAGAAACCCCGCCCCCCAAAGATAAAGAAGCCACCCAACAATGAGCTGATAGCCATAAAGATCCAGGCCTGGTGGCGGGGCATCCTGGTGCGCCGGACACTGCTGCATGAAGTGCTCAGAGCTTCCATCATTCAACAGTGGTGGAAGCTGACCCTGGCAAAACTGCTGGAAAAGAGGCGGCAGGCGGCCCTAGTACTCCACACGCTGCAAGAATGGGCAGCGGTCAAGCTGCAGTCCTGGGTCCGCATGTGGCGCATCCACCTTCGTTACTGCCGTTTGCTCCACGCTGTCCGCATCATCCAGGTTTACTGGCGCTGCCATAGTTGCCACACTCGTGGCTTTTTCCGTGGCAGCTATGAACTCACAGCAAGCCAGCTGGGACTTGAGCTTGAGATTTGTCTAGGATCACAGATTTGTCGTATTACAGACTGCATCCCCTTCCCAATAAAGAACTGATCAGATCTGCTCCAAATCTGTGCCAGCATGATCTCAGTCAGACAAGCTCCAGGAGGTCCTTGTCTCAGCGAAGGGTCAGGGAAAAGGATGGCAGATACTGGGCATCTCACAGGTCAGCTCTGAAGAAGCCAGAGGGGTTGTCTGGGGTCCCAGGTGGAGGATTCTGAGAGCCCCATGCTGAATGAACAGGGCCTGTGATTGATTAGCAATGTCTGCCCTGGGCAGGAGAGTTGGGATTGTAGGGCAGCCAAGTCAGCCAACTCCAGGGAGGCTCCTTCACAGTGTGGTCTATGTAAATGGTGCCACCTGTAGTTGTGGAACAGGGAAGCCTGTGTCATCTGATGCTCTTAATCCTTCAGCGTCTTCCCATTAAATCAGAACAATTCCAAAAGCCCTCCCTGTGGTCTATGTACGTCCGAATGGTCTGGTCCTGGCCATCTCATCCTGCCAGTCCTCCCTGACTGCTCTGCTATTATCAAACATCCTAGGCACACTCCCATCTCAGCACTTTGCACTGGCTGCCTCCTCTCCTTGGATTCTTTTCTTGCAGATGGAGCTCTCACTACATTCAGGTTTGTCTCTGTTCCCTGCTCCTTCCTCAGGGAGGCCTTCTTTGACCATCTTATTGAAATAGCTTTCCCTCCCTGCTACTGTGTGCTCTAGCTCCTGACTCTGGTTTGCTGTTTTCAAAGTCCTCATCACTGCCAGGTTATCTTACCTCAAGTTCTATTTTCTGTTCCCCTTACTGGAGGGTGAGCTCCAGGAGAGCAGGGACTCTGGGTTCAGTGCTGTGTTCCCAGAACCTAGAACAGTAGGTTCTCTCTCTTTCTTTCAATATGTTATTGTATATATTTTTTATTTTCTGCGCATTGTGGTGTCTTGACATCTTAAAAACAAAAATTCCTTTCTGCCTTGGGAGAGGCTGCCCCTCTCAAGGCCAGCCAATTCTTGGTCTTAGTCCTGGATCAAAGGACTCAGCCTGGAGCATGCCTTTGATATGCAAACTAACCAATCTGGAGCCATACCTCCTCCCTCTGGCCTGTACAGCTCAGGAGGCAATCTTCCTCTGCCTTAATCATCCCAGGGCCAGGTGCCAGGTGTCTGGGGACCACCCCTATGGAAAGAGCCCACCGAAATTACTCAAACTAGCCAGTCCTAAACTGTGCACCTTGCCCTGCCTTGCCTTTCCCACTCCAATAAAGGCCATGGCAAAAGCTCTTTTCTTGCTCTTGTCTTCTGCGACCTGACCAAAACCTGATGCTTCCCCTGTGACCCTGTGTGACGTGGTGACCTCCTGTCTAGGAGCTGTGAGTATAGTAAGCTTTGTCTTTTTGTGCCTCTCCTATTCTTTGTGGCCGCACCTGACTGACCACCACATAAAAGGACACAAAGCATATATATATAACAAGTGAAATTCACATAACCATGCTTAGACTAACCACATACTACTAACATTTAACATAAGATTAACAATTCACTGGCATTTAGTACATTCACAGTGTTAAGCAACCACCATCATTTATATCAAGTTCTAAAATATTTTTATCATCCTAAGAGAAAACCCCATACCCACTACACAATTACTCCCCAGTACCCACTCCTCCAGCCACTGGCAACCACCAATCTGCATTCTGTCTCCATGGATTAACCTCGTGTGGACTTTTCATATCAATGGAATCACAATATTTTGTGTCTGGTTTCATTCACTTAACATGCTCTTTTCAAGCTTATCCACATTAGCACGCATCAGTACTTCATTGCTTTTTATAGCTGAATAATATATCCTTGTATGGAAATGCCGTCTTTGTTTTATCCACTCATCTGTTGATAGATTTTTGCATTGTTGGCACCTTTTGGCTATTGTGAATAATGCCATTATGAATATTAACAATTAAACCATTTTACATTCCCACCAGCAATGTACAAGAGTTCTAATTTTTCTACATCCTTGCCAACACTCCTTATTTTCCATTATTTTAAAATTCTAGCTATCCTAGTGGGTGTGAAGTGGTATCTCATTGTGGTTTGATTTGCAATTCCCTTAAGACAAGTGATGTTGGGCATCTTTATATACTTGTTAGTCACTTGTATATCCTCTTTGGAGAAACGTCTATTCAAGTTTTCAAAAAATTTTTAAATTCAGTTGTGGTTGTTTTTTTGTTGTTTCAATGGATATTTGTATAATGAATAAATACATGATTCTGTCCAGGTCTTGGATTTGTGGCTTCACAATCATTCAAATCCTACTCCCTCGAAACAACTGTCTCAATAATCCTGAATTAAACTCACAAACACCTATCCCAGAACCTTCAGACTCAAGAGACATATTCTCAGCCTCCTCAAATTATTATTTCTCTCTGGAAATGCCCCTGTGTGTGTGTGCATACATGCTTGTGTATGTGTGTGAGTATTTTGAATGGGTGGTGGAAGGACGATATATTTTGTCTCGCCATTTCATCTGTGCAGACTACTCTCTATCTCTTTTGGACTTTATCTCTGTGTGTCAGTCTTATTTCTCATAATTTTGTCTTTTGTTATATCTATAATTATCTCTTTATGTTCCTCAGTGTCTTTCTCCCTCTATCTACACACCTTATAATGTCATGTCTCCTTGTATCTGTTTCTCTGACTCACTGGGTTTTCTGGATCTGTAAATTTTTAGTAGAGATCATTAATATTTAACCTGCCAATCCTCAGACATAGCTCTGCTCTTCTAAGCCTGATTACCTCTTATCCAAATAGCTCTATAAAGATGGGATGGAGAAGGCCGCAGAAGGCACCCACGTGGCATCTCCCGGGTAATGGAGGCACTTACTTAACCCAGGCTCAGCCTAGGATGTGCAAGTGCTTAGAGGAATATCAGAATACTTTATACATATGGCTACCGTGATTGGTTCAGGGGTGAGCACATGACACAAGCTAGGCCAAGGAGACTCAGTTCTGGTGCTGTGTTGGAACTACTTGGATGGCTAACTATAAGGATTATGAAACCAGAGCTGCTGGCGGACACCACGTGGAAATAGCTTGCTGAGCATGGAGCCAACACAGAAAAAAGTAGAGCCAAAAGATGGAAAGAGAAAGACTAAGTCCTAAGGATTACTTTGGGCCTCTGGATCCAGCCATGCTTGAAGCTACCACCAGCTACACTGTGGGAATTCTTAGTTTTTAGAGTTAAACCCCATTTTCACTTATGTCAGTTTCCTAAGATAGACAGCAAAAGAGTAGGAGACTTTAACAAATTAATAAACACCTAAAAGAGATTGAATTTTATGTGAGCTGCTTTTCAGGAAATGATTTTCAAAAATGCGTTTTTGAATTAGAAACCCAGCAGAAAGTGTGCCTAGGCAATTCTTGACAATAAATATGCAAGTACCTCTCATTTAATGCACCCAGAAGACCAGAACATTCTTGTAGTGCTGGATAGTGTGGTGAAAAGGGAAAGTGCTATGGATTAATGAGTAAATCAGCTGATCATCTAGAATCACAATGGCTAAGTGTGAATCTAATCATGGATTGGTCATCTATCGGCCAATGTGGAGTTTTATAATTTGCCTCCAACAAGTCAGCAGGAAGGAGATATGGGCAACCATCAGCCATTCGTGAAACAGCTGCATCAGGAAGAGATGAACTGGTCAGTCCTTCTCTTGCCCTCTATGGCACTTGTACAAAGCATATGTGTGGCAGCCTTCACTTCCGGGAGAATCTCTGAGCTCTGTCTCCTAAAGAAAGTGGGCAATCTTTCCAAGGAGAGATCCTACTCTGGGCATTAGAACTAACAGAGAAATAGTTAGAGCAAAGCATTTCAAACTTTAGCATACATCACAATCATGTGGAGGGCTGATTAACGCAGATTGCTGGGCCCCATCCAGAATTTCTGATTTGGTACACCAGGGTCCCAAGAATGTGTATTTCTAACAAGTTTGCAGGTGATGCTGTGGCTACCATTCTAGGGAATCCTACAGAGTTAGATAAACCCACATTTCTTCCCCTTCCAAGGAAGGAAAAACCCAGTTTCTCCTTCCTATGAGTTTTTCTCCCAGGTGTCTCCATTACTACCCATACAAGACACTTCACTTCTGATACTTCTGCAAAACTCCATTTTCAGCCCTTTTTCCTTCTCAAGAGAATGGAGGGTGGGCCTGAAAATTCCCGGGTTCTAATATGGATTTGTCTTTCTGGTGACCAGTCCTCTTCCAAGATCCATCTAGTAGCTCACCCAGAGTTACCTCACTATAACAAAAGATACTCCAGAGGATTACAAGATTTCAGGAGCCCTGTGTCAGGATCTGGAATTAAAGACCAAATATTACAACAAAAGATGCTCCTAGTGCTTTTATCACATAGGAAGTTACAAGGGTTTCAGGAGCTCTGTGCCAGGAATGGGGGCAGAGACCAATATACATATTTTGTTATCTCACAAGTCTGGATTATCTTGGTGTAAGAAATAAGTAAGGAAAAAACATGAAGGGGACATGTCAGAAGGACACAGAAGCCAGCCTGAAGAACTCCCAGTGGCCAAATCTAGGGAAAATTGAGCACCAAAATTATTATGATAATAGAAGATTAAAACCCATTGAACTAAATACAAACACCTCAGTCCATACTGATATAAGTTAATAAATGAAAAATTAATGTGGAGAAGAGAAACCTCTTCCTTACAGTAGAAAACTAACTAACAAATGTAGAAAAGTGTTGGTATTAGAAAGTCACTGCTTGGAAACCACCATAGTAATAAATAACTCAGGCAAGAAACATTAAGAAGTGCTAATGTAGTAGTAGTAGTGGGTTAAGGGATGGGATTTTGCATGGTCCAAAATCATCTCCTTATAAAAATATTTGTTAATTACAAAGAGAAAAACTACTTCACAGTAATGTGGAAGACAATACGTTGATCAATTGATTAAAGTTAACATCATTACTAGTGGGACGAATAGACAGTATGTGCCACCTAACAGTTTGTAATGAAAAGAACACAGCATCTGTTACTTTCCATCCAAAAATATGTAAGCAAAGTCTAATCACGAGAAAACATCAGACAAACCCAAACTGAGAGACACTGTGCAAAATGATTGACCTATAAACTTCAAAAATATCAAGATCATAGGGGCCAGCCCAGTGGCATAGTAGTTAAGTTCACGTCTCTGTCTCTGGCGGCCTGGGGTTCACAGGTTCAGATCCCGGGCATGGACCAACACACCACTTGCCGAGCCATGCTGTGGCTGTGTCCCATATAAACTAGAGGAAGATGGGCACAGATAGTAGCCCAGAGCCAATCCTCCTCAGCAAAAAGAGGAGAATTGTCAATGGATGTTAGCTCAGGGCTAATCTTCCTCACACACACACACAGACACACACACACACACACACACACAAATATCAACATCATAAAAATAAAGAAAAGACTAGGCCTTCAAGATTCGAGGACTCTAAATAGACATGATAACTGCATGTAGTATGTGATCCTGGATTGAATTATTTGCTATGAAGGATGTTACTTGGACAGTTGGTGAAGTGCACATCTCTGGGGGAAGGTTATGCAAGAGTCCTTTCAATATATCTATAAGTTTTAAATTATTTCCAAATAAATAATTTTTGAAACTTGAAAGATTAAGGTGAGGATCTACAGCCCCTAGAATGGTACCTGGCTCAGTGTGGGTGCCAATCTATGTACGGTTGAAAGAATTTCCCATAAAAGACCTTTACAAGTAAGGGGATGTCAGCAAAAATTGTGGAGTAAGGACCTCCAAAAATTCACTGCTCCATAAAAGCAACCAAAAAACTGGTAAATATTATCAAAATCAACTTTTTTTAGAACTCTGGAAATTAACCAAAGACTTACAGCAACTCAAGAAGCATTTATTCAAGAAAAGAAACTGGGGCTGGCCCCATGGCCGAGTGGTTAGGGTCCAGGGGCTCTGCTGTGGCAGCCTGGGTTCATGGGTTCAGATCCCGGGCACAGACAACTCCACTCACTAGCCATGCTGTGGAGGCATCCTACATACAAAACGCAGGGAGATTGGCACAAATGTTAGCTCAGGGCTAATCTTTTTCACAAAAAATAAAGAAAGAAGCAAACTGGTAAATAGTATCAAAGTCAACTCTTTTCAGAACTCTAGAAATTAACCAATGTCTTATAGCAACTCAAGAAGCATTTATTAAAAAAAAACCCAGCTGAATCTCAATAAGAACAGCAATCTCAGTGGCATTTTAATTTGTTCTAGTTCTAGCTCCCATTCTCCAGCTCAGTGGTAGTCTTGAAAACGGACAATCCACATTCCCAGAGTAGATTAGCAGTCACTGAAAGGGAAATGGGAGAGAGAGCTCTATCACAGTTTCATTCCTCACAGGTGAGATTATGTGACCTGGAAGACCTGATTTAGAAGACTGACTCAGGCATTGCTCAGCACTAAAAGACTTCTCCTCAGGGAGGCATTGGGGTTGGAAGGGGAGGGCTGAAAACAATTACAGGCAAGTGTTTTACATGCAGATGCCTGAGGTGATGGATATGGGTGGAGCAAACAATAGACTAATCAAAAAGCTGAAGAGGAAAAAGTGGCTAATGACATCTCCATAGGGACTTCAAAAAGGTCCAACGTTTTCCTGGGAACCTAGAAGGCCATGCGTAGTATTTTCCTACACATGATCAGGAAATACCTGAGAAGACTCTAGGCTCTCACCTCTGGTGGACCTTGAGGGTCTGTGGAAGCAGGAAATGAAGGCTAAGGCAGAGTTATAAACTGCCTGGCTGAGTATTGAAGGCAACCCCCAACATACACAGAGAGACCCTTGGCAAAAATTTATTGTTTGTAAGGATTTAAGGAAATTTCTGGCAAATTATTATCTGATGACTAAGCTAACTGAGTAGAGACTTCAGTTGTCACACACACACACACACACACAAATACAGAATTTATGGACTTAATTCAGAAAAATCACTAAACGAACAAATAATAACTACGAAAAGCACAACAATAACAAAACCCAGGGAGAGAGGAGAATCTGATTTCTAGAGTTGCCACTTTGCATAATTTTAAATGTCCAGTTTCAACAAAAAAAATCACAAGACATGCAAACAAACAAGAAAGTATAGTCCATACACAGGAATGAAAAAGCAATCAATAGAAATCATCCTTTAAGAAGCCCAGATGGTGGACTTATTACCAAAGGGAAACAAATATAGGTTCTGGAGTTGAAAAATATGATAACTACAATGAAAGAAAGAGACAAAAATAATATTTGAAGAAATAGAGACCTAAAACTCCCCAAAGTTGCTGACAAAGATCTACACAAGAAGCTCATCAAACTCCAAGTAGAATAAACTCAAAGACATTCAAATGTAGACACATAATCAAGCTGTCTAAAGACAAAGAGAGATTCCTAAAAGCAGCAAGAGAGAAGCAGCAAGAGGGATTCACAAAAAGATTATAAGCTCATTTCTTATGAGACACTATAGAGGCCAGATGGCAATGGAATGACATAGTCAAAGTACTGAAAGGAAAACTGCCAGAGAGTGATGTCATCAAAATGGTGGAATAGGAATTTTCTACCATCCTCCCCCCAAAGAACACCGATTTTGACAATCATCTCCGGACAAGAGAGATGGAAGTCTGGGAGTCCAGCAGAGCAGTTCCAGCACACCGTTGGAGCAAAAATAATCAGATTGGATGCATTGAAGAGGATAAGAAGAACAGTTTGACTTTACCTGCATCACCCCTCCCCCAAGGCAGCACAGCTCAGTACTAAGAGAGGCCTTCTTGACCCATGATTTCTTCTGCAGGAGAAAGTGAGAGCATATGAATGAGTGTCTGGCTTTCCCAGCTGTGCAGCTTGCTGCCAAAGAGGTCCGTTTCACACTCACCCCATCTGGAGTACTGAGTCATGAACTGCATGACTGGGGAGTTGTGAGCAGCTGGGAAAATAGCAGCCAGGTCTTGGGAAGGAGCATATCAAAGGGACATGGATCCTACTAACCACAACAAGGACTCCACTGGAGGGCCTGCACTCAAGTCACTGGGGACACCTTAGGTGTGGATCCCCTCAACTGGCCAACAGGCACCCTCAGGACACTGCATGCCCACGCACATCCCAACCCCATGGTCAGTTCTCTATGTGTGCTCCTGATAGCAGTGAAGGTGATCTTTTGGAGATGGCTACTGACCACATGTGGAAAGCCAGCCTGAATATGCAGGCCTGAGAGAAACCACAAACTTGAGCATTCAGCACCACCCTAGGGAAAGGAAAAACGAGGCTGTCAGCACTCTGCCTGGGTTTGCAGAATCAGAAGAAGGCATACAAGCCAGTATTCTACTACAAGAGGAAGCAAGAAGTGTGGAGCAGGCACACCCATAGAAAAGGTCTGAATGTCTCAGAATCCCTAGCAGGGCTGAAGGAAGAAATTTCTACCCCAAAGCCAGACAGTAAAGACTGGAGGAGGTGCTTGTTCAAATGTGGAAACATAAATGCAAGACTTCAAGGACCATAAAAAATCAAAGGAATATAACACCACCAAAGGAACACAATAATTTTGCAGTAAACGACCCCAAATAAATGAAGATTCTTTATCTACCTGATAAAGAATTCAAAGTAGCTGTTTCAGAGACGTTCAGTGAGCTAAGAAGTACAATGAACAGTTGTACATCAACAAACTGGATAACCTAGGTGAAATGGATAAATTTCTAGAAACACAAAACCCATCAAGACTGAATCATGAAAAAATAGAAAATTGGAATATATCTATAACTAGAAAGGAGATTGAATCAGTAATCAAATTTCCCTCAAAAGAAAAGCCAAGATGACATGGCTTTGCTGGTGAATTCTACCAAACATTTTTAAAAAGGGAATAGAAATTCTTTTCAAACTTCTCAAAAAATTAAGGAGAATAGAATACTTCTTAACTCATTGAATGAGGCCAGCATTACCTTGATACCAAAGCCAGAAGGACACTACAAGAAAAGAAATCTACAACGATATCCCTTATTAACATTGATGCAAAAACTCTCAACAAAAATCCTAGCAAATCGGACTCTAGCACATTAGAAGGATCATACACCAATACAAGGATCTATCTCTGGAATACAAAGATGGTTCAAAACACTCAAATCAATCAATGTAATGCATCACATTGATAAAATGAAGGATAAAAATCATATGATTACCTTAATAAATGCAGAAAAAGCATTTGTCAATACTCGACATCCTTTCATGATAAAGACTCTCAATAAATTGGTTATGGAAGAAACGTAACTCAACATAATAAATGCCATGTATGACAAGCCCACAGCTAACATCCTACTCAACAGTGAAAAGCTGAAGCTTTTCCTCTAAAACCAAGAATAAGACAAGGGTGCCCACTCTCACCACTTCTATTCAACACAGTACTGGAGCAATAAGTACTGGAGCTATTCAACATAGCCAGAGCAATGAGACACACACACACACACACACACACAAATTAAAGACATCCAAATCAGAAAGGAAGAAATAAAATTCTCTGTTTGCATGACACAATTTTATGCACAGAAAACCCTAAAGACTCCACCAATATACTGTTAGAACTAATAAACAAATTCAGCAAAGTTGCAGAATAAAAAATCAGCATACAAAAATCAGTTGCATTTCTATAAACTAACTATAACCTATTAGAAAAAGAAATTAAGAAAACAATCCCGTTTACAATAGCATCAAAAACAATAAAATACTTAGGAATAAATTTAACCAAGGAGGTGAAAGATCTATACACTAAAAACTATAAGACACTGATGAAAGAAATTGAAGAAGACACACAGAAAAAGAAAGATATCTCGTGTTCATGAATCAGAAGAGTTAATACTGTTAACATGTTCATACTAATCGAAGTGATCTACAGATTCAATGCAATCTCAGCCATAATTCCAATGGCGTTTTTCAGAGAAATAGAAAAAACGATCCAACAATTCATTTCAAACCACAAAAGGCCCCAAATAGCCAAAGCAACCTTGACTAAGTAGACCAAAGCTGGAGACATAACATTTCCTGATTTCAAACTATATTACAAAGCTATAATAATCAAAACAGTATGGTCCTGGCATAAAAATAGAGACATAGACCAATGGAACAGAATAGAGAACCCAGAAATAAACCCTCATAAATATGACCAACTAATCTATGACAAGCAACCCAAGAATACACAATGGGGAAAGGATAGTCTCTTCAATAAATAGTGTTGGGAAAACTGGATATCCACAATCAAAAGAATTAAATTGAACACTTATCTTACACCATACACAAAAATCCACTCAAAATGCATTAAAGAACCAAATGTAAGATCTGACAAGGTAAAACTCCTAGAAGAAAACATAGAGGAAATCTGCTTGACATTGGTCTTGGCAATGATTTTTTGGATATGACACCAAAAGCACAGACAACAGAAACAAAAATAAACAAACTAGAACAAAGTGAGACTATAACAAAGTACAAATCTTCTGCACAGCAAAGGAAATAATTAACAAAATGCAAAGGTAACCTGCAGAATTGGAGAAAATATTTGCAAACCATACATCTGATAAGGTATCAATATCCAAAATACATAAGGAACTCATACAACTCAACAGCAACACACACACACACAAGTAATCTGATTTTAAAGTGGTGGTCAGTGATCCAAATAGACATTTTTCCAAAGAAGACATACAAGTGGCTAACAGGTAGATGAAAAGGTACTCAACATCACTACTCATCAGGGAAATGCAAATCCAAACCACAGTGAGTTAATCAATTCACACCTGTTAGAATGGCTATGATCAAAAAGACAAGAGAAGTGTTGGCAAGAATGTGGAGAAAAGGGAACCCTTGTGTACTGTTGATGGCAATGTAAATGGGTAAGCCACTATGGAAAAGAGTATGAAGGTTCCTCAACATATTCGAAATAGAACTACCATGTGATCTAGCAATCCCACTTCTGGGTATATATCCAAAGGTAATAATAGCACTACCTTGAAGAAATATCTGCATTCTCATGTTCACTGTAGCACTATTGACAATAGCCAAGATATGGAAACAGCCTAAGTGTCCACCAATGGATGAAGGTATAAATAAAATGTAAGGTTACACATACATATCACACTTCCCAATTTCAAAACTTACTGCAAAGCTACAGTAATCAAAACAGTGCAGTAATGGCATAAAGACAGATATATAGATCAATGAAATAGAATTGAGAGTACAGAAATAAACCCATGTATCTATAGTCAATTGATTTTTGACAAGGGTGCCAAGCCCAGTCAATGGGGAAAAAATAAACTTTTCAACAAGTGGTGCTGGAACAAGTGGATATCCACATGCAAAGAATTAATTTGAACCCATAACTCACAACACATAAAAAACTTAAAATCGATCAAAGACCTAAATGTATGAGCTAGGGCTATGAAATTCTTAGAAGTGTAAATATTCATGTCCTTGGATTAGGCAACAGTTTCTTAGCTATAACACTTGAAACACAAGCAACCAAAGGGGAAAAACAAATAAATCAGAATTCATCAAATTTAAAAACTTTTGCATGATTTCACTCATATGTGGAATATAAATGAACACATGGACAGAGAGAACTGGTTGGTGATTACCAAGGGGAAGGGGGGGGGTGGGCACAAGGGGTGAAGGGATGTATCCACATGGTGACAGACAAATAATAATGTACAACAAAACCCCCACAATGTTATAAACTATTAAGACATCAATAAAAAAATTTAAAAACTTTTATCCTTCACAGAACACTTTAAGGAAGTGAAAAGACAACCCACAGAATGGGAGAAAATATTTGCAAATCATATACCTGATAATAGTATAGTATCCAAAATATATAAAAACCTCTTACAACTCAACAGTAAAAAATAAAAACCGAATTAATAAATAGGTAAAGGATTTGAACAGACATTTCTCCAAAGAAGATGTATGCATGGCAAATAAGCCCATGAAAAGTTGGTCAACATCATTAGTCATCACAGGAACGCAGGTGGAAACCACAGTGAGATACCACTTCCCACTCACTTTGATGGCTGTAAGTTTTTCAAAAAAGGAAAATAGCAAGTGTTTGTGAGTATGTGGAGAAATGCTGCAGCTGCCTGGAAAGCTGTTTGGCAGTTCCCCCAAAAATTAAAAATAGATTTACCATATGACCTAGCAATTCCACTCCTAGGTATACACCCAAGAGAATTGAACACACATGCCATACAAAAACTTGTACACCAATGTTTATAGCAGTATTATTCATAATAGTCAAAGAGTGGAAACAACTCAAATGTCCATTAACTAATGAATGGATTAAAAAGTGTAGTACATACCTGCAATGGAATATTATTCAGCCATAGAAAGGTATGAAGTACTGACACATGCTACAGCATGAATGTATCTTGAAAACACTCTGCTAAGCAAAAGAAGCCAGACAAAAGAAGTTACTTATTGTGTGATTTCAATCATATGAAATATCCAAAATAGGCAAATCTATAAAGAGGTAGGGTAGATCAGTGGTTGCCAGAGATTGGAGGAGGGGAGGGTGGAGATTGACTGCTAATGGCTATAGATCAATATTTATTTTTGGGAGTATGAAAATGTTCCGGAATCAGGTAGTGGTGAGAGTTGCACAACTTTGTGAATATACTAGAAACTACTGAACTGTACAGCTTTAAATGATGAGGATTTTTTGGTTTTTTGTTTTGTTTTTGGGGGGGTTTTTTGTGAGGAAGATTGTCCCTGAGCTAACATCTGTGCCAATCTTCCTCTATTTTGTATGTGGGATGCTGCCACAGCATGGCTTGATGAGCGGTGTGTAAGTCCACACCTGGGATCTGAAACCACAAACCCAGGCCACTGAAGCAGAGCACGTGAACTTCACTATACCACCGGGCCAGCTCCTAAATGGTGACTTTTATGGAATGTGAATTATATCTCAAAAAAAGAGACCTTTACAAACAAAATTTTTAAAACTTTACAGAAAGACATAAAAGAATTCCTAAGCAAATGGAGGGATAGTCCATGTTCTTACAATGAACTCGGTGTTATGAAAGCTTTTCTCCCCAAGGTTAATGCACTTACAGTCAAAATCCCAGCAAGACTTTTCAGGAAACTAACAGTGACACTATGAAATGCTTGATAGAAATTTCTGTCTTTATAATAGCTTTGAATAGTTTGTCACATTGTGAATATCTGAATTTGTAAGTTTTTAAATATTTGGGTATGAATCTACCAGGTCTTGATGCCTTATTTATGGTGGATCTTTAATAGCCTTCTCAATTTATCAAGTTTTACATATTTCCTTCAGTTAATTTTAGTAATTTACATTTTGTTAGGAAATCATTTCCTCTTAGTTTTCAAATTTGCTAACATAATATTGTCTTATATTTATTTAAACCTCCCATTATTTCTCCTTTCTCATTCCATTTTAGTTCTGTTTCTTGATCACCCAGGTTCATGTGATATTTATCTGTGGCACTGGTCTTTTCAAAATACCATCTTTTAAATTTATTTTCCACCACTGATTTTTGTTTTCTATTTAATTAATTAAAGTGTTTATCTCTATTCTATTGCTTTCTAGGTTCATCTAGTCTCTCTTTTTCTGATTTCCTACAGTGTGCTGAGGGCCTGAAACCTGAGTCAGAGGAAGACAGGAAATGCTAAGTCTCAGAAGACACTAGAGAGCTATATGGAGATGAGCTGCCACGGTCCCTCCTGCTCTCTTGTGTGACTGATCATGAGAAGGGGTGTGGACCGGCCCCACTGGAGGAGAGTCCTAGAATAGAATGGACTCAAGTTCTCTATCTTCCACTCTGACCTCTGGGACATCTCTGACAGGAGGGAAGTAGACAGGTAAAACAAGTTCCCATGGAGCTCGTTTCTGAGGAAGACTCAGCTGTGTGGCAGATATCCTAATCCTCATGTCATAATGCAATTGTGAACTCATAGCTCTCGCCCTTATATTACTCATGCCAGACACTGGAAAATAGAGAAATCAAGGCTAATGAACCATCTAGAAACAAGACATGGGGATTCGATTTTGTGTGAGAGATATGGCCAGACCTACTAGGCAGGGTAGGGGTGGGTGGGAATCAATCTGGACTACACAGGTGTTGGGAAAGAGGGGATGCTGAGGCAGTGGGTACCTTTGTGCAGAGCAATAGAGAGAAACAGCAGTCTTAACTCATCCATTCATTTCCCATTTAATTCTGTTGACAGACAAAGGGCAATTTAATTTTAATTGTAATTGAAGATGTGGAAGAAACCATTGAATGGCAGATAAGGAAGAAGCAGAAAATTGAGGTGAGTAAAATCTCCATGTAGATAAGAGATATCCAGAACACTTATGTTTGTGTCCTGAGGCATGGAATTGTGCCTCTTACAGACCCAGAGTCTAAAATAATCAGGAGTCAACTCAATATTGGCTCATTTTCCCTCCATTCCCTTCTCCACATGGGCTTTCTGGATCTAGGTCTGACTGTGACCTAAAGAGTGAATGGAGAGAATGAAAGCCATCAAGAAGTGCATGGGGCTGGGAGGTGAGGATGTGAGGACTCTGAATTAGAGAGTAGAATGTTCAAAATACAGGAAGGCTGGGAGTACAATATGTGATGAGGGTCCTGAAAACCCACCACAGTTTCAAAATATTACATTGTGGCAGAGGAAAATCAGCCAATGGTGATTTGGGACTAGAATTAGCAGAGAATGCCAGACAAAAGCCTTATGAGGCCAAACCTCCCACACCCAACAAGCACTGAAGGGGTAGAGTGTGACTAACAAAGTCCCTCACATCCCTAATACACCCTTCTAGTTACTAGTGCTTTTTCCCTCGATCAATGCACCTGTGAGGTAGTCAAGAGGAGGATGCTGTGACTCTGAGGGCAAGGTGATGTGTCCATAGTGGCAGAGGAGGGCTCACCACCCAGATCTCCTGCCTCTTAGTCAGTGTTCTGCTAACTCCCCTGAACTCTCCAAAGAAGAGTTGGCTGTTAAGAGAATCCAGGCCCCTTCCAGGAAGATCCTGGAAGTTGGTGGCAGGAAGGTCCCTGAGTGGTCTCTCTTATCTCTGCCTAGAAAGATTTAAAAAAAAGAAGAGCGGCAGCCACTGAGATCCAGGCCTGGTGGCGTGGCACTCTCGTGCGCCGGACATTGCTGCATGCAGCCCTCAGTGCCTGGATCATTCAGCGCTGGTGGAGGCAGACACTGGTGAGGCTGCTGCTGAAGAAGCGGAGGGCTGCCCTGATTACCTACGCAAATAGAGAGAGAGCAGTGGTCAAGCTCCAGTCCTTGATCCGTATGTGGCGCATCCACTGGCGATACTGCCAGGTGCTCAATGCGATCTACATCATCCAGTGCCACTGGCAATGCCACAACTGCCAGACCTGTGCTCTCCTCCGGGGACACTGCATAGTCACAGCCACTCACCTGCAGTTCCACATTGAGATCATCAACCCCTAAGAGCTGGCAAGAAGTGGCACTGTGTCTACTGTCCCCAGTAAAGGTCTAACCTGGTCTGACATGTCTCATGGTCTCCCCCAGCTAATGGAAATTTTGAGACTTAGGCCATGCTGCCTCCTCTTCTCCCTGGGAAAGAACTTCAGTGAGGTTTTCTCCCCATGCCTATGGACCCTGTTCTGGACTGACAACGACAAATGTCACTTATTCAGGTGTCAAAACAGAGACTGAGTTCCTATTCTTCCCTGATATATGACAGAGTCAGAAGTCTGGTTCCCATCCCCAGTCCCATTCCTTTCTTCTCACCCAATAATCTGAGAGACAGGTGGGCTGCATCTTCCTGATGACTCTGGGCACATCTGCCCTTGAGAATGGACCCTGAGGCTCTTCTCTGTTAGCCTGGAGTCAGGGATTGGCTGGGGTCTGGGATACTGTAGACAAGGTATCTTTGGCAAGCACCTAGAGACTATGCCAACATTTGGCTGACTCTTCTGAGAGCAGTGCAATGCAGCCCAGGTGAGGGACAGGAGGCCGGTCTTAGTGATGGGTGGGACTGGGCATGCTGATGAACAGGTGATGACACTGGGGACTAGCAGGAGTTCACAGCACTTCAACTCTGTCTCCACAATTCCCTTACCAGAAAGCCTGTCCCCGAGGGCTGTGCAACAAACAGGGCTCCCTCTGTATTACCCCCATCCCTACCTTTGCCTCCATTCTTGGTGATTTTATCACTGGCCAAGATGATCTTACCAATCTCCTTAATTCTTACTCTAATAAACCTTTTTTGCTTCCCTCCTCAGCCACTGACTCCCATGGTATTGAAAGCAGTGCTATTCAATAGAACTTTCTGTGATGATGGAAATGTTCTGTATCTGTGCTGTCCAATGTGGTAGCCACTAGCCACACATGGTTGTGGAGCACTTTCAATGTGCCTAATGCAACTAAAGAGTTGAATTCTAATTTTATTTTATTTAGATTAAGTTTAAATAGCCTTATGATGCGAGGGCTCTTCCATTAGACAGTGTGGCTCTCGACCTCACACCTCACCATTACGAGTTGTTAGTGCCATCAAGTCCATTCCGACTCCTAGCGACCCTATATAAAGCAGAGCAAAACCCTGCCCAGTCTTTTTTGTGACGTTTTCTCATCTCTCTATATCAGACAATGCACTGGTGCTATTCATAGGATTTTCATGGCCAATTTGTTGGGAAGTGGTGTCCAGGTCCTTCTTCCTACTCTGTCTTAGTCTAGAAGCTCCGCTAAAACCTGTCCACTGTGGGTGACCCTGCTGGTATTTGAAATACTGGTGACATAGCTTCAGCATCACAGCAACACCGGCCACCACAAGTATGACAACCGACAAATGGGTAATGTGATTCCCTGACCAGGAAATGAACCTGGGCTGGGGTGGTGAGAGTACTGAATCTTAACCACTAGATTACCAGGACTGGCTACCAATAATTGTACTATTACCCAAATTGCTTTTCGTAGTGTTCCCGTCTCTGATTACTTTATTTTCTCCTTCCAGCTCGCCTTTCAAATACCCCCAGTAGAATGTTTCTTCAGATGTGATAAGGTCTTCCAATCTATTGACCCTACCAATTTTTTTTGCAACCATCACCCTTGACATGTCCCTGCATTTTTCTTGACCCAGTTCGGATTCTATGTTGAATTACTGTAATTTTACCCCTGCACAACTTGACTTCCTGTGGCCCTCTCTCCCTCTCTGCAAACATATGTGGGATGAACTCAACCGTCTACCTTCTCTGTGCCTGCAGAAAAGCGAGCATGGCTGGGGCAAAACAAGCAACTATGAGACATGGTCTCAGTTTATATTCATGACTACAGACTTCCACTGGACAAATTTCCCAATAATTTCTCTGGTACATTTGCATTTCTATTTTCTGAGTTGAATAATTCATACCGCTCCTCTCCAAATGTTCAATTCCATTTCTTCTCCCATTGAACTCCACAGTGATGACGTATGTCACCACACACTTAACTAAAGAAATGGGAGCAGACTGGACCCCCACCTTCCTACCACGTCATTCTCCATCCCAGCTCCATTAGGATTACACTTGATATCTTCCCTCCAGTTGAAATAAATGAAGAGTCTTTGAGCCCATCAAAGGCCAACCACTTCACTACTCTGCTGCCATCTCAAGGTATTTGATCCTGCATTCATAACCCCACTATCCAAATTATCAATGTCCACCTCTTCCATCATTAAAAAATATGTCCTTTATAAAGAAGATGTAGTATATATACACAATGAAATACTACTCAGCCATAAAAAAAGATTAAATCTTGCCATTTGTGACAACATGGATGGAGCTTGAGAGCATTATGCTAAATAAAGTAAGTCAGACAGAGAAAGACAAATAATGTATGATTACTCACATGTGGAAGATATACAAACAGACACACAGATACAGAGAACAGACTGGTGGTTACTAGAGGGGAAGCAGGGTGGAGGGAGGGCAAAAGGGGTAAAAGGGCACATTTATCCCGAGATGGATGGAAACTAGACTTTTGGTGGTGAACACGATGTTGTCTATACAGAAGCTGAAACATAATGATGTACACCACATTAAACCAATGTTTGCCTCAAATGAAAAAAGATTTTAATGTCCTTGATCAATTTCTGTTCCAGTTCTTTGCTTCTCCTCATAGCAAAATATGCTGTCCCTGTTTCCACTTCTGTTCCTACCATTTTCTCTTCAACCCATTCCAGTCAGGCTTCTTTCCCTCTCTCTCCACTGAGACTGCACTGATCAACATCACCAATATTCCAACTGGCCAAATCCAAAGGTTGTTTCTCTGTTCCTACCTTATGCATTCTCTCTATATCAGGCTACAGAGTTAACTACTCCCTCCTTGTTGAAACACACATTTTTTTTTAAAGCAAGCAACAAAAATTGCACCATTTAATCCATAAATACTTTAATACATATCTTTAAAAATGAGAGTTTCATAAAAATGTAACCTCAATATTATCATATCTTTCAACATTCACAATAATTCTTTAATATCATAGAATATGTATATGCATCAATAACTGAGATTCAAAATACATAAAGCACAATTCTCCTGTGTCCCTTTGTAGTCAACCACTACTCCAGAAGCAGACCCTAGCAAACATTGATCTGTACTCTATCCCTGTTGTTTTGCCTTTTACAGAATGTGATATATAAAAGGAATTATAATTTGTAGCCTTTTGAGTCTGACTTCTTTCACTTAGTGTAATGTGTTTGAGATTCCTCTATGGTGCTGTGGGTATTCATTTGTTGTTATTGCTGAGTAGTATTTCACTGTATGGATGTTACCAGAGGTTTTCACCAGTTGAAAGATCTTGGAGTTGTTTCCAGTTTTTGGTGATTACAAATGAATCTGCTATGTATATTTGTGTACAGTTTTTTGTGTGAACCTAAGTTTTGCACTTTATTTGGTTAAAAACCTAGGAATAGGAGCTTCCAATTCCGGCATAAGATGGTGTTGACTCATTTTCCCCTTCTCTTCTCCTCTAAATACAAAGTAAATACTCTGAAAATACTTCAACAGACAATCATGAAAGGACTCTGAAATGTAGAAAGGAGAAGGTGGATCAGCTAAGAACTTCAAGGTTTTAAAAGGTACACCATGAAGAATTCCCTGGGTTTTCTTTTTATCTATCATATGTCTCAGAATGAACACCAGACATGTCTGCAGCCCAGAACCACCAACAGGCATAGGGAAAACAAAACAAAACACATAAAAAAAACAAAGGAACGCCTGCTTTGGCCAAAGAAACAGAAAGCCCAGCAGAGACTAAGCAGGGAGACACACACCTAGTGACAATGGCAGACTGAACTGCTTGCAGCAGTAACAGAAGTACCCAGATGAGTCAACCCATCCCATGCCCCACATTGGTAGCAGTAGGCATGCTCTGCCCATAGCAGCAGCAACAGTGGAACCCAGGCTTATCCACTCACTCTGCACCCCACATCTGCTGGTGGCAGTGGCACAATCTGTCCTCAGCAGCAGTAACAGCAGAACCCACATGGGTCAACCCACCACATTTTTCATCTGCTGGCAGAGGAAGGCCTGATCTACCTACAACAGCAACCGCAGAACCTGGGAAGGTCAACCCATCTTTCACCCCAAACTAGGTGGAGGGAGGGTAGGGACCCCTCTGTACCTCAGCTCTAGCAGGCCTAGTGTCTTCTGGCCTTCCACCTAGTGGCAGGAGATCCAGACCCAGAAGTTCCTGGCTGTCCAGCCAGCCACAGAAGAAGATCCATAACAGGAGTCTCCTGGCCCTCAGCCCAATAGCAAAATGCAGTTCAGGTAGGCCCTTACCCTCTCCAGTTGCACCACCAGAGATAGAATGGGAAGCCCACTGGCACCAGGTGGCCAAAGAATAGGTAAGGGTACTGCTCTCCGTTCCAGAGGTCCAGCACCCCTAACCCTCCATCTAATGACAAGGAACCCAGAGAAATACCTTCAACCTTACTGGTGGCAGCATAAAGAATCCAGTGGAAGAATAAGTGGAACCAAAAGAACAAAGCACACCATAATTGCATTGAAGGAGCTCAGAAAAGTTAATTCTCATTTGAAATAGAGCTCACAAGAGTAGGCCAGAATCTGCATGCTAAACCTAAACAGGATGCTGCCTTTTAAAATGAAAGATTTAAATAGCATCAAGAGTTTCCTAACATAATATCCAAAATGTCTGGCATACAATAGAAAATCACTCATCATACCAAGAACTAAGAAAATCACACCTTGCATGAGAAAAGATCATCAACTGATGCTGAAATGAATTAGATGTTGGAACTATCTGACAAAAATTTCAATGCAATCACCATAAAATTGCTTCAACAGGTAATTATAAGTTCCCTCAAAGGAAAAAAAATAGAAAACCTCACTAAAGAAATAGAAGTTACAAAAAAGAACCAAATGGAAACTATAGAACTGAAAAACACAATCATTGAAATTAAAAAAAAAATACTTGCTAAGCATTTAGGTGGTGAACATGATGTAATCTATGCAGAAATAGAAGTATAATGATGCACACCTGAAATTTATACAGTGTTATAAACCAATGTTACTACAATAAAAAAATAAAAACATATGCAAAATAAAACAATTACAAAACAATTTTAAAAAGTCTTGCTAGATGCCCTCAATAGTAAATTGGAGATAACATAAAATAATGTGAATAAACTCAAGGGCAGATCAATAAAAGTGCTCAATCTGAACGATGGAGGGAAAATAAACTGAAAATATGAACAGAACCTCAGGGACATATGGAACAATAACAAAAGATCTAAATCTATACTGTTGGAGTCCCAGAAGGAGAGGAGAAAGAATGTGGGGCTGAAAAAAGTACTGGAAGGGATAACGGCTGAAAATGTCTCCAATTTGGTGAAAGATACAAACCTACAGATTCAAGAAGCTGATCAAGCCCCAAAGAGAATAAACCAAAATAAATCCATGGCAAGATACACCATAATTAAATTTCTGAAAACTAAAGACAAAGAAAACAATCTTGGAAGCAACCAGAGAGAAAAAAATGCACTATCTGTAGAGAAAAATAATTCAAATAACAGTGATTTCTTATCTGAAACCATGGAAGTCAGAAGAAGTGTCACAGTTTTCAAGTGCTGAGAGGAAAGAACTGTCAAACTCAAATTCTATATCCACCAAAACTATCCTTCAGGAATGAAGAGAAATAGACATTCTCAGACAAAGAGAAACTAAGAGAATTTGTCATTAACAGATCTATCCTTAAAGAATGGCTAAAAGAAACTCACACAACAGGAGGAAATGATAACAAAAGAAGGCTTAGCACTTCAGGAATGAGAGAACAATAGAATGGGTAAAATTAAGGATAAATGCAATAGACTATCCTTCTCCTCTGAGATTCTTAAATCATATTGGATGGTTGAAGCAAAAATTATAACATCTGTTGTGGTGCTTAATGTATGTAGAAGAATACTTGAGACAATTATAGTAAAAGTGGGAAGGATGAAGGGGCATAAATAGAAGTAAAGTTTCCATACTTCACTCAGCATAGCAAACATCAATACCAGCAAGCTGTGATGAGTTATGAATGTATATGGTAATACCTAGAGTAATAACTATAAAAAGTGATTTATAATTTGCATACATTATACATTTTAATATTTTAATAACATTATATCCATGCAATATATGTTTTAAATATGGAATCTTAAAAACTCTTCAAGTAACTCACAGAAAACCAGGTAAAGACAGAAAGCTGTCTATAAGAAACTCACTTCAAACACAACAAAACAGGTAGTTTAAAAGTATAAGGATGAAAAACAATACATCATGCTAACCATTCTTTTAAAAGCAGTAATAGCTATAATAATATCAGATAAAGTAAGTTTCAGAGCATAAAAAACTAGTAGGGAGAAAAGGGAATCTTACATAGTGATAAAAGGATCAATGCACCAAGAAGATGTAGCAATCCTAATTGTGTATGCCCCAAACAATAGAGCTCTCAAATGTACAAAATCCAAATTGATAGAGCTGAAAAGAAAATAAATAAATCCACAATTACAGCCGGGACTTCAACACCACACCCTCAGCAATCAATAGAACTACTAGACAGAAAATTAGAAAATATGTAAAAGAACTGAGCAACAGCATCAAGCAAGAGGAGTTAATTGACATTTATGGAACACTCCATCCAGGAGCAGAATACACATTCTTTTCAAGCACTGAAGGAACATTCACCAAGATAGACTTTCTTGCTTTGTAAAACAAACTTCAACAAATTTAAAAGAATTGAAATAATACATAACATGTTTCTGACATAATGGAATAAAACTAAAATTCAGTAGCAGGAAAATCTTCAAACACTTAGATATTAAACAACACACTTCTTTTAAAAAAACATGGATCCAAGAAGTATCAAGAGAAATTTTTAAAATACACAGAACTGAATTAAAACCAAAAATATAACATATCAAAATTTGTGGAATGCAGCTGAGAGGGAAATTTATAGCGTTAAATGCTAACATCAGGGGGAAAAAATCTCAAAAAATAATCTAAATGCCTACTTCAAGAACCTAGAAAAAGAGCAAAATAAATCCAAAAAAAAAAAAACCTCAGATGAATGAAGGAAGGAAATAGTAAAAATAAGAGAAGAAATCAATGAAATACAAAACAAAAAACAATAGACAGAAAATAAAGGAAACCAAAAGCTGGCTCTTTGAAAAAAATCAATAAAATTGATAAACCTCTAGCAATCAGACAAAAATTAAGAGATAGAAGATACAGGAGGATGTCACTACAGATCCAGCAGCCATTAAAAGCATAATAAGGCAACATGGATGGAGCTGGAGAGTATTACGTTAAGTGAAATAAGCCAGAAAGAGAAAGACAAGCACTGCATGATTATATTCATATGTGGAATATAAACTAACACATGGACAGAGAGAACTGTTTGGTGGTTACCAAGGTCAAGGGGGATGGGAGGTGGGCACAAGGGGTGAAGGGATGCATTCATGTGGTGATTGACAAACAATGATGTACAACTAAAATTTCACAATGTTATCAACTATTAGCACATCAATTTAAAAAAAGCATAATAAGGGATTACTATGAGCAACTTTAGTCTCATAAATTCAACAACTCAGAAGAAATTGATGAATTGCTTGAAAACCACACAATATCAACTCAATCAGATGAAATAGATGACCTAAATAGTCTTAGAGCCATTAAAGAAATTAAATTTGTAGTTTAAAAGTTCTCTAAAATGAAATCTCCAGGCCCAGATGGCTTCACTGGAGAATTTTTACCAACTGTTTAAAGAAGCATTCTTACCCCATTTTTTACATAATGTCTTCCAGAAAATAGGAAAGCAGAGACCACTCCAAACTTTCATGAAGCCAATATTACCTTTATACCAAAATCAGACAAAGGGAACTTAAAAAAAAAGAAAACTGTAGATCAATATCTCTCAGAGTTTTAGATGTAAATATCCATAACAAAATGTTAGCATATCAAACCCAACAATGTACAAAAGGAATTATACACCATGACCAAGTAGAAATTTATTCTAGGTAAGCAAGGCTACTTGAACATTCAAACATTAATCAATTAACCATGTCAACAGGCTAAAGAAGAAAAATTATATTACTATATATACAATCAGAAACAGAAAAATCATTTGACAAAATCCAACACCCATTTATGATCCAAAGGAAACTCTCAGCAAGTTAGGAATAGAGGGGAACTACCACCACTTGATAAAGAGAATCTACAAAAAGCCTACATCTAACATCATACTTAATAGTGAAAGACTGAATGTTCTTCCCCTTAATATCAGGAACAAGACAAGGATGTTAACTGTCACCAATTCTCTTCAACATTGTACTGGAAGTTCTAGCCAAGACAATTAGGGAAGAAAAAAAAATTAAAGGCATACGGACAGGAAAGAAAGAAATAAACTTGTCCCTATTTGCAGATGACATGATTATCTACATAGAAAATTCAAAGGAATGTCAAAAAAATCACTCCAAAGAAAATGAAATACTTAGATTTACACTTAACAAAACAAGTATAGGATATGTATGCTAAATATTACAAAATGCTGATGAAAAAAATCAAAGAATACCTAAGTCAATGGAAAAACATACCATGTTCATGAGCTGTAGGACTCAGAAGAGTAAAAATGACAGCTCTCTGCAAATCAATATACGGTTTTAATGCAGTTACTATCAAAATCCCAAAAAGGTGTTTTGTAGACATAGACAAGCTTATTCTAAAATTTGTCTGGAAAGGCACCAGCACTAAATTAGCTAAACAATCTCTAAAGGGAAGGATAAAATGAGAGGAATCACTCTGTCCAATACTAAGGCTTAGTGTACAGCTACAGGAGTCAAGACAGTGTGGTGTTGGTCAAGGGATAGACATATAGGTCAATGGAATTGAGCAGAGACCCAGAAATAGACCTACACAAACATGTGCAACTGATTTTTGACAAAGGAGAAAAAGCAATTAAATGGAGGAAAGATGGCCTTTTTAACAAATGATACTGTAGCAACTGGACATCCACAGGTGAAAAAAAAAACTGAACCTTGACCTAAGTCTCACACTTTATACAAAAATTAACTCAAAATGGATCACCAAATTAAGTGTAGAATGTAAAAATATAAACTTTGGGGGGAAAAAATGAGAGAAAGTCTAGTCAAAGAGTTCTTAGACTTGACAGCAAAAGTACAACTAAAAAGAAAATTGATACATTAGACAATCAAAATTTAAAACTTTTGGGGTCAGCTGGAGGCATAGTGGTTAATTTCATGTGTTCCACTTTGGTGGCCCGGGTTCTCCGTTTGGATCCCGGGCGCAGACCTATTCACCCCTCATCAAGCCATGCTGAGGCGGAGTCCCACACAGAACAGCTACAATTCCATGACTATGATACACAACTATGTACTGGGGCTTTGGGGAGAAAAAAAAGAAAAAGAGGAAGATTGGCAACAGATGTTAGGCAGGTCAAATCTTCCTCAAAAAAAACACAAACTTTTGCTCTATGAAAGACCTTGTTAAGAGGATGAAGAAAAGTTACAAGAAGGTAGAAAATATTTGCAAACCACAGATTCAATGAAGGACTTGTATCTAGAATGTATTTTTATCTTTTCATCCAGTTTTATTGAGGTATAATTACAAATAAAAATTGTATATTTTAAGATGTACAACGTGATGGTTTGATATACACATATGTTGTGTAATGATTACCACAATCAAATTAACACATTCATCACCACACAGTTACTTTTTTTTGTATGAGAACACTTAAAGACTACTCTCTTAGCAAATTTCAAGTGTATAGTTCAGTATTATTAATTATTTCACCATACTGTACTTTAGATCCCCAAACTTATTCATTATATAATGGGAAGTTTGTACCCTTTGACCAACATCTCCCCATTTTCCCAACCTCCCAGCCCTTTGTAACCATGGTTCAACTTTATTAGACTCCACATGTAAGTGAGATCATACAATATCTTTCTCAGGCTTATTTTACTTAGCATAATGTCCTCCAGGTTCATCTGTGTTGTCACAAATGTAAAGATTTCCTTCTATTTTCATGGTTGAATAATATTCCACTGTGTATATATATCCATTCATCCTTTCATCCATATCTTGGCCATTATGAATAATACTGCAGTGAACACGGGAATGCAGATGTCTCTTCAATATAGTGATTTTATTTCCTTTGGATATATACCCAGAAGTAGAATTGCTAGATCATATGGTAGTTCTATTTTGAATACGATGAGGAACTTTCATACTGTTTAATATAATGGCTGTACCAATTTACATTCCCACCAGCAGTGTACAAGGATTCTCTTCTCCACACCCTCACCAACACTTATCTCTTTTGTTTTGATAATAGCCATTCGAACAGGTGTGAAGTTTTATCTCATTGTGGTTTTGATTTGCATTTCCATGACGATTAGTGATGCTGAGTACATTTTCATCTACCTGTTGGCCATTTGTATGTCTTCTTTGAAAAAAATGCCTATTTAGGTCCTTTGCCCATTTTTTAATTGGGTTGTTTGATTTTTTGCCATTGAGTTGTATGAGTTCCTTTTATATTTTGGCTATTAACCTCTTATCAGACATAAGGTTTGCAAATATGTTCTCCCATTCCATAGGTTGCCTTTTTATTTGCTGATTTTTTCCTTTCCTGTCCAGAAGCTTTTTAGTTTGATATAGTCCCACTTGTTTACTTTTGTTTTTGTTGCCTATGCTTTTGCTATCATTCCAAAAAATCATTGCCAAGACCAGTGTCAAGCAGTTTTTCCTCTGTTTTCTTCTAGGAGTTTTATGGTTTCAGGTCTTTCATTTAAGTCTTTATCCATTTTGAGTTGGTTTTTGTATAAGTTATAAGGGTCCAATTTCATTCTTTTGCATTTGGATATCCGGTTTTCCCACCATTTATGGAAAAGGTCATCCTTTCCCCATTGTGTATTCTTGGCTCCCTTGTCAAATATTACTTAACCACATATCCATGGATTTATTACTGGGCTCTCAATTCTGTCCCATGGGTCTATGTGTCTGCTTTTGTGACTGTACCATACTGTTCTGATTACTATAGCTTTGTAATACAATTTGAAATCAGGAAGTGTGATGCCTCTGGCTTTGTTCTTTTTTCTCAAGATTACTTTGACTGTTCAGGGTCTTCTGTGGTTGGACACAAATTTTAGGATTTTTTTCTATTTCTGTGAAAAATGCCATTGGAATTATGACAGAGATTGCATTGAATCTGTGGATCGTAGTATGGACATTTTAACAGTATTAATTCTTCCAAACCATGAACATGGAATATTTTTCCATTTATTTGTATGTTCTTCAGTTTCTTTCATCAACATCTTATACTTTTCAGTGTATAGAACTTTCACCTCCTTGGTAACATTTATTCTTAAGTATTTTATTATTTTGATGCTATTGTAAATGGGATTATTTTCTTAATTTCTTTTTCAGATGGTTAATGTATAGAAATGAAGTTGATTTTTGTATGCTGACTTTGTACTCTGCTTTACTGAATTTATTAATTCTAACAGTTTATTGGTGGAGTCTTTAGGGTTTTCTGTATATAAGATCACGTCATGCAAACAGAGAGAATTTTATTTCTTCATTTCTGATTTGGATGACTTTTATTTCCTTTTCCATTCTAATTGCTTTGGCTAGGACCTCCAGTACTATGCTGGGTAGAAGTGGTGAGAGTGGACATCCTTGTCTTCTTCCTGATCTTAGAGGAAAAGCCTTTGACCTTTCATCACTGAGTATGTTGTTAGCTGTGGGATTGTCATGTATGGCCTTTGTTGGCCTTTGTCATATATGGCCTTATGATATATGGCCTTTATTATATGGATATACCTTCCTTCTATATTCAATTTGTTGAGAATTTTATCATGAAAGGATATTGAATATTGTCAAATGCTTTTTCTGCATTTATTAGAATGATCACATGATTTTGATCCTTCATTCTGTTAATATGGTGTTTTACATTGATTGATTAGAGCATGTTGAACCATCCTTGCAACCCAGGAATAAATCTTACTTGGTCATGGTGTATAATCCTTTTAATGTGCTGTTGAATTCAGTTTGCTAATATTTTGTTGATTATGTTTGCATCTAAGTTCATAAAGGTTAGTAACCTGTATTTTTTTTTCTCATAGTGTTCTTGTCTGGCTTTGGTATGCAGGTAGTGGTGCCCTTATAAATCAGTTTGGAGGTACTTCCTCTCTTTGATTTTTTGGAAAAGTTTGAGAATTAGCTTTAAATGATTGGTAGAATTCACTGTCAAGCGTACAGTCTTGACTTTTCTTTATTGGGAGATTTTTAATTACTGCTTTAATCTTCCTACTTATTATTGATCTGTTCAGATTTTTAGTTTGGTAGATTGTATGTTTCTAGGAATTTATCCATTTCTTCTATTTGTTGGCATATAGCTGTTTGTAGTAGTCCCTTATAAGCCTCTGTATTTCTGTACTATCAGTTCTAATATCCACTCTTTTATTTACAATTTTATTTATTTGAGTCCTTTCTCTTTTTTTCTTGGTTAGTCTAGCTAAAGGGGTTTCAAAATTGTTTGTCTGTTCAAAACAACCAACTCAGGTTTGTTGTTTTTTTCTATTATCATACTATTCTCTATTTCATTTATTTCTGCTCTAATATTTATTATTTCCTTCCTTTTGCTCACTTGGGCCTAGTTTGTTCTTCTTTTTCTAGTTCCTTAAAGTGTAAAGTTAAGTTGTTAATTTGAGATCTTTCTTTTTTCTTAATGTAGATATTATCACTATAAACTTCCCTCTTAGAACTGCTTTGGCTCTATCCCATAAGTTTTAGTGTGTTGTGTTTCCATTTTCATTTGTCTCAAGGTACTTCAATTTCCATTATTATTTCTTCTTTGACCCATCAGTTGTTCAGGAGTATGTTGTTTAATTTCCACATATTTGGGAATTTTTCAATTTTCCTCCATTATCAATTTCTACTTTCATACCATTGTGGTCAGAGAAGATATTTGGTATGATTTCAATCTTCTTAAACTTGCTAATACTTGTTCTGTGACATAATGTATGATTTATTCTGGAGAATGTCCCATGTGTGCTTGAGAAGAATGTTATTCTGGTGCTGTTGGATGTAATGTTCTGTGTATGTCTGTTAGGTTCATTTGGTCTACAATGTAATTCAAGTCTATTATTTCCTTATTGATTTTCTGACTAGATGATCTATCCATTGTAGCAAATGGTGTCTGAAGTCCTCTAGTATTATTGTATTGCTGTCTGTTTCTCCCTTTACATCTGCTAAGATCTGCTCTAAATATTTAGGTTACATCCTCTTGATGAATTGACTCCTTTATCACAATATAGTGACCTTTTTGTCCCCTGTGACTGAATTTGACTGAAAGTCTATTTCTCTGATAAAAGAATAACCAACCCTGCTTTCTTTTGGTTACCATTTGCATGGAATATCTTTTTCTGTCTCTTCACTTTCAGCTCTATGTGTGTTTTTAAAGCTTAAATGAGTCTCTCATAGGCAGCATATTGTTGATCTTGCTTTTTCCAAATCCATTACTTGTGCCTTTTGATTAGAAAATTTAATCCATTAATATTTAAAATAATTATTGACAGAGAAGGACTTACTAGTGCCATTATGTTGTTTTCTGACTGTTTTTATAGTTCCTTTGTTGCTTTTATCCTATCTTGTTGTCTTTCTTTATGATTTTTTTTTGTAGTATGATGTATTTTTTGTATACTTTAACTCTTATTTCTTTATCTTTTGTGTATCTTTTAGAGGTTTTTACTTTGTGGTACCCATAGACTTACATAAAACATAGTTATAGCAATCTATTTGAAGCTATTAAAAACTTAACTTCAGTTACATTCAAAAAGTCTACAGTTTTCTTCCCCCCCACCCCCACATTTTATGTCACACTTTATACGTTTTTATATTGTGCATCCATAACAAATTATTACAACTATAATTATTTTTATTGCTATTCTTTTAACATTTACACTAAAGTTAAAGTGATTTATGCATCACCATTACAGTATTGGAGTATTCTGAATTTGACCATATATTTAATTTATCAATGAGTTTCGTACTTTCATATATTATCATAGTGTTTCCCAGAGTCCTTTTATTTCGCTTGAAGAACTCCCTTTAACATTTCTTATATGGCAGGTCTAGTGGTGATGAAGTCTCTCTGCTTTTGTTTGTCTGTTTTTCCTTCATCCTTCAATCTGAAGGACAGCATTGCTGGGTATAGTATTCTTGGTTGGCAGTTTTTCTTTCAGCACTTTGAATATATCATCCCACTTACTCCTGGACTGCAAGGTTTCTGCTGAGATACCTGCTGAAGGTCTTATGGGGCTGGGGGGGTCCTTTGTATGTGATAGGATGGTTTTCTTTTGCTGCTTTCAAATTTTTCTATTTGTCTTTGACTTTGAGAAATTTGATTATAATGTATCTCAGAGTAGTCTTTTTTGGGTTGATGTTACCTAGAGTCCTTTGAACTTCATGTACTTGCATGTCCATATTTTTCCCAAAGTATAAGTATTTTCAGCTGTTGATACTTTAAATAAGCTTTCTTCCCTCTCTCTCTCTCTGGGACATCTATGATGCATATGTTTGTTCACTTAGTGGTATCCCATTAATTATGTAAGCTTTTTTCACTCTTTTTCTCTTAATTCCTCTAACTGGCTAAATTCAAATAACCTGTCTTCAAGTCTGTGGTACATTCTTTTGCATGAGCAAGTCTACTGTTGAAGCCTCTATAAATTTTCAGTCTACCATTGTATTCTTCAGCTCCAGGATTTCTGTTTGGTTCTTTTTTATGGTTTCTATTCTGTAAACTTCTTATTTTGTTCATGCATGGTTTTTCTGCTTTTGTTTGGTTGTCTATCTGTGTTCTCTTGCATCTCATTCAGATTCTTGGAGGTGATTACTTTGAATTCTGTGTCAGGAAATTCATATACCTCCATTTTCTCTGGGCTCAGTTACTGAAACTCTGTTAGTTTCCTTTGTTAGTGTCATGTTTGACTGATTCTTCATGATCTGTATAGCCTTGTGTTCATGCCTGTGCATTTAAAGGAGCAAACACCTCTTCCAGTCTTTACAGACTGGTTTTGTCAGGTAAAGACCTTCTACTGTTATTTCCCCAGGCTAATGAGATACCCTTCAGAATCACAGTCAAGCTGTGTTGGAGCTGAATCATGGTGCCTTTGCTGGGTCTGCAGTGGGCTAGTGGTTGGAAGGCCTGTTATAAGGGGCTTGGGCAGGCGTAGATTCTGTCTGGTCCCTGGGGGGACATGACTGGCTCCAGGACTTTGTTCAGCAGGGCTAGTTCTGGGGCAAGTGTCCACTTCAGGTCCACAGTTAGAGCTTCAGACAGCAGCCCTATTACCAGTTGTAGGGATGGATGTGGTTACCACCAGGTCCCTAAGAAGGCTCCATCCAGGACACTGGGTGAGCCCTGGGCAGGCAGAAGTGGCCCCAGATCATGGCTGAGAGAGCCTGGAACTGAGTCCTAGGGCTGCCTCATGGTTCATAGCCAGTAATGACATATGCAAGCCCGGTTCTGGAGATAGTCAGGTGTGATTCCTAATTAGTCTCTGGTGGGGGCAAGACTGCTCATGGATTGTGACTGGGATGGGTTGAAGCCAAGTCACAGGGTTGTTTCAGAATATGCTGTCATACCAAGGTTGGCTGTCCTGCTTCCAGTGGCACTGAAGGGCATGTCCCCAGATAGGTTCCTACACTGGCAGGACTGCCTGTAGACTGCAGCTGGGAGGGGCTGGAGCCAAATAACAAGGCCACTTCAGGATCTCAGTGGTGCAGATTATCAAGTCTCCCACTGGGTCCCTGGACTGGTAGTACTGTGCAGACTTTGACTGGGAAAGGCCAGCACTGAGTTACAATGCTATCTCAGGATCTTCAGTCAGACAAAGTTTAGCAGGCTTGCCTCCAGGGGCTCCCAGACTGTGGCTGAGGGGGCCAGTATCTGGTTCACAGGCCATTTCAGGGTCCACAGCCAGAACCAAGTTCTGTGGGCCTGGTTCCTGAGGCACAGACAGACATAACTCCTCTGAGGTCCTTTGGTGTATGGTGTTGGTGGCAGGATCAGGGCCATACAGGGCTGTATCCAAGTCCATAGGATGACAAAGCTATTTCCAGGTCTATAGCCAGGATCACAGTTGGTGAGTCAGCCAGCTGGGCATGGGTCTGCATTCTCAAAATGGCCCTCCTGAGTCTTAGACCCCACTGGGATTTCACAATCTCCTACCTGGATACCAAAGCTCCTGCAAAGGCACTTTCATCTGTGGATGACTGCCAAATTGCTGTTGCTGAAGGAGGATATGAGCAGGGGACCTCGTATTCCACCACCTTGATGATGTCGCTTTGCTAGAATATATATATTTTTTAACTCTCAAAACACAACAATGAAAAAGAAACAGTTTGACTAGAAAATGGGCAAAAGACATGAACAGACATTTCACTGGAGAGTATACAGAAGGCAAATAAGCACTTGAAAAGATATTCAACTTCATTAGCCATTAAGGCAATGCAAATCAAAAACACAAAACAAATGTCACTACACACCTATCAGAATGGCTAAAATGAAAAATAATGACAAAACTAGATCTTGGTGAGGATATGGAGAAACTGAATTTCTCATACATTGCTGGTGGGAATGTTAAATGGTACAGTCACTCTGGAAAACAATTTTGCAGTTTCCTAAAGAACTAAACATGTAATTAGCATATAACCCAGAAGTTTCACTCTTGGGTATTATACCCAGAAAAATGGAAATTTATGTTCACATAAAAGCCTGTAAATGAGGTCAGAGCTAGAGGAAAGATGGCCAAGAGGAAGCACCAGGAATCCATCTCCCCACCAAGATAATTGCACTGGCAGAATCTGTCTAATGAAGCTATTTTGGAAGACTGGACTCTACTTGAAGGCATAATTCCAGAAACTTGAACAGTAAATTGTGATTAATTTTGGTCCATTTCAGCTCTCAGCATGGTCCTGGCTACCCATCCCTGACCCCCTAACCCCACACCATGGTGGGCAGCCATACATGACTTCCAAAGAAATTTGTACTCAGCTTGCAGGAGCCAAGGTGAGCAATAAAGACTCTGTCCTCCAAATATCAGGGATCTGTGCTCATATTGATGATTGCTGCTTGTGATAACAGAGGTGCAGAAACAGAGACAGCCAGTCATCGCTGCAATCCCCACCACAATTGTTGTAACACCCTCATCCTCCAGCCAAAGTGACTTCCAGGGAATTTAAAGAAATATAACCATTTTTTCTCCTTCACTTTCTCTTTTTACCTTTTTGGGAGCCAGACATTTAAGAATTAGGATACTTAAAAGAAACCACATATACAGGGGAATTTAAAAAGTCACCATGTATGCCCAAGGAAAGATGCAGGCTCAGGAAAGCCCAGAGAAGACCTTAAGTTTACACCTTAAACTGATCCCCAATACAGAGAGACCCTACAAAAAAATCAAAACAAAATCAGGGAAAGGGTAAAAATCTGATCTCTAGAATTACCACATTACAAGATTCAAATTCCAGTTTTCAACAACAGCATACAAGACATACAAAGAAATACAAGGCCTACAAAGAAACAGGAAACTATGGCCAATTGAAAGGGAAAAAGTAAATCAACAGGAACTGCCTGAGAAGACAAGATAGTGGATTTAACAAGAAAAAGACTTTAAAACAACTGCCTTAAAGGTGTTCAAAGAGCTAAAAGATGACATGGACAAAGTCAGGAAATTATGTATGAACAAAATGGAAATATCAATAAAGAGATAGGAAACATGAAAAGAAAGCAAAAAGCAATTCTGGAGCTGAAAAGTCCAACAAGTGAAATGAAAATTTCACCACAGGGATTCAAAAGCAGATATGAGCAGGCAGAAGAAAGAATCAGCAAACTTGAAGATAGGACAATTGAAATTATCAAGTCTGAGGAGTAGAAAGAAAAAAATATTGAATAAAAGTTACCAGAGCCTAAAGGACCTTTGGAACACCATCAAGCAGTCCAGCATATGCATTGTGGAAGTCCCAGAAGGAAGTGAGAAAGAGAAAAGTGCAGAGAGATTATTGAAGAAATAATGGCCAAAAATCTCCCAAATTTGATGAAATACATGAATATAAACATCCAAAAAGCTCAATGAACTTAAGACAGGATAAACTCAGAGACTTATGCTAAGGCACGTTATAATCAAATTTTCAAAAAACAAAGACAAACACGGAATCTTGAAAGTACCAAGAGAGAAGCAACTCATCACATATAAGGGATTGCCAATAAGATTAACAGCATATTTCTCATCAGAAACCTTGGAGGCTAGAAGGCAGTTAGTTGATATACTCAAAGTGCAGAAGGAAAAAAACTGTCCACCAAGAATCCAATATCCAGCTAAACTATCCTTCAAAAATGAGAGAAAAATTAAGACATTTCCAGACAAACAAAAGCTGAGGGAGTTTGTTACCACTAGACTTGCCCTGATTAATGCTAAAGGGAGTCCTTCAGGTTGAAATGAAATGACATTAGGTGTAACTCAGTTATGTAAAGAAATAAAGATGTCTGATAAAGGAAAATACATTGGCAATTTTTAAAGCTATTGTTTTAAACAATTATTTTAAGTAATTAAAATTATTATTTTAAACAATTTTAAAAGTTATTATAACTTTGGTTTGTAACCTTTTGTTTTCTACATGATTTAAGAGACTAATGCATAACAATAATTATTAGTCTAAGATTTTAGACACACAATGCAGGTGTAATTTTGTGACACCAATAACTGAAAGGGGGTGGGACAAACCTGGTATAAATTCAAATTAGAGTATTATAACTTTGGGATGTTAAATGTAATCCTCTTGGTAACCACAAACAAAATCACCCTAGAATATACACAAAAAGAAATAAGAAAGAAATGTAAATGTTTCACTACCAAGAAATCAATTGTATACAAAAAAGACAGTACAGAAAAAATGAGGGAAAAGGAAGTTATAAGGCATATATAAAACAAATAGCAAAATGACAGAAGTAAGTCCCTCCTTAACTATAATTCCTTTAAATGTAGATGGATTAAATTCCCCAATCAAAAGACAGAGGTTGGCAGAATGGATTTTTAAATGTATGACCAATTATATGTCAATTATATCTCAATAAAGTGGGGGGAAAAGTATGACCCAACTATATGCTATTTACAAGAGACTCACTTAAGATCAAAAGATACAAAAAGGTTGAAAGTGAAAGGATGGAAAAGGATATTCCATGCAAATAGTAACCAAAAGAGAGTAGGGACAACTATACTAAAATCAGACAAAATAGACTTTAAACCAAAAAAGTTTACAAGAAACATAAAAGAATACTGTGTATTAATAAAAGGTTCAATATAGCAAGAAGATATAATAATAATAAACATTTGCATACCTAATAACAAGCCATCAAATATATGAAGCCATAATTGACAGACTGAAGGGAGAAATAAATAGTTCTACAACAATAGCTGGAGAATTCAGTATCCCACTCTCAATAATGGGTAGAACAACAAGACAGAAGTAAGGAAATATAAGAATTGAAAAACACAATAAACCAACTAGATCTAACAAACATATACAGAACTCTCTGCCCAACCACAACAGCATGCACATTCTTCTCAAGTGCACATGAGACATTCTCCAGGTTAGATCATATATTCGGCCACAGATTTAGTCTCAATAGATTTAAAAGGATATCATCATCTCTGACCACAACAGTTTTCAATAATATAAGAAAAACTGGAAAATTCACAAATCTGTGGAAATTAAACACATTCTTACATAACCAATGGGTCAAAAAAGAAATTACAAGGGAAATTGGAAAATACAACCTACCAAAACTTATGGAATGCAGTGAAAGCAATGCTAAGAGGGAAATTTATAGCTGTAAGTGCCTACATTAAAAAAGAAAAAGAATCTCAAATCAATGACCTAACTTTACAGCTTAAAGAAATAGAAAAAGAATAAGCTAAACCAAACGCTAGCAGAAGGAAATCATGAGATTAGAGCAGAGATAAAATAGAGAAGAGAAAAATCAGTGAAACCAAAAGTTGGTTCTTTGAAATGATCAACTAAATTGACAAAACTTTAGCTAGATTAACTAAGAAAAAAAGACAACACTCAACTAAAATCAGAAATAAAATCAAAAATAAAACATTACTACCAACTCTACAAAAATAAAAGATTATGAGACGTACTATGAATAACTGTATGTCAATGAATTGGATAACCTAGACGAAATGGACAAATTCCTAGAAACACAAAACCTACCAAGACTGAATCGCAAAGAAATAGAAAATCTTAATAGACTCATAACTAGTAAGGCAATTGAATCAGTAATCAAAAACCTCCTAGGAAAGAAAAGTCTTGGACCTGATGGCTTCATTGTTGAATTCTAATAAACACTTAAAGAGCTAATACTAATCCTTCTCAAACTCTTCCAGAATATTGAAAAGGAGGAAATATTTTCTAACTCATTTTATAAATCCAGTATTGCCCTGATACCAAAGCCAGACAAAGAAACTACAGGAAAATGAAACTTCAGACAAATACCCCTGATGAACATTGATGCAAAAGTCCTCAACAAAATACTAGCAAATAGAATTCTACAAAACATTAAAAGGATTATGCACTGTGACCAAGTGGGAAATATTCCTGGAATGCAAGGATTATTCAACATGCAAAAATCAATGTAAGATACCACATTAACAGAATAAAGAGGAAAAAAACCATGAGCATCTCAATTGATTCAGAAAAAGCTTTTGACAAAATTCAACCCCCTTTCATGATAAAAAATACTCAACAAACAAGAAATAGAAAGAAACCACCTCAACATAATAAAGACCATATATGAAAAGTCCACAGGTAATATCATACACAATGAACAAGACTGAAAGCTTTTCCTCTAAGATCAGGAACAAGACAAGGATGCCCAGTTTTGCCATTTTGATTCAGCATAGTATTGGATGTCCTAGCCAGAGCAATTAGGCAGGAAAAAGAAATAAAAGGCATCCAAGTTAGAAAGGAAGAAGTAAAATTATCTCTGCTTTCAGATAACATGATTTTGTATGAAGAAAACCCTAAAGATTCCACACACACAAAAAAACCTGTTAGAACTAATAAATGATTTTGGCAAAGTAGCAGGATACAAAGTTAACACATAAAAACAGTTGCACTTCTATACACTAACAATGAACAAAACAAAAAGGAAAAAATTTTTTAAATCCCATTTATAATGGAATCAAAAACTATAAAATACTTAGGAATAAACTTAACCAAGGAGGTGAAAGATTTATACTTTGAAAACTTCAAAACATTACTGAAAGAAATAAAGATACAAATAAACAGAAAGACACCCCATGTACATGGATTGGAAGACTTAATATTGTTAAGATGTCAATACTACCCAAAGGAATCTACAGATTCAATGCAATACCTATTAAAATCCATACGTCATTTTTCGAAGACAGAGAAAAATCTATCCTAAAATTTACATGGAATCTCAAGGGACCCCAAATAGCCAAAACAATATTGAAAAAGAAGAAAGTTGGATGTCTCATATTTCCTGATTTCAAAACTTATTACAAAGCTACAGAAATCAAAATAGTGTGGTACCAGCATAAAAGCAGTCAGACAGACATAAAGATCAATGGAATAGAATACAGAGCCCGAAAATAAACGCTCCCATGTACAGTCAAGTGATCTTCAACAGGAGTGCCAAGATCATTCAATAGAGAAAGGACAGTCTCTTCAACTAATGGGGCTGGGAAAACTAGATATCCACATTCAAAAGGATCCAGAAGATGGACCCTTACTTCACACTATACCAAAAAAAAAAATGACTCAAAATGGACCAAAGACTAAACTTAAGAACTAAAACTATAAAACTCTTAGAAGAAAACATCAGGGAAATCTTCACGACATTGGATTTGGCAACGATTTCTTGCATATGACACCACGAGCACAGGCAACAAAAGAAAAAATAGATAAATTGGATTACATCCAAATTAAACATTTCTATGTATCAAAGGATGAAAACAACAGAGTGAAAAAGTAATCCATAGGTAGGAGAAAATCTTTGCAAATCATATATCTGATAAGGTATTAAAATCCAAAATATGTAAAGAACATCTACAACTCAACAACAAAAAAAACTGATTCAAAATGGGCAAAGGACTTAAATAGATATTTCTCCAAAAAAGATATACAAATGGCCAACAAGCATACGAAAAGATGCTCAATGTCACTAATCATTATGGAAATGCAAATCAAAACTACAATGAGATACCACCTCACACTCACAGAATGGCTACTATCAAAAAAAGGACATTACTGATGTAGAGAAATTGGAACCCTTGTGCACTGCTAAGAGGAATGTAAAATGGTATAAATGCTATGGAAAACAACATAACAATTCCTCAAAAAGTTAAAAATAGAATTACCATATGATCCAGCCATTCCATTTCTGGGTAGATACCCCCCAAAAATCAAAAGTAGTGTCTTAAAGAGATATTTGTACACCCATATTCACAGCAGCATTACTCACAGTAGCAAAAAGGTGGAAGCAACCCAAGCATCCATCCAGAAGTGAATGGATAAACAAAATATGGTATATTCATTGTGGAGAATATTACTCAGCCTTAGAAAGGAAGGAAATTCTGACACATGTTACATAAATGAAACTTGAAGACATTATGCTAAGTGAAACTTCAGTCACAAAAGGGCAAATACTTTATGATTTCACTCATATGAGGTATTTAGAGTAATCAAATTTATAGAGACAGAAAGTAGAATGGTGGTGGCCAGGTGTGGGGGAAAGGGAGAATGGAGAATTATTGTTTAATGGGTAGAGAGTTTCAATTTTGCAAGATGAATAAAGTTCTGGAGATGGCTGGTGGTGATAGTTGCACAACAATGTGAATATACTTAATGCCACTGAGCTGTATGGTTAAAATGGTAAGTTTTCTGTTATGTGTATTTTACCACAATTTTCAAGACAGTATTTTTTAAAGATTTTTGGGGAAAAAAGAGCAAAAGATGACACAGAACTCCATGTTGCACAACTACAGAGGGTGACATTTACATAGATCATTCTGTGAAGGCGTCTCTCTGGAGTTGTCTGACTTGGCAGTCCTGCAATCCCAACTCTCCTACTCAGGGAAGACATCACTAATCAATCACAGGCCCTGCACATCCAGCACTGGGGTCTCAGAATCCTTCTCCACACAGGACCCCAGACAACCCCTGACACTTCTTCAGAGCTGATTTATGAGATGCCAAGTATTTGCCATCATTAGCTCAATGACAACCTTGAAATATGTATGACAAAGAGAACTGGGGACAAAGATATAACAGACCTGGTCATTCTTTTACTGGAAAGGGTATGCATTGTTGCACTTTACAAGCTTGTGAGCCCAAAGTGATTTCAAGTTGAAGATTCAGTTGGTTTTCTTTGAGGTCATAATGGCCCTGAATCAAGCCACGAGTGTGGCAACTATGCCAGCGCCAATAGACCTGGATGATGTGGACAGCGTGGAGCAAACGGCAGAAACGAAGGCGGATGCGCCACATGCGGACCCAGGACTGCAGCTTGACCACTGCCCATTCTTGCTGCACATAATACACTAGGGCCACCCGCCGCCTCTTCTCCAACAGCTTGGCCAGCTTCTGCTTCCACCAGCATTGAATGATCCGTGCTCTAAGCACTAGGTGCAGCAGCGTCCGGCGCACCAGGGTGCCCCGCCACCAGGCCTGGATGAACACAACTGGTTCCTGGTCCATCATCATGATCTTCACTTTTTTGGGCCCTTACAAGAGAAAACAGGGACACTTAGGAAACTCATACACTTTGGCCCTAAGGTGTGCCAGAAAGGGGCCCTGATCCTCTATCAACAATCACCCCTTTCTCTGACATTCAAGAGAGCTGTTCTGGTCTACAGTCAGACCCAGGAAAGCAAGTAGGTGTCCTGCTTCTGCCACTCTCTGACTAATGGATATGGACACATCATCTTGCCCTCAGGGTCTCAGCGTCTCCATCTGTAAAATGGAGGTACACCTGCACTTACAACCTCACCTAGTTTTACATGGGCCTGGTTGGCCTGTCCAGAGCAAGAACACCATGATCTAGAGGTGAAAGAGATACAAGTTTCACCTGGACCTGACCACCTAGCTGAGATTCATGTCTCTTCTCTTCAGACCCCTCCCATCTGCTGGAGAAGTGGCATCCTTTGCTCCCCCTGCCCTCTCACTTCTGGCCTCAGGTAAAACCCACAGCTTGCTGTCTCCTCTCTGCCTCATCAAAGTATTAAAAGATCCTCCACCTCACACACTTTATTAAGAGCTTAAACACCACTTAACACATACATCAGTACAAAGATACACATGCACACACACTTCTAGGTCCAGTTTCCCTATATCTTGGCCTTTGCATTCCCCAAACATAGTCCCCACCTTATAGTTCCCAACTGTGTGAGGTCTGGGTTCACACCCTTTGCCCCCTCCTTGGCACAATCCACACACCTTGGCCAGACCCACATCTCTCAGCCTAAGGAGAAAATGGGGGGAAAGGACAGCCAAGGAGGAGTCAATCCCTGTTCATTCCACCTCTATGTATGGTGACCATTCATTCCAGTTTGCCTGGTACATACTGGGTTTACACCTGTTGTCCTGGTGTAATGTTGATAAGTACTCTTTTCACTCACTGAAGCATCTCTCTTTGGACAATAAATCACATGGTCACAGAACTTTGGGTCATTCCACTGGACCATAAGGGTCAGAGATGGCACAAGTCAAGGCTCCCCAACACAGTAGAGCCTGGACCCATCTACCCATGGAGGGGTGGGGAGGGCAGTGGCAGTGGTGTGAGTGGGGGTGTCGGGGGTAGAGTCACTTCCTCTTCTCTTCTTTGCTCCTTCAAGCTCTGTTCTCTCAATGTGATTTCATCATTATCTTTGATCATAATTTGGAAGGTTTGCTGACCTTCTGTAATCAGAGTTTAAAGAGAAAAACATGGTAGAAAGTAAGGATGCTCTCCCCACCACTAGGCACCAAGTCAACCACACACTCAGCTTCCTGGCCTTTCCTAGTGAAACTGAGGATGAAGGAGTTAAAATTTCTCTGGACTAGGGTGAAACTGTGCCTTGTACCCACCAGGTTAATGTGGGAAACAAAATAACCAAAGTTTCTGAACTTGCCTTGCAGAACAGCAGGAGGACTACTGATAAGAGAGTGACTTTCTGACAGTCCCCTGCCAACTAAGCATCTTGCAGAAACATTGAGAAGCTAAAATGACTGATTGTAAACTTTAGACATCAAAGATTAAAAATCCACCCAATGCGACACATAGAACAGACAGTCACGCCCGTGTGGAGGACTCTTAGAACTTTAGCTCCCAAGGCCACATGCTCCCCCTCCCCTACCTAAAATCCCAAATAAAAACCCTTGCTAGTAGTTTTTCCAGGAATTCGGGATTACAGCGTGAGCTGCCTGTTCTCCTTGCTCAGTGCTTTGCAATAAAATTCCTACTTTATTCCACTACACCCAGGGTCAGAGATTTGCTTGCTGCGCAATGGGTGGGCAAACTCACTTCAGGTTCAGTATCACTAGGACCTCAGACATGGAGGAAAGATCCCATCCTGAGGTAACTATGGGAAATGTACCACCCTCTTAGAAAGTTTGGGAGGATCTGATTGTCTCTTACAAAACATTAAATGCCCTTGACTTGGGGTGGATAATCAAATCCCCTTAGGTATGCACTCTACTAAATTACCCATGGTTAGGGGTTAGGTGGTCCCATCCCTCTCAGGTCTGTGCTCCTTCAGCCACAGCTCTGACAGGAAGAGTGGAGGAGGGGAGACAGCCACGATGTCACAACAGCAACTGTGACTCAGGCACCAGGATGTCTCCCAACAGTTGAGCCCCCTGTAAAAAAAACCTGGAAGATCCATCCTTTCTTTCCTACCAGAATGGCCAGAGTTCTGGCTACAAAAAACACCTCAAAAACTGACCCATTGACACAAAAGTGTATAATGATACTCATTAAAGCCAGGCTGGTATTCACCAAACGGATTCCAATTCATTTAAACAATGGTATACCAAATAACAATTAGAAAGAAGGAGTGTGCTCTCTATCGATGGATATAGAAGAGTGTACAAGATTTAGCAAGATTAACAAGTTCATCAAATCAAGATGAACTCAACATAAGCATATATTTATACACATGTGTTATAAAGGCATTATTTTTAAAGGGGTGGTAATTAGGAAGATATACACAAAAATTATCAGTGATCATCTCTGATGAGGTTAGAGGAATTGGGGGAACAAAGTAAACTCCCTCACCATGGCTAAAGCTCCTATATCTGGCCTATCTGTAGATCACCTAGTTATCAGGCCCCTGGGAGAGCAGGACCCTTGCAGGCCAACACATGAAGCCCCCAGGACCAGCCAGAACATTCCATTATTGACAAAGTTCCCATGCAGTTCCCACCCCCAAGTTGGGTCAACCATTGCTTTGTCCCTGTTGATGACAGTTGTCCTTTCTGCGGCACACATACATGGATTCACAGTGTACCCTCTTCAGAGTCTAGCTTCTTCTCAGGTACAGGCCCAAGAGGCCTCAAGTACTCTCCTGTCTTCTTCCCCTGAGGCCCTCAAGGTCATAGTCAGGAGATGGGTGGGGGTCAGCCACTGCACAAGCAAGGCCCCACCTCTGCCTGCTCCTGGTCTCTGAATACTCCCTTGGTCATCATGAGGCCCTGGTCCCCTCTTAGGATCACAGTCCCAGGGATTACCAAGGAGCGCATTTGCAACATATAGATTAAGTATGGGGGAGGCCAGTGTGAAGCTATGGGGAGATGTAAAGAAGAGGAGGAGGCCATCTAAGCCTAGGGGGTGTCAGCGTAAAGTTAATGGGATGAGGGACAAGGGGAAGATAGGAGTAAACTGGAAAATGGGGGAAATAGTGGGGTACGGTGTGTGGGACAGGAAGGGTGCAGGAATCATCTGCTTGAAGATAAAGGTGTGGGCCAGGCCCCACATCAATTTAATGCCTCCATTTGTCTGGCTCCAGAGTCTAGCCCCTAGTCACCACATCCCACTGTCCATGGTAATAGCAATGGAATGATGACATTCACCCCACTTCACAGATCACCAAACTGAGATGCAGAGACCTACATGGCTTACAGTGGTCTCGCAGCTGATTAGTCATGGGGCCAGCATTTAGTCCCAGCTCTGCCCCACTCTGAGACTCTGCTTTGAGCTGCTACACCATGTGGACTCCAGCATCTCCGTGCTTTTCTGATGTTTCTGATTCTCATTGTTTCTAGAAAAAAAATCTAAGAAACCTCCATCCTGAATCTTTAAAAATTAGCTAAGTGAAAGAAGCCAGACTCTGAAGATGGCACACTGTGTAGGTGTGCTGCAGAAAGGACAACTATCATCAATGGGGACAGAGCAATGGTTGCCCCAATTTGGGAGTGGGAACTTTGTCGACAAAGGAATGTTCTATATTTTGATTGTCATGGTGGTCACACAGGTGTGTAAACTAGTCAAAAAGATCAATGAAGTGTACACCTGAAAAGGATACATGTTATCATATGTATGCAAACTATACCTCAATAAAAGTTGATTTAAATACCTTCATCCATGTTAGCTGTAATGCAGAGAGCCTTGTAGCAGGATCTGAGTGTGTGTGAGGTGGTAGGGGAGGGATTCAAGTCCCTGTGCTCCAAGACCATAGGATAGATCCCACATATGGAGCCCAGGGGAACAAGGGGGCTGGGGCCCAGGATGAAAGGAGACTCACACGGGGAAGAGGCCAGGGGCTGGGGTGTCTGTAGATGTGGTGACCCTAGGGGCAGGAAGAGTGCTGTGGCCTTGAGTACCACCAGAACTCGCTCAGACTCAACCCAGTTGGCAGAGAGTGCCACTCCACTGTGCAGTCACTGTTTGCTGACCAGCCTCTTCCCTCCCAGGTTCCTGGAGAGCAGAGCTTGAGCATTTTTCATGTTCGTGACCCCAGAGGCTACACAGTTCAAGGACATAGTAGGCAAAAAAAAATGTTCATTGAATGAGTAATGAATGAATGAATGAATGGACTATCCACCCCCAGCCCACTTTTCTGGGGAGACCCGAAGCCTTTAGGGCCTGCGACCCTTCTTTCCATTCCTAGGGGTAGATCGTGTCATGTCCTACCTTGGCCCCTCTGCCCTGGTAGGGGTGGGAGTAGGTATGGGCTGGTGCTGAAAATCCCCAGGCAAGATGAGGAAGCTGGAGCACTTTGGGGCTGGGAGAGAAGGGTGACACTGGGAAAGCAGGGGAGGGAGAAAAGAAGAAGCCTGGGAGGGAGAAGAAAGAGGAGAAATGTGGGGACTTGGAGTCTGAGAGAGAAAGGTGGGGAGAAGGGAGGAAAAGTGAGACAGAAGGTGACTTTTCCAGGCTACACCCAGTGGAAGCCCTGAAACCTCAGGCTCTCCTCACTAAAGAGTCTAGTTGCTGCTCTCTTCTGCCCACTGAATGCCCACTTCCCTGCCAGGAGGTCCTCAGAGGTGGATTTTGAGAATGAGTCCAAGACCCCTTAGTGGCCCAGCTGAGATCCTTGCTCCAGGGCTGTGGGTGGGGTGGTTGCCCACTGAAGACCCTTCCTCTCTCCTTCCTCGTGGTCCCCACCCCAACCCTGAGTCTACCATGGGTGATCAAGTCCTGGAAGCACAACAGAACCCCTGAGTTTACCTCACCTGGAGAGAGGCCCTGGCCCAAGAGACATATTTGCTTTAACACTGGGCCTCAGACCTGGGAGTTCTGTATAGTCTCCATATTGCTTGTTTAAGGTATTGTGGGATCAGGGACGTTCAGGACTGGATAGTCCTGGGCAGCTGACTGTCATGACAGTACGGCAGGCTGGGGTGTTCTTTGGGCCAGACCTCTCTTATATTGGGTTCCCTAATACTGACTCTGAGATGGAAAGTTGCATGTGGACATTTAATTGGAGAGTGCTCTTGGAAGATACACTTCTAAGAAAGTGAGGAATACAATATTGGGCAGAAGGGAGAAGTTGACATACAATGTATGTGCAACTGATCTCAGCCAAACCTACAGAGAGCTTGGCAGCTGGGATAGCCCTTCAGAATTGTTCCAAATTCAGGCAAGGGGACTTGGCCTTTGTATCCAATCATATTAGTTTGCTAGGGCTGCCATAACAATGTACCACAAACTGTGTGGCTTAGAACAAACAAATTCATTGTCTCACAGTTCTGGAGCCTAGATGTCAAAAATCAGTGTGTTGATCAGGGCCATGCTCTCTCTGAAACCTGTAGGGGGAGGATCTTTCCTTGCTTCCTTCTGGCTTCTAGTAGTTTGTTGACTATCTTTGGAGTTTCTTGGTTTATAGATGCATCACTCCAATCCTCCTTCTTCACATGGCATTCTCCCTATGTCTTCTTTCTGTGCACATCTCTGCACACATCTGTGTCTGTGTCCAAATTTTCCCTTTTTATAAGGACACCAGTCTTATTGGATTAGGACCCATCCTAATGACCTCATCTTAACTTGACTACATCTGCAAAAACTCCATTCCCAAATAAGATCACATTCTGAGGAACTGAGGGTTAGGACTTCAATATATCCTTTCTTTTGGCGGGGGGAACACAATTCAACCCATAACACCAATCATAAGCCAGTCACTGGATGCAGGATTCTCATTAGGAGAGGATATAACCTTGGTCAAATATCTTTCCTGCGGCCAAAGGCAATTCCCAGTGTGGGATACAGCAGTGACCCAGCAGCAGCCAATATTCTCAACAGCTGTGGGATGAGTCATCAGCTATAAAGAGAGGATCCACTACATGCACATATTCACTACAACCCACCCCTTTATGCCACTCAGATCTACTTGCTTCCCATAGTAAGTTTTTACCATTTAAAAATAGCTTCTTCAGGATTCATGTTGGTCTTCTCAAATGGAAAACTTAAAAGAGAAGAGTCAGAAAGACAAACTTCAGTCCCCACTGCTACAGTTTATTTTGAGGCCATTATTTGCACTCCTTTTCCCCTTCCTCTACCACCCTTTCTAGATTCCCCTCACCTTTGACTAGCATTTCTGCTGGTCTAGGCAGTTTTCCTGAGGGATCCGACTCTCTGGTTACCATATACTTCTCAGGCTATGATTGCTGCAGGTATCAGGCCATGACTGTGCTCATCTATCATTACACCTGGACAGCAAGCACCACGAGATCTTGCAGTGAGTCATCCAAGCAGCATTCATAGTCTTCCCTGCCCGTGCAGTATAGCAGCAGCCCCCTCACCTTCTCCTGATAATCAAGGCTAAATATCTCCGCCAGTATGGTGACTCCTTTCATTACCTGCCATCTCTTGGCAAAAGGAATCTGAAGTGGCTGGGTGGCAGCCAGAGCTTTAAGTTTAATAGGACTCTTGCTGTGACCCTTGATGACTGCCTTCCCTCCCTAGAAACCAGGACCTCCAGTCAGATGGAGCCTAGAGTTGCAGGGACAGAAAGCACAAATTCCCAAGTGTATAACTGGAAGGAATGGTCACAGGTGCATTACCATTTTCACACATTGGTTCTGAGACACACACCTTCTACCTATTAGGGACTCAGCACCATGTAATGGGCATTGATTTAGGGCTTGGTTTGGTAAACTACAGGCTGTGGGTTAAATCCAGCCCACTGCATATTTTTGTACATTCTGCAAGGAATGGTTTCTACATATTTCAGTGGTTGAAAAAACTCAAAAGAATAATATTTCATGACACATGAAAATTATGTGAAATTCAAATTATGTGAAATTCAATGTCCATAAATAAAATTTTATTGGAACACAGTCACACTTATTTGTTTACGTGTTGTCTGTAGCCACATTTGCACTATGACAGATTTGAGTAGTTGTGACAAAGACTGTGTGTGGCACTCTCATCACTTCCCTCTGCTGCTCAGCACATGACAAATCACAGTGGTATAATTATAACTAAACAGTGTTTTGAGTGCCATACATATTGCTGTGCTGTGACTTATTTTTTATTACCAGTGCCTATCCATCATGTCAAAACAAGAAAAGAGGAGAAAAGTGGACTTTAAAGTTTATATTTTTTATTGAGGTAACTTTGGTTTATAACATTATATAAATTTCACGTGTACACCGTTATATTTCAATTTCTGTGTAGACTACATCATGTTCATCACCCAAGACTAATTACCATCTATCACCATATACATGTGCCCTTTTACTCCTTTTGCAATTTTCCCTCCCCCCTTCCCCTCTGGTAACCACCAACTTATTCTCTGTATCTATGTATTCATTTGTTGTTGTTGTTGTTGTCTTCCACATATGAGTGAAATTATATGGTATCTGGCTTTCTCCATCTGACTCATTTCACTTAGCATAACACCCTCAAGGTCTATCCATGTTGTCGCAAACTGAAAGATTTCATCTTTTTTTATGGTTGAGTAGTATTCCATTGTGTATATATACCACATCTTCTTTACCCATTTATCCATTGATAGGCACTTAGGTTGTTTCCAAGTCTTGGCTATTGTGAATAATGCTGCAATGAACATAGGGGTGCAAATATCTTTTCAAATTAGTGTTTATGTGTTCTTTGGATAAATATCCAGAAGTGGAAACAGCCAGATTGTATGGTAGTTCTATTCTTAATTTTTTGAGAAATCTTCATACTGCTTTCCATAGTGGCTGCATCAGTTTACATTCCCAACAGCAGTGTGTGAGGGATCCCTTTTCTCCCTATCCTCTCCAACACTTGTTTTTCTTGTCTTTTAAATTTTAGCCATTCTGATGGGCATGAGGTGATACCTCATTGTAGTTTTGATTTGTATTTCCCTAGTAATTAGTGATGTCAAACATCTTTTCATGTGCCTGTTGGCCATCTGCATATCTTCTTTGGAAAAAGCTTGTTCAGATCCTTTGCCCATATTTCAATTTGGTTGTTTTTGTTGTTGTTGTTGTTGAGTTGTATGAGTTTTTAATATATTTTTTATATTAACCCCTTATGAGATATGTGATTTTCAAATATCTTCTCCCAATTGTTAGGTTGTCTTTTCCTTTTGTGGATGGTTTCCTTTGCTGTGCAGAAGCGTTTTAGTTTGATGCAGTCCCATTTGTTTATATTTTCTTTTATTTCCCTTGCCTGGGAAGACACGGTATTCAAAAAGATACTGCAAGACTGATGTCAAAGAGCACACTGCCTATGTTTTCTTCTAGGAGTTTTATGGTTTCAGGTCTAACATTCAAGTCTTTAATCTGTTTTGAGTTAATTTTTGTGTATGGTGTAAGATAATGGTCTACTTTCATTCTTTTGCATGTAGCTGTCCAACACTAGAGACTTTTCTTTCTTCTTTGTGTTTTCTTATCTCCTTCATAAAAAATTAGCTGTCCATAGATGTGTGGGTTTATTTCTGGGCTCTTGATTCTATTCCATTGATCTTTGTGTCTGTTTTTCTGCCAGTCCCATGCTGTTTTGGTTACTATTGCTTTGTAGTATATTTTTTAATCAGGGAGTGTAATACCTCCAGATTTGTTCTTTCTCAGGATTGCTCTGGCTATTTGGGGTCTTTTGTTGTTCCACATAAATTTTAGGATTCTTTGTTCTGTGTTGGTGAAAAATGTCATTGGGACTTTGATAGGGATTGCATTGAATCTGTAGATTGCTTTAGGAAGTATGGACATTTTAACTATGTTAACTCTTCCAATCCATGAACACAGAATATCTTTCCATTTCTTTGTGTCTTCTTCAATTTCTTTCAACAATGTTTTATAGTTTTCAGTGTAGAGGTCTTTCCCCTCTTTGGTTAAATTTATTCCTAAGTATTTTATTCTTTTTGTTGCAATTATAACAAAAAGATTCCTTGATCCTTGATTTCTCTTTCTGCTATTTCATTGTTAGTGTATAGAAATGCAACTGATTTTCGTATGTTGATTTTTTACCCTGCAACTTTACTGTATTCATTTATTACTTCTATATTAATAAATATATTATTATAGCGCTTTTTGGTGAATTCTTTAGGGTTTTCTAAAGTCTAAAGGGAAATACCTTTTATTTCTTTTTCTTGCCTGATTGTTCTGACTAGGACTTCTGGTACTATATTAAATAAGAATGGCAAAAGTGGGCATCCTTGTCTGTTTCCTATTCCTAGAGGGATAGCTTTCAGTTTTTCACCATTGAGTATGAGGTTAGCTGTGAGTTTGTCATATACAGTCTTTATTATGTTGAGGTACTTTCCTTTTACACCCATTTTATTAAGAGTTTTTGTTATAAATGGATGCTGTATCTTGAATACTTTCTCTGCATCTATTTAGATGGTCATGTGATTTTTACTCTTTATTTTGTTAACGTGGTTTATCATGTTGATTGATTTGCAGATGTTGAACCATCCCTGGAATAAATCTCACTTGATCATGGTGTGCGATCCTTTTAATATGTTGTTGTATTCAGTTTGCTAGTATTTTGTTCAGGGTTTTTGCTTCTATGTTCATCAGTGGTATTGGCCTGTAATTTTTTTGTGTGTTCCTTGTCTGGTTTTGGTATCAGGGTAAATTTGGCCTCATAGAAAAAGTTAGGATGCATCCCCTCCCCTTCAAATTTTTGGAGAGTTTGAGAAGGATAGGTATTAAATCATCTTTGAATGTTTGGTAGAATTCACTGGGGAAGTCATCTGGTCCTGGACTTCTGTTTTTTGGGAGGTTTTTGCTTACTGATTCAATCTCCTTACTAGTGATCATTCTATTCAGAGTCTCTATTTCTTCTTCTTTTTTTTTACCATTTTTTTTATTGATGTCTTAATAGTTTATAAAACTGTGGGGTTTTAGTTGTACATTTTTGTTTGTCCGCCACCTTGTGGATGTAACCCTTCACCCCTTGTGCCCACCCCCCACCCCCCTTCCCCTTGGTAACCACCAATCAGTTCTCTCTGTCCGTGTGTTCACTTATATTCCATATATGAGTGAGTTCATGCGGTCTGTCCTTCTCTCTGTCCTTCCCTCTCTGGCTTATTTCACTTAACATAATACCCTCTAGGTCCACCCATGTGGTTGCAAATGGGACAATTGTGTCTTTTCTTATGGCTGAGTAGTATTCCATTGTATGTATATACCACATCTTCTTTAACCAATCATCAGTCGAGGGACACTTGGGTTGCTTCCACTTCTTGGCTATAGTGAATAATGCTGCAATGAACATAGGGATGCATACGCCTCTTGTGATGGTTGATTGCATGTCCATTGGGCAGATGCCCAAGAGTGGGATTGCTGGATCACATGGTATTTCTATTTTTAATTTTTTGAGGACTCTCCATACTGTTTTCCATAGAGGCTGCACCAGTTTGCATTCCCACCAGCAGTGAATGAGGGTCCCCGTTTCTCCACAACCTCTCCAGCATTTGTTGTTTGTCTTTGTGATTATAGCCATTCTAACGGGTGTAAGGTGATATCTTAGTGTAGTTTTGATTTGCATTTCCCTGATGATTAGTGATGTTGAACACCTTTTCATGTGGCTATTGGCCATCTGTATATCTTCCTTGGAAAAATGTCTGTTCATATCCTCTGCCCATTTTTTGATCGGGTTGTTTGTTTTTTTGTTGCTCAGTTGTATGAGATCTTTATATATTACTGAGATTAATCCCTTATCAGACAGACGATTTGCAAATATTTTCTCCCAGCTGGTGGGTTGTTTATTCATTTTGATCCTGGTATCATTTGCCTTGTAGAAGCTCTTTAGTCTGATGAGGTCCCACTTGTTTGTTTTTTCTTTTGTTTCCCTTGTCCGAGTAGACATGGAATCTGAAAGGATCCCTTTATGTCCAATCTCAATTAGTGTACTGCCTATATTTTCTTCCAGGATTTTTATAGTTTCAGGTCTCACTTTCAGGTCCTTGATCCATTTTGAATTGATTTTTGTATATGGCGATAGGAGATGGTCTACTTTCATTCTTTTGCGTGTTGCTGTCCAATTATCCCAGCACCATTTATTGAAGAGACTTCCCTCTCTCCATTGTATGTTCTTTGCTCCTTTGTCAAAGATTAGCTGTCCATAGGTGTGTGGTTTTATTTCTGAGCTTTCAATTCTATTCCATTGATCTGTGTGTCTATTCTTGTACCAGTACCATGCTGCTGTGATTACTACAGCTTTATAGTATATTTTGAAATCAGGGATTGTGATGCCTCCAGCTTTGTTCTTTTTTTTCAGAATTGCTTTAGCTTTCGGGGTCTTTTGTTGGCCCATATGAATTTCAGTAGTTTTTGTTCTATTACCGTGAAGAATGACATTGGGATTCTGATTGGGATTGCATTGAATTTGTAGATTGCTTTAGGTAGAATGGACATTTTAACTACATTTATTCTTCCAATCCATGTGCATGGAATATTTTTCCATTTCTTTATGTCTTCCTCGATTTCTTTCAATAGTGTCTTATAGTTTTCATTGTATAGGTCTTTTACCTCCTTGGTTAAATTTATTCCCAGATATTTTATTCTTTTTGTTGCAATTGTAAATGGGATTGTCTTTTTGAGTTCTCTTTCTGTTGGTTCATCGTTAGTGTATAGAAATGCAATTGATTTTTGTAAGTTGATTTTATACCCTGCCACTTGACTGTTGATTATTTCTAGTAGTTTTCCGATGGAATTTTTTGGGTTTTCTATGTATAAGATCATGTCGTCTGCAAATAGTGAGCGTTTCACTTCTTCATTGCCTATTTGGAGTCCTTTTATTCCTTTTTCTTGCCTAATTGCTCTGGCCAGAACTTCCAGTACTGTGTTGAATAAGAGCGGTGAGAGTGGGCACCCTTGTCTTGTTCCTGTCCTCAAAGGAATGGCTTTCAGTTTTTCCCCGTTGAGTAGGATGTTTGCTGTAGGTTTGTCATATATGGCCCTTATTATGTTGAGGTACTTTCCTTCTATAGCCATTTTGTTGAGAGTTTTTATCATAAATGGATGCTGGATCTTGTCGAATGCCTTCTCTGCATCGATTGAGATGATCATGTGGTTTTTATTCTTCATTTTGTTAATGTGGTATATTATCTTGATTGATTTGCAGATGTTGAACCATCCCTGTGTCCCTGGTATACATCCCACTTGATCGTGGTGTATGATCTTTTTGATGTATTGCTGTATTCGGTTTGCCAATATTTTGTTGAGGATTTTTGCGTCTATGTTCATCAGTGATATTGGCCTGTAGTTTTCCTTCTTTGTATTGTCCTTGTCTGGCTTTGGTATCAGGATGATGTTGGCCTCATAGAATGTGTTGGGAAGTATTCCATCTTTCTCTATTTTTTGGAATAGTTTGAGAAGGATAGGTGCTAAATCTTCTTTGAATGTTTGGTAAAATTCTCCAGGGAAGCCATCTGGTCCTGAGCTTTTATTTTTTGGGAGGTTTTTGATTACTGTTTCAATCTCTTCACTTGTGATTGGTCTGTTCAGATTCTCTATTTCTTCTTGATTCAGTTTTGGGAGGTTGTACGCTTCCAAGAATTTGTCCATTTCCTTTAGGTTGTCCAATTTGTTGGCATAAAGTTTTTCATAGGATTCCCTAATAATCCCTTGTATTTCTGTGGTATCTGTTGTAATTTCTCCTCTTTCATTTCTAATTTTATTTATTTGAGTCTTCTCCCTTTTTTTCTTAGTGAGTCTGGCTAAGGATTTGTCAATTTTATTTATCTTCTCAAAGAACCAGCTCTTTGTTTCATTGATCCTTTCTATTGTTTTTTTGGTTTCAATTTCATTTATTTCTGCTCTGATTTTTATTATTTCCCTCCTTCTGCTGATTTAGGGCTTTGTCTGTTCTTCTTTTTCTAATTCTGTTAGGTCCAGTTTAAGGTTATTTATTTGGGATTTTTCTTGTTTGTTAAGGTGAGCTTGTATTGCTATGAATTTCCCTCTCAGGACCGCTTTTGCTGCATCCCATGTGAGTTGGTATGGTGTATTTTCCTTTTCATTTGTCTCCAGATAGCTTTTGATTTCTCCTTTAATTTCATCAACGACCTATTGGTTGTTCAGTAGCATGTTGTTTAGTCTCCACATCTTTGTCCCGTTCCTAGTTTTTTCCTTGCAGTTGATTTCTAGTTTCACAGCATTATGATCAGAAAAGATGCTTGTAATGATTTCAATCTTCTTAAATTTATAGAGGTTTGCCTTGTTTCCTAATATATGGTCTATCCTTGAGAATGTTCCATGTGCACTTGAGAAGAATGTGTACTCTGCTTTTTTGGGGTGGAGTGCTCTGTATATATCTATTAAGTTCATTGCGTCTAGTTTTTCATTTAAGTCCATTATTTCCTTATTGACTTTTTGTCTGGATGATCTATCCATTTATGTAAGGGGGGTGTTAAGATCCCCTACTATTATTGTGCTATTGTTAATATCTCCTTTAAGGTTTTGTAGCAGTTGTTTTATGTACTTTGGTGCTCCTGTGTTGGGTGCATAGATATTTATAAGTGTTATGTCTTCTTGGTGAAGTGTCCTTTTTATCATTATATATTGCCCTTCTTTGTCTCTCATTACCTTTTTTATCTCGAAGTCTACTTTGTCTGATATAAGTATGGCTACTCCTGCTTTCTTTTGTTTGCCATTAGCTTGGAGTATTGTTTTCCATCCTTTTATTTTGAGTCTGTGTTTGTCTTTAGAGCTGAGATGTGTTTCTTGGAGGCAACAGATTGTTGGATCTTGGTTTTTAATCCATCCCGCCACTCTGTGTCTTTTGATTGGAGAATTCAATCCATTTACATTTAGAGTGATTATTGATATATGAGGGTTTAATGTTGCTATGTTATTGTTCATTTTCTTGTTCTTTTGCATTTCCTTCATTTCTTGTCACTTGTGTTTCAGACTGCAAATTCAATTTTGTATTTCTGCATGCTCATTCTCTTGGTTTTCTCTTTATTTGTCATGTGTGGTTCTCTTCTGGTTATTTGTTTAGTGGTTACTGTGAGGTTTATATCAGCGATCTCCTGGATAAGAAAGTACATTTTCAGATGTCTCCTTTTTCCTGAGGCTGGGTCGATTCAATCCCTTACCTCTTCCCCTCCTTGTTTGTTATCTCTTTATTCCATCTTGTGTCATGAATGTGTGTTTCCAGTGATGAGCTTGAATTAATTTTTGATGTTATCCAGCTGTAGTTTGTTCTGGTTTAGTCTCCTTGCTTTTCTCCTTGCTGAAATCTTTGTATCCCTTTTCTCGTTTATTTGTTTTTTCAGGCCTAAGGGCCTTCTTGAGCATTTCTTGTAGTGGGGGTCTTGTGGTGATGAACTCTCTTAGCTTTTGTTTATCAGGGAGAGTTATTATTTCTCCATCATATTTGAAGGATATTTTTGCTGGATAAAGTATTCTTGGCTGAAGGTTTTTGTCTTTCATGATTTTGAATATATCATTCCAGTCTCTCCTAGCCTGTAGAGTTTCTGTCGAGAAATCAGCTGAGAGCCTGATGGGGTTTCCTTTGTATGTTATTTTGTTTTTTTGTTTAGCTGCCCTTAATATTATTTCCTTGTCACGGGTATTTTTCAAGTTTGCTACTATGTGGTGAGATGATTTTTTATTCCTGTTTATATATTTAGGTGATCTATTGATTTCATTCACTGTTATTTCCCTCTCGTTCCCTAGGTTGGGGAAGTTCTCAGCTATTATTTCTTTGAACAAACTCTCTGCTCCTTTTTCTCTTTCTTCTCCTTCTGGAATACCTATTATCCTTATGTTGCTTTTCCTCATTAAGTCTGATATTTCTCGAAGAATTTCTTCATTTCTTTTTAGTCTTAGCTCTCTCTCCTCCTCTATTGGGAGCATTTCTGCATGGCTATCCTCAATAATGCTAATTTGTTCCTCCATATTGTCAGTTCTGCTCTTTAAAGACTCCATTTTTTCCACTATCTCGTTCATTTTGTTTTTCATCTCCAATAATTCTGATTGGCTTTTCTTTATGGTTTCAATCACTTTTGTGACGAAATCCCTGAATTTGTTGATTTGTTTCTGTGTGTTCTCTTGTATTTCATTGAGTTTGTTTATCATAGCTATTTTGAATTCTCTGTCATTCAGGTTATCAAATTCTGTGCCTTCAGGGTTGGTTTCTGGGTGTTTGTCATTTTCCTTTTGGTCTGTAGCCATAACAAATTGTCACTAGGATCTGACTGCCTTATTTTTTCCTCTCATGTTGAAGTTGGGCCTGCAGTTCCCACCTGCTGCCACTGGATGGAGGTCGTGAGTGGTGTGCTCTGAGCCCACTGCAGCCCCCGGAGGGATTATGCTGAAACACGGGGTGTGTGGGGGGAGGGGTTCTCTCTTTCTCCTGCTTGACCCAGGGGTTTCCTTTCTGGCTCTCTTAGGGTGTTTGCTACACCCCCTAAACAGTCCGTCGTCACTTCCTGGTGGGGATCTCTCAACAATCTGTGAGAGCACCTGGAGGGTGGTAGTTCCTCCCCCCCCCCGCTGTGGGCCACCGCTCCCCCCTCTGTCTGTGAGCCATGCTGTCTTTGCCGATCAATTGGGGAGGGGGAGTACAACTTCTTACCTCTCCTCTCGTCCTTTTGGGCTTCCTGTGCCTCCACCATCCGTTGTATGGCAGCAGGGGTTTCTTAGAAGTCCTTTGTAGTGTTTGATTGAGCTCTGTTGGAATGCGAATGATGTTTTCGTTGTGTCTTAGGGGGCAGAGATTCAAAGAGGGAATCTCACTCCGCCATGATGCTGACGTCACTCCTCTATTTCTTCTTGATTCAGTTTTGAAAGTTTGTATGATTCTAAGAATGTATCCATTTCTTCTAGACTATCCAATTTGTTGGAGTATAGCTTTTCATAGTATTCTTTTATAATCCTTTGTATTTCTGTGGTGCCAGTTGTAATTTCTCCTCATTCGTTTCTGATTTTATTTATTTGAGCCTTCTCTCTTTTTTTCTTGGTGAGTCTAGCTAAAGGTTTGCCAATTTTGTTTGTCTTTTCAAAGAACCAGCTCTTAGTTTCGTTGATGTATTTTATTTATTTTTAGTCTCTATTTCATTTATTTCCACTTTGATTTTTATTATTTCCTTCCTTCTACTGATTTTGAGCTTCATTTGTTCTTCCTTTTCTAGTTCCTTTAGGTGTATTGTTAGATTGTTTATTTGAGATTTTTCTTGTGTCTTGAGGTAGGCCTGTTTTGCTATAAACTTCCCTTTTAGAACTGTTTTTCTGTATCCCATAAATTTTGGTATGTCGTATTTTCATTTTCATTTGTCTCCAGGTATTTTTTTATTTCTCCTTTGATTTCTTCATTAACCCAATTGTTGTTCAGTAGCATTTTGTTTGATCTCCACATATTTGTGGCTTTTCCAGTTTTCTTATTGTAGTTGATTTCTAGTTTCATACCACTGGGGTCAGAAAAGATGCTTGGTATTATTTCAGTCTTCTTAAATTTATTCAGACTTGTTTTGTGGCCTAATATGTGATCCACCCTGGAAAATGCTCCACGTGCATTCAAAAAGAATGTGCATTCTGCAGTTTTTGAATGGAATGTTCTGTATATATCTACTCAGTCTATCTGGTCTAAAGTGTCATTTATGGCCAATGTTTCCTTTTTGATCTTCTGTTTGGAGAGTCTATCCATTGCTGTAAGTGGAGTGTTCAAGTTCCCTACTATTATTGTGTTACTGTCAATTTCTCCTTTTATGCTGTTAATAATTGCCTTATGTATTTAGGTGCTCATATGCTGCATGCATAGATATTTACAAGTGTTATGTCCTCTTGTTGGATTGTTCCCTTTATCATTATGTAGTGCCCTTCTTTGTCTCTTGTTAGTTTTTGTTTTAAAGTCTATTTTATCTGATATAAGTATTGCTACCTCAGCTTTCTTTTTGTTTCCATTTGCATAGAGTATCTTTTTCCATCTCTTCACTTTCAGTTTGTGAGTATCTTTAGGTCTGAAGTGTGTCTCTTGTATGCAGCCTATATATGGGTTCTTTTTTTCTCCAGTCAGCCACACTATGTTTTTTGATTGGAGCATTTAGTCCATTGACATTTAAAGTAGCTATTGATAAGAATGTACTTACTGCCTTTTTTTTTTTTTTTTTTACTTTTTTCTGGATATTTTTGTAGTTCTTCTTGGTTTGTTTCTTCTTCTCTTGCTCTCTTCCCTTGTGATTTGATGGCTTTCTGTAGTGTTATGTTTGGGTTCCTTTCTCTTTATTTTTTGCATATTTATAGTAGGTTTTTGGTCTCTGATTACCATGAGGGTCATATATAATAACCTATGTAAATAGCAATTTATATTAAGTGGATGGTCTCTTAAGTTTGACCTCTTACTAAAAGCCCTACACTTTTACTCCCCACCCCTCGTGCTTTATGTTTTTGATAGCATATTTTACCTTTTTAATTTTTATGTATCCCTTATACTCTTATCACTGAAATAGATAATTTTAGAACCTTTGCCTTTTGACCTTCATACTATATTTATAGGTGGTTGATCCACTACCTTTACTGTATATTTGCCTTTATCAGTGATATTTTTTCTTTGATAACTTTGTTATTCCTATTTGTGGTCTTTTCCACTTAAATAAGTCCCTTTAACATTTCTTGTAAGGCTGGTTTAATGGTGATGAACTCCTTTAGTTTTTGCTTGTCTGGAAAACTCTTTATCTCTCCTTCCATTCTGAATGATTACCTTGCCAAGTAAAGTATTCTTGGCTGTAGGTTTTTTTCCTTTCATGATTTTGAATACATCATGCCACTCCCTTCTAGCCTGTAAGGTTTCCGCTGAGAAGTCAGCTGATAGCTTTATGGGGTTTCCTTTGTATATAACTTGTTGCTTTTCTCTTGCAGCTTTTAGGAGTCTCTCTTTATCTTTAATTCTTGACATTTTAATTATGATGTGTCTTGGTGTGGGCCTCTTTGGGTTCATCTTGTTTGGTACTCTGTGTTTCCTGTGCCTGAATGTATGTTTCCTTGCCCAAGTTAGAGAAGTTTTCGGCTATTATTTCTTCAAATATGTTCTCTGCTCCTTTGTCCCTCTTCCTCCTTCTGGGCCACCTATAATATGGATGTTAGCAAGCTTGATGTTGTTTCAGAGGTCTCTTAGATTGTCCTTGTCCTTTTTAATTCTTTCTTTTTTCCATTCAGCTTGGGTGATTTCCTCTACTCTTTCATCCAGATCACTGATCCAGTCTTCTGTGTCATCTATTTTGCCTTTGATTCCCTCTAGTGAATTTTTCATTTCCATTATTGCATTCTTCAGTTCTGATTGGTTCTTTTTCATATTTTCCAGTTCTTTGCTGAAGTTATCATTGTGTTCATCTATTCTTCTCCCAAGATTAGTGAGCATCCTTATGACTATTAGTTTATACTGTTTATCAGGTAGATTGTTTATCTCTGTTTCATTTAGTTCTTTTTCTGAGGATTTGTCCTATTCCCTTATTTAGAACATATTCCTTTGTCTCCTCATTTTTCCTACCTCTCTGTGCTTATATCTATGTAATAGGTAGATGAGCTGTGTCTTCCAATCTTGGAAATGTAGCCTATGTAAGAGATGCCTTATGGAGCCCAGCAACATGCTCCCCTCTCATTACCCATGCCAAATACTCCAGTAGTGTCCCCTGTGGGGGCTGCATGTGCCCTTCTGTTGTGGCAGGGTTGCTATTGCTGTGGGCATACAGGTAGGCAAGACTGGCCTCCAGGCCAGATGGTTGTAAGGCTCAGCCACATGTGACTGCTACAGTCACTTTATTGGGTTGGACAAGCCCTGGCACAGCTGGCTGCAAGCTTTAATAGCACACAACTACTGCTGTTTTGCTGTTAACTGAGTCAGGCCCCCAGTGTGACTGGTTGCTAGGCACAGGGGCTCACCATTGTTGCAGGCCTCCAGTGCAGCTCCCTGCAGTGTGCAGTTGTTGTCAGCTCTCTTTTGGGTGAGGCGGGCCTCTGGCCAGATCTGGCTATGCTGACCTGGAGTACACAGATGCCTCAGGAGCACAGATGGGTGGAGCCGGCCCCAGGCACTGCAAACACAATTTTTTCAGGTGTTGGGAGACAGGGCAGATTCCCTGTGTGGCTGTTTGTGATGGCCAGCAGCATAGGTCTGCAGCAGATCCACTTGCCCAGCCACCAAGGTCCCACACACCCCAACTACATGAGCCCACAAGTTTGCTGTGGGCTTCCTGGTGGGCAGAGCCAGTTCCTGGGGTGGACTACCTGCCTTGGCTGTGCTTGATTGCCTCAGGTGCTCTAGTGAGCAGACTAACAGACTAGAGGAAGGAATCCAATGGTAGCTGCCAGCATCTGTGTCAGCACAACTGACCCAGGTCACAATAATGGTTGCCACCAATGTCTCAGTCCCTGGGGGTGTGGGCCCAGCCACCTCCTGCCTCTCCCAGATGTGCTCAAGCTTAGTAAGTGAGTCTCTTTTACCAATGGACTATGCACTTTTCTATTTGGTATTTTTGTGCTGGTTTCTGGATTGTATGAATCTGTGCATGGGCCCTTTAAGAGCAGGTTTTTCTTTCTCTGAAGTCCTATAGTTTTCCTGGGAGTATTCCCCATTGGTTTTCAAAGCCAGGCATTATGGGATCTCATCTTGGCTGTGCTGAATCTAAGGGCTGGGATGTCTAATGTAGAGCTCAGATCCCCAGCTCCTCTGGGAAAAGCTCTGTACCTCTAAGATCACTCTCAGCCATGAAATGCCATGGCTAGGGTGTGGTTTTTTCCTCAGAAGGACTGTATTTCTGCCTCTTCCACCCTGTCAGTATTGTCCCTTGTTGTGGGGGTTTTTTTAATCCAGGTTCCAGATCTCTCTCAGAGAAAATCATTCCACAGGTAGTTGTAGATTTGTTGTGTCCATGGGAGGAGGTGAGTTCAGGGTCCTCCTACACCACCATCTTCCAAACTCTTCCTCAAAAAGCAGACTTTAAATGTTGCACTTTTAAGACAATGGCAAAGCATTGTGTTCATTATGCAATGATACTATAGCTGTGCTAAAAGAATACAATATTATATATCTACATTATCAGACTAAGCAATCCATAATATTCCTAACTCACAAGAAAGCAATGATCATAAAATTTAGAAATTTTAAGTGGAATATCTCATCACAGCAGAATTTCTTCACAAAAATAAAAATGAGACTGCAAGCAAAGGAAGTTTCCAAATTGCTCATTTGTTAGCCAAGCAAGAAAAGATGTTTACTACTGGTGAGTTAATTAAATCATATTTAATTGCAGCAGCTAAAAAAATGTGTCCAGAGAAAATAAAGCTGACACTGTTAGCCTTTCAATGAGAATAGCTGCTCTAAGAGTTCAAGACATTGGGAACAAAATAATAGCCAATTAAAAACAGCGCAAATGATTTCAGGTGGCTTTCCTTTGCTCTTGATGAGTTGACAGACGTCACCAATACAGCTCAGCTGTTGTTCATTGAGTGGGTGAAGGCCAAGTTTGAAGTGACTGAAGAATTAGGCTCTATGAATAGTCTGCATGAAGCAAATACAGTTGAAAATATTTGTTAAATAAGTTAAGAAAACACTAATTCAGTACAACCTGAAGTGGAATCTATTAAGATGTGATAAAACTGATAGTGGTGAAAATATGTGTGGAACAGAAAAAAGGCTTAGTTGGACAAATTTACAAAGTTTATGAAAATATAAAGTATTTAAATCTTATGGTTACTCACTATATTATTCATCAGTAGGTACCTCATGGAAAATATTTGAACCAGTAATGTCACGGTAAGCTTCATTTGCCATTATTGACTTACCTATCATCAGGTCCATGAATTTTTGTTATAAATTGAAGCTGAATGTTCTGACTTACCAAACCACACAGAAGTTCCATGGCTTAGCAGTGATAAAGTTTTATTGAGGACTTTTAATCTCAGGGTCAAGATTAAAATTTTTCTGAATGAGAAAAACTTCCTTCAACTACTACTATCAAATGAATGGCATTGGGAATAAGCTTTCTATGCAGTCTTCATGTTTTTTAATAAAGTAAACCTTAAGTTAAAGGGCAAAACAATTCTTTTATGTGAAATTTATACTGCGGTAAAGTCATTTTGACAACAAGTAATTTTAAATCATAAGTAAAATCAAGCTGCTTTATGTATTTCCTAAGCCATCAAAGGTTAAAACAAAAAGGAAATAACCATTCCCACACAAATTTGCAATGGATATATTTTCTGAGCTCAAACTACAGTTCCAGTAGCGAGCATTTTTCAGACTTCCATGCAAGTACAAGAGGAGTTTCTATATTTCTAAGTTCATTTATCTAAGCATTGAGGAGCAACAACCTGAACTTCAAGTAATTAATCTGCAATGTAATGACATGCTGAAAGGCAAATATCAAGAGAAGAATCAAATAGAAGTCTACAAATGTCTTCCAAGTGATGAATGGTCTCAATTAAAATCCTATGCTCATGGATTTATATCAGTATTTGGCAGTACCAGGTATTTCACACAGTACCTATGTGCTTGAAAAGACATTTTCAAACACAACATATGTAAAATTTCATCACAGACAAGCGTTCACAGATAAACATTTGCAACTGATTTTGGTGATAGGGAACACTAGCTTTCAGCCCCAATTAAACTAAATGTTATTCCCCTCCCATCAAAAAAAAAGATGGATTATTCTCATTAGTAGAGCTGTACTACAAAAATGTACTCAATTATTTCTATATCTTGAATTTCATCAATAAAAACTTTGTGGAAATTTGTCTTCTCTCTTGTTATATAACTACTTACAGATAATATCATCTGTTTTGCCTCTTAGCCCATAAAGCCCAAAATATTTACTATCTGGCTCTTTAGAGGAAAAGTTTGCCAACTCCATTTCCCTAATGGCTAATGATGTTGCACATCTTTTCGTGTACTTTTTGCCATCCATATATCCTCTTTAGCGAAGTTTCTGTCCAAGTCTTTGGTCATTTTTTTAATGAGGCGGTTTATTACTGATGAGTTTTGAGTGTTCTTTACATGTTATGAATACAAATTCTTTGTCAGATATATGATTTACAAATATTTTCTCCCATTATATTTTTTTCATTCTTTAACAATATCTTTCATAGAGGAAAAGTTAGTAATCAAAATTAATGAGTTTTGATGAAACTCAATTTATCAATTGTTTTCTTTTATGAATCATACTTTTGTTGTCATGTCTAAGAACCCTTTGCCTAACCCCAAATAATAAGGATTTTCTCCTATGTAATCTGCTAAAATTTTATAGTTGTGTATTTTACATTTTATATCTATGATCCATTTTGAATTAATTTTTGTATAAAGTATGAGAATTAGGTTGAGATTCATCCTTTTGCAAATGGATTTCTAATTCTTCCACCACCATTAGTTGAAAAGACTATCCTTTTTCCATTGAAATCCTTTTTTCTCAAAAATTGATTGGACTTTGTGAGTGTCTATTTCTGGACTCTCTATTCTGTTCATTTATCTATATTGTCTATCCCCTCACTGATACCACTATCTTAATTATTATTATAGCTTTATAATAAGTCTTAAAATCAAATAGTATGATTTCTGCAACTATTTTTTTTCAAAATTGTTTTGGCTATTCTAATTCTTTTGATTTTCCATGTAAAAAGATTTTAGAATTAGCTTGTCTATACCTGTAAAAATTCTCTTGGATTTTGATTGGACTCTCACTAAATCTATAGATAACTCTGAGGATAACCGACATCTTTACAATGTTGAGTCTTCCAATCAGTGAATATGGTGTGTTTCTCCATTTATCTGGATCTTTAGTTTCTTTCATCATCATTTTGTAGTTTTCCACATACAGATCCTGTATATATTTTTTTAGATTTATACCTAAGAATTTCATTTTATGGAGCTAGTATAGATGGTATATTGCTTTTCATATTTTAGTTTCCAGTTGTTTATTGCTAGTATACAGAAATATGATTGACTTTCGTGTGTTGACCTTGTTTCTTGCAACTTTACTCAACCCTCTTATCGGTTCTAGGAGATCTTTGGGTTTTGTTTCACAGATTCCTTGGGATTTCATACATAGACAATTTTGTACATGTTGCCCACAAATAGGGGCAGTTTTATTTCCTTATTTCCAATCTTTATTTCTTTTTCTTCCCTTGTTGCTCTGGCTAAGACTTCCAGTAAATAGGACTGGTGAGAGAGAACATCCTTGCTTTGTTCCCAATCTTTATGGAAAGCTTTCAGTTTTTCACCATTAAGTAGGATATTAGCTGTAGGATTTTTATTGATAACTTTTGTCAGGTTGAAGAAATTCTCTTCTAGTCCTAATTTGAAGACAGCTTTTATTATGGATGAATACTGAATTTTGTCAAAAGTTTTTTGTGCACCAATTGACATGACCATGTGGTTTTTCCTCTTTAAATTGATAATATGATGGGTTACGGTGATTGGTTTTCAAATATTGAATTACATTCCTGAAATATTGAAGCTGTGCTTTCCTGAAATAGAGCCTACTTGGTCATGTGGGGTGTGTATGTGTGTGTGTGGTGTGTGGTGTGTAATTATATACTTTGCATTTGCTAAGTTGGAGTTGCTAAAATTTGTTGATGATTTTTGCTTCTATGTTCATGTGGTGTATTGGTCTGTAGTTTTCTATTATACTGCCTTTGTCTGTTTTGCTATCAGGGTAATGTTGGCCTCATAAAATGAATTGGGAAGTATCCCCTCCTATTCTATTTTGTGGAAGAGATTGTGCAGAATTGGTGTTATTTATTTATAAAATGTTTGGTGAATTTGACAGTAAAACCATCTGGAAGGTTTTAAACTATAAATTCAAATTTTAAAGTAGCTATAGGATGATTCGGGTTACTTGTTTCATCTTGGACAAGTTTTGGTAGTTTTTGGTTTTCAAGAAATTGATCTATTTTATCAAAGTTATTGAATTAACATGTGTATAGTTGTTCACAGTATTCCCTTATTATCCTTTTAATGCCTGCGGTGTCTGTAGTAATATCTCCTCTTTTGTTCTGATAATTTTTGTCTTGTCTTTTTTTTCTTGGCCAATCTGGATAGTTTTATCAATTTTATTGATCTGAGGAAATGTTATATAAGATCCCATGCAGGTGGATCACTGTGCAAGCCTTTAGGTAGTTAGAGGAAGGAAAGGTAAACTCATAGTCATAATATGTGTCTATCACTGTCAGAACAAATCATTGACCCTTCCAGGATTGGAAGAACCCAATGTAGTCACCATCATCTGGCCATTGGGTCACTTCAAGAAAAGGTGTCATATTGGGAAATCAGCGTTGGTCTCTGCTGCTGGCAACTTGGACATAGCAGTAGCAGTAACTACAAAAGCCTTGCTAAGACAGAGCCTATGCTGCTGGATCTGTACATTGCCTCTATCTATGCCACCATGACCACCAGGACCCATTGTGCCAGCACTAGAGTGGGTGACAGAGGCTGCCTGACATCAACCAGTCAAGTCATTTTGTCTGCTTCATTGTTTGGTGCCTGTTCTGTGGTGGATGTTCCCTGGTAGTGGAATACTAAGATTTTTATTTTGTAACGTGCAATAAAAGGTTTTTATTCTTTGTGCATACGCCCATATGTTCATCTACCTGCTTCTAGCTCAGACTTCCTTGTCCCCAATTTTCTAATCTTTGTGTTTTCAGGAAACTGACCAGAAAGCCATTCACTACTGCTGAAAAGTCCATGTATTTCTATCTCAGGCCACTTCTCTTTCCACACAAAGTGGCTGCATAGCCTGAAACTCTGCCCATTGAGAGGACTTTCCCTCACCACTGCCTTTCAAGGCTACCCTTGAGTGCAGCTGTAGTTCAGCTGCTATCTATTTTGGGATAGTATATACATTCTAAGCTTAACAATCTGTAAATCAGACTCAGGCATTTTCCTCTTATGTCAGCTGGTCCCCGGGGGTTCCCCACAAGCCCACAGGTATGAGCTGAGAGGAGATGGTGGTACAACAGTGGTGAGTTACTTGAGACTCTATGCTACTTGCCCATGTAGCTTGCTTCTTCAGTTTCCCATTGCTATTAGTGAGCTTAGGGAGGAGTGTCACACTTCTTCAGACTCAAAGTGCTCAGGAAGATCTGGGAATTCAAGTTTTAGGGGGCATCAACCCAAATGATCCCATCCTGTGTGTAAGGGTTTCATTCTTTCTCCTGCCCTGATCTTGGCAAAACACCCTATCTTAGTGGTGTTGGCCACTCTGATGATTAAGTCCTGGGCCTGTCCCTCCGCTTTCTCTGCCCTTCCAGTGTAGAAGAGAGCTTCTTTATATGCTACCAAAGAGGCCATCTGGGCTTTTACCCTTGGCTCTTAATTGCCTATTACTTGTTCTCAGCCTTTTGTTATCTTTTTCTAGAGCTTCAATAGAGCTTAGAAATAGCCATCCAATCCTTTGCAGTTAATTCCCCCATGCTTTTCAAATACCTGCTGTATCATACCATCCAGTGTGTTTCCTACCTCCTATATATGATCCCAGTTCACCGCCTGTGAAAGAGTTAACATTTAAACCACCACCTTATGCCCAGGGCTATCTTACCACTAGTTGCTGCACTTACCACTAGTGTTAGGGTCCTCACTGTCATAACACTGAAGAAGTGAATGATCCTGCTTCAAAACTCCATCTTATTATCTGCTTTCTCAGACAAACTCTGGGATCAACCATTGCAGTTTGGGTTCTCCAAGAAAGAAGACTCTGAGATGGAGTTTAGTGTTCAGGATGTGGAGTATTTGGAGCAAATCAGTATCTATCACTTCTGCCCTAAATCAGTCAAGAACTTCAGCCTAATTTTCTTTTCTTCCCTACCCATTGCCTCCAGCAACCTCACATGTGGGTATCATCTGAGATAGTATATGTATTTTTTGTGGGAAATCTTGTTTGTAACAATAAATTTTACTGGAATCTATATGCATCACTACTTTTTGTGTCATTCTCCTGAGTTCGTTTTTCTTTGTCATGGAGTTCACTTCCCAGAAATATTTTCAGAGACTTTTGATGCAAATTTTGAATTAATAAAAATGTCTTTCATTTTGCCCTTTCACTTGAATGACATTTTAGGCGATATATCATTCAATGCCTAAATTTCTTTTCTTTCAGAGCATTGAGGATGTCACTCCACTTTCTCTTTGCACCCAGTGTTGCTGCTGAGAAAGCTGATGTCAATCTGAAACTTATTCCTTAGTGGGTAGTTTATTGATTTTTTTTTTCTCTTTAAATATTCAAGTATTTTATCTCTGTCAGTTGTGAAACTTTGCCATGACCTGTTTGGAGCTCCATCTGTTCTCCTTCACCTTTTTAAGGCAGTTGAGTCTCTTTAAGCTCTGGAAAATTCATTAATGCTTTGAATGTTCTTGCTCTCCATCTCTGTACTTCCTTTCTCAGGAACACTAATTCAACCATGACTGGAACTTCTGGATCGATGCTTCATTCTTTTATTTACTTTTTTTAACCTTTCATTTCTCTGCCCTTTTGTGCTACATTCCAGGAGGATTCCTCACATCAAACTTTCCACTCACTAATCTGCACTTCAGTTACATCCATTCTGCTATTCATCCCATCTATCAGGTTTTGATATTAACGTTGTTCCTTTCTAAAATCCATAAACGGCTCTTTTTAATCGTGGTTTGTTCTTTCATGGCTAAGATGTCTCCTCCCATTCACTGAGAATATTAATTTCACTTCTTTAAATTGCCTTTTTAGTCTTTCCCTTGGACATCATGTTTCTGATTGTTGAGTTTAGGGATGCTTTTTCATGCTGTTGGTTTCCTCCAAAGCTTGGTGACTCTTGGTTGGGTGTTCATCTTTATTTTGAGATTTCCTCTTTGCCTGTTGATGAGTGCCATGTCCCTGACTCCACTGGTTGCAGGGAAGATGTCAGCTATCAGGGGTGAGTGGTCTCCTGGACAGGGGTCTTCCTGTGCAAGGGTGTCACATGGCACCAGGCCCTGCAATACCTCCCCAGGCCAGTCATAGGCCCTTCTCTTGCCAACTGCATGATTCAACTGGAGTTGGCTGCTCCTCCTATAAGTGTATTCCAACCAACCTGCCACAGTAGCCCACAGCCCCTGCTGCTCCCTGGACCAGCTGCCTCCAAGGAGGGACTGCATGGCCACTGTCTACCTTTGCATGAGCCTTTTTTAGAGCTTTGATTTATTTTCTTTCAGTCTTTTCACATCTGCCTTCTGTCCTTTAAAGAGTCTGCATAATTTTTGTCCACTGAGGTCTTCTTCCCAATTTTTTTAGGTACTATTAGAGATTTTTAAAATAAATATATTATTTTACAGTTATTCCTATTAATTTATACCAAGAGAGGAAGACCTGAGCCTGTGCTCAAATATTTTGATTCATTTTCTCAAAGACATTTTCTGAGTTTTCTCTATGGTCATGTTTCCTTGAGATTTGGGGTGAAAACGTTGAAGCAGATTTATCCAGTCACTGACAATTTTCTTCTGCAGCTGGTTTGTCTCTATTTTTTTATTGTAAATTTAGTTTCCTCTTGTCCTTTCCTTCATTTTCTTCCCTTTCCTCCCTGAACAATTCAGTCTGAAAGCCATTAAGCTGAGCAGTGCAACATAGGTGCACCTGGGGAGGAAGAGAGCCACCAAGAACAGAGTGGAGTGTGGATCCCAAGAAGGTGAGGAAAGTGTTGGCACTGGAGGGCTGCCTAGCGTGGAACCCAGGCAGGGTGAAGAGGAGTCTACACAGTGGCCTGCTTGCACAGTGTCAGAACCCAGGTGGGGTGAAAAGAGAGTCCGAACGTGGGGGTCCAAAGTCAAGGCAGTAATGTATACCTTGTAGGGGATGAGGAGGGCATCCTTAGTGGTGTAGGAAGTCAGAACTTGAGCACAGCAAGGAGGGTATCTGTACAGAGGGCACCCTGACATCTCATGTCATCCCAGATTGGATGAGAGGGGCATTCACATGGAACAGCAACCAATGTGGGAAGCCAGATCCTGAGCTTCAGGGAGAGGGTAATGGCCCAGCAGGGTGTCAGAGCTCAAGTAGTGTGGGGACAGTGTCTGCAATGGGAAAGAAGCCAGCAGCAGCCACAAGATTAGTTACATACAGGGAAAATCAAGTAAGAAAATTTATTAAGGATAATGGGAACCAGATGTCTTAATCTTGGAAACATAAGGTGAAAATATGGAAAGGAGAAACTAGAATGAGCTCTTTTATTTTATTGTAATTGAGGTCACATTGCTTTACAACATTGTATAAATTTCAGGTGTATGTCATTATACTTCGACTTCTGTATACACTGCATCGTGTTCACCACCAAAAGTCTAGTTGCCATCCATTACCACAGATGCGTGCCCCTTTACTCCTTTCACCTTCCCTCTGCCCCCTCTGCCTCTGGTAACCACCAATCTGGTCTCTGTATCTAGCTGCGAACTCTTTGATTTTTAGATTGAGATTGGAGGTATGAGTGTGAACTCATACATTTCAATATAGATGATAGATTAGATAGATGATAGAAAGATAGATAGATAGATAGATAGATAGATAGATAGATAGATGATAGATACATAGATGATAGTTAGATGATAGATAGATACAAATGTGTGTGCTTGTGTGTATGCACAAAAATATATTCCCGAGCTCTGTCCACTGAGAGTCCTGGGACCAGTAGCACCCCAATAATGAAGAGCACGCCTTGATGTGCTTTGGAGGGCCACCCCACTCCACCCTAGAAATCGCTGTTTTTCCCTAGCTGCCAGTTTTTAAGGTTTGTGGATGCGACCTTTGTCCTCATTTTATTGCTGATGCTGAATTTTTACAGCACCTGACATTCACATTGGAAGATGAGGATCATTAGCCCAACTTCACAGCTCAGGAAACTGGAGCTCAGGGAGGGAAAAATGACGTATCCATGGCCACATGGTGGTGAGTGGGGGAGCCAGGGATCTGACCAAGATCGGTCTGGTTCCAAAGTCCTTGCTCTTTACTCTGAGACACTGAATACAAAAGAGAAAAGGAAGCAAAGAGAGAGGAGACAGAAATCCTTCAAAGCATGAGTGAGGGATCAGGACCTGAGTGAGACAGAAGGGGTAGGACATGGAGGAACAGAGTAGGAAATACAGAGCTCATGCCCCAGTGCAAGACACAGAGCTGGAGCCTGAAGCCTTTGGGTAACATCTCAGAACCTCTGTGAGCTGAGGGACCAGCTCTCCAGGCAGGGTAGATGGAGCAGGGCTGAACATGGGGCTTCTGAGCTTGCAGGCTTGATGGAGAATAACCCAAGACCTCAGACCCCTCTCTCTCTGCAGGAAACCATGGGACAACAGTGCCCAGATGGGCAGAGGGACAGCCTAACCTTGATCTCTTAATCATCACCTAGATCCCAACCCCACCCCAGGTGGCAGCTTTTTACACAAAGGGACTGTCAGAGGTCCCAGCTCCACCTTGACCAGCCCTTGCAGAGGCTGGAGACATGGCTAATGCCTTATCAGCTCTGGGTTTCTGATAGCCTGACACTCACCAGAAGGTTTGGCTAGCAGCAGAATACCTTCTTTCCTCATCCCCACACCTATGGAACCTCGCCCACCAACCAAGTCTGGAGGAGAATGAGTCCTACCCTCCATTTGGGGCTGGAGGGTGAGGGACAGAGTTTGAGGTGGGAATGAGGACTGGGGCTATGCACTCTAACAATTTCTAGTTTGGGTCTCAGACTCTGACTTGGAGGCCAAGTATGAGGATACAGCCCCCATTTGGGCAGGGAGCTGTTAGAGGAGATCATTGAGAGGACGTGACCACCGGTTAACCTGCAAGCTGGACCCAGGCAATCAGAGGCTTCTTGTCCCCCTCCCTTGTCCTTGGAATGTATGCTGTGTCCACTGTTCCCACAGTGGGAGCCATTTTCAAGGACGCAGCTGTAAGAGATCAATGTATTGTTGAGACTATCTGAATGGTATACACGACTGAACTCACTTAAGGCCTCTATACATACTTTTTTTTTTTTAATTTATTTATTTTGTTTGTTTGTTTTTGTGGGGAAGACCAGCCCTGAGCTAACATCTGTTGCCAATCCTCCCCTTTTTGCTGAGGAAGACTGGCCCTGGGCTAACATCCGTGCCCATCTTCCTCTACATTAAATGGGACGCCGCCACGGCGTGGCTGACAGGCAGTGTGTCGGCGGGCGCTCGGGATCCGAACTCGCGAACCCCGGGCTGCCAAGCGCGGACTAAACCGCTGCGCCACCAGGCGGCCCCAATATACTTTTAAGATTCTGGTGGGCAGGTACAGAGATCTATTTGTCTTGTGGCTGCCCAAGACAAGCCTCATATGTAAGTTCCCTTGCTTATTAAACTGCCACCTACCAATCTGGAGTGCCGCTTTCTTGGGTCTCTCCTTGCCCTCCGTGTATGGAGGCCATTTTGCAAACCAACAGGAGCCAGAATCACAGAGCTTGGGGTGGGTGGGCTCCTCTCAAACATGGGGGTGGGAGAACAAGACTTGAGCAATTAGACCTAGGTGGGTAAATTCCTGGCAAATATGCTGCCATTGCCATTACCAACCCTGCCCCTGCCCCGGCTTGCATTATACACAGTCTTGGAGAGAGGCACCATTTACATAGACCAAACATGAATGATGCTCCCTGAGCTGGCTGCCATGACAGATCTGTACCCCTGACTTTCGTATTTACAGCAGACATTGCTAATCAGTCCCAGTCTTTGCTCATTCTAAACAAAAACTCAGAATCCTTCTCCTGAGACAACCTCAGCACCTCAGACAACACTGCTGATTCCTCAGAACTAGCATATGAGATGCTAAGTATCTCCCATCATTTACCCTGACCTCCTAGAGCTTGTCAAACAGAGAGAGGCTGGAGAAAGACCACTTCACTCCTTTATTGGCAGGGGAATACACTCCGTCACAATGCAAGGCTCTGAGCCCAGCAAGATCTCTAGCTCGAGATGCAGCTGGTTGGCCGTGACTCTGTAGTGGCCCTTGATGAAACCCTGGGAAGCGCAGGAGTGGCACCTCCAATAGGCCTGGATGATGCGGGCAGCATTGAGCAAACAGCAGTAGCGCCGATGGATGCGCCACATGCGGACCCAGGACTGCAGCTTGACTGCTGCCCACTCCTTCTGTGTAAAGATCTCCAGCACCACCCACCGCCTCTTCTCCAGCAGCTTCACTAGCATCTGCCTCCACCAGCTCTGAATGATCAAAGCTCTGAGGGCAGCATGCAGCAGCGTCCGGCGCACCAGGGTGCCGCGCCACCAGGCCTGGATCCTTACGACTTCTGGATTACTGGTGGGGGGGTTATTTTGGTTTCTTGGGATCTTTCAAGAAAAAAGAGGAGCCATTCAGAGAATGTTCCCCACCCACTTCATCCCCAGGGTGTGCCAGGAAGGGACCCTGACTTTCTATCAACAATCACCCCTTCTTCTTAACCTCAAGAGCACTGGGCAAGGCACTAGCTGGAAACAGAAGACCAAGTAGGTGTCCAGTCTCTGCCCATGTCTGGTTAATGGACATGGACACATCACACTGACCTCTGAATCTCAGAGTCCCCATCTGTAAAATGGGAGTACATCTGCCCTGGCTACCCAGTTTTACATGGGTCAAGTTGGCCAGCCTAGGGCAAGAACACTATGATCTATGGGTCAAAGGGTCACCATGTTCTAAGTGAGCCTGTCCTCCTAAACAGTACCCTTCCCTTCAGATCCCACCCACCTGCTGGAGAAGTGTCATCCTTTGCTAATCCTGCCCTTTCATCCTTGATTCCAGGTCCAATCCATGATTTACTCTCTTTCTCTGTCATGTCACAGTATTATAAGTTTCTCCCATCCCATAAAGTTCTACCTCTCTTATCTCTTCCCCATCTTCACGTCTCTTGACTCTCACACTTTAAGTCTTAATTAATAAGTAAGCATAGATGCACAAGCTCAAACACACACACACACACACACACACACACACAATATTGATTAAGCCCCACTTCCCATATGTTGACCATTCTGTTCCACAAACACAGCCCCCACATTCCCAGCTCTGTGTGGTCTTGGCAGGGGGAGGTAATACTTCTCTCCGTCTTTTATTAGCATCATCCACTCTCTTTGTCTCAACCATATTCATATGTTTAGCCTGAAAAAGAAATGGAGAAAGAGGATGGACAAGAATGAGTTTATTCCTGCTCTTAGCTCTGGACCATGCAAAGAAACTAGCCATAAGCACTAGGACACAAGGATCAGAGACATTCAAGTCAGGGCTCCTCCTACCTCCATATTCTTCTCTGAGGTCAGTGGTGCTGAAGGTAAATGAGTTGGTTCCCCTTTCTGCTGAGGCTCACCTTTAGTGTGTTCATTAATTTCTTTAGGGTGGTCCTTCTCCTGCAATCAGCAGTTAGGGAAAAGGCAAGAGTAAGGCTGCTCTCCCTCCCTTTCCATTCAGTATCCCACACATCACCAGCTTCCAGGGTTTCCCAGAGTATTCAGATATCAAAAGGTTCTCTCATCCTGAGAGATCTATAGGGCTATTGCTAAAAAGCCTTGTTTGTCTGTCTCTCTCCTACTCACCATTGGTCCCACATGGATTGGGTGCAGATGGTTCAAATCCCCTCAGGTCTGTGTTCCTCTGGCCATGGCATGGGTAGAAAGAGTGGAGGGGGGGAGACCTATGATGTCATAAGGGCAGTTATGACTCAAGCACCAAGATGGCTCCCAATAGTTGAGCCCCATCCAAGGAAAAGACAAAAGTGCTGTCCATTCTTTTCTGTTGGAAATGGCCAAAGCCCTGACTACAGAAGCAAGACACAATAAATACTGGCCCATTGATGTACAGGTGTATAAAGATAGTCAGTCATTGTTAATATCCCCAATTGGTATAATTGGGAACTGATTTAATGGTTTACAGTCCATTCAAACTATAGAATACAACATAACTGTTAAAAAATAATGAATTTGATCCATTTGTACTGATGAGGAAGTGTATTGAAGATGTATTTACAAGTGAAAAAGTTGAAGATCATTATGATCCCATTTATGTAAATAAAACCATCAAGATATATAATTATACATATATGTTGTAAATGCATATAAAGGAGGAGAAATGTATACATACCAAATTGCTACCAATGACTACCTTAGGAGACAAGAATGGAATTGCTGACCCATCCATAGAATGCCCAGGGAACTCTGTGAGGCCCCCAGGACCAGCTGGGGTGCCCATCTCAGGCTCCAATAGGCTCAGATGCTCTCCTATCTTCTTCTGCCCCTGAGGGACTCAAGGCCACATCAGATGGGCGAGGGGTGACCACTACAGAAGTTCTCAACTCTGTTCTTAGCTCTGAACCATGCAAAAGACCCTTGCCACAAGACTCTAGACAATAGGTGGGGCCCTCTCCACCTCTGCCTGCTCCTGTCCTGTGAAGACTCACCTGGTAAGCGTGAGGCCCTGGCACCCCCTCACAGTCACAGTCACAGGCGTCCCTGAAGAGTGCATTTCTCACCCCTTCCAGAATACTGAGGTAAATTGCATGATTGAGGAGTGGGAGGGGCTGACAGAAGATCAGGAAGGGCTTGAAACATATCAAAAGGATGCAGATCTTACTAACCACTTTGCAGACTCCATCAGGAAGCCTGCCCATAAGTCACTGAGGATGCCTCACCTGCAGATCCCCCAGCTGGCATATGGGCACCTCTGACACTCTGTGCCACTCACCCACACACACTCCTACCTGTGGCTGGCTCCTTGTGTGGGCCCCTGAGGGTGCAAGTAGGAGCCTTTGCAGATGGCTAGTGAGCACACATAGAAAGCCAGCTGACTCTGCAAGATTGTGAGAAAGTCCACAAACAAGCATTCAGCACTGCCCTAGGGAAAGCAAATGGGAGGCTATCAGAATAGAGCATGGCTTTGCAGGATTGAAAGAAGGCATACAATCTTAAGAATCCCCCCAAGTGGGAACAAGAAGTGTGGAGCAGGCATATCCATAGAAAAGCTCTGAGAAAGCCTCAGAATCCCTAGGAGGACTGACAGAGAGAAAGGGGCAGAAAGCTTAACTAAAGAAATAATAACTGAGACTGTCCAAGTCCAGGAGGAGATTTGGACATCCAGTTCATGACACTCATAGGTCCCCAGATTCAATCCAAAGAAATCTTATCAAAGACATAGTATAGTAAAACCACCTAAAATCAAAGACAAAGAAAGAATTTTAAAAGCAGCAAGAGAAAAAAATTTCTCACGTACAGGGAAAGTCCCATAAGGCTATCAGTGGATTTCTCAGCAGAAACCTCGCAGGCCATGAGAAAGTGGGGTGATATATTTAAGTGCTGAAAGAAAAATATGACAACCAAGAATACTTTACCCAGAAAAGCTGTCCTTTAGAAATGAAGATGAGATAAAGACTTTCCCAGACAAAAGCTGAGGGAGTTCATCACCACTAGACCTGCCTTCCAGGAAATGCTGAAAGGAGTTCTTCAAGCTGAAATGATAGGACACTAATTAGTAAGAGAAAACATGAGAAAATATAAAAAACACTGGTAAAAGTACATATATAGTGAAATGCAGAATACTTTAATACTGTAATGTGGTGGTGTGTTAATCATTTAACTCTAGTATAAAGGTTAAAGCATGAAAGTATTCAAATAATTATAGCTGGCAGAGTGGCATCAGCATCATGGCAGAGTGAGCTCTCCCCTTAGACTCTCCCCCCTAAGATACAACAAAAATGACATTCATATATCAATAGAGGACACTCACTCAACACAAAAGACATCTGAGAGACCCACACAGCCATACATCTGAAGGTGGAGGTGCTGGACCCCCTGGAGGAAGTGGAAGGAGGTAAGGAGACCGCCTCTCGCTCCCAAATGGCAGCGACCCCAGGACCACGCAGCTCTCAGAGAGAGGGGGGAGGGGCAGCTCTCTATAGGAAAACCATCACTCTCCAAGTTCCCTCACAGCCCATGGGAAACCCCCACATGGAGATGACTGAACTTTTGCAGGAGTGTCTTCATCAAGCTAGCACCCCAGAAGAGTAGATAGCAAGGGAAGAGCCAGAAGCCCCTGGGATTGGGCAGGCAAAAGAAAGTGCCCCTCCCCCTGCACAGCACTCCAGCACAGCTGGTCAGCCAGAGTGCTCACAGATCACAGCAGGCACAGAATACACAGCTCTTGACCCCCACCCAGTGGTGGCAGGTGGAAGCTGTGACCAGATACTATAATTATGTGGAGACAAAAATCCACACCATCAAAACAGTGTGAAAAAATATATTAAATCTTCAGACCAGCAGGAAAATGACAAGCACCTAGAAATCAATCCTGAAGGCACAGAAATTTATAATCTAAATGACAGATAATTCAAAATAGCTAGCATAACAACCTCAACAAGTTACAAGAAAATACAGATAGACAGTTCAATGAAATCAGGAATTTCTTCACAAAAGAGATTGAAATTATAAAGAAAAACCAATCAGAAATATTGGAGATGAAAAACACAATGGATGAGATAAAGAAAGATCTGGAGTGTTTAAATAACAGAGCTGACAATATGGAGGATAGAATTCTCAATCTAGAGGATAAGAATGCAGAAATGTTCCAGATGGAGGAGGAAAGAGAAGTAAGACAAAAAAAAAAAATGAAGAAATTCTCTGAGAAATATCCAACTCAATTAGGAAATGTAACATAAGGATTATAGGTATGCCAGAGGGAGAAGAGAGAGAAAAAGGAGCAGAGAGCTTGTTCAAAGAAATAATACCTGAGAACTTCCCAAACCTGGGGAAGGAGCTGAAATACAAGTGGATGAAGCCAATAGATCTCCTAAGTATATCAACATAAAAAGATTCTCTCCAAGGCATATAGTAGTAAAGCTGGCAAAAGTCAATGACAAAGAAAAAATATTAAAGGCAGCAAGGCAGAAGAGAATAACATACAAAGGAAATCCTATGAGGCTTTCAGCAGATTTCTCAGCAGAAACCTTACAGGTTAGGAGAGAGTGGAATGGTATATTCAAAATTCTGAAAGACAAAAACTTTCAGCCACGAATACTCTACCCAGCAAAAATATCCTTCAGATTTAATGGAGAAATAAAAACTTTCCCAGATAAACAAAAGGTAAGGGAGTTCATTGCCACAACACCCCCACTACAAGAAATGCTCAAGAAGACCCTCATGCCTGAAAAAAAAAAGAGAGAGAAAGGGGATACAAAGCCTTGAGCAAGGAGAAAAATAGGTAGACAAAATCAGAAAAATTGCAGCTGTCTATCAGAACAGGTTAGTAAACAAGTATAACAGCAAAGATAAAGGGAAGGAAAACACAAAAAGTAAATATAACCTCATCATTTTAACCACAAACCCATAACACAAGATAGAATAAGTTGTGACAATAATAACTTAGAAGGGAAAGAAGAAAGGGATGGAATCAACTTAATCTAAGGAAATAAGAGACTATCAGAAAATGGACTATTTCATCTATGAGATTTTTTATACAAACCTCATGGTAACCACTAAGCAAATAGTCAGAACAGAGACACATACAATAAATAAAGAGAAAACTAAGAAAACCATCATAGAGAACTACCAAACTGAATTGGTAGTCAGAAACACATGGGACGAGAAACAAAGGAAATGCAGAAGAACTGGAAAATGAGTGATAAAATAGCAGCATTAAGCCCTCATATTATCAATAATCACTCTAAATGTAAATGGATTGAATTCTCCAATCAAAAGACACAGAACGGCGGGATGGATTAAAAAACAAGACCCAACAATATGTTGCCTCCAGGAAACACATCTCAGCTCTAAAGACAAACACAGGCTCAAAGTGAAGGGATGGAAGACAATACTCCAAGCTAATGGCAAACAAAAGAAAGCAAATGTTGCCATACTTGCATCAGACAAAGTAGACCTCAAGATAAAACAGGTAATGAGAGACAAAGAGGGGCAGTATATAATGATAAAAGTGTCACTCCAAGACATATCACTTACAAATATATATGCACCCAACACAGGAACACCAAAGTATATAAAGCAACTATTAACAAATTTAAAAGGAGATATTAACAACAACACAGTACTAGTGGGGGACCTTAACACCCCACTTACATCAATGGATAGATCACCCAGACAGAAAGTCAATAAGGAAATAGTGGACTTAAATGAAAAACTAGACCAGATGGACTTAATAGATATATAGAGAGCACGCCATCCAAACACAGTAGAATACACATTCTTCTCAAACATGCATGGAACATTCTCAAGGATAGACCATATGTTGGGAAACAAGGCAAGACTCCATAAGTTTAAGGAGACTGAAATCATAACAAGCATCTTTTCCAACCATAATGCTATGAAACTAGAAGTCAACTACAAGAAAAAAAAACTGGGAAATTGACAAAGATGTGGAGACTAAACAACATGCTACTGAACAACTAATAGATCATTGAAGAAATTAAAGGAGAAATTGCAAAATATCTGGAGACAAGTGAAAATGAAAATATACCATACCAATGCATATGGGATGCAGAAAAAGCAGTCCAAGAGGTAAACTCACAGCAATACAGGCCCACCTTAACAAACAAGAAAAATCTCAAATAAGCAATCTTAAACTACACCTAACAGAATTAGAAAAAGAAGAACAAACAAAGCCCAAAGTCAGCAGAAGGGGGGGAAATAATAAAAGTTAGAGCAGAAATAAATGAAATTGAAACAAAAAAAAACAATAGAAAGGATCGATGAAACAAAGAGCTGGTTCTTTGAGAAAATATAAAAGATTGACAAACCCTTAGCCAGACTCACTAATAAAAAAAAAAGAGAAGGCTCAAATAAATAAAATTAGAAATGAAAGAGGAGAAATTACAACGGGTACCACAGAAATACAAAGGATTATAAGAGAATACTATGAAAAACTATATGCCAACAAATTGGACAATCAGGAAGAAATGGATAAATTCTTAGACTCATACAACCTCCCAAAACTGAATCAAGAAGAAATAGAGAATCTGAATAGACCAATCACAAGTAAAGAGATTGAAACAGTAATTGAAAACCTCCCAAAAAATAAAAGTCCAGGACCAGATCGCTTCTCTGGAGAATTCTACCAAACATTCAAAGAAGATTTAATATCTATCCTTCTCAAACTCTTCCAAAAACTAAAGGAAGATAGAACACTTCCTAACACACTCTACAAGGCCAACATCACCCTAATACCAGACCCAGACAAGGACAATACAAAGAAGGAAAATTACAGGCCAATATTGCTGATGAACATAGATGCAAAAATCCTCAACAAAATATTGGCAAACCAAAAACAGCAACACATAAAAAGATCATACGCCATGATCAAGTGGGATTTATACCAGGGACACAGGGATGATTCAACATCTACAAGTCAATCAATGTGATACATCACATTAACAAAATTAGGGGAAAAAACCACACGATCATCTCAATAGATGCAGAGAAAGCATCTGACAAGATCCAACCCCCATTTATGATAAAAATTCTTAATAAAATGGGAAAGGAAAGTACCTCAAAATAATAAAGGCCACATATTACAAACCCTCAGCCAACATTATACTCAATGGGTAAAAACTGAAAGCCATCCCTCTGAGAACAGGAACAAGACAAGGGTGCCCACTCTCGCCACTCTTATTCAACATAGTACTGGAGGTTTTGGCTAGAGCTATTGGACAAGAAAAAGGAATAAAAGTAATCCAAACAGACAATGAAGAAGTGAAACTCTCACTGTTTGCAGATGGCATGATTTTATATATAGAAAACCCTAAAGAATCCACTGGAAAACTATTAGAAATAGTCAACAACTACAGCAAAGTTGCACAGTATAAAATCAATGTACAAAAATCAGCTGCATTTCTATACTCTAATAACGAACTAACAGGAAGAGAACTCAGGACTACAATCCATTTACAACTGCAACAAAAAGAATAAAATATCTAGGAATAAATTTAACCAAGGAGGTGAAAGCCTTATAAAATGAAAATATAAGACATTATTGAAAGAAATCGATGATAACATAAAGAAATGGAAAGATATCCAATGCACATGGATTGGAAGAATAAATATAGTTAAAATGTCCATACTACCTAAAGCAATCTACAGAGTCAATGCAATCCCAATCAGAATCCCAATGACATTCTTCACTGAAATAGAACAAAGAATCCTAAAATTCATATGGGGCAACAAAAGACCCCAAATAGCTAAAGCAATCCTGAGATAAAAGAATGAAGCTGAGGGGCCGGCCCGGTGGCGCAGCGGTTTAGTCCACGCTTGGCAGCCCGGGGTTCGCCGGTTCGGATCCCAGGCGCCCGCCGACGCATCTGCCTGTCAGCCATGCCGTGGCGGCATCCCACATAAAGTGGAGGAAGATGGGCACGGATGTTAGCCCAGGGCCAGTCTTCCTCAGCAAAAAGGGGAAGATTGGCGACGGATGTTAGCTCAGGGCTGGTCTTCCCCACAAAAAAAAAAAAAAAAAAAAAGAATGAAGCTGGAGGCACCACAATCCCGGACTTCAAAATATACTACAAAGCTATAATAATCAAAACAGCATGGTACTGGTACAAAAACAGACACACAGATCAATGGAACAGAATTGAAAGCCCAGAAATAAAACCACACATCTACTGACAGCTAATCTTCAACAAAGGAACTAAGAACTTACAATGGAGAAAGGAAAGTCTCTTCAATAAATGGTGCTGGGAAAACTGGACAGCCATATGCAAAAGAATGAAAGTAGACCATTATCTTTTGCCATACACAAAAATTAACTCAAAATGGATCAAAGAGTTGAAGATAAGACCTGAAAATTATAAAACTCCTAGAAGAAAATATAGGCAGTACACTCTTTGATATCAGTCTTAGAGGGATTTTTTGCATTCCATGTCTACTCAGACAAGGAAAACAAAAGAAAAAAATAAACAAGTGGAACATCATCAGACTAAAGAGCTTCTGCAAGGCAAAGTAAACCAGGATCAAAATGAAAAGACAACCCACCAGCTGGGAGAAAATATTTGCAAAGCATATATCCGACAAGGGGTTAATCTCCATAATATATAAAGAACTTACACAACTGAACAACAAAAAAACAAACAACCCAATCAAAAAATGGGCAGAGGATATGAACAGACTTTTCTCCAAGGAAGATATACAGATGGCCAATAGGCACATGAAAAGATGTTCAACATCACTAATCATCAGGAAAATGCAAACCAAACTACACTAAGATATCACCTCACACCTGTTAGAATGGCTATAATCACCAAGCAAAAAATAGCAAATGTTGGAGGGGTTATGGGGAAAAGGGAGACCTCATGCGCTGCTGGTGGGAATGCAAACTGGTGCAGCCTCTATGGAAAACAGTATGGAGAGTCCTCAAAAAATTAAAAATAGAGATACCTTATGATCCAGCAATCCCATTACTGGGTATTTTTCCAAAGAACTTGAAATCAACAATCCAAAGAGGCTTATGCACCACTGTGTTCATTGCAGCATTATTCACTATAGCCAAGATGTGGAAGCAACCCAATTGTCCATCAACTGATGATTGGATAAAGAAGATGTGATGTATATATACAATGAAATTCTACTCAGCCATAAAAAAAGACAAAATCATCCCATTCGCAACAACATGGATGCACCTGGAGGGTATTATGTCAAGCGAAATAAGCCAGACAGAGAAAGACAAACACCATATGATTTCACTTATATGTGGAAGATAAACTAACACAGGGACAGAGAGAACACTTTGGTGGTTACCAGGGGGACAGGGGTTGGAGGTTAGGCACAAGGGATGAAGGGGTGCATTTATATGGTGACTGACAAATAATGGACAACTGAAATTTCACAATGTTATAAACTATTATGACCTCAATAAAAAATAAATTTAAAAAAATTTTTAAATCAGTTGCATTTCTATACACTAACAATGAACAATTTGAAAAGGAAATTAAGAAAATAATCCCATTTACAATAGCATCAAAAAGAGCGAAATACTTAGGAATTAACTTAATCAAGGAAGTAAAAGACTTGTACACTGCAAACTAAAAGACATTGTTGAAAGAAATTAAGGAAGACAGAAATAAAATGGAAAGACACCTCTTGTTCATGGATTAGAAGACTTAGTATTGTTAAAATGTCAATACTACCTAAAATGAGCTACAAATTCAATGCAATCCCTATCAAAATCCCAATGACTTTTTGCAGAAATAGAAAAATCTGATAAGTAATTGATATCTAGAGTATATGGAGAACACCTAAAATTCAACAACAAAAAAACCAATCAACCTGATTTAAAAATGGGCAAAGGACTTGAATAGACATTTCTTCAAAGAAGATAAACAAATAGCAATAAATACATGAAAAGATGCTTAGCATCACTAAGGGAAACACAAATCAAAACCACAATGAGGGGCCGCCCGGTGGCGCAGCGGTTTAGTCCGCGCTTGGCAGCCCGGGGTTCGCGAGTTCGGATCCCGGGCGCCCGCCGACGCACTGCCTGTCAGCCACGCCGTGGCGGCGTCCCATATAAAAAAAGTGGAGGAAGATGGGCACGATGTTAGCCCAGGGCCAGTCTTCCTCAGCAAAAAGGGGAGGAGTGGCAACAGATGTTAGCTCAGGGCTGGTCTTCCCCACAAAAAAAAAAAAAAAAAAAAAACCACAATGAGATACCACTTCACATCCATTAGGATGGCTATTATTAAAACACACACACACACAAATAACAAGTGTTGGTGATGATACGGAGACATTGGAACTCTTGTGCACTGCTGGTGGGAATATAAAATGGTGCCACTGCTATGGAAAATAGTATGGAGATTCCTCACAAAATTAAAAATAAAATTGCTATATCATCCTGCAATTATGCTTCTGGGTGTATTGAAAGCAGGTACTTGAAGAGGTATTTGTACATCCATGTCCATGGCAGCATTATTCACAATAGCTAAAGTGAAGAAGCAAAAGAAAATGAAATTCTGATACATGCAACAACATAGATTGACCTTGAAAATATCATGCTAAGTGAAGGAAGCCAATTACAAAAGGACATATTCTGTGATTTCACTTATATGAGGTACTGAGAGTAATCAAATTCACAAAGACAGAAACTAGAATAGTAGTTGCCAGGAGCTGGGTGGAGTGGGGAATGGGAAGTTATCTTTTAATAAACACAGAGTTTCAGTATGGGATGATGGAAAAGTTCTGGAGATGGATGGTGGTGATGGTTGCACAACAATGTGAATGCACTTAAAAGTCACTAAAATGTACATTTAAAAATGATTAAAATAGTAGATTCCACGTTATGTATATTTTATCACGATAAAAGAAATAAATAAGTTGAAAAAATAATTATAGCTACAATAATTTGTTATAAATACACAATACAAAAAGATATAAATTGTGACATCAAAAACAAAATGGGGGAGGAGTAAAAGGGTAGAGTATGTGTGTGCAATTGAAGTTGTTATCAACTTAAAATAGACTATTATAACTATAAGATGTTTTATGTAAACCTCATGGTAGCCACAAAGCAAAAACCTATAATAGTTATACAAACAATAAAAGAAGGGAATCAAAGCATACCACTGTGGAAAAGCATCAATTCACAAAGAAAGACAGCACGAGAGGAAGAAAGGAACAAAGGAACTACAAAACAGCCAGAAAACAATAAGATGGCGTTAGTAAGTCCTTACCTATCAGTAAGTACTTTAAATGTATATGGATTAAATTCTCCAATCAAAAGACATAGAGTGGCTAAATGGATTTTTTTAAAAAGACCCAACTATATGATGCCTAACAAAGTCTCACTTCAGTTTTAAGGACAAACATAGGCTGAAGGTGAAGGGATGGAAAAAGATACTCCATGCAAACGGAAACCAAAAGAGAGCAGGGGTAACTACACTTATATCAGACAAAATAGACTTCAAGTCAAAAACCATAACAAAAGACAAAGAAGGTCATTTTACAATGATAAAGGGATCAATTCATCAAAAAGTTATAACAATTTAAAACAACACTGGAGCACCTAAATATATTAAGCAACCACCAACAGATCTGAAGGGAGGAAAAAACAATACAATAATAGTAGGGGACTTCAACACCCCACTTTCAACAATGGATAGTTCATCCAGACAGAAAATCAATAAGGAAAATTTGGACTTGAGCTATACTTTAACCACATGGACCTAACAGACATATACAAATATATATATACAGAATATTCCAACAGCACAAGAATACACATTCTTCTCAAGTGCACACAGAACATTCTCCAGAGTAGATCATACGTTAGGTCACAAAACAAGTCTTAACAAATTTAAGAAGATTAAATCATACCAAGTGTCTTTTCTGATTATAATGGTATGAAACTAGAAATCAATAACAGAAGGAAAATTGGAAAAATCACAAATATGTGGAAATTAAACAACACACTCCTGAACAATAAATGAGTCAAAGAAAAAAATTAAAAAATATCTTGAAACAAACAAAAATGGAAACACAACATACCAAAACTTATGGAATGCAGCAAAAGTAGTTCTAAGAGGGAATTTTAAAGCAATAAATGCCTACATTAAGGGAAAAGAAAGATCTTAAATAAACAACCTAACTTTACATCTCTAGTTACTAGAAGAAAAAAAAAGTTAGCCCAAAGTTAGCAGAAGGAGGGAAATAACAAAGATCAGAGCAGAAGTAAATGAAATAGAGACCAGAAAAACCATAGAAAAAAATCAATAAACCTAAGAATTATTTTTTAAAAGATAAACAAATTTGACACTTTAGTTAGATTAAGAAAAAAAGAGAGAAAACTCAAATAAATAAATTTAGAAATGAAAGAAGAGATGTTACAACTGATACCACAGAAATACAAAGAATCATAAGAGACTAATATGAACAACTATATGCCAACAAGTTGGATGACCCAGATGAAATGGATAAATTCCTAGAAACATACAACCTACCAAGACTGAATCATGAAGAAATAGAAAACGTGAACAGACCAATAATGAGTAAGGATATTGAAGAAGTAATCAAAAACCTCCCAACGAAGACAAGACCAGAACCTGATGGCTTTACTGGTGAATTCTACCAAATATTTAAAGAATCAATACCAAGGCTTCTCAAACTCTCCCCCCAAATTTAAGAGCTCAGGACACTTCCAAACTCATTTTATGAAGACAGTGTTACCCTGATACCAAAGCCAGACAAGGACGCTACGAAGAAAAGAAAATTACAGACCAATATCCCTGAAGAACATAGATGCAAACATCCTCAGCAAAACACTAGCAAACCAAATTCAACAGCACATTAAAAGGATCATACATCAAGATCAAGTGGGATTTATCCCTGGGATGCAAGGATGGTTCAACACATGCAAATTAATAAATGTGATATACTACATTAACCAAAATGAAGGATAAAAATCATGTGATCATCCAATAGACATAGAAAAAGCATTTGACAAAATTTAAAATTCTTTCATGATAAAAACTCTAAACAAATTTGGTAGAGAAGAAATGTACTTCAACATAATAAAGGCCTTATATGACAAGCCCACGATTAACATCATACTCAATGGTGAAAAGCTGAAAACTTTGCCTCTAAGATTAGGAATAAGAAAAGGGTGCCCACTCTCACCAGTCCTATTCAACACAGTACTGGAAGTCCTAGCCACAGCAATTAGATGAGAAAAGTAATAAAAGGCATCCAAATTGGAAATGAAAAAATAAAATTATCTCTATTTGCAGAAACATGACCCTAAATATAAAAAACCCTAAATTCTCCACCAATAAACTATTAGAACTAATAAACAAGGGGGCCGCCCGGTGGTGCAGCGGTTTAGTCCGCACTTGGCAGGCCGGAGTTTGCGAGTTTGGATCCCGGCGCCCGCCGACGCACTGCTTGTCAGCCATGCCGTGGCGGCGTCCCATATAAAGTAGAGGACGATGGGCACGGATGTTAGCCCAGGGCCAGTCTTCCTCAGCAAAAAGGGGAGGATTGGTAACAGATGTTAGCCCAGGGCTGGTCTTCCCCACAAAAAAAAAAAAAAAAAGAACTAATAAACAAATTCGGTAGTTTCTGGATACAAAATCAAGACAAAAATCAGTTGTGTTATTGTGTTATTGTATACTAAAAACAAACCATCAGAAAGAGAAATTTAAAAAACAATCTCTTTTACAATAGCATCAAAAACAATAAAATATTAGGAATAAATTTAACCAAGGAGGTGAAAGAGCTATACACTGAAAACTACAAGACATTGATAAAAGAAACTGGAGAACACACAAATAAATGAAAAGATATCCCATGTTCATGATTCAGGAGAGTTAATATTGTTAAAATGCCCATACCATTCAGATCCATCTATAGATTCAATGAAATCTCTACCAAAATTCCAATGGCATTTTTCACAGAAATAGAAAAAAACAATCCTAAAACTCACATAGCACCACAAAAGGCCCTGAATAGCCAAAGCAAATTTAAAAAGAAACAAAGCTGGAGGCATCACACTTACTGATTTCAAACTATACTACAAAGCTAGAGTAATCAAAACAGTATGGTACTGGCATTAAAATAGTCACATAGACCAATGGAACAGAATCAAGACCCCAGAAGTAAACCCCTGCAACTAATATTTGACAAGGGAGTAACTATGTGAGGTGATGCATGTGTTAATCAACCTGATTGTGGTAACCATTTCACAAAGCATATCTACATCAAATCATCATGTTGTACAACTTTATATATATTTGCCAATTAGACCTCAATAAAACTGGAGGGGAAAAGTCTAAATGAACTAAATTTCAACAGAAGTTGATGGCTGCTTTCATGCCTGTGAATATTTACTAAATTTCTGGTTACAGGGACATGGAGGAGTGAGTCTGCCATATACAGAGAAATGTTGCTAAGTAGAGGAGAAATCCACTGAAGTTTCAGTTGCCACATGTGAGCTGTTAGGCTAATCATAATCTGGAAAAGCCCCACACACAGAGTGAGTCCTCTGCAATCATCATTCCCCCGTCGGGCTTCTGCTGGATCAGAGAGTCAGTGGCTGAGCCGGACAGCAAAGAGAGATCTCAAGTCTCAGAGTGCTAAGTTTCCACAGTTCTTATGAAGAAAGGGGTCTTATCCCACCCTCAAGACATTCGAAACTGAGGTGGATGAAAATTAACTAAAGTGGCAACCCAGTCCCAATTCAACCAAACTCCTGATTAGTTGAAAAATGACCTACCTCAGTCTCTATAGCTTTTATCCACAGTGCTTGGCATACAATTTTTTTAAAAAGACATATCAAGAAGTAGGAAAACATGACCTGTAATCAAAATGAAAAAAACAATAGAAGCAGACCCATAGATGACTCACTGGTCAGAATTAACAGACAAGGACTTTAAAATAACAAATATAATATAAATATGGATATAATGGATAAAGAATTTAGAGAAAAAGGTAGGCTAAATGAGTGAAAAGATGGAGTATTTCGGCAGACAAATGGAAACTCTAAAAAAACCAAAAGAACTAAGTAGAAATTCTAAAACTGAAAAATACAATACTCAAAATATTTAACTCACTGGATAGGGTAACAAAAGAAAAGATTATTAAACTCAAAGACAGGTCAAAAAAGTATACAAACATGGCAAATACAAATAAAACCACTTATAGGCACAACATAGTGAAACTGCTAAAAAAGATAAAATATTTAAAAAGAAACCAGAGAAAAAGGTTGCATTACATTTAGGGGAAGAACAATTAAAGTGACAGATGACTTGTCATCGGGAACAAATGGAAGCCAGAAAAAAACGGAATGACATTGTAAAGTGCTGAAGAAATGAGAGAAGCCAATCTAGAATTCTGTACTCAGAAAACATAACCTTCAGAAATAAAGATATAGAAATAAAACAAAAAGGTCTACTCTTACCACCCCTATTTAAAAATGCACTGAAGGTCCTAGCCAGTGCAATACAGCAAGAAAGTGAAATAAAATGCCTAAAATATATTTTAGAGAATTGTGTCTGTGTTATTTGCAGACACATGATAATGTACATAAAATTTCCAAAGAAATCTACCCCAAAAACTACTAGAACTAATAATTTAGTAAGCATGTAAGATACCCATGGTGGTGTCTGCACATATGTGTGAATATACTAAAAACCATTGAATTGTACACTTTAAATGGGTGAATTGTATAGCATGTGAATTATATTTCAATAAAGTGGTTTAAAAATAAAAACAGAAAGCACCCCCAAAATTGAAAGACATAGAGACAATATGCAAAGATCAACTGTCTTTCTATGCATCAATCATCACTTGGGAAATTCTTGATAGAAGTGCAAAGTTGAAGGATTTATATTATCTGATTTCAAGACTTACTGTCTTAAAAAACTATAAAGTTACAGTAATCAAAACAGTGTGGTTTTAGTGTAAGAAGAGAAACAGATCAATGAAACAGAATAGAGAACCCAGAAATAGACTCACATTTACACGATCTATTGATTTTTTTAATGTACCAAGATAATTCAAAGCAGAAAGGAAATGCATTTTTCAATGGAAAAAAATGAATCTTGACCCCATCTAACATCATAGATGAAAAAAATTAATTCAAGATGGATCATAGACCAAAACTAAGACTAAAGCTAAAATTACAAAGTTTCTAGAAAAAAAACCCATGAGAATATTTTGTGATCTTACAGTTGACAAAGATTTCTTAGGACAGACAAAGCACTGAGTAAAAAATATTGATAGATTGGACTTCAACCAAACTAAAACTTGCTTATCAAAGGACAGCATTTTTAAAAAGTCACAGGCTGGGTAAAAGAACATTAACTATATATATATATATAGTTAATATATATATATATATAAACAAGTTATAACTATATATACATATATATACACACACACACACATATATATATATATATCTGACAAAGGACTCATATCCAGAATATAAAAATTTGTACAACTCATTAATAAAGACTAGCAACCCGAAAACATGGACAAAAGGCTTAAACCAATACTTCATAAAAGAAAATATACAAATGACCACTAAATACAGGAAAAGTTGCACAACATCATTGCTCATTAGGGAAAGGCAAAATTCAAACCACAATGGGATACCACTACATATCCATTAAGATGGCTAAAAAGAAAGAAAAAAAAAACTGAGAACCAAATGTTGGGAAGATGGAACAAGCAATTTGGAAATTAGTTTTGCTGTTTCTGATAAAATTAAACTTATACCTACACCTACTCTATGACTCAGCAATTCCACTCCTAGGTATTTACTCAAGAGAAATGAAAACATTTGTGTTCACAAAAAGACCTGTAATAGGAACACTCAGAGCATTATATTCATAATAGCCAAATACTGGAAACAAGTCAAATGTCTATAAACAGGAGAACGGTTAAGTAAATTTTATGAGTATACTCATAAAATGAAATACTATTAAACAATAAAAAGCAAAGTACTAATGATACATGCAATAACATAGATAAATCTTACAGACATTATGTTGAGGAAAAAAAGCCAAACACAAAACAGAACATATTGTATAATTCCATTTATATGAAGTTTTAAAACATGCAAAATTAATATATAGTGATAAAAATCAGAACAGTATTTGCCTCTGGGAGTTGAGACTGATTAGAAAGAGGCACGAAGAAACTTTCTGGCATGATAGAAATGTTCTATATTTTGATGAGGTCTAGATTATGGGACATATGCATTTGTCAAAACTCATTTAACTGCACAATTAAGATTTCTTTATTTCACTATACATAAAATATAACTTGATTTTTTTAGATGAAGTTGAAATAGACAATTTCATAAGCAGAAGAGTAGAGAAAGCTTATCGCCAGCAGATTCATACTATAAGAAATACTAAAGAAAGATCCCAAATGGAAGCCCAGATCAGAACAGGAATGAAAGCCCCCAGAAGTGATAAATATGTGGGTAAATAGAAAAGACCATCTTTTAAAATTTCTTTAAAATACTATTGAGTCCACTGCTGGCAAGATGGAGTAAGTGGACTACAGCCAATCTTTCCCAATGACTACAACTGAAAACTCTGGCTGGAATACAAAAAGCAACTGGACTCTGAAAAGCAAACAATAGCAGGCAGATTGGGGAACAGAGTCAAAACTTGAAGAACAATCAGTTCCAGTTCTAGTTTCCAGTCCCAGTCAAAGTTGAGGGCAGCTCAAAATGCAGAACTGCACAAGTGTGGGCAGCAAATAATCCAAGAGAAAGCCCTTCTTTTTTACAAGAGGATCAGAAAAAGACACCTCCTCAATCCAGAAACTATGGACAGCACCCCATTTTTCCCCCTCTTTTTCTTTCTGTTTTTCTTTTTCCTTCTATGGCTCTTCCCCAAGGTTGAGTCACACAGCTGCACTTCCACAATGGTGGTGCTATGAGCTCCTGAAAATCCATCTCCTCAGCTAGAGGAAATGTCCAGGATACAATCCAAAATTACTCAACATATGAAGAGCCAGGAAAATCTGATTAATTCTCAAGGAAAAAGACAATCACTTAATGTTAGACATATCAGACAAAGACTTTTAAGCAGTTATTATAACCATCATCCAAGAGGTAAAGGTGAACCCTTTCTAAATGAATGGAAAGATAGGAGTTCTCAGAAGAGACATAAGAGCTAAAACAAAACAAAACAAAAAAGGAACTAAATGAAAATTTTATAACTGTAAAATACAATATCTGAAACAAAGAATTCACTGACGGGCCCATTAGCAGAATGGAGATGACAGAGATATAGTCAGTGAGCTTGACTACAGAGCAATAGAAATTAGATAATCTGAACAGAGAGAAAAAGTATTGAAAAAAATCTAGAAGAGCTTCAGCAATCTGTGTAACAATATCAAAAGGTCTAACATTCATGTTATTGGAGTCCCAGAAATAAAGGAGAAAGAAATTGGTGTAGAAAGAGTTTTTGAAGAAATAAAGATTAAAAACTTCCCAAACTTTGTGAAAGACATAAATTTACAGATTCAAGAATCTCAGAAAACATCAAAAAGGACATATTCAATCAACAACAAAAAAACAACCAACCTGATTTGAAGATGGGCAAAGCACTTGAACAGACATTTCTCCAAGGAAGATATACAAAGGATCAATAAGCACATGAAAAGATGCTCAACATCATTAATCATCAGGGAAATGCAAAACAAAACTAAAATGAGATACCACCTCATACTCATCAGGATGGCTGCTATCAAAAAATCAGAAAATAACAAGTGTTGGCTAGGATATGGAGAAACTGGAACTTTTTGACACTGTTGGTGGGAATGTAAAATAGTACAGCCACTGTGGAAAATAGTATGGAGGTTCCTCAAAAAAATCAAAAACAGAATTACCATATGACCCAGCAATTCCACTTCTAGGTATACACCAAAAGAAATGAAAGTAGGGTCTCGAAGAGATATTTGTACACCCATGTTCATAGCAGCATTATTCACAATAGGTAAAACATGTAAGCAACCCAAGCATCCGTTGATGGATAAATGCAAAAGCTAAATGTGGGGTGCCTCAGAAAGAGGCAGGTCTCCAGGACCGGGCGGTGAGGGTGAGTGGTCAGGAACTGCTGCAGCTGTTTCCCTCCGTGGTTGGAGCCACAGTGAGGATGAATCTGGCATTTGGAGGCAGCAGAACCAAGAGAATCCCGGAGGACTGGAGCTGATCACAGAGGATGTCACTAAGGACCAGTGACATCGTTGGGATGGCTAGATCAAGCGTCACCTGTGGACTTGTCAGTAACCTGAGCCAATAAATTCCCTTTAAAGTTTAAAAAAAAAAAAAAGCTAAATGTGGTATACACATACAATGGAATATTATTCAGCTTTAAAAAGGAAGGAAATTCTGCAATATGCTACAATGTGGATGAACCTTGAGGACACTATGCTAAGTGAACTAAGCCAGTCACAAAAAGACAAATACTGTATAATTCCACTTATATGAGGTACTTAAGAGTAGTCAAAATCATAAAGACAGAAAGTAAAATGCTGGTTGCAAAAGGGCCTGGGGGGAGGGAAGAAGCAGGAATTATTGTTTAATAGGTACAGTTGGCCCTCCGTATCCACAGGTTCCACATCCATTCAACCAACCATGGGTCGTGTACTATGTTTATGATCTGCAGTTGGTTAAACCCTGGCTGTGAACCTGAGGCTTCCAGAGGACCAACTAAGGGAGTTGAGCATTGAGGATTTGGGTATCCATGGGGGTCCTGGAACCAATCGGTTTCAGATTTACAAGAGTTATGGGAATGGATGATGGTGATGGCTGCACAACAATGTGAATGTTTTTAATACCACTGAACTGTAAACTTAAAAATGGTTAAGATGGTAAATTTTATGTTATGTGTATTTTAACATAATAAAAAAAAGATATACTCGAGAAAACCATGCCCAGACACATCATAATTAAACTGTTGAAAACCAAAGATAAAGAAAAAAATCATAAAAGCAACCAGAGGAAGCATGATGCATTACTTATAGGGAAACAATGATTCAAATGACTGTGGATTTCTCATCAGAAACCATGAGATCAGAGACCAGGAAACAGTGGAACAACATTCTTAAAGTGCTTAAAGAGAACTGTCACCCAGAATTCTGTATCCAGAAAAATATCCTTCAGGAATAACAGTGATGAAAGACATTCCCAGATGAAGGAAATAAGGTAACTGGCTGCTTAGCAGACCTGCTCTTAAAGAGATGCTAAAGGAAGTTCTTCAGGAAGAAGGGAAATAATACCAGAGGGAAACTTAGAACTTCAGTAATGAAGACAGTACAACAGAAATGGTAAATATCTGGGTAAATATAGTAGATTCTTTTTCTTCATGTAAGTTCTTTAAAATATGTTTGACTGTTGTTACAGCATTGTCTAGTGGGACTCTCAAAGGATCTAAGTGTAATACACACGGCAACAATTACATAAAAGGGTGAAGGTGAAGACATTTATGTGGTTGTCAAGTTTCCATGTTTTACTTCAGGTGGTAAAATATTAATTCTAAGTAGTTTATGAAAAGTTAAGTATGTATACTGTAATCCCTGGAGCAAACACTGAAAAAAAAATACAAAGACACATATTCAAAAAGCCAAAAGACAAATTAAAATGGAACACTAAAAAATATTTAAATAACCAAAAGAAATCGGGGGTGGAGGAACAGAGTGGGAAAATAACAAAAGGAACTCACAGAAAACAATATAATGTAGACTTAAATTAGACTTAAATCAAATTATATCAAAATTGACATTAAATGGAAACGGTCTAAATATGCCAAATAAAAGACAAGTACTATCAGACTGGATTATTTTAAAGACAAAGTATAGGCTTTCTACAAGAAACTAATTTTATTTATTTGTGTGTGTGTGTGTGAGGAAGACTAGCCCTAAGCTAACATCCATTGCCAATCATCCTCTTTTTTGCTGAGGAAGACTGGCCCTGGGCTAACATCCGGGCCCATCTTCCTCTACTTTCTGTGGGACGCCACCACAGCATGGCTGATGAGCAGTGCTTCGGCAGGCGCCCGGGATCCGAACCCACAAACCCCGGGCTGCCAAAGTGCAAATTAAACCACTGCGTCACCGGGCCGGCCCCAAGAAACTCATTTTAAATATAATGATATAAGCAGGGTAAAAGTAAGAGAGTAATTAATAAGTAAACAAACAACCCAATAAAAAAATGGGTAAAGGACTTGAACAAACATTTCACCAAAGAGGATATGAGGATGGCAAGTAGGTGCATGAAAAGAGGTTCAACATCATTAGCAATTAGGGAAATGCAAATTAAAACCACAGTGAGATGCCACTACACCCCCATAAGAATTACTAAAATTAAAAATCCTGACACCACCAAGCACTGGCAAGAATGATGAGTAACTGGAACCCTCACACATTGCTGGTTGGAAGGAGAAAAATACAGCCACCCTGGAGAATGGTGTGGTAGTTCCTTACAAAGGTAAACATATACTTACCTTATGACCCAGCAATCCTGCTCCTGCTCATTTGCCCTAATGAAGTTAAAACTTACGTTCACACAAAAATATGTACATGAATGTTTATAGCAACTTCATTTGTAATAGCCCCAAACTGGAAATAACCCAAATGTCCTTCAAAGGGTGAATGGATTAGTACATCCATACAATGGAATATAATTCAGCAGTAAAAAGAAACAAGCTATTGATACACACAACAGCTTGTACAAATATCAAAGAACTTATGCTGACAGACACCATGCCACTCTCAAAAGATTATACACTGTATGATTCCATATATTTGACATTCTTTTAAAGGCAAAACAATAGTGATGGAAAACAGATCCGTGGTTTGCAGGGGTTATGAGTAGGGTAAGGGAAGAGAGTTTTGGGGAGTGATGGAGCTGGTACATAGATCACTGGTGGTGGTGGTTATACAAATCTATACAGGCATTAAATTCATAGGACTATATACAAACATTTTAAAAAGTAAATTTCACTCTATGATAATTTTTAATAAAATTATTTTTAACTCAACAGTAAAAAAATCAACAATCTAATTTTAAAAAGCAAAAGATTTAAACGGACACTTCACCAAAGAAGACATATGGATGGAAAATAATCACGTGAAAAGATATCCAACATCATTATCCTTTAGGAAATGCGAGTTAACACTAAAATAAGATACAGCTACCCCCTTATTAAGACGGCTGAAACTTAAGATACCGATAATAACAAGTGCAGGAAGATGTGGAGCAAGTGGAAGCCCCGTAAACTGCTAATGAGAATGCAAAATGGTGCAGCTACTATGGAAAGTAGTTTGGCAGTTTCTTATAAACATATTCTTATAAAGTTAAACTCAGCAACCAAGCTCCTTGGTATTTACCCCAGGGAAACGAAAATTTGTGTCCACAAAAAAATTGTACACAAGTGTTCACAGCAGCTCTATTCATAACCACCCAAAATGAAAAACAACCCAAATGTCCATCACAATGTGAATGGATAAACAAACCAGTCCATTCAAACAATGGAGTACTGCTCAGTAATAAAAGGCACACAACAATACGGATGAATTTCAAGACCTTATGCTGAATCAAAGAAACCAGTCTCAAAATGTAACATACTATATGATTCCGTTTATTTGACTTTCTCAAAAAGACAGATCAGTGACTGCCAGGGGTTAGAGATAGGGGAGAATTTGACCACAAAGGGCCAGCAGGGAGTTTTTTTAGGGTGATATAACTGTTCTGTATCTTGGTTGTGATAGCAGTTACACAAACCTACACATGTATTATAATTTACAAAACTGTACAGCCCCCCAAAAAAATCAATTTTATTGTATGATAATTTAAAAAATTTTTTAAACCTCACGTATCACATCAAACAAGTTTATTGCATGTAAATTTAAAAAATAACTCAGAGCAATCATGTTCCTCATACTTGGGTCCATGTGCATCTGAGGAATAAAGGGAGAGATTAAAGTCCCTGCCCTCAAGGGCACAGGAAAGGTCCCACATATGGAGCGCAGGGAAACAAGGGGCTGGGGCCCGGGATGAAGGGGGACTCAGACAGGGAAGAGGCCAGGGTGACCCAAAGGGCAGGAAGGGTGCTAGGGCCTTGAATGCTACCAGCACCGACTCAGACTCAAATCAGTGGGCAGGGAGGAGCCACCGCAGGGGCTGAGAAGCAGAGGGGTGACCATCCAAGGGGAGGTTTTGAGGCTGTGCTGGGCAAGGGGCCTGGGGTGAGCATGATAGGGGTGAGCCTCCTGGAGCTGGAGTAAGAGACACAGCACAGGGAACAAGATACAAGCTCCCCTCAGGACTATTGTGGGTGATCCCCAGGCACGGAAGTACCAGTATTCCGGGGTCTGTCCCCATTCTCCCACCCCACCCCCACCATTCTCCACTACCTCTACCAGAATTTCCCCACAGAGGTTCTCAGTAGACCCCTTCGGGGAGGAGTGGGAAGGAAAGAAGAAAGCAGGGGTCAGTGAGGGTCTCAATGGGATCAGCCGTCTGAATATGCTCCCAGCCCCTGAGCCTGCAGGGGAAGGAAAGCAGGTAAGTTGGGAGTGGCCTGTGATAAGATGGCCCTTTCCATCAGACCCTGCCTTGGTCATTTCTTCTGCAGCAGCTCCACCTCCACCCCCAAATAAGTGACCCTCTCATGCAGACTCTGGCACAGCTGCCCTCTCAACAGGACCCCAGGGGTTGACTTGGTGGATCTGCACCCTGGGAAATCCCATGGGCCCTTTTATAGCTCTCCATTTTGGTCCTCACCTGATCCTATACAGTCACCTTTTTGCCAGCCTGTCTCTTTCTTCCTCTGGCTTCTGAGAAAAAGTCAGCATTTTCCTCATTTGTGTCCTCAGATGCTAAACAGTGCTTGCACATAGTAGGTACTAAATACTCACTGAATGAATGAATGAGATAGAGTAAAATGGGACCAGACTGCTTCTCTAAGGAGATCCAAAGCCCTCAAGTCCTGAGACCCTTTCCTCCATTCCTAGGGACAGGTCACGTCACTATTCTTCCCTGTGCCCAGTGCCCCCAGTAGGGGTGGAGGTACACAGGAAATGACTAGGCTGGGGTTGAGGAAGCTCTGCATTGAGGAAGGTGGGGTTCAGCACTGAGAAACGGACAGCGACCAGACCAGGGAGCCAGGAAAATGTAGGGGTGAGGAAGAAAGAATGGGAAAAGCCTGGGAAAGAGAGAAATGAGCTGGACATGGTGGGTTAGGAGGGGAGGGGCAGGGGAGCAAGCACTTGGAGAAGAGCTGGCAGCCAACCCCTCCCTGTACCAGTTGTCACTCTGTCTTCCTTACCCCTGCCCAGGCTTTCTGTCCATACCCTTCTCCAGTCAGGAGGCACTGGGCAGTGGATCTTTGAGGAAGATTCTAGGACCCCTGCATGACCCAGTTGAGCCCCAGCAACCCCAGGACTGTGAGTGGGGTGATGGCCCCCAAGAGCATCTACGCTCACTCCTTGCTGGTGGTGCCCCCACCCCTGGGTGACTGGGGCCCAAGGCAGGTAGAGAACTCAAGTTTGCCCCATCTGGTAAGAGGCCTGCTTCAGTGCCATGTAGCATTGTCACTGGATCTCAAAGCTGTAGGTTTTACATGTGATCAATAGATGGAGTGACTTTTAGAGTCTCTTTCATCAGCATGTCATGTGGTTTATTTAGGGTCTGGTCTGGGGATGCCTCAAATGTGTGGCCATGTCAGCTCCACTCTCCCTCTTTCCCCTATCCTCACCTAACCTTCAAACTATGTGTCCCTATTTGTTAGTCCATTTATTATTATGACACCAATTCCAACGTGTGTGTTTTTTCCACACCACCAAGCAATTCTCCGACACCAGCTCGGTGTCCTACAATGCAACTCACTTCTGACGCTATCTACCTGGAGATAACATCAGATCCCACAGGTTAAGGGCTCAGTCAGTTCTCAACAAGAACTCGTGCTTCTTACCGACCGACCGTAGATCAGAAGTTCCAACAACACACTACTCGAGTTTAACTAATTTGCTAGAGTGGCTCACAGAACTCAGAGAAACATTTTACCTACTAGATCATGGGTTGTTATAAAAGGATATAACTCAACATTCAGATGGAAGAGATGCACAGGACAAGGTATGTGGGAAGGGGCACAGTGCCTGAAGGCTGTCTGAACCTTGTTCATTCGGGTTTTTATGGAGGCTTCATTACATAGGCACAATTGATTAAATCATTGGCCATTGGTGATTGAACTCAGGCTCTAGCCCCCTTCCCCTTTCTGGAGGTCTGGGGGTGGGACTGAAAATTCTAACTCTCTAATCACATGGTTGGTTCTCTGGCAACCAGCCCCCATCCTTAGGGGACCAAGGGGCTATCAAAAGTCACCTCATTAACATAACAAAAGACTTTTATTGCTCTCATCACTTGGGAAATTCCAAGGGCTTTAGGAGCTTTGTATCAGGAATGGGATGAAGATCAAATATATATTTATTATAAATCACAACACCACACTATTATTAGTCAAGAACCATTCTGTTGCACATGAGAGAAACTCAAACGGGCTCAAAAGGGGGGACTGGCCAGCTGAGGCACAGCTGAATCCAGAGTCCAAACAATATTGCCCTGGCTCATTCTCACTCTCACTCTCTCCCAACGTTTCTGCTTCCCAGCAGATTTTCCCCTACTATGGTAGCAAAATGGCTGCCAGTAGTTCCCACCTCATCTTCACAAAGCTACTTCTCCCAATAGTTCCAAACAAAAGTTCCAAATTTGAGTCCAACCGGACTAACTAGATTCATGTGCCCAACCCCAAAACAATCACCATGGGTATAGAAATTTGATACTTCGATTGGTTGGCAAAGGGCCCTACACGCACCCCCAGATGAGGGGTGTGACTCTGCTCCCCAGAATCAGAGGGCTTCATATATGTTATAAAACATACAGCAGTGAGCTCACTGCCTACTCAACTTCCCTACATCTACTAGACATTGCAAATGTTATGGGTCCTCAACTAAACTCCTGATCCTCCTCCTCCTCCTGGTCCTTCCCACCCGGTCTTCCTCATCTCGGTAAATGTAACCTTTGTCCACTATGCTGCCCCCTTTATCTTATCCCACGATCAACCCATCAGCAAGATCTGTTGGCTTCACCTCCAAACACATCTCAAACACAGCTTTGTCTCCCCACTTCTCCTATTGCTGTCCCTCCCTCTCACACCACCATCATCTCTTACCTACTATTACTACAGCTCCCTAACTGGACTCCTTTCTTCCCCCAAACCTCTACCCCTAATAAATTCACACAGCAGCTAGAGAGTTGTTTTTTCTTTTTCTTCTGAAACAGATCATATTACTTTTCTGCTCTCAATCCTCTCATGGCTTCCCATTGCTTTCGAAAAAAATCCCAGGACTTTCCCACGACCCTGAGGCCCTACCTGAACCAGCCCTGCTGACATTTCCAACTCACTCTCCCTGCCTTCCCATCATCTGCTCCAGCCACAATGGCTGCCTCTCTGCTCTTCTTATCTTGGAGTTTTGCACAGGCTATCCCAAGTATGGGGATGCTCCTCCCTCAGATCTTCCTGTCATTCAAGTCTTGCTCAATGGCACTTCTCCAGAGAGACCTAAGAGACCACCTGTCCCAGTCTGTTCTTTTACCCTGCTTTATCTCTTCTTAATACCATAGCACTTGTGTTATATATCTGTTTGTTTAAGTATTTATGTCCTCCAGAGTGTAAGCTGCTTCAATGCAGGAAATTTTTCTTGTTCATTTCTATATCCGCATGGCCTAGAACAGGATCCAGGGTATTATTGGAACTCAATAGTTTTGTTGAACAGATGGATGGATGGACATGCTACATGGGGAAGGGATAGTTTTCCATAAGAAATGCAAGTTCTCTTTCCAGAAGAAAAGGAAATGAGTACCTGGCAGACAAAAGGTACCCAGGACAAGTAATATTCTCCACATCCCCGGGAAGTGGCTTCACCCTTGCCACTGCCACCAGAGGCTATATCCCAGGGCTGCAGAAAGATGAAGCCCAGGGCACATCCTAGGAAGGTGGGTTACCAGTCCCTTTGCCTTCACCTCTCTGATTCTCAGTTCCCCTTTCGGAGTCAGGGTTGGTAGGAGTGTCCCTGAGAATGATACATGGGAGAACGGGGGGTATAGGTAAGTCAGAGGTTCAGACCTTACTCCTAGGCCCATTCTCAGGCAGGGGGCGAGAAGAGTGGATACTGGCTGCTCATCTGATGTGCCACTCTCCTCATAGTGGCCAGGAGTCTGGGGTTTGGTCATTCCATCCTTGACTCTTCCTGGACCATCAGAGTCTGATATTGCCCTCTAGCAACATCCTCTGCCTACTCAGGAGTAGACCACAGTTCTGGCAGGAGGGAAGGGGAGGGATGCTCTGGACTGAACAGTAGGGTATGTGGTAGATTGACTGCAGAAACATCCCCAGTTTCTGTACCCTTTGCAACACAACTTTGCGGTTCCTGCCATCAAGAGGTGGAGCCTCTTTGCCTTAAATCTGGGCTGGCCTGTGACCTACTTTGGCCAACAGAACGTGATAGAAGTGCCATATCCACGCCTGGGCCTCTAGATGACTTGTACACATCTGCTCACAATTTCAGAACCCTGTGTAGTCATGTAAACAAGTCTGAGCTATCCTACTGGAAAATGAGAAGCCATGTGTAGGAGTCCAGTTTTCCCAGCTGAGACCTTAGACTGGCCTACTGCCAGCCAACCCCCAAACATAGGAAAGATCAGTCAAGATCAGCAGAGTCCCCAGTACAAGGCTGACTGCAAAAGTATGAGTAAGCTCAGTTGAGACCAGAAGAAACACTCAGTTGACCAATAGACCCATGAGCAATAACTGTTCTAAGCCACTGAGTTTTAGGATGGTTTGCCACACAGCAATAGCTAACTAATGCAGATGTGGAGAACATCCATTCTACCTCCAAGAGCTAGGTGGGAGGCACATCCTCATGAAATAGCCAGATTTTGGATAAAGCAGGTGAAGAGAAGGATCCCAGATGCTGAAGGCACCAGGTTTGCTGATGGCAGCTGCTGCTCAAGAACTACATGGAATAGAGAGCCCAGAAATAAACCCACCTGTATACAGTCAAATGATCTTCGACAAGGGTGCTAAGACCACTCAATGGGGAAGGACAGTCTCTTCAACAAATGGTGTCAGCAAAACTGGATATCCACGTGCAGAAGAATGAAGCTGGACCCCTATCTTACATGACTCACAAAAATTTAATTCAAATTGGATCAAAGACTTAAATGTAAGACAAAAAACTATAAAACTCTTAAAAGAAAACAGAGTAAAAGCTTCACAATACTGCAGTTTGCAAGGATTTCCTGAATGTGACACCAAAGGCACAGGCAACAAAAGAAAAAATGGACAAATTCGACTTCATGAAAATTTTAAAATTTTGTGAATCAAAAGACAGAATCAACAAAGTAAAAAGTCAACCCACAGAATGGGAGAAACTATTTGCAAATCATATATCTGATAAAGGATTAATATCCAGAAAATATAGAAAACTCCTAAAACTCACAACAAAAAACGTGATTCAAAAGTGGGCAGAGGACTTGGATATTTCTCCGAAGACATAAAAATGACCAATAAGCACATGAAAAGATACTCAACATCACTAATCATTAGAAAAATGCAAGTCAAAACCACAATGAGATACCACCTTACACACATTAAGATGGCTACTATAAAAATAACAAGTATTGGTAAAGATGTGGAGAATTTGGAACTCTTGTGCACTATGGGTAGAAATGCAAAATGGCGCAACCACTATGGAAAACATATGGCAGTTCTTCAAAAAATTAAAAATAAAACTACCATATGATCCAGCAATCCCACTTGTGGGTACCTATCCAAAACAATTGAAATCAAGTTCTCAAATAGATATTTGCACGCTCATGTTCATAGCGGCGTTATTCACAATAGCCAAGAGGTGGAAGCAACCCAAATGCCCATTGACCAATGAATGGATAGATAAAATGTGATATATCCATACACTGGAATATTACTCAGTCTTAAAAAGGAAATCCTGTCATACTCTACAGGGATGAACCTTGAGGACATAATGCTAAGTGAAATAAGCCAGACACAAAAAGACAAATACTGCATGATTCCACTCATGGGGTATCTAAAGTAGTTAAATTAAAAGAAACAGAAAGTGGAATAGTGGTTACCAGAGGCTGGGGGAGAGAGAAGTGAGGAGTTTAGTGGTTTTAGTTTCAATTTTGCAAGATGAAAAAGTTCTGGAGCTCTATTACACAAGTGTGAATATACTTAACACTACTGCGCTGTACACTTAAAAATGATTAAGATGGTATATTTTGTGTTTTTTACTGTAATTAAAACAAATAAATAAGAGCCCAGCTACAGCAAGGAAGTCTCAGCTGAACAAGACTGAGAATAGAGGCCATAAGAGAAATTATTTTCAGTTTCAATTCCAAGGGCATTTATTTTTGAACCTTACTTTCTCCCTGGGAATGTGCTAATAGGAAAAGCACTCATAAATCAAGGGGCATTTCAGTGTTGCTTGCCATGTTATTCAGGAGGTACGTTTATGCTATCGTTGAGCTCAATCTGAAGCAGGACTTAAGGAGGGAATTCTGTCAACATCTTCTGATGCATAACAGGATTTTCAGGGGTTCAGTCTGAACCTGACCCTCTGGCCCCAAGAGAATGAAAGCAGAAGCGGATCTGTCTGAGGGGGAGGCCTCATGAGCGTGGCAGCAGAAGGGAAGCCCTGTGGCTTCCTCCCCCGAGGGGACCATGCTGCCCCTTGTGAACCACAGGCAGATCCCCAACCTGAGCAGCAGTCTGTCCCCTTCAGCTTCCTGACCTGGCCTGGGTGGGGCAGGTCAGCCTGACTTGGAGGCCTAGCTGTCTTCATTTCAGTTCTCAGACCCCACAGCCAGCTCTTACAGACAATCGGACAGCGTGGCTTCCTAGCTGAGGGGTCAGCAGCTTGACCCCTACCTGCCCAGAGCAGTGGCTGGGGAGATGGCCTAATGAGGTCATAGAGGATACTCAGGGACGAGGAGCCAGAAGCCAGCTGAGGGCTCCATCCCAAGTTCTCTGGAAAATGATAAAAAATCCTCAGGCCAGCAGAGGGGGCAGAACTGAGACTGCCGGAAACCTGTCCCACCCCAGGCCTTTTCCAACCCACAATCCCTGCCATCCCCCCTGTCCTCCCTACCCAAGAAGCAGCAGAAGACAAGACCCAAAAGAGGAGGCTTTTAATACGAAGAGGGCAGGTAGGGCCTGGGAAGGACTTAAATAAAGGGAATGAGAGTGTCAGGAGCCAGCGGCGGGGGGCCTAGGGGCCCTGCGGAGCGGGATGATGCAGACAGAGTTCCGAGCCTCTTTGATCCGCCACCATCGGCCAAGCCTGGAGGGGGTGGGAGGAGCAGCTGAGGCTGGACTCAGCCCCGACCCAGTCTCCACCCCATTCCCACCCAGCTGCCCAGCCACCCAGCCAGCACCACCTTACCCCACCCTCACCCTTCAAGGGATGCCTCATACCTGTGCTCCTGCCCCACCCCAGCCACCAGGAAGTCCCCAGTGTTGGAGAACTTGAGGCTATTGATAAAGCCCACCTGAGAAGAGGGAGGGACAACATAGTAGAATATGAGTACAGATCCCCCCACCACAGCCCCAGCATCACAGTCAAGGGCCTGGCCATACCAGGCCTGAGTTAAATCCCTGCTCTGCCTCCTGCCACCTGGGCCAGACCTTTACCCCTCAGGGCCTCAGCCTCCACATCTGTGAGATGGGGGAAATAGGGCAGCAGTCTCACAGTGAGTTTGTGAGGATTAAAGAAACAGTGTAGGGGCCGCCCGGTGGCGCAGCGGTATAGTTCGCGCTTGGCAGCCCGGGGTTCGCGAGCTCGGATCCCGGGCGCCCGCCGACGCACTGCCTGTCAGCCACGCTGTGGCAGCGTCCCATATAAAGTGGAGGAAGATGGGCACGGATGTTAGCCCAGGGCCAGTCTTCCTCAGCAAAAAGGGGAGGATTGGCGACGGATGTTAGCTCAGGGCTGGTCTTCCCCACAAAAAAAAAAAAAAAAAGATAAGAAACAGTGTACACCAAGCATGTCCAGTGTAGACCAAGGCCTGGCTCCTGGCTGTGGGGCCCTGGAGACCCCATGACCATCACTGTTGACCCAAGCCCTGCGCTGTCCCAGATGTCACTGACAGAGCCTGCCACTCTCCCCTAGGTTGCCTCTGGTCCCCACGCCCTAGCCTGGCATTAATCTGGCACCAGCCATGCAATCACAGTGCCAGGCCATCCAGACCTTTGGCCACGCTGTTCCCAGCCTTGTACCCTAGTACCCAGGATGGTCTAGGACAGGGAGCAGAGTGGAGGAGGGGAAGAAGGGAGCGGAAGAAGGAGGAAGACTTCCTGCCAGGCCCTGTGCAAGCAGCGGGGACTATAAACAGAAGTCATAGCTGGCCCTGCTCTGGGGAGGCCCCTACCATAAGGGGCCACAGGAGTGTGGCAAAGAAGGCTGGGCATTCAAGCCCCACTCACCAGGGGGATGTCGCAGAGAAGGTCAAGCCGCCTGAAGCCCTCCCCGCACTGCCAGAGCCGCACGCAGGAGCTGTGGGAGCCTGGGGGGCCAGGGAGATGGTGAGCACCTCCTGCACCAGCCCACCCTCTGACCCCCTCCTCTCTGCTGCGCAGGGCACCCACCTGTGGCCACAAGGTCTGTGTTGAGCAGGGCTGCCACCGACGACACCCAGAAGGGCTGCTCCAACCCCGGCTCCCCGCGTAGCCCATGGGCCTCACGCTGCAGGGCAAGTGGCCGCTTCTTGGAGAGGCCCCACAAGGCCACGGAGCTGTGGACAGGGAGCAGAGTCAGTGAGGGGGCCATAGAGAGGGCAGAAAGGCCACAGGCAGGAAGGGATCAAGTGCACACCAGCCACGGAAAGCAGACAAGGTCACTGAGCTCTCTGCCTCAGGATCCTCATCTATGGAAAGGGGTTACCACAGCTCCCGAGCAGGGGGATCCTATGAGGCAGGTCCAGGAGCAGTGACACTGGTGGGAGGCATCCAAAAAGTAGCTCTTACCCATCGTCTGCGCCCGACACCATGTGCTCCTCATTGATGAGCTGGATGCTGTCAATGGAGCCCCTGGAGAAAGGAGCGGTGAGGGGCGTGGCCCACCCCCAGTCCACCTCGCCCCCACCTGGTGCAGCAGGCCGCCTTACTGGTGGCCATAGAAGACAAGCTGGGACTCCTCAGGGATCTTCCACACACGCACAGTCCCGTCCCGGCCGCCCGCCGTCACACAGCACTCCCTACTCAGGGCATCCAGTGCAGCCACAGCATCCTGGTGTCCGAAACTGCAGGGGTGACAGAGAGAGAATGGGCTCACACGTGAACTCGCACACACACATCCACACACCTCCTCCCTGTGCACACTCACAGCGTCTCCACGTAGGAGTTCTCTGCCACGTTCCACACCTTCACCGAGCGGTCGTGGGATGTGCTGTAGAGCTGGTGGGTGCCTCTGCGGAACGCCAGCCCCTATGGGTGCACAAAGAGAAGGCGAAAGGGGACCTGGACTACAGCAGGCAAGACAGAGGTCAGCCCCGGGGAGGATTTCCTGAAAAAACAAGTCACAGGGCACAGGGAGCCAGCTCCCTGTGAGAGCTCTGTGGGCACTTCTGTGCAGCTCTATCTGGAGCCAGTGGCATGCTCACCCGCCCTCGAGCAGCTGCAGACTTCTCAGAGGCCTCCCTGCTCCCTAGGCAAGTTTGACTCAGTCTCCCCGACTCTTCCCTAGCCCTTCACCCTGTTTATGTCCTTTACAGAGCCACTCACTAAGCACAAGTGCAGGTTCCCTGAGGACAGGGACCCTCCGCCTCATTCATCCCATTCCGCTGGGCTCAGCACCAAGCCTGGCCCAGTAAGGGTAAGTGTCCACAAAAGAAGGCCCAGCTCCTCACCGATACGGCATCCCGGTGTCCCGTGAAGGTGTACAGGTGCCGGCAGCCCTGGGCCTCCCAAATGAGAATGAGTTTGCTGCGGTCACCCGAGGCCTATGGGGATGAAGACAATGGCCACAGGCACCTACTGTGTCCCCCGACCTCTCACTCGCTCCCGGGGCCAACCCTGCCTTACAAGGTACTTGCCGTCGGAGGAGATAGCCATGCAAAGGATGTGGCTGCTGTGGCCAGGGGGCTGCCCCTCGACACCCTTCTTGGCTCGTGGGATCACATGAAGCTTCCGTCCACTCTCCACACTCCCTGACACCAAGAGAAGAGAGAAGCTACTGGGATAGGGGTCAGGGCTGGCTGGCAACCTCCCTCAAGGGCAGCACGGGGCCACGGAAAAGTCCTGGCCTCATGTCAGATCTGGCTCAGCCACTATGAGCCCCTGGACCAGTCATCTCAGTTTCCTCATCTAAGTGGTGACAATAATCCCAAAGGGCAGCCATGAAGCCCAGAAGAGAAGGGATAGAAAAGAGCTTTGGGACTGATGGTGCAAGTTCTTCCTGTTGATGAACAGGGTGGATGAGAACAGTGCTCAGCTGTCAAAAGTTGGGAACGCAGGAGGACCAGAAACTCAATCCCAGGACTGTGCAGAGTCTTAAGGGTCCTCTAGTCCAAATACCCACCTGCAGCATCAACTCCCATAAATCATCATCCTGCCTCTGCTCTATCGTCTCCAGGGACAGTGTCAGGGGCTCACAAGCCCCACTCCTGAGCAGAAGCTTCCACTGTCACACAGAAAATACCTCTTTGGGAGCAAACCTGCCTCTAGAAGCTTCCCCCATAAGGCTTCAGTTTGCCCTAATTACTCCTTCCTCCCCAGACCAGCCCTCCTGGATGACCCCGGGGCCACACCCCAACCCAGGCATTCACTCACACTTAATAATGGTGCAGTCTTTGGCGGCAGAAAAGATGGCCGAGTCGTCGGGGGTGATAACCAAACATGTGATGGACAGCTGGTGGCCTCGTAAGATTCGAATGTCGACTGGCGCTGGGGCCTGGATCTGGTCAGGTAGGAGCTGAGTCACTGTGACTGGGGGCAGGAAGGCACCCCTACACACACACACCATCCTTTCCCACCACCCTGCCCAGAAGGAAAGCCAGACCCAGGGCCACAAGGATCAGAGCCTTACCTGACCCTGTTTGCCCAAATGCCCACCATGTTCCAGACCAAAGACCCCACAATGCAGCCTGAGACCCCAGTTGGTCCATTCGCCCACCAATTCAGGTGGGACCCCCCAATTCCCTCCAAGGCACATCAAAGTGCCCTGCCCGCTCACCTCCTTTGCCACCAACTTCTGTAGCCTGCCCCTCTGCTCAAGCTGCATGGAGAGGAGAGAGGTGAGATTCCAGGAGGACCAGCCCCACCTCTTCCTTCCCGTCACCCTCCCTCCACACTCACCACATCCTCCTTCAGGCGTCCCGCCACCTGGTCCTCCTCAAATTCACGGGCTTCAGCCTTCTCCTCCTCTGTGTAGGACAGAGCAGACCAAGTAAAGCCACGCCAAAACCCCACATTTTCCTTCCCATCCCCACCCCACCACCTCAGTCCTGGGCCCTGAACACTTAGGCTGTGTCCAGAGGGAAGTTCAGACTGCCTCAGGCAAAGAGGAGGTAGGGCTGAATGGTCTCCCCCTGCCACCCCCTGCCTTTACTTATCAAATGAGTCTAAAGCCCCCTGAAGGTCTGGCCTGCCCCAAGAGGCCCATTAAAGCTCCTGGCCACTCTGCCACAGGGCGGCCAGCACCAGCAGGACTGGCAGCCCAGCAGGTACCTGCGTCAGTCACCCATTAGGTGGCTGGGGCTGTACCAGGCAGGCTCAGACACAGGCCCTGCCTCTCACCTGCCCAGCCCATGGGCTCACCTTGCTGCCTGAGCTGCTCAAGGTAGAGCTTGGCCAAGCGCAGCTTCTTCTCCTGTGCGGTCTCCTCCAGCTCCTCCTCCTCCTCCTCCTCAGTCCTCCTAGGAGCTAGGCTGTGGGCGGGAGGGGGCCGGGTTTGAGAAGGGCTCACCCTGCTCCTCTGGCCACTAGGACCATACCTCCTGGCTGCTCCACCTGCCACTCAAATCGCCCCCATCCCTGCCAGCCCTCATGGCCAATGATTACAGATGCAGAAAACTGAAAGAACCCACCCAGTGCCTGCCATAAGGGTGAAAACCCAAAGGGATCGCTGTGAAATCTCTCAACTCTGGAGGGAAAGAAAAGGTTCTACAGGCTTCCAAGAAAAATCAGGTTGTGTACAAAGGGTCAGGAATCAAAATGGCTTCAGACGTCTCAACAGCAACACTGGGAGCAACAAGACAAAGGAGCCGCACACACAAAATTCTGAAGGAAAATGCAAACCCCTAGAGTGCCGTGCCAGTTAAAGCATCAACGACAAGTGAAGATATTGTCAGATACACAAGGTGTCACAGAATTGGTCCTTCTTCCTCCTTTTAAGGATGGAGAATGTGCTCCCGAACAAGAGGATAAACTAAGAATGAGGAAGGCATGCGAGACAGGAAATCCAATAGGGAGAGCAGAAAAGAAGATTCCAGAACAACTACCCCAGATGTGGGGGAGCAGCCAGCCCAGATCCAATCCAAGGACCCAAGCCACACTGAGGCTGTCATCACCTCATCCTCACTGCCATGGCATCATCCTCTACCCTGAGGATGGGATTCCAGGTGAAGTTTAACTGGTCTTGGCTTGACCTTGTGCTGGTGAAGTTCCTGCCTTCCCTTCCAGGCCCCAGTCCCTGGACCAGCTGAGAGCACTCACTTCACTCAAGATGAAGCCTACTTTGATTTGTTCCTGGGAGCTGGAGGTAGATCATGGGAACTCAGAAGCAGAAAACCCAGGGCAGCCCATTCCCTCTGATCACGTGCCTGTAGATATCTAGTCCCTGTCAGCTGCCCCAACTGTTTCCCAGGTCTCATTCATGACCTTGCCCACGACTTCCCCAGAAGGGACCTTGGAAACTCTCAAGGAAGCCAAGACCAGACCATGCCCCAGAGACCATTTAGTACCCAATGCCCAGTAAGCCTTCAGCTAACAGGGTTGGTGCTACCTTTCCTTTACATAGCCAGGTCAGAACTTCTACTCAGTTTACCCAGATTAGTCAATCTATTGTTTAGGGGTTCACACATAGGAGACAGAACTCTACAGAAAATCAGGGGAAGTGGTCATTGTATGAGTCCATTCACATGACATTCTGGAAAGGCAAAACTCTAGGGAAAGTAGTTACCAAGGGCTGGGGGGAGGGGGAGGAAGTGACCACAAAGGAGCAGGGAGGAATTCTGGAGGGTGATGAAACCCTTCTATAGCTTCATAGTGGTGGTAGTTATAGGACTATATGTGTCTGTCAAAACTCACCAGACTGTATAACAAAAAAAGGTGAATGTTACTGTATGTAAATTATACCTGAAGGAGAAAATGAAAAAAAGAAGAAAGAGGAACGAACAAAGAAAACCAAAGAAATGATTAACTCAAGTCAGGAATGGCAATTGAGGCTTCTAAGTTTCTACTTCTTAACCTCAGTGGTGGGTGCACAGAGGTTCATCCTTCATTATTAGTCTCTACAGTACAAATACTTTTCATGAACTCTTCTATTTCTAATACATTTCACAACACATTTTAAAAATATTTAAAAGTGCTTAGCCCAGGGCCTGGCACACACCCACCCACAGTAGCCTTAGGACTATGAAGAGTATACTAAGTCTTTCTGTGAGCGGGTTAAGGCCAACACGTATTTCAGCAGCAGAATTTCCAAAGCCATCTCTTAAAGAAGGCACCAGGATTCCCTAGTATGAGGGCTGCCATTCCACAGGGTCAGACCTGACACCCTGCTAGCTCCCTTTGAAACCCTGCAATATACCCCATCCCCATCACCCGCAGAATGAGGCAGGTATTCAAAGCCCTCCACAATCTGGATGCATCCACCACCTCTCCATCTCCCATTCTGGTACAATTACACCCCAGACTTTTCTCTGATCTCTGAATGCCTTCCCTACCTCTCCATGAAGGATTCTTCCTCATCTCTCCAGGACCTATTTAAATATCCCCTACTCTGCTCCTAGAACACAAGCTGTAAGATATGCATCTCATTACGACACATTTGGCTTTCACCTGCCTACTCATCCCTGTACTCTCTGAACCCAGTGCCTGGCATATGTTGAGCATCAGGGGGGAGACTACTAACTGTGAAATCGTGGGAAAAGAGAATGAAGAACTAGCGGGCAATGCTTGCATCCCTCTCCCTTTGCCAGTCAGTCCAGCCAGTGTTCAGCTCCCTGCCATGAGCCAGGGAGGTCTCACTGGTTTCCCATTGGGACTGGTGGTCCTCCCAACACAGAGACCCTGCAGGGAAGGAGACGAGACTTCTCAGGGTCAGAAACTGGAGGAAAGAGCCAAGACCTGAGAGCCAAGAGCCAGAGTTCTGGGATCTAGGCCCAGCTCTGCCCCAACTCACTGAGTCTTCCACACACCATAGGCCTCAGTGGTCCCTTTCACTAGACAGAAAAGAGCTCACCTCTCACTCTCCGAGTCGCTGGAGATCTCCTCATTCATCTTGCCGCCACCCTTGGACTTGCCCCTGTCCCCAGCGGAGTCGGCCTGGGAATTAATTATATGATCTTTGATCAAGGGTCCCGACCACCCCAGCACTCATCAAGGGCCCCTTCCGGTTTCTCGACAGCCCCGGGACTGGGAAAGGCGGTGGACCCGGCTCAAGTGCAAAGCCTTCCAGGATTCAGCCCGCAGAGAGAAGGACGAAGCTGATTCCAGCGGGGGTCCCGGGAGAAGGGCCGGGGAGGTGACTGGGGCTGGGGCCCGCGGACAGGATGGTGGTTCTAGTAATACTGACCCGGACCAGCGGAAGCGCCACGCTCACCTTTCGCCGCCGCTTGCTGGCCCCCGCGCTGGCTCCGGCCCCCGAGACCGGCTTTCCCCGCTTTCGTGCCGCCGCTGTCGCCGACATGACACCCGCCCTGTGTGTTGCAGCCGCCGCTGGCGAACTCACGTGGCGGCTAAACCCGGACGGCCTGGCAAGACTCCGCGCCCTGATAGGTTCCCCCGGCCCGGCACGCCCCGCCCCTCACAGCTCCATTGGGTTCTTTAGCAGGCCCTGTCACGCCCCCAATCGCCCATAGGGTAAACGACTTTGGCCACGCCTCCTGAAGCTCCTATAGGCTCCCGCGCCAGGCTCCAATAGGAAGCAAGCCTCTTCCCGGCGCTTCCGGCCCTAGGCTGTGGCGCGTGCGCTCTGCTACTTAGCTGACGTCTAAGGAGGGGTCCGACCAGGAGGGCCTTCTCTGTGTTTGTGCCCCTTGGACGCTGGGGGGCGCCAGAGATAGAGGTTCCCTGTCCCGGAGCGTCCCTCCTCCCTGTCGGGGGCGGGGGCAAGGGTGAACCAGCCTGGCACTAGATAACAGGGTGATCCAGGCAGCCTCGGGGAAAGGGAGGCAGTACCCGCACCCGGGCCCGAGGTCGTTGGGCAACCGGTGGACACATATTGCATGCCTCAGGCCAGACGAGCAGCGCTAAGGGCGAGTCAGTCCCTGGGCCTTGGCTGTGTCCGGATCAAGTGTCCACCCATCCTTGCGAGAGGCTAACCCCGTTGGCCTGCCCAGCTTCTGACTCACCGACTGGTGGCCGCATAACTGGAATCCTCCACTCCACCCTTCTGGCGATTGTCGGGAAGCCTAAGGCTCACATAGGGTTGTAGAGGGGCCCTGGAACAAGGACTGCCAGGAAGTCCTGATACTAGGCCGGGTAGCTGCCACCTCTCCCAGGTCCCTGCTTCTCTTGGGTGAGTGCCCTATGGTCCTGCCCACAGCTCTCCATAGGGCAAGGGCTGGGTGGGACTGGACCTTGCCCTCTGGCAGTACAAGGACAGTGGTCTGGGACCCTGGCTGGCACCCCAGAACTCATGAGGGCTTTGGGAAGGGTTTCTACGTCACTGGGTCCCAAGCTCTGGAGGGACAGGTCTGGCCCAGGAGCGCTGCCCCCAGGACAGCTGCCCACTCTCCTCCATAGCTGGGGTGACTCAACCTAGCAACCATGCCAGGTCCCAGTCAGCTGAGAAGGGGGAGGAGCAGGCAGTACCCAGAGAGTGCTCTGGAGGGAGGAGGAGCCCAGAAGTGGTAGGGGAGATTCTTCTTTCACTTTCCCTACCACTTCTGGACACACTGGAGAGCTAGAGAAGGTAGGGAACCACTCTTCCTTGACCAGACTGGGCAGACTGGACAGGGTCATGGCCTGGCCCCTGTGACTGGGGAAAGGGGTGTATCTGGGGTGCAGAGAGCCAGTTTTGGCCTGGGGCTGGGAATGGGGAAGTGGAGGCAGGCAGAGGCAGTGGGAGGTCACCAAAGGGCAAACCCAGGGTACAGCAATTTGTGCTATGCCAGCTGGGTGGGATGCAGAAGCTATGGAGGCCTAAGGGCCCCCTTGGTACCCCAGAACAGCCATGGCTCCAAAGCGCATGCCCCCTGTGCAGCATGAGGGCCCTGAGAAGAAGAAGGGGCGCCAGAGGGCAAAGGAGGACAGCTTCCGCTCCACTGCCAAGGCCCTCAGGGCTGCACCCACAGAAAAGCGCATTGTCCGAGTGGACCCCGCATGCCCACTCAGCCGCAGCCCTGGGACCCAGGTAAGCTATAGTCCCCAGCCAGGCCCGGAGTCTCCTAGGCGCAAATACATTCAGACCTGCTCTCCTCCCCACTGGGTCTAGGCTCTGGCCACATAGCTCAAGGCTCCCAAGTAAGCTTTGTTCTCCTAAGACCCCAAAGGTCAGGCAGGGCTAATCAGATCCAGGAAGGCCATGTCTGCTCTTCAGACCCCAGCGCAGGCCCCTGAGCTTCTCAGGCCTCCCACCACCACACTTAAGGCAGGCCTCTGACCCCCTCAGTCTCCCCAGGGCTCACCTATGTCCCCTCAAACCAGCCACACAGGGTAGGGCCATGTCCCCTGTGATCACCCACAGGGCAGAGTTCTGTCCCTGTCAGAACACCCAGGGCAGAACCATGTGTCCCTCAGATTCCCAGACCCAGGGCACAGTCATGTCCTCCCAGAACCTCCCCCCACTGCCCAAGTTTAGCCATGTCCCCTCAGACGGTGTCCCACAGGGCCAGAACCATGACCCCCTCAAGCCTTCTCAGACAGTGCCTCCTCTGAAGTCCCAGTGCAGTCTGACTCTTTCCCCATCAGACCCCTGTCAGTGTGCGGCCAGGTACCCCGTCCCACCCCAGAGCAGCCCAAGCCAGCCTGCCCTCCCTGTGCCCCCTCTGGCCCCAGGTGCATGAAGACTATGACTGCACCCTGAACCAGACCAACATCGGGAGCAACAACAACAAGTTCTACATCATCCAGCTGCTGGAAGAAGGTGACCGCTTCATCTGCTGGAACCGCTGGGGCCGTGTGGTGAGTGCCACCTGCCCACCCTGTGCCTGCCTCCTACCCCACCTCTCCATGCTCAACACATGCCCCCCGCTCCCCAGGGTCCCCACAGGTTACTCAGGCCGAAAGGCCACGGCAGCTGACTGTGCCCCCTCCCTCCCTCCAACTGTCCCCGGGCACTCAGCACAGGGCCTGGCATAGCAGAGGCTGGCAAATGTTTACAGTGGGCACTGTGGAGGGCACACCCCTAAAGGCTGTTGGTTGCAGGGAGAAGTGGGCCAGTCAAAGCTCAACTACTTCGTGTTACTGGAGGATGCAAAGAAGGACTTTGAGAAGAAATTTCGAGACAAGACCAAGAACAACTGGGCGGAGCGGGACCACTTTGTGGCCCATCCCGGCAAGTACACACTTATCGAAGTACACGGAGAAGACGAGACCCAGGAAGCCGTGGTGAAGGTGGAGTGGCAAGGGAGGGTGGGTAGGCCCTGGGCTGAGGGAGGGGATTGGATGGACAGACCCAGTCCATTGGGCTCTGCCACTGCCCAGCTGTGCAATCTCAGGCACAGACCTCCCCTCTCTGGCCTCAGTCTGGCCAATCTCTGTCTAATGCTGGGCCCTGCTCCAGGTGTGGGTGCCCTGCCCAGCTGCTCCTGCCCACGAGCGCCCTCTACCCCTAGGTGGATGGAGGCCCAGTGAGGACCATGGTTCAGCAGGTGCAGCCCTGCTCCCTGGACACAGCCACACAGAAGCTCATCACCAATATCTTCAGCAAGGACATGTTCAATAATGCTATGTCCCTCATGAACCTGGGTGAGGGGAGAGGAGCCAGGCAGGGTGGCAGGGACCTGGGGGTGGCAGAACTGCAGGGCTGAGTCTCCCCACTCTCCCCATCTCCTTAGATGTGAAGAAGATGCCCCTGGGAAAGTTGAGCAAGCAGCAGATTGCAAGGGGCTTTGAGGCTTTGGAGGCACTGGAGGTGGCCCTGAAAGTCCCCACAGGTGGTGGCCTCAGCCTGGAGGAGCTGTCCTCCCACTTCTACACTGTCATTCCCCACAACTTTGGCCGCAACCGGCCCCCGCCCATCAACTCCCCTGAGCTTCTGCAGGACAAGAAGGACATGCTGCTGGTGAGGGATGGCAGGTGGGCAGACTGTGGGGATACCGAACAGACAGACTGGGCAAGGGAGATGGGGGACAGATGGCCAAGAAGGCCCAGATAGATGGACTGCCATGAGCAAGCCGAAGGACAGGGGAGGGGAAGGCAATACAGATAGATGGGGTGGGAGTGAACAGGTGGACAGACGGGTGGGGTGGCCATGGTCCTAGTCATGTGGGAGGGAGAGGGGAGGCCGGTGATGAAGTAGACAGACAAGCTGCTAGTGCCCATCATCTTAGGTGCTGGCAGACATCGAGCTGGCCCAGACCCTGCAGGCAGCCCCTGAGGAGGAGAAGATGGAGGAGGTACCACACCCACTGGACCGAGATTACCAGCTCCTCAAGTGTCAGCTCCAGCTGCTGGACCCAGAGGCACCCGAATACAAGGTGGGCAGAGCCCCACAGAGGAGCTGGGCTAGCAGTGGGCACTGTTCCTCTGCCCATCTGCCCTCCAGGTGCCCAGAGGAATCCCTCGCCCTTAGGCTTCTCTCCCTGTGTCTCTAGGGCCTGAAAACAGTTCTGGGACTGGGAGACCAGTGGTGGTTTGTCCACACGTCTCTCACCCTTGCCACCCAGCTTCTGCTCTCCCCGCAGGTGATACAAACCTACTTAAAACAGACCGGCAACAACCACAGGTGCCCTGCTCTTCAACATGTTTGGAAAGTGAACCGAGAAGGGGAGGTGAGGGAGAGTCCCCCCAACTCCCTCCCCGATCACTACCTCATCCCTTGTGGAGATGACTTTGACTTATTTGCCCCTTAGCAACTTGGCTTAGCCACTCTGATCAGTTTCCGCCAGGCCTAGGTCTTGTGCATGTGTGCATGGGTGTATGTGAGCGGCCAGAGGGGCCCTCAGCCTCGGTTGTACCCTCTGAACAGCAGGGAGAAGCACCTGAGCTTGGATGGCATGACTCTCCCTGTTCCCATCTCCTCTCCCCGCAGGGAGATAGGTTCCAGGCCCACTCCAAGCTGGGTAATCGGAGGCTACTGTGGCATGGCACCAACGTGGCTGTGGTGGCCGCCATCCTCACCAGTGGGCTCCGCATCATGCCACATTCTGGTGGCCGCGTTGGCAAGGGCATCTACTTCGCCTCAGAGAACAGCAAGTCAGCTGGCTATGGTGAGGTGCCGCTCGGGGCCAAGCCCTGCGTGGGTATGGGGACGCTAAGGAGGACTGGGCCCAGTGCTTGCCCAACTTGTGGTGGATCCAGGAGAGGAACCCTTGAATGGTTACTGCCCAGGGTACTCAGCAGGGCATCCTGGGGCTGGGAGGGGACTCAGAGGAGGCGCCCAGTGGTCAGGGATGGCTTCCTGGAGAAGGCAATGCAGATAGGATGAGTGTGCCAACCAGACCTGGGAGGGGTGAAAGAGGAGCCTTCGGGGTAGAGCACCCAGGGGGTGGCACAAAGGCTGGGAGGCTGCAGCAGGTCAGGACCTCCGAGTGTGGCCTGATGATAAAGCTTAGAGCACGTGCCTGGGGTGGGCAGGGGCTGGGTCCTGGGAGGGTCAAGCAAGCCTCATCCAGAGAGCCATGGAGAGCCCAGTTAGACTTGTACATAACAGGGTTTCAGTGGCTGCAGCTGTGGGGAGGGTGGCAGAGGCCAGAGTCTGCAGGGAGGCTCTCATTCAGGTCAGACGTGGTGGGCGCCCAGCCCAGGGCAGTAGACGGGGGTGGGGAGGAGAGTCTACGAGAAGGATATGTGGGAGGTGGGATGGGCAGCATATGGGAAAGGATCGAAGGTGTCTCTAAGGGCCGCCAAATATGTGTCCAGAGGTATCCTCACTGAGGGGACCTCCCCAGACTGGCTCCTCACCCCAGGCTGACTCCATCACTGGAGACCACCAGCACCCACCCATCTAAGAGAACAAGGTCTGAGGAGTCATCCAAGGGCAGATGGGGCTGAAGTTCTAGGATGTCTGAGGCTGCCAAGGCCAAGGGACCACCAGGAGGGCAAAGGAGCCTACAAAGGGGTGGCGGGCAGCCTCAGGAGAGCCAGAGCAAGGAGGTCCCAGGGTAGGGGTGAAGGATGCCCGTGGCAAAATTAGCAAAGCAGGCCAGAGAGAAAAGCTCCTCGCCCCAGATTTGGTCACTGGGAGGCCCTTCCTGACCTTGGTGAGGGCAGCAGGGGGTGTAAAGACTTGGCCTCAGAGAGAGGTGGGAGGGAGCACGGCCAGAACAAGGGGGTGTTTTTAAGGATGGAGGAAGAGTGGGCACTTTTCTGGGCTGAGGCAGCAAAGCCAGAGGAGATAATGATGCAACAGAGAGGGGCCCAGGGAGTCAGGCAGGAGGGCCAAGCTGCCCACCCTGAGACTGCCTGTGTACCCCAGTTACTGGCATGCGCTGCGGGGCCCACCACATTGGCTACATGTTCCTGAGTGAGGTGGCACTGGGCAGAGAGCACCACATCACCATTGATGAGCCTAGCTTAAAGCAGCCACCCCCTGGCTTCGACAGTGTCATCGCCCGAGGCCGCACAGAACCAGGTGAGTCCAGAGAAGCCGGACAAGCCTGAGGATAGAGGTGGGACTGAGATGGGGGACCGGACGCTTTCAGGGAGGAGGTGAGCAGGAAAGGGGCTGTGGAGAGGGACAAAAAGAAGCAGGCTTTGTCACTGCAGTCATTCACTTTGTCATTCACCAAATACTGATTTAACAAATCATTCCTGGGCATCCAGGAGGGCTTCATAGAAGAGGTGTCATTGAGCATTGAAAGATGAGTGGGCATTTCCCAGGCAGAGAAATGGGGGAGAATATTCTAGGCAGAAGGCCCACCCTGTGCAGTAGTTTGGAGGTTGGCAAGGTGGGAATGAGCAGCCATTCCCTGTAGCAGAAGTGGAGAGCATGGGAAGCAGGACTTACTGGTAAAGCCAAGGACCAGTGACCCTTGGGTAACCATGGCCCTTGCTGTGCCCTGCAGATCCAACCCAGGACACCGAGCTGGAGCTGGATGGCCACCGAGTGGTGGTGCCTCAGGGCCGGCCCATGCTCTGCCCAGAGTTCAGCAGCTCCAGATTCTCCCAGAGCGAGTATCTCATCTACCAGGAGAGCCAGTGCTGCCTGCGCTACCTGCTGGAGGTTGACCTCTGAGCTGTCCGCCCACCTCCTGGGGCCCTGCTGGGGGCTAGACCGTCATCCTCAGTCTTCCTGTTCAGCCCTGGTGCCCCCATATCACCCCTTATTGTTCCCAAATCTCCCCACTGTGTCCCAGACAATGATCCCCCCTCCCTCCAATCCTTGTTAGCCCTGGCGTGGCTGTGGCCCCAGTCTCTCTCACCTCCTAAAGTGATGGGCATGATGGACTGGCATTGTTACTGGGACACAGATACAGCAGCCTATTCAAGGCTGTGTACTTAGAAGGGCATAGGCTGAGGGTGGGCAGGATCCCACATCTATCCAGGCTGTCCGCACTGGCCCAGACTGTCCATCCAAGAGGTGTTATCACCAAGGTAGGCTGAACTTCAAGCATGCACAGACAAGTTTATTAAACATTGTATTCACTCACCTCCCAGTCTCTGCTTATCTGTGCTGCAGTTGCACCAGGCCTGGGCCTCCTTTCTCTCCGTGGTGACCCACCACACCACACGGCAGCTCCAGCCCCCATCCAAGGAGCGAGCACTAGCAAGCGTGGATGTGGGTCACATACACACCCCACCACACCCCCACCTACATCCATCACTATAACAACCAGCTTCCTGTGATCATTGAGCCTTCAGAGGGGACTCTCACCATCAACTCAGAACTGTTGGTCATTTGGGAACCCACCCGGTGGTTCTGTCCATTAGCCCAGACATGGCCAGGCAAATCAAGCATTGCTCATGTCTTGGTGCCAGACATCCATGTGTGTCTTATAGCTGAGTATTATAGACAAGTTGAGCACGTATCCGAATAAGGAAAGGAATGCCTGTTGTTACCCCAGATCACCCTACCCACAAACGAGGGATGCAGGTGCTAGAGAGTGGGCCAGGATCCAGTCCAGGGTCACACACTGCATGTACTTATCTTGTTTTAGTCTCCTTTAATCTGAAACCATTACTCAACCTTTTTTTTCCTTCATAACTTTGACATTCTTGATACTCCTGAAGAGGACAGGCTAGTTGTTTCCTAGAATCTCTCTGAATTTGGGCTTGTCTGATGTTTTGTCATGAATAGATTCAGGTATGCAGTTTGAGCAGGAACATTACATAAATGATGTGTCCTTGGTGCATTGTATCAGGAGGGACATGTCCCACTCTTGGTGATGTTAACTTTGATTGCTTAAGGTGGTGTCCACCAGGTTTAGCCACTGGAAAGTTACCGTTTCTCCTGTTTGTAATTAATCAGTAATCTGTGGGAAAATACTCTGAGGTGTAGATGTCTCATTCCTCATCGACTCTCGCCCACTAGCTTTAACATCCATTGATGATTTTTACCTGAAATTGTTGACTTGAATCGATTTTTGCTAAGATGGTTGCAAATGATAGTTATGTAATTCCATCATTTGTTTTGTATTTATTAATTAATATTCTTCTTTATCGGTATGGATTCTTATTTTATGCAATGAGTTATCCATTACTGTCATTATTTTGATACTCAGATTGTCCCAGATATGGCCAGCAGAAGGTCCTTCAAGCTGACTCCTGTGTCTACATCATTTTTTGAGCACTTCTTTACTTTCTGGCATCACAAGATGTTCTGGGCTCATCTCACACATACCTGGAATCAGCCATTTCTCCAAGGAGCCCTGATTCCCTAGAGCAGGAAATGGTGTTTAGAATCCAAGATCTGGGCAGTAGATATGCTCGTTGGTACTAAGGTGTCATTGCTTTTAAGTCTTTGTAGCAAAGAGAGCTAGGAAACATGTATATGTAAATAAACAAACACATCTATCTATATCCATTTCTCCAATTCCAGTCCAACACCACAGGGTTCTTCCATTCTACCCCAAATCCATATTTATACCTCCCGTCTCTAACAGTTAGAACCTTGGTTTTCATCAACATGAATATATTTGCTTATTTGCTCAGTCCCACGCAAAAAGGAATTTCAGAATTGCTACACCCATACGATTGTGAAAAACAAACTTTCTAAGCAGAATTCAAGATTTATTGAATCTTATTCAAGATTATATTTTTGTCTTTAGACTAAGGGTCAGTCAAAGTAACAGTTTGAACACAGGTTCAAATGTTACTTGGATTAGATATTTATTTCACTTCAGTGTGGTTATGTTATTCATTTGCTATACTGGTAGGTTAATTTGTTTCTGTTTATATTCACTTTTAGGGAGTTTTCCTCATCTCCATTGACTTATTTTTTTCAATAATTAGAACACTAACATGGTTCCAAAAACTTCAATCTATACAAAAATGTGTGCTCAGAAGAATGTCCTTCTCCTAGCCCTTTCACCCCATTCTCACCCACTTGCTGTAGTTTCTGGGTTATCCTTCCTGCATTTCTTTTCACAAATTAAAAAATAATAATAAACTACAAAATGTTTTAATTTTTAATTTAGTTGAGTGATTTTGAAAGAAGCATGTACTCTCCAAACCACCATAGCCCCCATCCCTCCCTGTTGCCTCCCCCAATCCACTTTCCTCATTTGCTATACCCACCTGGCCCCGGTGAGCCCTCCCCAGGCCCTGGTGGCTCAGGGGCTGCCACAGGCCTGCAGGCCTAAATGGGCAGGGAGAAGGCCAACGCCTACTCCTTTCTCTGAACCAAGACCTCAAAAATCCAGCTTCACCTCCTAGAGGCAAGTGCCCATTCAACTTGTGGCCAAAAACAAGAAGTGGTGCCTGTGTGGACAGACCCTAGGAAGCAGGTGACCTGGGTTCCAGGTACAACTCAGCTGTGTGATCTGGGACACATTCCTTCCCTGTCTGGGCGCCAATTTTCTCACCTGAATAATGGGGAATTGGACCAGGGCCCTTTGAATTCCAGTAGGAAACGAGTTAAACCTGGAGGTCCATGCCCTGGTGTCCACCACCTAGATCTGTGCTGGTGCTGACCATGTGCCTGTGTTGGGTTCTAGGGGCACGGGCACGAGCAAGACACAGATGAGGTCCCTGCTCTCCTGGAGCTTACATTCTAGTAAAACAGGCTGTAAACAAACACATGTGAAATGTAACATTGGGTAGGAAATGTGCCAGGAAGAAAAATAAAGCAAGGTAAAAGGATTAGTGATGGGAAGGTGGAATGATTTTAGAAAAGATGGTCACTGAAGGCCTCTCTTAAGCAGAGACCTGAATTGGGTGAAGGAGCAAGCCATGGACAGATCTGAGGGAAGGGTGTTCTGACAGAGTGCAAGTGCAAAGATCTTGAGATGGAAACCAATTCGACATGTGGGAGGACCAGCAAGATGATGGCTATGGCTGGCAGTACAGTAGGCAAGAAGGAGGAGGGGGAGGTCAGAGGTGGGGAGAAGGCCAACTCAGCACAGAGGGGCTGAGATTCTATTCTGGTGATGGGAAGCTCTTGGAGGGCGGAGCGCAGGGTCATGATCTGATTTGATTTGTTTTCAGAGGGCTCCACTTCAGCTGCTGTGTAGAGAGTGGACTGTATGGTGTGTGTCAGTCAAGATCCAGTCAGCAAAACAGAAATCACTCTAGGTATTCCAGATAAGGGGAATTTGATAGAGGGAAGGAATTAAACTACCAAAGGGGATGGTGAGGTAATCCAAAGATTAGCAACAGCAGGAAGTTCCTACCAGGCTTAGGCTGGAGGGAAAATGGAAGGAAATGGTATTCCAATGCCCAGAGGCCAGGGTCACCCTGCAGGCCCCAGAACCACAGAGGGGGCTGCCTGAAGGAGATCCAAAGCCCCAGGCTGAGCATGAGAAGGAAAATACCCTGGCTTCTTCCCTCCTTCCACTCTCCAGCCTTCTGCTGGTAACTTCCATTGGCTGAATATACCCAAAAACCAACTAGCAAAGAAGCCTGGGAAGCAGAGTTCCCTGGAAGGCAGAGCAGCACTGGGTAAGACTAGGGAATGGATCTGAGGGCAGACAGGCAAATGACCAGCATGAGGTGCAGGAGCGGAAGCCAAGAGACCAGTTAGGAAGATGCTTAAATGGTCCAGGTGAGAGGCGCTGGTGGCTGGGACCATAGTCCTGGTAGTGGTGAGAAATGGCTGGATTCAGATACATTGATAGATTGGATGTGGAGCGTGAGGGAAAGGGAGGTGTCAATGAAAATTTCTGACATGGAGTTTACTAAGATGGGGAAGATTCTGAGAGGAGCAGTTTGGGAAGGGGTCAAGAGTCATGGTTCTGTTTTGGACAATAGGATGTTTGAGATGCCCAGCAGTCAAAGTACTAGGGGAGATGCTGAAGAAGCAACTGGAGACCCAAGTCTGGGGTTGGGGAGAGGAAGGAGCTTCAGATACAAATGCAAGCCATCAGGGTATAGATGTGGTTTTGACATGGGACTGGGCAACTTTTCCTGGGAGGCATATGCCCCACTGGAGTCACGTGGCTTTTCCTGAGCCAGCCACTTTGGGGGGATGCCATACACTGACTGGCCAGGACTGGGCTTTGTGCCTAATCAGGAAAATGAAGGATGGGGATCTTGCTCACCCAAACCACTAGTCCTGAGTGTTGGGGAGGGGTGGTTTCCTAAAGAAAACTCAGGTGCTCTTAGAAGGTGACTTACTTGCTAACAGCAAAAAACAAAGCAGAACAAAACCCAGCAGTTGCCCCCTAAGGCCTCCTCTCATTAATTCCACACACTGTCATGAAGCAGCTATTCTGTGCCAAGCCATTATGGCTGAGCACCTACCATGTGCCAAGTCCTGTGATTTTTCCCTCACTTTACCTAGCCTCCTCCCTGAGAAAACTAGCCTTTCTGGGGGCCTGAGAGTACCTAGGGGTCTCCCTGCTCCAGCTCTTGTCTTACTGGTACCTCAGTTTCCCCTCAGTACAAAGGCTGAATGATCTGATTACTCCCACTGACAAGGATGGTAGAGGAGAGCCAAAGGGGGACCACTTCCCACTCCTGGGAAAGGCAGAGCAGGGTCTGGCTGACTCCAAAGCCCATGCTCTAATGTCCTCAGTCTAGACTCCTGCCTGTGCCTGCTCTGGGCCCCCCTCCAGAGGCACCCCCAGCACTTCCACAGCACTGCCTCCAACCTCCAGCTGGCAGCTGCTAGGACCCAGGGGGCTGGTGCCAGGCCCTGCCCCTCCCTCGCCAGCCCTGTGTGTCTCTAAAGGGCAACATCAGAGTGACAGCCAGTACCATCTCCAGCAGGGGCTGAGTTGCTGGGGCAGAGAAGAGAGCCACAGTCCCAGCCTTGCACCCCTCCATGTGGCCAGCCAAGCCCCCAAGAGGATGGCAGCCTGGGCGTCGGAGCCAGCGCCTGGGCAGCCTATGAGGTGAGGGGCCAGAGGAGCAAGAGACAGGTGATGGGAATGGGGGGGGGGGGAAGCTCCATTTCGCTCTCTGCATCCCAGCACAGGGTGAAGCCTGAGAGCCCGAATGGCCAACACCACAGGGCTGAACGTCACAGAAGTCGCAGGCTCCATGGGGCTGATCCTGGCAGCTGTCGTGGAGGCAGCAGCACTGCTGGGCAATGGCGCGCTGCTGGTCGTGGTGCTGCGCACGCCAGGACTGCGCGACGCGCTCTACCTGGTGCACTTGTGCATCGTGGACCTGCTGGCGGCCGCCTCCATCATGCCGCTGGGCCTGCTGGCCGCGCCGCCGCCCGGGCTGGGCCGCGTGCGCCTGGGCCCCGCGCCCTGCCGCGCCGCGCGCTTCCTCTCGGCTGCGCTGCTGCCCGCCTGCACGCTCGGTGTGGCGGCGCTCGGCCTAGCGCGCTACCGCCTCATAGTGCACCCGCTGCGGCCCGGCGCGCGGCCTCCGCCCACCCTTGTGCTCACTGCCGTGTGGGCCGCGGCGGGGTTGATGGGCGCGCTCTCGTTGCTCGGGCCGCCGCCTGCACCGCCCCCTGCCCCAGCTCGCTGCTCGGTCCTGGCTGGGGGCCTCGGGCCTTTCCGGCCGCTCTGGGCGCTGCTGGCCTTCGCGCTACCTGCCCTCCTGCTGCTCGGCGCCTATGGCAGAATCTTCCTTGTGGCGCGTCGCGCTGCCCTGCGGCCCCCGCCCCCCGCGCGAGCGTCCCGGCTGCGCTCCGACTCTCTAGATAGCCGCCTTTCCATCTTGCCGCCCCTCCGGCCTCGCCTGCCTGGGGGCAAAGCAGCCCTGGCCCCCGCGTTGGCCGTGGGCCAATTCGCAGCCTGCTGGCTGCCTTACGGCTGTGCATGTCTGGCTCCCGCTGTGCAGGCGGCAGCGGCCGAAGTAGCCGTCACCTGGATAGCCTACTCGGCCTTCGCGGCTCACCCTTTCCTGTATGGCCTGCTGCAGCGCCCCGTGCGCCGGGCGCTGGGCCGCCTCGCCCGCAAAGCGCTGCCCCGACCCCCGCGAGCCTGCACTCCACGGGCGTGGCACCCGCGGGCGCTCTTGCCGCACCTCCGGGGAACTCCAGAGAGCCCTGCCCTAGGCCCTTCTGAGGCACTAAAACAAGCCCCAGATTTGGCAGGAGGGGAGAGCCTGAGCATGCCAGAGACCACCTGAGAGGAGATCTGTCTCCCAAGCTGAGCTGGGAGTGGAGAAAGGAGGGCAGTATCAGAAGAGGCCCATCCAGCCTCCTGCACAGGTCATGGCAGGTGCCTTGCCTGGACTTCTGGCTCTCGAACTGGAGAAAGGGGGCCGCAGCCTTGTGAGGCCCAGAGGCCTCTGGGAACTAGGAATCCTGGATTCTGGGCCAAACTCTGCATGGCCTTGGGCACAGACCTACCCTTCCCTAGGCTTCAGTTTTCCAATCTGTACCCTGGACCATCTCTAAGGGCTCCTCCAGCTTAGGTGGTTTGGACACTTATGGATGGTCCGCAGGCCAAGGAAAGAGTGGAGGTGGGCAGGAGCACAGAGAAGAGGGCCCTAAGGACTCACAGCCAAAGGGACGGGCCAAGCAGGGTAGGGTCTGGATTATAGCCACAGCAGGAGGAACCAGTAGAGAGACACTCAGAAGGACTTCCCTGATATCTGCACCAAGGAGAAGCTGGACAAAGCTACTGGAACTCCTCCATCAGCTTCTAAAATGCCCAGAAAACAACCGGCTCAGTTTGGTGCCAGAGGCAGGAGGCTGGACAACATGACCCCCAAAGGACCCTGAAGCCCCAGAACTGGCTTGTGGAGGGGGCCGAGGCCCCACTGGGGCTGGTGGATTCACAGATGGGGGTCCTCTGGGGCCTCAGCTGCACCCATTTTCTGAAGGTTTTGCCAACACCCACAGTGTTTCACAGCTTCCTGGTCTCTGAGAATATTTATTCAAAAACAGGGATTGAAAAAACTGTACAGAGTTTGTCTGCTGCTGAGAACTCAGCCCCTGCCCCACGCTCCCCCAGCTACTCGGCAGTGCCCCCTCTCTGGGTTGCCCTCTGCCAAGCCCAGTCAGTCCATTCCAGTCAAAAGGGTATCAGTGGAAGCAGCAGGAATCTGCAGGGAGGTGGGGAAAGAAGCATGGCCCCCAGCCACCCCCAGCCCTCCTCCCTGTTCCCCACAGGGGGGTAGTAGGCTGGGAAGCCATAAGGGATGGGGAGTACATGAGTGACCCCCCAAAGTAGGAGCACTAAGGATGCTCCCTGCATTCAAGCACAGAGCTAGAGGGGTGGAACCCCCTATCCTGGGGCTGCCACAGCTCCCAAAACCCCAGGCCAGAAACCGCCCCCACTCTGAGAGGAGGAAGTCCCGCAGCCCGGGGCTGGGGGGGTGCATCCATGCGTCTGGGCATTAGCGGCATTTGGGACCCCAGGCTGGAGTCTCCTTGGGCAGGTAGGGTGCGGAGGCAGCCCCCTGCCGGCGGTTCTGCCTGCCCCCGCGCCTGTGCCTCAGCAGGCCTCAGTAGGGGGAGAATTTCTGCCGCTCAGCTTTCTTGCTCCCATTGGCCGCTGCCATCTTGGCAGTGTAGGCCGCCAAGCCTGGGGGCGGCCCTGGGGAGGCAGGTGGTAGAGCCAAGAAGGGCACAGGCTTGAGGCCGATGAAGTTGGAGAGGGAGATGGCATAGGGTGTGCCCAGCAGGCCTGGGGGAGCCGTGGGCAGGGCTGTCAGGGGTGGCGAGAAGGGGGCAGGCAGGTCTGCGGGGGCCGAGCCAGGCGTCCCCCCAGAGGTAGACTTGGCCGTTTCTAGACTGGAGAGAGGGATATGGTGGGAAATGAAGGGGAAGGTAGGGGTGAAAGAGGGGGCAATGAGGGCAAATATAGGGGGCAAGATTAGATGAAAGAGAGGAATTGCCAACAATGACATGGGGCTGATGTGTTTGGGGAGAAGATAGTAAAGTGGGACAGGGGGGATGGGAAGAAAGGACAAGCAGATATAGCATGAGGTGAGGGGAGAAATGAAGAGGCCGAAAACCCATGGAAAAGAGCCAGGGATGGGGAAAGAGGGCATGAGGAACAGACATAGAGGGGGAAGATGGGGCAACATGGAGTGAGTGGGGTGGGATTAGGGGAGGCAGAGGATGGACCCAGACAGAGAAGGGAGGTCAACTCTCCCAACCCCACCTCTACCTTTCCCGGGCATGTAAGCCCTGTGAAGTGTGACACACCCACCCCTCAACTCACCAGGCAGTGATGAGGTACTGGGCCAGGGCGATGGAGACCGGCGAACCAGTGATGGTCACGTGCCGTTCGCCAGCACCTTCTGCTTGGTTCCCGATCTTGATATGTGCCCCTGACATCTGCCGGATCTCACTGATCTTGCTGCCCTGGCGCCCGATCACGCAGCCAATCAGCTGGGGGGAGGGCAGAATTCAACTCTAGGCAAGGCCCAGACCCCTGGGCCCCCTACCCACCCTCAAACCACCCCATCCCCTGCTCACGTCATTGGGAACCAAGAACTCCTGTGAGCTGGTCTGTGCACCAGAATCCAGTCCTGGGGGGGAAAAGAGGGATTGGGCATGGTTCTGGGACCTTCCTGCCTCCTATGTCCATTCCAGGGGAGCTCTCTGGCCCCTTGGAATCTGCCCTGCCTCCTTCTGCAGGGGCTGCTCACCTGGCACCACGCTGGGTGAGGCAAAAGGGACTGCGTGGCCCGAGAGCTGCTGGAGCTTGGTGACCTGTGCCAAAGAAGAGGGGTCAGAAGTCAGAGGAGGCTTTGTTCGAGAAGTGGTGCCTTGGGCGGTGGGTCACTCACCTCAGCTGAGGTCACAGTCCCATACTGACCCTGGACAGAGAAGCCCTGTGGGGACAAAGTGGGTGAAAAGGGGGTTACTGTGACAGGTCAGGACAGTTTGGCCAGTTACTCCTCTCCCCTCTCCCTGGACCCCCAATTCCTTCTTCTATCCCCTCCCCCATCTCAATCCCCCTTCTCCAGTAATGCTTCCTACTCCTCCTGCTGTTCCCCCTCACCTGGTTGGCAGAGAGAAGCACGGTACCTAAAGAGAGGCTTGGATGATATGGGATAGTGGCTCCTTTGGGTGGGGACTGGAAGGCAAATAGGGAGGCTCTATCAGGACCCCTTTGGTCCTCCCCAAGGGCCCTGTGTTCTCAAGGCCCTCCCCACGACCTCCAGGTAAATGCATCCCGATATCCTGGAACTCCTAATGCATCCCTGCAGCCCTGTCCTGCCCCCACCTGGTGCCACATGTATAGAATTTGGGGGCCTGACAAGGCAGGCCCAGGGCCCACCCCATGTCCACTCTCCCTGCCCCAGGGCAGCACCTCCAGAATAACAGCGCAGATCTGGCGCACACATAGGATGATGGCATCAGGTACCCCAGACACGGTGACAGCACGCTCTGTAGAGTTGGGCAGCAGGTCCCCTGCCACCTGCACCTGGGCACCCGTGGTCTGCAAGGAGAGAACAGAGGCCATCTCTGGCTGCTCCCATAACCCAGAGTAGGGCTGCCCAGGCTTGGAGCTCCCCAGAGGATAGGAGCTGTAAGCCTAGGTCTCCCCTCATAACTGGAGGGTGGGACTCCCAGCAGGTGGTATGCTCTTTCCCTCACCTCTCGGATCTCCTTGATCTTGGTGCCAGCCTTCCCAATCAGTGAGCCACACTGGCTTGCAGGGATGACAAGGCGCAGGGTCACCGGGGGCCTGGAGACATTCCCACCATTTGCAGGAGCAGCACAAAGGTCCTGGGCAGGAAGACTGTGGGTTGGCCGTGCTCACCCTTCCTGCTCCCCTGCCCCTGCACCTTTCTGCTGAAGGATGAAAGTACTCCCCCACTCCCACTCCAATGAAAGAACCCTGCCCTGGGCTTGGCCTCCCCTCCCACCCGTAGCCACTGTGCAGAGTTGGAGTCCTGTTACTCCCAGGAACCACCTTGGCCTCTCACCCCAGCTGGCCACACACCTCGTCCAGCTTGAAGGCAATCATGGAGACCGCATGGAAGACGGCTGTGGTAGACCCAGTGATGGTGGTGATGCGCTCAGGGCAGGAGCCCTCAGATATGGTGATCCGGGCACTGCTCTGCAGGTACAGGATAAGCACAGGGCAGTGGGGCTCCTTCTCTGCTTCCGTCCCAGGAGCCTGTCTGCCTGCCTCACTCACCAGGCCCCAGCCAAGGCTGGAAATAGCCACCTTCTAGGGGCACTCACTGGTCATCCCAGATGGTGGGGTTCAGGGAGAAGGTGGAACAAGGACCTCCCCTTCCCTCCAAATCAGGTGCCCTGGGCTCTTCTCCCAAACTCCATCCTCACCTGCTCCCGGATTCGCTTGACAGTCTCTCCTTTCTGAGGGAAACAAAATACAGAATGGCTCTTAGCCTGAATGGTTGTTGCCTCTTTTCCTGGACTGAAGCCTGAGATTGAAGGGGACACACAGAATAGAACCAGGCACCTACCTTCCCGATTATGCTGCCCACCTCCTGCAAACAAGACAAGAGTAGAGTCAGGAGGGCACCAATGCCCCAGGCCCTGCTCCTCCCCCAAATGGGGGCAGTGGCTCCACAGGAGACAGGCCACCTGAGATCAAACTCCCAGTTGGTCAGGCTTTGTCTCACCTTGCCCTCTGCCCCCTCCTAAGCCACAGTGGAGTCCCCACCCACTCACCTTCCCATGCATCAGCATCCGCAAGGTGAGGGTGATGCTGAGCTCTGGCTCCTCCTCCAGCCCCGCATCTGAGCCGCTCATTCTGTCAGGCGGGGCTGGGGCCACAGTGGCCTGGGAGTGTGTCCACGCTGCAACCTGGCCGGCTCTGGCGGGGTGGCAAAAGAGGGGTAAGAGAGGAACCCAGGTCTCCTTTGGGTCCCCTGCCCTTACATGGGGACCTCAGGGCTGGGCTAACCAAACTCCCAGAGAGGGAGACAGTGTGGACTCCAAGTTTCAAATGTCACACTGACCAGTGTGCTTGTATGCAACTCACTACCTGTGTAACCCTGGACAGCTCATTTAACCCATCCGGGCCTCAGCTTCCCCATCTGTAGGAAGGGGACACCAAGTCGTACTCCCAAAGACTTATGAGAATTCAAATGAGATAAGCACACCTGTGGTAGGCACCTAGTCCCCATGAGTATCCTTCCCTTCCCCTCGTACACTAGAAGAGTTAACTAGGAGGTCTATGTGAGTCAGAGAGGGGCAGCCTCCTCACTGACCTCTTGGAAGAGGGGACCCCGTGGACTGGGCTTTGAAGGTTGAGTTAAGGTTGAAAGGTTACTTCAAATAAGAGGCATTGCATCCTGGGGCCAGAGACCCCACGGGCTAGAGTATGGAGGAGAGCTGGAGAGGAAGCTGCAGCAGCCATGGGGAGCCATGGGAGGTCTTGACAGAAGGGTCGAAATAAGCATTGTGAGGTTCTAGGAGGGGCCCTCTTGTCCCTGCCTCCCCTCGGCCTGGCAAAGGCTTGGGGGGCTAGGGGGGCAGGCTGGGAGCCCCACCTCCAGAGGCCACACCTGTCCGCTAGAAGTATCTAAAGCAGAGGCTCCCTGCAGACAGCCCTGAGCAGGGTTCATTCAGCGGAAGTCAGGGGATCAACAGTCTGCACAGCAGTTTTCCAAGCCGTCTCGTACGTGCCGAGGAGGTAAGAAGTGTCCAGGCTGGCCACATTCCCAGCCTGGAGCACTTTCTATTGTACCAGAAACAAGCCACTTGGGCTCTGTGTTAATTTCCTCACCCATAAAATGGAGGGAATGCTCCCCCCCCCCACCACCCCGGGACTGGGTGATGGGTGATGGGCAAGAAAGGGATCTGGGGGACTGGGGAATGTCAAAGCCATTAACTGATGGAGGAAGGAGGAGCCGGAGATTAGCTGCTGGGATTAGCCTAGCCGCCAGCCCTCCCCACCCAACCCCTTTTCATGCCCCGACTTAATCCTGAACCTTAATCCTGCTTGGAAATCCCTCTCCTCCAGCCGCTGTCTCCTGCCAAGGCTGAGCCTTGATGGGGAGCTTACTGGGGGACCAAAACCCAAGGAGGAAAACAGGGAGTGGGACCAACTGGTACCAAGACCAAGCCCTAACCATCCAAATTCCTTCTGCAAAGGATGAGTGTGCTGGGCCTAGAGCACTCCAGAGACCGCTGGGCACCTTCCCCTCAGTCCCCTGCCCTATCCTGACATGAGGGTCAAGGGCATGGAGCTCTGTCCAATGCCCTCTCAGAACCCTCCTTGCTAGCCAGAGCTTGGGCATGAAGTAGGAAGGAGGGTCTCCCAGCCTGGCTTTCTCAGGAAGCCTGAGCAAGCCTGCATGGCATGAGGCTCTATCTCTTCATCTGTACCATGGGGGTGACAATCCTGTTCCCCCAAGCACCCAGTAACTGTTGCCTCTCCACCATCTGCTCCTCCCTCCCCTTGAGTGCTGCCCATAGCTCTCCGTAGGTCAGAGGTCAACAGTGGGTGCAGGTACTGTGCTCTGTGACCATCCTGGCCAGCCTAAAGCTGGCTGCCCTTGCTAACATTCCCCCAGCTGCCTGCACTTCCCCCAGCAAAGCACTTGTGATGACGTGCTTGGTTTCTGTCTCCCTGGACAGCCAAGCCGGGGAGCTCCTTAGGGCAGGAGCCAAGGCTGCCGCCTTCTCCTTGTGTCCCCAGAGCTCAGGCCAGAGAAGGTGCTCAGAACATGCTTGTTGGCTGAACAAATGAATTCACCAAGCAGGAGGGGAACCTGATGCCTAGAGAGGGTCTGTAACCTGCCAAAGTCACAAAGAGGTGGGGCACGGTAGCACTAGCAGGGTCCTGTCTGCTAGTGCAGAGCTTGTCACATCCCCATCTGCCTCCCCTTTCTGGCTGTTCCATCTGGATTTGTCAGTTCTCCTCCTAGAGGGGATCTCTTCAAAGGTGGGGAGCAGGATTTAGTAGTCCCTGAGACCCCTGCCAGGCTAGTAGACATGGGTTGTGTTTGGGAAGGACTGACAACTTGTCCAGAGCCATGGTCTTGAGCTGCAGAATTTTCTGGGGCTCAGGGACCCCTTTGGGCTAGTAATTGGTGGGGGACCTGCTATTGTTCCCACATTTCCATATCACCTCTTGTGGGCATAAGGCTCCAGGAAAAACAGGACAGAAGGGCTGGAATGTGGCTAGAACTAGGGCTCCTGCCCTGAAAAAGGTACCTGGGTCTGCAGCAGAGCCCTACTGCCCCAAACTCAATGGATGACCTTTACCCACCTGGGCAATGGGGGGTGGGGGTGGGGGGCAGTTGCTGGTCACTCTGTGTCCTTCCTGTTCTGAGGGACTCTCAAGGTCTTTCCTGTCTTCAGGAGAAAACAAGGGGTCCTGACACAGGTTTCCCAAATTATTCCCCTAGGGGCCCTAAGAACAAGCAGCCCTATTAGGCATTCTGGCTCCCCTTCTGCCCTCACTGGGGTTCTAGGGAGTTATTTGCTACTCCAGTCTGGTGGGCCCTGGGTCCCTGCTGGGCCACCCACATGGCAGTCATGCGTCATGCCACACTGACCTCCAGCTCACCTCTGGGGGTGCCCAGCCCCCTCTTGGTCAGCAGGGCTCCCTGGCAGAACATAACAAGCTCAGACCAGGCCTCTGACCTCAGTGTTCCCTCTGGCTCCCCAGGCCCCTTCACCAGACCCAGTGCCCACTCCTTCAGCCCCTGGCTTCCTGCCACTCAGGCTGGAGGGGGCAGAGTGGGGGGTGACAGCTGTGTAAGCGATGGCGGCTGCCCCTTCCTGCCCCTCCCCCCCAGCTGTCTCTCTGTCTTTCATGACAGCTGCCCAATCAAAGGGCCGGGGGCTTAGCCAGCTCCCCCCCCCCCACATGCAGGGATCAAGTGTCCACCCGGCTTTGTTCTGGAGCAAGAACAATCCGGGGGAGGGGAGGGCTCCTGGGACCAGGCAACTCCAGTGGACTGGCCCGCCCCTTGGGGGATTCCCTTGGCTCTGCTGGCCAGAGCGTCTGGACGAACTAGGGCTTGTAGACCCACCTGGGCTGGGGAGAGAAAGGGGGGTCCCGTCTCCAAGTTCATTCCCCACCTCACATGCCCCAGCATCCCCCTCAGCACCTCCAGCCCCTAACTAAGCAGCCTCCTTCTACTCCTACTCCAAAAGCAGCCATGCTGGCCACACCCAGTGATGCTGGGGAATGGCTTGGGGCATCAGGCGAAGCAGGGTGTGGCAGGGGGGTGGACACTAGGCCTGGGGGGGATCAGCATTAAGGGATCCTGACTCCCCTGCCCATCCCCTTCTCTGAGCATGCTCACCCTTCCTGATTAGCCGGGCCCTCACAAGAACTGCACCAGGATCCTCGGACCCATGTGCCCAGTCTCAGCCTTACAGCCTCCCAGGATGCCATTCAAACCCACTTCTTGGGAGAGTCAGGGGAGGACGGTCCCACAGGAGAGCAGCCTGGGGTCTGCGAGTTCCAGACTCTGGTTTCTTGACCCAGGGCTGTCCTATAGACTCAGTACTAGGTAGGGAAGGGAAGCTCTGACAAGCTGGCTGGTGCCAGAAATGCTACAGCCTCCTTAGAGCATCATTTGGCACCCCCCAAGAGTCTTCACAGCCAAGGGAAATTGAGGCAGGCCCAGGCCCAGACTGGGCTCCAGGAGAAAGGGTACAGCTTCATAGTACAGCCCCACCCACTGGTACCCATCCTCTCACTGTCTGACCCAAATTGAGAAAGGTCTCTAGCTTCTATTCTCTATGCTGGAGACTGGGTCACTCTCCTGCTCAGCAGCCATCCTTGGCTCCCCAGTGCCCAAGGAATAAAGCCTGATCTCCACAGACAGGCACTCAAGGCTCTTCATGATCTGGTTCTTGCCAACTTCTCTTGTCTCATCTCCACCCCATCCCCCACACACACCAGGCTGCAAAACACACCTAGCACCTCCAGGCCTCTGGGCCTTTGCCCAGGCTGATCCTAGCTTGAAATGTCCATCCTCCCCACTCTGTTAAAATCCTTCTCAAATGCCACCTCCTCTGTGAAGCCTTCACCAACCTTCCAGGTCAGATGTAATCACTCAGGCCTCTGTGCCCCCCAAAGATATGCCTGCGACTCAAAGGAGCCCCAATGGGGCATTTCTGAGCCTGTCTTTCCACTTCACAGATTGCTTTAGGAGGGCAGGGGCTCCTCCAAGAGGGGAAGAGCCACGACCAGGCTCAGTGTGCAGGGAGAAGATAGGACTCACAGGGCCTGGAGGCATTAGGGACCAGAGATGAGGCTAAGCGTTCCAGAGGAGCAGCGAGGGTGGGGTGAAGACCCAGGGCACGGGGACTAGCCACATGGGAGAGCCAGGATCTACCTGGACAGGATCCCCAGTTCCCATTCCTCAGCACCTCAGTCCCTGCTCCTGCTGTTTCTCTGGGTTTAGAGGCCACCGGGCATGTCACTAGGGTGGGGGACTGGCACTGTGCTTTGAGACTTCCGGGGGCCCAGAGTGGGTTTCCCCATGGGGAAGGGGGTTTGGAAGAAGAGTTGGGTGTGGCATAGGTTTCACAAAGTCGGGCTCAGCCTTTCACAGCTGGAAGGACCTCACCAGAGAGGAACCTGAGGCCCAGAGAGGAAGGCGACATGAGAGGCAACTGGCAGAGCTGGGAGAAGCCAGGGGTCCACCTGTGCAGCTCAGAGCTCTTTCTTCAAGAGGTCAGCACCATCGGGCAATGATGATGGAGGCTGGAGGGGGGCGGGCAGTGATGGGAGTAGGGAGGGTGGACAGATCCTGTCTGGGGACACAGGGCGGGGCAAAGCCAGCCTCCCTATGGCCTGGGCCTGCCAGGGTGTGTGGGCCGCCTGCTCCCAGCCCCCCACCCTGAGCATGCAAGAAGAACAATCCCCTTGTGTTTGGGCAGCCTAAGCCTGCATGCTGATGAAGGCTGGGGGCTGGCGGCTGGGATGGGGTGCCTTGGAGGTTGAGGGGGTTCCAGGGCCAGGAGGGGCTAGGGGGACCTTCAGATGAGAACAGGGTAGGGCCCCAGGTGCTGGCCCTGAAGCAATGAGGGTAACCCCAGGAAACAGTGAGGGCCAGAGCTGAAGTTTAAGCTCCTGGGGAGTCCTTGGGGGTCTAAAAGCTCTTCGTGGGGGAAGGAGGGCCCCAAGGAGCACATGCTCTGTTGGTCCAGCATGTAGGTGATCATCTTGGGCTCAGTGGGGACCAAGGGCCCAAATTTGAGAGGAGGGAATACAACTGGCCCTGGGTGCATCCCTTTGAAGACCACTCCCCAGGGTGCTGGAGCCAGACAGGACACTGGGTGCCACAGGTCTCAAGATGGCGGGCCTGGGATAGGGGAGTGAGGAGGCAGTCACCTCCCTCTCCTGGCCAGGCAGGCATGAGGCCCAGGCTGAAGTAAGTAGCCAGAGCCCCTTCTACCCCCTAAGACTCCAGCTAAGAAGTTAGGTCAGAGCTGAGGGAGTGAAAAGCCACAGGGCAAGAGGGACCACTCTGAGCCCCCAACTGTCATCTCCACACACCCCTGGCCTGGAGGTCTGTGTCTGGCCCCCCCACAAGGACTGCAGAAAATGGGAAGGGGTGTGTGCTGAGCCAAGAACTGCAGGGAAACGGCAGATGGGGACAGAGATGGAGCAGAACCAGAACCCGAGGCAGGAGGTCGAGAGAAAAGCAGGTCCAAAGGACAGAAACAGCAGGTGGGATGAGGGCCTCAAATCTGGGGTCTCAGGTCCAGGAAGCCCCTCCCTGGTGCTGGGGGCTCTTCAGGCAGACCAGCGTCCCCCACCTGTGCAGGCCTGGGCCCGTGTGGAACAAGGAACGTGTTCCTCACAGTCTCCCAGTCCCCCAAAACCGGGACCCGTCCTGTGGACTCGGGCGCGAGTTCCCCGCCCCCAGCCGAACCCCCAAACTTCGCGGCCCGCGGTGCCCCGCCCGCCCCGCGCCCTACCTCGCTGGGGCTGTCCTGCGGCGGCGGCGGCGGCGGCGCGGCGGCTGGGCCGCTCAGTCCCACATTGTCCCCGGGAGAGGCGGCCGCTCACAACTGCGAGTGACATCAGCTGCGAACAATGAGGGGTTTGACAGGCGCGGAGCCCGGCCGGCCCGGAGCCCGGCTCCGCGCCCCCCCCCCACCCGGCCCGCCCGGCCCGGCCCCTCCCCGCCCCCTCCCCGGATCCGATTACAGCGCGGCGGGCCCGCCCCAGCTGCCCCAATGCCGCAGCCGTCCGCCCCGCCCCGCGGCGTCGTGCGCCCTGAGTCGCGGCGGCCGCTTCCGGGAGGGCCGGACGACCCTCCCCTCGCAGCTCCTCCAGCCCCCAGGAGTTGTAGGGCGACGGAGGAGGGGGGGTCCGGCCAGAACGCTGTCCCAGCCACGGTACTCCCTGCGCCGCCCGCGCTGCGCCCGACTCTAAGTCCCTCTGCTCTCAGCCGGCCAGTCCTTCCGGCCCGGGCCGCCCGCCTGTCGCCTCTGCCGAGCCCCCTGCCCCCCATCTCGGCCTCGGCCCCGCCGCCAGCCCCCGTGCTGCTCCGCTCCGACTCAGGTCCCTCGGAGCTCAGGCTTCAACCCTCCGCCGGGCCCGGTTCCCGGTTCTCCTGGCTTCTGCGCCATCCGTCCCTGCGCGAGGCTCTCGCCCACCGAGACCCGGACCCCTCAGCCACCCACAGCTTCTGCGAGGCCCGGCCCTTGTCCGCCCAGTAGAGGTTACCGGACCAGCTGGAGGAGGGGCCTGAGAGCGGTGTGATCCTGTCCACCCCGCCCCGTGATTCCCCCAAAGCTACCCCCAGAATTCCTTTTGGGGCTAGGGTCTCAAGGGACGCGGCGCAGTTGAGTACTCTACTAGGGAATGGGGATGGGGAGGAGCTGGGCTGTTCCGAAGCCTTCTCCTTGCCCCCACTGCACCCGGGCCGCTGCCCCCTGGGGAGCAAATCTACCTCTCCCTCTCCTCCGTAATCGGCTCAGCCTGGTCCCACTGACCTCCACCTCCTCCCACAGCTGAATCTCTTGGCACCTGGGTGTGTGTGGGTGGGGAGGGGAATCCAATCTCCCTTCCCCTCCATCTGGCCTGGTGGACAAAGGGCAGGGGGCCATCTGGTCCCGCCAGGGTGGGGGAGGGGCCCACAGTGGCGGTCCCAAGGGGCGGGGGAGGGCTGGCGCTCTAGAGACAGCAAGAGCCTGCGGGGTCTAATTGCATCACTTTATTTCACCGACCTCCACTCCCGTCTCCCCACCCCCCAAACCTCATCAGGAAACAAGCTTGGCTGAGAAGACCCAGGCCTGGGGAGGTGTGGAGCACCCAGAAGGAGGGAGAAAAGCAGAGAGAGCTGAGGGTCGAAGGGATGGCCCTCTCCTGTTGGGAGGCAATTCTGGTCTGGGGCTAGCTGCTACGTGTAGGTGAATAGAGTCCAGGGCTGGCCACACTCTAAGCCTGGCAGAGGATCTCCTGTAAGAGCTGGCCCTTGGGGTCCCCACCTTCCCAGACAGTGGGCTGCTGCATGGTTGGGAGGGCACATGTGCCTGTGCTAGTGCTTGTGTGGAAGCACCAGTATCCATGTGTTGTGCATGCAACGCAAAGCTGCACGTGACTGTGCATGTCAATCCTGAATTGCATGTACTATGTGGTTGCTCCCAAGTGCAGGGTCATATGTGGGAACATAGATGGCTCCAATGTGTAAGCATGAATGTGGCCTAAGAGGGGTAGGGAGTGTGAATGTCCTGCAGGTAGCCAAAGCAGGAGGTGGGAGGTAGGAGGGGGAGGATGGGCAGAGCAGAGGAAGGAGTGCAAGCTGAGCAGGAAAGTCAATAGGAGAAGCTCAACTAATGGATTACCCTCCATCAGATTACATCCCTTGATTCCTGAATTTTTTTCTCTTGATTTCACCTCCTCAGTCTGTCACTGCAAGAGGCAGAGGAAAAGACAGACCCCAAAAGATAAGAACCCAGATAGACAGACAGACACACCTGCTGCACGTGCATGATGACCAGGAGCCCATGGAGGGAGGTGGAGAGAGAGAATGAGAGAGAGCCCAAGGCAGGCAAGCAGCCCACTCCATCAGCAGGGGTGGGCCTCACAGCCCCTGCAGGAAAGCCAGCAGCCCTGTATGCCACTCCTCGGGTTTGTCAAGATAACAGGGGTGCCCTGCCCCCTCCATGACCAACACCCGGTGGTTGGGCAGCTGCTTCAGGTGCTCAAAGCTGGCCTGACCCATGGGGTCCTGGTCTCCATATACAATAAGAGCCGAGGTCTAGAGAAAAGAAAGAGAGGCAGAGTCAACAGGGACCTGCCACACCTGCCCCAGTCTCCTAGACAATCAGCTCCAGCCCTCCCCATCACTTCAGACTCTCCCCCGGTCACCCCAAATGAGGGAGAGAGACAAGCTGGCCCAGGGGTTGGGGGAAGAGGCCCCAGCTCCCAAGGGACAGGGGCATGGATTTGTATCTGCCCAAGCACACAGTTTAGGACAGGGCTTGGCATGGTAATCTGGTGCTACGTAAACCAAAGGGCAGAGTTTAGTGGTTCAGCTCCTCCCAGAAGCCACCCCTTGGTTACTCCACCCCCAGATGAGGAAAGGCCCTGGGATGGACCCTTCTTTGCTCCTGGCAGGGGCATCTCAGCCTCCCACATAGGGGTACCTTCACACTGGCATAGTTGGCAGCATTGATTTTGTCAGTGCAGATGGGGGCCACTGGCACATAGCCCCGGACCTGGGAGCCAGGGGCGGTGAGGAAGGGCAGGGAGTACATGCCACTCAAGGATGGACTGATCACAACCGGGGGACCCAGGTCCAAGGCATCCACCAAAGCTTCCAGGAAGCTGCTGGGGGCCAGCTCCCCGATAGGGACAGGGGCTGCTGCTTCCTTGGAGCGCCCCAGACCTGCAGGCATTCAGGTGTGGGAGAGACAAAACAAGGGCGGTGAGTGGGAAAACAGGGGAGAGAGGGTCCCTTCCTCCAGGAAGCCCTCCTAGGTCAATCTCTCTATGCCAGGTTCCTGCAACATGAAGTGTGCCTGAGTTTATTCCTACAGAAGCCTAGATCTGTCATATCTGTGGCAAGCGTGAGGCAACTCCCTCTGTGTCTGTGCCCATCTCCCTCAGCAGGACAGTGTCCTGGAAAGAATCAGGCTCTGAAGTCCAACACTGCTGGGTCCAAGTCCCAATTTTCCATTTACTACCTATGTGACCTTGGGGAAATCCCCTGAGCCCTTGCTTGCTGCTCAGTTTATCCATCTGTTAAAAGGAGATAACAAAAGTATCTACCATTTAAGATTGTTGTGAAAATTAGGTGAGTTAACTGCTTAAGAGGCACCTATCCCAGGGCTGGCAGGGTGGGTGCCTCGAGGACCGTGGCTGAGGGGCTGGCTCTGCATACATACCTCCCCACCAATTAGTCAGTCTCTACCTTCCCCAGAAAGATTAGTTCAAGACCTTTGCCTTCAAGCTCAGCCCAACCCACTGTCAGAACTAATCCCATCTAGGCCTGGAGGCCCGCCCTTAGGCACTGAAACCATACCAATTCTGGCTGGTGAGGGGAGCGGGTCAGCCATGCTGCCCCTTCTACACTTGGCACCACACTTGGGCTGAGGCCTGCCGGTCCAGGTTATGACTAGCAGTCTGGGGCTGCTCCTGTCTCCCCAAGAACCCAGCTTAGGGCTTTGTACTTGGGATCATGACTCCCACCAGGCCCTGCCCTGCCCCCAGGAGACTCAGTCTCACCCCTCGGGGCCTTCAACAGAGCCTGTAGTTATGGCTCCATCAAAATATTTTACTTCCAATCGGCTGAGTGCCAATTATGATGTGTCAGGTACTGGCCACCTACTTATGTGGATAATCTCATTCCATTCTCACTAGAACCAACCCCTAAAATGAGTGTGGTAATCTCCCATTACAGATGAGGAAATAGAGGCTCAGAGACACTGAGACACTGCCCCGGGCAACACAGTTAGAAGCAGCTAGCCAGTGTCCAGACCACATCTGGATCAAGGCTAGAGAAGTTCGAAGGCCCTTGCCATGCACACTGCACCCTGTCAATCTCAGGGCCCAGCCTGGCTAGGTCTTCCCAGTCCCACAGCCCCCAGCCCTGGGTCCCCAGTGAGGCCCCCAGACCCCGTGTCCAGAAGCCTGCCCCAGAAGTACCTGGCAGGTCAATGGCCACAGCCCGGTAGCCAGCCTGGGCCAGCCTGTGCAGTGTGCCCAGGTTTTGCCAGGTCTCAGAGGAGAAGCGGATGCCATGCAACAGCAGCACAGAGAAGCGGGCGGCCTGCCCACCGCCCGGTTGAGCCTCCCGGAAGAAGAGGCTCTGGCCCTGCACCTGGATGGTGCCCTCTTGCTGCTTCACGCCCGCCATACCTGCTGCTGTGCTGGTGAAGCACCTGTGATTCAAGGCCACGCTGATGAGAAGCCACAGAACACCCTGCCCAGGTGGAGCAGCGAGACTGCCACAGAGAGGGCAGAGGTCCCTCGGGGAGCAGCAAGGAGGCTCCTAGAACTCTAGAAACAAGCTTTGGGGTTAGGAAGACGTAGGTGTTATGTCTGCCTCTGCCACTCACTTAATTGTATGACCTTGGGCCTCAGTTTCCTCATCTGAAATATGGGACAATAAGGCCTACCTCAAGAATTAACAAGTTAAAAAAAAATTGACAAGTGAAGGTGCCTACCCTTGGAAAGAACTCAATACATGGGGTTCCCATTATGGTTATTGTCCTCATTGTTATTATTCTTTTCTACAAGTGGAGATAATACAATAGTACTTAGCTCATGGGGGGTTGATAAGATTATATGAGGCCACGGTATGTAAAACACTGGCACCGTGCCTAGCACCTATTAAGCATAGGGAGTGCTCAGTCAACAGTAAGTAGCTGACTATTTTATCAACCTCTTTCTCTTCAAGGCACTGTTACAGGGTAGTAGGTTGGCACCGCAGGCCGGAGGGGATCGCAGTTGGAGTTTAAAAAAAACATTTTCCGGAGGCGGAAACCGGAGCGCTGAGCTGGGAAAGGCTTTGGAGTTCCGGCCCGCAAGGGACGCGGGGTGCTCAGCGCGCTGCCCACTGGGACCCAACGCGCTGACGCCGCGGTCAGGGGCGCGGTCACCGGCGCCGCCACGGCTCGCTCTGCCCCCTCCGAGGACCTCGGTTCTGGCTCGCTGGGCCTGGTAGAGCGCACGCGGAAGGGGTGAGGGGAGACCCGAGGGAGGGGACCTGGGGAGCCGAAATGAGAAGGGGAGAAACTTGGGGTAGGTGGGGGTGGGTTCTAACTAGAGAGAGGAAGAGAGGGTTGGGGGCGCAGAGCAGGTACCTGGGGAGCTGCGTGGGCTCGCGCAGATGGCAGGTAGGCGAGTGCTGGCGATGGATGGGGCCCGGGGCGGGAAGCAGGGATGTGGCCCGGGAGCGGGGGCCGGGCCGTGCTCCGGGGCGCCCTCTTGTGACCACAAGCCATCGCAGGGCCGGTTGCTGCTGCTTAGACCCATCTTTCTTCTCACAGCAGCTTCAATTTCCCCGAGCCCCTCGGCCCGGCGTGTCCCAAACACCGGGTTGGATGCGGCCCCGAAACCCTCAGCCACCTGCCTCACATGCACGTAGCGGGGCTTGAGGAGGAGGGTTCCTTTGAGGTGGCATCCCTGCTGCTCCCTCCCCTACTCCTCCCCACACCGCCTCATCTCTAGCCTCAACTGCCTGGGTCCAGAGTCCTGCGCCTGGCACGCAGTAGAGGCCCGACAGGTTTGAGTGCAAGGCTCTGCCAATGTCCAGCCAGGTGGCCTCTGAACCTATCTCCTTGCTGTAGAATGGGTATGGTGTTGCCCGCCTCGCAGGGTGCTAATAAAGAATGAATCCCGTGCTCTCGGCAAAGCCTCCCTGTGCTGGGCCTGGCTGCCACGCCGAGTCCTGAGCCTGGGGGCAGACCAGACGTTGGTCACATGTCACCACCCAGGATAGGTGCCATAAAGAGACGTGAAGGAGCCCAGTGGCCACTCCAGGCTCTGACCGAGTGCGTGTACGGGTGTGTATTTGTAGGGGTCAGGGAAGTGGTTGAGCCGAGACCCCGGAGGTGCTGTATAACAATAATATTTGGCATTTACACAGCGAGGCCTCCGCACCAGACACTGTTCTAAGGCTTGACCGGTCCTTAAGTCCTTAAGACAACCCTGTGTGGTGGTGACTATCCTCTGTGGTCCTTAAGACAATCCTTATCCTAAACCCAAATTTACAGACGAGAGAATGAGCGAGGGTGGAGACGTTCTGGTGAGAAGAAGCCGGGTGTCTTTCCCCCGACTCTCAGGCCGAAAACAATCCAGAAAATCTGGAAGGGGGGCCCAGCCTACGTGCTTTGGGGCGCCGTTCCCTAGCCCCCTTCCTTCAGGGCTACTAGGCGCGAGGCCTGTGACTGCGGACTGCGCAAGCGCGCCTCCGTGGCCCCGCTCTCCGCCTCTTTGTGTCAGCAGCAGCCTGCAGAGCGGCGGAGGCAGCGCCATGGTCACGGCGCTGTTTGGCTGCTGGTTCCGCGTGGGTGGGGCCCCTCCCGCGGTGGCTGGCCTGGCTGGCCCGGTGAGTGTCCCGGGGAGTGAGGCCGGCAAGGTGCCTGGGGGTGGGCCATCCTTGCTCCGCCTCTTGTCCCGGCTCCCTGGGGCAGAGTCCTGCGGGAGGGGCAGGCGCTGGGGCCGCGAGTGTTTGTGTTGTGAGTGCGTGCCCGCGTTTGTCTAGGTGTGTTCTTGGGGGTCTGGGTGTACGTGTGTGTCGGTGTGATGTGTGTCAGTGTTTCTGTGTGCCTGTGTTGGGGGGGTGTCCGTCTGTCTGCCCCCTTGTGTCTGTGTATATCTATTGTGTGTGATTTCGAGGGTGTGTATCTACTTGTGTGTCTTTGTGTGTATTTCTGAGGGTCTGTGTGTGTCTGTCCGTCTGCCTGTGCATGTATGTTTCTTGTGTGCATGCGTGGTTTTAAGGTTGTGCGTATGACTGTATGCTTGAAATTTGAGGGTCTGCATATGATTTTGAAAGCGTGTGTCTGTCTGTCTGTCCATCTGCCTTCCTAATGCCTGACTGTGTGCATGATTTTGCGGGTGTTTATTTCAAGGGATCGATTGCGCACAGGCGTGTGCAAGGAGGCTGCGTGTACTTGCAGGGAATAGCTTATGCAACAGAAAAGCGTGTGGGGCAAGACTCGATGTTTGTGTACACCTTTGTGTCATTGTCAATGCGTATGCCAAGGACCTACCGCGGTTACAGCTCCCTGCCTTGTATCTGTAGCGTATACAGGATTGCCAGCTACCCACCCCCATGGTTGTCCAGTGCTCCGGCTGCCTGGGTTGCCAAGGCAACGGCCGAAGTCCCGCCCCTTCCCTACTCAGAAAGGCGCCCGGGCTCCCCAGGCCCACCACGAGGAGAGGTCCAGCGAGGATGCTCCCCTTGGTGGGAACCTAGGCTAACGCCGTGGTGGAGGCGTGCGTCAGAAGCTGTTCGTGGTCAGAAAAAAGAGAGGATCGCGCTCTTCCTCTGCTCAGCTCCTAGCTCACCATCAGCACCAGAGGGACTGCCACTGCCCACTCACCACCTGATCTGGGAGCCTGAGGGTGGGGTCTTGGGAAACAACCCCAAAGCATCTTGGAGAGGTGGGTGGGGCCCGGGATGAGTCCCCAGCTCCTAGCTGTGGCCAGCCCCCAGTTGGCACTCAATAAAAATGTGTTAACTGGAACCTGGGAAGAAGGCAGGTGTGCTCATCCTAGGCCCAAGAAGTGATGACAGGACAGCCTACGTTCAAGTCCACAGTATTACTGAAATCTCACAGGAGGCTTGAGAGGGCAGCCAGAGGTTATCCTTCTCCCCCATTTTACTGACAAACTGAAGACATGCGGCGAGGAAGTGGTAGAATGGAGTCTCAAGGCCCGGGCTAACTGCTCTGTCTGGGTCCTGGGTCCTGAGGTCTATCTTCTGGGCTGGCAAAGGACCCAGACTGGAGGAGTCTATGAAGCAGGTCGTTTGGCATGAAGCTGGGGGTGGGGGGAAGGTATGTATGGCATTCATCTCTCCAGCCTCCATGATGCCCTTTCCATTTCTAGTTGCTCCTCCCTGGCCCCACATCCCCTCACGCCTCGCATTTCCTCCTTCACGGATATTCTTCATGGGCCCTCTTCCCACTTAACATCAGCTGGAGTAGAGCACTAAATATCCCTATCTATTGTAAAACACATTCTGATTTTAGCATTGTTATATGCAGTGTGATAAAAAGAACTATTTCCAAACATGCCCTTAGTGAGATGTTGCTTTGCACATAGTTTTTCACCTTTGACCACCGCACCATTCTGTCCACCAGCAAGGCTGCAGTTCATCCATCACTCCCCAGCCCAGTGGTTTCCTCCTTGGCAAACTGAGTGTGGCCTGGTAGTTAGGAGCCCAGCCCTAGGTTCAAATTTGAGTTCCCCTACTTACTACTCTGCACTCTGGGCAAGAGAATTTACCTCTCTGAGCTTCAGTTTCTTCGTCTGTAAGAGACCTATAATCATATCTGCTCCCCAGTGTTCTTGTGTGGACTCATGAGCCCTTGTATGTGAAGGCTCAAGCACAGGGCCTGGCTGTCATCAGCACTGGATGAATGGAAGTGGTTTTAGCTGGCATACTGATGATGGTCACTGAGCATGCTTTGTGCCAGAGGGACATCTCAGATGCTCCTTCTCACACTGTGGGGTATCTGAGCCCTTGCGCTGGCATGTGGAGTAGTTGGGTGTGAACCCCCAGACTCTTGCCCAGAGCAGGGGAAAAGGCAAGGGCTGGAGCTTTTACTCTGCTGGGGGCTTCTGGTGGGATTTGGGATGGGGTCCAGGGAGCCTCGTGGGGGCTCAGCCCCAGCCTCTTCTCCCTCTCCTCTCCTCCTCCAGACTGTGGTACTGACCTCCATGAGCCGGTCCCAGGTAGCCCTGCTGGGCCTGGGCCTGCTGCTCATGCTGCTACTCTATGTGGGGCTCCCAGGCCCCCCTGAGCACACCTCCTGGCTCTGGGGAGACCCCAATGTCACAATCCTGGCTGGTCTCACCCCTGGCAACTCCCCCATCTTTTACCGCGAGGTGCTCCCGCTCCACCGGGCACGCAGGTGGGTGCTGACCCCAGGGTGTATTGGAAGGACTAGGCCCAAGGGGAGTCCCTGTGTAGTACACCAGCTCAACTCAGGGTGCTCAGGGCCTGGGAGGGCAGTAGGAAAAACCTTGGAAGAAAGAATGGGGCCACTCCCAGACCCCCAGGACACACACTCTTCTGTGTGCCCACAGGGTGCAGGTGGTGCTGCTCCATGGAAAGGCCTTTAACTCCCACACGTGGGAGCAGCTGGGCACACTGCAGCTGCTGGCACAGAGGGGCTACCGGGCCGTGGCCCTTGACCTCCCAGGTGAGACCCCCCTCCTGGATCTAGGGAGGCAGTGTGCAACAAGTACAAGGGGGCAGCTTCCCAGAGTGGGGATTGGAGGGGTAGGAAAGCCCTAGGGTGTGGCCGAGAGGCATCTGGACCCCAATGTCTGGACAAGCAGTGGCAGGTTGCAACACAAGATGGCAACACGAAAAGGTCTGTGTTTTTATTTTCTACCTTTATTTTATTTTCTACTTGAAACCTGCAGTGTGAATTGTTGCAGTCACAGAGCAAGTAGAAACTGGCTTCACATTTCACAAGCGACTGCATGGGGAGATCTCACTGTACTTTTTATGACAAACTAGGTAGCTTTTTGTTTTTTTAGCTACACAAATGACTTATGCCATCATTCTTGTCATTAAAAAATCAAACAAGAGTGACGCCCTCAGAGACCCATGCCACCTTTCTCTCCCTCACCTCTCTGAGCAGTTTGGGGGTGCCAGACCCTCTTTGGGCATTTCCATACATAGAGATACAGACAATATGCAGGATTGTGTGAACATGTTTGGTGTCCTGCCTGCTTAGCAAATCTATCTGCAACTTGGTTTTCTCCCCCTATGCCATGTCTCCTGGATCGTGCCAGTCACTATGAACCTCCCTCCCTGGAATGAGTGCCACTGGAGGGATGGACAGGTTTTATCTGGTCATTCCTCTACTGGTGGATACATAGGTTGATTTAGAGTTTTCAGTGTCAGTTGAAATGCTTGAGTAATGAAGCTGAATCGTCTTTGGACATGCTTCTTTGAGTATGTGGGTAGCTCAGAGGACAATTGATGGGTCAAAGGACACACATTTAAAAAATTTTGACAAATATTAACTTACTAACAAATGCTGTATGGACTTATCCTCCCAGCAGTCATGTATGAAAGTGCCCTTTTGCCTACATCATCCCCAGCACTGCATATTGTCAGTCTTTTTTAGTTTTGCCAATATGATGCATGAAAGATGTTTTTCTAGCAGGCCTATCACATTACAAAAAATGGCTTCTGGGGAGTTTGGGGTAGCATGTGCCATGTGCCACTGTTCCCCATCTCTTTCCCCTACTATGATGGACAGGAAGTCTGAGCTCCTGCCCAGCCTCCCTTAGTTGGCGCCTTCTGCTGTTCCCAGGTTTTGGGAACTCAGCATCTTCAAAGGAGGCAAGCACAGAGGCAGGGCGGGCAGAGCTGCTGGAGCGAGTGCTGCGGGACCTGGAGGTACGGAATGCCGTGCTGGTGAGCCCCTCCTTGAGTGGCTGCTATGCCCTGCCCTTCCTGATGCGAGGCCACCACCAGCTGCATGGATTCGTGCCCATCGCACCCGCCTCCACCCAGAACTACACCCAGGAACAGTTCTGGGCTGTGAAGGTACTGGGAGGAGGGTCTCCAAAGGTCCTGGCTTCCTGTCTCTGGCTCGAGTCATGGGGGGAGAGGACTCAGATCTCTCTTGGAGGACACATGGTCCCATCCCTGATCTGGATGGAAGAGTTGGGGTGTTTGGGGAAGATTTTCTAAGGAGGAGGCTTGAGGGTCAGTCCCCCTCAGGCCCCAGAACCATGGCCCCTTGCCTTGCCCTACAGACCCCAACTCTCATCCTGTTTGGAGAGCGGGACCGCATCTTGGCGCGGGAGTCACTGCGGCAGCTCCGCCACCTGCCCAACCACTCCGTGGTGAAGCTGCGCGATGCAGGCCATGCCTGCTACCTCCACAAGCCACAAGACTTCCATCTTGTCCTCCTTGCCTTCCTCGACCACCTGCCTTGAGCTCGCCCACGGCCCAGGCCCCAGGCCCCAGGCCTGGCCTGAACTTGGAGGGTCTGGACCAGCCTCCCACCAAATAGGCAGCCCCTGGGATTGGAGAGTGGAGGCCAGAGGACCAGGCCCAGTCAGGACCTCTCATTTCATCTCACAGGCGCAATAAAAAAAAGCATGTTTGCCATGCCTGGGGAGTGACTGGTTCCATTTCCTGGCACTGCTGCAAGTGGGGCAGGAGTGGGAGGCAAGTCTGGGACTGCTTCAGGGCTGGGAGCTGGAGGAGTGCTCCAGCAGCCTGGGAAGGCTACAAACATGGGCTACTTCCTAGCTGGCTGCCCTCACCACTCTGTGCCTCAGTTTCCTCATCTATATAATGAGCATGATGGTAACACGTAGCTCAGAAGGTGGTTTTAGGATTGAATGAGTCTGGGTAAGTGGAGCACTTGGCCACACAATGCTGGGGGTGGGAGGCAGAGGGGAGGGAGTATTACCACAGCTGCATGACCACTGGGATTGCTGGGAAATCCAGGGTCTGGCAGCTGAGCTAAGTCAGTAATGCAGGACCTATGGCCAAAAGGAGCAGGATGTGTAGAGGTGGGAGTGGGGAATGCGATTTAACAATTAACACAGTATTGTTGATGAACCACCAAGCCTGCTTGCCTCTGGGTATGTGTGGGTCAGCAGCCCAGACTTAAACCCCAAGAGGGCTGGGATTGACCCCTACCATCCCAGCTTGCCTCCTCTGGGCCCAGAGGTTGAAGTCTTCAAACCTTGCCCCTCCCCAAGCTGACAGCATCTGGAGCAGAGGGCAGAACTGGCTGACAGACAACGGGCAACTGGGCACACATGTGGGACACCTCATGTTACCAGTATGAGAGGGAGTTATCGATAACTGGTGGCTGTGGAAGAGCCAGGGAGCTTGGCACAGGGTCAGCCAAGAGTGTGCCACCTGTATGCTTTTGTGCTGTTTCCCCACCTCACACTGTCACACAGCATGGTGATTACATCCTCTCGCCGTGACATTCTCTGCCACACAGGTGCTGTCACAACCAACCACCATCTCACACTCATATTGTCATACCCACTGTGTCATTGTTCCCATGTCATTGTCACACAGTCATACTCACTGACACACAGTTAGATTTGCCCACACAGTGGCACGTTCACACGATCACACACCTGGTCACACATGCGCCCATCCGTCCATTTATCCTTCACTCCTGGCACGATGTCCAGGCGTCCGCTCTGTGCCCTGCCAGGGACAGAATCCTGCGGATTCATGGACCAGTCTCCCGGAGCTCACAGTCTGGCAGGATAGATATTAACCAATAACCTCTCCACGCAGGGGGCTGAGGCAGTCAGGCAGGACCTCCCTGGCTTGCTGAGACATGAAGAGGTGAGAAGTAGGAGACTCACAGTAGGGGGTGGGGTGGGGGGCAGGCAGGGGCCAGCTCTGGCAGGACTTTGCACCGCTGTACCCTGAGAGCAAAGGGGCACCAAAGGGGCGGCCGCTACTTTTCGGATCAGTGCCCGCTCTCCTTTCCTCCAGGCCCAGTCCAGAGGTTGCAGGAGGTGGAGCCCTCTGGGGGCGGGGGCATCCGGAGCTCTCTGCCGGGTCCAGGAGCTGGGCCCGGAGGGGGCGTATCCTCCTGCGCGGGACGGGGTCTGCTGGGGCAGGTCCAGCCGGGAGTTCGCCTTGGGCCGCGGGGCGGAGCTGGTGGCGGAGGCAGCTGCCCGGGGGAGGGATTCGGTTTCCCGCCTCGGATTACCGGGCGGAGGCTGGACCCAGGAGCGGGCGGAGACGCCCGCACCGACGCGGCCGTAGAGACTGGGACGGCCCTTACTCGCAGTCTCCGTTCCGCCTTGCGATTCGGATCTGGCCACGTGGTGGGCGGGCCGGGGCGGTCCTGAGCCTGCGACTTCTCTGGACCCTGAGTCCCGGCTACTGTTCCGGGCGGGCGCTGAGAGGCGAGCGTGGGCCCAAGACCAGCAGAGGGCGAGGTGGGGGACTCTGTAGAGGGGTAGAGAGATCTGGGGCTCCCTGGCATGAAATCCGGGCAACTGAGACAATTTTTTTGAGGAGGGTGGGGGAGTCAATGTCTGGGTTTAAACCTGGCACAGCTCCTCTCTAGCTGTCCTTGAACCTCTCTGAGTTTCAGCTTTCTCCTCTGTAAAGTAGGCATTCAGAGGCAGGAACTTCTTGGGGCCCTTTTCGGAATTAAATAAGCACAGCGCCGGAAACAGAATGGGGCTCTGCAACTGGAGGCTCCAAAACAGAGCGTCTTCTCCCTATGGGACAGACGGGGAACCGCCCGCCCCGAGGAGGGGCTGTGTGCAGATGGAGTCCACCAGCCCCCAGCAGCTGGGACGGGTAGGCAGCCACTCGCTTTGCCCGCAGCTCACCACGCGCAGCGCCATGGCCAGCAAGGGTCGCGAGGGCGAGCACCCGTCCGTGACGCTCTTCCGCCGGTACCTGCGCATCCGGACCGTCCACCCCGAGCCCGATTATGGTGAGAACACGGCGGTTCCAGGGCCTGTGGTGGGGCCACAGGGGCGGGGACTGTGCTCTAAACAGGCTGCAATCTCTGTCATCCAGCTGAGCCCCATTCTGCTGCCCCAAATGGCGTCCCATCCCCTCTAGCCATTTCCTAGATCAACAGACTGCTCAGCAGCCCCTCCAGGGGAACAATTTCCCCAGAGGCTGTACTTCTCCAAAAGTTATTCCCGGCAGCTATTTAACCAACAACAACTCACTCCCCAGGGATTGGGGTTGGGGAGGGGAGACTAGGGCAGCCACAAGGGAAGAAGACTCTCCCAGAAGCCTACTGAGAGTGGACAAAGGTCACAGGCCTTAGGGAATCAAGATTGGTGCCTGAGAATTGTGTACATGGATCTAAGTCCGTGCTCTGTGATTTACCAGCTAGGAGATGTTGGGTGAATGTCACGTCCCTACACCATAGTTTTCCCATCTTTAAGAAAAATAACACCACCTGCTTCTAACCCTGGATTTCCCACCTGGCCTTCCACAAAGGGTCACTGATTGGCCAAAAATATCATCTTCCTTGGGGACAGAAATGCAGGCGTCTCTGAGGGATGTGGAATTATGTTGAGGAGGCAGCAGCCCATTTCAGAGTCTGTTCCTCTCCCTGGATGTATCCTCCAGTTCTGCCTAGGTCAGTGGGAGGCGTGGGTAGGTAGAAGCAGCCCCAAGACTCTCTGTGCTCCCAGGGGCTGCTGTGGCCTTCCTTGAGGAGAGAGCCCACCAGCTGGGCCTGGGCTGTCAGAAAGTGGAGGTGAGCCTAGGGCCCTGCGTAGGGAGGGGAGGTGGGCCTGGGATACCTCCTCACCCTGTGCTGACTACCCACTTCCTGACCCTCTCCAGGTGGCACCTGGCCGTGTGGTGACTGTGCTGACCTGGCCAGGCACCAACCCCAGACTCTCCTCCCTCTTGCTCAACTCCCACACGGATGTGGTGCCTGTCTTCAAGGTGGGCGGTGGAGGGTCGGGGACTGGTACAGGCCTTGGGGACAAAGATAATGCACACTTCCAGTCAACCTCAGGGAGCCCATGGTGCTGGTCCTGGTTGTGACTCTCAGCATCACATGGCATTATTCCATTCAAGCAGCCTTTGTCCAGCAACCATTACATGTCCAGGGTGGGGGTGGAGGTGGGAGGCAGCGATGAGGGATGGCAGTCAGCTGCCCTCTTCAGCCCTTTTCTGTCCCCTTCACCATTCCACCTGTCACCCAACCCTACAGTGGGCTCCTAGAGCAGGGCCACAGTTGACAGAGTGGATTAATGACTAAATTTGGGGCTTGGGTCCTTCTTCCCATTTCTGCCCCCAGGAACATTGGAGTCATGACCCCTTTGAGGCCTTCAAGGATGCTGAGGGCTACATCTATGCTCGGGGCGCCCAGGATATGAAGTGTGTCAGCATCCAGTGAGTGTCCTCCATTCCCAGTCCTGCACAGTGTCCCCAGTGGCCCACTGGATTGCCCCAGGACCTGGGATGTGATTGGAGAACCTCAAGGCCAAGGAATATCTTGACCCCTTACCTCGGGCAGGAATTACCACTGTGACTATTGCATGATGGGGAGACTGAGGGACAGGGACTTTCCAGAGTCCCCTGCCAGGCTGTGGCAGAGCAGGGCCCAGGGCTCTAGCCTGCCTGCCCAAGCATCTGGTGGCTCCCCCAACACCTGGCTTACACCCTCTCGCTGCCCCTTAGGTACCTGGAGGCTGTGAGGAGGCTGAAGGTTGAGGGCCACCATTTCCCCAGAACAATCCACATGACTTTTGTGCCAGGTAGGAGTGGCTCAGGGAGGGGCACCTTCAGGGAGGGGGGAGGGTGTGTTGAGGGGGAGGCCCCTTCATCTCACATCTCTGCTGCTTTCACAGATGAGGAGATTGGGGGTCACAAAGGCATGGAACTGTTCGTGCAGCGGCCTGAGTTCCAGGCCCTGAGGGCTGGCTTTGCCCTGGATGAGGGTGAGCAGGGTGGCAGGCTGCTGAGTGGCCAGCGCAGGGTAGGGAGACTGCTCATGGGGGCTGGAATGCTCCACCCTCTGAACCCCCTTTCCCTCTTCAGGCTTGGCCAACCCCACTGATGCCTTCACTGTCTATTATAGTGAGCGGAGCATCTGGTGTGAGTATGGGCATCAAGGGAGGGGGTCACTGTGCAGATAGGAGACTAGGCCAGAAGAGGCAGGGACCTGCCAAGGGTCACACAGCAACTTTGGGCCTGAGTAGGCCTTGAACCCAGGGCCTCTGCCTCCCAGCCTCTTCCTACCTAAGCTCCTTCCTGAGCTTCTGAGGGTAGGCCCTAACTGTTGGCCAGAAACCAGCTCTACACTGGTGCATTCTGAGGAGGACAGAACCCTGCCAGAGGAGCTTGGAATCAGGGGAAGACCCAGGCCCACCCCAGGGATGACTGCATTTCCAGCTCCTCCCATGCTGAAGACACTCCCTCCCCCCTGCATTTCCCAGGGGTGCGGGTCACAAGCACCGGGAAGCCAGGCCATGCCTCGCTCTTTATTGAGGACACAGCAGCAGAGAAGCTGGTGCGTGGCACACAGGGAGGGATTTGGGGAGTTCCCAAGGCTGTGTGCTGAGGGCACTCTCACATCTAACCTCACTCTCCTAGCACAAGGTTGTGAACTCGATCCTGGCTTTCCGGGAGAAGGAGAGGCAGAGGTGAGGCAGCCTGGGAAAGGGGGAAGGGTCTAGGAGGCTGTGCAACGGAGGCGGCGGCTGAACCACCTTTTTTTATCTGGTGTTCCCGCCTTGCTGCCTCTGCTCCTGCCCCCCATCGCAGACTGCAATCAAACCCCCACCTGAAGCTGGGGGCTGTGACCACCGTGAACCTGACTAAGCTAGAGGGTGGTGTGGCTGTTAACGTGGTCCCTGCCACTGTGAGCGCCACCTTTGACTTCCGCCTAGCACCGGATGTGGACCTGAAGGTGCCACCTCCACCTGGGTTTGGAGGAGGGAGCTCGGGTCCTCAGTCCTGTCCTAGAGGCTCAGGGAGAGCCTGAGAGGTCAGCTTATCTCCCTTCCCGTAGGCTTTTGAGGAGCAGCTGCAGAGCTGGTGCCAGGCAGCTGGCAAGGGGGTCACCTTCGAGTTAGCTCAGGTATGGACTGGGGACCTATAATGGGGGAGCTGTGGGAGCTGGGGAGACTGGGCTTGCCAAGTGTGTGTCACTGTAGGAGTGTGTGCATAGTGTGCCTGATTAAATCTGGGCATTTCTATAGCTACAAGAGACATTTTATTCACCAACCATTAGCTGTGGAGGCCACTGTTTGGTGTGGGGGAATACTGTAGGGAGTTAAATTACACATAGTTCTTGCCCTCATAGTCCTTACAGCATGAAGGGGAGAATAGACATGAATTAAATATTTACACTGTAATATTACTTTGATATAAGTATGAACACATGTGGTCCAGGAAAGGTGGGACCTCGTACTCTGAGAACCTGTAATTGGAGTACTTGACCAGTCTGAGAGGTCTGGGAGAGCCATCTCGAGGAAAGGACCCAGGCTAGGATCTGAAGGATGGGCAGGAACTAAGTAGATGGAGAGCAGGGGTTGGTTCCAGACACGCAGCTTTTGAGGGAAAGAGGGCCTGTGGCTGGACTGGCCAGCTGGATGTTGGCCAGGGGTGGGGGGTGGGTGCCCTGTGCCAGGCACAGCCCACCCTTTGAAGAATAGGGCAAGATGCCCAGGCCCTGTCTTGATCCTGCCATCCTTCTCCCCCTAGAAGTTCACAGAGCCCCGAGTGACATCTACTGACAACTCAGACCCCTGGTGGGCAGCATTTAGCAGGGTCTTCAAGGACATGTAAGTGCACTGGCCTACCCTCCTCTCCCCCTACCCTCTCTCCTTCCCCCACCTCCCTTCCACCTTCCCTTGCCCTCTCCCCTCTCCGCCTCCCCTTTCACCAGGCTCTTCCCTCTGCAGGAACCTCACTCTGGAGCCAGAGATCTTCCCTGCTGCCACTGACAGCCGCTATCTCCGCAAGGTGAGCCTCTTGCAGTAGGGTGGGTAGTGGAGTGGGCCTAGACACTGGCCTTCCCCCTAACAGCTCCTCCTTGCCCTCTGCAGGAGGGGGTTCCAGCTCTGGGCTTCTCACCCATGAACCGCACACCCAGGCTGCTGCACGACCATGATGAACGGCTGCATGAGGCTGTGTTCCTCCGTGGGATAGACATATACACACGGCTGTTGCCTGCCCTGGCCAGCGTACCTGCCTTGCCCAATGACAGCTGAGCCCCACGTTCCCCAACCTGTACCCCTGGAGCTTCCACCCTGACTAGTGCCAAGGACCCCTCCTCCCCCCTGCCCAACAATAAAATCTGTGTGTGGACAGGGGCCACTTCTGAAGGACGAACAGCAAGGATATTCATGGAGCAGTGATTCTCTCATCTCCCTAGGGACACAGTGTTATCATCCCCATTTCATAGATGAGGAAAGGGGCCTGGCTCTGGGTACTTCCCTCCACCTGATGCTGTTCTGTGCCCCTTGATATAGCACACCCATCCAGTACCACCCAGCTATGTCTGTACCCAGCAACAAGAGGCCATAGTTCCTGTTCTCAATGGCCACCATACTGATATCTGACTTGTGAGGTCAGGGATACCATTCCCATTGAGGGGGACACCAAGACAAAGATGTCAAGGAACTACTCCTGGCCTTCTAGGAGCACACTCAGGATCCTGAGACAGGACCACAACTGGAGGCTGGCAGGGTCCTTGCTAGACAAGGGGCAGCTGCCAAGGCATGACTGCTAGCATCTGTCAACCCCTCAGGCTGACAGGAAGGGGGTGTTGGGAGCATGGGTCACAGAGGGGCAGGAGCACTGGTAGACGATCAGTTCACATGAGGGTCTCTAGCACTCTAGCAGGGATCATGGGTCAGTGTATGCAGAGTGGCCCACAAGCTGGGCTTCAGTCTGTCAGCCTTGCTAGGGCCCCAGGCAGTGCTGAAGAATCAGCCAAGACCTGAGCCTACTGCTCTAGCTGATCTGATTTAGTCCTGCTCTCACTTTCAAGAGCATGGGACTGGGGAGATAGGGAGGGCTAGCTTCTTAAGTTCCTAGTTGTGGCCAGAAGGAAAGTCCAGAGCCTGGTTCTGTGGCCTGCACAGGCTTAGTCCTGGTAGTCATAATCCCTGTTCATGGAGTTCTGACAAGGAGCCAGGACTTTGGCCAGCTCCATCTGCCCTGAACCCTCACAGAGGCCCTCTGATGCAGATTTCACTAAGCCCCACTTTAGAAGCTCTGCTAGAAGAGCCTGCCCAAGACTACACAGCTTGGAGGTAATGGAGTCAAGATGTGAGACTCAAGAACTGGAACTTGTGCTTCCCACACATAAGGCAGGCTGTGTGGAAGCTGGAGGCTGAGGGCAGCAAGCTGGCTGTGACCTTAAGAAAGCCTAGCTGAAGCCCCTGACCTGAGGTCTCGTCTGCCTTCAGACTGGAGTAGGATGACTGGGAAAAGGAGTCTTCCCACCCCCCGTCCTAGGGACTAGAACACAGGCCTCACTTTTGAAGCTATCTGGCCTGGTGACCTCTGGCTGGGCCAAGCCACCTTCAGGACACAAAACTTGCTCCTGGTCCCTTTCATGACCCCACCTTGTAACTGACACCTCCAGGGGAGGGGCAGTTGGCCACCCACTGAACACGCTAGGCTGACAGTCAAGAGCTAAGAGCCCAGCCCTGGGGCCCTGCATGGACTACCTGGGTTCCAATGCTACCTCCATCCCTTCCTAGCTCCGTGATCTTGAACAAGTTTCCTCACCTATGAAACAAAAGATAACAGTAATACCTACTTCAGAAATAGGAGATCCATATACCATGGGTTGCACCTGCTGTCCCAACAGAATAAACATTAACCCTTTTTAAGTCTCCCAAGTACCCAAGGTTGGACCACAAATTACATGACCACTGTACTAAAAGGCTGGTTTTGAGGATTAAGTGTGACCAGGAACAGTGCTCCATCTGGCACCTTCTACAGAAAGCTTCCACAAATGCCCATGACCACTGCACTCCTTGCTTCACTGGCTGCTCTGAGGACTAAGACTGCAGGTGAAGCAGCTGATCCAGGAGGGACAGCAGAGCCCAGCCCAGTTGTGCTAGTGAGGCAGAGCCACCACTGCCCTGCCCTGCCCAGGACTGGCCCCAGAGCAGTGGATGCTGGCCAAGTACACGAGGAACAGCCCTAGAGTACAGAATTCCTCAGCAAGGTCCCTCCTCTTTCCCCTGGGTAGGCTTCAAGACCTAACAAGGACGTTTGGGATTTCTCTTTTCTCAGCAGCCTACCCAGTCCAGCAAGCTATGGGCCCCAGCTTCTCTAAGGCCCCCAACCATTTCTCATTTACTAGCTCCCCTTCTTGCACTCCAGGGCCCTATTTCCCGACTTCTACCCACACTCTACCATCCAGAGAAGGCTAAACTCTTCTCCCACACAAAATGGAGATACCACCTCCACCCAAACCCTGGTCCCAGCCCTGGGATCACAGACACAGGCTGACTGAAAGATCCTGCCTCAGGTTTATTTGTACAAATAGCACAGGAGGACACCAGCCCCATGCAGCCAGCAGCCCAGGGATCACACCAGTCCTTCCATCCTCACATTAGCAGAAAGAAACCTCTACTCTGGAGCCTTCGTGGGGGCCTGGGCACCTTTGGGAGCTGGAGCCGGAGCCTGAGCCGCAGTCGCAGCCACAGCCTGGGCCTTGGTTTGAGCCTTGGCCTTGGCCTTTGGCCGGCAGAGCCTCAGACCCTTGGCGATGCGGGCACGAGCACGTTTCCCGAGCTTGGGATGAGCAATGTAGGTAAGTCGGTTGAGCTTGCGGCTGCCACCCTTTGGGATCTTGGGCTTGACTTCCTTAGGCTTTACGAGGGCCTTGATGGCCTCGGCACGTGCACTCATGGCCTTGGCATTGTTGGCCTGCATCTTCTTCAGGCCCTTCTTATTGTGCTTCTTGGCAAAGCGCATGTTCCTCAGGAACTTGGGGTCCACCTAGAAGGCAGGAAAGGTACAGGTGGCTATCACTGCAGCATGTGGGGTCCCAAGTGACTCCTGGTGCCCCTCTCCACAGCAGTACCCAGAAGACTATTGGGGTCCAGCCAAGACCTACTGGGGGCTTAGACAGCATCACGTCAACCTTAAACACTGCAAAATCCAACATTTACAAACTATCTGCAAAGAAACATGTACCACCACCCCAAAGGCCAACACTCTATCCTAATGCCACAGACCACATTTTCAGAGCTACATACCCAGAGCCCAGGAAAACTCAAATGCGAGTGCAGAAGGAGAGAACAAATGAAGGCTGCCCTCTCTGTCAGGGTTGCAGGGCTTCAGCTGTGTTCCTTCTGAAACCCCCTGAGGGCCACCCCACTCCCCCTTAAAGAAAGGGGTCAGTTAAATGCCAAGCCTGGCACAATAGATTCACACCAAAGGAGGCAGAATAAAAAACTATGATGGGGAAACTGAGGCTTAGAGATTTAATGATTCACTCCACAGATCAGGGACCAGGGGTACAAGAGAAGGGCAAACTAGGGAGAGGGCTCAGTTCTGCTCAGACCCCACAGCCTCAACCTTCTCAGCTAATCCTTAGAACTCCCTGGCACAAAAAGGAAAGGTAACCCCCAAACCCAGCACTGGATCAGATCAAGGTCATATGGCTGGTCTACATGGAGTGGAAGGCTCACAAGGTACCAGGACACACAGACAAGGCCATTCCTTCCCTTGAAGTGCTCTGGGTGAGCAAGGGAGATAGATGGTCAACCAAACTGCCCTCTACAGGCAGGTTACACCTGACCAGGGGATTACACCCCCAGCTGGGAAAAGCCAAATAAAACTTTATTCTGGGTCTGGCAGTTTGAAGTCCAGGCAAGACAAGGCAAGTTAATAACGGTGCTCAGGGAGATGCTGAAGCCAGAAAAAGCTACACAAAAGGCCCCAACTGTGCAACTGGAGCCAAAAGACACACTTCTATGTGATTCAGTACACACACTCACCCCCTTAAGAGATTCGTATCTTTGTGATCGAGGTTTCTTGATGCCGTTTCTGTGCCATTTTCGGGCTGTGGGGAAGAAAAGAAATTAGATGAAGAAAATATTTTCTCTAATAAGACCACCCAACATCACGCTAGCAAGCCTGTGAGAACCCTTACTTCCCAGAGTAGGTGTTCCTGAGATCCGAGAACCCCTATTCACTGAATGCAAAGCACCGTGGTTATCTCAAGTGGACTCCTGGCTTCTAAACCTATAAACCCAAAGGTAATCCTGGCTGAAAACGAAATCACCCCAGGCCCACAGTAGAAATGTGCCCCTTTGCCCTGCCCCAGTATTCCTAATCCTTGGTAGGGTCTGGGCGTTGAAATGGAGGCTGGGCCAGAGGAACTTACACTGGTTGTGCGTGGTGTGATTCTTGGACTTGGCCATGTCTGCACCTAGAGAACAAGGGGAGATTAGGGCCGGGCATACCTCTGCCGCCCTGATCTAGAAAGACTTGAGGCCAGAAGCCAGAATGAGGCTGTCGCACAAATGCCTTGCATCTCCGGCCTCCATCCGCCTCGTCTCACTGTGTACCAACCGACGCCAGTCCCCACCTCCCAAACTCTGGCTGGTGCCCCGATACCAACCGCCCCCGCCGCAAGGTTGCGCTCTACCCCAAATCCGCGTTCACCCCTTCCCATCCACTCCTTGAGAACCCAGGAGCACCACCCCTGCCCCGCGGCCTCCGCTCCCCACAGCCATGCAGCCGGTCTCCCAGTCCTCCCCGAGGCTTGCGCCCCGCCGCCGTCCGGGAGTCGCGGATGGCTTTGGATGCCGCGCGGCCAGCACTCACCCAAGCCCGGAGGTTCCGAAGCGGCTGAGACCGGAAAAGAAAGAGGAAGGCCGCGGTGCAGCACGGGAAATAGGGTCGTCGAGGCCGCAAGGTACTACTGGAAAAGCTTCCCCTAGTGCCGCGAAGAAAGGTTCCGAAGCCCGGGAGAGCATAAGCCAGACAGGAAGGCGGTGCTACGCGCCTGGCCCTGCCCCCTTCAGGTTTTACCCTTCCCTCTCCCTTCCATTCCTACTGGACTAGGCTCTTGGGGCCCAGGTCTCATTAAAGCTCCTGAAGGCGAAGGGATTCTTTCAGGGATGCATGTTAGGCAGGGAGTGACAGGAAATTTGTGTTCCTAAAAAGCACTCCCAGCTACTGCATGGAGAATGGACTGTAGAGGGCAGAGGAGAGGAGGGGAGTTATGAGGAGGCTGGTGCAGAACACCATGGAGAGTGATGGCGCCGGCGCCTGGATCTGAGCGGGCAGTGAGGATGGAGAGGAGTGGATAAGGCAAGAGAGTAAACTGAGCTTGGGATACAGAAGATGAGAGAGAGGAAGGAGGCCAGGGTAGCCCCTGTGTTTTTGGCTTGAACATCTGGGTGAATGGCGGTGCTGTTTACAGAAATGGAGAAGATTGGGGGGAGGGACAGGGGTTTTGTTGCTTTATTTTGAGGGGGCCAATGATCCAGGTTTTTCTTTTTAGGTGCATTAAACGTGATATGCCTATTGGACATTCAAAATGAGTAAGCGATGCCTCCTAACAGCTCCGTTGCCCTCTCCACTGCTTACCCCTCCGCTTCTTTCTCTGCACAGCAGTGGGGCCTGAGGGCACTTTTTAAGATACAAATCAGATCTTGTCATTTAAAGTCTGCAAGGACTTCCCCTTGCCTTGGAGATAAATTCTTTGCCTCCCCTATATCTGGCAACTCTCTCCTTATCATTCACTTCTCTCCAAACCCATGGACTTCTTTCTTTCCTGCCAAGCACAAATGCTTGTTCCTGCTTCGGGACCTTTGCACTTGCTCTCCCCTCCACCTGGACCACCTTCTCCCTGCTCTTTGGATGGTGTGCTTTCTTGGAGAGCAAGCACACATCCTAAAATACAGACCCTCTTCCCCATCTCCCCAGTTACTCTATGTCCTCTCATTCTGTTTGCTTCCTTCATAGAACTTTCCCAGACTCTAATTATGTTCTTTATTCACTTGTGTTTGTGTTCATTGGCACAAGCCCCATGAGTTCAGGACTGGTTTGTTGGCCTTCATTTTCCCATTGCCTGACACAGCACTTGATATAGAAGAGGGGCTTAATAAACACCTGCTGAGTGGACATTCCTTGACAAGGCAGGTTCATGGAGTGACAGAAGCATATTGCAGAGAATTGGGAGTGAGGGGAAAGGGGAATGTGGAGGCAGGACATGCAGATGACTCCTTACTGAAGCATTCCTGACGAGGGGAAGAGAAATCTGGCAGGTGTGAGTTAGGAGAATGAAGAGTAGGCTCAGATGCTGACAGGGTGACCTAGTGCCAACAAAGAAACAGGTGAGGCCAGAGAGGAAGGTGTCTCCTCAGGAGCAAAGTCGTTTATGGGTGCTGATGACAGGTGGAGGAGCTGGTGGACAGAGATGGGGCCTGCAGAAGGTAGGGGTGGCGTGATGCCTGCTGGCAAGTCAGGGCCTCAGCCCAAGGAGTGGGAGAATTGGGGCCAGATGTTGCGACGGAGGAGAAGGTTTGCCACACTCTTGAGAAAGAGAAGCAAGCAGGGTAGGGGCCAGCAGAGGAGGCTGTGATGACCTTAAAGGAACCAGCCTGCACCACTGTGTGGCCTTCCAGCTGGGCAGTAGCTCCCACAGCTCCTAAAAAGTGAGCAGTGACACCTGCTCAGGACTCAGTTTTGCCAGGCTATTATGACAGTGGCAGAACAAGCAGTGAGCAGAGAGCCATAGTCTGACAGGGGAGACAGATTCACAGACAGATGATGGCCATACAGTACCATTGGAGCCACTATAGAGATAGGCCCAGGATGAAATCCTGGCTGCCAGGCAAGGGGGGAGGCAGTGATAAGAGTGAGGAGCTTTGGGTGTGATCCGAGGGGACCTGTTCTAGGGCCAAAGGGGACCATGACCTGGTGCCACTGGCCTCCATGCTTTTCAAAGTGGGAAAGATGGTAGGGCCAGCCACACGTATAGGGATAATTTTCTTCCTTCCTTCTTTCCTTCCTTCCCTCCCTCCCTCCCCTTCCCTCCCTCAACTACCTACCTACTTACCTCTTTCTCTCTTGATAAATGGAGCTTTATTATACAAGCTCTTCTGTAACCTGATTATATTTGTTCAATCATAATTTATGGACGTCTTTCCCTGTTCATGAAAATCCTTTGTAATCCTATTTTATTTTACACTTTAAAAAATATTATTCTGAGAAGAGATCAATGAACATCATCAGATGTCAAAGGAGTCTATGACACAGAAAGGGTGAGGAACTTAACCCTTCCTCTGGCGTCGACACACTCCCACCCTCTGTGAGAGAGCAGCTCTTGCCCCATCAAAGTCCACATGGAGGCCTGGGTCCACTTGCCATCTTCTGTGGTGTGGCTTTGGGCAGAGCCACTAGCTGGACTCAGCAGAGCATCTATCAATGAGGCCCCTTGCAAGTGTCTTGGGCACAAGAAAGAGAGAGATGTGAGGCCTCGGTGACTAGACCAAACTTGGCCTGGGCAGGGCTGAAAGTGATCCGCCTGAGCCATGTGGCCTCTAGTGGCATTGTCTTGTCCAGGCCTCGTCCAGAGCCACAGCCCAATCCACAGCCCAAGTGGGATCCACTGGTGCCTCCTCAGTGAAGACACAGGGTCGGAGACATCTGGGGTTATTTTCACCATGCCTGGTATAGTCCTAGGTGCATGTGGGGACCTGATAAATGTTTGAGGAATTAAATGTACATGTTTCACAAATCCAGGCAGATGGCCGAATTGGGAGGCAAGAGGCCAGTCAGCCCAGAGGGATTTCACAGAGATCAGAGTCAGCTCTTCTGCTGGGTCCAGATCGCTGCCCTCTAAGCCTCCGTTCTGAGTGTAACCTGGGAATAAAAATAGTAATTGCCTTGCAGGGTTAAACTGGGTAATTTGAGTAAAGCACTGAACACTGTGCAGAGTACACATTAGGTGCTCAATCATTGTTGGTCCCATCCATGCCTTTTCCCCACAAGGCCTCCGGGGAGGGGGACAGGGCTTAGGGAAAGAATGTCAGTGGGAAGTGAATGGCAAAAATGAGGGCCAGGATGGAGGGAAGTGACAGTCCTCAGGGTGCTGGGTCCCCTCAGTCCTGAAGTTCCAGAGTCAGGGATCCCCAGTGTGCTCTGATAAGAGGGACTATGAGTGGGTTATTGGAACCAGGATGTTTTATCCGTAGGAGAGAAGACTGGGGGGCAGAGAAGAGGAGGCCCCTATGCACTGGGTTGGGTTTGGGATCTGCTTAGAAATCCCCAAGTGAGAGGTCACCTGGGCCTCAGAGGGCAGAGCTGTGACCAAGGGAGGCAAATACCAGCTCCATGGACGAGGATCATTTCTGCAATCAGAATTTCCTCTAAATCATGGGCTGCTCCCAGAAGTAGTGAGCTCCTTGATATGAGAGATGTGCAAGCAGCAGTTGAATTACTGGGTGTGGAGGTTGAAATATGGGATAGAGGGTTAGAAAATACAACTCTAAAGTTCATTTCCCTCCAACAGTCTGGGATTTGACACTCCTGGGAGAAGGAAATGCAGTGGGCAGCATGCAATGCCAGGCTGGGGCTCAGGATCTGTTGAGAAGAAAGAGGACAGTTCAGGCAGAGGTTTGGAGGTGCAGCCTATTCATCAGGTCATTGAGTATGCTTTCACAGCCCCAGGTCACTGATTTTCCCTCTGGGGAGCCCCTGGACAGGAGTGATGTGGTGTCCCCAGTCCGGAATGTGAGCTTGTCGTCCACACGGGGGCAGCGCGGGCCTGCGGATGGAGTGGTGCTGCTGCTGGTGGGCTGGAGCTCCCCTCCTGTGGGAAGCCCTCTGAGCCTCCCAGACCTCTCACATCCCCGCTTCTCACACCCATCCCACCCCCCCCACCTCCCCGACCTATGGATCAAGCCCCTGAACCATTCTCTCAGGTTCTGTGGGGTAGGTTGGGTCTCCACTGACTCCAAGCTCCTGGTAGTGGTGATAGGCAGAGGAGGGTGTCTTCTCCCAGACAGGGTTCAGGACAGAGAAAGCAAAACCTGTGGGTACCCTTGGGTACAGCCCTTGCTGGTCCACCTCAGAGTTACTGGAGGCCATGTCTGCTGGGGGTTAAAGGAACATGTTTTGACATCAAACAGACTTGAGTTCACATTCTGACTACCCCTCCCCAGCAGAGTGACTTCATCTCTCTGAGCCTCTGTCTCCTCATTTGTAACAGTGAGGGAAGAGCAGCAAGCAGTGCTGAGCAGGCAGGAAGCCTCCCGGAGTCTGGCTGTGCATTCACAAGACCACACAGCAGCCTTGGGAGGTGCTAGGATTCTCACCACCCTATTTCATAGGTGGGGAGACAAAGTCCCACAGAAAAATGGAGAGCTACTGTGGTCCAGATGCCCACCAGGACCCAGAAGAGCAGGGGATGGTGTGTGCCCAGTGAGGTCATGGAGAGAGCCCTGTGACACTGACCACCAGGTGACCTGGGAGAAGCCCCTGGCCTCTGTGACCAACAGATGCCCAGAGTGGGGCCTCCTCTGTGCTGGCCCCTGCCTCCACTCAGACACACTCATCCCACCTAGAACAGGCCTAGAAAGGAAGGGGTGTTGGTAGTGGTGGCCATGTGTCTGGGAGTAGGGCAGACTCCTGCCAGCTCAGGGCTGGGTTGGGCTCAGCTGGCCTCAGGCAAGCAGGGACTGGCAGGGTGGATGGGGAGAAGCTCAGCGGCACAGAGAACTGGCCTGCCAGGAAAGGAAGGGATGGAGTAGGTGGGTGCTGAGGGGGCTGGCCAGGGCAGGGCTGCACCCCCGAGAGGCTCCCCCATTCCCACCCCTGCCTCTGAGGTGGAAAATGCACAACAGGCTAGAGAGATTCCTTTTCATGAAGAGGATCTGGAAAGGAAGAGAGAAGCTGAGGGTTGGGAGGGAGCCCTTTCCTTTCCCTCCCCAGCAGCCTCCAGGGGAGCCAGCAATGCCATTGCCATGGCAACTACAGCCCCTCAAGCTCCCCTTTCTCCTTTAGCACTGTCCTGCCTGGATGCCCCTCTTGCCTGCACCTGCACCACCTGCCATGCCAGCCCAGGCTAAGCAGAGGCTAGGGGAGGGGGAGGACTACTCGCTCACCAACAGCCCGGCTTAATGCCAGGCTGGGTCCCAGGACCACCCCTGCCTCAGGATCACATGGAATGTTCTTTAAGGAGGAAAAGGCAGGATGAAGTGCCTTTGCAAGAATTCTTTTGAATGAACAAGGGGGCTGTCACCTCCCAAAGAGTTTAAGCTGTAACCCTGGCAGTCCCCACTCCCTCCAGAAGACAGAGGCTGGCACCCAGAGCCCCAGGCTGAGTTGAGAAAACCAGCACTAGGGCAGGGGCCTTGAAGATCATCTAGTCCCTTCTCCAAGCCTGTGGGTGGGGAAACAGGTCTGCAGAGAAGGGACTTGCCCAAGGACACATAGGGAGTATGTGGCAAAGTCAGGGAGGGAACCAGGGAGGTCAGGGCCAAGTTTGGGGGGAGGGGGGGAGGTCCTTACTGTTGGGCTGAAGGACAGGCAATGAGGGCCACAGGAGGGGAACTGGAAAGGCTCTTGGCCTGCCCTGGCCTGCTTCCCCTATAGTGCTTCAGGAACCCCCTCCTAGACCCCATGCATCACAGACTGAGTGAGGGAGAAAGAGGCCCAGCCCTGTTTAGGGAGGCACAAGGGACACCAGAAAGAGCAGAAAGGAGCTGGGGATCTGAAGAGGAGCACAGTCAGGAGAACTGGGGACCCTGAAGGTCCCATCAAGTGCCCTCTGAGCAAGAAGGTCTTGTGGCCATAGGCAACAGGCTTTGGCCCAAGCGCCGCCCTTTTCCAGCTGTGTGTCACTGGGCAAATCAGTGAACTTCCCCTGGGCTGTCCCTCACTCTCCCTCCCTCTCTTGTAAAATGGGGTCAGCCATACAGGCTGGAGGAGATTCTTGTGATGCAGCAAACAGAAAGGGTGACCCCTGGCTCCACCCCAGAGATCTGTGGACGGGCCCAGTGAGGCCCTGAGCTCTAAACCCCTTATGTTTGCTGGGCCAGGGCTACTGCCATGATCACCTAGTGTGCAGAGCCTGGGGCTGGAAAAGGAGGAAGCTGTGGGCTCAGCACCCTAAGATGCAGAACAGAGAGGGGTCTATCCAAGCCAGCAGCCTCTGGGGGTTGGAAGAGGGACCTGGAAACCTTCCTGGGAGAGGAGGCATGCTGCTGGGGCTCAAAGTCAGGCCCTGGAAGATCAGGCAGAGGTGGGGATGGGGTGAGGAAGACACAGTGGGCTGGTGGGGCAAAAAGCTGGCATTCACTCCCCATGGCTCTCTGGCACTGGATCCCAGCTGATCGGGGCCTCCCTGTGCTATCACTGCACTCCCCAAGCCCAAGAGGCCTGGCCCGCAGTGGGTGTCCTCACCTTTCCAGCGCACAGCCCCAAGTCCAGAGGTCAGGTGGGAAAGGGGCCTCCTGCTGGGGCCTGGAGCCAGGAGCTTTGCATCAGTTATCACTGGTCCTCACTGCACCCTCAGAGTGGCCTCTGTTGTTAATCTCATGTTGCAGGTGAGGACACTGAGGCTCAGAAAGGTGAAGTGGCTTGCTCAGGGTCACCCAGCTTCTCCTCCTCTGTCAAAGCCACTCCTGGAAGCTCTTCTGGGTTTGAACACTGCCTGAGACTGTCACATTGATGACAGCTTGGGGAAAGGAGGGCCACGCCTTACCTGAGGAACAACCCTCTGGTAAATTGTGCTCTGGCATCCACGGTAGGTGGCGGGGGGGGGGGGCATCTTATACCCCCAGTACAACATTAGTCAGTCCTTCCTTTCTGTGTCTGCTCCACTCTCGTTCCTTAGTTGGTTGTCACGTTCTCAGACACTCACGGTCCATCCACTGGTGAAGGTTGAAGAGCAGGACCCAGATCCTACCTTGACACTTAGCAGCCAGGTGACCTTGAGCAAATACTCAACCCCCCTGTGGCTCGGCGTCCTCTCCTGTAAGATGAGGATGAGGGCAGTCCCTACTTGGCAGGTTGTGGTCAGGCTCCAGGGACCCGTTCAGGCCAAGCACTTACGGGGGCCTGGCCCACGGTCTCTGTCTCACTCGGCAGCCCTCCTGAGACAAGGCCTGAACCAGCCAGAAGGCCAGGCAACCATGTGGGAATCCTTCCCTGCCCCTCAAATCTCCCCTGGAAACATGGAGGCTGCCTACCAAGGCACCCTGCCAAGAGTGGGATGGAAGGGTGGGGATGGCCCAGGGATGCCCTCCTCACTGTGGGCAGGATGGCGGAACAGAGCCAGGAGAGGACTGGCTGAGGAGCAGCTACTGAGTGGTGGCAGTGACAGGCATGTGGAGACCCCCACAACTCCTAACAACCTGGCCCCAATGCCCTAGATCCAGTGGGGAAGAGGCCCATGGTCCTGGCTCAGCCTGTCTCAGTGCCGCTGCCCACCTGGCATGGGGCCCTGGCAGCACTGGTTTTAATCGATCCTTTTCCGCAAGCAGCTCCTAGAGGCACGGGGGCGGCTTCCCCTTGACTAGCCTCTCCTGGAGGATGCAGCTTGGCTAAAAATAACTTGAATTACTGTGCTCCCATCCTGGTGGGGAGGAGGGGCCTGGGTGCTGTGGGGGCGGGAGCCTGGAGGGAATGTTGCTGCAGAGCTGAGCAGGGTTTCCTGAGAGGAGATGGAGAAAAGTGAATGTGGGCAGGTGGGGAGGAGTGCAGGACATTGAAGGGAACGGGGCCCTTTCTCCCCCACTTCTCTCCAGGCCTGCTCCTGGAGGACAGTGCTGGAGCAGAGCTGGGGGTGGAGGCTGGCCCTGACCCCCAGATGGCATCATGGAGGGGGCCCAGCTGGCTGAGGTGGTGGCAGGGGGCTCCTTCCAGCACAAAGTCTGTGTTTGGGGGAGACCCCCCCACATACACTCAGGGCAGGAGCCCCCTCCACACCTTCCCACTGGCACTGCTGATTGCAAGCCGTATTGGGCAGGGGGTCAGATCTGGCCTCCTGTTCCCCATCTCTCCCTTCCCTGCTCTCTGACACTGAGTCCCAACTCCTCATCTGAAAACTGAGTGCAACTGCAGAATTAAACACTTGACTCCTGGGCATCCTGAGGCCACCTCTTCAGCCGCACCTTTTCCATCTGTCTGGAGAGGCAGCATCAGGCTCTCTGTCACCCCCTTGGTACAGGTCTGAGAGAGCCCATCTTGAGCAGGGTGGGGACTGTGTCAAGGTCCGGGAGGCCCTATGCCAGGTAGGATCTGGGGTCTTCAGCATGAAGGGGGCTGGTCAGGGAGAATGGGGGCTCCAGGTGCTCATGGGAGGGTGGAAGGTAACTGCTGGGCCCAGGCAGGAGGCCAGGGTTAGGTTGCACAGTAGGTTGCTGGCCCTGGTCTAGGGATGGTGACCTCACTGGTACTGCCCTCTCTATCATCCCCAGCTTCATACCCCAGGGCCACGACAGAGCATGAAAGGGAGCACAAGAAGCTCAAGGGCAGGTCCAGGGTCATATGGCAGAGAGGGGACAGCATAGTCCTCCCTTGCACACACACAGACCCTGCAGAGACAGTGGGAGATGTACTGGTGGGGGACCAATCAACCCTGCGGCAGGGAATGGGCTGGGACTACGGGTCCCTGGGTAGGAGTCCTCCATGCTCTGTGCCTCAGTTTCCTCATCTGTAGAAGGGGGTGGGTTGGATGCCCTGGAAAGGCCCTGACGGCTTTGGGGCTAGATGGAGAGTAGAAGAAGCCGAAGCAAGAGTAGGGAAAACAGCAAGGGTGACAATATCAGCTCCCCCTTGCCCGCCACTGAGCGCTCAAGGGGCTCTCTGTAATGTCCTGTGAGGGGGTCCTTGGGTTACCCCCACTTTACACAAGAGGAAACTGAGGCTCAGAAAGGAGAAGTGACTCACCCAAGGTCATACAGCTTGTACATGATGGACTGGACCTTTGAACTCAGGACTATGCAAATGCAGAGTCTGATTTTCCATTTCATCCTATTCTGAACATAGGGCCTGGGGGACCAGATATACTTATTAGGGTGACTCAAGGTAGGGTGCACGGGTATAGATCCAGATGTGAGAAGTATGGTGTCGCTGCAGCTGGGCCCCTACCCAGACCTCCCCTCCCCCCAGGGTTGCTCAGGTCACAGGGAGCCTCATTCTGGGGCACCAATGTGCCTGGAGAGTGCCTGTGTGTGCAGGGAGTGGGGGAGAAGAGGGAGTGTGAATTCTCCCAGGATGGGAGCAAGACAAGTGATAACAATAATGATAATAAAATCCCCCCCACCCCCGGAATGTTTTTAGTAGCACTGTTCCTAAGGAGAAACTAAGAACAACACAATATCAGTGACAGGAGAATTGAGAAATCAACCACAGTTCCCACAGCAACGTGGGTGAATCCGAAACTATAACGTGGAGTGAAGAAAACAAATTACAGGAGGTCACATTCCATCCAAAGCCATTTTTATAAACCCACCACCAAAGTAAAACTAAACAATATTGTTTTGGTGTTCATATGTATATGACAGAACTATTTACAAAAGGCCAAGAAGTGATAAACCATGATTCTTGATACACTGGGGCAGGGGAGGGGGCAGGAGTTGGGTAGGGGTGGCACACATGGGGAGGTTTCACCAATGAACATCTATCGCCAGCCCATGGGGTGCCAGGTGCTGTTCATGCTGCTGGAGGGGATGTAGGCATAAGAAGACAGACATGAATCCCAGGCCTCATGGAGCTACGGTCTTGCAAGGCAAATTTTGTTCCTGTTCTTGTATGGTAGGTCACCAGTGTCCAGTTTATTATTATGCATTGTTACTTACGGATATTATTTTATATTAATCAAATATTATAGTTAACTGTTAAATAAGGAATAAACACAAAGTTAATTGACCTCCTCCTCAAGAAGAAATCCCACCCAAGTGGGTGAGCTCTGGAGGCTGAGCTCCTCTCCCTGGCTCCTCTCATTGATATTCCATCACATTCATCCAGAAGTCCTAACCCCTGGACCCATATTCCCCATCCAATCTCCAATCCCAGCTGAATGTCCCACAAGGTCATTCTCTCACTCATCATCAGGTAAGGGTCAAATTTGACTGTAGTGCCAGGTGGGTAGGTGGGGCAGGGTACCTGACCTCGGGGAGAGTCAGAGCTGGTTGGGGAGATAAAATGCAATGAAGAGAAGTGCAAAGCCTGGGAAAGATCCATCCCCTGGCCCAGGGCTCTTGCACTACATTAATAGAGGTAGAGGGTGCAGAAGACGAGTGGTAACAGGTCTGCTCTGTCTCAAGCTCTTCATCTCCACTTGGGGGGCTCAGTCTGCCATCCATCCATCCATCCATCTATCCATCCACCCACCCATCCACCCATTCAACCATCTGTCTGTCCATCTGTCCATCCGTCCATCCATCCATCCAATCATCCATCCATCCACCCAACCCTCCATCCATCCATCCATCCATCCATCCATCCATCCATACATACATACATACATACACACACCCGTCCATCCATACATCCATCCATCTATCCATACCTCTATACATCCATCCAACCAACCATCTATCTATTGTAGGCAGAATAATGACCCCCAAAAGATGTCTGTATTCTAATACATTATTAGACATGTATTATTCTAATACATTATTAGTGAATACATTATTTAACATGGCAAAGGAGAATTAAGGTTACAGATGGAATTAAGGTTGCTTATCAGCTGACTTTAAAATAGGGAGATTATCCTGGATTATCTCGGTGGACCCAATGTAATCACAAAGATCCTTAAAATTGGAAGAGGGAATCAGAAGAGAGAACATGATGGCAGCATGAGAAGGACTCATATTGTCATTGCTGGCTCTGAAGATAAAGGAATGTGACCACAAGACAAGGAAAGTAGGCAGCCTCTAGAAGCTGGAAAGGTGAGGAAGTGGAGTGTCCCCTAGTGCCTTCAGTAGGAACACAGCCTGGTCAACACCTTGATTTTAGTTTAGTGAGTCCCATTTCAGATTTCTGACCTCCAGAACTGTAAGATAATAGACTTGTGTTCATTTAAGCCACTAAGTTTGTGGCAATTTGTTACAGCAGCAATAGGAAACTAACACACCATCTAACCATCCAATCCATCATGCAACCATCTATCCAACCATCCACCCAACCATCTACCCATCCATTTATCCATCTGTCCATACATCCAACTAACCATCCATCCATTTAACAAATATTCATTGAGTGTCTCCTTTGTATCAGCTGCCAAACTGTGAATGAGACAGTTGCCACCTTCCTGGAGCTCCCCATTCACCCTGAGACAGACACAGCGTTTCAATCCAGGGCCCTTAGTGCTACCATGGTGGAATATGAGGCATTTGGGAAGGATTATGGGAGGACTCATGGCTTGATGACTCTTTGTAGCAGGGACAGGACAGGGAGCAGTGCAAGACAATTGTGAGTATACAGGGTTGCGGGCACATATGTGTGTATGTGTGTCAGAGCACTCTAACTCTCTGGGGAGCAGTTGGCAGGAGGCTGGAGACCTCACATCCCTATAGTAATCACCACACAGCAAATTAATGTGTTTGGCAGGAAATACCTGGGTAGCCGTGGCAATTAGTGTTGCGGAGCACAGGGCAGTTGCGCCAGTGATTGTCAGCAAGCCCAGAAAGTGGAAAGGGGTGGAGAGGAGGGGGCTTCAGCCACTCTGCCCCCCAGACTATGCTTCAGCATCTGACCTCTAGCCACACAAGTCTCAGGGTCCAGCACTCACAGTAAAGAAGCTCACAAAGCCTTCCTGGCCACTTCTCCATGGCTTCCACTTCAGCCTCATGGGATAGATAGGGAAACTGAGGCTCTGGGGAGGGCTGTCTAGGGCACACGTCTGGAAGGGGCACCCCTGGGCCCCAACCCAGGTTTGTCTCCAGATATGCCCTGCAGAGTGAGTGCAGCCCCATTTCCCTGGCTTGAAGGTGGCTTCCCACAAGGCTCAGAATGGGGTGCAGGAGAAGCAGCACTGCTCAGGGAGTCAGAAGACCTGGGTTCGAGGCTGAGGTGAAGGTGGCAAGTCCAGATAAAGCTCACACCTAGAGTCTCCAGGTGTGGACTCTTAAGCCAGGGCTCCATCTATGACCAGACCTGTGACCTGTGAGCTCCCTGAGGGCCATCTCAATGTTCCCTGTCTCCCCAGGCAGTAGGACACAGCACAGCACCTGCTGGATGAACACAGTACTCCTTGAAACCCCAGCTCTGCTGCTTAATACTCTGGTGCCTCGGGGAGGTGACTGGCTCGCCAAGGCTCGGTTACTGCATCTGTAAGGTGGGATGATTGCACAAGTTCCCGGGAGGACTCAGCTGGTGTGTAAACACCCAGCCCAGCACTACACCATCCATGCTGCTGTTGTCACAATTGTACACAATTTTCTGCTCCCCCAGCCCCCTACCCTGCCACCTCTCCACCCACCTCTCCTCAGATCCCCAACCCACCTTTTCTGCCACAGCCGGGAGACTTTCCAGCCTTCTATGCCACAGTCAGCTTCATTCCTGCCTTCCTGACTCTGCTCACAAAGGTTCCTTCCAGGAATGCCCTTCCTCTGTCTCCTGCGGGTCCAAGTCCCCTTTGCCTTCTGCAGGGGCTCCTTCCCTGCCTCTTCCTCTCCTGGCTGTCGCTGACCTCCCACTCCTCCCCCCTTACTCTGACCCTGAGTCACACATAGACACACACACACAACTGCTCCATGTCCCTCCCCACCCCTCTACCCTGCTTCCCTCGCTGCCACCACAACCAGCCTTTGCTTGAATCACAAGTCTGTGAGGCCCCAGGTCTCATGGAGTCTTTTCGCTGCATTCCTGGATGGCGTGCTGCCTCGGAGGTGCCATTCAGAAGCCCAAAGTCTGGAACTTCTGGCACATTTCAGTGATGCCCAAGGAGAGAAAGACAGAACATTAGAAATCAGGGTTGCCTCTGACTTTCTGGGCTGTGGGGCCTGTTTCACAGATGGGGAGACAGAAGGGTTTGAGAGCAGCTACTCACAGTTGACCTCCAATGACTCATATTTTGTCTCATTTTATTCCCACAGCAACTTGAAAGGTAGGCTGTCTTTCTATCCCCATTTCATTGATAAGGAAACTGAGGATCTGAGAGGCGGCGCTCACATAGCTAATAGAGGAGAGTCACTTAAAAAACACCCAATGACCCTCTACTTTACAAAGTAGTAACAGCAGGAACATCTGGATGATTTGTGTCTACAGAGGAATACTTGGACATTCTGAACCTCTCAGGCTGTCTGCCTTCAGGTCTTTCTGAGGGTCTCCCCATGGGCCCTGTTCTCACCTCATAGCTGCCCTGTGAGGCAGGCCCCCCAGAGTCCTGTTCCACTTTGCTGGAAACACTCAGCGTCAGAGGCTATTTGGGATTCTGGTCTCACTACCCTCCTCCACTTTCTTCTCAAGGATGGTTTTGGGGAAGGAGTGGCCTGGAGGCAGGGCCTCCAGAGGGCCGATCTGAAGTTAGGCTGGAGGGCGAGTTTGGCATGACTTTTGGCAGCCAGGGAAATGAGCTTCCAAATGCTGGGTCCAGCCTCCCAGTGCTGTCCCATCTCCTTCCTGCCTCCCTCCTATCCTGCTGCCGTGGCTCTACCCCTGGCTGGACCAGGATCTCCACTGGGAGACCAGGGTGGATGCCTCTCTGAGGCCCACTCCAGCCAGCTGGCTGGGTGACCTCAGCTCAGCATCTTGACATCTCTGGACTAGGAGTGTCCTTCTGAGCAGAGGGCAACTTTGGGCCTCCAAGCCCCCCAGGGAAATGAGGGAAGAGACTTTCAATCCCAGCACAGAAACCAGGAAAGGAACTAGGTCAGGGAGGGGGAGGCCAGGGTACTTCCTGCAAGCTGGCTTAGTGCTGCCAAGGACATTCATGAGAGGAGGCCCCACACCCCCAGATCAGACTTTCTCCTTCAGGCCCTGCCTGCGGAGGCGGCAGCTCCCAGCATATTCAGGCAGAGGGACAGTGTGTCTATCTCACCCAACCCTGCTAAGCCTCATTCTAGACTCCATGTGTCCATTCAGCTCCCCTGCTCATCCTTCCTTGGGCAGGGCCGGTCTAGCTGTTTCCACCCCCCACCTGGTTCCTGGTAGGTGCTTGCTGAGGGGGTACCCTGCCTCTCTGTCCCTTTTTTTAGCAGAGGAGCATCCATCTCCAGGCCTTCACATGTGCTGTTCCCTCTGCCTGGAACAGTGCACCTCCCACCTGGCTCAGCCTAAAGGTCATTGCCTCTGGGAGGCCTTTCAGGACCAGCTCAGCCAGGCCAGGCCTCTCTCTCTGCACCTCCCCCAATACCACAGGCTGTACCCTGTGCTTTGTCCAGGTCCATCTCCCCTTCTGCGTGGGGGGACTCCCCAAGGGCAGGCCTAGGCCTCCCAGCATCCCCTGGGCTGGGCCAGGGCCCCTGGGAGAGCCCTCTGCTTCCTCTTCTTTGCCATTCCTACTCCTGAAGACAGTTTGGCGTTTTTTCCCTGGAGGATCCAGGCAGAAGGGGGAAGTCAGCCACTCCATCACCCTCCACACCTCTTGGGCCCCCTTTTCTGGGTCTCTGCCCCTCCTCCAGCAGCCCACCCATCTTCCCTGAAGACCGCCAGGCATCCATTTCTTCTCTTCCGGAGCGGCCCTCCGCAGGAGGGATAGTGCGTGGGAGGGGTCCAGCGCTGGGGAAGGGGAGCTCAGGAGGGTCCCTGAGAGATTTCTTCCCCACAGATTTCTGTGTCCGCAGCTTGTGATGGATGTAGGGTGAGGGATGGGGGAGATGGCAGCGGCTAGTCCTCGGTCCAAATCCAGGTCACTGCCGGCCTGCTCAGCAGCCATCAGCAATTAGGGGCCAGCAGGACATGGGCAGGTGAGTGGTAGGAGGCCTAATTGTCTGATTTTTCAGGTAATTAATGGGAGGCTGTCTGGCCTGTCCCCATGGGGCCCAGCATCCATGACCCCATCCCCTGGGCAGCCCCAGCCGCCTAATGAGGCCAATTACTGAGTAGCGCTGGGGCCCTCATTAGCCACTTGGAAAGGTTGTGTGGGAATAGCACTGAGGGTGGGGCTCAGCCAGCCATGGTGGAAGCTGGGCCGTCCCCCAGAGAGTGGGGTGCAGGAGGTGCTGGCTGTAGGTCTCTGCTGCTGCCCACTGAGGGATAGCCTGCCCCAGATCTGGGACCTCCTTTCTTGTCTCTCCTCTCAGGACAGCAGCTTTAGGTTAAATCCTCCCCTTGTCATTTCCCAGCTATGTGGCCTTGGACATGTCACTTCCCCTGTCTGACTCTCTGTTTCCTGAATCAGAGGTGAGGGACATCAAACACCTGGTGCACAGTAGGTTCCCAGCACAAGGGTGTTCACCTTTTCCGACAGTGCCGACTCCTTTACTTCACTCATGAGGAAAAGGAGGCTCAGAGGGGGTAGGGTTTGAGGTCACCAATGTGTCTGGAGTCCACTCTGCAGGGCCTCTGGAGGCACAGGGCAGCAGGGATGGCCCCCTGGGATTCACCCCAAGGGACCTCAGCAGCTGGGTGAGGAGTCCTGGGAGGGGTCAGTAGAGAAGGTGTGGCAGGCGAGGGATGGATCTAGGAGCAGCTGGACCTTCCAGGCACCTGAGCCGAGTAGAGGTGAGGGAGGAAGTGGGAAATCTCCAGGAAATGTGGGACTTTGGAGATCGTGGTTGAGCTGGAGGGCTCCCCCTCCTGGATGCTCCAGGACACGCAGGGAAAAGCCAGCCTTCACGTGTCAGTGCCCCAGCCCGCTGTCCGAGGCAGGAATCCATCCTTTCTTAGTTGGTCCACACATTCTTGGCACAGAAGAGCACTGTGCCTTCAGGTGTTGAGTTTTTTTGGCTTCTTTGGCTCCTGTTTTAAGAATTTTGTGACCTAATTCCATGCTGACAAATTCCATGCCATTCTGGCTCCTGTAGTCATCAGCTAATGCTACTTTTGGTCCTACTGCCAGCCTAGAATCTAGGTCAAGGATTCCAAACTGTGTCCCTCAGGAGCCCTCAGGTGGGAGTGAAAGGGGAAGGCTACTGACCCTCTATCCAGAGCGGCTGGACTTTGATCTCTGATCAAATATTAGTAACTGCTCCTTCATGAGCTCTTGCCGTGTGCCAGGCAGACACAGGGACTCTGCCTCCATGATTACATTTTGTCCTCATAAAACCTCAGGAGGAGGGTAGCATCACATTCCCATTTTACAGATGAGGATGCTGAGACTATTGGAAGCTGAGGCTGAGCAGCATAACCCAAGTGTCACAGCTGGTGGGAGGGAAAGCAGGGACTTGGACCCAGTTTCCACTCTGAGCCACCAGGAATAAGGGTTCCACAGCTAGCAAGGTGCAGGAGTTGGGAAGGAGTGTCACATTTATCATAATTTGTTTCCTCCAGGTTGGCGCACCTGCCTCTCTGCCCCAGGGGAGGGTGGTCCCAGTCCCAGGTTACCCAGGGCCCCTGCACCCCACCACATAGTGTCTGTGTGCATGGGGGTCCATCTGCCTATGTTTCCCTTCCCTCTGCTGTGGGCTCTGCTTCCCCCGTGGTCCAAACCAACAAGATCCAGCCCAGAAATAGCATATGTTTCCAGCCTCTGCTGGTCCAAGTCATAAATCGCCTGGTGTGATGTGCTCCTTGTGTCAGCTTGCTTCAAAACTCAGGGTGGTGGTGGCTAAATGAGTGTGAGGAGCTCACAGGCCTCCTCCAGGCTGAGAAACTGAGAGCTGGGAGCCGGGGTGAGCCCAGGACAGAGGCTCAGGAAGGGAAGTGGGGACCAGTCCTCCCTAGGCCTGGGGCTGGCTTGGGGGCTCAGCCTGGGGTGGGAGTCAGGGGTTCGTGGCCCAGATTCAACGTGGGCCTAAGGACTGAGACTTAAACTGGAGCTGAGGTCGGAGATCAGAGTGTTGGGCTTCAATCACAGGTCCAGACTTGGCTTGGAGTCAGGGGTCAGAGGGCAGGGGTCACTGCTCAGAACTTGATGAGGATCGAGTGCCAAACTCAGTCTGGGGGCAAGGTCAGGACTCAGGCTGAGGTAGGTCAGAGCTCCGAGATCAGAATCAGCCTGGTGCTGAAAGCCACAGCTGACTGAGTAGCAGGTCCCCAAAGACCTAGAAGCTTTCTATTTCCTGGAAATGACCTGGGGCAGGACCAGTGACAGGATGCCTACGATAAGCAAGACGTAGGTATTGAACATGACTATGAAAAGCACTGGGAGCAGATCTTGTGTCCAAAGCCACTAGAGCAGGGCTGGGGGGCCTGGACTCCAGCCCCAGCTTCCTGCTCTGGAAACGAGAGCCTCGGTTGCTCATCTCTGAAGCGTGGATGATCGTGGCACCCGCCTGCATGTTGATCACGCTCCCTCAGTGTTGCCTATTTCTACCCTCGAGACTGTGAGCTCCGGAGTTGGGGTAGATGAGCTAACACAGTGAGGATGAGAGGTCGAGGCAGGTGTACGAGATGCTTGGTGTGGATTCGTGTTCCTTCCCAGCCTCTGTGGCATAGGGTGGGGGGTCCTCTGGGGCAGAACTGCACCAAGGCTCTGGTGCCCAGTTACCACCCAGGGCCCTGTCACTTCCCAAGCTGCTGAGAGGTGGCCCCACAGCCTGTTCAGGCCTCAGCTGTCCCACCTGGGCAGTGTGCAGGCAGCACTGACCCAGGCACATTTTCCAGGCCTCCATTCTGCCAGCTGGGTTTTCCCGCCTCTTCTCTGTTCTGAGCCCAGCGTGGACAGATATTTGGAGACAAGCCCACACAGCAGCCAGCGGGGGGAGCTAGGGGTGGAGTAGGCAAGCAGGAATGATAGGCCAGCAGGCAGAGGAGAAGGGTGCCAAGGAGGAAGCCTTATCACAGGCCTCTCTATTCTCGTCTCCCACGGGGCCTGGTCACAGCCAGCTTCAGGCTGTTCACCCACCACTAGGGCCCTGACCCAGAGGTCTCTCCCGCCCCAGGGGACCTCAGGGAGATTCAACCAAGGGGGAAATCAGGCGTGTGTGAGGGGGTAGGGGCTAGAGGGAGATGAGAGAACCCCTGGGGGACAGGAATGGTGGAAAGCAGCAGAGGACGTGCAGACAACGAGAGGGCTGCCTGCCTGCCAGGGTGCGAGGCCTCCTGGTTTGGCTGTGGATGTCCCGCTCACCTCCTCCAGCAGAGCTATTAATACCCAGCTACAACCCACGCACCCTTGCTGGGAGGACGCCGAGTTCCTCGGGGGCTAAAAACGGTCTGAGAAGGGGGTGGGTCAGGCCTTCTCCCTCTCTTCTTGTTGGAGGAGCTGGAGCCAAAGGCCAGGCTGGCCTGAAAGGGGGCTGGAGCCAGGGGGGTGGTGCAGAGGGTGACTGAGGCCGGGGCGTGGCCTGAGGATTCCAGGTCGGACCAGGAAGGCGTTCGGCCAGTCCAATCCCTGTTGCTCAGAGACTTGAGTGGGGGGGTTGCCAGTGATCCCACCCAGGAAGAGGCCACCACTTAGCTCTTCTGGCTCTTTGCTTCCACCCAGGCCTTCTCCTTCTCCTCAGACTTCAGCTTGGTCTGCCGCAGGCTGCAATGGGGATGGAGGCTGGAGTCTGAGGGCTGCCGGTCTCCTCCTCTTGGGAGGGGCCCAGAGGGGAGGAGGCTCCAAGGGAGAAGTTTGGAGCCTCTGGTGGGAGCTGGGCCACCTAAAGCATAACCATTCTTGTTTCAGCTTCATGTATGAAATCTTGATTATTCACAGAATTCTCTGAGGAGGGAATTATTGGCAGCCCCATTTTATAGAGGAAGCAACTGAGGCCCAGTCATCTCCCCAGAGCCTGAGCTGGATAGACCCGGTGTGTCAAACCCCAAACACTACCCTGTGTTGCCTTGTGTTACGTCTTTACAAAAAGAGGTTTCTTGGCTTGTTTTGGGGATCCATGAAACAAGAGTTTCTATCCAAATGCCCCAGGCCCGCTGGGGTGGGTGGACCAAGAATGAGGAGCCTGCACAGGCCCCTTTCACCTGCATTGGTGAAATCCCCTCCCCGCAATCAGCAGCCACCTCTTCCCCAGTTCCTGGGGCTCAAGGGCACATTCTGGGTGGTCTTCTGGGCTCAAAGCCACCCAAGGCCACCTGCTCCCTACTATATCCCCATCCCTTCCCATGACAGATGCTCCAAGATCCAGACACAGACCCCAGAAGAGTGCAGACTTGGCCGGGAGAGTCCAGACCAGAAAGTGGCTGAGAGGTGTCAGTGCCAGAGGCCCCCTGCACCGGAAATTCAGACAGCTGCCTGGCTCACAGGTCCTGGGCACCGGGCCCTGACCCAGGGCGGGTGGCGGCCGTGTCAGGTGTCCAGAGGAGTTGGGGGTGGTGATGGCTGGAACCAGGGGCAGTCTGTCTGTGGTTAGTAAGGCTGTCGACACCTCTGGGCTGCCAAGGCAGAGCGGGGCCAGGGGAGGGGTCATGCTCTGGCCTAAAGGGTCTGAGAGGGGAGGCAGGCCCTGTCCTGAGCGTCTGGGGAAGGAAGCACAGTCCTGTCCTAGGCTGAGAGAGACCTGGCCCTGCCTAAGAGAAATCTGAGGAGGGGGACAGACCCCTAGCCTTGGGGGCTGGCAGAGGGGTATATTTCCTAATGGCTGGTGGGGAATGGGGTGGGGGTGTTGTCCCAGCCTGACAATAGGGAAGGCTGCCCCATCTCCTGTGCTTGGGGGAAGCTCTGGACCCGCCTCCCCTTGTTCACTCAGCAGGGAAGCAGGTGGCTCTGCAGAACAAGGCAGGAGCCCTCCAGCCTCAGGCTGACCACACAGACAGCCCCAGGGCTTCCCTTCTCATCCAGGAAAGAAGTCCTAGCCCTGCCGGATTCCCCAGCCCCTGGGGAGGGTCCTTGCCTCTGTGCTGGTGAAGGGGGCGGGGGACAGGCCAGCCTCAGAGAACCAATTCCAGGGGAGCCTCTCCCAGGATGGGCCCCACCTGCTCACTCGCCCCATGCACCCTCAGCTCTCCTAATGCTCACCCCCTCTGGGGCCCCCTCCCCAGGCAGTCTTCCTAGATTGGTAGAGATGAGGAGGCACCACGTTCCTGACTCCTTCCCTAGGCCTGGAGTGCCCAGGCCCTCCCTGTCTCCTTGGAGCCCCCAGCAGCAGAGCCTGACCTTATGAAGGTTTTAGGCCTCCATCTCTCTTCTCCCACTTTCCTCTCAACACTCGCTCCCTCCTGGCTCTCTTCTAGACTCCTGGCCCTCTGGTTCGCTGGCCGAACCAGCCCCTCCACCACACTAGGTCTGGGGTCCTCTCCCGTCTCAGCTCCTCTGCTACTCAGTCTGGGGCTCCAGCTGCCCCCTCGTCACTCAGACCCCTACCTGTGTCTCTGTCTCCTCCTCTGGGTTTATCTTTGTCCTTTGATCTCTGACTCAGTCCTTACTCTGTCTCTCTGTTTTAGTCTCCATCTCTGCCCATCTCTATCTCTGTCTGGCTCTCTCTGGTCCAGTCTCAGATATCTCAGCCTTTCTGCCACTACTACTCTGGGACCCTGTTCTGGCAGTGTTTCCTCTCCCCACCTGGCCGGGATGCCTGCTCAGACATCTGCTCTGATGTCTGCTTGCTGGGCCCCGTGAAGAGCTCAAACAACACTTGTGGTCTCAACTCTGGCCTGGTTCCAGGGCAACTGCTGTGATTCTCAGAAGGCAGGTGAGGGAGAGATAGGCCAGAGGGCTGTGTACTTGCCTATCCCTTCGAGGGCCTAATGGCCCTGGGCCTCCCTCTGCTCAGGCCATTGGCCATGGTCCCTACCCAGGCTCCCCATTCCCAGCACCACGGGCTTCATATTGCACCCCCACCACTTATGGCTGTGTGACCCTGGGTGAGTTCTGAGCTTCAGTTTCCTCTTCTACAGAGTGGGGCTAATAGGGCTTCAGCAGGTGTCGGAGGATGAAACGTCAATGCATTTGGTGGGCACTTGGCACTGTGCCTAGCACATAGTAGTGCTCAATAGAGTCCCCATTACTGTTACTATGACTGTAATTCCCTAAGGTCCCCAGAGCCATGATGGGTGGAGTGGGGGATGGGCTGAGCCTCTGCTGTTTAAAGTGTCCCCTGTCCACCCCGCGTCCCACACCTGTCCTCCCTCTGTTGGACAGAAGACATCCCCCCACACTTGCGACCTTCCTGTCCTCAGAGTCGGTCTGAATTGCACACTCCGGTGCTCACCAAATTAATTACTGCTGGCTTGGGGATATCTTTTTTTAAGAAGACATTTTTTCCAGGGGGAAAAGCACGCAGGAGCTATAATTAGTTGGGAAGAGGAAAGAAGAGCAGAGTGTGTGAATCACCGGCCCCAGTGACAGACGGTTAGAGCTGCGCAGAAGTTTTGGGAGAAGCCGCTGGGGTGTGAGCGATTGGGGTTGGGGTGCAGCCCCCAGGCAGGCTGGGGTCCTTGAACATTAGACATGTTCAGGGATGGGAGCTTTATCTGTCACTCTAAAGCCTTTATGCCCTCCCCCTGAGACTCTGTCACCCGTCACCCTATCAAGGTCCCAGCTTCTCAGCTCCCCTGCAGCTTCTGCCTGCCCTGACCGTCCCTGGGGCTTCTGCCCTCCCTCATCCCAAGGCCAGAGCCAGTTCTGCTGACATGTATCAGGGCAGAGAGACTTGCAGCTCAGATGAGGAGGGAGAAAATGTAGAAGGTTTGAGTTGCCAGGGATTTGGAGACCAGCTAGTCCAACTTCTCATTCATTTATTCACTTGTTCATCAAATACTGAAATACTGCTGTGGGCCTGGCCCACAGACAACCAAACTAAGGCCCATGCCTGGTCCAAGGCCACACAGCTGTGACTATAGCAGCCTCTCTCTGTGTCCTGTCACACCAACTATGCTGAGTTAGACCCTGGGCAGGACTCTGGGCCACCAAGGTGACCATGACCAGGCCCCACTCTCACTGAGCCCAAATCCCGATGGAGAAGGCAACCAGGCACCTGTGGGGGAGAAGTCCAAGGGCCATGAAGTGGGAAGCACAGGGCTGTGGAGCCTGGAAGTGGCTCTTGATCCAGCCTGGTGGTCACAGAGGCCTTCACAGGGGAGGAGGTAAAAGGGGTTCAAAGGCTGGAAACAGCATGATGGCCCATCATGGCAGGAGGGACACTAAATGACTCTGTGGCTGGGCTCAGGGAGCAGCAGGAGTTGGGGGTTGCTGGGAAGTGTGGCTCCTGGGCTGGGTTGTTACATTGCCTATTTCCCCAGTGTTTCTCCTGAGCAGCTCAAAGGGCATGACCTGCTGGCCATGGTACTGTTTGCCATGTGGCCCTGGTCCTTGGGGGCCCTTTCCTGGTTCTTTTTGATGTCTGGGGTCCACTGACCCAAGGTAACCCCTGTCTAGGCAGTCAGGGGACAAGGAGGCTGAACCCCAGGTTTCTCCCTCTTCCCTGGGTGAGGGCTGGCGAATGAATTCTCTAGGGGTCTCAGCCCAGGTCTCAAGAGGTGTACTGGAGCAGTGTAGCCTGTGCCTGAGCGCAGAGGCCCCGGGTCCCCAGGGAGAAGACAATTCCTCCTCTGGGAGAATGTGGCATCATTTAGCACACAGAGAGCTCCCTCCTAACCCCAGACCAAATTAGCCTTCCAAATTACAGGCTGCATATCCTCCAAACTGGGGACTGGGTGGGAGAACAGAGGCCCAGCTCTCCTTCCTGCTTCCTGCTCCTGGAGGGCTTGTCGGCACATCCCCGAATAACAGGACCATGTAGGTAAGAATTTTGGGCGCACACACCTTCCCACCCCCGGGGTACAGGGGCCCCCAGGTCCTAGGCCCAAGACCAGCATCCAGGCTCAGGGCAAGGCTTTGCCCTCCCGGGTTTGACAATGAACTTGGAACCAGGACATCTAGTCAAGGCCAGCCTAGAGTTCTGAGGGCGTTTTTGGGGTCATTCATTCAACAAACACTTTCTAGGCACATTCTCTGTGCCAGGCATTGTGCTGGATCTTGAGACATTGAGTAGCAATGGAGGTGACAGACATGTAACCAGTCAGGTACAGGACAAATGAGCAGGCTTCTGGCAGGGGGCGTACAAGTGGCTGTGGGAACCCTGGATGAGGTCAGGGAGAGCTTCCTGCAGGAAGGGGTATATAAGCTGAGACCCAAAGGATGAATGTACCCTTAGCCAGGGGAAGAGAGAGGAAGACAGTTCCAGGAAGAAAGAATGTCAGGTTCAAAGGCCAGGAGCAGAGAGAGGGGTGGGCACCAAGAAGTGGGGTGAGGCACTGGTTTATTCAGATGGGGGAGGCTTGTCAGCCATGTTGGGGGGATTGGATTTCATCAGAAGTACAAGGGAAGAGGAGGTCTGTGAGCAGGAGAGTGGAGGAGGATGGGGTGTGTGTGCAGAAGCAGAGCTGGACCCATAGCCCCACCCCGAGGGCTCCTGGTAAATAACAAGGGGATGGGGGGCAGAGGAGGGGTCCCTGAGACCTCCCACATCAGCCTCCCTCAGACCCCTTCCAGACAGCCATAGGCCTTTGGAGAAATAATCCAGTTTACTGCAAGGAAAACATGGGAGCATGGCTGTATTTCTTTGTGTCCTGAAATTAAGGTGACTTCCTATGTTTTTTGCTGATTGGTTTGGGACTTTTCATGTTTTTGTTTTAGAGAAAATTATTATAGATGTTGAGAATAAATGCAATTATTGTGTGGTGCTGCATGCAGACAATGAAAGGAAAACACCTCCCTGAGCTCGCCCACTCTTGTGTCACAGAAGAGGCAAGTGAGGTGGGGAGGGAGAGACAGCACAACAAGGCCACACAGCTGGCACAGCCACAGCCATTGTCCGCCAGGAGCAGGAGGGAGTGGCTTTCAGGGCTCAATGGAGCAGAGGATTCCTGGTGGGGGATTCTTACAGTGGGGTAGAGGAGAAGACCTGGGAGTTCCTCCAGCTTCTGGTCTTGCTTGCACACCTCCTGGGATGGAGAGCTCACTGCCTCCCAACTGCCTGTGGTGAATTTGCCCAGCTGCAGCTGTTGGGCAGTTCTTCCTGAGTAGGAGGAGGTGCTGCTCCCCTCCAGTTCCCACCCAAGGTTCTCTGCATCCTAATCTCTATCCCGCCCTCAACCTCTCATCTTCACCTCTTCTGCCTGAGGTGAGGCTGGGGCCAGGGTGGACTCTGTGGGGAGGACTCTCGGCTTCTGCAGGCTTAATGGCACTGGATCTGATCTGTCCTGGGTGGATGCTACCTGCAATTCTGTGCCTGATGGCTGGGAGGGTTTCTGGGCCAGAGCTTCCCCAGCTGGCCACCAGCATGGGAGCGTGAGGAGAGGCCCACTGTCTACTTCCGGGATGCCCGGCCTGTTGTCCAGTATGTCCTGCCTGACCCAGCCCAGCTCAGCTGAGGACACGAGCCATCGAGGAACAGATGGGTGGGGCACCAGATCAATGTGGTCTCTCACTCAGCAGGCTTCTGTTTGCCCTGCCATGTGTCTGACCCTGTGATGACCACTGGGTCCTCAGAAATAAATTAGACACAGACCTTCTCCCTGCCCTTGTGAGCCCACAGCCTGGACAGGCATCGGGGAGACAATAGAGAACAATAAAAAACCTGCATCCTGGGCCATACCAGCAAAATCAGCTCCAGACTTTGGGGAACAAAACCTACATGATCCACCTTCCACCCAGCAGCTAGAGAGGGGCCTCTCAAAGTCGCCTCTGGCCTCCTACTCCTTCTGTTTGACCTGCCGTGGCTCCCAGTTGCTGGGCCAGCAAGGCCTTGTGTACTCTCTCATCTGGCCCACCTTCCAGCCTTGCCCTGGAACTTGACTCCCTCCACCACTCAACTGCACTGAACACTCGGGTTTTCATGGTCTCTCTGCCCATCTGGCTTTTGCCCAGGTTGTTCTCTCTGCCTAGAAAATGTCCTCTTCTTTTTCACTTGCTAACTCCTACTCACTCTTCAGAGTCAGCTTCCCAGTCCTCTCCCTGGGCAGCTTTTCTGGCCTCCAGACTATGACAGCCCCCTGGTACCTGTCCCTATAGCCCCCTACACAGCTCCTCAGAGCATTCATGGAGCCTGTAATTAGACCTTTATTTGTGGGCTCGTTCGGTTGACGTCTGCTCCCGCTACGGAGAACAGAGAGTGGGCCGGGTTTCTCTTGGTCACTGCTGGATCCCATCGTCTCACTCCCAGATGAGCCCAGAGCATGTGCTTAATCAGTATAAGCTGAGTGATGAGTAAATGAATGCAAAAACCACAGTGTTTCTGTTCATAGAAATTTAAGTTCAGGCACATTGGTCTGGTAAGATTGAAAATGCATGTTCATACCCACATGCCAAGGACATTGCAAAGATGGTTACACTGGCTCCTAAAATGTAACCAACTCCGAGCCTGCCCCACTGTCACTGGCAATGGCTGGTTTGGGGCAGCCGTGAAGTTAACAGCAACAGTAGTGACACTGGTCATGTGTTGGGAGCCACCTCAGCACCAAATAAGTGCAAAATTTTTTTTCAATGAAACATTATATTTGGATGCAAGAACCTAGGATATCAAAGTTTCATGTGGAGCCAAGATTCATTCATCAACAGGTATTTCTTCAGCACCAACTACGTGCCAGGAGTTGGCTGAGCACTGAGGATTTGACTGTGGATGGACAGACCTGCCTTTGCCCTTATCGGTGTCAGGCTGAAGCCCGGAGGAAAAGCAAGATCAATGGACCTGACCCTCAGCCCTCTGAGCAAAGGGGAGGGAAGACATTTTCTCCTGTGGGATGTGCAATCTCTGAGCACAGCTGCTGTCTGCAAAGAGGCACAGACTGATCCCATCCTGTGGGTCCCTGAAAGGCCCAGGCCAGCCTGGGGCCCTAGAAACTCCAGTCCTTCTGCTGGCACCCAGGGCCAGTCGCCCTCACTCTCTGAGGCCAGTGTTCAAGCAACTGTTAGAGCTGGGATGGGCCAAAGGGCCCCACAGAGACAGGCACGCCGCCTCCCTTGCTCACGCCTTTCCCATCCACAGGACGCCACTCCATGGCCTGCACAGGGGATCCAACCCCTAACCAGCTTCTGCCCAGGGTCACAGAAAGGTCATGTACAGGTCACACTCAAAGCAGCCCCTCCCTGCTGCCAGGTCATGGTTCAGTGTGTCCTGCTGTGTCTGTGTCTGGGTGGGTGAGGGGCTTTGGGAGAACAAGGCCTTGCCTTCCCCTCAGACTCCCCAAGACAGGCCCTTGTCTCCTCTTCTCTCAGACCAGAGTCCCCAGGGGTCTTCACTAGTCAGATGACCAGCAGTGAGACAGCCAGCCTCCCTGGGGCCAGAGCCTCCATCCCCACCTGGCAAGACTCTTGGGTCAGTGGCCTGGGATCTTCAGCCACCGTTGTGCTGACGTGCTGAGGCCCAAGTCCTCACCCAGCTGTGCCCCGCCCAGGCAGGGAGGGCTCTGAAGGACACAGACAGCTCTTCCTCTGTCAGGACAGTGGGGCCATTTATCAGGGAGATAAGCAGTAGCCAGAGGGCAGAGTTGGCGGAAGGAGCTGTCTGGAGGAGATAACCTGGGGTCACTCAGAGGCCACAGAAGGGCTCTTGTCCCCACCCTGGAGCCACCCAGGTCCCACTCCAGACCTTGTTCAGATTCCCTGCCCCTACACCTGCTGACCTCAGACTTTTGGCTATCTTACCTCATGGAAACCAATGCCCTCTGAGAACAAGGAGTTCTTGCTTCGGTTGAGCATGAAGTGCGTTTCCTCTTCATATTCTGTGTCTTGGCAGGGCCCCTGTGATTCTGCCTCACCTATTTACAGACGGGGAAACTGAGGCCCAGGGGTGGGCTTTGGTCTGCTCTTGTCAGAGGGAGAGAGCACAGGGTCCTGAACTGCCCTCTGCCCTCCCCCACACAGGGGAAGGGAAAGCCACATGGCACTGCGTTACTGGGCACTTACTATGCCCTCTGCCCTCCCCCACACAGGGGAAGGGAAAGCCACATGGCACTGCGTTACTGGGCACTTACTATGTCCCGGGGCCCTGTGTGCATGGCCTCTCTCCTTTCCCCTCTCCCCGTGGACCAGGCATTGCCTTGTCCTCCTTTTCCAGATGGAGGCAATTCCTAGAGAGGTGAAGACACCAGCCCAAGGACAAACCACTGGGAAGTAGCTCAACTAGGTTTTGAACTTGGGGTTCTCAGCTGCGCCCAGAGCCTGAGCTGACCATCAACCAGCACTGTTTGCCCAGAGGTGCCTTGGGTGCCTCGTAGAGGCCAGAAAAAACCCACTGGGCAGAGAACAGCTCTGGGATCCCTCTGACCAGCTAAAGCTGACAGCTCAAAACAGTCAGAATGCCCCCAGGTTGCTCTGCTTGCCCCACCTGATACCTTGGCACTCAGTAGGGCTCAATAAACGTTTCTGAACAAATGAACAAGTCAATAATGAGCCAACACATGAGCATAACTGGTGACGTTTCCCCTTTGGGAGCCCCTGGAGTTGGCCAGGTCCTTACTTGGGGCTGTACACACTGGTCTTATCTCCCTGGTTGGGACACATCTGTCCAGCACCACTGGGTCCTCATGGTGGTCCTATCAGAAAAGATGGTACCACTTTTGGGAGCCAAGATGAAGAGCCCAGGCCTTGGGTTGCAGAGATGGGGAGGAGGAAGAGGAGGAAGGAGTGAGGCAACCCTTCTCCTGGCTGGGAGCCAAACTGATCATCGCCCCTTGGTGGAGATTTTTGCAGCCCTGCAGCCCTCACTGTCGTGGGCTCTAGGGTTGGTGTATTCAGGGTGTTGGAGGGACTGGGGCTGGTCTTGGGGATAAACTCTGGCTCTCTTTTCTCTGCCCCAATGCCTAGGGCAATGGATTTGACCCAAAACCAGCCTGAGGCTTTTCTGGAAATTATTTTTACATGAAGGGTTGGAGGGGGCACCCTGGGGAGCCTTGAATTCTTCTGGCAGGCACGTGGGGCCTTTCTGTCCAAGACCACCTTCAGGGGCTTTGGGTGCTCTTTAGCCTAAGCTAGGCTGGGCAGGGAAAGGGGTCTGGATTGTGCAGGGAATGGTGCAGGGCCTAGGGAGGGAGCCAGTGAACATGACAGTCACACAGAAAGGAGCCCACAGGGGCTGTGTCAGGGAAGGGAGGACAGACAGGCACAGCGAGCCAGCCCCACCGCCCCAGTCCCCTGAAAGTCCCCCATATCCTGAGGGGCCCTTCCTTGAATCTGGCTGGGGGCATCTGCTCAAGGCTGGATTCATTGGAACCTCAGATGTGGAAGGTTTTTTATCCTGTGACATTGATTAAGTCAGCTCATGCCAACCCAAGGGGAGATACAGACCTCCGGTCCTCAGGAGATAAGTGCCTGGCTGCCTCCTGAACCAGCAGAGACGAGCCCTGGGCAGCCTTCTCCAGAGAATTTATTACCCTCAGGAAGTAGCCCTGGTGGTTGTGGGGGGGGCAGTGGGCATTGCCAGCAGTGGGACCCCACATGGAGCTAGTCCAGCCCCTCGGGCATGTGACCAGGTATATGACAATAATATCGACAATAAAGCAAGCCAGGGAGTAGCACCACCAAGCTCTTGCTGTGCCCCAAACACGGCTGAGCTCGGCCCCAGAAGCTCTCCCGTTTCATTGAATTCTCATGACCCTGTGAGGTTTGCACAATTATTCATCCCTGTTTTACAGATGAGGAACTAAGGCCCAGAGGGGTTAAAGCCCTGACCCAGAGTCACAGAGCATCAAAATTCTACCAGCACACGTGCATGCACTCACAGAGGGGCCCCGAGGCTCTGCAAGGGCAGGTCCCACTGCTCACGAGCACATCCTTGCAAGGGTGACTGTGACAGCAGAATCCTTAATGGCGGGGGGGTTACCTGAAATGCCCACCAATTAGGTCCATGCACAAGACCCCAGCGAGGTGGATGTGGAAGCTGGTACAGAAAGTGGTCCAAGTCTACTGTGGGGGGAAGGTAGTTGCAGCTGTACAGATGGATCCCATTTGTGTCACACATGTGTTAAAGATATAAAACCGGGGTGGCACTGGGGCAGATGGAATACCTTGTACACACATGCTGAAGGGCACCCAGACAGCCCAAGGACCACACCTCCCCATACTTCAGCAAACCTGCACACACATATGCCTGCTCACCCGGGACCTGCCAGACCTCTCGCACACTCTCTCTCTCTCCCTGGGCCTCTCTGCCCACCTGGCTGGAGATGAAGGGTCTCGAGGTGGGCTGGGCCCAGGTCCAGGGTGCAGAGTCCCAGCTGGGGCTCCAGGACTGGCCCAGAGGGTGGAGGTTGGGGAGCCTTGGCTTTGCCCGTCCTTGGCAGGCCCACTCCTCCCTCTCGTCCTCTCTCCTTTCTCTTGCTTGCTCCCACCTCCCTCTCACCTCTGAGAAGTTCTGAGAATTCCTCCTCAGTGGCACCAGCCACACAGGTGACACATCGTGTTGCCTCAGTCACACACAGTGACCCCCTCCCTCCTGCCCCTAAGTCCCATGCTGTCTCTGGGCATCTGTCTGAGGTCAGGCTGACCTGTGGTGGCTGCAGCCTCACTCAGGCTGGGCTCCCAGCCGGGCTTGGGCTGAGCTTGAGCTGGATGGAATAAAGTAGCTGCTGGCCTTGATGTCCCCATGCCCCTGCAGCAGCCCTGGGCCCAGTGGAGTTGTGGGAGGATGGCAGCTTCTAGGGCAGTGGCAGTGCGCAGAGCGGTGCCAGAGAACAGAAAGGGTGTGACGGTGGAGGGGTGAAATGGAGAATGGGGTGAAGCAGGGTCCGGGCTGCACCCTCGCAGACAGGCCTCCCTGGGGCAGGTCGTGGCCCTCTGTGCTTCCCCATCTCTGCCCCTAGCCCAGTGCCTGCCTGGCTGTTCCCTGCGACCCCAGGACACAGAGGGGCAGGAAGCTAGGCAGTTTCTGGTGCAGACTTTCTGTGGTCTTGGCCCAGTCAGAGTACCATGTCAGGCTCAGTTTCCCCATCTGTTAAATGGGGCAAGTTGGTGGCAGACTGAGGGGAAGGCTCAGGCCCTGGGGATGCCCCCCAGGAACCAGGGAGACAACTACCAATGACTGCAGGGTTATCTGCAGCCAGGCCCTTCTCATCACTGTCTCCAGTGCGCAGAGTCATCCTTCCACTTATGGACTATTGTTCTCCTTGGCTGACAGATGTGGAAACTGACTTGCCCAAGGCCACATAGCTATAGAATGCCGGTGCCAGGATTTGAAACAGTTGCCTCTCTCAGGCAACCTACCGTCTGAGTGGAGCAAGGGGCTGCCAGACACAGGCCCAGGATCGGGGCTGCCTGAACCCTGTGCTGATCAGAGGAGGCCCCACTACTCAGAGCTGTTCTGTGCATCTTAGCTCAACAATGTGCCGGGAAATCAACCTCCCACGAAGCCTGCTGAGAACCAGCTACAAATCCAGCCACCTCACTGTTCCAGCATCAACCCCCAAAGCCTGAGGCCCAATCCCCCAGGCATGTCCCTCTCCTCACCTTTCCCAGGCTGTGCTGCCCTCCCACCTCCCTTCTCTAATTGAAGCTGGTCACCTCCTTCCAAGCTCTCCTCCTAGTTCTCCCTGACCCCCCACTCTTCAGCAGGTCTAGACTTTGTGCCCATACCCAGAATTCCACCACCTGGCATACAAGGGCCTCTCAGGAGCATGGTGCCAGGCCTGGTGGAGCTCCAGACTGCAGTTGGCCAAGGAGCCAAAGAGGACACCACACAGTGAGAAGAGCAGAAGGGCTGGAAGCAGGAGACCATTGTGGACTTCCGCTGAGTCTTCACTCAGGACACTTGCCCGGCAGGGTTTTGGGAAGAGAAGGCAAGGCTGGCCCTTGGCTTGGGATCTCCAGGCTGGAGTTGGTGCTTGTTCTGTAGGAGGCAGCTGCTGGGTTAATCAGGAGGCCACCCAGGAGGAGGTCCCCAGTGTTGGCTCTTTCTCTGCTTGCTGGGGAGTGGGGCAAGGAGTCCATTCATGCTTCATGACTTTCTTGGGAGCCTGGCCGGCTCTGACGTGCAGGCTGGAGAGAAGTTGTTGGTCCTCCTGGGCTGAGACTCGGGAGTGAGGCAGGGGCTGCAATGGTGCCCCAGGGGCATCCTGGGTCTGGAGAAGGACCCATCCCTGGCCTCCTGGGATCTGCCTGCCTCCTCCTGAGCTGTGACAGTGCCAGCCTTGTGCCTGGCCAGGCTGAGCTGCATTAATGAGCCGTGAGGATCAGGGTCCCCTGGGAGCCCCGACAGCAGGGGCTGGGGGACCTAGGATTCGTTCAGATTCTGCTAAGAAAAGACCTGGGACCTCAGCTCCTGCCTGCGCCACTTCCCTTCCCAGCAGTTGGAAGATTGTCGAGGACCAGCCTCATTCTGGGCTCCCAACAAACTCCAGCACCTGCCCCTGCTTGGCCTGCCTCCTTCCTGTTCCCATAGCCTGAACAAGCTCCATGCTCCCTACCCCCACCTCATTCCTGCCCCCAGCCTGTAATTGTAACTGGCTGCCCCCTCAAGACAGCACTTCCTCACATTCCTCTCTCCCGCCATTCCTTCCTGAGAATAGTGTGTGCCTTGGCCTTGCTGAGCCTCGGTTTCTTCATCTGTAAGATCAGGAGAATGTCGCCTATCTCATGGGACTTTTGTGAAGATGCAATGAGATCCTGCATCCAGAATGCCTGATGCAAAGCTTTATAGAGCAAGGCCGCACTCAGTGGGGGTGTTCTGATCATGCTGGGCACTGCACTGCCCATCTAAACCTCTGAGGCCCTGTTCTGACATTCCCCATTTTCCAGATGAGGAATCTGGGACTTTGCAGGGTTAGCAATGTGCCCAAGGACACACACAGCTGTATGTGGCAGAGATGGGGCTCAAAGCAGGGCTGTCCTGCCCCTGAAGGCACAACTGCATTACGATGACCTGCTCAGCCCACATACGGAGGGCATCCATGGCCCTCAGCGGAGGGCAGCCTGTTTTGCACAAGGTTTTCTGTGCTTCATCTCAGGATGTCTGAGCGCAAGGGACATGAAGCATGTCTGCATGGCTCTGTGTGGCCCTCCAGAGTGGGCTCTGAGCCCAGGTGGGTGAGCTGGGCTCTGTAGGAGCCCTTCTGCCCCCAGCACCTTTCTCCCAGGTGGGGCAGGAGCAGTGGCCACAGCTGAATTCACTCCCTCTCTGTCCACGCGGGGATCCCTGAGGTTGGAGCAGATGCTGCGGCAGCACGCGGTCTGCTGAGAGGCTCCCCCGGCCTGGCCTGGAGCCGGGCAGGCGCTGGGCAAGTGGACTTTGCAGCTCTGCTTTGGAATTCCAGGCACATCCTGAGGCTGCGGCAGAGGCTGCGGGGGTGAAGTCAGGGCCTAGGCTGCGTGGCTGGGAGAGAGAGGCCAGAGCAGACACTCCCCCAGCACTTGCCATAGCATCATCAGGAAGGTGGCGCTGGGGGTGCTTAACAGGCCCCCGCTGGCCCACACGCCCTCCCTGCTTTCACACCTCCAAGGGCACCTTCCCCACTGCCTGCGGGGTCATGGCTCCGTTCCTGGGCTTGGTGCCCTAGCCTCCCTGTAAGCCTCCATTCTGTTGCCCAAAAGATGGGGAGAAGAAGCCCTTCCCATGAGGGTGAAATAAGGTGATGTGTGCCTAGAACAGAGCTGGGCACACAGGAAAGTGAATCCACCTGGTTTCCTCTTCCCTGGCTCCGTTGGCCTGTGAGCTCCTGGGAATCAGTATCGTGTCTTAAACTTCCTGCTGTGGCCTATGGTGCTGATGGATTAATTACTAATCACTGTGTTGTGCTCCTTGCCCAGCAGCTTGTGTGTCTGTCTCTTGGACTCATGTGGAGCACACAAGCCAGAAGTTCCACTCACTTCCTAATGGAGAAACAAAGGGTTTGCAGGCAGCTTGTCCTCAAGGTGGTGGTGGGGGGGCTGGGGGGCTGGGGGGGATGACAAATGATGTCCTAAGGGCCTGTCCAGCCCTAAGCTTCCCAAGGCTTAGACAGGTAGGGGAAGAGGTGGGCCTCCCTGTGTCCAGGCATCCCAGGCTAATGCCATGTTGAGGCGGGGAATGGCCAAAGACGGAGAACACGAGGACAACTCCATTAAGTGGGACCCTGTGGGGTATGCAGTCAAGGTGCCCACTAGCCTGTCCTGGAGAAGGACATCAGCCTCACACCTTCCCAGAGACTCTTGGAATTTAGCAGGGATTGGAAAAACAGCACTGTGGAGAGGACAGCCAACCCCAAGCCCAGCCCCTATCAAGATCCACAGGGAGGGTAGAGCCTCCAATGACCTCCACTTGGGAGGGCACCAGGGTATAGGACTCCCAGGGGTGAAATCTAAGCAGACTCCCTGCAGAAGGGGGCTCCAAGAGCCCTATGGTTGGGGAGGGAGAAGGCCTGAGTCCTAGAGAGGAGAGAGGGAGGACAGGGAAGGGATATGGATGTGGGACACAGGCCTGAGCAGTGGCCTGGGTACAGTGGGCAGTGTCCTCTGTGGGAGGATGGGGGGCATGACCAGAGCACTGCTTCCTGTGAGAGGGACAATACCATTGGAGGAGGCTGGACACCAGCTTCTGGGACTGATGTGAGCCAGGGTGGGGGGCTTCAGGGTCACAGACCCAGGTCCTGCTTCTAGACATGGCAACTTGGACAGCCCCCACCCTGAGCATGAGAGGGGCAAGGACAGTTGTTTTCCCATAGCCTGCAGAGCTGCTGTGCCCCACCCTCCTCTAGCCCCAGAGAGGGCCTGGTCTGCTGGGCCCCCCCAAAGACTTGTAGACCCCATCAGGCACCCCCGCTGGAGGGCACTGGAGGGACCATCCTGTGATTAAAGGGGAGATCCTGCTCCACTGGTAGAGGTCATCTGTAGCACGTTAGAAGACACAGGATTCAGGCCACTGAAGAATTCTGTGATCAATTAGCCACATCTGCCGTGGGTGGAACATGGGACAGATGAGGTATGATGGCCATATGATTGCAGCCCTTCATTTTACAGATAGGGAAACTGAGGGCCAAAGAGTAACTCTCACAGAGCAAGTTAGAGACTAACGCTTCTCCTTTTCTTCAAGGGGTTATTTCCTTAGGGCAGATTCCCAGGACTGCTGGGTTAAAGGGTATGCATATTTTTAGGCCTTTTGACTCAAGTTGCCAAATGGTCTCCAGAAAGCATCTCCAGGTCCCACACTCTTGGTGGGTTGTGAGGCAGCTATGAGGGGGAGAAGCCACCCCATCCCCACTCTGGAAGCTCAGTTAGACTTGCAGCCTGGGACAGGCCTGGGCTCCCCCCATGGCAGAAGGACTCGCCTACACGGACATCAAGGCCCATAGCCTCACCCAGCCCTTCCCTCTCGGGGGGGACTCAGCAGTGTGTAAGCCAGCCTCGCCCTCCTGGAGTCTCCCGGGGGGCCCCACAGCTAGATAAGCCCTCATAGGGTGGGCAGGGTGGTGGGCACAGCAAAGGCACTTAAGTCAGTCGGGGGCTGGGGTGGCTTCCTGGAAGAGGCAATGCCAGCTCAAGTAGGAGGCAGCTGGCTGGGGACAGAGGGGACAGTCAGTGAAGCCAGGCCGTGGGGCGGCCTTGTCCCTATGCCTCCCTGAGGCTGGGCCTGACCCCAGGACGAAGCACCCCTATCCATCCTCCTGCCCAGACAAGGGCTGGGGTTTGGGCAGCCCCTCTCCCACACCCCAAGTTACTGAACTTCTCTGGGCCTCAGTTTCCACACTCATACAGTAAAATGGGAACCCAGTAGACGAGCGTGGGGAACTTGTGTGAAGTCCAGTTTTGAGCAAGGGTCGCTGCTGGCCCCAGATACCCAGGAGGCAGAATTCTCCTGGGAAAGGGGGCATGACTGAGGGCCCCAGATCCCCCAACCCAGAGGTCAGCCTCAGATAAGCACGCAGAGTCCTGCTGTCAAGGAGAGGCCTGAGACCACCTTCCTTGAGGGCTTGACCTCTTCCCCTCTCTCTGCCCTCTGTCCCCTGAGACCTGGCCCTAGGGTGGAGTGGCCCAGCACCCTGCTCCTCCCAGCCACCTGCAGGGTCACCAGACTGTGTTCCCCACCTTCAAGGCAGCATTTCCACCCCTTCGGGCCTCTAGCTGGGACACACTCTGCCACGTGGCTGCTTGGACAGTGCCTGAAGGTTCAAGGTTCGTCCCAGGGGCCTTCCCCCAGTAGGGTGAGGCCCTTGGAATCCACCTCCAGCCCAAGGCCAGCGGACACTAAAGGGTGTCTGGGAGCTCCTGCACCCGGCCCCGCAGCAGCCACACCCAATAACAGCTGCTCCTTTCCTCCCGGGGCCTGGTGGCTCAGACAAGTCACTCCCACCCCTGATGAGACAGGTATCTTTATTATCCCCATTAAGTGAGGCTTGGAGAAGTAAAGGGTCACACAGCTGACACCTTCTGAAGGTGGGACTGCAAACCAGTCTGACTGCAAAGCCATACTCTTGGCTGTGCCACAGAGCTCACCCCCTTGGGACATGGCCCTATATAATACCCACCTGGCTCAGCTGTGTCCCGAGCTTCTGTTCATCAGATATCTCTGATCCCGACCACAGCCCCCGAGGAGGGCACGGACTTGCCGCATAGAGGTGGCAGCTGAGGCCCAGAGAGGGCAGGGCTGGCCTGGCTCACACAGCTTGGAGCCGCTCACCGAGCCCAGGGCAGCAGTGGGGTGAACACCTACACGGTGAGAGACTCTCAGGAGTCTCGGGGCTGAGGGCAGGTGTCATCAGGGCATCATGTGTCCTTCTGAGAGTGACCCTTCATGGGAGGACACAGGCTGAGGACAGAGTGGGGTCCCCTCCTGGAACCCTCAAGACATAGGGTGACCATTTGGGGGCCTATTGGCTAATAGATGCTGGTGTGTTTGGCCTAGCAGGGAGTTTACAAGAACTCGGAGTGCCTGAACTGGGAGCAGCCCTCAATGCATCCAGCCAGGGTGCAGTTGGGGAGATGGAGGTCCAGGGAGGGCAGGGACCCAGCTGTAGGCCCACGGCCCTTCAGGGGCAGAGCTGGAGCCAGAACACAGAGCCTCAGCCTCCCGCCCTGTTGAGGAACTGCACCTCTCCCTCAGGCCTCAGTAGCCTCATCTGCTTAGGACAGGCCCAGCTCAGGCAGGTGCTGACTGCTGCTGGGGCCTGAGCCTGGGGCAGAGCCTGGAGACAGGGGCTGTGTTAGAGCAGTGGCCCCACCTGGATTGGGAAGTTGCCTGAAGCCCCATCCCTCTGAGCCCTACATTACCCTGATGGCAGCTGTAGCAGATCATCCAGATGACCCAGTGTCATCAGGCCAGGCTCTCCCCAGGCATCGTGAGGCAGCCTCAGCTTCTCTGTTCCCTGGAGGGACACAGTTCAGGGGCTGCCTTGGAATGGAAGGAGGTTAAAACTGTGCTCAGAGTCCAGGTCTTAGCCTTCCGCAGATGGAGTTATAGCAGGGGCTCAGCCCTTAATCCCTTCCTAGGGTCCTGGCTGGGGGAGGCCTTAGGCACCAAGAATTCTGAGGCTGGGGGTCAGCAAGACTGGTAGTCAGGACAGAAGGGGCCCTTGGCCATGTTTGGGTGGTAAAGCACGCACATCTACTCCAGACTGCCTGACACTGGCCCAGGCTGAGCCCAGCCCCTCCAACCAGGCTGCAGCCCCACCCCTACCACGTACTCCTGGGAGCCCAAATGAGGAGGGTGCCAGGGCAGACAGGCTCTGGGGAGGGATGGGTTGGGCATTTCTTGCCAACAGGTGCCAGGCTCCAGTCCCCTGGAGTCTTAGTCAGAGGAAGTGAGGCTGGGCAAATGGTAAGGCGTGTGCAGAGCCGCAGGGCCTGGCAGGCAGGATGGGAAGGACAAGCAGCTGTAGGAACCAGGAGCAGGCCTGGCCCTGCAGGTCCCAACAGTCATGCACACCAGGTCTGCTCTCAGCAGCCAGCCTATTGCCAAGCACCCAGCAGGGTCACCCCGAGATCAGGCCCTAGTGGTGACCAGCCCAGAATCTGGCTCCCTCCTGACCCAGTTGCTGAGCCTCTGCTCTGCCACTCGCCTGCTGTAGCTTAGACTAGTCACTTCACCCCCTGAGCCTGGGGTTCTCATCTGTGAAGTGAGGAAAACTGTGGAACCCACATGCCACTGGCTTTCCCTCACTCCAACATCAGAAGCTCACCCTCGCAGTTTGGCCCCCTCTTGGGATCCTGCAGAAAGAGCCCACCAGGGCAGAGTCTACACCCTCCTCGAGTAGAGGGGGCGATCCAGGCCGAGTGCAGAGCCCTCTAAAGAGCTAGCTGCTTGAAAGGTTTATGTTGTGCAGATTGCCCAGTGGTGACCCCCAGCACCAAGGCCTTTGGCCTTGCTGAGCTATCTGCATCCCCACCCTCTGCTGGTCCCAGCAGATGAAGCCTCCCTGCCTCCACTGGGTGGTGAGTTGTCAACACCATGGCTATCTGCAGGACGAAGGCTGTGGGCACCTGCCATGAGGCCACCACCCTGTCCCACAGCCCCTGCCTCTCAGGGGGTGCCTTGGGCCCTAATCAGGGCCCTGATCAGGCTTTTCTCTGATCCAGCTCTGACCACAGTGGGTCGGAGGTACAGTTTCTGTCTTGGTCCCCAGACTGAGACCTCTTCCCCAAGGTCCCATCCTCCCCCTTCTTGGGATGCCCCAGCAAACCCTGGCTGAATGGAGAAGTAAGGAAGCATGGGGGCTCAGGGCTCCAACCCCCAGCCCCTAACAAAAGGAGACAGGAGGCGAGGCTGTGTGTGTGGAGAGAGTCTGCCCCGGGTAAGAGTCCTGGCCCTCCCGGGCTCTGTACAGCCAGGTGTTCATGGCGGACTGAGGCTAACCCAAGGATGAACAAAGGTGGCCTTGAGCTAGCTCACACTAGAAACACAGGCTAGGTGAGGGCCTGCAAGGACTTGGACTAAGAGGCCTCCTCTGCTTTCCTCAGCCCTTGGGCCAGGGGCCCCTCCCCTAGAGTATCACCCTCCTCACTCAGTGCTCTCATTGGGGCCAGCGTTGGCTGGGGGCAGGAGCACGTGTGGAAAGTCTTACCCCCCAGGGTAGCAGACTGGGATGGAGCCTGGGAGACCATCTCACCCAGCCCCCTTCCTGCAGATAGGAGACCAAGGCTCAGGGTGGGGAAGGACCAGGGGCAGAGCCCGGTGTTCTCATAGCGGTTCTGACCCAGCTCTCACTGAGCCCAGAGGGAAAGGTAAAGAGATCAAGGAGGCTCTCCGGACGGACATGGCTGGGCCAGATGGGGAGAAGATGCCGGGCTCTGGCTAGGCTGGGCAGTCGGCCTCCCTGCCTGGGCCTGGGCTTGGTGGGGGCAGCAGGGCTCAGGCGGGCGGGCTGTTGATCCAGCCCAACAATGATGAAACGGCCCCTTTGTCCTGCGGCGCCAAAGTTGCTGTGACTGGAGGAGGCGTGACGTGAAAGGGTCATTGTTCCCACTTGGGCAGCCACTCAGGGAGCTGGAGGACCGACCCAGAGCAGGCTTCATGCCAAGGCTGAGCCCTGCCTGCTGCCTGCGGCAGTTGGAGTGTCCTGGGCTCTTGGCCTCCTACCCACGGCCAGTTTCCCCCAGGGCCAGCCAGAGCACAGGTATCACCACCATGGTGTCTCCCTTCCTCCCCTGAGCTCTTCAGTCTGGAGTCATGATATCGCCAGACATGAATGGGGCGCCCCCCAACTGTGCGAGGAGAGCTTGGGGGATAAAGGTGCTCCGTCCTGGGGCAATGAAACATGCCAGTGACATTCACATCCTGAGGCTGTGACCTCAGGGAACCCCTCCCCGCACCTTGCAGATAAGAAGAGAGGGGCTCAGAGATGTGAATTGGATGGCCCCAGGCCACACAGCACTAGCTGGTGTGCTGATACCCAGGCTAGACCTCCCTCCCCTGGTTCCCGTACCCAAGGACCTCCATTGTCTCTGCACAGCTGAAGCCCCCTCCTTCCCAGTTCCCACCCCTCTTCTGACCCTCCAAGCCATTTTTCCCTGAGAAGCTGCCCCCTGAGATCTTTCCAAAACCCAAACCTGATCAGGTCCCTCCTCGGCTTCAAACCTGCTGCATCCTCCCACATCCACAGAAAGTGCCAGCTCTTGTGCTGGCATTCAAGGCCCTCAAAGCACTGTAGCAGCCAGGGGTGAGAGGCCTTGTCTAGAGTCTGGAGTCCCCCTCCACCCCTATGCGGGAACACTGATCATAGTAAAGACTGTTTTATTTTTCTGGGTCCAGCCTCTACTCCTCTGCTCCCACAGGTCCTGTCCCCTCTTCTCCCTCCCCGTCCAGGTCCAACTGCCTCTGGCCCCTGGGGCTCAGGTAAAGAGCTAGGAGGCTGGGCAGAGGTGATCAGGAGTGGCTGGTCCAGGCTGAAGCTGGAGCCCCCTTCTCCCCACCCTAGGTGGCCTGGCTGGCTCCAGTACCCAGAACTACTCTCTTTCCGGGCTCTCCACTGCCCCCAGCAGTTGGCATCAGGCTCAGCCTGACCCTGCCCAATTAAACCCTCCCCCAGCCCAGAGGAGGCTCTGGCTACAGCTTAGACTTTTTTCCCTGGAGGGACGGAGCTAATTAACCGAGAGGGTTTAATTAATCAATTAGCGTGGCCTCCAGACCCTTCCACTTAGCTGTGGCAATGGCAGATATTTATAAACAGAAGCTGCCAGACCCTTCCCTGGCTGGAACCAAAAGGGAAGGCAGGCGATCCCGGTGGACACAGAGGCAGTGAGGAGGGGCTGCAGAGGCAGGAGAGCCAGTCCATAGGGCAGAGGCGCCCAGTCCCACCTCCTGGGCATCACCAAAGACCTAAGCAGGCACAGAATCAGCAACACCTGGACACATGAAGATACATAGTGAGACATGTACTCCAGGGACACATGTAACACCTCCACGTGCACAGGTCATGCAGACCTGACATCCAGCCCTGGGCAAGTTCCCAGAGGTGCCCCAGACAGTGGCCAGAGGGCTGATGATGCCCAGCACCTGCCCAGCAAGGCCTCCAGGAGATACGGCTGCACAGAGGGCCATGGGAGCCAGAAGAGGCACCAGAACCTCAGCTGGGGGAAGAGGATAGGAAGGCTTCCTGGAGGAGGAGGCATTTAAGCTAAGTTCAGGGTAAAGATAGATAGAGGTAGCCAATTGAAGGGGGTGGTGGGTGATGCAGAGTATTCCAGGGAGAGGAAATAGCATGTTCAAAGACCTGGAGGCAGGAACAGCAGGAGGTTCTTCACCACAAGATGTGCCCTTCTCTGGGAAGCCTCCCAGACCTCGTCACCTGTTAGAGTTGGGTGTCTCTGAGTTTCTGCCCCTCTAGCCTGCTCACTCCAGGACAGCCCCGAGTTAACACTCCCTCCCAAGCCCCCCGAGGTTGTCATCTCTCCTCCTCTACCTCCCCTGCCGGGTCCTAGGGGACACACAGATGCATCCCAATCCCTTCAGACAGGGGGCTATCGACTCCCTCCCTCCAGATGCTGCTTTCCTGGGGTTGAAGCCACTCGCGGAGCCTCCATTTCATCTGCACGGTGGGGATAGGGATCGTGGATCTAAGAGGAGAAGGCAGGGCCTTGGGAAAGTGAGTTGTGGTGTTGCTGATTTAACTGTGACCACTCTGGGCAGAGGGGTACCTCCCTGGGGCCAACCGTTGCTGATTTCCTGATTGGTGTGATCTTGGACAAGCCTCCTCCCCCATCCAGTCTTCAGGTTCCCTGTTTGCACAGGCGAGAAATGAGAATAAGGACCCTAAGGGACCCCGCCTTGAGACTCGGGACTCAAGAATTATGGCCCAGGCCTTTGCTTCTGTCCCAGGGGCTGGATAGCCTGGCATCAGGAGTAGCCTAGGAGACAGTTCCCAGGCTGAGAGGAGAAGGCTGAAGTCCAGGACTGGGGGGCCTTGGCTGGGGTGGGGGGCTTGGGCAGGGTGCTGGCTGGAGAGGGGTGGGCTAGGCCAGGCCCCTCTCTGCCCCAGCAGACCCCTTTGCTATAGCCCCTTGAGAACACTTGCTTCTTCCACCTGCCTGCCCCTCCTCCTTGCCCAGGGTGTCCTACCCTACAGTGTCCCTTGTCCTGAGGCCCAGAGAAATTTAAAGTGCTGCCAAGCAAGGGGGTCCCCAGGTGAGCCCTGGCCCCTGGTCACAGCTCCATGGTCCGCCCCTCCCTGCTCCCAGCCTGTGTCTGGGGATGGTTTGATCATGGATTCTCGGTGTCTTCCTGGGACTGTCAGAAAGGGCCTTGATCTCAATCCTCTCCCTCTTACTCTGTTTCTTTGCTCAAGCTGTTTCCTACATTGCTTGCACGAAGACCCTCCTTACCAGCCCCCTGAATTGAGAGAGGTCAAAGATCCAAAGCCACCCTCAACCTACTGGGGTAGTTGAGAGCACAGACTCCTGAGTGAGCCAGAGCTGCGCCCAGACCCCAGCGTGGCCTCTTCCCAGCTTCACTGCTCTCTGTCTTGGCTTCCTCATCTGCCCATCAGGGATAATCCAGCACCTCCCTCCGAGGATTAAATGAGTTTATCATGTAAACCTAGCAGGATACGCCAGCCCAGAGCAAGGGCCATGCACGTGTGTTATTTTTGTTACTCTTACTGCAATTAGAGTTGCCAGAGGATCAGATACGCCAGCAGAACTTCAAGGCAAGACAGCCATGAGAGGCAGCTGGAGTCACTGGCTCCAGGCAGGGGCTCTGCCTGAGGAACAATTTGGGCCCCAGCGCTTTGCTGGGCCCCTGCTGGGTGCCTGGCACTGCTGACACACGGCTTCTCCAAATCAGCTACAATAGCCAAACGTAAAAGACAATTCTGCTTTCCTCTCGGAAACCAATTGCAAAAATGGACCACAGGTGTTTGCCCCGGAAATACCACTTCTGGGCACGAGGCCCAGGGAAAGAGCCTGAAATGCAGAAAATACTATACTCAGAGTCCCAGCCCAGAGGTATTGATGGGACAACAAAAACTGAGACAACCTGAGTGCCCGGGGCCAGGGATGGGCAGTGGTGTCCAGCTTCATTCTTTCCCAGGGGCAGGGAAAAGGGCTGCAGGGTACTGGCTCCAGGGATCTGAGGAAAAGTGTGAGCCGGACCTTTGCTCCTGCTGTTCCGCCACCAGAAGCACCACCCCAAGCCCCCATGTTAGGCTCTGTGGGGGTAGATGAGAAGCAGCTCCCATGAGCCTAGGTTTCAGGCGTGTGTGAGCCGGGGCGGGGGGTGGGGATGGGGTGGAGCAGAGGTAGGGTCACATAGGTGTGGTGTCAAGGACGAGCAGGACTTGGGAATTCAGGGGGCTGGTGAGGAGGGTCTTCGTGCAAGCAATGTAGGAAACAGCTTGAGCAAAGAAACAGAGTAAGAGGGAGAGGATTGAGATCAAGGCCCTTTCTGACAGTCCCAGGAAGACACCGAGAATCCATGATCAAACCATCCCCAGACACAGGCTGGGAGCAGGGAGGGGCGGACCATGGAGCTGTGACCAGGGGCCAGGGCTCACCTGGGGACCCCCTTGCTTGGCAGCACTTTAAATTTCTCTGGGCCTCAGGACAAGGGACACTGTAGGGTAGGACACCCTGGGCAAGGAGGAGGGGCAGGCAGGTGGAAGAAGCAAGTGTTCTCAAGGGGCTATAGCAAAGGGGTCTGCTGGGGCAGAGAGGGGCCTGGCCTAGCCCACCCCTCTCCAGCCAGCACCCTGCCCAAGCCCCCCACCCCAGCCAAGGCCCCCCAGTCCTGGACTTCAGCCTTCTCCTCTCAGCCTGGGAACTGTCTCCTAGGCTACTCCTGATGCCAGGCTATCCAGCCCCTGGGACAGAAGCAAAGGCCTGGGCCATAATTCTTGAGTCCCGAGTCTCAAGGCGGGGTCCCTTAGGGTCCTTATTCTCATTTCTCGCCTGTGCAAACAGGGAACCTGAAGACTGGATGGGGGAGGAGGCTTGTCCAAGATCACACCAATCAGGAAATCAGCAACGGTTGGCCCCAGGGAGGTACCCCTCTGCCCAGAGTGGTCACAGTTAAATCAGCAACACCACAACTCACTTTCCCAAGGCCCTGCCTTCTCCTCTTAGATCCACGATCCCTATCCCCACCGTGCAGATGAAATGGAGGCTCCGCGAGTGGCTTCCAGGGCTGTGCTGTCCTGGGAAACAGTCTGCAGTCTGAGGGAGGATCTCGGAGACCCCTCTTCTCTCTGAGTGTTCAGCGTGTGGGTGCAAAGTGAGGGGTGGGGACAGGTGAGTGGGGACTCAGACTCCAGTGGCCAGGGTTCCACCATGAACCCACACATGTCCAGGCTAAGATCCATCCTTCTACACGCAATGGCGGCTGGCATTCAGGCCATGGATGTGGAGTCAGACAAGCTGGAACTCTGTTCACACCATGGGTCCTGCCTCCCATGAGGCTCAAGTCCTGCTGGTCCTGCGGAAGTGTTCTTCTCACACCCTCTCCCTTGCCACGGTGGTCCAGCCCCCATCACCCACCCTGAATGACCATCCCCGCCTCCTGTTCCCTGTCCTGCACACTTCCCCTAAGGCTATTCTGCACTTCGCAACCAAGAAATCTTTCTAGTGACAACCAGACTCTGTCAGCCCTGGGCTTAATGCTCTGTAGGGGCTCCCCTGTCCTCTGGACCACAACTGGGCTCCTCCCCAGTCCATTCAGCCCTGGAGAAGGAGCTGCCGCTTCTCCTTTGCCTGCAGCAGGGGTGGGAGGGCCCTGGGGCCAGAGGAGGAGGAGGTGTGGGTGTGGAGGGGGGCCGATGGAAATCCTACAGATGCACAGAAGCCACAGGGCAGATGATGACCCCTGGAGGTGTGCAACGAGGCAGCCCTGGGAAGGGGGCTGGCTGCCTGATCAAAGGGGGTTCTGGCAGGTCGCCTGTCGGGGCTCATCTGACCCAGCCAGAGACAATGGGGCTGAGGCCTCATCTTACCTCTGGAGAATTGCTAATGATGTTCTTTAATGGCCATGCCTGGGAAGGGATGACCTCACCCAGGCCGCGCCCTGATGAGAGGAGGCTAGAGTCAGAGGCAGGTGGCTCCTGGTTCACTATGGGACCTGCTTGGACTTGTCCTGTCTGAGAAATGAGGGGGCCGTGTGTGTGTGTGCACAGGCATGTGTGTCTGCTCCTTCACAGGGCCAGGGGGCAAAGGCTCCCAGCCTGATGGAGGAGGCAGGACCTGGGTAAAAAGACTCAGGGCAGCAGGGTGGGGAGGCTTCGCTTTGACTCTGACTCTAGGATGCCCCATCTGAGCCTTGCTGTCCCCATCTGCATGGTGTTGGGGGAAACAGGACGCTTCTGAACCCTCCCTGGGCTCTCAGGTCTGCTGGGTATCAGGAGTCAAATGGGACCCAGCCCAGGAGGCTTCGGGGAGGAGATGAGAGGGCTGTGCCCAGGTGGGGCCCGGAATAAGAAGGGGAAATGTGTCAAACATCAGGACCCAGACACCCTCCACGCAACCCAGGCTCCTGGGGTGCCCACAGGTTAACATGTTAGCATGCTCCCTCCAGAGATACCCAGCTCCTAGATCAGGCTCTCTCGCTTCTGTTAGGGTTTGGGTGTGGGTGCTGGTGTTTCCAGCCACATCCATACTGACGCAGAGGGCAGGCCCAATGCAGACATAGTGTCCGGGGCAGGCCTGCATGTTCCAGGCAGTGGCAGCAGCAGAGGAGGGGGCAGGTTCCAGCATGAGCTGGCTGCCTTTCCCCACCCTGCCCCATTTACGAGGGATGAGTATGCTTGCACTGGGCAAGGGGGCCCAGGAGAGTTGCCCCTCTCCTGAGGGCTGCCTCCCCCTCTCCCAGGCTCGGAGCAGGACCACCCTAGGGAAATGTTCATCCCTTTTGTGGTCTCCTTGTGAGACCCTCTGCAAAGTGACTGCTCCACAGTGTTACAAGTTCTTTCTCATGTCCAGTCTTAGTCACTCCTGCTGTTGTACCTGATTCATTTATCAGAGGACAAGCTGAAGGCCTCATTATCCTGCCACCCAGCCTGACATCACTGAACTTCCCTCAGGCGTGTTCTCATTCCTGGGACAGCCCAGCCGGCACAGGAAATGGCTGCGGGATGAATGTGCCAGTTAGTGAGTGAGTGAGTGAGCGATTGAGTGAGTGGCTCAGATCCTCCTCCCATGAGAACGCTAAGAAGCGACTCAGAAGTGGATGAGAGGGTCCCTGAGGCCTGGGCTGAGATGGAAACAGAAACAGGGACCTAAAGGGAGGCAGAGAGAGTCAGGAGGAAAGAGATGAGACTGAGGGCACAGAGACAGAGCAGATGCAGCCCCAGAGAGCCAGTGTCCAGGAGCTTGGGGGACACCAGCATCAAGTGCCTCAGCCAAAGATGACCTGGGATGGACAGGGCCCATGGGGGGACAGGATGGCAGAAACAGGGTGGAATAACAGGAGGTCAGAGTGGGCCATGGGGCGGATCAGAGGGACCATGAGGCAGGAACCTGGGACCCAGGGTGGAGACAGCAGTCCAAAGCATGGCATAGCTCAAGGTCACAGAGGACCCAGGGCTCCACCCACCCAGCCATGACCTGGCCCTCTGTCCCCACCGGAGGGAAGTTGAAGGGAACTGTGGCTAGGCATGGTGCTGAGGTGTGAATTTCTACAGATGAGGACACTGAGGGTCAGAGAGGCCACCTGGCCTGAGGTTGCACAAGAGGTAAAGCCCCCCAGTCCTCAGTTTGAGGAGCTGGCTCAGGAGGCAACTGCTACTCCCACCCCCCATCCTGTACTTGAGCACACTGGCACTGCCAGGCACTTACTTGGCCTGTTGAGGGCCCAGCCCCCAGCCCGGCACCCGCGGGCTTCCCCAGCCCTGGCTGAGGGCAGCAAGAGGGAACAAAGGCCCAGTCTCTGCCTGCTCAGGCCCCCACCCCCTTGCCTGCCCCTGGCACAGAAGGACCAGGGCCCTGTGGGAGCCCAAGAGCAAAAGTAGCACCCGTCCCTTTGCCAACGCTGCAAGAATCCCTCCCCCCAGGCCTGCTGACTGCACAGCAGTGTTCCCCCATTCTAAAGACAGGAAAGCTGAGTGAGAGGGGTGAGGAGCTGGCAGCCACACAGCTGAGATTCGAACCCAGGTCCCTTTGCTTGCAGAACTTGCTCTCTACCCCTCATCATATGTGTGAAGGTATGACTGTGTTCTGGTCAAACATAACTCAGGAGCAGAGATGGGGCAGGGACAGAGAAGGTAGAGCCTAGACAGCCCAACAGGGAGAGTCCTGGGAAAGGAGCTGAGTTGCCCTCACCCTTCCAGCCCTGCCCACCTATCTACCCCCAGGCCAACCGAGGGCTGGTCACAGTGGAAGGGATAAAGCCAGGTGAGAGGCAGAGATGGGGAAACTGAGTCAGCACCCAGGCCTCCTAGTTCCTGACTGGGGCTTACTTAATCCAGCCAGAGGCGAAGCAGCCATAAGCCCCTCTGGAGCCTCCATTTCCCATCTGTAACATGGGCTGTCACTCACTGGGGGCCTCAATCCCTCCAGCCATGGCCACCATCCTTCTCCAGATCCCTTTCCTGCTCCTTGCTCCCACCCAGGACCTGCCCTTGAGTCCCCAGAGGGCCCTGCATGCAGGGCCGATGCTCACCTGCTCTGGAGAAGCCGGCATGGCCGACTGCTCCCTGTAAGCCCAGACCCAGATAGGGAAATGAACATAACGTGCTTATCATGCCCAAAACACAAAAAGCACTGGATATCTGGGTGTGATTGGCCCCACTTTACAGAGACGGAAACTGAGGCCACCCAGCTCCTGAGGAACAGAGCAGTCTCTGACCAGGTTTCATGTCCCACTGGTGTTCCAGGGACTGTGGGGGTGGGGAGGGTGATAAATGCACACCCCGTCCCACCCACAAGAGCAACAAGAGAGAGGGCCAGGAGCTCAGAGCCCTAGGGCAATCTGGGCAAGGTCTAAGCCGATAGTATTGGGTGACTCAGGATGAGCAGGGGCTCAATTGAGTGACCCTGGTCTCAAAACCCTCTCCACAAGCCTCCATCTCCTGTCAACCAATCAGCAAAAGAGCACAGAGAAAGCCCCATGCCTCTGCCTGCCAGTGCCTGCAGGGCTGGGGAAATGCCCACCCCCCAGTTGCACCCAGAGGCCTGGCTGCTCCTCCCAGCTGTGGGCACCTCTGACCAGTCAAAACAAGTGCCCAGCAGGCCCTGGGCCGGACTAGGCCACGACCTCATGCAGAGGAGGAGCTGGGGTGGAGGCCACAGTGCCCCTCCTTGCCCCCACCCCCAGGCCCCAAGCCCTTATTGGACACCACAACTCATTTTAAAGAAAAAATAATATTTATTTGCAATATAAACAAAGTCCCGCTGCTGGTTCGGGATATATATATATATGTATGTGTGTGTGTATATATGTAGGGTCACAAATTTTCCTTCATAAAATCATAAAGCAAAACTGGCCACCCTCTTGGCATACCCTCATTTACACAAATCTGATGCGTCTTTCTAGGTTTTTCTTTTTAAAAGTAAAAAAGAGAGAAAAAGAGAACCATGTACAGCATGGAAGCTTTTTGTCAATTTCCCGACTGTGGCAAGATTTTAATCCACTGCCTTAAAGAATCCCTGAAAACAGCCCCTGTGAGGTAAGATGCAGTGGGGGCAGAGTTTCCGTGGCCTTGCTCACATGCTGAGTGCTGGCTCGCTCAGGGACCCCGGCCCGACCGCTCACCCCTCCCTGGCCCCCAGACAGTCCTGATATCTGGTAGAACTGAGGTTGGAGAAGGAAAAAAACAAGAGAACAGAATCCGTGGCTTTGTTCTGTGCATATGGGGGAGGAGGGGGCGTGGACAGAGTCTCACATCCCTACACTTGTCCATCCTCACTGACACCCCCCTCACTTCCCCGCCGCCCCTGCCCTGGGATTGAAATGGGTGCGAGTTTCCTGGTAGTAGATGGGCAAAATGAGCACAGGGCAGGCTTCCACAGGACAAGGGGGCTGGGAGTGGCAGCTGAACCAAAGCAACAGCCAGTGTGAGGGGCAGAAACTCAGGAGGCAGGGCTGGGGCTAAGCTCTTCCAGCCACTGGGCCTCCACTCTCAGTTACAGACAGACAGAGAGAGAAAGAGACAGAAGTAGTGGGTACGTATAGAAAAGGGCCCAGGGCCCAGGCCCTGCAAAGGGCTGAGCCCAGAGGGCTAATGCTACTGCCTGGCAGTCCCCGTGGCCCCACTGGAGGAGTAGTTGGGAGGGCAGAGAATACAAAGGCCACCTGTCCAGCCCACCAATCACAACTTGCAGCAGTCATCGCCGGCAAATGCAGTGCCGAGTTGGGCTGGGCCAAGGTGGGAGATGTGGGCATGACGGGGGGTCCGACGCCGAGAGAGCTGCAAGCCACCCCTTCAAGAAGGGCCCGCTGCAGAAACGGAGGCTTCACACATGTGCAAAACGCATTTGGTCAAGATCAACACGGGGTTTGTCTTTTCCATTAAAAAAAATGCTTTTTGAAATAGAAAGAAAAACAAAATGGAGAACACTTCTCTCTCTCGCAGGATCAAGAAAGGGATGAAATACTGGTTTATACAATCCACCGTTGCATGTAGCCTGAAAATAACACTTTTCATTAAAAAAAGAAAAATCAAGAAGAGCTTGAACACTCTCTGTGCTCCAGGGAGCTAGGATTTACCTGCCAAAAGTAAAAAGTAAACTCAGGTCTGTGGATGTGTCTTTAAAAAACAGCCAGAGTGGCTGGGCCATCAACAGAAAGGAGTGTCCTGGGCCAAGGATGAGGCCCCGTTGGACTCTCAAAGCCATGTGCCTGAGGGCCAAGGGCCTCTCCAGAAAGTCCTGCAGAGAGAGGCCTTGCTGTGGGCTCCGTCCTCCCCAGGATGGTGACGGAAGCTTGGCCACCCATCAGCCTGGGCCTCTGGGCACAGGCGATGCCCAGGTTCTTCAGGCCAGATGCAGCAGGCGTGGGCCCTCCCGCCTGGCCCTGTGGAGGGCCCGGGAGGGGCTGGCACCCCGCCCACCTGTGCCCCCGGCCCTCACGTGGACTCAAGCGTGTTGAGTGGGAACAGGTTGTGGTTGGTGGGCGTGGAGAAGTAGAGCTGCTCACTGGGCGTGTGGTTGTCGCATGGGCTGTTCAGCCCCAGCGTCCGCTCGAAGTCCAGCAGCTGCCCCATAAAGTTGAAGTTGGGCGAGATGTTGGACTTTTTTCTCTTGACAAAGTCGTAGGCGTCATTGAGTGACAGGTTCATCTTCTGCATCAGGTAGGCCACAGTGACCGTCACCGAGCGGCTGATGCCTGCCAGGCAGTGCACCAAGACACCACACTTCTTGGAGCGGGCCTCGTCTGAAACACATAGGCACGGATCAGGGAGACCCTCCTCCAAGGAGCCACAGCAGGTGGGGCTGGGGCACAGACAGTGGCATGGTCCCTGGCTGGTGCTGCCTGACTCTTGAAATCCCACACAGGGAGGACAACAACTTGGGGCAGAGGTCAAGGGCACAACTGTGGAGAGGGCTCTGCTGCATGTTAGCTCCAAGTCACTGGAATCCCTGCACCTCAGTTTTTCCATCTATACAATGGGTCCCTTACTCACAGTACTCTCACAAGGACCTGAGTCAAGTGAGGGCTCCACAAACACGAGTGACTGTGACGATTATAATCACTGCCAGTCCTACTGTGGCTACAACTGTGCCGAGGGTGTTACCTCATCCTCTCAGATTGTCTGCACCACGGCTAATAAGCGAATTTTATAAATGAGGAAACAAAGTGACAAGCCCAAGGCCACACAGGTTCCTCCTAACTCATGGGACCCACCACTGCCAACCCAGGACTGGGGGTGCGGCTGCACTTGTTCTCCTAGTGCAGCTCCCATGGGCACCCCAAGAGCCTCCTGGGAAACAGGTCTGAGGAAGGCCCCTCCACAAGGGAATGGGGGCCTCAGCCAGTCCCTAGGGCCTTAGCCCTGCTCCTGAATAGCCAGGGACTGAGACAGGGGCCACGCCTGAGGTATCACAAGTGGGGTTTGCTTAAGTGGGGCCCACCCACCCCACTTACTAGACTTCCCCCAGCAGGCCCATGTGTCAGAGACATCTCCCACCACAGCCAGCTAGGTTCTGCCAACCCTCCCCTCCACCCTCTACCCTCCCAGCTTCCCCTAGGGCCGCTCTCAGACTCCTCTGCCTGACACACAGGAGGAGCTCAACAAATACTGGTTGAGCCACTAAACAGCTCAGTCCTGTAAACCTCTCTTCCCCTGGACCCGAGGGCAGCTGCCTCTCAATGCCATAGCTAAGCCAGGGACACAGATTAACAAGAGGCAGCCCTGGACCTCAAGGTCCCCATCTCCACGCTTCTGAGCCCCCTGGGAGCCAGACACACAGTCGACACTCAATTGGCGCACTCCTACAAAATGATGCATGGGTTCATAAATTGTTCCTCATCTGGTGCTCACTGCCTCTGGCCTGGCAGAGCTTCCCCTCCCCACCCCCACATGAGGGTTCCTAGGGCTAAGCATGCAATAGGTGCTTAATCCAGACTTGGGGACTGACTGGGGGCAAGACTAGCAGGGGAAGAGACAGATGTTGCGGCTTCATGTGGAGCCACATAGTCTGACCTTGAGATTTGGGGCAGGAGAAGGGGGTGGTGGAGATGAGACTCCAGCGGTGACACACCAGGATATGGGGAATGCCTGGCCTCCAAACTCACTCCTAGGTGATCCAAAGTGAACCCACTTCTGCTGGCTTTATTTTTAGCCCTCTCAGGGTGTGCTGGGTGGCGGTGGGGCTGGAGCTCGACCCTGTCCCACTGAGTCCTATGGATGCTTGTGCCTCAATGCCTTCACTTGTCAAATGGGGAACAATGTCCTCACCCCTACACCCTATTCTGTCCCCCTCCCCAGATGTAGAGGGGCCTTCAAGAAGGATGAAGGCCCCCACAAGCCAGCTCAGCTCTGTGGAATCCGGTGTCCCCCCTCCACTCCCCTCCCTCATTGAGGGACAGCAGGAATGTTGAGGCAGTGCCTAGAGCCATCCTGGCCATGTCTTCCAGGGCAGAGCTGGGACGCTCCGGACAGCCCCAGTCACAGCCCCTCCCCCAGGCCTCAGCTTCCTTCCTTCCTCCCAGCCAGGCACCTAGTTTTGGTTCCCAGCAAGCGGATGAGGCGGGGAAGCCTCCCACTTCCTGTTATTAAAGCGAGCCCAGCCCAGCTGACACCAAAACGCCCTCCACTGGACACGGCTGCCAGCAGGAGAGGACTGCCCAGGCCATCCCCTCCCTGCCACCGGAGGCTGGGCAGAAACATTATGCCACCAGGCTCAGAGAACCCAGGGTTTACATTCACCCTGATCTTGTGTCCCTTCCCCACACCCTAGGTGACAGGCAGGGCCAGGGAAGATGACCTGAAATTTAACAGCCTCCAGCTGGCCAAGGAGGAAGCAGGATGGGGAGGTCAGAGATAAGGCCCAAGTCAGCTGAGCCTGGGGATGTAGGAGGTTCAGAGGACTCTAAGCCAGACAGCAGAACACACTGCTCCGGGGGAGGCCTTCCTCTGCCTCCCCCCACATTTTCTGTACACCCGCTATAGTCCGAGCAAGCCCCACAAGCTGCCTGGAGCATCTGGGGCCCCACTGAGGCACTCTGGGTAACCACGTTCCAATAGCTGCCTATTTGGGGTAGGCCTTTGGCTCTAGGGCCAGCCTTCAGCTCCCTCACATACACACTAGAGCCCAAAGAGGCACCGTGACAGCCCCAGTCCGGAGAGACACATGTGCTGAGGTGTGATGCAGAGAGCGAGACCTGTGAGAGCCCTATGAGCTGTGACGTTTCAGCTTGCTAAGCCCAAAACAGTGGGGCCAGAAAAACACAAGCTGGATGGTAGAGAGTCCACGAGGTGCCGAAGGCTGCGGGGAGCCCAGGACTCGGAGGACTACTCAGGCCTGAGGGCCTCAGTGACTCACAGCAGGCCTGGGTACACCCATGGGTACACGCTGGCACATGCAGGGCACACACAGGCCTCAACAGGCTCAGAGGTACTCAGTCAGGCATGGGCAACACCCAGAGTCCTGTACACACCTTGATGCACCTGCCCACGCACCCTGCCCAGAGCACAGCAACACCTACCAATGAAGCTGATGGCCTCGGGGAAAAACTGGGAGAGGTTCTGGCTCCAGTGGTCAGAGATGGGGATCTGCTTGTAGGTGAACTCGCCACCATGCTCGAAGGCGTTGGGCAGGTTGGGCGTGACGTTGAGGATATACTTGATGCCGTACTTTCCGAGCACGTCCAGGTTGGTGGAGTCCTTGGCACAGCCGAGGTAGAGGTAGGGCAGGATCTGGACGGGGAAGGCCGGTTGGCTGGATGGCACAGGGCTGCCGTCTGACTCGGTGGCACTGCTGGGCAACTCTCGGTCTGACTCACCGTCCGAGCAGTCAGAGCTGATGCGCAGGCCCCCCAAGCCCAGCACAGAGGTGGGCGGCGAGCCACTTGGTGAGGATGAGCTGTCCACGTTGGTCTCGCAGTGCTCCGAGTACTCTGTCTGGAACTTGTTGAAACCACCTGTGGCCAGGGTGAGACAGAGCCGGGGTGAGACTGCCGATGCCACTGGCCAATACCCCCAGCCCAAACGGTCTGCACAAGACTAACAGTTGCCAGGGCTCCTCATGTCAAGCACCATAACACCAACAAAGGCCAACATGGGCTGTGCCAAGTATGTTATACATCTACTTTCTCCTGTTTTCTTCACATCTATTCTATAACGCACTTCACAGATGAGGAAACTGAGGCCCCAGGAGGTGAAGTAACATGTCTGGGCTCCATACCCTCACCCATCAGGCTTCAGGGCCCCAGCCACACCACCAGCTTTAGGGCACTTGAGGACAGGCCCCAGCTCATTCCCCTTTCACAGCTCCCATGCACACCTGGCACCCATGGGTGCTCAATAACTGCTAAGTGGTAAAGGAAAGCAGACAACCCCATCTCAGGCCAGCCCCTGTGGGTTTGCAAACCCCTCTTACAGATGAGACCTCTGATAGATAGGGGCCAGAGCTGCATCTGGGTCAGTTAGAGGCAGAGAAGGCCTGGGCTTCCTGACTGAGAGTCCAATGCTTGGCCACCACCCCCAACCACAATCAGGGAGGGTAGTGTGAAGGTATTGGCTGGCCCTTGCCCCCAACAGACAGGTTCATAAAAGGGGTCCCAACTCCACCTCTCCAGACCTCCCCCCCCCCCCGGGGCTTAGAACACGAGACCCCCCAGTCTTGGGCCCACAGAGTGGAGGGCCGCTGGGGGCTTTATAGGGACAAGAAATGGGGAGCGCCTTGCAGCTAGGCATGGGCCCTGCGCCCGAGGGTGCCGCAGGCCTCCCCTCCCCTCTCCGCCTGCCGCCCCGCTGCCAGCGAGAGGCCATTTTGGAATGTTAATTGGAAACACCGGCTGCAGCCACTCGTTTCCCCCCCCCCCCCAACTGGCGATGCCTCCCCCTTCTACAAGCTCTGGGAAGGCAGTCTGGGGAAAACCAGGGTTGGGGCAAGGGACACTGCTTACAGCCCTGCCCCAAGCACCTCCAAGAGGCCATGATCCCCAAGTGGCGAGACCCATGCCGGGCTACCAGGAGTCCCCCAACCCAAACGGGGTCTTCTGCAGGGATGGGAGCTGGGATGGTGCTGTGAAAGGCTCCTGTCCTGACCCTGGCCTTCCAGGGACACGCGTTCCAGGCTAGAGTAGCTAGACTTGGGTGCCCTGTTGCTTTTGGGGTCCCAGGTGGGGTCCCTCACTCTTCTAAGGGGCTCAGCTGGAATCTGGGCGCTGCCATGGCTCCAGCGACAGGAAAAAAGGAAAGCCTAGGCGGGGAAGTTTGTTCAGCTCACTCGAATCGTGCCGAGAAAGGAGCAGAGGGGGCCCCCCTCGCCAGCCTAAACCCGCATCGCAGGGGCCGGGCTCTCGGGAGGGGCGGATGCGGGCCAGGGGGCAACGTGGCGCCGGGCCGGGCAGGCTGAGCGCGTGCAGAGAAAGCAGCCTCCGGCGGAGGCGTCAGCGAACCGCGGGAGAGACCCAATCCCGAACTGGGGTCTCGGTACTGCCCTCACCTTGGAGGTAGTATGCCTGGCAGCCGTCGTCGCGCAGCTTTTGCAGGAGCAGGCCAAGCACCGAGGCGGGAGCGCCGGGCTCTGGCTGCCACTCAGCCGTGGCCTCGTCATAGAGCAGCACGGTGGCCGCCTTGCAGCGCGTGGTGAAGCGCTCCTTGTCGGCGTGGTTGGGGATGATGGAGCGGATGGGCAGGTTGCCCTTGCGCAGACGGCGCAGCATGAGGCCCGGGATGGCCAGGTTGATGGCCGTCTCGATGTGCGACGACTCGAAGAGCTCGTGCGGCCGGCAGTCGAGCAGCAGCAGGGACGCGCCGCCGCGCGCCTCCAGCTCCTCCTGCAGCCACTCGGCGCTCTTGCAGGGCATGGCCCCCGCACCAGTGGCCGCGCCCGCCCCGATGCTGGCACCGGACCCGGACCCTGCACCGGGCTCCGACCCCGCGCCGGTGCCCCCAGCCGCCGACGCCCCCGAGGCCGACATGTGCGCCCGCGCTGGGGGGCCGCGGAGCTGGTTTTTCATGGGGAGCGCGGGCGGCCCGGGGCCGGGGCCGGGCAGCTCTGCCCTGGGACGGCGCCCCGGCCGCGCGGACCCCAGCCGCGTCTCCGGGCGCCCGCCTCCCGCTGAGCTGCGCGCCCGCCGCCCCGGCCTCCCGGCCTCCGTCCCGCCCGGCCCTCCGCGCGCGCCGCGGCCTGACAGCCCCAATTAAACGGCGGCTCCGGCGGCCGCGCGCCGAGGCGTCCTCCGGCGGGCGGGGCCGCGGGGCCGACACCCGGGCTTAAAGGCGCCGCGCCTCCGCCACCCCTCCCCACGGGGTACGCGGGCGCACTCGCAGCTCCGTGCGCCCGGAGATCTGCGGCCCGGCCCTCGCCCCGCCTTAGCGCCGCCGCCGCCTCGCCTTGCCCAGAATTGGCTATGACGTGCCTAGGGGGCCCAGCCAAGACGCCCTCCCGGGTCCCCTATGCCCGCGCTCCCAGTTCTTCTGTGCCCCACCGTGAAGGGCTCCTGCTCCTGGCATCTTCTCCTCGCATTCACAGAAGCAGAGTTTACCCCGGGGACTGGGCGGAGGGAGGGGGCGGTGACGCTGGGCCAACCTTCCCTCCTCCTGTCTGTCAACCCCATTCATTCATTCTCTTAGCGAGTTCATTCAACAAACGGAAATTGCACGCCTACTACGTGCCAGGCACTGTGCTTAGGCGGTCGCCGCTTTAGGCGACTGCATAGTCCCTATGATGGCCACAGGCTCCGAGACCTGAGGCTGGGTCTCATCCTAGTAGGCCTGATTGGGAATCAGCACCTAGGAGCCTGAGAGGGAGGACGGCCTAGGGCGGCTCCACCCTCCGCGGGCAGGGGTGGAGAAATCCTAGAAAGGACCAGCCTTGGGAAGAGAGAGCGAGCCCTTTAAGAGAGCTTTACAAGCTGGGTAGTGACAGGCGCCGAGTGAAGTGCCACGTGACATTTCTAAGGGGCGGACGGGAGGGGCAAACCCTCCTTTATAAGCGGCTCTCCTTCTCCTACCTCCTTTCCAATGCACCAATCAACTCTCGCAGTAGGCGGGAGTGAGCCGCGCAGATGGCCAATCGCGGCTGAAGGAGAAGGGGAGGGGAGGGAGGCGGGACCTGCGGCCGGTTCCACCCAGCGCGGGGAAGTGGGCGGGGTCTCCGAGAGCGCGGAGTGTTGGCTCGCAGGCGGGCGGGGCGGAGGAGGTGTATGGATTCGCAGGTAGCATTGGCACAAAGCGGCCCGACCTGAGCAGCGCGCGTGCGCAGGGCTTCTCGCGCTTTCCCGAAGGAGCAAGGCCTGTCAGCCGCGAGGGGAGCTCGCGCCTGGGCCCTGCCGTCCGCCTGCTCCGTTCCCTGCGGGGTGGAGTGCCCCCACCTCCTTGGGGCTTACCTCTCCCACTCTGCCAGAGGCTGGTCGGCTGTGAGCCACCTTGCCTTTACCCCCAGCCGGAGGGAGTAGGGGTCAGAGGAGGGAGGCGGTGGTGCTTGAGATTACCCAAAGGATTACCCAAAGGAAGGCACCAAGAGAGGCAATCCTGGAGCAGTCCCGCTCCCCCCAGTCTTCCATGCGAAGGATAGTCTACCCCCGTAGGAGCAGGGGTCTCTCCCACAGTCACACTTCCAGAAGAGCCACGGCATTGCAGACAGAGATGGTTTTATCCCCCAGGAGTCAATGTCCGGAGAGGTGAAAGGAGAATCAGGTCTGGCCTCGCCCAGGGTTGTCTTGGGGTTGCTGGGAGAGCCTCCTTCCCTGGGGTCCTAGGACCTATGGAAAGAGCTTCCAGGGCCTAATAGGCCCAGACCCAGATTCTGCCCTGCCACATGCTGTCGTGGTTTGAGTCTCACCTCTCTGGGCCTCAGTTTTCCCGCTGTAGGAGAGTGCTGATCTGGATAGTGCCTAGCCAGTCCATCACAAATCTATCTGGCTGGGAGGGTGCTTCTCTGGGGTCAGGCCTTTGACTGGCAGTCCAGGTGCTGGTTGTCAGGGATGGAAGCAGCACTCAAAAAAGAGGCCTGAGCAGACCCATGGGGGAGGGGACCTGCTGGCCAGTGACTCATGCCTCAGCGGGCTTGTTGAGCGCCTCCAGAGCACCAGGCACTGCCTGGAGCTTCAGAGACAGCAGTGCCTGATGAGGAACTGGCTGCTGCTCTCACCAGTGGGGCACAGCTGAAATGGGAAACTGCACTGTGCCCCACAGTCCCATCCCCCATGCATGAGGAAGAGACTTCCTGGAGAGAGGAAAGGAGGCCCTGCCACTGCTCACATTAGCTCGTGACGGCTCCCTTGTCTCTCTCTCACTCTGGACTCCTCTAGGGGGGACATACACCCTGGAAGAGAAACTAGTGAGGACGTGTGGAATTGGAAAAATCCCCTGGAGGGTGGAGGGCATCCTCCAGCAGGGATGTAAAGAGAGGCAGGGTTTGGATGAGAACAGGAGAAGGGAGGGCACATGGGGAGGGGGTGACAATGGAATCAAAGGGGTGGAGAAGAATTAGCCTGGCCATGTGAGGTGCCAGCGGGGCCCTGGGCCTCCATCACTCAGGTTGGAGAAAAGCCCAAAGCCTTGGTTCCTGAGTGGAAGCCCTGCCTCCAGTCTTGAACAGCTAGACACAATGCATAAAATGGATCATAGCAGGACTGCCCTTGCCATTTTAAGTCACGGAACCCTCTGACTTATGAGTCTCAGATCACAGCAGGAACTTGCCCATGGTCAGACAGCAAGAGGCCAGAGCTGCCTCTGCCCAGGGCCTTGCCTCATAACTGTGAGTCTCCCTCAAGGATGCTGGGAGAGGGAACCTGGTGCCCTGCGTGAGGCCTTGGGATCAAAGACATTCCTCTTCTTCAGGAATGTGGCCTTTCCTGCCCTTCAGGGTTCAGACCCTCCTTCACCTGCAGCCCCCAGGAGAGGTGCCCCAGTCACCAGGATCTTGCTGAGGGGCAGAGTGGGTGCCCCCAGAACGGGTCTGGGTCCCTGGGGGTGAGGTGGTCTTAGGAGGGGAGCTGCAGGTGGGGTATGTTTGAGCTCTCTGAGGTTGTACCCTCCCACACATCTCCAGGCCTTTGCACATGCTGTCCCCTCAGCCTCGATGTTTTTTGCCTTTACTCTTTGCCTGTCTTCTAGAAGATCCCAGCTTAGATGTCACCCTCAGGGAGGCCTCCTCTGATCCTCCAGGCTAGATTAGCCCCCTGGTCTGTGCTCCCAGCACCTTGGGCCCCCATCTTTGCTCTGGACTCTATCATAGTCACTGTTCAGCACCCCCACCAGACTTTCTCCCTTCAGATGCCCAATGGCATGTCTGCCTCCCCTCAAGCCTATTCCTCCTCCTGCATCTCTGTCTCATCCCCATTCACCCAGGTGCCAGGCTCAAACCCACGAGGCATATTTGGAGCTGCCTTCCCTGTCTGCACGTCTCCAGCCCCAGAACCACATAGTGAAGGGGCTTTTCCAGCTGGGCAAGGCTTGGCCATGATGGTGAGACATTCGATGTGAATGGAGCAGATGTAAACTGGTGTGCACCCCCATACATACACATCCACATGGTTGGTGACCCAGGAGCTGTGTCATCAAGAATAGTTTAAGCATCTTGGAAGCAGACTTCCTTTTCCCACCGGTGCCCATGGATTTCTTAGAGATGGGCCCCCATGTTTTGAATGGCATGTGCCAGCGAGGGAAGAGGGGAAGAAGGTCAATTCCTTGCTCTCCTGTCCTAAGAAGGCTTGCACAAATTTAGGGTAAGCTCCTGCTTGCTTCCAGGAGGGCAGCTTTCTAACATGGGTCTACTTCACATCCCACTGTGAGAGCCGAGCAGGGGCCAGGTACCCCAGCCCATGATGCCTGCTGCTGGTGACGGAGCCAGCCTCTCCCCAGGGCAGCTCCACCAGGCTGGGGGAGGTGTGTCATCAGAGCCCTGCCTGAGACCCAGAATGGGGGTCACTCTGCCCCTGAAACTTGAGACAGCTTCTTCCTCATCCCATGGTGAGGTGCCTGCCTAGTTGCAGTCAGAACAGATAATGTCTAAGCGAGGCCAGGAGTGGACTGTGAAAGGCCTGGCAACTCTCTTGCCCTGGACACACCCATGTGTGTGCATGTACACACATACACGTAAGGACACACATAATACAGGCATAAACACACACAGACCTACCTATATATCCACATATGCTCACAGGCATGTATGCGTGTGTGTGGAAATACATAGATAAGACCTATGCATGGGTGCAGAAATACATAATACACATGTGCACACACACTCACTGTTATATGCACACACATATGTGTGGGCACTTGCCACTCTTGTTGGAGAGTGCCCACAGACAGATACCCCAGAGGGGTTGTTACAGGCTGCTGGAATCCATGCTCCTCTCCCCCAGCCCTCCAGGCACCTGGGCTCATCCCACCCTATTGGCTGGTGCTAGGATCTCCGTGATGACGAGTTCTGGATGGGAGGAAGCCCACCCCTGCCTTCCTCGGTGGGGAGGGTGGGGTGCTGCCAGGGCCTGGGGGATGACAGTACCGCATGGGGAAGCTGTTGCCTGGAACCAGCTGTTGCTGGTGCTGGGGAGCCACGTGCCTGTTCATCCTCCACTTGCCCTGCCCAGGTGTGTGAGGCAGAGTGGGTAGGAGGACAGGGCCCTGGGGAGCAGGTGGGAGAGAGGGTCATGCCCAGGAAAATCAGAGAACAAGACCTGGCAGGATAGAAGCCAGGGCCAGGGAGATCTGGGAACTCCCCGAGGCTGCCTGGAGAAGGCGACGGGGAAGGAGTGAAGGGAGCCAGGCCGCTGTGGGACCCCCCCCCCCCACCCAGTTTGTGCTCAAACATTTTCTGAGCACCTGTGCTGGGCCAGGGAGCGTGCAGGACAGTGAAGTGGGACTTCTGAGGGGGACAGGAGGAGACTAACATAATTCCTCCTTCTCCCAGCTCTCTCCCTAGCAGTGACAGAGCAGGCCCCTGGCCAGCGTCCCCTTGTAGATTCCCCGTGACCACTCACTTGAGAGTGTGCCTCTCCCAGCCACACACCCAGACCACTGGGGCCAGCCTGAGGATGGAAAACAGAGGCCAAATGTTCATCACTCTCCATGCTTTGTCCCTGGCAGACATTACTAGTCAATCACAGCACTTTCTCTTGCTGAGCCATTCTCTGGCCTCAAAAGCCTTCTAAGCAGGCATGACCAGTTGATTGATTGTGATAGACAAAGGCCATAAAACCTATTTGCTAAGGCCCTAATTCATAGCCAGACCAGCTATGGCCTCTCTGTCCCCCCCACCCCCGACCCCCGCTCACTTCACCCTGACCTCCTCCTGCTCCCTACTCTGTGCCCCAGACACAGCACCCCTGCCTCCACACACTTCCTCATTCCATGCCCCCACCCTCTGAAACCATATCTAGCTTCTGAGGGGCCATGGCCTCAGGAAGCCTGCACTGCTTGACCTCAGCAGAATCTGCTCCTCCTAATCTTCCCCTGTGGGACCCAGTGTTTTCTACCCTCTACCCACTTAGGGGCAGTTCAGCCTGCAGCGGCCTGGGGTGGAGCAGGTCGGAGTACGGAGCCTCACCTCTGTGACTTCACCTTTGTGAGCCCCCCTTTTATCATTGGAATCCCCGACAGTCCCGGGCCTCATGGCCCCACCTACCCTCTATTCCAAGCTCTCCTTGGCACTGGGTTCTCCTAAGAGGAGGGGGGTCTGCGGGGCTGGTTGGCCTGGGCAAGTGAGCATTTTAAGTTCTGCTCAGGGCTGACTTGGGACTGATGTCAAGCAGGCCTGGCTTCTGTCCTGGCACAAAGGGCACACTCTGAGTTGCCCTCATCCCATTGCAGCTTTCACATCCTCAGCCCTACGTTCACCCCAGATTCTCCAGTGAGGGGAACAGAGCAGGGCTTGTCTGTCTGTTCTACAGATGGGAAAGCTGAGGCCTAGGAAGGGAAATGTCTTGCCCAAGGGCCTGGCTCCAGCCCCAGCCAGTTAGTCACCCACTGGGCCTGGGGTGAGTCATGGTGGCCCAGGTGATGGGAAGGAAACACATAAACACAGGCAGTGGGAAGGGCACTCTGGGGGTTGGGTGGATGTGCCTGCCTGGGATTCCCAGCTCTGAGCTACCCAACACAGGCCCTCCTGGGCTTACTGGGCAGGCGCACACCTGACTGTCTCAAATCATGTTCCCTCTGGCCCTGTGTCCAGGCTTTGTATCAGCCCTGGGAGGGCTGTCAACCCATCTGACAGATGAGAAAACTGAGGTCCGAGGTTAGAAATCAAGCTGTGGTGGGGAGCTGGGCCCCAGACTAAGAACCCAGAGCTCTTTTCCCCCAGCCTAGGGGTTCCCAGCTGGTTCTTACTGTGGCTCCAGACTCCTGCAGGAGGAGACCCAAGCATACTTCACAGGGGGCCCCTGGCTCTCGCAGCTCTTTCCCATCTCTGGGGTAGCAGAAGGCCAACATTGGCAGGGTTGGGGACAGACTAGGGGCACAGGCAGTCACCCACCCCATAAGGAGAAGGGGCTGTATCCTTCCCGCACATGGTCTGTGTGCTATCAAATGCTCTCTTCACTTCCATGGCGTATGTGTGAATCCTGCCCAGGACGCAGCTTCAGAATCCATCTGGCCTCCACTGTCACTACACAGTCCAGGCCCTCCGACCTCTCCCCAGACCATCTCACTAGGCTTCCCCACCCCCTGCTCCATCCCCACAGTCCATTTCCCACACAGCAGCCAGAGGAATCTTTTGAGAATGGAATCAGATCTGGCCCTCCCCTGCTCTGAAGCCTCCCATTATTCCAGGCCTATCCTCCTGACTCTGCTCTGTGACCACGTGGACCTTGGTGATCTGGCCCTGCCCCTCTTCCCACCTCTTCAAGTTCCCTCAGGGTACAGGATTCTCTGGGTGCCCTCTCCTCTCTCTCCCTCACTCCTTCTCTTCAGGGCCTTTGCTCTCATTGGCCCCTCTGCTGGAACCCCCCCCTCTCTGGCTCTTTCCTTTGACTAGTTTCCTATCCTTCCCTCCAAACCCACTTGTCCTCCAGAGCCAGAGTGGACAACTGGGAAGTGGCTGAGCCAGAATTGGAACCCCAGCCTCCTTCTAGACTGTTGTCAGCCATGAGTACATGGTCCTGGGATTTAAAATGCTTTTGACTTTCCCCTGCCACACTGAAGGATTCCAGAAGCCTCTCACTTCCATTCCCCACTTGGGCCTCAGCCTGTCCTGCATGACCTGCCCAGAGTCACTCAGTGAGATTCCCTGGAGCCAGAAGTCTCCTTGTCATGAAGGGATGGATCCCTGCTCTCACCAGGCCTAGCAAAGCCTCATCCCTGACCTCAGGCTATAGGCCTCAATTTCCCTCTACCGGAGAGGGTGCTCCCTCCCCTGATCCAGGTGCAGCTCATCCTTCCTCTGAAGATTGAGCCCAAACTCCCACCTCTTGGTGGACCTAGGGGTCTCTGGGGTCCCAAACCTGGGTTTCAGTCCTGCACCCCACCACTGGTGAGCCTGGAGGAGGGGCTGGGCTGGTAAGGGAGCCCCATCTGCTGACACTGAGATCATCCCTGGAGAGCCCGGAGAAGCAGCTCACTAGCCCTGGGAAACCAGGCAGGCTGGATCTGATTTCCCTGGGGCTCAGAGGAAGGCAGAGAAGAGAGGGAAAGGACTCAAGTAAGCCTAGGTGGGCCAGGTCCCTGCCCCAAAGCTGTGGGTGAAGGCCAGAGCCCTTTCCTCTTGCATCATCCTCCTCAGAATCTTTGCCCTAGGCTGATCCCCCCTCCCTCTTACAACACTCCAGAGCTTGTGAGCAGCACCTCATGAGCCCACCTGGGGCTCTGAGGGATGGAAGCCAGGGATTTGGGGGAGCAGGAATCCTTAGCTGCCTGCCAGCTATCTGCCAGCTATCTGGCCACCATATCACCCTTGGCCTCCTGCTTGAAGTTTCTGATCCTTCTGAGGCCACCTCTGCCAGGAAAGGCCTGGAGCCCCGATGGTTTGAGCAGGGGTGGGGGGCAGGAGGGCATCTCGACAGGCATTTCCAGCCAGAGCAAAGGCAAGGAGCAGTGATAGAGTCGGGGGTGGTGCCCTGGTTCTCTTTTTGCCAAACCAGCCTATGGTTTTTTGATGAGGAGAGCCAGCAGTGGCAGGCTCCTGACAGTAAAGCCAGTCCAACCTTTGAGGCTCGGAGGGTGGAGGAGGCTGGAAATTCCCAGGGCAACTGGAGGGCAGATGTGCCAGGGGCCTGGGCTGGGTCTGCTTCAGGTGGGCCAACGGGCGGGCGGGGGCTGGTAGTTCTCTCTGTAGCTGCCAGGCTTAATTGTCTCATTAGCATCTGCCTGCCACCAGCCTGGGCCTGTCTGGTTCAGCCCACACAGCCCTGTTCTTCAGGAATTCCTCCTACAAGGCATTGATGGTGACAGTGACGGTGACCATGTGACCACGACAAGGCTGGGGAAATGGCCTGGGAGCCAGCTGACCTGGTCCAGGCATGAGGTTGCCGGACTGAGGCCTCACCACCCAGCCCATCCCAGGTTTCACACCCAGCGCCATCCCACAGGGGCTCAGCTGTCCAGCCACCTGCCTGGGGCTGGATGTGCAGTGTTCCCATGTAGGCGGGCCCTGGTGGCAGCACCAGGAAACAATCTGGGGGACTCCCCTTCCTGGCCTGGCCCCACCCAGCCCAATTCCTGCCACAGGGGCATGCACCCCAAGACCTGGGAGACTCCTTCCCTGCAAAGACTAGGGTCCCCTGAGAGAGGAGGGGTCCAATGAACTCTGACTCTCAGGGCTTCTGGGGTGCCCTCTGAGGCAGGGACAGAGTAGACCAGGGACCAGCTCTGCCTGAGGCCCCTGCCCACAGCTATGGCTTACGCAGTCTCCCATCAGAAGATAGCACTGCTCTGACCCCCATCTTCAGATGGGACAACCCTCTGGCCTGAGCCCTGGGGGCAGCTCAGAGCCAGAGCTGGTGGGGGTGAGGTGCTGAGATGGCAGTTTGGCTGGGGCTAGAGCCGGAGCCCTCCACAGAAACCTCCCAGAATCAGCAAGCCAGGCCCAAAGAACTCAGGCTGGGGAGTGGCTGGATTCCCCAGGCCATGGGCATTACTGGGACACAGAGCCCCCAGGCAGGAGGGAGCTGGAGCCCACAAAGCTGAGGAGCTGCTGTGGACTTGGGTGGCCCCTGGATATGCCTCAACCTCTCCATCTATGATGTGGGGCAATACCTTCTGCTACCCTAACTCCCGGGGTGTGGGGCAACCAGGCAGGTTCCACATTGGAGCCATCAGAGGGAGGGGCCTCCTTGGCCAGAGGCTGGGCACGGCCCCCAACCACCCCCTGCACTGCAGAAGCAAGAGTGGCCTTGGTGTGGCACCTGGACTAGAAAAGGTCAGGTGCTGACCACCTGCCACCCTGCGCTGGACATAGCAGGACAACCCTACATGGCCCTCAGACGACCAGGGTGTGAGTGTGCCGTGTGTGCTAGGACAGGGCATGGTGAGAAGGGGTGGGGGGAGATTGGGGAGGCTGACCAAGAGACTTTCTAATCCTGACTCCACCACCAGCTGCCCCTCTCCGGGCCTCGGTTCCCTCCTCTATAAAACAGGGGTGTGGTCTACCACTCAAGACTGCTGTGAGGTGGGGGAAATGCATCGTGTGAAGGGCCCAGCCCAGGGCTGAGCACAGGTCTCTCTGCTCAGCTCTCTTGTTCCTGGACAGTGGGACAAGGGCCTTGGGGGCAGGCAATGACCCCCTGTGGGAAGGCCTCCTAGGGGGAGGGATGGGAAGGGGGCCTGTAAACAGCTGTGCCAGGGAGTGTGGGCAGAATGGGTTCCAAGCAGAGAGGCTAGACCCAACAGGGAGGGAAACGGAAACAGAGCAACTCTTCTGAATCTCGAGCTGGTGGCCTGTCCTGAGCCTGATGTTGTGGTGGGGGTGGTAGCATGGACACTCCCGACACGTGGGGCCTGCCTGTGCAGGTCCCATCCCATGGGCCAAGGCCCTGCCCACCAGCCTCATGCCTCTGACTCTGTGCTCACGCCTGCCCACTCACCTGCCTGCCCTCCCATGAGGAAGGGTAGGGAGGGAATCAGAGTCAACAAGGCCCTGGCATAGCTCCAGCATGGTCCTACCTCCAAGCCTTGGCCACACCAGCCCCCTACTGCCTCCTGCTCACTCTTCCTTAGCTGTCACCCCCATTCAATTCCACCCTTTGCTCAGACCCAGAAGACAACAGCCCCTGTTCTGACCCTCAGGGAGCCTTTCCCATCAGGGGGCTTTGGCCCATACCTCCTGCCTCTTCAGGGCTCTTCCTGTAGCATTGTGCAAAGTGGGATCCACAGAACACTAGGCCCATAATAAAGAGCCATGTGGTCAAATGTCTGGGAAACACTGTGAACTCTGTGGCCCTAGCTGCGTAGCACAGAAGTGTGTCAAAGGCTCTGACAAGTCCTGCAGGGACATAGCTGGCTTTATTTTGTTCATCTGGCATTTCCCAAGCTCTAGTGACCACAGCATCAGTTCTTCGCATAACCTCCACTACCAGCCCACAGGACTGTGCCCTCAGCGTGTCCTTCAGGAGAGAGAGTGGCCTTATGTTGCCCAGTGGCTGTTCACACCACATTCTCTTCCTTGCACTGCCCTTTTCATTTTCAAATGGAGAGCTGAGGGTCATCAGGGTAGCCACTCAGAATCCCACACCCTTCCTCTGGCCCATTCTAGGAGCTCTGAGATCTGCTTTTCACAAGCTGGTCCAGCTGCCCCGGTGGGATCAGAAGCTATACTGGCCTGGATCCTAGGGAGGCTAGGATGATGAAACAGGCACCAGACAGCAGGCTGGAGAGAAAAGAGATGAGCTGGACGCCTGGCCATGCTTCACCCAACCAGCATCAGCCAGTTCTTGGCCATGACCAGCTCCTGTGGTCTCTAGCTCGAGGCTGCACAGGGCCAGACAGTGGCCAGACGGGGAGGCCACTGCATCTTAGACTGGGGGCTGCAGACAGAGCCCCCTCACCAAGCCCAGGCCAGAGTTGGGTTACGAGCCCTGAGGGTCTCCTAATTAGTTCCACATGCAAGTGGATGCCTCCAAGAGGAAATGGGAAGGGGCTGGGGAGGGGAAGAGGGGCCTGAGAGGGGATTGGAAACATGTGTTTTGGAGGAAGAAGATGGGGAGGAGGGAGGGGGAGGAGGGGCAGAGGAGGCAAGAGGAGGGGAAGACTATCTCCAGAAGTCCTGGAGCCCACCCCCACCAGGTTGGCTGCCCGGCCCCCAGGCCCCTGCAGGAGGCCCCCAGGCCAGCGGTCTGCTGGGAGCGTGGTGGGAGAGACCCCTTAGAGGGCCCACTCTTCTCCTGCAGGCGGAAAAAGCCCAAAGGAAAAAATCCCTGGCCCTGCTTGTCTGGGGTTCTGAGCCATTAGGGGCAGGACAGAACCAGGCAGGTGGGAAGGTCCATGGGGGCATAAGGAAGATCCTCCACAGCCAGCCAGCCGGCCTGCAGCAAAACGCTCATTCAGATCCAGCCTGGCTGCCCCTACCCCACCAGAGAGCCCTGGGTGCAGCAAGGCCACTGACCTGTCAGCCCTGATCCCCACCATTGCCCCTCTTAGCTAGCAGGTAGGCAGGGAGGCCCAGCATGGGGTTGGCTGCCCCACCCTCCCTACTTGTCCAATGGGGGCCATGTATAGGCACCCAGATTGACCTGGTGGTTGGAAGCCTCATTAGGAAAAGGCTGTGCGGGAGCCATGTTGTCATGTAGGGTGGGGGTGTCCAGTGAGAAAGACCTGTGGCAGGTAGGGAACGGAGTCTGACCTCAAGGGGTACAGTGGATCCCCCTCCCAGGATCACTGGTTGAGCCCCAGGTTTCCAGCCAGCTGACGGAGGCCGAGCCTGGAGTGGGCCTCGTAGCCAGCCGACTGGCCTGCCAGACTCTGATGCTGGGCGCCCAGCCCTTCAGCCCCCATCTCCAGCCACCTCCCTAGGCCATGGATCAGAGCCCAGCAGGGACACAGCCTGCTCTTAGAATTTTGCGTGAACTGTCTCAGCAAATCTTTCCAGCAGCCCTATGAGGCCACTCCTGCTCTTACCCCATGTTATGGATGAGGAGGCCAAGGCACAGAGAGGTGAAGTCAGAGCATTCCTGGCAGTAGGAACAGTAGGTGCAAAGACCCTGGGACTGGAATGTGCCTGGTGTGCCCAAGGAACAGTGAGAAGGCTGGTGTGGCTGGAGGAGTAAAAGGGGAGGGTGGAGGGTGGTAGGACTTGGAGGTGGGGACGGACGGGATTGAGTAGGGCTTCTTGGCTGTGGTGAGCACTGTGGCCTGCACTTGGAGGAGGCTGGGAACCACTAGAAGGGGTTTAGCAGGGATGGTATCAGCTACCTTACAAGTTTCCTTTTGGTTATTTATTATTTTTTAATCTTACAGCCTAGTAGACTCTGGCTGCTATGTTGAGAACATTGGGGTAGGCCCAGGGCAGAAGCAGGAGACCAGGCAGGAAATGAGCAGGCAACATCTCAGCAGGTCCTGGTCATTGCCGGCTAGCTCTGGGACGGCCTGAGTGGTGGGCAGGGCCTCACCTGACCTGCCCTAGCCTGAGGCTCCCATCCTTCCCCAGAGGCCTCCAGAGCCAAGGCTCCCCCAAACCAGGGCATTTATCCCCAACAGTAGACTTTGGGATACCTCTCAAAGGGCATGGGCACCCTTGTAGGGCCTCACAAATGGCCCCTATTCCCAAGTACACCCCAACTGCCAGGGGAGCTGGACCCAACCCCAGGATCAGGGCAACCCGGGGAGCAGAGGTCAGCTTCATAGTTCCAGCCAAGAAGTCCACAGCAGCAGCCCAGACGCAGGCCGGCCCAGACCTCTGTGACAGAAAGCACCTTCTGTTTGCAGTTAGCAGGCACATGGGAGCTGCTGCCTGGAGGGTCTGGGCAGACTGATTACATTGCTTCTCCTGCTCCAAGTTTCAGAGGCTTCTGAGAGGCCAATCCGGGAGCAGTTGTCATAGAGGGAGATTCTGGGAGCTGAGCTGGCGGTGGGGATGGGGGATGTGCTGGCCCTGGAGAGCATGACCAGTGTTCTCATCTCAACCATGGGCATGAGGGCATGTCTTTGGGGTGGCTCTGGCTGGGGTCAGAGTTTGAGGGGCTCAGTACAGAGGTGGGGGTGGGGCACCATAGGAGCTTCTGGGGGAGCTGGATGGTTCTAGAGAGACCTGCCAGGGCAAGGCAAGGGCCTGGGCTGAGCCTAACCAGGGGAGGGTAGGGGGCAGGGCAGAGGTCTGGAAGAAGAGGCCAGTTGAGCAGAGCATCTGCAGGGCACATGTGCCCTCAGCCAGGCCTCAGACCAGGGGAACATGGACTGGATAAACGTGGGCCCCAGGTGCTCAGGAACATCCATGGCTCCCAAGTCAGTCTCGATTCCAAGGCTGAGTCCAAGTGCCCAGCTGGGGAAGGATGGAGATGGACATGGGCCGATGTATGCGTGACACTGCCGGCATGGGCCCCAGCTCCTGCAGGCCAGGCCTCTGCCTCCTGGGTACCCACGAAAGATGCCAAAGTCCCACTTTCAGGAGCATGCACTAGGGCCGAGAAAGGGAACCTGTGGGAGAACATGACTTCCTTTTCTGCCCAGGTTCCTTGTCCCAGCACTCAGATTTCTCATGGGTGGAAGGAGAGAGTAGGTGGGGGCCGGGGTTCCTGCCACAAGAAGCACTCGCAGGCAGACGGGGCTCGAGGTGGCCTCACCTAAAGTGAAAGCACTCCCTGGCCTTGCTCTATAAATAGGTTCTTGGGAGAGTGTTTTCACATGGCAGCTCCCAGCCAAAGGAGGGGCTGGCACAGAAAGCTTCCTAATGGCTTTGCCCCAAGCTCTCTGGCCTGGCTCCAGTCTCATCTTGAGCATGGCTGTGAGGGCCCCACATCCTGGGTCCTCATGGGTCGGAAGGTAGGGTGAAGGCACTAGAGACTTCCCCAGAGTGGCTGAGCGACTGACTCCAGGGTGCCAGAGCAGCTTGGCTGGGGTGGGCTGGAGCCCACCAGGCAGTGAGACAAGGCCCTGTGCCAGGATGGAGATGCTCACAGGAAGTGGAACTATGTCCCAGGGCGCCGGGCCAGCATCAGCCTGCCACTGCTGCCTTGGCAAGGTGGGTCCCTCCTCAGCAGCCTGGGGCAGGGTGGGGTGGAGTAGGGGTGCTTGGCAAGAACCCCCGGGATGGACTTCTGTCCCTCTTACATGGCCACACACCAATTAAGGCTGGAGCCATCAGGGGCCCATCTTGAGCAAATTGTTTAGATGAGGTTAATGACAGGGAGCCGGGACAACAGGGCCAGCGTGACTCACCATGCTCTCACTTGCTCAGCGGGCTGGGTTTCCGGGATTCCAGGCAATCACAAACACCCACTCCCAAGCCTGTGCTGCCTCCTCCGTGATAGCAGAAGTGGTGGCCTTGGAGTGCTTGCCTCCCCAGGTGGGGAGGGGCATCCTTGAGCACCCCTGCCTGCCAGCCCAACGCCCTCCTCACCACTGGGGATGCCCATGGCAAGGGCCACAAGATCAAGAGACCTTAATTCTGGCCACTTAGAATTTCAGAGCCAGGGGACCCTGGACCATCAGCCCCCACCCCAGCCTCATTGACACATGGGCCAAGTTCCAGAGAAGGAGCCTGAAGTGCCAGAATTCTACCCCCAGGCTGGTGGGGGGTAACCTCAACAGCTACGCAGTGACCACACTCTCATTCTGTGCCAGTCACTACTCTGAGCACCTTGAGTGCCCGACAAGACAGGCTGGAGTCTCCACAAGGTTATGGAACTTGTTCAAGGTCGCGGAGCTAGCAGGGCGCAGAGCCGGGATTTGAACTTGGGCAGTGGGTCAGGGGCCCCTGACTCCACTGCTCTGCCCTCTTGGCAGCCCGCTACCACAGAGAAATCATGAAGCTGTGGCAAGCAGATCACGGGACAGAGGAATAAGGATGGTGCTGGATGGGAGGATGGCAGAGTTTCTGGGGCAGGCTGGTTCCTGCCACCTGAGTCTCTGGAGGGACAGAAGCCTTCAGGGACCCATCAACACTTAGCCTGTCAGGTGCTCCTGGGAAATGGTGACTCCGAGTGAAGGGCAGCAGGCTTGCCATGGGTCGGAGTTGGACTCAGCTGCTTTTTCTTTCTGGCTTGGTCATCCAGCCCACCTGGCCTGCTTCCCTCGGTTTCTCTGGCAGGAAGTACAGATTCAGCCCTGGAACCTCAAGAATCTGGCAAAGGGTAGGTGGAGGATCGCAATTTAAGAACCACTTGTTCTTCTATTTCATGTTAGGAAAATTAGGACATGAAGGGAACAGGGTTGGGAATTGCCACTGCAATGCACTTCCTAACAAAAACCCCCAACCTAACCTATCTTCCTAACAACAAAAAAAGAGATGGCTGCAATTTGGTTTTCTGGAAGCTCAGTTACCAAATCCAAAATTAGGAGAGATGATGGCTGAGTTGAGGCATCTGCATTTCCAGAGGCTGCTTTCGAGCTTGGCAGCACAGCGGGGAAGATTGGTAAGAGCCCTCACCACAAGGGAACCTCCGGGGAGGGCTGGTTGGGAGTGTCAGACACCACAAGAAAGGCCCTGTCATGTGGCTCCCAACCTCACCAAGCCACCTCAAGCCCACTCAGACCCCACACTCCTCCCTTGCTCGTGAGGGCCCTCATACCCAGTCCTGCCTGTCACCAGCCCAGTGTCACCCAGCTCGAGGTCCTTCACGAGCACCTTCATGGGGGGAGTGGTTGGAACTGAGGCTAGATAGACAGTCACTAGAATGGTGAGGGTGCCCTAAGGTCCCCTGTCCCCCTTCCCCAGGAGCAACCTGGGCCCCCAGATTCTCACTCGGAGAACCAGTGAGGTCTCAGGGGAGAGCCTGAGCCCCACCCCAGCTCTGCCCTCGGTATGGTGATGCACCCTGACCTCCAGGCTTGCAGGAGGTGGATCTCAGTGTTGTTTTAAAACAAGTGCAGCTCTCCAAGAACCATCCTTCCCCCAAACTCCAGGTTTGGCTAGTGGCTCCATCAAGGCAGCTGTATGAGTGTGCAGGAAACCCCTCAGGAGGGCGGGCGGGTCCTGGGGTTGGGGGCCTCCTTTGAGCACCTGCGGTGCCAGGTTCGTGCAGTGTTTACCTCATAACCACCTGGGGGGGGGGGGTGGTTATCAACACAACTTAACACAAGAACCTGAGGCTCAGAGAGGTTATATCACCATGTTGAGGTCACACAGCTGGCCAAAGGCAGAGCCTGAGGTCTGACCCTGGACTGCCTGTGGCTCTCTCTCCATTCTTGTTGTTTATCAGGACTCAACATAGGCTGTGTCCTTGTCAGCCCAAGCTCTTAGGCATTCAGGCTCTGCTCCTACCTGGAAGCCACAGACGCTGGAAACCTCATTAGCCGCACGGTACTGACAGCTCCCAAGAAGATCTAACACTGTCCCCCCAGACCCTAGGGCAGGGCAGGGGTGTGGGGATAAATACCTCCCCGGTTGGCTGGGTCCCAAGAAGACAAATGCTGAAGACACAGACACCACCCAGACATATGGAAAACACTCTTTCCCCCATGAACGCAGAGGAAGGAGCTTATGGAAATCTTCATGAGCAAATGGAAATGCAGGTGCTTGAGGTCTCCAGGTCCCAACCAAAGAAGCCAGCTGGGGACAGCCAGAGGGAGGTGGGTGGAATGCAGGGGCTCTGGCTGTCCCTGATCGTCCAACATCCTGAATAGCAACAAACAAGTGTCCTGGGCTTCAGAGGTGATCCTGACAGGGCCCTCCCAAGTTGCTATCTTCATTCTCCCTTTGTGGGCCCTGGGATGGGGGACCAATTAGCTCTCACTCAGCACAAGCCATTTCTACAAGCTCAATGAAGTCCGTTTTAATTTCAGATTCCTTTGCCCTCACGCATGCAGAGGAGAAAGCCACCAGGCCCCAGTGAACATGTGTGGAGCAGAAATCAGGGCCACTGCAAAACCACCGCCCCCTCCAGAGTGCTTGTTCCTGGATAAGCCCGACTCACATGGGCCCACATTGGGCCTTTTGTCAGATTTAGAGAATACTCCTGGCTCATCCATGCAATGAACAGTTCATTTTGAAGCCGTGGAGGGTGGGAAAAGCCAGTCAAATGGCAGAAAGGTGGACAAACCCCCGTAAGGTGAGTGAAAAGCAAGGTGGTTTGGGGTCGCCTCCTCCGGGGGAGGTACGATCTTAGGACTTCTTAGGTAACAAACATTTTCAAGTGGCTCCATTTTGCACATACGGCCCTGTCTATGGGGGCCTCCCACTGCCAGGTGGAGAAGTGCAGACAGCAGGGCAGAAGGAGCAGTGCATAACCCCTGGGGCTCAGGACGGATGTGATTTCCATGGAGCGGAATCCCATTTATTTGTTTACCCATAGTACAAATCCCCAGCCTGCCACCCCCTAAATTGACTGAGTTCTTGATTCTTGCTCCCCTGATCATGGTGGTGTTCTCTGCATGATTAGCTGCTGGTTCTCCAGACACTGCTTCAGCTTGTCTTCTGTCAGTGTCAACCGCTGTTCCAGGATGGAGACTGTCTGCAAAATAAATGGTGATCAGGCTCGGAGGATGGAGGAGGCCCCGGGCTGCCCTGGAGATCCTCTCAGCCAGTCCTGCTCAGCCGCCTCAGCCCGCTGTCCAAATGCCAGCTCTTCCCACCGAGGAGTCCTGCCTGCCCCTTGTCTCTGGTAGCCGTTGGGACTGCTCTCGCCTTCATGGCCATTCCTCCTGGCCCTGAATGGTTGTTTTCTGATGTTTGTGGGCAGGGGGAAGACACAGTGAGAGAAGGTTGGAGGCAGGTCCCACAGCCCCTGGCAATTCCCCAAGACAACCAAGGCTCAGGAATCCCTAGCAGAACCATTTCCTCATTGGGGCCAGGCTCTATCCAGAAACAACTGGAGACCAACAGCTGTCTCCATTCTAGAGGTGAGAAAACTGCACCCACAATGAAGGCACCCCACCTGGGTCCTGTCCACACCTCAGGCCCTTCACCTCTACACTAGAGGGGCTTCCTAGGCTGGGAGGTGAGTCCCCTGAGCCCAGGAGCGCCTCTGCCTGTCCGAGTCCAGTGAGGATCATTGCAGGAATGTGCCACCTGGGGGTCATGTAATGGGAAGGATAATGCTGAGCTCATGGCAGTCCTGGAGACTGCGAGGTGACTCAGCATGGTGACCAGCACTTGGTAGCTTGACCCATGTTGGCCACAGTGACAATGCTTGTCATTGCGTTGGCTTCTAGAGGCTGAGCCCTTGCTCCCTGGCCTCTCCCATACACCCAGCACGATGGACCTGGCCATCTGCCTGGCCTGCCAAATGCCCCCAGCCACTAGGGCTGCATGTGCTTCATGGGCCAGGACCAGTCTTGCAGACATGGCTCCCAGACAAGGCTGTGAAAACCTGCCCGCCTCCTCTGGCTTTGGACAGTGTCGACAGAGGGACAGTGGTGTCTGGGAGCCTGTGTGGAAGGGCTGGCCCATTGCCCTTAAGTACTCCCTGCCATGGGCCTCCCCCCCAGTCACACATCCACTCCAGCACTCACTCAGCCTGACCCACGTTGGCCATTACGGCTGGGCTTGTCATTCATTCCCCTCATCAAGGGTTGGTTGAGTGCCTATGCATGCCAGGGCCACAGCGGGCACTGGGCGAGTCCACTGTGGAGGAGGCAGGCTTAGTTCCTGTGCTGTGCGGCCCACGGGCATCAGAAGGGTCAGATTAAGAAACAGAACTTTCTATTAATTTTACCCATTTGTCTGTGGGCTTTCCCAAGAGATTTTGCCACCTTCCCTGAGGCTCCATGGAGGCTCTGGGCTTCGGTCCAGTGGAAAGGAAACCTTCCTTTCATACATTTAATAAAATACTGAAACATTTTGGGAGGGAGTTTCCCCTCCAAGGCTGCTATAAATTCTCCCAACATCCCACATGGATGTCAGCCGCTCATGGAGGATGCTCCGCCTGGCAGCTGGCCCCTTCTAAATGAGCTGGCCAGGGCTGCAAAGGCTCTGAACCCTGTGGTACAGGACAGAGCCTGAAAAGTTGCTGCCCATGGAATATGAACTGCACCCAGAGAGGCAGAACTGAGCTGAAAGAGACAGTCACATTGCCCCTGTGCTAGCCAGCCAGCCATGGAGGGGTCTGCATCTCGTAAAAGTGGCGGCGGAAACAGCCCCCGGCTGGCCCAGAGCAGCATTCCTGGAAGTTTCCACTGGCTGCTGTGAAACTCACTCTGAGCCAAGCTCCAAAATCATTCTTCATCCAGACTTTTTCCGATGGCCCCTAACTCCAGGCCACGGTGGGGGAGCCAGCCTACTTTTCCTCTTCTGCTTTTTTTTTTTAACTTTTTATAGGGACCGAATTTCCAAATGTGAAGGCAGGAGGCAGTGGGTGCTGGGCCAATGTCAATACCAGGAGTACCACGCATTTCACGAGGCCTCCACTTAGTTCCACGGGGTGCCTGTACTTCAGCTTGGTAAAAATCTGGCCCTTAAATTTGTCGATACTAAATTTCTTTGAACAGAAAAACATCACCTATTTCACATCTAGCCCCCCGAATGGAGGGTGCCAGGCCAGCTGTGGGCCCTTCCTTTGGGAGCTTTGAGGGGATACTTCATAGCATGTTCTAGACAAACAGGCTTAAAAACAATCCCCCCACCCCCCAAACCTGTAGCTCCTCTCCCTGCCACTCTCTGACTTCTCCCGTTTCCCAGCCAAGCTTCTGGAAGAGTCATGTCATCTGTGTTTAGTCTCTACTTCCCCTACTCCCTCTGCCCCCAGCCTACTCTGCCAAGATGCTGGGTGGCAGCCACCATCCAGGGATAAATCCACCAGGCTCTTCCCAGTCACACTTGATCCCACCCAACCCCACTTTAAGTCAGAAGGATGGGCCGGGGGAGGAGGATGCTTTTTGGATTTCTGTACATTAGAACGCTACCTGACAGTCTCTCTACTTCACAAATTTTTCTTAATAATCCTACTCCAATAAAGCACAGGACCTCATTTTCATGGAAAACAGTTATCCTTCATGATAAAGTGAAACCTGGAAACCTTGATCTCTAATTTTGCCTATGTGTCTTCCCCTCACCAGGGAAAGGGTTTCCCCAGTGATGGAAAGGCTCCCGTCCGCACATCCAAGTAGCAGAGGTCAGACATGCTCAGGGCTGGCGGTGCAGCAGGAGGGCAGCACCACGGCACCAACGTGCCTCCCTGGTGTCTGGGGCCTATCAGGGGGAGGGAACAGCATTTGGGAGAGCGTGTGGGCTGTGGGGGGCATCTCTAGCAAGGACTGGTTCCTGGCCATATCATGTGGCTTTGTTCACAGTGTGACCTTTACCTGTTGGTTGGGAGCAACATCCCCACAGCAAGTGTCAGGCGCACAGCAGGCCGCAGTAAGTATGTGCTGCCTCAGCGTCCACAGGGCAGAGGCCACGGCCTTCCCTCCCGCAGCCCAGGGCCATGCCAAGCACGCTGCTCTCTGCTCACCCAACCTCATGCTCTGGGAATTCTCCTGACACACAGTGCTCATCCTCTGTAGTCCAAAGACAAGGCCACCCCTGCCCTGGAGCAAAGAGGAGCACTATACAGGCAAACACCTCTGCGGTCGTTCTGAGGCCACACTCCCAGCCCAGTCTCGCCTTTCTTTTATTCAAGGGCAAATGAGAACTGACCTTCCAAGTTAGGCCCATGACCCACACAGCCTCTCACCTTACTCTGTCCAGAGGAACAGGGGGCCAGAGGTCTGGTCCCAGCCTCTCAGAAAGTCCCCAAGGAGATGCAGGCTGGGTCTGGTGGCAGGTGCCAATGTGGGAAATAGCCCTGCCTGACATGGTGTCTGTGGGCCTCTGACTTTTAGGCAGGGCAAAGGGCTGAGGAGTCCAGGGTGCTGGCTGCTGGGCAGACCTGTCTGGGCAAGGTGGCCAGGAAAGATGGCCCATCTCCTGGGACTCCTGCATTCTGGGGTTCAAAATCTTCCACAGAGAGGCCTCTCCTGTCTGCTGACCTTGGAGAAACCAGGCAGCTCATGCCCTCCCCCTGGCCCTCGTGATCAGGCAGCTTACTCCCAAGTCCCCTCTGTAATTGGGGTGTGGAGCCCAGACTCAAAGGGACCAATGGGAGGACCCGGGACTGGACTCTGGGGGGGGTCATCCTGATGATTCTTGACACACTCTGCTCCATGGCTGCAATTAGCAGCCAACATTCATGGAATGTTCACGATGTGCCAAGCACACTTCAACAAGCCTTCAGAGTAGGAGCCTTTATCATCCCCATTTTTCAGATGAGGCAACTGTGGCACAGTGATTATTAAGCAACTTCCTTAAAGTCACACAGCTTATAAATGACAAACCTGGGCTGTGAACCCCAGTGGCCTGGCTTCAGAATGCGGGCTTGGGCACTGGGAAGTGGGCACCTTCCCTTTGTCCCCACTGAGCACATATAACCAGAGGCCTGGCCTTACTTCCTTCCCCCGACTTGCTCTCATCATGCCTGAGGGCTACTGGCCATGTGACCTGTTTGTTCCCCCACCCCATCTCCAAACTCAAGCAGGCTGGAGAGGAACTCGTGGATCTCTGTTCTCACCCAGTGGCAGCCGCCTTCTGTCCTGTCCAGGCCACCTGGCCTGGTGGCTCCAGGCTAAATGAGCAGGAGCATTAGAAAGGGACATCCCTCAGGGTCACCCAGCAGCCCCCTCACACCATCAGGCCACTCTCAGAGGCAGTTCCCAGGCTCAGATGCCCCAATCCCCATAATGCAGAGTCTCTTACCTGGCTAAATATTTAAGTTTGGAATTTTGAGATATGAAAAGGCAATATTATAGGGACAAAAAGGACATACTGACAAGAATCTTTTATTTATTTACTTTTTGGAGGAAGACCAGCCATGAGCTATCATCCATTGCCAATCCTCCTCTTTTGTGCTGACGAAGACTGGCCCTGGGCTAACATCCATGCCCATCTTCCTCCATTTTATATGGGACGCGGCCACAGCATGGCTTGACAAGCGGTGCATCTGCCCGTGCCTGGGATCCAAACCTGCGAATCCTGGGCCGCTGAAGAGCGCGAAGCAGAGCGCGCGAACTTAACCGCTACGCCAGCGGGCCGGCCCCCTGACAAGAACCTTTTAATAGATATGCAATGAGAAACTACCCTAACACCTTCATTGCAGATGCTATCTTTCACTGGGGCGCTTGTATCACTATGGCATAAGTGGTCAGCCCCCAAACACACTGTGAAACTCATTTAGGTCACTGCTGGGTGCCCCACCCCTCACCAGACTGGGCTCAACTTTAAACAAGGCATCTTCCTCCCTGAATCAGAGCAATAGGAAGCAGAATTTGGACCCCATGCTGGACACTGTCTGCCTCCCAGGGTGACAGCCTTCGCCTGTGAGCTGCAGGGGAGCCTTGTGGGGCAAGGTCATAGGGGATCCAGAAGTTTCATCTTCAAAGTCACATCTGTCAGAGGGTCACCTGGGAGCTTGTTTCTGAACTACCTTCTCCTGCTGTTACCAGCAGTTTCCAGGAAGCCACAGCCCTTCTCATGGAAGATTGTGCCCTCAGAAACACTCCTGTTCACTCTTGAGCGTATTCTGTTGTTTCTCTAGACCAAGGATTGGCACACTTGGCCTGCTGCCTACTTTTATAAATAAGGTCTTATTGCCATGCCCATTTTTTCACATACTGTCTGTGGCTGCTTTCCGGCTACAATGGCAGGTCAAGTAGTTGTGACTGAGACCCTATGGCCCACAAAGCCTTGAATATTTCCTGTTAAGGTTTGCCGACCTTTGCCCTTGACTGTCTTTTCGCTCCTTCAAATCCTCACTGAGCACCTCCCCCTCCCCATGCTGGCCTCTGACAATGGCGCAGAGAGACTCAGCTGGGCCCTTGGGGTGTGCACCAGTTTGAAGAGGCAAGTACTAAGCAGTAGCACAGCCCAGCGGGCTGTGCTGGGAAGAGTGGAGGGGTCTGGCCTGGTCAGAGCCAGGGAAACGGCCCTAGAAGTGAGGAGTGAGCAAAGGCCGAGGAGGAGTTCACCAGGCAAGAGGGACAGGAAGGGCGCTAGGGCCAAAAGATCAGTGTGCATGAGAGCCCTGAGGTAGGAGGGAAGGTAAGAAGCAGGAGGGATGGATCAAAGGAGGCTTGTGTGCAGGAGTGAGGGGAGGGGCCTCAGAGGAGGTAGATGGGGCCAGGCCCTGCAGGTCCTGCTAGGGAGCCTCATCTTTAGCCTCAGAGCAGCAGGAAGGTGCTGGGGGTCCTGGCCGAGGTGGGTGAGTCAGATGGGGGACAAGAGAGAGAGGAGGAGACGTTCCCTGAGGCCAAGAACACAGGATGAGGACGAGGACGGGCCCTGAGCAAGAGGCAGGGGATGGGCTCCAGACAGGACAGGTTGAGTACAAGGTCCCCCTGAGAAGGCTGAGGGTCAGGCAGGCACGAGGCGGTTGTGGAAGCGGTTGTGGTCAGCAGCAGGTTATTCTGCATTTCTGAGATCATCCTCACTGCTGGGGGGAAAGCAGGGAGGAGAGGAGAAGAGGAGAAGGGGAGGGCAGTGAATCCACAAGCCCTGGTTACTGAAGAGAATCCAGCGTAAGTGAGCTGAGGGCCCCAGCCAGGGCTCAGGTCCGTGTCAGTGATGCCGCTGGAACCCACTGGAAAGCAGCCTGGCCCTCTCAGGGGGCAACGAGAGGGACTGCCCAACCCAGGGAGGAGGGTGCTGGAGGCGTTGGGGACCAAAATCCAGAGCATGGGAGAGGCTGGCTCAGGCCAGGGGTTGGGGTTTCCAGCACGACTCTACTGCCTGAGCTCTCCAAGGAAAACCTTCCCGGGAGAGGCTGCACAAGGGCATCTTACTCAAATGCTAATTTTCTTGCTTAGGGGAGGGAAGACATTGTGATCTGTCTCCTGTCTCCTAGTGGGGCAACACTAACAGGGTACAGGGTGAACGACTTCTCTCACTCACAGTTCAAGACGTGTAAGACATTTTATGTACCACCCTGAAGGGTCTTCTGAGTGTGGTATAAAATTAACTGATTTTACAGTGACAGGCTTTTATTTTTAGTTTCCTAAGAATTGTAGTGATGTTCAAAGAAGTTGCACCAAAATGCCAGTCCTTGGCGACACATCTGGCACCCAGAGCCCCCCCAACTCCATGTGGGAGAGAACACAATGCGGGGGGACATTTTGTCAGATATCCCCACTCCATACCTTGCTGCCTCACATGCCTTTTTTCTACAGGCATCGAGTTCCTAGGTGTCTGCCGAAGGCCAGCTACGGGCTCCGAGGGGCTCCCCAACCTGAAACAGTTGAGCCCAGCTCCCACATTGTCTCCCATTGTATATGGGACAGAGCCTGGGTGTGTGTATCTCCATTGGCCTCTGAGGTGGCCAAGGGGAGAGCCTTCACTCTTGACATGTGTGACGGGGACCCAGGCGTCTGTGGTGCTGTGAGAGGCCCAAGTGGGTGTGCAGGGCCTCTGCCTATCTCCACAGCCGGCGAGAGGCTTGGGCAGCATGGGCTGAGGGGTTTTGCATAGGTCCAGGGAAGAGTTCTGTGGGCGTCACATGGCAGAGGTGAGAGTCCATGCTACCTGAGAGAACGATCCCCCTGCCTTGAAAGTGGTGCAACAAAGCAGAACGGGGCAGGTACGACTTGCCTATGCGTCTTGCACTCCCCGTGAAGCACTGCACAGTCCCTTCATGCTCACATTCTTCCCTCCGGTTATGCTGTGGTGCTCTCCTGGGCTTTGTGAGCCTTTCCTTGTCACTCCTTTCTCCTTTGGCCACCTACTCCCCTGCCCCCTACTTCCTCTCAGCTGACCTCCCCTTCTTCTGGCCCCACTTGCCTCTTTTTCTCCTGGCCTCGTTTCCCCTTTTAAAATTTTATTTTATTTATTTATTTTTTGCTGAGGAAGATTCGCCCTGAACTAACATCTGTGCCAATCATCCTCTATTTTGTATGTGGGTCTCCACCTCAGCATGGCCGCTGACGAGTGGTATAGGTCCGTGCCTGGGAACTGAACCCGGGCCGCTGAAGTGGAGCGGGCCGAACTTAACTACGAGGTCACAGGGCCGGCCCCACTGGTTTCCTCCTGAGGTGGGCTTGTCCTGCAGTTTTTCTCAGCTCTTTCCCCTGACTTCTCATTTCTGCTTCCTTTTTTAGCCCTCTTTTTCATCCCCTTTTCACTTGTTTGGGGAGAAGCCAAGGAGAAAAGGGGCAAGATGTGTTGGTTTGGCCCACAGGGGCTGAGTTCCAAGTGGAATCCATGCCCCTGACATGGCTCACCTGCTCTGGGGAGGATGCCAGGGCTGGCAGACCTGGGAAGGAGAGCTCCAATTCTGACAAGGGGTCCAGGAGGCCTCTGTGGGGAGACAACACAAGATGGGCCGGAGGAAGTGGGTTCCAAGCACAAGGTACAGCAGATCCAAAGGCCCTGAGGCAGAGAAGAATATGGCACACTCTTGGAACTCTCAGGAGGCCAGAGTGGTTGGTTTGGAGTGGTTGAGCAGGGAAGAGAGTATGGTGGCCACAAGGAAGGTGGAGGAGGGACCCCAGGGCCCATAGCTAAAAAGGGACAGGGACAGGGAAGCCTCCACTCCCTGGCACTGCCTTACCACTCACAGGACTGAGCAGGTACAGCCAAGGAGGGTGGTGCTCTTGCATGCCTGTGGCCAATTTTCAGAGTGCTGGCTCTAGAGTGAGCTCTGGGAGAAGCTTGGCCCAGGAATTGACCATGCTGCCTGGTCCCACAATAGGCAGTGAAACGGAAGGGAGTGAATTGGCACTCCAGAACACAGACCAAGGGCGCACCCTCTGAGCCAGTTCCCTTCCAGCACCTGTTCCTCCTCCCAGAGCCACTGCTGTTACCACCTTTGCTGAAGGCCTCTTGCATATACCCCACGTGCAAATATAGTGGGAAAACTGGAGCCAGATCTTCTACAAAGCCCCAAGGGGCCACAGGAAACCTATGGGGCTCTCCTGATCCTATCATCCACTCCCATACATTTGTCAGGAGTCTGCCACACACAGCAAACAAGAGACTCTTGTTTGTCCAGCTTCCAGGCACTGATGCGGCTGCAGTACTAGTCCTGTCTGGGCTGGCTTTTGGCAAAGCTGCTCCACCACAACTGACAGTGAATAACATTTGGGAAGCAGGGAAAGAGAACAAGGATGATCAGCCAGCCATTCAATCTGCATTTCTCAGATATCTGGCTAGGTCCTTATGAAATGCTTCCACATGTGCAGGCCTCACTCTAGGCTCCCCAATCCATCCAGCTCTGGGGAAGCCCTGCTTGCCAGCAGCCCTGCTCACCCTAGCCAGGGCACTTCTCCATGTACACCTCCTGCTCTAAGCAGAGCCCTGGGTGGTGCACAGGTCCCCTCTTAGGTGAGTGGTATTGGTTTCTATGGTCAAAATTCCCTCCCAGGCCTCCTTGGAACATGGAAGACAGGTGGCACAGAGGTGGATGGGGTGGCTGGGCCAGAGACAGACTGATGATGGAGGCAAAGAGCTGACATCAAGCCACACACCCCCTCAAGCACTCTGCCTGGGCTGGGGGCAGTGGCAAAGGGAAGTAAAACTGCCCTAGGATGGCCATCTAGCAGGAAGCCAGGAGACGGGCATCGGTGTCTGAATGGGGCAAGATGGGGAATGGGGCAGGAGGGCTGAAACAGTGAGGGGTGCCGCACCAGCAGGAATCTGCCAGGGCTATGGCGTGGGGAGAAACTGAGGCAGAGGGAAGTGAAGCATGTGGGGCAGAGGCAGCACCTACCAGGGTGAAGGCCGAGAGAGGGCAGTGGGCATGGGGAACACAGCAGGGCACTAGAGCTGTAGGTGGGATGGGGCGGAGGGGGCAGGAAGGGCTGACGGACCCATGCAGTCCAAGACCCCTCTGGCTGCTGCGTCCGGCTGGGCGAGGCAGTCATGCCAGGGCTCTGCCCAAGGAGAGTCCTCACCAGACTCAGGCAGGCTGCCCCTGCCCCAGGACCTCCAACATAGAGTCAGGGCTGGAGGCCCAGGCCCTTCCCTCTCAGTGACTGCTCCTTTTAGTCCCCATCCTTTTGCTTTGGCTTCCTGGTGACTTCTGGGTCACCCTTCACACCCTTGCCCTCCACACTGCTATGGCTGTGTCCCTGCTTTTCTTGTCCAAGGGAGAGGGACAAAGGCCAGGCCCCTTGGCATAGCATTCACGTGGAACTCAAGGTCTGTGTTCCCTGTTACTACTGTTCTCCCTGCCCAAACCCCATCTACCTGAAGCCCCACTCTGGCCCTTTTATCCCAGGATGTCCTTCTTGTCCCAGCCCCAGCACTTGGGCACCTGCCTCTCATGGCATGTCGTGGCTGTAGCCCGGATGTGGGCTCTTGGAAAATGCAGTCAAGAGTGACTCCTGGTCCCTACCTTTGTCCTGTGTGGTAAAAGCACAGGCTCCAGAGCTGTATTGCCTGGGTTCAAATCTGAACTTGACCACTAACTTGCTGAGTGGCCTTGGGCAAGTTATCTGATTCAGGGCTTCAGATTCCTCGTCTGTACAATGCATCTCTCGTACAGCCACTGTAATACTATATTAAGAGCTAACATTTATGTGGCACTTGCTCTGAGCACAGGGTTACACTGTGGGCAACATGGCTCCCCCAGCTCTCAGGGGCCATGGCTGAGCTCTGGGCTACTGGGGGGTGGGGGTGGCCCTGGGCACAGATGGAACTGGATGAGGCCCCGAAGAAGGTAGCCTTTAGCCAGGCCTGTAGGCTCTGAGCCATCAGGGCACATAGTGGTCTGGCTGCTTCTTAAAGTTCTCCTGTGATGGAAAGTTCCTTTTAATCATTTCCAGACTTGTGGTTGATTGGGTCTCCTCCAGGCAGTCTCCCCAGAGGGGATAGGGCACCCCAGCACCCCCCAACAAGAACCAGATTACCGGGGGATAGAGGGTCCCAGATGCCCTGGACCTCAGGGAGAGGGCACAGTCACTCAGCCACACCTGGGGGCAACTTATGCCAGACTGTAGGAAACGTCCTGGGGCTGGCCACTGGGTCAACACCCCCGTCTCGACTGTGCTACACAGAATGTCAAACTTTCCTTTAGTTTCACTGCAAAGATGGAAAAATGTGGAATTAATCTCCCCTGTAGCATGGTTTTAACTTCACTCAGATTCTAAAGATCTAAAACAGATGCAATAAAAGGGGAATCTCTTTGCTGTAGGGTCTTGTGAGCTATCAAAACAAAGTGGGGGGCCGCCCGGTGGCGCAGCGGTTTAGTCCGTGCTTGGCAGCCCTGGGTTCGCAGGTTTGGATCCCGGGTGCCCGCAGACGCACTGCTTGTCAGCCATGCCGTGGCGGTGTCCCATATAAAGTAGAGGAAGATGGGCACGGATGTTAGCCCAGGGCCAGTCTTCCTCAGCAAAAAAAAAAAAAAAGGGGGGGGGGAGGATTGGCAACAGATGTTAGCTCAGGGCTGGTCTTCCTCACCAAAAACAAAAACAAAGTGGGCCGCTGGGCCAGTGCCTGCCCAGCTCTGCCTTGTCTCCTGCCAGCTCCAGCTCTGTCTCTTGGTGTCTGTGTGTGTGTGTATGTGTGTGTACATGAATGTGTGTACATGTAGGGCTCTGTCTGGCTGATGGTGCCCTGGCTAGCCCAGTGCCACATGTCAGGGGTGAATGGGGACTGGAGGGGCCAGCTCAGCTCCCTGGGGAAGGGGTTGCTGGTCTGAAACCAGTCCTTCCCACCAGCCCAGGCTCTGCCTCTCAGTGACAGGCTCTGTCCAGCACCTAACGCTCTGTGGCACAGGGGCCTTGGAGAAAGAGGTGCAAATGCTGGCCCTTGAGTGGCCTGTTGATGTCCATCAATCTGAACATCAGCACCATCAGGATAGAGGTATTTGTCTATTCTCGCTCACTACTGTCTTCCCGCTAAAAGGCACAACTCCAGGCACATAATAGGAGCACACTGAGTGCTGGATGGACAAACGTCAGGCCTGGAGCACCACGAGGATGCAGAGAATTCAGGTCCGGCACCAGCCAGCCCAGGTCCCCGAGGACTAGGGGCAGGCCTACTCTGCAGGTGAGCCTGCCTGGCCGGTGAAGAACACTCCACCCAGCTAGGGCCTTCGACCTGGCAGGCTTGAGAGGATGGCAGAGGAGAAAGAGGAGGGCAAGCAGGCCAGAGGGGCCCCATCAGCTGGCCTTGGGAGGGAGGAAGACTTCTGGCCTCAGCAGGAAGTGGGGGTGCACAAAGTGGGGCGGGAGGCCAGGGAGCAGCCCGGTTCCTCCCCTTTCCACCTCAGGCTTGATTTGATGAGGACTAAAAGCTTCAAGGCCTGAACTTCCGAGGGGAAGGGACGGAGATTCCCTCTCATGCTGACATCTGACATGCTGACTTGCCCAGGATCACGCACAACTGATGCACAAAAAAATGAGTTTCTGAAGAAATTCCTCCCAATCTCTCTGGGCTCAGCCACTGTCTTTTTTACCACCCCCCTTCACCAGCTAACAACACAAAATGAGCTTTTGTCCCTTGAGCTCACAGGTCCGTGTTTCTGTTTCCCATTATCTCAGGGATATAGGATTTCTCTGACGTTTCTGCACCCCCAGCCCCCACCTCTACTGAGGATTAGCTCTCTTTGGGAAGTACATGAAACACTATTTTCTATTGGTGGATTAGCCATGGGATTAAGGAATCTTGGCTAATTTACCTTCCTCGTGGCTTTATACTAACTCCTTTTAAATAAACACAGGATTTTCCATATTACTGCTTACCCCCAAAGGAGAAGCTATAAAAAGTAGATCCACTCACCACCATCACCATAAAACCAGATGCTCCTGGGACTCATGGGGTGCTACCCACACCAGGAGAGGAGACCTGAGCTGCACACCCCACCAACACTGGCCTGGGTTCAAGCTCATCTCCTCACCTGCCGTGCGCAGGCCACTAGGGAAGCCAAGTGTGTGACAGGGACAGTCCCCAAGGTGCAGAATGCCAGTCACTGAGAGGCCAGAGGCTCTGTTGTACTCTGACTCCAGGGAGAGTCCAAACAAGGCTGAGCACAGAGCGTGAACCTTGGCCTTGGCCACCTTCTGCATCCCATTTCTTCAGAGGCTGACTTTTCCAACAACCCATTTAAAGTAGTTAATTTACCAAAAACCTGATAAAACATAATTGTCCCAAGTCAGAGAGACTGCTTGGTGGCTTGTTGAGGCCTGGAAAACCTCAGTATAGCCTAGCAAGTCAGGCTGTGGCCCCTGCCCAAGACGACCACTCCTCCAAGTGCCATGCCCCATTGAGTTCAAAGCTTCTGTCTGCTTTTCTTCCTCCACCTAGCCGTGGCTACTGTGGGTACAGTGAGGGTCTGTACCAACAGTCCAGGCCTAGATATTGCCTTCTACAAAGTGGGTGGAGGGCAGTGGCAGGCCTGACTGTAGCCTTCCCTGATTCTGCTCTAGCGGCGCTTCATTTGGGAGAGCACCAAGTGACCACAGGGTCAGCTGTGGCTTAGTTAATCTCAGAGCCATGCAGGCCCATTTGGGGCTACCTGTTACAACCAGAATACTCAGAGGCCCCTTCTCGTGGCCTGTGCTTGACCCTTTCCTTGGAGCGCCCTTGGGTCCCCAGAGAAGCGAAAGCAAATCACATGGAGTCCCCTTCTTCCTTCCTCTCAGAGTAATCCCAGAGTCAGTCTGGATGAGCTGTCTCTGCATGGGCCTTTCTTTTCTACTCTAGCCCCTGCTCTCCCTCCCCCAGCTCCAGCGCGCTCGGGGCCTCACAGGAGAAATCTCATATGACCATGAACATTCCCAGGCCCCAGAGGTAACCGCAGCCATCCTGAGACCATCTGGTGGGCAGAGGCCTTCAATCTGCAGCTTCTTTGGGGGAGGGGGTGCTTTTTGCCACAACCGCAGATGGGATAAAAGATGGAGCTGCCATCCAGCCCCCCATGCAGTAATAAACATGAGCTCGCCCCATCTTTGAGTGCTGCCCATAGCACTGGCCCTGACTCAGTACTTGTGAAGACGCAGCTTCCCCTGTGCCTCCGTATTTGCAAAGCCAGAGGAGCCTGTGGATAAACTGCCAAGAAGAGCAATGGGGCTGGGCGCAGGCCAGGGCCCAGGCCCTCTGCCACCAGCTAGAGTCAGACCCCAAGTGTGTCTCTGACACAGATCAGAGAGTGTCTTGAGTCCCTCACCCCAGGAAGCAGCCTCTTAACAGGAAAAACAAGTTTCTTGTCTCTAAAGCCCAAGTGGCAGGAGCTCAGGCTGTCCTGAATTCGACTTTGGCCCACAGGCAGCCCTTAAATGTCTATATGGAGGAGGACAGCTCAACTTGCTCTGGACACTGTAGGCTAAGTGGCTAGGTGTCCTGATGTGGAGAGAAACCAGCAACCACCGCTCCGACGGCACTGCCTGTGTGCAACGATGTCAGAAGGGCTGCACGTACCCTATAGACGGCGATCACTGGGTGGTATGGGGGTGACTTTCACTCTATACCTTCCCAGTAAGTTTGGTCTGGGTGCATCTGGGAGGACTGGCTCCCAGGGAAAATTGTTTAGATGCTTTAAAATCTGGAGTCAGTTTCCACAAACAATAGTTAGTCTGCCCAGGGAAAAGAGACACTGAGAGCCCCTGAGAGTGGTCAGGCAACTCAGCCCACACCAGGGTGGGCCCAGGTTCCCACTTTCCCCACCAGCATGGAACTAGCTGCCTCACCTGAGCAGCCCATCAAATAGGGACCTGCCAGTACCATGGAGGGGAGGGTCAGGGTATCTCAAAGCAAATGGGCCTTTTATCCAACTCCCCAAAGCAAACAGGCAAAAATCCTTAGCCTTGTTGAGTTACGTCAGCAGAGTTATAACAACCTGGACATTTAACAAACTCAAACGCCAGCAACCAAACCAGCAGGGCTGGGGGGCCTGCCCCCACCTGCTTCCCACCATGTGCATGTTCCAGTCCCGGAGCCCAGCAGACCCCAGTGAGTCACAGGAACCTGAACGTGATATCACAGCATTGCTGTGGCCAGCCTGAAGCACGGGTGCCATAAAAAAACACAGTTGGAGCAGGAATTTCATGGCTTGGTATTTTTAAAAAGCAGCAAGAAGTGAAACTGGAGTCAAAAATAACTTTGCTGTGGGCTTCCAAGGCAAAACCACCAAGCCGCTTGTTGGGCCTGGGTCCCTCAATGCAGCCTCCCCAGCTCCTGGTTACTGTCCACCTCTCTGCGTCCCAACCCCTCACCCTTGAGAAAGACCCAGAGCCTCTGCAACTTCCAGACACCACGCAAACCTCTGTCACTCAAGAGTCCATGAAGGAAGCGAAGGGAGCCATGCAGGAGGTGAGCTCATGCGGGAATGCTAGTTGTGGAAAACAGCCTCTCCCTGCTTGCTGGTTAGTTTTCCAGCATCTGTGAAAAGGACTCCAAATCAGTTGGTGGCACCCCCACAAAAACAGGAGAGGGAAAGTCTGGGCCTCTGCCTGGACACTCACTGAAAGCCCATCACCAAGCAGGCAGGCCTGGCAGCCACGGGATCTACTCTGGAGTAACTTCCTCTAGGTGTGGCCACAAGGGGAGGGGCCTGGCCACAGGCAGATATGAGAAGCAACTCATGGAAAGAAGAGCCTAAGAGAAGTCTGGCCCCACCTGAGACACTGACCTCTGCTGCCCACCCCATGGGACAGACAGATAGGCAGTGTCTAAAGTCTCCCCTCTATAGAGAAGGAAACCAAGGCTTAACCAGGTGCACACAGACGGAAAGTGGCAAAGCTGGGCAAAGGCAGCTGCGGCTTCTGATTCCTGGTCTGCATTTTTCTCTAGGCTTTGCCGGCCTCTGGGGTTGGGCCAACTTTCTCAGGAAGAGAAGACATGGGTCAGGCCCAGCAGGTCAGTGACCCAGGGTGGCCACAGGACAGCTGTGTGTTCTCTCCAGAGGGGGAGAGAGCCCAGGACAGGCTTACCAGACGAAGAGGGGGGCACGCATGCAGTATACAGCACCCACACCCGTGACTTCAACCCTAGGAGTTCCTGACAATTCCCATGAGGGATTCTGAGGAGCAAAAAAAATCTCCCAAAGAAAAACCTAAATTCCTTTGTTAGGAAATACATTTTCCCCAACAACCATTATGATAACTCAAATCAAAGAACAGCTGTCACAAGAAGTATACATCTTTGAAGAGCTTCAATCTTGGCCCCTGATGCCTTCAATCAAGGCTCCCATCTAATGGGCCCCATGACCCATCCCTGATTTTCAATAGCACCCAGTGCACCCCACTCCATCACCTTCTGGGCCTTCCTCCATCCGAGAACTGGGGAAAGCCTTCTTTCTCTCCCTCTCATCCTACTGCCTAGCCAGACCACTAGAGTCTCACTGGTAGCTCAAAAGCATTCCTGTGACTTGAGTCCAGCAGTTACAGAGGCCTGTGGAATGTCCACTCCTGTGTCACTTTGCCACCCTGGTGCTGTCCCACACTTCCCTGTGGAGTACATGACTTAACACTGTGCTTCATAAAACAGCCGGCACCAGTCTAGCACATCCAGTCAACCAAGAGCTTCACAACAGTGCTCAGAGGACACGAGTAGGCTGGACTGTCCCCACTTTACAAGGGAGGAAACTGAGGCTCTGGGGAGCAACATCACCTGCCCAAGATCACCCAGGTGACGAATGGTGGAGTTGGCCCTCAAATCCAGGAGGGCAGGTGTGCCCAGGCTGATGGTCAAGTGGCTCACTGGGCTGAGCAGAGCAGCCCTGAAACCCAAGGTGACTGAGCTAGGAAGTGGGGAAGCCAGGATTTGCACTCAGAAAAGCTGAGCCATGTCTCTCCACAGGCTCGCTCAGTTGCCTGACCTCTAGGCCTTTGTTTTGCACAGAGGTACCACTGAGGAGGACTGAGACTGGGTCCCTGGCCTTCTGACCACTGTCAAATGGGTCACAAACATCCAGAGAGGAGGACTCGATCACTGGGCCACCCACAATCTGTTAAGCAGGAAGGCAGGCTCTGAGGACTGTGAGCCTCTGCAACAGGGTGCCCTGCTCATGTCACTCGGGCTGGAGGCTCTGTGACTCACTCAGTAAATAGGCCCAGCCACTGCCCACTGCAGCCCCCATGGTTCTTCCCTGGAAGGATGTCCTGCAGGATGGAGGCCCAAAGGACCTGAAAGGCAGTTTCCTTCTCGGAGGCCACTTTGAAGTAGACTTCCTTGGGGAGGGAAGGGGCAGTGAGGGGGGTGGGATGGAGAAGAACAGCATGATTCAGATAGACAACTTTGAAGGAGGAGACAGTGTTGGGTTTGCAAAGACATGCCCAACCCTCCAGAGCAAGAGGCACATCAGGATGGTGAGGAGCACCCGCTGAAGGGGCAGCACTCAAGGCCAATACCCACAGACCAAGGTGGCTCAGACCCAGCTGAGACCCAGTTACGTGGGTAACGTGGGGAGATGGATGGCGGTGGTCACCTTGCTCTAGGCCTCAGGAGAGCCTCCAGAAAGGGCTGCCCTCAGCCAGGCTGGTCCCAAGAGGAGGGGCAGGAACCTTCCAGCCCTGGTGAGGACAGCTCTGGCTGTGTGGAACATCTTAGCTAGAGCCCCAACTCCAGGAGAGGAGGAGGGCCTGTAACACAACGAGGGGACCACGTGGATTAGCGCAAATGCACCTCCTACTGTTTTGACAATGGGTTATACTCTAAGGCCTCAACTAGGGGTTTCTTCTGTGGACCTCCAGTTTCCTCAGGGCATGTCAAGTCCCTCAGGAACAGGCTGCACTTTGTGGCATTCAGGAATACACACTGCTTGGCAAAGCAGTTTGGTTGATGGGCTTGGCATCTGTTTGGGGATGGAGTGCCATGTGGATTTGCAAAGGGGCTGAACAATGTGAGGTAGGACAAGGGTGCCACAGAGACATCCAGACCCCTGGCCACAGGCCAAGGCCACAAGAGAGCCTCACTTATTCTCTGTGATGCCAGTTTCTTAAAATGCTACTATCATACTCCTAACTGCTAACACATAACGAAACCTTCCATATGTGCCCCTAAATCACAGTGATGGGAAGTGTTTTTAGTGTTATACTCCTCTGGATCCAATGAAGCTATTTTTAATCATCTTTCAGACTTAATTTCCAATTTTATCCTATAAAGTTCTAATTGATTCCACCTCCCCTGATCTCTCACTTGACGTGGCTGTGAAGAACAGGGGGCAGGCTTGGCAGTTTCAGATGGGTTTGAGGTAGGGCATTTTTTTTTAAGTCTTTGCACGTTGCTCATATCGCTCTCTTAGCACATGCCTTCTTCTCAAGGGTTAACAGGCTTTCAGAAATGTCTGTACGATGTGCCCATAGTCCCACCATCTCCCAGTCACCAATGCCTGACCTTTCCCTTCAAATGTCCTTCTTTCAGTGGATCCAAGGTGTGCGTACCAGCTAGGGTGCCGTGACGTGCCGTGGACCACGTGACACGAGGTGGAGGAACTTTTTCACTTAGCCTCAGATCCAGAAGTAGGGAAAGGATGCCATGCCACTTCAGCTCCATTTCCATCAGAGACCCAAGGGTCCTTTGTATCCCTTCCACACCCTCACTCTACCTACAAGCTGGCACGGGAGCAGGGGGTAGGGGGTCTGTACCCAGAGCCAAGAAGGGAAGGGGCCTGAGGATCTTCAAATCCTGCCTTGACCCTGCCACCACCACCACCTATATGCCCCATGCCAGCCACGCTGGGCTTCGCTCGTTGCCTGGATGTGCCCATGGCCCCCTCCAGACCTGCAGACAGGCTGTTCCCTCTTCCAGGACCACTTTCCCATCCCAGGATGAGATGCCTCCAATGGGCATGCCCACAGTACTGGCCACCACTTCTCATCAGGGCATTTTGCTCTTACTGAAACTGCTGCACTACAAGTCTGTGTGATGAGCTGTTGGATGTATGCATGCTCCAGAGGGCAGGGCCCACATCTGTTTCGCTGATGAGGGTCAGTGCCACAGCTAACATTTACTGAGCAGCTACCTAGGGCCAGGCATAGGCCAAACACTCCCCACAGATTCATCTCCTTTATTCCTCACCACAAATGTGGGAAGCAGAGCCCACGACCACTGCACATCACAGATCAATACACCAGGGCTTGGAGAGCTGAAGGGATTTCTCCAAGGTTGCTGAGAGGATAAGGAGCAGTGCCAGCTCGAGGCCAGAGCCTGGGCTCTTGGATACCTTGACTCACAGCTTGCAGTTCCTGGCATGTCCCCGGAGTGCCGACCCAGCAAAGAGTGGAATGAATGAACAGACAGTGTTTCTTTCAAAGCTCTGTTGTGGCCCAGGCCAGCCGTGGGTGGGCACACCCTGGCAGGATCCAACGATGGTGATTTTGGGATCCAGTGGCTTGGCCAGTTTTCAGATGGCTCTGTGAACCAGGATCCCAGAGCAGGCTCTGCTATTTCATTAATTTGGGCTGGAAAATAGGTCCACTGCAATTATGCTTTTTAAAAATCCAGCACCTGCTGGCCAGCTTCAAATGGTCCAAATGCCAGGCCAAGTGCAGACGATGGGGTGAACTCACGTCATGGCCTACCTGGGTGAGGACGTCCAGCTGGCCCACAATGTGCTCCAGTGTGCTGGTTAGCGTCTGGGGCATGCTGATGGGCTCCTGGGGCTGGCTCTGCACCGACTCCTGACTCCTGCCTCTCCCTGGAGGGACGGGGAAATCCACTTCTGTCTAGTTCAAGACAACGAAAGGAAAGAGCTCCTCAGTCTTGAGTCAGCACTTGAGGAAATACTGAAAGAGGAATAGCCCCTCCAAAGGATTAAGTGGAAAACCACCAGCAAACTTGAAAAAAATAAGTTCCAAATGTTGGCGAGAAATGGCAGTGTGGTGGTACTCCCACATCCAGGCCCGCACACCCACTTCCAGGCCTTCTTTTCTGAGCAGAGGCCGTGAGTGAGGAGCAGAATCAGAGCACCTGGTAGTTCGGCTTGAGGGGCCTGGGAGGGACATGCAGGTGGGCCAGCAAGTGCCCTCAGCTGGCTCTTGGAGGCCCTCAGGAAGACCTGGCTGGCTGCCAACTCTTCATGTGGCCTGCACCCTCCGGTAGGCCTCTGAGTACAGAGACCCTGAAGCCTGGCCTAACTCTGAAGTCACCCCTCCTCCTGGTTAGCTCAATGCCAGTTCCCCACCCCCAACATGGGGACAGCCCAGAACTGGGGGGATGTTCCAACCCTGCCCTGGTGCAGATCCCCTGGGAAAATAGGGATTCTATATGAACATCCTGGCCAGATGGCTGGCGGGAGTCAGACTCCACAGGACAGGTGCCCTGGACTGCTTCAGAAAAGACTCCAGGAACGTGAGGAGCTTGGTGTTTCTGCCTAAGATCCTCAGTCCCCAAATGCAGAAACCATCTTCCCCCTGACCACCACCACCAAGGACAAGTGATTTCCTGAGGGGACTCATTCCAGTCCAAAGTGTGTTTCCCAAGCCAGGCACCGCTTTATTCAAAGATGAAAGCTTCTCCTGACCCAGGAGGCGCGGTGCACGTGTCCAGCACAGCAGGATTCCCAGAGCCACCCCGTTCCCAAAGATAGTCGGCAGATACCCTGCTTTGGTCTTGGAACCCACAATTCCTCTGTGGACTTGTTCCCTGTGGGAATGATGTGCTTCATGAGGCTCACACTCTCAGCCAGCCCCAAAACCCCAGTAACTCATAAATGTAGCCACACCTGGGGCTCAGGGTTTTCAACCACAACCTCACTAATGGACACTCCAAATGTTACCATGTCACTCCCTCACTTTGCCAGTCCTCCAGGGCTCTCTGTCACCTTTGGGAGAAAATTCAAGCCCCTTGACAAGGCACCCTGCTCTGGTGTGCTGGCTTCTGCAGCTCCCCTCCTGCCTCAGCACCCTTGCACCTGCTCCCACAGTCCTTTCCATCCGGAAGGTGCTCATCCACCCTTACTTTCCCCTGCTCAGAGCATCCCATCCTCCACTCACTTTGCAACCCTGCACCTCCCATCAAAAGCTCCTCTGTGCTCCTGCACACCTGAGCCTGCCCCATCCCGGGCCTGTTCCTCTGGCCACTGCATCTCTAGGGCCAGGGCACATGAGTGGAATGAATCAGTGCTAGCCTGCCCATAGGGCCTGCCACCCACCCGTGTGTCTGTGTGCCACTCCGTCTCCTGCCTGCATTCACCACTCCTCTCCCCTCAACACCCAGGACATCACTGGGCTCAAAGCTTGCCAACTACCCATGCACCACAGCCAAAGCTACTCCACCCAGCACCCCTCCACTCCCCAGTGCCACAGCCAGTGGAGTATCCTTGCTATGGCAAGGCAAGGCACCTAGGATGCCTGCACACCTGCCCACTGCCTGGCCCTGACAACACTAGGCTGCCTGCACACCTGCCATCAGCAGCTGGCTTGCAACTCCTCTGAGTCTGCCCTTGGACGAATCCACAGCAGCCTAGCCCTGGGAAGATACTCTGCTCTGAATATGCTCACACGATTGGGCATCAAAGTCCTTGAAAAGAACCAACCCAGGAGAAGATTCCCAATCAGCAAATGAGGGCAGTTTAGCACATGGACCCTACCCACATATTTTCCTTTATTAGGAAAGTATTCTAATTTCATAGATAACAAACTCTCGCGTGCACATCGATTTGAACTTGGGAAAAATGCAGGCCCTGGTGGTTAAAGAGGACTTCAATGTGTGACACAAGCCACAGGGGTATTCTTGAAAACAGGAACAGTTATGTCCACATGCCCATTGTGGGCAGGTCTGTTGTGGTGCTGTGGCCATTTTGTAAGACCTCAGCCCACTAGGGCTGGGGCAATTCCAGTCCTCTAAGAATCAGTGAACTTCAGATTCCAATGCCCAGCCAGAAGTCCATCCCAAAAGGAAATGTTTTGGAAGCCTCAACCACCCTTCACCTCAGAGCAGCGGCCCCCAGACACAGCCGAGTGCAGTGGGGAAGAGCAGTGCCTCAGACAGTCCTTGCTGAACATCTGAGCTCCACCACTGAGCGGCTAGGTGGCCCTGGGCAAGAGGCTTAATCTCTCTGGGCCTCCATTTCCTCATCTGTAAAATGGGGGTGATGACTGGGCCTGCCCTTCAGAGGGCTGGGCTGTGAGAGGCACTTATCCGCAATCACCAGTAGGCCTTTCTCGAGAAGCATTCGCAGGCTTGTGCCCACTACTTCCAAAGGGCCCCCCCTTTCAGACACGCATACTCTTTCTCTGGACACTGAGTCCCAATGGCTCCCTTAGGAAAGGCCACCAGAGGGAGGGTAGGAGCCAGGCAGCCCTCTGTCCTGACAGCCAGCATTCTCAAGGAGTGGCTAGACGGGTGCTGCCTGCTGCTTAGGAAGGATAGAATGGAGATTCCGAGTGTTTCTGTAGAATGGCCCAGAAACTGACAGTGCTGAGTTGAGCCTCTGGAAGCACAGTGACGATGGGGAGTGGTGGGGGAGAGGGACGGGGGGCAGTGAGCACCACTGACTTTAGCAACAGGAACTCTCTGTTTGAGCCAAAGGCGAGCCAGCTCAAGGGAGTACTGAGGACAGCAGTCACGTGCGCAGGCCAGGGAGTCAGCCTTTGGAAGAGAGGGCCGCAGGAACCATCATGTTTTCCCATCTACTCCAAGCTTTCATGGGTTGTGTCCATTTTACAACAAAGGAAACTGAGGCTCAAGTAGGAAGTGATTGTCAGAAGGTACTCAGCCTCCAGCCTCACTTACAAGTCCAGGCTGCTGCCTGCCCTGGGCCATTCCTCTGGCCACGCCATTTGGTCCCCATCTTACCTTCATCAGGACACGGCCCTTCTCTGCTTCCTTGTCTGCTCTCATCAGCAGACATTACACCCCTTAGCACACTGCCAGCCCAGCATGTGAAGAGGGCAATCGCTGTTTACTTCCCACCTACTATGTGCCAGTGTTTTATACATGTCACTTCATCTAATCTTTACAATGGCCCTTCACAGCAGCCATTATTAACCTTATTTTTCAGATGGAGAAGCAGGCTCAGGGAGGTTAAATAACTTGCTCTAAGTTACCTAGGAAATGACAGAGTTGGGATCTGAGCCCAAGGACAGGCAGTTCTGACACTAGGCAGCCTGCAGTTTTGCTTCCACACACCCAGATCCTCTCTTACATCCCCATGAAGGCCCCCAGCTCCTGGGTCTAACACTTTTTGTGTCATTCCCCCACCCCGCCTGTCCTGGAATGCCTGCCTGGCACAGAGCTGAACACAAAGCAGGCCCTCCACAAACACTCGATGCCTCAAAGAGCCAAGCCCACCACAGTGACATTCCTGTGTAATGAAACCTTCCCAAGGCAAAGGGCCAACAACTCCGCCCTACACAGCAGCACAGCCACTCACCTGCACTCCAGCACCCTGGAGATGTGGCTTTTCCCCGAGAGCCTGGCAAATAAGCGATAAAGCAAAGCTAAGAAGATGACAGGCGAGAGTGGGAAGAGATGCACGCACCAGGGCTGGGAGTAATGACAGTGGCGGAATAACCAGAGCAGCGCTGAAGGGAAAATTGTATCCGCACTTTGTCTGTTCAACATCAAAGGGAACTAGGGGCCTGCCTCGTGGTCCTAGTTCGTATATCATGAGTGAAATCACAGTAACAATAACCCACACATCCATACCTACAGAGCTGCACCAAGTCGACAACCTTCACTTTTGCCAAATATAAACATCTTAACATCAAACGAAAAAAAAAGGTGAAACTCAGAATAGTTTATAGTTAAATAAGTTGAATAAATAATGATAATAATAAATAGATGAATCTATTTAACTTTGTGGAAATCTCACTTGCGGTCTGTAGGTGTCCCGTCTCACCCAACCCTGGTGTGGGATCCTAGGCTGTCACAGTAGGTTGACCTTCTGCTTGCCTCAGTTTCTGTTGCTGCCAGCCTGTCATATGCCACTAGGAGCTCAGCACTTCGCACACAGTAAGAATTGTATAAATATCTGTTATTGATCTCAGCCACTCAAACAAATGGGGTAACCAACCCATAAATTTTCATTAAAAAACAAAACAACAGCTTGCAGGTCTTCCTTGTGACAAGAAATCAACTCATCTGGGATTAACTTCTTGACTGGTCTCTGGATTGACTATGGTCTCACTTTTTCACCATCAAGATGCAGGTATGGATAAGGAGCTTCCGTCTAGGAACATAAAGTTGGGAAAGCATTAATCCCATCCTAACAAGAAAAAGACTGACAATCTAAAAGAATCATAACTTTTCTTAAATTAGAGAGCTGAGCTCACAGAGCAAACAACTAGCCTAAAATCTAAGGAAAGAAAGACTCTTCCAAGGAAAACAGGAAGTGAGCACCAGCTCACCTCTGGCAAACCACAGGAAGAAGGGACACTGAGTGCCATACAAGTGGGTAAGAATTGGGCTATGAGTTTTAACAAACTGCTAGAGGCTGAGTGTGGAGAACCCCTGGGAGCCACAGATACAAGGGCACTTTGCACCCACTCACAGGTTCTCCACAGACCTCCATTGGGCAGGCATGACAAAGATTGGGGGCAGGGCAGTAGGTGGAAGAAAACCATCCTTGAGGGTGCAGACCTGGAAGAGGGAAGTAGACATGGAAAAGGCATGAAGTCCTGCCAGGACCCTTCTCCATTACAAAACAAAATCCTTAAGCTACTGGAGGAAGAGCAAAGAAAGATAAAAATCCCTCTGCCCTTAGGGAGAGGCAGAAAACCATCTTGAGCTAAGATCACTGAGGTCTCCCATGGCTTAGGGAGGGGCAGGACTACTGAGAATGCCCTACTTCTAAGACCCAGGGACACAGGGCCTGACTAAGACTGAAGCTGGGCCAGGACGACAGAGAATCCCCCCAACAAAGCTAGCAAGCACCAAGTAACAAGCAACAGCAGCCTATCACTGGAGGAGGGACCAGAGCATGGAAACAGACACCCTCTCAGGAGCAGGCCCGCAGGGAAGGCTGAAAGCTGGGAGTGGAGCATGAACATTGAGAAAAACCCTCCAACACCCAGACCTCACTCTAAGTGCAAGGTAATGCTCAACTAAGCTCAACTCCTGATAAGATCGACTATTTACCTCAATCTCCACCATCCTAAACACAATGTCTGGCATTCAATCAAAAATTATGAGACACATAAAAGGGCAAGGAAAAGAAAAAAAACCCACGGTCAAGAGACAAATCAATCAGCAGAATCAGATTCAGATGACTTAGATGTTGGCACTATCAGACAGATAATTTAAAATAACTATGATTCATGTTAAAGGTTCTACTGGAAAATGTGGACAACACATATGAACAGGTGAGGAATTTTGGCAGAGAGGTAGAAATTATGAGTCAATGGAAATGCTAGAAATAAGAAACCCAGTAACAGATATGAAGAATGGCTTTGATGGGCTATTATTAGGCGCAACTCAGCTGAGGAAAATAAATCAATGACTTTAAAGATAGATCAATTCCTCCAACTGAAACATAATAGGGAAAAAAACAGAATCAAGCTGTGGGAATATATCAAATTGTCTAACACACGTGGGACTGGAATCCCAGAGGGAGAAGAGAGAGAAAAGAGACAAGTTTGCTGGTAACAAATTCTCTCAGCTTTTGTTTGTCTGAAAAATAGTCTTTATTTCTCCATCTCTAAAAGGTATTTTTGCTGAATGTGGAATTCTGGGCTGGCAGTTTTTTTCTTTGCATACTTTAAAGACGTTACTTCTGGGGCTAGCCCAGTGGTGTAGTGGTTAAGTTCACACACTCTGCTTCGGTGGCCCAGGGTACACACGTTTGAATCCCGGGCATGGACTGATGCACCACTCATCAAGCCATGCTGTGGCAGCGTACCACATACAAAATGGAGGAAGATGGGCAGAGAAGTTAGCTCAGGGCCAATCTGCCTCACACACATAAAAAGAAAGTTTAAAAATAAAAAAAAAAAGATGTTTCATGGTTCCATGCCTTCTGGCTCTCGTAGTTTCATGAGAATAATTCTGCAATTCTTACCTTTGATCCTCTGTATATAATGTCTCCTTTCTCTGTCTACCTTCAAGATTTTCTCTTAATCTTTGGTTTTCGGAAGCCTGAATATAATTTGTGTGGGGTTTTGTTTTTTCATCAGTCTGCTTGTCATTCCTCTGAACTTCTTGTATCTGCGGTTTGACGCTTTTCATTATTTTTCAAAAATTCTTGGCCATTATCTTTTCAATAGCACCAAAAAACATAAAATGTGTTTTCAGTTTCCTAGGGCTACTCTAAAAACTTGTCACACTCGGTGGCTTAAAACAACAGAAATTTATTCTCTCAGAGTTCTGGAGGCCAGGAATTGGAAGTTAAGGTGTCAACAAGCCACACTCCCTCTGGAGGCACTAAGAGCCTCTTCTAGCTTCTGGTGGCTCTACGATTCCTTGGCTTATGGCTGCATAACTCCATTGTCTGCTTTCACCTTTACATGGCCTTCTCTCTGTGTGTCTCTTATAAGGACACTTGTCACTGGATTTAGGGCCAACCCAATAATCCAAGATGATCTCATCTTGAGATCCTTAACTTAATTACATTGGCAAAGATCCTTTTCCCAAGTAAAGTCACATTCACAGGTTCTGGGGGTTAGGACGTGGGCATGTCTTTTGGGGGGTCACTATTCAACCCACTACAAAATGCTTAGATATAAATCTAACAATATATGTACAAAATCCGTATGCTGAGGGCCGGCCCGGTGGCATAGCGGTTTAGTTCGCGCTTTGGTAGCCTGGGGTTCGCAGGTTCGGATCCCGGGCGCTGGCCGACGCACTGCTTGTCAGCCATGCTGTGGCGGTGTCCTGTATAAAGCAGAGGAAGATGGGCCCGGATGTTAGCCCAGGGCCAGTCTTCCTCAGCAAAAAAAGAGGAAGATTAGCAACAGATGTTAGCTCAGGGCTGGTCTTCCTCACACACAAAAAAAATCTGTAGGCTGAAAACTACAATATACTGATGAGAAAAATCAAAGATGACCAATAAAAATAAAGGGCTATACCATGTTCACGTATTAAAGATTCAATGTTGTTAAAGATGTTAATTCTCCCCAAAATCATGTATAGGGATCAAAAAGCTGATTCTAAAATTTATATGGAAAGGCAAAGGAACTAGAAAAGCCAAAACAATTTTGAAAAAAAGAACAAAATTAGAGGTCTCGTACTACCTGATTTAAAGACTTAGTCTAAAGCTATGGCAATCAAGACAGTGTGGTATTGGTGAAAGGACAGACACATAAATTAATGGAACAAATAGAATCCAGAAATAGAACCATAGATATCTGATCAATTATTTTTAAACAAAGGTACATAAATAACTTAGTAGAGAAAAGATAGTATTTTCAAAAATTGCTGAACAATTGGATATCCATATGCAAAAAAATGAATTTTGGTACATATCTCACACCATATACAAAAGTAACTCAAAATGAATCAAAGACCTAAATATAAAGCCTAAAACTATAATATCGGCATAAATTTTTCTTCTAAAACATAGGAGAAAATCTTCGTGACCTTAAGTTAGGCAAAGATTTCTTGGATATGACTCAACGCATGATCCATAAAAGGAAAAGCTGATAAAATGAACTTCATCAAAACTCAAAATTTCTTTAAAAAACACTGTTAAGAAAACGAACACCCAAACCACAGACTGGGAGAAAATACTCATGTAAAGTAAGCGCTGACAGCTTTTTTTTTTTTTCTTTTTTGTAATGCAAGTGCCTGACTTAAGCTCTAATTGCAGAAGCATTCATTTCAAAGAGGCATCCACTTACAGAGGGCTATCTCAAATAAACACACTGCCAGCCACATGACTAGATAAAGAATCAGCCCATCTCCCCCCAGTGAGGTTCCTTTGTTTTAGAGATCTTGGTTGATTTCAATTAACTGATCATTTTGGCCACTTGCTTTATTTCCTCTTCCCGCACTTTAAATTCCTGCTCTTATGTTTTAAATTCACCAGTAAAGAGTGAGCCTGCGAAACACACAATCTAATGACAACAAAAAATAGACAGCAAAAGATTTGAACAGACACTTCACCAAAGAACATATAAAGTGGCAAACACACACATAAAAAGCTCTACATCATTAGTCGTTAGAAAAATCCAAGTTAAAACTACAGAGAGATACCATAATACACCTATTAGAATGATCTAAAGTTAACAAGACTGACTATACCAAGTGCTGGCAATGAAGGGGAGAAACTCAAACTCTTATACACTCCTGGAGAGAATGTAAGATGGTACAACCACTTTGGAAAACAGTTTCACAATTACTTAAAGGTTAAATATACATCTATTATATGTCCCAGCCATTCCACTCCTATATATTTACCCAAGAAAAATGGAAATATATGTTCATAGAAAGATATGTACATAAAAGTTAACAGCAGCTTCATTTGTAATAGCCAAGAATTGAAAATAACCCAAATGTTCACCAGCAGGCAGATAAACAAATTGTGGTATATCCATTCAATGGAGTACTTACTCAGCAATAAAAAGAAATGAACTATTGATACATGTAACATGAGTGAATTTCAGAATAATTAGGCTGAGTGAAAGAAATCAGACCACTCTGCACTCAAGGTGAAACCACCACCTCTCCATGCGACATTACCAATGGGCACAACCCAACGCTGAAGACCCCAGGTAAGGCCCATGAGGTCCACCATTGGTCTGGGAACTATAGTTGCCAAATGCACAAAGCCAGAGTTACATTTCAATGCAGTTTAATTTCCAGAGCCTCAATCTCCCCAGTCGTTAGCAGATGTCCCCAGGCAGGGCTTCCTAAGCAGCTGTGGCCCAATCTCTGGAACAACAGGCTTCATTCGCTTAGGGTCCATACACAGCTTGACAGTCATGAGTGAGTGATGTCTGCACACACCTGGCCATGAGCCAGGAGCGGCTGGAATTTTACCATAAGATGTAAGCTGACTTGACAGAACACCCCCTTCTAGTGGGTGGGGTGGTCAATTATTAACACCTGCTCAAGGTGGAAATTTCTCCTTTTCTTTTAATCCCTAATACTGGACCTTGCCCCCTGCCCGGCCTGCTCCGGAAACTGAAACTCTGTAAAGGACACAAGCATTCAGGATCTGGTCCATGGCATAAGTCTGAGCCAGAGAGGGAAGAGGAAGGTGACCTGGGCCCAAGGTCTGGGCTGTCTCACTGGTACCCTCCTTGTATAGAGCCAGGCGGGCAGCTCGTCTGGCCACTGCCCACTTAAAACACCAAAGCATGTCACTGTGTTTCCAAAGCAGGGCTGAGTGCAAAACTAGAAGAAATGGACAGACAGACAGACACACACACACACACACACACACACACACACCATGATTAAATCTTTTCAATTTAATCTTTCATTGAACTGTTCAGTGCATAGTCTGCTAAGTGAGAGTGCAGAGATTCACAGACACAGACGTCTCTTAGTCTTCACCTCAGGCTTTTTCTTTGACAATTTGCCCTCATGGAAAGTTAATAGGCATCCATGTGTGCCTGCCTCCGTTTGCCAAATCTGGCCCTGGCGAGGAGAGCAGGGAACAGGACAGAGCTCACTTGGGCTCACCCTCACTTCCGGCTTCTCAAGTGGAAAAAGGCATGGCTGTTTTCTCAAATCAAAGCCCAGAAGAAACCTGGTATTGTATTCCCTACACATATTTGTGGACTAGATATACTACAGCCTTATTTGCCCTATAATTTAGGGTTCCGGCCTGGAGTCAACAAGAGAGGAAACTTCTGGTTCTAAACATAGCCCTGAACCCAAGAGGAATTCTGGTTTCTTAAAATCATCTAATTGTCCAGCTATCTTGCCAACATTCTTCCAGGCCAGCCTGAGTATGAGGAAGGGTTTTTTTCTTTTCTTTTTTTTAGCCCATTGGCCCTGGGCTAACATCCATGCCCATCTTCCTCTACTTTATATGTGGGACACCTGCCACAGTATGGCTTGATAAGTGCTGTGTAGGTCCATGCCTGGGATCTGAACCAGCGAACCCCAGGCTGCTGAAGCAGAGCGCATGAACTTAACCAGTACGCCAACCAGGCTGGCCCCTGAGGAAGGGGTTTGGTTACTACTGTTGGCGTTTATCTAGAGCATGAATGTGCAGGATGCCTCCAGTGTTCCCCACACCAGGCTCCCAAGGAGGGTGGGGTGCTGGTCATCTATGCGCACAGAGCGCGTGAGCCAAGAGGCTCAGGGACATGGGGCCTGGGATGGCAGAGCAATCTCTGAACTGCTTCAGCCACTCCATGATGATGGATCACAGTTAGGTCTCAGAGCCACCCTTGACCCCAGGCCCCCACCAATGGGAAGCAGACAGGGTGCCCCTTGAACCAAGAATTGTGAAGGGGTTGAAGGATGGGTCTAAAATGGAGGATGAGGGATCCACATGCCTGACCTGGATTCCAGGCCTTCTCACACAGACCCAGTGCCATCCAGACCCCAGGAGCACAGGCAGCTTGGCCCATTTTCTCATCTCACAGTCCTCTCCTCAGATAGTAGTCCCTTTGAGGCAGGGACCATAGGTGCCTCTGTGGTTCTATTATACCTGTGTTGGCCACAGACCTGCCAGGCATGTGGGAGATGCTAAATGCACAAACCAAGGAATCACCAGCTCCTCACACAGGCCCAAAGCAAAACTGAGACCCCCACACCCAGGGCTATGTCAGCCACTCCTGGGCTCAACCCCCAGCAATCTCCTGCTGACTCCCCAGCCACGCTTTCCGAGGGCTTCTAAGTATTTCCCCACACGTAAGAGGGCTGATTTATAAAGTCAAATTCTTCAAAGGAGTAAAAAGATTGCCTTGGTAAGCAGGAAATGGAAAGTCATTCCAATGTCCAAATATGCCCCCAGGAGAAAAAAGTGCAGCTGGGAGGTCTGTCTTACTGAAATGACATACCCACATGAAGGAAGCTGTGGGGAGACAGGAACGAGGATGAAACGGGGAGAGGAAGGCTAAGCAAGTGCAAACTGGTGGAGGCGTGAGAAAACAAACGGACCATCACGCAGTGCAAACTTTCCTTAGCACAGAAGAGGCCCTGGCCGCCCTCCCTGGAGGGGTTCTGAGGGAGCAGGAAAACAACCCAGGGCTTCAGCGGGTGAAGCCCTTGAGGTCATCACACCTGGTACACCCAGAAACACACACTGGTAGGCAGCAAGGCAGAGCCGAACTGTCAGGAACATGGATGAGAAGGAACAGGACAGCGCAGGGCAGCGCGGTGGAGTCTTCCACACGGCCCATGGAAGCCTCAGGAGGAGCAGGCCTGCACTCATGCTGGATAGTGTCCGCTGAGAGTCTGCCCTGGCACCTCTAGAGCATTCTCAGAACAACAATATTGACAAGCAGACAACACTGCCCTGCTGGCCCCATGCTGGTGATCAACGCCGCTGTAAGAGCATTCCCTCTGAACACGACCTGCTTTCTTTAGGGCTGGCTCTTGTTCAGTTCAGTTCCACAAACGCTACCAAGAGCCCACTCCAGGCTGGCTGCTGAGTATTCTAGGGTTAACTACCCCCTCCCTTGAGACAGAAACACCTACTCTGCCCACACCTGAACCAAGGCACCCTGAGAGGGAGATCAAGGCTTTTGATAAAGCTCATGTTGACCGTAGTTGGTTTTTTTTTTAAATTAAACTGCTTTGAACTAACTTTAGACCTAGAAAAAAGTGGCAAAAACTAGTGCAAAGAATTTCCATATATCCCTCCCCTGGGCTCCCCCAGTGTTAACATCTTACATAACCATTAGTACCATGATCAGACCAGGAAATTAACATTGGGACAATTCCATCAACCAAACTAAGGATCCAATTTGAGCTTCACCAGTTTTTCTAGTAATGTCCTTAGATCCTGATATTCCAGAATCCTATCCAGAATCTCATGTTGCATTTAGTTATTTCTCCTTAGTCTCCTGCAATCTGTGTCAGTCCCTCAGTTTTCTCTTCTTTTTCAGGACCCTGACACTTTTGAAGAGTACTTGATCAGTTATGCTGTCAAATGTCCCTCAGTTTGGGTCTGTCTGATGTTTTCTCATGACTGGATTGAGGTTATGCATTTTTGACAAGAACACCACAAAAGCCATGTGCATGACATCATGGGGCTCATGCAGACAGGACTTACTATTAGGGGCGTTGACCTTGATCAATGATGGTGTTGACCTCTCTGCCAGGTTTCTCCAATGCAAAGTTACATCTCTCCCTGTGTAGTTCATCTTGGGGGACTGTGGCTTTTTAAAGGGGAACATGTTGCTGTTATTACAAACTCCGCGTGTCAGCCCATCTTGCTGATGGCTGCAGCTGCCCCACAGATGAGAGGCATCTAATGAGGATGAGCGGCAGAGCCGATGTCTCTGGAAGACGCCAAAGCTCTCGGTGACAAAGAGGAACAGTAGCAGTTTATTTATAGATCCACTTGAAGACAGCTCATTGTAACTACTGGAGTTGAATTTTTAAAACCTCGGGAACAAAGGCTGGCTATTTTAAACTCTCCTTGCACTCGTTCAATGGAGAGTGTTAGAGGCACCAACCACGCCCGGGCATCACTCCCAAGCTCAGCAATTCATATTTTGTGCAGCATCTCAGGACATGAACAAAGCCTGCCAAGACAGATAACCAGGACTGGCTCTGCCTACCCCCACAGAGGCAGGGGGCCTCAAGTGGTCCAGAGCCCTCAGCCCCATGCTGCCCAAGGAGAAGGCGAGGGAGGCTGCATCCCACAGGGTCTCACAGCCTCCGTTTCCTGGAAAATGAAGTTGCATACAGCTGCTGTGAACCAAGGTTATATCACCTCTCTCCCTCCCTCCCCCAGCAGGCTGCGAAGAGGGACAGCGCCCCCCAGCGGATGCCTGTCCCAGGACAGCCGACAGTAACTGGCCCACCTGCGTGGACACACCTTCAGGCTGGAACAAGAGTGTCCTGGAGCTCGTAGTACACATCCCTGAGGACAGTGGGGGGGTGAGGAGCCCCAAAGCTCCTCCTGTCCCTAGCCCCATTGCAGCTGGCTCTAAGCCAAGCCTGCTCAGTCTCTCCACGTCCCAGAACCACAGTGGGGAGGGGAAATGTGGGTTTTCTCAAAGCCTCCCATGGCCTTATTTGAACAAAAAGCACAAAACAACATTCTTGATACAATGAGGAAAAATGTGAATATGGACTAGGCATTTGATATTAAGGAATTATTAATTTTGTTGGATGTGATAGCAGCACTGCAGTTATATAACCAAGAAAAGTCTTTATTTAGGGTAAAATATATCTGGGATTAAACAAAAATACTCCAACTTTTCTAAAAAAAATGTGGGGCAGATGAACAAAATAAGATTGGCAAAATGGTGAAGCTAGGTGAAGGGTACGTGAGGTTCGTTCTATTATCCTCTCAACTTTTTGTGCGAGCGTGAAAATTTCCACAATACAAAGGTTTTTTGTTTTGTTTAATTAAAAAAAGAAAAGTTCCTGAGTGACTGGAATGAGCTGTGAAGCTGAGGCCAGGCAGGTAGGACCCCAGGAGGAAGATGAGGCACAGGATCACCCCCACTCAGGTGTCCTGGCATTTTCAAGCACAGGAGGCAGATTGGTCCATGAATGTTCAGACCAGCCTTTGGCAGTGCCACAGAGAAAGCCCCTGACAGCACCAAGAGCATTCAGTGAACCCTGCAGCAATGTCTGGACCTTCAAAGAAACTAATTTTAAGATAATCTCCATGGAAACCATCTATTCTGATTTTTTCCATGGTAACCAACGAGAACATAAACACAAGCATTATCCAACACCCTTACACCACATGGGCAATGCTGCCATCCAATCTGGAAAAATATAAGCTGCAAAGGGCTTTTTTCCATTGAAAATGAAAAGAAGAACTGAAACTCCTAGTCCAGACGTGCAGATTCTACCACCCTCCATGGGCCAGTCATTGCCCATACCACCCCATGCCACCTGCTCCCAAACTGATGAACCAGGCCAGAAAGTGGTTTCTTTCATTTAGTCTGGGACCATTAAATATGCCAAAAGTAAAGAGCCAGAGCCTGCCTTTAGCCTCACACCCTCAACCCATGCTGCCCACAGACTGCAGGCATGTGTCTACTGAACTCTGATCTCCTGAGCACTCTGTGTTCTAGACATGCTGGGCACCACGGGGAGACCAAGGCCCCAGCCCTCCAGGGAGACAAGTTAGGCCTGCGAACAACTGAATGGGAGAGAGGGGCTGCTCCAGCAAGGAGAGTACTCAGGGTAGGTGGAGTGGGAAGAATTCACAACCTGCTGGCCTGCCAGGGAAGGCTGCATGGAGGAGGTGCCATCTGGAAAGAGACTAAAAGGATGAGTGTAGCTCTGCTGGGAAACGGGATGTGGCCCAAAGAATCATGTCAGACTCAAGCAACTGGGTCTATTTCCACTTGTGGCTCATTTCTTCCATTTTCAGGTTTCTGAGTTTGAAAAAATAGCATGGAACCAAAAGAAAGAAAGAAAGACATTCAGATGCCAATGGCCTCCGTTCCTGCCCACCCTCTCTACTTTGCACCACATATATGGCCTCTGATGGCCCTCCTGTGGAGAGGGGACTTGTCAGTGTGACCTGACAGGGCTGTAGCTACTTGTCATCACTGTTAGCAAAATGGCAGCATCATAGCAGTGGCCCCTGAAATGAAAGGCACTCTGCAGCACACAGCCCACCCCTGCTGAGGCCATGTGTGCCTTGCAGTAAAACATCACAATATCAGGACGCCACTGCTCACTGTACTGTGATTTGGGCTCATTTCCCCACGTGCAACTGTGGAATCGCCACTGACCTTGAACCTATGCTTTGGCTGCCAGGGAAACTTTGGCTGCCAGGCATGGGGTGGGATGGGCAAAGGAAAACTCAAAATTGTTCTGAGACCCTTGAAAAAGATAACAGAGTTCTCAAAGATGTGTGTGTGCCCAGGTTTATGCAGCAGGTGTTTCCTGATGCAAGCAGAGCTGAACACAAGGACCTCTAGGCTTCGTCTGGATTCCAGAGTCAGGGTCTTCCATCTTCATGACACTGCGAATGTCTTAACACACCCTGCCCTGGATTTATGAGACTACGCCTCTTGTTGGTTTAAGTCATTAAATAGGCCTTCCTTCCTTCCTAAGAGTCATCCCACTCTCCTCTGGATAGGGACCTACCTGCTTGTGGAATGGATGGGAATTTTCCAGTGGCAGGAAACTACCATCAGCCCCTCAAAGGGGCAGCTCAGAGAAGGAAGTTCAGCTTCTGTCCCATCCCACAGCCCCGTCCTCTTCCCACCACAGCTGTCATTGCTGTTTCAGGGCTCGTTCCTGCTCTTGCTACCTGGAGGCACTTCCCCAAAAGGCTCTACAAAGAAGACCTTCACCTGGGGATTTAAATGTTGAGCTGCAAGCACCTAGGCCATCTCAAGCTCAGGCGTCAGAGACTCTCACCTGCCAGCTTCCCTAAAGGCCGAGCAGGATCGGGAGGATGGGAGCTGACCTAGGCACCCATGTCTCTGGGGCAAGAGGTGGGAGGCAGGGACCCTGAGAACCATGGAGGAGGCAAGTGGCCTGGAGAATGTGGATTCAAGAACAGGTGACTGGACTGATGCAGCAACACTAACACACAGGACGGGAGCCGAGACAGGATGACAGGCCCAGTAGAGGTGCTGGGTCCCATTCTCCCTCTAACTGATGTCCTAATTGATGTGTAACAAAACCACACATCTGCCTGCCCAGTTGTAAATAGAGCCCACTAAAATGGTGCCTCTGGGTTTAAAAAGCCCATAGGGCAGCACTGGAATTTCTTTTAACACCGCACTGAGATTAGAACCAAGGTCACACCACTTTTCCTGTTCTGGAAAGAGACAGACTATACAATTCTCCAGATTGGGCTGAAAGAGACACCAATTCTCCAAGTGCCTCTCCCAAGCTGGAGCCCCCATGAGCCACAGAAACTTCCCAAGATGAACAGAGACTCTCTCCTTCCCCTCACCTCTCTGCCCAGGGTATGGGGCAAGGTGTGTCTTAACAATCCCTCAGGGTGATTCTGTTGCACACTAAAGTTTGAGAACCACTGCAGGAGGCTTACTGCACTAAGTGCCAAATGTTAAAAGTCCTGTTTCCTCACTACACTGCCGGAAGGCCCAGCTAACTCCTCTTGATGTATTTCTGCAAACATCGTCCTCATGCTTGTCAAAGGCAACTCCTCCCTTCTGGTAAACACAGTACTTATTTAACAAGCACCTGGTAGCAGCCCTGACCCACCTCCCAAATAGTCAGCTGTAGCCTCCGGAACAAAAAAGGAGAGGGGATCCTGCTTGCTTCCTAGTAGCAGACACAACAGGTCGGACTCTAAGGGAAGGGCCAGGCTCCCCACCCTGATCCCTGGGCCTGGGGGGGCCACCAGGCCAGGAGCATCAGAGTCTTTTGTGCCCCTTGTACAGACACTTTGCTCACCAGCCACTGTCCAAGGATGCTGTTTCAAGCAGGAAACTTTCTTTAAAAATTGTAGTTTGGTAATAAATGTTGAATCTTCTTTATTTCTAGTCTCTTCTATCTTCCCACTCAAACTAAGAAACCCAGAACACTTTCCATGACTTCCCTTCAGGTAAAGGTGGGGAAAATGCAACCTGAGTGTGAAGTGAGGCATCTTGTCTGAGGGCCTCTGCCACCCAGAGTCAGCCAAAGGCTGCTGTGGCCACCCCGCCCCCGCCCCCACAGGATGGTCTTTTGCAGAGTAAGCCGTAAAATGGAAAATGCCCAAAGGATGTAATGTGGGCTGGTGGGGAGAAATCGGGAGACAGATAATCAAGATGACCTGCCTGAGGTGACAGGAGAGATGTGCCACATCAGGCCAGGGCCCAGCTTCATCTTGGACCAGCACACAGGGGCAATATAGCTCTTACTGCCAACCAAGTTCTTAAAGGGGCTCCCAGGGCCAGAAGTTTCCAGCATCATCCACCTCCCTACTAGGCCTGCCCGAGAATCCTTTCCGGGACAGCCATCCTTGGAAGATTGCCATCCCCATCCCAGGAAGGTGCCTGGCCAGCCAGGTCTCCTATGGTTCCCCTGTACCATGTCCAGTCCAAGTCACCCCAGCTGATCTGGAGATGATGCCCCACAGAACAGGAACCTCGGGGTCTTGGTAGGGGGAATAACAGGGATGGGCACTGGGGAGACAAATTTCAGGTGATGGGTATGCAGACACCAGAGGCTCTGAGGCAGCGCTGCCAGGGGTCTACACACGTGCGCACACCCAAAGGGGACAAACAGCTGTGTTTCTGAGTCACCAGAGTCTGTCCCATGCTGGGCTTGGGTATCTGTCCCAGGGGCTCAGGAGGCTGGGTTCTTTTTTCCCACTGAGAAATGGGGAGAATCCCTCTTGCTCTTTTCTAGTCGAGGGTCTCTCAGTTTTGCTAGCGCAAGGGCTGAGACCTGCACCTCAACCCCAGGGGCACGGGCTGGATTGGGGCCTGGGCCACCCATAAGCTCGTGACCTCTGGGCTCAGGGTTCCTCCTCTGTGCAGCATAGGGGGCAGGAATGAATTATCCCACAGGAGCCACACAGAAATGTGCCACCTGGTAAGTCACAGGAAACATGAAAACATAATTCCCATTTTTCCCAAGTGAGCCCACAAAGCCCAGGTCCTGCCAGGCTCCACAACGGCCAAACCAGGTGGGAAGGTGCCCCTAGGGAGAGGGTCTGCTTTCCCATGTTTCTCATCAGGCTCTCGTTCACATGGATGAAGCAGTCTATGGACAAAGCCGGCTATTCAGCCAGAGGGTGTGAGCAGAGCAAGAAGCTCCCCCGCCGCCTTACAGAAGCCCGGAGACCAGGGGCTGGAGCAGCTGATATGCTAGGAGTCTCAGCCTCATGAAACTAACACTTTTCCAAGATGAATAAGTGCCTGGGCATCTTCTGACTCATCTGCTGCCAAGAGCCCCCTTTAACAGCCTTGGAAAATTCAGAGCCAGAATTGGGGTCAAGTGGAGAAAGTAGAGGCTCCTCTCTCAGACACATAAATCTGGGGTTCACTCCTCTCTAGACACCCATAATGCCCCATCTGCCCAGCAGCCCCTCGAATCCACACTTCTCTTCACTATAGAAAGCAAATGCCAGCCAGAAATTTGTGTTCTCAGTAAGACACCCAAGTCCTCCATGTTCCCAAGCAAGAAAGCAAACCTATGAGGCAGGTGGAAATGGGCCCCATCCCCCACCTTGACCCTACGACTCCTTAGGCTAGGTGCCTGGGCAAGAACCCAGACCTTGGGCAATCGCCACCTAGGACCCTCAGATCCTCAGCACAGGGTAAGACTCAGTGCCAAGACTCTCTGGGCCAGGAATCCAGGCCCAAGAATCTTTAAGTCGAGGCCATCCCCATACAGTGCCCCAAAACAGAAACATGGGAGCTGAAGCAAGAGTATAGGAGGCAGCTGGGGCTCTACCCCCAGAACCAGAGGGACTAGGTAGAAGAAACAGGCCATGTTCCAGGAAGGCTGAGGCCTCAGATCAGATAGCCTTGGCTAACCTGGCCTCCTCTTCCTGGGGACAGTTCTAGCAATGAGGCTCTGGGGGGTCCTGGGCACCTTGCCCTGAGAAGTCACAGAGGCAGGGGGGAAAAGAGGCCTGCTTCCACCCACTTCATGGATTCGTTTTCACATCTGGGAGCACAGAAGACTTGGCTCTCTCATCAAGAAGTATAACTGATGCCTGCGAGGGTCTAAAACCCTCACTGGGCCTCCCAAAGACAGCCTGCAGAGCACAGTCAACATCGAAAATTACCCCAGGCAGAATGGCCCCACTCTTGCCTGCAGTCCCTCATCCCAGCAGCTTTTGAACACACAATCACCCTGACTGGGAAGGGGGCTCATCTAGCTCTCAGTTGGACAGAGGAAGGAAAAGGAACATTTTAAAAATAGCTAAAGCTTGGTGAGCACTTGCCATGTGCCAGGCACGATTCCAAGTGCCTGCTTGGCACGTACCACTTCGTGAAATCTCATGAAGGAGGACCTGGCATCTCCCCATTTGAGGTGAGTGGAGAAAAGCCTCAGCCCTAGAACTCAAGGTTACTGTCTGAACTGGAGGGCAGCCAGCCCTGAGAACTCAGGAAGTGGTTTTTCAATTTTATTGAATTACCTAGAATTCTGCATTCTTCCCCTCCCACCCCACCCAGCATGACCTTCCTTCCCAATTGCTTAATGGGCTCTCAGATGTTCAGAGGGAGGGCAAGAATAAGAGTAAATCAGAATAAATGCACTTTTGCTATTAAAAGTGGTTTAAAATGCTTCTGTGGTTGAGGCAGAAGTCAGTTCTACGGCAGTGGGACTTGGAGGGCAGGTGCCAAATCCAAGGTCGGCCAAGACACAGTGGTCCTTGTGCCTCCAGGTCAGGCCCCAAAGCACAGACAGCAAGAGGGAGTAAGACTGTGAGGATGAATGCAGAGAGGCGAGGTGACCAGGGCCATGGCAGGGAACAGAGCTGAACCCTCGCTGCTTGAGAGCACCAGCATAAGCCCCTGCTGCACACAGCTCCGGGCCCCACAAGGCCCTCTGGGAGGCATTCCTCTGCTCAAAATCTCCAACTTCCTCCAGCCTTGCAGCGTGTCACGGGCAGAACTCAGAGCTTCCTGCCCTCCCCAGCCCAGTGCATGGGCTGGAGTCCTTCCTCTGCAGCCTTCCAAGCAGAAAAAGCTCCCCAGCCACAGCCCTAAAATCCCTCCTCATCACAACTCAGCCAAGAACAGAGAGAAAATGGAACCCATTATTCTCATTCTGAAGGGCTGGGAAGTGGCTTTTGCTTTTCAACATGAAATGTGCCTATAAATAAGCTGTAAATTTCAACTAGAGGTTGAAAATAGCTCCAGCAGTGAACAGAGCTTTGTTCAGAGTGGGCTCAAGGACAGCCTTCATTCCAAGAGTAAGAGTTGAAGGCCAAAGTCAGAGCAGGGGTCCTGGGCATGGGGTTTTCCAGGGCAGAGGGGGTTTCACAGGCTCACAGGGCTGCCCTTGCCATGGTCTGCCCCTCTGGCTTTAAACTGCCACACTCTAACAAGCACATGGTCAGGAAATCAAGACCCAGCACCTGGCCCGATGGGCTTCCTAAAATCTCCAAATGCCCAGTCGTGACTCATGCAGCTTTAGGGCCCACGGCCCAGTGTGGAAACAGAGCTGGAGGGGGAGGGGTCATCAGATTTGAGAGCTCTGGGGCATGGCCGTGGTGCTTATGAACACTTTGAGAAGCCAAGCCACCTGGGCCAGCCACCAAACCACTCAGCAGGTACTATCTCAGGGCCAGGGAAGCCCACAGGCAGGAAGGGCAAGAACATACTCCAATTGTAAATGAAGAAAACCAAGTTGCTAAAGGTCTTTTTTTTGTTGTTTACCAACACCTTTAGAAGATTCCAAAGTTTGACAAGCCAAACAGTTCTACAAAATGTGCTTGTGTTAGAAATTTAGGCTGAGACACCTAGGCCACAGCCACTGGGGGAAGCCCAGGTCTAACCCAATAGATCCCATCCTAGCGCCACCCCATGCTTCTCCCACCCCTAAGACAGCCCTGCCTACATGCCCACACTCCACCCACTGCTACATCAGCCTCCTTTCTGGGCTCACTCCTAAGGGAGGGGTTATTGCAGTGATTCTCAAATGGGGGCAATTCTGCACCCCAGGAGACATTTGGCAAAACCCAAAGACATTTTTGGTTATCACAACTAAGGTTTAGGGGATTCTACTGGTAGCTAGTGGTTAGAGGCCAGGGATGCTTCTTAACATCCTAAAATGCAGAGGACAGCCTCCACAATAAAGATTAATCTGTTCCAAAGGATCACCAGTGCTAAGGTTGAGAACCCCTGGGTCACTGGAAGGATGGTATGTAGACAGAGTTGGAAAGGTGGGGGCTCATTGGACTCACCAGCTCCTGGCACATGACTGCAGAGCTCCCGGGTTCCCTGAGGAGTTGAGACACCCTGGTCAGCCACAGAATCAGTCACCAGGTACTATCTCAGCGCCAGGGAAGCCCTTGGGCCGGAAGGGCGAGACCACGCGCATCAGCTTCCCTTCTCACCTCAGGGGAAAACCTAACCACTGAGCAGTGTTATATCAACTCACCTCAGTTTGCGAAGATGAAAAAATTCTGTGTATGATGGTGGTTATAGTTGCACAACAATGTGAATACACTTAATGCCACTCAACTGTACACTTAAAAATGGGTAAAATGGTAAACTTTATGATGTGTGTATAAAACAAAACAGAAAAACAAACCCTGTCTCTCTCATCTTGGCCTGGGAGTCCCAAGATCAGAGACGCTCTTCAAAGTGCACACCACGTGGTTTGCATATGTTTGTGTGGGTGTATGTCTGGAGGAGGGGCCCATACGTCAACTCGGAGTCTCAAAGGGGCTTGTGACAAATAAGAAGAAAGCCCTAAACAAAGAATGATTTTTAGGATTAATAAGTCAAGTCACTTCATGAATTAGCAGAGCTCACCTACATCACACACGAGGTCCTCAGAGCCTGCCCCAGGGGGTATTCAGGACCTATTGTGGAAATGCAGGCTTGGGAAGAGTGGGTGCTTTGCCTGGGACCACAAAGCCAGGGTTCAGACCCATCCTCCTATTTGAGCTCCACGTGGTGATGCCCACTGGGCAGAGCTGTGACAACAGCTCAGTTGTCGGCCTGAAGGTAATATGGGAACAAATGGTTTTCCTGAGCCCTGTTGAGCTGTTCACCCACCTATACCCTATCCTGCCCTGTCCTGCTGGCTTCCCTACCCGACATGTCTTCGTCCTAGATTATCAGCGCCCACAGCTCAGGAAGCAGGGTGCCCCACACTCCATATCTCAGCAGGACTCAAGAGACAAGAAGTAGCTTGTCCAAGTTACTTTCCTAACAACAAGAAAAGGAGCATGGGATTCTCCCCTTGCTGATGATTACTAACCACTCCCAAGAGACAGGCGGCAGTGCCCTCCCCTGGGATGGGGAAGAGCTGCCAGGCAGCCCTCTGTAGTTTCCACCTGCAGCTTCTAGCTTAGTTGGCCTTGCGCAGAGGGGCTGGCATGGTGGGCCCCCAGCTACAGACAGCGGGGCTAGTGTCTCATCCATGAATGTGAGCAGAAACTTTACCCACTCACCTGATGAGGGAAAGAATAAACAGTGCAAAGGCCTTGGCTGGGGCTAGCTCACCATCAATGCCTAACAGACGGGGAGCTGTAGGGGTGAGGGCATAGACCCCAGAGGATCCCAACCCTGCAGTTTGGAAAATGCCTTTCTAAGTGGAAGATGAAATGGCAGCAAGCAGACCACCATGCAACCCAGTCATCCCCCAACAAACCCAAAAGCTACTCATTAGCAAATGCAGAGGGAGAATAAAACCTCTGAGCTGAGAGCAACCCGTGGAAAAAAGCTTTAAATTTCAACCTCACCTATTCCTAGAGGTAGCTCCAACACACAGGACGGGTGTGTGTGTGTGTGTGTCCGTCCGTCCTAGAGGTAGTGTGTGTGTGTGTGTGTGTGTGTGTCCGTCCTAGAGGTAGTGTGTGTGTGTGTGTGTGTCCGTCCTAGAGGTAGTGTGTGTGTGTGTGTGTGTGTGTCCGTCCTAGAGGTAGTGTGTGTGTGTGTGTCCGTCCTAGAGGTAGTGTGTGTGTGTGTGTGTGTGTGTGTCCGTCCTAGAGGTAGTGTGTGTGTGTGTGTGTGTGTCCGTCCTAGAGGTAGCTCTAACACACAGGACGGTGTGTGTGTGTGTGTGTGTGTGTCCGTCCCTCTGCGGGAGCCAAAGAAAGCCCTGAGATAGACTCAGAGGCTTCCTGGTTCTATTCTGGGCCAACCTTGACAACCTTGACTTGGGCGGCCTTGGGCAAGCCGCTTCCTGTTGTTCAGGCCAGTTTCCGGGTGGGGAGAGGCCATGCTGCCTCTAAGGTCCAGGAGAGAGAGATTTAAACAGCCTGCAGCCACCAGAGCTTAAAACCCTCGGGGCTCCACATCCTTGGCTGTAATGTTTGTTTCAGCCAAAGCTGAATGTAACCTTATTCAATGAAACCATATCGGTTATCAATTTCTTTCCACAAATATTTGTTAAAAAATATTGTTAACTATTTTAATTCAGGAACACTGAATGCCCTTTTACCAACAAAGGTACTAAAAATGGTTTGTGCTGGAGGAACTTCCTTTCCATGGTTAAAAAAAAAAAAGGAAGTGAGAGCAACAGGGCTCGGGCCTTTCCCATCCGTCCCAGCTGTGGTTTCAGGCCCCGCACCCTCGAGGAACCCTACATGGGGTTCTGTGGCCCGGGGCTTGGCATGGGACAGGTTCTGCCTTTCCTCAGGCCTCAACCAACCAGCAGCACGTGCCACGGAAACACTCCCCCACCACATGATACGGGACCTAGGCACTCAGCAGTCTACTCTACCAGCCTCTTCACATCTTGTTTGGTCATTCTAGATTTGAAACAAAGCACCAGAAGTGCCAAAGTATTTTGGTAAATGATGAGATCTTACTATGGTCCCTTCCCCGTAAGCGGCACAAGCCTCCAGCCCCCCACGGTCTCTGAGCCCACTGCTGCTCACCATGACCCAGCCCACCAGAGTCACAGGGCTCCCACATGCCTGCCGAGCCACTTACCAGATTCCCAGAGGAGCTGACCAGTGTGGTTGGGGGCCTCTGTACTTTTATGACTTCTCCATAATCGACAACATCAAAGTTACTCTTCCAAACCATCACCTGCCAAGACCAACAAGCACACAGAATCAGGGAAGAAAAACCCCTTGCCAGTCCTTCTTCACAGAGAAAATGGGCCCAAAAGCCACCCCCAAAGCTCTGGGCCAGTGGCAGGATAGTGGTCCCCACCTGACACCCCAACTCAACTGTGGGACCTGCCCCACCTCCCAGAGAGTAGGCTTTTTGGGCAGGCCTTGAGAGGACCTGGACACACCATCACTGCATGCCACCACCAGGCCTTTGCACTTGCTGGTCCCTCTGTCTGGGCTGTTGCAAGCACAAGCTCCGCACAGCTGGTTCCTCAGGCTGAAGTGCCCCCTTCCATACCACCTTCTCAGAGAGGCCTTCCCTGGCCTCCTACATACTTTTATCATAGTCCTCTATTTCTTTCCTTCATAGAATCAGAGCCAGTAGTTTTTTTAATCTCTTTGTCCCTTTTCCTAATTTATCATATCTGTCTCCCCACTGCAAGAGAAGCTTCTGAGGGTGGCAGCCTGGACTGTGACACTATGAGAAGTGGTTAAGATACGGACACCAGGTCAGACCACTGGAGTTAAGATCCTGGCTCTACCCCTCAAACTGTGTCTCTAAGCAAGGGATTCAACCTTGCTGTGCCTCAGTTTCCTCATCTGTGTAAAGCTCACAGGAGACAGCTCAGCACAGACACTGGCAATATCCCCAATCCCATTCAGAAGATCTTCATGTCCTAGGCTCCTCCTAAGGGCTGAAGAAGGGGCCATGCTGGGAAGCAAGAGCGCTCTCTGCTGGAGGGTGTTGACTCGTGCGGCTGCACTCTTCCAGGGCCACTTCCAGAAAGGCAGGACTTGTGGAGCATGGCTAGTGGTCAACTGAGGCCACAGAAAACCACCATATCCACCACAGAAGAAAATTCAGCGTGCCCAGGACGCTTTCCCCGTCAGGGCGCAGCCACGAGGAAAGGTTCTTTGGGAGGCTCATCGCCACTTCCAGGGCAGCACCACTGATTACTGCCCCCAACTGGTGGCACTAGGGTCTCATTTGTCCCGTTTACAAACAGAACATTGACACACATACATCCTTGTTTGTAGGGTCCTTGCGTAACTGCAAGTTGAACTGCTGAATAAATTCCCAGGAGTGGAATGGCTACCATGAATGTGAAGAGATGATGTCAAATGTCACTCCAAAAAGCTTCTCAGAGCAGACTTTAAGAAGGCAGCCAGGGAGCTGACAGCAGTGGCTGCCTGAGGAGAGGCCAGAGTGGGCAGAAGCCCTACTTTCTACCGGGTTGTCTCTTGTACTATGAGAACATCTTTTATCGTGTGTTTATTTATGATGTGAATTTACTATACTGGTTTCCCTAGTCTTCTAAGCAATGAGCCAGGCCTCCATGGCCAGGGATGGCTCAGGGGTCCCCTTAGCCTTCCTCCTTCCTTGTCCAGTTAGCACAGGAACTGGGGCTGGTGTGGGAAGACACCTGCCATCTCTCTCTCTCTCTCTTTTTTTTTGCTGAGGAAGATCAGCCCTAAGCGAACATCTGTGCCAATCTTCCTCTATTTTGTATATGGATGCCACCACAGCATGGTTTGACAAGTAGTGTGTAGTTCCCAGGATCCGAACCTGCAAACCCCCAGCCACCGAAGCGGAGCACGTGAACTTAACCACTACGCCACGGGGCCAGCCCCACCTGCTGTCTCTTTTTTATTTATTTATTTATTTATTTATTTATTTATTTATTTATTTTTGTGGGGAAGACCAGCCCTGAGCTAACATCTGTTGCCAATCCTCCCCTTTTTGCTGAGGAAGACTGGCCCTGAGCTAACATCCGTGCCCATCTTCCTCCACTTTATATGGGACGCCGCCACGGCATGGCTGACAGGCAGTGCGTCTGCGGGCGCCCGGGATCCGAACTCGCGAACCCCGGGCTGCCAAGCGCAGAATAAACCGCTGCGCCACGGGCGGCCCCCCCACCTGCTGTCTCTTATCCAGACTGTGCAAAAAGAGCCTCTAACCACCCTCTGCTTCAGTGGCAGAGACTCAAACAAAATTGCTCCATTTGGCTGGGGTTGGGGCTCACTGAGAGGCCAGTAGGACTTTCCTGGGCTGAGCAGTTAGAGCTGCCAGGCCGGCATCAATGGTCTGAACATTCTGGACAACCCACCACGTCATCAGTGGCTCAGAACAGCTACCCCCTCCTCCCTGCCTCAGGGGAGTATAGTTCTCTGGACAAGCAGTGCTGCCTGGGAACCTGGAGAAAGATTTGCAACGGGTGGACTCTTCAATGCCCCTGAAGCCTCCCACGTGCCAGGCTCTGGGGTAGACCCCAGAGGCAGGGTGCCCACCAGGAGACAGGTCATCGGTGCTTAGTCTGGGCAGGGAGTGCCAGAGCTAACAGGCAGAAAGCCACCTCAGCACAAAGGGTGACAAGGTGGGACAGGACCTCCTCACACATGTCCTCTCTCTGCAGCCACGGAGTTTGAAAATGCCAACCCTTCAAACAGCATAACAAAGCAGGCCAGGGAGCAAAGGGTGCCAGGTGCCGAAGTGGAGGCTCCAGGGCAGCCACCAGCTCTGCCATCTGCTGAGACTCAGTGTCCTCATCTACAGAACGAAGTGATGAGGGGCTGCCCCGCAGGGCTGCCAGGAGGATTAAACAAGGTACAAAGCTCTTGCCACATTGCCCACATTACCAGGCCGCAGTAAGTATCTAATAATTGTTACCTAATTATTCATTTACAATCAGGAAAGAGAAGTTACTCAACAGCTTTGTTTTAACTTGTTCATGGCAATGATAGCCCAGACTCCTGTCAACCCACACTGGTTTGAGCAGTGAAGGTTTTGAGATGCTGCCACAGGGTCAGCTCCTGCAGAAGACCGTGCTAGGGAGGCAAGGGTCTGAGGGCCTCATCCTAAGATCCAGCATTCAAGGTCGCTGAAAGCCACCAAGGAAGCTGGTGAAACCCAGCCCACCCCTAAGACGCCTCAGCCTCTTGTTCTGTTCTGATCAGTATCAGCAGAGATTCCCCAGACCATTCTTCACTTACTTGTTCATCAGAACCTCCAGAAGCAAAATACTCCCCTGTTCTTGAAAAGGCAACAGTGGTGGCGGGACCCTAAGAGAACAAACAGAAAAGAACAAACACCAAAGGTCATTCCAGATTCTAAATGCAAAGGAAGAAAACCAGAAGCTCTTGAATGAAAGTGGCAGCAGGAGGGCAAAGGGCTGAGGGCCTCAATCAGCCCATGCTCCTCCCCAGCCTTTGGCTGAGGAATCAGTGGGTGCTCAGGTGTGAGCACCACTGCTGAGACCTCTGCTCCCAAGCACCACTGACAGGACAAAGGCCAGGCCATGAGGCCACAGGTGGGCAGAGAGGAATGAGCAGGACAGTTCATGATGGCAGCCCTGCCGGGCTGGCATCACTGTCCCCACTTCCCAAGGAGAAGCTGAAGGTCAGAGAGGTACACTGACTTATCCCAGGCTCAGCATTGGGACCAAACTTGGTCCCCCCAATCCAGGCCATGCTCCTCCCCCACATCACCCTGCAACTGACCAGAGAAGTACAGAGCCCCAAGGAGGAGCCAATTAGTGGAGGCAGGGCATAGTCAGGGAGCCCAAGTGACAAAAGAGGCCAGAACCAGGGCAAGAAGAAGGCTGGTAGGGGGTTACAGAAGATGCCTGAGCAAGAGGAGCAACAGGATGCATCCCTCTAATGTGCATGTCACTTTCCCTATGTTCAGACCTTGGGAGATGTGCCCGCTCTGGCTTCCTAGGTGCTGAAGGTCTGCACAACAAAAGGGCGACGCCAGGTCTGTGTGCCAGGCAGCGCTCTGAGGGCCAGTGAGCACGTCCAGGCTCGGGGAAGGGAGGGGGGCGTGATCTCCCGGTAAAGAGGGAGGGCTCTTCCCCACATGCCCGAACTCCACCTCAGAAAGATGCACAAAGCAAGAATCTGTTCAGCACAACACCACGAACCATCTCTTCTTCCGAGCCAAACCTTTAGTGTGGCAGTACCTGGCATTTTCCAAGCAAAACCAGATAAAAGAGTTTCTCTCCTAGATAACGACAGCGCGGCCACTGTCACAAAGGTCACCTCAGTTCCTCCAGACCAGCACAAGGAGCAGCAAGAACCCCAACTGCCCATACGAGGTGCCTCTGGGGCTGATCTAAGTGGTGGAACCAGGGACAAGAGGAACACTGGGAAGCACCTTCCACTAGATGCCAGAAAAGACCAGACAAGTTGTGGGCTGGAAAGGGACCCATGGTCATGGAGCAAGGCCAGCTTCTTCCCGCCCAGAAAAGACAGGCAGGCTGAGAGTTGCCCCCTGGTCCTAGGAACACTGGGCAGGAGGGAACATGTCAGCCCACGCTTCTGGAATCTACCCACGGTTCCTCCTCTCTGAGGTGGCCACAATGAGGGGAGAGGGGATGAAGAAGAAAGTAAGTACAAGGCCAGCTAACACTGAGCACTCGGGCTGGCTCGGAGCACTTCACCTGCACTAACCCACTTCATCCTCAGAGAAGTTTGTACATTTACCCCTCCTAAGGGTGACATGTCCAAGAGTGGAGAACAAGGCCTGAAAGGTCAGAGACAAAGCCTCTCACTGGTTTCTCTCACAGGTGGGGCTTCAAGGGGCTGGTAATCACAAGGAGTCCTGTGCAGCCATCCAACAGGCAAAGGAGATCCATTCCTACTGACAGGGAATAATGTCCAATTACATCAGTGAGTACGAAATGCAAGGCGCAAGGCATCACGGGCTGTGTGCACAGGGCCTGAGTGTAGGACCGGGGCAGATGGGGCATCACTCAGATACTCTTCCAGGCGGACAGTCACCAAGCGTTAACAAGGTTAACAGGACTTATGGGAAGGAGGGGCTGCAAGTTTAGGTGACTTTTACTTGATTCTTGGAAATTTTTATAATTTCCCATATTTTGAAATTTTTAACAATGAGTATATGGCATTGCTATATTACTATAAAAACAAAACTATGTTCATTTTGAGGAAAAACAAAGAGGGAAGAGAGAAAAGGGAAGAAAACCAGTACATGGAGTGTCAAAAAAGCTGGTCTCTTTGCCTGCCCAGATCTGGCTCATTGAGGAATGGCAGGTTTTCAAGAAGTCACAGCAACTAAGGAACCAAACAAATATTTGTGGGTCAGTCTCCTTTCCTGTCGTTACTCAACCACCAGATGCCAAGGTGGGGACAAGATGCTGGAGGCCAGGCAGCCCACGGCTCAGCAGGGGATTCAGGGCCGGAGAGCAGGTGCTAGGAGCCCTCCAGGCAAGAATCGGGAGAGCTTTCCCCAGAGTCCAAGTCCCAGAAAACTCCAGGAATGGTGGAAGCAACAAGCATGCTGGGAGGGGCATCTCAAGGGGTGAGGCCCACAGGTTTCCTAACAGTGCCTGTGTACCAAGAGGACTGCTCAGCTCCCACACCAGGTACTTTGGTGTTCCTGGAAAGGGCAGCCTTCCATAAAGCCTTCTGCCCATCTGTCTGGGGACCATGCAAGCAAGCAGCCCAGGGCACTCAGAGCACAGCCCAAGAACAGCTGGCCCTTGCTCCACTGTGAGCCAAAGCCAACATGGACTGGAACCCAGATGGGCTCTCCACTGTCCCAGCCCCTTGGTCAGCCTTCAGAGCCCCAGACAACCTGGGCCCCCACCAACCTCGCCAGACACCACTTCCACCCTCAGCAGTGCTCCAGCCCCACTGGACTGCTCACGCTCCTCAAACAAAAGTTCTTCTCCTTCTCCATGTTCTTTCTATAGCCTCTTGCACTGAGATCTTCATTTAGTTATTTTCAATCTTTCTTGGTTTTAAATAGATTCATTTAAGGCTACAAATTTGCCTCTGATTACCACCTTAGATAGATCCCAAAAGTTTCCAATATGCAATATTTTCACTGTCATTTACTTCCAAATGATTAGTTTCCACTGTGATTTTTCTCTTCAGCCCAGCAGTTATTTAGGAGTACATTCTAAAGTTTCCACACCATGAGGCCTTGGGGGGAGTCTCTCTCTATCACTGAGAGCGATCAGCGGTGATACACGTTCTTTGAGACTGTTCTGCCTTCACGGTGGCTTACTTCTTTTATTTAATTAGTCACTCAATGCATATGTTCACTGGCTCAGGGAAGGGATGTTGCCAAGTTGTTTCTTCCCACAGGCAAGGTCTGGGGCCTCTCCAGTGACTCCTGAGTGTGACTCTGAGCAACAGTTCTTGGCTGGGCCTTCAGCGGTGTGGACTCCAACCTGCCCACGATTGATGGAGGTGCCCACCTGCCTGAGGCCCTTGTCTCAATCTGACTCCACAGATCCACCAGCAGGGTTGCCCCATGGGCTCAACCAGGTCCTCCCTCCCTCTCCAGATCTGGCCAGAGTCTCTTGTGAGATGATCCTGCCTGATTATCACGAGCACTGGATGCAGCCTAGCCTCACACCCCACTCTCCCTCCTGACGCAGCCAAACTTAGCCCTCGAGCTGGGCTGGACCCACACCCAGTCATTTCACCACATGCCACATCTCCCTTGCCAACTTCTAGACCCAAGGGACCCATACTGCCTAGTTTATTCACTCTCAAAGGGCAAAGCAGCAATGGAGAAAGTGAAAAAAAAAAAAAAAAAAGGCAAAACAAAGGAGCCTATGGTGTTTAGATCCCACAGTTCTTGGTAACTCACTCTGCAGCCCCCTGCAGCCTGTCCAATCTCTCCACTCCCTCACCACCTCCCACCTGACTCACCAAGGCATCTGAACACCTGAACTTTGACCACTGTGCCCACAACAGCTACGCTAGCAAAGGTCCAGCCAGGTACCCCCAACCCACCACCACCTCACAAGGGGTGTGAAATTTTTTTGTGACTGCCAAAGAACAAAAAGGATTGTCACATCACATGCCCCAAGTCAGAGGTAAAAGAAGAGCGGCCATCAAATAGAGACACATAGACCAAGGAGGCCTGAGAGGCCTCTGGGGTGGGTGATGGTCTCGGACCCCCGTGCTCAGGCAGGGAAGCCACAACCCAGCCTACTGGGCTGCTTTTTCCACAAACCCCACCAAGAAGGCATCTGCCCTCGCCTACCAGCATCTGCTGTAGGCTGGCTCTTGTGTTCGACTGGTGGCCCCATGGATAAGGAGTGGCCTCTGGGAGAAACTGCTGCCCATGAATGCCAAGCTTCTCTCTCAACCTTGGCTGAGGACACCCACTCCCAGTCTTCAACCCCTGGTTGCTGGCAGGAGACAGAGGGTTAGGCTGACCTCTTGGATACTTAGGGTGGAGTAAATGAGCTGTCCTCCCTCTCGATGTCCCCTTACCTCTCCAAGGAGATGCCTAACCATCCAAGCCAGGTATGAGCCTCCCAAGCATCGAAGTAATTCTCCAAAATGAAATGACTACACAAGAGCCGCAGAGTGCTAGAAGACACGGGGAGGAGAGGCACATTCCGAGAGCTTCCTTCTACTTGCAGCAGCATGAGGGGCAGCCATGTGCTCTAGGACACCGTCACACTGCTGCCTCTCCTCGAGGGTAAGCCACCTTTGTTGCCACTTCCCCAGCCTAGGCCCTGGTATGGCACAAGCTCCTGGTAACATTGGGGGATCCTGTACTCTGAGTCTGTGATTTCACAATAACCAAGCCTCCGAGCATGGCCCCTCAATGCAGACAGCAGCCCTGGTTTGGGGTTCTGGGCCCTTGGCCATGGCTGCTCACCAGCACCATGGGCCAGCTGGGGCATATAAAACCACGTGCCCAACAGTCCCTGTGCAGTTCAGTTACGCCACAGCGACACGAACACCAACTGCACAACCACAAACACCAGATTTAACTCCCCACCCACGTCCTACCCACCATCCTCTCCCAAATAACTCTGGGGACTTAAACCAAATGAGCATGGCTCGAGATTATGTTTCAGAAAATACAGAAAAATAAATCTATATTTCTAGCACACTGCCCCCACACTTGCCACACAGAGCTATGAGGGCCTCGCTCAGGGCACAAGGCTTCAAGTAACAGCTGTGGTTGGTGGGGAAGCCCTTCCCTCTCCTTGCCGGTCTTCCCTGCTGGAAAGTGAGGGGTGAGATGGGATGAGGAGGCTCCTGTGCAGCCCTGACACCCCTAAGTCTGTATTGGATCCAGCAAGAAGCAGGGATTCTCCTTCCTCCTGCTTAACTGTCATGCCCATGGCAGATCCCCATAGCAAGACTTCCCAGAGCCTCACAGAGGGCACTGGCACCCCAGCCAGCCCAGTGTCATCAGATACCCAGCCTGTCCTCCGGGATCCAGGTCTGGAAAAGATGACCTGATGGGTGGGACTAATAAAGGGCACGGCAAACAGACCTGCAGACCGAGGCATGGGCAAGGCAAACCCACGCAGGGCAGCTGGTGGGGACAAGCGAGTTTGGGTCAGGGGAGTCACCACAGCCCACCCACTGGGGGACAGTTTTCAAGAGCTGTGTGACAAAAGAGAAGTCAAAGCAAGAGGATGTTCTAGAGGAGATGAGAACAACCCTAAACAAAATGAAAAGCCCGATAAACCCTGGAGAGACTCTGTGGGTGAGTGAGAGGAGGCGAAACGAGCAATATCCACCCCAGAGGAGGGGCTGACGGCTAAGGCCCTGTGCCCATCAATAGGTGCCAAGTCATCAGAGACTCCCCACCATTGACTCATTTTCCTAAGAAATACTGCCTGCTCACCCACTGTGCCAGGACCTTGTCCATAACAGAAACTTAAAAGGCCTTTTAAAGAGCTCTTACCTAGAACAGTATGGAATCATTTTCTGAGAACTGAAGTGGAAGGGACTAACATCTGTGAGGACCTATTATGTCTGGTGCTGGGCAGTGCAGACACATCCTCTCCTATTACGAGACAGACAGGGGAGTCGTTCTTGAGGATGAGGAAAGGGTCAGCAAAGTCAAGGTCTTGCCCAATGTCGCAGAGTAAGAGGCAAAGCTGGAATGGTCTGACCCAAGTGCCCAAGCCATTTCCTCCAGTCTACAGCCTCCCAAACCTCAGGTTTTTTCAGCTGAACAAGATGGGAGAGTGCCCATTGCTTTTCTAAATTAGAAACGGGTGGGTACAAGCTGTTTGTTCCTAGAACTATTGGGGGTGTTTCCTTAAAAAGCTGGGCATCGTCACCCACCAGACAAGGCTGTGTGAACCCTCCCCAACTGAATGCAGTCCGGTACTTGGCCTCAGTCAAATAAGCTGGCAAAGGTAACAGGGGCAGGCTCTTTACCAGCCCAAGCCCTGAGAGATAAATTGCCCACATTCCCAGGGCCGAAGGTGGAGGAAGGAAGGCAACGCGCTATATCCAGGCTAGCAGCACCTCCTTTCTCTGTCCACTTGCTACCCAGGGTGGGCAGATTCAGCTGGAGGTAAGGGGGTACCCTACCTCTCAGCCCCAACAGACCCCAGCATGTCCCAACTTCTCTGCCCTGGCAAAGGTGTCAGTGTCTGCTTAGGCTGCGTTTGGAAACCTGCCGCCACGTGCTGCCTTGTCATCACTGAGCCCCCGCACAGCTGGAGCGGCAGGGCTGTTGAGGGGCCAGAGCCCATGAGGGTTGGAGCCAGCAAAAGACCTGCCTAGCTCTCTGGCCTGTCACCCAAATCACTCAGTGACACTTACCTCATGGAAGCCTCTGAAGAGCCACATGGGCCCCAGCTGCAGCCAATGAGCTGTTCCTGCAGTACAGCACAGGTAGCATCGAGCTCCCATGGGGCAGGAGCCTCTTTCAGTCCCCAGTCACACCCCCAGAATGGCCCTTTGTAGCTCAGAGTCCCAAAGCTAGGACTTCAGGAGAGAAGCACCAGAATCCTTCAGGCTCACAATAAACTTGTAACTGATGTCCACCCCACTCCACCCCACAAAGTGAGCTGGCCTCACATGGGCTGACGGGAAATGTGCCAGTCATGTGCCAGAGAACCACCAAACTGCCAGCATGGTCAGACTCCTGGGCTGATGAGCTGCCCTCAATGCCAGCATGTGGGCCCAGCCCAGGAGACCTGGGCTACATTGGATGATCCTGGAATCCTGCTCTTAGCTCAGCAAGTGCCTCCATCCTGGTAACCCTGTGATATTAAGAGACACTGAATGGCATATCAGGAGACTTCTGCCCTGAACCTAGAGAAGAAAGCACCAGCCCAACAGCACTGCCTCACCTGACCCTCCCTCCCTGTACCCCCAGAGGGGCTCACTCAGGCCCTGCCCTCACGCAGGACATGGGACTACTTCCTTGGCACACACAGAGCCCCCCCTCCTGGTCAAGGTCTGTCTTACCCCAGCATCAGCTCCCTGTGCTGGCTTCTCTCAGCTGGCCTCTGACCCCCGGCCTGCACTGTCCCTTCTCACACGTGCAAAACTGGAAGCACGAGGGGATTGCTGCTCTATTTGGCAGAAAAACTTAATAGCCCTCCCTCTCACAGCTCTCTCAGGGCTATGCCTGGGGACCGTCACAGGAGGTTCTCCAAGTCCAAACCAAAGTTTCTTGGGGTTCCCTCCTGCTGGACCAGAAAGGGGCCATATTGCAGCAAGGCTAGGACACAAGCAGCCACAAGGCCTGCGGGCCTCCTATACAGACCAGTGACCTAAAAACAAGTGTGGAATCACAACCCAACTTCTAAATGGTGTACATGAGTGTGGTGGAGACTGCAGAGACTTGGGTACTCGTCCCAGCTCTGCCACCCGAAGCTACCTGAGACCCCTACAAGTCCAGACCACTCTCTGGGCCTCAGTTTCCCCACTTGGACTCAAAAGTGCTTTCATATCTGCCATCCTCACCTGTGGGACAGACTCGCTGGGCACACAGGACCCACTGGGGAGCCCTGGAGCCTCTCAGATACACACTTCAGGAAGTGGCTGGTGGCAGCTGTGCTTGCCGAGGCACTTAGCCACCTCCTAGAACAGAATGGCTCCCACCCCCTGGCAGCCCACCATGGGACTGGTGTCATGGATACTCCAGGAGGAAGAGCCCCTAAGACCCATGGCACACCAATCCTAAGTTTCTGTATTTGATAGGGACTTTGGAGGGTTGGAAACAGAAACAAATTGGAGCCTCACACTCTGTCTCCCACTTTTATCTGAGCTGCACTCCAGGGGAGAGGCCAACCCACCTTCACCCAACCCTCGTTCACCCAATCCTCCAAGTACTGCATGAGACTCAGCCTGCCTCTCCTGGTCTCCTAACTCATCTCATGCCATCTCAGCTCTGTTGACCTCCCCAGGGAGGCCCCTGCTTCCCAGGCCATGAGCCCCAGGGGATGGGACCATGACATCCACTTCGTACCCCTGATGCCCAGCCCAGTGAGCTGGGAAGCAGATGATGAATAGACAAACAGATAGCAAAATGAACAGAGCTCACTTCTCCTCCTTCTCTTCCTCTGGGCACTGTAGGCTTGGTGCCCTGAGGAAAAAAATGATTCCATGGAGCCATTTCCCATTCTCCATACCCTCAAATTGCCAGCTGTCCCTAAGCCTAGTTCCCACATGTCCAGGTTCAATAGCAGACAAGCAACCATGCGGTTCCACTTGGCTCGTTCCACTTCTCCAAGAGAACAACATCAACAGGGTTCCTTTCTGTGCTTGAAGCTGCACCCCGAACATGGGGATGGCATTTCAGACACCACGTTCAAGGGTTCTCAGGCTAAGAGGAGAGTCGGCTATTTAAAGAACACTCAGAAAAAAAGAAAAAGCCCTGGGTGATCACTTGGTATGCATCTATCACATAGTGTTTCTGTGTATTGCCTTTTCTTTCTTCTTGTGGGAAGCAGGAGAGGCAGCAGCATTCACATGGTTTTTAAATGCTCTCCTGGTTGTAAGATCCAAAACTGGTTACATCTGAATCTAAATAATTCAGATTAGATTAAAAGGTGGCTCCCCAACAAGCTTACAACAGGAGCAGCAGTCATCCTAGCCCAGTGCCATATATTACACCTAAATGTGCCGGCCTGAAAGAACAGGCCTGCTGGTCCTCACACCAGACGTGTCTCTCACAGGGAGGACAAGGGGTCACCACAAACTGAGGGCAGCAAGTGGCCTCCAGGTCCCAAGGAAGCAGAAAAAAAGGCCCATGCCTTCATCTCAAGCCATGGCCAATGGCCTCCACATGCCTCAACTCAGATGACAGTGCGATCCAGAGAGCCCTGGGCTAGACACCTCACACCTGGCTTCCAACCCAAGATATGTGAGCACCCCAGGTCCTCCCTCAGCCCGGAAGGCCTGTCCCCAACTCTCCACTCTGCCTGCCTCCTGCTCACAGGTGGAGAAGGGGAGGAACTGAAAAGCTTTGGTCTCTGCCGCCCCTGCGGGTGTAGCAACTACCTCCCAATAGGAGACATTCTGACGACCACTCTGCTCAGCAGGGAACAGCTCAGCCACAACTTCCTGGTGGGGTGTGAGAGGCCCACACCCAGCCAGATGCTAGGGAGAGGCGCAAGTAGCCCGCCTCACCATAGCCCGCCCACAGGGGCCTGTGCCCGGCCACTGCCCACCAAGAGAGTCCAGGGCACCAGATGTGTTGGTGAAAACTGCTCAGAGAGACAGCCTCTGCTCCCTTGATTCAATTCCGGGAATTCCCAAGCAAACACGCAGGAAGATTTCCCTCCTACACACCTGCCTCTGCGAGACACCTGTTGTTTCTGTCTCCAAAGGCTTCAATGTCTGCAGAACCCCAAGAGACCCTGATGGCAATTCAGTGCATGGGTTCCAGGGCTCTACTCAACTGCTGGACCAAGGAATGCCTGGGGTCATTAGGGGACAGATTTCACTCAGTGCCCTGTGAGTAGCTTGCCAACCATGTTTAGATGCCTCCCCACCCACCCCACACTCAATTTAACTCCTCTATTCCCTTCTCAGCTGCAGTACTAGGCCCAGCACTTCTGCCAGAGGTCACAGGTCTTGCGGGTGGCAAACCTGTTTCTGCACCTCACTCCACTGCTCAAGCTATGAGGGGACCACAGAAACCACCCACAGTGGGCTCCAAGGGATGGACCACCTCAGATGAACCCAGCCTTGCAACAGGTCTCACTCTGTGCCAGGCCAACGCCCTCACCTGATGCCCGTGGAGCGTGTAGAGCAGCCGGCCCTCCATGAGGTCCAGGATCTTCAGGGTCGAGTCGCTGGAGGCTGTGACCAGGTAGTTTCCCGACGGGTGGAAGGAGAGGGCATTCACTGCCGCACTGTGCACTGAGGGAAGGACATCTGTCAGGTGCTGGCTGGGAGGCCCAGGGAGCACAGCTGAAGCCTGAAGATAGGCAATCAGGGCCAACTGAGGCTCGGCACAGGGCTGGGCTGGGGTGGTCACCAGTCAGAGAGGCTGAGATGAGCCCCTCAAGGATTTCCCAGGAGAGCAGCATGATCAACAGACAGGAGGAGACTCATCCAGAGCTGAGGGCAGGCAGCAGGAGATGCAGGGCAGGCAGAAGCCATGTGGCCAGGCCAGAGGGATCAAGCAATTCCTCCACCTCTCCCACCACACCGAGCAGTCAAGCTGGAGGAGAGCAGAAGGCTCAACCGTAATGCTCAATCTGTTTTACCTACTGCTACTTTAGGGAAACCAAGTGGAAAACCAAACCCTTGAAATGCCAATACGACACCCCAGCTCTACAGGAGAGGATGTGTGAGGGCAGGCAAGCAGAAGGCTAAGACACATTCTCAGGAGCCAGTCAGGCCTGGGTTCTGATCCCGGCCTCCCCACTGGCCCACCCTGTGACCTTGAGCAAGCACCGTGACATACTGAACCTGTTTCTCCTTCTGCATCACAGCACCTACGTGTTAGGGGGGCTTGTGGGGATGCTACCAGGTTAAGCCTGTGAGGCCTCTGTACAGAGCAAGCCCTCAGATGTCCTTCTCCACTGCCCCAGGTGTCCCATGTAACTCCAGGTCCTGCCATTTTACCCATCCAACAGTTCAACCCCACCCATGACTCTCTTTTCCCCACTGCCCCAGCCCAAGCCCCACCATCCATCCTGGTGTCCCTCGCTCTCCAAGATCCCACCACCTGTCGGCTCCCCAGCTGTGGGAACTTTCCACCCCTTGTTCCCTGTGGGCCTGGAGACTCTTGCCCACCTCTTCCCCTGGCCTTGAAGCTCACTGTTCAGAGTCACCTCCTCAGGGAAGCCTCCCCTGACCTCCCCGTCGGGGCTGCCCCCTTGATTTGTCCTCCTGAAGCACCATGAGTCTCCGGTCAGTGTACTCTTCACAGCAGGGGCTTTATATTTCGGTGCAGCTATTTGATTCATGGCTGGGTTCCCCAGGAGACCACGTGCTCCATGAGGAAGGGGTCGTGCTAGGTCCTTGGCTCCCGACACTGAGTGGGACTCAAAAAGTGGTTGGTGAGTGGCTGAGTTGGACCCAAGCAGGCCATGTGGGGATGGCAATGTGTGGACCAGCTACATCGTAGCTTCTTAGAGTAGCTGCCAAGGAAGACCCGAGTGCCTTTGTACTCATAACCACAGGGCTATGAGGGAAACCAACAGGGCTAAGACAACCACGACTCTGCCAAGTCAGAACTGCCACAGACATAAAGGCATAGTCTAAAACCAACCCCTCATCCTGGCCCCGTGAGGCTGCAGGAACCCTTCCTGAACCTGTAAACATACTCACCACAAAACGGTTCTCAGCAGAGCCTATGGGGGTGCATGAAGCCCCTCAGACACCAGCCCAGTTGATGTGCTGATGTGCCTGGGGAGTGTGGATTCATGTTTCCAGGCACACTTAGGGGAGACAGCCAGGGCTTTACGTAACAAGATATTTATGTCTGAACACTCCCTAAGCACCAAGGACTCCAAGAGACGGCCTGCAGAGAGGCTGATGGGGTCTCCACAGCCAGCTCCTAGAGGCAGAGTACAGAGCCCCTACAGCCCAACACACTCCCCACACTCGAGGCCATGGAGGAGGGGAACCAGCACCCTCAGTGTTTACCAAAATTGGGGGCACAGAGAGCAGAGGTATAAAGCCATAGCCAACCCCAGCAGGAATTAACAGGCACCAGCCACAAGCGGTAGCAGAAAGAACATTAGTAATGCACAGAGTGACTGACCATCACCATCCAAGTGTGGAGGGGCACACCCATGTGCGCAGCCCTAGAGGGGGGCTGTGGACAGAAGCTCCAGAGAGAAAGCAGAGGTTAACTCTGGTGAGGACAGGAATAGGGGACTTGTAATTTTTATTCTGCATACTTAGAATTTTTTTTTAACCTTCAGAATATGGTCACTATGATTACACAACTGAGTGAATGATAAAAAGTGAATCCTTCTCTCCCCTCAAAAGAGTGTGTCATGTTCAGGGAGGCAGGAGATCAAGTCTAGCTCGACATAGTCCTGCAGGCACTTCAGCTTGTGTGTCTGTAGGCTGAGAGCCAGTGCCCTGCACTCCTGAGGGGCCCGCTATGCTCGCCAGCATGCTGGTTGACACCGGCAGTGAAGTGGGGTGGGAGGCGGGCAGAAGCACTGTGAGGTCTCCCCAGGGGAGTCCTGCCCACCCTTTACCCCTCAGGCCCACAGCAGGACAGCCTTGGGAAGCAGCCCTCCTGCATCTACCTCAGTATGCCCCAGTCTCCCCTTGGGCCTCTTTAAAGGCTGCTCCTGGCACATCTGCCTCCCTGAGCCCTGGAGAAAGGTGCACTATTCTTGTTCCTGCACCCCTTGGCAGCCTGCCCTGGGATGGCCACCACCCCTGCCCCACCTGAGACGAAGCTGGCAGAGGAGAAGCTGGAGCAGGAGGGTGGCTCAGGGAGGGTGAGATCAGGGCTTCCCTAGTACCATCAGAGCAGCAGGTCAGGGTGTGGATACCAGGCCAGGGCCTCCCACATGGTCAAGCCCACCCAAGGGAGAGAATCTCCCCCAGAAGAAAGGCACCAGAAGCCCTGCTCCACTATAAAAGGCAGGAATATTAAAGGCCTCCTGGGTGGGGTAGAAACATCTGGAGCCATTTACTAGAAGAGGGCTCAGCCTGGCATTCCAGGCTTTTGGGGATGTATCAAGACACCTACGTGCCTTTCCCCACTCACTCTCCTGACTCACCCATTGGCCCCGCCAGCCTGGGGCAGCCTCTCTGGCTCTGTAGAGGTGGTGGAGCCATTCCAGGGAGGCCTCATTATAAGACTCATCCCTGCATGACAGTCTCCCACAGAGGCTCAGCTGCCCCACAAGAGGTAAGCCTCCCGTCACAAAGCCCTGAGCAGTGACTGTCCACAAGCAATCCACTTGTCATCCAGCCCAAAGCTGCAGGCCCTCTTCTTGGCTCTATGGCAGATATCACTGATAACTGATGGCAGACTGCCATTTGAGCACAGCTGTGGGTTCCTATTATCCCCTTACCCCCAACTCTAACCCCTCTCCAGCTCAGAATCAGAGATATACCAACATCAAGATTCTACAGGTCACCAGAAGCCCACGGAGGGTGGGACTAAGGCCACCGCAGACCCTGCCGCCAACCATCAGGCACTGGCCGCAGCCTGTGGGAAGCAGGTGGCCTAAGGAGAGACTTGGGTACCCACAATCTACTCTGCCCACACAGCTCCGCATGTAGAAGCCTCCAGCAAACCTGGCTCACTGCCTGATGCGCTTCCAACTGGCCAAGGCACCCAGAGAAACCCCAGGTGCCCAAGTAGGAGGTAGCTTTCCGGGGCAGGCCACACCAGGGCCAAGCCCCACCCCCATACCCCACCACAAAGAGCTTGGCTCCCTTCACCCAGGGTGGCTTCTCATGATGCACAACTGGCATTACCAGTGACATGGTAGCTTTGGGTTTGCAAAGGACTATGGATTTGTACAATGAAGGTGCTCTAATACCAGCCTCAAATCACAATCTAAACACTCCTCTTTGTGAATGTCGCATAAATGCCCAGTTAGGAACAGCGGGAAAGAGCCAGTGAGTTGGCCAGATCAAGTGGGACAGTGCACCACCTCCTGATCAATCCTTTCGGTTTCAAAATGCCAAGCAAAGGATGCAGGCCTGCCCTGTTGGCTGCACAGCTGTTTTAAAACCCTCCATGAAGAAATCAAAAGCTATCTGGAGACAAATGAAAAGGAAAATACACCATACCAACTCATATGGGATGCAGCAAAAGCAGTCCTGAGAGGGAAATTCATAGCAATACAAGCTCACCTTAACAAACAAGAAAAATCCCAAATAAATAAATTGCACCTAACAGAGTTGGAAAAAGAAGAACAGACAAAGCCCTGAATCAGCAGAAGGAAGGAAATAATAAAAATCAGAGCAGAAATAAATGAAATTGAAACCAAAAAAACAGTAGAAAGGATCAATGAAACAAAGAGCTGGTTCTTTGAGAAGATAAATAAAATTGACAAACCCTTAGCCAGACTCACTAAGAAAAAAAGGGAGAAGACTCAAATAAATAAAATTAGAAATGAAAGAGGAGAAATTACAACAGACACCACAGAAATACAAGGGATTATTAGGGAATACTATGAAAAACTTTACGCCAACAAATTGGACAACCTAGAGGAAATGGACAAATTCTTGGATGCGTACAACCTCCCAAAACTGAATCAAGAAGAAATAGAGAATCTGAACAGACCAATCACAAGTAAAGAGATTGAAACAGTAATAAAAAACCTCCCAAAAAATAAAAGCCCAGGACCAGATGGCTTCCCTGGAGAATTTTATCAAACGTTCAAAGAAGATTTAGCACCTATCCTTCTCAAACTATTCCAAAAAATAGAGGAAGATGGAATACTTCTGAACACATTCCATGAGGCCGACATCATGCTGATACCAAAGCCAGACAAGGACAATACAAAGAAGGAAAACTACAGGCCAATATCACTGATGAACCTAGACGCAAAAATCCTCAACAAAATATTGGCAAACCAAATACAGCAATACATCAAAAAGATCATGCACCACAATCAAGTGGGATTTATACCAGGGACACAGGGATGGTTCAACATCCGCAAATCAATCAACGTGATACACCACGTTAACAAAATGAAGAATAAAAACCACATGATCATCTCAATCGATGCAGAGAGGGCATTCAACAAGATCCAGCATCCATTTATGATAAAAACTCTCAACAAAATGGCTATAGAAGGAAAGTACCTCAACATAATAAGGGCCATATATGACAAACCTACAGCAAACATCCTACTCAATGGGGAAAAACTGAAAGCCATTCCTTTGAGGACAGGAACAAGACAAGGGTGCCCACTCTCACCGCTCTTATTCAACATAGTACTGGAAGTTCTGGCCAGAGCAATTAGACAAGAAAAAGGAATAAAAGGACTCCAAATAGGCAATGAAGAAGTGAAACTCTCACTATTTGCAGACGACATGATCCTATACATAGAAAACCCAAAAAATTCCATCGGAAAACTACTAGAAACAATCAACAACTACAGTAAAGTGGCAGGGTATAAAATCAACTTACAAAAATCAATTGCATTTCTATACACTAATGATGAAAAAACAGAAAGAGAACTCAAAAAGACAATCCCATTTACAACTGCAACAAAAAGAATAAAATATCTGGGAATAAATTTAACCAAGGAGGTAAAAGACCTCTACAATGAAAACTATAAGACACTATTGAAAGAAATCGAGGAGGACATAAAGAAATGGAAAAATATTCCATGCACATGGATTGGAAGAATAAATATAGTTAAAATGTCCATTCTACCTAAAGCAATCTACAGATTCAATGCAATCCCAATCAGAATCCCAATGTCATTCTTCACGGAAATAGAACAAAAAATACTGAAATTCGTATGGGGCAACAAAAACCCCGAATAGCTAAAGCAATTCTGAAAAAAAAGAACAAAGCTGGAGGCATCACAATCCCTGATTTCAAAATATACTATAAAGCTACAGTAATCAAAACAGCATGGTACTGGTACAAGAATAGACACACAGATCAATGGAACAGAATTGAAAGCCCAGAAATAAAACCACACACCTATGGACAGCTAATCTTCGACAAAGGAGCAAAGAACATACAATGGAGAGAGAGAAGTCTCTTCAATAAATGGTGCTGGGAAAATTGGACAGCCACATGCAAAAGAATGAAAGTAGACTATCTCCTATCACCATATACAAAAATCAATTCAAAATGGATCAAAGACCTGAAAGTGAGACCTGAAACTATAAAACTCCTGGAAGAAAATATAGCCAGTACACTAATTGCGATTGGACATAAAGGGATCCTTTCAGATTCCATGTCTACCCAGACAAGGGAAACAAAAGAAAAAATAAACAAGTGGGACCTCATCAGACTAAAGAGCTTCTACAAGGCAAATGAAACCAGGATCAAAATGAATAAACAACCCACCAGCTGGGAGAAAATATTTGCAAATCGTTTGTCCGACAAGGGATTAATCTCAGTAATATACAAAGATCTCATACAACTGAGCAACAAAAAAACAAACAACCCGATCAAAAAATGGGCAGAGGATATGAACAGACATTTTTCCAAGGAAGAGATACAGATGGCCAATAGACACATGAAAAGATGTTCAACATCACTAATCATCAGGGAAATGCAAATCAAAACTACACTGAGATATCACCTTACACCGGTTAGAATGGCTATAATCACAAAGACAAATAACAACAAATGCTGGAGAGGTTGTGGAGAAACGGGGACCCTCATTCACTGCTGGTGGGAATGCAAACTGGTGCAGCCTCTATGGAAAACAGTATGGAGAGTCCTCAAAAAATTAAAAATAGAAATACCGTATGATCCAGCAATACCACTCTTGGGCATCTACCCAATGGACGTGAAATCAACCATCACAAGAGGCGTATGCACCCCTATGTTCATTGCAGCATTATTCACTATAGCCAAGAAGTGGAAGCAACCCAAGTGTCCCTCAACTGATGATTGGTTAAAGAAGATGTGGTATATACATACAATGGAATACTACTCAGCCATAAGAAAAGACACAATTGTCCCATTTGCAACAACATGGAAGGACCTAGAGGGTATTATGTTAAGTGAAATAAGCCAGAGAGAGAAGGACAGACACTGCATGAACTCACTCATATATGGAATATAAGTGAACACATGGACAGAGATAACTGATTGGTGGTTACCAAGGGGAAGGGGGGTGGGGGTGGGCACAAGGGGTGAAGGGTTACATCCACAAGGTGACGGATAAACAAAAATGTACAACTAAAACCCCACAGTGTTATAAACTAAGACATCAATAAAAAAAAAAAAAAAACCCTCCATGACCATAGCTGGGGTAGGGCGGGGGTCCAGGGGTGTGCTAAGACCAGTGGACAGAGAACCTGGGACTCTGAGCTCTAACTGGAGTTTCTGGGGAGGGCCAGGCCAAACCCTCTCAGGGGCCTTAGGCAAGTAAATGACTATAGTCAACACGGTATAAGGAACCCAGTGTGGCAGCAGCATGGGACAGAACACCAGACTCAGAGGCCCTGAGTTGGAGACCTAGATTCATAGCTTCACAGCTGCATGACCATGAGCAAGCCTCAAACTCCCCATCTGTGAAATAGGGAGTAGCCCTGCCCTGCTGACCACCCAGGCCTGTCACTCAATAATGGACCTGCACGTGCCTATAAACCACAAAGCACGTTATGGGTTCCAGGACGCAGGTTGCTGCTCAGATGTTTGAACAGTCTTATGTGGGCTCGCAGCATATGGAGCCTGACCTGCCTCCGTGGGGACTGGCACTCCCAGGGCTCCAGCAGCTCCGCCAACTCCGTGCTGAACTGGGAAATCAGAACTGCTCCCTCAGTGATAGGCCAGAGCCAAGAAAGTCCTTGCCTGAGACAAATGGCGCCAGCTGTCTGCTGTAGCCCAAAGTGACTCCAACAACCCAACAGTGATAGCAAGTGCTCTCCATGGAGCACAACCATGGGGTGGCTGGCCACAGGCAGGCTGGGCTCACTAGCCACACACTGCAGTATCATAAACCAAATTCTCTCAGAAGAACCCCACAGCCACATGCGTCCAAAGCCCACTCAGGAGTGCCTGGTGCTCATCCAGAGTCACCAGGGGAGACACTAGATGTCACTGTGTCCTTAAAAACTTTCCCCCAGATTTCCTAGGGATCAGAGACAGAAAACAGCTCAGGAGTCTGCTACCAGAGGGCTGGGAGCCCTTCTTAGGAATTCAGCCTCCAAACAGATGCTCCTGCACCTCTGGGGGTGAGGGAGCAGCTGCCACTAAGTGGTTAGGACGAGCCTCTCAGGTAGAAGGTTCAGCCACGGAGCTCTCTAGGGGACTCACTAGATCCAAGTAGACATGGCCAGGTCCCTCCAGCAGCAAAGAGAGTGAGGGGTGTGTCCTCCCCAATCAATGATCCACCTGGCTCTCCCTGAGCCCCAGAAGATTAGCCTAGAGGTGGTGGGATGAGTTTGCTGACCCATGAATACCCACTGTGTGCCATACACTGGGCAGGGAGCTCAGAGAGAACCCAGTTGTTTATGGGGTACTCCAAGCTCCCCAAACCTCTGATCCATATTAGGAATGGCTTAGGAATGAGACACCGCAGGCTCACCGAGTGGCTCTGTCACAAAGGGAAAAGACAGCAGCAAAAAACAGACTGAAATCTCTCCGTGGAGCCTGTCAGCCTCATGCATGCCAGGTCCCCTCAGGACTCAGCCCCTGATGCCATCTGAGTCCACCCACTACCTCCCCAGCCCTGCGAGTCATTCATCTGCCACTGCCACCCACTGCCAATCCTGCTCCCTCAAGAACCCCAGGGACCCCTCCCAGCACCCTGCACTCTCCCTGACTGCTCTGCATCACTCCACCTCCTGACCACCCTCCCTGCTTTCCTTCTTCTGCCCTCCTCAGCTGGGAGAAGGGGCTCCCACCCCTCACTCTGGCTGCTTTATGGACCTTTTCCTTCCATGGCCCCTCAGTCACAGGGACCCAGGATGTGGCCTCAGTCATTCTCACGTCACAGATCTCTGAGCCCAGCTGGCCCCTCCACCCTACAGCATCAGCTTCTGTCTCTATTCAGTCTCTAAAACCCATCCCCTGGGCCTGACCCCTGCCCCACTCTGATGCCTAGCCCTCACTCAGACACTGGGCACCGACAGCCCACCCACCAGTCACACCAGCTTCCTATCCAAGTGGGCTCTCAGCACTGCTATCCTCTCAGATGCCCCTCATCCCTTCACTCCTCGAGTGATGGTGCCAGTTCCAGCACTTTCAGCCAGGCTGCATCTTTGGGACCCTAGGGCAGAGCATGGCATTCAAGGCCTGCCCCAGTGGGTACCTGCCACTGCACACCACCACCAGCAGGTCCGGGCTCCCGACTCCTCAGAGGTGGGCCTGGACTCTCCCAGGGTTGCCCAGAGATCCTCTCCTCCAGTGTCAAGACTTATGTGGTACAAACCACGTCCCCAGCACTGTATTATTATCCTCACAAACCCCATAAGGACGGGACTATTACCATCCCCTTCACAGATAGGAAACAGAGCCTGTACTCCTAACCACCGCCTTGTCACCTTCCCTTCCCATCTCTCCCTGTCCAAGCCCTCCCTCCTGACCCCACACTACCACAGTTCCCAAGTCAACTGTACTGATGTGTCCAATCTCCAACTCAGGCCTGGCCCAGAGCAGGTGAAGAAAGTCCTCTAAGTCTGAAGGAGGGAAGGGAGAGGCGTGGTCTCCAAGAGGGCAGACCCCACGGCTGCTCTGTTCTAGAAGCCTCTGTCTGAAACAGACAGCATCAGTGACAAACCCTAGGGCTCCCTACTGAGGAAAGAATCAGTTCTTGTGGCTGCCCCCTGCCACCTGGTGGTGGTGTAGGATACTGCAGGCCTTGACTAACTGGGCTGGCCTGATGGGCAGTCCAGACTCCTGACTCCAGGACTGAGACTCAGCCTTATCAGTACCATTGTCATTGTCACTAACACTGTACCTGGTTCCCGTTTTGTGCCAGGCACTCTCTAAGTTCCTGACATGGATCAACTCATTACCCTCCAAACACCACCTGTGAAACATGCCCTATCATTGTCCCAGGGGGCCCAGAGGAGTAAAGTGACCTGCCCAGTGTCACACAGCTAGGAATGTTGAAGGTGGCTGCAGAGCCCACCCTCTGCCATGTGCTTTTCAAGACCAAGATCCCCCTTCTTGGGAGGTCAGTCAACTCAGTTACCCCAAGAAAGTGTCCTCAAACGTCTGAGAATCAGCTAGGAAGGGCTTGTAGGGGGTGACAGGGGGAGACCTCTGAACCCCAAGCCCCACACCTTTGTCCAGATATGTCCTTCTCATTTTCAGGTGTGAATTTTGAAAGTGAGCCCATGGATTTTAAACTTAGTCCCAAGTCAATGACCACTGTTCTTCAAACAACTCCAGCTCTGTCCCTCCCTGGACTCAGCCCTAAGCCCACAGGCCTGCCCACCTGTTTTGCCTCCTGCACAACTCCCAGTTCCTCCTGTGGCCCCTCACTAGCTCCCTTCCCTGGGCCCCATCCTCACAACTGGGGTGACTCACGGCTCTGCCCAGTCACACCTGCTCTCAGGCCAGTTGCCTACCCTAATACCTCCAGCTATCTCGTCCTAAGCACACCCGAGTCTGCTCCACCCTCACCTCCCACCTGGAGCCTGACACCAGCCCATGTCAACTGCCCACTGCCCTGCCTTCCAAGGGCTACAATTAAATCAGGGGACACAGCCCTGGGGCTGGCTCTTGAGCCTGACTCCATAAGGCTTTTGGCTCCTCATCTGTGGAGGCCATCATGGAACAAGAAGTGGCCAAGGTCCCACCGACACTGACCTCTTTTGACAGACCTGCCCCCTTCACCACAGGCCAAGGATTGTCACCTTGGCCCTGAAGGGCAGAGCCTCCATTACAGGGGAAGGCAAGCAGCATTGGCAGCCCCTTAAGAGAAGCCCTGGCCAGAGACCAATCAAGGGCTCCCCATTGAGACCTGCAGTGCACATGAGACTCTGCCATCTCATAAGTGGGCACCAAAAAGCTTGGTGGATGCCAGGTAGCACCATGCTCCATCTCCTGGCCAAGGTTCCAAGCCAGGACAGTTATGCCACAGACTACTTGCCCCTGGAGATTCCAACAGACCCGAGACTCCTCCCCACAGGCCAAGGCTATCCTTAGGCCCATTTGAGCACCGCAGCAATGAGCCAGACGTTTGGCAACACACAGTGCCACTGGGGCTGCTCTTGGACACTCACGCTGATAATGCTGCAAGAGCCGATGAGTTCGCACATCCCACACCTTCACGGTGTTGTCCATGCCGGCGGCGGCAATGCATGTGCCGCTGGGGTGAAAGTCCACGTAGGTGACAAAGCTGGAAAGACAGGGGCCATCAGGTGCTAGAGGAGGTCTACCCTGGCTCAGAACAGACCCAAAAACATCCAGCACTTCCCCATCCCTGTACATCTGCTCATGCTGTTCCCTCAGTCCAGAATACCTCCCTTCTGTCCTGTTTCTTTACCAAGTGGCCAACAGAGAGCAAGAAGGAGAGGGTGAGAACAGTGGCTAGCAGTGACCTGAGGTGGACTTACCAGGGATCAAGTCCCAGCAGCAACTTCTAAATACAAGTAGAGAAAGCGGTCTTCAGACCAAAGGTCAGCGGCTGCTCGGGGTTCTCAGAGTTAGAGCTGGTGCCCTCACCAAAGCTGGAGGCAGGGCAGGCCCTGCCAGCTGAGGCCCAGACACAAAGGGCCAGCAGGGCCCCAAAACCACTGGCTCACCTATCTCCAGGAGACAGGCCAAGGGCCCTCAAAACACCCATATGTGACAATCAGGCTGGTATCACGGCCGGCTTTCAAGAGAAGCCCTTACCTGGGGCTCCCCGCCTGAGAACGGCAGAGCTGGGGTTCATTTAGGAACCCAGAACAGGTGAGTCCCTGCACAAATGCAGGCTCCTCCCTCTCTCGATGATGTGGCACAATACAACAGCCGCCACCCACTACAGGAACCTGACGAGCCTTTCATTCATAGAGCCACCACCGGAGATAACACACTAACATGCTTTAGGGAGTCTGAGTTCATCCGTTTTCAGACAGACATGTCAATTCTGAGAACTAGAAAGTGAAGGGAAAAGAGAGGCCCCAAGAATTACATACCTGGAGATTAAGTGCTCCTATTATTTCTGGGGATAGGGATGAGGCTGAACCCTCCACTCACCCAGGAAAGGACGTGGAGGCAGGGAGCAGCAGAGACATGGCTGCCAGCCCCCACAGAAGGCCACGGGGGCCTCCTCACGCTCAGACCTGTGCTTTTCTTGAGTGACGGCAGGCGGAGGACAGGGGCTGGGGGCTCACCTGCCATGCTCACAGTATGAGTGGACACATTCCCGGCTGGTCTTGTCCCACAGCTTGACAGTCTTGTCATCACTGGCAGACACAATGAGCCGCCCGTCGGGGGAGAACCTGAACCAGGCAGGGCACAAGTCACACCACCGTCAAGGGCACTGCACACGGTCCTCCACCCTTCCTGCTCTCCCCACTATCTGACCCCAGGAACCAGCCGAGGCGACATGCCCTGCTCTGACCCTGAGTGATCCTGGGCCAATGGCTTCCCCTCCGTGAGATGGGCAAAACGGTGCCTACCTCGTGCTAAGCAGGGAGTAGCGTCATGCACAGGAGGCCCCCAGCACTGCACACGGTGTATGGCAATGTGAGAGCTGACTGCTGGTGCTGTCAGCATTAAGGCGGCCCAAAGCCCACCATCAGCATCATTATCCTGTTCCCAGGTCCCCTGAGTCTACCCTTGACTCTGAGAATGAGTCAGCAAAACACAACCTGCCAGCAAAAAGGTGTGGAGGTCCTAGGGACCCACCATCAAAGGCCCAGGGTGGGCTCAACACTTGTTTGCTGGCTGGCCCTTCTGTTCTCAGGAGCCTGATGGTGAGGCCTCTCAGAGCAATCAGTGGCCTCCCAGGACAAGGGAATGAATGCCCTGGAGAAGAATTAACTTGCATGGGGTCCCCAGAAGAACACGTAACAGTCCCCAACCTCTGACTCCCGTGGTTTCCCAGTGTCCCCAGACACTCCAACCTCTACGTCTGGAGCACTAAAATTTGACACAAGAGATCTCTGTTGAAAGGAACAGAATAAGCTGGAAGTAGGCACACCTGTGTCTGCAATTCTTGGACCTTGAAAGGTGTTCTGGGTCACCTGGCTCCCATCCCCATAGCATTCCCTCCTACACCAAAGAGAGGCCCAGCCTCCAGACCAACCCCCTCAGAAGCCTGGGCCCTCATCTGGCAGCTCTGGAGCAAAATCAACCTCTGAGGAGCAGAACACCCCAGAGAAAAGTAGGTAAGCTTTAGAACCAGAGACTTCAGTTCAAACCTCAGCTCTGCCACTTTACCCACCACGTGGCCTGGGGCAAAATACTGCACCGTTCTGAGCCTCAGTTTCCTTATTTATAAAATGGGAGTGGTATCACCTAGCTTGCAGGAATACCATGAGGAATTAGAAGAAAATGCACAGTGGTAGTACTGACATTATCTTATTGTTATTGTTGCTATTGCTAATAAGTGGCCCCTGATGACTTGCCTTGGGCTGCGTCAGCAAAGACATCAGGGGGTCATCGTGGCTGGCAATGAACTAACTTACCTGTCATGCTACTTGTCATGCGTCAGCTCAGTGAAGCTTCTTGACAACTTACAACACAGAAACTATCACTGTTCCTGTTTCCCAAATAAGTAAGCCAAGGCTCAGGAAGATGAAAGACTGGCTAAGTAACTTGCCCAAGGTCATGATGCTAGCACCTGGCAGACCCTCTGTGCCTCCCAACCTCCAGGTCCCTCTAAGGATCTCCAGGCCGGACGATGCTCACTTGGCACAGCGGACCCAGTTGATGTGCTGGCTCAGGGAGAACAGGAATTTCTGGCGATGAGTCGACCACACCTTGACTGTTTTGTCATCAGAGGCTGTCACGATGGACTGGCCGTCGCTGCAGAAGTGGACGCTCCTCACTGTGGCCGTATGTGCACGAAACACAGTTGACTCACCTTTGCTGCAGGGACAGGCATCCAGAGTCAGGAAACCCATAACAGTGACATGAGGGCACACCGAAGCTCTCCCCACCCCTCAGGCACCCCTCCCAAAGTCAATCCAGCCCTGAGTGCCTCAGTCCCCAGCAAGGGAGGCCAGAGCCTCCCCAAGAGGAGCAGAGCACTGCCCCCTCTCCCCTCTGCCCACGTGCAAGCAGCATCAGGTGGAATCCCTTCCAGGATGGCTGGGGTCAGCCCAGAATCCCTCTCCCCACCCTGAGGGAAGGGCCCCAACTGAAGCCCCAGCTTCTGATGGCACCTCCTTGGAAGAGGGGTAAATGTCGCACTGTGACCAGTCCAGAGCCAGGATGGGGGTCTGGGTGGGGACAGCTCTGGCACGAGACTCAGACAAGCCCTTCAAAGTCTATAACTCACACATTGGGTACCCAGATGCGGACAGTCTTGTCGCGGGAGCCCGAAGCAAGCAGGTGTCCCGAAGGGGAGAAGTTCACACAGGTGACAGCGTCCTTGTGGCCCACAAAGCGGTAGGCACGTGACTGGGGCTTCATGTGCCAGACCATGAGGCATGAGTCCATGGAGCCACTGGCTGAGGAGAGAGGGGATGCTATCACCCTCAGCTCTAGCGGGCCGTGAGCCTCCACCAGGATGTTGGCGAGCGGCAGGGAAATGTGGCCTGACAGCCCAGCTCCACCTTCCCCATGGGGACAGGCCACACTTCCAGTGGCTGCTGACCAGGAGTTTGGAGAGCTTATGGCCTGTCAGCTCTCCAAGCAGCAGGTCCACATGGGAACCAGACCAAGAGATGCCCTTCACATGCCAGCCCTGGGCTGCAACCCAGGAGACGTCAAGGAAAACTCGTCCCCTATGGGGTCCCAGGTCTCCCCACAGACACACCCTGAGGACACTAGAGAGCAAGTCCTTCCAAAACTGGGGAGCCAGCCCAACCCACTGGGCCTTTTACCATTAAGAGGGCTCAACTCAATCAGAAGCCTAGAAGAGGTCCCCAAAATGGACCAAAAATGACTTCAGTTTCCTCTTAATCTACAGTGACCACAAGGCCAGCAGCCTCTGGCAGGGGACCTTGACCACAGGATGCAAGGGGAGTCTCGTCCATAGAAACAAGGAAGCCACAGCCATGACAGCTGTGTATGAACCCCCAAGTGGCCAAGGAGCAGGGGTACTCAGCTGCAGCAAAGGCAGTGGGCAGAGGGGAGTGCCCAGCTCTACTCCACATCATTCTCACTGGTAAGTATCTTCAAGAAGAAGGTGTGCCCACATTACTGCAGACCACAGAACTGATGAAGACCCAAGGAAAAATAGCCATTGTTTACGGCCCTTTCCTCAGGCCAGACTCGAGTAAGAAGTGGCTGGGGTGTATTGGGAAAAGTCCAGAACCCAGCCCCACCCTCAAAGGCTATGTGACCTTGGCAAGGCCCTCAACCTCCCTGAGCCTCACACTCTGCATGTAGAATGGAGCTCAAGAAGCCCAGTGCCCAGAGAGCTGGCCGGCTGAAGCAAGATGCAGGTCTCGACAACACACCTGGGTCCTCGCTGTGCCCTGATCCCCCGACACCACGCCTCCCAGGTGGAAACTCGGCCTTCTCAGCTCATAACCGAGCGCCCAGGACAAGATGCCTCCTCTTACCCAGCTGCTTCGTGTTGAGACTGAAGTCCACACAGGTAACTGCATCTCGGTGGCCCTTAAAATGCCTCTCCAATGAGGGGTCCTCCTGGGGGAGAGCCAGGGTCAAATGTGTGAAGCCTGGATGAGGAAGGGGCTTCCCCAGGGCCAAGACTCTTCCTATAACAGCCAGGGGGGTTTAAAAATGCTCAAGGCATGGTCTTGTATATAGATAACCCTAAGGAATTGACTAAAAAACTATTAGAACTAATAAACGAGTTCAGTAAGGTCGCAGGATACAAAATCAATATACAAAAATTGACTGTATTTCTGTACACCAGCAATGAAGACTCTGAAAAAAAAATTCCATTTACGATACATAAAAAATAAAAACTTAGGAATACTTTAATAAAAGAAGTGCAAGACTTATACAGTGAAAACCACAAAACATCATTGAAAGAAATTTAAAAAGACCTGGACAAATGGAAAGTCATCGATGTTCATAGTTTGGAAAACTTAATATTGTTAAGATGCAATACTCCCCAAACTGATCTACAGATTCAACATAGTCCTATCAAAATCTCAGCTGCCTTTTTTTTTTTTTTACAGAAATTGGCAAGTTAATCTCAAAATTCATATGAAAATGTGAGATAGCTAGAGTAGACAAAACAATCTTTAAAAAAAAAATGAAAAAACAGTCACTGTAGAAAATGGTCTGGCAGTTCCTCAAAAAGTTAAACATAGAGTTATCAAAAGACACAGCAATTTTAGGTAAATACCCAAGAGAACTGAAAGCATGTTCACACAAAAACTTGTACACAAATGTTCACAGCAGTATTATTCATAACAGCCAAAAAGTGGACAAACGTAAATGTCCATTAACAGATAAATGGATAAACAAAAGGTGGTCTATCCATACAAAGGAATATCATTCAGCAGTAGAAAGGAATGAAGTACTGACACATGCTACAACATGGATGAACCCTGAAAACATGCTAAGTGAAAGAAGCCAGACACAAACGGCCACATTTTGTCGGATTCCATTTATATGAACGTCCAGAATAGGCAAATCTATAGAGACCAAAAGTAGATTAGTGGTTGCCAGGGGCTGCAGGGAGAGGAGTAAATGGGGAGGAAGGTGAGTGACTGCTTAATGGGTATGGGTTTCTCTTTGGGGATGACAAAAATGTTCTGGAATTAGTGATGATGATCGCACAACACTGTGAATGTACTAAAAACCACTGAATTTTGCACTTTAAAAAGGTGACTTTTATGGTATGTGAACAATATCTCAATAACGTTTTTTTTTTTTAAGACTCCAGGAGAGAAAATGCGGGCTTTCAGCACCCCCAATCTCAGGAATCATCCCGTACCCTCAAGCCCACTGCAGACTGGCCAGCAAGCCCAAAGGCCAGCCTGGAAGGGACCCCACGTGGCATCACCACCATCCCCACTCCACCCAACATCAGAGAAGGAGTAGTTGAGGACACTGCTTAGGGAGACATGGAGACAATATTCCAGAGACTCTCTCCACCCAACAGCAGCTCGTGTCTTAGTGCTTGAAGAGTTATATCCCAGCCATGGAAACATCTCTCCCTATCCCAAACATCAGAAACCTCAAGGAAGCATTTTGGGAGCACTAGGGAGCCCAGCAAAGCCTACTCTTGGGGAAAAATGTCCTTGGTGCAGAGCAAGGCCACTGTCACCCCAAAGAGCTGTAACCAGAACAAAGGCCCCTATGGCCCTGTGCCCAGCTCCACCCCCATTACACCTGCCTGAGTCCCCCTTTCAACAAGAGAAAAAGTGTCAGCTGGGGGAAGGTCCCATCAGAGAAGCAAATGCCCTACCTGGGCCTCTCAGAAGAACAAGGGAAGTTAAGTGCCCACCTCCAGGCTCAGTGGGCAGAGGCAAGTTCAGGTCCACCCCTGACCAGGGGGCCCTGAAATCTCTCAATACCCTCTCCCCCAATCCCACGGGCTCTGTGGTTCCTCAACTCCCCCAAAGGTGGCTTATATGGAGGAAGGCCTTGTGTGAAGGGCACTAGATTAGAGGTCAAAAGGCCTGGATCTTACTCTGGGCCCTCTGCTCAAGGCCCCAGACCACGAAGGGGGCCAACAGGCCACCACCCAGCCTCCCTGACTCTCAATCCAGCCAGAAGGCCAGGCAGGTTCGAAACAGTCTCTCAAAAAGAGGGGCTTTGGAGTGCTTCGCTCGCCCGTCGGAGCAGGGTCTACCCTCAGTAAGCCCCCATCCAGCCATCCACTGCTCAGGACGGCGAGACTGAGGCCAGAGAGGCCCGGCGCGGCCCACACCTCCCGTCGGGCCGTACTAGTGTCCCTCTCGCTAGGATGCAAATCCTGGGGGCAGGGACTGGTTTGTTCGCTCCAGTAGCCCGCACAGGGCCTGGCATGCAGGAGGTGCTCACTAGGTGCCCCGTCCCAACGCCCCCCTATACAGACGGTAAACTGGGGCCGGAGAGGACCTGATCGGAACCCGGCGCCCACCCGCCCCATCTCAGCCATCGCCCCAGCCAGGCGCCCATTGTCCGCCGCGGAGACTAAGGACCGGGAGACCACCGCCAGTAGGAACTTACCTGGCAGGGCGCGGCCATGGCGGGGCCGGGGGCGCCCAAGGCGCTAGAGGAGCCGGAGGAGGCAGCGGCTGCCGTTGCGGCCCGTTCAGTTTCCGCGCCCCCAACCGCCGCCAATAGCAACGCGGGTCCTGTCGCCGCGCCCCGCCCACCGCAATTAAAGGAGACGCCGCGTCTGGGCCTTTTGTCCCCCGACAGGGAGCAGAGCTGTATGGTCGGATCCACGGTCTTGGCCCCCAGCTCCGCCGGGCCAGGCAGCCTGCGGCCGGCGCCGCCACAGGCCTCTGTCCACTGTCACTCATTCCCACTGAGAAATTAAAAAGCCCAGGATGAAAGGGTCTCCCCACCGACCCGTAGCCCGGCTAAGGAGACGGAGAGCACAGCCTTCTGGGAAATGCAGTTCCAAGACGGCCGCCGCCTTGTGTCTGGAGGAAGGTGGAACTACATTTCCCAAGATGCCATGAGAGCGGGGCCGGGATTAACCACCCGAAAGGAAAGCTTTCAGGATCCGGGAAATGGAGGGCACGTGGGTATGTGTTCTCTTAAAGTGCCCGCGAGGCCGCGTTTTTGCTCAGTACGCCAAGAGCCCATTATTCGCCCCTTGGGAATTCTTTAAATGATTCGCTCCTCCGAACGCGCTTGAAACAAGTGTCGATTTAAAAGAACACTAGTCACTCGGAATCACCCATGGAGTGGAGAAACGAGGTTCCATTCTCAGTTCTCGCCCTGCTTCACTGTGTGACATCAGGGGGAAAAGCTCTCTGCTCTGTGGGCCTCAATTTCCCGATTTGTAATATGAAGGAATGTGATGAAGCCTGGCTCTCTCAGGACCCTTCAGCCCTGAGAAGCCATTATAAATTACATCTTTAAAAGAGAAAGAGACAATCCAGGGGCCTGGCCACCAGAGGCGGTCACTTTTTGCTGTCAGAAAGCCCAGGCTGTCCCTAGACCTTTCCACTCTGCCTCACTCTGGGCGTCTTCCCAACCTGGAACTGTCACCGGGCCAGGAATCCAGGTTGCTCAATGTCGCGTTGTAAAAGAATTTACAGAACAGCAAGGAGGAGTACAGGAGTTTATTGGAAGGACACACTCCACAGACAGAGCGGGCACACTCCAAGAGAGGAGCTGTGCTGAGTGGTTTTTCCATTACATCTTTTATATGCTTGCTTTTGGGTAGGGGGTCTTATCCTGCTTCTCAATGCCCTCACTGCTAGATTCTGTAGATGTTTCTGAGAAATGTCAAGTTGCCTCCTTTGTGGTACACGTGTTAACTTCTTTTTCTCACACCTAAGTGGAGCTCATCCTGTTGAGACAGGACCTGGGGCTTAGCAGGCTACGCATCAAGATGATGAGAGACAGTGGGTCTGGAAACTTGCGGTCATCTAAGCTATAACGGCTTAAGCTGTAATAATATTTCCTTGAGTGTGTTATGTTAACTATGTCTTAGCAATGTCCTAGCAACGTTCCCCCCATAGCGCCAGGCCACCTGCTGATGCACGACCCTCTTGTTCCCTTGCAGTGCCAAATCCCTATACTAATCTGCCTGTCTCAGAACTGACTCACACTGGATGTTTTGCAAGATTCAGGAACCTTCCATCACCTCCCCTACTCGGGCCAGTTTGGCCAGAATCCAACACTGATTAGGATCTGGCCAGGTCCTGAGGTTTCTTATTACATCCTGAGACTTAAGATAGTGTATACTGGGACCTGCAAACCAGAGCCCAATTCAGTAAACTCAGAAACTGACACAAGTGGGTAGCTGGTATGTGGAGGAGTGGGTCTCTCCTTTGGACCTGGAAGGTCGGGCCGGGCACAAGAAACAGAGGTACACTTAATCCCATCTTCACTGTGATTCGGCGTAGAATTGGTTCCTTTAGGTTAGAAATGTTCAGGCTCATTTAACTTAGACAACGAAATTCTCCTTAAAACAACTAGTATCACTCATACACACCCTGAAATTGTTCAACACTGTTCTGAAGGATGATTTTCAAGCCTTCCCGCCAACATTCATATCTTATTCAGCTGTTCTTTTGCCTGTTGGCCGAACAGTTAAGGTGAAAAAATTAAGGGGAAAAAAATTAAATACAGAAAAATCTATCCATTAAACTTAGGGTTCTTTTATTGTTGTTGTTGAGTGGTGTTTTTTGTTTTTGTCTTGTTATTTTGTTTTGTTTTGTCAATTTTAGCTATGGAACAGCCCTGGTCTACAGGAGCTTGTGATCTACCAAACTGAGTTTAGAGAAACCTTTCTGTAAAATGATTTTCAAATGTCAGCTTTGCTCAAAGTGAGAGGCACGGGAAGATTTTACTTGTCCCTAGTCTTCCCAGATCCTACTGTCTTCTATCCTTATCCATCAGGGAGGAGGAGCTGGGGACATCCCACTCCCTCTTGCTCATTTATTCTCCAAAAAGTGCAAAGAGGTTCACTCTGCCAACACCCCATAGACAACTCAGCATCCACCTCTGGCACAACCTCCATAAACCAAGATTGGTGCCTCTACTTTCTCACTGAGCAGCCCCCACCCCAAGTCATCTCCATCAGATTGGACTCCATTTGTGACTAGGGTCTCCATATTGGGAGGGGGGCTCAATGTTGGAGAAGTCTCAATGTTGGGGGGATCTCCATGTTGAGGGGGTGCTAGAAAAGAGCTTCCTTTTCAAGCTCCCCTGTGGCAGGGATGTCTCTTGTCCTGGTACAAAGCCCACAGGTGGGCCCCCTGCAAGAGCTTCTCACCCTGTCATCACTCCCAAGAACACCCCAGGGCAGGGCAGAGAAAGAAGGAGGAAAGGCAGGGTCCCACCCACATAGCCCAGCCCAACCTGTGCCTGGAAAGCCCCATCAAAGCTATCAGTTAGCCCTGCACCTGCTGGAGGCCTGGGTCTGAAACTCCAAGCAGGGAAGCTCAAGGCTTGTCCCAGGGTCTGGCAGATCCAGGGTTGAGTCCAGGCCATGCCACCTCCAAGCTGGGTGATCTAGCAGAAGTCATACCACCTCTCCCAGCTTCCATGTCCTCAACTGTAAGATAATCATAACATACCTGCCACAGGGGAAAGGGAGGATTCCATGAGCTATTAATTCATGTCAGAGCTTGATGGCGAGCTGCCACTTAATACAGTAAGAATACATGTGACTTCTTACCACGACCTCAGTCTCATCACGTACCTCCTCTGCTCTGATGATCTAGCCAACACCTCTCTGCCTCTGCTCCCACCTCTCTCCCCTGGCTCTCTCTGTTTCAACCACATTGGCCTTCTTGCTATTCCTTGAACAGGAATGTGCCAGGCACACTCCCGTCTCAGGACTTCTGCACTGACTATTGTCCCTGTGTCCACCTGGCTCAACCCATCACTTCCCTCAGCACTTTGTTCAAATGTCACTTTATCCATGTAGCCTTACTGACCACCCTACTTAAAATGCCAACCTACCCTCCCCTTTCCCTGGTTGATTTCCTTCCAGTAATATCACCACCTGACACCCCGAGAACGTCAGCTCCAGGGAACAGACGTGACTGCACTCCTGCACCCAGCACAGGGCCCAGACAGAGTGAGGACACAGTGAATATGTGCCCCATAAATAAGTGAATCAGCACAAGATTCCTCAGAGATGGTAATTGGGTCTGTGACAGGCAGGACTTGTTCTCAGCTGGAAAGAAGGGGGAGGGAGGGATTAGGGTAATCAGGAAAAGCTTCTCTGAGGGAGCAGGGGAATCTGAGCTTTGGAGCACAAGTGGGGCATAGGTAGATGGGAGAGAAAAGGAAGGACAGTTCCAGTGCAGGGAACAACTTGGCAAAGTTCTGGTGACTAGACTGAACATGGAGTGTCTGGGGAGCAGGGACAATGCAGGTGGGCTCAGGAGTAAGGCCAGATTATAAGGCCACAAATGTAGACAAAACTCATAAGGATTGGTCTCAAAGGGTCGGGGGGCCACATGTCCCCTCCTGGGGCTGAGGTGAGCCAACAGACCCCTCCCAGATGGGGCTATGGTACCAGGTCTGCCTGTTGTGGGAGTGATCCCTGCAGGGTGACCCTCCCCAGGAAGTCCCCTTGCAATTCTGGGCCTCAGTGGTACCCACTGTGGAATTGGCGTGCCTTCTCTAAAGCAGGCCACACCCCAAAGTGAGGTTCACTGGGGCCACAGGCCTTCAACCTCACCTAGCCCTGCTCTTCCATCCGACAGTGGCCACTCTGGTAAGAAACTCACACTGGTAGAGACATTGGGGAGTCCTGGGTAATTGTCCAGTTTGGGCCTGTACTTCCACATTGGAAACAGGAGGTGGTGTGACTAGAGCTGCCATGGCTATTCCTGGGACAGGGATGTCAATGGACCCAGGGGTCCCTGGGACTGGTTTCCAGGAGGTATGAAGACACAGAGCTAGCAGTAGCCACACTCCACAACATCCTCTCAAGTCAGATGGGGAAGCCTCTGGGTGCTGAGTCCCTCTACCCACATCCCATGAGCATGATCCATGCCCTCTCTCTCACAGCCCCAAGAAACCCTGTGAGAGATGCTGGACCTCCATTTCACATTGTCCAGGGAGAGGGGAAGGGGCCAGGGCAGCTCAGCTGTGATAAGAGAGCAAATCCCACACAGCTGAGCCCCCCCGCCACCCGGCTGTGGCTCTGCATGTGTGGGTCAGGGGTGGGGTGCAGAGGTGCACAAAAGGTCTGAACTCAAAGCTGAGAACCTTCCCTGGTAGATAATGCAGACAGGCCTTCAGAGCAGTGGTTCTCAGCCCTGGCTGTCTTTCAGAACCTCTGCAGGTGGGGCCTGGTGCCACTGTTTCTTAAATACTCCCCAGTGAGTCTACTGGGCAGCCAAGGCTGAGAACCGCTGCTCTAGATCAGTGTGACCAAGAGAACTCTCTGCGGTGATGGAAATGTTCTGTATCTTCACTGTCCAATATGGTGGCTACTGGTCACATGTGACTATCAAACACTTGAAATGAGGTTGCTGTGCCTAAGGAACTGAATTTTAAATTTTAATTTTAATTAATTAACATGTAAACAGCCATAAGTGACTAGCAGCTACTATATTGGACAGCACAGCCCTAGACTATGGACTGGCTCTGTGGCCTTGCGCAAGCCACTGAGGCTCGTGGACTTCAGTCTCCTGGTGAAGCCATGGGGAGCATAGAGCCCAGTCCACAGTAGCCAGGGCAACTCTTTGTCCCTAAGCCCCACTACCCAGCTGAGGGGGGTTTGGAGACACCAACCCAAGCCCAGGGACCTGGAGCAAGACAGAAGAATGCAGGCCACAGCTCCTTGGGCCCCATAGCAGGACTTTGCTGGCTGTTCCCAGAGTGTTTGGGGTGGGAAGATGGGGCCAGGTGACCCACAGGCCAGAGGATAATTGGATTTCCCTCTTCCAGGGAGCCTTGAATTGTGGTGCAGTGAACCGGCCTGGAATAGTGCCAGCAATAAAATAACTGACAACTTTCATTTACCGCAGAGTCACTGTACACCAAATGCCATGTGAAGTCTTAGCCACCAACCCCAGGAGCGGTGCAGTATTATGCCCACTTTACCAATGGAGAAACTGAGATACAGAGTTAGTAAGTGGGGAGTCAAGATTAGAACCCAAGTCTGTCTGTCTGCACAGCCTGAATCCTTAATCCTAACATATACAGGAAGAAGAACTAAGAACCCCTAAATAGTTCAGGCCCCGGTAGAACTTAAGAGGGCCTCAAGACTTTCACCCCCAACAGCAGAGATGGGGGCCAAAACTGTCCCAAATTGGCCACCCCACAGTAGAAAGGTCTTTGTTGTCTCAAATTTTATCTTCAACAGTCAAGTAAGTTTAGCATCTACTCCTCTTTTTAGTATCAAATTAATGTTTCAATGATGGACCAGTTCACTCCAAGTCACACTAGTATTCAAGAAGATACCCCAGTTTACCCTGTGGTTTCATGTCCTCCTTCCACCATCCATCAGTTTGAGCCCAAGGCCATATAAGGTTCACTCAGCTTGTCATCAAATGGGGCGAGCCTGCCAAGGCCGGGCCCACAAGGGGCCTAGGGCACAGGGTTTCTAGAATCCAGGCCAGTCATAGAGTCTGACTCCATGGGTCTGGGTGGGGCTGGGAGCCATTTGTTTGTTTGTTTGTTACATTTGTAACAAGCCCCCTGGTGATTCTGATGTGGTGTTCCTGGTTACCTCACTAAGAAACCCTGGGCACAGTGAGGGCCTGGACAGCCCCACCATGCCCTCAAGGAGCAAGGGGACTCACCCAGCTATGATGCCCTGGCCAGGACTCAAAACCAGATAAGTCCCAGCTCTGACCCCAGCTTGCTCATGAGCCCATCTCAGGCCTCAGTTTCCCCATTGGTACCACAAGAACATTCACAGGTAACCTCTGGGGCCCTTCTAATCTCAATGAGGGGGTAGGGTCAGGCAGACTTCCTGGAGGAAGTGGTTTATGGCAAGCCTAGTCAGGCCACCTTTGTCTCCCCTTTCTTGTTATGCTACACTGGTCTTCCACGTGCCAAGCTCAGGCCCTCCTGGGGGGCTATGCGCTGACTGTTTCCTCTGCCTGATCTGCTATTCCCCAGATCATCACTTTGCTCACTCATGGTCTTTCAGGCCTCAGCCTGAACATCACCTCCTCAGAGACCCCTCTTCTGGCCCCACCCCAGGCATCTCCACCCTTTCATGCCTCCATCCTCTTCACTGCTTATATGTTGTTGCCTTCTCATCCATCTCCCTCTGACTGTGAGCTCCATGAGAGCAGGGACCACGCCCTGCTGGTCACAGGGAGAGGTCACCCAAACTTGTCTGACAATTCAATCCCTGGAATCACTGGGCCTAAGGAACACCAGGAAATCCCTCCCAAGGTCCCCAGTGATGCTGAGGCTCAAGGAGGAACTTCCTATGGGGTCGGGAGCAGGCAATTCAATTCCACAAGCATCTGTGGAATGCCAGCTGTGTGCCCCACCCTATTCTGGAATCACCAGGCATTATGGCGCAGAATAGCAGCCACTGTGCCCAGCTCAGTGGGGGAGGCAGGTGATGAACACCAGAGCCTGTGCTCCAGGGGGGCCAGAGAGAAAGGGCCAGTATCCCCCCAGTGGTGCCAGCTCAGCACTGAGGGTGTCCCTCTGTTGGCAGGATGGAGGGCTTCCAGGAGGAGGCATGTGTGGGGGTTTGAAGGACAAGCAGGTCTTCCACAGTGACATGGTGCCCCAGGCCCCAGCAGGGAAAGGTGTGGAATAGAGACACACAGCTTCTCCGGTCTGAGTTGGGTAGTGACAGGCCTCCCTGGTGTGGACTCTCCTCCACTGCCTCCTGCCCACCTCTCTGCTCCCCTGCCCCCTCGGGGACTGGCCCCTCCCAGCCCAGCTGCCAGGAGCTGAGAAGTTCATCTAGGTGACGAAGGCTCCTGTGGTGAGTCACCCTTGGGTCCCAGGTAGGTTCAACCCCCATAGATCAGTCACATACTCAGGGCCAGAGCAGCCGCCTTGTGCAGGGGAAAGACTGAGTTCCAGAGGGGAAGGGATTTGTCTTCTGGTCCTGGAGGAGGGGGAAAAGGGTTTGGCGTAGATATGGGGTGATTACACTTGTCAGTATTCCCTGGGGCTTGCCATGTGCTCTCTCACTCAAAATCTATCCAATAAGGCCAGATTCCCCAGGGCCCATCTGCTCTGCCCCTGCTCCCTCTCCAGCCTCGCCTTGCACCCCACACCCCACTTCATGGGCCAGACCTTTCTACCCTTGTGCCTGGTCTGCACTGTTCCCTCTGCCTGGGAAGCCCTGTGTCCAGGCACCTTGGGGGAAAGCCTGCCCTCTAACCTTGGATCAAAAGCTCCCATCCTCCACCCACATAAAGAATGGATGCCTTTCCTCTGGACCCCGCAGGGCTCAGGCTGCTCAGACTCTCAGGCCAGATCCTCCTCCCCCATGTCTACTGGGGCCAGGCCTTATTCTATCTGAGGATCTATGTGCTTCTGGAGGAAGGGTCCTGTAGTTCATTCATGCCCTCTCTAGAGCATATGGAATGGATGAAGGTGTGTGCACAGTTGTGTGTGCATGTGTCTGCATCATGGCTGAGGGTGCATGCACGTGTCTGTGTGTATGAGTGTGTCTGTGTGTGCATGCATATGTGTGCATGTCTGGGTGTGGCTGTCCATGTGTGCCTGGCTGTGTCTCAGTGCTTCTGGGTTGTTGCATGTGTCAGTTGCACGTGTGTGCATGCCTGTATGGACTCTCTGTGCATGTACCTGTGCCTGTGTGTCTTAGTTTGGGTTCCTCCAGAAGCTGACCCTGAGAAAGGATTCAAGGCTAATTCATTATGTGAGGGAGCACATGGCAAGCCCCAGGGAATACTGACAAGTGTAATCACCCCATATCTACGCCAAACCCCTTTCCCCCTCCTCCAGGACCAAATTCATTTATTTGGGAGGTGATCCTAGGAAACACAAGTAGAGGGTAGGAAAGTGAGACAAAGGAGAGAAAGCAGCTAGCAAAGGGTATGTTATTAAGTAAGTCACTGCTGTGGGTGACCAGGGCCAAATCGCACTGGAGAGCTCTGGGACATGATACAGAACATGCCTCAGGGTCATTCCACCTGAGGGTGAGGGAGTTGAGGGGTTTGTCCCATTCTCGACAGCCGTGGTTGAGGTATGACACTTCCAGCCTGTCCTACACCAGACCTAGGGGCTTCTGGGACAAAGAAAACCCTCAGCACAGGGTCTCTGTTACTGGCAGTAGGAAGTCAGGCTTCTGTGTGCAAAAGCAGTAAGTGGGAGGAGACTGGGTAGAATGTCAACACAAGCACTCTGTGTCTGTGTTTATGTGTATGTGCTGGGGCCCTGTTATGCCACATGGACACAGGGACTCCAATGACCTCTCCTTGTGCAAACCTCTGCTGGTCCAGGGGAAGGTCAGAACAACATCAAGCAAGCTCTAGCCTTGCCCTCCCTCCCTCCCCGCAACAGGCCAGCTCAGAATTTGCCAAATCATGGCAGACCTGTGCCAAGTTTGGCCAAACAGACCTGCACCTGCTTTGGGCAGTGTCAGCTTCTGCCCTTGACCTCCTCTGTCTGAATCCTGCTGCCCACAGGAGCCTGGACAGAGCTAAGGAGGCCTCAAATGCCCCGCAGGGGAACTTAGTCTCAGTTGGAAGCTTGGTGCTCCAGTGAGGGGCACAGTCAGCGGACCCTCCTTTAGAGGGACCACTCTGTGAGCAGGACTGGAGGCCAACCTGTGGGGAGCCTGAGAACTCAGAGGAGGTTTTCAGCTGGGAAAATTGGGCAAGCCCTAAGTGTGACAGGTGACCAGCCCAGGGCTAAAGGGAATGTGCCTGAGGTGATGCTGCATCCAAATTCCTCTTTGGGGAGGGATGGTGGCCAGTTACCATCTCAGGTAACTGGAATTCAGGAGCTATGGGACAGAGCTGGGGCCAGTGGACCATGGGAATGGGGAAAAGGGAACCCCCAGGTCTCATGGCCACTGGTGAGGGGAAGGTGGCTGTGAAGGGAGGATGAGAATAAATTGGGAAGGGGGTCCAGGAGCAGAGTGGGGCAATGCTGAGGAGCTGGGGAAACAGGAAGAGTCTGGGCGCCCAAGGGAGCTGTCCTTGACAAAGAGAGTGAGAGTGGAGGCCCCAGAGGGACAGCCCGAAGAAGCCCCTTCAGAAAGGGGAAAGGTCTGGGGACAGATGCCTGGGCCAAGGAGACCTGGGGAGCAGCAGGAGGAAGGGGTCTGGCCACAGGGAGATCATTACTGCACAGAGATGCGGCAGGAAGACCGGTGGGGTGCCAGGTTGTGGGGGTACCAGAATTGCCACATGGACAGTTGGGAGCAGCATCAAGGACTGAGCCCACTGTGGGGTCTGAGGGGATGGAGAGGGGCGTCCCTGAAGCCTACTGGGGAAGAGAAGGAGGGAGGTTGGGCTGGAGCTTGGGGAAGCCAGGACATTGGAAGAGTATTTAGGAGCTAGTAAGGAAGACAGGAGGCCCCCAGCAGGGAGGGGATGGGGTCTCCCCTGAGGCTGCAGGAGGTGTGCCATAGGGGGTCAGGGGATGGAGCCAAGGGAGAAGGTGACAGGTCAGGGGGTCTGTAGGGGAGTGGCTGGAGTGGTGCAGATCTGGGTTCCAATCCCAGGTGCAACACTGACTTGCTGTGTAACTGTGGGCAAGAGCTTAACCTCTCTGAGCCTATTTCCTCATGTAAAATGGGGATCACAGCAGAAGCTGGGTATATTAGTTTCTAGGGCTGCCATAACAAAGTACCACAAACTGGCTGGCTTAAAACAACAGAAATTCTCTCACAGTTCTGGAGGCCAGAAGTCAAGGTGTTGGCAGGACCATTCCCTTTCCAAAGCCTCTAGAGTAGGACCCTCCCTCACCTCTTGCAACTCTGGTAGCCCCTGAGCTCCTGGCCTGTGGCTGCATCACTCCAATCTCTGCCTCTTTCTTCACACAGCTGTCTTCCCCATGTGCCTCTGCATCCAAATTTCCCTCTTCTTATAAGGACACCAGTCATGGGATTACGGCTCACCCTCATCCAGTGTGACCTCATTTTAACTTGATAACATTTGCAAAGACCTTATTTCCAAATAAAGTCATATCCACAGGTACTGAGGGTTAGGACTTCAATATATCTTTTTGGGGGACACAACCCTAGGGCATAGGGTTGCTGTAAGGATTAAAATACAGGCCTGGCACACTGTAAGCTCTCAATAAATGGTAGTTTAAAAAAGAAGGGCAGGTGCCCGAAGGTTGCGGGAGCGAAGATTGGCAGACTTTTCCCACAGGTACCCACCTACTCACACATGCACATGTGCATTCCCAGGCAGATACAAGTGCATAGGAAGCAAAACACTGCTTGTGGAGTTACACCCAAGAGAGCTGGGACAGGTGACTCAGGGACCTCAGCCTGTACCCCACCTGCCAGGCAGAGTCATTCACAGGAAGGCTCAGGGCTTAATATCAGCTCCCTGGGCAGGAGGACCCCAAAGTCAAAGCCTTGCTCATCAGAAAATTCCTTGGGAATCCTGAGCAAGGCTACCACTGACATCACACAAATTCTCAGACAGTCTCCACACCCAAGGCTACTTAAACCCACAGCCTTACCAGGATGGGGGAGGGCTGTGGGGCGCAGCCACTTTTCAGGGAGGCAGGACACAGAATCAGACTGGCCCCAGGGACCCCAGTGAAGATTCTGGGCAGCCCCCCTACCTTACAGAGGAGTAGGTCAGATGGGGGTCTGCCACCCCCCATCCCTTCCCTATAGCTCCTATGCACCTGGCAGTCAGACAGGCCTGGGCTAACCCTCCTTCCCCCACTGCCCACTGGAGTCACCTCTAGGCCAGGCCAGAGCCAGTGGAGGGTGCGGTGGGGAGAACAGGCCTGGCTCCAGTTTCTCAGAGCCTTCTGGTTTCTACCACAGGGCACCCTCTGAGCTCATCCAGGTCACTGTGGGCTACTGGGTGAGCAGAGTTCATCTGCACTGCCATGACCGCTGGGGAGATGCATCAGGAACACCAAGTGCTCTAAGGTTAGGACACAGGTCAGCACTGATAAGGTTCACAGAGCTAGTGACATAGCCTGGCTGACCACAGGGCCACTCCCCACTGCCCCGGCCTGGGCACCTCTCCCCTCCTTCTCACCTCCTCCCCAGGCACCAGAACTGGCATCAGACCAGAGACCCCATTTGGCGTCCTGCTGTGTGAGGGCTCCCAGCTGCTCAGGCCTGGCTGGCTTAGGAGGCCCAAGCTTCAGCCTTGTTGGAGCACCCTGGGCTGCTCCAGGCTCCGTTCATTTAACAGCACCCCACCCCTCCCTTCCCTCCACCCCTTTGCCAAACACTGTGCTCGGTGCTGGGAATGGAGCCGTGAACAAGATGGCACAGCCCTGACCTCATGGAGCAGACATGTAGGGCTGTGGAAGCTACAGTGGTCACGGAGGGCCTCTCAGAAGAGCAGCGTTACAAGGATGGGGTTGGGGGGTGAGAATGAAGGGATAATGAGAATGAAGGTTGCCCCCAAGGTCTGGGGGAGCAGCATTACAGGGCAGAAGGGACAGCATGCAAAGGCCCGAGGTGGGGATTTTCTGGTGGGTTTAAGGGACAGAAAATCGAGTGTGTGTAGGGGGGGGGTCTCATCTAGGTGGGTGGGCCTTGCAGACTCCCACGAGGATGCGGCTTCTACTGAGTGAGAGGGAGCCACTGGAGGGCTTTGAGCAGAGGGAGAACTCCATGCAGTTTTTACTTTAAAAAGATCCCTCTCGGAGCTGGCCCAGTGGCATAGGAGTTAAGTTCGCCCACTCTGCTTCGGCAGGCCAGGGTTCGCGGGTTCGGATCCCTGCACGGACCTACGCACGCCTTATCAAGCCATGCTGTGGCCGCGTCCCACATAAAGTTGAAGATGGGCAGGGATGTTAGCCCAAGGCCAATCTTCCTCAGCGAAAAAGAAGAGGATTGGCAACAGACGTTAGCTCAGCGCTAATCTTCCTCACCAAAAAAAAAAAAAGAAAGAAAAAAAGATCCCTCTGGCTGCTCTGAGATAAGATCAGCAGTTTTCCAAGTGTGGTCCCAGCAGCACCTGAGAACTTGAAACGCAGACTGTCGGGTGCCTGCTGAATCTGGAACCCTGGGGTGTGGGGTGCAGAGCCCTCCAGGGATTGCTGGGGCCCCTCAAGCAGCGTTGCTCAAGTGCTCCCACTCCACCAGAGTCTCTGAGAAGAAAGTACGGGTGGGAAATTAGACTCGTGCTATTCGCCCTCACCCACACTCCTAAATGCTCTGGCAGCACATGGCCTGTTAAATGCTCTGCCAAAACCCACAAACAAGAAACTGGTTCACCTTTGTTCAGCCCGGCTGAATTATATAATATGCTTTCCTAACTTACTTGACCCCAGAACATTTTTTTTTCAGAGAACAACTGTTAAACACTCTGCCTACTGACAAATGTCATTTGTTTACTTTCCTGGGCTCCTGCACTGCACCTAGCATGCAGTGACCACTCACAGCTGCCCTTTGGAAAGTGCACGAATCTTCGCATGGTGACCCTGACTGGACCCGGGTGATTTATGAACCTACTGATCTTTCCCAAGCTCTGGGGGGACACACTGACTCCCGGGCTGCCCTGGGACCCCAGGGGTCTGGGATGGGAACAAGAAAGGAAAGAGGGAGAGGTGTCCCCTTGGCCTTCCCAGAACAATGACTGTCTCTGGTACTGAGTACCCACCCTGCCTGAGCTTGTGACTGAGTTACGAGGCAGCTTCTCTAGAAGGCTCTTTCTGCCAACATGTTGCTTGTAGAAGGCTTGGGTGGGTCCCCAGAGGTCAGTCCAGCTTCCCTGTCTCTAAGCTGCATGGCCCCTCCTCCAGCCCTTGCAAACAGCCAGGCATCAGTTCTGCCTCAGGCGCCCCTTTGAGGCCTCAGGCATGGCTGGACTCTCCTTTGCTCCCAAGGAAACCTCGCTGGGGGTCCATTCATGAGCAAGAGGCCTCTGGCCGTGAGGTCTGAGTAGAGACTCAGGAGCCAGATGACCACTGCTCCAAGGAGCCCATGGCCCTGGAAATGCCAGGACAGGATCATAGTTGTCCCCATCACGAGTGCCAGAAGAGACTTGGAACCACAGGTTCATGCCCCCATTATACAGGTGGAGAGACTGAGACTCTGAAATAAGAAGGGACTGTTATAGTCACACAGCATGACTGTAATGCCCCCAGGAGCTCCCTGGGTCCACACTGGTCAGTGGGTAGTTTCCAGAGGTGTACAAGGCATGGGGGCATCCCTGAGCAGATGGCCACAGGGGAAGCAGGCTGAGGGAGGGACAGACAGGACTCATGATAGCCCTGACCTCATCCGGGATGCGGGTGGGGAATGGGACAGTGATGCCACATCCCAGGGAGCTAGTGGGCACTTGGGAGGGGGGATGGCAGTATGGGTAAGGGGTGAAGAGAATGCACAACCCCGTGATCCTGTGCTGCTCAGCCCACTTGTGTGGGACACCATGTATGACAATGTCACAACATGGTGCAGTGTGGCTGTCCTTGTCTGCCTGTAACAATGTGACCTTGCAGCTCCATGTGGCTGTTAGTATGGCTGTTGCTGTCCCTATGATTAGAGTGGCTGGGTATGAGCCTGCACACAAGGGAGTGTCAGTGGCTCTGGCACCTTGTGGGCCTGGGACCACATGTGAGTTTGAGAGATATCCGGTGTGTGCAGTTATGAATGTAACGAGCAGGCTGCCCTGGCAGAAACTTGGCTCTAAGAACTCCCAAACCTGAATTGTCACTTCAGAGCTGCCAGCAGTTTTCTGTCTGCTAAGACTTGGGCAGGCTGTGGAAAAATTATGTTCTAAATGTAGGTAGTTACCCAGATATAAAGTGAGAGCCCTCCTGCTGCATAGCCCTGGTCATCTTCTGATGGGCTGGCCACAGAAGGCAGCGGAAGAAAGACCAGGAGAGGGGGTTAGGGTCTGGGATGGGGAAGACTTGCCACCTGCCCTGTAGACTGTCCTACAGCCCCCACCCCATCTCAGCTCCATGGGGTCTCAGCTGGGTCCTGACCACACACAGTCCACAGACCAGGCCCAGGATCAGAGCCGGCCTGCCCCAGGGTGAGCACAGAGGGAGGCACGGAGGAGGATTGCATGGACACCTGGGAGAGTCCATGTAAGCCTGTGTGTGGACAAGAGGACGTAGCGCTCACAAGTCTCCCCAGGGCCGGCTCCCGCAAATGCCAGAGCAAGCGGGTGCCTGGTAGATGACCTCGCTCAGATCCCCCTGCCCATCTCTGGGCTATGTGCTGATCAGCCATCTGTTTCTCACTTTCCACACTTGCCTCTTTGCTGACACAACCTGCCCACAAACTGCCCCATCTCTGGGGCCCGATAACCCACCCACACACATGTTCACACACAGTCCACAGAGAATCCTCATTTATTTATGCACTCTATTCATGCATGCATGCATTTGTTCCTTCCTTCCTTCATTCACTCAGCAAATGCTCACTGAATACCTCCTGTGAGCCACCAGCACTGCAGACTCCCTCCAGCCCCTCCAAGTCAGGCCAGTGAAGGCAAAGTCCCAATGGACCTCAACATGGGTGGCTCAGAAAAGAGGAACCTAGGGGCTGGGTGGGATGGTGGCCGTTAGCTCGAGGGAAGCTCTGAGCTGGTGTCACAACCAGGCCACTGCTTCAAGCCGGATGGGCTCTGGAGGTTGGGTAAATGTTGTGGCTGCCTTCCCCCACCCCAGGCCCCCCTGGCTGGGTCTGGCACTATCAATCCGTCTGAAGCCCAGGGTCTGCCTTAGCTGGGGTTGAGCCCCAAGGCTTCAGAGCTGTCCCCCAATCCCAAACGCTACAGAACAAGATCCATCTCTCAGCTGACTCTCGGGGTCTCCTCAATTGGGCCCAGAGTGCCTTTGCTGCCCCTCATTCCCCTCCCCACCAGCTACACCAGCCTCCGGGACATCAATGAGGGCTTGGGGGCTTGGAGGCCTTCTAGCTCCTCCTCACTCTCCCTCCTCAAGGTCCTCAAAGGCCTAGAGAGTCCAGAGTCCATCTTCCAAGTGCTTCCTACTTCCCCCAACTTCTTGCCCATGTCTCCTTGCTAATATTTTAGTCAAAACAATAGCAACATAATGAGACATATCCAACGCCTCCTTGGTGCTGGGCATGATGGGTAATATTTCCAACTTCCCACATTACAAAGCATAGTGGCCAGAGCTGGCAACCAAGAGCATGGCTTTCCCCAGCCTGGCCTGCTCCACCCTGATCATCACCTGCTTGGCTCCTTCTCTTCTCATCCTTCAGGTCTCACCCTGAATGTCCCATGCTCCAGAGGCCTCTCCAAGCCCCGAAATAAAGCAGTCCCTGTTCTTATCACTGAGACCACCCGTGTGAGCTCTCACTCTCACGTGATCATGTGTTTGGATGGGCTCATATTTACCATACATCTCTCTCCCCCACTAGACTGTCCACCCCATGAGAGTGAGACTACGTCTGCCTTGTTCACAGCTGCCACTCCAGAACCTAGTTCAATGCCTGGTAAACAGTAAGTGCACAATAAGTATTTGCTGAATGAATAAGGCTATTTATCCATTTCCTGAAAGCTACCTCACTCCATCAAGGATCTGAGGCTGCTTATAAGAACCCATGCAATTCAATATGAGAGAGAAAACAAAGTTGGAATCAAAGCTTTTGACCTTTGACCTAGCGATTTCATTTCTAAGTATCCCACAGAAGTCCTCACCCCATATGAGGAAGTATATTCAAGGAAGTTTGTAGAAGCAACCTATTGGAAACCGCCCAAAAATGGGTAAGGCGCTAGGCAAGTGAACCTTGAGCACCAGTGTGGTGGAGTACTATACAGCTGTAAAAAAGGATGGGCACTTTCTCTTTGCTTATGGGGCCCTCTCCAAGCTATCATATCAAGTACAAGGAGCAAACAAGAAAGAATATGTTTTATAAGTACAGTGCTGGACATGTAGTAGGTGATCAACTGATAAATGTTGAATGAATGACTGGGATCTTTCTGGAAGGACCCATGAGAACTCAGGAGCAGTGGTTGTGTCTGGGGAAAGACCTGAATAGGGGAATTTCTCTGTTTACCCTGTCATACTATTTGCATTTTTACCATACACACATATTATCTATTCAAATAAATAAGTTTTTGTTATTAAAAAAACAATAAGAATTCCAAGTGTTCACATAAAAATCTGGAGGCTTTTCTTGAAAAATGGGAAGAAAGCCTACCCACAGTGGGCTGTATTCCAGGGGATGACAATGACTGGAGCTGAGAGGTGGCTGCCCCTCAGCTCAGGAGGCCAAGGGCCCCCAGTGCCCTCCCCCATCTGGTCCCTGCAGGCTCTGTGGTGCTGATCCCAGGTCTATGCTGCAAAGAGGTTAGCTTGCTAGCTCTGCAGGGTGGGAGTGGGGCTGAGGAGGCTTCCCCAAGGTGAAGGGATAGTTATTTATCCATCACTCCTGGCTGATTTCACTCACGACAACTCTAACGGCCAAAGCGGGGTCACGACAGTTCTAGGGCTGGTGAATATGGGCCTGGTGTCACAAGCTTGCTTGTCTTGCACAAGAACCTATTAACTTAATACCAGCCATACACCAACAGTGCCTCTGATTTCACCTCCCCCACCAGGGCCCGAAGGCTTTAATTAAACTCAAGGGGAACCCCTGAAGAGAGGGAGCCACCAGTGGCCCCTTAGGCACCTTGACCCAAGGGTCTTGGCAAGGAGATGCATACAGGGCAAAGACACATTGAGAGGTGGGAAGGCAGGCCTGGCTCGAATCCTGACTCCAGCTCTGAAACTTTGGACAAGTCACTTTTCCAGGCTTCAGTCCCCTCATCCATAGCCACCAGCTAACATCAACTGCATGCCATTTCTAGGGGCTGGTCCCTCCCCCAAGTACAGAGGCAGTGTCTCAGTGAGTCCTCATGTCTACTGTGGGCATAGAAAGTATATCAGTCAGGGTTCTCTGGAGAAATAGGACCAATAAGATATATATACATACTAGTCTACATGGAGACAGAGAGAGATTTATTTTATTTTAAGGAACTGGCTCACATGATTGTGGAGGCTGGCAAATCTGAAATTTGTAGGGCAGGCTGGGAGGCTAGAATCTCAGGCAGGATTTCTATGTTACAGCTTGCAGCAGAAGTCCTTCTCCAGGAAACCTCGGCTTTTGCTCTTAAAGCTTTCAGTTGATTGTATGAGACCCACTCACATTATCAAGTATAATCTCCCATACTTAAAGTCAACTGATTGTAGATGTTAATCACATGTACAAAATACCTTCATAGCAACATCTGGATTAGCATTTAACCAAACAATGGGCACCATCACCTAGCCAAGTTGACACATAACATTTAACCATTGCAGAAAGTATTACTCCCTTCTTGTGCATGAGGAAATTGAAGCTCAGAGAGGCTGCCAACTGCTTAGGGCCATGGAGCACAGAGGATGGAGCTGGGAGTTGAACACAAGCAAAAGTCTGCTTCCACTTTCTGGGAACGAGGCTGTGGATAGCTGCTTCATGCGAGAATTAGATATGAAAACACGCAGAAGTGTCTCTGCCTATGGCAGAGACAGAATTCAATAAGGCAGTAGCTGTTGTGATGGAATTACTGTTGGCACTGAAAAAGAATGGAGTGGCTGTGGGAACTGGGAGAGGAGGCAGAGAGAGTGTTGCTCCCCGCCACTGGAGACGGGAAGTGTAGGGCAGAAAACCTTTAGCCCCCAGGGCCCCCTTTCCTCCTTCCAGGGGCCCCCAAGGAGAGAGAAGAGGAGGGCAGAAGGAGGCCTCCGCCAGGCTCTGAGCCCTGGTGCTATGCAACCGAGGACATGTGATATCCAAGCAATGATACCTGAATGGCCTTGTAGATATCTGAATTGTGTGTCTGCAGCCCTAACCCATTCTAGAGCCAGGGCGACTAAGACCCAGAAAGGGGAGAGGACTGCTGACCCAGAGCTGCTGACCCAGATGCGGAGGATGGAGAGGGAGCACAGCATCCATCCATGCATGGGGTCTGGAAGGCCATTCAGGTAACTTCCCCTAAGAGTCGGGCTGGCTGGCTCCTTTGCTGGGTGTTCCCATCGGCCTACCCAAACTGGACCTATCACCCAGAAATAGAGAAAAGCTTCCACTGATATCTGAAACCCTTGACACAGCCCCAGCCTCATTCCTCCCAGCTTCCTGAATCTCCCCGGGGTGAAGCACTCAACCAGAAGGCAGGAGGCCAGCAGGTCAGCCATGCTCTCCAATTGCTGGCTGTGTGACCTGGAGCAAATACTTAACTGTTCTGAGCTTCTGTCCCATGTATGGGGCTAATCATTACCCTGACCTGTAGGGTTGCTTCAAGGGGCCCTGAGGTTGTGCATATAATCACAGTGTCAGCCAAACATCTGAATAGAACTGTCATTGTTGCCATACTTGTTCACTGCATTATTATCCTCCCTGGCCTTCTCCTTATTGCCCCTGCCCACCCAGCACCACTTCTCTGAGCCTCACTCACTCTCTTCCCCCTCCTCCCTCCTTTTTTCCAGCTCCCCCACATCTGGGCAGGTGTGGTAGGCAGGTCTTTAAATGCCTACAGGGCCAGAGAGAAATAAAGGCCTTGCCTTGCTTGATAATCACATTGCTGATAACAATGGAATTCTGGCAGTAGTTGATTGGGACTCTGACCCCTTGCCCATCTCCGCCATATACCTCCTTCTCCCGCTGGGCTGCAGCCTCCCTGGCATCCTGATGTCCCTCCTCTACACCAGGCTCCTCTGGCCTTTACTGAGGGCCCCTCAGCCTGGCCGCTCCATCCAAGGCGTATCTCCTAGACACCAGCTCTGAGTGGGTCCCCCTCCCCGCCATTCTCTGTCCCAGCACCCTTGCCCACACTGGTCACAGCCTGTAACAGCTACTTGGGTGCCTGTCTCCCCAGCAGCCTGGGGCAGGGAGCAAGGCTCCTTCACACTGTGCCTCTGGCACCAGCCAGAGGAGGTGGGCTCAGCCTGCTCCACCCCATCACCCCATCACTCATCACCTCAGGGGGCCCACTCTGGCCTGATCCCCATGCAGGGGCGGGGGGGAGGTGAGAACAAGCACTGGGGACCCCGCCTCTGGGCCAGTTCCTTCCAGAGAGCCCCTCACAGCCAGCCTGAGCCTTCTCCTATCCCCCCGCCCCAGACCTGCCTCCAGAGGCTGTGAGGGCAGAAGAGCCCAGGGTGTGGACTAGAAAGCAGGACACCTGGGTCCCACTGGAGCCCAAACCCCACTTGCTGTGTGGCCTTGAGCAAGTCCTCTCCCCTCTCTGGTCTTAGTCGCCCTGGCTCTAGAATGGGTTAGGGCTGCAGACACACATTCAGATATCTACAAGGCCATTTAGGTGTCATTGCTTAGATATCACATGTCCTGGGGGTCAGGGACCCACTGAAGGGAGGGATGGTGGAGAAGTCCTGCCTGGGCTAGCCCAGGGCCTCTAGGCCTGCTGATTCCTCAAGAGAAGCTGGAAATCTAAGTTTCCATTTAGCAATCCCTGCTTGTTAAATGTTGACAACTAATTCACATTTTTAAAAAGCACTGTGTGGGTCAAACAGAACATGTCTGGCCCACAGTTTGTGAACGCTAGGCTGGAAGGCTAGGTTCGGGGGTACTGTGGGGCTCTCTGGAAGGGAAAAGAGTATTTGCTCTTTGGGCATTTCTTGCTCTCTTTGGGGGCAGGGGGTGCTGTTCCCTGCATACCCCATCCCAGACCTGCCTCCTGGAGCATTTGATGACTTTGCTCCACTCCAGCCCCTTTCTACCCTAACCAATCAGAGCCCACCTTTGCCCTGCAACTAGGGTCATAGATGGGCCAGAGCCTGAGAGGGTTCCAAAGGCAGAACCAGCACAAGGCAGGTATTGGGGGTCTCAGAACCCTCTTGCCCCACCCAACCCCCAAATTCCTATGATAACTCTTGGGCCTGTCACAGTAAACCCTGGAGCACACATTTCCAACCCTCCAGGGCAGAGCTGAGCTGTTTTCAGAACTTCTTGCCACTCTGTGAGGCTGGCCCATCAGCCACTGCTGTACAGACAGGCACTGACACCCCAAGGAGCACCACTGGCCCAAGGCCAAGGCCACACTCAGCATCAGCAGCACAGACTGGAGGTTTTGTCCATCTTCAGAACTGTCCCATGTCCATTCGGGTCTCCTTGAGAGAAGGCTGGCCGGATTTCTTGCCTGACTGACAGATGTGGAAACTGAGGCCCAGAGAAAAGCAGTAAGCTTGACCAAGGTCCTTCAGCTACTTGACCCCCATAGAGGGGCACTGCTAAAAATAGCTCCTGGGGCCCAGAGTGGGAAAGGATGAATTCTGAGGCTGGGGTTGACATTTTTCTTCTGCCTTGACCGCTGGATTGGTGCTGTGTGCAGCAGCCCCTGACGGTAATGATGACGCAGACTGGGGGGGAGAGGAAGTGGGGGAGGCCAGGCCCCAGCGTCATCCCCAGAATGGGGCCTGGCCTTGCCTGAACTCTAGCAGCTTGGGCTCCCCTTCCAGGGCCAGGGTGATAAGATGAGTTTGGACTGCAGCTCTGAGGAGGGAGGCAAGATAGGAGTGAAGGAGAGATAAAGGGAGGGAGGAAAGGAGGGAGGGGAGGAGGAAGAGGGGAGGAAGAAGGCTGAACCCAGGAGAGGGATATAACTCTGCCAGAATGGGGCCCACCTAGACTCATCAGTGAGGCAGGAAGGGTACTCCCACTTCACAGATGCAAAAACTGGCTTAGGGCCTGGGGTAATTTGCCCAAGATCCCCAAGTCAGACAGTGGCAGAGCCAGGATTAGAACTCATGGCTTTAGCTTTTGCGCTTCAAGGTCTCAAACTGGAAACCGCTCAGGCAGCATTTCCCAAAATATGTTCCCATGATACCCCACCCTTGCATTATCAGGAGGGAGGCCTGGTTAAAATGCAGATTCCTGGCTCAGAATCAAAGGATTGTGGCCCAGGAATATGCATTTTGACCAGTGCCCTGGTGGTGGTTCTTTGAGCCCTGACAGTGGGAAGCTCTGTGGCTCTTATATGGCCTTTCTGGTCTGACCTCCTGGCCCCATGCCTAGCTGCCCCCATGCAGCTCAGCTATTCAGACTGACTCACACTGTCCCCCAGGACAGACCTGGGCCTTTCCCATTCAAGACTTTACCCACCAGTCTCCCAGTTCCATGTAGATCCACCCTTCCAGCCAGCACTTCTCTTCTGGAAGCTTCCCTGGTGGTTGGGATCCCCCCTCCTTCAGTGCCTGTTGGAGTAATAGCTTCCTCCTCCCCCTGGAATTGTTTACAACATTTTATTTCACTTTCCATGCAAGTCTGTTTTGTTTCCCAACATTTCCCTCTACTAAACAGGAAACTCCCAGAGGGCTGGAGACTTGTCGGTTTAAACAATAAGCCTCTGAAATCCATGACTTCACCTGACCCTCCTGCCAACCACAAGTGGCAGGGCTGGGAGAGCTTTACAATGAGGAAACCTAGCCTCAGAGTGGCTGTGACATGCCCAAGGCCAAGTATGATTCAGAGCCGGAGTTGGAACCCATGTCCAGCTCCAATGTCCAGTTCTTTCTACTTCTGCTTTGCCTCTGGTCACTCAAACAGCCCTATGAGGCAGGCAGAACAGGCATTATTATGATTCCATTGTCCAGATAAGGAAAGTGAGGCCCAGAGATTGGCAAAGCACTCAACACCTTCTTTACCCTGTTTCCACTTCTAGCTGCACTTAGGAATGAGTCCAAGCGTTGACCTTTTCTCTTGCCTCCTCTCTAGCTGATGGGCACTGCCCAGGGCCCCTCAGCAGGATGGGGCAGAGCTGGGCCTTGGATTCCCAGGCCAAAACTCTCATCCTGGGCCCATGGACTGGTCCCAGTGCCACTCTGAAGCCAGGTGCTTCCTCTGCGGGTGGAGACTCACCTCACCTGCCTTGCAGCTGGCTGGAGACTGAGAGAGAGAATTGGGAAGTACCTGGACACACCTTGGTCACCATCACTCTGGACTTTGTCCCTCTTATTAATGCCCAGCTGAGGAAGGAGCAACCTGGATGGCCCTTTCCCCAAGAGTGGAAGAGGGCAGCTCTGAGCCTGGCACAGGTCCAGCCCAACCCAGCCCAAGTTAAGCTGGGAGGGGTATGGAGCAAGGAGACCAGGCTGGCATTCCTGAGAGGGTTTTGCAAAGCTCTACTCTGCAGGTGTGGTCTGGGGGAGACTCAAAAAAGGCACATCCCAACTCTGAACTTTGGGATGGAATCCTGAACCACCCAACTGGTGCCCAGGGTGGCAAGCAAGGGAGGTTGGACAGCCGACAATGGAAAATAAAAATAATAACTAGTGTGTATCAAATCCTAACTATGTGTCAGGCCCTGTGCTTTCACCCTCCCCACCCCCAGGTCCTCAGAGCTGTGGAGTGGTGTGGGTTCCATCCAGCCCTGTTCCTTCCCTTCCTTCTCTGCATCAGCCTAAGTCCCTTCATCTAGTACCAGAAAGTGCCACAGCTAGGTCTCCTACCGCTTCTGCTCCTTCTCCTCTCTGACGTCCCCCGCTCCAGCCCCCTGCGCATCACCCCAGCCCCACCTCCTCTGGGAAACCGCATCACAGTTGTGAAAGTAAGCCCCGGATAGGGAGGATCCTGCTTAAGATCTGGTCCGGAACCCTTTGCTTCCCTTCCCTCCTCTATGGCCAAGGCACCCATTTTTACAGCTCTATAACCCCCCAGTTGGCCCTAGTGGCACTTCTCCTCCGACTCTGCCCTTTTATGCCCCACAATGGCAGCGTAAGGTTCTGAAGCATAGGGCAATTAGTGGGCAAGGGGCTGCAGGGTGAAGTCGTCCGTCCACCGCCTTGCCCCTCCTGCTTCCAGCAGGCAACTCCGGGAAGCCGTGGTCCCAGCCCACCCATCGAGCCACAGTTTTGGAAGCCTCCCTGCCCCGCCCTACCGACTCCGCCAGCCCGACGCGGCGCGCTTGCGCGGAGCCAGCCCGCGCCCACGGCGCATGCGCAATGGTCACTCCCGCTGTATATTAGGACGACGGCGCTTGCGGCCTGAGGCTCCTAGCGGACAAGGGCATCGGTTTGTTTTGACTCGTCGGCTTGGGTCCCTGCCGCCGCCGCCTCCGCAGTCCCCCGCGCAGGTGAGGGCCCGCGCTCCGGCTGCGGTGCCGGCCGGAGAAGACCCCGCGTGTCCTGCTAGCCCGCTCCCCGCTCCTCCGGCCGTTGGGACCCCAACCCCCACCGTCCCAGGCACCGCCGCTTTGGGATCAACGTTCATCTCCCAGACCTTTTGCCTATTCGGCCGCCTCAGTTTCCCCAACTCGGCCCCCTCCCGACATTCCCCGTATAACTGGCCTCTTTAGAATTCCCTTCTCATACGCCTTCTATTCTCTCGAGCCCTCGACCCCCGGGTGGCCTCTGACCTCCCCCTGCCCAGGACCACCACCTTCCGACAGATCTCTTTATAGCCCCTGCCCTTCTCCAGTTAGCCCCAGCGGCGCTTCCCCTCGTACCTGCCCTTCTTTATGCCCCCCTCGTTTCTCAAATATGCACAGTTCACCGAGCTGTGGGAGCATGACCGCGGGGTCCTTGCCTCAGGGACCCAGGGCCGGACTGGATACCTTCCTCGGGTTTGGGGATGTGGGGACCAGGAGAAGATCAGGATCCCTTAGAGTCCTCTCTGCCTGGATAGTTGACAGAGGCTTTCTTCCCTAGCCTCACTTCTCCACCTGGGTGTGTGCCAAGGTGTCTTATCTGCACTGTCTATCTTCCTCAAGGGGCCTCGGACCTCCCAAACCCGTTCCTGACTTGTCCCTCATTGTCCCACCCCCTTGGTTATTCATCATCAGTATTTACTTCATTTGGTAAAGTTGCTATGCAGGTGCTTTTGTATAGAGCTGGGGAATGAAGAAGTTGGTGACCTGGGTAGAGTGTAGTTACCACTCCTTAGTTGAGTCCCACATCAGTGCCGCCCTTTGACGTTTTTGAGTGAGACTTGTTAGTATCCCGGGGTAGCCTTGCTATAAACTGCAGGTGATACCTGAACCCGGTGACCTTGCTGTGGTATTTGCCTTATTGTTAACAAGTGTTGATGTCGCTCATCTATCTACAGGGTCAGTGCACCTCCCGGACATGGAGACTGTTGTTCGCCGCTGCCCATTCTTATCCCGAGTGCCTCAGGCATTTTTGCAGAAGGCAGGCAAATCTCTGTTGTTCTATGCCCAAAACTGCCCTAAAATGATGGAAGTTGGGGCCAAGCCAGCCCCCCGGGCCCTGTCCACTTCAGTATTGTGCAGCCAGCAGGTCAAAGAAACCCCTCCCGCCAATGAGAGTAAGTGTTGATAGCAGTGAAGTCGCGGATGGCATGTTTGCGTTCATTACTAGACTAGAAGCAGTTCTGGTCCCCAGTGGTGATGAGGGTCTCGCTAAACAAGGGGGTTCCTCTTTGCCAGGCTCACCTCTTTGCATGGATTATGTCACGTAGTTGTCATCCTAACCCCATAAGGTGAGCAGGTTTAGTTTTCCTATCTTTAACGGTGAAAGTGGCCAGCATTTCCCATAGGTTTCTGGATTGCGTGTCAGCATCTGTTGGAGTTTTAGTGTTCGTCAGTGCCTCATTCACATAAAGTTGGAATGTTCTTTTCCAGCCTTCCTTCATTAAATGTTTGACCCTTTGTTTTTTTACTTGTTTGTTTTTTAATGAATAGACTTTATTTTTAGAGCATTTTCGGTTCACAGCAAAATTGAGTGGAAGCCTTTGTCTTTTAAAGTGATTTTTTTTCTTTTTTAAATTATTTTTTATTGTAGTAAAATGCATGTAACATAAAACTTACCATGTCAACCTTTTTTAAGTGTACAGTTCAGTGGTATTAAGTACATTTATATTGTTGTGCAACCATCACCACCATCCAATCTCTAGAACTCTTTTCATCATCGCAGACGGAAACTGTGTGCCCATTAAACAATAACTCTCCATCCCTTTCCCCCAGCCCCTGGCAAATACCATTCTACTTTTTTGTCTCTGTGACTTTGACTATTCTAGGAACCTCATGTAAGGAGAATCATATAGAATCTGTTAAAGTAGTGATTTTTTTTTTGGTGAGGAAGACTAGCCCTGAGCTAACATCTGCTGCCAATCCCCCTCTTTTTTGTTGAGGAAGACTAGCCCTGGGCTAACATCCATGCCCATCTTCCTCTATAAAGTAGTGATTTTTTTAACACATGTATCTTTATTTTGTATATGAATTTTAAAATTTTGTTTTTAATAAAGAGATCAGAGTTGGATTTAGTTTTGGTCTGGCTCTGCCAGGAGAGGATGAAGCTTTTCAGATTCCACTTAATCTTAGAGAATAATTTACCTTACAGGCTGTTAGGTATGTTCTCGGGATGTGGATTTGTAAAAATGGAATGTTTTTTTCTTTAGGTAGAAAGGATTTAATCCTTTGCAGGATTTCTTTTCCTCTTTACCATTGTTCAAGAGTTAGTTATGTTTTCTTACTGGACAATCAAAAGCCTCTTTTACCATTCTGTCCCTTGCGGTAGAGGAATAGTTGAGTAAATGTGGCTTGTCCACTTGATAGACCACCTTGCAACCATCGCAAATGATAGTCACAAACTAGTTACTAGCTCAGGCACATTTTTGTAATGAAAAGGGCAGAATAAATAAGCATACACAGAATAAGTAAAACTTTTTTAAAACCTGTACATGGAGGGGAAAAGATAATATAGCAAGATGTCTATAATGGTTATGTTTTGAATGATAGAACTCTTTATTTTTCTAGACTTCTATATATTACTCTTACAATGAATGAAATGAATTTCAAAGCAATTTTTTTTACTTTTCTTTATAGAGGATTTTAATAAAAACTGTATTGAGACACATTACCCAAGTTGTAGGAAAGGCTAGCCTGTGACTCATAGGAGTATTCCACAATGATGATGAAAGACTTTTCTAGAAGGAAGATTAACGAATTTGCTCAGGGGGAGAGGGAAGTCATTGTAACTAGAAGCATAATTACCAGTCAGCTGTGTTAAGTTGGTGACCTTTGATGCATTTAGATGAAAAAGTATATGAGGTGTGTGAATGTGATCTCCCTGTGGTTTGTTTCTTAGCATACTGATAATTTGAACTCTATTAGACAATAATCCAAAGACCTTACTTTTAGCCTAATTTCTTTTGTTGGGAAGAAAGCCAATAGTTTGTATGTTAAGCAACAGCAAGCTTCTTTGTCAAGAATCTGTTTAGATCATATGTGGAATAGAAACTAACACACGGACAGAGAGAACTGGTTGGTGGTTACCAGGGGGAAGGGGGGTGGGAGGGGCACAAGGGGTAAAGGGATGCATCCATATGGTGACAGACAAATAATAATGTACAACAAAAACCCCGCAATGTTCTAAACTATTAAGACATCAATAAAAATTGAAAATTAAAAAAAAAAAAGAATCTGGGGGCCACCCCGTAGCACAGCAGTTTAGTTTGCGCTTGGCAGCTCAGGGTTCGTGGGTTTGGATCCCGGGCACCCGCTGACACACTGCTTGTCAGCCATGCCATGCCATGGCGGCATCCCATATAAAGTAAAGGAAGATGGGCACGGATGTTAGCCCAGGGCCAGTCTTCCTCAGCAAAAAGAGGAGGATTGGCAATGGATGTTAGCTCAGGGCTGGTCTTCCTCACAAAAAAAAAAAAAAAAGAATCTGTTTAGAAAATATTAGCAGAGAAAAAAGTGTATGAACCCTTCTAATTACATTCAAGAGTGTGTCCTCTTGTGAAATATGCTGAGTGTACTTGGAGTAGATTTACTGGAAATAATCCAACTCAAGAACTCTGGGCTGTCTGAAATTAGAAAATGCTACTTCTTGCATTTATAAGTGAGAAATATTATGGATCTGAGAGGTAGCTGGACTGCCAATTAACTCTTCACAGGAACATTGTTTCCAATGAGGCAGATGAGAAAACAGTTAAATTAGCAGAACCTAATAAAAATAAATTTGTTTCTGGATTGTGGAGTAGAGTAAGTATGTACAGTTTGTCTTTGAGGCAATAAGAGAAAAGACACAAGTGGTTTCCTTGTGTACTGTGCAACCAGATATGATGTTTCAGCTTTTCTGTTCCCCACTCAGAGGACAAAACTGCCAAAGTGGAGGTTCAGCAGGCTCCTGATGGATCCCAGCAGACTCCAGATGGCACGCAGCTTCCGTCTGGACACCCCTCCCTCACCACGAGCCAGGGCACTGCAAGCAAATGCCCTTTCCTGGCTGCCCAGATGAGCCAGAGGGGCAGCAGTGTCTTCTGCAAAGCCAGTCTAGAGCTTCAGGAGGATGTGCAGGAAATGCATGCCGTGAGGAAAGGTAAACAGATGACGTGAACCATTAAGAAGAGTGAAGAGGGCCTTTTGGTTTTTTTGGATCCTCAGATTTATGTATGAGCTATTATTAGGGTAGTATTTGTGTAAACACCTTCCTCTTTTAGGGCCAAGGAGGAAGGTCATCAAGATAGACAGTCATTTTGTATTGCACAATGGGGGACTTTCTTTCTGGTGTGTGTGTAGGCTGTGACCAGCTTTTATTGTAACTGCTTCATTTCTGAAAATACCCTGCAAGCATAAGCTGTTACCAGCTGCCCATTGTTTCTCTCCCACCATTTGGTGGGATATAAGGTAAAAAATAGTGTTACTGCACTAAGTGATGGTCTTAGGACTCCCAAGCTGTGTGTCTTACTGATGGCCAGTGAGTAGCAATCTTAATTCCAGTTGTGGCTGTATCCATGGAACCCCCAAGGTCCCCCAAAAACGTCATCAGCAGAAATGATCCATATGACTGGAATTGTTTTCTGTGAAGAAAATTGATAGTAGGGTTCAGGGGAGGAGTGGGGTGGGGTGGAGTGGAGTGGAGTAGGGTAGGCATGCCAACCAGCTAGAAAGCTTTGGACTTTAATGTTTGTTAAAGCTGGCTGGTAGCTCTGAAAACAAAACAGCACCAGACCTTTGTCATTCCTGTAACTAGGAGGGAAGAAGAGAAGTTTCATACACTCAGTTACAATTAACTTTGGTTATGTTCGACTTCTTGTGAACTAGGCAGTAAGCCATTTTTGACAAGATGTCTGGAAGGTACTGTGAACTCAGCATAAAATGTTGGTCCCCTTTGCTTCTTGTTACTTTTGTTACAGAGGTTGCTCAAACCTCAGTGAACCCCAGCGTGATTAGTGTGAAGACTGATGGAGGGGAGCCGAGTGGATTGCTAAAGAACTTTCAGGATATCATGCAAAAGCAAAGACCAGAAAGAGTGTCCCATCTTCTTCAAGATAACTTGCCAAAATGTAAGTTATTTGCCTGTTGCAGGACAGAGTTTAGAACTTAAACATCAGATGAAACATAAAATTGCATAGTGAGTTATGGATTAAAAGCCCTGTCCCTTGCTCTTGGCCATAGTGAATACAAATCCCATTGGTAACCTGCCTTCGCTCTTTTAATACCTACATCTACACACTGGACGCTATGCTAAACCCTTGACATACACGGTCTCATTTGAGACATACACAATCTCAAGATGATGACATCAGGTGACTTGCTCAGATGAATACTTCATTCATTTACCCAGAAGCTCCCTGCTACTAAATGACTGAGCTGAGACTGGAACCCAGATCTTTCACCAAAGCCCAGATGTGCTTTTTAACCATCAGAAGGTACTGTCTTTTCTTCCATTTTCAGCTGTTTCCACTTTTCAGTATGATCGTTTCTTTGAGAAGAAAATTGATGAGAAAAAAAATGACCATACCTATCGAGTTTTTAAAACTGTGAACCGAAGGGCACACATCTTCCCCATGGCAGATGACTATTCGGACTCTCTCATCACCAAAAAGCAGGTGTCGGTCTGGTGTAGCAATGACTATCTAGGAATGAGTCGCCACCCACGGGTGTGTGGGGCAGTCATGTAAGTAGCCCTCAGCTTTCAGATACCACTGACATTATTTGGCAAGACACTGATGCTTTATAGGGATTAGATCTTTTAGGGGGGCAATATTCTTCAGCTGAAAATGTGCCGTAGCAAAATACTATTCTCAGCTTTTAAAAATGTCCACAGATTTCATTTAAGGAGATTCTAATGTGTAAGTACTTGGTGAGCTGCTTTGTGTGTGAGAGTTCAGCTTATGGGCTTATTGACTGTGTGTGTCAGTGCACTTCCACCACTCCACAAGTGAGTGTGCCTTTAACACCAGGCAGTCTTGCACAGAGACATCCTTGCTTATGGCTGCAGATGGAAAAATACAAATCTAGCAGCACTGGAGAAAGAGCTACTTCAAAAAGACATTAAAAAGGATGGTATATCCCATGATACATGTCCCTTAGGAGGTTTGCCGTAGCTAGGGACACTTGAGAGAGTTGCTTGCCAAACTCTAAGAAGGCTTGCTAAAAGAGCCCCATCTGAAGTTTAGTGATAGATACATCCTAACATTATGTGACGGGTTTGCAAAGGGTTTAGGTTTAGGTAACCACCATCCAGGATGTCCCTCTAGAGACGGTTGTCATGTTATTGGAGAGAGTGATGTTTATCAGAGGAAAGAAGCCTTAGTAAATTAACTCAGCTAATACTTAGTACTTAGTGACTGTTAAATGAACGCTTATTCTTGACCATCCCTAGAAGTATCATCACCCTAGCGTTGAGGCCTTCTCCTCCCTAGTCTAAAGATGAAGCTGGTTGAAACTTGTGGTCCCAGAGGGTTGCTCGATCAACAGAAGTTTTAGTCTCCTAGATCCTGGAGAGAGGAATGATTCAGTGTTCAGAACCGTGAGGTTTATTTTCTACCTGCCTTTTTTTTTTTTAAAGGGACACTTTGAAACAACATGGTGCTGGAGCAGGTGGTACTAGAAATATCTCTGGGACTAGTAAGTTCCATGTGGACCTGGAGCGAGAGCTGGCCGACCTCCATGGGAAAGATGCAGCACTCCTGTTTTCCTCGTGCTTTGTGGCCAACGACTCAACCCTCTTTACCCTGGCTAAGATGATGCCAGGTAAGGAAGCCTATGGTGGGTGTCTTAGAGTTTTTTGAGTTTCTTAGTAATAACAGGAATATTGGCAACAAAGAAGGCTCACCGAAAACACTCAACTAAGAGGAGTGTTAGTATCTGGGAACATTTGTTCTTGAATTGAGCAGGAGGTGCTAACTGCACATGGTAAGTTCCCGTACAACGTGATACCAGTGAAGAATCAGGTATGGAGGGCTTGTCCTTAAGCTAATTGCTTCAAATGTGCTTTGTATTCTAAGAAAATCCTTAGGAGAAATCTTGAATCATTTGTAATTGTCTTTTGATTGAGTTTGGAATGAGACAGCCAGATTTAAAAGCAGATTAATTGCCTGCCACAGGGTTTTTCTACACCTATGAGTCTTGTTAAAGGAGAAGCACTAGTCAGTTATTTTGCCGGGAAGAAGCTGCCACGTAGTGTCTTCTTCCTACTGGGCAAAAGCAGCATTTTCAGGGCAAAGTCTGTTGTCTCCACTATCTAGGGCGTAATTTGTCTTTGGTGCAGTTGGCAATAAACAACATTTCTGTTGTGTTAGGCTGTGAGATTTACTCTGATTCTGGGAACCATGCCTCCATGATCCAAGGGATTCGGAATAGCCGTGTGCCTAAGTACATCTTCCGCCACAATGACGTCAGCCACCTTCGGGAACTGCTGCAGAGGTCTGACCCCTCGGTCCCCAAGATCGTTGCATTTGAAACTGTCCACTCAATGGATGGTAAGTCCAAATAGAGGCCAATCTGAAACCTTACATGAAAAACTGGGCCTGAACTCTTGAAAAGTGTGGTGTTTATTTTGTTTTTGCAATTTCTTTTCACTCTCGGCCAGGATATTGTAATTGGTGGACATTCTATAGATTTGGGTGAATGTAGATTTTCCTACTCTGACTTTAAGTAGGCTCTAAGACCCCCAAGAAAACCTAGAAACTGGGGGGAGTTCGTTGTTTTCCCAATATTAAAAATGATACCTTAGGAAGTTATTTTGTCCTGACTGACTCTTAACAAAACAGAAATGTGTGAAATGGCAAGCTCCTCAGAGCGGTCGGTACTCTTTCCTCAGGGGCAGTGTGCCCACTGGAAGAGCTGTGTGATGTGGCCCATGAGTTTGGAGCAATTACCTTTGTGGATGAGGTCCATGCGGTGGGGCTGTACGGGGCTCGAGGCGGAGGGATTGGCGATCGGGATGGAGTTATGCCCAAAATGGACATCATTTCTGGAACACTTGGTATGTATATGCTGCACATTCTGCAGTCTACGTTACAGTTACATTATCCTAACAAGGCCAAGGACCAGTGGGTCTAACTGGGATCCGGCGAGGAGACGGTATAGTAGCATATAAAGCCTGGGCCACTTTTTTGGGTGCGTTTTTATGTTCTCAGTGAGTGGTGGCCTAGCAGAATCCCTTCAGTCATGGAGGCATGGCCCAGATCAAAGTAAATCTCACAACCTAACACAACAGAAACACCATTTGTTGCCATCTGAGCTCATTCCAAAGATAGTTGTGGCTCTAGCTACATGCCATCACAACAGCCCTTACTCTCTGTGTCTCGCATTGTTCCCTTATAGTCAAAAAAAGTATCCTGGCGCTGTTCTCCTAGAGCAATTGTTAGGACCTGCGGGTCCAGGTACTGTGATGCACTAAGCTCTGTGCCTACCCCATGGGAACCATTCCTGCTCACCCCAGCTACTTTGTATTTCCTCTGCTCCTTCTAGTGGAGAGGTATGTCTCCTGGAGCCCAGCTCTGAAGCCATGCTGCCTGCTGGGTATAAATCCTGCCTGCATAAGCTGTGTGACCTTGGGCTGGTACTTAACCACTCTGTGCCTCAGTTTCCTCATCGGTATGATGGAGATAACAATAGGACCTACCTCACTTTTTGTGGAGAAGATAAATGAATTACATGCAAACAATTACTGTAGACATTCTTTTTGCCCATGAGGACTCTAAAGAGATGAAAATGTAGATTGTACAAATTTTAGGGTTTCAAAAGTTAGGCAGTTGGAGACCCATGTGGAGTTAGCTAAAAATGCCAATTTACAGCCTGCACTTGGTAAAGGAAGAGCAGGCAAAAAAGAGCGTCCTTCAGCACTGTTGAGGGGTGTGAGAACCTCGTGCAGACTGGGAGAGCCTGGGGGTTCGCCAGGCGGAGCCCTCCAGGAGAAAGGCACTTGTCCATGTGTCCTGATTCCAGCAGCCCTTTTCTTTTCAAGAGTGCTCATGACGTGGGCTCTTTGAAGGTGTGGTCATTGTGAGACAGAAAAGGCTGGAGACAGGAATTTTCCACTGTAAGAGCTTATACCAACCCAGCCCTGCATGGGGTTCAAGCAAGAATGTTAATTACAGAACATAGTGTTAAGATCTAGGAGGACTCTTCTAGAGTCGTTAATCCTGAAACTTGAGATACAGAGTATACAAAGGGACTTAAGGAGAATTGAAAAATGAGGCTGGCCCTAAATCAACCCTAACAGGTTCTGAGTGTTCATATTTATCTGGCAAATGCTACTTGTCAGAGTTTTGTGTTTACTTAAATAGGAAATAATACCAGTCAGACCAAAACCGTTCATGTCTTAGCTGGGTTACATTCCAGCCTCGAGGGTAATGCTCACAGTGAGAGGACAGTGCAGGCAGCGTGGCTCAGCTCCTGTCCCAGAGAGCACACACAGCACAGAACTCGGGAGGTGGCGCCTCGCCCACTGGCAGAGCAGCAAGCCTCAGTGGGAGAGGCAAGTGGGAAGGGAGGCAGCAGCTTGATATTCAGGCACACTGGGACCAATCACTCCGTGCTAGGCCTGGTCTGGAGACCTGCATTTTCATCCTGGTCGGACACCCACTTGGCCCTGTGACTTTGGGTAAGACCCTTTCATACCTCCTCAGCTTTTTCCCTTTCAGAAATGGGTGGACATCCCTTTACTTCATTCAGTCTTAGGGCAAATTAGGATATGGATGATAAAGAGAGAAGTAAATGCTCTGAGGCTCTGCAGCACCTTGCTGGGTATGTTTAGGGGCTGTTGCTGTGATAAATGAGGCTGTCTCCTTCCAGGCAAAGCCTTTGGCTGTGTTGGAGGATACATCGCCAGCACGAGTTCTCTGATTGACACCGTACGGTCCTACGCGGCTGGCTTCATCTTCACCACCTCCCTGCCGCCCATGCTGCTGGCTGGAGCCCTGGAGTCTGTGCGGATCCTGAAGAGTGCCGAGGGGCGGGCGCTTCGCCGCCAGCACCAGCGCAATGTCAAGCTCATGAGGCAGATGCTGATGGATGCTGGCCTCCCTGTCGTCCACTGCCCCAGTCACATCATCCCTGTCCGGGTAATGACCTGTCTGTGATTGGACTTGCTGGGGGCTGTGCCTCCATGTGTGATGTGAGATATTCTTGTTCACGCCCTCTTGAAGTTGGGCTGTGGCAGGCTGAATGCCAGGGCAGTGGGCTGTAGCCAGTGACCCTCTGCTGTATTTGCACCTTTGGCTGACTTCACAATGAGAATTGAAGCCTTTGAACCCAGCAGGCTGGAGTAGAGGTTCCTTCTCCAGAGCACTGGCCTTAACAGGGTAAACACAGAGCTTGTATCTGGAAAGCTCCGGAAGCCTGAGCTTGGCTAGCTTTGAAATATGGCTTTCTATTCAGTTAATTTCAAAATTAGTCTTGCCCTTCCCACTACAAACAGTAGCCTTGTAGGTGTCCCAGCTGAATTAGTATGATTAATATAGCTTGTATAACCAAAGCTGCCTTCGTCCTCAGGGTATACACGCCCCTAGGTTTGGTCCCCACAACTACTTGCTTTCCCCAGGGAAGCCTGAGAGGGAGATCAGTGTGAAATTCAGTTCTAATATGTTTTCAGTTCTCTGGTCTGTACTGAACAATACTGGACCCTTTAAATTGCAGGTGTGTGGGCAGCACTTTACCTCTCCCCCAGGCTTGCATATGCTGCTCAAGCCTCAGCCTCACGGGCGCTGTGTTCATTAGAGTCTCCACTAGGGGGCAGTCCATCTTGTTCTGACTTTACCTTCTGTTATCATCAAACTCAGGTTGCAGATGCTGCTAAAAACACGGAAGTCTGTGATGAACTCATGAGCAGACATAACATCTACGTCCAAGCAATCAATTACCCTACGGTGCCCCGGGGTGAAGAGCTCCTTCGGATTGCCCCCACCCCTCACCACACACCACAGATGATGAACTACTTCCTTGGTGAGCACCTGGCGAGCTGCCAGCGCCATTGGAGAGTTGCATAAAGGTGTCTTTGCAGTGTTTATAATCGAAGCCCTTCAGAGGCATTCCAGTTTGTTTCTTCTTTTTCCAAGTAATTAAGACTGCTCTCCGGTGGTACAAAACTGTAATAGACATTTAGTTATTTGACTCGCTTTAGGAGGGTGCAGGGTCATTTTGGAAGCTCTGAGGAAGCCTGCTAATCCACCCATTATTTCCAATGCCCCCTTGTCGGGATGACTTAAGGCTATTGCAGAGGAGAAGAGCAAGACTTCCGAAGGCTTGACTCTGCCCTGGCCCTCCAGAGTCTGGCTTTGAACTTTTCTCTATTCCCTGATGATGTGTGGTCCTGAACCTACCCCACACCTGACCCCTTCTGATAAGAGTAATTGTTCAGTATTTTAGACTGCGTATGGTTCTGTACAACCAAATCCACCATTCCCCATGTCCAGCCTAAAGGCAGAGACTGGGGGGCTGCTTTCAGCCACAGGTTGCCTCTACCTCAAAGGTGCATTGCCTTCCTGAACCCCCCAAGATGGCTCTGCTACCTTACAGCTTTAGGGTTGTTCTGCTAGGAACACTCAGTTTCAACGCAGTGGAGTGATGTTGGAGCAACCTCTTCCTGAAGGTGTGTAAAATAAAGCCAGAGTTGGGTTTTGTTTCTCCATTTTTATTTATTTTTATCACAGCCTTATTGAGATATAATTCACATACCACAAATTTTACCCTTTTAAAGTATACAGTTCATTGGTTTTTAGGGACATCATAATGTTGTGCAACCATCAGCACTATCTGATTCCAGAACATTTTCATCACCCCAAAGAGAAACCCCGTAGCTGTTAGCAGCCACTCCCTATTAGCCAGTCCCCAGTCCCTCTCAACCACCAATCCACTTCCTATCTTTGTGGATTTGCCTATACTTATATTTCATGTAAGTGGAATTATACAATATCTGGTTGTTTATGCCTGGCTTCTTTCACAGCACAGTGTTTTCAAGGTATCCATGTTGTCACATGAATCAGCACTTTATTTCATTTTATTACCAAATAATCTTAGTTGGTATGGATATACCACGTTTTGTTTATCCATCAATTGATGGACATTTAGGTTATTTCCCCTTTTTGACTATTAAGAAAATAATGCTGCTATGAACATTTGTGTTCAAGTTTTTGCGTGGGCATATATTTTCATTTCTCTTGGGTAGATACTCTCTTTAATTTTGTAAAACTTTCTCCTCACAGAGAATCTGCTGGCCACGTGGAAGCGAGTCGGGCTGGAACTCAAGCCACATTCCTCAGCCGAGTGCAACTTCTGCAGGAGGCCACTGCATTTTGAAGTGATGAGTGAAAGAGAGAAATCCTACTTCTCCGGCATGAGCAAGTTGGTCTCTGCTCAGGCCTGAGTGTATCGTGACCTCGGCCCACCTAACCCTGGGCTGTGTCGTAGCCAGATAGTCTCCAGGGTTGTCTTTATATGTGAATTAAATTATCTTAAATTTCAATCTCCAGTAAAAGGTTAGTCCTGAAAATAAATTCTTGTTTAAGTGATGGGTTCTCCTGTTACTGGCTACTGAATCAAAAAATCCTTATTCTTCATCCCTTTAAATTTGGTCTATGTTGTTGAGATGTATAAAATGTATAAAAATATACTGGTCATCTGGTAATGTCTTCAGACCCTGCTGGAATGGCAGAACCTCCCGCTCTGCTTGAACCCAACTACCTCTTTAATGCCTGCTGCATCCAGTGGCTGACCCAGCCGCACCCCAGCACCTAAACAGTTCTGAAAGAAGTCATGCCACAGTGGTAGCCGGTGTCACTTTAAATTTCTCACCTCAGATCTTAAATGGGCTGAGAGCTCTACCCAGCAATCCTGCTACAGCTGTTCCCTCACCCCCACCGCCCCCTTTCCCTTTTCAGTTACTGCCTTGACCTCATACTTCCCTGTGAAAGTCGAGCAGGCAGGAGGGGACTAACTTGTCTGTCCCTACCTAGTCCTCCAGCTGTCTGCCCCCTGCACCTGTATTGTGTCCCCTCCAGTAAAAGTGGATGTGTTTGTGCTCCTCACCCTAACTCCTTCCACTTGTATTCTGGGTCCCTCTGCTTCTTGTACATTCTTGCAACCATTTCTTGTCTTCTGTGTCATGAATTTCTCCCCATTGGCCTGCAGTGGGCTTTGTCACCCATCCTAAAAACAAACAAGCTCTCCCTCAATCCAGACTCCCTTCTAGCTGCTGCCACTATCCCTCTCTTCTGCCTCTTTTCTGCTTAGCCCTCCCCACTCAGTCCTCCATCTTGTTCCCTATGGAGGCCGCTCTTTCCTTGCTGTATGTTGCCAAATCCTGTGACTGGTTCTGTTTTCCTTTCATTGGATATCCCAGTGGAGGTGGTTGAGGTGGTTGTCTTTGGCCTTTTTACAGCCTTCTCCTCTAAGCTTCCGTGCCACTAATCTTTCCTGATTATTTTCCTCCTACTTCGTGAGCTGGTCCTTCTTGGTCTGGTTGGCTGGGTCCTTTGAATATTGAGCGCCCACCAGGTTCATCTCTAACTGCACTAACCCTTTCCCCTCCCCACCACATGACCTCTCCCAGTCCTGGGTTTTCAGTTCCCGCTGTACATCGCTGACTGCCTTGAACCACACAGGTCCGGAGGGCACCTGGGGTCTGCCCACTCCTCCCCTACCTGTTCTTCTCTTGTCTTGCCATCACTATCCAGTTACTCCAGCCTCTCATGTGGAAGTCAGCTGTCTTTCCCTCCATGAGCTTATTAAGTCTTTTAAGTTCCACCTTCTAAAATACATTAGGCCAGGCTACTTCCTGTCACCTCCACTGCTACCATCCCAATCATGCCACCATCACCCCAGCATCTGCCCCAGCCTCGACCCCACACAGCAGCCTGAGAGAGCTTTTAAAAATATAAATCACACTGTGTCCCTCTCCTGCAGAAAACTCCTGGGTCTTCCATTGGCACTCAGATTCAACTCGATTCCTCATGCAGGCTGACGACATTTTCAGGGAGTGGGATCCTATCCCACCCTCGTTTGTTCACTCTGTTTTATATTGGCGTGCACTCCTGGGCCTCAAATACCCGAGGTTCTCTCCAGCTTCCAGGCCTTGGTGTTAGCCATTGTTTCTCTGCCTGGGTTTTTCTACCCTGGGTTGTGGCGAGCTGCCTCTCTTCACGCAGGACAAGAGTCCCTGAGGAGACCCTCTCTGAGCCCCTGGGCCAAAGCAGCCCCTCTTGTGTTCTCACCATCACTTGACCTCCTACCGTGCTGCCCTTCAAAGCTGGTCACCAGCCACAATGCCTTTTCCCCTGTTGATCACTCACCCTGTCTTTCTCAGTTCTGTATCCCCAATGCTCAGCACGGTGCCTCACACACATAGGCACTGAGCAAATGTGTGTGAAATGAATGAAAGGAGACTGTCTTAGCTTGGGCTGCTATAACAAAACACCATAGACTGGGTGGCTTAAACAACAGACTGATTTCTCACAGTTCTGGAGGCTGGGAAGTGCAAGATCAAGGTGCCTGCAGATTCGGTTCCTGGTGAGAGCCCTCTTCCTGGCCTGTAGACAGCTGACTTCTTGCTACAAATTCACATGACCTTTCCTCAGTACCTGCACATGGAGAGAGAGCTCTTTCTTCCTCTTCTTATAAGGCCACTCATGACCTAATCTAAATCTAATTACCTTCCAAAGGCTCCACCTCCAAATGCCACCACACTAAAGTTAGGGCTTCAACATATGAATTCTGGGGGGACACAAACATTCAGCCCATAACAGGGACTGATGATAACATCCAAGTCTACTAGAAAGAGTAGGTGAGCTGAAGAACAACCAAGCAGCTGGAGGATAAAGAGAACCACTGGGCCTTGCTCCCCTCTCTCAGTTTTAGAAGGGGCAGCTGTACTCTCTCCTTTCTGGACAGAGTTGTGCCGGCACCCCTTCCAGATAGGCTGGGAGTGGGCACACGGGCCCTTATCAGGACCAGCACTGGAGAGCTCAGCTGAGTCCTGGTCCCATCAGATAAAACCACACATCTAGGCAGGCCACTGGGCATGGTAGAAGTCACGTCCCCCGGAAACCACTACACGGTTCCTTTCTGCCCAGGAAACAAGCCTCCCTCAGCTTTCCCAGCTCTGTTCTTTCGCATGAGCTTTCAGGGATTTCCATTGTCCCTCACATTCCCACGCCTGGAACTCCCTCCACCTCTTTTCCCCCCTATGTGTTTTTCCCTCCAGCAGGGGTAATGTTTCTCCGGGAGTAGCCAGCAGGGTCAACAAGGTTGTCAGCTCCACTTTCCTCACTGCTGCTTGGGGTTATCAGAACAAAGGATGATGGAATGATCTGCAGGAAGTGGATGGGATTTGTGAACTTGCTTAAAAATGAGAAGCTTGGCTTCTAATAAGAACTCAAGTGTGAAAATGTATGATGTCATGGAAGTTTTCCAAGAATATTTAGAAGCCTAAGGCATTAAATAAAGTGTCCTAAAGGGAAAAGGGTGAGTTGTAGTTTAAAATCTTAGTGGGTAGAATTTCCTTACATTGAAGTTTTCCTCCTATCAAGTTTTCCTAAGTCTTGGGCCCAGACATCTGCTTGTCTACTACTCACTGATCCCTGATGGCAAAAAGCACAGGAGGCGACACCAGGGTCTGTAGGCTTTCCCAGGTGCCCTGGTCCTGCCCCCAGCTTCATGTGCCTCTGATTCAACCACGTCTGCCTCTGAATCCTATTCAGTGCTCTGGCTGGGGTCCCTGGCTCAGGAGGATCAATCTCTGGGTGGAGAGAGAAAATATCGAAGCCACATCAGCTGGTTGTCCTCAGCATAAGCCCCTTAACTAATAATGATGACTGAGGACCTGCTAGGTTTCTCAGGCCTTTACACACATTACCATGAATCCTTATAACAGCCTGCAGAGTAACTCTGACCATGCCCATTTACAGATAAGCAAACTGAGGCTCCAAAGGGGTGGTCACCTGCTCAAGATAACCTAAATGGCAGAGCTGGTCTTTACCCCAGGTAACCTGACCTGAGTCCCATTTCTTCCTGGGCCTTGCAGAGCCATGTTGCAGGCAGTGTTAATGGTTGAGGATGTGTGGCAGTGCGGAGAAGAGGGCCTGGAGCCAACCATGAGCACCTTTCAGGAGCACAGTGCAGTGGGAGCTGCCTCCTACCCAGGCCCCTCTGAGCCCAGCTCCTACTGCCTCCTGCAGGACCCGGGATGGTGGAGCTCCGCTCCTTCTGATCCTGTAGTCAGCAGCAGAGCTTTTCCCTGTGAGTCGAACCAAGTGCCATGGACCTCCAGACTCACTTAAGCCGAGCCCAACAATCCTCCTCCCATAACCCCCATGCTTCATCTGAGAAATGCTCTTCTTCTGAATCCACAGCCCCAAAAGAACCAGGACTGTGAGCAAGAGTGGTGGGTGGGTAGGTGGTGTGGTGGGTAGGTGTCTGGGAATTGCCCGAGGGCAGACTTGGCTGTCCCTAGAGCTAGGCAAATTGTGCTTCCCACATGCAAAGTGGTGCCCTGCTTCCTGCTCCTGCTCCTGGATGTGGCCCGAACTGTCTCAGAGCCACTCAACAGAGGCTTTCCCCAAGACTCCAGCCTGGGGGAGGGACAGTTCTTGTTTCCTTTTCTCCCCAGGCACAAGGAAGTACATGGTGCCCTGCCTTCAGCCTGCTCCTCCAACAGCTGGATCGGCCCTCTCAGGACAGGACAGAGCCCATGTGGGGCTTCCAATCAGTGGGTCAGAGACCCTCCTTCTGTTTTTCTTACAGGCAAGGAGATAACAGGGGACATCAGCCCACTGCAGGAGCCCCTGTGCCCAAGTCAGAAAGAGGAAGGTGGCCTATAGTTCTCTCCCAGCTGTGACCTGGAGGGAGGGCAAAAACAGACATCCTTCAGCCCCGGGCCGCCCACAATCAAGCTGCAAGATTAGCCAAGTCTGCGGCCAGCTCCAATCTTCCAGCTCCAATCCAACCCCAGAGGCCCTGAGCAGCTGAGCTGGCCCCAAACAGGCCTGGGCCAGGCAAGCTGGTCCCACTCTCCTGCCTCCCCAGGCCCCAGCTTCAACTGTGAGACTGCACATGTCTCTTCTGCTCCTCAAAGGACAGGTTTGGTTGTGGGGATGGTGAGGCAGCCAGCCCAGGACAAAGCACCTCAAGGGCTCCAGGCCTGACATAACCCATGACTCCCACACACTCATGAGTGCAGACCCTGAACAAGCTGTCTCCAGACACTGGTCACTGGGGCTCCCAGCAGTGTCCTGAAATCTACACTGGATATCAAAACTAGAAACACACACACACTCCATCCTGGTCAGATGTGGCTGTGTCTCCCCTCTAAGTGCAATCAGCTATGAGAGGCAGGGGCAGGGAAGGGGGCCCCACCTTTGTAGCCAGGTGGCAGCTCGCCTAGGTGTCCCTTTGATGTTAGAACAGAGAGACCCAGCATGTATTCTAGGTGGAAACAGAAAGGAATGGATTTTGAGCTCACTCCAGAATCTTCTGTGGCCCCCAGCTCCCTGGTGTGGATATATACCCACAGACCTTCCTGCCCCTAACCTGGGCCAGCCTCCTGCGTGCAGCACAGATGTGGCCACCAGAAAGCACAATTGCCCCTCTGAACTCACCACAAAGCTTTCCCTATCCACTTGGGAATAAGCATTCCCCAGGGCTTCTGCCTCTCAGGACATTGTCCAGGGCCAGAAATGAAGCAGGCCTGCAGGTTCTCTGCCCTCAAGGCATTTTCAGTCCAGCAGGGGGAGGAAGGCAGATCCTGAGACCAATATACAACAGAAGGCGCTGAGCCAGCTCTAGCTGGGCTGCCTGGCGCTGCCTGGGACAGGATGGGGAGGCCAGGGCAGGGTTCGAAAAGGGCAGGAGACCCAGCCTGCTCTCTGGGAAAACCAAGACCACATTCAGTGACCTTCCTCAGGCTCCCCTGAAAAGATGCCCATGAACACAACTGCCCTTAGCAGCTTCCCTTCCCTGCACACCCGTATCCTGTGGGCCCTCCCTTTCTCTCCACAGCAATTTTCCCTAAATCACCTCTTGTCTCTCTTCATTTTAGGAAGGCCTAGAGAATTCTCTCTTCTTTCCTCCCACTCACACCTGTAGTGAGCTCACGGTTGGCTGTTTGGCCTGTGAATAGTATTTATTGAGTGCCTGCTACATGCCAGGGGTGGGGGTGGGGCAGAGCAGTGGCGTCACAGAGTGAGGCAGATCAGGCTTCCCAGGCAGAGAGGCAAGGTTGGGGAGGGGGTGGGGGTGGGGCGGGCATGTGCCAGGCTGTCACTCTGCTATTCGGCTGTTGTGGGGCCCCGGCAGAAGTTCTGGTTATAGAAATGGTGGTTGTCCCTGGTCAGGGCCACTCCCAGCTGGGCCCAGAAGCTGCGCTGGCCACTGGGCTGGTGGGGCCAGAAGAGGACGCTCTGGCGGCAAAGGCGCTGGCGCAGCCGCACGTAACGGGAGCGGTGGGTGTCAGAGCGCAGGATCACCAGCACCACAACGTCCTTGCGGTCCTCCAGCAGACGCTGCTGGGCCAGCAGGAAGCTGGCACGCAAGAGCCCGCTGACCCGGTCCGTGTGGGCCAGCACAAACAGCGTCTTGCGGCTGCTGTAGACTGAGGCCCATAGGTTCTCGAAGAGCGTCTTGCCAGGTAGCCAGTCACGCTCCTCCAGACACAGACTGAGCGCCCGGCGCCCACTGCGCTCCTCCAGCCGCACCCGCAGCTCATTGTACACCCAGTCGGCCACTGCACTCTGCGCCTTGTCGAAGACCACGAAGGCATCGTAGGGCAGGGCATCTGCGCCCCGCCGCCTCCCCCGCCGAGGCAGCCAGGCCAGGCACAGGTGGAAGCAGTACCAGAGGTCCCAGCCACAGAGGTGGTGCAGCATAGGCACGGCCAGAGCCAGGGCCACAGCCAGCAGCGAGAGGCCGAAACAGTCCCAGGAGAGGGTCTCATCCAGGCAGAGGCGCAGGTCCTGCGCAAAGATGCTGCGGCCCTGGAGCTGGCCCGGACTGCCACACCTGACGTGGCTGGGCAGACCAGGCACGGCAGCCTGCACCTGCAGCAGGAAGTCCACGAAGGCTGCCCCACAGGCACAGTGCAGAGGGTTGGCGCTTACATCTAGGACTTGAAGGGAGCCTGCTATGGAACCAAACCAGGAGGGCTCCACCGTCTTGAGGGCGTTGGCACTGAGGTTGAGCTCTCGCAGCCTTGTGGCCAGAGCAAAGAAGCCGGGGATCACGAAGATGATGCTGTTGCTGCTGAGGTCCAGTCTCTGGAGCTGGGTGCCATTAGGCAGGCTGCCATTGCTCAGAGCCTTCAGCTGGTTTCCAGCCAGGTCCAAGGTTTCCAGCTGGGGCAGAAAGGCCAGGCTGCTCCAGTTGAAGAAGGCCAGGTAATTGTTACGGAGACGCAGCAGTCGCAAGGTCTTGGGGAGGTTGTCCAGGGTGCGCGGCAGGAGGATATGTAGGCGATTCTGGGACAGGTCTAGCCGGATCAGGCTTCTCAGGCCTTGGAAGAAGCGGAGATAGAGGTCTCCCTCAGCCCACATCTGGCTCAGGGCATTGCCGCTGAAGTCCAGGGCCCGCAGCGAGGCGCTGCAGAGCTGCTGGGACACGCGGCTATGGATGTCGTTGTGCGCCAGGCTGAGGTAGCGCAGGGCGGGCAGCTGGGCCACAAAGCTGAGGTTGTGGCCCACGCCCCGCATGCTGAAGGGCTGGCTGTTGTAGCTGAGGTCCAGGGCCTCCAGTCGCGGCAGCTCCGTGAACGAGCGCCCGTGGTACAGGTCCAGTTTGTTATGGGACAAGTCCAGCACCCGCAGGCTGGTCAGTGGTACGAACTGTGAGCCGTTGACTGCCTGTGAGATGCTGTTGTGGCTCAGGCGCAGGCACTGGAGGCGCGAGAGCTGGGCAAACATCTCTGGCTGGACTGTGACCAGGTTGTTCCGTGACAGGTCCAAGGTGAAGTTGAGGTTCTTGCAGCTTGGCATGAAGTCCTCAGAGCTGGGGGTGTCCAGTGGGCCTGGAGTGAGGTCCCCGGACGGCAGCCAGACTTTCTCCCCACTACCCACCTCCCCTGTGGCGGCCACCAGCTTCGCAGCTCCACTGATGCGGTTGTCCGACAGGTCCACATAGCGCAGGCCAGGGAAGGCCCCGAAGATGCCGAGCTGGGCCTGGTTGATGAAGTTCATCTGCAGATGCAGACGCTGGAGCATGGGCAGGTGGGCCAAGGGCTGGAGTGTCTTCTCACTGAGCGAGCGGAAGAAGATGCCGTGCATGTCCAGCTCCTGCAGGGAAAGCAGGCTCCCAAAGGAGGGTGCCAGCTGCAGGTGGGCAAAGGACACCTTCTTGTGGTAATTGAAGGACAGGTTGAGTCTGCGCAGCCGGGCCAGGCCCTGGAAGGCCGTAGTTTTGGTGATGCAGTCGTAGAGGAAGTTCTCACTCAGGTCCAACACTGTGAGGTTGCCCAGGCCACGGAACCAGCTGGAGTTCAGCCAGTAGAGAGAACTGTCCTTCAACACAAGGCCTTCAAGGTGGCTTAGGTGGCTGAAGGTGTCGGGGTGCAGCTGGGGGAATGTCCGTGGGCACTCCACGCAGGGATTGCGGGCGTGGTCACAGCGGCGGCAGTTCCCACCCACGTCAAGCACACGCAGGGCAGTCAGATTGGCCAGGTCCTCAGGTGCCAGGGTGACAATGTGGTTGTAGGACAACAGCAAGTACTCCAGGCTGGGGGGCAGGCTTCGGGGCACTGTCGTGAGGTTGTTGTACTTGAGTGACAGGTGGGTGAGGTTGCCCAGACCAAAGAGGGCGCCTGGGGCCACCTCCAGTGCCCGCCCGCAGGGGTTCTTATAGTAGCAGTTGCCATCCATGAATAGGAAGCGCAGGGCATGCAGGCCCTTGAGGCTGGTGGGGTCTAGCTGCAGGATGTTGGTGCGGCTCAGGATCAGGGTCATGAGGGAGCCAGGCAGGGCGGGCACAGTCGTGATGCCGTTGTAGCTCAGGTTCAGCTCCTCCAGGGTGGGCACGGCCAGGAATGTGTTGGGCTCGATGGTCATGTGGCAGGGGAAGTGCATGGGGCTGAGGCCGGCTGGTGGGCAGTTCCATTTGAGGTTGAGTTTCCGCAGGCTGGACAGGTGGGCAAAGTCGGAGTTGTGGAGGTGGTGGATACGGTTGGAGAGCAAGGAAAGGCTGGTGACATTGCCCCGGGGCGCTGCTGCCGAGAAGTGGGGCACAGACTTCAGGAACAGCCAGTTGCAGTTCACCAGGCCGTGGGGCTGGAGCTCACAGGGCAGGAAGGCAGGCAGGGTGCCCTGGGCCAGGGCCATGGCCAGCACGGCCGCCTGCACCAGGAGAGACAGGGGCTGCAGGGCACCGCGGCAAGGGCCCTGGAGGGTGGGGACTGGGTGAGAGCGTAGCCCAGCCCCACCTCTCCCCGCCCCACTTCATGGGGCCCCCCAGCAGGGCTCCCAAACCCCAACCAGCCCTCCCCGGGGAGGTTCCTGCCTCTCTGCCCAGAGCCTATCCCAGCTCCAAGGCTGGTGGGGAACCTGAGCTTGGGTCCCAGCCTTTGACTCAGAACTGTTTCTGAGACCTGGAATCCAGACTCATGATCCAGAGCTTTCACTCATAACCAAACCCCAGCTGGACAGGAGAGCCAGGCAGGCAGTCAACAGGCCCACTGAGCTCTCCCCCACTTTCCCCTCCTTTCCTCAGAGGCCATTTCTCTTTCCTCCTGAGAAAGGGGGCATCTGGTTCCCTTCCCTCCAGCTACCCTGAAAAGCCCCCTCTGCCCTCCACCAGCCTCCCTCCCCCTATGGCCAAGACCCAGGCTGGCTGGCTACCACCCAGGGCCCCAGGTAGGGTTGGCACTGCCCGGCTCTTTCCCCCTCTGCCCACCTCACCCAGCCTGAGCACTCACCCTGCCATGAGTCAGAACAGAGAGGAGAGGGGGTGGGCAGCAAAGGGCCAGACAGAGCCCAGCTCTGGTTGTCTACCTTGCTTGTAGTCCCAGTGCCACCACTGGGTGTAGCCCTAGGCCTCAGCCTCCTCATCCACACAACAGGTTTGGGTATCACTGTTCAGAGAAGGGCTTCTGCTCTGATGTCTTCAGGGTTCAGTGAATGTCCCCAGGGCCATGTGGGTGACAGCCCCTTTCACTATTGTTTGCAGCCGCCAAGCCCTCCTCTCTCCCCACCCCTTCCCAGGCTGTCCCCTTCCCTAGGGGGCTGAGGGCCGCTGTCCTACCATGACGGAATGGGAGATGATCCAGAGGGTCCAGCTGGCAGACTAGGCAGCAGCTGCAGGGAAGGATGCTTTGCGCTGGCGGTCCCTTCGCGCGGCAACAGCTCGGAGAACAGAGGAAGTGAGAATTTCACAATAATCTAGAAGCCCCCTCCCTCGCCCCTACCCTGCCTAAGGCCAGGATGTTGGGGGATACAATGAGTCAGAGGCCATTTGCATAGTCAGATGGCAGACAGCCCCTTCACTCCTTCCTCTTTCCACTCCCCCCCCACCCCGCCCATGGCCTGTCCTAACAATCCACCCCAACCCTCCTGGGCCTCACACCTGTCCTCTGGGAAGTCCAGGGGGGAAGGAAGGCCCAGAGCCCTGTCTAAGGTCAGTGAGAGATTGGAATCGGGGGCAGTGCCAGACCCAGGTGGGCACGCTGACCCCCACGCCAGGGCCCTTCCAGTCCCAGGAGGAATCTCCCACCCTCACCTCAGCCCCGGCACCACAGACAGCACTCTCAGGCCGGTGGTTCCCACTCCTGCCCTTCCTGCCCTGCGGCCCCATCCCCAGAGCTCTGCAGTGCCTGAGGTAGCCAGGGCGGGGGCAGCATTGGCCTTACCCAGGCTGCACCTGCCTCCACCGCAGCGTGTCACTTCCTCCAGGAGCAGGGCCTCAGTTTCTGCATTCCCAATGTGCCTGGTGCCCCGTCAGAGCACAAACCCCATGGCTGGGCCAGCTGGGACCTCCTGGCCCATCCTCCCCCAAGGCTCTTCCCACACTACTTCTGACCTAGGTGATCTTAACTCAGATTACTCAGGCCCGAAACCCCAGGGTGACCAGGGACCCTCAGCAAGTCCATTGGCTCCACCTTCAGAATCTGCCCATTGCTCACCACCTTCACGTCCACCAGCCTGGTCTCACGCCTAGACCAACGCAGTCGCCGTCTCCTCACGGGTTGCCCTGCTTCTGCTCTCACGCCCCACAGCCTATTCATAATTGGATCCTAAGTCACATTAGGACCCTCCTCTGCTCAGACTCCTCCACAGCCCTTTCGGGAGTCACAGCCACAGTTCATATAATGGCCAACAAGGTCCTATGGGATCTGCCCTCCCGTTACCTCCCTGACGGGTCTCCAGTCACACTGGCCTTCTTGCTGTGGCTTACACACACCTGAGTACTCTCCCGCCCCAGTACCTTTCAACGTACTGTTCCCTCTGCCTGGAAGCTGTTTTCCCAGATACATGCCCCCTCCATTGCCTCCTTTACATCTCTGCTCATGTCACCCTCTCAATAAGGCCTTCCCTGACCTTCTTATAATCCTCCCACATGGGATCTGGTACTCCTGAGCCCCTTTACCTGCTTTGTTTTTGTCATAACAGTTTTTACCTGCTAACACATCATATCATTGATTTTTCATGGTTTATTGCATATTGTCTTATTCCCCTGCTGGAATGTCAGCTTCTTGAGGGCGGGGATCTTGTCTGTATCCCCATGGCCCACCACAGTGCCCAGTACATAGAATCCATGAGTCTCCAGCTCTCAGCTCTGGGCAGGCACAGAGAAAGTGTCTCTGAGTGATGGTTGACTGACCGACTGAATGAGTGAATGAATGAATAGGGCTTCTGCTGTGGGGAGGCAGGGCTGGACATCTGCTGCCCCCACTTCTCCACGCCCACCTCTCGGTGGGTGTCATAGCAGGCAGGCTCCAAGCTGCCAGGCATCCAGCTGGCTCACAGGCCCAGGTGGTTCAGTAGCATGGGGATGATGGCACTGTCTTCCTGCCTACCTGGGAACCAGTATCTGGAGGGAGCGAGGACAGGCCTCCTTCTCTGGGTTCTGGCTAGGGTCCCAGCTCTCCTCCCTACAATTCTAGGGGCTTTAGTAGGGGCTGAGAAAGGCCCCAGGGATGGGAAACTGGCCTGAGCCCCAGCCCAAGACACGCTCCCAAGAGAAAGGAAGCTGACTCCCAGTCATTGACCCCACACATCCCCACCCCTGCACACCTGGGATAGGAGGAGCATTCCACCCACTTCTCAGAGGCATAGATTGAAGCTTTGGCCCCTACTGAATTCCAAGCCCGAGGGAGACTCTCACAGAGTCCCTAGGACCAAGGACCCAAGCACTTAGGGGCAGGAGCACAGATACCTGAGAGAGGGCGGTGAGCTGACTGAGAAGTCTACACACACACACATGGAAACATGGAGATTCAGACATCCACAGAAACACCCGCCATGCCTCAGCCCCACAGAGGCCGGGAAACCTAGTGGGCAGAGGTTACCCAGTGTGACAAGCTGAAGGATGCCCCCCAAGGAGATCCCCATCCTAATCCCCAGAACCTATGATTACGTTCCATTACAGGATAAAAGTGATTTTGCAGATGAGATTAAGTTAAAGATCTTGAGATGGGGAGAGTATCCTAGATTATCTGGGAGGTGAGGGGTGTGAATACAATCACAAGTGTCCTTATAAGACAGAGGCAGAGGGAGATTTGACTACAGAAGGCTATGTGACCACAGAAGCAGAATCAGAGAAGGCCTCTGGCTTTGAAGACAAGGAAGGGGCCACAAGCCAAGGAATCAGGTGGCCTCTGGAAGCTGGAAAAGGCAAGGAAATGGATTCTCCCCTGAGGGCTCCAGAAGGAACCAGCCCTGCCGACACCTTGATTTCAGCCCTGTCAGATTGAGCCTCGTTAGATTTGCAAGAACTCTAAGAGAATAAATTTGTGTTGTTTTAAGCCACTACGTTTGTGGTACTTTGTTACAGCTGCCGAGGGAACAAATATTTCCAGACCCCCCACAGCACAGCAGAGGTGTGCCTGCCTCTCAGGCTGAGCTCCTGCCAACAAGGGGACCTGGGCACGGCTGTGCCCTCACACACAGACTCCCCTGTACACCTGTGGCCAGGAGCGCTGGGGCTCCACCAGCAGGCCGACAGGCCCCTTCTGAGTTGGGGGGGGGCAGTTATACACACAGGGCCTCCCAATGCCCAGCGCCACAGGTGGCCGGTCCCTCAGGGCCAGACTCAGGTATTGATTTAAAAATATTTTATTCTTTAAAAAATACAGCATTCAGCCATCTTGTCCTGCAGTGACCCCCTCCCCCAGCCCCAGGTGACCCCACCCCTTGTGGCCAAAGGCTTCTGGGCTGTGCTGTGACCCTAGTCTCAGTTCCCCTGGGAGCCAGGCTCATGCCAGGCCCCACACCCAGCCCCTTGAGCCAGCCAGGCAGGGTCTCTAGATACCCTGGGCACACAGATGAAAGGCAAGGACAGCAGTGGCGAGGGGGGAGTCACAAAATGCCAGCCCAGTGGCCCTCGGAAGTTGCAAACGTGTTCAGTCACCAGTCCTCCTGCTTCGTGGGAGGCAAACCCCCTCCCAGAGCCCAGGCTAGGAAGGAGGGAGGTGGCCGGGAGCAAGGGGGTGGGGGGCGGGCGGCCCCACAGTCCACACGCTGGCTTGGTTCGGGTCCCGCCATCTAGCTGTCATCCCCATTCTCGCCCGGGCCACGGATGAGGCGCTTGTGGCCCCGCTTGCCCCCTGGGCCCTTGGGCTTGGCAAAGGCCTGCTTGAAGGCGTGTTGCTTTGGGTGTACCTCATCATAGAGGAACTCAGCCGTCAGTTCCGCCCCGTCGCCAATCTCGATCTGTGTGGGGCAAGGCAGTGGTCACCCCAATGGAGGGGGGCCCTGACACACACTACCCTTGATCACTCTCACTCCTGGGTCACTCTCTTGATCTCACACCCCAGCCCTGGGGTCTTCTCCCAGATCCCCACCTGAAATGCCACCTCCAGGAACTCAGAGCCTGGGGCCTGCTGCCCTACACGCCTTGGTCACCCGCTACCTGCCTTCCAGACTAGGGAAAGGAGAGACATGGGTGCCATGGCTACGAGTTGTCCATGCCACCAGTCAGCTGGGCAGCCTTAGGCAATGCATGTTCACCCTGGGCCTCAGTTTCCCCATACATCCAACACGGCAAAGATGACCCCAGCTCTGCCATTGTCTCGGGACTCCAATGCCCCATGTGGAGGGTGGGGTGACCTGGGAGGTGGAGCCCTGGGAGGTGAGGCCCTCCCTCCCAGTGGCATGGGGCCCACCTTCTTGGAGATCTCCAGCTGGAAGTCCTGCTCCACGGAGTCGAGGAGGCGGCTCTTACAGCTGGAGTAGAGCATGCGCTCCTTGATGCTGCACTTGTACCCCGGCATTGAGTAAATGAACACTGTGGGGGATGGGGAGGTAAGCTGAGGCAGGCCTGGGAAACCTGCTGACCCATGCCCCCTGCAGCAGGCCCACTGGCTGTGGCCCAGTGCTGCTTCTGCCCTGCCACAGGTGTGGGGGCCCTGCTGTGGCCACTCACCCACAGACTCGAGGGGGTCACCCTCATGGGTGTGCTTGTAAAGGAAGAAGTGGTAGCGGGCAGCATCTCGGGGCACCCGTGAGGGCAGCTGGGCCACATCCGTGGGCTCTGTGTGCACCAGCTCGATTGTCTCCCGCTCCAGGTCCAGCTTCTGCCAAGGGGCAGGGGGAGATGTGAGGGCACCGGGCAGGGGAGGTCCAGGCCCACCCTCCCAAACAAGAATTCCCCAACATGGGATGGGCTGGCAGGCAGGAGCCAGGGAGAAGCCTGCTTATGATCTCCCTCTCCCAGGACTCCCCTCCCAGCGGCCATCCCACCATGGGGGTCCCTCTGCAGAGGCCACTCCGAGGCCCAGCCCTAAGTCTGCCCCTTTGAAAGCTCTGCTAAAGAAGGAAGTCCCACCAAGTGTGGAGCACAGGATAGTGGGGGGGGGGGGGGCCTTGACCTCAGGGAGGCACCACCACTGGGTTGGTCCATCATCAGAGGCGAGGCCTCTGGGAGACACGCCTTGGATGGGAAGAGCCATTCTGCTTGAAAGGGGGCAGGCTGGACCACTGGGGCAGAGCGACCCTGCCTGGGGAAAGGTGGTGGTCAGGAGGCTACAGAGGGAGTCTGAGACAGGAAGGAGCTCCAGGCCGAGGGGTCAGTGTGAATCCAGGGTGAGTATGTATATGGAGTGTGGAGGGCAGAATGAGGGACAATGTCTCCCAGATGCCTCTACATCTGAGCAGGGGCTGGGCAGGGCAGGGGAACAGAGCACATCCACTGTACATGGCAGCGCACCCAAAATAGGACCCAGTAGGGACGGGGGACAGGGTGGACAGTGCGTTCCCACAAGTACACGGGTGAGCTGGGGTATGTGCACGCATATCTGTACATGCGTAGGAGCAGGAGTGGCACAATGCACCCGTGTGTGTGCCTGGGGCAGGGAACAAGCACCCACCAGCTGGATGTAGTTGATTGTCTTCTGTTTGAGCTGCTGAAGTGCCCGCTGGGCCTCAGGCTGCAGTGGGAAGGCAAGGCCCTGCAGGGTCTGGTGCTTGCTCTCCACACTGATCTCTGTCTTCACCTGGGGGTAGGTGAACAGTGAGTGAGGCCCTCACCTGCCCAAACCAGGGTGTAGCCCACCTGGGGAGCACAGGCTCAGCCAACTGGACCTGATGTGATTTCGAGGTCCTCGGGCTGGCACTTCTGCCCACCCTGTTGGGCGCACCCACCTCATTAATACGGATCTGCTGAAGCTCTCTCTCGGCTGAGGTCAGCGGGGCGGGCGCCGCACAGGACGAAAGGTGCTTCTGGTACCCAGCAAAGGAGAGGTCATCCTGGCCGGTGGATGCAGAAGCTTAAATGGGCACCTTGGGGTGGGCTGGCAGAAGCCCACGGACCACCCCAGTTTATAGCCACTGGACTCTCCCAGCCATCCCCACTTATCCCCAAGCCTGGCACCCACTTGCTTTGTGATCCTGCATAACATCCCACCCCCTGTGGGCCCGTGATCCTGGCCTGGTGGGTCCTGGCCTGGGGGGGCTACCTTCACAGTCCCAAAGAGCTCATCCTTGATGTGGCCGCCCCCAAACTCCTTCTTCACTGTGGCCCGTGTGGCTGCATATAGCATCTTCAGCCGCACCTGCAGGGCAGGGGCCAAGCTGTGAGATCCCTCCAGGCAGGTCTGCCTCTCCAGGAGCAGGCAGAAGCCTCTGGGTAGGGACCTGGTTATCTCACTGTGGCCATGCACCCAGCAGAGGGCATAGCACAGAGGACAGGATGCAGTGGGTCAGCTTACACAGCAGGGGGAGCCCTCACCCAGCCCAACCTCTGCCTCCCAGAGCCAGGCTGACCGGGCTGGGAGGGCTCTGGGAGACCCGTGCTTGGCTCCAAGCACAGGCCCTTGTCCCTCTCTCAGATTCTCTGGGGCAGGACCTGATGTCTCTCCCCTCAGACTCCCCAGGGCAGGGCCTTGTTATCTCACTCAGACCCAGCTTCCACCCCACCCACACCCCCCGATCTTGGGGCTGGGCAGGGGTCCCTAACACTCACAGGGGAATTATCAGGTGACCAGGAGAGGAAGAGCCACTCGAAGCCCTGGGCGTTCTGCGAGTCCAGGCGGTAGAGCAGGTAGCAGGGCTGCTGGGCATCCAGCAGTGGCAGCACAGCCCTGTCATAGTCCTGGTCCCAGCAGCCCACCAGCTCCCGTGAGGCACCCAGCACAAGCTGCTCTGGGGGCAGAGGCCGGGTGAGCCAAAGAGTAGCCATCTCCCACACCCACCTCTGACTGAGGACCTCCAGCTTCTGGCTGTGGCTCAGACCTGGTGGTCACCCCACCAGCTTCCCCGGGAGCCCCCAAGTCCCTGAGGGACAAGGCTGTGTGACTCAATCAGTGAGTGAGTGAATGAATGAAGGCACAAAGCTGTCAGCTAGAGGCTGCTCCTACTACACATGCACACACACACACATGCACAAAAATGGCCGCGAGAATATACCCACAGATGACCCAACACAGACAACCACATGAAGACATGCAGTTGTGTGCCCACCGCCACCAACAATACGGCCCCCTCACAGATACCCACACACTCACACCCCACCCCACTAGCACAGCTGCTCAGTGCATGGCCCCACCGTGCCACCTCCTGCTCCCCTCCTCCCTCAGCCTGGGGCTCCAGCAGAACCCCCAGCACACCCTTCTCCAAACAAATGTGCTGAAGGAGGTGGGGTCACAGGCCACAGGGACCTGTAGGAGCAAAAGTATGTGAGAAAGAGGGAGACAGGGGCTTCCACCAGACACTGTACAAATAAGTGCCCTGCTGCTACCCACCAGCTGTAGTCCCCTCCCCAACAAGTAACAAAGCAAAGGCAGCCAAACTCTTAATGCCTAGGGCCAACAGGCTGCCACTTCACTGGCTGGTGCAGAATGGCTGAATGGGGCATCGAGGCTAGACATACACTTGACTTATCAGCCCACAGGGCCTTAGCTGGGCACCAGGCTGGAGGAAGAACTGGAGCAAGGGGACAATTACCGCCTGGCCAGAGGGTCCTGGCATGCGATCACCAGGCCCTCCTGATGGGGACAAGGGGCCCAGCTGCCCTTCTGTGGGCCTCAACCTCCTCACCTGCGCTCCCAGAACTCCGATGGGATCAGGCTTGAAAACAACCACTCACAGGCTGCGTTGACCCCAAAAGCACTGTCAACATTGTTTAATTTGTTGCCAATATTTTCAAACTGGGAAGTTTTACATAAGAAGTAGAATTCACAGCTTCTCTAGAAAAATCAGCTCAAGCCACACACATTTGGAGATGGGCAGTGGCTGCTTATCAGGGGAGCCTGGACCCCCCTGGGCACTCCCTGGCACCCCAACAATTGTAATGCAGAACAGAGATAAGAACCCACCTAGAGATTCCTCCTGCTAAACATCTGCAGGGTCTTCTTGTCTGGGAGGTGACAGGGAGGGCTGAGGACTAGGGTCAACAAGTCTCTCTCTTTGGGGGAGGCTGTGGCCTACCACCCCAGGAAACCTTCACTCCCCATCTACCACAATGACCCCAACCCAGCCTCTGAGGACATCCGAATTTGGGAACCCTGGACAAAGCCCAGCAGAGCTCTGACCCTGAAGCCTGGGGCGAATTCTGGGTCTGGGCAGACCCTGCTCTGAGCCAATTCAATGTGTTAAAAGTCAGCTGTGCATCAAGCCCACCGTGGAGCCCCCCAAAGGGCCCACTACTGCATGGCTTCCAAGAAGGGCCTGTGGGAGGTCCAGCCCACCCCTAGTCCCAGAGTGTATAGCCCTCACCTCCAGGGACAGACCCTCAGCATGAAGGAAAGGAGAGGAGTCCTTTACCCCTGGCCCCCCCAAGCTTCTGTCTAATCCTCTGCCTCCTCAAACCCTCCCCAATTCAGGCCTAAGCTCAAACTCAACTACCCCCCAACCCCTATACCCTGAGCACCTCCCCCTGCGTAAGCCCCAGGTCCCCAGGGTCCAGGCCAAGGCCCAGTCAAGCCTGGAATCCCCTGGTCTTGCTCTCAAAGTGAGCTGGACATGAGGCCCTTCTCCCCATTGTAGGGGCACTTCCCAAGGGCAGGGCCCCGGCTTCTCCTTAGGTCTCCCCTGGGCCAGCAGCCATGCCAGGCCAGGCCTGCCGACCACAGACAGAGGTGAGTGGCACTAGCCACATGGGGCAGTGCCCAGCCTCACTTATTTCCTGTCCCCTGCCCAGCCCAGCTTCCTGACTAGGCCCATCTGATGCCTACATAGCCTCCAGGGAGGCTGGGCAGGACCCCAGGGCAGGGCTTTCCTTGCCATGCCCCTCGTTTCAGTTTCCTGCTCCGTATAAGAGGAGCAGTGATCGTGCCCACCTCCAACACTCTCCTACAAGGCACCTCTCTTTCCCAGACCGGGACATTGAGGCCCTGAGGGGGCTGGAGACCAACGTCCCCACACCTCCTGGAGAAGCAGCTGGGTCCGGCCCCCAGCCTAGGCCCTAGCCCGTAGAGGGCACTCACCGTCCTCAATGACGACTTTGATGAGCCGGATAGAGCCAGCCCGTGCCTTGGCAAAGAATTCCTTCAGCTCCTCAGTAGCTAGAAGAACAAGAAACATGCTGGGGGATGAGCAGGTCGAGTGAGCAGGGTGAGCAGGGACATGCACAGGGCCTGCTCCGTCCTGTGGGGTCTGGCGGCAGAGCTGGGAGCCGGGTTAAATACGGCCCACCATGTGACCGGGAACCTGAGACCGATGAACACAAGCTCCCAAATTTAGCCAGCAGAGGTGGCAGGCGGGTGGCCTGCTGGCTGGGATAGCTCTGGTGATGGGTTGGGCGGGGATGAGACAGCCCGCCCGAGAATGGAGCAGGCTCTGGGACAGGACAGGCCAGCCAGAGTGAACAGCCCCTGCCTGTCCCCTGCCCTTCAGGAAGGCCGAACACTGAGCTGGCCTGGGACACTCTCAGCACTGTCATAGCTACAGACACAGAAATACATGAACAAATGCTCCCAATATGCATTGACCACTATGTCCATTAACACACACATATGCATGCATGCACTGCATGTTGCACGTGCCAACGAGTACATACTCAGTCCAGCATGTGTGAATGTAACACATAAACACATGAATATGACAAAGAGAGGAGTAGAAATGCAAACACCTTCATACATGAACACACACTCAGCTGGTCAAACATAAACGGACACACACACTTAGACATGCAAACACACACGCAGATACAATTCCCAGGGTGCTCACAAACAGACGGGCAAATGCAGAACTTGGCTAAGACATGCGTGTAGGCAAGAAGATGTACAAAGTACACCCAGAAATACACTGGCCCACACTGACACCCATGTGTACACACCCAGCCCCAGCCCACAACCAGGCTGCCTAACCCTGAGAGGTTCCTGGCACAGCTCTGCCAGGGGAGAACAAGCCCCCAACCCCCAGGCAGTTAGGAAGGCTTCCTGGAAGAGGAATGGCTCTCAGGAACTCTCCCAAACAGACCCTGTCTTGGTCCTTGAGTCACAGAGCTGGAAGGTGACAGCCAATGACCAAGGACCCAAGTGCAGAGGTGAGGATCATGGTCAGAGCTAGAGAACCATGGAAAATCCCAGATCCACAAGTGGTTCCGACGGGAAAACCAAGGTCCAAGTGGAGAAGGGCCCTACTTGGGTCTCTGGGTATGCAGGGCCAGGCCAGCATGACCTTGAGGCTGCCCCAGGGGTCAGGAGAATTCTGCAGGAACACAGCTGGAGGACTGAGGTCAGAGAATATTTATAGGGCCCAGACCGGGCAGCTCGGGGGTGGGGGGGCCTTTAGGAAAACAAACTCTGTTCATGTCCTCAGGTGCCCCTCATGCAGGGTGACCCTAAGCCTGAGACTGCAGGCTATGCACTACCCTCCAAGGCCGCTGGGCGGACAACTGAGCCCAGCAGGCCCCTGGGGCTCACAGCAGCATGGCATGAGACACAGCCCCACTGGGCCAAGACAGAGCTACCCGTCAGGAGACCCTAAGCAGGTCCCTGATGAAGAGCCTGGCCTCTGGGGTTCCACCTTTCCCGTAGCTGTGTGTGACCTCTGACTTCAGTGAATCTCAAACTCATCTATAACATGGGGCCAATACTCCCAAACCGCAGAGGGCTGTGTGAGGAGTAAATGGGAGAAAGTGCTCGGTAATGTGGGCCTCTACTAATAGCAATTATTAATTTTTATTACTGCAATGATGGTGGGGCAGGGTGTGCTAAGCTGCCCCTTCCACCTGCTCAGACCTTCTGAGAGGGAAAGCCAAGAAGTTCCCCCAAGGGAGAGGCTGACACATCCCTTCTAGTGTTACCAGGACAAAGTGACACCCCAGTAGTGGAAGAGACATCCCCCTCCATGCCTCCTTAGCCACCATCAATAATCCAGAGGCCAGGCCTGGGACACTTGAGCCTCTGTCATCAAAGATTCATGGCCCCCCATTCCTGATGCCTTCTCCCCCCCACCCTACTCCCCACCGTAAACCTCAGGTTACAGGTCCCTCCTCCTTCCTACCCAGGTCAGCAGATCCACACCTATGGCCAGGACAGGGCTGGCACCTGGGCATCCAGGGTGATCTCTCCTGCCACCTCCCCAGACCAGAAATGAATGGGAAGGAGTTGGCTGCTCACAGGCAGAAGGAGGGCTGGGGGTGGCCCAGTCCCCGGTGATCCCCTAGGCAGGCCTGTCTCACCATATAAGAAATGAGGGAGTGAGGCAGGGCCCTGGCCACAGACCTATCAGCCTGGTGGAGGGAGGAGGAACCCTAACTTCCTCCAACTGCCTCCCAGTTGGAGGCAGCAGCAATGACTAGAAAAAGGGGAAGGAAGGGGCAGGCCAGGCAGCTGTTCCCTCCCATGGAACTGAGTCACGAAGCCACCCCTCTGGCTCCTCCTGGAGAGAGGCTGGCCCACCTGATGGGAGGCTGGCCCTGACCAAGACTCTTGCCTTTTCTGGTCCCGTGGGGCGGAGCCAAGGAAATCCTCTCAGGGTAGTCCAGCCATCAAGTGGCCACAACCACGAGCTGAGATCCAGGTGATCAGGCTGGTCGATGGTGGTGGCCCTGGGCGGGGGATCCTGGTGTGGTGGGAGGAGTGGCTGATGGCCAAACCACTGGGCTGTCTGGCCAAGCAGCCTGGGCCTTCCCCTCAGGCCAGGCCGCCCTCCCAGGCCAGTGACAGAAGGGGACCCTGAGGCCCAGATAGGGTCAGAACACCTGGCTCCCAGCCACTGCTTATCCACCAGCCCATGTAAGGAGGAAACCGGGCCCTTGGGTGATGGGGGTGGGAGAGTTTGTGGTCAGGGGAGCTGACCTAGAATCTCTAGGGCCAGGACCCTCCCCTACAAACCCCGTATCTGAACCCTCTTCTCTGCCTCCAGCCTGGAGCTGGGAACTCTAACCCTGGCTGGGGCAGACTCAGATCAAAGTGGAAAATGGCAGGTAGATCAGAAGTCAAGGTCAGATTGGTGACTCTCCCCATCCCACTTTGAGGGCCCTGTCCCAGGTTTTGCCCAGCTTCCGTGTGGGGGTGTGTGAAAGGCTAAGGCACCGTCCTCACACAGACACAAACCCATACAAGCCATACAGACACATTTGGTACATGCATCCATAGTAACAAATGCACTGAGATGCACCCAAATTGTACACACGCACACACACACAGACACCCACAGACGTATGCACACAGTCTGGAAACAATGATATCTAAAGATGGCTCCATGAGACAGTGTCCATTCATTCAGCCATTAGTGCATATGCATGAATGACTCTAGACAGACACAGTCAATCCAGATGTGCAAACACAAGACAAGTGCACATACGTGCACACTCCTCGAGATGTGCACATCCGGTACAACCACCCCCAGAAAGGAACAAAAATATATAGATGAGCATCACAGGCACATCCACCCCCAGATGGGCACAGAGATACTTCCACCCCAGCTGTGTACGTACATGTACACCCACTCCCAACTATGCACAGTCAGTCCGCACCCCACCAGATATGCCCATCCCAAGCGACCCGCGGCTGCAAAAGAGAACAGGAAGCGTCCCCAGGCTGATGCTGGGGAGGAGACGGGCCGAGAGCTGCGGAGGGGGCGCAGCCGCGAGCGGAGACCCTCCGCCCCCTGCCCGCCCGCCATCCGCCCTCACCGTGGATGCCCGTCTGGTGCGCCATGGCTCCGTACCCCGCTCCGCCCGCGCCCTCGGAGCCCTCAGCTCGGTCCTGGCCCCGCTGGTCTCCCTTGAACCCGGAGAAGGAGGATGTGGCGGCGGCCGCCCAGCCGCGCGCAGCTTCCCGGGCGGTGCCGCAGGACCCGCCCCCAGTGCGCCCCGCCCACGACGGGCGAGGCCGGGAGGGGGCGGGAACCCGGCGCCGCGCGTGCGCGCAGCGTGAGCCTTGTTTCGGGTGGGCGTTTGGCTGGGAGTTGATCGGCTTGTCTGCGCGCCTGCGCGTGCCGCTGTTTGTAGCGAATAACCGGTCCTGCGAGGGGCCTAGCGTGCATGGGCGCATGCGGATGTGTGCCTGTTAACCCTCTTCCGAGTGGTCTGTGGCTGGGGCGTGTCCGTGCGTGCGCGCGCCAATCTCTGCGCCTCAGGCCCGATGAGTTTGCAAGTCGGGTGGGAGCTGCGCGTATCTCTGTTTGTGGCTTTGAAGGGGGTCTGCGTGTGGATGGGCGCGCGTGTTTGTGCGGCATCCCTTTCCCTGGAGACGGTTCCCGAGTGCCTCATGCAGGGCGCTGGGCGTCTCGAGGCGGCCTTCCCCTATCGGTGGGAGCCCAGACTGACCTACCAGGTAACCAGCAAATGAATGGCGTCTGTGGCGGCAAGGGCTCTGCGCAGAGTGAGGGGCCACTGGGAAGGGTAGGAATTTGAGTCAAGATCTGGAGGTCAGCCTGGCAGAGTGGAGGGAAAAGTTTTCTGAGGCGGGAACTGCATGTGCAAAGGCCCAGAGGTTGAAGGAGGGCCAGAGCTTGGTGAGTCTGAGGAACTGCCCAGCTCCTAATGAACTGGTTCCGTACCCAGCAGCCTTGCCTTCTCTGGCATCAGCCTCTGCCTGCTGTTACCAGCCAATCAACATAATGTATCTTCCAGGCCACAGTGATTGAGTCAAGGGTTGAACACATGACCCCCGTCAGTCCAATCAGAGCCTGTCCCAGGACTTTGGCTGGGAAGATTGAGAAGGTAGCCACCTTTTGGGTTTGGGGTTGCTGAGAGTTGATGATGGAGTGTGGGCCTGCCTGGTGTCTGGCCTCCACTCAAGCTCTCTGCTCACTATCCTCCTACTCTACCCTGATTAGGCAGCATTGAGCCCCCCTCTGTGGGCCCCAGGCCCTGGGTTTCTCCTCACACACAAAATTGAAGGATTTTCTTGTTTATCTTCCTGTGCACACCCTGAGTACTGGGCCTGTGCAGTGTGCTCACCATGGCGGCCACAGCACTCACAATGGAACATAAAAACCCTCTGTGGCCCTGCAGCCTGACCTTGGGAGAGCAGATCATAAGCAAGTCCCCCCAACTCTGAACCCTGCCACAGCCCAGATGGGGCCGGCAACACAGAGCCATTGGTTACATCAGTTCTCAGACCCAGCCACCTCCACGGGTGCTTGGCAATTCCACAGAACCATAGGAGCCTCAACCTCCTGGAAAGGGGAATTAGCCAAGAAGACAGATTCATGAAAAATAATAAGGTTATGTTCCCGTACAAATGTCCATCACTGGATGAACTGTGACTTCCGTGACGGCAAGGTCTCCCTGCTGCCTGGCTGACCCTTCCCTGCATTGTTCTCTTTGTTTTTATCGCTCCCTGATACATATATTTACCTGTTTATTTCTTTGGTGTCTTCCCTTCGCTTAAGTTTTTGCCCCTGCTGTATCCCAACACCTAGAACATTGCCCAGCATTGGTAGTTGTCCAGTAATATTTGCCACATAAACAAATGTATGAATGAATGGTTAGAGTTTTTCTTTTGCACACTTACTACATGCTGGGCACATTTATTTAATCCTCATGACAGGCCTACCAGGTAGGTGTTATTGTCCCAGTCTTACAGATGAAGAATCTGAGGTTCAGAGGGGTGAAGTGATTTGATCAAGGTCACATGGTAGTGAGTGTCCCCAAGAACCTTAGTTTCCTTTACTCAAGACATTGGAACAGTCAAAGGATGAGAAGTCCTATTGGGCAGTAGCCCGTGTCCCCTCTGTCAGTCTCTCACACCTCAAAGATAAGGGTTTTAACCACAGAAGAGAAACTCCTGGGAGACGGATTTGAGCCCAGTCCTGCTCAGCTTCAGAGCCTGGGGTGCGGGCAAGGAGCCCAAGGGCCAGCAGAGTACCCAAACAGACTCCATCTCCGACTGAGATCTTTCACAAAGAAAAATGAGAAAGCTGCACACAGTTCCTTGGATGAGTCCAGGGATGAATGGAATATCCAGAAGCAAGTTGATTGTTTCTTTCTTTCTGATATTTCTCAACACAAAGAATCAGCCATTGAAATTATTAGAACATACGCTTTTCTCAGGGGGATCAAAGATTTAAATGTTTTAAAAAGTGGACTATAAAAATACTGCAGAAACAAAGGGAGAAGTTTGTAGAATCTCAGAGTGCAGGAGGCTTTCTGAGTACATCACCAAGTCCAGAAACCATGAAAGAAAAAAAATCAGTAAATTCACTTACATTAAAAATAAAAAGTCTAGGAGCCAGCCTGGTGGCATAGCGGTTAAGTTCGCAAGTTCTGCTTCAGTGGCCCGGGGTTTGCTGGTTCAGATCCTGGGTGCAGACCTACTCACGGCTCATCAAGCCATGCTGAGGTGGCATCCCATATAGAAGAGCTACAATTCTACAACTATGATACACAAGTATGTACTGGGGCTTTGGGGAGAAAAAAAAAGAACAAGAGGAGGATTGGCAACAGATGTTAGTGCAGGGCCAATCTTCCTCAAAAAAAAAATTGAATTAAAAAAAAAGTCTAGAGCCAGCCTGGATGGCCTAGTGATTGAAGTTCAGTGCACTCTGCTTTATTGGCCCGGGTTCGGTTTCCTGGGCATGGAACCACACCACTAATCTGTCAGTGCTGGGGCAGTGGCTCACATAGAAGAACTAGAAGGACCTACAACTAGAATATACAACTATGTACTGGGGCTTTGGGGAGGGGAAAAAAAAAGTCTATATGGAAAAACCACCATCAAAGCCAAAACACAAACAACAAACTAACCGGCTACAAACAACATACTTGTAACTCATTTCCAAATAAAGAGCTGATTTCCCTTATATATAAAGAGCTCTCATAAATCAATAAGAAAAAGGCCAACAGCCCAGTAGAAAACTGGGCAAAGGACACAAACAGACCATCCACAGAAAGGGAAATACAAATGTCTTTCAAACCTATGAAAATTTGGTTTTCCTCTCTTACTAGAATAAATGGAAATCAAACTAGACTTGCATATTTTTTTTACCTATAGGTAAAGATTAAAAACTTTAGTTTAACTATCACAGTTAGTCAAGGGATGGGGAAATAGGCTTATGGGAGAGTTAGCTGATACAACCTTCATGTAGAACAATATCTACAAAATTATGAATGTGTATCCCCCCCCCAATTTTTACAATTTAGGTGAAATCCACATAACAAAATTAACCATTTTAAAGTGAACAATTCTGTACATTCACTGTGTTGTGCAATCACCACCTCTATCTAGTCCAAAACATTTTCATCACCTCAAAATAAAACTCCATACTCATTAAGCAGTTACTTCCCATTCCTCCCTACTTCTAGCCCCTGGCAACCACCAATCTGCTTTCTGTTTCTATGGATTTACCTATTCTGGATATTTTATATGAATGGAAGCATAAAATATGTGACCGTTTATGTCTGGCTTCTTTGAGCATAATGTTTTGGAGGTTCATCCACATTGTAGCATGTACCAGCACTTCATTCCTTTTTATGGCCGAATAATATTCCATTGTGCATATATATCACAATTCGTTTATCCATTCATCCAGTCGTTGGACATTTGGGTCATTTCCACCTTTTGGCTTTTGTGCATAGTGCTGCTATGAATAATGAATGCCTTTGACTGAACAATTCTATTACTAGGAACTGATCCTACAAATAGGTCCCCACAAAAAATTGAAAACAATCTAGATGTCCATAATTGGGGGGTTAGCTACATAAAGTCTGCACATTTGCAGAGACTGCTTTGCAGCCCTAATAGAACAAGGTAGCTCTTCAAGGACTAATACAAAAAGATAGGGGTATCTTATATGGAAATTTCAGGTGCAGAATACGGTGTAGAGTATGCTATCATTTGTGTAAAGAAAAAGAGGGGAGGAGGAAAGATTTTACATATATAATTTATTTTTATTCATTTAAAGTGAGATATAATTGACATACAACATTGTATTCATTTTAGGTATGCAACATAATGATTTGACATATGTATATATTGCAAAATGATCATCACAATAAGTCTAGTTAACGTTCATCACCAGTTACAAATTGTTTTTCTTGTGATGAGAACTTTATAGATCTACTGTCTTAGCAACTTCCAAATATGTAATACAGAATTGTTAACTATAGTCACCATGCTATACATTACATCCCCAGGACTTATTCATCTCATAACTGGAAGTTTGTACCTTTTGACCACCTTCACCCATTTCCCCCACCGCCCACTCTGGCCACCACTTATCTGTTCTCTGTATCTATGAGTTCAGTTTTTTGTTTTTAGATTCCATACATAAGTGAGATCATACAGTGTCTTTCTCTGTCTGACTTGTTCAGTTAGCACGATGCCCTCAAGGTCCATCCATGTTGTCACAAATGGCAGGATTTCCTTCTTTTTTATGGCTGGATAATATTTCATTGTACATACACCACATTTTCTTTATCCATTCATTTGTCAATGGACACTTAGGTTGTTTCCATGTCTTGGCTGTTGTAAATAATGCTGCAATGAACTTAGGGGTGCAGATATCTTTTCAAGATAATTTTCTTGATTTTCTTTTCATTTTCTTCAGATAAATACCCAGAAGTGGAATTGCTGAATCATTTGGTAGTCCTATTATTAATTTTTTGAGGAACCTCTGTACTGTTTTCCATAGTGGCTGCACCAATGTACATTCCTACTAACACTGCACAAGTGTTTCCTTTTTTCCACATCCTCACCAGCACTTGTTATTTCTTGTCTTATATGTAATTTTTTGCTTGAATTTGCACAGAATACCCCTGACATCTCTGGAAGGATCCATAAGAAACTAGTAATATTGAATGTCTCCAGGGAGGGGAACAGGGTGGCCAGGGGATAGGGTTGTGGGGGAGACTTGTTGCTAAATACACTTTTACACCTTTTGAATTTTGAGTCATGTGAAAGTATTAAATTAAAAAAATTAAATGTAAAATAAATCTTGTTAGGAACAGATATGGACTGAACAAAAGCTATTTTCATTGTGAGTGAAAAAAATGTAGCATAAAAATCTTTTTCCTTTTTCTAAGCTTGCTTCTCCCCCACCCTCCATCCCTCATATGCTGACAGAGTTAGCAGAGGAGAGGCCTCTGGCCAGGAGGGGGCGGGCTTGGGTTCATTCGAGCAGTTGGGAGAAGGGGATCACTGGGGAGTGAGGAGTTGCATGGCCTCCTGGGAGGGTTCAGCCCAGGAATGAAGACAGACCCCCTCCAAGGAACCTCACCTACAATTTCAGACACCAGAGACAGAAGAGCCTGGAAGCTTCTGGAGAGAAAAAAAGACAAACACAAGCCAATCAGAAGATCTGGAATGAGAAGGGCACTGGATTTCAGCAGCAGCAACAGCCAAAAGACAATGAACAGAATTCTGAGCTAAAACATCAGTCAAAAGCAGAGGCAGAATACCAACCCTTTCAAACTTGCAAGGACCCAAGAAATTACCTTCCAGTCATCCTTTCTTGGAAAGTTGTTAGACGATATGCTTCAGCAAAATGAAGGAGTAAACCAAGAGAGTCAGGCTTGTGATCCAGGCAAGCCAGAGGAGCCTGGGTGGCACTGAAGGAACACAGGCTACCTTGGAACAAGGAGGATGGGATTGCCATAGGGTTCCACATGGCTCTGAAAACTTAAAACAGCTAAGCTGGGCAACAGACCAATTGTGATACCTGGCTTCCAGGAGCTTCTCTGAATACACCTTAGAGGACACAGGATCTTCAACCCACTCAGGGGAGTCCAAGACAGTGAGTTGGGGGAATAGCCTGTGTTTGCACTGTTTCCTCTAATTTTAGACTTTAAAAGCCTCTGAGCCGTTGGCTGGTGGGTATGCAGAGGTGACCCCACAGACTGAATTGAATCTGTCCCACCCTGGGTCCCTGGTCCATTTCTGTCCCAATGACAGATCATAGCTCAGGTGTCCTCTGGGTAGCTTTCTCTGACTTTGCCCCTGCCCCATTTGCCAGCTGCATCAAGCACCATCCACCAGGACTGCCACCATCACTGCAGGGGAGCTCATCTCAGTGCTGCTCCTGCACCCCAGGGGGCCTGGCACACACAATGGGTTCAGTACATTAGTCCCCAGGCTTCTCTGGAACTGAGACATTGGAGGGGGGAGGTGTTGGGCACAGCTCCCTACCCCAAGAACCTTCCTCCTTGAGCTGGGGTTAGGGCGGGGAGTGGAACTCCCAGTGGGGCAGGGCTGGCCACCAGGAGGAAGTAGGACCTAGTGAGCATGTGCTAGGCTTGAGCATAGAGCCCTCCCTGGGGACCCTGGGCTGTGGGCCTCAGGGGCTTTGAGTTGGCAAGCCTGCCTTCCTGGAGGAGGAAAGGGGAAGAGGAATCCACGGTGGGGCGTTTTGAGTCAGCTGCACTGTCATAATGGAAACAGCACAGCCCTGGGCATCAAGACACTTCCCTCTGTGGGCCGCAGGGTCCTGGTTAGGAGATTGAAATAAGTCCTGTACAGGGAGTTGGGCTTAAGTGACAGAAGGGTGACAAAGCACTCTGTTAACATGCAGATGTGAAGGGGGACACTACTGCTGACCCCACGGTGACAGCTAGCCAGGGGTTAAGAGACTCCAACATCTCGCCTCCAGTCCAGATGAAAGTCTTTCACTGCCCTTAGTCCCAGGTCGGAACTCTGACCTGTTGGAGCCTTTTGGGGACCATGGGTTCCTCTTGTCCATCAGTTCCCCATATTCTAGTGAGAATCCTGCTATCTGTCCAGAGAGGACATCTTGATTGGAGGGGCAGCCATTTGGGAGACTTGGCCCCAAGAGTGGGAGCGGTGTCTCAGGAAGGCCAGGGTGACCACCAAGCCCCATCTGGGGGTGGAGGATGTCAGGCTGGGTGGGTGAGGAATGGAGGCCACCCAAGGGAACACTGTGCTCTGAGACTCTTACTCAGTGTGTCAGTCTGACACCTTCAAGAACATCCTGTTCCCATCTTCCCCTTGCGTAAGGTCCGAGCCCAGCAGGAGGAGGCCTGAGCCTCTGCCATGGACACTGACCCAGTCTGAAGGCCAGGGGGTGCTCTGAAGGGACCCCTACAGCCGCGCTGGGTGAGGAGGAGGAGGGGCTTTTCCCCCTCAAAGGCTAGCGCCCGAGCCGTGTGGGTGAGCATCCGTCGGTTTAGGTTATTGTGTGACATGGGGCAAGCGACTTCGCCTCTCTAGGCTTCAATTTTCTTGCCTGTAAAGTGGGGTTGATAACATCGTTTTCTTCTTACGGTTATGACGATTGACAAGCCCGATGACACCCAGGCCGCGCCCATACTCTGGGGCCGGAGGTTGGGGTTTGGGGGCGTCGCCGCCCCGCCCCCGGCCCCGCCCCCGCCAGCTTCCTCCTCCCAGGGGCGGACGGGTGGGTGATGTCCGGCCCACCTCCGCCCGGCGCCCTGCGGGCAGCCCCCTGTGGCCGCGCCATGTCCACCGGCTGGTTCCGGCGCCGCTTCCTGCCGGGGGGTCTGCTCCCCGCGCCGGGGCCGCCCAGACCGCGCGCTAGCCCCGTGCCCTACCGGCGGCCCCGCTTCCTGCGCGGCTCCGGCTCGGGCCCCGGCACTGCCGACGCCTCCCGCCGCCCGGCCGCCCGGCCGGTGCGCAGCCCAGCGCGGGGCCGCTCACTGCCCTGGAACGCAGGCTACGCCGAGTAAGTACCCCCATCCCGAGCGACCCCCATCCGGGATACTCCACACTCCCGGCAACCCTTATCCCGGGACCCCCGACCCCTGATGATCCAGCCTGGGGTCCTGTGGTGACCTAGGAAACAGGCTGAGTCAGTGACCCCCCAACCTGGTGAATAACTCCCTCTAGTCCTCACCCCGGGACTCTTAACAACCTCCCCTTATCCCACCTCTGCCTTTTCACTGGGACTGCAACCTCGCTCAGAGAGAGTTGCCGATCAGGAAGGATCTGCATCCCAGGGGCTTCCAAAATGAGGCAGGGATGGGTAGAGTTGAAGCGTTCTGGGCTTTGGAGGTACCGCCCCGCGCACACACACACCCCTCCCCCCATGGGTTGTGGCCTATGCTGTATGGGACAGAGATTCTGGCTGAGGGGGGACGGGGACAGGCAAGGGAGCCCCAGATCTCCCCAGGCAGCCCAGGTCAGCAGGTAGGCTCCAGAGGGGCTGAGCCCTGAGTTTTGCTTTAGCCCTGATGTCATTGAACAGTTATGACACTTACACTGTGTTTGTCCAGGTGAGTCAGAGGGAGGGCTCCTTCCTCTGTGTACCAGCTCTGGTCTCTCTGCCCACAGGGACATGTGTGTGTCCCTGAAAGGTCACTGATTACTTCCCGGCCTCAGGATCATCAATGCAGAGAAATCTGAGTTCAATGAGGATCAGGCTGCCTGTGGGAAGCTGTGCATCCGGAGATGTGAGTTTGGGGCTGAAGAGGACCAAGAGTGGCTGACCTTGTGCCCAGAGGAGGTGAGTGCAACTGGGCCTGAGCCCCTCTTGCAGGCAGGGGCTAGGACTGGGGCCAGGACTGCAGGCTGAGGTTCTTGTCCTGGTGCCCCATGCTGGGCCAGGGGACAATTGGGGAGGCCAGGCAGAGCCTGACTCCAAGCCCTTCCTGTACAGTTCCTGACAGGTCATTACTGGGCACTGTTTGATGGGCACGGCGGTCCAGCTGCAGCCATCTTGGCTGCCAACACCCTGCACTCCTGCCTGCGCCGGCAGCTGGAGGCCGTGGTAGAGGGCATGGTGGCCACTCAGCCCCCCATGCACCTCAGTGGCCGCTGCATCTGCACCAGTGACCCCCAGTTTGTGGAGGAAAAGGGTATTAGGGCAGAAGACTTGGTGATCGGGGCTCTGGAGAGCGCCTTCCAGGAATGTGTGAGTGTGGTCTTTGGCTGTGAAAGGAGGGAAGGTTTTGCCCCCAGGGACCTGAGGGAGCACTGGGTTGTGGGGTATCCCTACACGCGATGGTGGTCACCCTGGATCTTTGGATTAGGAGGACAAGATTGGGTTGATTTGTTACTAACGGCCATCATTGTCCTCATAACCCCTCCCATTTATCCAACGCCTATGTACTACCTGTATCATCTTGTTGCACACCCTGTTGGTCCTTGGTGCAGGGACTGGTTTCCCTTCCTCACTGTTTTGAGTAGGACTTCCCTTGCTCCCAAGGGCTACATCTAGATCTCCTGACCACAGGGATCCTGGAGTCATAGCTAGATTTTGGGCTGGGACTGCCACACTTGCTGGTGGGGAAATGAACTGTAGGGAAGAGATCCGGGGACAGAGTGGTAGCGTGGCAGTACAAGCAGCAGCTAAAGTGGCCTTGGTTTGCCCCAGGATGAGGTGATCGGGCGGGAGCTGGAGGCCTCAGGCCAGGTGGGCGGCTGCACAGCCCTGGTGGCTGTGTCCCTGCAGGGAAAGCTGTACGTGGCCAATGCCGGGGATAGCAGGTGAGTGAGCCCTGAAGGGTGGGTAGGAGTGGGACGAGCAGGCAGGCACCAGAGGCAGTGGAGACAGTGAAAGTGGGGCTGGAAATAGAGGGATGGAAATGGGGACGACTGACCTGGCGTGTGTTGAGTGAGGGTGGACAGCAGATGCCATGGAGAGCAGGGACCTCAAGTGCCGGCCAAAGGGCTGAGCCTCTACCCTGCAGACCCTAAACAGTTATGATGAGCTTTGAGCAAGGGATTGGCATGGACAGAGCTAGCCCTTGGTGGTTGGAGGAGGGGCCAGCAGGAGGGAGGCCATGGGTAAGAGTGGAGGCTGCCCCACAGACTCCTCCCTCTCCTCCCCAACCCCATCCAGGGCCATCTTGGTGAGGAGAAATGAAGTACGGCCCCTGAGCTCTGAGTTCACCCCGGAGACTGAGCGGCAGCGGATCCAGCAGCTGGTAGGTGCCCTTGGCAGACGGAGGCTGTGGACCCCCAACTTGCGGGCCCAGAGCCACCAGAGGGAGCCTAATCTGAGCATGGCTTTCCTACTCCAGGCCTTTGTGTACCCTGAGCTTCTGGCTGGTGAGTTCACCCGACTGGAGTTCCCTCGGCGGCTGAAGGGGGATGACTTGGGGCAGAAGGTTTTGTTCAGGGATCACCACATGAGCGGCTGGTGAGCGAGGTGGGGTAGGGGGGCACCGTGGAGAGACCCCTGGGGTCCAGGCCCAGCTGTGTGGCCTGGGGCAGTCCCCTTCCACCTGGGCAGGGTGGGCCCTGTGTTGGGGGTAAGAGGAGGTGGGGATTGGGGCCTAAGTTGATGCTGCGTCTGCTCCTAATAGGAGCTACAAGTGCGTGGAGAAGTCAGATCTCAAGTACCCGCTGATCCATGGACAGGGTAGGCAGGTCAGTGAATGGCCCCTATCAAGAATCCCTTTTAAATTGCCTCCTGCAGAGGTGGGAGCTCCTTTGTCCCTTGTTGGGAGCTGTAGCAGGGCCCTAGGGCCTTGCTCCAAGGCCACAGGATGTTTCTCCCTCAGTCCAGGGCTCCCAAGGGCCATAGTCCACCTCTCTGTGCTTTACTTATGCATTTGCTGAGGCTGTCTGTTGTCACCTCATACCTCCCTTGTCCCCAGGCTCGGTTACTGGGAACACTGGCCGTCTCCCGGGGCCTAGGAGACCATCAGCTCAGAGTCCTGGACACAGATATTCAGCTCAAGCCCTTCTTGCTCTCTGTCCCACAGGTGAGGGGGCAATAGCCCACTGCAGCTTCCATCTGCCCAGAAAGGCAATGAGGCTGGTGGGAAGGGAGCACTGAAGGATCCTCAGGCTTAATTTGCAGGTGACTGTGCTAGATGTGGACCAGCTGGAGCTACAGGAGGAGGATGTGGTTGTTATGGCAACTGATGGGCTCTGGGATGTCCTGTCCAATGAGCAGGTGGCACGGCTGGTGAGGAGCTTCCTCCCTGGCAACCGAGAGGACCCACACAGGTACTGTAGCTGCTGGGGACCCGCCTGGGCCTGGGTCAGTGCCAGCAGCAACACTAAGAACTAGTTAGAGCTGAGAAGACAGCACTGACTATGAGCCTGGCTCAGGGCAGGTGGCCAGGATTGGGGCTGGCTGAAGCTTCTGGGGGTGACTGTGGGTCCCAAAAATCTTGGTCCAGACTCCCATGGTCCAACTTGTGGCCTTCTCAAGCTTCTGTCTTGCCTGGCCCCACAGTTGGACACTGCTTGGGTCCCCAAGTGTTCAGCCCTGTGCAGTGAGTTCTCCCTGAGGGCTGGCCTTGCTTCTGTGTTCTGCCACCGAAGTGCATCTGCAGGATGGTCCCCACAGGTTCTCGGAGCTGGCCCAAATGCTGATACACAGCACACAGGGCAAGGACGACAGTCCCACAGGGGAAGGGCAGGTGTCCTACGACGACGTCTCTGTGTTCGTGATTCCCTTGCACAGCCAGGGCCAAGGGAGCAGTGGCAACTGAGGATTCAGACACCGCATCCCAGAACCACTCTGGGGCGCCTGAGCATCCTTCCACTGTGATTAACAGCAGGCTTGCCTTCCCTGCCCCCAGACACAGCCCAGGACTCTCACCCCCCACCCCAACCCATTTCAAAGGGAGCATTTATACCAGGCAGGCAGAGAGCCCAGCTCTCCAGGTCTCTGCATTGGCAGGTAGGGAAAGAGTGCTAATGTCAAGGATGACATCCTTCTGGCAGAGGCCCTTTCCCATGCGAGGCTCCTCAGATAGGATCCTTAACAGCCCAATATAGTATTCCCAGATGGGGATAGCTGGACTAAGGGCATTGGCCAAGGATGCCAGGAAGGGCAGACCTGTGTTTGGGTCCAGGTCTCCAATCCATGAATGTCAGGGTATCACTCAACAACTCCCAAAGCATATGCAGGGTGCCTTATGGGAAGCTATGGGCAGCCTCATATCTGCTGAACAGCCATTTTGAAATAGCCCCTGGGGAGAGACCCGCTCAAGTCCTGCCCTGCGCCACTCTGCCACTGGAGGCGAGGCACAGGCCCTAGGGCTAAAGTTGGGGGAGAACAGAAAGGGACAAGAGGAGCCCCAGAGTTGGCTGAGTGGGGAATGTCCTCCAATTGCTGCTCCTGCCTCTAGCCTGGCCTCCTGATTGCTCCTCCCTGGCCCCAGCCCCACCCTAGGCTGATGCCCCAACAATGCCTTTGTTTTGTTGCTCCCCATCACCTCCCTATTATTAAATGTTTTTGTGCAGAAAAGCCCTTGTGAATCGTGCATTGCCGTACAGCTTGGCATTATAGTATACCTTTTGCTCTTTCTTGTTACCTTCCAAAGAATCAGTCTTAGCTCCATCTTGCAAGTTTGCCTATAGTCAGGACTGTGTTCTCTGCGGCCTGCCTAGTTCCTAGCTTGAGGTGAGCCCCAGTGAGAGAACTGTTGCCCAAGGAATAGAAAGGAAGTCTTTATCACTACCTATGAGCTCTGGGCTTGAAGTACCAGAAGAGATGCCTTGAACTTGTTTTTGAACGCAAATTTCTATAAAACTAGACTTAGCTGGAGACAAGTCACATGGGGCTCCAGGGCTTGCTGTTTGATGAGCAGCTTAGTTCTTCCTCTTCCCCACATGACTGCTTTATCATCTAGCACTTGCCAAGGCTCAGGTGCTTGGTTAAGTATTTCCTGAATTACAAGGCAACCACTTTCATGACCTCAGTCTTACCTGACTCTTCCCTGAGATGAATTCTTACCAGGCAACTCACAGCCCCAGACTGCAGCCAGGAAGGATAAGGGCCAAAAGGCCCCAGAATTGATGGTAAAACTCATGTATTTAACTCACTGGGGAGACTCTTTCCTGCCCATTAACTCATTTTAGAAAGTTCTCCAGGGAAGAGAGAGGAAAAACTACAAAATTCCTCATTTTTCATAGTCATATTCCATAGCCCAGCACTTCTGGGCCTACATCTGTCCACAGCTGGGTCCTGACAAACCGTGGTAGGCCCCAGCAGCCCTGAGCAGCCTCTCAGGGCTCCTCTAGTTAGACTGGCAAATACAGGAGTGTGCCCTCCCAGCCTGTAGTTTTACTTCCTCTTTCCTCAGCAGTCTCCACCCCCCAGCAAAGCGTGGGCAGCATCCTGTGCCTGCCTCTCACCCACATCAACTGCTGAGCCAGCTCACCCCCACAGCCTGCTTGCTTTGCTTCCGACCCAGCCCACTGCCTGCTCTTGCTCCTCATGCGACAAGGCTGAAGCCGGCCTGGGGAGTGGACGCAGTGGGTCTCTCAACTGCAAGCCAAACTGACAGAAGTGACTGCTGCAGGAGCAGCTACGCTGACCTATGTGTTCATCTCTCAGCAGAGCCAAAGGCTGCAGAAGCCCTCCCACTAGGCTGTGAGGTGGGGGGTCTCTTCCTCCTTGAGCAGTCTGTGTCAGGAGAGCCTATGCAAGGTCTGCCACTCACAAGCTGAGATGTTCCTTCAGAGCCCTTGGCCAGCCTCCAATAACCATGGACAAAGTGGCAGGCCCAAGGCTGTCTTCTCTGGTTCAGAGAAGGCCAGGCAAGAGGCAGGCAGCAGGTCCCACAGCTCTGAGATGCTGAGCTAGAGCACAGGCTCTAGAACTTACTAACTCACCGGCCAGGCAATGGGTTACCAAGCAACTGGCCTCGCCTTCTCCCTCAGAAGCCAGGGCCTAGCAGGACGAACCTTATTCCAACTAGAGGCTACCAATCTGATCAAGGATTAAGGTAACAGTGGGGGATGAAAGGCAGCCTGAGGTAGATGCCAGACAGTCTTTGACGATCAAGGTTGGCTCAGGATAGCCTTTCTCAGTCACTCATTTCTAGCCCTATGGCTGCTTATTAGAGCCTGGGGTTGAAGAGACCCAGGCTGCTATGTGTTGATGGCTGGGTCTAGGGATTCCTCCTACCAGCCCACAGGCCTTAGTCACCAGGAGCAGTCAGAGGCAATCCCAGGAAGCCCAACAATCCATCCACTCAGCATTACAGTGAGTCCTAGTGTGAGCCAGGAAGACTAACAAGAGACAAGCCATCCCTCCCTCCAACTCTAGGAACCAGGCAAACAATGCTATGGAAACTCAATGGAAGAGGCTGCAGCCATAAAATTCTGTTTAAGACAGATAACATGGAAAAAATGTTTATATGTTAAGTACAAAAGGGACATAAAATTGTATGTACAGTAGAATAACAACCATGTAAACACACCAAAAATCTATGCACAGAAATGTCTAGAGGAACATTTAACACCAAAAGATTAACAGTGGTAGCATTTGGGCGGCAAACTGATTCTTCTTAAATTCCCAAATTTTCCTTAAGCATTAATTATGATTGCAACAGGGAAGTTTTTTCTAAATACTCCACTGGCTGGTGGTTGAGCAGTGCACTGTCAATGTCATATACAAATTGATAGCTTTGGCCTTGACTCTTGAGAGTGTGGTGAACGGCCCCTCCGCACTGAGGAGAGCTTGAGTACCTCTGGCTCCCACTGAGAGTGTCCTTGCAGCCCCAGCCTTCAGTCTCTCTGGCCCACAGTCTCTTTTCCCCCTTTATTCTGCCTTATTCCCACCACCACGTCATCCCCAGTCACTTCCAGCTGCATCTTTTCCCTTTCCTTCCCAACTCAGGAGCCAGCCCTGCAGCCACAAGTCCCCGTAAATAGAGGCCATGCAGTGCATATTTTCAAAGGACATAGTGCCCCAGCTTTGGACACATAGGAACTCAATACAAATCATCTTCCTTCTGACAGGCAAGTCATGCTTGGTGGCTGCTCTGGTGGCAGATATGTTAACTATGCGGCCTTTCTTGTTAACCCACAGTTCCAAGCACTCTCTCTGAACAGTTACTCCTACCATGAATTTTCTATCGTGGAAAGCCAGGAGTGGGTAGGAACAGCTCAGATCATTTGGTTTCTAAAAGTCCCTCCACTCTGAAAAGGCAGAGCTATACAGTGGGTGGCACCACAGAAGCTGCGGATTCCAGTCTATGTTTGGGAAAGATGTATATCCCTTGCCCTTTAAGTTTGAGAAACAAGTCAAAAAGTAATTGCTAAAAAAACAAAACAGTAATTGCTAGCAATTCATAACCTATTCCTGCTGCTGAACAGAGGCAGTAATGGCTTGCTTTCTCCACTAGCAGCTATGTACTCTTGGGCAAGTCCTCACCTTGTGGAGCCTGTTTCTGAATCTGCAGGGAATGTGCTGCTTCAATGTTTGGGAACATAATGTGAAATAACATGCCACTCGTCCTTCTCTAAGAAGGCCATGCACGGGAAGAAAAGGTATGAGCTAGCTGAAGCTCATTTCAACCCTGATCAGGACCCCTCCCTCTCCCAAGAGAAGGCAAGGAAAAGAAGCAAGAAAGCAGACATACCAGGTAAACAGAAGTGACCTGTAATTGGCAAAGAAGCATTAGACAAACTGAAAATGTTCTGGTTCTAGCATCCGGTCCCCAAATGCTGGAAGCCAGACACAAAAGGCATGCAAAAGTGACTGTCATACATATACAGGCGCAGACAGAGCATCACTGGGCAAAAAGGGGGCTAACACTGGAGAGAGGGCCCCAAAGTGCGGCTTGAGGAACACAAGGGAGTCATCCCAAGACCCTCACTTAGCTGCCATGGGAACAGCAAACACTTGAAGCTTTGCTTCATTCAGTCTCCCGAAGGGAAAAAGGTAATAGGGAAGACTCACTAACACTTGTGGCAAACACTATTAGCAAGGATGCAGTTTTTCTCCTGGGCTGTAGGACTCCATCTCCTTTGGCTGAACTCTGAGAAACAACAAATATTTTATATATATATATATATGCACACATACATATACATATATATGTATGCACACACACGGATATATTTAAATGAAGGTGTACACGCTGTGCTAAAATACAAACAACAGAAATCCCAGGTCATATATAAAAGGCTAAATATAACATATAACACAGGCCTAGAGCCAGCTCTTGGTTGAGAGCTGGGTAAGGGGTGGTATCATCTGGAGACTATGTACACAATTTGTGGTGGGCAGGGAAGGCATCAGTGTAAACAACTCAGACTCACTCCACAATACTGGCCCACAGGAAAGTGTGATGTGTCTCACGTACAAAAATAGACTGCCACCTTGCTTTTGTACGCAACCAAGCACAGTAGGGACCCAGAAGGACCGTGGGTTTGTCTTGATGACAGGGAACCACACCAGGCTGCTGCTAAACCTCCCAGCCCTAGAAACTTATCTGCTACACCCCTCCCTTTCAAGCTCTTGGGTCTTTTCCCACCCAACACTCAGAGCCTGAGGCATGCCCAGATCACCCACGCTTATACAACTAACTTGCCAGGCTTCCTGGCAAGTAAGGTCCTTCTGTATCTGTTCCTTTCGGACTCCAAGGTATATGAAGACTTATCTCTGTAAATGTTTGGCACCTAAGTAACATGATGGCTGTGGAATAATGCCACAATGACACAGGGAGACCCAGTAACAAGACATGCAGGATGAGGGCAAGGGGCACTGAGCTGCCCAAGCATCTCAAAACCAAAACCGTGGCTTCCCATGCTTTTCTGGGGGTGGGAGAAGGGATGTGCAGAATTAACAACTTCACCAGCTCCTCAGAAGGAAATACATTCAAAACTGCAAGTGTCTTGAGGGCCCCACTATACCCTAATCATGAATCTGGTCTCTCCTCTGGAGGAGCTCAGTGCAGTGACAGGTGGAAAATTTGAGTCCCAGTTGAATCTGTCACACCAAGAGTCCTTTTGAAGAAGCTCGGCAAAGTAATTTTTTTCTTTTGAGCAGATGTACAGCACATCCATGGGAAGGCCATGTGGAAGGATGGTCTCCAGCCCAGTCAAATGATCCAATCCCACTATTATCTCAGTCCCCTCTGAGTTTTTTCCTGCTGGCCACCCTCACTGTACAGAAACAGCCGAGTAGCATCAGGGTCAGTCATCAATGGTGGGCAACCAGAAGGCCTGGAAGGAGAACATAAGTCAACTTTAAAAAGCCAAGCCTCTCTCTTCACTGCTGAGGGTTCTTCTTACTCCTCCCCATAGCATCGAGGTACCCAACCCCAATGTTGGAGTTATGGCTGGTGGCCCTCCCTCCTGACCAACTCTGGCAATCTATGGAAAAACACTTCTCCCTTTACGTGAAAGTAAGCTGGTTCTGTTTCCCTCCAACACTGTCTACCTTCTACCACAGAGGTCCAGTGGTAAGGAAAAAAAGGGAGCGCTGTCCAGGAGGTGGGTGTCTGGGTAACCTAGGCTCACTGCTAATCTACCAGGTGACCTCAGACAGGCCCTCTCCTTCCTTAGCTGTAAAAAAAGAGAGGGATAGGACTGGATGGTTTTGCTGCATTTTTTTTTCTGACAGTTTGCTTGGTTAAAAAAAAGGGGGGCGGGCAACGTGTTCTGGGTAGACTAGTAGTGAAATGCCTCATCCCCAAATACCCAGGTAGGTTTAAGAGATGCCAAGAGGAAACTGGAGGCTGAGACTCTGACCCTTTGTTCTGCTAGTGTTGTCTAGGAAGAGACAGGGGCCTGGAGGAAATTCTAAGTGGTGAGTTGTGATCAGCTGTAAGAGTTCTGAGGAATTCAGCATAAACTGAGAGGAATGGAAAACTGAAAGGTTACAGCCACAAAAGGCTGGTTCAAAGTATTTTAAGAAGCCAAAAAGTTGTCCAGTGTAGCCCCAGGTAGTTTGGGCATAAAACCAGGGGCCAGAGCAGAAACTGGCCTAAGATTTCCCGGGAGCTCAGAGGTGATCCCAGATCATGCAAAGTAGAGTAAAAGTGAAAAATCAGCCAGAGATCAGATAGTAAGAGGGGAAACAGGGAAGCCACCAGTTGAGAAACATGAACTTGAGTGCTTGCAATGTACTATTTAGAACACAGCTTGCTGTGCTCATTAAAGCACCCACGACACTAACTGGAATGGGCGCCTAGGTTGAGGACATCTCCAGTTGTTCACATACCATGTTGGAACATGCGCTGGCAAAGGTCATGAACTTGGGGTTGAACTGCAAACAGGTAATGGGGCCTGTGTGTTTGCCATCCAACACAGCTACTTTTATACCACTCTCTCCATTCCAGACGTGGATCTTGCCATCCTCTGAACCTAAAGAAAATGATCAAGGAAAATACAACAGCTCAAGGCACCATACAAAGACAAGTGGGAAAGAGACAATGATTGATATCTGGAGAGAGGCCAAGCTTCAGGACCCAGCCCTCAGCAGAAATTGAGAGGGAGGAGAGGCAGTGAAGAAAGGACATTTTGGGAATTGATCTTGACCCTAGTTATCTGTTCCTGGACAAGTCACTTCCCCTCTAACTTCGGTTTTCTCATTTAAAAAGGGGGCTGAAAAGAAAAATTAAAAAAAAAAGGGGGGGGGGTGCTGAATACCATTATGCTACCAACATCTAGCCACTAAGACAACTGAATGCAGGGTTATACCAAGAAGTCAGCATTATTAGTAAGATAGTGCTTATAGAGTTTAGCTCTAATGCTGGTCCAGGGAAGATCAACATTATTGCCAGTTCCCAGTAAAGAACTGCAAAGTCAGGATAGTTTAAAGACACTATACCTTTCGCATAATGTGCTACACAGAAATCTGAGAATATCTATCAAAAGGATAATAAATATCTTAATTACTTAAAACTAATAAAAATAATATAAATAAACAAATGCAGAGTACCAGAGAAATAACCCCTAAGGAAGATAAAGGAAGCTTACCAATCATAATAAACTGAGAGTCTGGAGTAAATGAGGCCTCCAGTGTGACAGCTTTGCTATTGGCATAACCCTAAAAAAAAAAAAGCAAAACATTTCTCTTGTTAGTGCCATTAATAAAAAATAATTGCCTAGAAAGAGTGACCCAGCACACACATAACCTTCCTTTCCATGAAACCCTCTCCTCCTCATGCACAGTGCCACCAAGGTTCCAAACTCAGCCACTACCCTTTACAATTCACCCCCTATCCCCGATTCCACATTCAAGGGGTCAAGAAAATGTTTACGGTCAGGAATTATTTTATATCTGAACACCAAACCTGGGTCACTGGGTGAGAAGTGAATGCCTTAGAATCCAAAAGAAATAAGTTCACGTGCAGGAAGAAAATGCAAGTCCATGACTCAATCCGTGAGTCAAGGATAACTGCTGGTTTCCACCAACCAGCTAACACAATTCTCAGCCCAGGAGGTACGAACATGGAGACAGCCATGCTCAAAGGCTGTCAGCTCACCCCAAATGTGTGCATCACCACTCCCTTGAATGCATCGATGAGACGGATGAAGCTGCCATTGGTGGAGATGAGGATGAGTTTGCCATCATTGCTGAACTTAAGTCCTGTCCACTCACAAGTCCGATCATACTGCATCTTAAAGGTTGCAAATGGCCCCTGCAAAAAGATAAAAATAGCAGCCCCAGGCACATCAATAATTCCTTCTGCCAGAGCCAACTCTCATTCTATTCCTTTAGATTCCTTTTTAACTAGGGAAAGCAGAGGATGAACTACTGCTCTGATGCTAATATCTACCACATACTGCCTCTACCATAGAAAAGGCTCTTAAATGTCCATCTTACCCTTCAAAGCTTCCATAGTATCAATATACCTCAAAGATCCAAAGATTTACCTTATCAAAAGAGCGAAGGTCATAAAGTTTGACCATTTCAGAATTGACACCTGCAGCAAAAATTAACCCTTCTGGATCAAAAGAACAAACTGGCTTGCCCTGTAGATGCATGAGGCCCTAAGAAAAAGGAAATAAAAAAAGTTAATGCACCCAGGATCCTACCACTATATAATATACTTCTTCCAATGAAAACTAACAAAGGGACACAAAGAGAAACCAGCCTACCTACAGAACGGAAAAAGGAAACATAAAACAAACTAAAATGAGGCTTTTTAAAAACAGGTCTCCATACAACTGATTTCAGATCAATTCTAACTATACAATTTTATAGACACTGAATTCAAATAGAAACAAATTCCTTGAGGCTAAAAGCTATAGCCCAAAGGCTCCAGGAAAACAGTTTTTAAAGCAATAAGCCACAGAGCATAATGCAAAATGCACTGGATTAGGGTTTTGCTTAATTACCAGTTACCTACCAAGAAAACAGATTTTCTCCAAAGTTTAAAAAGACACTGGGATCCCAGAATGGAACCACTGCTTTCCCCCTTCCTTGAGAGGGAGAGCTGATGATAGTGCCTACTACAGAAAATACTCAAAGTGTTAACTGTGAGGCACCATTACCTGGCAGTTAGGAGACCGGAGATCCCAGAGTCGAATGGTCTTATCAAGAGACCCAGAAATGAAAGTGTCATCCACAGGTGACATGGACAAAGCCACCACCCTGCAATGCATTAAGATAAATAGGAGTTGAAGCAAAATATTTGCAAAAATAGATGTGAACTTTAAACCACTCTACCTGCCTTCCAATATATACCTGTTCTTCCAAAACTTTCACTTTAAGAAACACACATGGGAGGGCCGCCCGGTGGCGCAGCGGTTAAGTTCGCGCTTGGCAGCCCAGGGTTCGCGGGTTCGGATCCCGGGCACCTGCTGACGCACTGCCTGTCAGCCCTGCCACGGCGGCGTCCCATATAAAGTAGAGGAAGATGGGCACAGATGTTAGCCCAGGGCCGGTCTTCCTCAGCAAAAAGAGGAAGATCGGCAGTGGATGTTAGCTCAGGGCTGGTCTTCCTCACAAAAAAAGACACACACATACACAAGCCATCTGGAATATTCAAAGGCAACTAATATAATGAAAAAAGCAACTTAAAGCTACAGCATAAAAATGTATGATTCCAATGCAAATCAAACTACAATGAAATATCACTTCACACCCACCAGCATAGCTATAATCAAAAAGAGATAACGTGTTGGTAAGGATGTGGAGAAACTGGAACCCTCATACATTGCTATTGGGAATGTAAAATGGTACAGTAGCTTTGGAAAAGTTTTACAGTTCCTTAAAAAGTTAGAGTTAACACATAACCCAAAAATTCCACTTCTAGGTAAATACCTAAGAAAAATAAACATGTATGTCCACACAAAAATGTACATGTATGTTCACAGCAACATTATTCATAATAGCCCAAAACTGGAAACAACCTAACTGTCCATCAACCAATGAATGGATAAAGAAAATGCGGTGTATCCATATAATGATGTTATTTGGCAGTAAACAGGAATGAAGTACTGATTCACGTTACAACATGTATGAACCTTAGAAACATGGTAAGTGAAAGAAGTCAAGCATAAAATGCCATTTATCATCTGATTCCATTTATACGAAATGTCCAGAATAGGCAAACTATAGACACAGAAAGTAGATTAGCATTTGCTAGAAACTGGGAGGAAGGGGAGTGGGGAATGACTGCTAATGGGTACAGGGTTTCTCTCTGGGGTGATGAAAATGTTTTGGAATCAGATAGTGGCAATGGCTGCCCAACTCTGTGACTATACTAAAAACCAATGAACTGTATACTTTAAAAGGGTGAATTTATGGTACTGAACAATATCTCAATTTAAAAAAGGTATGATTCCTTAACCAGAGTTTTGTGGACTATACCAATGGTCTCAAACCTAAGGGGCGTCAGCATCACCTGGAGGGTGGGTTGTAACAGACTGCTTGGATTCACTTCCAGAAATTCCAATCCAGTAGGTCTGGGGTAAGGTCTGACAATCTGCATTTCAAACAAGCTGTTGGTGATGGTGAGACTGCTGCCCGTTTGAGCACCACACTTTAAGAGAGCCACAGGCCTGTCTAAAGGCAACCATATTTCTGATATGTCCTCTTTTATGATTATATCATTAACAGTCACTCACTGAAAAACATTTCTTCTAAAGGTTCATCCTGAGCTCTCTTGTTCCCTCTGCTCATGTTCTCGCGCTGCCATGCCCTGCTCTGAAGAGATACCCACCATCTTGCCAGCATTTGAGCCTGGCCTGTAGAGAAGGATGGCATGCAGCTCCACTTTACCTGCCTCCTGGACCATGCCATAGCCCGGACCAAGGGGTCCTTGAGGGCACGTGCTATGACCTGTACAGTGCCTATGATTCTAAGCTCTCATGAAAACAGACATTCAGACGACTCTTCCTTCTGGGTGTTATGGAAGAGTAGTTTCACATTCTGGCTTGGATGCAAAACACTTCATAGATATAGGATCTGGTGTCATAGATGAAGATTACAGAGGAAATGTTGGTACTGTATTGTTTCATTTTGACAAAGAAAAGTCTGAAATCAAAAAGGTGATCGAATTGCACAGCTCATTTGTGAATGGATTTTTTATCTAGAAATAGATGAAATCCAAATTCTGGATGACAATGAAAGGGGTTCAGGAGGTTTTGGTTCCATTACAAAGAATTAAAATTTATACCATGAATAGAAACTGACAAAACATATTTTTTTCTTAAAAATAAAATTTTTGCCTATGAAAAATAATTCTTCCAATATACCTCAGTTAACATCTGTACTAGCTCCTCACCTTAAAAATTTAAGATACTATAAGCCAAAATTTCCTGGAAATACTGAGGTGGTAATAAAACAGAGTGAGCAGAACTCGTATGGACATATAATTTTATGCCATGTTATTCAGGTCAAAAGCTCAGAGGAAGTCTATCTCAGCACAAGGCTCTATACTGAGAGGTATAGGGAATACAAGGAGAAGCAAGACCTCAACTCTAAAGAAGCTTAACTGTCTAGTCCAGACAACTCCAAGAAAGGGTCAGAGAAGGCTTTCTGGAAGAAGCAGCACCTGTGGTGAACAGGGTTTCAATGGGAGATGCCTTTCCAGAAGGTGCTAGATAGGAAGGCATGGGGCCTATGTTCAGGAAGCAGCCCAGAGTTCACTTCAACTGGAGTGGTGGGAGATAACGCTGGGAAAATGGACCAGAGCCAGAGGGAAGAGAACCTGACTCTAACAAGGAGGAGCAGGGAGATGTACAGAACCATTAAGGCTTCCTGAGGGAGGCTGTGAAGTGGTCAGAATTGTAACAGAAGGTGCTGAAGCAGGATGGTGAGGGATAAGGAGATTAACGCCCTGATAGGGCATGAGCTAGGACAGAATCAAAGGAGAGAGCATGAAGGAGAGTGACACATGAGGTTAAACCTAAGTAGAATCAATAGGATTTAACAACTCACTGGAAATGAAGGCAGGGGAAAGGGAGTGAACAGACAACAGAGGCTTTGAGTCGGGAGAATTAGAAAGGACAGAGGCAGAGAGAAGCTGGCCCAAGGAATATAACAGTGATGGATGGAGTGTCAGACCTGTCAGGTGGGGACATGGAAGAGACATCTGCATAGATGTATGTAAAACCTGTAGGTGGAAGTTGAGTCGGGAAATCATAACAGACATGGGCTAAAATTATTGATTTGGGAAGCCATCTAAGTAGAGGTGAATGAAATCAGTGATAACGATGTCTGAGAAAATACCAAGAGGGGAAAATAGCTGAGTAGAACCTTGTTTATTTTAGAGTCAAAGAAGAGAGGCCAAGAATAGCAAGAACAGAACCAAGATGGGAAAAGTCAGCTGCCAAAGGAAAAGAGAAGTTTTACTGTGAAGTTAAGCACACAAAAAAGCCCAAGGCAGTGGATTTTAACTGGAGGTAGCAGGAAAAGAGAAGTAAAACATCTTGGAAAAAGCCTCATAGATGATTCTGAGACTGGACTGAGAGTGACTTAAACAGTGTTTAAACGAGTGTGAGGAGGTGGAGATGGGAGTATACATATGATTCTTTCATGTTTGACAGTGAAAAGGAGTGGGTGACAAGCTGAAGAAATAGATAAGGAAAACCAATAAGTTTGTAAGCAGCAAGGAAAAGTCCTGTTAAAGAGATGGAAGCAAGCAGAAAGAAAGGAGGTTGGTTTTGTCAAGGAAGAAGGGCTACTTTTTTCTCAAGGAAAGGGTTGTAAGGAAGAGAGGAATTTAGGTGGAAAGGATAGAAGTTAAAAAGAACTCATTTTGGATGGCCTTAATTTTCTCAAAAAAGGAGAGACAAAGTCATCTACTAAGAATCAGGAGGTCAAGAGATTGGATAACTGGGAAGACTGGAAAGAATTTCAAACGACTGCAATCAACTCAATTACAGACAGTATATTTGTGAACATCAATTTGACTACAAACAAGCAAAAACATGTACTTGTCGCAAGCCATTCTTTGTCTGGAACTACAAAGGAACCAACAGCTGCCACCTCTTATTTTCAGCAACATAGAAATGCTCTGCCCAATCAGAAGTGCAGCCGAAAACAGGGTGCTCTAGGCCCATCTCCTGTCAGGGTTCTGTACCACTCCAAGCTGTACTGGGTTACTATATATTTGCAAATGAAAGCAAGAGGAAATACGAAATACCTCCAGGGATTAAAATATCATCCAAGAGAAAATGTGTTTAAAACTCAACCAGGGGCCGGCCCAGTGGTGCAGCGGTTTAGGTCACGCTTTGGCAGCCCGGGATTCTCGGGTTTGGATCCCAGGCGCCAGCCAATGCACTGCTTGTCAGCCATGCCGTGGTGACATCCCATATAAAGTAGAGGAAGATGGGCATGGATGTTAGCCCAGGGCCAGTCTTCCTCAGCAAAAAGAGGAGGATTGGCAACAGATGTTAGCTCAGGGCTGGTCTTCCTCACACACACACACAAAAAATAACTCAACCAAAACTTGAAAAATTGGAGGGAAAATACCGGGGGGAATTGGCATAGAAGACAGAGAGAAGCAATCTGCATTACAAACTAGAATAGGAACAAGCTTCTTGACTTCCAAAAGTAACAAAGGACAATTTTATTAATTTTTTTGCATCCTCATTAAGATTTCACGTGGAACATGTTTATGTAGAGCAGGGGCCTGCTAAAATGGGGGTCACCTATACTGGAAGGCCTCATACATGTAAATGTTCCTTCCATTAAGGGATATCTGATATTTGGGGTTCCTAAATGCCAAGTGTAATTTTTACTACATGGGTTTCCACTGAATGTCTTTAATTCACATTTTTCCTAATTATGTTCTGAGATTTCGGTTTATCTATGAAGTCCTACTCCTGCCTCCACAACCTTAGTTAATCAAGAGTTGACTGTTTAAGGGAGGTTAACAACAGAAGACTACGAGGAATGTCCAACAGCAGCGAGGAACTAGCTTCAGTCCACTAATAAAATTTCTCCACTCATCTATTCTCTGGATAACCTCAGGGATAAAAGAACTGTCTACTTCTTTAACTATCTACTTCTTACCTTTTGCTATGTCCAGGGAAGTATCTGATGTATTTGTTGTCATGCAAGGACAGGTAACGAATAGTATCTGTAAGAAGACAAATAAAGCATTACGATATCCTACTGTTTTTTGAAGGAATTTGCTTTACGTTTTCATCTTGAAAAGACAAGGTCAAAGAATTCATTGTTTTCCATAACTCAAACAAAGTGTGAATAAATAATGGTGAATAATTCCTCTCCACAGCTGAAGAGTAGGCACTACAGATTTCACATAATTCAAAAGCAGAGTTCTTAAGTTGACAGCATATAGAGTAATGTTAAAGTCAATATTACTACAAATTTTTGGCATCTGCATAGTTACAATGCAACTTGTTCTGCAAATATACCCTGGTCACTATCCCCCACAAAAAAACCCCACAATACTTTTTGTGCCCACAGAATGGCAAACCTTAAAGAAAAACATCTGGCTGCTGAGGATCAGGCTGGACTCTAACATAATATGTTTGTCTAGGGTTCTCCAACAGCTTGTGAGCCCAACCCTGACCCCATGTGAATATACACTTTACATTAAAACTAAACAAAATGGGAAGAGAGGTAATGTCCTACTACTTCTTTTCTAATTAAACAATTGTCCATTGGTCCTTTGTGTATCAGAGAAGTGAGTTAAAAACAATAGTAATAAAGTGGCCAAAAGAAGAAATGAGGAAATTTGCGTTAAAAAGATCTCAAGACATTTAAAAATCAAACTCATGAACTCTACCAAGTAACAGCAGCAAGATTTTGACAATATCCAAGAAATGAATAATCATAAAGATATGTGCTTGGGGAAAATAAGACACTCTTAAAAAAACCAAATGATTCTATCCGAAAAAGTAAATAAACAAAATGACGGGATGGGAAGGGAGTGAAGTGCCATAAAGAATAGAACTGGAAAGTACTCTGTCTCTAAAAAGACTAGGAATAAGGAACAACTGTTGAGAAAGAAGTAATAGGAAATGGCGCCAAAATGCAGAAAGGAAAGCAGAGAAAGAACATTCTGGAGGCAAACAGAACACAAGAACAAAGAGGCTGAAAGCAGCAAGTCATCCCAGTGGTTCACAGGGGTACTTTCTAATAAGAGGGCATTTAACCTCGCAGAGGGAAAAGGACACTCTTTGTATGTTCCAAAACTGAACTCTACATGGTTTTCCTTGAAAACATCTTCAAAGTTTTCAAATGACAACTACTAAAGTCTTCCTCGTTGTTCTATTGCTAGGAACTACTCACCTGCCCTATGCAGAAAGACTTCCTCCCCATTACCTGGTTTCCCAGAGATGAGCCGGGCATCACCATCCTCTCCGCCCCACTCGGTAGCTGGCGCGCTGTTCCTGGCAAGGCAGTGGCCTGTACAGTTATCTCCTGTACCGGGTGGTATCATAGACCCTCAAACTGTACAAACTACTACCTCAGCCTGGAATCAGGCAAAAGGAAGCGGAGCATTGGAGGAACTCTTCAGGATGCACTTGAGACAGGAAAGGCAACATTCTCACAGCAGAGGCCTAGCAGCAAAGCTGCAAGTGCCACACATTTGCCTCATCTTGCACCATATTTGAAGAATTCTCATTTAATCACCCAGAAAAACATCCCAACAGAAGAAATATACCAGTCATTTAGATGATCACATAGATAAGTTTCCTCAGGATCCTAATGTTTTATATTGTTGTCCAAAAGCATCAATTGCACTGCTTACTTAGAAAACCACTTCTGAAACAGAGGCATGAAAAGTAGAAATGATAAACTTACTAAAAATCAAGTACAGGCAGAAAAGTCTCATAAAAAAAAAAAAAAGACTTCTGCCCATCTGCTCTGAGATAGGCATAGCCAAAATAGCAGTCTAAGCAATCTTTGTTGAATGACATTAGTAAAAGTGAAACAATCAATAAATCAGTGAGATAAGTTTGAAAAATAAAGAATCCTAAAATGAAAGTAAGTGTTATAGCTTAATTATGAAAACTATCTCAACAGAGAATGACTTATCCCAGGGGAAATGCAGATAAAAACAGAGACCATTCATTAGAGAAAGAAATTCACAAGTTTAATTTCTAAAAATGACTTTACTTTTCAAAGACATTAGCTTTTTTTAAAAGTTAAAGGGATAAAATTCAGATCAAAAATATCCCTGGAATCAAAGATAATTAAGGTCAGTACATTGTCCTTTATGACAGATCATAAAATGTTGGGCATACACCAAAAACTCTTCTAAGGTCCTCTAAACTATCATAGCTCAAGCATTTGTGAAAACTTTTCTCAAACCTATATATTCTGAACGGGAAGGTACTGTTGTTTACCACTTGCTGTGTGTCAAGTATTCTTTCTATTTGTTCTAAAAGTATTCTTTCAAGTTTCAAGAAGTACAAACCATAAACACAATTCCTATTGCCACTCTCTACTCTAAACTGGAGACCTTTCATACTCAGTTTCAAGTCCTTCAAAAGTACTAGTGGCTTGCTTCCAGCATCACTTCAGTCATAACAATGTTAGCATTGCTAACATCATTGGAAAATATTTAAATTCAAGTAACTATAACCAAAGCAGAAGTAGTCATAAAGATTCTGTGAACTATTTAACAAAGGAAACCATGACCATAACTTCCTAAAAAGAAAGCTTGCTTACCGTCTATTTTGTTAGAGCTGTAAACGACTGTGTTTGCTGCATGAGTGTATCTGATGAGGTCCACGCCATATTTCTTACTGTACAGCGTTCTCTTTGGTCTGACGAGAAAATGGACAGAGAAAGAAAACCATCAAAATCCTCCATCACCCAAATCTGGGATCTTCATACATAGAGAAGCACTTGAATGATGTGGCAAGGGTGAAGAGTCTTGGTAAGCTCTAACACTGGAAAGAAACAGAATTTCTTCCAAGAGGGAGGAAACAAAACAAATCAATCAAGTGCAACAGCCTTTCACCTCTAAAAAGCAAATGCCACAGTTAGGAAGTAGAAGTAAATCTGAGGGCTCAATTCAGTCTTTACTACAATGTTCAAAAGTAAGCTTTGAGAAAAAGTACATCTATTGGGGAAGAAAGGCACACAAAACAACACAAGTCATAACTATAACAAAAAGGGATATGGGAATATGTCAAACCAATGAGGCCAGAACTTTTCATAAGCCATTCACTTAGAAAGATGCTTTCTTCAAGAAGAAATGATTTATCAAAATTGAAACCAGGTGCAAAACTGCTTGCCTTTCCTAATATAACCCACTGTTGCAGAAGCTATCCATCCTCCCTATCCTATAGGTCCAAAGCACTTCCTGAGCCTTTTAGAAGGCAAGCCTAATTCTCCCTAGCAAAACTAGTCCTTGGTTATTTTCTTTTAATGTAAAATCACATATTTCCAAGCTAGAGGTTATCAATCCATTTGTTCAAGTTCCTTAAATGTTTTCCTCTATAGAACCTTGAAGATCAAGCTGAAACTGATCTCAGCAAAATCTTTAACCAAAAACTTCATAATGTTCTACATTTAGGTGTGGGAAGATTTCATAAATCCTGTACAAATGTTTACCAAGAGTTTCAATTTATGAAAAAGATGGGAGCCAGGCCCACAGCCTAGTGGTTAAGTTCAGTGCGCTCTGCTTCAGCAGTCCGGGTTCACAGGTTCAGATCCCAGGTGTGGACCTACACCACTGTCAGCCATGCTATGGCAGCAACCCACATACAAAATACAGGAAGACTGGCCAACAGATGTTAGCTCAGGATGAATCTTCCTCAGAGGAAAAAAAAAAAAAGGTCACTCTCTCAATGTAAAATCCTCTTGGAATCTACATGCTAAACAATCAGATGACTCAGGTAGCTTTAGGAAGTCAATCATTTGCACTTTCAATTTTTGTTAATGTCAGTGAGGTCAAGAGTCTCCCTACATAAAACCTATCCAAACAAGACTTCTCACTCCAAATGCACTGAATTTTCCACATTCTTACCTTTACTGAAAGATCAGCTAAAATGATCAGCTCAAAGGCTAACTTGTTGAGTCCACCATCCTGGGTTCTGCCATGAGGTTACTACATGGTAACCAGCGAGTGAGTGAGTGAGTGTGAGAGCATGCATGTGTGCTCACTCTCAAAAGACAACTGACCTTGCATCTACCAGTGGAAAGAGAAGCTTACTTATCCTAGTATTTCAGTCTACAATAGCGAAGACAGAGCCAGAAAAGACAAGGTTAAAGGGTGTGGTGTAAGGAAAATTTTTAGTTCCATTTATATATGACCTATTTATCTCAAATTTATCAATATCACTAACCTGAGATTTGTTCTTTTTTTTTTTTTTTGTGAGGATGACCAGCCCTGAGCTAACATCCGTCACCAATCCTCCTCTTTTTGCTGAGGAAGACTGGCTCTGCCCTGAGCTAACATCTGAGCCCGTCTTCCTCTACTTTATATGGGACGATGCCACGGCGTGGCCGCCAAGCAGTGCATCAGCGGGTACCCGGGATCCGAACCTGCGAACCCTGGGCTGCCAAGCGCGGACTAGACCGCTGCGCCACCGGGCGGCCCCTTGAGATTTGTTCTTAATAACAGAAATCTTTTACCTCATATCATTTCTTAGTTTGAAAGAAAGAAAGATCCTAATAATGTATTGCATCCATTTCAGAGGATCTTTACAAAGCTCATGCACAATATTTTTTCACAAATATTTTGGTAAGCTTTTTTCCACAAACCACGATTCTGGTGATCAGGTATGAATAAATAATATTAAAGCCTCCTCTTTGAATAATTCACATCACCTACCACACATAATATTCTTTCAAGTTGAAAAATCACTCAATGGACGAACTCCATTATAAAGAAAGTTTAAATGAACAGTTAATGGGAAAATATTAAGCATAAAGAATCTTGTTTTAGTCATTTTCAAACTCCCAAATTCTAACATTAGTATCATCTAATAAAGACACTATGACTTTCAGGGAACATTACTTTTCTTCCAATGTTGATTTTATCCACACTAGTGGCAAATTTTTGTTTCACGTTACCATTTAGAATCATGCACTCCTACAGGCTAAGGAAGTCACCTAATATCCAGAGGAGTGATCTGATCAATGTCACACTCCTGGTCACAAGGCCAAACTAGAACCCAGGTCTCCTAATTACCAGGCCACTCTTGCCACAGATCACAATGAAAACACATCACAATTAATTGATAAGGGAAAATTTTAAAGAGCATGTCCTATACTATTGTATCAATATTAAATTTCCTAATTTGGATAACTTTGCTCCAGTTATGTAAGAGAATGTCCGTGTGCCTAGGAAATCCACGTGGTAGTGTTTAGGGATAAAAGGGCTTGATACCTTCAACTTACTCTCCAGTGATTCAGAAAAATATGCATACATATAAATATTTACACAGAGAATGATAAAGCAAAGGGAGCAAAATGTAACCAATTACTGGACCATATGAGAGTTCTTTGAAACACTGTAACTTTTCTGTAAGTTTGTAATTATGTAAAAAACACTACATGAGTGAATAAACTGCATTTTTTCATAAAATTAACATTTTACTTTTAACAAGACTGGACTTCAAGTCACTGTCATCCCTCCCAACAAGTCAAAATTATGCCACATTTGGAGACAAACTGTGAAGGAATGCTATCACAACCTTCATTTCCTTTGAATGATATGCATCTCCACCCTCAGGTTCCAGGGAGAGGTTCTAATCTGTGCATAAGCACTAAATATTTCCAGCAAGCCAGCTTCGAATTATTTCTAGCTCCAGGACCCCACAACTCCAACCCCATCTCAGCTTTACACGTTACTCTCTCTTCCAAGCTGGTTCAAGTGGCCAGACCTGGACAGAAATCCATTTACTAAATGAATAACATTGATTCAAATAACTCAGCATCCGTCCAGCTAACATCTCTTTCCCCAGGACCACCACCATAGGTTGGCCACTCTTCCACATATACTGCAGGCAGATACAGAACCAGTTACATAACACTTCTTCACAGCCCAAGTGGGAAAAAATTGTGGAAAGTATTATAGCTCAGACCAAAACAGCATTACTTTAAATAACTAAATTCACAAATGAAAAGGCAAGTTCCAAAAGAAAGTTTATAGAAGATATCTGTTTAAAAAAAGGGGGGGAAAGGACCAGATGGAGAAGATAAAAACCCAAGGATTCAAAAAATAAGATCTGGAACTAAGTAACAAAATGAAGTCTGACAAAACCAGTAGTCACCAAATTAAACCAAACATCTGCAAGCTCGCTTGGGGAAGATGGCTGAGGGGAAATCAAATTTAGCCTAAACCAGTTTCTGCTCCAAAGGAGCTCACAATTTAGCAAGGACTTGGAGAAAGCAAGTCTACCAGGGTGAGGTGAAGCTGACAAGGTCTCCAGGGAAAAAGGCAAATGCTGTGCTTATAAGATTTTGCAGAGATGCGGGTGTAGTGGGTCTGCAGAGGACCTGGTGCAACATAGAAATTTCATGATCAGACACGGAATTTTGATAATTCCGAGTGGGCCACAAAGTATAATTTTTTTAAAAAAGTATAAGAAAAAACACGAAATTGTTATACGATGCTTTCTTTGTTCTAATGGGAGGTTCACATTCAGATCGGAATGGGGCGGCCAAATTCGTTTGCGTCTGGCAGACAGTAAAAGTTCCAGATGTTGTGAAAAAGTTAACTACAAACGCGGGCATCGGGTCTGAGAGAGTCAGAGAATGATTTGGAACAGAAAGGAAAAGACTAGGGGCCCAAAGAAGCACAACAAATAGATCTTGACAGCTAAGAAGAGCAACTCGCGCGGCCTTCTGGCGGAAAGGCCGCGGGAAGCGGAGGGGCAGGGCCGGGCCGAATGCCAGGCGGAATCGAGGTCACGGAGGAGAGGGCAGCGGGAGCGAGCTGACGCCGCTGAACCAGGCGGGAGAGCAGCCCGACGCTCCGTGCGGGGCCCGCGCCGACGGGTACCTCTGACAGAGCGGGAGAGCTACCAGTCGGGCCGGGGTGGGCGGACCCGGCGTTTAAAGGTCAAGGTCAAGGTGGGGTTTGGCAGGAGATGCAAAAGCGTTCTCTGAGGTGACCGAAGACACACAAAATAACATTACTATTACTATCGTTATTTGAAGAAGAAAAGGTCTCCTGGACGGCTTTGGAATGGAAGCGGCCCTGGCTGGAGCGAGTGCAAAAGAGGCCGGGGCCGGAGTCGGGGCGGAGGGCGGGCCGCGGCGAGCGCTGGGCCCCGAGAGGGAGGGGGACACAGACCCGGGCCCGGGCCGCTGCCGCACTCACTTGCCCTCCTGGCAGTCATAGAGCACGATGGAGTCGTCGTCGCTGCTCGAGATGACCGTCTCGCCGTTGGGGCTGAAGTCGAAGCAGTTAATCTTGTCCGAATTCTCGCGGAACACCTTGGCGACGCGAAAGCTCCGCAGCACGCTGTCGGTCAGCTTCATGGCGGCGGCGGCTGGAGGCGGCGGCAGCACAAGGCCGGGGCGGAGCCCGGCGGCGAGCGGGCGGGCTGCCGAGGGGCCGACCCGGGCGGGGCGGGCGCCGCGCCGGCGGCAAGCAGGAGGGGAGCCGACAGTCGGGTCACCCCCTCCTCTCCCCACTCCTGCTCGTGCAACGCTCTTCTGCCCGGACTACGGGGCCTCGCCGACGGTTCCTCCTCACAATCGCCTCAGGGCCAACCGGCGCGGCGCCGGCTCATTGTGTCCGCCATCTTGGGTCGACAGGCAGAAGCCGAGGGCGAGGAGCCTCACCGCGGCGGACGCCGGGAAAGGGGGTGGGGCGGAAACGGAGGCGCGAGGCAGGGAGGCGTGTCGGTGACGTCAGCGCGGCCGGCGAGAAGTGGAGTGGCTGGGTGGTGCGGAGCGGCGATTCCCCGACGCGCTGCGGTGCGGGAGGGGGTGGGGATGCCCATCCCCTTTCCAGTTGGGCCGGAGGGCAGCTGGTTTCCCGGAGCCGTGGGCCTGGGTGCGGGATCGCAGCCCCCTGAGAGACTCGGGCGCCCCCTGGAGGCTCCCAGACCGCAAGCCACACGGGAACAGGTACCGCGGGGGTCGCCTGCACCGCTGGAGGCTTCTTCTGGCGGAGGAGTCCGTCAACCGATCACTGGCGAGCTTTGAACGCTTGTCGACCGCAGCGCCAGCATAGAGTTTCAATTTCTGTGTTTTTTTTTTTATTAAGGTGTAATATATGGTAGACTGCCCAAATTTTAAGTGGATGAATTTTTTTTCATCTGGATATGCTACGTCCTTGTGACCACCACCCAGAACTTTTCTTTAAGCCTTCTTGAAAAACGTCTTAATTGGTATATAGCATAAAGTGCATAAAGTGAACTAATTTTAAGTGTACAGCTCCACACAGTTTTATGAATACTTAAAGTATTGAAATGTATTTACAGCTCCAAAACTCGTAGCATCAATTACAAAGAAATTTTTAAAAGGGAAAATTATCTCCTTATTCAACAAAATACAGTTTTAAATTCTCCTGATTTCCTCCTCTTTATTCATGTATCTACATAAACTTTATAGATGCAACCATTTTTTTTCCTGCTTTAGTATTGTATCTTACACATTTTTCCATGTTACTATACAGAATTGTTGTTGGTGTCTATTGGCCCTGAGCTAACATCTGTGCCAATCTTCCTCTACATCTGTGCCAATCTTCCTCAATTTTGTATATGGGATGCAGCCACAATATGGCTTGATGAGCGGTGCATAGGGCCGTGCCTGGGATCTGAACCAGCGAACCCCAGGCTGCCTAAGCAGAGGGTGTGAAATTAACCACTACGCCACTGGGCTGGGCCCATGCTGTTGGTGTTCTTAATCGAGGTATAATTTATGTACAGTAAAAATCAGCCTTTTTAATGGATAGTTTCATTAATTTTGACACCCATATACAGTCATGCAAGCACCAACCACCACATTCAAGATATAGAACAGTTGCATTACCCTCTTATAGTCAGTGGGATCCTTTCAAAGTTTCATATAAGGGATTCTTTGTGTGTGGTCAGGAATTTGTCTCTTTTTTTTTATTGATGTCTTCATAGCTTATAACACTGTGAAGTTTTAGTTGTACATTATTGTTTGTCAATCACCATATAAATGCTTCCCTTCACCCATTATGCCCAAGCCCCCTCCTCCTTGCCGCTGTAACCATCAAACAGTTCTCTCTGACCATGTGTTAGTTTATATTCCACATATGAGTGAAATCGTGCAGTGTGTATCTTTCTCTCTCTGGCTTATTTCACTTAACATAATACTCTCAAGGCCCATCCACATTGTTGTGAATGGGAGAATTTTGTCTTTTTTTATGGCTGAGTAGTATTCCGTTGTATATATATATACCACGTCTTCTTTATCCACTCTTCTGTCATGGGACATGGGTTGCTTCCACTTCTTGGTTATCCTGAGTAATGCTGCAATAAACATAGGGGTGCATAAGCCTCTTTGGATTGTTGATTTCAGGTTCATTGGATAGATACTCGATAGTGGGATAGCTGGATCATAAGGTATTTCTATTTTTAGTTTTTTGAGGAATCTCCATACAGTTTTCCATAGAGGTTGCGCCAGTTTGCATTCCCACCAGCAGTGGATTAGGGATCCCATTTCTCCACAACCTCTCCAACATTTGTTGTTTTTTGTCTTGGTGATTATGGCCAATCTAATGGGTATAAGATGATATCTTAGTATAGTTTTGATTTGCATTTCCCTGATGATTAGTAATGTTGAACATTTTTTCATGTGCCTGTTGGCCTTCTGTATATCTTCCTTGGAAAAATGTCTGTTCATATCCTCTGCCCATTTTTTGATTGGGTTGCTTGTTTTTTTGTTGTTCCATTGTGTGAGTTCTTTATGTATTATGGAGGTTAACTCCTTGTCAGACATATGATTTGCAAATATTTTCTCCCAGCTAGTGGGTTGTCTATTCATTTTGATCCTGGATTCATTTGCCTTGTAGAAGCTCTTTAGTCTGATGAAGTCCCACTTGTTTATTTTTTCTTTTGTTTCCCTTGTCCGAGTAGACACGGAATCCGAAAAGATCCATTTATGAACAGTGTCAAATAGTGTACTGCCTATATTCTCTTCCAGGAGTTTTCTAGTTTCAGGTCTCAATTTCAGGTCTTTGATCCATTTTGAATTAATTTTTGTGTGTGGTGATAGAAAATGGTCTATTTTCATTCTTTTGCATGTGACTGTCCAATTTTCCCAGCACCATTTATTGAAGAGACTTTCCTTTCCCCATTGTATGTACTTAGCTCCTTTGTCAAGGATTAGCTGTCCATAGATGTGTGGTTTTATTTCTTGGCTTTCAATTCTATTCCATAGATCTGTGTGTCTATTTTTGTGCCGGTACCAATGTGTTTTGATTACTATGGCTTTGTAGTATATTTTGAAGTCAGGGATTGTGATGCCTCTGACTTTTTTCAGGATTGCTTTTGCTACTTGGGGTCTTTTGTTGCCCCATATGAATTTTAATATTCTTTGTTCTATTTCCATGAAGAATGTCATTGGGATTCTGATTTGAATTGCATTGAATCTATAGATTGCTTTAGGTAGTATGGACATTTAAACTATGTTTATTCTTCCAATCCATGTGCATGGGATATTTTTCCATTTCTTTATGTCTTCATCAATTTCTTTCAATAGTGTCTTATAGTTTTCATTAGGTCTTTCATATAGGTCTTTCACCTCCTTGATTAATTTACTCCCAGATATTTTATATTTTATGTTGCACTTGTAAATGGGATTGTCTTTTTGAGTTCTCTTTCTGTTAGTTCATTCTTGGCATATACAAATGCAACTGATTTTTGTAAGTTGATTTTATACCCTGCCACTTTGCTGTAGTTTTTTATTATTTCTAATAGTTTTCCAATGGATTCTTTAGGGTTTTCTACATATAAGATCATGTCATCTGCAAATAGTGAGAGTTTCACTTCTTCATTGCCTATTTGGAGTCCTTTTATTCCTTTTTCTTGCCTAATTGCTCTGGCCAAAACCTCCAGTACTATGTTGAATAAGAGTGGTGAGAGTGGGCACCCTTGTCTTGTTCCTATTCTCAGAGGAATGGCTTTCAATTTTTTCCCCGTTGAGTATGATGTTGGCTGTGGGTTTGTCATATATGGCCTTTATTATGTTGAGGTACTTTCCTTCTATACCCATTTTGTTGAGAGTTTTTATCGTAAATGAATGTTGGATTTTGTCAAATGCCTTCTCTGCATCAATTGAGATGATCATGTGGTTTTTATTCTTCGTTTTGTTAATGTAGTGTATCACAATGATTGATTTGCAGATGTTGAACCATCCCTGTGTCCCAGGTATAAATCCCACTTGGTCATGATGTATGATCTTTTTGATGTATTGCTGTATTGGGTTTGCCAATATTTTGTTGAGGATTTTTGTATCTCTGTTCACTAGTGATATTGGCCTGTAGTTTTCCTTTTTTGTATTGTCCTTTTCTGGCTTTGGTATCAGGATGATGTTGGCCTTGTAGAATGTGTTAGGAAGTGTTCCATCTTCCTCTATTTTTTGGAAGAGTTTGAGAAGGATAGGTATTAAGTCTTCTTTGAATGTTTGGTAAAATTCTCCAGAGAAGCCATCTGGTCCTGGGCTTTTATTTTTGGGGAAGTTTTTGATTACTGTTTCAATCTCTTTACTTGTGATTGGTCTATTCAGGTTCTCTATTTCTTCTTGATTCAGTTTTGATAGGTTGCATAAGTCTAGGAATTTATCCATTTTTTCTAGGTTGTCCAACTTGTTGGCATATAGTTTTTCATAGTATTTGCTTGTAATCCTTTGCATTTCTGTGGTATCCATTGTAATTTCTCTTCCTTCATTTCTAATTTTATTTATTTGAGCCTTCTCTCTCTCTTTTTTTTTTTTTTTTGTCAGTCTAGCTAAGGGTTTGTCAATTTTGTTTATCTTCTCAGAGAACCAACTCTTTGTTTCATTGATCCTTTCTACTGCTTTTTTCATTTCAATTTCATTTATTTCTGCTCTAATTTTTATTATTTCCCTCCTTCTGCTGACTTTGGGCTTTGTTTGTTGTTGTTTTTCTAGTTCTGTTAGATATAGTTTAAGTTTGCTTATTTGGGATTTTTCTTGTTTGTTGAGGTGGGCCTGTATTGCTATGAGTTTCCCTCTCAGGACTGCTTTTGCTGCATCCCATATGAATTGGTATGGTGTATTTTCATTTTTGTTTGTCCCCAGATATTTTTAAATTTCTCCTTTAATCTCATCGATGATCCATTGGTTGTTCAGTAGCTTGTTGTTTAGTCTCCACATCTTTGTCACTTTCCCGGTTTTTTCCTTGTAGTTGATATCTAGTTTCATAGTCTTAAAGTCAGAAAAGATGCTTGTTATGATTTCAATCTTCTTAAATTTATAGATGCTTGCCTTGTTTCCCAACATATCGTCTATCCTTGAGAATGTTCCATGTGCACTTGAGAAGAATGTGTAATCTGCTATTTTTGTGTGGAGTGCTCTGTATGTATCTATTAAGTCCATCTCATCTAGTTTTTCATTGAAGTCTGCTATTTCCTTATTGACTTTTTGTCTGGATGATCTATCCATTGATGTGAGGTGGGTGTTAAGGTCCCCTACTATTATTGTGTTGTTGTTAATATCTCCCTTTAGGTTTGTTAATAGTTGCTTTGTACTTTGGTGCTCCTGTGTTGGGTGCATATATATTTATAAGTCTTATGTCTTCTTGGTGGAGTTTCCCTTTTAACATTATATATTGCCCCTCTTTGTCGCTCATTAACCTTTTTATCTTGAAGTCTACTTTGTCTGATATAAGTATGGCCGCACCTGCTTTTTTTGTTTGCCATTAGCTTGGAGTATTGTTTTCCATCCTTTTACTCTGAGCCTGTATGTCTTTAGAGCTGAGATGTGTTTCCTGGAGGCAGCATATTGTTGGATCTTGTTTTTTAATCCATCCTGCTACTCTGTGTCTTCTGATTGGAGAATTCAATCCATTTACATTTATCACATGTGTCTCTGCTGTGAATATTAGTTTAGTGGTTACCATGAGGTTTATATAAAAATTTCCATAGATGAGATAGTCCATTTTCTTTTTTTGTTTGGTTTTTTTTTTTTTTTTTTTTTGTGAGGAAGACCAACCCTGAGCTAACATCTGTTGCTAACCCTCCTCTTTTTGCTGAGAAAGACTGCTAACATCCGTGCCCATCTTCCTCTACTTTATATGGGACACCGCCACAGCATGGCTGACAAGCAGTGCGTGGGCAGGCACCCAGGATCCGAACCGGTGAACGCCGGGCTGCCAAGCGCGAACTAAACCACTGCGCCACCTGGCCGGCCCTGAGATAGTCCATTTTCTGGTGTCCTCTTATTTCCTTTGTCTAAGTCGAGTACATCTTGTATAAGGGATTCTTAGCCTTAAAAGGAAGGAAAGTTGATCCCTAACAAAGGAAAGGGATATATGATCACAAAATGGGTAACAAGCTCCATGGCTTTAACTTTCCATGCAGCCTATGAGACTTCTTAGATCTCTAACTTGTGTGCAGGTCCTCAAAAGGTTAATTTCCTGAGGCCTCCCCCAGTGGAGACAGAGGCCTATTTATTTTGCTTCACTAAAATGCAGTGGCTAAAGAGGAAGCAAAACAAAGAGGAAAGACTGTAAAATATTTCAATCACTGATATTAGGAAGATGTGCTATCCAGAGATCCAGACATAACCTCGACAACGGTAAAAACAAAACAAACCCTGGGACAGTTGGGGGTCTTTCTGGAAAGAACTGGGGGTTGTGTCCCATCCCCTGGGTAAAAGAAGAGCCAGGATCCCTACACATAAAGAGAAGTTGTTCTCTAAGAAGAGAAGGCAAGATCCTGGTGAAGTCTGGGCTTCAATTGCCTCCTGATAAAGAGCAGAGCTTCTGGCTACAGTTTGTTCTGGGATCTGGAAAAAAGCCTGTTTGAGTGAAATGCGAATAGATGGCAACTTTCCAAACTCCAAAGCAATGAAAGAAAAGCCCTCCGTGCCCCAGAGCACTCACTTCCCTGCAATTCCTGCTGCTTCATTTCGCAGGCTAGAAAGGCTGATGTAGAGTCTGCCTTGAATGGTTAGATAGCAACATGGACAGATCGGTGCCATGTCCTGAAACTGTTGGGAAGTGAATACACTCAGTGAGATATCATTTTTTGGTCTTTCTTAACCTACAAAAATAACCACAGAAACAGCCGTAATCTACTCAATGTTGTCAGCCAAAAGAAGTCTTTGCAGGGTATCTTTCAAGTTTTGTACTTCCTGTAACTTTCCTAGATTTTACTGTTAAAAATGACTGAAGCTTCCTCCTAAGACTTGACTTCCTGAATTATTTTTGGAATGGAAAGTCATTTTTTCATATTTTAAGAGCGTCCTGAAATGGCTCAGCCTGTTTCACATTCTCACTGTTTCACATTTCTAGCCTGGCTCCCTGCCCTGTTATAGTGGGGCTCGCCTGACTTCTGGTCCAACAGTGCCTTAAAGGCTGGACTTCAAAAAACCCAGAAAGACTGGCTCCTGTGGGAGGTGAACGGAGGGGTAAGCTGTAGTCAGAAGTGAATCAGTTTGCCTGAAAGAGCATCAGACTTAATTTTTTATTTTTCCTTTAAGTCATGATTTCATTTATTTACTTAGTTTTCACACAAGTAAATACACATCTATTGCAGAAAAACTAAAAAATACAAATAAGTAATTTAAAAAACCAAACATAGCATCCAGAAGTAGCTACTGTTACATTTGTTTTTATTAAGGTAACATATACATAACATACATTTTACCATTTTGATATAGAACTTTTCAGATTTTTTCCCCTGAAATATATTTTTAATGGGTTCATAATATTATTTATAACCTACCCTTTTCATATAATACTATGAACGTCTTCCAGGTCAATAAATACAGCACTACACAATCATTTTGAATATCTACATACTATTCCACCATGTGTTTGTAAATTAATTTTGCTTCCCATTTTATCTACAGCCCAGCCAGGGTCTGGCTCAATATATATTGTTAATTGAATAAATGAATTTAGCCAAAGGATTCCAGATATTTGATTGGCCTATTTATTTTTTCCCTTCTTTCTTCTTTTTTTTTTTGAGGAAGATTGGCCCTGTACTAACATCTGTTGCCATTCTTCTCTTTTTTCCTTTTTCTCCCCAAGGCCCCAGTACATAGTTGTGTTATCATAGTTATAGAGTTGTAGCTCTTCTACATGGGATGCTGCCTCATCATGGCTTGAGGGGCGGTGAGTATGTCCGTGCCCAGGATCTGAACTGGCGAACCCCGGGCCACCGAAGTGAACGCGTGAACCTAACCGCTACGCCACTAGGCCGGCCCCTCTCTCTCTTTTCTTAAAGACAATTTTTTTTAGAGCAGTTGTAGGTTCACAGCAAAATTAAGAGGAAAGTACAGAGATTTCCCATATAACACTGTCCCCAAATGCATAGTCTCCTCCATTATCAACATCCCCCACCAGAGTGGATGGATGGACCTGCACTGACTCATCATAATCACCCCAAGTCCATCGTTTGCATTAGGGTTCACTCTTGGTTTGGACAAATGTATAATGGCATGTATCCATCATTATAGTATCATAAAGAGTATTTTCACAGCCCTAAAATTTCTCTGTGCTCTGCCTACTTATCCTTCCCTAGCTCCCAACTCCTGTTAATCACTGATCTTTTTACTGTCTCCATAGTTTTGCCTTTTCCAGAATGTCATATGGTTGGAATCATAAAAACTGTACTCATTTGACACTTCAGAATCAATTACTAGCTGGTGATGTTATATGTGGAGAAAGTGAAGGATGTGTAGCCATAATAACAATTATCATACACATAACATAAAAATTATATACACATTTTTACTTATACACATCATCTCACTTAATCCTCACGACGACTCTATGAGAGGTGCAATTATTATCTCTATTTCACAGATGTGCAAATGGAGGCTCAGAGAGGTATTTCAGTAGAAGTGGCAGAACCTAGACTTATCTGTAGATAACTTAGGTATATATGTGAAGCTAGACAATAAATATGCATAAATAGAGAATAGTGGGTGGGAACTGATGGGTAAGTAGACATATCTGAACATATGTGGAGAATGATGTGTGGACCAGCAAATAGATGAGGATGTGCAAACCTTTCCCCCATAACCATGACCTCTTGTCTGTAATTTAGGACTTAGGATGTGGCTGTGTTTGAACTTGAGCTCAGAACACTGAGTTATGTCTCAGTAAACTTATTTCACTGTTCAGCAGTAAATCAAAACTCCATTGCATCCTCTTATCATTCACCTATTTACCTGGATTCCAGGAAAACCAGTCTCAACCCTAAGAATTAATTCTAGCACTTGGCATCAGTAGCTGCTAATGATATGTAAATAACTTTGTATTTTATATAACTGTTCCCATGTGTCATCTTCAAAATACAACTGCTCTTGCTAAGATCAACAAAGGTCTTCTAGTTGCCCAATCCAGTGGTCACTTTTCAGTGCTTATTTTCCTGGCCCTATCTGTGACATTAACAGCGTTGACCACTCTCTCCCTAAATTTCTTCTCCATGGCTCCCATGACATCATTCCATTCTGACTTTCTTCTCACCTGTCTGGACACACTCCTTCTTGTCTCTTCCTAACTGTTCTTTGGTCACTCTGTGGCAGACACTAATGGTTACCTACCCAACAGTTTTCTCCTCTCGCTCCTTTCTGATGGAATTCTGATTTTGTTCAGGTATCCTTCCTCCTCTGAGTGGCAATGCATTTGCCAAGGGTTGAGCCCAGTGCTCTGAGATAAATGCTGATTAGTCTAAACCACTGGTTCTCATAGTGTGGTCCTAGGACCAGCAGCATCAGCTTCACCTGGGAATTCATCAGAAATTCATTCTCAGACCTCACACCAGACCTACTGAACCCAAAGTTCTAAGGGTGGAGCCCATCAATCTGTATTTTATTTTATTTATTTTTTAACATTAGCTTTTTTTAAAAACTTTTTTCTTATTCTTTTTTGTGTTGTTGAGGAAGATTCACCCTGAGCTAACATCCATGCCAACGTTCCTCTATTTTGTATGTGGATTGCCGCCACAGTATGGCTGCCACAGCATGGCACCACTGACAAGTGGTGCAGGTCCATGCCCGGGAACCAAACCCAGGCTGCTGAAGTGGAGCGCACTGAACTTAACCACTAGGCCATGGGGCCAGCCCCAGCAATCTGTATTTTAACAAGCCCTCCACGTGATCCTGATGCATGTTCAAATTTGAGAACCACTGGTCCAAGCCAATCATGATGAGTAGTCTTATTCCCCTTCCCAGTGGTGGGATTAGGCATGCATATATCATGAAATTGCTAATGAGAAATGAGAGGAAGTCTGTTGGGGAGGGGGTCTTGGAAAAGTTTTTTTGCTTCTAAAAGAGATACAAAGAAGAGTTGATCCCTCTTCCTCTGAGGAACACTGTTGTGCTAGACATGATGCCTGGGACTGCTGTAGCCAGGTTTCACCATGAGGAAAACATCTCAAAGGCAAGCCAGCAGGTTGAGAATGGCAGAGCAGAAAGATGGAAAGGGTCTGTTCTGGGTTGAATTGTGTCCCCCCAAAAGATATATTGAAATCCTCACCCCCAGTACCCAAGAATGTGACCTTATTTGGAAATAGTTGTTGCAGATGTAGTTAGTTAAGATAAGGTCATACTGGAGTAGGGTGGGCCCTAAATCCAGTATGACTGGTGTCCTTATAAGAGGAGAGAGGCACACAGAAAGAACACAGCCATGTGATGACGGAGGCAGAGATTGGAGTCTCTCCCACAGGTTTCAGAGGGAGCATGACCCTGCTGACAACTTGATTTTGGAGTACTAGCTTCCAGAGCCATAAACAATAAAATTCTATTGTTTTAAGCCACCCAGTTTGTGTGACTTTGTTATGGCAGCCCTAGGAAACTAATGCAAGGTCTTTGTGATCTATACAGCAACGCTACCGCCATCCTATCTTGAGATCACTGGTTATGTGAAATAACAATTATTCCTTATTGTTTAAGTTAGTTGGATAGGGTTTTTTTTTCTTTTCCAGCTTTATTGAGATATATTTGACATACTGTAATTGATGTTGTATAAGTTTAAGGTACACAACATGATTTGATACACTTACATAGTGTGAAGCGATTACATAATAGGATTAGGATTGGTCCATTTATCAAATTTTTACATTTCATGCTACACAATTTAAAGTGGAACCTATCCTAAGCAATACATCTTCTTTCCAAACTGAGGGCTCCCTACAAATTCCAATTCTTTGAGATAAACTTCTGAGTTAGAGTGCCCAGTGGGGCTTCCCTAGAGCTTGGTTAAGTTTGTTTGGGAGGAAAAATTTTCCCTTCTTCCCTCCAGATTAACAGGAGAAAAATTTAATTACGTACTTGCTGGAGCCCCACAAAAACAAACTTAAAGGCAGTCAGGAAATTGAGGCTTATAGAGCTAAGGACAACAGGGTAGGGGTCTGGGGCTTCAAAGGGGAGGAAGACATTCTACAAGATGAGAAGAGCAAATGTTTGGTAAACAAATGTTTGCCATGCCATGCGGATAAGTCTTTCTGATATAAAAGGTTATCGCTGGAAATAGCTCTCTTCCTGGTACACACCCCCATCTAAATTCTTTTAGGCAGTTAAGGGAGAGGTAGAGAGCTTTTCCTGAGTTCGCTGGGTCTTAATTGCCTTCAACTTAAAACAATCCACATGCCAAAGTAGCACATTTTGGGGTGTGTATTCTGCTTCCCCTCAACTTCTTACACAAGCCCTCACAATAACTAGAGTCAGGTGACTGTCTTCTTTGGGAAGACTGTGCACACGCCTGCATGCGTGTGTGTGCACATGAGCTTAATCCCCAAAGACGAAAAGCAGAATGTTGGAACACAATTGCAACTCATGGTAATTTTATATAGCATGTTTCAATTGTCACACACAGTTCACACCTAACCACTTACCTGACAAATTGCTTGATTTGCTAAATGGATGCTTCATTTCACTTACCACCAAGAGGAAATACACATTCTATAATGGCCATGAGTGGAGGTAATATTTTATATCAAATGGAAATTACAAACCTCTTCTGTGGAGTTAAAAGCAACCTCAACAATGGTTTTATTCATTAAAACATATTTTCTATTGGTTTCTTTTCCCTTCTGATGATCAAATTGATATATGCTTAAAAGCATTTTAAAAGATTAGAACATTTGATTTTTTTTTTGCAAGGACCCCGTGGCTGATTTCATATAATTCATCCAGTTTGTACCACTCCTAAATTACATGCTGTGCTGTTTCCCCAAGGGATCAGCCTGTGGGAGATCCAAAGTGTGGCCTTCAGCTACTAAGTGAGCAAAGCCTAGGGTTTCTAGGCCTCTTGCTTAAAAAGCCCTCCTGGGCCAAGTGGCCAGGACATGCCTGTCATAGTAGGGGGCTCAGGCTTTCATATTACAGCCTCAGTACTGCCCAGGAATCACAATGCCACCTCCAGTGTGTAGCACTGGCACTCCTAACATGCGGCCACTTACTGGTATTCCTCAGAGAGGTCCTGAGACTCCAGGACCAGGGGGCCTAAGTGAAAGGAGGGCATTTTCCCCTGGTAGCAGGACTGACTACATAATTTGCAGGGCTCAGTACAAAATAAAAACATGGGCCCCTCCTCAAAACGTTGTTAAGAATTGCTAGACAGCAACAACAGAATATTCAACCAAGTTTGAGACCTTTGTGACCTTGGTTCACTGTGTAACTGCACAGGTCACAGACCCATGAAGCTGGCCCAGTCCAGGAACAGTACAGCCACAACTTTGAGCCTTTCCACATGCACTTTAAACACATTGCTTATTTAATGCTCTTAACCCCATTTTAATGAAGACTCTGAGGTTCTGAAAGGCTAAGTAACTTTCCCAAGGTCACACAGCCAGTAAGCACTCGAGTCTGGATTCATACTCTGCTTTGGGACTGGAAAGCTCCAGCTCTGTTTCCAGGGCAGAGGGCAGGTAATCAGTCTTTCAAATTTAACAAAGACCATTGTTGGTAAACAATGCCTTCTTGTTCTGAAAGGAAGGGACGGGATCTTCCCAGATAAGCCTAGACTGCCCAGAGCCAGGAAGCACTGCCTAGAGCCCCAGGCCTGTGTCTAAAACTACAGAACTGTTTCAAAACACTTAGAAGCCCTTTCCAGCGATCCAACCTACAACTGCTTTAGCAGCCCCTCGTCCCTAGTCACAGATGAGCTGCTTCCTGGTGAGTTGTTTGTATTCTCCCCCACCCCTCCTTCCAAGAAAAATAGCTTTAAGGTGTTTTACAGCCTTTACTTAAGATAGCTCCACTCTACCCTGCCTCCAGACTGCCTGAGCCTCTCCCTCCCACTGAGCAAGCCTTCACAACACTGTCCTCACACTAGAACTCTGGGTCTCCCACCCCACCCTGCCTTGGGCCTGCCCTGGAGCAGTGTCCAGCACTGCAGAGACAAAGGGGGGCGGTGGGCGGAGTAAGGCGGTGGGGGGGGGGGCTCCTGAAAGCTCACTGCAGAGCTGACCCTGGAAGCCCCCTAAGGGAGCTCTTCCACCCCTTGGTGCAAACTCTGTGAGGCATTAGAGGCTGAATGCTAAGGAAGAGGGGCTGAGCCCCAAGGTCCATGGTGACATGGACAAGTGGAGGGAGGCCACAGAGACCAGGAGTGCTTGCCTGAGAAGGCAGCTGCCTCCAGTTTGGAGCTGGTCACTGACACCCTCTGATCTACCTCAGGTTTTGCATAAATTAAAAAAAATAACTGCTTGGGGCCGGCCTGGTGGCGCAGCAGTTTAGCTCGCGCTTGGTAGCCCGAGGTTCGCTGGTTCGGATCCCGGGCGCCCGCTCACGCACTGCTTGTCAGCCATCCTGTGGCAGCATCCCATATAAAGTAGAGGAAGATGGGCACGGATGTTAGCCCAGGGCCAGTCTTCCTCAGCAAAAGGAGGAGGATTGGCAACGGGTGTTAGCTCAGGGCTGGTCTTCCTCACAAAAATAATAATAATAATAATTGCTTTGTTTTCATGGTGGATTTTAAGGTGGCAGAACTTTTTACAGGTTCTTTTATGGGTGCACTATAATATTCACAGTACTTTTCAGCTTGAAGTAACCAACCTGAGTTCACCTTATTGGAGAAAAGACTGAGCACATTCATATTCACTATTTTCATTTTTGGTTCTAAATCAATCTTACATTTCCTGCTGGTCCTAAATTGTTGCTACCATTTATCTCTGTCCAGTCATAATTAAAATGCAATAAAGAGGGGGACCCCAGAAGCCACATGAACTGATGGAATAAAAATCTGCCCTGCCACAGAAACCCAGGACTGATGCAAAGAATTTCTCCTTGTGGAAGCTGCTTTCTGCTTTGTGCTCCTGCTTCATGGTATTGATTAGTGCACAAAACTCTCCTGAGTTTGTGAATACACAGCAACATGTTCTTGATCTCATCAAGACTGTTAATAGACCTCATAAAAGAGTGTGCGAGGATGGACAGTGGGTGACCCGAAGCATGTTGGTACATCTGGCAAGATGAATGCCAATGAGAACCAACATTTTCCAGATGTCTGACATCAGTAAGAGTGCTTCTGAGATGCAAGTCTTCATTTCTGAAACTAAGTTTCAACAGGATGAAGTGAGCATATCAACCAGGATAGGCTAGGTTATGGTGCAATAACACTAACCTCCACACCTTAGTGGCTTTAAACATCAAAGATTTATTTTTCACTTTCAGTGCACGTCCTTTGTGGGTTAGCAGGGTGGCTCTTCCCATCAGGGTCACTCGGGTCTCAGGCTGGCAGAGAAGCCATCATCTTGAATGTGGCCAGTTGCCAGCTCCAAGGGAAAAAATGCACAGGAAGGTCTCACTTGGGCAATTAAATGCCCAGATATGACCCAAGCTACTTCCACTCACAAGTCATTGACCAGAACTAGTTGAATGATCCCACTCAACCACAAGGGGGCCAGGAAGTGCTGGAAGGGAAGAGTACTGGACTCAGGTGATAAACAGCACTATTAACCACCACCATGGTTGAAGGTTGGAGGACAACATGACAAATGTTGATAGAGGAGCAGGTGCTTTAGGAATAGGACTGCTAGCTCTGCTGTGGTGACAACATGGACCGACACCTCAAACCTCCTCAGGCTGAAATCACAAATGGCCACACATCATCTGTGATCAGCTTCCTCAACAAGCAGGATTTACTTATAGTGAAGTTGCAGGTCAGAAAGCCCAAGATTGAGCATTATTTCCCCAAATTCGCACCATTCACTACCCTTGATGACCTCCTTGAGCTTGTGTGTGGGGTGTAAAATTTCAGAGTTACAGGGACCAAGTACTTTATCCGTGAGGAATTCCCCAGATTCAGCACACTTAGTAGAGATGGATGCCACTATTGCCACCTCCCCTGGCCACTGACTACCCAACATCACCCGGGAACAGCCTCCTCCTTTGCTCTAAAAGGGAACATTTAGGGGCCGGCCCGGTGGCTCAGCAGTTTAGTTCTCGCTTGGCAGCCCGGGATTCGCTGGTTCGGATCCTGGGCGCCTGCCGTCGCACTGCTTGTCAGCCATGCTGTGGCGGCATCCCATATAAAGTAGAAGATGGGCACAGATGTTAGCCCAGGGCCAGTCTTCCTCAGCAAAAAGAGGAAGATTGGCAACGGATGTTAGCTCAGGGCTGGTCTTCCTCACAAAAAATAAAAAAAATAAATAATAAAGTAAATAAAAGGGAACATTTAAATTAAAGCTTAACCAGCATAAATAAATTCAGCAAAGCCTCCCTCAGTAGGGTATGAGTAACGTACCCGAATCCATTGCCTTCTTTCCTTCAGCTTGCTTGAATACTAGGAAGCTTATATCCTACTTAAATGGCCTTTTCAAAGTTGTTTTTAGGGGGCCAGCCTGGTGGCATAGTGGTTAAGTTTGCACGCTCTGCTTTGGCAGCTCGGGGTTTCTGCTTCGGCAGCACAAGGTTTGCGGGTTTGGATCCTGGGCATGGACCTACACACCGCTCATCAAGCCATGCTGTGGTGGCATCCCATATACAAAATAGAGGAAGATTGGCACAGATGTTAGCTCAGGGACAATCTTCCTTAAGCAAAAAGAGGAAGATGAGCAACAGATGTTAGCTCAGGGACAATCTTCCTCACAAAAAAAAAAAAAAAGTTGTTTTAGTCATAAAATAGCATCTCAAAAAGTAACATGTATGTAGCCTTAATAATATTAGAATTAAGGGCTGGCCCAGTGGCATAATGGTTAAGTTTGTGTGCTCCATTTCGGCAGCCAGGGGTTCACAGGTTCAGATCCCAGGCACGGACCTACACACTGTCCATCAAGCCATGCTGTGGTGGTGTCCCACGTACAAAATAGAGGAAGACTGGCAACAGATGTTAGCTCAGGGACAATCTTCCTCACCACACACACACACACACACACAATTAGAATTAATATTATTTTTAATGTCTGTTTAAAAGTACTATAACTTACTGATATAAATTCTCTTATCAATGGATATTTATACTCATAAAATCTCTGGGCTGAATATTTCCTCATGTCCATTGAAGGGGATCAGAGTATGCCACCTCAAAATATGCCACTTTGACATAAGGATTATTTTGAGCTGAAGGCATTTGAGAAAGAGCAGATGCAGGAAGGGTTCCCTGCCCTCCTCCTTTCTACTAAAAGCATGACATAAATTTCCTGTGAGAAAGGTGTCCTCCCCGTACCAGGAGATGGGGAGCCAACTTTGAGATGAATCTGTACAAACAAATCTTACCGCAGCAATCCTTATCTTCCATTAGTTTCCCCCATATATTTACTTTCCCACAATTTACTGCCCCTAGACGCTGAAATTCCTTTTGTCTTGTCACATGTCCAAAATGTATGGCTTTTTGTTAAAAATGGTATATAAGCTCTCAGGTCTAAAGGCTTCTTTAGGGTTTTCACTTAATTTCTGTGAGGCCCCCCATATGCTTATGAAGTAAACCTTTTTCTCCATTAACCTGTCTTTTGTCAGTTTAATTTGTAGGGCCTCAGCCACTGAACCTAAGAGAACAGAGGAAAAAGTTTTTTCCTCCCCTACACCATCTTTGTCCATATATCCAATTATTTCCTTGGACTGAAATTGCCTGTCACATTTTTGACAATGATATTTATTGCCAAAGTACACTTAAAAAGACTGTAGACATATTCATGCCTACTATCAAGGTATGTGTAAGGATTCTGACAAGGCTGTTTTCCTAGACCGAAATCCTACTGCTTTAGGAAACCTACTTCCACACACCACCATCTCTTTTCCTTTTGTGAAATCCTTTCCACCTAAGGTCTGCAGCAGTGTGTAGCTGAGCACTTCACTGTCCTTTTGTTAATTCAGTAAAGAAGAAAGGAAGGAAGGAAGGTGAGGGAAGGAGGGACAGAGGGAGGGAAGGAGGGAAGGAAGCAAGGAAGGAAGGAAGAAGGAAATTCCACCTTCTCTTTGTCTGGTCCTATGCAAGGCGTAGAAATACAAATATGAATTAGACCAAGTCACCACCTTCCAGGAGCTCACAGTCCGGCGGGCATCTAAACCTTGCTGTTGTTAAATGCATCTTGTTAGCAGCTGTGGGGTGGGATGGGGGATTAAAAAAATGGGTATAATTAGTCTCCTGCTTACAGTTTTTTGTTACAGCACTGGCACAGTAAATGGTGTCTGTTTGTGAGTCTCTGGCACTAAATAATGAGAGGGGTGCTCAAATTTACACTCCCCCCCAGCAGTGTGGAAATGTAATTATAAAAGCAGAGTAAGTTTCCCAACTAAAAGTACCACTTCTTACTCATCCCAGCAGCTACAGCATTTGGCCCACACAGAAGACCCTCAGGAAATGTCTGTTGAATAATGGAGGAATGACTAAATGCATGGATGGATGAAGACAGCTTACTATAAGCAAGGAAAAACTGAAATTTTAAATATTTACAATCTCCCCACATCTAAAGAGGGCAGAACCTCCTGAAGGTGCCTTTGTTTTGATGATGGACCAGGAAGCGTTTTGGAGAGGTTGATAGGGAATAAAAGGTCCTCTATTACAAAGGGAAAGAAAAATCCAGGGAGACAGCAAGGAAGATGGGAGGAGGAGTTCACGACAAGAGCAAAGCATGGTTTGGAGATCTATGGAGAGATGTGGCAGCTGCTAAATGGAGCGGGTGGGAGAAATATGTTTTAAGATTTTTAGGAAGTCTGTTGTGTAATTTGTGATGCAACTCCCTCCCCCATCTCCCCCAGAAAATATCAGTAAAAACAGTGTACTCTTCTGTGTCTTTGAAGTCTGGTCAGGACTTGTCTTTTGAATGTGGGAAGGCATCAAGCCGGGCTCAGGGTGGGCATAGGGTAGAGCGCGGGGACAGTGAGGGAGGCCCAGGGTGATTCGTGTTTACTCGCAACTTGTGTGTTAGCGGATCACGGAATAGAACTCTCTTGCTGAGTCAGAGCTGTTATTTGGTTGCCCAAGAGGGAGAGTGGAAAACGCCGACGATGAGTTGTGGGATTACAGCAGTGGGGAGGGGCGGGGATGACTTAATCTGGCTCCAGAAACGGTGAGTTGTGGGAAGTAGTGATTCTCAGCCCGTTTGCTCAGCCCACTGCCAGGCACTAAATAGGAGCTCGGAATGTATTTGCTGACTGACCGGATCGTACTGCATAAAGGAGGGAACGGATTATACCAATCTGTGAATTGAGGGTTATAACTCCCATCGTAGGGATGAAGAAACCGAAGCCTGAAGGTTCCTCCATCCAGGTCTCTTGGTGGTCAGGGCGGAGCCAACGCTCTCCTCCGCGCTCCCGCTACCCTGAGTCCCGTCCCACCGCAGCTAGGACCTAGCACCCCAAGCCCGCCCCCCCACCCCACACTTCCGGATTCCGCTCCACGCACCCGCGAGTACTTCCGGCTCCCCGCGCTGAAAGCCGCGGCTCAGAGCCGTGGGGCAGTAAGTCCGCGCCTCGGGGGCCTGCAGAAGCAGTCCTTAGGCCAGGTGACGGCGGGTTCAGGCGGCAACGGGCCCTTAGTTCTCCGGTCATCACCGGACATTACGCGGCAGCCATTTCCTTCTGGAAGGCCTGAGGCCCCGGCCAGAGGACGACGTCACTTCCGGTGTCTGGGTTGTGGGGAGAGGGCGAGCAGCGAAGGCTGGAATTTGTTCTAGTCCCACATAGTGGCGGGGAGGAGTCAAGGCGGGTCTTTACCGTATTTCCGGGTTTCGCGCTGGAGCGCGGGGGAGGTTGAGACCGTGTCCTGAGTAGAGTTGCTGGATGTATCAAATAAAAATACAAGACGTCCAGTTAAATTGTAATTTCAGATAAACAATTTTTTAGTATACGTATGTCCAAAACGTTGTATAGAACATACTGCTATTAAAAGAATTCCTCGTTAATCTGAAACTCCCAATTTAACTGGACGTCCTGTATTTTATCTAGCAACCTTAGCCTTGAGCGCCCCCTGCCCTGGGCTCTGGTATCCAGTAGCAAGGCTGGGATCCTCTAGGCCTGTGTCCATCTGGGAAACAGGTACAATGTTTGTCCGGGCTGTCAGAATCAACTATTGCTAGATGCTAAGCTGCTTTTAGCTCCAAGCCTAAATGGGCCAGCCCCAGGGGCCCCCTGGCAAAAGCTGAGCCTGTTTTCAGGGTCCCCATGGTAGCGCCATCTGTGTTCCCTTTCACAGCTGGAGTCTGACAGGGTTCGTCTCTTAGGGGAAAGCTGAGGACCATACAGGCGAAGGGGCGAACGGCTAGACGTTGCCTGGCTTTTTTTATTTTGGTGAGGAAGATTCTCTCTGAGAGAACATCTATGCCAGTCTTTCTGTATGTGGGTCGCTGCCACAGCATGGCTTGATGAGTGGTGTAGGTTTATGCCTCAAGAACTGAATCTTGAACCCAGTTGGAAGCAGAGTGGGCTGGATTTAACCACTCTGCTTCCGGCTGGCCCCCTTGCTGGGTTTTATTTTGTGTGTGTATGTGTCTGAGGAAGACTATCCCTGAGCTAGCATCTGTTGCCAATCCTCCTCTTTTTGCTGAGGAAGACTTGCCCTGGGCTAACATCTGTGCCCATCTTCCTCTACTTTATGTGGGATGCTGCCCTGGCATGGCTGATAAGCAGTGTGTCGGCGGGCGCCACGGGATCCAAAGTGGCGAACCCCAGGCTGCCAAGCACGAACTAAACTGCTGCGCCACCGGGCGGGTCCCCCTTGCCAGGTTTTTTGAGTGTGGGATAAAGTGGTGTTTGGGGTCCAGGTTTTTGTGTTAACAGTGCCGCTTCAGAAACTGTCAAGGGGAGAGCGTTAGTCTTAATCTCATCCCACCTTGCGTTTTGCAGTGAGAGAAGTGGAGCTGTCCCTCTGGTAGAGCTGGAGTCTGATTCCCAGTCTCCTTTCCTTGCTCTGTCCACACTTGCTGCTGTGGTCAGCTGGCAGCATTTATGGTGGGCCTTTATTAAAGTAGATGCCTTTTTAGAGATGAGCTTTTTGGGGATTTATTGTCCCTGAAACACCTCTACAGCCTCCTGACCTTCACCCCAAGGCTTCTGTAGCCTTTACCCTGCCCAGTGGGAAAAAATGACTATTTGGCCTCAGCTCTGGGAGCCTGGCCTTTGCCTGCTCCAGTCACTTGGCTCTCACCCCTGTGGGTGGTGTGACCCAAGATGTATGTTTTTATGTTGCAGCTGAAAGGCCTGTTTTTGGCAGGGCTGGGTCTGGCCAGCTATGTAGGTGGAAGGGCATCCTTTTCTGTCCTGTAGATTGGGCCCCGTAGTACTTGGCCTCCTGTGTTGCCTAGGGACTTCTCTAAGGTCCCACCAGGACGCCAGACTTTGCTGGCACTTCTGATTTGAACCTGAACCTCTTGCTGGACTGGCCCTGAGTGCTAGGATTCCTCAGGCTGTGTACCTTGAGGATGTGCTCTGGGCCTGCCTGTCAGTGCCCCCAGCAAGCCTACAGCCTCTCCACACAGACCTAGCCTCCACAGGCTTTCCAGCCCAGACCCATGAGCTAATGAAATAGAGCAGGCTGGAGGTCACTGGGCTTGGGGTCAGTTGGTGGGACAGCCAGCATCCTTCTGGCAACAGAAGTGGTAAAGAGGCAAGGAACGAGTGCCAGAAAGGGGCATTGCTCCTGGGTGAGAGCTCAGAAGTGCAGGGGGTGGAAAAGAGTATGGGTGGGAGAGTATGATAGGACCCACTCCCTCCATGAATGATTAACTCTCAGCCAAAGGGAGTGACCTAGGAGGAGGGCTCAGCTAACAGAACCTTTGAACTCAGGGCAGAGTGTCCATAGGGCCGGCATGTGGCCTGCAGAAGAGGATGACATGGCTGGGTGGCAGGCCTGGGCTCTGAGGACTGGAGTGAGATCAGGCAGCTGTGGGCCTCAGGAAGTCTCCTTGGACTGGCAGATGGCCCATTCTTGTAGCAGCAGCTGTGGGGTCTACTGGCCCTGAGCCCTCAGAGGGGTGGCTGTGGGAGGCCTTTTGTCTGTGGCCTTGCAACGGCCTCACTAGTGCTTTCTTCCCCTTAGGCAGTCATGGGTGCCAGGTGGTGCTGAGAGCGGTGGGGCATGGCTGCAGCCCTGCAGGTCCTGCCTCTCTTGGCCCGAGCTCCCTTGCGCCCACTCCTCTTGGGGGGCCCAGTGGCCCGGCTGGCCAGTGGCATGGCCCTGGCAGCGCAGGCACGGCAGCTGTTTGAGAGCACTGTGGGTGCTGTGCTGCCAGGCCCCATGCTGCACCGCGCACTGTCCTTGGACCTTGACAGTGGGCAGCTGAAGGTGCGGGACCGGAGCTTTCAGCTGCGGCAAAACCTCTACCTGGTGGGCTTTGGCAAGGCTGTACTGGGCATGGCAGCTGCAGCCGAGGAACTTCTGGGCCAGCATCTCGTGCAGGGCGTGATCAGTGTTCCCAAGGGAATCCGTGCTGCCCTGGAGCGTGCTGGCAAGCAGTAAGGAGCCTTGGGGGGCTGCTCCCCACTGTCCATCTAGAGGGGAATGTGGGCCCAGACTCAGGCTGGATTGGGGCCTCCCTCCCTCACCAGCTTCCCTTTTCTTCTGGATCTGGCCTGGCTCATGGATGGGTGTCAGTGGGCATCCTTGTGGGCCCCCCTCACCTGTTCAGTTGGGAAATCAGGTAGGAGAAGAGCCCACCCCCTCTCTTGCTCTCTGTTCTGTCTCTCCTCAGGGAAATGCTGCTGAAGCCACACAGCCGTGTCCAAGTATTTGAGGGTGCAGAGGACAACCTGCCTGATCGTGATGCGCTGCGGGCTGCACTGGCCATCCGCCAGCTGGCTGAAGGTCTCACAGCTGATGACCTGCTGCTCGTGCTCATCTCAGGTGTGGGTGCCAGACTGGCTCACAGCAGTTTAGAACGGGGTTTCAAATAGGTCTGTGAGAGACCGTTGGTCTGAGCCCCCAGGGTCACAGGCAAGGGAGGCAGTAAGGAGCCTGGATGGTTGACTCCTGGGTGGTCCTGGGTCAGTTGTCTGGCCTCCTCTGAGCTGTAGGGTCCTTCCCTCGACTGACCTTGTTGGGTAACCATGAGAGGGTGTGTAGGGAGCACCTAACTCAAGACCTCGCAAGGAAAATGTCATTGCTGTTGCTGCTATCTGCACCAATGTCACCTGGGGCTAGAACCCAGGTCTCCATGGAACTCCTTCCTTGGTCCTCCACTGTCTCCTCCTGGTCTATCCCCTATTCCAAGCTCTTAAGGAATAGTTCTTCCAGTGCCTGCCAGGACCTGGGCTACTGCAAAGCAGGGCACAACTTTAGGTGCGCAGGGTGTGGTGACTATGCACACATTCACTGCTTGTCCACATGGGGGCACCCTAACCCCACCTTTCCAGCACCCCCTTCCCTCTGGGCACCGCCTGCTTGCTTCCCTGGGTGGGAAAGTCCCTTGGCCGCCTCATCCCCTCTGCTCTATGTCTTCACTGTCTCTGTAGGTGGGGGCTCAGCCCTGCTGCCCTCCCCCATCCCACCCATCACACTGGAGGAGAAGCAGACACTCACCAAGCTGCTGGCAGCCCGAGGAGCCACTATCCAGGAGCTGAACACCATCCGGAAGGCCTTATCCCAGCTCAAGGGTGGGGGGCTGGCTCAGGCTGCCTACCCTGCCCAGGTACGTGGGTCATTTCTTTCCCATGCAGCCCTGGGCTGGTGGAGCCAGGCCCACATGTGCCAGGGAGAGGAAAGCCTAGAACAGCATGCAGGTTGGCAGGGGCCTGGTATAGGAGTGCACAGGGTTGGCTGGGAAGGGCCTCAGAGAGGGTGAAGGGGAGTCCACATGGCCAGGTGTTCTGCAAACCCATTTGAGAGTGGTTAGAAATGGGCAAGGAAATGCACTGGGCAGTGTGAAGGTGTGTGGATACATGGGGGGCAGTTTGTCCTCATGGGCTCTGGGGTGAGGACCAGGTGGAACTGAGCCTTGCCTCTGTGATTGCTCCCCAGGTGGTAAGCCTGATTCTGTCAGATGTGGTGGGGGATCCTGTGGAGGTGATCGCCAGCGGTCCCACTGTGGCCAGTATTCACAGCGTGCAAGATTGCTTGCACATCCTCAATCGCTATGGCCTTCGTGCTGCCCTGCCACGTTCTGTGAAGACTGTGCTGGCTCGGGCCGACTCTGACCCCCGTGGGCCACACAGCTGTGGTCACGTCCTCAATGTGATCATTGGTTCCAATGCACTGGCGCTGGCTGAGGCCCAGCGGCAGGCTGAGGCACTGGGATACCGGGCCCTGGTGCTGAGCACAGCCATGCAGGGCGATGTGAAAAGTGTGGCTCAGTTCTATGGGCTGCTGGCCCGAGTAGCTGGAGCTCGCCTCACCCTACCTGGGGCTGGAGCCTCTGTGGAGGAGGATGAACAACTCCATGAACTGGCGGCCGAGCTCCAGCTCCCAGACCTGCAGCTGAAGGAGGCTTTGGAGGCTGTGGCAGGGGCTGGGAGCCCTGTCTGCCTGCTGGCTGGTGGTGAGCCCACAGTGCAGTTGCAGGGCTCAGGCAAGGGTGGCCGGAACCAGGAACTGGCCCTGCGTGTTGGAGCAGAGCTTGGACAATGGCCACTGGGGTCTATTGATGTGCTGTTTTTGAGTGGTGGCACTGATGGGCAGGATGGGCCTACAGAGGCAGCTGGGGCCTGGGTCATGCCTGAGCTTGCCAGCCAGGCCACTGCTAAGGGCCTGGATGTGGCCACCTTCCTAGCCCACAATGACTCACATACCTTCTTCAGCTGCTTCCAGGGTGGGGCACACCTGTTGCATACAGGGCTGACTGGCACCAATGTCATGGACGTCCACATCCTATTCCTGCAGCCACGATGACAGCATAGGTCATGTTTTGGGAGTCCAGAGGAAGCCCAGGGCAGTGTCCTGGGGCAGAGCAGGGTTGGTCCCCAGGGCCTCACCAGCCTTTAGGGCCCCTCCTCTCCTTGGCTCTGGCTGCTTGGTTGGCCCTCACAGCTCCCACCCAGGGCCTCTGCTCTGTGTCCATTCCCCCAACCAGACTGGCAGAAGGGGGCCTCCCTTCTACCCCTACTTTTCCCCATGGCAGCAGGTACCCCTGAGGACCAGGACGAGCCCCTTGTTCACTATTCTGGATCATCTGCCCCAGGCAGCCCCTCTGCCAAGCTCCTGAGCCTGTTTTTTCTGTGGTGTGAAGCAAGAAGGACTGAAAATAAAAAGGACCCCACTATGGGTTCTCAGTGCATTTTCCCTCAGAGCAAAGCCTTGCAAGGAGCTGCTGGGAAGTGGAGTGGGGTTGGGTTGTAGCCCTAGCACCAGGACCCTACAGGACTTCCCCACACCCGTCTCTGCAGGGCACCCTCAGCACTTGTTTCACTTAACAGGAGCCTTAGAGAGTTGAGCCTGGCTCCTGACATGCTTGATTTGGGTGAGCAGAAACCCTAGGGAGGACAGGCCTAAAGACTGGAGTCCATGGGGTCTGGAGGGACTGTCCACCCATCCAACTGTGATTCTCGCCTGTGGCATCCCTGCCATGGTCTCTCCAGCCCCTGTTGTGTGCATGCTTACTACCTGCCACCAAGGACATCCCTCCCTTCTGTCTTTGGACAGCCCTTAGCCACAGACTGCATCCTTCTTTGGTTGGGATGCCCTCTATTTATCCAGGGGCTACCCCCAGCCACACAGGATGCTGGACCTTGTTTCCTTGTGGCCCATTTTCCCAAACCGAACACCCCTGGTTCCTTCAGCAGCTCCTCTGGGGACATAGTTGGGTTCCTGGTGCCAGCCTTGCAGTGGGGGTCTCCAGCACTGGGATGGTGGGTCAGAGCAGTGATGGGGTCCAGCAGCCTCCTGCCCTCCGCCTGTTATAGCTGGCCAGGGAAGAGGCTGGTGGGGAGGAGGGGCTCCTTGTCCAGCCTAGCAGCCTGCTCTGGGAGAGGGAGAGGCCGCTGTCCTCTCTCTCCTTGGGCCCCCTTGCTCAGTATCCAAGCCCTCCGCTGGCCACCCCCGCCGTGCGCCATGGCTCCAATCCCTATATGAGTGAGCAGTAGAATCACATAGGAATAAAAAGCCATAGAGAACAGCGAGGCCTGGGGCTGCTCCTGCTGGCCCCTTCTCCACCCCAGCCGCCCCCTCCTCCCTGAGGGTGTGAGGGGCTCTGGGTCAGGGCTGGCATGCCCTCCCCCTGGGAAGAGCCTCCCTTCCCCACTTGGGCTCTGGACAGCCCAGTTTGCAGACGGTTCATCACCTGGTGATGTGGCTCACACTTGGCAGGCTAGGGAATGGGAGGGAGGTGAGCAAGGTGACTGGGGCTCTGGGGGCCAGGGAGATTTAGGGAAGAGGGGAGTTTGTACCCCTCTGTGATGCAGGGGCACCACTTCCTTTCCTTCTGTCCTGGCATGGACTTTCTGCTGACTGGAGGTCATAGTAGGGGATATTGTCCCCACATGGCAGTGCCTGTGTCCTGGTGCTCCTCTGGCAACTTCTAGATATGCCCTGAGCCTGCTTCAGTCCTTCCTTTGGGAGCATGAGTATTAGCACTGGGTGTCAAGTTCCAGGCAAAGCCAGATAGGAGGGCTGGGGCTATGGCAGAGGACCTGTCTGCCATGTCCCCAGTGTGTGTGTGTGCATGTGCATGTAGTGGCACGTGAGGGCACAAATGTTGGTGTTGGCATACTGAGAGGGGGAATGTGTGTGTGTGTGTACACGTAGATCTCAGCACAGGGGATGTGCTGCTGCTTGTGCACATGGCAGCTTACAGGCTGCTGAGGGGTTTGGGTGTGAGTGGGGTCTTGCCAGAGGCTCCCCCTGTGCCACCTTGGCCCTGCCCTTTGCCTATGTTTGTGGAGGCTGGGAGACCACGGGCTGGATTGGGCCTAACCCATTAGATTTGCTCATTTGGTACCCCGAGATGAGAAAGGATATATTTGGCTGCAATCTAGAAGAAAATATGAGATAAACCCTATGTGGCAAGTGTTCAATAGGAGTTATGATTTGCTCCATAAATGTCAACTATGGGTCATTAAAGTGCTCTGCTCCTGTGGCTCTTGGCTCTGTCTCTCTTGGCTCAGGTTCCTGCTGCCCTTGTGCCCACCTCATCTCCACCCCCTGAAGCTTTCCTTGGCCTGGCTGGAGTCTTTCACCATGTAGAGGGCCTGGCTCTCCCTGACTGCTGCCGCCCTCACAGGCCCCTCCGTTCTCTGCACTTGGCATGAACTGAGAGCAGCTAGGCAGTGGGCTTGGACAGCCTTTAGGTGTCAGCTAATCCAAACCTGTTTGCTTTATAGCTGGAGAAACAGAGAGGGAAGGTGGCTTGTTTGGGGCTGCACAGCAAGTCAGCCACAGAATCAGGATGAGAACCTGGTTGGGACCTACTTGATCACCCTCTGCCCACCCTTTGGGGCTCAGAGACCCTGGGGCCCAGCGAGGGCCCAGCGAGAGCCGGGGGATCCACTCCTGCCTCCCTGCTGTCTCTCAAGGGCTTGGGGATGGTGACATGACCACGCTTGGCCTCTCTAGAGAGCCATAAAACAGATTTGTCAGCCCTTCCTTGGCTCGGATTTCACAGCTCCATTGTGTGTGATTTGGTGGAAAACCACATGCAGTTGTGTGGTGGGCTTCTACACAAAAGTGTGTGTCTGATCTGTATGTACATCTATGTTTGTGCATGGGACATGTGTGAGTATGTATGTATGTGTGCATCCATTCAACCCACCACCAGTCACTGAGTGGGCCTCTGAGCTGTGCTCTGCTCCACACCAGGGCGGGAACACAGTTTGGTGTCGTTAGAGTGTTGGGGACACGGAGAAGCAAGTTAGACAAAGAGGTCATAAACCCTGGTAGACACCAACTGGCAAAGGGCCTTGTGTGCCTGGCCGAGGAGGTCAGACCTCACGTGGACAGTGGTGGCAAGCCTCCTGAGGGTTTTTGGCAGGGACCATTGCCGGGAGGCTGTTTTAGGACTTTGATGCTAAGGTCTTCTTTACTGTAGGGGCAGGGGTTGGGGGATGCAAAGAGGTGGAGGGGATGTCACAGAGGGAGAGAGGTACATCATTGGGCTTGGGAACCTCCTCTCACCTCCTGCTGCCTGCTCTTCAGCAGCCGCATCCCCGTAGCCTTCAGCCAGCCCAGGCAACCCTTTAGAGCCCACTTTGGAACCAAGACCGGAAGCCCTGGCTCAGATGCCCCTGGGAGTAACCTACCCCTCTGTCCCTGGGAATGCCATCACGAGGCTGGGCAGCTGGAGGACACTTTGGTGAGCACAGGCACCCCGCTCCCATGTGGGCTGTCACCGGATGGCAGTTAAGACCTGAAAGGAGCAGTGGAGTGGGAGTTGGGTTCTAGGTCTTTATCCTGGCCTTGCCACTTTCCTTTCTCCAGTCCTCAGTTTTCTCCTCTGTCTAATGGGGACAACATCCTTATCCTGCTCACCTCTCTGGGGAGGTGTCAGCAGCAGATGGATCTGGGTAGGAAGCTCTGCGGAAGTGGGGGACTCAGGGAGGGAGGGTAAGAAGGGAGAAGTGCTGGCCTCTTCCAAGGAGAAGATCAGGGAGCTCTTGGCTCAAGGAGGCCACCTTCTTCCAGGCAGGGCCAGTGTTGGAGCCAGCAAGGCCTTGGTGCTCACTGACTGAGGCCAAGCCAGTGACTACTGCCGTCTGGCACTGGATTGGCACTAGTGGGGGTGGTATTTGAGTCTTTAATGGCTGGCAGGGTGCATGGTGCCCTGGGAGGTCACAGAGCCAATAGGGGGTCAGCTGAAGCTAGAGTAAGCTGACCCAGCCTGGGAGAGAGCCCCCTCATGTTTCAGAAAAATGGACAAGGCAGCCTGCCTCTCTCTGGATCAAGATCATGTGTAAGGGATTTGATGAAGCCTGGACTGGGGTGGAGGAGAACCAGCTTGACCACAGTCTGGGAATCCCTAATTGGGTGAGAGGGTTCAAGGTGTGCTAGGGGAGGACAGGGGCTGTGTAGGGGTGGGGGGACACTGACACACCCTGAGTGGGGGGAAGCCAGTGGGCTAGGCAGCTGCCAGGTGAAAGATAGGGCCATGGAGCTGTGGTGAGCTGTGTCCAGGCTGGGAAGAATGGCCTTTCTCCCTGAGACAGGGATGTCTGAGAGTCAGCCCCTCCTGGGATAACCATCGGGGCCAGTCCTAAGGCTTTGTTCTCCCACTTCCCCTGACTCAGGCTGCCCTTGGGCCAGGAAAGACTGGATGGGGTGGGCTCAGAGTAGACTACCTCGGCCCTTGACACTCAGTGCTCACAGTTCTGATTCTACCTTTCTGTACACATTGCTCCATCTGGGAAGGGTTGCTGCCTACTCAGATGCCAAGGAAGAGGGTGAGGGAGAGTTGGCCCCCAGAAACAAGTGCCCCACCTGCCCAGTCCTAGGAGGAGAAGTGCCCTTACCAGCTCTGCCTCATGGGATCACTACCCACCATGATCTTGTCCTGGCTCCCTGGGGGTTCAGGGAGCTGTAGGCCCTGGCCCTGCCCTGGCTAGATAGCCAGGGGCTGGCCCCCCAAGATGCATTCCATTAGGAAGGTCCCCCTTGGTCTCCCCATGCTTCCAGCCTTTCCTGCCCCTCCCCTGGCAGCCAGCAGAGCCATCCTGCTTGCCTCTCCCAGGGGGTGTGAGCAGCACACTGTCTCCATCCAGCCCTGCCTTTCCATCCCTAGCTCCAGCTGAGAAGTGGGCAGAGCCCTGGCACTGGCTTCACCCACCTGGTCAGCTTCAGGGTCTCAGGATCTCCGCATAGCCTGTAGCCCTGAGTCATCTCCAATAATCGCACTTGTAGCCTCACTTAAGAGCCAGGGCTCTGTCTCTACCTGTTCTCTCCACTGCCCCCCCAAATTCCTCCTTGTCCAGCTCAATTCACCCCAGGAAGCTGACCACAGGAATATCTGGGCTCTGGCTTGAATCCCTACTGTTTGCAACTCTGGGTAAAGCTGTCCTGGGGATACTATCTGGGGGGAGCTGGACAGAGACCCCTGGGGGAGGGAGAAGTGCCCCTCTCCCCATATGGCTATGTGGGTCTGGCAGTCAGTAGCTTGGGGTGAAAGCAGCCAGCCTGGGGATAAGTCTTTCCTCCTTAGCTCACGCCCCCTACCTGGGCAGTGGGAGCAGCCCAGTACATCCCTGACCAGCAACCAAAACCTCACCAGGGACAGACACTTGTAGGGGTCACAGCCCTGTGGACAGCACTGTTGCTGCCACCTGGCAACCTTGCAGCTGCAGCCCAACCAGAGGCAGGGTTCAGAGCCCTGGACTTCAGGACTGGGTATACACTCAAACCTTCAAGGTGGCTGTTCCGGGCAGCCCAGCCCCCGCCCACCCAGTCAGGTCTCCCTGAGAGTCTCCCTCAGCCCAGGGCCACCTGCAGAAGCCAGGCACCAGGGCAGGGACAGAGCCTGCCAGCTTCCAACCAGCTTTGCCCCCCTCTGCCTTCCCATCCTGCTGACCACTGGGGCATCTGAAGCTGGCTCTCTGACTGCTGCTCCCACTGCCCCGGGTGGAGAAGCGGTCATAGCCAGACTGCCCACTCTCCCCACCTGCTCGCCCCCGAGAGCTCCGGCTGCCCGTGCCTGGCGTCCCAGATCCCCCAGCTCACCTCAGTGGCGCTGTCTCCTCACCAGAGGCACTGCAGTGTGAGAACTGTCCCGAGGAGCCGGTTCTCAGCTGAAACAAAGAGGTGGGGGAGAAAGAGGGGGGCAGCGGGAGAGGGAGAGGGTGAGTGAGCGGGCGAAGGAGTGGAGGCTGGAGGGGGAAGAGAGAGGGAGAGCAAGAGAACATGCCCAGAGATAAAGCCTGACTCCCAGGGACTGAAGGGCCAAGCAAGGAGGGGAGAGGAAATGGGGAGGGGGCAGAGGAGGTGAGGGGCCAGACCAGGAGAGGAGAGATTGTTAGGGGGCGGACTTGGGGCAAGTGAGGGGCGTGGGCAGGAGAGGGAGCCGTGTGGGAGGCAGGGCTGCCGGGGACAGACAGTAGGGCTGGGCTGGGGGGATGGGGCGGGGCTGGGGTGGGCAGAGGGGCCGCTCCCCTGCACCACACCAGGCTCTGTTGCTTGAGTAGGCAAAGTCCACGAAAGGGAATGGGAGGGAGAGGCGAGCAGCCGGGCGAGGGGTAAGGTGCTGCCTGGTGGGCTGGCTGGGAGGAGAGGGCCCAGGAACAAAGGAGGAGAGGAACAAAGATGTCCCAATGGAGGAATCGGCCCCTGCTGACCTCTGGGGGCCGCAGTCTGGAGTGTCCTGGACAGAATCTCCTGAATGGAGGGCAGGTCCACTCTGGGGTGGTCCTGGCTCCGAAGTGGCAGCCTGAGGTCAAGGGAAGAGGGGATGGGCTGTGAGAGTGGGCAGGGGTCCCCTTCCTCCCGTGAGAGCTCAGAACACACCGTAGTTCACCACACATCAGGATGCTGGTGTCCCTGTCTCTTTGGGGGATGGTATGGTGACAGGGTCCGAAGCTTGGACTGAGAACTGGGGAGGGGAAGTCCCATTTTAGAGAAGAGCATTTGGGGCTCCCAGGGAGGAGCAGAGGATGGTGGGCGCAACGGGTAAGGGGAAGAGTGAGGATGAAGGGAGTGAGGAAGCAGGGGATAGGGAGGGGATGAGGTGGGAAGGAGGCTGCAAGGGGGGTCCAGAGCCGCAGCCCCTTAGCAGGCCCATCTAAAGCAGAGGCCTCCCTCTCCACACCCCACAATTCTTAGGCTGCCTGATGCAGACCTAATGAAGGATGGAATAATGAACCACTCCCCTGCTGCCATCGTCCTGCTGCCAAGTGCTGCTGTGACAGAGAAGGGTACCAGGGAAGTCAGCTTGGGCTGCTGGGGCACAAGTCTGTGTTAGTGCTGTGGGGAGGCGGGGGGAGGGAAGGTAGGGTGGCCTTGACCAATCTGTCCCATCCCCCTTGTCCCAGCACAGTTCCCTGGGCTGGTCCGGTCTCCTCTCATGCTCAGAGGCACAGGAGGCCCTCCTAAGCCTTCTGACCAAGGGAAGTTCCTCTTCTTCTCCCACTGGAGACTCCTTATGAAAATTCCAGAGCACCACCATTCTCTGGAGAGCAGGAGAAGTGGAACGAGCCATAGGCTTGCCTAAAGCTGTGACAGGGAGAGGGAGAGAGAGTCAGCCCCAGTCCCACTCTGCATGGAAGGGTAAGAGCTAGATGCCCATTAGATTCTGCCCAGCCCAACTTCTTTTCACCTCCTCAGGGAAGCCCTCCGGGCCCCACCAAGCAGGGCCACATCAACCTGGCTGCCACTGGTCCCGCTGCTTCCTCTAGTAACCTGGAACTCCACGAAAGGAAAGGACTTTCCTTCCTTCCTTCTACTTTTTATTTAGAAATAATTTCAAACTGACAGAAAATTTGTCAGAATAACAATAATGTAAGATACTCATATACCCTTTAGCCATATTCAACTATTGTTAATATTTTGCCTCACTTGCTTTCTCTCTATATATATGCATTTGCTGTGTGTGTGTGTGTGTGTGGTCATACATAACTTTTTTCCTGAGCCATTTGAGAGTAAGCTGCAGCTGTCATGGCTAAAAGGACCGTTTCTTATCTGTTTCTGTCTGCTGGACCCAGCTTAGGGGAGCCCAGACCATGTTGTGTGGAATGAATGAATGCCTGGGACAGGCAGCGAATTAGTGGATGTCACCTACTGGGAGCCTGATCCTGGGGACTGGAGGGGCTTGGCCAAGGCCACCTTGGGAGTTGGGCTGGTCCAGGGCTAGGCCCCATGTCCCTCTTGTTTTTTCTCTCCTCCAGCCTGGGAGGCAGGGAGCCATTGCTCACCAAAGTGAGCATGTGGTGTTTGCTGGGTGTGGAGCCACAGCATATGTCTATGGAGATGGCAGCGGGTGGGTGGGGTGAAGCTGATGCCCACACCATGGCAGCTGGGCACACTCAGGAGACTGGACACTGCCTGGCCCTGAGTGGGCTTGAGAAGATCCAGTTGCTGGAGGCCCCAGCCCCAGTGCCAAGGCCTTGAACTCTTGCCTTTGGGACTCTCCCCACAGCCCTATGAGGGACAGGGCAGGAATGGGGGCCCTGCTTGACAACTGGTCCACGTTGATAGGCTTAGAGAGGGCAGGATTGGGGCTCTGGTCATGCTGGGGTTTACATGATGGTTCCTGACACAGGGCCAGCTTTCCTTCTGAGTCCCCAGGGTCCCCAAGTGGGTTGGAGGCCCATCTGAGGCTGTCCTTCAGATGGCTGCTCTCTTATCCCTGTCAACCCCCACCAGAAGGTTATGGTTAAGAAGTTTGACATTTAAAAAATCACACCTTGAAAGATGATCTGAACTCTGAAGCCCTGATTTCTTTTCTCCCTTGTAGGTGAAGTCCTCCTCCAGGAAGCCCTCATGACTTCCTCAGATCATCCCACCTCACATGGCTTCTGGGGAATGCCAACCCTGTTTGTTCCTTTGCTGGTTCACACTGATGCTGTCCCCAGGGCCTAGAGCTTGGTTCAGTCATCAGCGTTTCTCCCTCCTGCTGCCCCAGGCCAGGTGTGTAACTGATGTCCCACAGATGGATGACAGTGGCTTGGTTAGTCCTACCTGGGCACTGAGTCCCTCTGATGCCCCTGTGCTCAGTATGTCTGAGATTCCACAGGCTCTGGGCTGCCAGAGGTGGGGTGGGGTGGGCAAAGGGCCCACTGGGGAGAGGAAAAAGGCTTGTTCAAGACCACCAGCCTGTCAGGGTGAAGGCAGGCCTCCAACTTGGGTCTCTGACCAGCTGTTCAGCACCTTTTGTGTTCTCCCCTGGAATGTGGGCAAGCCTTTCCAGGGCGGTGGCAAAGGGTCCTCCCTGAACCCCACTTGGGTGACCGTAGGACCTGCTGAACTGAAGGAGGAATGCCCCCCCCCATCTGTTACCTCCAGCCCATCCATGTGAAAGCCCAGGGGACACCGGCCTCCTCTCCTCCTGCCCATCCCCCTGAAGAGATTTCAGTCAATTAGCACATACAGTATTTACTTAATTAGGGTAATGACATAATTAGTGTAACTTGGGCTTCGTTGCATGGCTTCAACATGCAATTAGGAGCCGTCAGCGGGAGGCAACATTGTGAAAATGCTCATTCAGTTTTGGTTCTGGCATGAAGGCCGTAGCAGCTGCCTCTGCTCTGGAGGGAGGAGGGCAGCGGCTGCTTTGCGGGGGGAAGGGGGGGCGACTGCCGGCGGCTGACAGACAGCCTAGGACAGGAGAGTCAGTGGGGACAGAAAGGCAGTTTTCAGGACTGATGGAGTCCCTGACCAAGCCTCGTCCACCACATATGGGCATCACCCCCCCCCCCGCCCCCAACCCCAGGGCTGGGCAGGGGCCCTGGCTTGGCTGGGGTTGCTGAGACTGGGGGCCTGAGCACTCTAGGCCCCTCTGCCTCCAAGTTCTCTGCCTGAAATGCCACCATTAGCAGCTGTCTCTTCTCTCTTCAGGGCTTTGCTGCTCACAAGAGCCCCTGGTCTGTTGGCCCCTCGTGGTGGCCCTAGGAGGCCACAGGCTGGAAAGACAGGGATGACTGCTATTTTCCTCATTGGACTAGTGGGGAAACTGAAGCTCAGGGCAAGGAAGTTGGTAGAGCCAATCATGGCAGTACTGACCCTAAGAGGCAGCCCAACATGGCTAGAGACTCCTCAAGCCCAGGCAGATCACCCTCAGCTTCAGAGAGGTCTCCTGCCCCATGAGCTCCTTTTCTTAGGAGGGGACAAGGCCGTCTTTGCAATCTCTGGAGGAGGTCCCCAGACTCCTGCTCCCTCAGCCTTCTCCCCTCTCCCTCTCCTCACCTTCCACGAGGCTGAGAGGCAGGGCCCTGATCCTCCCTAGACCATCCACAGCCTTCCCCTCAGTGAACCTCACAGCTTTCCTGGTGGGGGAGGGACAGGGAAGTGAGGGAAGATGGGAGTCAGTGCCACCATTGTGCAGATGGTGAAACTGAGGCTCCAGGGCTTCCAAGAAGTGCTGTTACAACCAAGATCAGGCCTACTCCCTGCCTGACTGGTCACCGGGGCTGATCCCTCCCCTCAGGCCTCAGTTTCCTTTTGTGAAAGGAGAGTCTCTGATCCATAGTCTCAGACATCCTTGGATAGTCTGGAGCCCCAGGAAGGTGGGACCCAAGGAAGTTGGCATCTATCCTCCCTCTCTCCAAAATTATGTTGTCATAGCTGTCCCTCCCCTTTGTGTCCTACCTGTGCCCTGCGTGGGGGTCAGGGCCCCTGGGGAGAAAGTCACTGGAGGGTTTTGAACTGGGAGTGATTTTTAAGAATCACTGTGGCAGTTGTGTGGAGACTGGATTGTGGAGGCTGGAAGACCAGGGCAGGGCTGTCCAGATGGGAGATGATGGTGGCCAGGACTGGGTACTTGCTGGGAGGTGGTGGGAAGTTGGCATCTGGGGATGTTTTTTGGAAGCAGGACCAACAGGACTCTTGAGGGTTGGCTATGGGGTGTAAGGGAGGGTTGTCAAGGGCAGCTCTTCGGTGCCTGGCTTGAGCACGTGAGCGAATGGTGATGTCATTTTCAGAAGAGGGGAATGCTGGGAAGAGCTGGCTGGTAAGAGGGAAATCGAGGGCTGGATAAGCCTGGAAGCACCAAGGAAACAGTTGTCAGATTTAAGTCTGGAGTTCCAGAAAGAGTGCTGCTCCAAAGAGAGAGGTGATTCATCTTTAATGTAGACGCAAGAGCCAAGGTTGTCCTCCAGCCCCAGGAACCTAGAGATTCAAATGAGCCAATTGTCTGGAGGCACCCAGCAGGGCCAAGGCAGGGGCCACCTGTGAAGGACCCTGCTCTGGATGCCTCCCTTGTAACTACCCAGTGAGCCAAGACCACCTCACTCCACCCCAAAACTAGAGAAGTTGATCAGACAAACTTGGCTTTTCTGAGCTAAGGCCCATCTTGAGGTGGAAGGTGTTATCATGAAAACCCTGGAGGCCAGCTGTCCAGGTGATCCTCTGCCCACCCTAACCCAACCTGCTGTGGGAGGGGCTAGACCCCACCCTAACAAGACTCTATCATGGCTTAAAAATCTCCTTCAGAAGGTCTGGGGGCTGCTCACCTCTATCACCATAAGTTAGCTGTAGTGTCTTCAGGCAAGCCTCTCACCTCTCTGAGCCTTGGCTTCCCCAGTGGAGGCAGTTGGAGGGTAACTCTCTGAGCCCCTGTCCTCCTCTGTCAGAGGTCTGTGAATGCAAAAGCCAGCAAGGTCATGCATGCCTGCCACACCCAGTAGAGCCCAGTGTGGCTTCAGCCCCAGCTGAGGCAGGGCAGCCGGAATGATGGGGCTGGAGCAGGATACTGTTCCCACAGGTATAGTCCATGGCCCCTGCCTCACCCTCACTCCCAGACTCTCAGCTCTTTGGGGACGACTCCTGGCAGACAGGCATCACTCTTGGGCATCCTTTCTGCAGGAGAGGCGGTGGTGGTGGCAGCCATCCTCCAGGTCCCATGCTCCTCCATGCCAAGCACATTAGGGGATAATTCAGTAAAAATAGGCCTTCCGACCTGTAGCTCATTAAGGCCTAATTAAGTTAATTAGTTCCAGGTGTGGATGGCGAGGCTCAAGTGAGGCAGCGGCTGTTTGCTGTAATTGCATTTTCGCAGCAGCAGTGGTGGCAGCAGTAATGTGGTGGCAAAGGCAGTGGCTTCATCTGAGGCCTGGAAGCCTGCCAGGGAGTTCAGGAGGCTGCCACTGAGCTGGGAGGGGTATGAAGCAGCCAGGCAGGCCAGGGACCACCCACAGAGAGCGGTAGCTAGAGGTTCAAGGTCAGCCAGGCCCAGGGAAACCTGCATTCTCAAACTTACTTGCTCTCTGCATGGGTGTTGGGGGTGGGAGTGGGTGTATAAAGTCACCAACAGGCATCCCCCCCTCTGGCTGAGCAGGATGTGTGCACCGTGGCTGGTCCTTTGGATTCCCCCACACTACATGGCTGTCCCCTGGAAGACTGTAAAATGGCCTTGCTGAAAGGGAGTACGTGACTCAGAGGCAGTGAGCGAGACGTCTAGGAATCCGCCTCAATGACCTTCTTCATTTGGCTTGAATCCCCAATTCCTGTCCCTTCCTGGCAGGTGTGTGGCTCTTAGACATGTCTCCTCTTTGTGGTTCAGGGCAGGAGTGAGATCCCGCAAGTCTGGGGCTTCTGCAGAGAACCTGCTGGCCCAGTCAGTCTCCTGCCGCAGACATCTCCCTGAACAGACTTCCTGCCACAGCTTCAACACCCAGCTGACCCCGAGGACTTGCCTGTGTAGGACAGCCCTCCCAGCCTTGGTCGCACTTCCATTCATTCACCCATTTGGCTGTCGCTCACTGAGCATCTCCTCTGTGCCAGGCAGCAGGGCCGGGGCTGGGGACACAAGGCTGGGAGAGACAGGTTGACCCTGCCCCATGGCACTTTTGGTCTCTCTGAGGAGGCAGACACTCTAATAGCCTACTCACAGTTTTGTTGTGACTATGGGAGCACAGGGGTGCTTAACCCAGACCTGGGGGGAAAGATGTCCAAGCTGCCATGAATATGATCAAGGTGATGAGCACAGTGGGCACCTGGTGTGTGCCAGGGACTAAAAGGGCCTTCCCCTAGCCGGAGGGCAGCCCGAGGTACCAAGTGGGGAGAATGAGGGGGCCAGATCAAGGAGGACCAAGGCGGGCCATGGAGGGGTCTAAGCAGGGCTGCTGGGTAGAAAAGGAACTGGTGACTGATGACTGGTGGCTAGGAGGCCAGGGAGGTGGCAGCCAGTGCTGCGGCTGTGGATGCAGAGAGGAGTAGGTGGATTTGAGGGGTATTTAGGAGTAGAACTGATGTGGCTTGGTGCTCTGGTTAGCTGTAAGGGGTAGGGAAAGAGGAGCTGTCAGCCTCTTAGGGAGGGGCTGTGGGAGTGGGGTTAGATTCTGAGATGTCCTCACAGGGCTAGGACTAGGGTGAGGTAAGTGCCTGGGATGCAGAATTTGGGGTACTTACTCCTAGCCTGTGTTCCCACCTGTGCTCTGTCCCTGGTCCTCTGAAATTTCTCACTAAGTTAGACACATCTCGGAAAGTGGGAGCCACCCCTGGAGACGAGGCAATGGGGGGATAGTTCTGGGCAGGGTGTCCCCTCTCCATCTTTCGACCCCTACCTGGGAGATGCTGCCTTCTCTGCACCCTCCAGGGCTGGGATGCTGCTGGGATTGACACCTTGGGGTCTTCCATGCTCTGGACAGTTACTTTATTTCCATTCTGATGCCCAAATGACAGGTATCCCATCCAGCTTCTTCCTGCATGCCTTTCAAGACAAGGAGCTCCCTGCCACCTGGGCAGCCCAGTCCCTTGGCTTGGGCCATTATAAAACATGTCTTATCCCTAGCCCAAATCTGCCTTGCACTGTCTTCTAACCTAACAGTGGCCTTGGCTCTGCCTCCTACCCTTCCCCCACCTCAGATGGGTCTGCTGATCCCCTTTCCCAAGACAGCCTAACCTCTCTGATCTTCAGTGTCCCCACCTGTAAAAGGGAAAAATAATAGCCACCACCCTCTAGGGCTGGTGTGAGCGTTAAATGACATGATGTGCATAAACCTTATGACACAGGCTAATTCCTCAATAACGGGTTACTAACCCATAACAACAATGAGTAACTACAGAGGTGGACACTGTCCTCCTCATCGGCTGCCCAGTGATGCAGCCTCAGCCCAGGCTCTGGCACCCACCTGTCAGCCTCAGGTAGCAGCCCCCACTGCGCCCCCTCTCAGCATCCAGTCCCATTGCAGAGCTAATCCCAGAGGAAGCTGTTCACGGGGAAGAGGAATTAACAGTTTCTGGAGATGGCTGAGCTGTGTTGAGATATGGGGACTGCCCTGCTGGTTTGAGTTGGTTCTCTGCTCAGTATTCAGTCCAGTTGCAGGGGCAGCCCCAGCCACTCCCCCTGTGGCCCCCTGCTCAAGTCTCTCATTCAGGAGGACCAGGGGCGGCTGAGGAGGGGGATGCAGACCCACCTGACTGAAGTGTGTGCCTAGAGGTGTCTCTGGGGCACGTCATTAGACCCTTTCATGTCTGTGGGGCTGCCCTGGTGGAGGGGGTCTGTCCTGAGCCTGAGGTTCCTGCGAGCCCCAGATCCCATCGAGGGTGGCAGACACTGCAGAAGCTCACTCCAAACACGCACAGTTGTGCTGATCATTGTTGAGGTGCCCAGACTCCTCCCAAGAGACTGCAGGGTGGTGAGCCTGGGATAGGGGGCTCACAGAAACCCCTGGCTCCCCTCAAAGATCAGAAGAGCCAGCCCCCGCAAGGAAGGACAAGGGGCACTGCAGCCTAGTCTCTAAAGCCATCCTGCTGCCCTCCTCTGTGCTGGCCCGGGAGCAGTGTCAGCAGCTGCAAAGCTGGTCCCTTCCCCAGCACTCTGCTTCTGCTCAGGTTTCCCTGTTGAAAATCGGAGCTTGTCTCGAGGGGACTCCTTTACATTTAAGAAAGCAACAATCATGCTTACCAACTCCTGGTGACCTGGGACCTCCGGATTCCTGTCTCAGGGTAGGGAGTACCACAGAGGAGGGAACCACAGGTGCAAAGGCCCAGAGTAGTGAGGCAGGGTGGCCATGCAGGGATGCCAAGTCCCTGGGTGGGCCAGGGTTGATGCTGGGGGAGTTGGGGATGTGAGGTGTTTGTGGTAGTTGACAGGGAGCCGGCTTAGTGTGGAGTGGGCCTGACTTCATTCCCACCCCAGCTGTGGGAGGGAGGGTCCACTGTTACTACAGACTCCCCTTGCTTTTACAGACTGGGGCTCCAAGAGGGGAAGGGACTTGCCCAAAGTCACACAACTAGGTGGGGTCTAGGCCACCACAGCCTGCTCCCACCCTGCCAGGAACTGGAGGCAAGGCTCCTCCCTATGGGGGCGTGTCGGGAGGAGGGACTCCTGTGGGGCTTAATTTGCCATTTGGTTTGAGGGCCCGATGCCTTGAGGTGCAGGGTCCCCAAGTAGGCCTGGCTCTGCCTCTTTCTCACTGTGGCATGATCCAGGCCAATGCCCCGCTTTGCTCTGTGCCTTGGTTTTGCAGTTGTACAGGGGAGTTAACAAACTCTGGTTTGGTCCATGCTCTTGGCTCCCAGAGCCACAGTGTACCAGGGGAGGGGGTGGTCCACAGCTCCATGCACAGATGGGAGAATGAGGTGCAGAGAGGGGACAGGAGGTCCTGGGGCTCAGGTCACTCCTAGGCCCGCAGACCCAGCTCTGAGGGTGTGGTCAGCAGCCAGGACAGGAGGCTGCAGGGGTCAATGGTCAGCAAAACCCAGCCTTTTGGTCTCCAGTTTTCTTTAATCTGCCTGCCAGCCTCCCTCTTTCTCGGGTTCATGACTCTACCCCAGCTGAGTGCATCCTGAGGCAAGGCTCCTTTCTCCCCACCCCCCAATTATGGCTGGTCACAAAAGCTGGACCATGACCAGACAAAGGAACAGGGATGAAAGTGCTGGTTGTCATGGCAACCTGGAGGGCTGCTGGGACCCAGGGGAGGGGCTTGGCTGTGTGCCTGAGCCCAGGCATCCGGACGACCTCTGAGCATGAGCCAGGGTGGCCCAGGGGTTCACAGGGATCCCCCTCCTGTTCTGAGCCCACCAGAGCCAGCTGTACAATGACAACCTCACCCCCCCCATAGCAACACCTGCTCCCTGGGGCTCCCTGGTGGCCCCATTGTCCTGCACCTGCTGCCCCCCCACCACACCTGCTCCCCAGCCCAGGCACCCTCCCCAAGGCACTCCCTACCCACCCCAGGCTCAGCTGCCTGCTCTCAGGGCCAGCCAAGAAGGGCTATGGAGCCAGGAGGGGCAACAGGGAGGGCCCTGGGCAAGCCAGCTTTGCTTGACCAGCAGTGTGTGTGCCCATGACAAGGCCTCCACTTCAGGGGTTCAGTCTCTTCACCTGTAAAATAGGAGCAGCCATTCCTGCCCTCAGGGCCTCCAAGAGTAAGCTTTCCTCTGCTTGGAAGGAGATCTGAGGCCAGGCTGTCCCCAGAGCTGGGTCAGGATGGACAGCTAGGTTGGAAAGAGAAGAGGGAAGGTCTGTCTTGGGTCATACTCTCAGGAGCACCTCTGTTAGACCCCGTGTGGACCTGAATGCTCTCGTGCACACTTAAGAGTCACTGCTTGGAGGTGGAAATGACATTATCCAGAGGCCCCTCAAGGGTACAGGGGAACTGGGCAGGGGACCCATCAGTGCCAGGTTCTTGAGTAGCCTGTCAGGAATATTGGGGAAAGAGGAGGACACTGGGGCAGGGACCCGCCCCACAGGGAGAGTGAGTGCTGCCAGAGGATGGCCTGGGGGGGTCTCTGGTGATCCAGCAGTCCAGCTCAGGTGGGGAACTGAGAGCCCAGAAACTATCAGTGTCTGGCTCTCTGATATCCCACTACCAGACAGTGGAATGGAATTAGGGTGGAGGATCAGGAGGAGTGGGTGGCCTGGGGAGATGCCCCGCCCCCTCCTGGAAAGGGAAGGGGATTCCCATGGCAACTGGTCTTTGTCTTTGTAGCCCACATTCTGGTGGCTCCCTATACCCTGCAGGACAGCCCCAAGATCTCATCCTACTCTGCTGTGACCTTGGGTGAGGCCCCTCCCTTCTTGCCACCTCAGTTTGCCCACCTGGAATGTGGGAGCAGATTGCCAAGGAGATTGTCAGCTCCAGCTGCTGCCCTAGCTGTTTGAAATGCCCCCAGGCCATCGCAGGCAGGCCACTGAGGCTTCCTCATCTCTCTGATGATGAGGAATTCCCTCTCTTGAACAAACCATCCTTCCTGAGCTGTCTGGAGTTTCTTACATACTCCCTCCCAGAGGTCCGGCAAGGGGAAAGCTTTTGCCAGGAATGGAGGTATTTGGGCAGGGTAACAGTCCTGACATCCCTCAGACCACTCTGTACAGCTGGCCCCAGTGCAGGGCTGGGCAATATTTGTGTTCCCCACTGTGCAGATGGAAAAACTGCAGCCTTGCAAGGGAAGAGACTTGCACAGTGAGTCAGTGGCAGAATCCAGGAGTCCTGCCCTGTTCATAGACCTTTCTAGGGGTGGACAAAAGGTCAGAATACCAGTCTGGTCCCCAGACCCAGTAAACTCAGACTCCCTGGAGGGGTGGGGGGCACTTGGTGGGTTGCAGGGCCAAGATGATAACTCTCATTCTGCCAAGAGATCACTCAGCTGATGCTCACCGGGTTCCTAGCAACAAGGGGAAATCAGAGGTGCTGAGAGCCTAATTATGATAAACAGCTCTCTGTGCAGCTCCTCAGGACCCTGTAGAAATGTCCTGTGGAAGATGCCACTGTCTTGGGGCCTGTCACCTGGAACTTTGGCCCAGGAAGGTAGAGGCCAGTGGGGACCCCCTTCTGATTGCTGCTGCCCCTGGAGAGCAGAGCCTCAGCATCCTGGACCCTGTTCCAGGGTGTGGTCTGGAATTGCAGGTCAGAGGGAGGTAGGCTGGGGGAGAAGGTATGAAAGTGGGGTTATGTGCGGCTGGGCTGCTGCTGTCAGCAGCTACCATCTTCAGGGTGGTGGCCGCAGTGTGGGTTGCTCTGTCTCCTAGTCATTTCCTAAGGGTCCTTCCAGGACTGATGAACTGGCAGGGCTACCGGGAAAAGCAGCACCCCCTGGTCCCTGCCACTTAAGCCCTCCCTCCAGTTGGGCACAGCAATAGCCATTGACCAAGTGGTACTGGCCATGGTCCCCTGGGGCCCCTGAGGAGAATGTGAGTGTGTTCTGTGAGCTGAGGCAATCGGGGAGGGCTTCCTGAGGAGGTATAGCCTGAGATGGGATGGAAAGTTATAGAAAAATGGAAAGAGGGAGGAAATTCCAACTGGGAAACTCCATGTGAGTACAGGTAGGAATGGGCTTGAGGACAGGGATGAGGACTGAGCATTCATGGTCCAGTGGTCCTCAATCCTCCAGCCCTCCCAAGAACTCCTTTCCACTCCTCCCTGAGCTCTGGGCGTTCGAGGTCTTGTCTGTCAAGCTGACCATGTGGATCAAAGGAGAATTAATTTGTCTCCATTTTTGTTGATCAAAGAAAATGCTGGTCAGAGCTGCCGAGGCCAGCTGGCCAATGGCAAAGAAGGGGAGGGTCAGGGGAGGCCTGGGGAAGATGGTGAGCCCTTTCTCTGACATCCCCCATGCCTGCGACTTGGTTTCTCTTGGCAGCAGCTCAGAGCCCCTGGCTTGGCAAACCAGAGGGAGCTCCTGGGGCCCAAGAGGCCAGCTAGGAGCAGGTGGGGAACGGGTAGCTCCAGCCACCCCATCTGGATGCTTGTTGCCCTCCGTTCCAGCTGGCCAGCCATATGAAGGGCCCATTCTGCCACCCATTCACATACAGCTTTCATTTCTGCAGCCAGTGAAGCATTGCTCCTGGCCTCAGCGCTGCCAGCAGGAAGGCACAGGGGAGGGGGGGAGCCCAGGCCTGCCATGGCCTCAGACCCCTTGCCTAAAAGGCATGGGCCTGGGCCAGGGCACCCTAAGCACCTTGTCTGCCGAAGCCCTGAGCTTCCAGGTCACCAGAGTTGTCCTCAGCAGGGGGGCTCCAGGTGAGAGACGGGTAGAGGACCCCTCCAACTCTCACAGTAACCCAGTCTCCCTTCATTTCAACAAGAGCAAGGCTGGCCTCCCTTCCAGCCCATACATGGCAAAAGACTGCCCTCCTACCGCAGGAGGAGCAGGAGCCCAGGGACGGATCATGGCTCAGCCCCTTGTTCCTCTCCCAGGGAACAGGTAGGTATGGTGGCCTCCAGGGCAGGGCAGGAAGATCAAAGCCTGAACCCATACCCAACCATTGGAGAAGATGGGGCAATAGACAGTGGGCACCTGAGACCCAGGAGAGCAGGGATTGACCCACAGTCCCCTGCCAGGGAGAGAGAAGGGCAGTCACATCCACTGCTCCCACTTGTACACTGGCAAGGTGGAGTTGGCAGGGCTGTTGGAAAAGCAGCACCCCAGGCCCCCACTGCTGAAGCCCACCCTCCTGTTGAGGGACACAGCAGTGACCATCTCATGGTAAGGGGTGAGTGGCCCTGTGGGCTGGACCTCCTGAGAGAGGACCCTTTCTGCAGTGGCCTGTCCATCTGTCCGGCAGCCAAGGCCCCTGTGATGTCACCAACTCACTGCGTTGTTTGGCATCTTTCCAGAATTAGTGTTCTGCCCCTGTCATCCCTGATGTCCCATCATGGGCTGATGGTGCCCTGGCAACCCGGATGGGTACTGCAGCTTTTTGGACAGTGAGAAGTGCCAGGCAAAAGCAGGGAAGCAGGTCCCTCTCCATAAGCCAAGTGGGGTACACAGCCTATCCCCACACCCACAGAGGAGACAGGCTGCCCTAAATAGGGCTTTAGGGGGTCTCTGTCCCCTTGAAAAGCTGTGGCCATGCTTGTCTCCAATCCCCCTCACACTTTCCTTCCTTCCACAATGGTCACTGAGTACCTACTGTGTGAATGCCAACAAGAAAAGCAAATAAAACCATGGTTTCGGCTCAGGAAAGATTGCACTAGAATCAGGTCTTGAAGGATGAATAGGAGTTGGCCAGGAATAGGAGTAAGTGGAGAGAGATGTTCTGGACAGAGGAAGGAGAAGCCTGTGCAAAGGTTGCATCACTGTCTCCATTCACAGCTTATACCCTGCCTCTGGGTTCTTTGTGGCCTGGTCTCTCTGCCTGTCCCATTCAACAGACATTTTATGGTAGGGTCAGGGTCCAGTTCAGATCTGGACACAATGCCCAGCACAGGCCTGGCACCAAGACAGCATTACTAAAATGTCAAATAAAATTGGACATTTGTGTAATGAGCATCAGGTCCTACTACCTCCCCCAACGCTAACCTGTCTTATTGAACCTCAGTTTTCCCACCTATGAAATGGGGCCAATTCTGAGAGGCTCTGGCCAGAGGTTCTCAGGCTGTGATGAGGTGATTTTTAAATTTTCTTTTGATTGTAACCTACCTCTTTTCCTTACTGAAAAGTTGAAAGACTGGTACATTGGACATCTGTACACCTTCAGATTTCCTAATTGTTAGCATTGGACCACTTTTGCTTTATCTCCTTTCTGTCTATACTTATCTATATATAAATTTTGCTGAACCGTTTGAAAGGAAGTCGCAGCAGCAGACATCTTGATATTTGTCCCGAAATTCTTCAGCCCACATCAGCTAAGACAAGGACAGTCTCCTATATAACCACAATACTATTATCACATCTAAGAAAATTAACAATAATTCAATAGTCAGGACAGGCGGGAGCATCAAAGCCTGATGACCCATACCAGGTCATTGGAGCAGACGGGCGCCTGAGGCCAGCGAGGGGGCAGGAGCACCCACTGCCCACCCTGAGAAGGCTGAGGAGTGGCAGCCTGGTGGGTGGGTGTGGCTATGTAAACCGAGCCTCCGGAGAATCAGAAGCGACCATCGGTCCTGCAGCTGTGGCTTAAATACGAATTTCCCATTCATAAATTTCCCCAATTATTTACACAGCTTTTTCTTTTTTTAACCAGATTTCAAAATTCTCGCACTATATCTGGCCGTTTTGTGTCTTACTCTAGAAGGGTCTGGGAGGGGAGATGGGTAATGGAGCCTGGATTTCAGAGTCTAGAAGGCTAACGCTTCGCATGGCCGGCCCCCATCGGGCTCTCCGGACATGGCCCAGGCCGGGGAGGGGGAGCCGCGAGTCCTGGGCGGGAGGAACCAAGTCCCGGAGAGTGTGGGGGAGGCCGGTGCCGACCTGGGGAGGTTAGTGGACGGAAGCTTCGGCCCCGCTGTGCCAGATGGTCCCGCCCCTTAGCAACCGACCCAGCGTCCCTGCCTAGAGACCGGCCGCTAGACTGCACACTGAGCGTTGGATCGGGTAGGTTGGTGGAGCCGGTGGGGCCTAGGGATGGCAGGGCGAGCGTGGGCAGGGAGACCTCCATAAGGCGCAGAGGGCAAGTGGACAGGAAGGAGGGCGCTCTCCCGGTCCACGTCCCTGCCCATGAGCCTTGGCTAGTGGGAAAGGAGTGGGGTACACTTTTAAACAACGTTAGGGATAAGTCCTGTACTTACCAGACCGGTTTTTTGGGCCCCACCTCCATGCTGACAATGTAGCCCCCTCCCAGTCCTGTGGAAGGCCCGTTCAGGGAAGGAGCCTAGGTCCTCATCAGCCACCCAGTCCCTCTCCTGAATCCCGACCACTATGTCCAGCCTCTTAGTCCTCAGTCTCCCCATCTGTAAATTGGCAGAGCACTGCTGCACCTATCTCACGAAGTTGTTACAGAGATCAACTTCCTTTCTTTACTCACTCCATTCATTCATTCATTCATTCATTCACAGTCACTTGGCAAGCACTTTCTAGGTACCTACTGAAAGCCAAGCCTGTGCCAGTCCTGTGCTAGGTGCCAAGGAGGTTCCAGAGATCAAGGTTACTCAAAAATGCCTATATTTGCAGCCTTTATGTGCACATATAACACAGGCAGAGGTTCACTGGAGGGAGGAGTCTCAGACAACTGTGGGAACTCAGAGGGGGTCACATCAGGTGAGTGCTCCAAAAAGGTAGAGAAAACCCCAGGCCTGTGGGCGTTATTACCACCCACAGTGTTGTTTGCCAGGTAGCCCCAACAAGGACAGACTTCCAAAATCTCTTAAGCCACAGATCCATTTGTCAAATGAGACCTTAAACAGAACCCTGGTGTGTGAAACAGATAAAGGTACAGGGTCCTTGTTGAATTGGGGGTGGGTGGCTTAGAAGCTCTCCTGCTTAGGTCCCCCTCCCCACAGGCACTCACTCTGCAGAACCTCAGAGCTCCTTGGTACACAGTTTGAGAACCACTGTTGTGGTGCTAGCTAGGGACATGGACCTTTGGGTCAGCCAGAGGTGAAGACCTCAGTTTCCGTTCTTGTCTGCCAGTTCTTGGCTGTGTGTCCTTTGCAAGTTTCTTGACTTCTTTAGTCCTTAGTTTCCTTGTTTGTGGATTGGTGATAATGGTAGTACCTGTTGTGAGGATCAAATCATCCTGTTCATCTGTGTCCATCCAGCCCAGTGCCTGGCAGGTGGTTGGGTCACATGGAGTTGAATGTCAGTGAATCCAACTGAAGCTTCATATAGCTCAAGCCAGTAGGGCTCTGAGGTGATCTGATGGGAGAAAGAATAACTTGGGTTCAAAGTCCAACTGTACCTCTTACTGGCTGTGTGACTTTGCTCAGGTCACTGAACCTCTCTGAGCCCCGTTTTCCCCAACTCTGAGAAATGAGGATAGTCTCAGTTCCCACCTCAGAGATTTAAATGAGATGATGCATGAACTACATCCAAGCCCCTAATAACATTCACCATTCCCAACACCGTGCCTGCCAGGGCCATCCCTGCCATATTACTGGCCAGTTCCCTTACACAGGAGAGTGCCCAGAGTGACCGGCAGAGGCCTTCCTGGGAATCATGTCCTGTCCCTCTTGCCAGCCATGCTCATTCCCATGCAGAGGCTGCCATCACCTGTGGGGCTATGACAGGAGACAGAGGTCTTTCTGTCTGTCTGTCACGGGTCCTGTGCACACTGGCAATGTACAGGTGTCCAGAGCTGAGGTGGGAGTGGAAGGAAGTCATCAATCCTTGTGAAGGGCCGAGGGATGGAGGGGAAGCTGGTTGCTGGGTTTGCAGCTCACCCTCACCCCTTCCTTCTCAGGACATGCCTGGATGTGTCCCCCCACTGCCCTCCTTCTCAGAGGGAAAGGACTCACAGGGGCAGCAAATCCCCCCATCACACACTCCTTTTGCCCCCAGCGACACTGCGGGTTCCTGGACATTTCTGCATCTGTTATCTCTGCTGAGCCTTATAATACACCAGGAAGCAGACCTATTTGAGACCCATTTGAGAGCTGGAGAAGCCAGGGAATGGAGTGCCTTTCTGTGGAGCAGGGACCCTGGCTTTGCCGAGGCCTGCTCTGTCTAGTGATTTTGTTCAAAGACAAGGCAGACGTCTGTGGGTTTGCAGCCATGGTGGGGCCGAGCCCAGTGGGTCCTCTATCCTTTAGGGTGCTCTGGGAAGGGCTGGTGACTATCAGACAGGTGGGCCAGACTCAGCATTGTTTTCAGCACCTGCCCTGGGGGGTGGCTGGCCACCAGGGAGTAGATTCAGGGAGCAGAGTTCTGGTGGGACACGCCTGACTGGCTAGAAGCTGGTCAGCCTTTGGGCTCAGAGTCTGAGGCTTCCTGCCAGAGCCCTATCTACCCTTTACGGTCCCTCAAGTAGTCTTTCCAACTCACCACCTCCTTCTTAGAAATAGGCCCAGCAGCTGCAGGCTGAGCTTTGCTCCAGACAGCCCCAGCTGCCCACCTCACCTTTCAGGTCAGTCCAGGCCAGATTTTCCTGCCATGATCCAACAGGGGGCCTATGCTGGTCAGTCCCACCGGGTGGCTAAAATGGAGATGACGGGGTACAAAACCCAGCCAAAAGAGTGGCCTGTACTGTAAGCTCCTGGCTGCTTTGTCTCAGTGTGCAGGGGTGGGAAATGGGATGGGCCAGGCCCCTATTTCCTTTTATTAAGATGCCTTCCCACCTTTTTTTTTTTTTTGGTGAGGAAGATTGGCCCTGAGCTAACATCTGTTGCCAGCCTTCCTCTATTTTGTATGTTGGACGCTGCCACAGCATGGCTTGATGAATTGTGCATCTGTCCAAACCTGCAAACCCCGGGCTGCTGAAGTGGAGCATGCAAACTTAACCACTACACCATTGGGCTGGCCCCTGCCCCCACCTTTTTTAATTGACATTTTTGTTGAGATAATTGTAGGCTCACTCCCTTTTTATTTTTGCACTAGCGTTACATGAAAACTTCTTCTTCCTCACACCCTTGTCCAATTTCTTGTAACGCTCCCCTGACCAAGGAGTTCCCCTGGTGATGCATTTTGAGGTAGCCAAAAGCGACAGTGGCTTTGCAAGGGCTTGCTCATCCCACAATGAAAACTCTGCAAACCCTTGTCCTCGGGATGGTGGATGTGCATGCAACCCAATGGCACATCTGCTCCCTTTGGGGAGGCAGGAGGGTGTATGTTTCCTGAGCTGGGCTGACCCTGAGAGCCAGGGTGGGTGAATATCATTCTGTTGCTGGCCGCAGGATCTGTGTGCCAATGGAGGGTCAGGGAGAGGTAGTCCTCTCACTCCTGGGGTATGGCAGGAGGGCAGGCAAGGGTGGGGGAGGCAGGCCCCACACTCGGGAGAGGCAGGGCAGTCCGGGCTGGGCTGGGGGCACCAGGGCTGCCTCGGGCTGAAAGTCATTTTGGGGAAAACCAAACAGGGCGCTTCATTGAGTGAGCGAGCTCTGAGCTGCCCTCCTTGTCTCCCCTTGTGAGAAGTCAGGCCTCACTCTCCAACGTGGGGGAGACGGGGTGGGCAAGTGCAGAAGGATGTACTGGGGTGGGGGCATCTACAGAGCATCCCAGACTCCCTCACTCAGCCCCTGATACTGGGGGCTCATTTCTCACCTGCAGCATCCAGGGAAAGCTCCACTGTTTCCTGGGGGGACCCTTCCTGGCACTGTGTGTCTGTCCAGATTAGGAGGAGACCACTCTCTCCCTCTCCCCCAGCTATTCCGTTATCCATGCATAGGGGCTGGGGCTTGTTGCAGGGTGGCAGGTCAGGCATCCCTGTATCCTGCTGCCCCTGGGGCTGAGCAGAGGCTGGCAAGGGCCCAGTAACACCACTGTCTTCTCCTAGGAGCTCTGGCTGGGGCATTACCCTAAAAAGCAGCATGGAGCTGCCTAACAGAGAAGGCTGCAGCTCAGGAAGGACCCCTTCAGGCCCAGAGTGCAGCAGTACTCGTGCAGGTCAAGAGTGCAGTCTGGGGAGGACTCATGCAGACCTAAAGCATAACTTGGGGAGGATTCTGCTGAGACCAGATTCTGGATTGGAGAAGCCTCCTCCAAGCCCTGACCCCAAGCCCCCACCTTTACCCCTGGCCCTGGCCCCACCTATGCTCTCGGACTTGGGGCAGCCCCGGAAGTTGCCCCTGACGGGCACTGATAAGAAGTACCCCCTGATGAAGCAGCATGGGTTTTATTCTGACATCCTCAGCCCTGGAACATTGGATCAACTTGGGGTAAGTGTGGCAGCTGTCCCCTACCAAACCTGAGCCCTTCTTGTGGGTTCCATTCATCTATCCTTCCATCCATCCATTTGTTCACTTATCCATACATCTATCTATCTATCCGTCTGTCTAGCAATTTGTCCATCCTTCCATCTGCCCCCCAATCCATCCATCCTTCTGACCATCCATCCATCTGTCCATCCATCCATCTGTCCATCCATCCATCTGTCCATTCATTCAACAATTCATTACTGAGCACCTGCTATGTGACAGGCCCTGGGCTGAGCACTGGTAACAGTGAGGATGAGACATCCATGTCCCTATTGTCACTGGGCAATGGCTTTGGTGGGGGAGTCCCCCCCAAAGGGGAGGGGGTCCTTGGACAAGGTGGCATTCTGCTGACATCTAAGAGATAGGTATGAGTTTTCTGGGTAAGATGGGGGGGGGAGTGTTCCAGGCAGGGGGAACAGAAGGTACAGAAGCTTGGGGTCCCTGACAGAGGCTGTGGCCCATGTGGAGGAGGAGGGTAGAATGTGAGGGGAGAGATGGAGGCCTGGGGCAGGGGAAAGATGGAGAGGGGATCACTAGGGGAGAGTTCACAGAGCCCGGTAGGTCTTGGGCAGCTTTAAGAAGGTTTTAGGCAGAGGAGGGGCCGAGAGAGATAGGATGAGGACTCACTGAAACCCACCATGCCAGGGGTGCCAGAGTGGCCCTTGGGAGGGGAGATACACACAGAGACACCTGATGGCCTTGCAGTACTTCTGTGGCTCAGCCCCTGGACACACACCAGGAGTATTCTCAGAGTGAGGGGGGGAGCTATGCAGGACCAGAATGGGGTGGGGTCAGGGGTGTCCCAGGTGGCCACAGCTTGTCACCCACTGTGGCCTCTGAATGAGAAATTGTGTGAACTCACTGGTTCTGCCCCACCCCCATGCCCCTGGTGCTCCCTGGTGGGCTTAGGGGAGACAGCTGGCCTTGGGGTCCCTCCCAGGTCCTGCCTGGTTCCCGGGAAATTTATACCTCAGGGCTCTGGGGTTTGGTTTCAGGAAGTATGCCGTGGCCCCAGCATGAACCTGGACCTCCTGCGGCAGGCCGACCTTGACAAGTTCACCCCAAAAGGTCAGTGCCCAGGAGGGCTGGGTGGATGGGTGCATTTAGAAGCAGGGCCTCTGGCCTCAGGGAGATTGTCTCTTCTTGGATGAGGGTCTCAGCTTCCTCAACTGTAAAATGGGGATAACAAGAGATAAGGTGCCTTGCAAGCTCACAATGAGTGCTCAGTGACCCACAGGTGCCTTATGGCTACTCATAGCAGAGCTGTGGCAAGGGCACTGCCTTGGACTGGGGCTGCCAAGGGCCAGGGCCCCAGCTCTCTCTGCACAGCTGGGGATAGTTGGGCATTTCCATGTGTATTTCTGCCTCCCCTGGAATGTGGGCTTGAAGGAGACCAGGCTGTGTCTGAGTTTTTCCCTGCTGGGGCCCCAGCACCTAGAACAGGAAGGTGCCCAGGAGACCTTTGCTGAAGGCGGGAAGAAGGACTCTCCTCTCAGGCTCCGTGATGAGTCTTGTAAGGACTGGGGCAGGTCTGCAGGGTGTGGGGCAGTGGCAGAGGGAAGAATAGGATGGCTCCAGGAGAGGCAGCAAGCAGGGTGGGGCCCTGAGTGGTGATGGGGAATTGGGACAGGACTCCCGCTTCGATCAGGCCCAGATGCCCCGTGGTTCCAGCTGTCTGCCCCTCCTCTCTAACTCCGGAAGTGGCCTAGCTTCTTGCTGGCACTGCCCAGATTAGTCCTCTCAGATCCCACAGGCCTCCTGGGGTCTGCAAACCCCCCAAAGTGGCACAGGAAACATCACATGTATGTGCAGTGATCTGAGGATCCAGCCAGTTGTGGTCAACAGTCTCACGAGTATCTGTGGCCTAGAAAATGGTTACAAACCACAGATCTAAGGGCTGTGGGGATGCTGGGAATGGTGCTCCTACCATCCATGGTGGGGGCAGGGGTGGGGGTGAGGGTGGGAATGGTCAGCAACTCTGTGGCCCCACCTACATGAGGAAAGCAGCCCCAAAATGCCACAGGGTGGTGGCAATCAGGGTTGTTGGCAGCCAGTGACAGAAGTCCACTCTGCTGTCAGAAGGCTAAGTGGAGGGCTTGAGAAGCCTGCATAGGGCTCAGGAATGTAGCAGGGGCCAGAGGACAGGCTTTGCCGTCCTCACCCTGGCTCCTCCTTCCTGCTGAGATGCAGGGCCAGGCCCAAAAGCCTATGGTCCTAGGAGTGGAGTGGTGTCAGGGACCCACAGGCTCCAGAGCAGATGATTAGGGGTCTGAAAAGTGCCTTGTTGGCCAGGCATTTTTGGTGGCTTGGGGTTCCCCGATCACCTGGCAACCCTGGTAAGAGAGTGGACTTCAGCTGAAGGTGGGTGGCCTCTGCTGAGCCTCTAGAGGCTTCTGTGGAGCCCCAGAGGGTACCCCCAGGGTGTGCCCTCCTGCAGTGTGACTACTTCTTGACCCCAGAAAAGTGGTGAGGCCGAAGGAGGCCCAGGGCCTCCCAGGAGAGTGAATGGGGGCCATCACTGAACTGTCCTGAGCCCACTCAGCCCCTGGGAAAGGTGGCTCATCTCTGGAAACATGTTCCTGCACTCCCTTTCCCCATGTCTATGGCCTCGGTTTGCCTGGGACTTTCCTTTCCACTTAACATCCCAAGTCCTGGGAAACCCCTCAGTCCTGGGCAAACTGGAATGATCACCCCATCAATGAGTTTCTCTCCACCAGCTCCCCTGTCCTCAAACCTGAAATGGAAGCTTCTATCTGCCCTGGTTGTCTAAGTAGAGGTGGCCATTTTGTGACTTGAGGGTCCCACAGGACCAGGGTGGTGGTGCCATGTGCTCCTTCAGTATCCAGGATGCCTTGGGTCTGGAAATGGTCCCAGGGAGTGAATGGCATTCGGACTCTGATATGCTTAGAAGGGCCTCTGGGGTAGGGGTGGCAGGAACCCATCCCTGATGTGCAGGGAGCTACCACTTCATCTTCCTGTCCAGTTGTAATCCTTGCTGGTAGTTTGATTTAGCATCTGGCTTGAGCAAAGTCCTCTGGTGCCGGAGTCATGGGTGGCGTGGAAGGGAGTGGTTGGGCACGTTGGCTCTGAGCAAGGAGAGCAGAACCAAAACAGACCTTCCGGAGGCCCTCAGCCCTCTGGGCTTGCGTTCCCTCGGGTGCTTGGTTCCATATCTGGCTTGCCCCTGCCACTGCCTGGCCATAGGCAAGCTCTGAGTTTCCCATGCCCCAAAGCATGCACACCTGGTTCCTGCCTAGCATTTTGTCTTGGGCAGTGTTGGGCCCCAGCCTGAGACCCTGCAGCTCCTGCCCCTGCCTCCACCTGCAGTGAGAACCTTTGAGGTTCCTGAGGACTTCGAGAAGCGCCTGGAGCAGCAGCGCATCAGGTCCACCACCCAGTTGCTCACCCAGACTGACTTCCCACTGCAGGCCTATGAGCCCAAGGTGCAAGTGCCCTTCCTGGTGCTGCCAGGCCAGTGTCCTCGCAAGATTGAGATTGAGAGGTATGGCTGGGGGGCTGTGGGAGGGCCTGTCCTCTGGGAGGCGGCATCTGCCCACCTAAAGGGGTGAGGGATGGCAGGCCACTAGGTGAACATCCTCATGGCAGAGGTTACTAAAATGGGTCTGTGTGCAAGTGTTCAAATCAAATCTTCTAGCCCTTTGGCTTCTTAATAGGAACAAATTGCTTTCCTTGCTGTGGAATTGGGGAAGGTGGCATTTAGGTCAATGTAGTGGAACACCAGGCAGAACTGAAGAGCAGTTGGGGCCTGGGACACCAGCCCCAGCCACCACATCACTTCCTGATGAGTCCCAGGGGGTGGAGGGCCCTGGAGGGATCCTTGGGCTATACTCCTACCCCCGTGACCCCATGGCCCCTTGCTGACATCCATGGAGCTACCTCATGTGAGGTGAGCCAAGCTGTTATGAGATCCCCTCATCTCCCTTGACCAGGAGGAAGCGGCTGTACCTGAGCCTGGACATTGAGCAGTTGCTGGCCAGTGAGGGCATTGACTCCGACAAGCTCATGCCCAGGCACCCAGACCCCCATCACCCCCAGACCATCGAGCAGGGTCATGACCCACTCTTCCCCATCTATCTCCCACTGAAGGTGAGTCCAGCTTCCACGGAGGTCTGATGGTCAGCGATGGGGGTACAGGATCCTGGCTGAGGGATCAGACCGGAAATGGGATCCCATGGCAGTCCACAAACACTCACTTATCAAACAGGGCAATTGCATCATCAGAGCCCTTCCAGGGATTTCGAGCATCCTAGGCTGGAGCAGGAGGGACCCCGGGACCCCTGGGATGCTGATTTTCTGTTTCTTCCCTGGGAGCCTGGGCAACCTGTGTGCATGACCTCAGAGGTCCCCCCCACCCCACCCACAGGCACCAAGAAGCAGCCCAGTTGGACTGTGGAGTAGTGTATAGGCTGCTTTGACTACTGCTTCTGGGCTCACTGAGATGGGGAGGTGTGGAGTGGAGGAGGGCATCATTGTAACCCCTTTGGGGTACTGATGGGGAAACTGAGTCCAGGGAGAAGAAAGAGGGAGCATAGCCTGCTCTGGCTTTCACCTGTCTGTCTGCCCTTCCTCTCCATGGCCCTGAGTGTCTCTTGCCTGGTGGTCCCTGTGGGGAGGCAGAGTGGAATCCAGGTCACATCACCCTGCTAAACATGGCCTCCTGACACCCCTGAATCTCCATTGTTTCTGAGTCTGGGTGGGGTGCTCAGGAAAATCCAAGGGTCACCTCTTCCCTCGGGCCTGAGCTGGATGATCCTGGGCAGTGGGAGAGCCTATATCCTGCTCTGAGTCCCCAGATACCCATCTGTCTGAATCTCACAGAGCCAGACCCCACAGACCCCTGGGAGCAGCAGAGGAGGCACTCAGCCCCCTGGTCCCCAATCTGCAGTTCCTTCGTCTGGAGAGGAGCCTACTTAGGGACCGCCATCCTCGTGGATGCCCAGCCCCCAGGCCCTGCTAGGGGTGAGCCGCCTCCTCCCAAAGTCTGCTGCTGTATTCCAGGTGTTCGACAATGAGGAGTTTGACTGCCGGACTCCCAGTGAGTGGATCAACATGGGCTTGGAGCCAGGGTCTCAGGACAGAAAACCTGTTCCTGGAAAAGCCCTCCTGCCCACTGATGACTTCCTGGGGCATGGTGAGCAGGGCCAGCATGGGCAGGGGGCAGGATCCTGGTCTGCACCATCCCGTCCTGGCAGCAGCCCAGCCAGGAATGCCTGGGCTGCCCTGGGGCCTGGGAGCCATGGGAGGTGAGGGCCACCACCTTCTGGGCCTCCCAGCTGGTACGCAGACCAAGAGGCTGGCCACACAGGGGCAAGAAATGCAGGGATCAGGGATGACATTGGTGGGAGGGCTGTGGAAGGGACAGCTGGATGGTGTCTAGTGTTAAAAAAAATCTTTGCTTTGTTAGTAATAAAAAAATATGCAAGCTTGTTGGAAATGTTCAAATGTGCATAAGGGGCACAATTCAAGCCCTTCCATCCCCCCACCCAGAAATCACCATTGCTTCAGCTGTAACTGTGGCTTCTCAGCTTTCATCTCTGCATGGACAACACACATGCTATCATACACGCTCACACTCACACACTTGCTTGCAAACACAGTCAAAAGCACACTCACTGTCACAGTCACACACCATCCAACACACACACACACAAGTCACAACCATATGCACATTTTCATCACACACACACTCACATGCCTACTGTCACCCATTCACAACTGCTATCACACCCATATGCACATACTCACACTGATGCCACACGGATCTGCCACATCTCGGCCTTGGCTGTGTCTGCTCTCCTTTGGCCCCAGGCCTGCCCTGGGGGCCACGAAAGCTCTCTTCAGTTTGCTGCTGTTGGAACAGTGCCAGAGTGAGCTTCCACGGCTGCTACCCTAGCCTGCATGGCTGGTCTCTGTGCAGGCATCCTAGGAAGGTCTGGGTCATCAGCTTGGAGGTTGGAGGTGGCCGTCCCCCTGTTCAGGGCTGAGGGCTGCTCTGCTTCCTGCCCAGTGGGTGGACACGCTGCTGTGGAGCAGGGAGTGGGCCTGGTGGGCCAGCGCGCAGGTGGGAAGTAAGATTGTGAGAGCCATGCTGATTTTAAGACTTCTCAGCCTCCAGGGGGCCTGCAGTGAGTCCATTGAGCAGGCTGTAAGTTTATGTTTCAATTTAAAAACATGTTAATGCTGGAATCAATTTCTTTGAACTAGACAAGAAGCCCAGAATGTTCCCTTTACTTTGGACTTAATTACAAAAATAATTTAACTCAATTGTTCCCAGATCTCCAATTCCTGGTGATAAAACCAGAAGGTTTAGGGCTGCATTAACCTTAAATGCACCAAATACCAGCCTCCCTGCAAAGCTTCTGCTTGCAGCCCTTCACAAGGGCCCTGGTCCTGGGCAGTAGCACTAACAGGAGGAGGGGCTGGCAGGGAGTATTTCTGTCTGAGACCCCTAGTTTTCTCTTGGGGGCTTCTTGTGACATCTTTTCCTCTAAGTTGAGCCAAGACAAGATCAGAATTTTCAAAAAGGAAACTTACTAGGAAGGGAAGGGAAAAGAAAAACAGAGATCCAGGCTGGAGAGGTATACCACAGCAACCTCCTTTACTGGTCTGTCTGGCGTCAACTAGTGGGGATTGTTTCCCTGGAATTCCAGCCCTTCTTCTTTGCTCAGCCTAGTCTGTAGAAACCCATCAGTTTGTTTTAAGCTGCTATGTATTGAGGCTTCCTCTTCCAGGCACTGTGCCATGTGCATCTTCCTTCTAAAAAGTTCATTGAGCACCTACTATGTACTAGTTTCCATTCTAGATACAGGGACACAGCTGTGGCCAAGATGGGACAAAGTCACTCCTGCCCTTGGGGAGCTGACACTAGTGTGAGGAGGCCAACCAGAACCAGGGGAGGATGCATACATAGCCTGACTTTGCGCTCTGTGGGGGACACAAACGGGTAACAGGTCAGAAAGTGCCTGGAGCAAAGGTGCTGTTTTAGGCAGAGATACTTCTCCAAGGAGAAGCCATTTGAGCAGGGAACAAACCTGCAATGAGGTGACCTGAGCGAAGACTGTTCCAGGCAGAGGGCACAGCCAATGCAAAGGCCCCAGGCAGGAGCAAGCTCCAGTCACAGGAATAGTCAGATCTCCAGTGTGGCTGGAGAGAAATGAGTGCAGCGGAGGGGGAGAAACGAGCTGGGGAAGTGTAGGGAGTGGATGGGAGGCCCTTTCAGCCCAGGGAGTGGATGGGAGGCCCATTCTGACCAAACAGGCCCTGAGGTCCACTTTGAGTCCACTGTAGGGCAGCAATCTTCTACTTCTCCCTGACCTGTCCTGAAATGATGGGCCCAGAGGCTCCATTGCTGCACGCAGCCTATGGGGAGGGCTTTACCCTGGCCTTGGTCACCTTGAAGGGGTCCAGCTCAGCCATGATGATCTTCACAACTGGATCCTCAATAGGTCTCTGTTTGCTTGGGGGCTTTCCTGCCTCCTGTCCCAGTCCTGCTGGCCTGTGTCTTTCTCTGCCCTGATGGGGTCATGCAGAGCACAAGGGCAGAGAGGCCTGATCCGTTGGGCTCCTCCTGCCACCAGGGGTTCCCCAGAGGCCAGTTCAGCTGGGAGGAAGTAGAGCCCCCACTCTGCTGGAGCCAGAGGAAGTCATCCTGGTGGGAGAGAGGCCAGACTAGTGACCTCTGAGACCTGTTCCCAGCACCTGCTGCCCACACTCAGAGGCCTCTACCTGCCCTGTGGCAGGGAGTACTGGTGGGTTCCCCTTCTGTTTCAGAGGACCCCAAGAGCCGGAAGCTGAAGTACGAATGGTGCAAGGTTGGTGTCCTGGACTACGACAAGGAGAAGCAACTGTACCTGGTGCACAAGACAGACGAGAATGGCTTGGTGCGAGATGAGATGGGGAACCCCATCCTGAATGGAGGGGTTACCGCTGAAGGTACAAGCTCTCTGCCCCTGCCCCAGGCAGACCCCCAGCTTGGGCCAGACCCGGCCTGTGACTGAGGCCAACCCCTGCCCAGGGCACAGCCAGCTCAGGTCTGAATTTTCCCTTGCTCTGCAGTTGTCTGTCCCCTGACCAGTGAAAACCAGAGGAGCCATCACTCAGAGATCCCAGGAAAGGCAAATGGCCATTATTTGATATGCCAACTCTGAGCAGCTGGCAGTGCTGCTTTCCACATGATGTTGAGAAGGAGCCCGAGGCCCTTCAGTTAGTGATGTCTGCCCCAGATGTGGCACTGAGGAATGGGCACTTGAACAGCCACCTCTGTATTACTCCTTGTCTGTGCACAGCTCTTTACAAAGCACTTTCACATCCATCCATGGCAACCTGTGAGGTGGTCAGGGCAAGGAGTGTCATCATACCCATTTCACAGACATGACGGGGGGTCAGAGAAGGGAAACACTTGCTCAGGGCCACCAGGCGTCAGCCGCAGAGCTAGGCTGGAACCTGGTGATCCAGCTCAGAGAGCCTGATTGCATGTTCCCATCTTCCTCCTACCCAGCCTCAGGCAGGCTGCCCCTCCTAGTCTGCCAGTACTGGGTGCCACGGATCCAGCTTCTCTTCTGTGCTGAGGACCCACGCGTATTCACACAGCGTGTGGTCCAGGCCAATGCCCTGCGCAAGAACACGGAGGCACTGCTGCTGTACAACCTGTACGTGGACTGCATGCCCTCCGATGGCCAGCGGCTCATCAATGAGCAGAGCCTGAACAAGATCAAGCAGTGGACCATGAGCACACCCCGGATGCGCAAAGGGCCCTCGTGAGTCCCAGCCAAACCCTACCCCATGCCCAAACAACACCTCCTCCAGGGACCCGTCCTGTGGGGAAGTAGTGCTGCCCAGGAAGGTAGTGCTCCCTTCCTGCTTGTCTGTTTGGGGCTGTCTTGCCCACCGCACTGTGGACTTCTTGGGTCCCAAACAATTTCTTGTGCGTCTCCAGATCTCTCATTAGCAATATGGACTCATGGATTCTTATTTCATTCAAAGAGTTATAATCTGTTATGACCATTTTTTATTTTGATGCTCAAATTGTCCCAGATCTGGCCAGTGGGAGCCTCTTGAAGCTGATTCCTGTGTCCTTCTGATATATTCCTATTATTCTCAGAGCAGATCTTTACTTTCTGGCAAGAAGTTCTGGGGTCATCTTGTACTTTCCCAGCCCCAGCCCTGAAATCAGCTATTTCTGCAAGGAGCTCTGATTCCTTTTAGTGGGAAATGGTATTTAGAAGCCAAGATCTGGGCATTAGATGTGCTCATTGATACTGGGAAATCATTGCTTCGAGGTTCATAGACCAGGCAAATCTGGGAAATACATATATTATTACATTACATCACATTGCATTATATTTTATACAACCGCCACATACATCCACGTCTATTTCTATATCTCTGTGTTGATCTGTCTGTTAAAGACCATGGATTCGTACTGATACCTTCAAATTGACTCTAACATCACAGGGCTCATTCTCAGTTGTACATATTTGTTACTTCTTTCTTAAGAGAAAAACTGGTTCTCATTGTTCATAGTATGTTTACTTATTTGCTCAGTCCTAGAATACACAGAAAGTAGTTTCAAATTGCTAATTTATACCCTTTAGAAGAAAAATCCTGCTAAGTAGACGTTGTTATTTGTTTAGTGTTCTTTTTCTCTTTAGCCTGGGGGCATACAGTCCAAATACCATGTTCAAAAGTTGCTTGATTTAGTTCTTCCCACCTCCTTCAGTGGGATATGTTCATTTGATGAAATACAGCTTGGTCCATTTATTTTTTTATATATATATAAAATATTACATATAATATAATATACACATACTATATATAATATATATTATACATTGCATATATAATATGTGTGTATATCCTCAGTATATTTAATATATATACATATTATATATTTCTCTATATAAATATAATATATATGTATAAAATATATATAATATATATTACTCAAAAAGGTATACTCAGAGATCTGCCACTCTCCACTCCTATTCATTCTATCCTACATATCTCCTACCTTTTCTACCCTGTTCTACCCACCACACGCCCATAGGTAACCAATATCACTAGCTTCTGATTTGTCCTTTCTGTATTTTTTGATGCACAAATGAGCAGACACATGTATATTTTCTTATACCCCTTTCTTTCTTACATGAAGAGTAGCACACTATAGATATTCTTTTGCACTTTGCCTTTTTTACTTACAATACATCCTGGAAATCAATCCGTATCAGTTCGTTGAGATTTCCTTCATTCTTTTTTACAGCTGCATAGTAATCTGTCATGTGGATGTACCATGTACCATGGTTTATTCAACCATTCTCTAATATATAGGCATTTAGGCCATGTCCAGTATTTTGAAATTACAAACAATACTACAATGAATAATCTTGTGCATTTGTATGTTCATACTGATGGAGGTATAGCTTTAGTGCAAATTCTGAGAAGCAAGATTGCTAGGTCAAAAGATAAGTACGTTTGTAGTTTTGTTAGATATCACCAAATTTCCCTCCATATGGACTGTGCCATTTTGCATGCCCACCAGCAATGTGTGAGCATGTCTGTTCCCCTACAGCCTTGCCAAGGGTGTGTTGTTATACTATTTAATTTTTTGCCAGTCTGGAAGGTAAATATGTCTGTGAGTATTGTAAGTGAGGCAGAACATCTTTTCCATATTTTCATGTGATTAAGGGCAATTTTGATATATTTTTATGACTTTATTCATATCTTTCGCCCATTTTTTTCTCTCAGGTTTTTGGGCTATTTTTCCCTTATTATTTTAAGAGTTCTTTATATATTAGGGATATTGGTCCTTTATCTGTGATATATGTTGTAAATATTTTCTTGTGGTTTGTCAGCTATATTTTGACTTTGCCTGTGGTAATTTTTCCAATATAACTTAAAAAATTTATGTAAACAATTTTATTAATCATTTCCTCTATTACATCTGGATTTTGAGTCATACTTAGAAAGCCTTTCCCTATGTTGAGGTTCTCTTCTGGTACTTGTGTGGTTTCATGTTTTTGCTTTTTATATTCTTGATTCATCCTTATGTATGGTGTATGTTATGGATCCAGTTTTATCTTTTTCCAAGTGGTTTATTAAACACCCATCAGCATTTATTAAAACCTCCATCATTGGCCCGGTGATTTAGGATGCCACCTTTACCATATACTAATTTCCATATGTACTGGGTCTATTTCTGGACTTTCTGTTCTATTCCATTGTTCTGTTTGTCTATTTATGCACTTGTACTACGGTTTTAATTACCAGTCTTTTATAGTATTTATGTCTCATAGGGCCAATCCTCCTTTGTAGCTTTTTCCTTTCAGTGTTTTCCTGGCTATTCTTGCATGTTTGTTTGTTTTAATTATTTATTTTTAAAAATTGTGGTAAAGTATACATAACACAAAATTTATCATTTTAACCGTTTTTAAGTATACAGCTCAGTGACATAAAGTACATTCACATTGTTGGGCAACTATCACTACCATCCATCCACAGAACTTTGTTCATCTTGCAAAATTGAAACTCTGTACCCGTGAAATGCTAACACCCCATTCCCTCTTCTTCAGCCTCTGGAAACCACCATTCTACTTTCTGTCTTTATGAATTTGACTGACCTAAGTACTTCACATGTGTAGAATCATACAGTATTTGTCCTTTTGTGACTGGCCTATTTTACTTAGCATAATGTCCTCATGGTTCATCCATGTTGTGGTATGTGTCAAAATCTCCTTCCACGTTAAGGCTGAATAACTTTCCATTATATGAGTATATCACATTTTGTTTACCAATTCATCCATCAATGGACATTTGGGTTGCTTCTATCCTTTGACTACTGTAAATAATGTTGCTGTGAACATGGGTATACAAATATCTCTTAGTGTCCCTGCTTTCTATTCTTTTGGGTGTATACCAGAGGTGGAATTGCTAGATCATATGGTAATTCTATTTTTGTTGTTGTTGTTGTGTAGTTTTTGTTTCTTAATCATAAACTTAACTCTGCAACTCAGCTAGACTTGGAGTTGGATAAGGAAAATGTGGAATTCAAAGAACTGCAGTGAGAGCACTAAGTTTACAGGGGACTGCGAGCAGATGGGAGTGAGGGATGCTCTCCTGAGCTACAGAAGGAAAGGTCCGCTGGTTAAGATACAAGACAAGTCAAATTTGTTATGGTTGTCCACAGTCAGCAATGGTGAGCTTCTTGCTGGTCTTGCCATTCCTGGACCCAAAGCACTTCATGGCTTCCACAATATTCATGCCCTCTTTCCCCTTGCCAAAGACCACATGCTTGCCACCCCACCACTCAATCTTGGCAGTACAGAAGAAAAACTGGGAACCATTTGTGTTGGGTCCAGCATTTGCCATGGACAAGAAGCCAGGACTCATATGATTTAGGATGAAATTTTCATCATCCAATTTCTCCCTGGAGATGACTTGCCGCCAGTGCCACTGTGGCATGTGAAGTCAACACCCAGGCACGTAGACCCTGAAATCACTCTGTGAAAGCAGAAAGCTTTATAACCAAATCCTTTCTCCCCGGTGCTCAGAGTATGAAAGTTTTATGCTGTCTTTGGAACTTTGTCTGCAAACAGCTTAAGGGATACACAGCCCAAGGGCTCACAGTCAATGGCAAATGTTAGAAGAACAAGGGTGAGGTTGACCATGATGGGGTGGTGCCCAGGGCATCTCTGTGTGTTGTGGGCAGCATATACAAAGCCCTATTTTTAATTTTTTTTTTTTTTGGTGAGGAAGATTAGCTCTGAGCTAACATCTGTTGCCAATCCTCCTCTTTTTGCTGAGGAAGATTGGCCCTGGGCTAACATCCGTGCCCATCTTCCTCTACTTTATATGTGGGATGCCTGCCACACCGTAGCTTGATAAGTGATGCATAGGTTTGCGCCTGGGGTCCGAACCTGTGAACCCCGGGCCGCCGAAGTGGAGCATGTGAACTTAACCACTACGCCACCAGGCTGGCCCCCAGTTGTTTGTTGTTTGTTGTTGAGTTTTAGGAGTTCTCTATATATTCTGGATATTAATCCCTTATCAGATAGGTGATTTGCAAACATTTTCTCCCATCTTGTGGGTTGCCTTTTTATTCTGTTGATAGTGTCACTAGGACACAAAATTTTTCATTTTGATGAAATCCAATTTGTCTATTTTTTCTTTTGTTTCCTGTGCCTTTGGTGTTATATACAAGAAATTATTGCCAAATCCAATGTCATGAAGCCTCCTCCTGTGTGTTCTTAGACTTTTATAGTTTTAGCTCTTACATTTAGATCTTCCATCCATTTTGAGATAATTTTTGTATATGGCATAAGGTAAGGGTCCCACTTCAATTTTTGCGTGTAGATATCCAGTTTTCCCAGCACAATGTGTTGAAAAGACTATCTTTTCACCCAGTGAATGGTCTTGGCACCCTTGCAAAAATCATTTGACCATATATTTGAGGGTTTATTTCTGGGCTCTCTATTCCATTCCATTGGTCCATATGTCTATTTTTATATCAGTACCACACTGTTTTGATTACTGTGGCTTTGTAGTAAGGTTTGAAATCAGGAAGTGTAAGTCCTCCCACTTTTTTCTTCTATTTCAAGATTGTTTTGGCTACTTGGGGTCCCTTGAGATTCCGTGTGAATTTTAGGATGGATTTTTCTATTTCTGTAAAAAACATCATTGGGATTTTGATAGGGATTTGCATACTTATTTTCCCATGTGAACTTTAGTATCAACTTGTCTAGCTCTATTTTAAAAACCCTTCCTATTTTTATTGGGATTTCATTATATTTTTAAATTATCTTAGGTACAGCCAACATCTTTAGGATCTTGAATTGTCCTATCCAAGGATAAGAAATGTTAGTCCATTTGTTCAAGTCTACTTTTGTAGGAATGCTTTAAAGCTTTTCTCATATAGGCTTTGCATATTTCTTGTTAAGTGTTTTATCTTCTTTATTGTTATTGTAAATGGGGTTTTCTCTCCTATTATGTCTATTTGTTTCTTTATGCTAATTTAATATCCTGTTACCTTATTGAAATCATCTAATGTTTGAGTTTGTTTTATCATTGATTCTCTAGGGCTTTCTAAGTACACATTATCTGTGAGTAGAGATAGTTTTACTTATTCTTTTCCAATTCTTATTCCTCTAATTACTTTCTCTTGTCTAATTGCATTTTCTAATACCTCCAGTGCAGTATTAAGTAGTAGTGGAAGTGGTAGACATCCTTACCTTGTTCCTAATATTAGTGGAAATACCTTTAGTGTTTCCCCTCTTAAGAAAATACTAGCTTTAGGACTTTAAAATGTATCCATTGATTTCTAGTGTTTTTTGTCATAGGCTTTTTAAGTACCTATGGAGATAAGCATATGATTTGTTTCCTTAGATCTCTTAACATAGTGTACTATGTTAATTGATTTCCTAATATTGAAACAACCTTGTATTCCTTTAATAAATTCCACTTGGCCATGGTGTATGATTTTTTTAAATGTGGCATTGGATTCTGTTGGTTAATATGTTGTTTAGAACTTTTGCATTGATTTAAGTGATGTTGGTCTGTAATTTATTTTTTGCACTGTCTTTATCAGATCTGAAGCAAAGTTATACTTGCTTTGTAAAAAGAATTTTTACATTTTCCTTCATTTTCAATACTCTGGAGCAATTTATGTTGCATTGGGTCTATCTGGTCATTTCCCTGTGAAACCATTTGGACATGGTGATTTTTGTGGCATAGTTCCTCTGTAACTTTATCTATTTTTCTACAGAAATTGGTCTATTTAAGCTTTCTTGTTTATAATGGGATCAGTTTTGGTATATTTTCTTTCTCTAGAAAATTATCCATGTTATCTAGGTTTTAAAATATATTTGCAAAGAATTATGCAAAGTAGTTTCTTATGATTATAAAATTTTCTTCTGTTTCAATGTTGACTTCTCCTTATCACTTCTTATTCTGAAGAGTTGTGCTCTCTTCCTTTTATTGCTTTATTAAGTTACTTAATGATTTGTTTGGTTTGTTAATTTTTTAAAAAATAGGATTTAGATTGATTAATTTGACCAACTGTTTTATATCTACCTCATTAATTTCTACTTTTATTTTTATTATTTCCTTCCTCGTGACTTCTTTTGGCTTATGTTTTGTTATGTTTATAGTTTGTGTGTGCATGCGTGTGTGTGTGTGTGCGTGCACTAGGAATTTAATTCACTTATTTTCATTCTTATTGATAAATGGGTTTAAGGCTATGAACTTTCTTCCGATAACCACTTTAAAAGTAGTCTGCAGATTCTGATATGTAGTGTTTCATTGTTTTTATTTTTTATTTTATTTTATTTTTTTTTTTGTGGGGAAGACCAGCCCTGAGCTAACATCTGTTGCCAAGCTTCCCCTTTTTGCTGAGGAAGACTGGCCCTGAGCTAACATCCGTGCCCATCTTCCTCCACTTTATATGGGACACCGCCACAGCATGGCTAACAGGCAGTGCGCGTCCGCGGGCGCCTGGGATCCGAACTCGCGAACCCCGGGCTGCCAAGTGCGGACTAAACCGCTGCGCCACCGGGCGGCCCCTCATTGTTTTTAAATTCCAAAAATTGGGTTTGTATTTTTCCCATTTCGTTAAAGAGTTGTTTAAAGGTTTTAAAATTTTCCATGTGGAAAGGACTTGTTAAAATTTTTTGTTAAGAATTTCTGGTTTTATTGCATTGAGCTCAGAGTGTTATTTATAATACTTCTATTATATAGAACTTGCTGATTTTTCTTTGTGACCTAATGTGCAGTCACTTTTTGTGAATGTCCCATTTGCACTTGAGAAGCGGCGTATCTCTATTACTAGGGCATAAATGTTTTATGTACACACATATTCCATAAAATCTATCTTTCTGATTATGTAATTGACGTCTTCTATATCCTCACTTACTTTTGTCCACCAAGAGGACTATATTGTCATGATGAATTGTGGCTTTAGCATTAAGGTGTCGTTGACCAGGTCTAATGCTTTTTGCCCTGAATTTTACTCGATTTGCTATCAGAATCATAACTTGGCTTTTTGTTGTTTCGATTTTGCTGATTTATCTTTGCCCATCCCTCCATTTTTAGCCTTTCTGCATGAGTTTGTTTAGATAGGTCTCTTGTTACTGGCATACAGTCGGGTCTTACTTTGTGAGTCAAATTAAAAATCTTTCTCTTGTAATAAGTGAGGTAAGCCCATTCGTATTTATTGACATAGCTCATGTGTTTGATCTATATTATAACTATTATGAGTATTATAATACAATGCTGTGTTTCTTTCTCTACATGATGTATTTTCTTTGTTCCTTTACTTTTTAAGTTTCTTTTGGTGTTTAGGAAGGTTTGTACCTTTATTTTAGTGGCTTCTTTTGTACTTATCCTTCTTATAGTGCCCATAATCTGCTGCTCTCCTATTTAACCTTTTATATCCTGGTCACCAGTGTTTAATGGTGTCCTCCAACTCCCTTCAAGTTCCCATGTAACAGTCCTTAATCTTATTCTGCTTTCTTCATTCCTTTCTCCTCCCATTTTCAGTTGCTTTTTTCTACTTAATGTTTTAATATAATATTCTTCCATTCTTGTCTTTATCTTTGTTTTAGACTTAAATCTACAATTAAAGATATTAAGTATATCAGTCTTTTTTTTGAAGTTTCCCTTATCATCTTGTAGAGGAAGAAAAAAATCCTTTTTCCTTATATCTTTCTTGGTTCTCGCTGGGGCTCTTTCACATATGACAGATTAACGAGAAAAGCTACAAATTTATCTAATATGTTTTACTTGACAAGGGAACATTCAGAAGGAAATAAAGACCTGAAGAGGTTAAACCTGAATGTTTTTATGGTAGGTTTGATGAAGAGTGGGAGGTTGTGGGAAAATGTGATAATACAAAAGGATATGACCTAAGGGTGGTAACCTGGGGAAAACTTAGCAGGGCCTGTTCATTCGGATTCCTCTTGGAGCCCCTCCATCTTGGATCTAAGGATGTCCCTTTCCTCCAGGTATAGGGATGGCGCCTCTCCGTGAGGGTCTTATGACCTGCTTCAGGGGAAGGGCAGACAGTCCTTCCTACACCTGCCATTTCTTGAATTCCTTCAGCTTAAAATGTTCGATATGCTAAGTTGCCATATTTGGGGGGTAATGTGTCCTGAACTCCATCAATCTCTTGGTTAGATGAAACTCCTCTTCTAATAGATTCCTCATAAAGGACTCAAGGCTATAGCGTTCCTAGAGTTCTGGCATGCTTAAACTTGAAAGACGACTTGACTGGATATAAAATTCTTAGTTCACATTTTTATTCCTTGAGTTTTTTAAAATGCTGTTCTTTTGTTGCCTTGATTTGCATGTTGCTTTTGAGAAGTCCAATGCCAGTTAACTCCCTTCCCTTTTAAGTTGTTTGATTTTTTTTCCCTGAAGGCCTTGGGATTTTTTTTTTTTAATCTTTAAAGTCTAATCATTTTGCTAGGGTATGTCTCAGAGCTAATCATTCTGGGTCAATTTTCCCAAGTACACAATGGACCTTTTAAGTACATAGATTCAGAGCGAGCCCTGATGGCCTAGTGGTTAAAGTTTAGCGCTCTGCTTTGGTGGCTCGGGTTCGCTTCCCAGTCACGGAACCACACCACCCGTCTGTCAGTTACCATGCTGTGGCGGCAGCTCACATAGAAGAACTAGAACAATTTACAACTAGGATATACAACCATGTACTGGGGCTTTGGAGAGGGGAAAAAAAAGAGGAAGATTGGCAATATGTTAGCTCAGGGTGACTCTCTCATTTAAAAAAATACATAGATTCAGATAGTCTTTTACTTCTGGAAATTTATCCTGAATTACAGTTTTAAATATTCTGTTCCATTGTTTTCTTTTTCTTCATCAGAGATTCCATTGTATATCTCTATTTCTATCTCTCTTGATCGATCTATCTATCTTTCTTCTTCTTTGCCTGGTTCTAATTCAACCACTTTCTGACCCTTTTTATTTCTTTCTCTTTCTCATTTTCGTTCTCTTGGTCATTCCTGCCTTTCTTCAATGTACTTTATTATATTTGTTATTTGACTCTGTTCTTCCCTGGGCACCTTGTAATTTAGACTTTTTTCCTGAGATAATTTTGTTTCTTCTCTTTCTTCCCTGAGCTCAATTAAATATCTTTTCTTCCTGCTATTTGCCCATTTCTGTGTTTTATTTTTGAATTTCTGATTCAAGGTGTTTTTAAATTTAGTTTGAAGTGTTGTGTATTTTCTTCTGCTTTGTATTTTTTTCTTTTTTGAGGCGTGGATGAGAATTTCCATCGATTAAGGTGTTCTGTCTTTTTCCTCACAGTAGCTTTGTATAAATGTAGTCTACTTTCACCCATTCATCTACTGGTTTGGGGATAATTTACAAGATTCCTAGTTCCTGGGCGCCCTCTCCTGTTAATGTTGCAAACTAGTGTTTTTTTAATGGATGGCTCTGTATGTGTTGTGTGTGTGTGTGTGTGTTGGGGAGGGGGGTTGTGTGTCCTCCAAGTTTTTGTTCTCTCTTACCTTGCAGTAATTTTCACATTTGCTTCTTTCCTCACCACCCTCCAATCCCCAAAGGACTCCTCTTTCTTTTTACTTCCCTCTCGTAAGTCATTCTTTTCAAAGAATGCTACCTTGAATGCATGCATGTAAACTCCTTCCTCATAGTAAGTGCTCTGATTTACCAGGACTCTTCAGTATTTTTGCATTTGGGTGGACTATCTCTTTCTGGCAGGATTTTAGATAAATCTCACAGCTACCACTCCTCCCTCTGCAGTTTTTCTCAGACTGCCCTCGTTCTCCATGAAGGCTTGCAGCAGGAGGGTGAGCAATAGCTCGCTGGGATTTGATGTTTATCTTTCTACTTAAAGATAATGTGAAGTTTGAGCGTTCTCTTTATTCTAGTTATGATAAAGGTGTGAGTTTTGATAGTGTTACTTGTTTTTGCTTTTCTTTTTTTTTTTTGAGGGTGTGCTGGGAGATTTGAATTGACGTAGCCACCATTACCATGGTTGTCCAGAATTCCATTTCTTGGGTTTATATCAGTTAGACTATTTTTGGCTATATGTAACAAATATGCTGGACTCAGAGTGGCTGAGACAGCAGGGAAATGCACTACTTTACCTGTAACAAGAAGTCTGGTGCAGGACGTCCCAGGCTCAGTGGTCAGGGCTCTGTCTCCAGTGTGTGCTGGTTTCGTCTTCAGGCAGGATGGCAGCACCAGTTTCAGAAGCACAAGGTCCAGAGTCCATTGAATCCTGCGTAGATTGAATTCCCTAGAAGCAGAACCTGTTTTGGGGATTCTTGTACAAGTGATTTGTTGATGAAGTCCTCTCAGGAGAAATCTATAAAGGAGTGAAGGAGGCAGGATGTGACAGGAGAAGTATTTAGGCAAAGATGTGGTTTTAGGAGAAGTCTAGCCTCTGATCCCATGGGGAACTCTGGAACATGAATGACACACAGAATTTATCCTGAGGGGGACAGGACAAGGGAGCTTAATTTTATATCTCTGCATCAGTCATTGATCATAACTAGATCACATTCCGACTCCTAAACCAATTAACAATCAAGGTAAGCTCCACCATGATCAGCTTAGACTAGTTGAGACTACCCCCGGAGCTGGGGATGTGTCATCTTCCCCTAAGTCAAGTGAGAAAGGAGTAAATTCTGGAACAAAAGTGAGGTGCAATTAGGAGGAAATAGACGTCAGGCAGGCAACCAGCTATGTGTGTGGCAAGTATCCATATTGTGCTGGTGCAGGGACACAGCAGCAAACATACTCAACAAATGTCCTGCTCTCCTGGGGCTCTCAGTCTAGCCAGGAAGACTATGAAAAAGCTCAGTGGTCTGAGGTTCTGAGAGGTACTTTGACGACAAAGCAAGATAAGGGAGGGGCTACTTTACATTAGGTGGTCAGCGAAGGCCCCACTGGGGTGATAACATTTGAGCTGAAGCCAAAAAATGTAAGAGGAGAAGAGGATTCCGGTTGAGAGGGAACAACAGTGAATGAATGGAGGCAATGCCTTGAAGGAGTCTGCCTGTGTGAGGACAGTGGAGATGTGTACACACTTGCCCTGGGCCAGTGGTTCCAGATCTCAGAGCCCAGTCACCCAGGGTCACCCACCCTTGGGCTCAGTCATGATGTCACATCCACCTTACTCACCTTGAGTTCTCAGCACCTCCCAGGTGCTGACACATTATAGGCACCCCGCAAACATTTGCTAAATGAAAGTGAAGGAGCTCAGTAACAGACGTCATCTGCAGAGTTGTGAGCCACGGGGCAGTTCAGGGGTGCAGGCAGTGAGTGGGCAGCCCCTTAGTGCTTCCAGGCCTAGGACTCCCTGCACCCTGCCTCCACTGCTCTGGTGCCTTCCCTGGGCTCCCAGGGACAGCATCAGCAACAGAAAATGGGTACGTTCCTGATCAGGAACAGAGCAGTGATACAGAGCGGGGCCTGGAGGCCAGGCTGTGGAGAGGCTGAGCTAGATGTTGGATGGTGTTTGAGTGGCTGGTTTGGGGGAACAGAGGCTTCTCTGAGTGCTCCGCGGCTGACTTTCAGTATCTTCACTGCCTCACTGTGTTTATCCAGCAGCCCCTCAGTGGGAGCCTGATGAGCACCAGACCCTGGGCTCAGGGCCTCCCAGGGACAGCCCCACCATTCTTCCAGGCAGGTGCTGTCACCTCCCCATTTCCCAAGGAGGAGCCTGACGTGCAGAGGGATGAGCCACTTGCCCACGCTCACTCTGTTCGTGAATGGCCAGACCACCAGGCTGTGCCCTTGTGATCTGTTTCTCCTGCTTCCACATCCCAGCTGGGATGTGAGAACCAGGGAGGAGAGGACACAGAGGGTAATTGAAGCCCAGAGCCAAGAGGTGAAAGTCGGGGATGGCTTCTTGCAGGAAGCAGCACTTGAATTGAGCCTGCTGGCCTGGGAAGTGGGGAAGTACAGAAAGAGCTGTGGGCCAGGGACTCGGTAAAGGATGCCCCTGGACAAGAGGGGGGCTCCTAGATGGCATGGGTCACCTCCTGCCAAGGCCTTCACTGCTGGTCACATGCAGCTCTGAGCTATGGGCATGCTTTCCTTCATCTCTTTATGTGTGCATTCAAACCCCCTTAGGATGCCAGGCCCTGTGCATGGCTCTGCAGAAATGACCATGAGCTGGACACAGTCCCTCCTGCCACACACACTGTCCCTCACCCTGTGCTCACTGACCAGTGGGGAGCAGGAATGTTGGGACAAGGGAAGCACTTTGGGAATGTAAATGGGGCCTGCCCTCATCCAGAGAGGGCAAAATATGCTGGGAACGGGAACCCCATGGGAGGAGCCTGGGCTGGTCAGGCAGAAGTAGGAGCTGGATGGATCAGAGTGTGGCCACCAGAGGGGACAGTATATGCAAAGGGTCTGAGGTGAGTGATGGCTCAGTGACTCCAGAACTCAGTGGGGCTGCCTGTGGCTGGAGCTGGGTGAGAACAAGAAAGTGGCCTGAGAGGAGGGGAGGAGGGGCCAAAACCAGTTAGAAGGGCCTCTTGGGTCCCAGGGAGAGGTTTGGCTTTGTCCTAGGTCCCGGGGGACCCAGGGATGGATTTTAAGCAAGAGAAGGATGTGATCAGATTTGAGTTTTGCGGGGAGTAGATTGGAATGGGCAGGGGTGGAAGTGAGGAGACCAGGCAGGGCAGGTGGGCTGCACTAGGATGACGCTGAGAAGTGAGAAGCGAAATGGGCAGACTCGGGGCCTGATGCATGGGAGGGGGTGGCATGAAAGAGGCAGGAAACAAAGGGAATGGAGGTTAGTGGCTAGGGCCAGGTGGGAGTGTGCCCATAAATCCAGAGGGGAAGCTCCAAACTCATGCCCCAGGCCCATGCCAGAGCAGAGCCTGGGCCCCAGCCGGCCTGCAGCATGGGGGTGACAGGGTGTGTGGAGCCCCCCTGACTCCCTGTCTCCGGTCCCCACGAGCAGGGTTCTGGAGCACCTCAGCAGTCTCTCCAGAGAAGTGAACTTGGACTACGAGCGCAGCATGAATAAGATCAACTTTGACCAAATTGTCTCCTCCAAGCCCGACACGTTCTCCTACGTGACCCTGCCAAAGAAGGAGGAGGAGAAGGTGCCCAAGCAAGGTGAGGGTGGTTGGACAAAGGCAGGCCCATGGCCACCCACCTGGCCCACTGACACTCACCTGCACCTATCCTGTCCCCTGCATTCATCCTCCTTCTTTCCCCAGCTGCCTGGAGAGCTGGGGTGGAGGGAGGTTGGGTGGAAGAAGGCTTTTTTAAAAGATAGCAGTCTGAGTGGTGCAGAAGTACAAGGTCAGTGTGTACCAGGGAAGTGATTGTTCAGAAGTGGATGGAAGGGCTCTGGTTATCTGACCTAGGGACGTGGAGCCCTTTCTTCCTCCAGCAGCAAGAGTGGGTTGGCATTGCTGCAGCCTCATTTGACACGAGGCAGACCAAGTTTCAGAATAGGACACTGGGCCCCCTGAGCCCCCTTTGGTTTGAGCTCCTTGATTCCTGTTAATTTCATTTCCTGGATGCAGCTTCCACGTGTGTGAAGGGCCCTGGAAGCCGGGCTAGGGCATGGACAGTGGGGATTCCAAGGGACCTGGTGCCCACATCTTACTTTCTTGGTACTCCAGGACAGGCCCCAGATGGGCCTCAGGGGTTGTGTGTGGAGTGGGCCAGAGTGGATGGGGAGAGGGTCCGCAGTTCTCCCCCACTTCAAAGGCATCTGTGACCCAGAGGGACCTGGAGAGAATTCGTTTTCTCACCCCAGAGCAGGGACCTCACTGCGAGGCCTTAGGGACACTCTGGCAGGCTGTGAGAAAAGAGAGGTTCTGGGGACATGGGTGTCTGTTCCGGGGAGGAGGCAGGAGTTGTGTCCCTCCATCAATACGGCATAGATCCGTCCTAATCCCTGGTGTCCCAGGCTGATCTGACACTGGCCCTTGGCCGCCACCCCCACAGGGCTTGTGAGTGTCCCCAAATACCCCTTTCGGGAGCAGAAGGAGGACTTCACCTTCGTGTCCCTGCTCACACGGTCGGAGGTCATCACGGCCCTCAGCAAGGTGCGGGCTGAGTGCAACAAGGTGACTGCCATGTCCCTGTTCCACTCGAACCTCTCCAAGTACAGCCGCCTGGAAGAGTTCGAGCAGATCCAGTCACAGACCTTCTCCCAGGTGCATGAGCATCAAGGACACAGAGGGGTGGCATGCAGGCCAGGGCCTTGGAGCTGAGTGCAGACCTGGGACCCCTGGGGAAGCCTGGAGTCGATCGGTCAGTGGTGAGGCTGCGAGCCCCTGCTTTCCTTAAAACCAAGCCTCACCCCTTCCTAGACCTTGTGGGAAGCTGGGGTAGGCGCCAAGGGGCATTGCTCATCTTAGAAAAGGAGAACCAGGGTAGGCTCCCTTTCCGGTCACTTTCCATCCCAACTCTGGTAGCCTCTAAAGCAGACCCCTTGTCTTGGAAAGGGGAGCAGGAACCCCATGCGCTCCCATATCTACCTGAGGACTGGAGTGTGAGGGAAGAGGGGTGCAGCCTCATGGCAGACAGCCGCCAGCTGGCCTAGGAGAAAAGCTCCCTCACTCTATCTCTCTGCTCCATTCTGCATCTCTCTCTGCCTCATTCCCTGTGTCTCTGTCGCTCTCCCTTAGCTAGAGGGAAAGCCCTGTTTCTGCTGTCCCTCCCTCCCTCCTTCCCCCAGAGCAGCCCTGGTCTCCTGGGGTCACAGGAAGGTGTTGGTTGGTAGGGCTTGGTGGTAAGTTGGGGTGGGGGAGACTCCTCTATGGTCATATGAGTCCTGAGGCCATCCCAGCACCCTAGTGCATAGAGTCCCCAAGCGTAGCAGCTGTGGTGGTGGGTCCCTGGGGTGGCCATGTGATGCCACCTGTGGCCACTCCAGGTACAGATGTTCCTCAAGGACAGCTGGATAAGCACTCTCAAGGTGGCCATGCGCAGCAGCCTGCGCGACATGAGCAAGGGCTGGTACAACCTCTACGAGAACAACTGGGAGATATACCTCATGTCGAAGCTGCGCAAGCTGATGGAACTGATCAAGTACATGCTGCAGGACACGCTGCGCTTCCTGGTGCAGGACTCACTGGCCAGCTTCTCGCAGTTCATCAGCGACGCCTGCTGCAGCGTGCTTGACTGCACTGATGCCATGGTCTGGGGCGAAGACCTCATAAACAGCCCCTACAGGTGGGGCCTGGCTGGGCAGAGCACCTGTTGTCACCAGAATTATTCCTTGCCAGGCCCCAGTGGCTAGGGTGGTGCAGGATGGGAGCACCAGGGTGGCCAGGGTCAGGGTGCCCAGCACTGCCAGGTCCCAGACAGCAGGGTTTGCCAGGGAATGTCCCAGCAGCTCTGGCTTGCATTTCTTCTGGTGACCTTCATTCTCTCAGTCAGTCACTGAGTTACTCAGTTGAGAAATATTCTTTGAGCACTTGCCATGAGCCAGGCAGGGTTCTAGGGGAACAAGAGAGGCATGGCTCCTGCTCTCACAGGGGGGCAGATAGCAAGCAAATAAAAAATAGACATAGCAGGGCCGGCCCATGGCATAGTGGTTAAGTCTGGCGAGCTCCACTTCAGCGGCCTGGGTTCACAGGTTTGGACATCGGGTGCAGACCTACACCACTCATCAAGTCATGTTGTGGCGGAAACCCACACACAAAATAGAGAAAGATTGGCATAGGTGTTAGCTCAGAGCTAATCTTCCTCAAGCAAGCAAAGAGGAAGATTGGCAACAGATGTTAGCTTAGAGCGAATCTTCCTTAGCAAGAAAGAAAACCCAAGAGACTCTACGAAAAATAAACCTTAAAAAAAATTAGACATAGCCATGGCCACTCTTGGCAGGGACTATTACAGACCTGGGACAGGGGAGCTTTGCCAGGGGGTCAAGGAGGAAGTAGCATTCTGAGCCAAGACCTGAGACTGAGAGGAAACTGGCTGTGAGGAGATGTGGCGGGGAGGGGACCAACAGATGCAGAGGCATGGAGGGGAGAAAGAACTCAGAGCAGTCAAGGAAGGAAAGGCCAGCAGGTATGGCTGGAGTGGGGGAGGGCAGGCAGGGCTGGTCAGTGTGATGTGGGAGAGGCGGCATGGACCAGGCCAGATCACTCAGAGCCTCCTGGGGTCGTGGTCAGGAGCTGGGTTTGTTCTAAGTGTGATCAGCAGCTACCAGAGGGGAGGAATGATCTGATTCACATTCCAAAACGATGCTCTGGATTTATGGGGACAAGTGAGGCAGAAGAAAAGTCAGACCGAGGCTCTTGCCATTGTTTAGACAAGGGGTGACAGGGCTGGGACTTGGTGGGGCAGATCTGGGGCAGTTCACGGGCAGTAGTGCTGTGGGCCTGGCTGCAGGAGGATGTAGTCTGGGGGTGGGTGGGGGTGGGGGTGGAGGAGACTAGGCTGACTCCCGGGGTTACCCCTAGCACTGAGCCCTGGGGGGAACTGGTAGGAGTTAGAGAACATGGAATGTTTGAAATGCCCATTAGAGGGATTGGTGGGTGGGTGGGTGGCAATACAGAGCACAGCGGGGAGGCCTCAGCTGGCAGCCAGGTTGAGGGTTGTTGGTGTGTAGTGGGCATCTGAAGTCAAGGATGGTGGGCTCCCAGGGAGAGCATGAGGGCCACAGTGCCCAGGGTCTGGCCAACCTGCCCTGATGACCTCAGAACTGCATGGGAGTCCTTCCTCTCCCTGGTGCCCATGGACCTCTGGGCAAGTGGCAGGAACAGAGGAGCTTCTTTGGCTGGTCTGGGTCCTTCTGTCTAGTAACTTGGAGGTTTCTTGGAGGAGGGAGGAGGCAAGTCTTGTGCATGCAGAAGCTTGAGAGCCATCATGCTGGCCAGAAGGGCAGAGGGCTGGGCCTGCTGCACATAGGCCTCCTCAGGCCCCTGCCCACAGACAGCCAGGCCATTGCCCCCACAGGCCCCGGAAGAATCCCCTGTTCATTGTGGATCTGGTGCTGGACAGCTCAGGGGTGCACTACAGCACACCGCTGGAGCAATTTGAGACATCTCTGCTGAACCTCTTTGACAAGGGCATCCTTGCCACCCACACAGTGCCCCAGCTGGAGAAGGTATAGCCACAGCTCGAGGCCCGGGGTACCTGCTGCCCTGGCTGCTAGTGGCTAACTGAGCTGCAGGGTGCCGCCAGAGTATTAGAGCAGTTCAGCTTTATTGCGGGCCTCCCATCTGGCTAGAAGTATGCTCAGCCCTTTAATTTTTGAATAGCTCATTTAACCCTCACCACAAGCTGAACTGGGAACCATTAACATCCCCATTTTGTAGTTAGGCTTGGAGAAGTTTAGCCTAAGGTCACATGGCTGCTAAGTGTCAGACATGTGATCGGAACCAGGCTCGCTAGCCCACTCCGGCCACAGCCATGTCTGACCCAGGTCCCACCCTCTTGATCCCACCCAGCTTGTGTCCTCTCTCTTCGGCTAAGATGTGGATGAAGACCCACCTCCACAGTTGGGACCCCTTGTCAAAAGTCCCCATTCATGACCACAGCTGTGCACAGCCCACCCCTCTGGGCCCAAGAGCCTCTGTAACTCCAGTTCCCTCTTGTCTCCCTTGCTGGTCAGTCAGAGCCATCAGGACCTGGTGGCCCCGTCTGCTCTTTCTTGACACTGGGCTGAGTCAGGCACAGGCAGAGGAAGATGTTGTCCCTTGGTGGGCCTCGCAGGGCTTCCAGCCTTGTTTTAGTCCATAGCCCCCTCTAAGAGACACCGCAGCAGACCCTTTCCCCCACCCCCACCACTCTCTGTGCTTGGCCACACTGCCGCCCACTCAGTCTTCAGATCACATCTCCAACCCCTCTGCCCGCCTGCCCTGTGGCTCATCCAGCTCTGCACCTGTCCCCGTTATGCTCCACAGCTGGTGATGGAGGACATCTTTATCAGCGGCAACCCCCTACTGGAGTCAGTGGGGCTTCATGAGCCGCTAGTGGAGGAGCTGCGGGCCATCATCGCCAATGCTGTGCGCAAGGCCATGATCCCACTGCAGGCCTATGCCAAGGAGTACAGAAAGTACCTGGAGCTGAACAACAATGACGTTGCCACCTTCCTCAAGTGCGTGTGTGCATCTAGGTGTGTCTGTGTGTCTGTGTGACCCGTGCCTACCCTCTCATCACCCTCTGCCCCTCGTGTGTGCCTGCTGTCTGCAGAGCCTACCAGATGCAGTGCCCATTGGCTGAAGAGGTGAGGGAGGTGGTGCTCACCCATCTACAGGAGAAAGAGATCCTGGACAGCTCGCTGCCCAGCAGTATCATCATTGGGCCCTTCTACATCAACGTCGACAACGTCAAGCAGAGCCTGTCCAAGAAGTGCAAGGCCCTGGCCACTTCCATGCTGGACATCCTGGCCAAGAACCTACACAAGGAGGTGGATGATGTAAGTGCCTGCCCGCCTGGCCCCAGTAACCACAGCAACACACACACCCTTGCATACATGGTGAACTCCCATAAGCAAGATGTCCCCAGGCAGGGTCGGGGTGTCTGCCGATGCCCAGGCCAATGGAAAGATCTGGAAGTCACCTTGCCTTGACCCTGCCTGTCTGTGGGGAGCTGTCTCATATGAGAGGTCCCAGGAAGAGGGAGCTGCTACCTCCTCCCTTAGACTTGTAGAGACCTGGGCACCCCTCACAAAGATACCCTGAGATGGATCAATTCACGGAGCTGAGGGTGTGCAAGTGCAGGCCTCAGAAGCCCCGTATGTGTGTGTTGGCTGGCCACTGGAGGCTGGGGAGGGTAAAGTGTTCTGGGTGACACTCTTGCCCCACCGCAAGTCCTCAGCGCCCCAGTGAGCCAGCTGCAGGATATGGTGGGGTGGGGTCAGTCACCTGCTGGGAGACACTGGGGACCAAAAAGGAGGAGCAGGCCCCAAGGAAGGCAAGGGAGGGGCAAACAGCCTCCCCAGCGCCCTCCTCCCACTGCCAGATCTGTGAGGAGTTCCGCAGCATTAGTCGCAAGATCTACGAGAAGCCCAACAGCATCGAGGAGCTGGCTGAGCTTCGCGAGTGGATGAAAGGCATCCCTGAGAAGCTGGTGGGGCTGCAGGTAAGGCAGGCTCATGGGGGCCGGGGCGCTGGGGTCCAGGAGACTGGTGGGGCTGGAAGTCAGGTGGGCACGTGGGGGGCAGGGGTCTGGGAGGCACTGGGCTATTATTCAGGGCCTGGGGGCTGGGAGATCAGGAGCCAGGAGGCTGGAAGTGAGGTAGATCCATGGAGGACAGGTGGGGCTTGGGGGGTTATGAGGTGCACAGTGGAGGTTCAGAGCTATGCTGTCTAGGAAATCAGGAGGGTGGAAGCTATGGGTTGGGGGCTGGAGGTTGGAGGTGTGGTGGCCATGTCCTTTGGATCCCTGAGCCCAGTGCTGGCCTTGCACCCCACGCCTCTTCCCCTACGCCAGACCTCCCCTCTCTGGAAGAGATAAGCCTCTTTCTAGCACCCAATCACTTTGGGGAGCCTGGTCCACCCCCAGGCACACATGTGTTCTGATCACCACCTGTCCATGCAGGAGCGGATTGTGAAGGTCATGGATGACTACCAGGTCATGGATGAATTCTTTTATAACCTCAGCACAGATGACTTCAATGACAAGTGAGTAGGAACTTGGTCCCCACCCCAGGCAGGTGATAGACAGCAGAAGGTGGGGGAAGAGTGGCTCTCAAATATCCCGATGGCCACAGGCTGTGCGGTCACACCAGAAATGCCCTACCAAGATGCCAGAGGCCATGGCTCCACACAGGCTAGAGCCAGATGGCCAATGGGGCAGAAGGAAATCATTTTGGCCTCTTGGCCTAGGGACCCTGCTGTTCCAACTCTGTCTCCATTCTCTATCCCATCATCATCCTGACACATACATATTCACCTGGGACTAGGATCCCCTTGTTCATGGTTGGGGCCCTTTGGGGTCCTTGGGAGCACTGAGAGACAGCAAAGCCCTTCTTTGGGAGGAGGACTTGTCCCCACTCAGGTTAAGAGCCTTGTGGGAAAAGGCCTCAGGTTGGAACTGCCTTACCGAGGCCCCCAGAAACCCCTTGCCCACCCTGCCTCACAGACCAGGGGGTACCTTCAGGGTGTCAGGGCCTGGGAGAGGTTGGCACCATCTCCAGGGATCCCTGCCCAGGACCATCAAGGCACCAACTTTACAGGGCATCCTGGTGTTCAGGGTGGGCTTCCCCCAGGGTCAGCATCCCTAGGCCAGCTGAATCTCTGAATCCCACAGAGCCCCCATGTCAGCCAGGCAAAGGGAGTTGGTCTAATATGAAGAAAGCTGGCCTGGTGGCCCTGGCTGGTCACCAAGGAAATGCAGGCTAAAGGCTGTCACTTTGTCTCATCTGAAGTGAGGCCCCTTGAGATCCTAGGGTTTAAGAAGGGAACTCAGCATCACTCCTCTCATTTCTGACACCATTCTCCCTTTGCTCCATCACTGCACAGGACACACTGGGTCTGCATCTCCCTGGATGCTGACCACAGCTCCCAGGTCAAAATCCCAGGGCAAGGACTGGCTCCTCTGCTAGGCAGGTCCACCCCGGTGGTAGCAGTGGTTGCCTCCCAGCTCACTTCTACTTCCCAGTTACCCAACCCTGGCTGGCTTCAGCTCCCACTTGGATTCCCCCCTTCTCGCCTTCACCCTGGGCACCCCTGCCTGGCCTGCCCACCCCATGATTTCAGCTGTGATGTTCCCCCCAATCCCCACCCCTGCTGCATCCAGATGGGCTGCCAGCAACTGGCCTTCTAAGATCCTCGGGCAGATAGAGATGGTGCGGCAACAGCACCTCGAAGATGAGGAGAAGTTCCACAAAATCCAGACCATGGACCAGAGCAACTTCCAGGAGAAGCTGGAAGGGCTGCAGGTGGGGCTGGGCTGAGGACTCTGCTCTGCTAGGACTCACCCTATCACACACACACACACAGTTCTCCAGGGCTGGGCCTTGCTTCTTGCGTTCAGGAGGTGCAGTGTTTGATAGACAAATTGGTGGATGAATGAACAAATGGCTAAAAGAATGAACTGAAAGTCCAGACGGGTACCTGGGCAGCAAGCTCCAGAACAATTCAGGGTAGCAAAGAGCCCCGACTCTTCTGTTGTGTCGTCCGTGCCCCAGTGGGCAATGGGCACAGTGTTCAGGGCACTGGGTCTCCCTCTGACCTTACTATGTTACCATGGGGTGGTCAGCCTGCCTGTGATGGGCCAGGAACCTGCTCACTCCAGGAGAAGAAACTGCCCTCAGCACTGGGAGATGTTGATGCCCTGGGAACTCTGGGCTCCCTGGGTGGCTGTGGGGATGTGTGGGCATGGTTGGGGCCCCAGAGGCCTTTGGACCCTTGCTCCTTGGCCCACAGCTGGTGGTAGCTGGCTTCTCCACCCATGTGGAGATTGCACGAGCACACGAGATTGCCAACGAAGTCCGGCGGGTCAAGAAGCAGCTGAAGGACTGCCAGCAGCTGGCTATGCTCTACAACAACCGCGAGCGCATCTTTGGCTTGCCCATCACCAATGTAGGCCTCCTGTGGGTGTGCCGTCCCCAGGGCTTGAGGAGGAGCCTGTGGCATTTGCGGCCACATCAGAACCCAGCTGCCGGGTGGCAGGGCCCTGGCACTTGGGGGCAGGACTGAGCAGGCTGCAGAGAGAAGATACCCCCCTCCCCTGCCTGTGGCCTTCAGGCCTTCCTCCACCACTCAGAGCCCAGAGCCTGTGGGGGGCAGGAATAAGGGAGGCCAGGCCCAAGTCCATGGGGATGGGATTAGGGCCAGCATCCAGGAGTAAGGAGGGGGAGAGGACCTGGCCCAAGAAGGAGCAGCATGGAGAGAGACTGAGGAGCACCCCAAGACAGCCCTGGCTCTTCTGCCCTTGTAGTACGACAAGCTCTCCAGGATGGTGAAGGAGTTCCAGCCCTACCTGGACCTCTGGACCACAGCCTCTGACTGGCTGCGCTGGTCTGAGAGCTGGATGAATGACCCCCTGTCAGCCATCGATGCTGAGCAGCTGGAGAAGAACGTCATTGAGTCCTTCAAGACCATGCACAAGTGTGTGAAGCAGTTCAAGGACATCCCAGGTAGGCAGCCAAGCCAGCCCGTTCCCTCCTTCCCAGCCTGTGCTGGCTGCCTCTCACACCTTCCTGCCCTGCCCGGCAGCCTGCCAGGACGTGGCCTTAGACATCCGGGCCCGAATCGAGGAGTTCAAGCCGTACATCCCGCTGATCCAGGGGCTGCGCAACCCTGGCATGCGGAACAGGCACTGGGAGGTGCTGTCCAATGAGATCAACATTAATGTCAGGCCCAAGGCCAACCTGACCTTTGCCCGCTGCCTCGAGATGAACCTGCAGGACCACATCGAGAGCATCAGCAAGGTGGCCGAGGTGGCTGGCAAGGAGTATGCCATCGAGCAGGTGGGCAGCCACCAACAGGCTCACCCTGCCCCACCCAGACCCTGCCCAATGGCATGGGAGAATGATAGTACTGGGCCCCATCCCCGAGGTCACTCACCAGGCCCAGGGGCTGAGGTGCATTCTATTAAGTGAGTTAATAATGGATGTGAAGGGCTTGGTGCAGTGTCCGCCATCCCTGTTGTTACTCGTCTCAAGTTACTTCCTCTCACAGGCAGGCGCTGATAGCACTACCCTCACTTAACAGCTGGGTAAATTAAGGCTCAGAGAGGTTCAGCAACTGGTCAGGGTGACAGAACCAGTAAGGGCTAGAACTGGAACCAGAGCTCCTGACTAGCATCTTAGCTGCCTCCCAACCTGCGTGTACGTGCATGTTGAACATGTGCAGCACATGTGTGTGAGAGTGAGTCGGCCTTGAATTCAGACAAGGACCCATGGGGGATTTGTTGACCAGACAAGCTCAGAGTATTTGCCAGAGGGGCCTGAGTGAAGGTCATGGCTGGGCAAAGCCTGCTCCTCCCTGCCCAGTGCTGGTCAGACAGCATGTGGGCCAGCCCCTTCCGGGGACCCCGCCTGACTTGTTCCCACCCCAGGCACTGGACAAGATGGAGAAGGAGTGGTCAACCATCCTGTTCAACGTGCTGCCCTACAAGGAGACGGAGACGTACATCCTCAAGAGCCCAGACGAGGCCTCACAGCTGCTCGACGACCACATCGTCATGACCCAGAGCATGTCCTTCTCACCCTACAAGAAGCCCTTTGAGCAACGCATCAGCTCCTGGGAGAACAAGTTGAAGCTGACCCAGGTGGGCCCTCCATGTCCTTCCTTACCCCTCCACCACCCTCATGACACCCTATCCCGCAGGTGGCTCTTTATGGTGTCTGCGTGGGCTCAAAGTGGTGGAGTACGTTGCCCAAGTTTGCACAGCTCCTGGCTGTGACAGACCCCTCATTCAGAGGAGGGAGACTGGAATGCAGCTCTCCATCTCTGAGGTTTGGCTGCTGGAGGAGGCAATTCAAGACGTGAGGTAGGGCCAGGATTTGGTCCAAGGCTGTTGCTGAGGAGGGGCATAAGAGCTGCCTACAGACCTCTGAAAGGCTGCCTGGGCTTGGGACAACGGAGACCTCCAGTCTTGGAACTTTCTGGGCTAGACACCACGAGGCGCTAAGATGACTCAATGCCCCTTCTAGTTCTGCCCTGAGACTCCCATTCCCGACTCATTTGGAGCTGGCTCAGGTTGAGAGGGCCAGGGCACTGGGGACTGCCCCTCTTTAGGGCCCTCAAGGTCAGAGGCAGAAGCCGTCTTCAGAACTCTGGAGGACTGTCTTGGGGTCAGTCCTACTGGCATGATTCTGACAACCCTTTCCCTGGGGCCTTCCTGGGAGCTGTTCAGAAACCTCCAGTGGACGCCAGAAGCCAAGTGAGGAGGGCTTGTCTAAATGCTCCTTGGATCCCCCAGAGATATCTGAGCTGGTCAGCATTGTCCCTGGGTCTCCCTCCTTTGCTCACACTGTCCCCTCCACCTGGAGTTCCATCTCCACCTTCCATCTTCTCCAAGGCTCAGCATTAAGCAGCCCATACTGATTCTCCCACACCCGCCTGTAAGGTATTCCCATCAAGGCCCTTTGTTGGTGCCTCTTACAGAAACCATCACACATGCCGGGCCCTTGGTGACTCAGAGGCAGAACTGGCCATTTAGTGGGCTGTGGGCTCCTCAAGGGCAAGGACCACATCCTGTTCTCCTCTGTTTCTCATGATGCCCACATAGGCCTGGCACAGGCCTGGCACAGAGCTGGCCATAGCCGCATCTCATGAGGAAGATAATTAATGAATGAATGAGTTTGCATTGATAGGAAAAGGCAAGAGATAAATCCTGAAAGGGGAATTTAGAGGCAGAAGGGGAAAGTGGCTTGTTTTAAAGATGTCTCACTATTGGACTGATGTTTCAGAGAGAATTTTAGAGATCTCAAGCTCGAGTCCCAATAAACCTCAGAGAATCTTGGTGTCCATAGACCCGAAAGTCTTCCCAGGCAAGGAGGCTGATTTGATCTTCCATGCAGTGGGGTTCTTTCCTCTGTTACTTCAGGGTTTGCTGGTTTGAGCATGGTTCTCTCGTGGGGAAGAGTGGCTGCCCTGGCTCTATTGGAGGCTCAAGCATCCTGTGGGGAACTTGGGATTTCTCTGGAGGGCAGGCATCCATGCAGCCTCTTTCTTCCCTGGAGTACTATGTCTGACAGTGCCATCTAGAAATTTCCCCATGGACACTGGCTCTGGTGCCCAGTGTTCTGCCCAGAACTCTGGTGGGATGAAATGTCTAGCTAGTGGGGGACAGGACCCAATAGGACCCAACTTGGACAAGTCCATGCCTTGCCTAGGAGGTGCTGGAGGAGTGGCTGAACTGTCAGCGGTCCTGGCTCTACCTGGAGCCCATCTTCAGCTCTGAGGACATCAACCGGCAGTTGCCTGTGGAGAGCAAGCGCTACCAGACAATGGAGCGGATCTGGAGGAAGATCATGAAGAATGCCTATGAGGACCGGGAGGCGAGCTCACACGGGGATGGGAGGGGGCTGCTGGGACCAAGGGCCTTGGTCACATTGTTGGGAGCCTCCTGGTTTCTTCTCTCCCTGAACAAGAAAGACTGGAGGACAAGTCCAAGGCTTTGGTCTTGGCCTATGTCTCACTGAGTGGGCTCCCCAGTCTCAAGAGATGTTCCTCAGAAAGACAACAGTTGATGGTTTTCCTCTTGGAGATCGTTAGTCCACATTAGCCTATTAAAGTCACTGACAAGTCCTGCAGCAAATCTAACTCCTTGGCTTTGTTTAACCCTAATTTTTTTGACCATTGACTTTTCTGTGGGACTGACAGGGGTGATGGAGGGAGCCCCTGGCTCAGGGCCATTTTCCTGCCCCTCTTCCTTCCCAGGCCCCACTGAGGGTCTCTGGTTGGTGTGGGTGCCCTCTGAGCCTGCCTCGCTGCCTCCCAACTGGACCATACTCATTTCCAGTTTCTCTCTGGCCCGGGCCATGCAGGTGACCAATGTGTGTTCTGACCAGAGGCTGCTGGACAGCCTGCGGGACTGCAACAAGCTGCTGGACATGGTGCAGAAGGGCCTCAGCGAGTACTTGGAGACCAAGAGGAGCGCCTTCCCCAGGTGGGCACCATTTGACCTGTGCCCACTCTGTCAGTGCCTGCCCACGAGGCTGGTGCATCGAGTGCCCCACCAGGCTGGGGTACAGGGATGTCAGTGGTATGGGGTAGCTGGGACCCAGGGACTTCCTGGCCCACTTCCTCACCTCTGTTCCCCTGGCAGATTCTACTTCCTGTCAGACGATGAACTACTTGAGATCTTGTCCCAGACAAAGGACCCCACGGCCGTGCAGCCCCACCTGCGCAAGTGCTTTGAGAACATCGCCCGGGTGGGTAACTGGACCAGGAGCTGAGGGCCAGAAGCAGTGGGCCCCTTCCCAGGGAGAGCAGCTCTTCTCTCACCCCAAGTCCTTTTAGCAGGAAATGAGGTAGCAAGTAAGATTCCTGGCCCATGGAGACACACCTAGGGCCTGTGGGAGGAAGGTCAGCTAAAGAACCCCCAACTCAGGGGAGCTCATCCATGGGAGCCCTGTCCCCCCAATACATGGAGGTGCTGACCAGGTTGAGAAATCCAAGGCCAGAGACTTCTGACTCTCCTTGTCCTCATCATCATCATTCAAGGGAGGCCGCACAGGCCTGTGCAGGAGGGGGACATGCAGGGCAGGCTTAGCCTCCTTCCTCAAGTGGGCTGGGCCTCAGCTGGGGACAGGGCTGACCCATCTGCTTGCATGCAGTCAGGGAAGGCCCAGCCAAGATAGATGCTGGGCAGGCCGGCCCCCCAGGTCCCCTGAGGTGGAGCTCTCTTCTGAAGGTGGAGGGCACAGGGGGGATCAGCTCTGGGGCTGTGGTGGGTGGGGCCTCTGGGCACACTCAGGGTAACCCTCACTCTGGTTCTGCCCCTGTCTCAGCTGCTGTTCCAGGAGGACCTGGAGATCACACATATGTACTCAGCAGAGGGTGAGGAGGTGCAGTTGTCTTTCTCCATCTACCCGTCCAGCAATGTGGAAGACTGGCTGCGGGAGGTGGAACACAGCATGAAAGCCAGCGTGCGGGACATCATCGAGAGGGCCATCAAGGCCTACCCGACGGTGAGCCGCGCCTCCCAGCCCAGCACGGCTTTCGCACCTGGGCGTCCTTCCGTTTGCTCCTTTCTCAGTGCCTCTCTGCACCATCACGGTGGCTGGGCTGCCTGTCTGCCTCATCCTTAGGCTACAGCCTTGACTGCTGCTGCTCTCAGTCAACCAGGGGGGCTCTGGGGGCAGGGGGTCCTTGAGGGCCGCTCAGGGAGGAATCTGAAAATATGCTGCAGAAAATAAGACTTGCTGCTAACAATAATCAGCCACTGTTGTTCTGTGTCAAGCACTCACTGTGTGCCAGGCCCTGGGCTGGACCTCACCCACGTAACGTAACATAACTCTTTCAGCCCCACAGTCAGCAGCTGGTCTACAAAGTGAGTTCAGAGACATTTTCTGCCCAAAGGCACTTGATTCACAGGCAGCAAAGATAGTATTTGAACCCAGGACTGTGTGTTCCCCGATCCTGGGCTCCCACCCCTCTGCTTCAAGGTCTCCTCTGCTGAGGAAGTGATAACTCTGCTCACCACTGAGAGGCCCACACCTTAATGGCTTCTTTCCTTCTGAGGTGGAATTAACAACTAGAGCCCAGAGTTTTAAAAGCCGAAGCACAGAAGAAGTTTAAGGAAAAAAAAGGGTACAGGGTTGGGGCTGGCAGCTGCCTGGGTCAGCCCTGCCTGTGTTATCTTCTCAGATGCCCAGGACCCAGTGGGTTCTGAACTGGCCTGGCCAGGTAACCATCGCTGGGTGCCAGACCTACTGGACCATGGAAGTGGCAGAGGCCCTGGAAGCCAGCAACCTCAGTAGCCGGCTGTTCCCCCAGCTTGCCCAGCAGGTGGGAGTTAAGGGGGTCACTGTCTACTCCCCTGCACATACCCTGCACCCCAGGAGAGCCCAGCCCCTCCAGGAGCTGTTTCCTGTATTGATCCTGGAAGAGACCTGGGGTTAGATCCAAAGAGCGTAAGGTCAGACACCACTGAAGTGAGTGTCTCCCAACCAGCCACCAGCAAGAGGGACCAGGGGTATGGGGAGAGCTCTGAGGCCAGGCAGGTGCCCCTCTTCTGATGGTCAGTGAGGGAGCCACATACCTGGGGCCCTCCTGCACTGTCCTGCCAGCTATCCTTGCTCTGCACCCCAGCTCCTCACCACACTCCTTCCTTGAGCTCCTCACTGGACTCTACCACCTGCCCTCGAAGGCTCAGATGGCACCATACACTACAGGGAGGCAGATGCCATGCACGTGCCTCTCTTTTTAGTTATTTACCTGCCAGACCTCTCATGTGACCAATGCCCTGCCTGGCCTCCCTCTGCCTCATCTCTGCGCCCTTCCCATCCCAGACCATCAGAAGTCCCCAATATAGAGGGGTTGTCCTGGCAGAAGCCCACCCTCTGGACAAGGGAGGGAGAGCCTATCCACCAAGTGGTTGTGCCTGACAATGTCCCCCACTCCTGCAGCTCAGTGACCTGGTAGCCCTGGTGCGGGGGAAGCTGTCCCGCATGCACCGGGCCGTGCTGTCAGCACTAATCGTCATTGAGGTCCATGCCAAGGATGTGGTGAGCAAGCTGATCCAGGAGAACGTGGTCAGTGTGAATGACTTTGAGTGGATCTCACAGCTGAGGTGAGGAGGAAGGGGCCCTGGCCCAGGCACCCCCAGGGCCAGAGCAGCAGTAGGGGGAACCAGGGGAGGGTGGAGAGTCTATCAACAACAGGCTGGTCCCTGTGCTCGAGGCTCTAGGACAAGATGGGCAGGGGTGCCTGATGCCTTCATTCCCCAAAAGAGCTGCCTCTGCTCGACCACATACCTTGCCCAGTGGCCCGTGGTCCCCGTCACTCAGGAACGCATCTCCTTGCAATGCCAGGTACTACTGGACAAATAACAACCTGTACATCCGGGCCGTGAATGCTGAGTTCATCTATGGCTACGAGTACCTAGGCAACAGTGGGAGGCTGGTGATCACACCCCTCACTGACAGGTGAGGGTCCCCCTCCCACATGCCCTTCCACATGGGGACCCTCCCTCCAGTTCTGGCTGGCCCAGGAGTCTGGGTACCACAGTCTATGATGAGCCAGGCCATCAAAGCAGTGCAGAGTTAGGAGCATGGGCTTCAGGTCCAAAACTCACTCTGTCCATCACAGGCTGAGCGACCTTGGGTAGGTGACTCGACCCCTCTGTGCCTCAGTTTCTTCTGCAGCCTCCTCAGGGTGGTTATGAGAATTTCGTGAGCTGATGCATAAAGCTCTTAGCACAAGTGTGGCACTCAGTAAGCATCTCGTGGTGTGAGCTTTACTATTTTTATCAGTCAGAGCTCCTTTCAACGTGCCAGAGGAATTGATCTTGAGAGAGATAATGGGCGAGTCCCTTTATTGAGTGAACAATTCTCTTCTAAAGCAATCAATCATTTCCCCTGGCCACCTGTATTTAGTAGCAGCTGGATTTTCAAGTTGGGTTTTGAGTAAGGGAAATGAAGTGTGGCCACAGGTCGGCCATCCCAGCAGGTCCCTGAGCAAGGAAGGCTCTGCAGGGCCAAGGGGTAGGGTAGGGGAGGCACTGGGCAGGTGGCCAAGGGCTGCAATCCTGACCCTAGCAGCTGGGGCTGGGCACACCTGGGGCCCTGAAAGGAGGGGGAGGCAAGAGTCACCTGTCCACGGGGCCCAAGAGGGGAGGCTCTCTCTCCCTGTGTCTGTGGGAATCCCAAGGAAGGTGCGTGGCCCGTGCCCACCACCTCTCACTCCTGCAGGTGCTACCTGACCCTGACCGGGGCCCTGCACCTCAAGTTTGGGGGCGCCCCAGCTGGCCCAGCTGGCACAGGCAAAACTGAGACCACCAAAGACCTGGGCAAAGCCTTGGCCATCCAGACAGTTGTGTTTAACTGCTCTGACCAGCTCGACTTCATGGCCATGGGCAAGTTCTTCAAGGGCCTGGCCAGGTGAGGCTGGGCCTGAGGTTGGCTCAGGACAGGGCAGGAAGGCTGAACTCTCCTGGGACACTGCCCAAGAGGAGCCTCACAGGATGGTGGAGGGGACGGGATGAGATAACAGGAGTCAAAGGCTTGGCCCCTGGTGGGCACTGGAGTGGGGTGGTGGGCATGGGATTGTGGCTGAGCTGATGGAGATCGCCATTGAGGGCTTCCTCCCCAGCAGAGTCAGAAGGGGCCCTTGGAGGTGCCAGGTAGGCTCTGAACTCATACCCCCTTCAACCGTCTCACCTCACTTAGTGCTGGGGCCTGGGCCTGCTTTGATGAGTTCAATCGCATCGATATCGAGGTGCTGTCTGTGGTGGCGCAGCAGATCACCACTATCCAGAAGGCGCAGCAACAGCGGGTGAGCCTCCGGGGGTGCCACCCCCTCCACACCGCCCCCAAGTCACCACCTCATCACTTCAACTATACCCACCACACCCATGCCGCCAAGCGACTCCCCACACTGGCAGGGTGAGAAGCCAGGCACTCAGGTCTGCCCTGAGCCCAGCCTCTCTCATCTCACAGAGGACTGGACACTTCCCCCCTCCCTCCTTACAGAGCTGTCCCTGGGGGATCTTTTGTAGCCAGTCAGGGAGCCCCACATCCTTACCCTACTCTGGGGCAGCTTCCAGGCCAAGCTGTAGTGGATGAAGGGCTCCCTCTCCACATCCTGGCCCTTATGGAAAGCCCCAGCCATTTGTCCTTCCTCTAGCCTTGTTCAGAGTGGCCAGAGGTCTTCTCCTGGGGACAAGAGCTGGGAGGCTGGCAGATGCCCCAACCCCATGCCAGTAGAGCCCTGGGTCCTTGTCAGAGTTGAGCTTGCCCAAGTCCAGGGAGTATCAGTGTCAGGAATTGGGGGCAGAAGGAGTGGGAAGCAGTGGATGCATAAAGACCTCAGGGAGCCAGGACCTGGGAGGCCATGAGTAGCCACTGGGATTGGAGCTCTTAGGCCAGATGCTGAGAGAGGAGCCAACCCATGATCAGAGGTCCAGTCTGGGCTGACCAGCTATAGCCAGGACAGGAGTATCAACAGGAGAGGAGGGGCCCATGCAGGGAGGGGCAGGTGAGTCAGCTCCTTCCCGCAGGTGGAACGCTTCATGTTCGAGGGGGTAGAGATACCACTCGTGCCATCTTGTGCTGTGTTTATCACAATGAACCCAGGATACGCCGGCCGCACTGAACTTCCCGATAACCTAAAGGTGAGTTCAGGCCCAGGGAGACCCAGGAAGCTGTCCAGGACACTGGGAAGCACCAGAGCTGTGGCCTAGGCTCAGAGATGCTAAAGCAAGGTCACACAGTCCTTGTGCAAAGACATACAGCTGCTGGACATCAGGGACTGTGATTCCTCATGATAGCCCTTCTGCCCAGGGGTCCTGAGGCCCACTCCAGCCATGGAGAGGAGGCTCCAGGCTCATCCTTAGGGCTTGGGAGAAGTCAGGGGACAGGTTCACGTCAACACACTGGTTTCTAATGAGCACAGTGGTGTAAGCCACAGCTGTGGCATGCATGGTGCAGAGGGGAATCCAAGCATAAGTGGGGGATGAGGGCAGTGAAGATGCCTTCTGAGGACTGGACAGTCCAGGGAGCAGATGGTGCTCTGGGAGGGGAGGTCTGCTTCTCTGTTCACATGTGTGCCATGTGTCCCAGGCGCTCTTCCGGCCCGTGGCCATGATGGTTCCGGATTACGCCATGATCGCTGAGATCTCCCTCTACTCCTTTGGCTTCAACGAGGCCAATGTGCTGGCCAAGAAGATCACGACCACCTTCAAACTGTCCTCTGAGCAGCTCAGCTCCCAGGTGAGGCCCAGCCCCTACCAGGTTCTAGGGTCTGAGAGCTGCTGCCTGCCCCCAGCAGCCCCATGAGAAAGGAATTACATCCCCTTTCTCAGCTGAGGACACTGAGGTCCTAAGCAGCTAAGAGCCTGGCCAGGCTCATGCAGTGCACAGGGGAGCTGGAGCAGGAGCCAGGAACAGATCCCCACTCAGTCTAGTTCAGGTGCAAGGGAGGATCAATCATTAGGAGATCAAGAGCCACACATCCCAGGTCTGGGAAGCAAGTACACCCGGGTCTCTTGGGACCAGAGCAAGACAGCCAGCCCCCCAACCGACTCTCCCAACACCATGGGCCCTTCACTCAGCATGCTGCGTCCAGGTTCTGGGGCAGATGTTGTTGGTCCAGCCATCAGCACTGCTGGGTGAGATTTCCTGTTGGCTCCATTCTCAGGCAGGCTCCCCCTTTGCAGGGGCAGAGATAATCCCCAGCTCTGGGCTTACATACTAACAGCTTAGTTTGTCTTTCCTAATAGTTCCAGAAAAAGTCCTTGGTGTCACCCTAACGGGCCCTCTCTTGGCGACCAGCCCATGCATGAACAACAGTCACTGTGACCAGGGGAGACCGTGCTGCCTTTGGGCAGGTGGGGCCCACAAAACCCCATGGGCTGGAGGAGATGCAATCTGTTGTTGGGAAAAACCCTGGGTGCCAGCACTTCCACACACCCTTCTCTCTAAATATCCACTTTCAAAAATGCTCCCCCCATGCCAGAGCAACTATTCCCACTTGGGTCTGGAAATGCGCTTAACCCTTCCCAAGTGGCAATGACCCAAAGTCAAGCCCAGTCTCTTCATCCAGGTCCAAGTTCAAGATTTCTGGGAAATGTGCTGGTCTGTGGGTCAGGTCCAGATGTAGCTCTCATGGTCTGGCACCATGGGGCAAAATGAGAAATTTATTTCCAACACACCTGCTGTATAATGGAGAGAAATCGAACCAGCAGCAAAGACGGTGTGGCTGAAAGTGTGGGTCTGGAGAGACGTTACAAGAGAATGTTAGAGGGAAGCTGAAAGGCCGTTGAGGCCAACCCGTTTGTGGCACAGATGGGAAACTCCTTCATTCACTTTTTGAACAAAACTCAAGTGTCTCCCTGCCCTTGGCACCATGCTGGGACTTCAGGGATTTAACCGTGACCAAGGCGGAGTCCTCACCCTCAGGGGCCAGAAGTCAAGCAGGGGATGCAGAATAAGTAACCTGGTAAAGAGAGAGGGCCACTGGGATGGTGAAGTGGAGGGTGCCAGAGAAGCCTAAAGGAGGGCATCCGACCCAGGCTGGGGTATGTGGGTGGATGCAGTCAGTCTGCAGGGGAAGTGACATTTCAGCTGCAAGCTGGGCAATGGGCCAGGTACCAGGTGGGAGGCAGAGTGTTCCAGGCAAAAGCCCCGAGAGGGACAGCGCCCACCCACCCTCCTCCTGTACGGCGGTGACAGGATCACTATGACTTTGGGATGAGAGCTGTGAAGACTGTGATCTCGGCTGCTGGGAACCTCAAGCGAGAAAACCCCAGCATGAATGAGGTGAGCTCCGTCCAGAAGGGTGCCCGGGGAGCAGGGCTCCAGGAGGGCTCCCAAGCAGCTGGAGGGGTGTCTGGCCAGGGCCACCCTGAAGGCTCCACCGGCCTCTGCTGCAGGAGCTGATCTGCCTCCAGGCCATCCGTGATGTGAACGTGCCCAAGTTCCTGCAGGAGGACCTCAAGCTCTTCTCTGGGATCGTATCTGACCTGTTCCCCACCATCAAGGAGGAAGAGACTGACTACGGCATCCTGGACAAGGCCATCCGCAGGGCCTGCGAGAAGAGCAACCTCAAGGACGTGGACGGTGAGCCTCTGGCTCCTGTGGGTGTCCAAGGAGGGGCTGGTTCTGGCCACCCTGGGGTCCAGGGCAGGGGAATAGAGAGGGCGGTCCAGTCTCAGGCTCCCTCACGGCCAAATGTGCTGTGGGGTAAGACTCTCTGCGAAGCAGTCCACAGGGCGGGCAGGTGCTCCAGCCCTGTCTCCACTGGAACCCTTCAGGTGATGGGTGTCTAGGAAAAACTGTTTCCCCTTCACTCTCACACCCACAGCACTTCTGACATCAAATGTGTGGGTTTTTTCCCACACTCACCAATTCCCTGACCAGCTGAGTGTCCTGATTCAATTCAATTCTAACACTAATTGGAGTTAATACAAACCCCACAGGTTAAGAGCTCAGTCCCACAAGACTACCCCCACTTCAGACGCCAATTGTAAGTAGTGGGTCTCCAGGTTACCCACAACTTCTGTCCGACTTGGCTACAAAAATTCCCATGACCCCCTCTTCAGGTTTGATCATTTGCTAGAACAGCTCACAGAACTCAGGGAAACACTTACATTTTCTTGTTATTAGTGCTGTCAACTGGATTCCAACTCCTAGCAACCCTGTGTACACCAGAGCTGAACCCTACCCAGTTTTTTTGTTCTATCCTCTCACATTCCAGTGCTATATCAGACAATGCTCCACTCTTATTCATAGGGTTTTCATGGCCAGTTTTTTTGGAAGTGGGTGCCCAAGTCCTTTTTCCTAGTCTATCTTAGTCTGCAAGCTCCACTGAAACCTGTCCACCATGGGTGACCCTGCTGGTATTTGAAATACCAGTGGCACAGCAACATGCAGCCCCCACAGTATGACGATGGATGTGGTTCCCTGGCCATGGCAGTGAGAGCACCAAATCTTAACCACTAGACTACCAGGGCTGGCTATACTTCCATTTACTGGTTTATTATATAATAAAGGATACAGATGAACAGACAGATGAAGTGATATATAAGGCAAGGTCTGTCCCCAAGGAGTTGGGGTGTATCACCCTCCTAGCACGTGGATGTGTTCACCCACCTGGAAGCTCTCTAAACCTCACACTTTGGGGATTTTTATGGAGGCTTCAGCATGTAGACATGATGGATTACTAACTCCACTTCCAGCCCCTCTCCTCTCTCCGGAGAGTTGGGGGTGGGCCTGAAAGCTCCAAGCCTCTAATCATGGGTTTGTCTTTCTGGTGACCAGCCCCTTCCCAGGAGTTCACCATCAAGAGCCACCTCATTACAACTAAAGACACTCCTAGATCAGGAAATTCTAAAGGTCTAGGAGCTCTGTGTCAGGAACCAGGGTCAGAGACTAAATATTAGGAAAGAAGATTCTCCTAGCATCTCTGTTTACAAGTTTGAGGAGCTCTGTATCAGGAACTGGGGGCAGGGACAAATATATATTTCTTATTATTTCACAGTGGGAAAGCAGGTGCTGTCCCCTCCCCCGGACCTCTTGCTGTGGCCCCTCCTCCCCATGTGAGAAGCAGGCACGGCCTTGGGCCCCTCTTGGGCCTTACTCCTCCCTGACAGAGACTGTCTTCTGCTTGGGGCAGGAATGGGCCTTGATGCCATAATTGGGGGAAGATGATGTGCTGTGGCCTGTCCATACCTCCTCCCACCTCACCCCAGCCAATACTCCCCTCTTTTGGAATGAGGGCTCCATCCACATGCCAAGCTCCCACCTGTGGGACTTGCTCACACTCCGTGGAGCAACAGCCCTGGTGTCAATGTGCTAAGGAGCATTTAGGCCCTTCCCAAACCGGCTTATTACAAAGGCCACCACGTGGTTGGAAGGGCTCTGGGGGACACCACCATCAAATAGTCTCCCTCTGACCGCAACCCTCTTCCCCAAGAGAAGGTGGAGGTCTCAGCCCTGCTACCACAGGGCCAAGTAGCCTGAGCTCTTGTCCCTCCAGCCCTCACCTGGCTGCCTTCCACTCTCCTCCCCGACCCTCCCAGCGGTCCTTTGTGGGGTAGAGGGATGCTCCTCCAGGAAGTTACACCAGCCACCCTGGCCACGAGGGGCCCTCCTCTGATGTGCTCACGCTGCAAGGCCTGTCCCCCATGCCTCCATTGTTCTTCACTCCGCGTGCAGCTCTAATGCCAACTCCTGAGCCTCAGGCCCCAGCAGGCCTGTTGAATGAAGCCTCAAACTCTTCTCTCCTGTGTGGCCTTGGGTGAGGTGTGCCATCACTGAATAATTGACCTTGTCCCTTTGGCAGGGACCCCAGGCCTGTGGTGCCATAGACCCCCCACGCCACCCTGCCCACCACTCTTGGGCCAAAGTGATGCTCTCATTCCCTACCCTTGTGGGTCTGGCCTTCCGCCTGCAGCTGGCAGCTGGCCCTGCAGCTCTGGTCTTGGTCAGTCAAAGCTCCTGACTGACCCTCGGATTTTGTCCCTGGCATTTTGCCTTGTATTGGCCAGCACTTACTCAGGGCAGTGCTCTCAGCAGGCTGGGCAGTAGCTTTGGGGCTGAAGTTGATTCTGGGACCTGTGACAGGTGACTCTGCACAGGCCGTGCCGGCCACCACCTGATGTTAGGATGTTAGAGAGTAATAGTCACAGTGGAAATAATGACTGGCATTATAGAGAGTTCCTACTCTGTGCCAGGCTCTGAGTTTAGGGCCTCACTTGCCCCCCGCCTGTGAGGACTACTGCCGGCCTCATTTTGCAGATGAGGAAATGGAGGCTCGGGAAGTGAAGTGACCCACCCGGGGTCACACAGCAAGTTAGTGGTAGAGGCAGGACCCAAGCCCGTGCTCTGACGCCTGGGCTCCCCTGCCATGTCCCCCCAGGCTTCCTGACCAAGTGCATCCAGCTCTACGAGACCACAGTGGTGCGGCACGGCCTCATGCTCGTCGGACCCACAGGCTCCGGCAAGAGTAATGTAAGTGGAGCCAGTCCCGGCAGCCCAGTGCCCGGACAGTAGGCCGAGGGCAGTGCACCTCAACAGGGGTCCAGACCCCCATTAGTACCTCCTTGGCCTCTAGAATGCCCCTTCTGCCCCGTGTGACCCGAAGCCCACTCCAGCCCTGCTCTCCGGGGAGCCAGGAGGCTCACTCTTGGGTGGCCCATCTCCCCAGTGTTACAGAGTCCTGGCAGCTGCCATGACCTTGCTGAAAGGGCAGCCATCTATCAGCGGTGGCGTGTATGAGGCCGTCAACTACTACGTGCTCAACCCCAAGTCCATCACGATGGGCCAGCTGTATGGGGAGTTTGACCTGCTCACCCATGAGTGGTGAGCGCCCCCCCCTCTGGTGACCACCTTGCTCCCAGACCCCTGGAGGCTGTGGGCTATGAGCCTCGTCTCCGTCCCCTAACCCAGTGGAAGGTCGGGAGCTCAGGCTCTGGAGCCCAAATGCCTGGGACTCTACTTGCCACCTCACTTCCTCGCTGGGTGACCTTCCTCACTCCCTGGGCCTTGGTCCCCTCATCCGCAAAATGGGGATAATAATGGCACCATTATTGTGGTAAGAAGAAAACAAGCTTAGCACATGGAGATGCCTGGACAGTGTGGCACACACCAAGTGCTCAGTACTTGTTGACTGCTGTCCTTACGCCAAGACAGACTGGTGGTCCCTCTCAGGGCCTCTGCTCCCAGGCTGAGGTGTGCATGTTACGGGAATTGCATTGAGCTGGGAGGAGGGCAGCTGGGTGGAGACCCTCCAAACATCAGCACCTGAGGGTTTTTCTCTGGGATGATTCTTTTTCTCCAGAGAAGAAGTCTCCAGTCTCCACTGAGGGTGTCTGCTTGGCTCCAGTGTTCTAGGAACCCAGTGCGGGGAGGGCATGGGAGAGGGGGAGTCACCCGTTTTTCTGAATGTGGGCCTGTCCTGCCTCCCTCATTTCTGGTGAACGGTCTCCTCCACACTCACTCCAGGCTCCTGTGTGGGTAGGAGGGGAGCCTGAGGATCAGACCAGAAAAATGTCCTCCACCCCACCACCTTCCCTGGCATTTGGTACCTCTGAAGTCTGAGCCTTCCCGGGTTCTGTGGCAGGAACTAGATACATCTCACAACCCTGCTTTCTCTGCTAGGTCATTTACCCTTCTCCATCTCTTTCCAGAAATGTGTGGACCTCCATTTCTGCTGTTGCCTCCTCCCCCACTTCCTTTTTCTTTTTGGGATATCATCTTTTATCTTCCGTTAATATAACTTTAGTGGGGAATCAGCAGGGAGGGAATAGAAGCACACATTTTCATTACACCAAAAAGTCTCCTTTTTCCTGTTATAATTTTCAAATGAATGAAGCTATTGAAGGAGAAAAAAAAAAGCAGAGCAGGGCCAGCCTTACTTCCAGCTTTCCCTGGGAGCCAGCTTTGCTTGCTGCCCTGCCTCCCTGGTGCCTGCAACCCTCTCCTCCCTGGTGGCTGCAGGACAGATGGAATTTTCTCCTCCCTCATCCGGGCGGGAGCCATCGCCTCTGACACCAACAAGAAGTGGTACATGTTCGATGGGCCAGTGGACGCCGTCTGGATTGAGAACATGAACACGGTGCTGGATGACAATAAGAAGCTGTGCCTCAGCTCCGGGGAGATCATCAAGCTCACAGAGGTGTGTGCACCTGGCCACTCACCCTGCTCTCCTCTGTAGCTGGGTGGGCCCAAAGGCCACACCATGCTGGCTAGGCCTTGTCCCCCTGCACCCCTTCCACTCAGGACCACAGCTGCATCTCAGGCAGTCACCATGACCCAGGGGCCAGCTCCCAGTGCACCTCCCTGTCCCTGAGCTCCCACACCTCAGTCACGTCCTGCACAGCTGCTCAGCACTGCCCTTTCGGGGGACTCACTTTCTGTGATGCTCTGAGCCCAGAGGCAGGACAACCACCCCGCCTCTCCCGGGGTGATGTTGCCTTGCATCTCCCAGGCCCACCTGCAGCCATGTGGGCCCAGTCTGGGTCAGGCATCCTGGCAATGTGCCTGGAGTCTGGGGGACAGGTAGTACAGACCTGGCCACAGGGACACCTGCCTGCTGTGAGGGGCAGTTCTCAGAGAAGGAGGGATATCACCTGGGCATAAGAGCGGTTCACAGTGTCTCCACTGAGCCGATCTCTTGAGTCCTTCTGAGAACACCTAGAGGTCAGTGTGAACCTGTGTCCATCCATGTACACAGATGCGGGACTCTGGCACAGAGCAAACAGCTCCCATCAGATTTCCCCAGGGCTCCAGGGACCCCCAAATGCCCTGACCCCAGGCTGTCCAGAGGGTTCCCAGAAATATTCTAACTTTGGCTCCTCCTCGGGGCTCCAGAGAGGGCCACATAATCAGCTGAGGGCCAAGGGGTTCCTGCATTCCCCCAACCCCAGCACTGCTCCTGGCCCACAGCCTGCCCATGGCCCACCCACAGTTGCAGGATGGGCAACCCCTCCCCATGGCCCTGCAGCCCTTTTCTCAGATCTGGGGGCTGGCAGCTGGCCCACTCACACAGTTCATCTTGGTGCCAGGCAATGACCATGATGTTTGAGGTGCAGGACCTGGCCGTGGCCTCACCAGCCACAGTGTCCCGCTGTGGCATGGTGTACCTAGAGCCCAGCATCCTGGGGCTTATGCCCTTTGTCGAGTGCTGGCTGAGGAGGCTCCCTGCCTTACTCAAGCCCTATGAGGAGAAGTTCAAGGTCCTCTTTGTCAGCTTCCTGGAGGTAAGTGAGGCCATGGTGTGCCCAGCCCCGGTGGGACACCAGGGTGCTGAGGCCACCAGCCACAAGAGCTGAGTGCCCACCCCTGCAGGACTCCATTGCTTTCGTCCGGTCCTCGATGAAGGAGGTGATTACCTCAACCAACAGCAACCTGACCATGAGTCTCCTCAAGCTGCTGGACTGCTTCTTCAAGCCCTTTCTGCCTAAAGAGGTACAGCTCTGAGCAGTGGGCTGGGTGCCTGCTCCCTCCTGCCCCCTGCTCTCCTTGCCAGGGCCACTTGAGGGCACTCAATCCCAAGTCCAGGTTCCTGGAAGAGAGAATCGGATTGACACACCTAGGTCACGGGACCACCCCATCCAGTCTGCTACAGACAAAACTGTGTGGTGGAGGCCAAGGGGTGCCCCCCACCCCCCAGCTTCCTCAGACTGCTCAGTACTATTCCTGCCTTAGCCTGATGCTGTTCCCTCTGTCCCCAGGGCCTCAAGAAAATACCCCCTGAAAAGCTGAGTCGCATCCCAGAGCTGATTGAGCCCTGGTTCATCTTCTCCCTGATCTGGAGTGTGGGTGCCACAGGGGACAGCGCCAGCCGCATCAGCTTCAGCCACTGGCTCAGGATCAAGATGAAGATAGAAACTGTGAGAGGTGGCAGCCCTCCGGGCTGGGCTCCCCGGTCTGGGATGCATGTACTGAATGCTCGGTGTACTGGGGCCATTCCCCGGACCCAGGCCCCCGGGGATAGGTAGCCACGCAAACTACTGGGCTTTCCAGCCTCTTTTCCTCCTGGTCTCTCGCAGCTGACCATGCACTTCCCAGAGGAGGGGCTGGTGTTCGATTACAGGCTGGAGGACGCTGGCATCAGCAGCACCAATGACGATGAGGACGAAGAGGAGGAGGGCAAGCAGGTGATTGCAGGCCTGCCCTGAGGGGACAGGATGGGAGGGCCCCACGGAGTGGTGGCTGTCCTACTCAATGAATAATGACTATAGAGAGGAGGCCTCGTTGATGGCTACATGTCTTAGGCTGGGATTATTGCATCCTTTCATGAATCCTCACAGACCCACAGGGTAATTATTATTAGCCCATTTTTAGATGGGGAAATTGAGGCTCAGAACAGTCACACCCCGCTAGTCAGTGGCAGAGGTGGACTTGAACCTGGGACTAGGAGATGTCAGAGTGCCTCCCTTCCCAGCCATATGCACTGCCTCCTCCATGTTGATGCTGAGCCCAGGGATGAACCACCTCAGTTCTACTTAAAAGCCCCATTTGTCCAGGGGCTGGGCTCCGGAAGGTCTGGGAAACAAGCCCCTATGGCCTGCCTCAGTATCCCCATCTCTCCTATCAGTCAGTGAAGGCTCCATAAGCCTACCCTCATAGGATCATAGGATCAGGACCTAAGCCCAGGAGGATGAGGGGGCAGAGAGGCATCTGCAGAGATGGTCACTGTGCAAGGTCCTGCTGGAGATCTCACAGGGTACATTTGAATCTAACGGTCAGAACTGTCCCCAGTGGGACATGTTTGTTTGACCATTAGTAAGCCCCCCAATCAAGGGAGGTCTGCAAGCTAGATCAGGGCTGTGGGTGAAGGGATGGTGGGGGAGACGAGGCCGGATGACATCTCAGTGTCTGAGTGATGCTAGCACCCATGCTTCTGGCCCCCACACCCTGGGGTAGCCTGACACTGAACAGCAAAGACCTTTGCATTCTGGGTTGTCCAATTCCCAGAGCATCCCCTTTGTACAGAGACCCAGGGACTAGCAGTCCCTAGGGAACCCCCACTGGAGGCAGCTGCATGCAGGGAAGCCGCCTCCTGGGTAGCTGTGTGCAGAGAGTTATCCATTTCTATTGGTTTGTTCTGGGGGTCCCCCACCCTGTGCAGAGAGTGGGGCACAGTGCTTCCTATTTCTGTCAGAAGCAGCTCCTCACCTGGGCCCTCTTGCCAAGACCCAGCAGTACAGCTCCTTGCCCTCCTGGTGCACTTGGCCAGGGGTGGGGTGGGGAGGGGTTCCGGGGCCACCTTTGAGCCACCTATGGTTCCAGGTTGCCTGGGTGAAGTGGATGGACTCCTCGGCTCCATTCACCATGATGCCAGACACCAGCTACTGCAACATTATCGTGCCTACCATGGACACCATGCAGATGTCCTACCTGCTGGGCATGCTACTCACTAACCACAAACCTGTGAGTGCCCCACCATGTCCTGCCTCACCCCACACCAAGGCCCAGGCTGGGGGGGACATGAGGTAGCTGGTCTCCCACATTGACAGGGTGGCAGCTCCTACTGTGTGCCTGGCCCTGTGAGAGCACTCTGCATGATCCCTGCTCTCCCAGGTGCTGTGCGTTGGGCCAACAGGCACGGGGAAGACCCTCACCATCTCCGACAAGCTCCTCAAGAACCTGCCACTGGAGTACATCAGCCACTTCCTCTCCTTCTCAGCCCGCACCTCAGCCAACCAAACCCAGGACCTCATCGACAGCAAGCTGGACAAGAGGCAGGCACCCCTCGCTCCTTCCCAGGTCCCACTGTCCCCCTAGTCTGGCTGAACAAGCTGCTCTCTCACCTCCCCACCAAATTATGCTCCTGGCTTTGCCAGAAACACCATGGGCTCCCTTGCAGACTGCTCTGAGCCTTCTTCCATCAGGAATTCCTACTGAGCCCTTCCATGTGGGCTCATCCTGGGCTGGGCACTTGGGTGGGGCCTGTTGTCCATCTACCTGGAAGGCAGGACTCATGTTGAGGGAGCCTAGGCTAAGGGCAGCCAGGTGTGATGTCCCAGGATGCTCAGGACAGAACAAAGGGCTGCTCAAGAGATCCAGCAATTCGGAGGAGGCTGAAGTTAGTGAGGGCTTCCCAGAGGCGGAGGTGCTGTCCTGTGTCCCTGGATTCACAGAAGACCTGGTGCTCGTGGGTGCTGGGCTCAGGCAGCCCCTCTCCACAGGCGGAAGGGTGTATTCGGGCCTCCTCTGGGGCGCAACTTCATCTTCTTCATCGATGACCTGAACATGCCGGCCTTGGAGACATATGGCGCCCAGCCACCCATCGAGCTGTTGCGCCAGTGGATGGACCATGGTGGCTGGTATGACCGCAAGATCATCGGTGGGTGCTGGCTGGCCTGGGTCAGTGGGGCACAGGCGGGGTGTCCGTAAGGCATGAGAGGCACAGGGCCCAGGACGTACAGTACTTTTAGAGGTCCACAGAAATGTTTTAATTTCTTTTAAAATCAGGAAGAAAATGAACTTTTAGGTCAAAGAAAATTTTTAATGTATAGTATTAATACATTTGTCTTATACCAATACTGTCGTAAATTATAATTTTTAATATTTTGTTATGGAGGAGGAGAACCATGAAGACAAAAGTGCCTAGGGCCCACGAAAGTCATAATGCAGCCCTGGGCAGAGCTCCCTCCTCACTTCCTGCTCTCACTTCAGGAGCCTTCAAGAACCTGGTGGATATCAACTTTGTCTGTGCCATGGGCCCCCCGGGTGGGGGCAGAAATGCCATCACCCCACGCCTGACGCGCCACTTCAACTACCTGTCCTTTGCTGAGATGGATGAGGTCAGCAAGAAGCGCATCTTCTCCACCATCCTGGGCAGTTGGATGGGTGAGTATTGGGTGGGAGTGGGGGAGGCCCTGCGCAAAGACAGAAGCCCAGGCCAGGTAAGCTATACCAAGAAGAGCTGGGCAGCCACTGGAAAAAGTGGAGTGGGTGACCTCAACCCTGGCTTCACCCCTTAGTCAGCTATGTTACCTTTGGCAAATTCATGAACCTCTTTCTGAGCCTCAGTTTCTTCATCTATAAAATGGGTGATAATATTAGTGCCCACCACCCTAAATTGTGAAGGTTAAATAAGACATTGCACGCAAAGCCTCTAGCATGAAGCCTGGTACATGGTGATTGCTATATATGATTTGTACATATGTACATGTATGCATTCACCTGCATAAGTACACATGAATATGTTAGTATTTGCCCAGAAACCCTGGTGGAAGGATGTTACTTTTGTAAATCAGGAAAAGCCACCAAGATTGAATGGACAACGTGGCCCTTATCCTCCATGGCCCTTGGGGAGAGGTCTGCCCCAGGATGCAGTTTCCCCCAATCAGCCCCCCTCTCATTACACACACACTCTGACCTTTGAACTCCACTTGGCACTGTGCCAGGTGGTGAGTGATGGGAGTTAGGCCTTCCCTCCTCTGGCCTGGCCTGCCCTACCCCCAGGGGCCATAGGCCAGAACTTGCTTACATGCCCAGCTTGGGGTGGGGACCACATTGCTCTGAGCAAGTGGCTGCTTTGGGACCAAGGGGCCCACCTAACTCCGAGCCCTGTGTCTCTCCCTCAACCCTTTAGATGGACTCCTCGGAGAGAAAAGTTACCGGGAGCCTGTGCGTAAGTGCAGGCCTGGGAAGAGCCTGGGAGGGCCTGGATGGGCATGGGGTGCTGGTTCCAGGGTGAGCCCTGGGGTCTAGGTGGATGTGGCTAAGGCTGGGGTCCAGGAGCCACAGTGAACCATCCTCAGTCTCATGTGAGCCACTGCTAGAGCAAAGGTTAGCACCTTCATAGGCTTATTTACCTATTCTTATAGCCAGTCAGTCCTTCAGTGCCTGAGTTTGTGTCTGACCCACAGCAGAAGCAAAGTAAATGCAAGGTGAATGCACGAATAAAGGATTCCAACATACGCCCACCCTATGTGAAGAAGCAGAGGCTCCAGAGAGAGCCATCTTCAAGGAGCAGGCATGAGCTGGAGAGCCAGGGGTGATCTGTGGCTGGAGTTGGGCAGCCCTCGTGTGGCAGCCTTATACAGGGCACATGGGTCAGTCATTACAGCATGGCAACTGACTACTCCAGACTTCCATCCCCACCTCACGCCTCATGTCCCACCTCTTCTCCCCGCTTCAGCTGAAAGAGGCCATCAGAAGACAGCACCCTCTTTAGGCCTCCATCCCCACTGCACTCCCGCAGGCCCAGTCTTCTTTCCCATTAGGGTGAATGAACTTCCCTGCTCCTGGGTGAGGCCAAGCCCTCCTCTTAGACCTGAATCCCATCCCCTGTTGTCTGCTTGAGGACCTGGCTCCACACCCCCAACACCGGTATTCCCTTCTCCACTGGGCCATCCCATCAGCATGCAAACATGGCCCGATTTCTCCCATCTTAACAACAAAACACAAAACAAGGGGCTGGCCTAGTGGTGTAGTGGTTAAGTTTGCACTCCACTCCGGTGGCCCAGGGTTCGTGGGTTCAGATCCTGGGTGCGGACCTGCACGCCGCTCATCAAGCCATGCTATGGCGGCATCCCACATACAAAATAGAGGAAGATGGGCACAGATGTTAGCTCTGGGCTAATCTTCCTCAGCAAAAAGAGGCAGATTGGCAACGGACATTAGCTTAGGGCCAATCTTGCTTACCGAACAAAAGCACACAAACAACCTTTCTTGGCCCCCTCCCACTTACCCGGGGCCATCACTCCATTTATCTGCTCAGCTTGACAGCAAAACTCCTCAAAAGCGTTGTCTCTTCCTGCTGGCACCAGCCCTCTCCTTCCACTTTCCCTTGAGCCCACCACTCTCCCAAGAGTGCTCTCTTGTTACCAGTGGCCTCACGTGGCCAGACCAAAGGTCAGCTCTCAGTCCTCACCTTCCCGCACTGTGGCACTGTGGTGGCAGCGTTGACCTGGCAATTGCCCCTCCTTCCCACAGTGTGCTCCTCTCAGGTCTCTTCCCTTCCTAGATTGATCCTAGATTGACTGGGGCTGTCTCTCCAGCCTTTTCTCCCTCTAACCACGCTTTCCCAGGACACTCCCATCACACTTCTAGCAATAACCCCCATATTAGTGCTAACGATGCCCGAGTCCATGTCTTCAGTCCAGACTGCTCTCTTGAACACCCGACCCCACATCTCCTCCCGGATGTCCACTGGTTGTCTCAGACTGAACATGTCGGAACCCCAGCTCCTGATCCATGGCCACCCCAGTGCTCCTCTCATCTCAGGTGATGGCAGCTCCATCCTTCCAGTCACTCAGGACAAGAGCCTTAGCATCATCTGGACTCTCTCTCTCTCTCACACCCACATCTCATCTGTCAGGAAGTCCTGCCGGCTCTCCCTCCAGAAGCCACCCCAAATCGGCCACTCCTCACCACCCCAGCCACCACCTCGTCCTCACTCACCCAGCCATTGCAGCAGCCCCCTCTCTAGTCTCCCTGCTTCTGCCTTCACCTCATGTCTGTCCATCCATCCTCTGACCTCTGTCCATCCATCCTCCACTTGCAGCCAGAGGGACCCATTCAAACATTAAATCAGATCACATTCCTCCTCTCTCTCTCTCTTGCAGTTAAGAGCCCAAGTCCCAACAGTGGCAGGCAAAGCTGTCCATTCACCCCTTGTCATCTCTCTGCCCTCAACCCCTCCTTGCTGGCCCTTAACAGCCCAGGTGTGCCTTTGCCCTCGCTGTCCCCTCTCTGGAACACTTTCTCCAGTTCTGGCCTGCTTGCATCTCACTTGTTCAGGTCTCTGCTTGAGCACCCTCCTCAGTGAGGCCTCCACCAGCAGTTGTGTCCGGTCTCCACCCAGGCTCTCCCCTGCTGCCAGTCTCTACACAGCACTTTCCATCGTCCATTTACTATCCACTTTGCATGTGGATCTGTTCATTGCCTGTATCCCCACAAGAATGTCAGCCTGTTGAGGGTGACAGTGTATCTGTTGGGGCCGCCCCTGTGCCCAGCACCTAGAACCATATCTGTGTGAATGGATGAGCCCCTTTGGGGCTTGTGAGCCCTCCTGCCCCTTCTTTACTTTTTTACACTTCTGGGGGCTTCCTCGGCCCCAGGTTCCCACTGACAGAATTTTGGTTCCCAGCAGAATTGGATAGTTTTCAAAGAATAAGCAGATAGGTTTTGTGCATGGTGAAAATACAGACTGGAGGTCACAGCAGTTCTGTGGTGGTGGTAAGCCCTGAAGATCACAGCTGCGCTCCAGGCCCCCCACATCCACCAGGAAGTCCAGAAGCCTGTGTGGACCACGTGACCCACCCCATGTGTGGCTCAGAGGTGGCATATTTCAGGTCTGGTTCACAGCCCCTGAGGCAAGGTAGTAATGGCCCCGCCTAGCACTGACTCCATTAGTGTCCCCAATTCCATGAATGTGTCCCAGTGCCCCAAAGCAGGGACAGGCTACATCAGCAATAAGGATGTGAAGAGGGGGAGCTCAGAGCAAGAGATTCCTCACCCTGAGGTGGGGGCATCAGGAAGGCCTTGTGTGTAAGGAGGAGGTGGCATCCGAGAGGGACTGAGGGTGAGTGGAATCCAAGCACGCAGGCTGGGGGAGAGGGTCTGGGGGAGAGCACAGCACCGGCAAAGGTGAAGGGGGTTAGGACCTGCAGAGGCTGTGCAGAGAGCTCCCGCCTGTGTGACCCAGGCCCACTCTCTTATTCCCACAGCCGGGGCCCCCAACATCGCCCACTTCACGGATCCCCTCGTGGAAGCCACCGTCATGGTCTACTCCACCATCACCTCCCAGCTGCTGCCCACTCCAGCCAAGTCCCACTACACCTTCAACCTGAGGGACCTCTCCAAAGTCTTCCAGGGCATGCTCATGGCCAACCCAACCAAGGTCGAGGTGAGGATCTGGCAGGTCCCCCGACTAGTGTTCATCGAAGGAGCATCCACACTGCCCTCACTGTCCTCCCCAGCTCCCCAGTTTCAGGCCTCCCTGCCCAAACACTCCCCAGCCTTGATCCGGGTAGGCCCTGATAGGGGCCGGGGACATGGTGAGCCAGGCCCCCAGGAGCCCTGCCTTCGTGCAGCTGAGCCCCATCTTGCAGGTCAGACTGATGCCTAGAATGGCAGCCGCGATGGGGGTCACACAAAAGAGGGAGCCAGGGCAAGGCAAGGGGAAGAGGGTTCCTGAGGGAGAGCCTGGATGTGAGAAAATTTGGGGGAGAGTGAGTGGGATGCCTTCCAGGAACCAAAGGCACCCAGTGGCGTGGAGCAGGAAGTGTTGCGGGGAGCAGGATGTCAGGTGTGCTGGGCAGTCTGGGGCAGATTCTGTGGGCTGCCAGAAGGATAGTGTCCTAAGGGTGATGAAAGCCATGCGGGTGGGTGGGGGACAGATTTGCACTTTGGAATAGGGATCGAACAGGTCAGTGTGTGGAGCCTGGGGCCGGGGAGCAAGGGTGAACAGGACAGAAGCTGACCCTGGCCTTGCCAAGCTATAGCCAAAGGAGCCGAGAGAAGAGCCTGGGGGCTTTCTGAGGGCAGTCTAGTCACCCAGGGAGAGGTGGGGAGCCAGCATGGAGGTGGCAGCAGAGATGGAGATGGGGGCAGAGTCAGAAGATTTGTGGGTCAAGTCAGTGGGGCTTGCTGAGTGGTTAGATGTGGGGTGTTGAGAAGGTGTAGGAGAATTGGGCATTCCTCCCGGGCTTGGGGTTTGGGGAGCCATAAGAGGGGAGAGGTGATGGCCAGCTATTAGAGCTGGGTGCCCAGCAGGCACTTGCCCAACTGGGCTTGGAGCCGGGGGTGGAGAGCACTGTGTGGTTCCCTCCGTCCTCAGCCGGTCAGCAGACTCACTTTCCAGCAGCCCCCACACATGGCCCTGGCTGGGTCTCGGTGGGAGAGCCAGAACCAGGTCAGGGCCCAAGAGCTGTGGCTCTCACCCACCCTCTCACCCCTGGCGCTTCAAGAGGTGGCTGAGGGCCCAGGGCCAAGGGCGGGCACTGATGCTGGGGCGGCCACAGGACAAGGTGCAGCTGCTGCGACTGTGGTACCACGAGAGCTGCCGTGTGTTCCGTGACCGCCTGGTGAACCAGGAGGACCGCAACTGGTTCGACAAGCTCCTGGAGAGCCACATGGAGCAGTGGGAGGTGGCCTTCAACGAGGTCTGCCCCTTCCAGCCCATCCTCTATGGGGACTTCATGTCGCCAGGCTCTGACGTCAAGTCCTATGAGCTCATCACCAGCGAGAAGAAGGTGAGCGGTGAGGGCCTCTTCACTCTGCCCGCCTGCAATCTAGGCCCTAGGCAGCCACTGCTAACAGACCACCATGCTATGACTAGGGAGTCAGGACCCTGGGCTAGAAGGCCAGCTCTAGGACTTCAGGCCAGCACTTGCCTCTCTGAGTCCCTGTTTCCTCGCCTGTCAAATGGGTGCAGCAGGCCCTGCTTGGCCCATCTCTGAGGACAAGCCTATATAGTTCATCTGAGGTGGGCTCTGTAAATAGGGACACACTGTGCCCATTTGAGAGGCTATCATCCCATCTGCAGAGGGGCAGCAGGGCCCCTGAGGCCACGAGTCTGAGTCAGGACCCCAGGGACGCAGGGAAGAGGCCTCAGTCAGTGGTCTCAGAGCTGTGTGGCTGGAGTGAGACTTCTGATGGTTTCTCTCCACACACATCCTCCCCTAGTTCCCAGGAGCTCCCACCACGGTCCCAGGTCAGTACATCCTAGTGAGCCCGAGGGAACAGGCAGGGCTCTGACCCTGACCCTCAGGCCTTGATGTGCCCAATGGGTTAGGCCTCATTGAGGCGAAGCTGACTTCTTAAGGCCCAACACCCCTCCATGCACAGAGGAGCAGAGCCAGCTGTGGGAGGGGGTGCACTTCTTGTCAGGGGACCCAATGCCTGGGGACAGAGGGAGGACCCAGCTCTCCCCATTCCCCGGCCCCCCAGATGAGGCAGGTAATCGAGGAATACGTGGAGGACTACAACCAGATCAACACAGCCAAGCTGAGGCTGGTCCTCTTCATGGATGCCATGAGCCACATCTGCCGCATCAGCCGCACTCTTCGCCAGGCGCTGGGCAACGCGCTCCTATTGGGTGTGGGCGGCAGTGGCCGAAGCTCCCTCACACGGCTTGCCTCGCACATGTGAGGGCCCCCAGGCGTGGTGTGGGCAGTGGGTGGCTGGTGGCATACTGTTGGTTCTATCCATGTTCTTCCACACTGATGGGAGCCTGGGGCCATCCCGAGCCAGACCCACCCAGTGGATGGGCTTCTGGAGTGACTGGGAACAGGACCTGGGCTCCAAGGAGAGGCAGCTGCCTTGTCCTGTGGTGCTGCAGGGAGGGGGATGAAGCTGCAGGCATCCAGGAGGGATTCCTAGAGGAGGCAACCATGGGCCTGCTCTCAGAATCAGAGCTGGGAGGATGGAAGGGAATCACATTCCAGGCTGAGGGAGCAGCCTGAGCATAGGTTTGGAGGCAAAAGACCAGGTTCAGGACCTGGAGAGTCTGCAGATCAGCCCAGGGTGGAAGAAAAATTCTGGATGGCTGGGGTGGGGCATGGGCACCCATCAGCCCCTCAGGACTTGGCCCCAAGCTCTGACACACCCCCTCTCAAACTCCTGTCTCAAGGGCCGAGTACGAGTGCTTCCAGATTGAGCTATCCAAGAACTACGGCACGACTGAGTGGCGCGAAGATGTCAAGAAGGTCTTGCTCAAGGCTGGCCTGCACAACCTGCCCATCACCTTTCTGTTCTCGGACACCCAGGTGCTACCACTACGGGCAGTGGGCAGGGTCCAGGGTGGGCTGGATACAACCTCATCCCAGTGTGGCATCCTGGAAGGTGGTCAGTCCTTCATGCCCAGGTCATTGTCAGTTGGGGTGGATCTTGGGAGGGATGGCTGGGACCAGGGCAGGCCATGGATGGGCGGGTCAGGCGCATGGGGCTGAACCCAGATTCTTAGAGCTAAGGGGACATAGATTATTACAAGGCCCGAAGGAAAAGAAGGCCTCTGGCACCATGGCTGACCACAAGCAACACCCTAGTCACTGGCCAAGAGCTTCCCACCTCAAGGACCACAGGACCTGTGCCCAAAGTGCTATGCCCATGGCTTCCTTATTGTAGGCTGCTCCCTCTGGAGCTTCCTGGGCATGAGGCCTCTCCCCACTTCTCTGTGAGAAGGAGAGGTTGTGGCTCTGGGGCCTCAAGACAAATAGAGCAGTACTCACACCTGGCTGGTGGTCAGGGTTGGGCTGAGGCTGAAGCCCCAGAATGCACACTGCTCTAGGCAAGGGCCCCTCTACTCCCAGTCCTGCTGCTACCCCTGGGTTCCCTTCATGAAGTCAGGCAAGTGAGGGCACCCTCTGGCACAGGCCAGGACCTAGCCATATGAAATGGGCAAGGACCCATTTCTTCTTGTGGCTGGGTTTCCTTCTGTGAGTAAACTGAGGCATGGAGAGGCCTGGAAAGTGAGGAGGAAGATGCCACATCTCCCACCCAGGACCCAGGGCCCTTCCATAGCCCAGTGGTGATGTTCAGGGTCTCCCCTGTAGGGCAGGCCTGGGTGCGAGTCCTAGACCACGACTTGTGAGGTCATTTGTGTGACCCTGGGCTTCTCTGAGCCTTAGTGGCATGGTTTGTAATGGGGCTGTTGTGAAGTTTCCAGTGAAACTATGGTCAGGGAGCCCAACACCCAGGGGGGCCATTATAAAGGCTCCACCCCATCCTTCCCCAGATTAAGAACGAGTCCTTCCTGGAGGACATCAACAACATCCTGAACTCAGGTGACATTCCCAACCTCTACACCTTGGATGAGCAGGACCAGATTGTCAACACTATGCGGCCCTATATCCAGGAGCAGGGCCTGCAGCCCACCAAGGCCAACCTCATGGCCGCCTACACGGGGCGTGTGCGTAGCAACATCCACATGGTGCTGTGCATGAGGTACAAGCGGCCATTGTGGCCACGCAGGGACAGCAGGGCTGGGCGGGGGTGCACTTGGACCTGCCATGAGAAGAAGTGGCCCTGGCCTGGCCACCATGCCATTGGGTCCAGGCTTCTGTGCTGTTGCATCCTGGCTGCCATGCCACAGGGCTGTGAAAGGGCCCTGAGTCCTGGGTTTCTATGGGTGTACGTCTGTGTCCCGGGGCCTCATTTGGACCCCTGGCCCCCCAGCCCCATCGGAGAGGTCTTCCGAGCTCGCCTGAGGCAATTCCCCTCCTTGGTCAACTGCTGTACCATCGACTGGTTTAATGAGTGGCCAGCAGAGGCCCTGGAGTCTGTGGCCACCAAGTTCTTGAATGAGATCCCAGAACTGGAAGCCACTTCTGAAGTAATCGAAGGACTGGTAGGTGTCTTGGTGAGGAGGAAGCCCTTGGGGGGAATTGTTTAGGTTTGGGCTTGGGGTCACTGAGGCCTGGGTGAGAGTTCCAGGCCCACCACTGGTGGTAAGCCTTTGGGCAGACAACTTTACCTATCTAAGCCTCAGTTTCCTCATCTGTATAATGGGAGTGCCACAAGGTCATCATGGTGACATAGGAGATTGGGCACACAGTCACACAGTCACTGTTTCTCTTATTCCGTGAGGGCCTTGTGATAGCTTTCTTCAGAGAGCCCACTGACACAATCCAGAGACCATAGATGGGGGGACTAGATTTGTCTGGTCCAATCTGAGAGAGTGTTGGTCACTGGGGCCAAGAGCAGGGTAAGCACATGTCCCTGCCCAGCTGTGCTGAGGCCTTGGGCCCTCCCTCCACCAAGGTCCAGCCTCCAAGGGGGGCCCTACCTTAGGGCTCTCAGAGAGAGGCAGGTTATGGAGGCTGTGACAAGGGCACTGGGCAAAGAGCTGGGAGACACCTGGGTCCATGTTCAAAGCCAGCTCTGCCCTTGACAGCTGTGTGAATTTGAACAAATCCCTTGACTTCTCTGGGTTGTGGGATTTTTATCTGCAGAATAGGTGACCTTCCCTGGAAGTTGTGAGGATCATAGGAGAGAGTGAGTGTGAAGGGCATCAGGGTTAGTGCACATCACTCCCTCCTAGGGACCAGACTGCAGTGGGTTCAAGGGTGCCCCATCTTTGCTGGGGGCTCTACAAGGCTGGCATCAGTGGTCTCCTGCCCCACAGATTCGGGTTTGTGTGTATATTCACCAGTCGGTGGCCAGGAAGTGTACTGAGTACCTGGCCGAGCTGGCCCGCCACAACTACGTGACCCCCAAGAGCTACCTAGAGCTGCTCAATATTTTCTCCATCCTCATCGGGCAGAAGAAACAGGAGCTGAAAACTGCCAAGAACCGCATGAAGAGTGGCCTTGACAAGGTAGGCCAGGGTGGGGTCTTGTGGGCAACTGCTAGCTGTCCATGGTTCTGCAGGCTCCTTCTTAGCCCTGACCCAGCCCAGTTGGCCGCCGACGGTGTTTAAGTGGGTGGCTTCCTCCCTCACCAAATAAGCAAAAGCTGCTGGCCAAGGGCAAGGCCAAAGCAGGTCACCCCACAGATTCTCAGGGGACTGCTCCCTTCCTCTGGGGTCCACTGGACAACCTGGGGGCTGCTGAAGCTGCCGGACACAGTCTCTCACTCATGAATGAGGGTGGCGCTGCAGGGTCCTCTCCCCAGCCCCCTCCAGAATCGGCTGTCTCTCTGGTCTCCTGTCACACCTAATTTCCTCTCTGTGCCCCCTGCCCCACAGCTGCTGCGCACTTCTGAAGACGTGGCCAAGATGCAGGAGGAGCTGGAGATTATGCGCCCCCTGCTGGAGGAGGCTGCCAAGGACACTATGCTCACCATGGAGCAGATCAAGGTTGGGGGGTGCTCCTGGGGCTCCCCTCCCTGATGTCTGACCATGTCTGAGGATGCTCAGCATCTCCACGCAACCACATGATCGCTAGCTGCTCGACCTCTGCAGATTGCATAGCCTCTCGGTGCCCAGTTTCCTCATTTGGTAGTTATTTTTCATTAAACAAATGTTTGCTCAGAGCCTATTCTATGCCAGGCACTGCACTGGGCAGGGGATATGGTGAAGAACAAGACAGAGAACACGGACTGAGTTGCAGGGCCACCACAGGCAGCCGTGCAGAATCTGCCTGAGTTTCCCTCTGAAATCCTCTGAGTCTGCATGAGGCCCCCACCCCTGCATTCAAGGTCCCTGCCCTCACAGCAGACATCGCAGATTTGCATATTCATTATGACAGCTTTCTGGCAGAAGCAGTCATGTCCTGCTCTGCAAAGTCAGTGTATTGAAAAATTTTCCAGCAGATGGAAAGAAAGTGACTTGTGTGCAGAGCACCTTTCTCTGTCTTGCGTGGAGGTGCCCTGTGGGCTTAGGGGGCCCTGCCCCTTGGGGTACTTACACTCAAGCATGTAAAGCCCTGAGCCCCATGCTAGGCCCACAGTGAGCACTCAGGGTTGGAAGGGGCTCCTAGCATTCCCAGACTTCCACGGCCTGTCACAGCTGAGAGAGCCCTTGGAGAATGGGGCATCCCAACTCTCATTTCCTTCCACCTGGGGAGACTGAGATGCAGGGAGGAGAAAGGGAGGAGGGCACACTTGTCTCTGACACTGGCCACCAGCTGGGCCCTCCCTGCCTTGCGTCCCCAGGTGGACACAGCCATTGCTGAGGAGACCCGGAATTCAGTGCAGGCAGAGGAGATCAAGGCCAATGAGAAGGCCAGGAAGGCACAAGCTATTGCTGATGATGCCCAGAAGGATCTGGATGAGGCTCTGCCAGCCCTGGATGCAGCCCTGGCCAGCCTGCGCAACCTCAATAAGAATGATGTGACTGAGGTGGGCAGCCAGGCAGCTCCTGGGCTTCCCCTGGCATCCCTCCCTGGTGCCTTTTAAGTCCTGGCCCCTAGGCCCTCCCTCTACACATCGCTTGGGGGCCGTGTACCTAGAGGTGAGGGCAGAACTAGGGCTCACCCCAGTTGCCTGCCCTTACCTCCCTATATCAGCCCCCAGGGCCCAGGCAGGTACATGAGGAGGGCTTTGGGCCCTGAGAAATGAGTGTCCAGAACTCATGGCCAGGCCTGGGTACATGGGAAAGCAGTAGGAACCACAGGTTGAGGCAGACCTTAGGGGATCTCCAGGCATGCCCTTTGTCTACAGTGGTAGGGACTTGATTTGTGGGGCCCACCCTGTCTGGCACCTGTCCCTGCCTAGGGGTACCCACTCAGTGATGGACCTCTTCCTTCCCCACTCTTGGCTCGGCCCATAGGTGCGTGCCATGCAGCGGCCACCCCCAGGCGTGAAGCTGGTCATAGAAGCTGTGTGCATCATGAAGGGCATCAAGCCCAAGAAGGTGCCTGGAGAGAAGCCTGGCTCTAAGGTGGATGACTACTGGGAGCCCGGCAAGGGGCTGCTGCAGGACCCAGGCCGCTTCCTTGAGAGCCTCTTCAAGTTTGACAAGGTGAGCATGCCAGGCACCTGGTCAGCCAGTGAGTGAGTGAGGAGGGTAGGACCCAGCAGAGCAGGGAAATGGGGAGAGGAGCCTGCCCCACCACAGTGCTGTCTCTATCCTGTCTCCCTCTGCCTGCAATACACAGCCCTGTGGCCACAGAGCTGACTGGGACCAGATCCTGGCCCCAAGGAGCTCTCTGGCTGGTGGGTACAACAGACAGGGCCACCAACAGATGGGTGTGGAGGAAATCAGGACCTGGGCAGGCTCCCGTGCCCATACGACATCACCCACATCACTGCAAAACTCTGCAGCCTGGAGATTCTCTCTTGTGGCCTTTCCTCCCTGTGATCCCCATGGCCTTGGCCTAGACCTTCACCGTCTGTTCGACCATCACCTCTCCCTCAGCCTCAACCCGTGAGGTTCAGCTTCTCCTGTCTGTCTCTGGGTTTCTCTGTCTGCCTGTCCATCTTAGGGTTCTCAGTATCCATGGGCACATGCTCTCTCGGGGGCTGCTTCATGGTTAGATCAGCCTGGAGCCCTCCGTCCTCTTGGAGGGCCCCTCTCCAGCCCAGAAATTAGCTAGGGAGCAACTGCCTGTCCCACACAGCCCACCCCCCACCACCATGTGTCAGAGTTGGGGCCCTGGGAACTTCTCGGGCAGCACTGGGAGGGTGGAGACAATGGCTCATCTCAGCAGCAGCTGGACCTCCTATGAGCTCCCCCTCCCTCCTCTTCCTCTTCCATCAGACTCAAACCAGAGGCCCCCAGGCCTAACTAAGCCCAAATCAGGAGTGCTCATGGCCAGTGCTCAGGCTTCTCTGGTCCCAGGCTCTGACCTCTGGGAGCTCATGAACAATGTAGATTCCTGGGCCCTTCCTGAATTACAGGGTTGAACCCTCCCAGGGTGAGACAAGAGCCCTGGGGGTGTGGTGAGCTCTAGGGGGTGAGGATTATTACCCTTGAACGTGAGCCTGGTTGGGCATCAGAACCACTCACTCATGTCCACACCTGCCAGGAAGCAGCCCTTGTTTCTAAATGAGTTTTAAATGGGGCCTGTGTACTATCAGGTCTTGAGGCTGTGTTGTTTCTCGAGGAGGAAATCTCCAATCGTATTTTCTGAAATCCTGGAACACAGAAGTTCCTCTTCTGGCCAGCCCTTCTGGGTTGTGTTTATTCCCTAAGGGGAACACCTGCACTGAGGCCTGCATGGGACATGGGGCACAGAAGCAGGATCACGGTGTCCCTCAGCAAGCCCCACTGCCCTGTCATCCCTGAGAAGTAGCCCTGCATGGCTCATGGTTCCCATCCCCAGGACAACATTGGGGAGGCGGTGATCAAAGCCATCCAGCCATACATCGACAATGAAGAGTTCCAGCCGGCCGCCATCGCCAAGGTGTCCAAGGCCTGCACCTCCATCTGCCAGTGGGTGCGCGCCATGCACAAGTACCACTTTGTGGCCAAGGCTGTGGAGCCCAAGCGGGTGAGGGCTGGGTAGAACTGGGGGGCAGGAGAACGGGGTGTGGGTTCCCCCAGGGCACTCGGCAAGCTGGCCCTGCACCCTCTGCCCACAGCAAGCCCTGCGGGAAGCCCAGGATGACCTGGAGGTGACACAAAGGATCCTGGAGGAGGCGAAGCAGCGCCTGCGCGAGGTGGAGGATGGCATTGCCATGATGCAGGCCAAGTACCGAGAATGCATCGCCAAGAAGGAGGAGCTGGAGTTGAAGTGTGAGCAGTGTGAGCAGCGGCTGGGCCGTGCGGACAAGGTGCACATACCCCTCCTGGGAGGGCCTGTGGGCGTGGCCTGCCCCAATCAGGGGCTGGAAGGGCCTGGGTGGTGGTGGGGTCCTGGGGTGGCTGTCCGTATTCCATCCCTGGCAGCCTTGGGGACTGCACCGGGCAGGGACACCCGGGGCCCCAGCCCAGCCTCCCAGAGCCCACCCCACGGGGCTGCCTCTGCAGCTCATCAACGGGCTGTCGGACGAGCGGGTGCGCTGGCAGGAGACAGTGGAGAACCTGGAGCACATGCTTGACAACATCTCTGGTGACGTGCTGGTGGCTGCCGGCTTTGTGGCCTACCTAGGCCCCTTCACGGTAAGGAACCCCCAGTCCTGCCTGGGACAGCCTCACTTCTCAAAGAGGCTCTGCCTTGAGGCCTCACCTCCATGATGGCAGCTTCCCTCACTCACTCATTCAACAAGCACTTATCAGGTGCCCCATCTGAGCCAGGTGCTATTCCAGGCACTGGGGATACAGCAGTGCACAAAACAGCCAGAAAACCCACCCTGGCGGGGCTGGCCTTCTAGTGGGAAATATGAGCTCACACTTCTGTGCTTGCTGTGTGCGTCTCATTCCGTCCTCACAGCCGTCCTGACAGTGCGCATTGTTGACATTGCCCTTGTTTCATAGATGAGGGGCTGAGGCTTATGGAGGCCAAGGAAGTCACCCAAAGTGGGACTACAGTGCTGGCATCTGGCTCCCTGGCTGAGCTCTGACCTCTGTGAACAAGAGCCAAGCGCTGGGGTGCAGGGGGAGAGGGGAGGCTATCGTGGGTGTCGTGGTGGGGTGGCCCTGAGTCTGGCATCTCCCCAGGGCCAATACCGCATGGTGCTCTACGACAGCTGGGTCAAGAAGCTCACAAAGTACCGAGTCCCGCACACCTCTGAGCCCACACTAATTGGGACACTGGGGAACCCCGTGAAGATCCGCTCGTGGCAGGTGCCTGCCCCGGGGGCTGGAGCCAGGGGGCTGGGCCTGCGTCATGCCATGCTGGGCCAGGAACCTCCTGCCTCCCTCCCACTGTCTTTCCTGGGTCTGCTTGGAGATGCCTCTCCTGAACCCCCTGGCGACCAGCAAGAGGGTGGTGGGTAGGAGAGGAGAAACCTAAGTGGAGTGTGGCACAAATTTACCTAACTGTAGGCAGAGAGTTCAAGGGGTGCTTGTAAGAGTGAGATGGGGTGAGGGAGCAGTGTCCAGAGTGAGGGTTAAGAAAGGTTCCCTAAAAGAAGTCATGTCTGAGCTAGACCCTGAAGGACAGGTCGAGTTGGGAGAGAACCAAGAGGCTGTAGGCAGAGGCCAGGAGGGCCGATGGGCTGGGGGCTCCGTGGAGATGGTCTGACTGAGCGAGGACTCAGTAGGCAAGAAGACAGAAAGGCCGAGCGAAGGAGAGGGTCAGGAGCCAGGCTAGGAGCAGGAGAGAGACAAGAGTCCTGGGGGCTGAGACCTTGTGCACGCTGTCTCCTGCCCCCCCAAGGGGCGCAGTAAGGAGAGGGAAGACACAGCCAAAGCATGAGGCTGGGTGTAGCTGATGCCCCAGCTGATGTGAGAGCCCTGACCTAGTCTGGTGCCTGGTGCCCCACAGATTGCTGGCCTCCCCAACGACACACTCTCAGTGGAGAACGGGGTCATCAACCAGTACTCCCAGCGCTGGACCCACTTCATTGACCCTCAGAGTCAGGCCAACAAATGGATCAAGAACATGGTGAGCCACCTGGCTGGGTGCCACCACCCCACCCAGTTGGGCTTAGCAGGTGCAGGGAGTAGATGAGCCTCAGGCTGGCTCTCAGCCCCCACAGCCCCCACTTGCCCCCTGTGCCCACAGGAGAAGGACAGTGGGCTGGATGTGTTCAAGCTGAGTGACCGTGACTTCCTGCGCAGCATGGAGAATGCCATCCGCTTTGGCAAGCCCTGCCTTCTGGAGAATGTGGGTGAGGAGCTGGACCCAGCCCTGGAGCCGGTGCTGCTCAAGCAGGTGGGCCTGCAGTGGTGGGGGTGGTCTCTCAGTCTGGACAGGGGAGAGGGCAGCCCCCTGACCCTGCCGCACTGGTGAAGCCCAGGCCACAGTGCTTGCCAATCCCACTCACAACAGACATACAAGCAGCAGGGGAACACGGTGCTGAAGCTGGGGGACACAGTGATCCCCTACCATGAGGACTTCAGGATGTACATTACCACTAAGCTGCCCAACCCACACTACACGCCCGAGATCTCCACCAAACTCACCCTCATCAATTTCACCCTGTCACCCAGGTAAGCCCCCAGCTCCCAGGCCCTCAGACATTAGCTCTGCAGCCTGCCTGGCTGCCCCTCTCCCACCCTCAGGCTGGAACTCAGTGGGTCTTTCCCCTACTCAGAGGCTCCCCCGGCTTCTTCCCAGGCACTCTGGCATTCCAGGCCTTTCTAGCCCCTCCACTAACTCCCCTTACTTGCCACTGTTTCCACCTAAGGACCCCCACCCCAACTCATCCTGATCCCTGGTCAGGACTCCCCAGCCTCCCTGGCCAGCACTAGCCCCACCTCATCTAGTTACCCTTCCCCCACAGCCCAGCCCTTGCTGGGCCCTTGTGCGCTTACCCCGGAACTGTCCTGAAACCCTGAGTCAGACACATTCTGGCTCTCTGTACCCAAGGCCTGTTTCTTGCCCTTGCTGCCATGAATCTAGGTGCTATGGCTTTTGCTGGCCACCCACACAGAGCCCACAGGCCCCACAGGCCCACAGACCCCAGAGGACCACTCCATGCTGAGGTCTCCATGTCAGTGGCCACCATGAACTTCTCCACAGACCAGGAGATGAAAACGCCCTTAAGACCTGTCCCTCCCAGTCACCTACAGCCCCCTCCTGCTGAGAGGGAGTTTTTTTGAGACTCCAGAAGCTCACACATCTAACTGCCTGGCCCCTGCTGGAATTCCAGGCTGCCACCCAAGGTCTTACTGAGAAGTTGTCACTTTGAAGGCAGGTTCTGCATTAGTCCTGCAGCCTGAGACAGAAGTTAGTCTTCCCAGGCCGACACCAGCAAGGACACTGGGCTCTTGGAGCCCCAGGAGCACAGGAAGATAGGTGAACAGGCTCAAGGCTGACCCTCCAGGGCTCACCAGGTATTACAGACATGGTGTCTCCTGCTTCTGGCAGCGGCCTAGAGGACCAGCTACTGGGCCAGGTAGTAGCTGAGGAGCGGCCCGACCTGGAGGAAGCCAAGAACCAGCTGATTGTCAGTAATGCCAAGATGCGCCAGGAGCTGAAGGACATTGAAGACCAGATTCTGTACCGGCTCAGCTCCTCCGAGGGCAACCCCGTGGATGACATGGAGCTCATCAAGGTTCTGGAGGCCTCCAAGATGAAGGCTGCTGAGATCCAGGTTGGCAACTGCTGCCCACCCCTGCCTGCCTCTTCCCGCCTCTCCCCATCTTCCCTAGGCCTGACCCTGTCCCCACCCACCTCTGCCTGCTGTTCTTTGCCAGCCTACTTAGGCCTGACCACCCCTCCTACTGCACTCCTAGGCCAAAGTCAGGATTGCAGAGCAGACAGAGAAGGACATTGACCTCACTCGCATGGAGTACATACCCGTAGCTGTCCGCACCCAGATCCTCTTCTTCTGTGTGTCCGACCTGGCCAACGTGGACCCCATGTACCAGTACTCCCTGGAATGGTTTCTCAACATCTTCCTCTCAGGCATTGCCAACTCAGAGAGGGCAGGTAACCCTGGCACACAAGCACACAATGGCACAGTGGGCACACACATATAGACTCACACCCATGTTCACTTGCATGCATTCTCATATCAGACTCACACTCTGTAAGAATACACACACCCCTCCCGACCCTCCTCGGAGCCCCTTTACTGGGAATTCCAAATGCCCCAAGAGGATGCCCGGACTGCCCCTGTGGCTGCTGGGGAGACTGGCTGGGCTGGACCCCAGGCATCTCTCTCCCCTCACCTCTTCCCATGCTGCCATCACCTCTCTGCCCTGCAGACAACCTGAAGAAGCGCATCGCCAACATCAACCGCTACCTGACCTACAACCTCTACTGCAACGTCTGCCGCAGCCTCTTTGAGAAACACAAGCTGATGTTTGCCTTCCTGCTGTGTGCCCGCATCATGATGAATGAAGACAAGATTAACCAGGTGCATGTGCGCAGAGGCGGCTGGGTGGGCCAGCAGCCCAGGCCAGACTGCCTGAGCAGTTGCCCTATTGCAGGGCATGGGAGAAGGGAGTGGAAGGAAAGGGAAGGCCAGGCATGAGCACACAGCAAGATCAAAAGGGCAGAGGCCTCAGAAAACACAGCTCCTTGCTTAAAAACAGCCAGAAGACCCTGGGTTAATTGGGGCCCACGCGGTCCTGTGAGTGCAGGTCTTCTCAGAGCCTTGAGAGTGCTGGTTAGCACAGAGACTATCCTGAGCCTCCCAGCTCACAGTCTCATGAGCCCCAGGTATTTCGTAGTGTGTTAGAAAGCACTGCCAAGATAGTGAGAGTGACAGCCATCACTGTGTGCCCGGTGCTGGGCTCACGGGGACACTCTCACCTACCCCAACAAAACCCCTGGGAAGCAGTTGGAGTTTTGATTCTTCCTAATTTCCAAGTGATGAAACTGAGGCTCAGAGAGATCAAATCCTTTGCTAAGGGCACACAGGCAGGAAGAGGTGGAGAAGGGACACTAACCCAGACCTGTCCAACTACTACCCTCAAAGTGGACTCCATTTCACCGGCTGAGTGTGGGAGGGAAAGCACTGCTGGGTGGGGGCGCCAGAGGAAGACCACAGGGCCTGGGCACTAGCCTTCCATTGTCCCCTGCCAGAGCGAGTGGCGCTACCTCCTGTCCGGGGGCTCCATCCAGGTCATGACTGAGAATCCTGCAATGGACTGGCTGTCAGACAGGGCCTGGAGAGACATTCTGGCACTTTCGAACCTGCCAGCCTTCTCCTCCTTCGCCCTTGACTTTGTGAAGCACCTCTCAGAATTCCGGGCCATCTTCGACAGCCTTGAGCCCCATCGGTGAGCTGGGCCCCAGGGAATGGCAGGGTGGACACATGGAGGGGGCGAAACCCCAGGAACAGGTCTGCCCAGGAGCCTTCTCTGAGGGGACACCCAGGGCTGCCTTGCAGCTGTGGCCACATCTGTTCCATGCCCCTGGCCATGTACTCCCTGAACATGCCACTCTCCCCTGCTGCCCAGCTGGCATAGTCCCTGCGGCCAGTGCCCTCCCACAGGTCTGCTCTCAGGGAGACGTGGGCACTGTTGTAGGGAGCCCTTGCCTGGCATTTGGGACCAGTACCTGGACCAGTTCCAGAAGCTGCTGGTCCTCCGCTGCCTGCGTGGGGACAAGGTTACCAACGCCATGCAGGACTTCGTGGCCACCAACCTGGAGCCACGCTTCATTGAGCCCCAGGCAAGTGCTGCCAGCCAGCACCCGGACTAATCCCCACCCTGCGTGCCAGGGGCCTGGCTGCACCTGGACAGGCCGCTTTGCAGTCTTGGTCAGGCTGGGACTCCTAACCCCCCTAAAGGCTCTGGGAGGTTCCAGGCCTCACCAGGAAACCCCCCCTGGGACCTCTCTGGGGGTCCCAGGATCCCCCTCCCTTGCCTTGGTCCCTGCCTCTGAGGAGTGGCCCTAGCATCTCTCCCTGCCCTGTAGACAGCCAACCTGTCAGTGGTGTTCAAAGACTCCAATTCCATCACACCCCTCATCTTTGTACTGTCACCTGGCACCGACCCTGCTGCCGACCTCTACAAGTTTGCTGAAGAGATGAAGTTCTCCAAGAAGCTCTCTGCCATTTCCCTGGGCCAGGGCCAGGTAAGAGTGGGGAGGGGAGCGGGAAGGGGGCTGGGGGGCTAGGGGGCTGGGCCAGCTGGTCCCTCACTGGTCAGAGCTCCCGCCCCCACAGGGCCCTCGGGCGGAAGCCATGATGCGCAACTCCATGGAGAGAGGCAAGTGGGTCTTCTTCCAGAACTGCCACCTGGCACCAAGCTGGATGCCAGCCCTAGAGCGCCTCATCGAGCACATCAATCCCGACAAGGTGCGCTGCCCTGCCCACCACAAACCCACCGGGCCTCCTCTGCTGAGGGAGCACTAATATGGCCATCAGGACTGATGAAGCTAGAGGTCATCCTGCAGAGCACTCAGCCCAGCCCCAGGCACATAGCAGGTGCTCAGGAACTGACGTGGAACAGGCATCGACTAGATTAATCTTCCCAGTGGCCTCCCGAGTTACTGTTACTAGTGGTGATATGACTTGCCCAAGGCCACCCAGCACAGACTGGTGACCCTGGGATTTGCTGAAGCCTGTATTCTTAACCAGTGGTCCATGCATCCTGGCCTGGCCCACCCCAGGCCCAGCCACCCAGGAGTCAGGCTGAGGGTGGCCCAGAGTCCCTGGGGAGGAGGGAGCCTGGTGTTGGGGCAGCTACCAGGTATGGGTCTCAATGCTCACATGGAGCATGGCCACCAGGTGCACCGGGACTTCCGCCTGTGGCTCACTAGCCTGCCCAGCAACAAGTTCCCAGTGTCCATCCTGCAGAATGGATCCAAGATGACCATTGAGCCACCGCGGGGCGTCAAGGCCAACTTGCTTAAGTCCTACAGCAGCCTCAGCGACGACTTCCTCAACTCCTGTCACAAGGTGAGGCACACTTGGCACATGCCCTGCCCTACCTGCCCTGCCCCCACCCCCACCCCTCATTGCCTTGCCCCCCTGCCTCCCACAGGTGATGGAGTTCAAGTCCCTGCTGCTGTCTCTGTGCCTGTTCCATGGGAATGCGCTGGAGCGCCGTAAGTTTGGGCCCCTGGGCTTCAACATCCCCTATGAGTTCACTGACGGGGACCTGCGCATCTGTATCAGCCAGCTCAAGATGTTCCTGGACGAGTATGATGACATCCCCTACAAGGTGGGCAGGGGACAGCCTGGGGGCAGGGGGCTGGGAGCTTGTGGGGGCCCTCACACACCCACCCTGTAGGTCCTCAAGTACACAGCAGGGGAGATCAACTATGGGGGCCGCGTCACCGACGACTGGGATCGCCGCTGTGTCATGAACATCCTGGAGGACTTCTACAGCCCCGAGGTGCTCTTCCCTGAGCACAGCTACAGCGCCTCGGGCGTCTACCACCAGATCCAACCTACCTATGACCTCAACGTGAGCACATCCCCAAGGGCCATGCAGGAGCAACCTGCCAGGCTGAGGTTCTGGGGTGCTGTGAACATCTGGGTGCTGGGTGAGAGGAGAGAGGGCCCCTACCCTCCAGTAGCTCCTTTTCATTGATTAATCCATCCCTCAAACACAGCCACAGTGAGGGAGGCAGACCCAGTCCCTGCACCCTGGAGCTTGGGCTGTGTGGGGAGAAGCAAACTCCCGCCTCTCAGCCTCTGCCTGAGCATAATTCCTCAGTTGAGGCGGGGTAAGGCGGAAACCCAACCCAGACCACGCAGTCAGAGGGGGCTCCCTGAGGAATTGATGCTTCAGCTAATATGTGTGAGGAGCAATCAGGGGCTGGGTTGGGCATTCCAGAATGTGGGTCATCAGTGTAAAGGGCCTGCAGCAGCAGCAGGGAGTGTGACAAGTTTGAGCAGCTGAACGAAGGAGCAGGGAGCTGGATGGCAGTGAGAAGAGGGCTGAGAGGGAACCAGAGACCACTCACACAGCACCTCAGAGGCCACAGAGTCCCAAGTACAGGGAGATGTGTAAGGGTTACAACAAGGGGTGACGAGTGGGGGAATGTACTCAATTGGAGGGCCATCCCACAGGCTGGGGGTAGAGCAAGGCAGGGGCTTCAGTTGTGGTCCTCCTACCTGGCAGGGCTACCTCTCCTACATCAAGGGCCTCCCACTCAACGACATGCCTGAGATCTTTGGCCTGCACGACAATGCCAACATCACCTTCGCCCAGAATGAGACTTACACCCTGCTCAGCACCATCATCCAGCTGCAACCCAAATCATCCTCTGCGGGCAGCCAGGGCCGAGAAGAGGTGGGTGGCAGCAGGTGCAAGGGTTGGGCAGGGCCACTCTCACCCACCAGCGTGCCTACTCCCCTTTGGAAAGGAACTCTTGTGAATGTGGAATCTTGTAAGGGTTAAGGGGGGCAGGCCCTGACCCCCAGTGTCCCTTTGCTCCCACAGATAGTGGAAGACATGGCCCAGAACATTTTGCTTCAGGTGCCTGAGCCCATCAACTTGCAGAAGGTGATGACCAAGTACCCCGTGCTTTATGAGGAGTCAATGAACACCGTGCTAGTACAGGAGGTCATTCGGTAATCCCACCACCCCCCCAACCCTGAGTCAGCGGGCCACTGAGCTGTAGAGAAATGTCAGTAAGAACTACTGTGGGCCAGATGCCACACCAAGGGCTATAAATCCATCCTCTAACTCAGCCACATTTTTATTATTCTCACTTTACAGATGAGTAAACAAAGGCCCAAAAAGTTTAAGTGATGTCTAAGGTCACATATTTGCTAAGGACTGGAGCTGGGCTTGGTACCCAGGCTGCCCAACCCAGCTCTATGCTCTTAGCCCCTATGTTCTGCCATTGCTTTTCCGTCCGTGAACTACAATGGGGGAGTGTAAATACTGCCACAAGGCACCGGACCACTGCCTGCTTCCTTGCCACTGGCTCCATAGGTACAACCAGCTGCTGCAGGTGATCACACAGACGCTGCGAGACCTGCTCAAGGCACTCAAGGGGCTGGTGGTGATGTCCTCGCAGCTGGAGCTGATGGCTGCCAGCTTGTACAACAACACTGTGCCTGAGCTCTGGAATGCCAAGGCCTACCCATCACTCAAGCCACTGTCCTCATGGGTCATGGATCTGCTGCAGCGCCTGGACTTCCTGCAGGCCTGGATCCAAGGGGGCATCCCCGCTGTCTTCTGGATCAGTGGCTTCTTCTTCCCCCAGGCTTTCCTGACAGGCACTCTGCAGAACTTTGCCCGCAAGTCTGTCATCTCCATTGACACCATCTCCTTCGATTTTAAGGTCTGGACACAGCCAGGGCCAGGTCAGGTGACAGTCTGGGGTATGGCCGAGGCAGGAGGGGCACCGAAGCCATAGCTGGCTGGCAGAGTCAGAGGATCCCTGAGCAGGGGTTGGGAGGCAGGAAGAGCCAGGCCAGAAGAGGCCATGAGCCCCAGGAAAATCCGTAGGGGCAGGGCACAGACTGCAGGCTACCAGCTAAAATGGCAGGTGAGTGATGGGCACGCATGTAGAGCTTTTAGGAGGGAGTTTGTGCTTCCTGACCCAAATCCTAACCCAGATTCTGGGCATTTATATGTGTTGGGGTATGTCTGTGTGCCCCCCACAGGTAATGCACCAGTCAGTATCAGAGCTCAAGAGAAGGCCCAAAGAGGGGTGCTATATCCATGGACTGTTCCTGGAAGGTGCCCGCTGGGACCCTGTGGCCTTCCAGTTAGCCGAGTCTAGGCCCAAGGAACTATACACGGAGATGGCTGTTATCTGGCTCCTGCCGATGCCCAACCGCAAGATCCAGGACCAGGACTTCTACCTGTGCCCCATCTACAAGACACTGACTCGTGCTGGTACAGGGCCCAGGGTGGGGAGTCTATACCACAAGTGGGGGCCTAGGACTGGGCCAGCCCAGGCCAGTTAGGCTGACCCAGGTTAGCTGAACAGGATGGCCAACAGAGGTCAGTCAGCACTTCTGAGACTGACTGGGCCAGCAGCAGGCAGGATAACGCCCAGGGCCTGGGCTAAGTCTGTTGGAAGTAGCCCTAGAGCTCAGCATCCTCTTGCCTCCCTCAGCAGACTCACCTTGGGTCCTGGGACCCCCCAGCCTGCCAATGTTGGCTCAGAGGGGATAACTGAGGCCTGGAGACAGGGGATGGGCCTGGGCTGGGTCCAAGAGGGAATAAGTAGTGGCCTCAACTCTCCCATTCCCATCCTCAATCATCAGTGGAATAATCCTGGGCAAGCCTGAGCCTTGGCCAGACCCACTCACCAGCCAGGCTTCCTCTTGGGTCATGGCCTCCTCCTTGTCCCCAACTCAGTCTGCCAAGTCCATTGCCTTTACCCTATCCTATCCCTGCGCTAGTTGTGGCAGACAACTCAAACCTCCCCGCTTCTTGCTTGCTCCAGGAACACTCTCAACCACAGGCCACTCCACCAACTACATCATTGCTGTGGAGATCCCCACTGACCAGCCCCAGCGACACTGGATAAAGCGTGGTGTGGCCCTCATCTGTGCCCTGGATTACTAGACTCTGACAGAAGAGCCAGGGCCATTAAAGTTGAGTTTTCTAAGCAGTCCAGCTGAGCCTCAGTGCTTACATCAGGCCCCTTCTGTAGGACTCACTGCCAGGGAAACAGTGGGGGTGAAAGGCTGTAGTGGCCTCAAGAATGTGGTTAGCGGGGGGAAGAGTGGCAGAAGTGGCAGCTTTGACCTTCTGGACCTGTCCAAATGCAACAAGGGAAGAGAGGTGAATCCTCCAAGGTCCCACGGCCCCTCCAGGGACAGTGCACTACGCAAGACTAGAGCCAGCCCTGCCTCCTTAGCCCAGAGCCCCAGCACCTCTCCAGGCTGCAAAGCCATCAGATCTGATGAAAGGCATGGCCCTCTCCTCCCAAAGCACACCTTGCACCTAACTCTTCAGGTTCCACAGCTTACCCAAAGCTCCTCCTCAGCTCAGGCCCTAAATCCCAGATTGGGATCCCAAGAATCTGCCCCAGAAGGCTAGATGCCCAAGAATGCATACTTTTCACCTCTCTGATCACAGAGCCTTGGGCCCGGGTCTGGTTAGGTCCTCACAAACCTCAGACCAGCAATCACAGGGGGTTTATTTTTCAGGAGAGTTTTATTCACTCGTTGATTGAATATTTACAGGGCCCAGAGGGGTAAGGCTGTGCTCAGCGCAGAGAGCAGCAGCTGCTATGCCTGCCAGCCATCCCGTCTGCCCCTCCACCACCCAGTCACTATGTACAGATAAGGGGACTGCTTGGATCATCTTCAAAGCCATCTGGCAGAAGCCATAGGGTTACGTTTAGGGCCCGAGCTGTAGAGGCAGTGCTTGGTCCATTACCCCTTGGCATCGGGCCCTCTGGGAACATGGGGGATCCAACTGGTTGTCTTGGTCCTGTCCCCCACCCTGAGTGCCCTGCAGAGGCTGAGGAAGCTGGTGTGGCAGGGAGAGCTGAGTGGCGCCAGCTTCCTGCAAGCAACCCTGTCTCTGCTGTCCCTAAGAGGGGAAACATGGTAATACTGAGGGGCTGGGCAGAGGCTCCTCTGAGCCCCAGGCTCCAGGGACAGAGCCCAGGAGCCCAAGGCAGGCCCATTGCCAGGGCCACAACACTGAAGGCAAAGAGCCCCAGAGCCTTGCCACAAAGCATAGTCTTGACAAGCCTGGCTGGAGCCATGAAGGGAGTTTACAGGCCACCAAACAGCTCAAACACTTCTCTCTGCTCAGGCCATGGGACCCCAGCAGGCTGCCCATCCCACCCCCAGTGGGACACCCCACTCCCAATCCAGCCCAGCAGCCGGGTCCCTGAGTTTGGAGCTCTCCCAGGAGGAATGAAGAAGAGACCTGGCTTCCTCACAACAGGGACAACTGAAGGCTAGGGCTAGAGCAGCATGGCCCCAGGCCCACTCAGGCCCCAGCTGTGACCCTGCAGTCATGACCCCCAGCATCAGGCAGGGACCTGTGCCCACCAGGATGACAGCTGTTAGGAGAGAATGCAGAATCAAGAAGCCGGCTATGTCAACACAGTGGTGGCAAAATGGGTTGGAGCCCAGAAAAATAGATGTCTCTGTAGGCAAAATATATATTCTGCTGCCCAGGCAGAAAGGCCAGGTCCTGCCACTCCACAGCCGGCTGTGGAGGAAGCGGCAGCACCTCACTGTGCCCCAGCTCCAGCTCCTGAGCACCAGGGGGCTGACCTGCCCTGCCAGGCCCCAGGGCACAATGCAGGGAATTCTGGCCTGGCTCCCATTCCCAGGGTTTAGGCTCTCTGGCTGGAACTATTCAGTAATACTGGGAAGAGGGGGAGTGGGGCAGGGAAGGGGCCCTCGTGAGGGCCACACGGCAAGAGCAGGCTGCAGAGTCAGAGCCAGCAGTCTTCACTGGCGCTTGGCCTTGTAGGGGCGCGAGCGTTTCCGCCGGTCAGGCTTCCGCTGCTTGTGGAGCCGGCCAATGCTGACCCCTTGGCGCCGCCGCACCGAGATGTTCTGCTCCACCAGGTTGGCCAACATGCCTGTGGAGACACAGAGGCCCTTGAGCAGGTGGCTGGATGCCCAGTAGCCACCCACTCAATCGGCCACAGCCTCAGGCCAGAAGCTGAGGCTCTAATGGCCCTCCCTAAGCCCCACAGTCTGCTGAAGCTCCAGGAGACACCTAACAGAGGGGGAACCCGAGGGACATGGCCCTCAGCAGGGGATGCCAGGTAAGATGCAGCAATGAGTCCTCTCACCTTCCTGAGCCAGCATGGAGATGAAAGTGCAGATGAACTCATCGTAGTTGTGGGTCCTTCTCTGGTCATCAATCTGTGGGAGAGAAGGTTGAGGGCACTGCAGCCCATGTCCCCAGAGCAGCCACCAGCTGACCTCAGGAGGCCACACCTCTGGGAAGACACTTAAGGGTAGAGGACCAGGCAGCTGGAGAAATGACCCACCTTGAACTTCTTCCTCTTTTCTACCTCCTCCTTAAGGCAGGCCTCATAGTTTGCAATCTCAGCCTCCACACACTTCAGCAGTGCCAGCAGCTCCTGCCAAAACCCAGCATTGTACCATGGGGGAGGGGGCTGGCCAGCACCAAAGCCCCACTACCAGAAGGCAGCTAGAGGCAAGGATAAGCAGCCAGAGTCCATGGAGCCTACCAAGGCCCCTGCTACTACCCAACCCAGAAAAGTTTCCTGGTCCCTGGCTTCAGTCACCAACCTTCACATCAACATTCTAATCAAGAACCCAGCACCTGGGCAGCAGTGCCCCAGGCCCTTCCCTCTGCCAGGATTAGAAGAGAAAGCCACAGAGGGGCTCACCTTGGGTGAGTACCTCTCCCCGCTCAAGGGCTCACTGGGCCTGACCAGCCCAGGCTTCTCTCTGCCGTCCACGGCTTCCACCACCTCCTTCTCTTCTGGGCTGCCAGACCCCTGGCTTGGTCTGATGGAGGGCGAGGAACCCTTCCCACCCTCTGGAAAGAGAAGGCATGAGAAGACCCATCAGAATGCAGGACATTTGGTGGTCACTTGGCCACCTCCCTCCTTCCTCCTTGGTACAAGTGGCCAGTGAGCCAGCCCAAGGCCCACCTGTCAGTGCCAAGGGACTCAGCACACCGTCCTCAGTCAGGTGCAGCAGACCTGTGCTGATGACAGGACCCAGGTCGCGTACAGCGCGATTGTAGCGTATGCAGTCAACACGCAACAGGCTGTCATCCTCTCCAAAGAGCACCTTGGAGATGTGGGAGGTGACAGGGCTGGAGGGCCGCGTTGGGTTGGCTGAGCGGATGGGTGACCGCAGCGGCGAGTTGAAAGCACTGCCAATCTCGGAGGCTGTGTCTGTGCTCTCATTGCTGGGGGTGGGTGAAGGCTGTGAGTGCGTGGGCATCGCCACAGCAGGACTCCCGGCCCCGCTGCTTGTCTTGATGGACAGAGGAATTGAGAGGTCTTTCTGGGACTCTTTGAGCTTCTCGGCCAAGACGTTGATGGTGTTGGGCTGCAACACTGACAACTGCCCGTCCCCGGAGCCACTCAATGGCCCTGGCTTCCCTGGCCCCTTTCGCTTGTACCTGTGGGGCCCAAGGACAGGTAAGCCAAGGGAACGGGCCAGGTGACCACATCCAGCAGTGCCCAGAATGGCCTGAACACATCCTGGCCTCCAGGGACTGACCCTGCAGCTCCTCACACTCAGTCCAGCAGCCTGACTGGCCATGCCAAGCCTGGCACCCTGTGCTTTGACAGCTGCAGCCAGGTGTCCTCAAAGGACACCTTCTCTATTCCAGCCACCTCACTTCTGGCCTTTTGACAATGCCGTGTCTTCCAGCAAAGCTACCCCCCACCCCATCTCCTCCATCATCCTATCCTTCAAGGCCTAGCTGAAAAGGCCACTCCCAACAGGACGTGCTTTGATGTCTGGTTAAATGTGCTCAGCCCTCCCCCAAGCCCTCCAGAAACTTCTTGGGACCTGGAGTCAGCCCCTTCATGCCAGCCTCCCCCAGGGCCCTGCACTCAGCAGGTGCTCAGCATTATCTGCTGAAAGGCATTCTCAGACACAGGCTGGAACATTCAAGATAGAATCCACCGCACTCAGAACCTCCAGCCTTACAGAGCTAGGGCTGACCTGATGGCGGAGTTGGTGTTCTGCACGTCGTCGTCCTCGTCATCCTCATAGTCGTCGTCATCATCTGAGTACTGCTGGGGTGGGCGGACTGGAACTCGGCTGCGGCCCATACCTGCTGCCAGGTCTTCCTCCTCCTGAGGCAGAGACCCAGGGCAGCCATGAGCAGGGGTCAGTCAGCCTAGGCTGGGCATGGCACTCATAGCCAGAAAGAAAGCCAATATGGCTCTCCAGGTCCAGTCCTCTGAACTCCTCCAGGTGCCCAAGAGCTCACCCTTGGCTCCTGGGGAGGCTGCTGCCCACACTACCACACTACCTGCCTATTCAGGGCTTCTAAGAGAAAGAGAGTGCCCTGAAACATGTGTCCTTATTTTGCCAGTAGAACCCAACACACAGAGTTATGCCAAAGAATATGATGCCCTAAACATTTAGCCCTATAGCCACGTGACTGAAGTTAAAGTCAGAGGAGCTCTGCCTCCCTAAGCCCCTGCTGTTGGGGGAAGAGGGGGACTTCTAAATATCAGACTGAGGAACCCGGCCACCTAGGCCCAGGTAGAGGTTGAACACCAAGGAACCACTGGAGGAAACTGCCTGTTGCAGCCTCTCAAGAGAATCCTGGAGGGAATCCTGCAAGCGCTCCCGGCTTACCTGCATAGGGGACTTGGCATAGTTGTGATTGTCCAGAAAGGCCGGCAGCCGCTGGACAATGGGAGTGGGGTTGGGGGGAACCCCATTGAGGCTGCTCCCTGGAGGCTTTACCACAGGCTTGGGTTTGCTAGGAGGGCTGTGGGTCGGGGCTTGTGGGCATGAACCAGCCACCTCTTCCACACTATCTGAGAGGGAAAGGAGCACAAGAAGGACCTTCAGCCAGATCCTCAAGAAAAGTTGTTCCCAGCCCCCTGTCTCCACAGTCCTGTGACATAGCACTGATCCCCCTCCCTTCCCAGAGAAGGGCAGCTGAGCCAGCTGGTGGGATGGGAAGTCAGCAAGCTCTAAGTCATAGGCCCACAGCAAGACAGGAAAAGGACAAGATGGAAAAAAGAGAGGGAGGCAGAAAGAAAAAAGCCTCTAGAGAAAACCAGAAAAGGAATACACATTACAGAGAAGGCTCAGGGGCCTGTGGTAAGAGCAGCCTTTTACAGGTCCCTTTCTTTAGGAAAGGACTGCTCTCCAGGAACCGAGGAGAGAGGGCTGCAGAACCAGGCTGCAGGCCTCCCGTAGGAGCCTCTAACCACTGCCCAGGTGCCTCCATAGAAAAAGATGCTCTGCTTGGACCTCCCAGGTCAAGCTATGAGGGGGTGGCTCTGAGGCCATGAGAGGCCCCAAGACCTTCAGTACCTGTGTGGATGCTCTCAGAGGCCACTGGGGCCCTGCTTGCCTCCAGCACCAGAGGGGACTTGCCACTGGCTGGTTTGGACTCCTCAGGCAGCTGTGACTCTTGAGACTTGTGGGTCTGAATCAGCTCTGGCTGTGTTACCCTAATCAGCTAAAAAGAGAATCCAAGGCTCAGAGGAATGAAGGCAGACCCCAGCCTCTACCTTGAACAGCTGCTCACTCACAGGGAAATACAACAGCCAAAGCTCCTTTTAGAAGCTATTCTCCCTCCCCACCCCAAGTCCCACCTTTCCCACAAAGGGAACAAAAGAAAGGAGTGGTTAGTTGAAGCCCAGATGAGAGAGATTTGGGAGTCAGAAACAGATGCCCCAGTGCGGGGAAGGAGGCGAAGGCTGGGCTGGGCAGGAACTAAGCAGGAGGGGGACCCACCTGCTGCAGGGCTTCTAGCACTGTCTGACGGTTCACCTTCAGCATGTGCAGCCTGGCCTCGTACTTGATCCTGCGGTCGGGCACCACCGCCATCAGGTTGAAGCGGATGTCATGGTAGGGCTCCCTGCAGTCACAGCCGCAGCCATGAGGGCAGCTCCCGCCTGGGCCCCGCCATCAGGTTGAGGCAGATATCCTGGCAGGGCTCCCCGAAGTCACACCTGCAGCCACAGGTACAGGCCCCACCCCAAAAGGCGGGCAGCAGCTGGCCATGCATGCCAGGCACCGGAGCTGGTGCCTTCCAATGAGCTGTGTGAGGAGCCTGTCAGGAAGTAAGCCAGCACACCGCCACCCAGGGCTCCACCAAGGTCTTCCTCTCCCCAGCCTATCCCGAAGCAGGCCACAGGCAGCCTGGATGAAAAGTGGGGCAAGGAGTTGGGAGCCCAAGATCGAAGGCTGATCTTCCCTTGTGGCCTTGCACAAGTCATCTGGCCTGTCTCTGCATTGGTTCCCTTTTCTATGTCCCTCCCAATGGGGGCACAACTCGAGAGGCTAGGGCAGGCACAAGGCCCTTACCCTGCAGTGGCGAGGCCGATACGCTCCATGATGACCCTCCGGGCCTTGTCTGTCCACTCCTCATCCTCCCCCCAGGGCCCTAGGGAAGACCAAGATGAGGAGTCAGCAGGTAGGAAGCCCTGAGTTTGGGCAGGCCAGGGGTGGGAAGGAGGATGGAGAGCAGTTGAGCTAGGGAGTCAGGGGCTAGTCAGGCAATGCAGTACACAGTGCCATCTGGCCAGAGCCAAATGTCCTCAACACCTACCCCCATGCCACTGGGTCCCAAGCACCTGGGGACCCTGAGCCCCAGCTGCCTAGGAAGTAAGCCGAGAAACCCAATAGGCCCCCAGCTCAGAGTGCCTACCATGGTCAATGGGGTAGACCTTCAGCCCATCCAGCTCAAAAAGCCGGCCTGTGATAGGCACATAGCTGACAAAGTGGAATGCCTCCATGGTCCGCACTGCACTAAGGCCATTCTGCTTCTCAGGGAGGTGGCGTGGCTCAGGCCTGGGGAAGGACACAGTCAGGGCCCAGAATGGGACAACCTTTCCTCACCCCGACACCCATCAGCTCCCATAGCTCCCACACACCTGGCATGGCTATTATGTGCCTTGGCCAACTCCGGGGCATTGCCAATCGCATATCCTTTGCTCTAGAGGGAAGAAAATAAGGCCACATGAGAACAACTTCTCAGGTGGGCCTCTAGGTGGGAAATAAAGCTCATGAGAGCAGGCCTGGAGGCATTCCAGGAACCTGAATAAGCACAGGTGAACTCTCCTGAAGGGCTAGTGGGGGCATAAGAGAGCTCCAGAGCCCCCAAAAGATGGGCTCTACTGGCCTTGCACAGTAATCAGTGGATACTGGGGAGTAACATGGCCTGACAGAAAAAGTCCTGACAAAGAAAGTCCTAAAATTAAGGAATGTTCTTTCCCTCCCTATGTCTGACAACTGGGCCTAAAACCAATTGCCTTACACAATTAATTAAAGGGTCAAATGTAATATAAATGATCATTTGAAAAAAAAAGCCTCATAGTGCCAAATGCCATGTGGTGGCATTACCAGTGGCCCTGGTGGTCAGATCTGCCCAGTCAGCTATGAGCCAGAATTAAGGCACTGCGGCCTACCTCAGGGCTGAAGCCTTTGGTGAAGTCCTTCATGCGACTCAGAGTGGGCCCCAGGTCCACACTGCTGCAGTTAAGGAGCACGCTCAGCAGGGCGTGAGTGGCACAAGAGTTGGGAATCAGCTGTGAAACCAAGAACAGTCACCCATACACAGCATCCCTCACCCCAAGCCCATAATCAATAGGAATGGGGATCCCGAGAGGGACAGTCATATCTGAACAACAACACTCATCAGCTCCCCTCATCTGTGCCCAACATTTGTTCATTCAACTAAATACCCACCAGGTGTCTGGGGACATGGAGGGTGGACTCAGCTCTAAAGATACTCCCTTTTTTAGTGAATAAGAGCTCAGTTCCTTCTGCCAAGGGACATCTATAACCACCACCCGTGGTATCTGCCTATCTCCTCCTCCTGCCTTCCTCCACTTTCACTTCCCAAAGAAAATGGCAACATCCCACCCTCCAGACAGAACACAGAACACAGAGCCCAGCAGACCTGGTGGGCAAAGAACATGTTATTCACAATATCGTCATCAATCACTGATGTATCATCCACCAAGGTAGAGACCTTGCGACGGGAGCGGCGCTCTTCGATCCATTTGAACAGGAAGATGAATCCATACACAGGGCTGAGAAAAGTAAGGTGCAGAGCTAGACCAGCCAAGTGGGGAAAGGCAATCAGCATCCCCTTTGTTTGTCCCTCTATTCCCTTGCACTGTGTTATCACTCAGGTGCCCTTCCCATGATCCCACTTCTCCCTTGGCTTCTTCCCAACACTGTCCAAAGTGGCCCGGGACCCTCACACCCCAGAAGCCAGCCACAGGCAGCTCAAACATCAGCTTCTGGCTGTGGGCCTCTAGGAATCCACCTAGTGTCCTTATGAAATCTATGGTTCTGGGACAAGAGAAAAAAAGCTGGAACTGATGGCCCAGGACAGGGTAGGAACAGAAGGAAAGGTAAGAACAAAACTCTGACAAGGAATTTAAACACTAATTCTCACTTGGGAATCCTAAGGCCTGGGCCCCAGTGCAGCCGGGGAAGTAAATGGAACACCCATATCAGTCCCTTCTTTCCTGGGAAATAAAAGTAGACTCCTCGGTTCAGTCACTAACACCTCTATTCTGCAGGACCACCAAGACAAGACCCTAAGGCCCAGGAGAGGCCTTGTCAGATGCCACACACCAACCAATCAATACAAGACCCTTGTATAGGGATTAAAGCCACTGGCACGTGGGCACATCAAAACAGTAATTAATCAATTACAGCTGCACAGAAGGCACTGTGTGACCTAGGTCAAAAGAAGGGGCTGGTTTTCTGTTCCAAGACCAGAAAAGGCAGCTGAACTGTATTCCAAAGGATGGTTAAGATTTGTATTCGGGGGAAAAGGCTACTACATAAAAGGAAGTGGTGAGGGAAGACTGGGAGAAACAAAAATATCAGCTTAATCAGGAGGACATTCAAAGGGGAGGAATGCTTCCTTATACGAAATTTTACATCTTGGGGTTCCTGATACTACCTCTCTTGAAGGGCACTCTTCCCCGGGCCCCTCCCTAGCAGCTTGAGGTGCTAAGGAGCGGCCCTAGCGCCAAGCTACTCACCCCTGGCATTTGCTCTGAAGGTCATAAATCTCCTCCACTTGCACCCCTTTGACACCTGCGATCAGGGAAGGAAAGAAGTCGGGAAAGGCCGCCCCGGCCATGGAGCGAGGGCGCAGGACTGGGCCCCCACAGCCCGGATCTGGCGGGTAGGAGAGGCTCTTACCGAAATCTTCCACCAGGAGGGTGAAGAGGCCTGGGGGAAGAGACAAGAGGCGCGGGTAGTGGTCACGCAGGCGCGTCCTGGGCCCAGCCGGCCTCCCCAGCCCCCGGCCCGCCTGGTCCCCTCCTCACCAGGGTCACTCTCCAGCTCCAGCCAGCCCTTATTCATCTTCCCGCGGGGCGGCCCCTCAGCGCCATGTCCAGGCCCTCCCGACCCACCGCCGCCCCCGCCGGGAGCCCCAGCCACCCCCGGGGCCCCTAGCCCCACACACACAGACAACGGGCCCCGTGGCGTCACCCGTCCGCGCCAGCAGCATACGTCACCACCGCGCGACGCCCTCCGCCCCGCCTCTGGGCTAGTCTTCCGCGAGTTCGACCCCAGATGCCGGTGCGCTTGCGCGGGCGGGCGGGGCGAGAGGAAGGGGCGGGGCGAGAGTGGTGCTGGGCGCCGGTGCGCGAGCGGAAGAGGCGGGGCGGGCGCGCGGCCGTTAGCGTCTGGCCGTTAGCGGTCCCTGTTTGTCAACGGTCAGCGTCGCTTTGGTCCCCGAAGCTGTAGTCTCTCTGCGTCGCAGTCCGCGTGACCCGGCCCCCGTTTGCGCGCTCGCCCCCTTCGTCGGCGCAGTCACCGCGCGGGGCGGCCGCCCGTGAGGTAGCTCCCACGGCTGTGACAACGAATAAAGCTCCGGGACAGCAGCGCCCTCGGCGACACCTGGCGGGCGGCCCCGGCCGGGAGCGGCGGCTCGTGCCTACCGTGAGGAGCGAGCTGCGGAGGCGACCGCCGGCCCGGCCCCGCAGCAGCCGCCCGGCGGGCGCGACATGAGCCTGGTCTGGCATCCGCGGAATGCTCCTTGAGCCCCTTCTCCGGCTGTTATCTCTCGGGGATGGTTGTGGCCACACCGACACGTATTCTCCAAATAAATCATTGTTTATTCTTGCGGCGGCGGGGCCGAACACGCTTATATATTTTTAATTTCTCAACCAGCTTTTGCCCAGCACTTATCCAGTGAAACAACTTGGTAACCGTCTCAAAGGAGCATCCGCTCGGCTAGGGAATCGGACTGAGCAGCTTGTGGAAGCCGGATTTCGCAGCGTTCCTCCTCAGGTGCTTTGAAGACTGTTGCGTCTTTCATTACCAGTGTGCACAAAATCCCACTCAAGGAACGTCTTGGTCCAACGATGCAAAAAGCTGGAGTTTCAAGGTTTTATCTCTATTGCTAGATGGTCGGAATTTCCCCCAACAACTCGGAACCCCTCCGTAGTCAGCTCAAGTGAATCCTCAAGTGCACGCCCTTCTCCTCTTCCAGCCTGTCCAAGTGCTTTTGTTGAGTAAGAAGCCATCAAATGTCATTACTTCTGCAAGTGCAACTCATGGGTTAGAAGAGGAGATGGAGCAAACACAACGGAAGGCAGGGCCGTATAGCCTTAGTTTTCTGAACAGCCTTAGTAGTTGTATCTACACAGAATAGTTTACGGTCCCTCCAGCTGTGCTCTGAGGACATGGATGCTGGAGTATGTGACCCTGGAGTCCCCTGATTCGCTCAGCTCTCCTAAGAAATGCTGTCCTCCTCTCCCCTGACTAGACTCAGTCCTTCCTTCACACCAGTGGATTTTATTTCTTTTGTCCCCCTTCACTTTCAGGGATTTCCTCTTGGACCAGTGAAAACGGTGTAAATTTGTAGTCTGCTGACATTGGTGGGGCGAGGAGTGGCAGAGTGTCTTCTCCACTTTTGGGCATTTTACTCTTGGCTCAGATCTAGACCAAGGCTGAGAACAGGCCTAACCTCAATGGCCATATGAGCCTGGTGGAAAGAAGTGATAGGAGCCAAAGGGTCATTTGTCAGTGTTGTCGCTTTTCTCTCGCTAGAGGGAGTTCTTACTGTAGGCAGCCAAAATCCCACAGGCTCCTTTTTCTGAGAAAGAGCTAGCTAATCTAGCTTTTACTGGGTGGAATTAGGGCACCCATACTTGGGGGCAAGAGGAGCCGTTTTTCCTGCGTGCTACCTCATGCATTTATTTAGGCACAAAGAAAACAAAGAACCATTTAGCCAGTTCAAGTAATGGTTCCAAGTTCTTATACTGCTGTGTGATAGCAGGAACTCTGATCTTAGGCAAGTGCCTCTCTGTGCCTCAGTCTCCTCATCTTGAAAATGGAGATAAAATGATACCTACTGCATGAAGTTTTTGTGAGTTAATACATGTAAAATACCTAGAACAGTTCTTGATGCAATATAATAGTTATTAAATATAATTAATTATTTAATAGTTATCAAATAATTGTTGATACTGGCTGGATCCCTTTTATTCTGTCACATGGGTTGGAGGTGAAGTGCATTGTTGCTTTGACCATGTGGAACTTGATAACCAAATGTAGAATTAAATTGCTGACTTGTTTATATTTATAGCTAGAAGAGCCTGTATTGTCCTGATAATAACAGAAGAATTCAAGATAGAAGAGAAAGGCAGTAACGAATGAAGACAATAAAAGAAAAGAAGGAATGTCAAAGATTGAGGTAGAGTAGGTGACAAAGGAGAGTTTGGGAGAAATTGTCCAATGGCCTGTGGTAAATGCTGCACTTTTTGCCCCCTTTGCATGGTCTCAAGGGCTAGGGTTGGGTAGGGTGAAAGTGGTCCCCTGGAAGCTGCTCGGTAACCTATCCTCCCAGGGCTGTCCCTGGTAGCAAAGTTCTGGCTCTGGAGAAATCTATACTTGCTAACTAGGTGAGCTGGGACAGGTTACTTCATTTCTCTATGCCTTAGTTTCCTCATCTGGAAAATATGCATAATATTAGCACCCACTTTTTAGACCATTCTGTAGAGTCATTGAACTAATACATGTAAAGAGCCAAGAATATTGCCTAGCAATAGGAAATTCTTAATCAATTTTAGTATCATTTTGTTATGCTTTGTAAATATGGTACCACCTGAGATTCAGAGTAGGTGGCAGAAGAAACAGTGAAAGAGTAAAAGGATGTTTGCTCTTACATTCATTCACTCAACACAGGCACTACAGGCACCAGGAACAGGAAGATGGTAACAATCGCACATAATTCAAATAATTCAGTGGGTATGTTTTGTGCTTTCAAAAAATATGAAATAGGAGAAGAAACTGATGTCTTAGGCTTTAGATATTTTGGTCCTTCATCAGACCCATGGATGGCATTTTGAGAGAAGTGTTACAAGGGGTATCAACAGGATCCTCAAAGACTACCTTGTACTTCTTCCATCTCTTCTGTAGAAAATCTGCCAAGACAAGGAGGGTAACCCAGAGGAAGCTGTCTTCAGGGCCTGGTAAGAAAGACTGGAGGTTCTGTTCAGCTGCTGCCTCCCAACCTCAGCAAAGGCCACCTGTGTAGGGTAGCAAACTTGTTCCTCTCCCTGTCAATCCTGTTTCCTTCCCAGATTCTCTAAGATCCTGAATAACTCAGGGTTCATAATTTTTACATGTCACATCCAAAGTTCAAGAAATAAGTTAATTAAAGCCACTTGAAACAAAAGTATATGAAGTGAGTAGATGCAGCCAACTCCTTCAGATGTGGCCAAAATTATATAAAGGCCTAACCTATACCAAATAACACTTCATCCCAACCTCCTTCCTTGTCAAAATGACCCTCTTCCCAATACTCCACTCCTCCTTGCACTTAGAGAGATGGTTATGCTCCCAAAGTGAAGTCTTAACATTTTCTCTTCCAGTTTGCCGGCTATGCCTTCAAGAACCTGGGGATCCCGAAAAATTAGGGGAATTTCTTCAGAAAGGAGGTCTCAGCGTGCATTATTTCTGTCTTGTGAGTATAAGGCCCCATCTGCCTTGAGTGTCCTAGGGCTTTTGCTATACAGTCTGTTCTCTGTTTTTGCATCCAGCCTCAGATCCATAGCCCTGTTTGTTTGTTTTTCTTAATAGCTCTTTTCTTTTAAAATCTAATTTTTAAAAAGTAATATATATACCTAGTATAAAATCCTGACAGTATAAAGTATGTACAATAAAAAGTCTCTTCTCAAAACAGTATTCCCAATCCTCCCTCTCCCCAGACTCAAATGCTATCAAGAGTCCTTCCAGTTACTTTTTCCCCAGTATTCTTTTTTTATTCGGTATAGTTTGCATACTATAGAATGCACCCATTTTAAGTGTACAGTTTGATGAGTCTTGATAAACTCATATATCATGGGGATATAATGTATATCCCCATGTAAACACTGCCCCAATCAAAATAAATACTTCCATCATCCCAGAAAGTTCCCTCTTGCCCTCTTCTGGTCAGTCCCCTCAGAGGTAATCACAGTTCTGATCTATAGATTACTCTTGCCTGTTTTTATACTTCATATAAATGGAATTGTACAGTTTGTACTCTTTTGTGTCTGGCTTCTGTCACTTAACACAGTGTTTTAGAGATTCACCCATATCATATCATGCATTGGTAGCTTGTGCCTTTTTATTGCCTAGTAGTATTGTGTTGTATGAATATATTATAATTTGCTTATTTATCCACCTGTTGATGGATGTTTGAATTGTTTCCATTTTGGGGCTATTATGAATAAAGCTGCTATGAACATTCATATACAAGCCTTTTTGTGAACACGTGTTTTCACTTCTCTTGAGCAAATGCCTAGGAGTAGAATTACTGGTTGTATGCTAACTATATGTTTAACTTTATGTGAAGTTGCCAAATCACTTTCCAAAGTGGTTGTACCAGTTTACACTCCCACTAGCAATTTATGAGAGTTCCAGTTGCACAATATTCTTGCGAAAACTTGATATTGTCAGTCTTTTTAAATTTTAGCTGTTCTACTAGGTGTGTGTTGGTATCTAATTGTGGTTTTAATTGTATTTCTCTGATGAATTAAAATGTTGAGCTTCTTTTTAAGTGCTTATCGGCCATTGACATATTTTCTTTTGTGACGTCTCTATACAAATATTTTGTTCATTTTAAAAGTTGGGTTGTTTTGTCTTATTGAGTTGTAAGAGTTCTTTATATATTCTGGATACACGTCCTTTTTCAGATATGTGTATTGTGACTGTTTTCTCCCAGCCTGTGGCTTGCCTGTTCATTTTTTTAATGTCTTTGGGAGAACAAAAGTTTTTAATTTTGATGAAGTCCAGTTTATAAATTTTTTCTTTTATGGTTAATGCTTATTTGTGTGTCCCAGGAAATCTTTACCTATCTATTGAATTACCTCTGTGCCTTTGTCAAAATCAGTTGACCATGCATCTGTGGATCTGGATGATCTATTTTATGTCATTGATCTGTGTGTTGATCCTTACACAAATACTGCACTGTCTTGATTATTGTGGCTTTATAGTGTCTTGAAATTAAGTATCATAAGTTCTGCAGTCCTTTCCAAGATTGTTTTGGTTACCAGGTCCTTTCCTTTTCCATATAAATTTTATATTTAGCTTATCAATTTTTCTTTTTAAAAACTATTGGGATTATGATTGGGATTGCACTGAATTTATTGATCAATTTGGGAAGAACAAATAATATTGAATCTTCCAATCCCTGAATGTGATGTATTTCCCCATTTATTTTAGTCTTTTAAAATTTACCTCAGCAATATTTTTTTAGTGAAGAAGTCTTGCACATCTTTTGTTAAATGTATTCCTAAATATTTTGTGATTTTTATGTTATTATAAATGGTATTTTTAAATTTTATTTTCCAGTTTGTTGCTGGTATAATGAAATGCAATTGATTGATTGGTTAGGAAGATTAGCCCTGAGCTAACATCTGTTACCAATCCTCCTCTTTTTGCTGAGGAAGATTGGCCCTGAGCTAACATCTGCACCCGTCTTCCTCAATTTTTTTGTGTGGGACGCCTGCCACAGCATGGCTTGATAAGCAGTATGTAGGTCTGCGCCCAGAATCTGAACCTGCGAACCCCGGGTGGTCCAAGTGGAACACGCGAACTTAACTACTACCACAGTCCAGCTGCTAGAAATGCAATTTATTTTTGTATGTTGATTTTGTATCCTGCAATCTTGTTAAATTCACTTATTAATAAAGTTCAGTAGCTGTTTTTATTTTTTTGTAAATGCCTTAGGATTTCCTGTGGATACAATCATGTCATGTGTGAATAAAGCCAGTTCTACTTCTTCATTTCCAATCTTTATGTCTTTTAATTCTTCTTACCTTATTGTACTAGCTAGCTAGGCCCTTCAACCTAGTGTTGAATAGAAGTTATGTGAGTGAATATCCTTGTCTTGTTTCCAATATCAGAGGACAGCCTCCAATTTTCACCATTAAAATATGATGTTAACTGTAGGTTTTCCATAAATGCTCTTCATCAGATTGAAGAAGTTCTCTTTTATTTCTAGTTTGCTGAGGGTATCATAAATGTGTGTTGTATTTTGTCAGGTGCTTTTTCTGCATCTATTGAGATGATCGTGATTTTTCTCCTTTATTTTATTAATGTGGTTTGTTACGTCGATTGAATTCTTAAATGTTAAACTAACCTTGCATTTCTGGTACAAACCCTGCTTGGTCATGATGTATTATCCTTTTTATATGGTGCTGGATTCAATTTGTTAATATTTTGTTTCATTTTTACATCTATGCTCATGAGAGAGATTGGGCTGTGATTTGCCTCTCTCGTAAGTTCTGTCTGGTTTTGATGTTAGGTCTTGTTTAATTTCACTGCATTTACAAGCATATACATTTGCAATATAAAAATAAACATACTATACACAGTGTTTTGTATTTTTCTTTTTTTACCTCATTTACTTATGGAGCTCTTCCTATATAGAACATATTGATCTAGATTTTTCTTTTTAATAGCTAATTAGTATTCCATGGTATGGGTGTGCCAAAAAGAATTAAAACAATCCCCTATTAAAGAGGGGCCGCCAGGTGGCACAGTGGTTTAGCCCGCGCTTGGAACCCCGGGGTTCGCGAGTTCGGATTCCAGCTGCCTGCCGATGCACCACTTGTCAGCCATGGTGTGGCGGCGTCCCATATAAAGTAGAGGAAGATGGGCACGGATGTTAGCCCAGGGCCAGTCTTCCTCAGGAAAAAGAGGAGGATTGGCAACGGATGTTAGCTCAGGGCCGGTCTTCCTCACAAAAAAAAGAAAAATCCCCTCTTAAAGGACATTTACATTGTTTCTAATCTTTCACTATTGATTTGTATGTTTATAGAAACAATAACATTCTCATTGTAAAAATCATTAATAATACTTATAAGTATAAATAAAACAGAAACTCATATAGTCCTAAAGCCCTGAGATAATTAGTGTTAAAATAGATACGTTTTAACCCTGATAGGGAACATACAGCTATAATCCAAGTGTCCTCAAGTCCTCTAACCTTGTAGGGTCATCTTTTCTATAACATTAAAATAAAATAACCTGAGCCCCCATTGCACATTACATGTAATTACTGCAGGAAATCCAGCACCCTCCCCAATATTTTTGGAAGATTCTTGGGGTGGGGCTGGCGTGCTGACATTCTTCCGACGTAGTACACGTACATTGTTTATGGGCACATAGCGTAGCTTCTTTTTCCTTGATTACCCATTCTAGACTCTGTTTTGGGGGCTTTTCAGAAACAAAAGGCCCTTTAAAGTGTATTTTTAAAGAAAAATTTAATTCCTTGCCTTCCCCTATAAGGCAGAAAGACTATAGTCAGGAGATTTTAAAGTCCTGTTTCCCTTCCTATATTGAATACACTCTGAAAAGAGTATTTATTCTGTACTGAGGGCAGTACAGTGGGAGGGGTAAGAAGAGGGTGGGTTCTGTGAACCTGGATGTGAATGCTGGCTGTCCTGCCTCCTTGCTGAGTGACCCCAGCTGTGTCACTTACCGCACTACACCTCAGTAGCCTCCTCTGTAAGATGAGGGTGACAATAGCATCTGTATCACAGGATTGTGGTGAGCATAAAATGAATCCACATACAGGGAGTGTTTCCCCAAAGTGCTCAGCACCCAAAAGCAGTCCTCAGTAAATGAGAGGCAGTGTAGAACAAGGTAGGTCAAACCCAGGGTCTGGAGTTCTGTGGCCTTGAGCAAGTCACATAATCTCTCCTATAAAATGGGGATGATGATGGTACCTACCTCTTAAGGTTAATGAGGATTAAATGAGTTAATATTTGAAAAGCTCTTAGAGCACCCAATACATAGTTAATGCTCTGTAAGCCTTTGTTAAGTAAATTACCCTGTAAATGCATATATATATTCCACCATACTCTATTTCTTAGCTCTCTCACCTGGCTACACTGTTTCACTGATCTTCAATGTTGACAGCCTGGTTCTGCTGCCCCCCACCCCACCCCCAGATCCTATCTAGCAAGCTGCCTCAGAGGGGCCAGTCCAACAGAGGTTTCTATGGATTCCTGCCTGAAGACATCAAAAAGGAGGCAGCCCGGGCTTCTAGGAAGGTTAGAATCTCCTGAAATGGGGGCCTTGGGGTAAGCTTCTTCTCATACCTCTCTCATGGTCCCTGTTTCTGTTCTTTTCCCTAGTTGGTAGTTTAGAAATCAAAGGACTCTTGGATTTCCCAACTGGTCCTTCTCTAAGTTCTATGCTTCTCTGGAGTGTAGTATCCTAAGTGAGGAAAGGGAGCAATATCCTGGGAAAACAAAATAGAATTCAGTGCTGCTTGAAGCTCAGCTTCCAGCTGCCCCAGAGCTTTCAGGTTCACTGAGGAAAGGGAATGGCTGTTGCTTCACAGAATTTCCATTCCGTAGATTGATGTGCCACAGAATGTCTGTCCATCTTTCTTGGGGCCCTGAGCCTGAGATCTCATTTGCAGATCTGCTTTGTGTGCAAGAAAAAGGGAGCTGCCATCAACTGCCAGAAGGATCAGTGCATCAGAAACTTCCATCTTCCTTGTGGCCAAGAAAGGGGTTGCCTTTCACAATTTTTTGGAGAGTACAAGTGAGTGATAAAGGGGAAAAGTCAGGCTGCTCTTTTGCAATTTGGTATTAATTAGCCACTAATGAAGTCAGAGTCTGGTTCTCACGGGCCTGTTTTGATTCACCAGTGAATCTGTCCTTCCGTTCAATAATAAGAAACAGTGTCTTGACTTGGAGATTTCACAGGGGTTACTTCTTGCTTCCCGTCCCCTTCTTAAATTACAAACAGCTGGGGTTCTTAGACAGCTGCTTAGAACTAAGCAGGGCTTTCAGGAAGGGAGGCTGTAGACAGTGCCCGGAGCTTTATTCAGTGGGAGAGCAGCTATGAGAAGGCATGTGGCTGTTATTCACCTTGCTCCTCCTCCTCTCCATGAGTGTGGAGGTTCACTGGGCATCGCCTGGGTGGTGGCTGCCCTTCCTAGGCCGGGCAACTGGAAAACTGTATCAAAGGCAAACCAGAAACCGAGTCTGTTTACTCTGCCACAGATCATTTTGTGGAAAACATCGCCCAACACAGGACATCCAACAGGGCAATGTAGGGGAGGAAAGCTGCGTCTTGTGTTGTGAAAACTTATCCCAAGCAAGTGTTGAAAACATCCAGAGCCCGTGTTGTAGTCAGACTATCTACCACCGCAAGTGCATACAGGTGGGGCTTTCTCTGCCCTGGGGACTTTCCACAATTGCCCTAGTTCAGAGCACCCTGGGAATACTCAGGCAATCTCTGGCTTCTGTGCTCCATGTTGGAGGCCTGTATGCAGGGCTGCTTCCAGGTAATCAGAGGAAAGTCAGCCCAGTCTCTGGTCACTCTTGGCCTGTAGGACCTCCATGATAAGCTTTAGACTGAGCAAAATCCTCAGGATGGCTAGAGCAAAGGAACTCATCCTAGAAAGAGTCAAGTAGCCTCAAAATCAGCCTCGCTTCCTGGGATGGAACGGAAGGGAAACGTGTCCAGGTACCTGATCCCTACTGGGTCAGCACTGCCAAGCCCCATGGCCAGAGATGAGAGCTGAGGCACTCCCAGGAGTTCTCTTGAGCTTTTGGTCTCTGGTCCGACACCTGGATTTGCAGCCCTCACCCTAGCCCACCCAAACTTCTTTTCATGTAACCCCCAGTCAAGCTCTCTTAGCAACATCCTCTTTGTGAGATGAGGGTGGGGGTGGAAAGAAGGTGATCAAAGATAGTGTTTTTACAAACACAAAGCTCTTCCATGTTTCTCTTACAGAAATATGCCCACACATCAGCAAAGCATTTCTTCAAATGTCCACAGTGTAACAATCGAGAAGAGTTTCCTCAAGAAATGCTAAGAATGGGAATTCATATTCCAGACAGGTAGTGGAAACTCTAAAGCAGGAATTGAGCCAGGGAGTGGGTTGCCTAGATTTCTGTAGAGAGGAGGTGAGTGTGAGAATAGTTCAGAGAATGAAGAAGCAGCCAAGGCATTGACATACAGTGAAGAGGGAAGGAAGGGGTGGAGGGAGAACTTTTTAATTATCAAATAAGGGGGGGGGGGGATAGACATGTTTCTGAAAAGGATGCTTTGGGGATCAGAATTCCCTGGGGGGTTGGGTTCTTGAGTTCCAGTGTGGAACTAAGGAATCCCCATGTTCTACTCTCCTGCTTCAACCCTTCTCCCACTGCCAAGCCACTTGCCCAGCCTTGTTGAAAGTACCCAGGCAGCTTGTTGAACTCTCTTGCTGTGCTAGCTTGAGTTCTTCCTACTTCCTCCCAGGTGGACAAAGGTTTCACCAACCGATTATGTGTCCCTTACTCATTGTTTCTTTTCCCACCGTAGAGATGCTGCCTGGGAACTCGAGCCAGGGGCTTTCTCAGAGTTGTATCAACGCTATCAGCATTGTGATGCCCCCATCTGTCTGTATGAACAAGGCAGAGACAGCTTTGAGGACGAAGGGTAGGGAAAGGCTCCTGGCTAGAAATATCTCTCATCGGTGCCATCTTAGAGTTAGACCTTGGCACAGTTATTAGAAGCAAGAAATTCACTTTTGTGTGCAAACCTCAGGGTGAACACAATTGCTAAGTTCCATTCTTAAGCAGCCCAGGACTCACTCATGTGCTAGTGAATAGGTCTCTCTGCAAGGTCTGCTTCTCCTTGTGCCCAGTGGAGAGACACTCAGGGCTATTCCTTTCCAAATCTACCTTTCGAGTGTCTGTGCCTGACTGCGGGGTCCTGGGACAGCCACATCCGTCCTGGGTAAAATGTACAGTAAAAAATGCCTGAGAAGGCCTCAGCAAAGTCCTGGCCAGTAGCAAACATCCCGAGAGTGGTAGTTAGTGTTATATTTGTCCCCACAACCCTGCCTTGGCTCTTCCTGTAGGAGGTGGTGCCTCATTCTGTGTGCTACATGCGGATCCCATGGAACCCATAGGGACTGCTCCTCTCTTAGATCCAACAGTAAGAAATGGGAGTGTGAGGAGTGTGCACCTTCTGCTGAAGCCACAGGTGGGACTGGAGGGAACTGGGGTGGGGGTGGGAAGACTTGTGGTACCTGGGAAAGGAGAGGGCATGCCACCAGATGGGGACTTTTAGTTGGTGCCTTTAGATTGGGAAGGAAGGTGGCTAGGAAGGGGCTTAAGGACCAGCGTCTGGGAGAGACAGAGGGTTGAGTTGTCCTCTCCCACCTTTCTTTCACTGCAGACTACACACCTGAAAACTCAGGTGACAGCCCATGCTGCAGCAGCACCTTGCACTCCAGGGGGCATTTCTGCAGAGACACCAGCCTGGAAGAGAATCCGGGCACTTCTTGGACTGATTGGCCAGGGCCTTCCTTATTAGAAAAACCAGAGTCCTCTGGTGGCAGGAGGGGTCACTCCTGGCGGTCCAAGGGTGTCAAAATCACTCATTACTGCAAAAAATCCAAGTAACAGCTTCTGAGTAGCCTTGCCAAGCACGTTTGGGTATGAAGCTGTGCTCCTCCATCAGGTTTGGAGGAGGGAGCTCCACAGGGAGCTCACAGTCTCACTGTGGGACTGTGAGACAAGGAAAGGGGCCAGCAGTGAGACTATGAACCAAGGAAAGAGAAGTCCCAGGGGAGCATGAGGACAGAGCAAAGTCCAGATGCCAACCACAGACCATGTTTGTGGCTATGAGAGCACCTCTGCTCTTTCTGACTGATTCCCAGAGGGTCCTTTCTTTTCTTCTTGCACCAAGATTCTTCCACCTTAATCTGGTTCTCATTTGCCTCTTCCTACTTCACTCATGTTTGTCATTATGCAAATAAAAGTTTTCTCTCCATTAGTGTCTCCTTATAAATTCACTCTGCAATTTATCTAGCATACTAGGTAATCTGGAGGGTAGAGTAAGAGCATAGGAAAACTCACCCTTCTAATCTATAAAATTCAGTGAATCAAATGTAAAACTTTCAATTTAGAACATCAACATGTTGCTTTGGAGGGAAGCAGTTTGCAGGAAAATCGACTTTACGGGGACAGAGATTTCATCATTGTGCAGATAACCACACAGGTTCTCATCAGGGAGGTGAGACAGCAAAGGAGTCCACACTGGACTGAGAATAGTTCACTATTGCAAAGCTTAGGGCCCTGAACTCAAACAGGCCAGGGACTGCCATGCTCACGTGGGGCAGAAGGGACTCCACTCACTGCAGGCAGTGTGGTCTTCAGCTTGAGTAAAGACATACCTCCACTCAAATCCTCGCTGCCTGGTGGCTCAGGCATTTCCATCTCGGGTAAGGGAACCATACCAGGGCAGTCATGCCTAGTTAGACAGCTAGGATGGGAAGCTGGCGGAAGGTCTTGGGAGAAATTGAATAGAACCAATCTCACTTGTTTGCTTTTAATGATTTTGTTGGATTTGGATTAGTGGGGCAAGTTCAGAACCATTGCCAAATACTGAGTTCTCAGGGTCTCCCTGAGTCATTGTCACTAATGGCAGAGGACAGGGTTCTCGGTTCAAATGTTGCTGACCCATGGAGACTTACATCTGAGGTGTGCACAGTGATCACCTTCAGATTTCACTAGATTCACTTGGAATCACACAGGGAGGGGGCGATTTTTGTCTTTTTATTATTATCAAAGTATGTAGGCAAAATAATATAGACTTTAAGAAGTCTTAAGAAGTACTAAAAGGATTATAATGAAAAACAGTCTCTTAACTCACCCTTCCCTACCCCCCAGTCCTATTCCCTAAAGGCAACTACTTTCTACTTTTTTAGGCATTTATTAATTTATTAATCTTAGACGTTATTGACTTCCTATTATTATTACATAAAGATCTAGCACCTTTAAAGCCTTCCCATTTTCATTCTCTCTGTTTTTCTAATTTCTTCACAATTTTTGTTGAATTAACTTTCAGTGTTTACATTTTTATGGCTGTGTAAATGCTGTTTACTACTAAGCCAGGCAGTACACTATGACTGTTTTTCCTCTCCTGTACATAGTTTTTTTCCTGAAATGAATACCTGCCTCTTTTTTATTTGCTCAATTTGCTATGAACCTATGGCTAAATCTTCCCAAATGTTCCACATAACCAAGTCCCTCAAAATACAGTTTTCTTCATAGGCCAAGCATCATGTCACTAACCAGTTGCACTTCTTTTCTGGACGACCTGCCTCACAGAGCCTACTTCTTCTGAGCTGGCTGTTCACTGGGCCTACTGCACAGCTATCATCCCAGGGCTCCCCATGACTATGCTTTTTTCTTCATTTTCTCTCCCATAGGTTTGATGACTCAATGCTGTGCTTCTTAACCTGGGCAACCAAGGACAATTTGTCAGAGCTCTGCAAGTGACAAGAGAGTTTTTAAATTGTGGATTTTCATTTCAAAAACAGATAATATTTTACCTATCCTAAAGACTAAACTCTTGCAGTGATAATTCACAACTGAAAGACACTTCTAGGATTAAGACATTAGTTTCTTAATCTAGAGTTTCTATAACTTGGGTCACCAGGCATATTCTCAGACATCTGAAGTAGTATCTTTTCCTTTTAAAAGAGTCCTTTGTGGGGCCAGCTTGGTGGCATAGTGGTTAAGTTCACACACTCCGCTTCCGCGGTCCTGGGCTTGCGGTTTCAGATCCCAGGAGTGGACCTACCCACTGCTTATCAAGTCACGCTGTGGCAACATCCCACATGCAAAAAATAGAGGAAGATTGGCACAGATATTAGTCCAGGGCCAGTCTTCCTCAAGCAAAAAGAGGAAGATTGGCAACAGATATTAGCTCAGGGCCAATCTTCCTCACCAAAGGAAAAAAAAAGAAAAAAGAATCCATTTGTACACAAGTGTGAGAAGCACCATCTTAACTGAAAGTAATGGTCCCCTAACAGTGCCTTCTAGACTCCAGCTGCAGTGGGTGAGAGGTGGAGCTTGTGGCAGGGGTAAGAGATAGAGGGTGCTTTTTGTCACATAGACATTCAGCTGCCCAACCTCTGTGTGCAGTTGGCCTCATAGGTACCTAGCAGAACAGTGCATGTGCATGCCCACACACACATACACACACCTATTAACTATTTATTAATCTTTATACCTTTACTCTCCATTGATGTTAATAGCCATCCCCATTCTTGTAGGCTGGAATGTCCAACTTTGAAATGTTCTATTCTTCGTCTGGACCTAATCAGTCATTCTCCACTAAATAACCAGGCTTTTTTCTTAAGTAAACTTTCAATTTAGTATAGTTTTAGAATAACAGAACAATTGCGAAGATAGTACAGGGAGTCCCCACATATCCCAAACCCAGTTTCCTCCATTTGTAACTTCTTACATTAGTGTGGTACATTTGTCACAATTAATGAACCAATACTGATACATTCTTATTAACTAAAGCCCACACTTTATTCACATTTCCTTAGTTTTTACCTAATGTCTTTTTTCTATTCTAGGATCGCATCCAGGATACTACATTGCATTGAGTCGTCATGTCTCCTTAGGTTCCTCTTGGCTGTAGCAGCTTGTCAGATTTTACTTGTTTTTGATGACCTTGACAGTTTTGAGGAGTACTGGTCAGGTATTTTGTAGAGTGCCCCTCAACTGGGATTTTTCTGATGTTTTTCTCATGATTAGACTAGGGTTCTGGGTTTGGGGGAGGAAGACCACATAGATAAAGTGCCATTTTCATTGTATCATATCAGAGTTACATACTATCAACATGACATCACTGTTGACATTGATCTTGATCATCTGGCCAAGGTAGTGTTTGTCAGATTTTTCCACTGTAAAGTATTCCTTTTCCTCCCTTTCCATACTGCACCTTTTAGAAGGAAGTTACTCTGTGTATCCCACAATTAATGAGTAGGGATTTGTGCCTCCTCTCTCCTTAAGGACAGAGTATCTACATAAATTATTTGGAACTCTTCTGCATGAGAAATTTACCTATTCCCTCCCACTTATTTATATTTTCAATCATTTGTTTCCATCAGTATGGACTCACGGATGCGCATAGTCTAGTTCGGGTCGTCATCCAACGCTGCTTTAGTTAGCTAGTTGCTCACATTGTTCTAGTTTAGGCCGTTGGGAGCTCTTGTGTTCTTTTCACGTACCCCATTATTGTGTGTTTTGTTTCATTTTTTGATCACTTCTTTACTTTTTGGCATTATAAGATGCCCCAGGCTCATCTTGTATATTTTAAATACCTGTTTTCACAAATGATGTGTCTATTAGAATTAATTACTGTTTTATAACTTAGGACCTAGAACAAATAGTTCACTTGAGGCGGGGGATAGATGTTAAATAAAAATTCCCCAAAGTACCTGCTCTTCTTTCTCTAATTCTTACCTTTGTAGGAGCTATAGACCAGGGCCAGAAACCTCAGAATCTCCTTCTGCTTCCTCTCACACTCCTCCACTCTCTTTCTTGTCAATTCAACTATTTGTCAAATGTTTGCCTTCCACTCCATCCCACTGCCAGTGCTCAGCTCAAACCTCTGTGCCTCACAGGACTGCAGCAAAAGCCTTTTTTCTGCATGGCTTCCTATATCCTTTGCTTTGCTGACACATCCATCCTTGTCCCTCTGCCAATTACAATAAAACATCTGCTAGCTCTTTATTTAGGATGGCTCCCGCTGAGATTGGCATCCAAGGCCTTCCACAAATATGGCCTCACACAGCTACATGTCCCAGGACACCCCATCCACGGGCACTCTGCCCTGGCTACCCTGGAATACTGGGCCCTGAGCATGGGGTTTGCAGTACAGAGAGCCCTAACCTCTATCCTCAGCCTGTTGAACCCCACCTAAGGGCCACTTCTTCATCCCTAGGCACTCTCACTGGGCTCTGCTTATATCCCTATTATAGCTTATGTCATTTCTTCACCTGGTCCTATGGTTGTGGATCTATCTCTCCCACTAGATTGGAAGCCCCTTAAGGGCAGGGACCTGTCTGTCTGATTAACCTTTCTTCCCCTTGTGGTGTCTGGCTCGGGACCCCACATTCAGAGGCAGTTTGATGTCTACTTAATTGATGGATGTGCTCATACCCTGTATTTATAAGCCTCTTGTTTTGCTGTCAAACACCAGAGGGCAGTGTTAACATGTTAAGGAAGAAAATTATAACCCTTCAGACCTGGAAGGTTGAGAATGGCTTATGAAAGCTTGCTTCAATTTTGAGGTTGCACAGTAGTTACTGATCTTCACTTGTTCTAAACACATCCATTTGAGTGTACTCATGAAATGTGCTCCTGTTGGGTTTAGAGATTAGTATAAAAGTTACTAATGAGACTTCCATCACAGGTCAAATCCTCCTACAGAACTGCCTTCATGGTCTCTCCAGACCCAAAGTGGCCCTTCTAACCCCAGCTGCCCACCTCCTACCCCCGAAAACGTGACTGCCAGTCCCAAGGGGAATAGGTGATGTGGTTCTGTTCCTCTTCTGTCTCTCCCTCCTACCACACACACACACACACACACACACACACACACAGTGACCTCAGAGCCTCTGGTTGGTGATTCAAAGGCTCTAAGCTCCTGTGGGCAGGGCTGGAGGTTGCTATGAGAAACAGCACCTCCATTGGCTCTGACACGGACAGAGTCAGCTCCCTGTGTGTTCCCAGGCTGGCTGGAGGTGAGTTGCAGCATCATGAGGGCCCACAAGCGTGAGAAGGCTCCCTAGTGACTAAGCCAGGGAGCCCCATTCCAGAGGGGTCAGCTGTTTGCAAGGGTCTCATGCCTTTTACATTTTTTCCAAATAGTAACATGACAATTGGAGGCCATAAACCAAAGAGTTGATGTTTTTCAGAAAATAAAAACCTGTTCTTGCTTTCCCCTAGCAAACCCCCTCCAACCCTGAGGTCCCTGAGCAGTGTGACAGTGTGAGGCCCTGTTGAAAGGAGGCCCAGAAGCTCCTCCCCTATGTCTTTGGTGTAAACTTGTTCCTTGACCCTGCCCCATCTGCACCTCTGATAAACAGGAAGCCATCGGAGCCGTTAGTGTCCATCCCTCTCAGAGCATTTGAGACCTGTTTGGGCCATCAAAGCCATCCCTAGCCCCCAGGAGCATTCTAGATGGGACTCCAGCCTCACCAAAAACAATTCCCCATTGTGTTCTCCCTCTTGGAAATCATGGATTTGCAAACAGGCCCTTACATTTAGACAGGTCCTGCCCTGGCTTTGTGCTGGTGTGTTGTTTTTTCTTCCCTGAACAATGTCCTTTCCAGTAGGGCCAGCCATTCACACCATTGTCTGAGACCCTTGGACTACAGGAAACAGCACCAGATTCTTATCAGCTGGGGGTGGGGGTGGGGCAGAGCGAACAGATGAGGTCATGTCCATAAAGCAAGCTGCTGATCTGCCACATCGTTCTTCTATACGTTTATCTGTGAGAGCAGAGCCTCCCTTGTCCTCCTAACAGGCCAATCTGGGCTTTGAGTGTCCCTAGTACAGTCCCCTCCATTTGAAGACAGATACCTGGACTCTGCTCCAGGACTCTGTTGATTCACTTTGGCATCCTCGCCAGCCCACAACTGTCCCTTTGCTCTGGTCTTCCCTCCCTGCCCAATGGGATGCTCATGGCAGTGAAACACACGCCGTTGGGATGGATTAGGGTGCACTCCAGTCATCTTTCTCCCTGGGGGAAAGCGGTCAAGGCTGGTCACCTGAGTGCCCCCTCAGTAGAGCCCCTGAGTGCAAGCTACTAGCTGACTGCTGGAAGTCTGGTGTGAGGATAAGGGCGGGCATCCCTTTCGAGGCCTCCCCGGAGACTGCAACATTTCCCATCCTCAGTGGTGAATGATTTTTTTAAAGGCTGCATTGAGGAACGAGGAGCTTCCTTAATGAAAATCCAGCAGGGAAAGTGAAAGGATTCATTAGGACGCAGCCTCTAAGGGAGAGGGGCCCAGCAGTGGTACCCACAGCAAAGGCAGGCAGTGGGAAGTGGGCACAGGGCCACAACTGCCGTTGCCTCATCTCCTGTACACTAAGTGGGTGGGCGAGTCCGGAAGGGGAGCCAGGGTGGGGTCCCAACAATCCTTAAGCTCCTTATCAGGTATTGGATCCAAACCTAGCCCCACCCACTCATTCTCTCTCCACACCGGGGCCAAGTTTGTAGTCTCAGAAAACCCTGGGGCTTTATCTTGGTGTATGTTGAACTTTCTCCTTTCGGGAGCCCCTGTAGACCAGAACTTGGGTGAGGCTGGGGTGGATCCTTTACCCGGATGGAAATTGGGCTGTTTCTGAGCAACTGTCTTTTAGTTCTAAGAAGGTGGTGTTGCTGACTGGAGAAGCCTCAGTCGGGCAGAGGCATGTACTGGCAGAGGCATGCAAGTGAGTGCTCTGGGGCCTACCTGGCTCTAGCTGCATCTGGGGCCCCTGCCAGCCTATGGGAAGGACAGCCTGCCAGGAGGCAGTCCAGGTTCCTGACACCTGCTACCTGCCCACTCCTCCAACTGGGGGATTCTAGGGGTGTCTGGGACCTGACCTGGGCTTAGCTGAGTGAAAGAGAAGCACAGTAGCCATTTAAGACAGTGAAAAGGGACGTTTTCCTCCTTTATTCTGCCCCCTCCCTGCCCTCCACCCTTCCTTAGAAACTAGTCTGTTGGACTGCAGGACGGCCACAGGCTTGGGGTAAGTCCTAGCCCTCCACAGAGGACCATGCCAGACACAAGAGGAGCAGGAAGTGGGCTGGGGAGGTAGGCTGGGTGTGGGAGGACTGGAGCCAGAGGCAGGGCAGAGTCCAGGCCCAATTGTCAGCAGACTGGCAGCTTGGCAGCCCTGGCCCTGGGGTGGCAGGTCCTGCTCTGGTGCTGGCCATAGGAACCCAAGATGTGGCTATTCCATCTGGGAGGTCAGGACCTCCAGAGTTTACAGGCTTAGAAGGCAGAGATTAATATATTAATCTCATGTGTTAAAGGAGAGAATTAATCTATGAGTATTTTCCCAAAGTATACCCTTCAGAACATTAGAAACATGAGACGTTAACTCCTCCATGGGAAAAAAGGGATAGAGGACCACATGTTTTGGAGAATCATTAGCACATAGTAGGCATACAAATTAGAGAGCATCCTGGGCTTCTTAGGGATTTCACAGGGCAAGCAAGCAGGCAGTGCACAGCTCCATGGGGGCTAAGGGGGCAGAAATCCCTGTATTTATTTGACCATCGTCATGAAGGATCTCATGGGATAATTGTTCCACAGGACACCATTTTGGGAAATACTCGACTAGACCCTTTCTTGAAGCCCCTTTTCAACTCTAAACCTGTTTGGGAAATCATGAAACAGAGGCCCAAGGCCAGGGAAAGTATGAGACTTAGAGGAAAAACCTGGGAGAGGAAGATAGACTGAAATCTCTGAGACAGGAAATAGGGCTCAAGATGGGAGGTGGGAGGGGGAGTGGGGGGCTATGCACCTCGGGGGGAGAAGGGGACTGTGGAGGTCTCATTCACATACTCCTCCCAGTCCAGCACTATGCCAAGTGGGTGCTCTGGTGATGCTTCTCAGTCGGCGTGATGATGGCTTGGGGCAGGGCAACGGGGTTTCAGGTTCTCTCAGGCCTTGGTGTTTATGCAGGGGCCGGGAGGCAAAAGGAAGGTCCCCACTCCAGGGCCTGGGCTGCAAGATGGGACTGATGACTAACCTGTTATGTTAAGCCCCACTAGTCTATAGCATGGATTGAGGGGCCCACCCAAGCAAGAGGCTAGTCTCCCTGGTGAGGTGGGGTGATGTCCCTCCCATCTTTAAAGCACCCCTGCCTTTTCCCATCTCCCTCCAGCACCGGTGGAGTCTGCTCTTTGGGCAGGGGCATGATATCACTGGGGGAATGGGAGCCATGGTGAGGGGTGCCTTCTGCAGCACACCCAGTAGGCCAGACTCCCGGGGCCTCCCTTCCTCCCCAGAAGCTGCAGCCCCCGCAGCACAGTCCAGCCCCCAGGCAAGAGCACAGTGGCCTTAATATACATTGGTATGTGGCTTGGGATGAAGACAGGCACCGGGCCAAGAGTTGCTGTTACAGATATCAAGTGTTATTGTGAGAAAGGGGCAGGGCTGCCTACATGCCCAGCTGCCCTTCGCCAGCAGTTTTTTTTTTTTTCCTGGCTCAAGAGCCTCTTGAAGTTCCAAGGTCAGTCTCAGAAGCCCACAGGGCAGGATTTTCCTAATTTAATAAGCAATCTCAGGTTCGTAGACAAAGCCTTCTGACTCCTTCCTTCCCCTGCTGCCCATTTCCCTCCCTCCTAGAAAATACCACCTAGGGTGACCTTCTCCCTCCAAGAATGGACAGGGAAGGCTCTTCATTTCCAGCTCACACAGATGGCATCAGTTAAATAGTACAGAAATACACAGATACAATAATAATATAATTATGTGATGTAAATATTAACTTTGTCCCTTTCCTTGGAGATTCTGTGCGGTAGATCACTGTGCTAGCCTCACCAGACTTGGGCGGTCATGACAATAAAAATAACAATAGTAATTACGAGAAGTGTGCTCTGAAGACAGAGAAACCACAAGACCCATCTCAACATATGAATACAAAAATAGAACTCATACATAGAACCATTTCCAGGAGTTAATAACACACAGCACTATAGGGGTGTGGGTTGGGGGAGTTGGTAGAAGCTGTCCGTAATTTTCCAAGTGCAGGTTTTCATTGTTCAGGATTTTGAGTTCCTTCTCCCTCCATTTTCCAGAGTAACTTCCCCAGAGGACTCTACCTGGAGCCAGTCATGCCTGCACCCAGGCTAAAGGCCACTGAGGGCCTGGTCATTTCTTCCTGGCTTCCCTGGGATAGAGAGGCAGAGCTGGCTGCAGCTCTGACACCCATTCCTGGGGCTCTGCACTCTCTCTTCCCCTCTCTTTTCAGCCCCCACCTTGTACTCCTCCTCTTCTCTGCTTTTACCTGCTAACATCCTAGCCACAGCAACCCCAGGCTGGAGGCTTCCCAAAGTGTCGTCAGGTTAATCTCAGTGCTTCTGGTTCACTTACTGTGTAGTCAAAGAGAGGAGGGGGACCTATCTCAGATCCCAGTCCTCTGGAGATGGGGAGCTCAGATAAAGTCCAAGGCAGACACAGTCTGGGTTTGAGTTCAAAGGGGCAGGAAGCCCTGTCTTGCTTTTTATCTGTTTTTTCCTCCTTTCTTCATCTTGGTTTTTTTAATGGAGGGAATCTTGAACCTGATGCTTTCTTGTCTCCCTCCTGTCAGGTTTGTGCGTCATTAACTTGTTCACATGCAGGCTGGGAACAACTTTTCATTTAGTCCTCCTCCTCCTCCCGCTCTGTGCTCCCCAGCCCAAGAAACACATTACTGCTGATGGCAAAAACACCTTCCTACATGCCCAGAAAAAATGCATCCTGGCCACCTGAGCCTCAGCCCTAAAAACCAGCAGGACTTAGCACCTTTTTCCTCTGCATTCTTTCCCTTAAAAGAAAAAACCCTTTACAAAGGAACCATCCACAACCAACCCTTATTTGGCAAAAACCAGATTCCAGAGTGAGAGACATCTGACCTTCCCAGTGGATCCTGACCTAATTGTTGCCATCTTGAGTCCTTGAGAATGCCTGCTCCTGAGTTTCATAGTCCATCCTAGGGTCTCCCACCCTCTCTCCATCTCAAAAGCCTCTCAATCCTCTGTGGCCCCAGCAAAGCCCTGCCCCTGGTCCTGTTCACTGGCTGCAGCTTGCTCACAGAGCTGCCACATTCCCACTCTCCCAGGCTTTGGGTGTGCTTGCATTGTCCTGGGAAAGACAGCCCACTCCTCCCAACCACATACTTCCTCTGCTCCCCTTTCCCCATCCCTAGTCCACAGAGATGGGGGATGACATTCTCCTAGATCCCTCCCCGCTCCCTGCTCATCAGCACAGAGACCCTGATGGTGGGGATGAGGAATCCCATCAGGAAATGTGGGCATCCCAGGAAAGCTGGCTTGGCAGCTTGGGGAACTGGGGAAGGGAAGACAGGCTGTGAGACCTCCTCCTTGGTTTATGAAGTGGGGCCTCAGGCCACCCCAGGTCCCAGGGAGCTCTAGCAGTCTATGCTTCTGTGATTCCGAGATGGAGAAGAGGTGGTAGGCAGTGGCGGGGAACCACCAAGATATCAGGGCACAAAGTGGGGCGGAGGTCTTGCTGTTCCACCTTCTCAGTACCTCCACTTTCCCTCCCCAACTCAGTCAGGTAGGTCTTCTTAACAGGTGCTAGCTTAGAGGCTACCTCCACCCTCCTCTGGCTGCCTGAGGTCCCCTGCCCAGACACCTCCTCACTCACACTCACACACCCACTCTAAGGGTCACTCAGAATGGCCATTGTTCTGCAGGCTGGGAAAGAACCACCCAGCCCTCTTGCCTCTGGGCAGAACCGGAAATGTGCTCTGGGGGCCATCTCTGAGAACAAATAGCAGGCCCACTCGGGTTGCCAGCAACCAGAGGGTACTGGCTCCAGACTGGGATTGAGAGCACAGAGAGGGGCAGGGAACAGGCCTCTGGCACAGGGCCCCTCCATCAGGCCCCAGCCTTTCCTATGGCAGCCTGGTAGGGATATGGGGGGCAGAGACTCCCATCTCTAAGAGGCAATCTGGCCTACTGGCCCCTCTGCCCTAGCTGGGTGGGTGGGAGATGCTGGGGGCTACTGCTGGGCCACCCGGTCCATCCTGACTGCCCCCTTCTCTGCCCTCTTCTATGTGGCCTCCACCTCCCGGGGCGTCCGATTACGCTCGGCCTGCACCCGGCTCTTCACCTTCTTGCCCAGCTCCAGCCCTGCCCAGCTCTTGCCCTTGGCCTGTTTGCCCCGGCTCCGAGAAGAGCACCACACACGCTCACAGTACTCATCCACCCGGGGCAGGTTAGCAAAGCCGATGAGCTGCAGGATGTCCTTGTACCAGGCCTTGGGTGGGGTGGAGGCCAGGCCTCCCCGGGCTGGGAGCTCCTCTGGCCGTGGCCCCTGAGGGAACAGGCTGTCGAGCTGCGTGGCCACGATCACCTCCAAAGCCAGGCGGACCACCGTCTGGGAGAAGCCGTGTTCCAGAGTCGTGCAGGTGTATGTGCCTGCATCCAGGTGGCTGAGCCTGCGGAACAGTAGCCCCTGCTCTGTCTGCAGGACTCGCTCGTCTGTCTTCACCTGCTGGGCATGAAGGAGAGTGTGACGGGGGCGTGGAGCAGGGCACACACCATCAACTTCTCTGCCCTCTGCTTTTCCAAATTTTCCATCTCAGGGTCCCGTGCTTGGGCACTTCCCCTCGCCTAGTCTCCCCTTCCCAGGAGGGGACCAGCAGCTTGGCAGGCTCAGCTTCAGCCTCTCCCTCCCTCCTTCTCCAGACTATGAGCTAATTGTGGGCAGGGCCTCACCTTCCCATAACCCAGGACAGGGCTGGCAAAGGGGGCTGTTGAAAGATTTGACTGACTGATTCTCCCTAGTCAGAGTTCTGGGGCACCTATCTTGACTTTAGAGGGCCCTGGCACACATTCCCAGGGAGCAGGGGGAGTAAGACAGTATTTATGGGCTTTTACTCGGGGGGCTGTACCCCCAGCCCCAGGACTAGAACTCCTCTCCACTCTCCACACACACAGCCTTCCCTGTCTTCTTCTGCATTGTTCACTCCCCCAACAGTGCAGGGCTCATGGCTCCAGCCACAGGTGGGCTGAGTACCCATCACAGTGTAGGAGGCACAAGTGCTGTTCTGATCTGGCCCCGTCTCTGGCCCGGACACCATCTGCACATCTGCACATTGAGGCTGGACTGCTTGGGTGGTTAGCGTTGTGTGTTCCCCCTGCCCCTGGCCCCTGGGGGAGTCTTCTCAGAGCCTAGCCCAACAGCTGGCCCAAGGCTGGCCTCCTCCAGTTCCCAAGCTGGCAGGAGAGTTCCTCCTGTAATCAACCCACTCCCTCCTTCCCTGCTTGTGGGAGCAGCTGGAGAATGGTTCCTCACCCTGCCCCACCCACACCCATCCTCAGGCCCCAGACTGAAGCCATCTCTGGGGTTGACAGACCTTTCCGGATGGGGGAGGAGAGGGCCTGGGCAGACAGCTGGACTCTGGGGAGGAAGTATGGGGCCAGGCTGTATGTGTGAGGGGTGAGGGGAGGGTGGCCTGTGCTAGGGCCACTGGTCAGAGGCCCAGGCCTGGGACAGAGGAGGACTAAGAACCCCTGGGAAAGTGAGCCCTTCAAAGATGAGCCACATGCATAAGCATGGGGGGCTTCCTGATCAGCCCAGACCCCCTTCCCTCTCTTCCATCTCTGCTACCTACCTCTCAGAGCTCAGCTCAGTGCCTTGAGAGTTACAGGCCCCCTGTCACTGGAGGAGTTCCAGCCACATCTGGCCTGGGCATTCTCAGATATCAGGAACAGGGGCACCCCAGGGGCCTAATATCCACTTTTCTTTGGTTGATGTTAGCAGGTTCCCCTCAGAGCCCCTTCCTAGAGCTCAGGACTTGGGGTTCAGGGAGGAGTGTGACCTCAGGTCACATACAGGCTGGAGGCAGGGTCTTCACTCACCTGGTCGGGCCCCTCGTCCCCTGGCCTCTGCAAGAACCAGCGCACGGTGGCCTGCGGAGACTTGGGCAGACACTCCAGGAGTGTGCTGTTGTGCTCCGTGCCATAGACTGTGGTGGTCGCCATGAGTCCTGCAGCCTCGTCTGGAGGGAGGCAGAGGTGGGGTCAGCTTAGGAACGATGGGGACCCGGGGCCCAACTGACTCCCACAGCCCAGGAGCTGTGTGACAGGGACCTAGGTGTCCATCAGTCCCCAAGCCAGTCACTCTGTCCAAAGACCCTATACCCATATACTGACAGGAGCTGCACAGATAGGGAAACTGAGGGCCGTTTGAAACAACAGGACCAGTCAGAGGCCCCGCTTCACAGGGGTCGAGCCCAGGCCACAGGGGTGAGTAGGGACCTTGTGAGAGACCAGCTGGTACCGCCATGCCAGCCACCACTCACCCTCCTGGCTCTGGCCCAGGCACTGCAGGGCAGGGTTGCCATGCCGGATGTCCTGCCGGCGGAACCGGCGCTTGCTGGTGCCCGGCCGGTAGCGGGTGCAGGAGACGCCGTCCCAGGCGCAGTACGGGTCCCGGGCCAGGCAGCACTCCGCACAGGCACTGCCGTAGGTCTCACACTGGTGCAGCTGTACCCGAGCCACGCCCAGCCTCGAGCCCACGTACAGCATTTGCTGTGGAGGGACACAACCAGAGCCCATGGTGAGCCTGGGCTTCCCCAGAAGCAGCTAGGCTCTCAGCCCCCTTGTGTTCCTGAGACCCCTGCCATTTGCAAGCGGTCCTCCAGAACCTCTTGGGTGCATTCACAGAAACAAAAAATATTTATCACCCACCTGCTATACCCGGATCCTGTGCTCAGACATGCAGGGGATGGGGCAGACCTGCAGGCTTTTCTCTAAGGGGCTTCTCCAGGCCCTCCCTGCTGCTGACCTTTGCCCTCTCCCCTAATGGCGACTTTATCATGACTTGCCTCTGACCTTAGAGGTACACTCTGAATTAATCAATCCCAGTACAAAAGCCGGATTTACCCAAAGATAAACTGAAGGAGATAAACTTGAAAAGATGGTATTTGCCACTTGTAAAAGGACACAGCAGACCTCTAAGAAGTGGCTCCCCTGTTTGATTTAAAATCTGGATTTTGTCTTTAAGCACGTTTTGCCTTTCCTGAGGAACTGGCCTTTGAGGATCTCCCCTTATCTGAATACAGCCTCACTTACTTCGGGCCTCCCACTGCCCACTGGTTTCATGCATGGGACTCAGCTCCCAGCTGGACTCTCAAGCCTCATTGCAGGGCTTAATCTGGCAACAGCACAGCCCGCTGCAGTGGGGCTTCCCAGCAGACAATGGCAGTGCTCAGGAGGCTGCAGGCAGGGGTGGAGAGGACAGAGGGTGGGGAGGAGGCAGCCGCTCTTACCCTTTTGACAGAAATCTCCATCTCAGTGATGGGAGTGGGCACCTGGGAAAGGAGCAGGATCTCAGCGAGGGTGGGCTGGGGGGAGACCTCTTCTGCATCTCTGCTTTCAGCTTCCTCCAGCCCCTGGCCTGGGAGCCACCTATCTCCCAGCCTGGGTCAGTGCACACCCTGGTAACTAAGGCCAGACAGTCTTTCCCAGACGTTGGGTTACAAGAAAGGTCCCCTCACCCTGGCTGGCCTCCAAGCAGGAGGCTTGGCTGAAAGCATAAAGCTCTGGTGTCCCCTCCCACAGCCCTGTCCCCCAGCAATGAAGCAGTTGTCCCAAATCACCCATCCCATGTCAGGAGGCACAACAGCCCCCCCGACGAAGATGACCCCCTGCCTGATTCTATAGAGGGGCCAACAGAACCCCTTGGGGACTTGGGGTCTCAGCCACCGCCTCACTGTGACTTGAGCCTAGCAGGGCTTTGTCAAAGGGCGCTCACCTTGGCCATCCCTCCCTGGGCCTCCAACTTTCAGCTCACAGACTGCATCTCCAGGCCCCACAGTCATTCAGAAGCATCAGCAAGGCCTCTGCACCAGTGAGGGTCATCACTTTCATCCCCACTGGCTGCAGGTTCAGTAAAGACAAGCCTATCTCCCTTCTGCGCTTTGCTCCTGCTTCCCCATAGGGAGGCCTAGACCCAGGGACAGGGATTGAGGGGACCCCTCCCATCAGTCCCGCACTCACCTTAAACACCTGAAGCTCCTCCAGAACCACCTCCTCGGGCTCAGCTGAGCCCCCAGCCTGGAGGCTGATGACCTTGAGCACGGAGCCTGAGTCTGGGGCAGGGGAGAAGGGGTCATTAGGAGAGGGAGGGGCAGCCTGGGCCCCTGCACACCTCCCCAGCCCAGCTACCCCACTCAGCCCACCCACCAGTCCCCAGGAAGATGACATCGTAGGTCCCGTCCTCTGCCTCCACTCGGTCCACCACGATCTGGCGCAGTTGCTGGGCCAGGTGGGTTTTGACAAGGACAGGGCGGCCCTGCCGAGGCCTCACGGGCCAGAACATGAGTGGGTGGGCTCGGGCAAACTGCAGCACCTCGTCCGGGTAGTCCTTGGTGCTGCCAAAGGGTCGTCCTGGCTGTGCGGTCATCTTGCTGGGGCACTGTGGGCAGCACCAAAGGGAGTGTCTAAAGCATCCTGGGATGTCCTGTTCCCCACCCCAACCTGTTTCCACTCCCCACTGCCTGGGCACACCAACTCAGAGGGACCGCTCTCCCTGTAGGGGGTTCCTTGACATGGTCAGGGCTCCGCTCCCCTCTTCACTCCACCCAGCACCTCTGGAGCCCCAGCTCAGTTGCTGCCATAGGGCTGCATGCAGGCACAAGGCTGTCCCAAGGTGGAGTCTCTCCCGGCATCTGCTTAGTCCTCTTCCCTGGCCTGGCCCCAGGCAGATACTCACCATGCCAGGGCGAGGGAAGGGCACCTTGCCTCCATAGGGCCCCCACTGGTGCTGGGGACCATCTTGGTGGGCAAAGGGCCCCTTGAAGACCTCCCAGATGTCCGCCATGTGATATACGCAGACGGCAAAGCCCTTGAACACGGCACTGCCGAGGGAGGACAGGGACAATCAGGCCAGGCCAGCTATCATAGGCAGGAAGGAGGCAGCCTGGCTCCATGGGCAGAGCAGAGGGTGACAGTGCCTGCAGTCAGCAGAAACAGAAAAACAAGGACATCCAGGCAAAGGCAAAGAGAGGGAGACAGAGAATACAGTCACGGAGTCCCCACGTCAGGGACAGAGACAGGGACCCATGGTGAGGCCAGGACATGAAGGCAGAGGCTCAACAGAGGAGGCTAAGGGTGCAGAGGCCAGGCCAGGGGTGAGGGCTGAGGGGAGGCTGGTGTGCCCACCTGACCATGCTGAACAGCGCATACACCTCGAGGCTCTTCCCTGCCTTGGGCCACAGCAGGAACACATCCTCTGTGAGACAGAAGGCCACTGCCAGTGACCCCCACTCACTGGCTCTGAGCCTTCCCCATTCCCGCACCCAGGCCTGTCCCTGGCCATGCCCTTACCCAGCTGGTCAAAGTGGGTCTCAGCACCACCGGGGCCAGGCACAGAGCAGACTAGCCTGGCCTTGAGAAAGGTGCTCCATTTGTTCACCAGCACCCGCTGGCCGCCAGCGTCATTCTGGGGGTGGGGGCCAGAGTCAGCCTTGGGCCCATGAGAACAGGCCCCTCCTCCTGCTCCTAAACCTTGACCCTTAGGGGAAGAGGCACGGACGTCGGCTTCACACCTTTGCCTCAGTTTCCCTACTGCTGCGGGTGAGGACAGGTCAAGGAAGGGGGGGGTGCGGCAAGGACTTGAACCTTACCGCCCCTTCACGGCTCTCACCACACAGACACGGCCCACACGGCTGATGGTGACACGGCCTGGGCCACCATCGGGTGAGGGGACAGTCTCCGAGAAGAAGAAGTACACCTTGTCATCGTCCCGGTCCGAACTGTCAGCGATCCGGGCAGCCATCACAAATCGGGGATCTGTGAGGTGACAGGGTGAAGCTGGTGGGGGTCCTCACAGGACAGGGGGCTGAACCCATGGGGAGGGGAAGAGGTACAGGGACCCCACTGGAGGCTGGAGTCCCAGGGAGTAGAGTGGGGATGGGCCGCCCCTCCAGTCCCCACTCCAGCACCAGCTCTCCTGCCTCCCTGCCAGTGCCGGGGGCAGACTCCAGTCAGCCTTGCCCTCAGCAGGCCTCCGGGGCTCACCATGCAGGAGATTCTGGTCAGAGTCAGAACGCAAGGCCGGCCGGGGACCCCCGCTCCGGAAGATCATGGCCTCGCGCCCCAGGAAGTCAGCAGTGAGGCCCGTGTACAGATCCCCACCTGGGATGGTGGTGAGAGGCAGAGTCAGGGAAGGATGGCCCAGCTACCATCCCTTTCCAATGACATTGGCCAGCTCCCACACTCCCTGTGCCCACCTGGGCCTGGGCATCACTCACCTATAAAGGTGCTGGCGAAGGGACGGCTGGGCTCATGAGGGCACCGCCCCCGCCCACTTTCCACACTGCTGGGCTCCAGGTGGAGCACATGCTGGGGGAGAGGGAGGGAGTGCTGTCACTTGGGAAAGCAGCACCAGACCCCCAACCCAGGCAGTGGCCATTGCGTGTGGCTAGAGAGTGGGAGGTGGGAGGAAAGCACCCTCATTCAAAGCCTCGCCAATGGGGTCAGCTCCCTGGCAGAAACACACCTTTCAGGTGACTGGCCCTCTGCCCTGACCCAGGCTCAATGGGGAGTGTTGAGGCAGCAGGGAGGAAATGTCACCACTTCCCAGTCCTTTGTGGGGCCCACCTCAAGCTCACCTCTCCACGGTGCCCAACAGCGATGAGGGCACAGGTGGGCTGGAAGGCCCCAGTGCCACACACCAGCAGATGGGTCCGGTTGTGGGGCTGCAGCACCCGCACAAAGTTGGCGCACTCCACCTGGCGGAGAGAAGAGGGGTGGAGGAGACGAGGGATGCTCACTGTCTTCTTGGGCCCCAAGGCTCAGCCCTGCCTGGCTGATCAGCTCTGGGGATCTAAGGTGGGGATAACATTTCTTCACAGATCTTCAAAAGCCCTGAGGATCTGCTCCAAATGCCCCCAGCACAGGCACCTGGGGGAGTGGCTCCTGGGGGTCAGGGCCTGGGTGTTGGTCGGGGTTGGGGGGCAGCCACTCCCGACAGCACTTACCAAAGGATCTCTTCCCTTGCGAATGCACTCCTCCCTCTGTCCTGGTTGCGGAGGCCACAGGACCTGAAACACAGCCTAGCTGACTCCTGACCTTACAGCCTCAGTTTCCCCACCCAGCTTCCCATCCCAAGATGCCCAGCTCTCAGACAGACCCTCTCTCCAGTCAGTCCAGCTCACCTCCCGGGGATCCGGCCATGCCTGGTCCAGCTGCAGAGAGTAGAGGGCGTCGCGGCCTCCCAGAAAGAGGCGGTCCCGGTACTCATCCAGGTACATGGCCCGAAGGTCCAAGGAGCCCCGGGGACCCAGAAAGATGGCAGAGCGGTTGGCAGACAGGAGGTCTAGGAGGCAGCAAGGGAGAGGGTCAGGGCCTGCTGCTCACCCCCCTTCCCCAGCCAAGGCATGGAGGTGGGGAGGGGGGTGTCCCAGCTGTGCATTTACCCCACACACACTCACATCTGGAAAATGTTTCCATGCACAGGGCTGCTAGAGAGCTTCTGGGAAATAGCTCCTGGGAGTGGGTGGGACAGGAGGCTCTGAGCCCCCCACCCAGCCCAGCCCACCCAGGGGCCTCCCTCCTATCCCTCCATTCCTTAGCCACTTGATCTTTCAGTTAACGTCTTCTTCCCACTGGCCCATCTGTGCCCTACCCAGTCTTCAGGGAAGACAGCCCCCCTGGCAGAAATATGGCAGCAAGCTGGGCAAAGTGCTGGGAGAGCCTGGAATAGGGTGGGTGAGCATCGTGCTAGGCTGACTTGGTGGACAAGTGGACAGGAAGGGGAGAGTGCTCCCAGCAGAGGAGCACATGGCAAAGGCCTGGGTGTGGGAGAGGCCAGGTGTGGTCAGGCAGAGCTCCGGGCTCTAGGCCAGGGCTTGTGGCTAAAGAGGATTTTCTCCTCCATAGACACTGCCCACCCAGGCCTCAGGGATGGGGGAGTGGCTGTCTGGGGATGCTGGTCCCAGGAGTCGAGGATCCTGATATAGGTCCTTGGGGTTCGGCTAGGGAGGTGGAGGTGACGGGCAGGCAAGGGGGCAGGTGGCAGGATGTGGTGGGAAGAGGTCCTGGCCATCCTTGGGAAGGCTGACCACCCTATGCCTGCCCAAAGAGTTATCCTTGACCCGGCACCCACTCCATCCCCAAACTATTCCAGGCCACTTCCAGGAAGCCCTCCGTGGCTGACAGTACTTTGGAGAAAACTTGCCCTATTGGGGCTTTTTCTTGTAGCCTGACCACCCCACAAAACCACAGCTCCTAGGGCAGCACCACATTCTCCCCCCAGACACCCCACTCAGACTCTCCAGAGCAGGCCTGGGTCTCCTCCCTCGAACTAGAGTTCCTAGGGGAAGGTGACCACCCCTCTGGTTTCCCGAAGAAGAATCTGTGGGTTCTGCCTATCTCGGGGACATTTTCCCATGGACCATCTCCACAGATTCAGAGAAGACCTGTGCCAGCTACAGCGCAATATATCAGGGTAGATCTGCAGAGGAACCCCCTGGGCCAGGATGGGCAAAGAGGGGAGGTTAGAATCCTTCATGGGCTGCAAAGAGTCTCTGAGATGGAGAAGGAAGAGGAAAGGCCAGCATTGGGAAGTGGGTTGCAAGAGGCAGGTGGGGGGTGAGGCTATGGGGACAGGGGTGAGGGGACACCACTGTAGGGGGGACAAAAGAGACAGGATGCTGCCTTGCTCCTCCACTGTCTGCCCTCAGCAAGGAGGCCTGGCTGATCCTCCAGACACATCCTCTCAGCCACCCCCCCCATCTCTCTCTGCCCATCTCTCCTGAGGTCTCTCAGGGTCTCCACAAGTCTCTCTCCTTTTCTCAGCAGCCCCTCAGTTTCCCTCCATGTGTCTCTGTCTCTCGCACCTCCACCCTGGCCATGTCTCCCAGGACCTGTCCCTCTCCTCCTGCCCTCCTCCCTGCTGGCCGTAGCTCCTGCCTCTGGCGGCCAACTGGGAGCACCATCCCTGGGAATAACCATGAAGTCCTTCCCACGGGCTGTATAGGGAGTGACTGCATCCCTCCAGCTGGCAGAACCAACTGCCCGGAGCAAGCCGGGGCCCCACAGCTGGGGGTGTCACGGCGTCCAGGGCTCCCACAGACACGCACACAAGCAGGGCGCGCACTGCCCATACCTCGGTAGGAGAGCCGCAGGCGGGGCACGCTGGGGCCGGGGCTGGGGCTGCCCCCATGGAGCAGGAGGCCCCCCAGGAGGCAGCTGATGGCCCACGCCAAGAGGGCCATGCTGGGGGGGAACCAAGGGCACCACGCTCCCCGCAGAGCCCCCTCTGGTCCTGCTGCTGGCTGTAGTTTGCTCTGTTGCCGCCAGGCCTGCCACTTATAAGGCAGTGGCTCCACCCCGTCCAGGGCCAGGAAGGCAGGGAGGAGGAGGGAGGGGGCAAGGGCCCCGCCGTCCACCTGTGGCCTCTTCCTCCACGCTGGCCAGCCCCGTGGATGCCTCTGTATCAGATTGGCCGGTTCCTCATTGGGGAGACTTTCCCAGCTGGGGTGTGGGTGGTTTACACAGACATGTTCACAAACCCAAGTCCCCAGGTTCCAGCAAAATGTCAAGGGGGAAGATAGCCTGGAAGGGAGGTCAGTGATCAGAGGTCAGAAGTTGGTGGGCAGGGTGGGGTCTGGCTGGGCTCTCCTTTGCTCCCTGCCCCTCCAGTGCTCATGATAGAGACACCCACAAACCGACTCTGGGGCCGGGTCCCTAATACCAGGAGGGTCCAGTCTCCTGAAGCCTTGGCCTGGCTCTCCAGCTCCCCTGGCAGGGCCCTAGTTGTCTGGGGGGAGTCATTCTAGCCTGAGGGGTTCCATGTTTGTGGGCAGGGGGGCTTGAGGTCTGGCCACACTTCACAGATCTGGGATTGGCAAGAGGTGAATGCTCAGCCTCCTCCACCAGGCCTGTCCCTGTCTGGGCCCCAGGCCCCCCCAGCTCAATGGGGCAGGGAGCAGGGTCCACCCCGTGCCAGGGAACCTCCCATTGCCCTGCCTCCCTCAGCCATCCCATCCTTCCGGAGGCCCAAGGCCCAGAGTGTCCCTCAGTGCGTGGCAAGTTCTTCCCAGAGTCCCCCTCTGCCCTGTAGGCCCTACACCCATGATCCCTCCAGAGGGAGGGTGGAGGGAGGTGTTCACATCCCCACACCCTCGGCCCTGAGCTCTGATTCAGGGGTCAGGAGAAGAGGGACAAGGGGGAGACGAGGCTGAGGGGCTGAATTGGGCAAGTGAGGGGACCTCCCCATGCCCCCAACTCCACAGCAGCCCCTGTCCCTGCCCCCCAACAGCTGCCACTCCACCCCACCCCAAACCCCTACGCTTAGATTCAAAAGCCTTGGGCCCTAAGAGTATTTCAAGCTTGAGCCAGAATTGGAGCTCCTGGCATTTTAGAAACTCCTGCAAGTTAAGCCTCCCAGATGGACCAGGCCGACCCCTCAGACGGTTATCAGAAAACTTTGGGAGCATTAGAGAGGGAAGGAGCTGGCCCAGGCTGCACAGCAGGCTAAGAACAAGCCTCACTCAGGCCTGCCCCTTCCTTGGACTCTCTCTTGCTTTGGGGGCTCCTGAGGGGTACTGGGACCCCACTTCCCCTCCCCTTCTCATCCCTGGAAGGGGAACAGGTCGGCCCCTTGAGTCAGTGTGAGAAGGACCCAGTCTCCCTGACACAAACATGCCTCCTCCCAGGGGGGGCCCTGACCTGGGTTGGGCAAGGGCGTAACCAGCTCTATAACCTGGTAAGGGGTGCTTATGCAGGGGCTGCTAAGATAGTGACTATATCCTGGGCCCTTGGAGGGGTAGAGCCCCTCTGCCTCTATCTCCCCGGGGAGACGTTTCAGCCTGTAGCCTGGGCTGAGGGCCAATGTCTGGCTGGAGGTTGAGCCAGACAGCCCCTCAACCACCATCTGGCCACCAGTTGTGGGCAGGAAGCCCAACAACTCCTCAGCCTGCCAGCTCACCGTGGAGGTCTCAGCTCAGCCAGGCCCCCAGCTGGGGCTGCCGGAGAGGCCTGGTCTACTGCAGCAGGATGTGGGGACAGCCCACTGCACACTGCAGAAAAACAGCCTAGGGCAGGGGCTGGGAGCCCCAACTCTACTGTTAATTTGTTGAGGGGCTTCAGGCAGGTCCTCTCCCTCTCCGGACCTTAGTTTCCCCACCTGGGAAGCGGGTGAGGATCTTCTGTAAAGGCCCCTGCTTGCTGGCTGCAGATGAAAAACAGACCCAAAGAGTGCCCCATCCCCGCCATATTTGGATCAATAGGCCCAGTCACAGGCATCTTCTGCCATCTAGTCGACAAAGTGGAAACTGCAGGCAGTCCCAAAGCTGCCTCTGTATCAGGTCTTTTGGGGGCAGCCCCAACACCCAGGAGAAACCACCGCCTCTTGAGATGGTAGACAGTAACCAAGCAATCATAAAGTGAAGAAGCAGGGGCCGTGGGAGACGCTCCAATGATTGCTTCTGATGGAGGAAATCAAGGGAGGCTTCTTGGAGGAAGCACTATCCAGGCAAAGAATGACACAGCACAGAAGAAATGGAGAGGACTGAACACAGCAAAACAGAACGAGGTGATACATGTAGAGGAGTGCAATGCCATGTGCCAGTGGGATCTGTGAGCCCTTGGCCATACACATGTGTGATGAGCATGTTCTTGCATCAGGTGCCACCAGGTGGGTATGTGGAGGGTCACAGACCAGCCTCTCCCAGTTAGAATTCTGGGGTGGGCTTGCCTAGAAGGAATGAATCCCTAGACCCTCTCCCACCAACCTCATTCTGGAACAGAGATATTGGGACAATCCTATGGGGCTCCCTCCCTGTGGACCCCTTCTTTAAGGTACCAGCCACGCCCCATGTACCCTCTTTGCAGCTGGCCCAGCCATCCTCTTGTTTTGTTCACAGAGGACTTAACTCTTAGGGTGTCTCTCTTCTCCTCCCCCAATCCCATTAGCATCCCACATCCCCTGGGTGCCCCCTGGTCTCTCAGGTCCTTGTCATCCTCTCTGCCAATCACCTTCTTCTCCTCCCACCTCAGCCACCCATCCTCCAAGTCACCCAAGAAGGACATGAGCGCTGCCTACACTCAGTATCCCCACTGCCACAATTCTCTCACTGCCTTGAGCCCCCAAAGACCCGTAACTGCTCACCTTCTGCAGCTCTGCCCCTGCGTCTTGCATCACCTCTTTTCTGGCTTCACTGGGTTGTTCCCATTGGCATACAGGCCACTTTCTGATCCCCTCCTTAAATGAGCATCCCTGGACTCCACATCTCCCCTGAGCTCCAGCCCATTCCTCTGTTCCCTGAGAGTTTGCAAAACGTCACCAGTATTTCTACACTCACTGTTTCCCCTTTACCTCGCCTCACTCCTTCAGCCCTCTCCAGTCCAGCTCCCATCCCACCGCTCCAATGAAACCCTCGTGTTCAGGTGGCCAAGGCCTTGGGGGCCTCCAAGTTCCCTAAGCCCAGGGCCATCGGCTGTCTTGAATGCCTCTTTCCTTTCCTCCCGGCTCCCAGAGCCCCTCGCGCACCCAAGGTGTCTCCCACCCCACTGGCCACGTCTCCTCCCCTGGACTGCCCATGTGGGGTGCCCGGTGCCCAGTTCTGGGCCACCTCTCTCTACACACCTTCTCTCTGAGGGCCTCATCCAGGACCAGGGCTGGGGAAGAACTTCTTACTATGATGACACCCGAATTTATAGCTCTCCCTCCACCCTCTCACTTAGCTCCAGCCTCACTTTGACACCCCCACCATCCTCTCCCAGAGGCATCTCAACTTTGACATAGACAAAAGACTCTCCATTTTTCCTGTGATTGTCCTTGCAGACATGCACAACCTGAAGCTAGTCCTGAGGAAACACCAGATAAACCCAAATTGCGTGAGATTTTACAAAATAACGCCTGTACTCCTCAAAAGTTTTGGGTCATTAAAGGTAAGGAAAGACTGAGAAACTTCCACAGACTGAAGGAGAATAAGGGGACAGGATAACAAGATGCAACATGTGATCCTGGCCGGATCCTGATCTAGGAGGAGGACTTTAGTAGAGCAACTAACAAATCTGAATGAGGTCCATGGATGAGTTAGCTGTGGTGTGTCGGTGTTAATTTCCTGGGTTTGATCATTGTCCTATGGCTATTTAAGATGTTAACATTTGAGGAAGCTGAGTATAGTGTAAATGGGAGTTCTTTGTACTATTTTTGCAAGTCTGGAATTTCAAAATGAAAAGGTAAAAATTGTGAAAAAAGGGGGCCAGCCCTGTGGCCTAGTGGTTAAGTTTGGCACGCTCTACTTCAGCTGCCCGCGTTTGCTTCCCGGGCATGGATCTACACTGCTCGTTGGCAGCCATGCTGTGGTGGTGACCCACATACAGAATAGAGGAAGATTGGCAACAGATGTTAGCTCAGGGCGAATCTTCCTCAGCAAAAAAAAAAAAATAAATAAATAAAATTGTGGAAAAACAAATCTAAAGGATAAAAGGAACCTCCACTTCCTGATACCTTACCAAGAACTTGCACCTCTCCCAGGCTTCTATACTTCAGGAAATGGCAGTGTCATCCGTGAAATGAAAGGTCACCCTCGACTCACTACTTTCTCACACCTCACATTCAATCCTTCAGTGAGTTGTTGATTCTATTCCAAACCACGCCCTGAACTCGTGCACCTCCCTCCACCCTTCTCGCCCCACTGTGCTGAGGGCCTTCTCACCCTAGGGCTGCTGGGGCTGGGCACCTGGCCCAACACTGCCTTTCTGCTCCTGAGATGCTCCAGTCTTTCCCCATGCCCTCCCATGACTGGTTCCCTGTGGCTCTTCAGGCCTCGGCTCAGTGCCACTTCCTCCAGGAAGCCTTCCTGGACCACTCTATGTCATGGCCTCCACACCTCTACAACCCCCATTCCAGCACTGAGCTGGTTTCCCCACTGCACACATCTTCCTCTTTGTCTTTCCGAGTTGACTGTAAATTCCACAAAATTAGGGATTGGGCCTCCCTCTGAAGGATCCCAGCATCCAGTCTGTGCTGGGCACATGGTAGATGTGTGACTAAACCATAGCACTGGTGCACTGGCTGGCAGTGCTGCCCACTGTGGCTCTGCCTCCTGCCTGAGACGTCATAACTCCTACATGTAGATCCTTGAATTCTCCAGCTCCCAAGGGCAGGCCTGAGGGAACCCCTCTCTTCTCCCTGCAGGTCTCTCCAGGGACCAGGCAGCTCCTGCTAGCTCTGGCCTCCCCTGGAGGCATCTCCAGAATTCTAAGACCGTCTCCGGAATGCTGGGCTTGTCTGGGGAATGCCAAGGCTGGGGCACAGGTGGGGAGGCTGTGGAGCGGCTGGAGGAGCAAGGACAGCTGCTGATGTTCTGGCTGGAGCCTAGCACCATGGCAGCTGTCCTCCCTGCAAGCAGCCCTGCTGACACCTCCACTTCCTTGCAGCACGCCCTCCCCAAGGCCGGTGTCACTGTCCCGGCTGCAGCTCTGGCCTGCACACCCCCACTAAGCTGAGAGCCATCAGGCCTTGTGCCTACATTCCTTGTCAGGGACGGAAAGTGTTTCCTGGAACCTCTGAGGTTCCCGGTAACTGGAAATTATGCCCCTCTGGACCTTGTCCATCAGACAGAACCCTCGGTTGGGAGCCAGGCAGCTCGGCTCTCCTCTAGACTCCCTGGATGACCTTGAGAGGACCCTTCTTCTCTCCGGGCCCCAGGGTCCTCACCTGTCAAATAGGTGAGGGGAGGTAGAGTAGACGATATGCTCCCTGGTCCCCGGGAGTCAATGTTGTCAGCAGGAAATCCCAGCGAGTGGGCAGAGGGATTAGAGTTGCAGGCCCACTGAGCCCCACGGCACCCTGCCTCTCCCCAGCCAGAGCTGAGAGGGAGCTAGGGCTGCTGTGCCAAGTGGCACCCAAGACCTAGTCAGGCGCTGTAGTTACTGCTCTCCAAGTGCAGGACACCTCGCCTGCCACGTGGCCAACCAAAGCCATGGCCCCCAGGAGCCTGTTAAATGCAGATTTCTGGGCCACCAGACTCCAGATGCTAAATCACCGGAGACGGGGCCTGGGCATCAGCAGTTGTAGACAGGAGCCATGGGGTATGGAGGGTGGTAGTCCCTGATCTAATCTGAGCCCTCGTGCTGATGGTGGTGTGCAGGGCTGGCTGGGGCACAGCTCTGGGATGGGGAAGGAAATGGTCATCACGGCAGGAGTGGAACCTGGCAGAGAGGCCACAGCCCCTGGGAATGAGAGCCAGACGCCAGGCCTCCAGGGAGAAGGGCTTTATTTCCATTCCCTGGGACAGGGCTGGGGGAGACAGTCATGGAGGGCCCACCATCGAGGACACGCCCAGGCTCACATACTGGGGACCCCGGCCCCCTGCCCCCACCCCAGGGCCCGGCTGAAGTTGGAAGGTGGCACCGGCACCTCTGGGCAAGGGTCAACGTCTACTCCACCCCCTTCATGAACTCCAGGAACTCTGTGGAGAGAGGGGCAGGCGTAGGTCAGAGGTGGAGGCTGGGTAGGGCGTGGGCAGCACGAGATCCAGCACACCACTCACTCACCATCATAGTCAATGCGGCCATCGTTGTTCTTGTCACCGTCCTTCATGAGCTCCTCAATGTCGTCCTCTGTGATGGTCTCACCGGTAGCCTGAAGCATTATCTTCAGTTCCTCCAGGTCGATGTAGCCATCTGCGTTTCTGGGGGGGCAGGGTGGTGGGGGAGGATTAAGGGGGGCCTCAGAGCCCATGGTGGGGGCTGGGGGAAGGTAAGAGGCAGCCCCATCCACAACCCCGGGAGGCAGAACAGGGCCACTGGGAGATGGGGCATCCCACTCCTCCATTGTACAGAACAGGAGACTGAGGCCTTGAGGTCACAAGACTTTCCCTCTTTCCCCAGCTCTGCTAGGGTCAGGGTCAGAGGTCAAGGGTCACACACTCACTTGTCAAACATGCGAAAGAGGTCAGACAGCTCTTCCTCAGACTTCCCTTTGCTGTCATCTTTCATGCACCGAACCATCATGACCAGGAACTCATCAAAGTCCACTGTGCCGCTGCCTGGAGGTAAGCAGTACAGCCATTACAGAGGGACAGTCAGGCTGGCACTGCCCTTGACACTAGACCTGGTGTTTTCAATGCATCCTCACACCAATTCTGTGAGGTGAGTGTGGTCATTATGCCCATTTTATAGATGAGATGACTGAGGTTCAGAGAGACTAAACAGCTTCTTTAAGGGCACAGAGGGAAAAGTGGCAGAGCCATGATTCAGGTTCCCAGCGAGCTGGGGGTGCTATGGGTCTGGACAGGGGAGGTAGAGGGGCTCACCGTCCTCATCCACCTCGTCAATCATCTCCTGCAGCTCCTCAGGGGTGGGGTTCTGGCCCAGCATCCTCATCACCTTGCCCAGCTCCTTGGTGCTGATGCAGCCATCCTCGGCGCCCAGCACGAAGATGTCAAAGGCTGCTTTGAACTCTGTGTCCAATGGGGGAGGAGGCAGAGTGGCGAGGGCTCAGCAGCCAGGACCCGGGAAAGCCAGATCCCCGGGACCAGCTGCCAACCTGCCCACTTCCCTCTAAGATCTCTGAGGTCACAGCGAGAGGGACCCCAGCCTCTGACCTCCAGCCTGGGGTGCTCACCCTCCCCAGCCTGGCCCTGCTGCCCCCCAACATGTGTGTTGGGGCACTCACCATTTTTCTGCTCTTCTGTCAGCTGCTCTACCTAGAGAGGAAAAGAAGTCTCAGGACTCAGACTCAGGCCTTAGTTGCTGTCAAGGAAACCAACCCATTCCACAGGTGGGAAGACTGAAGCCAGGAAGAGGCAGGCCATTTCCATGTCACAGAGCAGAGGCCTCAGTCCTGCCTCCCAGCCCCCAAAGCCCTGAGGTGACCCAGCTGGCCTCACTGAAGCTGGGCTCAGTGCCAGGGTGACAGGTGGGCACCCTCTCCAGGGCCAAGGTGACCCTGAGTAACAATAGTCAGTGACCACTCAATGCCCTTTCAGCCCCCCTGCTGAAACCCAAGCTGGGTGGCCTGAGGGACAGCTGTCCCCCAGGTTGGGACAATGAAACCAATGTGGGGGTGGTCAAAGCCACTCACTGTAACCTGACCGGGGTGGCCACTGGGCTATTTTTAACGGGGGACAAAGTTAAACCTGGTGATTGTTATGCGGACTCTGGCATGCAGGGGGTGGAAGAGTGTTATCTAGCTCCCTGGCCTGCTGGTGCCTCAGGAGCCAAAATTAGTCCCCAGCCCCGCCAGGCCTTGTATGGGCACAGGGTGGAGGGCTGCCCCCCCCCCGCCAGCTCCATGGACTCTTGCAGGATAGGCAGGGGCACCCCCAGAGCCAGCTGTAGCCCTTCCCTGCCCAGGAGTGGGGCCGCATTCACGGGGATGAGGGAGGGGTTCCCTTGAGGACAGCTGTCTATGCCGGATGTCCTTGTCTCTGGGGTGGGGGGGAGGTCAGGACACCCCCACCCCCGGGATGAAATAGCATCTGAAGCCCCTCAGTGACCCGAGGAGACTGTAGGGACTTGGGGTGACCACTCTCTAGCCCTCACCCCCTGCTAAGCCACTGAGCCCTGAGCCTGCCAGGCCAGATGGGGGCTGGGGCCCCCAGTCTCTGTTCCTTCTTCACGGCTCTTCCTCATGCCCAATCTTACCCTGACTGCCTCAGACTTCAAAGCCCCCTCCCCAGCTCAGGACTCCAGCTCCGCAGCCCCCTGCTCACAACCTCGGTCCCACCCTCCACAGCATCCTCAGCCAGCCAAGGGGCTGGAGGAGGGTGAGGGGTTGCAAGTGTGTGAGAAGCAGAATGTGAGGGGCAGCTATGGGAGGTGGTGACAGGGAAAGAGCGACAGAGACTGAGACAGTGCGGGAGGAACAAAGAGATGGAAAGAGGTTGAGAAAAGCAAAGATCCAGAGACCAGAGACACAAACGCAGAGAGACGTGGCCCAGAGACAGACCACAGACACTTGCAGACAGGCGAGATGCTAAAAGCTGGGACCTCCTCCTCCACCCACCCTGACGGCTCCCCTCCAACGCTGAACTCCTCACCCCTTCCACATCCTGGAACACCAGACCCACCACCCCCTGGAGGGCCTGGTCCCGACCACCTCCCTGGGTTGACCTTATTCTGAGCTGAGTGAGTCCCCAGTGGGCCCACCCACCCCAGCCCTTCCCAGGCCCGTCCCTCACCGCAGCCTTGTAGATGTCATCCATGCTGGCGGCTCACAGGGAAGGCTGCTGGGGTTGCCAGCCGGCCCTGGGCTTAAATAGCCCTGCCCCACTGCATTCTCAGCCCAGCCCACCCCTGCGTGCATTATCCTCCACCCCCTCCCCTGGCCCTGGTGATCTCAGGCTGGCCTGAGTCCCTGTCCTCTGCCCAAGGCAGAGAGCAGATGAAGGGCTGCAAGGACCAGGTCTCTTTCCGTCTGTCTTCATGGCCCCCAGGGGACTCTCTGGAAAGGTTTCTTGAATGAATGAAAACATGAGCCCAGGACAGGACAGGAACTGCAAAGTAGTGGGCCTAGGCCAGGCCCCTACACACAGCAGCTCAACGTGCCATCCAGTCAGGGAGGTGGGCAATATTACTCCCACTTTCCAGATAAGGAAACTGAGGCTCCTGGAGGGTTGGTGACTTGCCCAACTTCTGGCTGGCTTGTCAGCCCCTGCCTTAAATTAAACTTCTCTGGAGTGGGGGGCACCAGTATGCAAGGAGAGGCTGAGAGTGAGGGCCCCGCCAAGAGAAGCCTCGAATGTCAAGCTGAGTATATGTCATGCTGTGGAACTGGTGGAGATGGAAGTCACTGACCCACCGTAGGACACAGTGGTCTGGAGCCCTTCAGCCAGGGGTGCCAGAGGAGCCATGCCCCACACCTCTCATCTCTCCAGGGAGAGTGATCAGTCTTCCAACAAACACACTTACAGATGCCCCATCTGTGCCAGACTGCCCCCCTCCAGTTACCACCTCCCTCTTCTAGGTCTGGATCTTCCCCTGGGTTCGGGCTCCCTCTCTGTGCCTGTGCTTTCCCCATTCCAGCACTGTAGTTCCTGGGACCAGGGCCAGTCTGTCGCCTCCTCTTGTCCCCGGTGGCCAGCACATATCCCTTCCTTCCACCTACAGCCCTCTCTTCATACAGAGCCCCCTCTCGATAACCACACCAGTTCCCTGCCTTGCGGGAGGGCACTGCATGGATTAACCCACTCAAGTCTCCAGCAGCCCATGTAACAGAGATCTATGAGTCCTGGAGAGGTTAAGAACTGGCCCAGAGTTACTCTGTGCCTACTCGGGCTCTAAGCACAGCTCACATCTTCTCCTTCGACCCTCTCGTGCCCTACAGGGAATGAGCCCAAGAGCCAGGTGAGGCGCGATTACTGCCTCCCTTTTCCGGAGGAGGAAACTGAGGCCAGGCGGAGCAGTGACTTGCTTCGGGTAGCCCGGGAGGTGCGGGGCCTTCCCTCCTTCCTTCCCGGGTCGGAGTGGCAAAGCCAGAGCGGCCCACTCCCCGGGCCTCAATTTCTCGCGGCGGCCAGGAGCGCGGCGGGCGATACCCCGCAGGTACAGACTATGCCTGCAAGGAGGCCCGCGCGGCCTGCGCACGCGCGCCGTCGGCGGCTGTCAGCTACGCGCGAGGGGCGGGGCGCGGGCGCGGGCCGGCGGCGGGGCCGAGATGGCGGCGCGGCGCGCGGCGGGGGCGGGGGGCGGCCGGGGCCGGGGGGCGGTGGGAAGCTGACCCCGCCCCCTGCTGCTGCCAGTCTGCGCCGGACGGCGGCGGCGGAGCCCGGAACATGGCGGCAGTGGCGCGCAGCTTCGGGCCCGAGCGGGAGGCCGAGCCGGCCAAGGAGGCGCGCGTCGTGGGCTCTGAGCTGGTGGACACGTATACGGTGTGCCGGGGGCGCGGGCGCCGGAACTGGGGCTGGCGGCTGGAACCCGGAGTCCGGATCGAGGGGTTGGGGAGGGGTCTGGGCTCCGCGACCGGGAGGAGGGGTTAGAGGGGCTGCGATTTCGAGGAGGGAGCCTGGGATAGGGAAGTCTGGGGAAGGGTCTGGGCCCCGCAGGGCCGCGAAGGGGGTCCTGGGGTGGGGCCCAGGGAGGGGGCTTGGAGAAGGGGTACGCGTTCAGGAAAGGAGGCTAGGGTTGGGGGGGAGGATCTGGGGATAAAGGGGGTCTGGAGAGGAGGGATGTCTAGATGAGGCGGAGGCCCCTCTAGATCCTCTAGGCCTGGGGGGGCTCCAGCCTGGGAGGCCGTGACGGGGGGTCCGGGAGGAGGGGGATTGGGGAGGAGCTCTCTGATGGATGAAATCGGGGGAAAGGGTCCGAGCCTTGCAGGCCTTGAAGAAGGAGAAGGGGCGGGGCCTTGATCTGAGGGGCTGGAGTCGCAGTTGAAATTTGCTCTAGAAGTGAGAGAGGAATCAGGGGCCCCGAGGTCCTGGGAGTCAAGCAGAGACGAGAATGGGGGAGGGGTGGAGCCCAGCCACGGGGGAATTGAGGGGGTGGCTCAAGGCTGAAAGTGCAAGACTCAGGAACCTGAGGGACTTTGGGTTGGGTTGTAGGGGCCAGTTGGGGCAGCAAGCCGTCTACACACACTTCAAGGCTTTAGGGGAGAGGGAGGTCAGAAGACGGGGGGGAGTTCCAGACTGTGATGGAAGTGGAGGTCCTCCTGGGTCTGGATGGGGTTGGACGCCCGGCCTCTGGGCCTGGTAGGCTGCCTGGCAGGGACTGGCCCTGGGGTGGGGGCGTACTGAGCACCTCCCAGCCTCCCGTCCTTTGTTCCCAGAGGCTGGGGAGTGAGTGGGTGGCTTTGGCCCTGCCTTCGCACCACCCCCTCGGCCCTCATCCTCAGGGTCGTTCCTCTGGCTTTCTCCTTTCCTCGGTCTGGGGGATGGGGAGAAAACCTGCCAGGCTGGGAAGAGGGGCTGGGGGCGGATCCTGGAACAACAGGCCGGCTCCGGAGAAATGGCTGCTCCTCCATGGAGGCTTCTGCTGGGTTATTTTCTCCTCCCCCTTCTCTGCATGCTGCAGAGAGGGGCGGGATACTAGGACCAGGGGGCCTCCTCCAGGTGAGGTTTGAGGTCTCTGAGCTGGTAGCTGGTTGGCCATCACCCATAGGCTGCATTCAGCGCGAGGGTCAGCTCTGAAAACTCTCCTCATTCCTCAGGGCTGAGCCCCTTCTCTGAATGGGTGTGGGGGAGGTGGCAATCAGGCCCAGCCTACCGTTTGTCTCCGAGTCTGCTGAGTTGAATAGTAGTACTAACACACCTACCTTTTCTTGAACACTTGCTGTGTGTCAGGCCCTGAACAAAGTATTTTGCATGCATTATCCTATTTGATTCTGAAACCTACCAGGTTTTAAGATGGAAGAACTGAGGCTGGGAGAGAACTTAGGCTCCCAGTCACTTACATAAGTGACTCCCATACATCAGCCGCAGCCAGGAAATGGCAGAACCAGCTTTTGAACCCAGGTTCTTCCTTGACTTCAAGGCCTATTCCCTTAACTGCAGAGCTATGTTGCCTTCTGCTAGGGCTCACTTGTCCATCACTGCCCTTCCGCTACCCTTTCATCAGCTTCTTAGTGCCTTGACTCCTGGCTCAGCAGCAGAAATGACAGCCATGAATCAACTGAAAAGTTTGGAAAAGGACTTGCTTCCAGGATTTTGTAAGGGCACCTGGGGAAAAAATACAGCAAAGAAGCTGGTCCTGCCAGTCCTGGCCCTATTCTGCCTCCCTTGGAAGGGGTGGCCTTGCCTGCAGCTCAGGTTGGACTGGGCTTTGAATTTGCCTGGAGGCAAAAAAACTAGACATGGCTTGATCGGATAGTCACCTTTTCTTAGTCACCTTTCCATTCCTCACAGTGGGATAAAGGCCCAGACTTATCCCATGTGCCTGCCAGATCCAGTGCTAGGGCCGTGGAGGGGGCTGAGTGGGGGCCTGCTGCTCAGCAAGTGTCAAGTGCAGAGGCTGGGGGGCAAGGGCAGCCTAACTTAGTCCTGCAGCTATTGCTGGGGGTTGGGCAGGGCTCTCTTTGTTGCTCGCTGGGCAAGAGCTGTCAGTTTTCCCTTTTAGGTTTATATCATCCAGGTCACGGACGGCAGCCATGAGTGGACAGTCAAGCACCGCTACAGCGATTTCCATGACCTGCATGAGAAGGTAACCCTTGAGAGCTGGAGACCCTTATCTCAGGGCTTGGGATCTTTTAGGTCAAGTTCCCATTGTGCCATGCATTAGTTTTAGAGCAATGCCTGTAGTGTTCTTGAATAAACCAATTTATTAATGTAACTGGTAGAAAAACCGGTGGATCCTGGAAGTTCAACCCTAGCATGAAACGATGTGTGAGGAGCATATTTGAACTTTAGTTTTAAGATTGTGGGTCCTAGCTTGGATGTGAGATGTGCTGGGACAGTTTCCCTGAGAGGGAACAGGTTTGAACTTGTTCCACCTGACTGTTCCAGAGCCTGTAGTATAATATTGATTGTGATTCCATTTCTTTCTTAGCTTGTGGAAAGAGCTGCCTTTCTCTGAGTTAGTTGCAGCATGAGGTTTTAAAGACAGCCCACCGTCCTGATTAATTTTCACTCTGGTTTGGAAAGGATGGTGATTTTAGGGGCCTGGAGGTATTACTTTTCTGAATGTCTCCCAAGTCTCCGGATGGAATTGTATTGGTATTGCTGATACTAATTGCACTTGAAGAGGCCAAATCCCAGATGCAGTAATTTGATCCCTAATCCTGGTAGGAGGGGCTGTGGAAGCTGGGACAAGCACCTGCCCTCAGGTTGCTTGCCTCATCTTTGCGCGCTCACAGAACCTCTTGGTCTTTGATTGACAAGCTTATGTTTTCTTACAGCTTGTTGCAGAGAGGAAGATTGATAAAAATCTGCTTCCGCCCAAAAAAATAATTGGGAAAAACTCAAGAAGCTTGGTGGAGAAGCGGGAGAAGGATCTGGAGGTCTACCTCCAGACGCTCCTGGCCACCTTCCCGGGCATGGCCCCCAGGGTGCTGGCCCACTTCTTGCATTTTCACTTCTACGTAAGTTCCTCTTGGGTTTTCTCCTTCTCCTGCAAGCCCACAACCACCAAAACTCAAGGCAACAAACCAGTGCAGACCTCAACTTTGAGGAGAGGTGGCTGGAGTTTGACCCTGAGGTTAGAAAATGGAGGAACATCACCCTGGTGGGGATGGGGTGTGGGCAGAGTCATGTTCGTTGACAGATCTGCCTTACGTTAGACTAACTATGGCCACAGAGAGAGAGAGGTTTTCCTCCACTACACGGCACTGTGTTTAGCACAAACAACCTGTGGGGTGGGTGTTTAAGCTAGGTTTCCATCCAAATGGATGGGGACAAATTAGACAGCTGACACCTGGCGTAGCCTAGCATTGAGTTGTCGGTTCACAGTTTAAGACTAATTAAGGGAGCAGTCTGTGTTGGCAGGATATTGCCATCTAGGAGCATCGTCAGGGTCCTAGTGCTGAGGCTGAGGGTAGGTCCCTCCCTCCAATGGACATAGATGTCCTGGAGCAGGTCTGCACTCCCTTCTGGGTAGAGGAACAGCTTTCATGGGCTGCTGGTGACCGGATGAGCTGTCACACTTGAAGGAGGGACGTTTGGTAGGGTGAAACCAAAACGGTAAAAACAGCTAACGGTTCCACTTGGGAGAATTTATTCTAAGGAAAAAAATCAGGCAACTGTGATAAGGATTTAGGTACAAAGATGGTCATTCCAGGATTGTAACCAGATACCAAAGACAATCAGAAGTTCAACAGGAGGTGATTTTTTAAAAAAAATCAAAGGGTACAACCATATAATTGGATATAAGGCTGCTGGAAAAATGGTGTGGTTGTGGATTTGTTGGCATAGGAAAATAAGTGTATTGCTATATGAAAAGAGCAGGCCATAAAACAGTATGTAGAGTATGGTCCCGTTTTTATTTTTTTAAATATTTATGTGAATATTCTTACCTAGGAAACTTCTGGGAGGTTAGACACCAAAATCCTAGGAGTAGTTATCTCATGGTAGCTATTTGGATAATTTACATTTAATTGTTTTCCCTTTATGTGATGAAGATAGGAAAGAATCCACTCCCTTTTCAGGCTCACCTTTTAGGAAGAGACCTGTGGGTTGTGGTCGTAAAGGCCCAAACATGTTTAAAACACAACTTTCTTGAAGTATTTTCAGAGTGAGACAGCTGAACCTTTCTTGGAGCACTGGACAGAGCCTGGAAGTTTGGTGATGGCGCTAGCGTTGGGCCGCTAAACTTGGAGGGGCCGTGTGGGAGAAAGTGTGGCATGTACAGATGGGAAATGTATATATGCCTTGGATTTTAGTTAGCACATACCAGCAATGTGTGTGGTTAGCAGCAGTTTCCTGTTGTAGACTTTTTTTTACATTTTCTTTTCCTTATGTGAGAAAAAATTTCCATTCCTTATGGGAGTCTTTCAGATAAACTTTACTGGTTAGTATTTTAAGAAACACTATACTTTAAGAATGCTTTAATTAGCTATTTAAGGATGAAACTTAATAAGCAGCCCTCTGAAAGTATAATTCGTTGCTTAACACCTGGGCCTTTGAGGAGGTCGTCTCACTGGCTGCCTCAGGGTTGCCCACCTCTGAGCATGGAAAGGCCTGGACTGCTCTTTGGAGATGGGTTTGCCTGAGATGGACCTGGGGCTGGCCCACATCTCTGGTTCTGGTTTGAGACATGCTCTACTGCTTGGAGCACTGTGGACATATTTGAAATTACTCTTATCAAACAGGCCCCTGGGTTATATAAATCCAAGGATTTAAAAGTAACTCACCTATCATTAAATTAAGTCACAGTTTCTCATCCATGGCACTGTTGAAATTTTGAGCTGGGTGACTGTTGTGGGGGCTGTCCTGTGCATTGTTTAGTAGCATCTCTGGCCTCTACCCACTAGATACCAGTAGCACCTCCCCACCCAGTTATGACAACCAAAAATGTCTCCATACATTGTCATATGTCCCCCAGAGGGGCAAAATTACACCTGATTGAGAAACGCTAGATTAGATCTCCAAATGAGTTTGAACAAACAAGGCCTAAAAGATTTGTCAGCCTTTTCTACAGGCTGGGAGCTCTTAGGGGGTGTTTCTTGTAACCTTTGTCCCATCACTGTCCTCTCTGAAATTGTTCCCAACATGCTTCGCCTCTTGTGGGGCTGACATTCGACAGGGTGGACCCAGGGAACCCTATTTGGCTGAGGTGTGAAATTTTTTTTTAATTGGGATATAATTCATATATCATAAAATTCACTTTTTTTTTTTGATGAGGAAGATTAGCCCTGAGCTAACATCCGTTGCTAATCCTCCTCTTTTTTTTTTTCCTGAGGAAGATTGGCCCCGTGCTAGCATCCATGCCCATCCTCCTCTTTTTTTTTTTTTTTTTTTTCTGAGGAAGACTGGCCCTGGGCTAACATCCATGCCCATCCTCCTCTACTTTATATGGGACACCACCACAGCATGGCTTGACAAGCGGTGAGTCAGTCTGCACCTGGGATCTGAACCTGCGAACCCGGGCTGCCAAAGCAGAGTGTGTGAACTTAACCACTATGCCACTGGGCTGGCCGAAATTCACTCTTTTAAAGTGTACAGTTCCCTAATTTTTCGTATATTCACAAAGTTGTGCATCTATCACCACTATCTAATTCCAGAGCATTCATCACCCCACAAAGGAAGCCCATACCCATTAGCCATCACTTCCTATCCTCCCCACCCCTAGCAATCACTAATATACTTTCTGTCTTTATGGACTTGGCTATTCTGGATATTTCATATAAATGGAATCATACATTATATGGCCTTTTGTGACTGGCTTCTTTCATGTAGCATACAGTTTTTCAAGGTCTCTTCATAAGCATAAATCAGTACTTTGGTCCTTTTATGACTAATAGCCTATTGTTTGAATATATCACATTTTGTTTATCCATTCATCAGTCGATAGACATTTTGGTTGTTTCCGCTTTTTGGCTATTATGAATAATGCTGCTGTGAACATTTGTATAGAAGTTTTTGTGTGGATGTATGTTTTCAGCTCTGTTGGGTATACACTAGGAGTGGAAATGCTAGGTCATATGGTAACTGTTTAACTTTTTGAAGAATTGTGAAATTATTTTCCACAGTAGCTTCACCATTTTACATTCCCACCAGAAATGTATGGGTTCTCACCTCCCCAATCCTTGCCAACACTTATTACTGTCCATTCTTTTTTATGGCTATCCTAGTGGGTATGAATTAGTATCCCATTGTGGTTTGATTTACATTTCCCTAATGACTAATGATGTTGAGCCTCTTTTCATATGCTTATTGATCGTTTACATAGCTACTTTGGATAAATGTATTCATATCCTTTGCACTGTAAAAAATTAGGTTACTTGTCTTTTTGTTGTTGAGAAGTAAGAGTTCTTTATATATTTTGAATGTTAGGCCTTTATCAGAAATGTGTTATGCAAATATTTTCTCCCATTGTGTAAATTGTCCTTTCATTTTCTTGATAGTATCCTTTCAAACAAAAAAGTTTTAGATTTTGATGAAATTCAATTTATTTTTTTTCCTTTGGTCATTAATGTTTTTGGTGCCGTATCTAAGAAACCATTATATAATCCAAGGTCACAAAGATTTGCAACTATGTTTTTTTTCTAGGAGTTTTATAGTTTTAGCTCTTATGTTTAGGTCTTTGATGGGCTTTGAGTTAATTTTTGTATATGGTGTGAGGTAGGGGTCCAACTTCATTCTTTTGCAGTGTGGATTTTAATGGCAATGAGAGAAAGCACCGCTTCTCTCCCCAGCCAGCTCTGAGACAGGGAATCTGGTGGCTGGTGTAGCCCTGGGTTGCAGTGAGAGGGCACTGGCCTATTGCTGTACTGTCTCTCTCCAGATAGCAGTGCTCTGAGACTCCTGGACCTCATCCCAGAACCCTGAGAGCAGAGGTTTTCAAATTCAGTGCAGTGGGATCCCACAGGGAATCCAGCACACCATTTTGGGGCAGGACGTCTAGCTGTGGACTGTGGACAGTTTATTCTAAGTCAGTCGTTTAACCTCTCTGTGTCCTAGTTCCTGTTTTGTGAGCTGGAGGGTGATGACCTTGGGCCCTTGAGGATTTCAGGAGACTGTGCAGTGAAGGGAAAGGGCCTAGAAGAGTGATGGGCTTGGGGTGGGGGCTCAACAGGTGCCAGCCAATACCACTGTCCTACTAAGGAAAGGCTTTCATTTCTCTTCAAAGGTGGTATTTAGATCATTTTCTTATTTTAAAGCCAGTTGGTTAGAACAAAGACGGTTTGTAAAATTTGAAATCACGAGCTATAATGGAACTGTTAGCATTTTAGCATCGGCCTTAGCATCCATTTTATTTTTGTCATTTGTTTTAGTTGCAAAGTACTGAGGCTGTAAATGATAACAGATTTCTTTGCAACTTACTTACAGTCTTGGAGCCCTCTTCAGTTAGTTTAGGGTTGAATCTCTCAATGGGGAATTTTTAAAGTCGAATCGCTCATAATATACCTGACTCCTGCTAGAATGCCTCATCACAGATGTGAAGTAAAAGTTAAATAGAGACCCCCCCAACCCTCAGCATGTGTGTGTAAACTGCACGGTGACATGTAATTGGGTCCCTTGTTAGTGCCTTGCTGACAGGCACTCTGTATTCAAGCATGTGCCAAGCAGAAGTGTCAGGCTGCCTGGGGTTATGCACTGAGGGCAGGCGGATGGGTGGCGGGCACACTTGGTCACAGGCTCCACATACACAGACATGCTTGGTCACGATGTCAGTCGCAGAGCTACAGCCTAACTAGTCCATGCTGCCCGAGGCTGCATGCCAACGCGTGATTCTGGCATGTGGCTGTTTGGTCTATAACACTTTTGGGGGTCAGTGTTATAGTTTTTAAACATAGCTAATAATTTTTTTTATTGAAAAATTTTTTGAGGTATAAAGAATGTCTTTTTTAAAAAATACATTTCAATTCAGAGATTTGTGGCACCCTGAAGCACTTCAAAGTCCCTTCAGCACAGATTGGGTGGGGTGTGTGGGGAGTCCCCTGTTCCCACAGATACCTCTTGGCAGTATCAGCAGCAGCTTAGACTGGGGGCCACCAAGGCCCCTGTCTCCTCCTGGTGGGGGGAGGCCTGATCCTGCATACAAGGCCACAGTTTAACCAGAACACTCTCTGAGGATGCAGACAAAATGCTTCTCTGAGAAGACCAGTGCTCTCGGTTTGAGGGCTGAGGTGTTTCTTTGTTCCTCTTTGATTAAAGAGTCTTCCAAGGTGAAGATCAGGCTGGGAAACTAAGTAGATAGTGTTGCAGCAGAGTGTACTTCCTGTGCCCCAAAGAGCAGGGAGAGAAGTTGTTACATAGTTTACGTTTTAGGTTGCTCAAAAGTGAAAAGCACTCTTTGCTTAGCATGAGCCCTTGGCCCCCACTGTCTCTCAGCTTTGTGTTTTCCGGAAATTCCAGTCCTCTCCCTGTAGCGGCGCTGGTGTTGACACCAGGTGCCGGAAAAAATGTAACTTTGAGGGTGGGAGTTGTTAGGTACTGATGGTGAGCAGGGAGCCCTTTCCTGCTGTGAGGCGGGAAGTAACACGCGGCCGAAGAGGCCAGGGAGCTGCTCTTAGGGGGTTGAGGTGGTGCATGTTGGCAGCCCTTGGGAGCCACTCAGGAATCTGTAGCTTTCAAGGCTCCTCAGGTGATTCTGACTGCAGGGAGGATGGGGAAGTACCGATTTGGAGACAGGGCTTGGTTCTCAAAACTGTTAATAGAGAAGTGAGCCTCCGGATCATTCTAAGCTCTTCCTAATCTTCAGTTGGTCACAGCAGCCAAGGAAAATGTAACTGAGTCTATGTTGTTGCAGGAGACTGAAGTTGAACTTAAGTGGCCTGGTAGCCTCTGCACACTGGCTGGAGCCTGTCCTCAGAGCCTGCGCCACCCACTCGGGGCCCTTTTCCACTGGACCCTACATCCTGCCAGACTGAGCCTCTTGGTGCTGGGACTGTGTTTGCTCATTCTTCTCCCTTTGGCTTTTTGTCCATTTGTAGGGGGAGGCGAGTTTTTCTCATATTATGTATAAACTGAATTTCAAGCAGATTAAAGAAATAAACACATTTTTTAAAAAAAGATAGCATCAAATACTAAAAGAAAAAATTAGGAGAGTATGTTTACAATCTTGGGGTGGGGTAAGAGGCCCCAGAAGTCACAAAGGAAAATAATCACAGATTAAACAACGAAGACATGAAAAACCTCTCTCTGTCAGGAAAACCGCAGTGCACAAAGATATGGGCATGCACGGATGGGGAGAAGGTGTTTGCAGCATGTAAATAGCCTTTAAAATATCCATTGTGTATAAAAGAGAAGAAAGAGACAACCAACCAAAGAGAAAAACAGGGAAAGGATGCCCTGTCTCCAGCAGCCTGGTGCCTTTGGAGTCCCATACACATGCAAATGGCACGTCCTGGTGGCAGAGATGCTCCTGTGAGTTATGAAGGTGATTGTGCAACTCCATCTGGACCTGTTTATGAAAGTCCTGTGGGCTACCATCTGTCAATTAGTTAAAATTCTTACCTGCAGGATGTGGGGCTGAGGGCCTGGGGGCCTGTGGGGCCCTCCCAACCCCACGATTATACCACTCAAGTGCTGAGGCAATTGGTTGTGCACAGAGAGGCTGGCTTCAAGGCCAAGTGCTTGGAAGTGTGGCTCTGCTGGTGTGTAGCCATGTAAAATTGGAGAGTGACTGCAGTTCTCACTTCAGTTTGCTCTTCTGTGAAACAGGGTTCAAAATAACGTCTTCCTCCTGTAGGGCATTGGGAGGGTTGAGTGAGCCAGTACATATAGCGAGAGCTCAGGCCGTGCCCAGCATGAATTAAAACCCCAGCACATTAGCTGTTAACACGACTGAAGGCTTATACTCATCATGCCTCCTTCATCACGTCGTTCTAAAAGGAAATCCTTTCCTGCCTCTTGCTCATGACCCTGGGGCTGAGTGTTAACTGTTGCAAGGCTTGCAGGGGTGAGCAAGTGGAAGAGAACAAGTGTGCAGTCCCTCCCAAGACACCTTTTGAACATGAAAGAAAGTAGAAATGGTCACTCTCAGGGAGGGTTGGCTCTGGGAGTCCTTTATCCTACCTACCAGGGTGATGGAAGCCTCTTTTCCAGAAGAAACAGAACTTCCTCTCTTCCACACTCTCTCCTAGGATCTCCCAGGGCCAGTTGTGGGAGCTCCCGGCTTCCCAGTCAGCCCTTGATGTGACCGAATTCTGCCAGCCTCCCAGTCGAGTGCACTCAGCCAGTGCCTGTGTAGGCTTGGAGTTGCAGCATTAGTCTTTCCATTCTTTTGAGGAGACATTTCAAATGTCTATACAACTGGGAATATTTAGTTTCCCATTCTAAGAACCTTGATTTATAGTAGGTTTACCCTCTCCTTTATCTTGTTTCACTTTCTGGAGAGTTGGCATGGCAGCAGCAGAGGGGTAGATAGCAGCGAATGTGCGAGTCCTGGTGACTGGGGGCAGGTGGACTTCCTGACTGTGGGTTTTCTTTTCTCTGCAGGAGATAAATGGCATCACTGCGGCACTGGCTGAGGAGCTCTTTGAAAAAGGTACATGGTCAGGGGTCCCGAAACATGGTGTGACTTGCCCAACTCTCTTAAGTGGCCAGGGTTCCAGGGGGGACAGAACTCCATCTGTTCAGCTGTGCGGAGTGAGTCCCAGCCAGCCCCCACCTCCCTGGGGTTGCTCAAAGCCCTGAACCTGGTCCACAGCCAAGCCTGCCCACCTCCCTGCCCTGCAGGATCTGTTCCAAAGCCCTATGGTGAAGTTCTGGAATGCAGGTGGCATGCTGCCATCTTGCACCTGGTTTGTCCTTACCTGAAAAGGTTCAGATGGCAAACAGAAGACAACTTTGGGTAATGGCCCTGCCAGAGAGCATGTATCTAACATGTCATGAGAGCTTCCTGGGGTCCGGCCTTGTGTTTGGCATCTTACTGCTTTCCCCTGAGGAGGTGCAGATAAGGACTCTGAGGATGAGAGGCCCAGTAACCTGCTTGAGGGTACTTGCCTGGAAGTGAGGACCAAATGCCAGTTTTTCTGGCTCAGAACCCCGCCTGCTCTCAGGCCCCACACTGTGCTGGCATCTTTTGTGTGTGTGTGTGTGTGTGTGTGTGTGTGAGGAAGACTAGCCCTGAGCTAACATCTGTTACCAATGCTCCTCTTTTTGCTGAGGAAGACTGGCCCTGGGCTAACATCCGTGCCCATCTTGCTCTACTTTATATGGGACGCCGCCACAGCATGGCTTGACAAGCGGTGCGTCTGTCCACACCTGGGATCTGAACCCGCGAACCCCGGGCCACCAGAAGCGGGAGCGCGTTAATTTAACTGCTATGCCACCGGACCAGCTCCTGTGCTGGCATCTTAGGCCTGCACCTGACCTCAGGATGCCTGCACCTTGGAGGTTGCAGCGTGGGTCTGTTATCCAAAATGCTGCCTCACATCAGCTTTATCCTGGCTCCGTGTCTCAGATTTTGACTGAGCCTAGCCTGGCTTCCTGGCCACACAGTCCCATGATCCTTCTCTCCTCTATAATCACATGTCCAGGGTCCGCCCCGTGCCCAGTGTGAGCTTAGGAGGGCAGCTGCTCCTGTGTGCTCAGGGCCATGGCTTCCTCCTAACAAGGCGCAGTGCACATGAGTGTTTACCAAATGCTTGTTAACTGTTGGCTGAGTGGGCAGACACCCTGTCTGCCTGCCGGAGCCGGGTGTTCACACCATGGGGCATGGCTGTTGCAGGAGAACAGCTCCTGGGGGCCGGCCAGGTCTTCGTCATCGGGCCCCTGCAGCTATACGCGGTCACTGAGCAGCTGCAGCAGGGAAAGCCCACGTGCGCCAGCGGGGATGCCAAGACTGACCTTGGGCACATCCTGGACTTCACCTGTCGCCTTAAGTACCTAAAGGTAAAGCTGAGGCCACTCGGTCGTGGAGAGCCACTCAGGTGTGGCTGTGCAGCCGAATAGCTCATTGGCTGGCAGTGTGTGTGAAGGAGACTGTATGAGCCATTGGGGAAGGAAAGCCACCTTTGGTGTTCTTGGCACTATGCTTTTGGCTGTGAGCACCAGGGGGCAGTCATGACCCAGTGTCCCCTTGCTTAAACCTCGGCTTCAGCCTGCTTAGTTGACCGTGGAAGTGGTGAGTAGGGGTCATGCCCACTCTGCCTCACATCGCCAAGCAAAGCTTCGAGTCAGGGTTGGCAGCTGCTACAGTAGTGCCCCATGAACGTGGATGGGGGTGGTTGCAGCAGCATCACTAATTCAAGCCATATCTATGGCTGCAGGTTTCTGGCGCAGAAGGACCTTTTGGGACCAGCAACATTCAGGAGCAGCTCCTGCCTTTCGATCTGTCAATATTCAAGTCTCTTCATCAGGTGGAGGTAAGACCCAGGGTCCCTGGAGTGCAGGCAAGGCTGAGCCCTGTGCAGGCATCGTCTTCTGACTATCTGTGACTAAGGAGTGGTTGATGTCGGGTATTGGGATTTAATCGTAAGGCACTGTTGCTTTTGTGTTTGGCACTGTGTGTGGCAGACTCCATCTTGGTAAGTCAGGCCCATCTGAAAGCAGAGAAAGAGGGGCCTCTACTGCTCTTGGCTGATCTGCACGTTTCTGCCCCTGGCATGGGCAGCATTTGGACAAGATGGAGCACCAGTGCCATTGTTCCAGTCGAAGTGCTGAGGGTCAGGCAGCCCCGATTCCAAGTCTTTGTTTCCCAAGGCAGATCAGCAGAGGGCTTGAGGGTTCTCTGCTGTCTGGTGTGCCTACACCTAACAAGAAATACTTTGTATTACTCACTATTTAGGTTTGTGATGCCAAATTTATTACCGTTTTTAAAATGAAAAGGGACTCAATGAGAACTAATAAAAAATGTTTTAAAGCATCTATTTCTTGAGTGTGGCTTTTGTGTTCAGCCCTGTGCCCCATGTCTGATGTATAGTCCTCAGTGGAATATTCCCAACAGCTCTGTGAAGTGGGCACTTTTATTCCCATTTTACAGCTGAGTTAACTGAGGCTTAAGGAGGTAAGGAAGTTTGGACAGGACCACCTAGTTAATGAGAGGAAAGCTGGGATCTGAATTCAGATGGATCTGACTCCAGAGCCTCTGCCACCCGTTGGACTATTCTGCCTGCAACATTCTGGGCTTGTCTCAGACCTTGAGGCCGCTTCCCTTGATGGGAACTTGTGGTGTGTGCATTGACCAGTGCAGGCCAAGGAAGGACTGGAAATTAGAGGAGTGCCCGGCCCAGCTCTGGCTCGGCAGGCTGAGGCTCTGCTGGTCCGGGTCTGTGGGCGTGTGCTTTGGCCCATTCCTGTTCCTGCTCACTGCAGGAGGGCTGAGGCCAGTGCAGTGGGGCTGGGGGGGCCAGAGGGCCCACCACGCTCTCCATCTCTGGTTTCCATGGCCCACGCTTTCTATCCACCTGCCAAGCCCCAAGCAACTCTTACGGAGAATGTGGAGTTAATGGTTCATTGTGAGTCTTATTAGATACTTCAGAGAATGTTTTAGTTAGTGCTGAAAATTGGGAAAAAGAGAGACTTAGGGTTTGAGTAGCCTCTTGCCCCTAAGAATTCAGGTTTGCTAAATGGTTGTGCTCCTTTTGTGTATGGGTGACAAACACCCACTTCCCGGGACTTCTGATGGAGCAACAGTGCCGTTTGTGAGACACGGCTGTTCCTTGTTCCAGATAAGTCACTGTGATGCCAAGCACATCCGGGGGCTGGTTGTGTCGAAGCCCACCTTAGCCACGATGAGCGTCCGCTTCTCAGCAACCTCGATGAAGGTGAGCTCTCCTGTTTCCAGCCTGGGGACTGTCTGCAGTGCAGGGTCCTGTGCAGTAGTCCCCCCACCAAGAATAGGTTTGAACACTGATACTGTCTGTCAGAAAGCAGAGGCCAGACCGTTCCCTTGGCCTGGGCAGCCACACACTCATGAGCAATCTCCCAGCGCTTAACAGCCCCTGGGATACTTTAGTCCACGTCTTCATCAAAAATCAGCACCGTTAAACAAGATATTTTAAGGAACTGGTTCCCCTCCCTGCCTCCAAAATAATTCACTGGTTTTTGATGAACAAATTGTTAAGTAGTGACAAGTAGCAGGACTTTTATCAGATAGATGTAAATGTTTATGTAAGCTAAAAAAGCTCTGGCTTGGCACTCGTTTGTGTATTGTTCTCTGTGGACTTGAAGAAGACAGGTGAGGTTGTGGGTACGCTAGGCCCTGTTGTTTGTATGTGAACAACAGAAATACTCGAATTGGGAATATAAGAGGTTTCCTTTCTATTTACCTTTTTGTGGATTGTACCTTAGTAACGTTAAAATCCTTTGCCAGGCGTAGAAAAAGCATAGTGGCTGCTTTTATGACTTACAGTGTCTGATCAAGATTTGAGTTTGGTGAAATTTAAGGTTTACTGGCTGAAAGAAAGAGGCTTATGCCGAGAGCAGAGGTGTCAGGCAACTTTGTCCCTCTGCGAGGCACTCCCTGTCACCTGCCTCAAGGGGCCTGAATTGGTCCATTGAGAGAGGAGAGGTCTTGTGGCATCAAAAGTCAAAGCGAGGAGGCCAGCCTCTCTCCCTTTTGGTGGTGTCCCCGTGCTCCATGCTGCTGCCCTTGTCTCAGCATTGTTGGATTTCAGCCCTTTGAAGTAACCTTAAAAGGGCCTTCTGTCTCCAGTGGGGACCGCAGTGCCAGCTTGGAAAGCACAGTTGCCTGGAAACACTGTGAATTCTGGCCGTCAGCCTCTGAAATTTAAGGCAGAAAAGGCATCACCATACAGCAAAAGGCCCATTCCTCTGTGGGCTTGAAAAGCATTTGCTCCTGAAACAGGGCCAGAACATATTCCAAGCGGCTGTTACGTTGCTAAGCTTTTCAGTTATTTCACAATTGTTGAAAGACACATGAACCAAAGCCCCAATTTAATGCAAGTTCACTTCCACATGCTAAATATGCTCAAGCCCTTCCTGAAATTTTGCAATGATTGTGTTCCCAGTGAGTGTTGCATGAGGGCCTGAGTGTGGTGCTCAACAGATGTTCTTACACAGGAAGTCCTCGTTCCCGAAGCCTCAGAATTTGATGAGTGGGAGCCAGAAGGTACAGCCTTGGAAGGCCCTGTGACTGCCGTCATCCCCACATGGCAAGCGCTGACCACTCTAGACCTGAGCCACAACAGCATCTCCAAGATCGATGAGTCTGTGGTACGCTCTCAGCAGCAGGCGCCAGGGGCTTCTCCAGCCTGACCAAACCCTGAGGTTGGGTATTTAACTTGGTTTTTTCTGGAAGGACCACAGAAATCCTGTATCCAGTGCTCTGAGCATTGCCTGCAATTTTTAAATTAATTTCAAAATGGGATTATTTAAAATAGGTGAGGTAGTACTTAGAACCAAATGAAACGTGTTAATTGCATGTACATTTGGTGTAATAGAAATACAGTAAGCGATGAAATCTACTCTCAAGGAGTGGAGCAGAAGGATCACTCCAGAGATTCTAAATGTGCCATGTAAGAGTGACATCCAGATGGCATTTGGGCAGTAGGTGTGGGATTCCTATATTTGTGCTTCTCGATGAGTGTGGGCAGGGTTGAAGAAGGACAGATGGACTTCCTTCCCTGTCTGGGATCTTGCCATTTGTCATTTTCATAAGCCAAGTGCCCTGTAAAGATAGCGGGACGTGCTCAGCACTGGAGGCCCTGTGTGTTCCTGTGGACGTGCTCCTGGGGGGGCACCAGGAAGTGTCTCTGCATGTGGCTCTGCAGGGACAGCCAGACCAGGAGTCCATGATCGGGAGGAAGAGTCCCAGGGTGTCCGTCCACCATGTGCAGGGGCCACATAGGGTCCAGCCTCCTAAAGTAATGTTGGGTGTTATCTTTTCTTTCACAAGAAACTGATTCCAAAGATTGAGTTCCTTGATCTGAGTCACAATGGAGTGGTGGTCGTGGACAACCTGCAGGTAATTAGTGTCCTTGGAGACCGTTGCCGCCTGCGGGCTTCTCACAAGGTCCCTGAAAGCTCAGGAGGCTGACGCAGCCTTGTGAGTTTGGCCATGCCCTGGGATTTTCTCTCACAGGCACACGAAAGGTGTCTGGGTTCCCCAGAGGTTCGCAGGGGCAGAGGCTGCTGCCGTCCCTTTAGGGTCCCAATGATGCACTGAGCAATTGTTGCTCTAGTTCCAAACAATTAGAAAAGATGCATAAGTACAAATCAAGCATGATGAAGATGATGCAGCTCTATCATGAAGATGGACAGCCTCGTTTTCAAAGCTCACATCTACCATGTGGGCCATGCTGCCTCTGTAGGGGTGCCACTGGGCTGTGGCGTTTGCAGGGGAGAAGAGGGGCTTCCCTCCCATGTAATGGTCTGAGGGAGTGGAGCTGACCTACGGAACTGGTCACTGTAGGTTGGAAGGCCCATCACACCATTAGTGTCAGTCCCCTTTGGAGCCTTGACCTGAACCACTTAACCCTGTTGTCAATGCTGCTGCAGCACCTGTACAACCTTGTACACCTGGACCTGTCCTACAACAAGCTCTCCTCCTTGGATGGGGTTCACACGAAACTGGGGAACATCAAGACCCTGAATCTGGCGGGCAACCTCCTGGAGAGTCTGAGTGGGCTGCACAAGCTCTACTCCCTGGTCAACCTGGATCTCAGTGACAACAGAATCGAACAGGTGAGGCACGTCCCAGAAGGATCTCGGGTTCTGGGATGGCTGTGCCTTGGTGTTTATCACTTTAAGGAAGAGTGGGAAGCTTCCTTTCATCTAGAAGAGGCCATGAGACATCCTGTCCTGTTGCTGAAGTGTTACAGAAGGGACAAGGGAGTGGGACTCATGCCTTTGCAGGTGGAGGCGGTCAGGAGCATCGGCAGCCTCCCGTGTCTAGAGCACGTGGCTCTGCTTAACAACCCTCTGAGCATCATCCCTGACTACCGGACCAAGGTGCTGGCGCAGTTCGGAGAGAGGGCCTCTGAGGTAAGATGCTGGGGGTTGCAGAGGTCGACTTTGTCAGAGAGACAGTCCAGACAGAGTCCATGTCTTCACGGGCAGAGCCTGCCTGCTTCAGAAGGACGTCCCCGCCCTGAAGGTCCTGTCAGTTCTGGGAAGCCTGCTGCTTCCCCAGGAAAAGGCTTCCTCGCCCTTCCCGCTCCTCTCCTGTTGGGGGCCGCCAGCCACCGTGGTTCCCCCGGGAGGACTTCTGCAAACCAGTAGGCACAGACTGAGTGTAGAGGGACTATCTTCAACTTTTTAAAAAGTAACATTGTTTGTTGTAGGCAAGGGTCAGAAATAAGATATTTAAAACTATCGTGTTTCCTGGACAACTTCTGGCGGTAAAGTCTGACTACGAACATAAAGGGTTTGCCCACCTTTGCCAGTCTAGCCCAGCCCAGTGTCTGCTGCCTGCTGAGTGTGTCTGGCCACCTGCTGCCATGCCAGCCGAACAAGTACTTAGCCAGGTTCCCCTGTCTCCTCAGCCTTGACCAGGCCCCTCCTCCATTCTCCCCAAATCACAGGCCAGAAGATAGCTGGGGGTCTGTTTGCGTCCTTCCCTCACCCTACCTTGTCCCCCTGCCAGTCTCCTTTTGGCCCCAAGTGCCCCTTTCTCCACACTGTCACCAAGACAGTGTTGATGAGATCTGGCCTCCCCCACCGCCCTGCCAGCTGCAGATCTTGGGAGGCTCCTGCGCCACGTGGGGCTGTGTCAGCTCCTCTCCGGGCCCTTGGGACCTTCCCTCGTTCGACCACACTGCCACCCTGCACTGCCCGCCAGCCCACAGCTCCCTCCTGTGTTTGCAGATGGGGGCCCTGCCCTCCTGCCTGTTTCCCGTGCCTTTGCCCTCCCATTTGCCCAGCGCAGAGGCCCTCCCCTGGCTCTTTGCTGATCTGAGTTCTGCCGTAACTGGGGGCTTAGTTCAAGTCACCACCCTCCCCCACTCCCAGCCACCCAAGGAGGCCTTCCCAATGGACCCTGCATCTCTGCCTCCTCTTGGAGAGGGACTCCCAGAGATGGATTAGGCAGTGTGGGGCCTGCCTGGGCCGCTCCAGAGAGCTCACAGTTTACTTCCCTGGGTGGTGAGGAGCTCACCTCCCAGCAGGCTGAGCCTCATGGGGCCTGGCACACACCTTAGCAGGGCTCTTGCTGCTCTGCTCCCACCGTGCTTGCCAGCGACTTTACTGATAGCGATTTCTGGACTCTGTAGGTCTGTCTGGACAACACAGTGACCACAGAGAAGGAGCTGGACACTGTGGAAGTGCTCAAAGCAATTCAGAAAGCCAAGGAGGTCAAGTCCAAACTGAACAACCCAGAGAAGAAGGTGGGTCTTTGTGTGGGAGGTGGGAGGAGCAGTGAGGAGCCAGCCTCACTGGAAGGAAGGAGCTGGCTTGCAGTGGAACTGGGCCGTGGGAGTACTCGGCCACCAACTCCTGGCGCATCCTCCGAGGCTGCATGACCTTGGGCAGGTCACGCCCGGTGTGTTCTCATCTGTAAGATGGGGGTGGTGACAGTTGCTGCTGCATGGTGTTGCTGAGGACTGAGTGACGCTGCCTTTACTGTCACCGACTTGTGTGAGAACCATCGAGCTTCTCCCTCCTGGCCATGTTCTGCTTTTCCTGATCTTTCTCTTCTCTCCCGGGCTGACTCGAGCACTCTTCCTCAGGTCGGTGAGGATTCCCGGCTCTCAGCTGCCCCCTGCATCAGACCCAGCGGCTCCCCTCCCACCGTGGCTCCCACCTCTGCCTCCCTGCCCCAGCCTATCCTCTCCAACCAAGGTAATCGTGTATGTATCTTTTCTGCCAAGCAGAGCCGCACAGGCCCTGCCTGGGCCCCCTGGCTGGAGTAGGGGAGAGATGCTGGCACCTGCTCCTTACAGGGTGCAGACACAGGGAGGGTGCAGTGCTGTCTGCAGGCCAGCTCCTCTTGGGGTGGTACATGGTGGGGGGTGCCTGGCCTGATTTCAGCTCTCTTTGCTTAATGAGGACCCCCAATTGCTCTGACGCCCACATCCAGTTCCTCTAGGATACCATGGGTGTGTAATGGGGCCCTGAGGCTGCCCTTGAATGGGCTCAGGGCTGCTACTCATAAGGACCCTGCTCCCCCACAGGGAGTGTGGGTGGATTGGCTCCTTACTAACGGGAAGCCAGGCCTTATTAATTTCCTGAGTCGGGTGCCCTGATCCCTGCGTGGGGAGCTTTCTTTTGTCATTGCCTCATCTCTGGCTCTCATGGTGTGACCCAGCCCCAAACAGTGTTTGTGGGGCCAAGATGGGCTTTCTGTGGACCCATGGAAGACCAATCCCTTTCACCCGCCCACTGTCTTAGCATTTTCAAAGGGCTTTCACCTCTGAACCCAGGCATCCTCGGAGATGAGTGAGTGAAGCAGGTCCCATGAGAGTGTCTGCTGGCCCGGCCCCCACGGAAGAGGGGAGGGTGTGCCGTCCCGAGTGGAGTCGAGGCTCGGGACACACAGGAAAGAACGCCACCCGCCCGCCGGGGCTCCTGGAGATGCAGAACTTGGTGTGAGGTCTTGGGAAAACAGTTTGACACTATGTTTCAAGAGCCAGAAAAATGTTCCTACCCCTTGACCTGGTAACCCCACTGGTGGGAACTTCATCTTAGTGGGATAAGATAACGGGAAGGGGGAAGTGAAATGCTCACTGCAGCATTATTTATGCTAGCGAAACATGGGATGTGACGAACATCAGAGGATGACGGGGATTAAGCTGTGGTGCCGAATACACTGCAGCCATCACCTCAGGGAGAGGGAGACTGGGTAGGAAGAAGGGAGAGGTGCTTAGGTTAAGTCCAAAAGCCCGCCACAGGGCAGTGCACCCAGGGTACAGCTGTGAGATGTGAGAGAAAAGTCGTGGGAATGGATGGTGATGTTAGGTGCCAGATTGATTGTTGATTTACTTTTGTAACACTCTTGCCTGAGAAATTTCGGTTTTATTTTTTTACATAAAAGGGGAGGGGGACTTGTGTCACTGTGAAGATGCTTCCCTGACCCCGTCTCCTGGCACGGGGCCAACGCCTTCTTCAGGCCCCACAGCCCCATGCTGCCCCATCACAGCACTGTCAAGCCTGCAGAGGAACCACGTGACTAGGCTCCTGGGGGGCAGAGAGATGCCACTGGTCCTCGAGGCCAGGTCCAAGCCGGTTCTCAGTCAGCGTGTGTTGAGTCACTGAGTGAGTGAGCCAGCGGAGAGCAAGCTGGTAAAGAGCAGGCTGCGGCCGGGTGAGTGAGCGTCTGCCCCCAAAGCCACAGCTGCAGGCAGCCCCCACTTCGGTGGTGAAGCCTCTGCACCAGCCAGGCCCAGGCCTCAGTCCCCCTCCCTGCCCCCACTCTTGGGGACATGCCACACAGTGGCTCACCGTAGTCTGTTCCCCCTTTTCCCGGCTACTGGACATTTAGACGCCGTCTCCAGATTTGCACCTCTTATAAATAAAACTGCAGTGGATGTCTTTGTGTGCACATCTCTTTCCTTTTTGTGAGAAACAACAAAGGTCGGGCCCCTGTCTAAGCACTCTCCTGATGTCCCCTGTCCCATCCTCTTAGTGGCCATTTCTGACCACTTGTTTGTATGGACCATGGTCCAGGAAGGAAGCAGAGAGACTGTCCCTATCCATATTTCCTTGGCTCCAAACAGGGCCCGGGGGCTGGGGAGTGGTAAGAAAATGTTGCTTTTTTTCTTGCTGATGTGGGGGAAACCACAGATGTTTGTGTTTAGCTGTGTGCTACTGGATCTTACCTGGATGGGCAAGGAGTTCTCCTGAGTGGGAGCAGCTTTGCTCCTGGCCTGATTCCATAGAAGTGAACTTGTGAATAAACTGGGTGCTCAGGGGCCTGCCTGCAGGGGGTGCTGTCCAGTAAACAGCAAGCCGCTGTCAGGAGCTGTTAGCCAGCTTATCAGAGCCATGGAGGATTGTGACTGAAAGGGGCTGACGTGCAAAATGCCGGGGTTGATTCTTCAACCAGGTTCGGGGGGCTGAGAGGAGGCCACAGAGAAGTGGCTAGGAGCAGGCACCTGGGGGTCCGTCAGCTGAGTTTGCACCCCAACTTCCCTGGCCATTTTCCCTCAAGCAATTTGTAGCCTCTCTGAAGCTCGGTTTTCTCAACTGTAAAGTGGATACACTCTACTTCATCGATTCTAAGATGCAGACATTTCCAACTTGTGACTTCTCTGAAATTGAGATGCATCTTTCAGTCTGTGGCGTCTCATAGGTGCTGTCAGCCAGCTGGTATTCGTGATGAAGTTGTGTGAAAACCTTCCATGGACACCTTCTGCTAAGACGGCACCACATCCATGCATCTTAGATTTGATGAACTGTGGTAAATAACGAGAGGTGTGCATGAGCTAACGCTGGGGAAGCGGTTGGCACTGCTCCTGGCTCATCAGAAATGGTCAATAAGGGCTTCCTTTTTCCGAGTCCCTATTGGGGAGTTTCAAGATGACCAGGACAGTGCCCCTGAGAAACTTGGAGCTTCTTGGGGAGTTGAGTTGTATGCCCAGGGGAGAACAGAGCAGAATGATTTGGGGCATTTGTAGAAGGGAGAGGTATGTCTAGAGCAGAGAGGGCTTTGCAGTGGAGGTGGTGTGAGGTGAATCTCAAGGGATGAGCAGGATGTGCGCATGTGAGGGAGAAAAGAACTGCGCTTCATGCCTGGCTGTGTGCTTGCTCCCCTTTCTGCCTGTGCATAGCCCCTGCTGCGGGGGGTGTCTAGGCTTGAGCCATCTGCCTGCCTAGCCCATGGACAGAGGACCTGGGCTGCATGAGTTGTCCTGTCCCCAGGCAGCAGTTGAGCTGGACAAGGGTCTGTGACCTCTGGAGGAGCTCTGACAGCTCTGAGTCATTTTATTGGGCCATGGTGACTGGTGGTAAAGCCAGGCTGTGGAGGCAAGCCCTGGGCTCCTCCAGACCTCTGCAAAACTGGGGCTTGATACCCAGTGTTCACCCAACTAACCACCTTAGGAAAATGTTAGAAAAGGCCTTACCCTCCACCAGTCTAGAAAACATCTGGAGTGAAGTAACAGGCCCAGGCATGCTGTATTCATAAAACAGCCTGAGCAGGGTTTAAAAACGCTGTATGTTTCTGGCTGCATGAGTCAGAGTGCGCTGTCCATGGGAGGTGGCCCTGAGAAGGTCGGCGGGGTGTGTCCTGTGGGAACCAGGCCAGGAGTGCCAAGCACGGGTTGTCCTCACCAGCCTAGGAGGAAAATGGAGCCTGCAAGAAGGCCCAGCCTTCCGGGTGAGGGGTCCTGCGCCTTTGTGTGTCTGCGAAGCTCCACAGAGATGTCAGGTTGGCGGGGTGTGGCCACGTTCAGTCATTTCCCTGGGAAGAGTCATTTCCCTAGGAGTGAACACATTTAAGGCTCTTGATGGACATATTGCCAAACTGCTCTTCCGGCGGGTGGGCCAGCTCACATTCCAGTGCCCGCCCCTGCCCAGTTAGGCTGATTCTGGGCTGTGCAGTCAGTCTGACCTTTGTGAAAGTGAGAAACAAAACTGGTGTCTTGTTCCAACTGGCCCTTCTATGATTACTTGTGAGAGTAAGCATTGTTTCGTATGTTATATCCATTGGCCATTCTTTTGTGAAATGTCTGTCCATTCTTTGCAGTCACCTAATTGGGCTTCCAACTTTCTCCCCCCATTTTTGTCACCTGTAAGAGCCTTTTATAGATTAAAGATACAAATCTTTGTCAAATATTGCAAGTACTTTTTCTCATCTCATTTGATTTTGATTTATCTTACATTTCTTTTTTTATTTATAGAAGTTTAGTTTCTATGTAGTCAGACCTCAATTTCTTCCTTTGGATTTAGGCTTAGAAAATCTCTCTGTACCCTGAGATTAGATAAGTAGTCATTTGTTCTTTCTTCGAGTTATTTTAAGATTTCAGTTTTAACATTTTCTTCTGTAATCCATGTGGCTGGGTTTGGGGGTCTGACTAAGCCCCAGCCATGCCAGTAGCCCAAGGGCCCAGCTCATTTGTTGAAAGGCTGCTCTCCCTGCCCCACCTGCCCACCCCTGGTCTCTCCAGGAATCATGTTCGTGCAAGAGGAGGCCCTGGCCAGCAGCCTCTCGTCCACCGACAGTCTGACTCCCGAGGACCGACCCATTGCCCAGGGATGCTCTGATTCCTTGGAATCCATCCCTGCGGGACAGGTAACAGCCCCCACTCCTGCTTCTGGGGATTGGTTACCTCCACAGGTGATTCTTCCACCTGGGAGTAGGTGGTGGCCTGGCTGGAGTTGTGGCAGATGCTGTCAGTGCTTGGTGCACTCTGCTTTGTGATTAGGGTCTATGTTCAGCCTCCTCCTCTCTACCCGCCTGCCCCCCCCTCCATGGGAACAGACATTTCTTTCTCACTCTCTCACTGGGCCCTGGGGGGCAAAGCCAGATGACCCTTAGCCCATGTGAGCAGACTGCCCGGGGAAAGCAATTCAGAAGGCCCTGGGGGGGCTTGTTTGGGTTCCAAACCCATCAGGAAGTGTTTCTTCCCTGTTGCCTGGCACCCTGGGCCATTCTGCCCATTCCCACATGTCACCCTGGTAGTCTGGGACACACTGTGACTCCAGCGCCTCCTCTATGGCAGCTGAGGGTTCTGGAGCTTCTTCCTGTGTCCTGGGAAGAGAGAGGCGGAAGGCAAGTGTGGTGTGAGTGGCTTGTTTGCCATGTGTGTGGGAAGTATGCTTGGTACCTGGGCCTCCCTCCAGTCCCATCTCTGTTCAACACCACCAGGTGGTGGCTGTGTGACTCTGGGGCAGTTTGCAGGGTCCTTGCTCCGTCCCAGCACTCGATGGCACTCGCTCCCCTCACCCTTCTGAGGGTCACAGAGTAGGAGGCTCCGAGCCCTAGCTCTTCCCCACTGCCCAAAGACCATTGGGAGGGCCTTACCGGGCACTTGGAGCCTCTGCTCATTGCATCCTTTGCTGGCCAGTTACCAAATTGGTAGACTGTCCACATGGATCCTCCAGGATGGCACAAGGAGCAGTTGGATGCCAGGTCCAGAGGCAGAAACTGAGCTGCAGAGCAGCGGGAGGCTCTGGCCCAGGGGTTGTGGAGCATGAGCTGGGGTCAGACAGACACGGGTGGGAATCTCAGCCCTGCTGTGCACTGGCAGGATAATTGGTGAGTCTCTCTGCGTCCGGGCTCCAGAATCTACCCAAGTGGAGCCTCCTGCAGGGCGGCAAGGGAGGGTGGGGTGCCCTGCTCAGGGTCCAGCGCCCAGTAAATGCTAGGGAATGGTTGCAGCAGGTGGGGGCTGACTGCGTTTCCTTCTCTGTCAGGCACCTTGCGATGATTTAGGGGACGTGCCGGGAGCTGTTGGTGGTGCAAGGTAAGGAAGAGGCTGAGAAGGCATTCTGGGCCCTCCGCCTATGCTCAGCTGTGGGCTAGTGGTAGCCAGTTGGATTTTGTTAAAAGTCTGTTCACAGCAGTCCTTCTGAAATATTTCTTCCTTTGAAGAAATAAACAGATGGGATGGGCTCTGGTCTGTTTCCAGATTTTAATCCCTAAACTTTGCCTGACACATGTTCTCCTACACTAGGGGTCAGCAGATCAAGGCCAGTTTGGTCCACAGCCTGTTTTGTATAGCTATGACCTAAGAATGATTGTTCCACTCTTAAAGGAGTGTTAAAAAAGATGATGTGGGTGGGGTGGTCCCCAAAGCCTGCAGTGTTTACTCTCTGACCTTTTACAGAAGAGGTTTCCCAACCCTGTTCTACATACGCTTTTTCATGAGGGCAGTAGTGGCCAAGAGGAGCTTGAATTTAAATGTGAAGGTCCTAGGAGCCGCCTGGCCTACTCCCTGAAGGCCACTAGGTGTCCCTGAAGGGAACTGTTGTCAACAAGTGAGTTCATGCCCCTGAGCACTCATTGCCTTTGGGGCTCACGGCCAGCATCTGAATGACTGAGAGGTCTTTGTGGTGCTTTTGTTGGGGAGCCCATGTGGTGTGGGCAGGACTGACTAAACTGGGGGTCCCAGCCTTCCAGCACCATGGCTCCCCACTGGCACTTGTCCTGGGAATAGGTTCGGCTGTTTAGGAGGCTTGGGAGACCCATGAGTGCAGCAAGAGGCTCCGGATGTGGGAGGTGTGGGTGTCACAGTCCAGCATGTCGCTGACCTGGCCTCTTCCCACACAGCCCAGAACAGGCAGAGGCGGAGGTCCAGGTGGTGCCTGGGTCCGGCCAGATCATCTTCCTGCCATTCACCTGCATTGGCTACACGGCCACCAACCAGGACTTTATCCAGCGCCTGAGCACGCTCATCCGGCAGGCCATCGAGCGGCAGCTGCCCGCTTGGATCGAGGCCGCCAACCAGCGGGAGGAGGGCCAGGAGGAGCAGGGCGAGGATGACGAGGAGGAGGAGGAGGAAGACCTTGCTGAGAACCGCTACTTTGAAATGGGGCCCCCGGATGTGGAGGAAGAAGAGGAGGGTGGCCGAGGGGAGGAAGAGGAGGAGGACGAGGAGGAAGAAGAGGAGGGTGAGGAGGAGCGCCTGGCCCTGGAGTGGGCCTTGGGCGCAGATGAGGACTTCCTGCTGGAGCACATCCGTATACTCAAGGTGCTCTGGTGCTTCCTGATCCATGTGCAGGGCAGCATCCGCCAGTTCGCCGCCTGCCTTGTGCTCACCGACTTTGGCATCGCTGTCTTTGAGATCCCGCACCAGGAGTCACGGGGCAGCAGCCAGCACATCCTCTCATCTCTGCGCTTCGTCTTCTGCTTCCCGCACGGCGACCTCACCGAGTTCGGCTTCCTCATGCCGGAGCTGTGTCTGGTGCTCAAGGTGCGGCACAGCGAGAACACGCTCTTCATCATCTCGGATGCTGCCAACCTGCACGAGTTCCATGCTGACCTGCGCTCGTGCTTCGCCCCGCAGCACATGGCCATGCTGTGCAGCCCCGTGCTCTACGGCAGCCACACTAGCCTGCAGGAGTTCCTTCGCCAGCTGCTCACTTTCTACAAGGTGGCGGGCAGCTGTCAGGAGCGCAGCCAGGGCTGCTTCCCTGTCTACTTGGTCTACAGCGACAAGCGCATGGTGCAGACGGCCGCTGGGGACTACTCGGGCAACATCGAGTGGGCCAGCTGCACGCTCTGCTCGGCTGTGCGGCGCTCCTGCTGTGCTCCCTCCGAGGCTGTCAAATCTGCCGCCATCCCCTACTGGCTGCTGCTTACACCCCAGCACCTCAACGTCATCAAGGCCGACTTCAATCCCATGCCCAACCGCGGCACCCACAACTGTCGCAACCGCAACAGCTTCAAGCTCAGCCGTGTGCCGCTCTCTACTGTGCTACTGGACCCAACGCGTAGCTGCACTCAGCCTCGGGGTGCCTTTGCTGACGGCCACGTGCTTGAGCTGCTTGTGGGCTACCGCTTTGTCACTGCCATCTTCGTGCTGCCCCATGAGAAGTTCCACTTTCTGCGCATCTACAACCAGCTGCGGGCCTCGCTGCAGGATCTGAAGACTGTGGTCATCGCCAAGACCCCTGCCACCGGGGGCAGGTCCCAGAGCCCCCTTGTGGATGGCCAGCCTGCCGAGGGCAGGGCCAGGTGAGACTGAGCCCAGGTTCGTGGGGGCTGGTGTGTGCCCAGGGAGTTCATGGATCTAGGTCTGAGCCCACTCATCCCAAACCAGATCTCTAGCATCTGCGCGTGTGACTGGGCCCAGCTCCTCGGCTCCTGACTCCCTTAGCATTGCCTTTGACTCCCTTGGGCTTGGCTCTGGGCGGCTCCTTATCTCCTGAGGCTTCAGAACATAGGCCCAGGAAAGCTGTCCTTTCACAAAGACAGGCTGGCCCAGTCCCCTGCCACTTAGGGTCCTGCATAGCTAGGTCCCTGGGCTCCTGCCACCAGTGCAGGACAGGCCAAGGGGCTGCCCCCACCTTGTCTGGCCATCTCCACTCTGCTCCACTGGGCCCAAGCACAGCCTCTAGGCATCAACCACCGCCCCTTCCCCCCAGGGGCTCACAGTCCTGTGGTGGCTCTGTGGGCTGGGGGACTGCTTCAGGCACCACCCACCTCTGACACCCAGCTCCAAACCTTACCCTGTTGGTGAGCCCCACACCCCTTCTCTTGGAAGAACTGGGTTGCTGAGGGGCCCTTTCTTTGCATGTAATTTTATGAGTCTCTTCCAAAGGAACCTGTTGGCTGAGAGCAAGGTCTGAGTGTGTGAGCTGAGTGGTCAGCTCGTGCAAAGCTCCTTTCCTTCTGGGGGGAGACTGAGGTACAGAGAGGGAAGAGGTGGCAGCCCTGTCTTGTTCTTCCTTGCTCTCCTCTCTTTCTGGCTCTGCTCCTGCTCCCTGGGCTCCCTCCCCCGGTTTCCCTCAAGGCCCCCTGGGGCTGGGAATAGAGGAAGCCTCTGGCGGGCACAATAACACCCACCCTCACCCCTAGAGGGACCTTGTGCCCTTGTGGGTGCCCCTGTCTCCCATCGCTGCCTCCTGGCTTTCCGTATGCTGGGGCTTCCCACACCTGCACAGGGAAGCTCTTCATTTGTCAGCCCTCCTGTGCCCTGAGACACAGTCTAACTCACTTTCTCTTTCATCGTGGTGGACAGTGGAGACCCTGTCCTTACTCCAGCATCTCATGGGGCCTGCCTTCTCCCCCAACCCAGCTCCCAAAGGGCTTCCGGTCTCTTCCTGGATGAGTTGAGCACCTCTCTCATGCCCAGCTCAAGTCCCATGCCTTCTATAGAGCCCCGTGATGCCTCCAGATGCTGGGAACAGCTTGTGCCCAAGGTGCCCCTGCATGGCCGTCTTCCCATCACCCCATCCCTGTGCTGTGGGTTCAAGTGACGACACCTTGTCTCCATTTCCTTGCTGCCCCTAAGCCTGGCTGGAATCTGCCCACAGTGGGGACTGTGCAGAAAGTGGGTGCTGTGCTTCACCCTAGCAGACACATCTCTGCCCTGGACAGACAGGAGGAGGACAGCCCAGAGGCTTCTTGGGGGCATTTGGCCCAGTGAAAGATCAGGGCTCCAGGGATCTCTCTCAACAGCTGGACTGTCCAGTAGACAGGACGACGTTGAAAAGACTCCCCCTCAGCATGGGCATGGACATGTAGGATGGATGCAGGGGCCCCCTAACCTCCATGAGCTTTAAGGGTTCTGAGCATTGTTTGATCTTGTGCTTGGAACACACCAGTGAAAACCAGTGTGGCCGTGAAAAACCAGTGTGGCCAGGTAGGGTGAGAGCCTGGGCCACCTGAGGAGGACCCAAAGGCAAACCAAGGGCAGTTTGAGTTTGTGGTTCTAAACTCTACGTGCACTCAGGCCCCGGCCCTGGGCACCTGGGGCCATGCTCTGGACTCTGGAGTGGCATTGCTGACACTTCTACCACCTTCTCAAAATGAGTTTTCAGTCCATGGGCCTTGTGTATCTGGCTGTCCCAGCTGTGGGGTGCTAGACGGCCTGTCTTACCCCCATCCACCCATCTCCCTGCCAAGAGACAGGGCGGGCACTTTCCCTTGCTGTTTTGTCTTCCCATAGGGAACCTGGTGATGAAATCCCAGGTGACCCCAGAGATGGCATGTGGTACACATGTTCCCCTCACACTCTGGGGTTGCACATGAATTATGAATCTCCATTTGGGGGTCCACATATTAATATGGTGTTTCTTGGGGGATTGGGAGATGCAGCAATGACCAGTGTCCCCAGGAGGCCCCAGCAGAGGCTCCAGCCCCAGCAGAGGCACCAGCCCTGGCCTCAGTGGAGGTCGCAGCTCCGATCCTGGCAGAGGCCCCAGGCCCAGAAGATAGCCTGGCAGAGGCCCCAGAGGAGGCCCCAGCAGAGACCACAGCTCCAGCCTTAGTGGAGGCTTCGGCCCCGGCCCCAGCAGAGGCCCCAGTGCAAGCTGAGGTGCCTGCCCAGTACCCAAGCGAGCACCTGATCCAGGCCACCTCGGAGGAGAATCATATTCCTTCGCACTTGCCCGCCTGCCCATCGCTCCAGCACATCGCCAGCCTGCGGGGGAGCACCATCGTTGAGTTCTTCCACAGCAGCATTGCCGAGGTAGTGGCCGGGCGCTGGTCTCGCTGGCTGGCGCTCACATGGAGAAGGGCGGCACGGTTGGTCCTGGGGCTGCGGCAGGGCTTGCCTTGGGTCAGCCTCAGGTTCTCAGACTCATCTGTGCTGGTTTTTTCCCCAAGTTTCTGCTGTTCACAGCTTTGAGGACCTGGGTAGGGAGGTCTTGGGCTGCCCTCCCTGGGGCAGTTGTCCTCTCTGTTACTGCCTCCCCCTGTGGCCACTCCTAGGCTTGGGGCCCAGGCAGACCCCACCACACACCCATCTCCCACCCCTCACTTCCTCTCTGCCTCTGAGTTTGTAAATACATTGACAAGATCCAACGAAGGTCCTGTGTCTCCCTACCCGAGGCTGTGGGCCTGTCAACAGGGCAGTGGGGCTGATGGTGTGCACAGTCTAGAAGAAAAGATGCATGCCCTGCCCAGCCCTGCTCTGCTGCAGGCCCAAACCCAGCCCCTCTGCGTCCAGGTTGAAAACGAGGAGCTGAGGCACCTCATGTGGTCCTCAGTGGTGTTCTACCAGACCCCGGGACTGGAGGTGACTGCCTGTGTGCTGCTGTCCACCAAGGCTGTGTACTTCGTGCTCCATGACGGTCTCCGCCGCTACTTCTCAGAGCCACTGCAGGGTAGGCACCGAGGCCTGCTGGTGCCCGGGAGCTCGGAGCACGACCCTGAGGAGACAGGCTGGGCCCCATGTCTAGAGCCACCTGTGTGGCCTCAGGCAGCAGCAACTCGGCTGCCCTGGGCCGAGAAGGGGGGTGATAATGGCACTTTCCTCCTGGAGCTGTTGTGAGGGATCTAAGGCCAGGCGTGAAGGGGACTGGCTGTGACAAGGAGGGTTGGGCAGCTTCTGCCCCTTGGGGCAGTGGGAGCCTTAGCCAATGGCCTGTTGTAGGGCTCCTGGTGACCACTGAGCCAGGTGAGGCTCATATCCTAGAATGCATTGCCCATGAGGCTTTGTGTGCGTAGAGGCAGTGGTGGCTCCTCAGCATGCCAGGCCGGCTAAAGGGCCCCATTCCTACTGGATGCAGCTGTGCACCTGGGACCCTCATGTTCACCTGGCACAGCCAGCACCATGCTCAGTCCCTTTCTCTCCATCACAGATTTCTGGCATCAGAAAAACACCGACTACAACAACAGTCCCTTCCACATCTCTCAATGCTTTGTTTTAAAACTCAGCGACCTGCAGGCAGTCAACGTTGGGCTTTTTGACCAGTATTTCCGGCTGACAGGTGAGTGACTGCTGTGCTTTGTCCTATTTTGGGTGAAGGGCAGTCACCAGTGGGCTTCCACCTTCCACATGTGGGTGCGTTATCGTGGGCAGAGTTATCTCTCCTCACGAGAAGGTTCACTGGGGCGAGAGGAAGCAGCTTCAGGAACTGCTGAGAGGGCAGAACTCACCCCAGGGCTTAGGGCGGGAGGCGGGGGCAGTGGCAATGAAGTGCTGGGTGGGCAGGCAAAGCTGGGCCCTGGGCTCACGGGCAGGATGTTTCTGACTCATACTTCCTGAAGAGAGAAAGCTAAGCTCTTTCCCTAATGCCTCTGTGTCCACTTCCAGAAAATTGTCACAGCCCTTCCGGCCTGAGAAATGGCCATCTCCCCAGGCCCCTGATACTTTCCCACGTGGGCCTGGCTCTGTGGTCTTCAGGTTCAGGCTGACCTGCTGGAGACTAGAGATGGCTCCAGGGGCAGGGATGGGGCTGCGGGAGCGGTGACCTGCAACCGTGACCAACCCCTTCTCCCACAGGCTCCTGCCCGGTGCAGGTGGTTACCTGCTTGACGCGGGACAGCTACCTGACACACTGCTTCCTCCAGCACCTCATGGCTGTGCTCTCCTTGCTGGAACGCACGCCCTCACCTGAGCCTGTTGACAAGGATTTCTACTCTGAGTTTGGGAACAAGACCACAGGTACCCCGACCCAGCTCAGGCTGCAGACAGGCCACCTGGGCCTCCTCACCAATGCTGAGGGCCGCAGCAGGCCCCAGAGCACGTCTCTGTGTCCCAGAACCTTCTCTGCCTCTATCTCTCTCACTTTTTCTCTTTCCTTGCTTAGCCTGTGGGGGGTTTCCATGGGTTTTTCCATGGCAGAGTCTCCATCCCAGCCAAACCCTCAACCATCTGGCAGACACATCTCAAGTATCAGCTCTGCCCTGGGCTGCTAGCCTGGGGGTCTCCACTCAGGCACTAGGGCTTGGGGTGCTCTCTCCCACCTCTGACAGACAGCAGCTCACATTGCCGTCTTTGGGTGGCTTGGGGCCTTTGGCGTTCCCAGCCCCACCATAGGCCAGTTGCAGGCTCCAGCCGTGGTGGGCATCTCTCTCTGCAGGGAAGATGGACAACTACGAGCTGATCCATTCGAGCCGCGTCAAGTTCACCTACCCCAGTGAGGAGGAGATTGGGGACCTGACATTTATCATAGCCCAGAAGATGGCTGACCCAGAGAAGGCACCAACCCTCAGCATCCTGCTGTACGTGCAGGCCTTCCAGGTGGGCACACCGCCACCTGGGCGCTGCAGGGGCATGCTGCGCCCCAAAACTCTCCTGCTCACCAGTGCTGAGATCTTCCTCCTGGATGAGGACTTCGTCCACTACCCGCTCCCTGAGTTCGCCAAAGAGCCGCCACAGAGGGACCGATACCGGCTGGACGATGGCCGCCGTGTCCGGGACCTGGACCGCGTGCTCATGGGCTACCAGACCTACCCACAGGCCCTTACCCTTGTCTTTGATGATGTGCAGGGCCAGGACCTCATGGGTAACGTCACTCTGGACCACTTTGGGGAGGTGCCAGGTGGCCCGGCCAGACCTGGCCAGGGCCGTGAGGTCCAGTGGCAAGTGTTTGTCCCCAGCGCCGAGAGCCGCGAGAAGCTCATCTCACTATTGGCCCGCCAGTGGGAGGCCCTGTGTGGCCGGGAGCTGCCTGTCGAGCTCACTGGCTAGCCCAGGCCACAGCCAGCCCTCGCCCTCCGTGTCTGGCCTGGCGTCCACTCAGGACGGGAGCAGGCTTTCTTTGTTCTTTTTAAAGTGATTTCTCCTCCTTTTTGGTACCTTCGTCTGACTGTCCTCTCGGAGAACGTGGACACACGTGTTCAGTTGATTTTTTCCAGTCCTGGGAGTGACGGCACCAGCCCCTCCAGGGCCTCTGTGTGCCATCAGCCTCTCGTGGGTGTGTTGCCTGCCCTGGTGCAGCATCGCCCAGCACACCAGTGTTGTGTCTTCTGTCGTGGGACCATTGTTAACATGTGGCACTGTGGGTCTGATTTACTCTGTCGCGTGTCGTTTCCTGAAATGTTGAGTCCAGTCTTGTGGCTGTAGCTGTCATTGTGGGCGTTTGCTGCTAATCGTGAAGCTGGCAGCAAAATGCACATTGGAAGCTCCTGCCCTGTGCAGTTTTCCAAAGTGGAGGCCTCTCCTGGTCCAGATAAGTGGGAGAGCCCCGTGGGGGCAGGAGTCCCCCAGGCCTTGGGGCCGAGGGGGTGGGGGCAGAGGACCTAGAGCTGCCAGCACCAAGTGTGATTCCTGTTGCCTATTTTCTCTATTCCAATAAAGCAAAGTTGGACACAGTCTGAGTCTTTTATTTAAAGAGTCACTGGGGTCCCAGTAGGGCACTGGCCCAGCACATGGTTGGCCTGAGGGAGAGAGGATGCCCTAGAGATACAGGGAGGTGCAATGTTAGGGGAGAGGGAGGAGAGCATGAAAGGCAAAGGGAGCAGTTTTCCTAGGGCCAGATGCTGGTGGGTGGCACTGGCGTTGGGGATGGGGAGCTACGAGGGGACATTTGGACAGGGCCATGCTTGGTTGTGGCTAAACCATGAGCCTCAGCACACGAGAAGAGTGTGAAACTCCTCAAGTCACCGCTGGTACACTGCCCGGTCTCCTGCTGATCTGGACTGTCACTTGATCTAGCCCCACCTGAAGCTGCAGCCTGTGGTGACGTAAGGCCCAGAGTCTGGGATTGTTTATTGTGTGGGGTCTGGGGGTCTCACAAGATGGCCTACAGTGGGAGGGTCTATGGGGAGGTGGCCCTGTTCCCTTTTTCCCTTTCTGTGTCTGCATTTATGTCCTCAGAGATATGGGGTTTGCCTCAGGGAGCCCTGCCAAGGTAGGATCTGGGATTTCTTTGGGAACCAGCTCCTGTACCCCACCCTTCCTCGACCCATTCCTACCCCCAGCGCAGGGCCCTTGAGCCCCACTCGCCTCCCTCTCTCATTCTGGCCCAGTCAGGAGCCTCAGCTCAAGACCGCGGGGCCATTTGGGCACAATTTGCAGAGAGGTGAGTGGAGAGTGACCAGCCCGGCTCCCAGGCTTCTGCTCCTCAGTTTTCCCTCAGCACCAGCAGGGTGGGAATCCTGGCCTGGAGGACACCCCTCGCCCTCAGGAAGTCTTTGGGGGCTGGGGGGAGCCACCAAGGGGAGGATCTCCCTACTTACAACCCCCCAGCCAGATCTCAAAGACCAGCCCAATGGCACCTCCACCTGGTGGGGGGAGGGGGCAGGTGACAAGACGTCCCCCAACCAGGCCTTTATTGAAGGCATTTATAAATGTCCACCTGCCTCTCTCCATCTCAGTTATGTCATCTGTAAACAGGATAGTGTCAACCAGAGGCAGGGTCCACCACCCCCAGGCCTGGTGCACACAGGCCTTATCACCTGGGCTACTGTTCCAGACCCCACAGCCGGACGTGTAACAGCCAACCCCAGCCGGGGCCCACGAGGACAGGACCTACTTGGGGGAGGCTCTGCTGGCAGCAGACCTGGGATTGGATCTTAACACTGATTAGCTGAGCAACTTTGATGAGCTACCTAGCCCCTCTGAGCCTCGGTTTCCCCACCGGTAACAAAATAATGAAAGTAACTGCTTTCATTCATTCGTTCGTTCATTCCACAAGTCTGTATTGAGCATCTACTATGTGAACCAGCCAGACACCATCCCTGCTCTCCTATAGCTGACATTCTGGTGGGGAACAGAAAATAAACAAATCAGTGTCGGCTGGTGGCCAGTGCTAAAAGGAGATGAAAGCTGATGACCTTTGACCTGAGACGACCCTGGGATAAGTCTGTTAGAGGATCTGGGGTAACAGCAGCACCAAGGGAGCTTGCCTGACATGGTTAAGGAGAAGAAAGGCCCACGTGGCTGGAGCAGCGACGACGAGGGGGCAGGCGACAAAGTCAGAGAGGCCAGCAGACCAGTTTGGAGAGGGGTTTGGAGTGCGGTGGGAAGCCTTGGCGCAGGCTGCTGAGTGGAGGACAGATTGAGGAGGGAGGGGCACCAGCAGCAGGGAGACCACTGAGGACGCCCCTCGGCTAGAGAAGGGAGGAGCAGGTTCACAGAGGGGTCAGGTTGGGGAGGCCTACCTCAGGTGAGAGGAGGAGCAGTCTGACGCGCTGTCCACTGAGCACAGAGCCTGGCAGGGAGTGGGAGGCCTGCACGTACCCTCAGCAGTGGGAAAGGTGAGGTGGACAGACCTGATTCAGGGGTTGCCCTCCCTACCCCCAACCACCAGAGCCCCCCAGAGCCTCTGAATGGAACATGCTGGGCTTGCAGACCCTTGGGTGGGGAGTTTGCGTTTGCATTTGAATTACCTCTGATAGACCCCAGGCTTGTGGCTAATGGGGGGCTTGGAGGCTGTGGTGCCGGGAGGAGGGTCCCAGGTCAGGAAGCCCCAAGCAGGGCCCATGCCATCCATGCAGGGGTCAGTGGCCAGCACCTTCCCTTCCGCCTGCAGGCTGCTGATACGCAGGAGGAAATCCTGGCGGGTTCCTGTGGGGGTGAGCTGGCGGGGCCTCCGGACTGCTTTTAAAGCGACTGCCTGCCCCATCCCGCCTACCCGCCCTGTGCCTGCCTCCTAGAGCTCATTCCCCACTCCGGCTGCCCCGACTCTGTCCTGGACAGCGTGTGTGCCAGCCGCCATCGGCCATGGCAGGGCCCCGCAGCCTCCTCCTGCTCTGCCTCCTGGCCTTCTGCCTAGCAGGCTCCAGCTTTGTCAGGGGGCAGAAGGTGAGTGTGAGCCATTTGCAGAGGGACATGGTATCCAGGCCCTACCGGCCAGTGGTGGGAGCAGGGAGGGAGCATACACAGATTGCATGGATCTGCCTGGGGACACACGGGGCAGCTGGTACTTTTCTGACCTCCTCAGAGCAGGACCAGAGGGCCAGGCAGTTGTGCCCACCTCCGCAGGCTGGGGTCTGTGGTTGCTTGGGTTGGCAGGGGTGTGTCGGCCTGCCCTCCTCCAACTGTGCCCAGCCGGCCAGCCTTGTGGTGTGGGCAGCCATCCCAGCGCTCCCCAGCCCTAGGGTGAGGGGTACAGAGCCGGGCCCATCCTCCCGCCCTTCCTGCCCAGAATAAGGCTGGGTGTCTTTGTGGCCCTGATGTGAGAATTGGAGACGTGATCACCCCCAGCCCTCATGGGGTGACAAACTGAGAGACTCATGTGGAACATATGTATGTATGCTGGGTGTGTGTACCTGTGTCCTGCCCCAAGAGTGCCCAGAGGGAAAATGACGTCTACTCACCTCCAGTCCCTCTGGGTCCACAGCAGCCAACAATAACTCCCTCAAGCCTAAGAGCTGCGATTCTGAAGCATGCACCCCTGGGCACACTGGGAGTTATCCCCTCAAGGCCTCAGAGCCCCTGGGGCATTGATCTGGGCAGTGGGTCCTTTGTTCTCCGCCTGAGGAAGCTAAGGCCTAAGGACGATAGAGACAGGTCAGAACAACACTGGGGCCATGCTGCAGACACTGCGATTCCGCATCCAGACACGCGGGAGGAGCAGGCAGGGCCCCAGTGTGTGGCTGTCAGGTCCATGTGCGCTAGCTGCCTCCAGGCTGCCTGTCTGTAGGTCCACCCAGGTCCCATCGGAGGGACAGTGTCCCTACTGGAGTTTCTAGAAGAGCCTCCCACCCTGAGTATGGAGATAGAGTCACCTGGCTGAGGCCTGCCTCTGGGTGAGGGACTCTCCCCTGTGAGGCTAAGTTCATCTGATTCTTGAGGCAACTGCTGCTGCCCCGTCTCACTAACGGGCGGACTGGGCTCCAGAGGGAGAAAGGGCTTGCCAGGATCCCACTGCCAGGGATACCCAGGACAGGGACCCAGGCCCCTGACCCCACTGAGCTCTTTCTCGTCTCCTTATGGTCCCTCAGAGAAGGAGCAGGGAGAGGGGCCTCACCAGCTTCAGGGCCAGGTCAAGGTTGGGGACTGGCAGATCTGAGGCTGAAAAGGTGACAGTGATGGTGGAAGAGCCAAGGGTCCCAGGCTGTGCTGAGCCCTGGAGGTGCGTTCCTGCTCCCACCGTGCCACAGTTTCCCTGTGTGTACAATGAAGGGAATTTCAAAGACCTTGCCACCTCCTCTTGTTCTGGGAACAGGTATCAGAGGGGCCTCGGGCAGGGAAGTTTTCCTTGTCAGGGACGTATGGCTCTGATCACCTCTAAGCCTGCATTCTGGGGCTGGGCTCAGCCAGCCTGGGCCAGGGAAGAGGGTCCCAAGGGTTCTTGTGGACAGGGACGCAGCAATCCTGGCCGCCTCTCACACACCCCAGTCACTCAGCTCTCCCAGCACCCTATGTAGCATGAGACCCATTGTAAATATTAGGAAACTGAGGCTCCGAGGGGAAGGGACGACATCTGGCTCACAGCCAGTGAGGGGTAGGAGCAGGACTCAGACACAGGCAGGCTCAGGCAGTAGAGTAGGGAAAGGTTCCTGGGGGAGGGAGTCTTAGCACCTGTCCATTCAATAGCCTTTTACCAAGCACCTCCTCTGTGCTAGGAGTGTGCTGATGCTGGTGGAGTCTGTGGTCTCCAGCTGGGGTTTGAAGGCAGAGGGGCATTGATCTAGGGCAGGGGCAGGGGAAGAAGTTTGGGGGGGGCCCTTCTTCTCTGAGGGGGTTTGGGTTCTGGATGCCGGGCCCCAGCTTGTGGGAATTTTTTCCACCCTCTCACAACAGGCTTAACACTTCACGTCTCCTCAACTTCCCCAGAGCATCTGTGTGGGAAGCAGACGTTGCAAAATCAGTTCTGGATTGGGGCAGGGAGGGGGGCAGCACCCGCCTGGCTCAGGCGAGGCCCGAGGTGCCCCCAGGAAGAAGGGACTCTGATTCAGCACTCGGCCGTGGTCCAGCCTCACTCCGCCCCACGAGACCAGCATCGAGACCGTGGGCTGGGGCTGCTAATGCTCCTTCCAGGCAGCCAGGCAGAGGGGCCCGAATGCCCACCTCCGGCGTAGTCCCCAGAGAGAAGTGTGAGTTGGCAGCTGGCTTATCCATCCATCACCATTTCACACACGTTGACACACTCGACATTCTGTGCATGAGTGTCCACCACGGGACCCAAGGCTCCGGCTTCCTCCCGTGCCCGTAACTTACCCGCCGCTTCATCAAACCCTGCCCTGCCCGAGAGTGAGGACCGCACTCTTTCACTCCCTCCGAGCCCTTATTCAGGGCTGACCAACATTTGTCTGAGAGCTGGTCCCTGGGCCAGTGATGGCGGGCTGGCAGCTGTGCCCAGCTGGCCAGGTGGCCCTCAGGGGAGCCCGCTGCCTGCCAAGCCTTTGCCCTGAGCCAGCATCTGCCTGGCCCTGGAGTTACCCAACTTCCTAGTGGCTCCCTGGCTCAGCAAAGACCGAGCCCTGGGGTGGGGAATGAGACCACAACCCCCAGCCCCAAGCTCAGCCTGAGGCCGCTCACTCGCAGCAACTTCCCTCTTTGCAGACCGCAGAGGCATGAGCGGAAAAGGCCAAATCACAGCGGCAGAGAGGCCGCTGGTGTCACCAGAAGAAAGCGTCGGGGCCCAGTTTCTCCTTTTCTTGTGCTTTGAGAGGCCACACATCTGTAATGTGGTTGAGGAAGAGGCTCGCTCCCTTTGGACCACAGCATGCTCAGCATTTTTTAGATCAGACTATCTTAGCTTCTCCAGGCCATGCCCCAAGTCCCAGGAACCTCTCCTCCATCAAAACGCACCTTCCTATGGCCGCTTCTCCTGCTTACAACCACAAGTTTAGCTTCCGTCCCCCCAGGGTCAGTGTTGTAGGTTACTGGGACTTCATTGCCATAAAGGTAGCCCCGGTGATGGTGGACTTGCCAGAATCATGGCAGGCCAGTGAGTGGGACTGCAGGGCTGCGCTTCCTTGGCACCCTCAGGTGACGGCCTCTTCTCCCGCCCCCACCTCTGTTCTCCATGCAGCAGCCCAAAGGCCCATTTAAAGCACAAACCGAGTCATGGGGCTGCCCCTGATTTCCCCTCACCTCTCTGGCCTAGGCGCCAGCCCCTCTGCAGCCTCTCCTCTGTTGCTCTCTGCCTGTCACATGTGGTCATTTGCTCTTTCCCATTTCCTGGCTTTTGCCTCTCCTGTCCCCTCTGCCAGGAGCACTGGCCCTGGCCAACTCTCACGCATCCTTCAGGTCCCAATTCAATTGTCACCTTCGGAAAGCCATGTGGGCCTCCAGCCTGGGTCCTCTCAGCTCCCTCGCTGTAAGCACTGCCCATCTGATGATGGGCAGTGGATCCCTGAGCCCTGGCCATTACTGGGGCCATGGGCCAGGCCTGGGGTCAGGGTTCAGGGAACATGACTGCTTGGTCCATATTCATGTAGACCCCTTGCACAGGTGGGCTCACATGGGCCAGCCTCTAGGGTCTGGGGCTGGCTCCTGGGTCTCTGACCCCGGGGCAGCAGAGAGGGCCCTTGGGCTTGCTGAAAGCATCACTCAATAGCAAGGTGGGCATATGCTCAGAGCAGAACAACGCCTGTAGGGCCAGCCCGATGGTGCACAGCTGTAAGCTTGCGTCCTGCCTTTGCCTGGGAATTGAGAATGGAGTCACCATGTTCTCATCCCAAACAGTGTCAGCCATGTCATTTAGAGTTATTTTTAAATGAAAGCTGAGAATAAGCACTAGGTTGAGAGTCCGAGTTCTAGTCCTTGATTTGCTCCCAGTCACTGGGTGTCTTTGCGCAAGGGCCACCTGCTGGGGGTTCAGTTTTCTCATCTAGATGGGCTGAGGTGGAACAAAATGGCTAAATTCTCTCTGTGTCAGAAGGTATAGACTCTCAGGCTTCTGGGCACACCTTTGGGGCCCTGGGCAGAGGTACATGGCTATGGACATAGGGACACCCTGTGGCAGTGACAACCTATGACAGGCGGGTTTCCCCCAGTCTCTCAGAGCCTTCCTTGTCCTCACTGCATCCCCCTGAACAGGTGGAAAACCAAGGCCTGGAGAGGGATGCAAGGCCCTGCCATGATCAGGACAGAGTCAGGACTGGGTTCAGGGTCCAGGGCCCAGGCACCTCACTCCAAACCCTACCCGTGGCCCAGGTTCAGTCCAGGCGCTGTGATGTGAAGACCAAGTTTGTCACGCACACGGCCTGTACCATGTGCCCCATCGCCAAGAAGCAGACGTGTCCCACAGGCTGGCTTCGGGAGTTCCCAGGGAAGATATCACAGGACTGCCGGTGCGGACCCCTGCCCCCATCCTTGCCCGCTTCCAGGAGCATCCTGTGGGGTGGCAGGGGACTAGGGAGAGCCTGGCAGGCCTTGGGAGTGAGGGCAGGGACTCACTTATCCATGTGTCTGTCGGCCCCTCCAGTGGGGCAGATGTAGGCAGGGGGGAAGGAGTAGGGGGCAGGGGCATGTGGTGGTTATTGAGCACTGTGCATGCAGGCCCTGTGCTCATCTCTGGGCCAGGCAGAGAGAGGGGAGGTGGAGTGAACCCAGCGTGGGGAGGCTGGGGTAGGGCTGTGGGGTGGGAGCCCCTCGCATTGCCCTGCCCACCCTTGGTTCCCAGCTACGAGGTGCAGCTGGGGGACTCTTTGGTGTCCATGAGCGGCTGCAGCCTGGAGTGCTGGAAGGACGTGGTGCAGAAGGCCTGCTGCTCTGGCTACTGGGGGTCCCAGTGCTATGGTATGGGGGAGAAGGGGGGTCCCAGCCTTGCTCCTCACACCCCAGCCTCAGTCTTCCCATCTGCAGCATCTGCCTGCATGCCCCATCAACTCGTTCATTTAGTGAACACTGAGAGCCAACACAGCTTGGCCGTCTGGTTCTGGCTGCCCCAGAGGAGGGGGCAAGTCTGGGGCTGCCAGAGCTGCCGGGGTCAGAGGTGAATTGAGAGTTCTTGGGGCAGAGCTGAGTTCTGGGACTCCACAGAGTGCCCTGGGGGTGCTGAGACTCCGTGCAACGGCCATGGGACCTGCCTGGATGGCATAGACAGGAACGGGACCTGCGTGTGCCAGGTAAGGGCCAGGCAGGACTGGGGTGGGTGGCAGAGGAGGGGCCACACTGACTTGGTGAATCCCTCCGCCAGGAAAACTTCAGTGGCTCAGCCTGCCAGGAGTGCCAGGACCCCAACCGGTTCGGGCCTGAATGCCAGTCAGGTAAGCACTGGCCAGGCAGGAGGGCACGGCCAGTGTCCACCTGGAGGCCTGTGGGGACCCAGTCCCTACAACCAGCCCCCACCAGCCTCCCTCCCAGCCCCTCAGCCTCACACTTCACCTCTAGGGGCATGAGCTTTGCTTCATCATACCTCCAGCCTTGGCACATGCTGTTCTTGGAGGCCTCCTCCAGGAAGTCCTCCCTAAACCCCCAGGCTGGGCCAGTTGCCTCCCCTCAGCTCCCACCACACCTCAGCTCTGTATTCTTGAGGTTTTACCTGCTGGAGCTGACTTTTAGAAATGCAGAGTGCAGGGACTCAATGTCCCTGGCTGAGGCTGGGGTCCCATCTGTCCCTGTGTGTCCCTCCCAGTGTGCAGCTGTGTGCATGGTGTGTGCAGCCACGGGCCGCTTGGGGATGGAAGCTGCCTGTGCTTTGCTGGATACACTGGACCCCGCTGTGACCAAGGTGAGCAGTGCTGCTGGGGCAGCAGGTTCTCAGTGACCAGAGCAGGAGAGGCCGACGGGGTGAGAGATGAGGCCTGAGCCTCAGCGGGACCTCTGCGCGCAGCCTAATGTCTTTCTAAGTAGGAGAGGCACACAGTTGGTTGGGAAGAGGGGGTGTCATCCAAGACCTCTGTGGCCAAGAGGCCCAGAGAGGGTGGGGCCCAGGCCAGAGTCACACAGCAAATTGGACAGAGCATCTTTGCCCCTGTGTTCCTCCTCAACCTGGGGCTTCAAACCATTGCAATACTTTCCCTTCTCCACTCAGAGCTTCCGGTCTGCCAGGCCCTGCACTGTCCCAAGAACTCCCAGTGCTCTGCAGAAGCCCCCACCTGCAGCTGCCTGCCTGGCCACACCCAGCAGGGCAGTGAATGCCGAGGTAAATCTGTGACCTAGAGGCCGGGGGCCCCAGCTTAGGATGAACAGGCTCTGGGAGGACATCCTTTTAAACTCGCAAGTGCAATCTGGCTGTCTACAGGGAGGGAGAACTGTCCCTGAGGGAGGAGAAGAAGGCCTGTCCCCAAGGTCTAGATCAAGCTGTTCACCTCATCTTTGGGCCATCCTGGTGGAAGCTGTGGAGGAGATGGGGCTCCTGGGTGCCCACCTCACTTGGGCTCTCTCTGCCCTGGCAGCCCCTGACCCCTGCCAGCCATCGCCCTGCTCCCCATTGGCCCAGTGCTCGGTAAGCCCCAGGGGACAGGCAGAGTGTCGCTGCCCTGAGAACTACCATGGCGACGGGACGGTGTGTCTGCCTCAGGACCCGTGCACCACCAACCACGGTGGCTGCCCCAGCAACTCCACCTTGTGTCTGTACCAGAGGCCAGGCAAGGTGAGCTAGAGCCCCGGGCTGGCCCTGCCCCATGGTCTCCCCACCCACACTGGCTGTGGGACCCCGGGCAGATCACAGGCCTCCTGGGAGCTTCAGATGCCCCATTTATAAAAGAGGAAGAGGATGACAGCCCTCTTCTCAGAGGCTGGCTGTGGGGGCCGAGCAGAGCTCTGTGGGTATGGCAGATGCCAGCGGTTCTCACGGTCGTGATGTCACTGTCCTGCCCTTGCCCGGTGGCTCAGGCCTCCTGCTCGTGTAAGCCAGGGCTGGTCAGCATCAACCACAATGCCTCTGCGGGCTGCTTCGCCTACTGCTTCCCCAACTCCTGTGACCGGTCAGCCACCTGCCAGGTGTCCCCCGATGGGAAGACCAGGTGGGCACAGGGGCCTCTCAGAGTGGGCACCAGGGGCAGAGCAGAGAGAGTGGGCTGGGCAGGGGCAAGTGTGTACACATGTGTACCCTCAGCTCAAGGGTCCTGTGGGGACAGGTGGGTGAGGGCCAGGAGGTGGAGACTGGCCACACCCCCTGCCATGACCAGTTCCACCCATGCCCCCTAGCTGTGTGTGCAAAGAGGGCGAGGTGGGGGACGGACGTGCCTGCTACGGACACCTGCTCCACGAGGTACAGAAGGCCGGCCAGACGAGCATGGCGTTCCTGCGGCTGAGAGTTGCCCTCGCTCTGCTGGGTGTGTGACTCCCACCACCTGCCTGTGACCCGCCCCTTGCACACAGCACTGCTGGCAGGAAGGGAGGGGCAGACTCTGCAAAGCTGCCTTGTTTCTCTGCCCAAGAGCTGTGGAAGCAGAGAGTGGGCTGTGGTGGGGTGCAAGATGGAGGCGGGAGCTAGTCCCCCCAGATCCTGATGCCCCCATCTACCCTAGACCTAGACCCAATGCCTCCACCCCGGCTCTCCAAAACCTAGGACTGATGCCTCAGAGTCTCCCCAGATCCATTCTGATGCACCCTCTCCTGGCCCCCCAGACCAGGGCTGCCGGGAGATCCTCACCACGTCGGGCCCATTCACCGTGCTGGTGCCATCTATCTCCTCCATCTTCTCCAGGACCATGAACGTGAGCCCCTCCCCACTGAAGAGCTCGCTGCTGGCCCTTGCCTCCTCCTTGGAACCTGCCCCAAATTCAGGGCCCTGAGAGAGTCCCCAGTTCACACTCTGGGGAGCTGAGGCCTGGGAGGCATCTTGTCCCCTCTGTTGCTGGGGCAGGAGTGGCATGAAGAGGACCACCTGCCCTGGACCCACTCGGTACCCCAATCCCCTTGTGCCCACAGGCAACCCTTGCCCAGCAGCTCTGCAAACAGCACATCATCGCAGGGCAGCACATCCTGGAGGAGTTAGGGACCCAGCATACACGCAAGTGGTGGACACTGGCTGGGCAGGAGATCACTGTCACTTTCAACCGCTTCATGGTAAGGGGGGCACCTCAGCCTGGGGATCAGAGGAGTCCCAGGTCAGGGACACAGCCCAGGCAAAGGTGTGGAAGTGGGACGGGGCCTCAGGGCAGGGGGCTGGCATATGGATTCTAAGCCAGAGGTTTCGTATCTTAGAGGAAATACACCTACAAGTACAAAGACCAGCCCCAGCAGACATTCACCATCCACAAGGCCAACTACCCAGCAGCCAATGGCATCTTCCACGTGGTCACCGCTCTGCGGTGGCAGCCCCAAACAGAGCTCCCTGAGGACCCCAAGGTAAGCCAGTGCCCTCCCCTCACCCCACCCTGTGCCACTGGGTAATCTCTGACTCACATAGAGTTCAGAGAGGAGGCGGGGCAATTCTGGGCAGGGCTGGAGCACAGCTCCTTCCCCTCTGGGGCTGAGCAGCCTCACCTTCTTCTCTGGGGCCCTCATGCACATCCCTTCCTACAGAGAACCATCAGCCAGATCCTTGCCTCCACTGAGACGTTCAGCCGGTTTGAAACCATCCTGGAGGTGAGTTTAGGGGAAAGGTTCTAGCCCATCTGATCTTTTGGGCCAGGACCCCTCATTACCCAGAATCTGCCCCACAGTGATCTGAGGTTCTGGAGTAGCATGGGCCTTTACCCATGCCCCCCATCCTAGAACCTGCCCATCACCATACTGGGGTTCTGTGGTAGCATGAACCCACTGATGATGTCTCCCACTTACTCCCAGTGGGAGTTCCCTGTAGGCCAAGGATGGCAGGGCCCAGGCAGGATTCAGAGGTGGGGGTTGGCCACAGAGCCTCCCTGAGTCTCCCTCTCACTTCCACAGAACTGCGGACTGCCCTCCATCCTGGATGGACCTGGGCCCTTCACAGTCTTTGCCCCAAGCAACGAGGCTGTGGACAGTTTGCGTGATGGCCGCCTGATCTACCTCTTCACGGCAGTAAGCTGGGCGGGGAGAAGGGGTTGGGACTATGCGGACACCGGGGCCTCCCCCATCCCCCACCCTGCTGGTCCTCCAGCAGCCAAGCCCTCTCTCCCCTGCCAGGGTCTCTCCAAACTGCAGGAGCTGGTGAGGTACCACATCTACAGCCATGGCCAGGTGAGAGCTCCTCCTCCGGGAGGACGGCCAGCTTGCGCCCACTGCTGGGCTGGCAGGGGGTTCGTCTTTGGGTTCCAATCTTCCCAGGGGCCCTTCTCCTCTCCCCTCCCGTCTGGACTATGATAGCACAGAGGAGAACCCAGGGACCAAGGCAGTAGCTGTGAGTCACCTGGGCAGGACTGGGCATGGCCCCAAGTTGTCGCCAGTGCCCAGCCTAAGGCCACCTTCTCCTCCACCCCAGCTGACTGTTGAGAAGCTCATCTCCAAGGGTCGGGTCCTCACCATGGCAAACCAGGTCCTGGCTGTGAATATCTCCGAGGAGGTGAGTTCCATGAACATCTGGAACGAATGGACCAAGGGAGGGGCTGGTGATGACTGGACAATTGTTTGGCCTCTTTCAGACCTGCCTTCATGCTCCGACCCACATGGCGGGCAGGCCCCCATGAGGGTCATATGGGGGGCAGGCACAGATCAAATCCCTCTCCTGGGGCTCAACGGGCTGGGAGAGCTCCAAAGAGGAGGAGGATGAGCACACGGGCGGGGGTGCTGCATGTGGAGGAAACTACGTGAGTCAGGGTACAGGGGCTGGAGCAGTTTCTCTAGAGCAGGAGGCATTGCCAAGGAGAGGGGAGAAGAGAGGGCCCGGTAGGCTGGGCCTTCAACGTCGCAATGAGTGGGACCGGGGCCGGGCTGTGGCCTGCTGGGCTGGGGGCATTGCACACTGGGCTCTGCCCCAGGGACGCATCCTGCTGGGACCTGAGGGGGTCCCGCTTCGGAGAGTCGATGTGCTGGCTGCCAATGGCGTGATCCACATGCTGGAGGGCGTCCTGCTGCCCCCGACCATCCTGCCCATCCTGCCCAAGCACTGCAGCGAGGAGCAGCACGAGATCGTGGCGGTGAGCACACGCTGCACGGCGAGCCTTCTGTGAGGCCCCAGCGCTGCCTGTGTAGGGGTCCTCCCCCGAGGGCAGTTCTCCCAAGTGAGTGGGTGGGCTCATGGTGGCTCTGGGGCCTGGGCACAGACCCATGGATCCACCTGGACTTCCCCACCCCAGCCCTCAGCAGTCCACCTGTCCCTTTGAGATCACTCCTGCGTCTTCTGGCCTTCTGTCCCCAGCTCCCTGGGAGGCCTGTGATTCCCTCATGCTCTCAGAATGAGCTCCCCTCCTCAAAGGGCCTTTGCTCAAACGCCACCTCCTGGCCCTCCTGTGGTTGACTCTCTCTTACCTCAGGTCTTGGCTCAATGCCACTTTCTTAGGGTTTGCTGAATAAATAAACCATGACTAACCCCTCTCTCCCCCTGCCCCTGCCCTGCCCAGGGCTCCTGTGTGGACTGCCAAGCCCTGAACACCAGCACATGTCCCCCCAACAGCGTGAAGCTGGTGAGCATCCCATGGCCCAGCCCTCAGGCTGACTCCTGACTGTCTAGCGAGATTTCTGCTCTGGGTCATGGTGGGGAGGAGGGGCTGGGAGGCTAGGCTGGATCTGGAGGCTCAGTACTCCTTGACCCACCAAGAGTGGGAGTGCTGGACCCAGGAGGCTAAGGTTCTTTGACCAGAGCTGCCTGGCAAAGAGGGCCAGCCTAGGACCCACACCTGCTGACCGCCTTGCACGGCCCACCCAGGACATCTTCCCTAAGGAGTGTGTCTACACCTATGACCCTAGTGGGCTCAACGTCCTGAAGAAGGGCTGTGCCCGCTACTGCAACCAGACCATCCTGGTGAGCCTGGGCGCGGGTGCTCACTCCCTGGTGACCTGGGGCACTTGCTTCTCCTCTGGGGCCCCCAGGCTGGGGCTGAGTGAGCTGCCCTCCTCAGAGAGTTGCGCTGCATCCTAGTGGTGGAAAAGGTGTCACAGAGGGGCCTCACCTACCCCCTTGCTCTAGAGACGGGACCAAGGAGCAGAAGCAGCCTGGGCAGTGGGGATGGCATGACTCCCTACTGGAACCTCAGACACACTCTCTCTTACAGAAACTTGGCTGCTGCAAAGGGTTTTTTGGGCCTGACTGTGCACAGTGTCCTGGGGGCTTCTCCAACCCCTGCTATGGCAAAGGCAACGTGAGTCTCCTCCTGCCCTGGGGTGAGGTGTAGAGGAGATACGGACTCCTTCACGAGTTGGCCAGTGACTGGCTGTGTGTCTGAGCCCAGCCTGCCTGTCTCTGCTCTCAAGTTCCTTATATCTAAGCAGGGGAAGCTGGACCAAATTATTTTTACTATTTTAATTGGAAATAATTAATTAGATAGATTTTTGCATCTATTTTCATTAAGGCTATTTGTCAGTAGCTTTGTGTGTTCTGTTTTTGCCACTTTGTAGTATCAGGGTTACCTTAGCACCTGGCTACGGAAGAACACAAGAGTTATATGTTTCTAGGTTGAGCACAAGTCACCCGTGAAGCCTCCAGGGCCAGGTGCCTTTTAGGGGTTAGTTCTTTGGTAGCATCAGTGATTTGGAAGGTGGCTTCCAAGGGGAGCAGGAGCTCAGAGTTCGCCCTTGGCAGGAAGGGGTGTTGGGGGAGAGGGTGTGGATAGTCCCCTCGCCATGACTGACACTGCCTCCTGCCTACCCCAGTGCAGTGATGGGGTCCGGGGCAATGGCGCCTGCCTCTGCTTCCCAGACTACAAGGGAATTGCCTGCCACATCTGCTCCAACCCAAACAAGCATGGAGACCAGTGCCAGGAAGGTGGGTGGTCCTAGCCCAGGCTGCCTGCCAGGGAGAAAAAGGGTCTGCTTGGAAAGAGGGCTGGGGACTCCCAAGAAGGGGAACAGAGCCCCAGGAGCAAGGGTGAAGGCCAGAGGGAGTAGAGGAGGATTTGGGAACAGAAATAGATGTCTCTTTCACCCATGCCAGGAAGAGAACTGTTGTTTAATCTAAAGTGTGCCGGATTTAGGTTGGACACACAGAAGAACTTCCTGATGGTGGTGTTGGGGGCAGGGCAGCTAGAACGGGGTGACCGAAAGCAAGGAACCCCCCCCTCGCATTTCCTCTGCCCATCCATTGAGTCTGGGATGGTCTCTGATTTTGTGACCCTGAAATCAAATCTATGATGTCAGTTCCTAGCACTCTCCCTACTGCATCCTGGTTCCCAGCCAGCCCTGCCCCTGCCTCAGTTTCCAGGCTCCTGTCTCCTCCTTGCAGAGTGCGGCTGTGTCCATGGTCTATGTGACAACCGTCCAGGCAGTGGGGGTGTGTGCCAGCGTGGCACGTGTGCCCCAGGCTTCAGCGGCCGCTTTTGCAACGAGTCCACAGGGAGCTGTGGGCCCATGGAACAGACCCAGCCCTGCCACCTGCACGCCCGCTGCATCAGCCAGGAGGGTATCTCCAGGTGAGGACTCGCACTGCCCCTCTGCCCAGTCCCAGACCAAGCGGTCAGTTTGCTCAGCCTCTAGCCTCTTCCAGAGGCACACTGGAGACCCATGGTTCACCTACCCCCAGGTGTCTCTGTCTTGATGGCTTTGAGGGCGATGGCTTCTCCTGCACACCCAGCAACCCCTGCTTCCACCCGGACCGTGGCGGCTGCTCGGAGAACGTCAGTCTGGCCCCTTCCCCGAAGTCTTGGCCCAGGGGTGGGAGGTGGGACTCTCTTGCCCTCTGCCTGCCCCCCTGCAGCCTTGAGTCATTTATCGGTGGTTCTCACAGGCTGAGTGTGTCCCTCGGGCCCTGGGCACCCACCACTGCACATGCCACAAAGGCTGGAGTGGAGATGGTCGTGTCTGCGTGGCCATCGACGAGTGTGAGCTGGAGGCACGAGGAGGCTGCCACACTGACGCCCTCTGCAGCTATGTGGGACCCGGGCAGGTGAGGCACAGCAGGCTTAGAGACAGCCGAGTGGAGTGGGGGAGTCTCTGTTCTGGGGGACTCTCCTCCTACCCCATCTGACTCCAGGAACTCAAGCTCAGTGTCTTAAACCTGAGGCACAAATGAGAATCCAGTTCTGAAATGTTGAGTGGTACAATCTGGGAGCAGTGGACGTGTGCTGGAAGCGATGTGAAGGCCCCGATAATTTTAAAAGAAGGCGCATTCCCGTGCCAGTCTAAGGCAGCATTTTTTTCCAAATCAGAAGGCTGTGACTCCTGTCTCTCAGAGATGAGGACTCTTGTAACTGAAGCAATGAGTTCTCTGCTCTAACTGGCCACTAGGGCCATTGCCTTCTGACAATGACTTCATTCATTTATTCATTGCTTTCCCACATGTGACCAGGCACTTGTTACATGCTAGTCCCTGTTCTTGACTTAGGAATTCGATGCTGATCAAAGCAGGAGGAGACCTCTGCCCAAGGGGAGTGATGTCCCAAAATCTTTAGACTCATGGAAATCCAGCTCTGGAACTTTGCAGTCTCAGAATCTAGTCATAGGATCCAGGACCTGGAGCCTTCCACGTGAAGCATTTCAGGCCTGGTGAGCCTGAGGGCTGGCTGGCACTTAAGAATCTCTAATATGCCAATTAGGAGGCCAGGCATGGCTGGTTCGGGACCCTATCCTCCCACCTCACGATAGCCTGGACAGCCAGCCTGTGGGGCAGTGAGAACTCAAATGGGCATGAGAGCCGGCCGGAGTCTGAACTCTTATCAGGAGCTTTAAGATTCAGAACTGAGGATGGGAAGAAGCAGGTTGAGGTGCCCCCAGCTTGCAAACAAGGGCAACTGAGATCTGGGGAGTCTCACCTGTCACTTACCTGCAGTGTGGACAAGCCCAGGATGTTGGCATTTAGGGGAAGAATCAGAGCAGCTAAGCAGGGTGGCAGGGTTGGAGTTGGGATCTGAGCCACCATCCCTGGGGCTGACTTGGAAAATACCTACCCACACACTGCTAACCACAATGGCCCTGGCAGGGCCCAGGCCCGAGAGCAGAGGGGCATTGAGTCTTCATGGACGCTTCCCTGCCAATCCTGAGAGTCAGTCTCCCCTCAGGGCCTCAGTCTCCCCATCTGGAACATGGGTCTCCAAGTGTGGGGCTGGAAGAAGCTCCTCTGGGGTCTGAGCAGACCTCCCCAGGGGATAGTGCCCATCAAGAGCTTGAGGAGTGGAGGAGGAAAGGGTCGGGTGCTCCTGATGAACTGGGCCTTCTGCTCCCAACCTTCCCAGAGCCGGTGCACCTGCAAGCTGGGATTCGCAGGGGACGGCTACGTGTGCAGCCCCATCGACCCCTGCCGGGCGGGCAATGGTGGCTGCCATGACCTGGTGAGAGGGAGAGGGCTCCAAGCCCTGGGGAGGCTCTCTGGGGTGGGCCTTGGCTGCAGCTCTCACATTCTCTCTGGGTGTCCCTGTCTCTGGTCAGGACTGGAATCTTTCTAAACCCCAAATCCTAACATGTCACCCCCTTGCCCACAGGATAGAGCTTTCTGTCCTCCTTATTAAGGTCCCAGCCCCTGCCCAGCCTCCTCTCTCCACCCTTGCCCTCGCTGTCCCCTTCCATGCTCCTGCTGTCACTCTGAGCTCCTCGATGTCCTCTGACCTCACTCTGCTCTAACACAACCACACCTCTGCCAGGGTATTCTGGAAGGACTCCCCATGCCACACTTTTGGCCTGGCTAGCTTCTGCTCTCAGCTCAGGCCTCTCCTGAGAGTCCAGAGCCTTCTGGATGTCCCACAGCCCTGGGCTTCCCGGACCCATCTGTCATGATGGGGTGGAGTACCTCATGTCAAATGCTCAGTGATCTTGGAGAGCAGAGTCAGGCACACCAAAGCAGCAACACAAATGCAGTCTGGATGGATGGAGAGACAGATGGTGGGATGGGTGGCTGGACAGGCAGACAGCAAGAGGATGGGTGACAAGGGTGAACAGAGAGATGGAGGATGGGTGCTGTCCAGTTGACCATACGGGTGCTGAATGGAAGGCCATGTCTATCTGCCCCACCCCCACCCCAGGCTACCTGCCGGCCAGTTGGGGGAGGTCAACGGGTCTGCACATGCCCCCCTGGCTATGGGGGTGACGGCCTCAGCTGCTACGGAGACATCTTCCAGGTGAGTGGTTCCCTATGCCTGGAGAGGAGTCCTCTCATGCACCTCAGGTGGGAAGGGGCAGTGCTCAGAATCCCAGAGGGAAGGGGGACTCAGGTTTGTCCCTAGGCCCAAGACCTCAGCCCCTTCCCTCCTCTTAGGAACTGGAGGCAAATGCCCACTTCTCCGTCTTCTACCAGTGGATCAAGGTAGGACAGGGCAGAATGCTGGGGTTAGGGCTCACATTCAGGAGGCCTCCCTGGAAACTGGGGTGCCACATAACACTTCCAAGAGCTGGAGGTGGGGGGCAGGCCTGGAGGCCGGGAGCAGGTGATCTCAAGATGGTGGCTACCTTATCCCTCCTCCTGTCCCCTTGCACACCACGTGCACAGAGTGCCGGCATCACTCTCCCTGCCGCCAGCCGAGTCACAGCCCTGGTGCCCTCTGAGTCTGCCGTCCGTAGGCTGAGCCCTGAGGACCAGGCCTTCTGGCTGCAGCCGAGGATGCTGCCCCAACTGGTCAGGTGGGCAGCCAGGGCCGGGCCCTGGGAGGGGGCTTCTGTGGGAGACCCGGCCCCTCCCCAGCAGTTCTCAGCCTGGCATGTGTCCACCCCTTGGGGTGGAGCCCAGTCCTAGGGGTCTCTGTAGGTTACACTAACCTGGCTCATGGTCCCTCAAACTGTGCCCCCTCAGGGCCCATTTTCTCCAGGGCGCCCTCTCTGAGGAGGAGCTGGCCCGGCTGGGCGGGCAGGATGTGGCCACCCTGAGCCCCACCATACGCTGGGAGATTCACAACATCAGTGGGGTACGTGGTGAACTCCAGGAAGAAGAGGGGACCATGCAGGGCATGGAAGAGAACTTGAGTGGCTGCAGGCTTCCCTGACCAGGGACTCCAAGGGATGAGATCAGGGTCCCCTCGCCCTGCCCAAGAGCAGGCTCAGAGGGTGTGCTCAGGACACTTTTGCTGCTGGGCAGCGACTGCCCTGCCAGGGGTTGTCTGTTCCTCTTTGTCTGCATGTGCACACCTGTCCCTCTCATGCATGGGCTCTGGTGAGGGTCTGTGTGCCCATCTGGTGGGTCCTGAGTCTGAGGGTGTCTGGGCCAGGCTGGGGGCCACTGGTGGGTGCCTGTGTGCCCAGCAGCCTCTCTGTTGGTGCTGCACCTACTCTAAAGTGTCTACCTGTGTCCCCTGTGGCTGAGTTCTGCCCGCTGCCTTACAGAGGGTCTGGGTGCAGAATGCCAGTGTGGACGTGGCTGACCTCCTTGCTACCAATGGTATCCTACATGTCCTCAGCCAGGTATGGCTGGAGGGGGTGTGCGCAGGGAATCTCGTAGGCAGGCAAGAGGCAATGACATACTGACCAGCCCCCACGCTGCATGCCAGGTCCTACTGCCTCCGAGAGGGGCTGTGCTGGTTGGGCAGAGTTTGCTGCAGCAGCTGGACTCGGTGCCCGCCTTCCGCCTCTTCCGGGAGATGCTGCAGGTGAGGGCAAGAAGAGAGAGGGGAATGGCTGTTCAGGGGCGCCCTCCCCCAGGTGCAGAGGGGGCTGGCTGGCTCCCGGGGTCAGGACTTAGGGCAATGATGCCTTCCCTGACCCTGGCCCTCTGCCCCTAGCACCACAGGCTCGTGTCCCAGATTGAGGCTGCCACTGCCTACACCATCTTTGTGCCCACAAACCACTCTCTGGAGGTCCAGGGCAACAGAAGCAGCCTGGTGAGGTCACCAGGACAGGGGCAACTGAGAGGGGAGGGTGAAAGCCTGGGAGGTTTCCCATCCCACAGCAAAGGGACATGGGGTAGAACGCACTGTCCAGGGCATTTGCTGGTCCTGGAACCCCCTGAGCTTCTCCTTCCCCCCAGGATGCAGACACACTACGACACCACGTGGTCCTGGGGGAGGCGCTCTCTGTGGAAGACCTGTGGAGAGGGGGACACCGCAACTCTCTCCTGGGTCCTGCCCACTGGCTTGTCTTCTACAACCACAGTGGCCAGGTTTGGGGGACAAGGAGATCCTACCCCAGGGAATCCTGCTCTTGAAGACCCCTTCTCTTTGAATTTACCCCACCTGGGAGCCTCCAACCTCTGCTCCAGGGACTGCCCATCCTGGGAGACCCCCTATCCGTGGAGATACCCCCAGCCCTGGCCTGTAGCCCCCAAGGTGAGGGTGGGGGTGGGGTGGGGTGGGTTCAGCCTTCTATCCTACTCCCCAGCCTGAGGTGAACCATGTGCCACTGGAAGGCCCTTTGCTGGAGGCCCCTGGCCGCTCACTGTTCGGCTTGTCAGGGGTTCTGACAGTGGGCTCAAGCCGCTGCCTGCATAGCCACGCGGAGGGCCTACGGGTGAGAGGCTGGGACAGAAGAGGGCAGCCAGGGAGTTCAGAGCTGGGAAGTGCTAGCTGGTGGGGAGAGGCACTTGGTCAGGGCTGGGAGAGCTGTCAGCCTGCCCTAGAGGAAGGAAGGTGGGTTTGGGGGCCCCACCACAGGACCCTCTGATGCTCTGCCCTCCCAACCCCCAGGAGAAATGTACAAACTGCACCCGGAAATTCCGCTGTCCTAGGGGCTTCAAGTTGGAGGTGAGCCCAGGCTTAGAACAACCCCGTCCCTGTTTCACCTGCTTGCACTGCTCCCACGGTGTCCAAGCCCCGGGGCCCGGCTCTGCTCACCCAGGCATGGGGAACTGGAACAGTGTGGGCTGCTCCACTTCCCTGGTAAAGGCCAGGAGGCCTGGGCCCAGGTCTGCCCAGAAAAGGCCTCACTCGGACTTGTGGCCAAGGCCTGTGACCCTGTGCCGGGCCTGGATCCTGCTGGCACTCTCCTTGTCACATCTGTCTGTCTTGGTCCCTCCCTGATGCTTCTGTTATCCTGCTCATCCCTCTCACCCACTGATACCTGTAGTCCAGCTGTCTACACCCCCCTCACTGCCCTGCCACTACCCCAGTCACTAGCTGAGCCGTCCTGCCTGTCCTTGTTTCCAGGACACCCCCAAGAAGAGCTGTGTCTACCGATCTGGCTACTCCTTCTCCCGGGGCTGTTCTTACACATGTGCCAAGAAGATCCAGGTTTGCCCTGAAGCACCCCCTCCTCCAGGGGAGAAGCCTGGATTAGATTTCAAGGGCAGAGGCAGGGATGGGACTAGGGTGAGGCCAGTGAAGCAAGGTCCCAGAGGAAGGGGAAGGGAGAGAGGTCCAGGTCAGAGGGCCTTGTCCCTGTGGCCACACGCCCAGGGAGTGGGGATGGGGAGAGGGAGAAAGGGGCTCAGCCTGGAGCTGACACCACCCACCAAGCCCCAGGGGCAGCAACTGGGCCCAGCTCTGCCCCTCCCTGTGGGATCTAGCACCGACCTTCCCTGCTTGAGTCTGTTTCCCCACCCCTGCCATGGGGAGGGTTGTAGAAGGTGGGCTCTGTTTCCCTGAGTCCAACTTGCTTTGTTCTGTGGCTTTGTGGCCCCAAGATGCCCTCCGCCTGCCCCAACCTTTCCTTTCCCTCTGACATCTGTCCTGGCCTGTGCTGGACCTCTCCTTGCAACACCCCCACCCCCACCCCCGCAGGTGCCTGACTGCTGCCCCGGCTTCTTCGGCACACTGTGTGAGCCGTGCCCCAGGGGTCTGGGTGGTGTGTGCTCAGGCCACGGGCAGTGCCAGGACAGGCTCCTGGGCAGTGGGGAGTGCCGCTGCCAAGAGGGCTTCCATGGAACAGCCTGTGAGATGTGTGAGCTGGGCCGCTATGGGCCCAACTGCACTGGAGGTGAGCACTAGGGAGCGGGCAGGAATGGTGGGCATCCTGGCAGAGGACACTCCAGCAGGAGTAGGATGAAAGCACTGGGTAACTCCTGTCCTCCCTTGTCCCACTCCCAGTGTGTGACTGTGCCCACGGGCTGTGCCAGGAGGGGCTGCGCGGGGATGGAAGCTGTGTCTGTAGTGTGGGCTGGCAGGGCCTTCGCTGTGACCAGAGTGAGTTGCCCCAAGCGTAAGAGGTGGGTGACTCCTGGGGAGGTGGTTCCTGGGTCCGAGTGACCAGAACCATCCTTCTGCCCTCCAGAAATCACTGACCCTCAGTGCCCGAAGAAGTGCGACCCCAATGCCAAGTAAGTGAGCTCAGCCTGGGGCAGGTGGGCAAGTGGGTGGGGGTCTGGGAGCTGGGCAGGGGCTGGGCAGGGGCTGGGCAGGCACAGGCTGAGTTGTTACCATCCCCACCAGCTGCGTACAGGACTCGGCTGCAGCCCCTGCCTGCGTCTGTGCTGCAGGGTACTCGGGCAACGGCATCTACTGTTCAGGTCCAGCCACACTGATGGCCCGGGCCCCCCCTGAAATTTTGGGGTGGCTTTCCCTGCAGAGCCCTCTCCACTCCCTTTAGGTTCAGTCTCTATCCCTGTCCCATCTGGGGTCTTATCTCTCCCTCTGACCTTTTCCTTTCTCAAATGCCCTCCTCCCCTGTCCCCACTCTGTCCCTGTGCCTGCTCCTCACAACTCTTTGGGATCATTTATCCCTAGAGGTTGACCCCTGTGCCCATGACCATGGGGGCTGCTCTCCCTACGCCAACTGCACCAAGGTGGCACCTGGGCAGCGGACATGCACCTGCCAAGATGGCTACACGGGTGATGGGGAGCTGTGCCAAGGTGAGGTTGAGATCCCCAGCCAGGGTGTATGTGGGGCTAGGGGTCTGGCTTCAGTGATCTCAGCCAGACTAGACAGGGGTGGGGGACTGGGGTGTTGAGAGAGTAGAGGATGAGTACCTGAATGGACAGATGAATGGAGGAGCTGCCTAGGGCCAGCCCTCATCCTAGTGTTTCTTCCCTCAGAAATTAACAGCTGTCTTGTCCACCATGGAGGCTGCCACCTGCACGCCGAATGTATCCCCACAGGCCCCCAGCAGGTCAGCACAACAGGATTGACATTGGGGCTGTGCCATTTTCCCATAGGGTGGGGCCCCCTCAGACCAGGCCCGGGGAGGGGTACTCCTGTTCAGGGCACTGGCCCGCTCTTGGGTCCCAGCAGCCCCACTGATCAGGATTTGGGACAGGTCTCCTGCAGCTGCCGCGAGGGTTACAGTGGGGATGGCATCCGGACCTGTGAGCTCCTGGACCCCTGCTCCCAGGTCAGGCCCCCAGCCCCATCCCATTTCAGAGGAGGAGGGGACTGAGGCAGGAACCAGCCCTCCTCACCCCCAGCAGGGTCCTAAGGGCCTCTGAAGGGTGAGCCACCCTCCCCACGATCTCAAGTCTGATAGATCAATAGGAAACAGGGCTTTGGGAGTTGGACAGGGAACTTCATGGTCTCTTCCCCAGGGCTGGTTGAGGCAGAGGAGTGCTGGGACCCACTGATGCCTCTCTCTCCTGTCCCTGCCTCAGAATAATGGAGGCTGCAGCCCCTACGCCACGTGCAAAAGCACAGGGGATGGCCAGAGGACCTGCACCTGTGATGCAGCTCACACCGTGGGTGATGGCTTCACCTGCCGTGCCCGAGTCGGTCTGGTAACGATGCCCAAGTCAGAACCCTGGTCCAACCTTGGTTATGCCCCCATGGGCCTGACCCATGATATTGGTTAAGACCACATATTTGATCCTGATCCTGGCCCTGACCATGACCCTGGGCCTGACTCAGCTGTGATCCATGAAACTAATCCTGACTCCAGCTCAGACCTCCCCGGCTTTCCTTTTCTCATCTCTGCCTTGACCAGACCTGGGGCTACAGGTGCTGGGACAGGCATCAGGCCCTCAATGGGAGCCACCCAAAATCTGAGCTGATCCTTGCCCCCCCCCCCCTCGCCCCAGGAGCTCCTTCGGGACAGCCATGCCTCATTCTTCAGCCTCCACCTCCTGGTGAGTGACCAGCTGGCCTCCACTTCCTGGGGCCCGCTCGTCTCTGGGCTTCGGTATTCTCATTTGGTCAGGGGGTTGGTTAGTCTGGTCTCTCTGAGTCCAAGTCGTTCCCGGAAGGTCTGTGGAAGTCCCGAGTTGGTCCCAGGTTGCCCTTCTTCCACTCAAGCTGTTCCTCCGTCCCCCCAGGAATACAAAGAGCTCAAGGGCGACGGGCCTTTCACAATCTTCGTGCCGCATGCAGATCTAATGACCAACCTGTCGCAGGTAACGCAGCCCCCCCGGGAGCAAGGCTGGGGAGGAACGGTCACTCTGGGGGTTGGGCACTGCGTGGACAGAGGTGGCAGTCAGGGCCCCCCTCTACCCTCACGACTCCCACTCCAGGATGAGCTGGCTCGGATTCGCGCCCATCGCCAGCTAGTGTTCCGCTACCACGTGGTCGGCTGCCGGCAGCTGCAGAGCCAGGAACTACTAGAGGAGGGCTATATCACCACGCTCTCAGGGCACCCGCTGCGCTTCAGCGAGAGGGAGGTGAGCTCAGGCCCCGCCCCCGGCTCGGCCCCGCCCCCGACAGGGCTCTCCGTGGACCCAGGACTCAGCAGCTTTCAAACCCCGCCCCTGAACGCCTGTGCTTGTCCCCACGCGTTTAAGACCTCTCACCTCTCCTGGGCCAGGGCAGGCCCTCATTGATGAGAGGGAAAGGAGTCCGACCCGGACTGCCCTTTACCATGGGCAAGTCCCCGGGCTCAGAGCTTCTGAGCCGGGTCCTCTGCCGATGCCCGCTCCCACCGGCGGTGTTCCACCCCACTGGCTGTTTCCCTGGTAGGGAGGTGAGACCCCGCCCACCTTCCGCCCCAAGACTTGCCCAACCCAGGCTCCGCCCTCGCCTTTGGCCCCACCCGCAGCTCCCGAGCACTCCACCAATCAGCTCCATCCAGCCCTGGTCCCCGCCCCCATGCGCCCGTGCCCCGCCCCCAGGGCAGCATATACCTCAATGATTACGCGCGCGTGGTGAGCAGGGACCAGCAGGCGGTAAACGGCGTCCTGCACTTCATCGACCGTATCCTGCTGCCGCCCGAAGCATTACACTGGGAGCCTGACGCTGCCCCGATCCCGCGGGTATGACCTGGGCACAGGCCTGGGGGCTGGAAGGCAGGCGGCTGGGGGCCTGGGATCCTCCCTCCCCACCTGACCTCACTGCTCACAAGCGCATTTCCCCAGAGAAACGTCACCGCTGCCGCCGAGAGCTTTGGTTACAAGATCTTCAGCAGCCTTGTGACGGTACTGCTCCCGTGTGTGGGCCCGTCAGTGTGTGCATGTGTTTGTGTATGCTATTGACTGTCATTGTGTGTGCAACTATGTGTATGCTCACCTGTCTGTGCACACCCACTTGTGTACAGACCTATCCCTTGTGGGAGTAAGCTCGTCTGTGTGCATAGGCCATATCTGCCTCGCAGTGTGAGCATAATGGTGTGCTGAAGTGTGCCCATATACCTGACAGCAGTCAAGGTGTGTGCAAGTTTATACCTGCATTTATGTCCACGTCTATCTGTCTGGGATGGCTACAGGGGAGTGTGGCTGGTGGGAAGCCCGCCTGGGTCTCTGGAGCCCCTTCCTGGTCTCTGCAGTCCAGCCCCCTACCTCTGCCCAGCAGTCTCTGACTGGACTGTGACTGCCACACCTCTGCTCCATCTTGCCAGGTGTCTGGCCTCCTGCCCCTGCTTCAAGATGCATCTCATAGGCCCCTCACAATGCTGTGGCCCACAGACTCCGCCCTTCGAGCTCTGCCACCTGATCGCCAGGCCTGGCTGTACCATGAGGACCACCGTGACAAGCTGGCAGCCATTCTTCGGGGCCATGTGATCCGAAATGTCGAGGTGGGTGCACCCCAAAGACCTTGGTCCCCACTGCCTGCTGCCCAGCCTTCCTGCCCAGCTCCCACCGTGCCTCCATTTGCTCAGGCCCTGGCATCTGACCTGCCCAACCTGGGCCCACTCCGCACCATGCATGGGACCCCCATCTCCTTCTCCTGCAGCCATGCCCGGCCGGTGAGTCTGGGAGGCTTGAATGAAGGGAGCAGGAGGCAGGGTCCCTGGCAGAGGGGCGCTGCAGTGCACCTGTGACCCCCATGTCCCCCACATCCTCTGCCTGCAGGGTGAGCTCGTGGTGGGTGAGGATGATGCCCACATTGTGCAGCGGCACCTCCCCTTTGAGGGTGGCCTGGCCTATGGCATTGACCAGCTGCTGGAGCCACCTGGCCTTGGTGCTCGCTGTGACCGCTTTGAGACTCGGCCACTGTATCTGGTGAGGGAGGCCGTAGGCCAGAGGTGGATGGGTAGGGGCCAAGCCCACCTGTCCTGTCCATCCTCCTGACCTTGCTGTGTTGGCCTCCATTCCTTCCAGAAGATTTGCAGCATCTGTGGGCTGGAACCGCCCTGTCCTGAGGGCTCACGGGAGCAGGTAAGGGGCTGGGAGCTGGGTGGGGGTTTGGGCAGGGCCCAGGGACCACCAAGTCAAGCTGTCTGCAGCCTGACCCGTCTTGGCCCAGGGCAGCCCTGAGGCCTGCTGGCGCTACTACTCAAAATTCTGGACGTCCCCTCCGCTGCACTCCTTGGCACTGCATAGCATTTGGGCACGGCCCAGCCTCTGGGGCCAGCCCCAAGGCCTGGGCAGGGGCTGCCATCGCAACTGTGTCACCACCACCTGGAAGCCCAGCTGCTGCCCTGGTCACTATGGCAGTGAGTGCCGAGGTGAGCGTCCCGAGGTTGCAGATGCTGCTGACTGGCTTCTCTGGCCCCCAAGATAGCCAAGGGCACAGTTCTGGCCATTGTTCCTGAGAAAGGGTGTTGGGGTGGTCAGAGGCTGGGGCAGGTCTGCGGGTGAGTGGATTTTACCAGGAGAGAATGCTCTATGAGGTGAGGTAGGTATGTAGATGGTGCTGGGGTTCCTGGGTGTTCTCCAGGGCATGGTGCCCTGGAGCGTTCTCAGCAGCGCAGGGACTTGGGTAGATTGCTGCTTCTGGCAGACCTTGGCTTCCACTGGGTGGAGGGATGGACGGTGTGGCTGGGCTGGGGATGCATATGTGTCTGCGGTCCTGATGAGATCCCCTGACCCCACCTCACCTCTCCCATTCCATCCTCTCTAGCTTGCCCTGGTGGTGCCAGCAGCCCCTGCAGTGACCATGGTGTGTGCATGGATGGCATGAGCGGCAGTGGGCAGTGTAGGTGCCGTTCAGGGTTTGCAGGGACAGCATGTGAACTCTGCGCCCCTGGTGCCTTTGGGCCCCACTGCCAAGGTGGGCTGTCCTGCCCCACCCTGCCCTGCTCCCTGATTCCCTTGGGCCACGTGCCAACTCCATCCTCCTGCCTGTCCCTTTCCTCAGCCTGCCGCTGCACTTCCCATGGCCACTGTGATGAGGGCCTTGGGGGCTCCGGCTCCTGCTTCTGTGATGAGGGCTGGACTGGGCCACGCTGTGAAGTGCAGCTGGGTGAGCGCCCCTTGTGCTTCTGCCCACTCTGCACACTTGTGTACACCTGCACACACCAAGTGGAGGCAGTGAGGGTGGGTGGGAGGGAGCCTGGGGGCATCCAGGAGGGCAGCTACTAACCCAGATATGTGCCGTGGGCCCTGGGGGACAGAGCTGCAGCCTGTGTGTGCCCCACCCTGCGCACTCCAGGCCGTATGCCGTGCGGGCAACAGCTGCGAGTGCAGCCTGGGCTACGAAGGGGACGGTCGCACGTGTACAGGTGAGCAGGTGGTTGGGGACGTGAGGTGGGAGGCCCCATGCCCCTCTTGTCACCTGGTCCAACCACTTTCTTCCTGCCCCCAGTGGCAGACCTGTGCCAGGATGGGCGTGGCGGCTGCAGCGAGCATGCCAACTGCAGCCAGGTAGGCACAGTGGTTGCCTGCACCTGCCTGCCTGACTACGAGGGTGACGGCTGGAGCTGCTGGGCCCGTGATCCCTGTGCAGATGGCCACCGTGGGGGCTGCAGTGAACATGCCGACTGCCTGAACACTGGCCCAGTGAGCAGGCGGGGAGCCAAGCAGCAAGGTGGGGAGGCCACCCCAGAGCAGCTCCCTCAGTCCCTGAAGGGCACCCACCTGCTCTCTTGCCCCAGAACACACGGCGCTGCATGTGCCATGCCGGCTATGTGGGTGATGGTCTGCAGTGTCTGGAGGAGCCTGAGCCGCCAGTGGACCGCTGCCTGGGCCAGCCACCACCCTGTCACGTGGACGCTGTGTGCACTGACCTGCACTTCCAGGGTGTGCTTCTCTGCCTGCTCTTAGTGCCCCTGCTTTACCTCAGTGACAGCTGGCTGACGTGCGTCCCTCCCTTCTGCAGAGAAACGTGCTGGTGTCTTCCACCTCCAGGCCACCAGCGGCCCTTATGGTCTGAACTTCTCAGAGGCTGAGACGGCATGTGGGGCCCAGGGAGCTGTCCTTGCTTCTCTCCCTCAGCTCTCTGCTGCCCAGCAGGTGTGTAGGGCCCAGGATTCTGGAGCCAAGCCTGTGGGGGGTCCCTTGAGTTGGGCCTTGCATCTTAGCATCCCCTCCTACCCCTACAGCTGGGCTTCCACCTGTGCCTTGTGGGCTGGCTGGCCAACGGGTCGGCTGCCCACCCCGTCGTTTTCCCTGCGGCAGACTGTGGTGATGGTCAGGTGGGAGTGATCAGCCTGGGCGTCCGGGAGAACCTGTCGGAGCGCTGGGATGCCTACTGCTATAGAGTGCAAGGTGCAACCACCCCACCACACCCCACTCCCTGGCTCTGCCTCTTCCCACCAGTCCACCAACCCAGTGACCTGCCTTTCCCACAGACGTGGCCTGCCAATGCCGCAATGGCTTCGTGGGTGATGGGACCAGTGTGTGCAATGGGAAGCTGCTTGACGTACTGGCCACCACTGCCAACTTCTCCACCTTCTACGGGGTGTGTAGGGGTGCAACCTCAGGGCTAGGGGTGTAGGGTAGCTGGGATCCCTAGGAAGGGAGCCTGCCCACCACCCTGTCTCCCCACCTCCCAGATGCTGCTGGGCTATGCCAATGCCACCCCGCGGGGTCTCGACTTCCTGGACTTCTTGGATGATGAACTCACCTACAAGACACTCTTTGTCCCTGTCAACGAAGGCTTTGTGGACAACATGGTAACCAGCAGGGTGGTGTGGGCAGAGCAGGGCCAACTCTGCTTCCTCTGGCTGGCCCAGGCTAACAGGTTTTGCTTTGCCTACAGACACTGAGTGGCCCAGACCTGGAGCTGCACGCCTCCAACACCACCTTCCTGAGCACCAATGCCAGCCAGGGTACCTTGCTCCCCGCCCACTCAGGCCTCAGCCTTGTCATCAGTGATGTGGGCCCTGGCAACAGTTCTTGGGCCCCTGTGGTGAGTCGCTGCTGCCCCTCCCCTGCTGGCCCCAGCCCTCACTCACCTACTGAGCCTGACTCTGGTCTTCTTTACAGGCCCCAGGGACAGTTGTGGTTAGCCGTGTCATCGTGTGGGACATCATGGCCTTTAATGGCATCATCCACGCTCTTGCTAGTCCCCTCCTGGCACCCCCACAGGCGGTAAGTTGGTGGCAGGGGTGCAGTGGTCAGGCAGAGCTGCAAGGGGCAAACGGACAGCTCTGGCCAGGTCCTTGATGCTCTCCTTGTTTGTAGCGGGCATTGGTGGCACCTGAGGCCCCACCTGTGGCTGTAGGCGCAGGGGCTGTGGTGGCTGCTGGAGCACTGCTGGGCCTGGTGGCGGGAGCCCTTTACCTCCGTGCCCGAGGCAAGGCCACAGGCTTTGGCTTCTCTGCCTTCCAGGTAGGGTTGGGTTGGGGGTTGGTGGGGGTCTAGATCCGTCGATCTTGCTGGAGGTCCCTTACCACTTCTCTCTTCTCAGGCAGATGATGATGCTGATGATGACTTCTCCCCATGGCAGGAAGGGACCAGCCCAACCCTGGTCTCTGTCCCCAACCCGGTCTTTGGCGGCCACGATGCCTTCTGTGAGCCCTTTGATGTGAGTGTGGGGGGCTGGAGGGATGGGGAAGTGGGCCCAGGGCCTGGTCTTGGCCCAGCCACAAACAGTCCTCTCCCCAGGACTCGCTCCTGGAGGAGGACTTCCCAGACACCCAGAGGATCCTTGCGGTCAAGTGACATGGCCGGGGCTGAAGCAGAGGCACGAGCAGGAGGGAGACCACTTTTATTGCTTGTCTGGACAGATGCCCCGAGTGGGCGGGGCAAGAGGGGCTGGGGCCTATTCGGACAATAAAGGTGCCCTTAGCGGATGTGGGCCATGTCGCCAAGGAAGGGTGTCTTCATGCAGCCCGTGCAGAGCTGGTCCATCCAGAGAGGCGCCTCGTGCTGCAGGGGTGTGCGCCGCGGGTAGAAGGTGAAATCTACGCGGTAGTTGAGCAGGCAGCTGAGGGAGGCCATGTAGAGGTCCGAGAAGCGTACAAGGCGCCGTGAGAAGTAGGTGGGGTTGTGGAAGGTGCGGAAAATGCTCCCAAACTGAGCATTGAACAGGGCTTTGGTAACACACCTGGGGAGGGAGACAAGAAGCACTCAAGGGGGGACACAGGAAGGGGCTGGGCCAGGACTCCTGCCCTGGCCCCCACCCTGCTCACCTCAGCTCCTGTCGCTCCTTCATCCAGGCAGCCAGCACCTGCCGCGACTCAGCGTCCTGGTAGGTCTGGTGGAGACAAGGTGTGCGCTGGGTGTGTGTGCCCAGGTGACAGCCCCGGCCCCTCCCCTGGGAGGTCCTGCCACCCCCACACCTGCATGCGCTCCAGCAGCCCCGTGAGAGCCTGCTGCCACGTCAGCGAGTGCATGTACTGCTCCGTGTTGATGATGCGTATCTCACGCTCCAGCTCAGGGATGATGGCGCCTGTGCGCCAGCCATGCCGCAGCATGAGATCCTGGTGGGCAGCGTGGAGGACAGGGCTCAGCACCAGCTAGGAGAGCTCCCTCCCCACTGTGGCCCAGGCCTTCCCCCCCTCACCGCCAGGTCACTGTAGAGGTGGTCTCCGAAGTAAAGCACGCGGGGTCCACGCCATTCTGTCAGGCGCAGGAAGTCAAACAGGTTTCCCTGGGGAGAGGTAGGAGGACACCACTGAGCCCAGTGTGCCGAGGGGTTCCCATGGGTCTGCCAGAACTACTCCTTGTTCTCCACCAGTCCCCCTCTAGCTGGATGCTGGGCTGCCCTTTCCCATGGCCTTGCTGTCCCCTCTGAGCTCTGGCCCTCATCACCTCCCCCTCACACTCAGGAAGGGGGTCTGCCTGCCCTAGGAAGGTCTCCTGTAGGCCTGGCATGGTGCCCTGTGCCTCCAGGGCCTCCCCTCCCTGTGGCCCTGAGTCTGCTCTTTGTAGGAAACAAATTGCACCAGCAACCACAGCCCTGATGTCCTTCCCGGTCTCCCAGCCTGAGTCCAGAGGGATCCAGCAGACCACTGGCAGACCTCACTATGAGGCCATCTGCCCCTCCTACTCCAAAGCTGGAGAAAAGATGAAAACATTCAGGCAGGCTCAAATACAACAGAGGAAGCTCAGGGGAGCAGAAACTGCGGGCAGGAAGTGCAGCAGCCACCAGGGCAGAAGCCCACACCCCAGAAATGAGAATTTACACCCGGTAAAAAGGAGTTACTAGAGCAGTCTGTGTGTGTAAGAGGCCCAGGAAGATGAAAGCCCTGGGGGAAACAGGTGGTTGTGAAAGACTTAATTGTTGAAATAAGCTCAAGTGGAGAGGCTGAGGAGCAGGGGACCCTGCTGAAGAGGGAGGTATGAGTGGGTGGAGGCTGAGGATGTGCCCTGAACCAAGAAGAATAATCTTGAGGTGCAGGTGCCGAGTTAGGCAGGATGGGGCCTCAGGTTCCAGCAACAGGAGGCAGAGAGGGAGGGAGAAAGAGCAAAGAAAGACAAGAACCAAGTAGGATCCAATACACACACAGAAACTGAAATTTTAGAACATCAGTCATAAAGAAAAGTCTAAAAGCTGCCAAGGAAGAAAATGTCATATGTTTCCCCCGACCCAGGCTCAGCCAAGATGCCAAGACAAAGGCGACTATCGCCCTCAGAGCCAAGGGGAAGAGCCTGTGCCCAAGGGGGCCGTGGAGAGCTGGGTACCTGGGAGGACCACCTGCAGGCCAGGCCTCAGCATTGGGTACACGAGGCTGCTCCCTGTGGCTGCATCCCTGGTCCAAGTGCTGGCTTCCTCCCTCCCCCAGCCTCTGGAAGCCCCACCCTCAAAAGCTCAGCCCAGCCAGGATTTCTGCATTCCATCCAGGGCCAAATACCTTAATCACCTCCTGCTCATAGCCACCCAACCTCCCCCTGTCCAGTACCAGGCCCCTTCTCGTCTTCCTAGCCAGGCAGGAAAGGGTGTCTCCCCAGAGGCCTGGGAGCCACCCCACCAGCCCAGCTCTGGGGCCCCAGGCAGGCTTGTCAAGCTGCAGCAGAGTGCTCAGCCCAAGTAATAATAGTGCCATTTACTGGGCACTTAGCGAATGCCCGGCCAATCTAAGGGCTTTACATCACAACTCAAAGTATTATACCTCTTGTACAGATGAGGAAAGCAAGGCACAGAGAGGCCAACTGACTTGGCCAGGTTCCCTCTGCAATCAAGTAGTGGAGTTGGAATTTAAATGCAATGCCTAGGCATGCGCCCTGAGAGCCATTTCTTGGTGGCCCCTGGATGCAGGGCCATGGTGTGAGGGGACAGACCCACAGCAGATGTGTGGTGGCTGGTCAGGCCCCAGAAGGCCATGCCACTGCCCCCTCTATAGCCTGGGGCTTTGGTTAGGCCCTGTGGCCCCCATCAGGTGCTACTCCCACCTAGATGGCAGATGGTCCTCACCTGCCGATAGATCTTGCCCTTTTCCAGGCTGGTGATACGGTCCCACTGGAGAGAGCCTTTCTCATCAAGTTTTCTGAAAGGCCTAGGGTGGGGGTAAAGGGCATGATTTCCAGTCTGGCAGGACTAGGCACCTCCCCACTCCACAAAGGCCCACCTGCTCACGTGGGCCACAAGCCAGCAAGGGGATGTTCCCACCCCAAGCACACAAGGCAGTGAGCAAAGGCTCACTGGCCCCATTACCCCAGCCAGGCCCATACTTGCGCCGGTCAGTGAAGAAGCTGGGCTTGTCTGCCTGGACGATGACCACGTCAAAGAGTTGGCGCCAGTCGGGACCCACCATGTGCCGCATCCCCTTGTCCCTGGGCAGAGGTGGGGCAGAGGTGGGACAGGCGGCCAGGTGGTCTGAGGTAGGCTCCAGGCCTGCCCATTCCCTGCCCTGCTCCCTCCCCCCACAGTGGGGCGGGGCTCACACAAAGCTGAAAGGACTGTTGGTGATGAGGAACAGCTGTTTCCCATGGGCCACCAGGCGGCTCAGGACGGCGAAGGTCTCATCCCCTCTCAGGATGTACTTCTCTAACAGGGGGAGACGGGTCTGTGAGGGCCAGCGCTGCCCCCTGCCCAGGCAGGCTGCAGCAGCTCCTGTCCACCCTTACCCATGTCCTGCTCGATCCACTGGTACATGAGGCCCTTCACGTGCACATCTCGAATGGCGTCCTGGGGGCAGTGGAGGGACGGTGAGGGTGTGGTGGAGCCCAGGTGGGCCTGCCCTGCTGTAGCTGGACTTCACTTTCCCTGCCACCCCAGGAGGCAGGCCCAGCGTCCTCACCGTCACATCCTTGTAGAGGTGCGCTTGGTCAAACTCCAGGCTGTGGCCCAGAAAGTGGTCCACCACGCAGGACAGCAGTGCCATCTCCGGCAGTGAGAAGATGTCCATGAACTGCTTGATGGAAGGACCCTGGGGGGGGGGGCTACCACCTCAGCAACCCCTCCAGCCCCACCACCCCCAGCCCTGGAGACCAGGGTCTCCGAATCTGCCTGGGGCCACTGGTGGAGGGGCGCAGCCTGTGGGTCAGGGCTGGCTCATTGGGGTGTGGACACCACCTCCCAGGGAGCCAGCACCCACAATGAGATCACTGAGTTGGCTGCCCTGGCAGCGGCAGATGGAGTAAGTACCTTGCCATAGAAGCCGCTCATCTGGTATAGTGGGATGTGCTGGGTGCCCCCATATAGGTCAATCACCTCCTCATCCGGCACAGGCTGGAGGCCCCTGGGTGGCACACAGACTTCATCAGTCCAGAGTGGTCCTGAGCCCAGGCCGTAGCACAGGGCGGGGAATAGTAGGGGGAGGCAGGACAGTGTGGATCTGGAACAGCAGGCAGGGGTGGGGGCAGGGCAGAGTCAGCACTGACCTGTAGGCCGTACCCAGTTGCACGTAATGAAAAGCGTCAATCTTCATCAGAAGGCTCTGGGGGTACCAGGGGAGCAGGATGGGTGGTGAGGAAGGAGTCTGCCATTGGCCCTGAGCCAGCCTCTTCCAGCCCCAGTGCTGAAGCCCCATTTGGATGGGACCAAGGGGATCATGTGCACACCAATAAGAAGCTACAGCTTTGAGGCCAAGTGGTTAGACAGATGAGGAGATCCTCCTATAGGGATGAGGGGCTAAGAAAGTAGCCCTGATATACAACCAGTCAGGAGGGGCCAGGGGGAGTCAGTGGTCTAGTCACTCACCTTCTGAATGTCGTAGTGGAGGCCACGGATGGCAAAGCTGGGGTTGTAGTCATACTTCCGAATCCCCTCTGGGTACTGTCGGGGGAAAGCAGGCCAGGCCTGAGCCAGTGGCACTGCTAGACCTGCTGGCTAGGCAGCCGCCTCAGGGGAGCAATTCAGCCATCTGCCCAGGGGAGCCCCGTGACTCAGCCTAGGGTTAGGCCAAGCTGGGCCCTGCTGGCCTCCAGGGCCTGGGCCTCCTGCCTGGGTAGCCTCACCTTGTAGTGCTCAATCAGGATGTCACGGGCGGCAATGAAGATCTCCGGGTGCAGCGCGTCTGCGTACTGGGCCAGCGTGTAGTCATAGTCGAAGCCGTAGACCTCAACATCACGCAGGCTGATCTCGTTGTTGGCGTAGATGGCTGCTGGATTCAGGAGACTGCAGACCTCAGGGGGCAGGAGGTCTAGGGGAAGGAGATGCAAGTATGATGAGGCTGATGGTCTCTTCATGGCAACAGCAAATGGTTACTGAGCACTTTCCAGGTGCCTAGCCCTGGGAGCCTCATGAAAAACCCCAGGATGGGTACTCTTAGCTCAATGCTGCAGATGGTCAAACTGAGGCTCAGACAGAAGTCCCTTGCCCAGGGTCACATGGTTGGGATAAGGCAGAGCTGGCAATGGGCCAAGCCCATGGCTGAAGCTTCTACCTGTGGGTCCTGGGTTACACCCTCACCAGCAGCCCACCAGGTGCACCGAGCCCAGGCCTCCTCCAGGCTCTCATAAGCCCCATCGGACACAAGGCTATGCTCCGACCCTTTCTACCTTGCCTGAAGCCGGGAGTTGGGACTTAGCAACATTATCAAGGTAGGGGAGTAGTGGGTAGCCCCTCTGCTGCTCAGGTCCCCAGCTCTGAGCACCTGCCACAGCCTGCAGAGTGAAGCCCCTCTAATTGGATTTCAGCTGCCTGCCAGCCCGCGTAATGACATTTGCTGCCTCTAGCCAGAGAACATTGCTAATTACGACAGGCGGAATGCATGATGTCCCGTTCTGGGCTGTTACCTAGACTATTCCCCAGAAGGAGTTACCCCAAGCCCCTGGCTGCTCCCGAGGGGCTGAGTGGGACACTGCAGAGTGGGCTCTGGGGTCTCAGGCTCACCTGCCTTGGTTTCCCCATCTGTAGAATGGGGAAGGTGGATGGGAAAAGGACATGGGCTTTGAGGTCAGAAACCAGACCAAGCCCTCCCTCTCATGGCTGTGACCTCAGGAAAGTCACCTCACCTTTTGGGCCTCAGTTTCCTTGTCTCTAAAGGGGGAATAAAAATTGTACCAACCTAGAGAATTACTAAGAGGGTCACATAGAATGTGCTCTGTGCAGCATTCCCGCTCTGCACTCACGACAAAGGGGCCATGCGCCTCTGGAGCCCATCACCTTCCTGTCCCAGATTTCCCTGCATCACTCAAGGAGCAGGGGTTGCGGGGAGAGAGAGGGGAGCAGGCAGGACTAAGTGCACAGGGTACTGACCTGCAGTGGCTCCAGGTGGCCCTATTCCTGAGATCTCTAGTCTGTGGCTGAGGCCCAAACAGTCTAAGCCTCCACTGAACTCCTGTCTCAGCCACAACCAGTCATGATCTCGAAGCCCTTGGCCATGCAGCATGCCTGGTGGCTGCCTGTGCTCAGAGGCAGATGCTTGCTGATGAGCTTCCATGTTCTGAGCATTCATCTTGGAGGCCCCTTTGGAACACAGGCTCCTCCCCTACTCCCTTTCCTTTGGAGCCAAGTGCAGGGTGTGGGGTGGGGGAACAGGTGTGGCTGGTTCCTTTGTCAGCCCCAGGCCAACCTAGACCTGGCACAGAGCAGCTGCTTCCCAGACTCATAGGTGTAGACAGAATATTCCTCACTGGGACGCATGTGAGACACAGCTGACTTCAGCCCTCCAGGGAGCTGCTTCTGAGATGTCCCTTATCTGGTGTCACTAGGACCCTGGGCCTTGCCCTCCCCATGGTCCTGAGTTCCTGGGCACCAACTATGATTCTTGGTACAATGTCCAGTAGCCCCCCAGGAGACGAAGGGTCTGCTTGGCAGCGCAGCCCCTTGCTGGCAGAGTTCTGGCCAAGTCCAGGCTTTTGCCTCTGCCCTTTAGGATGTTCCCAGGCCAGGGATGGACAATTTTCCCAGGAACAAAGCAGGATGGGGAAGCAGCCCACAGGGCTTGGCCTCCTGACCTGATTTCTGGACTGAGAAAACCATAGCTCTGAGGGCCACAAGGTCCCACTCCCTTCCACAGGGCTGCAGTGGTGCAGAGAGCCAGGTGAGAACGATGTGCCCCCAGCTGCACTGGCCTCTCAAGTTAACTGGCCTCACTGTCCAGCCCCCACCCTTCTTTCTCCTCCTCGGTCCCCAGCTCCCGTGCCTGCCTGAGGCTCCAAGTTCCAGGGCCAACGCCTCCCTGTGGCAGCCAAGAGATGCACTGTGAGTGCCATCCTCCCAGCTGTGGCTGGGTGCACTTGCTGGGTGCCTTAGAGGCTTGTGTTGTTCAATCCTCACTCCAATCCTGTGAGGTGGTCACACTTATTCCTCCATCATCTGAGGAAGAAACTGGGGCTCAGGGAGGCGAAATCACTTGCTCCAAACCATCCAGCAGTAGGCAATGCGGTTGAGATTTGAATTCAGGTCACCCTATCTGCCTTAATCACTCAGCCCCTTGGTCTAGCCTTCTAATGCTGAAGCTGGGGGGCAGGAGGAGGAGGGGCTGGCTGGCCTGCGGCAAAGTTTTGCCCACAGGCATTAGCTCAATGCATAACTCAGTGTCCAGAATCTCTCCCCAGAAAACCTAGCCAGAAGGGGAGACTTATGACCCAGGGATGTATGGCTGGGTTATCCTGGTGCTCACCATGGCATCTTGGAAATGACCTTGCCCCTTTCACATCAAGAGGAGCTTGCGGGGATGGTCTCTGTCAAGATCTGAAGATCCAGGTGAGCCTTGAGTGACAAAGCCCAACAGACCTCCCTACTTCCCTCTCCCCACACAGGCAGGCTTCTCAGGCTGCTCTACAGAGGGTCTTCTCCAGGCCCAGAGCAAAGACATCTCCTTAAATAGCATCCCAGGCTTGCCCCCTCCACTGAGGGTGGGGAGTGGGGTCCTGACAGAGGCCGAAGGGCTTCAAAACCACCATTCCTCAGGATTCTTAACTATTCTGCCTGTAGCTTCTCTAGAGATGGGTCCCATCCACCCACCACTCTCAGGTCTCCACAAAGCTGGAGTGGAAGCCCCCGTTGAGTCAGTTGGAATCTCTCAGCCAGGGCCACTTTGTCTTATGAGATAATGAAAGCTGGAGTCACTCGAGGGGGCTCCTCCGGAAGCTCCCCTGTCCCTTCTTGGCATGGTTCTTTCCGAGTCATCACCACCACCCCGTGACAGAGGCCCCAGGATAGTGTTTTATGTCATAAGACACTGAGGGTCCCAGAGGGTGAGGCTTGCTGGTCACCACCCAGCTGGTCAGTGACAGGGCCGAGACCTAAACGGCATCTGCTGCAGAGGCAGGGCCCCATGAGACCCGTGGACAAACATCAAGTACGCTCAGTTCTCCGGCCTCACCAAAGCACCCGGGCTTGCCCTCTCTGAGAGGAGGCCTCAGGCCTTATCAGCCCATTTTACAGAAGGAGAGGAAGGATAGAGGAGGTTAAGTGCCCTGGCCAAGGATGCAGCAACCCTTCTGGATTCCAGGGGACTGGGGCGACTTGGTCTTGTTTCTCCAACCAACACATTCGTCTCCTGGGATAAGAGCGCTCCGGACCTCTAGGGCGCAATCTAGAGGTGTTGGGAAAGTCCAGTCGGCGTCCACTTAGGTCGGGCAGTCCCTAGGAGCCCGTTCCGGCCAGTGCAGCCAGCTGGCTTTGCCCCCGGTACTCCCGCCCCAACTGAGGGCCCCTAAGAGAACAAGGGGTTGAGGGCGTTTCCGCCGCGGCGGAAAAACGAGCAAAGACGGGGGGGTGGGGAGCCCACATTCCGGCTGCCGCTTCAGGAACCCCGAGCTCCGGCAGACGGAGCTTGGGAACAAACCTCCTGCCCGCCCACCAGAGGCCCCCGGGACGACCCGCTGGAGGCTTTCTCGAAAAGCCGCCCGGCCTTCGGGCTCCGGAGGCTCGGCGAACCGCACTGGGGCGCTTCCCCCGAAGAGCGGCGCCCGGGACGGCTCGGGGGCGGTACCCTCGCGCTCCGTCCGTCTGTCCGTCGGCCGGCGCGCGTCTGCAGCCGCGCGGGATACATCCCCCGGCGCCCGTCCCACTCTGGCTCACCCACCGTGCACCAGCCTCCGCATGTCCTGGTAACGAGCCCACAGCTGCGCGCTGAGCTCGGCGCCGCCGGTGGGCGCTGGGGCGGGCGCCGAGCGCGGAGCGCCCGGGCAGTGGACGCCGGGACCCGGCGGGCCGCAGCCGGGGCAGGAGGGCGAGGACGAGGCGGCTCGCGGTCCGCCGTGGCCTCCGCACGGCAGCCAGCGCCGAGCGGCCGCCCTCAGCCCCGCACCCGCCATGCCCGCTGCGCGCCGCCCGCGCAGCCCTCTGCCCGTCGGCGACTCCGCCGCCCTCCTACTGCGCGCCCGCCACGGTGGCCGCGTGCTCCTCATCGTGGTCGGCCAATGGGCGCGGCGCGCGGAGCCCGGCCGGCCAATGGGCGCGCCCTTCGGCCCTGTGGGCGGGAGGTCCCCGGACGGGGCGGGGCGGGCTCCCCGGCCCCCTCCCCCCAGACTCCGGCTCCGCTGACAAGGACTCTGCGCCCCACTTCGGTCGCCCTGGCGGCGATGGCGGCTCCGCCTGTCCCCTACCTGGGAGGTCGGAGGGCCTAAGAACGGACGTCCCCGCGAGGCTCCGGAGGGCCGGGGCGCGGAGAGGAGGGGGCAGGAGCGCGGCGGGTCCACCCCGGCCCCCCGGTCCTCTGTCTCCCGTTGCGTTCCCGGGCCCTCTCGCCCCTTCCCCCATCTCTTGTCCTCCGGACCGCAGATCCTCGGCCCCTCCCCCTGTCCCGCTGCGGGGGTCCTGTTCCCTGCGCTGCCCGCAGACCAGAGGCCGGTCCCTTTCACTGATTTACCTAGCGAATAAAGAGCCTTTTCCGCGCGCTCGCCAGCGCCAGCCCCACGCGGGTTGAGACTTCAGGACCCGCAGCACAGCCGACGTGCGCTGGAGCAGCCCCTTCTCTCTCTGTACCTCACACAGATGACCCCTTTTAACTTGGAGCAGGACGACTGGGCGCTGCAGGGTGGTGGGCCGGCGGTCACTGCGCCTGCCTGATTCCGACCTCAGCAAATGGCAGCACCGACCCACCCCACTCCTCGCTTCCTCTTTCAGGCCCCCTCTTGAGATGCCGCGGTCTCCTTTAGCAGTGTCTCCAAGCTTTCCAACGAAATTCCTCTTTTCCGCTTGGAATCGCTCTCTATTCGCGTTTCTTCTGCTCGTATCCATTTGAGTCCACATGCATATCAGGCCGTGCACTGGGGCCAGTGGAGGCCGACCCCGCACCGGTGGGCCCTGTCGGTGGGGAGCTGGCCAGCTGGACACTGCTTCCGTGGTGCTCCCCACAGTGGCGTCGCCAGGTTTAAATTCGCTGCACTTTGGCTGAGGACCTACATTGTGCCAGACCCTGGGCCAGATGCTGGTGCAGGCTGGAGGCCGAAGGGTGGGGCCGTGGGTGGGTGGCTGTCCCCCCCCGCCCCCCCCCCGGGGCCCAGTGAACTAGGTGGGCACTGGAGACCTGGCCACAGGTCTGGGCGGCATATGGGCACTCTGAGGTGTCCAGCCCCGGAGCTACCAAGAGAAAATGGAGTGAGCACCAAGCGGGTGTGCGTGCGCGGTTGGGTGGGGTTGGCTCCAGGAGAAGGCAGGTTATCTGAGCAGCTGCTGAAGCCTAGCCGCTCAGCCGCAACCCTACGACCCTTTCCAGGGGCCCTGCTAGCTTGCTCGCTCTCTTCTCCAGCCTGTTTTTGTATATTTTGTGTCCACATCACCAAACTCTCTTACTGGTTCTAAATTTTCATTTGATTTTCTTAGACTGTCTAATAGTTGTCTTCCTTCTCAAAGATACTCCCCAGTTGTTTTTTTATCCTTAGGCAATGAAGTGACAGCCCCTTACAGACATCTTCAGCAAGCACAGCTTTGCAGCGAGAGTGAAGTCGCTGGAGTCAGAGCTCTGCTTCTATCTGGCTTAATTTCATCTCAGTTCCCCATCTATAAAAGGAGATGATGAAAATAGAGGCGAGATTCAGTAGGTTCCGGAATATGTGTAAAGACCTAGGGCTCAATAAATCATTATCATCATAATATTATAGCTAATGTTAATTGATCAGGTACTATGCCCCAGGCATTGTGTTAAGTGCTTATTATCTCTCTAAATCCTCACAGCATCAGAGAAAGGTTCCCATTTTGTGGGTAAGGGTTGAGGCACAGACCAGCTAAGGGTGTATGTGTGGAGAAGGGATGTGGTTTTGACAAAGCCCATGCGGTTTAACTATTCTGCGGTTCTGTGATTATTGTGAATAAGGAGATGATGCATAAAAAGCACCTACAAGTCCCTGTATAACGCTAAGTGTCCCATACAGGATACCTTTTATTAATTTTAGAGTTGTTTGTCACAGATGCTTACTTAGACTTTTGTTGTGATAAAGTTCAACTTTCAACGATGCATATCAAATTCTGTTATTTTTAGAAGTCTAGTCACCAATCACGACCCTGAAATAAATGCAAGCCGTTGCATAATTGCATTTTAGAGTATGGTGTAGTACACGTTTAGTCCATCATAGAGGGTCATCACCTCTATCAGGACTTTATGAAAAAAGATGGCGGTGGCGGAGTAGGGCGTGCGGCTGCCAACTCCGAGCACTAGCCTGTACCAGGGAGGCCGGGGGGCGGGACAGGGCTGAAGCCACGTGGGAGGCCTCGCCCCCTTGGGCAGCCCCGCCTCCAGGGCCGAGGCGCCTGCGCCAGCTTCCTCAGGCCGGGCCGGCTTCACAGAGCACGCGCACTCCGTCGCATTCTGGTTGGCGGGTCTGCGAGCCCCACCGTAGTCTGATTGGTGGAGCCGCCCCAGGCTTTGGGTCTAGGGCTGGGCGCTGGACTCCTGAAGATCGGCACGCGCCTGCCGGGGGTGCAGGGTGGGGGTCTCACGACACCCAGGCTGCGGGACTCGGCAAAGACAAGTAGGACGGCTCCGCTCCACCCCGGGGCTCCAGTCCAGGGGCTGGAGCAGCTCCCGTCGCTCCTGCTTCTACCGTACCCCTCTCCACGACCTCGGTCGGGCATGTTTTCCAGGGCCCAGGTGAGGCGAGTTCTGCAGTGGGTGCCTGGAAAGCAGCGACTCGGCGTCTACAGGTTCCTGCCTTTCTTTTTTGTCCTGGGAGGAACAATGGAGTGGATCATGATTAAAGTGCGCGTGGGCCAGGAGACCTTCTGTAAGTGGGGGTGCAGCAGCCTCTGTTTCATTTTAGGAAGGCAGGAGGCGGCAAGGGACCCGTTTTCCTGGAGTATAAGGTTGCAGACCGTACATTCCACTCAGAGCGATGAGTTCCTTTTACCCTGGTCAGAAGGTCAAGTGCAGGTCCTTTCGTTGAGCTGTCGAGACCGGCCCGGGCTCTCCTGTGAGCGGGGCGACAAAGGCACATTGGCCAACAACCTTGAGGCCTTCCTTGCACTTTGAAGGGAGGGCACGTGGCTCCACTCGGACGCCCTCCTCTCAAGCCTGCCCTTTGCCCATGCCGGTGATATTGTTTGGGCCTGAAGAACAGCCTTTCTCACAGCACCGTAGAAGGGGGTGGGATCCTGAGAATTCATGGAAACTGCTGCTAACCGGCCAGTCCTCTGTGGTCTTCAGTCCAAACTCTGGAGGGAGCTGGTCTGCCCAGTTTAGCTAATTACCACTCTCTTTACAGAGTAGAGTCATTGGCACCAAGGCCCAGCACTGTGAAAAAAATGCCTGGCATTGCTTTGCTGAGCACTAGCTCTGGACAGGCTAGTTCCTCTTCTGGGAAGACTTCCCCAACCCCTAGGCCCTTTCTGCTTTGTCCTTCTCCAGAAACACTGTATCACTTGTGAATTTCCAACCTGCATTAAAAAAAATTGTTACCTTAGTGCTTTCTAAAGATAGTCTTTCTGTTCATCCATTCATCAGTATTTAATGAGCACTGATGAGAGGATATAATGAAAAAGGCAGAGGGTCCCCAACCCCAGAAAAGCTCTAATGGGAGAGACAGATCTAAAGACAGTTATATTAAGTGTGATCAGTGCTGTGAGGGGAAAGGGGGGGGAGCTTGGGAGTTTGGGGTGGGGCACCTTAATTGGACTAGATGGTACAGGGAAGTCTTCCAGGAGTTACCATGTCAGGTACGACCTGAAGACTGAGTCAGTTTTAGCAAGATGAGGGGAACATTTGTGGAGTTGAAAGTGTCTCATGCCAGCGGTAAGAGCAGACATGGGGGCCTTGGTGTGAAAGTATGCTATGTTTGAGGGACTGAAGCAGGTGAGCAGAGGGAGGAATGAAGTGGTTAGAGAGGTGCCTGCAGAGCCACAAAAGGACTGCAGAGCAGTGTGCCCCAAAGGATTGGAGGGTTTTAAATGGCAGCAAATTAATACATGTGGAGAATGGCTTTTTGTGGAGAGGAGATCGTCAGGAACACTTTGACTATGTGGTTGTCTAGGTTTGAGATGGTGGCCTGGTCTAGGGTGGGGACAGAAGGGAGGCCAAGAAGTGGGTGGAGAGACACCCCAGAGATAGTACTGGCAGGACTTGGTGACTGAGTAGACTCAGGGGATGAGGAGTGGAGGCTTCTGGCAGGACAGCTAGGGCAGGGTGAGTACAGGCAGGACAGTCCTGGGCTCCATTTTGAACACGCTGAGGTGGAGATGGTTATATAGATCTGAAGCTCAGGAGGCAGATCTGGGCCATAGATCTGGGTTTGTGGGTCATTCACAAGCAGATTGTGATGAAAGTCAGAGTCAAACCCCAACATTTTAAGGGTGACTGAGAGGGGCCAAAAAGACCAGGAGGGAAACTGGGAGGGTTTATTATCACAGAAGACAGGAGGTTCAGGAGGTTCAGTTTGACTATGTGAATGGGAGGTAAGCCCCCTTTCCCATACCAGGAGAGACTTGAAGATATGCAAATACAAATCAGGAAAGAGGGGATGGAGAGAGATTAGAGATACCTTGGTCCCTGAGAAGGTGGGAGGGGATGGGATCAGAGCGGGGCGGTAGGTGTGGCCCTTGGAAGTTAGCTGGAAGGGTTCTTTACTGATGACTTTTCTCTGAAGAAAGAGTTCATAGCCATTTGGGGGTGGGTGAAGAAGGGTCAGGGTCATGGCTGAGGAAACAGGATTGTCAGGCATCACAGTGGACCCAGTTAGAATGCATTAGCTGGCCCCACAATGCAAAGCAAGCAGAGTGAGGCAAGAAGGAAGGAAGGAAGGAAGTTGGATTAATCTGTAGTCCGGGTTTTGACAGTGTGTCAAGAAGTTGATGTTGCCAAAGAGGGAATTTCAGCTGGTTTGGGCAGGGGCCAAGGGCCTGGGGAAGAAATTGGCAGAGGTCCAATGACAGAAGGGCTAGAAAAGTAGTAGAGGTTGCAGTCAGAGCAGAATGAATTTATTGCTTCAGAGGAACACTGCAAGTAGATGGCAGAAGTTGACTGGAGAAGTCAGGGAAGTGAAGGGGGCTGGCACTTCATCCCTATGGGGAATGGTGTTGCCTGAGAAGATGGAGCCTGAGCTGGATGCCAGCATTTTCAGTGACTGAAGGGTAGTAGTGATGGAGAGCAGACGCCAGTGCAGAGATGGTGGCAAATGGCATAAGCCCCAAAGGAAGAGGGTGGAGAGTCAGCAGTCTGGAAAAGCAGCAGCTGAGAACAAGGAAACTGACCTTACCTCCCCACCCTGAGTTCCTGGGTGTGGGAGAGGGAGCAGCAGAGAGCCACAGGGCAAGAAGTGCCTTTGAGGGGGGCCAGGTTTCCGTTAAGGACAATTTCAGAGAGAATAGAAATTGTGGGGGAAAAGGAAGTGAAGAAAGTCTTAAGACATTGCTAAGAGGTGTGCTAGGACATGATCCTATCTTTGTAGACACCGACTCTGACCCTGCTGTTGAAGTCCAGAACCCCATTAACATAGTCCTCATGTAACTTCCGTTTTAAATTAAGTTTATTTTGGCATTGAGTTAAACATTAACATTGAGATTCAGAAATAGGTGACAGATGTAGACTATTGGTTAAATTACTCCAATTTATTTTTAATTCCTCAGTTTCTTAAAAATCTAAGTAAAATTTTTGTTTGACACAGATGATGTCTACCGTAGAAAAGCCTCAGAAGGACAGTATCAGAGAAGGCTGGAAGATGCATCAGAGACTGAACTTCAGCAATCAATAAAGTGAATATGAAATTTTACTACTGGTTTCAACTCCTTTAAAAATGTCCTTTTCAGATCTCTTGTTCTTCTCACAGAACTGCCTTTACAAATAATTTTTATAGTTTTCCTGTCTCTGCTTGAATACTTCCCAAGTCACTGTTGGACAGCACTTGTTGGAAAACTATTTCCTCCTAAAACACACCTACCCACTGAGTCTAGTTCATGAAATATTTCTTAATTCAAAGATCAATCAGGATGCTTTTCAGTGCAGTCTGAATTGTGAAGTTCTTTGTTTTAGGCAACAGAAGATAACCTTATCAACTTTTTTGGGGAAGAATTCAGATATAAGCATGGACATAAAAGATCTCTACTGCAAGATCATTTAAACCAGGATATTTATGCAGATTACATTTCTGCTAGCTACCAATTTGTAAACATTTTGCTAGGGTGGTGGGAGTTCCTGACTGACCACACATTACTCACATTAAGTGCTCTTGTGAACAGAAATAACCCCTTCCCTTGCCTGGCTCCACTAACCGACAAGGGCTGGACCTCCATGAGGACTGGGGGGCGGGGTGGGGGGGAGGCAACAGGCTTCACACCTGTCTATGATGAAGATAAAGCTTTCATCTAGCTGCTCAAGATAAAGACTGCTCCTTCCCTAAGAAAGGGAAACTTCACAGTGTAAAGCGAACATAGACTTCAGCTAAATGAGAGGCTCAGTCTACTGGGAGAGATTTTGCAATCTGACCAAGAGTAAGTTTGGGTCAGCTGGTAGAAAAGGGAAAGGTATCTTTCCATGCTTAGATAACCACATCCAACATTTTTCCAAACAAGAAAATATCTACATATTAAAGACTAAGTTTCAAAATGATTTGTAACTACTGCTCATGAATAAAGAAGCAGATGCTTAAAGCCACAGAGTATTCTCAAGTTAATGATCTCTGCCACAAATATGTCTCTTAATTTTTCTAGGGATTTTTTTCTAATATGTTAGTCCATTTATGTTAGAACCACTTCAGTATAAAGAACCACTGACTACTCAGATCTCATTAAAGCACTACCTATAGCAAGCTCAGAGTCACTGCTCAGAGATGGCTTGAGTGTGAAGAACAGTGAAGACCAGCAGCACCAGGGAGAGGAAGGCTGCATCCCCTAGAGTTCCTGGTGAACCTAACCCCATAGGCGTTTTAGTGATGAGACTGCTGCATAAGAAATTAAAACTGTGGTATGGTTCTCTCAATTATATGGCCTTATTCCACATGTTACCCCTACCCCCAGTTTTAGAATATTTGATACATATGGAGAATTTAGGAATGTTTCACACATATAGAGAATATGTAACATACACAACTTTTACAAAGAATAGTTGTAAATGCTAATAAAACCATCAGTTAACTTCTGTGTCTGCTGTGGGTTCCTTCCCTGGCCCACCCCCGCCTCCATCCCATAGAGAATCACTAACCTCAAATTCGTGTTAACCCTCCCTAGAATTTTCTTCTCCTTTTTAAAAACATAGAGAAAGTGCTGATTTACTGAAGGACAACAAACCTTTGAAGATGACAGGGCAATGTCTGACTTAACGACAAATTAGTAGCACAGCAATTACTGTATTAAACTGACTTTCAGAGCACATTAGTTTGGATGCTATAGAGTAAGAACTAATCTTTGTCAATCAAGGTGCAAGCTTTTCAACTTTGCTTGAAAAAATTTTAACCCTCCTGCTAAGGAAAATGACTCTACCCTACTTATCAGATACTGGAACTATTTAAAGGAACTTAATAATTTAAAGGGAAAAGAACTGTAATACTCTTATCTGCTGATTACAGAACAGCAGTGCCCCCTAGTGTGAACTAAAAGGCAAAACATAATTTCAAAAACCACAGTACTTATTCTAGAATGACCAAAATCTAACTAGCATTTATTGCTGGAAGTCTACCTCCACTGTAGCGCTGGGGAAAGAACATGGACTTTGGAGTGTCACTTTATCATCTGAACTGATAGGGAAAGTACCTATGTGCACAGTAAATACTCAGTAAGCGAGGACTGTGTTCATCTAGCAGTCCTATTTTGAAAGTCTTGCCTAAATCTCTGATGTTATAACTTAATCACATTAATCTCTATTTTTGTAAGTTTGAATTTTTCAGAGTTACTGTCTTTAAAAAAATATACACTCGGACCATGGTGTTTTCCAAAGCAATTTCTCTCCTAGTAAAGCAGTGTCAGTTCTTAGTCTTCACACGTGTACGAAATTTGGAATTTCTTGCCATTCTTACGTGCAATCCACAAAACATGAATACCACATCTCTTTTGGGGATAGAAATAGTTCTATTAATGTGTTCAGTTCTGAACTTTCACTCAGCTGACCTAGCACACTTCCAAACTAAAAAGCAACAGAGTAATACTTAGCAGTATTTCTTTACTCATAGTGTTCAGCTGGAATGTTTAACTATACATCAACAATCATTCAAAATATGCTCATGAGCATAGATGGCAGTATAGCCCTAAACTCTTAGGAGAACAGAACCACAGGGATTTGCAAAGTGATATTAGAGGAAAACAGTTGGTTGATTTTACCAACACTTTCTCTTAAAAGTGTGGTCATGTTTTAAGAGCTTATAAGCATGTTAAAGACATACCTGGGCCAGCTGTCTCTTCTGGCCACAGATGGCTATTTGAAATGGGTTACATTCCTGTATGACACAGGACATGCTTTCCTTACCTTTTGCCATCAGTAACTCTCCAATTTTAACTTCAACCCGCATGGCTGCCCATGCTGAGGACATGTTAGGAATTCCTGGACTGTCAGCCTGAGAGGCTTGGCGTGGGGCACGTCAAGCTGCAGTCTGACTACATTTGCCTCCTTTGTTAACAGCCTGAGCCCTGAACCATGGTCTGGACACTGATTTTTCCTCTACCTGACGAGCTCTCCTCCCTTAAACTGGCAGCCATAGCCCTGTCAGCATAAAATCAAGGCTTGCAGGAATTAAATCTGCTTGAAACTAACACCTGACACAAGCGTTAACAGAACAACCAAACCTGGTTAATCCAAATCACTTTGCAAACTCCATTTTTATTTGGGTTAAAAAGCTTTAGATGAACATATGATACATACATGTAATAAGACTAGTTACCACTTAAACCTCTTTTGATACAGAAATTAGAATAAACCAAGTTTTAATCAGGTCTGAAAATGTTCAAGCTCAAAAGTCAACACCACCAGTTTGGAGATTTTACACAAAGAAGTGTCCCCTCTCAGTTCTTCCTCAGAGGAAGAGAAGGGTGGGTTCAAAAACAAAGCAATTCAAGGCCTTTAAATCAGTTGGCTGACATACTATTTTAAACCTATAGAGTTTTCCCCCACATAAACAAAATTCTTTTCCACATGAACTTACATTTTGAAAACATTTAGGCCATTATACTTTCTAAACCGTATCACTACAGTTCTAAAAACTCATGAAAAACAAGATGTAAAGTTCACTTGTACTTTCTTAAGGCAGGACTTTTTGTTTGTTTGTGTTTTCGTTTTTGGAAGATGGCTGACCTCAAATCTTATATCCTAAATATTGACTGATATTCTCCAAGTTAATATACAGAAAAACATGATTCTAAAATAAATACATAATTTTCTTTTTTTTTTTTTAACTTAATTAGGGCCTGCCTAGTGGCCCCCTGGCCCAGCTCTGCACTGCCTTAGGGAAGCCCCCTGCTGGATCTATGGTTCCTACAGCACCTCTAGACACTGGGAAGGAGCCCCGAGGAGGAGTGCTCTGGCTTCTAATGCCCCATATAGCCCACAGTGAAGAGTTTTTAGAGGCTTCCCAAGGAAGTCTCATCCAGACCTTAAAAAGGGAAATAAAATGAGTGCATGAAATAAATAAATAACTTAACCAAAATTAAATTTCAGGTTCTTTGGTGTAATTCAAAGATGTCTAGAAATAAAATAATCTGATTGTATTATACAGTTCATGATGATTCCATGGCCCAAATAACCAGGAACTGAAGTTTTCTTTATCTGATTCAGTTTAACAAGAAGGTACTGACATACTACTGTAATATATTTTTTTAAATTCAGAATTATTTAAAATGCTTGATGCAAATTGAGATCCAGTGGTTGACTACAGGCAATTAAGTTACAAGGGCCTCCTGTATTTAAAGTATCTGATACAAGAGGCTTTTTCCCATTCTACACTCTTTTGTCCCCATGATTTAGTAAGGATGGTAATTAAATATCTGGGTATTGATTGATACCAGATTAAAAGAAAAAAAGTATCCTCTGAGAGTCACTCTCTCAACTTGCAAACAGCAGTGGATGCTCCACTGCAATGGTAACTACCTTGTTACAATAAAGCAGGTTTCGAAAACGCCAAGTGAAACACTGTTCCCTGTCTGATGCTTTCTACCTATCTGAGCATCATACATTGCCCTCGAAACGTTGATTCTAGGGTCATACGGAGATACAGTTTCATCAAATCCAAGTGTTTGGGATCTGTAATGGTCTTTTTAGTGAGCATTTGCTTAAATTATGATTCCCTTCTCCTGAAATTCAAAAGCACAAGCTAAATTTAAAAAATATTTCAGAAAGTCTTAAATTTCTGGTTAAAACTTACAACTTTAACTTAGAAGAAAAAAAATGTCACATCTGAAAAGGAAATAAAAAATACTAAAACATATTTGCATATGCAGGCAATGTACCCTTTTACATTTATGCTTCTCACATAGCTCGTACATGGTTATGCACTCCCTTCCCTATGTTAGGTTCGGTGTTATCTTTAAAAATAAATAACCTCCATGCACATCTCAATGCTTTCTTCAAGATGAACTTCAATGCTTTCCAATGTAAGAGATTTAAAATTTTAAATCACCTAACATATATAGGCATAAAATGTGAATTCATTATAAATAGATCAAAAGTACCCTTAAACTTACCTGCCAAGACTAAATATAATTCAGGGTTGTGCACATGTTCTGCAAAAATAACTGACACCATAGATATCTAACTCAGCACAGAAAAAGTGATCTCTCCCTCTAGTTGTCTGGGAGATGCACTAGCTGAAGAAGGATGCACAGCACTGACTTCAGATTTCGGGAGTGAGCTTTTGAGTTAATAGAGCAAATGTGCCATGTGTGCCAAACATCTACAACCTAAGTAACAACCTTTCACTTCACCTCTAAGAAACAGTCTTTCGAAAGTGGCTTAAGACATTCAGGCACAAGAAACAGACACAAGTACACACCCCTCTCTGAGATGTAAACTAGGACCAACTTCACATTTCATTGTCAACTTAAACTCATCTGTAAACTCGCGTGTGTGTATTTTTTTCATTTTGTTTGTTCTTTTATAAAAAAAAGAAACCCCAAAACAAAAAACAAAAACCCCAAGCCAAGACAAAACCTTTGATGGTTTCAGTTTCATGGCAACAAGTAAAAAGATAAAACTCCAAGTCTACATATACAACCAATTATGAAACTGGTTTTAAACGAAGGAAACATATGCAAAAAAATCTTTGTGTATTTGATAAAGTCAACTTAATATAACAAAAACAAATTGAAATAGCTTATTAAAAGTGTCCTTATATAAAAATGGCCTTGTGATGTACAGTAAAATGCAATAAAAATTTTCATCCTTTGTTCCTCCCCCCACCCCCAGTAACTAAAATGGCTACTGTTCCACAAAACTCTTTATGCTTCTATAAAAGAAACGTAATTGATCTGATTAAAGGTTTTCTAGATTGTATGCTTGGCGAATGTTAAGGGTGTCTCGGAGCATCAAATCCCGAAGGCGCCAGAGGGCATCTGCCATGGTGGTGTGGGCCCCTTTACTTTTCAGCCAGTGAGAGGGTAGGCGGCTCTCCTGTTCTTTTGACAAATGGACATCGCGTCTTCGAGCTGAAAATTAAAGTGCAGACAGAGAAATATAAATAGGAATTTTAAGATAAATTTTCCCTCAGTCCTAAGGTCTGATAGATTTATTAAAACATAAAACACTTAATATTTATTAAATATTATGAATTTTAACTCTGCAGAATATTTCCAAGCAAATTTCTTTTATCATTTTATTAGGCATCTTGGTTTTTAGAAAACTACTTCACTTAGGCAGGAAACCACCCAGCCAAGGATGTCTTCTTGTTTTATCCTTTGTATTTTAGAAATTATCTAATTTATAATAACTTCACAAAAAAGCTGCACAATATAACATAATTCTCTACAAGAATGGGAACACAAGAGTTGCACAAACACCTAAAAGATCTGATCATTAATATTTTGTTGTAGGCACTTGTAATATTTAATAATTACTTCAATGTTAACAAAAATTCCTAAAAAGGTAAATGTGAAAAAAGGGAGGGGCTGGGCCAATGGCATAGTGGTTAAGTTCACATGCTCTGCTTCAGTAGCCTGGGGTTCGTGGGTTTGGATCCCAGGTGTGGACCTACACACCACTTGTCAAGCCATGCTGTGGCAGCATCCCACATACAAAAAAGAGAGGAAGATGGGCACAGATGCTAGCTCAGGGACAATCTTCCTCATTAAAAAAAAAAAAAGTGAAGAAAGGGAAAACACACCTACTACTCTTAAATCAAATTATCAAATTTGTTTTAGAAATGAAGCATGAATAGAAAACTTCCAAATTTCCTTCCAGAAACTAGCTATTATTTCAGTATGCACTGAAAATACATTGTCTGCTGAACTAAATGAATAACTTGATAGGTTAATAGAAACAAGTTTTCCAATATTTTCTTTCTTTTTAAAAAACTGAGGTGAAATAATTTGTAATTTACTCAAATGCATCTGTGCTAATGGCCAAATGACTGAAAAAAAATTGAAAAAATTCAGAACATACTTAAAAAGATGGCAGTGATGTTTATGACAAAACTAAGCTTTGAAATTCAGCAATAAAACATTTTCAGTGTGTGACGTGAATATGCAAAGCAATCCAAACCCTTCTATTAAATATATGATTTATTTTACTTCTATAAGAAAAACAGATATTTATCCTACGATAAAGTGTGGATTTCTCAAAGGCTTATTGAGAAGGACTCTCCTTACCTGCCAGGGTCTGGTCCCACTTGCTAATGCTGTTGGACTCAGCACTGAGTCCTTCAATGTATTTCAGGTAGGCCTCTGAGTGGAGAAGCCGTTGGGTCTTTGGTGGGGGAGCCACAAACATGGGAGTTGTTGGCTGCTGTATGACAGGGGGGCCTGCTGGATGTGGGCCAGGATATGGAGGTGGTGCCTGCTGACCTGGAGGACCCAAAACTCCTACCTGAAAAAGCACAGACCCCATGGTGAGGGAAAAAAATACTCAGCTCATGCTGAGGAAGAGTATAACTTGAATTCTGTCAAGTCCTAGAAAATCCAACTGGAAGGCTCACCTGCTGTCCATATGGACTTCCACCTGGTGCTGGAGTCCCCACCATAGGGGCCACTCCTTGGTTCATCACACCTATAATTCAGAATGCAATAGCACAATTAGAGGCTCTGAGTTGAGATCACTAAAAAACTATTGTCTGATAAGAAATGATGCCATATAATGTAAACCTATGGATCTCTGCCCTTCAGTCTTTGTGGATAGGAACCCTAAGCACCCAAAACAGGATGTAGCACTCAAATAAAACATTCCTATTCTTTTGTTTTCTAGGTACTTTAAGTACAACGCTAGTACAACTTATCAGTTGTACATTAATTATTCATGGCTTAGAAATGATTTGAACCCTGCAAAAAATTCTAGTATTTCTCTAGGTAAGCTACCATCAGAATACACCTCTGTTTTCAAGGTATTTTTCTTCTGACAACAAATTTTCCTGCAATTGAAGCCTGTGTTTAATTTCAGCAGTAATGGCATTGTAATCAGGCTCAGCACCGTGCTAGGACACTAGGGACACAAGGGAAGAGGCTGTGCAAGTGCACAGTTAAATGAGCTTTGTGGAAGCATATCCTTGCTGCCCCCTCACAGGCTACCAGCACCTCTGGGTCTAACTGGAGCCACTAATGAGAGAGGACACTTTCATCTGATAGAGCAGCAATTTGAAAAGGGATTATCTGGAAGCAGAGCAGTTTTGTTGCTTCAAATGCAAAATGACAAAGAGAAAGAGAAAGATTTCAAGGTCCTACTATATTTGTACTATGTATCTGATAATAATTTTGTAAACTTCCCTTGCTGACTCCTCACAATTTCTGTCTCATAGGTACTAGCTGATAATAATGAGATGTCCTAAATTTAGTGTCTGGGGCTATTTTAACCTCAGGACCATTCATATACCATTTTCATAAAACACAGAAATAGGCAAGGGTTCCAGTTCATTAAAAACTAACAAACTACAACCAAAACCCTGATGAGCTGTCGTTTAAACCTTAAACAAGTCCTGCTGGCTGCAAAGAAGGATCAAGAGGAGCTAACTTCATATTCTATAGTTTCTGTGGATTCAAAATGTTGCTATTTTGACCAGACAGGACCAGCCCACTATTCTAAGGTTCAGAATTGCTATATGCCACTTCCAGGAAGTATCAGACGTTTGTTAGAGAGAAAATAATAAGTAAAAATAAGATTTCTGTTTACAAAGCAGAGATTTTTATATTCTAAGTACCCAGAAGGGTACCTGGATCACCACAGTAGGATCCTAATGATTATTTGTGGTGGGTAAGCTGTTGCTCAAGCAACATATTATTGACATCTGCCCCCACAACAACACTCACCCATTTAGATTCCACAACACAGTGGGCCTCCCTGAGCTGCGTGTTTTAATCTTTGCAGGGCAGCACAAACAAATCAGCAACCCTCCTGCTTCTTCTGTTTACAAATGCCATGCCAAGGGGCAGCCAGTGAGAATGTGGACTGAGTCACCAGAGGAGCTCACTGAATTCTCCTCTCCTGAAAGCCTGATAAGACATGTGCACGTGTAGCCACTAAGAGGGGTTCTTCCCTGTCTCCCTGACTATAATTAGGGACTATGATCAGTTGTGCTTCCTTCAGATGCAATTTAGAATCTGAAGAAGGGGGAAAGGGAGATAGCTATGTCCCCACACCCACCAAAAGATATCTGCTACCTAGAGGGTACTGGCCTTAGATGTGGCTCCCACTGAGTACCACATGCACCCAGAAGTCAACTCTGACCTGGTCTGACTGACTCAGTCGGATATCCTATGACACAGGGAGAGGGCACAGAATTAAGGCCAAATCTACCTGCCACACAGGAACAAAACCCATTTTATGACTGACTCCTGCTGCCACAGCAACTCACATACAGGCCACCATTTCCATAATGAAGTACCCACTCCCCACAAACATTTCTTCCTCTGGGTACTTCTGGATCAAACACTTCTGTGGAGTTATGGCTAGTCTCTAAGTGATACTCACAAAGAGTGCAGCTGGAGGCTCTAGGCCAAGCCACCAGGTTGGTTCACCCTGCACACTGCTGGGTACACCCTCTGAGGCATTGTCTGGAACTCTGTACAACCCTATGATTGGTAGGTCTAATACTGGTGTAAGCAAATTTAACATTTCTACATTTTATCATCCGGGTCGGGCCTTTAGGCTGATATTTTGGATAATGGACCAAATGCTATTCCAAGTCATCTTAAGGTCACATTCCTTCCAACTCGATTACAGCTAAGGGTCAGTTCTTTTGCATATGATGGCAATTAAATGGGACCTTGTTATTTTCCTTTCATAATAATCTTTCAATTTGCTAATTAATTATAAAGTAAAACTGTAGTTATTTCTGGACTCCATTTATAAGTTTCTATATGAAATAACTTTTGAGCTTCTGTTGACAGACAAACCAGTGTCTACAGTAGGTAAGGTGGGCTATGCTGTTCTTTAAAATGTTATGTCATGCTTCCTAGGGGGCTCACATACAGAAAAGTAGCTCAGTGTAAATTCATTCTCTCCCTCCTTTTTGTTCCTAGAAGGATTGACTGAAGGATTTTTGAAGTTCTACATTAGTGACTCTGCAATCCCCTTAGAAGGCCTGTTTGAGAAGCAGAAGATAGAGCAATTTGGGAAACTTAATTCACTAATGACGGCATGTAGGCTGTGTTTGGCTTTTTGAACACATGTCAAATTGTCTGAGTGATTTTAGAGTATGCCTCCTGCCCCATGCTCTGTTGAGTCTGGTCTCTGCCATGTGTCCCATGCTGCTGCTAGGCAGCCAGATGCCCAAGGGCACAGGTGCTGAGCACACCTGCTCAACACACAGAGAAGGCCCTGCTGCTGTGTGTTGACATCCCTGACATCTCTGGTATTCTCAGGGAGGAAGGCCTGCCCACAATGGGCAGCAGGTACCTCCTGGAACAACTGGCTGAGGGAGGAAAAAAGAGAATATGAAGATGAGATTAATGAGTGAATGAGGATGAAGCGCTTACCCGGTGGTGGGATGCCCGGGAGGCCGGGCACACCTGGCGGAAGATGGTGGGGTGGAGGCCCCCCAGGGTGAAGTGGCTGCATGCTGCCCATGCTAACAAGGCCATCAACTGGGCCCTGCAAAGGTGGAAGGCCTGGCGGATAGCCACCCATCATGCCTTGAAGGACACAACAAATTTCAGACATGCATCATTAACATGCAACATGAGCTAAGTAATAACAAATCCCCCCACATGCACTACCAATGAATAAAGCGCCCTTAGTACTGCATGATATAACGGCAATTAGTGCAATTATTTTGTTGCAATAATGAACAAAATAAAAAGTTACAAATATGAAATCCAACATTTTTGGATGAATTAGTACTAGTATATTATTATTTGTAGTTATTTTCCCTGGGATAAATATGCTGCATGTTTTCAGTTAAATGATAATATTTAAGAGGAGTTCCAGTAAAAGCCTTCCCAAGGTCATGATTATTGCAAGCTGTTCAGAGTGACCAGTTCTGTCGACCGTGATTCTAATTAAATAGTATAAACCCCATCATTCCACTCTGTCTATACTCATATCCCTATCATGGGTACACAAGAGGGGAAACTGGAATGGAGGGAAATGAGGCACACAGCCCTGAACACAAAGCATGGTTCTCCAGCTTGGGGGAGGGGGACAAAAATTTTTCAAGACTTCTACATCCACTCCTCCTCCCTTCTAGCCCCATCATTGCTGGTAAGAATGGATTATGCTTGGGCTTGACCTGGGGAACAGCTAAAAGCCATGATAACAAATGATATTTCATCTTTAGATCTCAAAACATGATAAAATAAAGATAAACCTTAGCCCTCCCAAGCCAACCTAAGCCCAAGTCACTCAGTAGCCTGCACGCAGACCTTAGGAGAAACGGCTGGAGAATCAGGCTCTGCTGACATGAGAAAATGCCAATTGTTATCATTGTCTCCAAGCTCACAAATGTCCTCATATAAACCTTCAGTTAACAGGTAGCATTTAATGAGGAACAGAATTTCTGTGAACAGAGGCTTTTATTTCTTTATTTTCAAAGTGCATCTTCACAACACAAAATATTTTCTGCTGGCTAGGGAAGAGTTTCAAGAAACAAGTATTTTTGGCAAAAGGAGTGAAAGGAAGAAAGTAATTTCAAAATGTCAAAGACTCACCTATCAAAAGACCTTTAAAGCCACAAAACATTTTTTTAAGCAAGAAAAACAACTTGACTTTTCTGGGATTTGAAATGATCACAATGAATAAAACACAAGGCTCCACCCAAAATGCAGTCACCTTTGGTCACAGCTTCTTGCACAAAAGGCAGGGTTGAGGGACTGGTGCCAAACCTCATTTTTATAAAATACTCTTTGTAGAGGGACTCTGGGAAACAGTGGAAAACTCCAGATTCTGAGAATTTTATTCTTTGACTTTCCCTGAAGGATTATTTGAAAGGTATTTATTTATAAAAGTTTAGTCTTTTAAAGCTATAAAATTACTGAAAATTCTGAGATTGATTCAGCCTGCTTCATCAGTCATATCTAAGCTGACTAAAAAACTTATAATTACACAAACCAATAAAACAAATTTTAAATAATACCTCTATACATGAAAAAGGATTATGAGTTTCATTTTTAAAAAATGAGAGTTCAGAGAGTAAAAACTACTTTTGAACAGACACCATCATCTTAAACATGAGGAGATCCAATGCTACCAAACTGCCTTTTACTCACACCACCAGATACAGCTTTTAAGGATAAGTAGGTGGCAATTTAAGAATGTTAAGAGGCTTTGCTTTCAATTACAAAAGCCCATCTGAACGCAGCCTTCGCGGGCTGTGGTTGAAGAAATTAAGAACTGAAAGACACAACACTTGCCTTCATTAAACTGTACTTTGGCATTTATTATCCCAGTCACATGTGTTCAAATGAGCTTCAATGCTTGTAAGCAAAGCTGGTCTCAGACAGCAACAAGGCTAAGACTTAGGCCCTATGCAACCTGTAAACGCATGAAAAATCACCCTCTTAGCTGCAAAGTTCCCATTATGGACCAAAGACTGGTTACTGTAGACAATGCTTGCCCTTCACTCCCATGGCCCAGAAGTCTGGACAGCACACGCTTAATAATGGAGCAGGGGCTTTCTAGAAGGGAGCACCACCCTCCTCACTCATCAGAGCTCTATGATTCCATTCCCCAACAGGGAGCTAAAATGCTGCAGCTGCTGTTTTTTTTTTTTTTAATGTTTTTAGCTGTTTCAGTTCATTTTGTTAATATGTCCCTGGGCTTTTTAGTCAAGGGCACAGTGCTACAATATCATCACACATCAAATACAAAACAGGATGTCAAGGGAATTCTAACTTTCAAAGTCCCCATGTTCAAGGCCTGATTTCGAAAAACCTCTGGAACCCCATTAACCAAAATGGGCCATGGAATAGAGCAGGCGATTATGAGATTTGTTAGATCAACATCAGTTACACTGAAAGTACTGAAAAGCCATGATTCAGATGTGCTTTGGCGAGTGCAACTGCTGAGTTCAGCGACAGTGCATCTGAGAACTTGCCATCACAAAAGGTAGGAGCGACAATGGAAAAGTTATCCTATCCTACTCTTCCTTAAAAAGCAAATACAAAAAAAGCAAAAACAAAAACAGCATCCCAATGAGCCTGCCTTGAACAACACCGTCTTGGACTTCCTGCAAAAAGAGGCCAGACTGCTTGCTTAAAAAGAAACACAGGTGGCTTGCATGAACCTCACCAAGCTTAGAGAGATCACGAAGGAGGGAACTGAGAAGTGGTCTGTAGGCTTCTCACTGGAGACATGTCAGACAAGCAAATTCAATTCAAGAACAGCCAAATTTGCTATGGCTACCAGAACCAGAGACGACACACACAAGCAAACCACATTCATCATTTTCTTTTCTTTTTTTAAAAATATGTGACTGGGATACTAACAGAAAATGCAGTTTAATGTAATCAAATAGAAAAGCATTACAGAGTGGGCACAATGAATTGAATAAGGACTTTGTATTCCACTTAGCAGTCATGCACATTGGTGACCAAGAAAGGATTTACAATTCTTTGTCAAAAATCCTTTTAAATGGTCAGTCTTTTAAGGATGGCTGCAGTAGAACAAGGCAAACTGAATACTGGAATGAGACGGGAAAATCAACATCAGCTGAAGACTAGTTTTGAGTTTTCTCTTGGGAGTCCATCTAGAACAGAATTCAGGGTCTATTTATATATTCTGCTATAATGCTCTATCAAGAGCAGTCTGCAGGGGAGAGTATCGCCAGACCATGCCCACAGCCAGGGAAGAGCTGCTCCCTACCAATTCCCAGGGCTGGGCCCAGGGCCCATTTCTGGGGCAGAGGGGAGGCATTGCCCGTATGGGAAAGGCGATATAAGGACGACATGGATGACTTCAAACTTTGAATCTGCCATGAGAAAAGCCTAGAGACTGTGGCCTACTCCTCATTGGAGAAAAAAAAAAAATGAAGGAATTTCTTAAAAGTGGAAAAAAATGGTCTTAGCTCCTGTTTTTACCTGCAACAGGTGTCAACTGCTGATTGAGCATCCCCATTGGTGTTGGTGGTGGCACCACCCCCATGAGAGCCCCCACAGGGGTGCCTGCTCGGGGAGAAGCACTCGGCTGCTGTTGCTGTGCTGCTCGCTCTCTCTCCTGCTGCTCAGCAACTTTAGCTGCCCGCTCTGTAAAGGCATTTCAGATTTTCAATTCTGTTTTTAACCCAGGAATTCAAAATACCATCCATTGCATTCAACAGGACTAGTAAAAACACAGGCAACAGTTCTGTCTCAATGGAAGGAACAGTAGATGACTAGTCTCAACACAGGAGGAGTCGGGCTGATTTCACTTGGTAACCTAGAGTCCAGCTTTCCTATCCCATCTTGAGAACTGGTCTGCAAAGATTTCAAGAATGTTAAGACTGCAACACACATTCAGAAAGCACAGGTTTTATTTAAACACGTCACCAGCGTAACCAACGTGGTTAATCTCACAAGGCACCCTGAAGATGAGAAGCACTACCATTATTCTAGTATTAATAGCATTACGAATTATTTATAATTTCAACATGAAGCAATTCCATGGCCCATTATAATTTTTGGCACAATTGTTACTTACTATATTTTCCTGATTCCTTGCACCCAATTTTACTAAGATTTGAGGACTCTTGTCATTAGTGTCATGGGATTTAGCAGCTGAAGAAAATTAACTCTGTAAGGGAAAAGTAGCTTACTGCCTCCACAAAGTCTTAGGGAAAATAAATGCTAATTTCTACATTCTAATGAAGCAAAGAAGTCATGTTTAATAAACCCCAAGGGAAAATATACATGATACTCCAGGCTACAGTCATCAGAAGCAGGGAATTATATATACACATATGAAGCAAAGGACAATATACTGACAGAAACAGGTTTCCTGAAGCTGAGCAATTCAATACTGACCATAAATCAATCTAAATCAGCGAAAGTTCCAGAATTCACTCTTATTTCATCCAAAATGCAAGAGGAGCATTTGCTTGTGCCAGTGGGCTTTGGAACACATCTTGCTACACCCCTTACTCCTTTGAGCTACTCTGTCTCCATCTCCACAGCTAGTAGCCCCAACAATCACAATCCCAGTCTTTTCAGGAGCTAGCAGGCTGGACCCTTACTAGAGAACTCTAGAAATGTGTATTTCTAGAGTTCACAGCTCTAGAAATCCACAGCTCTCACAATACAGGATTTATTTTGCTTCACCATTCATAAATAGGAAATCCTCCCCACTCTTCACACGGGCAAGCTGGGGCTGGGAGACAGGTAGTGACTTGTCCAAAGATACAGAGAGAACCAGCAACCTGTGGCCCTGACTCCTGGTATCACACTCACTGCCACACATTAACCTCCCAACATGGAATTCAAAAGGCTGCTGCTGAGTGATCTAAGGAGGGGTACATGGCTTTCAAGAGAATCAAGAAGCAATAGCTCCAGTCCTCCTTTAGTGTAATAATGTGAAAGTCAAGCAAGTCAAAGCTTCCTCAGTTGCGACAGAGTTGCCTGTATAGATTTGTCATCACTAACTGTCCCAGTTTACAGATCCTCTGTACAATGAGCGTGAGGGACAAAGGCCATATGAACAACCTATTTCCTTGGGCTAGCAGTAAAAAAAAAACACTGATGACCTAAACCCCCACATTAAATTCTAGTATTTTCATTACACAAATGACACAGTAAAATGGGAGAGCAAAAAAAATGAAGCTGAAAAAAGAAAAATTCAAACCCAAGGATTGAATAGTGGACTCGCTACCTGTTGGCTTCTTCTGGGAGAAGCCCAATTGGGCTGTTTTGGAAAAGAGAATTATTAAATGAAGCCAGCTAAACTCTAAACTTTGGGTTTTGCATTCAACGGGTTCGAACACCAAAAGTTCAGATTTTGTGTCTCAGGCAGACATTGCTGAGTCATATAACTTACTCTCACTTGGTTCTCCCTGAATTTCAGACACCCCTTTGAATTTGGGAGAATCTTCCAGAAGCCATTATTTCTCCCTCTCTTCAGCCCTGCCCCAGCATTTTTACTTTTACGTTATCTCCAGACACATTTCTCTGTCTTGTTCACACTCTAAATAACCAGTCACACAGTACTGGCTTCATTTGCCCTGGACCAGGCTTTACACCCAAGTGAGCTTCATTTCCAATACTACTCCAACTGACACATATTGGGTCTTAACTTTCACTAAGGTCCGAAACATCAAAGCTCTCCAAAGTTCTAGGTTCTTATGGAACTGACTAGGGTTTCTCAAAGAATGTTCTGCAAAATATTAGTTTATTAACAGGTATTACATGAATACTTGGTCAAGTTTCAGAAAATGCCAGGTGAAAAAAATAGGTTCTTTACTGTATAGTAAGAAAACTGTAGTTTTCTTAAAAACTTCAATATGAGAATAAGCCCTGTAAGTTTCCAAGAGAGAAAGTGTTTGGAGTGCTTCTCAAATTGGTTTTGCCATAAATGTTTTTTGGCTGAGCATCTTGTAGGATTAGGGTTCTGCAGAAGATCCTTGGGGAAGCCTGTCATAATTTTATAATAATCAATCAATTGTAATAAATAAAAGGAGTAAAATCTTTTCTTTTTTTAAAAGAGTTTCCTTGGAAACTCCATAAACTTTAACAAAGGAGGCAGCATTAATAATTAATTTCTTTATGTTTGCTGAAAAATAATGGATTTGGACCTGGCCAAGAAGAGTAATGGCTGAGTTCCGTGTCAACCATTGAGAGATGGCTCTAAACTGGTAAAATGAATGATTATATACAATTCCAAATGGAAAAAATACAGCTCCAAGGGCAACAGTCCTGCCAAATCTAATGTTTACTACCCATTTCTTTATTAAAGCCATGCTTGATGTTAAAAACCAAAAATCTCTCTCAAGTATTTTTCCCTAATGGCTAAGAACCACCAAATCCTTGAATGATAGCTCATGGCTCCAAATGATTTAACTATAGAGTAAAAGGAAAATGAAGGCAGTTGAGCTTTATCAGAGACACCCAGTGCCTTAAAAGTAGCTATGACTGAAGACACAGCACAGGCCAGGGCTGGCCTAGGAAACCAAGCGCTTCAGCCAAGCCTCGGCCTGGAATTTAAACATATGGCTTATCAAGAGAAGATCACTAATTTTGAAAGCCCCCTTTCTGATGAATTTTAACCAAAATTATATTTAACATCCTTGTACAATCATTCCCCAGCTCAACACATGTGTGCTTACAGGACTCAATGAAAGAAGAAAATCATGCAACTTTTAATAGCAAAATATTTGTTTGAGAAATTTGGGGGGAAAAAAAACCACACCAGGATCAGAGGCCAAGTCAGGGGCAGCACTTGCTCAGTCAGGTCAAGGCTGGCATTTAAAATGCTGGATGGGAGCCATTTGAGACAGTTCTCAACACAAAGTTCATATGCAAGTGGTAAGAACAAGAGAGTAAAACCTGTCTATGCACGTGCATTCCTAAAAACCACCCCCTTGCTTAGAAAGCGGAGACAGTTGTGCCTAGTCTCTATTTACCTTCATATTCTGCTTTCTTGGCTGTCTCAAGGTTTCTCCATTCTGTCCCCACCAGTCGGCTAAGTTCCCCAAAAGAGTAGTCTGGGTGCTGAGCCTTAATCACAGCTCTCATCTCACTGCTGAACAGGATGTAGCCACTCATGTTGATTTTCCGTTTGGAGCCTTCTTTCTTTGCACTGCCTTTGGCAGACTTTGGGGTAGACTGTAAGACAGAAAGCTCTTATAGTGGATCAGAACATTGCCTTTGGTTAAGTGCTCAAAGTTTCTGGAAACCAGGAACATGTGATTCAGTAGTTACTGTTTTATAGACACGTTCAGTTTATAGCTGGCCACTTTCTTGATCAAAACACAGCTCTTCCCTGCCTCTTATTGTATAAGAAATAAATGAAAGTTTCACTGAATTCCATGACTGCAACCTGTAATGGTGACCTCACAATTAACTCTCGAGAAAATTCTGAATGAGAAAAAAATACCCACAGGAATTGCCTCAATCAAAAGATGAGGTCCTAAAGAAGGACAGACTAAAAAGATATGAGCAATAAAAGCTAGAATAACAGGATGATGCCATTCCTTACTGCTTTTCTTCTCTATGAGACAAGGAGAGCTTTCTAACTACACTTGCCATTAAAAACAGCTATCTATGAAATTCGAAAGAAGATATTAAATGTTAAATTATTAATGGCATCAAGAAATAAAAAAACTTCCTGCAGAATTCTAGGTTGAACCTCACATATGTAGGGACTGGATGCCTCCTTATTCTGGTTCAAGTCTGCTGCAAACCAATGCTGGGAATAAGACAAGTAACAGGAACTTGTCACTTTCACCTGTGGGGGTGTGTAGGGCATGAGATCCAGCTCACTGGCCAGGGGAGTCTGAAGTTGAGGTAGAGAAGGAGGCTCAATGACCTCACTATCCTCCTCTCCCATCTCTTCGATATCATCATCTCCACCTTCCAACTCAGCAAATTTAGCTTCTAGCAATTGGATCTTCTTTTCCAACAAAGGTGAAGGCTCCTTCTGAGGAACAATTGGTTTTCTAAAAGAAGTGACATAAAAGAAATAAATAAAATAAAATCACCTAACACTACTCCAGGACTGGTCAGAAAGCAATGTTCTGCCTTAATATCTAGAAATGACTTCCTGCAATGTGCAACGTACACTCTAAGTCAGCAAGGGAAAGAACTTAAATGTGTATTTATAAAGCTGTACCTACTTACAGATGCTTGTTTTTAAAGAATTCTGCTGAATAAAGACAAAAGCACTGGGTCCAAAGTCGGGATCTAGTTGCCTATATATAGGCAGAATTTCCCTAATCTGTGGAACTGTGCAGTCTCTTAACAGACAGGCTATGAACCAGAACCAAGGATTTCTGCCTCCACATTACAATTACTGGAGTCTATGCCAAGGGCACCATTAGAGTAGTTACCACATCTCAGCAGATTATGAGGATTTTCCTTTAATCTCTAACTGGATTAATTAATATTTTCTATTTGAAATGTATACTGTTCTAGTTTAAGACCAACAAAAAAACCCTTGGACTATACTATTTTGATATCAGTGTTACTATTAAGAGCTTAAGTGCTCTTTCTTCCTTAGTTTTTCAAGCTTTACCTGAAGTAATAAATTTCATCATCTACCACTTTAGCAGACAGTGAAAACCTCTTCAGTCCCTTGAATTTTTTCATCTGCTTGTCACTCTCATTGTAGCGGCTCTCACAAAGCAGAATGTCATTTTCTGGTATTTCAGTTGGCCTGCAGGAGAGGAAGTCCTTGAATGACAACACAGCACACTTTCCTGAAAGAGCAAATTGGAGAGAAATTACAGTAAATTGTGGTCATGGCTAACAATTATTTTAAATGTTTATTGTTTTTGAATTAATATATTCACATGATTCTAAAGTCAGAAGATTTAAAGCCTATACACAGGCATGAAGATAGACATGTAGATCAATGGAACAGAATTGAAAGTCTAGAAAGAAACCCATATAATTGGGTTTTTGCAGGCAACTGGTTTTCGACAAGGGTGCAAAGACAATTCAATGGGGAAATAATAGTCTCTTCAACAGATAGTGCTGGGACAACTGGATTTCCACATGCAAAAAGAATGGAGTTAGAACCCTACCTCATACCATATACAAAAATTAACTCAAAATGGATCAAAGATCTCAATGTAAGAGCTACAACTATAGATGGTTTAGGGTTTATACACGGTTTCACAGATGTGACACCAAAATCAAGCAACCAGATAGATAAACTGGACTTCATCAAGATTAAAAAACTTTTGTGCTTCAAAGAACACTATCAATAAAGTGAAAAGACAACCCATAGAACAGAAGAAAATATTTGCAAATCATATCTCTGGTAAGAGACCGGTATCCAGAATATATAAACAACTCCTACAACTCAACAATTACAAGACAAATAACTCAATTAAAAAATAGGCAGAGGATCTGAATAGACAGTTCTCCAAAGAAGATACACAAATGGCCAATAAATACATGAAAAGACACTCAACATCATTAATCATTAGGGAATGCAAATTGAAACCACAATGAGCCACTACTTCACACCCATTAGGATGGTTATTACATTAAAAAAAAAAAAAAAAACCAAAATGGAAAATAAGTGTTGGCAAGGATATGGAGAAATTGGAACCCTTGTTCCAATTCTTACCCTGGAAAGAATGTAAAATGGTACAGCTGCTGTGGAAAAGAGTTTGGCAGTTTCTCAAAAAGTTAAACAGAGTTGCTATATGATCCAGCAATTCTACTTCTAGGAAAATATCCAAAAGAACTGAAAGCAGGGACTCAAAAAGATACTTGTACACCAATGTTCACTGCAGCATTATTCACAATAGCCAAAAGATAGAAACCACTGAAATGTCCATCAACAGAGTAATGAGTAAACAAAATGTTATATACACAAACAATGGAATATTATTCACCCTTAAAAAGAAATAAAATTCTGATACATGCTACACCATGGATGAACCTTGAGAACACTGTACTAAGTGAAATAAGCCAGATACAAACGACAAACACTGCATGATTCCACTTATATGAGGTACCTAGAATAGGCAAAATTCAGAGGCAGAAAGTAGAACAGATATTACCAGGGGCTGTGATGGGGGAAACGGGCAGTTACTGCTTAACAGGCACAGAATTTCCATTTGGGATGATGAAAAGTTCTAAAAATGGATAGTGGTGATGGTTGCACAATATTGTCAATGGACTTAATATCATAATGAATTGTACACTTAAAAATGGTTAAAATGTTGCATTTTGTTATGTATATTTTACCACAATAAAAAAACTTACAAATGATAGCATAATACATATATTGTGTTTCAAAATAACATATCTTGAGGGTCATTGCTGAGAGTAATACACTATATTTACTGTACCTAGTTCCCTATAGATGGATATTTAGGATTTTCCCCAATTTTTTGCTCTCCTACTGAAGCAAAACAATGCTGATATGAATAATTTAAGATAAATATTTATTTACACATGGGTAAATACATCTGAGGTATAAATTGCTAGAAGTACAAAAACTGGGTCAAAGGGTATGTACACTTTATTTTTCATAGGTATTATCAAATTACCTTCTATAGAGGTTGTGCTAATTTATAAACCCACCACAAAGTGGGTGTATGCCTCTTCCTTATGTTCTTGTCAACTAGTAACAAACATCTGAATCTTTGACAATTTGATAGTTAATTTAAAAAAAATGGAGCATCTGGGTAGTTTTAATTTGCATTTCTCTAATGGCTGAGGTTGGGCATACTTTCATTTAAGAACCACTGGTAACTTCTTTCCACTCTCTCTTATCCTTTGCCCATTTTTCTGTCAGATGTTGATCTTTTCCAATTGCTTTATAGGAGCTCTTCACATATTAGGGAAATTTGACCTTTGTCTATTGTATACATCGCAGATATCTTCCCAAAGATGTCATTTGTTTTTGCTTCTGTCAGTTTTGGTTATGCAAACATTTTCAACTTTTACACAATTGAATTTACCAACCTTTTCTTGTATGGGTTCTGGGTTTTATGTCAAAGGTTATCAAAATTTCTTTCCCATCATTTCTTTTGGTGTCTTTGCTCCTTCATTTTATGTTCACTTAAACCTGCAATTCATCTGGGAATTTATTCTGAAGTTCATATGAGGAATGGATACAATTTTATTTTTTCCAAGTGACGATCCAGTTTCCAAAAACCATTAGAGAAAAATCCATCTTTTCCCACTTATCTGGGATACCATCTTTATCATAAATTAAATTATAATTCGGTCTACTGTAAAACTTTCTATTTTGTTCAAATAATCTGTTTACTTATATAGCATATGAATAATTTTAATTATAGTGTTATAATGTTTTAATATCTGGTCAGGATAGATCCCATTTCATTACAAATTTTCTTGATTTTTATTTATTTTTTAACATGATTTTTTAAATCAGTTTACTTAGTCCCAACTTCCTCCCAAGAAAATTCCCATTGGTATATCTATCAGGATCACATTAAAGATTAATTTAGGGAGAATGGACATCTCTATGATGTTGACACTTCCTTTTTAAGGACATGGCATGCTTTTCAATTTGTTCAAGCTTTCTTTTTTAAATGCATTAAAAGTAGCACTTAAAAACTTTATATAGACGTGGCCTATTGTTAAATTTAAATGGTTAAATTTATCCCAAGGTATTTTATCTTTTTATTATTACTGAATCTTTTAAGGTAATTGGTTTGTTATTAATTTTATACTTAATCATCCTACTTCTCTTGCTACGTGCCACGGTTTCTTAGTTGCTTCTCTTGAATTTTCACCTCCTTAATTTCCTTATTTTAGATTTCTGTTTCTTATTTCTAACTGCACTGACTAGTATCTCCAGAAAAGGATATACCTATTTTGCTCTTGACTTTAATAGGAGTGTTCTTGCTAACAACTTATTAAACATTTACATGTAAAAACAGGTCAGAAACATTTTAGAAACTTAAAATAGCTATAATTACTATCACTGCCTTATACTTACATAGCACTTTACTTACATAATCCAAAGGCTTTTCAATTCAGAGAAGGGATAGTTACTATTTTCCATTTTTGATAGAAGGAAAGATAGAGATTTGGAAAGGGCAAAAATTCTGCTTACAGCTAAAGAGTAAAAATGACTGGTGGCCCTGAAATGGATGTGGTGTCTCTGTGTCCTGACTTGGGGTTCCTACCAGGGCCTCAAGAGACAGGGAAAAGATAAATGTTTAGGAAGCTTCATTTAATAAAGCATACAAAATTTATAAAAACCTGCTGGATTTTGACTGGAAATGCAATGAATCTACAGATCAATTTGGGGAGAATCAACATCTTTATAATACTGAGTCTTCCAACTATAAACATGATAGATCACTTCATTTTAGGTCTTCTTTAATTTCTCTCGAAAATTTTCTTACAGTTTTTCTTTGATGCGCATGTGTAGGAGTCTTATACATCTTTTTAAAGATTACTAGGTATTTAATATAAATGGCATATTTTTAAAATGTAATTTTCTTCTTTTTCTTTTCTGCTGAGGAATAGTCGCCCTGAGCTAACATCTGTTGCCAATCTTCCTCTATTTTCTATGTGAGCCACTGCCACAGCATGGCCATTGACGAGTGGTGTAGGTCCATGCTCAGGAACTGAACCTGGGCCACCAAAGTGAAGCGTGCTGAATTTAATCACTAGGCCACTGGGGCTGGCCCTAAAATTTAATTTTCTAATTGCTCGTTGATGGCAAACAAATATAAACGGTCTTGATATTTTCATTTATCAATAGTTTATCTGAATATCTCTTGGATTTTCTAGGTACCTAATAATGTCTTTGCAAAAACTGATCCTTTTATTTTTCCTTTCTAACCTTTAAAAACCTTTTATTTTTCTTGTCTTACTAAGAACATTTTTTCAATTAATGGAGCATCGAAAAAAATCTATGAAGAAAACAGAACCTGCAAATAAATTAGGAATTTATGTTTCAGGAGCCCAGGTTCCTGGAAATTTTATCATCCAAGTGCCTAAGGGTATAGGCACTCTCCCAGGTGTGGCTGTGTTCATTCCCAAAAGCAACCTCTCTATGGCCATTTGATTACAATTTAAGTTACTGAAGACAACTCTTAACAGAATTCAACAAAGAGCATATGTACAATAGCTAGGAAAACAGGACAGTCTCCTAAGTGAAATATGCCCACCAGGTCTATATCACAAAGGATGAAAAAATTATACCTTACCTAATTATCTTTAAAACTTTTGTTTCAGAGAGATAAAAATGAGATTTACATTCAACAATGTGTATAGTTAACACAATGAAATTGTAAATCCTCTAAAGCTTAAATTTAAACACTTTAAATTATTACTCTCTAAAGAAACAAATTAATTTTAAAAAAAATCTGCCTCCTTGCAACAGACAATGTAACAAAAAGTCAACATAAAATGTAACAAAAACTTTTATTCTGGGGGTAGGGGTGGGTACTGAAATCCACAAGCTAGGCTAAAATTCTATTTTGTGACCACTAGATGCATTTTCTTTTGGGGTTATCTCAAGATGAAGTAACCATATATCTCACTGTAGGCTTGTTGTCCTGCCTAATATTACTGGCACCTCCTTTCACTCTCAAAAGTGTCCCCATTGGCTGTAAACCAACCAACAATCCAAACACCAGTACAGGAGTAGAAGCAAGAAGACCTACGTTTTAGTTCTGGCCCATTTCTTGGACAGCAACTTCACCTTTCTAAGAATATCAGCATCTTTCATACAGGGTCATGATGAGAAATAAATGAGATCCTGGATATAAAACCAGTTTATAAACTACAGAATGCAACACATTCTAACAGGCATCTTTAAAAAGGAATTACTCCTTGGGCCGGCCTGGTGGGTTAAGTTCATGTGCTCCGCTTCTGGCGGCCCAGGGTTTGCAGGTTCGGACCCCAGGCACAGATGGACGTGCTGCTTATCAAACTATGCTGTGGTGGCGGCCCATATAAAGTAAAGGAAGATGGGCATGGATGTTAGCCCAGGGCCAATCTTCCTCAGCAAAAAGAGGAGGATTGGCAACGGATGTTAGCTCAGGGCTAATCTTCCTCACACACAAAAAAAGGAATTACTCCAAGCGACGTCAGTGAAAATGACGGAGTAGGGAGCTCAAAGGGTCATTCCTTCACAGAAACACTGAAAAAAGCTAGCAAAAACTGTCAGAATCAACATTATCAGAACTCTGGAAAATAGCCAAAGGTTTATAGCAACCAAGTAAATGCTTAATCAAGAAAAAAGTGACTGACATCCAGCAGGAGAGCTTTACGGCATTTTAATTTACCCTTGTCCCATTCCCCTGCTTTCTGGCTCAGTGGCAGTCTTGAAGATGGCAGCTCACTTTCTTCATGTGAGTTTCTGGTGCTGGATGGAGCAGAGCAGTCTTTGTTCTCAATGAATCATGGTTGTCTGTTTTGACCTGCAGGGTAGCTTCTTGAGGGACTAATGCAAAGGGCTTGCCTTTATTTCGCCTAACTTGAAATTCTCTCAGGCCAGAGAAGTGGCTATGGCACTTTTGTTGAAAACATTTAAAGGCAAATGAGTCAGCTGCTGCGAGGTAGGGCAAAGGATATCAGTTGGGGCAAACAGTAGACATGCCGAAAAGTCTGGGAGAAAAAGCTGGGGAGTGCAATGTTTTCGAGAATAAGAGTTTTGAAAAGCTTCGACATATTCCTGGGAATCTAGAAGGCCAAGCACATGCCATGGGCAGGGTGCATGCTCAGAAAAGACTTGAGAAGGCCCTAAGCTCTCACCTTTGGCTGACTGTCAAGCCCTGTACAAGCAGGAAGTGAAGGCAAAGCAGAGCTATAAACTTCCGGACTGAGTGTTGAAGGCGTGCTCTAACATAGACATGGCATCCAGTTTCAAAGACTGGGAATTCTTCATTTTGGATCCAAGTATTTAAGAAAATCTCTGGTAAATCATTAGCTGACCACTAATCTAGCAATACAAAGACTTCAGTGACAACATATGACCAACAACACAGTCTTTAAAAAATAGTTTAGAAAAGGGGCTGCCCGGTGGCGCAGCGGTTTAGTCCGCGCTTGGCAGCCCGGGGTTTGCAAGTTCGGATCCCAGGCGCCCGCCGACGCACTGCCTGTCAGCCATGCCATGGTGGCGTCCCATATAAAGTGGAGGAAGATGGGCACGGACGTTAGCCCTGGGCCAGTCTTCCTCAACAAAAAGGGGAGGATTGGCAACAGATGTTAGCTCAGGGCTGGTCTTCCCCACAAAAAAAAAAAAAAAAAAGTTTAGAAAAGTCACTAAATAAGCAACTGCAACCAATGATAAGCAGTAACAACAAGGCCTGAGGAGGGAGGAGAATCTCATTTCCAGAGTTGTTACACTGTAATATTAAAAATGTCCAGTTTTCAACAGAAAATTATGAGGCATGGAAAGAAACAGGAAAGTATGGCCCATTCATAGAATAAAAAGAAATGAACAGAAACTGTCACTGAGGAGGTCCAGATATTGAACTTACTAGACAAAGACTTTAAATCAACTGTCTTAAATAGGCTCAAAGAGCTAAAGGAAACCATGGACAAAGAGCTAAAGGAAATCAGAATGATGCCTCATCAAATAGAGAATATCAATAAAGAGACAGAAACTGTAAACACTAAATAGAAATTTTGGAACTGAAAAATACAATAACTGAAATGAAAAATTCATGACAGGGGTTCAGCAGAGATTTGAACAGGCAGAAGAATCAGTAAACTTGCAGACAAGTCAACTGAAATGATCAGTCTGAGGAACAGAAAGAAAAAAAGAATAAAGAAAATGAACAGAGTCTAAGAGAACTGTGACACACCATTAAGCATTTCAACATAGTCATAATGATGGTCCTGGAAAGAGAAGAGAAAGAGAAAGGGGCAGAAAGAATATTTGAAAAAATAGTGGCCAAAAATTTCCCAGATTTGATTAAAGACATGAAAGAAAAAACTGTCAATGGAGAATTCTATACCCAGCAAAAGTATCCTTCAAAAAATGAAAGGAATCAAGACATTTCCAGATAAACAAAAGATGAGGAAATTTGTTGCTAGCAGACCTGCCCTACAAGAAATACTACACTGAGTCCTTCAGGCTGAAATGAAGACATTAGACAATAATTTGAAACCATATAAAGAAATAAAAAAACACCAGTAAAGGTAACTACATAGGTAAATATAAAAGCCAATATTATATTTTTGGTTTGTAACTCCTCTTTTTTTCCTCCTGTATGATTATAAAGACAAATGCATAAAGCAATAATTATAAATCTATACTAATGGGCACACAAGGTAAAAAATGTAATTTTTTGTGTGTGAGAAAGATTAGCCCTTAGCTAACATCTGTTGCCAATCCCCCTCTTTTTGCTGAGGAAGACCAGCCCTGAGTTAACATCTGTGCCCATCTTCCTCTACTTTATGTGGGACACCTGCCACAGCATGGCTTGATAAGCAGTGTGTAGGTCTGCGCCTGGGATCTGAACCTGTGAACCCTGGGCCGCCGCAGCACAGCACACAAACTTAACCACTACGCCAGCAGGCCAGCCCCTAAAATGTAATTTCTGACAATAACAAAGGTGGAGGGATGGTGCTGCAAAGAAGCAGTTTTTGTATATTATTGAAGCTAAGTTAGTATTAATTCAAACTAGATTGTCATAAACTGAAGAAGCAATCCCCAGGGTAACCAGTAAGAAAATAACTAAGAATAAATGATATGGTTGCTGTAACCAAAGGAGACTTCAGTCTCACCTTTGGTATGCTCCCTTTGAGTCTCCTGACTGGGTTTACCCTTACTGGGAATAAGGCTAGGGCACTGCTTTAGTCTGGATCACAAGTTAAAAGGAAGACATTCTCTGCTGCAGAAACTCAAGAAGGATTTAATAATTTCACTAGCCTTTGCTCCCTCTCCCCAGGGTGGGAAGAGGAAAATATGTTGAATTATCGGCCATTCAGACAGTTTTACCATATCCAATTCTGAAAAAATTAAAAGCACCAAAAACAGTCTAGGTAAACATTAAAGTGATCAAACAAACTCGAAGTGTAAAATACTTTTTAATTTGCAAATTTCCTTTTGGTCTTAAGAATGGTGGCTTCTTCTTTATAACTATGTGTAATCAATAGAAAGCCTGTGACTAGTAACCTTTTGGAAAACCATTCCAAAAGACGTAATGAGTAGCTGGTGTAAGTAAGCTGGAGAGTTAACTCAAGGCCAGAAGAAGCACAATGGCTGAAAATGATGACAATATATGATGCATATAACTAGATCTGAGAAGCAGAATGCCACTGTGAATATGCAGTAGGATGGCTGAACAGAAAACAAAACATCAGTCCTTCACATTTCTGGAACAGGGATAATAACATTACTAGGGTTAAGAGTCCAACAGAGACTATAAAAGTCTCTTAACTGCTGTCCCTGCTTCCTACCTTATTTTTACAACATATTCTCCACACTGCAGCCACAGTGATTCCTCTAATGTGTATGTTGGCTCACATCGCCTGTCTGCTCAGACCCCTCACAGGACTTTCTATCTGCTCCAAACTCAATATTTGCACTATCTATAAGACCTACCATGACTGGGTACCCAGCCACCTCAGAGGGCTCATTCCCTAACACACACCCCTGCCGTGCTCCAGCCACCCAGCTTTCTTATTGTGTCTCTAACATGCCCAGAAACTCTCTGCCTTAAGGTCTTTGCATTTGGTGTTTACTGTGTTTAAAGGAGTAAAATCTCAGATATTCGAATGATTTTCTTCTTTACTTCCTTCAGGGCTCTACTCACATGTCACCTATCAGAGAGGCTTTCGCTGACCACATTACCTAAAACAGGACCTCCCCTCAACATTACTATCTATCCTCTTTCTCTGCTTTATTGTCATTCATAGCCTAATTACTACCTGATGTTCTACATATTTCATTTCAATTTATTTACTGACTCGCCAACCTCTGCCTCATCGTGTCTCTAAGAGAACAGAGACTTTGGTTTGTATGTTGCTATATACCTAGCACCTAGAACAGTGCCTAGCACAGAAGTATTCAATCAATTGTGGAACGAATGTGATTAAATGAAAAGGCATAAATACCTACCCAGAATACATGTCATCGGGCAGGTTTCTTCCAGATTACTCAGAAACACTTCTTTTTTGTAGAACATTTTTGTGGGCTCATGTTCCGTCTCTTCTGGGTGAATGAATATGGGGCCATAAAAATATGCAGCTCCGTCTCGGACCCATACCTTTTCAATTCTTAGGGGGAAAAAAATGGAAAAATTCCATTAGAATAGAATTCTGATGGGTTCATTCTTTTTTTTTTTTTTCCTCCCCAAAGCCCCAGTACATAGTTGTGTATCATATTTGTAGAGTTGTAGCTCTTCTATATGGGACGTTGCCTCTGCATGGCTTGATGAGCGGTGAGCAGGTAGCGCCCAGGATCTGAACTGGTGAACCCTGGGCTGCCGAACTTAACTGCTACACCACTGGGCTGGCCCCCTGATGGATTCATTCTTGAAGGATTACTCTAACAAAAATTCTATTAACTAAAAACTTAATTATATGTATTATTTAGAGGAGTTTCATTTACTGTTTTGATAATAAGACAATTTCCTTGGATTTTTTTCCCCCTTAAGCACATGAGAAGATACTTGGAAAAAGAGAAATGAACATTTGGCTACTTATCTAAGGGAAAAATAAATTTTAACATAATACCAAGGCATATAACTTTTAATAGTTTTAGCTGTCTCTCAGGTTTTCTTCCTGAGATGCTTATGATGAAAACAGAACTAAGCATCTGTCCAAATTGGACTTGTGAACCAAATGAACACACAAACCATCAATATTTGGGGTCAGATCACAGGAGTGGCAGATATTCCTTTAAGGCAATGGTCTGACCTTTTTGAAGGTCAAGATCTAATACCCCTTCACCCCTTAAGAATCTGATGAAAGCCAGATACTATCGTCTTAGAAAAAAATAAAAATTAACATCTGACTGCTATGTGTCAGATACTGTACCATTCCTCACAACCACACCATAAAGGTGATGTAATTATGCTCATAGTCTCACGGTTCCTCACATGAAGCAGCATCCTCATCTCAGTTAATGGTAGCCCCACTCTTCCAGTGCCTCAGGCCAACATGCAGGGGTTACCCTTGACTCCTGTATCTCTCTCGGACCCCACATCACATTTATCAGGAATCTTGTTAACCTGATCTTTCGAAATAGGGTCTGACTACTTTGCAAAACAGGATCTGACTGCTGGCCTGAGCCACCGTCACTCCTGCCTGGATTACTGCAGTAGCCTCCAGCAGATCTCCTTGCTTCTACCTTTGATCCTCTACAGTCTATTCTCAACAACCAGTAGCCAGAGCAATCCTGCTAAGACTTAAGTCAGATGTCACTTATGTGCTGTTGCATTTAATTCAGTAAAAGCTCAAGTCCCTACAATGGTCTCTGAGGCCCACAAGATTTGCACTGTATTCCTGGGCCCTCATCTCCTACCTGAATCATGCATTGCTCACCCCCCTTTAACAAACTCTGCTGGTTTGAACAGGCCAGCCATGCTTCTCTCTCAGGTCTTTATACTGGCTGTTCTCTCTCCCTGGAAAGCTTTCACCCTGGATATTCATATTACTAACTCCCTCAGTTTCTTCAAGTATTGGCTCAACCGTTAGCTCTCAGTGAGGCCTATACACACCACCCTACTTAAAGTTCTACACCTCTCCATTTTGACCATGGCACTGCCGATTCCGCACACCCTGGCTCTATTTTTTCCATAGCACATATCATGATCTAATGTACTATACACTTTACTTATTCATGATGTTTATTGTTTGTTTTTCTTACTAGAACAGGGATACATGGGACTAAGGACATTTGTCTGTTTTATTCACTAATGTATCCTCAGAGCCTGGCAAATAGTAGGCGTGTAATAAATGACTACTGAATGATGAACAAATACGATGAGGAAACTGAAGCTCAAGAGGTAAATCATTTGCCTACGGACATGAAACTAGCAGGTCTGGGACTTAAACCAAGATCTCTTGGAATAAACTACTGTTCTTAACCACTATCTTCTACTGCCCAGCCCTGCACCTGACTCCTTTACTGCTGCTTTATGCCATCCAACCACACTTTCATCCATTTACTTGTTCATCAAATAGCTGAGCCCTTACTATGTTTCCTGCACTATGCTTGGAGCAGGGGATACAAAGGCAAGCAAAAAGAGAGGGTTCCTACTCTTCAGAGTGTTTGCAGTCTGGTATGGAAACCTGACAATAATATAACGTGATATGTGCTCTGAGGAGGACATATATGGTGCTCTGAGAGCGTCTAACAGGGAGACCTAACCTAATCTAGAGGGGACAGGAAATGCTTCCTTAAGGAAGTGCCATTTCAAATTTAAGCTAAAGGAGTTCATATGAAGTGGGCAGGGAGATTTCTGGGCTGAGAGTTCAGTAAATGTAATAGAAGAAAAAAAAAGAGTTCAAGGAAGGAATTTAAAGAAGGAAGTGTGGCTAGAGATGAAAGCAGGAGAAGTATGTGAGAGGAAGCTGGAGAAGTTGCCAGAGGAGGGAGTTTTGTCTTCATCCCAAAGACTAATGAATTTCTACTGGAACTAAATCTTTCAGACCCAACCTCATCCTCCCTGCTTCACTAACACTCACCTGCCCACACGAGGGCGCACCAGGCCATGGGACTTGATGAAGACACAGTCGCCAACCTTCAGCCACATGTCATTATAACGGAGCTGTTCAAAGTAGTGGCAACCTGGTTCACCGTTTGACATTTCCACAGGGACATCTTCTTTCTCCTATGGTACAGAAAAATGGTTGAAGATAGGCAGCTGACAATCAAGGAGCAGACAGAGAAGGTAAGAAAGGAAAGCAGACTTTCCTTCCTAATAACTTAAAAGAAAAAATAATCATAAATAGAAGCTTTGATGAAGATAGGAGACCAAAAGATTAGGTTACTGAAATCAAACTGAGTCTTATCAAATACAGTATCTATTTTAAAATTCTAGTTAATTTTCATAAAATAATGTTACGCCAAGATGCTTTTATGCCCCTCTCCCTCCTTCCCCCATTCCCACAGCCTTTAGCAAAAAAACACTGAAGAAGACTTATCAGCATTCAGAAGCAGCCTCATTCACGCACTGTTATACAGTGTAAGGAGCAAATTCTACACAGGCTTCCTCTTCACCACAGTTACTGAGCTCTCAATTTCTTAACATTAACAATTGATATATTTAAAATTTTTATCATTTCGATTTATTCCAACATGGAAAGGAATAGCATAGCCTCTGTGACAAACACATATACTCTGTTTTTGAATTAATTACAGGATCTGTAACCTACTAGCTGCTGTGACATTGGGCAAATTATTTGACCTCTTATGCCTTAGTTCTTCACCTGTAAAATGAAGATAGTGTGCCCATGAGAAGGGATGTTAGGAAGCTTAAATGACACAACCCACGTTAAGTACATAGAACAATGCTTGACTTGTGAAAAGTACTTAACAAACATTCATTATTGTTGTTTTACAGTCTTGGCAAAAAAAAGAAGGAAAAAAAATAATTTTGCCTAATAGAAATAAGAATCATTTACTGGGAACATAGCAGATAATGGGCATTGTGTTAGGTGTTTTAAATATATTAATTCCAAAACACATAAAAGTTGAGGAAACTCTAGAAACCCCAAATTTTCTACTGCAATTCGCTGTCTCTCTGAGAATATCTGAAACTTCAAATTAAAAAAAAAAAACAAAAAACAAACCCTGGGCTGGCCCGGTGGTGTAGTGGTTAAGTTTGTGCGCTTTGCTTTGGTGGCCCAGGGTTCACAGGTTCGGATCCCAGCTGCGGACCTACGCACTGCTTATCAAGCCATGCCGTGGCAGGCATCCCACATATAAAGTAGAGGAAGATGGGCACGGACGTTAGCCCAGGGCCAGTCTTCCTCAGCAAAAAGAGGAGGATTGGTGACAGATGTTAGCTCAGGGCTAATCTTCCTTACCAGGAAAAAAAAAATCTCCTTTAGAATGTCCAAAGCATTTAACGCTTTGAACTTTATGACTTCAAATGTGATAATGAAATGGTCATCTTGGAAAATCCTTAAGAATGAGAGAAGTCCCACATACGTGCTGGGTGAGGGGCATTTGAAGGAATGGAAGCTATAAATAAAGTAACCCCTGAGATTAAGAATACCTTTTTCTTTTAGGAATCTTTTAGGTTCTGTTCTAAAGTTATTCTTTTAAAAAGTTCCTGGAATAACCTGTCTTAGCCATGCAATATTAAAATAAAGATATGAGACAAAAAAAGTAACTCAAAGAGAGGACTGCGGGGACTTATAAATTCTAAAAATAATGATAACAACAAATCTAAGTTAATTTCCACATTGGCTTCCAGTGATATTTCTTCTTTTTTTAAAATTAATGTCTCTATGATTCCCAGACATAAAATGTAAAATATATGTTCTTTCCCAAGCTCCCTTTCTCTTGTAACACTTGTAGGACACTAAAATGGATTTTTTTTTTTTTCTAAGACACTAAGAATTCAATTTTTTCCAGTTTTTACATGGTGGCCCACATACAAAATAGAGGAAGATTGGCAACAGATGTTAGCTCGGGGCAAATCTTCCTCAGCAAAAAAGAAAAAAAACCCCAAAAAACAAAAGTCTTCTGTGATCCAACTCCAAAGATAACCATCAGTTTCGTATATATAGTTTTCCATGTTGTTTTCACATTCATATATGTAAATACACATTTTTGTTTTTTTGAATAACAATGGAACCATATCTCATTTGCAACCTGTTCATTATTAACATCTTTTTTCCATGTAACCTGGAAAATTTTCAATATTACTAATAGACCTACTTTATTCCTTTCATTGGCTGCAGAGTTCACATCATATGGATGTATGACAACTTACTCAATTCCTATTCATGGGCATTTGGGTTCGGCCTAGGGTTTTTGCTTTTACAAACACTGATGTCACCCCTTGTAGAGAATCCTTCAGTGTACCTACTTGAGTACTATGTTGGAGCACATTCCCTGCCATCAAACTGCAGGGTCAAAGGGAATGTCACCAGTAGGAGATGAGAGTGTGTTGCCCCATACTCACACCAAGCTGCATGTATTATCAGACTTTAGAACTCTTGCCAATCTGTTAGGCATTTTTAGAAACTATTAGATTAACACATTTTCTTATGTTTTTTGTCTACCCTCCTTCTATAAGTGATCTATTTGGTCCTTTGTGCATTTTTCTAGTGTTACCTTTTCCCTAGACTTCAAAGAGCTCTTTGTGCATTGGAAATAGTCCTTAGACTGTTTTATTAAATTGATATTTTCAATTGTAAACTGATAAAATGATCATTTTTTTTCTTTTATGGCTACTGGGTTTTATATCATGCACAGAAAAGACCCCTTCCAAGCTTATAATGAATAAAAGATTATAGGTAAGTAACAGTAAATATACTTATGTTAGCAACTAGTACTCTGTTCCTTTTTTTTAATGTTTATATCTTACATATTTTGGAATACGAAGTGAGGGGGAATTCAGTGGGATTTTCTCTCCTTTTTTTTTTTGCAAATGGCTACCAGTTTTTCCAATATCATTTGATCCACCCTCTCCTGCTGATTTAAAATACTACCTTTATATTCCAGATTTAATTGTGAAAAGCCTATTCCTTCCACTGACTAGTCCTGAGCTAATACCTCAAAATTTTTTTTAATGTAGTTTTGTAAAATGTAATAATATCTGGCAGGGAAAAGCACTCTTGATTACTTTTTTCCTCCTTTTTCTGGTGACTGTCACATATTTATTCTTTCATAAGAATGCTAGAATAATTTTGTCAAGTTCCCCAAATAATTTATTCAAGTCTTTTATGTCCTTCAGTAGATTCTCTTTCCACAGGTTCCATATATTCCTTTTAAGGTTATTTCTTAATGTATTTTGGTGTTAACATAAATTGGATATTTTCTTCCACACGATTTTTCTAACAGTTGCTAAGTGTATTCAACAATTTCATTTTACTTTCAGAAGTCTTATGAATTATTATTGTGTTTATATAAGAAAGCTGCTGACTTGTATATGGATTTTCAAATTTCTACTTGTTGAATTCTGTTTTCAAAAACTTTTGTTAATGTCTCCCCCATTATCTGGAAACAAATAATCTTGCCTCTTTACTGTTAATATTTTTACTACTTTTGTCTACCTACATTGGCTACTTTCAGAAAAAGTTACCTAATGGTAATGGTATAGCAAGCACTTCTGTCATGCGTGTAACTTTAAAGGGAATTTCTTTTATAGGCTTTAGGCTTGAGATACAAATATAATAAAAAACAAAAATCACTTAGGGGAAATACCCATCTAAAGACTTAAATAAATCAAGACAGGTACTATATCAAATAATTTCTCCTTTGATCTATTAATATAATAAAGTGTATTAATGAATTTTCCTAATTTTAAATAATTCTTGCATTCCTAGAATGAACTCCTATTTGGTCACATTCTTAAATAACTAATTTGATTTCACTTATAAAAATACTTTTTTCTCCAAGAATTTTTTGCATCAAAATTCATAAGTGAGGACGTCAGCATCATGGCGGAGTGAGATTCCCTCTTTGAATCTCTGCCCCCTACGACACAACGAAAACATCATTCACATTCCAACAGAGCTCAATCAAACACTACGAAGGACTTCTGAGAAACCCCTGCTGCCATACATCGGACGGTGGAGGCGCGGGAGGCCCAGGAGAACGGGAGGAGAGGTAGGAGGTTGTACTCCCCCTCCCCAATCGATCGGCAAAAACAGCGCGGTTCGCGGTCAGAGGGGGGAGGGGTGGCCCACAGCGGGGAAAACTAGCGCCATCCAGGTGCTCTCACAGACTGTCGCGAGATCGCCACGGGGAAGCGACGACGGACTGCTTAGGGGGTGTAGCAAACACCCTAAGAGAGCCAGAAAGGAAACCCCCGGGTCAAGCAGGAGAAAGAGAGGACCCCTCCCCCCACACACCCGGCGTTTCAGCATAATCCCTCCGGGGGCTGCAGCCGCCTCAGAGCAAACCGCTCGCGATCTCCATCTAGTGGCAGCAGGGGGAAACTGCAGGACTAACTTTAATCATGAGTGGTAAAAATAAAGCCGTCCCCGTCGGATCCTTGCGAAAATATGTCAGGGCTACAGACCAAAAGGAAAATGACAAACACCCAGAAACCAACCCTGAAGGCACAGAATTTGATAACCTGAACAAGAGAGAATTCAAAATAGCTATCATAAACAAGCTCAACGAAATACAAGAGAACACACAGAAACAAATCAACGAATTCAGGGATTATGTCACAAAAGAGATTGAAACCCTAAAGAAAAACCAATCAGAATTATTAGAGATGAAAAACAAAATCAACGAGATAGTGGAAAAAATGGAGTCTTTAAAGAGCAGAACTGACAATATGGAGGAACGAATTAGCACTATTGAGGATAGCCACGCAGAAATGCTCCTGATAGAGGAGGAGAGAGAGCTAAAACTAAAAATAAATGAAGAAATTCTTCGAGAAATATCAGACTCAATGAGGAAAAGCAACATAAGGATAATAGGTATTCCAGAAGGAGAAGAAAGAGAAAAAGGAGCAGAGAGTTTGTTCAAAGAAATAATAGCTGAGAACTTCCCCAACCTAGGGAACGAGAGGGAAATAACAGTGAATGAAATCAATAGATCACCTAAATATATAAACAGGAATAAAAAATCATCTCGCCACATAGTAGCAAACTTGAAGAATACCCGTGACAAGGAAATAATACTGAAGGCAGCTAAACAAAAAACCAAAATAACATACAAAGGAAACCCCATCAGGCTCTCAGCTGATTTCTCGACAGAAACTCTACAGGCTAGGAGAGACTGGAATGATATATTCAAAATCATGAAAGACAAAAACCTTCAGCCGAGAATACTTTATCCAGCAAAAATATCCTTCAAATACGATGGAGAAATAATAACTCTCCCTGATAAACAAAAGCTAAGAGAGTTCGTCACCACAAGACCCCCACTACAAGAAATGCTCAAGAAGGCCCTTAGGCCTGAAAAAAAACAAATGAGAAAGGGGATACAAAGATTTCAGCAAGGAGAAAAGCAAGGAGACTAAACCAGAACAAAATACAGTTGGAAAACATCAAAAATTAATTCAAGCTCATCACTGGAAACACACATTCATGACACAATCTGGAATAAAGAGATAACAAATAAGGAGGGGAAGAGGTAAGGGATTGAACTGACCCAGCCTCAGGAAAAAGGAGGCATCTGAAAATGTACTTTCTTATCCAGGAGATCGCTTATGTAAACCGCACGGTAACCACTAAACAAACAACCAGAAGAGAACCACACATGACAAATAAAGAGAAAACCAAGAGAATGAGCATGCAGAAATACCAAATTGAATTTGCAGTCCGAAACACAAGGGACAAGAAACAAAGGAAATGCAAAAGAACCAGAAGATGAACAATAAAATAGCAACATTAAACCCTCATATATCAATAATCACTCTAAATGTAAATGGATTGAATTCTCCAATCAAAAGACACAGAGTGGCGGGATGGATTAAAAACCAAGATCCAACAATCTGCTGCCTCCAGGAAACACATCTCAGCTCTAAAGACAAACACAGACTCAAAATAAAAGGATGGAAAACAATACTCCAAGCTAATGGCAAACAAAAGAAAGCAGGAGTAGCCATACTTATATCAGACAAAGTAGACTTCAAGATAAAAAAGGTAATGAGAGACAAAGAAGGGCAATATATAATGATAAAAGGGATACTTCACCAAGAAGACATAACACTTATAAATATCTATGCACCCAACACAGGAGCACCAAAGTACATAAAACAACTGCTAAAAAACCTTAAAGGAGATATTAACAATAACACAATAATAGTAGGGGATCTTAATACCCCCCTTACATCAATAGATAGATCATCCAGACAAAAAGTCAATAAGGAAATAATGGACTTAAATGAAAAACTAGATGCAATGGATTTAATAGATATATACAGAGCACTCCACCCAAAAAAAGCAGAGTACACATTCTTCTCAAGTGCACATGGAACATTCTCAAGGATAGACCATATATTAGGAAACAAGGCAAACCTCTATAAATTTAAGAAGATTGAAATCATTACAAGCATCTTTTCTGATCATAATGCTGTGAAACTAGAAATCAACTGCAAGGAAAAAACTAGGAAAGGGACAAAGATGTGGAGACTAAACAACATGCTACTGAACAACCAATGGGTCATTGATGAAATTAAAGGAGAAATCAAAAGCTATCTGGAGACAAATGAAAAGGAAAATACACCATACCAACTCATATGGGATGCAGCAAAAGCAGTCCTGAGAGGGAAATTCATAGCAATACAAGCTCACCTTAACAAACAAGAAAAATCCCAAATAAATAACCTTAAATTGCACCTAACAGAGTTGGAAAAAGAAGAACAGACAAAGCCCCGAATCAGCAGAAGGAGGGAAATAATAAAAATCAGAGCAGAAATAAATGAAATTGAAACCAAAAAAACAGTAGAAAGGATCAATGAAACAAAGAGCTGGTTCTTTGAGAAGATAAATAAAATTGACAAACCCTTAGCCAGACTCACTAAGAAAAAAAGGGAGAAGACGCAAATAAATAAAATTAGAAATGAAAGAGGAGAAATTACAACAGACACCACAGAAATACAAGGGATTATTAGGGAATACTATGAAAAACTTTACGCCAACAAATTGGACAACCTAGAGGAAATGGACAAATTCTTGGACGTGTACAACCTCCCAAAACTGAATCAAGAAGAAATAGAGAATCTGAACAGACCAATCACAAGTAAAGAGATTGAAACAGTCATCAAAAACCTCCCAAAAAATAAAAGCCCAGGACCAGATGGCTTCCCTGGAGAATTTTATCAAACGTTCAAAGAAGATTTAGCACCTATCCTTCTCAAACTATTCCAAAAAATAGAGGAAGATGGAATACTTCCCAACACATTCTATGAGGCCGACATCATGCTGATACCAAAGCCAGACAAGGACAATACAAGGAAGGAAAACTACAGGCCAATATCGCTGATGAACATAGACGCAAAAATCCTCAACAAAATATTGGCAAACCGAATACAGCAATACATCAAAAAGATCATACACCACGATCAAGTGGGATTTATACCAGGGACACAGGGATGGTTCAACATCCGCAAATCAATCAACGTGATACACCACATTAACAAAATGAAGAATAAAAACCACATGATCATCTCAATCGATGCAGAGAAGGCATTCGACAAGATCCAGCATCCATTTATGATAAAAACTCTCAACAAAATGGGTATAGAAGGAAAGTACCTCAACATAATAAGGGCCATATATGACAAACCTACAGCAAACATCCTACTCAACGGGGAAAAACTGAAAGCCATTCCCTTGAGGACAGGAACAAGACAAGGGTGCCCACTCTCACCGCTCTTATTCAACATAGTACTGGAAGTGCTGGCCAGAGCAATTAGGCAAGAAAAAGGAATAAAAGGACTCCAAATAGGCAATGAAGAAGTGAAACTCTCACTATTTGCAGACGACATGATCCTATACATAGAAAACCCCAAAAATTCCATCAGAAAGCTACTAGAAACAATCAACAACTACAGTAAAGTGGCAGGGTATAAAATCAACTTACAAAAATCAATTGCATTTCTATACACTAACGATGAAAAAACAGAAAGAGAACTCAAAAAGACAATCCCATTTACAATTGCAACAAAGAGAATAAAATATCTGGGAATAAATTTAACCAAGGAGGTCAAAGACCTATACAATGAAAACTATAAGACACTATTGAAAGAAATCGAGGAGGACATAAAGAAATGGAAAAATATTCCATGCACATGGATTGGAAGAATAAATATAGTTAAAATGTCCATTCTACCTAAAGCAATCTACAGATTCAATGCAATCCCAATCAGAATCCCAATGTCATTCTTCACGGTAATAGAACAAAAACTACTGAAATTCGTATGGGGCAACAAAAGAGCCCGAATAGCTAAAGCAATTCTGAAAAAAAAGAACAAAGCTGGAGGCATCACAATCCCTGATTTCAAAATATACTATAAAGCTACAGTAATCAAAACAGCATGGAACTGGTACAAGAATAGACACACAGATCAATGGAACAGAATTGAAAGCCCAGAAATAAAACCACACACCTATGGACAGCTAATCTTCGACAAAGGAGCAAAGAACATACAATGGAGAGAGGGAAGTCTCTTCAATAAATGGTGCTGGGAAAATTGGACAGCAACATGCAAAAGAATGAAAGTAGACTATCTCCTATCGCCATATACAAAAATCAATTCAAAATGGATCAAAGACCTGAAAGTGAGACCTGAAACTATAAAACTCCTGGAAGAAAATATAGGCAGTACACTAATTGCGATTGGACATAAAGGGATCCTTTCAGATTCCATGTCTACCCAGACAAGGGAAACAAAAGAAAAAATAAACAAGTGGGACCTCATCAGACTAAAGAGCTTCTACAAGGCAAATGAAACCAGGATCAAAATGAATAAACAACCCACCAGCTGGGAGAAAATATTCGCAAATCGTTTGTCTGACAAGGGATTAATCTCAGTAATATACAAAGATCTCATACAACTGAGCAACAAAAAAACAAACAACCCGATCAAAAAATGGGCAGAGGATATGAACAGACATTTTTCCAAGGAAGAGATACAGATGGCCAATAGACACATGAAAAGATGTTCAACATCACTAATCATCAGGGAAATGCAAATCAAAACTACACTGAGATATCACCTTACACCGGTTAGAATGGCTATAATCACAAAGACAAATAACAACAAATGCTGGAGAGGTTGTGGAGAAACGGGGACCCTCATTCACTGCTGGTGGGAATGCAAACTGGTGCAGCCTCTATGGAAAACAGTATGGAGAGTCCTCAAAAAATTAAAAATAGAAATACCGTATGATCCAGCAATACCACTCTTGGGCATCTACCCAATGGACATGAAATCAACCATCACAAGAGGCGTATGCACCCCTATGTTCATTGCAGCATTATTCACTATAGCCAAGAAGTGGAAGCAACCCAAGTGTCCCTCAACTGAAGATTGGTTAAAGAAGATGTGGTATATACATACAATGGAATACTACTCAGCCATAAGAAAAGACACAATTGTCCGATTTGCAACAACATGGAAGGACCTAGAGGGTATTATGTTAAGTGAAATAAGCCAGAGAGAGAAGGACAGACACTGCATGAACTCACTCATATATGGAATATAAGTGATCACACGGACAGAGAGATCTGATTGGTGGTTACCAAGGGGAAGGGGGGTGGGGGGGGCACAAGGGGTGAAGGGTTACATCCACAAGGTGACGGACAAAAATGTACAACTAAAACCCCACAGTGTTATAAACTAAGACATCAATAAAAAAAAAAAAAAATTCATAAGTGAGACTAAATGTAGTTGTTTTTATTTTGTCAGGCTTTGGAATCAAGATGATTCTGGCTTTGTAAAACAAACTGGGAAGTTTTCCTTGTTCTCCACACTCTGAGATGATTTAAATAGCATTATAATTATAGGTCCCTAAAGGGTTAAAAGAATTCATCTATGGAATTATCTGACCTGAGTACTCTTTGGGGTTAGATCTGTGACATTTTAAAAAACTTCTTCAGGGCCAGCCCTGGTGGGCTAGTGGTTAGGTTTGGCGCACCACTCTGCTGGTGGCCCAGGTTTGGACCTACACCACTCATCTATCAGTGGCTGTGTTGTGGTGGTGGCTCACGTACAAAAAGAGGAAGACTGGCAACAGATGTTAGCTCAGGGCGTATCTTCCTCAGCAATAAAAAAAATCTTCACGTTGCTGTCCACTTATGTGTTATATCTCTTCTTGACTCTGCTTTGGTAATTTGTATTGTCCTAGAAAATTTTTCATTTTATTCAGGTTTTCAAATTTATTAACAGAAATGTACAAGTCTTTAAATTTCTTCATTTTGCATGTCTGAGCTTAATTCTCTTTTTTCTTTATTAGGAAAATTAGTAGTTTATCTCATTGGACTTGTCAAAGGATTAGTGCTTGCATTTACTTTTAAATTGTACTTTTCAATTCTACTGTTCTATTTTCTAAGTATTAATTTCTGTTTTTCCCTTTTTAGTTCCCTTCTTTCTGTTTGGCTAAGGTTTTATACTGTTGCTCTTTTTCTAATTCTGAATTTAAATACTTTATTCATTTATTTTCTGGAATAGGTATTTGAAACGTAAAATTCTTTTCTGTATGGCTATTATCTACATACCTTTTCCAAGTTAAAAGTGTCTTCAGTTCGACTGTCCTCTGAGTTGTCTGTGTTCTTCTCATCATCTCCTTTATCTGCATTTGCAAATACAGAGGCCACTCGGACCACAGGCAAGGGCACATCCCGAGGGACAAACCTAACTGAGCTGATGGGCATGGTCCACAGTTTAATTTTCTTAAAAGATTTGGTTTTGGCAGAATATCGTGATTCACAGACAAAAACATCCTCATCTCGAAAGTTTTCTGGGCATAATTTAAAGTATTCCTGAGGGATATAAGAATAAAATTAATTAATTAGGTGAATTTTATGAAAACTAATCAACCAAAAAAACAAAAACACACACCAACCAAGGAAACAAAAGCTAAACTGTTAAGACTTTCTGATAGTTAACAACAAATGGCAAATGACTAGAGACCTAGGAGTATTTCCTTGCTACAGAATGGCCTTATTAAATACATACCATTTAGCTTACCAATTTGAAAATATATTAATATTTCATATAGCTATAATGTTCCTGAAAGCTTTGGGCAGGGCTCACATGTATCAGATAGATACACAAAAAGTACACCTTATTACCTAAAAACCACACTGACAATTTATAATGATCTTTCAGAAAATGTCATCCTTAAAAATTAGCATGGCAATATAAAAAATTTAAGCCAAATGCATATAGTTATATGGTGTAGGCAGCAAATGGTCTTTCACCATCATGTTCAGGTTAATTTCTTCCCAAATCTTTACATACGGCCACACAGACCCAAGTTTAAAAAAAAAAAAAAATTCAAACAGTTTAAAACAGAGCTCCTAATTTTATAAATATCAACTTTTTCTGCTTGTAAATTTTATTCCCATAGAATGATTTGTGCTTTTGAGACTAATAAGTTTCTTACCTTGACAAACATGACCACGCATTTTCCTAAAATTTTACTAACAGGAACTTTATTGTAATAGTCACTCTTAAAAACTTCCTTTTCTAGAAATTTTCGTGTAGCCAGATGGAATGTTTCATTTGGCCGATAAAACCAACAGCCATACAACCATTTTTCACCTCAAAAACAAAAAGAGAGAGAGAATTACCATTAACAGAAATCACAGTCTTTGCAAAATGAGCAAATACTCCATCCATTCTGCCATGGCCTTAACCTAGCATTGTGCTTTTTAGGTCACAGTTCCTTAATATAATTATCTTAAAAGAAACAATACTTTAAAATAATTAAGTGTAATGAGACCTAAAAAATGCTACTTCCCTCCTCATATTAAAAGACGTATAATATACAGAATGAGAAAGGTGATGAGACCTGCTCTACTCTGCTGGGGTCAGGACACACCTAAAGGTGTGTGCTTTAATAAAGATACAGAGATACTAACAGACATATTTAGCACTCAGGTGAAGGAATACAAACGTATGTCACATGATGAATAGATGAAAGAATTGGATTGCCTGGATCACATTTCTGCCTGCTTTTGGTTTCATTAACTCCTATTCATTCTCTTTGTCTCAAGTTAAGGGCAACTGTTCTAGGAAGCCTCTCGAAATCAAATTCTAAGCCAATGCACATGTCTCTCTATAACAATTTCTTGTTTATTTGTGATTTTTATTGGAGAGGTTTTGCCAGAGGCAAAACATGAGCCTTTTGTTCTTCTGAATCTCTGCCATCCTACCAAGTTTGGCTCATGGTGTGTTTTTAATAAATATCAGTGAATGAATGATATTTTAATAAATATTAGTCTTAACTAGACTTCAAGAAGTTGCATTTCTTTTGACTCAACTGCCACTGCTAGCTCCTGTTTTTCATAGAGTGGATGCTTAATTATATTTACTGATACACTGTAGAACAACTATTATTAGAAGGCATAAAATGTCTGAGTTACAATTTTCTTCCCTGAGGACCAAGGAGGAGTAAAATAGTCACACCTCACCAATCTGCCCTTCAATTTAAAACAAACTCACCAGCAGAATCTTCCCACAGTCTCTCAATACAGACTATATGTGGCTGTAGGTTGGCTTCTGCGGGCTCCACATAGACGTAATCACCAACATGGTACATGCTGTTCTTAAAGCTGCAGTCCTGGCTGTATGTGCGATGTAAGCCTGAGAGGCCTACAGCACCTGAGGAATCTTCACTCTTTTCAGCTTCTTAGGTAAAAAAAAGAAAAGGGTTCTCATTTAAGGGATGTTGGAATCAGATGTAGGATTCAAACAACTCATTCTAATACACTGAATTCTTTTCTAGACATTCAAAGGCAGGATTCAGGACAAACAGTATGATATCCACATTCCCAATAGCCTCTACTCAAAATTGTCTTTTTGAATTACAACCAACTGCCATTAATTTAAATACATACACAAATAAACAAAGGATCTACAGAATAAAAATAATCACCTTAATAACATATGCTCAATGTAGTCATTCTGAATGATACAGAAAGGTATAAAAAAGAAAACAGGTCACTTGTAAATCACATAATCCTAGAGACAGTCTCATATGTACATCCTCTCCATCTTAATGCCTGAAATTCCCCCCCCACCAACAGTTACTACATGGATATGTCACAATTAATGGAATCTTAGAATTGAGGAAATATGGAAGATGTGTATCATATAAAATACTGTAAACTATATATGTATACACTTAATAGATCATAAACATTTCCCCTGAGATTAAATGCTTTTCAGGACTTGTCTTTTGTTAAATAAGACTTTTTAATGTCTCCTGTATAAGCCATCGTTTGAAAATACCCTAGGTTTTTTTGAGGATAAAACTTTGCCCACACTTTTGATTACTTCCTAGGGATAATCTTCCATGAACAGAACAGCTGAAAATAAGCCTAAATGCATATTCCAAACTGACTCCCAGAAGTCCATATCAATTTAAGTCCCTCACTCTTTGGCTACAAGGAGTCTGTTTCTCCATTCCCTCTCTAATACTGGTATTAATAATGTTTTTAAAGTTTTGCCAATTTTGGTAGAAAATGTTTTCTAGTAGTTGATTAATCAAAAGAATCCCTGTGACATATGCAGCAGATTCACAAGATTTTTGACACTATACCAGCAGGAACACTGTCAAATGGACTGAAAGGGATAGAGTCCCTGAAAGAAGGCTGTTAAACCTCAACATTCTAGAGACAGGGAACAGGCTGATAAAACAACTCAGCTGCAAACACGTGCTACCTTTCACGACATAGGATGATTTGGATGGCAGAGTGTAGAGCTGCAGAGGACTATTTCCAGGCCTTGAAACCTAATGGAGTCTGCTCGGCTGAATTTGAAATTGGTTAGAACTGATGACTCTTTTTTTCTTCCATTTCTCCCTTCTTGAATGGGAATGTCTCTAACTGTTATCCTATGCATATCCCATCACTATATTGTAGCAACAGAGAATTTGTTTTTTTAGTTTCACAAGTCCATAGATGGAGAGGAATTGTGTCCCAGGATGGATCAATACCCAGAGCCTCACCCACACAGCTAATTTAGATGATTTAAATAATGAGATTTGGGATTTTTGAGCTGATATTTACATGAAATTTTGGTACCTGGTAGAGGAATGTTACTGTAACAAATACCTAAAAAACATGAAGTGACTTTGGAATTCGGTAGTAAGCAGAGACTGGAAGAATTCTGAGGAGCACGATAGAAAAAGCCTAGGTGGCCTTGACTAGACTGTTAGTAGAGAAATGGACATTAGACTTGGCAGCTGAAGGCTCAGAAGTAAATGAAGAAAATGTTACTGGAAAGTGGAGGAATGGGGTTCCTAATACAGTGGCAGAAAGATTAGCAGAACCGTGTCCTGCAGTTATTTGGATTCTGGGCCTCCTTGGAATGATCTTTCAGTTATCTTTTTCTTGCTTTATTTCTCTTTCTTGTTGTTTTACTTCCTCAGAGATTTCTTCAACTTTATCTTCTAATCCTTCTCTAAATAATTCCTTTCTGCTATTAAAAATGTTTTTTATTGAATAAATTTGACATATTGTATAAATTTAAGGTGTATGTGTTACTTTGATACATTTATATATTGTTGCCACTGTAGCAATATTTATCACATTACATAATTGTAGTACAATATTGTTCTCTACATTCATTATACTGTGCATTAGATCTCTATGGCTTATTTAATATACTTGTTGCAAGTTTGTACCCTTAAACAACATCAGTCTTATCCCCCCACCCCGCTCTATCATTTTTAAAAATAGCTTTATTGAAATATAATTCACACACTACACAACTCACCTATTTAAAGTGTACAATTCAATGGTTTTTGGTATATTATGTTATTTCTAAAAATTTTGGTAAAATATATATCACATAAAATTTGCCATTTTTGACCATTTTTAAGTGTATAATTCAGTGGCATTAATTATATTCACAAAATGTGCAACCATAACTACTACTTCCAAAACTTTTCTTTACTCCAAACAAAAACTCTGTAACCATTAAGTAATAACCCCTCATCTTTCCTCCTCCCAACCCTGGTAACCTCTAATCTGCTTTCTGTCTCTATGAATTTGCTATTTTAGTTACCTTATATAAGTAGAATCATATAATATTTATCCTTTTGTGTCTGGCTTATTTTAGTTAGCATAATGTTTTCAAGCTTTATCCAAGTTGTAGCATGTGTCAGAACTTCATTACTTTTTATGGCAGAATAATATTCCATTGTATGTATACTGTCATGTGATGCTTACCGATAGGGATGAGTTCTGAGAAATGCGTCGTTAAGCGGTTTTGTCCTTGCATGAACATCACAGAATGTACTTACACCAACCTAGATGGTATAGCCCACTACACACCTAGGCTATATGGTACTTATCTTTTTTTTTTAATTTCAATTTCTTTTTTTTTTAATCGATGTCTTAATAGTTTATAACACTGTGGGGTTTTAGTTGTACATTATTGTTTCTCCATCACCATGTGGATGTAACCCTTCACCCCTTGTGCCCGCCCCCCCACCCCCTTCCCCTTGGTAACCACCAATCAGTTCTCTCTGTCTGTGTGTTAGTTTATATTCCATATATGAGTGAGTTCATGCAGTGTCTGGCCTTCTCTCTCTGGCTTATTTCACTTAACATAATACCCTCTAGGTCCTTCCATGTTGTTGCAAATGGGACAATTGTGTCTTTTCTTATGGCTGAGCAGTATTCCATTGTATGTATATACCACATCTTCTTTATCCAATCATCAGTCGAGGGACACTTGGGTTGCTTCCACTTCTTGGCTATAGTGAATAATGCTGCAATGAACCCAGGGGTGCATACGCCTCTTGTGATGGTTGATTTCATGTCCATTGGGTAGATGCCCAAGAGTGGGATTGCTGGATCATACAGTATTTCTATTTTTAATTTTTTGAGGAATCTCCATACTGTTTTCCATAGAGGCTGCACCAGTTTGCATTCCCACCAGCAGTGAATGAGGGTCCCTGTTTCTCCACAACCTCTCCAGCATTTGTTGTTATTTGTCTTGGTGATTATAGCCATTCTAACCGGTGTAAGGTGATATCTCAGTGTAGTTTTGATTTGCATTTCCCTGATGATTAGTGATGTTGAACATCTTTTCATGTGTCTATTGGCCATCTGTATCTCTTCCTTGGAAAAATGTCTGTTCATATCCTCTGCCCATTTTTTGATCGGGTTGTTTGTTTTTTTTGTTGCTCAGTTCTATGAGATCTTTATATATTACTGAGATTAATCCCTTGTCAGACAAATGATTTACGAATATTTTCTCCCAGCTGGTGGGTTGTCTATTCATTTTGATCCTGGTTTCATTTGCCTTGTAGAAGCGCTTTAGTTTGATGAGGTCCCACTTGTTTATTTTTTCTTTTGTTTCCCTTGTCTGAGTAGACATGGAATCTGAAAGGATCCCTTTATGTCCAATCTCAATTAGTGTACTGCCTATATTTTCTTCCAGGAGTTTTATAGTTTCAGGTCTCACTTTCAGGTCCTTGATCCACTTTGAATTGATTTTTGTATATTTCTCCTTTAATTTCATCAACGACCCATTGGTTGTTCAGTAGCATGTTGTTTAGTCTCCACATCTTTGTCCCTTTCCTAGTTTTTTCCTTGCAGTTGATTTCTAGTTTCACAGCATTATGATCAGAAAAGATGCTTGTAATGATTTCAATCTTCTTAAATTTATAGAGGTTTGCCTTGTTTCCTAATATATGGTCTATCCTTGAGAATGTTCCATGTGCACTTGAGAAGAATGTGTACTCTGCTTTTTTTGGGTGGAGTGCTCTGTATATATCTATTAAGTCCATTGCATCTAGTTTTTCGTTTAAGTCCATTATTTCCTTATCGACTTTTTGTCTGGATGATCTATCCATTGATGTAAGGGGGGTGTTAAGATCCCCTAATATTATTGTGTTATTGTTAATATCTCCTTTAAGGTTTTTTAGCAGTTGTTTTATGTACTTTGGTGCTCCTGTGTTGGGTGCATAGATATTTATAAGTGTTATGTCTTCTTGGTGAAGTGTCCCTTTTATCATTATATATGGCCCTTCTTTGTCTCTCATTACCTTTTTTATCTTGAAGTCTACTTTGTCTGATATAAGTATGGCTACTCCTGCTTTCTTTTGTTTGCCATTAGCTTGGAGTATTGTTTTCCATCCTTTTATTTTGAGTCTGTGTTTGTCTTTAGAGCTGAGATGTGTTTCCTGGAGGCAGCAGATTGTTGGATCTTGGTTTTTAATCCATCCTGCCACTCTGTGTCTTTTGATTGGAGAATTCAGTCCATTTACATTTAGAGTGATTATTGATATATGAGGGTTTAATGTTGCTATTTTATTGTTCATCTTCTGGTTCTTTTGCATTTCCTTTGTTTCTTGTCCCTTGTGTTTCGGACTGCAAATTCAATTTGGTGTTTCTGCATGCTCATTCTCTTGGTTTTCTCTTTATTTGTCATGTGTGGTTCTCTTCTGGTTGTTTGTTTAGTGGTTACCGTGCGGTTTACATAAGCGATCTCCTGGATAAGAAAGTACATTTTCAGATGCCTCCTTTTTCCTGAGGCTGAGTCAGTTCAATCCCTTACCTCTTCCCCTCCTTATTTGTTATCTCTTTATTCCAGATTGTGTCATGAATGTGTGTTTCCAGTGATGAGCTTGAATTAATTTTTGATGTTTTCCAACTGTATTTTGTTCTGGTTTAGTCTCCTTGCTTTTCTCCTTGTTGAAGTCTTTGTATCCCCTTTCTCATTTGTTTTTTTTCAGGCCTAAGGGCCTTCTTGAGCATTTCTTGTAGTGGGGGTCTTGTGGTGACGAACTCTCTTAGCTTTTGTTTATCAGGGAGAGTTATTATTTCTCCATCGTATTTGAAGGATATTTTTGCTGGATAAAGTATTCTCGGCTGAAGGTTTTTGTCTTTCATGATTTTGAATATATCATTCCAGTCTCTCCTAGCCTGTAGAGTTTCTGTCGAGAAATCAGCTGAGAGCCTGATGGGGTTTCCTTTGTATGTTATTTTGGTTTTTTGTTTAGCTGCCTTCAATATTATTTCCTTGTCACGGGTATTCTTCAAGTTTGTTACTATGTGGCGAGATGATTTTTTTATTCCTGTTTATATATTTAGGTGATCTATTGATTTCATTCACTGTTATTTCCCTCTCGTTCCCTAGGTTGGGGAAGTTCTCAGCTATTATTTCTTTGAACAAACTCTCTGCTCCTTTTTCTCTTTCTTCTCCTTCTGGAATACCTATTATCCTTATGTTGCTTTTCCTCATTGAGTCTGATATTTCTCGAAGAATTTCTTCATTTCTTTTTAGTCTTAGCTCTCTCTCCTCCTCTACCAGGAGCATTTCTGCGTGGCTATCCTCAATAGTGCTAATTCGTTCCTCCATGTTGTCAGTTCTGCTCTTTAAAGACTCCATTTTTTCCACTATCTCGTTGATTTTGTTTTTCATCTCCAATAATTCTGATTGGTTTTTCTTTAGGGTTTCAATCTCTTTTGTGACATAATCCCTGAATTCATTGATTTGTTTCTGTGGTTCTCTTGTATTTCGTTGAGCTTGTTTATGATAGCTATTTTGAATTCTCTCTCATTCAGGTTATCAAATTCTGTGCCTTCAGGGTTGGTTTCTGGGTGTTTGTCATTTTCCTTTTGGTCTGTAGCCCTGACATATTTTCGCAAGGATCCGACGGGGACGGCTTTATTTTTACCCCTCATGATTAAAGTTAGTCCTGCAGTTTCCCCCTGCTGCCACTAGATGGAGATCGCGAGCGGTTTGCTCTGAGGCGGCTGCAGCCCCCGGAGGGATTATGCTGAAATGCCGGGTGTGTGGGGGGAGGGGTCCTCTCTTTCTCCTGCTTGACCCGGGGGTTTCCTTTCTGGCTCTCTTAGGGTGTTTGCTACACCCCCTAAGCAGTCCGTCGTCGCTTCCCAGTGGGGATCTTGCGACAGTCTGTGAGAGCACCTGGATGGCGATAGTTTTCCCCGCTGTGGGCCGCCCCTCCCCCCTCTGTCCGCGAACCGCGCTGTTTTTGCCGATAGATTGGGGAGGGGGAGTACAACCTCCTACCTCTCCTCCCGTCCTCCTGGGCTTCCCGCGCCTCCACCGTCCAAGGTATGGCAGCAGGGGTTTCTCAGAAGTCCTTTGTAGTGTTTGATTGAGCTCTGTTGGAATGTGAATGATGTTTTCGTTGTGTCGTAGGGGGCAGAGATTCAAAGAGGGAATCTCACTCCGCCATGATGCTGACATCACTTACTCCTCAGCTTCATTTTTGAAAGAGAGTTTCACTGGATACACAATTCTTGGTTCTGTTTTTTTCCTTTCAGCACTTTGAATATCATTCCACTGCTTTCTGGCCTCCATTATATCTTATAAGCCGTTATCATGTAACTGTTTTCTTGGACAAGATGAGTAGTTTGCTGCTTTCAAGATTTTCTCTTTGAGCAGTTTGATTATGATTATCTAGATGTGGTTCTCTTTGTGTTTTCTGACTTTGTGTTCTTGGAGCTGTAGGTTAATGCTTTTCATCAAATTTGAGAAGTTTTCAGCCATTAGGTCTTCAAATATTTTTCTCCCCCTTTCTCTTCTCTCCTCTGAGACTCCCATTACAAGTATACCAGGACACATGACATGAGGGGTTGCTCCTAAGTCTGCAGAGCTAAGGGTCAGTCAATGATTTAGGTGAAGATTGTACTCAAGCACCTCAAACCTGTAAAGATTCATCCTCTGCTGATTGATCCACATGTGGCTTGAGGGATGCATTCCAAGTTGTAAACAACTTTCAGGTATCCCTTGCATTTTGCTTTTCGTCATGTTCTTGCATCTCTCTTGTACGTGCACAGTTTTCCAGTCAGCCAAGAATGTGTGGACAGTTTATCTCAGCCCTTCTATGGTGACTTTCCAGGATATTCCTCAACCCCAACTGTCACCTCAGGCTAGCAAAGCTGCAGGTTTACCCTGTTTCTTTTTTTTTTTTTTTGTGAGGAAGATTGGCCCTGAGCTAACATCTGTTGCTAATCTTCCTCTTTTACTTTTTTCTCCCCAAAGCCCCAGTACATAGTTGTATATCCTAGTTGTATACTCTATTTATTTCTGCATCAACCATTTTTAGCTGGCAAAGACATGGACCACCCCTACTCCCCCCAACACCCACCTGAATGTTGTACATCCTGAATGAATACATCCCTCTGGCAGCAAAGCTGCTGGTTTTTGCAGCTAGCCCTATGCTGGTAAAATTATTATTCTCACCAAACCGGTTCCTTTCTTTTCTTTTTTTGCATATGTGATTGCTTATGAGAATTTTCTTCAAATCAACTTATTTTGTTTTCTTGCCCAAGGAAGAAAAACTCTAAGAAGCAGATATGATGTGAATAACTAACATAACTCCAGGAAAGCCATGTATTCTAGGTATCTATGTGAACTTGAATTTTATCAGAAATGATCAAATTTCTAATAAAAGTTCCCAATGTCAAAATATTTCTAAATTCTGGCAAGTGACTCAAGGTAACATTTTTAGGTTGATATAATTAAAATTAAAATTTCCTCCTAGTTATGTGCTTCAACCAAAATATCTACTTCTCTGACCCAGAGTCTGGATGAGGAAAGCCGTGCTACTGAATGATGGGGCAGCACCTTGATGCACTCACTGCTGAGAATGCTTTCCAGCCCCAGCTGGGCCCCTGAGGTTTTTATCTACCAATGGTATTAAGAGGTATTAAGCTCCCACACTTGTGAATTAATTAACTCTGTTCCTGAAATACTAGGATAATAGCTGTGTCACATGTAACTTCCCATCTTTTCCAGTCTGATGACTAAACTGATAATGATAAAAACATTTCCATCTCACTGTGTCTACTGTGAAAGAATCAACACCCCAAGTCTTCATTGACACAAACAGGACGCTTCCCCACAGCTAATTATGAGACCAGCTAGAACAGAGTATAACAATATTTTTTCATATTTAATAAAATGAAAAGAAACCAACCTCTTTTTTCTTCTTCTCGCTTTAGTTTATCTTCCTCTATTTCTTTCGGTAATTTTTCTTTTTTCTCTTTCTCTACATCATTATGCAAATGTTTTGTGGTATAGCTGAGTGCTGGTGAAAGCAGGATCTCTCCATTCTTGCAGAGTTCATCACGAATTTTAATAAAAAACTGCTGAAGTTCTACTGCATCTTCATATATTTCGGAATCTGTCCTGTAACAGCATCAAGAGTAGACACTGGCACACAAGCTGCTGTTTTTAAACACCTCGATTATATGTTAAATTCTATTAAATGCTTCTTTAACATGTTAACTGATACAATGGTACTTCTGTACAGTTCTAAGAAGGGCATCTCCTTGAAATTTGTTGGAACAGAATCTGAAGCGTCACTTTACCTTGGTGAGCATCATGCCCACCCGTTTCCTTTTCCTTAAGGCTCACTCCTTGTACAGCTCATGTAAAAGGAAAGGCCTCATACAGTTTCCTGGGGAGAAACATGGCACATGCAGTAGCTGATTTTGGCAATACAAGGGGGCTTCCAGAATCAGGCACTATACTATAAGGCTCCACACCATGTGCAACATTTACTTGCATCTCATCTTTGGATTAATTTTTACTTTCTCTTAATTGAAGGAACACCACATTATATAAAATGTTAACAAAAGATTTAGGCAACGTCCACTTTCTTCTTTTTGGATCTATATCATGGTTGCCTAGGCTGGTAGGACTCAGTGAATATATGAACCTAATCTGCAAAGTCACGAGGGTATCCTACAATGGTTACAGGCCTCAGACTCAGTGTTCATTTCAGTCTCCCAGAAATAACTACATGATTCTGGAGAACCAGCAGAGGCAACATAGTAAAAGATAGAAAAAAAATGATCTCTGTTATATTGAAATCTTTTTAAAGACTCTCCTCATTTATAAAATGAGAGAACTAGAGAAAACAAACTTCAGAATTTAGACTGAAACAAATTTCATTACTACCTCTAATTCACTATGGTCTGGAGGAGGCCTACATACAGTTCTATTAACTAAGAATACCAGGTGTGAAAAACTATTCACAAGGTAACCACAAACTAAGTCTGAGCAGCAGTTATGAAGACATTCTGGTCAGGGGAGACTGGCATGAGTAGCAAGTCCAGGTGGCCACCTGCTGACCCACCACTAGAGTATCAAACTTTAGCAAAGCCTCCAGAATGCTTCTCCTCATCAGCAAAGGCGAAATGTTAAACAATCTAAAAACACTGCCAGTAACAACCTGAATGGATGTTTCTGGAAAGGCTTTAAAAATCTTTCCAGGTTTTAGAAATGCTAATACTTGTAGGAAAGCAATAACAATAAAACTAGCCAAGGGAAGAAACTCCTATGACACTATTTTGATGGCTGTTTTCTGAATAGAGATATCTGAAGACTTTTCACTTGAAATTAAAATTCATTTTATAATAGTTTACAGTTTTAAGTACAACATTAAAAGTTAAAATGCACTTTTGGTAATCCATGGTATATTGAAAGGGCAGATTCATAATTCCATCATGTCACGTGGTTTAGTAATGGAAGTTTTGTACAGAGCCACTAAACATCTGACACATCCTTTCTATTTTGTTTATTTAAATAAAATATGAAGAATTTGTTACTCTAAGAAGTTAGGTGTTCCCTGAATGTGCAAGAACAAAAACTCAAGATAGAAAGAGAAATAACTCTTACTCCCCTTAATTGGTGGGCAATCTTTATACGTAAGGCAGACATTCGTAGAAGGAAATAATTAAGATTATAAGAGGCTCTTAATGCTTCCCTTGTCCTTGTCTTCCCATGGGTCAGTCCTCTTACCTGCAAGGGAGTCAAAGCACTTAATCTAAGAATACCACCAGCAGATTAGGAAAGCCAGTGGCCAACTGGCATGAGTCAGCACTGTGCTGTTACTGAATACTGCTGATGGACAAACCACTGTCACCTGAGTAAACATTTCCCTTCTATGTCTCACTGTTCAGATTCCTTCTATTTCAGGGTGTGAAGTCCTAGGTGACGTTGGGTAGCAGTGGTGGGTAGGGGTGAGTGTAAAGAAGCATGAACACTGCTAGAGATCAACACAGAAATCTACTGCATGTGGACTTCATTAAATTCATGAATTTAATATTTCTGGGACGTCTATCTTCATAACTGGCGATATAGTAGAAAAAGCCACAGTTTATCATTCACTAAACTGATGCATCTCCATTTCAGCAGCATGGGGTTATTCTTAACTATCATAAGCAGTCACAATATGACCTTCATTCATAAAGATAAGGATGGCTTCCCTTATGTTTTGCAACAAAGCTCTGGGCACAAGAATGAAACTGATCACTATTTCATATAAATGCACCTTGGACCCTACCTTCCAGGCCTCAAAAACAAAAACCAATCATGTCAACAACTGGAGAATGAAAAAAGCTCATTTCCTACAAATCTGCTTAATTCTTAAAATAATTATGTTATCTGTACAAGATAAACAAAGTTGCTAATAATCTAAGAGACAAATACACTTTGGAAGACTCACAGAACTAACCCCAAGATATAATGGGGGGCGGGGAGAGGAGTGACTTTAGACATAAGGACTATTTAAGTAAACTGAGGAAAAGATCAGAGGTCTAAGCTCTATGAAACCAGGTTTTGTCTGCTTTGTCCAGTGGTGTATCCCACGCATCCAGAACACGTTCATCACTGGCAGACACTCAATAAACATTTGTTGAATAAATGAAAATAATAAATGAATGCAGATTTTGACTGCAAGATGTCCTCCCCATCTTTCTCTTTATTTCTGTCTCTACTGTTGAAGAATAAGAACCATTTCCTAAATATGTCACTCAAGGGTCTCTCCAATCTGACCCCAACTCCATCTGTCTCCTGAACACAGCATATACATTTCCTAACCCTAGGGCTTTTACTTATGCCACTTGCCCTATCTGAATCCCACCCAGTCTCCCATTCTTCTGATGCCTCCTGCCTTTTCAGAACTCTAGCACAGAGTTCCTTACTCCACCGTCTTTACTAAATATTAAGTTATATGTTGTCTCATGCCTGAAATTATTTTTCCCTAAGCATAGGTCCTATCCCAACCATCAGACTTCAAGCTCTTAGAGCACAGAACTCAAGCCTCATCATCCACAGCTGTTCTCCATGAATGGCGTCTTGGTGACTGGCTCAGCAGCAGCCCTCTGCAGTAGGGAACAAGATGAGCCACCCAACTTACTAGTTGTGTGACTTTGGGCAACTTCTGTCTGTATAATTCTTCTTATGAAAACTGGGAAGATTATCACCTACCCAGAATAGCTATTATAAGGGTTAGAGATTGTCTACATAAAGTGTTTAGCATGGTGCTTTACAAAGAGCAGGTCCTTAACAGGTACAGCAAATGTACCGTTAATTTTTCTTTCAAGATCCATAGCAAATGCAGGCTTCACAGATTCCCCAGTGGGAATTACCCCATGCCCACTGCCTAAAGGTCTAGCTCTCAGCATGATACTATAAGCTCCAGGAAGATAGGGTTTGTATCTTTAACTTTTTATATATTCCCCCAAGTGATTCCAAGAGCACACAGAAGACACACTGAAATTGTTGAACTGAAATTGCTTTAACAGTTGAGTATACTATTGTTGTGTGACAAACGTATACTACAGACCAAAATTAGAAGGGAATTTAAGTTTGATGGAAATTTAAATTCCATTGCTTCTTTTAGAATATTTAATGTCTGTAGAAGGCACTTAAAGTGAGAAATCTGAGATTAAAAAAAAAGGAAGCCCTGGGGCGAGCTCAGTGGTGTAGCGGTTAAGTTCGTGTGCTCCGCTTCAGTGGCCCAGGGTTTCCAGGTTCAGATCCTGGGCACGGATCTATGCACTGCTTGTCAAGCCATGCTATGGCGGTGTCCCTTAAAAAGTAGAGGAAGACTGGCATGGATGTTAGCCCAGGGCTAATCTTCCTCAGCAAAAAAGAGGAGGATTGGCAAGGGATGTTAGCTCAGGGCTAGTCTTCTTCACAAAAAAAACAAAAGAAGCCCTTTTAGGTACTTGAAATGGTGATCAAATTTAAATCAATCTAACCCTAGATAAATATCTTAGAGCTATTTTAATTTATTTAAAGCATGCTCGGATCGAACTCAAACTTTAAAAGAAAATCATGCTACTATTTTTAATCACAAGCATCTTATCCTTTAAAAAACCCACGTTCTCTGAAAGGCTATATTTTAAGAACTTATGCTTTTCAACAGATCTTCAATTTTGTCTCACCCCTCTTCTCATTGACCCTAATCTAGATGATTAGTCATGTGCCTTCTCTCCCTCACAGAATATACCTGCTCCCCAGAAGTTTTGGCTAATTAGAATTCAAAATAGCACCCCATCAACGGTAATCATGTACCTAAGCTGAAATAGTACATCAAAGCAGAATTCGTCTTCTGTTTTGCATTAAATATCACACCTTCTCAAAAAGAAATGGCTTTGAAAACATACCGATTCATCCTTCTTGCCCTTTCCAATACTTCAAACATATGCTCTTGAAATAAATCGAGCCGCCGGTAGCGGTTATTTTCAACATTCTTCCTAATTACGTCAAAAGTAAGAGGTGGCTTGTTTGGAAAGTTGGGATCCACAGCAGGAATTTCTGCTAAGGAATCACTGTAGCATCTTCCCTCATCATCTTGATGACTCATGACTGACACAAAAAGATTGTGGATAAGCTCTTGAATCAACAAGGTCACATTTGGGACATGAGAGTCCTCATCTCCCTCTAGGTCCCTCCGAGTTTCAAGCAGGACTTTGTGTAGGACAAGGGCATCTTTGTAGATCAAAGACTCAGGCTCATTGTATGTACAGGCATTGTTAAACATCATGACGAAGTCCTCAACCATGGAGTCTATATCTTGGTATTTGTTGGCCATCATGTGACTTCGAATTTTTTCCATGTCCATGGGTTTTTTAATGGTCAGATAGTAGTCAGGCAGCTCAGATCTGGAGGGAAGCCTCAGAAATATGGCACTGAGGCGGCGACCCCTCTTATCAGTATAGTTCTTTACAGCTTCATAGACTTCATTTAGTTTCTGCTGCATTGGAGTCATGTATTTTGATTTTTTAGGAGAAATGCCACTCTTCCTACCTACAGAAAGAGATTTAATGTTAAACGGATAAAATGAAATAAATGAACCTAAATTTGTATATAGTTGGTAGCATAATCACAAGAAAAGGACTATTCCAAGTGATTTGTAAAACATGGTAATTAGCATGTCTCTAATGAAATATGTATATCCTACTGGCAAAGAGAAAACCAGAAAAAACTTAAACAGTTTTCAGTGATCATATATATATATATATATATATATTTTTTTGACTGAGGAAGATTCGCCCTGAGCTAACATCTGCTGCCAATTTTCCTCTTTTTGTATGTGAGCCACCACCACAGCATGGCCACTGACAGACGAGTGGTGTAAGTCTGTGCCCAGGAACTGAACCTGGGCCACTGAAATAGAGGGCACCAAACTTCACCCCTAGGCCACCGGGGCTGGCCCAGTAACCATATTTTTGGCGGGAGAGTAAGTACTATTATGTTGAGATAGTTGTGAGTAAAGTGGAATAAAGCAAATGAGTAGCCATGTGACATTCTAATTCCATTACTTGTGGTACCCTTGAGAACTGACATTTCATCACAGTAGAAAAAGAGATGCAGATGTTAAAACAGGACATTGAATAAAAAGCTTGTAGCCTTGAATCTCAATTGAGAGTATCACTATGAACTTACGATGTATTTTATCTTTAAATATAAAATACACACACAAACACACAACTTCCTAGCTCTGTCCAGTGAAAATACTAGAAACAATGACCAACCCAGTAGCAGTATACCCCTATATAGTTTTGACTATATAGACTATAGTTTTATAATACTGATTTCAAAATACTAATGTCAGTAGCTCCTTGGCAAATGGCTGGTTCCCAGACTGCACAAGATGAGCCTGGTATATCTTGAACACTAGACAGTAAAGAACCTATCAATGACTTCTTACCATGGACATGTCAAAAGAACATAGCAGCCAGCCTGGGACAACATGAGCATCAATAAGGACAATAACTACAATGGGTTAAAACTCAGTAATATGTTTAAATCTAGTAGTTTTTAATGATATACAAAAACAAACAACTGGGTAAATGTTGGAGGATGTTAGTAAAGCAATGCATTATTTTGAGCAAGGAATAATAATAATAATAATAACTATCACTATTTTATCTCTCTTTAATAAATTAATGTAGTGAGTATCAACAGCTGTTAAGGAAAAGAAAAAACCAAATATTACATGCCACCTGATGAAAGACTATATATCTCCTCTGAAGTAGGTTTTTGTGCCAAACGGAGGGGACAAGGATCAAATCTAAATCTAAACCTGATCAAGCCTCTGGCTCAAACCACCAATGTACAGGAAATACAAAGGACAAAAGAACATGTTAAACTACAGCAAAGGGATGCAATTAGCAAAACCCAGACTGTGGGAGACTATAGTACAAACCCAACTTCTTCAACAAATAAACTGCAAGATGAAAAAAAGAGATGGAGGGGAATTTACAGATTAAAAGACATATCAATCAAATGCAACGTGTGGACCTTTTTGGATTCTACCCCAGAATGTGATGTAACGTAAGTGTAGAAAACCTATTATGAAGCATCCTTGCCAAGCAGAAACTGAATCTAATCAAGCCTTTAGAGAGTTAACTTCTATTCATAAGAAATAAGGACAGCAGTGACGTCAGCATCATGGCGGAGTGAGATTCCCTCTTTGAATCTCTGCCCCCTAAGACACAACAAAAACATCATTCGCATACCAACAGAGGTCAATCTAACATTACGAAGGACTTCTAAGAAACCCTTGCCACAGTACATTGGACGGTGGAGGCACGGGAAGCCCCAAAAGACGTGAGGAGAGGTAAGGAGTTTTACTCCCCCTCCCCAATCGATTGGCAAAGACAGATGGCACACCTTGTAGACAGAGAGGGGGAGGGGCAGCCCACTGTGGGGAAAATTATCGCCCTCCAGGTGCTCTCACAGACTGTTGAGAGATCCCCACCGGGAAGTGACGATGGACTGTTTTGGGGGTGTGGTAAATGCCCCAAGAGAGCCAAAAGGAAACCCCCGGTTGAGCAGGAGAAAGAGAGAACCCCTCCCCCCACACGCCCTGTGCTTCAGCACAATCCCTCAGGGGACTACAGTGGCTCAGAGCATACTGCTCATGACCTCCATCCAGTGGCAGCAAGTGGAAACTGCAGGACCATCTTCAAGACAAAGAAAGGCAAAGGTATATCCGCAGGATCTATGCAAAGATATCTTATGTCTACAGACCAAGAGGAAAATGCCAAACACCCAGAAACCAACCCTGAAGGCACAGAAATCTATAACCTGAACAACAGAGAATTCAAAATAGCTATCATAAACAAACTCAACGAAATACAAGAGACACAGAGAAACAAATCAACGAATTCAGGGATTTCTTCACAAAAGAGACTGAAACCATAAAGAAAAACCAATCAGAATTATTAGAGATGAAAAACACAATGGACGAGATAATGGAAAAATTCGAGTCTTTAAAGAGCAGAACTGACAATATGGAGGAAAGAATTAGCATTATCAAGGATAGCCACGCAGAAACGCTCCAGATAGAGGAGGAGAGAGAGCTAAGACTAAAAAGAAATGAAGAAATTCTTCGAGAAATATCAGACTCAATGAGGAAAAGCAACATAAGGATAATAGGTATTCCAGAAGGAGAAGAAAGAGAAAAAGGAGCAGAGAGTTTGTTCAAAGAAATAATAGCTGAGAACTTCCCCAACCTAGGGAACGAGAGGGAAATAACAGTGAATGAAATCAATAGATCACCTAAATATATAAACAGGAATAGACAAACGTCACGCCACATAATTGCTAAGTTAACAAGACTCAGTGACAAGGAAACAATATTAAAGGCAGCTAAACAAAAAACCAAAATAACATACAAAAGGAAACCCTATCAGGCTCTCAGCTGATTTCTCGACAGAAACTCTACAGGCTAGGAGAAACTGGAATGATATATTCAAATCATGAAAGAGAAAAACCTTCAGGCAAGAGTACTTTATCCAGCAAAAATATCCTTCAAATATGAAAGAGAAATAATAACTCTCCCTGATAAACAAAAGCTAAGAGAGTTCATCACCACAAGACCCTCACTACAAGAAATGCTCAAGAAGGCCCTTAGGCCTGAAAAAAAACAAAAGAGAAAGGGGATACAAAGGTCTGAGCAAGGAGAAAAGCAAGGAGACTAAACCAGAAAAAACTACAGTTGGAAAACATCAAAAATTAATTCAAGCTCATCACTGTAAACAGACACTCACGGCACAAGATGGAATAAGTAGTGACAACAACAAATAAGGAGGGGAAGAGGAAAGGGACCGAATCAACTCAGTCTAAGGAAACAAGAGGCATCTGAAAATGTACTATCTTATCCAGGAGATCTTTTATATAAACCTCACAGTAACCACTAAACAAATAACCAGAAGAGAACCACACATGACGAATAAAGAGAAAACTAAGAGAATCATCATGCAGAAATACCAAACTGAATTGGCAGTCCGAAACACATGTGACCAGAAATGAAGGAAATGCAAAAGAACCCGAAAATGAACAATAAAATAGCAACATTAAACCCTCATATATCAATAATCACTCTAAACGTAAATGGATTGAATTCTCCAATCAAAAGACACAGAGCAGTGAGATGGATTAAAAACAAAGATCCAACAATTTGCTGCCTCCAGGAAACACATCTCAGCTCTAAAGACAAACACAGACTCGAAATAAAAGGATGGAAAAACGATACTCCAAGCTAATGGCAAACAAAAGAAAGCAGAAGTTGCCATACTTATATCAGACAAAGTAGACTTCAAGATAAAAAAGGTAATGAGAGACAAAGAAGGGCAATATACAATGATAAAAGGGACACTTCACCAAGAAGACATAACAATTATAAATATCTATGCACCCAACACAGGAGCACCAAAGTACATAAAACAACTGCTAAAAAACCTAAAAGGAGACATTAACAATAACACAATAATATTAGGGGATCTTAACACTCCCCTTACATCAATGGATAGATCATCCAGACAAAAAGTCAATAAGGAAATAATGGACTTAAATGAAAAACTAGACGCAATGGACTTAACAGATATATACAGAGCACTCCACCCAAAACAGCAGAGTACACATTCTTCTCAAGTGCACATGGGACATTCTCAAGGATAGACCATATATTAGGAAACAAGGCAAACTTCTATAAATTTAAGAAGATTGAAATCATTACAAGCATCTTTTCTAATCATAATGCTGTGAAACTAGAAATCAACTGCAAGGAAAAAACTGGGAAAGGGACAAAGATGTGGAGACTAAACAACATGCTACTGAACAACCAATGGATTGTTGATGAAATTAAAGGAGAAATCAAAAGCTATCTGGAGACAAATGAAAAGGAAAATACACCATACCAACCCATATGGGACGCAGCAAAAGCGGTTCTGAGAGGGAAATTCATAGCAATACAAGCCCACCTTAACAAACAAGAAAAATCCCAAATAAATAACCTTAAACTGCACCTAACAGAATTAGCAAAACAACAGAGAAAGCCCCAAATCAGCAGGAGGGAAATAATAAAAATCAGAGCAGAAATAAATGAAACTGAAACCAAAAAAACAGTAGAAAGGATCAATGAAACAAAGAGCTGGTTCTTTGAGAAGATAAATAAAATTGACAAACCCTTAGCCAGACTCACTAAGAAAAAAAGGGAGAAGACTCAAATAAATAAAATTAGAAATGAAAGAGGAGAAATTACAACAGACACCACAGAAATACAAGGGATTATTAGGGAATACTATGACTTTACACCAACAAATTGGACAACCTAAAGGAAATGGACAAATTCTTGGAAGCGTACAACCTCCCAAAACTGAATCAAGAAGAAATAGAGAATCTGAACAGACCAATCACAAGTAAAGAGATTGAAACAGTAATCAAAAACCTCCCAAAAAATAAAAGCCCAGGACCAGATGGCTTCCCTGGAGAATTTTACCAAACATTCAAAGAAGATTTAGCACCTATCCTTCTCAAACTATTCCAAAAAATAGAGGAAGATGGAATAATTCCCAACACATTCTATGAGGCCAACATCATCCTGATACCAAAACCAGACAAGGACAATACAAAGAAGGAAAACTACAGGCCAATATCACTGATGAACACAGACGCAAAAATCCTCAACAAAATATTGGCGAACTGAATACAGCAATACATCAAAAAGATCATACACCATGATCAAGTGGGATTTATACCAGGGACACAGGGATGGTTCAACATCCGCAAATCAATCAATGTGATACACCACATTAACATAATGAATAAAAACTACAAGATCATCTCAATCGATGCAGAGAAGGCATTCTACAAGATCCAACATCCATTTATGATAAAAACTCTCAACAAAATGGGTACAGAAGGAAAGTACCTCAACATAATAAGGGCCATATATGACAAACCTACACCTAACCTCCTACTCAATGGGGAAAAACTGAAAGCCATTCCTTTGAGGACTGGAACAAGACAAGCGTGACCACTCTCGTCGCTCTTATTCAACATAATACTGGAAGTTTTGGCCAGAGCAACTAGGCAAGAAAAAGGAGTAAAAGGACTCCAAATAGGCAATGAAGAAGTGAAACTCTCACTATTTGCAGATGATATGATCTTATACATAGAAAACCCAAAAAAAATCCATGGGAAAACTACTAGAAATAATCAACAACTACAGCAAAGTGGCAGGGTATAAAATCAACTTACAAAAATCAGTTGCATTTCTATATGCTAATGATGAACTAACAGAAAGAGAACTCAAAAAGATAATCCCATTTACAATTGCAACAAAAAGAATAAAATATCTGGGAATAAATTTAACCAAAGACCTATACAATGAAAACTATAAGACACTATTGAAAGAAATCGAGGAAGACATAAAGAAATGGAAAAATATTCCATGCACAGGGATTGGAAGAATAAACATAGCTGAAATGTCCATACTACCTAAAGCAATTTACAGATTCAGTGCAATCCCAATCAGAATCCCAATGTCATTCTTCACGGAAAGAGAACAAAAAATACTGAAATTCGTATGGGGCAACAAAAGACACTGAATAGCTAAAGCAATCCTGAAAAAAAAAGAACAAAGCTGGAGGCATCACAATCCCTGATTTCAAAATATACTATAGAGCTATAGTAATCAAAACAGCATGGTACTGGTACAAAAATAGACACAGATCAATGGAACAGAATCGAAAGCCCAGAAATAAAACCACATACCTATGGACAGCTAATCTTCAACAAAGGAGTGAAGAACATACAATGAAGAAAGGGAAGTCTCTTCAATAAATGGTGCAGGGAAAACTGGACAGCCACATGCAAAAGAATGAAAGTAGACCATCTCCTATCGCCATACACAAAAACCAATTCAAAATGGAATAAGGACCTGAAAGTGAGACCTGAAACTATAAAACTCCTGGAAGAAAATATGGGCAGTACACTAACTGACATCAGTCATAAAGGGATCCTTTCAGATTCCATGTCTACTCGGACAAGGGAAACAAAAGAAAAAATAAACAAGTGGGACTTCATCAGACTACAGAGCTTCTACAAGGCAAATGAAACCAGGATCAAAATGAATAGACAACCCACTATCTGGGAGAAAATATTCGCAAATCGTTTATCCGACAAGGGATTAATCTCCGTAATATATAAAGCACTCATAGAACTGAGCAACAAAAAAAAAACAACCTGATCAAAAAATGGGCAGAGGATATGAACAGACATTTTTCCAAGGAAGAGATACAGATGGCCAATAGACACACGAAAAGATGTTCAACATCACTAATCATCAGGGAAATGCAAATCAAACCTACGCTAAGATATCACCTTACACCCGTTAGAATGGCTATAATCACAAAGACAATAAACAACAGATGCTGGAGAGGTTGTGGACAAACGGGAAACCTCATTCACTGCTGGTGGGAATGCAAACTGGTGCAGCCTCTATGGAAAACAGTATGGAGATTCCTCAAAAAATTAAAAATAGAAATACCTTATGATCCAGCTATCCCACTACTGGGTATCTACCCAAAGATCCTGATATCAACAATCCATAGAGGCTTGTGCACCCCTATGTTCATTGCAGCATTATTCACTACAGCCAAGAAGTGGAAGCAACCCAAGTGTCCCTCGACTGATGATTGGATAAAGAAGATGTGGTATATATATACAATGGAATTCTACTCAACCATAAGAATAGACAGAATTGTCCCATTTGCAACAACATGAATGGACCTAGAGGGTATTATGTTAAGTGAAATAAGCCAGAGAGAGAAGGACAGACACCACATGATTTCACTCACATGTGGAATATAAATGAACACACGGACAGAGAGAACTGGTTGGTGGTTACCAAGGGGAAGGCGGGTGGGGGGTGGGCACAAGGGGTGAAGGGATGCATCCACATGGTGACGGACAAAAAATAGTGTACAGCTAAAACCCCACAATGTTATAGACTATTAAGCATCAATAAAAATGAAAAAAAAAAAAAAAGAAGAAAAGAAAGCAGGAGAATAAAGGAAAAAGTTAACTGACATCACAAAGAAGTGAACTGACTAGTCCAGAACTTGCGACTGTCCAAGAAAGTGACCTGGTTTCTAAAGAGTCAATGGCACAAGGACAAAAACAGGAGGGCAACTGCTCTAGATTATGAGTGTAAGGGCATAAGAATCAAATGTAACATAGAGAACTTAATTAGATCCTGATTTGAAGAAACCAATTGTAAAAATACATTTGTGAGACAATCAGTAAAATGTGAAAATTTGTCAGGTATTAGATGAAACCAAGAAATTGCTAGTTTTGTTAGGTGTAATAATGACTTCATGGTTATTTAAGAAAATATCTGCCTATTATAGAGATGCACATTGAACTATGTAGAAATCAAATGATATGATTGTATTTGCTTTAAAATAATTTAGAACAACAAAAAAATGGGACATAGGAAATAAATATGGCACAACCTTGATAAATGCTGAGTAACAAGTATATACAGGGGTTCATTGTAGCATTCTTTATATTTGTATATGTTTGAAATTTTTCATAATAAGAGAAATGAAAAGGAAATTAACATTACACATTAAAATCTCCTTTCCTTGAACTTTAAAAAATGTGTATTTATACATATTTAGATAGTTACTGTTAAATTATCTGTCAGTTTCCTAACTCAACTTATGAAATTAATTCTAGTTTTAAAAGGCCCCGTGTCCCTAAAAAGTAGGAGAAAAAATTTTCATTTCTGCAAACCTTCTGTATGCTTTTACAGTTCCACGAAAAGATAAATAAATGCCTTAACAAGAAGGAATCATCACTTAGCAATAAATCATACACAAAGCTACTCTAAAATTCAGTTTACAGTCATTTCATATAAAAAAGCAGGGTAGTTTTTTTCCCCTTTTCAGCAAAGATGGCTCTGAAGAATATTTGACAACACTACTATCATTTGCTTGGTATTTATTTAATTTATATATTTTAAATAAAGCAGAAACTTCTTGTTTAGCCCAATGGTATTAATTACTTTTGCTGCCTTCTCTTCCCTCACAGTTTTTAATAAAACAACCATTCACAGACCACACTCAAAAGACAGTTGAGTTAACTTACAGCACAGTGGCTGGACATCTCTAACGTCTCAAATTTTGTCTAGGAAGAGCTGCTGGGATTCCTTTTTAATTCTAGTAATCAGCAAACAAACATACAAAAAACCCCAAAAATCTGCCACTAGACTCTTCCAGGTATCATATTTAGAAAAAATATCTATTCTTACTATTTAACATTTATAAAATGTCCACCGCGTTCAAGAAAGTAAACAAAACCTTTGACGCTATATTCTATTTCCCACATATTTTCCACAGTTTACTTAAAATACAGAAGAGAGTGCTTGAGAGGAGGGGAGAAACTCCACGCTGGAGTGTGAGTTCAAATATATTCACCAATTAATTAAATGTTATTTCAGTAAATCAGTAATCTATCCTTGACAGACTAAACCAAATAAGAAAGTGTGAGGCTGTCTTACTCAGCTTGAGTTTGGGAGAAGCCATGTCATCATCATCAGGCAGTGGGCCCAGCTCTTTCCTTTTATCCTTGAGTAACTTCTCCAGGATATGTGCGTCGTTGTACACCTATATTCCATAAACATATTTAAAATTATTTTATAATTGCTATTAAACTATAATATACATCCATAAAGAAGTTTTAAAAACACAGGTTAGGATAGTTGAGAACTAAAGAAATAAAGCCTGAGATCACTACAGAGCAACAAAATCACATCTCTGAGGAGTAGGTCCAGGCCTCAATTGGTTTGTTTAAGCTTTCCAGGTGATTCTAATGTGTAGACATGCGTGCTAAAGTTTGAGAGCTACTGTAGTAGAATCATTGCAAGTTTTCACAAAAATTCTGAAACATATTTACATATGCTGTTTTCTTCATAAATCTCTCTTCAACTGGATCCATAAGGTAGCAGACTTAGCTCAATGGAAATTAAAAATTAAAAATATCTGATTAGGGCCAGCCTGGTGGTGCAGCAGTTTAGCTCTCGCTTGGCAGCCCAGGGTTCGTGGGTTTGGATCCCAGGCACCGGGCGGACGCACTGCTTGTCAGCCATGCTGTGGTGGCGTCCCATATAAAGTAGAGGAAGATGGGCATGGATGTTAGCCCAGGGCCAGTCTTCCTCAGAAAAAAGAGGAGGATTGGCAATGGATGTTAGCTCAGGGCTGGTCTTCCTCACACACACACACAAAAATCTGATAGCTGCAGAGCAACACCTCAAATATTGTTAAATGGGATTTAACATCAGTCTGAGTTCACAGTCTGGTCTGATCTGTGAAAAGCAACAATTCCTGCTTAGGATCTCTCTCTGAAGACTGAGCCAAGAGTGGTAATATGTAGCCAAGAACAAAGTTACTCACCTAACGGCTTCACCCCCACAGTTGCCTCCTCTCAGTCCCCCCCCAGAGCTGTCCTCCCTGACTGCCACCAGACCAGAGGGGCTGAGGGAATAAGTGACCTGTCTTCTTTGGCCACCTCTCTTAAGAATGGCTTTTTTCTCTACCCATGGCAGACAACTGGCACATTAGCCAATGATACTGAGGACAGTGTAAACTCCTATGATAGAGAGAACCATTTCTTTGGTCACAAGCACCCTTACTGTCTATTTTATATTCAAATGTAATAGCAAGAGAGAGGAAATAAATGATTTGAAAATGTTATTTTATTTCTGGGAGAGTTAAAGTAGACAAAGGAAACTCGAAAAGATAAATGCACCCCTATCCATGTTCACTGCAGCATTATTTACAACACACACACACACACACACACACACACACACACACAGGAATATTATACAGCCATAAAAAAGAATGAAATCTTGCCATTTGACAACATGAAGGGACCTTGAGGGCTTTATGCTAAGTGAAATAAGTCAGAGAGAGAATGACAAATACCATCTGATCTCACATACATATGGAATCTAAAAAAAACCAGAACAAAACAAAAACCAAGCTCATAGATACAGAAAACAGATTGGTGGTTGCCAGAGGCAGGGGGTGGGGGATGAGTGAAATGGGTGAAGGGGGTCAGAAGTACAAACTTCCAGTTACAAAATAAATAAGTCATGGGGATGTAATGCACAGCATGTTGACTATAGTTAATAATACTGTATTGCATATTTGCAAGTTGCTAAGAGAGTAGATCTTAAAAGTTCTCATCACAGGAAAAAAAAGTCTATAACTAGGATGGTGATGGATGTTAACTAGACTTATTGTGCTGGTAATTTTGCAATATATACAAATATCAAATCACTATGTTATACACTTGAAACTAATACAATGTTATATGTCAATTATACCTCTGAAAAAAATAAAGTAGATAAAGGATATGAAATTTAAAAAATATCAAAGAAGGAAGACTGTGTCTTAGTTATACATACTGATAAAGAACTAAAAATCAAGATGCTTCATAACAAAATCAATTATTTAGAGGTGCATTTATGGAAATATCCTGATTCTGATATAATCATACCATTTTATATACTATCCTTGGAGAAGTATGGCTACTGAAGATAGTAATAATAATGATGTTTAAAGATTTTAATGCCATTGGCTTTCATTCAAGTGCTTATTGGAATATCAGGCACTGTGCTACACACTCTGTGTACATTATCTCATTTAAATCCTACGACAACCCTGATGCAAGTACTATTATTATACCCACTTTACAGACAAGGAAAATGAGGCTCAGAAAAGATAAGTTATTTACACAGGGATTGGGAGAGCAGAATTCAAATCCAGGATGTCAGATTACAGAGTACGAATTTTTAACCTTTACCATGTACTGCCTCCCACTTTAAACGACTAAGACAAAGTATTAAGCAGTCACTGAGAAAAGTAGCCTAAGTTAGGCCTCCAGACATGGTCTCTCAAAAGGCATTATTTTACGAGCACCCAAAAGAAAATGTGCCTACTCCATGATTCCCAAATGTCCTTACCTGGGAGCCCTCCTCGTTGTAGTGCCTGGCATTCCGGAACATTAGCTTCATGTCTTCTATCATTCCCTCTTCCCCTGCATATTTGTCATTGCGGATGTTATGCTCAATTATTTTCAAGTCCATTGGCTCCAAGATGATTTTATAATAATCAGGATAGTCCTTTTTGGATGGTTTAACCATAAATAGATCACAAAGTCTTCTGCCTGAACCTGGCTCACGAGCTTCAAGAACAACATTGAATAAGATTTTCATTCGTTGCTTTCTTATGTTCTTTTTACTGTTGGGGGGGGTGGGGTAGAAAAGGGGGAAAAATGAGAACAGGTTCAGTTTTCTTTATACAAGGAAGAACATGAAATGAAACAAATTAATCTTGTGGACAGGTGCTTCGCAATGACTACAATTTATTGATTACATATGCCACAAACACAGTAAACATGCCGGAAGCTATAAGCAAATATTAGGAAAATTTCCAAAAGAGTTAAAACATAGTCACTCTGGCAGGAGCAGCCAATGAACACCAGACAAACCTGTTTAGAATATTTATGAAATGCAATGCTTGAAAAAAGATCTTGTCTGACACCCAAAGAAAACGAAATTCTATTATCAATTGAAATATATTTTTTATTTTTAAGAATAGAGCAAAAGTAGAATAAAACTACTGATTCTCTACTGTTACTAACAGCCTTCATTGAAAAAACAAAACAAAACCCAAAAAAACCAAAAACCAACAAACACATAGGGGCCAGCCCGATGGCGCAGCAGTTAAGCTCGCGCGCTCTGCTGCAGTGGCCTGGGGTTTGCAGGTCTGGATCCTGGGCATGGACCTATGCACCACTTATCAAGCCATGCTGTGGCAGGTGTCCCACATAACGTAGAGGAAGATGGGCACAGATGTTAGCTCAGGGCCAGTCTTCCTCAGCAAAGAAAGGGGGATTGGCAGTGGATGTTAGCTAAGGGCTAATCTTCTTCACGAAAACACCAAAACCAAAAACAAACAAAGACAAAGAGAAGTGTTCCACCTCTTGAGACAACCACTCTAAACACCTGCATATCCTGGTTACCAGAAAACAAAGGGAGGCTGTCTGCCAGACTAGTGTCTCTATAGTGGGTACAAGTCTCTTTTGCATTTATCCTGTCCGGGTCAGTGCCTGCTCCCTCCCTCCATCAGCATTATTCCACAATCCCAATCTAGCTTAAAGAATAAATGGTCTGTGGTTCATCTGAGCTCTTGAGCAAATTTTTATCCTTGAGTGTGAATCCCTCTCTTGTTCTCCAAATTCCCCCAGTGAGATGTGATGCTAAGGAGCAGATGTGAGTGGTATGGAACGAAGTACAAGGGACCACAGATTAGGAAACTGGTTCAGTGAGGCTAAATGACCTGCCCAAGGTGAGCTGTCCAGTGAATTATTAGAAGACTTGATCTCCCAATATGATTTCTGGCCCATTGTTCAGGACATGGATAAAGAAATTTTAGTTAGACTCAAACCAGCAGTCTCCAAGTGAATAATCAAGCAGGTAATAAAAGAAATGACTTATGACTTAATTTCCACTCAATAAACACTTACTAAGATCCTATAATGTAGTACTTAAAGGTAAGTATTTTTTATCTGTTTCCTCTCTTATAAATGGAAGGAAGTTCATTCCTGCAGCAAACCATGTGGCCAAATGGGTCTCCTAGTCCATTCCTCTGACCACTCACTCTACTGTTTGGGTCATGAAGAAGCCAAAGGCTAGCTATTTTCTCTCCAAGGTTCAAAATATGCTTTAAAGAGAAAAAAAAGAAACAAAACTCAAATAAAGATTAACTGATGAGAAAAGAAATCTCTGTCCTTAAGTCGAGATTTAAAAATCTCAGAAATGCATGTGTTCTTAACACCATGGAGCTCAGGCAACCAGGAAGTGATCCCATTAGAAGAGAAAAGGACCTCTCTTTCACTTAGACTGCTTATTTCCCTTGGTGGCCCTGGGATCATTCCTGCTATTTCCTCCTCTTAGTCCTTTTGCATTTCTACGTCAAGTAAATGATTGTTAGATGATGGCAATCTAGAGAAGTTTCATCTACTGGAAACTGTTTCTCCAAAGAAGCATCCTGGGGTGATGATGTGAGAAGAGTTCTCTCACTCCAGGACTTTAGCAAGTGGATAATGGAAGGGGAACTTAGGACAAATCTCCAATACCACAGAGCTCCACATTTGGGCAGAGATTAGAATACAGATGACTTTAATCTTCTGGAAGCCTCTGAAGAAAAATTTCAGAACCTGAATTAGGTATCACAGAAATCTATACTTAAAATTACTACACTCAGACATGGTTTCTTTAGGTCTCACTTGTGGGGGTTGAACTTCAAAAGGAAGACTCAGGAAGAATTCAGTTTTGAACCCCTGAGCTTAAAAGATCTTTTCAATAATCAACTCAGAATGAAAGTACTCCTCACTCCAGGAATACCAAGCAGAACAATTCAATCAAGGCCCTGACTGGACCAAGAGGAGACCAGCTCTATTCCCTTCCTAGTTCCAGCACACCACATCCAATTACCATTAGGCTCTTCTGTATGAAGCTACAAATAGTCTAATCTGAGAGTGAGTCTAGGGCAGATTTTTATGAGATTTTTAAAGAGGAGGGAAAACTTTTAACGAATTTTAGGGAAAATGCCAACAAAGTAAAAGAATGGTGAGTGGTCCATTATTCCAACTCCAATAACTCTGACACTAGGCAGCTTTAAATGGGACCTACCCAAAATGTCAAATCTAATTGTATTCAAGAAACTGCTCTAATAAGCAAAATTTACTGTTTTAGGACTTACATTACTAATAGTATCCTTTCTCCACTTGTGTGATTCACTCTTTAAGAGAGTGACATGTAACTGGTTTCCATCCTCAAAGGCAAGCAAAACTTTTGTTATTAGGGTCACTTATGATCTCTAAACAAATCCAGTTGTGTTATTTTTTTTACATTTTTCTAGATCCATTTGAGACTGAGAACCACTAGCCCATTACTTTCACTCTGGCTGCCAGAAAAAACTCAGAGCTAAACTTCATACTCTTTTATAACAACTGTATTAGCTTGGGTGGTTGGTATATTTGCTTTATCTTTTTCCAATATGGATGCTGAACCTTATCACATTCATAACTTCTGAAAGTAACTTCAATACTTTTTGAAATGAGATAAACTCCACATTACAAAAAGGCAGCTATCATATTCCCCTATTTGATACTTTGTGGTTACTGTTTTCAATGTCACTTTGCTTTTCAGATTCTTCTTAGAACTCCTCTATGCATCCTATCTCTTTTCCTCTCTCAGACCATTAACTGTAAATGGTTTGTTCATTCTTCCCCATTTTGGGAAAGGTGCATAAAATTAGATCCCAGACCTTGTAACTGGCATAATCATTTTTCTTTTTTAAATCATTTTTTTGAACATACTAAAGTAAAATACATCTTAAGGGAGTTCAAAACCAGGGCTGTTAATCATTGTGCACTTAAGGATGCCATACTTAAGAAGACACCAATTCAGATCATAGACATTGTTATAATAAATATACAATTCTAGAATTTTACAGGAGATGGGCCATAAAGGGTGCCTGCACTAACAAAATCAGTATATTACAGCAATTTCCCAACAAATGAAAGTCAAATGTCTTGAGAAATTGGTGCTTTTTCTAATCTGCACAAAGACTGTAAGCCAGTAGAGGCTCTGTTCTGAATCTCTGATTTTCCAGGACCATCACCATCCTCCTGATCCCCAACCCAGTCTGAAACACTGGAATCACTGTAATTTTTTGCTTCTTTCAGTTTATCACCAAGTTTCAGAAGACCTCCACAGCCCTTCTAGATCTGATTTTTCCTTTCCATTTTTCATGCCACAGTGTTAGTCCTAATCCTCATCCTTTGTGGCTGACCACTTTCTCAAATGTCCTTATCATTATTCTTCCTCTGAGGCTATTATTTATTATATTATGTATTCCTATTTGCATATATTCACACAAAATTCCTATTTATAGTTACAGCTAACACTTCCACCATATGCCTGTGCTAAGCACTATATATGCACTCTCATTTAATCCTCAAACTGAGAACCAAGTGCAATTATTACCCCAACTTTGCAGATGTAAAAATGAAAGCTTAGAGAGGTCAAGTGAATACCTAAGGCCATACAGTGAGTAATCAGAACTGAGATTTGAATCAGATGATAATCTCCAGGCTGCTTTTATCAAGTTCTTCCCTTTCCCAAAAGTTAAGAGCTTAATAAAGCCCTCTCTAATCAAAGTCAACCCTGTTCATAGGCTTCAAGGTCTCCCAGCATTGAACAACCTGGCCCTAGAGCTTCAGTGATGCTTGCTGTTAAACTAAGTAAACCTAAAGGTTTTTTCTTTTGCAGGGCTTGCTACATTTCATCTGCAAGTCTTCAAGGACTAGAACCTTTCTCGTCACCTTTTCTAATGAGTTTTCCCAGACTAGTAATATCTGACTACAAACAAAATGAAAGCTACCAAGTCTTGATGTCAACAGGAACTACTTTCAGAAAATAATCAGAGCTGTATTTACTGAGCACTCATTGCACCAGGCCCAGTTTGAAGGGCTTTAAACATATTAACCAATCAAGTGCTCACAGCAATCCTATATAGGTATTGTCATCAACTTTTTCAGATGAGGAAATTGAGATGAGGCTCACATCACAGAGCTAATAAGAACAACTGGGATTTGAACTTGGGCAGTCAGGCTAGAGCTTGGGCTTATAACACTACTCCATCATGCCCCACATTTCTATTTGTACTACTACCCAGAGTCAGTGCTGTACACTATGAACAATATAAAAAGAAACATAACCCACAGTCTTTTTCTTAAATTTACCATCTAACTAAGAAAACTTTTCTTACAGAAAATATTAGGAAGAAGATAATGACAACACAGTAATTTTGTAGAGCGGACTACATATGATAGCAAGATGTAGGTAACTAGAACACCTACCTTTCAAGGAAAAGCATGGTAGGCAAATCATCATTTCCTAAAGCTATTTGGGCAATCATGTAACATTTCTATACAACTACACAACTGTGTACCTTATGCAATTATTTTACTACATTGCTCCCACATAATTTCATTTGTTTTCAACCTGCCTCTTTTCTTGGCCAATAAGTTCCTGGCAGACAGGGGTGGTGACTAAACGTTCTCCTTTATGACCAGTAAGAACAAAGTCTGGTGTTCTGCAAGCAACTGAAACTCCATGAATGCCAGATGGCAAAGGTAAAAGTAAAAGCACCACACAATGATTACTATGACTATAACATGGCAACTCATAGGCTCTTTTTAAAATCATAAGTAACATGCAAAAGAATGGATGCTTTTAAAGAAATAAAACATCAACAAGATTAGAGACTGAGGAAATGTATTCATTCATGCTCAAGAAGCACTAACCCAATGCACAGGTGCCAACAGAGATTGACATCATTTGGATTGTCAATGTTGATTTTGATTCCTCCACTATCCCCCAATCTGTAAAAGACATCCCTGAAAGGAAATAAGCACCTGCCAGTCCCCAGACACTGGCAATGCCACCACAGTCTCAGCCTCTACCTTTTGCTACAGAAGCACAGCCACAATGATTGGTGAGGGAGCTTGCTGTCCCTGGCAAAGCTAGCAACAAATTAAGCCTCCTGAACATATCTAGGCTAACTAATTCTGAATTTATTTTACTAAGTATACTTCTAAATGGTACTGCTTTCTTTATTCATAAAATAAACTGGCACTCAAATAAAAACCATTATTTCACATGCTTAAGGATTCACTTTTCACCTGATCAGTACTGACCATGCCACAAAAGTTACACTTTTAAAAATACGTTTATGCATAAAAAAGGACTGCACACCTGGATAGCCTCCTGAGACCCAACATCTCACTGTCAAGAGTGTTCCTGGGAAAGCAGAAACAAACATTACATGTGAGGAGAAACAAAACAAGCAACATCGGAGGGTCAGTATAAACCAAATATGGTTGAAAAAAAAGAGGATTATTCAATCCAAAGGAAAAAAGATATTAAGAACACTTGGAACATTTCAACATGGAAGACAGCAGGTGGATTTTTGGGTAGAGGGGTGGGGAAGAATGCACTCCCAGAAGGAAGAGAATATATTCACATTAATTTTTCTCACATTCTTTGATATTAACAAAATAAGGCAAAGACAGAATCATAAACAATACTTAGGAATCAAGTCAAGGTTACTTGGAATACTTGGCCCTGACTTCTCTGGACAAGCTTAACTTAACCTACTAGGCTGCTATGTTTGCTTGAATTCTGGAGAAGTCTATTACTTATTACCAAAACCACTTAACATAACTACCTTCTAAAGGCTTATTATGTTATTTTCATTGTCATAGTCCAAAGTACAGGACTTGCTTCTCTCAACCTCTTAACATCCACTTGTGCCTATATTTCAAACCTAGGTAAGTTCTTTTATTGTTTTGCCTATGATTTATATTTGTTCTTCTCTTATTTGTGTTTTTCACTCTATTATACAAAACACTTCCTAGGATACTTGTTCATAAAGAGACTTGTCTGAAGTGTGATTTTATTACTTCAAGAACATAATGCTTAGTTTTCTTTTTATGGGAGGTTTTAGAGTAATAACTTCCATTTAACCTACTTGGGTTGTCCCACAAACTATAAGCCACAGATATAGGCAATTTTTAAGGATCTGGCCTGGGCTAATTCTTCTTTGGAACTGTTTTCTTAACACTCAACTAGATTAAGATCTCTCTTTTGATTCAGTGTTGGCACTAACTGTACCATCACTTTTGCCTCCATTACCTTCTTTTGCCTGAGAAGTTTTTATCTTTGATTGGTGACTGATCTGGAAAACACAGGTGATGCTGTAGTAGAGTTATATAATTACACTCAAAGATGTTCTTGATTTGATGTCTCTGATCTGGTTTCACATTTTTCCTCCGTTGTCCCTGGTATAACAAGGAATTAAGAACTTGGAAGGATGAAATTCATAGGCCAGTAATGGAGGAGACTCACATCTCAGGGGACACCAATTAATTTACCATGGCATAGCACAGCAAGGTTATTTTCAAAGCTAAAAAAATTTTCCCAAACGCTCTTTGTAAGAAGGAAAGACAGGACAGCTTCTCTTTTTTAAACTACTTTTTTTAATCCTCTGATCTTAGCAGATCTATTAATGCATGAACAGAACTGTGTCAACTAATGACTTCTTCATTCAACTTTGAATCTGCCAAGCACTGCTATTAGTGATTAGCTTATTCCTTGTTTAAGATATCCTCCCTGGATTGACTGCTGCTACAAAGATGGTGAGACAGTTAAGGGTGAGGGAGAATATGGTGTTTCACAAAGATCAAGCCAGAAAAACTCCATGTGGGAAGTGTAGACAAAAGAGATGGCCTTGCATGATTCTTTATAGGAGTCCAGCTTCAGAATCTCACAGTTAGGTCCCCTTCCATAAAACCCGTGAGAGAAAGGAAGGGTTAGGGAAGTTGAGAGAAAGGTTAGAAAGAAAAGAAAACCAAATATCCAGCTTAACATTTTATGAACTACAAGAAGTTATGACTTGGTATTTTACAATCTGACATCCTTAAAATGGCAAATAAAGATCAGATTAATAAGTAAAAACAAAGGGGTAAGAATAATAACTTACTTCACTATAGTGGTAGTACCAACTATTTTGTAATTCACCATGTAGAAATTACCTAAATTAGATTTAAGTGGCACTCTTAAAATGCCACATTAAAACAAAATAACCTGGACAGCAAAAAGAATAACATGTTTTGCCAAGTTACATAAGTAGTTGTCATTTTTATCTATTACATCTAAAAGCAATATGGTACTTGTACAAAAAAATCCACTAATCATACAATTTAGAAATGAATTCTAAAAGAAGACGTAATCAAATATTTAAAGCTTATAAGAGAATTCATACTTGATAGCTTAAAAAATATTTTTCTGTACTTATCTAAAACAAAATAGAAGATGTCTCCAGCCCTGAGAAGAGTATATACCTTTTTCTTTTGGCACTACCAGTATCAGAGGTGGCTGAAGAAATCATGCTGTCTCCATCCTCAATGTCGTCTCTCCTGGCGAGCTCCTTCTTCTTTGCCTAAAACAGAGTAGATGCCAGGAGTCAAGCTCACTTTGCTGAACATTCCTAGAATATATGACTGTTAAAGAGCTAGACATATCAGATTCACTCAGAAAAATACAACCACATATAGGATGCAAAAAATTAAAGAGTCATTAAACATTTTCAATAACCCAATTTAATAAAAGTCTGCATGACAGAATGTAGGTCAAAAAAATGGATCTGGAGAGTTGAGGACTCAACACTAGCTAAACTGCATTTAAGACTACAAAGGGCACCGATTTGTTCAAAGCACTGAGGCAAGCTGTAGGGGCATCTTGCTCTGGTGGCCCTATTTAAGTAAAGCCAACTCAAACATGACCTTCGTACCCTTGACTTCTTACGCAACAGTGTGGCTAAGAAGAAAGTTTAATGTGAGAGGTGAAAGAAGATCTACTTTTCAACACACGCATTTCTACCAAACAGAGCTGAAAGTTCAACCAAAGCAGACTTAGGGAATATATACAGAGTACTGAAAAGGAAATACAGATCTTCCTCGATTTACGATGGGGTTATGTCCTGATAAACCCATCCTAAACTGAAAATATCGTAAGTCAAAAATGCATTTAATACACCTAACCTACCGAACATCATAGCTTAGCGTAGTCTATCTTAAATGTGCTCAGAACACTTACATTAGCCTACAGTTGGGCAAAATCATATAACATAAAGCCTATTTTATAATAAAGTATTGAATACCTCAAGTAATTTATTGAATACTGTACTGAAAGTGAAAAACAGAATAACTGCATGGGTACAGAATGGTTTTAAGTGTATTGGTTGTTTACCCACATGATCGTGTGGCTGACTGGGAGCTGCGGCTTGCTGCCACTGCCCAGCATCATGAGAGAACATCGTACGGCATATCACTAGCCCGGGAAAAGATCAAAATTCAAAATTTGAAGTACAGTTTCTACTGAATGTGTATCACTTTCACACCATCATAAAGTCAAAAAATCATAAATCAAACTATCCTAAGTTGGGGATCATCTGTACTTGAAATCCACAGCACTGATCACAGTGTTGACCATATAAAATGAAGACTCTACAGGTGATCTAAAATTGCTTTTGTTGCTTCCTTGCTCTAAGATTCTCTTTCCAGAAAGATTCTACCAAAAACTGAAAGGTACACACAATTTGTATTTCATATCTATGCCTTTTTGTCTCAAAACTCCTTGATAACTCGTGACCTCAGATGCCCTCCAAGGTGTACTCTCAGAAAGGATCTGATAAATTCATGGACACTGTACAATGATTTATGAGCCTTACGATGTTCTTTCTTCTAGGATCAACCCTACATTAACAGAGACAAAGTCTAGAACCAAAGAAATAAAACCTAAATGATTGACTATCATCCGTGATTGGAGGGAAACTTCCTGAAGACCCTAAAATTACTCCCCAGGGACAAATCCTGCTTCTTCCACTCACAAAGTTAACCCAGTCTAAACTATTATTTCTACTCTACATGGTCCTGACAACTCTAAAAAAATATTCAGCAGTATTTTTGGTTGAAATGAATGCTGTGATATTGCTGGAGGTAAATCACATATCTTAAAAGGACATGTTCAAAATGTGTAAAATTATTTCAATGATACACACAACAACTTAGCAAAACCAAGAAATCATACCTGCATGACTTGCTGCAATTTTAGAACTCGCTTGTAGATGGCCGAATTGGGAACATTATAGCGCTTGGCATTTTCAAACATTAAATTCAGATCACACTCCAAATGATCTAAAGTTTCATATTCTTGGTTCTTTAGCTTTGTTCTGTGAAAGAAAAATACATGGCTAGAATTTTCCGTTATGAAAATTATGAACAATCCTTCCTGAAAGTTCAGTGCAAAAATTCTGACAAGCACTAGACGGTATCTTTACTAGTGACACTGATTAAAGTCCTGGAAGTGACACTTTCAAGACACAAAGTGAGGAGGCAAAAGCACCACTATATTTAAGCAATATGACAGTTTAACTGAAAATACAAAAGAATAAACTAAAACATAAGAAGTAATAAGAGGACCTACTAAGCTGGTCAAATACAAAGCAAATATAGTAGCAAAAATTCTAATGGAAAAACTGTTAGTGGCTAACATGCAAACCCTAGAAAGAGCCAAAAATCAGGCAGGTTTTAAGCTACCTTAATGAAGAATCATGGTGATCTACCCATTTCTGAAAATAAGAGGCCACTCCAGTTCATCAGAATTAAAGAAAACAGAAAGTTATATACTCTGGACAATGACGAGTGGTCTTAAGATTGTAAATGAGACGCAGGTATGTCAGAGTCCATTCACTACTATTCTTCCAATACAAACATTTGTAACTAATTATGATGGCTTAAGATTGAGGTTTTTACTTATTTTACTTCAAAGTCTTAAGAATTTCACTATCTCTTTCAGACACTAAGGCTATTACTAATACCAGCTCTCATAAAGTCCCTATACACTTCGTACAAAGTGAAGAGTCATGGCGTCATGGCTTGCCCTAACTCTACGTGGATTTAGATAGGACAGATTTTTAAATTTTTTGCTTGAAGCATTTGCATGCTGTCCATCAAAGTCACAAAAATAGTATTAAGAATAACAATATCTGTAAACAGCTTCACAGAATGAATGTAGAGATTCCAGACTTTTCTCTTAGAATGACATTATCCATTCTACATGTAAAGTTTTACTTAAAATTTACCAAAACCATATGCAGATTCCATGGAGTGCTTAAAGAGATACGAATGTTAGAGAACATCTCTGAAATGAAGCAAACAACAACAACAATAACTAAGCACAAACTCAGCTCTCAGTACTAGCTTATGTAGCTAGCACCCAGAGTTTAAATTACAGCCTCAGACTTAATGCTGCTAACTCCAAGGGTAATATGGCTATTCTCAACACACACAAAGAACAGACAGAAAACTCAAACTTGTAAATGACAATCTATAATAAATCTGCAGATATTTATCATACTGATGTTAATCAAGGGTAGTGGGGGGAAGGAAGGGCAAAATGGGAAATAAAAGATAGGGATGACAAGCCACAATACAGAAGGTGGCATATAGAGCCACACTGTTTAGCTCCTGTCCACTCTATTTTGTTGCTTTTGATGACACTCAACTATCTTCCTTCTGCCCACAAATCTTCCTAGGACTCTGCTGTACAATACAGTAGCCACTACCACATTTGGCTATTTAAATCAAAATTAAATAAAATCTAAAATCTAGTTCCTTAGTTGCACTAACCACATTCAAGTGCTCAACAGTCATGTGTGACTAGTGGCTACCATATTGTACAGCACAGATAACATAACATTTTCACCATCACAGAATGTCTATTGGACAGCACTGCTCTAGATTTCCCTGTTGCTCTGATGTACAGCACAACGGAAGGTAGCCCAGCTCTCGTTAGGCACCACTGGCTAAGCATGTGTCCTTAGAAAGGAGGTAGATCAGACATCCTAAAAGCTGACCCTTCAGAACTTGAGGGTGCTGCCAGATAGGCCTCAGGCACTTCTCCATTTCTTACACTCCCCTACCTGTGTGCCAGACAACTGTCAAAGTATATTCAAAAAGGGGGGAAAGGTGTAGAATTATTGATTTAACAAAGCAAGGTTTATATCAGAAAATTCTAACTTGGAAGAATGATGTAGGCAGGTGTCTGAACTAGCTGAGGATTTGTTTTCTTTTGAACTAAACTAATTAGACTGTTTGAATAAAAAAAGACTGAAGGAGAAAAGAAACTAAGGACAAAAATTGCTCAATTAAAAGGGAACCTCTCAATATCTACAAGACTGTTACCATCTTTTCCAAGAAAAAGTATAAAAGACAAATTTCTAGGCTGTTTTCTTAATGAATGGCAGCCTTAATTTCTATGTCATTTTAAGAGTGCCAAATAAACTGATTTTTTATATCCTATTTGTGTACAAAACCTCCAAAGTTTGGGTTAAATAAAAACACCATAAATCTTACTGATCAAATGATGAATACATAAGTTACATGCAAAATCTTGAAACATATGTGGTTAGCCAACCTTATTTCCTAGAATCCAGCAAGTACAAGAATTTTAATTTCTACTGTTTGGAAGGTTAGTTATCTGCCATGAAAACATCATGTAAATACCAGCTTACTCTGACCTTGCCCAGTCAAGATATTTTTACCTGCTTCTTGCCTCTATCTGGGTATACTGCAAAACCTAACCCACATCGTAGGAGTTACAAAACATCATATTTTATAATATTACTTATTTCCTACTATTTTTAATGATACTGCGGTGGTTTAAGTATTTCGTCTGGCTGAATTCCCAATGATCATTTTAACATTTTCTATACAGAAAAGGGAAACCAAGACAAACCACCTTTCAGGTATTGTTTCAGCTAATGAATTCTCTAAGAGCTGACTAGGCTTATTCTACAGGTTCAACTACAGATACAAAATTCAAATACAGATAAATTGTAATTAAAATATCAATGAAAGGTATAGGCAGAAACATTTTTGTACTTTGCTCAGTTATAAGAAAACGAACAGTTAAATTTTGAGCTGCATGACTTTTGTAATCCTAATCTGACACACAAATGCCTAGCTAGACTAGCTTTTGTTTATTTGCCTCTTGGCTCTATTGCAGTACAAAGAATATCATTTGTATTTAATCAAACGTATTTCTTACTTTCCATATAGGAATATTCAAGCATATTTGAGACACGTGAAAGACATTTTTACCTTTAACATCCTTATCTATTTTAGGGAGGAAGATAAATGTGCAGGCTCCACAAGAAAATGGATTTATACTGAGTAATGTAGAAACATCTTACCTGATCTGTTGTAGTGATATGGGCATTTTAATTTGCTGATAATAATCAGGGTATTTTTTCTTTGAAGGTAAATGGAAAAAGGGTTCAGCTATTAGCTGCCCTTGGTTATTCCGACAGCTCCTAACTGTGTCATAAAGCTGATAAAAAGGATTTGAAACATCCATAAACGAAGTAATGCTCTCTGCTTCCGACTCTCCCTCTTCATAACGTGCAGCTGGAAAGACAAAAAAGGTATATACAAGGGGAAGAAAGAACCATACTTTAAAGCTCTTTTAACAACCTTCCAGATTAAGCTAAATATGTTTGAGAATACTTATTTTAAAAGAATAGTCTCTAGCCTTCATTAAAGATGATGTTAATAATGACTAATATAATTATAGGTTTACTTAGAGAAATGTTACACAGAAATAGAATATTACATAATAAAAGTTATGCTGTTTTTAAAAGATTACAAAATAGTTTCTCTTTTTAAATGTGCCTTCTTCAGAGACCCCTTGCTATGTGTGCTTGGCCAAGAAAAGGAGCAAGCAGCCATTCACACATCTTGAAACTAAAGCAGTAGCGTGTAGTTTAGGATAGTATAAATGCAGATTGGGCCAATACTGACAGACCTGATTTATTAGCCTTAAGTCTCTGTGACTTTGCCCCAGTGATCCATAGTAACCCTTAGGAATGATGCCTTATTCCCTTATTGAGGGAATTTTTAGGTAGAAGCTAATCACAAAAACACCCAAACAAAATCGTGTAATCATTTTTATAGAAATACAAAATATATTACTTATTTCCCAGAATTCTTAAACAGTGTATAGGCACCATAATTTAAATTTTTCTTGATGGATCAGGATAACCAAAATCACTATGTGCTCCCAGGTAAAAAAGACAATCATTTATTAAGTACTTAGCTATACGTTAAGAGTTTGACAAGCACCAGCCTCACATAATCCTAACACTATCACACTGAATAGGTATTGTTATTTCTTTTCTAAATGAGAACACTGGACATGAGAGGCTGATGACCTGCCCAAGGTCAGCCAGCCTGTAAATTAGTTGAGAAGGGATTTGGATCTAGAGTCATGGAGCCAGAAGCAAAGACAGGATCTGATACTAGTCTTTTCTGACTATCTCTGATCTTTTCCATAAGGAGCTGGCACATCTTTTGTTGGATTTATCACTAAATATATGTTTTGTTGCTACTATAAACTGTATCTTTTAAACTGTATTTTTGTGTGGTGTGAGGAAGCTGAGCCCTGAGCTAACATCTGCTGCCAATCCTCCTCTTTTTGCTGAGGAAGACTGGCCCTGGGCTAACATCCCTGCCCATCTTCCTCTACTTTATATGGGACACTGCCACAGCACGGCTTGACAAGCGGTGTGTCGGTCGGCGCCCAGGGTCCAAACCTGCGAACCCCGGGCCGCCAAAGTGGAGTGTGCGAATTGAACCGCTACGCTACTGGGCTGGACCCCTAAACTGTATCGTTTTAAAAATTACATTTTCTTTTTGTGGTTGATTCCAGAAGTGCAACAGATTTTTGTATAATGACCTTATATCTAGCACATTATTCTTATTAATTCTAATAATTTTTCTGCATAGTCTTTTGAGTAGAAAACTCAAAAAACAATCTGTCAACTACAATCCTTATAAATCTTTCTTCTTTTCTGATCCTTATACCTCCACTGTTGTCACTATAGGCTGCCTAGTCCTTTGACTAAAAGCAGTAACAACATTCTTACTTTGCTTCTTATGATAAGGGGAATGCTGTGAATATTTCTCCATTAAAAATGGAGATGCCCTTTATCAAGTTAGGAAAGATCCCCTTCTATTCCTAGTTCGCTAAGTTTTTATCATGAGTGGGAACTGAAGCATTTATCAAATGCATCTGCTCAGCCAATAATAGTTTTACTCCTTTAATCTATTAATGCAGTGAATGATACATTTTTCTTTTCTAATGTTGAACTGAACCAGTAATCCTGGAATAAACCCAACTGTGTTATCATGTATTATCTTTTACATGTACTGCTAGCTACATACTTTGTTTGGTTCTGATATCTAGGTTACATCAGATTCATAGAATGAACTTGGGAGCTCTTTTTCTATTCTCTGCAGGAGTTTATATATAATTCCGTTCCTTGAATGTTTGGCCTGGTGATTTGTACCTAATAAATTGCTTTAATGGTGATATGACTAATTAGCCTTTTCTTGCATCAGTTTTAGGCATTTATCATTTTCTAGGAATTTGCCCATTTCATCTAAAATTTCCAATTTATTTGCATAAAACTGTTCACACATTCTCTTTTTATAGTCTCTGTATGCTCCCTCTTTCCCCTAATCTTTTTAATTTGTGCCTTCTGTTCTTTCTTGATAATCTCACCACAGGTTTCCCTATTTTATTAATAGTTTTTTTTTTTTTTTTTTTGCGAGGAAGACCAGCCCTGAGCTAACATCCACTGCCGATCCTCCTCTTTTTTTTTTTTGCTGAGGAGGACTGGCCCTGGGCTAACATCCGTGCCCATCTTCCTCTACTTTATATGGGATGCCGCCACGGCATGGCTGACAAGCGGTGTGTCGGCAGGTGCCCGGAATCCGAACCCGCGAACCCCGGGCTGCCAAAGCACAAACTTAACCGCTGCGCCACCAGGCGGCCCCTTATTAATAGTTTTAACAGAAAAAATTTTGACTTTATTGATCTTTTCTATTACAGGTTTCCTTTCTAATGAATTAATTTCTGCTCTTAGCTTTCCTCTTTTTTCTAACATCTCTGCTTTTATTCTCTTATTATTTACTTACGTTGGCTGCTTAGTTCATTGACTTTCTGCTACTTTTCTTCCTAAAGAGAAGCATTCAGAGCTATAAATTTCCTTCTAAAGTACCACTTTAGCTCACCCCACTGTTTTGATACATATTATTTTCATTATTGCTACTGTTCCATTTCAAGTAATTATATTTCTATTTAACTTCTCTTTTTTAAAAAGAGAAACCCAAACACAGGAAAATTTAAAATTTGGCAAATGTTTGGATTTTAAAATTTTAAAATTTTATCTTTCATTATTAATTGCTATCACTGCTGCACTGTGGTCAGAAATATGGTCTACATAATACTCAAGCTTTCAGATTTGTTGAAATTTGTTTCACGACTAAGTACATGGGTCAATTTTTGTAAATGTTCCATGTGAACCTGGGAAGAACATATATTCTCCAATTGTAGAACACTTGTCTGTTACATTGACCTCGTTATGGTAGGATGAATAATAGCCCCCCAAACATACCCACGTCCTAATAGACAGAACCTGTGAATATTACCTTATATGGCAAAAAGGACTTTGTAGATGTGATTAAGTTAAGGATCTTGAGTTTGGGAGATTATCCTGGATTAATCCCTGACACTAAATGAATCACAAGGGTCCTTATAAAAGGCAGGCAAGAAGGTCAAAGGAGGAAGGAATTGGGATGACAGATGCAGAGACTGGAGTGCTGTGTTTTGAACATAGAGGAAGGGCCATGAGCCAAGGAATACAAGTAGCCTCTAGAAACTAGAAAAGGCAAGGTTAACCCCCAGAGCCTCCAGAAGGAAGACTGACCTGCCAACAACTTGATTTAGACTTCTGATCTCCAGAATGGAGAAGAATAAATTTGTGTTGTTTCAAGTCACTAAGTTTGCAGTAATTTTTTCAGCAGCCACAGGAAACTAATACAGTTGTAAGGAAGGAAATCTTCTCTGTCTTCATTAATGTTCTGGCTGCTTATCTCACAACTGAGGGAAGTGGGCTCTCACGCTAAGTGCAATGTTTTCACTTTCTCCATGAAGTTCCATCTGCTTGTTTTACATATTTTGAGGCCTTTTATAATCTATCTTCCTGATGAAATAAACCGTTTATCACTATGAGGCGAATCCTTTTTATCTTTGGTAATGCTTTCTGTTTCAAAGTCCACTTTATCAGAAGTCAATGATTATTTGCCTGGTATATCTTTTTCCATCCTTTTACATTCAACTTTCCCGTACTTTGATATTTAAGATGTGTCTCTTATAACCAGCATATAACCTTATTTTTTTTTTGGTGAGAAAGATTGGCTCTGAGCTAATATCTGCACCCATCTTCCTCTATTTTGCATGTGGGACGCCAGCCATAGCATGGCTTGATGAGGGGTGTGTTGGTCCGTGCCTGGGATTCGAACCTGCGAACCCCAGGCTGCTGAAGTGGAGCATGCAAACTTAGCCACTATGCTGGCCTGATTTTTAAAAAGTCCAATCTGAAACTGTCTTAATTGGCAAATTTAGGCCATTAACACTGATGTGATTTCTGACATAATTTTTGGAATTGTTACTCTCATCTTTATGCTTTCTATTTATCCCACATTTTCTATGTTTCTTTTTGCTTTGTCTTGTTTTGTTTTGTTGGGGGAGGACTGAAAGTTTTATCTGTTTTTCTTATTCTATTCCCTACCCTATTTCTGTTCTTGTAGTGACTGCAAATGGGTGTTCTTCTCTACCTCATTCCCCATCCCTCCCAGGGATGCAGAGTGTGGCTTGCCTCTAAAACAAATCACCTCAAGAAGCCAGGCCACACTTTTTGAAGTCTTATGCCTTCTTTCCACAGGCTTTTTCTCGTCACTCCAAGATGATCAGTTATCCCCTTTTTGCTATTTTCACTGTACCTACTCCTAAGTTGTTTCCAGGACCAGGAAACCAAATATATTAGAATCTTGACTAAATTAAGGATAAACAGGTTCTGAATAACAGCCTGAAGGATCTACTACATACAAAGTTGGTTGGCATCTACTTTGTTTTCTTAATAGCTGAGGTTACTAAATAAGAATCCTCTTGTGACAAAGATACTATTTATTAGGAAAAAAAAGCAATAAATACTTTTTAGGAATACTGTAGACAGCGTGGCTTTCCTTCAACTTGTTATGCTACTATAAGGTTAAGGAAGTAACCAAATGCTAGAAGGAAACCTAAACATAACATGTGTGTCACTTTTATAATCAGCAAAAAACAAAGCTAATGAAAAGATAAATGTTCTTTCAATTTTTGACAGAACCAGCCCCAATTTAAGTAAAAACAAATTAATTCTGTAGATGAGTATCAAAAAATTAAATTTATACTTTAATAAGTAGTCTTTAGTAATTATGAAATTTTGATAGAAGATTTAGTAAAAAATAAGATACAGCTGGAAAAAAATCTATGTCACACTTGATAAAATAAAAAATATGCCAGAATAATTTCATGAAACTAATTTTATCTTTACATATAAAAAATATCTATAGCAAAATAAAAATTATTATATCACACTTAAGAGAAAGACAAACAGTGAAATCAAATATACCTCTATGGCTGTTCTTTAGGTTGCTATTTATCAAACCATGTACTTTTACATGGATTTTTAGTGCCCAATGTCCTTTGTCGAACTTGTTTAAGTGACAATTTACCATGCTGCTCTGACTATAATTTGTATCTGCCTTTAAATCGTAAGCTCTAGCTGAGAAGAAATTATAGCCTACATAAATAAAAGCCAATGATCTGGAAATCTAAAATGATGTGTATGTCTCCCCAGGATTTCCCAATGATGTCACTAGTACTCGCTATTTAATGTCATAGGTTTGAAACCAGGATCTGCTAAGGCTATCAAACCAATTGTTTTTACAGAAGTATTTATACTCAGATACCAGCTTTAACACAAAATAAAGCAATAAGCTTCTGATAAGTTTGCCAACCAAAGAGGGCAATCAAAATGCAAGAAAACAGTATGTACTCCAAAACTGGACAAACTCTCAGCCAGACCAAAGTCATTGCAATTTTTCTTAACTAGAAGGATCCACTGAGGACGTATTTAACTAGTCACAACCTAATGCCTACCAGCTAAAGCAGCATCCTCTTCACTTTCTGAGCCATATTGAAGTGCCATGGTAATTGCTGATAAACGACCCCCTTGGACTGCTCTTTTATTACTACAAAGAAAAACAAGCAATTAGAAGACAGGGAAACATGTTATAATAATTTGGTTCCTTTATAGGAAATAGCAACTGTTAACAAGGGATTCACATCAAAGAAAAAGAATTTCTATTCAACTGCCTCCTCAATTTATCTTTGTACTCTTTATATTCCTCATAATCAATCTTAGCCAAGAAGACCAATTTTTTTTCTCTTAGAAAAGAGGGAGTGGAGTGGTGGTAGAAAGCCTAAAGTAGGATACATGCAATTTGCTTTTTATTTAAATGTGGGATTACTCCTTATTTCATGAAAAATAAAGATTCATTCATAATTACTGGTTAATTCTCTTCTAAGATGCTCATATTTTACAATAAACACAAATTCTACTATGGACATAAAACCTTTCAGTATTTACCACACATTTTACCGTTAATAGTAAGCACTTCCTGACTAGTGCTTAGTAAACAACAGTAAACAACTTCTGCTTAAGCATTTTCTCAGAGGTGAGGTGAGGCCTACTATAGCACCTCAACCTTTTAGTGTTTGGTAACAAATTCTCATAATAACCCAATTATACCCAAAAATATTACTTCAAGATAGCCATCAAGCAAACACTAGTACGCCTATCCTCATAAACATGGGCCAGCTCTCAGACTAAACACACTCACTCTCTCTCACCGGTAATACTTGCTAGTGGGATTTCTCTCTTCACCAAGGCTGCCTTTACTGTGCGAAGGACCTGTCAGCCTGGCTGCAGCCAAATTTGATGAAGTCCTATCCAGAGATAAGATAAAAAACCTCAGAAAATTGACAGCTGAAATCAGAATGCTGGGTTAAAAAAAAAGGAAACAAGCATTTTCTTCTTCTTTTCTAAATAAAAATGCTCAAATATTTCTGAGTCTCTACTATGCAGCAGGCTTTGTTCCAAAACCTGGGGACTCCACAGAAGAGAACAGACCAGGGCTGGTCCTAGAGAGCTTATGGTCACTGGAGTAACCAGAAGTTCTGGTAACGAAGCAAATGTCAGGGTCAGAAGAAAGCTTCGAAAGTAGCCACTCAACCTTTCCATTTCAGGTGGGAGGAAATGGAATCCCAGATTCAAGACTTGTTCAAAGTCTTACTCCTAGTACAAGGAAAAGCTAGGATGAAACTTTAGATCTCCTGACACCTGGTTAAATACTCTTACTGCACATATAAGTATATACTACTATCTATTATACACAAAGATAATATTACCTGTTTATTATATATAGTATACAGTATAAGTATAATATATATTTGCATTTGTATAAAGCAATGAAAGCATATTAGTGGTGTTAAATCTAACAAATTGCTTCTTTTTAAACGAAGCCCTTCAGCTGCAATGAAGGGGCTGGTTAAAGAGTTACTCCCCTTTAGAATAACATTATCAACTGTAAATATAACCTTGAAATGCAACATATATCGTGTTTTGCACTGTATTGATTTCACTAGCTGGAAAATTTGGCAAATAATAAAGGCATAAGGATTTTAGACTTTTTTTAACCTACCTCATTCGAAGGCTTGACTTAGCCATTTCATGATGTTCAATTTCTGCCTTTTTCATGTAAAATATTTTTTTAATAGAATTTGCATCCTGTCAAGATAAAATTGGTTGGCTTAGAAAAAGTATAGGAAAAAAAGGACATTTTAAAATGCCCTCAGTCATGCACTGGACATTTTCTATGGCCCTCCTTCCATTTGGAGTAGGCTTCTATTCAATACCCACAAAGCTGCATCCTCTAAACTTTTCATAAGCATCCAAAATATCTTCAGAATTAAAGGTAAGTTAAAAAGCCTCCCAGCTCTTTCACAACGAGTGAATTAACACACAAAGATCTAATGGTGAACAGGGAAAAACAGGGGTGAAAATACTATGAACTTTATCTGTGTACATTGACCTAAAAATTGAAACAAAGATATGCTTCTAAGATTAAAGTTTAGGCACACAAACTTAAGATGAAAGCACTTGCTTAAATTAATAGCATACCAATACATCAAATCCAAAGTTTCCCTTCTCTCTAAAATTCAGTTAGGGAAAAAAAATCAGGCCAAAAAGTAAAATTCTTAACTACATCAACAAAAAATTGGTACTATACTATTAAAATGCCCTATCAAGGACTAAGAATATAAGGAATTCATAGTTCGTTCCTGATTTTCACTCAAAGTTTCTTAAAAGACAAAAGATAAAAGTTAAAGTTAACTACCAAAAGCAACTGTATTTGAGTCAGCATTCTGAAGGTCTAAAAGATTTTACTCCCAAAAGATTTTCTGAGGATCCTTTGCTAAATTCCTAATGATATATTATTAATTCGACAAATTTCTGCAAGCAACTGTCCATTATAGGACTAGAAAACTTCTAGGAGGGAATTTCAAAGCAATGAAATAGTCGTTTTACATTGTGTATTATACTACATAGAACACTTTTTATATTTATGAAGTTTAAATGCAGGGACTAAACCAACATTTAACGAAAAAGTAGATCAAAAACGAACCTTGTCTGGCATAAAGACAGACATATAGATGAATGGAATAGAACCAAGAATGCAGAACTAAACCCATACATGTATAGTTAGTTGACTTTGACAAGGATGCCAAGACAATTCAATGGGGAAAGAATAGTCTTTTCAACATAAGGCACTGGGACAAATGCATACCCCATGTAAAAGAATGAACATGGACTCCTACCTCACACCTTCTTCACATATACAAAAATTAATGATCTAACAATCTAAATATACAAGCTAAAACTATAAAATGCTTAAAAGAAAACATAGGTGTAAATCTTCATGGCCTTGGATTGGGCAAGGGTTTCTTAGATAAGACACTAAAAGCACAAGCAACCAAAGAAAAAAACAAACTGGGCTAAACAAAATTAAAAACTTTTGTGCATCAAAGGACACTATCATGAAAGTGAAACGACAATCCATGGAATGGGAGAAAATATTTGTAAATCATATATCTAGTCTAATGTCCAGACTACATAAAGAACTCTTAACAACTCAACAATAAAAAGACAGGTAACCCAATTAAAAAATGGGCTAAGGACCTGAATAGACATTTTTAAAGAAGATATATAAATGGTCAATATGCACAAGAAAAGATGTTCACTATCATTAATCATTAGGGAAACAGTAATCAAAACCACAGTGAGATTCTAGTTCACACACACTGGGATGGCTATAATAAAAACAAAAACAAAAAACAACTATTCGCGAGGATGTGAAGAAATTACACTTGCACATTGCTAATGGGAATGTAAAATGGTGCAGCTGCTTTGGAATTTGGCACTTCCTCAAAAAGTTGAATATATAGTTACCATGCGGCCCAGCAATTTCATTCCTAGGTACGTACCCAAGAAAAATGAAAACATATGCCCACATAAAAACTTATACACAAAGCCGCATTATTTATAATAGCTAAAAATGGAAACAACCCAAAGGTCTAGCAACTGATGAATGGGTAAATAAAACATGGTATATACATATAATGGAATATTATTCACCAATAAAAAGAACGAAGTACTGACACATGCTACAACACGAATACCTTGAAAACATTATGCTAAGTGAAAGAAGCCAGTCACAAAAGACCACACATTGTATGATTCCATTTATATGAAATGTCCAGACCAGAATAGGCAAATTTAGAGAGACAGAAAGTATATTGTTGCTTGCCTAGGGCTGTGGAGGTTGGGGGGGAAATGGAAAGTGACTGCTAATTGATTGTGGTGACAGCTTCACAACTCTGTGAAGCCACTCAATTGTATACTTTGGGTGAAACTTACGGTATGTGAATTTTATCTCGATAAAGTTATTACATAAAAATTATGTAACAACTAAATTACATAAGCTCTAAATTAAGGTATCTACTCTTACCAATGAAAACAACAACAACAAAAACTAACCTTGAATACTTGAGAACCAGGCTCATTATAAGTTTTGGCATTTTTTGCTAGGAGATCTATATCTTTGGCCATTGCATGAATACTCTTGTAGCTTCCATTCTATATAGTAAACAACAAAATACAGCAGTTCCTCTTATTGACAGTTAATCTGTATGACCTTTAAAAAAAGAACTCCACATATTTTTAAATTGTCACCATATTCCAGGACTTTATTGGAAAGTACACATGAGAACAATATGTAAAGTCATTTTCTCTTTTATAAATTATTACTATTGTCCATTTACAAATTAGTTTTTGAGATAGTAACAAAACTAGAGCTATATTATTCTCATAAAACTTACAATTTTTAAAAAAAATCACATAAAAGTTGTTTTATTTAGCAAACACATACTGCTTACTATGCGCCAAGCACCACTCTCAGTGCTTCATGAATACTAATTAAGGTGGACTTAACGGTGTGAAGTAAAACTTCTCTAGTTTTATGGACCACTTCAAATAAAATAAAAAGTCAGTCTAGCACAGAGCCTAACATTTTGTGAGTACCTACTATGGCTCCATGCTAGAGCTGTCATACCTTAAAGCTCACTCAATTCAAAATAACCCAGGGAGACTCAAAACTGCCTCAATTTACAAAGGAAAGTAAGGAGGGAGACACACTATGCAAAAGGGACACATGACTAATGAGAAGGACACAGAAGTGGACAGACACATGCTAGAGAGACCAAGGAAACCAAATTAAGTAGACTAGAGGGTGGGGAAGGATAGAACCATTAAGTACAGGCTGCACAGGCAGGGTAAGGACAAATGGGGGAGAATCCAGAGAGCCAGGCAAAGGAAAGTAGCTGGTTATTTGCCATGTGGAGATACCCAACATCTGAGCACCCTCTTTATTTGGAGGAAATCCCAGCACAGATGGTAGAGAGGGACCTACCTTCCACAACAGAGGGTAAAAGTAGGCAGATGGTAGCTTTGCCAGCAGCCTGGCAGCCAAGGTAAGGGGAAATAACCATGAGGCAGCTAATTCACACTTGAGTCTCGAGAGACTAAAGCAATGGCAAGGGAATGGAAGGAATGCATTCCTAACTACTGCAGGAGAGTAGAGAGAAAGTGGAGCAATGGGCGTCCAGGGCCACAGTGGCGAATGACAGTGGTAATGGCAACGGCACCACAAAGAGACTGTGCATGACTTCAGCTGTGCCATGTCCCTGAGTTCTGCCTATTTTCCTAAGGCTAGTTCTCCAGCCTTCCTTCCCAACAATTCATGGATTCCCTTTCTGCTTAAGTTAGTCAGAGTTGGTTACCATTGAACTGGTACAAGAAGCCGTGACTTGCTTCAGGAGGCATTAGAAAACAACAAGTCTCTGGGCAGTGAAATAGCAGAAAGAATGCTAGGATCAGGAAACAATATGCAGAAAGGACTAGAGAGTCTCATCAGAGAGGTAGGGAAGACTATCACAATAATTTGGACATTAGAGGACAAGGATCTTGACTAGGGTTATGGCAAAAGGTGGTACTTTGTAGGGGCTTTTGGAAGGAAAAACGACAAGATAAGGTGAGAGATCACACAGAGAAGACTGGGGCCGAGGTAGAGGTGTTTAAAGATCTGATCTGATTTTCAATATTATGAAAACATTTTCCCCCCTAGATGGATGTTAGAAACCCCAGGGATTGAGGTTCCAGGAGACTGAGTCATTCTCAGTAGCAGCTATTGGACTACCTTAAAAACCAGGTGATACATTAGGGAATCCGTATTTTAACATTCTGTGAAAATGTATCTATGGTACCAGTAATTACTAGGCTGTTACTCTTTACTACTCTCTTAGAATTTAAAGCCAAGGGAGTTTCTCTCTCCTGGCAAAACCAGTGTGCTTTCAGGCTCATTTCACAATGAGACTGTATTACACATTAAATTTTCCTTTTTTGCTTTATGTACTGGGAGCCCCAAACCCTCCTTACCCTGGGAGGATCAGTAACTCACAGTGACCAAGGCCACATCCCATAGGTGCTCTGTGAGATGCTTCACATATGTTATCACTTACCTCTACTACTCTGTGAAGAGGTAATGCTACACTCAATGTACAGCAGAGAAAGAAGGCAAGTCACTTGACTAAAGTGACATGGCTAGTAAAAATAACCCACATCAGTCCAACTCTACAAACTAGATTTCTGGTATAATTTAGCTCTTTCTCCCTATATCTTCCATAACCTCTGACCATCAAATTTTGAATCTCAGCCATTCAACCACTCAATTAATATTTACTGAGCACCTATTCTGGGGAGAGGCAGTTAACAGTGTAGGGGTTAAGAGCACAGACTCTGGGCCAGACTGTCTGGATTCAAATCCTAACTCTTCTCCTTACTAGATGATGACTCGAGCAAGTGACTAACCATCTCTGTGCTTCAGTTTTCTCATCTGTAAAATGGGAATAATAACAGCATCTACCTCCTGGAGCTGTTGTAAGAATTAATTAGCTAATACATATAAAGCATTTAGAAGAGAGAGGCATCTAGCAAGTCTAGGTGAGTGTTAGTTGTTGCTATTACTGTTGGAGATACAGGGAGGAAGGGTACTCGAAAAGTCTTTATTTTCACTGACCTTACACTCCAACATCTGTTACAGGTAACTTTTATTCTGAATATCTTAAAACTATTTGGGAGCAGATAAAAATAAACAACAAAACTTTTACTGCCAATGTATCTTTCACAATCAGAAATGTCCATGACCAATGATTTTTAATTTTTGTCCTAAAAGCAAGATTTACTATGCCAATGAGAATTTTGCTTTGCTCCCTATATAAAAAATGCAAAAGGGATGCTATGCTGCCTCCTCCAAAACTACAATCAGTAACACCACTCTAATTTGTTTACACTATATTGCTAATAACCCTTTACAGGGATATCTACTTCTCTGTTTTCTAGAAGCCCCTAGAAAAGACCACAGGCAAATCTGCCCTGAACCACACATGGTTACATACGGTCACCTTCATACCTGTATCCTCTGGGCAATGGTCTTGAGATCTATAGGCTCCTTAATTATTGCATAATAGTCTGGATATTGCTGGAAGACAAAAACCAGGGCATGTTTAATAAGTGAAAGTATCCAGCTAGTGAGAAAACAAGGAAGCACACTGACACTCTTACTCAAACAATCAATTAAGCAGCTTTGTGATTCAAGGCTAAAGACACAGCTATACAGCATACTGTTTGTTATACTGAAGCTGAAAGAATTTGGTTTTAACAGACTTCAAGAAATGCCCAACAGCATGTTGCTAAGAATTTACTGGTAATTATCATTATACAACTAATATCCCACAATTTAATGTTCTAAAAAATTTTAAATTCACAGAATTACACAATTTTAATTTAAAGTCCCAAGATCTCTATGTCTGGAAATGGAGTAATGTTTCTGAAGGGCCTGTTATAAGCTCTTTTAATTCTGTGATCTAAATAACACAATTATATCCTATTTCACATAATTCTTAAGGATCTCTAAGAAGTCAGGATGGAAGATTTGTTAGCTTCATGTTTAACTTAATACTTCTATTATTTCAGTCAAAAATTTTTTTTTCAAAATAAAACACATTTTAAATGAAACTAAGTTAAAGAAACAAAGCACAATTATAAGCAATTTCTGATTTCTTATCAAATATTAGTTCCTCACAAGAAAAGAAGTTAAACATTTTAGAGGAATGTCTTGAAGGGTTTCACAAAGCCTAGAGTGCATTCACTGCCCTGAGCCTTTCCTACAGATTTTGCTTCTTGGAGGAAATAAGTGAAGTCGACCAAAAATTAAAAGTTGGTCTCCTCAAGTGGGAAAGGTGTCAGGGGAAGTCAGACTCTGCTCTTCAGGTTCTTCCTACCTGTTCAAATCCTTGGAACCCAAACAACAACAACAAGCAGGAGGCCACAGTCTTCACTCAATTACTGGGCTGAAGGGATGATCTCAGTGATGCTTCATTTCATCTGATCTCTCAGCTTACTCCTCTCTATTTTCTTACCCTGCTCCTTTCTTTGCTTGGATCAAACCCCTTTCCTGTCCCCTCTCTTCAAGTCTACTTCTGAGAAACAGTTCAGAAGACAAATTACGGCAAGGCCACCCAGGCTAGGGTACAGAGTGATCCAAGCTGTTGGCCCATGTGTTCCCAATCCACCTCTCCCTTTTAGCCAGTCCCACTTGGGAAGAACTTATAAAGGAAAGGTAAAAACTGGCCTCCTCTCCACGTCTCAGTCCTTGTTGTCTCAGTGTCACATCCTGAGGGACCAATGGGAATCTGCTTTCCCCAACCAACTTCTGCTGCATGGTGTCCCCCAAAGCTCTCCCGGAATGGAAGAACTAGATATTAATGTTTTATTGTTCCAAATCACCCTTGGTGGCTTGACCACTACTGATTCTCTCCTGCAGAGTAAGAATAGATCTTGAGTAAAGATTGTCCTCTTTTCTTATAATTTATTTATTGTAGTAAATATACATAAGATTTACCATTTAGCCATTTTAAGTGTACAGTTCAGTGGCATTAAGTATATTCACATTATTATGCAATCATCATCATCCATCTCCAGAACTTTTTCATCTTTCCAAACTGAAATTCCATACCCATTAAACAATAACTCTCCACTTTCTGCTCCTGCCAGCCCTGGAAACCACAATTCTACTCTCTCTCACTCTTTGAATTTGACTACTCTAAGTACCTCATATAAGAAGAATCATACAATATTTGTCCTTTTGTGTCTGGCTTATTTCACTTACCACAGTGTGTTCAGGATTCGTTCTAATTGTAGCATGTGTCAGAATTTCACTTTTTTTAAAGGCTAATACTCCATTGTATGTATACATCACATTTTATTTATCCATTCATCTGTCAAGCAACACTGGGTCGCTTCCACATTTTATTTATTGTGAATAATATTGTTATGAACACAAGTGTACAAATATCTTTTTGAGATTGTGCTTTCACTTCTTTTGGGAAATACCCAAAGTGGAATTGCTGGATCATATGGTAATTCTATGTTTAATTTTTTTTAAGGAATCATTTGCCTTCCTCTTTGCTTAAATTTTTAAACATATGCCTAATATAATCATTATATATATATATATATATGTATAATTTTTTTTCCTGAGGAAGATTTGCCTTAAGCTAACATCTGTTGCCAATTTTCCTCTTTTTTGCTTGAGGAAGATCAGCCCTGAGCTAACATCTGTGCCAATCTTCCTCTATTTTGTATGTGGGTCACCACCACAGCATGGCTAATAAGTGGTGTAGGTCCACGCCCACGAGCTGAACCTGCGAACCCAGGCTGCCAAAGGGGAGTGTGCCGAACTTAACCACTACGCCATGGGGCTGGCCGATCATTATATATTTTTAATCAGATCCACACTTAGGACAGCAGTGGGCATATACGCTTTATTGTATAATGTCATAACTGTCCTACAACTAGTCAAGACACACCTTTAAATAACTAATCTTATTGATGACTGATGGAGAAAACTGCAAGCTGCTTGTCAGTCAGTAAGTGCCTCTTGCACACCCATGATAGGCTGGATTCCAACTACACGGCAGGGACACAAAAGAAAATATGGCATTGTCCTTGTCTTTAATAAATTCAGGCACTAGGGAAAGAGATAGACACAAAAGTAAATGATCACAATGGAGTTAAGTGCTATAGCGGAGTATTTATAAAAGTATATCCTTGTCTAGAAATATAAGAATGCTGAGGCCTTGAAAATTTTTGTAGTTCCACAGGGTAAAGTGGAACTTTAGCTATGTTAATTGCCTCTTGTGTGTGAAGCCATAAGGGGCCCTGACACTTTTAAAGGGTCTCACTTATCTAGAAAACAACTTCTTTGGAGAAGAGTACCTATCAGGTCTCACTCTCTTCTCCATCACACAAGGAGATCAAGAACTAAGAGAGGAAGTACCATCTATCTTTCTCTCATACTGTCTCCTGGACAAAGAGAAAGTTTCTTCTCTTTTACAAATGAAAGCTTTAGTTTAGGTGCTTATTTTATCACTTGAGAATTACCAATCTTGGAAACAACCCAGATGTCCATCAACATATGAATGGATAAACAAAATGTGGTCTAAACTAAATGTGGTATAGGCATACAATGGAATATTATTGTGGTATATACAGTACATACAATGGAGTATTAGTAGTAGTAAAAAAAAAAAAAAGGAAGGAAATTCTAACACATGCTACAACATAGATGAACCCTGAATACGTTATGCTAAGTGAAATAAGCCAGATACAAAAAGATAAATACTCTATGATTCCTCTTACATGAGATACTTAGAGTAGTCAAATTCATAGAGAGAGAATTTAGAATGATGGTTGCCAGGGGCTGAGGGTGGGGGAGGGGGAAGTTATTGTTTAATGGGTGTGTAGTTTCAGTTTGGGAAGATGAAAAAGTTCTGGAGATGGATGGGGGTGATGGCTGCACAATAATGTGAATGTACTTAACGCCACCAAACCACATACTTAAAATGGTTAAATGGTAAATCTCAGGTTATGGATATTTTATGACAATAAAAAAACAAAATCAAACAAAAAGAATTACCAATCAAAAAAACAAAAACACAATTTAAAAAAAAAAACCCCACAATCTTCTGGCCAAGTAAAATGATATAACATATCCTATGTGCTTTCCGTGGAGAAGTATCTCTTGGCTGCCTCCAATGCCTTCCATTAACCTTACTTTATTTACTAAGAACTAATAAAATTTTTTAAGTACTTTTTTGTTGTTGTTGTTGTTGTTGAGGAAGATTGGCCCTGAGCTAACATCTGTGCCAGTCTTCTTCTATTTTGTATATAGGACGCTGCCACAGCATAGCTCGATGAACCATGTATAGTTCCACACCCAGAATCCAAATCTGTGAACCCCGGGCCGCCGAAGTGAAATGTGTGAACTTAATCACTATGCCAGAGGGCTGGTCCCTGAAGTACTTAAAAAAAAAACAAACACTTTAACTCACCTGTCTTTAATTGTAAAACTTACCACTTTGGAAGGCAGTTTCTGAAAAAGTTCACTAATGAGACGTCCTGATGGATTTGTGGCTACAACTATGGCTTCAAGAAGCTGCTCCAGGATCTCCTTCAAGTAACTTGGAGAAGACTGGGAGGAGGGGTTTGGGTGGAAGGAAAGAGGGGAGAAAGAAGTACTTTGTGAGAGAAATCTAAAAATAAATGCTGACATTAAATAGCTTCTAAAATTGTAAAGCTAATTCAAAAGAGCAATTAGCTTCTAAACAGCACTCACTGTAAGTTTCAAGAATACCACGGAAATGCTCCGACGCTGGACATATGGGTGTATTCCCAGAATGGCGTATGTGAAACTAATGAGGATCCTTATATTATTTCAGTAACTAAATCTTTTGGATCAGGTCTTCTTACCGAACTCTATTCCACAGTCAACACTGTAACAGTGAAGTTCAAGTACCATATGTGTGAAATGATCGAAATGTATACCTTTTTAGGTTCTGAGCAACTGAGACAGAGAAAATATGTCCCATGATACCTGGCCATTTCTACATCTGCTGTTCATATCTACTGAAGTCTTGGTATTCTGGTAAAACAACTACATATGTAAAGTTGGAACTATATACCTTTAACCACAGGGTGCTCTGCCAGACCTAACAACAGAGTTTAAGTTATATCAAAATTGAATGGAGATGAAGTCAATTGATACGCATCATTTCTGCTCCCTAGACTGGCTGGCTTACTCCTACCTTAGTCACTGTTTTAACATGGGAAAGCATATACCCCAAAGAGTACTTGGCCAGGGAGTGTCTGAGTTTGAAGCTAGTTTCTACAGTGAGCAACAGGATGTCTCAGTCAAGGTTTATATTAAATGGTACTTCAAGTCCAAACTATGTTTTGTGAATATAAAATAAAGATGAATGGTTATTTCTGGTTCAAATCACAAAAATACTACTACTTTTGTTCTAATCCAAAAGGAGGTCTTTTTATTTAGCATAGTCTCAATTTTAAGGTTCAACATTAACTCCACAGAGCGGGCACTAACATCTCTTGGGCCTAGCACAGTGCCTGGCAGTAACAGACACGCAATAAATACTTAACATATAAGACGTGATTAGCTGAGTTCCCAACCACATAAGCTTAGAGAACCAACATAATACTGATGAAAGCAGACTAAAATACCCATATTTAAGTCGTTTACTTCCTGGCTAAAACAAGGTACCAAAGAGTTAGCTTCAAAAAGAGGAGATTTATATTCTGTAGCCAAGATTCCTCTTCTCCCAACCCAACCAGCTACTTTGGAAACATGAGTTGCAGGTGACAAAGGGAGCAGGGTGAGTGTATGCATTCATACAACCTTTTCCCACAATTGGGAAAACTCCAAGGAAATTCTTCTTAATTTAAAAATAAGAAGCTTGAAAATTCCCTCTCCCTTCAAGAATCTTAGGGCTAGAAAGAAGCTTGGGAGGTATAAATATGAATGTGCAAGATCCTCCTAATTTCTTACCAAAGAAACACAGGCAAGTCCCAAACATAGGCATTTTCATTTTTTGACTAGAACCCTGGAGGCCTATAATAAGGCTGAGCCCTCTGTAGATAATGTTCTGCCTAAGAAAGACTGGGTTAAGTTGCTGCTTCTATATTAATATCAGAGAGTAAAATTTCAGGGAATCCCTAGTTAATTGCCTTCTACCTAATTCCAATCATTTAATTTCTAGAAAGAAATTGACAAAATACCTAGGAACTAGATTTTGAGACTCCATGAAGTTATGTTTTAGAGAAATTCACCCACCACTGCATCTTTCCATGTCACAGCTTCAGCAAAAGGCCTACCTAGGTAGCTTAGAGAAGAAAGGGGAATGCTCTGCTTTGGGGGTTTTACTATTTAGCAGCAGAAAAAAGATGTGATTGCTTTTACTATTATTTTTCCTTGTGTTCCTATTTAACCTTGTGTGTTCATTCAGCAAGTATTTATCAGTACCTACATGTCAGGCACAGTGCAGACGCCAGGAAGAGATGAACAAGATGATCTCTTTTGTGGAGCTATCTACTTGGGGGAAGACAGAAAGTAAACACATAAACTAATAAACAAGTTATTTCACATAGAGTAAAAAAAACTGAAGACCACAGAACAGAGTGATGTGATGACGGCAAAGGAGTATGGAGCAAACAATTTAGATAGGGTGGTCAGGAAAGTCCTCTCCCAGTTTACATTATTTTAAGTAATGTTAGAATAAAGAAAAAGAGCTAGTCACAAGAAGAGTCAAAAGAGGCACATTCTAAGAAGTAAGAGCAACTGCAAACTTCCTGCTGTAGGCACACACCTGGCATGCTCTAGGAACAGTAACCAGTCTAACCTACAAAAATATTCCTAACTAAAATGATTCCATTTGTATTCCATCCAAATTTTACATCACAACACTGCCTGCTCTTACATGATATCTCAATCCAGCAATATTGGACTAGGCCTTAATAATATGAAGATTCTCTTTAAAACTGAGCAGGAAATATGCATTAATATAAGAGCAATTCATGAAAACAACCACACATAGCACACGTTGTGCAGGATGTCTTAGGATTCCTTGTAATTAGAGTGGGATTCTCTGGCTGTATGCCCCTTTACCCTCCCAGTTACCAACACAACTGCATAGAAAGGCCAGTTGCCCACAGCAACCCAGAGGAAATCACAGGCAGGGGCTCTGTCCACTTCCCAATAGTCCACCTATCACCTGTTCCAGCTGCACACTTACTCCTTCAGTCACTGTGCCTTGATTGTCTTGCCCATCCTCATCATCATCTTCATCATCTGCTTCTCCTTTCTGAACAAACTCATTTCTTGTTCGAAGGTACAAATCCCAGAGTTTACAAGCAGCTTTATATTCAGGAGAATCTGGCTGTACATTAGCAAGCAGAAGAGAAAAAAAAAATCATTTTAGTATTTTATTGTAAATCAATTACTACTTTTAAAGCATCCTGTTCCAGCAGAGACTGGTTTTCTAAGACATAACTTTGAAACTCTTATTATAAATTTTAAAATCCTTATGATTAAAAGATACATGGGCCTCCACTCCTCTTCTGAAGAACTAAATGTATGTTTTAAAGGCATTCTGAAATCAAATTATTTTATTTATTTATGCCCTATCTCATTACAGAAAAACTTGGGGCAGAAGATAAATGATTTGCTAAATTAAGACTAGTTATTATCAATATACTAAGAAAGATAATTAAAAGGATGAGACCCAATTTCAGGGATAGAAGGCTGAAGGACAGAAACTAATGATCGTTCTGATATTACTTCTATTTTTAAACTATTTAACACCTTATTTGAAGATTTCTTTTCCTGAGGTATAATGGGAATGAACTCTAACTGAAACTTTCCAGTAAAAACAATGCTGGATGTAACGTTAAAAAACAAGCAAACAAACAGACAAAAAAACCAATAAAACTTTAAAAATGCATCCATGTGCTGCCAATAAGGAGTAAGCAATGTTCATAAAAGCAAGAACAGAGTAACAGTGGAACTCAGAACACTGAAGCCAATGTTCACTTTGAGGGCATCTGTCAGACAAGACAAATCTAAGCTTTAGTTTTCAAGGCTCCTGACAGGAGATAAAGGCTAGGGTCCACCAGAAGCTGGAACTCCAAAGGCCAAGGCTGCAGTGTAAGTGGAATTCAAAACAATTCCATTTCTGCGCTGCCAGAGAACAAGGAAAACTACCCACTTCAACCTCCACCTAACTCAACCCATGTTTATTCTCAAACCACGGCACTGTGGGGAGAGGAGAGGCCCGAGACGAATCTCCTCTGAGAACTCTTCATAAACTATCCCCAACAAAGACAGGCCAGGTGCCTCACATAAACAATGTCTTCTCTGGACAAATCCAACTTCAATATAAGCTTCAAAGAACCTCTAGAAATAGAGTTCCAAGAAAGATGAGCTCCTGGTCAAAATTTAAGAAACGCACAAGAATGAAAGAATTACAAGAGAAAGTTGGCAGAAATGACAGCAAAATCAGACATGCAAATAGTTCAGATATTGGAATTATCTGCCATAGGGAAAAAAAAACACAAGTATGTTGAATATGTTTAAAGAAACAATGGAATTGAAGATATAAGCAAAGTGCAGGAGACCCTAAATAAGAAACTATTTCCAAAATATGAAAAATATAAATATCAAAATGTAGAAACTCAACTGACTGGTTTAAGAGCAGATTTTAAAGAAAATTGGAAGAACTAAAGAAATTATCTAAAAAGCAACACAGACACAAAAAGGGGGACTATGAAAGGTTAAGAGAAATGGAGACCTAAAGAGAGTTCTAATACAACATCCAACCAGAGTTCTACAAGAGAAAAGAGAATGGGGCAAAGGCAATACACAAAGACATAATGGCTGAAAACTTCCCAGAGTTGATGAAAAACACAAATTCAAAGATTTAGGAAGCCCTACAACTCCCAAATTATATAAATAGAAAGATATTCATATCTAGACATATCACAATGAAACTGTAGAATACAAAAGACAAAAAGAAGATTCTAAAGATAGCTAGAAAGAAAAGACAGATAACCTTTAAAGGAACTACAATTATACTGACAGATGACTTCTCAAGAGCAATAAAAGAATGAAGAATAAAGAAAGTGGTACATATGTTTACAAGTAAAAATACTGACAATACATAACATTATTTTATGGGATTAAAAATTTGCCACAATAGAACTAAAATACAAAACATCAGCAGCATAAATAGATAAGAGCAGAGTTGAATTATTCTAAGGTCTTTGTATTGTTTAGAAGGAGGTTTAAGATGCTGATTAACTTTCTACTTTGATAAATTAATTATGCATATTAAAACTTCTTGGATAAGAACTAATAGATTATCAATAGATCTTACAATTTCCAAATCATAGAGGAAATAAGAGGGAATAAATTAAAAACAAAATGAAATCAAAAGAATGCAGAGGGAAAAACAAAATAAGAAAAAACATTACAAAAATGAGATTAATAGAAAAAAGACACTTAGATGACAGGAATACATCCAATCATAATGATAATTACTAAAACTGTAAAGAGATGAAATGCTCCAGTTTAAAGGTAAAAATTATCAACTGGAGTAATAGAAATACATGTATATGCTGTTTACAAGTGATACATCAGCATTAAAAGGATATGAAAAGGTTGGGGAAAAAAGAATGGAAAAAAACTCTAGATAAACAAAAATAAAGCTGATATATTAATATCAGATAAAACAGACTTCAAACAAAAGACATTACTAGTGATAAAGAGGGCTACTACATAATGCAAAAACATTCAACTTACTAGGACAACATAACCGTTTACCCTTGTACGCTTCCATTTGCAGAGTTTCAAAGTATATAAGCAAAAAATCAACAGAGTTATAAGGGGAAATAGACAAATCCACCACCAGAGTGAGAGATTTTAAAACACCTCATTTGGTAAGTAGATAGTTCATGCAGGTAAATCACTAGGGATATAAAAGATTTTCGCAACATAATGAACAAGCTAGGTCTAACGGACACATGCAGAGTATTGTAACCAATGAATAGCACTCTTGTTATACTCACTAAATTTATAGCAGCATTATTCATGATAGCTAAAAGTAGAAATAACCCAAATGTCCATCAACTGGGAAACAGATACACAAAAAGTGGCATATCCAATATAAGGAAATATTATTCAGCCATAAAAAGGAATGAAGTACTATACATGTTACAACATGGATGAACCTTGAAGACATTATGGTCAGTGAAAGATGCTAGTCACCAAAGGCCAGAGTGTATAATTTCATTTATATGTAATGCCCTGAATAGGCAAATCCATACAGAAAGAAAGTAGATTAGTGGTTCCCAGAGGCTGGAAGGAGGAGAAGTGGATAGCGCCTGTTAATGGGTATGTTTCTTTAGGCGGGTAATGAAAATATTCTGGAGTTAGATAGTAGTGATGGTTGCACAACTTTGTGAATATACTAAAAACCTCTGTATTCTACACTTTAAAAGACTGTGTGAATTATACCTGAATTAAAAATATATATATATACCTACAGTTTTAAGAACTGTATCTAATGACATTTTTGCAAAATCTTTATGAAGAAACATTTAAAGCTTTGCTAAAATACATTAAAGAAGAATAAATGAAGACATATCAAATTCACAGACTGGAAAATAATCAACATTACAATTACATCAATTCTCCAAAATATGATATACAGAGTCAATGCAATTCCAATAAAAATTCCAACACAATTTTTTTTGTGCTTCTTGACCTAACACGCTAATATTAAAATGTATAAGGAAAGGGCCAAGAATAATCAAGACACTTTCCTTACCAGATAAAAGAATTATAAAGCTATAGTAATTAAGGCAGGAATAGTATAGCCCAGTAATAGATACACTGGCCAGAACAAAAGGCCACAAAGGGACCCATGAGCATATGGAAATGATGACAGCACTGACACTGCAGACAAATGTGGAGAGGATAGCCATTTCAAGGTGCTGCTTATACCTGTGGGAAAAAAATAGATCCCTACCTCATAGAAGACACAAAAATTGATCTCAGCTGCATTAAAGGCTTATATGTGAAAGATAAAACTATTAAACTTTTAGATGAGAATATAAGAGAAGAATATTTTAATAATCTTCTGGCAAGAGGGATTTCTGAAACAAGACACAAGGAAGGATAAACCACAAAGTCAGTCTTATAAATGTGATTATGTTAAAATAAAAAACTTCTTTTCATCAAAAGACCCATAAAAAGAGTGAAAAGACAGCCAGACAGTGGGAGAAGATATTTGTAACACATATAACCAAAAAAGTATTAGTATCTAGAATATATTAAAAATTTCTAGAAATATGAAAATGACAAACAACCTGAGAGGGAAATAGGCAAAAGATTTGAGCAGATGAAAAAGAAACAAGAATGGTTCATAATCATAAGAATGTTCAGTCTCTTTACTAATAAAAGAAATGCAAACTCAAACCACCAAATGAGAAACCACTACTCACCTACCAGATTGATAAATAATGAAAAGCCAGACAATTATCAAATTGGATACCTTTTGAATTTGATGCTTTCTTACCTTATAATAGGCCTTTGCATTGTTAAAAAGCAGCTGGAAGTCAGCAGTCAGCAGATTAACATCATCATACTCTTCCATTTTTAGTTTCTGTTGGATTTTCATCAAGTCAATGGGCTGAGAAACTACTTCATAATAGTCTGGTTGATTTCTGTTATAATTTAATTTTTAAAAGGTATTAATCCAAAGCTTATAAAAAGTTATATTTAAAAACCATCTGTGGTAATGTTCAACATTCCAAGTGATAGAATATACCAGACTTATTCCCATTATTTGGACTAAAAGAGAATAACAAAAGCAAGATGCATATGCATGCCCTTTTCAAAATATATATTAGTGATATAGAAATCTAAATTAACATCTGTGGTGGTCTTTCATATGCTAAATATTTAAGATTTAGGATACCAGCGCTAAAACTATATCAATGTTATCTTCTGCAAATGGAAACGACTTACCTTTCACGGTATTCAATAGTGGCTGAAAACAGATCCATGTTTCAAAGCTCTTTATAAACTTACAAAATGGATCATCTTTCTTCAGCTAGTGATCACAGAATTTTTCTGCCAAGAACTATCAAGTGTCTATTATATACACTGCTCTAACATCAATTACTAAAGTTACAAAGGAGAAAGACGAGGCCCTTGGCACAAGGAGCTTATCAAAGATAAAAGGACATTAAGACATTCAAACATGACTAAACCATTTTTTTAAAAAAAGGCATTGGAATGATAAACACAAAATTCAGGATAGTTATCTCTTGGAGGGGAGGGATAGTGAGGGACACACAGGTAACTTCAAAGGTAGTTATAATTATAATTTCTTAAGTTGGGTTTTGAGTTCATGGATGTTTATTATTCTTTCCGGCTTTTTTCAAATGGAGTTCCACGAGATGAGTAAATCTTCTGAAAAATTATCTAAGTAACTATTTTTCTCAATTCTCTCTTGGGGGGTAGGTAGTTAACTCCATTCTAGATGTGTAAGAGATAAGTTATTACATAAAAAGAATGTTATGGTCATTAAGGCTTCAATCTCTCTTGGGACCTAGGCGGACATGTTATAGCCATGCATGTATGATACATTTAATTTTGTGTGTGTGTGTGGAAGACCAGCCCTGAGCTAACATCGTTGCCAATCCTCCTCTTTCTGCTGAGGAAGACTGGCCCTGGGCTAACATCCGTGCCCATCTTCCTCTACTTTATATGGCACGCCGCCACAGCATGGCTGACGAGCAGTGAGTTGGCCCATGCCTAGGATCTGCACCCATCAACCCTGGGCTGCCAAAGTGCGAACTTAACCACTACACCACCAGGCCCGCCCCAGGTTTGTCTGTTTTCTTGATGAATAAATTCAGATTATGCTTCTTTGGCAGGACCATGACAGAAATGATGCTGTATTCATCTCATTGTATCCCACCTAGTGGCACATGATTTTAATTTGTCCCATTACTTAGGTGAGGCTGATTTTGATCATTTGATTATGGTGGTCTGCCAAGCTTCTCAACTGACCAAGTTACTCTTTTTCTCCTTGTACTTTATGGAGAGGTACCTCCAGGCTATGAAAAAGCCTTTCCTCATCAATTTATTCATTTATTTATATCAATACGGATTCCTGGATTCTGATTTTACTTAGTGGGTTAAAAACCATCACAGTTATGTGCCGCATAATGGTGTTCTGATCAACGATGGACTGCATATACAATGGCGGTCCCATAAAATTAGTACCATATTGCCTAGGTGTGTAGTAGGCTACACCATCTAGGTTTGTATAAGTACATTCTATGATGCTTGCACAACAATGAAATTGCCTAACAACACATTTCTCAGAATGTATCCCTGTCATTAAGCGATGTACGCCTGCACTGTAATTATTTTGATGCTCAGACTGCTCCAGGTTTGGCCAGGTTTTGTCTTGTCCTTGCAAGACAGCTTCTATTTTCTATGTAGTTTTGACATGTTCCCATCACCCTTTGAGCACTTGCGTATTTTCCGGAAACATAAGATGTTACAGGCTCATCTTGTACTTTCCCTGCCCTTGAAATCATCCATTTCCCCAAAGAACTCTGGTTCCTTTTAATGGTAAATGGTATTCAAAAACCAAGACTGAGATGCTAGATGTGTTCATTTCTACTGGGGTGTTGTTGCTCCCAGGCTGTCTCAATGGACAGAGCTAGGCAACAGACATACGTTCACTTATATCTATATTTATTTCTATATCTACATATATTGGAAACCATGAATTCACACTAATATCTCCAATTCCAATCCAACACCACAGGGTTCATTCTAGTTCCCTTTCCCTACTGTTCTCCCTTTCTCAGAGAGTGAGAAGCCTGACTCCCATTATCTGTAATGTATTTTTTTTTTTTTTTTTTTTTGGTGAGGAAGACCAGCCCTGAGCTAACATCCGTCGCCAATCCTCCTCTTTTTGCTGAGGAAGACTGGCCCTGGACTAACATCTGTGCCCATCTTCTTCTACTTTTTATATGGGACGCCGCCACGGTGTGGCTGACAGGCAGTGCGTCGGCGGGCGCCTGGGATCTGAACTCGCGAACCCCGGGCTGCCAAGCGCGGACTAAACCGCTGCGCCACCGGGCGGCCCCTGTAATGTATTTACTTACACGATTGGTCTCCTGCATGTAACCAGTCTCTTCTTGCTACTGTCCTACCTCCCCCCGACAATGCTCTCCTGATCTCACTCAGGCTATGACTCCTCCCTGTACGCTAGGCCACACTCTGTGGGAATGCCCTCCTTACCCCACCTATGACAGACCACTGCCACTCTCCCAACATGGACACCCTCCTTCCCCCACTTAGGCCTCAAGACCCTGAGCCAGGAAGTCCTTCTCCATGAACCCCCTCTTTACCATGCCCAGGTTCTGACACCCCATGATGTGACAGTGCTACTATCCACGACCCTCCCCATTCCCCACTCTGCTTGTCTTCCTTGCAGATGCCTATCTTGCTCAGCCTCACCTAATGACTTCTGATTTGAATCCTTCAGGAAGGGAAAGGTAGAGGAAGAATAAATTGAGTTTTTTAAAACCCTTATCAACCACTTACATTTTAGTAAACTATAAAATTAAGTATGAGGGGATAAAAGGAATACTCCATTTACTATTCAGAGAAAGTGTAAGAACATAAAAGTCTTGGTGAGTAACAACAAAGGACCATGCAGGTCTAATATTGATGTTGTCAGTGGCACCAAGGGACTTTCTCAGAGTAAGTTATTAGGCTCTCTCCACCTGGGCCTGATGGGTCACAGTCCACTGCTCCTTGCCAAGGCCAGACCTCACCAGCCTCTCAGGTTTGGGGGATTATCTGTAGACAATTGAGAACCCAGTGAGGACACAGGCCTAGAAAGGACACTAGCTCCTGGAAGCTCTGCTAGAGGGCTCCTCACAAGTATTTTCAGAATTACCACACAGACAAAAGAGAGATCAGAATCCCAACACTCTATATACTATGGTCAAAAAAGGGTCCCCCCCACTTTCAAAGTGAAATAGCTCCACTAATTTTTTCCACTTAAATCAAACATACAGAAAAGCATAAAAAAGTAAAAACTGTTCCTATTCATCTAGAGTTAAAAGCACTATCAGTATTCTCCCTGACTTCTATGCACATGTATACACAGACAGGATTACACAGTACATGTTCTTTTATAACAGCTTTTCTCTTTCAACAATAGGTGAGGGCACCCTGCCACAATATGGTCACAGAACAGCCAAAACATAACTAAGAGTTTTAACCAGAAGAGTAAGAAACACCAGGCCTGGTGTGCAGGGCCAGCTGGCTACCCCTAAACCCATTTTCCCTTCTTCCCAGGATGACAGCAACCTAAGCTACTGCCTGGGTACTAAAGATTATATTCTCTAGCCTCACTGCAGCTAAGTTCTGGCCAATACAAGAGCTGAAGTGTGCCATGTCCAGGTCACATCCTCAATATGTCTTCTTTTTCCTATGGTCTGGAAGGTAGTTGTGGTGGCAGGCCATCTCAGACCATGCAGACAAGGGAGAGACCCCAAGGACAGCAGAACAAAAAGACAGACAGTATCTGGGCCCTGAACGGGAATTTTACGTGAGAGAAAGCAATTTTTCTTGTTTCAGACATTGTTAATTTGCATGTCCTAGTACAAGCAGCCTAATATACTAATCAAAATAAAGTCTCAAAAAGAGATTCACAATTGTGCAGGTCTGAGTAATACTACTTCCCACAAACTCTTGAGAAAACATATGCATTCCCTCAGATACAGCACTGGGGGAAGGCAGCAGGGCTCCTAAGGCACTGCATGATGAAGGCTAGAAGACAGTGCTCCAGCACCCAAGGCCTGTATCCCTCTGCCCTGCAGCACTAGTCTGCTGGTGGAAAGCAGGCAGCACAGGGGCAGTCCTTTTCTACGAGGGGTTTGGGTACTCCAGTAGGATGCTGCTCCTCTATACAACATACTGGTGAAGAGCACAGGCTTTAGAATCGGAAAGACTTGAGTATGAACGCCAGTTATCCTTCAGTGGTTCTGAGAACTAGTGCAAGTTCTCTAAACTGTGATAATACTTCACAAGTTTAAAGAAGATAAGGTCTAGAAAGTGCTTGGCATTGTGTCTAGCATGTGGTAAGCAATAAATACGGGCTTTTATTATCATATGCTAATTAAATGACAACTTTTAAAAGACTGTTACTGATAACAGTCTCCAGCTGAAATCTGGAGAGAGTTATCTCATCTTAAAGAGTCCTTTTTTGGCCATGACTGATTTACAGGGCTCTTCTTATTCAGGATGGTGACACTGCATCTTCAGTGGCTCTGTTCTTTGAGGTGAGAAGTTTGCCTTCAGCTCAATGTGCAGCTTATTGGCTACCCACTACGGCAGAGACAATCACGGATGCATCTAAATCTTTAGTTAACTTATTGTATTAGTTTCCCATAGCTGCTGTAACAAATTACAACCTTAATGGCTTAAAACAATGCAAATTTATTATCTTACAGAAGTTTGAAATGAGTCTCACTGAGCTAAAAAAAGCAAGGTGCTGGTGTTCCTTCTGGAGGTTCTAGGGAAGAATCCATTTCCTTGCCTTTTTCAGCTTCTAGAGGCCACCTGCATTCCTTGGCTTGTAGCCCCCTCCCTCCATCTTCAAAGTCAGGAGCATAGTATCTTCAAATCTCTCTCTGATTCTGACTCTTCTGCTTTCCTCTTCCCTGTTTAAGGACCCTTGTGACCACACCGGGCCCACCTGGATAATCCAGGATCATCTCTCTAACTCAAGGTCAGTTGATTAACAAAATTTCTCTTTGCCATGTAATCCAACATAGTCACAGGTTCCAGGGATTAGAAGATGGATATATTTGGGGACCATTATTCTGCCTACCACACTCATGTATATTTTCAGAACAAATAACTTCAACTTCCAGAGTTTAAAGGAAACAATGATGTTATTCTGACAGCAAGAAAGGAAGGAAGCTCCAGTCAGTGGGAACACAGCCTCCACAGGGAGATGTGTGCAAGGTGCATACTGGAGCCAGTAATTTGTTTTGCTTCATTGGACCACAGAAGTCAAGCCCAAAAGTAAGAGGAAAAAGAGAGAAAGCATGGTGAAAATAATCATTGTGGCCTCTCTACATATGTGAAAAATTGATACCTTTTAACTATGATAGCTACAACTTCACTATTATCTTAAAGGCTATTAAATAATTTTTAAAAACATGCTTCACTCTCAAGGAACTAGAAGAAGAAGAACAAACTAAACCCAAAGCTAGCAGAAGGAAGGAATAATACATAAAGCAGAGATAAATGCAACAGAGAATTAGAAAAACGATAGAAAAAAAATCAACAAAGCTAAAAGCTGTTTTTTTGAAAAGATCAACAAAATTGACAAACCCTTAGCTAGATTAACTAAGAAAAAAAGACTCAAAATCAGAAATGAAAGATGGGACATTACAACTGACACCACAGAAATAAAAAGGATTATAAGAGAATACTATGAACAACTGTACACCAATACACTGGATAACCTAGAAGAAATGGATAAATTCCTAGAAACATACAAGCTATCAAAACTGAATATGAGAAAACAGAAAAAGTGAATAGACCTATAACCAGCATAAAGATTGAATCAGTAATAAAAAATCTCCTGGCAAAGAAAAGCCCTGGACCTAATGGCTTAACTGGTGAATTCCACCAAACATTTAAAGAAGAACTAACACTAATCCTTCTCAAACTTTTCCAAAAAATTGGAGGAGGGAAATCTTATTCTGTGAGACCAGCAATGCCATGACACCAAAGCCAGACAAAGTCACCACAAGAAAAGAAGACTACAGATCTATATCCTTTCTGGACATTGATACAAAAATCCTCAATAAAATACTAGCAAAATTAATTCAGCAGCATATTAAAAGGATTATAACCACAACCAAGTAGGATTTATAGGATTTATTCCTGGAATGCAAGGATGGTTCAACCTATGAAAATTGATATAAATAATGCATCATATTAACAGAATGAAGAAAAATAACCACATGATCATCTCAACTGATGCAGAAAAAGCATCTGACAAAATTCAATACCCTTTCATGATTAAAAACTCTCAACAAATTAGGTGTAGCTAGAAACTACCTCAACATAATAAAGGCCATACGTGAAAAGCCCACAGCTAACATCTTACTCAAAAGAGTGAGACCGAAAGCTTTTCCTCTACGTTCAGGAACAAGGCAAGGATGCTTGCTCTAGCCATTTCTTTTCAACATAGTACTGGAAGTTCTAGCCAAAACAGTTAGGCAATGAAAAGAAATAAAAGGCATCCAAATTGGAAAGGATGAAGTAGAATTTCCTCTGCTCACAGATGATATGCTCTTATATGCAGAAAACTCTCAAGATTCCACAAAAAAAAAACCACATCAAAACCAATAAGCAAATTCAGCAAAGTTTCAGGACACAAAATCAAAATACACAAAAATCAGTTGCATTTCTATACACTAACTACGAACAATCCAAAAAGGAAATTAAGAAAGTAATTCCATTTATAATAGCATTAAAAAAAAAAAAAACCCTTAGGAATAAACCTAACCAATGAAGTGAAAGACTTGTACACTGAAAACTACATATTACTGCAGAGATTAAAGAAGACACAAATAAATGGAAAGACATTCCATGTTCATGGATTGGAAAACTTAATACTGTTAAGACACCTATACTACCCAAAGCAATCTACATATTCAACGCAATCCCTACTAAAATCCCAGTAGTATTTTTTGCAGAAACAGAAAAATCCATCCTGAAATTCATATGAAATCTCAAAGAGCCCCAAAGAGCCAAAACTATTTGAAAAAGAACAAAGTTGGAAGACTATATCAGTCAGGGTTCTCTAGAGAAACAGAACCAATAGGACATATATAGACAGAAAGACAGATTTAAGTGATTTACTATAAGAATTAGCTCACACAATTATGGAGGCTGAGAAGTCCCAGGATCTCCTATCTGCCAGCTGGAGAACCAGGAAAGCCAGTGGTGTACAGTAGTCCCCCCTTATCCACGGTTTTGCTTCCTACAGTTTCAGTTACCTGTGGTCAAATGCAGTCTGAAAATATTAAATGGAAAATCCAGAAATAAACAATTCATAAATTTTAAATTGCGTGCCATTCTGAGTAGTGTGATGAAATCTCGGGCTGTCTGTCCCATCTGGGATATGAATCATCACTTTGTCTAGCATATCCATGCTGTATATGCTACCCACCCAGTACGTACTTAGTAGCCCTCTCGGTTATCAGATCACAGTGCTTGTGTTCAAGTAACCCTTATTTTACTTAATAATGGCTCCAAAGCACAAGAGTAGTGATGCTGTCAATTTGGATATGCCAAACAGAAGTCCTAAAGTGCTTCCTTTAAGTGAAAAGGTGAAAGTACTTGACTTAATAAGAAAAAAATAGAATGCTGAAATTGCAAAGATCAACAGTAAATTTTATCATGGTACATTGTTATAACTGTTTTATTTATTATTAGTTATCATTGCTAATGTCTGACTATGCCTAATTCATAAACTAAACTTTATCATACGTATGTACGTATAGGAAAAAACATAGTGTATATATATATAGGGTTCAGTACTATCCACAGTTTCAGGCATCCACTGGGGGTCTTGGAACATATCCTCCACAAATAAGGGGGGACTACTACGGGGTGATTCCTCAAAAAATTAAAAACACAATTACTATAAGATCCCACAATCCCACTTCTGAGTGTGTATCCAAAAGAACTGAAAGCAGCATCTCAAAGTGGTATTTGCAGACCCATGTTCACTGCAGCATTACTCACAACAGCCAAGAGGTGGAAGCAACCCAAGTGTTTATCAATGGATGAATGGATAAACAAAATGTGGTATACTCATACAATGGAATATCATTCAGCCTTAAAAAGGAAGGAAATCCTGTCACATGCTACAACATGGATGAATTTTGAGGACATTATGCTAAGTGAAAAAAGCCAGTCACAAAAGACAAATACTGTATGATTCCAGTTATATGAGGTATCTAAAGTAGTCAAATTCATAGAAACAGTGCAATGGTGGTTGCCAGAGGCTCGGGGGGGAGGGGAAAATGGGGAGTTGTTTAATGGGTACAGAGTTTCGATTTTGCAATATGAAAAAGTTCTGGAGATCTGTTGTACAACAATGTGAATATACTTAACACTTATTGAACTGTACACTTAAAAATGGTTAAGATTGTAAACTTCATGTTGTGTGTTTTTTACCACAATGAAAGAAATTAAAAAAAAAAAATGTTTCACTACATCTTGACAACTAAAACTAAAATCTGGACCCCACTGTCATTTAATCCATTCCTTCCAAAGGAAAACTCAATTACCACACACTTTAAACATGGACCCAGGACCAAATCCCTCCCACTCACCTTCGCTTAGGTGCTCTAATGAAGAGCTCACAGAGGAGCCTGCCCTGCTCATCCTTATAGTCTCGGATGGTGTTGTAGAGTTCATGGCACACAGCAATCTACACATAGGAAAAAGAGAAAAAGCACCAGAAAAGTGAACACAAAGTCAGTGTAGGCGTAAGGATTATCTTCAATAAAAACATATCCATAAAAGGCAGGCAGAGAAGAAAAAGGACACATCCCCAAATTCCCATATGGAAACCCATGGCTAAAATATGCTGACAGTATCTCTCCTAACTTAAAATAATTTAACTGATTAAATGTTTTGATATCTTTCATCAGGCTTATGCTACTGGTGATTTACCCTTACTTGTAAACTAAATCAGTTCATATCACTCTCTTGTTTAAAATCATCCAACAGAGGAGCTTCTTACCACTCAGAGAATAAAATCTAAACTCCTAACATTGCCCACAGAGTATGTAGGGTAACTACATACTCTGGCTGGGCAGACTTTGCCAGTCTCCTTCTCCCTCCTGATCATCTCTCTGTAACCACAACACACCAAACCCATTCCTGACTCAGCTCCTCTGCATTGGGCCCCTCTGCCTGGAACACTCTTCCCCAGTGCTCTGCAAGGCCAGTGCCTTCTCACCACAGAGAAACATTTCCTGAAGGTTTGGGCCAAAATAGCCTTAATCACCCAACTTTTCTTCTTAGCACTTATCACTAGCTGAGGGTACTTTATTACTTATTTGTTCACCTGCTTGCATTCTGCTTCCCCCACACCAGAATCTCAGCTCCATGTGAAAAACTGACTTGTCTTATACGTGGCTATATCCTGATCACCAGAACAGTGCTTGGCACATGACAAGCACACAGTTATTTGAATGAATATATAATGTGACCTACCGATAGTTTTTAATATTAAATTATACTATTACTATAAGACTTTTGGCTAAATATATACTTTTCACAAAAGAAAGGTTAAGAATGTCAGGCCAGAGGAAAAAGAAGTGACGAGGCCTTGCATCTTAACCACTTATCATTAAAGGAAGGGTAAGGAACTATAGGAAAAGCAGGCAGAAACTGTGTGATCCACGTTACTCACAGGATCTACAGTCGGAAGATTGGAAAGTCTCCTCCTTTTCCTGCTTGGGCCTGGTGTGGACACAGAATGGTGCCCGTCATCAAAGTCCCCGCTGACACTACTGGAAGGGGAGGTAGCTCTTCTTCTCTTGGAACCCATGGAATCCAACTTCTTCTATAAGAAACAATTAGCCATGTTCTTATATTTAAATTTAGATTCTGCCACCAAACCCTCAGCTGGCCACCTGCTATCAAACTTCTGGTTCACTTGGGAGGATATTTTAACTGTTGCAAAGAAGCTTAACTAACTTAGTTTTTTCAGTGGAAGTCCTGGACCTGTTGCTTTAGTCCCTTCACTTACCAGAATGCTACACTTTCAACTTGGATGGGACAAATTCAGCAAGAGTGTACTCATTTGTATATCACCAATTTTGAATGACTCAACCACTTCTGGCCCCAAATTTACCTTGGACTAGAGTTTGAAAACCCACGTGTAGTGGTACACTAGTGTGCTGGAGGTACTGATCCCTCAGCCCCTGAGGTAGCCAAGCATGCTTCAGGAACAGAAGCCCCAAGGAGGTTGCCTCTGGAGTCAGTAGTCTCATCTGTTTTGCCCAGTGTGTCTTACAATTCTGATCATTTTCCAGATGGGCCATGATATGGAAAAGTATTGGAAGCAGTGCCTGAGGCAAATGAGTAGTACAAAAGGGTACAGAGACAGAGGACAATTAATTTCCTAGCATTTTAGATGCACCCTAAAATTTATATCCTGAAAATGAATTTTCTCCATTCATTAAAGAAGTATCCACAAGACATACCCCTGGAAAATACTTAATGTGACTTGCCATACCTATGCCAAAGTAGCAAAAACTGTGCTTTGAAACTTTTCTGTTGAGTCAGATTAACCTCCTTTCCAGTTATATGAAGTACTCTATCCCTGTGCATTTTGAAGTCATAGTTTTAAGTTTCAGTAGATGATTTGGAAGAGCACCTTAGAGTTGAGCTTTTAGGTCCTGCTTGGCTTTTCGGAAACATAAATATTTGCTCTCAGTTTTAGGCAGGCTGCTAAGTAACTAATCTTAACACAACTTCATAAACATATACATTTGACTATAACACAAGAAATGGAACCACTGAAATGATCTGCTACAGCTAGAGCAAAAGGTTCTATACTGGAGAGGGTCCTACAATGCTTACACAATTTAACAACAATATCAAATAGTATATTGTCATTTCAAAGGTCTTTCTCTAAAGCTAAAAGAAAAAACTGATTGCAGTTCACTCAACATTCAATTTCAGGAAACTAAGACACCAGCAGCTGAAAGAATGGGTTGCCATTCTTATTATCTCCAGGGAACAGAAAGCAGGAGCAAAACAAACCAACAAATAAAAAATCTTGGTAACCAACTAAAAACAAGAGGAGTCTCCTATCTCTTCCTCCAAATTACAGTCCACCTGGTATTTAAAAACAGAGCCTACCATGATGATGTTCCTTCCTCTAGGCTTTGGTTTGTTATAGTGTTGTTAGTTTGCAATTGGCTACAGCCGGCTCAAATCTTCAAAGGGTTTAGGCCAAGGACAGCCAAGTATTGTTGGTTTTTGTTTGTTTTATAAAAGGCTGATAAACCGGCCTCAATTCATTAAGAAGACACTAAGGACCAATCCTTTGTAAACAATCTATGACAAGGACACAAGTGAATTTGATGAACATGAGGAGGGAATCTTTATGGAAAGGATAACAAAATTTAAGAAAGGTGGAAGGGAAAAGGCAAGGAAGGACAGAAAAGAGAAAGGGGGTAGATGATCAGTAATTTACCAGCTTTACCAGAGCACAACCAGCGCCTCGAAAAGCCAGTCTCCTCATTATGTCTGAAGGCCAAGTGAAGCCAGTGGGAGAAGGCAGGGCTTTAGAAGTGCTGATTCAGTGTTAATACATTCAAAACTGAAAGAGAAGAACAAGGCAGAGAAAGGGGAAATAAAAAAAGAAGAGTCAGAAGGACAAAAATGAGTAAGGATAGAAAACATTCAAGTAGAACTGCTAAAGAAAGAGAACTGGAGAAAATACGCATATCAGTTCTCTTGTGCCAATCAAACCAACTGCCACAAAAGCTCAGACACTAACAGTACCCGACATTTCTTCCATTTTAAAACCAAATGCTTTTCATATGCTTCAAGTTGTCTCATTGAGGTCCCCCTTTACTCACATGGAATGACTGTCAATTCCAGGAATGAAGAATGCCTGCCCACTGCCCCCTAATCAATAAGAGCAGAGTTCAATCACAGAGCTGGAATGGAGACCGAACACACGTGGAAGGCTCACATGTGACACCAAGTGTTGGCAAGCTGGAACAAACTGTGAGCAGAGTCTGGAAAACTCGTCTACCCCCCCAAAATTCAGGAAAGACATTTATTTCCAAAAGTCCTATCAGCATTGGAAAGATACTACAAACAAGTTTAGAAAGGTGAAAAAAAAAAAGCCTTCAATCATTTTGGCAGGAGGTCAAAATTACTTTTATAAATAACCCACTGAAAATCAAATGACAAAAAAAGTAAATCATTGGTGTGTGTGTACATAGCTTAGACTATATAATATCCAAAACTCTGAATCATTAATTTACTTTGATAAGACAAGAAAAAAATGCAACCTAATGTTAATTTTCAAATATTTTCTCATTCAAAGGACACATTTTAAAATGTATTTTGGAAGTTTGGCAAGAAAAGCATATGGCCAAGTGGGTGGGAGGAACAATAGGACCTGAACTCAGGAGACCAGAATAGCAGTCCCAGGAATTCCACCCCAATCATCTGCTGTATGTTACTTGAGTCACAACCTCTCAGATCTCTTTCTTCATTTCTAAAATGACCACAGTAAAATGTACATATCTCCCCTAGATAGTTGTGATAGTGAAATGTACACGAAATCACTTTGAAACTTCAAAGCACAACAAAAATGTTAAGTTTCAACTCTAGGATTGCATGCTCCCTGGGCACAGGAACAGCATTTTATTCATTTTTGTAGCTTTAATTCATAGAATAGTATATGGTATAATTTGGGTGATCAACTTATCTTTTTAATAAACATATTAAAAGTGCACTTAAGTGAGACATTAAAAAAATTTTTTATTTGTGTAGTTTAAAAGGCCTGTGAGCATCTCTTCAGCAATTCTTTTTCCATGAAGAGGAAAGAAAGAGATTCTGGAGCTCAATTACAAGTTTTAAAATGGCATTGATTACAGTCACATGTCCAAAAGTCTGACAACCAACGATTAAGTACAGTGGACAGTAAAGAATAACTTTATAATGTGCAACTGAGAAAATATTTACTTAGTACAGCCAAATTGTATATTTTGACAGTTTATAAATTTTCAGTACTCTCCTGTATTTCTAGTGATACTTAGTACAGTAATACATGCATAAAACAAAAATTGTGGAAAACAAGATTCAAAGGGAAAAAAAAAAATCACTTATAATCCTACTTCCTAAAGAAAAACCACCTTTAACACTGGCGTTCAGTATTATTATTACAGCTTTCAGTATTTATTCAATGCCTTACTTTTTTTTAAACAAAAGTATTAATAAACCATACGTATTATTTTGCATCCCATGTTTTAACTTTGGGAAGATTCTTCCAAGTAAACATTCTTCCACGTGGTGTTTGACAACATGATAGTAGTCTATCATATAGACACACCATAATTTACTAATCTTGGGGATTTGGATAGAATATTAATATTTGAGGCATTTTGTACACTCCCAAAGCCAAATAAAGTGGTCAAGGCACTTCCATTTATCCACACACATTTTTGTTACTGTTTTAACTTGAAATATTTCTTCAAAAGATACTTTCCAATCTTCCTCTGGATCTTAAAATATGGGCAGTCTGTTAACAAATAATAAAGCAAAGATTGTACTACTCTTTTATATTTTTATTTAATCCAATTTTCTTCTGAATTATATTTGGGGAAGTGTGCACTAATAAATGGAAAAAAATAACACCGAAAAATCATTTTTGTGAAGCCCTAGTTTGTTGGAAAATTAGTTAATAAAAATGTTTTACTCCAATATGTTTCTGTAATTATTGTAATAATTTCTATAGCCACTAATCTGTGCATCTGTCATTTGTTTTCCGGGATTTCTTCTACATTTTTGCCAACCTTTCTTACTCTCTAAATCACTCATATCTGTTCTATAATAACAAAACTATGCTTCTCTTTCAGCAAAAAGTTTTAAGAGACGGAAAAATATTTTAAACGAGGAAATGTACAGTTTTAAAACCTCGATTCTTCGTGGTGTTGCAGACAAGAAACTTAAATATCTCACCTCTACTATAAATACAAGTTCCATTGATAAAAATACTCGGTCTGAACATACTCATTCGGAAAGGGTTAAAAAATTTTCACTAGGAGAGTTTGTGTCCGAACCGTCAAGAAACAACAACAAAGGAAGGCCCTGACCTGCAGAGGAAATGAAAGACTTTCCCGACCTGTCACTGGTACGGGGGACTAAGGGAAACGTTGACAGCTTTGAACCTGCCGCGACGAGCGCTCGGCCAGGCACCGGGAGCGGAAAAGACAGGCGCGGGGAGTTTCCGGGCCGCAGCGCCCCTTTGTCCAGGCCGGCAGGTGCGGCAGGGCTGCCGGGCCCGTCCCGACGCCCACCGCCGTGCCCCGCCCCGCGCGCCGGGCCCGACCAGCGCGTCCCCACGGCCGGGGCGGGGCCTCTGCCGCTGCTCCCGCCCGCCCGGGCCCACACAAAGGCCCGGCAGCCGGCCGACGGGGAGCGGCCCCGCCCGCCCGGGCCCGGCCTTACCCAGCCACTCCGCCGCCTGCAGCCCCGGCCGCGGTCACCGACCGCCACGCCCCGCCCCGTGGCCGCCACTGCTGCTACTATTGCTCCTCCGGCCGCGACCTGCTGCCGTCGCTCCAGCACCCGCCGCCCTCACCGCCCTCACCGCCCTCACCCCTCCCGGTACCGCTGCAAAACCAGCCCCGCGGCCGCCAAGCAAACCCGGCTCCGCGCGACACTACGTGCGCGCGCACGCGGGCCGCCGGCGGCGCGCTTTACGGAAGCAGCGTGAGTGCGTGACGCTCGCCCCTGGCCTCAGTTCACACGTGGAGCCGGCGGAGGCACGTTGTCGCCGCTGCTGCTGCAGGCCCTGGTCTTCCCACCTTCAGTATGAAGCGGCCGAGTGAGTGGGGTAGAGGGGCGGATGTGGAGGGGCATCTGTCTCTGATGGTCGACGGACGCGTCAGGGCGCTCTTCTGCGTCTTGGTTTCTTCTGGAATGGGGGCCTACGGGTAGGCCGTCGCCCTGCTCCCGCGTAGAACCGAGGGTTGGAGGGCCTCAAGTTAACCGCGAGTCCGTTGTACAGAAGGAAGGCGAGGCCCCCAAAGTGAGCGTCGGAGCCAACTTTCGGGCCCAGCGTTTTCCCGTTTGCGGCCACGTTCAGTCCGCCCCGGTGAGGTCTGAGAGCCTCCTCTCAAACCCACTGTGCGCTCCTACCTTGTGGTTCGTGGTGTTTGACAAGAAGTGGCGGTCGTTTTTGGTCTCATATGGTACTGTCTCAGTTTAGTCGGGGAAGAGTGGGAACAGGAAAGTTGGGCTCTACTTCAGATCTATTGAGTTAGATTCTCTGGGATTTGAGAGTGGCATGCGTATTTTTATTATGGACCCATATGATTCTTAAATTAGGTTTGAGAACTAGTTAATTAACAAAAGAATGGACGTGACCCCAGAGCACAGTCACCAAAAACTAACAAACTGATTATTTGTGTCTAATCCTTTTGTGATGTGTTTCTTTGTAGAGTTAAAGAAAGCAAGTAAACGCATGACCTGCCATAAGCGGTATAAAATCCAAAAAAAGGTCAGTCTTGTGTTTGGGAGAGCCATACTAAATATAATACTAAGTAGATTTCTGCTCCACCTCTCCACGAGGAGGTCTGAATTAATAGGATTTTGCCTCAGGAAATGGAGGTTGGTTAGATTGACCGTGGACACAGGCTCTAGGCATCAGGAGTACATCTGTGGAAAAGTGCAGTGATTTGGTGATTTTTAAGTTTGTAAACTTTGATCAACATGTTCACTTCTGCAAAGAGAATCTCCTGGTGAGATTTTCTTGCTGTTTATATGTCAGTATGCATACTCTGTATGATTACAATCCAAATTCCATTTTTCTAGGTCATGGTACAGGTATAACTAAACTGAAGCCAGATTGGTTTCTCACCTGAATTCTAATGTTTTTGTAAACTGATAAAAACATTTTATTATAGATTCGAGAGCACCATCGAAAATTGAGGAAGGAGGCTAAAAAACGGGGTCACAAGAAGCCTAGGAAAGACCCAGGAGTTCCAAACAGTGCTCCCTTTAAGGAGGCTCTTCTTCGGGAAGCTGAGCTAAGGAAACAGCGGGTAAGATACATTAGCTGAAGCTTTAAACAAGTAATATGTGGGTATGTGTATTTTTTCAAAGTAAAGTAACATCACCAAATCACTTTGGCTCACCCATTTCTCTTATGGCTCGAACACAGCTTGAAGAACTAAAACAGCAGCAGAAACTTGATAGGCAGAAGGAGCAGGAAAAGAAAAGAAACCTTGGAAGTAACACTGGTGTTGAGCTATCTAACTTGGAACCTGTGAAGGAGGTATGATTAGGTCTCTGTGCGCATGAGGAATGAGTTCTGATGTAGAAGTAAAAGCACATACTCAGCCAGGGGCTGCTATGCTTTGGGAGAAAAAAGACTGAGTTCAGAGTCTGCCTTAGCTATTTAAGTGTCAACTGCAGCACCCCTAATCAGCCATGGAAAATGGAGAAACAGGTTATAACTGCTGAATTTCTAATTTTGTGTCCCTTTTTCCTTGTCTTTATCCTCTAGGAATTTGGGCAATGCAAAGCTAAGAAGAAAGCCAAGTCAGGCAAACAGAATCCAAAGAAGTTGTATTGTGAGGAACTTAAAAAGGTATCTTAGGGCCTTTTCTTTTATGTTTAGCTGAAGGACATACTCTTGTGGTTTTAAAATTTTGCACAGGAATGGTTCCCTATAAGCATGATTTACAAAAGTGGCACTTTGTATTAAAGTAACATGTTGACAGTAGATTTTAAAATAGAGGAAGATGCATTAGAGTAAGCAGTGTGAAAATAATCTCTAAAGTACTCTGTTGAAATCTAAGTGAAGAAGGTTAAGGCGATGTCTCGTTGTAGTTGCTCCCCAGCACGCCCCTCCCCAACACCTATTTTCCCAAGCTCACTCTCCCTCTATGAATAGAGCCTGACTGTGCTTCTCAGCAGCTGTTGGCAGGGCCACAAGGGCCCATCACGCTACATAAATCACTATGGGAGGATCATATGTATATTCAGACATTGGAGGTATTTCCACTTTTGAAAGCCACTTTGATGAGAGACCAGAGGCCTGTGAGCAAACCTGTGTTTTACTTTCCTGTGAGAAATGATGGACATTCTTCATACCAAAGTGGAGACATGAGATCCAACTCTGAGCTCACCCTGTTGCAGATTGGATAATGCCAGTATACTTGTGTGGAGGGTGTTCACAGAGCAAGGGATGCTATGTTGTTCTGATAGTTTCTATCTTGACAGGTGATTGAAACCTCAGATGTTGTGCTGGAGGTGTTGGATGCCAGAGATCCTCTTGGTTGCAGGTGTCCCCAGGTAGAAGAGGCCATTGTCCAGGGGCGACAGAAAAAGCTGGTACTTGTGTTAAATAAGTCAGGTGAGGAAAAGGGATGCCCTTTATGTTCCATATGCGCTAGTGAGGTATGAGGAAAACATCTGAACAGTCTGATTGTCACTGACGACTGATAAGATCCAACTCTGACCTCAACAAAGCCAGTGCATATGCTCTTTTGTTGCCAGAGACAGCTCTGGTGGGATGGAGTTGTTTCTACAAGTGTTTTGACTAGTTTCTATGATTCTTTTGCTATTCAATTCTTACCACTTTATCTTAACACTCTTAAATGTTAAGCTTGTGTACTCAGCTTACTGTGCAGTATAGTTCACACAGGAAGTGATGACAGTGTGCCACGTTCCTGCACAATATTTAGATGAAATGCATAGTTATGTGTCTGGTTTTGAGCAGCAGAAACAAGAAAACCCAGAACAGACCCATGAAGCTGCAAGAATGGGATTTAAAATTACTTTTGGGGTCAGTAAACATGGCTGCTACCTGAGAGTGAATTCTGGAAACATAGCCCTAGGGTTAGTAGGGTAATAATCTAGAAGTTGATGGAATCCTGAAAGGGTAAGCAGTGCAGAGAGAATTGAAGAAATACAGAGATGGAGATACTGAACTCTGTTAAGATAAGGGCAGTATGGTAGGGAGTTTATTCTCTCACCATCTTCCAGTTAAATCCTTTTGAAAAAAAACTAGCAAAAGGCATACCAGAGTGAAATCCATAGTTTACCAGATTTTGCAAATTCATCTCAACAAAATGACCAAATTGGAGCATGTATCTTATTCCGAATCCCTATCAGATTTGGTACCAAAGGAGAATTTGGAGAACTGGCTAAATTACTTGAAGGAGGAATTGCCAACAGTGGTGTTCAGAGCCTCGACAAATCTGAAGGACAAAGGGAAGATAATCAAGGTACATTTTACTATTAATGGTGGGGAAGTGTGGTTCTTTCAGATTTTTGGATGGCCAAAATATGATGAGTCTATAAAATCTTGATTAAAAAAATGAAAACTTATAAGATCCAACTCTGATTTCATCCAGATATAATCTGAAAGGCAATAGAGTGTGGTGGTTTTAATAGCTGGGCTGTGGAGCCAGATTGCTTGGGTTTTATATGGTGGGTTGTCAGAAGTAAACTAATTATTTGGGATTTTAACATGTGAAGGTAAGGAAGAAAGCTGCTCCATTCAAAAGTGAAGTCTGTGTTGGGAAAGAAGGCCTTTGGAAACTTCTTGGAGGTTTTCAGGAGACTTGTGGTAAAGCCATTCGGGTTGGAGTAATTGGTGAGTTTTAGTTTAACACATTTTATGTCTTTTAAGTGCCAAGAATTTTTCCATGTTAACAGTGTATGGGTTGTCACTAAATAAAGAGCTTGTTCAAACACTAGCTTTTTGCCCACCTTACCAAACACACACACTGTAAAAGACAAAAATTTTGAGTAATTACTGCCTAATTCAGTTTTTAGCCAACTGTCATTTTAGGAAGTTGACTTCTGAAAGCTCTTGGTTTATTTGAATTAATCATCTTTTTCTGCTCTTATTACTTGTGTAAGAAATGAAGATGCTAAGATTGGTCTCAATGTTGAAGTGAAGACACTTAATTAGATCCAACTCTGATCTTGCTCTAAACATCAGGCAAGCATAAGATAAGGCAGTGGAAAATTTGTAATTATCAGTGTATAATGCCTTTTCTATCTGGATTTTCCATTTGTAGGTTTCCCAAATGTGGGGAAAAGCAGCATCATCAATAGCTTAAAACAAGAACGGATATGTAATGCTGGTGTATCCATGGGGCTTACAAGGTAAATTGAGTGTTCCATGATTGTAATATTTCATTATAGATGAGTAAAAATGATTTTGTTTTGGATATCCTAAGAATTTTCTATTATTATTTTAGAGGTGTCAGTGAAAGGAAGAAGATGAAGCCAGTGCTAGGCTTGGGGAATAGCTAGCTTCCCACAATCTAGTTTGCAAGACAAATAAGCAAATAAATTCAGAGAGGGGAAATCTACCTCAGAAGAAGTGATGCTTGAACCTGAACCTGAAATGAAGTCTGCCAGATAGAAGAGGGGGAATATTTATGGCAGAGGAAACAGCATGTGTTTAGGTTGATACATGAACTATAACATGTAGTTGTTTCTTTTTAGAAGAGGAGGGTGTGCTATTATGGTTTTAGGTAAACATGAAGCAAATGATGATAAACTGGATCTGACGGACTGTGCTGAGTTTGTTCAATCCAACCCTGAGCTTCGTGTTCTGTCTCTTGTCCTTCAGGTAAACCAATGCCTCCGTCAATTACCATCTCTCTTGTTCTAGGAGCATGCAGGTTGTCCCCCTGGATAAACAAATCACAATCATAGACAGTCCAAGTTTCATCGTGTCTCCACTTAACTCTGCCACTGCGCTTGCTCTGAGAAGTCCAGCAAGTATTGAAGTAATAAAACCAGTGGAGGCTGCCAGTGCCATCCTGTCCCAGGCTGATGCTCGACAGGTAAAGGAACCCCCTTCCCTTGAGCTCTGTTTTCTTTTTCATCATAAGCATTTGTAGTAGAAAATGTTGGAGGTTTTTTTTTACATCTATACTTTATCAGATGAATGACAGTTCCTGTTTTTATTTAAGGTAGTACTGAAATTTACTGTCCCAGACTTTAAGAATTCTCTGGAATTTTTTACTTCACTTGCTCAGAGAAGAGGACTGCACCAAAAAGGTGGAAGCCCAAATGTAGAAGGTGCTGCCAAACTGCTGTGGTCTGAGTGGACAGGGTAAGGCTTCCTTCCATTGGCATTTTGATGACCACATAGAATAAAGGAACTGATTTTTGACATATCTTATTTTTAATATCAGTGCCTCTTTAGGTTATTATTGCCATCCCCCGACATCCTGGACTCCTTCTCCACATTTTAATGAGGGCATTGTGATGGACATGAAATGGGGCTTTAACCTGGAAGAACTGGAAAAGAACAATGCTCACAGCATAGAAGGTAAGGAAGGCTTGCATTTGTTGTCTTTATAGGCCAGTAAAAGGTCTCATCTGTTTATGTGGGCTGTGTTCCTTCCCTAGCCATCAGGGGCCCTCGTTTAGCCAGTAGCATCCTTTTCCAGTCTTCGGGTCTGACAAATGGAATAATAGAGGAAAAGGACATACCTGAAGAATTGCCAAAACAGAAGAAGAGAAAGCAGGAGGAGGGGGAGGACTGCGAAGACATTGACGGCAGCCAGGAAAATGTTGAAGCAGCAGCTGATGTGAGTATTCTGTTCATGAGTTGTTAAGCTGAAGTAAGTTTTCTAGCATTATAATGTACAACAAATGGGAAGGGGCTGAAGGTAGAATTTAAATACTTCATAAGACTTCAAAAATTCCATATAGGTTAGGTATTTAAGGCTTGCAATCATTAGTCTTAATTTTGTGCCTCCCATTACATGTACTTTCAGACTTTCTAGATACATAATTACTTGGATTAATGAGCAGACAAGGGCTAATGATCTAGCACTGTTTCTTTGTCTTACAGGAAAAGAGCTCAGACATGTCCCCTGCAGTAGAGGCCTGGGAGGCACTGCCTGAGGAGTTTCAAGCAGGTGAGTTGGGTATTGGGGTCAAAGCAGCGTGGTATGGAATTGCTTTTTTTTTTTTAACCTCACTTTTCTTTTTTCCGATATAGATGAACAATCTGCACCATCTTGTGTCTTGGATAAAATGACTGAAGAGGAAGATGAGGCTTATGACTTCCGTACAGACTATGTATAACAGAACCTTGTCCTTTTGTAAAGGTTTATGTTTTGAGGAGACTGCTAAGCTCTTATATGTGTGTGGTGTACCAGTTTGTTCTGGTATGGCATAAGCTGTGTAAATTTTGTGAATATGTATCAGGATATATTCATTAAAAAAATCAGGCAATTTAGAAAGTATCTGAATTTTATAGACAACTCATCTCATACAGTCAGTGAGTATAAAGTACAGTTACCTGGAAAGAAAAAGTCAGATAGCTATTGAAAAATTTAAGTAGCACTTTATTTACAGATCAGGCCACAGGTTACAAAATTAAAACCAAGCAGCAGTGTTAAAGTAGCTGTACCAGCCATGTCAGTCCACTCACCTCTGGTCATTCAGCACTGTAGTAAGCAAACACTTGGTAGGGCAGATGGAGACATATTTATAGTCTACCTGGGAAGCTGACTGCCAGACGGGGCAGTTTGTCCTCTTTTCCCAGCTGAAATGTCCCTTTTTCCATGGGTTGCTGTAGATAGGCATTGGAATCTAGCAACCGTTACTTCCCCACACATACTGTCTTCCAGGATTTCCTGAGAAATGCTTATTGCCTAAATTGTATTTTACTTCACATTTGAGATTTCCATATGTCTTCGGATTAGGCTGAATTTGCCCGTTGGGTCTGGAATATACCATTTTTCCCAGACATCAGTATATGAAGCAGTTCTTCCCCATGGCTTAAAATGCCCATTCCAATGAAGTAACTTGGCAGCCTTTACAAACTGGGGTGAATATCTTTTTCCAGCACTGGAACCTTACATTGAGAAAAAGAGCCAAATGATTGTACTAGTATTAGACACACGACAGTGCCACATCAAACTGCAGAAAACTCAAGGGAAACGAGATAGATCCTATCTCTAAGGATAGTCCTTTAGAGATGTAATTCTTTATTAGCTTAGGCCTTTGGCTTATTACTTCTACTTACCAAGATGGCGGACATTCCACATTGGGTCAATGGTAGAGTGTTGTTGATAAAATACAATCAGCAAAGGAGGTGTTGTGATGCTGCCAGCCAGTGTTCTGCTATACAGTCCCTCTCTAGGTGGGACAGACGACAAATTTAAGCTGTTAGTGAAGAATCCTGACTAATTCCTGTTAGTCAAGACTCCCAGGGTTGAAATAGAAGAGTTTCACAGCTAGGCCAGTTACATACTTACTCTACATTGAGTTTCATCCATTTTTCCAGCTGGTTGGTTATATTCTGTCTTTTCCATTCTGTCAAGTTTGCAACAAAAACTCCAGGATTAAATGAGCAGGTGCTGGCTTTCATGGAAAGCTTACGAATTCTTTCCTTTTTATAGTCAAGATATCCAATGTAATTGTACTAAAAACATAAATGGGATAGATAGTATGTTTACTACTTCAAACAAACAGAATAGATGTAATTTGATAGCCAGTAAAGAAAAAAAAAACCTGCTTATTAAACTATGACTTCTCACATTGTTAGTGAAGGGCTCTACAAAAACCAAATAAAAGAGACATTTGGGATTTCAAGTTCGAACAGGAACCTACAGTAAACATATTAAGCCAGATGTTCAAGGAGAATTAATTAGGTTATCAACTCCATGAGCCAATCTGTAGGAAGGCAGGCTGGAGTTTGGGGATGAAATAATTGGGGAATGTAAAAATGCAGCAAAATAGAAGAGTGTCCTGATTTTGCTGCTCCCCATTAACCTACATTATACGGAGTGGAGTGTCTGTGTAAGGGGTCTAATAAGTAATTTACCTGGTTCCCTGCTCCACGGATGACAGCTTTAGCAGAGGTTGAATCACAGTCTTCTGAAAATGCGGCTGCATGTCCTGGCTTCAGTGGTGTATTATAGAGGGCAAGAATATCACCTGAAATAGATAAGGTGTAAGGTTAACACTTTGAGTTGCCTCAAGATTCCCTATTCCTCCCACTTCTTTGGTTGACATTTTATAGAATACCATGAATATGACAACCACTACAGCCCACACTGGACAGAGAAGAATACTGATAGTGACATTCTTTGGTACCTTGCACAATTACATCATCATCCATATATATGGCCTTCTTTGCACTGGGAACCAGAATTGGCAAGTAGAACCTTGCAAAGGTTAACTGGGAAAGGAAAAGGAGAGAGGCATTGGCATAGGACTCGTCAGTGGCTATACTTTTATTTACTGGAAACTCCCAGAATGCTCAATACCCATGCAGGAGAAGACAGCTGAAGGTCTCAGAACTGCCCAGGCTTGGTACCTAGGGAACTACTTGCACTGTTACTCACAGTTACCCAGATATTCTACTCCCGTCCTAAAACTCCCAAGTACAAACAAGGATGCATGGAACTCACTGGTTTTATGGATTCCCCCTGGACAGGATCCTCCTTTATTTTCCCTTCCAAAAGTTTAGTGTCAAAATTCACAATTTTGTACCTGATGCTTTTCAGGGTACCGCTACTGAGCCAGGACCTGATGAAAATAAAGCACCAAATTTCAGTTTTAAATAATCATGTCTCAAAACCACAGCCTTACCTTTGTGCCTTCTAATGAAGGCATTATGTAAGAGAAACCCTAGGGACCAAATAGGTGTCTTCAAGCCCCCTCACCTCTCTGAGCCTTGGTTTCCTCATCTGAAGTGAGAGTATTCCTACCAAAGTCCCACCCTGAACCAAGGTTATGGTAATGGATAGTGCTCCCATCAGGCTCACACTTAGCATTGCTCTTCTGACACTAAAACTGCTGTAGAGAAACTCACTATGGAATTGAGAACATCCCATCACCACATGGACCATTCAACTCTTTCTCTCCAAATACATAGGTGACGAAAATGAGTCAAAGTGTGATGACAGTGAAAGCTAATTATCAACAAGGCTGGTAATCAGTCTGTTATTACAGACTCATTAACTCACTGTGATGACTACATAATTCCTCCACCTGAGTCTAAGGTAGGTACTGCCTGTAAGAAAAGTCTGTTCTCTAAAGAAGTACCGCACGTTTTTCCTAGGTCCATTTCAAATCAGCATTTTGTGGGCATGATGTTATTTCTGTAATCTATTTTAATGCAATATCTGTGACTGCATTATTTTGGATGGTTTCTTAAGTTTTTAAAATATGGAAAAATAATTCCTAATAACTTTCACAAACTAAACATGAACCATGGAGAAAGCCACAAAGACAGAAATGTTTTAGAACTTCGGCAACTATCAAGATGTTTCTTGGGGCCGGCCAGGTGGCGCAGCGGTTTAGTTCACGCTTGGCAGCCCAGGGTTCGCGAGTTCGGATCCCGGGCGCCCGCTGACGCACCGCTTGTCAGCCATGCCGTGGCGGCGTCCCATATAAAGTAGAGGAAGATGGGCACGGATGTTAGCCCAGGGCCAGTCTTCCTAAGCAAAAAGAGGAGGATTGGCAATGGATGTTAGCTCAAGGCTGGTCTTCCTCACAAAAAAAAAAAAAAAAAGATGTTTCTTGGAATAAACTTTGTAAATCTGAATTTAAAGCATTTTCAAAACATGGATGAAACTATCCATCAGATTGGGTTTCTGTTATTAATCACAACAATTATATAATAGGAGCATTTACTGAGCCATTATTATGTGCTTGATGTTTTTTATATATTTTCTCACTTACTTGACACAACAATCCTCTAAGACGGATATTTTTACCCCATACTTAATAGGTGAAGAAACAGGCTCCAACGGCTTAGGTAATGTTCCCCAGTCACTCTGGGCCAGGATTTGGACCAGTGCCTATGCTCACTTCACCACACTACCTTGCCATTGCTCCCACATCCCTTCCCACTCTAGACCAGAACTACTCAGAGATGTCCATGAGAGAAGGAACTTGTCACAGGATGTAAATCAACATATTGCTTCCTTCATTGAGAAAGTCTTACCAAAAAAATAGCATGAGTTAACAGTGTGCACAGTGATAGTTGATTTACATCTTGGCACAAGTGCCTTATATCCTTTCTGCTATCGTGGGGACATGCTTATGATACAGTCACAAGGAAAAATGTCATATGTGCAGTGCATATGTTGTAAAATCTCAACTGAATAGAAAAAATATATACATATAGAAAAAACCGTTCCTGGATTGGCAGCTGGCCTGCTCTAGAGCATCCTCAAGAAGCAGAATCATCAGGCAAGCAGAGCTTACCGGAGATGGTCTGCTGTACCGTTGAGTGTAATGATGTAGAAAATCACATGGGAGCGAGTGTTGTGCTGAATGCTGTTTATGGCTGCAATGGCCCCCCCGAGCCTATCTTCAGATGCAGCAATGACCACAGGAATCTCCTCTTGTCTCCCATCTACCACATGTCGAGGAACATTTGGGACAAAGTCTATGGGCTGAAGTCCCACAATTCCTGAATCTGCAAAGAACACAAGGAAGGTACCGTGATAGAAACACAATCTCATGAGCATTTGCTACAGAGCCTAAGACATGAAAAGAGGTAAGGTTTACCTCATTCTCCCCCATTACAATGTGAAGCATACAGCCCAGGAATCATGTAATCTGTATTGCTTTCCTTTATGTAGCCAGGCTTTTGGAAAAGCAGAAGCATTTCAAAAACTAGGTTGAGAGAATTCTGATACACTACTGGTGGGAATATAACAGAATCTTTCTAGAATGCATTTTGGCAATTTGTATCAAGAGCCTTAAAAACAGGTACATGGCCTTCGACCCCAATAATTCCCCTTGCTTCTCTTAAGGACAAAACCTGAGAAGTAATCAAAAGCTGCAATTTTATTTATAATTGTGAAAACCCGAAACAAACTAAAAAAAGTTGTTTTTCAAACCATGAATCATATCCCAGAAGTACGCATGAAACCAATTTAGTGGGTCACAATCAGTTCCTGAATTGGAATAGAACATGGAATTAGAAAAGAAAATATGAGAGTGCCTCACACACAGCAACTACAAGTATTGTTTTGTAAACTTCCTTTTTGCCTTTTATATTATATTATTCATTTACTCATCTATCATTCATCGAACACTGAGTGCCAACTATGTGCCAGGCAATCTAGGCACTGGGGTTACAGCCATGAATGAAACAGACAAATCTCTACCATCTTGAAAAGTAGATAGAAAATAAGCAAATACACATGTATATGTGTGTGATGTATGTAATGCATTTCTTACTTTGGGTTGCCATCAAAAGAGTCTGAAAGTCACTGTACCAAAAGACTGTTTTTCCTGTGGAAACAAGTAAACTATGTAGCATTCAAACGATATGTGAAGAGTTTCTACTGTCATGGTGACATGCTTAGGATATAATCATGCATGTCATAAGTGCAGTCTGTAGTATAACCTCAACTGAATAGAAAAAAATATATACATAGAGAAAAAAACTGGAAGGTACTAAGCCAAAATTTTAATAATAGTTATCTCTAGGCAATGAAATAATTTATTCACTGAATATTTACTGAGCACCTCCTATGTACCAGCCATCATCCACAGGCACAGGAGATAAAGCAGTGGACCAACTGCCCTCATGGAGCTTGAATGCTATTTTCTTTTTTATGAATGTTCCCACCAGGAACATGCATTTCTTTACGTACATATCTACATATATATATATAAATACACACGCACACATATATATACACACTGCTATAAAACATGCTATCAGAGCACTCAGGGAAAGCTATTAGTCTTTTCCCACTCTGGCCAATTATGGTGGGTGGCAACCCAAAAATGATTTTTGACAAACACTCTGAAGCCTCATACATCCCTCAATACCAAGGCAGAGCGGTATGAACAACTAATTTAAAAGAATTGGCAATGGAATTATACAATAAAGTGATTTTTTTAATCAGTTGACAAGGCTTTATGGTTTTGTTTTACTACTAGAGTCCCACTGATACAGTTCCACAGGTTAAAGGAAAGTAATATGTGAAGGACAGTAACCAGACTGACACTCTAGTGAATACAGCAGGCATCAAACATCAGTGACACTCACCTGTCCCCACCTTCTGAAGTGCTGCCCAGCTGAAATGTGAGCAGCCTAAGGAGCCTCCTCTATGGCCTTTGATTTGGTGAAAAGGGATCTTCAGTCAGATCAAACCCTTAGCAAACAACTGCACAGCAGGGAGAATGGGGGGACAGGGGCTGCAAGAGCACAGTGAGTACCACCACGCTTCTCCCAGAGTCTTTAGTCGCTTTTGTAAGCCCCAAAGAAAGCTTTCTTTTCCTTTAACCTAGTGATGTAACAAGATGTGGGAAATACGGAACTCCAGGTCCTCAACAGGTGCCAAGGCATTAGTAAGGGTTCCCATACCTGAAACCTCATTCCTTAGCAAACTGCTCAGGCCAAGAAAGTTATGGTGCAAAACCAGTAAGAAGAGAGCAACAGCAAGGACCAGGATGACGATGTTTACTGAAACACAGAGGGGAAAGCTTGCATTACATCTCTTGACCTTTTGTCTAGGTATAAAAACAACAAAACTTGTAGAAAGGGCATACCTTTACGGAATGACATCTTTCTCTTCCGTCTTATATAAATATTATTTATCAACCCTACAAAACAAAAACAAGCCCCCAAAGTCAGTAGATACATGAGAATGGCCATCAAAATGTCTAAACACTTTTATTCAGGTAGAAACAAGAAGTGCATATAGTATTTTCTGCCAGAAACCCATTTTGAATTAACAGTTTCCAAGAACCCAATTTGGGATCTGCGTTGTTTATGGTAGTCATGATAATAAAATACTTCCAAATAACTTGGAGAAATAGATAGCCTTGTACATTATATGCCACTAGATGAAAAGCAAAAGAAATTCTACCAAGAGGAATACCTGAGGTCTAACCACTATGGAAACATTTTCTGAATGAATTTCTACTTAAAATTCCTAGTTAAATGAGATGTGGACTCCGCTGCCTATGATCAAGTAACCTGAGGTCAGCCTCATCAGCACAAAACATCCCTGTTCCGAGCTGTAGCCCATTCACCTTTAATTGGAATTAAAGAAAAGAGAAAAAAGAACATTTTCCAAATTTATTTAAAACTATAGCAGAGAAACATAATTTTAAAAATTCACAAAATCCAATCTTGCTATCAAAAGTTTAGAGTGCTATTCTCAAAAATTAAAAATCTGCTAAAAAGAAAAACGAGCTTCTTCCCGGGGCTTCATCTCTTGGTTAACGACCCATGTCTTAGCAAAGCGGCGTCTAATATTGTCACTCTGCCCGTGGCTTGTGCTACCCAGCTCATCTGATGCATTCACTTTTTCAAAACAAATAATTCAATGGAAACAAGATTGTAGGTGGAACTAAAATTAGATTTCTACAACAATCTCTGGGTAATGTTTCCTTAAAAACAAATTTTATACAACCAGGCTATTGTGATCCTACATTTGAGACCTCTACCCTCTTCTACTTCATCTTCCCCCATGGGAGCACCTAACACTTACATAAGGCTTTTAACTTTACAAAGCACTTTCAAATACAGCATTTTTTTTTTTTTTTTTTTGTGAGGAAGACCAGCCCTGAGCTAACATCCGTTGCTAATCCTCCTCTTTTTGCTGAGGAAGACTGGCCCTGGGCTAACATCCGTGCCCATCTTCCTCTACTTTATATGGGACGCCGCCACAGCATGGCTGACAAGCAGTGCGTCGGCGGGCGCCCGGGATCCAAACCGGCGAACCCCGGGCTGCCAAGCGCGGACTAAACCGCTGCGCCACTGGGCCGGCCCCTCAAATACAGCATATTTTTAAAATCAAAGTTAAGTGTGAATTAATTTTATCTTAAAGTGTAACTTGATTTCTCAAGGCCATTGGAAAAATGAGAAATAACTGAAGGGCTGTTTAAAAAACTGGAGAACACAAACCAGATTACAAATTTCGGAGAAAATAATTCAAATTCCCAAAAAACAATCTAAAATACACACGTGCTCTCTCTCATTTCTTTCTAGAGCAGTATATATAAAGTACATTATACCAATGAACTTCATCTCTAAAGAATACACATCATTATATACCCTGAGCCATGTGCCTCATATCACATTGTAGGCTGAGCCTTACCTATAGAAGCTGGCAGACTGGGAGCTGCTCAGACAAAGCTCCAACATCTGCCTGCTTGGAGCCAATTTCCACCAAGACTGGAGAAAACTATCTCACTCGAATAAATCTCATTTAGTTAATGGTACAAAGGACAGTGTTTTAGCTCAGCAACTTCCAGTAACAGTTACCTACAGATAGTATGTGGATCGAGAGGCACGTGTATTTGTGCTATTCCAGTTAGCTAGACACGAGAAAAACACAATCCTAGCAGGTATTTGATGTATGTAAGTAGATTAGCATGGCAGAAACCACTTGCTCCAAAAACTCTTCCACAGTATCTATATGCAAAATGCTAATTATTATGGAGTATGTCTGATCTATATTTCCTTTCCTGGTAATGGAATTCATTGATCTGGTTAGAAGAAATTCTCAAAACAAAATTGCATGTAGACCCTGGGATGTGTAATAGTAGCTACAAATCACTCACAAAACACACACACACGCACACCAGGGCAGGTATACCCAGAGATATGGGTGAAGAAACCTTAGGGAGAAAGAAGACTTTATTTTATTTAACTTGCTAGCTACTTGCATTAGTACCCACATTCTCAGCAGCTGTGCTCACCTTTTCTGCTTTCCCTCCTGTTACTATGTACATGAAACACCATTCCACTGATGCTCTGCAACCTATCCTATAATTCTTTCCTTGGTGCAGCATCAGCAAACTCTTTCCCTCTCTGCTGGATTACACCCAAAAGCATATTATCATGCTCTGGTATCTTCCAGTTAATTAAAAAAAAAAAAAGACACCACTCCCCCCACTCCAGTTGACCCACAAACCCATTTCTCTGCTCCTCCCCACTCTAAAAGCTTGAAAAGATTTAAAGTCTCTAGCTCCACTTCTCCTCTTGTTCTCTCTTTAGCCTCCTCCAACCAGACTTCTGTCCTTACTGCTCCATTCAAACTGGTCTTGTCAAGATCACCAAAGACCAGTCATCTTTCTGTCTTCCTCTTACCCATCCCCTCAGAGGCCATCAGGGAAGTTCACCACTGCCCCTCATCAATTATGAAGTTATCTCATTTATTTGTTTCTTTATTTCTGTCTTTCCTGACTAGAATGTAAACTCTATGAGAACAGGGACCCCAATGAAAGTGTTTTCTAATGTATCCCAACCATCTAAAACTGCGTCTGGCAAATGACAGTACGTATGATATTTGTGGAATGATCTCGTTCATCTAGGAGCAAGGCTGGTTCTCAGCTCAGAAAGGGAAAGCAATCTTTGCTGGTAATCATGAGAACAAATAAGAAACAGCATAAGAAAACATATGGATTCCAATGGAGATCTCTCTCAAATGGAACCTGACAGGCAATTTCCTTTTCCCATCATATCTTTATAGCTCAAATACCATAAAGTCTCTACAGCAACTGCCACCCTGTGAAGTGCAAAGAGAGAGAACACAGAGGGACATGTCTGTTTCTACACACAAGAGCAAGTCTGTTTAGTCTCTGCCAGGCTGAAAGGTGGAAAGGCACTAACGATATTCATCCACTTTCTCCTACCTCTTCACCTGGCTAGCTCCTACTTGTCTCTCAGGAGTCAAGGGAACCTCCTCCAAACCCTACATTCAGCTGCACCTCCCTTAAGTTCCCATATCCCCAGGGCCTCCCTATCCCAGAATTAATCCGGCTGTCATATATTTCTGGGGTTATGTGGCAGTCTCCCTTGACACACTCTGGGCTCCAGGAAGACAAGGGCCTGGTGTTGGTCACAGCGGTATCCTCACCCCACTGCCTGGCACAAAAAAGGTGCTGTGCATGTTTGCTGACTGCATGAATGAGAGCGGCAGCCACACACCACCCTGCTCTGGGAGTGCCTAGAATTCCACCGTCTGTGACTCTGACACGCAACAGCATAGAAGCCAGAGAGCCTGCAGGAACCCACAGGCCCGAGTACCCCCAGGACGGTTTCTCTCCGAAACGTGGGCACCCCAGCTCGCTCAGAGTAACGGGGCAGGGCCTAAGCTTTTGAGATAGACACCAGCCTTGAGAGAGAGGCAGAGCGAACCCTTCGCTGGTTTCTATCGGGAAAGCCCAGTGAATCCGGCAAGCATGCTGGTGGCGCCAACTTGGAGACTCCCCGGGTGGGAACCCTCTCCATACCGGTGCGCGGGGCAGCTGAGAACGGGGACCCTTCTCCGAGGGGATTCCCTTTTTCTCGAGGATGTGGCTTGGGGTAGGCCCCCTAAATCCTGGGGGTCAATAAAGCCCTCTTATGCTTAGGGATGAGCAAGAAGTGTGTGACGCTCCGGGGGTTCCCCCCGCCCAGGCCCAGAGAGACCCCCGCGTTAGGAGGTGGGCAAGCCGTTTCCCTCGGACGCTCTCCGCGGCCGCCCTTACCTGCAGCCGGAGGAGGAGGAGCTGCCGCCACCGCCCACGCCCCGGCCCGCCCCGCCAGCTCAGCGCCCGCGCCGCAGGCCCCGGGGCCCAGCCCGCCGCCGGGCGGCCCGAGTCCCCTGCTGTCCGGACCAAGCCCGCCTACCCAGTGGCTCCGCGGCCACCACGCAGCCCCGCAACCCCCAACCGGCCCGCCGCTCTGACCGCGAGAGCATCGCGCCGCGCAGGCGCCGCCGGGCAGCCCCACCGCCGGGGTCCTTGCCGAGAAAAGCCCTTCGCCATGGAAACGGGACGCACGCCGGCCACTGTTAGGTCACGGAGGCGCAGTCGAGGACTGTTTTGAGGGGCCGGGGCCGCAGCTTCCGGCACCCAACAGCACTAACGGCGAATCCTTCACGGGCGCGCGATGCCTCGGCGCGGCCGCCACAGTCGTCACCTCAGCCCTCGCGGGCCGTGCGCCGGGGTACAGCCAGCCCCGAAAGCTCAGGTCGCCTAGCGATGGCGCGGGGCGGGGCCGCGGGCTGTCCGGGTCTGTCGCAGACATCCGCTTCCGGGGCCGCGGCCATTGCCCTCCCCGGCTCGGCAAGCGCGCGAAGCTGTGCCCAGGACCAGACTCCGGCCCCTACGGTCCCTGAGTCGCGGCCACCCTCGCCCCGCTGCCCGCCGCCTGCACTCTGCCGCCCGCCTCTTCAGCTAGTCATGCTGGAGCACCTGAGCTCGCTGCCCACGCAAATGGTGAGGGCGCGGCCCACCTCGGCCCCAAGATCGTCGCGAGCCGCTCGCGAGCCTGGCAGCTTCTCATCCCTTGTCCGAGCACCGATCAGGTGCAGCGCGGTTCCTGGCCCGGAAGGCTAACTTACACTCGCTTCCCCGAATTGTGCTTCCTGGGTCCTCTTTTCTCTTCCCCCGCAAGGCTCCCTCTGCGTGTGCTCTGTTAGGATGCTTCAGTTCCTCCGGGAAACCCAGAATTTCACTCCTTGCCCCGGTCCTTGAGGAGAGCCCCTGATGTTGGGGTTGCCCTGTCCCAAAGCTCTGAGGCCAGGGCGGGAATTGTACTTCTTCAGTGGTGGCCTCAATTCCTGCTTTGGTCTCGTTCACCTCTAGGATTACAAGGGCCAGAAACTAGCTGAACAGATGTTTCAAGGAATTATTCTTTTTTCTGCAGTAAGTATTGGTTTTGCATAATCTCTTCTTCTCTCTGCCCTTCCCCACCCCCACCTCCAGCTTGACTGTATTAATATATTTTGTTTGTCTCTAGATAGTTGGATTTATCTATGGATATGTGGCTGAACAGTTCGGGTGGACTGTCTATATAGTTATGGCCGGATTTGCCTTTTCATGTTTGGTAAGAAATTTGTGGGTGTTTGGATGTTAGTGGCTAGTTAAGTTTTCTGAATTGGGTTGATTTGGTTGGACCTAGTAGTGAGAACCGGCACCAACTTTTCCCTCATCTTTCCCATCAGTATTTCCCCATGCTATTATTGGAAAAGTAGAATGTCAAATAGTGTTAGATGACATAAGCTGCATAAAAGGATATAGCTCATTTCTTTTGGCAACTGCTCCAAGCAATAACCTTAAGGTCAAAGCTAGCATAAATTTCTTAGTCTTTACATTGCTCCTTCACTTTTCTTTTAGCTTTTAAAGCCATATATGTAAACAGTGAGACTTGTTCCCATCACTGCAGTATCTTGTCTGGGCAGTGGCACAGTTTTCATAGGAATGTCAGGGGTTTTTTTTGTTTTCACCTTTAGCACAGGAGTCATTTGGGAGCCAGGTATTATACATAATGCTCTTTTAAACTTTTAATGGCTATAATTGATGCATTTTCTCTGTTCTGGCCCAGCTGACACTTCCTCCATGGCCTATTTATCGCCGGCACCCCCTCAAGTGGTTACCTGTTCAAGACTCAGGCACAGAAGAAAAGAAACCAGGGGAAAGAAAAATTAAGAGGCATGCTAAGAATAATTGATTTGAGCTTTCATGATTCAGCTTTACTATTGCACCTGCTTTTGTTGTGTATGAGATGAGCTAAATTGTTTTCACACCCAAGCCATGAGGTAAAATCCACCTATGCTCTAACAGCACAGCTGTGCTTACATTTTGTTCTCTTTATATTTCACATCTAACTCAGTTGGATTTTGACTTACAAATGTTTTAGAGCTTCTCTTCATAATCTTCCTCTGAAATGGAGAACAGAAAACACAAGTATGCAAAGTTTCTTTCAGGTCTACAAAAATAATGAAGAATAAATGCCTCAAAAATGATAGTACAATTTAACTATCAAAGTTTTATAATTCATTATGCATAGTTAAGCTGTTTTGATGTTTTCAACTAAAACTCACAGTGCAAGTCTATGTCTAAAGAGTCTTTTGTTCATTGTTCTGCAAGCAAGACTATTAGTAAAAACCAAAGTGAGAAGTTCATGGTTCTGAAAGTGTCATTAAGCACCATTTCTGTTTTCTGTAGCTGCAAGTTCCTAATATACATCTTTCTTAGCAGCAAGCACCTATGAAAAAATTTACTAATGTAAATTTGTGGTAAAGTAATATTTTGGTACCACTAAAATAAGGCTGTTGTTAAGCAGAAAACGTTTAATCCATGCTTTACCTGAGGTAGACCAAAGTGAAAACCCATGGAGCTGTAAATTCCTTTTACATTTTCCAGAGAGCTGAAGAGAAGAATGTTCTAAAGGTCTGGTGTGACGGATGCGAGTGGGAGGGTTATTATAAGTAATATTGTATTTCTCAATACCAGGATATAGGACTTCCAAACTATGCGTTTAAAAAAAGGGAGCAAAGACCTTATATACAGTGAAAATCAGGAAAGGTTTAAAAAAAGAGAAGAAAAATTAGGGAGGCATAAATAAGACCAACCATATGAATAAGAATAGTAAATGTGATCAAAAAGTTAGGAGCTCCCAAATAGGGTTAAAAATCTCAAATAGGGTTAAAAATCAAGTTACCTCATATTCTTAAAATGACACCCAAAGGTTGAAAACAGGAGCAAGGATATATTAGGCAGAAGCAAGCATAAAAGAGGGGTAATAGTGAAAAAGTCCAATACTTAATATCAGAAGGCATTAAATGGGGCAAAGAGGGACATTTATAGCTGCCAAGATGTCACTGTTATGAATCGTGTTGAATAAAATGTGAAATGTATAAAGTAAAGACTGCTACGTATACAAGAGTTTGGCAAAGCTACACTTTTGGTAGGAGACTGACACTCTCAGATTGATAGATCAAGTGGACAGGCAAGTGATAGGAAGACTTTTGTACTTCTTCCCTGTACCTGGAACATCTTCCCTCAAATATACATGACTTGTCTCTACTTTCATTCAGGTCTCTACCCAGATGTCACTGTAAAGGAGCATTTCCTCCTACCTTATCAAATAAAGTGGTATGCCCCATTATTCTACATCCACTTAGCCTGCTTTATTTTTCATGGCATTTAATATATTTATTTGTTAATTGTCCTCCCTAGAACATAAGCTCCATGGGAACAGGAACTTTGTTTTGCTCACTGCTGTTTGCCCAGTATCTACAAGAGTACATGATACATTATAGGTGCTCAATATTTACTGAATGAGTGATACAAAGCTATACTGTCCAGTATGGTGCCACTAGTCATGTGTGTCTATTTAAATTTAATTAAAACTAAAAAAAAATAAGTTCCTCAAACTAGCCACATCTCAAGGGCTTAACAGCCATATATGACTAGTGGCCACTGTATTAGTGCAGATATACAACATTTCCATCATCACAAAATTCTACTGATCAGGTCTTATATAGGTTTGACTAACAGACAAGTGATTCGCCTGTGCATAACAGAATTAACTTTTATTGAATAGGGCCATTCCAATAATAGATCATGCATTGAGCCACAGGGAAAAACAATTCCAAGAAATAGAGGTTGTGCAGGTCATATTCAGTAACAACACTGCAATGTATCTAGAGCAAGGAGATAGAATTTCCTTGGCTTTTTAAATATATGGAAATTAAATACTTCTAAAAGAGAAAATCAAAACTAGAATTACTGAATAGAAACTAATGTCAAAAAGAATATCATATCAAAGTCTCTGAAATGTGGCCAAAGGTATGTTGAGAGCAAAATTCAGTCTTAAAAATGTGTTTTATAATTAAATAAGAAAGATGAAAAACAATTACACTCAAGAAAAAAGAACCACAAAATAACCAGAAGATAGTGGGATAAATGAAAACTGAATGAATGTTTAAAGAAAAATATACAGAATGGGAATAAAAAAGTATTGGGGGAAATTTTTTAATTCTAAGAAAATAATATGTTCAACTTTCTAACAATAAGTTAGAAAACTTAAGTAAAATCAATGACTTTCCAGAAAGATGTGGATTTCTAAAACATGCAAGAAATGGTGAATAGCTCAGGAAGACCAACAGTTGACCAAAGGTTTGCCCCCTACTAGGCACTGGGATCAGATGGTTTTATAGTTGAGTTCTAACAAACCCTTCAAAGTAAAAATACGAAGTCTCAGAAACCAGGCTATGAGCACTGTAATGGCAGGAAGTATTGTTTTATTCACTACTATATTCCCAGCTCCTGGCATAGCACCTGGCACGCAGTAAAAACTAAATAAAGGTCTGATAAGTGACTAGAAGGGGAACATTTCCTTAGAGTATTTTATATGTGTGTGTAAATTTCAAAGAAGGAAAGGGGTGTGTGTGTGTGTGTGTGTGTGTGTGTGTGTGTGTGTGTGTGTGTGTGTCCGTGTCCCTGGGCTAACATCCGTGCCCATCAAAGAAGGAAAGGGGTGTGTGTGTGTGTGTGTGTGTGTGTGTGTGTGTGTCCGTGTCCCTGGGCTAACGTGTGTGTGTGTGTGTGTGTGTGTGTGTGTGTGTGTGTCCGTGTCCCTGGGCTAACATCCGTGCCCATCTTCCTCTACTTTATTTGGGATGCCACCACAGCACAGCTTGACAAGCAGTGCATCTGTCCGCGCCCAGGATCCAAACCTGCAAAACCCTGGGCCACTGAAGTGGAGTGCAGGAACTTAACTGCTACACCACTGGGCTGGCCCCAGGAAAGATACATTTTTAATTATAAAAACTGAAAACATTTCTGGAGCAGTATTAATTTTTTAGAGCCCCTTGAATACAGAAGTAAAAACTGACTAATGAAGACTTTTATTTTGTAAAAACTATTTCCTAGATGGGCATTACCCTTTATTAAAAAACTAATAAAATTTGTGATATACAATCATACATTTAAAACATGGGAAGACAACTAATGTCTTGATGTACAAGAAGACAACTTCAGGAGACAAACGTCCAACATAACTAAAAGGATCTGGACTTTACTTACAAACTGCTTAATTGGAAAAGGAATTAGTGTTTAAGAAATATTTTTACTGATGGGCAAGTAAATCTAAAAAACCAGTATGTAAAAACATACTGATTTACAAAGCCAAAATATCTTAGTTTCAATTTTTGTATACCCTAAATGAGGTTCATATTAAATGAAAATAAAATGTTAACTGTCCATCAATATGTAAAAAAGGAATTCATTTGCTCAAGTACTAGATACAACTCCATATTCTTTAAATCTACTCCCAGAATAGTGAATTGACTTTAAAAAAAAAAAATTTATCAGCTACTACCTCAGGTTATTAACAGTAACAAGTAATATCACTGGACATATGTCATTTATTTCTCCTACTGCTTTTATCACTATAATACAATATAAAACTTCCAATACAATATTTTATGGCCCTGTATTTGAGCTAATTAGTACCTTAAAAAAATAAACTTCTAAAGTTGGTGGTTAAAGGCTCAGTAAACAGTAACCAAATAAACGTCTTATAACAGATTTTTCCTCATAAACTGAGTAAGATAGCCAAAGGTTTTTTCTTTCTTTTTTGTGAGGTTGCTTCATATTACTCTGTTCTGTCCAATTTTTTTCCAGTAAAAAAACCCCAAAGAGATGTAAGGATGGTGAACAGCCTCTAGCCATTGTTATGGGTTTGTTTGTTTTTGTTTAAGCCAAACACCTTTGAAAATAGGTCTTTTGTTCTGGCAGCAGATTAGAATAACTTCTCAAAAATTCACATTTTCTTCAAAAAATTTCAACTGGCGAGCTTTCACACTATAAACTGTATACTTTTCACCCATGTGCTCCCGCAAATGTACCTATTTGGGAAACATAAAAAGAAAATCAGTATGTAGTAGAAAAAATATTTCTGTAGTCTTAGAAGAAGGGCTTTTCAAAGCATGATACCGAAGGTGAAAACCATATGGGAAAATACTAATAGTTCTGTTTACATAAAAATTTAAAACCTCAAGATATTAATAAAGTCATAAGAAATTAAAAGAGCAAACAAACCAGGGAAAATATTTACAGCATACATGCCAAAGAATATCATTAATACATAAAGAGCTCTTAGAATCACTAAAACACAATATTAGAATTGATAAAACAACAAAATCAATCCCACAGATAAATCAGCAAAGGCATGTACAAAATAATACAAATAACCAATTAACATACATAAAATTCAACCTGACTAGTAATCCAGAAAATGTGCTTTGTGACACTCAATGTATGTCTGTTGAAAGAAATGCCTGAAACTAAAATAACACCTAACAATGTGTTAAACAGATGTCCTGCACCTCCTGATACAATGCACTGAGAAGGACATAACATCACTTCTGTGGTATTCCTGCCAAAAATGCATAATCCAGATCAGTTCATGAGGAAACAAGACAAATCCAAACCAAGGGGCATTTTATAAAACACATGGCCTATATTCTTCAAAATTGTCAAGGTCATAAAAAACAAATATTGAGTAACTATCCCAGATTAAATGAGACATAACAACTAAATAGAAAATGTAATCAAGTTGGTTCCACATCCAGCACGACAGTGTGAGGAGTTCTGCAGACCCCTTCTCAGTGAAACTAGTGAAAATTATTTAAAAAGCCAACCATTTAAAGTCTCTGGAAATGGTGGTAAGGTCATACAGCAAATAAAGGCACATTTTTTTTCAAGAAAATCTACTAAAACTCAGAACAGTAAGAGTCGGTGGTAACTGAACTAAGACCAACTACCTCCCTCCCCACTCCCAGCTCAGAGAGACAAAAACTCTATGTACCAAACTGGTGAAGTCAAGAACACAGGGCCCCCTTTCCTCCAGCTCCTAGTCAGGTGGCTATCTTCCTGGAGGGGCAGGACATCAACATATCTCACCCTGCCCCCAATACCTGTGGTTGATGATAAATTTCAGGAGTGTGTAGCCAAAAGGTGGGAGCTTCCTTCTTATACCCAGCTTAGATTCCTAGGATGGAGGCTCTACCTTGGGTGCAGGGCCACTGAAAATACTGGGGCCCCAATCACCTTTGCCCCAGACCATAAAGTGAAGATTCCATGCTAGGTGAAACATGCGGAAAACACCAGAGGCTACTGCCCTTCACCACCACTAAGCTTCTAAAGTGGGGGTATCACTCAGAGACACGCATGCTATTTGTCCCCATTCTCAGCTCCAGAGCTGTGCTCAGAGATTTTGCCTGGGGAGAGAAGCAAGACATAAAATAGCACCAAATCTTTTCCTAAATGAACTAACTTCATTTGGAACACAGTGTGAAGGAATTCAAGCCTAAGGGCACTCTCAAAAACTGGAGGTAGTGGTGAAAGGGACCTGGGAGGAGATTGGTAGATTCACTGGATATACAGGCTAAACTGTAGGCTGGTTACTTTGATGGAAAGAAACAAGAAGCTGGGAGGAGCCTCCCTGGAGTCAGAACAAATCTCAAACACTGACTTTGGGAATTACCCTTTCAAAGGAGCCCAGATTTGATTGGATCAGTCAGTGGAGCAATGCATGCCTCAAAGCATCATTGAAAACAATAGAGCAATCAGCTGGGATCTAAAAAACCTTAAACAGTTGAGTGAGGTCAAAGAAAGGAAGAGTAAATAGAGCTCTGCTAAACCCACTGTCATTCCAAGGTAGCTGTGGACATAACCAAGGCTGCACCAACTGAGGGGCAACATCAGAGGCTTTATATTGGGGGGTTGGTGGGGGAGGGGTACGACAGACTTCACTAAAATAATCTAGCCAATCACCAAACAAATAAACAAGCAAATAACAATAACAACCCCTCCCCCAGGAAGCCAGTACCCAGAGTTTTAACAATATATTATCTAAAATGTCCAGTTTCCAATAAAAAGCTATGAGACATGCAAAGAAACAGGATAGTATGACACATACACTGGGAAAAAAGCAGGCCAAAGAAACCGCCTGTGAGAGCAACCAGATGTTGGATTTAACAGACAAAGACATCAAAGTAGCCATTATAAACATGTTCACAAAACTAAATAAAAACATGATTAAAGAAGTAAAGGAAGGTATGATAACAATGTCACATCAAATAGAGAATACTGACAAACAGAAAGAAATTATAAGAAGAACCAAATGGAAATTCTGGAGCTGAAAGTACAATAACAAATGAGAAATTCACCAGACAGGCTCAACATTATATTTGAACTGGCAGAAAGAAGAATAAGCAAGCTTGGAGATAGACCAATAGAGATTATGCAATCCAAAGAAAAAGGAGAAAAGAGAATGAAGAAAAATGAACAGAACCTCGGAGAAATGTAGGACACCATTAAGCATACCAACACAAGTGTAATGGGAGTACCAGAAGGAGAGGAGAGAGAGAAAGGAGCAGAAAAAATAGTTAAAAAAATAATGGCTGAAAACTTCCCAAATTTATTGAAAAACATTAATTTACACACCCAGGAATCTCAATGAACTGCAAGTAGGATCAGCTTAAAGAGATCCACACACAGACACATTAAAGTAAAAGTGCTGAAAGCCAAAGACAAGGAGAAAATCTTGAAAGCAGCAAGAGAAAATGACTTATTGCTTAAAAGGGAACCCCAATAACATTAACAGCTGACATACCATAAACAATGGAGGTCATAATAAAAAGTAAAATAGGGGCCGGCCCGGTGGCGCAGCGGTTTCGTCCGCGCTTGGCAGCCCAGGGTTCGCGGGGCCGGATCCCGGGCGCCCGCCGACGCACTGCCTGTCAGCCATGCCGTGGCGGCGTCCCATATAAAGTAGAGGAAGATGGGCACGATGTTAGCCCAGGGCCAGTCTTCCTCAGCAAAAAGAGGAGGATTAGCAACGGATGTTAGCTCAGGGCTGGTCTTCCTCACCAAAAAAAAAAAAAAAAAAAAAAAGTAAAATAGCAGATGTAAATTCAACTGTATCAATAATAACATTAAATGTGAACAGATTAAACAATCCAATCAAAAGGCAGAGTGTTAGAATGGATAGGAAAACAAGATCTAAGTATATGGTGCCTACAGGAAACACACGATAAATTCAAAAATACAAATAGATTGAAAGTAAAAAGAAAAAGATATATCATGCAAACAGCAACCATAAGAAAGCTGGAGTGGCTATACTAATATCATACAAAATAGACTTTAAAACAAAAAAAAAGTTACTAGAGATAAAGAGGAACATTTTATAATGACAAAAAGGTCAATCGCTCAGGAAGCTATAAAAATAATAAACATATATGCACCTAATCAGAGCACCAAAAAACATGAAGAAAAACTGACAGAAATGGAGGGAGAAACAGAGAATTCAACAATAATAGTTGGAGACATCAATGATATCAATACCCCACTTTGAATAATGAGTAAAACAACTTGGCAGAAGATCAACAAGGCAACAGGAAATTTGGGCAACACTATAAACAAACTAGAACAGACATCTATCAAGTACCCCACTCAATGACAACTGAATATATATTCTTTTCAAGCACACATGGAACATTCTCCAGGTTAGACCATATGCTAGACCAGAAGACAAAGTTCAATAAATGTAAAGGGATAGAAATAATAAAAAGTATGCTCTCTAACCACAATAGATGCAATTAGAAATCAATAAAAGAAATAAATCGGGGAAACTCAAAAATATGTGGAAATTAAACAACACACTCCTAAATATCCAACCTTACAAAAATAAAAAAGATTGAAAAGGATTTCTATTAATAATTGTATGTCAGTTAGATAACTTAGATAAAATGGACAAATTCCTAGAAAGACACAAAGTTCAGAAATGGAAGAACAGATAATTAAAGACACTGAATTCATTATCAAAAAACTACCCACAAAGAAAAGCCTTGCCCAGACGCCTTCACTGGTAAATTCTATCAAACATTTAAAGAAGAAGTAATACCAATTCTTCACTAACTCTTCCAAAAAAATAGGAGTTGAGGGAACACTCCCAATTCATTCTATGAGGCCAGTATTACCCTGATAACAAAAACAAAGACACCACAAGAAAAGTAAAGACCAATATCTCATATGAATACAGACATAAAAATCCTCATCAAAATCCTAGAAACATGACTCCAGTAACATAGAAGAACTATATACCATGACCAAGTGGGATTTATCTCAGGAATGGTTTAACATCCAAAAATCAATTAATGTAACACACTGTATTAACAGAATAAAAAACAAAAGCCACGTGATCATCTAAATAGAAAACACTGGACAAACTCAACAAACCAGGAATAGAAGGGACATTCTTCAACCTGAAAAAGGGCATCTATGAAAACCCACAGTTAACATCATACTTAATGGTGAAAGACTGGATGCTTTCCCTCTAAGATCAGAAACAAGACAAGGATGTCTCCTCTCACAGCTTCTATTCAACATTGTACTGGAGGTTCTAGCCAGGGCAATGAGGCAGGAAAGAGAAGTAAAAGGCATCCAGATTGGAAAGTAAAACTAACTCTATTCGCAGATGACATGATCTTATACATAGAAGATTGCAAGGAGTCCACTAAAAAAAAAAGCTGTTAAGCCCAAAAAATAAGTTCAGCAAGGTTGCAGGATACAAGGTCAATACTCTAAAAATCAAATTTATTTCTATGCATTTGCAGTGAACAATCCCAGAGGAATATAAGAAAATTCCAATTACAATATCATCAAAAAGAATAAAATACTTAGGAATAAATTTAACAAAAGATGTGTAAAATTTATACTCTGAAAACTACAAAACGTTGTTTTAGGAAATTTAAGATCTAAATAAATGGAAAATCATCTCATTTTCATGGATCAGAAAACTTAATATTAAGATGGTAGTACTCCCCAAATTGATCTACAGATTCAACACAATCCCTATAAGAATCCCAGCTGACTTCTTTGTAGAAATTGACAAGCAAATTCTAAAATTCATATAGAATTGCAAGGGACCCAGAATAGCCAAAAGAATCTTAAAAAAGAACAAAGTTGGAGGATTCACCTATCCCGATTTCAAAACTTACTACTAAGCAATAGTAAACAAGACAGTGTAGTACTGGCATAAGGATAGAAATAGATTAATGGAATAGAATCGAGTGTCCAAAAATAAACCCACAGATGTATGGTCAACTTTTTTTTGACAAGGTGTTAGAATAGTGTTTTCAACAAATGGTGGTGAGACAACAGGACAGCCACATATATAAAAATGAAGTTGGACCTTTACTTCATACTATATGCAAAAATTAACCCAAGTTCATCAAAGATCTAAATGTAGGGACTAGAACTATAAACCTTTTAGAAGAAAACATAGGGGTAAACCTGCATGACCTTGAATTTGGCAATGGATTCTTAGATGACACCAAAAACACAAGCAGCAAAAGAAAAATAAATTGGACTTCATCAAAATAAAAAATTTTTGTGCTTCAAAGTACACTATCAAGAAGGTAAAAAGACATTCTCCCATTCTCAGAGAATGGGAGAAAATATTTGCAAATAATATATTTAATAAGAGACTTCTATCTGAAATATATATAGAACTTCTAAAACTCAATAATTAAAAGATAAATAACTCAATTTAAAAATGGGCAAAGAACTTGAGTAGACATATCTCCAAAGAAAATATACGAATGGCAAGTAGTACATGAAAAGATGCTCAACATCATTAGTTATCAGGGAAATGCAAATCAAAACCACAATGAATACCACTTCATACCCACTAGGATGGCTATAAGCAATAAGTCAGATAATAAATAACAAGTGTTGGCAAGGATGTGGAGAAATCAGAACCCTCGTATGCTGCTGGTAGGAATGTAAAATGGTGCAGATGCTTTGGAAAGCAGTCTGCAAGTTCCTCAAAAGTTTAAATGTAGAATTACCATATGACCCAGCAATTCCACTGATGGTTATGCACCCAAGACAACTGAATACACACAAAATCTTATGCTAGCATTATTCATTATAGGCAAAAAGTGGAAACTCAAGTGTTCATCAACTGAGGAATAGATAAACAAAATGTGATATATCCATACAATGGAATATTGTTTGGCCATAAAAAGGAATGAAGTACTGATACATGTCACTATACAGATGAACCTTGAAAACATTACGCTAAGTGAAAAACAGCAGTCACAAAAGACCACATATTTTGTATGATTCCATTAAATGAAATGTCCAGAATAGGCAAATCTATAGAGACAGATAGTAGATTAGTGGTTCTTTAGGACTAGAGGGAACTGAGGCTAGAGGGCTGATAGCTAAAAGTATAAAGTTTCCTTTTAAGGAGATGAAAATATTTAAAATTGACTGTGGTGATAGTTGCATATATTTGTGAATATACGAAAAAGCACTGGAGTATACACTTTAAACAGGTGAATTCCATGATACATGAATTATATCACAATAAAGCTGTTAAAAAAATGTAATCCTTATTGAATTGGATTCAATCCTAATTGAGTGGAATCAACTGAATCCTAGAAGAGAAAATTTTTCTTCTTTTGCTATACAGGATATTATTAGTGTGACAATTAGTGAAATTTAAATAAGGTCTGTAGGTTAGATAATAGTATTGTATCAATGTTAATTTTCTGAGTTTGATCATTGTACTGCAGTTATACAAGTAAATATACTTGTTTTTAGGAAATACACTAAAGAATTTAGGAGTAAAGAGACATCAGGCCTGCAACTTTCTCACAAATGAATAAAAAAATAATTATACAAATGGAGAAACAAGCAAGTTTTATGGGGGGCCAGCCCGGTGGTGCAGCAGCTTAGTTCGTGCTTTGGCAGCCCGGGGTTCGCGGGTTTGGATCCCGGGTGCCGGCCGACGCACTGCTTGTCAGCCATGCTGTGGCAGCATCCCATATAAAGTAAAGGAAGATGGGCACGGATGTTAGCCCAGGGCCAGTCTTCCTCAGCAAAAAAGAGGAGGATTGGCAATGGATGTTAGCTCAGGGCTGGTCTTCCTCACAAAAGAAAAAAGATTTAAGTATAACAACAGTAATTTTAAGTGGAAAAGTCAGGTAAGTCAAACTAAAATTTATTCAAAGCAAAATTCTATAGTGTCCTAATCAAAATCCCAGCTGGCATTTTTACAGAAATTAACAAGTTGATTCTAAAATTCTCATGGAAATGCAAATAGTCAAAACAATCTCGAAAAAGAAGAAAAAAGTTGAAGGACTCTCCTTTTCTGACTTCAAACTTACTACAAAGCTATGGTAATAAAGACAGTGTGGTGCAGACATAAGGATAGACATATAAATCAACGGAATATAACTGAGTCTAGAAATAAACCCTTACATTACGGTCAATTGATTTTCAACAAGAGTGCTGAGACATTTCAATAGAAAAAGAATAGTCTTTTCAACAAACGGAGTAAGAACAACTGAATATCCACATGCAAAAGAATGAAACTGGAACCCCCTTCCGTACGTAATACAAAAATTAACTCAAAATGGATTACAGACTTAATTGAAACAGCTTAAATGATAAAACTCTTAGAAGAAAACACAGGAGTAAATCTTCAGGACCTTAGGTTACGCAAAGCCTCTTAGACATGACACTGAAAGCACAAGTGACAAAAACCAAAATAGATAAAGGAGACTTCAACAAAATTAAAAACTTTTGTGCTGCAAACAATGCCATTAAGAAACTGAAAAAACAACCACAGATAGAACAAAAAATTTTTGTGAACCATGTATCTGATATAGGACTTATATCCAGAATATGTAAAGAACTCTTAAAACTCAATAATAAAAAGATAAATATCAATTTTAAGATGTGTAAAAAGATCAGAATAGACATGCCTCCAAAAAAGATACACAAATGGCCAATAGGCACATGAAAGATGTTCAACATCATTACCCATTAGGGATAAGCAAATCAAAACCATAATGAGATACCACTTCCCAACCACTAGGATGGCTATAGTCAAAATGATGACATTAAGAAGTGTTGGCAAGGATGTGGAGAAATTAGAACCCTCATACATTATTAGTGGGAATGTAAAATGGTGCAAGCCACTTTGGAAAACAGTCTGGCAGTTCTTCAAAATGTTCAACATAGACTTTCCATATGATTCAGGAATTTCCACTCCTAGCTACATACCCAAGAAAAATGAAAACATCTGTCCACACAAAATCTTGCACACAAATCTTCATAGCAGCATTATTCATAATGGCCAAAAAGTGGAAACAATCTGAATGTCCCTCAGCTGATGAACAGATAAACATAATGTGGTATAGCCATACAATGAAATATTATTTGGCCATATAAAGGAATGAATACATACGTGATACATACTACAAAAAGGATGAATCTTGAAAACATTATGTTAAGTGAAAGAAGCTAATCACAACAGACCACATATTTTGTAGGATTCCACTTAAATGATACATCCAGAATAGGCAAATCTATGGAGATAGAAATATTAGTGGTTGCTTAGGGGTGGAAGGCTTGGGGGGATAACGGAGAGTGACGGCCAATGGGTACAGGGTTTCTTTTGGGAGTAACTAATTGTTCTAACTTTGATCATGGTGAAGGTTGTACAACTCTGTGAACATACTAAAAACCCTTGAATTGTATACTTTAAATGGGTAAAATGTATGGTATGTTAATTATATTTCAAAACACTGTTAAAAAATAATTCTATAGCATAAGCAGCTGACACAGCTAATGGGACACTCACCTCTCTCTCCAATTCATCCTCCTCTTCCAAAAGATCGTATACCTGCTCTAAAAGCTGAATCCCCAGGCCCCGGATCACATCAGCTCTCAAGACTTCAACTATTCTTCTGATCTTTTCAGAACCTGGCATGACAGCTAAAAAGCAATAACAAAGAGGGAAAAATAAACACTTTTACCACTGCAGCAAGAAGAACACAATGCTTTTTTAAAATCTTGTCATGTTAAGATTCATTTCATTTTGACAAGAGTTTGGTTTAATGACTTCATGTATTTTTATTTTTTTGGTGAGGAAGACTAGCCCTGAGCTAACATTCATTGACAATCCTCCTCTTTTTCTGAGGAAGATTGGCCTTGGGCTAACATCCGTGCCCATCTTCCTCTACTTTATATGGTACACTGCCACAGCATGGCTTGATGAGCGGTGCATTGGTCCACGCCCAGGATTCAAACCTGCAAACCCTGGGCTGCCGAAGCAGAGTGTGCGAACTTAACCACTATGCCATGGGGCCAGCCCCTATTTACATTTATTTTTAAAAATCAATTTTCATGCAGGTTTTCAGGAACATAACTGGTGCATAAAACAAGATATACCTTTTATGGAGATATCCAAATGAAATTTAAAAATTTGCAAGCATTAGCTCTTTAGTTTGATACATTTCCCCAATAAATCTACACTCTCCAGTTTGCTGTAAAAGAATAAACTGATCACCTGAAGGTAGCTCTGTGAAACAGAATTCCTCTGCCTCTTCTGTAACTTTCCCATGAAGTACCAGTGTGTCCTGATACTTCCGATGAAGTTTAAATTCCGACAGTGGATCTGGTACTGGGAGATCTTCAGAGCTCTCTTTAGAGTCCAATTTTAGGGTCTGAGTCATCAATTGTACCAAGTCACTCATTTCATTTGTATGACCTTTCCTGGGGAAAAAAATCCCATTGTTATTTAATTGGCTTCATGAGAATTTTTCATTAAAAAATTAGATGCAAAACAACCTCTAGGAAGTTCTGCTTCCAAATGTCAAGTATATGGATGGACCCTTCCACAAATGACAAGTATAAACTCTAGACAAAACACAAAGATCAACTATGTGAAGACACTGGAGAATGTACAAAATCTGCAGGCAGATTCTGGAGGGGAGTCAACACCGTTTAGCCTAAGGGCAGACCATAGGCAGCTAAAGTACAACAGAAAATCCACAGTCCTTCTGGCCTGCAGAACCAAAGGAGAGAGTTCAAGACAACCACTGCCACTAGAAAGTGAGAGAGGAATCTTGGAAAGGAGAGGGCCAGAAAGAGGAAGCCCCAGATTTCTGTGTATAAATTCTTCCCAACTATTTCTAAGTAACTTAAACTACATCCAAGTGCAAAGCTTAAGAATATTTAAATAAATATAAAAATACCAGCCCCTAATGAGATAAAATTGACAATGTCTGTCATCCAGTCAAAAATACCAGCCGTGCAAAGCAGGAAAATAGCACACATTTGTGAAGAGAAAAAATCAGTTAATAGAAACAGACCCAGTGGGCCGGCCCCATGGTGTAGTGGTTAAGTTTGGCACACTGAGCTTCGGAGGCCCGGGTTCACAGGTTTGGATCCCAGGCACAGACCTACACCACTTGACAGCCATGTTGTGGCAATGACCCACATACAAAATAGAGGAAGACTGGCACAGGTGTTAGCTCAGGGCTAATCTTCCTCAAACAAAAAAAAAAAAAAAGAGGAAGATTGGCAACAGATGTTAGCTCAGGGCGAATCTTCCTCAGCAAAAAAAGAAAAAGAAACAGACCCAGAAGTGACACAAGTGATACCATTAGTAGATAAGGACATTAAAGTGGTTATTATAAATATATTCCATATGTCCAAGGTAGAGGAAAGCATTAACATATTAAGGAGAGGCATGGAAGATATAAAAAAGACCCCAAGGGATCTTCCAAAAACGAAAAGTACAATGTGCTAAATACATGGGATGGGATTAACAGATTAAACATTGCAGAAAAAGATTAGTAAACTCAAAGATACAGCAATATAATCTATGAAAAATGAAACAGAAAAAAAAATGAACACCGGGCTGGCCCAGTGGCATAGTGGTTGGGTTCCCATGCTCCACTTTGGTGGCCCAGGGTTCGTGGGTTTGGATCCTGGGTGCAGACCTACATACCACTCATCAAGTCATGCTGTGGCAGCGTCCCACATACAAAACACAGGAAGACTGGCACAGATGTTAGCTCAGGGACAATCTCCCTCAAGCAAAAAAAGGAAGATTGGCACAGACGTCAGCTCAGGGACAATCTTCCTCACATACACACAAAAAAATGAACACCACCAATGAGCTATGGGATAACTTCAAACAATTAATATACATGTACAGTCATGCATCGCTTAACGACAGGGATACATTCTGAGAAATTGGTCGTTAAGCGATTTCATCATTGTGTGAACATCATAGAGTGTACTTACACGAACCTAGATGGTAAAGCCTACTATACACGTAGGCTATATGGTACTAATCTTATGGGACCACCAGTGTATCATTGACCGAAATGCTATTATGCGACGCATGACTGTAATTAGAATCCTCAAGAGGGCAGGAGGTAGTCTAAAAAAAATACTTGAAGAAATAATGGCTCAAATTTTTCCAAATCTGATGAAAACTATACCTACAGATCTAAGAAGACATTTTGTAAGAATCCTGAATGACAATCAGACATGTTCATTAGAAGAGATATTTTTAGCTCTAGCACATACCAAAAACCATTTGGTATCAAAAACCATAGTGGTATCAATGACAGTAGTACAGGTCTGAATACTACATTATATGTACATTTAGGATTAATTCAAACTGAAATAGTTTATGAAGGGAGACAGAAAAACAAAAACTTACCCTTCCCTGGAATCCCCATCTGATTTATCCGTTGAACTTGTAGAAGAACTTAACTCATCCTCAGAGAGACAATGGGTGAGTTTCCTTTCCTATTAATGTTTGGAAAAACAAAATTCCACATAACGACACAACTAGAATGTAACACATAAAACAGTCTTCGATGCAATGTCTAGACACAACGTGTACCTACTTGAAACAGTTACACACAAACCTTACAACTTTGGAAAATGGAGAAGATGTCTTAATTAGTGAAAAAACTAAATCACAGAATATTGCTAAAGAAATAAACATTCATTACTTTCAAGGGTGGGAAGCTTCTACTTTTTGAAATAATAATATGCTCCTAGAAATAGTGTCAGAAACTGGAATATAGAAAAAGAAATAATTATCCCCACATTATTATTACACAGAAAAGTGAACACAGGTTGGAAACCTTATAATTACCCACTTAGCCACCAGATGGTGGCCCTACATCATCCCTAGGTGAGAAGGTAAGGTACTCTGACATAAACAGGAAACTGAGGAGGGATCAGTCAGTGAGACTAAAATCTGGCCAGGTAGGTAGGTATATTGATAACACAGCAGAATAAGCAAAGTGTTGCCTAGTAGAAGCCCTTTGGAAGTCTTGTTTTAAAGACTACCTAAGAAAGATACTTAAGCAGGCTACCAATTGTTTACAAGAGTGCCAGAAAAAAACCATTCCCTTAATGGAGCAAACATAATCCTTTTCATTATTATTGACCAGTTCTCTTCCTTATCAAGAGTGAAAAGGTGTAACTTAAGTCAGTGCTGTCCCAGAGATAAATGGTGCTGGCATATGTGAGGTTTCCTCTATTAGGTTCACCAGAGGTAGACAAGACTACCTTTTTCCTTAGAACTATGTAATCTACCTGAGCAACACTGCAGTCAGAAGACAACCATCCAGCAGGGGTGGGCTGGCCTTCCTCTTGTAGTTTCCCTGGCCCCGCTGCACTGAGAGAAGATCTCCTCACTGAAGAGCCTGAAAAAGTGACCACCCCCAGCAGTTGTTTGTGGTGGGCTGGCCTCAATGGAAGAGGGCTCTGCACTGGGTATGGAAGATACCCCAGCAAGGGCCAGCCTAGAAGCAACTCAGACAGCATATTCATCACCACTCAGGTATCTGACACCTTAGTTCAAATCTCAGCTCTGAGATTACCAGCTCTGTGACCTTGGGCAATTTACTTAACCCATCTGAGCCTCAGTTTCCTCAGCTGCAAAATGGGGATAATGCTGCCTACCTTTGACAGTTACTGTTAAATATGAAATGAGATAATGCCCTTAAAATGCTTACCATAACACTTGAGACAGAGTCTAAATTCAATAAATAAAAACTGCTAGTACTGTCTTTAGATAATAGTTATAGGAATGATCACAGCCCTCAGCCCAGGGCAGGACCATTCTCCCAGCTTCCTCTCCATTCCTCAGAAGAGAGCACTTCTTTGACCAGCAGACTCTGAACACGGAAACAAATTAAACACTCACTCGATTTCCCATCTAAAATCTCCCAGGGGTTACCGCCACTCAAAGCCCTCTTGCTCTCTTTTTAACATCCTCTTCCTCTGATAATACAAGTTCCAGATCCAACAGCCTATGCTGGTTTTTTTAAAGGCTTGACTAAGAAATTTCAAAAATTATTCCAAATCGGTTTCCCAAATGGATTACTGATGCTTACCTCACAATCAGAACCAATGCTTATGTCCATGAGCCATACCAACAACCTCTGACAGATAAAGGAAAGAGAACAACTTTACCTGATGGGAATATCTCTTCCTGTGACTGCTTTAGTCGCCTCCTCTCTCTTGCTGATAATGGTCGATCCTTTCAGAGAAAAGTCAGAGTTACTTCTATCCCTACTCACCATTCTACAATGCATGATGCATCATCCAGCACTACAGGAAAAGGGCCTGCATAGGCCTTTAAAGGAGTGTCCATTTGAAACCAGTCCACATCAGGGTTACAGCTTCTAGCTAGGACTGATCACAGCCCTCATTTCTGGGAGGTGCTCATTTTTGGAAGGGCAAATGGGGAATTTTGCATTTCCTACATTCAGAATCTACTTGGTCTCCTTAATTAACCAGAAGTGACCATCTCTGGAACTATAAAATCTGTCCATTTCAATCAAAGTTTCTGCTGAGAAATCATAAATCTACCCCTTTGGCAAAGTGTTTGGCAAAAAGCAGAGCTAACATGTTTTAATACAAAACTTCAAAATATATGCAGGATTTTACAACCAAAAAAGCTTTAAAAGAAGGTTTAAAAAAATCCAACATTTACTCCCCACAAACCTTTGATGATGACATCTCACTGCTCCTCAAACTGCTCACAGATCCAGTGACCACTTTACTCTGGTTTTCACCATCCTTTTGTGTTAATGTGTCATCCACTTTTCCAACAGTGGGAAGAGATGGCAAAAGTCGAGGAGAAGCCGCTTGGAACTTAAATAATTAAAAAAGAGGGAGAAGATTATCAATTTCATATTTCATCAATTTCATCATTTCATTCACCACCTCCAAAGATTCCCCCATCAGTAAGTCTCCTATGTATTTATCAGTGATTTGCTCTCAAAAACGTCAAAACCTTGCAAGCTTTTGGAAAGAAATTCTGCCAAAAGTGAATGACTATCTAAGAAGCTTGTAGAGAGGGTGCCTGTGAAAGTTAGTTCAAGAAATGAGGTATAACATCTTAATTAAAAAAAAATGAGGTGCCAAGCCAGCCCTGATGCCCCAGTGGTTAAATTCTGGCGAGCTCCACTTTGGTGCCCCGGGTTTGGTTCCCCAGGCACAGAACTACACCACTCATCTGTCAGTAGCCATGCTACAGTGGCAGCTTACATAGAAGAACTAGAAGGACTTACAACTAGAATATACAACCATGTACTTGGGCTTTGGGGAGGAAGAAAAAAAAAGGACAAAGATTGACAAGAGATTTTAGCTGAGGGTGAATCTTTCCCAGCAAAAAAAAAAAAAGAGGCATCAACAGGATTTTATGCAGAAGATAAGGGAGAAACTGTTCATCAACATAACACAGGAGGGATCAGAGATTTACTCTTGTTAGCCTTTTCCTTTACCTCTCAAAATGATCTGTCAATCTTTGCTGGGGAAGATAAAACCCTTACTCTGCTTCCAACTCATTGACATGTAAAAACTAATATTTAGCATCTTGCCATTGCCACCCTTCTCCATATGTTCCTTTCATTTCTCATGTGCCTTTCTGGCAACTGTCAATCTTTCTAAATAGAAATCAAGCTTCCTAAAGTCTATTTCCCAAGCAGCAGCACAATGACTTATTCCAAAGAGATCTCCACCAACCTGTTTCTTTTCCCCACTGTGCTCAGTCTGTTCTCGCTTCTTCTGCCGTCGCTGTCGAGACAGGGAAGGTTCAGACCCAGGCTGTATACCTGGGTAGACTCTGTCCTGTTTCTCTATAATATATTCCTCAGCAACTCGATCCTTAAAAATAATAAAATGAAACAGAAAAACCAGAATAATAAAATAGTCTTTTGAACTTCCAAATGGCCAAACCCTCCATACCTACTTTTAGAATTATAAATGAAAATGAGAAGTTGTCTTTCTCAGAATGAATGCTTATTTGCAGTGTGGACAGGCAAAGATGAAATGCTGACATTGGTTATCCACACATTCTGGCTTTTTTCCTCTTTTCCCAAACAAAAACAAATAATTATTTTAATTAAATTACTCAGATTGTCAGTAACCTGAAACTACTAATGTTCAATTTAGTTTTTAAAAAACATCTTTTCACAGCTTCTAATAGGGTTTCTATTCAGAAAACTAACAAACGTTTTAAATGAAATTCAATTTAATATACACTTACTTCCCAAGTAAACATCAGTAAACTCTAAAAACCAGCATGAAAAGAGCATTGAGTTTGGAGTCAGATGGAGTCAAATCTGAGAAATTTAATCTCCTTGAACCTCAGTTTCCTCATTTAAAAATGGGTAAAATGCCTCACACACACTGTTCGACTGCTGGAGGGTTAGAGGAGATGGTACACTAACGTACTTAGGACTGTGTCTAGCACCTATCAGATGCTCAAAAACTGGGAACTATTACTAGCAGTAGTAATGATAAAGTAAATTACCTTTTAAGTTATACAGATTACCAACAACTTAGTATTTTATTTGGATAGCTGGTTTTAGAAACTAATTCGTACCAAGCATTAAAATAAAATAGATTTTTCCATTTATTTATTTATTTATTTTTTGGTGAGGAAAGTTGGCCCTGAGCTAACATCTGTGCCAATCTTCCTCTATTTTGTATGTGGGTGGCTGCCACAGCATGGCTTGATGAGCAGTGTGCAGGTCCATGCCCAGGATCCAAACCCGTGAACCCCAGGCTGCCAAAGCGGAGCATGCGAACTTAACCACTATGCCACTGGGCTGGCCCCCCCATTTATTTTTTTAACAATTTTTAACTCTCAGAATATCAGGTTTTCAAGTAGATGGACACTGGTAATTGAATATGATTCAGTCAACACATTTTTATCAAGAGCCCACTATGTGGCACATTTTAGAAAGAAAAATGAATGATATGGTATGAATAGAAGGTAAAATTGCTTTCTAAGAGCCATTATCATCTATCATTTAGATCCTCTGGCAAACACAAAATAATGACTCCTATAGGAAAAATAATTTGTAAATTTATTCTTTCAAGAGTACACCTAACATTATACATAAAATATAGTAAATGATTAAATTTTACAATATTAGTACATAATAAGCTAGCTGAACAAGGAGACCAAGAAACTAAACAATGATTGATACAATTCTGAAGAGTGAAATAAATGTTTCTCTACTGTTAATAAGTATAGGCTGTACAAAATAAAGCTTATACACATGTAAGAGTGACAGAGCAAATGACTTACAAAGTTTCTCCGTGAAATCCAACTGGTCCTAAAAAAAACTTCTTCTACTTTTATCAACAACAAAAACAATAACAACAAAAAAAGAAGAAATGCTGGACATGAAATTCTATCAAAAACAAAAAATCTGCTCTAAAAGCCTGACGTAGGAAATGAATTTGATCAGGAACAAGACAAGGATGTTCACTCTCCCCACTTCTATTCAACATTGTACTGTAGGTTCTAGCCAGGGCAATTAGTCAAGAAAAAGAAAGAAAAGAAATCCAGATTGGAAAGGAAGAAGTAAAACCACCTCTATTCACAGATGACATGATCTCGTATTCAGAAAATCCTAAAGAGTCCACTATAAAAAAATTATTAAAACTAACAAATGAGTTCAGCAAGGCTATAGGATACAAGATCAATTTACAGAAATCAATTGTATTTCTATACATAAGAAATGAACACTATGAAAATGAAATTAAGAAAACAATTCCATTTACAATAGTATCAAAAGGAATAAAACACTTAGAAATAAATTTAACAAAAGAAGTGCGAGGCTTATCTACTAAAAACAACAAAACATTAAGAAATTAAAGAAGAACTAAATAAATAGAAACACATCCCATGTTCATCGGTTGGAAGACATATATTAAGATAGCAATATTCTGCAAATGATCAATGCAATCCCTATCAAATCCCAGTCTTTTTTTCAGAAATTGACAAGCTGATCTTAAAATTCATACAGAAATGCAAAGGACTCAAAACAGCCAAAACAATACTGAAAAATAAGACTAAATCTGTAAGATTCAAACTTCCCCATTTCAAAACCTACTACAAAGCTACAGAAATTAAGACAGTGTGTTACTGACATAAGGATAGATACATAGATCAGTGGAACAGAATTGAGAGTGTAGAAATAAATCATTACATTTATGGTCTATTGATTTTTCAACAAGAGTGCCAAGATAATTCAATGGGGAAAGAATAATCTTTTAATGAATGGTGCTAGGACAACTGGATATTCGCATATGAAAGAATGAAGTTGGACCCCTTCTTCACACCATACACAAAAATTGGATCATAGACCTAAATGTAAAAGCTAAAACTATAAACCCTTAGAAGAAAGCATAGGAGTAAATCTTTATGATACCAAAAGCACAAGCAACAAGAGAAAAAACAGATAAAATTGGTTTTCATCAAAATTAAAAACATTTGTGCTTCAAAGGACACCATCAAGAAAGTGAAAAGACAACCTACAGAATGGGAGACAATATTTTCAAATCTTATAAAAGAGACTGACATCTAGAATAAAGCATTCTTACAACTCAACAATAAAAAGATAAACCAATTTAAAAGTGGGCAAATGATCTGAATAGATATTTCTCCAAAGTAGATACACAAATGGCCAATAAGCACATGCAAAGATGCTCAACATCATTAGTCATTAGGGAAACCTAAGTCAAAACCGCAATAAGATACCACTTCACACACACTAGGATAGCTAGAATCAAAAGAATGGAAAATAACAAGTGTTGGTGAGGATGTGGAAAAGTTGCAACTCTCATATATTGCTGGTAGGAAGTAAAAAATGATGTAGTTGCTTTGGAAAGGAGTTTTGCAGTTCCTCAAAAAGTTAAACATAGAGTTACCATATGACCCAGCAATTCCACTCCCAGATATATACCCCAGAGAACTGAAAATATATGTCCACACAAAAACTTCTACAAGAACGCTCATAGTAGCATTATCTATAGTAGCCAAACACTGAAAACAACCCAGATGTTCATCAACTGATGAATGAATAAATAAAATATGGTATATACATGTAGTGGAATTTATTTGGCAATAGAACAGAATGAAATACTACTACATGCTACAACATGGATAAACTCTGAAAACATTATACTAAGTAAAAGAAGCCAGACACAAAAGGTCATATATTGTATGATTCTATTTATATGAAATACTCAGAATAGGCAAATTCATAGAGACAATGGTTGCCAGGGGCTGGGGGCAAGGAGGAATGGAGAGTGACTATTATTGGGTATGGAGTTTCTTTTTGAGGTGATGAAAATATTCTTTAATTAGATAGCAGTAATGATGGTACAACTTTATGAATATACTAATAACCATTGAACCAGTATTTTAAAAATTAAAAATATAAACAGAAAAAATAAAAGAAGTGAACTTGAATTTAATTTGACAGCCAAGCTGAACAAGCAGGAAACATTTAATTTTATCTATAAAGTACTAAGGATTCCAGTGTCCAGAGAAAGTATAAGATTATTTTGGTTTCAATCCAATGACTTTAAATGACAAGAGCATTATACTTGCATTTTTCCATAAAAACAAAACTTCACTGAAAACATGTGAATATGAATGTACAAGTTTCATATATATGTATATAAAAGATTATGTTAAATATAAAATATATGTAACATATCAAATTTAAATATATATAGCATAGATTATAAAAATATAGTCAATGCACATATTAAATATATGTTAATCAAATGTTCTGGCTTTCTCTCTAATCCTCAGCTATTACCATACTTCATCTAATTTAGGCTTCTTTCCAAGTTCAAGTAGAAGATAACTTTTAAATTTACTGAGAATAGTTTCTTAGTATCAAATCCTTTTCTTCTTTTCTTCCTTCCCCTTTGGTTCCAACATATAAAATATGTTTTTTATTCATTAAGAAATCAGATCAATCCACTAACTTTTCAAAAGCAAGAAGGAATGTGATATCATCTAATTGTTGGAACTACCCATCCACTTGGACGACTAGGGAAGAGTGATGCAGAAATAGGAAAGACATACAAATAGCATGCTTCCACCAAGTACCCTATGCCAGGGCACAGAAGAGATCTAAGAATCCCTCAGGTCCTAACCTTTGGTTTCTGTTATGTTTAAACTGGTACAAGGACTAACTGATTTTCCTAAAACAACTAGAACACAACCAAACAACACAACCCACACCTTTGTAACCACACTTTCCAGTCTTCTCCCTGAAACCAGCACCTCATGTGTATCACTCACCTGGTCCTTCGGCTTTTGGTCTTTGTTTAGGGGCTGCAGAGGCTTCACTGGGTCATTCCTTTCCCCAGTGACATTGTCAGAGGCCCATGTGGAAATCAGGTTTTGCAGTTGACCAGCAGACTTAGTGTTATGCTGAAGCCTCTCCTTCACTTGAGAAATACTGCATTTTCCTTCTAGCTCATTAGAGGCATCTAAATGTCCTAGTTGATTCTCTTGAACTAAGCCGTCGCTCACTGAATCCGTCCTTTCTGCAGGTAACATGTCAATATTCACCCTACTGATTGTGGCTAGTGATTCTGAAGTATTGCTCATGTCTGGTTTGCAAGTGTGGCCTTTCAGACTTGCAGGTGGCTTCAAGGGGCCAATGACTACGAGTTTCTCCTGGGACAAACATTTGTCTTCATCCTGAGTGAAAACATGCTTCCAAGTTATTACAGTACTCCTCAAACCATATAAAAAAATTAATTCAAAACAGAACAAGAGGTTCCACAGAAAGTTCAATATAGAATTACCATATGACCCAGCAATTCCACTCCCAGAGTAAAAGTAGGAACTCAAACAGATATTTGTGCACCAATTTTTATATTAGCATTATTCACAATAGGCAAAAGGTGGAAACAACCCAAATGTCCGTTAGCAGATAAATGGATAAACAAAATTTTAGTGTGTATATATATACATAATGAATTATAAAGCCATAGAAAGGAATGAAGTTCCGAGACATGCTACAACATGGATAAACCTTGAAAACATGTTAAGTGAAATAAGCCAGACACAAAAGGACAAATATTGTATGATTCCACTTATATGAGGTACCTAGAACAGGCACATTCACAGAGACAGAAAGTAGATTCAAGGTTACCAGAGCCTGGGAGTAGGAGGAATGGGGAGTTACTGCTTAATGGGTACAGAGTTTCTGTTTGGAATGATGAAAGAGTTTTGGAAAGCAGTGGTGATGGTTGTACAACATTGTGAATGTAGTTAAGGCCACTAAATTGTATGCTTAAAAAATGGTAGAAGGCACCAGCCCGGTGGCTTAGTGGTTAAGTTCCCGTGCTCCAGTTTGGTGGTCCAGGGTTCATGGGTTCTGATCCTGAGCACGGACCAACACACCGCTCATCAGGCCATGCTGTGGTGGCGTCCCACATACAAAATAAAGGAAGACTGGCACAGATATTAGCTCAGGGACGATCTTCCTCAAGCCAAAAAAAAGAGGAAGATTGGCAACAGATGTTAGCTCACAGACAATCTTCTTCACCAAAAAAAGGGTCCAAAATGGTAAATTTTGTTAGATACTTTACCACAATAAAAAAAATTTAAAAATGGATCAACAACCTAAATATAAGAGCTAAAACTATAAAACTCCTAGAAGAAAACAGGCATACATTTTCATGACCTTGGATATGGCAAGAGATTTTAGATATGACACCAAAAGCACAAGCAACAAAGGAAAAAACAGATAAATTGGACTTCATCAAAATTAAAAACTTGTACATAAAAGGACATTATGAAGAAAGTGAAAAGACAACTACAGAATGGAAGGAAATATTCGTAAATCATATATCTGTTAAGGGTCTAGAATATAGAAAGAACTCTTAGAACTGAACAAAAAACAAACAAATTTAAAAATGGACAAAAGACTTAAACATTTCTCCAAAGAAGGCAGGCAAATGACCAACAAGCTTGTGAAAAGAGGCTCTATGTCATTAGTCATTAGGGAAATGTAAACCAACACTACAGTGAGATACCACTTCACATCCACTAGGATGGCTAGAATCAGAAAAAAAGAAAATGACAATAGTTGACAAGGTTGTGGAGAAGTTGGAACTCTCATGGATTGCTGGTAGAAATGTAAAATGGTACAACTGCCATGGAAAACAGTGTGGTGGTTCCTCAAAAAGCTAAACATAGAAGTACCATATGAGCTAGCAATTCCACTCCTAGGTATATACCCAAAAGAATTGAAAACAAGTGTTCAAACAAATACTTGTACACAAATGTTCACAACAATAGCCAAAAAGAGAAAACAACCCAATATCCACCATGAATGAATGGATAAACACATTGTGCTATACATATACAACAGAATATTATTCAGACATAAAAATAAATGAAGTATTGATACATGCTACGTGGACCTCAAAAACATATGCCCAGTGAAAGAAGCCAGACACAAAAGGTCACATATTGTATGATTCCATTTATATGAAATATCCAGAATAGGCAAATCCATAGAGACAGAAAACACACTGGTGGTTTCCAGGGGCTAGATGGAGGCAGAAATGGGAACTACTTAACGGGTGTGGGTTTCCTTTTGGGGTGATAAAAATATTTTGGAACTGGATAGAGGTGATGGTTGCACAACACTGTAAACGTACTGCATGCACTTAATTATTCACTTTAAAACAGTTAACCTTATGTTATATAAATTCCACCTCAATTAAAAAAATCTTAAAATTATTACAGCACTAACTTCATGAACAGTTTGACAGCCCACTCTAGATAAAGTGGGCTAAATAAATCATCTTCACCAGTATTCTTTCTTTACAGTACAGAATTATTTACACAATAGAATCCCTAGTAAAGCCTAGTCACTTGACATAAATTAACTTGCTTAGATAACTTATCATTTTAATACAGTTTCTAAAACACCCTTTAAAAAGAAACATACCATTACACATGTCTTGGAGCCCTCAGAAGAGTGTGGTTGGGAAGGAACTACTTCATGATTTGATTCAGCCTTTCCAGAAACCACTGTAGCAACAGTCTTGGACTTACAGTCACCATTTTTAATATTATTTTTGGAGGTTTTTCTTTATGAGAAAGAAAAAAATAAAAAATTATAATCAATATAGTGAAGATTAAAGGTTTTTATGTATATAAGGAAATGTGTATATGTATTACACTCTCTTACACAACTGTTCCATTCATAGAGAACAGTCTTCTACAAAGCAAGACGAGTACAGAACACTTGACAAGTACTCTTCAAAAACAATCAAGGTTATGAAAAACAAAGTGATAAATTATCATAGACCCAAGTTGACTAAGGAGATATGAGGACTAAATGTAATATGGTATCCTGGACTGGATCCTGGAACAGAAAAAGGACATTGTGGAAAAACTGGTGAAAGCCAAATAAAGTCTGGAGTTTAGTCAACAGTAACGTACTGATGTTGGTTTCTTAGTTCTGACAAACATACTGTGGTAAGGTAAGATGTTAATGATAGGAGAAACTGGGTGAGGGGTATACAGAAACTCTCTGTACTATCTCTAGAACTTTTCCATAAATACAAAATTATTCCCCCCAAAAATCTATCAGACATTTCCTCATGTACAGAAGTACCAGGATAATTTTCATCTTCAAGTTTCACATGTTTGTAATAACACCACAAGTGCTTTATACTCAGCCTTGACTGGCAGAATAAATGTATACAGGAATTATATCCCCACCTGTTTTATTTATTTATTTTAGGAAGATTGGCCCTGCACTAACATTTGTTGTCGATCTTCCTCTTTTTCTTCCCAAAGTCCCAGTACATCATTGTATATCATAGTTGTAGAGTTGTAGCTCTTCTACGTGGGCCTCCACCTCAGCATGGCTTGATGAGCAGTGAGTAGGTCCGCGCCCAGGATCTGATCTGGGGAACCCTGGGCCACCAAAGCGGAACGCAGGAACTTAACTGCTGCACCACCAGGCCGGCGCCATCCCCACCTATTTTAGTGTGATACTTCTACAACTAGGCTAAACCTCTAGAGAATTCAAGGGGAGCATGAAGACCAGCACTGCAGAAGGTCAAAGGTCTTTGGTGGGAAATTATAAACAATGTAAACAAAAAGATGGCCCTTCTTTATCCCCTGGGGCCTCTCTAGCATTGCCTCCAGAATTTAACATGGCACAAGGCAAAGACTGTGAAGATCTTGTCCAGCTCTAAGTCTTAGAACAGCTGTTTAGTGAAGGTAGGATCTGCAAATCAAAGACAGGAATTCTTTTTCTCTTGAGAAGCTGTATGAGTGAAGAGGGAACCTTATGCAAGTGCTCAGAAATTTGAGCACTGTTTTTGGATGTGCTTCTTATCTTACATAGTAAATAATGTAATAGGTTTCTTAGATAATCTGTCATTTCAATATGGTTTCTAAAACATATGCCCTTTTAAAAGAATTGTATTCAATATGTCTGGAAACCCTCTGAGGACTGTTAAAGTGGTTCTCTAGATTTCTGATTTTAGCAGTTAAGCAAACCTCAACAGGTGTTATAAGGTTATTTTAGTTCATGTTTACAAAAAACTCACCATAAATTCTTGCACATGAAATTTACAGAAGCCACCCTCTTTTATTCCACCTATTTAGCCTAGCTATTTGCAAGGGAAGTATCTTACGCCTTTGTGGCCTCCAAAAACAAGGAGATTTGGCGCTTTATATAAGGCTGCCTCAGGATGCTCCTCACAGAGGGTCTTTCTTCAGGCCTTTTGCTCAGCATTGTTCTTATCAGTTCTGCCAGCTCTGGGCTATAATCTTTCGGCATTGGAGGCAGCTACAAAGAGAAATAATACCATAATTATGACTAATGGTCTTGTAAAGCAAAGTAAAAGAAGGTAGAGGTTTCCCAATATTTACTTAAAAGTCATTATCCACATAAATAGAAAATAACCAGTGTATTAGTCTACAGGAAGCATACTGGTGTCTTGGCTATAATAGCAAGTTCTAAGATTGTAAAAGTATATCTTTCAACCCAGCAGTCCCATTTGAGGGCTCTCTCCTTCAGAAATAAAAGCATGAGTTCCTAAATATTTATGTACCAGGATAGTCACTGCAGTATTGTTCTTGCAGTAATAAACAACTCAAATGTCCACCTAGAGGGGACCTGTGGAATAGATTATGGTACATCCTTCTAATAAAATACTAGGCAGCCTCTTAAAAAATAAGACTTACAGGTACCAACCTTGTATAGTTCCTCATATAGTAAGGCAAAAAAGCGAGTTGTGTACCAATGTGTACAGCCTGATTCGTTTCAGCTACTTTTTTAAAGTATCTGTGTGTACAACATATATACGCCCACAGTTATGTCTGTAAGACAGGAAAAAGCCAGGAAGGCTATGCACCAAATTACAAGCAATAGTTATCTCCTGGGGATGGAAACGGATAGGAGAGGGGAATTTCACTCTTTTCTTGTTTGATTCTTTAAGTAGTGGAATTACGGGAAAATTTTACTTTTTTTTTTGTTTTTCAATATTTTTCAAATTAAATGAGTCTTGGTATAATATTAAAACCAGTAGGCTATAACCTTAAAAGTCAATGGTGTATAAATGCCTAACAGTGCATAGGGCAACTAACCTCATGGAACTAACATATAAAGTTGGTCACTCTGGTGTCTACATCATACACCATGCTTTGTGCACTTCTTAACTGGTTACTAGTAATTGTGATGATTATCAAAGGAGAAACAAGTTCAGAGTGGACTCATTTTAAATGGGGTTCATTTAACCATAAGCTGCTTAGGAGAAGCTACCAAAAACCTCTCAGGGTAACTGTACATCCTGTGGCTACAAGGTAGCGGTGTTCAAAGAACCAATTCTTTGGAGCCATTAAGCCACCTTTATAAATTAATATTAAGAAATGATCAATCCCTTCTCTAGTTCAACCTTCTCATAGAAGGGACCCACCATTCTTAACTATCCACTCGACATCAATGATTACTCACTTTTGTCAGTTAACTACTTACAAAGCTGCATTAAATTAACCTTGCTCCAAATATTAAGAACTAGTTCCAGAATATTCTTTACCTTTCCTTCAATAATCCGATAAACTAAAGAATTCATGTCTTTTGCATTGAAAGCATGCTTCAGGGTGGCCATTTCATAAACACAGCATCCCAGAGCCCAAACATCAGACTAGAAAACAAAAATAGTAAATAGTTAAGTATCAGAATACCTTATTATAGTAAATGGTTAAATGTCAGAAAGCCTTATCTACATTTTTCCTCTTAAAAACAAGACATTTTCCTTAAACCAATTCACAGAGAATTCTTCTGACTTACTATTGTGATGGGTTCTGCAGTTCTGAATACTGTCATAGAGACAAGGTGAGCTAGCGTACACAGCCCAATCTTACCTTATAGTTGTAGGGTTTGTTTGAGAACAATTCAGGGCTCATGTAGTAGGGTGTGCCAATGAGGGTGCTAGCCATGTCACAGTGGTTCTCTAACACTCGGGCAATTCCTAGGTCACCCACTTTGATGATGTTTGTTCTTGTTAGGAAAACATTTTGAGTTTTCAGATCTCGGTGAAGGATGTGTTTTTCATGTAAATACTGAGGAGAGAAATAAAATTTGATTAAATATAAATATACTAATCTACTTACTTACACACAATCAATAATTGCGTAAGTTAAAGAGCCTTAGTTACCCATATATCAAAACACTATTGTTTTATATTCTCTAAATAAAAAGTCTAATTTACAACTTTCCAAAGTAAGAAAATTAAGTTCCATGTATTAATTTGCTCAGTATCCTTCACAACTGTTCCCTGGTGCCTTGACCATTATACCATTTAGCACTATACGGATCTAGTTAAAAAATATGCTTACAAACTCCCACTGAAGGTAGAAAGACAACTTATATACAAGATCAGATGCAACATTCATCTCAGACTCATGAAATCTTCACCTTAATATTTTCAAATACAACAAGATCACTTTTATTTAGACAGTATCTTAGAATTTAAACAAGGTCAATTAATTCTGAACAAATATGCCTAGTTCCAGAATGGTATTTCATAAACAGTCTCACCTTTGAATATGTGTATATTAAAACACAAACATGTTTTGCATTTCCACTCACTCTACCACAGTAGGTTAAAGCTCAAATCCCCATAGTTTAGGCATATTAATTAGCCCAATCACCTTTCAGTATGACACAGCTGACCAGCTGATAACAAACATGATAATTCTTTAATCCTTGTCAACCCAGGGCTCTTAAAGTTGACTTTGCTATAAATACTAAATGAATAGAGAATTGGCTTCCCCTGTAATTAGACATGAAATCCATGTCTACCTCAATACGGATATCACTCATTCAGAAACATTCCAACGCTACAGCATGAGGGACTTCATAAATGGATTTCAAAAAAATACTTTTTTTTTTATGTAAGCATTTGGGGAAGAATTTTCCTAAAATCCACCTGCCATCCCTACGTCACCTTGGAGCAAGTGGGATGCGATCAATCTGGACAGTACCTGCAGAGCCATGGCAATCTGAACAAACCATTCCACCACTTGACTCTCAGGCAGAAGGTGTCCCTTCTGCTCCTTGAGCTTTCGGTACAGATCACCTCCTTCGCAGAAGCCCATGACGATGTACAGCAGACCATCCCCTCCCTCCCACGACTCCTTATAGGTGACAATATTGGGGTGCTTCAGCTGAGACAAGAGCTGAGCTTCCTGTTCAGCAGCTCGCCGTTCTCGGCTGGAGGCATTTCGGAGGTTCAGTTTTTTGATGACATACTACAAAAAAAAACCACGTGTTTTTACAATGTGCAAATAAACATACAGTTTTATAGGTTCAGAAGTATTTAGGGGTTTTCCTGAATGTCCTCAAAACCAATGTTCTGAAACCTGCCAGATAACCTATTCATTTTGTTATCCACAAAGCACAAAATCGAGGGAAAAGATTCACTATCACTAATGATGCTTTTTACAGATTAGACTTATAGCAGGGTAGGGGTCACAAAAAATTATACTTTCCATCTGCATTTTACAATTTCATTAAATGCTAAAAAATGAGTCCATGTTAACATATCACTGGATCAATCATAAAAAACTGTGGTAGAGATTTCTTAACCTCTAGGTTTCCCCTACAAAGGTGCATAAAATATGGCGTGAATATACATCTGCAGACAGAATGAGTCCATGGACTGTATTATATACTCAAAAGGATCCATAGCCCAATAAGGTTAAAAATCACTGATCTTCAACATACAAAATTATTCCCACTTAGAAAAAAATCTATATCCTCCAACACCTAATACATCTCCTCTCCGCCTCTCTGCTCATCTGGGGTCTGCCATTGTCCTGGTGTAGTTATTAATAGTGGCTCCTTTCAGTTTCAAAACTGTTCTAGTTTGTACAGTACATTATATGGTCACCCTATTTATAAACCACATTAAAAAACTGGCTCCTTATCCTGAGGGTAATAGGACAAAGCGCTTTAAGCAGAGGAACAACAACATTAGATGTAAGTTTTGGAACGATCACTGAGACTTCAATGAAAGTGATGGACTGGAGAAGACCAAGTCATGTGGCAGGGAGGAACAGCGGGAGGCCATGACATAGTTTGGCTAGAGATAATAATGTCCTGGATTGGCGTGGTACCAGTGGAGATGGAGAAGAGGCCTATTGGCCTAGGGGACAGATGAATAAGGGGGGCAGAGGGGAGTCAAGAATGACTCCCAAGTGTACAGCTTGGGCTACTGGCTGGTTGGTGGTGCTACTCACTGAAATGGGTACCGTGACAGGAGGTTTGGTGCAAAGGTGATGAGCTGAGTTTTAAGAGTCTAGTGGTCTTCAGGTGGGAAGTATAGGGCCCTTCATTCAAGGAGTGATATTTGCCAGGCGCCGCCTTAGGCCCTGGGAATGCATGATCTCACGGAATTGTCCAGAGTGGGGGAAGGTACATAAATTAAAGACACCAATAAACACTACAAAGGAGAACTGCAGGGAGTTCGGGTGCATATTACAGTGAGGCCTGACCTGGTCTTGGGCTCTGGGACGTTTTCCCTGAGGAAGAGCCATCCGAGGTGAGTCTCCTCCAGACCAGCCCGGGCCTAGCATCGGGACGGCGGCCTCGGCGAACCCCTGCCTGCCCCTCGCCCCCTGCCGGGCCCCAACCCCGCCGACCTGCCTGCCGTCCCGCCGGTGTCTCACGAGCGTCACCTCCCCGTAGCTGCCCCTGCCCACGACCCGCAGGTAGCAGTAGGCGGCCAGGGGCATGCTCCCAGCGCAGGCCTAGAGTCAGGATGCGGCGGTGGGGGCAAGCAGGGCAGCAGGCCGCGGCAGAAGGCCCCACTCATGCCAGAGAGGCTGCGGTGGCGGTAGCTGCTGAGGCGGCCCGGCCCAGGCACGAGCTCCGAGGCCGGACCCACGGCGACGCCGCTGCCATAGCGATCCCGCCCGGCCCGGCCCCGCGCATGCTCCGGCGGCCCGGGAGGCTCCACCACAGAGCCGAGGCGCCAGGCGGCCAGAGCGACTGCGCCGGGCCCTGCGCGCGCCCTCTACCTCGGTTCCACCGCCGGGAACTTCCGGGTTGCTGGCGACAGTAAAGTCATGGAAGCTTCCACTTATTGAGCAGTTGTTCTAAGCACTTTGCAAGTATTGTTAATTCATTCTAAAAATATTTATTGGCCGCTTACCAAGTGCCAAGCCGACAAAGTCCCTGCCTTCCTGGAGCTCACATTCTAAGGGCGGGGGTGTGTGTGACAGTCTCTAGACTCTGCAAATAACATTTATGTTTGCTTTGTCACACGTCTAACTATTTATGCATCCAGCAATCCATCTTATTTTGTATGCATTTCAAAGTAAATGGAATATATCGGTACACTTCACCCCTAAACACTTCAGCCTGCATGTTGAGAAGTGCAAAGGGCTCTCATCAGAACTCCATCCAAACCCCTGCACTAAGCTACTTGGCCAAACTGGCATGGCTTCTAATAGCTTAAGGCAGTGTCCCTAGAAGGACCCCCACCCCCCTTAAAAGGCCTACCTGTGCAAGCTCAAAGCTGCCAAAAGAATTTATTGTTTGTTCTAGCCGACACCTCACTTTCCTGGAGCGTTTACTGAAAAAAGCTTAGAGTTGTAAATCTTTCCTCGGTCCCTTTGAGGGGTTGTATCTCCTACAGCCCAAGAGTGTCTTTCTCAAGGACCTGAAATCCATCCCTTTGAAATGTAAGATTTCTTTTGCCTACATCCAAGAATCAACTTTTGCCCAGCTGGGGGCAATATTGCCCCTGTGCAGAAAACATAATATAGAGCATACTATTACCCCAGAATTTATGCCTCTTCCCCAACCCCCTCCCAGAGGCAAGTACATTAGTCCATTTAATCCTTAATTCGTTCATTTGATCAACTGTGTGAGGCTGGTACTATTAGTATCTTCATTTTGCAGTTAAGGAAAGTGAATCTCTGGGAAGTTAAGAAACTCAAAACAATATTCTAAGAAGGCTTAGGGTTTGCTTACTCCTAAACCCCCCTGTAGTCACTTGGCCCCACCTGCCCTCAAGAAAGTTTCTTGGAAAATTACTTAGATTTCCTAGATGCTGTTCTTAGTCTTCATCCATCCCTCATCCCCTCATCCCCTCAGCAGGCGTTGCCCCTCTGGAGAATCCTCTCCTTTCTTGGTTTCTAGAGCTTTCCTGGTTCTCCTCCCCCTGTCCACTCCTGTTCTCTTTTGACTTCTCATGCTCCCCTCAGGTTTGAGGTTTCCCAGGGTTCTGTGCTCTGACCTCTGCTTTTTACCTCCCCTAACTTGCTCTTCGTCAAATCTATCATTCACTCTACAGACATTTAGCGTGGGCCCACATGGTGCAGGGCCGGTGCCCTGCCCTGGAGGCACAAAGTGAACAAGACAGACAAAGTCCTGCCCCTGTAGGGCTTACAGTCAAGGAGGGAGATGGCCATTAATCAATGAAGCATACTAATCAGTTATCCTTGCCAAGTGAAGTCAATGTTGTACAGAAAGGTCACTGGGCCCAGCCTATGCATCCAGGGTACGTTGCCCCAAGCAAGCATTGCTTGGGCTGAAGTTTGAAGGAAAACTTTTTTAGGCAGAGGGAGCACGGTGTGTTAAGGCCCAATGGACTTGTTTTGTGACTCCACCTCCACACCTCAGTGTGAACTCCCTGAGCACTGGGCCGGGCCTGTCTGCTGTAACACCGTAAACCCAGCAGTTGGCATGTGGCTGGCACACAGCAGATGCAAATGGGTGAATTGGGAGTTGATGAATGAATGAATGAATGAATGAAAAAACACCAGCCTACACGAGTTGGGAACAAGTCTAGGTTGAAGCTGAGGGGCCATGGGCTGGTGAGATGGAGGGATCAGCAGGGGCCAGACCACTCAGGATCTGGAAGTGTGTTAGACAGGGAAAGGCCTAGGGCAGATCAACTTTTTTAAATGATGACTCTGACGGCTGCTGGAGAGTGGACTATAGGAACAGAGTGGAAGTAGGGGGAGCAGCCATCTAGGTGAGAGATGAGGATAGCTTAGACTCAGTGGTGACTGGGGATGGGGAGAGAAGTGAATGGATTAGAAAGATATTTAGAGGGTTGGAGGTGAAGGTGGAGGGTCTAGAGGAGGGAGGCTTGCTTTCCCTCCCTGCTTTCTGGCTGGATGCCTGGATGGATGGTGGTGGCCTTCATTGGGGTGGACAACAACAGGAGGAAGACGAGGCTTGGCAATAAGGTAGAAGAGGGGGAGAGAAAGGTCATGAGTCCAGTTTGGACATATCAGATGGAGGGGCTCTGAGAAAGTCAAGCAGGCAATTGGCTGTGTGAGTGGAGCTCAGAGCAGGTCTGGGCCTATGTGCTGTCCCATTGTGCCAGAAGCACAGCCACCCTCTCAGGCCCCCAGGCTCAATCCTCAGTAACCTCATCTGCTTTCTGTCCACCCATCCCCCCACCTCCCACATCCACAGAGGATGGAGGAACCTATCCTCTTCATCTGTAACATGGGAACAATGATAGTATCCATCTCTTGTGGGTAGTTGTGAGCAATAAATGAATTAGGATAGAAAAGATGCTGAGAAGTAGGCCAGGCACTAGTCACTGTTAGCTCTCCCCATACCCTCTCTCCTCCCCAGACCACACAAACATGTTTCCAGGACCTTCTATGGACCAGGCTTGGTGCTAGCCATCTTCCAACAGCCCACTGTCAATCTTGCCACACCCCTGATCAAAATATGTTTAGTGTTTCCTAAGCCAAAAGGCTGGCCACTTTCAGACCCCTGTGCCAGCTGGTCCCAAACCACTTCCCACTCTCTTTCCACCTTCTCCATCAGGTCCTGCTCCCATTACACAGACACTGCACCTTCCCCAAGCTTGCTTCACACTTACCCATCAGCTTTTCTCTCCCTCCTCTTCCCACCTCCCCCTTCCCAAGTGCTGCTCTATTTTCCAGGCACCTCCTCCAGAAGCCTTTTCCAAGACCCTGTGGGAGATGAGCTCCACCCCTCCTTCATGCTCCTCATTAGCTTCTGACCACTCCTGGGATTCCCTGGGCTTCCTTTGATTTGTCTGATTCCTTTTCCCAAGGCATCAGCTCACTGAATGCAGCGAGGCACTTGAGTTTCATCACTGGGGGGTCCCGGTCCCTGGCACTGTGCCCAACCAACCACAGGGCTTGGTCAGTACTGGTGCAGGAAATCAACAGAATCTCAAATGTACAGCCTCATATTGATCTAGCTCATCTTCTGCAAAGGCCAGAAAATAGGCCAGAAGGTCATTCCAGCCTGGGGACAATAAACTTTTTCCCAGAATCTGCTCTGTGAGACAAAGTCCGAGACAAACAAACAGAGATCAAAGAGGCCTCTGGGCCCCTCACCTTAACAGGGTCATGGCAGCCAGCACATTCCACCCAGGACCACGGCCTGGATTGACAGGGGCCATGTCTGCCCAGTGTACTGTGGCTTGTGGGGGTCAGGGAGGGTTTGGGCATAAAAATTAAGAAACTGCAGGTACAAGAGGGGTCTCTGGGGTCTTTAACTCTGCTTCTCCTTTCTTCCTAATAACACAGAGGGCATTTCTGTCATTACATGATAGGCTTGGGCTTTGAAGTCTGAAAGATCTGGGTTTGAAGACCAATTCTGTCATTTGCCATGGGACCAATGTCCCAGGGACATCATAAGGATAAAATGAGACAATACAGGGCTTAGAGCAATGCATGTCACAAAATCAGCCCTCCATTATGACAATGTGGTATTCGTCTTTGTGTCTCCTTTACCTGCCAGGCAGCCCTGCTCCGGTGGAGGAACGATGAGGCTTATTTCTGTTCTTCTTTCCAAATCTGAGCGAGAAGGTCCAGAGAGATGAAGCAACTGTCCTAAAGCATGGGTCAGCCATTACACATTACCAGAACTGCCCAGACTGCCTCTGGCAGAACTACTGCTAGAGTTGGCACCGTCGGAAACATGGACATGGGCAGACACTTTCCAAGTCACAGTATCTGCCTCCCTGGCCAAAGTGTGACTGTCTGAAAAGTTTGTTGCTACTTCAAGAATTTTGAAAGTGACACCTAGTGAAGTTTAGAAATCCATTTTTAACTGTGGCTTCTTGCCACATGTCACTGTATCAATGGTGCTGCCCTGTGCCAGACCCAGGATTAGATGAGTCGTCAGAGTCTTCACAATTCATGTTGGCTGAGTGCAGTTCTAGACAGAGGGGACCAGTCTGAGTCTGGTCAGTTTACACAGCTGGGAATCACCCCAAGGAGAAAGCTTTCACTGCCATTTTTTGATCCTCCAAATTGTAATATTTGCCTTCACCTTGTCTAATGTTTAATCCATGTTTATCCAGCACTTTATTGATTAATGGCCTGAGTCAAGTGACAAGGCAGCGGGAGCCTTGAGACCATGGACGGCACCATGGGGCTGCGGGTGCTGCTGTGTATGTACGTGGTGCCCCTCCTGGCCCTGAAGGCCATGCCCGCTCAGGGTTCACCCACAGGCAGGCCCAAAGGCAGCGAGGTATGTGGGTAAACCCTTGGGGCAGAAACAGGCAGCTGGGCCTGGATCAGGCCCGGGAGGGACACAAGACCCTTCCCCCAGGGGCTGGGGCCACCCTCACCTACCTTGACCACCTCTGACTGGAGAGGTGAGGCCAGGGGCAGAGGACACAGGCTGCATCCCACTCCCATCCTGTAACAAATAGTCCATGGGCCCCTGAGCATTCACACTCACACTTGCACCTGGTTTGTTTTACAGAAGCGACAGGCTGTGGACACAGTGAGTGAGAGCCTCGGCAAAGGGGTCTGTGGGGGGGGGGCATTATTACAGCCTTGCTTACCCGCTCCCTCAGGGGTGTGCCCCTCTGTTAGTGCCCTGGGAAGAAAGACTCCCATCTCCCGGAAATGGGGGCTTTCCCACACACCTCTCACCCCACTGCATGGTCTCACGCAGAGAGAACAAAACGGGTCTTCTCGGGAGGTCTGGTCTGTTCTTCGGGCACCTTGTGTCAGAGCTGGGTGCTGAGCCCCAACACGACATGGAGGTCTCTCAGGCTCAGAAGCCCCCATCCCAGGCCACACCTCCCTCACATCTCATTTTAGGCTGTCGACGGCGTGATCATCCGGAGCTTGAAAGTCAACTGCAAAGTCACCTCTCGCTTCGCCCACTATGTCATCACCAGCCAGGTGGTCAACAGTGCCGACGAAGCCAAAGAAGTGGGCTTTGATGTGGAGATCCCCAAGACAGCCTTCATCAGTGACTTTGCCATGTGCGTGCCCCGCCTGACTCCCACACCCAGAGCTGTCCCTTCACCAGGCCCAGCTCAAGCCCATGGCTCAGAGGGGCCAGACAGTGCAGACTATCTCCTCATCTCCCAAAGGGCCACAGCCCAGCCCCGGCTCTCAGGGGAAGAACAAGCTCTTTAGGTCTGTTCTTTAGCTCTTTAAGTCTCCCCATCCTGGGGAGCAAACTGGGGCCTTTGACAGTATGTTTTCAGCCTAGGGCCCAAGGAGCAAAGACTGGCACCCAAGGCTTCTTGCTGGATTTAGTGGCCATGGCTGCCCACCTCACTGCCATGGGGCCCCTAAGCTACTCTGTGGGCAGTGGGAGGCCAGGAGGAGATGCCCTCCCACGAGTGCTCACCTGGACAGGGCCTTCTCAGGGTCTGAACTGGGAGCACCTCCAATGTGAAGGACTTGTGTGGTCAGGGAGCGGCACCTCCCCTGAGGCTTTCTTCCTTCCCACAGCACAGCAGATGGACACGCATTTGTCGGAGACATAAAGGACAAAGTGACTGCGTGGAAGCAGTACCGGAAAGCGGCCATCTCAGGGGAGAATGCTGGCCTTGTCAGGTGAGTTCTGGGCCCTGCTGACCCAGTCTCTGGGGCTGCCTTCCTCAGCCAGGACAGATCTGAGGGCTGCAAGGTGGCCTTGGCTAGAAAGTGGCCCCGGGCTGATGGGAAGTGAGCAAACTGCCCAAACCCAAATGCCCTGGACAAGGTTGGCATTGACTTACCACCTCCCAGCCTCTGGGAGAAGTGGGGCCCTGTCCTTGGGCCCTGACCTTGACCAGCCAACTAAGACAAGGGTGAACGTCAAGGAAACCTGGGAGCAGCACTAAAATAAGGGAAATTGATTCTGAGGGCCATGCTTTAGGTGACAAGGACCCACATGTTCCTTACCATTTGTCTGTTTGTTGTTGCCTCTGGTGGCATGTCCAGGGCCTCAGGGAGAACAATGGAGCAATTCACCATCCACATCACCATTGGTCCCCAGAGTAAGGCCACGTTCCGGCTGACCTACGAGGAGGTGCTGAAGCGAAAACTTATGCAGTACGACATTGTCATCAAAGTCAAGCCCAGGCAGCTGGTGCAACATTTTGAGGTAGATCGCAGGTGACCGCACACATGGGAGTGGTCTCGGGAGCAGGGCTCCTGCCTCTCTCGCATGGTGGCTCCAAGCACTGGCTTGGCACCCACCATGTGCTGTCCCAGCCCTGAGCACACAGAGGAAGGGACTGACTCCTCTGGGCTTTTGTGGGCTGGGAGCTCCCTGAACCCTCCAGCCTCCTCCTCCAGTCTGAACCTCGGCTTGCTCATCTGTTAAATGGGGGTTCCTGCGTGTCCCAGGCTGCCACAAGGATCACGAGAGATATTGAACGTCTAGGTAGTTTGTAAACCAGAAAGTCCTGGGCAGGCTGGGGGGCTGTGATTGTCACTGGCACCTCAGTGGTGGCCGAGTTGAGGGGCGCAGGCATGCACACCTTCACTGGGTCAGTATTTTTGGAGTGCCTGTGACATACCAGGCCCTGTGCTAAAGGTTGCATGGGCACTGCACACAGTAGGTGGCCAGGACACATGCTGGCTCTTGGCTGAGACTTGATTATGGCCCAAATGGGAGCCTTGGTGCAGGGATTGCTTCAATGATGCAGATCGACGTGGACATCTTTGAGCCCCAGGGGATCACCAAGCTGGATGCCCAGGCCTCCTTCCTTCCCAAGGAACTGGCGACCCAACTCATCAAGAAGTCCTTCTCAGGGAAAAAGGTGCATGGGATGGCTGGGAGGGGTGGCGGGCCCCCCGGGACTTCTCAGCCTGGCCCACCCCCTGATGAATATCCAGGCTTGTCCCGGGAACCAGGCAGGGGCTACAGACTGCCCTGGAGGTGAGAGAGGCCGGTGTTTTGTGGTTGGTATCCCAGGGGAACTCGGCACCCCTGGTTCTCAGAGCAACTTAGCAAAGGCCTGCATGCGGAGGCTGGGGAAGGTGCCCATGCCAATTGCGTGATCTGGGGTGAGTTGCTGGTTTGCTTGAGCCTCGGTTTCCTCCTTGCCTGTCTCACACCCATGGGAGAGCATTCGGGGAAATATAAGGTACATGAGCAAACCTCAGATGCTGTTGTGGTTAGGATTCCAAGCTTTAGTGTTCCTGGAAACATAATTAAGTTTGGAAAGCCTTTGGCCTACCCAGTTACTTGCCACTTGTCACTCACCACCCATTTGCAGGAATTTCAGAAGCCCCCAGCCCAGGTCCTGGAGGAGTGTGGCATATGGGTGGGTGATACCCCACTAGCACCCTGCTTCCTAACTTGCCCTCAACTGGAGCCTGAAGCAAACCCTTTAGCTCCCACTACCTTTGGTGGTGACTCCATAATAATTCACTTAAAAAAGAAATGTTTCTTATGGTTTTAGAGAGGTTTGTTTTAAACAAAATATGATGATACCCCAGAGTGGTTCTCTAGCTTTCAGTAGAGAACCAAGGGGATGGATTTTGTCTTCCTAACAATTCTTTTCGGGTTTTTTTTTGATGAGTTTTTTTGTAACAAACAAAAAGTAAAAATAAAAAATTCTTTAAAGAAAATGTGGAAAGTACAGAAGTAGAGGAAAGTATCAAGTAAGAACCCTCCCTAATTTCCCTGAGCACCAGCAAGTCAACACCAGACCTCAGCCTCCACTCCAGGCCCTTCTTTCCAGCCTCTGCCCTTTGTCTACCCAGGTGGGTTCTATTGTCCAGCACAGTTTTGCAGCTTTGTTTTTTCACTAGGCAGTTAGTTGACTGATATCTCTCATGCTCTCATACTGCTATTATTTTGTTTTTATTTTGCACCCAAAGTGGTGGTGATTATTGTAGAAAATCCCAATGATTCAGGAGCATATAAGCAAAGAACAGGTCTTCTCTCCTACCGTCTACAGGCGTGCACTCTCTGCAACTGGGTGAGGGGCCCACCGGACTCCCAGATTCATTTCTATGCCCATGTAACACACACACATGTACACACGCACACAAACACACCCCTTATGTTGTCTTTGCAAACATCCTGTTTGCGGCTGCACAAACCAGTTACGTGTCTCACCCTCAATGGTCCCAGGGTCATGTGCTTTTCCGCCCCACTGTGGGCCAGCAGCAATCCTGCCCCACATGCTCCACATCCTTGCTGAATGGGGACTTCAAGGTGACCTATGACGTCAATCGAGACAAGCTCTGCAACCTCCTGGTGAGCCTAAAGCTTCTGGCCTGAGACTCAGAGGGCAGGCAGGGGTGCTTGTGAGAAAGGCCTCACTCATTTGTTGTGATCTTTGTGTTTCAGGTCGCCAATAACCACTTTGCCCACTTCTTTGCCCCCCAAAACCTGACAAACCTGAACAAGAACCTGGTTTTTGTGATTGACATCAGCTCCTCCATGCAAGGCCAGAAAGTGAAGCAGGTAAACTGTGGCTTTACATGGTTCACCCAGCAGAAGCTTCTTCAGCCCCATCACTGACCCCACACTGGTTTTGCCCTCAGAGTCTGGGTTTGGGATTTCTGCTGCTGGTCAGAGGTGGGGTGATTTAACAGGAAATCCCAGTTAGTAGCTCTGGAATCAGCTGCTGTACTTCCTCACTGTGCACCTGTGGGCAAGTGCATTCACGGCTCCTCAAAGGCAGCAGTGAACTAGGAACAGTGCCCACAGGGCCGTGCGGTTTATCAACAGGGGGTGCTAAGAAGATGAAACCTGGGTGCTGAAAGTGCTGGGGTTAACTGCGGCCGTCCATGGGGAGGCGTCTTACAGCAGGGGCAGCCCAACGTCCACAGTGTTCTAAGTGCCCTGCCCATGCGGCAGGGAGACCACTGGATAAGCAGAGTTTTAGAAACTCAGCCCCCTAGGGTCCTCTTTCTTAATCCTGCCCCACTCGAACTCCTGGTCATTTCTTCTCCCAGCGCTGGGTCCCTTTGCCTTCTCCATCCCCCTTGTACACTCCCAGGGCCCAGCAGGACGCTCCTCTCCTAGCACCACCTGGCTGTCCTGTCCATCCCCTCCTGATCCTAACAATGCTCCTCTCCGTGTACCTCTCCCCTGTGGGTCTCTGAAGTGGGTATCTGGAGCTGACAGGAGGCACCATCTTTGGGGCCCGTGTCCCTACACTGACTGTCCTGTCCTTACAGACCAAGGAGGCGCTCCTTAAAATCCTGGGGGACATGCGGCCAGGGGACTATTTCGACCTGGTCCTCTTTGGGTCTGAAGTGCAGTCGTGGAGGGGCTCACTGGTGCAGGCGTCTGCCACCAATCTGCAAGCGGCGCTGGACTTCGTGCGGCGCTTCGACCTGGCAGGATGTAAGGGCAGGGGTCTCAGGCCACCTTGGTCTTGTCTCTGTCCCCTGAGAACAAGGACATACTTGTCTGCTTTCTCTCCTTTGCAGCCACTAACCTGAATGGAGGTTTGCTCCGGGGAATTGAGATCTTGAACAAAGCTCAGGGAAGCCTCCCGGAAGTCAGCAACCATGCCCCAATTCTCATTATGTTGACAGATGGGGAGCCCACAGAGGGTAAGCACCTGGACACCATCTTAGGAGGTGGTGATCTCTTCCTTACCAAAGGCATTCAAGCTGAATTTGGAAACCTAACCACTGGAGATGACATTGGGGGCAGAGAGGCTCAGGACAAAGTCAAGCCACTGGTCTAAACACAGAGTTCAGGCCCTAAAGTCTGCAGGAGCTCCAGGGCGCACTTCTCTCCTATGTTGGGAAATTGGGGAAGTTGCTGCATGACACAGAGTGGCGCTGGGCCCAGGAGGATGGGCAGGATTCCTAGGCTGAGTTTAATGAACTATGTATTCAGCACTGAGGGACCAAGAAGAGATACCAAAAGAACAAGACATGTCTCTGCCTTTAAGGAGCCCAGGGTCCACTGGGGGAGGCAGACCCAGGAGCAGATGCTCTGTTGAGGGTCCTGAAATGATGCCAGAAGGCTTCAGGCCCACGGACAAGGGCTGTCTGGCCCAGGCAGGGTCTCAGAAGGCCTCCTGATGAGGTGACCCCTGAGCTCAGTCTGGAAGAAGGAGAGGAAAAGCAGGAAGGAATCCCTGGCAGAGGGGCAGCTTGAGCAAAAAAAGGTTTTGTGCTGGCAGAGTCTGCCCAGGAACCATAGTCATGTGCAGAAGAGGTGAAACAAGGGTGGAAAAGTCAGCAGGGCCTCGCAGGCCACGGCAAAGAGTCATGGGAGAGTTTAGGACAGAACCAGATTTGCTTGTGACGGATCCGTGTACAAGGGCAAGGTCTGCAAGGAGCTGTTAGCAGCTGTTGCGGTCACCCAGCTGAGCCAGCAGGAGGCACTCCCTCAAGGTGGAGACTGGAAGTGGTCTGAGACGGGAGACTTGGCCCCCAGGGAGCATGCCCCAAAGTCCTTTTGTGCTCCACATGCCTGTGAGCTGGTATCCCATCACTGCCCGGGTGTGTGGCTGCAGGGGTGACGGACCGTTCCCAAATTCTCAAGAATGTCCGCAACGCCATCGGGGGCAAGTTCCCACTCTACAACTTGGGCTTCGGCCAGGACGTGGACTTCAACTTCCTGGAGGTCATGTCCATGGAGAACAACGGACGAGCCCAGAGAATCTACGAGGACCATGATGCTGCCCAGCAGCTGCAGGTCCCTCCTCCCCCCTGATCCCCAGTACACTCCCAATGCCATGCCGTGGGGCACCCAGGCTTGGCAACCATTGGCCCATCAGCCTAGAGGAGCAGATAAAGCCCTGGCATGGGGTTCGACTCAGCTGCATGACCTCAAGCCAGTTACTGTACCCCTGCGATTCCTCTGTAAAGTGGGGATCACAACACCCCGCTTTGTGAGTGGGTTTCCCATTGGGTGCCCAGAGAGACCTATCAGTTCTGAGGCTGTGCCCTCCCCCGCCCCTACAGGGTTTCTACGACCAGGTAGCCAACCCCCTGCTGGTGGATGTGGAGTTGCAATATCCCCAGGACACCGTCTCGGCCCTGACCCAGCACCGCCATAAACAGTACTACGAAGGCTCGGAGATCATGGTGGCTGGGCGCATCGCTGACCATAAACTGAGCAGCTTCAAGGCTGATGTACAGGCCCATGGGGTAAATAGTGGGCTGTGGTGGAGGGAGAAGCCAGGCAGTACCCAGAGGTTCCAAACCCACACTATTCCCACCCCGTCTACCCCTGGGGACCTCTCTTTCTCCAGAATAGTGCCTCCACCCCTGCACCATGCCACACACACTCCTCCACTCCAGGCTTGAATGTTCCTGTGCACAGGCATCCCAGGGGCTGGACAGGCTGGAATGGGGCCAATGTGACCTTGATTCGTTGTAGTTCAATTGGCTCAAAATGGACCACTTGTTTCTCCTCACGTCATTCCCCCCAGGGCATGAGAGAGCAAGAGGTCAGCCTCTCCCTTCTCACTTGACAACCATTTCCTGAACACTGTGTGTGCACCCAGCTTTGTGGCACGGTGCAGTGCCTGTGTGCATATGCACGCTAGGGGGTCATGGGCATGTGAGACCTGGACCCTGCCGTGCAGGATGTGGACTCGAGCCCCACAGTGTGGCTGAGGGTTCGGAACTCGGGCTTTGTGTGAGGAGAGCTGAGTTGGACCTTGGCTGCACCCTTGACCAACTGGGTGACCTTGAGCAAATGGGTCCAGCTCTCTAGGCCTCAGTTTCCTTTTCTGTACCACGGGGGTAATACTGCATTGGAGAGTTGTGTGGAGTAAATGAAATAATCCATGCTTAAGCAGTGCCCGGTGCATGGGATACCCCCAGGAAGTGGTGCCCCCATTATTGTAGCTGGGGAGAGAAGGCACATTTGTGTGCTGTGGCCAGTTGAATGGCGCTGCCCACCAGGTGGTGGGTGTTTGGAGGAGGGGGACGTGGTGGAAACAGCTACATGGGGGAAGGAGCTGGGTGCTTGTTGGCATCCCCCAGAGACAGTAATTCCATGATGGCAGGGCCTGGTCCTCCCATCCCTGGGATCCCCAAGAACTAGGCCAACTTGGCTCACAGAGCATGCTCAGCAAGCTTTTGTGGAATGAAAGGATGAGTGAGGATGAGGAAAGCAGACTCAGGAAAGGGGGGCATGCTAAGAAGGAAGCTGCAGACACCAGACAATGGTGGGGCCCCTCAGAGCCTCGAGCACCAGCCAGCGGTTGTGCTCCTCATGGCACACAGCCTCTCTCCCCATCGCAATCTTCAGGAGGGCCAAGAATTCAAGACAACCTGCCTGGTGGATGAGGAAGAGATGAAGAAACTGCTCCAAGAGCGGGGCCACATGCTGGAGAACCACGTCGAACGCCTCTGGGCCTACCTCACCATCCAGGAGCTACTGGCCAAGCGGTATGACCCCTGCAGCTGCCCGGGGTGGGCACCGTCCATCCCAGAGCACCCCCCATCCCTGGGCCTTTGGACTGATGAGGTAGACAGAGAAGGGGCATTTCTGGGCCTCTGAGGTTGTAAGCAGGTCAGATTTACTGTTCTTCTGCTTTGCTCACCTAGTTAATATCAACCAGTCAGTCAATAGTGTGGAAAGGGCCCACTAGGGGCACAGGGCAGCCCACTGTTTGCCCCCACTGGGCTGCTGTGGGGGAGGCTGCCCTTTAGTGTGGGGCTACTGTGTCCAGACACACCCATTTAATCCTCACAACATGCAGGGGAATTTCCTCATTATCCCCATTTAACAAACAAGCAAACTGAGGCTCAGAGAGGTTAGACCACTTGCCCAGAATCTCACAGCTGTTAAATGCTCTGTGTATTTCTGAGGCACATCCCCCAACCCCATCAAATCTCCAGTTTTTCTCTGTGGGAGGTCTTTAAATCATGAGGTCCTTGAAGACAGCCACTGAATGAGGGCCCTGCAAGTGCTAATACTTGTTTGTTGAATGAGCGGATGAGTGAACAAACGAGTGAAAGGACGACGGAGTGCGAATCCGTTGTTGCCCAAGCTGCGGGGCTTGGAGCCGGTGTCTGTCTCGCAGGATGAAGTTAGAGGGGGAAGAGAAGGCCAACCTGTCAGCCAAGGCCCTGCAGATGTCGCTGGCCTATCAGTTCGTGACCCCACTGACCTCCATGACCATCAGGGGCATGGAGGATCAGGACGGCCTGAAGCCCGTCATTGACAAGCCCCCGGAGGGTATGGGCTCTGCAGAGGGGGAACCTGTGGGCCATGGGGAGGCTTCTGAGGGCCAAAAATCTTCTGGACCTTGACTCTCTTCCCTTTCTCTCCCTTCCAGATTCTCTGCCCTTAGGTGAGTTGTTAAATCACGTTGGTTTTCTCGAGGGGCTTCCGGGGACATATGCTCCAGCCACCAGGCACAGCTCCCCAATCCCACATCTCCCCTGCCTCCACCCCTTCATGGTCTCTTCCTTCCCCCCCGATGCCCTTCCCCACTTGGCCACAAACTAATTGTTGCCTCCAGTGTGCTTGGGGAGCCCCTGCACAGCCTGAACCCCCTCAATGGCCTCCATCCAGGTCCTCCATGTGAGCACATGTCTGCGAGGAGCTGGGGCCCTGGGGAGAGCTGGGACCCCCAGGAGGAGGGCCGGCCCAGGCCTGATTGGACTCTGGGCCTGGGGTGGACTTGGGGAATGAGGGGCGTGCCTTTCACGTCGGGTGCTGAGGGTGACTCTGTTCTCTGTCATCGTCCTCTACAGAAATGCTGGGACACAGAAAAAGTAAGTGGCAGCCATCCTGACAATGCACATCTCTACCTCTCTACTCCACACTTTGCTGTCCCTCAGGCTATACATTCAGTCCTGAGCAGAGCCCCTAGGTTATCACCCCACTTGCCTGATGAGGAAATGACAGCCCCAGGCTTCCTTCCTCTGCTCCACCTCTCCTCACTGCTTCTCACTGGGAATTCTCAGAATGGTCCCCCTGATGCAGGCCTGGCCTTCCCCATCCTTATGCCATCAGCCCCACCAGGTACCCATGGAAGGAGACAGAAGTGGCCAGCCCACCGCACTGGGCCAAACTTCTGCTCCCACATCCTGAAAGGCATCAAGGGCTCTGTGTCCACTCCTGCTCCTGTGGCCTCAGGCCAGCCAGCCTGGGTGGGACGGGCCTTGGAAAAGGAGCCAGCAGCTCCAGGAAAGGCCCAGCCACCTTCCTTCTAAATGCCATTCACCCTCGCCTGTCAGCATTCGTGCTGTCCGCCTTGCAGCCTTCTCCGACTCGCCCCAGCTCCAATGTCCAGCAGTTGCCAAGCCAAGTGACTGGCGGTGAGACCTTGGGAGGGTCTGAGGGACACCCCTGCCTGGTTGAACCCTTGCCCTTGGCCAGCCCCATCTGCCCGATACCCAATCTAACGGACCCCATGCTGTGCCCCCAGTGGACACTGACCCGCACTTCATCATCCACGTGCCCCAGAAAGAGGACACCCTGTGCTTCAATATCAATGAGGAACCTGGTGTGGTCCTGAGCCTGGTGCAGGACCCCAACACAGGTATGGGTGACATCATGCCCTCTACCGGACAGGGTGGGGCCTGGGCTCCTTCATCCTCAACATTCAGCCACAGACAGGACAGTGGTGGTGGCCTCCACTCACCACGGCCCATGCACCGGTCACCTGGCTGGGCTCGACCTGCCTCCTCCTTGCCCCATCCACCTGCCTGGGCCCTATGAAGGACCTGCCTCATGGGCGTGTGACCCGTGCCAGTGCACAGGACCCTACACCTAGAAGGGCCTCATATTTGCTTTAGTGCTCTGCTGTTGCTATCTTGAAATTCTTAACAATTTTTTTAACAAGGGGCCCCTCATTTTCATTTTGTATTGAGTCCTGCAAATTGTATAGCAGTCCTGCCCCCACCTCTCCCCTCAGCATGGCTGAGGGACCGTCCGAGTCCAGCTCCCCGGGAGTGCTCAAGTGACAGGAATGACTCCCTCTCCATCTCTTGGCCACTCCTCCCTTCCTCCCAGTCCAGTCGTGCCACCTGCAAATGTCTGTTGAGCACCTGCTAGGGCCAGGGGCACAGGGGGAACCGAGATGAAGTGCCTGCACTCATGGAGTTTAGGGAAGGGAGACAAGAAAGGGAACAAATTCTTAGATGACCGTTTCAGAGCATGAGACATGCTGTGTTGGGAAGGTGAAGACATGGGGGGTGCTTTTTGGCTGCTTGGGTCAGAGGAGGCCTCTGTGAAGAGGCCCCACAAACTCGTCTGCAGCGCCTGCTGCGGCCTGCCCGTGTGGGACTGACTGGGGTCCCAGAGAAGGGGCAGGCCCAGGTCCTGTCTTCGGGGAGGCAAGACCTCTTTCAAGGCCCAGAACCCAGGGCTAAGTACCAGATAGGTAGCATGGAGGACGGAGTGGGGAGGTGGGGGGTTCTGGGTGTGGCCTATACTGGTCCTGAAAACCCTCCTCGGGAGGTGAGACCCTCAAAGAAGCATGGCATGGATGGAATGTGGAGGGGTCTCCCAGGAAGGAGGCACGGCATGAGCAAAAGCAGGCTGGCGGGGGTCTAGCGAGAGCTGGCCCCTCCCAGACCCAGATGCTCCTCACCTCACTGCAGGCTTCTCAGTGAATGGGCAGCTCATTGGCAACAAGGTCAGGAGCCCTGGGCAGCACGAGGGCACGTACTTCGGGCGGCTGGGGATCGCAAACCCTGCAACAGGATTTCAGCTGGAAGTGACACCTCAGAACATTACGCTGAACCCTGGCTCGGGCGGGCCCGTGTTCTCCTGGAAGGACCAGGCTTCACTGCGGCAGGACGAGTAACCAGGCTGGGGCCAGGGCCTGGGAGGGGAGGCAGGGGTGCGGTGAGGGCCCACCCCAGAGCCAGCTCTGCTGCCTGAGTCCTGGCCCCTCATCCCCTGAGCCGTGTCAGTGAGTGATGTCCCTGTGGCCTCTGTGTGGGCTGTGCAGACATGTCAGACTCTGTGGACCACCTCCTTCATTTCCCTTGGTTCCTGGACACATGCTCCGGGCCCTGCTGCCTGGATGCCTGTGTTCCCATGGCACCCTTGCCCTGCAGTCCACCTCCATCTCCACCAAACAAAGCCAACTCATCCTCCAGGCCCAGCACAAAGGCCACCTCTTCCCTGAAGTCCTCCTAGTCTCTTCCTCTGCTGAGCTCCAGAGTTCTCTGGGCTTCTCTTTCAGCACCTATCTTAGTATGCCTTGTCTCCTGTTTGTTCCCTCATTCATTCATTCATTCAACAAACTCTGCTGAGTACCAGAGCCCAATGCTGGGCAGCAGAGCTATAGGAAGAGGTGGGCAGAGTCTGGTGTAGAGGACACAGATGATGAATGGGAGTCAAAGAACACAGACTCTGATATAAGACAGGATGGAGTCCAAGTGCTGGACTTCAGGTAAGTGGTTACCACTTACCAAATGTGTGACCTTGGGCAAGTTACTTAACCTCTCTGAGCCTCAGTTCTCACAGGATCAGAGTGAGAATTGAATGATGCAGTTTGCATGGAGGGCTTGACACAGGGCCTAGCACATTGTAAGGGCCCCATACACAACAGCAACATATGGGGAGGAGCATGGAGCAGGTAACATCCAAACATCTAGGGGCGAAGGTAGGGGGTCATAAGAGCTGAGTCCTGGAGGATGAGGGCAGCTGAATGGAGAGGGTGAAGTGCAGCTGCACCTGCCCTCATGGCCACCTTGCCCTGCAGGGTGGTGGTGACCATCAACAGGAAGAGGAACCTGGTGGTATCCGTGGAGGATGGGGGCACCTTTGAGGTTGTTCTGCACCGGGTGTGGAAGGAGAGTCACCAGGACTTCCTGGGCTTCTACGTGCTGGATAGTCACCAGATGTCAATGCGGACGCATGGGCTGCTGGGTATGGCCAGCTAGGCCGGCAGAGCCGTGGGGTGGGGTATTGAAGTCAGTGGACTCACCATGGGTCAGCTTTGCAGCTGGGCACCAGGACAGGCCCACCTCCAACATGACCTCCAAGGCTCAGAGCTCCAAAGAGGGATTGTGCTGGTCAGGGTCTTGTCCCTCAAAAGGGCTGCAGTCAAACACACAGTGAAACTAAAGCTGAAGTGAGCCTGGGACCGAGTGGGGAGAGGTCCAATTAGTAAACAGAAAGGCCCAGTGGTCTTCCAGAGCCCTCCTGGGTGGGATGAGTCATCAGCCACACTGCTTCTCCTTGTGGCCTTCCTGTGGACCCTGCTCTTTATGGGCACCTACCCCTCAAACATTCTCTTTCAGCACCTATCTTAGTATGCCTTGTCTCCTGTTTGTTCCTTCATTCATTCACTCATCCATTCATTCAACAAACTGCTGAGTATCAGAGCCCAACGCTGGGCAGATTCCTTTGGAATTAGTCCAAAAAGACGGGAGGCACAACCACCTGGCAATATATCTGCTCCTCTATAGCAGGTGAACCAAAGGTGGCTTTTGATGCTAAAATTTATCAGAAACAGTCAAGCCCTTGAAAAAAAATGTTCAAGCAACTCTCTAAACCTCCAGTGGGCACCTATTGAGTGCAAGGCAGGAGCAAGGCCCCCCGATGGTAACCGCTGCCTCCAATGTGACTTTCCAGGACAATTCTTCCACCCCTTTGATTATAAAGTGTCCGACCTCCACCCAGGCTCTGACCCTACAAAGACAGACGCCACAATGGTGGTGAAGAACCACCAGCTGACGGTCACCAGGTGGGTGGGCTGCTCTCCCAGCATCTCTGCCATTGGCGTTCTCCATCATTGGTCCAGGCCTTCCTCCAGATGTCACATGGGTGGGGTGGGTTTCCTGGGGAGGTGCAGCTCTGCTAGGTCCAAAAAGTGACCCCAACTGGCCTGTCTCTCCCCAGGGGCTTGCAAAAAGACTACAGCAAGGACCCCCAGCATGGGGCCGAGGTGACATGCTGGTTCGTCCACAACAATGGGGCCGGGCTGATCGATGGCATTCACACTGACTATATTGTCCATGACATATTCTGAGCCCCCTTGCCAGCACATCTGTCCTCCCTTGGGACCATGGCAGAGGAAGAGGACAGCATCCTGACTTTCTGCCCAGACCACAACCTCCCTGTCCAAGTTGGTTCCCTGTGTCAAAGCACCCATGCTTCCATTAAAGAGAGACTATGTCCAGTCCAGGCTGGCTGCTTTTGGGGAGGGAGGATGGCAGGGAGGAAACTCAAGAGGCTGCCCTTCAGAAGGGTTCAGGGATCACAGAAGACCTGGAGGCTGGCAGGGAGCCCATGCCAACTCTGCCCCCACCCTACCCTGTTCTCTGCAGTTGCCCCATGCCCTCTGAGTGCCCCTATGTCCCCTGCACATAGCTCCCCCACAGGTCCAGGGATCAAAGGACACTCGGGCAGCATGTACAGGAATGACCAGCAACAGCCACAGCTGACTCAGTGCTTCCTGTAGCCAGGCACTGTTCTAGGAGCCATAATTGAATTAACTAAATGTATGCTCCCAACAGGCCTGGGGATGCTTTTATCATGCCCATTTATAGCTGAGGAAACTGAAGTTAGGTAATTTGTACAAAATCTCTCATCTTTTAAGCAGCAGAGCTGGGATTTGAACCCATGCTGTCTGTGTCAGCATCAGTGTTTTGAACCACCCCCATGTAAATACTACAGTCAGTCTGGGCAGCTGATGGCTAAAGCCTGTTGGGATTTAGTTCTAGATATTCCAAAGTATCACTTAAAATGAACATACGAAAGAAGCAATATGAAATATATATGGACCTGGGGTCCTGAATAAGTCCTACGAGGAGCTGGAGGCTGCACCCACAGGAGCCAGGGCCTCAGGGGGCAGTTCCCAGGCCTCCACCCTCAGCTCGATTACCCAGCTGGGGGTTTGCAACCTCTGACAAAGGCAAAGACAGCCACTGCCCAGAAGCTGTGATTTCAAGGGGCAGGACTAGCAGCCCACTGGTTCTTCATGCTGATGCCTGGAATTATCCCTTCGGGGCTCCTTCCCGTGGCTTTGCCTTGGGGCCCAGTTAAAATGCAATGTCACATGGTGTGGGGAGATGAACCTACACTTTCAGGAGCCACTGGCTCTTTTGGGTGAAGGTTGATGGGCCTCCACCTACTCCTTTCCAGAGGGTTTCTACTTTTTCTCTGCTGGCTTTTGCCCAGTTCCCACTCCAAATGAGGCCCATGAGGGCCCAGATCAATAAGACAAATGCTGAGCTCCAGGGCTGCCCCAGGCCCAGGGAACACAGAGCCCTCAGCGGCAGGCTGGGGAAAGTGGCGGCCAATGGAATTTCAGAAACCAATCTGCCGTCTGGAGTATCCTGGACTTCTGGTCACCCTGGTCACCCTGAGCAAGGCCCTGCCCAATTGGAGCCTCATTTTCCCCTCCTGTAGAGCAGAAATGGGGTGAACCTTGAAGATCTCTTAGATTCCATCTAATTCTAAATTCTCTAAGTCCCCAGCTGTCCCTCAGGGGCCTCTTGAGCACCTCAGAACTCCTATTTTGAGTTGTCCCTCCCACAAAACTCAAAGTATCTGGGGATGAGGTGGTAGCCTAGAGGAAAGGGGCTGGAGGATGCTCTGCAGGCAGCTGCAGGGCCATGAGGAGGAGCCATTGGGCAAAGGTGGCAGGACTGTAGTTCTGCCACAGCCCCAAGCCTCCCAGTGGTCAGGGACCACAGGCACTGAAAATGACCACATAAGCGAGATGTCCTGGGAGCCAGGAAACTTGAGGCCAGACTGCTGGGCTCGGTAGTACAGCTCCGAAAGGGGTCTTCTCTCTGCTCCTGGTGTCAGCACCTGCTGGGTTAGGTCTCCGTCAGCCCTGAGCTCAGTGCCCGCCCACAGTGGCAGTTGGTGTAAGGATTCAGGAGGCCTGAGGGGAATAGGCGCCCCTGCCTGGCCTCAAGCACAAGCAGTCGCCACCTCAGCAGCTGCAGCTATTGGTCCGCCATTGTTCTGTCATTATTCCTATGGCTCCTGCCACTTTCAAACACTAGTCCACTTCTTCTTCGTGGCTTCTTCTGCCTCAAAACTTCTGCTTTCTGCCTTCTCGCTGTTTCTCTGCTCCCAGCAGTCAACTCTCTCTGTACATCTCACAGTCAGGTGCGGAGCTTTCAGCCAAGGCCATGATACAATCCATCAGTTAGCTGCCCTACACCCAGGCATCCTCATCAACTCCATTCAGTCATTGCTGAGTGGAAGGGTCACTTTGCTCAGAAAAGCATGGGTATGGCAGGCAGAGGGTGGCCACTCTGGAAGGTCTGGGGGCTGGCAGAACCCTGGTATGGCCCAGGAGGTCTCAGCCACCAGTAGTAGGGGACCAGACCCTGCCTCTGAAGCTCCCATTGTCCCGGAGGCCAGAGCTCCAGCCGCACTGGAGACTTTTGGGGGAATGATTCTCTAAGAGGCCGAGGGTAGCTGAGTCCCTGGTCAGGCTCCAGGAAAGTGAATGTGACATGGCCTGGCCCTCCAGGAGCTTGGAGCCTGGAGGGAGCAGTCAGACCCAAATAGGCAAACCTCAACAAAAGGTAATGACGGAGCAGGCCTTCAGGGAGCTTGGAGTGTGGAGCAGGGCTGCCTTGGTCAAAGGAGGGGACAAAAGAGGAAGGCTTCTAGAGAGGGACACAGGGGCTGGCAGAGATGAGAGGTATGATGTGCAGAGAAGGGGAGGGCATACCAGTGGGAAGACAGTAAGTTCAGAAAAGCAAGTTGGAGCCAGATCACGGAAACAGCTGGGGTTTGTCCTTTCCCTGGGGCCATGGGAATTGTAGAAAGGTAGGGAGAAAGAGGTTCAGCCATGGAGAGCTGAACCTCAGGGTGATGGGTCTGGTTTTGTGCCCTGGCTGTCTTGAGAAGGGAGGGGGGCTGCAATCCAGGAGGCCAGACCAGAGGCTATGTCAGTGGTGCAGGTGGGAGGCAACAATGCTGAGATGCTGTTTACTTTAAATGTGAGTCCACATCCTGTCACCATCACCCCCACCCACGGGGTCCTGGGGTCCATTTGCCAAGACGCAACTTCTGCTTTCTCTGGGGCCTTCACGTCCCCCAGTCCCAGAAGCGAAGTCCCAACCCTGTGGACAATACCCACTGGGCCCCCTTGGAAAGGCAGATCCAGAGCTTTTACTCCACCCATGCCCCAGCTTCCCGGAGGAGCCTCCCGCCTCCGCTCCTCCTGCCCCCGCTCCTCCTGCCCCGCACTGCAGGTCACTGACCCCACTTGGAAAACACCAGGCTCACTTATATAAGGAGTGCTGCCAGGCCTGTGTGCTCAGTGATGGCATCTGTTCAGTGGCCCTGCCTCATCTTGGCCCTGCTCTCCTGCTTGGCGGCCTCTGGCTTCACGAGAAGCCCCTCCCCGCCGCTTGGGGTAAGTGCCTGCTCTTCAATGTCTGGCCCTGTCACAGGGGCAGAGGCACCAGGCTAGGCAGTCTTCTCTGTGGGGTGAGGAGGAGGCAGGAGGACTGGGTGTTGGAAGAACTGGGCTCCAGACCTGCCGTCTAACCCTGGGCAAGGTTCTTAAGTCTCTCTGGTCCTCTGTTTCCCCTACCTGTCAAATGGATGATGCACCATGACCTGCTCACCTCAGGGACTGTGAAGGTCCATGTCTGAGACAAGGGCAGGGGCTGGAGGGGCTGAGCTGAGCACTGTGGGGTGCAGTGGTGGGGGGTATTCCGGGAGCAGGCCTCAGGGACCTGATCAGGGTATGTGGAGCAGGGAGAAAGTGCTGGGTTTGGTTCTCCCTGCCCTGCTTCCCTGAGTAACCTGGAGACCTGCCCTCTCTGGACCTCATTTTCCCCATCTATTCAGAGCCCTTCCTACTGTGTGACTCTGGGTCTGTCCTGTGTCCCGAGGCCCCTCAAGGTGTGTGTGTGGAGAAATCACTGCTGAACCCTGGCCTCAGCCCAGAGTATGCTCCCTGTCCATGGTGGCCTCGGCCTCGGCCTGACCCTGTGTTTGTCTTTGCTTTTGCAGAAACAGAGTCTCCCGGAAGGGGTGAGAAATTTCACCAGGGTTGGGGTGGAGTGGGGCAGAGCAGGATGGAGCTGGTTGCCCAAAAGTTGAAGGGGTGGGCCATAATGGCAGATCCCTCACAGCTGGCAAACAGCTCACAGCCCCCTGCACTGGTGGACCCCCATGCAATTCAAGACTCCCTGGAAAGAGCGCCACAGAACCATGCCCCTCAGATCTCACTGGATGCAATGCAGGACCGGCCTTCCACCAGTCCTTCCTTCCACAAACACTTACTGAGAACTTGCTGGTACCAGGCCCCGTGCCCAGGACTGGAGACACACTGAGAAGCGGCCCCATCACACCCTCATGAAGCATCTTGATATCCATGTTTAACTCAGACGTCTCCCTAGAGCTTCCCTCAATCCACCACCCACCATGGAAAGAGAGTGTGGGGGGCACAAAGGCCCTCCCCACATACTCCCCTTAGCACAGGATATAAGTGCCTGTTTGGGAGACAGAATCAGGCAAGTACCACAGGACACAGGAAGCGGCAGGGGTGTGTGTAAACGTGATTTCTTTCAAAGCAGAGGTGAAAGCAGGAAGAGCTAGGGCAGGTGTTCCCAGTGCAGAGACCTGGAGTGGCTGGAGCACGGATGAGCAGAGGAGACAGGACCTGCCTGGAGGACCTCGGAGCCATGGGGAAGAGGGCGATGGAGAGCACGGGAGCACTTTAAGTGGGCGAGGGACAGTGTCACATTTGGATTTTTACAAGATCTCACCAGCTACAGCTACATGTAAACAGATTGCAGAGTTAAAGAGGCAGAGCAGGGCCCCCTCACCTCTCTCTGTACACCTCCCTCCCCACTCCCCCTCATCTTGGCACCAACACATTGCAATACCACCCAATATGAAATTCCTTTTCATGGTGCAAAACTCCCTTCCCTAAGTGGCTTCTTCCTGCTGAGCAATGAGGTAGGCTGAGCTAAGGGACTGTAGGGCCCAGTGAACAGGGGGAGACAAAGGCTGAATCAGACAAGGCCCCTGCCTCTCTGAAGAGGAGAGAAGTGCTCAGAAAGGCCAGAGCATGCCAGATGGCAGCAGGGCTGCCCAGGCACCCACCATCAGAACAATGGTGGCCAATTGAACTTGAGAATGAAGGACACCACCCAGGCTTCTGACATGGGTGACTGGGAGAATGGAGGGGTCACTTAACCAGGCAGGGGCTTTGGAATCTGCAAAGGGAGCTTGGAAGGGGAGTGGCCAGTTTGAAGACCTGGTTTCCCGGTGGCCCAGGCTGGCTGGTCACCACTACTGATCACTGCCCCCTCTCTCACAGGTGGCCAATGGCATCGAGGTCTACAGTACCAAGATCAGCTGCAAGGTGACCTCCCGCTTTGCTCACAATGTTGTTACCACGAGGGCTGTCAACCGTGCAGACACCGCCAAGGAGGTTTCCTTTGACGTGGAGCTGCCCAAGACAGCCTTCATCACCAACTTCACCTTGTGGGTGTCGCCATGGCCGCTGGCTCTGGCTTCAGGAGGGGAGTCTGGCCCAGCATGAGCCCCCCAACTCTCTTTCCCTGCAGGACCATTGACGGTGTTACCTACCCTGGGAATGTCAAGGAGAAGGAAGTTGCCAAGAAGCAGTATGAAAAGGCTGTATCCCAGGGCAAGACAGCCGGCTTGGTCAAGTAAGTGTGGATCCCCAGACCTTGGGGAGAAGTCAGGGCTGCAAGGGCCCTCAGAGATGCAAACAGTAACAACAGCAGCTATTATTATTATTGTTATAGCAAAATGTGCCCATAATTCTTACAACATTATCCCATTTTGAAGTTGAAGCAACTGAAGCTCAGAGTGGGTAGGGGGTCTCCTCCAAGGGGTCAGCCCAGGAACTGTGGGCCCAGGAGGGGCGGGCTCATACAGTTTGTGGGGCATTGTCTCGCATCCCTATTCAGGGCCTCTGGGAGGAAGCTGGAGAAATTCACAGTCTCAGTCAACGTGGCTGCAGGCAGCAAGGTCACCTTTGAGCTAACCTACGAGGAGCTGCTGAAGAGGCACAAGGGCAAGTACGAGATGTACCTCAAGGTCCAGCCTAAGCAATTGGTCAAGAACTTTGAGGTAATCAACTGCTCCTGCAGCCCCTGATGAAACTTCTGGGGGTATGGGTGCAGGGAAGGGCCCCTGGGGCAGAGCCTAGAGCAAGATCAAGAACGCGGAAGTCCAGGCCCCACCACTTGGCTAAGGAAGCTTGGGGAAATTACAATGGTTCTGGCCACAGCAACTGGGCCAAGGGGAGGAGGCTAGGCTGGACCTGGCAGACCCAGGTTGGGTGCTGGTTCCTGGAGGCAACATCACGAAGTGTCTGTGTAGTGCACGTAACTGGTTACCTGGGCACTTTACCTACATCAGAGCTGAAAGCCAAAGGAGATGCTTTAGTGGTGGAATTTGGGGCACCATATGGCAGGTAGTGGAAGAGCTTTGGGGTCAGAGTACCCATGTACAAGCCCCTGTGGTCATTTTCTTGGTGGGACACCTCAGGCTTGGCCATCATAGAGTTGTCCTAGAGGCTGTCCCTGCACCATCAATGACCCATTTCCCCTTGGCCTTGTTCTGGAGGCTGGCCTCTGCATTGTCACTGAGTGACATCTCCCCACCTTTGGCCATTTCAGATCGAGGCAGACATCTTTGAGCCCCAGGGCATCAGCATGCTGGACGCTGAAGCCTCATTCATCAGCAATGACCTCCTGGGCAGTGCCCTCACCAAGTCCTTCTCAGGGAAAAAGGTGGTGTAGATGCCTCTCGGACCTGGGGGGCAGGGGCAGGAACACTGACCCTAACAGGACAAGTCTGAACCCTGGGGCTTGGCTGATACAAAGGAGTGTGTGTGTGAAGGGGTGTGGGGATAAATCTGCAGCCATCACCTTCTTCCCTGGTCATCTGGGTCAGGAGTGAGGAGGCTGGAGGCAGGGGGCTGCTTGCTGACTATAACCTGTCAGAGGAACTGGGGTCTAAACTGCACTGGGGGGAATGGGGAACCATTTATAAAGACTGGTCCCATTCTACGTTGGGAAGTGGGCAGGGCAGGTTACTGTCCCTGAGTTACAGATAAGGAGACCAAGGTAGAGAGTCATTTAGATCTACTGACTCCACATTGAGGGGTGAAAGACAAAAGGGAATTTTATTCTTGGTGCTGGTGGTTGGTTCTGGTCCCCAAGGCCCCCATCTATGCCAGGGGCCTTGCTGCTTATGGGCAGTGGATGAATAAATGTTTAAAGGAACAGCAAGCCTCAGTCATTTGGGACTTCCAGGGTGAAGCCTGAGGAGCACACACACAGATGGCTGCTGGTTCTGCAGGGCAGTGCCCCTGCCCTGGGCCCCCTTCCCTTTCTCTGCTCTGCTCCCTTCCCGCTCTCCCTCCTCTTGGCACCAATACACGCAATGTCACCCAACATGAAATTCCTTTTCATGGTGCAAAACTCCCCTAAGTGGCTTCTTGGAGCTGAGCTCCAGGGTAAGCTGAGCTCAGGGACTTGTGGAGCCCAGGGAACATGGGGATTAAAAGGCTGAATCAGACAAGGCCCCTGCCCTCCAGGGAGCCCCTGATCTCTGAGGGGGAGAGAGGCACTCAGAAAGGCCAGAGCATGCCAGATGGCAGCAGGACTGCCCGGGTGCCCACCTACAGGCTCCTCCCTCTGAGGGCTGCACCTCTGCTCCCCAGGGCAAGCTCTGGCTGAGGTCTGCAGTGGGCAGGCCCTTGCCAGGCTGAACAAGGCCCTCCATCTGCCTCCCTCAGGGCCACGTGTCCTTCAAGCCCAGCTTGGACCAACAGCGTTCGTGCCCAACCTGTACAGATTCCCTCCTCAACGGAGATTTCACCATCACCTACGACGTGAACAGAGAGTCTCCAGCCAACGTACAGGTACCCACTGATGGGTGGTTGATGCCCCATCATGGTGGAGAGAGCGCTGGTGCGGGGAGGGGCTGCAGCTGCATCTTGTGCCGGCACCCTCAATCCTCAGCCCAAGGTCAAGTTTCCTGCAGGGCCTGGGGACGTCAGGCAGTCCAGAGCCTTTGTGTAGCAACCCTTGGAGGGTGAGAAAGGCTCTCTTTTTCTTGGGCTGGTAAATGGCTGGCTTCTATTGGCAAGAGTAGCCAACGTGAGGTTGCTACAGGGACATCAGTCTCCAATCTCTCTCCCCTTTCCAGATAGTCAATGGCTACTTTGTGCACTTCTTTGCACCTCAAGGCCTTCCAGTGGTGCCTAAGAATGTGGTCTTCGTGATTGATGTCAGTGGTTCCATGCACGGTCGGAAAATAAAGCAGGTACTCCCCACCGTGCAAGTGGGTGTGAGGGGTGGGAGAGGGAGGTCTTTTTTTCAAGTCTGCTTTTGTTCAAGTAGACAAAGCTGATATTTCCAGTGAAGGAGGAGGAAGGAGAACAGGATCTGTTCCTTTTGTTTGCAGATGGCACAGGCCCCAGTGCCAGCCCAGGCTTGGAAGACATCTGGCTGTCTGCTTCTCCCTCTTCCAGCTTCCTATCTGCCTGTCTTTCTCTTTCCCAGACAAAGGATGCCCTCCTCAAAATCCTGGAGGATATGAAAAATGATGACTACCTGAATTTCATCCTGTTCAGTGGGGATGTGACCACTTGGAAAGACAGTTTAGTTCAAGCCACTCCTGAGAACATCCAGGAGGCCAGGGAGTTTGTGATGAATATTCATGATCAAGGAAGTAAGAACAGCGGGGAGAGCAAACACCTCCTACCCCTCCTCTCTCTGCCTGAGCAGCCATTTCCCTCCTGCCTTGGGGCAGAGACTCTGCTGCTTCAGGCTCTGCAGACCCTAGCTGGGGTAGAGATGGGAGTGGGGGGTCCTCAGGCTTGATATCGGGTGTCTTGTCTGTGGTCTAGGGAAACCCATCCTTTCTGTTTCTAACTCACGATTCTGGTGCCCCACAAGGCCCAGCAATATAAGGCCACAGAGAACCCTTCTCCTTGGCCACCTCTTATGGAAAATCACAAGTGACATTTACACTGCCCCCCTGTCCTCCCACTGAGGGGGCTGGGGGTCCGTCTGACTTTTTCCAAACTGCTTTTACAATTACCATGTGTTTCTATCCTTCCGGCAGTGCTGAGAGAGCAGTCTTTTAATCTCCGTTTGAAAGAATAAATCATTCATTCTTCACTCACTGATTCACTAAGTCAATGTTTCCTGGATATCACCATGTACTAGTGGGCAGAGTCCTTGGGCCCATGAGTAGGGCCTGCTGTCCTGACCTCCTCCACCTCGGCACCCTGAGGACCTTCTCCCACAGTGTTGTCTGTCTGTGTGCCAGTGACCAACATCAATGACGGGCTGCTGAGGGGCATCAGCATGCTGAACAAGGCCCGGGAGGTGCATGCAGTCCCGGAGAGAAGCACTTCCATCATCATCATGCTGACCGACGGAGACCCCAATGTTGGTGAGGCAGGCTGGTGTGGCTCTGAGTCCTGGTTCTGCAGCCAGCTTGCTGCAAGACCTTGGGCAGCTCTCCCCAGGGACCCCCATGGTCTGTGAGCCCCTCAAGGGCAGGGCCTACCTCCCCCAGCTAGGGGTCCTCACCCTCTGCCCCAACAAGGACTCGTGGCCATGACTCCACCAGCTGTGCGAGTGCAGGAGTCAGACATCTCCAGACAGAGCTGGTCCAGACAGTGCTGGTCCAGACAGTTGCCGGGGCTGTGGCTGGAGTAGGAATACCCTCTTCTGCAGGTGAAAGCAGACCCGAAAAAATCCAAGAGAATGTGCGGAACGCCATTAGGGGTGAGTTCCCCTTATATAACCTGGGCTTTGGCAACAATCTGAACTACAACTTTCTGGAGAGTATGGCTCTGGAGAACCATGGGCTTGCCCGGCGCATTTATGAGGATTCCGATGCCAACGTGCAGTTGCAGGTATGCCTTGTCTTACACACCTCCAGGAATGAGAAGTTCACTACTTCCTCAGGAAGCTGTTCTACTGTGTGACAATTTCAGTTATTAGAAAGAACTTCCTTCTGGGTTGAAATCAACCTCTAGTTACCTCTTACCCATCAGTAATGGTTCTGATTTTGTACTTGGGCTTCCTCCATAGTATTGCCAGATCAAATATAGGACACCCAGTTAAATATGAATTTCTGATAAACAATAGATAATGTTTTAACGTAAGTATGTCCCAAATATTGCATAGGACACTGTATTAGTTTGTTAGGGCTGCATAACAAAGTACCACAAACAGAGTGGCTTAAACAACAGAAATTCACTGTCTCATAATTCTAGAGGCTCAAAATCAAGGTGTTAGCAAGGTTGGTTCCTTGTGAGGGCTGTGCGGGAAGGATCTGCTCCAGGCCTCTCTCCTTGGCTTGTAGATGGTCATCTTCTCCCTGTCTCTTCACATCATCTTCCCTGTGTGTGTGTCTGTCTCTGGGTCCTAATTTCCCCTTTTCATAAGGACATCAGTCATACTGGATTGGGGGCCACTCCAAAGACCCAAAGATTTTAACTTGATAACCTCTGTAAAGACCCTAACCCAAAATAAGGTCACATCTTGAGGTACTGGGGGTAAGGAATTTAACTTATGCATTTTGGTGGTACACAATTCAAGCCTTCACAGACATACTTTCACTAAAATTAATCTGTTGTTTACCTGACATTCAAATTTAACTGCATGTCCTATATTTTCATTTGCTGAATCTGGCAACCCCCATTCCTCTGGTCGCAGGAGAGCTGACGGCGTCTCCACCCCTGCAGTGGCCCCCCATGCCCTCATCCCGTCCGTCCCTGGGTCCTCAAATCACCTTCTCTAGTCGGCTTCTCCTCCTCTCCTTTCCTCCTTCTTACTTTCATTTCAACAAACATTTCTTGAGTACTTTCTACGTGCCAAGAGCTCTGTTCTTACCTTTCCTATTCTTCCCTGTCTCTACCTCGGGGGGGAAGGGGGAGGGAGGCCCCCACAACTGAAGGGCACACTCATGGATACGTGGAAGTGGAGGTCAGGAGCCAGGACTGGCCCAGTCTGGGGACTCAACACCCACAGAGGCGTCAGTGGGAGCCTGCCCACCCCGTCCTCTCCATTCTCGTCCTGGTGGCCTGAGATGACCAGGTCCCCTCACTGGACTCCAGGGCTTCTACGAAGAGGTGGCCAACCCGCTGCTGACGGGCGTGGAGGTGGAGTACCCTGAGAATGCCATCCTGGACCTTACGCAGAACACTTACCAGCACTTCTACGATGGCTCGGAGATTGTGGTGGCCGGGCGCCTGGTGGACGAGGACTTAAACAACTTTAAGGCGGATGTGAAGGGCCATGGGGTGAGCTGGGACTGGCCTGGATGTGTGCTGGGGATGGGGGATCGGCACCAATAGGGCTCTGGCCTCCTGGCTGATGGTCCAGCAGTGGTGGCCCCCGAACTGGGCCCACCTTGCTCCAGGCCTCCAGCCCTCAAGCCTTTCTTCTCCTCCCACTCCTGCCCCAGGCCATCAATGATCTGACCTTCACAGAGGAGGTGGACATGAAGGAGATGGAGAAGGCCCTGCAGGAGCGGGAATACATTTTTGGGAACTACATCGAGCGGCTCTGGGCCTACCTCACCATCGAGCAGCTGCTGGAGAAACGGTGACACTGGCCTACCTTTCACATGGCCAGGCCCCTGGCACTGCCCTAGCACCTACCTGTGCCTGCCCCTGTGCTGGCTTTGCTCTGGGGGAGCCCAAGAGGAGGAAGACTTGGCCACATGCCGGGAAGTGCACCCATACTCGCACTCCCAGCTGCCCTGCCCTCTTTTTGGCCTAGCCCCAACCCTACAGAAAAACATTCCCTGGAAGCACCTTGAGGGCGGGGGCGGGCCTTAGCACCCTGTACTCCAAAGCCAGCACGGGCCTGCAGTGATGATGAGGCTGAACACGACTGAAGGCCGGGACCCCAACACTCAGCCCCTAGAGGGCAGAGCTGGAGCCCTTTTGAGAGGCCCATGTCAGCCTTCTTTTAGGTAGGTTAGCCTGAAAAGTCCCTAGCAAAGGGTCTGGCACCTGCTGAGCACTCAGCACACGGACGGTACCATGAGCGATTGCTGTAGTAGCCATTTCAAGCCCCTTATATTTTATAGGTGTAGAAACTGAGGCCCAGAGAGACAACATGGCCTGTCCACCTGTCCCAGGGAGCTGGTGAATCAGTCTTTTCTGAGCACTACTGGGCTCCACCGTGAGGACAGGGGTCCTGGGCTGCCTCTGGGGCTCCTGGGCTGGTTCTGGGAGTCAGAGCTGGGGAAGACAGGCAGGGAGCTGTTCTCTGGGCTGACCCTCCCTCCCCAACCCTCCTCACAGCAAGAACGCCCATGGCGAGGAGAAAGAGAACCTCACAGCCCAGGCCCTGGACCTGTCCCTCAAGTACCACTTTGTGACTCCACTGACCTCCATGGTGGTGACCAAGCCCGAGGACAATGAGGAGCAGACGGCCATCGCTGACAAGCCCGGAGAAGGTGGGCCTGGAGAGGGGAGGCTGGAACTCGGAGGCCTTCCTTCAGGACCCCAGGCCTTGGGTGCCCTGAAGGGGAGTGGGCCAGGCTGGGGAGACCCAGACCTGCTGAAGAGGGACAGGTTCAGGAGGCATCGCAGGAAAACTGGCCAAGGGCTGAGGAGGGTGTTGTGGAGGCAGTGAAGCCATCAGCGTGAACAGTGGGGCGTGGGGATGAAGGGGAGCCTCTGAGTCTCTAAAGGGATGTGAGTAAAGGGGCACCTTACCAAGGGTCATTTCAAGGAAAGGGATGTAGGCTGCAGCATGGAAGGGCTCAGTTAGACAAGAAGGAGCACTGCCAGCCTGAAAGTTAGGCCTGGATCATGTGTCTGGAGATTGTGAGAGGGAAATGCCCTAGGAGCTGGAGGCTGGGACCAGGCCTGCTCAACCAGACCCCAAGAGGGGAGTCCTGAGTGTCCTTGTAACTGGGTTCAGGGAGTGGGGGTTGGCATTGGGAAGCACAGGAGACAAAGAGCTGGTCCAGGCCAGACCTCTGGCCTCCAGGACCTCCTGGTTCCAGGGGACACCTAGTGGGGGCACAGCTGGCTGCTGGGAGGTCCACACCCTGGGGCTGGTTGGACAGGCAGCAAGTTGGTCACACTGGCCCCAACACCAGGACTCTGTGGCTTCTAATACATTTCTCCTCTTCCTCCCTTGCAGGGCCTACGGATGCAGAAGGTGAGCTTCAGCCAGCAGCTGGGTGGGTGTCCCAAGAGGGAGACAAGAGAGAACCAAGAAGGTCTTTCTAAGCACGCTGGGGATGCCCAGCCCAGGGAGAGGCCCTCGGACACCTGGGCTCAGGTCCCAGCTCTGCTGTCAACTCATGAGCAACCTTGGGCCGGGCTCTGCCCCTCTCTGAGTCTCATCAAATCCTTGTCAGTTGATTGGAGGTGGCTTCCCCTGACCAAGGAAGGACAATAAGTATAAGAGTATTCTGTGACCTGCAAAAAATATCAATTTCTCACATCAGGCACTGACACTCCATTGATCTCACAGCAACCCTCTAAGGGACTCCCCTTATGGTTCTCATTTTATCGTGAGGAAACTGAGGCACAGAGAGGTTAAGTCTATTTGCTCAAGGACTCAGTCAGCAGGTGGCCAAGCCGGGTCTTCAGCCCAGGCAGCCTGGTTCCAGTGTCCGTGCTGGGATTCACAGCATTCTGTGCCTCTCTCAACATAAAACTGGAACCTCACCCCCCACAAGCTCCTCACCACCAGGCAGGGCCTACCCAGCCTCCACCTGCCTGCCCTACCTCCATCGATATGGGCTGTTCCATCCAAGCGGCACATTGAACAGGGTTGTCGCTTTCCCCTCACAACAGCCCCATCAAATGTACAGTTACAGTGTGTGCGTGCACATGCACTAGTGTGCGTGTGGGTGGGCATTTTACTACCAAGGACAGCAGACAGCTGTGAGCCCCACCCCAACCCAACCGGAGGCGGGAGTTCAGGGATGGGGGACGGTGTCTGCTATGGGCATTACTCAGGACAGAGAAACTGATCATCTAATGGCTTGCATTTTAGCCATATCAAAATACCATGCCCCTGGCATTAAAATTACACCCCTATTACCACCAGCCCTAGAAAGGAGTTCCACGGGGATGCCCCCACTTATAAAGTCTAAACTTAGGGGTCACATTCCTACCCTCTATCTGTCAGTTTTGGGGCCCCAATAGGGACTGGTAGTGCCAAGACAGGCAGAGGGCATGGGGTTGGGGAGAGGGAATCCCTAACCCCCCTCACTACTGCCCTTTTGGCTTCTTTTTTCAGTGACCCCCTCCATGGCTTACCTGAGTGAGTCTATGCTGGCTGCTGCAGCCCCCTCCCCGCTGCCCAGAGCATGGCCCTGCACCGTTCCCCTCTGGAGTCTTTCCTGAATCAGCTCTCTGGGACAGAAAGACGGTCGGGGTCCTGAGGAGACAGGGGAGGCTGAGAGCTTTAGGGAGCAGGAAGGGGAGGGGCATGAACTGAACTCTGGGTGGGGGGCCTGGCGCCTGCCCAGGCCTGCTTTGTTAAGCTCAGCCCTCTCTCCCTTTGCGTCCACAGCCAGCTACCCGCCTCCTCAAACACCTTACTACTACGGTGAGTTCCCCAGCTCCTCCTGGGGTGAGGCTCAGGGCCCAGGGCCCAGCGCCTCCTGCCTGTCTAGGAGTCCATGTCACAGGGGTCAGGAGGTGAGGGGAGGCCCCCAAAACAGTGAGAGGTCCCAGGAGCCAGCCACTTCTCTGATGTGCCCTCAGTGGACGGGGACCCCCACTTCATCATCCAAGTCCCAGAGAAAGACGATGCCATCTGCTTCAACATCGACGAAGACCCGGGCACAGTGCTGCGCCTCATCCAGGACCCCATCACAGGTGGGGTCTGCAGGCTGGAGCTGGGGCTGTGGCTCTTCCTGGGAAGGCCTGGAGCTTCCCAGGGTGGGCACATGGACTAGCTCCTCACTCTGCCCATCCCATACCCATCTTTATATGCAGATTATATCCTGAAGGAGGCTGTCCAGAGCCACAGGCTCACCAAGTTCCCCAGGAGCCAGTGGTGTTGGGGAGATGGTTAGAGCTATGGGTGGCCTGGGCCTGGGGGCAGGACCCAACCGGTGTCTGGGGAATAGTTTTTCTCTGAGCAACTCTTCCTGGACCAAGCAAGGGGTAGATCCACAATGTGGGCCTCAGCCACAAGCATGACCCAAAAGTGTCTAGGAACAAATAGGGTTGGCTCTGAAGTTCTGGGGCTCCTACTCTGTTACTTCTCAGCAAGTCTGGCTGAAGGGGAAGGTTCATCCCTAAAGGCCAGTCTGGACTCAGAAGTCCTCGCTGGTCTCTTGCTGCCCTGTCACTCTGGCAGGCCTCACAGTTCATGGGCAGATCATTGGTGACAAGAGCCCTGACTCCAAGACCAGAAAGACTTACTTCGGCAAACTGGGCATTGCCAATGCTCAGATGGACTTCCGTATTGAGGTGACGCCAGAGAAGATCGCCCTGTGGAATGGGGCTGCACAGAGCACTTTCAGCTGGCTGGACACAGTCACAGTCACGCAGGATGGGTAAGACCCCGTGCCTGGGTCTCTGAGGTGGTCTATGGTCTGAGGGTTGAAGGAGGCCTGAGGGATTTGGACAAGTCCCATGACAGAAGATCCATAGGGATCACAGGGGAGACCAGTAGCCTCAGAGTTCCCCAGGGGAGGGTGACCATGGTGGCCCCCAACCAACACTTATAGGGCCCCTGTCAGAGCCAGAATTGGTAGCTGGACAGTTCATAGGACTGACCATGCAGGGAAGGGCTGCGTGGATGGAAGCTTTAGGTGTACCTGGCAATCTGATAATAACAGTGATCCCCATTTGCATCTTCTCTGGCTGAACTTGTTAGTTCTCAAACTCCTCAGCCTCTCCTGTGTCTTCAGATCACTCAGGACCCGGTGGGCAGGGCAGGAGGGTTACTCTCATGGAGGCTCAGAGAGGGGGCAGAACCTGCCCAAGTTCACACAGGAGGCCAGTGGCTGTGCTGGGGCTCGATCCCAGGCCTCCAGACTTCCAGGACAGACCCCTCTCCTGCTTTTGGAGGAGCAGAAATCCTCTCAGTGGAGGGCACAATCAACACACATGAGGCATCTTCTCTCCAGCATCCCAAGATGGGTTCCAGTCTGTGTGCTCTCAGGTTCCATGGACGGGGAAGGCCCTGCCGAGATGCCCTTGATTCAGATGCTCGGTGTCATGGCCACTGGGCCCCACTTGCTGACGTCCTTTTCTCTCCTAGGCTGTCCGTGATGATCAACAGGAAGAAGAACATGGTGGTCTCCTTTGGAGATGGGGTTACCTTTGTGGTTGTCCTGCACCAGCTGTGGAAGAAACATCCCATCCACCAGGACTTTCTGGGCTTCTATGTGGTGGACAGTCACCGGATGTCAGCACAGACACATGGGCTGCTGGGTATGGAATGTTCAAGCTTCAGGCTGTTCAGGTGATATGGCGGAGGGGGAAAGCCGTGTGAAAGGCCGTCCTAGTCACCCCAGACCCAGCACACAACACACCATTCAGCCTTTGCATCAAACCTGGAAGGCCAGTGGCCATGTTACCTGTGGTGATGGCAGGGGCTGACAGTGTGAATGTTTTTATTCCCAGGACAGTTCTTCCACCCCTTTGAGTTTAAAGTGTCTGACATCCACCCAGGCTCTGACCCCACAAAGCCAGATGCCATAATGGTGGTGAAGAACCATCGGCTGACGGTCACCAGGTGAGGGAATTCCTCTGTCGTCCTTACCCTGCCCGGTAATAAGACAGGAAGAAAGAGCCCTCTCCACCCATGCACATCTGCCTGGCAGGCACTTGTCTTCTGTGGGGTACCCTCGTTTCCCTCTGGGGTCTTGGCCCCCTCCAGGCCCCTCCTAATCAGGAAAAGGCCAAACTTGGCCCTCTGGAAGGAGTAATCATGTAACTTCATTCTTGACCAAAGAGTTCTGGATTCCTAGAATTGGCAACTTCATACCTTTCTCAGCCTTAGGTCCATGAATGTAGCAGCCGTCTGGCCCACTCTGTGTACCACGGCATCTCTCTTCTTTCTCCCAGGGGTTCCCAGAAAGACTACAGGAAAGATGTCAGCAGCGGCATGAAGGTTGCCTGCTGGTTCGTCCACAACAACGGGCAAGGGCTGATTGACGGTGTCCATAGAGACTACATTGTCCCTGACCTGTTCTGAGTAAACGTCAGCTCCTGCTGAGACGGCTGGCCCAGTTTGCCTGGCATCTGGAACAGGGGCACAGCATGGGGCCTGAAGGAGGGCTGTGAAAATAAAGCATGAGGTGGAAACCAGACCACCCAGCCTCTGCATGCCTCTACGAGTCCCTGCTCCAGGGAATGGGCAGCTGGCACAAAGGAGCGGTGGGCTGCTAGGAAGGCAACTTCCTGGGCCTCTCCACTGATGTGGCTGAAAGACAGGGTTGGTTGGGGTGGCACTTTGAGGAGTCAAATGTATGATGGTTGGGGAAGAGAAAAATGAATTGACTCTGGAGCAGAGAAGCTCTGAGAAGTCGGGAAGGGCTGAGTGCATTTCAGAGTCCATAAGAAAAGTCAGGAGTCATGGCTCAGGAGCTTCTGTCAGGACCTGCAAGCCTGAAAATCCTTCTATGGCTGAGAAGCAGACAATGTTCTAGGGCAGACACAGCCTGCAGCTAATTGTGGATGTCACTCATCCCTCTATCCCTCCAGCCATCTAGCCATCCATTCACCCACTCATCCAGCCAGCCAGCCATCTACCCACCCACCCACCCATCCACTATCCATATATCCAGGAACCATCCATCCATTCAGCAGATAAACCCAACATCCTGGGCCAGGATCTGGGAGCACACAGCTGAGTAATCCAGTTCCCGTTTGCATGAGTGCCCCAAATTTGCCTTCAGCTGGGCTGGGGATCCCTGGGATCCCATCCAGTCACACCTCATGGTGACCACATGCTCCACCTCCAGAGTAAGTCCTGGGTGGGGTGGAGGGTCAGCCAGGGGTTCCTGGAGAAGGGGCCCTGAGAGTGCTCAGCCCGGACAGCCCTCTCTTACCTGGACAACAGCAACTGCCCCTTCCTGGATCTCCCTGCTTCCAGAGAGAGATTTTGCAGAGCAAAACTGATCATCACTCCCTGCCTAAACCCTATAAATGACATCTCCTACCCATTGCTCTTGGGATAGAGACAAAAGTCCTTCCTATGGCCTCTCCAACGTCATCCACCCCGTACACCAGGTGCTTCCCCTCCCTTTCTGGGTTCCAGACAGACAGACCTCTTCCAGTTCTACAGACATAACCCCTCCTTCCCTGGATCCTTTGCCTCTGCAGCTCTCTCTGCCTGAGGGGCTAGGGCATGCTGGGCAGATGGTATCCCGATGAAGGAAGTGGTGGGCGCCTTAGCTTGATGGCACAGCAGGGGACACAAGAAGGCTGGAGGAGTTCAGAGTCAGATTGGGAAAGGTCACGAATGCCCGTGGGGGTGAGGGTGGGGGTGGGATCTGGCTGTGAGTCACAAGGACGTTCTCCTACCTCCCACTCCAGGGGCCCCTCTGCCCAAGCCAGGCTGGGGTTTCCCAGGGCCCACACTGGCCTGGGGTCCTGGAGAGGGTATTGGGGAGGGTGGTCCCAGAGGAAATGTCTGGCATCAGAGGAGACCCCCCCAGGTGGCTACGAGAGGCTACTGGTGGACTGGTGGCTGTTACTGCTCTAGGTAGAGGGCCACATGAGATGCTCCAGAGCGAATGTGGCAGGGGTCCAGGTTGGGCTGGCAAAAAGGGCCCAGGCCTGGGAAGGGACACCCCAAACTGACAGGTCCTGTCACCCATCCAGTTTCAGGTTGGCTGAGGAGCCATGGAGCTTTAAACCATTTATCTTGACGTTAGTTTTCATGTCCGTGAAACGAGGAGAAAGATCCTGCCAGATGGAGGATGCGAAGAGGCATCATCATCACAGTTTCTGGTCCTCCTGAAGTGCCTGTCTTTGCCCTGCTGCTCCAGCAAGCAGACAAGCCCAGCTGGTTGGGAGAAAGGCAGGAGGAGGACCCCAGCCAAAATTCTGCCCCTTCCCGCCAATACACAGTCAGGGAGGCCCTCCATGCAGGCAAAAACTAGTCAGACTCTATCGTCTCCCCACATCATCCTGGCTGTGCCTGTTCCCGCCTACAGCCTCGGATGGCTCTGCTGGCTTTTGGGATAGAAGCTGTGCTCCATGGCGAGAGTACACAGCCAGTGCTGGCTTGGTCCTTCTTCTCCTCCTCTCCAGCATCCCCTTCCACCTCACCCCACAGCACTGCTTTCCTTCACCTTCCCTGAACTCTCTGCCAGGTTCGGTGAACTGGCTCTAGGCCTGGTGTCCTTGCCCTCCTTTTCCACTGGGCTAACTTCTCTTTATTCTTCAAAACTCAACCCCAACCATGCCACTTCCAGGAAGCCTTCCCTGACATTCCCCAGGTTGGGCAAGATGTCTCCCTCTGGGCTTCTTGTGGCACCTGGTCATGTTCTGGGTGGCAGCTGTCACAATAGGCACTGTGTCTGTCATGGTGCCCAATGTACCTGCAGCACTTGGCCCTGGGTCTGGCCTGGGTAGGTGCTGGAAAGCACCTGGTGAACAAAACAGTGAAGGGCATGGACCTACTTCTGACTGTTCACAGAGAACACCCATCCTGCAGGTGCTGGCTGGGCCAGAACGTCACCCGTGACCCCTCTGCTGTTGCACAATCTCCACAGTGCAGCCCCGATAGTAGTGTCCCAGAGGGTTGAACCTGGAGTGGGCACCCCCTCTCATCCCGGTCTGTCAAGTCTAGCCCCACAGCAGTCTGATGGAGCCCCTGCCGTGGCTCCCTTGTCTCACAGAGGTACGACCTGAGCTCCTCTGAGTGACCTCCACAAATTGACTCGGCCTGAGAACCCCACCTGCTGACCAGGCTTGATGGAGAGGCAGGAACGCAGGAGAGTCTTCCTGTGTATTCGGCAAAGTGCTGCTGGAGACCCCTCCCACCAGCCTCTCCTCTGACTCTTCTGGAAAGGCTCACTCAGCAAACATCCCACATAGCTCAAGAGCTGGGAAAAGCATGTTTTCCCTGATGATCTGGTTTGCTTCCTGTTAGCAAGCAAATGACCTCATTTTCTGCTTTACCATGGCTGCCAGGAAGCTCAGAGCAAAGCTTTGTGCTGCTGCAGCTTTGTACCCTTGTGTCTCTGATTTAACTCTCCTGCATGGCTCTTTTCTCTTGCTCTCACAGTCATGGTTTTTGGGTTTATTCTCTTTATGCTTTTAATTTGTAAGCCAAAGACTTGCGTCATTTTTTTAGAAGTAGGTGGAATAATTATACATTCTTTTTAAAGTATACTTTGCCTGTTCAGGAATTGGGTGGAATCTTTGGGGTGCCTAACCCCAGGGCATGGGCAGGAGACTAGACCCTCAACAGCTCAGGATTTAGAGTTGGGGGCCTGGATCACCCCCATGAGACCAGAGGCTCCTGGGAACAGACCCTAGCTTCCCTCCTGGGACAGGGGCCTCATCTCTGTCTTCTTTTTCTTCTAGTGCTGGCTGCTTTACAAGGTGGTGAGCAGATAGGCCTGTTCCTGAGCACAGGTGTGAATCCCATTCATGCGATTGAATTCTACTGCATTCATGTCATGTGACATGCATGTGTCATGCGACATACATGTGTGATGTGAATCCCATTTCAAAGGGGCCCAAAAGCTTGCTGAGAACATTGGAGTTGGCCTGTAAAGAACTTCTACTCAGTTCACTTTTTTTTTTTTTGACTCAAAACTGGTTTTCATGGACCAAGTGACCATAAAGCAGACTGAACCTCTGCTCCCAGAGAATGTTCTTCTGCCCTAGACCTCTAGCTGGGGGCTGGAGCAACATTTTAAATGAGTGACTTAACCTCTCCTAATCTTAGTTACCTGATTGTAAAATAAAGGGACTGGACTGAAAGCTCTCCGTGGGCCTTATTGGCCACAGGCCTTTGAGGGGCTGACAGTGGAAGATTCTAATGTTACACAATGCTAAGTGTCCAGGAAGCAATTCTGAGGCCCTGGGATTCGGCCAGATAGAACCAGAGACACCCACTCCCTCGGCTCACACATCTTTCTTTATTTGTAATGAGTGGAACTACTCCTCCCCATCACAGTCCAGGCCCCAGAGGTGGCCCTGAGGTTACAGGGTGGCAGCCATCTACACATAGTGGGGTGGCATGGGGGGGTGGGCATAACTCCTCTTGTCAGAACTACAGCTCCACAGACCAACAGGAAATCTCTGTTCCTGGGAGCCCCTCTTGGTAATCCAGCTTGAGCTCTCTGGGATGAATAGATGGATGGACAGACAGACAGACAGGTGGTTAGCAAATCTGAGGTGCGGTGGGAAGAGAGGGAGACAGTGGAGATAGGAACATGGAGGGTGGAGAGTCTCAAGGACTCTTTGAATTCCCTCCAGCAGAGGCCGACAAGGCCTGGTCACCCAAGGGGACCCAGTTGTGTGTGGTCTCCAGGGTCCAGGGCTCCGAGAATTCAGGAGGAGTTTCCTACTGCCCCAAACCCACCCTAGGGCTCTCTGGGCTGGTGTGTTTTCCGTGAGTCTGAGTCAACCTTCCTTTGTGGGGTCACTGAGAGCTGGGTCAGCCATGTCTAAGGCATCAACCTTTCACCCAACTCTTCCTAGTTCCTGGTCAAGGACAGAGGAGTGGGGGCCCCCAGAGTCCAGCTCCCAGCCTCCCGGCCCCCATCCCTGGCTGGGTTCAGTGGCCTGCTTGTGTGGAGTCACCTGGTGGCAGAGTGATCATGCCCCTGAACGGTCAGTGTGCGCTTGCTGTCATCGGCTGCTGCTGGGGGCCCCCAGAGCACATCCTGGTAGAACTGGCCTGAGGTACAAAGGGCAGGTCAGCAAGGGAGAAAGACGAGGGAGGCTGGAGACACACAGAGGCGAGCAGCACTGCCTGTTCACAGGCAGAGGTGGTTTCTGAGGGTGCCCTGAGCCCAGGCCACAGACAGCATACCAAGTGTCCCACTGACGTGGCTGGAGAAGCGGTCAGTGTGTCGCAGAAGGAGCCGGAGCCCCTTCCCAGGGCCATCCCAGGATAGCAGGCCAATGGTCACTTTGTCTGGGCTGCTGAGCAGCAGAAGCCCCGCCTTGTCCATGGTCATCTTGAGGCTGTTGGGAGACCCAGTGTCCTGAGCAGGGAAGGAGGCCTGCGTGGGACCCCAGCAGCTGGGCTGGGAGTGGCGGGGGCTGCCCTCTTGTCCTCAGGAACTCCTAGTGTGGTCCTGGGTGGGGAGTCCCTAAATCTTCCAGGCTTCAGTTTCCTCATTGGTAAACTGGGACCAATGGTAACTTGATGTCTGATGATCCCAGCATTATTTATAAAATAAAATAATGGTTCCTTTCCCTCTGGTTTTCTTGGATTTGGTTTCTCATGAACCAGTTTTCTAGATTTAGGGGCTCTGACACCTTCACTTGGTCCCTTTTGTTTTGAGGCCAGTACCACATTCTTTTGAAGATTAGTGTTGAACTGTGTGTCTTAATGTCAAGAAGGGTAAGTCCCTTCTCATTCCATTCCCTCTTTTTACTTAAAATAATCTCTGAAATTCTTACCTTTCTGGTTTTCTTAGGAATGTTAGGTGTCTTCAAGCATGCTGAATAAGATCCTACTGTTTCTCTGCGGTTATTTTAAATGGAATTGCCCTAAATGTACACTGTCTTAGATTAGATATAAAAGTCGTGGTCTGTTTTTCTTTATGTAAATCTTCTGTAGCTCATGAAAGTAGGTGGACTTTGCATCACTACAATCAATAGGAAGACTTGATTCCATCTTTTAGTGGGTATATCCAAGGCACAGAAATGCCATCGATCTTTGTGCCTTTATCAGATGACAGGAAACTTTAGGACCTTTTGTGACACTGAGGGGTTTTGGGTGAGCCCTCGGATTGCTGGGTGTGCACTCACTTGTCGTGTGGACCCGTCTCTGCTGAAGGGCTCAGTGAGAGGGAATGGACAGGCTCTCCTTACTCAGCACAGGCTGGGGGCTCAGAAGGCACTGCTCAGGGAGGGCCAAGGTGTTCGGCCTCTCTCTCAGGGCCCTCGTGACTTCCAGAGCTGGAGAGCTGCCTCTGGAAGGCTCTATGGTAGGGCAGCCCCACCCAGAAGAGGTTGCCATCCATTACTCACCAGCTGCCCAGCATTTGATGCCACATGGACTTGTCTCTTATCAGAGCTTCAAGAGTGTGCTGAGGGTGACATCTCTAACCTTCCCTGGTGGCCAGTGCTCTCCAGCTCTCATTATTGTCATCCTTACCTCACCACGTAGAGAGCGCTGCCCTCTGGTGTGCTCAGCAGATGCTGCACTGTCTAATGGGCGAAGTGCTCTCTGACCACATTCTCTCACTGGCTCCGCCCCTCAGTCCTCTGACTCGGGGCTGGGATGATTATCCCCAGTTATGAGTGAGGAAACCGAGGCTCAGAGGGGCTAAGCGGCCTGCCCAGGGTCACACAGGGTTAGCAGCAGAGCTAGCTCCAGACCACACCTTTCCTTGCATGGGATAGTGACCAGGGTTAGATGTGAGAGCAGCCGGCTCCCCAGCGTCCCCTCCGTGCCCTCCAGACCAGGAGGGGCATAGTGCAGGTGCCCCTCCTATGGGTGCAGCTCACTGCAGAGGACTCATGCCCAGCCACTCCACCCCCAGGCCCGGGGCCTCAGGTCACTTGTCAGTGCTGTCACCAGCTGACGCAGCCTGAGAGGTCACTGCTGGTACCCAGCCTGGGCCTTACCCGGGTATCACTGAGAACAGCGTTTCCTTCCACTTGTACGCAGAGCTTCTTTGGTTCCGAGTCACTACCACGTGCTCAGGGGATGCATGGACCTGCAGCTGGGGGTTCTTGAAGGCCACCTCGATCCATGAGAACTGGGCCTTCTCTGTCTCATACTGGCCAGTCACCTCAACCCCTGAGAGGGCCCGGAGCAGAGAGGTCAAAGCTGTGGCCTCAGCTGGGCACTGGCCTGAGCAGGAGGTCCTCCCTAATTACATCCCCCGGAACCATTCTTCATCAGCTCACATCCTCAATCCCCCTTCCCCAGCATTCCCTCACACTGGGGCCTGGTTCCCACAATCTTTCCACTCATCCCTTGGTTTCATGTGGAAGGGCCCCCAAATCCGCACTGACGGCCACCTTCAGATGAGCCCTCTGAGAAGGGAGATCTTGTCTGAAGCCAATAAACATTAATAAGGCCCCTGTAGTGTGCCTGGCCCTGATCTACGTGCCAAGGCCAAGAGCAAGATGAAAAATTGGTGGTCCCCACCCTCAGGGAGCAAACAGACTCCGGGCCTGGCATGATGCAGTGAGAGACCGTGTGGATCTAGGAGAAACGAGGGAACCATAGATGTTCACTGACTGAGTGGCTCTGCGGGGGTGTGTGTGAGCATCCCTGAGTGCTGTGTGTTCCCACATCTGACCTGACACCTCAGCTCCACCAGAAAGATCCTTCTGGGGATTGGGGGACAGGTCTGGCCAACACATCTACCTCCTCTACACCCTCTGAAGTCCCACCAGCATCTTTTGGGGCTCTGTGCTTCTGCCTACCCCTTCCTCTGCCTAGTGGACTCCCTCATCTGCCAAGGCCCAGTCACTCCTCTATGACCCTCCCTTTACCCTGACCCTGACGCCCAGACCCTCTGGACGCATCTCCACATCACTCTGGGTACTGACTACAGGCCACCGTGCTTATCTGTGCCTAGGTCTGTCCCCCAACTCCTGAAGTATGGCGGTGCCTGGGGGCAAGCCCACATCTGATCACCCTGGAGTGTCCAGCCACTCCAACCTACATATGTGTTGCTCAGTGGAAGGTCTGTGGAGTGAATACATGAGTGCAAATGTCAGTGCTTGGGGGCAGGACCATGCCATGATCTGGGACAGGCCCACACAGAACAAGGTCTGCCTGTGTGTCTCTGTGGGAAGGTGTCCCATCATTGTCTCCAGTGTGGTAAGCTGGGGGTGAGAGGGGTGGATGACTAGTGTGCACCTCTCACCTTGGTCAGGGTCTGAGAGCAGGTACATTGGCCTCTGAGAGTGCTTGATGTCCACACAGAGCCGGTTCACACTCTGCCCAGGCAGTGGAAGGATGACGGGAGGAGCCTGGATGGGGGCTGGGACAGCAGGCATGGCTCCTGGGGCAGGTGGAGTAGACTAGGGGGCAAGGATGGGGAGGGGGGCTAAGGAAGGCTGGCACCTTACCTGGGGGTGGGGCGGTCGTGGTGATTGCTTCTGAAAGAAAAAGAGCCTGGGTTTAAGCAGCCCCTTTCTGGGGTGGGGTGGGAGGGGTGAGGGACGGAGTAGTGCACAGATGTGGCTGAGGCCCTCTTTCCGCTTCAACACTGAGAAACCCATGCGACAGGTTCCTAGAGATATCGGGGCCTCTCCCCTCCCAGGGTCTCCCTGCTATAGGGTCAGAGTCTACTGCCCGGGCTTTGGCCTGGGGGGCACCTTTGATTCTTAAATCCACGTCATGAAATACTTCATCAGGAACGGAGCCGGCTGGTGGAGCTGAAGCCAGCATTAGTGCAGGAACAGCCAGAAACAGAAAGGGAGAAGGCAGTCAGGATTCAGAGCAATCAACTTGCCTTCCAGCCATCAGTGTCACCTGCCACCCACCAAACTGCAGGCCCACAACCCCTGCCACACATATACCCAGCCTAGAAGAGCCTTTGCAAAGAGATTTTCTTTCTTTCTTTCTTTTTTTGTATTTATATAACTTTATTTTTATTTAAGCAAAAGAGGATCAAACGTTTAGCATCCTTTACTGTAAAGTGCCTGTTTACTTTCCATTTGCAAAGAGATTTTCAAACTGAAGAGCAGGCTATTAGGGAAAAGGCTGAGGAGACAGGGTCCAGCCTGGCTCTGCAGCTCTGTCTGAGTCTAGATTTAGAGATCAGAAACAGCTCAAGGGACCACTGTTGGCTTTGGGAATGGAGGAAACCTTCCTTTTCTAGAAGGTTCCATCTGAGACAGCCTCCAGAGGGTAATGAACCTGATTCAGTGAAAATGAAGGACACATCACTTAATGTCGTGCCCCACAGCAACCCTCCCTGGTCTGCCCAGGCTGTGCTTGGAGCTTTATTTCATCCAACTCTGCGGGCAGGTTTGATTATCACCTTGGGGAAACTAGGCTCTAGAGGGTCAGAAAGCAGCTTACCAAACATGATGTCTGGTAGCAGCATGTGGTGGGGTGGGAAAGAACGATGAGAAGGATGAAGAGGTCCGGGTTGTCCAAATCTCCTTGGGAAGCTGTGTAGCTTCTCGGAAATCCCAGCTTTGGAAAAGTTGACACATGCAGTCTTCTCTCAGGCAGTGTCATGTGCCCCACAGTCAGGGCTCTGGGAGCCACGTCAGGAGAGGATGTGGGGAGGGCAGATGGTTCCCCTCCCCACACCTGCCACCCTGGGAGCCTCTCCCACCACAGCTGGGAGAAATTCAAGGCTGGAACAACGGAGCCTTCCTGAACTCCTATCCATTGGGATATCAGCCCCCCACCTGGCAGTGCCCCTCAAACTACCCTGTCCTCTCAAGCCTCTTCTTTCAGTAAGGACAGGGTCTGTATAGCTGCCTCCTAATCAAACACACCTGCACTTGAGTCCCAGCCCTGCCACTAGCCAGGCGAGCCAAGCAGAGCCAGGGCAGAGACCAGACTGTGGCCGGGGTGAAGGTTCTGTCAATCTCCCCTCCCCACCCCTCTCCTCCTTCACTACCTGTTATTCTGGACCTTCTGTCTCCCATGGAACGAGATGTGAAGGCAGTGTGACCTGGAAATCAGACAGACCTGAGTTTGCTTCTGGGATGCACCTTTCTGGGGCCCCTGAGTGGCAGCCAGTATCTGAATGAACAGGTGACTAAATGAACCAGCGTGCTTGGGCAGACGATGCTCACTCCTGCTCCCTCCCACGAGCGACCTTGTGGGGCTGGTGTCCTAGGTTGCGTCAGCCAACTGTCATCCAGGCCAGCCTTTGAGGGAACTAGGCCCTTACCTGGGTGGATGTTTCTCTGTCTGTTTTCTGGATAAAACAGAGAGAGAGAGAGAGAGAGATACACTGTCAGAGTACCTGATAAATTTGAAGTGCCTATATTCTAACCTTGCTTCCCAACCCCAGCACCACATAGGTGTAGTGAACTTGGGGCATCAGGAGACCTGGCCTCAGTTTCCTCATCCATGAAATGGGATGAGTCTCCCAGGGCTCCGGGAGTCTGTGGGTGGCAGGGATGGAGTCTTGGTCGGGATGCAGAGGGGCTAGGGAGAACGCTGGGTCAAAACTCTGCTGCCAAGAAGGCTGGCATCCCACCTCACACCCACCATTTTCCACGGGCTTCTCAGCAACTTGAGACTGTTCTTGACCTTCAGGTTTGGTGACCACCATGGATGTGAGGGGGGTAACAAAGCTGTAGTTGAGTGACAAGCTCAGAGCTCGGGTCTCGAGAGCCTGCTTTTCAGCACCTGATGCGGAAACTCTGCAGGTTGAGGACACAGAGGCTCAGCAAGTCCCTGGATGCCTAGTCAGATTCTCCCCTCCCTTCCACACCCTTCCAGGGGGTTCCCACTGGGAGGGTCTGGAGCTCAGACACAATACCACCACTCCCTCTCTCCATGCCTAGGAGATGTCCCCAGGCCAGATGTGCCCATCCCATCAGTGAAGAGCTTAGGGAGGCGCTGAGACCCTGTGTGGCCACCCCAGCGGGCCCTTAGGGGTGGGTGCCACTCACATTTGCTCCAGCAGTTGCTGGATGGTCAGGTACGCCCAGAGTCTCTCCATGAAGCTGTGGAAGATGTACTTGGGGCTCCGGAACTCCTCCTCCTTCTTGGCCACGCTGAACTCCGTTTGGAAGGTGATGTTCTGCATGTGCTGGAAAGAGGGGCCCAGCCAGGGCAGGGGCAGTGAGGGGGTGGCGTCCGCACCTGGCCTGGCGCTTGGAGCACTTCTGTGAGAAATCTGGTTGGAGCAGGGGCAGGTCTCGTACGTTGGCTGCGAGGACTGCCCTCCTCTGAGTAGAGTGGGGGACAGGGAGGGAGTTTAGGGCTGTGGGAGGCTCAGTGACAGAGCCTGCAAGGACGAGAAAGAGGAGCAGATAAAAGGTAGGAAACTATCCCAGGGGCAGCACGGCAGCTGTAGAGCCGGGCCCAGGGCAGACCAACCCTTCAGGAGGAGGGAATGAGGATGGGCTCTGAACCCCAGCCCAGGGTAGAAACAGCAGCAGGAGGGACGCACAAGTGCAGTGTGGAGCAGAAAGGGTCCCAGATACAGCCCACCCTCACCCCAAAGATGGAGACTCAGGACAGAGAGGGAAGAGCCTCCCCCAGCAGTCAGTGGCAGAGCTGGGAAGAGAACCCAGGTGTCATGGCCCTGAAGGGGTTTGGGGCCTCGGCCACTCCAGCAAGCTGTCCCCTGACCAAGCTGGTGCCCTCTGCTAGGACTGGGCACTGTGGGGTGGTGACAGCGAGATGTGTGCTCAAGCTCTGGGTGAACTGCCACTTCCTTCCCCAGGGAGGGGCCTTCTGATCTCAGTCTGACCTGGCCCGCAGTCCAGGAAACAGAGTCTGGGGAGAGAGGAACTCCAGTCCTCTCACCACAGCTCCCCGTGGCAGCCAAAACCTTCTCAGTGCAGATCCGATCCCGTCACCCCTGCTGGAACCACCCTCCTCTGTCTCTCACCCAGAGGCGGGCCGCCCGAAGCTTTGTCACATGCAGGTCACCTGCACTAAATTTGCTCTCTCCACACATACAGCTATTTGATGGTTTTCCTTAAATGAACTTTAAATAGACTCTTTACTTGGCCTTGTCCCAAGCAATACCTGTGAAATCTTAGGTCTGGGGTTCGAGTTATATTTTTCAGAACACACATTAAAATAAATACGTAACTACTAAAACAAAGAGACGTTTGTTTGTGAACTACCCCGAGTCACCTTAGCTTCCACACTTTGGGAACCCCTGGCCTCCAGGAGAATATTGGCAGCTATCATGTACGGGGTGTTCACACTGGGCCAGACCTTTTAACCCCCACAGCAGCATTACAAATGGGTAAGGTGACTTATCCTCAGTTTTACATAGGAGGAAACTAAGGCACAGGGAGGTTAGGTGACTTGCCTCAGGTCTCTACTCTGGGAGGTGGCAGAGCTGAGTTTGAAGCTGGGCAGGCTGGCACAGGGCATGCACTGCCCATCATGACACTTGTCTACTTCTTCTGAGATGAGGCCCTGGGCCACCCATACCCGCCTGCCTGGCCACCCTGCCATTCTCACCACACGTGCTGCCTGCCAGCCACGCAAACTTGGAACATTGCTCCATCACTCCCCCATCTGGCCTCTGCCACCTCCTGTTCATCCCTCAGTCTCAGCTGAGCCTCCTCCAGGAAGCCCTCCCTGATCCCCAGGCCAGGTTGGGGCTCCCAGTACTGTTCTCCTGAGTCCCCAGGTTTATCCTGTCAGGGACATCCCAGCCTGCAACTCCTTGTTTGCGTGATGACTTACCCACGCCATCTCTCCCATGAAGACCTCTCAGAGGTCCCTAGAGAAGGACCTGGTGCAGAGCAGGTGCTCAGTTTCTGTTTGTGGAGTGAAAGGGCCTCTCGTGGCACAGAGGCAGGGAAGGCTGGGCAAGGACAGGGCACCACGTGGTGAGTTGAGCTCTTGACCCAGCTGCAGCGAGGCCCAGGGCAAGCTGCCTGCTCTACCTGGACCTCAGTTTGCTCATCTGTCAAATGAGAACAACTCTTCCTGCCGACTGCAACCTCAGAGGGCTGGTGAGGACAGGAGGGGTGCCAGCCGCTGGTGCCCTCAGGAACAGCAGTAGCCCAAACTGACTGCTGAGTGCCTACCATGTGCCAGCACACGCAGGCGCTCTCAGGAGAATTAGGATGTTATCTCATTGAATCTCCACCACGAGCCCACGCAGTAGGGACCAGTGTCATCCAAGTGGCAGAGGGCACTTTACGACTTGCTCAAGGTCAACCGGCTAGAGCCTGGCAGGGCTGAGGCTTGAACTCAGCCCCTCTGCCTGCCTGCCCAGCTGCCCTTCATCTCCGGGATGGCCACACTCACCAGCTGCCCACTGACTTTGGCTGAGAGCACATCAGGGCTCTGATCCCGGAGTTTCCCGGCCACTACCATCTCGGAGCCCTTGAAGAGCAGCCGGAAGTTGTCCTGCGTGACCTGCTCCACGGCATTGCTCGGGTACTCGAAGGCGACCGTCGTCAGCAGTGGGTTGGCCACTTCCTGGTAGAAGTCCTGTAGGGTGGGGGTGTCATGAGGGCCAGGCTGGAGTCTACCCACCTCTCTGTGCCAACCCTCACTCATGCAGCCCACTAGGGGCATGTGGGCACCTGGAGCTGCAGCGCGGAGTCCGAGTCCTCATAGATGCGCCGAGCCAGGCCGCCGTTGTCCAGTGCCAGCTTTTCCAGGAAGGCGTAGCTGACGTCGAAGCCGAAGCCCAGGCAGAAGAGGCTGTACTGGCCGCCTACGGCTTCCTTCACATTCTTCTGGATGCTCGCAGGGTTGGTCTCCCCTGGACCCAGAGGTTTGGGAAGCGGGTGAGAAAAAAGTAATTTTTCTCAATGAATATTTCTAGAATCTCAGAGCCAGAGGGGCCTCAAAGACCCCCACCCTTCCCCAGGTCCCACAGCAAGCCAAGGTGGAGCCCCAGTTGCTCCCCTCAGGCAGTGTGCCCTGGGGTTGCTGGTAGTGCCCTCACCCACGGTGGGGTCGCCATCGGTGAGCAGGATGATGAGGGAGACGCTCCCTGCGGGCAGCAGCTCCTGCTGGTTGGCTCTGTCCAGCAGCTGCACGGCCGTCAGCATCGCAGCGTCAATGTTGGTCCCTGCAGGGCACACACTCTCAGGGGGGCTCCCAGCCAGATGCCCCGGGCTGTGCTCGGTGCCCCGGAAGCCCCCAACCCGCAGGGCTGCCCAGGCACTCACCTCCCTGGGCCTTGATGTCAGCAGCATAGCTCCTGGCCTCGTTCACGTTCTCTGCTGAGGCTGGCACCAGTGATGGCTTCCACTGGGTTGCTTCACTGCTGAAGCAGACAAGGTTGAACTGGTCTTTGGGGCTGAGGTCATCCACAATCTTAATTAGGGCTTCCCGGGTCTGGTCAGGGAGAGGGGACACAAGGCAGGTGTCTCAGTGGGGCCTCCTTGGGGTCTCGTGTTCTCAGGCTGGTCCTCCCGGGGCTTGCCTCTGGAGTGGGGCCATGGTGACTGCTCTAGGGGAAGGACCTGCCCCATACTCTGACCAACCTCGACCTCTGGGAACCCCCTACCCAAGAAGAAGGAGGAAGGAGTGTCTTCTTGCTGGACCAGAGCTGATGGTGTGAGGCGTGTGGGAGTTTTCAGGGCCCTGCCCCAGCCCATGCGACCCACCTGCTGGATTTTCCTGCCTCTCATGGAGCCGCTCTTGTCAATGACAAAGATCACATTCTTGGGTATTGTGGGCAGGCCCTCGGGGGCAAAGTAGTGCACAAAGTAGCCATTCTCAATCTGTGACCAGAGTGAGATGAACCCAGGTGATGAGAGGTATAGCCTCGCCCCGACCTCAACCAGCCTCTTCACCCCGAAGCCTGGGGTTCCCACGCTGTCTCCATTCCAGCCCCTCCTTCTCTGTGCCACTGCTCACCTCCGCAAATTTTCACCATTTTTTAGGGCTCAATCCAGCCCCTCTCTTGCGTTCCCTGCTCATGCATGGCCCACTCAAACTCTATCCCACTTTACCTCTTATTTGTTTTAGTATTTGAGGCAACTTACACTAAAAGGTTCAGACACAAAAAACCTGAGATTCAGCAAGAGTGAAGACTCCAGAAATAAGGTCCATCAAAAGAGTAGATGGGAAGCACAGTGATGCCAGAAACTGTGTAAGAAGCTACTGCATATGAGAATAAAACTGAGCTGTGAGTCTCCTGGCAGCCAAAGTAACAAGGAAAACACTGTAGGGTAGCTCTTCAGCAGAGACAAACATTTTTTGCCTCTGAAAGGGAATTGTTTCAGGAACAACACAACTAAACTGCTTGTTTTCTGTCTGTGCTGCCCCTGCCCCACCACACTAATAAGTATCAGCAGTTATTTTGCCTTTTCTTCTAGAACACTCAGTCTCAGGCTCTTGAGGGTAGATGGATTTCCCGGTTGCCCTGCCCTCGCCTGGAGCGCACTCACCTGAATGGAGCCCCCAGAGATGGAGCGGTTCACGTCATAGCGGACGATGAAGTTGCCGTCCAGGACCGTGTCCTGCTGCTCCGGGGACTTCTGCTGCTGGGAGATCGTTGGCTTGAATCGGATGTGAGCCTGGAGAAACGACCGGGCTGAAGTTGGGAGGAGCAGCGAGGCCATGCCAACACCACCCTCACTCGTGTCTGAAGTGAGAATTCCAGGGTGCAGCTTTGGGTCAAATTCCAGGGACCTCTTGCTCAGGCAGAGCTGTCTCCATACAGGGGTGGGGGTGTGAGAGTGAGTCCCCTGCTGCTGGAGCTGCGCAAGCAGAGCCTGGGCTCAGGATGTGTACGACCCAGCCGTCTTCCTCTCCACCTGGTCCTGGGACCCTCACATCAGTCCTCTCCAAGTCCTTCTCCCCCGATCTCAGGGTTCTTAGGACCATACCTGCCGTCCCTCTCTAGGCCTTGCCCTCCCCATCTACCAAATGACAGCAGGGACACAGAGACCTCAGAAGTCCCTCCAGCTGAGAGATTCTGCCCAATTTTCTCACTCTCTGGAAATTCAGGCTGATAGGTCTGGCCTGAAGACAGGCCCCTTGGTCCCCTTACCCAGGACCACGGCAGGCCCACCTTGGTCATGTTCTGTGAGACGGTGAGGGCATCTGCCAGTTCGTTGGTCATGAAGGTGCTCTCTGTCTCCAGGAAACTGATGCCCTGAGGCTCAAAAATGTGAATGTCCATCTGGAGGCAAGAAGTGGGTCACTGGGTCAGCAAGGAGCTGAGGCTGGGCCTTACAGGAGGCAGAGGGGGAAGGAGGGGCTGCTCTCAGCAGAGCAGGAGTCATCTAGGAGGCCTCCTGGGAGGAGGCAGCACCAGGTACCTGCAGGTGCTTGACCAGCTGCTGGGGCCGGACTTTCAGCAGCAGCTCATACACTCCCAGCTGCCGCTTGAGCAGCTCCTCGTACACCAGTTCGAAGGTGACCTTGGCCGCGGGAGCCACGTTGACAGATACCTGGAACTGCTCCATCTTTCTCCCGGTGGCCCTGGGGGAGGAAGGCATCAGGTCTGCCCCTTCAGGCCAGGTGTAGGGGAGCGGGGCTAAAGGACCAAAGGCAGGGGCAGCCTCTGCCCCCCACCCCCACCCCTGGGGTCCTCCACCCGCCCTCGGTTCACTTGATGAGGCCGGCGCTCTCTCCCCTGGCCACGGCTGCATTGTACTGTTCCTGGGCTGCAGCCTTCTCCTTGATGTTCCCTGGGTAGGTCACACCATCGATGATCCTGGGGCAGGAGGACGGGGTGTGGAGAGATCAGTGAGGGTGGCCCGCTCCAATCTCACCTTCCCCAGGGAGCCTCTCTGGGCCTTGGTGTGCCTCTTCACAGAGTGACTCCTATTTTTACCTGAGTCCACTCCTGTTTATTATGCAACTGCTGTGTACAAGATTGTGCAGCGCCCAGGGTGAATTTGGGGGGCTTCTGCAAGGTTATGCCCAGCCTCCATCTACCCTGAGGCATGCACAGTGATAGTAAGCATGCGTTTTACTGGACAGACAGGGGAGGGAGGTTGAGAGGAGGCAGGGCTGAGCTAAGTCTCGGCCTCTCTTCTCCCTTCCAGCCTGGCCCCACTTTCCAATTACCCCTTCCACCTCACCGACTGTTCCCAGAGGAAGCGGCCAGTCATCAACGAAAGCTTTCTGAGGCACGCCTGTGCCCAGGCCCGTGTCCAACACTGTGGGGCAGACTGAGGAGGAGGGAGATGCTGGGCTCCCAGGCCAGTGGGAGACGTAGGTCTGAAAGGCTCCAATCCCTCTCCCCCTGTGGCTGTCCCCTCTTCCTGCCAACACAGGGCAGGGCACTCTGCAGGGAGGGTGGCCTCTGGGAAAGTAGGTTTTGGACAACTAGTGGGCAGGATTCCTAGGGGTGGGGACACAATCCTAGTGGCCATTCTTTGGGACTGAGGGAGAACTGCCCAGGCTGTTTGTCTGGAAGGAAAAGGACTACTCCAGAAACTCCTTGTGGGGTGAGTAGGGTGTGGCAGGCAAACATGAGCCTGCTCTATCTGGGGCTGGCCTGAAAGCATGGGAGTGTCTAGGGGTGGGTGGGGAGGGGGCAGCCAGGATGTCAGTACCGAGTGTTCTTCCTCCCTGCCTTCCTGACCTTCCTGGTCATAATTTAACTTTACACTAGGGATGGGGCTGGTGTGTGGCCTGCAGGGCTCCTTCTCCCAGATGCCCACTGGGGGGCTCCTGGCCAGGTCAAGGAGTAGGGCACCCTGCCCCCTGCTTCCCTATCTCATGCAGCAACAGGATCTGGGCCCAGAGAGGGGTGCCAGTCCTGGGCTCTCAGCAGATTTGATGGGCCCAGAACCTGGTGACCTGCTGGCCTCGGCGCCTGTGAAGCTCATGCTGCAAGTTGGGCAGCACAGGCCCTGGTTCTGGGGTTAGGAAAAGGAGAGGCTGTGGCGGGGGTGGGGGTGGGGGGTGGGGGGGCAGGGAGAAAGGGAGGAGCCAACCACAGTTTTTCAGAGGTCCCAGGGTACACTGGGGACCCTGCCTGAGCGATGCTTGCTCTCTGTTCCACCCATCGCCCTCTCTGAGTTTCTGGGATCAGCCTCTCTCTGATCTGTCCTCAATCACTGCCTTTCCTGTGGGGCCAGGAACAGACAGAGAGTTCTCTTGCGTTTAGCAAACATTGCAAAACTGAGTCAGGAAGGGTGGGGGAGGACAGTAGAGGACAAGGTGAGGATCATCACCAGTTCATAGAGTACACAGACACCCCGGGGGCCTCCCAACGTGGCCTCTGATCCAGAGTGGAAATGCCCTCTGCAGTATCCCTCTTGGGGGCAGGGGGACTAGCTTGGCCTAGAACTTCCTGTGACAAGGAGGTCCCCCTCCTCAAGGCATCACTCCATTGTTCAGCAGCCAGGGGTTAGGAAGTTTTCTGTATTCTGAGCTGGAATCTGCCTTTTGGTGACTCCCTCCTGCCTGGACCTGGCCTCAGAATGTCCCAAGTCTGTCCTCTTCAAAGGGAAAGACACAAAGGCACCATTGTTCTCCATCTGCCACCTGGGCGGCACTGAGGGATAATGGGTGGACAGATGGAGGCAGGGATGTATGGATGGAGGGATGGAGGGAAGGAGGGAGGGAGGGAGGGATGGAAATGTCTCTGAGAATGCATGTAGTTCCTGTATTTCCTACATGTGGAGCACACACACCTAAGGCATACATCCTTGCACATCTCACATCAAGAAGAGGGCCTCACTTCCTGGTGGGGCACAGGGGGATGGTGTCACAGTGCTGGGTTGGGGAAGGGGGATGAGGAGGGCAGGAGGGCACCTACATGGAGAAGTTGGTGATGAAGGCTTTCTTGGGCAGCTCCATCTGGAAGGTGGCCTCCTGCACAGTATCAGCCTTATTGACCACCCGGCTGGTGACGACTGTGTGGGCAAATCGGGATGAGACCCTGGAGTCCACAGTGAGGCTGTAGATGTCGATGTCATTCTGGACCAGTGAAGGAGGAGAGGATGGGATTGTCTTAATGCCACCCCAGCTTGGGGCAACACTCTTCAACAGTGGGCCCTGACCTAGGTCCCAGACCAACCCCTGGCCCCCAACCCTGACTGAGCCACTGACCAGGCCTCAGGCTAAAGCCCATGAGGCATTTCATATGCAAACCTTTGCCTCACCTCTTAAGGCAGCTGTGTGCTTCATTTCCCACCCTACAGTCTTGTTCTGTGGGGTCCATGGTGCCCTGCAGAAGCCCCAGTGTGTCTGGGAGGGGACTCTCACTTATCCTTCCAGCAGAGGTGAGCACAGAGGGCCCTACCGGGGTCAGGAAGCTTGTATGCAGTCTTAGCTCTGCCCACTGAAAGGGCAGTGAATGAGTCCTTTGATTTCTGGCAACCTTGGCCTCCACGGAAATTGGGGAAAACAGCTCCTGCCAGTCTCCCACCAGGGGGCCTAGGGGAGCTGGGAGAATTTGGAGGTAATGAAGTTCCAGTTGCTAAAAACTGGGAATCTTCCTCTTTGCTCCCCTTTCCCTGAAGCCTTGGACCCTCCCCAGTTGCCCCCCCCACCAGGGTTCTCCCCCAGGCATACGCTCTTTGCTCCAAGGACTGTGGTCCCCAAGGAAGGACATGTGCACACACACAGAGCCTTACACACCTCCTGCCTCCCTGCACATGGCACACTTGTGTACACACCAGCTCTGTTGTGCAGCACAGGCAGGTTAGCACAGAGGCTCATGACTGGCCCAGTGCCTTGTTTACATGTGACTGCCTGCTCTGTGCCAGGCACTGTACAGTCACGTGCTGCATAATGACACTTTGGTCAAAGACAAACCGCATATACGACGGTGGTCCCACAAGATATAATGGAGTCTACGTGTATAGCGGGCCATACCATCTAGGTTTGTGTAAGTACACTCAACGACAGTCGCAGGACGAAATTGCTAATTACACATTTCTCAGAACATATCCTGTTGTCAGGCGACACATGACTGTACTAAGCACTTAATAGGTATTATGTTTCATTTCACAATAAACTTTCAAATAGGTTCTGTTATTACCCTGTCTTACAGATGCAGAAACTGAGACAGAGAAAGCATAAATAACTTCCTCCGGCCCCTCAGCCAGGGAGAGGTGGAGCTGGGCTGTGAAGCCATTCTCATCCACCCACCTGCGGCTGGCCTTGAGCGGCCACTTGCTGAGCTGCATTTCCTCACCTGTGAGATGGGAATAACAGGATCGTCTCTTCTATTAAGTGGGAAAATATCTATAAAGCCCTCAGGGTGGGGCCTGGTGGATGGTCAGCACCATTTCTTTGCACACACACTGATCTGCGCTCACTTGTACTTACACACTTGCACACGGAGGCTTTCCTTCACTCATTCACCAGCTCACACCACTCACGGTCAGGTGCACACACACAGGCACCCATGGACACCTACTACCTTTCGGGCAGTGGTGGCCTGGAGGACAGCCAGCAGCAAGAGCAGGACCAGCACAATGCCGTAGGTGCGGGCAGGGGTCTTCATTTTGGCTCCAGTGCCTGGCAGGCTGCTACTGAACTTGTGACGAAGTGGGGAATGAATTAGTAACTTGCTCGCTGCCCCGCCCCTGCGGGGGCAGGTTCTGGGAAACCGGGATCTACAAGCCAAAAACTGAAGTGGCCTCAGTAAACAGGCAAACTGCGAATGTCCTGTGGACCTTGGCTGGGGACAGGAACATGTACTGAGGAAAGGCAGGCTCAGGTGGGAGTTGGGTACTGGACCCCTCCCGAAAGGTTCAGAACCTTCCCAGGCCACCACCACCCCTCACAGCAGTCGTTCACCAACAAGCTCCCTAGAGCAGGGGACACAACAGTGAACCAGGTCACTCTCCATAAGCCCAGCCTGGGAACAGAGGGATGGCGGGGAAGAGGAAGGCTGGGCCAGCTTCCGGAGGAAGGGGCAGTGGGGCCCTTAGGCACTGAGCAGCCCCTAGGAGTCTGAGTGGGGCAAGATCTGTTAGGGCCAAGGCAGGAGGGATACGCCTTATTTCTGGGGTGAGGGGGCTGGGCCCAGGAGTCCCTTCTCTCTCCTGGGTCCCCATGAACCTAGCCAGGGCTCTCGATTCAACTCCAGCAAGCCCCCCAAAACAAGACAAACCAAGAGCCATGAAGATGCCCACACCTTGTGGCCCAGAGGTCTTGCTCCGCGGAATTTTTTGAGAGGAAAGCATGTAACAGAAGAGAAAGCAGAGCTCCTGAAGGGGTGATGCCATGCCGTGCACACTCAGGTGCCTGACGCGGAGGCCAGTCATGCCACGGGAGCCTGTGAATCACAGCTCGAGTGAGAAAGGGCAGAAGGCTGACCCGTCAGCACATCAAGGCAGAGCTGTTGTCACGAGCCCAGATGCACGGGAGGGCAGTCCAATGGCCTGGGGTAGGCTTACCAATGACTTTTTTCAATTTTCCTTTAATAAAGTTGAAATGCTAGTTTTATAACAAATAGCAATAAAGTGAATATTGGGGGATCCGGACACAGCTAGTGCTTGTATCCTTGGTGGCTCAGGAAAGCCCAGCTCCTGAGTCTGTGGCCACAGAGCCGGTGTAAAGATGCTTCAGCAAAGTATGGCCAGGTGCCAAATCCTGGGTTGGGGAAGCACTCGGTGACACCAGCACTGGGGGGGGGGGGGGGGGGGGCGCAGCCATCTTGTGGGCCTACTCGGGGCCCTGGGGCAGTGACTGGCTTGCAGAGACTGGAAAAGTGTCTCCTCCATTAGCCCGGCCTCTGTCAACGCCAGTAGCATCCGGCCCCGGGGCAAGGGCATCATAGACTTTGGAGCTGTGTCTGTGGCTGCAAGTAAATGTCCCCCTTCCTCAGCATGATGACAGCCAGAAGCCTCATCTCTGTGCACACCTAGACTGCTCACCCCTTGGCTCTGGATATGACCAGGTTACCTGGGGGGGGGATGGGGATGGGACATGCCACTTCAGCAATCTGGGCGAAGAGCCTCCCCAAGGAGCCCAGTGAGCAGGTCCAGGCTCTGTCCCCATAGAAGGTCTGCTCCCTTGGGGCACAGAGCACAGGCCTAGCCTGGAAACAGCTATATAAGGAGGCCAGGCTGGCTGGGAACGTGGGAAAGGCTCCGAGCAGCCAGCTCCACCTGCCCAGGGGACAGGCGGGGCATTAGCCCTGAGCCAGGCCCACAAGCCAGGCCCTGCCAGTCCACCCTGGACTGTCCATGGTCTTGCTGTCACAGCTGGACAGGCCTCTGTAGCACCCTGAATCTGACAGGTCTATGCACACAGTGGACACTGAGGCCTGAAGGGGAAAGAACTGCACAAAGTCTAGAACCTAGTGTTCCCACGGCTCAGGCAGAGCTGGGGGAGGCTCACTCAGAGTTTGGGAGAGGGGAGAATAGCTCAGGAAGCCAACTGCCACTGCCCAGAGAGGCGCCTCGACCTGTCTGTCTTTGAGGGGATGCAAGCTGGCAAGGGGCACGGGGAGGAGGGCTTTGAGGTTTCTGGATCCCGCAGAGCCTTGGGGTTCTTGGAAGCATCTCGATGGCTTCTGTGGACGGCACGGGTGGGGTGAGCCCCAGGCCACCACTTGCTTCACTCTGAGCAGTGTCACTGTGGTCTGCTTTATGCAATAGGCTCCAGCTCAACTCTCTTGTCATATACAAGGGGAAACTGAGGTTCAGAAGAGAAGAGATGGTTTGAAGTCACAGAGGGTCAGTGCCAGGTCTCCATGTCCAAGGCTCTTTCTAGTATGTGGCAGTAGCCATAATAGCGCCTGCATCATCCTCCAGGCCCCTCCCGAAAGCTGCAAAGGGTACAGAACATGCCCCACACCCCCACCTCACCCACCCCTCCCCCCCACACCTAGTGGCCATGGCCAGTGACCAACCAACACCCTCCAAATGCTGGGGCCACACGGGCACCCTATTTATTGGTGTTTCCCAGGTGCTGGTGCAGAGTCCTCGGGCTGAGGGGCCAGGGCTGTGGCAAAGGGGTGGCAGTCCCAGAGGCAGCAGGTGAGAAGGGGGGTTCTGGCATAAAAAAGAGTTCTTGAGAAAGGCTCCTGTGTCTAGGTGTTGGTGGTGGCGAAGGGAGTGGCGTGTGCTTCTCAGCCAAAGACACTCTTGGCGGGTCCGGCTTTGGGCTTCTCAAAGACTGTCTCAGTGCCAGTCCGGGTGCGGCTGAACACGGACGGAGCAGCCGAGCCAGCTTGCTCTGTGGGGAAGAGGTGTGGTCAGGGGCCCAGCCTGGCTTCCTAGGGAAGGAAGGTCCCTTTAGTGGGGAGCACCCTCCCTGAGCCCAGGAGCTCTGGACTCTTAGAACTAAGGACCCGAGGGACCCTCCCACCCCACCCCCCTCCTATTGACACACATCTGCGCCCCTCACCTGCCACCCCCACCCCTCCCTGAACACTTACCGCATTCCCGCATGACCTGGTAGGTCTTGGACTTGATTTCCTGGTTCTTGGCCAGGTTCCCTCGGGCCCCCTTCAGGTCCTCCTCCTTCACAGGGGGGCGCTTCTTCTTGATGGGGGCTTCCTGAGCGCCAGCCTTGGAGAGCCCAGAGCCTCATCTTACAACCCGAGGCCTTGAGGCTGAGACCTCTTTCCCACCTATGTGCTTTGGCCCTGAGACCCCTCTTCCCTGCTCACTGAACTCAAGCCAATTCAAGGCCCCGCTCCTCTTCCAGGAAGACTTCTCAACTATACTCCATTCCTGCCCCTACCAGTCTCTCTGCCCTTCTCCCACAGACTGGAAGCTCTGGGCCTGTGGCTGCTGCAGCCTCACACTGTGTGTCTACCTGGCCACGTTCAGGACTGGGCACAACAGGCAAAAGGGAAAGGGATTGGCTTTAACGCTGAATTCCAAGGCCTTTGGTGAATTCCAACACTTGCTCACTGGGTGGCAGGGGGTCCCTTAGGGACTGCCCATCTCCCCCCAAATTGCCAGTATTTACCTTGTGTGTTTTGGGGTAGGAATGGGGCAGAGAAATCAGGTGCCCACAAAGTCACAGTCCAAAGTCAGCACCTACCCATGGAGCAGGCAGCAAGGACAACCCTCGTCTTAGCAGGCTGGTCTTTCTGTCCCTCCAGTGCTGGGGACATCCAGACCCTACCCCTCAGCCCCAGGTGCCTGTGCCTCTGAGGCCTTATTCCTTTCTAAGCACTGCAGGTGTGAGGACTCTCTGGCCCCTGAGCCTGGGCTGGGCTCCTGGGGCAACACACTACACCCCTGCACAGAGATACACCCTGCTGGGGAGATACCTGGGCATAGTTATACACCTACAGATCCAGCCTCACATGTAAACACACACACACACGGCTACAAATGTATGCAACTCCACACATCGAGTCATATAAGCAGCTCCCTTACACACAAAGACATGTGCAGAGATCTCCAAGTACCATATGCATTTTCCCCACCCCTCCAAAGGAATACCACCAAACCCAAGCTGAGCAGGGATTCCTCAGGGTAAGCTGGGGCCTAGGGTTGTCCTCCCTGAGCCCCAGCCTCCCAGAGCTCCTGTTTATGCCTGGAGCTCAGCTCAAGACACAGCTGCCAGAGATGACAGTGTCCAGTTCTCCACCCCCACCCACTTGGCACCAACACAGACTGTGCTGGGCCCCCCTACCTGGGACATGGTGGGTGCTGTGGGAGAGCAGCTCTGAAGGTGCTTCTCTGGCAGGCAGCAGCAGGTGGAAGAGATCTGAGCAGCGCCTAGCCCTCTGGAGCTTATATAGCGCGCGTGCCTGCCCTGGGAAGTCACTCCCCTCCTCTGACAGACTCCCCGATGATTCAGGTCCACGCAGTCACTGGCTTCAGAGTTTATTCTTGGAGATGATAGGGGCTCACTGAGCACGGTGGCCTGGGGGGCTGCAGCCCTGGTGAAAGACAGCTGGGGAGACCCTTACTCTCGGAACAGCTGCTCTATTTGTGGACAGGAAGGGCTGGGACTGGCAGACACTTGTGTGTTTATGAATGTAGGTCCTGGAATGTGTGTGCGGCATTCTGAGCTGTCCATCTGCGACAGTCGATCCCAGTGTAGGGAGTGTCCTTGAGGAAAAGGAGGGCCTGAGCCAGGTTGGACTGCTCTGAGCTTGTTTTTCTCTCTCTTCTACCCCTTCTTTGGATTCGAGGAAAGAGACTTTCCGCCACTGCATGGTGGCAGGGCGGAAGCTTCCTGTGTCTGATGCTCAGGAGCATCCGCTCACGGTGAGCTCACTGGGCCCTCACAGTGGACTCAGAGCACAGTGGAGAAACTGCGGCCAAGGGAAGCCTGGGGAGCTGCTCCATCCGTGTTTTTGCTGATGCCCCAGTCCTCTGTCAAGCTCCCAGTGGAAGTTTAGCAAAGGGAGAAAGAGGCAGGGGGTAAAGCGCCCAGCAAGGACCAGAGGAAACCAGGCTTTGTGGTGAGGGCACTGGTGAGCTGAAGGTGGGGAACTGCACAGAGCCTTTGCCTGAGATGAGGCCGTGGAGGGTGCCTGCTCTGAGGCAGTTTAGGCTGCTGAGAGGGTGAGCAAGAATGAAGCCCATTCCAGGGACTGAGCTGTGGAGAGAGGGACAGGCCCAAGGGCTCCCCTGAAGGTCACTTAGTTCCCCTCTGCGAGCTTCCAATACCCTCATATGGCAGGACTCAGCCTGGAGAGGGTGTGGGGAGCACATGCGGGTAGGACGTCAGGGCCCGCCCCACTGGATCAGATGTACCCAAGCTCCTTGTCAGTTTGTGATGGAGATTATTTTTGTCCTTGAAGGTTCCAGGCAGACGGAATCCAACCAGGCACTGACATTTGGTTATCCCGAATGCCACTCCACTGCTGTCATACCTCAAACCCCACTCCAAACCCCCCTGCCCAGTCCTGGCCCCAGGAGGTCACCACGAGGACTGCCAGGCTCCATCTGAGACAAGTGCTGACATGAGGAATGCCTCTGGACAGCTGTGGGCACAAACCCAGGACTCCAAACGGGGGTCAAGAGGCACAGAGGGCAGGCCGGGCCTGTGAGGCCCCGCTGCCAGCTCCTGGGTGCTTTGGCATGACCCCCTCAGCGGGCTCTGCCCAGGGAGGCACCTGTGTTCCCTCAGGGACAGGATGTGGGTGTTTACTCCTTACGTGCCATCTCCCCAGCACCACTGGCTTCTCAGGGGGAGGGACAGGAGCTTTGACTCACCTCAGCAGGGAAGTGGCAATGGCAAGAGTACGTCTGGTTTTCCTCTGCAGATCTGGGCTCCTGTATCTGCCATGAGGCGATGTACGGTTCTTTCTCTGTTTCCTGGGGAGAACCTTCTCACTCACTAGGGAAATTTTCTTGACCCCACTAAGCTGTTTCAACTCCAGAGAACACACAACCAACAACCACAAAAGTAGTGGTTTCTTTTTTAAAAACTGTAATAAGACGTCAAACTTTATTGTAAACCATTTTACAATGTAAGTACATCATCTTCCCTTTCATTTCCAAAATGTGTTTCTGTGAATCGTTAACATCACTGATGAAATGCCCCCACTGGGAGGGCAGCAGAAGTAGGCCATGGTTTGCTCACATAGATCTGACTTCTAATAAATGTCACGAAAAGAGAAATCAAATTAAACCAACTCACCCACCCACCCAGGAGCCCAAGGTGCTGACAGCAGTCGGAGCAGAAGGCCTTCACCAAGAGCAAAGCCCTCCAGACCTGCCAATGCTTCAGGGCCAAACAGAGGGCTCTCCACACCTAGTTGGAAGTGTGTGAAACTTCTAAAAGCCAATTTCACACCCTACAAGGTGGCTGCTCTGGCCAATGGGAAGTTTCCAAAGCCATCTATGTTGGCCTGGCTGTAAAAGGCCAGTGAATTGCAGTCTGGAGGGTGGAGTGCGCTGCCAGCTGGCTGCTGCTCCCTCTAGGCTCCTGGGGCAGCCTTCAGATAGGGACTTTGGGCTACAGTCCACAGGCCTACACTGCTAGGGGAAGATACAACTTGGAGTTGTGCTTTGATATATTTCCCTTTAGAAGCATGACAGGTTGACATTAACCCATGACTCTGTTCCCAGGAAGGGGCACAAGTTAAAGCTTGAGGAAGGAGGCCCCTGGTATGTCTAAGGGCTATCTGATGGGCCACAGACCTTCACCTTGCACGTCTTCGGGCTGAGTGGACCAAGAAACCACTGCCACCCAGGATCTCACCAACATCCCTCCTTGCCATTGTCAACATCCCACTGACAACAAAAGGAAATAAGAAAAACTACCTCTTCCATTCAGATATGACAGTTTTACCTTATCAGGTTATTTCCGTGAGTTATAAGAAACTTGCTCATGACCTTGACTTACAAGTTTCCATCATGGGTGGTTTGGCTCAGGCCCAGATTTGGACAAATCAGATGGATGGTGCACAATATCACTGTATCCAGTTGGTGTCCCACGGTTTCTCAAGCATGGTGATGCTTGCCATGTAGCCAGAAGAGCTGCACCTGGTAAGGCACCTTGGAGTAGGCGGTGAGAAAATTCATCCCAGGGAGGGAGGACAGCTCGGGAGGAAGTCCTGACCACGGCCCTCTGCATCCACTTGCTCTTGGGACAGGTGCACCACAGAAAAGCCCTTGGTGACTGCAGGAAGCACTCCCAGGGAACACAAACTCTGTGCGTGTGTGTGTGTATGCATGCACACGCACACACACACACAGGAGGAGGGTAAGGCCAAACACATGAGGCCACGCTGTCCAGGCCCACATACCACGAGGCCCTCTAAGATCAGACACTCTGTTACACATCCATCCCCTAGTTAGCCAGCTACACAACTGTGGCTCATGGACTAAAGCCCTTGAAAATCAGGATACAGGGAGAAACCACCACTCACTAAATACCTCTTTGTCCCCAAACCTACTGCCCAGTAAGTGCTGGAACAAGCCTGGAGATGAGCAGATCATCTGAGGTGTACAGAACCCATAGTTTCCATCTTTCATAGACTGTGGCTCCCCTGTCTCTGTCCCTGGTCTGGGAATATTAGGAGCTCAAGACTGAAAGTGAAGCTCTGATTCTGAGCTTAGGAAGGTGCAGGAAACATCTGTGGGCACAAGTTGTTCCAACCAAAATGAAACAGAAGGGAAAAGTAGAGAGTCAGCGATGCCATGAGAGGCTGACGTCGACCAGGAACGACGTTCATCCCCGTCTTCCCAAATGTCGATTCTCTAGCTGGGAGACATTCACTAACAGCCAGGGCATGGGCAGGCGGGGCGTGAAGAGTGGGAAATGAGAGCAGAAGTGATGGGAGAGCTGGACTCCACTCTCACATGCCACCTCGCCTCGCCTCTCCTCTTGGGCCGCAGACACCCACACTGGCAGAGTCACGTCGTACTACAGTTATAGGTCCTGGCTCCTCTAAGCCCTCTGGCTTCTGGACTCCTAGAGCAAGGTGGGCTGAGAAGTCCTCCCCAAGGCTTGCCCCTCCATGTCCCAGACAGGTGGGACTGTGAGACAGAGAGGACAGGCCCAGGATGCCTGCTTTAACAGCTTGGCTCATATGCCACAATTCAGACTCAAACTGCTTAAGTGAAATATGTTTTTATGTAGGTCTAAAAAGAAGGTTCTCAGTTTTGTGGTCTCCCTGTACTTTCTCACTTCCAGCTCGCACCTTAGTGGTGCAGTTTTCTGTTCCTAAACTTCCACGGCTGTCTCTGGGCTGTGACAAAACACTGCGTTGCTCCATGTTGCTGCTTCCACATCAGGGCAAGTGCCATGTCAGCCCATCCCCCTGCCAGTCAGCAGACTCCCAAAGCCATAGGGGCCTGTGCCCACACTGAGGAGTGGGGGCCACTCCCCAAGGAGGGGACACAAGCTTAGAAACACCTAGTCCTGCCCCTGGATGCAGAGAACGAGCTCTCACACCTCAACCTGCCCTACCCCAGCCCCCTACAGCTTTGGAGGATGTGAAAAATAGGATCACTTGGTCAGGCAGGCGTTTTCCAGACAACTTTGTGAAATAAGTGGACTAAGATGACAGGTATGGGGCAGCCTGAGAGGAGGTGCCCAGAGGCTGGTTCTGAAGGCTGTACCAGTGGGAGGCAAGGAGGCCAGGACTGCATTTTAAACTTCAGATCTGGAGGCTCTAAAGAGGCAGGGAACAAACAGGAGTGGCCGCATGGTCTCAATCTCTCTGGACACCAAGACCTCTTAGGCTCCTTTCTTGGTCATGTTTAACTAAGACTTCTAACCTGCCAGCAGAAATGCCAAGGAGCTGGTAGGCCCTGGGCAGAGACCCTCCTGTTGCACATGCACCGGGGCCCTGGATCCATGTTCAGACCAGCTGCCTCCTGCTCAGGCCTGACCTTCACAGAACCACTGGGTTTGTTGATTTCAGATAAGGGCCCATCTCCCTTCCTACCGGAATCATTTACCTCATCTTACTATAGATTACCTAACAATATTCCAAATAAAAAATTCCCGACTTTTTCCTCCCCCATTTCACATCCCATGAAAGGCAAACAAATCCATTTCTTTGGGGATTAAAAAGAGTTTTTAAATACAATAGTATGAAAATATAACTTAAAAATATAAAAGTCAACAGCATACGGAAGACTTAAAAATCTATGTTTTGCCCGTTAGTCCCATAGGAAATAAACACATACTCAAAAAACGGTAACACTGTGACAGCTCGTAAAACTGGCTTTAGAAATCAATAGTTACAAAAGCCATTTCGAGTAAGAAAGCATTGCGATTCCAATTTGGTCAATGAGTGACTTTTAGCCCAAAACGTGTCATGTCTTCACATTTCCCGAGCCTTGGGGAAAAGCTCCACCCACAGTCTGTGTGCGTGAGTTTTTTTTCCTCAGTGCCACGCAGCCTGACACAGGACAGGGCTTCTGGGTCCCTCACAACACCACTTGGGACAACAACCAACAAACAGAACACCTGGCTTGCATATTTGGTCAGTGTTTGTAGTGCAACTGAGTGGGACCTCCGACTGCCTCGGCCCCCTCGGCGCCGGCTCATCTTCCCCCTCTCAAGTCACAGTAGTCTGGGAGTGGGCAGAGACAGCAAGAGGAGCGGAGGTAGAAGAGGAGGGGCAGAGAGAGGAGGGAAGGAATGACGCTGTGCAGCGACCACCTGCCGACCCGGCAGCCGGCTGGTCCCCCAAACCTGAGCCCCGGCACGGGAATCTGTCATACAGGCAGCCCGAAGCGGTGCTTCTTTTTCTTTGCCAGCTTCAGGGGGGTCAGTCTGTGGAGGTCCTCCTCCACTTCGGACTCCTCCATCTCATCATCGGCCGAGATCAGGATCTGAGGTGGAGGAGAGGCATGGCCTGAGTCACCGCCAGTGGCGCCTTCTTCTTCTGCCCTCCCTGGACCCTGGCACCGGGGTGTCAGACCCTCTAGGAGGACTTAGGTCTCATGTTTCTTTAGAAGAGGGTAATGGAGGCCCCCTTTCCAGAATGAGACAAGCTGGCCCACCCCAGACCTCATTTATTCCAAGTACCTTTATGGGCTACTCATACCCTCCCTCTGCTAGTGCTCCCCACTTCTCCATCCAACCACCAGCTGGGACTGAACCCCAGTCAGAGCAAACTCAGCAAGGACCTGCAGCCTAAGGTCATCCTGGCAAAAAAAGCCTGATCTTGACACTTGGAGTCCCAGGTCCTTGAAGTTGCCTTAAATACAGCAAAAGCAAACTGAAAAGCTCCATTCAAAAAGGAAAACATCTGTGGGGCACACACAAGGCAGGGGGATTTCAGAGGGGCTGCTTTGAACCAGCTTTGTAACTTCTGAAGACAAACAGGAACCCTTCGTGTTTCTGAGCCCCTGGAACAACTCAGCCATGCAGCCAGGGTGTCAGGGCAAACACTCACTCACTGCCCACCTGCCACACCACCTGCCTGGCTCCAGAGACCTCTGAGTCCCAGAGAAGGACTGGGGCAGCCCAAGTCAGGATGGAGAGGCCCAAGATGCACCTGCAGAGGGAACTCATTCTATTCCAGGGGCAAGGCGGTCTCCCCAGGCTCTCCCTGGACCACCCCCTGGCAGGGCTTCCTGCCTCCAGCCTCGGTCCCCTGATTAAATGCTCTCTCAGGCTCCCTAATGACTGCACAAACATGTTGCAATTCCTCAGCCTGGATCACAAAGGACATTGCTCATCCAGCTAAGACCTTTGCCTGTACCTCATTTCTTGTCATTCCATCCTACCCTCCAGAATACATGCTGCTCTGGTCACAATGAATTTCACATTACCCAGAGGCCAAACCACGTGACCGCAATTGCTCATGAGTGGCTGCTTCTGCCTGTAATGCCATTCATCATTCACCTAACGTTCACCGAGCACTTATAACACGACAGGCCCCATGCCAGATTCTAGGGACACCTAGAAAAGACATGGGCTTACCCTTTGTCCTGACATCTATTCAGCTTTCAAAACTCCCTCCAGGATGCCCCCCAGGAGTTAAATACGGTCCCAGGGTCCTTGCAGGTTTTGTTAATGCCTCAGTTTCAGAACTGATCACAGAGTGTCACGACGAGCTGATCAGGCATTCGCCTTCACCTCATCTACAAGTCTGAAGGCCTCTCAGGGAAGACGTCATTTCAGCCACTTCTGCAGTCTCTGCCCGAAACACCAAGTTCAGCACACTGGGGGTGCTGAAAACACAGGCTTCTCGAGAGGCAGCCTGGCCGCACCCCACAGCACAGAGGTATAAAGTGAGTGCTGCTGGCTGCCCAGGACACGTAACCTTGCCTCCACGCTCCTAGTTACGACCACTAGTCTGGCTCCCTGAAGTCAACACATTTGAACTTAGGAAATTTGAAAATAAGGGGACATGAGGCTTCCCCTCAGAGGTCTGGCTACTCCTGCATTTTAGAAGTTTCCAGCTGGCTTAGCCAACACTTCCCTTGCTCTTTAGTGGTGGGCAGGGATTCAAACACCTTAATGCTGAAAGGTCAATGATCAGGCCCATCAGAGTCCTTGCCAGCTTCCCTGGAACAAAGCAGCTCCTCCCTTTCCTGTCTTTCTCCACTGATGGCGGGACTGTTAGAGGCAAGTGACTCCGACCCGGTGCTCCACCCCCGCCCCTAGGAAGGCCCACGGGACAGCAGGAAGGAGCCCTGGCTAGACTGGAGCTGTCAGCCTCTTCTCCCTCCACTGTCTGGTGCTGAGAAGACCAGAGGCAAACCCGAGAGCAGAGACCTCCTTGGGGCAGTGGTATGAGGGCTGGCCCACCTCGGACTCCGACTCCTCGTGGGATGCGGCCCTTCGGTAGCGGACCTTGCTCCCGTTCCTCGAGTCCTGGTTGGCTGCCCTTTCTTCTAGTTTAGCTTTCGTCCTCCCCTTTCTCATGAGGAAATTGTCCACTACCCAAAACATCAAAGCCTGTGGGGAGGAAAGTGCAGGTTACTCTGGGATAAGCCAAGTGTGAAAGCAAGCAGAGCAGCCCCATCCCCATCCTTCCCACCCCATTCCAAATGACAACATCCAGAACTAGGGACAGGAAAACCTCATCCAGTCCTCCTGCTACCTTTCAGAAGCTTACAAGGAGACTCCCAAACTCTATTTCCTTTGCTTCTGTTTTCTTATCAGAGAACCAGCAAGAAAATCTCTGCCCTATTCACCCAAAGGGGTTTTGTGGTGGTCACTGATGGGGATAGCCTCCTGGAGCCTTGCCCCAGCAGTTGGCAGAGCAGGGCCTAGAACCAAGGTCTCTGGCCTCCTAGTCTGGCTCCTCCCCAGGCTGAGTGGCTGGTCTGCCACATCTGCCAGCTCCAGATTCCTTTACCATTTCTTCTCATATTTCCTAACTTCTAGCTGGTATGCCCGTGAGTTTCTCTTGGAGCTCTGTGGTCAGCAAGAAACGATGGGGGTGAATTCCTAACATCCTAACATCTAGAATTTGCTGTTACACATGGGGTGGGACTCCTCTGCAGGGGGCTCCTGGTAGAGAGGGCATCTGCCTGTTGAGGAAGCAATCCTGCCATTTCCAGGTCTGTGGTGGGAATGGGGAGGTGGCAAATGCTCACACAGAGGGACCTGAAGGCTGTAAGGTGTTCTCTGTCAGACTCAGAACTCTGAAAAGGAACACTGCAGGGCAGGAAGCAAACCGGGGTAAAAAATGCAACATGACACTGACATTGACAAAGAAGGGGACGATCAGCATGACGATGGCCAGTTTCAGGTCTGGGTTTTCAATGGGATTCAGTAGAGCCACCTGTAAAGAGAAGCAGATTCTGAGGAGAAGAGAGACCACAGAGGAAGTGCCGGGGTGGGGGGGAATCACCCATAAGGCCCTGAGAGGGGGGCTCAGCTAGACATCCCCCACCTCACCCAGAATTGTGACGGGAACAGCACCTCACGCCAGGGCTGCAGTCCCCAGATCTGACTGCTAACAGGGGACCCCTTGGAGCAGTCAGTGCTTCAGCAGCTTTCCTGGGGTGTGGATTTTGGAAGCACAGCGGGATGACAACCCCCTGGAGGCACAGCGGGAGGAGTGTGGGCTTTGGGGAGCTGGAAGGAGTGAGGCCGCTGGACGCTCATTACAGATACTAGCAACGAGGCGCCAGGCCACTTCCTAACAGAATTCTGCACCCCAAACACCTCCTGAAGGACAATGGCTCCAAAAAGCCTGGGTTCATTTTCTTAAAAAATAAAAATCAGACACAAATAAAACCAAAGGAAAGCCAAGATCTGAGCTACTTGTTCCAGAAGGCTCTTTGGTTGGTTTCATGTGGGCATGCAGAGGAAATGGGCAGTGGAGGCTTATCTGCACAGCACCGGGGACCAGAGGACACAACGTGGGACCAGCTGCTGCCGGTGGCACCAAAAGGCTGTCTAACTACTGGCCAAGAGAGATGTGTGAGGGGGACATCTGCAAATGTGGAGAAGACCCTCCTGACACTGACAGTGGCCAGGCCTGAAGACTAACATCAGACAGTAAGCAGCCCGAGGGCACGGGCTGTTCTTTCCGTTAGCTTTATATATTCCGAGGCTTAATCTAGAGCAGCCATTGGTCAACTGACGTAGATGGACGCTAAGTAAAATCACAAGTTACTGTTCTTGATAGGTAGCCAGTAGCTGCCATATTAGACCAAATCCAGGGTGCGTTCATGGAGTCAAAAAAAAAGAAACAACAAATTTGGTTTTCCAATAAGGTTGGGTTGGGGTGGTGGGGTGGGGGGGAGGGTGAGAAAGCATCTTCTTGCTTAGCTTCTCAACAAGCTGCTAAAGAAGGGACAAGAGCAAACCTTTTTCCACTGAAGTATCAGGAGGACGATGAAGACGACAGACTTTTCAAAAATCATTATCACGATGTACAGAGCACACTGCCCGGCCCAGGCTCCGCACTGCAGAGGGTCTCCTGCAGGGACAGTGGGTGCTAAGTCACTCAGGGCCAACGTTGGGATCCCGCCTGGGCAATACCTCCACCCCACTCCCACCCCACACCAGAACCCTGGCTCTGAAGCTACTTAATTAGCCCCTAAGGTACCAAGAATCACCTCAGCCTGAAAAGACAAATGTGGATGTTTTAAACGAAATCGGAGAATTCCTAATTTGGAGATATCAGAGTGGCTTTTCTTTAAAGAGATTCTAAGATATAATTACAAAGCACTAAAGTTAGTAAGTGCCCACTGCTGGAGCTCAGAAAAGCCAGTTCTTTTTATCCGCTGGCAGCAGAAGCTGTGTTAAGCAAGACTGCTATTATTATCCATTGTTGATTTTTCCAGCGACTGTGGTGCCATTCGTCCTTTCCTCCATCCATGAGTGGCTGTGTCTGAATTACGAAGGCAGCAAACAACCTCTCTGTCTCCCACCCTCATCCCCACTGCCCCCACTGTTCCTGCTGCCCTCAGCCCTGAGAGCAAAATCTGACTCTGGTGGAAGTCAGACTTTGTCTAGTATGGGACACCCCAAAACACCTTTGGCTGGACACAAGGAACAAAGAGAAACCCTCAAGGCAAGGAGGTGGGAGTGACAGGCTGTGCCTTGGGGCTGTGCCAAAGGTCGGTCTGTGATCCCATTAGTCACTATGCTTGGGAAGTGGAGGAATCTAGTAGCCCATGCTGGGGACAGGCAGGCCCTTGAGTGCCTCTGGAATGTTTCAAAAGGGACTTGATGAAGAGGGGAGGACCAGCCCTTCAGGGAATGATCTATGTTGTCAGTGACAGGCAGAACCCACAGGATGGGCCCTGGGAGCCATACATGCCTGCCAGAGTGGGAGACCCAGGGGAGAGTTGGGAGGGGGGAGGCTGCCAGGGACCCACTCTGGAAGCTCTGCCACAGCTGCCTGACCATGGCTCACCAGAAGACAGGCTGGAGGGTAACATTTCAGGGGAGGCAAAGGTCCTAATCCAGGCTGCGAGAAGAGAATTTGGCACAGAGAGAAAGCTCCAGCTTCTCATTTGATTCTACAGTTTCCGTAGCAATCCCTGGGCAGGCACCAGTGCCGGAGGCCCCCAGCCCTGCCCGAGCCTGCCAACTGTACGCAGCAGAAGCGGGAGTGAATGCCTTCATGTAGCTGTAATGGACACAACACCAGACCATTCCCTTTTCTGGAAAACCTCGGGAGAAACGTGCAGAAAGCACGCAGAAAGACATCACTGCCTCTTCTGAGGTTGTCCTATCAACTTTCACTTCTGGGATAAGACACATTTGAGCCAAAAAGCCATTTCAGAAGCACAATCTTTCCTAGCTGATTTTTAATGGATTTTTGTAATCCTTTCAGTAAACTACCTGACCTTATTGAGAAAAGTTCTCAAAAACAACAGACCAAAATATTTGTTAAAAATCATTAAGGAAGACGGGACAGTCAGACAGAAAGCACTAGTAGGAAATATATCTGAATTGGGACTAGTGTGTTTAAAAGTCAACAGAACAAGTGGCAACATTTATCTACCATCAAAAGAAAACATACTTGCTCAGAGTGTGCTCACTCCACTTGCCCTTCAGTGTTAAGTGACTGAGAGAAGAGAGAGGTTTTTCCTCCCATCTGCCTCATGCTGCCCTCACACTGCTCTGAGTTTCAGAGCCACAACTTAGCCGCAGCTGCCGCTTTTTTTTATTTAGATGCCTTAATAAGTTAAAAAACATGGTGAAAAAAGAAAACAATCAGGTGTAACCCTGTTCTCACACGTCTGTCACTCCTCCTGTGCATCCAGACCACTTGTAGCTACAAGGGCACATGCGCTGGTTTGTTTCCCTGATTTCTGTTTCACTTGAGTCTTTCTAACAAATCCCCACGGTCTCATCTTTCAAGGACAGACAAGCCAGGCATTCTTGTTGTGTCCTGCTTCTTACCACACCGGACACCCTCAGGTACAGGGGTGTTTTGTTTTTGTTGAATTATTTCCTCAGGATAAATAGCAGGAATAGGGGCCAAAATGTCTGTATCTAGAGAGGCTTCTGCAAGGAAGTGTTATGACAGGGATGGGCAGCAAAGCCCACAAGCCACTGGTGCCCGTGGGACACAGACCTTGTTTTCAAGGCTTCCGTATGGGGAAGAGCAGCCTGGTCATCAGACTGCAGACACCATGTATCGCCTGGATACGCCTCGCCCCTCAGGGCTGTGTGGTTTATTCCCCAAGTCCCATGTTCTTGTTAGCAAGTTCCCCTCGTCTAGGGATGATGGAAGCACCTAGAAAACAAGCCCCTTTTCTTCATTTACCTGAGAAGAGAGCTAAAGGGCCTACACAAAATTATTCCCTCAAGTGGATGGGCCGGTTAACAGATGTAGTAGGTAAAATAATGGCCCAAAGAGATGTCCACATCCCAATCCCAGAACATGTGAATATGTTAGGTAACATGGCAGAGGGGAATTCAAACTGCAAGTGGAATTAAGGCTGCCCATCAGCTGACTCCAGGACAGGGAGAGTATCCTGGAGCATCCAAGCCGGCCCAACGTAATCACAAGCGCACTTCAAAGGGGAAGGAGGTGGCAGAAGGTCAGAGTGATACGATGTGAAAGGAACTCAACCTGCTCTTGCTGGCTGTGAAGATGGAGAAAGAGGCCACAAGCCAAGGAATGCAGGCAGGCTCTAGAAGCTGAAAAAGGCAAGGAAATGGATTCTCCCCTTCGAGACTCCAGAAGGAACCAGTTCTGCTGACACTTTGGTTTTAGTCCATGAGACCCATGTCGGACTTCTAAACTACAGAATTGTAAGATAACAAATTTGTGTTGTTTTAAGCCATTGATTTTGTGGTAATTTGTTATAGCAGCAATAGAAAATAACAGAAATTGATAGAAACAAAAATCAGGTAACTGAGGACATATGCTATCCTTCCTCAACCTGAGGAAGGAGGACTTGGGATGGTCCCTGATAAAGGGCAGCTTCATCTGGAGATATGCTGATTTGAAGACTCTGGTTCCCAAAGGTGGTGGTGAGATGACCTAAGGGCAGGGGCCGAGGCAGGCCAATGGCTAGAGGATAGCATGGAAGCAGGAGACTCAAACAACCATTGCCTCCTTCCTTTCTACCTCCTCTTGGGGATGCAGACAAAACATGCTAGGAACAAGTGGTAGCCATCATGCCTGGTGTATCAGGACCAGACCTGATCTCCACTCCCAGGTCACTGAGTGGCTGTAGGTGGATCTCCCAGAGCATTGGTCAGCTACAGCTGAGTAGAGAGCCCTGCCTTTCATGAGGGATCTTTATAGCAAAGCATTTATGAGCGCTGTTCTTGGAGGGAGTGGGAGAATTAGGTATCCCAGCGTAGTAGCCGCGAGGCACCCCCCAAGCTGTGCACTGGCTAAGTGAGCTTCCTGCGCCATTTAACTCCTCTGATGCCTATCCTATAAATGAGGATGCTGCTGCTTTGGTCCATGTGTGCTGGTCCATTTCCACCCTCCAAGCTGAGGAGTCAATGACTCGGAGTTTCTCAGAGGCCTTCCCTGGAGCCACAAGAGCACACGCTTGTGTCGGACACTATCTTGGGTCAGTGACTCATCAGGCATCAAGTAACGGGGCTAAGAAAAGCTCTCCCCTGAGCTCATCTCTTCTCAATGGAGACAATTACTTAAGATTTCTAGAAATACCCAAGGTACTCATAGCCAGCTTCACAAATTGGCTTCCCTTTTAAATGTCAGTCCCTTGTGAGCCTTCCGCCATGGAGGAGTGAGTGGCAGAGCCATGAGCTCTCTGGGAGGCGTGACCAGGAAAGGAGAGTGGGGATCCAGAATTCTACCCGCATTCCCTCCCTCTTGTCTCGTGAGCCCCTCTCATGGTAAAGGCTCCACTGATGCTGTTCCCACTGAGAATAGGAGTTCCTGCTTCCAGACCAGGCCAGCTGTGAAGGTGGGAGAGAGCTGCCATTACCCCTTAACCCTGGGTCCTGAATCCCCAGAGGGGGTAAGACCTGAAGAAGGTACCTCTCACCGGCAGCCCAGTTGAGGCCATATCCAGCCACTTCTCCGGGAGTACAAAGTAAAAGGCACTGCATATGTGCTTGGAGCCAGCAAGAAGGCAGCTTCCTATCCAAGCTGTATCCCATGGGGTCTGACGAGATGAGAGTGGGTCAAAGCTGGGCCGGCACCCACAGGTCACCTATTTTAAGCCATGTCTCTGTGAGTGAGAATGGATCTGGTGTCCCTGGTGACTATATATGCCAGATGCTGGGTGGAGGGCCAACCCGTGGTCAGGAAACAGCAAGGTGACTTGGCCCCAGTGTGGTGAATGACCCTCCAGTCCTGACGTTGTGAACCCCAGTAGTTGAGTGACCCAATGAGAGGACAAGCACAGACATGCAGCAGAAAGAGGGGCAGCTCCCTACTGAGCACCTCTCAAACCGAGAGCTGCCACCATCTCTCTAACCAGGTGGGCGGGAGGTATGAGCTTGGTGGGAAGCTTGGCAGGATGAGGTAGCCTTATGGCCCTGCAGGTGGGGCCACCAGTTCCCTCTGGTGGAAGAGGCAAACACTGTGCCCGCTCCCTGCGTCTAGGGTGTCTCCCGGCTCCTGCCACCAAGGGCAGAGCCTTGGCAGTGGAGCAGGCACTCACACAATTCAGATGTGAGGCATTATGACACTGGTAGGAGGATGGTGCTCAGGCCCCAGCCCCTCCACCACCCAGAGGAGACAGCCATCAGCTCCTGAACTTTCTCAGAATTGATGGGCCTAGAGGGCTGTACAGGGCAAGAAGCAGAGACCCCTCCAGGAAGCCCCCTCCAGTGTCTATGGTACGTTACCATATTCGCCAAAACGCAGGGACTCCCACTGCTGCCACTCCACCAAGATGCTGATGGCGCGCACGCCCACATAGATGAGCAGCATGCCCACAGTGGCGTCCAGGAGGAAGTTGATGAGGTACCTGTATGGAGAGGGCACAGCGACCCTGTCAGGAAGCACCACCCAGGGAGCAAGGGCTCCTGAGCCAGGCCCTGAGTGCTTTCCAGCGCCAAGGTCTAGGCTGATGACCCAGCATTGTTTGGCCTTGTTCTTGGGGGCGGGAAGCCTTAAATGTGTCTGTGCAAGAGGCTGCAGTGCTCACTTCAGGGAGCCCCAGTAAAGCCACCTCGCAACAGTGGGCCAACATTCATCAGGGGTTGAACAGCTTGAAGGAGGGGTGGAGGAGCGACAAAGAAACTTGAAAGACCTCAAGTGTTCCTACCAAACAGACTCAACCCAAGACAGAGTGCCAAGCAGCCAAGGAAGTCAACAGGAAAACAGAACTTACTTGCTAAAAAAAATCTGCTCAATGTCTCTGTTCACTGCCTGACAATCCAGCCCACCCAAGTTCAGGACAGTGCTGCTGCAAGAGAGCAGTTCAGGAAATGGCCTCTGGGTTTCTAAGACCCAAGAGGGCAGGGCCACATGGCCCTCACTCTTCCCCATGCTTCAGAGTCTGGCACGGTAACCAGCATCAGTAAGTATTCCTAAAGAGAGAGCTATATTCCCCATGGAAAAGGCAAGATGATGGAGGAAGGAGAGGAGGAGGGTCAGAAGAGCATGCCCACCTTGACCATGTGTTCTTGTAAGGTCTGTTTCCATCTGTCTGACACACACCTCTTCCCTCACCAAGGAAAGGTTCCTTGCCCACTTGTCCTCCCTCAAGGGCCCTGTACCTCAAGGGTCACTGGGCATGGCAGACCACAGGCCCCCACTCTCCAAAGCAAGAGACAAGTAGTCACTGGGTTAGGAAGCAGCCCTCCGGGATGCCACATGGCTTGGAAACCCCCCCGAGAAGCTCCAGATACCACAGACCAGCTGTGGCACTTTTGAGTTCCTGAAGCTTGAGACATTTTATACAGACTCACAGCCTCCACCCCAAGGCCTGGGCTTTGGTGACGTGCACATCACTTTGATACCAGAGGGAGCACACTCTACTCTGCCATGCCAGCGCCCTGGAGTGGCGAGAAAACTAGAGGGAGGGGGCAGCCTTTTCTCCCACCTGCCCTTCCTCTTTAAAATCACAAGGGGTCACTCTCAGACCACAGACTGAAGGAACTGCAACTGCTTCCAAGGCGATTTCTCCAAGTTCACAGCTGAGCTCTGGCCCTAGGCTGGGCTGCTCTCAGATGCTTAGATCTAAGTAGTTTCAAGTGGTTCTCACATCTGAGACCCATCCTGATATAACAAGAACACCCGATACACATATATGCGTTACTTCATGCATTCTCTCACGAAATATTTACTTGAATCTACTGTGTGCCAGGCCTTGGGAATAAAGACAGAAAGCTCCATACTCTGTACCCAACACAGGTGCGACTGGCAGACAGTAAAGCATCATGTGGGCCCCAGAACCAGGCTGGCTGGGTTCAAATCCCAGCTCCTTCACTCCTAAGCTGTGCGAACTTGATGAAGTTATATAATGTCTTTGAGTCTCAGATCCCCAACTGTAAAATGAGAATAATCAAACTATCCATATTTCAGGGCTGTTAAGAGGACCAAATGAGTCAATACATGTAAACAGTGCCGGCTGTACAGGAAGCGCTATGCAAATGTGATGTTAGAATTGTAGCCCCTCACAGTCCCAGAACCCCAGCCGTCATAAAAGCCTAACTCCCACCCCAAGCAGCATCCCCAGCACAGGGGAACCCTACGGCTACAGGAAGCAGCTCTCCCCCTCTGGAAGTTTCTTCTCTTCCTGAGCTCAAACTGGCTTCCCTTCTAGGTCTGCAGACTCCCACAATGCCCAGGTCCAGCCCAACCCTCCCCATCTATAAAAAGTCAGAGGGCAAAGCAAGGATGGTGGGGCCTGGAACGGACCCCAGGGCAGCACTTGCTCTTCCCCAGGCCCAGGGCCTCGCTGCTCTCCAAAGCAACACCTGCTCTGCCTTCCCAGTCTCCTCCCCAGCAGCTCTTCAGTGGACTGCTGGAGCTCTCAAGTCTTTCCTAAGTTTCAACAACAATATCCTCCAATTGAACTATTAACATCTTCATTGATAAGTGCCTCTCTGGCTTCCAATGGTGCTTATGCTCATCACCTTGAAACTTTCACAGGCATCCTGGGGATCGGGTAGGATACACAGGGCAGATGAGGAACCTTAGAAGTTAAGCTGCCTTCCCACAGTCTGGCCTCTCACACGATTGCTCTTTTCACCACACCACGCTCCTTCTTGGGCCTTTTCTCCTACAGGCTGAGTACTTGAGACCTGTCAACAGCCCCTTCTCATCCTGGCTGTGACTCAGTTTGTCAACAGCCCCCTTAAAGCTGTAATTTCTTTTTGCAGGTGGGCAATGGAGGTGCTGCAAAGGAGAGTGACGTGGCCAAGGTTGCACCGGCATTAGGTTTCCTCACGCCATTGCCTCTGACATAAGCAGCTGGCTCTCAGCCCATCTTGGCCAACATCAAGATGATTCACCAGAGGATGACAGGAGCCTGCTGCTGGGCTCAAGGGTTGGAAGGACAAGGCCCTTTCCTAACCATCTCCCCTACAGGAGGACCACCCTTCCAGTACACTGCATTGGGACTACATCCACTCAAACAAATCACAACCTATCCAGGTCTGAAAGAAAGACCCTAGGGAGAGAGACTTTACAACTTCCTTCTGAAATCTGGGCCTGGATTAAATCTCAAAACTGCATACTGTCACCGAAAAAGAGAAGCTTAAAAGAATTTTCCAGTCCAAATGACCTTACATACACACTAAACCTCTTGGCAAGGGACTTAGCAGCCCTGTGCCCGGCTCTCCCTCAGAGGCAGGGCAGGGCAGGAGGGCATTCCAGGCAGAGGGCAGTGTGAGCAAAGGCACAGAGGCAGGAGGCTGCTGGTGGGGTTGAGGGCCACCAGGAGCAGCCCAGCACAGCCAGAACACCAAGTCTGAGCCAGGAAGGTAGGAGATGGAGTCACAATAAGGCAGGTGCGGCCCCTTTCCCACTCGATCTGCTAAGAGAGGCACCGTTTGGGTGCTGTCAGCAAGGAGACAGCACATCATGGCCCGACTCGGGGTTCAGGCAGATTGCCCTGGGGCTGTGTAGAAGGCACACTGCACTGATGAAGCGGAACATCCCATGCTTTTTGGGTCAAAGGTCAGCAATGGTCAACAACGGCTTTGACCCTGAATGGCTGACACCACAGAGAAGCCGCCATGTGTCCTGTTCTAGCAGAACAGAAGTTTCAAAAAGGAAAAAGTGGGAGACACAACGGTACTAGGAAGCAAAGGGACAGAACTCAGATAGATTAGCAGAAAGCCAGTACACAGGGCAACTGTCAACAGGCAAAGCCCCAAGGGCCAACCAAGAGTTGTGTGTTGGAGCTCACAGGCAGCAGGCACAGGATGATCCCTCAGAGGAGCGCAGAGGACTAGGGGAGATGCCCTCTCCCCAAGCTGGAGGGCACACGACTGGCGGCAGAAAGCAAGGCCAGCCTGCATTTCCAGTGGAGGAGCGGGTAACATCTGCACTCAAATACGGGCACTTACAGTGAACACGGGTCCTCTTCAGTGAGATCTGCTAGGTATACATTTGCAAAGTGGATGAACAGCATTCCTATGGCTTGTTTGGAAGTGTCTAAAAACCTGTAAAATAGGATCAGCACTTGTTATCACTCTGTCAGGAGGGTAATATCCAATTTGGGGAAAATGATAAGTCTGAAATAACAAAAAAGTCACTGGGAAGAACCAATTACTAGTCACCTCTTCCTGGGGCATTAGCACTAACTCAGTGTTGGCCTTTCAGCCACCTTTCAAAACCTTCAACACACTGCATTTGAAATCCCTAAAAGGCCACTGATTAATAACACATTTAAACATACTAAACACTTATTTAAGACATGTGTTTTGGCTTTTTCATTTTTGTTACTTCAAAATGAAATGCTCAATCACAGCTTTGTGATGAAGTCCAAAGTGCCTCTACTTTAAAGAGCTCCCATTTGACTTCACTCACAATGAGCTAAATGATGTGTGAGTTAATAAGACAGCACCAGTCCAGTCCTGCGGCCATTTAAACACTGGGATAGATGGGGTCGGGGCACACTCTTTCCATAAAGGGTCAGAGAGGAAATGTCTTAGGCTTTGTGGGCCATCCTTCTCTGCGACAACCACTCAACCCTGCCACCGTGGCACGGAAGCAGCCTTGACACTACCATTCAGTAACACCTCACTTATGGAAACAGACAGCAGGCCAGACTGGGCCTGCGGCTACAGCTTGCCAGCCCTGGGCTAGATGACAGGAGTTTCAAAAAGGAAAAAGACAAGGTTGTTAGTCTCTGGGACACCCTGTGCCCCATCCACATGGTAGGAGCACGGTGGAGAGGATGCAGGGCCTTCAGTTTCTCCTCTGCCACGAACACCTGAAGACCGCTCGTATTTTGTGGCTGAGGAACTTTGGATTGCGGCCAACTCTCTCAGCCTCCTGGGCTGGGCCGGGTCACTCAAGGGGGTGATGAGGGGGCACACAGGCATGGGACATCAGCCAGGAGCCTCAGGACTGGAATGGACCTTACAGATTACCCAGACTAACCCTATGACTGAGGCTTGAAAATCATTTCCTAAAACCATGGCAACATAGGAGTCATCAAAGGGCAACGTGTAAGCACAGAGTACCCCAACTCTCGGTCCTACCCAGATACCCAGATTGGAGGAAAATAAAAATAAGAATATCAACATTCAGAAATAATGCATTGAAGATCAATCAAATATATGCTTAAAATCTTCTAAAGGGGCCATTATCACAGTGATTTATCAGAAGTTTGCTCTGGACAGGAAAATGGCTATTTTGCTATGGCAGGTGCAAGCCTAAGGCAGCCTAAGAAAGATGACTTCTGCGGACACCATGTTGTCCTGAAGAGCCGGCTGTCTCCTTCCAAGTGATTTATTTTTTTGAGTTTTGTCGTTGGAAGCTATGTCTGAAGCTTTGCCGCCATTTTTATGAAGGAAAAACTGCCACCACAGGGTCATCCTAGGACCAAGAAAGACTAGTTTTGGGGAGAGAAGCATTTACATAGTGTACCCGACTAATCTCCAAATTTAGATTATTTTTTTGCTTACACATATAGACTACAGAATCCAAGGATTTAACATAACCTAACAGCAGGGAGATATAACTAAAGGAGCCTGCAGCACAGACTGATGTATCTGCATATCTTCCATCTTCCACAACTGGACAGCAGAGTGATGAAAGAAGAAGGCACTCATCTGGAGAAACAGAAGTGCTTTCATATTATACATAGTTTCTGATGATTAATTCAACTAAGGGATTCCAACACTTTATGTTACGTATAATTGCTCACATTTCATCCCCTTCCCTCCCCCCACCAAAAAAACCCCCAAAATAGTGAAAAGCATTCTAGAGTAAGTTAATATTTAAATACACACCATATCCTCCACGGACGTCTTTCATGCTTTGGTTCTCTGAAGCGTTTGACTGAAAGAAAAGACAGACATTCAGCAGCCTTCCACAGTGATAACAAAGCAAAATGCCTGTAACAAGCTGGGTTATCAGTACACTCAGTGTTTACACTACTAAGTTAAGGTGATTGCTCTTTCAACATGTGACAATGTACAACAAGCTGTGAAGGTCACAGAGGCCTTGCATTGCTGCTAAGTACAGACTCTTCAGAACTGGATACTCAGGAAGAATGACTCCTCACAGCATGTGGGAAATTCTATTTTCTTCTTCTTTGTTTCAAGGCTCTCTCAGATAAGGACTGGAGACCACAAAGTGGAATGCAGCTACTTCTCACTTCAGGATACGCTCTACCTAATGACAAATCCACCCATCCACCCACCCATGCAAACGTTCACTGGGTGCCTACTCCAAGCCAGTGCTGTGCCGAGCAGACAAAGGCAAAGCCGGATGTCCAGTAGGAGGGCAGACACATGACCACACGTGTGGCAAGTGCTTGACAAGAGGTAAGTGAGGCAGAGGGAAGGCCGACAAGGGAGGGACAACCAGCCCTGCCTGCCTGGAGGAAGGATGTTAGACAGGAAAGGCTTCACCAGTGGGGGGAGGCCAAGCCAGGTCCTGAAGTCTGGGTACGAGTTTAGTGAATGGACCAGCGAAGGAGAGAAGATACATTCTGGACAGAGCACACACCAGGAGCTCACAGGTACAGGGACATGACATGGCAGAGTGTGTCTGGCATAATTTGATTTGGCTTAAATATAGCAGGTAACAAGGGAGACAAACTGAGCAGGGGCCACACAAGGGAGTCTGGAATGAACCCTGTAGGGAAGAAAAAGCCAGGGAAGAGTGCTAAGCAGAGTCGGAGACATGGTCAGAATTGTGTTTTAGAGAAGCAGCTCTGAATCACGTAGATGGTGGGTCTCCAGGGGTGGAGAGGACTGAGGAAGGACACAGGCTGTGTCTCAGCACCAGGCAGGGGTACCCCCAGCTACAGGACAGTCAGCAGGGGTGGGGCACTCAATCAGCAACAGCCTGACCGACCTCGGATGGCAAAGGACCCCCCCCCCCCAGATTGACACTTTCACCTCAGGTCTGCAGAAGGAAACAAAAAGTTTCTAAGTGTCTTGTCTTCCACTGAAGCCCCAGGCAGACTATTTCCATGATGATTCTATCTACTAAAACAAACATTGAAAAAGCTGCATGTGTGATGTTTTCCCACACAAAAGTACTGAGGAAGAAATAGACACTGATGCAAGCCCACGGAGGATGCCTCATTACTAGTGGCAGCAAGCAAGAACCAACTTCTGGCTGGTTGGGGCTGCCAACGAGGGTGCAGGAAGAGAAGGACGGAGATAGAGAGAGAAAATGGTGCCCAAATCAATAAACCTACTTCTCTAAATGAATACAGGCCGTCCACAGTTTGCACAGAGGAAATAAGTCTGGTATTTAGAGAGGCATTTTGATAGAGACCAAAAAGCAGGTGGAATTGTAAGGAGGTCTGTCATTCCGCTGACACATCACAGATCCAAAACACCAACAAAGCCCAAGAATTTGGAGCGGAGCCCATAGAGGTTCTACTTGCCCAAATGGCTCTCAAAGGCAGGGAGCCGCCTTCTCAAGAGCATCCAAGTCTCACTGAGGGGCTGGCTCATGAAGGAGATGTGGAGAAAACTGGGGCAGGACAAAAAGATCTGGAGGGAGATCCCCCAGATGGGGCTGGAGCCACTGGATGCTCATTTGTTCTTCTGCCTCAGGGGAGTCTATCCCCACCAGTATAAAATAAAGGACAACACAACTATCCCAAGGAGAATGTCCTCAGTCTTAGGAGTTATATGCTGAAGTACCAGAATGGCTGCAATTACTTTCAAATGGTTTAGGGGAAAAATTATAAATTATATAACTATATATAATAAATATATTATAAATGGTAGAATTATAATACATTATAAGTGATACAATAAACATAATTATGTAATAAGTCTATTATTTATAATTATATTAATATGATACATAAAACATAAAGAGAAACAAATGTGGTGTTACGGGCTAAATTGTGTGTGTCCCCACCTCCCGTTCATGTGTTGAAGTCCTAACCCCCAGTACCTCAGAATGTGACTATATTTGGAGACAGGGCCTTAGAAGAGGTAATTAAGGTAAAATGAGGTCATATGGGCGGGCCCTAATCCAACACGACTAGTCTCCTTATAAGAAGAGGAGATTAGGACACACCCATAGACTGAGGGGCAACCATGTGATGACCCAGGGAGAAGGTGGCCATCTGCAAGCCAAGGAGAGACACCTTGGAAGAAACTAAGCCTGACACTGTCACTTGGACTTCTAGCCTCCAGCACTGTGAAAAAAGAACCCTTTGTTGTTTAAGCCACCATTCTTTGGCACTTCGTGATGGCAGCCCTAGCAAACTAACACAGGAAGCAACATAATAATTGGGGAACCTAAATGAAGTATATTTGGGTATTCATTATTATTTAGGCTTTTCTGTAGGTTTAACATTTTTTGAAATAAAAAGCTAGGAGGAAAACACCATCTAGAAGAATAAACTACTGCAACCACTCAGAGATCAATTTGGCAATATTTATCAAAACTTCAAATGCCTCTTTAACCTGCAATGCACTGCCAGGTATGTGTTCTACAGGTCTTACTGCAACACGTGCCAAGATGTATAGGGATCTTCACTGTAACATTGTCATAACACCCAGAAAGAAACCAGTGCCCATCAACACAGGGTTGGTACACATATCATGGTACAATGTGACATTAGGCAGTTATTAAAGACGACAAGGTAGATCTATATGGATTAATATGGAAAGAGTTCCAAATTATGGTAAGAAACTTCAGAATAAAATGCCTGCCATGATTCTGTTCATATCCATTTTTAAAGGACATATATTTATGCTGGGATAATGCACGTATTTTTTCCCTAGAAGGATGTGTGACTATTAACAAAGGCCACCTTTGATGAAAGGAATTATGGGTCCGGGAAGCAGACTTTTATATCGTTCTGAATGGTTTAAAACATTCTTCCGTATTCATATTGTTTTTATTTCAAAAATTAAAAATAAAAGGCAAACCTGTGTCCAAGACTTGCACTAGTGCAGCAAAGTGGGACATGGGAGAAGTGGTGTGACTCACAGCTGGGCTCTGGGACAAGACAGGGAGAAGAATGGTGTATACATGTGGTCCGTGCTGGGGAGCAGCCTCACACAGGAGCCCTTAGCCGGAATTCAGAATGGAGATTCAGACTCTTCTGAACAGTAGAACTGTGGCTCCTGCCTTCTTCCTCGCCATCTCCCATTCCCTTTCCCTAAAATATCTCAGAGTCTAAAACCTTTTTTTTTTAATTAAAGAAAGAAGAAACATTAAAAGAGCTACTTCAGATCTAATTTGGTAGGAAAAAAAAACAGAAAAATTCGTTCATCCATCCAGTTGTGTTTTACTGAGGGGCCTGCTGTGTGACAGGCCCCATTCAGCAGGAGATGAAATAGACAAAATCCTTGTCTTCCTTACATTCTCAGGGGAGGAGAGAGAGGAGTAAACATGGAGCGTGTCAGGCTGAGACAAGTGACACTGAAGCGGGAAAGGAGAGAGGAGGGCTGGGAAGTGGGGTTTGCAGCCGTAGGGGAGGTCCGGAAAGCGAGCCAAGACCTGAAAAAGGGCAGGGTGAATCACTTGGTGTCTGCGGAAAAGCCATCAGGCAGAGGGCTGAGAGGCCAGTGCTTGGCAAGGAGTGTGGGACACCGGTCAGATCTCCAGGCCTTGTGGTCCAGGGCGAGCACTCCACCTCTGCCTGCAGTGGTGACCTGGGGGCAGCTGCAGGGCAGGATGGCTGTGACCCACAGTTGAACAGGCTCACCCCAGCTGCTGTGCTGAGAGAAGCCTGAAGAGGCAATGGTGGAAGCAGGGAGACCAGTTAGAGACCACCACAATAACCCAGGGCGAAATGATGGTGGCTGGCCTGGGGGACAGCAGGAGAGGGTGAGAAGAGTCCGATCCTGGTTCTATCTGCAACACTGAGCTGACAGGATTTGCTGACAGAGTGGATGTGGGGTGCGAGAGAAAGAGGACAGTCAGGGATGACTCCAGAGGTGGGAGTTTACACAGTTCCACTGCATTTCTGCTTTTGTTTTGGTGGTGGTGGCGGGGGGAGGTAAATTGGGGAGACACAAGACTTCTCTTAAAGAGGTAAGAAACAAGGAGCTGCCTCTGAGTCCCTCATGGAGGGCGGACCAGGTACCCAGTCCCATGGAAACAAGCCTGTTCCCCACGGGAGCCTGGCAGCTGCTCCTTCAGAAACCACAAACGAAAAGGCTCTCTGAGAGTGGCTTAGGCATAGCCCTAGGACAACTGATCTTTTCTCAATTCATGGTGCTTCTGTAGGATGGAAAGAACTCAGGGCAAGAAGCCAAGGCAAAGCGCAATCCATGCTTTCTTTTCTTGGTGAGGAAGATCGGCCCTGAATTAGCATCTGTTGCCAATCTTTCTCTCTTTTTTCGGTTGAGGAAGACTTTTGCTGAGCTAACATCTGTGCCAGTCTTCCTCTACTTTGTATGTAGGACACCACCACAGCATGGCTTGAGCCATGCTAGGTCCATGCCTGGGATCTGAACCCGCAAACCCCTGGCTGCCCAAGTGGAGTGCACGAACTTAACCACTACGCCACCGGGCCAGCTCCAATTCATGCTTTCTAATAGATCCACCACACATCCCCTGAGGTGGGAGAGCTGGTGGAGGGGAAGCAGGCACAGCTCAAGTGTAGGTCAGGTCCCTGACATGCAGCATCACCGGAGCTGGAATCCATGGCTGTGTCTGAAAGAGCCCCTAGTGGGAAAAGGAAGGAGGAAAGTGGGGGATGGAAAGTGGGACAGAAAAGGGAGCCCATCGGGGGCATGCAACACTCGGTAGTACCCGATGCCTGGCACACAGGCCCCATTCCACTCCTTTAATGACACTGCGCACCATCACCTCCAGCTGTAGTGGGCTACTAAGCAGACTCTCTGCCTTTATGCACACGCACCCTGAAGACAGGCATGGGGTCCCGTGGGCCCCTGAAAAGGAGTAGTGGCCAAGAGTCAGACATATGGCTTTGAGTCCTGTCTCTGCTACTATCCAGCTATGTGACTTTGTGCACGAAAAAAAGCAGGGGTGCTATGACCTACCAGGTTGGTGTCGGGATTAAATGAGAGAAAACCTGTGGAGGGGGCTAGCACAGAATACGTGCTCAGGAAAGCGAACCATATTCTGCCATCCCGGCCCTGGACCCTGTCTTCCCTCTCCTCCTCTCTCCATCCACTCTCCCCAGTCCTGGGGCTAAGCCACCATCCTGGTCTCTGAGAAGTGTGTGACTTGGGGTCTGCCAGTTGCAACCTGACCTCTCCACACCAGCCTCCTCCCTCCTACGCCTTTAGGCAGCTCAGGGCCCCAATGCTAGGAGGGTCCTAGGATTCCCCAACCCTGCTCTCCATTCCAGGCTGTCCTCGCGGGCTCTGAGTGTTCCTCTGTGGCTCTCTTCATCCTCCCCATGGTCTGTCCTCCCTCCACAGGATCCTCTTCTTCCTCTCGACCCTTGGGGAGCAGTCCCCCTCTCAGGGCTTCTATGTCGACGGCTCACCAGCCTCCTCCCTCAGCCCTGGCCCCCAGTGACGCTCCCACTGCAGGATGCCCTCATAATCACATCTCCTGCCAACCCTGCCAGTCCTTCGCCATTTCTTCATAGCATGGAAGTGTCCTCACCTTGGGGCTCCTTATTCTCCCCCCACCGCATCCACTCAATTATCAATCTCCTCTGCCAATTTTGCAATTGAAGAGTCTTCTGGATGTGTCCCTTTCCCCGTTTCTACCACTAAACTAATCCAGGCCCTCATGATTGCTTTCCTGTGCTAACAAGACTGCCTCCTAACAGGCTTCTCTGCCCCCAATCTCTCCAACTGCCTTACCCATCCACCCACTCATCCACCCATCCCTACATCCACCCATTCCTCCCTCCCTCCCTCCCACCTACACAATGTGCTGGGGATACAACAATGGACAATACAGACACAGTCCCTGCCCTCAAGGAACTTTCAGTCTAATTACACTGCACATCATTTAACTAAACACAGCTCCTTCTTATCCAATATTATTCATTTTTGAATTAAAATACATCTTTCTTTTGGGGGCCAGCCTGGTGGCGTAGGTGGTTAAGTTTGCATGCTCCACTTCGGCGGCCCAGGGTTCACAGGTTCGCATCCTGGGCATGGACAGATGCACCGCTTGTCAAGCCATGCTGTGGCAGCATCCCATATAAAGTAGAGGAAGATGGGCCTGGGTGTTAGCCCAGGGCCAGTCTTCCTCAGCAAAAAAGAGGAGGATTGACAACGGATGTTAGCTCAGGGCTAGTCTTCCTCACACACACACAAGAATATATCTTTTGGAAAAGGTGAATATACAGAAAGTGCATAAAATTCAGAGAGTACATTCTTTTGGTGTCTGTATGGTATATCTTTTTAAATACCTTCTCTTTCAATTTCATATTTAAGGTGGGTCTATTCTGAGCTGCACATAGGTGAGTTTTACCCCCAAAATCTGGTCGGCAATTGTAGTGGGTTGAATGGTGGTCTCCAAAAAGATATGTCCAAATCCTGACCCCCAATACTTGTGAATGTGACCTTATTTGGAAAAACAATCTTCACAGATGTAATTAAGTTAAAGATCTTGAGAAGAGATCATCCTGGATTAACCAAGTAAGCCCTAAATCTAATGACAAGTATCCTTATGAGAGAGAGAGAGAGAGCGCGCAAGCGGGAGACACAGAGAGAGAGAGAGAGAGAGAGAGAAGAGTGGAAGACATGGGGGAAGGAGAAGCCTTGTGAAGACAGAGGCAGAGACTGGACTTGTGCAGCCACAGCCCAGGAAGCCCTGAGCCACCAGAAGTGGAAGAGACAAGGAAGGATTCTCCCCAGGGTCGCTGGAGGGAGTGTAGCCCTACCGACACCTTGATTCTGGACTTTGGGCTTCCAGAACTGTCAGAGAATTAAATTTCTGTTGTATTAGGGCAAGAGGTTTGTGATGATTTGTTATGGCATCCCTAGGAAACTAATATGGCACTTTTTTTCTTTTTCTTAAAAACGAAATTCAAAGAGTACAAAACATACTCAGTGAAAAGTCTCCCTTCCATCTGAGATCCCAGTCCCTCTGTTTCCCTTCTCAGGGCAACCACTGTCACCCTGATCTCGTGCATCCTTCCAAAGACATGCTAGATGAGTACAGACTTCTCTTTAAAGAGACAGACAGATGGTCACATACCTTACACCACACTTTAATACATATTTTGGACCCTTGCTGCTCTCACTGAAAACCCCCCTGAAGTTTCAATGACTGTGCACGTGGCTCTACCTCTTTTATTAGGGAGCACGTGGTATCCCACGGTGCGGCCATGCTATCTCTGAGTCACTCTACAAGCACCGCTGCAATGAATGTCCTTGCCAGGTGCTGTCTCTGCCTGTGTGGGTAAATTCCCAGTGCGGGGCTTGCTGCATCAAAGGTTATGAGCAGCTGATTTTGCCACACTGCTCTCCACAGAGGTGGGAGCAACTTGCACGAGTGCCCACTTCCCCACATCTTTTTTTTACCATTTTTTAATTGATGTCTTAATAGTTTATAACACTGTGGGGTTTTAGTTGTACATTTTTGTTTGTCCATCACCTTGTGGATGTAACCCTTCACCCCTTGTGCCCCCCACCCCCCTTCCCCTTGGTAACCACCAATCAGTTCTCTCTGTCCGTGTGTTCACTTATATTCCATATATGAGTGAGTTCATGCAGTGTCTGTCCTTCTCTCTCTGGCTTATTTCACTTAACATAATACCCTCTAGGTCCTTCCATGTTGCTGCAAATGGGACAATTGTGCCTTTTCTTATGGCTGAGTAGTATTCCATTGTATGTATATACCACATCTTCTTTAACCAATCATCAGTCGAGGGACACTTGGGTTGCTTCCACTTCTTGGCTATAGTGAATAATGTTGCAATGAACATAGGGGTGCATACGCCTCTTGTGATGCTTGCTTTCATGTCCCTTGGGTAGATGCCCAAGAGTGGGATTGCTGGATCATACGGTATTTCTATTTTTAATTTTTTGAGGACTCTCCATACTGTTTTCCATAGAGGCTGCACCAGTTTGCATTCCCACCAGCAGTGAATGAGGGTCCCCGTTTCTCCACAACCTCTTCAGCATTTGTTGTTATTTATCTTTGTGATTATAGCCATTCTAACCGGTGTAAGGTGATATCTTAGTGTAGTTTTGATTTGCATTTCCCTGATGATTAGTGATGTTGAACATCTTTTCATGTGTCTATTGGCTATCTGTATCTCTTCCTTGGAAAAATGTCTGTTCATATCCTCTGCCCATTTTTTGATCGGGTTGTTTGTCTTTTTGTTGCTCAGTTGTATGAGATCTTTATATATTACTGAGATTAATCCCTTGTCGGACAAACGATTTGCAAATATTTTCTCTCAGCTGGTGGGTTGTTTATTCATTTTGATCCTGGTTTCATCTGCCTTGTAGAAGCTCTTCAGTCTGATGAGGTCCCACTTGTTTATTTTTTCTCTTGTTTCCCTTGTCTGGGTAGACATGGAATCTGAAAGGATCCCTTTATGTCCAATCTCAATTAGTGTACTGCCTATATTTTCTTCCAGGAGTTTTATAGTTTCAGGTCTCACTTTCAGGTCTTTGATCCATTTTGAATTGATTTTTGTATATGGCGATAGGAGATGGTCTACTTTCATTCTTTTGCATGTTGCTGTCCAATTTTCCCAGCACCATTTATTGAAGAGACCTCCCTCTCTCCATTGTATGTTCTTTGCTCCTTTGTCAAAGATTAGTGTCCATAGGTGTGTGGTTTTATTTCTGGGCTTTCAATTCTGTTCCATTGATCTGTGTGTCTATTCTTGTACCAGTACCATGCTGTTTTGATTACTGTAGCTTTATAGTATATTTTGAAATCAGGGATTGTGATGCCTCCAGCTTTGTTCTTTTTTTTCAGAATTGCTTTAGCTATTCGGGCTCTTTTGTTGCCTCATACGAATTTCAGTAGTTTTTGTTCTATTACCATGAAGAATGACATTGGGATTCTGATGGGGATTGCACTGAATCTGTAGATTGCTTTAGGTAGAATGGACATTTTAACTATATTTATTCTTCCAATCCATGTGCATGGAATATTTTTCCATTTCTTTATGTCTTCCGCGATTTCTTTCAATAGTGTCTTATAGTTTTCATTGTATAGGTCTTTTACCTCCTTGGTTAAATTTATTCCCAGATATTTCATTCTTTTTGTTGCAATTGTAAATGGGATTGTCTTTTTGAGTTCTCTTTCTGTTAGTTCATTGTTAGTGTATAGAAATGCAATTGATTTTTGTAAGTTGATTTTATACCCTGCCACTTTACTGTAGTTGCTGATTATTTCTAGTAGTTTTCCGATGGAATTTTTTGGGTTTTGCCTATTTGGAGTCCTTTTATTCCTTTTTCTTGCCTAATTGCTCTGGCCAGAACTTCCAGTACTATGTTGAATAAGAGCGGTGAGAGTGGGCACCCTTGTCTTGTTCCTGTCCTCAAAGGAATGGCTTTCAGTTTTTCCCCGTTGAGTAGGATGTTTGCTGTAGGTTTGTCATATATGGCGCTTATTATGTTGAGGTACTTTCCTTCTATACCCATTTTGTTGAGAGTTTTTATCATAAATGGATGCTGGATCTTGTCAAATGCCTTCTCTGCATCGATTGAGATGATCATGTGGTTTTTATTCTTCATTTTGTTAATGTGGTGTATCACATTGATTGATTTGCGGATGTTGAACCATCCCTGTGTCCCTGGTATAAATCCCACTTGATCGTGGTGTATGATCTTTTTGATGTATTGCTGTATTTGGTTTGCCAATATTTTGTTGAGGATTTTTGCGTCTATGTTCATCAGTGATATTGGCCTGTAGTTTTCCTTCTTTGTATTGTCCTTGTCTGGCTTTGGTATCAGGATGATTTCAGCCTCATAGAATGTGTTGGGAAGTATTCCATCTTCCTCTATTTTTTGGAATAGTTTGAGAAGGATAGGTGCTAAATCTTCTTTGAACATTTGATAAAATTCTCCAGGGAAGCCATCTGGTCCTGGGCTTTTATTTTTTGGGAGGTTTTTGATTACTGTTTCAGTCTCTTTACTTGTGATTGGTCTGTTCAGATTCTCTATTTCTTCTTGATTCAGTTTTGGGAGGTTGTACGCTTCCAAGAATTTGTCCATTTCCTTTAGGTTGTCCAATTTGTTGGCATAAAGTTTTTCATAGGATTCCCTAATAATCCCTTGTATTTCTGTGGTGTCTGTTGTAATTTCTCCTCTTTCATTTCTAATTTTATTTATTTGAGTCTTCTCCCTTTTTTGCTTAGTGAGTCTGGCTAAGGGTTTGTCAATTTTATTTATCTTCTCAAAGAACCAGCTCTTTGTTTCACTGATCCTTTCTACTGTTTTTTTGGTTTCAATTTCATTTATTTCTGCTCTGATTTTTATTATTTCCCTCCTTCTGCTGATTCGGGGCTTTGTCTGTTCTTCTTTTTCCAATTCTGTTAGGTGCAATTTAAGGTTATTTATTTGGGATTTTTCTTGTTTGTTAAGATGAGCTTGTATTGCTATGAATTTCCCTCTCAGGACTGCTTTTGCTGCATCCCATATGAGTTGGTATGGTGTATTTTCCTTTTCATTTGTCTCCAGATAGCTTTTGATTTCTCCTTTAATTTCATCAACAACCCATTGGTTGTTCAGTAGCATGTTGTTTAGTCTCCACATCTTTGTCCCTTTCCTAGTTTTTTCCTTGCAGTTGATTTCTAGTTTCACAGCATTATGATCAGAAAAGATGCTTGCAATGATTTCAATCTTCTTAAACTTATAGAGGTTTGCCTTGTTTCCTAATATATGGTCTATCCTTGAGAATGTTCCATGTGCACTTGAGAAGAATGTGTACTCTGCTTTTCTTGGGTGGAGTGCTCTGTATATATCTATTAAGTCCATTGCATCTAGTTTTGCGTTTAAGTCCATTATTTCCTTATTGACTTTTTGTCTGGATGATCTATCTATTGATGTAAGGGGGGTGTTAAGATCCCCTACTATTATTGTGTTATTGTTAATATCTCCTTTAAGGTTTTTTAGCAGTTGTTTTATGTACTTTGGTGCTCCTGTGTTGGGTGCATAGATATTTATAAGTGTTATGTCTTCTTGGTGAAGTGTCCCTTTTATCATTATATATTGCCCTTCTTTGTCTCTCATTACCTTTTTTATCTTGAAGTCTACTTTGTCTGATATAAGTATGGCTACTCCTGCTTTCTTTTGTTTGCCATTAGCTTGGAGTATTGTTTTCCATCCTTTTATTTTGAGTCTGTGTTTGTCTTTAGAGCTGAGATGTGTTTCCTGGAGCCAGCAGATTGTTGGATCTTGGTTTTTAATCCATCCTGCCACTCTGTGTCTTTTGATTGGAGAATTCAATCCATTTACAATTAGAGTGATTATTGACATATGAGGGTTTAATGTTGCTATTTTATTGTTCATCTTCTGGTTCTTTTGCATTTCCTTCATTTCTTGTCCCTTGTGTTTCGGACTGCAAATTCAATTTGGTATTTCTGCATGCTCATTCTCTTGGTTTTCTCTTTATTTGTCATGTGTGGTTCTCTTCTGGTTATTTGTTTAGTGGTTACCGTAAGGTTTATATCAGCGATCTCCTGGATAAGAAAGTACATTTTCAGATGCCTCCTTTTTCCTGAGGCTGGGTCAATTCAATCCCTTACCTCTTCCCCTCCTTATTTGTTATCTCTTTATTCCAGATTGTGTCATGAATGTGTGTTTCCAGTGATGAGCTTGAATTAATTTTTGATGTTATCCAGCTGTAGTTTGTTCTGGTTTAGTCTCCTTGCTTTTCTCCTCGCTGAAATCTTTGTATCCCCTTTCTCATTTGTTTTTTTTTCAGGCCTAAGGGCCTTCTTGAGCATTTCTTGTAGTGGGGGTCTTGTGGTGATGAACTCTCTTAGCTTTTGTTTATCAGGGAGAGTTATTATTTCTCCATCGTATTTGAAGGATATTTTTGCTGGATAAAGTATTCCCGGCTGAAGGTTTTTGTCTTTCATGATTTTGAATATATCATTCCAGTCTCTCCTAGCCTGTAGAGTTTCTGTCGAGAAATCAGCTGAGAGCCTGATGGGGTTTCCTTTGTATGTTATTTTGTTTTTTTGTTTAGCTGCCTTCAATATTATTTCCTTGTCACAGGTATTTTTCAAGGTTGCTACTATGTGGCGAGATGACTTTTTATTCCTGTTTATATATTTAGGTGATCTATTGATTTCATTCACTGTTATTTCCCTCTCGTTCCCTAGGTTGGGGAAGTTCTCAGCTATTATTTCTTTGAACAAACTCTCTGCTCCTTTTTCTCTTTCTTCTCCTTCTGGAATACCTACTATCCTTATGTTGCTTTTCCTCATTGAGTCTGATATTTCTCGAAGAATTTCTTCATTTCTTTTTAGTCTTAGCTCTCTCTCCTCCTCTACCAGGAGCATTTCTGCGTGGCTATCCTCAATAGTGCTAATTCGTTCCTCCATATTGTCAGTTCTGCTCTTTAAAGACTCCATTTTGTCCACTATCTCGTTGATTTTGTTTTTCATCTCCAATAATTCTGATTGGTTTTTCTTTATGGTTTCAATCTCTTTTGTGACAAAATCCCTGAATTTGTTGATTTGTTTCTGTGTGTTCTCTTGTATTTCGTTGAGTTTGTTTATGATAGCTATTTTGAATTCTCTGTCATTCAGGTTATCAAATTCTGTGCCTTCAGGGTTGGTTTCTGGGTGTTTGTCATTTTCCTTTTGGTCTGTAGCCCAGACAAATTGTCGCAAGGATCCGACGGGGACGGCTTTATTTTTACCCCTCATGATAAAGTTAGTCCTGCAGTTTGCCCCTGCTGCCACTGGATGGAGATCGTGAGTGGTTTGCTCTGAGGCGGCTGCAGCCTCCGGAGGGATTATGCTGAAACGCCGGGTGTGTGGGGGGGGAGGGGTCCTCTCTTTCTCCTGCTTGACCTGGGGGTTTCCTTTCTGGGTCTCTTAGGGTGTTTGCTACACCCCCTAAACAGTCCGTCGTTGCTTCCCAGTGGGGATCTCGCGACAGTCTGTGGGAGCACCTGGATGGCGATAGTTTTCCCCGCTGTGGGCCGCCCCTCACCCCTCTGTCTGCGAACCGCGCTGTCTTTGCCGATCGATTGAGGAGGGGGAGTACAACTTCTTACCTCTCCTCCCGTCCTTTTGGGCTTCCTGCGCCTCCACTGTCCGATGTATGGCAGCAGGGGTTTCTTAGAAGTCCTTCGTAGTGTTTGATTGAGCTCTGTTGGAACGTGAATGATGTTTTCGTTGTGTCATAGGGGGCAGAGATTCAAAGAGGGAATCTCACTCCGCCATGATGCTGATGTCACTCACTGCCCCACATCTTTGCCAGCACCAAGTATTAGCGAACCTTCTTGCCTTGATGATGTGATCGTTGACAAGGCTGCCTCAGCATGGGTGCAGCATGCTAATCAGGTCACTCAGGCCCTGGCACCTGCAGGGCTCACCACCACCCACCCACTCAAGCAAGGTTGGCGAGGCTCCCACCCGCCTTCCTCTGGGGCACGTGCCCTGGGCTCTGCCTGCTCTGGGCCTCAGCTCACACACTCCCCTGAGGGGACCAGGGCACAGGGCTCACTCTTCTAGAAGTTTTGTGTTGCTGGTGCCACACAACAGGAAGGCAATTATGGATTATCCAATTCTACCTGCTTCATGCCGGCAGCCATGTTACTGACTGCTCACATAACACTGTTGCTTGGTTTTGCACACACCTCTCCAGGTCAGCACCTAGAGGGCAGGCACCAGGCACCCCACTTCACTGTCCTCCTTAGAGCCTCGCCTGGTTGATGCTCCCATGGACTTGCTGAGTGGCAGAAGAGAGCTGGGTTTACATGGTGTGTTTCCTTTTATGTCACAAGGAAGAAGACATAAGAGGTGGCGGTAAAAGTCAAATCACAGGAGTTGGAAGGGAAATAATTTCCACATAGCAGCTGCAGTCCTATTTAGAAACTGAGACACAAAAAGCACACTTTTGAAATTAAACCACACAGTTTAAGAGAGCTGTCTGGCCAATACCGGGCACAGCTGGAGAGAAGCAGGGTTACAAGGAATGTTAAGAGACAGTAAGAGGCTCCTCATTATCAGGTGAAGAGAAAGAAAGGCTTGTGGCTGAGTGAAGACGGGTAAACTGTGATTCTGCAGACTGGGTTACCAGGGGTCGGCACTTCCCAAACCAGCCCAACGTGGGTGCAAAATCCCCCCCTGCTGAGGATGCAGTTCAGGAAGAGGCTCATGAACCCGGCAGGGCTCTTAGCAGAGCCATGAAAATCCACTGAGGCAATTCAGTTACGATATAAAACGTGTGGAATGCTTGCATTCTTATGTCTAAAGTGTAATCCTAAAGCAGGAAGGTGGTCACAGACCACACAGTAGCCACTTTAGCTTCTGACATTTCAAAACGTGATAGAAGACACCATGGAGGGTTCTGCCTCAGAGGCTATGGGAAATCAGAGTCATGGGTTCTCTGCTGGGACCATGACACCACTGGTCCCTGTGTGAGATCACAGACTTGGGATGCGAGCAGGCTTCCCGCCTCTCGGGATCAGGGAGCTCCAGAGACCATGAGCTCAGGCCAGAAGTCCATATGCTTTCTTGTTCATCCTTGGGGAAAAATACTCCCCTTCCAGTGACGTGGAGTCAGAAAAAAAAAATAGCTTTGGAGCCTTCTGTCCAGTGACATGCTGCTGACCTGGACCACACCCCTGATGGCCTCCTTTCTCAAGCTGTACCATGGGCCAGTGCCTCAGGCATCATGAGCTTCCTGTGGAGGGTAACAGGCTGTTGACCCAGGTGAATGGCAAGGAGCCCCATCTCAGCTCAACATCAAGCCCAGTGGCAAGGCAGCTGCGGTCACTGCCAGCTGGGGATCGGTTCATAAACTAGGCAGTTTGGACTCTGAGTCAGAGCCAGGAAGGTCCCCAAGGATCCAAACTCCTCCGTGTAAAGGGTGGGGAAAATGGTGGGGGAAGGGGTGATTTATCCAGGATCGCCAGGTAGTTAGCAGTGGAGCTGGGACAAAATCCAAGTCACCTGAGACAGGCCTCTTTAACTGGCATTGGCTAGGCCAGTGACCTCAAGCCACACCTTGCTGGTCCGACAAGCCCAGGACCCCAACCCCAAAGGGCAGAAACTGTTCTGGGGGGTGAGTAAAAAAATCCACCCTCGCTGACGGAACCAGAGATCAAGCAAAAACCCTGAAGTGTTTCCACATTTTCACTAAATTATACATGATCATCCCAACAGCCAAGCCCCATCCCAAACCTTCTTAATGCCCCCTAGTGGTGCAAACACCCCCGAGGAGGCACCTAGTTTCTTTAGGACAGGGAAGAAGTCCCAGGAAGACACTGAGCTAGACTGCCGGATGCCTCCCCCAAACCCACCCTTCCCTCTTCCTTCCTAAGGGAATTAATTCCCTTAGGTGGCTGGCGGACTGCATTCTCAGCCTCCCTTGCAGCTGGCTGTGGCCATGCGACTAAGTTCTGGCCTATGATAGTTTTAAACCCAGATTGGGCCACTTTTCAAAGAGAAATGAAGAGCAAGGTGATTCTTATGGCAAAGAACTAAATAAAGGCAGGCAAGCTGGAGTGGCCTGAAATCTAGCCCTGCTTTATCAAAAATTTTACTATTTTAAGCAAGTCACTTAAGTCTTCTGGGTCTAAGTCCTCAGTTGTCTACTTATTAGAGGCAGTGTGGGAAGAAGAGCAGCTGAGGTGTGGCCACCACCATCATCACCACCCAGTGGGCATTTATTACAGGTACTTTACATCACTGCTTCTGATCTTTATGAGGAAAGGGATCATCCTCATTTCACAGATAGGGTCAAAGAACGTGCCTAAAGCCAAAAATGGCACAACCAAGGTCTGCATCTATGTCTCTGCTTCCAAAGCCCACATTTTTCCCCTGCCACCTTGAGGAAGCCTAACACAAGACAATAAAGGTTTGCTATGGTCGTACCACAGGAGGCTCTCCAAGATCAGAGCCCATCTCCTTTGCTTCAACATGTCCTCCGACTCCAGTCTTCTTCCCTTCAACCCGCCCTCACGCTGGAGCTGGAGTGAACTGAGCATGCCACGCCTTGCTTAAAACCTTGCAGTGCCCACCCCACCTCCCCTTCCTCAGGGAACACAATTCAGCCTTTTTAGGTTTGCAAACAAGGTCCCCATGGCCTGGCATCTCCCATCTTAGCTGTCACTCACATTGTCCTTTGGCTTGGGAGAGCCCCACATTTCTTCCCCTGGCTTACTCTTAGGCATCCTTCCAGATTTAGTTCAGACACCTCTAAGACTTGCCTCCTTTGCAATTGAGCTAAGCATCCCTCCCTGCCTCTGGCTCCCCAGTCTCCTATGCATGCCTTTGGACTAACACTTCATATGCAATACTAAGGACTTGTCTGTCTTTCCCACTAGACAATGAGTTAAGGAGGCAGACAGGGACCTTGTCTTATTCATATTTACACCCTCAGCACCCAGCCCAGTACCTGGAACAAGACAGGCACTTAACTACTAACCTGAACAAATGGAGCAGAACACACTGGAGCTCCATCACAAGTCAAAGTAGGCGAGAGCTCAGTGCTCAGAGTGCGAGCTCTGGTTCAAAACCTTCCTTCAGTACTTACTGTGGGGTCAGGGAAAGTCGCTTAGCCTCTCTGGGTCTCAATCTGCCACTCCATAAAATGCAAGGACTTACAGCACCCCCCTCATAGGAGCATTAATAAGACAACATATTTAGAGTACTTAAAACTGTGCTTTGTACTTAGCAGGTACTGTTTACATTTGAGCAAGGAGTAGCAGTAGCATTACTGCTAGAGGAGGACTGAGTCCGTAGGCACGAAGCCCTGCTGCAGACAACAAGAGAGCACTCACCTGATTATAATCTGTGGAACCCGGAGCGCCCTAAAGTTGTTTTTTCTTTTAGATTATAAATCACTGTAATAAGTTTAGAAGCTAGAGCAAGAGAAATTAACTAAAATGTCACCATCTGAATACAACCAAGACCATTGTCACTATAGTTCTGGTTCGACATCTCCTCTGGTTTCCCAGTGGGGCCAGGACAAAGCTCTGTGCCCTGGTCTGTCAGCCTCCACCAGCCCCAAAGGTTGGCACTGGAAGAACTCTCCAGATGCTGGTGCCCTGAGAGTGAGCACAGAGGAGCAGTGACAGGAACAACCTGGGCAGAGTGGCAGGGCACTCCATAGGCTGGCAAAGCCCATGAGCAGGCAGGTCGTGTCCTCCTGCCTCACCACCAGCAGGCGGGACACAAGGGACGTGCTCAGGGAACACTAAGGGACTGACGGGAAAGAGGGCTCAGGACCAGCTCTGGAGGCTCAGAAGATCACCAGGGAAAAGGGCTGGTTCTTGTCAAGACATCTCAGGCTGCTCCTAGCTGATGATAGGAGACATCTGAAATCAAGGTGGGAACGTGGCAGGATTTCTTCTATAATCAGAGTGAGGAAAAAATTAGAAACGACACATCACTGATTCAAGAAACCCCATGAAATGAGACCCCCTGTCATCACACTCGGATCCAGTAGGAAAAGCAGGTCAGTGCTGCTGCCTCCGCAAGCTGGCTGACCAGCACCTGCAGCAGAGTCTGTGGTCAGAATTCAGCTAAGAATGCTCCCTCCACAGGCATGTGGAGCCAACTAACCGCGTCTCCTCTCGCCCAGCAGGACTGGTGGAAGACCCGGGGAGGTGCCTGAGGAGGCTTCAGCACCTTCTCAGCCCCTCCCTCCTTCCTACTGCAGGTTTCCCAGGCCTTGGTGCTAGCCCCTTGCTTGGACCTGTCCACTCAGAACAGAGTGACTCAGGCCCTGGATCCTTCTTAATCCCAAATCTACCTGCCCTACATGCTGCTCCCTTCCACTGTTACCTTGAGAAGCAATTCGATCAAGTCTTGCCACCTCCCGTCATATAGGATAGTGACTCACGGTAGCTTCACATACTCAGAATCAAGACATTTTAATGGCGGAATTTCAGGCACCAAAAAAGGCTGATGCTGTCTTTGAAGAGAGACCTTTTTAATGACCCTCAAATATCACATTCCATGGGTGAATGCCATTACCCTTTCGATGACATGACTCACATCTATGGTCGGTAGAGAGCAGGCTCAGTCAACTGGGTCCAGTCAGAGCGCAGAACCCGGGCTGGATTTGCTCACAACAATCCATAGGCACCTTGTCTGAGCAGAAACAACTGCGAATGCAGGGAACTGCAGGACCTGCAGCCTGAGCCAAAGTAAACCTGCCCAGGACTGTGGACGTCACACAACGCCTGCCCCACCTTGTAGCCCTTTCCTGGGGCAGACACGGCAGAGAACAGCTTCGAAGGCCACCTGCAACGGCTCTTTCCCACAAAATGTCCCTCTCAGAGTCACACTATGTTTTATGTAACAAGACTATTGTTTGTTTATTTGTTTGACCATCATCCGTCCATGCATCCTCCACACAGCTGTTGGTGGAGGTCTCAAAATATAAATAAAAATTATGTCACCCTCTGCTCAAAACTCCCACAAGACATAAATTTGTCAAAAGTCAAACTTTACACTTAAGATCTGTGCATTTTACTTTATATAAATGATACCTCCATAAAAAATTTTAAAACAACCAAACCATCACAAAACCCTCCCATGCCCTTCCAAAGCAGCTAGAATAAAATGCAGGCTCATGGCCAAGGTACCACATGTCTTAGGGCTCTGCCTGCTTCTTTGACCTCATCCCCTCATTCCCTCCAGCCACACTGGCCTTCTCTCTATGCATCACACACACCAAGCTCCATCCTGCCTTAGGACCTCTGGCTCATGCTGCACTTTCTGTCTGGAATACTCTTCTCCCAGTTTGCCAAGTGGCAGACTCTTCCTTTTCATTCTTGTCTCAGCTCCTGGTCACCTCCTCAGAAGCCTCTCCTGCCCACCTCACCTACAGGTGTGCACATCCTGCCTTGCCCCATCCCCCAGTCTCATTTCCCTGTTTTATTTTCTTCACAGCACTAACCTCTCTCATCTTAGAAATTCTTATGTGTTTTCTTGACTACTGTCTTTTTTTCTCCCCACTAGAAAGTAAGCTCTGTAAGACCAGAAAGTTCTGTTTACTCCCATATTCCTAGAGGGTACCTGGCTCTTAACAAGTAGCTGAACAATATGTTGAACGAAGGAATTCATTCAGTCACTTAAGACGAATTTACTGAGTACTGGCCAGGTATTTATTTTTAATTCAATAAGTTCCATGAATTTGCATGATGGGTTCTCCCAGAAGCTTAGTTTGCAAGTCATTAGTCCTGCAACAGGACTAAAATTGCTTAGCTCTCTCCTTGGTTTTAGACAAAATAATCTGCCTGCAAGACTGCCAGAGGACAACTACCCAAGACCTTTCTTCCTCCTAACTAACCACAAGGCAGGGTGAACCAGTCCGTCAAGGTCTCCCTCGCCTTATCTGGCCTTAGACGCAAGAACCAGACAATCTAGGTCTGTAATCAGAATAAGTGCTTGTGAACATTTTTTTGATAAAGACTTGGCTGTTTTTGGACCAGACGAAGCCCAGGTTCTAAACTAGCCAGTTTTAATCCTCCTACAAGAAAGTTCTGTCAAAGGCTGAGAGAGAAATGAGAAAAAAAAAGCTAAACTGTCTAACAAACAAATATGCTTAGCTCTCTAAACACGGGGCCTCCTTAGAACCACCGCCTCCCCCGGGAGCAGGGCAGCGGTGCCATCTGCTAACAGTGATGATCTCAGCAGGGGTGAGGGGGCATTGTCACTGTGTGAGTGCTCCAAGGGGATCTGTTTGATGGAAAGAAACATGAAAGGCTGATAAACACACAAGAAGATATGCAACCTCAGTAATGTCCATTTGCATTTAAAAATGCAAACTAATAATTATTCTTACAATTAGCAACATTAAGATTGAGCAAAGATTAAGACATTTGGTGAGGATATTAGGAAACAGGCACTCAAACTATGGGTGGAAAAGCAAATAGTACAACTGCTGGGGAAACGTGGGGAAGTGGATTTGTGATCCTTGTCTCCAGGGCTTCCCTGGTGAAAGGGGGCATTAAGCTGGTGTCAGGTGGTCACAGTGAACACAGTCTTCTGGGACCCAGGGGTGCTGGAGGCGGGAGGAATGAGGCCTCTAGGATGCAGAGTTTGATGTTAAGAACAAGAAGGAGCTGGAGACCTATAAATATCCCCAACGAGGGCTTGATGGTTAGTGTAAATTCTTCCTGAATACTGATGGAAGCCCCAAGTGTAAACAGGCTGTCCTGGAAGGACCCCACCCTGCGAGCCAGCGTCCCTAGGCAGCTGGGGACCTTCTAGGTCCAGGGAACTCACAGAGATAGGCTGCATCTGCTCCTGCTCTGTGTCACCACTGCACTGCTAACCTGCATGTCCCAGTCAAGTAAATTTAGGAATTTCATTTAATCTCATAGTAGACAGACATGCACGTGGTTTTTCCCCATCAATCTACAGATAACATGAAAAGTTGCAGCAGGTATCTTGGCAATATCTACTATTATGATTTTAAATGTTTATACACTGTGACCCAGAAACTCCACTTCTAGGATTTTCTTATATAGTTACACTCACACAAATGCCCAAAAGTCTGTGTAAAAAGACTGTACTGCAGCATTGTCGGTAAGAGTGGAAGATTTAAAAGCCATCTAAATGGCCACAATAGGGGAGGGGTTAAATTTAAGTTATCATACAATGGAATCCAACTGTTAAAAAGCAAGGTGGAGATGGTACACTTGCAATGGGTGAATTTTATGGTGTGTAAATTATACTTCAATAAAGCTGTTTAAAAAGTGAGGTAGATCTATTTGCACTGATATGGAAAAACATCCATGTCATATGGGGGGAAAAAAGCAAGTCACCAAAACAGTAATGTGTTGTGCAAACCTACTTTTATTTTTTTTTTAATGATGTACACATACAGAAATTTGGAGGTGCACACAATAAGCTGTTAACCATGGTTAGCTCTCCAGAAGATGGAATCATAGAGAGTTTTCACTTTTTATGCTATGTATTTCCATAATGTTTTAGTTGTTTACAATGAGCATGTATTACTTTTGTAGTAAGAAAAGAAAGGTCTAAAAAAGATTATTTAGGAAAAAAACTGCTGCTGCTAAAAACAGTATTAAAAAATGACAAAATTACATAGGGCCGCCCGGTGGCGCAGCGGTTTAGTCCGCGCTTGGCAGCCCGGGGTTCGCAGGTTCGGATCCTGGGCGCCTGCCGACACACTGCTTGTCAGCCATGCCGTGGCGGCGTCCCATATAAAGTGGAGGGAGATGGGCACGGATGTTAGCCCAGGACCAGTCTTCCTCAGCAAAAAGAGGAGGATTGGCAACGGATGTTAGCTCAGGGCTGGTCTTCCTCACAAAAAAAAAAAAAAAGACAAAATTACAATTTTGCACATTTGGTAAATTAATAGCCTTCCTCAAATCTAACTCAGAACATTTCCTTCTGAGAAAAAAGCTTCTAGTAGGCAGAACTCATTAGGATGGAAAACACAACACTTCAGCCCATCTAGTCACATCAAGGAGGGTCTAGCATCGCCGCTGCGCTATTTATTATCCCTGATGGACAAAACGTCCCTTGGTGCTCCTGGCGGCCAGGCCAAGGGCTCCCCTCGCACCTGATGCTCACAGGCACAAGTTAAAATAAAATGTTTATTGTATATGTTTGTATTTCGTAGGATTCCCCAGTTTCCCTGCCTTTTAAAAAGTAACCAACCAATAACCAATCCTGACTGTGCTAGATAAGAGGCCTTTGACTGGAAAGTCTTCTTTATTAAAAGAACTGACCTTCACTGCAATCTCACAGCTAATCAAACAGAAAAAGGCATGGCCCCCGAGTTTGTGAAACATTTGCAGCTCCCAGCCCAACCCCACCATGGAAGAGGATCCTCAACTCAGGCAGCCCAGAAACTTGTCTCGCTGCTTCCCATAGTCAGAGGAGACACCCACCAGCCCTACTCCACAGTGATGCGCTGCAAATAGTAGGATGGATTTTCATCCTTTTAACACAAATAATCAAGTAACATGATTCCAGCTGTTTATGGTGGCCCAGATTTGGCAGAGAACAGACGCATAATGGGTACAGGGTTACAAGGGTACAGCCTTCTAACATTGTTTTTTACACCCTGAACCTGGAAGGAAAGGGTGGAGACCCAGCTATATATCCACCGACCAAGAGTTAAACACAAAAGTCAAAGGACTACACACAAAGTTACCAACTCACTTAACTGGGTCAATCCACTCCAAGAATTTCACTAGAAGAAAAACCCCAATGTACTGTGTTTCATTCATAAAGATGACTCCATTTGCCTGCTGACCTTCTGTAGGTCATATACTTAAAGTGCCATTCCCTGGCAGTGGTGAAGGAGCCACCTGGCCACCCACCTCCCTCATCCAGCAGCCCTTGTGAACACCCTGGGAAGCGGTGTGAGGGTGACTGGCTGAGGGCAGGTTCATACCCAATAGGGTCCCCAACACACCTTGCTTCACCTTGTGTACTACCTAAACCCAATACGCATGAGCTAGTCCGCTGAGTTCCCATGAGGATTTCTGAGAAAGTCTAATCAGATAAGGTATCATCATCGTCAGGATACTGAAGCCTCCGTGCACTCAAAATAAATCACTCAATCATTCCTCACACCCACTCTAGGGGGTGGACAGTACCAGCCCAATGTTCAGATGAAGAAACTGATGCTTAGTGCAGTTAAGGAATCTGCCAAAGTCCCACAGGTAGCAAGTGGTAGTCAGGACCAGAACCCAGGCCAATGCTGACCCTCACCCCCCTCTAAACAAGTACCAGCATCATGACTGACTGAGTTTGGCCTCTTGGTACAAAACATAAAGCCTGTGAAATGCAAACCTCTGTGGGCAATCCATACAGCATTATCAAAAGTCAAGAATAGCCTCCAAAAGTGAATTAGCTCAGAAAACTTAAATATAGATAGAAACATAGTCCAAGAACGTTATTCTACACTGAAGGTAGCTAGTAGTGTGTGTATCTACAATACATGCACGGTCCATGGTAAGAAGTCAACTCAAGTCTTAATGCAGGTCACAATTCAGACTGTTAGCCATCAAAGTTCACTGGTACAGGGAAGAGGCCATGTTAGCTGAGACTCTCACAGGTCTCCTCTGACAAGCCCCAAATGTGGCTGCTCCTACCACCATTCGGCCTCCCTCAGCACAGCTCAGGCCTTCGGCAGCCCTGCACCTGGCTCTGGCTGGCCAGAGCAGCTGGAGTGGGGAGGAGGAAAACCCCATGTTTCCCAAGAGTATGCAACATCCCTCCCCCACCTCCCACGGCTGTTCAAGGCTCTGTGCCCTGGTGCAGTTAATTAGGAAGGTCAGTTCATAGACGAGTTCCCTTTCTCACGCCATGGTCTAGAACGAACTGGACAAGCCAATGGGCATGAGTAAATGTGGGGGGGGAGGGAGAGGGTTAAGGAGGGGAGGCAAAGAAACAGCAGCAAGACTAGGTGGTGGTGGGGAAAGGAGAGAGGCCTGGGAGGCAGGACACGGGTTCTCGTCCTGACTCAGTCTTTGACCTGCTGGGCAGTCTCAGGCAAGTCCTTCAATCCCTTTAAATCTACCTGTACATGGAGTCTTGGATTAATTTACCTGTTTTTTTCCGATCCTAATTACCAACAGTATGGTGTGAACCGTCCTACTTCCCCAGGATCATTTGCTGTGGAGGCCAGTGAGCCAGGTGGGCCTCAGTGAGCCAACATTTACTCAGCACCTACCATGCAGCAGGCTATGCACCTTATCTCATTCAATCCTCATAATAACCCATTAAGACAAGTAATCACCTCCCTCACTTTGAGGACAGGAAACAATGTCAGAGGGATAAACTCACTTGGGATGACATCACCCAGCACTGGAAAAACTACCTAGCTTCTCTACCCAGAGTCTTCTCTTTTCGAACAATACAAGTTGTGTAACCAACCAGAATCCAAGCAGAAGAGAAGCAACAGAGTTCACTGCCTCAGTCCCAAAGCCTGGGAATCAGGTGGCAGGATAGCAGGGAGCAGCCGAGGAAGCCTTAACTTTACAAGAATCACCTGACCCCAAGGAGGCACAGGACCTTGAGAGAAGAAATCATCAGCTCCCTATGAGCTAAAATATCTGTAGTCCTCCTTGGTCGGCAGTGGGAATCCCAGCTAGAGTGGCTGATGGATACTTCAGGCTCCTGGTTCCTCTCACAGCTATTTTCTCCTCTTCTCCACTTAGGAAGAACAGGTGGACTGGGTGTGAGGAAGAAGTGAAAAGTGTGTCCACCAGCACAGGAGAGAGACCATGTAAATAAACCACGACCTTTAGGACTGAGAGCATCAGGCTGCCCTAGGAAAGGTGGGTCTGAGTCAAATTAGGATTCCTGAACTCCCAGAGCTCGTTTTGTTTATCTGTCTGCTGGGATCCCTCCAATTTTCCTTCCATGAAGGCACTGGAAAAACTATCATCATGTGGCATGGTCATCACAAGAGGCACTGTCAAGTTTTTCTGCATCCCTTGTCTTTTTACACAGAATGTAGAGGGAGTGGTCTCAGGGACAAAGGTCTAGACAGACAGCTTGGTTGAAGAGAAAGGCGAAAGGGAGGTCTGCTTCCATCTGTTTCCTTGAGACCTATGAACCACAGCTACAGGTAGTGAGAGGAAGCCGCCTGAGCATCTTGGGTTTTAGGGAAGGGTTTGCTGGGTGATGTTGTGAGATTTCTCACAACTGTGTCCTCATTGGTTCCAGCTTTCCTAGAACTCCAAAATGAACACAGATCAACCCCAGAGAATCAGCATGCCCGGGCCCTGCTATTTCTCATTTCAAACAGGTCTGCTGTTGCCAGCTCCTGATTAGAAAGGCCAGGGCACAATTCATGAGACCCTGGGAAAAAAGGAGGCATAGGGCCCAAGTAGGGCCCACCTACTTCTCCTCTGACTCTCCAACATGGCAAGAGTGCCAGGGAGTATGCTTCCTTTGGGCCTGCTCGTCAACCAGGCTATCTGCAGGCGACTTAGCTAAGCATCTTACCACATCCAACGTTAAGAGGAGCCAGAGGCTGTACCACTGATGTGGATGGGCAAGTACAGAACCCAAAGAAAGCAGAATGAAAACACTCTGTCGAAATGACCAAACAATCTAAGAATCAGGAGAGTGGTGACTGTGCCTAAGTACATTCTAGGGGCAAGGGAAGAGCAGGTGGCTGAGGGGAGACTCACCGAGCACTCAGGAAAGTGAACAAAGACTCTACAAACAAAGACTCTATACAACAAACCTCTATACTGTATACAAGCTGGAACTTTAGCACTTCCTCTCCCTTAACACTGAGACATGAGCTCCTTGAGCTGCTAGTATCTTTGAGAGAGGGAGAAAAAGGAAGATTCATCAACTGCCTACTTACAAAAAAGGAGACTGAAGAAGTCAGACTGAGAAGACTGAAAATGTGTAAAAAGTCACCCTGTACAGAATGAGCAGGCTCCACTTCAATTATCAGCCTCTGTTTGACTTCTACACGTAACTCAAAGGCTCATTATGCAACAAATTAATCTGAAATTTACCTTGTTCAACAATCCAGTGTGGATTGTAGAAAGTCTGATTTCCTACCAGTTAAAATACAGGCAGTTAGCAACCAGGTTGGCTTGCTAAGGGCAAGGCAAATATAAGAATAATGATAAATTGCCTCTCTGAGGCCCTCAAGACTGAAACAGCAACTGACTCTCATCATGGATGCAATGTTCACTGGCATCTCTGAGCCTGTTGCAACCACCTTCGAGAGCCCAGGAGGAACAGTGATGCTCAGCCCACTCTGTGGGATTCTAGCAGCCCTACTCACCAAGACGAAATCCAATCAACAAGTCTCACTTGTCTACCCAATATGTAGAGACACCCGAATTGACCTTCTTTGGCCACTCAGCTACAAACCTGGAATGATTAGTTACTAGTTCAAATGACTTGTCTTCCTAAGCAGATTGCAGACTCTTGGAGAACAGGGATCAAGTCTCTTAACTTTTCTCATACTCACCTTTGCTATATGAGTAATGTACCACCGTCTAACAAATTACTCCACAACTTCATGGCTGAAAACAATGAACATTACTGGCTTAGCTGGGTAGTTCTGGCTCATGGTCTCTCGCAAGGTTGCAAACTTACGAACCATCTGAAGCCTTGCCTGGGGCTGGAGGATCCGCTTTGAGAAGGCTCACACAAACGGCTATTGGCTGGAGTCCTCAGCTCCTCACCACGTGGGTCTCTCTACAGGACTGCCCAAGTCTCCTCAAGACATAGCACCTGGCTTTCCCCAGAGCAAGTGCTCCAAGAGGAAGCAAACGAGAGCACACACCCAAGATGAAAGTTGCAGTCTTTTAAATACCTTAATCTCAGAAGTGACATACCATCACTTCTGCCGTATTCTGTTGGTCATGTAGACTAACCCCGATATATTGTGGGAAAGGACTACACAAGGATGTGACTATCAGGAGTGGGGATCACTGGGGTCTGTTGTGGAGGCTGGCTGCCACATCTGCCATTCTAAATTCTCAGGAAGTTTTACTGAGCATGGAATGGATGAACCTTTCAAGGGGGAACTTGAAGCTGTTGCTTTGCTTTCTAATTCAGTCTTTGCTAACTCTCATGCTGTCTGCTGACCTAATTGGCTAACTGCCCTCCAAGGCAGGAAAAAGAGCAAGGCACTGGAACCAGTCACCAGTGTTTCTGTCCATCCCTCCCGGAGCTTTCCCGTCCCCTACTCTATTTCAACAGCTAAATCCAGCTCCTCACTCACCCAAACAAGGGGGTGTCCTATCAGTGCAACGAAGTCTACTGACAAGGGCAGCATGGACCCAAATGATGCCAAGGAAGGGTATCGAGAACGGCTTAGGGCCTGGCACTGACATCATGCCTCAGTAGAGCAGGGGAGGGTGGAGGAACTGACAGTGAAGAGGAGGCACTGAGATCACATGACTTCCTGGCATGGCCTCTAGAATCCCAAAGCCACATTGCTGCACTACTTTTTATTAGTGTGGTGGCAGTAATTTTTAAGGTTAGGAAAACAACTCAATTTCTCCCCAACTTATGTAATTTGCTACCATCAGACTTAACTCTTGATATTGTAACTAAAGATGACAAAACCTATAAAAAGGCCCAGGAGCTGAGAGGGCATGGCAGTACATAAGGACCGGAGTCACTTGCTTTGGGTAAGGAAGGATCAAAGAGCCCTCATCCATTTTTTTTCTGCCTTCATTTATGAAAGATATTTCTCATCGGATATAGAATCTTAGGTAGACAGGTTTTTACTTTCAGCAGTTTAAAGATGTCGTTCCACTGTCTTCTGGTTGAATAATTTGATGAAAAGCCTGTATTATAATGTTCTTATGTTTATTACCCTGTATTAATGGTTTTTTTTCTCTCATTGCTTTTACATTTTTTTTTGAGGAAGTTTAGCCCTGAGCTAACATTTGTTGCCAATCCTCCTCTTTTTGCTCAGGAAGATTGGCCCTGGGCTAACATCTGTGCCCATCTTTCTCTACTTTATATGGGACACTGCCATAGATGGCTTGACAAGCGGTGCATCTGTCCACGCCTGGGATCCGAACTTGCGAACCCTGGGCCGCCAAAGTGGAGCAAGCAAACTGAACTGCTATGACACTGGGCCAGCCCCTACAATTCTCTTTTGTATCACTGTTTTTCAGCAATTTGATTATGATGTGTCTTAGTGCGATTTACTTTGTGTTTATCCTCCTTAGGATTTTTCAAGCTTCCTGTTTCTGTGTGTTTACAGGTTTCATTAACTTTGGCAAATGTTCAGCCATTAGTCTTCAAATAGTTTTTCTGCCCTTTTTTCTCCCACCTCTTCTAGAAAATCAATTATATGTTGTGGCCTTTGATATTTTCCCACAGGTCACGGAGGCTCTGCTCATTTTTTTTTGTCTTTCTTCTCTCTGTGCTTCAATTTGTGGAGTTTCTGTTGCTATATTTTCAAGTTCACTAGTCTATTCTTCCATAGAATCTAATTTCTTGTTAAGTCCATCAGTGAATTTTCCAGAAATTGTACTTTCAGTTCTAACATTCCATTTAGTTCACTTTTATATTTTCCATTGTGCTCATTATGATCCAATTTTTCCTTAAAACCTTTAGGAATATTGTAACTGTTGTAACATCCTTTTCTGGTGATTCTATCATCTCTGTAATTTCTTGGTCTGTTTATATTGACTCACTCTTCTCCTGATTATAGGTCACAATTTCCTGCTTCTTCACATGTCTAGTATTCTGGTTAGAGGCTATACATTATGATTGCTACACTGTTAAGCATTTGGATTTTGTTGTCTTCCTTTAATGAATATTGAAGTTTATTTGGATAAGCAGTTAAGTTTGCAGAGCAGCTTGATTGTTTCTAGGCTTTTTTTCCTTTTCTCTTTCAAATCAATTTTGAGGTATAATTTCTATACCAAAAATGTACCCATATTAAACATACAGTTCAATGAGTTTTGAGAAAAGTGTACACTGATGTAACCCTCACTACAATCAAGATATAGTAATTTCCATCACTCCATAACGTTCTCTAATGTTTCTTTGCAGTTGGTCCCACCCCTACCATGCCAAGGTAACCACTAATCTGCTTTCTGTCACTATAGATTAGATTTCCTACTTTCAGAATTTCATATAAATGGAGTCATATAGTATGTATTCTTTTTTTTTTGTGAGGAAGACTAGCCCTGAGCTAACATCCGTTGCCAATCCTCCTCTTTTTGCTGAGGAAGACTGGCCCTGGGCTAACAACCGTGCCCATCTTCCTCTACTTTATATGGGACACCGCCACAGCATGGCTGACAAGCAGTGCATCGGCGGGCGCCCAGGATCCGAACCTGCGAACCCCGGGCTGCCAAGCGCAGACTAAACCATTGCACCACCGGGCGGCCCCTGGTATGTATTCTTTTTATCTGGAATCTTTTGCTCAGCATATTCAACCATGTTGTATGTATCAGTAGTTCATTCCCTTTTGTTGCTGACACGTATTCCATTGTACAGATATACCACAATTTGTGTATCCATCCATGTGGTGATGGACATTTGGATTGTTTCTAGTTTGGGGCAATTGTGAATAAAGTTGCTATGAATATTCATGTACAAGTCCTTTTGTGGTCATGTGTTTCCTTCTCTCTTAGGTAAATATCTAGGGGTGAAATTGCTGCATTGTATGGTACGTATACTCTTCTTTATAAGAAACTTTCAGTTTTTCAAAGTGGTTGTACCATTTCACATTTCTGCTAGCAATGTATAAGAGTTCCAAAGTTCACATTCTCTTCAACTCTTGGTAGTGTCAATGCTTTTAATTTTAGCCATTCTTGTGGGTGTACAGTGGTATCTCATCATTGTTTAATTTGCATTTCCCTGACGACTAATGATATTGAACATCTTTTCACGTGCTTATTGGCCATTTGTATTATTATCTTTAGAGAAATGTCTGTTCAGATCCTTTGCCTATTTTTAAACTGCGTTTGTCTTTTTATTGAGTTGTAAGAATTCTTTGCATATTCTGAATGCAAGTGCTTTGTCAGATATTCATATTGCAAATATTTTGTCCAGTCTGTGGCTTACCTTTTTCTTTTCTTTATAGCATGTTTTTTTTTTTTTTTTTTTTTTTTTTGTGGGGAAGACCAGCCCTGAGCTAACATCCGTCGCCAATCTTCCCCTTTTTGCTGAGGAAGACTGGCCCTGGGCTAACATCGTGCCCATCTTCCTCCACTTTATATGGGACGCCGCCACGGCATGGCTGACAGGCAGTGCGTCGGCGGGCGCCCGGGATCCGAACCGGCGAACCCCGGGCTGCCAAGCGCGGACTAAACCGCTGCGCCACCGGGCCGGCCCCTATAGCATGTTTTGAAGGCCAGAAATGCTTAATTTAAATGAAGTCCAATTTATCTTCTTTTTACATGCTTCAAGTTTTCTGTGTTTTAAGAAGTCTTTGCCTATCCCAAGGTCACAAAGATTTTCTTCTAGAGGTGTTACATAGTTTTCACTTCTACATCTAGATCTGTGATGTATTTCTACTCAATTTTTGTGTATGGTATCAAGGCTTATTTTTAAGCTATGTACTCTTTTCTCTAGGGCTAGATAAGGCATGATTCTTTTGAGGTGTCTACTGAATGCCCCTGGTGTTCAACAAAGTCTCTCTAACTGGAAAGAAAAACATCTCCAGTTCTAGAAACAGTTCAGCTCATAGCTTCCCAGTAGCTGTTCTCTGCTTTGCCTCACGAGTTTCACCCTAATGCACACACAGAATAACGTTCAGAAAAAGATCCAAGGAGACCCCTAAGCAAATGTCTAGAGCTTTTCCTCTATGTCGCTCTTTTTTCCTCCCCATCGTCCCTGAAAATTCCAACTGCTTTGGCTTCCTTGGCTTTGTCTTCTCAACTCAGTAAGGCTGCTGGGCTCTGCTTGGGTTCCTTCCCACTGCTCTGAGATCTGGAAACTGCTTCCAGCAGAAAGTTGGGGGGAAGGCCATAGGGCTCACCTCAATACTTTCTTTCCCTTAGGGATCACTCTCCTGAGCTGCCTGTTGTCCAATGTTTGCAAACAGTTGTTTCATATATTTTGGTCTGTTTTCTGGTTGCTTATAGAAGAAAGGCAAGTTCTATACCAGTGACTCCTTCACTGGCAAAAGCCTCTTCATCCACTTTTGCACAGGCTCAGATGTTAAATTTATCCACACAGGAAAGACTCCTCTGGCTTCAATGACAAGCCCTACTGGATTCCAATCTCAAAATGAAAAATCTTTGGCTTTTTCCTGCTCTACCTATCATGCCTAGAAAAATGACTGCCATGATGCTCTTAGTGAAATACCAATCAGATGAGGGACAATGGGAACCAAATGGTGTTGAAAAACTCCACACGCAGAGGAGAGAGGAAGCCCGCAGAGGTTAGAGAAGCAGTGTCCCTGTGTCATGAACTGCACGTGAACACCACACAGAGCAGGCAGATGGAGCAGTGGAAAGTCCCAGCACCGGAGTGAGACTTACCGGGTTTGAATGCCAGTATACCACTTAGTGGCTGCCACAACCTTAGACAAGTCACTCAACCTCTCTGTACCTTGGTTTCTCCAGGTATAAAACAGGATAATATGATTATCCACCTCATGTGGCTAATGTGAGAAATAAATGAGTTAACATACGTAAGGCATTGACAGGGCTTGGCACACAATGAGCACTCTACACGTGACTCAATATTGTCACCAGATCAAAAACTGGCCAAAGCACTGTCAGAGCCTGTGGTTCTGACCTACCAACCAGGGGAGGCTTCCTCCCAACAAGGAAGACTCAAAACAGATCCTACATTTACATGGTCTCAAAACATTGCCCCACAATTTACTTATTAATTACAAAGGGAAAATTTTTAACTTCACGGTGGAGAGACCTGGAGGAACCACCTTACCCAAGTGGTCAAAGAGAACTTCACCTATACTGAGATTAGCCAACATCAGATGCCTCAGGTTCTGACGCACTGAGGAGGTCACAACATCACTGATGCGGCATTCCTGCCAAAACCATGAAACCTGAATGTAATCACGAGAAACCGTCAGACAAACCCAATCTGGGACATTCCACAAAATCACTGGCCTGTACTCTTCAAAAGCATCAAGGCTAAGAACGACAAAGCAAGGCTAAGGAACTGTTCCAGACTAAAGGAGACTAAAGAGATGTGGCAACTGAATGAAAAGTACGACCCTGGACCAGGAAAAATAGCTGTGAAGACAGTATAGGGGCAACTGGTGAAATCTGAATATGGGCTGTGCACTGATAAAAACATATCAATGTTAAATTTCCTGAGTTTTGATAATTGTACCGTGGTTATAAAAGAGAATACCTGCGTCCTTAGAAAATGCATGTTAAACTATTTAGTGATTAGCAAAGAAAAAGATCTCAGTCTCCCCCACCTCCTGTCTCCTTGCTCTCTGTGTGACCAGCTTCCTGGTAGGGAGCAAACTGCTACCTTGGGCTTGAACACTCAGCCAGAGCACCAGCATGTGCCAGCACCAGCCTGGCAGGCAAGCCAGACCAGGCCCAAAGAGAGGCAGAGCCATGCAGAGGCCTAACCTGTATAGTACAGACTGTACGTCCTGTAACTTCAAAGAACAGTATGTGCTAAGGTCATTAGAGAAAGTTTCTTGGAAGATGGGGAGGATGTGGCTAAGTGGGGAGGAAGGAGAAAAGCATTTAGGAGACAGAGAAACGTGGGTCACGGGAGGAGGCAGGAACAGGTTTGGCAGGTGTGGGGGTGGGCAGAAGAGTGGCCCTGTGGCATCTCGCCGCATCCCAGTGTCAGATAACATGGCTCTTCTCCTTGGCCCAGGCTACAGGGCAGACAGCGGTGGCTGCAATGTCCACAGCACAAAAGAGCTCAGGAAAAGAGGGTGGGGCACCAAGTCCAGGAGCCTGGCCGTCCTGCAAGACACCAGGATGCCACCTTAGTCCCAGGCAAAGAAGGACCCACCACATAACACTACTGGCAGCTACATCCAGTGGGAACAAGGACTGAGCAGCTCCCTGGCATGGTTCAGTGGTTCACCTGCTATGAACACCTTGACAGCACTGCCCCCCACCCATCCCTCCTCGCCCTCATACCTCACGTCACCGCAAACCAAAATTCAGCCTGAGCCACGTCCACACCAGCCCAGCCTGAGGACCTCCACCATTGGGAGAACAAGGTCTCACTATAAAACAATGGCACCCAGAATACTGTCCCACCCATAGGAGGGGCCCTGAGCTCAGGTCCACAGCAAGGTTAGTGTGTCTGGATGCTTCCCTGAAGATTTCTACCTAACAAAGCTATTAGTCAATTATTTATTTAAGCCAAGTTGAAAAAAAAATCAGTATGTAATCTGCTAAGTGGACCAATAGGCAATTTAACATTCCTATTTATTCCCATTTCATATAATACAATCAGAAATTTTTTTTGCCAGTAACTGATGGGATTTCTCAGAGAAATTTGGGGTTAGAATTATAAAACCAGGTCTCTTGACAGAAAAAAACACATTAATTTAAGTCTCCCTATTCTGTGTCTGCAGGACCCCAATGCCCATCCCTTGTTGTCAGCCTTTCCTGGGCTTCCACATCCCAGTTCACTCCAGAGCTCAGACTGAGGGTGGAGGCAGCAGTGGAAACAGCAGGCCTCTTCGTGCATAGCCTCAGAGCGCGCACGTGCACACACACACGCCAGGTGTAGGCAGCCTTGCTTGCTGGAACAACCTACAAACATTTTAGCCCCAAACTCAATAACCAAATAGAAAACCTGCTCTAATGCTACCTCAGCCAAGACAATCACACTGCACACAAGAGATGCGGTGTGCACTGCGGCCATGTCAACTGCTCCTGCAGGGTGGTGTCTTTGGCTTGTATCATTTAACTGAGGCGTTGGTACCACCTCATCTCTCTACGTCATTTTTCATGTTATTAAGTGAAAATGCCTTCTAAGAAAACAGAAAAGCACGTGATGAGATTAAAAGGCTAGAACAGCCCATGGACTAGAACAAAAGCTGGGGGGTGGGGAAAAGCATTTTTAGAAAGGTGAATATACGAAAACATAGGGTCAGCCCCACATATGTCCCAACCTACTGTGCACACAATTTTGTCCGTGAAAGAAAAATAAAGAAAAAGCATGAAAGCTCTTGACACCTATCATTTTGGTTGGTCAGAGAAATGTCACAAACACTTGACATTAAGTCTTGAAAAGAAATTTTAGAGCCAAGAAAAACACTGGTTGAGGGGCCCAGCCAGCTGAGGACCTTCTTCCTCTACTTTCCCCTTGCTGCATGCCACACCGCCCCACCACATGAAACCACGCCCCAGGTAAGGCCAAGCCTCATCAGCTCCTGTCTTCTCCTCCCACAAAGCAGCTTGAGTGGAACCTGACTACAGCATAAAATGCCCTCTGGAATGAACAGGATACTCTAAATCAAAGGAAATAGAGGGAAGGACATGCCAGAGGCTAAGACAGGATGGCAGTAACTCAAGAGAGAAGTCTTTTTCTCGTAGGCACAAAGGCAATTTCAGTGGTTGACAATCCCACTGTGGTAGGTACAATGTTTTTAGAACAAGTTGGCAACTGGAGTTCTCATAAGATACCAAAGTCCAACCCCACCCAAGCCTGGGACCAGGCTCACAGACTGGGCTAGAGAGATGCCCAGGATTCGCCCACCCTGGCATTAGTCTCTGTGACCACACCCAACAGCTGCCCAGAATTGAGGTTGGACTAAAAATCCAGAGATGGAAGCATCTCTACTTTCTCTACACCTGCGTGGAATGTGGTGGACAGTCAACAAAAGCTAGTTAACAATAAGGAGCCGCTTCACTTATTAACTAAAAGCAATGTCTCCAGAGCTAAAGAGCCTGGTTCTATCTCTTACTGGCTATGTGACCCTAGGCAGGTTACTTAACCTCTCTGTGACTCAGTTTCCTTATCAATACAATGGAGATGTTATTAGCACCTACCTCTTAGGGTGGCTGTGTGGACTAAACGGGCTAATACACGATGCCTGGCACCGAGCAAGTGCAGCAAGTCCGCCCACATCATCACACCATCTATCTCAGGAGGCACTGCCAACAGGGAGGGGGCTGCGAGAAGGTCCCTGGGTCCCCAGTTCTTCTTCTGCAGCCCCACAGATACACAGTAGATGTTCCTCAGGGGCACCCCATGAGATCTAAAAGGACAACGCGGTAAAACTGCTTTAAAAGAAAGGTTCTCAGGGCCCGCCTGGTGGCATAGCAGTTAAGTTTGCGCACTCCATTTCAGCAGCCCAGGGTTGGCAGGTTCGGACCCTGCGTGGACAGACGCACCGCTTGTCAGCCATGCTGTGGCGGTGTCCCATATAAAGTAGAGGAAGATGGGCATGGATGTTAGCCCAGGGCCAGTCTTCCTCAGCAAAAAAAAAAAAGAGGAGGATTGGCAACAGATGTTAGCTCAGGGCTAGTAGTCTTCCTCACAAATGAGAAAAAAAAAAAAGAAAGGTTCTCAAAGAAATAACCGAAGTGGAGCATGAGGTAAATGCAGAATCTGACTTGCCACCCAATAATTTAATTCACCATCCTTTTTAAGTGCAAGCTGTAGAAAACAGGCCTGAAACTGAACAGGAAGGGCTCTCTGGAACCCCTCCAAGAACACCCTCTTTTCTTGGGAGTCTCCCCCCCACACTCTCCAGACCCCAGAACCGACGGCCCAGGACCTCCCATGTGGCCCTTTGCTCTGACCACTCCCTCTGTGTCGAGAGCCCCTCGCACTGCCTTCACCTCTAGCGTTGTGCTCAAGCAGGGCTTCCTCACGGACACCTCCCCAAGTCTTCAGGCAGAATACTTCATCCCCCTCTCAGGTCTGTTCAAACTTCTACAACCCTCTTTGCACTGCCAGCACACCTGCAGCCCACTCCAGCTGTGAGCCCCCAGGAGACTGGGTCTCAGCTCTTCTTTACCAAGGCACCTCCCAGCACCACACTTGGCACCCAGGTCCTTAACAAATCCTGTCAGTCCACTGTTCTCATCCTTCAGGGGCAACATACTGACCTTCTAATCTGTTCTGCTAGACTTCATATGAGAGTCTGCTGAGTAATCCACAAACTGAACAAACAGTTCTCAACAGGCGATTCTGCCCCCTGGGGGACACTGGACAATGTCTGGAGATATTTTTGATTATCACGTTGTGGGGTGGGAAGCTACTGGCATCCAGTGGATAGAGGCCAGGGATGCGGCTAAACACCCTACAATGCACAGGACAGCCCCCACAACAAAGAATTATCTGGCCCAAAATGGTGCCAAGTTGAAAATCCTGGGTAAGATGGACAACCTCCTAGTAGTGCAGTAACCTACAAGAGACTCACGGACCACTTCTGCGCATACATGAGGGAAAGGATAACTCTCAAGGGTTATCCCTAACTCTTAAGATTATTAACTACTCTCCTTACAGTCATATAGCACCAGGGCAACAAATGCTGTGAAAACCAGCAGGTAACCTGAAACTACCAAGGGCCATGGAAATCCCTCTTCACCAGTTCCTGAATGGACTCATGTGCTCCCTCCCCTGCTGCTCCCAGAGGCTCTACCTCAGACACTAGTGACAGTGCCAGGCAGGGATCAGCATCCCCGCACAGCCAAGGAGAACCTTCACAAAGGCTGGAAAAGCAAACCTCAGATGGAACTCATACACGCACGAAATGACTGGTAGGTCATCTCAAATTTACACTTTTAATGCTATCAATAGCCATAAGACAGTACGAAGTATAAAAAAGTATTAAGAAAGAAAATCAGAATCGTTCAAATAGGAAAAAATGAGGTGAGGTAGCCGGGGATAGAGTAATCAGAAAGTGCAACGTGTGGAAAGACGGGTGAAAAAGGCAGCAGGGGAAGTGGCTGAGAGGGTCTGGACTCTGAAGGACCTGGCTTCCATTTCAGCTCTGCACCTACCAACCAGGACCTTGTGCTAGACACTTCACCTGCTCACTGTCCTTATTTGTAAAATGAAAAGAACTCCTCCTTCACGGTTCTTGTGACAGGCACCAAGTGCTGAGGGGCTCAGTAAAGAGCACTCTGCAGGAAGAAGCTGCTCTCGTGGCCAGTGCCACCACCTGCTACATGGGACGGGGGTGATAAAGCCAGGGACTCAGAGGCAGGTTCATCACCTGTAAGTGGACTGCCCCAGTCCACCCACTGCCCTCACAAGGCCCACGTGAGACTACAGGTGAAACACAAGGAAGGGTTAGGTGAAGGAAGGAGAGCATGACTATACTAAAGCCAGCTGATTTGGGTACATGCTAATTTGAAGTTCACCATCACTGTGTTGGGTGGGTTAATGCTTTTTATTATTATGCAGTCTATGAAAAGAGGCCTAAAGGTAAAGCTACTGTGCCAACAAGATAGAAAGAGAAATGTTTGACCTAATTCAGAAAACAAGTTACTCAAACACTTGTGAAATGTTCTTCAATGGGGCCCATGAATGGAAATACTGTAATAACAAAGAAGATGATGACATCACCCCAACCCTGCCCCTTACGGAGGGCCTAACACGCACCTGACACTGATTCAGCCTCCTTACAGACATTCTTTCTAATCCCCACAGTCCCAGAAAAATTATCATCTCCCTCTTACTGGGCAGGAAACCGAACCTTTGAGAAATACACAGGTTGCTCAAAGGCACTACATGGCAGAGCAGAAATGGAAGCCAGGGCAGACTGTTCCAGAGCCAGGGATCCTGCTATTTTTAACCACTTGTAAAACTCCTTCAACACAACTTCATCTTCATGCAAATATTATACTAATTGCAAAGGATTTTAAACAGATTATTAAAGCAGTAGAGGCTTGATAGGCCCCTGTAGGGCAACACTTGACAAACAGGTATTTAAAAGGCTAAAAAATGCATTTCGTTAAACTATTCTACAATTCAGATTGTCCCCTAATTCAGACAACTCCCTGTTGCCCTGATTTTATTCCAAATTAATGAAGTTTTATTATAAATAAAGCTGTAGATCACCATTATGAATAAATGCTACCAGATAAATCAGTATTTAGAAAACCTGAAAACTTTCTAAAAATAAAGACCCCTAACCAGCCCCCATGTTAATGATGGCTGCACTCATTTTTCCCTGCAGGCACAATGCCAGCTTGGGACAGAAAAAGGGATGTTCCTCCTTTGCCTTGGCTGGCAGTCCGGAGGGAAGAGAGGAAACTGACATTTATTGTGTGCTGGGTGCCAGGCCCAGAGACAAGCACCTTCATTCATGAGCCCCAATTCAGCCACCCTTGTGTTTCGTTATTTTACCAGGAAGAGGTGATCAGAGAGAAAAGTTGCTGCAGAACAGGATCTTTACATGATCTCAAAGTATCACCACCACAGAGATAATTTATTAATTGCAAAGGGGAAAACGTACCTTTACAGAAGAGAGCTGTAGAGACCTCACCCCTCCACCAAGTAATTGACCTTAGTATCACTAATAGTGGGACTGCCAGATGTCACGTGCCTTCTCACGGGGTGTTCTTGCCATTGGAAAGGTTATCTGAATCTAACAGCTCTTCCAGAACAAACTCAGTCAGTGAAACAGCTCAAACACCACAAGGAAACACCCAGACAACTCCAGAATATGGGACACTGTACAGGACAACACACCAGGAGTCTTCAAAGGGCAATAACTTAAAAAAAAAAAAGGTGTGTGTGTGTGTGTGTGTGTGTGTGTGTGTGTGTGTGTAGGGGGAGATTCTTCTAGAGTAAAAGTGACTTAAAAACACAACCAAATGCAATGTGTGGACCTTACTGGATCATAGTTTTTAAAAACTACAGCTTTAAGAGACTGTGACATTTGGGGAAGTGTGAATACGGATGGGTATTAGGTAATATTGTGGAGTTATAAAATTTCTTAGGTGTGGTCATGAAACTGGTTATGTAGAAGACTGTCCTTATTCTTAGGAGATTAAACTGAAGTTTTTAGGGGTAAAGTGTGATGCTGGCTGCAACTTACCTTCAAATGGCTTGGCCAAAAAATATCTATGTATAAAAAGAGAAAGCAAATGTGGCAAAATGTGAACAATTTCTCAGATTGGATTTTTTTTTAATTCATAGTCTAAAATCTTCAAACAACAAAAACACAAACAAACAAAGCCCTCTAGGCTCAGATGACTTCACTAGCAAACACTACAAAACACTGGGGCGGGCCCTGTGGCACAGTGGTTAAGTTCGGCACACTGCTTCAGTGGCCCAAGTTCGTGGGTTCAGATCCCAGGTACAGACCTACACCACTTGTCAGCCATGCTGTGGCAGTGACCCACATACAAAATAGAGGAAGACTGGCAGAGATGTTAGCTCAGGGCTAATCTTGCTCAAGCAAAAAAAGAGGAAGACTGCCAATGGACGTTAGTTCAGGGTGAATTTTCCTCACCAAAAAAAAAAAAAAAAACGAACTACAAAACATTCAAGGAAGTAATAAGACCAATTCCACATAAGCTCTTCCAGAAAATGAAAGACAAGGTAATACCTTCCAACTCATCTTTTTTAAAAAAATTATTGAGGTCATATTGGCTTATAACATTGTATAAATTTCAGGTGTACATTATTATATTTCAGTTTCTGCATAGACTGCATCACGTTAAAATGTGAATAATTTCTGAATCTAAGTGGAGGGCAGACAGATGTTCATCTTTTCTGTATGACATTTTTTAAGATAAAAACTGGGATAGGGTGGGGAGAGGTGATCCCAGGAAAGGTTGTCCCAACATGAGTATGTCTGTGCAGAGCAAACCGGGAGGCCAGTTCACCATGCGAGGAAACACCGGGGGCTCTTATTGGAGGTTAGGGTTACAAAGCTGGGTGGACTGGTTTATGATGTTTACTTTTGGCCTCAGGAAAAAAAGTTATTATTTCTCAATGCCAGCAGTGTTTTTGTACAACACTGACACCTCTCCCAGCTGGCTAATCCCTATATCTGTAACATAAAAATGGGCAGGGAGATTTATGCTTGTTTTGTTAAAAACTAATTCTGTCTACGCTTCGGCCCAGAACTCTGACTGTGCACAGTGAAGGAGGCTTGAGTTTGCTTTGCATTCGAACATCTTGAGAGTAAACAGCCCCAAATGCCAACACATACACTGGCCAATACTGACCTTTGGCTGACAGCTGGGCCACTGCCCTGCACTGCACCAGTTTGCTGGGCTCCAGGGCTGCTCAGCTCCGTTCTGCTGTGACTCTAGTCTGAGCAACTTCTTCGAGTCATAGACTATACATAAAGCCACTAAAACAAGAGGAACTGCTCGGCAGGCAGATCATGACAAAGCCCCTGTGCTTAAAGCGTTTCTTTCTACTCAGACACCCAATACCTCTCAGTGACATCCCAGAAAACCCAGAGTGGGAAGTCCCTTTACAAGCTTGCCTCTGAGTTTGTTCAGCTTTCCTTGCATACAGAGGGTATCTTAGGTGGGGCTTCTGGAAAGCACACCAACTTAACAAGGTGATGCTGACAGTGGGACATGCCTGGGGATGGTGGCCTGTAATTGTATGTTTATGTAGCTTGAAGAATTGGCTACATATGTCACCTGGCATTGAAACTCCTAACTGCCTGGACAAAGACCGTCTGAAACCACCCCTCACAGTGAGCCAAGTGCCAAGATGAGAAATGCTTGTGAGAATCAAAATCCTCCCCTGAGATGTTAATATATATGAGAAGTCTTTCCCCAGGACAAAACCCTCCAGGTAAAAAACACACCAACTTGTAAATGGGGGAAAAAGTGATTTTCTGGATAGAAAAAGAATACATAAAGACAGTGGTCTGAGAATTCACTGAAATTGGGGAGGTGAAGTGATGAAAAAGCCCTCACAGCTTGTCTGTCAGAGAAAATGGGTCCATCCTATAGAACAGAGCTGGTCCAATAGCAAAATGGAATACCACCTGCCCTCAGAACTGGGGAAGTGCCAGAGAGGCACTGAGCCCACTGCCTGAGGCATGGAAGCACCTGGAGGGGAAAAGACTGTGACCCCAAAGAGCACAGGGATTGTTGGTTTAAACTGTCCAGCAGAGATGACTGGTATTTAAAATAGGCTTGAAGAAGATGGAACTGATGACGGATGAAGTTTCCTCATCTTAACAAACCAAGACCTCCTTCAAGGGCTGCAAGGTGGAGACTTTTGTCAAGGGAGCCTGGCACTCTTGACAGCAGCTCTGCCAGACTGAGGAACCGATGCCGGGACTAGGAAGACTAAGAGCCCGACAAAGCCAAACAGCTCGCAGATGTACTTCCTCGAGACTACCTCCACCCGCTGTCCGTCTCCCCAGCAAAGTCCATTCCAAAATGGAAAGCAGCCCCTTAGAGACTTCCTCCCCTTCCTAGCAGTACAAAATGGAAAAGCCCCACAGTTCTATTTCAACAGAACCAACAAGTTTAAGAGATAAGAAAGGTGCTTCCCTGGCTGGGCCCCAGTCAGTGGGATTCTCCTTGGCCTGCCATCTGCTTCTAGGTGGGGGAATAAGCTCTCGCTCTCATCTCCACTTCTGTGTCCAGGGCAGACACAACTCTAGTCTTTCCAACTCTTCTCCCCATCATTCCTACTCATCACTGTCCCAGGACCTACTACCCTTTTGCACAAGCTTCCCCCATAGCTAGCCTCACACTGAGCAAGAGACCACTTTCTAGTCCAGCCTTTGCATATAGAAGGTACCAACTACAGTGGGATTTGCATATGTGCTCACACTCAAGATTACGTAAAGAAGTGAGTGCACCCCTGAAGACTCGCAGGGCCAGCACTGTCACTCTGAACACATTCAACCCGGCACACTTCTCAGCTGCAAACAACTCTGCCCTGTCATAATCACATTTCCCTCTCTGAATCACTAACCCTATCAAACCCTAGGGAATAAGCCGGGCCATCAGCATCTATCAAAACACTCAGAGCTAGGCTAAGAAATCTTAGGTGAGGGAACAAAATAAAAACTAAGCCTGCAGTTCCTTGAGAGAGAAAGGAAGGCCACCTGGAGGAGAGAGAAGTGGAAGGGGAGTGAAGACCCAGGCACAACGTCTTGAAAACACACACATACAGTTCATGCACCTGAGTCAGCAGCTGATTTTGGCTGAGTTGTCACAAACTATTACTGTGGGAACAAGCAGACAATTGTTTGGAATGGAAAGTAGCAAGGCAACTAGAGACGAAAAAGGAAAGAAAAAGTGGCAAAACTACAGTCGGGCACTTGTTGCCGACTTATCACGGCCAGGCAACCAGGAGAAAGGAGTGTCCAAGAACAGCCTCTTCAGGGTTACTTAAAGCCTGGGAGATTCACCCAAATAAGCCCGGTGTTACAAACAAGCAAAGCTGCCACTCCAGCAACTGGACCCTGCAAGACATAGACACACAGCTGCAGGATCCCTCCCGCATGCCGAGGAGCATATGTACTGCAGGAACTTCTCATTCTGCCCACGTGAGCACAGTGGGAAAGTTTTGAGAATAAGTCATTTTGGAACTAATGTCTCTGTATAGATAGTTATAAGGCTTCCCTCCCCTAAAATCCAATCACAGGAGCACTCTTAGGTCTACAAGCCAACGGAAGCTTCTTGTTACTTTAACAAAGGGAAGGATGTGCACTAAGGAAACAACACAACACCCCCACCTCATGGCACACATAACAACAGGGGGGAACTTCTAGTTTTTCAGAAGGGCCATCTGGGGCTTTCTTCTCCATCATGAAACTCTCAAGGGAGGGCCCCTGGTGACTTAGCACAGTCTTCCCCAGACCCTCTGAGCGTCCTTCTCCATTAAGCCACTAGGTTGACCAAGTCTCATGGAAAGCAAAGAAACTTGACATATAAACAATAAAAGAGTTGGCAGAGGGAACAGCCAGGGGAGGCTTGAGACACAACTTAATTAGGAAAGCTCAGGACAGCGATGGAACAGATGAGCCTGTTCAGGAGAAAAGGAGAGGAAAGAGGAGATGCGGGAAGAAGGCAGTCTGGGTGGGTCCTGCTCCGACCAAAACAGAAAATAAAGCTGAGGGAGAAGGTTCGGGGGAGGAGTACTGGGAACGGAATGCACGACCTAATAATCCAGGTGTTGCAAGGTAGCGGGATTCAAATGTGAACGCAAGATAGTAAATCTCTAAGGAGTGAAGGTGCAGAAAAAAGCTCAGCACCAGACTGGCGATTTAGGAATGTGGGTTCAAGGTGCGAAGGGGAGGCTAAGAAGAGCCTCTAAAAGGGGGCGAAAAGGGGTATGCCACCTGAGGGTGATGGCCCCCGGCTGGAAAGTGGGGTAGCCTTAGTTTGCGATGACCAGGTTGCGGGGGCGGGGGGGGCGAGTTTTAGGCGGGTATCTCACAAGAGAGGTGTGTGCGGGTTGTAGGAGAGGAGCAGGTTAACCCCTGGCTAGAGTCTGTAGCAATAAGGCGAGGGGCTCAGGACCCTGGGTCGGGGGCGGGAGCTCCCCTTAGTCTGGGAATGCTCAGCTCGGGCTCGCGGGTAGAAGGCACCTCCGCCAAAGGACCCGGGTCTCCAGGCCTGAATTCTTCAGGCAGGAGCGTTCCTGAGGCGGGGCTGAGCCCGCGGCTCGTCGGGCAGGGCCTCAGGAGGGGCGGGGGACCCGGACTCACGCATCAACGTGCTGAAGGCCACGACGCCAAGCAGCCCCTGCAGGAAGATGCCGAAACCGTGCATGAGCGCGCCGCTCTCGCAGCGGCCCGCCCCGGACGCGACGGTGGAGGGTGGCCCGCCCGGCAGTCCGCGGCTCGCGTTCCCGGCGGGGCCCTGCATGGCCGGCCTGGCGGAGGGGCGCGGGGCGCCACGGACCGCCCACCCGCCCTCGCTGCCTGCACGCGCCGCGCCGCCAAGCCCGGGGCCCGGCGTCCCAGCCCGGAGTCCGTACCTCCGCCCGACGGACCCCTCGGCGCCGCGCGTAACCCGACGTCTGAGATCTCAGCGTCTGATTGGCCCGGCCCGGCGTGGGGGCGGGCCTCGGCCACCAGCTCTCCCCGCCCTGCGCGGGCTCCGGGGGGCGAAGGGGCGGGGTCGTGGGTTCGGACCGCAGGTAAGACACACCAGGTGAGCCGGGCTGCGCAGACGAGAGATCGAGCCGCGGAACACCGCGCGCTCCCGGTCGGGAGGGCAGCAGCGGGGACGGTCTGTGACTAAATTCTTTTTTCTCCAAGATAAATCTCTCATACCCTGCAGAATTTATTAAAAATACTCCTGGATTCCACCCTCAGATTCTGATCCAGTGATTCTGAGACGGGGCCGAATAATCTCTATTTTCAGCAAGCAGCCTAGATTATTCCGAAGCAGGTGGTTCAGGAAAACAATCCAAGACCCTGCACACAGGCATATTCCTTTCAATTCAGAATTCGGCATCCTTGTACTTTCCTTGTTGGTACCAATATCCTGGGCAAAGGCTTAGATTCACCTATTAGGCCCAAGTCGCCTTTTTTTTTTTTTTCCTGTCCTTAACGTAATTTAAATGGCCATTTCAATACAATCGCCTTCATTTTGAAATATACAAGGTTCATAGTGAAAACGTGAACATATCTCCAGCTCGTTCATTTTGAACATGATTCATACAAGAAAGCCTAATTGTTGGTATTTTCCAGCCTCCCTTCACACATGCGCAGTTACTCCTACCTAACCCTTTCTGACTCCTTGGAATCTGCTCTCTACCTCTACAGGGGCCTCTAGTCCCCATTCTCTCATCTACCCTCCCAGCACCCAGTGTTGGTGTTCCAGAGTCCCTGACCCTCCTGCTGAATGCCAGTGTACACCTTATTATTCCAGTAGAAACAGGGCTACATTTGTGAAGTAAATACTCTATCTAGGGAAGTTTTCCCTAAAAGCCAAGAAATTCCAATTACATAAAAGGGCTAAATGCTATACAAAAGCTTTCTTGGTTAACAGGAATATTAACCTTATTATCCAGAGAACAAAAATGCCATTGGCTCCCTAGAGCCAGTTTCTCCAGCCCTACTCTTACAATGCAGTTCCACACCTCTGTGCCTTTATGTGGCATTCTAGCTGCTGGAATACTGTTCTTTCTTCTCTGCTCCATGAACTGCTATTCAGGTCAAGGCCTGCCTGACTTTCCTCTCCCCAATGTGCTTCCACGTTACCTTGTGTGTGCTGGATCCACTAGAACTTTTCAGACTGCTAAATCAGATGGCTGTACACGTCTCTCTGTCACAGCTGAGTGTGAGCCACCTGAGGGCAGGAACTGGTTTTTATTCACCTTTGAATCCAACATAGTGCCTGGCACAGAGAACATGCAACAAAATGCTTTTTAAATTAAACTGAATTTTAATTTATAAAATTTAAAACTCTCCACAAGTATTGACCATGGGAAAATACAGAAAATCAGTTTAAGAAAATAAATAGGTAAGGGAAAATTGCATTACTGTCTTTGAGTCTAAAAAGGTCTCTTATGGGGATGGCTCAACAGTTACCATCCATTTGCAGAGAGAATCAAACAAGAGGATGTGTACTTAAAGCAAAAGAGATTATGGTTGGGCATAAGGAGACTATTAATTGCTTGAAAACATAGCTCAAGAAAGGTTGCACATAGAGCTAAAAAAGAAGTTTCTGACAAAGCACTGCTCTGCACATCCAGATGTGGAGGAATCCTTAAGGCCCGCTGCTGCTGCACCAAGGCAAATGTAGAGGAACAAGCAGTCTTCAGAGATCAGGGGCAGAATCTTCAATGCCAGGAGCAACCTCACTGGCTCTTTCTACGTTTCCTGAACTGCAATTAAAAAGTACCTAAATCAAGAGGGGAAAGGATTAGACAACAGGAGAGGGGGGAGAATTCTGGAAACGTTCATTTTATTAAAATAGGAACGAACTTTCTCCTCCATTGAGAGACGATTCTCTGGAGCCCCAATGGAAAGAGTTTTGAAGGATTTACTCTGGCCAAGATGCCTTCTTTGCTGTCAAATGAAGTTAAACATAGTTTAAGACCTGTTTTAATTTTCTCACAACCACTTAAAACTGTCATAATATGCCACAAGTTTATATACACTCTTATTTACAAAAAAACCCCATGCAAAATATTCATCCAAAATAGTTATTCTTTTAATCCCTTGAAGTTATACCATCAAACTTGATGGGAGTTATTCTAATAGGTATTCTTGTGCATATTTCTCAAGTATACTTTATCCTCAATGCATAACTTTAAAAATTAAGAGAAAAACAGCAAGCAGGAAGGATACAATGCAATATGCATTTCATTTTGTTCCAAACAAGCAGCTTAAAAAAAAAAAAGGATAACATACATTAAACAAAGTGCATCAGTTCTAACAAGTTAGTATTAGAGGCCTAAGGACAGTGCTGGAACCAGCCAGAAATCCTGCCCTGGCAGGCCTCTGATTGTCTTTAGAGAATATTCAACCAAAAAAAGGAAGAAAGGAAAAGAAATGAGCGATTTAAAATCTCAAGAGAAACATTCAAACTACACTTCCCTAGAGACTTCCTGCAAAAGGAGCTAAGGAACTGCCCAGTTTTGTCTAAATTTTGTAACCACCCTCAATCATCTGCTTTGCGATTTGATTTGCCCCAAAAGCCTATCCTCATCCTTTCAACACTATTTGCCCACCTCCATTCTGCCAAGCTAGGCATGTAGTTAGATTGACTAAACCACGTAGAAACCCTTAGCACTGAGTTTCCACACATCCTGACAACAGGCACCCCCATCATCATCATTTCACTAGTCAGTAACATCCTTTCCCTCCAGAAATAGTTGGAAACCCTTGCCTCCCATGGCTCAGGGTTCGCACTCTACCACTGGTGGTGAAGACTTGTCCAGCAAGGCTGTGGCTTGCTTCCCTTTTAAAACAGTCCTTTGTGATAGGTCATAGCACCAGGACAGACCCAAACGGTGTGTTAAGTCAGAAAAGACCAAAGGAGTTTTAGGCCTACTTCTCCATTCCCCCACCCCCGCTCCTGGTTTTGCTGGTTCTTGTGAAAATCTAAGACTTCTGAAACACCAGAACCAAGAAAATCAATCTCCAGTGCATTTACTGCCCACCACTTTCTATACCTTTACCCCTAAGGCTGCCCTCAGAAACAAGGCTACCGGTGTGGTCTGGAACAAATACAGAGGAAACCCCAAGTGAGCAGGCTTGGAACCAGACCCATTTGGACTGGGCTTTGAGTTTAGAACTCTTCTGCCAAAACCCCAAGTCCATAGGTGGCTTATTTGGATAAATTCGAATTTCCAAAGTACGCACATTCTCACATAACAAGTGGGAATCATTAAAGTTCACTAGCAAACATTGCAAATAAACTCAAGGAAGAATTATAATTGCATGAAAGTGGTTGATTTCTTTTTGGTTTTGCAGGAGGCACTGTCCTACAGAGGTTCTGAGCCAACACCATGACCATGACACATGGTTACTTACAGTGAACACAGGACCAAAGATATTCAGATTTTAAAAGGGGGTACCTGGTTCCCACCAAGATTTATACTTCATTTGTTAGTGATGTCTTCATCTTCATAAGGCCAACTGATAACACAGAACACTTTTGAACTTACACACATACATACACACACACACACACACACCCTCCCCAATATACGGGACCAGAGTTCAAACCCAGTGTGTGTTTCCACTGTCAAAGCTAAGCTCCTGACAACTCTCTCAGCTTCTGTGGGCACCAATCAAACCAGTAAATGGTGTCTTAAATATAAATCTTTGGTGATAGGTGGCAAGCAAATAAGTACCTGTGACAGTTTTCCCAATGTCCCCATCTAGATAAATCTATCTACTGTTAACAATTCCCTGATGTTCTGTGTGTCCCCCAGAAATGCTTTTTTGGCTTGAGAGAGGGGAATGGTTCTGAGTCCTACCCTACCCAAGGCCTCCTAAAGCTTTTAATCTGTATTCAGGTACCACATTAGTGACTGACTGGTACAAAAGCGTGAGTAAAATGTATTCAAGTCCTCAGGAAGCTTTGGTCCAATGCCCTCTCTCTCACAGTGAGAATAATTTCACTTCCAGGAGAAGAGGCATACAAAGGCCAAGTGGTGAACTAGTTTTCCATATCTGCCTCTATCATAATTCAATAGATATTTACCAAAAAGCCCATCTCTTCAAGATATTGGTAAGTATCCTTCCCTGACCTCATATTATCTATAACATAGATGCTGGAAGCCACCCACATTGCTAAAGAAAGGCAGATAGGTAAAAGCCCCCATTAATGCATTCCTCACATTAGCCACTTCAACTCTGCTTCAGCTGAGAAGGATGGAGGTACTTCACAAAGGAAAATAGCATAGTTCCCAGAAGCCCATAAAATATAGTCAAAATGTGTGCAGTAAAAGGGTTCCCTAACACACCAACATAGCAATAATAGGCTAATATGGTCAGTCAACTTCAAGGTTCAGGAGAATGGTCTAGTCCATTCACCTGTTTCCAAGCTTGTCAATTCAAGATCAAAAATAGTTCACGGAAAACCTTCTGACCTCCGGCAGGCTGTGGGGCCAGCTGAAGGTTAAAATTCAGACAAATGCAGTCCCTCATAATGTACTTCTCATAAATTTAAGAGGTTGGTACCTTTAAGAAACAAAGTTCATCTACCTATGCGCAATATACAAACATTTTACCCCAATATGGTGAACTACTGTCAGGCTTAAAATCTGTTTCAGAATCAGACTGTCACTGCTGTCCAGCCCAGCCCCTGTAGCCTTATGAGGCAAACAGAGTCTAAATTTTATACTTAAAAAAATGCCCTGTGTCATATTCCCAAACAATTATCCTCTCTTATGTAATATCTGGGAGTGGGGCTGGGGGTATATAATTCTTCTTTAATGCAGTTGCCTGATAAACTATATCTCAGGATGAGAATGCAAGAAATATTAAGGGAAACCCAGCTTACTTGTTTATTTAAGAGTCAGCTTCTCTCTAGCAGAAAGCTGAGCTTGAATAATCATGGTATGGACAGACAAGCCTGTTGAGCCCCAGCTATATCCAGATCAGACTACTGAGGGCCATGTGTTTCACGTTTTGGGGGCTTTGCCCCCTTCACCTATGAAGGGAGGTGTTCTAAATTCTATGGTTTCTGGAGAAGTCAAAAGAGAGACAATGTAACATATTCACTGTTGCATTTGGCAAATTCCCTCTTAAGGGAAATAAAACTCATTTTCCTAAATAAGACAACAATGTTAATTAATTTTAGGCTTTTTTTGTTCCACTGGTCTTCTTCAAGGAACCCTCTTGGCCTTAGTGCCTTGACTGCTGAGCTCTCAGGAAATTTTATTATGCAAGACATAACCCCCCAAAAGTCTATCTACTTAATGCTAATTGTTCCCAAGTATCTTATATATGCTTCTCTTCTATGAGCAGAGAATTAATCAAATTTTTAAAAACTGGATCTCTGAGTAAGTTCAAACATATTAACTTTTACTTAAATGAAGCTTCTTTCCAGGTATATCTGGTAGTAACCTAAGCAAAGAGTTGCTGCTTTAATGTATGGTTTGGTTGAGGGCTTGAGTTAAGGTGGTTTATACATATCCAATGAAGAAAGGACCCGGACTACAGAATGTTTGCCAATGTCCATAAAAACAATTGGGGGTGGAGGGAGAGAAAAGGAAAAAAAATCACAATCAGTTTAAATTTGTAATAATATTACCTTATATTTGTATAGTTGTTTAGAATTTACCCAGTTTGTAGTTTTAAAACATTTTCAGTGGCAAGCCCAGTGTCATAGTGATTAAGTTCACGCACTCTGCTTTGACGGCCCAAGGTTCATGGGTTCGGATCCCCAGCGCGGACCTACGCACCGCTTATCAAGCCATGCTGTGGCAGGCATCCCACATATAAAGTAGAGGAAGATGGGCATGGATGTTAGCCCAGGGCCAATCTTCCTCAGCAAAATGAAGAGGATTGGCAACAGATGTTAGCCCAGGGCCAATCTTCCTCACCCAAAAAAACCCTTCAAATCTTTAATAATAATAATTAGGTTAAATTTGCAGGTGGCTAGGATAATTTAAAAAACACATTCAGCAAAGCAAACCATTTAAAGGAAGTGATCTATGTATGTGTCTTTCCTCATTCCTCCTGGCTGGAACAGTAGAGCAAATGCTACTATTCTATAATAGCCAGCAGTGCAATCATAAGTGAAAATCGCCTGTAGCTTCATGTCAGCTTCAGCGGGTCAAAAGAAACACCTAAAGGAAAAACCAGTTATTGGTAGGAATCCTCAGACTGTAGATTACATTCAACTTAAAGGTTTAACCAAAGAAAAGTGTAAAGGCGACTAGGCAAAGAGGTTTCCAGAATCTTTAACCACCTCTCCATCTTCATCCGCCACTGAGGACACACTGCTACAGAAACTCCATGCGCTGCAGCAGCCCCCAAACACTTTTCTCTGTTGTCCTTCCACACTATCTGCCTGGAGACATCGAGAAAAAAGGGGAAATGGGCTTTACTGTGGGTCCAAGGAACACCTACAGATTTTTACCCAAAGTGAGGACTCTAGAAATGAAACAAACAACTGTAGAGAAAGGTAAACACAAAATAAAAGCCACTGAAGTCCCTCTGAAAACTAATGAGGACAAAGCAATTAAACTGAAATAACAACAATCTTCAAGATACTACTTAGAACAGTGAGCCCAAGTTGGGCCAGGATGGAAAACAATGACAGTAGAGTTCTTCGATCAGGTCAGTTAAGGAACTGGTGTCAGTGCTCACATAATGTTTTTAAGAAAGCAAACAGTGGTTTTTTTCCCTCCAACTTCTGTCATAGTTTTAGTGTTCATGTAGCTTAAAAATGGCATCATACATGGCTGTAAGCTCAATTATCAACAGAGGTAGTAAACAAAGGAACTCCTAAGAATAGATTTTAAAATGGATCAAAGTGTGACTGTACATTCAAAACCCTAGAGCCACATAATCATCCCCAAAATGAACTGTTTTAATTTAAAAAATCTTAAAAACACAATGACAATGAAGCACTGATGTGCCTTAGGCATAGTCCCAAATCAGTGCTGACTTAAAGTTATGTCCTCTGTTTCCAAGAAAGAGAAAGCAGAGAACAAAGTTCAATCTACAATGGGAAGGAACAGAACAAAAGGAAAACAACCAAAAGGATGCTTGTCAGCAACCTAGATTATTCTTCGTTTTCAGGCCACACCACTGGAAATGCTTATTCTTCTTATATGAATCTTTTCTTCACAACCTTTATTTTTTAAAAACTGCAATCTGCTCAACAAGAGATGCCCATATTTTCACTGGCAGGAGAGCCACTTCTGTGCAGTTTTTGCTTCCTCAGTGTGGGTCCTCCTTCCCTGAAAGTGCAAAGAGAGCAAGCCGACACCTGCAGGGCCCAGAGCCCCAAGACTATCTCAGCTCCATCTGTAGAGCATGGCAAAGGATTTGCTGCATTTGTGCTTCAAAGATACAGCTCACTTTGGTTGTCCTCCTCAGTTGGCAAACTGCTCATAAAAAGCAAACTTGATCCTCTCTATGTGATGACAAAGTTTGATGGCAGGGCCTAATTTTAAGTCCATGCACTCTTGAACGGTGGGAAGGGTAAGGAGCAACAGGGCCTGCCCATCAATTTCCTGTTAAAGCATAAAATACAAATTATCTATGATGCGCACATGAATGGCAGCTTGATCATGACAGCCCCCATTCTCTTTGGCTTTGTCAAAATCAGAGTCCCTGTGCTTTCCTTTCATTACTTTTTCCCTTTAAACAAATATCACGTATTTCCTTTTAATTGCCTCTCACAGTCCTTCAGACTAATGAATCTTCAGAATTAATAATAAAGTTTTACGAAGGATAAGAATCCATTCTGCAGTTTCTGCTCTGCAGAAATTCAGTAAACTAACTAGCCTTATAACTGACAACAACATGTGCCAGAAGAAACATCTTTTTAGAGGACTCTTTCTAAATGTGAAAGAAAATACTAACTATAAACTCCAATGTTTTCCAACTCTGTAACATTCACAAAAGCCTGATAAGCTCTTCAAAGATGTTCCGTTTTGAATTTCCCCATTTATCAAAACAAAATTTATTTCAATATTTATTTAAGGCCATAGATATTTCTGTTTCAGAAAACTCACCTTAAAATTAATCACCACTTTAGAGCCCAACATATTACAGATGTTAATTATTTTTTAAAACAAGCAAATCGTTATTTTGGAAAAGAGGAGGACAATTAAGCATTAGCATGCTTTATTTAAGCTATTTAAATATTTGGGAGATAGAATCAAATTCTTAAGAAAAACAGAAATGCAATGATAATCTACTCCAACCATGGAGGAAGTCAGATAAATAACTATCGTCTCTCAACTCTTAAAAAGGGAACTAAAATAATTTTTTTCTTTTGCATAGAAATATTCTTCCTAAGGCTTGTAAATAAATTGCTATTACATCCATAGTCCTTTGCTAAAGAAACATATTAATAAAAATTAAAGGTCTCTGTGCTTACCTGATCGAGGAATATTCTTGCTAATGGAGCACAGTCGGTGGATCTGATGAACCGCACAACATCTGCCACACTCCACTTCAGGGGGTTACTGTCCAGGTGAAGCCTTTCAGCAGCTTCAACCTTTATCTCCTTCATCCCCACAACAAAATCAGACCAAATGGTGTCAGAGCTATTTTATTCCAAAAAAGTCTCTCTCTATAAATTCATAACCCTCAATGCAGGATTTAACGTGCTTTTAGGATATGATTTCTCCCAGTAAAGATGGCAAAGACCCATACACACTAGGTACTCAGGAAATGTCTGTCTTTTATAAGAAGTATCAATGGGGAAGAATTTTCTCAAAGTCAGCACAAATAACTTACTTGGACAATTTAACAGAGAAACATAGTTTTTAAATCTCCTGTTTGTTCTTTTTGGTCTATTTCAACTTAATCTTTGATAGGGTACTGAAGTGAATGAGATGGTATTTCCAATGACAGAAAGCTTAACTAAATTATCAGGAGAAATCATTTATTGCTTCTGTTCATAGAATATATTTAAAAAGCAACCCAGTTTCAACACACTAACTTTTGTTTTTTAGTTATTTTACTGAGGTCATATTGGCTTATAACATTGCGTAATTTCAGGTGTACATTATTATATATCAGTTTCTGTATAGACTGCATAGTGCTCACCACCAATAGTCTAGTTTTTTTTTTTTTTTTTTGGTGAAGAAGACCAGCCCTGAACTAACATCCGTTGCTAATCCTCCTCTTTTTGCTGAGGAAGACTGGCCCTGGGCTAACATCGTGCCCATCTTCCTCTACTTTATATGGGACGCCGCCACAGCGTGGCTGACATGCAGTGCGTCGGCGGGCGCCCGGGATCCGAACCGGCGAACCCCGGGCTGCCAAGCGCAGACGAAACCGCTACGCCACCGGGCGGCCCCCCAATAGTCTAGTTTTTATCCGTCACCATACATATGTGCCCCTTCCCCTCTGGTAACCACTAATCTGTTCTCCTTATCCATGTATTAAAACACTAACTTAACTGCCGTTCTTGTAGTGTGTATATATGTTATATAATATGCATATATGTATATATTAAAACAAAATGGTTTAACCAGAATCAAAAGGATAAATAATATATTTCTATAAAACCATACATATTATGAAAAATATTAAAAAGGCAGTTTTCCCTAAACTAAATGACAGGCTACAAATAAACTAGCAATGAAACATTCTTTTACTTAAAACAAGCAGCCACTCTGAAACTTTCCTCCTAACAAGTAGTTGATCTCCAAATAACCCTTGAAACACAAGTAAATCACTGAATTTGGAATCATTTAAAAAGAGACCCAGGAAATTCAAATGAAGCCTGTATTGAAATAAATGGAATGCCAACACCATTAAGAATTAGATTCTAGAGGGAAATTCTAGAGAGAGAGAAAAAAAGACACTGCATTATTAAAATGGGTACCTTTGGTGAAGGAGGTTTATTCTCATCATCAGAAAATGAAAAAGTGCGAAGCTCTCTTTTTCTCCTTTGTTTGTCTGGAGGCAGCGATGTGGATATCTCGCTTTGGGTGGGAGAGGAGGAGCATGACTTTTTTTCTGACATTTCTGACTCTTCTTGTAGCTCGTCCTGCTGCTCAGATGTACTGCCCTCACTCAGGGAATCGTCATCTCCTTCATCTGGGTCATCTTCATCTTCACCCCCACTTCCCTAGAGGAAAAGGAGAGAAATCTCACTGAAATTCAGGACAAACCAGTTCCTGGGCCACAAAACCATCTTCTCTTGGCCAGAGATCTGAATTAGACAGACCTGCAGGTATTCTATGTCTATATTGAAAAGCAGTGATCTCTTGGCTTCTCAACATTACAGGTACATCACAGATCTCGTACCTGTGGAGAGCCGGCTGGGGTATTATCAACAGATGCGGGGGAGCGTTTCTTCTTATGAACAAAAACATTTTTCCGCCTCTTTCTCCTCTTACTGGCTTTTTTCAGGGCACATGCTAAGTTACTATGCCCACCAGGTGGCCTCCCAATTCTTTTATTTTTCTTCTTTCCATAATAGTGTGCTAAATGTGAATGACAGAGAAAAATGAAGTAGCTTCATTATTTTTGTGCACCTCAAACCACAAGAGATTCTACTGGCACAGCAGAAAACAGGTACACTGTATTTGATTAAAGTTTAAATTCCATACAGTGAAATAACCTTAACTGTACAGATCTTAAATGTACAGTTTGATTAGTACTGACAAATGCATAAACCTGAATAATTCTCCCCCTATCAAGATATAGAACAACTCTACCAACCTAGAAAGCTCCCAGGGTCCCTTCCTAGTCAGTCCCCCTCACCATAAGCAACCACTATTCTGATTTCCATCACTATAGGTTAGTACGGCCTCACCTATGGAACTATTCAGTAGGCACGTTTTTGTGAAGGCTTCTTTCACTCAGCATAATGTTTCTGAGTTTCATCTATGCTGTTGTGTGTCTGAGTAGTCCATTCCTTTATATTGATGAAGAGCATTCCACTCCACGAATATATCAGTTTATCTATTCTCTGGTTGATGGGCACCTGGTCTGTTTCCAGGTGTTGGCTACTATTAATTAAGTTGCAAAGAACAATGTTGTACAAGGGATTTAGTGGGCATGTTTTCATTTTCCTAGGATAACTACCTAGGAATGGAATTGCTAGATCATATGGTAGATGTATAATTAACTTTTAAAGAAAACTGTCAGTTTTCCAAAAGGGTTGTATAAATTTACACCCCATCAGCAATGCATGAGAGATCTAGTTGCTCTACATCTTTGCCAACATATGAGATCTTCAAGTCTTTTTCATTTTAGCCAATCTAGTGGATCTGTAGTAATTTCTCACTGTTGTTTAAACTTGCATTTCCCTGACAACTAATGATACGGAGCATGTTTTCATGTGCTTACTGGCCTTTTGCATATCTCTTTTTGTGAACTGTCTATTTAAGTCTTTTATTCATTTTTTTAAAAGTTTTCTCTTTTTGTTTAATTTTTTACTGAAATATAATTCACATTAACATAAGTCATCACTTTAAAGTATACATATTCAGTTGTTTGTAGTACATCATTTGTGCAACCATCACATTCCAGAACATTTTGTTTCTTTTTGTTTTTTTTAAATTGAAGTAAAATTCACATGACATACAATTAATTAACCATTTAAAAATGCACAATTCAGTGGTATTTAGTGTATTCACAATGTTGTACAACTACCAGCTTTCTGTAGTTGCAAAACTTCTCTTTTTATGGACTTGTGGGAGTTTTTAATATATTCTGGAGAGAAGTTCTTTGTTGGATATATGTACTAAGAATATTTTCTCCAAGACTGTGGCTTGTCTTTTCATTTTTATAAACAGTATTATTAAAAGAGCACAAGTTTTTAATTTTGGTGATGTTTAATTTATTAGTTTTTTCCTTTATGTTAGTGTATTCTGTGAAATCTTCATCTACTCTAAGATCTTGAGGATATCCTCCTTGTTTTCTTCTATAAGCTTTACAGTTTTAGCCTTTACGTTAGGTCTCTGATACATCTTGAATTAATTTTTGTATATAGTTATTTAGGAGCCAAGGAGTTTTGTTTTTATTTCTTGATTTGGATAGCAAACTGTACCAGTGCCACTTGTTGAAAGAATTTCCTCATTAAAATTCTTTGTCATATTTGTTGAAAATCATTTAACCATATAAGTTTGGATCTATTTCTGGACCCTCCAATCTGTCCTGTCACTCTTGGAGTATTCCTTCATCATTACCTCACTTTTGATTATTATACCTTTATGGTAAAACTTGAAGTCAGAGTAAGTCCTCCAACTTTATTCTTCTTTTTCAGGATTGTTTTGGCTAGTCTTGATCCTTTGCATTTTCATACAAATTTTAGATATAGAGACAATTCCAAAAATGAAACATATATATTCTAGCTCTGAGTTACATATTAAAGTAATATCAAAATGTAACATAATTTCTTGCAAAAAGTGAATTCTAAAGGATATAAATCCATTTGACATCACTCAAATTATTAATTAGGAAAAATTATAGACTCTCTCCTAAAATTTAGGCTAATTTCAACTATATCATCATGAAAAATAAATTCAGACAAAAACCATAATAAAATCCACGTATCTTCCAAAGGCTCAAAGTGGTGTACTTATATATGTACTTAATGAATAGTATATTTCACTTAACTACTAATAATTGCAACTTGCTAAACTAAGTGCTGAATTTGACACAATAATAAGCTAAAGCAATCCCTGCCCTTAAGGAATTTACAATCCAATAAATATAAATAGAAATTAGAAACTAAGACTTATATGATTTTGCGATTCAAATACTGATTACAAAGCTCATCATGCTAAATGTGGACCTTGGATCAGCAGCATCAGCTGCGTCTGGGAGCTCACTGGAAATGCAGACATTTAGGCCTCAGATACCCACAGACCTGATGAACCAAAACCTCCATTTTAACAAGATCCTCAGGTGATTTGCATGCACGATAAAGTTTAAGTGGCACAGAATTAGACACCTCTAAAAGAGATTTAAAAATTTGAAAAGACACCTCTTCATATTTAACAAGGTAAAATCCTCTCTGTATTAATTCTCCCTAGTGACATCAGGGCTTGTAGGATTTAAGGGAAGGTAGGATCATAATTTTGTCTTTGGGTAACAATGCCTTGACAAAGCATCAAATTGGAAATTTCATCCTATATGACTTTTTTTGCAGTTTTACAAAGAAGATCAGCAATGAGAGGGAACAGGTGCTGTCACAGTGGTTCAGAGTAAGGTCCACAACTACCCTCTCTCCTACAATCTATGCTTCCCAACCATGCTGGCTTCCTTGCAGCTCCTTGCAGATACTAAGCATGTGCCTCCTCATGTATTCTCGCTGCCCCCTACCAAGCACACTCTCACCAAATATACTGAGTCATGCACAACTGGCTCTCTTGCTTCCTTCAGGTTGTTACCTGTCAGGAAAACTACCCCAACCACCTGTCTGAACAGCGCCCCATCTCCTAGCCTTCCTCACTTTCCTACTACTTATCTTGCTTCATTTTTCCCCACAGGACTTCTCTCTCTCTATTTGTTCATTTCTCCCACATGAAAATGTAAACTCAATGAGGATAGGGATTTTTTTTCTTTACTGTTGTATCCCAGTACCAGAAAAGTGGCAGCACACAAAGTACACATAATAAATACTTGCAGAATGAACTTACGTACCCTATTAGATGCAACAGCTAATTTATATACACGCTATATATAAAAGTTGGCAAACTAGGGCCCGTGGGCCAAATCTGGCCATGGCCTGTTTTGGTATGGCCCTCAAGTTAAAAATGGTTTAAAAGTGTTCTTTAAAAAATGAAAATAAAACAAAACAAAAAAGAATATGCAACAGAGATCATATGACTCACAGCCTAAAATATTATCTGGCCCTTCAAAGAAAAAGTTTGTGTACCTCTGCTATAGATGAATGCCTGCAAAATAAAAACTTTCCAGTATATAAGGTACAGTCAGGAGCTATAGTTAACAAATTGGAAAAACATGACTCACTATATTTGGTCTTTGTAAGTACAGAGCAGTTTTCAGAACACTTATCCAGAACCATCCGTGGACCAAAGAGATTAGGACAGCACTCCAGTTTGATACAGGTTTGCCGGCAGAATTCAGTCACCCGATCTGCAGTTTTCACTATCTCAACAGTAGCCCGGTAACTCTTCCCTTTGTATCTGCCATTGGAAGACATCAGATACCAAGTTTATTGGTAATTACCCAGAGAAAAATTATGTATATTAACAGACCTGAAAAATATTTTTGCTTCTTAGAATATTCTATGTTCTTTATAGTTTGGGGACTCTGAAAACAAGAAGGAGTTTATGCATACTGTACTTAAATCAAATTAATCTAGTAAGCTATAACAACTAAGTTGAGTTTTTTAAATCAGCTGTTCCTAAGTTTAAAGTTTTCAAATAGTAATTTCTACACTAACGACTAAAAGAAAAGTGACTTTCATTAAGTCCTTCTTTACCCTAGTGATCCTCAGAGTATGGTCCATGGACAGTATAACCTGCCAACTGTTAGCCATTCATGACAAGATCAGTTCAGAAAACAAGGATAAATGTTTATAAACTTTCACAGCAATTTGCAAAAGTAATATTATGGCTCTTAAATCTAATAACAAAAAATTGTTTTTGCATTTTATGTCTTTTAAATTTCTTATTTCTTGTAACTCATTTTTACCATATTTTATAAAAGTATTGGTCCATGACAGAATGGAAACTTGGAAAACAAACCTGGTCCTTCACCACAAATAGCTGACAAAGAACTGACCAAGGGAACATAAATATTCTAATGTCATCCATGGAAGAACTGATTCTGTGACCTGTTAAGGACTAATAAGCATAAAGGGCAGAAGAACCTACTCACTTGGCTTTTAGGACTTCCCCACATCCATGCCACACAGAGTCTTTGTCCAGCTGCAGCTCCCGAAGGACACGGCTGGGTTTATAGGCTGCATTGATAAGTAAAGTGAGGACCTGCACTCCGTTTTTAAAGTAGAAATATGGGTTGAGAAGGAGAAAAGCAGACCATTAGGTCCTTGCTACCCCCTAGAATGTCATTTAGGAGATTAATTTTAATCATATTAATTAACAAATATTAACAAAATAATAACACTAAAGATATGACTGCTGACCAAAGTTGCAAATAAGACAGCAACTGGACCCTCTTAAATATTCAAAACATTATGTAATGTCAGGAAGAAATAGGCACCATGAATTAAAAATTACTCTAGCATATGCTTTCAAATCCTTTCCCAGTCACGATACACAAAGAAGCTCCGGCCTCCCCAGACCCTGCATTGCCACCCTACCTATGGCTGAAAGATTCAATAGTCCTCACATCTGTTACTCATAGTGCAGAACCCTGGCTGGGAAGCTCTGCAAGTCCAGCAGAAGTGTAGCTTTATTGCGGTCTCTGGTTAATGCCACAGTCTCTCAGTCTTAGACTACTCTCACATTCACTCTTGCTCAGTTCTCGTGTGGTCTCTGACAGAAGACCCTTCTACACTGACAGAGGTGAACCTGCTATGTGAAGAATTGCTTAGGTGAACATTCCGTAGAGAGCAGAAATAATTACGTGCCCAGTTCATTGTCTAATACATGAGAAAAGTGAGTCACTTTTGATAAAACCTAGAGTTGTCACATCTATGGCATGCAGATCCTTATATGAATGAGTCTACGAAACTGCTGTGGAATTTCCAAGCTCTTTTGCTCTGGGCAAGAACCTTACCTCTCTAAGGACCAGGACACAATTCCCAGGTCCTACACACTGAGGCAGCTCAGCAATTCTTCCTTTGTTAAGATATGGCCCTGAGAAGCAACGGTGGTTGAAGTATATCTTTGGACAGCAGTATTTTCCATTAATCGTAACTGGGAAATGAAGAGAAACAAATATTCAGAACAGAGTTGTTTTCCACTCCATGTTTCCAAACTTGGATTACTGGGGGGAAAAAAACAAGCATATCCACCATTATATAAAGTTAGAAATTACATATTTTGAAGCTTAATATGTTGTCTTGAGAGTGCCCTTGAAACACCTTATACTTACAACAACTCTATTATAGAGCTTATCACTCTGCTAAAATCAAATTAACATCCTAAATTACGTGCAGATTAACTCCTGGGTTAATGAGACATTGTTCCAGAGCCTTATAGTTCTATCAATAAAGGAAGTGAAGGATTTACTTCAAGAACCTGTGATGATTCCTGATGATCAACTATTCAATAATCTATTCTGGAATATTTCTAGGAAGTGATGGTGAATATTATCTAGAACTACAGCTTGTCCCCTTAAGACCACCAAACTAGCAAGTTGGCAGCTTTCAATGATGTGGGAGCCCTCCCATCTCTGGGGTTCCTCAGAGGGCTGAGAGTACGCTGTGACTACATCTCTAAATGCTTTAAGTACTGTGGGGTGTAACCAGGCCCAGAGACACCTCTCTTCAACTATCTTTCTGCATGAATACTATACTTCAGTATAATGTTTTTTTAATCTGCTCATAGTATTGGCAATTCAGCTACTGAATGCAGAAAACTCAAAGACACTAAAACATCTTCATTTTCCTATAAAGCAGAGAAGCTCTTCTGATGGATACTGCCCCATTAATCCAACGTTAAGGAAGGGAGACGTGTGTACACTGCCCACTGTTGATAGGACCCTGAAGTAAATAATGTTCACTCTTTAATAAGAATGCAGTCTTAGCACAGTGGTCAGCATGTCTGCGCTCACTTCTCCATTTGGACTCTGCTACCCAGATCCCCCTCTTCAGGATTAAGGCACTTATGCTTCCTGATGCTGGAAATGTTGGCAGCTTACAGCTGTCAGTTCTAAGTCTAACCTGGAATTACCCTCAGCCAGGGATTGCCCTCAATAGGAGAGAGCCACCTTGCCCAAGGTCCCACTCTCCTTTGTGAGGTGGGGAGGGAGCAGCAGCCCACTTCTAATAACAGACCAATGAGGAAGTACAAAGGTGTGGCCACCACGCCTCTATTAGGGACTATTCAGAGTGGCTACACCAGCTAAAAGGCTCCCTGTGGGACTGGAAGAAACTTCTGTTACAACTGCATTGCGGCTCAACTTTCCCCTCTGTCCAATCCTGCCTCCTTTACGCCTCCCAAGAGCTGTTCCCAAAATCACTCCCAAATGAAACTCCTGCATGCAAATATCAGTCTCAGACTGTTTCCAAGGTAACGTGACCTATGACAAAACCCAAACCAAAAAAGAACTTGGCTGAGGTCATGTAGGAGATTTTAATGTCTTAATTCTGTAGTTTCAGTCGGCATTAGAATAGCCAGTAATACAATAAAAATAAGGAGTTACCTTATTTTTATTTACCTTACCTTTTGATACCAAATCAAAATCACAATGAGATACCACCTCACACCTGTTAGAATGGCTATTATCAAAAAGACAAGAAGTAACAAGTGTTGGTAAGGATGTGGAGAAAAGGGAACCCTTGTGCACTGTTGGTGGGAATGTAAACTGGTACAGCCACTATGGAAAACAGTATGGAGATTCCTCAAACAATTAAAAAGAGAACCACCATGATCCAGCAATTCCACTTCTGGGTATTATCTGAAGGAAACAAAAACACTTACTTGAAAAGATATCTGCACTACCCCCACATGCTCACTGCAGCATTATTTACAATAGCCAAGACACAGAAGCAACCTAAGTGTCCATCAGTGGATGAATGGATAAAGAAAATGTAGCACATGTATATACAATGGAATATTATTCAGTCAAAAAAACTTGCCATTTGCAACAACATGGATGGACCTTGAGGTCATTATGTTAAGTAAAATAAGTCAGACAGAGAAAGACAAATATCATATGATCTCACTTACATGTGGAATCTTAAAAAAAAAGACCCCAACTCATAGATACATAGAACAGACTGGTGGTTGCCAGAGGCCAGGGGGGGGGCAGGATGAACATAGTCAAAAGGATGAACACAGTCAGTTATAAAATAAGTTAAGTCCTGGAGATGTAATGTACCGCATGGTGACTATAGTTAATAATACTGTATTGCATATTTGAAAGTTGCTAGGAGAGTGGATCTTAAAAGTTCTCAGCACAAGAAAAAAAATTTGTCAATATACGTGGTGATGGTGATAACTAGACTTTTATGAACGTTTTGCAATATATACAAATATCATATTATTACGTTGTACGCCTGAAATTAATATAATATGTTGATTTAAAAAAATAGATAGTTAAAAAAAAAAGACGTTTACTAATGCTATTCCGCTGGGTATTCAAAAGATACCATTATGGTCAAGTACGAGTTATCCCAGGAATGCAAGGATGATTTAACACAGAAAAATCCATCAAAGAAATTCACCACATTAATAAGCCTAAAGAAAAAAATCATGTGATCATCCAATGCTGACGAAAAATTATTTTGTAAATGTGAATGTGTGTTTATGACCAAGGTTCTCAGAAGACTAGAAATAGAAGGGAACTTCTTTAGCAGTTATATGCCAGTCATCTATTTAATAGAGGAAGTTTAAATACCTTCCCTTTAATATCATGGATAAAATAATGGTGCCATTATCACTATGCCCGTTAAACATAGGGAAAAGTTCTATAAAGGGCTATAAGGAAATAAAAAATAAGTATAGGAAATATTATTATAATAAAGGGAATTATCTTTAAAAAATGAGTTACACAGCCCTGATCCTTTATGTATAAGTGATATAATGAAAAGGCAGTGGTTAGAAGAGACGAAAGTGTAGGTTCTGAACTTGAGAAAGAGTTGAGTTCCATTTCTGACCCTTTACTCATAGGCTGTATGACCTCTCCAAGCTTTGATTTCTTTTCTTTTCTAGGCATTTACTAAATACCACCCAAATGCGTAGTCTGTGCTAGAATATACACACAGCCAAGACACAGCATTCTACAACCAGCAAAGGGGGAGTCAAGAGTAGTTCCAGGGAGAGACTCCTACACAAAAGGCTTGGATCCTTGTCTCGTTTATCAGGAATTGCCTCTGGGACAATCTGTTTTTCCAGTGCTTTATTTTTTCAATTGTGAAGTATATATACAAAGCATGTATATCATAAAAAGGTTTTAAAGAACAATAAACATCAACCTCTCAACCACCCAGCTTAAGAAAGAGGGCTGGGTGGAAAGCCTCAGTTCTTCATCTTAATTCAGGGATGATAATATTGACCTCCAGAGCCTTTGGCACTCAACAAGAGATCAGTGAAAAATAGCTATAATTATAAATGGACAGAAATAGGGGCCAGCCCTGTGGCATAGTGGTTAAGTTCAGCACATTCCGCTTCAGTGGCTCAGGTTCGGATCCCAGGCGTGGTCCTATATCACTTGTCAGCCATGCTGTGGCAGCAACCCACATATAAAGTAGACGAACAATGGCACAGACGTTAGCTCAGGGCTAATGTTCCTCAAGAAAAAAACGAGGAAGACTGGCAACAGATGTTAGCTCCAGGTTAATCTTCCTTAGCAAAAAAAAAAGGACAGTAATATCAGCCTAGAGATAATTATTAAACTAAATACATCTTAGACACTCACACCTCGTTAAAATCACAATTAAGAGACCCCTCTATGAAGCTACATCCTATAAATCAAATGTATTATTTAAGTTATTTTGAGATCTAGTCCATTAAAAGAAACTAAAGGTCCTCTTTTTCCATAAGACTGCATGCATGTATACCTGAGTCTGTAGAGTTCAGCTCCTGATTCTTCAGGCCCTCATGGACAGTCCTTGAAGATGGTATTCTGGGTCAACAAAACACAACAAAATACTGAGACAATCCTTAAGGTCAGTAAAGTGTGAGGGCTACTTTCCTTCACATATAAGAAGAAGGCAAATGTGGCAAACTGCAAAATTTATAAAGGAGGGTGCTCCCTGATCATTTTTTTTTAACAGCAATTGTTTTTAAAAGTACGTACATGGTCTACCGAGCCATCAGACTGTCTACAGACAGTGCTGTGATACTGCAGGCTCCAATCAACCTTCTTTCATTTATGAAGGCAACAAATTATAGAATTCCTCTGGGATTCTTCTACCACAAGTAAACTATTCATTTCTTTAATAGTCAAAGAATAGACACATTTCTTACATAGGGTCTATTTTCTTCTTCCATCAGTTTTAAAATTAAGGACAAATTATATTACAGAAAAAACAGAGAATTACTCTATATGCAGCACTCACTGAAAAAGACTTATTTATTATTTTAGAATACATCTTGACCAAAACTTTGGATCAGTCTTCACAACTAAGTCAAGGAAAGATCCAAGGCCAGATGTTTGTCACTGCTCTCCCACCTTCTCTACCTGGGACAGAAGTGTGGCTTTTCTTTCCACTTTAATTTCTGTTTTATTACTCACATAGCCACAAAACCAGCTAAAAGTTATATAGAATTTGCTATAGACTGAATTATGTCCCTTTAAAATTCATATGCTGGGGCTGCCCAGTGGCGCAGCGGTTTGATTCGCGCTTGGCAGCCCGGGGTTCGCGGGTTCGGATCCCGGGTGCCCGCCGACGCACTGCTTGTCAGCCATGCCGTGGCGGCATCCCATATAAAGTAGAGGAAGATGGGCACGGATGTTAGCCCAGGGCCAGTCCTCCTCAGCAAAAAGAGGAGGATTGGCAATGGATGTTAGCTCAGGGCTGGTCTTCCTCACACACACAAAAAATTTCATATGCTGAAGCCATAACCCCCAGTGTGACTGTGTTTGGAGACAGGGCTTTTAGGAAGTAAATAAGGCTGAGGCTCTAATGTAATAAGATCAGTGGCCTTATAAAGAGGAAGAGAGAAAGATCTCCCTTCATCCCCATCCCTGCCATGTGAGGACACTCGAGAAGATGGCAGTCTGCAAGCTAAGAAGAGAGCCCTGACCAGGAACCAAACTGGGCTGGAACCTTGATCTTGAACTTCCTAGCCTGCAGAATTGTGAGAAAATAAATTTCTCTTGTTTAAGTTACCCAGTCACTGATATTTTATTATGGCAGCCCAAGTAAACTAAAACAGAATTGAAAACCCAATGTTTAAAAACACACACACACACACACAGAAACCCTTGTACGTGAAGGTGCGCTGCAAGGGTTTCTTGATGGGACACAAGAGTGTCTTTTCTTTTAGAGTTGTTTTTTTCTACCTCAGATTTTTTTTCACCGTGACAAATCATATCCTAATTTATAATTTTTGCTCTTCCTTAACAAATAACATCATAGAGACTCTACTTCCTCTCTTATTCAAATGTCTTCAAGCTCTAAAAGCCAAAGAAAACTCAATTTGGGGAACGTCTTGAGAATGCATTTTACCCTTTTGCAGATAATGCCATTTTAGAAAATGCCTCTAGTACTGTAAGGAGAATATGTAAACTATCAAAAGCTGAATTAAAGGATTATGCACTTTCTTCTGAGAAAATAACATATGAGGAGATACAGTCTCTGAAATAGTTATTTCTTTTTCTAGATATTCTAACTTTCAAATGTCAACTGTTCAACATACTATTATCTTACTTACTGTTTTTCTGGTTGAACCACTGCTATTTTCCTCTGTTTGTATACTGTAAGAAGAAAACAAAAAAATCTATCAAGAAAAATAAAAATATAAAGAAAAAATTATATATGTATTAAGCTAACAAACCTGGTTCTGTGTATGTTTAACTAGCGAGTACTATAAATAAGTGCTAAGACGTCCGAATATCTAAACTAAGGCACATTTTCTGGGTAGGAGTCTTTATACAAAGACCAAAAATAATATTTTCAAGTTTCCCTGGGTCAATCAACTCCTATAAATATTTTCTAAGCAGGAACAGATATTCAAAAGAAAAACTGATTTTAACAAGGTGGCCAAGACCATTCAATGGGGAAAGTACAGTCTTCTTAACAAATAGTGCTGGGAAAACTGAATATTCACATTAATGAAGCTGGACCTTTACCTTACACCATATACAAAAATTAACTCAAAATAAATCAAAGACCTAAACATAAGAGCTGAAACTATTAGGGGAAGAAAACATAGGGGAAAATCTTCATGACATTGGATTTGGCTATGACTTCTTGGATATGACACCAAAAGCACAGGCATCAAAAGAAAAAACAGATAAACTGGAGTACATAAAAAAAAACTTTCATGCATCAAAGGACACTATCAAGAGAAAAAAGGCAACCCACAGAATGGGAAAAATATTTGCAAATCATATATCTGATAAGGGATTACTATCTAGAATATATAACGAAACCCTACAACTCAACAACAACAAAACCCAATTAAAAAATGGGCACAGGACTTGAACAGACATTTCTCCAAAGAAGATATACCAATGATCAATAGCCACATGAACAGATGCTCAATATAACTATCATTAGGGAAATGAAAATTAAGACCACAGCAAGATACCACCCCATACCCACCAGGATGGCTATTACTCCCCTCCAAAAAATAAACAAAAAAACCCCAGAAAATAACAAGTCTTGGGGAGAATGTGAAGAAAGCGGAGCCCTCACACACTGCTGGTGGGGATGTAAACTGGTGCATCTGGAAAACAGTCTGGCAGTCCCTCAAAGTGTTAAACATAGAGTTATATGCTCAAGATAAATGAAAACATATGTCCATATAAAAACCTGTACACAAATGTTCATAGCAACATTATTCATAATAGCTACAGAAAGGAAACAATCCAAATGTCCATCAACTGATGCATGGATAAACAAAATGTGGTGTATCCATACAATGGGATATTATTCAGAAATAAAAAGGAATGAAGTACTCATACTTGCTACAACACAGATGAACCCTGAAAACGTTACACTAAGTAAAAGAAGCCTGTCACAAAAGACCACATATTGTATGATTCCATTTATAGGAAATGTCCAGAACAGGCAAATCTATAGAGATGGAAAGTAGATTAGCAGTTGCCTAGGGCTGAGGGGCTGGAGGTGGAGAGGTGATTGCTAAGGGGTATGGGGTGTCTTTTTGAGATGATGAAAATATTCTCAAATTGACTGTGGTGACAGTTGCACAACTCTGTGAATACGTTAAGAACCACTGAACTGTATACTTTAAAAGAGTAAATTCTATGTTATATAAATGATATCTCAACAAAGCTGTTTTTAAAAGCGGGGGGTGGGTTGTCACTTTTAAGATTAGGTTACAAAAACACTCTAAGGTCCATCTTGCTTAACCTCTTTTACTCTCTCCCTTGCTGGATCTGATGGAAACCAACTGTCATGCTGTGAGCTCTCCTATGAAGAGACCCACATGGCAAGAAACTGATGGAAGCCTCTAACCAACAGCCAGCAAGGAACTGAGGCCCTCAGTCCAACAGCCCACGAGGAGATGAATTCTTGCCCCCAATCATCTGGGCCACCTGGGGAGCAGATCCTCCCCAAGTTGGGCCTTGAGATGACCAGAGCCCTGGCTGACACCTTGACTGCAGCCTGTGAGACTCACATCCAGAGGACCCAGGGAAGTTGTACCAGATTCCTGACCCAGAGAAACAGTAAAATAATAAATGTTTGTTGCAATAAGTGATTTTCTATGCAGGAAAAGATAACGAGAACATCCTTTTATTTTTCTCTGAAATGTCCAGATTCATCCTAATTGGTAGCAGTCACATGACAGATTATTTAACAATCAAACCTTTGACACAGAAATAGACAGCTACCTCGTGCTCGGCGAGGAGCACTGAGGGGATGGCCATTGGTTTCACACCAGCCCAAAGGAAATATATCCATGGACTCCACACTCACAATACATTCAGGTATGGGCTTCTTAGAACCTGTTTAGATTAAAAAGAAGTTTTAGACCATTAAGTAGCCTTCTTCATAAACTACTTCCTAGACAACGTTCTACTGTTGCAATAATACAAAGTCTGAGAAAGTTCCTTTTACATAGAAGTCAGACTTTCATTTGTGACAAACATTAAGAAGAAAAACTAAACTGTCCCCCATGTATAACTGTATAAAGACCAAATTGGTAGCAAATATACAGGGTGACCCTTAGTTACGGACCAGCAAATAAGCAACTGGGACTACCAGTTTTTCTGTCAGATAGTTGACAAACATAGTCAATTCCATGAAATAATTGGAAAGTAAAGGCAAAAATGACAGTTCTCAATGAGAACATTAGTTCTGCTACTCAGGCACAAGCTGGAAGGCAGTCCAGTGAATTCAAATCGGAAAGAGACGTAGGCAAGTTGCTCAGCAGGGGTTGTGTAAAAGTCTATATTCAATACTGCCCTTGAATCTGCATTAAATGCCAATTCTACGAACCAGGAACAGTAGGTACCAAGTCTGACCATTTGGCAGCCAGGCCATATACCGTAACTGTGGGACTGAGTACTCATATAGTGCTTTCTATCCACAAACCTGTCCAATCATTGAATATTACTTCTAGTATATCTTTTCCATTTAACATACTTTTTGCTTCTATTGGTTGAGGGGCAACCAAAATATTATCTCTTGAATAAGCTAAGTGTTAATGCTCACACTCATATATATTGGTCACAACAAAATATATGCTATTTGACTTATACTTTTCCCTTCAAGAAACTAGGGGACTCTGTAGTGAAGGCTTTTTATTCATAACCATTTTCCTAAAATTTGATAGTCAAGGACAGAAAGATAAATTTTTAGCTTAGAATCTTGCATTACAAATTAGAAGTCTCTGAACAAGACCCCTATTTAGCTTAAGTCAATTAAGTTGAACGAGCCACACTATGGGGGTAAACAGGAAAGGCATAGAAGGCTCCTCGGGGTACTGGCACTTACCCTCCAGCTGGAGCCACAGGTAGGAGCCTCTCACTGCAGTAATGGTGGCAACGCACACTTCTTCAGGGAAAAGAGGGTTCACTGCCTCAAGCTTCATGTTCTCCTTAAATTCATGCTCAAAAACTGACTAGAAAATAAATGAATCACATCTAAATACATACTCAGTATTAACTCGTGCTCATTTGAGAGACCTTTTCCAAGTAATATTTAATCCTGGAGTAACACCTTAAAGCTATAAACTTATTTTGCTTTGTTTCTTAATGAAGCAAAGGAAAATGTCTGTCCCTCTTGGTGTTATAGGCAGTATAGTCTCTGAGATCCAATATACCTGCATTACTGCTACCTGTGTGATCTTGCTCAATCTGTGTAGGTTCTTTTTGCCTCAGCTTCCTCACCTGTCAGGTGATGCTGAGAACATCTATCTCACTGGGTTATTATGAGGTTTCAATAAAATAATGTACCTAAGGCGCTGTGCCCTGAACCAAGGGCTCTCCACCACTGCTGGTTCACTTCCCCTCCTATACAGGGCCCTAGCACACAATAACTGCCTGATTCCTGATCCTATGTGTATCCTAAAAGGCAGTTGGGATAAATAATGCTTATGAATAAGGGGAAAGGGCTGCTTAAAAGATATGTTTTAAAAATTTGCAGCTTTGGGATTAAAATGGAGAACTGAACTTCTGTATTTGATTGTTCTCTCTCCTTTCTGACAGCCCACAAACTAAAGTGGTTTTTTTTCAGACACAAACCTACTAGGATGGATATAACAGGACAGGAGACAATGACAACACTTTATAAGCTAAAATTTAGAATAGAGTCTAGAACTAATTTAGCAGATTAAAGAAAGGTGAATGAATCTAAGCTGGCAGTGAAGCCAGCCAAGAACTGGCAGCACCAAATACGAGGCAACTGGAAGTGGAGGAGAAAGAGTCAAAATAAAAAGATTTGTTGAGGGGCCAGCCCGGTTGCATAGCGATTAAGTTTGCGTGCTCCACTTCGGTGACCTGGGGTTCACAGGTTCGGATCCTGGGTGTGGACCTGCATACCACTCTTTGGGCCATGCTGTGACGGGCGTCCCACATATAAAGTGGAGGAAGACGGGCACAGATGTTGGCCCAGGGCCAATCTTCTTCAGCAAAAAGAGGAGGATTGGCAACAGATGTTAGCTCAGAGTTAATCTTCCTCAACAAAAAAAGATTTGTTGAAAACATTTAAGAAGCATCTAGGTCATGCCATCGGCTCCTCCACTCCACACCCCAAGGCAACTGTCCCTCCCCTCCCCTGCAGAAGATAAGATTTATCCTCCAGAAAGGGTAAAACACAAGATCCCTGGGCAGGAGGACACAGGAACTGTTGAGGGCATCCAGGCAGTGCCCAGAATAGGGGTTAGCATATGGCATGCTGAAAGGTCTAGCCCTTGCCTCTACTCTCCAGGCAAGGGACTGGAAAAGGCTTCCTGTGGTAATATGGCAAACCCAGAGAGAAACACATAAAAATATGGATTTAGGTGTCCCCAACAAACGGCCAGCCAGGTCCCACCCTACAGAGCAGTTCAAGGTTGACAAGCCTCACCCATATACTCAAGAGCTTCCAATCAGCTTTTTCTTTTAGTCCTCCATTCTTAAATATGAAGCAAATAACCAAGAATTACCAGACATCTAAAGATAGGAAAGCTAGAGACCAAAACAGACAAAACAAGCAAGTTGGAGAAAACAGACTATGCAAGAAGAAAAATTCCCAAAAGGCAGGGGTAATTAATATCCTGAGTGATAAGAAAAACTATTGCATCCTTAAAACAAGAATAGTATGTTATCAAAAACAAATACTCAGAGAACAGAAATAGTTCTGGAAAATCAAAAACATGATATTAAAAACTCAAAAGAAGGGTTGAAAGATAAAGTTTAGGAAATTTTTCTACAAACAAAGCAAAAAGACTAACAAACAGGAGAAAAAAGGTAAGAAAAGTAGAGGTCTGATCCAGAGGGCCAATATACAAATAAAAAGAATTCCAGAGAAAGAGAAGAGAGAAAATGGAAGCAAGGAAATCAAAGAAGAGACTCAAGGGACCTTCCCAGCACAGAGAGACACGAATGTCCAGAGAGCGCGCCCACTGAGCACCCAGCACGTGGATGAAAACAGGCCACACCACAGCTTGTCACTGTGAAACGTGATGACAGAGATTCTATAACCTTCCAGGGAGTGAGTAAAAAGCACATCATCTATGAAAGATCAAGAATAAGAATGGTTTTCAACTTCTCAACAGCAACACTGGAAGGCAGAAAACAACTGAATAATGTTTTCAAAATTCTCAATAACTTCCAACCTAAAATTCCACACTGAGCCAAACTATCAATCAAGTTAGTAGAATGAAGACTTTTTCAAATATGCAAAGTCTATAAAAATTTACCTCCCTAGCATCCCATTTCAGGAAGCTATTGAAAAATAGGCTCCATCAAAACAAAGGAACAAACCAAGAAAGAGGAGGCCATGAGATATATAACAGGAACCCCAAATCTAAAGAAAGGGGAAAGGCAATTCCTTGGGTGACAATCAAGGGCCGTTTCCAGGATTAAAACTACACGGCAAGCCTAGAAAGCAATGTATCTAGGTGGAGAGAGAATAGAGGCTGCTAAGAGGGATGTTTCTAAGAAAAATATTAGAAATGACAAGAGTTCCTACATCAGGGTATCTGAGTGGTCAAGGACATGAGGAAAAGAAAACATGGCTAGGGAACATCTTGTATTTTAACCCTTCTACCCTAAAATACAAAGAAATAACTTTAACTAGAAAAAGTCTACATGGGTCTAGTTGGATCAAAGAGACTTCTGGGAAATACTACAGGGATTCATTTGGCTCCAAACATGGGACTATGACTCAGGCACACAGGCACTGGTACTTGTGTTCTCCACAATCACGTCACTCAGGGCCCATCTTCAAGGTGGATGCTGCCACAGCATCATGCGCTAATGGTGGAACTTTAGACACCTGTAGAAGTGGTTGGTTGCAGAGACCTTTCCTAGCCCCCCTGAACTCTTATCATTGAGTCAGCTGCCTTCCTCTACCACACACCAACATAAAACTATAGCTGCTATTAAGAATAATAAATGTGGGGGCCAGCCCAGTGGTGCAGTGGTTTAGTTCACGCTTGGCAGCCCGGGGTTCGCAGGTTCGGATCCCGGGTGCCTGCCGATGCGCTGCCTGTCAGCCACGCTGTGGCGGCGTCCCATATAAAGTAGAGGAAGACGGGCACGGATGTTAGCCCAGGGCCAGTCTTCCTCAGCAAAAAGAGGAGGATTAGCAACAGATGTTAGCTCAGGGCTGGTCTTCCTCACACACACACAAAAAAGAATAATAAATGTGAATCACTAGAAAAAATGCTGTCAAAACATGTGTGGGCAAGACAAGAATAAAAGGAAAAATAATTAAAAATTGAGAAAGATTCTGCATTTATATTGTTTCAAAGTATCAAGTTCTCATTCTACTGAAAATGATAGGGTATATATTAAGTGTAGCTTATGCAAGAAAAAACTTGAAGGAACACTAGTTGACAATCCATATGCAAAGGAAAAGCCTTTACCAAAAGATTAGCAAATGAATGCATAGTTATACATCTTAAAATAGATCGTTTCATCAAAAGATGATTCGCTGATTTATCTGACTTTCAATTAACCCACTAATTATCTGCCTGACAGAGTCAGATAAGGGAGCTCCTGCATATATTATTTATGACTCCCCCATCCCCCAAACAAACTAAGTTTCACAAAGGAAATGACAGACTTCCTGATGTGATTGCTTTTGTGGAAATATTTATGAGAGGCTACTGGAAGGTGCAGGAAGAACTAGTAATAGAAACAAAACTAAGCTATGAAAAACAAGGCAATTATTAACTTGAGGACAAATTAAAAAAGGAAACAATCACAAAATACTGCAGTGTTCAGCTGTCAACAATATCTGAATGCAAATGATAATATAAATACTCAATTCAGATTTAAACAAAAATTGTAATATAACTCTAATAGGAAGAAGAGGTGGGTAAGATAGAGGAGAAAGGTAATGTAAAATAGCTAAATGCTCATTTACCATAACACAGAACCAATAAAAACGTCTAAAATTAGTGACTCAAAAGACAGCCCCATATTATTTTGAAAACGAGAAGTATAAATATCAGAATAACAGTGAGGAGAAGAGGAAGTGACCACTTCTGGGAAGTGAGACCATGGAAAGGGATAGGGCAGGGAACTACTGTTTCATGTTCTAAGCTTTTTACTGCTGTTTGGCTTTGTAAACCATGTGCATGTATTATTTTAACAGAAGTATTTTTAAATAAGCTTAACAATTTTTCTCCACTTAATATTTGAACATTTTTTCATATTATTGAACCATCAAAAATAATGATGAACTAAAATTTTAATTTCACATGTTTTCAGCTTATAAAAAAACTGATAAACTTTAAGTTAACAAATTAACTCTGCAGTAAACGAATTTTTCCTTGGACCACTTTATTACAATCAACAAGCTGCTTATTTGGGTTGAGTGAGAGGACTGACTTCAGAGTAAAAATTCTAAAAGCTTGGGGAAGCACAGCTGTCCCCAAGCTGTGGCCATGAGGGGCCGGGGTTCTCACCGGAGGGAAGCACCTCTGGGGAGCAGGTTCAGCACCACACTGTTTGAGGTAGTCAGCCCAATCAAAGTCCTGGCCCGGGTAGCCTAGGTAGGGACAAAAGAACAACGATTCATACTGCACGTGCCTGCCTGGCTTTACGAATCTGCCAGGTGTCCACCCACAACTTCTCATTTTGCTAATCTGAGGATTCGATCATTTTAGAAAAGGGGAAAAACACCCTATAAATTCAAAGCATTGTTAATTTCACAAAACACAGCAACTCTGGCCAAACTATAGCAATAGAATAAAATTCTTTGGATAAATTTTAAAACTTTCAAGTTTCAAACTAGGCATTTCTTTTGAGCAATATTTCATATGACTAGTTGCTGGCAATTTACCAAGAGAATTTAAGGCAGTTATGACTGAAGTTGCTTTGTACCAATAAATCCAGCCTTAGTATCAATTCTACTATGACCTAGGCTCTAAAGGAGAGGAGAGAGCAAATAACCTACAGTACTATTTAATCAGTGAAGACTTGCTTTCTTTCATAAAGCCATTTCCTTAAACAAGCTTAGCGACTCGTGAAAACAATACTCTCAGCACTGTTTTCAGATTCACACTCCACAGAATCTCAATGCTCTTATAATCTGAATCATGAATTCATTTCAGAAAAAAAAGGTGAGCTTAACTCCCTACTTAAGTTTACCCAGGTTCTCAATCGAAGCCTCTCCCATCTGATGCCCCGACTGAACTGTCTGTGTGCGAGGAATTAGACTGGGCCCATCTGCCCTGCTGTGTCTGAGCTGCTCTCTGCTCCACAGAGCTTAATATCTCACAGGCACAGAGCAGGCTACTCAAGACTACACCATCCTACGGCCAAACAGCCCCTGCAATCACCTCAGCTGCCCAACTCAGACTGGCACCTTGTTCTCCTCCTGCCTCCACCTCAATTCCTCACAGGAAATGATCTGCCATTTTCAATTACATAATCCACTGCTTTCCTTCTATTTACAGACAGTTGAGTATCTTTAACAATGTTGAAAGCTCCAATATCTTTCATTGTTTTTTCCTTTTCACATAAAGTCAGCAGGCAGGATAAAGAACTTAGGATGTCCAGAGCCTTTCTGCAAAGCACTGTCTGCAAAGAACTTTCTCGTGCAGGTGTGTCCCCCACCACCATCTCCACCAGGCAGGCATTCCCACTCTCTATTCACTGATGGAGGAGAATCTGGGAGGTTCTCTGTTTTCCCCTATTTACTCCTTGAAGGAGCTGTCGTACTCACTTTTGTCTCCCCAGTGACAAGTTCAATGCCTGGCTCATAGCAAACATTCCATAAATATTTGTTGGATGAATGAAGGCTGAATGGATGGCAAATGGTTTTGAATTTATGACTTTGGTTAACACGAAAGAGCACTTCCAGCCCAGCGTTTCAGCAGCCACCATTCAGAAAGTGAAGCTTTACCGAAAGCCTACTAGTAAAGGATACATAGACTGCCAATCAAATAATCTCATTTGCTGATGTAAAAATCAGATAAACATTTGACACTTTCTGATACTCTAAGTTAAAAAATATCAAAAACTTCAGTCAAGCTCAACTAAGCCATATTTAAGAGTCTTGATTAAAGGGTCAAAGATTATATTTTGCAAAGTTGCACACACCAGAAAAATGAGCTGCTACTTTCTTACCAACAAGCCTCTCTGAGTTCTACTTTTGACCATAAACCTCCCTCTGAAGTCTGAAGAGTTTCCCTCCAAGATGAAGCCCAGAAACCTAAAAATCATCAATAGTCTACCTCCTAGCTCTGACTCTATGGCCTCTTCTCTTGAGCCAGCTCCCAACACTCACTGTGCATCCTATCCTTACCCCTCTGTGACATCCTAATAGACATAAGATGGAATGAACTAAATAACCTGCGTGGAACGCTGGGTTGTTATGAAGATATATTCGTCAATGTAGGAGAACAGAACATACTTTATGTAACAGTTTTTTAGCTTAATTTATAAATTTCAAATATGTACCTATATGAAATCTAGGCCTTCACTATACTTGTCTTGGGGCCCAAAAAGGTTAAGGACAGGCTGGGGCATGAGGAGAGACAGGGACAAAAGATCCAGGTAACACCATCTGATAAATCTCATTTCAAAAAAAAGTTCCCAATGAACAATTCAGAAAAGAATGAATACACACCAGGAGGGGGGCTGATGTGTAAACCATTCTTCAGACTCCACTGCACAGGGAAAATACCAGGACTATCGACATGACACACAAAAGATCGCCGTGCATGATTCTCTGGTCGCAAATCATCCATTTCCACCAGAAAGTACTTCTCATCGAAAACCTGTACATAAAATTTAACAGATAAAATAGACAAATGGTTTTATGGGTATGTATACACACACACATATATATATGTCATTTCCTGGGCATAGCTAAATTTTACAACACTTCATAGCCACAGCAGGTATTAACAATAATACTAAGCACTCATAAATGTTACTTCTGTGTCAGGCACTGTTTTAATCAAATGCTTTTCATGCATTAATTCAGTTTTAATCTTCCTAACAACCTAATGAGGTAGGCACCATTATCAACCCCATTTTGCAGACAGGGAAACTGAGTTTAAAAAGAGGTTAAATAACTTGCCCCATGTTACACAGCCAGGAAGATATAGAACCTGGGCTCAAATCCAAGTATTTGGGCTCCAAACAAAATTTAGTTTAGGCTTAGTGAGGAGTCAACTACACTTGTATATCAGATTTCCAGATCCTATCCCAGTCTCAAATGCCAAAAAGAAGGTTTTATGAACCTCCCCTGGCTCCTTACCACCCACAGCCCTTGAGACTCCAGATAGGGCCTTCTGAACCCACTGCAGGTACAAAATCCCTCCTTATTCTAATAATCTTTCAAGGTAAGGAAAACTTAAATCTCAACAGGTCATATGATTCAGCATCCAAGCAAGTATTTCTCTAGTTGCACTTGACTTGTGGGTCTACTTTCAGTAAAGGGGCTTCTGCTCTATTCCTAAACTGAATCCTCTCCCTTATGCATCAGTTGTAGTAACTGAGTAACTGGGCCTTGACAACCTGCCCAGTTCTTATGGTTACTCCTAACAAGAGCTTACTTTTGTCAGTCTTCCAAAAAATTAAAGTCTGAAATTGGAATCCATGGCTGGAGCAATCCTACAGCAGATCCTGTGACACTCATCACCTGCTCCCCACACATCTCCTCACCTCAACAAGCTCTGCACCTAGCTGGACACTGCTGGCCTCCAGACTTTTCAGATACCACGACCTACCTGCCGATTAAATCTCCTCTAGGCCTGTACAGCTAGGCCTGCCCCCAAAGAATTGCACTCCACTACTCTGGTGCCCAGGCTTTGGTTGGCTGGGGTGACCAATCTCTGAAAAAAGAACGGGCCACAGAGAACTGGACATTACAAATGGCTACAGAACTAATTCTAGCCTCACAGCTTAGGAGAAACAATAGGTTGGATAAGTAGAGCCTGAAGACCAAAACACTACCAATTTCCTAAACCAGTCACCCTGATAGGAATTCTTACCAAGAGAACTGCCTCCATTTTACCTTAACAACTGTAGCAGGAGAAATCCCAAAAGGAGACCAGGGGTCCACAGCTTCCAATTTCATATTTACAGAGAATGAATGAGTGCTGACCACTTGTTTGTCCTAAAGTGCAAACACCAAGGGGGAATAAAAATATAGTATTTTCACATTAATTTTATGCTCATATATAGCTGAATACTACTCAATTAAAATAACAGAACTGTCCAGCTTCTGGTAAGTAATATAATTCTATAATTTTCTTCCCTGGAAAAAACTATTCAGAAAAAAAACCCACAGGAAGCACTCCTACTCTCTACATTCGGAACACAAGGGCCATGTGGAGGAAAAACAAGCTTATTTTGTAATAAGTCAGAGCTATGTAGTTAAGAGTAGAAAAGAAAAGACTCAAAACGCTGTACGAAAACTTTGGGAGAAAACCAAGACTACCATTAGAAGAAAAAAAAGATATCACTCCAGACTTCAAACCTCTTCCCTCCTTCAGACGTCACAGCACTCTCCCTGACACAAAGGGTTATCTTACGCTTTGCACCTCCCCCAAATTTTACTTTGCTCTACTGTGAGAAGGTAAGTACCTATCTATCACGTTTTGTCTTTACCTTAAATAAGTAAGATGGTAATGGCTCTTCCTCCTCCTCTTTCACTTTGGCCAAGATCTCTTGCCACTCAGCTTCATTTTTCAGATGTCTGATGACTTTAGTAAAACAAGAAAGGATGCTTTAAATGATGAGAGAACTTACACACTTTAAAACTGTTCTGAAAGCATTCACATAAACATAAAAAAAAAGTCACTTTCCCCTAGGAAAAGGAAAGGGTTCAAGTCCACTTATACCATTTTCACTCAAAGAACTTGCACCTTAACTTCAGTACTCCATCTCTTCTGTTCAGAGCCTGGGTAGTAAGTTTGGTGAAAATACCTTCAGTAAGATCTAAGGATTACTCTAGTCCACAAAAAATATAATGCAACCTTCAAACTGGGGCACATAATAATAAGTGCAAATTGATTTAAACAGTAACTCTAGTTTTAAAATTATTGGAATTTCTTTTTTTTTTTTTTTTTGTGGGGAAGACCAGCCCTGAGCTAACATCTGTTGCCAATCCTCCCCTTTTTGCTGAGGAAGACTGGCCCTGGTATAACATCCGTGCCCATCTTCCTCCACTTTATATGGGACGCCGCCACGGCATGGCTGACAGGCAGTGCGTCGGCGGGCGCTCGGGATCCAAACTCGCGAACCCCGGGCTGCCAAGCGCGGACTAAACCGCTGCGCCACCGGGCGGCCCCAAAAATTATTGGAATTTCTTTTAATCAACAATTTGCTTTGAACTCAAGACCTGTCCTACGCCTATACTTATCTGAACGCTACCTAGAATTTTTCTTTAATTTTGGTAAAGGTTCAGTATGAGTTGGGGCAGAAGTCTATGAGGTATATCAATATGTGTGGCAAATTACTAAAGCAATAGAAACAAAAGAAAAATAGGCATTTAACAACTCCATATATATATTTTGCAATATCTCTATTATGCAAACTAAAAAAGCTGTTGTAATATGCAGAATAATGCATTTTTCAGTCTCATAGATATTAATAAAAACATAATACAACAAGAATGTAACAGTCAAAAGAAAAACGTTATATCACTCTTCACCTAATGGGGGCTGAAGCTCATATCCCTGTTGAGCAGCCCAACCAACATGGTGAAGAAACGGATCCAAGTAATACAGCCAATGGTCAGAATTGTCAGAATTTTCAAGTCCTTCGTAACGCAGCTTCAGCCTTCCCCCGATGTTCTCTAGTACAGTAACAATCCAAGTGCTTAAAGAGTCCCGGAAAGCTTGACATTCTAGCCTGGATCCTGGAGCAATGAGATCTAAAGGATTCCTCCCATTACGAAGCTGCAGGTAAAAAAGGTGAAATAATTACATAAGAAAAGTTAACATAATATTTTTAAAAGTTAAGTTTTAAATGATGTCAAATTAGCCTTTATATTTTCACCTGTTCAAAGCCAGTGAGGCTGAATTGCCTAATATCATATACATGTCTCTATAGTGTTATTTCTAGGTGATATGAAAATGTTAATCTTAAACAAAATCTACGTATAATGCAATGAAACTATTCTAACAGATCTCTATCTCTAGGACTATGCTATATAGTCTCACCTAGAAAGAATTTTTTTAAATCATCACTTAGTCTCTGTAAAAGCAAATATGATCATTACTAAAGAAAAAATAAAAAATGACAAAAGTCAAAATCTGCCACAATTCCACCTCCAAGAAAGGACCATGATAAACACTTTGGCATACATTCTTTTTTTTTTTTTTTTGGTGAGGAAGATTGGCCCTGAGCTAATATCTGTTGCCAGTCTTCCTCTTTTTGCTTGAGGAAGACTGTCTCTGAGCTAACATCTGTACCAATCTTCCTCCATTTTTTCATATGTGGGATGCCACCACAGCACAGCTTGATGAGTGGTGTATAGTCCGTGCCCAGAATCCAAACCCATGAATCCCAGGCCGCCTAAGCAGAGCGTGCGAACTTAACCACTACACCACAGGTCCGGCCCCTGGCATACACTCTTGAGACTGGGATTTCTACACACAAGTCAACATCCGCCTGTGTCTGTCTCTCTCTTGTATTGTATTTCTTGAAAAATCTTGTATTTTTTGTATTTTTTGAAAAATGGGAGCACTGTATACTGTTTTTCAATTTGTGTTTGTCACTTAATATATCATAGCTATTTTTCTATGATAGCACATATAAATCTTCCTCATTCTTTTAAACTGTTTTATTGATATGCTGTATTATAAATGGGCAGTAATTTATCCACTTATCTACTGATGGCATCTCAGTTGTTTCTGATTTTTCACTCATTTCAGAACAATGTTATGAACACAGTAAGTGTTTTAATTACACTGATAAAAAGGAAGTTTAATTCTCACTTTCTAGATATATATTAAAAGCTACGATAAAAAATAATAAGGCTGATTCCAATATTATCACTTAACCACTTCTTAATGTTCAAACTTACATTTTTTTCCTAATAAGAACTGCTGTGACACTTACATATTCATATATATGCAAAAAAACATGAACAAATGGAGGAACACATTCACAGCTAAAGATTAGGACAACAGAATCAAGGTCAATGTAGAGCAGGATATTTATTAATTCATTTGTTCATTCATTCAGATTTTACTGAGTGTATAGTATGTGCCAGGCCCTGGCTAAGCATAATGAAATGAGTCAGAGTATAAAATATAAAGATCAGCTTGAAATAAGAGTGTTCACTAAGTTTTAAAGGGGAATGTGAATGGGTTGTAGAATTAAATGTAAGAACTAAAACTATAGAACACTTAGAAGAAAACATAGGAGTAAATCTTCATGATCGTGGGTTAAGCATATGATACCAAAAGCAACAAGCAACAAAAGAAAAAACCTGATAAATTAGACTATATCAAAATAAAAATCTTTTGTTCAAGAAAGTGAAAAGACAATCCAGAGAATTGGAGAAAATATTTAGAAATCATATATCTAATCTGGACTTGTAGCTAGAATTTATAAGGAACTCGTAACTCAATAATAAAAAGACAAATAATCCAATTTAAAAACGGGCAAAAACATTTCTCCAAAAACAAAATACACAAAGGGCAAGTAAGTACATAAAAAGATGCTCAACATCATCAGTCATTAGGGAAATGCAAATCAAAATGAGATACTAATTCACACCCACTAGGGCAGCTATAACGAAGAAGAGAATAACAAGTGTTGGAAAGGATGTAGACAAATTAGAACCATCAAACACTGCATTGCACGTATGCCACAAAGAATGTTACAGGTATGAGAGAAAATCCCAAGATATAACTTAGAAATGTCATAACCAATAAATTGATTTCACAAAAACAATAAATCTATATTCACTACTACACTCAAAAGCTATACTAATTTAAAAGGACTGCTGAAAACAGCAGATGGTAGGAGTATCATGGGTCCAGGGTCTTCTGAGCAAAAGAAACAGGGGTCTCAAATCACCTGGTGTGGGAGTTACAAATGCCCATCCTGAAGTAGAGTCAACCCCTGCTCAGTTTCAGAGCAAGAGCACAAAAAGGCCACATTTCCCAACTGCATAAAAGAATCTGGAAAACCAGATTTTTATGTGTTAGCAACTAATTCAAAACATTTTAGGCACTGAGCAAGCCATCAGTTTGCAACCTCTGAGGGTAAGTTTAAACCTCCCAATACCCATGCCTATGTCTGTAGTAATAACACTTATTTGTCTTGGAGAAGTAAATGAGTAAACAATTTTAAGATTCCTTAGGAAATATGACCGAAGATTAGAAGGGTTTTTCCATACTGATTCTGCAAGCAATAATACTCACGCCCTCTAGCAGTGGAACAGGAGGACTACAAGCTCCCATCAGGGTCTCCCGCAGAAACTCATCCCAATCAGACATTTTATCTCTAATGCCTAGATGAGGGAATAAATGAGTGATTACTCATAATGTCAGCCACAGAACACAGAGAAACTAAACCAAACAGAATACAGAGAAACTAAACCAGTGAAAATGATTTGGAGGTGCATTTGTCATTTTAATATCTAAGAGTCCAACATATTGGTTTTTGAGAGCTTAAAAAAAATCCTCCTCTTAGACAGAGCTACTTCCTGGTTAGTTTAGGAAGAGTTGCATACAAAACAAAGAGAACAGGCCCAACTCCCTGTTCGCATGATTTTATCCAAAAGGTACCTACTTTATTTCTTATTATGGAAATTTTCAACCATATATAAAATTAGAGAAAATAGTATAATGAATCCTCTTGTATCCTAGCTTCAACAACTGTCACTTCACGGTCAATCTTTCCATCTAGACCAGAAGTTGTTAGCAAACTATAACCTGTGACCTAAATCTGGCTTGCTATCTACTTTTGCAAATAAAGTTTTATTGGCACACAGTCATGCCCATTTGTTTCCATACTGTCTGTGGCTGCTTTCACACTACAAAAGCAGAGTTGAGCAGCTGTGATAGAGACTTCATGGCCCACAAAGCCTAAAATATTTTATGATCTGGTCCTTTATAGATACTTTGCCAACCCCTAATCTATACCCTCACACACTCCACTCCCACCCAACCATGGAATATTTAGAAACCAATTGCTGATATATAATTTCATCCAACATAATCTCAGTATGTATTTCTAAAAGAAAACTTTTTACATAACCACAATAACATCACATCTTAAAAAATTAACAATAATTCCTTAATATCAAACATCTGTCCATGTTTGAATTTCCCCAAATGTCTCAAAAATGGTTTTTTCAATTTGTTTGGTCAAATCAGGATCCAAATGAGATCCATATATTGCACATGGTTTATAATATCGCCCAAATCTCCTTTAATCTGTACACTCCCCCCATGTGCACTCTTTTTCTTGCAGCATATTTGTTAGGAGACTCAGCCTTTTGTTCTACATAGAGTTTCTCAGAGTCTGGTTTTACTGGCTGCCTCCCCATGGCAACCAGTTGTTTCACTTCCTATTTTCTATAAATCCGTATTTAGATCTAGAGGCTTGATCAAATTCAGATTTGACTCTTTTAGGGGAGGGGGAAGAATAAGAATACTTCGTAAGTGGAGTAGTATCCTTCCATCAAGAGGTACATTCAGTCTGGTTGTCTCTCCTGTGATGTTAGCAGCTTTTAATGGTCACTGTATAGACACAATGACTCATTAGGGGCTAAAAATGGTGATATTCTATCATCCTTTCTTCACTTACTAACCAAAATATTTCTATAAAGAAAAATTTCTCTTCTCCAACTATTTGATTGCCCTGAGGTATAGTTTACAAAAAGAAGGCAGAATATATGCTTCTCTTTTTTTCTCTATATTTACCAGCCTTCAAAGTTATCAACTGGTTCCCTAGCATCCTCCTAAGGGAAGAAATGAGGGTTTTGCTTAAAAGTTTCACTATAAAGTTAGAGATTAAATCACATATGATATATTTCAGGCCATTGTAGCTATGGTCCAATTGACACTCAAACTGTCCTATCTTCCTCCAGAGGGATTCTCTTCAGGTTGGTTCCTAAGTCCTTTTGACATGACCCTAAGTAAGTAGTCATTGACATCTTTTTTACTTTTGGTATGAAATGATGTTCCAGGCTCATTTTGTACATTTCCTACCCAGGAATCAGCTACTGGACTTCTCCTAAGGAGTCCCAATTTATTTCAATGAAAATCATATTCAGAGATCATAATTGGGGTGCTGATGGTGCTCAATGCCACTGAATTAGTGTTTCTAGGTCTTCTCAGTGTCTAGAACTAATAAATACCTTTTCTTTTCTTTTTTTTTTAAGATAAATCACATCAGGAGTGCATATTGACACTTCCAATACAAATTTAGGAAGATAGTATTTTTACTTAACTTCATCTATTTAAGCTGTTGCCTTTCTCTCATGTTAAAAAACCTAGTTCCCAATTACACATTTAATTATTAATTTCCTTTATCCCACAATACACAAATAACAATTTCAAAATAACATCAACTCTACCACCAACAATACTATAAAAACAGCTTAAGATATTTTATTTTGCAATTTTTTTTTTTTGTCTTTATGGTATATCCCTGCTAGGGACATATATTTAAATTATTGTATTTGAAAGTCATTGAAATAGTTCTTCTCTGGGTAGTTACTTCACAAGCTCTGTACACAGTTAGGTTTCTTTGTTTTTGCTTTTTTTCTTAGTAATTGCTTTTTTAAAATTTAATTTTGTTTTATAGTTACATAAAATATTTACATGGTTCAAAATTCAAATCTACAAAATAAGGGGCATTCAGAAAATCTAGCTCCTATCCCTGTCCCCTTCATTATATTTCCTTCTTTCCCCACAGGTAACTTTTTAAAATGATTTATCCCTTTATTTTTAAAAGACAAAGTTCACACACACATACACACATTCATATGTTCTCCTCCTCCCTCATTCTGTACAAGATATTCTGGAGAACACTTCTGGGCTGGATGTAGATGGTCCCTGTTTCTTCTTATCACTGACTGCAGCTTACCATTATAAAGTACCCTTCTTGGTCTCTTGTAATGCTTTCTGATCTGAACTCCACTTTTGTCAGATATCAAGACTGAGATTCCTGCTTTCTTTTCTGGTTGCACTTGTCTATATATCTTTGTCCATCCTTTTATTTTTACCCTTTCAGAATTTCTTCATTTAGGTATGTCTCCTGTACGTAGCACCGAAGTGGGTTTTGTTTTGTGAGCCAACTTGAATTGTTTTTTTACTTTTAATAGAAGAATAAGCCAAAACAAAAGAGTAAGCCCATTAACATTTACTGATGTTACCAGTATGTATGGCCTCAATTCTGTCATATTGTTAAATAATATATAAATTATTTGTATGTATAGTCTTTCACTACGTGATCTATTTTATTTAAACATATACTTTTTCTTTTCAAAATCTATCTTTTGGCATTGAGAAAGGTTTGTGTTTTTGTTCTACTGGTTATCTTTATACTAATATCTTTAAATAATACTTTTAGCTCTATTTTTGGACTATTTTCTATTTCTTTTTTCTATAAACAATATTAAAGTTAGCTATAACCTCTTTTTTCTCCTCTTCTTCAGCATCTCATTTCAGGTAATAGCCTTTTACTCCCAGTTAACACTTAAAAGGCAATTAGCTCAATTACTAGGCAATAAAGCTGGTTTAAAAAATTTTAAAAGGCAATGAGTAAGCTTATACCATTATTCACATGCTCTCCCCACTGTTGCCCCATATTTTTAATAATTATACTGCATTTATATTGTCAGAGCATGTAGCCATTATGTACTAGACTGTCTCCCTTATAACCATCATTTAGTTCTAAGTTCTACAGCTATATATATTTAATATTTCACTAACAGTTCCTATGCTAATGTTTCTTCATTCGTTTTTTGAAGCTCATTCTCTAGTGGATTTTTTAGGAAGGGCTCAGGGGGACAATATCCCCTGAATCCTTGCATCTTCTTAACAGTTTGCATATGGCCTTTACACCTGAAGTTCAGTTTGGCGAGACACAGAATCCCTGCCTCATATTTTCTTCCACTGAATTTCTTAAATATGTTACCCTATTGTCTTTTGGCATAAAGCATTGTTGTCAATTGGCCTGATGATGATCTTGTTTTTCTTCCTTTTCAAGAAACTTAGCTTTTTGCCTAAATAACCAAGGGATTATTTTTTGCTTTAAAGTTCAATAGCTTCATTAGACTATATCTTGACGTAGCTGTTCTTGTTTGATTTTCCCACATACACAGTGAGCCCTTTCAACACGTATTTCAAGTCCTATTTCAGTAAAGTTTTCTCAAATTATAGTTTACAGTATTTTATTGTTTCATTGCTTTACATATCTTCTTCAGGGACTTCTATTTTATGTATCCTAAATCATTTTTGCCTATCTAGACTATATTTCCAAGTCCTTTTTATTTCTTTTTGTATTTAAAATTTTTTCCGCTTTGTCATCTTTTACTTCTCTTCGGATATTATCCACGGTTGATTCGTTCCTGTGTTCATTTTAATTTAGTCTTATTTTCTAGTATTTTTTTAATTTCCAGTTCTTGCCTAACTTCTACCATTTTTCTTTTCAAATCTTCTTTTTCTCCAATCATCTCATTTATGAATTTTTATAAATTTTATTTATGCTTTTTCTCACTGCTTCTATAATTGTTGCTACTTTCTTTCAGCTTGTTTTGAAATGTTTTTGTCTGACACAGTGTTCACCTCTTTTGTAGTTAGGTTGCCATAGAAGGATTTTATTCTACCTTTTTTTTCTTTTTTTGTTATAATAACCTTGTATGAGACTCAACTGGAATCATTTTCTGTTGCTCATGTTTAAATAAGATGAATTTTCCTATACTCTTAAAATAAGAAGGTGCCAGGTAGCTTCACGTCTCCAGAGTTTTCTCTCATATTTTTTTTCACAAAATGTTAATAGCCAGCTAGAAGTCCACAGACACCCCAGGACCCTAAATACCCAGATCTTCATTTCTAACACCATTCTTCACCAAAAAAACCCAGCACTTCCTTGAGAAATGGCTGATTTCAGGGCTAAGGCAAGGCAAAACTTCTTGAGCCAAAAAACAAGAAAATACTCGGGGCCAGCCTGGTGGCATAGCGGTTAAGTTTGTGCTTTGGCAGCCCAGGCTTCGCAAGTTTGGATCCCAGGCATCGGTCAACGCACTGCTTGTCAGCCGTGCTGTGGCGGCATCCCATATAAAGTAGGGGAAGATGGGCACAGATGTTAGCCCAGGGCCAGTCTTCCTCAGGAAAAAAAGAGGAGGATTGGCAACGGATGTTAGGCTCAGGGCTGGTCTTCCTCACAAAAAAAAAAAAGAAAATACTCAAAGAGTGATGGGAACATAACAAAGGACACATTAACCAGCTTGAAGGAGTGCCCACTGGCCAAATCTAGGACAATTTGAGCATCAAAATAAATAATAATAGTAAAAGATTAAAACCGATTGAATAAAATAAGAATCATGAATCTACACGGACATAATTACATAAACATACAAATACATATATAAATGTATGCATGTAAATGGGGGAAAAGGGAAAGCTCTTTCTGTAGTAGAAAGTCAATTATGCAATGTAGAAGGAATTAGAAAATACCAATCAGTAATCATTAGAGTAATAACTGTTTTAGATAAGAATTATCAATGGATGCTAAAAACAGTAGGTGACAGGTTGAAGAGTAATGAGATATTTACATAATCTCAAAGTATCTTCCCACAAGATACTTATTAATTAAAAATGGCAAAAGTAATTTATGGTGGTAAAACTTGGCATATACCAACTTCAGTGATGAAAGTTAATATCACCAATTAGAGGAGAAACAGCATGTGTCTCCTGATATGATGCAATAGAAGGACACAGTGTCACTTCTGCATTTTTCCTACCAAAAATGCACAATCTGAATCTAAGGAAACATCAGAAAACTCAAATTGTGGGACATTCTAAAAAATAACTGGCCTATACTCTTCAAAATCAACAGTAAGAAAAACAAAGAAAGGTTAAGGAAACTAAAAAGACATGACAACCAAATGCAATGTGTGATCCTGGACTGACTCCTGGACCAGGAAAAGAAATGGGGCATAAAGAACATTACTGGGCCCAGGACATAATGAACATTATTGGGAAAATTGGCCCGTACCTTTCAAAAATGTCAAAGTCATGAAAGACAAAGAAAGCCTGAGGAATTGTTCCAGATTAAAGGAATCTTATGAGCCATGACAACTAAATGCAACACATGATCTGGGATTTTCTTTTACTATAAAAAACCTTATTAGTAAAAACTGAATAAGGTCAGGGCCAGCCTGGGGGTGTAGTAGTTAAGTTCCCGTGCTGTGCTTCGGCGGCCCGGGGTTCACAGGTTCAGATCCCCAGCACGGATGGACGCACCACTTGTCAAGCCATGCTGTGGTGGCATCCCATATAAAAAAATAGAGGAAGATGGGCACGGATGTACCCAGGGCCAATCTTCCTCAGCAAAAAGAGGATTGGCAACAGATGTTAGGTCAGGGCTAATCCCCCTCACAAAACAAAAACAAAAACAAAAAAACAACTGAATAAGGTCTATAGATTAAATAACAGTACTGTATCCAAGTTAATTTCCTGATTTTGCTTTTTTACTGTGCTCGTGAATGTCCCTGTACTCAAAAGTACATTTATGTATTTATGAGTAAAAGGGCCTCATGTCTACAACTGACTCTCAAATGGTTCATTAAAAAGAGTGTGTGGGGGCTGGCCCCAAAGCCACGTGGTTGGGGTTCTGTGCACTCTGCTTCGGTGGCCTGGGTTTGCAGGTTTGGATCCTGAGTGCGGACCTACTCCACTCATCAGCCATGCTGTGGAGGCATCCCACATACAAAGTAGACAAAGATTTGCATAGATGGTAGCTCAGGGCTAATCTTCCTCAAGCAAAAAAAATAAAGAGGAAGATTGCCAATGGATGTTAGCTCAGGGTGAATCTTCCTCACCAAAAAAAAGGCATGTGTGTGAGAGTGAGAGAGTGAGAAAGAGAGAGGAGAGGGAGGGGGGAAGGAGGAAGGAAGATAAAATAAATGTCAACGTCTGGGGAAACTTGGCAAAAAGTCTCTAAGAATTTTCTATACTATTTTTCCAACTTTTTTGTAAATCTGAAATTATATCAAAATAAGTTGAAAGAAAAACATATAAGGTCTGGTATTTTCTTAAATCTGTAGTCTCTCTTCCCTTTCTCCACCTTTATATGACCCTTCTCTTTCTTTTGTCCTTCTGTCTCTATCCTGCTTAATATGGATTCTACTTCCAATATGGCTGTTTCCTGGAAAGGAGCTTCAGTTGGATCATTTTAAGAGCTCATAGTTCCCAGATCACTTTGGATGAGAGAAGGGAGGAAAATAAAATCAGAAAGAGAATCAGTCTGGCCCAATGTACTTAAAGACAACCAGACCTACAAGTCTCAAACTCAGAGAGCCTCATAGTCATACAGGATAAGCAACTGATGCTCCCTATGAGTGTCATAAAAACCTGAGGCTTACGGAGCACAGAAAATAATTTAAAAGACAGGGAAAAGTGCATGTGTTCTTTACAAATATTTTCACTCAAAATGCTAACCCAGAAGTTAGGAAAACATATGTGCTTGGGAGACTGAAAACCTTAAGATTGTGGACAGACCAAATTTTCCTATAGCAATACCATATCATGTCTTGATAGGAAGTATTTTATTACCTTCCGGGGCTTCAAGGGTCTTCTTATTCTGCTCACACCACCCAATGGGGTAGAGGTCAGCCTTCCTGATGTCACACCAGAAGTCTGCTCTCCTGTCCTCCCCATAACCGTCATAGCGGAGAAGGAGCAACTGCTCACAGGTGGTAATGATGGTGGCAACCCAGTAGGTTTCAGGATCTGTTTTCACAACCACCTCCAGTTTCATCCCAGGAGCAAATCCATTTTGCAAACGTGTGTCCACCTGAACAAGGAAATGTTATTTACCACCAGACAAGTATCTCAAATGAGTTTTTGGCTTTTTTTTTTGGCTGACATTCTTTTGTAAGACTTACCGTTCTGAAGCACTAAATGCAATAAAATCTTCTCCAGGGAAACCTGAGAAATTCCAATTCTAACTCATAGGAGTGATCCAGACAAAACAGGGAATAGCAATGCTGTTCTGTCCATCTGACTCTGAAGGAATTTTAATATAACTCAATATTTTTACCAAAGCAGTCTATTATGACTACAAAAAATGTTTTCCACTAAGTATATAAATCACTAAATGTTCACCATTTTAACAGCTTTCAACATATTAAGTTTTCAAGAGTGATTTCTAGATCATTCAAAAGAAAATTTATGAAGCTAGAAAAGCAAAAGGACAAAAATAAGTTATAATGATAATAAAATTAGTATAACAGGTACCATACGTAGAGAGCCATACTTCCCAGTTTCCCTAAAATAGTCTATGTTTATACCTGTTATCCTTGAATAGTAATTAATAATGCTTCTTTTCTCTCTCAAAAAGTATCCTAATTTAGATAATAAATTATACAGTCACAAAGGTACAGGTTAGCAATTCTGGAACTACTGTATGTGTACACTAAGATTAAGTAAATAAATATATTGTGGATAATGAGAGCCAGGTATCTCACTGTGGGAGAAGAGTAAAAATAAGAAAAGGGGAAGATTAGAATGAACCTTGTGGTGTTCATTCCAACCTTGTGGAGCTGGAATCAGAGGTATCAGAATGAGGTCATGATTACAGACAGAGAGATACAGAAAAAAGTATAGATGTGTATGCACGTATGTATTAATATACATATATTTCCTAGCTCTGTGAACTGACAGGGACTAAAAGTAAGGATACTCAGTAGTAATAGAAAATTTAGTATCCAAGTCCTGATTTCTAAATACTATCCTGTAATAAAAAAGAACAAGAGATCCATAAAGAAATGTCTGATCCCAACTCTTGGGTAGGGAAAATACAGTAAGAGCACTGAATATCTTGTGATGCCAGAAAGGAAGGAAATGCTCCAAAAATGATGTGGGCATGTTGAGAGGACATAGGAGCCAACTAGAAGGATCTCCCAATGGTCACATTTGGAACAATTTGAGCAATAAAATAAATAATGAGAGTAATAGATTATAACCCATAGATTTAATTAAATATCCATGAATCCATACTGTTATAAATAATTAACAGAGAAGAGGAAACATATCTTCCTTAGAGTAGAAAACCAATTAATAAATGTAGAGGAAAAATGATGGAAGTAGAAAATCACCATTAGACAAACAGCACAGAAATAAACACTGCAGGCAAGAATCTTGGGTTGATGCTAAAATGACTGTGATGACTATGATATTTGCATAATAGCCAAGTCTCTCTCCTCAAGACTCTTATTAATTGCAAAGAGGAAAACAATAACATTGCAGTAAAGAAATCTGGCAGACACCACCTTAACTAACTGATCAAAGTTAACATAGCCAGTCCTAAAACATCAATATCATATACGCTTGATATCATACAACAATAAAAGCACAATGTCACTTCGATGATATTCTTGCCTATCTGCATAAACTCAAGCTCATCAGGAGAAAAACCGCCCAAATTGAGGAACACTCTACAAAGTAAGTGATATGTAATATGTGCTTCATTAGTGTCAAGGCCATGAAAGACAAAGAAAAAATGAAGAACTGTCATACATTGGAGGAGACTATGGAGACATGACAACTAAATGCAATGTGGTGATCACAACCACTGGAAAGTGAGGGGAATCCTGGAAAGAAGAGAGCCAGAGAGGGAAAGTCTCACATTCTGTGTAAAAATTCCTCTCCCTTCTAATCTCTACCCTGTTGTACTCCTGAAAGGTAATTACTATTCTGAATTATAACACTACAGTTTAACATTGCCTGTGTTTTAACACTATATTGGTGGAATGATGCAGAATGAATGTTTTTCTGTGTGGGGCTTCTCTTGCCCAACATTGTTTATGAGATTCATGCATGCTACTGCATGTAACAGTAGTTTATTTCTTTTCACTGCTGTATAGTATTCCGTTATACAAATATGCCACAATTCATCTATTCTAATGCTCCTAGTAGTAGGCATTTTGGGTAGTTTGCAGTTTTGGAAGACTAAAAATAATACCGCCATGATTATATGAGTATTTTTGCATGTCTCTTGGTACATACTCACATGGATTTCTATAAAAATACAGCCAAACCGTTTTCCAAAGTGGTTGAACCAATTTACTCTCCCAGTCCTGTGTCAGAAATCCTTCTGCTCCAGCATTCTAACCAACACATTGGTATTTTCAGTCTTTTTTCACTTTAACCATTTTGAAAGGTATATCATGTATCTCATTGTGGTTTTAATTTGCATTTTCTGTATTAATGAAGTTGAGAACTTTTACATTTATTAGCCATTTAGATTTCTTCTTTTGGGAAATACCTAAGTTTCTTCCAATTTTTTATTGAATCTATATTCTGGATATCAATGCTTTGTCAATTACTTGTGTTACAAATATGTTCTCACTTTCTTGATGGTGTTGTTTGATGAACAGAAGTTCTCCATTTTAAGGTAGTCTGATTCATCAATATTTTTCTATATTGTGCTTTTTCTATATTTTTAAACAAACTTTTCCCAACCCCTAGAGGTCATAAAATATTACACTATATTATTTTCCAAAAGCCTTTCATATTTACAACTAATATCCACCTTGAATTAATCTCTGTGTATGGTATTAGGTAGGGGTGAGGTTTTATTTGTCTGAAGATACATATACAATTGACTCAGCACCTTCCTCACCACTGTAAATTGCCACCTTGTAAATGTTGTTATAAACATACATTTATAAATGTTATAAAGTGTCTCTAAAAGTGGATCTGTTTTTCCTTAAAATAGCACTACACCGTCTTTTTTTATTGTTTGTTTTTTTTTGTGTGGGGGGAAGACCAGCCCTGAGCTAACATCCGTTGCCAATCCTCCCCTTTTTGCTGAGGAAGACTGGCCCTGGGCTAACATCTGTGCCCATCTTCCTCTACTTTATATGGGATGCCTCCACAGCACGGCTTGACAAGCAGTGCATCTGTCTGCGCCCGTGATCCAAACCTGCGAAACCCCGGGCTGCCGAAGTGGAGCGGGCAAACTTAACTGCTACGCCACCAGACCAGCCCCAACGTGACATTTTTTTACACCAAAATTTTGGTCAGGGAATTTGTCCTCCATTTGCATTTTAGTACAAATATATAAACTTGTGTAAATACATATAATAGCAATAATATTAAAAACAAGAATGCAAAGGTATTACATAATCACTAACAGGCTTCCCATGTTAAAAAAAAATATTGAAAACAATTACAAAAGATTAACCAATGCATTATAGAATGAAATCCTTACGTAAAATATACAATTCTCAACACTTAAACTTAAGTAGATATAAATGAACTAAAAATACTTAAAAAGGACAACTATTGTCACTGAGTTTTTACATGAGAACAAATTAAAATAGCAGGACTCCTTAGCTTATGAAGACACCTAAAAAAATATGGTCCAACTTCACAAAATCATAGAGTGAGTGTTAGTGTCTTCACAAGTCCTGGAACAAAGGAACTATGCCCTGCTGAACATTGCTATGGACTGAACTGTGTTCCCCCAAACTTCATATGTTCAAACTCTAACTCCCAATGTGACTATATTTGGAGATAGAGCCTTTATGGAGGTGGTAAAGGTTAAATGAGGTCCTAATGGTGGAGCCCTGATTCAATAGGATTTGCGCCCTTATAAGAAGAAACAGCAGAGGGGCCGGCCCGGTGGCATACTGGTTAAATTCACATGCTCAGCTTCGGCAGCCCGGGGTTCAAGGGTTCGGATCCCAGGAGCGGACTTACACACTGCTCATCAAGCCATGCTGTGGTGGCGTCCCACAAAACAAAATAGAGGAAGACTGGCACAGATGTTAGCTCAGTGACAATCTTCCTCTAGCAAAAATAAGAAGATTGGCAAGATGTTAGCTCAGGGCCAATCTTTCTCACCAAAAAACAATGAAAAAAAGAAAAAGAAGAAATGGCAAAGAGCCTGCTCTCTCACTCTCTGCCATGTGAGGACACAGCAAGAAGGCGGCCATCTACAAACCAGGAAGAGGGCCCTCTCCAGAAACTGAGCATGCTGGCACCATGATCTCAGACTTCCAGTCTCCAGAACTATGAGAAAATAAACTTCTATTGTTTAAGCCATCCAGTCTATGGTATTTTGTTATGGCAGCCTGAGCAGACTAAGACAAACACGAAATAAGTAGTTTTAGAATCAGTCATTTCTTGTGTTTTAAGAGGGAGTTTGGGGTGAACAGGTTAAAAAACTAAATATAGGTCTAAAATTTTCTTACACTCTAAAGGTATTACATAGGGCAAATATGTTCTTCATTTATAAAGCATTAAACTGGGCTGTTAGGGCATAAAATTATGCTGTACAGGCCACTAATATGACCCACTGCATGACATTACATATGTTTCTGCTCAATGTGAGAGAAAGCAAATAATGCTATTGAAATTACTTTCAATGAGCAAACTAACAGTCATAAAATGCTACCAAGTAAAGAACAAGGAAATAAACCATTTTCTTCAATTTATGAGAAAGTTTTTTGACAAAAATAGAGGAATATTCATGACCAGGCTACATTGATTGGCAGAAAATACACAAAACCCAAAAGGATTTTAGATTATGTCAAGTTTTCTTCATGAGGGTGGCAGAAGGAGGGAAAAAGAAAAAGCACTCAAATTCTTTCAAGTGACCCAACTTAAAATAACTCTAAACTCTCTAATGATGGTACAGTGAGTCAAAGGAAAGAGATATAGTCAGTAAAGCAAATACAGTTACTGCTTACATGTTTAAAAGATCCATAGGGAACTGCTGTGGACCCTGTCTCTTCTAGATAATCTTCCCAGCTTAATTCCACTTCTTCCACACCAGATCCAGCATCTGGAATTAAAAACAAAACAAAACAAGAATAGGTGATCCCCAATTAAAGAAAACTCAAGGTACAAAAACACAAACTGAACCCAACTTACAACTTACTTCACAAAAGGTAACTGATTTTACACACAAAATAATTGTGCTCTTTTAAATGGTAGGTTCCCCTGGTGCATTGATGGTCAATGAATCCCAACACCACAGAAGTGTGACATGCTGTCTCCTGCTGGGATCCATCTGGGATTCACCCAAATGGACCGTATAAAGCTGGTGAGAGTGTAACTATTACAATCACTTTGGACTGTAATTTAGTATCTAATGCCAAATATTTGAGATACTTAACAGGCATTTCAAACTTAAATTTCCAATCCGATTCTTCCTTAGTATTCTCCAACTGAGTAAAAGACACCACTAGTCAATATTTTTGGCTCAATCAATAAAATGTGGAATTGGGGCCGGCCCAGTGGCGCAGCGGTTTAGTCCACGCTTGGCAGCCTGGGGTTCGTGGGTTCGGATCCCAGGCGCCTGCCAACGCACCGCTTGTCAGCCATGCTGTGGCGGCGTCTCATATAAAGTAGAGGAAGATGGGCATGGATGTTAGCCCAGGGCCAGTCTTCCTCAGCAAAAAGAGGAGGATTAGCAACGGATGTTAGCTCAGGGCTGGTCTTCCTCACACACACACAAAAAACGTGGAATTATCTTTGCTTTCCTCCCTTTTTTTCCACATCCTACATCCAATCCATCAGAAAATTTTGTAGGTACTACCTTTAAAACATATCCCAAATCTAATCACTTCCCACCATTTCTATTACTATTTCTCTAGTCCAAAGCCTAACTGCAGTATCTTTCACCTTTTAATCACACTTACAATAAAACCTAAATCTCTGGGAGACTGCAAAGGCCCTACATGATCTGACCCCTGGCTTCCTACCCTGCTACTTCACTCCCAGTCAGCCGCTTGTTTGCTCACTGCACTCAAGTGACATTGAGTTTCTTGTCATTCTTCTCTAATCATGTTCATTCCTCAAAGCCTCTTGCATTTGCTATTGACTCATCTCCAAGGCTCATTCTCCAGTGTCATTCACAGCTTCATTTCATTCAAACCTCTACTCAAATGCCTCTCCAGAAAGGCCTTCCATCAATATCCATCTAAAGCGGAAACCCCCAGGCTCTGCCTTCATTATCTTCATAGCATTCACCCCTACTGACAGAATACCATATGTCTTTTTATCTTGTCCATTAGACAATAAACTCTATGAAGACAGGAACTTTGTTTTGATCATTCCAGTGTGTCTGTCACAGCAAAGACCCAATAAATTTTTGCTGAGTGAGCAAACATTAAAACAATCCAACTGGAATTCAATAATCCCAATTCACATAAAGCTTCCTAAGAGCAGAGTTTGGTTCACTGATGTATCCCCACTGCCTGAAACAATTCCTGGCATTAGCAAGTTCGCAATAAACAGTTGCTGAATGAGTACACCCTTGGGGAGCCCATGCTTCAAAAAATACAAGGAGTCAAATATAAAGATGCTCACCACAGCACTGTTTGTAATAGCAACAGACAGAACCAGAGAAGAGTAGGTAAATTATGGCAATCCTATAACGGAGTAATACTATACAGTAGTTGAAATGAATGAACTAGTATTGACATAGTTAAATCTCAAAAAAAAACCCGTGTCAAGTAAAAAAGGCAGGTACAGAATAAAAAGCACAGCAAAATACAATTTAGGCTTCAAAACAAAACTTTGCAGTATAATGTTTACAAATACATGCACATTAATAAGAGTAGGAAGACAAGGATGGGAAGAATATACATCACCTTCAACAGTGCTACCTTTGGGGATGGAGAGAAGAAAATAGGATTAAGGGAACTATGAAAGAGGCTTAAACTGTATTAGGTTTTATTTCTTTTAAAAAAATGGAAACGACACATGGAAACACGTTCAACATCATTAGGGAAATGCAAATCAAAACCACAATAAGTAGCACCTCACACTCATTAGGATAGCTATTATCAAAAAACCAGAAAATAAGTGTTGACAAGGATGTGAAAAACTAGAATCTTTGTGCCCTGCTGATCTGGGAATGTAAAATGGTACAACCACTGTGGAAAACTATATGGTGGTTCCTCAAAAAATTAAAAATACAATTACCATATGATCCAGCAATGCCACTTCTGGCTATATACCCAAAAGAACTGAGAGCTGGGACTCAAACAGATATCTGTACATGAATGTTCACAGAAGCAATATTCACAATAGCCAAAAGGTAGAAGTAACCCAAGTGTCCACTGATAGATGAATGGATAAACAAAATGTGGTACATACATACAATGGAACATTATTCAACCTTAAAAAGGAAGGAAATTCTGACACATGCTACAACACGGACATACCTTGAGGACACTATGCTAAGTCAAATAAGCCAGTCACAAAAGGTCAAATACTGTATGATTCTACTTACATGAGGTAGGTACAGTAGTCAAATCCACAGAGACAAAAAGAAGAATGGTGGTTTCCAAGGACTGGAGGGAGAGGGGAATGGGAGTTAGTATTTAATGGGTATGGAGTCTCAGTTTGGGAAGATGAAAAAGTTCTGGAGATGGACTGTGGTGATGATTGCACAATAATGTGATTATACTTAATGCCACTGAACAGTACACTTAAAAGTGGTTAAAATGGTGAACTTTATATTAGGGATATTTTATCACAATTTAAAAAATGGAAACAGTTTGGACAATGTTAACATTTATTAATTCTTCAGGGTAGGTAACATGGGCGTGTGTTATATTGCTTTCCATTTGTTTTGATGTATTTGAAATTTTTCATTAGAAATACAGCAAGCCAACAAAGAGTACATTGGGAGCAGCCTAGAAGTGTGGGCCCGTAGAAAGTCAATTTCCATTACTAAAACATAACAGGGCTAGACATTCATGTTCCTTAGCAAGGACCCTAGTCCCTCAAACAGCATGCTAATTTAAAAATAAAAAATAAACAATAATAAAAATAATAAAGCACTAAACTCTCTTACATTAAAAACTACTAAAAAACTGAGAAGAAACAAGACTAACGATCTGACAAAAAACGAGCAAAATATATGAAAAGAGAACTTATCAAAAAAGAAATGCAAATGGTCCTTAAACATAGAGAAAGATGTGCAAATTCACTCATTTTAAGAGAAATGAAAATTAAAACTACGCTGAAAATATCAGATTGGAAAATATTCCAAAGTTTGACAACATACTCTATGGTGAGGCTGTAGTCAAGCAAGTAAAGCATAATGACACAATCCCAGTAAAAGAGAACTTGGCAATATCTAGCAAAATTACATTATGTATTTACCTTTTGATTCAGCAATCTCATTTCTAGGAATCTATCCCAAAGATATGCTGGCAAAAATACAAAAAGACATATGTACAAAGCTATTCACTGCAGCACTATTTGTAATACCAAGACTGGAAATAACTCAGATGTCCATCAGCAAGGAACTGGATGAATAAAATACAGTATACATATCCAGTACTATAATGCTGTAAGAAGGAATGAGAACGATTTTTCCATACTGATGTGGAATAACCTCTAGTATATATTAAGTGAAACAGCAAACTACAGAGCAGTTTTTATTGATCTCTACTTTTTGTATAAGTTAAGAAAGATATGAAGATGAATATATATGTACATATTTATACATATTTTTCATATTTTTTAAAACAAATACAAGAATAAAAAGTAATAAAACTAGTTATATGGAGAAGAAAGGATCAATACTATCAGGTTGAAAGTGGGAATGCTGTTATATAATTTATATAATATATACAAATTTACTTTTGTATACTTTATACAATTTAGAAACATATTTAAATCAAAAGAAAAATTCAAAAAATTGAAAATGAACTGAAACAAATATGCCTGTTAGTGGCAAAACCACAAAGAGAACAGGATTCCTTTAAGTCATATTAAAATACAGTATTTTGACTGCAAACCCCAGTGGAATATATTTAAAGGCAAAAATCATAAAGGTCTTAAACTGCACACAATTATCCTGTTGATATTTGTAATACTGGTAATGTTAATTTGGAAGAAATTATAGGAATATTATAGGATAAAAACAAATAAGTAATGATGATATTTACATCACTACAAAACAACATATTTCCAAAAGAAAAGACACATAAGCATAGAATCAAAGCACTAAAAACCTTGTAAATTTAAATTAAAATTATAAATATCAGATGAAGCTGATTTTCTTTTCTCTTCAAAAGATGTGTTATTTTCTAGCTATGCCAATGGATAAGACCTAGAAGAATTAACAGCCTGTGCCAGTGAGCACCCCAGCACTTAGACTGTGGTCTCTAAATATCATATCCACTTCAAAAAAAAAAAAAGCACTCCTCAGAGAAATGGCAGATTGCAAGTCTGGGGCAGTAAATGTGCATGAGGTACGAGGGAATCTTACTACATCAGAAAGCAAGGACTAGAACTATCAAAGATACACAACATCACATCAAAAGAACACAGGAACCAATATGAAAGAACTCTCACTGCTCTAGGGCGGGGCAATTTGATCATCAAATGAATGACAACAGCAATGGATTCAAAGTCCTCAAATATATATACATATTTTTTTTAATCCCTGAGTTAATAATAACATTTAAAATAAAAGAAAACAAATCAACTTCCTAAATGGCAGAATACCTCAGTGAACCCATTCTCCCAGAAAAGCTGACAAAATACTCACTAAATGATGAAAATCAGCCATTTTAACGTTCTGAAATTAACTGAAGGCACAAGCAAACTGAACATCTATTCAAGACAAGCTACTGAATCTCTGTTAGAACAGTGGGGTTGTGGCATTTTAAGCTGGAGCTATTTCCATCCTCCATCCCTTCCCAGTTCAAAATAGAAATTTTACCATTGAAAATATAATAACCAAAAGAAAAACCCTCCATGGATAAGCTCCAAGCAGAATGGGGAGGAAAGAGAAAAGAACTACTAAAATTGAAGACAGAGCAAGAGAAAACATCCAATCTAAACAACAGAGAGAAAATACTGAAAAAAAATGAAAAGAGAGCCTCACGGAGCTGTGGAACAATAACAAAAGATCTAACATTAGTGTCATAGGAGTCCCCAAAGAAAGAGAACAGGACTGAAAACATACTTGAAGAAATAATGTCTGAAAATTTTGCAAAAGTCATAAGTCTATAGATTCAAGAAGCTAAGAAAACCCCAAACAAGATAAACCCAACGAAATCTGTGCAAAGATACACCAGAGTCAAACTTCCAAAAACTAAAGGCAAAGAAAAAATCTTGAAAGCAGCAAGAGAAGCAATACCTCTCTTGAAAGGGTTGTGGTGGGAGGGGATTCCAATGACAGCAGTTTTCTCATCAGACACCATGGAGGTCAGAAGGCACAATACTTTTCAAGAGATGAAAGAAAAGAACTTTCAACCCAGAATTCTATATCTAGCAAAAATATTCTTCAATAATGAATGGGAAATCAAGACACAGATGAAGGAAAACTAAGAAATGTTATCACCAGCAGACCTACCCTAAAAAAATGGCTAAAGGAAATTCTATAAATAGAAATGAAATGAGAGAAGAAGGAATCTTGGAAAATTGGGAAGGAATAAAGGACAACGGAAAGAGTAAAAATACTGAAAGACATAATATATTTTCCTTCTCCTCTTGAATTTTCTAAATGATGTTTGACAACTGAAGCAAAAATGTTAACAATGCCTGATGTGGTTCTCAAAGTATATAGAGGAAATATTTAAGACAATTGTATTATAAATAAGACAAGGTAAAGAGATATAAAAGTAAGCAAAGTTTCTACACTTCACTCAAACTAATAAAATTATGACATCAGCAGACTGTTAAGTTATGCAAATATAATGTAATACCTAGAACCACCACTGAAAAGCTATAAAAAGAAATACACTCAAAAACGCTATAGACAAATCAAAATGGAATTCTAAAAAAATTATCAAGTAACCCACAGGAGGGCAGAGGGGAAAAAGAGAGAAACAAAAACAGGGAAAACAAATGAACAAAAATGGCAGACTTGAGGGGCCGCCCAGTGGTGCAGCGGTTTAGTCCGCGCTTGGCAGCCCAGGGTTTGCAGGTTCGGATCCCAGGCGCCCACTGATGCACTGCTTGTCAGTCATGCTGTGGCAGCGTCCCATATAAAGTAGAGGAAGGTGGGCATGGATGTTAGCCCACGGCCAGTCTTCCTCAGCAAAAAGAGGAGGATTGGCGACAGATGTTAGCTCAGGGCTGGTCTTTCTCACACACACACACAAAAAAAGGCAGACTTGAGCCTTAACATATCAATAACTACATTAAGCGTAAATAGTCTAAACACACCAATTACAAGGCTGAAATTTTTGTTTAAATGACTATATGTTGTAACAAGAAGCTTACTTCAAATATAACGATAGAGGCAGGTTGAGAGTAAAAGAATGAAAAAGATATACCACACAATCAATCAAAAGAAAGCAGAACAGATAAATCAAATCCCTAGAGACAGAAAGTAGATTAATAAGCTGCCAGAGGCTGGATGGAGCAAGAAAGGACTGCTAATAGTTTCCTTTGGGGAGTGATGAAAATATTCTAGAATTAGATAGTAGTGATGGTCACCCAACTTTGTGAATATACTAAAAACCACTGAATTGCATACTCTAAAGGGTGAATCTTTTTTAATTGATGTCAATAGTTTATAACATTGTCAAATTTTCATTGTACATTAATTATTGTTTGTCAATCACCATATAAATGCATTCCTTCACTCCTTTTGTCCACCCCCTCCCCCCCTGCCCCTGGCAACCACCAAATAGTTCTCTCTGTCCATGTGTTAGTTTATATTCCACATATGAGTGAAATCATGTGGTGTTTGTCTTTCTCTCTCTGGCTTATTTCACTTAACATAATACCCTCCAGGTCCATCCATGTTGTTGCGAATGGGACAATTCTGTCTTTTTTTCATAGCTGAGGAGTATTCCATTTTATATATACACCACATCTTCTTTATCCAATCATCAGTCGAGGGACACTTAGGTTGCTTCCACTTCTTGGCTATAGTGAATAAACATAGGGAGCATAAGCCTCTTTGGATTATTGATTCCAGGTTCGTTGAGTAGATACCCAATAGTGGGATAGCTGGATCATGAGGTATTTCTATTTTTAATTTTTTGAGGAATCTCCATACTGTTTTCCATAAAGGTTGCACCAGTTTGCATTCCCATCAGCAGTGAATTAGGGCTCCCGTTTCTCCACAACCTCTCCAACATTTGTTGTTTTTTGTCTTGGTGACTATAGCTATTCTAACAGGTGTAAGGTGATATCTTAGTGTAGTCTTGATTTACATTTCCCTGATGATTAGTGATGTTGAACATCTTTTCATGTACCTGTTGGCCATCTGTATATCTTCCTTGGAAAAACGTCTGTTCATATACTCTGTCCATTTTCTGACCAGGTTGCTTGTTTTTCTGTTGTTCACTTGTGTGAGTTCTTTATATATTATGGAAATTAACCCCTTGTCGGCCACACGATTTGCAAATATTTTCTCCCAGCTAGTGGGTTGTCTATTCATTTTGATCCTCATTTCCTTTGCCTTGTAGAAGCTCTTTAATCTGATGAAGTCCCACTTGTTTATTTTTTCTTTTGTTTCCCTTGTCCCAATAGACTTGGATTCGAAAAGATTCCTTTATGACCAATGTCAAATAGTGTACTGCCTATATTTTCTTCCCAGAGTTTTATAGTTTCAGGTCTCATTTTCAGGTGTTTGATCCACTCTGAGTTAGTTTTTATATATGGTGATAGAAAATGGTCGACTTTCATTCTTTTGCATGTGGCTGTCCAATTTTCCCAGCACCATTTATTGAAGAGATCTTCCTTTCTCCATTGTATGTTCTTAGCTCTTGTTGAAGATTAGTTGTCCACAGATGCGTGGTTTTATTTCTGGGCTTTCAATTCTGTTCCATAGATCTGTGTGTCTATTTTTGTACCAGTACCACACTGTTTTAATTACTATAGCTATGTAGTATATTTTGTAGTCAGGGACTGTGATGCCTCCAGCTTTGTTCTTTTTTCTCAGGATTGCTTTAGCTATTCAGAGTCTTTTGTGGCCCCATACGAATTTCAGTATTTTTTGTTCTATTTCCGTGAAGAATGTCATTGGGATTCTGATTGGGATTGCACTCAACCTGCAGATTGCTTTAGGTAGCATGGACATTTTAACTATGATTATTCTTCCAATCCATGTGCATGCGATGTTTTTCCATTTCTTTATGTCTTCATTGATTTCTTTCAAAAGTGTCTTATAGTTTTCATTGTATAGGTCTTTTACCTCCTTGGTTAAGTTTATTCCCAGATATTTTATTCATTTTGTTGTGACTGTAAATGGGATTGTCTTCTAAAAGGTGAATTTTATGTTATGTGAATCATATCTCAAAAAAGAAAAATACCTCAATAAAGTTGTTTTTAAATAACTTCAATAGTGAAAAATATCATTATTAATTAAAAAGCAAACAATATAATTAATAAAAGAGCCGAAGACATTGTATTGAAGAATATATAAAGATGGCAAGTAAGCACATGTTCAACATCACTAGCCATTAGGGAAATGCAAATTAAGACCAAGGCACGCTGTCATTACACGCCTATCAGGAATGAGTTAAATAAAAACAGTGACAATACCAAATGACGGTGAGGACGTGAAGAAACTAGATCTCTTGTACATTGCTAGTGAAAATGTAAAATAGTGCAGCTACTCTGGAAAGTAGTTTAGCAGTTTCTTTAATAAACATATGATCCAGCAATTGTGTGCCTGAGCATTTATCCCAGAAAAATGAATCTTATGTCAATGATTATTTACAGCAGCTTTATTTGTAATAGCCAAAAACTGGAAGCAACCAAACTGTACTGCAATAGATGAATGATTAACCAAACTGCAGTACATCCATGGAATACTACTCAGCAATAAAAGGGACATTATTTTGAGTGAAAAAAGCCAATCTCGAAAAGTCACATAGTGTGATTCTATTTACATAACATTCTTGAAATGACAAAATTATAGAGATGCACAGCTGCCTGGGGTTAGGGAAGATTGGGGGAAAGGGAGGTAGATGTAACTATGAAGGAGTAGTATAAAGGAGCTCTTTGTGGTAATGGAATAGTTCTGTATATTGACTGAGGTGGTAGTTATAGGAATCTACACATATGATAAAATGACACAGAACTACATACACTTTATACATATGTCAATTTCCTAGCTTTTATACTGTACTATACTTATATGAGCTGTAACTAATGGCAGAAATTGGGTGAAGGGTACACGGAACCTGTCAGTACTATCTTTACAGCTTCCTATGAATCTATAATTATATCAAAATAATTCAAAAGTAACTATCAAAACTAAAATGTTATATTTTTAAAAAAAGAAGTCTGTCCATAAAAGTTATTTCCTTTTTCAGCAAACATTATGAGTACCCCCTAGTGCCAGGTTTTCTGCCAAGTGCAGAGAAAGGCAACTCACGTCTTCAAAGAGCTTCCCGTTTAGTGGTAGAAAGACAAGTCAGACAATACAACACAACACAGGTAACTAACATATTTCTGCACTCCAAAGAATGAATTCTGATCAGCAAAACCCATACCTACCTGCGTCAAGCTGCTGCTCCCCATTCATTTCCACAGCACATGAATTATCTCCTCCCCACACAAAGGACAAGCCTTATGGTTCTGTTATGGTCTGAAGGTTGCAGGTCTCAAGCATCAGTTTAATGGGCATCCAAGGGTCCAAACGGAAGTGCTGAAAAATCAAAAAGGACACATAAACAACCTGAAGCCCAAGTGTGTTTACTCATTCATAAGACATGGTACTCCAGTGAGTTGAGAAGGCAGATAAAACAAAAACACAGGGGCAGAATAGATGGGATTAGAGAAAAAAAAAGGACACGTTTTCTAATTTTGAAGAGTGTGTGTGTGTATAGAAAGCGTACTATCAAGACCTTGATAAGACAGCTAAAAATCACAAAAAATTAACATGGGTATGAACCACTACTTAGATTATAATACTTAACACCATGATTCCTAGCCACAAAAACGCCAATTTCTAATGAATTCCTGGGGGAAAAAGTTAGCTTTCAATGCTCTGTCTTACCTAATGATTAAGATTCAGGATACAGTATATTACTTTACCTAGTTTTTCATTCTATTTACCTAGAATATTATGCAGAACCAAAAAGTATCAACTATATTAGTCTACAATTACACTTACAAAGAGAACCCCTCCAAAATAAGCTCTGAATCCATTCTTTTCTTAAAACAGCTTTATTGGAATATAATTCATATACCAAAATTTCCCATTCTAAGTGTACAATCCAACAATTTTTAATAAATTTACAAAGTTGTGTAACCATCACTATAATCCAATTTTAGAGTATTTCCATCACCCCACAAAAAGAAACTTTTCCCATTTGCAGTTCCTTCCCATTCCATCCCTAGTCTTAGGCAACCACTAATCTGCTTTCTGTCTCTAGAGATTTTGCTTTTTCTGGACATTTCACATAAATAGAATCACACAGTATGTGGTCTTTCGCATCAGGCTTCTTTTACCTAGCATGTTTTTGAGGTTCATCCACGTTGCAGCATGGATGAATCTATTTATTCTTGCTTTACATACATGTGAAACAATCTAAGATATTGCCTTTGTATGTGCCTAATAGGTTAGAAAGAGTAAATGAAAGGGGAACAGGAGCTGCTACAGGAAGGCCTGCCCTGCAACGATACAGACAACTATGAAAGTGGGATGGGCACGCAACAGCCACAGCTGTAGGAATGACAGTCCACAGGATCAAGCAACTCTACACCTCTCAAAAAGATTCTGAGTGTGTATTAGAGCCCTCAGAAATCAATTTTCATAAAAAACTTTAAACACTAAGAAAAAATTAGTTTACATTTTAATATACCCCTTGAAAAGGTATAAGCTATGTAAAGTACAACAGCTCCAGGTGGGTAATAGGGATACCCAGGTTCTAGTTCCAGCTCTACTGATAACTAACTATGCAATCTTATACAGACCATATTATGTCAATTTTTTAAAGCTGTAAAATGATTATAATATCTTTTTCAGATTTTAAAATCACATTTCATAACAAGCATAAAGTCTTAATAACTTAAAATTATGGCTATCTCATTTGAGATAACTGCCAGTTATCCCAAATCGTATCATATAACATAAACACTGAAACCCACGCTTTCACCGATAAGAACAATTGAATAGGAACTTGGTAGTGAGATTTAAAGCCTCTAAACATGCTCTCTTCTCTCAGTTTACTTTTCTACCCCAAGCCCAAAACATTCAAACTGTACCATTCTACCTCCTAATTCATTCACTCCCCATATTTATCAAACACCAGCTCATTACCATCCAATTTTCTATGGGATGAGGGTAAAGCAATCAAGAGAGACATGGTTCCTGCTTTCATGAAGCTTATTTTCAAGGGCGGGGGGGCAAATTAAGCCAACTTAAAATAATTATTTAAAGTGCTATGAATGAAAAGTGGTGGGTGCTAAGATAGAACATAATGGCAGACCTAAGCTAAACTGAGAGTTCACTGACGGTACCCCTAACAAAAATGGTATTTAAGCTGAGACTAAAGGGGAAATAGCAGTTAGGCCTAACGGAGAGAAAGGAGAGAGTAGTCCAGGCCTAGGGAACAGCACATACAAAGGCTCTAAAGTGGGAAGGAACTGATAAAAGGCCCTTGTGGCTGGAGCATGGGAACCATAGGGTAAGGGGCACACAAGAAAACTGGACAAGAAGAGAAGGAATAACAGCAGTGACCATTTACTGAGGATATGCTGTGTGCTGGGCACTGTCCTAAGCACACAGACATACTAACCCATTTAATACTCCCAACAACTCCACCTGGTGAGCGTCATCATCATGAGGAGACAGGCACAGAACAGCTGCTTGACCTGCCCAGGGTCCCACAGCTAGGAGGTAGTAGAACCAGGTTTCAAACCAAGCAAAGTGTCTAGATTCCATGTCCTCAAACACTCTACTGTACTGCCTCTCAATGGGAAGCAGCCAAGGGTTTTTTTAAGCAGGGAAAGGAAATGATAAAATCTGTGTTTTAAAAAAGATCACTCTGGACCCAAACAGAGAAACTGTAAAAGAGTGACAGCAAAGATGACATAAAAGTATAAGACTTCTACATGGCAAAAAACACCATAAATAAAATTCAAAGACAAATGAGACGGGTAAAAATATTAGCAACATATAAGATAAGTTAATTTCCATATATGTACAAGCTCCAATAATTCAACAAGAAAAAAAAGGACAGAAAAATGTGCAAAATATATGATTACTCCACATTAAAAAAATCAGAGTTAATACTTATAAAAATATGCACAATCTCATTAGTAGTGAGGAAAATAAGAATTTTAAACTATATACTATATTTTTCACCTTTCAGATTGGTAAAATTTTTTAAACTAAAAATATCCAGTGTTGGCAAGGAAAGTGGAAGAATGGGAGAACTTGACAGTATAGATTGGTACCACCTTTTTGGGCAGGAATTTAATGGTAAATAATTTAATCTACAAAGATTTAAAAGACACAAACCCTTGGAGCAGTAATTCTACTATTATAAATCTTTCATACAAAACACGTGTGGAAGGCTTCATAACCAATAATGTTTGCTGCAATATTATCTGTAACAATGAGAAACCAGAGACAGCCTATATGTCTACCAAATGGGAATGAAATGGCGACATACATTATGATATACTTATACTAGGAAATACCCTACAATCATTAGAAGAATTTAGGTAGATCCGTAAAAGCACATGGGAATGTATTCTACATTGCTGAGTGAAAAAAGCAAATGAAGGACAATTTATGTCAACTTTTTAAAATCCTGTGTCCTTGTCTACTTGGCTATGTGACTTTTTACAAATGACTTATTTGTGCCAATGGCATCATTTGTAAAAGGGGGTAATAGTACTGTTCCTACCTCATACAACTGCTATAGCATAAGTGGGATAATCCATGAAGAATACTTAGCATAGAGCTGGCTACACAGCAAATGCTGATTTAATGTTAACTGTTATGCAATGCTGACAAATTCAAGTTCCTATGGCACTAACTTAGTGGATCATCTCTACATACGAAGTCTGGATACCTCATCATGGGTGTGATGAAACAAAGCCAGTGCTAAATAAATATACATTGGTTCACTAGGCTTTGAAGGTGTCATCCACTGCTTATGTTCATAAACTCTTGGAATACGCCAGCGTATTTTGTGCAGAGTGCCACATAGTACAAAATAATAATAATAATATAAATGCAGCTTCAAAGCCAAAAAGACAAGGGCTTGGAGAAATGCAAATCTTAGATAGCTGAAAGCTAAGACTGTGACATTTTTTCAATCTTACCACCTCGCTTAGATTTTAAACAATGAACAATTAGTTCATCATCTTAATAGAATCATGAGAAATAAACTGGTGAAGCCTTCTGCTGGGGAACACCTGTTACATCTATCTCTTTATTGCTAGCCTGTTGTCTTTTTATGCAGTGAGGAAAAAACAATAAAATATCCAGGAGCTTAGAAGATGGAAATTTAATTCACTTTTCATTTACTTCCTTTTATTTCACTTATTTCCTATTCACATTAAATTGTTTTACTGTCTTCATTTATTTTATCGTTGATTTTGGTATTATAATTCCCCTTGTGGTGACTAGAATACATTAAGAGTTGTTTATTTAAATACGCTCTCATAAAATAATTGATCTGGACCTTGCTCATCTCATTTAGAATATTTCAGTCAACTAAATGGGTGCCTAGATGTTTACATGGGGTGCTAATAAGACATACTGAAGCCAGTATGAGCCATACTAAAATTTGAAACACTTCTAAGGGATATAAAGAACAATTTAAAAAGCTAAAGCTAATTGGACAAAACAAGCTTTCGATGTCAAACACGAAAAAAAACTAAAACCAAAATGAAACCCAGGCAGAATAAAACTAAACAGAATTCACTATCTCATTTTTAGTGATACATCAATGTAAAATAAAACCACCATGGAATAATTACCTTTTAACAGATCTTTTAAAAGGTCTACAGTTACTGCACAACACACAGCTACATGGTGCTTCCCCCCCATCTTGGTTTAGTTTACACATGCAGGCCACACTCTAAGCCATATTACTTGGCTCCATGTTAATGCACTTTGTTTTCAAGGCTAAGATAAAACACTAAGAGTATTACATGGGAAAACTACAATAATTCAAGAGGGATTTCTCCAGGATGGATCCTCAGTCAAATGATTTAACATGTCTGACATAACTTTTAAAGCACTTAGGAAGAAGGACAGGAACTCACTGTGGCTCGAAAGATATGTATCCAGTATCTATGGTGGTTGCAAGAAAAGACTTTAATTCAATAAATATTTACCAGGCAGTTAAAGGGAAGATTCCTATTGAAATGTTTGAACTTGCATCCTATCCCTCAACTCAACAGACAGAAGTCCAGTAATAATTTCAAGTAGGCAGTTAAATATGGTAAATAAAAACAATTCAGGGGCCAGCCCGGGGCGCAGCAGTTTAGGTAGTGCTTTGGCAGCCCGGGGTTCGTGAGTTCAGATACCTAGCGCGGGCCGACACACTGCTTGTCAGCCATGCTGTGGCGGTGTCCCATATAAAGTAGAGGAAGATGGCCACAGATGTTAGCCCAGGGCCAGTCTTCCTCAGCAAAAAGAGGAGGATTGGCAACAGATGTTAGCTGAGGGTGGGTCTTTCTCACAAAAAAAAAAAAAAATTCAGCAAATCAGATGCTCCATTTGGGGCAGATATGCAAAGTTAACCCTGCCCTTGACAGTAAATGCTAGTGGTAGAGTCATTATACTTTTGTTCCCCAACAAGTGTAGATTTCTGTTGGCCTTTCACTCCCCACAATAGTCAATCATCACTCCTGGACCTTGTATACATCCTATCTGACAGGCTATCTAAATTAAAGGTTGTGCTTCCATCCATCAAATGTCAATGTGACTTGATTATTAGGGGTAGAATCTTCTATTGTTTCATTGAGTAGTTTTTTCAACCGACATGGCTACATGTTTAACCAAGGAGATAAAAAAGAAATTAAATCTGATAAAGTCCATCTTAGCCACTAAGATTGATAAATCGTGGCCACTCATATCACCTAAATTAAATCTGATCCTAAGTTAACTTTTTCATGATTATGTAAGCCCAACACAGGGCATTATCTAGCTCAGTTGAACAAATCAGTACTAATGAATTTATAAAACCAATAAAAGTTTTAAACAAACCCAGAACTCAAGAATACCCTAATTTGGGGCCGCCCCATGGCGCAGCGGTTTAGTTCGCGCTTGGCAGCCCGGGGTTCTCAGGTTTGGATCCCGGGCGCTCGCCGATGCACTGCTTGTCAGCCATGCCGTGGCGGTGTCCCATATAAAGTAGAGGAAGATGGGCACGGATGTTAGCCTAGGGCCAGTCTTCCTCAGCAAAAAGAGGAGGATTGGCAACGGATGTTAGCTCAGGGCTGGTCTTCCTCACATACACACACACACACATACACACACACACAAAAGAATACCCTAATTTTTTTTAAAAAGGTACTCAACATTATTAATCTCAGGGAAATGCAAATCAAAACCACAATGAGATATCACCTCACACCCGTTAGAATGGCTGTTATCAGAAAGACAAGAAATAAGTATTGGCAATGATGTCGGGAAAAAGAAGCCCTGCACACTGTTGGCGGGAATGTAAATTGGTGCAGCCACTAGGAAAAAACAGTATGGAAGTTCCTCAAAAATTAAAAACAGGGGGCCAGCCTGGTGGCATAGTAGTTAAGTTCGCGCACTCTGCTTCGGCGGCCGGGGGTTCACAGGTTCAGATCGCAGGCGCAGACTGATGCACCGCTTGTCAAGCCATGCTGTGGTGGTGTCCCATATGAAGTAGAGGAAGATGGGCATGGACGTTAGCCCAGGGCCAGTCTTCCTGGGCAAAAAGAGGAGGATTGGTATCGGATGTTAGCTCAGGGCTAATCTTTCTCACAAAAAATAAAAGCACTTCAGTTTTGTGGAGAAACAGAAGCCCTAATTCACTGCTGGTGGGAATGCAAACTAGCGCAACCTTTATGGAAAACGGTATGGAGATTCCTCAAAAAACTAAAACTAGAAATACCTCATGATCCAGCTATCCCACTATTGGGTATCTACCCAACGAACCTGAAATCAACAATCCAAAGAGGCTTATGCACCCCTATGTTCACTGCAGCATTATTCACTATAGCCAAGAAGTGGAAGCAACCCAAGTGTCCCTCAACTAATGATTGGATAAAGAAGATGTGTATATATACAATGGAATACTACTCAGCCATAAAAAAAGACAAAATTGTCCCATTTGCAACAACATGGATGGACCTGGAAGGTATTATGTTAAGCAAAACAAGCCAGGGAGAGAAAGACAAACACCACGTGATTTCACTCATATGTGGAATATAAACTAACACTCGGACAGAGAGAACTGTTTGATGGTTACCAGGGGCAAGGGGGGTGGGCGGTGGGCACAAGGGGTGAAAGGATGCATTCATATGCTGACTGACAAACAATAATGTACAACTAAAACTTCACAATGTTATAAACCATTAAGACATCAATAAAAAAAGTACTTCAACATTAATTTTTCTAAGTCTTCTTTAATACATCTTTTAAAAACTTCAGACATAATTTTTAAAAACTGATTTATACTATAATGAGGTTGGAAATTTCATGCCAACCAATTTATAAATCCCTGATTCACAGTTGTAAGTATGACCACTTCACAGTCCTGTTTCCACAGCAATTGCTCATTAGTACCAGAATATTAAACACCTGATCTATGCCAGATATCAAGATTACTGAATCATAGTTTTGAAATTATCTTTCATTGTACCAAAATAAGACAGAAGCATTGAAAAATCCTTTCTCTATCCTTACATTATTTTGTAAGCTGGAGAAATGGTAGGGCTTCTAGAGTTCAAATATTGTCACATTTTTCATTGATTACAGGCTTTACTTATGGCAGCCATTAATATAAGCACATGTTGAAACAGTCAATATGTCTTTGTTCTGATTAAATAAGGAGGTATTTGATTCACCAACATAAACACTGTCAAAATGTACCAATTTCAATAATATTATAAAAGGATTACAGAATAGACTACGTTTGGTTACAAAAAGCCTTGAAACTATTCTGTAATTTCATGGTTGCTGTTTCTCAGCCTTCTCATGTTAAATGACAGATCAGAAGCTTCATTCCAACTCAACAAATGCTTGTTAACTATTTATCTAAAAAAAAGGAAACAAGTAATATTTGAGTACCTACTATGTATGTGCCTGGTACTTTTGCGTTGTATAGTAAATAAAACACTGCCCAACAACACATGGTAAGCATAATATATGTTAACTATTTTAAAATTATATCTTATTTAATCCTAACCATCTACTTATCCGATAGATAGATAACCCCACTTTACAGATGAGGAAAACTGAGGTTCAGCGAAATTAAATAACCTGTCAGTTCATACAGCTGGGAAACAGCAGGGGCAGCATTTGAACCCTAGTCAGATTCCACAGGCTGAAGTCCTCTAAGTCTTCTAGGCTTTCCTTGGAGCTCAGGATAACTGTAAGGTGTCTGTCTCCTGTACCACAAAGTGATGGCCCTAGATGATCTGCACTCTAGTTCTTTTGTTTATTCATTTATTTAACTTCAAGGTTCTATACTGTTCTACTAGAATGATGAGTAACCAGGAGTCTGGATAGTACCCAGATAGGTGGTGCCATCTATGAACTTCTAAAATATTCTAGTAGGTACTTAAACAAGATTAATTCATATGAAAGTAAAAGCCTAATTAAAACAAAAACTGTGAATTAATGAGTACTTGTAAAAAGAAATATTCTTTAATGTTCTTATTCTTTAAATGAAATTATAAACTAATTTCCAATTAAGTGTTTCCAAAGAAGGGGATTTATGAGACTTTTGCTTAAAGTGTTAAGATTTAAGTTTGTTCTCAAATAGGTTAAAATTCCCACTTTACTCTCTTACATACTAAGAAAATACTTTCTTCATAGCACTGTACAAAGTTAAGCCCAGTCCAGATTCAATTCTCTCCAGGTCAATAATGGTCACTACTAGTACCCTAACGAGTCCTTTCCTCTATCTCTTTCTCCTTGCCATGAAACCCCACATTTGTTCAGGGCGGCAAAGTCCCCTGTTCCACATAATGGATCATACTCAGTCAGTCGATCTCATTCCTCTATCAGATAATTATTGTGTTCTGAGTGTTCCTTGTGGCTATGTGACCCAGTCCTGTCTAAAACAGAAGTAAGAGAAAGTTTGCTGGGGAACTGATGGGAAAAATATTTTTTCATTCCTAATAAGAGAGGCAAGATAGTTTCAAAATGTCTTGAGTCTTTTTAGTATCACACAATGTTCACGTCGCAGTGGTAATTCTCATAGCAGCAGTCAGCAAACACATCACATTAAAACATGTACAGACTATGAATTCTACTTCTTTCAGGGCCCTTATAGTGCTGATATGGGTATACACTAGAATGTACACTCCATAAGGACATGCATTGCTTCATTCAATAATATTTACTGGATGCCTGTTGTGTGCCAGGCTCTGTGCTGGGCACCAGGGGAGAATAACGAATAAATCAGACTAAACTCCCTGCTCCGAAAACATAGCTGGTCCTCAGTCAACACTTGCTGAATTAAAGAACTACAAATTCAAATGACCAATCACTGAATTTAAAACTTTGGTAAAATAAACTACTTTAAAATTGTAAAATAGTAAGTTTAACTGAAACTAATATGTTATTTTATATAGTGTACCTCTAAGACCAAGCAGTTTTTGCTATACAGCTAAAAAAATATATATTTTTTGATACCAGAGAATATTTAACATAAAAAGTATTGGCAGGCAATCATACTTATTATAAGCAAAGTGGAGAATTTCCGATTTCTCAACAAAACATATATATGTGTAAATTAAAAGAGAAAGTGCTCCTTCAGTATTAATTGTTATACTTCTAAGGAAAATGTTTCAAGAGTACACTAAACACAGAGAAGTAGTCAATGAAGATTTAAATCAAAATTCAAAATCTGATTTCTGGCCAAAAAAACTACTGTGAGAGGTAACAAGGGAAAGTAGAACTGAGAACAAAATAATGAATTTTTTTAATTATTCATGGATTCTAATATCTTTATTCCCCTATTTGCCTTCCAATTACCATGATCAAAAAGAATAGGTCATATAACTATAATGTGGACATCTGGTTAAGGTGGCCTAAAACTCCCAGACACTTGATCAAATTTACACTAGGCAACAAGGGAGTCTGGCAATGGGACAGACTAACACTTAAAAGGGATCATCAAGAAATTAGAGACACTAACATAGTTTAACTGTAATAGCTCAGCTACAGACAGAATAAAACAGAAACCTGAAGTAAAGGCCTCCAAATGTTTTTGAGGTTCTTAGCTCAAGGTTAAGGAACTGACCACAAACCAAAAAGATTGAGAGTTCAAATCAGGCCTAGAAAGTTACTTAATTGTCTTTACTTCCCAAATAGTTATCTATGTGCTCATCTCATTATAGGCAGCCCACCCAAAAGGAAGACCGCTGGGAGGGGAAGGGGGAAGGTCTGAAAACTCCATGATAACTACAGTAGAAATCAGAAACGCAGGTCAGTTAAAGGAGATACCAAGTGTACACACACATGCCAGGAAAAAAGACGGCCTCAGAGTGGACCAACATAAACCTCCATCTGACAGTCCACACTTTTTTCTCCCTCTAAATTCCTAGTTGCCTTAGATGTGGTATTATATTTGCAAATTCTCTGGTACATGAACTCTTTGAAGTAATATAAAAGTCAATTATATTTCATGAAAGGAGACTATTCTCTTGAAGAGAATGAAAAATCAGCTAAAGTTGAATGATGAGTATAACTAAATTTGTTCAACCCAAGGTTCAGCACAGTAAACATCTTGAAAAACATCCCTCAGCAAAACCAGAAGAGGTGCCTAGAAGAGAACTCAGGTCTTTGACTTTGTGCCTTTGTCTTCATCAGTTGGGCAAATGTTTCTCTGAACAGTGAACAACAACAAAACTCAAATGCTGGGGAATGGCAAACAGTGAGATAATGGACTAGACTAACCATAAAAATGAGACCCAGCTTAAATTCCCCAGGCCACCACTTACTAGCTCAGTGTTCTTATCTACTAAAGAGAGAATATACGTATGTTGAAGGGTTGTTAGGAAGATTAAATGATAATTTACATATACAGCAGGTACCTAATAAATCCTATTAGCTAGAATATTAGAACTATGTCTAAACCCTCAGGTTTGCATACAACCTTGTCTTCCCAGCTAAGGAAGTTAGGGGTCATAAATTTTAGAGGCTATTGAACCTACACTACAACTTTCAAAAGTACAGGAAGTTTAATAAAAAATGTTAAGTGGTTCATTTAGCCCTCTAAAGGGGAGAAAATCAAGGTGTATGAATGATCAACACCATATTTAAAGTAACTGGGCAGTCCTGGTAAGGAAGCATGTGGCCTCAGGAGCCAGACTGCTTAGGTGCATGGCCTGGTTGCTGTGTGGCCTTGGGCAAGTTACATAACCAATTTATGCCTCAGTGTCCTCATCTGTAAAATGGAGATGTTAACAACAGTACCTCCAGCTCATAAGGTTACTTTCATTATTCAATTAATGCAGGTAAAAGTTTATAGCACAGTAAGCCCTCAAGGAATATTAGCTATTTTTGCTTTAACAAGCCTCTTACTAGAAAAAAGATACTTATTGTTTCAAAGACGATTCCCAGCCCATAAGTAGTTGTACACCCTCTTTATTTTTCTTATCAAATATCCTCCTAACTCCTCCTAGCAAAGCTATACAGTACACATTTTTTAAATTAAAGTATATTTCCTCATTAATTCTTTGACGAAATGGAATGACACTGAGTTTAGAGAACAGACAAAGAGAATCAGTGTGATAAACAGCCATCATCAAAAACCTTAGAATCAGCAGGAAAGCACCTAAACAAAGTCTTTGCCCCAAGGGAGTAAGAGGCTTCTGCCTCACCCCAGAGGCCTGAGAAGCTGAGGGCAAGCTGTAGTGATCAACATCTGCAGACCCTGGGGAGGCCACCTTTGGTCTAACCATTCACCAAACTTTAACTCCCACTCTTTCTCTTCAAAGCCTTCAACTGAGGCTGTGATTATAAAGCAGGATGCTTTGGGGGTTTTGCTGCTTTGTTTTGTTACATCAAGCACACAGGTATTTTTAAAAACTTCATATGAGAGCCAGTCCTGATGGCCTAGTGGTTAAAGTTCTGCATGCTTTGCCTCAGTGGCCAGGGTTCAGTCTCCGGGTGGAGAACCACACCACTCGTCTGTCAGTTGCCGTGCTCTGGTGGCAGACCACATATAAGAACTAGAAGGACTTACAACTAGAATATATAACTATGTACTGGGGCTTTGAGGGGGGAAAAAAGAGAGAGGAAGATTGGCAACAGATTAGCTCAGGGCAAATCTTTCCCAGCAAAAGGAAAAAAAAAACTTTATATCAGACTTTAAACACTCCTGGACTATAATCATATGTGCTGAACATTAATTCATTGGAATTTCTTAAGAATTTAAGGTCCTAAAAGAAGCAGATTATCGGCTGTAAATGTCAAGGACCTTTGGATAGGCTGCTATCCCTCAAAATCACTATATGCACCTATTCAGCAGCATCAGATAAAAACCAGTCCCTCAAGAACGCCTCCCAACTCCAGGGCAATGCTGCCCCCCGCCGGCCCCAGAGCATCCATGGGAAGTAGCATGATGGAGGCCTTCTACTGCAAAACACGGGTCCATTATGTCACAGTGTGCAAACCTAAGAAACATGCTGAACATTTAATAACAGTGATACAAGGAACAAGTATAAGTGATCTAGAAAAAGCATAAATTATTTAGAAAACAAAACACTTCAGTAGCCTTTAAAATAAATGTTTCCAGAAAAGGAGTAAACCTCTGGTTACTACTAGAGAGATGCCGCAACACATATTAAATCTGTAAAATAATTCAGTGCAAAAAGTGAAACAGGCATAAGAAAAAAAACAGCCTAAATTATGCTAACTAGGAATCTAATCAAACATGCATAAGATGTAAAACCAAAGCCCCAACTGACAGAACAGTCTGTTTACCTGCTATTCTAGGGCTCAGCAGGATGCCTTGCTGGATACCCTTCAGTATTAGAACTTAGTTGCAGCTTGTTATTTGCTTTTGTAGATTTCAATACCCACACATATTAATCTATACAGTAAACATCCTCTGAAAACTACAAGTGCGCGTTAAATACAGAGAGATTATGGGTTAAATCTCTACACCTTTTAAACAAAAAAAAAAAAGATGCCTCCTCCTCCGCTTTTCTATTCTTTCCCTAAAAACGATGTTATTTTTACTACCATTAAATTATTATTTAAATAAACTTAAATACAATACTACAAGGGCTGCCAGTTTTCTACGATTAGCACTTATCAATTCCACTTTCTAGCTTGTGGTACAAAATTATCTACATAATTTTCAATCCATAATAATACTGACTAATTTTCATGTTTTATAAGAAAAAATAGTTTTTACAAAATATAAAACTTCTTTCAGTCTTGGACAAAACTATAATTGAAACAGAGACAGGTGCCTGGAGTCATCAAAACAAGCTGACAAGAATACAAAACTTTGTTATTTGCAAATTAACACAAGGTAGGCTCAGACAAATAACTGGTTCTTCATGTCTCTTTCAGAGGGAAAAAATTTCCAGCACCATCTATGAAAACTGTTCTTACATTCCAAAGGCTGGTTGTTTTTTTAGGATTTGGCTGGCGGGGGCGGGGGGGGGGGGTGACAAGATTGTTATTTTGTTGTATTTAAGCCATTCAGAAAATAAATGAGCTAGTTGGTCAAAACACAGCCACTCACTCAAGAAAAACATCATCATAAAGATAACAAAAACTCAAAGCACACCCTCTAAATCATTAACATGTTTTTCTTCAGTGTTTTCTTACAGGATGTAAGATTATAAATACACTATTATTCTCTATTAAAGTATAAAAGGGAACTCAATTCAGTTGTTTAAACTCACATTAAATTCCTCCAAAATCATAATTTGAAGATTACCACAGGCTTAGCCACAAGTTTGGAATTTCATGGCCTGTAGTCAGATGACAGACAGACAGGACACTCAGTCCTCGCTGATTTGGAAACCAAAATCCAATGCTTGAAGAGATTTAATGTTAAATCTAACTATCAAAAAGTCCTAAGCTTATTTCAAATTCCTTGCAAAGCAATCTCTGATGAAAAAAAAAATCAATAAGCCATTCGAATACCAGAGTACTACTCTTGCCTGAATCTTTAACAAAATGTCAAAGAAACACAGACTGCCAGTTAAGTTAGACTTCAAAGAGCCACCTTAATGAGAAAGTCCTGTCAAGAAAGAAAGGGAGGGAAAGTTTTCCCAACTTTAAGAAATATACTATGATATGAGAACTAAACGTTACGGAATTTTGGCCTTGGGAATTTAGACATTAGCACACTTCGTAAAACATGGGAATAAGCCTAATAAATAAACATTACTACTGTGGGGTCGCCCAATCAACCTTGCAATTTCAGAGGGATATTGATGGAGTGGGGTGAAGTTATGAAGAGAATAAAATAATTTTTCCACTTTACTCAAATGATGGGTGACGAAATTCAACACATAAACATTTTTCCTTTTGCTTGTTTTTTTCCCCAAATAATTAAATACTTTATGCTCATATCACTGTCTCATTTTCCAACATTTGCTTCATACTGTCAGGAACTATAACTACTCCTGCACTTTTACATACAGTAAGCTAACTGCCTGGGTGATTTTTTTTTAATCTTTCTTTGTTTCACTAAACTGAAACTGGTGAAATCTAAAAGTTAGAAGGAACTTTAATAGGTCACATCTAGTCCAATGGTCCTCATAGTTTTGTGGTTAGACACCATTCTCATGCCCCAACATTTCCACAAATAACATCATCTCTCCATTAACCTATGGTGCTTCTCTACCTAGTTCTTCTCCACCCATCCCTGAGGAGGAAGTTGTCCATTCTGTGTGCAAACACCATCAATGATATAGTGACAGAAAACTCCCATGAATACCTTCTGGGACAATCTATTCCACTTCTAAGCAGCTTCACCACCAAGTCTGTCTTTAAACTGACCCCAAGTCCAGATGGCTTCAACCATAGGTGTTGCCCACTCAGAAATGAGTCTGTGCCTTCACACAGCTCAAAGAACTAACAGTTCCGTAAGACAGGTCCTGAGTTCCCTCACTACCCCAGTCTTCCTCTGAAACACATTTCAGTTTATCTGTATTCCAACAGAATACAAAACAATAAACCCTTAAAATGATTTTGATTTCACTTTACAAAGTCTACTACTTACATGACCAGGCAAAATATTTCAAAGCTAAGTTTACTCAGTTAATTAAGACTTTGATACTGAGACCTTGGTAATCAGTCTTGATGGGACAAAGAACTGTTCCTCTCTCAATGTTTCTTTACTTTCTTCTTCGTGAGGAAGACCAGCCCTGAGCTAACATCCGTTGCCAATCCTCCTCTTTTTGCTGAGGAAGACTGGCCCTGGGCTAACATCCATGCCCATCTTCCTCTACTTTATACGGGACGCTGCCACAGCATGGCTGACAGGCAGTGTGTCGGCAGCGCCCAGGATCTGAACCTGCGAATCCGGGGCTGCCAAACCACGAACTAAACCGCTGCGCCACTGGGCCAGCCCCCTCAATGTTTCTTTAAACTTAACCAATCAAAGAACTAAACAGACATTTTTCCAAAGACAACATACAGATGGCCAATAGATACATGTAAAGATGCTCAATGTCACTGATCATCAGGGAAATGCCAATCAAAACCACAATGAGATATCACCTCACACCTGTTAGGATGCCTATTATCAAAAAGACAAGAAATAACAAGTGCTGGCGAGGATGTGGAGAAAAGGAAACCCATGTGCACTTTGGTGGGAATGTAAACTGGTGTAGTCACTATGGCAAACAGTATGAAGGTTCCTCAAAAAATTAAAAATAGAACTACTATATGATTCAGCAATTCCACTTCTGGGTGTTTATCTAAAGGAAACAAAATTACTACCTCAGAAAGATATCTGCACTCCAAAGTTCATTACAGCATTACTGACAATAGCCAAGACATGGAAGCAACCCAAGTGTCCACTGATGAAGGAATGGATAAAGAAAATGTGGTATATACATACAATGGAATATTATTCCGCCGTAAAAAAAAGAAAGTCCTGCCATTTGTGACAACATGGATGGACCTTGAGAGCATTACACTAAGTGAACTAAGTCAGAGAAAAACAAATACTGCATTATCTCACTTATACATGGAATCTAAAGAAAATGAACTCAGATACAGAGAACAGATTGGCGGCTGCCAGAGGCAGGGGGTGGGGGGTGGGGTAAATGGGGGAAAGTGGGCAAAAGGTACAAACTTCCAGTTATAAGATAAATAAGTCCTGGGAATGTAAGGTATAGCATGACTACAGTTAACAATACCGTATGGTATATTTGAAAGTTGCTAAGAGAGTAAATCTTAAAAGTTCTTATCACAAGAAAATGTATACATGTGGGACTAATATGACTTATATGTCAATTGTATCTCAATGAAACTGGAAAAAGAATTTTGAAGTTGATACCCACAGTTACTTTTAAAGTCAGGGACTTGGTTATTTTCTCTCTCTAACCCCAGTGCCAAGAAATGTTTGCAAGGAAGGGAGAGAAGAAGGAACAAGAACTTAAGTCAAAGCTGAGAGATTTGTTTGTGTGAGAAAGGAAAATCTATGCAGGTCAAGATAATGCAGATTAATAAACAGATATAAGCAAATAGGCTGGTGGCATACGTAAAGACTTAAAACAAATATTAGGGAAATTAAGTTTTAAGGACAAAATCTAGCCAACAGTATCAGGAGTTCAAGGCACTGACTTAACCATTATAACTAGGGTAAAAGGCAAGGATCCAGTTATTGGGAACCTTATTACCAAGGTCAAAAGGACTCAATACTAACACTGAACTTGAGGTTGCACTAGTGAGTTACCACTACACTTAAGCAATTCATATATGCATCCCATTTGGGGTGAAGATTAGTCCCAGAGTCTGGGCAGAAGCTGGCTCTCTTGGGAGGATTTCAGTACATTGAGGATATAAATGTAGAAGTAGACAGCTGGATGGAAATTACCAAGACAAGAGAAGGAAAACGAGCCTATTCTCAGGTCATCTAAGTTGGCTGCAGTTTGGTTTGTGATTTTTAAATTTCCAGATTTCCAAGTGTGAGCACTGCCTTTCCAGGAAAAAAAAAGAAAAAAAAAATTTACCAATCGTTTCATAAAAGTGGGGCACCTTTCAGAAGGAGAAACTAAAGGAAATCACAGGTAGATCAGCACACCCTACAACATGAAGGGAAAAATAACTAAACACACATTCACATGCTGAATTCAACTTCTCTTCAGAATTACCACAGCACTTTGTGGGACCTTCAACAGGAGCACTTTGGCCTCCCTGCACCTCAGGGCCTGGCCCTGGCTTAGTCTTTCTCTAGGATTTGGTACTATGCCCGACAGCGGTAAGCATGCAATTTATGTCTGCTAGTGAAATTAATTGGGGGTAGTTCTGTCATCTATTTGGATAGAACTCAAGTCTCAACCCTCAATAGTTCTCATAATCATCCTTTAACTTAAAACAGTGCCAAGAAATAAAGAATTACTGAAAAGTATCCCAACTGAAAATCTGATGCCTTAAAAAGATAAAATTACAAAATATCACATAAATTAGGGGAATAAAAGGGACCAAAATAATTTGTTTTCTAAACAAAAGCCTTAACATTTATAAACTCCAACTAAAACCCATAACAATCTGTAGTTTTTGTACTTTGGTCCACATGCTAAATAGACATGTTTCATTATAGGCTTCTTGGGCAGTATTCTTTATTTGTAGCATAGCTACTATATCTGATACATTATATTACACATAAAAGTCCATTTAAAACAAACCATCTTAAAATCTGACCTATTATACATCTGGCACAGACTAGCTGTTCTGCTGCACTGTTTAAAGGCGAGCTACATTCACAGCGGTTATTTACAAAACACATGATCTTTATATGCTGGCACTAAATTTCTACATCTTCAAGGGCTAATTCTAGGCTGATCAATTAGTATACAAACCTTCCCTACCCCTGGCCCCATCCATTCACTTAGTTCTGACCATTCTAAGCATCTGCTACATATAGCTCCTAGAAAGAGGTGCATCTACTTACAAAACACTACAAAGTTACTGTGACATTAGATTAGTGTTTAAAACAGATGCACTGAAAGCCAAAAAAAGGAAAAAATCATCCCATTTGGGAAGAATTCTGAAAACAGAGTTAACAACTAAGATACAAAAAATGAAAAAAAAAAGATAAAAGCTCAATAGAATGATGTCAACTTTATAACTTTTCTTATTTATACTTAAGAACAAGGAAAGAACAGAAAACCTTTTCATAACAATAAAGCAGCATAAGAGACAGCAGCATATAATTCAAAGCTGTAAAAAAAAAAAAAAAGCAAGCAATTACTATATACTCATCACAAAATACTACACTGGGAAAAGATATAGTCAAGACTGCAATTTGCTCTTATAAAGCAATAATTCAGGATACATACAGTCTTTGCCTACAAAGAAGCCAAAAAGAACACTTTTATATAGCATTTCTAGCAGAAGGGTTTGCTCATAAGCCATTAACGCAGAGGGGGAAAAAAAAACCTCAACTTGCTAATTAGTTGAAACTGTTTGTCTGCCAATTCAACTGGGAAATGGTTCATTAGAAAAAATACCTAGCCCAAACGACATGTTAATAGAGTCATTCCACTTGTAACTACAGAACATACACAACTATCTCACTGGATAACAAAATAGAAGATAAGTTTCCTTTAATAAAAGCAATCCAGCTAACAAACGATGAAGGAATGAAAGAATATCCAATAAAATCAATTAATGGATCTAAGTGTTGACCATCAATAAAAAACACCTTGAAACATTATGTGCCCCCTGATGGAAGAACACAACACTAACTACAAAAAAGTCTCGGGGGAAAAAAAAAATCAAATCTGAATCAGATTTGAGCTTCTAGATTCAAAAGAGAATTCAGAGGAACATGATAAACATCACCATGGTGACATCCACCTTTATCTTACATGATAAATAAAAACTCAATGAATCATAAACCTATAAGTAAGAGCTAAAATTATAAAACATATGGGAAAAAAACAGGAGAAAATATTTTTGACCTAGAATTGGCAAAGATTTTTTAGATATGACTCCCCCCAAAAACCACAAACAATAAAAGAAAAATCAATAAATTGGGGCTGTCTCAAAGTTTAAAACTTTTTGCTCTTCAAAGATTCCATTAAGAAAAAAAGAGAAAGCCACAAACCGGAAAAAAAACAACTGCAAAACATATATCTGATGAAGTATCTGAATATAAAAACTCCTAAAATTCAATAAACAATCCAATTTTTTTAAATAGGCAAAAGATGTGAATAGATACTTCACCAAAGAAGATATATGAATGGCAAATAAGCACATGAAAGGATATTTAACTTCATTAGTCATTAGGGAAATGCAAATTAAAACCTCAATGAAATATCATTACTACAAACAAAAACTGCTTAAGTGAAAGACTACCACCACCAAGTGTTAACAAGGATGTGGAGAAACTGCAGCTCTCACGTGATGCTGGTGCGACGTAAAATAAAATGGTACAGCCACTCAGAAAACAGTTTGGCAGTTTCTTTTTTTTTTTTTTTAATTTATTTATTTTGTGTGTGTGTGTGTGAGGAAGACCAGCCCTGAGCTAACATCCGTTGCCAAGCCTCCTCTTTTTGCTGAGGAAGACTGACCCTGGGCTAACATCCGTGCCCGTCTTCCTCTACTTTATATGGGACTCCGCCACAGAATGGCTGACAAGCAGTGCGTCGGCAGGCGCCCGGGATCCGAACCAGCGAACCCTGGGCTGCCAAGCGCGAGCTAAACCGCTGCGCCACTGGGCCGGCCCCAGTTTGGCAGTTTCTTAAAAAGTAAAACATATAGTTACCATACAACCCAGCAATTCTACTCTTGCATATCTACCAAAAAGAAATGAAAACATATCCATACAAAGACGTTTACACAAGTGTTCACTGCTATGAACTGAAAACAACTCAAATGTCCATCAATGAGTGAATGGATAAACAAAATATGTTGTATCTACACAATGGAATGCTTCTCAGCAATAAAAAGGAATGAACTATTGATCCATGCAATAACAGGCATGAAGCAGAAAGACATCATACTAAATGAAATAAGCACAAAAGACTACAATGATTCTATTTACATGAAATTTGTAGAAAAGGCAAAACTGTAGAGAGAAAAGCAGAACAGTAGTTCCCTGGGGCAAGGAAGAGGCAGGGGTTATCGGTATATGGTCACAAGATCATTTCAGGGAGTGATGGAAGTGTTCTAAAACTAAATAGTGGGGATAGTTGCACAACTGGATAAACTGACTAAAACTCATCAAGCTGTTAACCTAAGGTGTAAAATATGCCTCAATAAAACAATTTTTAAAAAAATTTAAGAGACTAATTGCAATGTGTTGGTCATTTGGGTCCTACAAACAATATTTTAAAAAATGTTTTTACTGTGGTAAAATATGCATAAAGTTTACCATTTTAATCACTTTTAAGTGCATAGCTCTGTGGCATTAACTACACTCACACTGTTGTACACATTTGAAAAAAAATAACAGCATGTGTGATACAATGGGAATTGAGCTCTGAATGGATTTTGATGTTATTAAGAAAAAAATGTAAGTCAATAATGGTATTGTGCTTATGTTAACAATAAAAAGAGTCCTTAATTTTTACAAGTACATACTAAAACATTTACCAATGAAATGACTTGATATCTGAAATTTGTTTTAAAATAATATTAGGAGTGCAAGACAACCAAATGTAATGCATCATCCTTAACTAGATAATGGATGAAAGAAAAAAAACTATGAAGGACATTATTAGGACAATCAGAAAAACATTAACACGGACAAAGGAGATAAGAGTATTATATCAATGTTAAATTCCCCAAGTGATAATAGCATTGTGAGTTATGTAGGAAAACATCTTATTGTTAGAGATGCAAGCTGAAGTATTAGGAGTGAAGTGTCATGATATCTGCAATGAATTCTCACATGTTTCCGGGAAAAAAAATGCCTTTATAAATTATACATATGCATATATATACACAAATATATATACACACACATATATACATATATACAAAAGAAAAAGAGACAAAGCAAATGGTTATTCTAGGTGAAGGATTAAAAATGGGAACTTAACTCAGCAAAAATGTTAATTGGTATAAGTTTCTTGGAAAGCAATGCTATGACATCTTAAACACTGAAGACATTTATAAAAATGAAAACATGTGTACTCTTTGACCCAACTCCTCTTGGAATTTATCTTCAAGAAACTCACACAACAGTGCAAGAAATGAAAAGTATTTATTATAATATTGTCTGTAATGGTTAAACAAATTTTTAGAGACTACTCAAATATCCACCAATAGGTGGCTGGGTAAATAAATTATGGTAAATACTTAAAGTGAAAAAAAGAATATGGGAGGAAGAAATGGGTGTGGGTATAGATGAAACACTACTGGCTGTGAGTTGACTACTGCAGAAGCAATCCATGGATAATGGATGCATGGATGTTCATTTTACTATTTTGTCTACTCTTGCATATGCTTGAAACTCTCTGCAACAAAAAGGTGTTTTTTTTTTTAAAAAGGACAATACAAAATTCCAAGGACCTAATTCTTTACAAGTGATCATCTACCACATTTCTTTCCCAAATTAATAATATCAACATAAGGGTGAGGGGTTCTATACTACGTAAATGGGTGCATATAAATATTAAGGTTCCAGGGGCTGGCCCGGTGGCGCAGCAGGTTAGTTCGCGCTTTGGTAGCCTGGGGTTCACGGATTAGGATCCCGGGCGCCAGCCGATGCACTGCTTGTCAGCCATGCTGTGGCGGCATCCCATATAAAGTAGAGGAAGACGGGCACGGATGTTAGCCCAGGGCCAGTCTTCCTCAGCAAAAAAAGAAGAGGATTGGCAACAGATGTTAGCTCAGGGCTGGTCTTCCTCACAAAAAAGAAAATAATAAATAAATAAATAAATATTAAGGTTCCAGAAACCTTAATTTTTCTTAAATCCTCAGGCCATCCTGAGCAGAAGAATCTCTCACTTTCAAGCATCTTGAGTCCAACAGAAAGTGGATGGCAGCTCACACTGTGCTCTTGCCAGCAAGCAGTTCTTCATTTCTAACATAGGAACCACACTGCTGCAGCAAAGGAAAGAAACAAGCACAGAAAAGATGGTTACCTACTTTATTTTAAACTGTTTTCTATGGAATTGTCCAGTTTATTCTTTTAAAGTTTCAAATATTATTTGCACTATGTATTGTGCTATTTCTGAACTAGAAGCAAGAGAATTATTATTTCAAAGTAATTCAACATTCAGTAGTTAGGTTTCTCCTCAGTTTGCTTTTTTTTTTTAAAGGGATTCAAGGGTGCTTTTATTTTAGGGAGATTGGCCCCACACTAACATCTGTTGCCAGTCTTCCTCTCTTTTCTTTTTTCTCCCCAAAGCCCCAGTACATAGCTGTGTATCATAGCTGTAGAGTTATAGCTCTTCTATATAGGATGCCGCCTCAGCATGGCTTGGATGAGCGGTGAGTAGGTCCACACCCAGGATCTGCACAGGTGCCCGACCACCAGAGCAGAACGCTTGAACTTAACTGCTGCACCACCAGGCCGGCCCCTCTCCTCAGTTTAATTTGCACAGAGTAAGTGCTCATTTAAGCACCTGCTGACATGAACTGCACTGAATAACTGGGGCACAAACTGGACGCCTATCCCGAGGGTCCTAAATCCCATAGTCCAACACCACTGACTGCCACCCAGAACCCTACAGCCATTGGACTCAAGCACCCACAAACTCATCACCTGGTCAGCACCAGCTTACTAAACATGGAGCAGGAATTTTCAAAACAGCCTCCTCCTTTTTCCAACAGGTTATATGGTATTGATCAAGTACCAAAGCAATGGGGAAACACAAAGATCCAAGCTAAATTTAATCAATATTGTTATTTATACATAAATTTCCAGTGGTTGGTTGTTTTGTTTGCTTGGTCTTAGCCCAAAATATTTTACAAAATTACATTATTCAAATTTTCATTCCAGAAACAGAGTAATTCTTTTTATATCTCAATTTTAAAAGAAGACACCTCTACAGGTTCTGCATAACAGTCAATACCACAAATCAAATTCTAATCTTCATGTGGAAGAGAATTTAAAATAGTGATGATACCAACTGGATATTTAATAATATTAAGGAATTTCTTGATTTTTACATGTGACAAAGATATTATGATAAAGAAAAAGTCATCATTTTAGAGATAAATACTGAATTATTGATGGAGTGACATAATACTCAAGATTTTGCTATAAAGCAATGCAGTGAGGGAGACAAAAGTATGTATGTGTGTCAGAGAGGAAAATACAGATAAAATAAGCCAGCCACGTGTTGATAATTGTGGAAACCAAGTAATGGGATTTTCTGTTTCTGTGCATGTTTGAATATTGCCATAATAAAAAGTAAACCATAAAATACAGTAATAAATCACCCTTCTCAGAGGTTACAACAAAGAAGCAGTAGCATCATCATTAATTGTTTTAAACACAGAAATAAAAAGGGTGCATGGTAACTGACATCATGATATTCATGGATGCTATTACTCTGAAGAAACTGCTGCATTTTCAGCAGCATGAGAGGTGAGTCCCATGACTAATATCCAAAACTACATTACATTACCTCCAAAACACATTACGTTCAAAACATATTTTGTATTTTAGAGACCTTTCTGGAAAATCAATGATATTTGACAAGTAAGTACTGACTAAAAGATCATCACTGTTCCCTGGATATTTCCAATTTCTGACAATTCTTTTCTTCAACAACCTATTCTTTCAACATTAAATGTTGAAGCTGGCACAGTAAGGGAAAAAATCGGTCTATCATCGGAAATCCATCTTTTGAAGTTATAGATATGAGATTTTAACTCAAAAAGAAGCAATATCACCAATTGTTAGATCACATTTGGTTAGTGTGTGTGTGCGCGCGCGTGTGTAAAACTAGCCCTGAGCTAACATCCGCTGTCAATCCTCTTCTTGCTGAGGAAGACTGGCCCTGGGCTAACATCCGTGCCCACCTTCCTCTACTTTGTATGTGGGACACCTGCCACAGCATGGTTGATAAGCGGTAGGTAGGTCCGCCCCCAGGATCCGAACCTGCGAACCCCAGGCCGCCAAAGGGGTGTGCGCGAACTTAACCAAAACGCCACCGGGCCAGCCCCCGCATTTATGTGAAACATAAATTCACAGCTCTTCCTGTTTTATGTTCTCATAGCATGGGACATTTGTCCTTCATAGCACTCAGGGGCAATTCCTTTTTTTTTTTAGAAGGAAATGCTTTTAATGACTTAGGTAGTTTTATTCTGATTTTCATTTTTAATTATGGCAGATAATCAAGTGGCAGATTCCTGAGATTTTCAGACACAGTTCCTTTATCATTCATGTACAAAAGAGAAATGCTGGGTGTTGTCATAAGCCCCTCAAGCCTTCAGCAGCACCATCATTCACTTGAATCACTCTGAACATCCATCTTGACCCCAGCCAAGACATACACCTGCTAAGCTGAAGCAGCTCATCCCAGGTACTTTAGTGGTCAAAAGGGAGGGACAAAAAGGGTTGCAACTGTCTCAGTTTGAAGCCTCCTTCTTGACAACAGTGTACCCACAGCACAAAAGTATTCATCTTTTGCTCAGGCAAGGGACAGTTAAGTCAGATATGCTGTAACTTTTAACAAAATGCAAAATTGGTACAGAGTAATAGTTTTTTTTCTTCCAATGCAAAATCAGTTTATGTTTTTGAAAAGTCAGGGTTTGTTTTTAAATTCCCGGGAGTTGGGATGAATATAGTCCAGTCACTTTTCTTATCAACTAGAAAAAACTTATTTAACACTACATAAATATGAGAAATATAAACACATGTTAAATATAGTCCATATACTTTGAGAGCATGTAATGCCACCTGAGAAAAATCTAACAGCAACATAAGAGGGGAAATGCTGACTACCTAATGCTCTATCAGTAAAGCAAAGGAAGGCCTTAGTTTAAGCCAGGTCAAGAATGATGAAGCAATTTTGAAAAACAGAGAAGATGAAGATAATTCCAGGCAGAAGGATAAGAGCAAAGGCATAGTGATGGGAAAGTGCAATGTGTGTTTCTGGCACTGCAACTAGACCAGCTGGTTTGGAGGAGGGCTTCAAGACAAGACTGGAAAGCGAGGTTGGGGCTAGCCTGGAGGCTTTACTTGTCAAGCATTTGGACTTCACCCTGATGAAAGTATGGGAACACTCAAGGTTTCTGATAAGGGTTAAGTGACATGAAAGTAAGTGGTAGTGTACATACAGAGAGATGGGCAGTGATGTTCAGGATGGACTGAGGAGGAACAGCCTGGAAGCTAGTTCAGGGGATGCTTACTTTAGTAATTCTAAAAAGAAGACCAGAAACATCAAAAGACAGAGTGACAGGAAAGAAATACTTCATAACATGTCTACAGTTTACAAAGGACTTTCATTCAAATGATCTCATTTTACCCTCAGAACAATTTGTAAAGTAGCACATTTGTGACATTTCACAAGTAAAGAACTGCTGCTAGGGCATTTCCTATTAGGACTGTCTGTCATTCCATGTTTCTTTGTATGCCTACTTGTCTCTCAACCACTAGACTGGAAGCTCCATGAGGGTAGGCAAGGACCACGCTGATTTCTGTTTGCCCTGGTGTCCTAGCTGCCCTGCAAAGGGCCCTGCTCTGGGCCTGACTCTGGTCGATAGTCATTAAATACATGATAGACGAGCAAGCAAATGAAGAGCACACTTCCTTTTCCACTCTTGTTCCAATGATACTGAAACGCTTTTTCAACCAAAAAATGTTTTTTATTTTGTTTCGCTTTGTTTTAAATTATTGTTCTGACAATGGAAAAGCTTTGACAATTATAATACCTCTTTATGGCACTTCTTAGAAAAGAAGACCTCTTTTTTCCCCTAGGTAGGAGAAAGGGAAAATGAACAAAAGGGAATATCAAGTTCTCTGATACCTTCAGAGTCATATCAGAAAGTCACTCTAAGTGATATATTACTAAGGATACAAAAAAGGTTAACATTTGGTAGTTATTTTTTTTTTTAATGTTCTACTTTCTTGGGGCCAGCCCCATGGTGTAGTGGTTAAGTTCAGCGTGCTCCACTTTGGCAGCCCAGGTTCATGGGTTCGGATCCCAGGTGCGGACCTACACCACTCGTCAGCCATGCTGTGGTGGCATCCCACATACAAAATAGAGGAAGACTAGCACAAATGTTAGCTCAGGGCTAATCTTCCTCAAGCAAAAAAAAAGTTCTACTTCCTTGCACAATGGAACAGATACTAAGATAAATAACCAAGCATATGAGCACTTACAGTGCTGAAGGTGAGAAACCCTGGGCTAGAATACTTGTGACATAAGGCAAGAAAATGCTCCAAAGAATAATGGAGGGCTGGCCCGGTGGCATAGTGGTTAAGTTCACACACTCCGCTTCGGCGGCCCAGGGTTCCCAGGTTTGGATCCCAGGCGCAGACTGATGCGCTACTTGTCAAGCCATGCTGTGGCAGCATCCCATATAAAGTAGAGGAAGATGGGCATGGATGTTAGCCCAGGGCCAATCTTCCTCAGCAGAAAGAGGAAGATTGGCAACAGATGTTAGCTCAGGGCTTATCTTCCTCACCAAAAAAAAGAGGACTAAATGAGTCTTGCATTTGATCAGGGAAGTACTGTGAAATACTGCTGCATAACAAAAAAACAGACTTTCCACGTAGTAACCTTGATTTCAAACTCCAGTTCATCCTATACAAATTCATGACCCTGGAAGATTTTTCACTCTTCTGGGTCTCAATATCCTAATCTATAAAGTGGGAGTACCACCTTTTTTACATAGTGGCTCGGAGGATGAAATAAGACGGCATGTCTGAGAATGCCTTCCAGAGTACAAATACTCAAAACTAGTTCTCTCCCACTTCCAAGCAATCTATTTACAGTTTGCATCTAGTTAATAAGTTTACATCTTAGTAAGCCTAAGAAGGCAACTTCCTAATGTCAAACAACTTTTCAGGTTAAAGGGGTATTAAGGATCCTTTACTCCAATTCCCTTGCTTTACAAACAAGGAAGTGAGACCCTGAACTTATGCAAGGCAAAGGCAAACCATCTCCTGTCATAGAGAAACCAGCATTGTTTGGAGCTCCAAGCACTTGGACATGCTCATTTCATCTTTACAGAACTCTGAAGCAAGCATTATAATGATTTTATAGGCGAGGAGACCAAGATTCAAGCAACATTAAGAAACTTAACTCAGAATTCAGATCTGACTCCAAAATTTATGAATTTCCCTCAAAATGCTACCTCTGTTATTTCCAAGTGTGATTAAGAAAGACACCACATGCATATGTTTAAAAGGTTATTCTGTACTCTATGCACTCAAGAAATTACTCCCTTACTCCCACAATTCCCAAAATTTTATCACTGTAAAACAGAAATTTTAACCCCTAAATCTTTGTCCATCAGCATCCTCAGCAATTCATAATAATCTTGTCCACTCTCCTATCCCAGACTTATTTACTAAAAATCAGCAATAGTGCTAAAAAAGGTAAATTTCTTAAAATGTCTTCCTACCTTACGCAGTTTTACTTATTCCTACTCTTTAGAGCAAGGTTCTTAACCTGGAGTCCTAGGGTCCAGGAAGAGAGGGGTCCATGAATTTGAATGAGAGAGTTTTTACAACTGTTTTCACTAATCTCAAATTGAAATTTAAGATTTCCTTCAAATATGAGTGTAGGTAACAAATTACAGCAATATTAACAGTAACTGTAACTTTGTCATCACAGAAAGAACAGATATTTTCATATCACGCTACAGATGACGCATATATATATATATATAACTGATTTCCTTTTTAATTCTATGTAATTTATTTATAACCATTAATCTGAGAACGGGTCTACAGGCTTCACCAGCTTACCAAAGGGGTACATGAATATCAAAAAATTTAAGAATCCCTGGTTTTGCACAACAAAGTTGTTAATGTGTTGAGAATTTGAGAGAATACAGGAAAGAAAGTTTGGCTTTTAAACATATGAATCACTTATTCATTCCACAAATATTTACTTAGTTCCTATACTGTGCTTTACTATGTGACAGCTACAAAGAAAATATTATCCTTTTGCCTCAAACCAGTGGAAAAGGAGACAAAAGTAACAAGGTAGAATGTCTTAAGTACTTAAGGACAAGGACAAAAGAAACCCTTGACCTCAAATGAGAGATTCTCTCATTCTCACCAAACAAACAAGGCACATTTGGGTAAAGGGAGAAGAATCAGAAAACTATTCTAGCTCTTAGTTGCTCCTGCAGCCTGGAGCACAGGAGGGTACTGACAGCCGGGAACTGCCTCACCCAGGGGAAAGCAAGGGAGACAGATACCAAGAGGGAGCAGCTGGGCAGTGAATGGACACTGCTGCCCAGCCAGGGGAGAGTAGCTCACAGGTCCTAATTTAACCCTCTGTAGAGCTGGTAAGCCCTTTCTATTTCTGAGATGCTTTGGGGAAAGGAAACTATACAACGAGAAATTTTCTTTACATAATGCAGATGGGGAAAATGCACAAGGGGGGTAAGTATAGCCATGTTTCAAAATAAGATGACATTCTCTTAATTTATACAACCAAAATATAGTATGTCTGTCTAACGACATTTTATTCATAGCATAGTATTTGTTTTACAGTAGCTGACCAAGAAAGTGGCAAATGAGTCTCTATATATAGAACTTAATTTATAAAACAAGATTTTAAATAAAGCAATTTGCTCAAAGCTTCCCCCATTGAATTTTAATTCCACAATATTTGTTATACCATATCAACAAAACGACACCAGATAAAAGATAAAACCATCCTAGGAAAAGACTACTAACCTTATAAACATCTATTTTATATCTTTATTTTCAGAACTGACTTCCAGTATTTACCAACACAATTAGAAACCAATCTGTTTAAAATGTTTTCTTAACCATTCTCAGAATTTACTTCCACCCACTACTGGACATCTCCTTTGTTCCTGGCACTACCTTAAGGATGGCTGAGCATGATACAAAGCTCAGTCTTGCCTTAAAGGATTTTACAGTTAGGGATGGAGTCACTGGGGAAATTTTTGAAATGCAAAGTATTAGAAAATTAGCTGCAAAGAGAAGGGAGAGTTAACTGTGCATCAAGATAGCTGCAAACAGCTTCACCAAAAGCAAAGCATGAACTTCATCTTCAAGGATGGACAGAACCTTGGACAAAAAGAGGAAAGAGTAGAAGACATTACTAGCAGGGCGAGCAGAATGCAAAAGGCAGCAAGGCAAGCATAAGGCTGGCATCAGCTCTGTGTGTGGGGTGGGTGTAAGGTGGCACGACATCAGTCTGCTGGTATACAGGATAATAAGGCCACAGAGAAGAGTGTACATAACACACAAAAGGCACTGAACAGGAAAGACTCGAGGAGTGCTACATTTTAAGGTTTATCTATTAGCTGACATATACACAGTTAAAGGATAGTTAGTACTAGAGGCAGACCAGCAGGAAGGTGCTGGACTAGCCCCCAGGGATGAAAGGCTAAGGGCTTGGCGCAGAGAAGCGGCCTTCAGAAGGGAAAGGAAAGACTGAACCTAAGAGACATTTCAAAGTAGGAAACAAAAATCAGAGATGTCTCCAAATTCTAGCATGTGAAAGGCCAAACAGCAGTGAAGAAGAACTGAAGTTTAAGAGTGGGGGACATGTCAAAGACCGGTGCGTTCCACTGTGACTACACAGATGCTGGGGTTAAGAATGGGCCACCCAAGTGAAGAATCCCAGATGCAGCTGAAAACTAGGCTGCTGTCCGACGACAGAGTCTAAGACAGGCTGAGCTGTAGATTTACAAGTCAACCGGCACAGTGCAGGTAGCTACATATCAGAAAAACCCAAGGAGAAATGAACAGAGAATGAAAAAAAGGAGGTGACAAAAAAGGGGGAAAGGAATTAACACTGCCAGCCACTACATGAGTCACTTTGTATATGTTAAACAGAGAAGAAATCTAAAGGTAGGAAGCCAAGAAAACTTCCTCTCACAAAGAGTGCACCGTCAACAAAGCCAAATGTGAAAGGAAGTTCAAAGGAAAATGAAGACTGAGTAAAGGGCACTGGACTTGCCAATGCCAAGACCACTGGCAGCCTCTGGGAGAGCCTTTCAGTTGTGTGGCAGAAGCAGAGGCTGTGACGTGGTGACTGAGAAGAGAATGTGCAGACACAAAGTGAACACAATAAATGGGAAGTAAGTGTGTATTTAGACACTGGGCAGCAAATGAACACGATTTAATGACCACTTATAAAAGGGGCAGCAATGTCGTGCAGTTTCAATATCCTTTGTTTACTTTAGTACTTCACATTATTCAAGGCGCTAGAATTAAAGGAAAATGACAGGCACATTTTAGTTTTTGCAGGCTCAATTCCATGACCAACAGAATTCAGCTATAAATATAACAAATTAACATATACTGATTGGAGTATATTCCACCTGCATTACAGCTGAAAAGCTTTGAGCACTAGAGACCAATAACAAAAATACAAAGAGATTGCTATGCTATAAAAAAATTACAAATATTTCATACTACATTTCCCAAATCTTAAACTATATTTTTAATAAACAAAACATTTGAAACACCAATGACAATCATCTAGAAACTTGCTATAGGATTGTAATGCCATAGGATTTGATTATAATGTTGGCAAAAACACTCACTGGTTCAATGGAAAATATTTTTCCATCTGCTTCCAGTGCTGAGCCTTAAATGGAGACAGTCCAACCCATTCATAAAACTTGCTAAGTTCAAACTTATGCATTAGTTTGTACTCCAAATAATAAAAGTATTCATTCTTCAATCTTTCGCCTTAAGAAAACTCTTCTACAGAGGGGACCATAAGTAGCAGGTAAACCTAGCATGGGCAGAATATGACACCATGAGTACAATTCTTAGTTGTATGTATGGCTGAGTTGTTCAAAGCTGACCAGAGGCAGGCATTCTGCTAAATTCACCTTTCTATCCACTACTGTGTCAGAACTTCTTAATACTGAACACAATGCAAGAACAATGCCACCAGATAAAAGAATTCCTGACCACAGGTTCCTCATGGATTCTCAAATTCATTCAAAGTGTAACAGACATTTACTATATTTACTGAGTCATTAATTCAGGATGCAAACCTCACTGATTATAAAGCATGACCAGATAACCATCTTACCTTATATAAAAAAGAGCAGTTTTCTCAGTTAAGAACACATTAATGATTTTCAACAAAAGTATGGAAAATTAAACGTTGAATTTATGATCAATTTCCTCTGCCTTTTATCAAAAACATCCTTACAAACTACTGTTTGTGAAAAGTTCTTTTTATTTTAGAATATAATCATGACTTCTAAAACTCTTCTCCTACGATGAATTTTGAATTACTTATACTTTGAAATAGGAGAAGAATCTAGAATTCACAAAAAACAGTGTAACTCCTAAGAATTAAGAGTGATTTAAAACTGCATCAATTTTGTCACATTCTAGGAAATGATCATAACTAAGTATATTACTATGTTTACTCTTGTCCTTTCTTTTGTCAAAATGCTCTCATAATTTTGTTACTATTAGACAATAATCAGTTAATTAGTAGCTTTAATCACTTCAAGAAGGAACATGGCTTATTTATGAAGAATCATTTTCTTTAAAAACTGTCTAGAGTTCAGGGAGCAAGAGAGCTGACACCTGAATGTTCACTGTGCCAGGCACTACACAATATAATATCTCATCTATTCCACAACCCTTTAAAATATTCCCATTTTAAAGTTCAGAAAATGAAGTTTAAAGAAGTTAATTAACTTATCCAAAGTTACACAACTAGTAAATTACAGCCAGATCCAAAACCTAAGTTCTTTCTCACATCAAGCTACCATTCAAAAACAAAATCTTTACAAGTAAGCTTTTACCAAAATGGATTTCCTCATCTTCTATTATTTCCTCTTAGACATTTTACTGCACATTCTGAAGCCTCAATTCAGGAAAGAAAACAGATCACTTCTTAAAAAGTTTTTAGAATCACCACCTACTGAATCAGCTGACAATAAATAAAAAATACATCTGAGAGTTGTCACTGGTAACAGGTATTCCTTTGTAAAAAGCTCCCGGGAACAATAGCACATGTAGTCTACTTTATAAATGTACAGCTGTTTTACAACATTCTTTATTCTCACATCACAGAAAAAGATGCCCTTAATCCCTAGGCTCTCTCCAAAGTGGACTCTTGAGAACAGACAGGCCTTCAATGAGTGATGATGGAGTGAATGAAGAAAGACACAGCCAGCATAAACTTCAATATAGCAGAGAGAAATTATGAAGCTGGAGGACCCCCAAAATAAGAGCATAAAGCAACCTCACCTCAACAAGTCATTTAAAAAGCCAAAATCATCTTAAGAGTCATATAAAAAAAGAACAGACCTCTACATACTCACTTCCCCCAGTCAGATTTTTAGATATTTGCATATGTGATGAGTGTGTAATGGCATCTCACTGTGTTTTAGTTTCTATTTCCCCAATTAAAACCACAAGAATGGCTATAACCAAAAAAGAGAAAGAGAGACAATAACAAGTGCTGGCAAGGGTGTGGAAAAACCTGAACCCTCATACGGAATGTTAAACGGTGTGACCACTTTGGAAAACAGTTTGGCATTTTCTCAAAAAGTCAAACAGAGTTATGATATGACCCAGCAATTCCACTCCTATAGATATACCTAAGAGAAATGAAAATATTACAAAAACTTGCACATGAATGTTCATAGCAGCATTATTTATAACAGCCAAAAAGTGGACACAACTGAAATGTTCACCAACTGACGAATGGATAAATAAAATGTGATACAGCCATACAGTAGAGCATTATCTAGCAATAAAAAGAAATGAAACACTGATACATTCTACAACATGGATGAACCACAAAAACTTTATGCTAAGTTAAAAAAGCCAATCACAAAAGATCACATATTATATATCATTTATACAAAATACCCAGAATAGGCAAACCTAAAGAGACAGGAAGTAGATTAGCAGTTGCCTCAGACTGAGGAGGCAGCAGAGGAGGGATAGGGAGTATCTGCTAATGGGTACAAAGGTTCTTTCTGGAATAATTAAAATGTTCTAAAATAGATTATGATGATGGTTGCAAAACTCTGTAAATATATGAAAAACAACTGAATTGTATACTTTAAGTAGGTGAACTTTATGATATGTAAATCATATCTCAATAAAGCTATTTTAAAAATAAGAGAACAATAAAGTCTAAAATTGTTTTTCAATTTCCTGCCTCAGATGGCAAGGTATGCAGTGGGGGAAGACTTATTTCATCAAAAACAATATACTTGTTTTTCTTTCATTTAAACTGCTGTCTTTTTAGCACCCTACTTTTAACAGTAAAAAAAGGAAAACATGGGGTTTTCTAAGATCCAGAACACAGTCATTAATAAATTAAAGGACAAAGTAAGAAAAAGTTACTAGAACTTCAAGTTCACACTCCTAACTCCAAAGCAGGAGCAATCTGCTCACTCGCTATCTAGGAGCCTCACAATCACAGCCTTCATCATCATAGGGCCGGCCTCAGGCCACAGACATGTCAGTCGAGCTGAGGTCAGGATGGGCATGTTTCCAGCTTTCGAAGGAGACAACGTCCAACTTTCCCAAAGCAATTGTGCCATCTCACACCCCACCAGCAGGGAACAGAGCTCCCATGGCTCCACACATTCACTTCCTACAGTGAGATTTTAAACTTTTGCATATGTAGTGAGTGCGTAATGTCATCTCATTGTGTTCTGATTTGTGTTTCCCCAATCAAAGTGAGGTGGAACACCTTTTCTTATGTTTAGTGACCATGGGATTTCCTCTTTTGGGAAGTGCCCACTCAAGTCATTTTTCTACTGGGCTGTCTTTTTCACCTATTGATTTGAAAGAGCTCTTTATATATTCTAACAGTTACATGTGATTAAAATTATTCTCCTACTCTGTACCTCGTTTTTTCACTGTCTTTATGGTGTCTATTGATGAGGGTTTCAATTTTAATGTAGTCACATTTATTAATCTTCTCCTTTGTAGTGTTTTTTTGCACCTTGTTTAAGAAATTCTTCCCAGAGTGATGTCAGCATCATGGCAGAGTGAGCTTTCCCCTTTAAAAATCACTCCCCGCTAAGATACAACAAAAAGGACACTCACATACCAACAGAGGACACTCACACATCACAAAAGATGTCTAAGAGACCCATGCAGCTGTACATCTAAAGTTTTTGTGGTTCATCCATGTTGTAGAATGTATCAGTGTTTCATTTCTTTTTATTGCTAGATAATGCTCTACTGTATGGCTGTATCACATTTTATTTATCCATTCGTCAGTTGGTGAACATTTCAGAGGAAGTGGGGAGAGGTAAGGAGAAATCCTCCCCCTCCCCATTCGATCCACAACTCCAGTCTGCGGTTCTCAGAGAGCAGGGGAAGGGCAGCCCCCTGCAGGAAAACTATTGCTCTCCAAGTTCCCTCATAGACTGTGAGAAATTCCCACAAGGAGGAGATGGAACTGTTGTGGGGGGTGCAGTCAACATCCAAGCACCCCAGGAGAGCAGACAGTGAGGGAAGAAAGAAGCCCCTGGGATTGGGCAGGTGAAAGAGAGAGCCCTTCCCCCTGCAACGCCCAGCACTTCAACACAACTGGTCAGCCAGAAGGCTGGGGGATCACAGTAGGCTCAGAATACACAGCTCTTGACCCCCACACCCAGTGACAGCAGGTGGAAACTGCGACCAGATATCTTCGTTATGAGAAACACGAAGCCAAAACCCGCAGGCTCTATGCAAAAATACATTAAATTCCCAGACCAGAAGGAAAATGACAAGCACCCAGAAACCAATGCTGAAGGCATAGAAATCTACAACCTAAACAACAGAGAATTCAAAATAGCTATCATAAAAAAGCTCAATGAATTACAAGAAAACTCAGACAAGTCAATGAAATCAGGAATTTCTTCACAAAAGAGATTGAAACCATAAAGAAAAACCAATCAGAAATCTTGGAGATGAAAAACACAATGGATGAGATAAAGGAAAATCTGGAATCTATAAGGAACAGAGCTGACAATATGGAGGAAAGAATTAGCATTATCGAGGACAGGAATGAAGAAATGCTCCAGATAGAGGAGAAGAGAGAACTAAGACTAAAAAGAAATGAAGAAATTCTCTGAGAAATATCAGATTCAATTAGGAAATGCAACATAAGGACTATAGTTATTCCAGAAGGAGAAAAAAGGGAAAAAGGAGCAGAGAGCTTGTTCAAAGAAATAATAGCCAAGAGCTTCCCAAACCTGGGGAATGAGCTGGAAATACGAGTGAATGAGGTCCATAGATGATCTAAATATATTAGCACACAAAGACCCTCTCCAAGGCATCTAGTAGTAAATCTGGTGAAAGTCAATGACAAAGAAAAAAATATTAAGGGCAGCTAAACAAAAAAATTAAATAACATACAAAGGAATTCCCATCAGGCTCTCAGCAGATTTCTCGACATAAATTCTATAGGCTAGGAGAAACTGGAATGATATATTCAAAATTCTGAAAGACAAAAACCTTCAGCCAAGAATACTCTATCCAGCAAAAATACCCTTCAGATATGATGGAGAAATAATAACCTTCCCTGACAAACAAAAGCTAAGGGAGTTCATTACCACAAGACCCCCATGACAAGAAACGCTCAAGAAGGCCCTCATGCCTGAAAAAAGAAAGAGAGAAAGGGGATACAAAGCTTTGAGCAAGGAGAAAAACATGTAGACTAAACCAGAAAAATTGCAGCTCTCTATCAGAATAGGATAGCAAACAATTATAAAAGATTAAGGGAAGGAAAACACCAAAAATAAATATAACCTCATCACTTTAAACACACACTCACAAGATGGAATAAGTTGTGACAACAATAACTTAGAAGGAGAAGAGGAAAGGGATTGAATCAACTTAGTCTAAGGAAATAAAAAGCCACCAAAAAATGGACTAGCTCATCCATGAGACTTTTTATACAAACCTCATGGTAACCACTAAACAAATAATCAGAACAGAATCACATATTGACAAATAAAGAGAAAACTAAGAGAATCATCATACAGAACTACCAAACTGAATTGGTAATCCAAAACACACAGGACAAGAAACAAAGGAAATGCAAAAGAACTGGAAAATGAGCAATAAAATAGCAACATTATGCCCTCATATATCAATCATTACTTTAAATGTAAATGGACTGAATTCTCCAATGAAAAGACACAGAGTGGCAGGATGGATTAAAAACCAAGACCCAACAATATGCTGTCTCCAGGAAACACAACTCAGCTCTAAAGACAAACACAGACTCAGAGTGAAAGAATGGAAGACAATACTCCAAGCTAATGGCAAACAAAAGAAAGCAGGGGTTGCCATACTTATATCAGACAAAGCAGGCTTCAAGATGAAAAAAGGTAATGAGAGACAAAGAGGGGCAAAATATAATGATAAAACGGACACTTCAACAAGAAGACATATCACTTATAAATATCTATGCACCCAACACAGGAGCACCAAAGTACATAAAACAACTATTAACAAACCTAAAAGGAGATAGTAACAACAACACAATAATAGTAGGGGACCTTAACACCCCACTTACATCAATGGATAGATCATCCAGACAAAAAGTCAACAAGGAAATAGTGGACTTAATGAAAAACTAGATGAGATGGACTTAACAGATATATGCAGAGCACGCCACCCAAAAATAGCAGATTATACCTTCTTCTCAAGAGTACATGGAACATTCTCAAAGATAGACCATATGTTAGGAAACAAGGCAAACCTCTATAAATTTAAGAAGACTAAAATTATAACAAATATCTTTTCTGACCATAATGCTAGGAAACTAGAAATCAACTACAAGAAAAAAACTGGGAAAGTGACAAAGAGGTGGAGACTAAACAACATGCTACTGAACAACCAATGGATCACTGATGAAATTAAAGGAGAAATCAAAAAATATCTGGAGACAAACGAAAATGAAAATACACCATACCAACACATATGGGATGCAGCAAAAGCAGTCCTGAGAGGGAAACTCACAGCAATACAGGCCCACCTTAACAAACAAGAAAAATCCCAAATAAGCAACCTCAAACTACAACTAACAGAACTAGAAAAAGAACAACAAACAAAGCCCAAAGTCAGCAGAAGGAGGGAAATAATAAAAATTAGAGCAGAAATAAATGAAATTGAAACAAAAAAACAGTAGAAAGGATCAATGAAACAAAGAGCTGGTTCTCTGAGAAGATAAACAAAATTGACGAGCCCTTAGCCAGACTTACTAAGAAGAAAAGAGAGAAGGCTCAAATAAATAAAATTAGAAATGAAAGAGGAGAAAGTACAACAGATGCCACAGAAATACAAAGGATTACAAGAGAATACTATGAAAAACTATATGCCAACAAATTGGACAACCTGGAAGAAATAGATAAATTCTTAGACTCATACAACTTCCCAAAACTGATCCAAAAGAAATAGAGAATCTGAATAGACCAATCACAAGTAAAGAGACTGAAACAGTAATCAAAAACCTCCCAAAAAATAAAAGTCCAGGACCAGATGGCTTCTCCAGAGAATTTTACCAAACATTCAAAGAAGATTTAATACCAATCCTTCTCAAACTATTCCAAAAAACAGAGGAAGATGGAACACTTCCTAACACATTCTACAAGGCCAACATCACCCTGATACCAAAGCCAGACAAGGACAATACAAAGAAGGAAAACTACAGGTTTTCGCTGATGAACATAGACACAAGAATCCTCAACAAAATATTGGCAAACTGAATACAGCAATACATCAAACAGATCATACACTATGACCAAATGGGATTCATACCAGAGACACAGGGATGGTTCAGCTTCCGCAAATCAATCAGTGTGACACACCACATTAACAAAACGAAGAATAAAAACCACATGATCATCTCAATGGATGCAGAGAAGGCATTTGACAAGATCCAACATCCATTTATGATAAAAACTGTCAACAAAATGAGTATAGAAGGAAAGTACCTCAACATAATAAAGGCCATATATGACAAACCCACAGCCAACATCATTACTCAACAGGGAAAAACTGAAAGCCATTCCTCTGAGAACAGGAACAAGACAAGGGTGCCCACTCTGACCACTCTTATTCAACATAGTACTAGAGGTTTTGGCCAGAGCAATTAGGCAAGAAAAAGGAATAAAAGGACTCCAAATAGGCAATGAAGAAGTGAAACCCTATTTGCAGATGACATGATTTTATATCTAGGAAACCCTAAAGAATCCATTGGAAAGCTATTAGAAATAATCAACAACTACAGCCAAGTTGCAGGGTATAAAATCAACTTACAAAAATCAGTTGCATTCCTATATGCTAATAATGAACTAACAGAGAACTCAAAAAGACAATCCCATTTACAATCGCAACAAAAAAAATAAAATATCTGGGAATAAATTTAACTAAGGAGGTGGAAGACCTATACAATGAAAACTATAAGACGTGATTGAAAGAAATCGATGATGACATAAAGAAATGGAAAAATATCCCATGCTTATGGATTGGAAGAATAAACATAGTTAAAATGTCCATACTACCCTAAAGCAATCTACAGATTCAATGCAATCTCAATCAGAATCCCAATGACATTCTTCACAGAAATAGAACAAAGAATACTAAAATTCATATGGGGCAACAAAAGACCCCAAATAGCTAAAGCAATCTTTTTTTTTTTTTTTTTTGTGAGGAAGACCAGCCCTGAGCTAACATCTGTTGCTAATCCTCCTCTTTTTGCTGAGGAAGACTGGCCCTGGGCTAACATCCGTGCCCGTCTTCCTCTACTTTATATGGGACGCCGCCACAGCATGGCTGACAAGCAGTGCGTCGGCGGGCGCCCAGGATCCGAACCCGCGAACCCTGGGCTGCCAAGCACGGACGAAACCGCTGCGCCACCGGGCGGCCCCTAGCTAAAGCAATCTTGAGGAAAAAAAAAAGAAAGCTGGAGGCATCACAATCACTGACTACAAAATACACTACAAAGCTACAGTAATCAAAACAGCATGGTACTGGTACAAAAATAGACACACAGATCTATGGAACAGAATTGAAAGCCCAGAAATAAAACCACACATCTACAGACAGCTAATCTTCAACAAAGGAGCTAAGAACATACAATGGAGAAAGGAAAGTCTCTTCAATAAACAGTGCTGGGAAAATTGGACAGCCACATGCAAAAGAATGAAAGTAGACCATCTTCTGTCGCCATACACAAAAACTAACTCAAAATGGATCAAACACCTGAAAGTGAGACCTGAAACTATAAAACTCTGGGAAGAAAATATAGGCAGTACACTATTTGACATTGGTCATAAAGGGATCTTTTCGAATTCCAAGTCTACTGGGAGAAGGGAAAAAAGGAAAAATAGACAAATGGGACTATATCAGATTAAAAAGCTTCTATAAGGCAAAGAGGATCAAAATGAACAGACAACCCACTAGCTGGGAGAAAATATTTGCAAATCATATATCCAACAAGGGGTTAATCTCCGTAATATATAAAGAACTCACACAACTGAACAACAACAAAACAAGCAACCTGATCAAAGAATAGGCAGAGGATATGAACAGACATTTTTCCAAGGAAGATACATAGACAGCCAACAGCTGCATGAAAAGATGTTCAACATCACTAATCATCAGGGAAATGCAAATCAAAACTACACTAAGATATCATCTTGCACCTGTTAGATTGGCTATAGTCACCAAGACAAAAAACAACAAATGTTGGAGAGGTTGTGGAGAAACGGGAACCCTAATTCACTGCTGGTGGGAATGCAAACTGGTGCAACCTTTATGGAAAACAGTATGGAGATTCCTCAAAAAATTAAAAACAGAAATACTTCATGATCCAGCTATCCCACTATTGGGTATCTACTCAATGAACCTGAAATCAACAATCCAAAGAGGCTTATGCACCCCTATGTTCACTGCAGCATTATTCACTATAACCAAGAAGTGGGAGCAACCCAAGTGTCCCTCGACTGATGATTGGATAAAGAAGATGTGGTATATATATACAACGGAATACTACTCAGCCATAAAAAAAAGACAAAATTGTCCCATTTGCAACAACATGGATGGACCTGGAGGGTATCATGTTAAGAGAAATAAGCCAGAGAGAGAAAGACAAACACCACATGATTTCACTCATATGTGGAATATAAACTAACATACAGAGAGAACTGTTTGGTGGTTACCAGGGGCAAGAGGGATGGAGGGTGGGCATAAGGGGTGAAGGGATGCATTTATATGCTGACTGACAAAGAATAATGTACAACTAAAACTTTACAATGTTATAAACTATTAAGACATCAATAAAAAAAATTAAATTAAAAAAGGGGGGAAAAAAATAAATTATTTCCCACCCTAAGGTCACAAAGCTCTTCTCTTATATTATCACCTAAAGTTTTCTAATTATGCCTTTTACATTCAGTTCTTTAATCTATCTGATATGAGGGAAAGATCCAATTTCATTTTTTTTCCCCACATGGAAACCTGATCATTGGGAACTAGATCTGACTCCAGTACCTAGATTCAACCACTAAGCAAAATAGGAAACTAATGAGATCCTCCTTTTGTTGAGGACCTACTATGCCAGGTAGTATGTGGAGTATTTTATATATATTATACAAATATACAATAATTCTGCAAAGTACACTGTCACTACTCCCATCTTACAGATAAAGAAACCAAGGCTAAGAAACATTTCCAAGGTGTTAAAGAGAAAGAGGGGATGCATATCTGTCTAATCTAACACCCCTGTTCTTTCCATCATACTACACTGTTTTACGTAAGAATTTGATCTCTGGATAAAAAAGGAAACATCTTCATTTTGAGGATGCTGTAATCACTTTACTCTCCAGGTCCACTAATATAGTGATGGTTACTTTAATAGTTCATTTATTCATTCAAGTAACAGATATTTATTGAGTGCCTATTATCTGCCAGGCAGTGTTACAGGCTCTGGGGATCAAGTCGTGAACAAAACAAAGTCCCTATCCTCTTGGGGGCTTATAGTCTAACCTATCTCAAGTAGTCTCCCATGTCCCTTCTACATGACTCAGTCTTACACACTTAAAGAAAACCTTCCTCAAATAGCAAAATGACAGGAATGTAACAAGCTACAATGTCAAGTTTAAGGCTGAACTTAAATAGCAACTTCAAGAAATTCCAGCACTCATGCTGAGAGAACCTCACAAAATAAAGCATCCCTATGCCTCTTCCTTTCTCCTGCAGCTTAGACCTTCACTTTTCAAAAAACATTAGCAATATTTCAAAAGCAATTACCTTAACAACACAAATGTGACTTCTTATAAGCATCCATATACATCTTGTATTTCTAAACCCTTTTCTTTCTCTCCTGAAAAAGATGCATTTCAATGTACAGTAAGTAGTAATAAACTTCTGTTTCTTCATTTCTTTAATACAAACTGGATGTCTTCAGAAAATTGAAGAATGCAAGAACTAGGAGAGAAAAAAGTTAATTATGCAAAGTAATGTGAGGGTGCCCAAAACTTCCTTTATTTTCCCACCACCTGCTTGCATCTACTCCCATCCTTCAGAAAAAGGAAAATCCCTTCCCTGAATGTCCACATTCTACCCCTTTCACCTACTTAATAACATAGAACGTTCAATTATTCCTTCTGTCCCATATCCCTCTCTACCGGATTAGTCCCATCAGAACAACACACAAACATGCTCCAATGCCGCCATCTCAATAATAAAAGAAAACCTCCCTTGACCCCCACATGCCCTCCAAGAACTTCTCCATTTCTCTGTTTTCCATTCACAGTACGAAGTCCCATCTCAGAAGCCTGTCTATGTATGCCATTTCCTAACTTCCTCCCCAATCTGCCTACAGTCTATCCTAACACAGACACTGCTCTTGGCCAGGTCACCAACGACCTACCAATCACAAAATCCAATGGTTTCCTCTCTGATCTTACGAGGCCCCCCGTCTTCACAGTAAACTGCCCCTCCTCCTCAAAGCATTTCTTCTCTCAGCTACTATGACACTACTCTCCTGATTTTCCTTCCTCCCTTCTAGCCAATCCTTCTCCATCTCCTTTGCTGGCCCCTCTAGAATCACACACATTTTAAATCTTGGAATCCCTCAGAGTTGGGTGCAGAGTTCTCTTCTTTTTTTCCCCATATACATTCAACATTCTTTTCCTAGGTGATGTCATGCAAACTCATGGCTATAAATACTATCAATACTAAGAGGACTTACTCCCTGAGCTCCAAACACAAATGTCCAGCTACTCATTTGGAATCTCCCTTTTAATGCTGCATAGGCAGCTAAAACTGAACTCTACTTTGTTTCCAAACCCAACTCTTCCCAGGCTTCCCCATCTCAGTACTACACAACCAACCAAGCGAAAAACTTAGAAACCATCATCAGGGGCCAGCTCAGCGGCATAGTGGTTAAAGATCACGTGCTTCGGCGGCCCGGGATTCACAGATTCGAATCCTGGGTGCAGACCTACACACTGTTCATCAAGCCATGCCGTGACAGCATCCCACACATAAAACTGAGGAAGACTGACAGAGATGTCAGCTCAGGGACAATCTTCCTCAAGCAAAAAGAGGAAGATGAGCAACAGATGTTAGCTCAGGGCCAATCTTCCTCACACACAAAAAAAGAAACCATCATTGATGGCTCCCTTATCCTCACCTGTTCCATTAGCAAATCCTATGGAGTCTACTGTCATCATATATCTTGAAATCAGTCATTTCTCTCCATTTTCACTACCATCATCCTAATCCAAGCTGACTGGACTACTGCTGTGACCTCCAACCTGCCTCCCCTGCCACACTTGGAAGTCTATTCTCCACCCAGCAGACAGACATCTTTTTAAAAAGCAAAGCAGATTTAGGATTCTGACAGGATAAACTCCAGACTCCTTACTAGGATCTACAAGGCCCTGCAAGATCTGGTCCCTAATTACCACTCCATCTTCCTTCTAGTCATACTCCCTCTGTTGGCTCCTAACTCACCACAGACTCTTTCCTGCCTCAGAGCCTTTGCAAGTGCTAACCCCTCACCCAAAGTACTCTTCACACAGCTGCTTCTTGCCCTTCACTTCTTAGTCTAAAAGTCACCAGCACATAAAGAGGGGTCGGGGGGAGGGTGAAAGGAGGAAAGGGACATATATGTACGGTGACAGATAAAAACTAGACTATGGGTGGTGAACACGATGCAGTCTATACAGAAACTGAAATATGACAATGTACACCTGGTCTTTATGCAATGTTCTAAGCCAATATGATCTCAATAATTTTTTTAAAAATTCATCAGCACATAAAGATTTTTTCTAATCACCCTATTCAGCATGTCTCCATCTTACTCTTTAACATATCACTCAGACAACCTGCCAAGTACTTATCACAAATTCTAGATTCTGTTTATTGCCTTACTGGTTTATTATCTCCCTACCTGCCCACAATATAAGCTTCCATCTTGTTTGGGTTGTATATGCAGTGCCAATATATATTTGTAGAATGAATGGTAGTAAAAACAAACAAATCAAGGATGGAGGAAGGAGAGAGAAAGAGAAAGGAAGAAAAGAAAACATTTCCAATCTATATCTAGGTTTCCACCAGAGTTTTATAATACAGATTTTTCTTCCTGTAAGTGAGGGTAGAGGTTCCTCATCGGCTAAGTTGAGCCTAACAGTAATATTCTATATATAACTTAACCTATTCGTAAAGCACAGCCCTAGCAGCAATCTGTTTATTTTACACTCAGTGCATTTCTACTGAAAGATCAAATTCAGTTATTGCTTCTCTACAACTAGTCTGGGGAGTTACTAGTGCACACCTAAATCCACCAATGTAAATTAGGAGAAAAATCTGCTTAAAACATAGTGCCAAGAGGAGGAAAAGATGATATGAAACACAAGTGTTTTATGCCTAAATTCATTAGAAAGTGCCTCTAAAATAGTAAAAACGTTAATGCAGGGGTATCAGTAAATGGGAATATGTTATGTTATTATCTCTTCATTTGTGTATGTTTAAAATTACCCATAACAAAAAGTTAAATAAAGTAAATGCCTCTAAGAAGTCAAAAGCAAGTAAGTATCTCTGGGTCACAGATATTCTTCTGGCTCAAGTGCACTCTGTTGCCATTTGGAGATTTAATTTAAATGAATTGATAACAGTTTCTAAAGGTGTCTTCATAAGACATCAGCTCCTTGGGAGCATCTGAGGACACCAGGAAGCAGAACTGCCCTTCCACCTGCTCTGTGTCACAACCTTCCAGCCCCAGCACCATCAGCCCCGCACCTTTCTATGACAGTCTCCAATAATCACAGCTCGAAAACAGAGCAACTTCAAGGGAGGAATAAAATCGTTTAAAAGGGGAAAGTAGCAGAAGTATGCAGAAGGGGAAAATAAAAGGATTTTTGCAGATTCAAAAAGAACATTTTCTCCTAGAATTTTGATGAAGTAATATTTCTCTCTAAAGTGGCACTTCAGATTCAGAAAGGGACTTACAGAAGACTAAATGCAAATATACCAGAGGCCAGCATCCCCACCCAAAACAGTCCCTCCTCTCAAGGATTCCTTCTCTATAGCATCAAAAAAAAAAAAAAAAATGTCATGGCTGTCAGGGGTGAAAAAGTGAATATTAAGCCCTCATTAATTTATTAGGTGGCACAAAGAACAGAAGAATCTAAGCTGCTCTGGCAGTTTTTAGCTTTTTTGCTATAGAAATACGCTGGTCTATGGGAAAACAAAAATAATACAAATTTATTTTCAGTTCGTTTGGATTGAAGAAAATAATTTTAAAACCCTATTAGGAAATTAAGGGACTGCAGCTAGGTACAATTTTAAGAAATCGATTATATCCTTACAAGTTAATCCATGAACATTACAAGATGGATCCAAACCAGCATATGAAAGATCCATTTATTTATGTTTACAAGGAGCTCAGGATCATAACCTGATGAATGAAATAAACAATTTTATGTTCAAATACCAGATTAATTCATCAAAAACATGATAAATTATTCTCTGAAGATAATTTTTAACATTAAAAGCCCTTAGAATTTCAGTTTTTAAGGAAAAAAGGTTGTGAACTTCACAAAAAATAAATCGTGGTAGAATTCTAAATCTGTAAACATAAATTGCATAGGATTTCATTTTCTCTTTCTTTTTGGGGCGGGGAGGGTAGAGGAGGTAGTTTCTTGGTCTATCAATGACAGACCCCACACCTAAGAAACAGATAACCTAAATTCCCCGGGCCAATCTTAACTGGGGCCCAAGGAAGTGCGGAAAAGGGCAAGGGAACAGAAGTCCCACCAATTCCTACCATTTCCACTACTTTCTCCCTCCACATGTTGAGAGATTAAAAACGTTGCCATGTCTAATAAAAAATAAGCTTATTAGTAATAGATTCATGTCACAAATATTGACGAGCACTGAACATGAATATAGTTAGCAATCAAGTATATTTAGACTTTGGCATCCTTGTTCACAAAGTGAGAAGAGAGAAAAGGGGAGAAGAGGAGCAACAAGACCTGGCGATGTGTGGGGAGTGGGGAGCTGGGGATGATCGGAGTAGCCAAGGGAGGAGCACCTAGTCAAAGGTCTAAATCCAAGGCTGTCACGTCTTAGATCTGTAAATGACAGCAGGGCTCTGAGTAACAACTCTGTAATCAGATCAGGAGAGGCCAGTACGATCCTTTAGGTGACAGAGATCTAATCTGGGACACGATTGGGCCTAAACACAGATTTACTGAACTCACGGAAAAGAGCACTTAATCACACTAAGAGATCACGGCCACAGTGAAGATGTTTCCTGTCGTGCTCCATTTCTAGAAGCTGAGTTCAGCTTTGTGGTTCAACACATGGATGTGACTAGGTGAAGATGGGATTTAATTCTTAGCTTTATAACGTTTCAGTCATCATTTCAGATCTTACTCTGTAGTATTAATTTGGCATCACAGCTCAAACTACTCAATTTAGTTTGTCCTACATCTAAGTTTATCTCCACACGTGAATTAAACAAATACCACATGTGCTAAATAGTTTATGTTGGTACTTAGCCCCACGTCTACCCTTCTAGACTCTCCCTGAATCATCAGGACTGAAATCTACATTCCCAGGCCCCTGTCAGCTGTGCTCCCATTAGGCTCTGGCAGCAGCACTGGCAGGAGTACAGGTTCCTGCTTGGTAGCAGTGAACTCCGGCAGCACTGGTGGAAAATGGGGATTGGGGGCTCTGGGTAACACCACTTTCCCCGGTTGCTCCTCCAGCCCTTCCTTTTGTATCCAATTCCTAGAATTAGATCCCCTTTCGACTGAAGCAGCTGGAGTGGTTTCCTGACTAGACACTGACTGATAACCTACCAAATTCAGAATTTACATAATTCACAGACTAGAGTGGGGAACTATGCTATAAAACATTCATTCATGCATTCAGTCAACAGATTGTTACTAAATACCTACTACAGGCCAGACCCTGTTGGAGGTGCTGGAGATATAGTAGTAAACAACACAGACAAAATCCCTGACCTCAGAGAGCTTACATTCTAGTGGAGAAGACAACACACAGGACAGACAAGTAAAATACAGTGTTAGATAATAAATGCTAAGGAGAAAAAAAACTAAGCAGGAGTAGGGATATGAAATGTTAGAGAAGGGACTGAAATTTTAGATACACGGGTCACTGAGGTGATTTTTGGGACAAGATGGCAAGGAAGTGAGGGAGGTAGTCCTGCACATATCTACAGGAAAAACATTCCAGGCAGAGGGGACAACACGTGCAAGAGCCCCCTCAGCTTGTTAGAGAATAGCAGGAGTCCTAGGTGGCCAGAGCAGATAAGGGGGAGGAAGTCTGAGGTGGGGCGGCTAGGCCATGGGAGCTTTGTAGGTTACAGTAAAGACTTCAGCTACAACAGTAGACTCCGAGCAGAGGAGCAACATCATATGACTTACCTGTTAACAGGATCCCTCTGTATCAAGGGTAGACTGGAGGGGGCAAGGGCAGAAGAAGGAGAACCAGTTAGGAGGCTACTGCGATAATCCAAACGAGACTGGATGACAGCTAGGACCAAAGTGGTAACAGTGAGGATGCTGAGCAAATTGTGAATGTATTTTGAACTCCTATCTGATCCTTAAAAAGTCAGGGGCTGGTCCCTGAATCCTGCTGGAATTCACATTAACAGAAATTTCTATTAATCTCTCCTACCAGCTGAGAATATAATGGCTTTAGCCAAAGAAAATTAAATAATTGCAAATTAACAATCTACAACAGTCAATACAGGGAAAAATTAATGTATAACATGCCAGGGTTATAAAAATTTTAGTATTTTTATAAAAATATTAAAGAAACAGTATAGAAATACAGAAGCACCTACAAATTCAGTTTCTATTTAACTGATCAAATTAGAGATAGAGTATAACCTTATTAACTCTATTTCTAAGAGGAAAATTATCATACGTAAATTTTCTAGAGAGCAGTGAGGAATAGAGAACTGGAAAGAATCTGGAAGCCCCATTTCCTTCCTTTTTGGACCAAGGTAATAAAGCCCAGATATAAATGAAGCTTGGTCCTTCTTCAAGCATCAAAACATATTTTAATAGTGGATGGAAATATTTTTAAAATAAATTTTTACTTCCTTATCTTAAGACCGAGAGTCTTGAACACACTAAGTTTTCCTTGATAACTCTGGCCTCTCGAAAGAACACTGCATCCAGCCTAGATGTGATGGCAGGCTTTGCTAACTGCTGCCATTGCTATGCAGCCCACCAAACTCTACTCATCTCCCTCCAGTTGATGGCATCTGATTGACAGAAGGTTTGGAAAAGAGTTAAGAACCATACATAATTGAAAGTGAGACTGGGTCAGAACCAAAGAAGAAAAGTAATCAGCTTTGGTCCAGGTACTTTATAACAATTACTGCCAACAGTTAGAAATCGATTTTGCTTGTTCAAGGTGTTGAGCTGTGTTCTGAAGGGCTAAGACTGCCTCCAAACGGATGGCTGAAAAGGTGATATATGTGCAGTCCTTCAGAAAAAGTTCCACCCCAAAATGCAATTCATCACTTTTGAGAAAGTGTGGTTTAAAATTATTTAAAGAGAAATTAACTTCCTGATCATTAACACTATAAACATCACTACCTAAAACAAGCAAATTACCAAGGTAATATTTATGTCTCAAAGAACAGCTTAAAAGAATAAACAGGAAAATAACAAGCTATAATAAAAGGGCACTTCATTTCTTCCAAAACCCCCTACTCTACCAGAATTCTCCAGTAGGCTAACATGAACTCAATTATCTGGTCCCTTTCCTACCATTCTACTAAACCTAGTTTATTTTAAAAATTAATAACAAAGTAAGTACAAGGTTAATCTGTATTGGAAACGGAAGATTCACAAAAACACAGAACCACAAATCAAATTAGCAAATGACTCACATAGCACTAGAACCTCCCTCAGCAATTAAAGAGCAAATATGGGACCTTGACAGATAACTATAAAGAAAAGTTTAGGGCCCATTGGGGATGTGCTGTAATTCTTGCCAAGTTGCATGCTCGGGGACACAAGTCAACAGTTTCCCCTGTGTCCCCATGTCCTGACTGCTGCTCACTCCAGTTCCAGCAGGTCCAGGTGCAACAGCCCAGCCATCACTGTAGCTGTCCTTTGGCTCCTCTACCACTCTCATGGAGGGAGAGTTAGCAGAAACCTCACGAAAGTTAAATCACTTTAGAAGGAAGCAGCACTAAAGATAAAGGCTTGGGAAAGGATTAAAAGGAAAAGTTCAGGGTTATTTCTTATTTTACATTGGCCCTTTTCTCAATTAAAAACTGAAATATTTTACTTTATAGAAAGTCTTACACTAACAATACAACATATGAATAAGTATTCACAGATCACTCATTCCGACCTTTATTCCCCAAAAAATTATTTCTCCTAATAATTCTACAAAGATGTTAGCCCCTTCCCACATCCACAAAATATCTTCTATAGGAGGCCCTTTGTACCTTACTGACAGCATTTAAACAGGAGTTATTGTGTATCATATCTTATCCTGGTACTATAAGCTTCTCAGGGGCAGGAAACTTACTCAATTTTGCATTCCCTAAACTCCTGGCACCACTGCTTCACTTCATAGCTATTTAGTATTTGCTAAATGAATTTCTACAGTATCAGATCATGGTACCTCCAATTCATTAATGAGAAAAAAATACAACTTCGTAACACAGCAGTAACATTCCTGCCTCCAAGAGGGGTACTGTCATTTTCACAAGAGAAAGCAATTCAGTGCCTACCATCTGCCTCAAGGTCAGTACCCCTAACTAGTGCTAGTGTGTGCGCTAGCCAATCAGAAGTGCATTCTTCAACAAGAATGACTGGAAGAATGTGAGAGATCACTAAATCAAAGTCCCTGTATAAATTTATTAGGTATTATCCATAGGCAACTCGCTTGCTCTTCAAATCCTCTGAAGTTAAAAGATGTCTTCAAGCCACTGTTTCTTTCAGTTGTTCTTTAAACACTGGATGGGCCAATTTACCAGGTTGTGCTGTTGTTTACAAAGCCTTTCACAATGCTAAGAACTTGACTAATCCTAATTACCCATACTTCTTTTTCTCAGATCATTTCTTGAAGGCACCTTATCGATCCATAAAACTTTCTTTTTTTTTTTTTTGTGAGGAAGACCAGCCCTGAGCTAACATCCGTTGCCAATCCTCCTCTTTTTGCTGAGGAAGACTGGCCCTGGGCTAACATCCGTGCCCATCTTCCTCTACTTTATATGGGACGCTGCCACAGCATGGCTTGACAAGCAGTGTGTTGGTCCATGCCCGGGATCTGAACCCGTGAACCCTGGGCTGACGAAGCGGAGCACATGAACTTAACCACTACACTGCCGGGCTGGCCCCCCATAAAACTTGCTTTTTGACATACTGTGTGATACTGTTTCTTTGCCACAAGTCCAAGCCTACAAGTCACATCCTTTTGTCTGCCTTCATGGGTCTAAACTACTCATTAGAACACAAAATAAATGGCAGAAAGAAGGCCAAAGCAGAGCAAACAGACTTGGCTTTGGAAACCCCAGGAGTGCACTCAGTGGCTGAGAGCCCCTAAGGAAAGAGCACTAGTGCTCACAGACCACTAGTACCCACCCACCACTAGCACAGTGTGCATACCCTCTGAGCAAGCGACAACAGCCATGGGCGAGGAATATAATCCACCAAAAAAAAAAAGAATATACTACCACGAATTGTTTGAGGAAAGCATTTTACAGGAGATGGCAGTACAAAGAGGAGATACCGATGGGGGCATGAATGTACGCTCTGAGGAGTGTTCTGAAGTTCTTCCAGTAAAAGGTAATAAATAAGAACTTGGACTACAGAGATATAACACTGTAGCATTCAACTACAGAATGCCTCAAAATTCTAAATTCAGTTTCTTCAGAAATTACTGCACTGGAAACAAAGCATCATGTTTTAAATTCCTTACCAAGTAGCTCTGATAAAAATCAACTGTTTGGTTTTTTTTTTTAATTTAGCTGTATTTCTGCCAATGAACAAAAGAATAGAAAAAAAAAAATTCCAGAACTTGATCTAATTTGTTAGCCAATCCACATGCTGCTGCAATTTTCTCAAAACCAAAATACAAAAAGAAACTATCTAAATTTATAACCAGCAGCATGTACTCAGGCCATGGGCTTTAAAGGCGTAGTCAACACCTCGGTAGTCTACGGATATCTTCAGATGTTTCAATCTCCATGACGCAGCTGGGGATTCTGCCTATGCCGTCTCTCCTGCATGGGGGGGGGGGGGGGGGGGGGCAGTGCGGGACTTTACCTCCAACTCCTCTTACTCTACTGCACCCAGTTCCACTCTTCTGCATTTGGTGGACAGGGACTGGCTGGAGAACAGTCTACCTTGACAAATACACTAAAAAACAACACTTTAAGTATTAGAAAGCTTGTCTTAACCCAAGCAACTTCGGGTATTATTAATCCATGATACTGTTTGTGGCATAAAAAAACTGCCAATAACCCAAACATACAAAAATAGGGAACCAACTGAATAGATTATGGTACATCCATATAACAGACTACTAGGCAATCATTAAAAGAATGAGGTAGATCTATACGTACTTGGATATACTCAAAATATTTTAAATAAAAAGAGCACTACCAATTGATTTTTTTCTAAGAAGTGTATAGGGAAATACATGTTTTTATACAAGTAGAATTTTTCTAAGAAACTAGGGTTATACAGTGGCCTACAGAAGGGACTGAGGGGTCTCAGTAAAGGAGTATATTTTTTTTCACTACTCAAAAAATATTTTACTATATATATGTATCCTTGTTCAAAAAAAATTTTTAAGGAATATTTAAGACTGTGATTATGATAAAAATAAAGCAACAGAAGAAAAAGTCATACCTATTACAAGCAATCTCATCTTTCTTAACATCTCTAAATTCTTTGTGGTAAAATCTGAATTCAGTAAAACAGGGGTGGGTGGAGAAGTGGGCTATGGACAAGTCCATTCTACCCTCCTCTTTCAAAACCACAGTAACTTTCCATTTCTTGCCATAATACTAAAAACAATTATACTTGCTTCTCAAACCAAGATGCAAAAATCCCTTAAACGTTTGGCTCTGTTGTAGCCAAAGTTTAAAAGAGTCAAATATATTAATATAAGTCTGCAACTAAAGTCCAATTACACTTATGTTAATATTATATGCTAATCATATTTTCTGAGTAAACAGTTCATAATATCTTTTCTTGTTTCTAAACTGAGAACTTTTAGGGCCTGCCCGGTGGCGCAGTGGTTTAGTTCGTGCTTTGGCAGCCCGGGGCTCGCGGGTTCGGATCCTGGGCGCGGACAGATGCACTGCTTGTCAAGCCATGCTGTGGCAGCGTCCCATATAAAGTAGAGGAAGATGGGCACGGATGTTAGCCCAGGGCCAGTCTTCCTCAGCAAAAAGAGGAGGATTGGCAACTGATGTTAGCTCAGGGCTGGTCTTTCTCACAAAAAAGTGAATAAATTTAAAAAAAATTTTTTTTTAATTAAATAAACTGAGAACTTTAAATTACTGAAAAGTCCAAATTTGCTAAACTCATCCCAGCCAAAAACCAGTTCAGTAAAACACAAGAGGGTTTTTTCCCCCTATAGCTTCAAAATTTCCAAAATTTCTCCATTTCCAAGCAGGACTGGAGTGAGGAGAGATGTTGTAGGCAAAGCCTCAGCCTGTCCAACCCTCTTCCACCTCTGTAAATGCCTCTCTTGGTCTCAGGGACCCCAAGTCCTCACCCAGATACAGCCATCATCAGTGTTCCCACCACACTAAGAGCACTGACGCAGTTAATGGTGGGAGGCCAGTGGATCCACTAGATTTGTTTCTGAAGTTCAACCTGGGGCTTATGCACCTGTGAAGAACAGGCTCGCATCAGTCACACCAAGGCAAAGGAAGTGGAGTTGCCCCACCCCACGACCACATAGAACCAGACTGCTGACTGCCTCTTTGTAACTACAACCATGAAAAGTAAACCAAATGACTACAGCTAATGCCCTTCAATTTGATTTTTACTAATGGAAATGCATTTGTCAAAGATCTAAAGATATGCAGTTATCTTGGAAAAAGTGATGTTGTAATTTAATATGATAAAGAAAATGAAGTTGAGGAAAGGAATTTTGCTAACCTAAAACAATCAAAACAGACACTCCAAGCAGCAAAATACTGGCTTCTCATTAAAAAAAAAAATTCTGAACATTCAGAACTAACTATAACACTCAACAAAAATCTCCGGAGTTAGGGCCCAGCTGGGTGGCATAGTGGTTAAGTTGGTGCGCTCCACTTCGGCAGCCGGGGGTTCATGGGTTTGGAGGGCACAGACCTACACACTGCTCATCAAGCCATGCTGTGGTGGCATCGCACACACACACACACAAAAAAAGAGGAAGATTGGCAACAGATGTTAGCTCAGGGCCAATCTTCCTCACCAAAATAAAAAAAAAATCTCTGGAGTTAGAAAAAAATTATTTCTTAGATCACTTACTAGATGGTTGTTTAATCATACCTCCATTTAACATATGTGTATTTGCCACGCACTGTCCTCAGTACCAGGGATGTCATGCTGAGTAAAAGACAGACCTAGTACCTGCCTTCACAGAATTTGCAATAGTAAACACAAAGAACAATGTATTAGCACACTGTCTAGTTCTCTCACAGGGAACAATGAGCAAAAGCATACTTGGGGGAGATTTAATGTTCTCTACAATGTGGCTTCAAAGCAGTTTATAATAATTTAAAATTAAAATGTTAAAATGAGCTAAAAGTAAGATAATTTCAGAGTGGCAAGTGCCATGAAGAAAACCAAACACTAGGGGCCGGCCCCGTGGTGTGGCGGTTATGTTCGTGCACTCTGCTTAGGCGGCCCAGGGTTTCGCAGGTTCAGATCCTGGGCGAAGACAGATGCACCGCTTGTCAAGCCATGGTGTGGCGGTGGCCCATATAAAGTAGAGGAAGATGTGCACGGATGTTGGCCCAGGGCTGGTCTTCCTCAGAAAAAAAGAGGATTGGCAACGGATGTTAGCTCAGGGCTAGTCTTCCTCAAAAAAAAAAAAAAAGAGAAGAAAGAAAACCAAACACTAAGGAGACAGGAGCGTGTGGGGAGTGGGGGTAAGGATGTGCAGTGAAGGCTTCACCGTTGAGCTGAACCCTCCTTGACGAAAAGGACTCAGTACAACAAACTTAGTGCACTTGGAGGGACAGAAAAACATGTGGCTGGATTTCAGGAAAACAGGTAGAAAAGTGGCAGAGGAGGGCAGGGAACAAATCACAAAGGGCATTATAGGACACAAAAGGCATCTGGATTTTATTCTAATTACTATGGAAAGCCACTGGCAGGCTCTGAGCCTGGGATTGACAAGACGAGATCTGATTAAACATAATAGTTTCTTGTTTAGAACACAACACATTTTCGGGTAGAAATCCTGTTATAAATGGTGGTGCTGCAGTACTGCTTCTGTGCCTTCACTCAGCTATAATTCATCTACCCTCTAATCTCTGCTAGGTTGCGTGAAAGGTACTGATGAGGAATAAAACAAGGTCTCTGACCTTGAGCTCCCAGTCTGGTAGAGATGAGAAACAGTGAACAAATAAGTACAACTGTAATATTTATAAGAGTGAACTATGTAGAATGCCGTGAGCACCCAGGGCAGAGCAGTTAATCTGGCCCGGGGAGTACAGGAGGGAAGAATTCACAGAGGACCGGAGTCTCACAGGACAAGGGGGACTTCCTCAGCGCATCCCCATAAGTGCGATGCCTAAACCATGGGTGGTACACAGGAAAACACAGGGGCCACCAAAGACTCTTGAAGTATTTATGTAGGATTATTAAGATGGAATAGGGGAAAAAAAAGAGTTAACATAAAACCTGCAATTGCAACTTCACAGGCATTGCTTAAATAAAGCTTTATTAAGAACTTCAATTATTTGATTTTTCCACAACACTGAAAATGTGATAGTCTAAATGTTACTTCAACAAGTGGGTCTATGCTCTATTCATGTGCACACACACACACTACCCATTGTGAACTGGGGTTAAAAACTTTTTTTGATACCAACTTTTTTTGCAGCCATTCTATACCCCCCCCAATAAAACAAGCTTTCATCAAAATCTAAAACAGAGATTTTGAAAAAATTCCAAATACCCTCCACTTAGATTCAAAAACTATTAAAATTTTCCTGATTTGCTTTCTCTTTCGATATATATGTGCATATATACGTATACTTTATGAGCCATATGAAGGTGTTGAAAATATCATGATACCTCACCTCTAAACTCTTCAGCTTGCATCTCCTAAGAATAAGAGCATTCTCCTATATTATCACAATGCCATTATCACACCTAAAAAAAAAAATCAACAACTCCTCAATATTTATTGGCAGATACACATTTTTAAAAATTTTTAAGTACAAAGGGCTTTGGCAAGAACCTTACCGAAGGAGGGTATTTTAGTAAACTGATTAGATTTATTACTTGTATTTCATTATTTTCATTTTTAAAATGTAATAATACTTTATAAATTTTAAGTTAAAAAGTCAAATTTTAAAAAATTGATTTTAAAAATATTAAAAGAATAATTGTAATCAAATACTATGGCAAAAAGTGTGAAAGTGGTACATGCAAGATTGATATTTTGGGAGCACTGCGTTAGTGGAAGGACACTCTAGGCAGAGGGACATTTGCAAAGATTTGCAAAAGAGTGTGGTCTCAGCGAGGCTGGAATGAGGGCACGTGTGTGAAGGAGATGAGCGAGACAGGCGACTGGGATGAGCTCTTCAAGGATTCTGTGTCTTCCTGAGGAGTCTGGGCTTGACCCTGCTGGTACTGGGACTGTTACAAACAAAAACTTTGTCTAAACAATTCAGGTTTGTTTAGAAAGATCTGGCCATAGTGTGTTGGATGGACTGGAAAGGAGGGAAGATAGGGAGACCCTTTGGAAGCAACAGAACAAGGTTTATATTTTTCACTGCAAATATATGACATTTTAGTTATATTATGGGTTGAATAAGCCTGCTATACCAGTAAGTGAACAAAATAAAAACAGTAAAACTAAACTTAAGTTTATCTTGAATGTTCATGATGTAGAAACACAGCTTTAAAGAGAGAAGGAAAGAGTCAGAGACTTAGCATAAATTTTGAAAGGAACCCTTGGGCACTTTTGCAGGTTTCAGCATTTAATGGAGCTGGCTCTTTACAATACCTAGTTTCACTTTCCAAAGTGGTTTTCCTTTTCCTTGACAAGATTTATCACTGGCACTAATTTTATGTTTATCAGTCAAGACCAAAATAAAAATTTCCAAAGGAAAACCAGTGGGGCACAGAACAGATAAGGTGGTTTTCTCACATGCAGAGTGCCCTCGGGGCAGTGATCACTGCAGCTCCAAGAGCTCCCTACAGAGTCCAAGGGGAAGCTGTTCTAGGGCCAGGCACCAGCTCTGCCTCAGAGGAGAAAGAGGGCAGCACTGGAGGCCTGGCCAGCATGAAGGATGCTGGCCTTACACTCCCCTTCCACCAGGAGGACTCTAGTTTTATTTATTTTACATATTGGGCTTCCTAGAAGGATCTCCTTTTAACAAAGGGTTCCATAGCTTTAAAAATGTTTGAAAGCCAGGAGTCAGAACTGCACATTCTTAGTGAGATGTTGGTAATTCAAGAATAAGACTCCGAGTTCCACAGGAAAGCTGCGGGGGACGAAACAAACACCATCACTGAGGAGGAATGTAAAGAAAGAGACCTAGACAGACAGGCCCACGGGAGGAGTAGCAGCTTGAGGGTAGAATGAGGGGTTCTGTTTGGGACCTGTGGATTTTGAGGGGCCAGTGGGGCATCCAGTTGGAGAGGTCCAGATAGCAGAGGACATAGGATCTGAAGCTTAGCAGAAAGGTTTAGGAGGGCTAGTTGAAGTCTGAATATGGATGAATCCACCAAGAGAGATGTAAAGAGAGAAACAAGAGAGGGACCAAAAAGGTCACAGAAGGCAAAAAGAAAAGGGTCTGCCTCAAAACAGGACCATGTGGAACCATCCACACACAGGGCCACTTCAGGATGAGACTCTGAATTTGGGGTAGTCTGCATCCAGGAGCACAGGGCACCACTAGACTGGCTGAGGTGGTCTACAGAGCAGAGGCCACAGAAGGGCAAGGGGGCAACAGTAAATGGTACTGGCCAGGAAACAAACGAAAGACTGGACAATGGGTACTCTGAGAGAAAAAGGAGGTCACAGGAGGTCAAAGATGAGACAGGAAGAGTAAGGAAGCCTCTCCAGGAAGCTGTGGAAAAAAGAATATCGTACCAGAACCTAAGATTTCACTAGTAGAGCTGTTCTGGAAAGAGCTCCTTTCAGACAAAGTTAATAGGAAGCCAAAATCATGGTAAAAGTGGATTGGCGGCGGGCGGCATTTAAGTGTCTTCAAAACCCTGTTGTGCCTTAAGGCCCCAGGTCTAACTGTGGGAGTCATGGACCCCTCCTCAAGCACTCGCTGCAGACAAGGGAGACCCACCCTAGAAGGGGAGGCCAGAAGAGCCCATCCAGTCCTCTGCTTCCCTTGTCACAGCTACAGGGTCTGGCAACAAAGTCATTTAAAGCTTCTTTCAGTTCACCCAGGAGCCACTATGTGCACTTAAAAAAAACCATGTGCAGAAAATGCCTAGGAGCAGATCTGTTTCCCAATTTGTGTATGATGTTACTTGTATTAATAATAAAAACTATGTATATTTTAAATGCAAATATAATTCATGGCTGAGGACTGTAAAACCAATTTTAAAAGGGAAACAAATGTAAATAATTAACATTAATTACATGAAGAGGTCAAGGGATTCAGAGATCACAAATGACCATAACAACAACAAAAGACCCAATGTTTTCAAATTTCTAGCTTTAGCTACTAGACCACCAACCCCTGCCCATTTTGCTCAATAATAAAAATAAAAACTCATCAAAAGGAAATCATATTCCTGGAAAGAACACCTACCTATTAATTTTTTAAAAAAAGAAAAGGACTGTCTCTTCTAACAATTTACTTAGAAACTCCAATTCACATTTTAAAAATTAACAAACTGATTTTGGTATATAAACTCGACTTTTCAAAATATTTAACTGTCAATTCAGGAGTATCAATGATACACAGTGGGGACAGGATGGTGTAAAAGAAGTGTTCACTAGTGCTCTGCGGACAACATCTTGCCAAATAAACTGACACTTTCAGAAAAGCCTTACTAACTCTAGGAAACAACTAACCACTCTGATTTTCTTAAGAACTGAGCAGTAATTAAAGCATTAGAAAAGTCAGGTTTCATGACATTCATTGTCAATTCTTCAAGGATTTCAAGAAAGAAGGCCAAAGCACCCGTGTCAAGAAGAACGTGCAGGAGTGATCAAGACGTATTCTAAACTGTCTGCCCCTCATCCTTGTAACAGAATTCAGGAAACTCATCCCACCCTTACTACACTAACACAGGCATTAAAAATAATAGTTAGGGGCCTGTCTGGTGGCATAGTGGTTAAGTTCGTGTGCTCTGCTTCTGGCAGCCCAGGGTTCACAGGTTCGGATCCTGGGCGCGGACAGATGCGCCATTTGTCAAGCCATGCTGTGGCAGCGTCCCATATAAAGTAGAGGAAGATGGGCACGGATACTAGTCCAGGGCCAATCTTCCTCAGCAAAAAGAGGAGGATTGGCAACAGATGTTAGCTCAGGGCTGGTCTTCCTCACCAAAAAAAAAAAAAAAAGTTAAAGGAAACAATAACAAAAAAACTTACACCTCTTCAGCCACTCTCAAAGTGCTTAACTGCTCAACTCATAATCTTTAATTCTGCCACACAGCTTTCTTTCCATCTATGACTAGACATCTATATTTCACAAACACAGAGGATTGGTTTGTTTGTTTTGTGAGGAAGATTAGCCCTGAGCTAACATCTGTTGCCAATGCTGAGGAAGACTGGCCCTGGGCTAACATCCATGCTGATCTTCCTCTACTTTCTATGTGGAAAGCCTGCCACAGCATGGCTTGATAAGCGGTGTGTAGGTCTGCGCCCAGGATCTGAACCTGCGAACCCCGGGCCGCCAAAGCGGAGTGCACAAACTTAACCACTACACCACTGTGCTGGCTGAAGTAATATAATAAATCTAAAATATAAAGCATTAATTATTATGTTAAGCTACTGAACCTCTTTAAATACTCACTAGTTTTCCATTAACACAGAAATGAGAGTGAAATATGGCAAAACCTCAACTAACCAGAACACCTGGAGAGTAAGTCATTGAATAATCATGGCTCTCAGATAGCTGAAGGCTTATTTACAACTTTGAACACAAACGATTTTGGTTAACTGTTCTGGATGGAATGCTTTGACTCAGGCCAACCTTGTTAATATCAGTGATTACACATTAAGACTGTATCCAAAGACCCACAAGATTCCATCCCTATCCAAATAAGACCCCAGACTGTGCAACCTTTGTTTTTACACTTTCTCTATCTTCCATCGTGTTGTCACATTCTGCTTCCATCTCTCTCTTTCGTTCCAATAACCAAGTGTGTCAGAACTGCATCTAAGAAAAAGGTACCTGGTTCCCACAGCTCTGCTGGGCACCTACCGAGCTCTTTCAAGGGAGGTAAACGAGTCCTAGTGTACAGAGTTCTGTGACTCTATTTTACCTGCCGTGGAAATCTTTTTAAAAAAGTATTTCCTCAAAAGGAAATTCTGACACACATGCTACACCATGGATAATCCTTGAGGACGTTATGCTAAGTGAAATAAGGCACTCACAGGAGGACAAATACTGTACGATTTCACTTGTATGAGGTAGCCAGAGTAGTCAAATTTATAGAGGCAGAAAGTAGAAGGGTGGTTGCCAGGGGCTGGGGAGAGAGGAGAATAGGGAGTTATTGTCAATGGGTACAAAACTTCAGTTTGAGAAGACGAAAACGTTTTGGAAATGGATAGTGGTGATAATTGCACAACACTGTGAACACACTTAATGCCACTGAATTGTACACTTTAAAACAGTAAATTTTATGTTACGTATATTTTAAAACAACCAAAAATATATTTTTAAATAATGAAAACTTACTTCCTCATTAAGTACTATGTTCTAGACAGGTGATATGTTAAGTGCATCCGTGTTATCATCATCTAATCACTCCAAGAAGGTTATGTTATAACAATATGTGTAAAAATGAGCCAAAATGGTATCTTAAAATTATGACTCCAAATTACCATATACTATTTTTGACATGGAAAAGCATGTTTTATAGGAACTGATCCATAATTAAAAAAACACTAGCAAAAATGAGACAAGAAGGCATTCTAGTCTGGGTAGCAAACGAATGTGAAAAGAAACGAAAAAATGGTAACTCACAGGTGGCCTCACGACTGAGCAAATATTACATAGCAGCCACCTCAAACACTTTTTCAAAAAACTATCCAGGGTAAAAAAATAATGATAATCCGGAATCAAATCAATTATTTCAATAATTGCTAAATTTCTCAGCGCATCTCATGCTGTCATTCCAAATACAGCTGTCCTGCACTTGCCCACAAACCTCCTCTCTCTCACCTGAGACCAGAACCAACTCTCCCAGACCAAGCAGGTACTCTCAACTGCCCTATCCACCCCAGATTAGTCTAGTAATTAACCTTTCTCTAGATTAAGCAAAAATATCAAAAAAGAACCTGCATGCAGCACTGTACATCACATTAGAAATGCCACCTTACAGCCTCTCCCTGCACAGCAGAGTGCTGGGCTCTGAACAGTTATTCAACTATCAAACAGCAAAGTTCAACAGGGACTTATCTTTTAGCACAATATATTGACTACATTTTTTGTTTTTTAATTATGTCCTTGAGTGATCATCTGAAGATAAAGCTGAATAAGGTTATAAACATCCTCATGAATAAAAGACACTAGAAAATAATTATATACAAATCTTCAGGTACCTCTGAGTTATAGGCAAAGGTTTACAATTAAATTTGTTAAAACTTCCGCAGTGAAGTCCTAATTTTTCTATTAATAACTAGGCTTTGTTCTTATCCTCTCTCCCACTTTTGTAAAGTCTAAAAATGAACTTGCAACAACCTGACCTCATCCTTCCTATTTTAAATCATTTTCCAACGGGGCTAGTACCACTTGCAGAAGCATAGAGTCATGTCAAAATCCCACTCCCCAAAGTCTCATGGTTCAAAATCTCTCAGGAAACCAAAATCCCCAGAGATTTTCATCCAATTTAATAACCATGTATAAAGAGAAATATTTTTTCAATTACAAAACGTCCCAGTTAGATAACAAATGCTATTTACTGAAAGAAAAATCTGCTGCCATAACAAAACTGTACTACTTACTGATTACATGTTCTTTTATTCTCATTTATTCTGAAATCCTGATTAACAGCCAAATAATTCCAGAAAGTTATAAGATAGAAAATTTTTAATATAAAAATTCTTAGCATTCAAAATACCTGACTGCATAATGGGCTTCTGCTGTTTAGACTGTATTCATTTATTTAATGTGAACATAACATGAAGTCATAATAAAAAGGCCAATGAAGTTTGGACAGTTCATCTTTTTTTACAGACTTCAGGGTCAAATGACATCTGCTTCTACACCATCATTCTATAGCTAAGCCCAGTCTAGTTACCACTGTGAAAGCAAATGTACCCTACAGAAGCAGCAAGATTATGAATAAAAAAAGCATTTTTAAGAGAAAAATCAGAGTTTACAAAGAAATATCAGAAGAGCGAATTCTCTTTCTTATGTATTTTCTCTTTTTGCATCTCTTTAGTTGCATCTCTCAAAAATGTAATAAATTTTAAGTTAAATATCTGATAAAGCAAAAACTAAGAAATCTAAAAAGAGCCACAAAAAAACCCGAAAAGAAAACGGTGGCTCGATAACTAAATGATCAATTACTCTCTTGAGTAATGAAGCTATGACTGTTAGGTTAGAGGAACCAAATCCAGCTTCGCTGTGGGTTAGTCAACTGGCTGGCTAACTTAGTCATAGAAAAACAGAATTATTCAGCAGAATCATTTCACACACACACACAAAAAAAACCTTTAAACTTGGTGGACTATGCCCTGTACATCCTCACCACAGGCCCCAGACAGTCCCCGACCTTCTATCACACTGATGTCCTTGCAGTAAAAACCACAGGCCTTTGTGAGGAACTAACAAGAATTCACTCACAATCTCTGACTCTTCTCTAGCAGCAGAAACAAGAGAAAGTACAAGAATACTTTAAAACACATTGGGAAGGATAAGCAAATCAATGAAGTACTTGCTTCAGTGGAGAATATAAAAACCCAACTTCTTAGAGATCTAATACAAAAAGGTATCTTAATCATGTCCAAAAAAAATCACACCTGACGTAATTTTTAGTTACCTTTTGTTTTTGCTTTTATTGCTAGAGTTTTAACGATTTGATAAACCAGGCGAATATCCTGCATATATAAATCAAGTTAATTGCTGTCACTTAAAAGGTTGTTACAGCTTTATACCCACATTCTTTAAATCACTGAACTTTAAAAAAATCAATTTTCATTCAATTTTCTCAGCAAATTCTAGGCTTTAAGGAACTGATTCATCTACTGACACCTTTAAGGTTAGAGTTTAACTCTAACTTGTTAGGAAAGTTCATGATCCATCCTTGAAACCTACTGTATGCAAACATAACTGTAGTCCAAAAATGGGAAGCAATAGATTAATACTGGGCCTGTGACCACAAGGACTCCCAAGAACCACAGATCCAAAACTGCAAAGTATTGCCACAGCTACAAAATGACCATCTGACTAAGAAGTCTCCCAGGTCAGAATTTTCAGTTATTCTAGACAGTTAAAAATCGTAAGAATTGTTACAAACACATTTAGGGTTAGGGTGAAAATGACCATAACTCCGGGTTTACACACCTGTTGTCCTCTAGCCTAATTATTATTATTGCCCCCTTTCACCCTCAAAAGGCTCTCTTTTTGTAGCAAAACTCATCAGTGGTGACAGAAGTCAGAACAGTGGTAGCCTTGGGGAGGGGAACGTGTTTACAGAATGGGAGGAATGTAAAGGGAGCCCCCTGGAAGGCTGAAAATGTTCTACATCTTGATCTGAATGTGGTTACCAGGGCACATGCACAGGTAAGAAGCCGCTGAACTGGCTTAAGGACTTACTGTTAAGTTAGACCTCAACAAAATTATATACAATTTTTAAAACACATTGAAATACATTTTTGAAGTATTTTTAAATGTTCAGATCATAAATTACATAAAATCATTTTAGATATAGCTACCAAGATTCTTTTCCAAGTGTTTTTTAATCAAGATGCATATTGTGAGCACTTTTACGTAGAACCTTTCAAAATACAGACTGTGATTTTTTTAAATATTTCATTTTAACAAATCGCCGAATTTCAGAACTGAAAGCTCGCAGAAAAATATCTATCCATCCTCTCATTTTGCAAATAAGGAAACACAAATCTACACAGGCTAAGAAACGTACCCAAGATAAGGCAGCTAGTCAATGACACCGGTATTAGCAACTGTTTCCTGATCTTAGGCCACTCCCGTTTGCACCAGGCCGTTACTTTTCTGACACTGTAAACAAATCTGAACTCTGCATCTACCTGTGGCCTAGAAGGATTCAACATATCCCTCAAAACACCAGGCCAACAGGCCCTGAAGTGTAAACACGACGACGCATTCATCTTACTTCCCCCTCCCAAGGCAGCTGGCAAATGAACAATTACATTTTCAGGCATTTTACTTGCGATGGAATAAAGTGTGACATCTTAAAAATGTGGTTCAAGAGGAGAAGGAATATGCAGGGATTGACAAAATCCACTTTATTTCCTTTCAAAACTCTTTGAGGGTTACCCGGTTCTCAAAACTATATAGCTCAGTAGGACTCACGAAACATCATCGCTTGGGGCCGTCCGCCAGCATGGCTTTGAGTGACCCGCTGGGAATAACCCCCCACTAAATAACAATCCTGTCTCTGACGGGGTGTCCTCCCTCACTCTGCACATTACAAGACCTGGACGTGACCTGTGCTTTACGGCTTAGTTTTAGACTCCAGCGAACAGCTGACATCTTGTGAAAAACTTAACACATATCCTTTCAGCAGGAATTTATTTCTGTTCTCACAAGGCGTTTCAGCTCCCCACAGAGCAGGCCTTGCTCCTCAGGACACTCTGCTCGCCTCTCCACAGCCTCCCTTCCAGGGTCCAAAACGAGACTTCGAGAACAGAAATCGAAACAGTCACGGACCTCCCGAGAGGCAGGTCGGGCCCCGAGCAGGTCCGGCTGAGGTCGACCGGCGGCTTCCCGGCGAACCCACTGCCCGCTCGCGCGCGGCGCCGGGAAGGCCCGGCGCACTCCACCACGCCAACCCCAAGCAACCGGTTGCGGTGGCCGCTAGACGCTCCGCAACCCCGCAGCTGCCACCTCGGCCCTCCGAAGTTCGGACCGCCGCACGAGTGGCGCGTCCCCGGCCCCTGCTGCGGGTTCGCGCCCCGACCCCGGAGCGAGCCCGGGGGGCGGGTCCGCGGGGGCTCGGCGGGCGGGAGCGCAGGAGGCGCGGGGAGGGGCGCGCGGCGGGCCCAGCGCGCCGAGGAACTTGGGCGCCCGCCGGTGCCGCCGCCCGGCCACTTTCCTTTCACGCCCCCGGGGCTGCTGCGCGCCGCACTGCCCGCCCGGGGCTGCCAGCCGCCGCTCGCTGCTTCGGCCAAACGCCCAGGCGCGCTCCTGCAGTCCGGCCGGCCGGCGCGCGGGTCCGCGGGGGCGCGCGAGGCCGCGCGCGGGCGCCGCGCTCCCCCCGCCCCGCCCCCGCCCCCAACGTGCCGCCGCCGCCCGTTGGCGCCTCAGCCCGCGCGCCCGCCGCCCGGCGGCTCCCGGCGATTTTTCGTCGGCAAAGTTGCGCGGCCACCTCGAAGGAGGCGCCGCGCGGTCCCCCGCCCCAGCGCAGCCGCCGCCCCTTCAGGCCGCCGCGCGGGAAGGCCCAGCCGTCAGCCCCGCTTTTTTACCTGCCGGGAGTTTTCGCGCGCGCGCGCGCGCTCGATAGCTCGCTTTTGCCCCTCTCGCGCTCGTTTTCTTTCTTTCTTTCCTTCTTTTCGTTCCCCCGCGCGGGCGCTTTTTCCGCTCGCGCCGCCCGCGCTCGCCCGCTCGCGCCCTCCTTCCTGCTGGGCTTGGTGGAGCGGGGCGGCCGGCAGCTCTCCCCGCCCCCCTCCACCCGCGCTCCGGCGGCGGCGGCGGCGGCGGCGCTCCGTGCTCCGACTCATTCCAATATGGCACGGGCGCAGGGCGCATGCGCCCGCGCCCCCCCCCATCCGCGCTCCTCCCGGCAGCCCGCGCCCCTCGCGCCGCGCGCGTGGCGCCCCCGGGCCGGGCCTCCCCGAGCCCGCCCGCGCGTCTTCCCGCCCCGCTGGGGCCGCGCGGGATGCCAGGCGTCCGCGGACTGAGGTGCCGGAGGTCCAGCGTCGCCAGCCGCCCCCGCCCCTCGTGCCCCCCCAGCCCACAACTTGCCGCGGACACCCCCGAGACCGTGGCGCAGGGCAAGCGGCGGCACCCCTAGCCCCCGACGGCGCTGCGGCCCGGCGCGGACTGGCCGGTCGGGGAGACGTGCCTCCAGGGACCCAGCCCCACTCTGTCCCTGCTCCGACCCACGAGGGAAGGGCCCCGGCGCCTCACCTCGGGTTGTGGACGGAGCCCAGGGAACCCAGTGTCGTACCCCGGTCCGTCCTGCCGTCCCGGCCGGGGCGAAGCGCGCCGCTGTTCTCCGCACGTGACCGCCTTCGGCAAGATGGCATTAGCGGAGGAACGGACGGAGCAGCGGCCGGATCCTAGATGGGGGCTGCGTCCGCCCGCCTGACCCACGTCGGGGATCTGGTGTGCTCTTTGAGACCTAGAAGGGCACCCCAGTGCCCCCTGCCTGCGAAGTCAGACCCGGGCTCCCCGGCGCACCCGATGTCACCACGCTTCCGCAGGAGGCGCCCTGTAAATCTGAGTTTTCCTGCCGCTCGGGGCCCCGGCGAAGGGGCACAAGACAGCTGCCGAATTCAGGCAGGAGAACCGGGCGGGGGCCCCGGGTCAAGACAGAAGCTCGAAGGTGACTGCAAGTCGGCCCCGCAACCCGAGGTGCCCACGGGCGGTTATGTTCCCCGAGCTCGCCCTTTCCCCAGCGAGCACAGGTGCCCTTAGACAGCCCCCTCCCCACCTGCTCTGGAAAGTTCCCTCCACAAGGGAGTCCCCGCGCCACGGAGACCCAGGAGTGTTCGCGGAGGAGGTCTCGGCCAGGGCGCTGATGGCTCCTGCCTTTCAGGAAGGAGGAGGCGCCCCTACTGCAAGAAGGAGGTCTGGGGTGCCAGACGAGGGTTCAGGGCACTTCCCGCTGACCTCACCTCTGCGCTGGGAATATCACCCCACTTAACAAACTTGCTCAAAGTCACGCTGATGGCTGGATTTGAATCCAGATTTTTTTTTTTTTTACCACCACTGTAAAAACAATGACAACCAGAGAGAGAAAGAAAAATGTAAAAGTATCCGTAATACTCCTATGGAATGCAACTTTTCACTCATAAAACCTTCCACCTATATACATGTCTTTACATGGTTGCAACCACACTTCTCTTTTGTGTTTGCTACCATCATTAACATGTTTTTTGTTGTTCATTTGATTCATTTTTAAGGTGAGCAGGTATCCTCATCCATTCTGTCTCCCAATGTGGTATATTTGGGTTCTTTACAATTGTTTGCTAATATATCCTTTAACTTTGCACTTGGGACAAATTCCTGCGAATTGAAGAATCAGGTGGAAGGCTAAGGAACGCAGAGCGGTCTTGCTCCACGGTGCGGTAGGGCTCTCCCAAAGAGCTGCCCCACTCGTTCTGCTGCCTCCCAGGACTGAGTGTATGGAGTTTAATACACACGTCTACGCATCGGGAACCATGTTTTTTCCTCCTACTTTAGTAGTGTCTATTGGTAGTTCAACGTTACTTTAGCATTTCTTAGATGATTTTAAAAATGAATGTTTTTCCGTGCATCTACTATCTATATCCCCCTTTCTGTGAATGATCTGTTCATATCCATTCCTCTGTTGGGGACTTGAAGCTCTTCTAACTTTGAATAAGAATTTTTTATGTTATAGTTATTATTCCTGCATCATAATTGGTGCAAATACTTCCCAGTCCATCGTTCCTTTTTGTTTTATTTTAACGTTCAATCTCTTATTCTGGTCTTTTGTGATTTTTTTGATTGCTGACAAAGTGAGCTTTCTTCCACCAATCTGATAGTTTATTTTCTGCTAATTTTCTAAAATTTCATTTTATATTTAATTCTTTGACGATTATCCATCCCAAATTTATTTTGCCTTGTGGAGTAAAATATGGATTTAACTCACCACTGGCATCACCAGTTTTTTTGCTTATGCAGTCACCATTTATTAAATAATTCTTCCCTTGCCCTTTGTTTAGTAAAATCTACTTTTATGCAAGGCTTTTGATTTTGGTTCATCTAGTTCCGAATTCTCCATTTCCTTTCAAGGACCTCAGTTTGAGCAGATACCGTAAGGATCTAAATATTGGTTCTTTAAAATAGGTTGTAATATCTGACAGGGCTAAATTCCACCCCCCCCCCAACATGGAGTCTTCTTTTATTCAGAATATCAGTTGATATCCAGGCTGGTTTATGTGTCCATACACATTCTAGGTAATCATGTAGGGGTTAAGAATGCTGGCTGTGGAGATGGGACCATCTAGGTCCAACACTTATCAGCCCTGTGACCTTGGCAAGTTACTTATCTGCTGGAGGCCTTAGGGTCTTGGTCTATAAAATGGGGATAAGAATAACACCTGCCTTGCAAGCTCAATGCCTGGCACACAGTAGATGCTCAGTAAATGTCAGCTGTAGTGACAGATATGCTCAGTTCCAAAAAAAAAATGAGACTTTACACGGAGTTGCATTAAACCTATGAATTAATTTAAACAGATCAAATATCCTATAATATTTCATTTTCCCAACCAGGACATGTGCTATCTTTCAGTTTATTCAAATATTTTAAAACTCAGACAGAATCCAGGTCCCTTGTTGACAACAGCCTCTCTCCACTGCTCACCTGCGTGACCCCTGAGGAAGAGGAAGAGCAGAGAGCCACAAGAAACAGTTGAAAACTACTGTTGGAGAGTCTGCCTCCAGCCCGGCCTTGTGTGGGTGTAGGCATGTGTGCGCATGTGTGCACCAGCAGGAGATCTCCCTTAACCCTTGCACATCCCTCAGGGTAGCTCATGGCATTCCCTATGGACAAAGGGCAAACTGGAAGCTTCCAGGTCACCCTTAGTGAGAGGCAGAGCTAGGCCACAAAGCGGGTGTGCTAGCTCCTCAAACACTCTACTGCTTGGAAATTCAGGTGGGAATTATTCATAGGAGAGGCAGCTGCCAGAGGAGCATGGAGAAAACTGACTTCTGGTCATGGCACACCCCTGCCTAAAAGCCTCCCAAGGCTTCACGTTGCCCTGTGAATAAGTCCAAAAGACTTACTTTGGCCTACAAGAGTGGCCCTGCCCACCCTCCGAACTCACTAGTCACCACTCATCTGCCTTGTTTGCAGCGGTTCAGCTACACCTGTCTCCTTTCCATCCCATACGTATGCCAAAGTCCTTCCCGCCTCAGGACCCTTGCACACACTGTTCCTGCTGCCTGGCACACTCACCATCCCACCTCCTGCACCCACCTTCACAAGCTGGTACCTTCTCATTGTTCCAGGAATTGTTTAACAAGGTGGTCTCCTCTGAGAGGCCTTCCCTGACCATCCCATCTAAACAGGTTCTCTCTCTCTCTCCCCTAGTTGTCCTTCACAATTGGTATTTATAATTTATATCTGTATTTGTCATTTGTTTGAGTCCTGTCACCCTGTCTAACCCCATAGATAGACATCAGTCCCCCTGAGTGCAGAGATGTGCCTGTCTCACCATAAGGTTGACCTTTTCTCTAACAGGCAGTGAGTGCACAAAAGGATGGCTAATGCATCAGCTAGCAACATCCAAGATCAGAGGTTGGCACACCCTTGAGGCACCCTGGCCATTCACAACTCGGTCTCCACTTCCTGCTGGCTCTGGGGGGTGAGGGTTATAGGCTCATGTTCTCACTGACCAAGGCGTCAGTGTTTGACCATCCCATATGAACCTCCTATCCCCTGTAGCCTTGCCTGCTACTTCCAAGCAGGCTTGCTCTCTGCAAGAGGGCATCAACTCAGGGCCTTGTTCTCAATGAGAACATGAGGGCCAGGCCTGGACTCTGGAGACCAGTAGAGCCCTGAACCAGGGCATGGGGCTGTTTTCAACCCAAAAAAAAATTAAGTTCCACATCCCACCAGGCCCTGCTCTCAGCCATCAGCATCCCTCCATTGCCTCTGACCAGCCAGCTCCCTTCAATCAGCCCAAGTGAGGTAAGTCACATGATGACTCCCCGTGGCTAATTACCCAAGTTAATCAAGTGATCACCACCATGTCACTGCTCATACCATGCCCCTCTCCACTGAGGCTCAGTCAGTTATCCTGACCCTGCTACCCTGGGGGAACAGGCCACTGCCACATGTTTCCCCAACACCTGCCCTGCTCCATCACCGTGTCTTGGCTCCTGTGAATCCCCCCGGCAGGCATCCGTCTCTCCTATGCTGTGTTGTAAGGGAAAAAGCAGTGTGTTTGGAGGCAGACAGCTTGGGGTCAAGTCCAGATTTAGTCACTGCTTCTTTATGAGATCTTTGTGAGACCCTTCACCTCTATGGGCTTTAGTTTCCTCATCTCTGTAGGAGATGAAGCCGCCTATCTTGCTGGGTCCTGATAATCCAAGGACACAATATTTATAAACACTCTTTGCATACTGTAAAGCACAACAGAATTATGAGAAATAATTGGCCTTGTCCCAAAGCCACCTCCTCCAAGAGGCCTCCCAAGATCTCTCCATTTCCTTCTCCGTCTACCTAAGGCACTTAGCTTGCTTTTCCTCGGTTACTTATCTTGAGAAAGGCACAGGCCCCCCGACTCCATTTCAATCCTTGACTGCCACAAGCCCAGGGCCATGCCCCTTTCATTCCCAGGGAGCCCCCTCTGCCTCCACAGCCCTCTTTTCCCAATTCACGGGGGAAAAATTAATTCATGGGCACAATGTTCTCAATTTTATACAATTGGGCCATGCACTTTTCTTAAATCTTCTTGCACTTTCAACTGATTATCTGCTAATAAGAGCTAATGGGCACTAACCAGGTGACCATGGACACTCAGCCATGCAGGGGAAACAGAGCTGGGGTTTCTCTTTGGAGTAGTGAAATGTTCTAAAATTAAATATGGTGTTGGTTGCACAACTTCATGATATGCTAAAAACCACGGAATTGTACACTTTCAAAGGGTGAATTTGGGGGCCAGCCTGGTTGAGTTCGTGCACTCCACTTTGGCAGCCCAGGGTTCGCAGGTTCAGATCCCAGGCATGGACCTTGGCACTGCTTATCAAGCCATGCTGTGGCGGCGTCCCATATAAAGTGGAGGAAGATGGGCACGGATGTTAGCCCAGGGTCAATCTTCCTCAGCAAAGAGAGGAGGATTGGCAACAGATGTTAGCTCAGGGCTAATCTTCCTCAACAAAAATTTTAAAAAGTTTTTTAAAAAGTGAATTTTATGGCATGTGAATAATATCTCAACTTAAAAATTGTATGAGAAAAGAAAAGTCTACAATGTCTGGTACAGAGGACACAAACTGGTAGCCCTTGGGTCAAATGTGACCCAAATGGTGCTTGGCTTGACCAGCACAGAGAGATTTTTTACAGCACTGATTTTTTTTAAGATATAATTTGCATACAATAAAATGCACCCATTTTATAAGCGTACAGTTCTCCGAGAAGCTGACAAAGGTCACCACCACCACCATCAAGATACAGAGCGTTCTATCACCCCGGCAAGTTCCTCCCATCCCCTTCCAGTGACTCACCTGCCCACAGGCAAAAACGTCTCATTTCTATCTCCACAGATTAGATTTGTCTGTTTCTTAAAAATTCATCATAGAGTAATATTCTTTTTGTCTGTTTTTGAGATTCATCCACGTGTTATGTATATCCAAAGATTATTCCGTTTTTTCTTTAATGTTCAACCACTCCTTCATTTCAGGTCAAATATTATTTCAATCATGCAGAATACCCAAAGAATGGAGACTCAACAGCTCTCTGTTCTACTGGTCTTCAAAATATTGTACCCACATCAGTAAAGTTTTGAGCATATGCTGTCCAGTGTGTTTGTTTATTTTTAAATCATATTATTTTATACATATATACTATTCTAATAAAATATTACATATATTAAAAACACACAAAATATAGAAATTTTAAAAGGAAGAAGTAAAGATGAAATAAAGACTTTTAAAATGTTTTATTTTATTTATCAAAGGAGTATAATCATTTTGCCCCTCACAAAATATTATATTAAATGATTGTTGTTAAATAATATTAAATAAAATTGCAATACTAAAACATTAATAATATTGTTAAAGGAATATGATTGAAAATGCTTTTTTTACATTGCTGAAGTATAATTAAAGTACAATAAATTATGAATGTTTAAACTATACAATTTGATTAGTTTTGACATGAATATACCCATGAAACCATCACTACAATAAAGAAAACATATTTTCATCACCCCCAAAAGTTTCTTTGTGTCTTTTTGCAATCCATCCCTTCCTCTGCCACTACCACCAGGCAGCCACTGATCTGCTTTTTGTCACTACCGGTTAGTTTGCATTTTCTAGAATTTTATATAAGTGGAATTATATAGTAGGTAGTCTTTTTTGCCTGTCTTCTCTCATGCAGCATAATGATTTTGAGATCCCTCCATGTTTTTGCATGTAGCAATAGTTCATTCCTTTTTCTGGCTGAGTAGTATTCCTTTGTATGGATATACCACATTGTTTATCCATTCTCTTGTTGATGGGCAGCTGAGTTGTTTCCACTTTGGGGCTATTATGAATATGCTGCTATGAACATTTTGTGTACAAGTGTTTCTGTGAACATGGGTTTTCATTCCTCTTAGTTGACAGCATATATATATAATCTAATATATTAAATATTAAATATAATATATAACTATTAATATTATAAAATGATATATGAATATATAATATATAATAATATGTAATATATAAATGAAATGTGAAATGTATATGAATATGTGTATGTATAATATGAAATGTGTAAATATATCATAAAATATAATTAATATAACATGTATTAGATATATATTAACACATATAATAAATGCTCCATCAACAGTCATACATGGTAAAAAGTGTGCATGTACATATATATATACACACATACATATATTTGTAAGTATATAAATACACACACACTTTTATTTAAAGTGTATGCCTTTAGGGGCCGCCCGGTGGTGCAGCGGTTTAGTTCACGCTTGGCAGCCCGGGGTTCGCCGGTTCGGATCCCGGGCGCCGGCCGACGCACTGCTTGTCAGCCATGCTGTGGCGGCGTCCCATATAAAGTAGAGGAAGATGTGCACGATGTTAGCCCAGGGCCAGTCTTCCTCAACAAAAAGAGGAGGATTAGCAATGGACATTAGCTCAGGGCTGGTCTTCCTCACAAAAAGAAAAAAAAAAAAGTGTACGCCTTTGATGGAGCGTTTAGTCCCCATTCTCTGTGGTCCTCTACCTACCTGCTCTGGACACCCCATTGAAAAGAAGCAGTCACCCAGGCTTCACCCCTGAGGGGCCAACTCAAGACCTGGGTGTCAGGTTGGGGCTGAGGGACTGGCATTTGGAACCAGGACACCAGGGCTCTGTATGCTGTGGCTGCTTGCAGCCCAGGAGCCAGGAAGGAGAAGGGAGAGGACAAGCTCAGGCATAGAACATTCTCCAAGACCATCATGGCCCTCCTGGAGTGTCAGGGGTGGGAGGTTCATAAAGACAACTGGCCATCAAGCCCTCGGAAGGGATTTGGCAGGGCAAGCCCACCAGGAGAGGAAAGGATGAAGGGAGATATGCCCATGGACACTCCCAGTCTCTCCTGCAGCCGCCTGCTGGGCTTGGGCAAGCACAGCCTGCATCGCTCTGGTGCTCAGAGTCCTCTCTCCACAACCTGCCTGCTCGCCATGACTGGAGACCACAGTCCCTGCCTGACCCACGCCCTCCATCCCACTCTCTGCCTCTCCCCATGCTGCCATTTTCCCTTTTTTATTAAGGTGTAGGTTACATGCAATAAGTGTTAGGATATTATATGTATCTATAAAATGTTAACAAGGATACAATATGTTTGTTTGATGCCTGTTATTGCTACAAGGCAGCTAATCTCTGACAAACAAGAGCCTCACAGTGACCTGGCTGGGCTTACCAGCCAAATGTATGGTGCCACCTCTAGGCCCCCAGGGTGGTCCCTGCATGTCAGCACTGGGTGGATTTGGGAGGACAGAGATTTCTACATAGTACAGACAAAATCAGGGAAAATGCCAATGGACCTTGCTTTACCCAGTAGCTTTGTACAAAATGAAGTGTGGTCAGTTGAATCCTAATTTTCTCATTACTTTATAATTCCTGAGATGTGTGATCTTCATTCCTATTGGGTCTTGCTACTAAGACCTCTAGTTTCCATTCTCCGTTGTCTTCATCCAGTCATTCTATCGGGTCTGGAGTACAAAACCTGAGGCAGTCACTTAACTTCCTGATACTAATTATTTTATCCCGGGGCCAGCCCAGTGGTGTAGCGGTTAAGTTCGCGTGCTCTGCCTCAGCAGCCCAGGGTTCGCAGGTTCAGATCCCGGGCACGGATCAGCGCACCTCTTGTCAAGCCATGCTGTGGTGGCATCCCATATAAAGTAGAGGAAGATGGGCACGGATGTTAGCCCAGGGCCGGTCTTCCTCAGTAAAAAGGGGAGGATTGGCAATGGATGTTAGCTCAGGGCTAGTCTTCCTCACACACACACACACACACACACACACACACACATTACTTTATCCTTAAAATTTGGCTAGTAACACTTGGGCTATTGAAATCAGAGCACTGCAATCAAAGATGTCTGGCAGTTCTTTCAGCTCTGAGATATCAGATTGAGCTGTGAACACACTTGTGAATATTTCAGAGAAGGAGTTTTCTAGTATTTTTCTAAGCAGCAGAGCCAGACTAAATCACTCATCCATTCTTCCTCTCATTGATGCCTGTTGTGTGCCTGCACTGGCTGAACTGAGACTCACAGACAGGACTGTGACATGGCCCACCCAGCGGTGCTCCCAGCTAAGTGAAGCCCTCCCTAGAGTTGGTTCAATGAGGGAGGCATAGAAAGGTCCTCTCTCCGAGGCCTGATTTCCTCTCCTGAGCTGGGAGCAGGAAACCTGAGTTGTAGCCCAGCTCTGCTTATAACTGTGGAGGCAGAGTCCTTCTCTCCCAGGACTTTGCTCTTCCTTTCCTTGCAATGGAGGGTTGGAGAGAGGCTCTACAGACCTGCCCGGCGCCTTTGTGCTGGGTTCTGTGATAGATCCAGTATGGTGATTGGGGGGTGCTGCTAGGGACAGGCAGCCTTGGCAGGTGGGGGCAGGCTCTCTGCAGATAGCATATGTCCTGTCTGTTGTCTCTGGTAGGACTCCAGCACCCAGAGGACTACATAAGGGCATAGATGTAAAGGCCTCATTTGTAGTTGATGCTCACCAAATGTGAGTTTCCTTCTCCCCTGCTGGCTCCCAAGGTGTACCCCACATCAGCCAGACCCCTCCATTGCAGCAGGACTCTGGGTTCCTGGGGGATGCCTGTCACCCGCAGCAGCCACGTCCACCTCCAGAAGGGGTAATGGGGTGGGCTCTTTGAGGCAACCGAGAGTCTAGAGCACAGGGACCTCCAAGGATAAGGAACAACTAGAATTCGCATACATTGCTATTGGCAATTTCTTATAAAGTTAAATACACACTCAGCTGGTGATCCAGCTTCTCCACTCTTGGGTATTTACCCAAGAGAAATAAAAACATGTCCACACACACAGCCTTGCACAAGAATATTCACAGCAGCTTTATACATAACATCCAAAACTGGAAACAATCCAAATGCCATCAACAGAAGAATAGACAGACAAAGAGTGGTATATCCACACAACGGAAGACTACTCAGTGATAAAAATGAATGAACAAATATTACACCCAACAACATAGATAAATCTAAAAAATATTATGTTGATCAAAAGAAGCCAGACACAAAAGAGAACATACTGTATGACTACATTTATTTGACCTTCTAGGACAGCATAACTAATCTCTGATGATAGAGGTCAGTATAGTGGTTACTTCAAGGGCAGGAGATATTGACTGGGAAGGGGCACAAGGGAATTTTCTGGGGTGATGAACCTTGCTCAGGGTCATGGTTACACAAGTGTCCATCTATGTAAAAGTCATCGAGTTTTCAGTCATGATTAGTGTACTTTACTGAATGTAAGTTATTCCTCAACAGGAAAAATAAGCCTCCAGGTATGCTCTGAGATGAGGAGCCCCTTGGGAAGGGGCAGCTGTGGGGAGAAGCAGGCAGTGGCCCTGGGCCTGCACACTAGCCCTCCCTCCGTCTAACCCCTTCTGCAGGACCCTGGCTAGGAATTGGTTCTCCTGGTCCTGGTATCTGCAACAACTGAATGTCTAGCCCACTGGCTGGTGAATGAGGTCACTAACATGTGAAGTAGCTGTTTACAGCCTGGAGATTTTTACCGCCAGTATGCCAGCAGATCACAGGCTGATGGGCCACGTCATGCCCTCAAGAGTGTTGGACCACCTGTGCCACTGCTGGACCCTGGCTTTTCTAAGGCCCCAGGACTGCCTGGCTGGGGTGGGGCATGTGGGTCAGCTGTAGCCAACCTTGCTGGGGGGAGGGGCTTAGGTCAATCCTTTCCTGGGGGGCAGCCCTGGTGCAGGAGGCGACATGGCTTGACCTTCATAGACCTTAGCAACTGCTTTTTCCTGCCCTGTCTTCTCCCCAAGCTCAGCCTGTCCACTCCTCCCTCCAGCCAAGCACCAGCCCTTCTTCAGACTGCCCCCTACCTGTTACCTTCTGAGCACTGGTTCTGCAGAAGAAACAACCCAAGGGACCCACACACATACCTGTGCCAAGATATGGTTGTCCACACACATCCCAGGAGGATCCACAGCAACAGGCCTGGTCTTACAGATGTGCACAGGTGCCTGCAGACATGGGCACATAAACAACTGGCACCGTGATAACAGTCACCATTTACTGGGAACCTACCGAACGCCAGGAAATTTCTGATCAGCAGTTGCTTATGGTCCATTTCATGTGCGCAACACTGCACTAGATGGTCTGTCCACAAGTAGATTCATTCAGTTCTCACCACAACTCTGTGTGGTAGTCAGTATTCTGCCCACTTCACAGATGATGAAACAGAAGCTCAGAGAAAAGCCACCAGCCTGTGATCCGTCCACCCAACTGGCATTAGACATTCTCCAACATAACCCCCAAAGCGCTGCAGCAGGCAGAAAGCCCAGGCCTGCCCCTGCCCCTGCACCCCCTCTCCACCCACCCTCCCCCAGGTGGGGCCTTCTTTGGTCAAAGGGTAGTGAGCCCAGGACCTCCCAAGAATAGGCTTTTTTGAAAGTCCATTTCCATCATCAACGGGGTTTTTCCTCTATTTCTCTGGAGGCTTTGGTGGCTTTTGGCCAGAAAATCTCCAGTGCTCTTTGTGGGAGCGCAGTGAAGGGGGACAGTGAGCTCAGGAAGGGCTGGGAGAAACAGCTGAGACAGTTCTAGGATAGTCCAAAGACTCGACCCTTCAGCCTCTCCCAGCACCTGGCCTGGTAGATGCTGGAAACCACACTGAGCTGCCGGGACCTGGACCTGACTTTCCAGCTGCCCAAAGCACCCGCCTGCCCATTGCCTCTCAATCTTCCTTCCTGGTCCCCCTTCACCCCATTTTCTAGAGGCAGAAAGTGAACCCAGAGAGAGAATGGGATTTGCTCATCCAGAGTCAGAGGTCCGGGAAAGGTCGACCTTTTCCAGGTGGGTCGCTTTGGGGCAGATCCCCCCTAATTAGATCTAGCCTGAGCAGGGACCACGCCAGCCACACCTTCTGTCAGATGTCAGGGAGGTGCCTGGGGCCAGGGTGTAGGCCAGGTCCAGCCTGGATGAGAGGGCCCAGCAGGCAGCTGACCTCAATCTCCAGGGTCTCCCGGGCTTGGAGAAGGGGCCAAGGTGAAAGCTGGTGGGGTCTGCTTCAGGAGACACCTCACCAGACAGCTCCTGCCTTGGTTGACATGAAGACCTTTGGGGTGGGACCAGGTGCCTCCCACCTCTGTAATCTGGGCACATCCTGTGGGGTTGGTCAGAGGTGAGGCCCTTGGGTGATCTTCCCAGCTCTGCCCCTGCCCCTCCATGTGACCTGAGTGTGGGAGGTGTCTCCTTGGTTCCTTAATTCAGACAGGAGAGCAGATATGGGCCCCAGGCCTCAATGAGAGTCTCAGGATGGGGTGGGGTGGGGGAGGCTATTAGAGATAAGCAAGACTCAGCTTCCATCCCTGAGAGCACTGCCAACAGGAAGACCAGCCAGGCCCCACTTCATGGCAGCTCAGGACCAAGATCAAGGGGTGAGCCTCAGGAGAGGGAGAGAAGAAGGAGGGATCCTGAGTGGGATGGGGTGAAGGGGGCTGGGCCTCAGCCAATGGGGTGATGGAAATTTAGTGGAGGCAGACTAAAGAAATTTGAAAGGCTTGAGGAGGGGAGGAGGACAGTGAGGAAGGAAGGGGCATGCAGGAAGCAAGAATCGAGGGTGCACAGATCTGGAGGTGGGAATACAGAGCAAATGTGGGGAATAGTGAGCCATTCCTTTAGGCTGGAGTACAGGAGATGAGACTGGAAAGGCTTTGGGGGTTTGATCCTACAGGGCCTTGATGCCAGGAAGGGTAATGATACTGACACTGGTGGTACCAAGGGCTCACTTCCACTGCGATCCTTCCATAGCAACCACAGAGGTAGAGGCTGTTGTTAGCCTATTTACAGCTATGAACAATGAGGCTCAGAGAGAGCCAGGTGGCAAATAAGTGTTGGAACCCAGGCTTTCAGGCCCTGTACTCCCCTGACAGGCTGATGGCCTGGATTGTAATCTGTATATATAGCAAGGAATCTTAGTAAGGAAATGACAAGGCCAGGCATGCACTTTAAAAAGAAAGTATATGTCTATATGACAAGTGACACTGTAAACAAAGTTAAAATACAAGCAGAAGACTAGAAAAAAAAATTGCCACACATATAACAAAGAATTAAAATGCAGAATATGAAAAGTGCTCAAATCAATAAGAAAAAGATAAATAGCAGGAAAATGGACAAAAGCTGTAAACAGACTCTTCATAGAAGAGAAAATAAAAATGATCACTAAATAAGAAAAGATGAATCAACAAAATGAAAGGGCAGTCTACCGAATGGGAGAAAATATTTGCAAATCATTCATCTGATAAGGGGCTGATATCCAAAACATATAAGGAACTCAGACAACTCAATAGTAAAAGACCAATAACCTGATTAAAAAATGGGCAAAGGACCTGAAGGGACATTTTTCCAAAGAGGGCATATAAATGACAAATAGCCAACAGGTATATGACAAAGTGCTCAACATCACTAATCATCAGGGAAACGCAAATCAAAACCACAGTGAGAGATCACTTCACACCTGTCAGAATGGCAATCATTAAAAAGACAAAAGATAAGAAGTGTTGGTGATGCTGTGGAGAAAAGAGAACCCTGGTACACTGTCGGTAGGAATGTAACTGGTAAAGCCACTATGGAGGTTCCTCAAAAAAATTAAAACTATTATACAATCCAGCAATCCCACTTTTGGGTGTATTTCCAAAGAAATTGAAATCAGTATCCCAAAGAGACACCTGCACTCCCACGTTCATTGCAGCATTATTCACAAGAGCTGAGATGTGGAAGCAACCTAAGTGTCCATCGACAGATGACTGGATAAAGAACATGTGACATTTGTATATGTAAATATATACACACACACACTGGAATATTAACCTGCTATAAAAAAGAAGGAAATCCTGCCACTTGTGACATGCATGGACCTGGAGGGCATTATGCTAAGTGAAATAAGCCAGACACAGGAAAACAAAGACTGTATGATGTCACTTGGATGTGGAATCTAAAATAGTCAAACTCAAGCAGAGAGTAGAATGGTTACCAGGGTCTGGGTGGAGGGGAATTTGGGGAGACGTTGATCAGGGGTACAAAATTTCAGTTATGCAAGATGAATAAGTTCTGGAGACTTACTGTACAGCATGGTGACTGTAGGGAACACCACTGTACTGTGTACTTGATGTTGGCTAAGAAGGCAGATCCTAAGTGTTCTCACCACAAACATACACACACACACACACAAGGTGACTATGTGAGGTGACAGATATGTTAATTATCTTGATTGTGGTGATTATGTCACAACATATTTGTTGTTAGTGCCATTGAGTTGATTCCAACTCCCAGCGACCCTGTGTACAGCAGAGTGGAACCCTGCCCGCTCTTTTCGCACCATCCTCTCACCTTCCAGCGCTATATCAGACAGTGCTCTGCTGCTGTTAATAGGGATTTCATGGCCATTTTTTTTCAGAAGTGGGTGGCCAGGTCTGTCTTAGTCTGGAAGCTCTGCTGAAACCTGTCCACCATGGGTGACCCTGCTGGTATTTGAAATACCAGTCGCATAGCTTTCAGCATCACAGCAACATGCAGCCACCACAGAATGACAACCAACAGACAGGTGGTGTGGTTCCTTGTGGGCTGAATCTTAACCACTAGACCACCAGGGCTGGGTATGTATATGGATATCAAATAATCAAGTTGTACATCTTAAATATATACAATATAAATAAATAAATAAAATGAGCAAATTCATAAGTAATGAGAGAAATTGACACTGAAGGGAGATGTTTGACAAAGCGTTAGTGTGACAAGTCCCCTCATCCTGGATGTGGGCATGGGCTTTTTGGAGGGTAACTTAGCACTTGCCCCTCAGCTCAGCAAATCCACTTGTCAGCGTCTCCTGAAGAGACCCCTGAGGTGACCTACACAGTGGTGTCCATCACGGCAGCCTGTGAGAGCACCCCACTGGAAACAGCCTAGATGTCCAGGAATAGGAGAATGGATAAAAAGCATGGGACGTCCCCATACACATATGCTCTGTGGCAATTACAAGGACTGAGGAGTGGTGGGGAAGAGACGGCTGGTTTTGAGGGCCATGTATCCACAGGAGAGCAGGCTCCGCTGGAAGCACCTGCATCTAGAGTCTGGAAGATGTGTTCTGCTGACATTTCCTGCCCTCCTCTGCTTCTCCTACCTCCCTACCTGCCCCCATATACCCCAAATCTAACTGCTAGATGATGGGGAGAAAGGAAAAAATAAGCTCTGAAAATAGTTTGAGATTTGAGCTTTTAAAGGCAAAAGATTGAGTCTTGAATCCAAAATGAGGAGACAGAGACAGGAAGTCAGGGCATCGGGCAGCGGTGTCATCACGGGAGGGGCCGCCTGCAGGGCCAGGGCATCAGCACAGCCAAGCCCAGTCACTGGGAGACACGCAGCTGGTTCACGTGACATTTGATAACTCAGCTCTCTATGGTAAACACACGTACTATTAAAATACTCCTTTTTAATATAATACACCTGTTGTTTGGGTAGCATAAGTATTATCATTCTCATTTTATAGAGAAATATCAAACTGCTAACACTGTGAACCCTGAGCTTGCGGGGAACAAGCCAAGGGAGTCTTTCGATTTAATTTTATTGTTACATTTTTAAAATGAGAATGTATTCATGTATTTCTTATGTAATAAAAATGAAATAATTAATTTTAACAGTTTAAAAACAGCTAAGAAAAATGGTCTGTGAAGATATTTCTCTCTACTGTTTATATCATTTCCATTATTTTTATTTAATAGCTAGTATTTTTATTTTCTAATAAAAAATTCTTAAATATAAAAAAGTTTAAAAATATTTTTTTAGTTAAAAAAAATGTTTTGAAAGCTGAAAATAAGGAAGGAAAAGAGGAAACTGAAGCCAACGAGACCAGTGAAGAATTTGTTGGCAAAGGGGTAGTGAGGCCTGGGCCGAGGTGTCTCCACCTGTAAAAGGGGCACACCGACTGCTATGGTCACTGGAGCTGTGGAGAAGACCCTTGCACCAAGGGGAGTGTCCTCTGCAGTCTGCAAGGTTTGTTCCCCAGATACTTGGCTGGAGGACAGGGATCCCCCAAGTCCCTTGTTTGGGCCTGCCTGTGGAGCTGCCCTCCCAGGCATGCCTGATGGTCACTGGTCTCAACACACCAGGGGCCAATCCAGGCCATAGAGAAAGATCTGGCAATGGGGCTACCGCCCCCATCAGATCCCAGCCCTTGACAGGACCCCCCATCCCAGTCCAGCAGCCAAACTGGGGTCTCCATGCATATCAGCTGTATGAGCGACAGCTCAGCTCAGACCCGGGCTCTGGAAACAGGCCCTCAAGACAGCTGGGACCAGCTTCAAACTTCTCAGGCCCTCACCAGGGATATGATGCCCAGCAGCTCCAGGGCCCAAGGCCTTCTCCCTCTCTGAGAAAGGGCAGAAACAGGGCTGCCTGGGCCAGGAACTACCCATCCCTGCCCTGGGCAGACAGCTCTAAGCCTAGTTGGAGGAGCAGGGCCAAGCAAGGGCTCAAAAGCAGGTCCTTGATTCCCGTGGCTTCAGGCTCAGCCTCATGGGGCTGGCAGGACTGCCATTGGTTCCCTTAATTGGCAACCCCTTTCCCAGTAGTGCCAAGTGGCCCTAAATGAAGAGTGGTCACAGCACGGACCGGCTTCTTGCACAGCTCCTCCTGCCCAGGAGAGAGGGTGGGCATCCTCACGCAGCACGTGCCCCAGAGTCAGCCGCTCCTGGGCCTCACTGTTGGCCAGGTCCAGATGAGGGTAGAAGCCTCTGGCTGGGAGAGGCAGGGTGCAGAGAGGCACCCCATTCCTGCCACAGCTACCAGGGGCCCTGTGGGCAGCACATATACACGTTCACATCAGGAGGTTATAGGAGGGTGTCCCTGTGATGGAAATGCTGTGTGGCGGCTCAGACACAGGCTCTGCTATCATCTTGTCTGGGCTGAGATCCTGGTCCCACCTTGCTGTGGGACCTTGGGCAAACGAAAGGCTCTCTGAGCCTCAGTTTCCTCATCTGCAAAAGCAAGGTGATCCCAACAGCACTGCCCTCACAGAGTTGTTGAGAGTGCCTGGCTCCTGGTCAGCCCTCAGGAAATGTCTACTCTAACCCAACCCATAGGGTGCAGTCAGGTGAGTTCTTCCTTGCCTCAGTGTCTCCAGAGGAGGCTGGAAGGCCTGTTCTAATTGCTCCTCTGCCGCTGATGCTCTAAGAAGGGGAGACACTGTTCAGGCTCAGGCCTGGGCTCTCAGGAGGTAAAGTCTAAAGGCTCAGGGAGGTCTCGTGTGGCCTAGGGCTCAGGAGGACTCCTGGCCAGTGTCCCAGCCTCTGATGGTCCCTACAGCAGCTGTGCAAAGCGTGGCAACTGCATCCGGGGGCCTGCCACGCCATTGTCTCCTGTCTGCCCTGCTCACCTGCTCACTCGCTCACCATCCCTTTGGAGGAAACACGGGAGAGTCCTGCCCTCTAGCGGCTGGTGGCAGCCGGGCCTCTCCTCTTGGCTCCTGGGCCTCAGAGGAGCCCATTGCCCCCTTAGTCTTCTCTAGTGCCTGCTGCACAGGAACAGGCCCATTTCACAGGGGCTGAAACTGAGGGTCCCAGGAGCCAGGACCCAGGAATCTTAATCTCTGAGCACTTTCGAGCCCTGAGGGCCCTGCTTCCAGACATGAGCACCCCCCAACCTGAGTCTCTGGGTGGTCCTAGGGTCCTAGAGTCACAGAGGCTGAGTCCGCTAAGAGGGAGGCCTGACTGTGTCCAGGATGAGGGCACTCACAGATGGTCAACACGAGCACAGGGGGGCAGGGAGAGCCTCAGCTCCCTAGCAGGGAGTGTGCTTCTGCCCAGGTTGGGTGGGGCCTTCCCCCATGTGCCCACATCCATGCCTCCTCCATCACAGCCTGTCTTCAGGCTGTGACCAGTGCCAGTGGGGAGGAGGGAGGACCACTGGAGGTTAGAACCTGGCCTAGGGCTTGACACAAAGGAGCTTTGCCTCTGGACATCCATCTCTGCCCCAGGTGAGAGGAGGCAGGGGACATGGTGGCAAGCAGAGGGGCAGTCCCACCTCTCTAGGGAGGCACAGGTGTGTACCCAGTCAGATAAAGCAAGTCTTTCCCTGTCTTTACTGAGCTGTGGGCTGGGGCTGGGACTGAGGGTCAGCGAGGGGCACAGGAGCCCCCAGCCCCTCTGTGCCTCTCTGACAGGCCTTGAGCCCTTCCTCCCTTCATTCCTAGAGTCTGAAAACTGTGAAGAGCTGCGGCTTTGTGCCAAGCGCTGGAGGATTCAGCACGAACGAGGTGGGTCTACCTGGCCCTGGGGCCAACTGGCACTGGGGTAGGAGGTGGCCGGTGACAGTACAGACCCACTGGAGAGGAGGACTCAGTGCATACGATGCTCAGGGGGAGCCCCATGCAATCCCACCAAGGCCCCATGGGAGACCCCATGGCTCTGGGGAAGGACCTGTCTCAGGAAGCCTCTAGGTTATGACAAGGACATCAGAGCTCCAGGCCCACCTCCCCACACGCACACACTTCCTGTTCCCAATTAGCAGTAATTGGACAAGTGGGAGAACCTGCAGACAGTGTAGCAAAAGCAGTCAGGCCTGCAGGGTCCCAGGGAGGCAGCCCCCATCAGGGCCCAGGTGAGCCAGGCTCCTGGGGATGGGCCCTGGGGTCCCTGTATCTCTGAGAGGGCACCAAGTGACAGAGCCACATCTGCCAGGGACCCCAGTGATCCCTCTGGAAGATGGGAGCTGCCCCAGGGCCAGGGCAGAAGCTGGGGGTTGAGGAGCTTGGCAAACACACCCCTCTCAGCCTAGCATTTTAGGTCTTCCCACTAGCTCCTACCCCATTTCCTCTGCTCCCAGTCCTCACTCTCCACATCACCCACTCATTCATTCATGCATTTATTCACTCATTCATTCATGCATTAGGTGTGGAGTCTCTCCTACAGCCAGGCCCTGGGACCACAGAGATGGACGCATTGGGCTCAGCTGGTCAGCAGGCCTCTGAGGAGCCAGGACCTCATCCCGCGGGCAGTAGATGGTCAGAGCAGGCCAGTGATAAGGTGGGTCTGAGAGTAGTGGAGGTTCCTCGTACTTAACTCCTCCACTTGAGCAGCCCTCTCCTCTGCCACCCACCCCCACCCAGGCCTGGGCCCAGGTTGCCCCATTGTTCCCAAATGCGGCAGCCCACTGGGGTGGTTCTAGTTTACTCTCGGTGGGGAGGAGGCCAGGCTGGCAGCATGGTGTGTTTGTGAGTGGAAGGATCGGCCCCGCATCCTCCTCCGTGTGGCTTCGGTTGGCACTCTCTGGGTGAGGCTGTGGATCCCTCAATTCTTCAGACTGGACTTAGGGGATGTGTCAGGCTGTGTCCACATCCATGACCAGGCCTGTGGGCACAAGAGCTTCCAGGAAGGTCTTACGATTGGAGGGCAGGAGGGGTGGCAGGCTCCAAGCCTGAGCTGTTCTGGGATGAGGCTGGAACATGAGTGAAGGCCCTGAGCCAGCCAGCCCCCTCTGCACTACACCACATGGCTCAGGCCTCAGCCCTGAGCTGGGGTTGTAGGAAGAATGCCTCCTCCCCCACCCCACTGTGTGTCCAGCCTGCCCCCTGCCCCATGCCCTAGAACATCCCTACCAGGGAGACAGAGACCCAGCTCTGCTCCCCTCCCTTCCCCACCTTAGAGACCAACCAAGTCCTGGACAATTTGGTGTTGCCATGACAATCACACACTTTTTCCTTCCCTACTTAGCAGATTGAATCTGAGTTGCAGATTAAATCCAGGTGAGTTGTCTGTTTAGAACGCATGTGGCGACTTGGAGAGATCTATTCATCTTGCATTTCCCAAGTGCCTCCTATGCCCACTCCTTGTTTCTTTATGGCTGAGGCAGGGGAGATGTGCCCTGCACCACTCCCTGTGCCCCTGGGGTGGTCCTGGCCCAGTGGCAGAGCCTCCCACTTGCAAGAATGCATGGACAACAGTCTGGTGTGCACCTCTGAGGTGAGCTGGATAGTGGTCTTTGGAGAACCCAAATAGGGTTCTCCCAGACAGGCCTCTCCAGGCATAGGGGGTTCAGCAAGAGCTCTCAACTCAGGAAGCTCTCTCTCTCCCCTTCAGGGGTATGTGCTGCTCTTAGGGAGTTGCCTGTGTGTGAACAACTGGGTGACACGGTCTTCGGGCCCTGGGACCCCCAGAGCCGTTACCTTAATCTTCATGCTTTCCCCAGAGCTGACCTTAGCCTCCTCTGACTAACAAAGAGTCGCCCCCCCAGTGCAGAGCTCACTGGGAGTGGGGTCAGAACTCAGCTGTGGATGAAGGAGACCTGGGGTGGTAGTAAAGAGTGGCCCTATCTGTGACGAGCGGGGATGCTGGTGGCCCTGGGAGGCACACGTCAGCCTGGCAGTTGGGTGGGGGCTGGTTTAGCATGTTTAAGGGAAGTTAGCCATGGGATGGTCAGAGAAAAGTTGGACCTGGCTGTCGGGCAGACTTGTGGCCCAGCCTATTCTGAGATCTGTCTGGGATAGAGATGGAAATGGGCATGGGGGGACTCAAAGGAAGGGTCACTCAGGACGGACAGGGGAACCTGCCTCTGCCCTCTGCAGTCAGGGCCAGGGGCCCCTTCACCATGTGCAATCCTGCTCCTTGTTAAACCCACTGCGTGGTCCTGTTTACACGGCTGCTGCCCCCCCCCCCCACCCCGAGCTGCAGCATCCTCCGGCCGGGGGCTGGCCCTTGACCTGGGCTAGGCCTGCATCTCCACTCCTATCTTACTGACTTTATGATGTTGGGCAAAGTTCCTTAACCTCTCTAAGCCTCCGTATTTTTGCTCTGGGGAAGGAGGGGGCCAGTGGATGGGTGAGAGTGGAGTAGGAGGGTGAGGGGTTCCCGAGCAATGTCTCCAGGGAAAACACAAAATCCATTGTACCTGCTGAGATTAGTCACGTTGAGAAGAGCTTTATGGCGTTTGGTCAGAGTTTTGTGACTTTGTAGGGGAGAGAATAAAGTTCAACAACAAAAAAAAGAAATGAAAAAAATGAGATAATAGCTTGAGGAAAAACTATGGATTGCAGCAGAAAGGAAATAGGATATTACTTCGTTTAGCAGAGAACAATGTTTACATAGTTTTAAACATGTAAACTTTGAATATCAACTTACTCCAAATCATGACACAGGAAGAATGGGGAGAGAAATGTGTGAGGAGGTGGCTACCAGTGTTCATTTGTCCAAGCTAGGACGTCAATATTCTAAAGGGGAGAAATCAAGAAATAGCAATATAAGTAAATTACTTAGAAATATAAAGGGAAATGGAAGAAGAAATTGCCAAAAGAACTGAAAGTCATGGGCCAAGGAGGGAGAGCTTGGTGCGGGGAGCAGAACCTGCCATTTTTGATTATCAGCCTTGTAATATTGTCCAACTTTTAAAACTAGGTACATGTATTATTTTGATCAAAAGAAAAATCGAAAATAAAAACCGGTAGAGTTTAGATAGAGAGCAGGCTGAGGCTTGAAAGGTGGAGTCAACTGTCCAGGGTCGCGGGGTCAGGAGACTGCATCCTCGGGACCCGTGCTTGCGTCTGTGCCCAAAGGCGTGTGAACTTGACGTGACCTTGTCGAGACTGTGGACTCCATCCACAGGCTGGGCCACTCACCAAGCGCCCACCAAGGCTACAAAAATGGGCCTCCAGCCTAAGGGGCTGCATGTCATGCTTCTGGGTAGGAAAATAAGGCCCCTGAGACACGAGGCCCGAAGCTACTTGCCCAAAGAGGCCATGTCACCCCGAGGGAGGAGTGGGAGCAGTGGGCTTTTGTTCCCAAGTTCCCCATCCAGCAGGGCTGGTTCATCAGCTTCTCCAGGGGGAGGTCTGGGGCGTCAATGACTTTACTGACACCCAAAGGTGTGTGACAGACACACTCTCCTGCTGCACGTGCTGAGGGTGCACTGAGCCTGGTGCACCCTTCTGTCTGTGGCTGAGGAGGTGGTAGAGCCTGGAGGGTCAGGTCCTTGTTGCTGGCTTGTGCTCACCAGGGACACCAAGGGCCACTACTCCCCAGGGTTTTCCAGGCCTCTGCAGTGGCAAAGACTGTCAGTTGAATGACTTAAGTGACAGGTTGCCATGATGTCACAGTTCATGCTGACCATTGCCTGGGTGCCTGGCACCGTGTGAAGCCCTTTTTAGATGTGGAACTCAAGTGAAAGGTGGGGTTCTGCCACTGGCCAGCAGGTTCTGAGTCTGGGGCTCCAGACTGGCTAGTCATTAATTCAGTGCGACCTACCCGGGCAGGCTTCTTTCCATTCCGGGCTCCCTTAGGGGCGTGGTTGGGGCTGAGAGGCAGTGATCGGCTCTGATGCAGCAAGCGCCCTCTCAGAGTTCATTGACAGGCAAAATGCTGAAGCAGGGCCGGTTGGTACTTAGGGGTCTCTGTGTCAGGATAGTCACTCCCACACGGTGTACAGCATAGCAAAAAACTGGAAACAACTTTAAATGGTACACCACGTAGTAAAAAAGAACATCGTAGAGGGCAGTATAAGCCGGGCAAGACGTGTGCACCACATGCAAAGTGGAAAGAAGCCGTGGACAGGATGTGGCATTTCTGTAACTGTCTATAGGCACTGGCTGCCCCAGGATAATTTATAATTTACAATTTATAGCAATATTAAGAAATACATAATACTATCAGGAGATAGGATCGTTTGTATCAGGAAAAACAATGCATGGAGGTATTTTAGGCTCTGTGATGACTTCCGCTCTGATCTAGCCCCCCTACCTGAACACCTCAGGGCGCACAGGCCTCTCCAACACTCCAATCCAGCCCAAAGATCTGCTGCACAGTGGCTTTTCCTTGTGGCTGCAGTGGCCCTGGAGCAACAGTGAGCAGGGATGAGCACCTTTTGTAGATGGAGAAGAGGTCAAGCCACCCCAGCATCTCATGAGGAGACAAAGGCAGGCTGGATTTAGAATGCGATTCTCATGCTCTCCGGCTCTGTGGATTATCTGGATCAACAGCTGATCCCTGGGCCAAAACCTCATCTTCCAAGCTGCAAAGGCAACCAGGGCCCTTGCAGAGTTGCAGGGAATGGCCCCGAAGGCAGACCGGAGTGGAGCAGCGGGCTGTGTGGATCAGAGCCCAGCACACCCAGGTCATAGCTCTTTGAGGAGGAGCAGGAGGAGGAAGAGGAGCAGGAGGAAGGTCTGACGGACCCCCACCACTCAGATATGACCCAGACACCAAATGTCAACAGCCTTACACCTTCCCCAAGGATCCGGGCCAGGCCCAGACATGTCTGGTGGCTCCCTACTGTCCGTGAGTCCTAACTGTGAACAGAACACGCTTCCCTTCTTAGGAAAACTCCACCATAATAGTAGCGCTCAAGGCAGCACCCTCTGGGCACCCTGCATTCTGGCCTTTCCCTTCCTCCCAGCTGTTTCTGGAAGGAGAAAGCCAGTTGATCTGAACCTGGCATCCTTCCTTCCAGTCCAGTGAAGGAAAAACAAAAACAGAGTTTGCCGAGGTTAAGTCTGGAGGCTGACTGCAGAGACAATGGTTGGTTTTTGTTGTCTTTTTTTAGGGTGAGGAGTAAGAAGTCAACAAGTTTCCAGAACAGTTGTGATGAGTGGGTTCCAGGTGAGGACACTGGCAAATTGGTGAGTGATGCTGGGGGCGGGGGTGGATGCAGGAGTGTCCTTGTGCATCGCCATGGCCCAGGCCTAAAGCTGAGTCCAGAGGAGTCTGCACCCGTGGCCGCCCACCTGCATGGCAGGACCAACTCAGGCCTTTCCGTTTCCTTCAGAAGCTGCCCACAGCAGCTGGCCCTCCTTGGACAAAGCACATTCTCTTCTATCACCAAGGGCCTTTTTTCTTTCTGCTTTAATCTAAGGCTGCAGGGAAATCTAAACAACCAGCTGAGGCAATTTCTGAAATTGCTGAAAATCATTTAACAAGTTTCTGAAGCATCCCTTCTTGTACTGGGGAGTCACTCAGACTGAGCCTGAAAGAGGGCATTTGCCGGCCACTCGTGGCCTCCCCAGAAGCTGTGGCTTTGCTTGCTCAGGCCCGGCTCTGCAGTCTTCCTGACCCATGTCCTCACCCTTCTAAGCTCCTTTGGGCGAGCCGAGCTGAAAAGGAGTTTCATTTCCTCTTCACCTGCAGCTTTGCCCTCAAGGAAAGGGGAAAGAAATGTTTCCCCTGAAGGAAACAAAGACTCTCAGCCACACGAGCGCAGCTTCTGTGTCCTGGGGCCGGGTGGGGAGGAGGGAGCAGGCGGGGAGCCACAACTCCTCTCGAATTCTGTTGGCAGATTTATAATTCCACTCAAGAGCGAACACCAGGCTGGGGCCAGGCACTGCCCGTGCAGTGCTTTACTTACACCCTCTCATTTATGCCTTGCCACACCCTGTGAGGCAAGTGCTCTTATGCCCATTTTTATTTTATTATTATTATTTTTTTTTGTGAGGAAGACCAGCCCTGAGCTAACATCCGTCGCCAATCCTCCTCTTTTTGCTGAGGAAGACTGGCCCTGGGCTAACATCTGTGCCCGTCTTTCCCCTACTTTATATGGGACGCCACCACAGCATGGCTGACCAGCAGTGCGTCCGCGGGATCCCGGGATCCGAACTCGCGAACCCTGGGCTGCCAAGCGCGAACTAAACCGCTGCGCCACCGGGCCGGCCCCTTATGCCCATTTTTAAATGAGTAAACTGAGGCTCAAGGGGATTAACTATCTTGCTCAAGGTCACACAGTTTGAAGTGGGACTGGGTCTGAGGTCCGCCTCCAAACCCCTTCTGGAACCACCACAACCTGAATTCCCAATTCTCAAGGGAGAAGGCAAATAGGGCTGTTCTTTTTTTTTTTTTTTTCATAAGCGTGAGTGAATCATGTGGAGCTCTGGCTCCCCAGCAGGGCTAATCATGTGCCTCCACAAGCACACTGGCGACTTGTCCTCGCCTCCTCTCAGCTCTCCTGCAACAGACCTGCAAACCCCAGAGGTGTCCTGCCTGCAGAAGAAAGGGACAGGAGCATGATGGGGACAGAGCAGCCCAGGAGGTCAAGAGCATGAGCAATTGAGCCTGACAAGGGCAAGGGCCCAGGGGGTGGAGAGAGGTGTGAGGGTTGGAGGCCAGAGAGCAGATGTGGACAGCAACTGGGGTTCCTGAGGACACCCTTAGAACCTGCCCCGGCAAGAAGTCAAGGAAAGGGATGGGGACCTGTGTTTCCAACACCCCATGCTCTGGGTTAAGTGCCTTCTGTGGGTGACAGGGCGAGAGAAAAAGTGGTTAAATCCCCAGTATTGGTACTCTCGCTTCTCTCTCCTTTGCTAGCTTGGTCATAAACAGGCCTTTGAGTTGGTCAGTAGGGTTGAGGGTGGGGAGAGCAGGGCCTGGGCTGGGGGTGGAGGAGGGATAGAGAGTGTCAGGAGAGGACGGGCCGAGGGATGTGGAGAAGTGAAAGCGGGCAGGGAGGCAGGTACACGGGATGTTTAGGAAGCCTTGCTGTGGGTTGTGTTTTCCAAGGCTTTCAGGGCTGAATTTGTCCCAGCTGTGTTCTCCTTTCATCCTCCCTGGGCCATGCAAGCCAGGCTAGTGACAGATGGGGAAACTGAGGCACAGCGAGGCAAGATCTCCTGCCCACGGTTACAAAGTGAGGAGGTGGCCTCAGAGGCCCAAAGTTAGCCACCTTCCCACTCCTTGGTGGTGTCCCTGGGGTCAAGGACACTAACAGACAGGGGTCTGTGGGGTACAGAGACCATTTTCTTTGTAATGCAACATAATTTTTTTGCCAGATTTATTTCTCCCAAATATTTCTTATTCCTGCTAATGCCAAAGCCTGTGCAAAACTATTACCTTACATTCTTTAAGATGAAATGAAGACTGAGGCAGAGGAGGAACTGTAGGAAAAAATGAGTCATGGAAGGTCAGGGAGGTTAAAAACATTCAAATCCTGTGGATGTCAAACTTGTTTTGTTTTTTAAATAAAAAGAACCCTTCTTTCAAGCAAACTCTTAAACTAACCCCCAAATTTCAAAACAGATAAAAACGACGCTGCTCCAGGTGGAGCAGGAGCAGGATGGCCCCTCCATCCTCTCAGGCTCACAGGGTTAACACTACAGATCAAATCCATCACCTTGTTTAATCAGGGAGGACCTGAGCCTGAGGTAAAGGGCGGGGCATCAGGAATCAGGTAGACCAGTGGGTGACCCTAGTTCTGCCACTTTCTTCCTAGTTGGTGGCCCACGGCAAATCAAGCCACTTCTCTGTGCCTCCTCACCGGTAACATGCAGGCAGTAGATGGGGCTGCTGTGAAGATTTTTGTGTGTGTGTGAGGAAGACCAGCCCTGAGCTAACATCTGTTGCCAATCCTACTCTTTTTCCTGAGGAAGACTGGCCCTGGGCTAACATCCACGCCCATCTTCCTCTACTTTACATGGGACACCGCCACAGCATGGCTTGATAAGTGGTGCATCTGTCCACGCCCGGGATCCGAACCTGTGAAACCCTGGGCCGCCGAAGCTGAGCGTGGGAACTTAACCGCTGTGCCACCAGGCCGGCCCCCTGCTGTGAAGATTTAACAGTGAACACATGTAAAGTGTGTCTTCACTCAGTACCTGGCACACGCTCAGTGCTCCACAACTGGTGGAGTGAGGGAGACTTGTTTATGGTCACCCGGTGAGTTAGAACAAAAAGCTAGTCCGGGGTGTAACTGAAGCCACGTATGCAACACCACGTGCCATTTAGAAACAAAACCCTGCTTGGGTACTTCAGAGGGCAGACATGGACATGAGTGGATTTCCCCAGCAATGGTGCAGATGGAAGAAAGGCCGCAGGCAGGACACCGCTGGGGTTTGCAGATTTGCTGAAAGAGAGTTGAGAGGAGGCGAGGACAAGTTGCCATTGTACTTGGGCAGCACGCCATCGGCCCCGCTGGGGAGCCAGAGCTCCACATGATTCACTCACGCTTACAAAAGAAAAAAATGCAAGTAGCTCTGTCCCTTCTGTTGCCCCCGACAGCCTGACATCTGCACACCTGCAGGAACATTCTCTTGTCATTGGAGAGATGCCCCTTAGGGATCTCACAAGCCACACGAAGAAGAAAGGAATCTTCAGTTCTAGTTCAGGAACATAAAAACACACTATGCTAATCTGGTTTGTTCGTAAAACTGATGTATTAATGCCCTGGGGGAAACAAAAAGGACAGCTATTTTGGCAACATTGCCTAGTTTGGTGGGGATTATGTGAGGAGGAAAACAGTCCATTTTCCTCATTGTTATGGTGTTTTGGTTCTCCTGGGTCTGCATGGTTCTCCCCGCATGGCCTGTGCTAGGCCCTGAGGAGGGCCAGAGAAGAGTGCGCTCCAAGACTGGGGAGGCTGGAGTTAATCAGCACCAGAGCTTTCAACACGCATCTACTGAAAGGACTGAGGCTCCTATGTCATCCAGCTCCCTCTCGGAGTTCTCATAATTCTCCTGGGAGCAGTGGTGGAAACCAAAAAGCCTTCTGAAAGAGGCCCTCTGGCACCCCTTATGCTAGTCACCCTGGTGTCACCTTTCACGATTTTCAAAAGGAAATGCAGAGAAGTGAGTGAGGAGTAGGGGAGCTGGGAACAAAACCAATGCTGCCCACAGTGAGTCATGCTTTCATTTCAGACTTCCCCTTCTCTCATGCCCAATCCAGCTGCATGGACACCACACGCTATTGGTTCCACATAATTGAAAAGTGTGTCAGGATCTCTCAGACATGAACCAGAAACATGCTGCTCAGCTGTCACCTCCAATGTGACTAATGCAGTCGTGTCTTAATTAGTCACTGCTCACTGACTGCGCTGACAGCGTCAGAGACCTGTTCCACAGCCCCAATTTGTGATAGGGTGGTGCAGACGAGATTAAAGGACCGAGAGTGGCCAGTTTTTCAGGTCCCTTTCCCACTGAGCACCGTAAACCCAGGTGGCATCTGCCAAATGCATTTGTCAGGCCAGGGCAACATTGTGACAGTAGAGTCAACAGGGTCATAACTTTGGGACATGTTTATTGGAGGGAGGAAATAAGACAAATGGTGGTCTAGAAGATTCCTTCACAAGTGACATGTTACGTCACGGGCCCTCATGTAGCTCCTCTGAGGCTGAAGGGGCAGCCCTGGGTGATCCATGCCACCCTGCCCAGCCCCTTCCCAGAGAGAGCTGACTGAACTGGGGGCTCACCTGACCCAAGAAGGCCCATCTACTGGCTCACCTATGCCCCATGACCCACAGCAGCTGCCCTATAAAGATGACCTGGGCCACTTCCATTTCTCCCTCAGGGGCTTTACATTCAGAATGGAGCTTAAAGCTGAGAGGAGAGATGGGGGCTGGAGATAAAAGGTCATAAAAGAGACTATCTCACCAATGGAAGAAGCTGGGCATCTCCCCTGAGAGCAGCATCTGGTTCTGGGAACTGCTCCTCTCGCTGCCCACCATCCTGAATGACTGCTGCCTGGGCCCCAGGAGGGGTGAGAATCACCCCAGCGTGAAGCCAGGAGAAGCAGAGAGGGCCAGGAGCTGCACAGTGCCTGCCAGCCTCACCATAAGGCAGCCTCACCAGCTCCACCTTGCTCCTCCCAGCACCCCGACCCTCCTTCCCAAAGCTTCCCTTTGTTCATTCGGCCTCGGGCGCAGCATCCAGGGCCCTTCAACTCTTCGGGAACCTACAGAAATGACTGAAACAGAAACAAAATTTACCGGCTTCAAAATACAAAGCAAGCTTCGAAATTGATGTTTAAATGTCTATGGAACATAACATCATGCCAATTAGCCAACCACAACTCTTGTCTACATATATTCTGGTTGTGTTCAATGTGGGACATGGTACACTGTAATGGGTTGACAAGCTGTGGGGAGGGGTCTCCAAAAGTGAGGGTGCTGGAGCCTGCAGAAGCTGGGACAGAGTTCCGAGTGCACTTACTCTGCCGAGGACCTCGTTCATGAAGGAAAGACCTAACATCCAACATCTCACCTCTAGCAGTTTCCATGTAAGCCACACTGCCCAAGAAGGATGGAGAAGTCAAGAGGCAAAGAGTCGCCTGCACTTGGGACAGGGGCACCCAGCAACTTCTCTTAATTCATCTGGAGGATCATTAAGAAATATTTATAAGACTTCCTTCATTGGGCCCCTAAAGGAGGCTGAACTACATGAGCCCGTTTTTCCAGTTTTACTGTGATATACCCAGATGGCTCTGGTTAAAAATGAATAACACTAAATAATGGGACTGGTTATGCCATGGTATTTGGGGTTGGATTGATGATGCAAATCAATATGAGTCTTTCTTCCCCCCAAATTCTTTAAATAAAACATCTTTTCTGCTACCCTTGAAGTTAATCAGCAAATGAAATATTCACATTAAGGGCTAATTCACCCAGGTATAGTAAAATAAATCATTTTTCATCTGCATCTGAATGTCTCAGAAGTCTCATTTCCAAATTAAATACCTAAGTCTCAGTTCCTTCCTGGAGACTCACAGAACAGTCAGCAAATAAAACGATGTTTTAGTTGCTCTTTCCGGTTCTCTGTGTTTCACTGTCTTTAAGAAATTTCACTGTCCTCAAGAAAGCCTGACAATTATGCCTCAGCTCATCTTTCCAAATCTGGTCCTTTCTGACAGGCCCCACAGGCCTCCTAGCTTCTGGTTTGCATTCTAGAATTCTTCCTTAGGGCCACTGAGAACCCTGAGCAAGTAGCATCCTGAGCCGGGGGGGTCAACTCCTAAAGGTTCTCAAGTCTGAGCTCCTGGTGGGAGTTCTCCTCCCCAATAAGCACCTTCCATGCTCTTCTCACTTTGCCATCAATGCCAAAGGATCACCCCCTCTGCCTCTGGCCTGGCCTCCCCTGGGAGCAGGGGTTTGCAGGATGCGAAAGGGTCCTCCGCTTATTCTTTCCCATCTCTACTCAGCAGCACCCCCCAGCCCCCCAGCCCATTTTCAACCATGGCTGTTCCAAGACTGGGCCAGAGGTCACATTCTCCCTGATTTTTGCCGGAGGTAACTGAATTCTACCCATCGCAGAGGCCACACAGCAGCACTCAGAGCTCCTACCTTCAGGGGCCTGCACAGCCTCTCGCCTGAGCCTCCTCTTCTTTAGTTCCCGGATGCTCTCAGCTCCCGTCTCTTCCTCAACATCAAAAGCTGCTCAGGAAAGAATCCCTGAAGGGGTTATTATACATCTCAGTGTGAATGAGTCACTGAGTTCTTCTCGGGGGGGAATGAAATTCCTAGTCTCCTCTCCAATTACGGAGTAACAGCCTTTGATCTCAGTGAAAGGCAATTCAAGCACCCTATTGAGGAAGACATAAGGGTGAATTCAGGGGTACCCTGGACTCCCTAAAAATCACACACTTGCCTACCTGCCCCTAATATTAGTCCTGACCCGTCAAAGAACGGCTGCGTAATTTAAAAACATGACCAAAACAAGAACCAGGCCAGGCGGAGAAGAGAGGAAAGAGAAAAGTGCAATAAACAATGGGAAACATTGCCTCCAGCGGGAAAGGAAGCGCAGTGATGAACTGCCAGGACTTTCAGTCCCAGGCACAGAAGCTCCACTGCAGAGGTCAGAAACCACCCCGTCAAAAGTCACAGTCAAGTTGCAACATCGATGTAGGAGAAATGTTCTGGCAAGGAATAAAAACGGTTCATATACTCAAGGAATTTGCCCACCTTCCTTTCAAAATTTAAGAATTTTTTTCCTTTTTGGAAGGAGAAGGGGCATGAAAGGAAGATCTTTACAAAGATATGAAAAAAATGATTTATTCATTTTAAAATCAGGGGACTGACATGAAATTAGCAACATGAATACATGACTGAAGAAAAAAGACAGGAGGAGGTGCCCTGCTAGAATTAGGCTGGCGAGTGGCAGGGAGCAGGACAGAATACACAGCACCTCCAGAGCTGAGTAAGCAGTAAGTACCACAGCAGCAGCAGCAGCGGCACCCCTCACTGAGGGATGTGACAGGCCAAATCTGAAGTCACCATCATATACGTGTGGCCAGAGAGGCACAGAAAGAATACTGTTATTCTCACCATCAAAGTCTTCTCCAAGGAGGATGTGCTTTAGAGACTTGTTTCCTTGGAGAAGTAGCCTCACTCACTATATTTTAAGTGGTACTTAAAGGCAAAAGTGTGTTCCCATCAAAAATCCCTCTTGGGTAAAATGAGGCAGCTCAGCACACATGTATGAAAGCACTCCGAGGTACAGTGTGGCTCTAGGGGGAACAGCAGGGGGAAGCACCAGAGGCAGTGGTCAGGCCCAACTGCACTTCAGGGAGGCGGCCAAGGGGCCGAGGTAGAGGTCCTTGGAGAACTGCGAAGGGCCTGCTGCCAAAGTGCTGACAGTGCAGGAGGCAGGGGCTAGTAATGGGAAAACACCCGCTTCCTAAAAACACTCAGCCACGGACACTAGTTTTCCTACAGACAAGGAAGAAGGACATGGGAAGGAGCCCCGGGCTGCCATCCCAGCTGGCCACCTTTCAAGAGGGGCTGGCCCTGACTGCAGCAGCACCAGGCAGACTGCACGCAGATGAGAGATGAGAGAATAAGCACTCGCTGTCAGACATAGAGCCTCTCTCCATGTGGGAAAGCAGTGCAAAAACCTTGGTGACCCGGGTCCTGAGGAGCTGGGAAGTCAGTGATGCTGCCCAGGCAACAGCAGCTCTCTTCCTGGAGCAGAGAACAGACACTGTGAACATGTGTACGACTGCTCTTGGGCCCTGACGCTGATGAGGACGATGGGTGTGCCAATCTCAGTTTGCCAAAACAGCTGATCCCAGAAACCTGCCCCCAGAGACACAGATCCCAAAGGTTTGGTGTGGGTCCTGGGAACCTGTGTTTCTAACTTGCAATCCAGGTGATTCTGAGGCAGGTAATTCAAGGACCATGCTTTGAGTCTGGGGTCAAGTGGGCATGGGGTGGGTGACAAGGTCCTAGGGGAGGGAGGGGCGGTCAAGGGCAGCAGAGAAGGAATTTGTGAGGGCCAAAGGTCCATTTCTGTGCACTTGAGAGAGCAAAAAAGTACATGGGAGGGAAGGAGGTCTTCTGCACGCCACATACCCTGCCACATGGGACAATCAGTTCTTCTGAGCTAGCCTGACCCTGCCTCACAAAGCATGACCAAGGCCATGCTTCTGGAGGGCCTCTGATTGCTTAGTGACACCTTGCATTTAGCTACTTGTCCCCCCAATGAGTGCAAAGCATTCTCCTTTGAATAAAAAGGTGTCCAGGTGCCTGGGCCCTAGTCTCAGTGCACTGGTGGGCCTTGATCGTTGGCCCCTTGGCTCTGGGCCAGTGGATTTAATGCATGTATTTTAGCCAAACCACCATCTGATACAAGTTGCCCTGACTGGTCCAGCTGAACAACCTGCTCTCTGAGTGTAAACACAGAAAGTTTGGGGACATCGGGGCCAGATGACTACTATTACCATCCAAGATAGTTTATGCATCTATCTCCAAAGGTCAGTCACATCCACAAGGAATTAATACATTAATGAAAGAGGAAAAATGGTTTGTGGCTCAGAACAATACCTGGTGACCTCACTTGCTGCACGCAGGGTGAGGGAGGTGAGTCTTAGCCTGGGCTCCCATTGTAGCCTGGAGGACCAGACTGCCAGGCCTGTCACTCTTGTCCTAGGGCTGGAATTCGGGTGTACTGACCAGTGCTGGAAGTCATGGGTCAGCGGGAGGGTCCTGACTCAGTGATACTTGCCATACAAAATTTACCTGTTTTATTCTGAGGAAAAAAAGATACAACTATTCAACTTGAGTTGTCACCTGTGCAATCTCCACGTGAGAAGCTGCAGCCAGCTGCAAAGCAGCCTTCCCTTCAGGGGACAAGGTAGCTCACACTGGATCACTGTTTCCTTCAAGGTCCCTCTCTTTCAGGTGGCCAGGGCAGGGGTCCTGAGCCAGATTGCACCGACTCTGGGAAGCCTGTGATGGCTCGGTGGACGCAGCAGTGAAGATGAGGCGTGACTCCCCCAGCTAACTCTGGAAATGTGATCTGAAAGACTTCACGTTTTCATCTTTTGGATTTCTCATTGAGTAATGTTTCTCCCTCTCTAAAAACCCAGACTACAGTGTTGACACTGGGAAAGCCACAACTCCTGGGCCACCTATGTTCTTTTTTGGTGCATGACATCAGGTCTCCTTCCTTCTTTTACAGAATAAGTTAAATATTCCTGTGAAGGGAAAAATGGCTGTGTCTCTTCTTCTGGGCCAGAAGATTAACTATTAACATCCAGGATATAGTCTGTTGGAGCATGTAGCTCCTAAGGTCAATCACACCCAAAAGGAATTAATACATTAATCAAAAAGAAAAATGTCAATTAGAACAAAATGGTGAAAAAAATAATTGCATCTATTTTAAAAGAGCTTTTTGGTCTTCCTTTAAAAAATGGAACTCTTCCCTCCTGTTTCGGACTTCAAAGGGATGGTAAGTGTTTGGTCCGTTGACGCTCTCCGCCATCTCACCTGCTTAGGTTGGTCTCACTCCACTGCAGACCCCCCAGCAGGGCTCTTCTGCACTGAAAATGTGTTCCACTGACAAAACTGTCCCACAGCTGGTGCAGGTGCCACAGGTGTCAATGCACCTGAGGTCACGTCATTTTATCAGTGAGTCTGGACAAACCTAACTGAGTCCTAAGAAAGTGGATCAGCTTGGTCTCTGTGAGGAACATTGTCCCGAGAGTAGCTCCCAAACAGAAGGTCCCCACAGCAAGATGCGCCAGCCTGGCTGGCCAGCCCTGATCACAGCAGAGGAACACCTGCAGAAAGAAACCGTTGTCATTGCCCCAGCCCCTCTGTCTGTACCTCCTTCGTCTGGGGCAAGCCAGGGAAGGCAGAGGCCCTACTGTTCCAACTTTAAGTCAGACAGAAAGCATGACAACTGCATCCTGAGGGTCTAACTCTGTTCCCCCTGGTAACACTGGTCACATCTGTCATAAGATGCTGTCCTAGAGGCTTAGGGGAAGGGATAAGAGGAGGCAAATACTTGTCTAGCTGGTTCAGGCAGTGTGGGAAGGGGAAGTGGAGCGTGAGGGACAGTGGGCAGCCCGCAAAAGCATGTGGTGGGAAGGCTGCAGAGAGTCTCACCTCTGAAACACCAGTAATCCCACCACTGAGGGCAAATGCCCCGAGGAGGACCGGCGACAGGTACAGGCCACACAGGGGCCTGTAGGGGCTCTTTTGGTGGTAGCGGTGGATGAAGCAAAGGCTCTGTGTGATCCGAATGGCCATGTTAAAGCAGTTGGCCAAGATGAAGCCCACGCTGCCACACCAACGGGTCAGGAGATAGGATAACACCAGGAACGAAGATGACAGGGCCAGCATTGTGAAATTGTACCTGGGGAGAGGGAGACAAGCAAAGCAGGGCAGTGGACAGACAGGACTATTACAGAAAAAAGTGGCAGTGAACATGAATTCATGGAAAGCACCTCCAAGTTCCCATAATCCAGGTGGTTTTCACAACATTGAATGCTATACAGATAACATAGAAATGGCACTGTTCCCCTCATCCCTGAATAGAAGAGTAAGAAAATGAACAACTCAAGATACCTAAAGTTTTTAAGGATAGTAATTGGTTAGCTTAAGTGACACTTTGTGATCAAAACACACAGAAATCCTGTTCAGCCCAAGTCTTCAATGTGAGGCTCAAGAATATGACCCAGGTAATAATTATATATGAATGCTAACTCTGGGACATGCACTGTGAGGGGTACTAGGGATACGCTGGTGAATGAACACACATGGCCCTAGCCCCGTGGAGCTTGGGTTCATTTTACAGTCAAGGAAACCAGGCACAGAGAGGCTGAGTATTTTGCCTGAGGAGTGAGCTGACACTCCAACCTGACCCCCCGCCCCTAAACTTCAGCGCCTCACACTGCTTCCCTTGGGAAATACAGTAGCCCCGTAACCCTGGCCAGTGGACCTCACTCAAAGCAAGTGACCAGCCTTCACAATGAAACGTAAACAGGGAGCAAGGCCTGGGTCTCCTTCAGTGTTTTCCAGCCTCTTACACATCTTTCCTCCTGCTCGCTGTATCTCTAGAGCTCTTTGGATCTATGACTGGGTGAATTACACTGCTCTTTTTACTTCTCCGATTTCAAAGCAGCATGTCACTTAATTATCTTCACTTCCCAGCAAAGATAAAATCGCTGCCATAGTCCTCCGAAAGGCTTGTGGTACAGCCACAAACAAACTTCTCCAGCATATGGTTTCCACCTAGTACACAGCAGGTAATCTAAGTGTATAGCTGTTGTTGAGGGAATCAAATCCCTCAGGTGCCCCCAAGCTGTGTCTGCTAGGTTAGGAAACCTCAGAGGCCATCACTCAGGGTCTGCACATGAGGGGTGGTAAGAAAGCCACTGCGTGCTCTGAATGCCCAGGTACTGGTCCTCAGGCTGACCAAGCCCAACCCAAGGCGCTATGGAGATATATTTTATCAGAGTGGGTGGTAAGAATACTGCACACACGCACGCGCACACACACACACACACACACACAACTATACTCCAAACAGGGGATGTGTGCCTTCATCCAGAATTCCAAAGGGGAATTTATTTGCTTCTCAGTCAAGAAAGTCTCTTTTAAGGAGCAATTGAAGTACAAGAGCCCATACCTCCATAGAGGAAGTTTCTCCACTAACTACTAATCAGTGATCAGAACAGCCAACTTCATAACAAGCCACTGAGGGTGGGACCCATCATAGATCAGTACTGTGACTTGTTGTCCAGAAAGAAGCAGAGATGTGTTATCTGCCTTTTGTTGATTTGTTTTTTTCAGAAACCATCTCAGACAGGTCTACAAGACCAATCCCTGGAGTCTGAGCCATAGATTCACAAACTTTCAAAGTCATCCTCACCCAACTCCAAGTAAAATGGCAACAATGAATGAAACTAACAGGTAACTCATGCTAATTCAAGTAGGGACAAACTTAACAGTGTAGCTTCTTTGGTGTGGCTAACTGGGAGGAGCTGATAATGATGGGGTCCACAGTTTTTCACTAGAAGAGAGCTCTGCAGTGTTGAGCTTTCCACAACTCACAAGTCTATAGCCTTAAAGGCAAAATCCACTTCAGGAAAAAAATGAGAATTTGAAAGATGCAATTAAAATACCACTTTCTAAATCAATGCAAAATTAATCAGTGACAATAATCACTATTTTATAAGGTTTGGTTAACATAAACAGTAAATTATTTATGAGTGTTTCTTTTTCCATGGCCCCAAGAAGATACTGGGCTTAAAATTAGGCTTATCAAAAGATGGATGATCGGGGCCGGCCCGGTGGCGCAGCGGTTTAGTCCGCGCTTGGCAGCCCGGGGTTCGCAGGTTCGGATCCCGGGCGCCCGCCGACGCACTGTCTGTCAGCCACGCCGTGGCAGCGTCCCATATAAAGTAGAGGAAGATGGGCACGGATGTTAGCCCAGGGCCAGTCTTCCTCAGCAAAAAGAGGAAGATTAGCAACGGATGTTAGCTCAGGGCTGGTCTTCCTCACAAAAAAAAAAAAAAAAGATGGATGATCAAGGATGTTGGCTGCAGGAGCAACTGAAGCATCCCCCAGTGGGTGGTGTTTTAATACAATAAGGCAGAGCCACACAATGTCTGTGCGGCCGTGAAAAGGACGGCACCAGTCTCTTACATGCCAACATGAGAAGATCGCACTCATCCTTCATTTAAGAGTTATGTAGCCCAATTCCATTTTGGGCACTCAAGGGCCAACAAATTGACAAAGGAGGGGTCAATCTTGGGCATTTGCATCACTGTCCCCTCTGCCTGGAAGGCTCTGCCCCGTCTTTGCCTGGCAGACCCTTCTTGGTTATCCAGGCCTCAGCCTAAATGCCACGTCCTTAGAGGGGCCTGCCCAGCTTACTCAATCTAAAAGGGCTCCCACTCACTACACAACCCTGTTTTAGTTCTCTGCACAGCACATTATCTTATTTATTTACTTGTTTACTATCTGCCTCTCCCACTGTCAGCTCCAGGACAGCAGGGATCTCGTCTATCTTATTCATTGCTGAATTCCTAGAGCTTAAAACAATACCTGTTGGAGAGTAGATGCTCAAAAAGTATTTGGCAAATGAAGGAAAGAAAATGAGATATCCTTAACAAAACAGACAAAAATTCTTCGATTGGGCATAATGAAAAATCCATCAACCATATTCTCTATATTTTATGAGGTTATTAAAAAAAGGCAACTTGCACTTCAAAGAATGTTCTAATATTTCACATCCAACCAAATGCCCTATTTTTATTTAGAAAAACACTGATTAACCTGAAGTTGGTTATGTAAAAACCCATGATTTTATCAATATTTTCTTCAGTTCAGAATCTGAGATGTCCAATATAAATCAATCATAACATTGAACTAAGCTGCCCAATTCTACTATAAAAACCCTTACTAGAGTTTATGTCTTGTTAAATTCACAAAGATGAAAAATATGCTGGGCTCTGTGATGAGCCCAGGTGCTCCACGTGCCAGGACTTGGGACCAGGGCCCAGACAGAACTGGGGCTGCTATGTTTAATACATGTCTGAAGACAATGCTTAAAGTCACATTTTACTCTTACGGGAGGTGAGTTACTTCAGAGGAGAACTACATTAGAAGGCGCTCTGGCTCTGTCTTTTCTCTGTGTTAACTAATACCATGAAAATAATTTTCCAGATATTTATATACTGTCAAAATCCCATTACAACTAACTTAAAAAGTTGTTTCCTCTGGTTCAATGCAATATAAGAGGAAAGAAAGCAACCAGCCACCGTCTATATTCCCTCATGATTTGGCTGTAAGAGATTTTTTTTTTAACATTCTAAGCAAGTTTAGTGTCAACTCCTCACCTCAACACTAATGCTGGAAGTATTGTAATAAAATTCCCTTCAAAGAGAGAAATTCCCAGTCCAGAGCTCTTCCCACTATGCCTCAGTGTATGTTTTTTTTTTTTTTTGGTGAGGAAGACCAGCCCTGAGCTAACATCCGTTGCTAATCCTCCTCTTTTTGCTGAGGAAGACTGGCCCTGGGCTAACATCCGTGCCCATCTTCCTCTACTTTTTTATATGGGATGCCGCCACAGCATGGCTGACAAGCAATGCGTCAGCAGGTGCCTGGGATCCGAACCCGCGAACCCCGGGCTGCCAAGCACGAACTAAACCGCTGCGCCACTGAGCCGGCCCCCTCAGTGTATGTTTTAAAATAGATTTTTTATATATTTAGTATGTTTTAAATTACATTTAAAAATTATTTCATGTTAGAAGCACCTTTCAAATAAAAACAGTATTTTCAAAATTAAATAGACCTTTTCATAGAAGGAAAAAAAATGGGATGGACTCAAAGCAGTTTTATAGCTACAAATATAACTATCTGAAGTAAAAACCATGTCTAGACCACTATTTGAAAACTATGATTGTGACCTAAAAGTAGGCTGGGAAATCAATTTAGTGGGTCATGACATGGCAGTTTAAGAAATGAAATAGAACAGAATAAAAGCCATCAGTGTGTCCTGAGCATAACTAGGGTACTTACTGCTGCGTGAAAGCTTCGTTTCAGTCATATCCACCTAAATATGTACAGGTCACAGTGCTCAATGCAGTTTTTAAACTGAAAGCTGGTCTGGGCCAGCAGTTCCTAAGGCCCTAGCTATCATCAGAAATTTCCTGAAGCTGTGTAATAAAACAGGCTCCCTGGCCCAAGCCCCTAAAATTCTAGCTGTTGCTCTGGGAGGCGGCCAGAACTTCCAGCGGAATCTGACCTGTCTGGGCTAGGACGGCTGCTCTAGACTCTAGTTCTCAACTATGGTAGCAAACAGAGTCACCAAGCTTCTTTGTGAGACAGCCAAATGGGAAGCAGATAGAAGCTGCTCTGAATGGGAGGAAGGGTTCCCCAACTCTTTGAGCTACCCTTTCCCCATTCCACCCCCACCACCGGGCCTCTCAGGGCTTTCAATAGCACTGGAGGCATTACAGAGCAGCATGAAACCCCCCAAGGGACCCAGGCCTCAAGGGGCAGAGGGATAACAAGGGCTTTTTGCCCCATTTCCTACACTCACCCCTCTACTCTCTTCTCCTTTTTCCTCTGTCTTCTTTTCCCCTATCAATTTTATTATTTTCCTCAACCTCATCCTGCAGTGATGTCTTAAAATAGTGTCTGCTACTTTTGGCATTTGGGATGCAAGAATGAATGATCCTCGGTGTGGGCCAGAGGCTCTTAACCAGGAGTTCACATCAGAATCATTGAAGAGCTTTTAAAAAACATACACATGCTCAGAAGCCTGCTAATTCTGTAAGTGTGGTAGGAGAGAGAGTGGTGCAAGTAGGGTGGACAAGAATCTGCATTTCTAAAAGCTCCATGGAGGATTCTAGCTCATAACCAGCATTAAGAACCAGTGCTTGAGGTTCCAGGGCAGAGGTCCTGATCTGGAGTCAATGGATGGGGAAAAAATCTGGCAAAACAGGTCTGTGCACTTGGGCCTTTCTCTGAGGAGAGGTGTCACAGATCCCTGAGATTCTCAAAGACCTACGAATCAGATTTTCAGGGGTAGGACTCTGCATCTTGAAGCAGCTCCTTGGTAACCCACTGGAGCACTGGGCAAGGAGGTAAAGGAGTAGAGCTTGTCTTGCACCTGCCTCTGCAAACCTGGACTAACACAACCCTCAGAGCCCAGATGTCTTCCTCCACAAAGGGAGGCAAAGAGCAGTTGCTGCCCCCAGCCCTACCATGGGAAGGACTAAGTGTGCAAAGAGAGCCTGGGGAAGGCTCCACACTAGTGGTCTAGGTGCTGCCTCTAAAAGAGCCTTCCATAAATGCATGTTCAGAATGAAGAGAAAGAAGATTGGCAAGTCACTTCATTTTGGCCAAAGGCCATGATTAAAGGTGTGTCTTTAAGGTTACCTACCTGTCGACCTCCTCTTTGCTCATGGCAGCAAATGTGAAACACTCAGTCACTCCGTTGATGGCAAGCAGGAGGACGTAGAGACAATAGGAACGCAGCAAAGCAGGACCTATAAGGAAATAACCCACGGTGACTCCAGAGCCCAAACAGGAGGCCCACATGCACCCTCAGTTCAGCTGGGTGGTCAAAGAACACCAGAACTGGGTCATGAGCCCTGCTGGTACCATCAGTGGGCAGACGCATGCTTGAGCCTATGGTCTTAACTATCTGGAAGGAATCTCAGCATTCCATGGCACTGACTAAAATAAACAACTAAAAACAAAAGGAAGATTATGAATAAAGGTACCCATCTCTTGCTTAAAAACTAAAAGCTTGTCTGGCCAGCAAGCAAATCTTGATTTTTAAATCAGCATGAAGAGGCCTGTGAGTCTGAGCACTCAAGGACACTAGTGGCCCTGCATGATAAGGAACCTCAGTTGAGAGATGCTGAAGACCTTGAGGAGAAGCCCAGGGCTCAGGAGCAGCAGGAAACCAAGGAGACAGAGCACCTACAAATCTGCACGGAGAGCCAGAGCCCACAATGTTATTTTCTTCCAAAACAAAGTGATGTGGTTCTATAGCTAACTAACAAGCTTTGGAAAAACCGGCTAACAAAAGATCGGGAGCCTTACAAATAGAATTGGTCCCCTCTTTTAAGACGGCCATAATCAAGAAGCAGCCAAGCAATTTCCAATAAAATAAACATACCCAGTCTATGACCCAGCAATTCCACTCCTAGGTATACATCCAAGAGAAATAAGCACATGTGTTCACAAAAACACTTGTACAAAAATGTCCATAGCAGTTTTATTCATAATAGCCCAAACTGACCATCAACAGGAGAAAGGATAAACAAACTGTGGGCCATCCATACAAAGAAATACTTCCCAGCATTCAAAGAGGAAAAAATGACTGATCCATGTAAAAACAAGGATGAATCTCAAAAACTTTATATTGAAGGAAAGAAGCCAAACACAAAAGCGTCCACGCTGTATGATTTCATATATACGAAATTCTTTTTTTTGGTGAGGAAGACTAGGCCTGAGCTAACATCTGTTGCCAATCTTCCTCTTTTTGCTTGAGGAGGAGTGGTCCTGAGCTAACAACCATGCCAGTCTTCCTCTGTTTTGTATGTGGGACACCGCCACAGTATGGCCCCATGAGTGGTGTGTAGGTCCGTGCCAGGATCTGAACTCACAAGCACCAGCCTCCAAAGTGGAGCGCTGAACTTAACCACTACGCCACTGGGCTGGCCCTGAAATTCTTTTTAAAAGCAATACTGGGGCTGGCCCGGTGGTGTAGTGGTTAAGTTCATGCACTCCACTTCAGTGGGCCCAGGGTTTGTGGGTTCGCAGGTTCGGATCCTAGGTGCAGAACTACACACTGCTTATCAAGCCATGCTGTGGCAGGAGTCCCACATAGAAAGTAGAGGAAGATGGGCACAGATGTTAGCCCAGGGCCAATCTTCCTCAGCAAAAAAAGAGGAGGACTGGCAACAGATGGTAGCTTAGGGCTAATCTTCCTCATGCACACACACACACACAAAAGCAATACTAATCGATGGTGACAGAAATCAGAACAAGGGCTGCCTCTGAGGTAGAGGGAGAAGTTGACTGGAAAGGGTCCTGAGATAACTTCCTGGGGTAATGGAAATGTTCTATATCTTAATCTGGATGTTGAACACATGGGTGTATATATTTCTCAAAACTCATCAAACTGTACTCTTCAAAGAGTATAACATTTTACTTTACATAAATTAGACCTCAATAAAGAAAAAACTTCACCAAAAGAAAAGAGGTGGGGATTGAAGTTGGAATAAGAATCTGGAACTTATTCATGGTTTACGAAAGCTGCTTAATATGAAAGATCCCCGTGCCATGGGGACCCTAAACAGTTTTATGGCAGTCAAAAATTACAAAAGGAATACTAACAGGGCAGCCCTGATGCCCAAAAAAAAACTATTTTCCATGTCCCTCTCTTGGGTTCTACATTTTATCACGCTGCATTTTATTCCTTAAGCCACTGCAGAAAGTAGCCTGACCCCCACTGCAGCTGAGGGACGACTCCAGTCGAGGAGGTGGCGATCAGGTTCTGCCCTGGGATGGCTTGAGGCTATGCTCAGTGTGCCTCCTGCTTCTCTCCATCCTCCTCTCTCTGGGAGATAGGAATGTGGCTCCTCTCATGACCTGCACTTCTCACTTGGTAACTGAAAGCTAACGGCACATATGGGTCTACTGAAGGTGGATAGCGAGCTGCCGTGCAACATGGAGAACACAAACTCTTGCCTGAAATAGTGATTCAAGCGGAAGGGTTTTGAGTCAATTTTGGTGAAAGAGGTTGAAATTGGGGAATTCGTGGATAGAACCTTAAACTATGGATTGAACTGGGGGTATTATGGGTTGAATTGTATAATACCCCAAAAAGGTATGTGAAGTCCTAACCCCTAGTATCTTAGAATACGATCTTATTTGGAAATATGGTCATTACAGAGATAATCAAGTTAAAATGAGGTCATTAGGGTGGGTGCTAATCCATTATGACTGGTGTCCTTATAAAAAGGGGAAATTTGGACACAGGGACACTGACAGAGGGAAGACGATGTGAAGACACACAGAGAAAGACAGCCATGTGACTGGAATAATGCATCTACCAGCCAAAGATTGCCAGCGAACACCAGAAGCTAGAAGAGGCAAGGAAGGATCCTCCTCTAGAGCCATCAGAGAGAGCATGGCCCTGCTGACACCGTGATGTCAGACTTCTGACCTCCAGAACAGTGAGACAATCAATTTTTATTGTTTAAGCCATCCAGTTTGTTGTATATTGTTGTTGCAGCCCTAGGAAACTAATACCAGGGGATAGAGAAGAAAAACAGATTTTAAAAAGTAAAAGAAAGAACAAGAGAGAAGCACCTAAGCCATAAATGTGAGAATCTCAGAGAAGAGCATCAAATGTTTGTGTTTTTCTAAAGGACGGAAAAGCTAGGTATGAGGCAGATTTCTGAGAAAAGTCTCTAGAGCACTTACAAAGCCCCTAATTGTACACAGTGCTAATCCCAAATAATGCAAAGCAAAACCATAGGGCCCCACACGGAAGCCCATCTATGCTGTGTCCCAGTCCCACATTTGGAGATGGCAGCACAGATGATGGAGGGTGTAAGAAGCCAATTCAGGTCACATGTAAGTCCCCTTCCCGGTTGAGGACAAAGACCAATATGCAACTGGGATGACTGAGGACAGCAGTGTTGCAAGTTCCACTTTCAGAACTAAGGTGGTTGGGCTGAGCCATGGAGAGTTGCCCTTCTTTTCTGATTAATTCAGGAAGACTTTCTAGAGAAAGTCAAGTTTTGTGAGGTATTTAAGTGAGCAAAAAGACTGTTGGTGGGGAGGAGAGAGCAGCAATGTTAATATTTCCTGGCATAGAGGGGGCCGGTCTGGTGGTGTAGTGGTTAAGTTCACGTGCTCTGCTTCAGCAGCCCAGGGTGTGCCGGTTCAGATCCTGGGTGCAGACCAACACACCGCACTGCTCATCAAGCCATGCTGAGGTGGTGTCCCACATAGAGCAACTAGAAGGATGCACAACTATGACATACAACTATCTACTGGGGCTTTGGGGAGAAAAAAATATATATATATTTCCTGGCATAGAAAAGGCATTCGGTACACAGCTCTAGTCTGAAATCAGGAGGAGGGCAAGGAGAAGAGAGGCGGTGTGGACACGAGGCAAGGAAAGCCAACAGGCACCCTGGGGAGAGGCACTGACCCTAACAGAAGCCACTCTGGGCTTGACAGAAAGCTGGAAGTTTGGTCAAAATGAGGGGCAGCTACAATGAGGAGACAAATGCTAGAAGACCATGTTGGGGCAGTGATGCTGATGGAGCCCTGGGCCAGGCAAGAGATGACAATGGTCCTAAAGATCCTGCAGTGGCACACCAAACCACATATTCTTTTTAGAGACAGAAACTAGACCATTCTCAAGACTCTACTTCATCTAAAGATGAGACTGGGAGAGTATCTTTTTGAGTCTAAAGTTGTTAACGACTCTGACATAAACCATTAGAGACAGAACTTATTACCTTAGAAATCAACTAACACTGACCTTTTAATTGATGTCTATTATCAGTGCTCAAAATTGGCACCAGCATGTCACTTGAGTAAAAGGACTAACAATTCTAGTAGTTTGTTTATGTATCATCTATGATTAATTACTCCAGCAGGTGAACATGATATCGATGGGACAAGCCCTCTCTCCCTGGCAGTGTCCTGTGATTGCCTTCCCTGGTGATTCTTTCTGAAGGGCAGAGCTCCTGTGAAACAGCCGAGTCCCCAGTCTCTGTATACTAACTCACTAATGGCTTCCTGATGAGACCTCCCTGCAGCTGCCTGATGGAAATGTACTTCTCACAGCACATGCCCCAGGGAGCTGCAAACCAGTTCATTGATTTCACAGCAGGTGTTTTTCCAAATTTAATGACTTTTGCTCTAGTATAGAAACTTGGCCCTTCTTCCCCTAATACCAAAAGTTTGGGCCCCATTATAGTGGAGGCTAAAACATGTCCATGAACTTGTTAAACAGCATTTGACAAAGTCCTCAATTTTACATTGACATGGGGCAGGAGAAAGAAGCCTTTAGAGTTCTTGTCTAGTGACCTGAGGAATTTAAAACATCTTTGCCAAACCCAAGATGAAACACTGCAAATGGATTGCCAGTCTATGGCCCTGCACATTTTGAAATTGGTAAAGTCCCTAGGGCCCAGCAAGTACTGTGAGACGCTCCATGGCCTGGGCACCAGGTGTTCCAAAGCTAAGACACATTCAATACTTTTCGCCTTCAAAAACCAAGAGTCACTGAATTAAATATACCATTTTATTTGCTGAGATCAATTTTATTCTCTGCAAATGGCTCTGGGTTATCCTTCAGAGGCTTTTATGCATCAGGCCATGAGATTTATGTCACATTTACTATCTTCAGATGTGTTTAGTACCAAGTGGAGACTCATTAGGCCTGCTCTCTGCCTTCTTCCTTCACCTTAAGGAGCACAAGGAAGCACTTGGCAAAACACATTTGAGGCCTGAGAGGAAAGCCAAGGAATCATAACTCCTCCAAGTGAGGCTGGGGAACTGACCCACCTGGTGCCAAAGCCCCCGACCGTACCCTGAGCTGCTGTCTCACCTTGTGTGAGGGGAACAGTCCCACAGCCCCAGTCACTGACAGTTTTCCCTACACCGACACAGATATCAACTGTGTGTGCACAAGTTCTTGAATTTCATAAGACTCTTCTATTTCTGTTTGGAAATTAGAGCAAATCTGGCAAAACTCTTGTGCATACCTGATCCTGAGCTAAGCATGGCGCCTCCGTAGATATCCAAGGCCAGCTGCGAATAGGCAAAGCCAAAAACAGTGATGGTCAGGCCGGCTAGCAGGGCCAGCTTGAGCAGGGACTCCAAAACCGCAGCAGCCACAGCAATGTCCTCCTGGGGCCAGGGGAGAAGGAAGGAAGCTGGATGAATCACGAGCTAAAGAAAAACTTCACATCTGCCCTTTCCTTTGCTGTTTCCCTCTTTCAACTGGTGAGGACCATCACTGCTTTTCTGTACCCCGTGTCTGTTTCTATGTCAACTAGCAAATGAAGGAAAAAAGACAATGTGTGCCTCCTTAAGTAGTGAGGGGGAGGTTTAGTTTTTAATTTATATAAGATAAATTATTTCAAATGTTGCTTAGGAAACACTCACTTTCTCCTCTGATATTCATTCTTAAATGGACAGCAAGTTTTACGTTGCCAGCTAGCTTCATCAGTGTGCTTGTCCTGACAAATGTCTCCAAATCCTGATGTTCCTGTCAATGTATGCTTAGGAAAATATTCCAAATCAGACTGAACCAGATTAACTCACTTTGAAATATTGCATATAAACTATATTTTGCAAAATGTCTTCTAAGACGTGTAAGAGGCCGAGTTAGCTTGCTTTTAATTCTAAGAGGGTCACACATTTTCAATGGTTTTAGAAAAAGTTAAGTTTTTACAACCAAATACTCCTAGATTAAAATCTCCTCTTCTGTTTTACCAACCAGAGTGTGTAGATTCTCCCAGTCAGAATGTAGCTCTGGGCACTTCACAGTCCTTAAGAAGCTTAAACAACTGGGGTGCCAAGTGAAACCAAATGACCACGTCCTTTCTTCCCCACGCCCTAGGTTAGCCTTGCCCCAGTCTCTGCATCCTCTGGCTCATCTTTGGTTCTTGAGAATCTGAGGATGGAGGAGGCAACCTCATTCTCACACCTAAGACTAGACCATGGGAGGGGGTCTGTGCTGCACTGGAGACAGCTATAGAGAGTTCTGAGACAGCTGGGTCAAGAAGAAGGTCACAAAGAAGGACAAAGGGGTGAGACGGAAGGGCCGGCCAGGGGGAAAGGGAGAAAGCCGTGAAAGAAGTGAGCTTAGGGTCCTGCCATCATTTAGAATGAGATAAAAGAATAAAATCTAGAAGAAAATTTCAAATCAAACAGAAGGGAAACAGACCGCTCCACATTTCTGTCTATCTTGCAATTAGAGAACTCACTTGGGAGATGGTGATATAAGAACCAAGACTACCTGCTTCTGAAGTGTGGCATCCTTTCCTCTCTCCAGCACCTTAGCAAAGAATATATAAAAACTCTCCTCTATCGGCTGGAAAATTAACCTGGCCACAAGGGAGCCAAGATTATTCACTATATCATATATACCTACAAAACAAAAAGGAAGAAACAACAATCCTACTGGTTTTTCTATTTGAATTTTCACAGCACTATTAAAAATTTTTTCTAATTTATTTTTTTAAATTAAACTTTTTGAGATAATTATAGATTCATGTGTAGTTGTATGACATAATAGAGAGATCCATGTACCCTCTACCCAGTTTCCCCAAATAGTAGCATCTTGCAAAACTATAGTACAATGTCACAACTAGGATACTGACTTTGATACAGTCAAGATAGAGGGGCCGCCCGGTGGCGCAGCGGTTTAGTCCGGCGCTTGGCAGCCCGGGGTTTGCGAGTTCGGATCCCGGGCGCCCGCCGACGCGCTGCTTGTCAGCCAGCCGTGGCGGCGTCCCATATAAAGTAGAGGAAGATGGGCACGGATGTTAGCCCAGGGCCAGTCTTCCTCAGCAAAAAGGGGAGGATTGGCAACAGATGTTAGCTCAGGGCTGGTCTTCCCACAAAAAAAAAAAAAAAAGAGAGAGAACATTTTCCATCACCAGCACTTTTTTTATAAAAGTCATTAATGCCAAGTTGATTTTTTCTATTTTTATTTCCACTACTTTGAGATTATATTCAAAAATAGATATTAAAAAAATATTGAGACCTATCTAGCCACAAATATGGGGCGAATCTCTGTGACTATGATGGAGAGCTCCCTTCTCTCTTCTCTTAGCACCTCCCAACCCCTAGAACGAGCACCAGAGCTCTGCAGAAATCAGGGTCAGGGCAGAGACCTCAACGGAGAACCTGCCACCCAAGTCACGAGAGGGGATAGTCAGGACACTGTACACATTTACAACGACCTACAATTTTCAATCTTCAGGATTTGTTTTTTTACAGTCTTCATTTTTTTATAATTTTCAGGTTCATTTTTCATTAAATGTATCAAACTGCAGAGAAAAATAGAAAATACCTACTAACAGTATTCACCTTTAATGAAAACACTACAGAATTTCATCTTACCTTGATCGCCAAAATCTAACACATTCAAAAATGTCATCACATATCGCTCGCCTACAAATAGAAAAACAAAATAATTAGCATTTCAAATGCACATTATTTTCTTGTTTCATTTTCTTATCATCTATCAACTTTTCTAGTTGGCAAATACTCTCAAAGTAGAAAAATTAGATAATCAGTTAAAGACATGTTCCCTGTCCTGATGTTGATTGCAAATAATCTCAAAATAGAAACAATTTAGAAAGTGCTGGGGGATTTATTGACAGCAGATCTCCAAACCAGTTAAATTAAAAACAACACAAAATAAATAAAACCAATCTAATAAGTTAAAAAAAAAGTATGAGATCACTAAAATGTTAATAATGAGAATGCTTGTTCCAAGTTTTAAGAGAAGTCAGATAATCTGAATGTAAATTCTGTGAAATGAAAGGTCCATGATTATGTGCACAGACTTATCACAAGTTTCCTCTCCCTGGGGGCTGTGAATGCTCTGGAGCCTAAATTCATGATTCAAATCTAAGATAGTCTAACTGCCTTCCAGGTGAAGACACCAGCCCAGACCCCCACCCTCCCACCCCATCTTCCAGGAAGTTTCTTATTATCTTATGAGTGGAAAGCACTGACCACTATGGAGATGGAGCACTGAAGAGTGCCCACAGCCCTAAAGGGCAATTCTCACCTCCTAGCAACTTGCTCAAAAAGGAAAGCAATATTAAGAGACTAGAAGCAGTGATGATCTTTTCTCAAGTCTCTGTTGGGTCCCTGCCTCCCTACAATCTCCACTGCATCTGTGGCAGGAACCTTTGCAGGTCCTCCCAGGCACTCGCCCACAGGACTGCATGAGTTCCCATCATCCTAACTGCTAACAGTTCTAGCTTCTGCAAATACAGATCGTAAGTCAACCCCTGCTTTCACACCTTTAGTGTTTGCAAAAAGTCCAGGCTCCTTAATTTTGCATTTGAGGCGTTTTATAAATTGACCCCAAGCTACCTTTTTGGGTTCCCTTCACCAACTCTACCCCCACCTCCCACCATCACACTGTCATTCTCTGCAATGCTCTACCAGGTTTTAGCCCCTCCAGCTGCTCTGAGTCAGGCTGGGTCAGTTGTGCTCCCAACCTCAAGATCTTGGCATTCTCACCACCTAGAATGGCTTCCTCCCTGTGTTCTGGCACAGTAGGCCTCTTCTTCCCACATTCTGTAAGCTCCCTGAGGGCAGGAACCACGTCTCAGTCATCTCTATGTCCCTGGTTTCCTAGCAGAGCTCCAGGAAATGAGCCATCTGGCGAATGAGCTAATGTTTCCAAGTAACAGCCCTGCAGCCCTTTATCAGAGTTAAACACGCAGACGTCTGCGTCTCTAGTGAGAGAACAAGCTCCTTGAGGCTGTGGCCTGTTACTCATTCATCTGTGTATTCTCAGCACCTGGCACACGGTGCTCAGGAAATGTGGGGGCAGAAGGTAACAACATACACATTTTTGCTACTACAGTGAATGATTTCAACTTTTGGGGGGCTGTAGTTTTTACATAAAAAGAATCTGGGGGTCCTTGTCAAGCCACTTCCTTATTTCACAGCCACAGAGATGGAGGCCCTGAGACGTTCCTAACAGTCCTCTGCCACTTAGGCCAGGGCAGCCCAACGGGGGTGAGCAAGCCACTAGCACCACAGTCAGGCCTAGCACAGAAGGCTGGAGAGCAAGGCGAACTTACACTTGCTGCCACAAACACAGGTCTAGCCACTGCAATCCAGACAACCTCAACTCATTTAAGCTGCTCTTAAAACTTTGAGAGGAAAAAAAAAGTGCAAATATGCAACCACTCTTTCCGAAACTCTCTCCATTGATTTTCCTGTTCTAATAATAATGTGAACTCTCACAATCCACAATTTCACTAGCTGCCTTCCTTGATCAACAAGTACCTGCTGAATACCTATCATGTGCAGGCCCAGCAGGGTGCTGGGGAGACAGTGGTCAAGAAACTTAAGGCACCTTCACTCAGCTCTCCAAAGACTTCTGACCCTTACTTCCCCCAGAAGTCCTGTGAACAGTTTCACTTTTGTGATGGCAATGTCATAGGCTCAGGGGAGAAACACGCCCTCTCAAGGCTCAGAGAGTCCTCAGACGTTTCCAGGTCCTAGCCCTTAACTCACAGATGAGAAAGTGAGGCTTAGTGGGAGTCATTTCCCTTTGGCCTCCCTTTGGGAGTCAAGAAGTATAATCAATAAAAAATAAAGATAGAGGGGGGAAAAGGAAAATAAGGTAATAATGATGATGGTTCTATTAGAATGCTAGAATTATAGGGAATTTTTTTCTATTTTCCAAAATTTTTGTAACGGGGTTATATTATTTTTATAATTAAAAGATAATTTTTGAAAAGACTTAAAAATATGTTCTGTAACAGATATACAGACATATGAAATTTATATATAGAGAGAAACCACTACCTTCAGCAGCTTATAGCTGCCTCAAATCTCATTCTTTAAACTAAAGCTGAGTATAAATAAACCAATACACATACACAGAAAAAGTAGATGTACTTTCAGCTCCTTGCTGGCCCTCTGCGTCGAGAGCTCTGTCACTGTTAAACTGGAAAGCTTTAAGAAGTGGAAGGCTGACCAAACTATCACAGAGGTGAATCTTTTTTTTTTTTTTTTTTTTGTGGGGAAGACCAGCCCTGAGATAACATCCGTCGCCAATCCTCCCCTTTTTGCTGAGGAAGACTGGCCCTGGGCTAACTTCCGTGCCCATCTTCCTCCACTTTATATGGGACGCCGCCACAGCGTGGCTGACAAGCAGTGCGTCGGCGGGCGCCCGGGATCCGAACTCGTGAACCCCAGGCTGCCAAGCGCAAACTAAACCGCTGCGCCACCGGGCAGCCCTCACAGAGGTGAATCTTGTTGTTTAAGAAAATAAAATGATGAAAACCTGGTTCTTAAAAAAGTTCAAAAAAAGAAGTGTATAAAAAGTTAGGATAGGATAATGAGATTATGGATAGTTTCCTCTATTTTCCAAATTTTCTGTAATTGATATAATACTTTTATAATGATATAACATGCGGTTTTGGAATTAGACTTGGATTAAATTAAGTTGTTTCTCTTTACTGTAGGACCCTGCAAAGGTTATATAACCTCACTGACCTTCAGTTTCCTCATCCATAATAAATAAGGAGAATATCTTTCTTACAAGGCTGTGGAGAGATTTAAATTAGACAACTTTAAAGTATCAAACTAAAGAAATGTTCATTTCCCTCTTAAAAAGCTCCCATTTCTGAGGTGCTTCTGCCCAGGGGGCTCTAGACGGCAGGTGGTCTGGATGTAGGTAATCAGCAGTTCCATGGAATCCTCTCCCTTACATATGGTTTCCTGACTGCTGGGAGTGACCTTTTACTTACCTTCAGTCAAAATCTGTTTCAAGAAAGACTGTTTGAAAAAACTCCAAGTCAATTTAGCCTCTTTCCAGTTTACAAAAGCCTGGAAGAGAAAACAAAACAAAACAGAAACTCCTAGGTCTAAGAGTACAATAATGCTACATGAGAGGTAAACTCATCTTGGTCCCTAAATCCCAACTTGGATAGTCCCCACTAATTTTTCATTTAATGCTAAGAACACAGAAGGCGTCCAACAAATAGTGGCAAAGAATTTACATTCCTAAACATGAAGACAAAGTCTCTAGGTGGAAGAGCCTCTGTGTAAGAGGCCTGCCCAAAATTCATCCACTGAGACTCCTAAACCCAAACAGTAAGCTAACCACATCTAACACACACAGCTGACAGTCACTTCTGTCCTTCAAAACTGTCTGAAGCATGCCAAGCTGCAGAACAAATTCTGCTCCATCCACTCCACATCTTAATGCTCTATTTAGCCAACCAGAGTCCCTTTACACAAAGTACATGAGCTTTGCTTGTATATTTCAAAAGGAAGTCAGGCTTCCCAGGTCAGTTAAACCACTCAGAATTGGTATGACAGGAAAAGAAAAAATAAAACAAAACTTCTGATGTGGCTCTTCCAAAACTCCCAGGGGGGCACCAAACTGCGCATTTCCTAAGGACAAGGAGGGTAAGAAGGAAGCAAATGCTTAAGAAAGGCAGAGGTCAACCTGTAAGAGACAGGTGGCCTCAAAGTCAGAGAGCTGACCTCAAAATGGAGGAGTGGGGCAGCTAGCTGGACGTGACTTCTGTTTTTCTACCTCCTCCCAGTTCCCTTTGGGGCCCCTCCTCCATCATGAAGGCATCCTGGGATCCCAGAACGTTCAGTCTAGGTGTTAGGTTCTCAATCTCAGGATACCTGCGATTGAGTCAACGTGATGACTTTTGAAAGGTGGGATTTCAGGGGGCTCTTTGGGAGGGAAGGCGTGAATCACAAAGGCCAAGCCCACTCCACCTCTCCAAAGGTCAGCTTTAGCTATGGAGGTTGGCCCAAGGGCAGGCCTGGAAGTGTCTCAGTCACATGGGACCCTGCTCTTGGCGCAAAGAGCAATGCCATCCAGTAGAAATATAACGAAGGCCACATAAATAATTGTAAATTTTCTAGCAGCCATAGTGAGCAGTAAAAAGAAACAGGCAAAATTAATTTTAATATATTTGATTTAACTCAAAATATTATCATTTCAACATGTAAAAAAATATTAGAGGCATTTCACATTATTTTTTTCATACTGAGTCACTGAAATCCAGTGTATATTTTGCACTTACAGCTTCTCTCAATTCCAAATGTTCTTTAGTCACATGTGGCTGGTGGCTACCATTTAGGACAGGGCAAGTCTAGAGTACCCTTTGAAAGCAAGGTTCATTTCCAGTCCTCAGATCTTCTCACCCCTTGGTTTCAGAGCTTTTCTTCCAGATATTGGAAGGACAAGCCTGAATCCTCCTAAACTACGCTGCCTTCAGGGTATTACTAGACCTGGAGCAGATGCCAGGGGTAGCTCTAGTCCAGGAGTAAATCTTCCCAGTGAGAAGGAAAGTGGGCATCTCCTTCCCCAGAACAAAGAGCTCCAGACTACCGACACCAGTAGGGGGCACTGTGGACCACATCATCCTGGACGCAGATCCTACCCACAGTTAGCTTCAGGGGCTCGTCTCTCTCTCACTCCACCCCGCCCCCCATGCCAGGTGGTCTTCTGGGGAGTCTAGAGAGCAGTACCTCTGTTCTCTTCAAAGGCAACGAACAGTTACTGCTGGCACATGAGACTTCTGTGAACCTACTTGCTGGTAGGTTGTGGATGGGTTTGGGAACATGATTGAGCTCTTTAAAAAAATGTTCTTTAGGAGAGTGAATTCATGACAGTGTGGCTGATCTGAAAGCTCATACTTGAGCATTCCTTTCTCCTAATGCCTTCAATTTAAATGGACCCATGGTTCAGAAGGAATGGCCACACTGCTTACTATCTCCAAAATGCTCATTAAGGACAAAAAGGCAGGAAGTCTGGTCAGAGATTGCGTTTCTTCTCAGAGGCGTCTGCTAAGTGGTAGAAAAGTAGCACATTCTCTGGCCTTTTACCAGTCTGTTCAGAATGGATTTGTCAGTTGGGACAGTCAAGAGGCCTATTTCAGAAGAGCTAGGTTGGTACTGCTGAGCTGGTCTACACTGCTGTGAATTTCTCTGGAATCCACTGACCAACAAGCCATTCCACTGCCTCTCTGTACTAACGGAGAAACTGAGGCACAGATGGTGAAAGGTGACGGGCAGTACTGCCAGGGAAGTTCTGGAATCAGAACTCAGGGGCTCATTGTGCTTTAACCTAAGCGACTCTTCCACTTCCCAAACTCTTCTGACTCAGGATGGTCCTTCCAGCTGCATCCTTATCACACTATCAAGAGTCACCAGGGAGTCGGCAGCCATGGTCCTGTCCCCTGCTCTCGATCACTTCCACACCCCACACAGCACTCCTTCCTCTCCCTCTCGCTCCAGGGCTACTGACCCTGCCCCGGCTTTGTCCATGCTCTGATTTCCACCCACCCGCCCACTGTCCTCATCACTTTTCATCTGGACAATTGCCATGGCCTCCTCGTGAGTTTTTTCACTTCCAAACTGTTCTCTAGCTCATCCTTCTCATGGTAGGGTTCAGGCTCACAGACTGGGGCTCAAACCTCAGCTCCTGACTTATTAGTGAGAAGGTCATGGGCAAGATACTCAATTTTCCTAAGACTCAGTTTTCTCATCTGCAAAACGGGGTAAGAAGTCCTACATCCTGGAACTGGTATAAGGATTGAATGAGAGAAAATGAGACAAGTGATAAGTCTGTATCAGATGGTAAGCTTCTTAACATGGGCAATTAGACCATGGCACTGTTTAAAAACCGTTCATTAGGCTCCACTGCCTCTGAATTAAGCCCATACTCCACGGCACTGAGGCCACTACCACCTGGCCCTAGCCCAGCAGGCCATAGCCTCCTTCTACCTTTTGCTTCCTCTCCCCTCCCCAACTGTCTAGCCAACCTAAGTACCCCAGTCATCTCTGCAATCCCAATTCCAACACAGTGATGGGCATGTAATAGGCCCTGAGCAAATGTCCTTCCTTCCCACGTCACAAATGCACATTTCTACCACACATGCACATTCACCTCTGCCCACCCACGTGTCAAAGCCCAACTCAAAAGCAGCTTCCTCCATGAAGCCTTCCTCGATGCTCCCAGATGTATTCATTGGTCCTTTCTCTGTGCTTCTATTTTGTTAACATTAGACACACACATGCTGTCTTGCAGTGTAGTTAGCTGATTACACATCTTATCTCCCCATCACAATGCAAGTTCAGAGGGCAGGGATTAACTTTAGTTAGTGCTAAACACAGAATACTGCTTAATCCACACTTGCTGCGTTAAATTCCCCAGCTTTACTCAAACATTAGCAGATCTCTCACATTAAATCACTCAGGAGTGTCAAAGAATATAAAAGATATAAAAGGCAGCCATTATCTGAGGTATCATTAAGTTATTTTAAGGCTAAATAAGTATCTTTAAAGAAGATGGAATTCTACAAGAGTAGGAAAGAAATCTCCCAATTTGGTCAAATTGATTTTGAATGTAAATGTTTGACCAGTTTCGAATGCGGGAGCCCCTAGTGCAGAAAGCTGCTCTGGAGAGTCAAGTTAGGCATGTTGCCAGCGGTAAAGTCATCCACTGCATTCAGATTTATCTCATTTCTTTTCTCTTTAAAAAAACAAAACTTGAATAATGAATTGTTCTACCTGGAACTTCCCAATCTTTAAGTAAATAAATAACTACTTTGGGCAATAAGCCAATTTCTTTTAGAACACTACATAGCATAGAGGTTAAACACAAAGATGAAAGTTAATCCAAAGACAGAAGTTAGAGAGAAGTGGGTCCAAAACCAGCTGTGTGATTTGGGGTTAGTCACTTCACTCCTTTGAACCTCAGTTTTCTCAGCTGTAAAATGGAGACAACAGTATTTATCTCAGAGGGTTACCATGAGGTAAACACAAACTTCCATGTAAAGTGCCTGGCTTGCCACCAGGCACGGAGTAAGCATGCAGTCAACGGCAGTTACTATAAACGGCTCTTCATCCAAGTTCAAATACTCACACAGAACTGAAGTCTTCAGAGGGGCCTCACAGGTCACGTAGGCCAAGAGTCCCCCCTTAAAATGAGGACCCTGAGGTCTGGAGAGAGTTCTGCAGGCTTCAGATCTGTACCTACTGCCTCCCAAATGCACAGGAAGCTCCCTGAGGCCCAGCCTCACCTTCCTACATGCTGTACTCCAGAGGGCACCAAGCATGGGGCCGTGCTCTGACTGCTTGTCTGCAGGAATGGTGCCACTGTGCAGGACAGGCATACACGACCTCCTCATGGTCAAGGCTTCTGTTCCGGCAGGACACACATGGGTATTTTAGGGATAGATTGCCAGATTCAACTGCTGAGCTCTCACACCAGTGCCATCACTGTTTGCTTCGCGAGGACGTTCCAGTGGTGCTACTCCTGCTCTCAGGGCAGCAGCGTGATGGTGCTGATGGTATCAGCTGTCACTTATGGACATCTACCTGTGCCAGGCCGCAGCATTAGGCACCTTACACGCCCCATCTCATCCAGCTCTCACAACCACCTTAGGAGGCAGGTACTCTTAATAGCCCCATTTGACAGACAAGGAGACTGAAGCTTGGAGTTCTGAGCCCATCACAAGGTTAAATACACACTTGATAGACTCTTTTCATTACCCTCTCTCTCCTTGCCTGTATTAACCGTCCAAATGCTCCTGTCCAAAATACTGCTAGGGTGCAGGGGCTGGCTGGGCAGACTTGGTACAGGTTTGGGACTCAGGGCAGGGAGACTCTCCTGCACTCTCAGACCCGCTCTGTGGGCAGGTGGCAGAAGCTCCAGGCAAGAGAAGCGATCTCGAGTCCTACTCCTCTAAGCCGGCAGATGAGGCACCACGGTATCCAAAAACTGTCATGTTGATTTAAGTTAAAGGTAAGATCTAGTTGATCAGAACGGAGAACTCTTAGCTAATAAATGAGAACATATCTGGCTTTGTTACATAATATCTGGTTTTTCTTGAAAAGCTGTACAACAGGATTCCATAAGTTCTGGGACTTAAGTCACAAACACTTCACTACTTTCTCAAGTAATCATAAAAGGGGAAGAAGGAGAAGTCTAGTGGATGCCTTACCTCAACTAAGTGCACCACATCCAGCAAGCAAACAAGTACAGGAGAAAGGGAAAGTGGGTCAGCCCAGAATGGAGCAGTTCACACAGCACCAGGCAGGGGTAGTGCGGTATAACATCATGTGCACAACTCCAGGCCATAGACAGCAACATGGACTCCACAACAGGCAGGAAACAAAACTCAAATGGACTGAGAGTTGAAGAGTGGAGTAGAAAAAGATTATGCCTCACTCCCACACGTCAGCATGGGAGAGTGGACCCCCGGAAAGACTGGCCTGATACTAGATAAAGGAACTGTGCAGGGGTCATCCCTGCTCTGTCAGCACTCTGGACTGTCTGTGCCAGAGGTCATCCCTGGGAAAAACCAAAAGACACAGCAGAACAGAGAGAGGGGAGCACAGTGTTTACAGCCTGTGCTCTGCTGGAATTCAAGCCACTCTGGGTTCCTGTCCTCACTCTGACCCTCACCTTGGGCAGTTATGTAGTCACTAAGCCTCAGTTCCTCAACCCTAAAATAGAAATAATAAGGTCAGTCTTACAGAGTTGTTGTAAGCATTAAATAAGGCATGTAAAGCATTCGGCATAGGTCCTAGCCCAGTGCTTCTCAACTGGGGGCCGTTTTGCCCCCTAGGGGACATTGGGCAGTGTCTGGAGACATTTTTGGTTGCTACAACTGGAGGGTGGCAGGTACTGGCATCTAGCGGGTAAAGATCGAAAATACGGCTAAACATTCCACAATGCACAGGACAGCCCCACAACAAAGAATTATCCAGCCCAAAATGTCAATAGTGCCAACATTTAGTAACCCTGGTTTAGCACATAGCAAGTACTCAATAAATATGAGCTATCAAATAATCTTTACTACTGTAACAATAAACAATAAAGTTGTAGTTCTCTCAAAGATAACCAGCATCTGTGATTAAAACGATAAGAGAGAAAATGTGTTACTTACTCTACTTCTCATAACATTGGGTAACAAATCTGTCATTCTGGAGATAGGAACAGTTTGTTGCTTGGTTGATTCTGGGGAGCCCAGTAACTTTGTGAAATAAATAACATAGCAGAGCACCAGAACTGTAGTATAGAAAAGCTGAAAAAGAAAATAATGGGTTTAAATTACACTGTGTTAATGTAGGCATAATGAAGATATACCTACAAATTTGACCTCAAAGCCAATCAAGAAATAGACTATCTTAATGAACTGCATCTTCTGTTGAGCAATGCCTCACTGTCTGGAAAACAGCACTACTCACTAAGACCAAGCTCCACTGCATCATCTCTGGGGAAAGTATTCCAAACTCCACCTGACTGGGAGAACAGAAGTCCTTCCGGGTCATAAAACCTAATTTCCATAACAGATATCCACTTGTGTAACCGCCAGAGTAATGTCAGATATGTTCTCAAAAGATTCGTATGTGGCCAAAGGAATGGCTCTCCTGCCTAGACAACACACTGTGAGGATCCATGTGTCCCGGTTGTGCTAACATCCAAGGATTTGCCATCATCTAGGGCTGGGGATTTTCCATAAACCCTGGAAACCTGTGACATTATGATTAAAAAGCAGAATTGAGCTGCTGGCTGACTCCTCTGTTCCCAGGGCATGGGCAGGGCAAGAGCTACTACAGGATGGGGGAGGGAAGATGGGGTGATAAGAAGGCCCACCCTCCCTCCACCCATCTGGGAGAAAAGGATGACTTCTGGCCAAGAGTGGCAGCCAGGGGTTTTGTATGCAGGTTGGGGAGGAGTATCCAAAGAGCCCCTTTCACAAGCTCCCTTCTACCCTCTTTCCCCCCTGAGAATAACAACGCACACTAGCTCAAGAAGGAATGGGACTACCAGGCCCTGCTTTCAGTCTGGAAACACCAAGGCTGCCCCTGTAGCAAAGGCACAGAGCAAGGAGAAAGAGGAGTCTCGGTTTAGGCTCCTCTGCTCTCCACCCCATCCTCCGAGGACAGAGCCTGTCATCCACCACTCTTCTTCTTTAAGGCTGCAAACCCTTTATGACACAAGCAGCACTGCTTCTGCCACACCACCTGATGCCAACGTCTCTGTGACAAGTATCTTTTCCAGCCCCCTTCCATCTTCCCACTCACCAGAGCCTGGGAAATAGTAACAACCTATGGGTAGTCTTCATGCAGCATATCCTAACTACATGATCCTTCTCCCTTTTCTTATTAAGGAAAAATTCACACAACTTCACATTGACCGTTTTAACCATTTTAAAGCATACAATTCAGTGGCTTTTAGTACATTCACAATGTTGTATAACCACCACCACTATCTAATTCCAGAATATTTCCATCACTCCAAAAGGAAATTCTGTACCCATTAGCAGTCATTCTCCATTCCCCTATCCCTTGGCAACTATTAACCTGTTTTCTGTCTCTATGGACATGCTTATTCTGGACATTATATACTAATGGAATCATACAATAGGTGGCCTTTTGTGTCTGGCTTCTTTCACTTTGTATAATGTTTTCAAGGTTCATCATGTTGTGGAATATATCAGTATTTCATTTTTATGGCTGAATAATATTCTATTGTACAGATATTCTACATTTTATTTATCTAGTTATCAGTTGATGGACATTTAGGTTGTTTCCACCTTTCAGCTATTGTAAATAGGGTTGCTATGAACATCCATGTACAAGCTGTTTGAATATCTGTTTTCAATTCTTCTGGGTATATGCCAAAGGAGTAGAATTGCTGGCTCATATGGCAGTTCTACATTTAACTTTTTGATGAACTGCCAAACTGTTTTCCACAGCGGCTGCACCATTTTACATTCCTAGCAGCAGCATATAAGGGTTCCCATCTTCCACATCTTCACTAACACTTGTTACTTGGGTTTTTTTTTGCTGAGGAAGACTTCCCCTGAGCTAACATCAATTTGCCAATCCTTCTCTTTTTTTTCACTTGAGGAAGATTAGCCCTGAGCTAACATCTATGCCAATCCTCCTCTATTTTTTTGTATGTGGGATACTGCCACAGCATGGCTGGTGAGTGGAGTAGGTCCGTGCCCAGGGTCCAAACCTGGGAACCCAGGCCTCCAAAGCGGAGATCGTGTGGAACTTTAACCACTCGGCCATGGGGCCAGGCCCCTTATCTGTTTTTTTTATAATATCTGTCTTAATGGGTGTGAGGTAGTATGTCGGTTTTGATTTACATTTCCCTAATGATGTTGAGCATCTTTTCATATGCTAATTGGCCATTTATTTGTATATCTTCTTTGGAGAACTGTCTATTCAAGTCTTTCACCCACTTTTGGGTGGCCTGTTTTTTTGTTGTTGAGTTGTAAGAATTCTTTACATATTATAGAGCAACCCTTTTATTTGACATATGATGCCATGGGGTGAAGGGCCGTTTAAGGAGGAACCTGGAGGAAGGTTGGACAAAGGGGAATCCCAGGGCCCTGGGAGGAGCTCGCCTGCTGATATGAGGTGCTGTTGGCCCTTAGACCTCTCACAGACACTGACAGAGAATGCACCAGAGAAGAGCTCTCAGAAGTCTTATGATAAGAAAGCAAATAAATTCAGAATTGGCCTTGCTGACCTAGGATCTATGATGTATCCTGGGTGGGAGGTATGACAATCAGAAAGTCATAATGCAAGTGCCTTTCCCAAGAGGAGTGAACCAATACCTGGGTGTCTCCACGGCCCTCCTGTCCTATTAGGGAGAGTGCATCAAAAACAATGATGAATGCTGAGAACTGTAGTTCAAATCTAATAAAATGTGGCAAAAATAATCACAAAGAACTCCTCTAAAATATGTAAGTCTTTGCAAATTGCTTTTAGGAGGCAATTCTCATTCTTATTCTATTAATGTTAAATCTAGCTGTTCTGTGTTTCACAAAAATATTTGTAGTTTTTTGCCTAGGACACGGTAAAGATTTTCACATAAATCATTACTAAAAATTTTAACTTATCTTCCTATACATTAAGAAAAATTACAAACTGCTTTGTACTATAAGGTGTCCTGGTTACTATCTGATTTTAGGTTTCATTTTTTAAATTAGCACTTGTACTCTAGTTACATTTTTATTAGAACTAGAAATATGAACTAGAACTAGAAAATGATAAGATGTAAATGAAGCCAAAACTGCTAAAACTGAAAATGTACCTGTGATGACTTGATTCACACCCTCTGAATTATGTGAGATTTCAATCTAAGTTTAAAACAAGCTTGACGGTTTCCTCCTATTCTGAAAACAACTGATTGAAATCCAGGGAAAATAACACACATGTAATTTGATTCCCACCCCACCCCCTTACTCCTTTTTTTCTCCTCCATAAGGCAGTCAGACAATCAAAGATCAGTTTGATAAGGGCTTGCCCACAGAGTGTCTAAGGAGTTTTTATGTTTGGCAACGAGGCCTAGTGTGCCCTCACCAGGTCCCTGCGGACACCAGTGGTATCAGTGCCTGGAGCTGGATGGACATGGCAGCCAGAGAAGAAGCAGTGTGAAGACCATCTTTCTAGAGCTTCTAGCATTCCTTACACGCATGAGTGCTGCAAATGTAAACCACATAGTAACAGGAACAAGAAGAAAAAACCAGATGGAGAAACACAGATAATACAAAAGTTAAAAGCCATAAATCTTACCTGGGCCAAAGAGAAAATGTGCAGTCCCCAGTGAGGCAACCACAGCACGAGACAAGCTGTCAGGACACTCTTGAGGATTACCGACAGGCTCTCAGCAATCACCTGCAAACACGTGGTAAAGGGGGCACTTTACAAACATTATTAAAAACAAGGATGGAAAGGAATGAGAACTAGAAACTCTGGGAGAGTGGTTACTCTGGCAGTGGGGGTGGGACGTATAGTTGGACATAGTATGGGTAATGCTCTGCTTGGGTTGGGAGGTAGGTTCATGGATCTTCCGTATATTACCATGCATTAAGATTTACAAAATTGTTATATATATTCGTCTGTACATATCAAATTATATATTTTAAAAGATGAAAAGTTAATATTAATATACAACTGAAAATAGACTCACTAGAAAAATCTAAAAAATCTTCACAGTCCTCTTAAATTCTTATTTAAACTAATAATTTCCCTGTTAGCAAATGTGTTTTTCATTAATAGTATAGCAGAGGTAAACTTTAGCCCAGCCCATCTGCCAAATTTCAAGTGAATGAACTAAACTAATCATGTTGCCTTTTTCCAAATATCTTTTTAGATTTAAGTCTGGAAAAATCATTCTTTCCTATAAAAGCATTTTTAAAAAAACACACTTTCCCTTATTGTTCAATTTCCCATTCAGAGCAGAAGGCACACTGACCTTGAGCTTGACAAACATATGTGCTTGTGCCAAGACCCAGAAGGGCTCTCCCAGAAGTTCCACCACGGCCGAGAGAGCAAACACCACCACTCCAGTTCCATAGTGGGGGACGACATTAGGATCAGGCACTTCAAGCAACTGTAACCAGACCCAGCCCAGGAACAAGGACCAAAACACACCCAGGGGGACTCTAGAAAAGGGAAAAAAATGTTTTTTAATATGTTAAAGATAAACATATATTAAAATAGTTAAGACTGACAGAAAAGAAACATAGCTATAATCATAAAAATAGCTACCATTTATTAAGGCACTTACTACATGCCAGGCACTGTGATTCACCCCCTTTATCTCACTGACACCTCACAATGATCCTGCCATTATATCCCCACTCAAATGATGAAGAAAGTATGGCTGATAGGCACTGGGTAATTTGGCCAAGGTCATGAATAGCTAGTCAAGGGCAGAAGCAGGACCCAATTCTGATCTAACACCAAAGCCTGCATTCCTATTCTTGTGCTACACTGACCCGATAAGCAAAATTCCCAGAAAGTGCATGCCTATTGTTTGCACTTAGAATGACTGAAAGATAGCTGGTTCTTGCACCCAAATAGCCAATAGGCCAGTGCACAGTATTCCTTCACATATGTACCACAGAGCACTTAAATATGACTGGGTAGTTACACAGTCATTCCTCTGTAAAATGAACACCTACCAGCCCTTATGACAGTCATTTCCATGAGGCAAAAGGAGGAGTTATGCAAGGGCAGCATTCGGAAACAACCTCAACCACCAGCCCTCCCTGCAGGGATCTAACCACAGAAAAGCCATTACAATTTTCAGCTGAGGTACTTGGTCTTCAAGAATATTCTAAAATACTGAGAACTGAAATCAACATAACAAAATCGAAGAAAGATGTAATGAAACCCCTAGAAGGCTTTCAAAAAATACTAAGATTAAGTGGTTGTTAAAAGCTCAGAAAATACTACAGGGGGAAAAGATGAGGAATAAAAAAGATGTCACAGGCCCAGTGGGGCCCGGAGTGGGGATCGGGAACAGAAGAAACAACCTCCAAAGGGTAGAAACAGGGCCAGAAACCTGGCCTAGAAACCCCCACTTGGAGCCTCCTCCCGGCTCCTGGCCATCCAGAGAGAAAACAGCCAAGAAGCTCCTTCCACACAGACGCTCTCCCCTTCCTGTCCCACACCAAGTCCCCAGAAACCCAGTGAGAAACCGAAGCTGGAGACAGTTCAACTTAAGGCAAGCATTGCTGTTAACTCATAACTCTTATTACACTTGCCTTCCTGAAACTGTCTCCTGCCAAAGCACAACTCACGTTAGCCACAGGAGGTTGACGGTCTGGCTCCAGTCTCGCTGGGCGCCCCCACTCAGACATGCTCTACGGAAGGCCTCTCTGGCCAGGAAGACGGTGGTCGAATAAAGTAGCGTTAGCCTGTAAATGAATAGCAGAAATTAATAAGCTTTCCAGTTTTTTCATAGAGAGAATTTCTGAGATTTTGCCAGCAACAGGGAGAAGAAAAAGTCTTGGTCATAAATCATACTTGGTGATGTGGAAGGCAGCTGGGTTCTTACAGGACCCCTCACTGGTCTGATCTACTCAAACAAGAGAGTTAGGAACCAAACAAGGGACACCTGAGTGTGTGCCTCCAGACCATTATGCCCAGGATAGAAACTGCCACAGCGGCCCCAAAAGCCTGCAGGCTTTGTGGCTATAGGCAGAGGTGTGGCTCTGACTACAAGAAGATATGACACCACACAGCAGGGGGACCTCTTGGTCCCCCTGAGACTGGTGACCCAATGGCCCTTGTGAGAGAAGCTGAGGCTCTACTGAGTGGAGGCTCTGGCCAAGAGAATCTCAGGACAGGCAATAAGTCTGGCAGCAATTACAGAGGCTGCTGCAACCCAGGCCAGCAAGGCTGGTATGCACACCTCCTAGGTGGGCAGCACCTAGGTGGACCCTCCTGCACCTCAGCAAAGAGTAGCTGAGGTTTCCCTTCCTCACCAGGCCGTGGCAGTTGAAACCAGTGCAGGGATGACCCATGTCTAAAGTTGGCCAAGGATCATCTTGGTACCCGGCGCTTCTGTCCAACACTGCCAACAAGGAGACTGAACCGTATGTTAAAGAGGGAGCAGGCCAGAAAAGGGCTGTCAAAGCAGGGACCTGCAATCTGGGGGAGACTAGGTCAGGAGACGCCCAAACTGCTTTAAAGTCTGAGAACCTAAAAGGATTTGGCCCTCTTCCTCCCTGCTTTTAAAACAGTATTTCTCAAAGTATGGTCCCTACTTCAAAATCACCTGAGGAGCTTGTCAAAATGCAGATTCCTGGGCCCCTCCTCAGCTCTACCAAATGCAAAGCTCCCCAGCTGATTCCTCTGCCCATCCAAGTTTGAGAATCTTCACTAAGCTCCGAGAACAGAGCCCAGAGCATATGTTTGGTGGGTATTAGATGTGAAATGCTGTCTGGAACATACTGTCTTGTTTATCAGGACATGAAGACACACCTGAGAAGCTGAGCTATTCTGAGCACTGCCATCATTTCATATACTTTTGTGTCATTTGTGAATACAGAATATGTGTGGGCATCCTTGAACAGAGAGGAGAGTAGAAGAAACAAACCAAGTCTAAAAGACAAAGGAAGTCAGCTTTCTAAGAGTCTCTAAGGAACTAACGACAAGGACTCAAGCTCTCATCCCAGCTACCACTTTCCAATTATAAAACTGACTGAGGAGGGAAGGAAGGTGGCTGTTCCAGCCCTGCAATTACAAAGCACATCCTCACGAACTGCAGAATTCCTGCTTCCTGCGCTGTCAACAGGACAAGAACACAGGATTATACCTGAGACAGAGTTTGCAATGAATTACTCCCACTCCTCTCCTGGGTTCCAAGAGCAGGCAAACCGGAACAGCTGGCAGAGAAATGTGCATTAGGAGGCTGCTAATGGAAAACACTCCATGGATCCATTAAAAGCAACATCACCTGCTCATTCTCCCACCCCAGCATACTCCTCCTCAGCCCACTGCTACAACACTCTGCTTCTAGTAAAGGTCCATGCTTCTAAAATCCGAGGGTGACACACAGGTACACAGTTTGGAAAAAACCTGACTAGGGATGTGAGCTGTGGACAATGCCAGGGTACATCCCTTCTTACCTTACATTCACTATGCCAACAATTTCCTTTGACAGGAAGCGAAGAATAAATGCATTCAAGACAAAGGTGATAAATCGAAACAACACCTACAGAAAAAGAAGAAAAATACATAAGAATAAATTATGTGGTTAAAGAAGATGTGGTATATACATACAATGGAATACTACTCAGCCATAAGAAAAGACACAATTGTCCCATTTGCAACAACATGGAAGGACCTAGAGGGTATTATGTTAAGTGAAATAAGCCAGAGAGAGAAGGACAGACACTGCATGAACTCACTCATATATGGAATATAAACTAACACACGGACAGAGAGAACTGGTTGGTGGTTACCAAGGGGAAGGGGGGGCACAAGGGGTGAAGGGTTACATCCACAAGGTGACGGACAAACAAAAATGTACAACTAAAACCCCACAGTGTTATAAACTATTAAGACATCAATAAAAAAAATGGTAAAAAAAATAATAAATTATGTGGGGAATGTTTACTTTGCTGAAATTAAAACAATGTGGCTGTTTTTCCTAATGTAATGACAACCAGCAGCTTTGCCATGGAGATCCTCTCTAAAACACTCAACCTGTCTGCATTTCTTCTGAAATTTCATTCCTTGGGTCTCTTGGCGCCCCTGTGCAGTGGTCAAAGAACCCAGGAAGGCACTTTGAAGTCTCCTTGACTTATTGATGAGAAGAGGGAGGCCCCAAGAGATTTAGGGAATTTCTTTGGGTTCAAAGTCAGGCACTCCAGGAGGCAGAAAGAGAATTCTAGTTAGTGCTTCACACTGCCCCTGCCTGTTTAGAAATAGCACACACTTAGCAAGTGGGAGCCTGCAGGGTATAGCAGAGTCACTAGGAATCAAAGGATCTAATTTCTTTTTCTTCTCTGCCTAGTAATAATTATCTGGGCATTCCGATAATGACACTTAATCTCTTTGAACTTCAGTTTTCTCAATTAGGAAACAGAAAAGGCTGTATTTATTGAATATTTGCCACTTTCCAGAGAGGAGTTGAAATACCTTTTAAATGACAACTGCAATAATAAGATAATATAAAATAGGGGGGGAAAGGGAGACGGAGTTGCCATTTGAAAGGGATACATCCTGAGACTTGCAAACTGTCAATTCAAGAAAACTACCTAAGCAAAGAATTCTTCCCCTGAGACAGAGAACTGGTTGCAACTAAATGGGGATGCTGGCTGGGGTGCAAGCCTCATTCCCCCTCTGCATCCTGGCAGTACCACAGGTGTAACTCAAATGCATTCCAGAGCAAATAACAAATCACTTCTATGTCAAGCCCTCTCAGAGTTACCCGTGATCAGCTGCAATCTGCAACATTCAATCAAAATGCCAATGGACTACTACGGTCTAAAAATCTCTGGGGAAAGGTATGACCAAAAAGAGAGAGTGCAGTTCAACACTGTCCCTGAAGTGTCACAGAGCAGCAAGATCTCCAAAGCCAAGATACAGTCTTAACCTTTATGGAGTCAAAGGTGACCTTTTGAGTCTGATGAAAGCTCTGTAGCTCTCCTTAGAAACATGCAGGTACATACTTATATACATACACATCAAATTCTGTACTCAATTTTAGAAGTTTGAAGCCAATTCATGGAGCCCTTAACGGAAAAAGCACTCAGCTGAGAGTCCCAACTCATCATTTAGCTGTTAAACCCATCATCTTTTAATTTTTATAAGCCTCAATTTCCTCCTTTGTCAAATGAGGCTACCTATCTTATAGGGTTGATAACAAGGATCAAACAAGATCACAGAGGTGAAATCATTTTTGAAAAATGCATACCAATGGAAGGCATTAATACTTTCACTAAGGCCAGCTCAGAGTTAAGATAGAAAATTGGATCTCAAATTCTTGCAGAATACAATGTAACTGCAAAGCTACCTCATGTATTTGCATTATAATTTGAGAAAGCATACAAGACCAAATTAAAACACTCAAGAGACCTAAAGATTATGGCTATTTAAAAAAAACCACATACACACAATTATGTTAACTTTAAAGTCAAAGTTATCATTGTCTAAGAGACTTCGTATCTCAGGCTATCTCCTTATCTCCTAATTGGTTTGAATAAAGGTTTGAGCTAATAAAGCCCTGAGGTTGCTCTTGCTACCCAGTACTGGCTCCACATAGTGGTCCTTACTAGCAACAGTCTTCATTTAACTTTGTAAAGGACTTTACAGTTTAAAAAAAGCTCTTTCAGAACTTGAAATCAACAATTCAAAGAGACTTACGCACCCCTATGTTCACTGCATTATTCACAATAGCCAAGACATGGAAGCAACCCAAGTGCCCATCAACTGATGACTGGATAAAGAAGATGTGGCATATATACATACAGTGGAATACTACTCAGCCATAAAAAAGACAAAATCGTCCCATTTGCAACAACCTGGATGGATCTTGAGGGTAATATGTTAAGCAAACTAAGCCAAACACCACATGATTTCACTCATATGCAGAAGATAAACACATGGATAAAGAGAACACATTAGTAGTTACTAGAGGAGAAGGGGGTTGCGGGTGGGCGAAAGGGATAAAGGGGCACATATATACCGTGATGGATAAAAACTAGACTACTGGTAGGGAGCACAATGCAGTCTATATAGAGACTGATTAATAATGTACACTTGAAATTACACAATCTTATAAACCATTAGGATCTCAATAAAATAACTGAAAAAAAAAAGCTCTTTCACATCTGTTCATTATTTGACTCTTAAAAGCAACCAGGTAAATGCACAGGAAGCAAGTAAGACTCAGAGCAAAGTGATTTGCGCAATGTCATACAGCAAGCAAATGACCCAGTTTGATCTTATGGGCAGGCCACCCAACTCCTAGTCTGGAGTGTTTTCTGCTAAGACTTGTTTTCTTTTTATGAAGCCAATCTGGATGGTAAGGTATCATTAAAGGTTGAACAATCAGCATTGTGAATAAAGCACTGAACTTTTATGTTGTAAGATAAAAAAAAAAGAACCTCCAAAACTTGGTAAATTCAGGGTTCACCTAATTTAGGGTTAGGTGAATAGCTAATGTTTATTAAGCATATATCTTATGCAAGGGAATCTTCTACATGCTTTACGTAGACTACCTCTTTTCATCCCTACAATGACCATTTAAAAAATCCTTAATAGCTAACATTTAAGTACTTATAATGTACCAGGCACTTAACAGGCATTTCATCTAAGCTCCCTAATGACCCTACGAGGTTGCATTATTGTTCTTGTTTAAGATGAGGAAACTGATGCTCGGAGAAGTTAAGCAATTTTCACAAAGGCAGGCATCTAGCAAGAGATAAGGCCCAAACTTGAGCCCAAGTATGTCTGGTTCTTTCTCCTAATCTCCAAGTGAAATGCTGCCTCTCTAAAATAAGAGGGAGGGTGGATTCAGAACTCTTGTGAGTAAGGGTTCAATGGCTCGAGAGTGAGACATAGAGAAATTGAGCCACTTGACTGACTAGCTCCTAGGGTTAAAAGAATCTTCAGACACCATTTGGACCAACTGGCATGTACCATATCTGACCCATGATGAATATTAGGGCCAAGAAGGGGAAGTGACTGGTTCAAGGTCACATAGCCAGAAGGAAGATGCAGCCAACATTTACTAAGTGCATATTAAGAGCCAGGAACTGTGTTAAGTGCAATTATCAGAATGACCCCAATCAAGCCTCATAGCAACCTTAAGAACTGGGTACTATTATTACTCCCATTTTCCCAATGAGGAGTCATTTGTCCTGGGTCATGCAGCAAGCACACGGTAGAACCGAGATTTCAGTCCAGGCCCACCTGAGCCCAGGTCCCTGTTCTTAGCTATGTCATATTGTCTCTCTGAACTCAGTGGGAGTCAGAGAGTTTGAAAAAGGTGTTTGAGGGTCAGGGGTGGGACATGGAGAAAAGGAATCCCTTGCCTTAAAAATATCAGATTCTAGAGCACCAAAGGCACCCCTGCCACCTGATCTAACACTCTCCTACTACCATATGGGAAATACAATGCTCAGAAGGAAACTGGCTTGTCTCCCAGCCAGGCTCTGAACACAGACTCCCAACTCCGGGACCAGGCGCCCCCTCTCCACCGCCACCGCCTCGAGTCGAAGCCCTCCCTAGCGGGGTCCACGCCAGGAGTGGGTCTGCCCCCGGGCGGGCTCTCAGGGCCCCAGGGCCGCCTTCCCGCGAACGTCCGCTGCGGGGTAGGCTGAGGCCGGCCGAGCAGAGAGTACCTGCAGGAGCAGACCAGAGGAGGCCAGCCGGGCGGCCTGACCCAGCACCTCCTGACCGCCCATAGCCTCGGCACTCGGACTTCGTCACCAGCAAACGTTGCAGTCAGCCGGCCGGCTGAGTCGCGAGAAGATAGCATCACGAAACCGCTCGCTCGCTGATTGGTGATTTGGGGGCGGCGGAGGCGGGGCAGGAGACGCTCTGCCTTTAGGTGGCCGGCTTCGGGCCCGGCGGTGTTCCCGCGCCGCATTGCCTCTTTTGTATTCGGTTGTGCGCTTTCTGTGCTTATTCCCTCCCTGTCCTAAGTAAGTTAAATACTATGAACAATTCTAAGAGACGCTGTTAAAGTAGCCAAAGTCTCTTCTCTGAGGCTCTCAGCCTACCAACCAAGAAACACTAACTTCCCTGGCCTCATTAATGATTCTCGCCGTTTGTCCTTTGCTTACAAAATCGAAGCCACAGCCCCCCAAATTTGGCTGCACAGGAATTGTCCCCGTTTTATGGAGAAAGAACTGAGAACCAGAAGTTAAATACAGCATTTTCACATGGGTGGTTTTGTGTAATCCTTCCTAAAGCGCTGAGCATTGGTCCCTGTTGTCAGAGATGAATAAGGGGAGACTTGGAAATGTGAAGTGACTTATTCAAATCTACACAACTTGTATCAGGGTGGAGCAGACCCCAGGCTCCTGATCCTAAACTTGCTGCTCTTGCCTGCATGCTACCAAATGTGAAGACAGCAGAAGAGTGGTTGGGAAGTGCTTTGTAAAATGTAAAGCACCCAACACACCATCAGCTGTTCTGTCCTTGTTCTCATTATCCACTGTGCAGCCGTAGGCAGCCCAGTCTTTCCCAGTCTCTCTTAGGCCTTCCATGATTTGACCCCAACCTACCTTGTCAACCACCTTACACCACCACTGCCCTTTCCCAACACACTCTAGGCTCTAGCCATTCAGAGACCTTACAGTTCCTCAAACAGGCCCTATCTCAGTGGCCTTTGTTCTGCAGCCCTCTCTTGCCCAAAGTGCCTTCCTTGATGGCACACCCCCCTCCCTACCCTCCCAGGCCCCACTGGCCTGACTTTCATGAGTACCATGGTCAGCACCTGATATGTCTGTGTCCTCCTCAAATTCACATGTTGAAGCCCTAATCCCCAATGTGATGCTATTTGGAGGTGGGGCCTTTGGGAGGTAATTAGGCCATGAGGGTGGAGCCCTCATGAATGGGGTTAGTGCCTTATAAGAAGAGACAAGAGAGAGATGAACTCTCTCTCTCTGCCATATGAGGATACAGTAAGAAGGCAGCTGGCTGCAAACCAGGAAGAGGGCTCTCACCAGGAACCAAATCGGCCAGCACTTTGTCTTGGACTTCCCGGCCTCCAGAACTGCAAGAAATAAATTCCCGTCGTTTAAGCCAACCAGTCTATGGTATTCTGTTACAGCAGCCTGAGCAGACTAAGACATCACCTGTGAAGCACTGTGTAACCCTTTATAGGTCTTAGCACAGTTGGCTTTGCAATGAAGAGACTGGATATGTGTCTCTGTCTAAATAGCCGATGAGCTCCAAGAAGGCAGGAGTGAAGCCCACCTGGCTTTGCCTCCTGCAACAGTGGCAGAGAAGGTTCCTAGGACTCCCACAAATGCCTCCTGACCTGTTACTGCTGCTGGAAACAGACTATCAGGTTCAAGGCCTATGCACTACTCCCTCCCATCCCCTGCCATCTTGCCAGATGAATTGAGCTCTGTCTTACAGTGGAGGTTCAGAATGTGAGCTTTTGACTGTCAAACAGACCTGGCCCTGGATCCTCATTCTGCTGCTCACTAACCAGGTGACCTCAGTATGCTTGCCTATTAAATAGAAGATATTATCTGTCCTTCTGTTCTATGAGGGTAATCGTAAGGATTAAAGCAGACAAAAGTCTGGCCCTTAAGGAATTTAATTGCTAGAGGAAAGGTGACTGAAAATAATCCTAATAAACAAATAATAAAGTTTCACGTAGTGATAAAGGCTATGAAAGAATGAAACCAGATAAGGTAATAGAGGCTCTTGGAGGGGGAGGGAGGGGTGCTGTTCTGGAGGGCAGAGCAAACTGGGCACACACCTGGGAGAGGAGTGTACCTGGAGATGAGAGCAAAGTGCTGGAGGGTCGAGCTATTCAGCCTAACGGCTGAGATGCCCAAGGCCTTGACCTGGGCAGCCTGCCCACCCCCACGGACCTTGGGCTGGCAGGTGAGGTAGGCTCCTTCTTCCTTTATCTCCAGCCAAGCAGCTGCCTCTTCCACAGCTCACCCCTGGAGTAGAACCAGCCGAGAGCTCTTCATGTCTACATACTCCTAATCCTGGGCATCCAGGTGGGCTGGTCTGGGAGAGACAAGGGGATCATTTCACTGGGGCAAAGAAGCCAAAAGGGAAATGCTCCAAGCTAAGTCCAGAGGACAAAGCCTCCCAGGAGTCCAGGGTACAGACCCCAGAGGGCTCCTGGACAGGGAGTCAGGGGCCTTTTCCTCTCATTCTGGAAGCTAGGACTTAGCAATGAGAGACTGAGCATGTACTGTGTGCCCAGAGCCATTCTGGGTGCTGGGATGAGTTGGGGAGAAGGAACTGTAATGAGAGTCAACGAGCACTGACCACCAACTCCATGTTAGGAATTCATGTGAGCACTGTAGATGCATGTATTAACTCCTTCATCCTCTCAACAACCCATGAGGTAGGTATTACAGACGAGGGAACTGAGGCACAGAGATGTTAAATAACTCACCCAAGGCCATTCAGCTAGGGAGTGGTCAAGTTGGTATCTGAACCCAGGTACTTTCTGACTCCAAATGCTTGAAGATGTTTCTTCCCTCAAAAAGCTTCTGGTCCCAAGGGAGACCTAAGAGTTCCCATATCTAAACCACAGAGAACATATGTGGTATTGAGGGAGTGAACTCTGGGGGGAGGCTGCAGTGGTTGAGCTAAGCCTCTCCAAAGGCCTTGCCTCTGTTAGAGGTACTGGCACCGCAAGGGCACGGCACACTCCGTGGTCTCTGTGTGGAGGGCTAAGCTCAAGGCTGGCAAGCTACCACCCACTGGCTGTTGCCTGTTTTGTATGGCCTGCAAGCTAGGAATAGTTTTTACATTTTTAAATGGTTGGAGAAAAAAAAATCAAAAGAAGAGTATTTTATGACACATAGAATTATATGAAATTCAAATTTCAGGGTCCACAAATCCAGTTTTTTGGGTTTTTTTTTGTGTGTGTGTGTGAGGAAGACCAGCCCTGAGCTAACATCCGTTACCAATCCTCCTCTTTTTTTGCTGAGGAAGACTGGCCCTGGGCTAACATCCAGGCCCATCTTCCTCTACTTTATATGGGATGCTGCCACAGCGTGGCTGGTAAGCAGTGCGTCGGCAGGCACCCGGAACCCGAACCCGCGAACCCCAGGCTGCCAACCGCAAACTAAACCGCTGCGCCACCGGGCTGGCCCCGTCCACAAATAAAGTTTTATCGGAACACAGCCACATCCACTTTACGTACTGTCTACAGCTACTGTCTTGCTACAAGAACAGAATAGTTTGGCCCAAAAAGCTGAAGATATTTACTACCTGTCCTTTTACAGAAAAGTTTGCCAACCCTGGTGATCACCATTGAGCCCCAGCACCTGACACTCAGTAGGCATTTCAATATTGAATGAATGAATGCATAGATAAAGGAATGATGAAGGATTAGGAAATGAAGGAAGACAAATAAGAAGGGTTCTGTCCTGGGGGTCAGCTGGTTTGGGGAGCAAGTGATCCCTGGAGAGCACCAGACTGTAATTGGTGGTCACTGAAGGAGCCATTTCCCCAGGCTTCTCCCCTCCTCCCTGCCCTCTGGGCCAGGTGGCTTCTCCGCCAGAGAAAGCTGACTCAAGCTGGCTATTTTACTACAAAGCTCGAGGGAGTGCCACGACTGATGCTAAGTGAGTTAGGCTCCCAGGGCAGCAGGGCAGGGAGGGAGGCTGCTAGCAGGCCAGGAGGCAGTGTGGAAGCTAGGGCAAGCAAGCCTTGGACCTCAGCAGGGTGGAGGCAGGAGAGCTGGGCATGGTCCCGTATACTAGCCACTAGGTGGCAGGGTGTCTTGGGCAAGGGCCCTGCCCTACTAAGTCTTCTTGCTGCCCAGAGGACCTCCACCAGGGTCCCTCCCCACGGGAGAACCTCAGGGCTCTGCCCCTCACTCAGAAGTCTCTGGGCGTGAGAATGTGGCTGTGCTGCTAATAGTCCACATTTGCTGAGTCCACATAGGCACTGTGCTGGGCACTTCACTTTCATGATCTCATTTACTCCTGCAGCAGCCCCATGACCACCATTATTATTCCCATTTTTACAGACCAGGAAACTGAGGCTGAGCAAGGTTAAGGGACTTGCCTAAGAGATGGTAAGTAGCAGTGTCAGAATTTGCACCAGGCCGTCTGGCTCTTAGACCCTTAACCAGGACTGAACTGGAGTGTTTATTATTAATGCTGATTCCCTGGCTCCACCTCAGCAGTTCTGATTCAGGAAGGTTGGGGTGGGCCTAAGACTCTGCATTAACCTGCACCCTGGGTGGTTCTGATACAGTGGACCAGGCTCTGAGAAGCACTGCCTGAGGGCAGATCTTCAAGCACCTTGGAAAACTTGCCTCCTTGGTGGGGTGGAAGCGTCTGTTTAAAGCAGACAAAGCAAGTCCCGAGATCTTCCCCCAGGCTGTCCAGTCTGAAAGGGGTCTTGCTCTCAGAATTGGGCTGTGGGTCAGTGGTCAGGGCAGCAGGGGCTGGAGGCGGTGCCTGTGTGAGGGCCTTGGGGAAATTCTGTGCTAGGAAGGGTATAAAGTACAGCCTGGGGTCCCAGGGTCTGCCCATGGGTTGGGGCTGAGCAGCCGGCTTTGCCGGCTCTTCTGGGCAATGATTTGTGCAGAGAGACGGGAGTAATCTGTAATGCCCACATATCAGCACGGTTCATTTCAATGCAACCTCTATTCCAGAGCCACCACCCTGTGCTGGACATCAGGAGAGGGCATGAAGGTAAACGAGCCACAATCACTGTCCTCTCAGAGCTCAGGGTCCTTCTTGGAGAGAACACGAGAGTGATACTAGGCAGGCTGAGGTGGAAAAACAGAGCAAGGGGAATTCAGTGGTAGGGGGCAGATCTTTCTGGCTGGGGCATCAGGAAAGCTTTCCCATAAGGGCTGTTTTTGAGCTGCACCTTGAAGGGCGAGAGGGCTTAGACATGCTGGGCAGAGAGAACAGAGGAGGGAACTTGCCGAGCCTGTTGGAGGACCCAGGAATTGGCTTTGACTGCCCTGGAGTGCAGAAGTTCTTCCACCACTGGTCTGTGGCCAGCATGGAGCTGGTGGCCCTGAGAAGAGGCACAAGTTCACAGATGTGGACACGCATGTGTGTATGAATACAAATTCAGGAACATGTGTTCACATGCATGGCGAGAAGGTGAGTATGCATTTGCATGTATATGCAGGCGTATTTGCCAGAGTCTGCCTTCAGATATATAAAGTCTGTGTGTGGGTGCATGAGTACATGCACATCAATGGATACATGCTTGTTGGTTTATACGTGCGTATGGACGTGAAAGTGTGAATGTAAGATCACATGCAGTGCATGCAACGTGTGAGCATGTGGGGATATGAAGGTGTGCGTGCATGCAAGTACACAAACATGTGTGTTGCTCTGGGGGTCAGCCTTCAGGCTTTCTGATTCTGGTCCATGGCCCCCATAAGTGTAATAATGGTTAATATTGTAGAGTCAGGCCCCCACTTTCCATGCATCACCTCACTTAATCCTCTCACCAGCCTTATAAGGTGGGCTTATAAGAGTCATATAATAGTCTTATGAGTTATTATTCCCATTCTACAGATGAAGAAAGTGAGGCTCAGAAAAGTACAGTGACTTGCTCAGGGTTACCCAGCCAGTAGGTAGCAGAGCTGGGATTGAGCCCGGGCTGTGGGACCTCCGAGGCCCCCCTGTACCATTTCCTACAAGCTGCTTCTCGGTGATTTAAAAAGCTCCTGGTGAGGCAATGCCCCTGGCACACTCATGGCTGGCCTGGTCCTGGCACAGACACCCAGGGCTTCTCATATGCTAGGTAGAAAGGGACTGTCCCTGGGGCCTGGCTTTTGGGACCTAAGGCTACACACGCAGAAAGGTCGCACAGGGGTAAAATAGGGCCGTCCTTGTTTATCCAAAACCCCAAAGAATTTGGGCCAGAACCAGCAGAGGCCCCTGGCCTGAGCACATGTTGTGTTTCCTGCCTTTGGAACAGCAGCCCAGTGTGGAGAATTACCCCCAGACTCTCCTGGGCTAGTTTCTCGAAGGCTACTTGCTAGCATCTGCCCCTGAAGAAGGCCAGGATCCCACACTGGGGACCAGAGTGGAGCTAGGAGCAGGCCCTCCCTGGGTCCTGACAGCCTGTTAGCTGCAACAGGAGCTTGCATTCCTGTCTTTCTTCTTGCATTGAGAGTGCAGGTGCCACGTAAAAAAACAAAAATAACAACAAAAGAAGCGGGTTACACCTTTCCCCCACCACTTAGAGATGGACTGATCTAAGTTCAAATGCCTTTTGGGTGAGTCATTTCATTTCTCTGAGGCTCCATTTCCTCATCTGTAATATGGGGATAATAATAACACTTGCCACATGGCTCATGGCGAGAATTAAATGAGATAATGCATGTAGAGGCTTCCACAATGCCAGGCACACAGAATTAGCGTGCTCATCAAACAGGAGCTATTCGTGTCGTTTTCATCGTATTTGCATCGACAGGACTGACATCATTTCTCCCTGTGACCTTGGAAAAGCATTTAATATTTCTGTCCCAACCCCATATTCTTTTGACTTTTTTTTTGTTAGGCTTATTTAAATATTTTAAAATATAATTTATTTCACAATTCTGTACCATAAAATTCACCCCTTTTAAAGTATACAATTTAGTGGATATTAGTATATTCACAGAGTGGTACAACCATCACCACTATCTAATTCCAGAGCAATTTCATCACTCCCAAAAGAAACCCCGTACTCAGCTGGCACTCTCTTTTCCCCCTTCTCCTCAGCTCCTGGCAACCAATAATCTACTTTGTGTCTCTTTGGATTTGTCTATTCTGGACATTTCATATAAATGTAATCATACAGAACAAGATCATTTGCATCTGAATTCTTTCACTTACCATAATATTTTTGAGAGTCATCCATGTTGTGGCATGCGTCACTACTCTGTTCCTTTTTATTGACTGGATAATGTTACATTTTATGGCTATACTACGTTTTGTTTATCCATTCATCACCTGATGGACATTTGGGTTGTTTACACTTTTTGGCTATTATAAAAAATGCTGTTATGAACATTTGTGTAAAGATTTTTCTGTGGATATATGTTTTCAATTCTCTTGGGTATGTCCCTAGGATTGGGATTGCTGGGTCTTGTGGTAACTCTATGTTAAACCATTGAAAAACTGTCAGGCTGTTTTCCACAGTTGGCTGTATACCATTTTACATTCCCACCAGTAGTGTATAAGGATTCCAATTTCTCCACATCTACACCAATACTTATTATTGTACATGTTTTTGATCATAGTCATGCTAGTGGGTATGAAGTGGTATCTTGTTGTTTTGATTTGCATTTCCCTAATGACTAATGATGTTGGGCATCTTTTCATGTGCTTATTGGCCATTTGCATATCTTTTTTGGAGACATATCTATTCAAAATCCTTTGCCTATCTTAAAATTCATTTTATTTTAGCCAACATTTACTGAGCACCTACTGTGTGCCAACATACTGAGGAATGAGAAGGGGCACACAGAGCCAGGGACTCTGCTTGGGGCATGAAGGTTTGCCCTGCTCTGCCTCCAGGGCTGTCACACTGGAGCATGTGTGTGAAGGAAGGGACACTGCTCCAAAAGGGGAGGAGACTGGACAAGAGCCTCAGGTTTCAGAGGCTCTGTCTATGCAATGCACCCTCCCAGGGGCCTGCCCTGCCCATTGGCTGCCCTGCCACACCCGACACCAGTGTGATCAATACCTGGCGGCCAGAAGCTGACTGGGCATGGCAGCCACCTAGGTCACCAACAGAGCAGGTACCCCCAGGAAAGCACCTTCAGGGAGTCTCAATTTAAATCCACCCCACCCAGCCAGGGCCAGCCACACAGCCCCCAGTCATCTCCAGGCGGCTGTACAGGGTGAGTGCTGGAGACAGCAAGGCTGCTGGGGCCTGAGCAATAAGAAGACAGAAGGAATCTCCTCTGCCCTCACGGCTGTGGGCATTATGCACGTCCCTTGACCTCTCTGAGCCTCAGTTTTCTTATCTGTGCAATGAGAGAATAATTGCACAATCTCTTGAGGTGGTTGTGAGGCTGAAAAGAAATGATGCATGCAGAGGGCTCTACGTAGGTTGGGGTAGAGGAAATGTTCACTAAATATAACGCGTTTTTTTTTTTTTTTTTGTCATCTGAAAACTGAGAAGGATGAGATGATCTATAAAGGCCCCACTCCTCTATAGAAAAGAGAGGTGATAAGGAGCTAGTGGCCCCCTCACGTCAGATGGAAGGAGCAAAGAGGGGGGCCAGACTCTCCCAGCCACATCTACCTCTGTGGGGAGCAGCCGCCCTGAGTTCAGGGTTACCCAAAAAGAACTGCAGAGGCAGTGGACCCGGCTCGGGCAGCCAGACTGTCTCAAGAAGCCCTCCTGCCTCTGTGGCTCTCTGGTCTCCATCCTGGCTTCTCCTCAGCCCTCTCAGCCCACCCCATGGCTGCCAAGAGACTTCTCACTGGTCTGCCCAGCTCACGGCTGAGGGGAAATGTGTTTCTAGATAGGGTGAAAATAGATCCTTCTCCAAATATGCTCACTGTGACTAAGAAAAATAAATAGAACCAAGAGGGAAAAGAGAGCAGGGAGCAGCCATCAGATGAGGCCAGGCCTGGGCAGCTCTGGAGGGACAGGCTGATGATGGGTGGGGGTTGGGCTTCTGCAACATAAGGGTATGTGTGAATGCGAGTGTGTGTGTGTGTGACTGAATGAATTTATGCATGATTGCATGTGTGACAGTAAATGTATGTGTATGACTGTCCATGTGTGAGTGTGTGAGTGCATATGTGTGAATGTGAGTGTATTTGTGAGTGTGTGTCTGTATGAGTGTGTGTATGCAGGTGGAGTGTGTGAGCACATGTGTGAGAGACAGTGTTAGTGCATTTGTGTATACGGTGAAAGTATGTAAGCATGTGCAAGCATGAGAGAGTATGTAAGCATTGTGTAAGTCCATATGCAAATGTGCATGGGTACAAGTGACAGTGTGCATATATGACAGTGTGCAAATGAATGTGAGTATGTATGAGTGCAAATGTGTGTGACTCCATGCATGTGTTCATGCAAGTGTATGTGAATGTGTAAGCATCTATGCATGTGTGTGAGTGTGTCTGAGTGAGAATGAGTACATATGTGTGCAAGGGTTCACCTGTGTTGTATGGTGTGGTGTGTGTGAGCAAGTGTATGTGAGTGTGTACATGCAGGTGTAATAGTGTGTGCATGCATATTGAGTCTGTAATTGCATGTGTGAGTGTGTGTGAGCTTACGTGAGTGTGTGAATGTGCATGTGAATGTGTTTTTGTGTGTGGGGTGCCCTAAGCCATGTGCTATGGGAGTTGGCCCCAAGAGAAGGGAGAATTCTCTGGGCTTAGTCACTCATGGCCCAACCACAGCCAATCCGAGAACATATTTCAAAATAGGCCTGGTTGCATTTGTCATGGAGACTTCCTGCTATCGGGTGGCTGATGAGGCTTCCTAGAGTTGAAGCTTGGCAGGGACCTCTTGGAGGCATAGAATATTGGAACCTGAAAGGATCTTGGAGCTCCTTTCCCCAAAGACTTCCTGGTATAAATCAGGAGACTGAGGTTCAGGGTCACACAGCTGATGGGGGCAGAGCTGGGCTTAGAACTCAGGTCTTCTGCCTCTCTGTCCAGTGTTCTTCTTTGCCTCCCACCAAGATACACCTTCCGCCTCCCTGGTCATCATTCATTCATTCAGCAAATGTTTACCAAGTACCTATTAAGTGCTGCACACCAAACTGGGCTCTAAGATACAGACAAGGTCTCTGCCTCAAGGAGCTTTCCTCCCAGTGTGGAAAGGTAGACTGTAAACCAGTAACCAAGTTGATAAGGGAATTCCAGACACCGATAAGTGCCTTGAAGTCAGGAAGGCAGGGTGATGCAATCCCAACAACTACTTCAATAGGGCGGTCAGGGAGGGCCTCTGCAGTGACACTGGAGCTGAGGCCAGGGGAAGGAGCCAGCCCCTCGCAGCTGGGTATCTAGACTATCTCCTAAGCAACCTTATAGGCGCAGGTGGAGCTGTCAGAAGTACCACAAGTCAGGAGGCCCCAGCTACCCCCTAATCCAATTCTGACAAGAAGTGATGGAGAAAACCTCCTCCCTGTGGGACAAGAGGAATCCCCCCTCAGAGAAGGCCAAAGCTGGGAGCAAGTGGGCCTAAGGGTGCTGGGCCTGGAATCACTATTGGGGCCATGGAGGAACCATCACCCTCCACTCATACCCTGAAGCTCTGGTCCAACCCTCACGAAAATAACAGTAACCACTGATTTTAAATAACAGTAACTATTGACGTTAGTCAAGCACTTAGCATGTGCCAGGTACACACCAGGCGCTTCAGGTATAGTATTGCATTTAACTTCCTCGACACACCTTAGGAAATGGGTGCTGATGTTGCCCCCATTTTACAGATGAGGAAAGTGAGGCCTTGTTGAAGTAACTTGCACAAGGTTACACGACCAGTAAAGGGCAGAGTTGTCCTTTGCACCCAGGCCTTTATGACTTCGAAGACCAGAGCCCCAAGCACACACCCCAGCCCCATCTGCCCACCTGATCTTTACATCTCACTGACATGAACTCTCTTGGCCATGCTGGCCCCCTGGGATCACCCTGCCTTCCCTTGGAGCTCCTACCAACTCAGGCCTTCTGACCTGCCGCGTAGCCCTGAATCACACCACTGTTTTCGAGAGCCACAATCAACATCATTGTCCCAACAGCCCCTACTATGTGCCAGGAATGCTGGGACCTTTACGTACATGATCACAATCTTCAGAAGAACCTTCAAGGTCAGGATTATGTACCTCATCTTACAGCTGAGGAGGTAAAGGGACCGGCTGAAGGTCAGGCAACTGTGGAGGCGGGTGGGTAACCTGACCCCACAGCCAGATAGCCCCCATGCCTTCCCAGGTGTGCTGACAAAGAGCTCAGCCTGCTTCACTTTGTTTAAACCTCGAAATCAGTGACTCATTCCCGCCACCAGCCTTGACTTATGCAAGGTCCAAATTCATGCCTCAGCAAAAAACCCCGATCTTTGGGGTCACTCTCAAACACTTGAAACCCCTAATGTTGAAATGGTGGATGCCAAGGGTTCTCCACGTCTATTCCTCAGGGCTGTGAGGGAATAAATGTAAAATAATACAGCCCCATCTTAGTGTAGGGACCCTGGACAAGTGACTTAACCCTTCAGAGCCTCGATTTCATCATCTGTAAAATGGAGTTACATAATAATACCCCCCTCATAGGTTTGGAGTCAGGTAAAACCAAGGTGACATAATGGTGCCTGGCACACAGTAGGTGCTCAGTAAAGATCTGTGGTTCCACTGGCCATTGGTTAGTTGAGCCTTGGCCACAAGACCCTGAGAGGCTAGTGCTGTTTGGAGTATTGATGGTGGGGTGGAGATTACAACTTCCTGGTGCGGTTTCCAGGGCCTTGTCAGTGGGCCTCAGTCCTCAGCTGTCTCCCTAAGTCCCTGGTGTTTCAGCCCAGCAGGCCCCAGCTCTCCGTCAGGGCATTGTAGGGGTGATGCATAGGCCCCAGCGTCTCCAATTCACAGACAAGCTGGACAGAGGAAGCAGCAGGTTTTCCAGACAGCTGTGTGCCCCAGGGCTGCTGCCGAGGGAGGGAAGTGTGCACTCAATGGGGAAGTTGCTGCGGCAAACACACAGTTGAGAAACATTGTGGGGAAAATCCACCAGGCTGCTGGGCTCTGGAGAGGGGGATCTCCAGGGGTGGCAGGTGCACACCATTCCCTCCTCCTTTGTCCCTTTAGCCTGGGGGGGAGGGGGTGCTGGTGCTACTCTCTGGGCTGCCTTTCCATTCCCTGTATAGCTTCTCTACTTTTTCATCACCTGTTTAATGGATTCCCTACATTCAATTCCCTCTATCTGAAATACCTAGAGTGGCTTTTCTTTTCCTGTTGGACCCTGAAGTCCAGAGAGGTAAGGCCACTTGTCCAGGATCAAAGGGCTTGCCTGTGGCACCCATCCTCTACTTCCTCAGACCCCTCTCCCTTTGGAGATCTGCCTTCCTCACCCTAGCTCTGTGCCAGCTTCCTTCTGCCTTGTGGAGGGGTGTCTGGGAATGCAGTGAACTTAAGGAAACTCATCAGTTGATTCTCACTAAAGTATGACTGATACGTGGGTCATCCAGAAGAAGCTAGAACCTCATTAGGCCTGTCCAGCGGGATCTGAAACCACAGAGGAGATGCAGCCACATCTGGAAACATTGCCTAAGGTGTCTCTCTTCCTATCCCCCTCACCTTCCACCTTCCACAGGATAAGCCAAGCCACACAAAAATGTGGGGAATGCAGCCTGAAGAGGTTGGCCCCTCTTCCATAGATAAAGACCAGAGCAGGGGAAGGGTGAGGAATGATTCGAGGCAAACAAGCCCAGGATGGGCACATTCCCATTCTGTGTACTGTGGCAGGGGGTCGGACCAGATGGTCCATGAGGACACTTGCTGTCTGAAAGTCCACAGATCTGTGACTCTTAGAGCAAGGGCATGAATTTCCCTGGGATCTGGTCCTGATTCTGATCCTGTGTGGCCTTCTGTTCCCTCCTCTCTCTGGCCTTAGCACGCCCATCTGGAGGGGTTAGCCAGGCTGGTCCAGAGGGCCCTGGAAGAAGATTCTGGGTGTGTAGGCTGATTTTTCATCCACATTCAGGCCACAATTCTCCAGAAGCTCCTCTCAGGAGTCTGCTGACCTCACCATCCCTGCCCACCTGAAATCCTCTCCATCTTGCTGTCCCAGACTGGAGCCCACCCAGTCCTGTGCCTACTTTTCCCCGTAGCCCAATCTTTATGAGCCTGAGAGCCCATCAACCGTGAGGCCAGACCTCCCACCCTGCTGCGGCCAGGATTGATTCCAGCTGTCAGGGGCTCCACTTTCTGTCTGGCTGAGGGCTGTTCCCCCTCAGAGGAATAGGAGGCACCAATGGGCCTGGGCAGAGGTCCACTTGGGTCTCCCACCCCACCTCCCTTCCTCTGTCTGGGGATTTTCCTTTCTTCTTTCCAGAAACAAACAGAAAAAATCTTTCTAGAAAGATTACAAGAAATGTTTCTAAAAAGACTCCAAGAGAGGTGCAGAGCTGAGGAGACAACTGGTCTCCCTCCCATGGAGGCCAAGGTCAGGACCTTCTAAGGTTTCTGCAGGCTCTTGGCTCTCAAACTGAGCAGGTTAAAACACACCCACTTCCCACAGAAAACACTTTTGAGTCACTTTATAAGAGTTGAGGTGTGCTACAGTTGACAGGTTGTCCTAATATTACACTTTGCAGACATTTAATGAAACATGTAGGAATTTCAAGCTTCCTGTTCCTGAGCTCACACCCTGTGCTGTGCGATCTCAATCTGCTCCTCAAAACGCTATACTACTGTTCACTCCATTTTACAGAGGAGAAAACAGGATGAGAGAGGTCCAGCACCTTGTCTAAGACCACACAGCCTGGGTCTGCCTCTCCCCACAGACTGGACCTCTGTCACCCTGGATTTCTGACTCTGCCCTGAGGACTCTGGAGCTGGGGCCGCAGGCCTGTGGAGGTCATGCATCATTAAAAGAGCTCAGAGCTGCCCAACGGCCTGGCTTGCTGGACCAGAGCCCTCCTCCTGGCCCAGTTAGGTGCTTGGTGCCAGTGCCCCAGGACTCCTCCCAGGGGTGAGCTTCAGGGCACATGGTTTACCTGCCAGGAGCCTGGGGGTAGGAAAGCAAACACCATAAATCATCAGGAAGCCTGTGTAAATATTTTATAGCTGGGACAGTAAATAATGCAGCCCCCTGGACACATCCGACCCAGTTCATCTGTCCCACATCCAGCACCTAGGACACGCTGCCTGGGCCCCTCTCCTGCCTTGCATTTTTTAAACAAATGCCGAGGCCCAGTGCTGGGCACTTTCACATGCACCATTTTCACTGTCTCCACTTTGCTCAGGCTGCGCCCCCTGCCTAGAACACGTTTCTCCCTAAGTCTGTCTAATTCCTCCTCCTCCTTCAGGAGTCACTTCCTCCAGGAAGCCTTCTTTGATTTCCCGTGTGGGTCCGGGGTTCTTCTGGTTCTCACAGTGCCTGGGCTCCCCGCCTCCCACCAACCTGGGCTCTGCTCACTCTGTGTGGTCATTTCCTGGTGACCTGTCTGCTCTACCTCCATCAGCTCCAAGAGACAAATCACATCCCTGGAGCTGAGTGCTGAGCTTGGCATATAGGAGGTGCTCCATAAATACTGCCGAAGGATGGACTAAATTATCTGGTTTAATCCTCAAATAAGTCTGTGAGGCAGGCATTACTGTGTTATTACTATTACCCCTATTTTACAGACAAGAAAACTGAGGCCCAAGTGGCAGTGCTGTCTGATCCCGAGTCTAACGCTTTCTCAATAACCCATCTGGAACATGCCCCTTTCCCCTGCAGACCTCAAGCTCCTTGAGTCAGGGACCCTCTTTTTCTGCTCAGGGAGGCCCTCGACCCCTGCCACAGCCTCTGGGACCCAGTGAGTGCCAATCCATGTGTTTGAATGGCTGCAAAAGGCAAGCAGTGGTTAGAATCTTGTCCTTGACCTGGGTAGGAATGCACAGTGAGTGAGCACCTTGAGAGCAGGAGCCCAGGTGAGGGGACCTGGGATCCCCGGGCCCCAGAGCAGCGCTGAGAAGACGGGTGTCAGGGGAAAGTCTCAGGTATCAGAGGGAGGCAGCTGGGGAAGGTGCTCGGATCCGGCAGCCCAGACACCTTCCATTCAAAGGCACTGCACCACTTTGGGGCCAAGTCCCTAACCAGGCCATCGCAGCCTCGCAGGAACCTGAGATGGGAAGACAGATGATCCTGTCTGCCCTCTCCCCATCCTGTGTCAGGCGCTGAGAACGAGGACAAAGAAATCAGGGCACGGGCAGTGTGAGGTGGGACAGGACAAGGATAGCTTTGCACAAGAAGCCCTGGCCTGACTCTGTGCTCAGTCCTCAGCAGGTGGTGGGCTGCAAAAGCAAGGGTAAATAGGTTTCGACTGATGTATCAATTCCACCTGGTTGCTGATGGCTCCCCAGAGCTGTGTTGAGAAGATTCTGAGCTGTATCCCTCTAGGCTCAACAAGAAGTGCTATGATCAATTAGCAATATCTGCCACAAGCACAGAGGGGGCATAATAGCCCACCTCAGAACCTGCCACCCCTTCTTTCACCTCTCCTCAGTTCTCAGCATAGAGCAGGGACTAAACAAAGGTTTGTGGGTTCCTTGTTGACTACTAACAAGGTCAGTGCAGAAGTCATTTGAAGTTACCATTTGTGGAGATGGAAATATGAACACATGGCCTCTTACCATGCAAGAGCTAGATGGGAAACAGGGAGAAGAGAATAAGAAATAACAAAGACAGAGAGTGAGAACTCAGATGCCCATAAGAACTTTCTGGCAGTGTGGACTGAGGCCTTGAGCCTGGGACAAGGGCAGACATGGCTCTGCCCTCACCACTCAGCAGGAATCAGAGTTTTCCAAGGCAAATTCCAGAGATAAATCTGGCTAGGGCCCAGGTGGTGGGGTCTTGTGCCACAGGAGGCAAGGCCTGAGCCTTCTAGGCCCGGCAGACTCAGTCATCCCCACTGGGCCCCGGAGGGTGTGAGGGGCACAGAGGGGTCCTGGGGGGCTCCTGCCTGAGCCCCTGCCCTCCCACACCTTCCCAAGTTGTGGGAGAAGGATCTTGTGGGGGCCAGAGCAGGCAGGGGTAGGCAGATGCTCCCTCTGGGCTGAGAAAATCTGGGCAGGCCCTGGGGGAGGTGGCAGGGCCAAGAGGGCCGAGTGAGGCAGCCAGACTGTGTGTGCCCACCCTTGTTCCCCGAGTCTCTTACTACCCCTTGGACACCCACCCCGTGGGGCCACACAGGCAGGGTCTGCACAAGCCTTCACAGTTGGGGAATGAGCCTCCGGAAGGGGAGCTCTGTCCTTCCCCTGCCAGCTGCCAACACCTCCACACCCAGCACTTGTCTAACTCCACCCAGGCCACTTACTAAGTGTCTTACCCTTGGTCCTGTGGCTTTAGGGGCAGCCTGGCCTAGTGGCTGTGAACTCTGGCCTGGAATTCAGAGATGTCTGGGATATGAGGCTCAGTTTGGCCACATTCTGGCCGTGTGACAGTGGGCATGTCATTTAGTCTCCCTGGGCCTCAGTTTTTCCTCCTATAAAATGGGGCTAATGATGGTACCCATATCGCAAGGGCTTTGTGGGAAGCTTGGGAGTTAATGAACATCAAGTGTTAGCTCAGGGCCCAGTAGGTAGTGAGCACTTGATATGTGGGGGCTAGAATTACTGTTCTTATTATGATTCTAATCTGAGATCAAGTTCACATTCCCCACATCCTCTGCAGAAGCCAGATTCCACCCAGACTCCCAGGGGACACTTACAAGTTTGGTGTAGGCATGTAGGCTGGTGGAGGGCCCTGGAGCTGGGGACTTCAGATGCTCTGACCCTGAATGCTCTGACCCCAGATGCAGGCCTGGGGCAGAGCAACATGGGGTGGGCAGGGGCTCCCTGCAGCCCTGCGGCCCGTGGGCTTGCCGAGCTCTGGGCTGTGGGCAGAGCCAGCCATCCCAGGCCACCTATAATTACCTTCTGGCAGAGCTCTACGGCACTGGATGGGAGCAGCAATTGTCAAGTTTTATTTTGATACCCACACAGTGCCCTTGGGCGGCCTCACACCAGCTGGCCACTGTCCAACACAGATAAAGGTTGAGTTCTTTGGGGAGGAGACCCCTCCAAGGAGGTTAACCTCTGAGTACAGGGTCCAAGGGTTCAGGATCCCATGGTCCCCACAGACCCTCCTCTGCTCAGGCCCTGGGGGCAGAAGCTGCTCTGGGAAGCCTGGGGCAGCTGGGAAAGCTGATGGGGAGCACTCCAGGGCTTCTTGGACACACTGTGAAGCTGGAATGTGGAGCTTCTCTTCCTCCCCTCCTCTCCTCAGCCACCCAGACCTTGGTCTTATGTGGGAAGATGCTGGCACAACTTCCACTGGGGTGGTTTGGAGGGAGGGTGCCTCAAGGGCAGACCCTGAGCCTGAGTCATCTCTGGAGGCCAAGCACCCTTTGTTGCTCGAACCTGGCCTTCCTCTTGCCCTCCCACGTTCATTTGCAAACTCATACTCTCCCACCCGGCTGCCCTCACTCCAGGCCTCACATACACAAGAATGTATGTGCAAACACATTCTTGCACACTCAACCATGTCGGCAAAGGCCAGGGTGATAATGAAGGAAGTAATGGTGACCTCCCAGCCAAAACTTCCCCATCCTGAAGCAGAGAGAGAGGACTGCTGGAGTCAGTGCTTGTGGACACGCTCGGGCATTAGCACAGGTGGGTCTGCCCCAAGCTGTTTAATCATGTGCTGCTGCTCCTGGTCCTTTCTGGCTCATCCCGCCTACTGCATCGTTCTCCCCAGGGCAGAGCTGGGGTGTCTCTGGATCCCCAGAGGGGCTTCTGGGGCAAAGCCTGCCAGCGCTGCAATGCAGTGCAGTACAGGGAGCCCCAGAGGCCCAGGCCAACCCCGGCCAGCTTGACTTCCATGGAGCTGGCACTCCCAGGACCTTTGCATTTGGAGGCCCAGGGTGCTGGGGAAGCCACAAATGTGTGGTGGAGAAATGCTGCTGAGCACTGTCTCTGGGCATAAGGGTGCCACTGTGGGAAAGCCAGTCTTCACTAAGCACCTCACAGAGTGGGGGCTGTGTGTGGTGGCACAGGGAGTGATCAGGAGGAGAGGACATGGCCCTCAAGCAGGTGACCCCACAGCAAGGGAAGGAACAAAGACATACAGGGTCTAAGGCTAAACACTACAGGCCCCAAGAAGGTCATATGCCAAAACGATGGCACCAGGGAGCCCAGAGACCCACAGGCAAAGGTTCCAGAATCGACAGTGAAGGAAAGCAAGGGTGTTTGAGGAAGCCCAGGAGCCCCCTACACACACCCATACCCTCACCCATCATCCACGAGTCGGCTGGTCAGAGTCCCAGCAGCCCATGATTCAGGGCTGAGCCGCTGAGTTCCCAGAGCAAAGGTCTGAAGGGCAAAGACTGGTGAAGTCTCCCTGGACTCACACCCATGTGTGCCCTCTCATGTGGGCAAAGCTTGCGCTCAGGGAGCAGGCTGTAATCAGCCTCGGGCACTGCCTTGCGGGAGGGAAGCTGGGGACGGGGGCAGGTGGAGGTCTGGGGCTCTGCGTCTCCACCCCTGCACTGCCTACATTACCAGCTTGGGGTGGGGCACTCTGGTCCCTGCCCTATTGGCCCACAAGACCAGGCAGCATTTATATGAGTAACAAAGGCCATGCCTTCACTTATCCATTCACTTAAAGGTGCTTGTGGCAGTCACTCCTGCCTCCAGGCCTTTGTTTTGCTGTCTCTTCTGCTGAGAATGCCCGTCCTCCCGATCTCCTACCCCCTAGTTTCTGCCTGGAAAACCCCTTTTCCAAGGCTTCATTTACCATTATCTTCAGCACAGGCCCAAAGGCAGGCCAGGCCCTTGCAAGGCCACTGAGAATGTGAATCCCCCACCGACTCCTGGGGTACCCTATGCAGCCCATGCTCCAGCCCCACAGGCTTACCCCGCTGTTCCCTAGAACTGGCCTTGGACGAAGTGAGTTCATTAGCTCTGAGTCTTTCCTCTGGCGTTCCTTCCGCCTGGAGTGCCTCCTCTGCCTTTTCACCACCCTCAAGAAGAAACTCTTCCTTGTCCTTCCTGGCCCAGGCCAGGGGCACCTCTGCAGTGGAGCCTGCCCTGTTTCCTCGGTTCTGGTACAGGGCCTAACACACAGTAGGTGCTTGTTAAATGACTGCAGGAGAGTTATGTTCTATTCTTGGCTCTGTTAAAGTCTGTTGCTGGTAACCTGGGCAAGACACTTTGCCTCCTGGAACCTTAGTCTCCCATCTATACAATGGGACTTAGATGAGATGGTTTGCTTGAAGCTTCTAAGAGCCTTAGATTTTATGCAGAGGGCTTCAGGCCATGCAAGTTTCCCTGTCCCATCCCCAAACACACCCTGATAACAACACAATTAAATCACATATATCAGAAACAGCAGTAATCTATTAAGAGCGCACTCTGGTCCAGGCACTGTGCTAGACCCTCCTCTGGTCTACATTCCCTGAGCCTCTGGGGGCCAGAAATAGCCCCATTTATAGATAAAGGAGTTGAAGCCAGAGAGGGGAGGTGCCTTGCCCAAGGTCACCCAGCTGAATGGCTGAGCTCCCTGCAAGAAGGCCAGCCCCCAGTGGCCCCAGGGGACTCCTGACCTCAGGCCACAGCCTCCTGAGCTCAGCCACTACCCTCCCACACAACCTGTAAGGAAAGGTGCTTTTGCTAATGCTTGTGCCTGACTCTCAGGAGGCTCAGGCTCAGGGGCCTGGGCCGCTCTGCCGGCTGGGAACCCCACAGGCATTTGGAAGGGAACAGGGAGCCCTGGAAGGCAGTCACCCAGGCAGGGGGCAGCAGGGAGACTCCAGCTCAGCATCCCTGCCAGGCAGAGGAAAACAGGTGCCTGGTCTCCCAAATCAAGCTGGACTCCATCCCCTCCACTGATGGGGACAGAGGCCAAAGTCCAGGTTGCCATCTGGGCCCAGCCCAAGCAGTCTTGCAGAACATCTGCTGCTGTTCTGGTTTCCTGAGAAGTTGTCTTCGCCATGCCCCTGTCAGAACCAACTGGTGGGCAGCAGAGCCGGCCCCCACCACAGCACCCATCCTTTGATTAGGGAAGGGGCCAGGGACCCTCTTCAGGACACGTGGACAAGCCCGGCCCTGGGCTCCTGCCTCCATCTCCAATGACCTGTGTGGCCTTGGGCAGGGTTTCACTCAAACCTCAGTTTCCTCATCTGTGGGATGGGATCAGAATGCCTGCTGTACCCAGGTGTAGGCAATTAGACGGCAATTAGGGGGCTCTCCGTGGTGCCTGGGGGAGGCTCCTAGCCAATGGGTAAAGAGAAGAGTGTGGCAGGGCAGAACTGCAGCACCTGATCCCTGTACCCCTCAGAGTGGCCTGCACCCATCCAGGTTCCATGAGAGCCTGAAGGTCCAGGCAACCCAAGCCCCTGGAAGCCCTGGGGGAGGCAGAGTTGGGGAACAGTTGGTGGTACCAGCTCCCAGGTGAGGCTCTCCAGGGCAGGTGGGATAGAGCTGCAGGAGTCATCCTGAGGCCCCCTGGTTGTCCCCCGCCCTCACTTCTTCCTGGTCCCCCTGTTCTCTCTTCCTCAGAAATCTGGGGACTAAGGGGAGGCACTGGGCTGGAGCTTGGCAGCTAGATAGGGATGGGTGAGGAGGTAGAAGGACCATCCCCCAAGCCCTGGGTGGTGGTGTTCCCCAAGGACAGAGGGTACACTCTGCCCTGATTTCTGAGGTCTATCTAACCTGGTACAAGGGTTTAGGGAAGGCTTCCTGGAGGAGGTGGTAACTAAGCTAGGACCTACCTGAAGACTGAGGAGTTAGCTAGGCATGGTGTGCCAAGCAAAAGGAACAGCATGGGCAAAGGCCCAGAGGTGAGAAATTGCAGGATGTTGTCTGGTAGGAACTGAAAGAAGTTCCTCTCGCTGGAGTTGGGGGGCTGACAGGGGCAGGGGAGGTGGGGGCTAAGCTGGGCCAGGCCTGATGGCCATGTCGGGACTTTGTCCTTTACCCTGAGAGATCCATGCTCAGTTTCAGGGCTGGGAGTGAGGACTCCTTGACCCTTGAGGAGGACTGTGTGGCTGCTGTGAGGAGAAAGAATTGTTGGGGGTGAAGGGTGCGTTCTGAGTAGAGAAGACTGCAGATGGCCAGATGAGAAAAACCAGTGGCCCAGGCCAGGCTGGTGGCAGTGGGTACAAATGAATGAAGAAGTCAGAATGGGGAGACCAAGGCATTGAGGGGACAAAAACCTGTACAAGCTTCCACAATGACTGTGTGGTGGTGACCACTGTGTGTATGGGAGGTCAAGCATGGGGGACCGGGCGGAAGGCAAACTTAAACCCAGTCCAGGGGAATCCTTTCTCTCTACCCTCTCTTTCTTGGAGCAAAATTTCTGCCTGAGGGAAGAAAAGTTCATTTTCTTCCTTTGTACCACAGACGTGCCATGCACACCCACACAGCGCCCCCACAGTGGCTGCAGTTTCTCAAAAGCTTGGGGGGCGGTGGAGGCTTCCTTGGGGCCTTCTCCAGATTCCAGCAGCTTCCTGCAGGTAGTGTGGAAGGAAGGGGCTTGAGGAACAGGAGGAAAGACTGGGCGTTTCTGCCACCCCCTTCCCTCCACCCCCACCCCCACCCCGCATACACATCAGCTGGCCCCTTGGCACACACACAAGAACCCAAAGCCAGAATCCACAGAACACTCCCACCACGGCCCCTATGGGCCCGCACTCAAACCCACTCATGCTCAAGTTCCCTCTGCAACCTTCTGGCTTTCCCTCCAGAGACATGCCCCCAAGGGTAGGAGTGGCCCACACACAGGGGAGGTACCTTCCTACCCCAGAGGACAGACCAGCATGGCTGCTCTGCAGCATGATGGAGCTAGAGCAGACATCAGCATGAACTTCCCAGGCTTCCTGGTTGTGAAACCCGAGGCCAAGTTGAAAGTCCAGTTCACCTTCTTTGCAAAGCCCCTAAGCAGTGTCCCAGATCTCCCCCACACCTGGCAGCTCCTATGTTCCTGAGCTTGGTACCTGACACTGAGGCCTTAGTTCCAGCGTCCACCCTGGGGAAGCCTGGTGCAGCTGGATTCAGCTGGCCTGAGTCCTCTCACCCTACTGGCCTAGAGTGGGGGTATAAAGGGCCCCACATGGGGCCCACCTGAGGGCTTAGATTATGTACCCCAGTCCTTGACCCAAAGGCCACTCCCCATCTGGAAATTCTAGCCTTCTTCCTCCTTTCCCTCCACTGCCCTCGGATGGCTGCCCACTGCCCACAGGCCCTGAGGGGCTGGCCTGGGAACTGTCTGTGTTTCTGGCCCTAAGGGCTCACCATTCCTGCTGCCCAGGCCTGCCCAGCACCCTGGCCACCTGCCTAGCCACTGTGGCCAAGATGACCACAGCCTGTGCCCGCAGAAGCCTGTGGGCAGAGACAGAACCCAGGCATGTGAAGGTGGTGGGGTGGGCAGTAGCCTGAGGGTTACTCAGCTCCCTGGGGAGGCTCTACTGCCAACCTCTGCCTCTGCCCACCGCAGGCTGCTGGGCATTGGGGAGGAGATGTGTCTTTGCCAAGGGAGCTCATAGATTGGGGGAGATGGACATGAACAGACCAGTTGCCTGTTTCTAGTGCTGGGCCCTCTGCACCCAACATTTCAATCCATCCTCAGAGCAGCCCCAAGGGCTGAGGATTTTACAGATGAGGAAACTGAAGCTCAGAGAGGGCTGGCACTTGCTCAAGGTCACACAGCCAATTAGCATGTTCTCCCCACTCTGGAGCCTCTGTACCATGTGGTTAGTGCCTCAGGAGAGGCCCTGAACTGTGGAGGTGGAGTAGAGTTGAGGGGAGGGCTCATGGAAGCAGAGGACCTCCTTGGTTGGGGGCAGGCATCTGGGATGCTCCCTGGAGGATGACCTTTTGCATGGGGCCTTGTTAGATGGCTAAGAGCTTAATGGAATGGGATTCCAGGAGCAAAGCACAGCCCGAGCAGAGGCAGGGGCTTGATGAGCAGCATGGGGGAGGAGGAGGCATGGCTGGTGGGTTGGCAGGTGTGTCCTGGTGCCTCAGGGCCTTTTATACCCCCTGGAGGACCTGGGATGGAGGGTGCTGGCTGTAAGGGCACCTTACTCAGGCTCTGCTGGTCCAACTGGCCCAACCACTTCTCTCAGGGCACTGCCCACTGCCCCTGCTCACAGCCCTGCCAAGAGTTATTGGCAAACCCTGGGTAAAGTCTGGGTCAGGAGACTAGGATCCTCCTATCCTGGTCCCAGGGCAAAATTACTAAGGGGTCCCAGCCTCAGACTGCTCTGCCACCTCCTCACAGCCACCTCCTTCAGAAAGCCTGCCCTGATTGTGCCCTCCAACAGAACAATTTCTAAGATACAGTGACAGTGTGGAGGGTAGGTCTGTCTGGAGAGATGTAATTATGGAAAATTTCTACTTTCCTCTGTAAACTTGTCTTTTTTCCCCTTATTTGCTCTGCTTTTCAGCAGAACAGCCAATGTGTATGATTACTTTTCTAGGTCTCTGTGACTCTCCCTCCCCATCCCGGATCCAGCCCCTGTCCTCAGGGTCTTCTCAGAGGTTCCCAGCCAGGGGGCAGGCTGCGGTACCTTAGATGACCCTCACACCCAGGACCTCAGTTGCGCCAACCGTGAAATGGGCGTGCTCAAGTCTCCCTAATTTTCCTGCACAGAACCAGCCGCGGGGAACCGCAAAGAGAAGAAGGCGCCACTTGGCGCCTGAGCGCAGGTAGTGGCGCCGGTCCACCATCCAGGTGGCTTGCCAGACCCGGGAATAGACCCGTGTCTTTTATAGCCGGGCCTGCGTCACGTGGCTGGGCGGGCGCCTCAACCCCCAGCTCGGAAAGGCTTCCCTGGGGCAGGGCGGGGCTCCGGGCCGGTAGGTACCAGAGCGCCAGAGACGTGCCTGCGGGGGCGTGTGCGCTGGGCGCGGCTGCGGGGGTGGGGATGGGGGCGTGTGTGCGGCACTGGGAACGGTGGCGTGCCGGCGGTCCTTCCCCACCTTGAGGGGCCGCCCTCTAGCTAAGGGCCACCCCTCCCCCACCCCCGTTTCCCACCACCCAAGCTGGGCTCGGTGAGCTGCCCGCTGCGGAGGGAGACTGAGGCATGGGCGGGCGAGGCGAGAGGGCTGGTAAGGCCCGCGGCCCTCCCTGCGCTGTGGGTGACTGATCCCCTCGGACCCCCCGGGTGTCAGAGCCTGTGTGAGACCTGGCAGATCAGAGCAGAGGAGGTGCTCTTGCAAGTAGGGGAGGGGGGGTGGGCTCCCCTGGGTGTTTGTGCCGGGAGATAGCTGTCGCTCTGTGCCGGCCTCTGAGAACACCAACACCCTCCCCTCCACACCCCTTTAGAGGGCAGGGGTTTGGCGGAGCCAGAAGAGGGGACTCAGATGATGGGGGGGGGGGAACTGTGCGGTGGTCAGTGTAGGACTGGGGCAGTCCGAGGGCTGCATACCCCTTTGAGAACCCCAGGAAAGCCCTGTGGCCTGCACTCCCAGAAAGCACCTTCTTCTGTCTACCCCCAAGTATTTCTCAAGTTTCACCTGAATACAGATGTATTGAGGACAGAACTTGGGGACTATTAGCCCAGCCTAACCAACTCTGTGTGTGGCAGTTAACATCACCATAGATTGAGCTTCATTCCTAGTACCTCACATGTGTGATCTCTTCTGTGCTGTCAACCACCCACCAGGCCAATATTACTGTTATTGTCTCCATTCCACAGATGGGAAAGCTGAGGCACAGTTAAGTCACAGGTCCAGGGCACAGCCTGGGTGTGAACCTGGCCCCTCCAGCCCTACCAGGCACTTTCCTACCATATGGCACTGCCCCTAAGGCCACCGCCCTTACTTACCCACTACCCAGTGCTGGAGGCTGAAATCCCTGCTCAGGACCATCTTGGTGGCCTGAGGCATGGCCGCAGGTTGGACCATGTCCCAAGTGCCCTTCTCACCTGCACTACCCCCAACAGGACCTTCCCAAGGTCTGCCATACCCAGCAGTTGCCCAGGCGCACCACTCCTGCTGGCCGGAGCCTCCTGCCGCTCTCCCTTGACCAGGCCAGTGCTCTGGGTGTGACGGGGTGGTGCTGGCAGCCAAAGCTTCAGGGACAGGGATGGTGATACAGAGAAGGAGAAACAGGGAGCAAGAGGCAGAGAGGCCAGGACAAGGACCAATTCTTGGCAGGAATCAAGTAGATGACCCCATCCTGCCCTCAGCTGGACAGGCCCTAGGGACAAAAGGAGGTCCAGGCCTTTTCCAGGTTGCTTGGCTGAATCCTGGACTCCTTCTGGAGGGGTCTGTGGCCCCCGAGCCATGGCCTCTGAGTAGGGTAGGAGCTGCAGGGGTCAGGCTGGCCCTCCTCTGGACAGACCCTCCAGGGAGCCCACAGAGGAACAGCCCTGGGTGGATGCTGAGGGTTGGAGTCTGGACACTGCCCAGTGCTACCCCTGATGGGCCCATTTCCTTGGCTGCAAACCTGGAGGAGGAAGAAGGGAAAGTACCACTTCTGAATGGCTGCTATAGGCCCAGCCCTGTTTGGGAATTTATGCCCCATGTCACAAGAGGCCATTGAGGGTTTTTCCAAGGCTGACAGCCTGTGACTCTGCAAATGACTATACTTGTACCCCGGCCAAGGTGAGCTGAGCCCTCACCAGGTGTCCACACTGGCTGAGGCTCCACACACATCATCTCACCTAACCCTTACTCAATCCCCAACATGGGTCTGTCATTAGCCCCTTTCACAGGTAAGGACTCAGGATGAGAGAGGTGTGGTCACCTGCCCAGGGTCATACAGTTAGCATGTGACACAGCCAAGGCTTGCTCCCACGTCTCAGCAGGCCCTTCTAAGGTCAGTGCCAGGCAGGCTATGGGAGCACAGAGGCAAGCTCATCTGGATCCTACCCTGGCCCACCCAGTGTAGCACCCAGGAGTAGTTCCGACCTGCAGAGTGGCTCTAGCTGAGCTTGGTCTTGACTCCCTGGATCCCACACAAGCCTGTTCTGGCTGGGACCTCTGTCCCAAGGCCTGTCTCTGGAGGGAAGCCCACTCACATCCTTCCTCTGCCCTTGCCACAGTGTGGCCTACACAGCCTCAGCTCCTCTGCCCCTCTCTGAGTGCATCATGCTTCCCTTTGGAGTCTCCAGAGGAGAAAGATAGGCTGAGGCCAATATGCGCTTGCAGCCCCTGAGCTCATGAGTCTGCATAATCCTGAGGGCCAGGAAAGTGCTTCCTGTGTCTAATTTAAATCCTTCTTACTCCACCAACACTAGCCCCTCTCTGAAGCAGTGGTTTTCAGCAAGGGGTGATTTTGCCCCACAGGGGACATTTGGCTGTGTCTGGAGACATTTTTATCTGTCACAACTTGAGGGAGGGGAGTGCTACTGGTATCTAGTGGGTAGAGGCCAAGGATGCTGCTAAACTACAATGCGCAGGACAGCCCCCTACAACAAAGGATGATCTGGCCCAGAGGTCAGTGGTGCTGAGATTGAGAAGCCTTGATGTAAAACATGGCCTTTGGAGCCAGACAGACCTCAGTTTGAATCCTGCCTCTGCCATTTACTAATTGTGTACCCTTGGGCAAGTGGCTTCACCTCTCTTTGAGACTCAGTTTGCTTATCACCAAAAGTGGCACTAATAGTGGTCCTCACCTTACAGGGTCTTGAGGAATTATCAGATTGCACACGTCCAGTACCCAGCACAGGGCCTGGCACTGGGGAAACTCCGTGAGTGATAGCCATTATCCTTTTTTACCATTTTTCAGGGTGAACCTCAGAGTGTGAGAGCAAAGTTCTAGTGATTGAACTTGGAGCTCCCCAAGGGTCAGCCCTCCCCTATCCTCCCTCCAGCGGCCTCTGGCACCGTGTGGGCCTATTGTTGATGTTAAGAGAGAGGCTAGGTTGGCTACTGTGGACCTGGAGAGAGGAACCAGAAAGGAAACTTGATTTCAGGTGGGCAAAGGTCACCTCAGGCTCACCTTGCTCACCCTTCCCTCCAGCCCAACCCCTGGGAAGCCTTGGGGTGGGGGTGGGGGTGGGACCAGGACACAAAACACACTAATGAATATAGTCCCTTAGCTTAGAGAAATGCCATGGATTTATAGTTGGGCATCAGGGAGGAGTGGCATTTCAGTGGACACAACCAAGACAGGTAGAGACATGGGGCGGGGGTGGGAAATGGCATTCAGGCCGAGGGAACAGCATGTTCAAAGGTCTGGTTGTGAGGAGTAAGGCATAAGGACTGTTTCCCAAATGATAGTCTAGTGTGGCCAGAGGGCTCCAACTTGGTGGAAAGAGCCTGCCCCAATGGGGTAGGGGACAGGTATCAGGGCTGGGAACCTGGAGATTAACCGGTTGTCAAACTAGGTCCTCCTTCCTGAGTGTAGGGTACCTGTGGTGGCAAGAATCATTGTAGTTTTTCTCTTTCCAGCCCAGATACCACCCACTCCTCACACTTAGAATTTCAGGATCTACATCTCTGCCAGAGCTCTCCATCCCTAAAGGTCTCATTGCACCCTACCACCCCCAGCCCTGTTAACATACCTGGTCTGGGCCCTTCTCCCCACTCATCTTCCCCAACCCAGGGTCCTCCCCTCTGAACAATGTGGCAGCTCCTCTGCCCCAATCCAGCCCCTCCCTTTTCCTGCAGCCCCTCTGCCTCATCAGTTCCCCCAGGAGCCCACTCCATTGTAACAGTCGCCAACACCTGCTCTTTGAGAAGACCACAGTCTTAGCCATGGCCTGTCTCTGCTATGGGCCCCTTGATCAGCTCAGGCCTCCTCAGGGATTGGCCCCCCATTTCCATCCCTTAGGCCTCAGCTGAAAGAGCTGTCCAGACTCTCCCCATTGCCTCTAGGTGGTTCCCCAGGAGGCCCGGGGCCTGGAACCCTCTTCTTTGCCTCTGGAAGGTGACATTTCTTTGGAGTATGGAGCCATCGGCTTGGCTTTCTGAGCTTTGGGGGCAAGGGACTGGACTCCCTGGGCCCCACTCCATCCCCAGACTTTAGGCCCAGAGGATATCCAGTGAATGAATGAATGAATGAATGAGTTATGAGTTATTTTGGAACCAAGTTCCAAATCTGGAAAGGACGCTCAGGCGGCTGCCAGGAGCGATGGGGAACTCTGGAAAGTGGGGGCAGGAGAGCAGAAAACTGGGGGATCGGGGTAGGGTCTGCTCCCAGAATCGCCTGACCAGCAGCGGCAGACCAGCAAGAGCCTCCCGCCCTGGAGTCTTCCTAGCTCTTCTCAGGGGCAGGGGCGGGACCAGCCGGCCTGGCGGCAGGCACCGAGCCCGGCCAAGTCCGCATTCCAGCCAACAGGAAGAGAAAGAGCGAGGCCGGGCAAGGCAGGCCAGCTGGCCGGTGGGGAGTCCCGGGCGTGGGCTCTGGGAGCTGGGGAACCCCAGCCGGCGACTCCCGGCCCTCGGTGTGCGGGGAATGGGAAGCGGAGAGCGCCCCCCGCGGGGCCTCAGCGTCCTCCTCTGTAAAATGGGGCCCCTTCTGAGGGCTGGTGCGCGCGCTAATGGCGGGCGGGGGGCGAGGTGTGCGGGGAAGGGCAGAGGCCCAGACCCTGAGCGACCCACTCCGAGAGGCGGGGACGCTGGACCCCCGGCTCCCGGCTGGTGGAGGCGGGGCCTTAGAGGGGCGGGCCCTCCTGAGGGCGAGTCCTGAGCGGGGGCGGGGCCAGCCCGGCACCTGGGTGAGGTCCCGCCGCCCCGCCCCCTTGCACTTCCGTGTGCAGCGGCGCGGGAGCGGGAGGCGGCGGCGCCGGGATCCCCGAGCGACCCCTGGCATCCGCCCGCCGCGCCGAGGCCCAGGCGTACCTCACCGGCCGCCGGGCCCGTCCCGGTCGGGCCCGCACCGACCCCCGTCCGCGCGCGCGCCCCGGAGCCCAGTCGGGAGCCGGACCCCAGCCGTCGCGACCCCTGGCGCCTGGCCCTCCGCCCGGAGGTGAGTGAGGGCCGGGCCCGGACGTAAGATCGGGGCTACCCCGAGGGCGCGCCGCCCTCCCTTCCCCCTCCCTGCTCCGGTTCCCGTTTCCGAAACTGAGAAACTGAGCCGCGGCCAGAGAAAGTCCTACCGCGCGCCGAGACCCGCCGGTGCCTCCGTACCCCTTTGCCCCCATTCGTCCGTCTGTTCCTCCGTTCAACAGTATGGGCAGAGGCCCTCTCATCCGTATGCTCCTTGCCCCTCTACCCGCCTGTGTGTCCCCAGCTCCTTCGAGGATCCGCCCGTCCCTCCGAATCTCTGGGGCCCTCTGTCCGTCCGTCTGTCCCCACCCCTCTAGATTCCCCCGTCGCCTCTCCCTAGTCCCGATCTGCCTGTCCTTTGCCCTCCGCGGGCCCCGTCGTTCAACCCCCACCCACCTCCCTCCGCCCCCGGCCCACGCTCGCCGCCCCCCGCCTGTCCCAACGCTTCTCCTTTTCTACCGCCGGGCCGAGGCCGGGCCGCCCGCCGGACCTCGCCTCCCGCCCCTGGGTCTGTGCCCGGCCCAGCCCGCGCGGCGCCTCCTCCTCGCTCTATCTCTTCTTTCAGTCTCCGTGTCTCTCTCGGTTTCTCTCTCTCCATCAGTCTCCGGGCTGGGCGTGGCTCCAGTCTTTACCCTCCCCTTCCCGCCCCACCCCTACGCCCCTCTGAGCCCCCTCCCCTGGTGCGCCCTTCCAGGTCCCGTCTGTCCCCGGCCCCTGCCTGATCCAGACACCAACCCTCGTGAGGGCCCAGCCAGGGGAGGGGAGGGGAGAGGGTGGAGGAGAGCCGGGTGAAGAGGCAGAAGATGGGCAACGTCGGAACTGCTCCACTTCCCCGGCTGCCCCATTTGTCCTTGTCCGGGAGGGGAGAGCCCCGCTGAGCGCGCGCGCTGACACACACACACACACACACACACACACACGCCTTAAATGTGGTCAGAAGGATTTGGTGGTAGTGGGGGCTGACCCCCTCTCCTCTGGCCCCTACCCTGTATGCATGGACCCTATCTCCTTGTGCTGAGTCGCCTGTATCTGGGGGTGTAGATATGTTGTGTGTCTGTCTCCTTGTGTGTTCTTTGTCACTGTGTCTGGGACTTGCCCCTGTGTGCCCTTTTTCATATATGTGGCTTGCCTATGTGTGTGTATGTCTGGGTGTCCTGAGGCTCCGTGTGCCCTTTGCAATTATGTGTGTACTCTGTCTTGGTGTGTTCTTTGTCACCAGACTCTCCTCAGTGTATCAGAGTGTGTGTGTATGTGTGTGTATCTGGAGGGTCCTGTGTTGCACGCTGAGTATGTAATGATGACCCACTGGCCACGAGTACATTCGAGTAGTTAATTGTGGGAGCCCATGGTGTTAGGGTGCCAGCCCACCAGGCTCATGTATGCATGTGTCTGTATGAGTGTGTGTATGTGTGTGCACTCACATGCTCTTCCTCTCCCTTTGCCACTGAACCGCTGTGACCAGGCTGACCTGGTCACTGAGGGAGGGGACTGGTCCCTTGGGCTTCCTCGTTCCTGCTGTGGACTGAGCTGGGGTGTGGTGGACAGGCCAGCAGAGGGCAGCTGTGTGTGCGTGTGTGTGTGTGTGTGTGTGTGTGTGTGTGTGTGTGTGTGGTAGAGGTGGAGGTGTTTGGACAGCCATACCTAGCTGTAGGTACAGGATCTAGTGTGTGATAGACTGTGGCTGGGGAGCAGATGACTGATGGGAGACACAGTCTGTATGAAACTGCCAGTGTGTGTGCAGAGGAGTAACTGTGATTGTGAGAACTAAGAGTGCTTGCGTGTGGGTGTCAGTAGCAGGAGGGGATGCAGCAAGGTATGTGGTGGCTGTGCCCTGGGGTGACAGTGCTGGGAGGGAAGGTGAGAGCCCCAGTGTGTGTGTGTGAGCGCATAGGAGGCTGAGGGTGTAGGTATGCACTCAGCACACTCAAGCCCCAGCCCTGGCTCCTGGGAAAACGGGGAGGCCTCCATTTCTCACCTTTCTCTTCTCCCCCAAGTTGATAGACACTGGAGGGCAAGTCTTGGGGTTTGTAGCATTGTGACCAAGACCTGGGGCTCTGGATCCAAGAAAGCCTTGGGCTCAAACACTCACTGTGCCTGTTGAGAGTAAGAGACCGGAGTGGGCCCTCCCTCAAAGGCTTAAGCCTTTAAACTCTTAAAGTCTGTGTCTGTATCTGCAGAATTGAGAAAGTTGTGAGGACTAGAGGTCCTGTGTCAAAAGCCCTTTAGCACAGCCTTGGTCCATGGTGAGAGCTCAGTACATGCTGAGTCTTATTTGGTGACCACTCGCCACCCCCCCAACAGTATAGTCCCCATTCTCCTGGGAGCTGGGGCTAAAAAAAGTCCAGGTAGTCCCCAGCGCAACTTCCTGCCTGCGATGTCTCTTGCTCCCACCCATCCCCTTGACCAGACTGCTTGTCAGAGGGAAGATGGCTGGCAGAGACCTCACCAGCATCCAGTCCTGTTCAGCCCCCATGACAACCCCCACCCAGTCTTAGCAGCCGTGAGGGACAGAGTGGTGGGGGTGATCGATTTGGAGCTGTGACTGCAGGGCCCTGACACCGTTTAGCTGGCTCAGCTAATTGCAGTTTAAATTAAAATTAGAAATAATTTAAAATACAGACAAAAAGATAAAGCCTGAGGATGCATCAGCCCCCGGGGAGCCGTGCTGGGGGTCTTCAGCTGGAGGAGGGGCTCACATATGGAGAGGGAACTCTTTTGTGGAGGCCTGACCTGACCTGCAGAAAAAGTGCTCAGGCCTTTCAGCCAGGAGGCCTGGGGCATCTTGCTGCCTTTGGTGCCCTTCCTTCCTTCCAGGATCTCTCTGGGCTGTTTTTTCAGCTGTGTAATGGGTACAACTAGTAATGTGAGAATCACCTCAAATAGAAGGTGCAAAACAAGGAACAAAAAAGTGTCACTATTCATTTGGCACTCCCAATGTGAGTCTTGCACAGGAGCTGGCACGCCACATCATCGGAGCTTTGGAACCACCTGGGGAGATGTATTCTTCCCATTTTAAAGATGACACAAACTGAGGCTCAGAGGAGTTGCCCAGGCCACAAAGTGGTGGTACCCAGTTGTACCATAGGTCTTCCAAGCCCACAGGGCATTCTCCTGGAGACAGGAGGATTAGGAACAGCTTTCTTGCTGTATCTGTAAGCCTCCCCACCAGTCTGGAAACAGGAGGAGGGTTGAGACACAGTATTCCAACCCCTAGCATGGAGTGGACACATAGCCAGTGCCTGGAAAAGTTAGGCCCAACACCCCATTTTACAGAAGAGAAAGCCGAGTCCAAAGAGGTAGAGGTGTCAGAGCCGGATGAGGCTGAGCCGGGCCTGTGTCAGTCGTGCTGGGGCTGACTGATGGGGAAAGCCTGTTTGGTGGCACCTCCCGGCTCAACTCTTTTCTCTTGTTCCTGCAGGTCTGCCAGGAACTGGCCCAGGTGAGGGTGGTGGGCCTACTTATCCTGGTGGTTGTTGCGTGGTAGTGGTGGCAGCAAGAGCCAGGACTAAGGACAAGGGGGTGCCGGGAGCCCCAGGTAAGACTGGGTCCTCTTAGATGGACAGATGGACGGTGTACAGGGGTGGCCTTCCTCTTTGGGCTCTTCCCCTTCTGCCTTGCGACTGGGTCGAGTTGGGGGACATGCAGAGTCCTGGGTCTGCGTGTCGGACCTGGGCGTCCAGAGGGGCAGCAGTTTGCCCTTGAGAGCTCCCTGCCTGGAACTGGCTTCGGGCCCAGAGTAGGCCTTGGCCTTGGAGCTTCGAGGCCTGGACCCCACAGTGGTTTGGGGTGAGGAGTGGTGACACTTTGCTGGTCAGTTAGAAAGAAGGTGGTGTGTGAGCCAATGGTTGAGGGTGGATGTGTCAGCCTTTCTGTAGTCCCTTGTCTCTGCCTCAGGCTGTCGTCCGCATCACACAGGGAAACTGAGGTTTGCCCTGGGCCCCACAGTGGGTTGGACACTGAGCTGGGAATGGAATTAGGTCTCCCAGCTCCTGGCATGACTGAGCTCTCTTCCAACCCCAGTTCCTCCGTTTCTCCAGCCTCCCTGGGGCTGAAGGAGGGACTCTAAATCCCCTCCACAGCCCCCAGATTCAGTGAGCTGGGCAGAATCTCTAGGGAACACTGGGGAAAGCTGCAGTCTCTGCGGCCCTTCATAAAGCTAGAAATCCCTTCCTTTGGGGCCAGCCTTGCTTCCTTCAGCCCCTGTTGCAATGAAACCAGCCCTATGTGTTACCCATTGCATGTCTAGAGCCCAGTGAGCAGGATTCTGGGGGGAGTGGGGCGGGTGCTGAGCGTACCTGGAACCTAGGGAGTGACAGTGGGGAGGGGCAGCAAAGGTGGTCTTTCCTCCAGGAGTCCTCCCTCATCAAACCCCACTCCCACTCCTGCTGGCTGTCAGGCACCTACAGATCTAGGGGGTGAATAAACCAGTGGGGCTGGGCTCCCTGAGCCTCCCTCAGGGCAAGGCAGGCAGGAGGTCAGGGCTCTCGCTCCTGAGGTGGGAGTGGGGGTGAACAAGGGCAGGGTTTTCACTGGGTCTTCTGTTAATTCAACCTACCCCCAAACCTGGTGGGGAGGAGATGATGTGCCCTTGGCTGGCTGGGGGCCTCTGCTACCTGATGGTCAGGGGGCCATCCCCCCCCAACACTGAGCCTCATTCCCTGAGAATTTCAACTAATTAGCCTGGGAACCAGCCCACTTTCAACTCTCAAACACCACTTACCTAACTGGCATAGACATACATATGTTCACACAGGGATCCAGACACTGAGGCTGTACTCAGCGCCCGCAGACACACGAGTGCCTGCACACACACCACACATGCGCACACACAAACACAGGTGTTCACATGCACTCGCCCACAGGCACGCTCAAACACGCCCACAGACGCTCACCCAGTCATCCATGCACTCAGACACCTGCCCACACACACCACACTGTGCCCATTCTGGGTCAGGAAGGGGGGTCCTTGGTCAGGGTCACAGCCCAGCCTGTGTCTGGCACTGTGGGTGAAGTTTGAGGTGTGGCTGTGACCACAGGCACTCCAGGGGGTTGGGCCATACTGCGAGGTGGGCTCTGCCAAGGCATTCACCAGCTATCCTGCCCACCTGGCCCAAGTTCCCAGGCTGGGCATTGGCATTGGAGATGGGGGCGAGGGCATGGGTGTGGAGGAGGGGCCATGTCAGCTGTGTCGGTACAGTTTGTGGCTGCTGCCACAGAGGAGGAAGTGGGCTGCCTGTGGTCATGGGGCCAAGGTGCTCACAGGCTGGTGGGGGTCTTATCAGCTCCTCTGTTCCCTACAGGGTCGATGCCTGGTGGGAGTAGAGTGGCTGGGCTCTGGGGCCGGGGAGGTAGGCAGGGTACTTCTCCTGGGGCAGTCTGTGCACTTCCCAAGGTTGGGGCCCAGAGGAGAGGCCTGTTCGTCCGAGGCATTTCCGGAGGCTCACTTCCTCTGGGCTGCCCAGGAAGTGGTTTCAGAGTGGGACTGACCAGCTCTCTGTGTGTGGCTTGCCCCACCCTGGCCTTGCCTGCAAGGGGAGCAGCATCTGGCCAGAGGATTAGGCCAACTGACCAGGCTTTCTGCTGCCAGGGCTGGCCAGGACTTGACGGAGGTCAAGGAGAGGGGTGGGGGGCTGAGGCCATGAAGTCCCCTGCAGCCTCGGCTCTGCCCTTGCTCCAAGCCTGTAAGCCGCTCAGAGTGTTAGCAGCTCCAGTTAGCGTTAGGCAGCTCCAAGCAGCTGTATGAATGAACGTGGACAAGTGGCTTTGATGCCCAGTGCCTCAGTTTCCCCCTCTGACAACTGAGACAATGATGGCATCCCCCTTTATGGGGTTGTGCTGGAAACAACAGATAATGTATGCAAAGTAGCTAGCACCGTGCCTGGCACGCTGTTAGCGTTTAAGGAGTAGAAACTGCAGTTATGTAAAGCACTTAGCACCCGGTTCATGGTAACTGTTCAAAAAATAGCAAGTGGTACTGGTGATGGGGTTTTTATTGTCTGAAGGCCTGAGCACTGGCCCAGTGTCACAGGGCCAGGTGGCTGCAGAGTCTGGCTAAGAAGCCAGGTCTCTGGCTCCCTCAATCTCGTCAATTCAGCCTCCAGCGGCCATGCTGTGGGGTAGGGAGGGTTCCATGGGTTCAGCAGTTTCCGTGTCCTCTGAGAAGAGGAGCTCCAGGGTAGAGCAGCTGTGCCCACTCAGAGGCCCAGCCCCCTCCTGCTCTTCTCCCCCTCACTCTCTTTCAAAGGGAGGAAAATAGGTCTCATGACAGATGGATGCAGGGAAGAGAATGGCAGTCCTCAGCTGCCTGCTGCCCCTTAGGCCTCCCCCAGGCCCCCTCCCTGGCTCTGGCCCCCTGCAGGACATTGGGCTTGGAGAAGCTGAGGGTGGCGATGCGGGGGTAGATGGAGAGGCCTCCTGCCGGCATGCCTGCCCTTCGGATCTCTGGAGTCAGCCTTTGGGCTGGGGAAGGGGGTGGACATCTGGGGCGGATGGAGGCTGGGGGAGTGGGGAGCTAGAAATCTCCCCTATCCACACATCCATACATACATCCTGACTCGTGGAAGCTGGTGGCAAGGACCTGCCTGTCCCAGGGACATGCAGAAGGCCAGTGAGGGCTGGGTTGAGCTTCGGCCTTTGCTATCCAGGGTTGAGAGGCTGGGGGCCCCAAGTGTTGGATGGTCATGCTGGTGGTGTAGTATAGTAGCCAGGGGCCAGGAGGCTGGAAGGCTGGAGACTGGCAGGGGCTTGGGCTAGGAGTGTGAGCGAGGGCATCCTGAAGGTTTAGGAGCAAGAGCTCTGCAGACATCAGAGAGACCTGGGTTCAAATCCTTGCTTGTTATTTCCTGGCTGTGTACTCTTGAGCCAGGAACTGGACTGCTTTGAGCCCCAGTTGCCTCATCTGTGAAATGGGCAGATCAGGGAGTGTCCATCTGAGACCTGAATGATGAGAAGGAGCCAGTGTGGGTTTCAGGGGAGGGGGCAGGAAGATGGAACAGCAAGTGCAGAGGCTTCTAAGCGGGAAGGAACCTGGCTGTTTGGGGAACCTAAAAGGGTGATTGTGGCTGGTGCAGAGGAGTGAGTGGAGGGCAGTGGCTGAGGAGGGCAGCAAGGTAATGGGGGCAGGTTGGGTGGGACAGGCCAGGGAGAGGAGCCTGTGCTTATCAGAGGGGAAATGGGAAACACTGGGAGCTTGGGCAGGGGGTGACAAGATCTGCTTTACTGTCTTAAAAGACCCTTCCAGTCCCTGGGGCAAGGGGACTGTGGGGGCCAGAGCAGAGGATGGAGAGCAATGAGCAGGCAGTGCAGAGCCTGGGGAAGGTGATAATGCCAGGATGGGGGCAGTGGTGGAGAGAAGAGAGGACTTCAGGATAGATTATAGAGGCAGAAATGAGGGTGTTGCTGTGTGGGGAGAAAGGGGAGGATGAAAATGACCTCGTGACTGCCCTGAGCATCTGGGCGAGCACTGGTGCTTCTAGGAGCTGAGGGAACATCAGTAGGCCTGGTGTAGACCTGTCTGAGAGCCTCCAGAGCATGGTGAGGCTGGGGAGGCAGGTGGATCTACAAGCCTGGAGTTCAGGAGGTTCTGGGCTGAGAGTGGAGACCTGAGAGTCGAGAGGTAACATGTACAGCCCGGACTGGGGAGGGGAGGGTTCAGCAGGTCTTTGATGGGGAAATTTGAGAGGCCCTGGGTACAGAGCCGGCATGACTGTCCCTCGAAGGTTCCTGCCAAGGTGCCCAGGAGGGCAGGCTTGTGGTGGCTGAGCTGCTGTTTTCACAACAGCCCCGGAAGCTTTGGATCATGTCTATGGCCGTGTTGGGTAAACAGGAGCAGTGGAGCAGCCAGTCGCGAAGGCCCAAGGCTGGATCAGATGTCAGCTTGTTGTGGACTGCGGGTGTTGGGGGCTGGTGGTGGTGGTGGGGAGATAGAAGGAGGATTGTAGGGTCTTCCAGTAACAAGGCTGGAGGAAGCTTAGAGGTCTCCGTTGTCAAGACAGGGAGACTGAGGCCCTGACAGGGACAGCTGGCCTGGCGTCTGCCAGTGGACTCAGGCTGCCTTTGTCCAGCTCGGCCTCTTCCTAGAGCAGCAGACCAGAGCAGGGCACCACAAGGCTGAGTGGCCTGAGAGAGCCCCTTTACCCACTGATCCAAGGAAGTTTGGAAGCCCCTACAGTTACTGAGGACAGCTGGAAGTGGGCAGTGGGGCCAGGTGGGGAGAGCGCCAGGTGGGAGGGTGACAGTGGTGATAAGGATGATGGTGCCAGCTGCCTCGGTGCCAGGTCCTGCACTCAGCACAGCCTTCTTGGCAGGGCAGGATCATTCCCTTTTACAGATGAAGACTCTGGAGCACCTTGGCCAAGCCCACAGGGCACCCAGGGCAGACCAGATCTGACCTGTCCAGCCCACACCCAGGCCTCCACTCTCCAGTTCCTCTATTTGCTGCCCGCCATGGATGGCACACTGTGGTCCTGCCTCTCTCCAGCTTTCTTGTGATCCCTAAAGTGGAGAAGCATCCTCTGGGCCCTCTCACCTTGTGGGGATGGAGGGCAAAAGCCTTAGGTGGCCATCTTGCCCTCTCCCAAACACAAAGATTATCATCATCAATCAGGATAATCCCGGGGACTCTAGGAGGAGGCCTCTGGGTGCATGGAGAGAAGGGCTGAGGAGGGGACTTGGGGCCATCTCTGCGGGAGCTGGTGGAAGAGCCATTCCCACCCCCAAGCACATGCCCTTGTCCCACTGGAGGCCAGATGGGTAGTTCCGGAGCTAGAACTAGAGGTCACCCTCCGCCTCCCCCAGGGGCTGCCCCATTGGCTTCGTGGCTTTGGGTGAATTGCTCCACTTCTCTCTCAGTTTCTGCACAATGAGTCTGGAACTCAGTGGAGGTCACGTGTGGGGTGCCCGGCACAACCATCACACCCTCACAGGTGCAAGCCCTCCCCTCCTCCTGTGCACCAGGCCTGTGACTGCCACCTGTGAGTCTTGGCCTTGTTCTCAGCCTTCACTGACTTCCCCTCAGACAGGTGGCGGGGAGAGGCCTGCCCAGTGATGAGCCTGACCAGCCCACTCCTTCCCTTGCACACTTTGGACTTTGCTCTGGGCCAGGAGGGACTTTTTCCGCCTACCTCAGTGGGAAGGCGCAGCCTGCTTGACACCCAGCTGCCCTCCCCCCGGCCCCAGACATTGTGCCCCAAGGACTGCTGTAGACAAAGCTACATTTGGACTTCCCTGGTGCCAGACCCTAGTCAGTTATGTTTGGGTCTTTCCAGGCTTGTGTGGTTATCTCTGTGCCCATGTGTACATTATGTGCTTGTGGCACCCTGTGTGCATGCGGGTCTCTCTGTGCTGGTGAATGCATGAGGGTATAAATGTCCTGTGTGGTCTGTGTGGGCCTCAATGTCTGTCAACATGTGAGAGCCAGTGAGTGGGGGTGTGTTTCTCAGTGTGTGTGTCACTGAGTCGTCATGGGAGTGTGTGTATGCCTGTGGCTACAACTGTTTGTGTGTGTATGTCCAACTGCAAGCAGGGCTCCCCATATGTAACTGTGTTTGGGTTGGTGGATGTGCCTGTGTGTGCACACTTGTGTGGTTGTTCTGGGAGTGGCCCTGATGTACCCCCCACCCCGGCGCCTCACAGAGGCCCCTTGTCTTCAGTCCTGCCATGAAGGGGCCTTTGTTCCTTCCTCAGGGGTACCTGGTGCCCTCCCTCTGGCTGAGCCCAGGGCTTCCCCAATCCTAGGGCTAGCTGAATTACTCAAGGCCTGGCCTGGTGTGGGCTGTGCCCCCAAGGAGGTCCTACCCTACGTGCTGGCAGGGTAGGCATGAGCCAGTGCCGGCCAGTGTCCCATGTCCTGACTCTCAGACCCTCCCAGACCCTCTGGCTGGGTGAGCCAATGGCAGCCCTGCACATCTCTCAGATTGAAGCCCTCCCTGACCCCAGCCAACAGGCCCCTTTGGCCCCCATTCAACCCCAGCCCCTGTCACTCCCTTCCTTCTGCTCACAGCCTGAACAGCGCATGGTCTTTTCCTCCTCTGTAATTATGTATTTATGTGACTGTCCCCCAGCAGGCTGTGAATTCCATGAGCCTAGTGTGTCTTGTCACTGTGGTGCCCCCTGGCTGGGCCTGAGGAGGGCTGGGGGTGACCTGGCCTTCAGGACTGACAGCCCCCACCCCATCATGTGCAGAATCATGTTGCCACGTGCCTGTGTTTTCCTGGGAAGATGCCTCACATCTTTCATCTGTTCTTAGAGTATTGCCATCCCTTCTGCAATTGCAAAACATTCAGTCATGCTGCCCGGACTTCACCTGTGATTCCCATTGGATTCCAGTGGGCTGGGCCTGCCCAGCAGTGAGATTTTTGAATGTCCCCAGGACAGTCAGATGAGCGGCCAGGGCTGAGAAGGCTGAGCTAGAGGCAGAGGTGCTGTCCAGACAATAGGCCCAGGTCCTCGGCATGGAGCCATCCAAACACCTGCATAGGGTGCCTGTGGGGGCATATGGGGTGGGGGAGCAGCTGGCTTCCTGGGGAGTGGGGAAGGATCCCCCAGGGCTGGCCTTTAGAACTGTCTAGAAGGATATGTAGGAATTCAGGAGGACATTCTGGTTGAGAGAACGGCATATACAAAAACAGGGGGGCTTGAAAGGGGAGCCCGTATTCAGAGTAGCCAGAAGTGAGATTTGGGGTAGATTGCAGGCCAGGCCTTTCTCCAAGGTCAGTGGGAGCCCAGGAGGTTCCAAGCTGTGGGGTGAATGGGTGGGGAGGGGCTGGGAGTGGTGACAGATGGGAGGGGTGGCTAGGGAAGGGGAGGAGAGTCTATAGCAGTGATTGGTCTGTATGGGGTGAGGGAAGGGGCGAGAAGGAGCCCTGGCCTGGGATGAGGTGCTAGTCCTGGGGAGGAGCAGGTTTGGGGAGGATCCCTGCCCTGGGACTTGACCATGACCTGAGACTACAGCTGGTCCTCCTCCAGGACAGAGCTGGGCACATGGGGGCTGGAGCATAGGCCCTCGTGGAGGGGCCTTGGAAGGATCTTGCTAGCCCTTTCCCTCCCCCACGTTCTGCTCTTCTTGCTGAGCCCATTTCCTGGGTTGTGAAACTCCTGTGGCCTCCGCGACTTGCTTCTGTCTGGGAAGGCCGTCTGGGGAGGCCAGCCTCCCAGCCAAGCTGCTACCCGCCTGCTTGCCTGCCTAGCTCGGCAGCTTCTGCCACACCCGGCCCCCTTGCCCTGTTGCAGCTCTGCCAGTGCCAGCCCTGCTCCCTTCTGCCGATCACACTGCCTCTCACTCTCCTTCCCTCTCACTGCCCAGGCCTTGTATGTCCTCTTCCTTCCTTCCTTCATCCCTCAAGGCCAGTGTGGGCTGGACCTTGCCAGGGTCCAGGCAGAGTCTGCATCCCTAGGAGGACCTACATAGGCTGCCATTGCCCCCACTTTGCTTTGCTGCCACCGCCACCCAGTCTTGACAGGCAGCAGGTGGTGGCTTCCATGGGCAGGCGGCAGGGGCCGGCCTCAAGGCTGGGTTGCATGGGAGGGGACATCCCCCACTCCTCAGGGAGACAGACCTCAGGCCCACCAGGGGCCTCAGCCGATCTCTACTCACCCTTGCTTTGCTTGATTTCAGCCTGCCATCTCTTGTTTCTCTGTCAGACTTTCTGAGGGAGCCTCCTTCCACCTTTGCACAAACTCCCCAAGAGCCTGGCCAAGGCCTCTCTTCTTGGGCCCCACTGTGCTCCTCTGTCCACTGGGCGTCACTCTGTGGCCTGTGAGGCAGAATCAAATGGCAGGGAAGGGCTGGGGTGGAGGGAACCCTCTCTGCAGGACCTTGTCCTTAGTTTCCTCCTCTGTACAAAGAGGAGATGGGCATGTCAGTCTCAGAAGGCCCATCTCTTGGAGATATTTTGGCTTGATGGGTTTTATTTTTTGCCTTTAACAAAACTGTTATAAAACAAGTTACACGTGATTGTTGTAGAAAAATTAGAAAATGCACTCCTGTTCCTGATGGTGCCCCTCAGGTCATGTCCCCCACCCTGCCCCCTTTGGTGGAATACCCTCATGCTCACACATGCGGATATGCAACATGCATACCTGTCATCTGTGCCCTGGGAGCTCCAAATGGCATGGTCACTCTGGTCACCTCGAGGTTGGCCTTCCCCACTGCCCTGGACTGGCTAGGAGCGGGTTTCCATTGCCCCAGAGAAGGTGACTTGCCTGCTCTGGCCTGTTCCAGCACCACCTGTCCTTATCTCTGGGCTGCTGGTCTAGGGCAGGGTGGGGAGCAGTGGGCCCTCATCCCTGGGGGCTGGGATCCAGTACAGCCAAGCCTTCCCCAGGTTTTGAGAACGGGAGGCTGGCCCAAGTGGCTGGGACGGGAGGGAAGGCAGCAGCTCAGGGGTCTGTACCACCCTCCTTGTACAGAAGGGGAGGGGTGTCCTCAAGCCTGGAGGAGGTTGGTGGGTAGACTTCGGTCAAGCACAGGGTACCTGTCTCCTGGGGCTATCACCCCTCTGCTCGTTTTCTCTGTCCTCATGAGTGTGTCTCTGTGTGCTGCTCCTGGCACATTTCTCTCTCTACCTCTGCCCTCTTTCCCTTTGTCTCTTCTTCCTGACGTGGCATACTAGAAGGAATGTGGGCTGCAGCATCAGGCAGGCCTGGATTCAAGTCCTCCTACCACTTACTGGCTGTGTGATCTTGGGCAAGTCACTTAGCCTCTCTGAGCCTGTTTTTTTCATCCGTAAAATACCCACCTCTGGGACCTGCACAGCGATAAAGTAAGTGAATCCTATTACAAGGCTAATCTGGTACATGTCGGCCTCAGAGAAGGAGGATCCTTCTTGTAAGTGGGGACGCTGAGATTCACACCCGGATCCTTTGACTCTGAGTCTGGTGCTCTCTGCTTCATAGGGCTGCCTGCACTGTGGGCTGGAGAAACAGGAGAGCAGAGACTAGGAACCCACTCTGGTCGGGAAAGGCCTAGATGGTCTCAGCTGGCTTCAAGGAACTGGTCCCCAAGTCCAGCCCCTGCCACCTCCATGGCCTGGCAGAGTGGCAATGAGGCTGAGCCAGTGGCCTTCCTTTGGGGCCTATGGGCCTGAGCCTATTTGCATGGGGGCTATAAATAGTTGGCACACCTTGCTTTTGTGCCGTTACTTCACCCCCGGCCTTCCCACCAGTGTTCAGATGTCCTGCAGGGTAGGTGAGTGACTCTGGCTCCACTGTGCAGGGGGGACCTGGGGTACAGGGGCCCAGGACCTCTCTCAGGGTCACACGGCGATGGGAGAAGATGCCGGCTCATGGTGTCTGTCTCTCTCCTGGTGTCCAGGCAGTGCAAGTGGGGTGGAGGAGATGGTGGAACCTGGCCAGGTGCATGCTCTAGTTTTAGTCCTAGGGAGTTGGGGCTGGGTGACCTAACCCTAGGGTTACTGCCAAGTAGCCCCAGGGCAGCCCACGTAGCCCACAGGTACCCCTCTTCACAGTGCTGTGGCCTGGCTGTGCAGGTTTGGGGCTGGGGCTGGGGCCTGCTGTGGTTGTGGTTTTCCCTCAGTGGCTTCTAACTAACTGTGAGTACAGCTGCTCTGAGTGTGACCATGGAGAGTTGGAGGGCAGGTCTCATGGGCAGCGTGTGGGGCTGGGCTTGGCCTCACCCTCCCAGAGCTTCTCTGACCCGTCTCCTTCATGCAGCCCCGGGGCAGTCCCCATGGCCAGATCCTGGTGTGCGACCTGGAGGCAGGGGAGGTCATGGAGCCCATGGGCCATCTGGACTGGGTCCCCAGGGGAGGCGGTGGGGAGGAGGAGCTGGCCAGCAGGTGTTTAGTGCACCCACTGCTCCAGGACGAGCAGCTCTACGTTCCTGGAGACTTGGTTTCCCTACTAAGAAGTAGGGTCAGTTATCAGGACTGTCTTCCTAGGCTGTTGGGGGGATAGAGTGGATGTGGTGTGGGAGTGTACTTTGTAAACTGTGAAGGGAGGTGCACAGGTGAGAGATGGGTACTGCAAGCAGGAGGGCTGATGATGGTAAGAGGCCCCCACCCCGAGGCTGTGGGATTGATGTTGGCTCTCATCCTACACAAGTTCTCATCATCATCACAACCCTGCACCAAGGGACCATTTCTCATCTGGAAGATGTGGTGAGTGAGACTCAGAGAGGCCAAGTGATCTGCACAGAGTCCCTCAGCCAAGGCAGAGTTGGTGTCAGGGTCTTGCACCCAGGCAGCCTGACTTTCATTTTGCCATCCAGGGCTGCCCTGACCCCCTCTCCCCCAGGAGCCCAGCCCTCTGCAGCATAACTGCTCCTCCTTTGTCCATGCCCACCTGCCCACTCAACCCTCATCCTCTGAGACACTCAGAAATTGTCATTGCCCTCCCTGAGTCTCAAGGTTATCCAGTGGGGAAGCACGAGGCTGAGCCATGACTGCTGGGGTCAGGTCCTAGGAATGTGGACCCAGACGTGTGGCAAGTGTGTGCTGTGCAGGGGCCCTACCAATCATTCTGTATCCGCAGGCCAGGCAGGGTGGCAGGAAGGGCATGATGTCCTTTTTGCCTAGGGGTTTGGGACACTCACCCAGCCTCCAACATACTCTCCCAGCCAGGCCTATGCAGTTCGCTCTTCACTTCAACATCAACTAGTGCCCACCACGTGCCACCCACTCACACGTCCTCACAGGTGCACACATTTCCACAGCTGTACAGTCACACTCACATGTACCCTCACACACACCAACTCGTACACTCATGCGTGCTCCAGCCCAGAGGGGAGCCAGCAGTAGCCCACAGCTGGCTCTCCCTCCCTGCCTAGCAAGCGGTCATGGCGGCTGGCCTGGCTGGTCTCAGGCTGAAGGCTTTGGGGCCTGGCTGAGATGTGAGCTCACACACCCACTCTACTCCCTCCTGAGTAGGAGCCAGTCCCAGGCAGGGGTCTGCCCTTCCTGGTCCCTCCCCTCTACTCTGGCTGCTGGCCTCAGAGGACTGGTCAGGCCACTGGGCTGGGCCTCAGGCTGAGGTCAGTGTTTCCTGTGAGCTCATCTGGGCTGGGAGCTCCTGGCAGACCTGGCTGCTGCTCGGCTGCCTTGTAGAGGAGCTGGGGGCAGTTGCCCCAGGAGCAGGGTGGCTGTTGCATGTGCACACATACGTGTGTGTGGGTAGGGGTGCTTGTCTGAGTCTGCCTCTATGCTGGCTTATGTTCCGGATGGAGTGAGTACATATGTTTGTGCACGTACATGCATGAGTGTTTGTTCAACCATGGTTATGGAGCACCCTCAGGTGTGGAGCCTAGACCCGGAGCCAGTGTCCATGTAGGTGTATGAGTGTGCACGCATGGACTTGCACATGTGAGTGTCCTCCACGAATGGCAACCCGAGAAGACCCTCAGGGTCACCTCCTGTAGTGACCCTCGATTTGAGGAACAACAAGGAATGGGGAAGTGTGGAGCTGACTTGTGTGCTTTAAAAAGCACATTCAGCATTACATTCAACATTAAAATAGTTTTATATTTGGAAAGAATAAGTTTGAAGGTGCAGGCAACCTTTCACGTAGGCGAGAGGTACCTGGCCCCAAGAGGCTCAGGTTCAGAAGGGTCAGCACACTTATGTGGGTGGGGCCTTTCACAGCCCTGGTCCCTGAATGAAGTGGGGGTTTAATTAGTGGAATCCCAGCTTTAGGTTCTGGCTCAGCTTCAGGGTTTCAGTTTCCCCATCTGAAAAGTGGGGGTGGTCATCTTGACCCCACTTGTCTGCCTGGGTAGTTATAAGCGAAAAACAAACTTTGAAAACCAAGAAGGGCTGCAGGGGGCAGGGTGCAGGGAAGGGGGCTACTGTCTGCCCATCTCGGCCGGCACTGAGGAGCAGGAGCCCAGCACACACTAGGTACCTGTGCGTACTAGTGCACGGCCAATGCGTGTTGAAGGAGGCATTGAATGACTCCCCAGGTGAATGACTCGGGGGTCACAGACTCAAATGCCTCCAGGGCCCAGGTAGGTTTTGGAGAGGAGTGAGGAAGGGGGCCCTGGCCTGGAGTAGATGGCAGGGAAGCCCGACAAAGGGGGCAGCCATCCCAGTACTAGCCAGCTATTGCCCAGTGGGCCTGATGTCACATTCTCCAGTCTTACCAGGGTTGTCACAAATCAGACTTGCATAAAGCTTCTCAATTTTAACACTGGAAACTAGGACTAGGGCATTTTAAGCACCATGTGGGCTAAACTCAATGCTGTGCGAGCCCTGGGGGTAGTGGGTACTGAGCACCTCCCATGGCTGTCCCTGCTGGTCCTGCCATGCTGCCAGGCCTCACCTCTTCTATCTACACAGCCCCACTGCAGGCCCCAGCATGGCACCATTCTTGCGCATTGCCTTCAACTCCTACGAGCTGGGCTCCCTGCAGGCCACAGATGAGGCAAGCCAGCCCTTTTGTGCTGTGAAGATGAAGGAGGCGCTCAGCACAGGTAGGGCTGGAGGCTGGACCCTGGAGAGGTGGCAGCAGCCAGTGGGGCTGGGAATCGGGACCAGCAAGAGGCACTGGAGGAGCTGTGCCTTGTTCCCCTAGAACCCCCGAGGGATCCTTCTCTTCCTCATCCTCATCTCGCTGCTCAGCCAGCTGTGGATGCAGGACAGCAAAGGCCACTGAGTGCCTATAGTGTCTCCAGCACTGGCTATTGGGAGCCTACAGGGCTTCTGGCTTCTCCCCCATTGGTTGTTTTACCCAACAATTTCCCTGTGTCCATCTGTGCCGGGCCCTGCGGTGGGCACTGAGGACACTGCCATGCTCCAGGGCTGACCTGGCCCTGCTGTCTGGGGGCTCACAGTCAAGTGAGGGAGCCAGTCAGTGAGTCCTGTGATAGGGAAGCCCAGAGAAGGCACTGTCCCAGGCTGGGGTTGGTGGTTCCTGGAAGAGGCAAACATCTAATGCTATTCCTTCTTGCTTCTGCCCTCACCTGGTGAACCCCTGGCTCATCCCTTAGGTCTCAGCTGAGCTGTCCCTTCCTCCAGGAGGCCTTCCCCAACCCTTTGGCTGGGATAGGCACCTGACTGTGGGCAGGTCTATAGAACCACTGGCCTTGCCCTCTTCAGTCTCATCACAGCTGTGATTTAACGTTCACTTGAGGGATGAGCTGGTTTATGTCTCCGCCCTGGACTGGGGCTCTAGGAGGACAGGCACCAGGTGTAACTTTTCTCTCTGCCGTGTTCCTTGCCTCCAGTCCCGTGGCAGGCATGTTGGAGCTCTTAACACATGTTCACTGAGTGAATGCATAAGGGAAGGTGACATCTAAGTGGGGCTGGAGGAAGAGGGTCACAGGAAGAGGGAACAGCAGGAACAAAGGCCTGGAGATAGGACCTAGCAGGACACCCTAGAGGAGCTGCCGGCAGTTCTGTGTTGTGAGTGAGACGAGGCTGGTGAGGTGAGCAGAGCACAGTCGTGAAGGCTGACGAGTGGAGACTCAGGCCGAGGACACTGGGAAGCTGTGGCGGGCCCCTGGGGAGAGAGAGCCAGGCAGATTCTATCTGGGCTGGTGGCTGTGGGAGGGACAGAGGAGCCCTAGCCCACCCATGCCTGCCTGGCCCTGTTGCAGAGCGTGGGAAGACGCTGGTGCAGAAGAAGCCCACCATGTACCCTGAGTGGAAGTCGACGTTTGATGCCCACATCTACGAGGGCCGTGTCATCCAGATCGTGCTGATGCGGGCCGCCGAGGAGCCGGTGTCCGAGGTGACCGTGGGTGTGTCAGTGCTGGCCGAGCGCTGCAAGAAGAATAACGGCAAGGCTGAGTTCTGGGTGAGGGGCGTGCGAGCTGCGGTCATGCACGCGTGTGTGTGTGGGCGCGGTGAGTGAGCGTAGGTACATGGTGCATAGGGCACCGGTGCAGCTCTGAAGTCCACACAGCATGGGTTTGAATCCCATCTCTGTGATTTATCAAATCCCCAACCTATCTGAGCCTCTGTTTCGAAATCTGTGAAAGGATAAGCTACAAAAAGACCCTACCTTGGGGTCAGTTGTTCAGATGAAATGAGCAACTGGGTGTGGAGAGCTTATTGGAATCACCCAGTAGGTGATGAAGAGAGCCATCCTCAATACCACGCCTGCTTTTTCCCTTTTTAATTTTGTAAAGGCAGGATATGCACATAGTAAAACATTTCAAACTGTGTGTAAGGCTGTGTCCTGGCCCCAACACCCGGCCAGGCCCCCTTCTCAGAGGCACCCATTGTTCCCAGTTCTGTTTGGAATCTTCACAGATATTCCAGGCCCAGGCAGGCAGTGGGGACAGCAGTTATGATCTTCAACAGTGAGGAGGTGGGGGAAGGGGAAAGCTGTTGGCCCACTACTCACCTGCTGAAAGCAGGACTCTGCACATGCATGTGGCCGTGTGTCCCTCGAGACCACAGGATGCCAGCACTGGCAGAGCATCTCACGCCCTTCGGGGTAACATGTGGGCTCCTGCAGCCGAGATGTCCCCACTGGAAAAGACTCTGTGACCACTGAGGACTCTGGTCAGCCTCCAGTGAAGGGTGAAGGGGCTGGGCTGAGAAAGCAGTTGACCCAGGGCTGCACCACCCCTCAGCCAGCTAGGCAGAGACACTTGCTGTGTTCTCTGTCCACTACCCCAAGGGACAATGTCAGTCACCAGGCCTGGGGCCTGGGGGAGGTGAGGGTCCTGCCCTCAGAACCAGTCAGTCTATGTAAGAAGACCAGATATGTGGAGCTCCCAACACAGACAGAGAGAGAACCAGCGTGAGTGTGTTAGTATGTGTGTGTCTGTGTTTCTGCATGTGCAGGGGGAATAGGTACCTCTATTCTAAGACCCTTGTTAAGGGGGCAGCCAGCGGGGGGGTGGGGAGTTTCCCTTCCCACTCTGTTCCCAGGCCATGTGGCCAGGCTGGGTGTGGGCTGGATCCTTTCACTTCCCCAAATGTAATAATACCCCTGGGTGGGGGATGGGAAGTGGGGCGGGGTTCAGGGGTGGGGCCCTGCCCACACTGGGCAGACAGGTGTCCGGCTAGGCTGCCAGGGCTCCCTTGGCCTTGGGAGACCAACCATGGGGGCGGGTCCTGAGTCTGGCTTGGGCCAGGCCCGTCCTCATTGACCCCCTCATCCTCACCCCTGCAGCTGGACCTGCAACCCCAGGCCAAGGTGTTGATGTCTGTGCAGTATTTCCTGGAGGACGTAGGTAAGACCCCCCAGGCTGGGCTGGGGATGTAGGTTCAGAGGCCAGAGCCAGGCCAGAGGTCTAGGGAAGCAGCCCTCATCGGCAGTCTGTCCAGGGTCACCCTGTGGGGGACTGCAGGGGTGTCGCCCCTCCCACCGGCTGGGGCTGATTTCACCACTCCATGGCCCCCAGATTGCAAGCAGTCTATTCGGGGTGAAGACGAGGCCAAGTTTCCAACGATGAACCGCCGCGGAGCCATCAAACAGGCCAAAATCCACTACATCAAGAACCACGAGTTCATCGCCACCTTCTTTAGGCAGCCCACCTTCTGTTCTGTGTGCAAAGACTTCGTTTGGTGAGGGCTGGCTGTGCCCGCTGGGGGCGGGGCAGGGGTAGGGAGGGCCCCCCACCCAGCGCTTCCCCGCACTCACCCTGCCTGGGGATTTGCCTTTCAGGGGTCTCAACAAGCAAGGCTACAAATGCAGGCGTAAGTGTCTCCACAGCCCAGTTTGTACATACACGTGTGTGCACACATGTGCCTGCCAATGCCTGCATGTGTTCACAGGAAAGCATGTGGCCCTGTGTTGAGACTGTGTGTCTGGACGAGGGGCACTGTGTGCTTGAGTGTGTGCACATGTGATTTCCCACGTTGGAGTGCGTGTGTGTGTGATAGTTCCGTCCGGTGAGTGCTGGAGCGGCTTGCTGTGGCGTATCTCTTCCCATCTCTGTATTCAGTGACATCACACTGATAGCCTGAAATAGGCCCCGGTAGAGTATTTACACAACTCAGCCACTGCTACACATCAGGGCTCTTCTCCCCCAGAGAGGCTGTGGGACCTTTACCAGTACACCCCTGGCTGCTTGTGTGCTTGTTAGAGATGTGTGTATCTGGGCACATGCCTGTGAGTGCGCCTTTCTCCATGATGGTGCGTGCACAAGGCCGCATGGGCCAGTGCTTGTGAGCACAGGCTCTGGAGCCAGACTGCCTGGGTGAATTTCAGCTCTCCCACTTCCTAGCTGTAGGGCCATAGGCAGTGACTCGACTTCTCTGTGCCTCAGTTTCCTCATCTATAAAATAGGGATAATAGAGTCACTGTGAAGACCAGATGGGATAAGCTGTGTAAAGCTGTATTTTAAGTGTGACTGGCCCATGGTAGCATTCTATACAGGAGGCCTTGTCATTATTACACGTGCTGTGTATGTATGTCCAGGTGTCTTTGTGATGGGGTATGTGCGTCTGCATGCACACGTGTGTGAGAGCTTGGGAGCTGTTTGCTGTCCTGGGGTATAGAAGAGGGAGGGGGCGGCTCCCCTGCCTCCAGTTTTCTCACTGCAGTGCCCCATGCCCCTCACTTCTGCCCCCTCCCTGCCCGCCAGGACTCCTTGAGCCTTCCCCGATCGGCCTGTCCTCCCTACCCATCCTTCCCAGACCCCCTCCTGTGAGGGCTGGCGGGATGAGAGAAAAATCAAGCTCTGAGCTCAAGGCCTCTGCGGGGTGAGGGTGTGGGCGGTCAAGGAGAACGGTGGCTTTGTGTCAAGGGCTGGACTGGGCCAGCGGGCGCCGGCTCAGACTCTGCCCCTCGTGGTGCCTTCCCATCCCCCTCCTGGGCCTGTGCCTCCTCAAGAATGCAACGCTGCCATCCACAAGAAATGCATCGACAAGATCATCGGCCGGTGCACCGGCACCGCGGCCAACAGCCGGGACACCATAGTGAGGCTGGGCCTGGGGCAGGGCTCTGGGGCTCTGGGGGGCTTGGCCAGGTGGGAGGGGTTTGGGCTCTCCCCACCCCTTCCCTGTGGGGCTCACCCTTCCTCCCCGTTTTTCTTGGTCCTTCCTTGGACTTCCGGATTTCCCAGTCCCCAGTGGATCCCTCTTGGGCATCCTACCATGCATGGGGTTGTGGGGGAGATATAGGGGATGAGGAAGGGGCTGAAGCTGGCATGTGACCCTCAACCTGTGACCCCCCCCCCACACACACCAGTTCCAGAAAGAACGTTTCAACATCGACATGCCACACCGGTTCAAGGTTTACAACTACATGAGCCCCACCTTCTGTGACCACTGTGGCAGCCTGCTCTGGGGGTTGGTGAAGCAGGGATTAAAGTGTGAAGGTGCGTGTAACCCAGCTCTGGGGGTTGGGGAAGGGGTGGGAGGGTGCACCCAGCTGGCACCTACCCCCTGGACCTCGTAAATTCCAGCTGACTAATGCTGCCTTTGCTCCCTCTCTTGGGTATTTTCGTGGGTGAGGCCTCAGTGGCCCCTCCCCATGGGCCCAACTGGCTCTGCCATTTACCTGCTGTGTGACCACCAGACAGGTGGCCCCACCCTCTGAGCTCAGTGTCCTCAAGTGTAAAGTGAGAGTAAGAGTCGACTAGGACCCAGAGAGTCACTGAGGGGCAGGAGGGCAGAAAGTGCTCAGCCAAGGCCTGCCGCACACTAGCAGTCGCTCAGCAAACGCTCCTCACCGCCCCCTCCCCCACCTCTGGCTTCACTGATTAGATGAGAAACAAGAGGCCCCTGGAGGGAAAGTGACTTGTCTAGGTTGTCCCAGGCATTCTTTGAAGGTTTAGAATTAGGTCTCATATCTTCTGCTTTTTCTTTTTCTTCTTTAAATAAAAAATAAATAATGAAAGATTTGAAGTACTCATGATGGCTTCAGGTACACTTTTTCTAAAGACAGGAAACCCAGCAGTCCCCACCAAAGCTCTCCTTTCTCCTGCTCTCTCCACCCATCCCTGCCCTTGGCTGGGCCTGGGGCAAGGGGACAGTTCTCCGGGAGCCTGCTGGCTACCTGTCTGGCCCTGCCTGGGCAGGGGCCCTGATGGCCCTGCTCCTCCCTCCCCCAGACTGTGGCATGAACGTGCACCATAAGTGCCAGAAGAAGGTGGCCAACCTCTGCGGCATCAACCAGAAGCTCTTGGCCGAGGCATTGAACCAAGTCAGCCAGGTGGGCAGGTGCCGTGGGAACTCGGGGATGAGGGTAGCGGGGTTGGGGGACAGTCAGAGCTCACACCTATTCCTGGGGAACCACAGTGGGGGCTTTTATACCCAAGACCCCACTCCTGGAAGATCCAGTTCAAGAACTGGGCAGCAGAGGGTGGTGGGCTTATTCTCATGAGAAATTTGTTATTCAGACAGTTCTGTACTTGAGGGTGAACCTGGGGGCCTGCGATATTGGAGCACTTGGAACTAAAATCCTTTGTGTGTATGTTTTATGTGTGTGTGTGCGGTGTGGGTGGGGCTCGAGGGATGCCACCAAACTTGAAGGTAAAATTCTGGAATCAATCACAAATGAAAATAACACAGATAAAAGTCTGTTGATTAAGTGGTTGGGAAGATGGTGTCCAATTTATAACACTTTTGTTTGTAATCAGTGCCTTCCAGTCCACCGAGGTGTCCTTGTGCCCTGGAAGTGTGTGTGTGTGTGTGTGTGTGCGCGTGTGTACATGCACATGTGGGCACATCACCTGGGGGTCCCAGGCTCTGCCCTTGCTGTTCCTCATTGGTATTGAGGGTGGAGCTGTGGATGGTTGGGGTCCTCCCTTTGGGCTGGAAAGTTCTGACTGTGGTGTAACCAACCGTCTGGCCCCCCAACCTCCATCTCCTCTTTCAGAGACCCACTCGGAGGTCGGAGTCCGGGCCTTCAGAGTATGTTGGGATCTACCAGAATTTTGAGAAGAAGCCAGGAGTCTCAGGAGATGATGCCCCAGGTGAAGCTTGGGCCCATTTCCCCCCGGAAAGCCCCCACTCCCCACTGGGACTCAGGATGGGGCCTGGCCTCCCTCCATTGTTGAGTGAGACCTGAGAGGAGGCACCACCCGTGGGGAAGGAGCCCCTTCCCCTCTGAGGCCCCTTATCACAGCCCACCCCTGGGCCCCAGAGGAGGGGACTCGGCAGACAGAGACCTCAGACTGAAGTGCCATCTCTTGAGCAGACAACAGTACCTATGGCAAGATCTGGGAGGGCAGCAACAGATGCCAAATTGAGAACTTCACCTTCCACAAGGTCCTGGGCAAAGGCAGCTTCGGGAAGGTGAGAGGCCACGCGGCTTTGGGGCACCCCAAGGGACCCAGGCCCAGGAGCCCAGGGGCACCTGCTTCCCACCCTACCTGGCTTCCTCCTGGTTGGGTGAGGCTATGGTGCCCTGGTCTTTGGCCTGGCCCTTTCCTGCTCAACGTTCCTGCCCACCCATCAGGTGCTGCTTGCCGAGCTGAAGGGCAAAAAGGAGTTCTTCGCCATCAAGGCCCTCAAGAAGGACGTGGTTCTGATCGATGATGATGTAGAGTGTACCATGGTGGAGAAGCGGGTGCTGGCACTCGCCTGGGAGAATCCCTTTCTCACACACCTCTTCTGCACCTTCCAGACCAAGGTGCTCAGCCCTCCCCCTGTCATTGCCCCTGGGGCCACAGCCTCCCTCAGTCCCCCAGGGCAGGCCATGTCCCCCACTCAGGCAGGGCCTGGTCTTCCTCCTCAGACCACTTAAGGCAGGGCTATGTCCCCCTCCTCAGACTTCCCGGGGCAGGGCCATCTTCCTCCCCTCATATCCCCTGGGGCAGAGTTGTCCCCTGCTTCCTGTTGGGGCTTGCCCCCTGGTTACCCTCAGCGAGGGATTCTTCCACTGGTTCCTGTGCCTCTGCTTACCACCGTCTCCCCCAGGACCACCTGTTCTTCGTGATGGAGTTCCTCAACGGGGGGGACCTGATGTACCACATCCAGGACAAAGGCCGCTTCGAACTCTACCGTGCCACGTGCGTGAGGGCTATGTCGGGGGGAAGAGCCCACTGCCAGTCTGCCCTCCATCCCATCTTCCCTCTCCCTGAAGAAGCCAGCCTGTGCTGGAGCGGGGGTTGGAGAGATTTGGGGTAGCTGGGGCTGTCCCCACTGTATGGGAAGCCACGGGTGGTGGGTAAGCTCTGGCTGGGAGCATAGCACAGACATGCCGGGTCCTGTGCCCTCCTTGGGCCTCAGCCAGGGCAGCCTCACAGATGGTGATCCTACACAACACAGGACTCTGGTGTGTGGCCCCAGACTATCAACACTGTGTGTGTGTGTGTGTGTGTGTGTGTGTGTGTGAGAGAGTGTGTATGTATGTATGTGTGTACACATATGTCTATATAAATACATACACTCTTATGACAGAGGATTAGCTTATTTGCAGCTTTCCTTCATAATTTCCTTTTCTGCCTTGGCTGCCAGCACTGACTTGCCTGAAACAAGATGTGCTTGATCAGGCCCAGGTTGTCCATGGAGTTATTTGCAGCATTTCCTGCCCCTGGGGGTGGGGGGCGGAATGAGGGCCCAGGGAGATGCAGGGGCTGGTCTCAGAAATCCCAGAACACTTTGTCTCTCTTTCTCTCATCCAGGTTTTATGCAGCTGAGATAATCTGTGGACTACAGTTTCTACACAACAAGGGGATCATTTACAGGTGTGGGGGTTGGGGTTTGGGTGTTTTATCATGGAAGCTCTAATCCCAGTATATCCTCTGAAATGCTCTGAATGGGCAGTCTATGACCCCATCTCTGCTTAGAGTCAGTCCTTATTTGGGTACCTGCCTAAACTCCTACTCCATTGCTAGAATTCCTTGTGGCCCCTCAGCTGAGGCTGGCATAGTTCCAGGGACTGGGAACTCACTGTCCATATGGCACCATTGGCAGCAGTGTGGCACTGACTGGGACAGTGTCTCCCTTCCTTGGAGCCTTCAGTCTCTCTCTGAAGCCCCATCTGAGCAGTCTAAGCTTCCACCAACAGGGACTGGTTCTGTAAATTCTCACCCAATAAATGACATTCCCGTCCTACAGTGGATTATTATGCACTCGTCAAAAAGGTGGAGGCTGTACTCTGTGCTGATGTGGGACGATGCCAAGATATGTTGTCAAGTAGAAAACAAATCTGTGGGACAGTGTGTATTGAATATTAGGTTCAAGTTTTAAAATGTGGAGGTGAGATGCACATTGTAATGTGCTTGTCCATGCCTAGAATCTTCTAGGGAGGGCCTGGTGATCGAGGTTAGTGGAAGATGGACTGTGTCCTGTTTGCCCCTTTTTAGTACTTGTTACCATGTGCCATGTGCCATCTACTCAAACAAGTGACTACATAAAGATAGACTTGGTCCCTTCCCTTGTGGAGTCAGACAAACCTGAGCCCGGGGCCACTTCCACTGCTGACTGCTAGGTAACCCTGGGCAAGTGACATCCCCTCTCTGAGCCTCGTTTTGGGCTTCGGGAAATGGGATGGTGTGTCCAGCATGCAGCGCACAGTAGGTGGCTTGCAGGAAGCACCTGTTTTGGCATTTCTTTCCCCTCTGCTTCCTGTTCTCTTCCTCATTCCCTGGTCCCCTTGGGGAGAGTCCTAGGCTTACAGGGCTGCAAATGGGGACATGGTGGCCCCTGCCCACTCCCTTTCCTATCCTCTCCCCTCAGGGACCTCAAGCTGGACAATGTGATGCTGGACCAGGACGGCCACATCAAGATTGCCGACTTCGGGATGTGCAAGGAGAACATATTCGGGGAGAAACAGGCCAGCACCTTCTGTGGCACCCCTGACTACATCGCCCCCGAGGTGAGCGGGCACCCTCCCGGCCACCAGCGCAGTCAGACACCTCATCTCAACAGGGTGGGGCCAGGAAGGCTTTCCAAGGACAGCAGGGTCTGAGCCAAAGGCAGGAGGGTGAGGAGGCCCGGCCAGGGCTTGTGCTCAGGGGCCCTCTCAGCTCCCGCTCTTCTTCTCCTGCCCCAGATCCTGCAGGGCCTAAAGTACTCGTTCTCCGTGGACTGGTGGTCCTTCGGAGTCCTTCTCTATGAGATGCTCATTGGTCAGTCCCCCTTCCACGGTGACGATGAGGACGAACTCTTCGAGTCCATCCGTGTGGACACACCGCATTATCCCCGCTGGATCACCAAGGAGTCCAAGGATATCCTGGAGAAGGTGGGAGGCCCTAGGCTAGGCTGACTGGGGCAGAGGCCAGTGGGCGTGGGGTCATGGGAATGCTGGGAGCCTCCTGTCTCTGGAAGGGTAGCCTCATGAGGCTCCATTGCATGGGGGGGGGGTGCTCTCTTACCACGTTCCCTGGAGCTCCTGTTTGAATGCCCTGCATTGACTCAGCCTGGCAGATGATGACAAGCTTAGGGTCAGGAGACAGGCAGACCTGAGGCTAAACTGAATCTGTCTCCTTAGCTGCAAAATGGGGGTTATGAGGGACCCCGCCTCACAGAGTTGTTGGGAAGAGAACATAAATGTGTGATGCTCAGTTATGTGCCAGGCAGAGAGCAGACACTCAGTGAACAGCCCCTGCTTTTGCTGGAGAGTCCTGGAAGCTCCAGACCATGCCTGTGTCTCTGGGGGACCGGGGAGCACAGAGGCCAGAGAGGCTCCCCTTGGTCCCAGCGGCCCTGGGCTGTGCCTCTGGGCTGGGCCTGGTCTGCCTGGGCCACCCTGGGCCTGCTTGGGGTTTGCTGAGGCTCTGGTCTGCCACAGCCCTCTGGTGCTAACCGGGGCCCCTGCTGGGTTGCAGCTGCTTGAAAGGGACCCCATCAAGAGGCTGGGAGTGACAGGGAACATCAAAGCCCACTCCTTCTTCAAGACCATCAACTGGACTCTGCTGGAGAAACGTGCAGTGGAGCCGCCCTTCAAGCCCAAAGTGGTATGTGATCCCACTCCAGTGTGGGCCACCCACTCGATGTTGCCTCCCAGTGCTCCTGGGGTGGGCATCTCCTTTGCCCTGCCTGTCTCCCACATCATTTACGTACTTTCCCCCTCTCCCTTCTTCCAGCAAACCTCCTTCCCCAACCAACCTCCCTGGCACATTCAGTCACAACCTCTACCCTTATATTCTCTCCCTTTCTATCCTCACTCAGTCATGCAAGAAACATTGGGAACTGTGGATCCAGCCATTTGTTAACATACTTTCTTTAACCCCCGCTATATGCAGGGGACTATGCTTTGGGAATCAGAGTTAAGGCCTCTTTCCCTCCCTCCATCCATCCACTCCATTTTCCAATAAATATGGGAAATGTTGAGTGCCTGTTGGGTACAGAGCACCGTGCTGGGTTGCACAGCAAAGTGGGAGGCCCAGTCCCAGAGCTGGAGTTGAGAGATAAGAACCTTGCACACTGATGATCGTTTATGATATAAGACAACAGTACGAGAGATGTCACAAGACCACACATGATCAGTTGTCATTGGAAGAGTCTGTCAGCAGGAGCCCAGGATGCAGAGAATGGGGTGGGACTGAGAAGTGGGACATGGGAGGGCTGGGGAGACTGGGCCAGGCAGAGGGCAGCTGGGAGTCATTCCAGGTAGAAGAAGGATGGTCTGCAAAAGGCCCACAATCGACAAAGGCCACCAAGGAGCCAGCAGGAGAGCAGAGGCAGGTTGGGGCCAGAATTCAGAGCACCCCAAACACCTCAGAGGTTGGGCTCTGTGGCCCTTCTCTGATCACAGCTTTTCCCCCTGTCTCCCCTTCTCTGCTTTGCTTCCCCTCCTCCGTTGGGACATGCTGTTCCCACTGGGCAGTGTGTGTAACGTGCCCCACATTTATGCCTTGAGGCTGCAGAGCACTTCCCCTACTCCAGGGATCTCAAACTCGGATGCCTTCTGGGTTGGGCACGTCACTAACAGGCCAGGCCTGCTGTGGGAAAGTCACACAGCCTGCTTTCAGTCTGTCGCTTCTGAGAGAAAGAAGGATAGATTTATTTCTCTGTACTAAGACACTCAAGGCAGGTGCGCTGATCAGCAGTCCCTCTCAGTGGGCAGTGGTGGGGCCTGTGGCGAGCTGTGCAAGGGGCTTCAGCGCCAAGAATGGACATGCCAGGAAATGGGCCCAAGGCTGCTCTGCTCTGCCAGTTTTCAAAATAGGCCACATATCTGGATTTTTATGTCAAATTGTCCAATTTTAAAATAATTGGCTTAAATTCCATTAAAATCAAGCGCTAGTCAAAATGATTGTACCTGCCAGCTCAGTTGGGCCTAAAGGCCACCAGCTTGAGACCTCTCTCTGTTACTATTTTACTGTATCCTCAGAAGCAGAGAGTTGGCAAGCTTTTCCTGTGAACAGCCTGATAGTAAATGTTTTAGGCTTCGCAGGCCAGATGGTCTCAAAGCAGCCATAGATGATATGTCGATGAGTGGGTGTGGTTAGGTACTAATAAAACTTTATTTGTGGGCACTGAAATTTGAATTTCATTTAATTTTCACATGTTGGGAAATATTATTCTCCTTTTGATTTTTTCCTGAACATTTAAAAGCGTAAAAGCCATTCTTAGATTGTGGGACCTACAGAAACAGGCGGCGGGGAGGGCTTGGCCCATGGGCTATAATTTGCCAGAACCCTGCTCAGGACGATACTCATCTTTCCTCATCCAGGCCCAGAGCCACCTGCTGCCCTCCCTCATCCCCTTGGGGAAATAGCACCCGCCTTCCAGCCGGGGGTCCTCTCAGGCTGTGGGGGAGACTCCCTCTTCTGTTCTCAGTAAGGACAGCTCTGCCTGGCCCGGCCCGACGGGGATTCCGAGCTGTTTGGGAGGCAGTCCCTGGAAACTTGGGGACCTTCGGAAGGCCGCCCTTGGGTTCTGCTCACCCTTCCCTCCCTCTGCCCACAGAAGTCCCCTGGAGACTACAGCAACTTCGACCAGGAGTTCTTGAATGAGAAGCCACGCCTCTCCTACAGTGACAAGAACCTCATCGACTCCATGGACCAAGCAGCATTTGCTGGCTTCTCCTTCGTGAACCCCAAATTTGAGAGGCTCCTGGAAAAGTGAGGTTCCCAGACATGCCCCCCAAACCACCCCAGCGAGGGAGCCTGGGTCAGCCAGCACAGCCAGCCCACCCAGCACGGGCAGAGCAGGCTGGGGCGCCCCCTTCATCGGCACCTGCCAGCCGTCCACGATAAGCAACAGTGTGCTTGTCCTGATTTCTGCTGCTGCCCTCTCGTCGCCCCCAGGAGGGGCCTCGGCTCCTGTCTGGCTGGGCTCTTATGGTACTTTCTCTGTGAACTGTGTGTGAATTTGCCTTTCCTCTGCCCTCAGAGGGAAATTGTAAATCCTGTGTTTCATTACTTGAATGTAGTTATCTATTGAAGAAAATATATTATATATATATATATATATGCACATATATATATATAATAGGCTGTACATATTGCTCAGTAGAGAAAAAACATGTGGAGGACTAGTGATGTGTTTTAAAAAACTAGTGATGATCTTTTAAAAAACATATATATAAACATATAACATATGTATATGTTATATACGTATATATAACATATATATAAAACATATATATATATATATATATATATATATGACCCAAAAAAAGGAGCACAAGCTGTTTGAACCACCAGGTTCTTTTATTTGTGTGTCTAAATAAACACCAAATGGTGCAAACCTAGCTGTTGGGACACATTTGTCCCTGGAAGCTGGTGGCTGCTGCTCCTGTCCTGGCAGCTAAGGGAGCTGTTAGCTGCAGATGCAGACCCGGGGACTTTCATGCAAATGTGTTTGTATTTATGGGTTTCCTCTGGCCCTAGGGCCCTCGGCCTAAAGCAGACGACTTTTCTGGGTGGTTGAGGGAGCCCCAGATGTCTCTGTGGGGTGATGGGAGGAGGTGGGACCAGCTGCAGAGAGTCTGTCTCAGGAGAGTGAGGGGCCAGTCTGGAAGCACAGAGAGGTGGAAGGCCTGGCTGAAGGTGTGAGCAAAGGCCTGGAGGCTGGCCCAGACTTGGGGGGAGGTCAGAGAAGAGGAAGTAAATACGGCTCAGGCTTCAGGCAGATCTGGATTCAAACTCCAGAGTAGCCAAAAGACGTGAGCATATTACTTCATTTTAAGCCTCAGTTTCCTCATCTGTAAAATGGGGACAAGGCAAGGCAACACTACATGTAACTCCACATCTCATTACTATCTATTCCTGTCCTTGCCACAGAGGAGTCTGTGTCTGAGTTCTAGAACCTATTTCTCAGGAGCCCTGCCTACCTCTGGGGAAGGGGAGGGGAGTGGGGTAGGAGAAAAGGGTGAGAAGATGCTGAGTGGCTGGGTGGATGTTGAGAGCCCGTAGTGCAGTGAGGAGACTGGCTGCAAGAGACGAAGGTGGGCCGGTGTCCCCCTGAGTGTGTGCAGCTCTCCCTCCCACCCCTGCAAATGTCTTCCACTCTCCGCTTCCCATTTCTTCCTCTCTGCCTCTCTCCCTACCACTGATCCTGCCAGCTCTCTGGGGCACAGCCTCGAGGCAAGGCCCACCCGCCAGCCCCTCTGGTCCAGCCCCGGCCCTTTGTCCCTGGAGGTGGGTGAGGCACCCCAGCGCCTGATTGGCTGGCCCTGGCAGCCAAGCAGTAGACTTCCAGCAAGTTCATTTTTCTGGGCTGAGGTACAAGTTTCCACAGCTGGAGAGGTGCCGGGTGAGGTAGGGCTGGTGCTGGCCAAGGGAGGGGGCTGCGGGGATGGGGTGCCGAACTCTCCCCAGAGAGACCAAATGCCTCCTTCCCATCTCCACGCTCCATCCTCTCAGGAAATACTTGTTGAATCCCTGCTCTGCTTACAGCAGTGAAAACCCCAGAAGTGGGGCTTTGTCCCCTTTGGCTCACAGTCAGGTGGGGGAGACAGACAACATGGCAGAGCTGTGCTGTGGGATGTGGGACTGTGGGAGCCCAGAGAAGGTGCCTGGGGACCCCTGTCCCCTACCTCTGCTGCAACACACACAGGCCCCAAGAACCCCCCGGGGCTGTCCAGAGTGGGCTTAGAACAAAAGTATGGCTGGTGTTTGAATTCAGAGCCTCTCACCATCCTCTGGCAGCTCCGAGGCTGAGCCTTGCTCACAGAGCCCCAGTTTCCTGAGTGCACTGGGGGAGTAAGTAGTTCATCAGCCAGAGGCAGTGAAGGGTGGTGGGAAGAACATGTGCCCAGAATCAGGAGCCTGGAGTTCGAGTCCCAGTGTGTAGCCTCCACGATTTTCTTCATCGAGCCTCAGTTCCCTCATCTGTAAAATGGGACCATCAATCCCTGCTGCCTCTTGGAGCTCCCAGCTTTGGGGAGCCCCTTACGGACTGATGCTGGGTACCCTGTGGCGCTGGGCGAGGCCTGGGGGATGGGGAGGTAGTTGCCGGTGACACTGCCCAACTGCCTGGGAGACTGTGCAGCTCCAGGCCTGTTCCCAGAATTGGGTAGGTGCCAGGTGACTTTGGGAAATGCCTGTTGTGCCTGGGCCCAGAGCCACACTTTCACTGGGATCTGGGGGTCCAGAAGCAGGCAGGCTGCCCCCCACTCCTGCCAAGTAGGTGTGCAAACAGAACGGTGAGCTTGGCTCCCACTGCAAGGGCTGCCTGGAGCAATGCACCCCACCTGAAGTGTGTGCCAGGCCTCACACTCAGTGCTGGGCAGAGTAACAGATGCAGGAGAGCCTGGGGGGCAGGAGCGTGGGCTCTGCTGTTAGATGGTCCTGGGCTCAAATCCTGCACGTCCCTAGTTGTGTGACCTCAGTGAGTGACAACCTCCCGGGGCTTTAATTTCCTTTACTGTAAAATGGGGAGAACCATGCTGCTGATTGTGGACCAGGATGATGTCTGTATGTGCATCCCAGGGGCTCAGGACATGGCAGATGCTTAGTAAACAGCAGCCACCATGTCCCCATCCCCTCAACGGGATGAAACATGCTCGGGACAGCGGGCCCACCAGCTGCACGTTGGAACCCCCGGGTCTGCCTGGACTGCAGGAGGGCAACTTGGCAGTTTCAGTTAAAACCTGAAATGCACCCACACCATGACCTAGCAATCCCCCTTGTCAGGCAGGGCTACCTAGAACCTCACTCACAGGCCCCAGGAGGCTGGCCCAGGAAGCCCACCCGGAATATTTCCCCGGGGAAACATTGCATGGATTCATTGGGAAAAACTGGAAGCAAGCAGAACGCCCAGCAGTTGGGGAGCTGGTTAAATACATTCCTGATGTGGAAAGTGGTGCAGGGCCAAGAGATCAAAAAGGGCAGGTTAGAGAACCAAAGGTTCAGTGATTCCACCCCACGGTTCCGTGTGCCAGCTTGTGAAGGCACCCAGAGGTCTGGGAGTACAGGGCAGGGCTACAGAGATGAAGGGTGAATGAGTGAACAGGCTGCCCAAACCCCAAGTCCCCCTAAGGCAGTGGCTCTCAAATTCAGTGTGCAAAGCATACTGATAAGACATGTCCACTATGCCAAGTTCTAACCAGCAGGTCTCAGCCCTGACTGTACATTGGACCCCAATGCCCAGGCTGCCCCCAGTTTAATAAGATGGTGGTCTCTGAGGAGGCCAGGGCATCATTATTGTCAAAGCTCCTGGGCGGGTCCAATGTGCACCAGGATTGAGAGCCAGTTGGGTGAGATATGGGAATCTGCCTTTTGCCCAGTCGTCCTAGTGAGGCAGGGAAATGCTGCTCCGAGCAGGCCATACCCTGGAAGGCAGTACCGCCCAGCCCCTGTGTCGGGGAGGCCCCGGCCTCTGGCCCCTGGGATCCATGCCGCAGCGCCTTGACGCAGATCGGTGGGTCTGAGAGGCACGAGGGCGGGAGACCGCTGCCCGGGCCCGGCTACAGTGCCCCCTGGTGGTGGTCCGGCTCGCGGGCGCTGTGACGGAAGCAGACGCGGGGAGGACCTGCTTTGTGCCAGGTTTAGCGCTGGGTTCTTAACCCACCTCGTGTCGTTAGTCCCCTGGGAAATAGTCCAGCAAGCAGGCGCTGGGGACCATTTTGCAGAGACTCAGAGACGCGGAGGTTACACATCTAGACAGCTCCCCTGGCGTTAAGTGGGTCTCTGGGCTGCCCCAAAGCTCAACCCCACTCCCAGGCACCCGTCACAACACTAGTCACATTGCCCCAGTTTACTCCTATTGAGGTGTGAATAACGGGTATGAGGTGGGAGGCCCCTGTTTTCCACAGGTTTTAATAGCAGGAAACAGGAGGCGTTCGGCATTTATTTGCCAGGGTGGGAGGGACTAGTGTGCTCCAGAACTGCCCACTGCTGCCCGTGGCTTCATTTGAGCAGGCTGGGGGTTTGCGCCTCTGCAGCCCATCGTGCACCTGCCTCCTCACGCCACTGCGAGCTGGATGAGACCTCTGGCTCCCTCCTCACCCTAGCTGTGCCCAGCAGGTGACCTCAGGCTGCCCTATGCGGGCCTAGAGACTGGAGAGCTGGTTTTGGTTCCTCTGAGTCCTGACCACCCTCCTGGGCACCTTCTTATCTCCTTGGGGCTGGGGGGGGAAGAGATGCACAAAACTGAAAACACAGAACCTGGTAGCAGAGAAGGGGAAGGGGGGCAAAGAAGGGCCCCTAAAGGTGCGAGCCAGGCCCACCAGAGTCAGCTCGGCCAAGGTCAGGCCAGATGTGTGAGGTTTAGGAAACTGGGGCGCTCCCTGGGTCTCTCATGTGACTGAATTCAACCCTTGCCAGCTGTAGCCTCAGTGACTGAAGTCTGGAACTTGAATGCTAGTCCCCAAATAGGCTGCTTAAGTGGCCTTAAGAAGACCCCCAATTTCTTCTCTTTCCCTGCTGTGAAATACATACTCTGAAGGCCCTGACTGCTGCTCAGCCCACGTTAACCACTAAAGCCCAGAACCTTTGCGGAAGGTATGTTGTTTTTTTTCTTCTTCTGAGAGGGGAGTTTAGCTTTCTGTTGATTTCACATGTGATGGGAGATGTAAGCGCTGTGGGTGGGGCAGCAGTGTTGAGCTCTGTTCCTGAATTCATACATTCCTTCATGGAACAGGTGCCTGCCCTGTGCCGGAAGCTCGATGGGCATCACTTGGAGCTGTCACTCAACAGGCATGATCTAGCACTCGCTGTGTGGCTCAAGAGCTCATGGCGCTTGGGGTCCAGCACTGTGCTTGATGCTTTCACTGCGTCGTAAATGCTCACAACAACCCTGTGAGGAAATAACTGTTAGGCTCCCCGTTTTACAAATCAGCAAACTGAAGCTCTGAGAGGTTAAGAAATTTGCCCCATTGGGGTCGGCCCAGTGGCACAGCGGTTTAGTTCGTGCTTGGCAGCCCCGGGTTCACAGGTTCGGATCCCGGGTGCCTGCCGACGCACTGCTTGTCAGCCATGCTGTGGCAGCGTCCCATATGAAGTAAAGGAAGACGGGCACGGATGTTAGCCCAGGGCCAGTCTTCCTCAGCAAAAAAAAAAGGAAGATTAGCAACAGATGTTAGCTCAGGGCTGGTCTTCCTCACCAAAAAAAAAAAAAAAATTTGCCCCATAGCTCTGGGTGGAAGCTCCATTGTGAAGTTTCCTGCAGAGATAAGCACAGTCCCTCATTGTCTCCTGGGCTTGCTGAGGAGCTATCAGGGAGAGAGCACACGGGTCCCTTGTCCTGGTCCTCAGAGGCCCCAGGAAGAGGGGAGGTGAGCCTGGTGGCGGGCAGGGACAGTGGAGGGCAGCGAGGATGGGGCACGGGCAGGCTGACTTGGAGCTGACATGGCTCTCTGGTGGGGATCTCCATGGATTCACATGGAAGACTGAGGCTAGAGAAGGGAAGGAGCTGGGCCAGGGTCACAGACAGATCCTTAGAGGGAGCAGCCAGGTGTGTCCCCAACATCCTTCCTCCTGTAGGGCAGAAGCCTGGCTCTGCCTCCTCTTGCCCACTGCGGGCTCACACTGAGCCCGGTGCACAGTAACTGTTGATGAATGAGCACAGATGAGTGAGTGAACAGGAAGTGTCCACCAAGTGCTTACACCAGCACAGTCCTGCCCCTCACTCTCTGCTCCCCTCCCCCTGCCCTGCTCTGGAGAGGAGCAAGGGTAAGGAGTAGGTAAAAGCAAGGGTGGCTGCCAGTCCTGCCTGTGGCATTAGCAGCAGTAGGTGACCAAAGCTCAGGGCCCTCAGAAGTTTATGTCCTCCAGCTGGGTGACGGAGGGTTGGGACAAGCTCAAGTGCAAGGCAGCCGCAGCCGCCCACAGCCTGTTAGAAACCTGCCATCAACAGCGTTGGCAAGGCCTCTCTGAGCCACTTCCTGGGTTTTAAATCATGAGTTCAGAAACAACGAAGCCAATTAGACACACTTTGCATCAATAAGAAGTTAAAAATAATGCACTTCACAAAATGCTTGCATTGAATTAAAAGTGGATCTTGTTAGCTTAATTGTTCTTGAATGCCCTGTTTGGAAACAAGGTATGTTTCAAAAAAAAAAAAAAAAAAAAAGATTGTCTTTAAACTCTGGCTCAGGTTTGCAAAAACTGAATATCAAATGCCCTTATTTATGTTAGACCCATGCTCATGCTCAGCCTAGTGTGTGCCAGGAGGTGGTAGTGCTGATGGCCAAATCGTAGGAGGCAGGCTTGGAGTCAGATGTGGGTCTACACCTGCCTGCCCACCCCCAGCTATTACTCGACCTCTCTGAGCCTCACTTTCCTCAGCTGTAGCTTGTGCATAACAGCACCTGCTTTACAGGGTTGTTATGAGGCGTGCATGGAACACTCTTCGTGCAGCCTGGCACACAGTGGGTACTCAGGAAATCTAAGGCTGTTATTCTTAGCTCCGTGAACATTTGACATGTCTTCATGCATGTCTGCCTCAGAACAATGCTGTACGTATAAAGCAGGGCTGGGAACCCAGGTATCCAGCGTCCAAGAATCCTGTAGAAAGGGGACACAATTTTCCTGGGATGGGAGTGGATGAAGAGCCCTGGATTTCAAGTCAGGAGTGGGTTCCAGACCCAGCAGCAGAGTCCTTCACTCCCTCCCTCACCGTGGGCTTTGGGCCATCAGCCAGCTCGACAGCAGGAAAATGAGTGTCTCAGGCTGATATGAATGGCAAGTGGGTCTCATGTGGTTTTAAATTATGAAAAAGAAAATTTGAATGTCAAATGCCCCAATTCTTGACACAAATTAAAATCAAATGACATGGAAGGCAGTGATTACCATTGTCACAAAATTCCATTGAACGCTGTGGCAGCAGCAGAAAGAGCAACTGACACCTGGGGCGTGGCCCTTTCTCTGCCCCCTTGTGCGGTCTTAGGGCCCACACCGAAATCTCTCCCTTGACCCTCATGACCTTCCCCAGTGTGTTACAGAGGCAGAGGTGGAGAACCTGTGGAGGTCCCCAAATGTATCCTCTGCTGGTAGCATCCAGGGTGTGGATACCTACACAGGTTGCCCTGATGTTTCTTGAGCAGTGACTAAGCACTGCAGGCTTTTCTAGTACATCTGTGGTCGTGAACCTGAAATGAAAGCTGGATCATTAATTCACTCCCTGAGCATTTAGTGAGCACTGAATGCAAGTGGGGGACTCTGTAGGATGGTGGGAAACTGGTGCAAACAAGGAACAGTCTTCATGGTTTCATGGGGGAGGCAGGTCTGTAAGCAGATAATTATAATACAGGGGATGGTGGGGGTCAGGGCGCCGGCTGGGACATGGGTTCATAGAGGTGCTGGCTCTTTCTGGGAGGGCAGCAGGGCCCAGGGAAGACCTCCTGGAAGAAGAGACATCTAATCTTGAGATCCAAAGAATAAGCAGGTCCCACCACCAGCCGAGCAACACTTTTCAAGTCTGCTAATACCAAATATTGCTGAGATGTGAAGCAAGAGTAGAAAGGTAAATTGGCCCCCTTCCCCTGGAAGGCAATTTAGCATCCTTTGGGAGTGCTGAAGACCCAGAGTTGTCACTGCTGGAGAAAGGCATGCCTGTGACATTGACAATCACACAGGCAAGAACGTCCATTTACCACATTGTGATTGTCAAGTTGGAAACAACCCGAATGTCCTCCACTGGAGACTAGATCAAGAACTGCAGGTGAATTCCTGCAGTGGAATACAACTTCATCCACTTGCACGGTGGGAGAGAGCTACCCACTTCAAAATCGATGAAATCTCAAACCTACGTTAAGGGGGAAGCACGATGCGGAAAGATATGTGTGCAGTGATGAAATAAATAGTGCAGAGCAGAGCTGCACGGAGCTCAGGGATGCAAACTTCTGTGTCAAGTGCACAGACGTCCAGGGGTGAGACGCCTGACCAGGATATTGGGTACCTCTGGGGGGCTGAGGGAGAGGCCTGGGATGCCGAGGGTACCTGAAAGTCTTGACTTCACCTGTAATGTTTCACATCTTTTAAAAAGATCTGATGTGTTTATCACAGAAATACAAGGGATTATTAGGGAATACTATGAAAAACTTTACGCCAACAAATTGGACAACCTAAAGGAAATGGACAAATTCTTGGACGCGTACAACCTCCCAAAACTGAATCAAGAAGAAATAGAGAATCTGAACAGACCAATCACAAGTAAAGAGATTGAAACAGTAATCAAATACCTCCCAAAAAATAAAAGCCCAGGACCAGATGGCTTCCCTGGAGAATTTTATCAAACGTTCAAAGAAGATTTAGCACCTATCCTTCTCAAACTATTCCAAAAAATAGAGGAAGATGGAATACTTCCCAACACATTCTATGAGGCCGACATCATGCTGATACCAAAGCCAGACAAGGACAATACAAAGGAAAACTACAGGCCAATATCACTGATGAACATAGACGCAAAAATCCTCAACAAAATATTGGCAAACCGAATACAGCAATACATCAAAAAGATCATAGACCATGATCAAGTGGGATTTATACCAGGGACACAGGGATGGTTCAACATCCGCAAATCAATCAATGTGATACACCACATTAACAAAATGAAGAATAAAAACCACATGATCATCTCAATCGATGCAGAGAAGGCATTTGACAAGATCCAGCATCCATTTATGATAAAAACTGTCAACAAAATGGGTATAGAAGGAAAGTACCTCAACATAATAAGGGCCATATATGACAAACCTACAGCAAACATCCTACTCAATGGGGAAAAACTGAAAGCCATTCCTTTGAGGACAGGAACAAGACAAGGCTGCCCACTCTCACCACTCTTATTCAACATAGTACTGGAAGTTCTGGCCAGAGCAATTAGGCAAGAAAAAGGAATAAAAGGACTCCAAATAGGCAATGAAGAAGTGAAACTCTCACTATTTGCAGACGACATGATCCTATACATAGAAAACCCAAAAAATTCCATCAGGAAACTACTAGAAACAATCAACAACTACAGTAAAGTGGCAGGGTATCAAATCAACTTACAAAAATCAATTGCATTTCTATACACTAATGATGAAACAACAGAAAGAGAACTCAAAAAGTCAATCCCATTTACAATTGCAACAAAGAGAATAAAGTATCTGGGAATAAATTTAACCAAGGAGGTCAAAGACCTATACAATGAAAACTATAAGACACTATTGAAAGAAATTGAGGAGGACATAAAGAAATGGAAAAATATTCCATGCACATGGATTGGAAGAATAAACATAGTTAAAATGTCCATTCTACCTAAAGCAATCTACAGATTCAATGCAATCCCAATCAGAATCCCAATGTCATTCTTCACGGTAATAGAACAAAAACTACTGAAATTCGTATGGGGCAACAAAAGAGCCCGAATAGCTAAAGCAATTCTGAAAAAAAAAGAACAAAGCTGGAGGCATCACAATCCCTGATTTCAAAATATACCATAAAGCTACAGTAATCAAAACAGCATGGTACTGGTACAAGAATAGACACACAGATCAATGGAACAGAATTGAAAGCCCAGAAATAAAACCACACACCTATGGACAGCTAATCTTCGACAAAGGAGCAAAGAACATACAATGGAGAGAGGGAAGTCTCTTCAATAAATGGTGCTGGGAAAATTGGACAGCAACATGCAAAAGAATGAAAGTAGACCATCTCCTATCGCCATATACAAAAATCAATTCAAAATGGATCAAAGACCTGAAAGTGAGACCTGAAACTATAAAACTCCTGGAAGAAAATATAGGCAGTACACTAATTGAGATTGGACATAAAGGGATCCTTTCAGATTCCATGTCTACCCAGACAAGGGAAACAAAAGAAAAAATAAACAAGTGGGACCTCATCAGACTAAAGAGCTTCTACAAGGCAAATGAAACCAGGATCAAAATGAATAAACAACCCACCAGCTGGGAGAAAATATTTGCAAATCGTTTGTCCGACAAGGGATTAATCTCAGTAATATATAAAGATCTCATACAACTGAGCAACAAAAAAACAAACAACCCGATCAAAAAATGGGCAGAGGATATGAACAGACATTTTTCCAAGGAAGAGATACAGATGGCCAATAGACACATGAAAAGATGTTCAACATCACTAATCATCAGGGAAATGCAAATCAAAACTACACTGAGATATCACCTTACACTGGTTAGAATGGCTATAATCACAAAGACAAATAACAACAAATGCTGGAGAGGTTGTGGAGAAACGGGGACCCTCATTCACTGCTGGTGGGAATGCAAACTGGTGCAGCCTCTATGGAAAACAGTATGGAGAGTCCTCAAAAAATTAAAAATAGAAATACCGTATGATCCAGCAATACCACTCTTGGGCATCTACCCAATGGACGTGAAATCAACCATCACAAGAGGTGTATGCACCCCTATGTTCACTGCAGCATTATTCACTGTAGCCAAGAAGTGGAAGCAACCCAAGTGTCCCTTTACTGATGATTGGTTAAAGAAGATGTGGTATATACATACAATGGAATACTACTCAGCCATAAGAAAAGACACAATTGTCCCATTTGCAACAACATGGAAGGACCTAGAGGGTATTATGTTAAGTGAAATAAGCCAGAGAGAGAAGGACAGACACTGCATGAACTCACTCATATATGGAATATAAGTGAACACACGGACAGAGAGAACTGATTGGTGGTTACCAAGGGGAAGGGGGGTGGGGGGTGGGCACAAGGGGTGAAGGGTTACATCCACAAGGTGACGGACAAACAAAAATGTACAACTAAAACCCCACAGTGTTATAAACTAAGACATCAATTAAAAAAAAAAAATGGAAAGAAAAAAAAAAAAAAAGAGGAGAACATCCGCCATTTTGTCAAGAGAAACTCCCTGGTCTCTCCTATGTATACATGTTTTATAAAGCTTTGTTTGATTTTCTCCTGCTAAAAAAAATAAAAAATAAAAAATAAAAATAAAAAGATCTGACGAGTGTAAGGAAAACCATTAGAGGTTCATAGTGCTTGGTGGAACGTCTGCGGATGCTTCTTTTATTCTCTGTGCTTTGAAACGTTTCATAATTTTTAAGTGTTTTTTAAAGAATAATAGGCGTTCTGTCTCTTGACCTGACTGCTGGTTTCCCAGGTGTCCCTTTATAATGATTTGTCACACTGTACATTTGTTCTATATGCTTTTCTTTATGGAGGTGACATTTCCTAGTTTTTAAACGTTAAAAAGGACGAGTAGGCGAGAGGCTGGGGTCGGGGAAGTGGTCCCAGGCAGAGGAACTGGCAGGAGCAAAGATCCGGGTGCTAGGCAGAAGCCTGTGTGTGCAGAGCCCTGGGAGCCCAAGCCCAAGGATGCGTGGTCCCGTGCCCGGCAGCCCTGCTCCCAGCCCCGGCCTGCGGGCGCTCGTGCTGTCTTCTCCCCGCCCGGCACGTGGGGCCAGGCCGGACTCAGTCCCGAAGCCTGCGTGAGGACTCTCAGGGAGGGGCGCCCCCTGGAGGTGAGAGAATGGTTCAACAAAGGGGTTCAGGCACCGCCTGGTGCGGTAAGAGGTGGGCGTGCGGCCTTCAGGTGGAGGCTATTATGAGCCTGGACTTTCTTGGAGGCGGGGGCGGCTGCGCTAACGCGGGAACTCGCGGCAGCGGCAGGTGACAGCCCGGCTGGGGGAGCGGGGAGCAGCTGCGCGCTGAGCTCCCACATTCTTCGGGCGGCTGCCTTCACGAGCTCGGTAAGCTTTTCCGGGTTCTCAGAAGTCTGCGGGCGACACAGCACTGCAAGGGTGATAGGAAGGTTGCGTTTTTCTTAAACTTTCTCGTCTTCTTTAGGCCTCGGTGATGGGAAGTCAGGGCCGCGCGGCGCGGGCGCCCTCAGTGGGGCGCTGACATCAGGGGTCATGCGGAGTGATGTATCTGACAAGTTATCTTGTTAAGAAAACTGGTAGACATAAGGAAAAGTTCAGAGACTGATTCTGCCCCAGACTAAGAAAATTGCCGCCCCTCGTACCCGCCTCCCTATCACACGGTCCTCACTTCCTGTGTGTTCTTCCAGAGAACCAGCCTGCTTTTAGTGTGTGGAGCATGTCTCTGCACCATAGGCCAGAGGCGTCCCTGAACATGAACTAGAGAATTGTTTCATATGTTTTGTGTGTGTGTGTGTGTGTGTGTGTGAGGAAGATAAGCCCTGAGCTAACATCCGTTGCCAATCCTACTCTTTTTGCTGAGGAAGACTGGCCCTGGGCTAACATCCGTGCCCATCTTCCTCTACTTTATATGGGACGCCACCATAGCATGACTTGATAAGTGGGGCCTTGGTCTGCACCCGGGATCTGAACCTGCGAAGCCCGGCCACGGAAGTGGAGCACGTGAACTTAACCACTATGCCACTGGGCTGGCCCCTCACATGTTTTTACACTTAGCGTAAAGTTATCTGTGCTCAAGGATCTGTCTGCCATCCGATTTCCCCCTGGCATGTTTCTGAAGTCAACCTTTGGCAAGCCGGGTAGCTCAAATGCATTTCTTTTCTTTTTGTAAGAGTTTTATTGAGATATAATTCATATACCATATAATTTACCCACTTAAAGTGTACAATTAAATGGTTTTCAGTATATTCATAGAGTTGTGACCATTGCTTCAATCAATTTAAAAGTTTCATCATAGCCTTTAGCCATCACCTCCCAATTCCCCTACCCTAGGCAACCACTAATCTACTTTCTGAGTGTATAGATTTGCCTATTCAGGACATTTCATATAAATAGAATCATACAATCTGTAGTCTTTTGTGACTGGTTAAAGCATTCCTTTTCAGGGTTGTATGATATTCTATCATATAAACTTATCATAATTTATTTAAATAAATGATGTGGAATCCTGCTTTCAGCCAAGATGGAGTAAAGAGGACTGTATTTACCTTCCTTCCTGAAAAAACTAAAAAACAAGATAAAAATCAATGAAACAGTTCTCAAGACATCAGGCAACAAAGGGCAGTGTTCTCTGAGAGATGTGAAATGAAGGAGGTGAGCCCTCTGATGGCCTCAGCTTTCCTGCCAGGAAAGTCTCCAGCTGAGGCACAAGGAGGGGAAACCCAGGTGGTGCCTGGTGCACTCCCCAAGTTGAGACGATGAAGCTGAGAGTTCAGGGACGCCAAGGTGGCTGGAATTCACAATGCAGCCTATTGGAGATGAGAGAGCTGTAGAGAGAGGAAAGCCTGGAGGTATGCAGAAGCTCCTCCTCGAGTACTCAGCTGAGTATTCACCAGTGCACGCATGGGAGGGAACAACCCAAGGCTGGGGGAAAGAACCATCTCAATGGATGAGAGGGAACACTCCTGAACTCACACAGGGTGTGGAACAGTGCCTGTTCCAGCAGCCAGACTGGAAAACCTCATGATTCAGGGTCATTGTGTAAAGTGAATATTCGGTAATACAAAAAATATCCAGCACTCAATCAGGTAAAATTCACAATGTCTGGTATCCAATCAAAAATTACCAGGCATGAAAAGAAACAGGAGAAATATCAATCAATTAAAACTTTCCCAGAACCAACACAAATATTAGAATTAGCAGACCAGGACATTAAAACAGTTATTATAATTATATTCTATATGTTCAAAAAGTTAAGTAGAGGATGAATAAGTGGAGGGCAGAGGATTTTTAGGACAGTGAAACTACTCTGTATGATACTATAAAGGTGGATACATGTCCACTATTTGTCCAAATCATACATTTGTCCAAACCCACAGAATATACAACATCAAGAGTGGACTCTAATGTAAACTATGGGCTTTGGGTGATAATGATGTTTTCAGTGTAGGTTCATCAATTGTAATAAATATACCACTCTGGTGGGGGATGTTAATAGTGGGGTAGGCTGTGCATGTGTGGGGGCAGGGAGTATATGGGAACTCTACCTTCCACTCAGTTTTGCTGTGAACCTAAAACTGCTCTAAAAAATAAAGCCTGTCTTGGGCCAGCCCAGTGGTGTAGTGGGTTTACATGCTCCGCTTTGGCGGCCCGGGGTTCACAGGTTCGGATCCCAGGCATGGACCTATGCACCGCTCATCAAGCCATGCTCTGATGGCAACCCACATACAAAATAGAGGAAGATGGGCACAGATGTTAGCTTGGGGCCAATCTTCCTCACCCCCCCCCCCAAAAAAAGCCTATCTTTAAAAAAAAGTTAAGCAGAGATATGAAAGATATAAAAAAGACCCCAATCATACTTCTAGAGAAGAAAATTATGATGTCTGAGATGAAAAATGTGCTGGATGGGATTGACAGCAGATTAGACATAGCAATGGAAAGTATCTAAAATGAAACTCAGAAAAAAAAATTTTTTTTTAATGAACAGGGCATCATCAGTGAGTTGTACAATTTCAAGCAATGTAATATATTCATAAATGGAGTTTTTGAAGAAGGAGGGGATGATGGTACAGAAAAAATATTGGAAGAAATAATGGCAGAAAATTTTCCAGATTTGATGAAAAATATAAATCCAGAGATCCAAGAAGCTCAGTGAACGCCAAGCACAATAGACACAAGGAAAACGACACCAAAGCACATCATAATTAAATTGGTAAAAAAACAGTGATAAAGAGAAAATCTGAAAAGCAGCCAAAGAAAAGTCATGTTATAGAGGAACGAAAAATAAGGATGATGACAGATTTCTCTTTGGAAACAATGCAAGTGAGGAGACAATGGGACAAATCTTTAAAATACTGACACACACACAGAGTCAACCCAGAATTCTTTGGCCAGCAAGGGTATCAAGAGTTTTTCAAACATCCAAAGCTAAGATAACTCATCTCCAGCATTTATAGAAAATGTTAAAGGAAGGCCTTCAAGCAGAAGGAAAATTATTCCAGATGGAAATAGGATCTACACAAAGGAACAAAGAACATTAGAAATACTAACTTTATGGGTGATTGGTATAGTAATGAAGCTTCCGTGAACTGCTATCTGGAACTGCAAAGGCAGGTAAATTAGTTCCAGAGGTCACATGATTTAACATTTCCTTATAAAAATGTCATTAGTGCTATTGGGTGGACACAAGCCAGGAGAGCTGTTTCTGTGTAGATAATTAAATGCAGGAAATTAGCAATGCATCTGTGCATGGAACCTTCTTAATCACTGTAATAAGTTTTCTCAGGGTAATATACTATTTTGCCACTCATTTCTCAATTACCCACTTTGTTGGATGGCCATTCAAGTGGCATATGCCCTGCACAAAACACTGCACGTGGCGATGTGCAGAAAATAAAGATAAACCAGAAAATCACCCAGGCTTTAAAGATTTCACAAAAGTAGAACAAATCGCCATAATAAAAGATAATCAATACAATTGCCTGATGAAAGGAAGAAATACAGAGGGGGGAGGGAGAGATTTCTCCCCACCAGAGATCTAAGGAAGGCCATTTCCTGGGTAACCCTCCAAAGCATGAGTATTCAGAAATATTTAGTTAAGAAAGGCTGCATCTTGTCATTTGTTGGCAACTTCTGATTAAAATATGCTTCACTCCCCCCCCTTCTGTTACTCTACTTTGTTTGAAACTGGAGAGAGAGGGAACGAGAGAGGGAGGGAGGAAAGGAGAAAGAGAGACAGACAGGGAATGAGGGAGAGGGAGAGGGGGAACAAGAGAGGGGCTGATAGGGTAGGAGGGAGGGAGGGAACGAGAGGAGGTAGTTTTCACCACTAAAATATCTAGATTCTCTCTGGAGGTAGCTGGTAAGAGGGTGATGGCCTTGGGACACTAAGGCTACACTTTGGGCTTGCACGCAGATTTCTCAGACATGTGGGGGATGTGAACAGAGAGATATTTTGGGTTGGGAGCTTTAGGAACCTGTGGAAAGTCTGATTAATTTTATACTTCAAGTATTCTATGAGTTTATTTCCTTTTTGTTTTCTCTTGATTTAGTAAACCCTTTTTTGAGAATTTTAGCCTGTCTTGTCTTTGCTAAGACAAAAAGGTATTGTTTGGGGCCTGGGACTTGATACATTTGGGAATCTCCCATTTGTTTGTAGCCAGGTTGGGAAATCACTGGCCTGCAGGACATGAGTTAGGGCTGGTTCATCCTTGGATTCCTCTTTGCACGGGACCTGGGCAATGGAAAGCATTCCATAAAATACTGGTTGGAGAAGTAAAAAAGTTCCTCTTCCTGCGAAAGTAAAATTGGAAGTCTTTTCAGGCATAGTTGGGGCCTTGAATGCTAACTTCATTAACGTAGGCCCCATCATCCCACCCCCTACGTGTGCCCTCTAGGCAAACTAAATGTGTACCATTGCCCAAACAGGCTGTACCCTCCTCCTAGAAGGCCCTCACCCAGCCCCCCATGCACACACAGCTCACTCTCAGTCAAACCCAATCTATACCTGAAGGCTTGGCTTAGAGGCCATCTCCTCCCAGAAGTCTTTTCTGATTCCCTCCCCTGCCACCACCACCACCACCAAGCTTTCTCTTCCTCCTTAGCCCCCATTTTCTTCCTATTGCCAAACTGACTTGTGTCTTCCTCAGCCCTAAGTGTTTAAGTGCCAACCCAGCCTGGGGAGGGGTAGGAGGCAGAAGGGGAAGTGAGAAAGACCTGAGGAACTGAGAGAAGCTGGGCCAGGACTGGGGCCTGGAAAGCGAGGGGGAGATGGTTTGAGGTGAGGCTGGATGGGGGCAGGAGGAGGCCATTCAGGGCCTTGGCCAGAGGCTGGGCTTAATCCAGTGGGTCATGGGGGAGGAGATGTGTTTGAACAGGAGAGTGCTTGTGTTCCATTCTAGAAGGTTCCCTGGGCTGCTGTGTAGAGATGAGCTGAGGGAAGGGGTGGAGGTCAAGAGGCAGCTGGAGGTCATTGACTCTCCCTGTGGGGAGCGTCCACCCCTCTGGCCCTACAAGTTGGGGTGCAGGCTCCTCCTCCACATGAGCCACTGCCTCCCACAAAGTGATGCAACTTGGGCCTCTGAGGATGGAGGGACAGGCTAGTTGCTGAGGTCTGTGTCCCCGAGATCAGCTAAAATGAATTCCTGGTGGGGTCTAAACTTCAGACCCCCTCATCTCCACGCTGGTGGACCCAGGCTCAGGCTTGTCTCCAGATAATTTCGTAATAGGCGCAAAGGGCCTCATCCAGTTCTGAACTGGGTGGTGGTTTTTTGTCTTTGGAGCATGGCGGAGTAGAGACCCTGAATTTAAGTGCAGTGTATGGATATTAAATTTTTGTCCAAACTCTGGTCAGCCGCCCCTCCCCCCATGAAAATATGTGAAAACCATATTTATTGAATGTTCAGATCTGAAGTCACTGAAGGGAACATAAAAACGGGCCACTGTACTACTTGGTATACTAATAAACTCACCTTTGGCACTCTGATGAAGACGGAGGCAGAAACAGACATATTTGGGGAAAAGCATTTGCCGACACTGGAAACTGGGTTGTTCTTTGGTGGAGGTGAGACCGGACGAAGGGGGGGGCTCTGGGTCTCTTCTACCCTGGGCCCAGAGATGGGCGGGGGCAGGGTGTGTTGGGGGGTGGTCAGTGCCCTGCTGATGAATTTCTGCTTTTTTCTAAAAACCTTCCCTCTTCCCCTTTAAATCCCAGATATTTTCGTTTTTCTCTTACACGTCACGTTCAGACACCCAGGACAGTGTGCCCCTGGGAGAGGATGGGTGAACTGTGAACTTGGCAGATTTGGGGGCTGTTATGTACTGAATCGTGTCCCTCCCAAATTCACAGGTTGAAGCCCTAACCCCTGGTGTGACTGTATTTGGAGATGGGGTCTCTATGGAGGTAATTAAGATTACAAGAGGTCATAAGGGTGAGGCCCTGATCCAATAGGATTAGCGTCCTTATAAGAGACACTGGAGAGCTGTCTCTCCATGCACTCATGGAGGAGAGGCCATGTAAGGACATGGAGAAGGCAGCATCTACAAGCCAGGAAGTGGCCCCTCACCAGAAACCAAATTGGTGGGCATCTTGACCTTGGACTTTCCAGCCTACAGAACTGTGAGAAATAAGTTTCTGTTGTTTAAGCCACCAGCCTGTGGTATTTTGTTATGGCAGCTCAGGCTAACTAAGGGGATTCAACAGCTTTGGGCCCCTCCCTGCTGCCAACAGTGTCCCTCCCAGTTCTCAGAGGGGCTGGGAGCAGGGCTCCTCCTGTGTGAGGATCACACTGTAGGGAAGGCAGCAGGACCCCTGACCCCTCCAACAGCCCAGAAAGTTCCCAGCTCTCTCCTGCCTTGCCAGCTGGACCAAAGAGCTCATTCTTCCCAAGGCTGTGCCTGACCTAGAGTGAGGCAGCACCAAACCCAGCACAAATGCAGACCCTGTGTGCCCAACCTGGGCCACCAGCAGCCCCTGCTGGGCCTCCATCCAGGACCCAACTCAAAGGAGAAACTTTCCTGCTCTTGCCCTTAGGGCCACGTCTGGGTGACCCACTTTCTCTGGAGTAGACAGGCCAGAGCTAAGGGCGTAGACCCCCCTAGCTCTCCCTCCGCCCTTCTTCCCCAGAACCAGCACTGGCTCCATCCACGTCAAAGGAAAAACATTTCAGGGGCTGGTTCATTTTTCTCAAAACATATATTTACCACTCCCCTCAGTACATCTTTGAGCACCTCTGCCAGGATCTCTCAGGAATGTGCAGACCACCCCCCTGCATCCCATAGGCTCCCTAGGCCCTGGAGACGAGGCCCCTCACAGCTTGCACAATGGCATCCTTGTCAATGCCAAACATCTTCAGCAGCTCAGCTGGCTTTCCGCTTCTTGGTACCTGGCCAACAGCCAGGCGGGTGACAGTGACACCAGGTTCGCCCACTACTGCAGAGGATACTGCCTCGCCTATGCCACCTGGGCAAAGGAAAGGAGGTGAGTCAGGTGATGAGGCCTCAGGGTGAGCAGTGGGTGGGTCCCCAGAGCCCCTGGCTGGCCCCCTGCCCCTTGGCCAGTCTCTGAGTTTATTCCCTTACCCAAGGATGGCAGAGACGGCATATACACACCACCACCCTCCAATGACGCCCACAGCCAGAGCAGACACCACTAATCAATCACGGTACTTATTTTTTTTCATAAGCCCAAATGTGGCCTCTGAATCATTTTTAACACCATCCTCTAGGCGGCTGTCATCATCAATGGACTAACATCTGCACTTGACCCCAGAGTCTAGGCCCATCTCTTCTGGGGAAAGGGGAAGGTGGTGTGTGCTATGGACAGCTGCTTTGTGAAGGACTCACGAAAGACAGAAATTCTGTGTTGCTTTCCCAGTTTGAGTCTGTGCAATAGCCTTAACTTTCAACCACCTCTGGGACACAAGCCACCTTTTCCACCCTCGGCAGCAAGACTGGAATCCCCACTGGCTTCCTGGGTGGCAGGGGCTCCAAGGAGCCATTCCAGCAGCTGGGTCCCCAGGCCAGGCCTGAGGCCTGTTAAGGGGCCAAGTCCCAGCTGCTCCAAGGGACAGCTTTGGGTTTCCTGGGCTGCAGCTGCCCAGCCCTCCGACTGTGGCCCTGCACCCCCCAGCCCTCTCGACCCATCTGGCCCTGGCTCCAGAGACCCCCATTACCTTCATAGTAGTGGTCCTCCACCGTGAGGATCCTGCCCTTGGTGGCACGGGCGCTGTCGAGAATGAGTTTCCTGTCCAGGGGCTTGATGGTGAAGGGGTCCAACACGCGAATGTTGATCTTCTCTGAGGGGAGAAGATGCAGGGGCAGAGCTGAGGGGAAGGGGCTGGGCACTGGGGGTCTGCCCTTTGACAGGCCCCCTTGGTGGGGGCCTGGCAGGGGTGTCCTGAGAGCTGTCACATAGCTAAAGCTCAGCCTGCGGCCTGTCCCTGTCCTAGGAGGACCAGTTGTCCACTTGTTCCCGCTGCTTGCCAACCCCCAAGTGGCTTGTCCCCTTCCTCGGCTTATCTATGATGCCCATGTCCTCTGACATTCTGCACCTCCCTCCTCCAGGGAACCTTCCCTGGCCTGATTTAGGAGCATCTGGTCTCAGGGAAGAGAGAGGAGTGCCCCCCTCTCTTCCCTCACGCCTTGGGCCAAGGGGTCTCTGCCTTTGGACTGTCAAAGAACACTAAGTGGCATGTGTGGGGCCTGCAAAGCTTTCCTCATCCTCCCAGATGCCTTTGAAGATGAAGGGGAAGCCAGAAGGACAGCTCCGTGGGCCTGATCCGAGATAAGGCAAGGGTTTATGGGATGATGGGGAAAGGAGCTGTGGCCACAGGTATGAGGGAGTCAGGTCAGGTGAGGACCCAGCAGAATGACCTAGAAGGACAAGTCTCTGCCGTGCCTGCCTCACGCCCTCCCCTGGATCTCCATCCCAGATGGGGCCGGGCTTCCCCTGGCTTCTCCAGCCCATCTTGCTCCTGCCTGGCTCCTTCCTCCAGCTCCTCAGAGTCTGTACACGCTGTTCCTTCTGCCTGGGCCTCTTTGCTCATCAGTTCCTACTCACATCTGAGGTCATTTTCCCAAGGAAACCCACATCGCCCTCTCCTTTGTGCCCTGCACGGGGAGATGTGACCTCTATTGTGATTCTATTATAGGGGAGGCTAGTGCCTGTCTCCCCTTCAGTATCAGCAGCTAACATTTGTGAGCGTGCAATGATGATAATGATAATTCCAGGTCATGTTTATTAAATACTCAGGACAGCCCCATGGGGAAGGAGACAGTATCTCCATTTTATGGATGGGGAACTAAGGCCTAGCAATGCTGAATAACTTACTCAACTATTACCCAGCTAAGCGGTGATTCAGGCTCCACGGGCAGGCTCCACGGCCTCTGATCTGACCACCATGCTGAGGCACCTCAACTCCAGGGCCACGGGGCAGGGACTGGCCACTGCAGCCCTAGGACTTAGCATCATGCTGGGCACCAGTACGGCTCAAAGGGTGGCTTTTGTTACTATTACCATTTAATTAGATGAAATTCTTTCTCACCCCCAAGACCTAGTAAACAGCACCCAATCTAAGACTTTTTGGGTCCCTCCCTCCTCACCTTTCTTTAGCAGGTCAGCAGCAGCCAAGGCCTCATGTAGGGTCACTCCGGCCCCGATCACAGTCACCTGGTCATCCTTGCTTTTCAGGACCACCTGGGGGTGACAGAGGGGCAGTGAGGCTCAGGGACTGGTGGCCTGGGGTGGGCCCCAACTTCAGGCTCACTCTATGGTGTCCCGTAGGGCCTGAACTGCACTGACCTTGGCTTGTCCGACTTGGAAATCCTCGTTGTTGTTGTAGATGATGGCGTTTTCTGGGCGGCTGGTCCGGATGAAGCAGATGCCCTGGAACGAAACAGAGTCACTGAGGTTTACAACGTGGCACATCCAACCTCAAAAAACGAAGTCTTTCTAGAAAAGCTGTCACTTCCCACTTGCAAACCTCCTCTGCCGCGTCGTCCCCATGGAGGTGTCTGAGCCACCTCACGCTAGCTGCTCCTCTACAGGAAAAAGGACTCTCTTGTCCTCTGCAGGGTGCACTTCTCCAAACACTCTTCCTGAGTGAGAGCCGCCCAACGACTCTGCCAGCGCCAAGCCCCAGACGGAAAATGACTTTTCTATTAGGTAGCCTGGCCTCCAAAGTGGGGCTCCTCCATGAGGCAGAGGACAGGAACTGCAGGGCACTCTGGTCTATGGCAGCACGGCTCTTGGTCAGGACCATGTTGCTCAGCTCATTCTTTGTCTTGGAGGACCCAACCCAGGGAGGGCAGATAGGCATCAACTGCCAGACTGGTGGGGACTGCCAGGATTCTCAGTGGGGAAAGTGTGGTGATCCATTAGCAATGTCTGCCACGCAGCAGGAAGGGTGGTGTGTGTTTCATTTTTCCTGGTCTAACTTCTACAAGCTACAAACACCAGAGGCAAGGTCAGGAGATACCACTCTGGGGCAGTGGATGACCAGCTGTGTGCCTGCATGCTGGCCTCCCCTCCTGTCCCTCTAGGGATGAGCTAGCTGCCAACAGAAGAAAGAAGAGCCATGTGACCAACCTTCGTATTGGCTGCTAATTCCACTGCCTTCTCCGTAGCCACCCCATCACTTGGGTAAAAGACAGTTGACATGGGGACTGACCGAAACATGGCTAGATCTTCCAGGGCCATCTGAGAGGGCCCGTCTTCCCCTGGGGTGTGGGAAAGGACATGCTGAAGTTAGACCCCGGTTCATGGAATGGAATCCTGGCCCCGCCCTCTTACCTCATGGTCCAAAGTCCAGGGAAGTTACAGGTGGAAGCATCCCAGCCCTGGTTCAACTCACCGATGGACACGCCGCAGTGGGAGCCACAGAGGTTAATGTTGCTCTCAGAGATAGCGGCCATGCGAATCTGGTCGAAGGCCCGCGTGAAGAAGGCCGCGAAAGTGCTGCAGAAGGGCACCGTCCTGTTGCGTGTGGCACAGCCCACGGCAATGCTCACCTAGGGGGGCAGAGTCAGGCAGCGGCAGCCCCGAAGAGGAGGGAGAGGGTAGCCAGGGAGCCCAGGAACCCTCCTGAGGCCACCTCTTGGGGGGTGGGGGGGAAGGGGTCTGTCATCCTAGAAACTGTTAATTCTCTTCCTCCCGTGCAAGAGATTTCTGTGCACTCACGGACTCCGCAGTCTGTTTCCAAACACTGAACTCCTTTGACTTGAAGTAACCATTTCAAAAGTTCTCTTAAAATTATTTTCCTGTGGAACATTTTTTTCTAGCAACCAGCAAAGCCTTTCACCCAGCAGGCTAGTAAGCTTGGGCCTGGGTGGTCCATCCTCCCCAGTCACCTGCAAGTCCCCTCCCCCTCCCTCACCAGCTCCACAGCCTGTGCAGAGACCAGTCCTCCCAACACCATCCCCCTGCAGAGGCTCAGGCCACAAATCCCTGGCCCAGAAGCACTGAGAGCAGGCACTGGTTCCAAATTGGCCACCTCCTCCACAGTTCTGAAACCCGCCAGCTGACATGAGCCCTCCTTCCTCCAGCCCCTGGGGCCTCCCCAGCCCCCTGCCAGTTTAGTCTGGACCTGCCAGCTGCCAAGGCTAGAAGCCACAGGGAGACTTCAGGCTCAGTTGGAGGAAGAACTTTGGCCAGAGGAAAGGATATCTTGAAAAACAGGACAAAACCTCATTCCTTATTTCACAACCTCTGTTCCTGACAAGGGGCTGCGAACCCCTAGGTGCAGGTCAGGGGTCCACAGAGTTCTCTCACCTCTGCATTCCTCAGGGTGGTGGGGCCAGGGCCTTGTGCACAAAAGGGGCTCAGAAGACCCACTGGCTGCTAGACTCATCATGTTCCAGCCTCCTAGCTGTGCCTGCCCTTCCACCTGGAAGGCCCTTTACTCCCAGAAAGAGCCCATTCACCACCACGCTTGGCCTACGTGCAGCATCCTGTGTGCACCTGCAGCCCTACTCAGCTAGCCATTTGTACACCATCCAGTACATTTGCACCTGGGCATCACAAACATACACACCCCTCCCCACTACTGTGGTCACTTGAGGTCAAGGATCAACACTGGGTCCCAGCTGCTCCTGCGGCGTCCCTGGGCTGACCCACAGCAGGTACCCGGCACTGCCAACATAGCTGCCCAAAGGAGCAGGAGGACTTCAGCCCTGCCCCGTCCCCCGCCTGCCTGCCCTGGCACCCACCATGTTCTGCTCGGCAATGTAGCACTCAATGAAGCGCTCCGGATGCTCCTTCTTAAAGATCTCTGAGAAGGTGGAATTCTTGGTGTCCCCGTCCAGGGCGATGATGCGGTCGCTGGCGTGGCCCAGCTTGGCTAGGGCCTGGCCATAGGCCTTGCGGGTGGCTATCTGTTCGGGAGAGAGCGGGAAGGCTCTGAGCACCGTGGTGGGCATGTGGCCTGGAGCCCTGCTCAGCCTCTGGGAGGGGCATAGCTTTTAGGGAGGAAAAGGATAAAAATAGAGGCAGAAAAAGGAAGCCCAACACCACCCAGTCCTGTGGAAGCTTAACTTCTGTGAGGTTGCCCCTGAGAACTACAATGAATGTCTTGGGAATCCCTGCAGTCCCTTGCCCCCAGCCCAGCTGTGAGCTGTCTGAGGTGTAAAAGATGTCCTAACACCCTCAATTTCCCCAACCCTGTGACAGAGGTCTGTGAACTCACCCCACTTGGCACGGGAATACACCAAGGGCCCGGGAGTTAGAAAGCCTGACGTAGGTTCACATGAGGGAGGGCCCTGGAGGAGGACGGGCCTGCCTAGCCTTTGCCAGGCCAGACATGGGGGAGTCCTGTGCTCAGGCCAAGGCTATCAAGGACTAGGGATGGGGGGACTTGGGAGCTGTGGGCTCTGATCCCAGTGCTGCCAGTAGCTTGCTGTGTGATTGTGGGGAAGTGCCTTGCCTTCTCTGAGCCTCTGCGGGTAAATATTCCAGAGCTGGCTGTCCCCAGGAAGGAACTGGCAGGAGCAACACCTCAGGGTTCCTTCTCACTCTGAACTAACCCTCTCCTCCCTTTCCTAGCTCTCCAGAGGCACATCTTGGCCCAGCCTCAGGAAGTCTGAGAACCATGGCCACTGCACCCCAGCCAGACCAGAAAAGCAAGGCCTGACTCTGTACCTTGTCCCCAACTTTGTAGCTGGGCGGGGTGGGCATGCGGATGTTGGTGATGTCCACTGAGGGGGCATCCTCCTGCGGGGGAGTCGCCAGGATCTTCTTTTTGCTCTGGATCTGGCTGTAGATTTCCTGGACGATCTCATCAGCCATGTTTTTAGGGAGGGGCTTCCCATGCCAAGACTCCTTATCTTCTACCCCTGTAGGTACAACGGAGGAGGGCAGAGGGCCAGGTAAGACGGAGGCTCCCTGAAGGCCAGGAGGCTGCTCCAGGGCCTCGTCTTCAACCCGTTGAGGGCAGGCCAGGGGGCCTCCCTGGAGGGGAAAGGAAAGGAATGATGTCGTTAAGAGTCAAGCAGAGCCCTGCGCTGGGCACCACAGGGGCTGGGAAAGGAGGGTCGTGATGACCAGGATTCCACATGACCAGGATTCCACATGCCCAGCATCCACTAAAGAGCTGCACAGTCTTCCAGGAGCTCACAGCCGAGTGGGGAGGGGAGCATGCATGGGCAGACTGTCCTATCCTGTTCTCCTCTACGTCACCTCCCCACCTGCAGACGGGTCTGCTGTAGAAATCACACTCAGTTTGTTGAATGGGTCAGGAGGGATCCTGGCCATCAGAGGGGAAGCTGAGGCCCAGAGCAGAGTGAGCACTGCCAAGATCACCTGATGCATCAGTGGACTGTGTAGGCACCCAGGCACGTCCCCCATGGCGCCTTGCTGTGTGGGGACCAATGAGGCTTAAGAGCCCTCTCCTCCAAGGTTACCTCAGATGTCACCACAGCCTGGGCAGAGCCAAGGACTGACCCTCTTAGGTAGCATCCAGCAGCCCTGCAGACCCCCAGGAACCTCCAAAACCAGAAGAGGTTTCCAGATCCCACCTGGTGGTAACACCTGAGGGTCAGTGCCAGGCAGCAGCACTGAGGTGGTGACAACATCCCAGAGTCCTCTCCTGGATGTCCACCCCTCCTGGAAGGCGCCCGGAGCTGTGCACCTGCTCGCAGACAGTGAACGTCCTCATCTGCCTCGAGTCCACGCCAGCTGGGAGCTGTGACCCCAGGTGGGCAGCCAGGGCACGTGGCACAGCAAAGTCAGCCCCGGGCCTGCAGTGAGGCCCCCTAGTGTCCCAGACTCCCTGTGTCCCTGGGAACGTTCCCGACCACTTCTAGCCCCATTTTACCATCTTTAAAATGGGCGAGGGCCATCTCCGCCCAAGGAGTCTCAAGCCTCCCCTGGGTGCTGGGGAGTGACTTATGTCTGGGTTGCTCTCAGGTCTAGCCCAGGAACCATCTTCCAGACCCTTCCAGGCTGTCTGCCCACACATTGCTTGAGGGGAACCCTGTTCACCTCCTAGGGGAGAACTGAGGTCCTTCCAGATTCTCCTAGGCTCTCTGCATTGGTCCTTCAGCTCAGGGAAGACAGCTGGAGCTGTCAAGGATGCTCTGCAAATGCGAGCCATTGTGGGGGTTGTGGGGGACTGACTCACACCAGCGTCCTTTCTCCTCACCCACAGGCCCTTCAGAAGGCCCTCCTCTCCTCCTGCCTGTACACGCCCCTCGGCTGAGGCCAGCCCAACCTAGGTTCGAATCCTGGCTCAGCCACGCTGACTACTGAGTCACCTCAGGCTCTCCTGCTCCCCCTTCTGAGGCCGGAGTACACTCAGTAAGGCAGCGAAGGGCTGGCACTTCCCCAGACACAGGACCTCAGAGATGTGCCCCCCCAAGTCAGCCCCAGGGCCCAGTCCCAGGGGTGGGGTGGGGAGGCAGGCTCATGCATACAGACCTGTGATCCCTCGGCCCTTGAAGGTCTTGGCAATGATGGCTGTTGGCTGGTGCTTGGCCTGGCCAAAGGCCTTGCACAGCTCCTCCACGCTGTGTCCATCCACGATGACGGCATGCCAGCTGGGGACAGAGAAGGGGAGAGTGAGGGGCAAGAGCCAGATGCCCGAGGACCCTGAGGAGGGTCTCAGGGGAAGGTCTGCCCTTGCTCCACGGCACAGCTGAAATCTGGAAAGAGCTGGAGGAGCTGGGAAGCCCAAAACATTTCTGTTTCCAATTTGGGTTTTATTTTCTCTTTCCATGTTATTTCACTTCCTCTTGTTTGCCTCTGAGCAGGTTTTCCTCTGCTTTCCTAAGTAATGCAAAGCTTAGTTCATTTATTATCTCTTTCATTCCTGATCTACTCATTTCCTGCTGAAAGCTGCTTTGGGGACAATGCACTGGGTTTGGAATCTGTCTGCTATTAGATTCTTGATGAATTTTCTGGCCCAACTTTTATATAGGGGACACATCTGATCACCCCTAGATGCTGGATGTGGTGTGGGAAACTTGTATAAAATGAGCCCTGTTGGCAAACATTTAGATGAAGAAGCTGGGGCAGGACAACCTTGCTCTTTAAGGCAATCCTTTCAGGGACTCTTTGCCATATTAATAGGAATAAAAATAGCAACTAATACATACTGAGTGCCCACTCTGTGCAGGCACTGGGCCAAGCACGACACACATTTAACCCATTTAAGCCTCACCACAACCCCCAGGATGGACGCTGCTATTGCCGTCATTTTACAGTCAAGTAAACTGAGACACCGAAGGTGGAGTAACCTGCCCAAGGTCACAAAGCAAGTTAGTGATGGAGCCAAGACTTAAGGAAATCTGGCTTCAGAGCCACAGGTTATGGACACAGACCCAGGGACACTGTTATACTCCAAGTCCTCACCCGAATGTGGCCCTAGGCAAGCCCTTGAGACACTTTGTGACCGATTCCCTCTCTGTCCAACAGAGAGAATATTTCCCCTCTTCACTTTCTCCCTCTGTAAGTCAGTCACCAGAGATAACAACCCCGTGTCTGCTGTGTAACCAGGTACTGCAACTCCACCTCGACCTTCCCTGGTCATTGACTCTACAAAGGGCGGTCCTGGAGGCCCCAGCCCCAGAGGCCTGCATGGCCACAGCCCAGAGTCCTCCAGCCAGGGCTGAGCCCGGGGGCCAGGGTGCAGAGGGGCTTGTATTTGGGGCAGGGGAGGGACATCGGGGTGAGGGCCCCTCTGGGTGACACTCACCCAGATGGACCTCCTTGCTTTGTAACACATGACTCTTAATTCACAACCACTTCACTAGGAGGAGGGCCTGTTCCTCCTCCCCAGGCTGGCTGGGGCCAACACAGGAGGTGGCCACCAGGCTGATGTTCAAACCCTACCTGTCCCTTAGCCTCCCTGAGTGAGCCCGGTTCACAGTGGGCACCTCCTCCCTCCTCACCCAAGAACCAAGTGAGGATCTGTAAGATAATGTTATGTGGCAGCTCTGAGAACTCTCATGCCACACAACCACGCAAATAAAGGAACTTGCTTAGAACTTGCACCACCACCACGATGGTGGCCTTAAGGCTGCCACCTTAAGTCCAAATGCCCAAAGTCTGAAATCATGAGTCAAATGCTGAAGAAGGGAGACCTTCTTTAAATGGGACTTAGCCTCTGGCTTCAGCCCCTGAACCTGCAAAGCTTCTAGCACAGATGGCTCCCAAGCTGTGAGGGTGCTCAGGCCACAGCCTCGTACTTACCCAAAGGCCTCGCAGCGCTTCTGGTAGACATCCATCTGGTGCTGCAGGGGGGCAGGGTCACTCTGGCCCAGGCGGTTGATGTCAAGAATGGCGACAAGGTTGTCCAGCTTGTAAATGCTGGCGAAGGCCATGGCCTCCCACACAGAGCCCTCTGACAGCTCCCCATCTCCCAGCAAGCAAAAGACACGGTAGCTGTAGATAAGAGGGGTGGGTTGGAGGCTGGCCCCTCTCACCTGGGCCCACCGTGCTCCCCGCCCCCCCAAAGAGCCTGCTCTCTGGGGAAAGAAGCAGCCGCACAGGACGTGCAACAGACGTGCAGCAGTGCTGGTAGGTCCCGTTGCCTACCCCAAGTCCACACCCAAGACCCAGAAAATTGGGGGTTGATAGGGCACAAGTAAAATGAAGAGTGGGGTGAACTACTCCCACTGGGCGGGAGGGGCTGGAGCCGCATGCTGCAGGGATGGACCCACTTCTCTCCACCCTCCCAGGAACCAGGAGCGTTGGGGAGCCCCACAGAACTGCTCAGGAGCTGGGCTGGGGAGGCCAAGATACGCCGCCAGGCAGCATCCTAGAGCAAGGCCTCAGGTGAAGAGGAGCACTCATGAGGGAACTTGAGGACTGGGACCATGGTGGGCACAGGTGCCTCATAGAATGGGCTCTCCCCAAGGCTCCAAGGCTGGCTCTTGCCCAAGACTGGAGCTCGGCCTGGGCCTTCTCCACCCCAGGGGCCTTGTCCTGCTCTCAACACAGGTACCCACGGTCAATTCAAAGGCAGCGTGATATGGTAAAAAGAGCAGTGAACTGGGATAAATTATGCAGTAAACAGAACCCTCCCTGGCCCTGGGGAGGTGGGAGCCAAGGGAGTGAGGCTAGAGGCAGGGAGACCAGTTCAGGGGCTCTAACCCTCACCCTGGAGATGTGGGGCTTGGGTGTGGCTGAGGGGCAGTGGCCACAGGCATAGAAACAATAACCCCATCATGGGTTGCCCGTGGCATCTAGGGGCTCTGGCAGGGCTGGTGTTGGGCCCTGTGCTGGGTAACCCTCTCTGTGAGGTTAAGTGCAGCTGTTATTCCCAAAACACACAAAGAAACAGGCTCAAAGGTCAAGGGACTTGTCTGAAGGTCACACAGTTGGGGAGTAGCTGAGCAGGGATTCAAACTCAGGTCCAAGAGCCTGGCCCAGCCTGCCCACTCCTTGCTGTCTAGGAACACACGTGCGGGGGAGGAGCGGCAGGACTTGGAGACGCTCCTTTACCCTGCCCAGTGTCCAGCTGTGTGGCCCAGGGAGCGAGGCTGGCGCCTGGATGGGCTCAGAGAGGACACAGCTGCCCTACTGCGGCTGCAGGAAATGGCCTTCGAGCTGGCTGCAGCTGAGCGGCTCAGACCTCCAGGCTTCCTCGTGCAGGGCCAAGGCAGCGGGAGCAGGAGAAGGGGCGGGGACAGCTATGGCGCTGTCAGCATGATTCAGCACCTCCCCAGGCCAGCAGGTCAGGGAGGGCTTCAGCTTCTTCCCCTGCCCGCTGCCTTCCCTTCTGTGGCCTCCAGCAAACAGGCCACTTGATCCCTGGCCAGGAGCAGAAGGTCCCAGGGCCACACGCACAGAGGCCTATCTGAGGCTGCGGCCTGTCCTCAAGCTTGTCTCCTCTCTCCCCTGCAGGCTGTAAGGGGGCCCAGAGATGCTGTAGGGGGTTGAGTCTGGAACAGCAGCTCCCAAAAGTGACCAGCTTGTTGGAGCTGAGCCAAAGAGGCCTGTAGGGAACTGACTTCTCCAGAAAGGGATTCCAGGGAAGCAAACTGGCTGCCTTCCCAACCCCACACCCACTTCCACGGAAGTCAGATTGGAGCCAAGAGTGGAGTCCCAGGATAGCCTCAGGCTTCCAGACCTGGGGCAGGGCTGGCCCTTTGGGGCCAACGGGCTCAGGTCACGATGTCCCGGGGTCCTGAGGAGACACTGGGGAGGCTTATGAACAGGAAAGCGGCCCCTGCAGAAGCCGGGGCGATCCCTGAGACTTTGTGTTGCCTGAGGCTGTTAGATTTGGGGCGGGGGCTGCAAATACCCACAGCCAGGAACTGCCATGAAGAGAAGTGACCCTAAACAGGGTCGACATTTGTTGCAGAGTTTGGAAACCACCTCAAATGTCCAACCCCAGAGAACCGCCTAAATGGGTTACAGCAGGTCCACAAAACAGAATGCTATGCAATCATTAACACTAGCTCTCGACAGTTAACATCATGAGAAAATGTTCGCGGTGTTTAGCTGTTTCTAAAAAGCAGAATATAAAATTGTGTCATACTAGGATTAAAAATCTGTGAGTTTTTTCTCACAATAACATGGAGGAAATATGATACATTGTTAGTGAGATTTAAATCGGGGGGGTAGTGGTTAAGAATAAGGAAAATGTTCATTTCTTTTTAATACGTCACTGTATTTTTCAGACGAGTAGGTATAATTCCCCAAAAAGTTTAAAAAAGAAATGAAAGAGGGGCTGCCCGGCGGCGCAGCGGTTTAGTCCGCGCTTGGCAGCCCGGGGTTCGCGGGTTCGGATCCCGGGCGCCCGCCGATGCACTGCCTGTCAGCCATGCCGTGGCGGCGTCCCATATAAAAAGTAGAGGAAGACGGGCACAGATGTTAGCACAGGGCCAGTCTTCCTCACCAAAAAAGAGAGGAGCACTGGCGATGGATGTTAGCTCAGGGCTGGTCTTCCGCACAAAAAAAAAAAAAAAGAAATGAGAGTGCCAATGTGATGTATGCTCCCTGGTTGATGGCTGGGAGAGCTGTGACTGGAGGCCAGATCTGCTCTATCGGGATGCCACCTCCAGGAGCCTGGTGCAGCCTGATAATTCCCTTGATGCCCCGCTACCCCCTCAAGGTACAGTTCAAGGGCCTGAGACTTAGCCAACCCCGGCTCCTGGGAACCCAGCTAAACCCCTTCTCCCTACACCGGCTTGTTCCATTATATTAGGGTCAGGAAATGATCCTTCACAGGGAATTATTTCAAGCAACTGTAGGGAATAATTAACTTACACCTCTGGTTCTGTGCCAAATAAAATACTCTTAAACATACATCTCATTCTTTGTGACTTTCTTCACTTCACAGTGAATCACTTCTGGGTGTAGCCAAGCCCGGCCCCAAAGCCCAGCCAGGGGCTGAAGGCAGACGCTGTGCTCCCAGGTGACACTGTCCCGACAGGGCCCCAGCCCACCTCCTGGAGAGCCAGCTCAGGAGCCCCCTCCCCTTGGATCGGCCTGAACATAGTAGGTGCTCACTGCGGAGCAGCATCCAGTCAGGCTCCCCGCAGTCACCAGTCCTTGGAGGGCTGCAGTCACCGCCACACCCCCCAGACCACCGTGGCTGTGGCCCTTCTGCCAGTGGGGTGGACCGTGGGGCAGTAGGGAAGCCAACTGCAGGTCAGGCTCCGACGGCCCCTCCTGTAGGAAGTGTCCTACCCACAGGGCTTCCCAAACCTCCTGGGCTTCCCTTGGGCTCCTCAGAGTAGCTTGGGAACTCTGAGGTACGCCCTGAGTTCAAATCCTGCCCCCACCACTAAGCAAGCATCTTACCTCAGTTTCCCTGATCTGTGAGAGGGGTAATTATACTCATGCACCACTCAGCCCACAGGGGGCTTATCAAGGTGAAACCGGATAAAGCACTGACCACGGAGTACAGCGCCCCCAACAGTAAAGGACTGAAGAAACCCTCTGACAAGTGCTCCCCTTAACCGCCTCCAGCCAACACTCCTCCCTCCCCAGTAAAGAGACCCGTCTGCAGGCCAAATCTGGCACAGCAGACAGCCCTGTGGCTGAAATCTGCCTCAAGGGGGTTCTCCTCCAAACTGCCTGGCACTGGAGCTGCTCACCCACCGTCCACAGGTCAGTCTCTCCAACGTTTGTTCCTTCCCCAGCCGATGCTGAAGGGATCAGGAATGCCCAAGAACCCTCCAGAACACTCAATCTTCTCCTTTCCCAAGATAAAGGCAAGTGGCTCGGGCCTGGGCTTGTGGCACTTAGTCTCAGACATTGGGGGGTGGGGCCTTCTGAGACTTCCAGGGTCCAGGCACTGGGCTTGGGGGTTGACACAGGGACTTACCAGCTAAAGCACTCTGGCCAAAGTGCACGTGGTCGGGGGCAGGGGCTCTGGGTGCAAACCCAGCCCTGCCAGTCACTATCAAGGGACTCTGGGCAGGTCCCTTCACTCCTCTGAGCCTATTTCCTCATCTGAAAAGGGGCAGGTCATGGTACCAGCCTCAGGCCACACATGCAACTCCCACCCTGCCCCAGTCAGGCAATAGGAGCTGCCTGGGGCTGTAGACAGGCTGAGCCATTGACGACCCCTCCCAAAACTATCCAGGGTTGGGGTGGAGAGAGGGAGTGTTACCTGGCTTTGTCAAAGTATTTGCCTGTGTAGGCCATCCCGCAGGCAGCTCCAAGGCCCTGGCCCAGGGAGCCAGTGGCCACGTCCGTAAAAGCTTGTTTCTGTCATAACAGGGTCACAGTTACTCTTAGGGCAGAGGAGTACGCAGCATGTTTCCCAAACTCGCCTCCCCCACGGGAGCTGCAGCAGCCACACCCCTACCAGACCCAGGGTGTAAGCTGGGTCTGCAGAAGGCCCAGCCGCGGGGCAGCCTCCACCCCTGTGTGACTTCTCATTTCCACAAATCAGTAATTGTGGGTGTGGTTCAACTCCCAGCTCTGCTCCCAGGGAGCTGTGTCCTCAGGCCAGGGACTGCGCCTCTCTGGGCCTCAGTTCCCTCATCTATAAATGGAGCCCACATCATCCCCTCAGACAGTGGCGGGGGAAAATTCATGACAAAACTGACAGAATATGTGGCCTGAGTAGGTGCCCAGGTGGGGAAGTGACAGTTTCCATGGTAACCCATGAACTCCAAGCATTTGCAGGGATTAGCACCCTGAGGAGCAAATTGGGCCTCTTCCCCGGGGTGTCATCAGCATCCTGCTGCGACCCCCTTACTGACTCCCTGTGAACCTCTTCTCCAGGGCTGTCTATGTGGCCAGGGAGGCCCAGCAGGGAAGGGGAGCTCCGTGTCTGGTGCTCCGTGAGAGGTCTTCCCTGCAGCTGACCCTCAGTGCCCTCGCGGGGGTCTCAAAAGGCCCCGCCCTTCAGCACCAGCTTGGGGTGCATAGAGCGGGCCCCCCAAAGACCCACTTCTTTCCTCCCTCACCTCGTCACACTCCGCCTTTCAACACCTTCGGCTCCTCAGTGGGCGCCCTGCCCCCCTTCCACTCGCCCTGGGAAACAGGAAGTGGAGACAGGCCTGTGCGGCTCCTGGCGGGATGTGCTTACCGGTACAGGGTGCCCATCCAAGTCGGAGGTGATCTTCCTCAGGTTCAGCAGCTCCAACTCGGGCAGGAAGCCTGCTTCAGCCCAGACCGCATACAGGATGGGGGCTGCGTGGCCCTGCCAGGGAATAGATGGTGGAGGGGGTGAGATGGGAGCTGATACTCAGGGGCTGTTCCTACCACACACTGAAACCGGGGCTGGCTGAGCCTGCTGGCCAGGGTATCCATTTCAAGGGAGGAAGCAAGTGAAGTCCATTTCCCTCCTTTCATCCCTCTCCAGCTCGGAGTTCCCACAGTCAAGTCCAGTCGGGCCCTGGGACAGGTGCAGGGAGAGCACAGCTGTGAGGCCGGCCGAGGCCAAAACCCCAGCAGGCAGCTGGCCGCCCTAATCCCTGGTTTCTGGCACGTGAGTGGACTTGGACAGACTTCTAAGATCTGATGCCTGCCCTGGGAGACCAGAGGCCATGGGGCCAGGCCTGGGTACAGGTGGATCTCAGAGGCTCATGGCATGGTGATTTGTGGCTGTGATTCTTATGCGGGAGGGGTCGGGCAGGGTGCCCCATCCCAAACACTCCTGAGGGAGCGAGCTGTGGCCTCGGGGGTACTAGCATAGCACTGAAAGATGCATGCAGAAAGCCACAAAGCTGCACCCCAGACCTGGACTCAAGGCCTGCCTATCAAAACCAAACATAAGCGCAACACCCAGCAGGTCATTTCCATTGTCCCCTATTAATTCAGTCGTTTATTCCTTAACTCAGGTTAAGTTTACCAGCTGGGTCAAGCACAGAGCAAGACACCAAGGGAAAGGCCGGGTTGGTGGAGAAGGAGCCTGGGAAGGGTGGGCCAGGGCTGGGCTTACACCAGGGAGGTCTCCTTGGAGATCACTCGCTGCCGGCACCTTCTCACCATTCCAGGGCCTACAAGACCCTCAACTCCAGGTGAAGGGCAGTCGGCGGTGGGCAGCTGGGCTCCTACCTTGGAGAGCACGAAGCGGTCATTGTGAGGGTTCCGGGGGTCCTGGGGCTTGTAGCGCATCGTGTGGAAAAAGAGGACAGCCATGATCTCCGCGGCGCTGCAGCATGACGTGGGGTGGCTGTGGCCCAGGAGAGAGACGACACATGCATCACGGCCCTGGATCCCTGACCTACAGGGCTCATCCCAGGCCTGCACACAGGGACCTGGGAGTGCATGTCCCAAGGAGTCACAGGCCTGGCTTATCAGAGACCCATGTGCTCTTGGCTCCCTGGGAGGGTCACACGGGGTCTCAAGGCCACTGCTGGCAGCTTGGGGTCTGGGCCAGCTAGCGGGTGCCAGGGACTGTCACACCTTCCCAGGGGCCAACAGTCCAGACACTCAGAGTCACAGCAACTGAAAAATTCTGAGGCTGGACCAGAACAAGTAAGAAGGAGGGGTCCAGGAGACCACGCCCAGCAGACCCAGCAGAAGGTGGCCGCATGGCTGGGGGTGGCTGGTGCTGGGTGGGGCCCAGCTTTCACCTCATGGCTCCCAGCAGGAGTTATAAGGATTCAGCAGCTGAGAGCAGTGGCCCCTCTATGACTGACCAGTGGGACTGCCCAGGACTGCCCACTTTTGAGGGGCACCTTGTCCACGGGCAGGGCTTAAGGGACTGAGGCTCGTGGAATTACCACAAACCTCCCAGTAGCCTCATCACACAGGGTTGGGAGTCTGAAAAACGACTTTGGGCTTTCCAATAACATCACTGGGCTACTTGGCAGCTTTTTAAATGGACATTGAGGGCTGATGTAGCCACTTGGAACCACACTTTTGTGTAGACTTTAAAAGGCAAAACACAAAATCTCATCTTCTACAAAGGCTACAATCAAGTAAAAATAAAAATCCCTTCTGCCTGTGACAAGGGCTGAGGAGGAGCAAGAGTCTGCCCTTCCAGCCTTAAATGGTGGGGTCAAAGGGTCCCCCCTTTTTAAGCCTCTTGTTCTAATAATTGCACAGTTATCTGAATGGCTACTGGGCAAAGGAATTAACAATAGAAAGTGCAAGGATTACATCTTAGAGATGAGACTTGTTCAGGTTCAGGTCTTTTAGGACCCACTTGATGAACCCAGCCCCTGTCCCCAAGAATGGGACAGGGGCTGGGGTTCCTGCAGGGACATGCTGTGATCCTGGCTAACCTGGAAGCCCTCTGCGCCAGAGTTTTGTTAAGATGTCAGCCTCAGGTCTCGTGCCCCTGGGCCTCCCACACCATGCAGCTTAATTAGCACAGCCCTCTAACGCTGCTCTTTGAAGTCCTTCACCCTAAACATGCCCAATGCCAAACCCAAGGGCACATGCAACACCTGGAGTTCACCGGAGCCCCCTCCCCCTTCAGTCGGCCCCCCTACTGGGTTAGGGGCGAGTCACTCCCAGCACAGACACATTAGTAGGGAAATCCAGAACTGTCCATGCTGGTTTAGTAGCCACATTCCCGGCACACAATCATCTTATACTTAACCATTTCTACGAACTCTTGGTCATGGATGGGGAAAAGACACTAGACCTGAAAGAGGGAGGCGAGGAAATGTAAACAAGAAACCTGTCTCTGCCTGGGAGGGACCCAACTCCCTCATTCCTGGTGCCAAACTTCAGCTGGAGGACATCCCCGTCAACACTGGTCAGCCTGACCTCCTGCCCTTCCTGCCTCAAGGGCAGCCCCGTCCCTGAGGAATCCTATATCAAAGGTCTTGACCCTGTTATGTGAGGAGTGGGGGAAGGCTATGAGTGGACAGTGGGCCAAACTGCTCCGAGGAAAAAGCAGGCAGGTGTAGGGCTCCGCCTGCCTGTCCACCTTGTGATCCCATGGTGACATTCTCACCTGGCTGCCCAGAAGGGGCTTCAGGGATAAATGGCGAGACACAACCACTTTCTGCACACGGTGGAAGCGTGTCCAAGCCCACGCCGAGTGGACGTGGAGGGAGGGAGAATGTCAACACAGAGAGATACCAGAAGTTGAAAATTAGTTAATTTTAACCCTTCCCTGACAGGCCCATGATGGGGGGAGGCTGCAATATTTTCTCTCCAAACCCTGCGCCTGGCCATACTGCTGGCCCTATCTTCACACCCACCAAGTAAAAGCATACAGACTAAGGGGTCCTCAGGGGCCAGATGTCCACCCTACTCCACCCCAGAGCTTTCAGGGATCTCCTTCTGCAAAGTGTCCAGGGTGGGGCCCACCCAAGCTGTGTGACTTGAGCAAGTGCCCCACCTCCCTAGGCTCAGCCTCTTCACTTGTAAATGAGGATGCTGGGGGGCGGGGGGAAGGGTAGGCGTCCAGGAGTCCCAGGAAGATGATGAGTTTGAAGTGCCCAGGTCATCATCAGCCACCACCATCTGCAGGAGGACAGATGCCAAACCTCTCAGTGCCTCCAACTCCTCATCTGTGGGCTGGGACTGTGACCCCCCACCCGACCACCACGGGGCAGGCAGGAGGGAAGAAATGAGCCAAAGATCGAGACAGGGCTATGTAGGCTAAGTGCTAAGTACACAGGAGACAGTGACTTTTAAGCTCAACCTACTAGAAGGCCTTCCGGGAGGAAGCGTATTGAGTCTGTGGCCTCAGGGCTGAGCTTGTCCCAAAACCCGGCCTCCTCTAGGGGCACAAGACCTCCTCTGGGGGGACAACTGCGGGTGGAGGCCCAACACACCCATGGACACACACAAACTGGCTAGAGACAGGTGGGGTCAGGGTGGGGGGCTGCAGGGTACTTTATCGGATTCCTGGTGATGCATGGGGGTTACAAGTTTGTTCATAAACCCTGCCTTGGCCAGAACAGTCCACTTACAGTCGCAGGCAGTTCAGTCTATGGAGGTGATGCTGGGAGCGTAACAAATTAAGTTTCTCAAAGACATTCCCCACCTAGGGGAGGACATACGTTCTTCCAGATGTTCCCTCACCAGGAGGGTCTCCCATCCCCCTTAGCACTTGCTCCACCTGCTCACCGTTTCACTGCAGGAAAATGCAAAGAAGATCCCTCACCCCGCTGGATGGCTCTTCTCCATTATCAAGAAGTAAGAGCTGTCAATTCTATTAAAAAATGGCGCCTGTCCGGCTGAACACACACCAGGCCTGAATCACCAGGAGTCACAAAGTTTCTCAACAAATGAACAAACCAGGGAGGCCAACCCATAACAACCTCACTGAGGCAATCCTCAACGCTTAAAAATAAAAAAATTAAAAAAATCAGTTATGGAGAAGAAATAAGTACCCCAAGAAGAAAGTAAGAAACATAAGAGTTGAAAACCAATAGCTAAGATCCAATCGAAAAAGTTAGAAAAATGGAGTGAGCTCAAAGACAGCAGAAAGAAGATAATCAAGAACAGAAATTTATGAAATAGGAAGCAAATATACAATTTAAGAAAATCAAAGCCAAGGGTTAGTTCTTGAAGAAAAAAAAAAAAAACCTAAAAATTTAGCAAATTTCTGATAAGGCAGGATCCAGAAAAAGAGAAGGGCAATGTTAGAATTGAAAGAGGGACATAAGAACAGAGGATAAAATACTCTGAACAACCTGATGCAAATAAATTTGAAAACAGGAAGATGTCTAGGAAAAAAATAATTTACCAAAACTGACTCAAGAAGACATAGAAAACCTGAGTAATGTTTTAACTATTTAATATAGTTTTTTTTTTTCTTGTGAGGAAGACCAGCCCTGAGCTAACATCTGTTGCTAATCTTCTTTTTGCTGAGGAAGACTGGCCCTGGGCTAACGTCCATGCCCATCTTCCTCCACTTTATATGGGACGCCGCCAGGGCGTGGCTGGGATCTGAACCTGCGAACCCCGGGCTGCCAAGCACGAACTAAACCGCTGCGCCACTGGGCCGGCCCCTTAATATAGTTCTTTTTAATAAAGAAATCGGGGGGCAGCCTGGTGGCGCAGCAGTGAAGTTCGTGCACTCTGCTTCGGTGGCCGGGGTTCACAGGTTCGGATCCTGGGTGCGGACGGACACACCGCTTGTCAAGTCACGATGTGGCAGCGTCCCATATAAAGTAGAGGAAGATGGGCAGGGATGTTAGCTCAGGGCTAATCTTCCTCACACACAAAAAGAAACCAGGAACTGCAGATGCACATTCCCTACAACCCAGCAACTCCACTCAGGCATATACCCACAGCAAAAAATACACGTGTGCTTCATGCACACTTTAGGAAACACACCCGGGAGTGTCTGCACTGTGTGTGACGGCCAGACCTGGAAACTGCCCATGTGTCCATCAACAGAATAGAGTAATCACAATATGTCCACAGAATGGAATACTATTAGCAGTGAGAACAAGTGGACTATACAGATCCAACATCAACATTATTTCACAAATACAATGTGTGAACAAAGCACACTGCAGAAGGATCTGTTGAGGAGAGAAGACCATACTGTTTAAGAATATAAAACTATTTGAAAAACAATGGAATGATAATGCAAAATTCAGGGTGTAATTATTTCGGGGGGGAGGAGGGATATGAGGATGGGAGGGACACCCAGGCGTTTCTCAAGTGTTGTAATGCCCTAGTTCTTAAGCCTGGTGGTAGGTACACACAGATTCATTATTTATAACATATGTACATTATTTATATTCTTTTTTAGGCAAACATTTATTTTTTTAAAAATTATCAGGTGAATCCCAAGAAGCCAGTGCAGAAGTAAACCTCAGAAGCAGTCCTTGTTCTTTGTGTTCCTCAAACAGCCCAAGCCGGCTCCTGCCTGCAGACTGCCTCCAGAAAGAAGCCCTCCCTAACCACACCATCTAAAGTACCTCTTCTCCCCTGCCCCACACTTGCCGCCACCTGTGGGTATTTATTGCCTGTCTGTCCTACTACAGCACAAGCTCCCTGACTACGGACTCGGAGCTTTTTCACTGTTGTATCGCTGGGCCCGAGCAGCACCTGGCTCAGACAAAGGGCACAAACGAATAAATGATGTATCCTGGCTGCGAGACCCTAGGGATGTGACCTCTCTGAGCCTCAGTTTCCTCGCTGTAAAAACGAGATGGTAGCAGAACACAACTGAATGAGGTAGTGTGTGTGGACAGAAATGGGCACAGTGCACAGAAAAATGGCAATTGCTCAGTAAATATTAGCTCTTAGCTTATCAGAGATTAAGTCTAACCTCTTCCTCATTTTGAGGACTGGACCACTGAGGTCCACAGCAGGGAAGGAACTTGCCAAGGTGACACAGTCTGTTATCAGAAAAGCCAGGACAAAAGCAAAATGCTAAGAGAAACTGATGACCAGATAAAATGTGGTATATCCACACAATGGAATATTCAGCAATAACAAAAAAAAAGTACTAATTAATGCTGCAACATGGGTGACCTTCCAAACATTATGTTAAGTGAAAGAAACCAGACCCCAGAGACCTCATTCTGCATAATTCCATTTATATGAAATGTCCAGAAGAGTTAAATGTATAGAGAAAGAAAGTAGATTAGTGGTTGCCTGGGAGCGGGGAGTGGAGGTGGGAATGGAGAGTCACTGTGAATGAGCACAAGGGGTCTTTTAGGGGTGATGAAGTGTCCTAAAGTTGGATGTGGTCAATCCACTAAAACTTATTGTAAATCACTGTTAATTTACTAAAAGCCACTGAACTGTACACTTAAAATGCTATGATTTGCAAATTACACCTCAACAGAGCTGTTAACGATTTGTTTTTAAAAGGAGGAAGAAGGTGCTGTAGTCCTGTAGAGGAAGTTCTCAAGTGTCCACGCTCCCCTGCCCAGTTGTGCAGCCCTGAGACCACATCCAGGCCATGAGTGCAACTGACTAGTGAGCAAGAAGCCCAAACAGTGCAGCCCAGTCAGCCAGACCCACCTCCTGGTGGAATCACCCAGCCCCCACAGCCCACCCCACTCTGAGTGGACTCTGCCTCACCGTTCAGGGCACAAGCACAGAGTCTGCATAAGGACGCAGCTCTGGGCAGGTCCCTGCCCTCAGAGACAGCTCTGGGCATCCAGGGCAGAGAGCTGTGTCTGTGGCAATAAAGGAGTTCCTGATTTTGTGAGATCAGGCTCTAGTGACAACAGGTCTGGCTAAAGAAGCAAAGTCCAGGGGTCAGAGCTCACAGAAGCCACGAGAACGTCTCAGCCAGACCCTAACCAGGGGGCTGCACCTGGTTCCCAGCTTCAAGAAACACTGACCACCAGCCCTGCTGAGTTCAGAGGTCACTCAGGCAAAGAACGGAGTCACTCTGGGACAGCCAGGTGTCTTTACCCCAAGTTGGGAAACGCTGCTGCTGGGGCAATCTCAACGGGCTGCACTCTTGCCTCAGTCAGGGCCAGGCTGGGGTGGAGGCAACCTGAATGGAGAAGCAGGCCCGGGCAGCGGTTTTATGGGGCCAAAACACAAAGGGACCTGGGCTATGAAGGGGCCATCTGAGCACTCAGCCAAAGCATCCCCAAATGCCAGAGCTGGGTAGAGGCGTGTACGTCCAGCCACTTCAAAGCCCCATGGACACCGGATGTGAAACCCCACAACAGCAGGGGGCAGGACCCCAGAGACAGCTCACTCTGTTCCTCCAGGCCCACTTCTGAGGGACCCAGTTTGAAAACCACCTATCTATGAACTTCTTTAAAGATGGGGAAATTGAGGCCCTGGATGGGAAGGGCCTTTCTGACAAGAGTACAGCCACTCAGAACAGAGCTGGCATTAGATTCCTGTCTCCTTGTGCCCACCAGCCAGTGCTGGGCAGACATTATGAGCCCAGGTACCCTCCCCATTGCTGCGGGTCAGAGCCCTGGGGACCTGCTAAAAGCACAGCCTGCCCCTCCCTGATTCAGGCCTGCTTCTGATGGTGTCCTCAGATGACACTTAGTGCCCTCTGGATAACACCACAGTCGAGCCCTGGTCAGTGAGAACTGTGAAATCTTCACCACCAGCCTCAGCAGCCAGGCCACTTCAGACAAGGCCATCAGATTTCACTTGTTTAAGGCCTGGATAAGCTGGACCTCTGCCACAGTTCCCTCAGCACGTGCAGGGAGATGACCCTGGAGAAGCTCTGGCCACTGTGGGTGCTGCCTCCACAAAGAGCCCTCTGTGAGGGCTGTCCCTCCATGCCAGGGCAGCCCCACTGACAGAGGCCAGTGTCCTCACTCCCAGGGGCCTGGTGAAGTCCAATGACACAGGGTCAGTGATGGCACCAGGACTTCACCAAATCCTGAACCCTACGGCCTGGGTCCTCACTGACAGATGTCTGAGTCCAGCCTCTGTGGGCGACCACAAAAAGACTTGACCAAGGTGCCGCTTCACCTCCAGGACTGTAAGCTCCCCAACAAAGGGGACATCCTGACAGGATGGTCACTTTGGCTGTGACTGCCATGCAAATTGGGCCAGGGCCTCAGGGAATGGTGGGCCTCAAAACAAACATCCAGGGGCCGGAACACAGCCCTGGTATCAAGTCTTCCTTTACTTCATTTTTTGTGCACGCACATACCTCTTGGCACACACCTTGCAAAATCTCTCTTGTGACAGGGGTTGCATAGTGATGTTACTTCCTTCTGAAAAATAATGTTTTCTAAGTACTTCTTTCCTGCATCTTTTACACACACAAGCACACAGGAATCACTGTGTTTTACACTCTCTTTTTTCCTTTTTGCAAATGGACACATTTTGAGTTCACGGAGTTCCTCCCTAGAGCATTACAGTGTAAACCTGGGCATAACTCCTGTGGCCACACACAGTATCTCTCTCCACAGAAGTCAGTTTAACCACCTAACAAAGCCCCAGGAGACCCACTCGACACCCCCTCCCTTTGGGAGCCCTACAGTTGTAGAATGTTCTCTCAAAGTGCCTTTCCAACTGACTGATATCCGCCGTCACTGCATCTGACCTCCCCTTTCCAATTTCTCTCCATTCTCTGGCCCGGTGCTGCCCGCCTGTCCAAGAAGTCTTCCTGATAACACAAGCCCCTCACTGGGCAGCATGGGACAGCCACTAATGACCAGTGTGGGCAAGTCACTTAACGCACTAGCCTCAGTTTCCTCATCTATAAAATGCACATATTATAGCATCTATATCCAGGGTTATTCTCAGAATGCAGGAGACAATATTAGCAATAAAGGGTGCTCTGTGTCACCCCAGGAATACCTATGTGGCTAATAAATGTCCCTGTAATAGTTTGCAGGTCTTATCTAGCCCTGTAAGGCTGTACGCTTAGATGTGTAACGGTATTTAGTAGGGTAACTTGCTGTGTCTCTCCAGCTAGACTCCCAGGAGCCTGGCTAGACAGCTCCTAGCACACAGTAGGGCTCAACAAGGTCCTGCAGGGAGAATAACCCCCTGAAATGGTCAAGGGAAGCGGACCCAGTAGTACCTGGAAAGTAATACAGAGTGTGCAGACCTACTGTGTGCCAGGCTGAGGGAGGCGGCACTGGGAGTAAGCCGGGGCCCTGCGTGGGCAGGGGATGCCTCACACAGTGGGTAAGTCTGACATAAAACCAACAGAGACGATGTGTCCAAGTGTGCATGGGGGTGGCGTGGGAGGGAAACGGCCTGCCAGGAGAGGTCCAATCCCTTCTGAGAACTGGGGTGTCTTAAAGGCGCAAAGAGTGAGTGCGTACCCACCCTGCAGGTCAAAAGAGATTACTAATTAATAATATACCCTGTATGAAATTGGCCAGAAGCTAGAATCTTGTCATTTTTCTAGGAAATCATCTCCCAGCCAGGCCTCAAAATCATTTCATGAACCCAGCACACTGCCGTCTCCGCAACCACGTGCCAGGCCCCAAGGGAGGGGCTGGAATCCTTGAAACCACCTAGTGTGCAGGAGCTCCTCTTGCTGCCATTTTACAGAGTGGGAAATAGCCTCTGAAGTAATTCACTGGCTGATTCTCTCAGCTACCTCGCTGAACAACTCCAGCTGCATGGCCGCCCCTGTTATTACCACTGTCCCTGCTACTGGCCGCCTTCAGAGAAGGCTCCTTGGGATCAGCAACAGCCTTTCTCCACCTTCTAGGCCAGAAGGGCTGGAGGAGGTAGAATGCTGGGGGATGGGGGTCCCGCCTGGGCCATGGGGAAAGTGCACCTAGTGGCTGGCCCTGCTCCCAGGGCTGCATTCCCACAGCTAGGCCCCTGGGACTGGTCCTTGGTTCTCTCAGCCTTCCTAGTCTCCCCTCCCCTCCACCCCCAACGCCCGCCTCCAGCCCCAGGTCAGATCATAGACCTCCCTTTATGCCGCCGGGTGCCAGGGCTCCGCATCCACGTGGCCGCCTTTCTCCCCATTCCCCTCATTTGGTGTCTCAGCAGCCCCGTGATCCAGACACGGCCCCCAACCCAAGGGTGGCAGGAGTGTGAGCTGGGGAGAAGGCCGGGCCCCAGTCTCCCCGCAAGATGAGAGGTTAAAACAAGCGCTTTCGTGTTGAGCAGCTTGGATTCAAATTCCAGCCGCCGTGGGGACCTTGGGCAACTGACTTAAACTCGGAGCCTCGGATTCCCCATCCGCAAGGTGGAACGTTACCAGCTGCTCCCACTCAGACTGTGGAAGGGTCACGAGGGCCGCGGGTGCAGAGCGCACAGCCCAGGGCCCAGCTCTCGGTGACAGCGCGATAATGGTGGCCTTCCCGGCATGGCCGGAGACGGGGCTCAGCGATTCACGAGCCGCGCCCCCCGCGCCATAGAGCAACGGGGAGCCGGAGTCTAGCGAGGGCCAAGCCGGCCTGCGCGCGCCGGGAGCCGAAGCCCACAGGCGGAAGCCGGGCCGAGAGCGCGCGGCGCAGCGTAAGGCGCCTCCCGGCCGGACGGGCCCTACGAGGCGCGCGTCTCCGCCATCTGACCGCGCCCCCGGCTGCCTTCCTCGTGGTGCCATCGTGCAGCGCGACACGGAGCCCGCGTGCCCGGCCGCCAGGAACAGCTCGCCCACCCCGCCTGAGCCCCGCCGGGCCCGGCGCCCCCTCCCCGGCCCCGCGCCCTCACTCACCCCGAGCCGGCCGCCGTGGTGGCCTGGATGGAGCTGATGCGCAGGCGGTTGGCCGTGTCCTTCAGGGCCTGCAGCTTCTGCTGGTCAGGCTTATGGTAGCCCTCCATGGCGCGGCCCGGCGAGCACGATGGGGAGGACGCGGACCAGGACGCGGACGCGGAGACCCAGAGGCGGCGCGGCAGCTCGGGCAGCGACTGGCAGCGGCCGAGGGCGGGCGCCGCGCGGGGGCGCGTTAATACTCCCGGGCCCCGCCCGTGGGGCGGGGCGCAGCCGTCACCCCAGGCCGCCTGCCGCCGCCGGCCCCGCCCCGCCCCGCCCTCCCCGAGCCCTCCCGCTCCAATCCGGAAACCGCGGCCGCCTGCCCCGCCCGATGCTGTCCACCTGCCTAACCTCCCCCTTCCCCCCATATTTGCGTGTCAGGCCGCACTGCCCTGCCGGTATTAACCACACACACAAATAATAATAATAACTCCAGGTTCTAGGCTTGGCTCAGAGTTTGCCTGTTGACTTGTATCTTACTACTGACCGCTCAGTCTCCTTCCTCCACACAGCCCTGGGTGGAAGTGAGAGGGGAGGCTTCACTGGTAATCCCATTTTACAGATGAACAAATTGAGCCTAGCAAGGTCAATCAAGGTAACCGGGCTTGTGGGTGCGGGGCTCTGCCTTGGCAGACTGGCTCCATCCCCTAGCCCCAGCTCCAAGAGAGGGAGCTCAGGGCTTTAGGGGCCTGTAAGGGGGATCGAGATTATGAAAATGAGAATAATAGTAGTAATGATAATACCAGATAATGTTAACTGAAAAATTATTGGAGACAGGCCCTCCGCAAGTTATTATATAATAATACTGCTGACTCAGGGAGATTATTGGGTTTGGTTCCAGATCTGTAGAGACAGGAGCACCCACCTCTGCTGTTACCAGACCCCCTGGCCCCCAGGGGGATGGGGCTTCCCAGGGTGGGGGTAGGGAAGGGATTGTCATCACCGACACTGTCTATAGAATCCACCCACCACACAGGCCCCATGAGGTTGACACTGTTTACAACCTCTTACACAGGAGGAAGGTCCATTTTCCAGAGGAGAGAGAAAGGCAGTCCCCTCAAATTGGTGGCTGAGCAGGGGCCTGTACCAGATCTGTCTGATGCTGAGCCCCTGAGAGAGTGCCCCCGAGAGGAGGCAGCAGTGGCCAGCTCTGCTTGTGGGCCCTCTGTGTCCTTTGCGTAGCCCACACTCAGAGCTCTGGGTCATAAGGGGCAATGGACTAAATGTGAGTGAGTCCGCCACCCCACCCCCAGGTGTTCCTTGGCTGGCCTGGCTCCCAGATGCCTGGTCAGACCCCAACTGTGGCATCCCATGGCACTTGGCTCCTGCTGGCCCAGCCCACAGAGCCCCGCCCACCCAAGGCTGGCCCGGTAGCTGGTGAGGGCTGCAGGATTGGATCAGAGTGAGTAGCCCCAGGGTATACCACTGTCAGAGGCCTGGCAGGTGCCACCTCTGCCCTCAGGCTGCTTCACAGTCTGGTAAAAGAGGACACACCTTTGAAACCATTTGAAAGTTCTGTGCCTTCCAACTCTGTGGCCCTGAGAACAGTGGTTTCTTATTCCAGATCTCAATTTCCCCATCTACCCAATGGGACTAATCCTTGCCACTCTGTACCCACACTGGTCTCTGATGGGGGCACAGGACTCATCATGGCTCTGGGGACCCAGTAGTGATGGAAAGAAAAGTGCCCCTCCACCTGCCCCACCATGAGCTCTAGGGTCCCTGGGGGCAGCTTCTTCTCATCCCAGGTCCAGGTGAATGAGACCCAGTTCATTCTGGGCTTCCCCGCTGTATTTCAGGAGCTCTTGCCCATCCCCAAGATCAGCTTCAGAACCAGAATCCCAGGCTGACTGGAGGTGTTGCCAACACCCTGTTTGTCCAAGGTGGTACTCCTGTCCCCAGGTTCTGGGTCTTTGTTCAGCCACATGCACCCCACAAAACACATGGCAGTTGGGAGGGAGACTTTGAGTCCTGTGGATCTCAGCTTTCTGCCTGGCTTCAAGCTGCCATTTTGCTTCTCTGCTCCCCTCCCTCCCTCTCCCCCGACCCCATCCTCTTTCAGCTTCCCATTTGCACTCCCATGGCTGCCAGAAAGAACACCTGTTGCTTCCCAGTTAAACTCCCATTGGTCTCCCTCCACCCTTAGAATAAAATCTAGGCCCTTCCATGGCGTGCATACTCTTACCCCCCATTTCCCTCCATTCGTGCCCCCTACCCCCACCTCATTCCAGCCACACAACCTTCTTGCTTTCCTTAGAAAACACTAAGCTCACCCCACCTAGAGGCTTTTGCACATGCTATTCCCTGAGCCAATAATGCCATTCTTGAAATTCACATTGCCTGGGCCTAGAGCAGCCCTCCTTCCCTCACACCCCTCTCTTAGTTTCTGCAGTGCTCTCCTCCTGGCTACTTGATCTTATGTCAGCTCAGGGACAGCAGGGATGCATTCTCTTGTCCCTGACTCCAGGGACTACAACTGTGTCTCCTATACAGTAGGCACCCAGTAAATGCCTGTGCAATGAAAGTGTGATGTTTCATGATTTGCCCAAGGTCACACAGCCAGCAACTTCCAGAGCTGCACCCAAGGAGAGAGGGCATCTGAGAGACCTCAGGGGAGGGAGTCTGGTCGCTCAGGCCCGCGCCCTCCATTCCAGCCTTTCCAGGAGCTGGGACACAAAGGTGCTCTGTTGGAGGGTAGGAGGTGGCAAAGACATCCTGCTGCCAACATCAGGTGCCAGCAAAGGCCACAGTGACCTAAGAGCAGAGCCACACACAGGAGTCTGAACCGTCCCCCAGGACCCATGTGGACCTGGGGAGAAGGACACCCTTAGGGGAACCAGGACAGTGCAAGTCCCCATATGAGAGTCCCCCACAGCCGGCTCCCCAAGGACCTCCTGGGGAGGTCCCCCAGGGTCACCAGAAGGGACTTGAGAGAAAAATAGGGGTGCCGAGGGGTGACATACAGCTTAGCACTGTTATTGGGGTGCTTACTGGAGAGCAGTTTTTGGTCACTGTGACAGTGCTGGTGGGCTGTAATGGCTGCCTGGAGCGGAATGGGGAGCAGCAGAACGTCTAGTTGCATTTCGGAAGGAAGTGCCAGGATCCATCAGCAAGGCTGGGCGGAGGCAACTGGATGGGAGACTGGCAGTGTGGGGCCCGGCATTTCCCTCCTCTGCTGGGTACCGCGGGGATCCAGAGATGGCTACACATGGGCGGGGTGGCAGGAAGCTGAGGTTGCCAAACTGTCTCATGTGTGCACACGTGCGCGCGCACGCACGTGCACACGTACACGGGCACACACACACAGCTCCCCCATGCTGTTTCCCATGTGTCTTGCCCCGCCCTGGAGAGCTTGGGCTGACATCACCACAGCACTCTCTTGGCCTCCGGCAAGGCCTGGGTGCCTTGGCTAAGGCACAGGGCAGAGCCAAGGTCCCGTTCCTCTTGCTTCTCAGCCCCGGGCGCCTGGCCGGACCCTTGGATATGAAGGCCCCCACGATGCTGGTGCCCTTCGATGGGGAACTCTCTGCCTGGGAGATGATCCTGAGGGAAGCTCCACCTACAATTGTGTCTATGATGGCAGAGAGCAGGGGCTGGGGGGGCCCTCAGAGGTCATTTCACCAATCAGGGTGAAGACCAAACCTCCTGAGAAATGGGTTTACTTTAAAGTACCTTGACTTGGGGACAGAAATTAGAAGGGCTTGTGGGGAAATGTAGCTCCTTAAGGGTCCCAATGACCAGACATGACAGTTCCTTAGCTGGCTAGGTCATAAGAATTGCCTAAAGCAGTTACTCAACACGTAGATCTCCAGGCACGACATCTAACCTACTGAATCAGAATCTCTGGGGTGGGGCCTAGGACTCTTCGTTTCTAAGAAGACCTTCATGCAATTCTGCTTTGGGGTTCTGAGAACTCTCCAGAGGAAAATACTGGGAAGACCATTAGGACCTGGGTTCTGGGGCTGGACCGACCTGGGTTCAACGCCTTGCTGAGTGCCAAATAGGCTGAGTGCAGTGTGGCAGGTGAAGCACTGAAAGTCCAGCACAGGGTGGGAAGACAATTGTGATCCATTGTTAATGGAGTAAAAGCAAGGTATAGAATGGTAGGTAGAGTGTGATCCTATTTCTGTCAAAAACAAATAAAAGCATGTGAGTGCGTGCGTGCCCGTGTATGTATGTGGGCAAAGCAAAGAGGCTGCAAGGATGGGCTCCAAGCCATGGGGGACTTTGGAGTGTGGGACTGAGGGGACTTTCAGCTTCTACTTTCTGAACTTCTCTTTTGTTGAAATTTAGTGCCAGTGAACATGGGTGACTTTTTTATAATCTTAGGAAAGCAAAACAAAATTCCATCTTGAAAAGAAAACTGTTGAGGTTGGGGGATGCATTTTCATGAACGCACTTTTTCTCATGATTTCCCATGATTACGTAAAGCTGCCCCTGTGTTTCATAAGCCAGGCTGCTGCCCTGGACATTTTAGGCTGGGAGCAAACCCCCAGGCGGTGGGTGCTCACAGGTGTGGCCCCTCCTGCCCCTGCTTTGCTGCCTGCATGAGACTCGGGCAGAGCTGTCCTGGTGTGCTCCTGCATGTCCACCAAGTGGGCACTGATGAGGCGTGAACAGCGCTGAGCAGCTGCGTTCCTGAGTGACAGCACTGGGCATCGCTTTGGCAGGGCCGGGCTAGCGTGTGCTCCTGGGGCACGCCTGGGCTTGGGCGCTGGGGCCCCCAAGCCAGCACGGGGCTTGCAGTGGAGCCAACATCCCGGTCTGGGTTCCCAGGACATTTTCCTTGACTCATATCCAGGGCTTACGGCCTGCAGGGGCCTAAGATGCCTCCTCTGCGAGGGTGTGTCTAGCCTGTGCCCACCAATGCCTAGAAGAGGGCCCACTCATGGGCACTCTATACAGGCTTGTAGGTTGATTAAGTTTTAATAAACCCATCTCTCCTCTCAATATCTGAAATTTCCTTCTGGAGGAATTTTTGGGGAAATGCTTCTTTTGCTGATGTTGCCCCCAGGAAGGTAAGATCACACACAGTTCAGCCCTCTCGAGGAACCTCTGATTTTTCTTCAGTTGACTTTTGTTTTTTAAAAACGATTTTTTCCCCTAAATATAAAAGTAAAACATGCTCATTATAAAAACCTGGAAGGTATAGAAAATATAATAGTACACTAAAATCATGCATAATCCCACCCAAAGAGGACCACTGTTAAAGCCATTTGTTCATTTGACAAATATTGATTTATTATAATTGTTATGAAGAAAATAAAACAAGGTGAAGTGTCAGGGGCTAGAGAGGAGCTGGAGATTGGGGGTGGGGGCACATCTGAACCTCGGGGTGTCAGCAAGGCTGAAACAGGTAATGTCATCACTCAATATGTTGTGGGCTCTTTTTTTTTTTTTTTTCCAAATTGTCAGGATCATATAAAATTTGCCATTTTTCTCCCCCATTTTCCCATTAGCCTGTCAAAACTCTGCAAAGACATCAATTTTACAGCTGTGTACTGTCCCACCATAGAGCTATGTGCTCATTTATTAACCATCCCTAGCGATGGGTGTTGGACTGTTTCCAGTTTTCCTCCATGAGGTATTGCCCTGCAGGTAGCGTTTTGGTACCTAAGTCCTTGTCCTCCTGGCAGTTTACCTCCTGAAACAGAGTTCTCAACAGGAAACCACTGGGTCAGAGGGTGGCAACCCTTTAAAGCTCTTGATACATATTTGGCAAAGAGCTCTCCAGAAAGTCTGGTTCTGTAGTCTAGTCACCTTTGCCTCTAACTGGAGAGGTCCCAGCATGTGCTCGGGGAGAGAGTGGAGGGAGGGAATCGAGACCTGCATGGTCTTGAGGGGATCCCTGCCCTTCTCTGGGCCTCAATTTCCTCACATCTGTAAAATGGGCTCATTCCTAAAACAACACAGAGGTTGTGCTCTCCCTTTCTGCCAGGCCCTGTGTACCAGGTCAGAAGCCTGCAGGACCACTGTCTGCCTGGGGGAAGCAAATTCAACAGAGGCCAGCAGGGCTGGAAGGCTGCTGTCATTTTCACAGGACTGTGAGCTCTTCCTGGCAGTGGTATGCAGGTGGTAGGAGGTATTGACCCCGTGGCCAGTAAGCAAAGGGAAGATCAGTGAGAAGAGAAAATTCTGAGATGAGTTTTGCAGATGGCTTTCTCCAGGACATCTGCAGACTCTGGGGCCCTGGGCACTGTGTGAGAGCCCCATGGGAGGGAGGCAAGTGTGGGGAAAGGAAACCTGGAGATAGGAGATAATCCACCAGCTCCTCGACATGGCTGGGAGACAGCTCACCCTTTGAAAGTGTAAAATTCAGTGATTTTTGGTGTATTCATAGAGTTGTGCAAGCATTGCTACTATTTAATTTTAGAACATTTTCATCACCCCAAAAGAAACCTGTACCCATTAGCAGTCACTCCCTATTTTCGCCTCCCTGCCAGGCCCCTGGCAACCTCTACTCCACTTTCTGTCTCTATGGATTTGCCTGTTCTGGACATTCCACATAAATGGAATCAAACAATATGTGGTCTTTGTGACTGACTCCTTTCACTCAGCATAACGTGTTCAAGGCTCATCCATGTTGTAGCATGTGTCAGTATTCCATCCTTTTTTATTGATGAATAATTCTCCATTGTATGGATACACCACATTTTGTTTATCCATTCATGGGTTGCTGGACATTTGGGTTGTTTCCACTGTTTTGCTATTATAAATAATGCTGCTTTGAACATTAATATAAAAATTTTTGTGTGGATATATATTTCCAGTTCTCTTGGGTATACAGCTGGGAGTGGAAATGCTGGGTCATTTGGCAATTCCACGTTTAACTGTTTGAGGAACCATCAAACTGTTTTCCAAAGTGGCTGCACCATTTTACAATTTACCAACGGCCAATGAGGGTCCCAATTTCTCCACATCTTTGTCAACACTTGTTATCATCTTTTTTATTTTAACCATCCTAGTAGGTGCGAAGTGGTATCTCATGGTGGTTTTGTCATTTATTGCTTTTTAGAAAGCATCATATAAAGAACCAATATTCCCTGTAGAAAATTTGGAAATTTAACAAAAATACTGTGATGGTCCATTTTATGTGTCAATTCAACTAGGCTACAGTCCCCAGTTATTCAATCAAACGCTAACCTAGTTGTTGCTGTGAAGGTATCTTGTAGATGTGATTAAAGTTCATAAGAAGTTGATTTTAAGTAAAGGAGCTATTCTAGATAAGCTGGGTGGACCTGAATCAGTTAGTTGAAAGGCTGAAGAAAGCGATTCCACCTATGGCAGCTGCTCCTCCTGTGCCCAAGAGGCCAGCCTGCCCGTCCTGATGGCCTGCCCTTCCGACTTGCGTAGCCAGCCCCCACAGTGGAGCAAGCCAATTCCTTGTAATGAAGCTCTTAATACAGATCTCCGACGGATTCTGCTTCTCTGGTCGGACCCTGACTGATACAGACACAAAGAAGAGAACTTCATTCCCCATAGTCCCACTATCCAGAGGTCACCATGGACAACTTTGTGGTTATTTCCTTCCAGGCTTTTTTTTCCCCTTTCTGTCCATGAACATAAATATTTTAAATAAAGTCCCAAACTCTCTGCACATCTTGCTTTCACTGACACTGCTGTGTATCTTAAATCTTTTTCCACAGAGCCCACCTGCTTTTCTCCCCCAGGATTATTCCTGGTGCAGAGGAAGGTCAACCGCTGTCCCTCTTTGGTTGGACACTTGCATTACTTCTGCGTTTAAATTGTAACAAACAATACTTGTGCTTTCACTCCAGCCAGCACTGTGCTTCTGGGAAAGAGGGCTTTTTTCTGGTCGACACTGTGTGTCCTTGGCCAATCCCAGGATCAGACTGAGTGGTTGACCCTCCGAGTCACCCCGAAGGCCTGGGGCTGCAGGACCTGGCACTCCCAAAAGGTGAGCACCTGTATGGAGCCCAGCCAAGCCCTGCCAGGCCTGCTTTCCTTGCCCACAAAGAAAAGATGCCTAGTCATTGTAGCTTGCAATTTGAGTAGTGGAGCCTGGGCACCTCCCCGGGCGGGGAGCAGGGAGCCATCTCAACAGCCCCTAACAGCTCCTTCCCAGGGGCACCTTGCCAGGCTGGGCTAGGGCCATGCTCTTTAGTCAGGGCACTTTTAGGGCAGTCGGACCCCACCTCGCATGTTATGCAGGACGGAGTGCGGAGAATCTTCACCCTTAGCCCCTTTGCTTGTAGCTCCTGGGTTTCCCCTGGGTAAGCCAGGGTGGCAGAGGTGGCTATCTTGCGCCCGTGGATATTAAAGATGAACATTTTGTTTAATGTGGGGAGATTGAGTGGATTTTCTCCTGGGCGGGTGCGTGGTCACTAGGGTGGGACGAAAGCACTCTGGAGAAAGGCCTTTTGAGGGATCTTTCACTGCTCTGAGCCAGAGCTCCTCCTGTGAAACACGAAGCCATTAATGGAACGCAGTTGAGTGGGAGGATTAGTGAGGAGACTCGGAAAGTCCCAAGGCCAGGTTAGTTGCCCTCCAAACACAATGGCTTTTACTGTCTCTTTCCCCACCCCCACCCCCAGAGTCAGCACCAGCATCCAGTCTGCAGTCCTGTGCTGGTGCCTTAGGTGAGGGCTCCGTAAAGCATCCCTCTGCGCTCCTGTGCAAAACAGAGAAGTGCTGCTGCTGGTCACCCAGTCAGAACAGGGAAATGGTTTTGCCATCATTGACTCTTTTCTTTTTGACGAGGAAGATTGGCCCTGAGCTAACATCTGTTGCAATCTTCCTGTTTTTTTTTGCTTGAGGAAGATTAGCCTTGAGCTAACATCTGTGCCAATCTTCCTCTATTTTGTAGGTGGGATGCCGCCACAGCATGGCTTGATGAGCGGTGCTTATCAAGTAGGTCCGTGCCCGGGATCCGGATCCGCAAACCCCAGGCCACTGAAGCAAAGCGTGCAAACTTAACCACTACGCCACTAGGCCGGCCCCATCATCACTGACTCTTTGATTCACTCATCAATTCATTCGTGCTAGATGAAGGGGAAGAAAGATGATCCTGTCTCAGTCCTTGACTCACAGGTCACAGGTTGGCAGGGACTGTGTATACATGCAGCACTGCCCTGTGATCTGTACAAAACAACTTCCTGCTGAGGCTGCAGATCAGGAAAGGCCCCAAGGAGGACCACGGGCAGCAAGTTTTGAAGTAACGGTATTCCCTGCAGCAAAACTACCCCTGTGTCAAGCTGGCATGGGTGAGGGGGATTGAGATAATAAACCCATTTTAAATTTTAAAACACTGTATTGGAAAGCAGCAATGGCTGTGGAGGGGAAAAGTGGGCTGGGTCTACACCCACCTCCTGCCCTGGGCCTCAGTTTCCCTGCTCGGCCAGTGTCCTGGTATGATGCCTCTGCACCTCTCAGGCCCACCTCTGGCCTAGGCTGAGGAAGCCCTCTGAGAGCCACATGTGTGAGGGGTCGCTGGGAATAATCACAATAGGCGAAGCAGTCCCTTCACCCATCAAGGCTCTGTCTCAGGGAGCATTACCCCTGTCATTTCAAAGTGGTCTTTAAAGTTCTCCAGGGACCGAGACTTTCTCCATGTTCCACAAACCCAGAGGGAGGTGGCGTGAACAAGTCCAGTTCAATTCTTGCCTCTGCTGCTCTCTAGCTGGGTGAACTAGGACTGCTGGCCTTAGGCAAATTACTCAATCTCCAGTTCCCTCATCTGAAAAATGAGGTAACAACATGCGTCTCCCAGCTGGTTGTGAGGGTGAAATTCGCCGTATTCCATGACAGTGACACGCACCTCTACCATGTGCCACACTGGGTACAAAGGGGCTCAAGCAGCCCCACTTCCCCTCAGAGCCACAACATAATGGGAGCGGCGCGTGTGGGTGTGTGGGCTCACTGGTGTCAGACACGGTACCCGGGACAGAATAACTGTTACCCCCAGCCCCAAGGGTCAGATGAGGACTAACAATTAGCATATGCATGTGCCTCTCCTCCCACCTGCCCACTCTTTCTCTGTCCTCTCCCTGAGACACAGCCCAGGGAGGTGCTGGGTGATCAAAGGTGCTCTGTCCCTGAGCCATCAGCCATCGCACCTGGCCCATCATTTAAGGACTCCAAAGTCCTCCTAGGCATTAATTAATAACCTCACTGTCTTGGGCTCGAGTGCAAACAGCTCTTCAGTCTCCTTTTGGGCAGGAGCCCAGGTGAGTCAGGGTGATGGGTGCTGAGAGCAGGGGCTGTGGGCGATGAGGGGTCAGGGAGGCTGACTCCCAGGTGTGTTGGGCCCTGGACAGGCCCTTTGTGGGAGAGCAGCGATCTTTTGGGTAGGGCGGGGAGAAGTGTCAGAGTGAAGACCAGGGCTTCTTGACGGGCGCATTTTGAGAATTTGTGTAGATGCCCAACCATTTACATATTTAATATGGAACATTCCATTATACTTTATTTTAAATTTCTCCTTTGTATCACAATTAGGACATTATCTTGAAATGGTGTGTGTAGGCATAGGTTACATTCTCTATGAATTCCAGGTCAGGATAGTAAAGGAGGAATTACAAAATATTTGTTTACAAAGGGGGCGAGGGGGCTGCCTGGTGGAGGCCCCTGGTGAGACCACGTGTTAAACAGGAAACAGGGGCTCCTGCCCGCATACCACTGTTAGTGTTCCTTTTTCCTTCCAAGGGGCCTGGTGGGGGGCGGAGGTCAAACAGAAGTCAGGGCAGACTCTCAGTACAAGCAGGATGGGGAAGGGGTATTAAGCCAGCTGGATTCAGGGGAAAGACCCCTGCCTGGGAGAGGCCTGGGAGGGGCAGTCTCTAGGGGCAGGGACACATCAGAGATAGAAACGACAAAATGGGGCTTGGGGAGCAAAATGTGTCAGGGTCCAGGTTACGCACCTGCTTCCGAAGCCAGGGCACCATTGCCAACACTGAGAGAGACTCCACAGAAAACTGGGTGGTTTGCTGAGGCTGCCTCCTCAAGCTTTGCCAGGGCTCAGGCAGCGCCAGACCCATCTTTCTGGAGTGACAAGGACCTGGTAAGAAAACAGCAGTTCCTGTGGACTGTGGCTGCCTGCTGGGCTTCACATTCGGGGGCCCTTGTCAGACTGACGAATGGTATCAGTCTAACCACAGCTGGTGCCTCTGCCCCTTCCAGGGATGACAGGAAGTTGGTGTTGGTGTCATGTGTGCAGGGGTCGTTGTGTGGCCATTCTGCGAGGTTGCACTCAGAATATCCCCTGCTCAGGGGTGTGGAGAGGGTCACGTGAGGAGGCACGCAGAGCACGCAGCACCCGACGGATGCCAGGTATGATTACTTGTGGAATTGCACTTCAAATTCAATCAAACTCATCTGAAAGAAATGGGTGGTGAGTATGATGTGATGGTCACATTGACTTTGTATCACATCCTTTGAAGCCATTCTACCTCTGTTACTTATAGAAATTTCTTCTGTTGAATTGTAAGCTAATTTAGCCCGGTGAACCTGAAGAGACGTGTGTAAGGCTTGTGCGGCGTCAGGATCCCCATCCTCCCTCCCACCAGTGTCAGACAGCACGGGTTCGCCATGGGTTCCATCTGTGTGTGTGTGGCAGCTGTCTTCCCGCCTAACACCATTCAGCAAACGCTAAGAGGTTTAGAATCTTGACTTGAGCTAAGCCCTTTAGAGACCTGTTACCTTCTTTATATTTAATGGATAAACCCAATATGCACTGTCAGAAAGATGGAAAGATGGATGAGCATCAGGGTTTGTCTGTTTCCTTTTTTTTTGCCGAGGAAGATTCGCCCTGAGCTAACATCTGTTGCCAATCTTCCTCTTATTTTCACTTGAGGAAGATTAGCCCTGAGCCAACATCTGTGCCAATCTTCCTTCATCTTGTATGTGGGTCGCTGCCACAGCACAGCTGATGAGTGGTGTAGGTCTACACCCGGGATCCAAACCCACAAACCCAGGCCACTGAAGCGGAGCACACCAAACTTAACCATTAGGCCACAGGGCCAGCCTGAGTGACTATTTCTTGATGCTCTTCCCTTCTGCCTTCCAAGGACCTGGCTTCATCTAAAGAACAGCTTCCCGTAGAGCAACAATGCCAGCGACAATGCAGCAGCCTGATTCTAGCTTCTCATCCAGTAGACTGGCTGGTTCCTGATAGCTCTCTGAGACAAACACTTCTTCCCAGAAGCTGCAACAATCTCTTATCTAATCTACAAACCAGAATCCATAAAGTGAGTGAAAATTAGGAACACCCTAGAAACCTAAAACCCCATCCTCTACAGCTCTTATTCAGGATCCACTGATCTTAGTTTTTATGAAATTCCAATGAACCTAGTTAGCTGGTTTCCTAGGACATACAGATGAAAAACAGCAGATGGGCAGACCCCTCTAGCTTTTAATAAACACTGGTAATGAGTGACCTAAGAAACTATAAAAAGCAATCTAGAATAACTTACCATGGGGGCAACAGAGTCAAGAAAGGAATTATAGACCAGCTCTCTGGTTTGCTTGGCTTCAGGTCCTTGACCCACCACTGGCACATCCCTCAGTCACTCTCAGCTTCAACTTCTTTCTCCCTAAAATGGGTTATTTTGAAGATCAAGAAAATAGTGGGACAGCAATCCTTAAGTGTTGAATGAGCAGGCAGCATTAATGATGACTAGGGTGTGCATGTATAAAAACCAGTCATAAAGCAAAGTTAGCATACCTCTGCTCTAAGAAAGCAGGCAGGTATAGCAAACATTTTAGGGAGAATTTGGTTTGGAAACACATTAAAATGTTAACAATTAGGGAGATATATGATTAACCCATTTCTTTTCTTTAAACTTTTCTCTATTTCCCATAATGATTATTTTACTTTCCTCTCTCCCTCTTTCTTTCCTTCCTTATCATCCTAGACACCTGGCACATAATGACAGCTCAATAACCATGAATTGAGTGAATTTAGGAAATGACCCAGACTGTAAAGTCCCCTATAAAACAGCGTCTGGGCTGTGATTAGAACTGTACCCTCTATCTGGGGAAAGCTTAGAGGAATAAACGAAGTTCTTTAGATGTCCACTCATATAAGTTACAAACGTAACGTTTAGCTACTGGGGAGGGAAACACTCATTTAAATAGTAGACACCAGGTTCTTTAGACCTAAGAATCCGTGTGGCCTGTAATCCGACTGGCCGGGAACAGGCCGGAAACAGGCAGACAAGGGTTTTCTGTGTTGGCTTTGTTCTCTCACCCCACCCCATTGCACCAGGATAAGGCTCTGGCAAAGTGCAGCAACTCATTCAAAAGTTCCTATTTCTACAAATTAAATAAAAACACAACTAAAATCTGATAGGTGCTAAAACTTGGTTTTGAACTTTTATTAAAAAAATATATTTGCAAACATATAAAATTTAGGATGAAAAATGCTCATTTGAAAACATGTAATAACTTAATATTTGCAAACATACACAGATGATATAAAATCCATACCATTAAAAATGTTAATGATGCAGCATTGCGCTCATGGAACAAAAATCCTGCTGTGATTCCAGAGCTTCTCATCCTTCCATTTCAGGAAGCTGAGAGTCTGGTACACTGAAAGTCATGAGAGCACACAGCCAAAGCAGTAATACAGAATAAAAACCATTTAGAATACATATTTTAAAAACATGTTTCTTAAGGACTCACACAGATAAAAGGGAAACACAATTCTGCGTTTTCCCCATTCAAAGTGAACGATATTGCATCTTAGCATTTCAAATGAAGATGTCAAATACAAAACCGAGTGAAGCATTGCACACATCTCTCCTGCTGAATTTGCTGAAAAACAGGCTCCTTGAGGCCCCGGCCCACTCAGGGAGATGCTCTCAAGCACAGCTTTTAAAAAGCCCAGTGTAAGTTGCTTTACTTGGTTCAGATCTTAAGATATTAGACACTTGAAAACACAGGGCACTTGGTTCCAGAAGGTACTCTGAACACAACTGGAGAAGACCAAAGATAGGTCAGAAAGAAACATATGCTCAGCAGGAAATGTGCAGCAAGAATGCAGGACGCACGTCCCGTCCTCGTGGTGCCTTGTCTTCACTCACACGGACTGAGCCCACTCGTGCCTGTGCCACCTCTCATTCCTCAGTGTTTCTACGTTTGCCCAGAGTTACAGTATGATGGCTGATTTTGTTTTTTAAGCAGTTAGGCACCTTCAATTTCATGTTGCATTATTAGTAATACAATGGCAGTTATGGCCTCTACTAGCAAAATGAGAAAATTTCAAACTACATTCTTTGGGGAGGAGAGTAATAAAGCTGCACGGTTTAAAAATATTTAGCTAGTAAATGACTTGATGGGGTTTATAATTTTTACAAGGCAACACAGGCAGAAAAAGAACAAATGCTTGACATGCAAAATCGGGTCAGACATATTCTAAATTAAGCCTGTGCATCCTCTGGCAGAGAAGGACCCAGGTCAACATGGGCTCTTAACAAAACGGCCCTCTGTGATGGCTACTCAACAGCCTTCAAAGGTAAGCTGTGGACATTCATATGCAGATGGCAAGAAATGCTTCTCCTGACAGCGACAGTCACCTGAAAACCTAGAATTCAAAGTCACACCTTACAAATCTCGGGAGAGATGCACAATGAGAGGAGCTTCTGCCTTAAAAGAACAAGGCTGTTTGGAAGTGCAGAAGTCCATTCAAAAACATCACATTAACTACATCAAAAGAAGAGTAGTGCCACCCACTGGGGTTGGGGGTGGGCATAGAGATAGACAGGGTGGCCTAAATGCAGGTCATCTAGAGTTCTGCAAAACCTAGCAAGAAGCATCTCTGTTTTGGTGTCCATGTTGATTCAACTGAAGTTTAAAACTAAGGTTCCAGTAAATACTGCAGCAATGTAAACATGCAACCTAAGCTAGCAAGGGGTTCTGGACAGTAAGTCTGAACAAGGAATAAGGCAAGTGAACTGTGACTTTCGGGCCAGGGTCTTACAACTGCAATGATCCAGGCTCAGCCTGACTTCTCTAGGGACTCACTCTGGCCTGAACTTCCTGGTAATCATGATGGTGAATTTCTGGCTTCTGAATTTTAAGTAAATGCTTTGAATATATAAATTTAGGAGTTGAAACAGGTTACCCTTTTCAAGTCTCCATGACTTGGGCACTTACAAGTTTACTTTCTCACTAAGGAAACTTTATCACAGATTCTCTTTACCGTCTATCAGATTCATTCCTTGGATTAAATGGTGAAAATTACCAGATTTGATTACAGACCCTCTTTAGGATAGTCTCTGAATTCTCTCATATTATACACAGTCAAATCATCATTTTGATTCAAATGTCTATTATAACAAGAATCCCCTGATTCTTCCATTTACCAAAACCCACTAAAGACTACACTAGGGGTATGATCAAACCTACCGGTGCAACTGTTTTCTGAGAAAAGTCACGTGGCTCCCTGGACACCGCCTCCTGGTGTCAACAACACTCCATATCTTACTATAACTTTCTCTTTCCCAGGTGATGCACGAGCAGTTCATTTTTGGTTGAATTTGCACACTACCTTTGAAAACAAACTACTTCTAACAGAGTATATGAGAACTTAGAAGCTTCCCTGCACAATTCACAAATAACTAGGTAGACAGTAACAGAAGACACTAAACTGAGAAGCAGAAAAGTCGTCCAGGAAGCGTGTTTAAATTAACAAAAGCCAATCAAATGAAGTATTCTTTATGCTAAAAAACTAAGACCAAACTAAAACAAGCATGTAATTCACAAGGAATTTTCTAAAATCTCAGCTAGAAAAAGAAAATCTATGGACTTATGACTGAGTTACCATTAAAGCTTAATGATTGTTCCCGAGGAACCATCACATCTTTCAGCATTATTCACAGCTAATTCTTATGCCAGGTGGTTGAGCCAATTGGGTTTTTACCCCATCATTAAATAGTGCTCAGAAAAGTAAGCAGTGCATCTTAATTGGTTCAATACTACAAAGTGACCTGTATCACAGAAATGAAGACACTTTCATTCAAAGAATATGTTAAAATTGCTGTTGCTGAAATAAATCAAAATCTACATTAAAATATTACTAAATCACCATTACATGCCGTAAAAGAATAAATAGAAATCATGGCAGATCAATAGCAGCATAACAAAGCATCTTTACATATTTTCACACTTTGGGCTGCAAAAGTACTCACAGCCTAGGAATACACTGGTAAAATTCTGAATTTCACACTCTGTTTTTAACTCCATGTTCTTATAATAAAGTAAAGGCAGTGTGAGTAACAGCTCCCTTTTCTGCATAGCTTTAAAACTATTCTCAGTAGACTCGAGGAATGAAACCAGAATGGCTTTGTCAGATTGGTCCACTGGTCCTTTTGTCAGTGTTAAGGAAAACAATCAACAATGATTTCTAACTGTGTTTAGACAGAGAAGGAAAATAAGGCTATGCTTCACACACAAACTTAACATTTTCAAAACCACTGAGAGTTTAACTTAAAGTGAAGATTTCTGATAGAATTTGGGCTTTACCAGTCCCAGCCTTTGCTTCAAAGGTGTGACAGGGCCCTATTCTAATGGTACCCACTGTGCTGGGAGCCCACCGCATGCCAGCACTGGTGACACTTAAAAACAAAACACATTAAGAAATTTCAGAACTTTTAAGGCCCAAATGGGGCATTCATATAAAATATACTTGACTTGAACAAATCAGTCCTAATTTCCCAACTTAAACGCTGATCCTTAAATCTTGAAGTCACTTTGCCCAGAGCCGACTTCTGCTCTTCTCAGAACTTGACTATCAGACTAATGCTCAAGTTTCTAGGGGGAGGGGGAGGAGGAGGGGGAGGGTGTGGGCTGGGCTGAACCCTGACTGCTACAAGGCTGCTACAAGCCCTCCCCCCCAAGACCTTGACAGTGAAAGTAAGCTGAAAATCAGACTCCTTATTTCTCATACTTGCTTACAGCTGATGAAAACACCCACACAACGGTCTTTTTTTTGTCAAAACAAAGGTCTGCTGGTGATGCTTCACAGTGAAACCTCCATTATCACTGAGAACGTCACTTAGAAAACATTCTTAAAGAATGAGTCTCTTTCTCATAGGCTCAATTTCAGGATTCTCAACACTCAACGTTCTGTTTAGAAGTTTCCATGATGAGGCCTATTTGTTTCTGAGGTTGACATTCTGCCTTTAAATTTATTCTGCTCCAGTCATAGGCTCTGGTTGTCCTTGTTCTTGGTCAGAACCTGCAAGTAGACTTCATGAAGCGTACTGAGGAAGCTGGAATCATTCTGGAAGAGACGGTAATGTCACATTTACCTCATTAGAATTTACTTCCTTGATAAGAGCTTACGAAAAAAGCTGTATAAACGATTTGTGTAACTAATACTCAAAAACTCTCACCATCCAAAAACAACCATGATTAATATTTTGGCATTCACTCAGATATTTTTCCTAGGAATGTATGCTCAGGAACAGAGAAACATTATTCCCAGCTGGTCTTGAATTTACTTTATGAACTGATTTTCTAAGAACTTAAAAACTTGTTTTTTCTTTTTTTTTGGTGAGGAAGATTCGCCGTGAGCTAACATCTGTTGCCAATCTTCCTCTTTTTTTGCTTGAGGAAGATTAGCCCTGAGCTAACACCTGTGCCAATCTTCCTCTGTTTTGTACGTGGGATGCCACAAGTGATGGAGGTCCGCACCTGGGATCCAAACCCACGAACCTGGGCTGCCAAAGCAGAGTGCGCCAAAACTAACTGCTATACCACAGTGCCGGCCCCTGTTTTTTCTTTTAATTAAAGAATGAAACTTCAAAGACTAAATTGATATCTTACATACCTTTATTAGATGTATTAGTGTATCCTGGAGCTGAGACTTGCTCAGAATAATGGAAGGCTTTCTCTGATTTTCTGATGTTCCAACAGTTAGAAGAGAAGGGGAGCTTGCTTTCCTCTCAAGATCTGTGGACCTTGTAACTGTCTGCTGGAAAACACTTGGGGACAGCAGGACTGAAGACACTGCCGTGGTTGTTGCAGTAACCAGCGGGGGGCCTGCAACCTGCAGGGAAACAATGGTCATTTTGCACCAAAGTGCAGAAGCCAGCACCCGGCCCAGAGTAGGGAACATTTGATAAGAGGCATAAGCAGTAGAAGACTGAGGTGCAGAGTCCAATGCTAACTATCTGGGTTCAGCTAAACATTCAGTAGAAGCATCTGAGCACTTTACATCTGATTATGACACTTGTCAGCTGAAGGATGAAGAGCCCATTTATATGACAAGAATGCCCTAGGTTGTTAGGGGAAGCCAAGTCCAAAACCACAGAAATGGAATATGAGAAATAACAGCATGTTATGCACTATAAATGTAGTCTTTATATGGGGGGCAGAGAAATGACTGGAAGAGGGCATGAGGGAACTTTCTGGGGTGGTGGAAATCTTACGTATCTTGATTCGGTGGTTACCCAAGGGATCTACATGTGTTAAAACTCATAAAAAATTCTGCATTTTATTATATGTAAATTTTACTTCAATAAAAAGAAAATTTACAAAATCCAGGTATATGAAGCATTGGTTTCTTTTGTAGTGTTCAATATATTTATTATACCATTACAGGTATCAAAGATACATTTCTTAAAAATAAAACTAACATCTACCTTCTTCCCCCATTTAGATGTGCTTCTAGGCTAATAATGGCTAGCCATCAGAATATACTAAACCACTAATAATCAGTATTTTTAATAATTTTCATATTTGATACAACCAACAGAGATCTGTATTTCCCTTTTTTCTGTCATCCTCCTCATCTACAAACAGCAAAGAGCTTGCCATAGTTTTAAGGGTGTGGTTTCTGGTATCTGAGCCATTTAGCTTGCCTTTTGGTGCAACACCAGGCTGAGAGCTCCCGTCCATCACCATGTAGCAGGACAAGCTACAGGAAAGACTGGTTAACGAGGCTAGCAGAAGCTGGGTTTAAATTCTGAGACTCCAGGAGAGGTGTAAAGGGTTGAAGCCAAATGGGAATGTAAAATTTTAGGAACCGAAAAACTGTGTGTGCATTTCAAGGCTAGTAGGGTAATGGAGGGTAGGGACAACTTTAAAAAATGGGGCAGGGGAGAACAAGCAAGGGACAGAACATGCAGGCCTGGGAGGCTTTGTTGTCAGAGCAATGGAAGCCAACAAGAGCAACGTAGCATGGTAGTGACTCTGTGAAGCAGGACAGCACAGTTCTTCTAGGGCAAAGAATATTTCCTACTCATAGACACCAGGCTGACACGCTTCCAGCAGTCGCCCATTCACAGTCTGTGGCTGACTCCATCCTTGCATACACATAGCTGGGGAAGACTTCCACACAGAGAGACGACTGGAGGCCTACAGAGGTCATAGCAACGAACCTTGCCTGGGGGAGCAGGGGGAGCCTGGCTTGGGAGGGGGAATCTAAGCTGGGTCTAGGCATGAAAGCTAAAACTTTCCACTCAAGTGACAATGTTTTACTTCACACCCAGCAGAACCTAAACATACACAATGTGTTCTTCAGAAAAAGGGAGTCCTTACCGGCATGGCACTGGATAACACCTTAGGCTGGGCAAAGACTTCAGGATCCTGGTTTTGCTGCATAGACTGCAATGTTTGAAAAGAAAAGATGAACAGATGCAGCAAGTTTCTATTAAGGTTTCCTAGTTACTGGGGAAAATCTAGGTTAGCAATAAGGAATAACTATTCCTGATTCCTGAGGGAAGAGGCTGACAGGAACTTGTGACAATCCAACCAATGACTCAACTGCAGGATGAGAGCTTCAGGACAGCCCCCAACCCCCTTCAGTTCCCCCAGAAAAGGGGTGTGTGCAAATCCTTTAAGGTGTCTCTAAGGAAAAAGCTGAAACCTGTGTCAAAGAGCTGGGGACAGCCCAAGTATATTTTTGCTGCTGAGGCTGCAGAGAGGCAAGATCCTGGTGGCATGATACCTCCTGCTAAGGTGATTTAAACTTTGGACAGGTGGCACTAAGGAGTCCTCATTTGAGAGTCACACTTCCACATGCTAAATTTTGTCTTCATTCATTGGGAGACAAAGAACTTCTTGTTTTAGAGCAAATACGTTAGAACTCAACGAAGCCCCAGGTCCTAAGATTCGATACTGCCATGTAAATGAAAATTTACACACATGTAAGCATCCTCTGCAAGGAGGCATGCTAGAGAGCAGAGAGCTGTCCCGGAGGTCAGAATCTGGAGAGGGCAGCGTTCAAGACGGCTGGCTACAGTTCCAGACCAACAAGAACAGGGGCAGCAGGTGCATTTCAGGGGCGTGGTAACTATCTGTTAAACAGACAGTCTCTCTCCTCTTTACATTACAGAGAACTGCAACAGAAATAGCCAATGATAACAATTTAATGATGTAACCAAGATACTAAGTTTGCTCTCTTTCCATATAAGATTTGAAAGGAATGGAACAAAATACTCCATTAACTAAGAAATAATATACAATTATTTTGATGGGCTCTTCTATATAACATTATTTGGTAAAATGTTAAGATTGGGGATTATTATTATTAAAGGGCATGAGATTAGGGGCCGCCCGGTGGCGCAGCAGTTTAGTCCGCACTTTGGCAGCTTGGGGTTTGTGAGTTCGGATCCCAGGCGCCCACCGATGCACTGCTTGTCAGCCATGCCGTGGCGGCGTCCCATATAAAGTAGAGGAAGATGGGCCTGGATGTTAGCCCAGGGCCAGTCTTCCTCAGCAAAAAAGAGGAGGATTGGCAACGGACGTTAGCTCAGGGCTGATCTTCCTCACAGAAAAAAAAAATAAAGGGCATGAGATTAAAATTCTGAAAGGCAACCAATACTGTTTTAGAGTAGAAGGTTCTACCCTCTTTCAGTTCTGTGATCTTTTACACTTAAACTCTGAACTGATTTTAAACTCTACAACCTTATAAATTATTGAGGGACAAACCTCTTCTTCACCCTCCACACCGTATCTACCAAGTCCCACTAACCATATGTCTTAACAAATCCACTTGTCCACATCCCCCAGTTCAGGCTCCCACCAGCTCAAGTCTGGGTGACTGCCACAGTCCCCTTCCTGATGGGTCGTCTTACTTCTGTCTTCTCCTTTACCAGCATGTCACCCATTGCTCAAAGCCCGTGAAAGACTCCCCAGGGCTCTGAGAACAAATCTCTAACTCCTTAACACAATTTACAAAGTCTTGCTCATCAACCAATACCCACTCCTTCAAGTTTCTTTCCACAGTAGATCCAGTCACACTGAAGTTCTTTAAGTTCAGCAAATGCCTTCTCATCTCCAGACCTCTGCACATGCTATTTATCCTTGCCTCAAACACTTTTCCCACCTCTGGGAAAGGTCTGGCTAACTTCTACTGAGTCCTCAGATCTCAGCTGAAACATCAATTTCACTAGGAAGCCTTATTTGATCTCATACCTCCAAATCTGGGATGCCCTTGCTGTACCCCTAGTGTGCCTGGCACAAGGCAGGCACTCAATGAGAGTACTGAGGGAGGTGGGAATGGAACAAAGCTGGAGATAATTTGCATCTATGGTCCTGAGTCAAATGAAAACTCCTGGAACTGTCAGGCAGAAACAAAAAACTCTAGGAGAAAACAAACACTGTTTCTTAGCTTTCATCAGTTGAAATAACTTTGGGAAGTGGAATTGAGTTACGACACCATTTACCAATTATTTGGTTGTTCAAATGGCTTCCTACCTCCCCTTTCTTCTAGCCCCTGACATACTCGACAGTCGTCTCTTTAAAACACTTCTGTCTCATGTCAGTCGAAATCAAGGTCTTTGCAGCAGGTTCATCCCACCCAATTATAGCCACCCACGCTTCCACCAGTACCTGAAGGGGAGCAAGCACCTTGTTGCTCAGCGAGGCTGAGGCTCTTGCTGCTGCTGTCCTAGGGGGAGGCTCTATGAAGCTCTCAGGCGTGGCCAGCTGGCCGGCTGCTGGAGAAAAGCTGGGTGCCATTGCACCTTTCCCAAGTGACTGTGTCTGTATTTGGTCATGCTGTGGGGTCAACCTGAGTTTCTGGAGAAGATCAATGCTTGGGAGGGATGTGGCAGTTGAGTTTGTCATGCTCAGTGGGGCCCTGAAGGGGCTCTGGCTGGCTGGCAGACTGGCATGGCTCAGCTCAGGGACTGGCTGACTCAGGAGCGGAGACCTCTGTCTAGGTGTGGTCTTCACCGCCTGCATCATGGCGGTGTTTAGGGGTAAGGTAGGAGGAACCTGTGCAGTAGGAGCTTCTGCTGGCAGAGTGGGACTGAGCACAGGGCGCAATGGGATCGCATAGTTTGGAGCCTGCTTTTCACTAGACTGCGTGATGGAGGCAGGAGTGATTAGCACCGGGGTGGTGACTTCAGGTTGGACACCCAGGTTTTCTGACTGAGGGGGCCCTCCTGACTGCTCGAAGGAAAATGGTAGGAATGAGCTGGGCTCTTTCTGGGAGGCATCTCCCGGCAGCTTCTCTACTTCTTCTGAATCCAGACCCACAACTGTTGGCTGTTCCTTTGGCAAAGAGGTTCCAAATAATTCTTCCACTGTCAGATGTTTGTGTCCAGATGGAGCAGACTGAAAAACAAACCAAACCACCCAATGAAAGAAATATTTTGCAAACCAATGTAACCAAACTTCTTTTCCATCAACCAAAACAGTTTGCGGAAGCAAGGATGAATGGAGTCTGAAAAGAAGGAAATGGAACAAACTGAAGACATACTAGGGGTTAAGGCCAATGTGCATCTGGTCTCCCCAAGTGGGTGAATGGAAATCTGCATTAGTAATAACATTCAAATTTTAAGGAATCCAGGTGATGTTAGAATTCACCTTTTTTCTTGGCAAATAGATACAAGGATATAAGGTGAAGGGGCAATTATCTTATTGAAAAGTTAATTGTGGCTAATTGCTCCATGTCAGTAACACATGTAGGTTAACTACACTCAAGAGGATAGAGACCAAATGCTGATCAGGTAATCCTACCTTGATTTTCACTGTTTTTTTTTTTTTTCCATTTTTTTTATTGATGTCTTAGTTTATAACACTGTGGGGTTTTAGTTGTACATTTTTGTTTGTCCGTCACCTTGTGGATGTAACCCTTCACCCCTTGTGCCCCCCCCAACCCCCTTCCCCTTGGTAACCACCAATCAGTTCTCTCTGTCTGTGTGTTCACTTATATTCCGTATATGAGTGAGTTCATGCAGTGTCTGTCCTTCTCTCTCTGGCTTATTTCACTTAACATAATACCCTCTAGGTCCTTCCATGTTGTTGCAAATGGGACAATTGTGTCTTTTCTTATGGCTGAGTAGCATTCCATTGTATGTATATACCACATTTTCTTTAACCAATCATCAGTTGAGGGACACTGGGGTTGCTTCCACTTCTTGGCTACAGTGAATAATGCTGCAATGAACATAGGGGTGCATATGCCTCTTGTGATGGTGATTTCACGTCCATTGGGTAGATGCCCAAGAGTGGTATTGCTGGATCATACGGTATTTCTATTTTTAATTTTTTGAGGACTCTCCATACTGTTTTCCATAGAGGCTGCACCAGTTTGCATTCCCACCAGCAGTGAATGAGGGTCCCCGTTTCTCCACAACCTCTCCAGCATTTGTTGTTATTTGTCTTTGTGATTATAGCCATTCTAACCGGTGTAAGGTGATATCTCAGTGTAGTTTTGATTTGCATTTCCCTGATGATTAGTGATGTTGAACATCTTTTCATGTGTCTATTGGCCATCTGTATCTCTTCCTTGGAAAAATGTCTGTTCATATCCTCTGCCCATTTTTTGATCGGGTTGTTTGTTTTTTTGTTGCTCAGTTGTATGAGATCTTTATATATTACTGAGATTAATCCCTTGTCGGACAAACGATTTGCAAATATTTTCTCCCAGCTGGTGGGTTGTTTATTCATTTTGATCCTGGTTTCATTTGCCTTGTAGAAGCTCTTTAGTCTGATGAGGTCCCACTTGTTTATTTTTTCTTTTGTTTCCCTTGTCTGGGTAGACATGGAATCTGAAAGGATCCCTTTATGTCCAGTCTCAATTAGTGTACTGCCTATATTTTCTTCCAGGAGTTTTATAGTTTCAGGTCTCACTTTCAGGTCTTTGATCCATTTTGAATTGATTTTTGTATATGGCGATAGGAGATGGTCTACTTTCATTCTTTTGCATGTTGCTGTCCAATTTTCCCAGCACCATTTATTGAAGAGACTTCCCTCTCTCCATTGTATGTTCTTTGCTTCTTTGTCGAAGATTAGCTGTCCATAGGTGTGTGGTTTTATTTCTGGGCTTTCAATTCTGTTCCATTGATCTGTGTGTCTATTCTTGTACCAGTACCATGCTGTTTTGATTACTGTAGCTTTATAGTATATTTTGAAATCAGGGATTGTGATGCCTCCAGCTTTGTTCTTTTTTTTTCAGAATTGCTTTAGCTATTCGGGCTCTTTTGTTGCCCCATACGAATTTCAGTAGTTTTTGTTCTATTACCGTGAAGAATGACATTGGGATTCTGATTGGGATTGCATTGAATCTGTAGATTGCTTTAGGTAGAATGGACATTTTAACTATGTTTATTCTTCCAATCCATGTGCATGGAATATTTTTCCATTTCTTTATGTCCTCCTCAATTTCTTTCAATAGTGTCTTATAGTTTTCATTGTATAGGTCTTTGACCTCCTTGGTTAAATTTATTCCCAGATATTTTATTCTCTTTGTTGCAATTGTAAATGGGATTGTCTTTTTGAGTTCTCTTTCTGTTGTTTCATCATTAGTGTATAGAAATGCAATTGATTTTTGTAAGTTGATTTGATACCCTGCCACTTTACTGTAGTTGTTGATTGTTTCTAGTAGTTTCCTGATGGAATTTTTTGGGTTTTCTATGTATAGGATCATGTCGTCTGCAAATAGTGAGAGTTTCACTTCTTCATTGCCTATTTGGAGTCCTTTTATTCCTTTTTCTTGCCTAATTGCTCTGGCCAGAACTTCCAGTACTATGTTGAATAAGAGTGGTGAGAGTGGGCAGCCTTGTCTTGTTCCTGTCCTCAAAGGAATGGCTTTCAGTTTTTCCCCATTGAGTAGGATGTTTGCTGTAGGTTTGTCATATATGGCCCTTATTATGTTGAGGTACTTTCCTTCTATACCCATTTTGTTGAGAGTTTTTATCATAAATGGATGCTGGATCTTGTCGAATGCCTTCTCTGCATCGATTGAGATGATCATGTGGTTTTTATTCTTCATTTTGTTAATGTGGTGTATCACGTTGATTGATTTGCGGATGTTGAACCATCCCTGTGTCCCTGGTATAAATCCCACTTGATCGTGGTGTATGATCTTTTTGATGTATTGCCGTATTCGGTTTGCCAATATTTTGTTGAGGATTTTTGCGTCTATGTTCATCAGTGATATTGGCCTGTAGTTTTCCTTCTTTGTATTGTCCTTGTCTGGCTTTGGTATCAGCATGATGTCGGCCTCACAGAATGTGTTGGGAAGTATTCCATCTTCCTCTATTTTTTGGAATAGTTTGAGAAGGATAGGTGCTAAATCTTCTTTAAACGTTTGATAAAATTCTCCAGGGAAGCCATCTGGTCCTGGGCTTTTATTTTTGGGGAGGTTTTTGATTACTGTTTCAATCTCTTTACTTGTGATTGGTCTGTTCAGATTCTCTATTTCTTCTTGATTCAGTTTTGGGAGGTTGTACGCGTCCAAGAATTTGTCCATTTCCTCTAGGTTGTCCAATTTGTCGGCGTAAAGTTTTTCATAGTATTCCCTAATAATCCCTTGTATTTCTGTGGTGTCTGTTGTAATTTCTCCTCTTTCATTTCTAATTTTATTTATTTGAGTCTTCTCCCTTTTTTTCTTAGTGAGTCTGGCTAAGGGTTTGTCAATTTTATTTATCTTCTCAAAGAACCAACTCTTTGTTTCATTGATCCTTTCTACTGTTTTTTTGGTTTCAATTTCATTTATTTCTGCTCTGATTTTTATTATTTCCCTCCTTCTGCTGGTTCGGGGCTTTGTCTGTTCTTCTTTTTCCAACTCTGTTAGGTGCAATTTAAGGTTATTTATTTGGGATTTTTCTTGTTTGTTAAGGTGAGCTTGTATTGCTATGAATTTCCCTCTCAGGACCGCTTTTGCTGCATCCCATAGGAGTTGGTATGGTGTATTTTCCTTTTCATTTGTCTCCAGATAGCTTTTGATTTCTCCTTTAATTTCATCAACGACCCATTGGTTGTTCAGTAGCATGTTGTTTAGTTTCCACATCTTTGTCCCTTTCCTAGTTTTTTCCTTGCAGTTGATTTCTAGTTTCACAGCATTATGATCAGAAAAGATGCTTGTAATGATTTCAATCTTCTTAAATTTATAGAGGTTTGCCTTGTTTCCTAATATATGGTCTATCCTTGAGAATGTTCCATGTGCACTTGAGAAGAATGTGTACTCTGCTTTTTTTGGGTGGAGTGCTCTGTATATATCTATTAAATCCATTGCGTCTAGTTTCTTGTTTAAGTCCATTATTTCCTTATTGACTTTTTGTCTGGATGATCTATCTATTGATGTAAGGGGGGTATTAAGATCCCCTACTATTATTGTGTTATTGTTAATATCTCCTTTAAGGTTTTTTAGCAGTTGTTTTATGTACTTTGGTGCTCCTGTGTTGGGTGCATAGATATTTATAAGTGTTATGTCTTCTTGGTGAAGTATCCCTTTTATCATTATATATTGCCCTTCTTTGTCTCTCATTACCTTTTTTATCTTGAAGTCTACTTTGTCTGATATAAGTATGGCTACTCCTGCTTTCTTTTGTTTGCCATTAGCTTGGAGTATTGTTTTCCATCCTTTTATTTTGAGTCTGTGTTTGTCTTTAGAGCTGAGATGTGTTTCCTGGAGGCAGCAGATTGTTGGATCTTGGTTTTTAATCCATCCTGCCACTCTGTGTCTTTTGATTGGAGAATTCAATCCATTTACATTTAGAGTTATTATTGATATATGAGGGTTTAATGTTGCTATTTTCTTTTCTTTTTTTTTTTTTTTTTGGTGAGGAAGACCAGCCCTGAGCTAACATCCGTTGCTAATCCTCCTCTTTTTGCTGAGGAAGACTGGCCCTGGGCTAACATCCGTGCCCATCTTCCTCCACTTTATATGGGACGCCGCCACGGCATGGCTGACAGGCAGTGCGTCGGCGGGCGCCCGGGATCCAAACCGGCGAACCCCGGGCTGCCAAGCGCGGACTAAACCGCTGCGCCACCGGGCCGGCCCCCTAATGTTGCTATTCTCTTGTTCATCTTCTGGTTCTTTTGCATTTCCTTTGTTTCTTGTCCCTTGTGTTTCGGACTGCAAATTCAATTTGGTATTTCTGCATGCTCATTCTCTTGGTTTTCTCTTTATTTGTCATGTGTGGTTCTCTTCTGGTTATTTGTTTAGTGGTTACCGTGTGGTTTATATAAGCGATCTCCTGGATAAGAAAGTACATTTTCAGATGCCTCCTTTTTCCTGAGGCTGGGTCGATTCAATCCCTTACCTCTTCCCCTCCTTATTTGTTATCTCTTTATTCCAGATTGTGTCATGAATGTGTGTTTCCAGTGATGAGCTTGAATTAATTTTTGATGTTATCCAGCTGTAGTTTGTTCTGGTTTAGTCTCCTTGCTTTTCTCCTTGCTGAAATCTTTGTATCCCCTTTCTCATCTGTTTTTTTTCAGGCCTAAGGGCCTTCTTGAGCATTTCTTGTAGTGGGGGTCTTGTGGTGACAAACTCTCTTAGCTTTTGTTTATCAGGGAGAGTTATTGTTTCTCCATCGTATTTGAAGGATATTTTTGCTGGATAAAGTATTCTCGGCTGAAGGTTTTTGTCTTTCATGATTTTGAATATATCATTCCAGTCTCTCCTAGCCTGTAGAGTTTCTGTCGAGAAGTCAGCTGAGAGCCTGATGGGGTTTCCTTTGTATGTTATTTTGTTTTTTTGTTTAGCTGCCTTCAATATTATTTCCTTGTCACGGGTATTCTTCAAGTTTGCTACTATGTGGTGAGATGATTTTTTACTCCTGTTTATATATTTAGGTGATCTATTGATTTCATTCACTGTTATTTCCCTCTCGTTCCCTAGGTTGGGGAAGTTCTCAGCTATTATTTCTTTGAACAAACTCTCTGCTCCTTTTTCTTTCTTCTCCTTCTGGAATACCTATTATCCTTATGTTGCTTTTCCTCATTGAGTCTGATATTTCTCGAAGAATTTCTTCATTTCTTTTTAGTCTTAGCTCTCTCTCCTCCTCTATCTGTAGCATTTCTGTGTGGCTATCCTCAATAGCGCTAATTCGTTCCTCCATATTGTCAGTTCTGCTCTTTAAAGACTCCATTTTTTCCACTATCTCGTTGATTTTGTTTTTCATCTCCAATAATTCTGATTGGTTTTTCTTTAGGGTTTCAATCTCTTTTGTGACATAATCCCTGAATTCGTTGATTTGTTTCTGTGTGTTCTCTTGTATTTCGTTGAGTTTGTTTATGATAGCTATTTTGAATTCTCTGTCATTCAGGTTATCAAATTCTGTGCCTTCAGGGTTGGTTTCTGGGTGTTTGTCATTTTCCTTTTGGTCTGTAGCCCTGGCAAATTGTTGCAAGGATCCGACGGGGACATCCTTATTTTTCCCCTCATGATAATTTGGTCCTGCAGTTTCCCCCTGCTGCCACTAGATGGAGATCGCGAGCGGTTTGCTCTGAGGCGGCTGCAGCCCCTGGAGGGATTATGCTGAAACGCCGTGTGTGTGGGGGGAGGGGTCCTCTCTTTCTCCTGCTTGACCCGGGGGTTTCCTTTCTGGGTCTCTTAGGGTGTTTGCTACACCCCCTAAACAGTCCGTCGTCGCCTCCCAGTGGGGATCTCGCGACAGTCTGTGAGAGCACCTGGATGGCGATAGTTTTCCCCGCTGTGGGCCGCCCCTCACCCCTCTGTCTGCGAACCGCGCTGTCTTTGCCGATCGATTGGGGAGGGGGAGTACAACCTCCTACCTCTCCTCCCGTCCTCCTGGGCTTCCCGCGCCTCCACCGTCCGATGTATGGCAGCAGGGGTTTCTCAGAAGTCCTTCGTAGTGTTTGATTGAGCTCTGTTGGAATGTGAATGATGTTTTCGTTGTGTTGTAGGGGGCAGAGATTCAAAGAGGGAATCTCATTCCGCCATGATGCTGATGTCACCTCACTGTTTTTGATAAAAAGCTAGGCACTGCACCTCAAGGACTGGGCCTCGAACACCAGAAAATAAATTTAATCAATTTTAAATAGCAGCCCATTCCTCCTTCCTACTCCCAAATCACAGAATCCTTAAGAAAAGGCAAAGCATTTATGCCTGAAAATGTTAAATTTACATATATTTTAGTCATCTGGTTTATCGATACCATTGCAACAATTCAAAGGAGAAATATTCATGCTTTCCACCCGCAAGCTTTCTTGCACCTCCACGCAGTACTGCCATATTCATTTATCCTTTATTTACTGAATACCCACAGGGCGCCAGGTCCTGCTCTGACCTGGGCCCAAGGGACACAGCAGGGAATAACAAAAGAGTCCTACCCTGACAGAGCTTATGTTTAGTGGGAGACAAACCTAAATGCTTTGAAAATACAAGCATCCCCAACATATGGTTTTATTCCTAAAGTGTGTGGACGACTTAGTTGTTTAGGCTTATGTTTATATGGAAAAAAATATTCACTGAAACACACAATTTTCAGGGCCTCATAAAGTGTATAAAGGCCCTGAAGTACATTGTATCTGAAATATAATGATGATAGCACTATGGTATGATCCCATCTCTACAGGAAAACAAGCTCAGTTTTTCCTAGGCAAATGTTTGTTTCACCCATTTGACAAATAATTACTGAGTTCCCCAGGTGCCAGGGCCACTGTGCTGTGATGGGCGGGAGTGGGGAAAAGAGGAGAGAGGGAGCTTATTAGCAGCAGGCTCTTAAGGGGAGGGGATTGGAGATCCACTTTGTTAAGGAGGGGCCACAGGGAAAGGAGGCCAGCACCAAGGACTGAGGATGCAGGAAGTTTACATGTGAGGGGCAGAAAGTTATAGGACTGCCACTGTATTTTCTCACTGGTGTGAGGACAGCATCATCTGCCATGTGACAGGTGGCAGAAAAGGTCTGAGAAGAATGCGGGCAGCGCAAAATAACTGCTGTGCAGGAAGAGGCAGAAGCCTCCTCTAGTTGTAAAAAATAGTAGTTTCATACCAAACCACTTTATCTTAGAAAATATTCAATAAAGAGAATTCCATTAATATTAAAAAGCTAACATATCTTGCCTAGTTAATGTGACAGGAGGGTTTGTTTACGTGAAAGAATTCTCAAATGGCAAATTTAGGTCCCCCTACTAATGCTGTAGTGAGACTAGTAAGACTATCTTGTCATAACACTTACTAGCATTTTAAGGGATTTTCCAGATTCAGAATCTCACTTCAAATATAAGGCAGCACTAACATCTAATTATAAACTGTGCATGTAAAAAGATGCAAAAGATTTTATATGGTTTAATTTCCTCATATTCTTACTTCTGAAAAATTAGAGCTTAGGGTCTGAAGTCAAAGATACCTAGGTTCAATTCCCAGCTGTTAACTGGGAAAGTTATAATCTTTCTATTTAGTCCCCTCACCTGAAAAATGGGAGGATTTGTGGTAATTACGTCATAGAGCTGTTGTGAAAATTAAATTATCAATATAATGTCTGGCACCCAATAAGCATTCAATAAATGGAAGCTGGCTATTCATTATATGAACACCATATAATCTTAATAGCAATCATGATAAATCTGTGTCTGGATATGTTTTAAGGAACATCAAATAATATGTTGGGATATTAAAAATTCATAAAATTCTTCTGGAATGTCATACCCCCATAATGCAAAATAACAACAACAAAACCACCTGGTGGGATATCAAAGCTGTGCTACTATAAACCATCCTGTCGTTCCCTGATGCGAGGGGTCATTAAAGACACAGCTGGTTGTTTAAAACTCACTGGTAACATTTCACATTCATCCAATGTAATTCAAACAGACAGTGAATTCTCATTTGGGACAGACTTCTCTGTCTCTGTCTAGGCCATATAACTGTAGTAGAATGCATAGCTGAACACTGTGCTTTATTCACTTTTGGATCCCTGGCATCATAAATGTCTACTGATGACCACAGAGATAATTCACCCCTACCTTTTTACAAATTCTGGTAAAATATAGCTAACAAAAGTTACCATTTAGCCAAATTCAGTGTAAAATTCAGTGGCATTCAGTACATTCACAACGTTGTACAAATACCACCACTATCTAGTTCTAGAACTTTTTCATCAACCCAAACAGAAACTCTGTACCCATTAAAGACTGACTCCCATCTTCTCTCCCCTCCACCATCCCACCCACAGCCCCTGGCATCTCTATTTTTTCTGTTTCTATGTATTTGCCTACTATAAGTACCTCATGTAAGTGCAATCGTACAATATTTATCCTTTTGTGAACGGCTTATTTCACTTAGCCTAATGTTTTCAAGGTTTATCCATGTTGTAGCATGTATCAGAATTTCTTTCCTTTTTAAGGCTGAATAATATTCCATTTATGTATATACCAATTTTGTTTATCCATTCATCTAACGATTGACATTTGGATTGTTTCCACCTTTTGGCTATTGTGAATAATGCTGCTATGAATAGTGTAAAAGTATCTGTTTTAGTCTTTGTTTTCAATCCTTCTGGGTATATAACCAGAAACAGAACTGACGGATCACATGGTAACTGTATATTTAACTTTTTTGAGGAACTGCCAAACTGTTTTCCACAAGTGCCGCACCATTTTACATTCCCACCAACAACGCAAGAGGGTTCTAATTTCCCCATATCCTGGCCAATACTTGTTGGCCATTTGTATATCTTATCTGGAGGAGTGTCTATTCAAGTCCTTTGCCCATTTTTAAATTGGGTTAATTCTTTTTTTATACACATTATGTTTAGAACAAGATGTTCAGGGGCCGGCCCAGTGGCGCAGCGGTTTAGTTTGTGCTTGGCAGCCCAGGGTTCGCGGTTCAGATCCCGAGTGCCCGCCGACGCACTGCTTGTCAGCCATGCTGTGGCGGCGTCCCATATAAAGTAGAGGAAGATGGGCATGGATGTTAGCCCAGGGCCAGTCTTCCTCAGCAAAAAGAGGAGGATTAGCAACAGATGTTAGCTCAGGGCTGATCTTCCTCACACACACACAAAAAAAGAACAAGATGTTCAAGAGTGCTTGCAAAAAAAGTACTGGAAAACTACGCTAATTCTTAGTCATTAATACAAATTGTGTAGATCTTCACCACCACATTCTGTTTTATATATATGTGTATATATACATACACACAAACCAACATCTAGATATACCTACTTGGAAAAATACAGACCATACTGGGGTTATTTTGCAGAAATTTAAGAGTCTTTTCCAGGTAAGAATACTATTTTCATGTTATAAGAAAAGGAGCAATCAAACCGGACATGGAGAAGCCTCACCATGAAATACACCTTAGGCTTCAAGAATGGCATGAGCCAGGTAGCCATTTTCACCTGTCCAGTGAAACACAAATCAATTTCTGAACAACTAAAATTACCTGCATTTACATTTGGGATGTTTTTACACTTACACTTAAAAATAGGTATTTCTAATGGTTTAAAATCTACTTCATATTCAAAAATGAAACCAAATGGTGGAACCCTGAATTCTGACTGCAAAAGAAACAAAGTTTTCAGATGTCTCCATGTTGCATCCCTACAACTTGGTCAGGGCCAAAAACAGATTTTCAGAGTTTCTCTGGGATAGGGTGTCTGGTAAAGCATTAGTGTTTCAGAGGTGTCTCACATGAGAAGGAATAAATGAAGGTGCGATGGCAGGAAGAGTTATCACAGACAGCACGTTCACTATATGGGAGCCTCATGCTATGCACTTTACACGCATTATTCTGTTAATCGGCTAGGGCAGCACTATTATTATTGCCATTTTGTAGATGACGCCCAAGTACAACAACAGAACCTGACGCCAACCTAGTTCCCGCAATTCAGTCCATTCTTAACCATTACGCCACCACGCTGAGGTGTCAATTAAGCAGATTATAGGTTACCTAATCAACTGGATGGCGATATTGACCTCTGGAAAACAGGTGCAGCTAAGGCTTGAAGAATGAAGAGGTGGCTCCAGGGTTAAAATGTCTCAACTTCTGGAAATACGTAACTGTCACAAGAGGTTGAGTGAGGAGAGCATGCTTCTCCACATAAGCTCCCAAAAGCTTTAGTCTCTGCATTTGACAGGACCCTCTCTACACTTCTCTGCCTATGACAAGAAAAACTGGCTACATTCCTCCAGTAGCTGGGCTTATTTATTCATGGATGCATCTTTCTTTCTCTTTTTTTTCTGCTGAGGAAGACTGGCCCTGAGCTAACATCCATGCCCATCTTCTTCTACTTTACACGGGACGCTGTCACAGCATGGTTGACAAGCAGTGCGTTAGCACGCGCCCGGGACCTGAACCCACAAACCCTGGACTGCCAAAGCACGAACTAAACCGCTGCGCCACCGGGCCAGTCCCCTCTGCCCATTTTTTTGATCAGGTTGTTCCTTTTTTTGCTGTTGAGTTGCATGAATTCTTTGTATATTTTGGAAGTTAACCCCTTGCCAGATACATGATTTGTAAATATTTTCTCCCAGTTGGTGGACTGTCTTTTCGTTTTGTTGATGGTTTCCTTTGCCACGCAGAGGCTTTTTAGTCTGATGTAATCTCACTTATTTTTTTCTTTTGTTTCCCTTGCCTGAGTAGACAAGGTATTCAAAAAGATACTGCTAAGACCGATGCCAAAGAGCATACTGCCTACATTTTCTTGTAGGAGTTCTATGGTTTCAGGTCTTACATTCAAATCTTTAATCCACCTGGAGTTAATTTTTGTATATAGTATAAGATAATGGTATACTTTCATTCTCTTGCACATGGCCGTCCAGTTTTCCCACCATCATTTATTGAAGAGACTTTCCTTTCTCCATTGTATGTTCTTGGCTCTTTTGCCAAAGATTAGCTGTCCACAGATGTGTACGTTTATTTCTGGGCTTTCAATTCTGTTCCACTGATCTGTGTGTCTATTTTTCTGCCAGTACCATGCTGTTTTGATTACTATAGCTTTATAGTATATTTTTGAAGCCAGGGAGTGAGATACCTCTTTTGTTCTTTTTTTCTCAGGATTGCTTTGGCTATTCAAGGTCTTTTGTTGTTCCATATAAATTTTAGGATTCTTTGTTCTATTTCCATGAAGAATGTCATTGGGATTCTGATTAGGATTGCACTGAATCTGTAGATTGCTTTAGGTAATATGGACATTTCAACTATGTTTATTCTTCCAATCCATGAGCATGGAATATCTTTCCATTTCTGTATGTCTTCTTCAATTTCTTTCATTAATATCTTATAGTTTTCAGTGTATAGGTCTTTCACCTCTTTGGCTAAATTTATTCCTAGGTATTTTATTCTTTTTGTTGTGATTATAAATGAGATTGTATTCTTGATTTCTCTTTCTGCTAATTTGTTATTAGTATATTGAAACAACTGATTTTTGTATGTTAAGTTTGTACGCTGCAACTTTACTGTATTTGTTGATTATCTAATAGTTTTTTGGTGGATTCTTTAGGGTTTTCTATATATAGAATCATGTCATCTGCAAATAGTGACAGTTTTACTTCTTCCTTTCCAACTTGGATCCCTTCTATTTCTTTTTCTTGCCTAATTGCTCTGGCTAAAACTTCCAGTATTATCTCGAATAACAGTGATGAGAGTGGGCATCCATGTCTTGTTCCTGTTCTCAGAGGAATAGCTTTCAGTTTTTCCCCGTTGAGTTTGACGTTGGCTGTGGATCTGTCATATATGTTCTTTATTATGTTGAGGTACTTTCCTAGAAGGTATGCATTATTTTTAATCACAGGAACCAAAAAACAATACAAAACAAATTAGGGAAATAGTCCCAAGGGAATTTTAATATGTAAATTATGAAACTGAAATGGAATTTAACACTGTTAAGGCTTGACAGCATTATTTGCTCCTCAGCACTAGATGGCAGTGTTACCAAACAAATGTACTATCTGTGTGTAGGGGCTGATTATGGATTTCAGGGTTTTTTAGTGAATCACATAGCTTCTGACAATTTCCTGATCTCAATATTTTACAAAGTTTTGTCACTCTGGCCTATAAAATGGAATTTTAAAAGTATGTGAAAAATGAAGGAATAACAATATCAGCACTATTCACATTAGATGGTACAACTCTCAGAGTGCCCACTTGAATTCTGTATGTCCACAGATCCATGACTGGTGCTTTTGTTGAAAGGCTGAGCATCTATGGCTTGTCACACTCATCTTTCATCTTTCAGTGGACAGTGTTTTATGGTTCTTAAGGCATTTTTTGGGGTCCTTTTGTTCATTTGGGTCTCACAATAACTCTGTGAGTTAGGAAGTGCAATAATTCTTAACTCCCTGAATCAGAAAGGAAAGGGGAAGTGACTCACAATTCAAAAAGGGGAAGGGAGTAGCCACTGAACACTCATGGCTGATAAACTAGACCAGAAGGAGTCTAGGGACCCTGCTCCTTCCCTCCCTCCCTCTCTCAACATATGTTTTTAAAAAATTAAATTTTATATAGCACTGCTTTTAATCTATGTTCGCTCTTTACGATCCTAAATCCAAATATAGTAAAAATGGAGCACAGGAATGTAGCATACAAACTCTGGTTTAAATTAATTATCAACTAAATACCTAAAAACATTATGGATACATTGCTGATGGGAATGTAAAATGGTACAGCTTCTCTGGAAAAGAGTATGGCAGTTTCTTATTAAACTACAACATGCAATTACGAAATGACCCAACATTTGCACTTGGGCATTTATCCCAGAGAAATGGAAATTTATGTACAAAAACCTATACACAAATGTTCACAGAAGCTTTATTCATAATAGCCAAAAACTGAAAACAACCCAGATGCCCTTCAATGTGAATGGATAAAAATGGTTAAACAAATTGTGGTACTTTTATATCACAAAATACTACTCAGCAATAAAAGGGAACAAACTATTGATAAACAATCTCAATGAATCTCCAGGAATTATGCTGATGAAGAAAGACAATCCCAAAAGGTTATATATTGTACGATTCCATTGATATAGCATTCCTGGAATAACAACATTATAGAACTGGAGACAGATTAGTGGCTGCCAGGGTTAAGGATGGGAGGAATGGGTAAGGCCAGGGAGGGTGTGACGGGGAAGTCAGTGTGATAATAAAAGGGAACACAAAGGATCTTTGTGATGGAAGTCTTCTGTATCTTGACTGTAGTGGTGGCTACACAAAGCTATATGTGAGATAAAACTGCATAGAGCTAAATACATACATGCACATGCACACACACACACACAAATGAATACAAAAAAACCAGAGGAAATGTGAACTAGACTGATAGATTGTGTCAATATCCTGGTTGTGATAGTGTACTATATTTTGCAGGCTGTTATCAATGGGGAAATGGGTAAAGGTACATGGGATGTTTCTGTATTATTTGTTACAACTACATTATTCTTACAATTGAATTATCTCAAAATAAGAAGTTTAATTTAAAAACTATGGGTTTTACTTGGTATCTGTTTGTTTATCAAGCCATCAGTTAAAGAGAACTAATTCAGTCGACAAATATTTACAGTGCTAGATGCTGAGGATACAGCAATGAACAAGGCAGAGAAAACTGTCTGTCCCCGTGGGAGCTTACACTGTGGTGGGAGGAGACACAATGAACACATAAGCAAACTACAGACCATGTTAGCTGGGTAGAAGTCTTAGGGAGAAAACAAAGCACAGAAGGATAGGGGTAGGCAAGGAGTGTTATTTAAAAATAGGGTGGTGAAAGAAGGCCTCACCAACATGGAGGACATTGGAGACCTGACAGAAATAAGGGAGCAAGCCGTATCTCAGAGGAAAGTATTCCAGGCCAAGGGAACCACAAATGCGAAGGCCTGTCCCAAGCCAGGAGCAAATCTGGCACGTCTGTGGAAAGGCACAAGAGCCAACGAGCTGGGGCCACGTGAGCAAGGTAGACAGGTAGAAGATGAGGCCAGGGGTAGGGGGGCCAGATCAGGTAGGGCCTTGGGCCATTGGCACGACCATGGCTTTTATGTGAGTGAGACGAGACACGACTAGAGTTTTAAGCAGAGGAATGCCATCATTTAACTTACGTCTTCCCAGGGTTAATCTGGAAAAAAAGCTGGAAACCAGAGGCTACTAAAAAATCCAGATGAAAGACAGTTACATGGACCCGGGGAAATGACATGAGTGGATGTCACTATGCTGCTGCCTGAACGTCCCTTGATAGATAAATGACAAATCAAATGTGTATTGTATTAAGATCCTTACAAAATGTTACTCTGTGTTTTGCTGCCTCGGACAAAGCTAGGGCTTTAGCTGTACACACCTTATCTTGTGACCCGTACGCCGTCTCTTCTAGAGTCTCGGTGCTTCCTAGATTGGAGAGCTGAGTACTCGGCTGTAACCCAGGGCTGGAGATATTGGAGTCACCCATCTGATTCTTAAATTAAAATGAAAAGTACATCATGTAAGGAAGTTTGCTATTAACTGACTCACAAAACAGCATTCAAGGTTATCAGAAATGCTTTTTTTGTTTTTTTGAGGAAGATTGGCCCTGCACTAACATCTGTTGCCAATCTTCCTCTTTTTCTTTTTTCTCCCCAAAGCCCCAGTACATAGTTGTAGATCACAGTTGTAGAGTTGTAGCTCTTCTACGTGGGATGCCACCTCAGCATGGTTTTATGAGTGGTGAGTAGGTCCGTGTGCCCAGGATCCGAACTGGCAAACCCTGGGCCACCGAAGCAGAGCCTGTAAACTTAACCGCTACGCCACGAGGCTGGCCCCCAGAAATGCTTTTTAAGAAACAAGCAAAAAAATCCCCCCAAATATTTTGCTTTGGACTCTCATGTAAATAACTTATACAATAAAATTCTAGAAAGTTGAGCACTTGATTTTAGACAATAGTTTTAGCAACAATTGTTATTTTTATAACCCTTTTAAGGAAGAGCCAAAGGTATTACTTTATTACATATTCTTTTCCATTTTATTTTTTAAGTTAACATATGGTGAAATTAACTTTTTTGGCAGTGTACAGTTACTTTTGTGTACCCATCACCACAATCAGGATATAAAATAGCTCTATCACCCCTCCCCCCGAAAAAACCCCTTGTGCTATCTCACTGTAGTGACGCCCTCCCTTTATTCCTGGAAACTAGTGATCTATTCTCTGTCACAGTAGTTTTGTCTTTTCAAGAATGTCATAAAAAATGGAATGCTAGCTTCTTTCACTTAGCATAATGTCTTTGAGATTCATCCAAGCTGTTCTATGGTATTAACAGTTCATTCCTTTTTATTGCTGAGTAGTATTCCACTGTATGACTGCATTACAGTTTGTTAACCATCCACCCACAGGAGAACATTTGAGTTGTTTCTAGTTTTTGGTTATTGTGAATACAACTTCTATGAACATTTGTGTACAAGTTTTTGTGTGTATACAAGCTTCATTCCTCCAAAGTAAATACCTACGAGTAGTACTCCTGGGTCATATGGTATATATTTTCTTCTAAATTTTTATAGTTTTATGTTTTACATATAGATCTATGATCCATTTTGAGCTGATTTTTGTATAAGGTGTTACATTTAGGTTGGGGTTCATTTTTTGGGGGCATATAAATGCCAACTGCTTCCAACACCATTTGTTGAAATCATCATAATGTTCTTAAAAATTAAACTAAAAAGGTCTCTAAACATTACCATCACAGATGACAAAACAGGTGTGTTTTAAAATTGCTATTAACTTGTATATAACACCTAAAGTGAAATACTTTTGTTCTTAAAGAGAATCTTAAAAATATGATCACTAGATGGACATGGAATTCTGAATTTTTAGAAACTTAGGTAATATTTGGGCTAACCGATCTAGCATCTTGTGAGCATTATCAATGTCAAAACAGACACCAAAACAGTTTTGAACACTCAAGAGACCAGAGTAAAATAAATCAATAAAAAGTTCTAAACTTCAGCCCAGAGACAGATTAATTTTCTTGATACCATACTATAAATATATGTGCTTAGCATAGGAGTAGGTACTCGAATGTTAGATGAATGGATTTTTTTGTTGTTAAATGTTAGAAGAATGTTAAGTGTATATGCATTTTTTTCTATTCAAATGACTTCATCCTTATATTATTTCAGAACACCATTTACTTAGTATTACCCATTTAAACAGAGGCGAAATAGTCTGTGAAAACCTATGAAATATCTTATCTTCTAACATATCTCTTTGTGCAACATCACCACCAACCTGTATCAACACACTATGGAGAATGCTTGGAATTGAACTGTATTAGAGAAAATATAACCTCAAAACATTGTTCATAACAAGTTCTTAAAACAGAAGGTATAAAATGTTCAGAAACATTGAGAGTTTTCACATAAAAATTCTGGCTTGTCATTTTCAGAGAGAAGCTGGATAACTTGGCAACAACTGGCTGGAGCTGAGCTGCAAGTGACTTACATTTTTTTCTTTTATTGTAATTTTTAAATATAAAATTTTCTAAAATTAATATGTACTATTTACATAATAAGAAAAATAATGATGTTCCTATTTTTTTAAGAACAAAAAAAATGGGTTTAAAAAGTTTTTTTTGCAATTAAACTAAAACAAAACAAACAACCCCTACCAAAATCCAGGATTACATCCTGCAGCTAGAAGCAACTCAGACTGGGCCAACCAGAAAGGACTGGTTTCAGCTTTCTTTACATTAAAAACAGGAAAGGTGGTTAAAACAAACTACAGGACTTGGGGAGAAAATGTTTACTATAGAGAGTTTTTATTTTCAAACAGTCTCTATGATAAATCCCGCACTCAAAAGTCTGGAATTTCACTCACTATATTACACACACTGGGCAGGGGAGATTTGGAATTGGGATTAAATCCCATCACTGAGGCCAGGTTTGTGCCTCTGCCCTTGACTGTCAATCTCCTGAGTCTCCACCTAAAGATAAACAAAGGGGCCATCTGCAACCACGCGGCAGCTGAGGGGAGCCCATCCAAACACTCAGGAATTCTTGGGTCACTGCTAATATCAACTCCCTTTCGTTAGATGATAGGCAAGTGCAGACAAGAAACAAAACTGTTTTTTAAGGAAGCTCCACCTATTTACGGACAGTTTCCAAAAAAAAGAAAGAATACATTATAAAGCAAGTATCAAAGATTTAATTAAATTCCCAAAGATTTAATCTAACTATAGACATTTTATTTATTCCATACTGTCATACTGTGCTCTCCATATTCTTACTTTTGCAATGTGTAGTAACTAGAAACCATGTCAGATTTTGAGATTGCCTGCTTGACCTAGAGTCCCTTTACAGCTTTGTGTACAAAACAAGGCTTTAGTTCCCTCTTTCATTTTGTGGCTATTCACTTCTCAGCCTGAGGAGTAAGCCAGGCTACCTCCTGGAGTGTCTGCTCTAGCATGCACCACCTACGCTTTCTGTCCTGTATGGGACCTTAATCTAGTCATCACCAGGAATGGGTCATAGAGCCCTGGATTTACTAGCTACCTGTTATCAGAACACAGAAAGGCCTCTATAAAAACAGAACGAGGCATCTATGCAGATAACCCAGACTTCACTAAGGATGTGAGAGGGAATTTTGGGAATATAAGGTAACTTAAAAGTTCAGAAAATGATTCTTGAAATTTATCCTCATCCAGTTTCCTAAGAATCAATGAATTCGTTATAGAGAAGACTACTTTTCCCATATTAATTTTCACGGATCCATAAATTCCTCCTAATTCTCTATGAGACACTGAGGAATCTAGTACAACTTGAAACTTCTCATGGGCTCTAATGTATACTTCTCTACCCAAGAAGTGAGACTTCCTTTGGTATTTGAATATAGAAGGTTTATTGTAGTTTATGGGGAATATGACTATTTTTAGTCAGAGGAAAACACATTCCAGAGCACTGTTTCCACAGTTTATTCCCTGAACTCTAGATTCTTGAGATGTTAAAGAGTAGTACGTGAAAAATGATCCTGTAGTCAAATCAATCTGGGAACTGGTGTTACTGTTTTATTTACTGCGGGACCTCTGAGTCTTGAGCACTGTAAAGCCAAGAGGATGGGGGAGGAAGAGCCATGCTAACATTTCCTTAACTCATTTGACCAATTGGAACCTTTTTTCAAGGATCACCTGTTAATACATAGAGGCTAGTGTTAGAGTAGTACTGTTTGGGAAACAGTTTTAGAGAGTTTTTCACACCTGTTCCTTGAACTTTTGGTGAGGTGAGGACTAAAATGAAAGGAAAGAAAAGTACTTAACCCAGTGCTAGTAAAGAGTAAGGTGACAATTATAATTCTGCTGAAACAAAGTGCCAGCAGTGGAAACCTTCAGTCTCACTCCAGTGAAGCGCGGGGCTCTGAGGTGCTTATGTCAAGTGAGAAGCCAGGACAGTTCAAAGCCACAAGGTCTGAGGACCACTGAGGAACTATCCACTCCTTGGCACATAGTGGACAGTTCACAAGTATATACTGAATAAATTAACGAATGCACCACAACTTACATTTTATTTAACTTTGGGGAGAAAATACTCTCAGTTAACTTTTAAACTGAAGTATAAAACAAAGAAAAAAACCAAATTCTAGAAAAGCCTCTCATTTGGGTAAAATTCCAAATGATGCTTCATGAGGCTGTGCACCTACCACCATCTACATAAACATACTCTTTAGTATTAAGGGGTGCAAATTATGAGAATACTTTGCAAAGACTACAGAAGTTCCTAAGACCTAGCAGAGACTGCAGGAGTGAAGAAGAGGCATGAAGCTTTTCCAGATCTACCTGTTGCAGGCTAACTTCCATATTCCAAAACTATTTTCTCCCATAGTAATTTTACAGAAATAGAAAACAGCATTCTAAATTTTCATGCCAAGGCAAGGACTCTGAGGTAAGCAAATTTCTTTTCTTATCTTTTAGGCTTGAAACTGTAAGACATGTTTTCTTTTTGACTATTTCTGCTGGCCCTGGAGGAGACCTTCCCAGTCCACCAGCCCCCTCCTCTTCCCCTTTTGGTCATCCCGGTCAGCACACAGAGTCTCACCCTCTCATACTCATCCTTGGCTCTGCTTAGCATCTCCAGGATGTCGATGGGCCTGTGGTCACTGCAGCCATTGGCTTGGCTGGGACTCTGCTTATCCCGAGCAGCTTGCTGTGACCGCCGTGTCTCCTCTTGTACAACACTAGAGGAGGAGAACCAGATTTTAGAAAGATCTCTTTAGACACAATCTGACCCAAGAACTCTCTTGGTGTCCATCTTCCAAGGATCCGGGAAGAATACCATATAACACTGTCCTTGCAATACAAAACAGAGAGCCTCGATTACCTCATTCCAGGATTATATGACTAACCACTTCAACATCTCTTCCACAACTGTGCCAACCAATATATCTCACTGTTAGAAGGACAAAAATACAGAATTCCTTTCTAGAGTTGGTGGAAGTAGGTACATTAAAAACTCTACTAAGTTATCTCTCTTTTTGAAGTCTCTCAAAATCAAACTAACTGGTAAAGTAAATTTGAAAATGGATAATGCTTCCAAGACAAAGGAAAGCTGCATAGGTGAACAAACCACTGTGGAAAGTCTGTATTGACACTGGGCTAGCAAGGAGAAGGAAAGATCAGCTTCTTGAAAATAGAAGTCTTGATGAATCTTCAGAAGTTAATGATAGCACTGCAAGCAATCAAAAGATTTCCCTTATTCTCTCCTTAAAAATCACTAAGTGGGTGACTGAGGTCAAGGTGATTGTGGCAATGCTTTTTATTTTGATTGGTATTGCTTAAGCTAATTCTGCACTTGAAAATACATAAAGTAAGACAAGTTGACGTCTGAAGCAATTATAGCAAAATGTTAGAAACTGAAAACTGGGTGGTAAGCACATGGATATTTTATTGTTTCTTATATTTTTCTTCAAGCTTGAAATAAAAATAAATTTTAATAAGGAAACTAATCTTTTTTCTTTTTAAGATTCATTAAGTTTTCAATCCCACTATAGTAAATAGGCCTACCTGCCACAGGTATTATGGGCACAGTAAAAACTTGATAATTCTATTAATGAGAACTTCCCAGACAGTGATGATGACAGGCAATAAAACAATTCAGTAGGAAAAGGTTTGTTTTTATGGAATAGGAGGAGTAGGACAAGAATAGGCTACTCAATGTCAGTTCACTGCTTTAAAACAGCCTGCCCAGGAACTCCCATTAGTATATGTAGGCTGGTTCTTTGATTTGAAAACATTGGGTCAAACAATATTAAATAAATTTTTTTTTAAGCAGCAGAATGATTCTGAGTTTTGTTTTTGTTTTTTGCTGAGGAAGATTAGCTCTGAGCCAATCTGTGCCAATCCTCCTCTACTTTATATGTGGGTCACCACCACAGCACGGCTGACAAGTGGCGTAGGTCCGCACCTGGTATCCGAACCTGTGATCCTGGGCCACCGAAGTGAAACACACCAAACTTAACCACTATGCCACCGGGCTGGCCCCTCATTCTGAGTTTTTAACATGATATAATGTATTATGATTCTCCAAGAAGGGTGGGCTCATAGATTTTCCCAAACTTATTTGAAGATTCTGTGTGAATCTTCTCTTGAGGCAGGATTCCTGTTTGGAAAATGCTGCTTTGAGGTAATGGTGTTGTTTTTCTATCTAGATTTTTACAGCTCTTATAGGATTATTATTTCTAAAAGGAACACAGAAGCATGAATTTAATGGCAGACTGAAAGAGGAACAGACCAATTAGAATAAATATTGTTTCTTTTGTACCTATACTGGTAATCAACTCTTAGGAAAGAAATACTGTTCTGTCACAACTGTAAGGCCTGTTGCAAAGGAAAAAAAGACTGGAGAGATATACATTGGCTATTTCTTGATAGTGGATTATAAGCAATTTCACTTTCTTTTTTTTACTTTTCTTCACTTTCCATAATTAACAGGCACTCCTTTAATCAGAAAAAATGAGCCACTATTTAAAATGACATTATTCAATACTCAGTTACAGGCTGCACCAGCCTGAATCCACCTTCATCAAGGACTCTGGTCACAAAGCCTGTTTATCTCTACTTCCTGCCATGATGCCCGGCTTGCCCATGCTAGTATTCACTTCTCTCCTAACCTGGACTGGATCTGTGATTTTGGTTCAAAAGAAGAACATTTCTAATAATCACCACTGATCACCCGTGGAACAGGGTACCTCACAAAGCTCACCACTGCTGAGAGCAGAAGCTATCCGGGTGGTGAGAAGGGACCCCAGTACGAGTGAGGCTTAGACTCTAAGGCCTCTTCCAATTCAAACTCTGTGAAGAGTGACCTTGCCTCTCTCCTGTCCTCTCAAACCCCCAAATATGCCCCCAAGACTATCAGGAATAAAGCTCATTTCCATAAGTTCTCCAAATTTTATAGTCTATGTAGGCAAATCAAACAAGTTTTTATTGTTAGAAACAGTCACTGGCAGACTAGATTTCCTCCTTAGGAGAGGCAACATTTTCCAAGTTTAGTGGATTTTCAACTTTGTCACTGACCAAAGAGAATTTCCAAATTTAGATAATACAGGTCTAGAAGTTTGGTTGCTCTCCTACATAGCTTCTCAGTTTTTATAAATATCTTTTAGAATAAATCAATTTTTCACTTGGAGAATTTTTATTATATTACAGCTGTTAAGACAGTGACGGGAAGAACTAAATTTAACAGAATGGGCATCAACAGTCACATTTATTTAGACACACAATATACCCAAAAGAACTTTACCTGTATTTCTGGTTAGCAGAGGTGATATTCTGAAATATGTAGCAGAGGCTGTATGCAGGCAAAGTTAGAGCAAAGAAAGATAAAGTAGTCTTTTTATCTTTGGTGACCAGAACGCCATTATCACAAAGTTAATGTTAACATATAAGGTATTCTCTTTAGCCATAAATAGGGCAGACACTTGAAAATTCACTATCAACAGTTTCATGAGGGCATTCCCTTAATCACTTTCAATACCTCCCCTGCTTCTAGTAAAACAAGCTGAAAGCTTAAGCAAACGTCCCTCTTTGGGGCATTTCTAGTGAAAGAACCCTGAATGCTTTTCTTTTTCCTCTCTGCTTCCTGTTTCCACTTCCTCATCCTATTTTTGAGTTCAATACAGTATTTTCAGATAGGCCTTCAGTCTTCTGCTTCATTTATACCATCTGAAGTCTTGCATTAGGGTTACCACTTGCCCTGATAGAGAAAAAAGCTCAAAATGGTTTCCTGTGAACAGCTGTTAGAGTTAAAAGAGCCAGATTCTCTCAATTGGGGCCCAAAAGCTCTCGGTCTGCAGTAGAAAGCCTATATATTAATTTATTCCAAAGCTTAGATACTTAAGAAAAATATTCTGGATTTCAGGATAACCAAGAATCAACAAATCTGTATCTTCTAAGTAATGAGAAGTAAGCTGCCTCTGTGGTCACTTTCAAAACCACAAAGAAAGTAGTCATCAAATAATTGGCCTTGTAAAAAAGTAGTTTTTACATTTTTTTAGAGAAAAGGTGTTCTAGAAGGAGTGTGGTTCCAGAGAGCTAACACGTGTTCAAATATGAATGACACAAGTTCATATGGAACAATGTCCTCAGGGTGCTCGCAGTAATAAACCTGGCCTGCCCTGCGAGCTCACAGCCAAAGCAAACAAAGCAGGAGGCTGATAAACATCCCATCAGGACAGGTCAGCAGTCCTGGATTAAAACTTGGCCTTAGGGGCCGCCTGGTGGCGCAGCGGCTTAGTCCGTGCTTGGCAGCCCAGGGTTCGCAGGTTCGGATCCCGGGCGCCCGCCGACGCACTGCCTGTCAGCCATGCCGTGGCGGTGTCCCATATAAAGTAGAGGAAGATGGGCACAGATGTTAGCCCAGGGCCAGTCTTCCTCAGCAAAAAAAAGAGGAGGATTGGCAACGGATGTTAGCTCAGGGCTGGTCTTCCTCACAAAAAAACAAAACAAAACAAAAAAACCCTTGGCCTTAGCCATGTGCACTTCTTTCAAAATGCAATATACCTAGAACTGAGGTTTGAGGATTAATGATTTATTTACACTTTTACAAGAATTAGCTTAAAATTAGACTGTAAAAAAATTAGGCTCTCTTCCAAACATGTAGATAAAACTTTGAAGGAGAGCAAAGGGAATTTTGATTTGACAGAGAGGGAAGAGAGATCCACATTTCTGAGGAGACTCAGGCATAAACTGAAAAGGAAACCTAACTGCACCAGAATACACTGCTAACTGCAGTGTTTTGCCCAGTGCCCTGCAGCACCTCAGGCCCTTCTAGCACCATAGTGTCTTGGGTGCCCAGAATCCACACTGGCAGTACCAGCAATACAGATAAGCCCCATGAGCGGTGGCTCCCGTGGGCTAGCTTGAGAAAGGACAATGAGCCACCCTTTAGAACATTAATTCAATGAAAATTACTTTCCAAATTCCAAGACTATGACTTACAAAAGATCTCCTGGAACACAATCCATTAGTGGATTGGTGACTACTACACCTAGAATCCTTGTCAAAAATAAGCTCACTTGAAGGAATTAAACATGGATGGAGGCCGGCCCGGTGGCACAGCAGTTTAGTTCACGCTTGGCAGCCCGGGGTTCGCTGGTTCGGATCCTGGGCGGCCGCCGACTCACTGCTTGTCAGCCATGCCGTGGCGGCGTCCCATATAAAGTAGAGGAAGATGGGCACAGATGTTAGCCCAGGGCCAGTCTTCCTCAGCAAAAAGAGGAGGATCGGCAAGGAATGTTAGCTCAGGGCTGGTCTTCGTCACCAAAAAAACAAAAAAAAAAAACACATGGATGTGTGTGAGAGTTCTTTATCAGCTATTGGACACAGTACCACTTGTTACAGGGGAAATCTGGAGAGAACCTAAATCATATCCATTGCATATGGTGGTTAGGCTGTGCACTGGACGTAGATGATATCCTCCAGACCTAAGCAGTTTGATGGCCCTAACCACATGCTTAAGAGGAAGGTTCTGGTTAAATTATGATCTGTCTGCTGGATTGGACACAATGCAGCCGTTAGAAATACTGTAGAGGACTATTTAACGCCCTGGAAAAATGTTGCTGACATGAAAAGTAGGATGTGCAGTATGATCCTATTTTTGTGAGAAACAATCACACACATCAACCCAATGTACACATAAAGAAAAAGAATGGAAGGAAACAGACTAAAATGCTAACAATGGGATTAGTAGGATTAGAGATAATTTTAGATTTCTTTAAGCTTTTCTGTCTTTTCCAAATTTTGGACAATAAACAGGAAATTAGGAGGAAAATACATGAATTAGTAGATTCCAGTAACAAAGAGAAGGGGAAAAGTCATTTTTTCATCTCTCGTATATCATTAATTAAATCTATGGAGTAATATAAATACTTACTCGGCCATGAGTTTGGCAATGCGGTGACAGTCATTCTTGTCATAAAACCAGATACTGTATATTGACACTTGAAAAACAAAGGGGAAAAAAAAAGATGAGGGGAAATGAGGTTTCAACATTTGGGTATATGTAAGTAACATACTATTACTATGGAATGTCACAGAATTTACCATCAGACCCTCAAATTGTGAACAGTTCCCTGCAAGAAAAAAAAGCCTCTCCCCAAAACTGTTTAATAAAATTATTAATAAAATGAGGACAGGTAAAACATTCAGATGAAAAGTGCAAAACAGTTGGTTTTAGACATTATTACCAGATCTCACTGAGCCTAAGATGTCACTAAGTGTTAAGATGCACCATTATTTTATGTATTATCAAGAAAAAAATGCTGCCAATTAAATTAAGAATCAACACTGATTGTAAGATGCATTCCAAATTGATGGTAAAATGTGGAAAAAAGCATCTTGATTACTGAAAACCAAGTTCACCATGTAAGCAAACAGCAGAATTTTTATGAGTCTCTTGAAATTTAAATACAGAATTAGTATTATGTTACTTTAAAGACACATCCCAGCTCCAGATCCATCCTATGATCAACTCTGTTCACACGTGGAATGGAAGTTCTGGGGCTGAACTCAGTCTACCATACTTCTTTTCCCTTCTTTTTCATTCCCAGTATGGTCATCAGCACTAAGAAAGCCCTCACAAAATATTTGGTGAACAGATAAAGAACTTTATTATTAAAGATAACAATACATAAAAACTACTGTAAATACTTTTTGAATAAGGCAGAGTAGGAATATTGAATATATATAAGTTAAAATAAACATATGGACAAGTATGGCTCATTGCTACCATGTACACTCACAGCTTGTCCCAGGTGGTACCTCCTTTCATACTTGCAATGACTCGAAACAGAAAGGGCAGGTATCATTATGCCCTTTTTTAAAATTAAACTTTTAAGTTTGAAATAACTGTAGCTTCACATGCAATTGTACAAAAAAAAAAAAAAAAGAGAGATCCTGTGTGCCCTTTGTTTCCTCCAATGGTAACATTTTTTTTTTTTTTTTTTTGTGGGGAAGACTAGCCCTGAGCTAACATCTGTTGCCAATCCTCCCCTTTTTGCTGAGGAAGACTGGCCCTGGGCTAACATCCGTGCCCATCTTCCTCCACTTTATATGGGACGCCACCACAGCATGGCTGACAGGCAGTGCAGTGCGCTGGCGGGCGCCCGGGATCCGAACTTGCAAACCCCGGGCTGCCAAGTGCGGACTAAACCGCTGCGCCACCGGGCGGCCCCCTCCAATGGTAACATTTTGTAAAACTATAATATCACAGCCAGGCTATTGACATTGATACAGTCAAGATAAAGAACATTTCCATGGCCACAAGGATCCCTGGTGCCCTTTTATAGCCACACCCTCCTCCCTCAGACCCCCTCCCCTGTGTCTGACTCCTGGTAAACACATTAATCTGTTCTCCATTTCTATAATGTCATTTCAAGAATGTTATGTAAATGGAATCACACAGCATGCAACTTTTTGAGATTGACTTTACTGACTAAACGTAATTCTCTGGATATTCATCCAAGTTGTTGCTTGCATCAATAGTTCATTCTCTTCTTTTGCTGAGTAGTATTTCATGATATGGATGTAGCAGTTTGTTTAACCATTTATCTGTTGAAGGACATCTGGAGTGTTCCCAGTTTTTGGCTATTATGCACAAAGCTGCTAGAAATGTTCATGTACAGGCTTTTGTGTGAACATAAGTTTTCATGTCTCTGGGTTAAATGCCCAAAAATACAGTCACTGAGTCACAGTAGTGGCATATTTAGTTGAATGAGAAACTGTTAAACTACTTTCCAGAGTGGTTGTGCTATTTCATATTCCTACCAGCAATGGATGAGCAATCCAGTTTCTCTGCATCCTTGCCAGCATTTGTTTTTCTCACTATTTTTAGCTTTATCCATTCTAACAGGTGTATAGTGGCATCTCATTGTGGTTTTAATTTACATTTCCCTAATAGCTAATGATGCTGAACATCTTTTCATGTGTGTCTTTGTCATTTGTATATCCTTAGTCAAACGTCTGATCACGTCTTTGCTCCTTCTAATTGTTTTTCTTACTGTTGAGTTTTGAGAGTTTTTCATATATTAAGATACTAGTCCTTTTTGGAATATGTGGTTTGAAATTATTTTCTCCCTCTCTGTAGCTTGTTTTTTCATCCTCTTAATAAGGTCCTTCCAGGGCGACAGTTTTTAATTTCGACAAGGTGCAATTTATCAGTTTTTCCTTTTAAGGATCATGCTTTTGTTGTCAAGTCTAAGAACACTTTGGTGATCCTGAATTCCAAAATTTTTCCCTATGTTTTTTCTTAAAAGGTTTATAGTTTTAAATTTAAGTTGGTGATCCATTTTGAGTTAATTTTTATATAAAAAGGGTTAGGTTAAGGTTCTTTTTTTGGGTCCAATTGTTTCAGCATTATTTGTTGAAAATAATGCTCTTCTCTGTATTGAGGAATCTTTTGTACTTTTGTCAAATATCAGTTGGGCACATTTGTGTGGGTCTATTTCTGGATTCTTATTCTGTCCTCCTTATGTGTTTATCCCTCCACCAATACCATACTATCTTGATTACTGCAGCTATATAGTAGGCCTTCGTATTGGGTAGAATAATTCCTCCCACTTTATGCTTCTTTTTCAAGATTGTTTTATTAGCTTCTAGGCCTGTACCTTTCCACATCAATTGTAGAAGAGGTTTGTCTATTCCTACAAAAAGCTTTGCTGGCTGGGATCTTAGAAGGAAAACATTCAACCTTTCACTATAAATATGATGTTAGTTGTAGATGCTCTTTATCAAGATGAGACAGTTCACTACTACTCCTAACTTGGGAGTTCTTATCATGAATGGACATATGATTCTTCTTGTTTTGCATCAAAACCCACAAAATATGATGCTATTTCTCCTATTTCTTCTTTAGCCTGTTGATATGGTGGATTATAGTGATTGACTTTCAATACTGAACTAGCTTTGCAGATCTGGAATAAAGCCCATTTGGGCATCATTTATATTTCTTTTCTACTTATTGTTGAATTTGCTAATATTGGGATGAAGACTTTTTTTCATCTAAGCTCATGAAAGATACCGGTTTGTAGTTTTCTTTGAACTGACTTTGCCTTGTTTGGGTATTAGGGTAATAATGGCCTATTAGGGTAATAATCAGCTGAGATGTGGTCCCTCTTTGTCTGTTTTCTGCAACTGTGTAAAATTAGTGTTAATTCTTCTTTGAATTCTCCAATAAAACCATATGGGCCTGGAGATTCCTTTTTTGGGAGCTTTTCAATTATGAATTAAATTTCTTTAATGGCTCTAGAACTATTCATGTTATCTATTTTATCTTGGTTAAGTTTTGTAGTTTGTCATTTTCAAGGAATTGGTCCATTTCTTCTCTTGTCAAATTTATGAATGTAAAGTTGTTCATGGTATTCTCTTATTACCTGTTTAATGTCTGGAGAATCTGTAGTGATATCCACTATTTCATTACTGATACTGATAATTTGTGTCTTTTTATTTTTGTTAGTCTTGCTAAAGGTTTACCAATTTTACTGGCTTTTTTCAAAGAACCAGCTTTTTGTTTCATTGATTTTTCCCTATTTTCAATGTTACCGATTTCTGCTCTCATCTTTATTCTTTCCTTACTTCTGTATGCTTTGAGTTTATTTTGCTCTTCTTTTTTAAATTTCTTGAGGTGGGAATTTAGCAGGCTCTCAGCCAGTGCTGCTTGAAGGGGTGGGAGGACCATGGTTAGGTCATCTGGCGTGCCTCTGGTAGGGAAGGGAGCCTCTGACTTCACAGATGAAGACTGCTTCCCAGGCCAGGCTGGTTGTGATGGGAATTCTTCCCTGTCCCCACCTCCCTTTCATGGAAGGGTGGGAAAGCACTTCCCTGGTGGCCACTTATTGTCAGTAGGGCTTCCAAATCTTTCCTGCCAGCTTTGCTGGGCTCACCAGGTACTGTTGGCAGGGCTCCCACTCAGTCTAGGAGAGGAATAAGCCTAGCTGGTCCACCTTCTGCTGCTAGTTTGGAGGTCAAGCAACACCAAGCACGGGTCCCCTTCTTCCGCTGCTGTGTTGCCCTGCCAGTTCTGGGTCCCGCACCAGACTGTCTTCCTCTTTCTACCTTTCAGAATTCCCCTGATTGTCTCTTGCATTATTTCTGGGTTTTATAGTTGTACATAATAGGAAGAAGCAAGGAGAGATAAGCCTATGCCATTTTGTTTGGATCAGAAGTCTCATTATACACTTTTATGGATGGAAGCTCACAGAAAGACTAAGTGACTTATTAATAAACCAGAGAAAAATAGTCTTAGAACTAGAACTCAGATCTTCTCATTTCTACACACCCACTGCCTCATTAGTTGAAATAACATAAAAATTTTTACAGAAACAAAAAGTTAATGAGCTTCAATTATGCTTGAAGACTAAAGCAACATGTAAAAGAAGTATATAGAGTTAAGTAAGTTAAAAATTATACACTAAAAGGATCATAGAATATAGGAAATATAAATGTCAGCACAAGAGACTCTAAATAAATTAAAAATTTTTTTATAACCAATATTTGAACTCTATCAATATACATCAATATATACTGATACAATCAATATACATTAATTTAGAAAGCCACTGTCAATAAAAGCTTTTTTTAAATTGAGGCATAGTTCACATAACATTACATTACTTTCAGGTGTACAATTTAATGGTTTGATATTTGTATATGTTGTAAAATGATCACACGATAAGTCCAGTTAACATCTATCATCATACATAGTTACAAAAAGTTTTTTCTTATTCATTTTAAGACTTACTCATTTTATAACTGGAAATTTGTACCTTTTGACCCCCTTCATCTATTTCACTCACCCCACCACTGCCCCACCTCAGGCAACCAAAAATTTGTTCTCTATATCCATGAGCTCAGCTTTTGTTTTATTTTTTTAAGATTCCATATGTAAGTGAGATCATAAGGTATTTATCTTTTTCTGTCTGACTGATTTCACTTAGCACAATGCCCTCAAGGTCCATTCACGTTGTCATAAACAGTAAGATTTCATTCTTTTTTATGGCTGAATAAGACTCCACTGAATATGAATTATACACACACACACTACATTTTCTTTCTTTTTTAAAAAATTTTCATCTTTATTGATGTCTGAATAGTTTATAACATTGTGGGGTTTTAGTTGTACATTATTATCTGTCTGTCACCATACGGATGCATCCCTTCACCCCTGTGCCCATCCCCCACCCCCCTGGTAACCACCAACCAGTTCTCTCTGTCCGTGTGTTAGTTTATATTCCACATATGAGTGAAATCATGCGGTGTTTGTCCTTCTCTCTCTGGCTTATTTCACTTAACATAATACCCTCTAGGTCCATCCATGTTGTTGCCAATGGGACAATTCTGTCTTTTCTTATGGCTGAGTAGTATTCCATTATATATATATATACACCACATCTTCTTTATCCAATCATCAGTCGAGGGACACTTGGGTTGCTTCCACTTCTTGGCTATAGTGAATAAAGCTGCAATGGACATAGGAGTGCATAAGCCTCTTGGGATGGTTGATTTCACGTCCGTTGGGTAGATGCTCAAGATCTGGATCATAAGGTATTTCTATTTTTAATTTTTTGAGGAATCTCCATACTGTTTTCCATAGAGGCTGCACCAGTTTGCATTCCCACCAGCAGTGAATTAGGGTTCCCGTTTCTCCACAACCTCTCCAGCATTTGTTGTTTGTCTTGGTGATTATAGCCATTCTAATGGGTGTAAGGTGATATCTTAGCAGAGTTTTGATTTTCAGAGTTTTCATTTTCCTGATGATTAGTGACGTTGAACATTTTTTCACATGTCTGTTGGCCATCTGTATATTTTCCTTGGAAAAATGTCTGTTCATATATTCTGCCCATTTTTTGATTGGGTTGTTTTTTTGTTGTTCAGTTGCTGAGTTCTTCATATATTATGAATTAATCCCTTGGTGGATATACAATTTGCGAAATGTTTTCTCCTAGCTGGTGGGTTGTCTATTCATTTTGATCCTGGTTTCATTTGCCTTGTAGAAGCTCTGTAGTCTGATGAAGTCCCACTTGTTTATTTTTTCTTTTGTTTCCGTTGTCTGAGTAGACATGGAATCCAAAAGGATCCCCTTATGAGCGATGTCAATTAGTGTACTGCCTATATTTTCTTCCTAGAGTTTTACAGTTTCAGGTCTCACTTTCAGGTCCTTAACCCATAGTGAGTTGATTTTTGTGTATGGCGATAGAAGATGGTCTACTTTCATTCTTTTGTGTGTGGCTGTCCAATTTTCCCAGCACCATTTATTGAAGAGACTTCCCTCTCTCCATTATATGTTCTTTGCTCCTCTGTCAAAGATTAGTTGTCCATAGGTGTGTCGTTTTATTTCTGGGCTTTCAATTCTGTTCCATTGTATCTATGTGCCTATTTTTGTACCAGTACCATGCTGTTTTGATTACTATAGCTCTATAGTATATTTTGTAATCAGGAATTGTGATGCCTCCAGCTTTGTTCTTTTTTTTTTCAGGATTGCTTTAGCTATTCGGGGTCTTTTGGTGCCCCATAAGAATTTCAGTATTTTTTTGTTCTATTTCTGTGAAGAATGTCATTGGGATTCTGACTGGGATTGCACTGAATCTGTAGATCGCTTTAGGTAGTATGGACACTTTAACTATGTTTATTCTTCCAACCCATGTGCATGGGATATTTTTCCGTTTCTTTATGTCTTCATTGATTTCTTTCAATAGTGTCTTATAGTTTTCATTGTATAGGTCTTTCACTTCCTTGGTTAAATTTATCCCCAGATATTTTATTATTTTTGTTGCAATTGTAAATGGGATTGTCTTTCTGAGTTCTCTGTTAGTTCATCATTAGCACATAGAAATGCAACTGACTTTTATAAGCTGATTTTATATCCTGCCACTTTGCTGTAGTTATTATTTCTAGTAGGTTTCCAATGGATTTTTGGGGGTTTTCTATGTATAAGATCATGTCATCTACAAATAGTGAGAGTCTCACTTCTTCATTGCCTATTTAGAGTCCTTTTATTCCTTTTTCTTGCCTAACTGCTCTGGCCAAAACCCCCAGTACTATGTTGAATAAGAATGGCGGGAGTGGGCACCCTTGTCTTGTTCCTGTCCTCAAAGGCATGGCTTTCAGTTTTACACTGTTGAGTAGAATGTTACCTGTAGGTTTGTCATATATGGCCCTTGTTATGTTGAGGTACTTTCCTTCTATACTCATTTTGTTGAGTTTTTATCATAAATGGATATGTTGGATCTTGTTGAATGCCTTCTCTGCATCGATTAAGATGATCATGTGGTTTTTATTCTTCATTATGTTAATGTGGTATATCACGTTGATTGATTTGCGGATGTTGAACCATCCCTGTGCCCCTGGTATAAATCCCACTTGGTCATGGTATATAATCTTTTTGATGTATTGCTGTATTCAGTTTGCCAATATTTTGTTGAGGATTTTTGAGTCTATGTTCATCAGTATTATTGGCCTGTAGTTTTCCTTCTTTTTATTGTCCTTGTCTGGCTTTGGTATCAGGGTGATGGTGGCCTTGTAGAACGTGTTAGGAAGTATTCCATCTTCCTCTATTTTTCGGGATAGTTTGAGGATAGATATTAAATCTTCTTTGAGTGTTTAGTAAAATTCTCCAGGGAAGCCATCTGGTCCTGGGCTTTTATTTTTTGGGAGGTTTTTGATGACTGTTTCAATCTCTTTACTTGTGATTGGTCTATTCAGATTCTCTATTTCTTCTTGACTCAGTTTTGGAAGGTTGTATGTGTCCAAGAATTTATCCATTTCCTCTAGGTTGTCCAATTTGTTGGCATATAGTTTTTCATAGTATTCTCTAATAATCCTTTGTATTTCTGTGGTATCCATTGTAATCTCTCCTCCTTTGTTTCTAATTTTATTTGAGTCTTCCCCCTTTTTTTCTTAGTGAGTCTGGCTAAGGGTTTGTCGATTTTGTTTATCTTCTCAGAGAACCAGCTCTTTGTTTCATTGATCCTTTCTACTGTTTTTTTTGTTTCTATTTCATTTATTTCTGCTCTGATTTTTATTATTTCCCTCCTTCTGCTGATTCGGGGCTTTGTTTGTTCTTTTTCTAATTATTAGGTGTAGTTTAAGGTTATTTATTTGGGATTTTTCTTGTTTGCTAAGGTGGGCTTGGGTTGCTATGAATTTCCCTCTCAGGACTGCTTTTGCTGCATCCCATATGAGTTGGTATGGTGGCTTTTCATTTTCATTTGTCTCTAGATAGTTTCTGATCTCTCCTTTAATTTCATCAATGATCCACTGGTTGTTCAGTAGCATGTTGTTTACTCTCCACCTCTTTGTCTCTTTCCTAGTTTTTTTCTTGCAGTTGATTTCTAGCTTCATAGCATTATGATCAGAAAACATGCTTGCAATGATTTCAGTCTTCTTAAATTTATAGGTTTGCCTATATATGGTCTATCCTTGAGAATGTTCCATGCGTGCTTGAGAAAAATGTGTAATCTGCTGTTTTTGGTTGGAGTGCTCTATGTATATCTATTAAGTTCATCTCGTCTAGTTTTTTGTTGAAGTCCATTATTTCCTTATTGACTTTTTCTCTGGATGATCTATCCATTGATATAAGTGGGGTGTTAAGATCCCCTACTATTATAGTGTTGTTAATATCTCCTTTTAGGTTTTTTAATAGTTGTTTTATGTACTTTGGTGCTCCTGTGTTGGGTGCATAGGTATTTATAAGTGATACGTCTTCTTGGGGAAGTGTCCCTTTTGTCATTATATACTGCCCCTCTTTGTCTCTCACTACCTTTTTTATCTTGAAGTCTCCTTTGTCTGATATAAGTATGGCAACTCCTGCTTTCTTTTGTTTGCCAGTAGCTTGGAGTATTGACTTCCATCCTTTTACTTTGAGTCTGTGTTTGTCTTTAGAGATGAGATGTGTTTCCTGGAGGCAGCAAATTGTTGGATCTTGGTTTTTAATCCATCCCGCCACTCTGTGTGAAGAATTCAACCCATTTACATTTAGAGTGATTATTGATATATGAGAGGTTAATGTTGCTACTTTATTGTTCATTTTCTGGTTCTTGTGCATTTCCTTCGTTTCTTGTCCCATGTGTTTCAGACTGCCAATTCAGTTTGGTAGTTCTGCATGATAATTCTCTTAGTTTTCTCTTTATTTGTCATATGAGGTTCTATTCTGCTTATTTGTTTAGTGGTTACCACGAGGTTTATATAAACTATCTCATGGAAAAGAAATAGTCCATTTTCTGATGACTTTTGTTTCCTTAGACTAAGTCAATTCAATCCCTTTCCTCTTCCTCTTCTAATTTGTTGTTGTCACTACTTATTCCATCTTGTGTCGTGAGTGTGTGTTTACAGTGATGAGTTTAAACTCATTTTTGATGTTTTTCAACTGCAACTTTTCTGGTGTAGTCTCCTTGTTTTTCTCCTTGCTCAAAACTTTGTATCCCATTTCTCTTTTGGTTTTTGTTAGGCCTAAGTGCCTTCTTGAGCATTTCTTGCAGTGGGGGTCTTGTGGTGATGAACTCCCTTAGCTTTTGTTTATCAGGGAGAGTTAGTATTTCTCCACCATATTTGAAGGATATTTTCGCTGGATAAAGTATTCTTGGCTGAAGGTTTTTGTCTTTCAGGATTTTGAGTATACCATTCCAGTACTCTCCTAGCTTGTAGAGTTTCTGTCGAGAAATCAGCTGAGAGCCTGATGGGGTTTCGTTTGTATGTTATTTTGGTTTTTTGTTTAGCTGCCCTTAATATTTTTCTTTGTTGATTCTTGCCAGCTTTGCTACTATATGCCGTGGAGTTGGTCTTTTCCCGTTTATATATTTAGGTGGTCTATTGACTTCATTCACTGTTATTTCCAACTCATTTCCCAGGTTTGGTAAGTTCTCAGCTATTATTTCTCTTAACAAACTCTCTGCTCCTTTTTCCCTTTCTTCTCCTTCTGGAATACCTATTATCCTTATGTTACTTTTCCTCATTGAGTCTGATGAAGAATTTCTTCATTTCTTTTTAGTTTTAGTTCTTTCTCCTCCTCTATCTGGAGCGTTTCTGCATGGCTATCCTTGATAATGCTAATTCTTTCCTGCATATTGTCAGTTCTGCTCTTTAAAGACTCCAGGTTTTCCTTTCTCGTCCACTGTGTTTTTCATCTCCAATATTTCTGATTGGTTTTTCTTTATGGTTTCAATCTCTTTTGTGAAGAAATTCCTGAATTCATTGAATTGTCTGTGTTCTCTTGTAATTAGTTGAGTTTTTTTATGATAGCTATTTTGAATCCTGTGTCATTTATGTTATAGATTTCTGTGCCTTCAGGGTTGGCTTCTAGGTGTTTGTCATTTTCCTCTTGGTCTGGAGACTTCAGATACTTCTGCATAGAGCCGGAAGATTTACCTTTTCTATTTTTCACCTTGAGAATATCTAGTCCTGAAGTTTCCACTTGCTGCCACTGGGTGGAGGTCACGAGCTGTGTGTTTTGAGCCTGCTGCAGTTCCTGGAGGGACTATGCTGAAGTGCAGGTGTGTGAGGGGAGGGGCTCTCTCTTTCACCTGCCTGACCTGGGGGGCTTCCTTCCTCCCTCACTATCTGCTCTCTTGAGGCGTCTGGACGTTGACTGCACCCCTGCAACAGTTCGTTGTTGCTTCCCAGTAGGGATCTCTTGACGGTCTGTGAGAGCACCTGGAGGGCGATAGCTTTCCCTGCAGAGGGCCGCCCCTCCCCGCTCTGTCTGTGAGCCATGCTGTCTTTGCCAATTGTATGGGGAGGGGGAGTAAATCTCCTTACCTCTCCTCAAGGGGCTTCCTGTGGCTCCACTGTCGGATGTACTGCGGCGTGGGTCTCTTAGAAGTCCTTTGTAGTGTCTGATTGACCTCTGCTGGTATGCGAATTATGTTTTTGTTGTCTCTTAAGGGGCAGAGATAAAAGAGGGAATCTCACTCTGCCATGATGCTGATGTCACACACCACATTTTCTTTCTTCATTCACGTCCTAAATGGACATTTAGGTTGTTTCCATGTCTTGGCAATTGTAAATAATGCTGCAGTGAACACAGGGGTAAGTATATCTCTTCCAGGTAGCATTTTTGCTTTCTTCAGATAAACACCCAGAAGTGGAACTGGTGGATCACATGGTGGTTCTATTTTTAATTTGAGAAACCTCCACATTGTTTTCTATAGTGGCTGCACCAATTTACATTCCCACCCAACCTTCCCAACAGTGCACAAGGATTCCCTTTTCCTCCCATTCTTGCCAACACTTATTTCCTGTCTTTTGCTAACAGCCATTCTAACAGGTAAGAGGTGATATCTCACTGTGGTTTTGAGTTGCATTTCCCTGAAGATTAGTGACGTTGAGCATCTTTACATGTACCTGCTGACCACCTGTATGTCTCCCTTGGAAAAAATGTCTATTCAGAGCCTCTGCCCATTTTTTAATCAGATTGTTTGTTCTTTTGCTATTGAGTTATATGTTTTTTCATATTTTAGATATTAACCCCTTATTATATGAATGATTTACAAATATTTTCTCCCATTTGGTAGGTTGCATTTTCATTTTGTTGATGGTTTTCTTATTGTGCAGAAGCTTTTTAGGTTGATGTAATCTCACTTGTTTATTTTTATTTTCGCTGCCTTTGCTTTTGGTGTCAAATCCAAAAAATCGTTGCCAAAACTGATGTCAAGGAGTTTACTGTCTATGTGTTCCTCTGGAGTTTTATGGTTTCAGGTCTCACATTGAAGTCTTTAATCCATTTTGAATTAATTTTTGTGTACACTGTAAGATAGAGGTCCAATTGAATTCTTTTGCATGTGGCTGTCCAGATTTCCCAATACCTTTTATTGAAGAGACTGTTCTTTCCACATTGTATATGTTGGCTCCTTTGTTGTAAATTAATTGACCATATATGCATGGGTTTATTTCTGGGCTTTCTAATCTGTTCTATTGATCTATGTGTCTGCTTTTATGTCAATATTATATTGTTTTGATTAATATGGCTTTGTAATATAGTTTAAAATCAGGGAGTGTGATGCCTCCAGCTTTGTTCTTCTTTCTCAAGATTGCTTTGGTTATTCGGGGTCTGTTCTGGTTCCCCACAAATTTTTGGATTGTTTGTTCTATTTCTCTGAAAAATGCCATTGGAATTTTGATTGGGATTGCACTGAATCTGCTGATTGGTTTAGGTAGTATGGACATTTTAACAATATTAATTCTGCCAATCCAGGAGGATGGAATATCTTTTCATTTATTTGTGTCTTCAATTTCTTTCATTAATTTATAGTTTTCAGTGTACAATAAAGGCTATTTTAATGGTGAGTTTTTTGTTTCATCCTGAATTAAGGTCATTATACTCTACACAAGACTTTATGGCCAATCATAACTTTAAAAGTTCCCTTTTGAATGGAAATAAAAGTTTAGGTGGATTTTTCTACTGTCATTGTAGAGTGAATTAAAACATTATTGATACACAGAGCAAGTGAATGACTTCATTTTAAGGGATAAAGATCAGGAACATGATTTCTTTTCCTACCCTGTTTGCAAGGGGGCTCCTCTAGCAGGGAAACCCTCCAATTACACTAAAACTGTCCTTAACTGTCAGACCACATGTCTGGCCATCTGTCCTGCAGATGACTGCATGCACTACCATGAGGCAGCCTAGGCTTGCTTTTATTTTCTGAGCCTTCAGCCTGCTGTGAATAGTTTCTTGTGTTTGGAATCCATTTTCACAGCCCCTCTTCTGTTCACAGAACTTCAAAACACTACCAATGCTTCAAACAGAACCAACGTCCAATGAATAATAAGTAACTTTGGGACATTTTACATGATGCCAGTCAACAGATTAAATTTAGCTTGCACATTCCGATGGAAGGAGCACAGAAGCAGCCTTGTTGCAGAGGAGATAATTATTAGGCATTATCTACTGCAGGGTCTTAGTTATGTTCCTAGAAGCTAAAGATTGCTCCAACACAGAGTAAATCAGACTGGGAGGCTTTGAAAAGACACCATATATGGCAATTACACACAACTACTTTTCTCTAAATATGCCTCTTCCAACCTTGGCTAAAGAACATGCAAAACACAAGAGTCCAAAAACAAAAGATTCCAGTTTTCCTCTAATAGACACACCCATACAACTTATAGTGATGAGAAAAAGTTTATGATATGCAACATATCAGGCCCAGAGGGGAACACACAACATTTTTTGTGCTAAACAGAGACATTTAAGTATGTTTTCATAGAGGACTGCAAACCAAACTCTTAGGAAAGAATTCCATACTGGTAATCAAAATAACTCCATGAGAGCTATAAACTTATTTTGACAAATCTTCACTTAGGCCCCCCCTTTTCCTTTGAAGAAATACACTATAATTTAAAATAATTTCTATAATTTATAATAATAATTTTTATAATTTAGAAATAAGACACATGCCTTCCACTCTTGTACATTATCAAGTAAACTGCCAAAAAAGAGCCAAACACTTTCAAAGGCATGTTTGCAGAAGAAATAAAGATAAGGAAGCCATAATGATAGCTTAATGGGTAAAGGATAAGAGTCACACTCGATTCTGCCAAAAGCAGACCTGTAGAAGTTCAGACACGCATCCGAGAATCAGCTCTGTCTGCCAACATATCAAATGCTCAGTGCATGCAACTGGCAAGAAGGCCCAGGGAGCTGCCACTAAGCCTGTCACTGTCACCAGTGAGGAAAGACAGACAAGTGGGCCAGAGAGCTAAAAATCACAGAGGACCTTGTCTCCAAACCAAAGCTAAGTATTCTTCCCTCAAGAGAACTAACGTTCTAACACATAAGGCCCAACACACGCTTGCTGAAATATCCTGAAATAATTTCTTGATTAACTATACCACAGAAGAATTAAGGATCTGGCAATACAGTATTATTTTGCTATGGCAAATAACGATGGCATCCTGTTTCATAAGTGGCTTTTCTCAAGATGAAAGCAAACTATTTAATTATTGGACATCCACTGCATATTGTGACTGTTAACAGCTGTCCCAAGTCACGCTGCACAGGCAAGTCACTGAAGGGTTAGCAGACGTGACAGGACATTTAATTACCTTTAGGTTGTACTTTCATGAAAAATATCAAAATGCAGAAAAGAATATCCAAAATTAAATGTTCCCTTTGCTTATCAAATGACAGTCCTTTTCTTTTGAAAGTATAAAAAATAAGACTGACAAAGATTAAAGGTATTGTATTATTTATGTTGAGAACTTTTAAAAAGCCGAGGGGCAAGAGTTTTCCATTTCCCGGTAGAGCCCTGTCTGAAGATCCAGCAGCCTACTGTGATTTCTTGTTATACCTCACTCTCCTCCTCATCTGGAGTGGTATATGGCACACACAAGATCAAGAAAGTCCAAATTAATTTGGAGCCTTTGTAAAATCCCTTGAGACTTCTAAAGATCCTGTGAAATGTCACAAAAACCAAGCTAGGAATCACTCTTATGCATGTGTTGTCTTTTTGATTCATTTGTTATTTAGAGCTGATCTACTTTCTAAAAGGGTTGAGGAGGCTGGAGATTTTCTCAGTATGGTACCAAGCCAAAAAGGAGGTTTGATAAAAGCTTTTTGGCAATAGTGTTAAGAGTTATGTAATTTCTACAGATGATACTGACAAAGATCCCCTACACCAGGAAACAAAAACAAGAAAACGGGCTTTGAATATGGTGAAAAACATTTACTCTAGGCATAAGGAAGACCCTTCTGATTACAAAAGCAATGTAAAAATGGAATAGATTACACAAACACAAGCCTGCCCTGGCAAGTGAAAAAGCAAATGCCTCTGCCTTGACAGATTTCCTTTAAGACAAGAATAAGCCTCATGGCTTCACATCATATCAAAAGGTTGGGAATGAGAGAGAAGAAAAAGGCTCTGAGGTGGCGGTAGAACACACATACACACAGGAAAAAGGGCATGGAGCCACAGACTGACTGACCTGTGATGACAACAGGAGACCGTGATAGGTGGCAAACAGGCAGGCGAGGAAATGTGAATCTATAAGGCCAGTAACCGTGATTCAGTTACCTTAGCAGCTTATCCTCTTTAGCCAAAAGAACACACATCTTAAAACAGCACTGAACACTAACATGGTAGAGAAAGAGCCCACGTTCTAAAATTTAAATTGTAATTATTTATTTATTGAACACGGACTAAGAGACTTAGGCCAGGAAATTTAAAAATGCTATTCTGCAAGCTCTTTGGTTTAATATTTTAAAATTTGGCACCCCTCCCTAAATTAAATCAAGTCTGAAAATATTTACCAGAAATACTGCTTCCACAGTTCCTTTTTAACACTGTGATCTCAGTATAGGATTCAGATACACAAAACAACCATTGAACTTTTTTGGGGATTAGGAAAATAAACCCAAGAATATCACAGCTGATCGTTCGTATTTATAAACTTTTTATTCTTAAATGATGAGCAACCCCAAATAAAACAGAGAATCACACTAGGGTTTTACCTCTGCTGTGAGGATTTATTGCCACACAGTACTCACCATGCCCTGAAGTAGAGCTTCCCCTAGGCGTGTGCTGCAAGTGATTACGGTGTGCCAAAATGTTGGACCCGTCCAACCCCCACTGGTGGTCTATTCACCCCAGTGGCTCACACAAATATTATCATTCTTATGTGTCATAAGGGACAACAAAGGGTAGGAAGCATGGCCCTTGGCCTCCATGGAGTTGATCCCGTTTCCTAGGCTTCCAAAAATCTACACTTAGGGCTTTGGGAGCTAGATAGGTCAGATAGTAGTGTATGAAAAGCGAGGACTTTTCTCGCCTTCCCTAACTTCCCTCCTACATGTTTTTCTACCAATTTACTGAGAGATCATCCAATCCAGGGTTGTAAGACAAATGCCCACAGGGGTAAAAGAGACCTCAGGGTGTGGTGAGGCTGTGGTGGGCATGCCCCACTCAGAGCTCCGGCTGACTATTAGTGCATGCAGGAATGCAGGTGCTGTGTGGCCACGCATACCATTTCGTCACAAGAAGAAAAGGGAGAAATCCAGATGTGTGTGTGTGTAAAATATCCTAATTTTTATATGTTGGTAGCAAATCCTTACCCTATGCCTTCCTTTTAATAAAAAGAAAAAGCTGAGCATGCCCGGCATCAGTGACTCTGTTAAGTAGCTCGATCTGCCTGGATATTCTAGGGTACTAAACCTCAAGGGCTCAGTCTCCAGGTTTATTCTGCCCACTCCAGGGTGACTTCAAATCTTCTTGGACTAGTGGTTACTGTTTCAATTTTTGCCTCCACAACTATCTTCATTATGTAAATGCAAAGTGAAAACCTACAGACATATATATTAGGAACACACTTCTGCCACCTGGCTACAATTAATTGTTGCTTTCCTTCGTGAGTTCTCACAAGAGAAAACATTAATTACCTAAAAGAGATAAATGGTACATGCACGGTTAACTATTAAAATCTTTATAATTAAGATACAAAAAAAGCCAGTAGATTTGTGAGGCATAATGAAAAGAATCTGCTTTGGAAATTCTGAAATGTTCATGGACTCATGGAGTTAACAAGAAAGTACCTGGTAGAGGCTCTACTAGAATACTAAGCAGCAGCCTACAATAGATAGAAAGCAATTTGGATTTTTGAAACATCTGACCTAACAGTGACACCAGGTCAGCCTTGGAGTCTAAGTCATTCTATTTTCATGGTGTTTTTACCTCTTCAGTCTACAAACATGGCAACAGCAAGGCTCTTTCCTTATCTTGGTCCAGAAGGCCAGACTTAATGCAGTTGCCACAGATCCTTTCTCCTTCACTGATTACAGAATCATACAAACCACAGCAGCGCTGCTGCTGATGGTGGAAGACTGACTGCCTTTCTTCAGGCTAAACAAGAAGCACTATGCTGAACTCAAAGATCACAAAGAAGGAACTGTGGAACTTTTAAAACTGTTTATAAATTCCTCTTGCAGTTTGGAGGTAGAACTCACATTTTTTGACTTGACAAATTATAAACTTCTCTTGCAAGGAAATTTTCTGCACTGTGCTTTAAGTCTGAAGATTCATGCCAAATGCCAACAGCTACCTACTCTCTCTACTGTTCTGAGTCTTGCCCTTGAAATGAGAAAGGACAAGCAGAGACAGAAAAAAAAAGCACACACTACGGTATTTCTTCTACTAAAACTTTCCATTTGGCAGCGGCATTTTCAACACTATGGAAATGAACCTCCCTGCTTTTTCTAGTGATCTAATTTTAATTAAAAATGCTCTATATCAAGAGATTGATACCCGATATAGAGGAAAAGTTGTAAGTGAAGTGGAAACGAAGGGGTATTTCTCACAGGCTTTTGGAGGTAAGTTCTTAAAAATATTAAATAGCAATAATATTTTTAGTTTCAACTGTATTGTTATGGTGATTTTGTTGTTGCTGTTAAGCAGGTTATAGAGCAATATAGTTTGTTCATTTTTCCAAAAGTACTTTTGGATTAGGCTTTCAGTGGGAGATCCATGCTTTAAGGCATTGGGTGGAAGAAACATGAAGAGTTGTCCTTGTTAAAATGATTATCTTTCAGTAAAAAGATGCCAAGTCTAACATGCACATCTGGTAAAATAATCATTTCTCTTTTGGCTAAAATCACCATCATACACTGGTCTAAGGACAGAATAAAGTTAAGTTTGTGAAGAGAAAATCTAGACTGTATACTCCTAATTAATGGATCAGTAATGCTGCTAAAAATAACCAGGAAAAAACATGTAAATACCCTGTCTCTCTGGTGGGTCAGATTTTCTCTATTACTAGCTTAATCATTCAAATTTACAAGTGATAATTCTCAAATCACAGATCTTAAATCATTATTTTTACCAGTAACAGGGTTGTTTTAGGAATAAATACGCACAGCACTGGGATTAACACAGCAGCATATTTCATTAAGAATATTGACCCTTACCAGAAAGGCAGAGTTCTGACTAAAAGTTCTAACACAATTTAATGACTTCTGCTTAAAATTTTCTAAGAAAATACAACAGAACCTAAGGACTAAAAAAATAAAATTCTTTAAAAGTACACAACAGTTTTAATTGAAATGGTATAGCACTTGGTAAAGTGCTTGGCAAATGACAGACACTCAATGAATACCACTGAATTAAGGTGTGCGCCTGAGTTAAATAATCACTTTGTTTAAAAACAAGTAAAAGACAATACTGAAAGAGTTTTTGCAAAAGAAAATCATTAAATGCCCAAATCGACTTTACAGAGCTTAATGGTACCACAACTTTTCTTAATATTTTCAATTAAACAGGTTATACTGTAGACTGTCTACCTGTAACAAGGAGAAAAACCAGTTTTGTTTGCTTTTACTTTTTTGTTGATTCACATACCAAATTTTGGATTTAAAAAAAATTGCTCAGAACCCACCTTAGAGAATATTCTTGGGGCATTTCATAATTAAGACATAAGTAAGCATATACATAAAAAAACCATATTCTGGCTTACCACTTTCACTCTGAGAGCTGCCCACAGAAGTGGAAATCAAAGTCCCTCCGACACTGGTCTTAGAGAAAAGCACCTTCTAAGAGAAACATACTTAGTGAGGTATGTTTCCTGCAGCAGGTGCTCACCCAATGCTTGCTGAAGGAATGATGGATAAGAGAACCATCATTTCCTCACTGCAGAAGAGTGGTCTGTGGAGATAAGTTTCCTATGATAAGATCAGAAATGTATAGATCCTGTATCTACTTTTTCAGAGGCCGGTCTCAAATTCAGAACTGTCCTAGTACCATTTACTGAATAGAACATGCCTCTCAGCATTTTCTTTAGAAGTGATGGGAGAGATTTTAATACTGACCAATAACAACTATTTTATTGTTTGTGAGTCCAATTAGATTTATTCTTCAGTAAGTTTTGTTACACTATGTTTTTTCCAGGAAATTGGCCATATAATCTAAGTTTTAAACTTATAGGCAAAAAATTCTTCATGGTGGTTTCTTGTTTTTTTTTTTTTTTTTTTGTGGGAAGACCAGCCCTGAGCTAACATCTGTTGCCAATCCTCCCCTTTTTGCTGAGGAAGACTGGCCCTGGGCTAACATCCGTGCCCATCTTCCTCTACTTTATATGGGACGCCGCCACGGCGTGGCTGACAGGCAGTGCGTCGGCGGGCGCCCGGGATCCGAACTCGCAAACCCCGGGCTGCCAAGCGCAGACTAAACCGCTGCGCCACCGGGCGGCCCCGGTTTCTTGTTTTTAAAAAATGTGTGTTCTCTACCGTTAGTTGCAATATATATATATATATATATATATATAATTACTAATATTGCCTATTACACCTCTCCTCATTCTTTTTGCTGTTGTTGGATCAATCAGGTTATAGGGGAGAGTTTTTTGTTTTGTTGATTCACTCTATTGTTCTATTGCAATTTCTACCTTCTGCAATTAATTTCTACTCATCTATATTTCCCTTCAACTTAACTCAGGTTTCTCTTTTTCCCTCTCTCATTTCTTGGGCTGGGGGGCCTACATGTGGCAATCTTTATAAAATTCTAATATGTACTTGAAAAAAATGCAAATTCCCGAATTGCTGGAAGCAGGGTTTTTTTTAATATGTCCATTAGATCAAACTTTACTGTACTGTTTAAATATCCCATAACCTTACTAAATTGTCTGCTTTATCTATCAATTACTGAGGTGGCCTGTTAAAATCTCCCACTATAATTATGATTTTTAAAATTCGATATGTATTTCTGACATATACTAGGTACATACCAGATTGGAATTGTTTTATCTTCTAGGCAGTTTACGCTTTTTATCATTACGCGGTAACTTGTATCCATGAAGATGTTGTTTACCTTGGAATCTATCATGTACGATTAACATGGCTACCTCAGCCTTGTTTGGTTAATAGCGGCCTGATGTATCTCATTCTATCCCTTTATTTTCAACCTTTCTAAGTTTTTGAGTTTTAAGTTTTTTGAAAACAGCATTACCGACAACTTTTGTATCTTTATCCAATCTCAGAATCTCTGTCTTTTAATTGTTAAGTTTAGTTCATTTAACATTTGTTCTAATTACCGATTTATTTCTGCCATTTTACTTTGGGCTTTCTATTTTCCATGGTTTCTATTTACTTTTTTCCCCTCTTGGTTTGTACTGGTTTAAAAGTTAAGCCATCCTATTTTTGTTCTGCAATGGTTACCCTGAATCTTTTGAACACACATAACTTGATATAAAAAGTCTATAGTTAATCATTAATCTATCTACCCTCACCTCAGTCTTGGGATGCTTTAAGTATGAACAGCTTTGACCTTATGTTATTGCTGTCTAGTATGTTTCTTCACCTTTTTAAAACCTCTACTCAAACTAGTCATTTTATGGTTTTATACAGTCAACGCTTATTTTGGATTTACCTCCTTTTCTTTGCTCATTATTATTTCTTAAATCTCATTTCTTACTTCTGTGCTCAGTTTTCTTACTTCTGAACTATAGCCTTTAGAACTGCACTGTTAAACTTAAGTTAATTAAACTAAATTAAGACTTTAATTAAAATTAAATACAATTAAAAATTCAGTTGCACTAGGTGCATTTCAAGCGCTCAATAGCCACATGTGGCTAGCAGATACCATACTGGACAACGCTGATTTAGAAGTGCCCACAGGAAGGGACTGTTGGAGACAAAAGTTCTATTTTTGTTGAAAAATGTCTTTATTTTGTTCTTTTGAATTAATAAATTGTTGGTTAATTGTTTTTTCCTCAGTACTCTGAAAATATTATTCCTTTGCCTTCCAAACTCAGTAGCTGCAACTAAATATGCTGTCAGTCTAATTGGTGCTCTTTGTCAATAATCAATCCCAAGCAGCCTGTGGTTGCTTCCCTTTGCCTTTGAGGTTTTATCATGTGTCCAGGTGTGTATTTATCTCTATTTATTATGCTTGGGGCCTTATTCTACTGCCTAAATCTGGATTTATATCTTCATGGATTCTAGAAAATTCTGTCATAATCTCTTCAAACACTGCCTCCTTCTAAATCTATTTTATCATCCTGAAATTCTGTCACATGTTAAGACTTTCCAATTCTATCCTCTCTGTCATATTTATCATTTCTTTTCCTTTCTGTGATGCATTCTGGATAATTCCCTCAGATGTCTCTTCCAGGTCCCCAATTCTCTTTTCAGGTGTTACAAATTAACTGTTGACTCCAGGCAGAGAGTTTATTTTGATAATTACAATATTAACTTCTAGAAGTTCTACTTGGTTATTTTTCAAATCTGTCATTTTATTTTATAATCTACATCTGATATTTACATCCATTAAAGTCTCTATCTGATCATTAACTGAAGTTTTTGGGAAAGGTTGGCTAACCCCGCTATTTGCTGTATCCTACCTTTCATTGACTGTGAGTTATTTCCTTGTAATATTTAGTAATTTTGGACCATGAGGCTTATCAATGAGATTCCTGAACAATCTGGGTTAAGGATATGTCTTCCAGAAGGGTTTACATTTGCTTTTGCCAGGTGTCCTAGAGTACTGACCAGCTGAGGATTAATCTTATGTTAATTTTGGCCCAGGTAATAAATTATACTAAATGAATGGTGTAACTTGAACCCCAAATCTGTATGAGGGAAGGCTCACAGCTATAATTTTCAGGGGAGACATTTTCCCTCTAACTCATAGCCCAGATTGAGACAGATAAGCTTACCTGTCATCTTCCTAGGTTGGTGGATCAATAGCTTTCTAATTTATTAATATGTAGCTTATCAGGGGACCTGAATGCTCCAACTCTCCACCTTATGAGTGCTCAAGGTCTTGTCTCCTGATCCCATGTAATTGTAATGGGGTCCTTATATTAAGGAGAGCTCCCCATCCCCAAGAATGTCATAACAGCTGGCAGCCAGTGTCAGCTCACAAGCTTCCCACTTTAGCTTTCAGTTTTCACTTTGATGCTGGCCCACTGAAACATCCCCTACTGCCTTTTTGGCTAAGCTATGCATTTAATATTTTATATAGCATTTCTAAATGTTTGTAGGAGAAAGATGTCCTGTCATGATATTGCTAGATGGGACTGAAGGATACTTTCTTTGATGTGCCTATGCCATAGAACTCCTAGAAGTTCAGAGTCACCAAAGGATGGTTTTATAATCCAGTTAGTAAAATGGATTGTTTACAAACGAAAACAGAAGATCAACAGATTGGGAGTAATGCATACATTTACACAGCAAAAGAACTATGTTTTTTCAACTAATCACAGATAAAATTTAAACTATCATCAATGTTTTTTAGGAAGAAATGTCCACAGATTAAAACATCATTACATTAATACAAAGTTTTAGCCAGGAGAAGGCTATGTGTTCCAGTATTCTGATAAAAATGAACACCATACCCCACTGATCAGAATGGCTTCTGTTCAGAGTTTTTAAAAATTTGTACCCTCTAAGATTTCTCATTTTTTTTTTTTTTTTTTGTGGGGAAGACCAGCCCTGAGCTAACATCCGTTGCCAATCCTCCCCTTTTTGCTGAGGAAGACTGGCCCTGGGCTAACATCTGTGCTCATCTTCCTCCACTTTATATGGGACGCCGCCACGGCATGGCTGACAGGCAGTTCGTCGGCGGGCGCCCGGGATCTGAACTCGCGAACCCCGGGCTGCCAAGCGCGAACTAAACCGCTGCGCCACCGGGCGGCCCCAAGATTTCTCATTTTTAATATATATATATTTTCAGCTTATCATACCTCAGGTTGTCTAGTAATGGCTCCCACAACATCTGAAAATAATATTTGTAAAGATAAACAGAGTCCCCAGCTTGTCACAGTGCTAGTCAGAGGGATGGGAAGAAGTACATTACGCGCCTGGGTTATAAGAGAACCTGAATAATGCTAAAGTCCTTATGACTCTTTCACCAATGAGATCATTTGGTTTGAGTCCAGGATGGAGACATAGTCTATAATATTTTATATTTGTATGTGCTTCATATATATGATGCCCTTTTAACATAAACAGGTTAGATCAGTGATTTAAGTGAGTCATCCAAGGTTACAGTCAGGAGAATGGCGAAGCCGAGAATAGAATTCTTGTCTGCAAACTAAATTCCAAACCAAGTTACCATGGCAAAGCCACCCTCAGGGATAGCTTCTGCACCCTCTATATCTAGAAATCATTTATAAATTTTAAAAAGGAATGACTAAGTGGGAGACATAAAAATCTAATCCAAAGCTTCCCACATACTTGTTAAATTCAGGAATGGCACAACAAAAGGGTGTGTTTGAGCACACCTTAGATCTCTGTTGTCCAACATGGTAGCCACTAGCATCATACGGCTATTTAACTGCAAACTGATTAAATTAATAATAAACTAAACTTATATTATTATAATATGTAATATACTAAAATAATATATTAAATTAAATAAACTGAAAAATTTTTTTTCCCTTGGTTGCACTAGCCACATTTCACCAAGTCACATGTGCTCACCAAGTCACATGTGGTTGGTGGCCGCTATATGGGACAGTACTGATATAGAACATTTTCATCACCAGAGTTCTATTGGATAGCATTGCTCTAGAATGTGGATCGCTGAAGTAAGTAATTTTATTGTTGCAGTAGAGTAGAAAGAACATTGGCTTTGAAGCTCAACAGACCTAGATTTGACTTCTGCTTCTGTCACTTATAACCTCTGTGACTGGGACTCTTGTTTCCTCACATGTAAATTGGGAATGAAAATAAGGTGCTGGGAACATCACTTTTGCTTAATAGGTATAGAATGTGCAGTCTCCCCAAACCTCACTGTAGCCCCTCTGGTGTCTTGTGGCTGCCAAAAGGCGCTTGCAGAGTATACTATACAAACAGACTGCTTCCAAAAGATTCAAGAGAATCACCAAACCTAAGACCTTCATAAACATCTTCTCTGTAAGATTTTACCTTTTTCTTGGGTAGGGGGGGTATTTTGTATACAGAAAAACTAAAAATAAAACAAACCCACCTGTTTAGAACTGGAAAAAGCTACATTCAATTTTCTATTAACTCTAAAATTTGATTTGAGTGAAAGAAGCTGGATCTGAAGGTGTAACTTGAGTAAAATGGGTCAGCTGTTCTTGGTGGTATTTCCCACAAGAAAACAACAGAAGAGCAACTACAGAATCAGGTATAATTACCTGTATACACGATCAGACACTAATTAACTTTGTATTTAAAGAACAAATCCCTAAACAGCTCAATAGCTTGCTGACCTGACAAGACTATTTTCCACTTTTGAGACTAGCTAGACAAAACATACACTCAAGAGAGGTCTTAAAACTCCCAGAATCCCTTCATGCTATCTCATCACTTCTCCCTGATACAGCTATTCCTTTAAATACTGTCCCCAAGCTCCTCTTCTAGACTGTTTCTAATACACCCACAGTGTTGTACTTGACCTTTTCAGGCCTTTCTCTAGCCTGAAAACAAGCTGATGGGCTCCTGAATTTCTAATTAGCAATATCAGAAACTGTATAGCCCTTAGGAGATGATCCAGTGCCTCAATTAACTGGGGACTGCAATGCCCTGGTTAAGTGAGTTTCATGTTTAACTAAGGAAACCTTTGTTTCAACCTCTTGTTGAAAATCTTTTTAAAATAAAATGCATCAGTGCACGTTTCTGCTCAAGAATATTCTAATTAACATAATAAACACTCCCGATGATTTAACGTCTTATCTCATCATTACAACAAATTAATCTGATACTATAGTGGAGTTAAAGTTACAGAACATCGACATCTTTATGCTGATTCCAGGTTACACTTGACATTTTGCTAGATTTACACAAAATAAAACCTAACATAAGCTTGTTTTCTTATAATTTGCCTTCGTTTCTTCCACACATGGACTATAGAAATATTTCCAGATAACAGGTTCTGATTAGTTAAATTTTGGTTAATCACGGTTCAGTTATATTTGTGTTATGTTGCACTTTCAACTTCATAGGAATCTTTACTTGTGAAAGAAATACAATATGATCCACTTTAGGCTTATGCTAAATGGTTAAGTCCACAGGCCTCTGACAATTTTTCCCTACTGACTACTTTAATAACCAAACTTTTCTTAGAAGCAATAGCTAGATTAAGTCTCCAGGTAATAAAGAGTAGAATTAAGCCAGTTTCCCTAAAAAAAAAAATTGGATCTGTTCCTTTGCAGAATTTCCCCTTTAACAGAATGTTCAGCACAAAGAAAACAGCCATCTGAAGTAATTCTACTGTTAATATTAGTTTAAATAAATCCATCTGAACTTACAGGTGTTAAATTCAAATCTCAGAGAGGTAATTATCTGGGAAAATAGTTTACCGCAAAGTCAAGAGAGAGATTCTATTTCACTTAGATACTTAAAAGTGAGCTAGGGAGAATAATTTGGGGCTTCTAGCTTCAAAATAGACCTTGCCATTTCTTATTCAGGGTATTAAAAGATGCACAATTTGGGGCTGGCCTCGTGGCGTAGTGGTTAAGTTCACCTGCTCCGCTTTGGTGGCCCGGGGTTCGCAGGTTCAGACCCCACGCTGTGGCAGGCGTCCCACATATAAAGTAGAGGAAGATGGGCACGGATATTAGCCTAGGGCCAGTCTTCCTCAGCAAAAAGAGGAGGACTGGCAACAGATGTTAGCTCAGGGCTAATCTTCCACCCCAAAGAAAAAAAAGATGCATAATTTCTAGCAGCTTTTTATTTTTTATACTGAAGACATTCCCCCAATACCAGTTACCTCCTAGTCAAGTGAAATTCAAGCACTGTAATTTTTACTTTTTAAGTCAGAAGCAATATTTCTCCAGCAATCTCCCTAGATGGTAGTTACAGCACAATCACTCCACCACCATCACCACTTTTGATATCCCTACTGACTGTGCCAAAAAAATTGCCTGTCTTCTGTCCTCAGTACTCATACCTTCAGTACCCATACTGAAATACAGGAACCAAGTATACCTTTTAGACTTTACTTCTTGCAAGGGCCATTCTAGCTTTGCTGACTGCATGGGTCTGTAAAATGGCTAAAAGGACCCTGGACTAGGAAGCAGAAAAAAGGGTTATAATCTTCACTCTCCAATCCTCCTCACTACTCTCTGAGTAGCTCTCACCTCTGAGTCTCACTGACTTAAGTGACTGCCTACCCCACATAGGTTATTGTATCATTAACATTAAAGTACAATCACTTTTGGCCCAGTGCTTGTACCCAGTAGATACTCAACCAAATAAACAGACTGAAAAATACCACTATCAGGGCAAAGACAGTACTTTCTTTGTGGATAGAAATATCAGTATCTGTCCCCATCTTGTGTCTCTCAAACTAAGTTCTGTTGTTCAGGGGCATGGGCAGCCAATAATTCACTGTCACAACAAAAAGACTGAAATTTATTTTCATAAAACAACAGGAATATAATGTAATGCTATTCTAGAGAACAGTATAGTTAACTAAAATAATATGTTATTGTACACGAGGGTGTTTCAATTTTAGAAGCCCAATTTAAAAGGTTTACTCTTACTAAGAGACTCATATATAACCATAAAAGAGCACAGATCATATCTTTTATTGAAACTTAAAACTCCAAAAGTAATGTGCTGATAGAAACTAAAGTCACTCAGTTTTAACTGTAAATACACAAACTTAATAAAACAGATATACTCACAGCTTGCATTTCTATACAGAAGAAATGGTTCATGGAGCTGAAATTCCAAATCTTTATTCACTGGTTCAACTAGATTGTGCATATTCAGTCGATTTACAATGGTAAAACCGTGGTAAGGTGAAGCTGACCTTAGATTTAATATAAGAAAAAAAATCTGTAGTACTGTTTAATTTGCAGAAATATTATCTACTTTTTTTATTATCATTTCAAAGAATGAATACATTATTGCAATATACAATATTAAAATAATTGTAAAAAAAATTTTTAATTGTAGCACTTAAAATTGTAAACGAAAAATTTAAGTCAGATCATACCCCTCCTCCTCTTGGGAGCTTCCAAAGACTTAGTACCTAAGAATAAAGGCCAAAGTTCTTACTAAGGCCACCAAGGCCTTAGCTGAGTGTGCCCCCCCTTGACTTCATCTCCTAAGCCTCTTTCTTGTACTTCCTGCTCCAGCCACAACAGAGCTCCCTGTCACTCTCCGTACAGGTATGCTTCCACCTAAAGATGTCTGCCTGAAGCACTCGCCCAGCACCTACAGTTATCTCATCTCCTGCAAGTGTTTGCTCAAATGTCACTTAATCAATGAGGCCTAACTGAAAACTACCCTTTTTAATGCTCCCAACCTGCTCCAAAACTCAATACCTCTAACCCTCCTCTCTTTCCATACCACTTATCATTTTTTATATTTACTGTTTTTCTCCAGGAGAAAGTAAGCTCCATGTAAATAAGAGTTTTTGTCTTATTTTTTCAGATGTATCCCAAGGCACACAGTAGATGTTTAATAAAATTTTGCTCAATGAAAATATCATTTATTTTAAATATGATACAGGATTATTTATAATAATAATGACTGCTCGCCATTATGATAATGATTTTTCTTGCACCAAATGGGTCTTCCCCTAGTTTTCCCGAGTTAGATAGAAAATGCCTGGAATCCTAAAATAAGAAACATCCTTGGTTCCCATATCAGGGTGATTCAGTACATGATCCTTTAGACACTCCTCACATGTATTAATACTTCACAGTTTCTCATTCGTTTCTCTGTGTACACGGGAAAGATTTTAGAATTCTATAGATTAGGAAACAAGCTCAGAATGATTAAGGCCCGCACCGGAAGTCACACAAATAATGTAACCAGAATTCAGCTTTTCTGACTCCAAATCCAGGCTTCTACACTAAGGTCTCTGCAAAGTGATATTCTGATATCCTGGTATCCAAGGTACATAAAATGTTCTCACATTTCCCAAATAGAGTTTCTTTGGTGCTTTATTAGACTCACTATCTCCATGAATTTTATTAAATCAAGTCACTCACTATACTAAATTTCACATTTTCTACAATCAGTGGATCTACACTATACTGTAACAACAGACCAGGAAAGTACATTCCAAATATTACACGTACCAAGGTTCTAATAACAGTTGAAGAGTTTCTAGAGAATTATATCGATAATGAAAAGGTTTATATTGACAGGTGAAAGGTAAAGGCCTTTTTTTTTAAACGAGAAAGACGAACAACAGAGAACAAAGTGTTAAAGAATAAAGAGCTTGGTGTATAATATCAAAGCACTTACATTTAAAGGAAGAAAAAGATCAGTGTGTTTAGACAAAATCTCAAAGCTGTACACCAAAATTCAGAAGAGTGACAAATTCTTGTTAATTACCATCAACGGAGAAAGGCAATCATTAAAAGATAACTCACAATCCAAAAAAAAGGGAAAAGAACTATATGTCAGTAATAACTCCTGCTGAGTCCCTAAGCTTTAGAAACCAAGGGAAGGAAACTGCCCCAGTCAGAGCAAGACCTAAGAGCGATCTAGGAAAACAAGGAACTCCATGACTATCATAACCTGTCAGCCGCCTTCAGGCCACAGAAGTTGCCTGACGAAACAAAAGCTGCAATTTGCAAACCAATCATGTTTTAAGATAATAATTAATTCTCTGAAAAGTTGAAAATAAAAAATGTGCAAGTATGAATAATCCAGGCTTTCTAAAGGACTCTCAAACTAAAAAAACACATGACTAAAGACACTGTACACAATCCAGAACTTTTGGGGGAGGTCGAAAAGGGGACAGAACCAGAGTCATAGAACATAATCTCCCATTCAGTAACCACAGAACGGCAGCAACTACATTACCTTACAGAGCTAGTCCATGTATTATATTCTTCTCAACTATATATCTTTTTTTCCCCCAATATGGGGGGAAGGAGGAAGGAATCTGTTTTAGACTCATTCATTACTAGAAAATGTTTTCTATTTTGAGATGGTTTTGCTAGGTTCCTAAATAACTTCTGGTTCTGTTTGTTCTGAATCACTGGAAGGCTCAAAGAAGGGACATAACTTAGGATCTCACAGCTAGGGATGGATGAATACTTTAACGGTCAAGCAGGAAAGTTTCAAAGACAAATGTACAATAGGGCTGAACGGCTTCATATGACATGGCTCACATTTTGATTAAAAAAAATAAATAAATATCATTAAAAAAAAGCTTACCTTCGATATACAAATAAGGTCCCTTCTATATCTGTCTTCTCCTATAACAGACAATGAATCAATTAGTTTTTTCTCCATAATATAATCCCAAGTAGTCCCAATGGAGAAAAACTACTTCATGTTTAAGATTGACTTATTTACTTTAAAATTAATCACTTGTGAACAAGTAATGTAAGTCTCTCACTCCACAAACTAATGTTACCAGTTTCCTTTGTATCCTTTCTATGCTATTGATGCACATTAATGTATACGCAATGTTCAATTCAGCAACATGCCTGTATCTGCAGCATATTCTTCCCTTTCTAAATTTTAAAAAAGAAAACCCTAGAATTAGTTTTCACTTTTTTTTTTTTTTTTGGTGAGGAAGATTGGCTCTAAGCTAACATCCATTGCCAATCCTCTTTTTTTTTGCTTTAGGAAGACTGGCCCTGAGCTAACATCTGTGCCAATCTCCCTCTACTTTGTGTGTGGGTCACTGCCACAGTGTGGTTGATGAGTGGTGCAGGTCTGCACTGGGATCCAAACCCGTGAACCCCAGGCCGCTGAAGCAGAGCACGCTGAACTTAACCACTACACCACCAGGCTGACCCCACCTTTCACTTTTTAAAGCTAAAATGTTTTAGCCAGATTTCTTAATTTTAAAGCCAAGGTCCTGAGTACAGCAATTTCTTCACTTTTAAAGTTTATCAAAGTTAGTAGGGAAACAAAAGGAAATTTTATCTTATAGGACACTTTGTTTCATCATTGGGGGATTCTGGTATATTTTCATGAGTAGCAAATTTTGTTGTTAGTTAAGAATTACTGTCAAACACAATTAGCTTATTTTTAGAACTCTGTTGAAGAATCATGAATACTGAAACTATACTCTGCCTTAATGTAATTATTGTTCATCTTACAAATAATTAAAAAAAATTTTTTTTAGCTTAAAGTGAAATGTTTTGATTAAGAAAGTACAACTCATACCATCTTTCATTTTTCGTGATGAGTGTATTTAGGTTTTAAACAGTTACGATGTTTTAAAAAAACAACCATAATAGTCTGCAGTTCACAGCCTAGATAGGACCTAAACATTTTAACATAATCAACAAACTGTTGGAAAACTTTAAATGTTAGTCATATCAAACTGAATTTGTTGGGATAAAATTTTTTTTAAGATATTTATCATCTTGATTTCTTGCAGGAGTACTGCCCTAGCTTAAATATCATCAGGCAACTTCTCCTTCCTAAGGATTCAGAGGCTTTCTCTTGCCTTTCAAATGTTAAGTTATTAGTATAAGAAATTGGTAATCAACTGTCTCACAGTGAAAGCAAACTTGCCCAAACAAAACACTGTGCAAAGTTACAACTCACTGTAAAATGAAAAAGAAAGAAAAGATTTTGGTTACGCTCTATGTGCCATGATCCAAATGAACAATGGCAGCTTTTTTTCAGTTCAGGTTATTAAAGCTTGTATTTCATATTTAAAATAGAACTCCACAATTAAAATTCCAAAATAATGAAAGTCTGTGAAAAACTAGAAATAAAAGCTTGTTAGTAATAAATCCCTGCCCCAAGTCTTCACCATTTGTCTGCAATCCATATTTCACAAATTTATAGGTAGACCAAGAAAAGAAAAATGATTAAGAACAATTCAAACTAAGGCAATGTCTAAAAAAGCTACACTTAAAAAAGCCCTGTAATTTTGTTCTTTGTGGCTTCGTATATCTCCTTCTCTTCCAGGAGGTGAAGGAAAGAAGATAACTAAAGCAAGATGATTTTGAAAACTCTCTTCATCTGAATTAACTGTTTATAAATGCCAAATGATTTTCACCAAATTACTGATTAAAGATGACCTATGTATCTGTATTATATTGGAAAGGACATATTATGATAATAACCCTTCAGAGTTTTGTTACTATAAGGATTTCATTTCTTACTGAAATGTGAACGTCAGTCATTTATGAATTCAATCCAACAAACATTTACGGATTATTTTCTAAGTGTAAAGCTTATAACTAAATGAATTCATTAAGAAGGGTCGATTACTGGAAAGGGGAAATTATGTTATTTAAACAACGAACGAAGCTTCAAACAGGGGTTAACAAGTCAGTGAACAGACTGAATGTAACTTTTCCGATCCCCTTCTGTGCAAAAAGGCCCAAAAGTACTTAGCCTGACGGGAGCATTCAGAGGTGACATCACCAGCAGCACAGCTGAAACGAGACACATTTTCAGGGTCTCTTTTCCAAAGAATTCAAAGGAATCCAATTAACATGAAGCTCTTTTCCTAAGTGCCCTGAAATCTTCTCAAACTCTGGAAATACAGCGTAGTTCGATAAAAGCTGAACTTATCCTCACCCCCTTTTCCAAGAATTGAAACTAACTGATTTCAAGCTTTAAATCCAAATGACCTCTGCGAAGGGGGATTTTACTTATGTGTCTTTTGCGGGGAGAGGAGGAGGTGTTTACTTTATATGTTATGCAGATGTAATTTATTAAATAACCCTCGAAGCTTCAAACACAGTCTTGCACGCATCTTTCTGACCCCAACAGTCTCGTATTCTCCAACACACCTGCAAAGAAGGCAGGTCGCCCACGTCCCCGGACCCGACCCCAAGCAACAGATTCTCCTCCAATCCTCCCCTCTATCGGCTTTTCCCCCTGTCTGAGGCCTACTTCTCTCGCTCCTCTCCCCCAATCCCAGGCGCCCCCGACACCCCTCTGGCGCCGGCCAGGCTCTTCTCCAGTCCCTGGCCTCGCCTCCTTCGCCCTGGCCTCCCGCATCGCCCCCAACCCCGGGCGGTCCGCGCGGCCCCTTTAAGAGGCGGCTGCCGGGCGGGCGACCTCAGCGGCCTGGCCGCACTCACCCACTGGTTGGCCTTGGGGCAGAAGGTGTACAAAGCGACCTGGCCCGTGAGGTCTGCGATGCTGGTGATATAGGGGTCGTGCTGCTTCAGGGCCGCTAGGCTCATCTCCTGACCAGCTCGACTTAGCGACTCCATCTTGAATTCCCGAGCCGAGCCCCTCTGTCGGGGGCGGAGTCGCGGACAGGAAGGTGCCATCGAAACAAAGTTCCCCCAGCTGCGTCAGCGCCCTCAACTTCCGCCTCTCCGCCGGGCCAGGCGGCGGGTTGGTACGGTAGCTATTATGCTCCGCTGCGCCCACGACCCGGGCGCAAGGTTCCGGTCTCGTCAGGAGCTAGAGGCCCGGCGGTGCGGGGCGGTGTCCACTGCCGCGTCGTAGAGCTGGCAGGCGGAGGCTCGGGTTTCCGCGGGCTAAGGTGTCCCGACGCCGGGATCAAGGCTGCCCGCGAACTTTCTCCGAGCTCCTGCTGGACGAGGCTGGAGACTGATGGGGGGCCTGCGTCGGCCCGCGCACGAAAACCCCGCTGTGGCACTGCAGGGCACCACGGGCCGTTTAGAAAGCATGGAGAAGCGGCGAAGGGGAGCGAGGGAACCCCGGAAGTTACCCCGGACTTCGCGTCTCACCGGATCCCCACCTTAGCAATGTCGTGTTTTTCTGAAGGAAATTTTTGAGAAAAGCCAAACTAATCAGCCTGTAACTACACAGGAGTGGCTTTTGCTATTCACTTTTGCACTTTATTTTCCTCATCTGAATCCTAGGGAAATCTTTCCATCCAGTCTTGGGAAGAGCCTGTGAAGGCTTACGTTTGTCGTCCATAGTTTAAAGCCTCAAAAAGATAACTCATTCTTTTAGCAAACATCTATTGAGCATTTTAAGGCATTTTAAAGAGCCAGGTACTAGCTAAAGAGTAAAACAAGGCGTGGAGACTATAGGGAGCTCTGTTCCCTTACCCCCCCCCCCCCACTTTTGTTAAAAAGCATTTTCTTATGTTGAAAAGATACCCTGATGGAATTGAAAATTTTTGAAACTAAAAACCCCATAATATTTGTATTGTTTATGATTTTACATCCATTCATGTTTTACATTCTTTGCAGAATCATATGTCAACACATAAGTTCATAATCTATAAATCAAAATTGGGGTAAGCGTATTATGAGCTAGGTTTGAGGACTGTAGCCTGGGCCTTCCTTCCCCAAGGAAGGAAACACTCTAAGAAGTGGGGTGCGCTGTCTTGGAACAAAGAACATACATAACATATGACAGGAATATCTTTTTTACTACTATCATGAGATGCTTCACTGGCACAGCAGGTGGGTGGTCAGCAGGTAGTGGTCACAAGGTGAGCACAGCAGGTTGGTAATTAATCCTTAGTTTCCAGGAAGAGATGCTTATCCTTATAGAAATGTGGATATGGGGGAAAGTTACATCCTTATCTCTAAGGGCATCATTCTTGTCTTTGGGACATAGCAAATGTTTAAAGCAGATGTACAATGCATGCTCAACAGGCCTTGTCAGGCCGAATTCATTTTAAACTAAATGGCTTCCTTGTATACTCCAATATATCCTATTGCTATTCATTTGTTTATCACATGTAAGAAGTGTGTACAAATGCAGACAAGGAAACATGTACCATTCATTCACTGTTCATTAAGCAAGTATTTGTTGCTCTCCTAATTGTGAACTGTTAGACCCTTGGGAGCTTCAAAGCCAGTTTAAGACAACTTCCTGGCTCTGGGAGAAACTGAAAGAAATAGAACAATGCAAGGAAACTGGAACCTTGCTAGAAATGTTTCTCTTGAAACCCAGAGAATGGAGCCACTAATTTCATTTGATCAGGAAAGTCTAGGAAGACTTCATGGAGGAGGTGATGTTTGAATTAGTGCTCCAGGGATGAGTAGGAGTATCATAGAAGAAAGGCAAGGGCTTCCTTTCTTGTGAGGTAGGGAAGATGTGGTCATCCTCATTTGATAGATGATTTAATTGAAGCTGAGTGGAGAAATCACTGGTTCAAAGTTCCACACTAGTCAGGGAGAATCTGGTATTAGAATTCAGGGACTCCTGTCTTCTACCTTAGGGTCCTTTCCTCCACACGATGGCTGCCTTTCTTCATCCTGGAGATAGAACCCTACTCCCCTCTACCTACTTTCAATCTGTACCTTAATTTAAAAAGATATATATGTAGTTTTTGAATAGGTAATACATTCTCTTGGTACAAAATCCAAAGGCAGACCTGAAACTGAATTTAGGTTTTTTTCTTTTTAAAAAGTTATTATTGGGGCTGGCCCAATGACATAGTGGTTGACTTTGTGTGCTCCACTTTGGCGGCCCAGGGTTCGCAGGTTTGGATCCCAGGCACAGACGTATGAACCACTCATCAAGCCATGCTGTGGTGGCATCCCACATATAAAATAGAGGAAGATGGACACAGATGTTAGCTCAGAGCCAATCTTTCTCAACAAAAAGAGGAAGATTGGCGACAGATGTTAGCTCAGGGCTAATCTTCCTCACACACACAAAACCCAAAAGTTGTTATTATTTTTTTATTGAGGTGTAATTGACATATAACATTATATTAGTTATATATATTATATTAGTTGCAGGTGTACAACATAATGATTTTTATATATTGCAAAATGATCACAACAGTCCAGTTAACATCTGTCACCATACATAGTTACAAAATTTTTTTTCCTATGATGAGGACTTTTAAGATCCACTCTCCTAGCTACTTTCAAATATGCAATGCAGTATCATTAACTACAGTCACCATGCTGTACATTACCTCCTAGTGACTTATTCATTAGTTTTTTTTTTCTTACATAGATTTCCTAAAATAATCGAGGACATTTCCTTTTTATTTATTATTTTTGGTTGAACAGGGATAAACAAGTGAAGAACACCCAGCTATTTTAGGGAGTTTTTGTATTTGTAATAGAAAATTGCTTCAAAATGCTTGTCTGCATGGCCCAAAAACATTAGTGTTGACTTTAGTGCCCTATACAGCTCTTAAGATATATTGAAGAGAGTGTGAACATTTTGGAATGAAAATCTTCCTCATTTACTTTGAGACCTAATTTTGCCTTATATTTGTGAATCAAACCTTAAGACCTTTCTTGTGTCTTTTAGGCAATAGGCTTTGAGAGGGCAGAGATTGCGTCTTAGTCTATAAAGTCTCCAGTGCCTAGGACAGACCCTGGCAAAGAATAGCCTCTCAGTACATATTGGTGAATGAATGTCATCTTAAAACTCAATCCCTTTAAGACCATGAAAGAGAATAGAGGGAGGGGGGAGGAGATGAGTGGCTGAGATCAGAGGTGGGGAAGAGTCTTACTCTGTACTGAAAAACCTGTGGCCACTTTTCAGTTGTGTTCCATGAATGTCAATTATTTTTAAAAAAATAAAAATAAGTTAAAATATGAAAATCTAAAACCCAATCAATCCAACCCCACTTCTCTTTCACTCTGAGTGACTTTGTGGTAAAAAACAAAACTTGCCATTTAAAATCATGGGGTCTAGGGGCCGGCCCAGTGGTGTAGTGGTTAAGTTGACACACTCCACTTCAGCAGCCCAAGGTTCGTGGGTTCGGATCCTGGGTAAGGACAAATACACCACTCATCAAGCCATGCTGTGGCGGCATCCCACATACAAAACAGAGGAATATTGGCACAGATGTTAGCCCAGGGACAATCTTCCTCATAAAATAAAAGTAAAATCATGGGGTCTAGGGTAAAGGACGCTAGAATACAAGTCAGAAGATCAGTGTTTTAGTTCCAAGTCTACCAGCTGTGTAACTTTGTTAGTCAGTCACAGACTTCCCATTTCTCTAGTGTAAAACCCAAAGTCCTTGCCGTGGCCTAGGAGACATTGCACGGTGTGGCCTCCTGCTATCTTTCTATCTCTATTTTCTATGAATTGCTCTTTCAGTGATTCCACCCCAGCCCATTGACCTCCTTGCTATTCTTGTACATTTGCCAAATGAGTCTTACCTCAGGGCCTTTGCACTTTTTGTTCCCCCTTTCTGGAACATTTTTCTCTGTGATATCCTTTTGGCTCATTTCCTCACTTTCTTAATAGCACTTACCTGCAAATTGTAATTATTTTATTTACTTACGTTTTGTCTGTCTTGTGAGCTCACTGAAGCTGGAACCATGTCTGTCTTGTTTACCATCAAATTCTCAGTGCCTGACAGAAAGGCAAGGCCTAATACTTATTTGTTGGATTAGCTGGAATGTTAGTATGTTCTCTCTTTATCTATCACATAAAACTGAGAGAAGGGATGGTTGTTCCAACTCCACAACTAACAAAGCATTTGTTTGTCATAAGTGCTAAATAAATAATGATGCCTGATTTGCTTGTATTAACATATTTTGATTCACAAGCTCTGTGCTTCCTGAAGCAGACATATTGTTTTTAGTATAGCACAGAACAATCATTCAGCACCTTTTCAATCTTGCAACTTTCCCCATGTCCGTTTGCTTACCATCTCTCTGTCTCCCCTCTCTTCCTCTCCTCACTCTCCCTTTCCCTTTCTCTCTCAAATTTTGAAGATTTATTCTAGAAGTATCTGCTTATTACTCTTTGCCTTTTTAGGCAGAGAAACCAAGTTAATTTTCCCAAGGTCACATAATGATTCATTTGCTGTATTGGGATTAGCATCTTCTAACCATGGCTTCCAGGTAGATCGTGTATCTTGCTACCATTCTGCCTGGCACATTCTTAAATTACACTGGCTACACGTGAGTAAAACTTGTTATCCTTGTGCTGCTGTTTCACTACTGACATTTATTTTACATGATTGATAGCCAAAAGGTTAAGGACTTACTATAAAATTCATTAGCTCATCTTTACCAGATACTTAGGTTGGTAGTTCTTTCCTAGAGTTTTTCCAGAAAGGTCTCAGACCTCTGTATTTTAAAATGTTACTTTATAAACATATTTTAAAAGGTGCCAGCTGTTTTCTAGAATTACATTTCTTTTTTTTGTGAGGAAGATTGGCCCCGACCTAACATTTGTTGCCAATCTTCCTCTTCTTCCTTGAGGAAGATTGTCACTGATCTAGCATCTGTGTCAGTCTTCCTCTACTTTGTATGTGGGACACCACCACAGCATGGTTTGATGAGCGGTGTGTGGGTCCATGCTCGGGATCTGAACCTGTGAACCCCAGGGCCGCCAAAGCGGAGTGCGTGAACTTAACCACTACACCACTGGGCCAGCTGTAGAATTACATTTCTAATGTGTGAACTAGTTTAGTCTGTCAGTTCTGCAACAGAAATACTAATGGTTTCAACAAGGAAGAAAGAAATAGCTGTTCTATATGGAGTAATGTAACTAGAATAAAAGAACATGGGATGAGAACACTGTTTAGTTCATCCCTTTATTGTCAGGCAAGATTGCACTTCACATAGCATTTTTGATAATGTTTATGGTAAAAAGTTCTATGTTGTTAACTGTTACTTAACCCAATGTAATGTTTTAAATAATAATACCATAGCAATGGTATAAACAATAGCAGTATATTCAATGGATACACTGCTTATCCATGGAACTTAAAGTGCTTCATAGGTATACATATTCACAAGCTCCCAAGATGGTATTGGGTATAGTAATTGTTACACACTTGTAAATGAAGGAACCCAGAGGCACAAGATAAGTTGGCTGGCTTGTGGCAGAGATTGTTTGCTGATCAGAGACCGTCCATTTATCCTTTTCCATTGCCTTAAGCATACAGCTAGGCTTCATTTCCCCAGCTCCTTTGGGTTAGGTATGGCTCTATGACCCAAATCTGGCCAGTGGAATGTTAGTGGAAGTGCTGTCTGCCTTCTCCAGGCCAAGGCTTAAAGAAGATTGCCCCTCCGCACTTTCTCTTCCCCCTTCTGTTGGCTGGGTGCAGGCAACTCCGAGGCCATGAGGAATGGCAGAGGCATGGGGTGGAAAGAGCTAGGACCCTGAATCACCACACAGAGGAGAGCTAGCTGCCTGCTGACCAGAGTATCTTTCTCAGACTATTATCTGAATGAGAAGTAGACTCTGTTGGGTTTGAGGAATTATGTACTTTGGGGTATTTTTGTTAACTCAGTCTAGCCTCCAGATTGTTTAGAAAGTCAGCAATAAAACTTCAGTCTTCTGAAGTAGAATTAAAATTAAGCATATGATTTAGCAGAACATACTGCTTAGTGCTTTGACAATAAGTCAAGATTTCAAAAGAACTCCAGCCAGAGCGCTGCATTTATAATCAGTTATAGGCACAAATTTGCAGAGTCATAAAGTGGCTAAAGACCAAAAATATTTTTTGCATATACCATTAGGCAATTGATTTTGCAATTGCATCATGAAGTAACCTGCTAAGCTAAAATGGGAGGCTGTCATTTAAAATGCAGTTCTCCAAGAGAGTTTCCACAGATACTCTTAGACTTCTTTTAATTCTGTCTTCCTTATTCCCTTGGGCATATTAAAATACAAGTGTTTCTTAGCCAACACAATAAGAGTTTGAGTAAAAGCATCTAACTGCTGTGTCAACTCTGAAACCTGAAAGATTCTTTCTTGCCTCTTTAGATTAATATGAAAATATAAGAAGTACTGATAACAGAACCTATAGTTTCTTTCTGTTCGTGAATTCTTTTCTGTGTCTTCCCAGTTTCAGTTCTGGGTTGCTTCTAGTCTTATGTTACCATTATTCATTTACTAATATGTATTTATCTGACAAAATTAACATCATAATCATTTTACATATGCATTTAATTAGTTTTAGCCCCCTTGAATCTGAAATTTGGTTGTTCACTGGCTAGGGCATATTAATAAGTTGTTGAACTCCTGTGGATTGAATTTGCACAGAAATACCCCTAAGAATGAATTTTTTATCTTCATTGCACCTCCCACCTTGAGATAAAACCAATGTTACATACTTAAAGGATTCAATGCCTTCTGTTTTTCTGTTTACATATTGTCTTAATTTGGGTCTCCAATGTGTGGTCTACTTGAGGCAAAACTGACAAGAGGATTCATTGGGAGTCTTTCCTGTGTACACCACTCATTATATGATTTCTGGAATAATAAACATGGTCCAGAAACAGTTTGGTAAACTTGAATTCATTTATCCTGAAGACTCAAGTATTAGGAAATTCTATCTTTACCCACTCAATTGCATTTATAACATAGAAATTGATGTTAAACAGACTATATTAAAAATCACTCTGAATTACTAAAATGCTGTAATTTAATGGAGATTAACTGTCACAATACGAAAAACCATTCACTCATCTGGTTGTTGCCTGCAGCCTTGAATTTAAAGAATATTGTCGTTCTGGACCTTGAAGGAGACCTCAATATTCATTATCTAAAGAGAAGGGCATAAATTACGCTTTGCCATTCAATAAGCATTAACCTAAAAGATAACAGAATAACCAATTTCTCCTGCACAATAAAATTATTGCCACTAGTGTGATAAAAGAGCTTGAACTAGGTCAGGAGTGGTCCTTTTTACATTGCTCAAGAACACTAGAAGGATTAAAAATTTATGGATTACCTCCTAGAAACAATGATCTGGTACAGAAATGTAATAAAACACCCACTCTCCTGTATCTTCCTAGGCTGCTCTGCGCCATTTCATTTTGTGATTGTATTAGTGTGACAACTTTCCAAAGCTCTAGAAACTGTCTTATGGCAAAGATGAAGATCTTCAAACCAAAAGATCTTTTACTGAAAATCCAGAGGCAGATGGGATAGAAAGGTAATATTAAAATGTGAACCAAACAGAATCTCATTTTGTATATTTGTAATTTTATTTTACTTAGATCTCTTATTAATATAAGCAAAAAAAAACCCAAAATAAAAATATATGACGTTAAAAATATCATACAATATAAATATCTTTCCAGTAAAATTGAATGAAAACAATGATATAGTTATTTTTATGTGAAATCTTCCAGCAGCAAAAGCTGGCAAAATTACTTCTTAAAAGAGCTATACCTAATTTTGAAAAATTAATTGTTAATGTTTCTTTAACCTTTCAGACACTTCTAAATCTATATTGTTGTTTTTTAAGAATATTTCAAAATACTTGTATTTGTATAATATTTAATGCTGGAAAATAATCTAAGTGGGATGTTTAGTGACAGATGTACCTTAGCTTTAAGAGATTTGGGGGAAATTGGGGCTTTTTATTTGTAAATGTCTAAAAATCATGTATTTCCTAAGTATTGCTAGATACTTTCATATGGAAAGTTTTTTGTTTTCTTTTCAGTGACCCTTTCCTATCTTTGTTTTCCATCGATGGCCTTTTATTTTTCGATAATGAAACACATGAGAACAGACACAGTTTCAAACTTTCCATTTATCTGTCTTTGAGCTGAATTGCCTTATGGCTTAGTAAAGGTAATGGAAATATGATTACTTGGGTGAAACATTACCATACGGGCATTCTCTGCTTTCTACAGATCCCTGCATTTAAAGTAATCTACTGAAACTGAGGCTTGGGAGGAAAAAAATGCCCACCCACAGTTTATACTAGTACAATGTACCCACATAAAAATCTCAAATTCTTTAGTTAGTGAATCCCTGAGGATTGCGGTACATCATCTATAGGAAGCAGCCAAGAGATCTGTTGAAAGGCATAGCACACCAAAGAAATGAGCTGTGTGGCTTGCAATTGCTGGAAATACATCAGCGGAACCAAACTGACAGGTAATCTTAATGTCATATGTTGGTGTGCCTTCTCAGAATAAGCGAGGAGTCTTTTCCCCCCAAAGAAGTTGACTGACTTTTGAAGTTTTGAATAGCATAGACCTTTCCTGATGTGCACTAGAAAGGTCTTTTTAAAAGGTATCATTGACCATAAGAAAGGAGCAGTCTTTGGATTTTGTCCTTCAAACTGGAGACTGGTAGTGAATGATAAGTTTCAGAGGCAAAGCCAATGAGTTTATGTCATTCTTCTTAAGTCTGGTAGAGGGTAAATGTATCAACATTTTAAAACAAAAAAGAACTGACCTTTTATGAAAATATGGGTTAGGTCTGCATCTATTAGACCTACATACTTCATAGGACTGAGCAGAGCAAAGCCAACTGCTGACTGCGCGATCTCATGGTGTGGCCATGCCTTCTGCTTTAGGGTCACCTGTCCTCCAAGAACCAGATGGGGAGAAAATGGCATTTTAAAAACTGAGGGAAAAATACAGACCTGGCTTTCTTTTGATCATCTACCCAGCTTTTGAATCTAGTTTTATTTAAAACCATCCCCATCAGTTGTATGTATACTAAAATACTTTTAACTTTAATGCAAAAACATAAGTGACAAATCTTTGAGGACTCAGTAGCATTTTTTGCAAGAAATATTTAGGAAGTTCAATTTTGTATAGAATTAATTGACCAAACAATCTTTTTGAGTGAAGTGTAGTTGATGTACAGTATTATATTAGTTTCAGGTGTCCAACATAGTGATTCAATATTTATTTACATTACAAATCTGTCATCACACAAAGTTCTTACAATATTGTTGACTATGTTCCCCATGCTGTACATTACATCCCCATGACATTTATTTTATGACTGGAAGTTTGTACCTCTTATCCCCTTCACCTATTTTGCCCTTCCCTTGGCAACCACCAGTTTGTTCTCTGTATCTAAGTCTGTTTTGTTTGTTATTTGTTTTATTTTTTTTAGATTCCACATGTAAGTGAAATCCTGTGGTTTTCTTCTTTCTCTTTCTAGCTTATTTCATTTAGCATAATACCCTCTAGATCCATCCGTGTTGTGGCAGATGGGAGGATTTCATTAGTCTTTTATGGCTAATAGTCCATTGTGCACACGTGTGCGCGTGCACGCGCACACACACACACACCCCCCACATCTTCTTTATCCATTCATCTACCAATGGACACTTAGGTTACTTCTATATCTTGGCTATTGTAAACAATGCTGCAATGAACATAAGTGTATATATATCTTTTTGAGTTAATATTTTTGTTTTCTTTGGATAAATACCCAGAAGTTGTATTGCTGGATGGCATGGTAGTTCTATTTTTAATTTTTTGAGGAAGCTCCATACTGTTTTCCATAGTGGTTGCACCAATTTACATTCCCACCAACAGTGCACAAAGCTTCCCTTTTCTCCACATCCTTGCCAACACTTGTTATTTGTTGTGACCAAACAATCTTGTCCTGATGGTTCCAGGATAAGAATATTGATAAACTACATCTGTACTCTGCCAGGATGACAATGCACCATGATGCTTCTGGTACTTTGATCTCTTAACATCCTTCCTTCTGTAGGGGAGGAAGAAAGTTTTCCTCTACCCCTTTAGGGTTCTTGGCTGGGTCTGAAAATTAAACTGACAAAGATTAACAGAAGACAAGCATACAAATTTATTTAATATAAGTTTTATGTGACATAAGAGCCTTCATAAGGGAATAAAGACCCAAAAAAAGGCTTAAACCTGAGTGTTTTTATGCTGAGTTTGACGAAGAATGGGAAGTCACGGAAAGATATGACAGGATGAAGAGTATGAGCTGAGAGTAGTGAAGTGGGGAAACTCAGCACGGCCTGTTTCGATTCCTCTCTGCGTCCCTTTGCCTTCTGAGATAAAGATGTTCCTTTCCTCTGGGTATGGGGAGGGCACCTCTCACATGAAGGTTTTATGACCTGCTTTAGGGGAAGGTCAGAAAGTCCTTCCTGCACCTTGCATTTCTCAACTTCCTTCAGCTTGAAATATTCAATATGCCAAGATGCCATATTCTGGGGTAGCATGTCTTGAACCCCACCACACAAATAGAAATATTTATGTCTTACATTGAACATCCATACATATTATCTTCTTTAATAATCAACCTAGGACAGGGCAAGTATGTTTATCCTTGTTTTATTTAGAGGAAAATTGGCTCTCCAGTAAGTGAAGTGACAGAGCCTGCCTCCACAGAGGTGGAACCAGCACCACCACCACAGGGCCCATCACACAAAACCACTCTGCATCACTATTCATGGACTCATCTGGGATCTCTGCCCTTTGGCATCCAAGGAATCATGCAGCAAAACCAACAAACAAACGCTGATGTACCATGGTGGTCTAGAGGACCATTCCCAGGTAAAATGTGTTTTACCTGAGCTACCCTGCTAGCAGCTTTCAGGGTGGATGTTTCAGGAAGTATGAAAGATAGTTTTGTGCCAGTAATGGAACTGGGTTGTGAAGAAGAAAGGAGAAACACATAAAAATTCTGGTGTCCACAACATTTTGTTAGATAGCATAAAAAACTTTGGCAACTATTTTTGGAAGACACTCATGATTGACTTAACTCAATTTTGTGACTGGAGCTTTCTCTGCCTTGGAGCTGGCCACAGCCTTCCTCCTCTCTTGCTCCTAACTCAGTGCATTCACTCCCACAGGATTGGACTTTGGAAGGTCTGTTCCTGGCTTCTCCACCTTCTCTGCAGGTGCGATGCGATGAGGCCACAATGCTATGATGCTTCCGCTGTAACAGAGTCAACACTGGATATCAGGGGCCGATGACCCAATCTGTAGAATGTCCAGGATCTTCACTTTTTTTTTTACCTTTTTAAAAATTGAGATATAATTGACATATAACATTATATTAGTTTCAGGTGTACAGCATAATGATTTGCTATTTGTATATATTGCAAAAGATTATCACAATAAGTCTAGTTAATATCCATCACCACACATAGTTACAAATTTTTTTCTTGTAGTAAGAACTTTTAAGATTTATTCTCTTAGCAACTTTTGAATATACAATACGGTATTAACTATAGTCACCATGCTGTACATTATGTCTCCATGACTTATTTATTTTATAACTGAAAGTTTGTACCTTTTGACACCGTCACCCATTTCACCCACCCTTCACTTCCCACCTCTGGCAATCACCAATTTGCTCTATCTATGAGGGTTTTGTTTGTTTGTTTTTAGATTCCACGTGTAAGTGAGATCATACAGTCTTTGTCTTTCTCTGTCTGAGTTGTTGCACTTAGTATAATGTCCTCAGGGTCCATCCATGTTGTCACAAATGGCAAGATTGTCTTCTTTTTTACAGCTGGATAATATTCTGTTGTACGTATACCACATTTTCTTTATCCACTTATCCTTCCATAGATACTTAGGTTGCTTCCTTTACTTTTTTTTTCCTTAACATTTCTCTGCTTATTAGAATTTCCATCAGGTAATTAGGAGCTGGGAAGGGAAGTTAGAAGAGGGGACACCAGCAACGTAAAGCAGCATATGGTACTGATAGCTAGGGTTGAGGTCCACATGAAGGGCACTCAGAGAAGCCGTGATGGAGGGGGCAGGCCTGGAATTGAGCCTTGGTGATGGAATAGGGTTAGGATAGACTGAGAGGAGAGGGGAAGGTGCTAACTCCCTTGTTTTTCTGTTTTCTTACGGAGAAAATCATATCGATTCTCTTTGGGGTTACATTCTTGAGTAATATTTCTTGGAACTTTTTGGAAAGAACACTCTTCTTTTCTCCTATTTGCTGTGATATGCCTCACCAATGGCTTTAAGACACCCAACATCTGAGCATTCTAAATCGGAAAGTCAAAGAAGAACTCCCATCTCGGCCCCACCAACTGATGGCTGACACCTCAGGAGAAGTCATTTAACTTCTCTGGATCTGTTTTCTCATCTGAAAAAATAGGGTTAATAATACCTACCTTCCAGACTTGTAGAAACTGAGAAATTTGCCCACATTGAGAAAATGAGGGCAAATTAGCTAACATAGTTCCTTACACATAGTAAGGGCTCCATCAGTAGCAAGGTTCTCTTCCCTCCTCCTAGGCCATAATTGACAGATCTGTTTTATGAGTAGGGGACAGCCAGCATGGCCTGTGGCAGCATGTGAGGAATGTGGTACCTCTGCTGAAATGCTTGTCTCTGGAATTTGGGCCAGCCTTCTTGGAAACCCAGACCTGACCTCTCTCTGGTGGCCGCCCAAAGACCCTTGTCCCTGTCTGGGAAATGGATGGCACCATGGTTCTCACTTCTTGGTCCACTGCCATCACGACCCTCAAGAGCCCTGGAACCCATGCTGGCTGTCAAGAGGATTAAACGACAGCAGAGTTTAGGGCTGAAAAATGCTGAGCCCAGGCATATATGTTAAAAAATAAGGACATTTGTGAGCCAAGGACAAATGCATACTGCTGGGTCATCAGGAGCTTCCCAGTGAGCTAGTCCAGCACGGGACTACAGTAATTTTTCTTGCATATATTTTCCTGGGTGGCTTCCTAAATTCCTATAGTAGTGCAATCAGATGGGGCAGACACGCTGGTCAAACCTGCTCTCTGCTAGCAGGTAGAGAGGGAGAAATGCCTCTGTGCTCTATTTAATTAATTAAAACATCGTACTGGGAAAGTGGCCACTACGAGAGGGAGAATCTCGTTTTGCAGCTTGTTCTAAGCCTAGAAATTGAAGAAAGGGAGAGGGTGCATTATCACAGGCCCCCTAGCAAGCTAAATAACATCTCTTTAAAAGCTAAACGTGATTTCAGAATGAATCAGATACACATCTGTAAGTCCTGTGTCCTCATGTTCCAGGGTTTCTGTTAATAATACAAGAACATACAAGTAATACAAGTAATAACAAGAACAGTAACAACAAACAATAAAATGTTTCCAGTCAGAGAAACGGATCCAAGGCAACCACCCCCCCCCAAACCAAAAAGGTAAAACTACTTGTTTTAATGTTTGCTACTAACACTGGAAGGGAGGGACTTTTATGGCTCCCAAGAATTGGTTCTACTGGGCAGCCAGCCTCCTGCACAGCAAGATCACCATCCTCCACGTCTGCAGGGCTCTCTATTTCTTCCTCTAACACTGAGCAAGTCAGTAGAGAGGGATTGGATTCATGTTGAAGAAAGTGTTTGTTCTTTAGGAGATGAGGGTAGAGTTGGTGTTAGGGACAGGGCCTTAGTGAAGTTCTTAGAAGTGAGAAAAATGACGTTATTGTTTCTACCCTCTTTCCCTCTTTTTCTCACTTTATTGTTAAATAGTGAAGGTCACTTTTTTGAAATGTTTGCAAATAGCCTTTTAATGTTTCAGGCAGCTGACTAAACTCTTGTTCAGAGTGGCCTTTGAGCTGGAAAGTTGGATAGTTACTGTGGAAAAGGGAAATCAAAGGTAGTTTTAACTATGTGAAGAAAAGATTGATACAGTCTTTTATTGTTATTTAATGATGGTGTTATATACAGACTCCATTTCCATGGGGACCTGAGCCTTTGTAAAGTGATTTCCTAGGACACCTCAGAAAAGGATACCCTAATTAGAATAGAGGATTTTAAAGGTGGTACAAGAGAGGATTTTCTTCAGGGAGAGTTTTTGCCACACAAAAGCCAAAGGATAAATTTTCTCTGCCCCTGAGGTTCATTATATTTCTGAAGTTAATGATTACTTGATTTGTGACGAATCCTCTATCCCCTCGACCCCTCCCCACCATATCCAGAGCCTGTATTTTTGTTTTGTTTGGTTTTATTTTCAGTGTAAGTAAAGACTGAGCATCAAGTTATCACTTCATAATCTAGGTCAAATCTTAATTTCAATATGTTTTTTGTTGAATCATTTTTTCAGTGGAAATTGAAATTTAATTCTGTTCTTTTTAAAACATTTGAAACAAAATATTTCAGGGTTTTCAGATTGCCTGTGATAGTTGAGCTTATACTGAAAAATCCCTAAATAACCAGTCAGGCTGAGAAGATTTGGCATATATGTTAAAAGTTAGAGTGAATTAGCATGTTGTGACACTGATTAAAAAGTTGCAGATATTCCTGGGTGTAGCAAAATCGGGAGATGAAGCCATGATGGCAGTGGTTTTTAATCTGGGGCCTGAGGAGGGACTTTAGAAATTCTGTGACTGCCCTGGGATTAACAGCAAGATTTTGTGTGTCATGCAGGATTGGTGGCTTTCATCAGCTTCTCAAAAGGGTCCATGTACCCCCCAGAAGATTAAGAACCAGATACATTTGAAAAGGCTCAGTACATTGGACTAAATTTAAGAAATTGATAAAAGAAACTTCTCTGGGCATCCATACCTTCTCTTTCCACATGAAAGTCTTCGAATGTTAGATACAGGATATACAACTTAACATTCTATTAAGAAATTTAAATATCACCGCAATGGTTATAAAAATCATTTCACAGATGGAGAAACTGGATAAAAAAAGAGAGATCTTGTCTTAGGATATGGGATGGTCTTAATAATTCAAATGAAAAATTTCCTGAGAACTTATGGACTATGAGGATGGAAGCCGTGGGTAGAAAATGTCACCTGAATGCCGCTGGGAGGCACTGTGGCACAGGGAGTGAAAGGAACCCAGCATCTACCATTCCTCAGCTTCCAACTCCTGTGAGACCTTGGACAGGTCATTTAATCTCGATCAGGGTCAGTTTTGTTATCTGCAAAGTGAGATCTGTTCTCAGTGTCCTTCAATGAGACTAAGATATTATAGACAGCAGAGTGGTTTTTGAAAAGTTCAGCGTGGCCATTAAAATAATGTCACTAAAGATCGCCAAGATATATTTAGTATAAAGAGTAAGGTGCAGAGTGGTAGTTATAGTATGATGTTTTTTATGCTATGATGTTTCTCGTGTATGAATTTTTATTCAAACGCATATTGCTGATAATATATAGCATTGTGGTTTTTTTTTTTTTTTCTGGAAAGGCAAACAAAAAACTGTGATTATTATTAAGGAATAATAATCTACTTTTCATTTTATTACTTCTATTAAAAATATTAACAGAGATATCTGGGCAGTGGGATTATGGACTGTTTTTGTTTTTATTATTTTCTCTTAAAAAACAAAAAATAATTGTTTGAATTAAAATGAAAGACTTGTGGGAAAACAGTGCTGTGTCGGTGTTGGGGGGGATCACTCTTAGTGGAGAATAATCATGGCTGATTTAAGGCTTGATCCTAGGAAGGAGGGTGTTTTCAGGAAGAAGCTTCCCAAGAATGAGGAAGTACCCCAGATTCACTTCTGTGATTCTCTTAGATAGAACAAACTCGGAGACGGTTTTCCTTCTAAGAATCCTCTGTCTCTGGTGTAGTGTGGCTGTGAGAATTGTGCTAGTGTTGTTTGCAGGTAGCTGCCTAACACCTGCACTAGAGCATCCCTCCAGGAACTGTTCCCTCTCCCAGTTGTTTGCCCCTCGACTGGATTATTCTCTCATCAGAATATAGACCTTCTCGAATGTCTGCCATTTTCAGAAAATCCTCGGTTGGCCCCCACATTCTTTTCTAACTGCTGCCCCATTTCTCTGCTTCCCTTTACTGGCTTCTCTAAAGAGTGGTCTGTACTTGCTCTCTCCAGGACCTCTCCTCCCATTCTCTCTTTTAACTTTTTTTTGATGGTGAGTTTTAAACTGATGTAACAGTAGAAAGAACCCCTAGATATTCCTCGCCCAGCTTGAACGATGGTCAATCACGGCCAATGTTGTTTCATCTATTGCTTTATTCACTTCTCCTTTTCCATATTTTGAAGCAAATTTCATGTACCGTATCACTTCATCTGTAAATATTTCAGTGTGTATGTAGTACTAAAGATAAGGACCCTGGTACCATAACCAATACCTTAAAAAATAATGATTTCTGGGGCTGGCCCAGTGGCATAGCAGTTAAGTTCCCTTGCTCTGCCTCAGTGGCCTGGGGTTCGCAGGTTTGAATCCTGGACATGGACCTATGTACCATTTATCAGGCCATGCTATGGCGGCATCCCATATAAAGTAGAGAAAGATGGGCATGGATGTTAGCCCAGGGTCAATCTCCCTCAGCAAAAAGAGGAGGATTGGCAACCTATGTTAGCTCAGGGCCAATCTTCCTCAAAAAAAAAAATAATAATGATTTCTTACTATCATGAAATATCCAGTCGTTCTTGAAATTTCTAATTGTTTCATCTATGTCATAACTTTTTTTTTGTCGTATTTGAAACAGGATTCAAATAATGTCTTTTTTTCTCGCATTTGCACCCTCTCTCTCTCTCTCTCTGTCTTTCCCTCAGTTGTAATTTGTGTGTTGAAGAAACCATGATGCTTATTCTTTAGAGTTTTTCATAGTCTGGATTTTGCTGATTGCATCCGTGTGGTGTAGTATAACATGTTTCTCTGCCCTCTGTGTTTCCTAAAAATTGGTAGCTATATCTAGAGACTTGATCAGATACAGATTGATTTTGAGGGTGTGGGGCCAGGTAGTGGGGCCAAAGAGATATTTACTCTCAACTCCTATTTGGATACCCAATGGTACAATTTATACAGTAAAGGCAGGAAAAATTCTTGATTCTTTTCTTTATTTACTAGTCTCAAAATAATGAGTTGATTCCCTGGCATCTTCTAATCTGATTTTGGGTTCTTTTTTGTGATTTTTTTTCCCCAAGTATCATTATAAACTCATGTATTTAAGCATATTAGATGTGTTTCAATCCATTATAGTTCTTATCCATATTGATGCTCAAATTTTCCCATTCCCGGTCTCTCTTAAACCCGCTTCAGTAATCCCCACCACTCTTGGCAATGTCACCATTGGCTTCCATGTTGCGAAATCCAATAGTCAATTTTGAGTTCTCCTTTCTTTTATTTATTTATTTAGTGTGTGTGTGTGTGTGTGTGTGTGTGTGTGTGTGTGTGAGCAAGACCAGCCCTGAGCTAACATCCGTCGCCAATCCTCCTCTTTTTGCTGAGGAAGACTGGCCCTGGGCTAACATCCGTGCCCATCCTCCTCCACTCTATATGGGACGCCGCCACAGCATGGCTGACAAGCAGCGCGTCGGCAGGCGCCCGGGATCCGAACCGATGAACCCCAGGCTGCCAAGCACAGACTAAACCGCTGTGCCACTGGGCCGGCCCCTCTCCTTTCTTAAAAAATTTTTAAAATTGAGATATAATTCATATACTATAATATTCACTCTTTTAAAGTGTACAGTTCAGTGTTTTTTTTCAGTTTATTCACAAAGTTGTGTAGTCATCACCGCTCTCTAATCCCAGAACGTTTTCATCACCTCCCAAAAAGAAGCCTCATACCCACTAACAGTTACCCCTCATTTCTCCCTCCCCTAGCTTCCGGTAACCACTAATCTACTTTGTGTCTCTATGGATTTGTGTATTCTGAACATTTTATATAAACGGAATCATACAATATGTGGCCTTTTGTGACTGGCTTCTTTTATTTACCATAATGTTTTTAGTTTTATTCATGTTGTGGTGTGAATCATGAGTCCTCATCTTGACCTGTCAGGAACATTTGACATGATTGATTACTTTTCTTTGTTCTTTTGACTTCTGGAGCACCCTCTCTCTAATATTCCTCTTACTTCACTGGCCACATCTCTCCATCTTCTTAGATGCTCCCTCTTTATCTTTCATTCCTCCTAATATTGATAAGCCCCAGGGCTCAGGCATCAGACCTCTCCTCTTCTTTACACTCACTCCCCAGGGGATCTCAGCCAGTCTCATGACCCAGTCTCATATCCTGTGTATATGCCATCAACTCCTAAATTTGTATCCCTAGCCAGGGCCTTTCCTCTGAATTCCAGAGCTATATCTTCATCTATTCTTGGATGTCTAATATGCACTGCAAAAGCAACATGTCCAAAATTGAACTCCTGAGTCACCACACCCTCCTGCCTTCCAATTTGTTCCTCCCACAGCCTTCCCTCTAGTTGCTCAGACCAAAAACTTTGTAGTCATGCTTGACTCTATTTTTCTCACCCCCTACATCGCATCTATCTGTAAATCCTGCTGGCCCTTCCTTCAAAATACATCCACAATCCAGCTCCTTTTCATTACCTTCATGTCTAAGCCCCCTTGCCTAAGCCCCCATTACCGCTTGTTGGATAATGGCAATGAACTCCTGACTGATGTCTCTGCTACCACCCCTCCACAATATATTCTTAACAGCTTGAGAGAGCATTTGAAAACCTAATCCAGATCACACATCTCTTCTGCTCAAAATTGTTCAGTGGATCCCCATGTTGGTCAAATAAAAGCCAAAGTTCTTGCAGTGTCTTACAAGGTCTGTGATGTGCCCTCCCCTCACCTCACCACACTCACCTCCTGTTCCTCTCTACCTTGATTTCTCTGATTCAGCCACATTAGATTCCTTGCTATTCCGCATATACAACACACGTGTTCTCACCTCAAGGCCTTTGCACTTACTCTTCTTTCCGCCTAGAATGCTCTTCCTGCGGATATCTCAGTTTCTCATCTTTCAGTTCTGTGTTTATATGTCACCTAGTCCACAAAGCCCACTCTGACCACACTATTTAAAATAGCAACTCGCACTCACCCCCTTCCCCACATTCCCTTTGCCACTTTCTCTGCTTTTTGTTTTTCCAAAGCACTTCCTACTGACACATACACACGTAACTATGTGCGTCCACATGTGCACACATTTTTCTCCTAAGCGTACACACATGCACACAAGTACACCTACTTGTTTACTTGTTTATCTGTTATTGCCTGTCTTCCCCACTAGAATGTGAGGTTTGTGGGTACAGGAACTTAATTTTGTTTCCTGCTGTGTTCCCCGTGCCCAGAATAGTGCCTGGCACATCTTAGGCTCTCGATGTATTTTCATTGCATGAGTGAGTGAACTGTCTAAATAGTTTTTTCCCCCCCAGAGACAAGTGACAAGAGCTGAAACTTTAAAGCATTATTTTGGTTGCCTTCTGCTTGATGTGAACTGGTCAACTGTACACCCTGTGAAATGGTAGGGCCTTCTGTTTCCTTTCCAGAACTTAGGCTGGTCAGAGATGACACAGTTCTCCGAGCTCTGGGCTCACAGGGATTCCCACTGGACGTTCAGTCAGCGTGTATTCCCCTTTGATCTCTGGCAGGGTCCTTGGGGAGTCAACATTTATGCCCATCTGTGAGCCTGGCACAGAGCCTTTCTTCCCTCCAGATGTATGGATACTTGGCTTTTGGATAGAGATGCCAAACAAAGAAAGGACGATTATTTGGGGACTAGGGATTACTTCCAAAAGCCAAATGTGATAGAAGTGCTATCACAGAGGTTAGCACACACAAATAGCTTGAAAACTGCCTGGAGCAATTCTGCTTGCTACAAATGGAGATGAAAAGAAATTCTGAATGTAGTCCCAAACAATCAGACTTTCATAATCAGAAGAGCATTTCTTTCCCTCCTTCCTTCCCTCCCAACCTCCATACTTCTCTCTCTCCCTCTCTTCCTGTCTCTTTCCTTCCTTCCTCCCTTCCTTCCTTCTTTCCTCAAATAGGACACCAAGGGCCAGAGAAATGAGTCAAGTCTCCAGGGTCATGCAGTTAATGGCAGAGTCAGAGCTCAAACTCAGCTTTCCTAATTCTCACTCTTTGGAATATGCACATTATGCTACCTTCCCATTAAACAAGGAAATAGTCAGGAAAATGCTCAATTAACTATCTTAGGGAAGTTAACTGCTTAGCTCTCAAAAAGCTCAGTGCCAGTGGACAAGTAGCTAGAGTATCACCTAAGAGATGGAAAAAGGAACATTTCTTAGTCTTTAACCACTCTAAAGTTTCTAGTTTATCTCTCTAATCCTGTAGATTTCTCCCAAGGCTATTTATCTTTAGTTCAAATTATTATTTGCTCATTTTCTGGCACAGAGCTTATATCCTTCTATGAGAGGGAACAGAGAGGGTCCCAAGGAAAATGTGTTATTTAAAAAATGACTACAAAACAATTTTAATGTACATTAAACATAATAAATATAATAGCTAACATTTGTTGAGCATATTATGTGTGACAGATGCTATTATTAGTTTTCCTATATTATCATATTTAGTTCTCCTAACCTATGAGGTAGGTACTATTATCATCTCCATATTACAGAGGCAAACACTGAGGCTTGGAGAGATTCGGTAATGGGGGTGGGGTTTTTTTTCAGTCTTAAAATGTATTTTTATTACTATTTCAATAGGCATCTCTTCTGCCACTCATACACCCTTTGTCTCTCCATGGCTTAGTGGGTATGAGATTGTATTAGTCTATACAAAATTTTCTGGGTTTTTTTCACATTAATGGTTTCTGGTGATGGGACAATGTATTATATTTATATAGATTTGGATATACAGATAATTATAGATAAATATATAGAGCACATATATAATTTGGAACACTCATTCTCAATCAGAACACACAGATTCTCCAAAGGAGCTCTTTAGACATGTTGAATCTAGGGTTGGACTCCAGTGGCTACATTCTAAACCAGTGTGCCATAAAAGATAAAACTAAAATATATTCTGTGTGTTTTCTTTATATTTTTGTAACCTTTATAGTAAGAGAGCTTTGGCATGATAGCTTTCTTACATAAATCAAAACATGATTTAATAAAATGGTATTTTACAAAGCTATAAAAGTCTTAGCAGGAAACATAGGTGTAAATCTTCATGATGGTGGAGAGGCAATGGTTTCTTAAATATGACACCAAAAGCATAAGCAACAGAGGAAAAAATAAATAAATTGAACTTTTTCAAAATTAAAAACTTTTGTGCATCAAAGGACGCTATCAAGAAAGTGAGAAGACAACCCACAGAATGGGAAAGAGTATTTGTAAATCTTGTATCTGATAAGGGTCTAGTGTCAAGAATACAAAAAGAACTCCTCAACATTAAAGGACGCTATCAAGAAAGTGAGAAGACAACCCACAGAATGGGAAAGAGTATTTGTAAATCTTGTATCTGATAAGGGTCTAGTGTCAAGAATACAAAAAGAACTCCTCAACATTAAAAAGACAAATGATCCACCGTAAAAACAAGCGAAGCATCTGACTAGACATTTCTCCAAAGTAGATATACAAATGGCCAAAAAGCACATGAAAAGATGCTCAACATCATTAGTCATGAGGGAAATAAGTCAAAAATCACAATGAGATACCACCTCATACCCAGTGGGATGGCTATAATAATAATAATAAAAAAAGAATGATGAAAAATTACAAGTGTTGGTGAGAATGTGGAGAAATTGGAACCTTTATACATTGCTGGTGGGAATGTAAAATACTGCAGCCACTTTGGAAAACAGACTGGCAGTTTCTCAAAATGTTAGCATTACCATGTGATCCAGCAATTCCATTCCCAGGTATATACCCAAGAGAGTTGAAAACATATGTTTTCATATGAAAACAAGTACACAAGAATTTGTACATGAAAACTCATGAAAGCATTATTAACATCCAAAAGGAGGAAACAACCCAAATGTCCATCAACTGATCAGCGGATAAACAAAATGTGGTGTATCCATATGATGCAATGTTATTCAGCCATAAAGAGGAATGAATGCTACAACGTGGATGAACCTCAACAACGTCATGCTAAGTGAGAGAACCCAGACAGAAAAGACCACATGTTGCATGATTTCATTTATATGAAATGCCCAGACTAGGCAAATCCATACAGACTGAGAGTAGATTGGTGGTTGCCAAGGACTCGGGGGATGGGGGAATTGGGAGTAACTGCTAACAGATAAGGGATTTCTTTTTGGTGTGATGAAAATGTTCTGCAATTAGATAGTGGTGATGGTTGTACAACTCTGTGAATATACCACTGAATTATACATTTTAAAATGGTTAAAATGGTGAATTTTATCTTATGTGAATTTTATCTCAGTAAAAAAATGGCATTTTACAAGCTTTCAGTGAGACATATATTTGAATCATCTTATTTAAATTAAGTTTCTGTGCTCTTTATTGCAAGCAGATTTGCTTCTTTTTACGTTCTGTCAGGGTTTGCTTTTGAGGCAGTGCCGGGCTGGGGTTAGGGTAGGTGTTTCTTGGGTTGTATCAGGACCTGTACTGTGGTGGTTTTGCCTCAACCCCTGCCAAGCTAGTTTTACTGTAACACCTTTAGAAGGTAGGGAGGAAACCTGGTCACCTGCCTAGTGGCAAAACATTTGATGAATTTAATCTAAAAATCAAGCTGGAAAAAATGGACTCTTAGAAGTTAGAATTGTGGTTGCCCGTGGTGGGGAGAGGGGATGATTATGACTTAAAAGGAAATATGAGGGAGGTTTCTGCAGTGCTGGGGATAATTTGTGTTTTGATCTGGACACTGGTTACATGGGTGTGTTCAACTTGTGAAAATTCATCCTGTGGTACGCTTACAGTATGTGCACTGTTCTGCATGTTTGTTATACTTCAGTAACAAGTAAACAATCCAGCTCAACCTCCAGATATGTGTGTATGATATCAACAAACTGGTGTGATTAAGTGGGGACCACAATTCACTGATTTGACCTGTTGCCTTGGAGATGACACCCAGCCATGGCCATTCTACAAGTTTCTGTTCCACGGATAGGACTTTGTCGGTGCTCTCTGAGCTCTGCATCAGGGCCTTGTCTCTGAGGCAGTGAGAATATCCTTACCATCTTTTAACAGTTGTCTTCAAGAGCAAGGTCGTGGCTAACCTGTGGCTCCTTTATATCGTGGCTGCTGGCATGTAAACCCCCTGGACGAGGTGATGCTCTGAGTTATGGATAGTGCTGCCAGGCAGGTGGCCTCACTCCCTGCTCTGTCATCGATGTCAGACACCTAGAAGCTACCTACCATGGTGCTTGCTCTTTCCACCTGTCCTTGTGGGTGCCCACTACAAACTGATCCAACTGGCCTTCTAGTGGGTTCAGGCCCACAATCCCATATCTAAAATATTTGGTGCCAGACGTATTTTGGCATCCAGACATTCTTGGATTTCAGAAGGTAATATGTCGCATATACTGCACATAATTTAATTTAATTCTGCCAACACAGCCTGGGGCAGCTCTTTGTAATCAGACAATGATGAATATTTACAGGAAGTAGGAAGTAGGATGAAGACTACAAATGGTCTCATGTCAGTTCAGGCTGGGGCATGCTGTCAAATGACTTTGCATCAAGTTTCAAAATGCTTTGATTTTCAGAGTTTTGGGATTTGGAATTGCTCGTGAGAGAACATGGATCTGTATCAGTCAATTCCACCATTGAGTGAATGAGGCTCAGTTCTTTCTTGACAGAGATTTGAATGGGTGGAGGTGCTGAGTGGGAAAGGTCTCAGAGAGGGAGGAATTCACAGTCTGCCTAGGCGGAGGCTTTGCCGCTGGGTCAGTCGCTGCAGGTGGAAGAGGGGCAAGAAGCTAACCTTGATGCAATGGGACAGAGATGCTGGTGTCACACAATCCTTTTTTGGATTCTATTCTCCTCCGTGGCACCTGCTGAGCTGTCAGTGCTTGTTAACATTTCATTGATTCCTGTGGCACATCAGGGCCTTCCTGGAGCGTTCAGCCGTAGCCACGTTTATAATGTAAAATTTCTGGAGATTAATATTTATCTAAATTAAGTTAATTATAGGGATGATAAAGCTCACTTAGACATGTGTTTTGAAGAGATTAGAGTTGAATTCCCTAAACAAGAAGCAGGAGAAGCTTTTCCTGGAAAATTGATTTGCTATCATTCCTGCTGATTATTCAACAGGATATCAGTTCACTGTGGGAATGGCTTCTACATGTCTCTGTTCAGGACCATCTGCAGAGGTTGAAGGGGAATAAGCAGACAAATCTCACATCACACTAGGAAGGTGTCTCTCGAGACCCCAAACATGTTAATCTTGGTATAAACCATTTAAAAGGGGCGGTAGAGAAAGTGATGAGGAGGGTTGTTCATGAGTGTCTGCAGGACAGAAGGTGGTAGCCAACAGTGGGGGTGGTCTGTAAGCTGACTCGAATTGTAGGTGGTGATTACATTTTACTGTGATGCAATATTTTTTTAATTATGTTACAACCTCAGAAATCTTTTCCTGTTTCCCTCTTGCCACCTCCACCATCTTCTGCCCATCATTATCTCTCATTTTGATCCTTTCAACAGGTATTTGTTTACTGAGTGTTTTTTGTGGTGCTGGAGATGCCACAAAGGTGTAGTAGGTGCTAGGGAAATAAACTGTTAAGACATGGTCTTTGCCCTCTAAAGCTTATAGTCTGGCGAGGTAGACAGATAAATTCAAGAGTTGTGTATGTACAGTGGGGGAAGTTAAGTCCTGTGATAGAAGTACTCTCACGTGTTGCTTAACGATGGGAATACGTTCTGAGAAATGTGTTAGGCGATTTCGTCGTTGTGTGAACATTACAGAGTGTACTCACACAAACCTAAATGGTGTAGCCTACTACACACCTAGGCTATGTGGTACTAATCTTATGGAGCCACTGTTGCATATGTGGTCTGTTGTTGACTAAAGTGGCGTTATGTGGCACATGACTGTATCCACAGAGCGTTATGGGGGCACAGAATAAGGGTATCTAAATCAGCCTGTGTCAGAAGTGGGGCTCAGGGAAAACTTCTTTTAGGAAATAATGCTTTGAACTGACTTTTTTCTTGTTGCTTACTGTTATAAAAATTTTAAATAAAATGCACAGCTTGTAATATAGTTCAATGAATTTTGGCAAATGCATACCTCTACGTAAATATCACCCCAATCAAGATATAAATCATCTTCATCACCACAGAAAGTTCCTTTGTGCTTCTTTTCAGCCAGTCTTCCACCCCACCCACCACCTCAGAGACAACCAGACGAACTGCCTTTTGTCTAGACATTTACAATAGGAAGAAGGGGAGGAAAGGCAATTCCACGGAGGCAACAGTGTGCGTGTGAGAAATTGTGACATATGTGAGGGACCTCCGGCGCTCTGCTTCTTGTATCTCTGGGACTGAGGGCATGACGTCTCTGTTGGACGGAAGTTTGAGAGAGGTGAGGCTAGGAGCGAGGTCACTGAGGGATGGGAAGTCAAGCAACTTGACTTTCATCCTATAAGACAAAGAAGGAATCGAAGGGTTTTAGGCAGGGTAGTGGTACTGGTACTGAGACCAGTGTACTTAATTCTTTTTGCTAATTTAAGAATCAAAAAAATTTTTTCCAATCTTTTTATTGTGGTAAAATACACACAACATAAAATTTACCACCTTGACCATTTTTAAGTGTATAGTTCAGTGGTATTAAATACATTCATACTGTTGTGCAACCATCACCACCATTCATCTCCAGAACTCTTTTCATCTTGCAAAACTGAATTCTACCCATTAAGCAATTAATGCCCATTCTCCCCTCCTCCCCTCTTCCCAGCCCCTGGCAACCACCATTCTATTTTCTGTCTGTATGATTTTGACTACTTTAGATCTCTCATATAAGTGGAATCATACAGTATTTATCTTTTTGTGGCTGGCTTATTTCACTTAACATAATGTCATCAAGGTTCATGCATGTTGTGGCATGTGTCAAAATTTCCTTCCTTTTTAAGACTAAATCCTTTGTATGTATATACACACATTTTGCATATTCATTTTTCTGTCGATGGACACTTGGGTTGCTTCCACATTTTAGCTACTCTGAATAATGCTGATATGAACTTGGGTATATAAATATCTGTTCAAGACTCTGCTTTGATTTCTTTTGGGTATATACCTAGAAGTGAAATGGCTGGATCATATGGTAATTTTATGTTTAATTTTTTGAAGAATGACCATACTGTTTTCCACAGTGGCCATACCATTTTACATTCCCATCAACAGTGCACAGGGTTCCAATTTCTCCACATCTTCACCAACACTTGATGTTTTCTGGTTTTTTGATAGTAGTCATCCTAATGGGTGTAAAGTGGTATCCCATTGTATGATTTTCATTTCCTTAACAATTAAGACCTTAATTTTAAAGAGATGACTGTGGCAGCAGTGTGGTTGGGGGAATGGAAGAGGACATAGAGTAGAGGCAGAGAGACCCTGTCAGGAGTGATTACAGTAATCTAGAAGTGATGGAGGCCTGAGTCAGGACAGCAGGTGGTGGAGATGGGGAAAAGGAAATGGATGGGAGAGGAGTTAAGAAATAGACTCTCTAGCACTTGGTGATTAGGTGGAGGTTGAAGGAAAGGGAGGAATTTACAAACTAAGTCACATACAAAGCAGTATGCACATGGTATTTTCTTCAGTAACACCTCCTCATATTTCAAGATTTTGGTTATGCAAAGTTACCAGCTCTTTAGTGGAGAACTCTAGAACTCAGATCCCTGGCTCCCAGCTCAGGTGGGGAGAAGGTTTTTTCTACGGTATTTTTAGGGCCCTTTATGTCTTAGAAATGGGCCAAATGTTATGCTTAAATAAATCAGTCTTGGGCTCCTTTCCCCAAGGAGTGACTGGTATATTCACAATATATGATTTTTAAATAACAGTTTTATTAGGATATGATTCACATACTGTGCAATTCAGCCATTTAAAGTATATAATTCAATGGTTTTAATACATGCGCAGATTGTGCAACCATCACTACAATCAATGTTAGACTATTTTCAACACCCAAAATGAAATGCTGTATCCATTAGCAGTCTCTTTCCATTTCTCTTCCATACCTCACTCCCATTCCCAGCCCTAGGCAACCGCTAATCTACTTTCTCTTTCTATAGATTTGCCTATTCTGGAGTGTTCATATAAATGGAATCATATATACATGGTCTTTTGTGACTGGCTTCTTTTACTTAGCATAATATTTTCAAGGTTCAACTATGCTGTAGCTTGTATTAGTACTTCATTTCTCTTTATTGCTGAATAATATTCCATTGTATGGATATGCCAAATTTTGTTTATCCACTCATCAGTTGATAGACATTTGGATTGTTTCTACTTCTTGGCTAGTATGAATGATGCTGCCATGAACACTTGTGTGCAAATCAATCTACGATTTTGAATGGAAATGGCCACTTTATGGGGTTGTTGCAAGAATAAAGTGAGAGGATGCTTGTAAGGCACCAAATATAGTGCTTGGTACACAACAAGTGCAAAATAAATGGTGACTCCATATGATGAGGATGGTGACAATGATGATAGGAATCTCTTTTAGGAGCTGGAGGTGATTGTTGATGGCTCCCAAACATTTCTGTCTCTCCTTTTGTCCTGTTCCATGGCTCCACTTCTGTCTTCCCCTTTTAAGTTTTTCCTCTTTTTCTTCCATGTTCTTTTCTTTTTCTTCCCCAACTCATATCTTAAAACTATCAGTGATTCCTTATGTATCGCTAGTGCCTGGTAGCCTGAGGACAGGGCCACAGCCTTTGTTACTCTTTGGGAATGAATGTGACTGAGTCCTGGGAGCAAGTAGGGCAATGTACAAGAAATTAGTGCTGGGAAAAGTCTATAAAGATTTTTCTGGACCTTAGAGGCTCTATTTAGGTGGCAAGACTTAATGAAGGGTTTTCAGCCACAATTATCCACGTTTTACAACTTTTTTATATACAAATGATCAGAGATTTTGTCCTTTAATCAAAGAAGTGCTTGGGTGTTTTCTATACTGCTATGCAAGATAATTATTTTTCATAGACATTTATCTTAATATTAAATACATTGTTTTATCAATCGAAAGAAATAGAAAGCGACTGTGGAGACAAGTTTTGGATTTTAAAGTTCAAGTGGTTAAAAGATTTTGAGGGCAAAACTCTATTTTACTTGTAGGAAATTGTTAAATTCATCCCTCTGTAAAATACACTAATCTGTCCTTTTATGTGTCGAGAGACAAATGTCTAATTAAATAATATTGCTTGACATCAAACAATTGATCAAATATTTCAACAAAGAGAGTTTTCTGCTCAGTGTTGGTGTTGGATGGTATCTGCATTTGAAATCCCCTTTCATATTAATTCAGTATGCCATTGATCTCTCCCTTTGATTCACACAAAGGAGCAGAGATGATTCTTTTTTGAAGGGAGGACCTCAAAAGCAGAAACTGAACTGACACTGCAGAAGAATGGAAATAAGATTCATTAGGCCTTTTTGAAAGCCTGTTATGTGGGTACACTTTCTTCTGACTAAATTGATAGTTTATTTGCGTTTGAAGTGTGAAAGGGAAAAACAGTTACCTGAAAGAAACTCCCAATCTCTGGAGCAAGAGTGGCCTGTTTTGGGGAGTTCTTAGTCTATTGTTGACTGTTTGGTTTTGTGAGCTGTTTCTCCTCACTCTTCTGCAAAGAAAACACTAGAATGCAAATTTGTTTTTAAAATCAAGTTGTTTTTCATACTTCAAAAAGTGAACTTGTGTGAGTAACCACTCTTTGGGCCTCAGTGTTTTTATGCAAAAATGAAGGGAGTATAGACAAGAAAGCATGCCAGAAAGACTTGCTGGAAAAACAGTTAAACACAGTCAAATACTATTTCAAAAGAACAAAAAGACATTAAGAAAATGATAAAAGACATAAAAGAACATCATTCATCAGAATTAGAAAAACTTACAAATGAGGTAACAGAATTTAAGAATGAACTAGAAATAAAAGGAAAAAAAATCATTTTAGAAAAGAAGACCAAACCAGAAGGAACACTAGAGAAGACATAATAAAAGGTAAAAAGAAATATAAAATTTAGCAATCAAAAAGAAATGAAGAAAGAAATAAAAAGAATTTGAGAGAAGTGACAAATAGAGAAGATAAGAGAGGTCTGAAATATGGATAATAGGAGCCTCTGGAGAGGAAGGAGACCAAAGGAAGAGAACAGAACAAATGCTAAAACCAAAAGTAAAGAAAGCTTTCCTGAAATATTTCCTGTAATGTTTTGGCTGAAAGAGCACACTATGTGCCTGAGTATATTGACCCCAAACTACCAACATCAGGACTTATTCTAGAACAATTGCTGGACTTTAAAGAAAAATAAAAAACTTCTTTGAGCACTTAAGGCACAAATAGCATGTGAACTTATGAAAGAAAGAAAATAAGATTATTACCAGACTTAAAAAAATTATTTTATTAAGGTCATATTGGTTTATAATATTATCAGACATTTTGACAGCAAAGGTTTATGCCAGAAGAATATGGTATAATATACTTAAGATACTCAAGGAAAAAAAATGTGAGCAAAGGTTTTATATCCAGTTAGATTGACACAAACTTGATCAACATGCAAGAACTTGGGCAATATTGTTCTCATGGGCCCTTATTAAAGTGTCTACTTGAGATTAAGTCAACCACAAAGATTAGAGAGACATTGACACAAGAACTGGTGGTGAGCACGAAGTATATGGTTGCTTGTAGAACTAAGACTTAATGAGGGTTAAAAGACGGAGATTATAGTATGTAAAGGTTATATGATCTGTCAACATAGATCTAGTACAACCATCAAAAATTGGGAGAGAATGAGGTTAGTCTAAGAAAAACTTATTTCTAATTATTTTCTCTAATCATAATTTGTGGTGGTGGTGTTATTCTGAGACTGTTGTACAGTTATTATAGGTTAGAGCAAATGATGGGATGTTCTCATTCTGTCACCCTCTGGGTCCTTGAGAACTAGGATCCTTGGTATGGAAGAAAGGATGCAATCGCCTAGTAACGATGAGTAGCTCCAATGCTCAGATTACAGTCTTGAAATACTATGTTCCACGAAAAGCAACCAGGGCTTCTTGGAGAAGTGGCTGATTCTAGGTCTGGAGTAGAAAATGTACAAGATGAACTGGAACATCTTGACCTATCATGTAGCAGGAAGGCTATCAAAGACTACCAAAGTAGTGGACAAAAGGCTCAGGTGCCATTTTGAAGAGGCTCCCACAGGTCAAAGGCGAAACAATTTGAGTCTTAATGAAGATAATGTTTAAATATGTTTAAATCCATGATTTCATAATACTATCTAAAAAGAAAACTAATTTGTCACCTTCTGAGGATGACAGATAACCAATTCATTATTGTGAAAACTGTGAATAAAAACAATGAATCGACTGTTTATCTTGCCTTTCCCTAAGGAACTGTGCAACCGGATAACCAAATGGTAGATGAGGGGAAACATTTCTTTATAAAATTTTTCCAGCCAATAAATGAAAACAATGTGATAGAATTAGAATATCACCATCCTAACTATCTCAAAGGAGTTAATGGTCCTCGGCACTGAGCACAAATAACTGCTAACATTAAAAAAAAAGTGAAAAGCAGACATTATGCCTCCTGGTGAAAGAACACACCACCACTTCGTCTTGCCAAAGGGATGGAATCTGAGTCTTATCAATTCTCTGGATCCAGCGGCCAATTTGCAGGAAATATAGAGGATAGAGGAACACGCTGACCTGCCCCAGGAGTATGCAGTCATCAAAGTCCAGATTGGAGGAAATGTCACAGGTGAAATAGCCTATGTCCTTCCACAGATACACTGGAAGGGAAAGAAAGGGATGGAGGGGGATATATCAAGTTAATAGAGGGAGCAAACTAAACTCCTGTGCCCGCTTGGGTGATAAAACTGTAAAGTAACACGAGAAGGTGATTATACTTTCAGAGGGAAAGGTGGGGGCTGTGATTAGTATGGGGTGCGTGGAGGATAGTTCACCGAGTGTTGTTTCATTAACGTATTACTATACTTGCTTCTTTATCACATATGTAGTCATCTGTCTACCTCTCCATCCATCCATCCATCAATCCATCTTATTTTGGGATGCATTTCAAAGTAAATTACAAACATGTGTACACTTCCCCCTCAGTACTTCAGTACTCTAATACCATTAACTAGAATTCAGTATTTACTTAGAGTTTTTTCTTTTGATGTAAAATTCACATAAAATGAAATGCACAAACGAAGTGTTCATTCACTGAGTTTTGATAAATGCATATACCCAGGTAACTCAAACTGCCATCAAGATATACATTACTATCAACCTGAAAATTCCCTCATGGTCCTTCCAATTCTCTATAATCTGAATGTATTTTTCCTCAAATGATCAAATTCAGGAATGAAATTGATTTCCTTTTAAGTAAAATGAAAGAAATGCATGTTTTACTTCCTCTCTCCCTCTCCTGACATTACCAATTTTTGTAGATATACTCCAGGAATCTCACTTTGGATTATTAGTAGTAGTAGTATTGAGAGGCCGTCTGGAATGGTGGTTAAGATTCTGGAACCAGGTTACCCGGGTTTAAATCTCAGCTCTTTCCTTTATCAACAGTATGCTATTGTTTACTTACTTCTCTGCCCAAGTTTCCTCCTTTGAAAGACAGAGGTAATAATAATACCTTCATCAAAGGATGGTTGTGGGATTAACGAGGTAACATATGTGAAGCGCTTACAACAGTACCGGGCACATGGTAAATAAGATATATATGCTGGCTTTTATGATTATTAAATTACCATTTTACATAGTGCATTATTTCTTTCAAGAACTATTTTGATGATTGCCTTCAGATTTACAATTACGTTAACAAAAATTATATTAACAACAATTATTCAGACTTAACTAGATTTGAGGGTCAATTGGAGGCATCGAATGATTTAACTATGGGTCGTCCATGTAATCTAGAACCATTTGTTCTGGTATCCTCCAGAGACCTTCCATCTAGTATAGATGCTATGTGACCTTCAGGAAGCCATGTACCTTCTCCCTTTAGTTTCCTTTTCTATGAGACATGAGGAATACCATAGACTCATACAGGAGATTCATCAGACTCATCATAGGAACTGCTTATTATAAATTAGATTATTCATGTGAAAACTTGTGGAAGTCTCCAGGAAATCAATACAAATACCCATCATTGTTGCTGTTTATCATTCTCCAAGTGAGTCAGTCCTTTTCATCACCCAGGCATACTAACTTTAGCAGAGGGGCTCAGCCTGCAGATGATCATTACTGGTGTCTCCTTTTTCCTTCTTCTTTGAGTCATCCTCCCCAAGGACGCCCCCACCTTCCAACCATTTCTCCTGTACAACGTGGTCAGCAGCCATTATGACAGCTCCAGCTCACGTAGGACTCCTATAGGGGGTGGATCTACCTTTTCTCTGTGAGAGAACTGTTTGTTTCTTTGAAATAGTTAACTTTGCAGCTGTAGAATTTAATGCAGTCGTTTGGAATTCTGTTTGATTTTTACCTTGTGCATGTTTACTCCTAGGTGATCAAGCTCCTAGGTTTACTGACAGAATGTGCAGCAGATACTTTATTCCATCAAGATGGATTTTTTTTGATAATGTTAAAATAACTTGTTTTCTGTCTTTTGAGGCTCCTTAATTTCTTCTTTCTCTCAGACAAGAGAATCTACCTTTAAAGTTGAAAAATACATCAAAGCTGTCAATATTTATTGTCTTATTAATATATCGGACTGAATTTTAACTTTTATTTTATATTTCAGATGTTCTCCGCATATATGATAAAGACCTATCAAAATCATGTTAAAATTTTCAAAGATCTAATATAATCTTATATATACTTTACATTAAATTTTTAAATGTCTAATACATGAAAATACGGATTCATAGTATTTCTAGCAAACCGGAAGGAAACAAGCCTTAAGAAGGAGCTCCAAAACACATCTACGATGTTCCTTAAGCTACAAAATTTCAAGCATGTCATCTTTGGAGAAGGGCTGCATTCTTCCCTCTCTTTCTGTTGTTTCACTCCAAATAGCCGCCCTTTGCCTCTACTGTGCTCTTTATTTACAGTCTAAATTTATGAGAGACTCCAGGTTATAGTCTCATGGCCGATCATGCTATACAAGAGAAAAGCAGCTAGATTGTCAGTTACGCCTCTTTATCTTCCAATCACAGGAGCTCACACACCACAGACACGTATGTTTCTTGCAGCTGAGCATACCTTATCCTTAGAGATGTACAGAAAACTAACCTGACTCCCTAGCTCCTATCTGGTCTGTGAATTTCTGGATGCTTGTGTTCTCATGGTCACCTCTAGATCTAACCTATGTCCCTTGGAACTCTAGATTTTACCCAGATCTCACCTCCTTTCAAATATTCTTTTCTCTCCTTGATGCTTGCCTAGACATGGAACACTGCACCTTTTCCTTGTACATTCCCAAATGCCATAGGCAGAAAGCATTGTGAATAACAGATTTAGAACTACATGGCAAACAATTTTATTTAAAAAATTTTTTCTTTTATTGTGGTAACATTGGTTTATGACATTATATAAATGTGTGCATCATTATATTTCGATTTCTGTATAGATTACATCATGTTCACTACCCAAAGACTGATTATAATCCATCACCATACACAGGTGCCTAATCACCCCTTTCATCCTCCCCCCCCTTTCCCTCTGGTAACCACCAATTCAATCTCTATCATTATATGTTTATTTGTTGTTGTTTTTATTTTCTGTTTATGAGTGAGATTCTATGGTATTTGACTTTCTCCCTCTTACTTATTTCACTTAGCATAATACCCTCAAAGTCCATCCATGTTGTCACAAACAGCCAGATTTCATCCTTTTTTATGGCTGCGTAGTATTCCATTGTGCATATATACCACATCTTCTTTATCCATTCGTCCATTGATGGGCACTCAGGTTGCTTCCAACTCTTGGCTATGTGAATAATGCCTCAATGAACATAGGGGTGCATATATCTTTACACATTCATGTTTTCATGTTCTTTGGATAAATACCCAGCAGTTGAATAGCTGGTTAGTATGGTAGTTCTATTCTTAATTTTTTAAGGAATCTCCATACTGTTTTCCATAGTGGCTGGACCAGTTTCACTCCCACCAGCAATGTATGAGAGTTCCCTTTTCTCCACATCCTCTCTGACACTTATTATTTCCTGTCTTATTAATTATAGCCATTCTGATGGCCCTGAGGTGATATCTCACTGTGGTTTTGATTTGCATTTCCCTGATAGTGATGTTGAACATCTTTTCATGTGCCTGTTGGCCATCTGTATATTTTTGGAGAAATGTCTCTTCAGATCTTTTGCCCATTTTTTAATTGGGTTGTTGGTTTTTTTGTTGTTGAGATGTATGAGTTCTTTATATATTTTGGATATTAATCCCTTATCAGATATGTGGTTTGCAAATATCTTCTCCCAATTGTTAGATTGTCTTTTCATTTTGTTGATGGTTACCTTTGCTGTGCAGAAGCTTTTTAGTTTGATTTAGTCCCATTTGTATATTTTTTTCTATTGTTTCCATTGCCCGGTCAGACATGGTACTTGAAAATATGCTGCTAAGACCGATGTCGAAGAGTGTACTGCCATGTTTTCTTCTAGAAGTTTCATGGTTTCAGGTCTTACATTCAAGTCTTTAATCCATTTTGAGTTAATTTTTGTGTATGGTGTAAGATAATGGTCTACTTTCATTCTTTTGCATGTAGCTGCCCAGTTTCCCAACACCACTTATTGAAGAGACTTTCATTTCTCCATTGTATATTCTTGGCTCCCTTGTCGAAAATTAGCTGTCCATAGATGTGTGGGTTTATTTCTGGGCTCTTAATTCTGCTTCATTGATCTGTGTATTTGTTTTTGTGCCAGTGCCATGCTGTTTTGATTACTATAGCGTAGTGTATTTTGAAGGGAGTGTGATATTTCCAGCTTTTTTCTTTTTTCTCGGGATTCCTTTGGCTATTCGGGATCTTTTGTTGTTCCATATAAATATTAGGATTCTTTGTTCTATTTCTGTGAAAAATGTCATTGGAAATTTTATAGGGATTGCATTTCATCTATAGATTGCTTTAGGGAGTATGCACATTTAACTATGTTAATTCTTCCAATCCAAGAGCATGGAATATTTTTCCATTTCTTTGTGCCTTCTATTTCTTTCAACAAAGTTTTATAGTTTTAAGTGTACAGGTCTTTCACCTCTTTGGTTAAGTTTATTCCTAGGTGTTTTATTCTTTTTGTTGCAATTGTAAATGGGATTTTATTCTTAATTTCTTTCTGCTACTTCACTGTTAGTGTATAGAAATGCAACTGATTTTTGTATGTTGATTTTGTATCCTGCAACTTTACTATATCCATTTATTATTTCTAAAAGTTTTTTTGTGGATTCTTTAGGATTTTCTATATATAAAATCATGCAATCTGAAAATAGTGACAGTTTCACGTCTTCCTTTCCAATTTGGATCCTTTTTATTTCTTTTTCTTGCCTGATTGCTCTGGCTAGGACTTCCAGTAGTATGTTAAATAAGAGTGGTGAAAGTGGGCGTCCTTGTCTGGTTCCTGTTCTCAGAGGGATAGCTTTCAATTTTTCTCCACTGAGAATGATATTAGCTGTGAGTTTGTCATATATGGCCTTTATTATGCTAAGGTGCTTTCCTTTTATACCCAATTTATTCATGGTTTTTATCATAAATGGATGCAGTTTCTTGTCAAATGCTTTCTCGGCATCTATTGAGATGATCTTGTGATTTTTATTCTTCACTTTGTTAATGTGGTGTATCATGTTGATTGATTTGTGGATATTGAACCATCCCCTGCATCCCTGGGATGAATCCCACTTGATCATGGTGTATGATCTTTTTAATGTATTGTTGTATTCGATTTGCTAGTATTTTCTTGAGGATTTTTGCATCGATGTTCTTCAGTGATAGTGGGTTGTAATTTTCTTTTTTGTGTTGTCCTTGTCTAGTTTTGGTATCAGGGTAATATTGGTTTTGTGGAATGAGTTAGGAAGCTTCCTCTGCTCTTCAATGTTTTGGAAGAGTTTGAGAAGCCTAGGTATTAAATCTTCTCTGAATGTTTGGTAGAATTCATCAGGGAAGCTGTCTGGTCCTCGACTTTTATTTTTTGGGAAGTTTTTGATTACTGTTTTGATCTCTTTACCAGTGATTGGTCTATTCAAATTGTCTATTTCTTCTTGATTCAGTACTGGAAGGTTGTATAATTTTAAGAATTAATTCATTTCTTCTAGATTATCCAATTTGTTGGCATATACCTTTTCATAGTATTCTCATAATCTTTTGTATTTCTGAGGTGTCCATTGTAATTTCTGTTCTTTCATTTCTGATTTTATTTATTTGAGACTTCTCTCTTTTTTTCTTGGTGAGTCTAGCTAAAGGCTGGTCAATTTTGTTTATCTTTTCAACGAAGCAGCTCTTAGTTTCATTGGGTTTTTTTCTATTTTTTTTAGTCTATTTCATTTATTTCTGCTCTGATTTTTATTGTTTCCTTCCTTCTATTGATTTTGGGCTTTGTTTGTTCTTCTTTTTTTTTCCTTCAAAACTTCATCCCCATTTTATTGCATTAAAATGATATACTATTAAGAAGCTGACAACACTAAGGAAATCCTAAAAGTACTTTTTTATATAAAACCTGCCACCTAAATACACTAACATTTTTATTTCTTCACATTGCCTTTCAACTTTTATTCAGAAAGTTTTGCTTCATTGGAATCAGAATGGCTCCCTTTGTGTCACTCTTTTTTAAAAAACATTTAATTATTTAATTTTTACTTCAAATTATTTAATAAAGTTATTTATGAATTTATGCTTGTGATTTGTAATGGTTCCATACTATTCCTCCCAGTAGAGTCCTTCCAATAACTTATAGAAACTCAACCCCTGCAGGAAATTATATCATATTGTCATATCATATCTTATTATATTCCACAAAATCACCAAACATTTACTATATAACATTTGAGCATCACCACAATTCTATAAGATAAGTATTAAAATTATCCCACTTTACAGATGAGGAAACTGAGGCTCAGATTATTCTAATAATTTGCCAAAATTCATACAGCTAGTGTTTCAGTTATTTATTGCTGTGTAACAAAATACCCTAAAATGTAAAGGCTTAAGGCAATGACCACCATTTATTTGTTTATGATTCTGCAATGCTGTTGGGGCTTGGTGGAGTTGGCTAATTTCTGTTCCACATGGTACTGACTGAGGCGCTTCACCAGGGCTGGAGGATCCAAGATGAGTTTATTCAGATATCTGGGCTTCAGGAGGGGAGGCTGAAACAGCTGGGGCCAGCTGGTTATTCTCTTTGGGGTCTTTCATCTTCCAGGGCCTCTTTCTTTCCACGTGGTCTGTCTAGCAGGTTAGCTGGATTTCTTTACCTGGTGGCTGGCTTCCTAGAGAGCGAAAGCAGAAGCTCCCAGGCATCCTAAGGCCTAGGCCCGGAACTGGCAGTGTCCTTCCTGCTGCATTCTCTTGGTCAAAGCAAGTCACAAGGCCAGTCCGGAATCAAGGGGAGGAAAACAGATCCCACCCTTGATGCTCGGAGGAGTAGCACGCATGAGGGTGGGTGGGCCTGTTGGCTACCGTCTTGATAGTGACAGAACGGAGCTGCGGAACAGGCCTGCCTGACTCCAGGCTCCACCCCCGTTCCACCTCAATGAATGTTTTTGCCTGGCTAGCCTTTTCACTTCCTTTCACTCATCTTTAGGGTGAATTCCCAGGAATAGGGAGACCTCATCAAAGAGGCACTTTGCTGGGTTGTATGCTGAGACAAGTCACACCTGCAGAGCAAAGTGATTTCATGAGCTTCTCCTTAAGCATATTGCTTAAGTGTCCTCCTTCTCTTCACAAAGGTTTAATTTTGTTTGTTCTATTGTTGCACCTACTTTGATGGAGTAAATCTTTGCTCCTGCTATGGAGAACCTCCTCAGGACTTCTGGGCGACAGTAAAGTCAGCAGAGTCATGATGATCAGCTGCTTCTCAGCTACGCAGGATACTGTTCCCCTTGGGGCAGGGGCATGCGGGGAAAGTAACTGGCTGATCTTGACTTTTCACAGAACCTGGGATGTAGCAGAAAGAACATGGCTTACATTTGCCAGAGTTTACTCCCCCTTCTGAAGTGTGACCAAATGTCTTTGTTTGCTGTGTCCCATGTCCTGTCCAGTTTAGCATTTGTTTGGGGGCAGAAACCTCCCAATTTGGACCATAAGTTTTATGCTTACCCTACCTGCCACAGAAACTTGGGTAAGTCATTTCTCCCCCCTGAGCCTCAACTTCTTCCTCTGCACAACAAGCCAGTTCCTTCAGGTGCGTTGTTAGATTGTTTATTTGAGATTTTTCGTGTTTGTTGAGGTAGGCCTGCATTGATATAAACTTCCCTCTTAGAACTGCTTTTGCTGTATCCCATAAATTTTGGCATGTCATATTTTCAATTTCATTTGTCTCCAGGTATTTTTTGATTTCTCCTTTGATTTCTTCATTGACCTAATCATTGTTCAGTAGCATTTTGTTTAATCTCCACATATTTGTGTCTTTTCTGGTTTTATTCCTGTAGTTGATTTCTAGTTTCATACCACTGTGGTCAGAAAAGATTCTTGGTATTATTTCAGTCTTCTTAAATTTATTGAAACTTGTTTTGTGGCCTTTTCGCCCCTCCTCCCACATTTTATGTTTCTGGTTTATCGCTCTTTTTTGGTGCATGCGTATCCGTTAACCTCTTATCATGGAAATAGATAATTTTAGTACTTTTGTCTTTTGACCTTCATATTAGTTTCATAGGTGGTTGATCTGCTATCTTTATTGTATATTTGCCTTTACCAGTGATTTTATTGCTTTTTTGTGTGTGATAATTTTCTTATTCCTATTTGCGGTCTTCTCTTTTGCACTTGAATAAATCCCTTTAGCATCTCTTGTGAAGCTGGTTTCTTGGTGATCAACTCCTTTAGTTTTTGCTTGTCTGGGAAACTCTGTATCTCTCCTTCCATTCTGAATGATAACCTTGCCAGGTAGAGTATTCTTGGCTGTAGGTTTTATCCTTTCAGCCCTTTAAAGATATCATGCCACTCCCTTCCAGCTTGTAAGGTTTCTGCTGAAAAGTCAGCTGATAGCCTTATGGGGTTTCCTTTTTATGTAACTTGTTGCCTTTTTCTTGTGGCTTTTAGGATTCTCTCTTTATCTTTAATTCTTGACATTTTAATTATAATGTGTCTTGGTGTGTGCCTCTTTGGGTTTATCCCATTTGGTGCTCTCTGTGCTTCCTGTACCTGGATGTTTGTTTCCTTCCTTAGGTTAGGAAAGTTTTCAGCTATTATTTCTTCAAATACATTCTCTGCCCCTTTGTCTCTCTCTTCTCCTTCTGGGACACCTATAACATGGATGTTAGTGTGCTTGATGTTGTCCCAGAGGTCCCTTAGACTGTCCTCATTCTTTTTAATTCTTTTTTCTTTTGTCTGTCCAGCTTGGGTGATTTCCTCTCGTCTTTTGTCCAGCTCACCGATTCTTCTGTATTCTCTACTCTGCTTTTGTGTCCCTCTAGTGAATTTTCATTTTCCGATACTGTATTTTCATTTCTGATGGGTTCTTTTTTATATTTTCCATTTCTTTGTTGACATTCTCACTGAGTTCATCCATTCTTCTCCCAAGATCAGTGAGCATCCTTATGACTCTTTGTTTGAACAGTTTGTCAGGTAGATTGCTCATTTCTATTTCATTTAGTTCTTTCTCTGGGGTTTTGTCCTATTCCCTTACTTGAAGTGATTCCTTTGCCTCCTCATTTTGTCTCTTTCTCTGTGCTCGTATCTATGTATTAGGTAGATCAGCTATGTCTCCCAATCTTGGAGAGGTGACCTTATGTAAGTGATGCTTTATGAGGCCTAGCAGTGTGCTTCCCTCTTATCTCCAGTTCCAAATGTTCCGGGAGTGACCCCTGTGTGGGCTACGTGTGTCCTTCTGTTGTGGCAGGGTTGCTCTTGCTGTAGGTGCCTGGGGAGGCTGAGCTGTCTCCCTAGCTGGCTGGTTGTAATTCTCAGTTGCGTGTGGCTGCTATAGTTCTTTCAGTCATTTTATTGGGTGTGGGGAGCCCCAGCACAGTTGGCTTCAAGGTCTAATAGCACATTCCTGCTGCAGTTTTTCTGTTAAGTGAGTAGGCCCCCAGCGCGGTTGGTTGCTAGGCTCAGGGGCTTACAATTGCTGTAGGCCTCTGGCCTGCAAGGCTGTTGCCAGCTCTCTCAAGAGTGCAGCTGAGTAGGGCCGGCCCCAGGCATGGGAGCACCCAGTAGTTTCAGGCTTTGGAAGGTGGGGCCGATCCTCTGTGTGGCTGTTTGAGAAGCACAAGTCTGCCACAGCTGACAGGCCCCACTGCCCACAGGGGCACACACCCCATCAACACAGTCCTGCCCCATGCATGTACTTTAACTGAAGCCTACCCAGTAGCCCTACTGCAGAGGCCCCATACACTCCATCAATGCAGGCCCACCCCTCGTGCATGCCCTGCCCCACAGAGGTGGACCCACTCACCTGGCTGCAGAGGATTCAGGCACCCTGCCTATGTGGGCCCACAAGTTGTCTGAGGGATTGCTGTTGGGTGGGGCCAGTCCCAAGGGCAGGCTGCCCTGGCTGAGCTAGATTAAATTAGAGTGGGGCAGACCCCTGAGCTAACGGGCCAGGGGAAGAACTCCAATGGTGTCAGAGTCTGTATCAGCACGACTGTATTGGTCACAGTAATGGCTGCTGCCAGTGTCTTAGTCCCTGGAAAGGTCTCACCCCTCACCAAGATGCACCCAGAGCCTATCAGGTGAGTCTCTTTTCATCCACCAAAGGACTGTGCACCTTTCTTTCTGGTGATTTTAGGTTGCCTTCTGAAATGGGTGAATTTGTGCATGGGCCCTTTAAGAGCAGGCTTTTTTTCCCCTCATGTCTGATAGCTTATCTGGAGGTATTCCCTGTTGTAGTCAATAGCCAGCAAAGCCAGGTATTATGATACTTGTCTCAGTTGTGCTGAGTCCAAAAGCTGCTTATTGTGGTAACACTCCCCCGCTCAGATCCCCCACTCCTCCAGGGAAGGCTTCATACCTTAAGGATGCTCCCTGCTGCCTGTGAAGCATCACAGCTAGAAGGTGGCTTCTTTCTCTCCAGAAAAGATTTTCTATTTCTTCCACCTCAGCCAGCACTGTCCATTGTTGTTTTATCCAGTTTTCAGTTCTCTCTTAGGGGTAATTATTCCAAGAGTAGCTGTAAATTTGTTGTGTCCATGGGAGGAGGTGAGTTCAGAGTCTGTCTACACTGCCATCTTGACACCATCCCACGGCAAACAGTTTTAAAACAATTTTAAACTCTTGTCTTTCATCAACATTTCTCCATGGTGTCCCCTCTCTCCTATCACATTACTCTTCTCCTGTCTTTCTCTGCCACTTCTCTTTTCTTACTTCTTCACCCAATCTCATCACCAAGCTTCTCTTTATTTCTTGGGCAGAGGAGTTTAGCTATCTCGTGGTTTCCCAGTTTTCTTCCAAGTCATGACTGAGGCCTCACTTTGGGGCACCTAAATCAACATATATTGCTACACAAAAGTCCATGGTTCTGGAGAGAATTGTGCCACTTCCATCGGATCTGAAGAGATTACAGTCAGAAGTATTTTAAAATAGTAGTGTTGATTTTTTCCCTCTCCCGCTTAGTACAGCACCCAGAAGTTGACTATGATTGTGCTGGAATTTTGCTAGCAATTGATCTTTTCTTAGGTGATTCTCTTTTTCAGTTCTAAAGTAAAGTACTATAGAAGGCCTTGGTTCTACCTTATGGCAATCAGAATCGACAATCTGAAAACACTAGATTGACTTCATGGAGTTATTACTTTTTATTAAACACAGTGTGCCTGTGTTGATATTTCTGCATATAACCTAATCACTTCTTTATATAATGGAGAGGTGATATCTTGATTTGATAATGCAAATTTATTAAAATTGATTTGGGCTGCTGGTTCTGGAACAAAATGGAGTAGATTCACTTTTCCCTGATTCTTTCTTCTAAATACAACTAAACATACTTGGAATTATCGAGCAGACAATGATAACAGGACTCTAAAAGCTGGAAAGCAGAAATAGACTGTTAAGAAAACTTAGGACTTGAGGAATGACCATGTGGTGAGTTCTCTGGGTTTTCTTTTTGTCCTCCATTTACTCCTGGCCTGGGTGCCAGAGAGGTCTGCTGTCTGGAACTACCAACAGGCAGAGACAAAAGAACCCAAGCCTGCTCTCTCTGGCCAAAGGACCAGGAGAAGGGAAGCCCAACAGAGACCCAGTAGGGAGGTGCAACCCCTATTTTACATCCTGGACCAATAGGCAGTCTGATCTGTTGGCAACAGTGGCAGCAGCAAACCCCTAGGCCATCCCAGACACTGTGCCACAACGAGGGCACTGGCAGGCAGTGAAGGAGAAGTAAAGCCCTGTGTCTCCCTGCCCTCTATCCAGTGGCATAGGGAGACCCAAACCCAGTGGCTGCTGCTCCACCCCTTTCCCCCAAAAGATCACCCAGTGACAGCTGGTGGCTGAAAGAAATACCCTCTGCTCCTGCGGATGGCACCAGTAGGAACTGAGCAGGAGCCCTAGAAGCACCAGAAGAATGAAGCAAACCAGAATAGCATTGCAAGGGATCTCAAAACTAAGCTGTCGTTGGAACTAAAGCCCATAAAGTAGGCTGGATCTTATAGGCTAAACCTAAACAGAGTGACAGTCTGCTAAAAGAAAAGGTTTTTCAAAAAGATTTAAAAAGGATCAAGTCTCCCAACTTTAAACCAAAATGTCCAGTGATAAAAGAAATCACTCATTATATCAAGAACCAGGAAAATCACCATTTGAATGAGAAAAGACAATCAACTCATGCCAGTACTGTGAAGAATTAGATGTTAGAATTTATGAAAGGATTTCTAAAGTAGCCATCATGAAAATGCTTCAACAATGAACTACAAATTCTCTCAAAGTAAGTGAAAAAATAGAAAACCTCAGCAAAGAAATAAAAGTTAGAAAAAAGAACCAAATAGAAATTATAGAATTGAAAAATCCAGTAATTGAAATAAAAAACTCACTAGATAGGCTCAGTAGTGGAGTGGAGATAACAGAGGATAGAATCAATGAACTTGAAACAGAGCAATAGAATCTACTCAGTCTAAACAACAGAAAGAAGGGAGACTGAAAAGAAATGAACAGAGCTCCAGAGATCACGGGACTAACAAAAGAGCTAACATTTGTATCATCAGAGTCCCAGAGGAGAGGAGGGACTCAATGGTGCTGAAAAGAGGATTTGAAGAGAAAATTTGGTGAAAGACTTAGACTTACATATTCAAGAAGTGAGTGAACCCCAAATAGGATAAACAAAGAAATTCACACCAACTTCTGAAATCAACCAAAAAAGAAAAAAATCTTTAAAACAGCCAAAGAGAAGTGACACATTACCTATACAAGAACATCGATTTAAATGACAGCAGATTTCTCATCTGAAACCATGGGGTCCAGGGGGAAGTGGCACAACATTTTTCAAGTGCTGAGAGAAAAGAATTGCCAACCCCAAACCCTATATTTGGACAGATTATCCTTTAGGAATGAAGGAGAAATAAAGACGTTCTCAAACAAAGGAAAATTAAAAGAATTTGTTGCCAGCAGACCTACCTTCAAGGAATATATAAAGAAAGCTCTACAAACACCCCCAATAAATGATAACAGAAGAAGGCTGGGACCTTCAGAAAGGATAGAAAAACAACAGAATGGGTAAAAATAGATATAAATGTAATAGAATATGCTATAATCCATCTGATGTGGTGCTCAATGCATGTAAAAGAAATACCTAATATTTAAAAATGGGGACAAAAGTAGAGGAAGATGGGCACAGATGTTAGCCCAGGAACAGTCTTCCTCAGCAAAAAGAGGAGGATTGGCAGTGGATGTTAGCTCAGGGCTGGTCTTCCTCACAAAAAAATAAATTAATTTAAAAAAATGGGGACAGTAAAGAATCTAAATGGAAGTAAGTTATCTACACTTTACTTGATTTGAAAATGTCAACACCAGAAGGCTGTGAAAAGTGCATGTATGTGGGTGTGTATCTATATATCTATATCTATATCTATATCTATATCTATATCTATATCTATTGTATGTTTAGTAGAACCCAGAGCAACCAATAAAAAACTACAAAATGATATGCTGAAAAAACAATATAAACAGATAAAAATGGCCTCTAAAGTATGTACCTGAAAGAATTGAATATATCCCCAAAAGAATTGAAAGCAGGGGCTTGAACAGCTATTTGTACGTCAATGTTCACAGCACTGCTCACAACAGCCAAAATGTGGGAACAATCTAAGTGTCCATCAACGGACAAAGAGATAAACAAATGTGACATATCCATACAATGGAATATTTTTCAGCCTTAAAAAGGAAGGAAATTTTAATACATGCTACAATGTGGATGAACCTAGAAGATACTATGCTAAGTGAAATAAGTTAGACAGAAAAGAAGGTGTTGTATGATTCTACTTATGTGAGGTACCTGGAATAGTCAAATTCTTAGGAAGTAAAACTGCTTACCAGGGGCTGGGGGAAGGGGGGAACTAGGAGTTATTGCTTAATGGTTAACAGAGTTTTGTTTGGAGTGATGAAAGAGTTTTGGATTTAGATAGTGGTGATAGTTGCACAAGATTGTGGATGTAATTAATGCCACTGAATTGTACACTTAAAATGATTAAAATGGCAAATTCTATGTTATATATGTATTTTACTACAATACTAAAAAGAATGTAGTTAGGATATGTGGCTCCTGTGGCCCACTGGCGAGTACTGGCAGGGAAGAAAAGATAGCTTGTTGCTCTCCTCTGCCGGCCTGTAGTGGAGGAGCTGGACCCCAGGAGGGTTTGCTGAGCAGCCTGTGTTCAGCGGAACTGTAAGCAGTTAAGACAAGGCATGGACAGGAAAGCTACTTTCTGAACTGTCAGACTTGAGGCTCTTGAAGAAGAAGTTCAGTTCTCAGCCACAAAGTCAGCCGAACTTGGTGTCAACAGGTGAGTGGGGAGAGCCTTGCATCACTTATTTTCCCTCCCGTGTTTTTCAAATATAAATCTGATTACCAGCCGTGGAGTGATAAAGTAGATGTGCCTATATAGAGAAGAGAGAAAGAGCTCAGCATTTTCAGCCAGGGCTACTGGAAACCGTCCTGCTGACCTTATCTGACTCCACTCCCTTTGTGCTCATTCATTCATTAATTCTACGTCCTTGAGCCATCTGCCATCCCAGGAAAGTGAAATGCTCAGGCTTCACTTCACCATGGGGTTAGTGTGCCACATCCTAAGTGACTGGGGATGCCAGAGAAGTGACCTAACACATCTGGTGCATTCCTTCACCAAGACCCAGAATCCCATGGCCCCTTAGGTTGTACAAAGAAGGCTGTTTTGCTGGGCTTTTGGCTGAGTTCTCTCTGAAATTTGGCTGTTGAAAGATTAATTTGGCCATAGCCTAATAAAAAACAAGTGCACATTAATACAACTTGTGAGGCATTAAATATACTGTTTGCAAGAACAAGATCCTTCATATAAACATTTGCTGCACATTTTGCATATGTTTATGTTGAAGTTAAATGTGTCAGTTAAGTTCTTAGACATTACTTTTTTTTTTACTAATCCGGGTGTGTTGAATCCTATGCAATTTGTATCAAAGGAAGCATCTAATATTGTGTATTGCTGGCAGGGAGATCATTCATTCATTCATCAGGCATTTAATCAATTAGTATGTGCAAAGTTCTCTGCTACACCTTGAATCCAGACCTAAAAGTCCTCAACCTACCATCCTTATGCCAGAAGCAGGAGACTAACCTGGGAGGGCTTGGCAGGTTGCCTCACAATGCACAAAAGCCACTGTTCTCTAGCAAAGCTTAGGGTTGCTTTGCTGATGTCCCAGGAATTTAGGGAACAAGACGAAAACAAGTGTTGGTGTTTTGTGTATGATGTTCTCTTTCCTTTTAGTCATATCAACAATGGGTTTTATTAATTTTTCCACATCACCAAGCATTTTCTCCTAAACATCCTTTGAAAGCAGGTGGGGTTTATCTCCCCCCATAAAGTGGAACCTGAGATATAGATGTGAATTCACCTGCTCAAATGCCGCAGCAAGTCATCGACAGAATTGGGGATCCCAGGTGCCAGGAAAGGAAGCCATCTCATCCACCCTTCAAGGTCCTGACAGTCTCCTCTCCTTCGAGAAGCCTTCCTTCACCTTCCCAGTCCTGCTCTCTCCCACCTCTTTCCTACAGAACCCACTCTCCAGGCTCTCGTGTCACATGGTTTCACACTGTGTCTCATTTCCACAACTAGATTGTGGGTTCTTGAGTCTCTCAAGCAGAGTATAGCACATAGAGGCCTTGTATGGCAATGCTTTTATATCTTTCCATCTTCTCTACTTCCCCTTCCAAAATGTATCTGTGCTTTTCTATGTCTCTTCTTGTAAAGGAGAGTGATATTCTCAAAACACATTTTATCTACGTTACAATTATGATTGGCTGTCCTTGGGACAAAGGCTCCTGTTTTTGTCTTCTAATCTAAAGGAAAAATTCTGCTTTTGTAAGGGCCTTGAAACACCTAAAGGAAAGACAGAGAATTAAGGTCTAGCTAGAAAACATGGTTTTCTTTCTTTCTTCTTCTTCTTCTTTTTTTTTGTGAGGAAGATTAGCTCTGTGCTAACATCCGTTGCCAATCCTCCTGTTTTTGCTGAGGAAGATTGGCCCTGGGCTAACAGCCATGCCCATCTTCCTCTACTTTATATGGGGGCACTGCCACAGCATGGCTTGACAAGTGGTATGTCGGTCCGCACCTGGGATCCAAGCCTGGAAACCCCGGGCTGCCAGAAGCAGAGCAAGCAAACTTAACCGCTTTGCCACTGGGCCAGCCCCTGGTTTTCTTTCTTTTAAAATAACTATTATAAAAAATTGGATGCATTCCTAAATATATGTGTATGTATACACACAAACATATATGTAAGTTACGAAGATTAATAACAAAATGAATATCAATGAAGCCAGTACTCAATAATAAAACATAACCAATACTGTAGAAACTACCTTTGAATTTTTCCTTAATTTTATTCCTCTTCTTCCCCATCCCCACCCCAGTGAACTACTATCCTGAATTTTGTGTTTTCCTTACTTTTCTTTATAATTTTAATACATAGGTATATATCACGAAACAACATATTGTTTAGTTTAACATTTTTGGACTTTAGATAAATTATGTCATATAGTATTTTTTTGGTATCTTGATTTTTTTCTTAGCACTATATTTTTCAGATGTTATTGTGTGTAGCTGTGGTTCATTTATTCTCACTGCTGTATAATAGTCCATTGTGTGAATATTCTGCAGTGTTTTAGCCATTCTCTTGTTGATGGACACTGTGGTTGTTTCCAGTCTTTTACTAATAATGCTACTAGAACATTCTTGTCCATGTTTCTTGGTGCAGATATGCAAGAGTTTCTCTAAGGTATTTGGCAGTTCTTGGTTTGATTTACTCTCAGATCTATTTCTTGCTCTTCTACTGATCTGCTTTGCATTGCAGGAGGCTGACTCCCACAGGCTGTGTGTTTCAGGCTTTTGTGTCAGCTGGGTTTGGGGAGCGGGAGGCACTGGGGGGACATTGGAGGACACAAGGAAGAGAAGCCAGGTATTTCTCCCCCTGTCTGTCTTGAGCAGTATTTCTGGAAGTGGCAGTGGCTGAGTCTCCTCCTGGCTCTAGGATCTGGACAGGCCACTGTGGTTCTGGCTTCTGCCAGGCGACTGTTGTCCATGCGTTTCTATATCATTGCTTCCTCTCCCTCTTGCCTAGGAGTCATCAAACTTTTCCTATAGAGGGCCAGATAGTAAATATTTTAGGCATTGCAGGCGGTATAGTCCCTGCTGGAACTACTCAACTCTGTGAATCGATGTGGCTGTGTTCTAATAAAACTTTATTTCCAAAAACTGGAAAACACGTACATGAGACTGATCATTTGTTCTATAAATTCCCGAGGCTCAGCTTCCCTTTTTTGAGTATTATTCTTTCTGTTTTTAAGACAGGATAATTTTTATTGATCTGTCTTCAAGTTTGCTAACATTTTCTTCTATCAAGCCTGTTCAGTGAATTTTTCACTTCAGATATTGTTCTTCTCAATTCTACAATTTCCTTCTGGATCTTTAAAAAAAATTTGATTGCTCAGATTCCCTATCTGTTCACTCAGTAAGACAGTATGCTCCTTTAAGTCCTGGAACATACTTATAGCTGCATAAAGTTGTCTGCTAAATCCAACATCTGTGCCATCTTAGGGCCACATTTTTGTGTTTCTTTGCAATACTTTTGACTGCACACTGGAAATTGTTACTGATACATTGAAAAGATGTATGGATTTTATCTTCATCTAAAGAGTGATAATTTTTGTTCTAGCAGGCAGTTCAATTACTGGCGGGTCACCTTGAATTTGTGTGGAATTAGTTTTATGCTTTGTCAGGATAGATCTGTGCAAAGACCATATCTGTAGCAGGCCCACCCCTAGTCCCTCGAACTTGGCAGGACTCCAACTCCAAAACTGTGTCTCCTCCGCAGATCTTATCAAGGCAGCCGAGGGGTCTTTTTCTTATTATTGTTTATATATTCTGGATACAAATCCTTTGTTCCTTGGATGTGTTGCAAATACATCCTTTCAGACTAATTTTCTTTAGGATGTCTTGGTAGATAGGAGTTATTAATTTTAATGTAGTAAAAATTTTCAGTTTTTTTTAAGGTTAGCACTTTTCCTGTCTTCTTTAGGAAATCTTTTCCTATCCCAAAGTCACAAGATAATCTCTTCTAAAATTTTGAGTTTGCCTTTCCCAGTTAAGTCTTTAAGGCATCTGGAATTGATTTTTTGTTTTGGTGAGGAAGATTGGCTCTGAGCTAACATCTGTTGCCAATCTTCCTCTTTTTGCTTGAGGAAGATTGTCCCTGAGCTGACATCTGTGCCTGTCTTCCTCTATTTTTTCATATGTGGGACGCTGCCACAGCATGGCTTGATGAGTGGTGTGTAGGTCCACACCTGGGATCTGAACCTGCAATCCCTGGGCCGCCAAAGCAGAGCATGTGAACTCAACCACTATGCCACCAGGCCGGCCCCTGGAATTGATTTTTATACTTGGTGTGAGGTAGGAACCCAATTTAATTTTTCCATATGGATAATCAGTTGTCTCAGCACCATTTATGGTCCATCTTTCCCTGTGTGATATACAATGTCACTTTTGAGATATGTTACATTTCTACATATGCACGTCACTGTTTCAGATTGCCTTTATTCTGTTCTACTGGTTACTTTGTCTATCTGTATGCCAATAAACATTACCTTGATTACTATAATTTTCTAAGTCTTGCTAACTGATGAGAAAGTCTCCTCATATTATTATTCTCTTTGAGGAATATTTTTGGCTATTCTTTGATCTTTGCTCTTCCATATAATTTTAGAATCAGTTTATGAAATTCCTATTAATTGGGGATCTATTATGTTTTCAGCTAAAGAAGAGTGATTTAAGAATATGTGACATGGTCTTTGTTGATAATGAGCTTACATTCAAATTGCAGAGAGGACTAATATACATGAAACAGTGAATACACACGATGGTATGTAAAGTGCAGAATTGTGTGGAATGTATTAAACATATAGGAGAAACCTAAAAGAGAGTAGGATAAAGACGGTAGAAGAGATTAGAGAGAGCTCGGAGAGGGTGGAAGACTTTGAAGTGTGAGATGAAGAGGAGAAGGAGAGGTATGCTCAGAGGTGACAGAAATAAAACTTTCCTGAGTGTTAATGCATCCCAGTTTACAAAGTGCTTTCACATATATTATCTCATTTGGTCCTCACAGAATACTATTGGGCAGGACAGGTAATATTCTTATTTTAGGGGACATGTAGATAAAGTGATTTGCCTAAGAATCCAGTTTGTAAATGCTAGGCTGGAACTTCAAATCAGATCCTCTGCTTCTACTCCAGAATTCTTTCCATCGCATCCCCATGTCTCTGTCTATATAAGAATGGTTCTAAAGAAAGCCAGGAGGCCTGGAATTGAGGTCTGTGTTATGCATGTGCCTTCTCCCTTACCCAGAGAATGTCAGGAATTGGGACAAGCCACTTGTTCTGAGACCCCGTGAAATGCTTTCAGCATCCAGGCCCATTCGAGCGAGGGGGCCTGAAGAGGAGCTTAGGGGGAGCTGATAAACCAAGAGTGGCAGATAAGAATCACATGGCCTCAAAATGATCTTGCATACCTCTTAGAAAATCAAATTTAATGTAGAATCAGTTATGTTAATACATTGGCTCTATTATAACAAGCTTATTGTTTTTCCTTAAAAAGAATGTCACAAAGTAATTATATATTTTATCAGGCAAAACTTGGGGTTACTATAATTTGCTCTACGCTTACATTTGGCACATCATTTTGAGCACAGAGTTAGTCCTCCAATGCAAGGCAGCTGAAGCTGGTCAAGTTGGTACCCATTTCCAGCAATTTCTCTTCCTTCGTCTGTCACTGATCCTTCAACTGTTGAGTCCCATCTGGTGTCCAGTGCCTTCTTGATGACTTTCTCTCACTTCTAAGTGATACCAGTGTTCAAGATTGAATGAGAACTGATTCATGCTAGGGTAAACTGATTTATGATAAGCTATTTTGATAACTTTCAGGAGCATCTTCAGTTCATTGAAGCAAGGCTTCAGGCTGAAGAGGTAAAAAGGTGTGCAGCGGTGGACTTTCTGGCAGTCACCACTGTTGGGAGGGAAGTGGGTGGCACAATTACTGAAAGAGAAAATTTTAGTTTTAGTCCGTCACCTTATATTCGAAACCACACAAAATCAGCAGGCACTTGCTGAGTGCCTACAAAATGTAAATCAGAAAAATTTTACTGAATGCCTATAATATGTCTCACTTGGGAAATACGGTTTAATCTCAAGAAATTTAGGGTCTATTAGAGATGATGTAAATTGAGAATTCTTAATTTCGGGTCTTTAGATATTCCATGAATTATGTGAAATTTATGCAGTATTTGATGCATATGCATGAGTGTATATATATATTTTTGGCGGGGGAGGGGGAACGGGTCCAGACTGTTCATCAGAATCTCAAAGGAGGCTATAGCCTCCCCCTGCCAAAGTTTAAAAGTTACTGGCAAGTGTTCTCTATTCTGTCTGCATATAGGCTGGAGGTCCATGGTGGGGTAGGCTCATTTCCTTCTCAAATACTGATGTTATGGTCAGGATTTGGAATCACAATCAAGGCTCGCTCCAGCTTTGTCACTGTTGCAGGTTAGGTTGGGAAGCAGACTCTGCCACTGAGATTAGCATTCAGGAAGTTTGTTAGGGAGTGCTTTTGGGATTCACACTAGAAAAGGGAAGGGAAGAGAGCAGGACTGGGTAGAAGGAGAAGCTGAGCTTGGATGCTATCTCAGAGGATGCCTCAGTGATCACACAGGGAGTTCAGAAACTCCCTGAAACTTACACCTCACACCTCACATTGGTCAGTCATTGGATGTGGACTGCACCAGTAAGGAAGTGCGACCTTGGGTGAGGTGGCTATCTTGGTTTAAGGCTCTCCCAGTGGCAGGGGTGGGCTGGGGACTGAGAGCTGAGGGCTTTCTGCTGGCAGAACGCTTAGCAATGTCATTCCTTCCCTTTCGGTGTTCACCAGAGTCTAGCCCTGTGCTGCTCGGATCCACTTTTTTGTGTAAGTCCTGGGAGAAGCTCCTCCAGAATCTTAACTGGCCTGTCTCCCTGGGTAAACTGATTTTACTGATGTGGCAGTAAACCTTCGGAGGTTTTATCGCCTACTCTCTGGAGAGCATGTCTTAACAAGTCCTCCAGTGTACTAGCCACTTGTCCATCTGGTCCAGTTAGCATCATCATCATCTAGACAGAGCATCAGTGTGAGGTTCTGTGGGGTTTTCGGCCAGACCACCGGGTCTCCTCAGAGAGTGGGAGGGCGAATATAGCTCTGGGGCAAGACTATAAACGTGTACTGCATACAAGACTATAAATGCATACTGTTGTTTGTTCTAAGTGAATGTGAACTGGTTCTGATCATCTTTCCAAGAGAGAGAGAGAAAAGAATGCAATGTCCAGATCATACAGCATACCTGAGGCCACTTTCATCTGCTCTACTGCGGATAGCACGTCCAGCACAGCAGCTGCAGTTGGGATTCTACTTGGTTGAATTTGCAGTAGTCTACTTTCATCCTCCAGGATTTGTCATATTTTTTGCAGGAGTAAGACTGGTGAATTAAATGAAGACATGATGGGGACCATCCTCTCTGCATCCTTTAGATCTTTAAGGGTGGCACTAATTTTTGCCATTTCCCCTGGATGCAATATTGATTTGAGTTTACTATCTTGGCTTGTTTGTAAGCCAAGGGGTGGGGTCCGTTTCAGAGGTTTCCACTTCGCTTTCCTCATAATGATAGCTCTTACCCCCCCAGGCCAAGGAACTGATGTGGAGGTTCCACCAGACACTAGGTATGTCCTTCCTGTTATACATTTGGGGAACAGAGAAATGACTGATATGTGGGTTGCCGACCAGTGGACTTTCTGTGAACAGGACCTGGGCCAGGACTTGAGTTTTTACCTAAGTCCCATTTGACCCCACTGTAATGGCGGGCTTTGGTGCTGTTTTAGATCTCTGGAAATTAATGTCAGTTTGGACCCCATGTCCAACAGTCCTTTCGGGCAGCCCCCTTTCCTCAGTGTGTGGTTACCCGAGTAACGGCTATAGGCCCATTTGGGGAGGAAACATGGGGAAATATTACCATGTACACTTGCCATCGTGTTACAGGATCCTTCCATTTGGGGGTCTGGCTTCTCCTTCACGCAATTATTTCTGTGTCTAAAAACTGGCTCAGGTTAGAAACTGGGCAAGGGACCATGACATTTTGGGGGGTCAATGGCTTTTAGCCTCCTAATTACCCATCCTTGATTTCTTTCGATTTTAGAGTTTGAGTAATACCCTTGTTGACTTCCCACTTATTTTGTTCTTAGGGATCCTGTGTTCTATTAATCGTCTCCATAACTCTGTGTTTCAGGCCTCCTGGCTGCCCCTCCAATCTTGCCACTCACTGTGATAATTATGCCCACCTGCCCTCTGACAGTTAAGCATCACCACCTGGCCACTTTTGGGTGGAGGGAAGGTAGGGCGGTAGGGGTGGGTCCTATCATCCTCATCCTTACTGCTATCAGTGACTTCAGTTTTGTAACGGCCTCTCTGCCATCAGCCCTGGCCCACAGAAGGCAGCCAGCACTGAACTTCTTAGCTTTGGTAAGTGGTGTAGCCTCTGGTGGGTTTTCTGCCTGGTATATCCGCTTTAGTACCACGCACCCTGGCCTTTTAATCCTTCTTCCATCATTTGCCATGGCAGTTCTGGTATTTCTACTTCACTTAGTGTGGCCCATTGCCTTTTCTATGCTTCTAGGAATCATCCTAGTAATGTGTTTGCACCATCATCCGGGATCCTTGCCAGAGTGTTATATCATGTATCCCAGGAGAGTGCTCCCAATGTGATACACTCTCCATTATTCAACCTTCTGTTCTGCCCTGCTTGATGGAGCACCCTCAGGATCCAGGCCACGTGCACCCTCCTCACTCCTGCCACCACACGCTGACTAGGTCTTGCAGCTTCTTTGTGGAGTGATCTTCCTCCCTGCCGGGCTGCAGGGTCAGATCCTCTTCTCTCACTTCCCTGCCAGCTTTCCTAAACTTAAAGAGCATTTACTACTTGCAATTACACAGCTGGATTATGTTGTGACTTCAACCTCATCATTGGCCTAGTGACTGAAAAGGGAGGTGAGGGCGAGTCCTGAGTGGGGCATGTGTCCTTTTGCTGGGGAGAAGCCTCTGTATCATCTCCAAGCAAACGGGGAAGGAGTGGACCACTTCTGCAGGCTCAGAAGGTTCAGGGAAATATAGGGATTCAACATTTTCAGATGGATCAGCCCAGATGTCTCCATCCCATGTGTCATGGTCCCATTCTTTCGCAACCAGGACTCTGGCCTTGGCATAGCAAATCTACGTTGGTGGGGAGTTTCATCTACTTTGGAGCTCAGCTCATCTTATTATCAAGTCCTGAGACTGACCCTAGGCTTTTTCTGCCCTCCCACTACAGGCGATGAGAGCCTCTTCATACGCTATGAAAGAGCTATGTGGCTTTTACACGTTTAATTGATGATTAATCACTCTCAGCTTTCCATTATCTTTTTCCACAGTGTCAATTGTGTTTAGCAATAGCCACCCAATTTCATTATCCTTATTGTTATTATTTCACCTGTATTTCTCTTATGCATGATACGTCACGCCCGGCAATGCCTTTCTTTCCACCATTATACCATCCCAGTTCACCACAGGTAAAAATTTAACAATTGCACTGCTACCTTGTGCCATCTAGTGCCACACAGTCTCACCAGTGATGGGGTCCTCATTGCTACCTGGGTGATCCAGTCCTCAAATCCTAACCTAATGTCTGCTTTCTCAGACTATGCCTGGTACCAATTGAAGATTAGCATGCAAGAGATTTATTAGAAATTGCTCTTAGGATCAAAACTTGTGACAGAGAAGGGAAAGTGAGCTGTGATGTAGTCTCTGTGGCAGCCTCAGCTGACCCCAGAGGGAGTTCAGAAGCTGGGATGGCATGACCTTTTAGGATTGTCCCAAGTTGGGACAAGAGGGCTTAGTCTTTAAACTCCCATGTCCAAGAGTCACTGGATGCAGGATGCTTTGGTAAGGGGCCATGACCTTGGCAGTGCAGCTGTCTTCAGCCAGGGTGATTCCCGTGGGGCTGACTGCTGAGGGCTTTGTGCTGGCAGCACTCCTAGGAGCTGGGAATGACTTTCATCCCTGAAAGGAGATCGGTGTGGAGCATCACAGCATCTAATACAGTCATTAGTTAGGATTTTAAAAGTCTTGAATGTGACGTCTCCTGACCTCATCCACCTTTGTTGATGAAATAGATGTGATTGTCTTAATAGTGAAGAGTAAATAGTACTCTTAAAGACTAAATGCTCTTTAAGGTTAGGCAAGCAGTGGGGCAGTGAGAAGAGCCAGGTCTGACCCTGTGGTCTTGAGCAAAGCACTTCTTTGAGCCTCTTCTTTCTCTGTAAACTAGTATGCCAGTCCCTGCCCTGCTTCCTTCTGTTGATTGAGGATCTCATTAGCCATTAGACAATGTATTTGAAAGTGATTTCTGGTTTTAAAGCTTCAGCCAACCCAGCACAGTTTCCTGTCCTTGGTAAGACCTGTTACAAGTGATAGCTGGTGGAAGAATCCTCCTTTTCCAGAAGGGTTTCCCTACACTTAAAAATTTCACTTCACCGGAAGTCTTTTCAGAGCACTAAACTCTTTAGAAGGAAAGCATATTAAGTTGCTATCATTCATTCACACCCTAAGATGTATGGAGGAGCCTCTAGATGTGAAGAGCGGGGTCCCAGGAAGGAGATATGTGAGAGTGTTGAAAATATGCTGACCAGCCCTGGCTCTACATCAACACTTGCATCACTGGCTATGTTACTATGATCAGTGGGCTGTTCTCACTGGTTCACTCTGATGGGAAGCTTGGAGCTCTCCAACAGCAATAAGTGGCCTTGCCTATTTTTCTAGTTAAATTCCAAATCACCTATGTCTCATTCAAGTCTACTGAATTCCACAGAAACCCAGAGTCCCTCAGTGGTCTCCAGATCCCAGCATTCCTGGCAGTATGTGTCAGGAACTATGCAGGTATTAGCACTGTTCACTCTCTTGTCAGTCGAAACTGAGCGGACAAAGAGAACTGATAAAATACAGTTTTGAAATTTATCTCATTCATCATTTCTAGTGTTTTAGATTATAGCTAGTGCACTCCACTCAATCACTCCTCAAGTCCTGGCAGGAGGTAATAATGACACTTATTTTGGGCAGAGTGGATAAGGATGAAAATCCTCTGCATTCTCAAAGTGCTGTTCCCAGCGCTATTCTCTGCTCACAGAGCCCAATTTAAATGCTGCCTGTGTTAGTTTGAGTCCATGGAGAAGCAGATTCCAGACTGGCATTAGACACGCAAGAGATTTCTTCAGGGAGGGAGCAGACAAAGGCAGACACTGTGATGCAGGTCTGACACCTAAGGAAGGAGGAAGGGAAGGGAGCAGGATCAGGTAAGAAGAGTCTTGGACTGAAGCACAGTTCCAAAAAAGCTTCAGCCAGGCCAATGGGGAGACCTCAAGCCAGTTACATGTAGAAGGAGTCCTGCATCTTGCTGGAATGAGCCTACCTTAATCTCCCCACTGTGCTTAATCATTGGCTGGGGCTGTCTGTCTATTGTACACCCCACTGCAGGGGATAGGAGCTGTGTATTTTCATGGCTGCCACTGTCCAGCCCTTGCACTGCACAAATCTGCTTCTCTCCACAGCTCAGGGAGCAAATTCTCCATAGTTCCCATCAGCCTCTCTTCCTGAGGGGAAACCTGGAAGAGGTTAATGAGATGAACAATGGCCCATTGTTGCAGCTGGTCTCAGGATCACAACTGGTACTGTCCTCTCTCTCCTCCAACATCCATTCTAAATTCCCCTCACCCTCAGCCATCACCCTGGCAGATTGTGGAAACTTCCTGGTAGTGACCCAAACCTTCACCTCAAGGGGGCTGAGCCATTGGTAATCACACACTTCTCAGGCTGGTGTTGCTACATATATCTGTTTACAGTTACAACAAGGCAAGGGAGTGCTAGCAGGCACTACCCGCCTTCCAGGCCCCCGAGTAAGGGGCCAGCTGCTGGCCACAGCTTCAGAATCTTTACCTATCTTTACTTCAGACCACTTGTGCACATGTGCATGACCAAGAGCACTGCTCACAACTCCACCCATTCGGAAGATTTTCCTTCTCTGCTGTCTTTCAAGGCCAACTCCGAATGTGGCTGTAGTGCAGCTGTCCATTTTCAGCTTGTACTCACATACAGCTTGTGCCCAACATTTTAAAAAATTCAGATATTATTCACATACCATACAGACTTTTAAGTCATTTGTCAGCCAAACTTGGGCCTTTTCCTGCTCTTTCAGCTTGTATAGGACTCCCCATATGGCCATAGATGCAAGCCAGGAGAGAAGAACTGGTTCAGCTGTGGTGGGTGATCTGGGGTCTGGGCTACCTGCTCACACAGCTTTCTTGTGCCCTCTGTTCCTGCTCAGGCTCAATCGCAGATGCACCATTTCCATCTTGTGGACTGCTGCTGGGCCTGTCCCACTTTATGACTTTTGACAGGTCCAACAGAGTCCAGCTTTTAATAGACAGCTGTATGGTCACTTAGTTACCCCCAGGCCAAATATTCTGTCTCTACCAGCGCCCAGTAAGGAATTGTTTTTGAAAAGGCATAAAATCCTCCACTGCAGATGGCATGGCCTTGCTCCAGAATCCCAGGGGCCTGCATTGTGATTTTCCCACTGGGGCTTGCCATAGGCTCCACAATGCATGTTTTTTTCTATCACTAACACCCTCTACATGATAGGGTCTGCTGGACAGTATGGCCCAAGCAGCCTTCCATGTCACCTGGTATGGGCTGGAGCAGTATTCCTAGGTGTGGAATGTGTTGTTTCCAGAACCCAAAGAAGCCTACCAAGCACTGTGTTTCCTTCTTTGTGGTAGGGTGCAAGATACAGAAAGATATAGCAATTTGTCTTTTACTTTGGAAGGGATATTCCGGTATGCCCCTGACCGCTGGACCTCTAAAAACCTCACTGAAGTTGCAGGTCATAGGGTTGATGCTTCACAGGGTTGATCTTCCACCCCCTGCTGTACATGTGTTTTATCAAGGCCTCCAGCATATGAGCTACCTTTTACTCATCCTGTCATCGATGGGATGGATCAGTGCGATGTTCTGTGGGATGTCCAAGTGCCAGATCTCTTCAGACTCTATCATGACAGAGGGCAGGAGAATTAACATAACCCTGAGGCAATATTGTAAATGAGTATTATCATTGGCAGAATGGAAAAGAATGCATTTGTCAAATCAAGTACGTATCCTGTACTTGAGGCCTTATTAGTCTGCTCTAGCAATAATACTTTGCCCAGCACAGCAGTGGCAATTGGGACTACTACTTGGTTGAGCTTGTAGTCTATAGGCATCCTTTAGGATCCATCCAGTTTCTGCCATATCGAATGGAGATATGATAGGTCTTACATCCTGTAGATTTTTTTTTTTTTTTTTTGTGGGGAAGACCAGCCCTGAGCTAACATCTGTTGCCAATCCTCCCGTTTTTGCTGAGGAAGACTGGCTCTGGGCTAACATCTGTGCCCATCTTCCTCCACTTTATATGGGACGCTGCCACGGCATGGCTGACAGACAGAGCGTCCACGGACACCCGGGATCCAAACTCGCGAACCCTGGGCTGCCAAGCGCGAACTAAACCACTGTGCCACCGGGTGGCCCCCATCCTGTAGATTTTTAATGATGGCACTAATTTCCATCCTCGCCAAGTGATGTTGTTTTTCATTTACTACTTTGGCTTGTGGGGCTCAGTTTCACTCAGTTCCGCTTGGCCTTCTCCACAAGATAGCTCTTACCCCATAGGCCAAGGACCCAATGTGAAGGTTACTCCAACTGCCAAGTGTGTTAATTGCAATGATACATTCAGGGCCTGGAGGAATGATCACTGGGTGAATCCATGGACCCAGTGGGCCCATGTGAGCTAGACTATAGCCAGGACTCTATTTCTTCCATGGCCCCACCTAAGATAATAAAGAGACCATGATGATGCTTTGAGTCTCTAGGTGTCAGTGTTAACTGAGATTCTGTGTCCAACAGTTCTCAAAAAGTCTGGGAACTTCCTTATCCCCACTATATAATCACATGAGTAAATGGCCCCAGTTCCTTTGGAGAAGGACTGGGGGAATCATTACAGTATACACTTGCTGTGCTGTTCTGGGTCCTACGGACCTGGCCACCTCAGCTCTTTTAGGCAGTGGGTTCTAGATCTAAAAATTGCCTTAGGTCTGGGAACTGAAAAGGGAAAGTGACTTTTTATTGAGGTGATCACCCTCAGCCTCTTGTTCCTCCATTCTTGCCTTTTTTTTTTTTTTTTGCTTATAGATGTTAAATTAAGTAGCACTCTTGATGGCTGCCTATCTATTTTACCCCTAGGAACGCCATGCTCTATTAACCATCTTGAATCTCTCTGTGTGTCAAGCCCTCTTGGCTTCCCCTCTCGCCTCTGTTACTTTGGGCCCCATCAGCCCCAGGGATACCAGTGAGCCTAGCTCTGTGATTGCCTTTCCTATCATGAGCGCTGGCCTGGAGAGGAGAGGCACCACTCAGCTTAGTGATGCCAGGTGGATGCGGAGTCCTCGAGCCAATATTGCCTGTTAGAGGATTCTGTGTCTTGCTGAAATGAGCCTGCCTTAGTACCCCTGCTGTGCTCAGTTATTGGTTAGGAGCAGCTAGCAGAAGCCTGGCACAAATGTGGTGGCAAATCTAGAGGAGCAGCTGGGGCCATCAGTCAGTTGTGCTCCCTGAAGCAGGGGACCTGAGCAGTGTTTTTCTGGCTGCTGCACGGCCTCTCTCACGGAAGTAACCAGGAGTGGAGAAGGCTCCTAGTTCATAACATGGTAATGGGAAGGAACAATTGTAGTAAAGTTACTAGGCATAGTTTCTGGGTTTTTTCCCCTAACATATTTCTGGTAACTTCACTTTCAAACACTAATTCTTCTATGTGCCCAACATTTAAAAAAATTGAGATGTAATTCACATACCAGAAAATTCACCTATTAAAGTATACAATACAGTGGTTTTTACCATATTCACAAAGTTGTGCAAGCCTCACCACTATCTAATTTCAGAACATTTTCATCACCCATTAGCAGTGACTCCCCACTCTTTCCTCCCACCTTGATCCAGGCAACCACAAATCTACTTTCCATCTCTATGGATTTGCCTATTCTGGACAATTTATATAAATGGAATCATACAATATATGGCATTTTGTGTCTGGCTTCTTTCACTGAGCATACTATTTTCAAGGGTCATCCATATTGCAGTACGTATAGGTACGTCATTCCTTTTTATGGTTAAATAATAGTCTTTTGTATGGATATATCACATTTGGTTTAACTATTCACCAGTTGATGGACATGTGGGTTGTTTCCACTTTTTGGCAGTTATGAATAATGCTGCTCTGAATATATCTGCACACTTTTTTTTTTTCTTACTTTGGTGAGAAGATTGGCTCTGAGCTAATATCTGTTGCCAATCCTCCTCTTTTTGCTTGAGGAAGATGGTCCCTAACATCTGGGCCAATCTTCCTCTACTTTGTATATGGGACACTGCCACAGTGTGACTTGATGAACAATATGTAGGTCCGCGCCCGGGATCCGAAGTCATGAATCCTGGGCCGCAGAAGTGGAGCGTGCAAACTAACCACTATGCCATGGGGCCGGTCCCAGCACACGTTTTTGTGTGAATGTATGTTTTCAGTTCTCTTGGGTATAAGAGTGGATTGCTGGGTCAGAGGGTAACTCTGTGTTTAACTTTGGAAGAACTGTTTTCCCAAGTGTGTGCCCAACAATTTTGTAGGCATTTTGGAAGACACAAAAATGATGATAATCCCTCATTCTAAAGAGTTTACAATTTACAGTAGATGCGGAGATGAGATTAACATGCATACATTAAAACTATAATTATAATATAGCTTATAATTAAGAGCCAAACCATGTAACTCTAACTTAAAAGTGGATCTACAGTCATACACTCTTAGAGCTAGAAAGGAAGAGAAGAGGAGAGAATGATGAGTGCACATTATGTAGTTGGGACTATGCCCCTCAATGCCTGCATTTCCACAGTCCTCTTCAGGAAGACCAGGATGGGACTACTTGAGACAAAGAAGTAGCGACTGCTTGAAACTCTGGAAAGCCTAACCTGTGTCAGGGATGTTTTCTGCTTTCTTCATTTTACATTATATTCTAAAATAAGAATCTGATATGATGGACATAGTTTGTAGAACCTATGTTTTAGATATTTTCTCCAAAACTGAACATACATTTGAGCAGAGCTACAAATGGTACAAATATGCTGACTAACTTGTTGGAGTTATGGTTAAAATCTGTGTCCAAGAGCAGAGGGAAAGCGACTAGTTCATAGAGGAAGTGAATCCTGAACTATGCACTCAGGGCCATGGAAAGAAATATCCTGGCGTATTTTCTGTTTCATGCTAAAACAACATTGTGGCATTAGTATTCTGCCACCCTTCTTCCTTCAGTGGTCTTCTTAATGGACGGAGTCAAATACTTTCCATTTGTTATTCATTTATCTTTCAGAGACCGTATGAATGAAAGGATGGAAGTTGTTTCCACTGAATTATTCTGAGATACTTAAGTAAAACTGGCATCACCTTTGGTCCATTTCACTTTGATGTTTGCAGGTGATTTCCCACTCTCTGAATTTCACCACTCCTCTTCCCAGCATCCTGACCTTCTTGGAGGACTCAGCAGTCACTGGCAACCCTGGAGGCCTGTGCCCACCACACACTCTCTCGTGAAATTGCTCACCCAATTTGTCCTTCACAAAGAGGTTTGTTCTGAGCTCTACACACCTTCCTTTCTGAACTTCCTCACCTTCTGACAAGGCCAACATTCATTCTGAATTTTAAGTGAGAAAATGTGGGGAGTCGGGGAGAAGGAAGCTTTTCTGTTTGTGTGCTCAGGAGCATGTGCTGTTTCCCTTTCTGAAGGAGCAGGGACCTGATAATGGACTGGTTCCTTCCACTTGTTAAAATTCTCATCTTTCAGTATTTAAAAAAGACCCAAATTGCACAGTGAATCTATCTTTATTTTCTCCATGACTAAACACTGCATTTTTCAGCACTTAACAAGTCATTGTTCTGAAAAATTGGTTTCAGATCAGACCCTGCTTTCTAATGAGGCAATGACTTAGTTGGTAATACATTTTATTTTTCTGGACTGTAAACAGCAGCAGACATGAAAAAAAGGCACAAAAGATGGATGGGAAATAAAATTATGCAATTGCCCCTTTCCAGTGGGGTCTGTGAGTAATAAAGGATTAATGGAAGACCCAGGCCTTTGATTGAAATTCTGTTAATCTGTGAGTGCTAATTAAACAATTACTGTATGACTAGCCATGGTCATTGTTTGATGAGGACCCAAGAAAAGGCAAGTTGCTGTAGTCTAATCTGGGAGGCAAGATTTTAATCTTGTTATTTCTGGGCTTCCTATTTTATAGCCCATCAAGTCTGAACCTTTCTCTTTTCTTGGAGATCTTCCATAATCTCTGATTCACCTGCCCTTACAACTTTACTTCCCATTTTCGCCCTCAAAAGGAACTCTTCTAAAATCTGTCTGGTCTTCTTAGGTGCCATTTTCACTGGCCTTTGCCCATTGCTTCCATCTCCCTCATGCCAAATCTCAAGCTTTTCATCTTTCAGAGTCTGATTCAGGTTCCAGTGCTTTTGGAAGCTTCTCCAATCACTGTTGCATTTGCTGATCATTTTACTGTATTTTCTCAACTTCACAGCATGAATCTATGTTAAATAATTTGATTCTTGCTTATAAATTATTCCGTATTGGTCAATAGTTTCAAGTGTCCCTTGAAAATTCCCTTCAGAGTTGAGAAAATATCTTAGGTTGTCTTTCTCAGAGCACTTAACATCCATTCATCAAATCAACAATATTTATTAAGTGCTTATTCTATATCAGGCCCAGTTCAAGGTACTGAAGATACAGTAAGATGAGACAAAGTTCCTGCCCACATGGGTCTTACACTCTAGTAGGGGAAGCAGACAATAAACAGACCAAACAAAAATGCAGTCTAATACCAGATGGTGGTAAGTGATGAGCACAGTCTTGAATACATGTAAGTTCTTAATAAATCATTCATGTGGAAAACAAGTCGAGACCAATTAGAGAACGATATACTAAACAATCTTGTGCAAATTATTTGTGCATTTTACAGTGCATCTCCCACATGGTTACCCTGTCATACTACCTATCACCCTGAATTCAAATGCTTGCTGGATTTTCTGTATCCATCTCCAATAGTAAGTTCCTTGAGGAGGGACTGGGACATGCTCACCACTATATTCCCATTGCCTGGCACATAATGGCATAAGTATTTGATGCATGAATGAAAGAAAGAATGAGCAAAAGAATGCATGGGTGGAATGATATGCCCTATAGGAACATTACCTCGGAAGATGAATGGAAAAAGAGAGAGAGAGGTTAGGCAGTTCCTATGGTCCTCCAGGTAAAAAGGGATGAGGCTTAAACTAGTAGCAGAAAGAGTACAAAACAGGGACATAAGAAAATTTCAGAGGAAATCTAGCAGCTGATGGAATGTACAGAGTTAGGGACCAGTAAGAGTATAAACATTGAGGTTTTAAGCTTATAAGAACAGTAGCACCCTGAATGGAAATAGAAAAGCCAGAAGAAAGAGCTGTTTTGGGATAGTAGTGGTGGGGGAATAAAAGTTTGGTTTTAGACAAGTTCATGTTTAATATTACCTACAAAAGCTAATTTTATGTTTAGTTTTCCTGATTCATGAAAATGTATCAGAATTAAGCTACTCATGCTTGAATGGCAGATGTGGCCTCTTCTTCATCCACATTGTTAATCCCTGGATTGTTTGAAAGGCCCTACCTTCCTTTTTCAGTGTGGATTTCTAGGTTACTTGGGAAAATCAGCTATTTTTTGCACTTCAATCCAGGCAAGATCCTGCACACCCAGGAAATTAATGTTTCCAGCCCGACTCAAGGAATTAAGCCCATTTACATGAGAGTGCTCTCAAATGTCATGGCGATGGCAACTCTTCTGGGACACTCCTTGTGACAAATGATGTTACTTTCCTTCCCTGCATCCTGGGTCAGACTTGTGCTGAGACTCTGTGTAGGCAGAATGCATCGGTCACGGCAATGCCACTGCCAAGGTCAGATGGCAAATGAAATGTCCTCTTCAGTGGGATTACTCTCAGGATTACACTGAGGAAGTTTGTCTTTGGCGTTTTTGTCACTGTTTCTCTCCACGTCCTTTCTTAATGAATTTCCCTACTTTGACACTTTTCCCAAGTGTCTGATCCAGGCAGAAAGCTTCTTTAAACTTCTGGGCCACTTGAAAAGAATAAGATCATACCATTCACACTTAGGACGAGAACTTATTTTACCTCCTTTCTCCGTGGCATTCCTATTTCGATAGGGGTCAGACTCTTAGTAACATCTGAGAATGTTGGAAAGTTGCTTAATCGAGTGGTGTGGCCCCTGAAGGCAGAGAGAGGGTCCTGAATTCTGGTCCTAGTGCTGTTATTGACAGACTTTGTAACCTGGACAAAGTGAATGGATAAAGCCTCAGTTTCTTTATTTATGAAATGAGGCAGTTAATCAGTGGTTTTTAGCCATATCACCCATATCAATGTCTTCCTTCCATTTTAAGCTCCCCTTTCACTATTCTGAAAAGAAATTCAGAAATAAAATGTTACATATGTTTATAATTTAAAAATCAATATAGTACCTTAACTGTAATAGAAAAATAAAATAAAAGGAAAGCATTTTATATAAAACAATATGTACTTCAATATGTGAATGCTACACCAGAAGACATATTAAAGTAGTGAGATGTTTGCAGCTATACGTAGAATCACCATAAATATGACAGCCACAAAGGCTACGACTATGAGTGTGTGGCACTGGGCCTCATTTATCATTTTTATCGGCCATCAAATACAACTAGTAGCCTTGCTGTCAGTGGTGTGATTTTCCAAAATGGTGAAGGTTTCTTGGTAAAGTTCCAAACAAAATAAAGTATGATCTTCCCTTCTTGGTTGCTTTCCTAAAAAAATATCAGTGTATATTTAAACAGTGCAAAAAAAAAATACCATGTGCTTATATGTAGAAAGGAGTTTTGTTCTAGGCTCAGATAATTAAATACACATTTGTCACCTATGTAATGTTCAAAGAGGAAATGAGACAATTCTGTGTGGGTGGGACTCTTCCACATGGCAGGATGTCGTGAATCCCTCACCATCACCCACCAAATGCTAGTAGGTTCTCTCCAGATTAATGGGAGATCAACAAAAGTACCCACCACAATTTCCAAAACACACTCTGAGGCAGTCAGGGGAAGTGGGGGCGGGCAGTACTATCTCCTTTGAAAATTACTGAACTAGATGATATTCTAAGTCGGTATAGGCTCTACCAAGGGCAGATTCAGTTACTGTGGGGCACAAAACTTATTCAATTTGGAGTCCTCTTCTTTAAACAAAGAATCAAAATTACATATACAAAATTAGGTAGGAACATAGGCATTTATTTACAATGAGAAAAGAAATTGCAATGAAATACAAAAATTTTAAAAGCTAAGTACCATGAACATCAAAACACCTTTAAAAGCTAAGTACCACGAACATCAAAACACCTAGTATTTTTAAAATTAATTGCCTGATATACCTCTATAATACTTTGTCCCTACATTTTTGGCAGCACACTCTGATCATCTCTTTACAGGACAATGAATATCATTTTCTATAGCGACAAGGAAGGATAATTCAGTCTTTAATATGGTTGATAAAATTTTGTTTCTATTAGTGGTAATTTAGAAAAGTTTCTCTTAGCTTCACAGCTCATTATTGGTTATCACGTAAATTTTTAGGATTGTTATCAAATTTGGGAAAACTTCTAGTTGTGTTTATATGTAAGCTGTAAGATAAAAAAAATTTTGTACAGTGATCAATCATAAGTATTCCTTAAATTGACAAGACTCATTGATGTTCTCATTTTTGTCGCTTAATATTAATTTATCTTCATCAAAGTCAGTATTTCATGTCAAGTAAGCAAAATATTTGAAGACAAGAATTCTGATTCTATTTTATATGCTTACCACCAAAAAAGAAAAAAAAGGTGTTTGTATTGGCTTTATTATCAAGTATATTTGTTTTAGGGGAAACTTTTCTTTTGACTTGGCATCAATGAAAACTTTATCCTTCATTCACGATTTTATGTGTCTGATGATTGGAAGAATTTCCCACGGACTAGGTTCTGGTTATGTACATTTTAAGCCTTGTTTCTCCTAGACTACTCACATCCTTCTGGGGCTGGGTGCCGTAGGACATGTTCATATCATAACATGATCTTAGTTCTGCACCTTCATGCCGTGATAGATATCAGGTGAGTCAGCGGAGTGGGTAGTAGGAAGTCTATCTGAGATTGGAAATGAAAGCAAAAAACTTAACTCTACAGAAGTGACTGAGCCATATAAATATTTCCCTGAAAAGCAAAACTAAATGTATCCACAATTCAACTTCCACTTATCCAGATTCCCAGAATGACCTCTACTCTAATGGTACCCAACTCATGAAGAAGTGTGATAGAAGGAAAGTCAAAGCAGAAGGAGACAAAATTCTTAACTGTGGTTGAAATATTTTACTTCTGCAAATGACCTGTAAAAAATATATGTATATATAATATTTTATATTTTAATATATTTTATAGTTTCAAAATATGTATGTGTATATATTTGTGTGTGTTGGAATTTGATATATATATATTTGAGATATATATATATACACACACACACATATTTATACCTCAACACATTGCTTTGACGGAGGCCTGCGCAAACTTAAGCTTCATTAGCTTCATGACAATCTGACTCTGTCTCACACTCTATGATTCTGTGAATTAACCCTTAATTTTGAGGATGAGAGCAGTTGAGGTGGGAGCCTTCCCAGGGCCTCTCACATTATATAACACAGAGTGCTTCCTCTATTTGTGATAAGATAGGATTTTCTCCACTAATTACACAGCCTGTTGCATTTTTTTTCCTGCGATGTTGCCAACTTCTGGAGGATAAACCACTTAAATTTTTTAAAACTAATTTTTACTACTGACAAAAGAATGCATGGACATATTTTAAAAATTCAAGTAAGGCTAATAAAAATCAGTGGTCCCATGGCTTTTCCCAATCCAAGAGGCAACCATCTTCAACTTTTAAGCTATTTTTTCAGGTTTTCTTTATATTTTAAAAAACAATATTTATATACTATGGTCTCTTGGATCATCATTTTAGACATTATTTATTGTCTCTTTATAATAGATGCAAAGTTTAGCTTTCAGTTTCATGGTTTCTTTCCTGGAGACATTCCTTCGACAGCCTTCTATCCTTCCCTCCCAATCTGGACCAGTCCTCTAGGACTACAGTACGGGGTTTTCCTAGGCCTTCTCTTTGCCATCATCCTGAGAAGTCCTTTCATCTCTTCTGCCTCCTGTTTTCTAGCCCCTGATTCCTGGCACTTTTTTCTTGACTTACTCCACTATTTTGGTGAAATACATCTTCTAGTAGCTTTCTGGAAAAAGTATGTGAAAGATAAATCTTTAGAAACTGAAAAAAAATTTTAAATGCTTATTTTTCACTCTTCTTTGTCTGGGTATAGAATTCTAGATAAAAAATAATTTCCTGGGGCTGGCCCAGTGGCCTAGTGGTTGGTTCACACACTCTGCTTTGGTGGCCCAGGGTTTGTGGGTCCCAGGTGCGGACTGATGCACTGCTTGTCAAGCCATGCTGTGGCGGCATCCCACATGTAAAGTAGAGGAGGATGGGCATGGATGTTAGCCAGTCTTCCTCAGCAAAAAGGGGAGGATTGGCAACGCATGTTAGCTCAGGGCTAATCTTCTTCACCAAAAATAATAATAATTTCCCATCACATCAGAATTCTGAAGGCATTGTTCAGTGTTTTCCAGCGTCAGTGTTGCTGTTAAGTCTGATACCACTTGACTTCCAGTTCTTTGTAGGCAACCTGTTCCTTCTCTCTGGATGTTTTAGGATCTTTTATTTAACCCTAGTGTTCTGAAAATTTACAATAATTTGCCTGGTCTGTGTTGTTTTTTAGTCATTGTGTTGGACACTTGGTAGGTGGACCCTTTCAGTCTGGAGGATCGTGTCTTTTAGTTCTCGGAAATTTCCCTGTATTTTTTTTTGATAATTTTTAAAAATAATATCCTTCCCACTGTTTTCTTTGTTCTCTCTCTGGAATTATTATTTAGAATTGGACCTCCTCGATTGTTTCTACTTTCCTTTTCATTATTATTGTCCATTTCTTGGTCTTTTTGTTTTACTTTTATTTTTAAGGAGATTTCCTTAGATTTTAAAATTTTATATATTTTTAACTTAAAGAGCTTTTTTTGTTCTTGGATTATTACTTTAAAACTTTTATATATAGCATCTCATTATTATTTCAGGGATGAAATATCTTTCCTTATTTCTCTGAGATTGGTAATGAGTTTTCTTCTGCTCCCTGGATTGTATTTGTTTTCTCTGAGTTTTGTTTGTTTGTTTGTTTTATTTTCCTATCATATTAGAAATATTTCTCAAATGTCTTCTGATCCTAGGCTATTTATATTTAAGGATGAGGTCTAAAGAGCTGTTTGCATATCTCAAAATATATCTACAGTCCTACCACATCTCACCACCTTCACCTGTACCATTTTGGTATAAACCAGCATCATCCTTTGCCTAGATTATAGTAACAGTTTCCTAATTGGTCTCCCTGCCCCCATGCCTATGCCTTATAGACTATTTTCAACAGAGGCTAGAGTGATCTTTTAAAAATATGAGTCATTATATCACTTCTGCTCCAAACGTTCCAATGGTTTCCCATCCTATTCCAAATAAAAATCAAAGTCTTTACAATGATGTATTAGTTTTCTGTGCTGTGTAACAAGTTGCCACAAATGTAGTGGCTTAAAACAAGACACATTTCAGTTTCTGTGGGTCAGAAGTCCAGGCCTGACTTAGCTGGGTCCTCTGCTTAGGGTCTGACAAGGCTGCAATCAGCGTACTGGCCAGGGTTAGGCTCTCATCTGGAAGCTCAACTAGGGAAGCACCTGTTTTCTAACTTGTGTAATTGTTGGCAGCATTCAATTCCTTGTGGTGGTAGGAAGCTTGCTTCCTCAAGCCAGCAAAAGGAGAGAGGAAGAGACTAGGGCGAGTCTCTAGCAAGACAGAGTTTTATATAACATAATCACAGAAGTGACATCCTACCATCTTTGCCATAATCTCTTGGTTAGAATCAAGTCACAGATCCTGTCCACACTCAAGAGGAGAGAATTACACAGAGGTGCGAGGTTGGCGTCATGGAGTGCCACCTTGAGTCTGTCTGCCACAAATGACCTTACAAGGCCATACTTATCTCATTTCCTACATTTGTCATTCTTATTCACTCTATTACAGCCACAGAAGTGTTAGGGCTTTTGCACTTTCTCTTCCCTCTACCTAGAACTCTCTTCTCCCAGGTATCCACATGGCTCACTCTCTCACCTCCTTCAAGTCTGTGTTCAAGTGTCACCTTCTCAGAGGACCCTTCTATGACCAACTTATTTAAAATTACTGGCACTCTCTATCCACCTTTCCTGTTTTGCTTTCATCCATATACTATATCATTTACTGATTTGTTGTGTTTTATTGTCTGTTATCCCCTACTAGAATGCAAGCTCTACGAAGACAGGGATTTCTAGCTGTTCTGTTTACTGCTGAATTCCTTGTACTCAAAACATAGTAGTCACTCCATAACTATTTATTAAATGAAGGAATGTGTATGTGCAAGACTTGTTGTTGATGGGTTTAACAATAGGACAATTTGATGGGTCTGGCTGGCTTTTTTGTTGGGGACTCCCAAATATCAGCATGTGTAGATCTTTGTTCCTGTGTCATTCAGTTTCTCCAAGAAAGGATCATCCAATCTCCTGCCCAAGGACCTTTAAGAAGCCTGGCTGCCATTATTTTGCAGCTATGCAGTGGGAGGGGCTGAGGTTCTCACATTCAGTATGCAAATTTTCACTTTATCTCCCAGTTTTCAGTTTTGCTCTTCATCCAAAACCCTCTACGCTCCAGGCCTAATGTCCTGTAGACTCGACCTTCTCTGGTTCAATTTCTCCAGAGACTTTACTTCTGTCTCTTATGGGAAAGGGAATCAATGGAATATACTAGGTGGAGGTTAGGATCTTGAGCCTTACCTGCTGCCTCTGGCTCACTTCTGCATTCTATCTGGTACTTGACATTTCCTAAATTCTTCTAGACTTCTTGAGGATGAATTAGCTTCTCTTTCATTGGCCTCTTCTTTCGTGTGCCCTCAGGTTTGACCTTTCTCTGTTCTGTTAAGTCGTTAATCCTTCCTCCATCCACTTTCTGACTTTATATGGAGGTTCTCTTTCTGTTTCTTTTCCTTCTTGTTTTGGAGAGAGTTTTGAGACAAGAAGGCCATCTTGATCCTGAAAATCCTAAAAAAATTTTCATCCACATGTTTAACATCTCCTTGGGGATAGGCTTAAAGTCTAAAAATATTGATGGCAAATGGAAAATCCTATCAGAGGCAGCTTGATTCTGTGCTAAAGATGAACATTAGGAAAAGAATTCCAGATAATCCAAGTGTTAAATGGGATTGGAGGAGGAGGTGAGACGTACCATCTGTAGTCAACACTTCAGATAATTCATACCTTTTGACCCTGTAATTGCCATTCTAGGACTCTGTCCTAAAGGAATAATCAGAAACTTGGGCAAAAATAAAAGTGCAATCATGTTCATCTCAATACTACTCATGTGATCAAAACTGGAGAAACCACAGCAAAATAAAATATGGTGGATTCATTGGAATATTATTTGGACACTAAAAGAGATATTGTTTAAGTTACTTTTGAAAAGTAAAAAAAAAAAACCCCAGAGATTTTTAAGACTGTTTAATGACATGAAAAAGAGCTCACAGTACATTAAATGACAAAAACAAGAGGAGTATATATTATTTTAATTGTAAGAAAGATTTTTAAAGGCACAACTAAATTGGAAGACATTTAATTTATTTTAAACAATTTAAAAAGATTCTTAAAGTACACAAAATGAGTATTATATGTATCAGAAAGTACCAAATTACGGTTTATAAATTGGTCCAAAAGAAAGTGTCTGTTTCCTTTCTTAGGTACCTATTGCTCCTATTGATAGATGTGAAAGAGAATAAAGCAGTTACTCCTTTTCAAGGAAACCAATTACCTTTCCTTCAGACTGTTTGGTAAACTTATAAGCCTCCACTTTCCAGCTTTCCAAAATAATCTTTGTATGTACTTTAAAAGAATGGCCTTTTCCAATCGTCTGCCAAGCTTTTAAAAAAAGAACTATTCTTGACCAAGTTTGGAAAAGCGTATAAGTGTTCACTGCACATAAAATCAGTGTGTTCATTTCACAGGGAAATTCCCCAGTATGTGGGAAGATTTTAGAGTATGTGGATAATGTGTACTCTAATGTTAATTACTAATGCTAGAAGAGTTTTTTCAGGGAAAAATTTACTCAACGAAGATGTCAGTTCTTGTACCTAAACTCTTCAATGCAGAAAATAGATGTTGGGAAATGTCATGGATCAGGAAATAATCACCCCAGTGAACTTTCATGCTCAGCCTGCATTCATCTACCCAATCCACCAGCACAGTAGCTGATAGTTCTGGGAGGGTATTTCCAGCCCTTGGGGGAGACAAGAGCGAGAATAACAAGCAGAAGTTACATTAGGGTATGTTTTCCATCCTTGTCTGTTTTCCTTTCTTTTATTCTTTTTGTTCTTCCTCTCCTCCCAGCCCTGCCCCCCACCTCCATCAGAAATGGAGAGGATAAGTTCTATCTGTTTGTATTTGCTGTTCTAGCTCCAGAGGAGCTTTTCAAACACTCATGACCTGATACTGGCTACACAACTATATTTCCATCCTTGTCTCTCACATACATTTACTGAGCGTCTTATGATGTAAGGCACTATATGAGATGCACAGCCCCAAGGAACTTCTGATCAGGCTTACGATTCAAGGTAGTTCAGTGTATACCCTGTATGGTACAGGTAGATGGGAGAGAGATTGTTATGGGTAGGTGCCACGGGGAACAGCTTCTGCTCTGGGCATTTAGCTTTTTGGAACAGGGGGATTTTCCTCTTTTGTTTTCTTGAATTTTACTGTTATAGCCATGCTTTTGTATATACTCTGTTGGTGGTGGTGCCAAGGAGTTGATTCCAACTCCTTGCAACCCTGTGTACAGCAGAGCGGAACTCTGCCTGGTCTTTTTGCCCCATCCTCTCACCTTCCAGTGCTGTATCAGACAGTGCTCTGCTGTTATTCATAGACTTTTCATGGCCAATTTTTTCAGAAGTAGGTGGCCAGGTCCTTCTTCCTAGTCTGCCTTAGTCTGGAAGCTCCGCTGAAACCTGTCCACCATGGGTGACGCTGCTGGTATTTGAAATACCAATGGCATAGCTTTCATTATCACAGCAACATGCAGCCACCATAGTATGACAACTGACAGACAGGTGGTGTGGTTCCCTGACTGGGAAACAAACCCAGGCCACAGTGGTGAGAGCACAAAATCTTAACCACTAGACCACCAGGGCTGGCTATATACTCATGAAACTGTGTATATTGGACCCAGGCTTAGCAAACAGACTTCTCTGTCCAAGAAAGTTGGAAGTTGACTGCTGCAAACTCAGAGAGGTGAACTTTCTCTGCATTTCTGCAAAGTGGGAGGATCTGTTTGGTAGAAATGCTAGACACAGGTACTTTAACTAAAAATAAAGAAGCTGGACTAATTAAAATTTGGTTGAGAGTCTCAGTTTTTATACATTTCAACACTTGAAATGTTTTTGTTGAGAAAATTTTACTGATCAGAGTAAAATATCTAAATCAGTCACTTTAGAACTTTCATCTTCCAGACCTTTCAATTCTCTGACTTGCATTTGGAGGATCTAGTAGCTCAGTAATGTTCTTGGATCCATGTGGCAGAGGTTGTAGTGTTTTCAGTTCACTTGAAAGGGGAGGTTTGAGATGACAGTAGCATTTCCATAGTTCCATTATTAAGTCTTGTTCACTGGTCTCTAAACATAAAACAGAGCATCCTAGAACCCACTGCAATACTCTTGGTTGTAGAGATGAATTCAGTATTAACTCAGTCTGTCTTGGACCTTCACAGGGAGATTTAGTTACTGAAAAGCAGTTAACAGAACATTAAGCTCATAGTAGGCGTTTAATCCATAGTGATTCCCCAATGGATGAATCTTTGGGGAGCAATGATGTTATATTTTTAAAGTAGTCCCATATATCATGTATAGCAGTGTTCTTTTTAACAATTTGTTTGTGCAGCTACATGGAACCAAAAAGCTACAGCTGAAAGTAAAAAGGGGCTCCCCTACTCTACAAGGAGAAAAAAGGGAAACACACATTTCAGAGCCCAGCTTAATCCCATGAGCCCTCTCTTTCCACTGGAGTGCTCATAGCTCTCCCTCGGCTTTCAGATCTTACAGCCTCTGCACATGATTTATGACTCCATTCATATGTCTAAGAGCTACAGCTCTGTTTTGGTAACTGCTTTGTGCCAGGCGCTGTACTAGATGCTAGATGAGCAAAGAGACATGGCGATTCCTGGATGTTACAAAGGAGTGGGAGAGACAGACAATGAACAAGTAACAAGAATAAACAGTTCATTGTGGATTCTTAATTCATTTGAATTTAAACTTAAAACAACGATTTTTTTTCCCAGTGACTGCTTTCAACCTTATTCCCTAAATTTCCTACCTCTTAGTGAATGTCTGATAGCTCTTATAACTTTCTAGTCAATTTGAGAGGTTAAAATACAGTCCAGGCAACCTGACTTCTGATTCAAAGCAAACCCCTCCCCCATTACACGCTGTACTTCTGTTCACCCCGTCTGGGAAGAGATTCTCAGGGTTGATCTCGTTTTCTGGGAAAACCTATAAGAGCAAAGTTAATGGGATAAAATACTTCTCTACTGCAGCTGGTCTCAAGGCTACAACTGATACTCCCTGTATCCTTCCTCTGTATTCATTCTCAATTCCTCTCACCTTTGGCTAGCACAGTTGCTGGCTCAGGTGCTGCCTTATGTGGTGAGGGCTGAAGCCCTGGTCATTCCTAAAATATCTGAGATCCAAGTCTGCTCTACTTGCCCATGCATCATCAAATCAGGCAGGGGAATACCAGGAGATGAGCCAGTGGGTCACCTGGATGCCTAGCACATTCTTCCCTGTCCCTCTTGTGTAGTAGCAGTACTACTTCCTGCTGAGGAGCAAGATTAAAGACCTCTGCCAGGATGGTGACACCTTTCCTTGACTGCTGGTCTTTTGGAAGAAGGAGCTCAAGGTGACTGGATGGTAGCTTAGCTTAAAGTTTAATGGAACTCTCATGCCTTCCCTGGTAGAGTGTTACACCTAAGGAGACAGGACCTCTAGACCCACAGAGTCCGAAGATGCAGGGAGAAGAAGCACAAATTCCATTAGTGGGTCACTGGGGGTGATAGTAAGTGGAGACACTTCTACTTTTACCCCTTGGTTCCCAGACCCATGCATTTTTCCTCTTGGGACACAGCACAATGTAATGGTCATTGCTTTATGTGTAAGCTGTATGGATACCCTGTGGGTATCATCTCTAAGCTGGCACCTCAGTTGTACCTTCAGCAGGCTGTTCTATCACTCTATTACTATGACAGCTTCTAGAAAGATGAACAATATCATAGGACCAGTGGATCTCATGGTGGTTATGTGCCACACTACTTCACCTCTTTTCCCATAAAACAAGTCCCTTGGTCTAATGTACTGTTGTGCAGGATCCTATGTTGGTAGACTGAACATTCTGTAAGTTCTCAGATAATGGTGCGGGCTAAGGCCATGTAGGAATGAAAGACAAAGGGAACTGTCAAATCCCAACAGATGAATTGCTGCCCCTTCCAGCAAGAAGGGGTCCAATGTAATCAACTTGACACCAGGTGGCTGGTTGGTCTCCTTAAAGAACGATGCTATATCAGGCACCCAGAGTTGGTCTCTGTTGCTAGCAAGTTAGATACAGTTGGTCCTCTGCATCCGCAGGTTCTGCATCCACAGATTCAACAAACTGTGGCTCGAAAGACCTGCGATGGTTGCATCTGTACCGAACATGTACAGACTTTTTTCTTGTCCTTATTCCCTAAACAATACAGTATAATAAATATTTACACAGCATTTACATTGTATTAGGTATTATAAGTAATCTAGAGGTGATTTAAAGTATACAGGAGGGTGTGCGTAGATTACATATAAGTACTATGCCATTTTATATAAAGAACTTGAGCATCCACGGATTTTGGTAACCAAAGGGGTCCTGGAACCAATCCCCCATGGATATCGAGGGACAACTGTATTTGGCAGCAGCAACAGCAAGATCATTCTAGTTGAACGAGAACCTATTCTGTTGGACCCATGCGTATCCTTCACCCCTGAACCGTGGATACTCCATTCATGAGCCCATCATGCCAGCACTGGAGTAGCCAATGATAGAGACTGGCTGATGTCCACTGGCTACATCATTCCATCTACTTGATTATTGAATGCCTTTTCTGTGGTGGATGCTATCTGGTTAGCATTAATATGTGATATAAATATCTTCACACTTTGTGTATCTCCCCATAGTTTCATCCATATGCCTCTTCTCCAAACCTCCTTGTCCTTCATCTTCCATTTTCCTTCCATGACCCTGACCAACTAGTCAAATCATTCACTTCTGCCCATAAGTCTACATATGTTCTTATCTCAGGCCACTTCTCTTACCACATATAATGGATGACCAGGAGCAACACACACAGCTGCTGTCTTTCAGTGTCACCCTAGAGTGCAATTTGTTGTTAGAGGTATCGAGTCAATCCTGACTCCTAGCGACCCTGTGTACAGCAGAGCAGAACCCTGCACAGTCTTTTTGTGCCATCCTCTCACTTTCCGGCTCTATATCAGACAATCCTCTGCTGCTATTCATAGGGTTTTCATGGCTGTTTTTTTGGAAGTGCATGCCAGGTCCTTCTTCCTAGTCTCTCTTAGTCTGGAAGCTCTGCTGAAACCTGCCCACCATGGGTGAACCTACTGGTATTTGAAATACCCACGGCATAGGTTTCAGCATCACAGCAACATGCAGCTGCCACAGTATGACAACCAGCAGATGAGTGGTGTGGTTCCTTGACTGGGAGACAAATCCAGGTCACAGCAGTGAGAGTGCCAAATCTTAACCACTAGACCACAATATCTGGCTCCAGAGTGTAATAGTAGTCCATTTTGGTCTTGCACCTCCAAATCAAGTCACTCCATCTGTGAACCATGTTCTGCCTTTTTCCTCTGTCAGCTGTTCACAAAGGACCTCCCAAGTGGCCACAGGTGTGAGCTGAGGAAGAAGTGCTCACAACAGTGGTGGAGGACATAGGGGTCTGAGCTACCTGCTTCATGTAGCTTTTTTGTGCCCTCTGACCCTACTCATGCTCAACCCTAGATGTACTACCTCAATCTTATGATGTATCACTGTTGGGCCCATCCTATCTTACGACTTGGTGGGTCCGACAGAACTCTCGTCATGATGGGCAACTTCAGCCACATGGTCACTCGATGTCTTATGACCAGACACTCCATCTCCCTCACAGCCCAGTAGCACACTAGAAGATGTTTTAAAAATGGTATATAGTTCTGTGCTGCAGATATCATGGCCTTGCTCCAGAACCCTTGGGATTTATGTTGTGATTCTCCTTCAGGAGTTTAGCATAAACTCATGGCATTTTTCCACCACCAAATATACCTCTAGAATCATAGGTTCTGCCAGGTCAAATGGTCCAAGTTACAGAGCTGAAAGCATCACTGCTAGGAACTTGCTATAGAGTCCTTTCCTACTCTGGACCCACTTAAAACTTGCAGTCTTCCATGCCACTTAGTAAATGAGTTTGAATAATATTCCCAGATGTGGAATATGCTGCTTCTAGGACTCAGGGGAAGCATGGTGAAGGAAAATGCCTGAATACATCCAAGCAGGGAGGTTTTGTTATGGGAGTACAATGATAGAAGGAGAGGGTCAAGAGTGTTGAGGGGATTTGCAAGGAAGTGATTATAAAGATGGAACATGGAATCCAAAGAGTATAGGAAGGAAGTGGAGAGAGAGAGAGAGAGAGAGAGAAAGAGAGAGAGAGAGATGGGTGGATGGATGGATGTGAGAAAGTACACTGCAGTTCCAAAGTGATGTTTAAGAATTGCTGTAGATGGGATACTTGAGCAAGTAGATCAAAAAACTAGGTTGGAGTTTGAGTTGGAAAAACAGAAGTGACATTGGTGTGTGTGTGTGTGTGTATGTGTGTGTGTGTGTGTGTGTGATGATAAGGTCCAGGATGTCAGTATGACGGTAGGTAAGTTGCTGCAATGAAATGGAGGAGAGTCATTTGAAATTAGAAGATGGAGAGGGCAATATCCTCTTCTGTTTTGTTCACTGTTAATTTCATTGCGTTGTGTGTCTTCCTGACTAGACTCCAAGTTCTTATATTTGGCACCTGACGCAGTGCTGAGCCCATTGTAGGGACTCAATATACGCATGAGAGGAACAGCCTTATGATCTCATATTACACATGGAAAGTACAACATGAGCTTCTAGACCAAAGAGCTAGAGCTATTTAAACTGAGTCTACAATGATGCATTTACCTGTTAGCAGATATAGTGTTACAGTTTGTAAGGAGGCCAGAGGAGCAGCTATGGAGAGTAGATTTAACTATTTTTGATGTTTGCATTTGACAGGGTGACCGGGGAACTGGAGACGTGACCAGAACACAGTCAGTATGGAGATTTTGTTGTGTATTGTTTCCAAATCTACTTCTTTCCTTGTATACAATTTTCTGGTTCATTATTTTTAATGCCAAGGAGAGCTTGTACAGATATTCCTTTTTCCCTTGAGTTACTAATTTGTTACTTTTTCTCTCTTCTTCCAAAGGAAACTGGGGATGGTTTTGATTTTGGGGGCACCAAGAAGCTTCTTAAACTGGGTGTTTCTGTTGAGGGGAGAAGATTTTCCTTAAAGTGGTTGGCTAATGCTGAAAATTCCTTTCACTAATGTGTGTTTTTCCCATTAAAGAAAAGACTTAAAATGCCAACTCCTAGGGGGAAGATAACAAAAAGGCTTAAATACATATTAAGGTGCAAATGACTGAAGCTAGGGTCTTTTCTGAGAGAAAGGTTTATACATTTTTCTGAGAGAAAGGGAAGGAGGGTCAGAGACAGTGATGGAATGGGCATGGGGAGAAATGGCTCTAAGGGGAAGCCGAGATGCAGGAGCTAAGCTTTTTGCCCAGTGCTGGCTCTGCCACCTGTGAGCCTCTGGGTTGCAGGGTTTCATGGTGAATACTGCTTGTGAGTTCTGAGGTCATGATAGTGCTCTCTGAATGATTTTGATTCCAGTGGAAATATTGACCTCCCATTAGGGCTGCTGTGCTCTCTCTCTCTCCTTTAGGAATTTACCTGGTTTATCAAATTTACATTTCCTCAAATGCATGAGAATTCTATGTCCATCTGTTTTCCCTCTTTATACATTCCAAATCATTCTTTCAACTACTTCTTACAGCCCATGTATGCAGAAATAAGTCAGTTTACACAGGGACTAATCAATTATCAAATTAAAATAGGACCTGTCTCAATGCTTAGGAAAGCTGAATTCTGAGCTTTAAAACAAGTAAAACCTTTTTAGAAACTATTTTCAAGCTAAAGTCACCTGAGATTTCCAAGATTTGAGTTTTATTTCTAGTTCTACCATTAAATAGCCATCAGACCTTGGATGAGTTGTTTTACTTTTTGGGGGTCTCAGTTTTCTCACCAAACATGAGAAAGACTATATTAATGCAATTAATGTATATAAAAGTGCTTGGTGAACTTGAAACAGCCATGTGACTACTGGATGGCATTGCTAATGTTGTGTTTGAATCTTGGTCAATATCCCACAGTTCACAACTGCTTTGGGAGTTTGGTCAGGGTTTTTCTCCTTTTGTTCGTTTGGTTTTTGCACTTGTTTTAGGTGGTTGAGGGCGATGTTAGAATCACTGATGAGCTTTTTTTTCTGGCCATACTATCTTCTCAAAAGGTAATTCCCAGGCTTGAACGTTATTGCTGAGTCAGCTCATCCTCTTTTCTCTCCCAGCACTGATGTTGATGTTTCTGGCTTTTTACTTCTGCTCTCCCTCGAGGCCTCTTAAGTTTGAGAACTCATTTAATTCCCCATCTCAGCTGGGAGTGTTCTTCAGTTCTGTTTTTCCTCCAAGATCTGTGAGGAGACTGCTTGCTCATTCCTAGATATTCTTTTCCTTGTTTTTTCAGAATTTAGCACACTACTTGACTTACATTTTCTGCATTTTTCTTTTCTTTTCTTTATTTTCTAATCATTGCTGCTTCCATTGACAGTCCCTTTGCCTTGAGTTAGATTCGATGAGTACTGGATTCCAAGGTTCTTGTGACGTGTGTTATTTATAGCCTAACTCCTCTACTTCAGTTCGGACAACTTTGATGTGAAAATTTGAGTTACCTTTCCCGCTTTCTTTCCATTTCTAACCCTTTGGCTCTGGCTTGACCAAGGAGTCTGGCAGCATGAATATACCAAATTGTGTTTTGAATGGATGGAGTATATCTGCCAGTCTTAGAGTCACAATATCCAAATTTTCATCCCAATTTGCCATCTTCTTGCTGTGGGATATCAGGGGTTTCACTTACCTTCTCTGAGTCTCCTGATTTCTTATCTTATACCATGGGTGTAATAATTTCTTGCTTATTTCACAGTTATGGGGATGAAATGAAATAAGTTTTGTGATCTGTAAAGTACTATGTACATGTTAGTGATCTTTGTCATTATTATTCTTATGGCTGATTTTCCAGGAGTTTATCATTAATATTATCAGTGATGGGGCTCTGCAATTGGCTGGCTCACTGAAACACGGGAAAGGGTACTGCAAGAATACTGGAGAGCGGGCAGAGTGACAAAGTGGAGCTGAGTTACCCGAGGTTCCAAATATGCGTGTGCTAATCTATAAGACCCGGACACTAGGTCCTATCTTCAGCCCCAGGATAAGGGCCTCCTGTCCTCCTCAGCAATGCCTTCTCCAGCCTCTCTCACCTTTAGAGCTCACTGCCAGCTTCTCATTTCCTATAGCACCGGCTCTCCATACCACTCAGCTGATTAAATCAGCTGATTAATCTATGACATTTATCTTTTTAATTTCCATATTCTTTCTTTTCTACAAAATTATAAGTGTTTCAAAGTCTAGAACCATGTGTATGCATGTCTTTTATCCCATAGTGATAGCACAGCACAATGATTTACACCTGGTAGGCATCAGAAGTGTGTGGTATTTATGCAAAGCTGGGCCCTGTTTTTCTTTGTTGAAGATTGGAGAGACTTCTGTGTTTGTTCTGTTATTCTTTAAATTTTTTTATTTTTAACAAAGTCATAAATGAACATACATTAAAAAGTTAAATAGTGGTAAAAGGCTTATAAAAACAGTAGTCCCTGCCAAGCTCACATTCTCATCTGTTTCCCAGAAGTAACCACTTCTTAACTCTTTAAATGTTTTCTCTCCTTGGTATTGTCCTCCATATTTATAAATATTATATATACATATATATACACACACATTAGCTCTTGGTTTATCAATTTTATACGTTATCTACTAACCTTAGAAATTGGTAGGTGAAGATTTTTAGCTTTCTTTTACTTCCCTCTTCTCTTCCCATAATCCAATATACTGATATCTCAAATTTTGGTTAACTCAGTTGTCAGTGTTTCAGTTATCTATTGATGCTTAACAAATTATCACAAAACATAGTGGCTTAAAACAACTACAATCATTTTCTTCTCTCCCACTGTTCCTAAAGGTTAGGAAGTGAGGAGGGCTTGACTAGCTGGTTCTGGCTCCGGGTGTCTCATGTAATTGCAATCAGGCAGTGGACGGAGGTAGAGTTGGAATCAGAAAGTATGTAACCTTCTCAGATTGGCTTCTGTCACTTAGTGATATGCATTTAAGCTTCTCCCACGTCTTTTCATGGCTTGATAGCTCATTTCTTTTTAGTGCCAAATAATATTCCATTGTCTGGGTGTACCAAAGTTTATTTATCCCTTCACCTACTGATGGACATCTTGGTTGCTTCCAAGTTTGGTAATTATAAATAAAGCTGTTGTAAACATCCATGTGCAGGTTTTTGTGTAGACATAAGTTTTCAACTCTCCTGGGCAAATGCCAAGGAACATGATTGTTGGATCATATGGTAAGAGTATGTTTAGTTTTGTAAGAAACCACCAAACTGTTTTCCAAAGTGGCTGCACCATTTTGCATTCCCACCAGCAATGAATGAGAATTCCTGTTACTCCACATTCTCGCCAGCATTTGGTGTTGTCAGTGTTCCACATTTTGGCCATTCTGATAGGTGTGCAATGGTATCTCATTGTTGTTTTAATTTGCATTTCCCTGATGGCGTATGATGTGGAGCATGTTTTCATATACATCTTGTCCATCTGTACATCTTCTTTGGTGAGGTGTCTGTTAAGGTCTTTGGCTCCTTTTTTAATCAAGTTGTTTGTTTTCTTATTGTTGAGTTTTAAGAGTTCTTTGTATATTTTGGATAACAGTCCTTTATCAAATGTATCTTTTGCAAATATTTTCTCCCAGTCTGTGGCTTGTTTTCTCATTCTCTTGACAGTTTCTTTCACAGAGTGGAAGTTTTTGATTTTAATGAAGTCCAGTTTATCAATTCTTTCTTTTTTGTGTGTGTGTGAGGAAGACCAGCCCTGAGCTAACATCTGTTGCCAATCCTTCTCTTTTTTGCTGAGGAAGACTGGCCCTGGGCTAACATCCGTGCCCATCTTCCCCTACTTTATATGGGACGCTGCCACAGTATGGCTGACAAACAATGCGTCAGCCAGCACCCGGGATCCGAACTCACGAACCCCCAGCTGCCAAAGTGTGAAATAAACCGCTGCGCCACCAGGCCAGCCCCCAGCTTATCAATTATTTCTTTCACGGATTGTGCATGTGGTTTGTATGTAAAAATTCATTGCCATGGACAAGGTCATCTAAGTTTTCTCCTATGTTATCTTTTAGGAGTTTTGTATTTTTGCATTTTACACTTAGGTCTATACTCCACTTTGAACTAATTTTTGTAAAGGGTGTAAGATCTGTGTTTAGATTCATTTTTTTACATGTGGATGTCCAGTTGTTCTAGTACCATTTGTTGAAGAGACTATCTTTGCTTCATTGTATTGCCTTTGCTCCATTGTCAAAGTTCAGTTGACTATATTTATGTGGGTCTATTTCTGGGCTCTCTATTCTGTTCCATTGATCTATTTTTCAACTTTTCCACCAATACCACATTTTCTTGATCATTATAGCTCTTTACTAAGTCTCAAAGTCAGACAGTGTCACTCCTCTAACTTTGTTCTTCTCCTTCAATATTGTGTCGGCTGTTCTGGGTCTTTTGCTTCTCCATATAAACTTTAGAATCTGTTTGTTAATATTCACAAAATAACTTGCTGGGATTTTAATTGAGATTGCATTGAATTTATGGATCAAGTTGGGAAGAACTGACATCCTGACAATATTGAGTCTTCCTATCATGAATATCAAATCTCTCTCCATTTATTTAGTTCTTCTTTGATTTCTTTCATCAGAGTTTTGTAGTTTTCCTCATATAGATCTTGTATATATTTTGTTGGACTTAGAGCTAAGTATTTCATTTATTGGGGTGCTAATGTAAATGGTGTTGTGTTTTCAATTTCAAATTCCACTTATTTGTTGCTGGTATATAGGAAAATGATTGACTTTTGTATATTAACCTTGTATCCTGAAACCTTGCTATAATTGCTTATTAGCTCCAGGAGGTTTTTTTTTCAGTTGATTCTTTTGGATTTTCTACATAGATGATCATGTCATCTGGGAACAAAGACAGTTTTATTTCTTCTTTCCTAATTTGTATACCTTTTATTTCCTTTTCTTGTCTTACTGGATTAGCTAGGACTTCCAGTACAATGTTGAAAAGAAGTGGTGAAAGGAGACATCCTTGCTTTGTTCCTGATCTTAGTGGGAAAGCTTCTGGTTTTTTACCATTAAGTATGATGTTAGCTGTAGGTTTTTTGTAGACTTTCTTTATCAAGTAGAGGAAATCTCTAGTTTGTGGAAAGTTACTTTTTATTATGAATGAGTGTTGGATTTTTTAAAATGTGGGGTTTTTTTGCATTTACTGATATTATGTGATTTTTCTTCTTTAGCCTGTTGATGTGATAGATTACATTACTTGATTTTCAAATGTTGAAACAGACTGGCATTCTTGGCATAAATCCTACCTGGTCATGGATTATAATTCTTTTTATGCATTGTTGGACTCAATTTGCTAATGTTTTGTTGAGGAATTTTGCATCTACGTTCATGAGAGATATTTGTGTAGTTTTCTTTTCTTCTAATGTCTTTGTCTGGTTTTGGTATTAGGGTAATGCTGTAAATTTCTCTCTAAACACTGTTTTCACGTCATTCCACAAATTTTAAGTTATGTTTTCACTTTCATTTAGTTCAAAATATTAAATTATTTTCTTGAGATTTCTTCTTTAACCCATGTGTTACTTAGAAGTGTGTTGTTTAATCTCCAAGTATTTGGGGATTTTCTCTCTATCTTTCTGTTATTGATTTCTAGTTTAATTCCATTGTGGTCTGACAGAAGACATTGTATAATTTCTTTCCTTTTAAATTTGTTAGGTTTGTTTTATGGCCCAGAATATGGTCTATCTTGGTGAATGTTCCATGTGAGCTTGAGAAGAATGTCTATCCTGATGGTGCTGGATGAAGCAGTCTATAGATGTCCATTGTATCCAGTTGATTGATGGTGGTGTTGAGTCCAACTTTGTCTTTACTGATTTTCTGCCTGCTGGAGCCTGCTGCCTATCCACTTCTGAGAGAGGGGTGTCAAAGTGTCCAACTATAATAGTGAATTTATCTATTTATCCTTGCAGTTCTATCGGTTTTTGCCTTATGTACTACTTTGATGCTCTGTTGTTAGGCAGACACATTAAGGATTGTTTTATCTTCTTGGAGAATTGACCCCTTTACCATTATGTAATGTTCCTCTTTGATCCTGATATCTTTTGTTGCTCTGAAGTCTGCTCTGTCTGGAATTAATCTAGCTTTTTTTGATTAGTGTTAGTATGGTATATTTTTCTCCATCCATTCATTTTTTTGTTTTTTTAATGAAGAAGACTCTTAAGCCCTAGGGGATATAAAAGCTCTAAGATGGAGTAAGCCTGGTTCCCTAAATCAGTGAGTGGAGGAGAACCTCCTGCTAACCAGAACGTTTGCACTCAACTGTCAGATGAGTGAGAAATAAACTTTTATTTTGTAAAGTTATTCACATTTTGAAGTTTATTAGCCATTAGTGTTACCTAAATAATAAATTTATCATTGCTGATATTGCCAATTTATCTATTCTCCCTTTTTTCTGCATTGATCAACGATGGCAGAGATTTGTCTGTTTTATTAATATTTTTAAAAAACATCTTCTGTGTTTGATACTACTCTATCATTTCTTTTTTTTTTCTTTTTTTTGTGAGGAAGACTAGCCCTGAGCTAACATCTATTGCCAACCTTCCTCTTTTTTGCTGAGGAAGACTGGCCCTGGGCTAACATCCATGCCCACCTTCCTCTGCTTTATAGCGGATGCCGCCACAGCATGACTTGACAAGTGGTGCGTCTGTCCGCACCGGGGATCCAAACCTCCGAAACCCCAGGCCGCCAAAGTGGAGTGCGTGAACCCAACTGCTACGCCACCGGCTGGCCCCACTCTATCATTTCTTTGTTTTCTATATCATTAATTTACTGCCTTCAACATTTTTTTCATTCTATTTGGGTTTCATTCTATTTGGGTTGTTCTTTTACTAAATTCTTGAATTGCTTCTGTAGACTATATATATATATATATATATTTTTTTTTTTTTTTTTTGGTGAGGAAGATTAACCCTGAGCTAACATCTGTTGCCAATCCTTCTCTTTTTGCTGAGGAAGATTGGCCCTGGGCTAACATCTGTGCCCATCTTCCTCTACTTTCTATGTGGGACGCCTGCCACAGCATGGCTTGATAAGTGGTGCATAGGTCCACACCCAGGATCTGAACCTGCGAACCCTGAGCCACCAAAGTGGAGTGGGTGAACTTAACCTCTATGCCACGGGGCTGGCCCCCACCCATTTACTTTTAATCTGTATGTGTATTTATATTTAAAGTGGGTTTTTTGTAGAAACATATAGTTTCGTTTTGTTTTTTGATCCACTCTGGCAATCTCTGTCTTTTAATTGGTGCATTTAGACTATTGACATGCAAAATGATTATTGATAGAGTTGGCTTAATATCTATCATATTTGTTACAGCTATTTGTTTCTCTCATTCTTTGTTATTATTTTTGTCTTCCATAATTTTTCTGCCTTTTGTGGTTTTAATTGAGCATTTTATATGATTCCATTTTCTCTCTTTTCCTAGCATATCAGTTACACTTTTTTATTTTATTTATTTATTTATTTTTGTGTGTGTGTGTGAGGAAGACCAGCCCTGAGCTAACATCCATCGCCAATCCTCCTCTTTTTGCTGAGGAAGACTGGCCCTGGGCTAACATCTGTGCCCGTCTTCCTCTACTTTATATGGGACGCCACCACGGTGTGGCTGACAAGCAGTGCATCAGCAGGCGCCCAGGATCCGAACCTGCAAACCCAGGGCTGCCAAGCGCAGACTAAACTGCTGTGCCACCAGGCGGCCCCTCAGTTACACTTTTTTAAAAGCTTCTTTTGTGGTTGTCCTAGAGTTTGCAATATACGTTTACAACTAATCTAAATCCACTTTCAGATAACACTACACTGTTTCACTGGTAGTATGAGTACCTTATAATAACAAAATAATCCTAGTTCCCCTCTCCCATCTCTCTGTCATTGCTCTCATTAATTTCACTTATACATAAGCATACATAAGCATATAAATATACATAAGCATACATAATCAAATACACTGTTGCTATTATATTTTGAAGAAAGTTTTATCTGTTAGATCAATTAAGAATAAGAAAAATAAAAGATTTTATCTTACCTTCACTTATTCCTTCTCTGATGCTCTTCTTTTCTTTATGTAGATCTGAGTTTCTGACCAAATCACTTTCCTTCTCTCTAAAGAACTTCTTTTAACATTTCTTGCAAGGCAGGTCTACTGGCAACAAATTCCCTCAATTTTTGTTTGAGAAATTCTTTATTTCTCCTTCACTTTTGAAGAATAATATCAGAGTACAGAATTCTAGGTTGGTGGTTTTTTTTTTTCTCTGAACACTTTAAATATTTCACTCCACTCTTTTCTTTCTTGCATGCTTTCTGAGGGTAAGCCACATGTAACTCTTATCTTTGCTCCCTCTATTGGTAAGGTGTTCCCCTTGGGTTCTTTCAGGATATTTTTCTTTAGCTTTGATTTTTTATTTTTTTGTAGTTGGAATATGATATGCCTAGGTATAGTTTTTTTTGGTGTTTTTCCTGCTTGTTCTCTGAGCTTCCTGGATCTGTGGTTCGGTGTTGGACAGTAATTTGGGATAATTCTCAGTCATTATTGTTTTAAATATTTCTTCTGTTCCTTTCTTTCTTTTCCTTCTAGCATTCCCATTACACATATATTACACACTTTGTATATGTCCCACAATTCTTGGATACTCTGTTCTCTGATTTTTATATATTTTTTTCTCTTTGTTTTTCAGTTTTGGCAGTTTCTCAAGCTCAGAAATTCTTTCCTTAGCTGTATCCACTCTACTAAGAAGCCCATCAAAGGCATTCTTCATTTCCATTACAGTGTTTTTTCTCTGGCATTCTTTTTCTTAGAATTTACATTTCACTGCTTACATTACCCATCTGTTTTTGCATGCTGTCTACTTTATCTATTAGAGCGCTTAGCATATTAACCCCAGTTGCTTTAAATTCCCAGTCTGATACTTCTAATATCCCTGCCATACCTAAATCTAGTTCTGATGCTTGCTCTATCTCTTCAAATAGTACTTTTTGCCTTTTAGTACGCCTTGTAATTTTTTCTTAATAGCTGGACATGATGTACTATGTAAAAGGAACTTCTTTAAATAGGCCTTTAGTAATGTGGTGGTAAGATGTGGGGAGCAGGGAAGTATTTTATAGTCTTATCATTAGGTCTGAATCTTTTAGTGAGCCTGTGCGTCTGGGCTGTGAACTTCACATGTGCTTCTCAGTTCCCACCCCCTTAGGTGGGACAGAATGGCTAGAGTGGGCCGAAGTTGGGTGTTTTCCTTCTCTTGTGTGATAGGCTAGCGGGAGCTGGACTGGGGTATTTTCCTTCCCCCAGTAGGTTAGGTTTTGATAAAACCCTAGTAGGTTAGGCCCTGGTAAAATAGTTTCTCCTGAGGGCATGGCTTGTTAAGAAGAACAGAATGCACTGGCCTATTTCAAAATGGTTCCTTTTCTCCTTCCCCTGTCAGAAGTACAATGGGATTTTTCTCTGATATTCACTGGAGGACCTGGTAGAGCTCCTGAAGGTAAAGCTCGCAAAAATGTGGGGCTCCCCTGATAAACAGGTCTCCCTGGAGTTTTTTTTTTTTGTGTGTGTGTGTGTGTGAGGAAGACTAGCCCTAAGCTAATATCTATTGCCAATCCTCTTCTTGTTTTCTGAGGAAGACTGGACCTGGGCTAACATTCAGGCCCATCTTCCTCTACTTTCTATGGGATGCCACCACAGCATGGCTTGACAAGAGGTGCGTCTGTCCATGCCCGGGATCTGAACCTGCAAACCCCGGGCCACTGAAGCAGAGAGCGTGAACTTAACTGCTTAGCCACTGGGCCAGCCCCTTCACTTTCCATTTCTTGCAGTGAGGTTGCAATTCTCTAAGTTTTCATTTATCTGTAAACTATTTAATTTTACCTTCTTTTTTGAAGGGTATAGAAATCTGAGCTGAATGATTTTTTTCTTTTAACACTTTAAAGACACTCTTCCATTGTCTTCTATACTTAATTTTTCTTATCAGAAGTCATCTGTCATTGTTTAGTTGTTCTTCAGTCTATGTGTAATACTCTGTTTCTCTTTGGCAGCTTTTGAGATTTCAGTTTTTGCTCTCAGCAATTTGATCATAATGTGCCTAGGTGTAGCTTTTCTTTGTTTTTATCCTGCTTGCATTTTTCTAAGTTTCTTGGATATTTTTCTCCAGATTTGGGAAACTTTCAGCCATTATTTCTTCAAACATTATTTTTGCTTCATTCTTTCTCATCTCCGTTTGACAGTTATATTAGACTGTTTTGTACTGAACCACAAGTCCCCAAGAAACTTCCATTTTTCTTTTGTCTTTTATCTCTCTGTACTTTGGATTGGATACATTTCTAGCAAACAGTCTTAAAGTTCATAGAGCCTTTCTTTTTTCTGCTGTCTCCAATTTTTTTAAGCCTATCTAGTGAATTTTTAAATTTCTATCTTTTTTGGTTCTAGACTTTTCATTTTTTATAGTTTCAATTTCTTTGCTGAGAGTCTGCTTCATTTTATTCATTATGCCTATGTTTTTATTTAAGTCATTAGATATAATGAAAAGTCTTATTTGCTAATTCTAACATCTGTGTCACCTTGGGGTTGGTTTCTATTAACTCCTTTTTATCCCCTTGACTATGCATCACATATTTCTGTTCTTTGTATTTAATAACTTTTAATTGCATACAAAAACATTGTGAACAATGAGTTTTAGAGACTCTGAATTCAGGCATTTTCATCCAAAAAGTGTTGATTTTTGTCCTTGAAATGAGTTAACTTAGCTGGACTCAGACTCCAAACTCTGTCTCCTCTGAGGTAGGCTATAGCTGAAATCTCCACTAAGTTCTTGCAGCTAATAGCTGCTGTTTTTGTTGGATCTGCTGGAGTCTCCCTCATGAAATAATAGTACAATGGTCAAGAAAGGATTTGGGTAGAGTTTATACTCAGATTTTTGGGATCATATCCTCTGTGCAGCTCTCCTTTCAGGGGTTTCCTTATAATTTTCCAACCTTTCTGAACTCTGTCGTCTAACACCTCAAGGCAGAAAGACTACAGATTTGCCAACCCACACTGCACAAAAAAGGAGTGACATCAGGCAAAAGGCCACAAACATCAAATCTCACCCAGTGAAGTTCCCGTTTGTCAAGGGTTCACCTCTCTCAAGTTTCTGCCTCCTTTTTGTCACTCTCCAATATTTGCATAGTTAAAAAAAATTGTCCTGATTTTATAATTGTTATCTGTAGGTGGGACATTTTGATCAAGCTGCTCGACTATTATCAGATTAGACCCTCAACCACAGCTTTTTACCGTACCTGGTATCCCAGTTCCTGTGACTTTCTGTTCTTTTTGCGGGTGGGAGGGTGTGTTGATTGGTTTGCTTTCTGTTGGAATCTCTCTGTGGAAGTACTAAATTTTACCTTCTTCTGATCTGCTAAGTCATTTGCCTTTCTTCATATGCTTTCTCTCCTCATATATTGTGTTTCAGGGTTACAAATATCTTTAAGTTCCATCAAAGATGGATTTTTTTCCCTTATTATTTTTGAGTAATTTCTGGGAGGAGAGTGGGGGTGGAAATATTTTTACCCTGTTGTGTTGAAACCTGAAGTCTCTTGAGTTGTTTTTAAGTGTGCTGAGATTGTAAATTCTTGGATTAAGATAGTGTCTCTTCTGTATTCTTTCAGCACTATGAATTTATAGCAGGTGCATTAACAAAATGCAGGTTGAAATCCAGTTGCTTTGGGCCTACAAAGCTCTCTGAAAAGTGTCAATGTTTCTGGCTGGTTTGGCTCAGTTGCTGGCTAAGAAACAAACTTCAATATCCCAGTCTTCTCTGAGCCACTGCTCCCGGTGTCCACTTAGCCAGTTTTCTTACAGGGCTATAGCTGCTTTCTATGTTTTCTCAGTGGTGTGTGGATCATACTGAGAGAAAGCTCAAAATCTTTTCACAGACAAGGCTGAAAGGGTGAATGCTGGCTGAAAGGGTGAATGCTGTCCTTGGTTTCAAGAAAAGTATCATCCCACAAGCTTTTAAAAATGGTGTGTGTGGCGGGTAGCAGTCTTAAAGATCAGCATTAGGAAAATATGTTTATTCTCAAGGTTTTCTCCTATGTAAGGTCTTTAGGAGAAAAATAATGTGAAAGAATCACTTCGCATATCCAGTGGCAGATCTGGTCTGCCAGAGCCCTATTCATCTTGAAGATGAATCTAGCAATCTGGGTTCATGGCCACACTCTATACTATCTGTCCCAGAGTAGCATCCATGGGTTTTCCTTAGTGACTAGCTTTCTCAGGGACCAATGAACTCCTCTGTCCCTAGAAGCAGCGGAGCACATAGACATCCTCATGTGCCCTAGAAATGTCTGTGTTTCTGTGTAAAGTCTCTGTCAAGCCAAGGATGAAGGGTGTATGTGGGAACCTCCATTTTTAATTAGCCTTTAGGGCACAGACTGCTCACCATGCACCGTCACAACAAAGGGATCTTTATTTCTTTGGGGAATAGTATTAAGATGCAAGAATTGGAATTGTATACTTGTCATGTTTGAAACAGCTTTTATCTACTGTTTCATCAGCGATCTTTGACAACTGATCTCCAGTTCTGGCTTAACTATGTACTAGTTATATAACCTTGGACAAACTCATGTCCCAGCTGAATTAATCTAGTTTACTCCTTTATAAACTGGGGGTGATAATATTTTCCCTGACCACCTACCTTAGAGGCTTAGTGAGGCCTAAAGGGTAGCATGGAAATGGGAAAGTGTTATTAAAAATATAAAATAAATTATTGATATTATGGCTTAGAGAGGGTTTTCTTATGAGCAGAGGTAATTTAAAAAGGGAAGTCCTGGTTGCCTCCTGAGAGAGGCCAGTTCTTGAGGTAAAAACAGAATATAGGACAATTGGGCACTGAGTTTGTGGAAGGCTCTCCTGGCAGAAGCACATTTCCTCCCATTTCCTCAGCCCTCCGTGCCCCCCGGTGGAGATAGCAACTGAAGCTGAGCAGGCCTCCCCTCCTCTGTGCTGCCAGGCCACCTATGCTGCTCGACCTTGTCAGAGGGCTGACAATCAGCTCCCTGCTGCTTTCTCATCTTTTAAAATCCAATTAAACATCTCTGGCCACAGCGTGACAATTGTCTGGGCTCCACACAGTGGAACTCCACCTGAGGTGGCATTAGGAAGCCAAAAGAGAAACGAAAAGCTCCTTTATCCTGGAAATAGTATGCCCACAGTTCCTGAAAGGGTGGAACCATTGTGAGGCCTGGATCCACGTTTTGTTTGAGCAGTTTCCTCACTCAATTCCAAACTTCAAGAGGCCATGGAGCAGATTTAACTACGACCATGTGGGCTCCTGTGCCTAGAAGCGATCTGGTGGTTTACGAATCAGCAGTGGCATAAGGTATGTGTGAGAAACAGCCAGTTTGAGTAGAATGTCCCAGACGGGAGGGATGCTGGAAGGTTAGGATGGAGCCAGATTATATGGGACCTTGAAGCCCGATCATCGGGAGTCTTACACTGGACTGTAGGACCTGACCTCTTATGGAAGGCAGGAGGATTTTGCTATGGGTAGGATGTCCTACCTCGCAGATTGCCATCTTATAACATTGTACATCACACATGTTTCCTGAGGCTTATCCAGCCCAGCTGGGCACAGTGCATTGGCACATTGTTTACTTAAAGTAGTAGTAGCTCCCCTTAAACACTTAGGAAGATGCTATATCTGGAAGAATCAAAAGCTTCTTGTGCTGAAATGAATGCTATGTGGTTACTGGATCAACAAAACAAAACAAAACTAGGAATCTGGACTCTGGTCCTGAATCTGCTACTAACCAATTGGGCATGTGAATGAGCTATTCTCTCCTCAGGGCTTCAGCTTCCTTACCAATAAAATGAGGAGAGACAGACAGCTAGATCGGTGATCTCCAAAGTTCCCCTTAACTTGAATGTTCAGAGGAACAGTTTCAGCTGACATGTCTGCATTTCATTTATCGCCATTTGTCTTACATGTCCACAGGACCATTCTGTTGGACCAAGTTTCTGAGGATGCTTTAAAGATAAAATAAATGACTTAAAAAAAGGTCACTGATTTAATTTAGCCTTTACCAGTTAGACTTTCACGATTCGGGACATTTTTCAGAAAGGGAAGATGACTTGCCAGCAGTTACAATGGGTCAACAATGGTACCCAGGTTCCATGTCTCTCTCCATCCAGTTTTCTTCCTGCTATCAGCTGCAGAGCTTATTGTATGATAGAATATCGGCACACTTTCTATAGTTGTGGGAGATGAGAAGAAAAAAGGATTAATAAATGATGGAGTGGTTGGAGATGAATAAACGGCAGAAGAGGGCCTAGGCTGGAAACTGACAGAGAGGTAAGATTGAACTAGGCAGAGAGAAGGGAGTCAGGCTTTCCAAGTGGACCAGGATGGTGAGGCAGGGCTGGTGTGTAGGGAGGAGTCAGGAGCTGTCCTTCTGAAAGCAAGAAGCAGTGGGAAATGAGGAAAGGCCTTGCAACCACCAAAGCCCCCAGGTAACAAAGTAAAGGCTTTTGTTGTGTGTAAATCAGAATGGTAGGCTTGGAAGGAATTTTAGAAAACTTTAGGCCAAACGTCTATGCATGAACCAAGTGTCCTGACCTCAATGATAATGTAAAGAATGTCTTTCCAGCTTGGCCTCAGCAACCTTCTGCCTAGAGTCAGGGAAGGACCATACCCTTGGCCACCTTGCAGAGCCCTGTGGAGTTTGTCATCAGAAGGGCCTGGCCTGTGTGAAGTTCCCCTTACAACTCTGTGACTCAGCTATACACTTCCACAGAGATATTTTCAGAATACAATTGTGTGTAGCAGAATCTCTTTTTCCATGGCTGACACTTTTGCCCATTTGTGGAGTCATTAAGCTCTGTGCTCTAAAAGCAGGGAGGAGGTGCACAGTGGGAGCAAATTGGGAACCTGCTCGAAAGATGGGAGCCTGGGATCCACGCTCTGTGCCAGGGCTCCGCAGCCCTAGCATCCCTCTCTTTAAGAGAGTGTGGGAATTGAGCAGTAATGCACAGATCCTCTCAGCAGCAGGACGCAAACCAGATTGAAAATGCACACCGAGATAAAAGAAGTAGGCTTGGAGTCAGAAAACCAGGGTTCAAATCTAAGGAAGCTCTGCTACTTACTGGCAGTAGCTTTGTACAAGTTTCTTCTTCAGTAAAATGAGGAATTTTCTCTTCCTCCTAGGGCTGTAGTGAGCAAATGAAATATTCCATGTGAGAGTGCTTTGTAAATTGTAACATACAAGTACAATAGAGTACTTTTTTTAAAAAGGGACACCAGAATGTCAAATGTATAGACAGGTAAGGAAGAAGAGGGCCAAATAACATTGGAAGATCCATTTCCATGATTATCAGGGAGGTTTTCTAACTTTCCTAGTGCACCAAAAAGTAGGAATGTGCCCATTCGTTCTCTCTCTCCTGTGATCTACTTACTGTTCCTCCTTCAGCCTGAGATTCCCTAAGTCCATCCTTAAGGTTTTTATGCACCTATGATGTTCTGTGTTGCACACCCAGCCTTTGGCAAAATTGTGAAGGAAGCGAAGTTGCCTATAGTGACCCTGGATACCTGCTTTAGGGTACCCTTCCTAAAGCAGGTGAGGGCATCCCACTTCCTGAGAGGAAGGCGCTCATGTTCTCTTCCTTCCCCCTCCCCTCCCTGAGAAGTCAAGGGCTCGCTCTGCTATTTCCAGGGATATTGGTGTTTCAGGTGGAGGACTAAAGCTTTAAGCTGTGATGATAGGATTTCTGGCATCAGTGAGCTGGGTGGAAACATGTGGCATTTGATCTTTCTGGTATCCTTGAAATTGTAGTACACAATTTTCCATCAAGTTGTTGGGCTGGCCTTGTGGTAAAATATTTCTCAGCCCTCAAAGATGTCATAAATTGTATAATCTGCATTATAAGTGCTCTGGAATTCCATGAAATGGACCCTATTGCATTATTTTGTTGGGATTTTGTGAGAATCAGGAAGAGAACAGAAGAGAACAAGCTATTGTCCTCTTCACACGAGAGGTACTACTGCAATACAAGGGCATTAACTCCTTACACTGGCAGAATCTATTCGGAACCATAGAAAACTACAACCAGAAGAAAAGCCATCCTTGTGTATAGTGCAGTGTCTTCAGACTTTAGCGTGTATCAGAATCACTTGGAGGACTTGTTGAAACACAGAGTGTGGGCCCCACCTTCAGAGTTTCTGAGTCAGTAGGTCTGGGATGAGTTGGAGAATTTGCATTTCGAACAAGTTCTCAGGTGATGCTGATGCTGTTGTGGGAACTACACTTTGGAAATCACAGGTCTTGTGCTTTATAATTTATAAAATGCTTTTGTATACCAATCTCCTATGATCCTCTTACACCTTGTGACCTCATGGGGTAGGTACTTCCCAGGTGAAGAAGCAAGCTCAGAAGAACGCGGCTGCTGAAGTTCTCCCAGCCAGTGACGAGCAGAGCTGGGATTCCAAGCCTCTCACTCTTACTGCCTTTTTCTAGTTCTAGACTGTACCATTGTCCAGTTCTAGGATGTCAGCTAAGTGTGGCCAAAATGAGAACCTCAATCTTCTGACTCTTTCTCTAGGATTCTTTTTATTCATTTTGCCTTCAGCCGTCTATAGTAAGCTGGAGTATTTGGGTAATTTTGGAGATCTATGAAGAAACATAGGGAAGAGGAAGAAAAGGGACTGAAGGGAAGAAAATTCTAAGAAGGAAAGTCTCTGGGTGATGAAAGGAACCCAGTTAGGCAGGAGCTGGGAAAGGAAGCCAAGGAGAGGCCTGCTGAAGGGAAGGAAAGGGAAGGGGGAGCAAGCTGTGGGTAGAAGGTTAAGAATCCTGAAGACCTTTTATACACTTAAGCATTTAGCCTCATGGGACAAGATGTCCAATATTCTGTCTTTTAGCCACTTGGTTACTCTGTCACATCATCAAAAGTCTAGTCTGTTTCTGATGTAGTGTGTTTGCAAAAACCATCCCATCCACCCTGGTATTGTTTGTTATTTACCACTAAAGTAGTGTCAGTCTTTGAAAAATTATGGAGTTCTTGATATGTTTCCATTCAGCCCCATGTGTTCCTTGTATTTATCAAAATGGAACACTAACAAATATTTATTCAGTTTTATAGACATGTTGACAACAAAGACTACCATGTGTGTCTCCCTGCCATGGTGATTACTTTGCTCAATACATGATTGACTGAGATGTCTTCAGTGTATTATAAACACACATTAAAAATAGCAACCTAAAAACAAGATAAAGCTGACAAATAGAAAGTTCCATATTTTTGGTTGCAATACAGTGCCAACCTGGTTATTAGAACATGAGACAGATAATCCTTAGTGAGTTATCTAAGTTTGTATAATGATTCTCCTCCAAATAAGTGTTTTTGGCTCCTACAATGTTCCTCTTCATTTATAAAAGTTTCTCAAATTGGAACCTTTTAAAAGTGCCACGTGTGTGTGTGTATGCTCTGATAACCCAGGATATATAAAGATCTGGCGATTATATCAAATTTTCAAACCCACAGTCCAATTCCAATTTTTAGCATTCATTTATGACCATAATCATGAAGCTAAGAGAAGTTACTGCATTTTCATATTGCATTCTTGTCAAACAGAAAGAAAATGTTCCTAAACAGGCTAAGTACTCTCTACTTTGTTAATTAAAGGGGTGCAAAGCACTCAAGATTTGTGCCGCTCATTTCTAAGGGTTTTATCAGTAAAATTGATGAAATGAAGATTCTTAATATTTTTATTATTTCCTACTTAATGCAACCTCCCAAAACATTGATTTAAAAGTTGAAAAGGCTTATGTCAGTATCAAAGATTTGTAACTTAGATTCTTTTAAAGTAGTAAGAAAAGTAAACAGGGATGCATGCATGGTAGGTGCTGGATCTGAGAGATTATGGTGCCATTTAAACTTGTTTTTGTTTTGTGAATTGAATATTTAAACAACTGCTCTGAAGAAACAGAAAGGAAACTAAAATGTCTGAACTATAAAATTTCTGACGTTTATTGACTCTCTGGATCTCCCAAACAACTTCCTGTCTTCGTAAATTTGCTCCTGTGGTTGATCAGATGCAGACTTGTGTTATTTTTCCATTACAGCGTGTGAATACACTGATTTTATTTCCAGTGGTTAGCTAATGCTTTTAACCTGGAGGTGGCTGTGCAGTGGTGTTGACTAAATGCAATGTTGGGTGTGCCGTGTGTGTGTGTCCACTTCCACGCTCAGCATGTGCCATGAAGCAGTACTTATATGCATGAATGTAAATACCTATTTTACTATTATCTCTGTCCTCCTGCTAGATCTGCTTTGGGGGTTATCAGTATTGACTGTTGAATCTTAAATGCGAAAAGTGTATACCGGAAATTAAAATTAAGCAAAATACAAAGACTATTAAAAACTCAACTGTGTTCTATTGCTTTGGGACTATATTGAATGACAGAATGCTGTTAATGAAAAGGAGAGCCATTACAGTGGATTGATCTTGATGGGGGCAGGGAGTTGAGCTTTAAAGTCAGGGCATGCAAAGGAAGGGAGACTCCTGCCAGCATCATTTAAATGGTGACCTCCCTTCCCTCCCTTTCTCTCCCTCTAATAGCATATATTTAAATTCACATAAGCTATATGATTCAACTTGATGGTATGTGTCAGAGGCTCTGCAACATTATTTTAAATCTTTGCAATAAATCAATAAGATGGGTGATATTACCCTTGTTTTACCGCAAGAGTGTAAGTGACTTCCCCAAAGCAATATAGCTAGTAGCTGGCAAGGCCAGAATATGAGCCCAGATCTACCTGGCCCCAAAGTCTAGGCTCCCCAATACACCATATTAGAATGGTAAGAACCCTTAGAGATCACGTTTTATAACCAATTTATTTCACAGATGGGAAACTTAAGACTTGCCCCCTTTGCTACTTCCGTCAGTCAGCGTGGATAATGGGGTGTTGACTGTATACAGTAGACTCTGCCAGGATTTCTCAACTGGGGAAATGGAGAGGATTTGCTGTATCAGAGAGTGATGGATAAGATTTAAGAATTGGGTCAAGGGGGATGGGAGTGAACCAGTTAAAGGAACTGGAATTACTCAGTCTGATGTGAAACATAAATCCTGCTCTTCAAGTGAATAGTTAGTTGATGAAGAATAAAGACCAGCTGGGCTCTACTTTCCACGCAGTCGAAGCAAGAGAAAGGCCCTTAAATTTTGCTGGGTGGAGTATAAGTCAGTTGTAATAAAGAAATCCTGATGGTGCGGGGTGAGAGGGGGGTTGAGAGGGTCCATCGTCCCACTGAGAGGAGGGTGGCTAGTTAGCATAATGGATGGGGGCCTCCACGAGGCTGGAAGCTGCCTTCTGCAGGTCTGTTTTCCTTGCCCAAGCTTAGAATAGCATCGCTCCTCTCAGTAACTACAGTTAAGAAGGAACATCTTCTTAATTGACCCCCTCAGAACTTCCTGCACCTATAAATCTTTCCACCCTCTGATCCATCCTGCCCGCTGGGGTCAGAGCTATTTTCATGAAGCTCAATTCTGCTATCACTTCTCTGCTCAAAAATGGCCCCACAGTAGCTGTTTTCAAAATGTCGTCTCTGGACCCCCAAAGGTAAGGCTGCCAGTTGTAGCAAATAAAAATATAGGATGCCCAATTAAGTTTGAATTTCAAATAAACAAATAATTTTTTAGTATAAATATGTCCCAAGCAATATGTGAGCATCCTGTATTTTATCTAGTAACCCTACCTGGGGGACCTTAAGACCCTTTCAAAGGGTCTTTGAGGTCAAAACTATTTTCATGGTAACATTAAGACTTATTTGCCTTTTCCACTGTGTTGCACTTTCCACCGATGGTGCAAAATCAACAGTAGTTATAACCGTTGGCGTCTCAGCAGGAATCAAGGCAGTAACACCAAAGTGTTCTGGTGGACATCGTGTTATGCACAATCTCTGTCATGTACTCGCAGTAAGAAAAATTTGGTTTTACTTAAGAATCTCCTTGATGAAGCAGTAAAAATTATTAGTTTTATTAAATCTCAACCCTTGTGTAGATGGCTTCTTTAATAATCTGGGTGACAAATTGAGACATATGCAGAAAACATTTCTGCTGCATACAGTGGTTGTCTCACGTGAGTGGTTGGAGGTGCGAAGCTGAATGGGTTGCTTTTTCACGGAACACCATTTTTACCAATCAACTTTGGTTACTCAGGCCTAAGTATTTGGCAGATGTTTTCTTGAAAATGAATGAAGCGAGCCAGTCACCTCAAAGAAAAACTTGACAGTATTTGTGCCAATTATAAAATTTGAGCTTTCAAGTGAAAATTAGAATTTTGAAAAACTTCTGTCTACCACCGAGAGCTTGACAGCTTCCCAATACTCAAAGACTTTCTGATGAGATTGGTGGTGATAACTATGAACGTGGCTTTTTGATACTGTATAATGAAATGTGTCAACATTTGGAAAGTTGGTGTAACTCAGTGAACCAATATTTTCCAAACGACCAAAGGATGTTACCAAACTACGTGTGGGTAAAAAGATCCATTCAAAGTGCAATATAAATGGATAGATTTTAATGTAACAGAGTATGAAAAGTTTCACTGATATGGTTTCAAATTCCACATTTCAACTGAACTTTAAAAGTCAAGTTTTGGTGTCATAGCAAAGAATAGCCACAATTATCTGAAAAGGCTATTAAAACAGTTCTCTCTTCTCCAAACACACATCTGTGTGAGGCTGGATATTCTTCATATACTTCACCTCAAACATTCTGTCACTACAGATTGAATGTTGAAGAAGATATGAGAACCTTGCTGTCCCCTTTACAGCCAGACAGGAAAGAGATTTGCAGAAATGCAAAAGAATGCCATTCTTCTCACTATTTTGTTTTGGAAAATACAGTTACTTTTCTTAAAAAAAAATTATGTTGGGGTCAGCTCGGTGGCGTAGTGGTTAAACTCATGTGTTCCCCCTTGGGAGCCCGGGGTTTGCCAGTTCGGATCCTGGGTACGGACCTACTCTCTGCTCATCAAGCCATGCTGAGGTGGCATCCCCCATAGAAGAACTAGAAGGACCTACAACTAGAATAGACCCACAATTATCCTACAACTAGGATATACAACTATTTGGTGGGGCTTTGGGGAGAAAAAAGAAAAAGAGGAAAATTGGCAACAGATGTTAGTTCAGGGCTACTCTTCCTCAAAAACAGTAAAAAATCAAGTTGGGCTTGATCTTTCTGTTGTAACTATGCTTTAAAAAAATTAACATGCAATGGGCTTATTACTATTTTAAGGTGAATTATAAATGATTTTTAAACATGTTCTCAGTTTGAATTTTGAATACTGTACCTATCAATTGATAAAATCTATATAGCAAAAGCTCTTTGGGGTTGATCATCATTTTTTAAGAGTGTAAGGTGTCCTGAGACCAAAACGTTTGAGAACTGCTGGTCTACAAGACAACACCAGGCTGGTGAGCCAGACTTTGGGGACTTTCCAACGTCTGTCCCACTCTATCCTGACTTAGCAACCTCACTTATTACCACTATCTCTGAAGTGCCGCCAGCCTAACCACTTACTTACTGATTCCTGCACATGTTCTGGACTTTTCTGCCTGACTTTGTGCATGCCATTCCTCTACCTGGAACACATCCTCACCCACTTTATCCACTTGAATGGTGGTTAGTGGGTCAGGGCTATCCTCTTAGTGTGAGGGCCTGAGGATGGAGAGACTCATTCAGACCTAACATCAGAGTTTGTTTATGGGTGTATTCTGCAGAGAGTCTTCAGGCTCTGTTTATTTGTTTTCCTTAATTAGCATTCCTGGAGTACAAAGGACTCAATTTCCCCTCTGTTTATATGTTTTACCATCTAAGGGCCAAGTGTCCTGCCATAAACTTTATGGGATTTTTGTAAATATTAGCTGACAATTTCTAGTGATATCTGTGGGCCTTTATGATCCCGTGCAGATTAATCAGAGTATTTAGTGCCTGCTGTAAGCACAACACTCGGCAGTGGCGGGAGGGGGCTAAGGACGTGATCCTTGCTTAAGGACCTGTATTGTGTTTGGAGAGACAGGATTTATAGCTAAGAAGCAATCAAACAAGACACAAGGTCTGTAATCAAAGGAATAACGAGGTGCTGTAGGCCTTTAGGGAAGGGGAGGTGGGGGGTGTGCGTGTGAGTTTGCAGCAGCTGGAGAAATCAGAGAAAGTTTCTGGGAGGAGGCAAGGACTCGACAGCCAGTTGTTAAATAGGGAGGGTTTAGTTAGAGGTCAGGAAGGCAGGATTTCAGGTCAGTGGATAAACAGGAGCCAGGGCAGAGAGTCAGAAATGAGCACAGCTTGTTCACGGCCTGATGAGAAGACTGCTGACCACGTTGAAGGTGAATGGTGCGAAATGATAAGGTCGAAAGCTAGTCAGAGGAGTTTATATTCAACATGAAAGGAAGGAGGAACCAGCGTTTTTTTGGTTAAGGAAGTGACATGGTGTTTTTTGAGCACCAGATGAATTACTTGTTGGAGAAGTGATGGGGCGTCTAGTTAAGGATCCAGGGGTGTGAGGCGGTGTGGCTCTGGACGGGGGCTCAGCAAGGTTTTTGGAAATGAAATGCATGCAGTTAACTATGTCTAGAATGCCAGCTCGGTGCCTTTAAATGGGAGTGTTTTATACTTAAAGGCTTGGGGACTAAAACTGCACAGTAGTGTGTTAGTGACATAATTGGGTCTTATCATATGTGGCTGATTTAGAGCTGAAATCTTTTATTCTAACCTTTTCTGATGTCTTATTGTCTCAGCCACTAAATAACTGTGTTGTTTTGGGCAAATGACTTAACTCCTTGGTGTCTCAGCTTGTCATCTGTAAAATGAGGGTATTAACGTACCTGTCTCATAGGCTCGTTATGAGAATTACATGAGTTAACACATATAAAGTGTCTATACTAGTACCTGGCACATAGGAAGCCCTTAAAAAATATTGGCTATTATTTTTTATCTATTTAGTAATTCACATTATCATGGGAATATAAATATTTAAATTACCCAATGGGCCAAAGCATTCAGAGCTGTGCTAAACCGAGGCCCTCACAAAACAAGCAAAAAAGTCTTGCTAGAGATATTGCAAAGCTGGGACTCAGAAGCTGGGATGGAAAAATGTTAGAAATTCTAATTCCATAGACTCATTAAGATCTAAAGTGTAAAACCCGGGGACCCGAGTCATAATTTAATCATGTCATTTCTCAGCTTAAACACCTTCACTGGCTCCCGCTGCAGAGAGGATAAATCTGGTTTTCTTAGCAAGCCAGCAAGACTTCTTCCACTGGCTTTGTGTCGTCCTAGCTCAGGCATCCTGCGCCTCAACTGCATTGCGCTCCTAATTATCTTCAAACACATCCCATCCCGCACTTCAGTCTCCCTTGCCTTCACTCTTTCCCCAAAAGCTCATTCCTTTTACTCCATTTATGCCCAATAAAATTAGTCACCTGTTTTCAATAGACTTTATTTTTTAGAGCAGTTTTAGGTTTACAGAAAAACTGCACAAAAGGTACAGAGTTCCCATATACTCCCTCCCTCAACAGCTTCCACTATGATTAAATCTTGCATTAGTGTGGTACATTTGTTACAACTGATGAATCAATACTGATACATTATTATTAACCAAAGTCCATAATTGACATTAGGGTTCACTCTGTGTTGTACACGTCTGTGGGTTTTGACAAAAGCACAATGTCCTACATCCACTATTACAGAATCATATGGAAGAGCTTCAGTGCCCTAAGAGTGCCCTGTCCTCCATCTAGTCATCCCTCCGTCTTCCCCTTCCTGTCAGTTTTTAAGAGTCAGTGAAAATGACTCTTATTCTGTGACATCTTTTTCTGTGAAAGTGTCTCAGATTGCCCCAGTTATAGTGAATCTCTTTGTACTTGCATAGCACTTTCTTCATATCTGTTATAGCTCCTATGTTCCACATAGAATTAGAGATGTACACACACTTTCCTTCCGTCACTAGATTGTATGTCCTTGAGGGAGGGGCTGTGCCATAGATTTGACCCGACAACACCTAGCCTAGACTCTCTTTTGAACAGGTGCCTTATGAACGCTGGCTGAACTGAATTGAATTGTGAGCAAATATTAGGGTGGGATTTTGCAGAATAGGTCTCAAGAGGCAAAGCTTTAGACCTAGAATTCTGAAAGTGACAGTTGTACTTGTGAATTTTATACATGCTTCAGGACTCAGGGGTCCCTGGATGGGAAAGTTCTTTAAAGGGAACCGTCTTCTACCCCTTCAAATCTGGGCTCAGAAGCAGCCTCAGATGAGGTGGCCCAGGCCACCTTTATATTACTACTAGGCCACAGGGCTTTTCTCTGCCTCTCCTCCTGCCTCTCTTCCTCTCCAAAAACAAAGCAAAAAAAGAAAAGGACAAGGAGCCTGGTTGCTTCCATCCTTCCAGTCCTGACACCTCTCTCAGGAAGGCCCCTGGAGACACTTCTGTTTGGTCCCCACTCTCTCTCCCCAGGTGGCCCCCAACAATTGAAAATGCCCAGTGCGCCTTCTTTGGCCAAGGAGCACCTTCCCTTAATTTCTTATTTCACGCTGAGCTTTCTGCTTTATTTTTGCTTTAAAAACACTGTTCTCAAACGTTCTAAAACGCTGTAGGAACATGCAGATCAGAACAAAAGCAAATAAATCGAATCTTGTGAAGTAACAAAGCAGACGCCTTTCTCCAACAGCCAGCACAACGCTAAATGAGAAATATCAGTCATCCACTAGATACAGTATTTTCCCCTCTAGACAGGAGCTGCCGTTTGCAACCCCCCCATCCCAAATATTACAGTGAATGTACCAGAAAACAAACTACTCTCCTCAGCTCCCACACGGGAGTCAGCAGCTTTAGCAGCACTACCTATTCTTTTAAGCAGCACAAACGGTTTGAAAGACCTTAGCTTTTCTTCCCTGTACCTACCTCCAAAGGCACGGCGGGGGGGTGGTAGTGGTGGGGGGTGTGGAGTAGGGGGAGAGTGAGAGAGAGGAAGAGGAGGAGGGGGAGAGGGATGTCCTCCCTCCCAACCGTCTTAGAGCCCACGGCGGCGCCAGACCCAGCGCCGGGCGGTGGTGGGAGGGGGGACGCTCTGGAAACCTGGTTAGCTCTGAGGGTGCTGTTACCCGGGCAGTGATAGCTCTCCAGAGAGCAGGACTCCCCCGTTGCCCCCTCCCCCCGCAACCAGAAAGAGCTGTAGGAAAAGGGGGGCGCTTGTCCAGCTCCAGAGCGGTAAGGGAGCCTGGCAGAGCCCCTCGACGACCGCCCGCCTGCACCTGTGCTCCCAGGGGGCGGGGCCTCCTCCAGGTGTGCGGAGGGGAGGACACTGAGCAGAGCCCCGGCGGACGGCGGGAGCCTAAGCATCCCAGCCCCCGCCAGCCCCGAAGAAATGCAGGGGGAGGAGCGGTTAACCCGCACTCCGCATCCGCGGGCTCCGCAGGCCCTGCCCGCCTCCTTTGGGGGAAAGGGAGCGCACACTGCGGCGCCGAGGGGGTTAACGGGGCGGCCGGCGGCAGGAGCGCGCTTAACCCTTTGGCGCCCGCGGGTCAGCCGAGCCAGGCCAGGGTGGCGGCACCCGAGTCCCACGCGGCGGCCACCCCGACCGCGCGGGTCGTGCGGGGAGAGCCCCGGGCCGGGCCGCCGACCACTGGGGCGCGGCGGGCCCGTGGGAGGCTCGGGGCGGGCGGGGGGAGGGAGGGGGACGGCGGCGGCGGGCGCGCAGCGTCGCCAGGGCGAAGCCGGCGTGCGGCGCGGCGCGGCGGGCGCGGAGCCGGCGAGCGAGCGAGCGAGCGCCTCCGTCCCCGGATGTGAGCTCCGGCTGCCCGCGGTCCCGAGCCAGCGGCGGCGCGGGCGGCAGCGGCGGCGGGCACCGGGCACCGCGGCGGGCGGGCGAGCGGGCATGGGGGGCGCTCGGAGCGGCCCCGGCGGCCGGGCCCGCATCACCGCGGCGTCCCTCCACTAGAGGAGGGGACCAAGCCAATTCTCCTTTGCAGTAAAAAATTACATGTATATATTATTAAGATAATATATACATCTGATCTTATTTTTTTAAAAAAGTTTATTTTCCATTTTTGAAAAAGAGGGAGCGTGGGTGGTGAGCGGTTTTTATAAATTATTCTTATTTTCTGTTATCTGTCCTCGTCCCTCCCCACCCCCTGCTGAAGCGAGAATAAGGGCAGGGACCGCGGCTTCTACCTATCGGTAACCCCCCTTACCCGTTCCTCCCCCGCCCCAACGCCCAGCACAGTGCCCTGCACACAGTAGGCGCTCAATAAATGTTCGTGGATGATGATGATGATGATGATGAAAAAAATGCAGCATCAACGGCAGCAGCAAGCGGACCACGCGAACGGTGAGCAGCCAGAGCCTAGGCACCCGCTGCCAAATCTGATCCTTGTCATGGTCCTCCTCTTCCCACCCCCTCTTTTTCCCAGCCCCCTCCCGTCTCTGATGCGCTGGGTGGGTTGAGAGGGTTGGAGAGGATGCTGCTAGCTCAGTGTCGTCTACATAGAAAGGGGAGATGCGTGACAGCCACTCCATTCTCCCCTTCAGGCCTTGAATGTCAGAGTTAATTCTGCATTTGTGGGGTGGGGGCGGCCCGGGAGTCCGTGGAGTACTGTGCAGGCGGAGGGGCGGCGAGCCGAGGTGATTCGGGTTCACTGTCCTCGGGCTCAACTTTCCCCCGACGCTCCCGAGCGATGGAGGGGAGGAGGTGGCTGTTAGTCTTCAGCCCGAACCCCCTCTCTAGCCTCTTCTCGCCTTCCCCTCCTTCCCCGCCCCCTGGTTGACTAGGAAGAAGGTCTCCGGTGGCATCCGGAAAATTCTAGGATTGCCCGGTTTCACCCTTCCCGCCGGTGGGTGAAGCACACTGCTCCTCTCGAGAGGGAGGCCGGGTCTCGGAATCGCCGGCCAGGGGGTCGGATGGACCGCGAATTCCCGCTCCCAGCGCCGCTGTGCACACGTCGGTAACCTAGCAATGCCCGGGGAGTGCTGCCGCTGTGGGGCTCCCCTCCCCAGCCCGGGCACCACGTGCAGTTACCACGCCGGCCGGGCGAGGTCGAGGGAGGCAGGAGCAGCTCCTGGCCAGCCCCTCTCCCTCCTCCTTGGAGGTCACTGGCACCCCCCACAACCCCCGCGGGCTCTCAGCCATCCCGGGTGAGCACTCCCCAAGGGAAGGCTAGGCACGACTCCTCCCCGGGCTCAGGACTGTTCGCTGCCCGCCCCCGTGGCCCCCTGCTCAAGCGGCTGGGCAGGCCGACCTGTGCTTGGTTTGACTCTCTTGTTCTTTACTTAGCAAGAATTGGTTTTGCAAACGCCCCTCCCTCTACCTCCGCCACTACTCTTCCTTTGACTTCTGTCTCAGTAAGGAGGTTGTGACTGCAGCCAGGCAGGTGCCCTGGAGACCTGCCCGGTGGTGGCCTGTTCCAAAGCCAGAGGGGGTTTGCACATGGAGCCCCCTTGGGGTTCTGCCGTGTGTGCACCTGGATGCCAGCCTACATTGAGATGATTCCTGCTTAGGCCTGGAGGGCCCCTGGCATCATCCAGCCTGTCTATCCTAGGTATAGAGGTACAGGCTGCCTGCCTTGGCTGTTTCTCTGGATGTAGCTTGGCTGCTGCGGCTGCAATTTAAAATGCAAAAAAGCCCTAAAGATGTTTTCTGTTTTCGGAAGCCTGTGGAGGAAATGAGTCCCAAGTATCATGAATTTTCATTTGCAGGAAGTGTCAGTGCATAATCGAGATATTTGTTATGGGGCTTTTGGTATTGCCCTGGTGCCAGTGGAGGATTTTTTTTTCATGCTGAAAAAATGCATTTATGGCTGTGGAAAGATGTTGGAGTAACACCCTGAAAATGATTAAGACTATTGAATTATTGGCACTGCCTTTGTGTGTGTGATGGTGGGAGTTATTTTGGAGAAAAGCTGTTGTACATATCTGTTAACTCATTAGAGATACATGGGTTTTAAAAGTCAGAAAAGATGTGGAATAAATGTGGGAATGACCTCAGTTTGTCTGAAGAAATGCACTAGAAGACTCCTTGTGAAGACACAGGTGTAGAGAGGTGCTAACCCCTCTGGGCATAATGCAGCAGTGGTCCTGTGTGACTGACACTCAGGGCAGAAACTTTCTTGCTTTTCTGGGTGACCAAAGCCCTGCTCCTGAAAAATAGAACATGAGGTTCATAATGGAAACATGGGAACGATTCCCCCCTGTTATTGGTGGGAGACAACCTTTGTTTTTTTCTGACACTGGATTCTCATCATTTTTTTGTTTTTTGTTTTAATTTTTCTTTTTCTCCTTTTTCCCAGAGGCAAACTATGCAAGAAGCACCAGACTCCCTCTTTCTGGTGAAGGACCAACTTCTCAGCCGAACAGCTCCAAGCAGACCGTCCTGTCTTGGCAAGCTGCAATCGATGCTGCTCGACAGGCCAAGGCTGCCCAAACTATGAGCACCTCCGCACCCCCACCTGTAGGATCTCTCTCCCAAAGAAAACGTCAGCAATACGCCAAGAGCAAAAAACAGGGTAACTCGTCCAACAGCAGACCTGCCCGAGCCCTCTTCTGTTTATCACTCAATAACCCCATCCGGAGAGCCTGCATTAGCATAGTGGAATGGAAGTATCCTTTTCTTGGGGGAAGTCTTTCTCATTTTCTCTTTTACCATCTGTTCTTTAAAAGGATTTGCTTTCTGAAATGGCACTTACAAAGCGGTAGCAGTCTGGAATGTGAGCAACAGAGGAAGCTGTGTGTAAAGGGTTTCATTGTATATACGTCCCTTCCTATCTCCTCAAGGTGCAGAGGGTGGCTCTTTGGGTATATTTAGCCGTGTGTGTGTGTGTGTGTGTGTGTGTGTGTGTGTGTGTGTGTGTGTGTGTGTGTGTGTGTGTGTGTGTGTGTGTAGTGGTGGGGGGAGAGAGTGACAGCCTGAAACTTCAAAGTGGGAGATAATTAAAATATGAAACTAACGTTTGGTCGTTTGGTTAGTTTAACCAAATGATGGTTAGTTGAAATCCACCTTTGTTTTTGGTCAGTGGTATGCATTAAACCTATTGTAAATAAGGTACGCTCGTTAAAAAAAAAGACTGTATGAGACTCTACTAGAAATATATACATTTTTGACCTTTAGTGGAATCTTCTCATTCTGATGTTTGGAATTTGCTTCTGAAACTCCAATTAATGCTAAGGTTGCTTCTAGCTCTGACATTTGGTGATTCTAATTGTTCAGGTAGCTACAAATATGAACACTTGCTTCATAGGGAGGGAGCAGTTTGCTCATCAATGCTGTGACTTCCTGGAATTTCCTTTTGACAAGTTCCAAAAAAGCATTTGAAACATGAGTGTGAGGGAGCATGCGAAGGGAGAGGTTTGTGTGTGCCTCTTCTTCCTGAGCCCATATGAGTTAGAGAGCAGTCCTCTCTGGGGAGGAATTTGCAGTTGCTGCCTTTATAAAAAATTCTGTCTATGTCCTTGGACTAGAGTTGCATTTCTGGGTGTCTCCTTTGTATTTTTAAAACTGAACTCCAGATGCCCCAGGATGGTTATTAGGTCCCAGATCTTGGAAAACTAGAGTGCTCTGCCTGCTCACCCCTTTCCCCAAATCTGGGGGCCAGCCTCCAGTTACTGCCGCCCTTCAGAAAAGGTTGACAGGCTTTCTTTCTGAGCAAATGGATTTCTAATTAGTCAGATGATTCATTGATCTGAGTAAAACAAAGCATTTCCTTTTCCCAGAAGTATATTTGGGGCTGAGAGGAGCCTTAGAGCAGTGCCTAACCATAGGAAGGAGTGTGAATAGAGGGCTTCCCCCACCACAGCCAGGATGGGGGGGCCACACGAAAAAGGGAGGATGTTGGCAACCAGCTAGAAAGTGGAGCTGAAACCCCTTTATAATTTGAGGACCCAGCTAGGCAGCTATTTGCATGCCCTCTGTCTTAGCTGGCTATTTTCTGTGCTCTGGACACAAGTTAAAATGAGGTAACTGTCTAGAAAGGTTTTGGAGAGAGCAGCCAAATGCAAGGGTAGGATTTGAGGGGTTTTCATGTGCTTTTCCTTTTTAGAACAGATGTCTCTTTTCTAGAGGGAGTTATGGTGTCTCTCACATAGCTGGGGTTGTGTGGATGTGTTTTCTCTTTAAGTTCCTTTCTAATCTGAGGACGACCACTAGTGTCAGCCCAGTAGGGAGCTAGGTGGATAGTTGTGCCTCAGTGGCATTGCTGGAGTCAGGCAGTGGTTGCACTTAGCCAGAAAGATCTCCTCCTCCTCAGGTTGGCTTGATGTGGCTCTGAGTAAGCACAGACCTCTCGGTGGGGTCATTAATGTCATGTGGAGTGAAGTGGGAGGCTTGATGCTGTTTCTCTTTGTGCATAGTAATTTGTATATAGCAATTTATGTGTATGGAGTGAATTCCTGGATCATGCTGGCGACTCCCTTTCCCGCATTGCCAGACACATGTGCACAGGAATTAGGGGATGTGGTTGCCAATGCAGGGAGAAGCCTGCCTACAAATGGGACAGTTTGTAGAAGAGATCCTTCAACAATATGATATGTTTGTTTTTTCAAATGATGGTTTCCTTCCAGTTCAGGGAGCAGGTTATAGAAATCCTCCTAAAGCCGGCTGTGCCAGGCCCAGTCAGTCCTGGGAGAGTGAGAGTCTAGTTTGTTTTTACCCACAGGCAAGCCAGAGTGTCCTGCATCTTGGGGGAATGAGGAGTGTTTGCCTTATCAGAAGGAATTTTTAGGATCACACCCATCTATTTTTCTATTGCTCTATTCTGCTTGGCTTGGAAACATCTCGTGGCAGTGGGATAGTATCCACCAATACCTGGAGACTGAAACTGGACCACCATAAAGAAAAAAATACTTACATTTGGCTTTCCTGAACAGCATTAGTACTTCTCGGATTTGCTGGTTTATCATTTAGGTGTTGGGAAATTAAAAGGGAAGAATGGCGGTGTGGGGGAGGGGAGAGACGGTGAGTGTTTCTATATAGGATAACATTGGGGCAATTGGCTTTTTAAACTTCAGTAGGAACTGCTAAAAGGAAGAATGAAAAGGACTATTCTGAAGTCTTCTTAAGGTAGACTGTCTTAAAGTTGGATCCCTAGATAAGAGATTTTGTAATACCAGATGAGTTAAAAGAATAAATATGAATGAACGCTAACTGGCTTTAAAAATAAACCCATCAAAATTAGTAAGAGGATTAGTGTCCTTCATGTCCTTATTTCAGTGACTGTTGAAGTTCTTCAAGGGGCTGAGGTTTCATGAGACTCAGGGTATCCCCAGAGAGGTAAGGGGTCTTTGTTTCCTTCTGGGAAACTTTTGGATTTCCCTGAAGGATATCAGGATGAATGGAGAAGGGTCTGTTCATATCCTCGAAGCTTTAGTACTCCTTTAGTTAAACCAGTGGCCTTGCCTTTTGTGGGTGAGTATATGGAAGAAACACTGTTATAATCAAGCCCTGGAGTCGCAGATTAGGTTGGTGCTCATGAAACCTTGCGTTTGGAAAGGCTGAAAACCAAAAGAGGAAAAACAGTCATTTTGGCAGATGTCAGATTTTGTATTGCCAGTTTTGACAATGTCTCTTAATGACACCAGAATGTTTAAGCAAGTATCTGTTGAAAGCTGATCTCAAAGTGATTCTTCCAGACAGACCCCCGAGATTTAGAATTGTTAAGTCGTACTTTGAAAGTGTCTGGTGCTGATTTCTTATGGCTCTTTATTTAATTTCTTTATAAATTGAACGCAGTAACAGCACATTATAAACTGAGCTCTGGTCCAGCTCTCATCTGAAACAGTGATAACCATTGATTAGTAAAGAAAGCAGAGGAGGCAGCTGAAGCCTGGCTTGCTTATTAGAGCATCTGAGGTATTGGAACAAGCCACGAGACAGTCACAGGTAGAATGGAGAAGGTCCTGGGGACTTGGCCTGCCCCAGTCCAGACAGGAGATTCGGACTGAACCAGCCAAGAATAGCCCCTGAGGAAATGGCTCTAACACATGGAGGCAAGGATTTGTGGAAGAGATTTGTCTCATGATGACTTCTCTTTGTATCTACAAGAGCCAGGAATTTGGCTTTCTAAGGCCCTTGTCGCTTTTAAACTACAATAAGCGGAAACCTGGTTCACACAGTGCCCTAATTGGATGTACTTTTAGGTTTTAATATAAAATGTACAGCAGAAGAGTGAGTGTAACGTGATCCTTGCAACAGAAGGAAAGGACACGGAGAGGTCGTTTGATAGGAAGATCTACTGTGAGATGCCCATGACAATTACTTCTGCTGGAAACCTAGTAGAGGAGTCAGTCGAAAAAGGGTTTGTGTATATAATTTTCATTTTAAAAGTGATTCAAAAGTGGTGTGATCGGGAGTATGATGAGAGAGGTGGTTTATGTTGATATAACACATATGTACCTTAACAAAATTTTTCAGACCATTTGACATATTTATATTATTGGCTATTTTTGCCAATTGTGTGGCCTTAGCTATTTACATCCCATTCCCTGAAGATGATTCTAATTCAACAAATCATAACTTGGTAAGTGTCCTTGGAGTTCCTGCTTGTCCTGATGTGTGGTTATCATTTGCCTCTGTACTTAAACTGGCAGCTGGCTTTCTGGGTGGTTGAAGTTTACAGCTATGCATGTAATGTTTCCTGGAGCTTTGCAACTGTGGTTTTTGTGTTTTTTTTTGACCTGTATTCTCAAATTTATACTGAATGAAAGTGTTTAAAGTCATGAATCTAGTATAAATAGATGTGGAACTTTTTATGGAAGAGGTTTGTAGCAGATTTTAAAATAACTTTTCTCTCCATATAGGCTTTTATTGTCTACCATTCTTTTCCTGATAATATTAGCTTTTTTTTTTTTTTTTAATCCAGTGTTACTTGGGAGTGGTGGGTACTTTGGTCAATTTCTGTGGTAAGTAGAGAATTATCATAGATTTTGTACATGAACTATTAATTTTTAGAGAGGGAGAATACCACAAAACTAATAAATCCACATGGAGCATAATTTGGAGAAAACTATCGTATAGTATTGAAGTTCCTGCTCCTAGCCCTGAAATGCCTCAAGATAAAATGATTTTATGGTTAAGTAAGTTGGGATACTTCCACATACTTTATTATCCCTCTTAAAGATTTATCGTGCACATTAGCTCACTAAAAGCTCCAGGAAAGTCTGTAGTTAAAAAACCAGTTTCATTTTGTTTAACTCAACTAGTCCCTAAAAGTAATTGGCCATGGATTCTTTAAACATTTTTTTGGCAGAACACATCACAGAACCAGTGTTTCATGGAACTTCCTTTGGGAAAGGTTGATATAGTTAAAAAAAAAAAGAAAAAAGAAAAAAAAGCGCTAAAGAGCACTAGAGTGGGACCAGGAGCTTGTCCCACTCGGCTGTCAACTAGCTGTATTTATGGGCATTTCCTGTATCCTTTCTGCATTGCCATTCACCCACCTGTCAATTAAGGCGGTTGGATGGGAAGATCACTAGGATTGTTTTTACCTCTGACATTCTGTAATGTTTTCTTGATGATTCAGAAGCCATTTCAGGATTTTTCTGGAGCTGCAGCTTCCTTCTTGCAAGGATCAGTCCTTTATCATGGGAGGCCGTGCAGAAAGGCGGACGAAGGAGGGGCTGGTGCTGGATAAGAGGAAACTTCGTTGTTTTGCTCTCTCCTCTTCTAGCTGGTTTCATTTGTTTTTGGTTTCTCATGTTGAAGCTGCATTTTAGTAGGGCTGGCTGTTCTTAACTGAGTGTTGTAAAGGCAAAGCTAGTGTTGTTGGGGGAGCGCTGCTGGGTGCTGAAGATACTGAAATTCTGCTCTTGTGATGTTAGCCTTAATGGTGTATGTAGGATTTCATGTTACATTTAAAATGTCGTGGCATATTTCAGATACAACGTGATATCTGTTGATGTTTGGGCTTTTGTCGTCTGATTTCCAGAGAATTTTTAAAAATTCTGGATATTGCTACTGAAAATACAACTGTAAACGGGAGTTGGATACACATATAAACACTTACTGTTAGTATATATTTATACTGTGCGAGAGATAATTTGTGTAACTTTGGAAGTTTTAAATAACTTCTGATTTGGTTGTAGACATGTGACATTGGATGATTATTTTAAAGGAAAAGCAGAAGTAATGAAAAGCCCCCATCAGTGGGGATAGATCATCATAGTCTAGGCCACAGATGGTGTCAGCCTTGTTACCAAATTTAACAACGTGGATGGTGACCCAGTTTGTCGCTTTTTGTAGCTCAAAAGAACATGATTAAACAAACTTAGAAAATAAATACCTTTCAGAAAGCAGATTAATTCAGATCAATGGAATAATTAATGTAGCTGCGTGTGCAAGCCAATTAATATTCTGATTTTTCCCAGGGAAATTTGGGGCACTAATATAAGTGCTGTCAGACCATTTGGATTTCTCAGCTAATAAGTGAGGGAATAAAATATAGGAAATGGATAAATCTCTCTTCATCCCCCTGGCAGCCCCTCCCCAGTGGATCTTTTCTTGACAATTCTTCAACACTGGTCTTTTTTGAGGGGGAGGGGGCCGTGTGTTAGTTTGGCAGGCCTTCCTAAAAACCAACATATATTCCTTGACCTCTTAGTATTCTGAAACTCACAGCATTCAAGTTTGTGTCTCGGGTTCACTTGGATGGTCACATGGCCAGATGAGTATTCTCTGCCTGACTCTTTAAATACTTCCTTTCCCAGTGTGGGAAGGGAAGATCTTTGTGGATTTCCCCCTGACTCTTAGCAAGGTCCCATGCCATGTCAGTCCTCTTGCCAGGAAGCCGGGTTTTTTTTAATACATTTGACCCAATTTGTACCAAAGTGATTGCTCTATTTTTGGGGTCGGTTTAGAGGCAGCTGAACGAAGCTTATTTTTCATCTGTAGTAAATACCTTTCAGTTGATGTGAATGGCAAAACGAAGGGCAGAGACCAATATGGGTTGCCAAGCTGTACGTATCGAGGAGCTGGTGGTTTTCTTGGCCTCGTAGCTCTGTGGGAAATGTGTATGTTGAGCACTGAGAGTAAGACTCAGGGCCAGCTTTGTGGAAGACGTTTCTGGCTGTTACACGCTGTTTGTAGTGAAATTGTTACTTTTGTTGGATAAGTACTTTTGTGGCCATCCCCACTGGTCCAACATGTGTTTGGTCTGGGTCCTATGTAACTCAGCCAGCTTTGGGGATTTGGGGACTACCTTGGGGGCAGCAAGTTTTCCCAGGGTTAGATTTTTTTTTTTATTATAAACAATCTCAAGTTTCTATGCAGCTTTCATTTGTGGACTTGCAGGGACTAGTGGAGGCTGAAGCCATGGAAAGGGCGCAGCTCAGTTCCCACGGTAATACCCCTCCTATTTCAGTCAGTAGCAGTATTTCCTCAGTTCCACTTACTGAAAGCATATGTCATTTATTTAATTTTCTTCTTAGCACGGTGCGGGGGGGGGGGGCTCTTCTTTATGGAGTGTCAGAGTGGGGATGATTACGATATTGTACACTGAGTTGAAAAATGCTTTATTTTGCTTCCCAGACTTCAGTTTCTCGTAAGCAGACTGCTGTGGTTGAACAGTTTTCAGTCTGTGCAGCCTGTTCCTGGTCCTCCCCCACCCCCAGGCTACTGCCACCTTCCCTGTAGTGCTGAACTGCCTCCAATGAGAAATGTCCGAAATAGGGGTGCTTGTCTGCCAGTTCAGACCTTCCTTGATGTCTGCTGATGACGGCCCAGGCCTCTCTATCCTTTCATCAGGCAAAGTGCCTGGCTCATACCAGGGGCTCAGTAAATGCTTGTTAAACTCAATAGGAAGTTTTACTAAGTCTCTGCCCCCTTTCTCATCTTTTTGTTGAGGCCTGTTTTTGTGTGTTTTTAGCTGATGACATTTTGCCTCGACAGCTTCCCTCACGTCTTCCCCTTCCTCTCCATTCACACCATGGTCGGACGACTTTTGCTAGAGAAGCAATCCTGAGGCTTCAGTGGCTACCCACCACCCACCAAGGAAAGGCCAGACCGCATGGCCAGGTCCTCCTTGGTCTGTCTGACCTTTTTTGGTTTATCCTCCACTCCTCTCCTTCACAGCCCCACCCGTTAGTGCACCAACAGTTCTGAAACATTCCCTCACTATATTTGCTATATACTTCACTATATTGGCTTTTCCTCCACTTCTTTCTCCATCTGAAATGCCTCCTCCTCCCATCTTCCCATGTCACTGTGCTTATAGCTGTTCAAGAATAATCTCAAGTTACATCTCTCCCATGAGGCCTTTTCTGATACTGATCCAAAGTAGCACCTCTTATATGAACCTCTCTTGTGGCACTTTGCATATAAAATACTCTATATTCTAGATATTTATATGCATATCTTTATCTTATCAAGCATCTTCAGAATACAATTCATAGTGAATCATCTTCGAATCTCCAGCAGTGCCTGGCATGGTGGTACCTAGTAGATGTTCAGGAAATATGCGTTGTTGATGACCACCGAATGAACGACTCTCTTAGGAGAAGCACCTCACCCATTCTTTCCTCTGAGTCATGTTCAGGATTTTCTTGGGTGACAGGTCCCTCTTTGGACTCCTTGGAGGTCCTTGGCTGGGGGTGGGTGGGATGTTATAAGTGCTTATTCTTGAAAAGCTTAGGGTCTTGTGACCTTCTTCTCATGCACCTCTGGCTGGAGGAGGCCTTGCAGCTGGGCTTCAGAGCTGAGCAGTCTAGCATTTTGGGCTCTGGCTCCAGGGCTCAGTGGTAGCCTCTCTGGGGAGCATTGCTGGCTGGGACTCTTGTCAGTGGGACCAGATGCCTTACAGTGGCCAGGAATGCTGTAGGACAGTCTACTTTGATTGCATTCTCTCCATGGCTGAGATCCCGATGTACAGTGTTTCCTGGGCTTAAAAGGCAAGTTCATTGGGTCTGCATGGTCATATAGTTGAGCATATAGTTAAGTTGTACATAGTGAGTGGTGTGAATTGTAATATCTGAAACACAGTTTCATAACCTGGTTCATTGGGCTTAGCTTGTCAGGTGGGTGTTAGCTCTGTGTCTCATCGACGCTGTGTCTTTGCTGTATTGTCTTTCTGTTTGAATTGGGTGTTCTTATTTCTTCGTGCCTAGATTCTGTCTGTTCTTCTAGGACAGCTGCTTCCTCAGTTCAACCTTCTCTGATCCTTGTCCACTCCCCACCTCCCGCCCTACCTGCCTAAGTGAAAGTACTTGCTTTCCCTCCGTACTCCCATAAGCTTGGTAAACTCTCTTCTTTGGAGATATCAGCCTTTTTCCTCCTTATTTTATAATTGCTCTCGGAAGTGGCTTGGTGTGTGGTGGTTCTGCACGTGGGCTCTGGGGTCTGACAGCTTGGCTCTTTGGCTGATTAGCTGAGTGACTTTGGATGAAACTACTATATGAGTTCCTAGAGGCTGAGGCTGGAGACTGATTCGTCTCTGTGGCATTGTGAACTTAACCTTGTGCCTGGGCACTGAAGGCACATCAGGAAATGCATGTGGAATGAGTGAAAAAATGAATGGCTGTACAAGGGCTCCATGGTATGTCCTGATAGATCAGTAGTTAATTTTCAACAATTGGCTAATGATTAATGTTTGCCTGAGAGGCTGACTTTCATTGTCTGATATTAATGAGAATCCCAGGAAACACCTGTCAGAGTTTGCCTTTAATTTCAGGATTATATCTTTCTTGACAAATTTAACTCTTTAAATCTGAAGCAGGAGAGAAGAAAGACAAGTGATTGTGGATACTTTTTGAATCCCTACGTTGTAAGCTGGCTTCCGTGTTCAGCGTTGTACGTGAGCCGTCTGTGAGTGGATGTGTATATCACATTTCATGTAGAGATTGGTGGAGGGAGAGCAGCAAAATGCCCAGAGTCGATGGACTTGTGTAGGAACTTACCCAGAGCTGGTTTCCTAATCATGAACTGTGAACCAGTTTATGTGCTATACAAATAAATCACATCTCTTTTGTAGTCTGACCTCATTTTGACAAAGAAGAAGTTACTTAGCTTCATCTTTTATTGAACAGACTTTGATTGAGTATTGACAGTTTTTCAAAAATCAAATCCAACTCTTAGAAAGAATTCAGATTTGCTACTGTTAAAGTTCCTTAAGAAGAAGAATTTCAAAGGGGTCCTCACTTCTTTGGTTTTTTAAAAAGTGAATCCCGTTGTTTTATAGTCATACCTTACACACTGGAACTTCCCTGCTCAGACCCTTTATTTAACAAAAGAGCCTATCTTAGAGTGAGGATATTTGGATTTATTGGTATATTGGCCAGAACTGGTTGGATTACAAGTCACAGAAACACACCTCAAACTGGCTTAGTTGAAAAAAAAAAAAAAGATGTGTGTGTGTGTGTGTGTGTGTAGTATATTAACTCAGCTAACTGAAAAGTCCATGGGGTAGAAATTGTATCAGACATAGCTGGGAAGGGGGCTTAAAAGAGGGTGTCAGGATTCCCTGCTGCACCCCAGTCCTCGGGTCTCCGCGCAGTCTTCCTGGCCTCCAGCAGGTCTGTCCCATATGCCGCCTGAAATGGGCATCCCCCTCAGCCCATTGGGGGAGGGCCTGTGAGGAGATGCATTCCTTTCTTAACCTCAGCTTCAGTTCAATATTTTAAAAATGATTATGTGAGAAACAAGAGACCCTTGTAGCAGATTTGTGGGTAGTTTCCTTTTTTAACCTTCCCCATCAGTACTTGTTTAATTTTTAACTGTCTGCAAAATATAAGAAGTACCTGACACAGCGGGGACAACTTGCCCAGCAGCAGAGACACTTATGTCTCGTTAAACACTGGTCTTAAATGCTGGTGCTGGTGGTGGTGGGTACTCCAGAACAGACCCCCAAATGTTGTTCCCTACAAAAGTCCCTAAAGAAATTGCAGAGGCTCTGAAATCCTGGCGGTTGAGCTATAGGGAAGGACCATGTTGGGTGTTATTGTTGGGTAGATGATGTGCTGAGGGGAGGGGTGTTGGTGGGTGTCCCTGTCCTGCAGGGGTGGTGGTAGGGGTGGGGGATTGGCAGGTCATCCAGGAATAGATGTCAGCATTCCACCTTCTGCCTCCTGCCATGCTCAGACTCCTGGGGCTCTCTGCCATCAACCGTATAGGATGTGTCCCCCAAGTCCTGTTCTGCCCATTTGATTGAAATAAGGAAAGTGGCAGAAGGTGTCTTCCTTTTATAATTGAAGTGAGATTGGTGTTCTCACATTGGGGGTTCTTGTGGGCAGTTAGGCTGTTTGGCTAGGCAGGCAAAGCTGGCAATGGGAAGTAGGGAGGAGGACTCATTGAGAAAAGCTGAGGATAGGGTTGAAGGAGGCACTGCCTGAGGTGATGGATCGTGTGTGTGTGTGTGTGTGTGTGTGTGTGTGTGTGTGTGTGTATGAGTGAGCTGAGGGGAAGTGTGGGTGGATGGATGGGTGGATGTTTTTGACACACACCTTGTGGGATGAAGACTTCTGATGATTTTTACTAAGCAGGGCCCCAGACACTGCCCAGGCTGGGGAAATGACTTTCTTCTTTTCCAGAACCTCAAAGCAGTTATTTCTGCTAATTTTCCCCCCTCCTCCCTCCTGGTTGAGTGGTAGTTTTAGAAATCACAGGACATCTATTGAAATTATTGAATGAGTAAATGTGAGGGTCAGGCTGGAGGGAATTGGGGGACCAACCCGAGGGAGGGAAGGCAGGCTGCACACTGCTCAGGGAAAAGGTGGCCGACAGGTGGACTCCCCTGGGAAGGAGGGAGGAGGGATCCTTGGTCAGGTGGGCCTGGGGACTCAGAGCAGGCTGGGTGAGAGGCTCACGCCTTCCCCTGCCTCTGTTGTCTTCCTCTTTTTCCTGTGTCCCGGGGGAAGTCTAGCACAACATACTTACAGATATTTTTGTAGAGCTTTAAGGACTCTTGTTTATAAGAAGGGAAGTCAAGGCACCATTATTCACCAAATATTTATTGAGACCTGCTATGCAGAGCACGCCAGGCTCGTGTGTCCCTGACTTCTCGCCGGTGCTGCTGCGGCTTGCTGTGCCAGACGCCCTTTCCTTAAGGAAAACCCACAACATGGGGTCAGAGAACAGCCTTCTTTGTTTTTCATATTTTGCATTCTTATAATAAATCATCATTCAAAATTCACACAAGTAATACACGAATACATTCTTCTAAACAATTAAAACAATACAGATAAAGTGACAATCTCCTTTTACCTATCCAAATTCGTTCTCATTGCAGTAATCAGTTTGGTGTGATCCTTTCAGAATTGTTTTTCACTGTGCGTGTGTGTGTGTATGTATAAATTGTGCATTTTGAAATACATAATTACAGTTTGAATATTTTAAATTTTCCACAAGTGGGAACGTAATGCATGCGTTATATAGCTTCCTTTTTTCTACTTAGCGTGTCTGCCAGATCTTTCCATGTCTGTATATACAGATCTAACAACTTCTTAGTTACCATAAAGTATTCCGTGTATGAACGTACCACGGTTTATTTAATTGTTCTCTTTCTGATGAGCATTTAGGTTAGTTCCTAAAGTTTTGCTACTTCAAACAATGCTGCATTAAATATCCTCGTGTGTGCACAAGTAAACATTTCTCTGGGATAAGTGCTCAGCTGTAAACTCTCTGGGTGGGAGGGTAGTGTGTTTTTAATTTCCATACTGACTGCCGCATTGCCCTCCACGAAGCCTGTATCGATTTAAGCTCCCACCCCCACATCTCCTTGAGCTCAGCAGTCACTTAACTCTGATGAGTGACCTCATTTGTTCTTTATCTTAGGCTGTGGGAAAGGTACTCTTGGGGGTAGGGGTCGGCCTCGCTCTTGGGTGTTGATAGGCATCGGGAGCATCTGGTTAGAGCAGAACGACAGGAGCCCTAAGCACTAGATTGTAATCTCATGAACCAGAGGCCCAGAAGAAAGGCACCAAAGCGCGTTATTCTTTCCCTTACTGTGGGTGCCATGCACTTGGGGACTGTGATTCTTTCAAGTGAAGCATTCATTCTAGGTAGCTAATAGGTGAATAAGTTTCTGATATAAAAATTGAGTCTTGGGGCTGGCCCGGTGGCGCAGTGGTTTAGTTCACACTTTGGCAGCCCGGGGTTCGCGGGTTCGGATCCTGGGCGCCCGCCGATGCACTGCTTGTCAGCCATGCCGTGGTGGCGTCCCATATAAGTAGAGAAAGATGGGCACGGATGTTAGCCCAGGGCCAGTCTTCCTCAGCAAAAAGAGGAGGATTGGTCACGGATGTTAGTTCAGGGCTGGTGTTCCTCACACACACAAAAAAATTGAGTCTTGGTTTTGGAATATTTGCTTGCTACAGTGCAGTTCCAAGATGAATACTGCCTTTATGTTCCTTTGGGGAAGAAAAATGTCTCATCTGGTATGTTTCTGCTGTCCCATATTCTTTGATTATTAATTATTTTATTTTTACACGTGGTAAAATCTTGCTATTATTATGGTATTTATTATAGGGTTTGTACCCTTCCTATCTCCAAAAGCTCTGAGGAGGCTTAGGAAATGGAAGCTGATGAAAGACGAGGCAGTTGGGAATCAAAACACCTGGGCACTGAATTGGCCTTTAGGTTTTCCAGCAGTGGCAGCAAAAGGGAGCCCATCCTAACTTAAATGGTCTTTATCCTCTCAACAATGGGAAGCAGCACATTCATTCAAAGAAGCACTTTGTAGGAACCAAATCCAAGGAGGAATCTACAGCATGGGTCCTTGTACAAGTCATGTTGTTGGGTCACAGTGAGTCCTGTCTTTGCTGTGCTTTTGTGAGGGTCAGAAACACCCTGTAAGCAGATGGTGTCTGGATTCATAGTTTCTGAAGGGTTAGGGCACTACATGAAACTGTGGCATAATGAAGGCCCTCTGTATTCTGTAAGAGCTTTGCTTTTTGATTATATAAATTGCTGTAGAAATAAAGCGGGGAAAATTAGAACAGGAGTAGTTTAACACAGTTATCATTTAATCATACGTAAAGTACTTTGAGTGTTTATTATGTGCAAAATATAGTCCACTAAACACATTCACTTATTGTCCTAACTTGGTGTAAGTCAGAATACAAAAGGATAGTATTAATTAATGCATTAATGAATTAAACCCTCATTTGGAAGAGATGTGGTTTTATTGTTTTACTCTAATGTAAACTAAGGAAGTGACCAATATTTTTAAAAGAAGACATCCTTGAATGTTCTTCAGTAAATAGATCACAATGGGGTATAATGAAACACTGTTTATATTTAAATGACTGCTTTTAAATTGTACAAAAACAGCTTGAATGGGTAAATGGGTAAAATGCTGCCCTTTTATACCAGTAATTAGCCCCTTAGTCCTCTTTTCATCATAATGCAAAAGTGAACTTTTTGTTGGGCTTTCACAAATTCTGAATTATTGAAATATAAATTAATGGTGAATCTATTTAAAGCTCTTTTCAGAATTTTTATCTGGTGGGTGTGAAATTAAAACATCTAAAGTTCTAAATTAGAATGCAGGGAAGTGGCAACACCCAGCAGGAGTTTGGTAAAAGAGAGGTGTTTAATACATCTTTTTCTAGAAAGCCTCGTGGGCTGGTCCTAGTATGGTCAGGTCAGAGAGAGCCTTGGTGTATTTTAGGTTGGCCAACTGAATAAGCTAATTGATATCCTTAGAGCCAGGTGGGGCAATAGTAGTTAGATGGCCTGGTTCTGATTCACCCCAAATGATACTGAAGGTGAATCACAGACCCAGTGAGGTTGGAATTGGAAAGGACCTGCGAGACCTTCAGGAGGATGTGTTCCTTTTCAGATCCAGCAGTTGACTTGCCCAGGGTCACACAGTGAGAGAAGAGGCAACTGGGGACTTAAGCCGGGGCTTCTGTCTCCCAGTCCCTCTCCCACTTACTCCAGTTATAGCCGTGAATCCGGGTTGAAGCCAGGCACTTACCACATTACCATGGACAGGGTCTGAGAATACCTGGGGCAGTCATGACATCTGAACAATCAGGTGACAAAAGAATGTCTCTTCAAAGCAAGCTGGGCATTCAATTGACTTTTAATCATCTCCTTGATTTTTTTTTATCTTCCAAAAGATAGTTTTGATTGTTCCTCCTTCCTCTGTTTTACTTCATAAATTATTCTCTTATTTTCTTCATGCATACCACCATGCAGAAATCCTTTGGCCATAGATGGCCTCATAATTTTATGGAAAGAGTCAGGGCACTGGCCAGTGGATCTGGGAGGGCGGGGGAGAATCAGCAGAGCTGGTGGACAAATGCGGCGGGTCTTCCCTCAATTATCTTGTTCCAGTGTGGTTAGCATTCCCTGTCTTTTGGACCATAACTGGAGGCACAGGGATAATTGCCTCTGTTACCAGTTCATGGCTGACATCTCCTGAGCTAGGTGGGCTTTGTATTGAGTCTCCTTTAATTCTCATTTAATCCTCACCAGAAACTCATGTGGAAGATACCACTAAAATCCTCTTTTTACAGGTGAGGAAACAAGGCCCAGAGTGGTTGAATTGCTTACACGAGGCCACAGGGTCTAGTAATTGGCAAGGTCAGGGTTCACACTGGAGCTTCCTGATGTAAGAGCTCACACCCCAGCGCTAGGCCATGAAGGGAAGCCAAGACTCACAGGCTGATGCCATCTAAACACTGAGCAGAGGAGGGTTTGGCCGAGGGCAAAGCCGATGTCAGGACCTCAAGGTGGGTCTCTCTGGGCAGGCTTCCCATTCATGATTTTGGTTAGGGCTTGGAACTCACCTTTGGGGGATGTTTCCATAGCACCTCACTCCCACCACCCAGAGACACGTCCAGGTGGGGTTGGAGGTTTTTATCAACCCTGCAGCCCTCTGCCAACCTTCTGAAGTGCCTTCTGAATCGCCCAGTTAAGATGGGAATGAGTAGAGGAGTTTAAATGTGAGCATAAAGTAGGTTTTATTGCATTTTAATTCCTTGAAAAGTGTTACTTGTGGATGGAAAGTGCGGGAGCTCTTGCAGTGCATGTCAGAGGTTTGTGCCGGCCACTGGATGGTTGTGGGAGGAAGCAGTTAGGGTTATGGGCTCCAGAGTCAGACAGACCGGGCTCGGTCCCCAGCTTTGCCATTTGCCACCTGTGACCAGGCAAGCTGCTTTTCCTTGCCGAGTCTCTGGTCCTTTTCTGTAAAAGAGGAAATAAAGTGGCTAAAGGTGTTAGCCCAGGCCCCAGCTCCTGGAAAACATGGAACCACTGTGGGTTATTACTATTGCTGTAAGCCAGGGTGACATGTCCTTAAGCCTCAGCACCGTCAGCTTTACAGACAAAAAATGGGCTCAGGAAGACTGACCGAATTGCTGCTGACCTGGTGAGGGAGTGGCAGAATGGGGATTGGGTGGATGAGGGTCAACCCCTCCAGACACACTAGAAAGTTTCCTGGGTTAGGGGTTTGCTCTCCAAAGCCATTTGATGGAAGATGTTTTCACCAGACTGAGCCATTCCATCTGTCCTGCTGAATGGCCGGAGCCAGTAGTAGTCATAGAGGGTGTTGGGGTGGACCTGGTGAAGAAGTGACTGAAAGTTATCCTGCCAGTCGTAGGAGGACGTGGGCCATGCCCCATCTTCACTTAGACAACAGTAAAATGTTATTTCCCCCAGAGCACCGAGGAAACAAAGGGGGACGGGTTTAATGGTCAGGATCTGAGTCTACCACAGCCAGGAAGACTGAAGCCTACTTCTACACAGTGTGTTATCCTTGAAGCAGGGTAGAAAAATCCAGAGCTCCACACCCTGCTATGAGGGTTGGTGGTGTCCCTAGACTCCTTTCTCAGCTACCTGGGAATCCACTTGACCAATTGTGTCTTGTTCCTGCTCAGCCCAGGTGGGAGACCCTTGACCATTTCTTGATTTAAATGTTGCTCAGAAGAGGAAAGAAAACAAGGGCTAAGGAGCAACACAGGTGTTTAGAGTTCTGGCCTGATTGCCATGCTCTCAGGAAGGAAGATTGGGCAATTCCTAGAATTGGAATAATGACAATAATCCCTGGCGCCCGCGTGGTGCTTCCATTATAGTGTCTGATTTCATTCTCATAGATAATTTGTGATATTGTTCACATTTTACAGAGCGAGCAGCTGAGCTTGGGGCTGTTAAATGACTGACACAAGATCAAATAGCCAGAAGTGGCAGAGGTAGGACACAGACGTCTTGGGCCTGGCCCACCCCCGTGTTCCTGGGCCTCACAGAGTCCTCCCTGCACTTCATTCGGATGGGCGACTGAGGCTTACAGATGGGATGTGCCTTGCCAGAACTGACGCTCCATAGAACCCAGGTTGTCATTGGTTTTCCTCTGCCATGTGGTCCCTGACCTCAGTTTCCTCACCTGTGAGGTGGGAGTGATGATGGTAACACTTGCCTCACATTGTTGAGACGATTAAAAATGATTTTGTAAGGGAACCCTCTTAAATTTATAATTTAATACTTAATTATAATTTATACTTAAATGTATAATTTCCTTATACATCAGGCCTCACTTTTTCCAGCTTTTAGGACTTGCTCTGTTGTGACTCTCTCCCTCCTCTTCAGCCTGTGTTGTCCTGTCTTCAGGAGAGCAGAGACTTTGGAGGAAATAGATCTGGATTTGGGTCCCAGGTTTGCTGCTAACGAGCTTTGTGACTGAACAATTATCCTCCCTTGGCCTTAGTTTCCTCATTCGTAAAATAGGAGTAATAATACTCGTCTCACCTTTAGCATGGAGTCTTTGTGAGGAGTCAGTGGACTAATGTGTGAGGGAGCCCCAGTTTACCAAAAGAGTATTTAATTGGTCAGGAGTGGTCTCAGAGAGTGTCTCTTGCCTCCCAGTGAAGTTCAGGGTTCAGTGGCGTCTGGGTGCGGGGGAACTCCTCCTGTTTCCTCCCTTGGAGTGCTATAGGGTTTTTTAAATCACAGTCACAGGCCATACCTGTCACATTCCTGTGTTATCTCATGAGTGGTGCATTTCTTGGCCCTAGGACTTCTTTTTTGCCTCTTTTCCTTATTGTGGCCCAGTCCATGGAGGTGGGAAGAGGAGCGTGCTCCTTCCTTTTTCTTCAGCAAGGGCCTTGTTACTGCTCCCAGCTCAGGGCTTGCTGGCAGCAGAAAGAGCTGCGTGGGAGCTGGTGGGGCAGCTGAGTGAGTGGCGCTGCCGTGGAGAGGCTGCCCACTGAGCCTGCCCAGATGCTGAGGTCGGCATTTTTGGCATCAGGGAGCCCTGTGTTCATAGTCTTCAGTGACTGAAAGCAGAAAGACCGAGTACAGTTTGGGGGTTCTGGGGTTGGTATTCGTGGCCTGATGTTTTAGATGGGAGTGGCTCCCCTCTGTGCAGTGAACTTCTAGGGCCTGTGTCTCGAAGCTTGCAGTGTTTGATTTCAGGCACCAGGCTAAGCATTTTATACCTATTTTCCTGTCTGGTCTTCACAACAGGTCATGCAGTGGTAATTAGCACTCTCATTTTGCAGATGAGGCAAATGAAGCTCAGTGGGGTTAACTGTATGGCTCTTTGCTAAGGTGATCAATCCATAGATTATAAACAGGTCCTGTGGTCTCTCTCCACTGTGTCAGTGCTGTGCCCTGCCACGTGCATGAGGCATGTCATGGAAAGAACGCTGACTTGGAGTCAGGTGACCTGAGTTCCTGCTCTGTACCTTCACTTCCGTGTGACCCCACTTTCCTCACTGGTCATAAAGTAGGGAGTGAAAAGTCAAATGGGATGTGTATGAAAGTATTTTAGAGTCTAGAAAGCAGAATACACATGAAAGGCATGATCCTTATTATTACTATCTGCTGAGAGTGACTTCAAGGAGAGGACTCAGGCCTCACCTTTCCCTCTGATTCCTTTAGAAAGCCATGCAAGGCTGAGTCCCAAATCCACTCTTGTCTCCCCATGATGCCACTGCCACATGTGGGCCCCAATGGGAAGAAAAGTCACACCCACCAGCACAGCCACAGCGATTATGCTTGGGGTGCTGGGGAGAGGCTGACGTGGGGGAGAAGGAACGAAAAGGCCAATCAAACCACAGTTTGAGCTGACCCTGTCCCTTCACGGTGTTCAAAGACCAGCTGCTATGTGAAGTCCTGACTGTTCCTTTAGCTCCTGGAGTTTTGCGGAATTCACTGTGCTTTTGAAATGCAAACCACAAATGATTTGGATAAGCCTGTGACCCAGCTAGCCCTCTAGGCAAGCAAGTGCTATTTTTTGGTTTTAAGTGTGAACAGAGCATAGTTAATAATCACATCTTCACTCTGTTCCTAAATCTGCCTGCCTTTTGTCTGTGATAAAAACTGGAGTAATGAATGTAGTCCCAGCCTGAAGCTGGGTAGCCATGCGAGGCTGGAGGTTCCGACATGTGGGCCTTGACTCCTTGCTGTGCATGGTGGTTGTGTGTGGTGTGCTAAGGGTGGGCCTGTGAAGTCGGCTGTGATGGTCTCTGTGGAACCTCACAGACCAGCCCCTGGAGTGGAAGCAGCCCTGTCATCTGAACCACAGACTTGCTTCTGTTTGGTCTTATGCTATTTTCTTATTTCTAACAGGAGTGTGAACCTCTTGTGGGCAGGGACCCAGTCTTCCCTCTATCCTAAATCCTCCACTGCTCCTGGCACAGGGTGTTTGGTAAATGAGGGACCATTTAATGAAGCAGCGCTGTGTCCACATCAGGCACCCTGAGGTTGCTTTAATTGCTTTGACTATTTTCTTAATATGGGCCTGATGTTCTCTCTTTCCAACCTGGAGAGAGATAGACCCCTTTGGGAGGACTGTGATTGTGTAATGAAAACATCGGAACTTAACACAGCTAAAACATAGTGCCCTCTTCAAAGTCATTATTCTTCAGGCTGTACCCTCATCCCAGTGAGGCTGGAACGCTTGTCTTCAGAATTGCTTTCAGAGCCAATTTCTACTTGTCATTTTGCTTTGCTTCTGGCTGAAAATGGGGTGATCCAAGTTGATCACTGACCTTATTCACCAGTCTTTTCTTAGAGAAACTCTTGAGTATTTGTAGGAAGATCAAATCTATCTTCAAAGAACCAAGTTTTCTTGTTTGAGGATCTTGAGGGGAATGTGTCGTAGGCTCTGAAGGAGGTCTTACACTGGCATTTTGGAAGTGTTCTGAGGAAGGGCAATGTTACCAGAATAGGTGTCCAGCTTCCCAAGCTTACTACTTTGAAGGGAACAACACTTATTTATATGATTCTGGTGTGTTTATTAAACAAAACAGCCTCACTACTTTGCGGTCACACTTCTCTAAGTCTGCAGTCTCATCTGGTCCGACTTTGATCCTGTGCCGAGAATTTTTCCACCTCGGCTTTTCTCTTCAGCTGTTGGCCCCAGGAAAATGGTCAAGTGAGATGTTTTCCTCCCAGCCTTAGCCTGGTTTGTAAAGGCCTTCCCCACCCCTGGTAAAGCATGTTTTCCTGTTCCCCCGGTTGTGGGATCCTGGGAAGTGATGATACAGGCCTGATTCTTGCTGGGGCTTGGGGGTCCCTGGAACAGATGTCATCGTGCCACTCACACCTGTCATTTGGCGATTTATAGAAGCAGATAGAATTACTTCAGTTCCCAGTAGGGCTCCTTGGGTTTGACTTAGAAGAATATGTAAGTTTCTGCTTTCTTTTTTCTTGCCTTTTTAAAAAAATACACTTTTAATACCAGTTAAGTTAGACATTTTAATCTTAGCTTCCGCAAAGAGAGCTCCACCCTTGCCGTGTATGAAGCTGTGCAAGGTGAAAAGACTGCTTTAAAAATAGTCCCCTTGTTTATGAGTGGATCGTCTTTGACTTAAGCCAGTGTTCTGTAGCTAGTTCAGATGATCACCACTGGTCACTGGCACCTGGCGTTGGGACCTGGGGGCAATAAAGAACAGAATTAATTGGTCTCCACTAAGTAGATGGGATGATGGCGTGTGCTTTCTTTTTTTTAATAGCTTTATTGAGAGATAATTCACATACCGTACAATTCACCATTTTAAATTCTACAATTTAGTGGTTTTTGGTATATTCATAAAGTAGTGCAACCATCATCAAAATCAATTTTAGAACATTTTCATCACCCTGAAAAGAAACCTCATACCCATTAGCCATCACTCCCTATTTCCCTCCAACCTCCCCTCTCCCTCCTCAGCCTTAGGCAACCTCTAATCTACTTTGTCTCCATGGATTTTCCTATTCTGGACATTTTATGTAAATTATATAATATGTGATGTATCATATCTAGCTTGTTTCATTTAGCATAATGTTTTCAAGATTCATCTATGTTATAACATGTATCAATACTTATTCCTTTTTGTGGCTGAATAATTTTCCATTGTATGGATATGCCACATTTTATTTATCCCTTTGTCAATTGATGGATATTTGGGTTGTTTCCATTTTTTGGCTATTGCTATTATGAATAATACTACTGTGTACAAGTTTTTGCAGGAACTTATGTTTTCAGTTCTTTTGGGTATATACCTTGGAGTGGAATTTGTTGGATCATATGGTAAATTTAACATTTTGAGGAATTGCCAAACTGTTTTCCGAAGCAGCTGCACCATTTTATATTCCTACCAGCAATGTATGAAGGTTCCAGTTTCTCCACATCCTTGCTAATACTTGTTAATGTATATTTTTTGGGTACTAACCATCCTAGTGGATGTGAAATGGTATCTCGTTATAGATTTGCATTTCTCTGATGACTAATGATATTGAGCATCTTTTCCTGTGCTTGTTAGCCATTTGTATATCTTCTTTGGGGAAATGTCTATTCAGATCCTTTGCCTATTTTTTAAATTGGGTTATTTGTTTTATTATTGAGTTGTAAGAGTTCTTTGTATATTCTGGATCCAAGTCCCTTTTCAGATATGATTTGCAGACATTTTCTCCCTCTCTGGGGGTTGTCTCTTCATTTTCTTGATGGTGTCCTTTGAGCACAAAAGTTTTTAATTTTGATGGAGTGCCACATACATTCTTAGAATCTTATAGCTGGACAGGGCCATTGAGGCTGCCTGTTCTGATTCCTTCGTCCTAGTGATGGGAGGCTCTGTGGTTCAGAGAGGAGGGGCTTCCTCAAGGTCACAGAACAAAAAAGTCAGGACTGAGGTTTAAGTCTCTTAACTTTCACCTTGGGGCATCCTGTTTCCACCCCGCTGTTTCTGAGGGTGGGACATTTAGGTTAGGTATGTAGGGGAAGAGAATTGGTAGCTCTGAACTGTTCTCATTTCCCTTAAAGCACACAGATTTCAAACTCTCCTCTGCTCTGCTTATAGATGGGACTGACCCTAAAGAGCCTCCCCATAGTTCATTTGATTTTAAATAGACAAGGGTCCTGTCAGAAATTTGGTCCTTTCTTTCAGAGGGTGCACTATATGAGAGAATTGCCTAGGGCAGTGCTGTCCAGAATGGTAGTCACTAGTCACATGTGGCTATAAGAACTTAAATTAAAATTAAATAAAACTTAAAATTCAGTTCTTCAGTCATGCAAACCACATTTCCATTGTTCAGTATCCATATAAGCCTCCCATATTAGATAGCATACACTGGGAACATTTCCATCACTGCAGCAAGCACTGTTGGACAGTGCTGGCCTGGAGACATTTTTTATCCTCTGCCCACTGGCATTCTATCAGTGCCTTTGACCCAGGTTGGTGCCCAGGACTCACAGCCTTGATCTGTCTTCTGTGTGTTCCTCATCCACCTGCCACTCAGACTTCCTATTTATGTAGCTGCCTCTGAACTTCCTGGCAAGCCCCTTACTCAGATTAGATGGTCTGTGGGCCCTACTGGCAGAAACACTTCTTTTTTGTAGTTTGTGCTCTTGGTTGCCAGTAAAGAGACCAGTGCCTTCCCTCACTTTAGCCAATAGATGTGACTTGCAGAACAAGAACTGAAAGATGCTTGAGAGGAGTGTGTTCTTTCTTGGAAAGGCTAACTCCTATGAATGAATGAATGAATTGACCTGCTCTTTGGACAAGAGGAAGAGGTCGAAGGACTTCTGAGTTTAGTTCTTTTGGCTGCATTGGTTGATAGCCTTTTGAATGGGTACTTCCCTTTAGAGGCATTTGGTCCCAAGGATTTGCAAGATTGTGAAGTGATACAGTTGGGAGGCAGGAGGAGTTGGAACCCTGGTGTCCCAAGACAGTGATGTGGCAGATTCTGACCTAGTCCTGCTTAGCACCCTGGTGGAGGTCGCCTTTATTTTGGGTGCCTGTAATCCCGAGGGCCATCTAAGCCACTGATCCCAAGGTCAGCAGGGCTGCGCAAAGAGTCTCAAAGGAAGAGCTTTATGTAAAAGGATGGAAGACATTGTGGTTGTACCAAGCTGGAGTATTAGACCAGAGATGAGCCTAGGGAGTCTCAGAGGAGAAGGGATTCACCCAGGCTCACAGCAAGTCAGTGGTGGCAAAACTGAGATTAGAATCCAGGTCCTATGACACCCATGTTGCCTTATGCACATTGCACATGCTGTGTTATATATCTTCATTTACACAAGGGATAGGTACTTCAAACACGCAAACAAAATAAATTCTTGGAGACACTGCCAGGTTTAGACATGAATTAATTTAACCAACATTAGGCACTAGATCTTGCCTTCAAGCCTTCCTTTGCCACTCTCATCATTAGAAAGTATCAAGCAATCTTTCAGTTAAGGCAGGATCACCCAGGGTTCTCCTTCCTTCTCTCCAGCTGATCTCCAGGATCTATTTTCTGCAGGGAGGTCTGTCCTTGACTTTAATGAAAGCGTTGTGAAACAGAGACTTGTTATTTGTGCAGTCAACCTCATCCACCAGACTGTGAGAGCCTTGAGGGCAAGGACAGCATCATCTCTGTCACCACTTGGGGATTGGCACAGTGGATTCATTTAGTGAATGTCTATGGACTTTCTCTTTTGCAGGAAAACTCCCCTTTTGATGGGTTTCTGAGGTATGAGGTCCCTTCTCCCTGTGGTCCTGAAACTCTGCCAGTTCTAATTTGGAAATAATGACCAGAAGAAATGGAGCAATTTTTCTGTCCATCACAGGGAGAGTTGCCCATTTTGCCTTTGAACTTGATCAGAGCTGGAGCACTTTCAAGTTTATCCTGAGAAGTGAGGGTTACTTTTTGCTGAATTGGGCAGTGGGTAGATGTAACCCAACAGGACATCCTGGGAAGGATTCCCAGAGCAGTGAGTGGGCAAGCAGGGAATTGTGGAAGGAATTCTGTGCCATAAACACAACATATCTTGCTTAATAGTGGAACTTTTCTGCTTTCTCTTCCAGAGGTGGAAAACAGTTCTTCTCAAAGACAAGCTTAATGACTACTGTGCCAGCACAGAAGACGACAAGATAAATTTATGTACCAGTTCAGCACTAGAAATGCAGTTTACAAAAGATCTGCATGAAAATCTTAAAAACAGGTTGAAACATCTTAGGCTTAGCTGGTGTACTTTCAGTTTAGTTATTAGGGACAAGATCATGAGACAGGGATGTGACCCAGGTCAGTGCACCTGTCCACCTGGCCTTGGAAGACTCTTTTTGGTTTCACTTTAATTAATTCCGTGTTCGGCTTTTACCAGGGCCTAAGATTCTCTGGTTGGAGCAGAGTAAGTTTTCAGGCTGAATTACTTGGATCATTGCCTTTGTTTTCTTTTTCACATAGCCTGTGGATATCTGGCCTTTTCAGCCAAGGAAAATGGAAATGGCTTTAAACACTCATTTGAGCCATGAGTTTCAACCGTGTATTAATTTGCTACTTACTCTTTGTATTTCATATCTTCTGAGAAGCAATGAAATGACACTGGGGCAGTCCTCAAGGGTCCTTTGGAGGTACCTCAGGGGCCTGGAGCTGGGGGAGGCCAGGGAAAATGGAGCTGTGGGCTCCACTCCTGTTACTCATGGAGCAGCTCCCCTCCCTCCCTCCATCTTCCTCTCCCCTCCTCTCTCTTTCTCCTTTCCTTGTGTTTGAGGTTGCACTTAGGATTTTGTTTGGGGAGAAAAGTTTCTAAAACTCCTTATGTAGGCAGTAGAGGAGAGATTGGTCTGTGTCTATCCTCACTTGAGTCAGCAAGGACTCGGGGCTGAACATTTAGGGGTTGGCTCTCATTCCTTCTTCCTAAGAAGAAGCCACAGGATAGACTCTGTACTAAGATCTCAATTTTACCTCTGACTCATAGCTGTTGCTTAGCTTTTCAGAGACAGAAGTAAGAAACCTGGTACCATAAGTGAGCACAGGTCCTGTATTTCTGTGTATTATGGACATCTTGAAAAGTATTCAGTGTTAACCGTATTTTTTTAATATGAAAACAGGGCTAGATCAGGGTATGAGTTTATTCCTGTCTTCTTCTAAAACAGTTTTCCTCGGGAGGAGATGATTCAGGGTTGAAGAGTAGGTAGTGGGCCCTATGAAACATGGCAGCTTTGCAGTGAGAGGGGTGGGAACACAGCAAGAATAGTCCAGAACTAATGTTTAAATGATCAATTTGGGGCTTTGCAGGTTTTTGTTATTTTCTGTCTTGGGTGTAGGTTTTGCTCTGTAAAGCCTGGAGGTGTCCTCTTTAATTCTTGTGTATTTGGAGCTCTCAGAATGTGCCAAGGATCAGCCCAATTCATTGAATGTTAAGGGAGGGAGTCAGGAGTCAGTCCCTGACCTCAAGAAGCTCGCAGTTCAATGGGGGACAGATGGCCCTTAGTAAGCCTGTGTATTAGAACTCCTCTGGTCCAAGTAATGGGCCCAAACCCAGCACAGACTGGATTAAGTCAAAGAGGAATTTATTGGCTCACATAACTGAGTAGTCCGGAGATAAATCTGGAGTCAGCTCAGGGGCTCAAATGATGTCATCAGGATCTGGTTTCTCTCTCCCCATCTTGACTCTGCTTCCTGTGTGTTGACTTCATTCTCAGACATGCCCTTCCCTTGTAATTGCAGGATGCCTGCCAGCAGTTCCTAGGCCTGCATCCTTCCACCTTCCTTCCAGCAAAAGAGCGTGAGAGTTTTTGTCCTAGCCATACCAGACAGTCTTGATTCATCCCATTGGCTCAGGCTGAGCCATATGCACATCCTGAACCTGTCATGTGGCCAGGGGCACATGAAGCACTGACTGATTTAAGTGCTGGTCCTGTGCTTCACCCCTGAAGCCGGTGGAACCAACTCTATCCTAAGCCCCTGAGCGAAGAACAGAGAAATTGAAGCATCTATTGCTGGGGAAAGGTAATAGTGTCAGGCTGGAACTCTGGCCTGACCCATTGTTGGGGCAGGCTGAACTTGGGGCTGTATTCCCACCTAACATACCCCTGAGTCAGGATTTATTCTACTTACCATGTGGGTTTTAGCTGCAGTGTGGATTTAGACACCAATTCCTGTCTCCCCTGAGAACATTTTTCTTGCCCAGAGTGGGGTGGGAAGCTTGTTTCAGGTGAGCATTAGGACTTTGACTCTAATATCTTCATAGTGATGACTGTTTTGAGATTCTCAAATGCATAAGGGTGAATAAGGACAGTTGGTGCAATGGCACCCCTCCAATTAGCCACATTATTCAGATAAACGTATTTTAATGTTTCCAGGGTTCATATAGCAGGGCAGGGAATGGTACAGATTTTAGAGATTTTGGAGAAAGACCTGGGTGTGCAGCTTGACTTTGTAACTGAGCCTTTAGATTCCTTGTCTGTAAAATGATAACCACCTCATAGAGTTGATGTGAGAAATGGTGTTGTATGAGTAAAACACAGTGCCTAAAACATAGTAAAATCGTCCATAAGAGGTGGCTATTATTTCCTAATTTTTCAAATGAGCAGTGGGTCCTGCCCAGTAATCTCTTTGAAGTTTGTTTTAGTGTTACCATTCTGTAAATCTATGAAAATCTTTCTTCCGTTGCCTGTACCTGCTCAGAGTTTGAGAGATGGATCCTCACTGAGGTTGAGATGTTAGACAGCTCTCAGATGTCATAGCTCTCACAGAGTACAGCACTTTGTAGTTCCCTGAGTACTTTTGTGTTCATTCTCTCATTTGATCCTTAGAACAGCCTGTGATGAAACCAAGCAGGAATCACAATTCCCGTTTTATAGATAAGGAAGCTTATCTATGACTCACCCAAGGGCATGTTGGCTGGAGAGTTGTGGGGCAAGTCCTGTGGTCAGGAATCTTTTCAGATATCCTATGTCCAGTGTAGCATTCTTCTACTCCAGTGTGGATTTGCCTAATATAATTCATTGAATTTGTTAGATATCAGCCATGATTTCAGATAGATTTGACTAGAGGGTCATACTGATAATTCTTCAAAATAAGAAGCCATGAGTTCATTAGTGAAAAATAAGATTGTGCTTTTACTTCTGTCTTTGTTCCTTGGCCTGATTTATCAGGATTGTATTGCGAACCTCTCCTGCCATCAAAGCAAATTAGCTTAATTTGTGTTGTATGAAATAACATATGTCAAGTTTACAACATTTCAAAGTTACAGTCAGTAGCTTCCTAATTAGAATCTGAAAAGCTTGCCTAGCTGAGGTCCAAGTCATTTATCTTGGTAAAGGTAAAGATTTCTCAGGGAGGTTGGATTTCTGTGAAAGATAGTTAAACCCCAAATTCTTAATCCGTTAACATTTAGCTCATTTTTTCCTGGCCACACTCCTCAAAGTACTGTGCACTAGTCCTGTTTAAACTACTGGATAATAATTATGATGGTATTAATTATTTGAGAAAAATTGAGTGTGCCTAGAAGCCAACAGACTCTTGTTGGAACATTGTTAATATTATTATATAGGTCTTTTGGTTGGGCCTCTATTTCAAGACATCTGAAAATGTAGACCAGATTAGTCAAATGCATTTTGCACAATAAATTTCTCTCTGTGTGCTACCTTCTTGTTTATGTGTGAGCGAAATAATGACAAGAACCAGCAAAAGCAAGATCATTTGGGGCAGGTTTATTGGTTGTTAGGTGGTTTTAGGGTGAGTAATGTCTAGTTGCCTAAGGGTTGAGACTAAAACCAGATTACTGGGCTCGTGATACACCAGGAACGGGCATTCTGTGAAGACACACAAGGCCTTAACCCAGACTTCTAGTCTCAAGGTACACAGATGTCTCTGTGAAGGTGTCTCCTTAGAATACACTAAGCACCTGAGACCAGAGCACAGATTAATAACAAATGTATCTGAGGTATGCCATACGTACGGGGAGGTGCATAAAGTGCACAAATCTGAAGTGTGCCACTCAATGAATTTTTACTTATACTCGCGTGGTTACCCATGTAACCACCACCCAGATCAAGATATAGAATGTTTCCGTCACTCCAGAGGGTTCCTTCATGTCCTTGCCCACCCCCATTTTCTTGCTTCCCCCATCCCCTGCCCCAGGAAATCACTATTTTGACTTCTGTCAGAATCAGTTAAGGTTTGCTTATTCATGAGCTTCATTATAAATGGACTCATACAGTATGTACTGTTGTATGTTTGGCTTCTTTCACTCAATACAATGCCAAAAGCACAGGTTTTCTACAGTCAAGGTTGGCTCGAGAACTCACCTGGAGTAAAAAGGTTTTGAGAAACCTTGATTTATACTGGTGGGCAGGACACATTCTGAGATAAGAGATGCCCTGGAATCATCATGAAATGAAATGGTATAAAGGTCAAGGAAAGCAGACATCACCTAAGAAAGGACTTTCATGGAATTGGAAGCTTCTGGTATTGCACATCTTTTCTTTACCTGGTAGAGGGAATTCTCCCCCACTCCCACATCTTCCACTTAGGCAGTGGAGAATCCTGGCTGCTTGTGTATAACATCATGTGTGGTTGATTACGTTTGAATGAGTGAATGATGGAGCCAATGAATGTGTTAGCTGGTGTTCTGTATCAACTGTTTATTCCTGATCTTGGAATAATCCCTTCATATGTAATGTGAATGGTTGTAAATACCTGATAGAAAGTGACCTTATTTCTTTGTTTTCTATTATATTCCTTGCCTTATAATTCCCCTCTCTTCTCTTGATATCTGTCATTTCCCCCCTTTTTTCCCCCTCTTTTTGACTCTGAATAAATCCTGAAGAACCAGTCTCTATTTTGTCCAACTGTAGTTTTTTAATGTGGAGAAACTAGAGTTTTAGCTTTATTTGAAAGTATTTTTCAGTGATGTTAAATAAATATAATCCATGCAACAACTTTGTTTCTTTCCAGAAGTCTTAGAGCATTCTGGAAATGTTCTCAAATATACACAGCCAGACGATACTAAATAATACTAATAACTAAGAGAGAAGACTTGAGTTTGAATTACAGAATATTTGAAGAGAAATCTAGTTTTATTTTAATTTTGAAGTCAATTTTTGATTTTTTTCTTTTATGGTTAATACTTTTTATAGGTCCTAAGAAAGGTTGCAAAGGTATTCTCTTTTATTCTAGAAGCTTTATAGTTTAAGCTTTTACATTTAGGTCTGGGGTCTCATTTCAAATTAATTTTTTTCTATGATGTGAGGTAGAGGTCAAGGCTCATCTTTTTTTTCCCCCAAATGGATATTCCAGGTCCTTCAGCAACTTATGTTGAAAATACTTTCTTGTCTCCGTTGAATTGCTTTAGTACCTTTGTTGAAAATTAAGGGACCATATAAATTTGGTTCTATTTCTAGACTTTCTCTTCCATTGATCTATTTGTCTATCTTTATGCTGTTTCTACTCTGTTTTGATTACTGAAGCTTTATTGTTGTTTTAAAATCAAATAGTGTAAGTTCTCCAATTTTTGTTCTTTCCTCCCCTTAAGAACCTGTTGGCTATTCTAGGTTCTTTGCATTTCCATATAAATTTTAGAATCAACCTGTCAATTTCGACAAAACAACCTTCTGGGATTTTAATTGAGATGGCACTGAATCTATAGATCAGTTTGGGGAGAAGGACAGTTTAAAATATTGAGTCTTCCAATCACTGAGTAGAGTGTATCTCTCCATTTATTTAGATCTTCTCTAATTTCTCTCAGCAGTATTATTAGTGTAGAGGCCTTACACATATTTTATTAAATTTATCCCTAATATTTTGTTTTTGATGCTATGGTACATGGAATTTAAAAAAGAATCTTCTAGTTGTTTATTGCTGTTCTGTAGAAACATACTTGATTTTTATATATTGGCCTTGTACTTGTCACCTTGTCAGATGTACTTATTAGTTCCAGTAGTTGTTTTGAAGATTCTTTAGGATTCTATGAATGCAATCATTCTGTGAATAAAGACATTTTATTTATTGCTTTCTGAAGTTTATGCATGTATATATATATTTTTTATTGCCTTATTGCGTTGGCTAGGACCTCCAGTACACTGTTGAAATAGATGTGATGAGAGTGGATATTATTTTATTCTTGAACTCAAAGGGAAAGTGTTTAGTCTTTCATCATTGAGTACAATGTTAATTGTAGGTTTTGCATAAGTGTCCTTATTGGTTGAGAAAGGTTCCTTCTGTTTCTAGTTTGCTGTGAGTTTTTTTTGTGAAAGGGTGTTAAATTTTGTCAAGTGCTTTTTCTGCGTGTATTGGTTTTTCATATGGTTTTTCTCCTTTATTCTATTAATGTTGTAAATTCTGTTGAATTTTGAATGTTAAACCAAATGTTATTCCCAGGATAAACCCCTGATATATTTATCCTTCTTATATATTGCTGGATTTAATTTTCTAGTATTTTAAGAATTTTTGCATATGCATTCTTGAGGGATATTAGTTCTGTAATTTTCTTTTTTTGTAATGTCTCTGTCTGGTTTTCGTGTCAGGGTCATGCTGGTCTCATAAAATGAGTAGTCTAGTGCCAATTACTCTGTCATGATCAGCAGCAGATTTCTAGTTTTCTTTTAAATGCATAGAATGATGGCTATTAGGTAAAGGAGGTGGAATTGTTTTAATGATCAGCTAAGAATCTCTGCCTATTAACATGTGAAACAGCTGTGAAATAGTTATATTTATTGTGTATGAAGTAATGCATCAAATATGCTGGAAAATATTTTAAATGGGATGAACTCACACCCTCCCGTATGCTAAAATTTCATTCATTTTTTTTTTTTTAGCAAAATTTCATTTGTCACTGAGGGAGTGAATTATCTGTCATTCCTGTCTAATTTATGGAGTATTCAATTAATAAGATTTTATTGTATGTTAATATTTGAGTCTCATTTTTTTTTCTTCTCTCTACCCTGTTTTGGTTTATTTCCCTCAAATAAAAGCTTATATTTATAAGTTAGCTAGTGTTGTTACCTGTTGAGTTATTTTGCATAAGGTTGGTCACGTGGCTTCAGATAAAATAAAAATATTTTTTCATCTGTATCCGTTGTATTCTAAGTTACCACTACTGCTGTGGTTTCTGTTTTTAAGAGACTTCTTTTCAAAAAAAAAAAAAAAGTTTACGAATTCAGTCTAACTCAGCAGTGGTTCAGTACAGAATGGAGTTAGAAGAAAACAAATCATCAATTTTGGTGAAGGAGAAATCGTGTGTTAAGTAAGCAGTGGGTGAGAGGGAATTGGGAGCAAATGTGCGGGTTCCCATAGTGATAGTGCATCCAGGAAAAGTGCAGGGAGAAGGGGAGGCGTTAGGGAAGGGTTCTGGGCGTGTGTTGTGAGGCTTCAGGAAGCACGCCAGCTTCTACACCTCTGTCTTCAGAATGATATGTTTAGACACACGACCTACTCAGTGTTCAGCAGTACTTACTGTGCTTCTCTTTAGCCGCTCGACTTCAGAGGATGCACCTCTGGGAAGTTGTATCCCCCTGTGATTTAGAAGGATCTTCTCCCCTATTTTCTTTCCAAGAGTCCAGGGGAGGTGAGCGAGTTATGGGCCAAGCCTGGCACCTATAAGCAGGGACCCACAACATTGCTTGGAGCATCTGGTGACCTCTGATTGACAGGTGTCCTCTCTCTCTTGCTGTTGTCACTGGTTCCTGGACGGTGGGCCGAGTTCCACGGTGCCCATGGGGTGGTATGCACATTCTCCGATGCCACAGGCCTGACCTCGGTGCTGCCTCTTGTAGCAGTCTCACTTGTTCCTCTGGGGGATCCTTATCAAGAGGGTCTTGGGATTGGGAACCATTTCTACAGTTGCATAAAGTGTTCCCCCAGCATGAAATGTCCCTCCTTGCTCTCCACCCATCCATATCCTACTCATCCTTGAAGGTTTATTTCAAGTCCATCCTCCTTCAGGGAGCCGTCCCTAGCTAACTACTCAAGCCCCCCTTTTTCTTCCCTTTGGGGACTCCTCTTTGCATGTGTATTGTTTAATATAACCTTAAGAATAATGGATTTTTCACTGTAATTGGGAAGACAAGGTTTATATCAGCGTATATATTCTTGGTCTGATTTAAAAACAAGTGACACAGAATGGAGGCATTTTATTTATTTTTTTTACTTGACATTCTCAAGTAGTTTTTAGTTATTTGGAGACAGGAGTGAAAAAATGTTTCTATAATACACAATGGGAAATGAAGTGTTTGCAACAAGCAGAAAATTTAGGTTGCAGTGAGTGTCAGAGCACATAATTTAGACCAAAGGAAAGAAAGTTAAATTATTTGGGGTCTTGATTTCTCTGGCTCACCCCCTGGATTATTGCCTTATTTACTTCCAGGTTGTATGGTGAGATTTTTCTACAGAGGTGCATTCTTGTTATTAATGAATTCTTTGCACCACACCTACTCTGTTTGGATTTTTGAGTTATTTTTCCCTTTTGGTTTCTGTACTTCAGCTCTCTTCTTATTGAGGCTCCTCTGCCAGTTGTTTTTAGGATATTGGTATCAGAGTCAGACATTCCCAGGACCAGATCCCAGGCTGTGTAATCTTGAGTAAGTCATTCTTGCTGATCTTCCTTTTATTCCTTTTGCTGCTGTTGTTTTTGAGGAGGAGGATTCACCCTGAGCTAACATCCGTTGCCAATCCTCCCCTTTTTTTTCCCTTGCTTGAGGAAGATCAGCCCTGAGCTAACATCTGTGCCAGTCCTCCTCTACTTTGCATGTGAGTTGCTGCCACAGCATGGCTGACGAGTGCTGTGGGTCCATGCCTGGGATCCGAACCCACAAACCTGGGCCGCCAAAGCAGAGCACGTGAACCCAACCGCTACGCCACAGAGCCAGCCCCCTCTTATTCCTTTTTAAAAGAAGAATGACAAGGCTTGCCTTGCAGGATGGTGGCAGAGTTTGAGAGAATGTATGTCCCATGCCTGGCATATGGCAGGAGCTCTGATGGTAGCTAAGCAGGGCTCTACTTGCTCAACACTAGGGGTCCTGTTGGTCCTTGCACATCATAGGTGCTCAGTAAGTGCTCGCTTAAAGGGTTACTTACATTACAGATAGGGTGACCTTAATAGTTGGTAGCCAAGGGGAGGTGAGTGTCTTTAGGCTCAGGCTTGTACCCTTAAGTTTGCTATGTTATTGCAAAGTATGTTTCATACTGTTTACGCAGTTGCAGGTGTGACATTTACAAAATACTAGTCCCGTGATTATAAAACCTATTAAAATAACACCTAGGAAGTAGTTAAGGCCATAAGTCAGTAGATATCTTACTGTGTCCTGTGTGGAGATCAGGGAATAATAATTAAGGAAGAGGGAAAACATGGAGTGGACAGAAGTCACTTCCTGAGGAGGTGGGACTTTATGTACAGTAAGAGTTGCCACTTATGGAGCAACTGTTCTGTTCCAGGCACTGTCCCCTGTAGTCACAACCACATCATAGGGCAAAGGAGTAAACAGAGGCTCCAAGAGGCTGTATGGAGGTGGGTGTGTAAAATTCAGAGAGAAGTGTAAGTTGGGCGTTTCAGGATAGGTGAAGGGAATGAAGAGATGGATAAGGATGAGAAATTTTAATTTGGCTTGGTAACACTAGAATTTTATCACATCTCTTGATTCTTAAGATAAAGCTAGAGTTTGAGATGATGATATTGTTGAATTGACTTATGCATGGATGTTGCCTTTATGTTTATTGTTTTTGATATTTATTTTTTCAAAACCCTTTAAATATGTTGGATTTTATATTCTTACGTTTGATGAGGCAGATACTTGTATAGGCAGGAGGAATGGAGAGGCGGTGAGTGTGCTGAAGAGAAGGCAGCAAACTTGGATTCCAGTCACTTTCCTGCTGTTACCTGCTGTGTGACTTTGTGCCTGATCTGCTGTGTCACTGGAGTGGAGGTGCTGACCCTCAGTGTCAGGCCCCGTCTGGTCTTTACTCTGGGACCCTTGACTGAACTTCTAGGGTTCTGAGGAGGTTTTTGCTCTGGTGGCGTTGGCAACAACCACACAGCCAGCTAGTGGGGGTGGTTGGGATGGAGACTGAGAACTTTGCCCTCCGACCCAGGCTCTTTCCTAGGTCAGACTTCCTTTGATGTCGTCACCATGCCCCTTTAGAGCTGTCTCTCTGAGTTGTTAACCTATCCGCGTTTCCCATCATGTTTTCCTTTTTGTCTTGGCTTCAAAGAAGCTCAGAGCTAAATTTATTGCTTGATCATAGCTGCTGGGTTGGCCAAGGTTTTAAATATGTATTTTTTACTTCTTTATGTGATTTTTTTTCTTATTTTTATTTCGATAATCTTATTGTTTCTGTGTCCTTTATTACATATCACCTTAAATCATTTTGAGAAGTATACATTGGGATGAATTTTATATTTAAACTCCTTGTGTTGTTCGCTATCAGATGGTCTGTACAGCTCATTTTACTGTCCTTTCATGTGAGGTAAGCATCAGGAGAAAGTTTTTGTTTATAAAAATTATTTGTTTTCCTGATTATGCAAGTACTGGTGGGTAACCTTCAGTCCTGACCTTGTAGGCAGACCTGTGAGGCCCTGAGGTTGTGGGGACCACACCCCAGCTCTTGCTTGTGAGGGGCTGAGGCAGCTCCCCTGGAATCCAAGGCTGCTGGGGTGGGGGCACCAAGCATGTGCAGCTGCTGGCGAATCCGCCTTGAATATGAAAGGAAAAGATTTTAGGCATAGTTACTAGGTGTCACTGCCCCCCCCCCCCTTTTTTTCCAGCCTGGCTTTTAGAAGTAGCTTTTATTCACTTGACAAACAATTATTTGGCATCAACTGGATGGTGGGCACTGAGATGGGTGCTGTATTTTTAAGCACTGAATGATGACAGCACAGTCATTAATAATTACAAATACAAAAGAATCATCGCATAGGCAGCACATTTCAGAGGAATAATATTGGAAAGACTCATAGTGGCAGATGTATGCCACTCGTGGAGGAGCTGAGGCCCCTGTAGAAACTGAGGACGTCGGTTACCCTGGGACAACGCAGAGGAGCAGAATTCCCTTTTCTAGGTTGTGTTCCTTGTGTGTAGGGCCTATTTGGACACCTCTTCCAGATATTTGGGTTTACAAAGAAAGACCTTGGATCCCTCAGCCCTTTGGTGTGGTCCCTAGAGATGCCTGAGTTATTTCCAGAAGTTCTGTGGGGGGAGGGGGGGCGGAGGACATAGGCTCCTGGAGCTTACCCTCTCCTGTCTGCTTTGCATAATTCAACTGGTTGCTTTTCTTTCTGAATTGCTGGCTTAAGCTTTATCTTATCTAATTTTATCTACCCTAGCCTTGTACATGCAGAGCATCATTAGGGCCTGTGCTCATTCTGTCCCTTCCACTTCTCCTGTGCTCCCTCCACATCCCAAGGGGATAGGGACTGAATTTGCATAATCTCTGCATTTTCTGGCACCTGGAGTGGCTGGCTGGTGCTCTTCAACCTCAGGAACCTCTCCTTTCTGTGTCCCCCTCCTTGTATGTCCTCGACATATTTTGCTGCTTCCAGGACCCGATCTTGTCTCCTCTTACCCCATCTCTCTCTGCCCACTCGTTTCTTCTGACCAGTGTCCTTCCCACCCATGTCCTTCTGTCCTTCTTTGCCTACTTGCTGGCTTTTCTTACCTTCTGTCACATTTATATACACACTATTTCTTTTTACTCCAAGCATCTGTTCATCTAAATCATGAACTGCAGTTGGTATAATTAAATATGTAATATGTTTATTTTAATATCAATATGTCTCTTCGTGCACATATTAGTAAGAGACTTGGCTGTCAGCCCTGGGTCGGATCACTATTTGCAAATGTCCACTCGTGCCAGCTCCCCTTCGGGACATTTCTTATGCACCTCATCGGTTCTCTCTACTCTGTGTACGTCTCTCTGTGTGTTCCTGTCTTTCTCTCTGGCACAAATCACTCATATAGGCTGGCACCTTTTCTTCTCCATAAATCCCTGTCTGTAGGGGCACACAGATATCTGGGTGAGTGAGGAGAAACAGAAAGTGTTCAGTCAAGAGGCTGCACACAAGAACCAGTGGAGAACTAGGATTTCATGCCCACATCTTCATTATCCTTCCTGCCAGCTCCTCTAATATGGCAGCACTTTAATAGTTTGGAAGCTGGAGCCTGGGCACCCTCCCCTGAGTATATTGCTGATGCAAAGGAAGGCAGGCAGGAGCAATCCAAGCCTCGCCTCGCCCACCCGTGGTCCCCAGTGATCCGCTCTCCCCAAATAATGGTAGGGAAACCAGCCCATCTGTGAGGCATCTGAGTGGAGTGACAGGAAATAAAGGATCCAGTATTAGAACAGATTATGTGGTATTTGCTTGTCACTTCTGTTTACAGGTAAATAAAAATCCATCTTTGGCTTTGAATTCTAGCCTCCTGGGCCTGTGGGTGAATATTGACTGACAAGTGTTACCTCCCATGTAGAAAAGGCTTGCACGCAGGGCTGTAAATTAGAGCTCTGCATTGGATGTATCTTCTGAATGTTTTCTGCTGTGTGGAATTAGAACATGTTGTTTCTTTTGAGGTTAGGAAAAGCAAACAAGGATCCCCTTCCTCCCAGATTAGCAGAAAGTAAACTAATACTTGAAATCCTGTTTCATCAGCCATAAAAGTTAGATGAAAGCCGGGGCAGATATATTAGAAGATCATGATATGTCTTGGACCACAAATTTCTACTCTTTTTCTGGAAGAGAAAAACTGCACTTTAGATTTAGATAATTTGGTTTAGTTTCTTAAGCCATCAAATACAGAGGACACTGGATTAGGTTTCTAGAGTCTCAAGTTTTAGCACAATGATAGGCAAGTCGCTTCACCTCCCGGGGCTCTGGTTTCCTTGGGTCTCTAAGGGAAATAAAAGTTCCTGCCTCATAGGTGGTAGTGACGATCAAATGAGAAATTTGTACCAAATATTAGTAACCGATAAGCCCTTTGATAAGCCTAACGGCGGCCTGGGTGGTTCTTTTGTTTTTGTTTGTGGTTTTATTTTGTTGCAGAGTATGGCTGGACCTAAAATAATACATGCTGTTGGTGCTTCTGTGGACACTGGTGCTTCAGGATCTTAACTATATTGTTGTCATGGAAGTTTTGAAAGGACGCATGGCTCCGAAAAGGGCCAAAAAGTTTTGAATTTCCTCTTTTATTTGCAAAAGATTTCGAAGCTTAAGTCGTGTAATTAATGACAGGGGAGGTTAAGAGTCAAAGCTTTTTTTCTCTTACTCTGGTCATTTTTTAAGCTGAACTTGGCATGGGTTGAAGCAAATCTGTGTCTTCTTGACCATCCGCTTTTTTTTTTAACTGAGAAAATAGATTCTATCTCTGATGGAATAATTGCAAACAGTCCTGTTATCATATGGTACTGATTTTTCACAGAAGCATTGTGGAAATGCATGGGAACTACCAGGTTAAAAGACTTAAAAATAGCCAACACTCTATATAGTCCAGATGGCATCTCCAGACTAGAGGGTCTAAGTGGAATGAGAGACGTCTAGATGAGGGTTGGCAAACCATGGCCCCGGGGCCAAACCCAGCCCACTGCCTGTTTTTGCATGGCCTGTGAACTAAGGATGATGTGTTACGTTTTTAAATGGTTAAAAAAAAAATCCAAAGAATAATACTGTTTCATGACATGTAAAAATTATATAAAATTTATATTTTAGTGTCCATAAGTAAGATGTTTTGGGAACACAGCCACATTCACACGTTTACGTATTGTCTATGACTGCTTTTGTGCTACAATGGCAAAATAGAGTAGTTGCCTGAAATATTTACTGGCTGGCATTTTACAGAAAAAGATTGCCAATCCTGAGTCTAGATGATAAGGAATTTTAGTTCTAATATGTATTAATTGATTCATGGCTTCTTTTTGAAGCTCAGCTTTTAACTTCAGGTTTTCTTTTTTAACTTTTATTTTTTATTAAGAAAAAGTATAAAGAACAAACATGGCCCACTAATCCCACACTCAGATCACCCTTTTTAACATTTTCAGTGATAAAAATGCTCATGGTAAAATTTTTTTCAAACAGTTTAAGAAAGGTATAAAATAAGAAGCTGTGCCCTACATTTTCTCCTGTCCTAATTCCTCTATCCAAAGGTAACACTGTTAATAATTTAATATTTAACATGCCAAAATTTTTTTGTGGTTATACCCGAATATATATATATATATATATATAAAACCTTTTTAAGAAGTTAATCATAACATGCTTAATTTACTAGTAAAATACTTCTAAGCTAATTATTTAACCTTTTATTATGAAAAATTTCAGATGTATACAGCATAAGACAAAAACTTAACAAACCTCATGAACCCATCATTCAGCTTCAACACTTTTCAGCTCATGGCCAAATCTCGTTTCATCTGTGGAATCTACTCCCCATATTACTTTGAGCAAGTCCCAGGTACATCATTTCATCTGTAAATATTTCTGTACGTATCTTTAAAAGATAGTGACTTTAAAAAAACATAACCACAGACCGTTAACACATGAAAAAAAAATAACAGTAATTCCTTGATGTAAATTTGAACTCTGGATATTACTTACAGTTGTCTTTTCTTCTCACAGTTGTCTTTTAAATGTCATAATTTCTTTTACTCTTTGTTTGAATCGAGATCTGGATAAGGTTCACACAGTGTAATTGGTTGTTGTCCTTTAAGTCAGTTTTAATCTGTAAGTTCCTCTACACCTCTTTTTTTCTCCTTGCCACTTATATTTCTTATGTGGATGTTTCACATCCCTGTGGTATTGTTTAACATGTTCTCTGTCCTTTGATTTGGTAGTCAAGTATCTAGAAGCTCGATCACATTCAAGTTTTGTTTTCTTTTGTTATTATTATTTTATTATTTTTAGCTAGGCTACTTCATAGGTGGTGTTGGGTTCTTCCAGTAGGAGGCACTTAAAATCTGGTTGTCTTTTTGTGATGTTAGCACTCACTGGTGTGTAATGTGTACATCCAGTCATTCATTATGGGTTGTAAAATGGATCGTTCCTTTGCCATTTATCAGCTGAAATATTTGATTTTTCCCTATATTTACCAGTTTTGAAAGTGTTGAGTTGGCTTATTAGCATCCTTTAAGGGTGACTAGTTAGGTTTTTTGTTTTTGTAATTTTAAAAAATATTACAAATTTAAACATATTTACTGTGTTCCATTGAAGTTATTGTTGCTCAAATTATCCCCTTTTTGGCTGTGTGAGCCTTTTCAAGTTGGTCCCTAAGTCCTTTTGACATGAGTCTAGTAGGCTTTGATAGCTTTCTTTCTATCTCATATGACAAGATGGTGTGACAAGATGTTCAAGATGACCTGTCTTGCCCCAGATCTGGAATCAGCCATTTCTTCAGGAGTCAGTCTTGTTTCTTTTTAGTGGGAAATAGTATTTCAAGACTACATTCTGGGCTCAGAGATGCATATCCATAAACAAACAGCTTTTTATAGTAAACACACATATAGGAAATACATAAAGTACAACACATATGTAACCACTAGGTCAAGAAGCAGAACATGACAGAAGCTCAGAAGTACTCTAGTGGGTCCCTTTCTGACCACAGTCCTCTGCCTCTTGCCTCTGAGTAACCACTCTTTGACTTCCATAGGAATCACTTCTTTGTTTTGCTTTTTTGTTTTATCATTTATGTGTACATCCCTAAGCAATATAGCTTGATTTTGTCTGTTTTTGCATTTTATACAAATGGATTGTGCTGCATGGATTCTTTTATATCTTCTTTCATTCAACATTGTAAGATTCATTTCTGTTTTCATTTTTTTTTGCAATACGATATTCCATTGGATGAATAGACCACAATTTATTTATCCATTCTACTGACATACATTTGAGTTGTTTCTAGTTTTGAGCTGTTAAAAAATGCTATTAAGACTATCCTTGTGCCTGTCTCCTGGTGCTGATGTGCTTACATTTATTAAGGGTATATACATAGAATTGCTGGGTCAAATGGTACGTGTATCATCTTTTCAAAGAGTTGTGCCAGTTGATACTCTTGCCAACAGTGTGTGAGTGTCCTGTGCTTCACATCCTTGCCCACACCTGGAATTGTCAGACTCTTAACATTTTTGCCAGTCTCTTGATTTGAAGTGGTATCTCGTTGTGAGTAGTACTGTGTTTTCCGGATTACCAGTGAGGTTAAACACCTTTTTATGTTTGACTATTTGGATTTCTTACTTTGTGAAGTTTTGTTCAGGTCTTTGGCTCATTTTCCCATTGAATTGTCCTTTTCTTATTGGTTTGTGGGCTTTTTTTTTTTTTTTTTTTTACAAATATTGGATACAGGTTCTCATTGGTTGTGTGTGTTGTGAATGTCTTCTCCCATTCTGTGGCTTATCTTTTCACTTTCTTTATGGTGCCTTTTGATTAACATGAGTTCTTGTGCTTTTTTTTTTTTTTGGTGAGAAAGATTGGCCCTGAACTAATGTCTGTTGCCAATCTTCCTCTTTTTGCTTGAGGAAGGTTGTCATTGAGCTAACATCTGTGCCAATCTTCCTCTGTTTTGTATGTGGGACACCACCATAGCGTGGCTTGATGAGCGATGTGTAGGTCTGTGCCCGGGATCCAAATCTGCGAACCCCTAGCTACCAAAGTGGAGCATGTGAACCCAACCACTATGCCACTGGGCTGGCCCCTAGTTCTTGTGCTTTTTATGTCCTATTTTAGGAAATCTTCCTCAACCCTGAGAGGTTAGGACATATAATAAAGTGATAAAATATTATAGTAAAATTATATAATAAGATCTGATCTTTTAAAAACCTTCCAGCTTTGTCTTGCTATGCACATTCCTTTAAAAAATATCTATACAGAAGGAATAATACTCTCACATTGTTCTGTACCTTTCTTTTTCACGAAGTTTTATTTTGGAGATCTTTCCACATCATCTCTATACTGATCCTCTTTTCTTTCCAGTTTTATTTTCTATTGAAATGGTGCTGCAAAAAACTCTTGTGCATCATCTTGGCATACTTTTATGAGTATATCTATAAAGCAAATTCTAAACAGTGGGATTTCTGGGTCAAACAATTTGGGTGTTTTAAATAGCAATAGATATTAATATCTGCTCTCAGTTAATACAAGTAAAATAATCAGCAGTTCATATAGTCCAAATTAGAAGGTCCAACTGGCCACATCCAGAGAAATTATCTGGATGTGAAGTGATTGTTTTAATCTGTATTAATTGCAATATGATTATATTTTAAAAGATCTACACCTACCATTCTCCATATTTCAAAGGAAGAAATTGCTAATTTAGGTAAATTATACTTTGGAGCAAATCTCATGGGAGAGTACGCTTGTGTAGAGAGTACACCATAAAGAATGGGGAGGAAGGAAATGCTTAACTGTACTCTCAAATCAGCACAGAGAAGCCTCCTCTAATGCCTGTGAGGTTCTTTGTGACAAGTAACTTGGGAGTTTTTGGGTTCCTGAGTAATCATCCTCCCAAAGTAGGAGCTCTCGCCAGCCTTTTGGATCTTCGATTTTATTCAAATTGAAATGCTTCTTTTCCCTCTTGTTTTAGTATTTCTTTGAGTGCAGTTGTTTTTTCTCACACATTTCCTGAGCACCTAACTGTGTTCTAGGGAGTAGTAGATGCTGTGGGGAAGGTGGAGGATTGATTATGAGATTTACTGTCTTCAAACAGATTACCATTGCATAGAGGAGTTTAGGTAGTATATTGTTTGTATAATGGACTTCTACCATTAATTGGGTATTACTCCCTTCAGGACATCATTTAAATCAAAGCAGCTGAGCTAGTCGCAAAAGACCACATATTATATGATTCCATTAATATGAAGGTCCAGAGTAGGGAAATGTATAGAGACAGAAGTAGATTAATGGTTGCTTAGGGCTGGGGGTGGGAGGCTGGGGAGATAGGGTGGTGATAGATAAAGGGTACAGTTTTTTTTTTGAGGTGATGAAAATAGTCTAAAATTGACCATGATACTGGTTGCATATATCTGTGAATATACTAAAAAACCATTGAATTGTACATTTTAAATGGGTGAATTGTATGGTATGTGAATTATATCTCAATGAAGCTGTTAAAAAATGTTAAAAAAAAATCAATGCAGCTGTTTTTCCTCAGCTGGCTCGATGAGGTTTCCCCCATATGTTCCGTGGTTGCTTAAAAGAGTGGATGATACAGAATTCCTAGGTCTGGAGGAAGGGTCCTAAAACAGATGCCAGTGTGATGTAAGTGAAATAGCCAGTTTACTTACTGACAGATAGGAAAGTAACTATGATTTCCTGCTTCACTAAATTTGAGTCAGTGCTGTTCAGAGGCTCTTTAAAGAAGGGGTCAACATTATTAGTTCTTGTTGCAGGGCAAAAAAACCAAACCAAAACAAAACATTCCCAACAAACCCAGCCCTGCCCCCGAACTCATTTAACTCAAAGCTGTGTCACTTCTCAGAATTTGTAATTAATACAGATTTTAAATGGTACGTTTCCTAACCCCCCATTTCTCAGTAAACCTTCTCTGACGCTGGAGGTGAGGAGAGGTGTAAAGAACTTCAGTGTGTACAGTTGTATTAGTGTTGTTATTTCCCAGATGGGCAGGATTTGGGGCTCTCTCTTTGGGTAGATATATGGTGTATTCTCTGAAATCGATGCATATTCACTGAGTTCTTCATGCCCGCCTGGCCTTGTGTAGACACTCAGGCCTTACCCAGGAATAGAGCACCCGACTGAGACAAACGTGTGAATAATAATTGGTATCCTAATAATAGCTAACATTTATTGATCGTTTACTATGTGCGAGGCCTATACATTTTAGAGTTGTTATAAAAGCAGGAAAAAACTGTGACAGTCAGGGGTGTCATGGTCTGGTTTAGTTCTCACGCTGAAGTGATGGAGTCGCTCCTGCCATTTTACAGTGAGGAGACTGACCTTCAGAGAGATTGGATGTCTTGCTCAAGGTCACATGGCCAGTGAGTGGTAGATTCATACTCAGATCTGTCCAACGCCAGAGTCTGGACTTTCTCTTGTCAGGGGAGAGGGGATATGGAATCGATACCACTTTTGTTACACAAATAATACAAATTCAAAGACAAGGAAAAGCACAAAGAAGAAAATAAAAGCCACCCATAACTCTATCACATGGGCATGCCCATTTTTAATGTTTCTATGTATTTCCTTCTAGTCTGTTTTTATGCCTTCTGATTTATTTTTATATCTGCCCAACCTCTGTCAGCCCATCGCTGGAGGTCGTTGCTAATTCATTAGAGGACCTTGGGACTGAGGACATAGAAGTCATAAATCAGGATGTTCCATGGACCAGGGGGTGGGAGAGGACCCAGACTCGACAAGTTCATACCATTGTCCATTTCAGGGAAGGTCTTACTTGTCCCAAAGTGTCCCCTCAATCTTTCTTCACTTCCTCCAACTGTTAGACTGTCTCTCCTGTGAAACATTTAAAGAAAAATGTCTATAAAGGGGCACATTCTGCAGCACGTACGATTATAGAAAGCATGTGGTACAGTATGGAAAAGTGTAGGACTAACAATAACTGCTTTGGGGTTTCACAGATAAGTGGGATGGGGATGGGAGATAGGGGCTGGCTGGAGGCTTCCTGAGACAGATGGGACTGGGGCTGGCTCTGAGCCAGCTGAAAACCTGCAAATCTGGGAGAGAAAGTTCCATGTACTATGAAAAGGTCATGAGAACCTCCAGTCCTGGGAGGATCTAGGAGAGGGAAAAAATCAGATGGGACTTTACCCGGTGAGTCATCCGTCATTTGCCTGCTGATTGGTTGCAGTCACCTGCAGTTGTGCCTGTTTCCAGGGCAGGGTTTTGGGAGGTTAGAGCTTCCTCTCGGAAGTAATATCAAAAGAAGAGCTGTGTTTACAAACTGAGCTGCCTCTCTCGGGGCATGGCATATTTAGATGTGAAGGTTGGAGTATAGTGGATGGAGCGGTTTGTGGGTAGTGAGCCCTGATGGTTAAAGGCTCAGGCCCTGGTGCTCTGCAGTAGCACAGTTCAGATCTCAGCTCTGCTGCTTTCTAGCTGTGTGATCTGGCAAACTGCTTAGCCTCTTGTTTGTCGAATGTCGGGCCACCCACAGCACCTGCCCCTTGGCTCCCAGGTTGTTGGGAGGGTTAAATGGGATAAGGCAAGAAAAGGTTTAGCACAGTGCCTGGCCCAGAGAAAGGCTCAATAAAGATAAACTAATATTCTCTAATTCCAGAGAGGGGGAAAGATGGAAATTAAGTTTGGAAAACTCTGGATTCTTCCCTTTGTGTTTAGAAAGAACCATGCTATGAGACCTTAGACAAGCCACTTTAACGTTTTGGGCTTCACTTTCCTCTACAGGGAGATGATGGGTGGTTCTAAATGGTCTCTTGGATTCTACCCATGACTGTAATTCTATGATTGTGTAGGTTTAAAGAGTGTCCTATTGAATACAAAGTGCTTCCTTGTTTGAGCCTCCCCACGAGATCGAGGGGCAATGACTATTCCTGCATTTTCCCAGATGAGGAAGCAGGCTTGCAGACATTTAATCACCTGCTGCCCCAAGGCCTCAGAGCTTGTGAGAGAACATATTCTCAAAAGTAAAGGCCAGGTTCCCTTTAAAATGAATGTGTGAAATGTGAATGCACCTCGATTGGGCCTTTGCCCTTGTCTCAAGACCGAGCCCAAAAGGGGTTTTTGGAGGAGCTGGGTGAGGATGTCAGGAGAGTTGATTCCCAAGGGAGCTTCAGGCTAGGACTGTCATAGTAGAGCAGTAATTTATGGGCTTCTGACAGCTAGAAAGGTCACGGTATTCTTCTTTATTTAGAAATGAAAACAAAGTAACTTGGGGTTCAGGGAAAAAACGTAAGGGCTTGTAAAGACTGACCTCAAAATGCCTGGTTGTAAAATGTAAAACTTCAATTTGTTTGATGCAATTAGCCCAATCTGGACCCTTTCTTATTCTAAAAGCAGTTGGTATTCAGGGCGCAGGATGAGGCCTAGTTGGGGCAGGGGCGGGAGGAGGCCCTCTGGCAACAGTGGAAAGGCCAGATTGTTTCTATTGTGCGTCCTGATGTGATTCTTTTTCTGCATGCCCTCTGTGGTTTATCACTTTCCATTTCACACACCCTTCATGTAAAGCAATTACAGAAGCACGGATAAATAGGCAGCAGCAGTGTGAATCAGTGCCTTTTAGAATGGAAAACTGATGCAAACTGGGCCTCAGCTTGTTGAGGGTGAGGCATGTGTAAGGATGGGGAAATGGGAGATTATTTCTTAGAGGAATGACGATGGCCATAAGGGGTCACAGATACTGCATATTGGGCCTCTAGCCTCCAGCACCTGAGTTCCTTGTAAGCTGCCTTATGGCTGCAGGAGACCTGTGCCTGTGGTGGTGGCCACAGCAGCCGAGCTTGTAATTTAGATATTACCACTGCTCATCCATGAAAGGTCAGCGTCAGGCTGCTCTGTCGTAGTGTTGGGAGGGAGATGTGGGCCCTGGGGGAACTGGGTGCTGGATTTGGAGTCTGGCTGATTCCAGGAACCCACAGAGCCGTGCTTGGACCCATACCTCAGTGGCTCAGAATTTGGGGTGGGAGTTTCCCAAACCAAACTGTGTTTTGTACCTTTATGTGTAGGCACTGAGTATACAGCTGTTTAGTGGTCAGGGTTCAGATGAATCTGTCCTCGGTTTTGTTAGAGTGGCTTTTGGCTTAGGCTTCTGGTGACCTACTGCTCACAGCCGTAATTTAGCCCTTGAAAGGAAGGGAGAGCCAGGATTTGGCTAGCAGGGATGGGAAGCCAACTCCAAAGAGATCCTGCTGCATTTATGATGGGGCATTTCTTCTGCATTTATTTTTGCCCCTTGTCTCCTACTCCAAGCTACCCCCATGTCTTTGAATGCTGAAAGTTTTGCATTATAGGACTCAACGCACCAGCCTGGCCCCACTGGCATGATTCTTACTAAGTATGCTGCATCATACAAAGACAACAAAATAAGTGGATAGAAAATGGCCCTGCTTCCTAACAGCGGGCAAGTGGCTCCCTCTTCTGAGTCTCAATTTCTTCATTTTTATGATGGGGATGATGATATCAATATATAACATGGTTATGAAGAAACACATGCAAAAGTTACTCAAGTGATGAACATTTGCAAACATAAGATGGCATTCTCACGTGTAAAGTGAGACTTTCTTTAGAAAAGTCGTTTGCAGTAAATTGCATCATTACATTTTACTTATATAGTACTGAACATTTGCACAGAGAGCTTTTATTTTGTTATTCCTTTTGGATCCCATCAACAATCCTGTGCAAACACGAGGCAGGAATTGCTATTCCCCCCATCATTTTATGAATGAGGGAAACTGAGGCTCATGGATGTAGAGTGACTTGCCCAGGGTAATTTACTGAATAAATGCCCAAATCAGTAATACCGCAAGGCACCTGAGTCTCAGTCTAGCACTCTCATCATCACTGGGTGCTGAGTGCAAAAGCATGAAGGCTCATTGGTCGTGGCCCTGACTGCTCACCGACCTCTGCCTGCCCGCCCCCTTCATTTGCTTGGTAGCTCTTGACTGAGGGCAGCTGTCAGTCATGCCCTCTCCTGGGTGTTAGAAATGTCAGTAATACGGGAAATGTGGCTTTTGCTCTCTTGGAGCCTACAGTCTAGTAGGGGAGGCAGACTTGAATAATTACGGCGTCAGTGGGTCCTCTTTCTTTTCTGCGATGTGCCAGGGCCTGGGATGGAGAGAGACTTGGTCCTCTCACTTTGGGCTTTCTCTTACTTTCTCTCTCCTTCTGGGAAGTCCTGAGATGGCTCCACAGATGGGTGCCTCAGTTAGGGTTCCGCCTGCCTCTACTTGAGACTGTGTGCTCAATAGTTGAAGGCCATGGAGGTTGTGTTTGTGTGGGCTGGAGGGCTTTGAGGACAAGAAGAGGCAGAGAGGCTTCTCCAAAGAGGCACATTTTGAACCCGCTCTTAAAGATGATGACAGGTCCCTCAGGGATAGTGCCTCTCCTGCTGGCTGTCATGACCCACAATGGGATGTTGGCAGCTTTCACTGAGACCTCTCATTCTACTTGTGAAACTTTAGTACTACTGGTTTACTTGCTCTGAGTAGAGCTGGAAATGACAAGGCGATAAAGTTCTCACTGTGTTCCTTTAACATCCTCTCCCTACCGAAGCTTTCCCCTACGGGTGTAATAAAATGCGACCACTTCCTTGGCATGGCCGGGCAACCTTTCCAGCAAGAGCAAGAGGCTTAATTCAGAAAAGAGCATCAGGATGAGGAGGATCATCCCAGATTTCACAGCTGGGTGGGTGGAAGGGAGATCTGGGCTCACTAAAGAAGGAGAGTTTTTTTCCCTTCCATGATGGAATAGAAGTGATTTGTAGATTTCTCTGTAGTTTAGTTTCTCTTTAGTTTAGTTTCCTCTCTTGCTCCTTGAATTCATTCTGCCTTGTCTTTGCTCTTCCTCTTTGCACCTTCTCTTCTGAATGGTGATTTGGTGGAATGGTTAGAAAGAATCATGTTAAATACCTAGCTTTGTGGCTCAGTTGATGGTGCCAAAGTAACCTAAGACGACGACCTGCCTTGGCCCTGTTCTCCACAGGTTGTATCCGTGCAGAGAGCTGAATTTCCCAGAGTGCTGAAACTGAATTTTATCCATTGTAAACAAAGTTTTTCTTTATTTTTCAAAGTTCATTTTGGAAGGAAATTCTCTGAAATGTATTACACATACGCATACATTGCCTTCTTAGGCAGACGGCTCGGAACCTAACGTGAGGTTTTCTCCGTCACACAGGTCACTGTTAGGAACGTCGAAGGTTGTGCTGTGCCAGAGGAGTGATGCCTTCAAGTTGTGCCCCTGCAGTAAACGGCTCCGGAGTCTCCCACTTTGCTGATTCTTGTATCTGCCGTGTCCCCCTCCACCCACCCCATCTGTTAGGTGTTACTTTTCCTTGCGGTTTCTCTCTCCTAATTTTTGTGTTCAGGAACAAGAGAACCATTTATGTAGAAATACATGAACAACATCAGCCATATGGTGGGTTCTTATTGTAGGCCCTGAGATAGTGCTTTCCGTGACTGTTCCCATTTAATGCCTACACAGCCCTAGGAGAATAGGCAGCATCATTGTCCTCAGTTTACAGAAGAGGAAACTGAACAGCAGAGAAGGTGACCACATATCCTTCTTGCCTGAAATATAGGAAATTAATTCAAGAGGTATTCATTGGGGGCTTCTATTGTACTTGTTAAGCAACATTAATTAAAAATAATTGGTGGTAGGGGCCAGCCTGTGGCATAGTGGTTAAGTTCACACGTTCTGCTTTGGTGGCCCGGGGTTCACTGGTTCGGATCCTGGGCACGGACCTACTCACTGCTCATCAAGCCATGTTGAGGTGGCATCCCATATAGAAGAGCTGCAACTCTACAAGTATGATACAAAACTATGTACTGGGGCTTTGGGGAGAAAAAGGAAAAAAGAGGAAGATCGTTAGCATAGGGCCAATCTTCCACACACACACAAAAATGAATGACTTTTTAAAAAAAATTAATAATTGGTGGTAGTGGGGTGTTGAGTAACAGTAAAAGGGTTTGAATATAGAATATTAAATAGTCTGGTTCTTTACAAGGCTTCATAAATCTTTGTGCTGTTTTAGAACACAGGGCTTTAAGAATGATAGAAACAGTCCTTAAATTAAATGAAAATGCAAATCAGTCTTCTCACTGCTGCTTGGGGTTCAGCTCTGCAGACCAGAGGATAGCTGAGCACGGTAGTCACTTTTTGTCACATGTACTGATGTCACAATAATTTGTGTTCATTTATGCAGCCTAATTGTCCTAAACTTGAACGTGCTTTCATTTAAATCCATTTACATTGCTTCTGTGAGATGGAAATGACATGGACATGTGATTTTGAATATATGTAGGCAGAGACCCTTGAACCCAGCTCTAGGTGATAAGTCATAGCCTTAGGCTCCAGTTTTGTCCCTCTTACTAACTCGTTATGGGGCCCTGAGCAGAAATGATTGCTCTTCTGGGCCTCGAGCTCCTCAACTTTAAAATGAGGAGGTAAGGAAATCTGATGGAATTTCTGGTCTGAGATTCTATGAAGATTCTGTGTTATATCTCAAGTGACTACAACCAGAAATATTAGTCAATAGGTGCTTGCTGTAAAGAGGGCTATGATAAGACATAAAATTCTTTAAAAGTTGATTCTTTTAAGGAAATTATACTTGCCCTTGGAGTCTTGCTTATTTAAAAAAATTTCTTTTCTTCTTGTTCTCCATTGGCTTTTCAAGCATGTTCTTTGTAGGTAGCTCAGAAGTGGTATCATCAATTCTAAATTGGTAGATTTTCTATTAATGACGTTCTTGTACTGTCTGCTCGGCTTGGCACTTTAACTTTGAGTAAATTAGAGGACATGAGAGAGAAGTCTTCTTCCCTTCAAATACTCAAAGGATTGTTTTTTCTCCTGAGCCGTTCTGCATATCAGTATAGGATCGAGTAGAATAAAGGGGGCTAAAGTGGGGGAGATTTGAGCTCAGTATGTGGAAGGATGAAAGCGACCTGATCATTGTGCTCAGACCTCTGCAGAGCTGCTGGGAGGAGGAGGTGGTATGTGGTGTTGACATGTCCGGATGGCCCCTCATAAAAAAGGGTTCTCGTTGGCCATGGTGGAAGGGCCTGCTGGAGGAGAGATGGTAGAGCCAGGGACCCCTCCAGGGGTGCTGGCCAGGGTAGGTGGGTGCAGCGGGGTGGCTGGCCTTCAAGGTTCGTTTCTGGGCATGGGGGTCCTTGTGCTGAACTGGTGAGATAGGGCACCTGGATCACGCAATGCAGAGAAGCATCAAGTTCTCCTTGTTATTATTATTATTATTTTTGATGAGGGAGATTGACCCTGAGCTAACATCTGTGCCCATCTTCCTCTACTTTATACCTGGGATGCCACCACAGCATGGCTTGATGAGCGGTGCATAGGTCCACGCCTGGGATCTGAACCTGTGAACCCCGGGCCACCCAAGTGGAGTGCATGAACTTAACTGCTGTGCCTCCGGGCCAGCCCCTCTCCTTGGTTTTTAATGTTCCCTGACTACCAAGATGTTCAAGGGCAGTGAGTAATGGTGCAAAGTTACCCTGGAACCATAGTGAGGTCTGATGGCATAGATTTCTCCCATCACCCCAGGTCCAGATCTCTCTCCCTTAGCAGCATCCGTGACACCCAAGGGGGGTGAGTCTCCCACTCCACATTCCTTGACTCTTAATGAACTATTGGGCTTTCTCCTATAATTGGGTCAGGCAACCATGTGACCTGCTCACTGCCAATTTCTTTTTTGAGAAGATGCTCATTTCGTGGATCATTTTGAATATTCTCCATGAATATGCAACATGGTTTTAGAAGGTTGGGTAGCTTTTCATTTGTTCTCAGAGATTGGCTGTTTTTTAGTCTTCTTTGTGGTCAGTCACTGTAGACTTTTTAAGAGCTTCTCTCTTGCTGCCTTCATTTTATTGCTTCTTGTCTGAGGAGAACCACGTGAGAAGTGCCCAGACCATGTGAGCCCAACCTGCCTGAGAGGTGGTGAGAGAGGATGCTGGGGGGAAATATAGATTTTTGAGTTATGGGTATTTTAATAAGGGGTGCTGGAGGGGAGGGAGAGAGAGAGACCAAGACCCAGAAGTGTTTTTTACTTAAATGAGTAATTATATCCTTAACTTGGAGATGGAAATATGTTTGGAAATTTGTTTTGTCAGCTCCCTCTGAAAGAAATAAAATTACAGTGATGATATCATTCCTGTTTAAAATGTTTGAATAGGTATCAAGGCAAAGTGATTAGGGCCTAATTGTTTGCCAAATTTTCTTTAAAGCTTCATTTTTTTGGGGGGGATTTCTATGCCAAAAAACATCTTAAACTGATGAACATATAGTTCTCCTCACTTATTTTGGCCGGCGTTTAATTAGATGACTGTTTGCATAGTTGAGGAAATACATTTATGTTGGGTCTAAGCTCCAGGGTGCCAGATTTCAATCCCAGAAAAAAATGTTCTCCCTCATTTGGGTGCTGATGTGCACTTAAATAGCACAGGAGCAGTGCTTTTCCTTGGCCAAGGTCACGTGGCAACTTTCCAGAGGGTTGATTGGTTTCAGAGTTGGGCAGGTTTAAGGTCGAGCACCCCAGCTTGCCCTCCATCTGGAGGAGCTACAGCTCTCTCAAGCTCCCCGTTTAAGTGCAGCCTTCAGAGAAAGTTGTCCAGGTTCCTGAGCCTCTGTCATCCCGGCCGGTCTGTGTGAACAGCGGGAAGTGGGTACAGAAGCATGTTGCTGCGCAGTACAACCCAGCCTCCTTGTGCCCACTTGGTCACGGCCACTGCCATGTGCATCGCTAGCTCCCACACGTGTGTGCTTGCTCGTCCTAGGTGCTTGAGGTATTTCCTGTCTGCCACCTACTGCGGTAGACACTGGAAGAATAAACCGTAATTTTCCTAAAACCACACTTTGAGGCTCACAATGATAACGTTCTGAGGTTCTCCCCGGCCCTGTCCAAGTCAGGCACCTTCACTGGTTCTTTTTTTACCCAGGGCGTGAAGGCTGGATTCTTACCTAACACTCCGTCCATCCAGGCAAGCTCGTCCTGCCTCCTTCCCCCAAACCACCTCTGCATGTTTGCTGGGCTGTTTCTTTTCACTGTGCAGTAACTGACAGGGGAGCCTTGCACGTGGCTCCAGTGGTGGCTGGGTGAATTCTCCCAGACGCCCTGCTGGAACAATTTTTCTCCTCCTGGGGCTGCAGGTGGAGGGCTGGGGATTGTTTTCAGTCTCCTTTTCTGCACCCGAGGGTGCAGAAGTGGGCTGTGGGATCTTGGCTGGCAAGGGCTGAGCAAGGACAAGGGAAAGGGCTCTTGATGACGTCTGGTTCCTGCTCGCTCTCCTGCTGTCCCATTACTGACCTGTACCCAGGTCCACTCTTGCCTCTAGAGTGATCCCATTCCCCAGGGCAGCTCAGCATGGTGCCCCAGAAGATGGCAAACCTCCAGCACTTCTGGTCTCTGCCTATGTCCCTCAGCGTTGTGTGTGAGGTTACTTCTGAGGCTTTTATTTTACCTTTCAAGGACTGTGAGCTTACCTCCTCTGCCTGCTTCTCTCCATTCTGGAGCCTATGAGTGAGAATGCTCGGGATTTTGTTGATTCCCCTTCTTTTCTCAGAATTGCCCCTCCAGGAGTAGGAGTGCGGTCGGGAGCTCTGCCACACTGCCTTTTCCACCAGATTCTTCTGTTTCTGTTCTTGACATATGCAAAGTAAGGTTGGTTTCCTTTTCTTGTTTGATTTCTCCTGATATATATATATATATATATTTTTTGACTTTTCTTTTTTGAATTGAAGTATAATTGACGTACAATATTATATTAGTTTCAGGTGTACAACATAGTGATTCAACATTTATATACATTAGGAAATGATCACCACAATAAGTCTGGTTACCATCTGTCACTCTGCAAAGTTAATACAATATTATTGACTATATTCTCCATGCTGTACATTACATCCCCATGACTTATTTATTTTGTGACTGGGATTTTGTATCTCTTGATCCTCTTTACCCATTTTACCCACCCCAACCCTGTTTCCGTCTGCAAACTACCAGTCTGTTCTCTGTATCTATGAGTCTGGTTTTGTTTTGTTTGTTCATTTGTTTTGTTTTTTTAGATTTCACATATCAGTGAAATCATATGGTGTTTGTCTTTTCTGTCTGACTTGTTTCACTTAGCATAATAACCTCAAGATCCATCCATATTGTTGCAAATGACATGATTTTATTCTTTTATATGGCTGAGTAATATTCCATTGTATACATACATACATATATGTATATACACATGCCACATCTTTTTTATCCATTTGTCTTTTGATGGAGGCTTAGGTTGCTTCCATGTCTTGGCTATTGTGAATACCGCTGCAGTGAACATAGGGGTGCATTTATCTTTTTGAATTAGCATTTTTGTTTTCTTTGGATAAATACCCAGAAGTGGAATTGCTGGACCATATGGTAGTTCTGTTTTCAATTTTTTGAGGAACCTCCATACTGTTTCTATAGTGGCTGCACCAATTTACCTTCCCACCGACAGTGCATGAGAGTTCCCTTTTCTCCATGTCCTCACCAACATTTGTCATTTCTTGTCTTTTTGAGAATATTTATTCTGACAGGTGTGAGCTGAATATCTCATTGTGGTTTTAATTTGCATTTCCCTGATGATTAGTGATGTTAAGCATCTTTTCATGTGCCTGTTGGCCATCTATATGTCGTCTTTGGAAAAATGTCTATTCAGGTTCTCTGCCCGCCTTTTTTTTTTTTTTTTTGGTGAGGAAGATTGGCCCTGAGCTAACATCTGTTGCCAATCTTCCTCTTTTTGCTTGAGGAAGATGGTCCCTGAGCTAACATCTGTGCCAGCCTTCCTCTACTTTGTGTATGGGACACTGCTGCAGCCTGGCTTGATGAGTGGTGTGTAGGTCCGAACCCACAAACCCCAGGCTGCTGAAGGAGACTGCGTGAACTTAACTGCTATGCCACTGGGCTGGCCCCTCTCTGCCCATTTTTTAATCAGATTGTTTTTTTGATAATGAGTTGTATGAGTTCTTTATATATTTTGGATATTAACCCCTTATTGGATATATGATTTGTAAATATTTTCTTCCATTCAGTAGGTTGTCTTCTAGTTTTGTTGATGGCTTCCTTTGCTGTGCAAAAACTTTTTAGTTTGATGTAGTCCCACTTTTATTTTTTTTTGTTTTTGTTGCCCTTACCTGTGGAGTCAGATCCAAAAGAATATATGTAAGACTGATGTCAAGGAGCTTGCCACCTATGTTTTCTTCTAGGAATTTTATGGTTTCGGGTCTTACATTCAAGTCTTTAATCTCCTTGGAGTTAATTTTTGTAGATGATTTAAGATAGTGGTTGAGTTTCATTTTTTTGCATGTAGCTATTGAGTTTTCCGAACACCATTTATTGAAGAGACTTTTTCCCCATTGTATATTCTTGCCTCATTTGTTATAGGTTAATTGACCATATATGCGTGGGTTTATTTCTGGGCTCTCTATTCTGTTCCATTCACCTATGTGTCTGTTTTTGTGCTAGGACCATACTGTTTTGAATACTATAGCTTTGTAGTATAATTTGAAATCAGGGAGTGTGATACCTCCAACTGTGTTCTTGTTTCTCAAGATTGCTTTGGCTATTCAGGATCTTTTGTAGTTCCGTACAAATTTTGGGTTTATTTGTTCTAGTTCTGTGAAAAATGTCATTAGTATTTTGATAGGGATTGCATTGAATTTGTAGATTCCTTTGGGTAGTATGGACATTTTGACAATATTAATTCTTCCAGTCTGTGAGCACAGTATATCTTTCCACTTATTTGTATCTTCAGTTTCTTTCATCAGTGTTTTAGTTTATAGAATACAGGTCTTTTGCCTCCTTGGTTAAATTTATTCCTAGGTATTTTTTTCTTTTTGAAGCAAATGTAAGTGGAATTGTTTTCTTAATTTCTCTCTCTGATAGTTCATTATTAGTGTATAGAAATGCAACAGATTTGTGTGTATTAATTTTGTATCCCACAACTTTGCTGAATTCATTTATTCTAACAGTGTTTTGGTGGAGTCTTGGGGGTTTTCTATGTATAGTATCATGTCATCTGCAAATAGTGACAGTTTTACTTCTTCCTTTCCAATTTGGATGCCTTTTATTTCTTGCCTAATTGCTGTGGCTAGGACTTCCAATACTATGTTGAATAAAAGTGATGAGAATGGGCATCCTTGTCTTGTTTCTGATGTTAGAGGAAAAGCTTTCAGCTTTTCACCATTGAGTATGATGTTAGCTGTGGGTTTGTCATATATGGCCTTTATTATGTTGAGGTATGTTCCCTCTATACCCACTTTGTTGAGAGTTTTTTTTTTATCATAAGTGGATGCTGAATTTTTGTCAAATGCTTTTTCTGCATCTGAAATGATCATATGATTTTTATCCTTCATTTCGTTAATGTGGTGTATCACATTGATTTTGCAGATGTTGAACCATCCTTGCATCCTTGAAATAAATCCCACTTGATCATGGTGTATGATCCTTTTAATGTATTGTTGAATTTGGTTTGCTAATATTTTGTTGAGGATTTTTGTATCTATGTTGATCAGGGATGTTGGCCTGAGTTTTCTTTTTTTGTGTGTGGTGTCTTTGTCTGGTTTTAGTATCAGGGTGTTGCTGACCTTGTAAAATGAGTTTGGAAGTGTTCCTTCATCTTCAATTTTTTGGAAGAGTTTGAGAAGGATAGGTATTAAATTTTCTTTGAATTCACCAGTGAAGCCACCTGTTCTCGGACTTTTGTTTGTTGGGAGTTTTAAAGTTACTGATTTAATCTCATTACTAGTAATTTGTCTATTCATATTTTCTGTTTTTTCATTATTCAGTCTTGGAAGATTGTGTATTTCTAGGAATTTATCCATTTCTTCTAGGTTGTCCAATTTGTTGTTGTATAATTGTTCATAGTAATCTCTTATGATCCTTTGTGTTTCTGTGTTATCAGTTGTAACTTCTCTTTCATTTCTGATTTTATTTATTTGGAAACTCTCTCCTTTTTTTCTTGATGAATCTGGTTAAAGGTTTGTCAATTTTGTTTATCTTTTCAAACATTGATATTTTCTGTTGTTGTTTTTAGCCTCTATTCCATTTATTTCCACACTGATCTTTATTATTCCCTTCCTTCTGCTAACTTTGGGCTTTGTTCTTTTTCTAGCTTCTTTAGGTGTAAAGTTAGGTTGTTAATTTGAAATTTTTCTTATTTCTTGAGGTAGGCCTTTATCACTATGAACTTCCCTCTTAGAACTGCTTTTGCTGCGTCCCATAGATTTTGGAATGTTGTGTTTCCATTTTCATTTGTCTCAAGGTAGTTTTTGATTTCCCCTTTGATTTCTTCATTGACCCATTGGTTGTTCAGTAGCTTGTTGTTTAGTCTCCAAGTGTTTGTGTGTTTTTCAGTTTTATTCTTGTAATTGATTTCTAGTTTCATACTGTTGTGGTTGGAAAAGATGCTTGATATGATTTTAGTCTCCTTAAATAAATTGAGACTTGTTTTGTAGCTTAACATGTGATCTGTCCTGGAAAATGTTCCATGTGCACTTGAAAAGAATGTGTATTCTGCTGCTTTTGAATGGAATGTTCAGTATATTTCTGTTAAGGCTGCCTGGGCTAATGTGTCATTTAAGGCCAATGTTTCCTTATTGATTTCTGTCTGGATGATCTATCCATTGATGTAAGTGGGCGTTAAAGTCCCCTACTATTATTGTACCGCTCTCAATATCTCTCTTTATGTCTGTTAATATTTGCTTTGTATATTTAATTGCTCCTATGTTGGGTGCATATTTACAAATGTTATATCCTCTTGTTGAATTGACCCCTTTTTCATTATGTAATGCCCTTCTTTGTCTTTTGTTACAGTCTTTGTTTTAAAGTCTATTTTGTCTGATACAAATATTGTTACCCCAGCTTTCTTTTTGTTTTTGTTTGCATGGAATATCTTTTTCCATCCCTTCACTTTCAATCTGTGTGTGTGTTTAGATCTGAAGTGAGTCTCTTATAGGCAGCGTATAGATGGATCTTGTTGGTTTTATTTTTTAATCCATTCAGTCACCTTATATTTTTTGCTTAGAGAATTAGTCCATTCATGTTTAAAGTAATTGTTCATAGGTATGTACTTATTGCCATACTGTTAATTTTTTTCTGGTTGTTTTGTAGTTCTTCTGTGTTCCTTTCTTCTATTGCTCTCTTCCCTGTGGTTTGATGACTTTCTTTAGTATTATGTTTTGATTCTTTTCTCTTTATTCATTGTGTATCTATTAATATAGGCTTTTGGTTTGTGGTTACCATGAGGTTCATATATAACAGCATATATATATGGTAGTCTGTTAAGTTAAAAATGCGTTGTAAAAGCAGTACATTTTTACTGCCTCCCCCAAGTTTTATTTTTGATGCCATATTTTACATCATTTTATTTTATATATCCCTTAACTAATTATTGTTGTTATAGTTGATTTTACTACTTTTGTCTTTTAACCTTTATACTGGTTTTATAAGTGGTTGATCCACTACCTTTACTATATATTTGCCTTTATTGGTGAGATTTTTCCTTTCATCTATTTTCTTATTTCTAGTTATGGCCTTTTCTTTTCAGCTTAAAGAAGTCTTTTTAACATTTTTTTGTAAGGCCAGTTTAGTGGTGATGAACTCCTTTAACTTTTACTTCTGTGAGAAACTCTATCTCTCCTTCAATTTTGAATGATAACCTTTCCAGGTAGAGTATTCTTGGTTGAAAGTTTTTCTTTTCAGCATTTTGAACATATCATGCCACTCCCTTCTAGCCTGCAAAGGTTCTGCTGGCCAGAAAATCAGCTGATGGTCTTTGGGGGTTTCCCTTAAGTATTTAGTTGTTTTTCTCTTGTTGCCTTTAAGATTCTCTCTTTGTCTTTAACTTTTGCCATTTTGATTATAATATGTCTTGGTGTGGGTCTGTTTGGGTTCATTTTGTTTGGGACTCTCTGTGCTTCCTGGACCTGGATGTTGGTTTCCTTCCTCAGGTTAGGGAAATTTTTAGCTATTACTTCTTCAAGTAAGTTTTCTGCCCCTTTCCGTCTCTCTTCTTCTGGGACTTTTATAATGCAAATGTTAGTATGCTTGATGTCCCTTAAGCTATCCTCTTTTATTTTTAATTCTTTTCTTTTTTGCTGCTCTGATTCTTACTACCCTGTCTTCCACATTGCTGATCCATTCTTCTGTATCATCTAGCGTGCTGTTGATTCCTTCTAGTGTATTTTTTAATATTTTTGGTGAGGAAGATTGGCCCTGAGCTAACATCTGTTGCCAATCTTCCTCTTTTTGCTTGAGGAAGATGGTCCCTGAGCTAACATCTGTGCCAGCCTTCCTCTACTTTGTGTATGGGACACTGCTGCAGCCTGGCTTGATGAGTGGTGTGTAGGTCCGAACCCACAAACCCCAGGCTGCTGAAGGAGACTGCGTGAACTTAACTGCTATGCCACTGGGCTGGCCCCTCTCTGCCCATTTTTTAATCAGATTGTTTTTTTGATAATGAGTTGTATGAGTTCTTTATATATTTTGGATATTAACCCCTTATTGGATATATGATTTGTAAATATTTTCTTCCATTCAGTAGGTTGTCTTCTAGTTTTGTTGATGGCTTCCTTTGCTGTGCAAAAACTTTTTAGTTTGATGTAGTCCCACTTTTATTTTTTTTTGTTTTTGTTGCCCTTACCTGTGGAGTCAGATCCAAAAGAATATATGTAAGACTGATGTCAAGGAGCTTGCCACCTATGTTTTCTTCTAGGAATTTTATGGTTTCGGGTCTTACATTCAAGTCTTTAATCTCCTTGGAGTTAATTTTTGTAGATGATTTAAGATAGTGGTTGAGTTTCATTTTTTTGCATGTAGCTATTGAGTTTTCCGAACACCATTTATTGAAGAGACTTTTTCCCCATTGTATATTCTTGCCTCATTTGTTATAGGTTAATTGACCATATATGCGTGGGTTTATTTCTGGGCTCTCTATTCTGTTCCATTCACCTATGTGTCTGTTTTTGTGCTAGGACCATACTGTTTTGAATACTATAGCTTTGTAGTATAATTTGAAATCAGGGAGTGTGATACCTCCAACTGTGTTCTTGTTTCTCAAGATTGCTTTGGCTATTCAGGATCTTTTGTAGTTCCGTACAAATTTTGGGTTTATTTGTTCTAGTTCTGTGAAAAATGTCATTAGTATTTTGATAGGGATTGCATTGAATTTGTAGATTCCTTTGGGTAGTATGGACATTTTGACAATATTAATTCTTCCAGTCTGTGAGCACAGTATATCTTTCCACTTATTTGTATCTTCAGTTTCTTTCATCAGTGTTTTAGTTTATAGAATACAGGTCTTTTGCCTCCTTGGTTAAATTTATTCCTAGGTATTTTTTTCTTTTTGAAGCAAATGTAAGTGGAATTGTTTTCTTAATTTCTCTCTCTGATAGTTCATTATTAGTGTATAGAAATGCAACAGATTTGTGTGTATTAATTTTGTATCCCACAACTTTGCTGAATTCATTTATTCTAACAGTGTTTTGGTGGAGTCTTGGGGGTTTTCTATGTATAGTATCATGTCATCTGCAAATAGTGACAGTTTTACTTCTTCCTTTCCAATTTGGATGCCTTTTATTTCTTGCCTAATTGCTGTGGCTAGGACTTCCAATACTATGTTGAATAAAAGTGATGAGAATGGGCATCCTTGTCTTGTTTCTGATGTTAGAGGAAAAGCTTTCAGCTTTTCACCATTGAGTATGATGTTAGCTGTGGGTTTGTCATATATGGCCTTTATTATGTTGAGGTATGTTCCCTCTATACCCACTTTGTTGAGAGTTTTTTTTTTATCATAAGTGGATGCTGAATTTTTGTCAAATGCTTTTTCTGCATCTGAAATGATCATATGATTTTTATCCTTCATTTCGTTAATGTGGTGTATCACATTGATTTTGCAGATGTTGAACCATCCTTGCATCCTTGAAATAAATCCCACTTGATCATGGTGTATGATCCTTTTAATGTATTGTTGAATTTGGTTTGCTAATATTTTGTTGAGGATTTTTGTATCTATGTTGATCAGGGATGTTGGCCTGAGTTTTCTTTTTTTGTGTGTGGTGTCTTTGTCTGGTTTTAGTATCAGGGTGTTGCTGACCTTGTAAAATGAGTTTGGAAGTGTTCCTTCATCTTCAATTTTTTGGAAGAGTTTGAGAAGGATAGGTATTAAATTTTCTTTGAATTCACCAGTGAAGCCACCTGTTCTCGGACTTTTGTTTGTTGGGAGTTTTAAAGTTACTGATTTAATCTCATTACTAGTAATTTGTCTATTCATATTTTCTGTTTTTTCATTATTCAGTCTTGGAAGATTGTGTATTTCTAGGAATTTATCCATTTCTTCTAGGTTGTCCAATTTGTTGTTGTATAATTGTTCATAGTAATCTCTTATGATCCTTTGTGTTTCTGTGTTATCAGTTGTAACTTCTCTTTCATTTCTGATTTTATTTATTTGGAAACTCTCTCCTTTTTTTCTTGATGAATCTGGTTAAAGGTTTGTCAATTTTGTTTATCTTTTCAAACATTGATATTTTCTGTTGTTGTTTTTAGCCTCTATTCCATTTATTTCCACACTGATCTTTATTATTCCCTTCCTTCTGCTAACTTTGGGCTTTGTTCTTTTTCTAGCTTCTTTAGGTGTAAAGTTAGGTTGTTAATTTGAAATTTTTCTTATTTCTTGAGGTAGGCCTTTATCACTATGAACTTCCCTCTTAGAACTGCTTTTGCTGCGTCCCATAGATTTTGGAATGTTGTGTTTCCATTTTCATTTGTCTCAAGGTAGTTTTTGATTTCCCCTTTGATTTCTTCATTGACCCATTGGTTGTTCAGTAGCTTGTTGTTTAGTCTCCAAGTGTTTGTGTGTTTTTCAGTTTTATTCTTGTAATTGATTTCTAGTTTCATACTGTTGTGGTTGGAAAAGATGCTTGATATGATTTTAGTCTCCTTAAATAAATTGAGACTTGTTTTGTAGCTTAACATGTGATCTGTCCTGGAAAATGTTCCATGTGCACTTGAAAAGAATGTGTATTCTGCTGCTTTTGAATGGAATGTTCAGTATATTTCTGTTAAGGCTGCCTGGGCTAATGTGTCATTTAAGGCCAATGTTTCCTTATTGATTTCTGTCTGGATGATCTATCCATTGATGTAAGTGGGCGTTAAAGTCCCCTACTATTATTGTACCGCTCTCAATATCTCTCTTTATGTCTGTTAATATTTGCTTTGTATATTTAATTGCTCCTATGTTGGGTGCATATTTACAAATGTTATATCCTCTTGTTGAATTGACCCCTTTTTCATTATGTAATGCCCTTCTTTGTCTTTTGTTACAGTCTTTGTTTTAAAGTCTATTTTGTCTGATACAAATATTGTTACCCCAGCTTTCTTTTTGTTTTTGTTTGCATGGAATATCTTTTTCCATCCCTTCACTTTCAATCTGTGTGTGTGTTTAGATCTGAAGTGAGTCTCTTATAGGCAGCGTATAGATGGATCTTGTTGGTTTTATTTTTTAATCCATTCAGTCACCTTATATTTTTTGCTTAGAGAATTAGTCCATTCATGTTTAAAGTAATTGTTCATAGGTATGTACTTATTGCCATACTGTTAATTTTTTTCTGGTTGTTTTGTAGTTCTTCTGTGTTCCTTTCTTCTATTGCTCTCTTCCCTGTGGTTTGATGACTTTCTTTAGTATTATGTTTTGATTCTTTTCTCTTTATTCATTGTGTATCTATTAATATAGGCTTTTGGTTTGTGGTTACCATGAGGTTCATATATAACAGCATATATATATGGTAGTCTGTTAAGTTAAAAATGCGTTGTAAAAGCAGTACATTTTTACTGCCTCCCCCAAGTTTTATTTTTGATGCCATATTTTACATCATTTTATTTTATATATCCCTTAACTAATTATTGTTGTTATAGTTGATTTTACTACTTTTGTCTTTTAACCTTTATACTGGTTTTATAAGTGGTTGATCCACTACCTTTACTATATATTTGCCTTTATTGGTGAGATTTTTCCTTTCATCTATTTTCTTATTTCTAGTTATGGCCTTTTCTTTTCAGCTTAAAGAAGTCTTTTTAACATTTTTTTGTAAGGCCAGTTTAGTGGTGATGAACTCCTTTAACTTTTACTTCTGTGAGAAACTCTATCTCTCCTTCAATTTTGAATGATAACCTTTCCAGGTAGAGTATTCTTGGTTGAAAGTTTTTCTTTTCAGCATTTTGAACATATCATGCCACTCCCTTCTAGCCTGCAAAGGTTCTGCTGGCCAGAAAATCAGCTGATGGTCTTTGGGGGTTTCCCTTAAGTATTTAGTTGTTTTTCTCTTGTTGCCTTTAAGATTCTCTCTTTGTCTTTAACTTTTGCCATTTTGATTATAATATGTCTTGGTGTGGGTCTGTTTGGGTTCATTTTGTTTGGGACTCTCTGTGCTTCCTGGACCTGGATGTTGGTTTCCTTCCTCAGGTTAGGGAAATTTTTAGCTATTACTTCTTCAAGTAAGTTTTCTGCCCCTTTCCGTCTCTCTTCTTCTGGGACTTTTATAATGCAAATGTTAGTATGCTTGATGTCCCTTAAGCTATCCTCTTTTATTTTTAATTCTTTTCTTTTTTGCTGCTCTGATTCTTACTACCCTGTCTTCCACATTGCTGATCCATTCTTCTGTATCATCTAGCGTGCTGTTGATTCCTTCTAGTGTATTTTTTAATATTTTTGGTGAGGAAGATTGGCCCTGAGCTAACATCTGTTGCCAATCTTCCTCTTTTTGCTTGAGGAAGATTGTCCTTGAGCTAATAACTGTGCCAATCTTCCTCTATTTTGTATGTGGGATGCTGCCACAGCATGGTTTGATGAGTGGTGTGTAGGTCTGCACCCGGGATCCAAACCTGTGAACCCCAGGCCGCTGAAGTGGAGCACGTGAACTTAATCACTATGCTGCCAGGCCAGCACCCCCTCTAATGTATTTTTTAGTTCAGTTATTATATTTTTCAGCTCTGAATTCTGATTAGTACTTTCTTATGTTTTTTGTCTCTTTGTTGAGGTTCTCACTGTGATCATCCACTCTTCTCCTGAGTTTGGTGAGCATCTTTATGACCATTACTCTGAACTCTTTGTTACCTATCTCCATTTCATTAACTTTTTTTCTGGGTTTTATCTTGTTCCTTCATTTGGAGCATGTTCCTTTGTTTCCTTGTTTTGCTTGACTCTCTGTTTCTGTGTATTATGTGAAACAGCTATCCTTCCCTGTCTTGAAGGAATGGCCCTGTGTAGGAGATGAACCTTATTGTTTAACCTTGCCCTAGTTCTTGGTTGTCTTTTGAACTGTCTCTTTGATTGTTTCAGACCCGTGGGGTCTAGAATTGCAATTCCCCCTAGAGATCTGAGCCTGGTGTTCAAAAGGCATCTCCTGTGTGGGCTGTGCGCAGCCGTGCACCCACTGGCTCTGTTGGGGCCGTGTGAGTGTTTCAGAGGCGTGGGGAGGGTGAGGTTGCTTTCCTGTTGCATCTGGCAGTGCTGTTCGTGGGTTAGAGTGAGAGTACAAAAATGGCGCCTGCCGGAGCCCACAAGGTAGAGGGAGCCTGTAAAAATGGCACCTGCCAGTGTTTGGTCCCTGGAGAGAGTCCCAACAGACTTCTGCCCCTCTGGCAGACGCTTTAAGATTAGCAGGTGAATCTCCTTCATATACAGTCTAGGCTCTTTTCAAACTGCTGCTTTCTGTGCTGGTTCCTGGGGCACATGGGTCTGCCTGTGAGCCCTTTGAAAGCAGGATCTTTGTTCCCTATAGCCCTATGTTTCTTTTGAACATAAGCCTAGTTGGTTTTTGAGGCTAGACATTTTGGGGGCTTGTCTCTGTGGTGCAGGACCCAAGGCTTGGGCGGCCTGGTGTGGGGTACAAACACTTTGCTCCTCAGGGAGAATCTCCCTTTATATTTTAATTAAAAAATTTTTTGAGATTACCTCCTGATTGTGGGTCGCCACTTGGGGGAGGGGTGTTGAGAGCGTTTCTCTTCCTGTCTCTGTAGCCCATTATACTTTGTTGTGGATTGGGTGTTCAGCTAGTTCTCAGTTTCTTTTCTGAGGGAATTGTTCCACATGTGCCGGTTAGAGGGTGAGTTCAGGATCTTCCTATGCTGCGGTCCTGAACTGCCTCCTGACCTTTTTTTCTTAACTATCTTGTATTCATTTTGTTTGTTTGACTTGGTTGTATAAAGATAACATGTTACCACTTCACTCTTGTCTGAACTTGGAACTGCCATGATGCACTTTAAAAGGATTTACGATTCCTGTGAATTTTCTTCCTTCCTAAACTATAAACTTCTTCAGGGCAGGGCAGGTCAGGAACTACATTTTATTCTTCTGTGTGTTCCCACTGTACCTCCACCTGCTGAGCGCTTAATTAACACAGGACAGAACGATGCAATTCTGAGCCTGTATGAGAGCAATTACTTTCAAGTTATGTTAAAAACTCCCAGGCACACTAAACAGTTACTTGCAGATACATTAAACAGTTACTTGCAGATACAAATCAAGCTGCCCGCACCCACATTAAAACAGGGACACTAAAAACTGCTATGAGGCAACAATCCTAGTTTAGGAAACAAAGTTTATTTTAAAGTAATGCTGTTTTATTTGTTAACATATTCTAGTTGACACACTGATTCAGAATGGCATTGCTACCAATTAGTGGAGCATTTTAGTGTTATTTTTAAATAAATCCTAATTTCTGTGACTTGACTAATTAGGCTAGGCTTGTGTTCAACACAATCCCTGTCTTTCAGTTATCAAGTTGTACAAAAATGTGTTTATGCTTTTGCTGCAGCAGCCTGACTCTGCTTCGCCACCTGGCTACAGAGTCGCCAGGAGCACGGCTGCTCTCCTGTTCCTCCTGCATTTTAAGAATGAGTCCCTACCATTCATCAAGAGTACATACTGGTCATGGTAGTGGAAATATTACTAGCACCACTGCTGCAACCACTCCCTTCCCCCACTTCCCCCCCACCCCAACTAATGGGAGCTAGCTTTTGATGAGCACTTTAAAAATAAACTTCAGGTGTACGTCATTATATTTCGATTTCAGTGTAGATTACATCATGTTCACCACCCAAAGACTAATTACAATCTATCACCGTACACATGTCTAATCACCCCTTTTGCCTTCCTCCCTCCCCCCTTCCCCTCTTGACAGCATTCTTATGTTGAACCCCATTCTAAGCACTGGATGCGTGTAGTCCCATTTAAACCTTATAAGAATCCTATGAGGCAGGTGCCATTATTATCTTTAGTTTAGGGAAGTTCAGCAAGGTTAAGTAACTGGCTGAGATCACACAGCCTGAAAGAGTGAGGGCGGGCAGAGAGGGAACAGGATGTTCTTTTCCTTAAGGCTATATTCAGTGAACTGAGAAGTAATCAGAGCCTACTGATATGAGAAAGACCTTCCCCCAGGATGGGGTGCAGGCTAAGCACGACCATCTTGTTTGTGAATAAGATCCAGAGGACTGGGGGTGGGGGGAGGGAGTCAAGGAGGATCATCAGCAGAGTTACCTGTGGTTCAGGTAGAAAGTAGTGCAGGTGCCAGAATTGTGATAAGAAGTGTAGCTCTGAAATGTTACCCACACAGTAATGACAAAGCACACATATAGACCAGGGAGGAGGAAACATTGGGAAGTTTAAAACTTTTTCAGGTGGATACAGCTTATGTGTTCCTATGCATGTATGAGCATCTTTAGACTATTCACGACATAAAGACCCTAAGGACTTGCCCATGTTTCTCTTTAAGACATGGAAAGGTGTGTTTGATTTCCAAAATTCCTACAAGGAATACTTTATGATTAGACAAAAGAAATAGTTGTTACATTAAGAATTTGTAATGAGACCATTTTCTTCTCAAAGCAATTGAAACAGTGTAACAGTAAATAGGGTCTTTTTCTAGCTGTATTACAAGTCAGGGGTACACACAGTACACAGCGGCTCCCAGATTCTCTAATATTTAGCCCTATACAGTCAACACATTTGATTCCCTGGCAGTCAGCCTCTGCATTGGAAGAAAGGGTAGAAATGAGGACTGTTAATCATTAAGTTCAAAGGTTCTTCTATGGACAATGATAAGCCTTTGTGATGGAAGCCCTTCATACTCTGTACAAGTTTTTGTTGCCTAGAAACTGTGTTAAAGTGGAAAATTATGCAGAAAACACAATTTTGTATGTATTTTTTGAAATTGTCCTAAGCTGTGTGTGTGCATATATGTGATTTAAAACTGGGATTTGCAGTATCACACCACAGAAAAAAGATATGTAAGGTAAATAATAAAAAAAATTATTTACCAAAAAGGAGAGAAATTGTGAGTCAGTAAACTGCTTTTACAATAACTAGATTCACTGCTGTTAGTAGTCACTTGTGATTCCTATAAATCATGCTGTATCTAGCCTCACATCACCCTAACAGATGGGGGAATTTGTCCTACTCTCCAGGCACGATGATGTTGTGTATAGACCTTTCCACCAAACTTCACTTCTCTGTGAAATTCTCCCAAGGAGTTCCAGAAACTGCTTTCCTTGTCCACCATCTTTCAGCCCACAACAGAATGGCCAATGGCTTGAATGGCACTTAGAGTTTCTTCCCATTTCCTAGGTCTCTTTCAAATGCATTCATCATCCCTCTTCAGTTATACTTTAGTCTCTTCAAGGGGAGGGATTAGGTGGTTCTTTGTTCCTTCTCTCACAGTACAGTGTATGTGGTTTCACTGCATTAGGTTAAAACACCTTGGTGGCTGACATTTTATCCCTTTGTCACCACTCAGGAATCAGCACATGGTCTTGCACAGTAGGCAATCAGTGAATATTTTGTTGATTAGTGGTCTCTAAGGCTGATTAAGGTTCTGGGACTCAGCATTCAGTTGAGTTCGATGAATTTCTGATTATGAATGGGAGAAGGGTTCTGTTGGGGGTGCGGAGATAGTAAATTCTCCTTGACTCTTGCATTGATTCAATCACAAACAACAACCCCTCCTTTTTAATTTGCATTCTAAATGTTAATATTATTGGCAAGTGTATAGGATTATATGAAAATTTAAAGAACATATACTGAAATTCAATAAAGGTGAAAAATAATGACTTTGGAGCAAAATCATGTTTCCTGTAGCCTATATGCCACAATTTCTGGGTAGTATATCTAATGTTGTCCCATGAGGGTGCTGTACCCTGATGACTGAATTAGAAACTGAAAAAGACTTATCAAGCATTTAGTGTCACAGACGTGTGAGATGAATCAATACTGGGATTTCCAGCTGTATTTTTTATGGCCTCATATTTTACAAAAGTCTGGCAAATATTGAACATTTGAATGAGGATCTCAGTCGTGGTGGTAGAACTGGCTGCCGGATAGGGCTGTGCTAATGGAGTTGAGTCGGAAACTGGCTGTAGATGGTGGACCTCCTGCCCTTTTTTCTATTTCTTTCTGGCTGTTTTTCCTGTTTTCCCTGGGAAGTACCTCATAGGAATAGAGAAATAAGTGGACAAAAGGCAAATGTAAAAGAGGGATTTATGACTTTCTATACCTAAAGCTCACGGCCCTTTCATTTAATGCTGTATTGACTGATCTCTTTTTTTCCTCTTTAAATCATTCTCAATGGTACTCCATTCCTCACTTCCCCTCTCTCTCTTATCAGTTGCACATGGCCTATTGGGAAGGAAGGATCTTTAAACCTTGTTTGCCTCTCAGCAGACAGGGTGCCTGCCTAGATCTCACCAAGGGCTCCTTTCTCTGCCCTTGGGTATTCTGTCTTACCTGGACAATCCCTACCCAGATTATTCTTTTATTGATTTTTAAATATTAATGTAGAGTAAACATCTTTTATTTTCGATGTACAGTTCTGTGGGGTTTAACACATGCATAAATTCTTATACTCACTGCCACAATCCAGGGTACAGGACGGTTCTATCTCTCCCAAAATGTAGTCATCCTGCCTTTTTGTAGTCACTGTCCCTTCACCCCTCACCCTTGGCAACTACTGATCTGTCCTCCATCACTACAGTTTTGTCTTTTCCAGAATGTCGTGTAAATAGAATCACTGTATTATTAGTTAGTTCCTTTTATTGCTGAGTAGTATTACATTTATGGATATAGCACAGTTTACTTATCCGTTCACCTGTTGAAGGAAATTTCCTTTATTTCCAGCTTTTGGTGATTATCAGTAGAGCTGCTATAAACATACAAGTTTTTCCGTGAATATGTTTTCGTTTCTCTAGTGTCAATACCTAGGAGTGGAATTGCTGGATCCTATGGTAAATGTATGTTTAATGTTATGAGAAACTGCCAAACTGTTTTCTAGAGTGGCTGTACCATTTTGCATTCCTACCAGAAATATATGAAAGTTCCAATTACTTTGCATCCTTGTCAACACGTAATAGTGTCAGTATTTTTTATTTTAGCCTTTCTAATACGTGTGGAGTAGTATCTCATTTTGGTTTCAATTTTCATTTCCCTGATAATGATGCTAAACTTCATTTCATGTGCTTATTTGACATCTCTATATCCTTTTTGGTGAAGTGTCTACTTCCCTCTTTTCCCCTTTTTAAAAATTGGATTGTTGATTTCTTACTGTTGAGTTTGAGAGTTCCTCATATATTCTGGATCCAAGTGTTTTATTGAATGTGTGATTTGCAAATATTTTCTCCCACTCTGGCCAGTCTTTTCTTTCTCTTAAGTGTATTTGATGGAGCAAAAGTCTTTGTTGCGATGACATCCAATTTTTTTTTTTCTTTTATGGGTTGTACTTTTGGTGTCATACCTTGTACTTTTGGTGTCATACCTAAGAACTCTTTGCCAACTCTAGGTCATATAGATTTTCTCCGGTGTTTTTCCTTAAAGTTTTATAGTTTTACATTTAAATTTGTGATCCATTTTGAGTTAATTTTTATATAAAGTATGAGGTTTAGGTTGAGATTATATTTTTTGCAAATGGATGTCCAGTTGTTCCAACAACACATTTTTTTGTTGTTGAAAAGAATTGTCTTTATACATCTGTCACATCAACTGGCCATACTTGAGACTATTTCTGAGCTCTCTATTCTGTTCCATGGATCTATCCCTTCACCAGCACCGCATTGTTTTAATTACTGTAGCTTTATTGTAAGACTTAGAATTGAGTGGTTTGAGTTCTTCAACTTGATCCTTATTTTTCAAAATTGTTTGTCTGTTCTAGTTCCTTTGCCTTTTCTCATAAATTTTAGATTCAGCTTCCTGATTTCTACAAAGAAAGCCTACTGTGATTTTGATTGCATTGAATCTATAGATCAACTTTAGGGAGAATTGACATTTCAACTATATTGAATTTTCTAATTCATAAACATGGTATATTTCTCTGTGTTTTTAGGTGGCCTTTATTTCATCAAAGACAATCTCTGTCTTTTCATTAGTGTGTTTAGATTATCTACAATCAATATTATTGCTATGTTTATATTTAGGTCTACCATTTTATTACGTATATTCTTGTTCTGTCTTTTTCATTCTTCTGTTTGCTCTTTCCTGCCTCCTTTTGGATTATTTGAATGTTTTTTAGCATTTCATTTAAATGTATCTATTGTTCATCATCTTAGGGGGAAAGCACTCAGCCTTTCACCATTAAGTATGATGTTAGCTATGGGATTTCATAATAACCTTTTTTAGATTGAGGAAGTTTCCTTCTATTCCTAGTTTTTTCGAATGTTTTGTCAGGAGAGTTTGTTGGATTTTATCAGATGATTTTTCTGCTTCTATTGAGATGCTCATGCGGTTTCTGTCCTTTATTCCATTAGTATGGTAATATGTTGATTTTCATATGTTAAGCCAACTTTGTGTCCTTGGGATAAATCTTATTTGGTCATGGTGTATAATCATTTTTATATGTTTATATGCTGAATTCAGTTGGTATCATTTTGTTGAGGATTTTTTATGTCTATATTAATAAATAATATAGTTATTTTTCTTATGTCTTTATCTAGTTTTGGTATCAGGGTAATGCTGGCCTCATAGTATTCCCTCCTCTTCTGTTTTTCTGTGGAATTGTTTGTGAAGGATTGATGTTAATTCTTAATTTGGTAGAAATTCACCAGTTAAAGCCATATGGGCCTGAGCTTTTCTTTGTGGGAAGTTTCTGATTACTAATTCAATCTCTTTACTTATCATAGACCTATTCAGATTTTCTATTTTTTCTTGAATCAGTATTAGTAGTTTGTTTCTTTCTAAGAACTTGTCCATTTCATCTCGGTTATCTAATTTGTTGGCAGCATTTCTTTTACAGTAGGTCTCCTGGAAATGAATTCCCTTAGTTTTCATTTCTCTGAGAATGTCGTTCACCTTCATTTCCAAAGGATGTTTATAGAATTTCTGTGTTTAACAGTTCTTTTCTTTCAGCACTTTATAAATGCTGTTCCACTTCTTTCTGACCTCCGTGGTTTCTTCCGAGAAGTCGTTCAAATCATTATTCCCTATATGTTACATGTTGTTTTCCTCTGGCTATTTTCAAGATTTTTTTTCTTTGTGTTTAGTTTTCAGCAGTTTGGTTGTGATGTGTCTGGGTATGGATTTCTTTAAGATTATCCTGTTTGGGGTTTGCTGAATTTCTTGAAACTGTCAGTTTAGGTTTTTTGCCAAATATGGGAAGTTTTCAGCCAGTATTTCTTCATATATTTTTCCTACATAACACTCTTTCTTCTCTCCTTCTGGGCCTCTGATGACATGAATATTAGACCTTTTGCTGTTTTTCCTACAGCTCCTTGAGGCTTTAATTTTCTAATTCTTTGTCCATCTAGTGACATTTAAAAATTAATTATTGTATTTTTTCAGTTCTAAAATTTACCTTTGGTGGTTCTTTATGTCTTTTGTTTTTTGGCTGAGAGTTTCTACCATTATGTTAGTTTCAACAGTGGTCAGCCTTACTTCTTGGAGCTTGGGTATAATAGCTACTTTAACGTATTTGTTTGATGATTCCAATACTCGTGTTATTTTGGGGTTGGTGTCTGTTGATTGTCTTTTTCCTTGCACATGGAGAGTTTCCTGGTTTTTCATATGCTGAGTAATTTGGGATTTATTTTGGACATTTTGGATATTATGGTTATCTGGGTCTTATATATGTCTTATGGAGACTGTTATTTATTTTTTTCTTTTGTAAGCAGTTGATCTACCTGGTTGCAAGTTCTGACCTGCAGTCTATGGGCTGTGTTTGTAACATCAATTCAGTCTTCAAAGCCTTTGCAGAGTCATTTGGATCTGTCCCGTGTGTGCAATCCACTGTCCAGTCTGGGACCTGGGCGGTGATTTATTCCAAAGTGCAAATCTCAAAACTGTTGCCATGCTGTTTAGGATCAGATCCACAATGAACAGCTCAGAGCTGAGCCCAAATGTTAATATAGTATAGTATAACTTTGTAGTATAACTCCCTTGAGCTCCCTTCTTTCTGCAACCTCTCGGAGAATTTCTGATTCCCTGAGGCCCTCTTTTGCTCTCCTCCAGTCAGAAATCCAGGACTTTGGTTCTCTTGATCTGCTGCATACTTTCTGTGACTGTCCAGAGCCAAGCAGCAGAAGGCCAGAGAGAAAAGGAAGCAATGGAGATTTACCCCCTTGTTCTTGGAACTACAGTTCCTCTTAAAATCATTCCTCTTTCTGAGTTTTAGGTGCTGCTCACCTCTGCTCTTGTTCTCTGGCACTGTGGGATTGCCTGGGGCTGAGGTGGGAGAGATCAGGAAAAAAAAACAATACAGGGGATTTCTGTAAACATTAGGAGTTAGGTTTTTTTTGCTCCTTAGGCTGGAAAGTGAGGATTTCTCTTCAAGTTTATTCTGTTCATCCTTAGTGAGCACTTCTGGGCCTTTGAATCTAGGCTGCATGATACTAGAGGGAACAGAAACAACAGCAAATTCACCACTGGTTTGGTGGTACCCTGAATTCTCATTTCCTTCCCCAATCTACCAGCTACCATTTACTTTTCAGAGTCCTCAGATGCTCTGTGTTTTCTGTCCAGCTTTTATATTTGCATTCAGTGAGAGAGATAAGGTGGGTGTCCTTAATCCATCTTGCCTGCAACTGGAGCTTCCATATTAGTCTTGACATCATTGTTTATAAACCAAACCCTGCATAGGATGGGATTTACCGAGCCTGGTTTTCTGAGACCCTAGGCTGTGTTCATAACATGTATCATGGAATTCTCACATAATGCTTATGATTAAGCTTACATTTTCTATAATTTAAGGGAGGGATTGGTGTACTGTTTCTGTAAAGGGCCAAATAGTAAATCTTTTAGTCTGTAGCCGTATGGTCTCTGTCACAACTTCTTAACTCTGCTGTTGTCATCTTGTAAAAGCAGTCATAACACATAAACAAACGAGGATGGCTGTGTTCCAATAAAACTTTATTGACACTGAAATTTGAATTTCTTACACTTTTCATGTATCATGAAATATTATTTTTATTTTTTATTACCATTGTAGGCAATAAATTTCAGGTAATGAAATATTCTTTTTATTTTTTTATTACCATTTAGGTGGTGGGCCAGATTCAGCCCATGGGCCTGAGTTTACTGACCCCTGGCTTTTGTCGTGGATGGCTGTATGGCCCTAATGAACAAGGGTTCCTGATCATGAGGGTTATTTTCTACTTGTTATGGAGAAACATAAGTAGGAAAGCAACAGAGGTTCCAGAAATCTTGCTGAGTGTTTGCAGATGAAACCTGTAAACTAAAGGAGGATGTCAGTCTTCTTTTGTATTTCTTACGTTGCGTAGAGAGAGAGGGCCTTTTACATATTTTGTCTCCATTTGTCCCCATGTTACTCTGTAAAGTAAACACTTTCATCCTCATTTTATGGATGAAGAAACTGACGCACAGAAAGGATTACTAGCATGTCCCAAATCATGGCTAGACGAGGGTTTGTATCCAGGCCAGTCCAGTGCCAGGGCTGTTGCTCTTCATACTCGAGGGCAGTGCAGATCTCCTTTCTCCATTCTGACTTGTGCCTGTACGAAGATAACTTGTTGATAACTGTATAGGCCGTCCAAAGACCTGATACTCAAGACCTCTGTGTGCTGGTCCAGATTAGTTCATTTATTATTGCATGAATCTGGGCAAGTCGTTTCATTTCTCTGGGTTCTAGTTTCTCTGCCTATAAAATAGGGGATTGGACCAGCCAATGTCAGTTTCTCTGTCATTGTGGTTTTGTGGGTTCTGGCAGTGAGCATCATAACCACAGACAGGGACCCCGGGAAGAGGTGATGGTGTCCTTCATCACTGGAGGGCTGGGGAGAGTCGTAGAGAACAAGCCTGGTCCTGGACCACGCTGTGATGGCCTTAGAGCTCTGTGAGTCTAAAGGAAAATAGAGTAAATATATTACTTCTTTTTTGTCTTCAGTTTTTCACAGTATACTTCTAGATTATACTCAGCTTGATTTTGTGTTAGCCACATAAATTAGTGCCATTTTCTTTGAACTCCTGTCAGTGGAAGTCAGCAATAAATGCTTAAGAAACTATGGGCCTTGATGAAGTACTGTATACCTTGTTTGAAATCTCTTTTGCAAATAGTAAAGCATTTCGTAAAGACTTTATGGGGTAATATGAAACTGTTCATTGCTTTCTTTGTTCATTCTGGCATTTAAGAAACCACTTTCACGTTGCTTGTCTTACTTATATGGTTGATTTAATGTTCTTTCAAATGTGATGAAAAAAGACAAACTGTCAAAAAATCAAAAAGAGGAGAAATGAAGTCACATTTGAGTGCTGTTTTGTGCTAGAGATTTTTGCACATACTCATGTACAAAGTATTCTCATTTTACCACAATGAGTAAGACGTGTCTCTACGTTTAAGGAGTTTAGGATTTAATAGGCTTAATGGTTCTCAACTGGCATATTTTCCCTCAGTATTTAGAAATGTGTGGGGCAGTTGTAATTGTCACAAATACTGAGGTGGTATTGGAATTGAGCATGTGGGATTACATTACAATGAAGAATTGTCCCACCCAAAATTCTCATAGAGCCCCTGTTGAGAAACACTGGGCTGAGTGACATAATAGTAATGATAAGAATAGATATTTGCAAGTTGAGCACTTTGTGTGTGTTCTGAGAGCTCTATAAATACAGGTGTGTATTCTCTGATCTGCAGCTCTAAGTTTAAAAATCTTTAAAACTGAATTGGATTTTTTTATGAGCCCATTTGGTGGTAAAACATGATCTGAATTGATGAAACTTTTTTTTAAAGCTGAAAACTATATATATTTTTTAAAGCTTTATTGAGGTAGAGTTTACATACCATAAAATTCACCTGCTTTGAGTGTACAATTCAGTGATTTTTTTGTAAACCTATAGAGTTGTATAACTATTACCACAATCGTTTTATAACATTTCTTCATCCCCCAAATTCTCTCGAGCTTGTGTGAGACTTTTTAAAGTTTTTGTCTCTTTTAGTGTCAATTTTCAAATGTTTCACTGAAGAAATATGAAAAGTATTTGATTGTAGGGTGCTGTTCCAGATCCTTCTGGGATGTTAGGTATTCATTTTCTGATACCTGAAAAATTCTGAATTCAAAACACACTTGGACCCAGAAGTTTCTGATGAAGGATTGCACTGTATGAAGACATCCAGTCTCCACAATAATCCTGTGAAGTAGATACCATTATTGCTCCTCATGTTACAGTTGAGGAAACTGAGGCACAGAGAGGCTAAGTAATCTGCCTAAGATCATGCAGCTGTATGAGTGGTAAAGCCACATGAATTAGACCCTCGGTAGGATCTTAGCCACTTTGCTTTTACCACTGCTCCCTTTATCCAAGGCTGAATGGAATGCCATAGGGAGGTCCAGTGGGAGTCGAGAAGAGAAAACCAAGGGATTAGCGTGACAGCTGGGCCTGTACTAATAGAATTTGCCTGTGTTTAGAGATGGAGGAAATCATGTTCTTCTTTTGTTTTTATTTGAGTCAATCCTAAAGAATATTAATAAAGTTCAACTCCAGATACCCTGGAAACTCATGGACCCACACTCCCCATTAAATAAATCACCATCACCTTTCACTCCTCTGTAGGGCCATCCTCCTCCCCTTCTGCCCACACAGAGACCACTATCCAGAATTTCATGCTTATCCTTCTTTACTTTTCTTTATAGTTTCACCACATATGTTTTAATCCCTCAGCAACTTATCTTTGGTTTTGCACATTTTTGAATTTTATATAAATGGAATTATGTTGAATCTATTCTTCTGTAAAGTGTAGTTTTCTTTCAGTCATATTTCTGAAATTTATCGGCAGTTACTTTTGTTTTCATTGCTTTTTGTTAGAATCTATGACCACCTATTTATGCATTTACTGTTGGTGGACATTTGTGATGTTTCCATTTTTTTTCTAGTTCAAATGGCTCTACTGTGAATAGTCTTCTGAGTTTCTCTTGGTGTCCATGTGCAAAGGATTGCCTAGGAGTGGAGTTGCAAGGTGTGTGTGCATCTTCAGCTTTACTAGATGATTCCTAGCTGTTTTCCAACTGGGCTGTAAAAAATAAATACAAATTTAAAGGGTCATATAAATTTGTACCCATTTGTGCCCCCCGAATAATGTATGAGTGTTGTGTTTGCTTTCATATGCTTGCTAACAGTTGATGTCACATTTCTTAATTTTTCTAATCTGATGGTTCCAAAATAGTATTTTGCTATGTTTTAATATGTATTTCCCTGATGACTAATGAGATTTGAGTGTCTTCTTATATAATCACTTAGTTTTCCTCTTTTGTGAAGTGTCTGTCTAGTCTTATGCCCATTTTTCTATCTTGGATTGTCTTTTTCTTATTCACTCACTGAAGTTCTTGATATGTTCTGGATGCTAGTCCTTTGTCAATTATATGTTATACAAATATTTTTCCCAGTTTGTGGCTCATTGTTTTGATCTCTTTGTGGTATCTTTTGATGGACAGAGTTCTTAAATTTTTGGTTTTTTATTTTTTTTGGTAAGGAAGATTAGCCCTGGGCTAACATATGTTGCCAATCCTCCTCCTTTTGCTGAGGAAGATTGGCCCTGGGCTAACATCCATGCCCAACCTCCTCTACTTTATATGCGGGACGCCTGCCACAGCATGGCTTGATAAGTGGTGCATAGGTCTGCGCCTGGGATCTGAACCCAAGAACCCTGGGCCACTGAAGCAGAACACATGAACTTAACCACTTAACTTAACCAGCCATCAGGCTGGCCCCCCTTATCCCCATTTTATAGGTGAGGAAACTGAGGCACAGAATGGTTAAGTGACTTGCCAACGTCACCCAGCTTGTAAATTGGAGAGCCAGGACTTGAACCCAGGCAACTTAAGAACTCTTATTTAAGAAATCCTTTCCTACCATGACATCATGCAGATGATTCTCTTATATGTCCTCTAAAACTTGTTTTTTCTTTAATATTTAGATTTTTAATGGCTCTGTAGTAGATTTTTGTGTTTGGTGTGAGGTAGGGGTACAGTTTAATTTTTTTCTGTGTGGATAATCTTTGTTTCAGCACAGACTACTTTCAAAGCCTAAACAACCTTTTTCTCCACTCCTCTGCAACACACGCTCGATAACAAATCAAATTTCCTTGAATGGCCAGATCTACTTCTGTGTTCTCTATTTGGTTTCAGTGCTGTGCATCAGCACCACACTGTGTTAATTACTATGACTATATAATAATTCTTGTTATCTGGTAAGTCAAATCCTTCCACCTTGTTCTACTTCATCAGGGGTGTCTTGGAAAGTTTCTTATGCTTTGAAAGTAGAATGGCAGGAGAACTTTTGACTGTAACAATATATTCACACATTGGGCTTTTGTAAAATGATTTGTCGTTGCTACTGCATTTACTTGTTTGCTAAAAGTTAAGCAGACACAATTTCATTTGAGTGGCTCAAGCTCAGTTTATCCTCATGGCAAAAATCTCCTCAAATGCATACCATGCAGTGCCCTGTAGAAGGCTTATGAATCTTGTGAAGTGGAGTGGAAGGGGAAAGGAAAGGAGCAGTCTGATGGATTAATAGTCTTTTCTGTTTAAGTTCAGTTACATTGGTAGTTTCAGAATACATGCTGAGGAACTGCTCAAGGTGTGTGTAGTATGATTCCATAAGTTGAAAAACAAGATATTGCATTTTATGATTAAGTTGCCTTATTCACCAAGTAAGAGGCAGTGGAACCCAACTGGTCTTAGGTGGCTGATGTGTGGTTAGGTACTTAAGGTTGTCTTGATCCTGTTGAAGGGACTGAGCTAGAATGCCTCGAGTCTCCACTGGGAATATTTCTGCTCCCCAAATGTTACACATTCTATTTGATATGACTCTGATGTATTGTACCTGTTCAGGCACAAATAGCTCTTTCCTGTGACGCTTCTGTCTGTAGAAAGTATTGTTTATGCTGCACATAGCAGTCAACTTTCAAATAACACCAATGCTCTAAGTCATAGCCTTTCACAGCTGGTTGGCCAAAGTGAAGCGTGATAAAGCTTTGTGAAATTACAATTGCTGTTTCTTTTTGACAGAGGGCCTGAGAATTCCTGGACAATGGGGATTTCCCTGAGTAAAACCTGATAGTCTCAAATCTTTCCAGCCTTCAGGTCATAGCAAGGTCTTACCATGGACCAAAGAAATACGTCATCTGCCAATGCTGCTCCTCCATCTCTTACTAATGTCCCCTTTTCACTCTGCTGCAGCCACGATGGCTTCCTTGCTGTTCTTCAAAATGCCAAGCACACTTGCACTTCAGGCTTTGGCCCTCCTCTTCCTTCTGCCTGGAATGTGCTTCCCAAGATACATGTTTGGTTCACTCCTAATCACCTAGGTCTCTGCTTGTATGTTGTCATCTCAGAGAGGTCTTCCCTGACCAACCTCCAAAATAATAGTGTCCACCTACCCCCTCTGCCCCGCCCCCGCCACTTCTCTGCCTAATTTCCTACGTGGCACCTGACACGCTGTATTATCTGCTCCCCCCCCACCCCCTGCATGCACACACTAGGAAGTCATCTCCTAGAGGACTGGGACTTTGTTTTCTCACTGCTGTATCTTCAGTGCCTGCCATGCGGAGGCCATTTGGTTGCTATTGAGTGAATGCGGGTGCTTGCTGAAAGGAGGAGGGCAGAGAGAAGGACTCTGGAGCAGGCTTGTGCTCCACCACCAGCCAGCTGGCCCTTTCCTAGAGCTCCCATAGCATCTTGCTTGCCTCTTTGTTAGAAACTTGTGCCATTTAGTAGCTCTTTCTGTGGGTATTTCCTTCATCACATGCTAAGTTCCTTGAAGCAAGGGTCTGTCTGGACTTTTTTCCCTTCTGTCATCCCTGCCGTCTTCCTTTAGGGCATAGGACTGCTGTTGCTTTGCTCATGGCAGACTCTTTAGCTCTCTGTTCACAGAGGATGCAGGTAGCAGTTGTCTTCCCTGAGGAGGAGAGCAGTAAATTAGGCAGCACTGTAATTTCTTATGTCAACTTCTGGCTGAAGTAGCATTTTCATTCTGAATTCCTGGATGTACTTTTCTTGAGTCTCACGTAAGAACATTCCATTGAGTATAATCCTGATGAGAGACGGGCCAGTCAGGCTTGTTCACTCTAGGATCTCCAGTGCCCAGCACAGTGCCCAACAAATGGCACCCACACTCAGCAAATGTTTACTAATAACATATTTGTCTTATGTGACATTTATTAGTATTGATGTCAAAATTACAGTTTAAAATTTTGAGAATTGTTTACACTATCTGTACAGTATCTGTAGGGAACAAACAACTTCTCATTGTGAAAGAGTCTTTGTTGTTCACCTGACCTCCTGTGATGTTGGGCAAAAGGAACTAGAGAGACATGCACCCCATTCCCTAGTTGGGGTATTCACAAATGGTCAGACCTGGAAGTCTTCTCTGAGTCATTTACTGCTTTTACTTCATTTAATGGTACCCTTGTTGTTACCGGCACCAGTCAGATCGATGTGGTGAGGTCCAGCTTCTTGGTCCACAGACACAAAAGAATTTGAGAGCGGACATACAGCAGAAGTTTTAACAGAAGAGGATTTATTAGTAAAGCAAAAGTATACCACAAGGGGAGGGGCCGGTGGGCTCGAGGTGAGCATCTGCCTCTAAGTTGTGGCGGTCGGTGTCTTTGAAGATTGGATCCCAGGCGGATGAGGGTCCTGGAAGGTAGACCAATGGGGGCATTGTCTCCACCCCACATTAGGAGGGGGAGATTTTTTCTTTACATAGGTATCTCTGGAACTGTCATGGCGGTGTTCTGTCGAAAGGGGGGTCAAAACCACAATGCAAATGAGGGTACAATGAGGCTAGGAGCTACTCTCCGTCAGGGTCAGGGGGAGTGTTGAACGTCTGAAGAGCCACTGCCCGGTAATGAGGACACTGCACCTGGTAGAGTGAGCTTGCTCCCAGCTCCTATCTAGCTTCCTGCCTATCTCATTGTGACCTTCAACAATTCACATGCCTTCCAAACAGAGTTATGTTCCTACTCCCTCCTCACCATAGAGTTCAAGCCTTGAGTTTGATTGCCAAAGAACGAGAACCTACAGTCTAGGATTAGTGTAAGAGATCAAGGGCAGATGACACAGCGACTGATGGAGAACTCTGTATTCATAAAAAATAAGTAAAGCCAACTGTCTACAGTTCAGAACATCCTCACTAATAAATAGCTGATTGCAACAAAGAGCAGCTAATGGGCTGACCTCCCTGTAGTATACGAGACATGTCTTGTGTACATTGCCTGGGGTGCGGCTGGATGGTGCTTAGGCAGAAGCAAGGGCCAAAGCTTTTCCTGGTTTTGCCAGGCAGGGTTGTATTGGGAATTCCAGAGAATGAGGAGTTCTGGTTTATGGTTTCTTTCTCACTGGGAGGAGTGTGACCTGGGCAGAGCACTGGGCTAGGAGTCAGAAGACCTAGCCTTGTGACCTAAGTAAGTCATTTAACATAACTGAGCCTCCCCTCCCTAAACACAAGCAGAAACATCATGGGGGATGTTTGGATCAAGTGAGACAGTGTGATTCTTTGTGGATGAGGAAGTCCTATGAAAGCGAGATAGTAAGGTGGTATTGCGTACTTGCTTGGCAAGACCCCAAACTTAAATAACTGCAACTATTTATCGTCTTCTGTACCTGCTCCCATGCAGCTAAGCACGGTTGGAAACGTCATTTAGCTACAATGATGGATAGTCTTTAAAATGATCACTGACCTCAAGTGAGAACTTAATGCCACTGGCATCAATACTCTGTTTAATCAAGTCCTTCCTCTTGTTCTCATTTCTGATACCAATTTCATATATTCTCCTCTCCCCTTAAACCTCCAACACCTCTTCCCATCCTCACTTTCCGCTGATGGCCTTGCTTCCCATTTCCCTGAGAAGATGGAAGCCACCAGAAGAGGATGTCTGCAGACTCCCACGGCCACATCCACCTGTCTGTCTGTGCTTCCGTCCACAGGTGCTGCTGCGTCCCTGTAACGCGGACAAACCATCCATGCCCCTCACCGAGGCCAGCACTGCTCTTGTAGTGCGTCCAGTCTTGCCTCTTTCAGTTCATGGCGCTGCGGTCCTGTGCCTCTCTCCTGCTTTGTCGGTTTGTTCTTCTATGCTGGATCTTTCCGTCACTACATAAACATGCTACTATTATTTCTCCCATTTAGATACAAACCCTTCATTGATCCCTTTTGAGCCATCGGCTCCTACCCCATTTTTCTCTTTTCCTCTATAGCTAAACTTTTCAAATTATTTTCTAATTCCCTGTTGCATATTTCTCTTCTCATATTCCTTTTTGTTCTCATCTAGTCAGGTTTCTGCTACCGCCGCTCCACCAAAACTGCTCTCATCAAGATCACGCCTGATCTTCGTGTTGCTAAATCCTCTGGTCAGTTTTCAGTCCTCTCTGTACTCGATTCATCTGAAATAATTACCACCCTTCCTTCTTGATAAACTTCTTCTTGCGGCTTCCAGGACGCCACTGTCCAGGTTTCTTCCCCGCCTCACCTGTTGCTCCCTCTGTCTCCTTTACTGTTTCTCCCTGAGCCTCTTTGCATTGGAGTGCTCCGGGGCACAGTCAGCAGACCTCCTCTTGTTTCCGTCAGCACCCCCTCCCTCAAGGATCTTACCCGGTCTGTCGTCTTAAGTATATTCAGAAGCTGATATCCCATGTACCTCCAGCTCAGGCCTCGCTTCTGCACTCCAGGCTTGTATATCACCTGCCCTTGGAGAGGCATGCCCTGTCCTACTCGTCCTGCGTGTTCTCCTCCAAAGCACTTGTCACCACATCCAGGCTGGCGGTGATTGTCATCTCTGTGCCTTCCGCTATAATGGAAGCTGCAGGAGGGAGATCTTTTGTTTACTGCTGTAGAGCACCAGCGGAGTGAACGTGTCAGGTTGCAGTGTTCATGCCCTGTCTCCACTCTCCCTACGTCCAACGTGCTGTAGCCCTTCATCGATGGTCCTTGTCTTGGAGATCTCTTAATAAATCCATTTGGCAAAATGACACCGTTGTTTTTGTATAGCCCTCTTTAATTGATATCAGGCATTTTAGCATGCAGTATTAAGTGTATTCTGTATGATTGATTTAGGGAGGCCATGAGTAGTAGAAAGAACTTTGACTTTGGAGCCAGATACTTCTGAGTTTAGATTCTTGCTCTGCCACTAAATAGCTACAGAGCCTTAGTCAAAACATGGCGACCCTAGGCCTTAGTTTTCTCATTTTTAAAGTGAAATGATATTTGTTTCACAGGACTGTTGGGAGAAATTAAATGCTGAATATATGGAATGCATCTAGCATAATTCTTGGTGTGTAATAAGTGTTCAGTAATAACTATTATGATTATTGCCCTTTGCTGTACAGATGATCTTTAGGATTGCTTGCAATTCTGGAATTGCTGAAAAAAAAGTTCAATTTTTCCTTTTAAATGTTGGCAGTTGGTCTTTGGTCAAAAATATAATTGTCTAATATAACATTGTTTATGTGGTAAAAATTAGATTTAATTTGCATGGTTTCAACGTACAGAATCTTTTTCAGGAATTTATTCTGCTACAGAGTTCAAAGATTGCCTTTCAGTAAAATTTGCTTAACTAGAGTGTTTAGGAATGGAATGTTCTGGAGGAATTGAATCTCCTAATTAATAAGAAAGGAACTCATTTTGTGGGGGAGGCTTTTTCTAAAATGCCTTTATATATGCACTGAGCGTAATTCCCAAGTGTACAGCGAGTGCTCAATAAATGCTTGGTTACTTGTCTTTGACCTAGAGACACTTACCTTAACTTCTATATTGATTTCCCTGAGTTTATAAGCTCTAGAAAGTGTAGGTGATGCTACTAAATACAAACTCAACATGGGCTTAAAAATATCTTGAAGGAGCTGTTTGGCCTTGAACCCTAAATGTCAATAGTAACCACATTCATGATAATTATTTACTGACTGTACCTACTTAGAGAAGAAGGATTGCAGGGGGCTCCAGTTCAATGGAAGCTGAGCAAAGTTGAGACAATGCCTGCCAACACACGTATCCATGTATGTACATGCACACACACACACGGACTCCACATACTCTGTTAAATGATAATGCAAGAGCAAAATATTGAGTGCAATATACAGTCCAATATATATTCCTGGGCAATATGTGGTGTGTGCCAAATGAACAGAATAAATTTAAGTACTGTGATTTCAAGGAAGAGTGATTAGCAAAAACTGAAAATGGTCAGAGAAGGCTTCCTGGAAGAAGTGAGATTGGAGCTGGGCATTGAAGGATGAGTCAGGTTGTGTCTCATGGTATGGCTTACAAGGTTGGTCCAGTCAGGGACCCGTGGATGGTTCTCAGGCCAGTCCATACTCACCTCTGGGAGGACTGGGGCAAGTCTGAGGATAGCTTCACAACTTCCCTGTGAACACGGCTCATTATCCCTACGTCACGTCCTCATTTGCCACTTGTGATTTTTGGTGTTTTGTGGATTTGAGTCAAAGTAGCGGTTCTTAAGCTGGTAGGGCAGGAGAGGGAGTTTAGGACCAAGTTTCTTGTGGGAAAGTGTTTGAACCACTAGTTTTCTGTGTGTGCCTGACTCTTTCTTTGGAGTTGGGTCCATGAGGACCACCTTTGGATGTGGGTTTCTCTCTGGTGATGTGATAGATGATTCTGTGTGAGAAGGAAAAGGAGATTCAGGCTTTAGATGGAAAGAAATATGGCACCATTCACAAATACTTTCCGCCATCCACTGGAAACCAAACTCATAGATTATGCCATGTAGCAGGGACAGGAGCAGTGGGTGGCTGGAGAGAGTTGTTATATATTGATTCATTGCTCAACCCCCTGGATTGTTTACTGGGAAACTGTAGCTGTCCATAGTTGGGTGTACCAGCTGGGAGTTTGTGGCCAAGAGCCTGTAGACTTACACAGGCCTTTGAGTCATGAGGGGCTCTCTGTTGGCAGAGAAGCTGCGATGGAGGTGGGGGGGCTGCGAAAGGAGGGGCAGTCACATGATTGTCACAGGATGACAGCCACTCTTTTCCAGAGGAACCGCAACTACACATGTGTGCTTAGGTTAAACATGAACCCTAAACCGAAAAATAATCTTGTCTTTTTAGGACTTCCCCAATTTAAGGGCCTGTCCGTATGAGACAATGAGCTTTATTGCAAAGGCTTACTTATGAAAAAGCATGACCTGTGTGACAGTGATCGTGCATCCCAAGCTGTTCTGCTGTGACAGGCACTCCAGACCATAGCTGGTCCCTGGCCTGCTTGGTAAACACTCTCTAAATAGTAGGTGTTGGGGAACTTCTGACCCTGAGTGATAGAGACTCATAAAATTCCCTGGAAGTGCCTTAGACATCACCCTGATTCTACAAATGAGCAAACTACCACACAGCCATGGACTGATTTGTTTGAGGTCACCAAGCTCTTTTTGTCTGTCTGTCTGTCTCTCCCTCTTCATATGCTGTCTATTTGCTATTGAGTCCTAAATTTACATCTCTACCCCTGACCTATTGGTCATCTTGACTGGTATGTTCCAAAGGCACCTCAAACTCATGTGTCCGGACTAGACCCAACTCTCCCCCTATGCCTGGCCACCCCCAGCCTTCCCTGTCCCAGTGATGGCATCCCATCCACCCAGGTGCTGACCTTACAAGTCTGAAGATTTCTAGCATTCCTTCTTATCCCTGATCCCACCCTCAGAACCATCAACCAGTCCCGTCCTCTCTGCCTTGGGATGTGTTTTGATCCTCGTCACGCCTCTGCATCTCTCCTGCCACCTCCCTCATCTAAACTGCCATCATCTCTTGTGTCTCCAGTCTCCTCTCCACATGATGGCCGGATGGCCTTTTAAAAACAAGTCAGAGTGTGGTACTAGTCCATCTAAATACCCTTTTATAGATCATTCTTATATGAATCGAACTTGGGCTTCACATTGGGGTCTATGAGGCTCTGCATGATCCCTGCCCGCCGTCCCACCCATATCCCTTTCTGCTCTCTCCTTTACCTGTGATGCTTCAGCCATATCAACAGCATTTTAGTGTCTTTAAAATAATAAGCTCTGATTGCCACAGAGTTTTCAAACGCATGTCTTCCCACCTGGAAACTCCTTTTTATCCATTAGTTCCTGGCTTAAATGTCACTTCCCTTAGGCCTTGGCTAATTCCTCTACCTAAAAAGTTCTCCCATATTTTTCTCTATCATTGTACTCAGCCTATTTTCTTGATAGCATTGTCTATAATTGTTTATTTGTTAATTTGGTTATTTCCTATACTGATTGCTGTCAGGGAAGGGCCTGTGTTTATTTGGCTCATCCATGTGAATCCTTTTCTATCTCCAACTCATCTTCTATTACTCTGCCTTTCCTTCATTCCACTCCAGTCATACTTGTCTTCTTGCCATTCCTCCAACATACCAGGCTTGCTTCTGCCCCAGGGCCTTTGCACTTGCTGGGCCATTTGTCCAGAAAGCGTTTTTTTTTTCTTTTTTTTTTACTCAGATATCTGCATGGCTGACTCTTGTTTTCTTTAGATCTTTACTCAAAGTCACCTTTTTGGTGAAAACCTCTCTGGCCCCTGTGTCTAAAATTGAACCTGCCCACAACACGTCATATTGCCCTTCTCTGCTTTATTTTTCTCCTTTATACTTACCACTACTTACCATACGGCACATTTTACTTATTTATCTTATTTATTGTCTGTCTCCCCCATTAGAGTGAAAGCTCAATGAGTTTCTGTTCTTTCACTGCTATATGTGCTGTATCTTGAATAGTTCTTGGCATATGGACACTCTATAAATGTTTGAATGAATGACTGGTTGCGTGAATAATGTATGCTCATTGAATGGCACAGAATGGGCACTCTATACACCTTTTATTGTGGGAAATATACATAAAATGTCACATTTGAACCATTTTAAAGTGTATAGTTTAGTGGCATTAGATACATTCACATTATTGTGCAACCATCACCACCATCTGCACCGAGCACTTTTCTGAAGTGAAAGAATCCAAGAATGAGTAACTGAATGAGTGAAAAGCAGGTTTACAATATAGGTCTCTTGACTTGGGGCCCAGTGTTCTTGGTGCTGCATTGTGCTATGGAGGAGAGAGGGTGAGAAGATGAGTCTGAGTACCTTCTCAGGATGCCTGGTAGTGACAGCAAAGAAGGGTGCTCAAAAATGTGGCACATTTTATGTGGTCTTTGTTGTAAATGATGAGAGCCGTGCCCTGTGTCCCCTCCTCCCCACCGTACACACTCATGCTCATATTTGCACCATGTACACACATGTCCCTTCTCTTCTACACCTGATGAGGATGTGACTTCGTACTGTTTCGAGCTCGTGGGATGGTGTGAAAGGGACGTGCTCAATCTCCTGTGGATCCGGTGAGAGGTTCAGATCACGAGAGGATCCTATCTGGCCCCTTGGTGCTCTCATTAGCCCCCTGGGAGATTATTCCATTAACAGCAGGGCAGTGTTTATTTTTAATTCTGAAGTAAACCAGATTACATTGAACACAAAATGTTAAGTGTGGGTCAAAATCGTTGACTATGAAATTCTCCCAGATGGATGGGAAGGGAGGCTTGCTTCAAGCCCTTAATAGTTTCTTCTCAGGAGCTTGTTAAATTCTAAGGAAATGGCATTTTCGTGCACTTCGCCATTTCAGGCCCTTCCCTTGGGCAGCTGTAGTTTGAAGGAAGAGGAGCCTTTTCTCATCTGTGTCTCTCCCCCCCACCCCAACACACTGACACACCGGGCGGGCAGGGGCCTTCTTATGTGCTCACGGTCCTCACGTGCGTTCTTTCCTGCAGATGTTCTCACTCACACGCGCTAACACACGCAAGCACGCCCGGCCTACCAGTTTGCTTTGGAGTCTTTGGGGACTGTAAGGAAAAAGCCCATAGAGCGCAAAGCCAATCTTGGGATGACTTGACTTCGTGAAGCCCACAGGGTAAGTCTCCTGCTCAAACCCACAGGGCAGGCTCCTGCCCTTCTCCATCCGTGTCCTGCTCTGGATTCCTTGGTGACACTGCAGTGATGTCTTGTCTTCATGACCCCACTGAAGTCTTAAGACAGAGCATAGGGCAGGCACATCTAAGTCTGGGGTCTTCTCTGTTGAATCCCCAGGATTATGTATGACCCTGTGATGTGCCTGACGCTGTGTTGGTCTGGGGTGTTCAGAGGGGATTCGAGCATAGACTAGACCCTAGAGGAGCTTACAGTACAGGGCTACAGGTAGAGCTGCCTACACCCCACCACCCCAGTGTTATGAACGCCACGCCTGTTCTGTGCACGAAGAGCTATGGGAGCTCCAGGGAGAGAGAGATGTGCTGTGTAGGGTGGGGATGCAGGTGAAGATCAGGGGAGAGTTCACAAAGGTACCTGTCAAGGCTAGAGGGGGCAAGCAAGGAGGGTGGGGTGCGGGGTGGGACTGTGGTTCAGGCCAGCTTTCTGTTTGGTCTTGTCGGGTAGACAGGAACTGGATTTAATTGGGATTGTGTTCATGTCTGTTGTCAGCTCTAATCATTTGTTGTTTGCCTTACTTCCTACTTCACTAGAGATATTACTACCCATCAGGAGATTTCTGAATTTCCACAGATATGGCTGCAGTGCTGGCCTTGCTGGGGCCAGGGTCCGTCATCATTTTGCTAGTACAGACAGCGTTCAGCGTTACCTGAACTAGCAGAGGATTGCCCAGCCCGGTAGAAATATAGCAGTGTTCCTTTAGGTCATTAGATGTTACTTCATGAGAGCGAAGGCACACACCAATTGGTTTAATCTATTTTGATAGTTGTTTTTTTTTTTTTTTTTTTTTTTACTACTTATGTCCATTTAAAAAATTACCAGTCTGTTCTTTATATCTTAAAGGTTGCTAAACACTTACAGTCTTTCATGTGATAAGACTTGGTGTTAGATTGTTAATTGTACTATTGATAATACTTGTACCCCATAGCAGAACGCACACCTTTACCTTCTGATCAGCACAGGTCACCAAGAGAACTCTTGAATGTCTTGTTGGACAGAGGGAAAATATCCCTTGACTGGCAAAGTTTTTTTTTCCCTGTTCTTAAAATTAAGCTTCTAAATGACTAAACAGAGGATGAAAAAATTATTCCAATTATTTTTCCAAAGCTATCTGTCAGGTTTTAGTTGGGAGGAAATTTTTGTTTCTCACGGGCAACTTCCCTCTTTCCACTGAAACTTGACGAAGCGCACGATGCTGATGGTCCTTGCCGCGTCTTTGTTTTATGGTTCTCCTAGATGTCTTGGTTTCAGGCCAGATGCACGACCCATAGAGGGAGTTTGCTACTGTTTTCAATTGGGAAACATAGCCGTCTGTTTCCATCACGGTGGCCCATGAACGAGGCAGAAAATGCCACTGACATTTGTTACATTACAGAAATAACAAGTGGCCCTGAAGTTTGACCTGTAGGTCAGTTTGCTTTCTTAAAACAAAACGGTGACCAAGGAACATATTCTGGTGAGTGTATCCTCTGAAATTTTAAATGGATTTAAATAAAATTTGGTCTGTGGATGGATGCTTCTCAGTGAATCTTCAGTGTGCAGAATTGCTAAAAGTCATTGTATTCAGAGAATCATTGCTTTCTGTAATGGTTTCCTGTAAGAACATAAGAGTCTTCATCCTCCATCAGACTAATGGTTTTTCCAGTCCAGCGTTCTGACTCTGAGAGTGGAATTAAGGGAGTCACTGTGGGAGGACCTGGTGACCCTTCTTGCCATCACCTTAACATTGAGAGGTGTGGTTCAGATATGGATAGTTCCCCTTAATGAGCTATTTTGGAGCCATTGTTCATATTCTTGAATTTGTCTAAATTGCCTTAGCAGCAGTTTTTATTTTTGGCCTTGACCATCTGGTGGAACATGTTGGCCAGTCTGAGCATCAGCCAATCAGAATTTACCCATGTCACCAACAAAGGATTAGTCCTTTTACCATTCAGTTTTCACACTTATTCATTTGATTCACTCAGTAGAATTGATAAGTGCTTATGTTGGTCATCTGTATGTTTATTTTAGGTCTTTGTAAGGGCACGTTACTTTGAATTGTGTCAAGTACAGTCCATAATGACATTTTTCTCCCCTTCTTCTTGCCGTAGGGGCTCTCAGAGCTGTAGAGCCTCTGCTTGGTAACTGCCGTTGTAGAATAGTGAGATGTGGGCATCAGAGTCTTGGGTTTAATTTCCAGCTCCAGTGTTTCCTGGCTGTGTGGCCCTTGTGCTTTACTGAATCTCTAAGGCCAGCTTCCTCATCTGTCAGGTGAAGGTGACATCTACCTTCTCAGAATTGTGCTTATTCAGACTCTCCAAGTTGCAAGTGACAGAAGCCCAATTGGAATAATTGACTTAGACAGAAAAGGGGAGTTAATAGCTCACATAGCTAGGAAGCCAGGGGTACAGCTGACTTTGGGTCTGGCTAGATTCTAGCTCTAACAGTGCTGGTGAGGGGTTGTCTCTTTGTTTATTTCTCAGTAGTGCTTGTCTCTGCTTGGCTTTCTTCTCGGATATGGTGGCGAGATGGCCACTGGCAGCCTCAAATTCATCTTACCAACCCGACAACCCAGCCAAAAGATACAGCATTTTCCAATAGAAAATCTGAGAAATCCCACGGTGGTCTCTGAGTCCTTGGCTTGGAGCACAGTCTGTTCTTATCCTTTTCACTGTGGCCAGGGGAATAGAGTTTTCTGGCCCTGCAGTGGCCAGACAATGGAATCACCTCTACCCAAACCACATGAGGAAAAGGTTCCCCACAGAGAAGGAGGTTCTCACCAGGAGAGTGGAGTGGGGTGTCCTGAGTGTGAGGTGATGAGTGGCTCCCTTGGTGGTAGGAGGACTGAGGTGATGTGGGAGAGAACCTTATGCCGTGCCACCAGACAGTTCCCCGTAGGTGGAATCCATTCTCTTCTTTATTTTACCACCGAGGGAATGCAACTTCTTTATATTGATTCTAATGCCACTTCTTTAACACATTAAGGTGATTCTACCTTTAGCACTTTTATAAACTTTGAATTTTACTTACCCTCAAAATAGATCTTTTGAAAAGATCTATTTTAAGGAGGGGGCATTTCAGGGGGAAATGTCACTTAATCTGTTTTTGTTATTCAGTCAGATTACTCATGGAGAATCTGCCATATGCAAGACACTCAGAAGTTCTGAGAGGATGGAAAAGAACAAGGAAAATCCTTGCTTGGGGTGTCCACAGCCCAATTGATGTGGGTAGTGGGTCAAGTGTGTAGATACTGTGGTCTGAGGTAGAATATGGGAAAGTGCTGTCAGAGAAGAGGGAAGCTACAGGGAGCACAGAATAGGGCAGGACCCCATCTAGCTGGGAGAACACAGGAGAGCTTGATGGGGGAGGTGGCGTTGGAGCTGAGCCCTGAAGGCCAGATGTGGCTTCATAGGAAGTCTGTAGGAAGCGAGACGGAGTGAGAGGAAGGAGAGGTGAGGGAGAGGGAGCTGATTCATTCATTCTTGGGGCTCACTTTATGCCAGGCTCTATGCTTGGTGTGAATAATAGTTCCTTGCTCTAGTAGAGGCAGAATGTCACAGAGAGTCATGAGTGCCCAGACAGAAGTCTGGGGTCTGGTGAGGGCGCGGAGGAGGGACTTGTCAACTCTCGTTCCTGATGGCGAGGGGTTTGAACAAGCGTGGAGATGGATGGTGAAAGATGACTGTGTGTGATGATGAGGAGTTTTGTGTTTCTGGAGCATGAGGTTCACCAGAAGGGGACAACATGGAGCCAAGCAGTAGAGGACCTTGAGTTCTGGACTCAGAAGTTTGGCCATGAGTCTTGAGACACTGGTTCTCCAGGGCAGGCTTCATGGGCATGTGACCTATGCAGCTGCACAGGACGCCACACTCAGAAGGGCCCTGTGCTTGGCTTAATGCTCTGCTACTGTCGTCTCAAAATTCTTAGTACTTTTTAAACCAAGGGCCCTGCATTTTCATTTTGTGCTGGGCCCTGCAAGTTACATAGCCTGTGGGGGCAGGGAGGGTGATGTCAGTCTGAGCTGTATTTCAGGACGTGTCTAGCTGGAGTGAAGAAGAGAGCGAGGGCAGAGGTGGGGCAGAAGTTGGCAAGCAATTTGCATAGTTTGGAGGAAGAGATATTAGGGGCCTAGATGATGATGGAGAGGGGGAGGGAACGCATCTGACACCTGTGTCCAGGCCTGGGCATCAGACTGAATGTGAAGGGTTGGGGAGGGAGGAGCCAGACAGAGCTTCAGCTCTTGACACGGGGACTTCTCATGCTCAGAGCTGTCTTCTGAGTCGAGGATTTCCAGTGGGAAAGGCTCATTTTCCAAACCGAAATTTAAAAGACTGTCTTAATATTTTTACTCTCAACAGTAAGCTAGAGCTGACATTGGCAGGCGCATTCAATGAATGTAAAATAACCAGAAAAGACATTCTGAAGCATTCTGGAATCAAACAGATGGACCAAGCAATCATGTTAAAAACAGTAAATCACAACTTGAACTTGAGCTAATCATAATCACGTTGCTTATTTAATTTTGAAACATCTTCCTAAGTAGTTTCCTATTTTGGTTTCTTTTACTTAGAGGACCTTGTTATTATAGGGCACCCCAGTTAATGATGCCTGATACGTGACATCTGAACCAAAAAAACTATCGTTTAGAAAATGGTATATCCTTTCTGACATTTCGGAAGTGGTTGTTTCATCTCTTACAAAGGTTCGTGGGGGAATTCATTTCCCCTTGTTCAGTTAACATAGAAATTAAATTAACAAAACTGTATATTTACATAGTGATTTTCAGAAATACCCTTCAAGTAAATCAAGGTTGCCCTGAACTTAGGACCCTGACCAGCTGCTGACCGGTCACGTCTCAGCAAGCAGGGCTCTGAGAGGTGGGGTGGGAAGGGCAGGTGGTTTTGACCTGTCGGGTCTGATCCTTTGACACTGGACTCTGTTATCTGTCTGGCTCAGACATAGACAAAGCACTTTTATTGCAAGGACACGAGGTCAAGGCGGTGCTGTCCAGGCCCCAGATGCTGTGCTGGGGCGTCTTGAAATCGAAGAAGCAGCTCAGGGCCAGAGGAACCAGGGTGAGGCTTGTGAAAAGGTTAAAGGGCTTCACTCCAGTCCCGTGGACAGATCAGTATACCTTTCCATGTTTTTATTGGAAACGGGCTCCAGGTAGCTACAGAAACCACCACAGCTCTTCCTGCCCTCGTGGTGTTGCCCTATTCCCGGTCATCCAGAATGGCTTTCTCTGGCTCTTGCATCTTTTCTATGAAAGGAGTAGTTTGGTGCCGTCCAGGTGTGCCACGCTCTGCACAGGGAGATGACCCCTGCTTCTTTATTGAGGGGATTGTGGAGGAACACATGATGCACCAGTGGGAGGCCATTAAGTTAGTGAGGTGAACCATGAGGAGTTCCCTTGCTTTGCTCTTTTGCCGTCAACAATTGTGACATATTTGATTTCATCTCAACACTCCTGTTACACGGACGGTGAGTACTGCTCAGTCCTGTCTTACTGTCTGAAGAAAGAGACCTTTGCCATCTGTGGAGTGTGAATTGTGACTTCTAGAGGTTCAGGAACAGCAGGAACAGCATTGTGCTAAAGCGTCCTCATAACCTCACTTGGCCCTTTTTGGCACCAAGCACTGTGAAGGCAGAGACCATTTTTGTTTTGCTTAGCATTTGTTTCCCAGTGCTTGGCACAGTGCTTGGTCCATGGTAGGTACTTAACAAATATTTGTGGAGTGAATGCATAAATGAATAGGATACACCTGTCTGTCTTACATTACAGTAGAAGTTCATTTTTAAGAGAGTCATGTGTGAGTGTCTCCATCCAAGTTCCTTTAGTCCTCAAGATCTCCTCCTCCTCCTCCTCCTCTCCCTCCCCCTTTCTCCAGGGCTCAGTGCAGTGATTGACACATAGCAGTCATTTGATATTTGTTCAGGAAATGAAGTAAGTGACAGTAGGTAAAAGAAAGCAACTGTGAGTTAGAAGGTCTAGATTCAAGTTTAGGTTTGGCCAACTAACCAGTCTGGAGACCTTGGTTAAGTAGGTTAGGTATCATGTGTGGGCCCGGCAGAACCCTGCTTTGTAAAATGGGGCTGCTAGTCGCTGCTCTGCTTATCTTGAGGGCTGTTTATGCGGCTCAGGAGAATGAATGGTTGTGAAATGCTTGGGAAAAGTTAAGTCTTGTACCCATGTGAGGACTTGGTCTTGTTACCAAAACGTAATGGTATTGGGTTACCAAAACACTCATTATACTGAATGTCTGGCTCATGCATATGCACCTCCTTCCCCGTCTGCCCTGAGAACTAGTGGCTTTATTTTACCTAAATAAGTACATAATTAAATCAGATACACTGCCAGTGTGGAGAATTTGGAAATCACAAGAAAGTGTAAATATGAAAACAATAATTACCCCTAAGAGGTAGCCCAGAGATGACCACTATTAACCTTGTGGAATATTTAGAACCTTTCCTGGGCAGGTGTGTACACACACACACACACACACACACATACACGATATGATTTCAGTCATCTTTCACTTATTTTTGTATCTCATTTTCTGAAGTAAATGGATATCTTAGTTTGGGCTGCCATGACAAATACCATAGACTAGATGGCTTAACCAACATTATTTCTCATAGTTCTGGAGTCTGGGAAGTCCAAGATCAAGGTGCCAGCAGATTTGGTATCTGGTGAGAGCCCACTTCCTAGTTTGCAGATGGACGCCTTCTTGCTGTATTCTCACATGGTGGGGAGACAGCTCTCTCTCTCTCTACTTATAAGAGCACTAAGCTGCACCCTCATGACCTAATTACCTCCCAAAGGCCCCACCTCCTAATACCCATCACACTGGGGATTAGGGCTTCAACATACAAATTATGGGAGGACACAAGCATTCAGTCCACAGCAGTGGGCAGTTCCAGGAGAAGAAAGAGGCTTGTCTTACCATTTCTTTTGTAACTTCCTCGGGGCCCAGTCTGGTATGAGACAGAGCAGGTATTTGCTAAACACTTAATGGATTTCTAGAACTTCAGGGCTGGAAAGATTCTGAGTTATAATTGAACATTCTCATTTTAAATACAGGGAAACTAAGGCCCAGGGTCCCAGGGCTGGATGACAGCAGAGCTGGAACTCCAAACCTTTTGTCTTCTTGCCCACTTCCACCCCCTGTAGTGAGTTTAGTGCAGATGTCAAGAGGCCCGTGGGGTTGGCACTGTTACCAGAGAGGCCAATGCTTGGTTTGTTTTGCCTGCATCTCTAGGTTTGTGGGTACTGCTTTGTCTCAGGATGGCATCTGGATTTCTCGTAGCAGCTGTTTCCAGTGGAGCTTTTGGCTTGTTCTCACAATATTATGCTGATTTCTGTATCAGCCCACATCTGGGGGCTCCCTCCTGGTTATCATCATTTGATTGTATGCACAGCTTCTCATGCTTGATTTAACATTCTTGTTTTGGTGGGAATATGTGCTCCTGTGCTTTTCGTTTAAATATCCTAACATTTCTCTTTCCTTGCCTTGCTTTTCAAACACATTGGAAAGAAGGAGTCCTTTCTGTGGGTGGTCCTTCCCTCACTCTCTCACAAGTGTGCACATCCACCCTGCTCCCTTTCTGTGGCTGTTTTATGAGCAATATTTCATTCACCAGCAAACATTTCATATTTCAGGTCCCTAGTGAGGCTGTATTGTGGAAGATTCAGCATCTGAATGCCCTCCCTTTGAGGACGTGAGTCTGGAGAGGTTACACGTATACAGGAAAATTATAGCTCAACTTGTAATGTGGCTGGGGACCCAAGAAAGGGGCAGAGAAAGTGCTCTGGATGCTCAGTGGCAGGAGGCTTTCCCCATGGTTATTGGAGGTAGGAAGACTGGCAGGCAAGGTTTTTAAAGAGGGACATTTGAGCTTGGCTTGGAGAAAATGATTATGATTTGAACATTTGGAGGTAGCAGGGAAAAGCATTCCAGGCAGAGGAAGGAGATAGGAGATGAGAAGGGTCAGGGCTGAATCCCTAGATGGGGCAGCCAAGAAGGAGCTGCAGGAACCTGAGAAGGGGGACTCAACAGAGGCAAGGTGAATCTTCCCCTTCACAGTTCGTGACTCCCACCTCCTCCTGCCCCAGTGCTGTTTGTGCAAATAGTCTGGCAAGTTGGTGCAACTAGCTTTCCTTTGGGCAGAGCTCTTGATCCAGGGATCCATGGACTCCTTAGGAGCCTTGCAGTGGGTTTCAGGTGATCTGAGAACTACCTGAAGTTGTGTGTGTGATTTTGTATCTATATGCACTTTTTTCCCTCAAATTTTGAGGGTCTCTGTTGTTCTTGAAAGGATATGCCCCTTGTGGTCTAGGAGGAAGAAGGTTGGCGTGTGGATTAATTTTAACAACTTACTTTAAAAACTCTCAATCATATAAAGTTTATTGGGGAAAGTTTCATTCAGTTTGAAAGCTTCACTCTTCCGAAGAGCAGTTCACTGACCTCCTCTGACTGTGCCCCTGATGAGCAGACTGTCTTATTCTCTGTCATCCCCCACCCCCAGTATCCCACCCAGAACTTGATCTTGGACATGTGTTATTTGTTATGTCTGTTCAGGGAATAAAATGGCTTTGATGTGGATATCAGTCCACATGTATGCTGATCTGTGATACAGTGGACTTTTTAGGCCAATTGGCTGCCTCTAGGATCCTGAGGCTGACCCTGTGATCATTTCCAGTGTCAGTCTCCCTGCCTGGTCTCTCCCAAGTCAGCACAGGGACAAGCCTTGGCATACCCTGCCAGCAAGCTGAGGGCTATGGCTGTCTGCCCAGCACCTGCCAATGCAGTCTGAGCTCTATTCCCTCAAAAGGGCTCTTAAGGGGCCAGCCTGGTGGCGTAGTGGTTAAGTTCACATGCTCTGCTTTGGTGGCCCGGGGTTTACAGATTTGGATCCTGAGTGTGGACCTATGCATGGTTTATCAAGCCATGCTGTGGACGACATCCCACATATAAAATAGAGGAAGATGGGCACAGCTGTTAGCCCAGGGCCAATCTTCCTCAGCAAGAAAGAGGAAGATTGGCAACAGATGTTAGCTCAGGGCTTATCTTCCTCACCAAAAAAAAAAGTGGGCTCTTAGGCCCCGTGATCCCCAGGTGTAGGGTTGGACCCAGCTGTGCCTGTGCACCTGTTAAAGGGCGCATGCTTGGGAACCTCCTGTCACCCCTCCTTGACCTGAGAACAACTTGTGCTAGCAGCAGCCCACGTGTGTCTTGGACAGTGTAAGGACTCCCATGGCTGCAAAATCACCAGTTGGGACTCTCTTCGGGGCTTTCTGCTGGGTGCGTCTGTACCGTTCATAATCAGGAGCTCTGCCAGGTGGACGTGAGGTGCCTAGCAGAGGGCAGGGCCACTGGTGGCTGGCTTGGCTTCTGCCAAGTAGGCCTGCAGGTTGTGGCCCATCAGGGAGCTGCATGGAGCTGGACTGGCAGGGTCACTTGTTTTCCTGTCTGACCTAGACTGCTTTATAGCACTGTGGGTGAGATCAAGGGAGAAGAGTGGGCCCCTTCATAGGTTTTCAAAGTCATTTTTTTCGTTTTTAGAAAAGCACGAGGAGAGCATTTGGTTTCCGCTGTTAAGGGCTTTGACCTTACTTGGAAAGACAGCAGCTGTGGCATGTAGTGTTTTAGGGTGACAAGCCAAGTTGGGCCCGTCCTAATCTAGGTGGGATCTGGAACACCCCATGTTATCACTTGTTCTGCTTCTTCAGAGATGCCCCCATTTTCTTTCTATTATCCAAACCCTCCAGAATCTTTTCCCTTGTTTCCATCTTTAAATCTTATGCATTTGTAGCCCCTTCATTCTGTCCATTGTCTGCCTGTCCGTCCATCCATCCCTCACCACCCAGCATTTTCAGGCCCTAAGACAGGAATGCAGAAAAGACTGAGTCCCAGCTCTCGGGGAGCTCATCTGTGATCACTTTCTCATGTTCAAATTGTGTTGGGGGTTTTGTTCCCCAGTTTAACTGTAAGTTCCTTGAAGGTCAAAGATGATCTCTTCTTTGATATTCTTGGAAAATTGAAAGATAAATTTGTTGGTCAGTGGATTGCTGGAACTGTAGTCCTGGTGTGTTTGCTTAATGAAAGGCTTAAGAGAATATGTGTCTGCAAAGCATGCCTGCCGCCCTGCCTGCCGTGTTGTCTAGATGTCTCTATGAGAGGCTCTTGGTTCTGGTTTGGAAATCCAGAGTGGTGGGAGGGACTTGCGGGGAAAAAAATATAATGTCTCAATAGGGAAAGATCCCCCAGTGTATCGGTCCTTGAGGGTTTCCTGAAGAATGAAAAGCTCAATTTATGCCTTTTCTTTATGCTTCCACTTCTTTTTCTGTTTTTTAAAGAAAGGGATGTATCAATTTAAGCTGCCTAATTCATTTTTAATGTGGGTCAGAGCTGCTATCCTCACGCGCCTTTCTCTCATCACACCTAGACTTCTGAAATGCTTGCTTCATAAATTAAGTTTAATTAATAGAAGTAAGAAAGTGAAATACAGGGCTCATGACTCCAGTGAGTACGGTTTCCTACCTGCCCAGGGAGACTTTTAGGGTGGCATCCCCCGAGACTGTCATCTGAGGCTGATTTGCATTTGGGGAGCCAGGATTTTGGGACTCAGGGTGGAGCATCCATCAACAGTGTCTAGCATAGATTTGCTTCTTAGCAGATGCGACTGGCCCACTTACAATCCTAATGCCAGAAGAATTGTCATTGTCTTAAAAAAAATTTTTTTTTTGACTGAAAAAAAAAAATCAGACTCTGGGTTGAGGCCAGGTTTGAATCTTAAAGCAGGTTGACCTATTTTCATCCCAGCGTTATCAAAGCCTGCTTTGTGAATCTACCTCCCTAACATGCTTTTGTTGGTGTCACATGAATTGAACACCTGATTCAAGCAGGAGAGAGTGAAGACCACGTCTGGGGAGCTCGGTTTCCCACCGGGGCCGGGGTTGAGCCTCACTCAGCCTCATGCCTCCCGCTAATGCTTGCTCTCTGCCTGCGGAGGGCCTGCTGGGAGAGGATGGCGGCTACCTAGCACGGGCACGTGGGGCTTTACCTTCTACAAAGTGCTCTTACATCTCCTTGACAACTGCCCGTGGAGGGATGCCCGGCAGGCCGTGTTATCCTTGCTCTGCAGAGGAGGAAACTGAAGTTCACGCAGGCAGGTGGCGAGAAGACCTGGATGAGAACATCCAGCACCGGCTCACCACAGGGACCTGTCACGGCACCGACCCAGAGTCCCTGCCTCCAGGAGCTTCTGCTTCTTTCTAGGTCCTTTGTTCTCTTTTTCTTTTGGTTTAAGTAGTTCCAGCTGTGGTTCAGGAACAAAGGAACCCCCAAACTGCATGTAGGAACTGTGTGTAATAGGACGGCAAGCTCACTCCTCTAGACAACCTTGGAAAGTGAACTCTCCCGAGCATCCTCGTCACACAGCTGGGCCCCTTGCTGAGACTAGGGAAAGGGTTCAGTTTCCCATAGACTGGGAACAACCCCATGGCAAGTGCGTTAGCCAGAGGAATTCATGCAGGGGAAAGAGAGAGGAGGATTCCCCGCTGACTTCTCCTTGCCTCTGTTCCAGTTTTTCCCCCTTGGAAGACAGAGAGCTCCTAGCCCCAAGGGGCCATATCCTGTGTGTTTATCAGGCCTCCCTGTCTACTACTTTGATTTTCTTGATTCTCTTTGAGGCAACCATTCATCACTTGGTTTTTGTGACACCCTGCAGTGTCTGTGATGATAAGAACAGATAGCATAAAAAATACCAAAGCAAAATTAACCCATTTCAGTTTTTTAAAGTCGTTGTAGTCCACAAAAAATATTTACAAGGACTAGAGACTATCTGTTAGTATTATAAAACCAGCAGTAATAATAATCCTTTACATTTTTGTAGAGAGCTTAAAAAATTTTAGACTGTCTTTACTTCTGTTGTCTTACTTGTCATTTCCAGAAACCCCCTAGATTAAATAAGTGGATGCTAAATATTTCCATCTTACAGATGAGGAAATTAAGACCTACAGAAGGTAAGGTATTTGCTCAAGGTAACTTGCCAGCTAGTGAACAACTGAACTGAACCCGGACCCTTTAATTCAACACAAGATGAGCATTGCCTTTCATGAAGCTTATAATCTCGTTGAGAAGGAAGACATTAAACACATACGAGGACACATATAAGACATGAGGGACCTAAACTGGTTTGAGTCGGGGGGACTTCCTGAGACATCGTGGGTGAATGAGACCTGGATGTAAGTTGGCTTTCGCTAAGTGAAAAGAGGCAAGAAGAGTATTCAGGGATGGCGTGTTCAGTTAACCAGATGGAGCTTGAGCAAAGGTTGAGGACCATAGGGTCGCATCATGGGGGGCCTTACAAGCCAGGGCAAGAGCTTTGATTTGGTCCTAAGGGCTGTGAAGAACCACTGAAGGGTTTTAAGCAGAGGAGTGACATGTATTAGAAAGACGGCTTTGGTGACTTGGTGGAGATATATTGATGGAGTGGCAAGAATAAACTTAAGGGGCCTGGTCATGCAGCTACTGGAGTTGTTCGGGGGGAAATACTGGTGATGTAGACTAGGGTGGTGACAGTGGGGTTGGACAGAAGTGGAAGACTGAGGAATTATTGAGGAGTAGACTGAAGAGCAGTTTGGCATTGTTTCCTTGTGGTAGAGGAGGAGAAGTAAGACAGATTCTCAAGATTTTGGCTTGTATGTCTGATAGGGCTGTTTTCTGAGTTAGGGAACTTGGGGAAAGGGCTAGTTTTGGGAAGGAGGGCAGGATCATGGACTCAGTTTGGGACATGCTGAGTTTGAAATGCCTGTAAAATATCCAAGTGGAGACATTGGTAGGAACTTAGACAAGTGGGCTGGAGCTCTGAAGAGAAAACTAGGCTGGTGGTGTGAATTTTGGATCCATTGACACAAAGTGAGTAATTGAAATAGAGGGCATGGGTTAGGCCACCAGATTCTGTGTTCTCCCCTCTTTACCACACTTCTTGAGAGGGTGTTTTACTCAAGGCCTGGATTAGGAACTAGAGCTTTACGGGAGTTATTACCATGTTTGGAGTCAGTTTAATAAAGGCTATTCTTCAGGTCCCAGAAAAGACCCTGTAATGCAAAAGGAAAATCTCAGTGGGTGAGTGGAACCAACAAATGAACTTAGTATTGTATTCGAGTGTTGCTAATTTAATAACTAATGCTTGGTTGAAGGAATGCTGGTATATGGTCTTATTGGTGACACTTTTTTATGGCTGTGTGTATTTCACCCCATTGTTCTACCCAAGTTTACTCAATTAGATCCTTATGGTACACCGCACAATTAGAGATAATTCTGAAGTACATTCATTGTGTCTTCAAATTTTGGATTAATTCTTTGGATTAATACCCTAAGGTTGCCTTCTTCAGTTATAGAGTACACACATTTTCATGACTCTTTATTGTTATCGAGGCAACTGATTGTTTGTGTCAACAAGAACTCTGGACTTGCTGGGGCGGGAGCTTCTAGGTCTCTCCTGCTAAAGCCTTGAAAGAGTTACCCTCCTTGGGTTTCAAAGGACCCCCTCTGTGAGACCCTCTGAAGACTTGACAAAGAGGTACGCATTCATCAGTGCTGGCTGAGCACCCTTTGTTGCCTTCTTTCTTGCTTGCCACGGGGAGCATAAACGTGACTCGGACCCAGCCCTGCTTGTAGCTTGGGGCTGGTAACCTAGTAGCTGGGTAGAAATTATACAGATAATTGCAACTGAGGATGAGCTCTGCATAACACTGAATGGAGTCCTGTGTAAGGTGAGGGAATTTAGAGAAGGGAGACGCTCCTTCTGCTTGGGGAGTAGAGAGGGCTTCACAGAGGTGATGACAATAAATTGAATTCGTGGAGGTGACTAATGGTGCTGTGACCCTTATTCAGGGTTCCACTGTCTCTTTGGCAGAGTCAGAGAACTCTAGCCAAGAGGGGCCACAGAAGTCAGCCAGTTGAGCCTCAATTCACCCACGGTGTGAGGACCAGTGCAACTCGCACAGCCAGCCAGCTGTTTGTTACCTTTCAGTTTCTGAGGTATAAATTTTAACCAGATATTTTCTGACTGTAAAGTTATTGAGAAATCATTCTAAAAATTGGGAATTTTAAGTTACTTATGATTTATTGAGTTGCACCATCTAACTATATGTTTAGATGTATATACTGTATAAATAGTATGTATGTATGTATATATACTTGTAACTAACAGATTCTGATCTCTTGTGAAAAAAAAGATCTCTTCAAGTAGAAAATGAGAGAAAGGTCTTGATTAGTATTTTGTCATGTCTGCATGTTTTGGAGATCACCTCTCATTTCTTAACCACTCCATGGGCATACCCATTTTGCACAGTGCCACTGCTCTAATTACTCAAGTTTCTGAATGGTGACAGATGCGTGATTCTTTAATTCTTCAAATCTGTAGAGTTCTCCCTCATGCAGAAATCAGTATCTTTTTTCAATTAAACCTTTAATGAATATTTTATCAAATGAACTTCATGTCTTGTATTTCATTATTAATGTTATGAGGATGTTTCCTCATTAGCATAATTTATAAACTAAGAGATTACGGAAGGAGGAATGATGTTTTGGAGACAAGGCATGAGAGTTGGGGAGAGAACTCTGCACTTCTTTCTAAGCGTGTGCAGAACTGGGCATTTAAAGATGCTGCAGGAGAAAGTGGCTGCTAAGGTGTGCATTTCACCTGGGGTGACATTGAGTGTGTGCATTCTGTGAGAATGACGTTGTCCTCAATGTGTGACCGTTCCTGCAGCATTTTGGGTGGAATGCAGCTGTGAGGTAGCATAGAGCAGGGCCATGGAGGCAGAACAGCTGAGTGTGGGTCAAGGTCGGTCTCATCCTAGCTGGGTCACTTTAGCCAAATAACCCCACCCCCCCATTCGGGGTCATTTTGATCTGCCCACTACCCAGATAGTCCCCTAGCTCACCGATGACTCTGACAGCTAGCTTGTAATGTTCTACCTCTTTGGGCTAGATTATACGGACGTCCCGTCAAATGCTCTGACCTCTCATTTCAAGGGACTTTCTCCTCCTCCTCTTAGTCACTACTCCCACTCCCATACCTTGGACCTCATAGTTATGGGTAATGTTCCAGCTCCTAAGCCTCTGCCTCAGCCCTCCCTCCTTCCAGCTTGCCTGCTCAGTGCTGCCCTGGGGCCTGTTCTCCCTCCTCTGTAATCCCTGCAGACCTTTGCTTTCCTTCTTGGCCAGCTTAGATTCCAGACCTTTCAAGTCACCTTCTTCCCATTTGTCCTTTCCATTACATCTTCCCAGGAAATTCCCAGCCCCGGGTGAATCCATCCAGCTCTTTTGGCCCTGGTCACCCAGCCACTTCCCCCTGGTTCACAACCGTTGGGTCACATTAGCCCTTTCTGTTCCTCTGAGGCAAGCTCCTTCCCACCTCGGAGCCTCTTTATAGACTGTTCCATCTCCCTGGGTTGCTCTTCCCTCACTTCATCTGCTGCATCTTCGGGTCCAGTTCCTCCTTTGCTTCCTAGGGGCCCTCTCTGCCTGCCTGGTGGAGGTCGGGTTCCCCCCTCCTGGGTGCTCTCCTGGCACCCTGTCCTGATTTGCCCTCTCCTTGCCATCCTCACTGGTTGTTTGTGTGCTTATCTGTTCAAGTCCTGGCCCAGGCTCTACAGGGCAGCCCTAACTTCACACCTTCTGTTCCTCGTGCCCAGGAAATGTCCCAGAAATCCTGTCACTGGCATCCACATGCCATCTCCCAGACTCTCTCATACTCAGAAGCAGCTCAGAAATCTTTTGTCAACATGAGAGTCCTGATCTTTGGTTCCCAAATCACTTTGGTCTTCATGATTATAATCTCTATTGTCTGGAGATGGGGTACAAAGTATTAGTGAAGGGCATGGGTTTTTAGACCAAGCTGCTCAAGTCAATTCCTGACCTCACCACTTACAGCTGGATGACCTTGGGCCAAGTACCTGCTCAGAGCCTCAGTTTCCTCATCTAGAAATGATAATAGTACCCACCTCCAGTATTCTTGAGAGGATTCAGTGAGCTGATACAGGTATGGAGCATGTAGAGGCGTCCAGGGCACACGGTGAGCATCCGGGGAGTGTCAGCGGAGCTGTTCTCAACCACTCTGGGAACAGAAGGCTCTACCACCTTGTGCTTCATGTGTTTCTCTTACATGTCGGCTTTCAGTCAACATTTGTAGCTTGGAGTAAACCTTTTGAGAGGGCATTGAACCCAGACCTTTGAGCCTACCACACAAAACCCCTTCCGCCTATACGATAGTCTCCCTTCCCACGTGCCCAGCTCTACCCCTTGGCACCCCTGCGCTGCTGTCTTCTCTCCACCTCTTGCAAGACAAGTGTTTCTTCCTGTACATCCTCCTCTCATTCTGTCTATTTGGGGTCCTCTCTCCAGATCCTTCCTTGAATCCAACATCATGTCTACCACACCCTTTTTTTAAAATTGAGATAACAGTGGTTTGTAACATTATATAAATTTCAGGTGTACATCCTTATGTTTCGATTTCTGTGTAGCCTACATCATGTTCACCACGCAAAGACTAATTACCATCCATCACTGTACACATGTGCCCAGTCACCTCTTTTGCCCTCCTTCCTCCCGCTTCCCCTCTGGCAACCACCAATCTAATATCTGTATCTGTGTGTTTGTTTGTTGTTGTTTTTATCTTCTACTTATGAGTGAAATCATACAGTATTTGACCTCTTCCATCCGACTTATTTCACTTAGCATAATACCGTCCAAGTCCATCCATGTTGTTGCAATTGGCAAGATTTCACCATCCCCTTTAATATCAACTTCACAAATGTCCCTCAGAGTTTGTCTACTGACTGTGTCGACCCTGTATATATTGTTCTGTCCACTCAATGTTGCCTTGATTGACCCTTGTTTGCTGCTTTCTAATTCTAAAGTTATAAACTACTAAAGACAGGAGCGACATTTCCTCTTTTGTGGGAACCACACAAAGCGTAGAACTCAGTTCTTCCTAGGCATTCAGGAAAAGCTCATTGACTGAAGGAAATAACCAGTTGACTTAGTTTTGCTATTAATTAGCACCTGGATATCAGGTGTACCCTGGGATGCTTGTTAAACACCATGTCACTCAGTGTATTTTGTCATCAACTTTTGGCAAAACTGGGTGGCAGGACCTTGTTCCCACTGCCCCTTTTTTTCCCTGCCTTGCTAGGACCCCCTGATCCTTCTCCACACTAAGGCGTCATTGCTTTCATTCATTCAGCAGTTCAGCAGGAGTTACTGAGCACCTGCCTACTGTGTGACAGGCACTAGTCCAGGCACCAAGGAGAGCAGCAAACCAAACAGGGTTGCTGTTCTCTTGGAGCTATGTTCTGGTGGGAGGAGACAGTACACACACACCTACACGCACACACAACAGAGATGGAGCTTGCATTCTTACATTCTGATGGGGGAGACAGAGCGAGGGAATGAGAAGAGGGGAAGAGCAATGCTGTCGTACATTCTGGGTGGTCAGGAAAGGCTTCTCTGATGAGGTGATATGTGAGCAGGGACCTGAATGAAGTGAGGGAGCAGTCTTGCAGAGAGCCATGGAAAGAATATTTGAGGCAGAAAGGACAGCAAGCACCAAGCCCCCAAGGAGATGGGAGTGTACGTGTTGTCTTGGGAAGATAGCAAGAAGGTGGGTTTGATTGGAATGGAGTGAGGTGGGGGGAGTGGAAGGAGCTGGAACCGAGAATTATGTGAGACTAGCTTGTATAGGGCCTTCTTGGTCCCCGTAAGGGCCTTGGATTTTATTCTGAATTAGTTGGAGAGCCATTTGAGGGTTTTGAGGAGCAGAGGAACACAATCTAATTTATGTAATGTTGCCTCAGATTTCTCATGAGCTTAAGGGAACTGAGCTAACAAACTCAGTCATAGGAGGAAGGAAGTTACTTGTGTTTAAACAGAATGGCGCCTGCCTAATTGCTTATGGGTAAGGCCCATAAACAAAAGGAATAGAGCATAAGTGGAATTCTGCCACTCCAGATGCCTTCTGCTTCTCTCTGTCACAGCAGGTAAGAAGGTGGTAAACTTGGGAAGAAATACACCCTGGGCCCAGTGAACTCACTGTCCTCGCAAAAGCGCTTGAACATTTGATGGTGATGAGGATGTTGTTGATTGTAGTTGTGTAGATAAGTTCCCCTCTCTCTGAGGATTGCAGAAGTATCAGGAACATCCTGTTGGTATTGAAGTCATGAGCAAGTGAGGGAGAGGAAAGGGTGGTGGCTATTCTTCACCCTTGAAGTGTGAGAAGGGTGGTGCTCCAAGGCCACCCAGGCAGCTGGAATTGTTTACTTCTAAGCTGATCTCCCCTCCTCCCACAACCAGCAGGTGGGCAGAAGGCAGTGCCTTGCCTGCCCTTGGGCTGAGAATTGGCCTTGTGTCCTGCCTGCCCACCTGGGTCACCAGCAGAGATGGCTGCAATCCCAGCCAGTTTTGCAAGAGCTTCAGTTGGAAATGATGATGTTAGAATCTATTCTTTAGGGAGCTGCTGCTTTTCTTAGAAGGTGTAAAAAAAGAAAGATGTAAGTAAGGTGGAATCTTAGAAAAAGGAAGAACATGCTTTAAGACATGTATTACTTTAAAGCATTTGAAGTAACCTAACTTGAAAGAATTTGAGAGAAAAGGTGGTCTTACTTGAGGATGGGGACAAAGTCACTCACATGCTCTGGGCTTACTGAGACTCAAGTCAAATGGGAAGTTGGAGCCCAGGTTCCTCGGGCTGGGTTTTTCCATTAGTGAATTCGACCATTTCACCAAATGTTGACCAAGTGCTCACTAGGTGGCAGGTGCTGTTCCTGGTATGGGCGATATGTGGTGACAGGCCCCAGCGGAGCTGACGTTCTACTGGGGGAACAGGCAATGAACAGGCAAACAGAGAAGGTAACATGAGAGAGCAGCCGCCTTATGAAGGAAGTAAAGCGAGGTGACATGAGAGTGCCTGACGGGGTGGTCAGGGAAGGCCAGTGGGGCTCTGGGACAGAGTTTTCAAAGCAGAAGGAGGATACAAAGACTTGGAGGCAGAAGGAAGTGTTTTTATGGAAGGAAGGAAGGCCAGCTGATACCATTCCGCGTGCAGAGGAGAACAGCAGTCTCCTGGATCCTCCTCTTCTCACGTTCTCGCGCAGTTCCACACTCTTGTACGTATGCGGTAGGCGGTCATGCGCTCTGGGGAGCCCCTCTTCTTCCCCTCGGCCAAAAAGTAAAGGTTTCTGATCAGAGCACGGAGTCCCTTGAGACTTGGAGATCGTTCTCCTGTTCTTTTTTCCCCAATCATCCAAATATGGAAGTGAGACTTCTGAATTCCCCTATTGATCTGGAATGGGCACTGGCAGGAGGTCTCTCCCTTGCAGCTTTAATATCCTGTTGTTGCTTTCCTATCGATTTCTTTCCTCAGGTTTCAATTTGTATTTTTTCCATGTTGTCTGTCCACTGGTTGTCTCTTTTAGTGAAGCTAATTGTTTAACCATTAAAATGGTTCGTTAGTTCAACACAACTCTTATACACAGCTGTTTAATAGGGAGTTTAGCCTTTTTAGTTTTAGTCCGTCTTTGAGTTAGTGGTTACGTTGTGACAGCCACTTGGCCAGCTCGTCCTCAGTGTGCCATTTCCCACTGGAGAAGGCAAAGGTGGAAGCCATGAGAGGTACTGGGGGGCATCTGGAGGGAGTTGAGGCAGATACTAAGAAGTCTTTCATTTGGAATGAAAGGAGGAACACCAGAGGTTAAACAGGGAGTGGAGGAAATGGTACCTTCCCCACCCCACCCCCCGCCGCATAACCCTCCTCACCCACAGTATAGAGCGGTCTCCAAAGCCCCAGATCACAGTGGAGATCCCCGAGGACCAGGAGGGCCCATCCATTTGTTCTCAGTCTCCAGCTGGCCCCAGGAGCTACTTGGCTTCTGGATCTGCTTCACTGGTGCTCCCTGACCCAGCTCCCAGAGCCCACTGACTCAGGCTGGACCCACGGCCATCCTGGGTCCTTGCCTGCCTGCCTTTTGTCACTGCTCCAGTGTGACCCCTGCCTGACCAGACTCAGTTTGTCTAGAATGCAGTGGAACCTGTAGCAAGGGAGATGCTGGGTCAGAATTCATGAAACAAAGTTTTAAAAGTGTTTTCACGATTCTTGCCTTCAAGGAGTTTATAGTCTAGGGCTGATAGGACTTGAATGATAAGGGCATTTTGTGACATGTGCCTGGAGGGTGGGCAGGAGGAAATGTGGGGTGTGTATGATAAAATGTATTTTAGATGGCGGCATCTGTTGTGGACAGACAACCCAGGCTGGTGTCAGGGTAACCTTTTTTGATCTCCTGGGCTTCTTTTCAGTCGCGGAATTCTGTCATCATTAAAGAAACAGGGCTTAGCCACTTGGTGCTTTAAATCCTAAATAGAGAAGGAGAAATGAGGTCAAGATCAGTGGACATTGAGAACCTCGTAGAATGTGCACTGCAGAAACACTCCTCTTTTGGCTGACGTTAGAGCAGGCCCCATGGCACTGGGGAAGGAGGGCTGGACCAGGGAACCTGGGCTCCAGTCCCAGACATCCACAGGCTTACTGTGTGCCCTGGTTCTCTCCCCTTGGGGCCCCTGCTTTCTCACTCTGCAGTAGTAACTTCTGCCATATGTGTGCGAGTGTGTATATGTGCATGAGTGTCTGTATATGTATGCGTGTGTGCTCATGAGTTTGAGAGGAGGTAACTCCAGTGTTGGGAGAGATTCTGCTGGGAGGCAGGAACCCTGGGTGGTGGTCCTCTCTTTGTCATTAATTAACTGTCCTTTTGGGGAAAATCAAGCAGAGTAATGGCCCCCAAAGACATCCACATCCTTATCCTTGGAACCTGTGAATATGTTACCTTACTTGGCAAAAGGAACCTTGTAAATGTGATTAAGTTAAAGACCTTGAGATGGAAAGATTATCCTGGGTTATTCAGGTGGGCTCAGTGTAATCACAAGTGTCCTTGTAAGAGGAGAGTGAGAGAAGATGTGATGATGGAAGCAGAGGTCAGAGTGATGCAGCCACAAGCCAAGGAGTGTAGGCAGCCTCTAGAAGCTGGAAAAGGCAAGCAAACAAATTCTCCCCTAGAGCCTCCAGAAGGAACGCAGTCCTGCTGCCACCTTAATTAGGCGCCCAGTGACCCATTCTGACATCTGACCTCCAGAACTCTAAGATAATAAATGTGTGTTGTTTTAAGCTACTCCGTCTATGGTAATTTGTTGTAGGAGCCATAGGAAAGCACTGCGTCATTTATTCCTCTAGATGTTGCTGCAACTCTAAAAAGGGGACAAAAAAGTTATTTGCCGAAGGCTAAGAAGAGGACCATGTGATTTTTTTTCCACGTTCCTTCTGGTTTTAAGGTCTATGAAATGAGAAGATGACCCTAAAAGTGCATTGAAAAGTTTAAAAGGAGAAGAAATGTATTATTGAGTGTCAGGTGTTTACCACTATGTCATTTAATTCTTACCACCATCTGAGAAACGTTTTAGAGTTCTCAGTTTCTTTTATTCATTCAACAAGTATTTGAGTGCCTACTATGTGCCAGGCATTGTTCTGGGTGTTGGGGATGCAGCAGTGAAGAAACTCAACAAAAATCTCTTCCTTTTTGAAGGTTATATTCTGTAGGGAGATAGATGATAAACCATATATATAATAGCTAAGTAAATTATCAGTGATGTCGGAGGTTAATAATTGGTATGGAAAAAAAATAGAGTGAGTTGGGGGAGCAGTCACACCTGCGTTAGAGATGAGAGAATGGCAGCTCTTGAGCATTTGCTCAAGATGGCAGCATGAGGAAGTGGTAGGGCGGAGCGTAAACCCAGATCCGTTGGGATCCAGAGGCCTGATCTGATCCTCCTCCCAGGCCAGTAGAAGGCTCTGCTCCACTTGGCTTATTTGAATTCCCCCACTTTTCTGAGGGAGAGATGGGAGTCTCCACTGCCAGCTGTTGCTAAAAAAGTTGCTGTCATTTTGGGTTTTATATTTTTAACTCCTTCCCATCTCTCCAATAAAAATGCCAGAAAGCTAGGGCCAGTTCTGATGCTGGTGACAAGCCAAGGAATGCGGGCAGCTCAATGGCCTTGTACAGAATGTGCACAGCCACTGTTTCTGTTCCCTCCGACGGAGGTGGAGCACCAGCATCTCTTCTCAGCTGACGCCTGAAAGTGAGGCCGTAACTCTGGGGAAAATGTTGTTCAATAATCAATTACTGTTAGTTTTCTTTAGCATAGCCTTTTTCTGACAGTTTGATATTTATCACCTCCTGTCATTTAGGAATACGTTTTTCTAGGGATCTGTCGGGTCTTTACAGGGACTCTCTAAAATTGTTCCTTAGAGCTCCTCTCTCCTTTAGCTTCGCTTCCTAATCAAATTCTGATTTGAAAATGAAAGGTACTTGGTAGTTAGACTAATGGAAGTACAGTGGTAATGGAAGTAAAATGTTGCAGTATTAAACATTAACAAGTCATAATTAATAAGTAATTAGTAAGTTTTACTAATGAGTTTTCACAGGCTCAAACAGTAGATTTTAGAGATTGTTTTTGGAGTGTGTTCTTCTATACAAAGTACATTCCACACAAAGCCAAAAGAAAGCTTTGCTTCAAAGGAATTACAGAGTCAACCCCTGGGGCTCACTGCTGTGAAAGGAACTCAACTTGTGGTTAATCAGCAAAGGTGGGGGCATAGCTGGTGGAGAGGGATGTGCCAGGCCTGGGCGCTGAGAGACTGGGTCTTGGCATAGCTCTGCCACTGACATCCCTGTCATCTTGGGAGACCTTTCTGGGCCCTGAGACAGCTGAGAAACTTGATACCATTTGAAAATGTTCTGAGAGTGCCAGCAGATTCGCCAATCATGGAAGTTAAATGTTTTAGGTCTCCAAATTTGGATATGCTATCGTTGTGCCTTTTTTTAAAATACCACAGGTATGTTCCTGGTAAAAAACTGTATGCAAGTTGAATTTTAAGCAGTTTTCCAATGGAAGGAATCTTTTACTTTTTTATGAATTCAGTTCTCCTGAAGGAGCAGCTCTGCTTGCATTTCCTTTTCCATGCTAGCTTAAAAATGTTTTAAAGTAAAACATTCATTTCAGAACATCTAGGAAATATAGATAAACAAAAACACCGTGAAATAATATCTATATATTTCTTAATGGGATCATTTAAAATATACTCTTGACACAAAATATACTCTTGAACAAAACCGTGAGTGTCTTGTGGCATGTCTTGTGACCTTTGACCTGTCCTGGCTAACTGCATAATATTTCATTAAAGTAGTTCCGTTTAAACCATGTTCTGTTGTTGGAAATTTAGGTGGTTTTCCTCTTTTTGCCACTGTATACCAGATTGCATTGAATATCTTGGTGGCAAAATCACCATGCACATCCATGATTACTTCCTTAGAATGAGTTTTCAGACATGAAATTGCTGAAACAAAGAGTGTACAAAATTCTTTGGTCTTTGATGTGAGTTGCCAATGTATTTGCTTTGTTGCTGATTTTTAAAAGGGAGTAAAAACTGAGAAATTTTGGTGTTAAAATAATTGAATGTTCAAGATCCAGACTTTCAAGTTAGATACAAGTTACTTCACATCTTCAAGCCTCAGTTTTCTCATTTATAAAATGCTTCAAGCCTCAGTTTTCACATTTATAAAATAGGTATAGTAGTATCCTTAAACTATACGTGAGCATTCATTGAATCACATAATGTAAGTAAAACACGAGGCTGTGTATGAACTCTCTATCTGGACGTTCTTATTAATTTGCACCCAGATCTCTCCTTATTCACCCGAAGAACGTGGATCTTACAGTCTCATCCGTGCTCCACCCGGGTTTCCCGAGCAGTCACCCTAGGCACGAGCGAGCCCACCGCCATCTTGGCGCGCTGTGACCGGGGTGGAGATGTCCGTCCTAATTCTGAAAGCCTGCCTTCAAACATTTATACGTTCAGACAAACTAATCAGGCTGAAATTTCTCATGCTTATTTGCAGCTAGATGAAGCAATCCATTTAGTTGCTTGGGAATTACTCAGGCATGGAAGAAATTGGTTTCTCAGCCTTGAGAAATTCTGCAGATACTGCGGGGCTGACAGGCACCAGGGCTGGCTTGGTGAAATCAGAACCAAGAGGGCCTGCGTGTGGCCTTGGTCTGGACCTCTGTCCTTGGCAAAACTGATGGTTCCACCTAGGACTCAACATACACTTCAGCTCTCCATTTGGCCAGCGCTTATCATCGAGTTCCTCCTTCTCTCATCCTCTGAGGGGCTCTGAGCTTCTCACCGAGAAACCAGAGCTTTGGTTTCCATTTCCTTTTAGTTTTCTCGTTGGTCCATAGAGATGAGACATTCGCTGGTTTTGTTTCTCCTTTTCCTAAATGAGAGGCCCAGAGGCCTTTAAATACTTGCTTTCTGTTAAAACCGCACAGATCCAGTATTTGGGCCGTCACTAAATGCTGTAGGGTAGGAGAGCTTGAGCTGAGTCTGGGATTCCAGATTCCAGAATGTGCAATCCCTCCTTTAATCAGTCTTCACAACACATGAGGTAGGAACAGACAGGGGGACTGAGGTACCAAGAGGAATGTGCCCAAAGACATGCTGCTAGCAAATGTCAGAACTTGAACCCTTGCAGAGTACGGTTCTGTTGTTAGTGCTCTTAACCACCACACGATGCACCTTTCAACAAATGTCTGTTTATCAAGATGTGTTTTGTACCTGTCTATACCATGGGATTTATCATTCATTCATCAGTTACATGATTGTTGCCTGGGAGCATGCAAAGACAAAAAGATATGGTCCTTGTTCTTAAGAAATTTTCGTATGATGATAATCTGAAGAATTTTGTTCTGAATGATCAAAATGGATGATCCTTACGTAGTATGCACACACATCCTTTATGCCCCACCCCCACCCCAGCTCTCACTTAGAGTCTGTTGATTCTTTCCTTCATTGGCTATCCTGACATGTTGGGTTATCTGCACTGTAACTCCACGTGCCCTATATGTTTGATGGGAGGAGAGAAACCATCTCAGGCACAAACTACATAGTGTTTTCCTGTCCCCCTTTTTAAGGTCATGCCCTCTTGTCATGAATATAAAACCCCCTGCCCCCGCTTCAAAGATTCTGATACTACTTTCCAGGATTGCGTACATGCTGACTGCCTCCGCCCCATCCTCCGTGAGAACCATTAATGTGCAAAGAAGGTTGTGTTTCTTCTCTGTACATCCCATCAACAAAGGCTTGATCAAGCTTTGTTTCCTGTCATATGTATTAAGGTTTTTAATTTTAAACTATGAAATTACATCCTAATACTAAATATGCTCCTTTCATCTACACCCACTGCTGCGTGCCTATCCACTTTACCAAGATGTGTCCCCCTCTGGGGTGTGCCCCCTGGTTAAGAAGCACTGGTTTAGGAGCAAGGGAGAAAGCAGGAGACTGATTAAAACAAACCCCAGGATTCTAAAAACCCTGGGATTTTAGAAATCCTGGGATTCTAAAAATAGCTGGGATGATTTTTCAGTTGGGGAAAAGAGCTCTGTAAACCTCAGTCATCCCTGAGAATGCTGTTCTGTTATGGCTTCATCACGGATTTTCCAGACTCCATATAGAAAACGTAAATTATATGGTTCGCAGTAATAATGTTAATGGCAGTAGGTACCATCTAGTATGTGCTAAGCATTGTTGGGGGCACTTTTCATAGTCATGTAATCCTTGCAGTGACCCCCTGCTATAGGTATTTGGTTCATGGAGGTAAGTTTTTTCACTGTCCCGCAACTTGGTCGTGGAGGTGCTGGGGTTTTAACCCGTGTCACCTGAGACCAAAGGCTTGTTCTTCTAACCATGACACCATGTTGCAGCTTTCAAAGCATTTGAGTAAAGAAAGTAATGCATGCTACCATCCCGACCACTTCTGGATCACGAAGGTTTTACTCACCTGAATTGTCCTGTATTGTCTTTGCTAAGACCTTTCTGGAATGAGGGTGGGTGTAAGTGAATACATGCAGTCTCATTCACTAGATGGTAAACTGTTTTGTGGTCAGAGCTGATGACTTTTATCCTTGTAGTAGCAATTAATAGAAGTTAATACCAGCCTAGGGTTCATGTTTCGGTGGATGATACCTGGACCCCGGTGCAGGAGCCAAGACAGTTCTGGGTTTTCCCTTGTCATTAAGGATTTTGTGATTTTTAGGAAGCTCCCTTCCCATCTATCACTAACTGGTCATGGTTCCCTTCCCTTCCCTCTTCCTTCTCTCCTTTCTTTCCTTTTCTTTTTCTTCCCCGCTCTTTGCTAAGCCTCACAACCTCTGCCAGTTGATCAGAGCTGGCATGTAAGATAGAACCTGTTTTCTGTTTCTTGGCTTGGTCGTGACAATCCCTTCCATTTCTAGATCTCTCTGATTATGTAGCTGGTGCAGCTTTGACCAGCTCTTTCTTGCTAGCTGAACAAGTTGTCCCTCCTGGACAGTGAGCACAGCTGAGGCACAGAGTGTTGTCACATGATGTGCATGTGGCACAGGTGGGCTCCTAGAGCCGTAGAAGTGGGAGGGCTGGTGGGGAAGCATAGACTTACACATAATGAGCCTGTGCTCTTGATGGTGGTTTTGCTTCTAGAGTTTTCTGAGACTCCTGAGCTGACACATGGAACAGATACACTCTCCCTTGAGAAATTGTTCCACATATTTTGATGAACTTGAGCCAGTCACCTAAACTCATTAAAGTGATAATAATGCTCTGAAGCAATAATGCTTGCTCTGAAGGGCGGTGGAGCAGAGTGGTTGAAAGCATGGGCTTGAAAGACTTGAATTTGTGAAAGGATGCTGGGGTTTGAATCCCAGCCTTGATATTAACTGTTAGACCTTGAGCAGGTTCCTGAAACTCTCTGTGCCTCAGGTTCCTCATCTGTAAAACCAGAGATAATAGTAAACCTTCCCCATGGGGTTGTTGTGAGGGTTCAATGACTTTCCACATTTAAAGCACTCAGAACAGTTCTTGGGACATAGTAGATGATAGGTGTTATATCATTTGATTCTTTTAAATCAAAAGAGGATGCTTTGTAAATTGCAAAATACCATGCAAATACTCTTAGTGACAAAAGGTGAAGAATTGGAATGTTCTATCCTAAGCTATAGCTGATAATCCCAGTTCATGCAGCAGCAATAAAATTGGCAAGTCAGAGATGATGGAGAGCCCCTGGACATAATAGAGCTCCCTGGAGCAGTGATGCCTTAACTTAGCTGTGTATTGAAATCCCTGGGGAACTTCAAAATATATAGCCCTTGGTTCCTTTCCAGACCAGCGGAATTAGAATTTTGCATGTCAGGGAGAAGGGTGGATCCGGGAAGTTGTTGTTATTTTGCAAAAAAACTCTCCAGGTAATTCTGGTGCAGCTGGTCCATGGACTGGTGTTTGGGAACCTCTGACTTGCATGGTCTAAAAGAATTAGTTATATTTAATAGGGTGCAGGAGCATTTCGTAGAGGGTCTTGACAGTAGGTGTCTACCTTTAAATAAATTTTCATTAGGTAATGTGGGAGAGGCTACACAGGCAGATTTGTCTAAAAGAAATTCTAGGCCTCTAAAGACACCTGAGGCCTGGGGCTGAGAGTCTGGCTCTGTTTCTTATCCGCGTCAGTTTTTACTGGCTCACTGGTTCCCTTGCCGTGGAGTAAAATGTTGATGGAGACTGCTAATTGGGTGAGGAGTGGTAACTGAGTGTAATTGCAAAGGGATTTGGAAGTGGGCAGTTATTTTTTGAATCCTTTTGTAGTAGGCACACTGGATTCCCACATCTAAATGTGTAGATAAAATGGCTCTGTGGATGTAGGATTTTGCAGAAGTGGAAGTTGTAGGTAGGGGGAACAGTACAGAAGATACAGTGAGCAGGCATTTGGATGATTGGCCGGTAGGTGGGGAGTAGAGCTTAGTATAGAGTCATTCCAAACTCATTAGTCTGGGAGCAAGGAACAAGCTGGGGGCTATGTGCTAAATAAAAAGAGGGGCGGGCATACCCTTGAGGAGGAAGATTACAAATGGACCCTTTTGGAAGGGTCATCGAACACTTCCTCACCCCCCTACTCTGCATTTCTCCCTGTAGCTAAAAGGTCTTTAAAAGCTTCTTAATGAAGAGATCATAAAAGCTAAGTGAGATGCCAGGATGGGTCAGTGATACCCCTTTGACCAGCTACTAGCAGCTGGTTTTATTCTGCTAGACCTGGCTGTAAAGTGGGGATAAATATCCTTACTTTACAGAGCTGTCATAGACTTGGGTGAAATGATGGATGTACACGGTAGCTTCGTTCACTGAAAGTGCCATTCGCACATATGGAAGCATTGTCTGTGATGTGTATAAAGCATGTTCCTTGGTATTGGCGGTCTCTACCGCTGGATGAAGGTGGAGGTACTTGCTATCAGAGGGTAGAGCCCCAAATCTAAAGATCTAGGGTCATTTACCTTCACCTCCATCTCATGGTCTGAAATGTAGGAGTACAGGCCTTCCTAAGATCTGTGCAGGGCAAAGCACATGCTAGCTTCTGGTGGTCACAGCTGTAAAGGCACATTTGTCATGGTTTCTCACTGTGGGCTGTTGCGGCTGCACTGCTGGTTTTGCCCAGCTCCCAGAGCACTGCTGTGACTCCGTTCCTTTCGCATCTTCACTTTTACGACGTGTAAGCAAGAGTGAGATCACTGAAGAGGTAACACGAATCCACCTAACTGATTAAAAAAATACCAAGACACAGTGGATGATTCATAGATTTTGATACTATACTGTTAGAAATAAATGACATACGATACTCCACACAGCATTTGTCAAGGTAAGAACCACAACTCCAGGTAGGGAGATCCTTTCAGACATCAACAGTCACCATGCATGTGACACCACCTTGGCGGGCTCCCATGTGTCTGGCACTGTGGAAGTCCTCGGGGAGAAAGATGGGGTATCACTTTCCATCCTCTCAAAGTACGTTAGTCTTTCCAAGAACACAGTAAATGATCATCGGCTCCTGGGTTCTATAGGAGTTCAGAGAGAGAAGGGCCTCAAATGAATCAAAGTGGTCTAACTGGTCAGCACACTGAAGGATATATAGCTAACCAGGTATCGATAATATGAATCAGAGTACAAACTTCGATGCAGAGCATTTTACATTTTATAGTTTTCTACAGGGGTTGTGGACTCTGATGCCCACAGCAGCCAGAGAGGTAACAAAAATCAGGGAAGCAGTTAGGATGGTGGGGATCATGGCACCTTAAAACGTGGCAATCCAGAATTTAGAACAGAAGCATAACACGCTACTTCTGATTTTCAAGGAAGGTTTAAAAACATCCCATTTAATCTTCACAGCATCCTTATGAGGCAGGACTGTGTTCCTCTTCCAAGGATAAGAAAACATCAGATGCGATCAAAGGCAGAGAGAGTGCGCTGCCTGGGTCTGCGTGTCTGTTTCCAGAGCTGTGTGGTACTTCCTCTAGAGGCCTGGGTCCTTGGGACTGAGCCCGTTGGGAAGAAGGCACTGTGTTCTCCTAAAACGTCCACCCTCTCATTGCTCTCTGAGCACGTTCTGGGGAAAGGGCCCCTGAGCCTGCTTGTTTCTACTCTTACCTGGTTCTAAATGGACCCAGGAGGAAAAGGCTGGGAGGCACCAGCAAGGCTGCACAGGAGCAGGAGAAAGCCATCAACCATGTCAGTATTCAGGTTCTATTGGTCTTAATAATAGACCCAAAGTGCTGAAATCAGCTTTGCTACCACATCGAATTGGCTGACTTGAGATTTCCCAACTGTCTCTTCCTTTTTATCTTTTAACCATCTTAGTCATTTTTCACTGAAAGAAAAAGTAAAAACTGAGAGAGATTGAGAGATCCAATTGGGGTTACTTGAACCCAAAGTGAAGAAACCCCTGCACCAGGGCTGGATTCCCCTGAAGGAAGGAAGAGGTGTCAGTTACAATTAGTGTGAGCAGCCTCTCTGGCTCCCAAGACCTCTGGTAACAGCAAATGTGACAGCACGAATTACCTTCAATTATGGTGAACTACGTTTAACTGCATTATTGCCTGCACACCTGGGTGGGAGCTGGCTGCTTTTATATCCTTGACCATGGAAGAAAAAGACAGGAGCGAAGACTTGGAAATGACAGAAGCCCAGGATCTGGGTGCAGGGCACAATGGCAGGCCAGGGATTGTAGACTTTCTGTACCATCACCAGAGGTTATGTGTGGTTTGGGGCCTGATGCTTGAAGAAGGAAATGACCCACTTTATTGAGGTATAATTTACATACATAAAATGTGTACCTTAAAGTGAACAGATTGATGAGTTTTGATAAATGCACATACCTCTGTAATCACTACCCCAATCAAGATATAGAACATTTCCATCACACCATAAGGTGCCCTGTCTAGTCAGTCCTCACCCCAATTCTTGACCCAAGGCAAACACTGATCTGCTTTTTACTGTGATAGATTAGATTTGTCTTTCCTAGAGTTTCATAGAAATGAAATGATACAGAATGTACTCTTGTGTGTGTATATCAAAGGTTTGTCCTTTTTATTGCTGGGTGATATTCCATTATGTGGATATGTCACAATTTGTGTATCCACTTACCTGCTGTTGAATATTTGGGTCCAAACATTGGAAGCATCATTTAGCTATTATAAATAAATAGCCAGCTTTTGGCTATTACAAATAAAGCTTCTATGAACATTTTTATACAAGTATTTGTGTGGACATATGTTTTCATTACTCTTGGGAAAAATAACAAAGACTGGAATTGCATATCACTGGATCGTATGGTATGGTAGGCAGGATTTTGGCCCCTATGATCTTTGCCCCTTGGTGATAAACCTGTGAATATGTTATGTTACATGGCAAAAGAGACTTTGCAGATGGAATTAAAGTTACTAATCAACTGACTTTAAGATAGGGAGATTATCCTGGGTTAATGGACCCAGTGTAATCACATGGACCCTTAAAATCAAAAAAGGAGGGCAGAAGAGCGAGTTATGGTGATGTGGTAGGAGGAGAGGTCACAGAGATTCAAAGAGTGAGAAGGACTCGATCTGCTGTTGTTGACTTTGAATATGGACACACTTGAACTCCTGTATAACAACATAATGACAGTTTCTGGCTAACAAGATACAGCTTTACTGCAAGTGAAGAAGTTCTCACCCATTCCCCCCAGTGAGGAGACACACAGTCCCTAGGAGCCATTGTTTTCCTCTCTGGCTATATTAATTACTCCTCAAATTTAGTCACAATCCTACTGGATATTCTGTTACCTAAAGACTAAATTGTACTTCAACAAGTTACCTAAGCTAACTTCCAACAATTTGTACATAAAATCAAAATGGGAAGGAGAGAGAAGAAAATGAGTAACATATACAAATAAAAATATACATATAACGGGCAAATAGAAAATATGCAAAACTACTACAGTTCTCATCCCTGTATTTGGTCATGTGACCATAGTTGCCATCTGTGGCTTCCTTTTTCCACTGACCATTCTGTATTTGCCCTGCTCTCAGCCACAACATCAGCTGGTTGGGATTCTTTATCTGGTGGAGTGACCCAAACCTTTCTTTCTGAGGAGTCCAAGTCTTCAGTTTCCTGCCTGGTTTAGATTGCTGGAATTTTCTATTAACCTTTACTATAGGGCATGGAAGTACTAGAGGTGCCCCCTCAAATCACCTGGTTTCCAGACTGCCTCCTTGCCTCCATTGTGTGAAAGCAACCCAATTTCCCCTTGCTAATCAGAATCGGTCACTATAGTCAGTAGATTAACCCCCTCTTGTCAGCCTGAAATGTTGGTTTAGTGGCATAATGGCACTAAAATGTCCAGGTGGTAATCGTATGTTCAAATTTGGTGGAACCATGGTTGTGTACCCTGGTGGAAGTGTTCCTTCCTTGGGGACTAAGATCTCTAAACCAGCAGATCAAAGTTCTGAGATGGGAGTCAGGTGTTCTTCCAGTTGGTTATTATGTGTAATAGTGAGAGGAGCCACGCTCACTTCCACCCTTTAAATTCTGGATCCATGTATCCTGGCCCTGGGAGAGACCACACCATATACTGGTTTCTGATTCAAAGCATATGCTCCCTCCTATAAAACAGAATCCCTTCCTTTCAGGGTCTTCTGTTCCACCTGGTACCATAACTGAGTCTTTAGGAAGCCATTCCACCTTTCAGTTGGCCAGCCACTCCTGGGGGACAGGGCATTGACAGTTCTTCTTGACACTGAACTGGTACCAGGTTTCCTGCAGTTTCTGTATTTTTGTTACTGCCGGCTTGTTGATTTTCACATTTGCTTATCTCATCTCCTCTCTACCATGACTTGATGTGCAGCCTTAGGTTAATCCTTCCTCTCTCTGGGCCTTTGAATCTCCATCTGAAGAGGGGGAGGTTTGGACTTGATGATCCTTTGAAAACCTTCCACTTCTAGTGTGCTCTTGCTCCAGTGACCTTGCAGGGTTGTTGTGAGATCAGTTGCGACAGTGTGGGTAAAAGCGAGTTGTTAATGTGAGGGGTTGTGCACAGAGGAGGGCTGAGGCGTGAGGCATTCTCATCATGATCATTATCAGCGTCCAGGGTTTGACTTGCATTCTCTCTGGAGCTGAAGAAAGGGTACCGACCCTCCAATATCAGGTCATCATGTCTCTGCCCCAGGACTCAGGATCGGCGCTCATTTCTGTGGAGGTGGATTGGGACCTATTGGAAGGAATGGGGAAGGGGCAACATTGTGGAGAGAAGGCCAGAACAGGCATGTGGAGGAGTTTGACATTTCCAGTCTGTATCTTCCTGCCTCCCTCTCCTCATTCCCCCCTACACAGAGGCGCACACACACACATATGCACGTTCTCTCTCTCCTTTGCAAACACATGCAGACTGCTGTGGAGTCAACCAGACTTAATGAGGAGACAGCCATTCCAGTTTCTTCCTCCTACCTGCTCCCTGGCCTAATGCTGTGCTTGGCAGTTGCAGCAGGCCTACGAGGAAATACACTGTGCTCTCTCCCTGGTTTTTTTTTTTTTTTTTCTTTTGAGATGAAGACCTAAAAATATTCCACTCTATAATTGGTTATCTAATCAGCCATGCAAATAAGCCCTGTACCAAAGCCTATAGGAAACAAGGCAGGAGGCCTGAAACTCACAATCATGCCAGCTTTGCCTTTTTTCTCTTTCTTTTTTAACGTGCTTGGGATCTGAGTTTGGGGGTTGAGGGAGGAGGATGTGCTGGCGGGTTTCCAGGGTGGCCGGCACTGGACACTGATTTTATGTCCACCTGGTGGGGTGAGGGCAAAGGGGCAGGGTTTGGTTTTGGAGGTTTTGGAGGTGGCTACAGTGAATGTAGTTGGGGTGATTTGACTTACTGAGCCTTGACCATCTATTCCAGCCTCTGGGCCTTTCTTCATATGATGTCCACCTCCCCCAGCATCGCTGCCTAGAATGTCCCTGTCCTCCTTTCTGCTGATCCAAATCTTTCGTGTCCCTCCAGGCCCAGCACTTATGTGATGCCGTCAGGACCAACCATGCATAGCGACAGTTGCCTCACAATACTGTCTGTAACAGCAGCAGCCACCTCCCGTACTCTGTACAGTGCTCGTATGTGCAGAGTTTACTGTGGCCTCCGTCGTCTGCCCTGATGCTTCCAGAGGCCCCCTGATATCGATGGGGATGGGTGAAGGGAGGCAGGGAGAGGTAGTTCAGTGTTTGGGCGGAGAGCCCTGGCTACAGAAAGACATACTTGCCACCTCTGTGTGACCTCTGTTAAGTTACTTTGTCTTCTAAGCTTCAGTTTTCTCATCTATAAAACACTGAGAGTAATGTTTCAAGTTTCGTAGGGTTTAGGGTTATGATGATTGATTGATACATTGCCTGTAGAGTACTTAGCATAATGGCTGGCTCAGAGTCAGTGCTCAATAAATGCTAGGTTTTATTATGATGATTTTATAGTGGAGGAAAAGGAAGTACAGGGAGTAGGCGACTTACTCCAGTTGCACGGTGGGTCAGTCGTGGCTGCCTAGCAAGGGCTGTAGATGGTTAGCATTCAATGCCAGTGCTGGGCCCAGCCCCGTGCTAGACGCTGTGCTGGAACAGTGACTGGTCCTCAGTGAGGCGCACAGCACGGAGCATCCATGAGTACCCCGTGTGCTGGGAGAGGTGGATGGAGGCATCTGCCTGTAGTGGGGAGAGCATTTGACCTGGAGACAGAACAGAAGCTCTGTAAGGAGAGTGCTCATCTGTCGTTTTCACCCTTTGCCTCCAGCACCCAGGACAGGGCCACGCATGTAGGAGGTGATGGGTCCTTCTCTGGGGAAGGAATGTCCAGAAGCCCTGAGCCACTGTGCCTCTGACCTGAGTAACCTTGACCAGCTCCCACAGCCTCCAAGTCATAGGGATCCCCCAGTACAGGAGGGGTTGGGCCTTTCAGGACCCGCCAGCTCCTGTGGGCTGCGGTTCTCTGAGGTCTCCTAGCAGCTGCCCTCCACCCAGAGTGCGTCTTACCTTAATTGTGCTTTTGGAGAACTGGGTGGAGAGGTGAGAGTGTGAAAGTTCCAGCGGGACTGACTGGCAATGAGGGCGCCAGGTGCTGGCAGTGCCGTGGGCAGTGTGTGGCTGTCCTCAGATGGCCGGGCTGGCTGGGCTTTGCAGGAGCACTCAGCTTGCGGACAGCCTTGATTTGTGCTGACACTGAAGGACTTCCCTGGCAACTGGATTTGCTGCTGTTGCTACCGCCTAGTCAGAGTCAAGAGAGAGTTCTGACAGCAGGCAGCACCCCTCACTCTCTCTGCTAGTCAGAAGCCTCTAGTGTCTGGCTGGCCACAGGATAAAACTTGTGAGCACAGCATTCAAGGCCCTTGAGATGCTCTGGCCCCATCAACTTTTCTTGTGTCACTTCTTACTTGCTCCCAGGCCCCCAAACCCATGCTGCAGCTACCTCAACTGTTTGCTGATCCCCAAATGTACCCAGAACCCTGATTTTTTACGTAAGTATTCATTGCACCTGTCTCTCTGCTGTGCACACCATTGCTCTTTGGGCTTCCACCCATCCCTGCTCAGATGTCTTCCTTCGTAAAGTCTCCTCCCCTTGGTTGGAATGAATTCTTTCCTTCCATATATGACCTGTAGCACCTAGAGTGTACTTCCATCTAGTACCTTTCACAGCTGTAAGGTAGTGTACTCTGGCAGTCCAAATGTTGGCTTTGCTGTTGAACAGACTGGAGTTCAAATTCTAGTCACACTAGCCATGTGACCTTGGGCAAGTCATTTAACTTCTTGGGCCTTAATATCATTATTGGTGAAGTGGGGTTAACAACTCTGAATCTACAGGGATTTATGAGATAATGTATTTGGAGCCCTTTGCTAGGGGCAACTGGTAGGCCCTCAGAAGGTAGCTCCCACCAGTGTCATCTCTCCTGTGTTGGTTCAAATCTGTTTCACTGGCTGACTCCACCTCGTTCCATGCAGAAACAATGCCTGTGCAGTACTGGCATGACAGCTGGTCCAGTCAGGATGCAGAAACCACACCAACAAAACAGGCCCCGCCCTGTGGCTCTAGTTTCCATTCCCTTCCCAACCCTACACCTTGGGGTTCATGGACCCAGTCTTAGTAGAAAGAGGTTGAATTGGATATTGAATTTGCTCATACCTTACCTTTCTAATTAATATTCAGAATTGGAATTAGTTGTGGAGAGTTCTCCAATTTTTTCCCCTTTTGTTTCTCTGTGAAGATCATTGTTTCAGGTTATTCCCTTGAATTAATTAATTTGACAAACCTTTGTGAAACATTGGTAGTGTGCCTGGGACTGTGAGGTGCTGGAAGTGATAACCAGCATTCTTAGATTGGTGTGCCTTTTCCAAGTCCCTTCACTGATATTGATTGACTTGGCCCTCACAGTACATGAGGTGGCTAACAGGGGCATTATTACTATTACCATCCTCATTTTACAGGGACTGGGGCTCAAGTCCTCATCTACTGGTTCTAAGTAAGGATACCTGGTATCCTTCCTCTGCCCCACTCGACCATCTCCCTTGCTCATTGGAGGGTTAGTGTAGCATCCTTCTACAGGGCTTACCTGGCCCACCAGTCCAGAGTGGAAGGCTTCCTTTTGATCCGTTTCTCTCTCAAGTGTGAAGAACACTGGGCAGGTGCAGAAGAAATGGAAGTCATGGTCCCTGTCTACCAGAAATTTATAAACTTACCTCAGTGGACAGGATGCATGCATCTTTATTGAACAAGTAGTTGTTGAGTGTCTGCTTTGTGTCCAACACTGTGCTAAGAGTTGGTAGTGTGGTCGCAAACTAGACAGAAAAAATGTCTTTTAGGCTTCTAGCTGTGTGCTCAGGCAGTGTAACAGGGAAAATGATAAATAATCAAAATAGTTACAGATTGTTATAAGTGCTATGAAGAAAACTTATGAAAAATTAAATAGCAGTATAAGTAGAACACAAAATAAGAACACACTAAGATAAATTGTAAGATCATCATGTATCAGCTTTGGAAAGGCCCTGGTCCTGCCTCCCTTTCTTTGAAGCAGAGAAATCCAGGCTCTGAGAGGGTAGGGAGGACTTCTAGTAAGTGGGCTTTCCATGGGCAGTGTAGGTAGGGAGCGGAAGAGGGGGAGCAGCCTTATTTGAGAAGGGTATTGAGATGTTTAATTTCTACCATCTGAACCCAGTTCTGGTCCCTCTTTTAAAGCAGAAGAAAACCCAAAGGAACAAAATTTGTACTTTCTTGGTATGGAAACATTTCTTCCAATTGAGAACTTCCCCCCAAGCATTTGCAATCATAGATTTGTGTAAGAACTTGGTTTGCATCCTACGTTTTGGGGATAAGCAGATCTACCTGGATTTGCAGAACAGAAAAGACTAATTCAGGGTGGCTTCTGAAAGATTTCACTGCTAGTGGAAAGACACTAGGAACTTTAATACCACATGAGGACTGGGGGCAATAGAGAGGAAGGTGGCGCAGTGGGCAGGCTCTGAGGCCTGAGAAGAAATACTCCCATCCTGCAACGGCTAGCCATGACTCTGCCATAGGAGCATATGCCACAGAACACCGAGAAAGGAGTGAGAAGGGCACTTCCTAAATGAGGACGAGAATAGATAGTCGCACACACAACCTCCGATACCAGTTCGAAACTCCATTTCCTCGTTTGCACCACACCCTCCCCCGCCCCAATAAGTAAAAGCTTAGAGGATATCCTTTTATTACAAATGAAAACAAATCTTACCTGAAACACTGTGATAGAAACCTGTGAATGCAAGTAAAAGAAAAGAACAGAATACACCAAGTTGCAAAAATCAATATGCATGGGTCTGGGCGTGCGGCTCCCTCAGCTTCTCTCTCCATGGCCCCCATTTGAGGCTGAATCTAGGCGGCCCTGTGTTTTGACTAAGTGTCTCCTTCTTTTTTGTCTTTTCAAAATTTGAAAAGAACTAAGCCAGAGAGAGCTCCAAAGAGATCACCTACGTGTGTCGTGAGCCAGCCCTGCCTGTTTTCCCAGCTCTTCCGCCTGCTGGCGGCTGAGTGGTTGGGTGGGGAGCAGAGGGTTAGTGGTGGTGAGGAAAGCCAGGTGTGTACTGCTCAGAAGTTGTCCTGGGAGAGGAGGGAGATGAAACAAACCAAGGTAATAACACAGTTAAGTATACTTATGTGAAGAAAATAAGGGCTTGGGCATAAGCAAAGGTTCCTAGGACAGGACACAGAAAGCGATAACCATAGAAGAAAAAATTGATACAGTAGACTTCATCAGAATGACAAACATGCGCTGATCAAAAGATGCTGTAAAGAAAATGAATAAGCAAGCTACCAGTTGGGAGAAAATATTTGCAAAACATGTAACTGATGAAGGACTTGTATTCAGGACATATAAAGCATTCATACAACTCAATAATAAAAAGGCAAACATTTCAATTTAAAAAATTGGCAAAAGATTTAATAGTTATTTTTAATAGAAGATAAAAATGGCCAAAAGGCCCATGAAAAGATGTTCATTATTGTCATCAGATAAATGCAAGTTAAAATCATAATGACATGCCACTACACACCCACCAGAATGACTAAAATGAAAAAAGGTGATAATGCCAAATGTTGGTGAGGATGCATCTTTCTATTGCATCTATATGAGAAGATGGATGTTAGCTGAACCTATTGTAGTAATCATTTCACAGTACACGTAAATCAAACCATAGTGCTGTATGCCTTAAAGTTAAACATTGATGTATGTCAATTGTTTCTTAATAAAACAGGAAAAAAATGCATAAGCATTATACCCAGATTTTTTGGTAGGAGGTGTCCTCAAATATATGTCTCTTGATAATAAAAAATACAAAGCACTGATAATACATTAGGAAGAAGTCTTTTGAAATACATTTGCAAAACACAACAAACCTATTCCAATAATTTGTAAACCAATGTTAGGAAGAGGAAAGTCAAATCTTACCTGAAACACTGTGATAGAAACCTGTGAATGCAAGAGTTTTAGCCCTGGCTGCATCAGGTACCAGTTTTGTGTCTTTGGGCTAGTTATTTAACCTCTGTGAGCCTCAGTTTCCTAGTAGGTAAAATGGGGCTAATAATAATGTCTTTGCAATGTGGTTGTTGGAGGACTAACCCATCTAGGGACTGGCATGCAATAAATGCCAGTTCTCTTTTCTTTATGAGCCATAAAAAGTTTTTAAGGTATTTCTCACTTGACAACAAATGTGGATTCATATACTTTTCACTGGATTTTATTTTGTAGTTCTTGGTTTAATGTGAGCAATTTGAAAAATTCTTCCTGTTTCTTAGTATGTGGCGTAGAAATTTTAGAAATATTTAATTTCCAAATCCTTCATATTATAGTCCCACTTGACAGTCAAATCTCTTCATATCTCAGCATTTTTATATCTATGTATATGTGTCTAGCAGACACAGTTCTATTTACAGAGACCCTATGTTCCAAAATGTTTGTAAATTGGTTGTTTAGAATCAAGAATTCATTTCCTTATTGAGGCGATTGATAAAACCTGTTAGATTCAGGTTCAGTGTGCAGATATTTACTAAACCTATACTTCAGTTGATATGAGTAATGACATTGGATTTTGGCCTAACCTAACGTTTGGGGTGGGATCTTGAGTAGATGGTACAAGGGTGGCTTGTCATAGAGTGTGGTGAGTTATATCAACTCTTTTATTTAACTGGTTAGACATAGGTACAATTGTTACCACACAAAGGGCACGATCTGCTTGCTGTGAGACAAAAGCCAATTGTCAAGAGGCAAGATGGTGGAAAAAAAGAAATGGTTTATTATAGCTTGCTAGCAAGGGGGGAAGATGGCCGACTAATGTCTCAAAGAACCATCTTACAGAACAAAGGCTACAGGCCAGTTTTATAGGGCGCTAGTCTCCAGGTGGGAAAGACATCAGGTCTCAGGGTGGGGCATCCATCTGACCTCTGGGTGGAGGCATCAGGTCTCAGGGTGGGGCATCCATCTAGTATTAGTTCCTGAGTCTTTTGTTTTACTTGATATGCATCAGAAACTGGAGCAATGCCCTGTACACTGATCTTTCACTTGTCATTGATGAAGGCTGTCAGCCTAGATTCTCTGCTCAGGGGTCATCACATTCCTGAGGAACTCAAAAGAACAAGGTCATCAACTTATAGCAGCTGGGAGGGACCACAAAACCCACAGAGCATGTCTGGGCTAGTTAATCAGAGGTCATTCAAAGTTACGATATGGTTTATTTTCTACAATATGGCTTCCCTTATGTCAACCTTGTCTTGAGCTGGTATCACAATTTAAAACCAGCTGGATTATTTTTGGTGTAATTTTATCCCTTCTTGTGGGCATCATCCAGACCTTCCAAGGCCCTCTATGTTTAGGCCTAAGGTACTCCCAGTGACTTCCACTCCACCTTTCAACTGAGGTACCCACCATCCAGCCCCACCACCTGAAATGCTCAATGGTCTCAAACTACCCATCCTTTACCCATCACTGCTCACTGCCTCCTTGCCATTGATGTCACTCAAGAGTTTAGGGGGACAGCAAACTGATTCATAAACATGCAAAAATATAGACGCCTGATGGTTAGGATCCTTACATAGGTTTTACTGCTTTCAAATAGTGTGCCTGCTCACAGAAAGTAATTATCTAGTTGGTAAAATTGCAGGCAAGATAACAAAAGGGAAGGAATTTTTTTCCTTATGGGGAAAAATATTTCCACGGAGCTAGTCGGCTGTTTTCATCTCCTAGCAGGTAAGCCCTGCCTAGGAATTTGTCTTCCCAAAGGTATTCTGCTTCTTATAGTTCCTATGCTTTCTCTGTTTCTCCACCTTTTAAAGGTCTATGTTTTTATTTGCTTCTTGTTTATTCATTTGTTAATAAAGCTCCTGAAGTGGTAGTGGTGATGGTTCGAGCAGTTGGAGCTTTTTCTTTTCTTTGGCGGGGGTGGGGGGGTAGGTGGGGGGTGGTCAAGGAGATGGAAAATGGAGAACAGGACAGAAGAGACTGTTGATAATATTGATTATTTGTAACCAAGAAGACTTTGTTTTTTCTTCTTGCTAAGAGAGAAGGTGCATCTGTCCTTGTAATTCAGCCCCAGAGAAAATAAAGGCAGAAATTCATGGTTTTTTAAAAATTTGTCATCAAATGGTACCAGGGTATTTAACTTTTTATATTATTTGTAAAACAAATATACTTCACACTCACAAAATCTGAATGGAATCAAATGAAACTTACGAAATGTGGAAGCTGTCGCCATTGGGAAATGTTTGCTAGAAGAATATAAACTAGTTTTAAAAGAAGTAAATACTATGTGAATCCATTTATATAAATTCTTGGACAGGCAAAACTAATCTGTGGTGGTAAGAATTGAAATAGTGGTTGCCTCTAGAGAATGTGGGGTGGGGAGTGGGTAGGAAGATGCTCAGCGGAACTTTTCTTGGTGGTAATGCTATGTATCTTGATGGGAGGCATGCATTTGTCAAAACTCGTTAAATAGCACACCTAAGATTAATGCATTTCACAATGTGTAAATTTTACTTGAAAAATCCTGTAAATAAATATTGAACTCTAGATAATGATATGCATGCTTAAGGTTTAGGGATGAAGTGTACAGAGGTCTGCATCTTATTTTGAAGTGTATCTAAAAATAAGATGTATTGATGGGTGGATTGAGGGGTGGCTAGATATGTGATAAAGCACACATAGCAAAATCTTCATTGTAGAATCTAGGTCGTGGATGTGTGGATATTCACTGTAAAATGTTTTCAGCTCTTCTGTGTGTTTGAAAATGTTTATAATAAATGTTAGAATAAATATGCTCAAGTGGAAGATGCAAGTTGCAGTAATATGAATGGAAAATAATTGTGATTTATTGCCCTTTGTTACACAGGGCTACTTTGCTTATCTTCTTCAAAATTCCATTAAAACCCGCCACAGGAGCCTCTGCAATATAGCTGATTTATCAAGTTCAGAAGAATCCTTCCAGCCTCTCTGACTCATTTGTATCACTTGGATACCTTTGAGTTAATTTTCTCACCACAGCTGTGATTCTCTCTCCCCCTTGAATGTGATCCTCAGAAGGTGTATTCCCCCAAGTGCTGAGCCCGTGGAGTAGCTTTAGAATTGTTGCTTTAACTGTCAATTTGCAGAACGAAAAACCACCAAGTAGGAGGAGATTGGGAAATAGTGATGGGGGAGGACTCAGAGTGCACTAAAGAATTTGAAATATACTCAGTGACCAAAACAAAGTTCTAGCTTTTCAGCAGATTTAAATAAAAGATGAACTAGGTCATCTTTTCCCCTCTGATGGCAGTAACTCATCCACGGTGCAATGGTGGATGTCGTGTACAAGACCTGAAATGGCCGTTCATTTTAACTTTGGGGACCTTAGACAAAAATACTGGAGACGTTGTTCAAGTTAGCAATCCCAGGCAAGCCTTTGAGTGGGGAGCGGAAGTTATAAACCACTGTAGATAATCATAGAGTGAACTGAGGACAGAGATTAGATCAACACTCATTCCTTTTTTGTTTTTCTGGAATGAAGTCAGAGCAACATTGTTCTCATTTTTATTTGCAATGAACCTAATTTTTGAACTGATCTATATAATAATAAGTGCAGGAAAGGCAAACTAGAAGAAAGGAGATTCTGTACATTGGCTGGTTAGGCCTTGCATGGTAATGAAAACAACAGAAGAAAGCAAGCCTAAGCCCATCTGGCTGGTAAAGGTCACTCTGCCTTCCTCCCCTGGCCCCATCCCCTTCTGCTATGCTGAGCCTTTCCCACCCAGGTCGTTTTTGGGGGAGTTTGCTCTCCCTCCCAGCCCAAGCCCAGCTATAATCACACATCTGCAAGGTGCATTCTCCTGGTGTTTACCACCCATTGTATGCCGCTTCACTTGGGAAGAACTCCAGCGGAGGCGCTCTGCCATATCCCAACAAGCCCTTGATTGGTGTTACAGTTATTTTGATTATACAGCACATCCCTCAATCCTGGAGCTATCACCTTGATGGAATCAGTAATTGGAAATAGATTTTCTGTGAGGGACAGCGAGTTCTCCAGGTGATAGGCCTGAGACTGGACTTGTCCAGGTGGTGCCAGTGGGATTGAATGGGGGCATCATAGAGATGGACGCCCTGTTGATACACTGAGAAACTCTAAGAAACTCTAAGCACTCTAGTGATAGCAAAAATTGCATTGGTAGAATAGGAGTGCAAGAAAGCTGATCAATTGCTATATTTTTATAAAGGAATGGAGAGGGAAGTGGAAGGGAAGGGGAGCAGAGAGAGAGTGTCAGTCTGCAAAGGAGTATCACAGTGGCTCACATGTTTCTTCCGTTGTTCCCAACCCTGAATAAAGAGGGTTCAACCTGTCTCTGAGTGAACTTAGTACAGTGGGCTATACTGGGTACAGAGCATTGAGAGGCAAAGACCATGTTTCATTTGTGTCTGAGTCTTGACGTCCCTGCATTGAGAGAGCGCCTGGAAGGAGCCCTAGAGGGCAGTGAGGGCGGCTGGGTCTGAGCACTGGTACTGATGTAGTGAGATAGACCCCAAGCTCTATCCTCCCTACATTTGGAAGAGTCACCTGGTTATAAATGAGTTGATGGCCATGTCCCCACTGTGTCCCTGGCACTTTCCTCTTGATGGGTTAGTGCCTCTTGTCTCCTGCACTTCTCTTGAAGGTGGCTGTTGTACTCTCCTTATTGCTCTTTAGCTGTGTGATTTGCTGTTTGAGGTCCATGGTGGCACTGTTCACCTCCCAGGAAGGTTTGCTGCTCTGGGACTTGGAAGTGTTCTCTGCACCACCCCGGTACCACCCCCGAGCCCGCCCCGTGTCTGCCAGCTCTGTGCCCTATTTTCTAATATAGTCAACTTTCGGAGGGTGGGCACATTTGTTCATTAACTAAGTGCCCGTGTTCTGTCAGGTGTAGACAAAGGAATTTGCTAAAACTATAGATAATTTGCAACCACCCAGATTTCTATTTGATCTTCAAGTCTTTTTATGAGTTTGCAACAAATTAAGAAAAATAAGTCATATGGTAGGGTGGCTGGTTCCCTGGTGATGTGTTGGGGGAGTGGGCTAACTGGATGTGCAGAGGTTCAGGGTACCCAGTGCAGAGAGAACTTGGGGACGCGTGGAGTCACCTGGTCCAGCTCCCTGCCTTCAGAGCAGGATGGGGGCCAACTGAGAAATTTCACTGGACTGGGGCTGAAGGGGAAGGAAGAGTTTTGTTCATAGTTCTTCTTTGGGTTTTTCTAGATTAGCTTATAAGTTGGAAATTGACTAATGAGATATACAGAATAGTGGAATTTTGGAGCAGAAGGATCTAAAGCTTACTGTTATTCCTCCTAATTAAAAGTGGGGCTCATCAAAGATGTTTCCAATTCTGGACTCTCACTGGCTTAGTATGGGCCCGGGTTGGTCAGTGCTGCCCCATGTATACCCCCTCATGGTCACTGGGGTGAAGAGAAGGTGGTGGCTGATGGTCAGGTTCGGGAAAGGCCTGCTCTAAAGTCATTTGCTGGTGGCCTTGATCTGGAAATAGCTTAGAACTGTGGTCTAGGCCTGAGTATTTAGGGACAACCTGGATGCACAGCATGGTCTTAACAATCAGGACCTGTCATGTGGAAGAGAAGAGTGAGGCAGGCATGACAGGTGATAGAAGGAATCTGCATGGAAGATAGGAGAAGGAGAGATGAGAGAGGAAAAGACTGGGGACGTGAAGAGAGTAATGGAGGCTCTTAAGGAAGGAAGACCTGTAACCTGACCCAAGGTCCTGAGCCAATTCCTCTAATTTTTTAAGTTAAACATAGATAAAGTCATACTCAAGTGTCATTGTGCAGGGGAAGGGAGGAGACAGGTGACTGGGCTTTTAGTTTCAGCTTAGCTACCATCTTGATTTATGATGTTGGATGAGTTCTTTCCTCTCTCCGAGCCTCAATTTATCCATTTACATTTAGCATGAAATGATTTGATGTTTCTAGTGGCTGCTTTCTCCTGTGCCATGGTGAATCTCCCTCTCTCCTTTCTTCACAACATCCTAGGCAGGCTCCATACTTCCCAGTCATTTTCAGTCATGAAAACTTCAGCATTATAACCTGGTTTGGGGCTCCCCTCGGCCATTGTAGGAAGGGAGCAGGATCTGCTCTTCCCTCTGTGTCCCTGTCCTCTCCACCTCCCCCTGCACCATATCAGCTCTAACTCCTCCATTTTTGAGGAAGGGGAGGAGGGAGAGTAGTAAAAGGACAAATACCTTCTTACCTAATTGGGCATGACTGAGGGTTTCTTCCTGGTTGGTTTTTGCAGCTTCTTTAGCTAAAACTGTCCAGGTGACAGCACCCTCTATCTGACAAGCATCCATGTGCATATCCCTCATAGATGCCAGGTCTGTGTGGGTTTCTGCAGAGGGTCTGTTGAGGTGTGAGGGTTCTGTGGAGGGCCTGTCCTAACCTGGATGTTGACATGTGGCTCTGGCTCAGCCACTCTAATCCCTACTGCACAGCCTCTGTCGCTAGGGTGACCTCTCATGGTGACCAGTCCCCTGGGATGAGGTCCCAGAGATAGCTCAAGCTGAGTACCCTGTGGGTCCACTTGGCTCATAGGAAGCTCACGGGTCCTTGCCAGGCCAGTGGGCCACATGACGACTGCCCCTGCTGCTTTGCTTTTCCCTCTTCAGGGAAGGGGAGCAGCAGTTCAGGACTGTGGCTGAAGCAGAGTCCCCTGGGGGCATAAAGTGCTAGTTTTTTCTTCTTGTGAGAATGACCATCTTATGATTCTCTTGAGTCCCTGTCATTTGGCTTTAGGTAGTGGGGGGCCTCCCTCTAGGGGAGACACTGCAGTCTCCATAAGGCTGACAGCCTGATGATGTTCTGTTCCCTCCTCAAGCCTCACTAGACTGTAGCCTTGGAAGTGGCAGGTGGTTGATGGTAGAGGGCTGGCTGAGTAAGCCCTGGGTGGGGAGGTGTCTTATCCTATTTGCTGGTTACTTAGAAAATGAGGTACTTACTACTTCTTGTTTTCAGCAGGGAGCCCTGTACTCTAATACCTGGTCACAGGATACATCTCACTCAACTCCTTTTTGAGTACAAAATGAAGAATTTTATCCTCACCCACACTGCCTGCCATATCTTGTCTGCACACTTGCACAAGTATCAAATGCAGAACCTGCACCTTTTATTTGGGCTGCCTTTCATGGTTTTGGTGTTTCTCTGTGATGGTGTTATTTGTCAAAGTCTGAGGATAATTTCTTGTAGAAGGACGGATGCTAAGTCTTATTTGAGGCTGTTATCATCTCCCTGCCCCCGAACCTTAGAGAGTCAACACGCACTGTTCTGGGTCTGCTGTACGTGCACATCAGCGCTGACAGACCAAATTGTAGTACTACTCCCTAACCCAGCTCTAAAGGATGAAGGCTGTGGCGCTTAAAGTATTTTGCAGAAACTATTATTTTGACTCATTTTCACAGTGGCTACGGGTTTTTTTATAGTCTTGTAGGAACTTTGGTTAAATACAGAGTAAAAACTGAAAGCCTTTTGAGAATAATGGCGAATCAGGTCTTTCAAGGTCTTTTTAAAAATATTCCCTAAGTAGCAGTTTCTTTTGTGCCTGCAGTTCTGAGTTGTAGTGTGTGCCTCCACACAGCTAAGTGCCATATGTGGCCGTATGTGTGTGTCGAAAACCTCCGTGGTCACTATAATTTTAGTGCCTGTATGTTTTCACAGGAAGCAGTGAGGAAGGACTGTCAGAACCTGTTTTTAAAAATGTTTGTGTTTGCAAAGATTTTTGCTAGTATTTCACACATATCTTAGCTATTAAGCAAAAATGTTCCACCATTCATCTTAGAAGAAGGACAGGGCTAGATAATCACTAGCGTTCTCCTTTTCTTTATCTGGCCGAGAAGTGAATGCCAAGAGCTTCCTATGTCGTGGGCACTAAGGGTCCAGAGCAGGGGTCAGCAAACTTGTTCTGTAAAGAAACAGATAGCAAATATTTGTGGGCCGTGCAGTTTTCATCACAACTATTTGACTCGGCTGTTGTAGTGCAGAAGCAGCATAAATGAATGAGCGTGGCTGTGTTGCAATAAAACTTTAGCTACAAAAGTCTAGTTAATGGGCCATACTTTACCAATCTCTGAGAAGTACAAGTTTTGCATTGTCACTGATAGTCTAATCTAGCCTAAGAAGGGAGCACTGCTTGGCTGATTGCCTTTATACCAATTCAAGTCTTCTCCAGCTGATCATTAACTGGGACATAAGGTTAGCCAGCCCTGGTGGTCTAGTGGTTAAGATTCGGTGCTCTCACCACCATGGCCTGGGATCATTTTCTGGTCAGGGAACCATACCACCTGTCTGTCGGTTGCCATACTGTGGTGGCTGCATGTTGCTATGATGCTGAAAGCTATGCTACCTGTATTTCAAATATTAGCAGTGTCACCCTTGGTGGACAGGTTTCAGTGGGACTTCCAGACTAAGACAGAGTAGGAAGAAGGACCTGGCCACCCACTTCCAAAAAAATTGGCCACGAAAACCCTATGAATAGCAGGGAGCATTGTCTGATATAGTGCCAGAAGATGAGAGGATGGTGCAAAAAGACCAGGCAGGGTTCTGCTCTGCTGTGGGGTCACTAGGTCAAAATTGACTCAATAGGCTTGTCTTCAGTCTTCTCCTAAGAAAGTGATCACATTTGTGGAAATTTATGTAAACTCTGAGAGAGAACCTTATTTCCCTTCTTCACTCTACCTCACACACAGCAGCAGATGCTCAGGAACTGTGTATCAAACATAGAATAAAATATGGAATGAGAGAATTCTAGACAATTTAAATGAAGTCATGGTTAAGGTCAGGAGTTGGCAGTCGGCACCTGGGTGATTTTCTGGGCACTCTAAGCGGTGGTGAATTTCCACCAGTGGCTGCTGTCCTCCTTTCCCATGTATGACACTGTGCAGATCTTGCTCAGATGCTTTCTCTCTCTCTCTCCATCTCCTCATCTGCTCTCCATCATCTCTCCATCTCACTCCTGCTCACACACTTTGCCTCTCTCCTTCACTTTTCTTGCCCTAGCACGTAATGCTGCCACCACCGCCACACAGACACACACCCCATTATTTTCCCCTACTCTGGCACACTAAGAGGACAGAGGTGGTGACATAGCATTCGACTTTTGAGTGTTTGCCAACATCAAGCCCAAGTAGGTAGGTGGTGGTACTTGTTACTCTACCCGTGCCTCACAAGTTGTCACAATATGATATTTACTTAAATACATATGCCCTGCTGATGACAGTGCCTTGGCACTCTATTATGCCATTTTTAGAGACATACTCCTGGTGAGCATAGTCAGATGCTAGACCTTGGATGGGGACTGAGGACAAAGTGAGCCCTGGTGAGTCTCTCTGGCCTACTGCTGTACTTGCTCTTATAGCTGACCTGGAAATTGCTTACTCTAAAAAGTCAGTTATAAGAAGACTCATTCAAAAAGATAGAAACACATCTTAAAGATTATTTTGACCTAGAATATATAACTGGACATTTAGTTGCCAATCTGAGTAGAGCCAAAGGCCTTTTTTGAGTATTATGCATCTACTGGTCAGTGTCCATTTTCTTTATTGCATAAACTACACCTATAACGTACCTACAATTTCCAGTTGTGTTTTATTTAAAAATAGAGTGAGAACTTAGAGATACATGAGAAGAAAGCTGAGAGAAATTCTAAAATTTATGGTTTTTCCCTTATCTTCTGCTGTCATCTTGCCCATATCTGATCAACAACAAACCTTTAGCAACATTGCTTATGCAGTACTTCCAAAGGCTTCAGCAGAGTTTTTGTGGAAGCCACAACTCTTTTTGCACTCATATGTCATCATTTCAAGCAGTAATCAATTAAGTTAGGTAGTTACAGTAACAAATCCACCGATATAAACTTGAGAACAAACTTAACTAATTCTTGGTAAGTGTACAACTCAATTGTTGAGCACAAAAATGTATAAGCTTTCTAGAAATTAAGCTAGGAGCCACATGAGTTCAGTTTGGCATGGGCATTAGTCATTGTCTTTTACTGAGAAGGAACAAAGAATGTCAGTTCATCTGATGAATTGATTAAAAGGAAATCAATTTAGAGAGCTTCTACTGTATTAGAAAAGAGGTCAAGACCTGAACTTCAGAAGCCCTCAATTCCCATTATAATGATAACAACCATTTATTGTGTGCATACTATGTGCTGAGCATTACATATTATCTCATTTATCCCTTTGGCAATGCTTTCACTGATTGGGAAACCAAGGCTCAGAAGGGTGAAGGGCTTGTGCAAGCTTATATAGCTGGACCAAGTGGGAACTTTGAACCCACACTGTCTGATTCCGAATTCACTGTGCTGCCCAGCTGAGGACTGGTAGCCAGATGTCATCCAGCTAGATTTCAGCTTTCCTTATCTGGTGTAATGGATGTCTGCTTGTTTAAAAGTCAGTAGCAAACTAGTGGAGGGGAGGCCCTACAGAGGTAATACAGCCGCTTGTTTTCAGGATCCACCTATTTACCTTTTACTGGCCGTAAGGAGAGTCAGTCTTATCTCACCTCGTTGTCTCTCTCTGTGCTCTCATACGTCTGGGCTGTAAAAAATGCAAGACTGGGTGTTATAGTTGAACTATTCTGGATTTGGACTTTTTTTAAGTTTGGCATTTGAGCAGACTCACAAGTTGTAGAAAGTAGTAATTTCCAGACATTTGAGGTCTGATTCACCAACATTACTATAATTAAAGGAAAACCTGTATTTGTTCATTGCATTTTATCCTAACTCACTAGGATGTTTTATAAATAATGAACCTAGATATTTAGAAAATAGCATCTATTTAGCTGTTTAAGCTTTCATGGGTTCTTCATGTTCAGATGTCTCCAAGTTATCCTAATGATGAGAGTTTGCCTGAACGCTAGAGTCATAGGGAAGTGACTATGGGAAGTGAACTATACTGACATATAAAGGCAGCTTTAAAATGCAGAGTGTAGACATTAAGCCGCTTCACCATTCTCTTAGGAAGTACATTTATGAAGTAGAGAGCTCAAGTGCAGTGATTTTGATTGGTCACAGAGTGTTAATGCATTTTGAATTGAGGCACCTGTGATTAAGCCTGTTGCCTTTTCGAACACTAATCATTATTAAAATGATGATTGATCTTAGTGATTATGAAACCATTAAAAAGGCATCTGCCTATGCCCGAATCAACAGGATGGATGTCATTTTGAGATTTCAGCTAGCCAAATAGAACTTAAGTGGTGATTTCAAGGTGCTTGTTTATTTATGATCTTTCCTGTGTTTTCTGAGCCTCCAGTACTATTTTTCATCATAGGGTACAAATGTTGTGGGGGGGGGTGCTGGACATGCCCCCTTGGGCCTTGGCATTGTGGCAACACAAAGTGAAACTGAGTAGGATGACTTCTCAACTTCCCAGAACCCCGCCCTTGACTGGTAAGAGATCCTCCACCCACCCTGACCCCAGAGCTGTGGAGACCCTCCTGCTCACAACACAACCACCGTGGTGACAGCAGCCACTTTACTGAGTACAAACTATGTGCTGGGCATTTCCTGCCATCAGTATTAATCCTTAATTCCCTGAGGGTGGTGGTGGTGTCCCTGCTGCTTGAGAATTTCTGTGCTTTTCCTAGGGCCACACAGCTGGTCAGGGGCAGAACGGCGACTTGAACATGTTCTTCATTATCTACAATCTTGTGCTTCCTTAAAAGGTTGTTCTTTTGGGGGATCGCTTCACAGTCTGAAGAAAGCTGAGGGAAGAATTCATCTCATTCAGGGAATGAAGACACAAAAACATGCTTTAGAACGACAGCCTCAGGCTCTGTATAGCCTGCCCAGTGCGGAGGGCCTTTTATCCTAGCTGACCACCTTTTCTATAAACAGCTGGGTGAGAGGAGCCCCTCTCTCCCCTCGTGTCCCCTCGTGAATTGTAGATGCCTCTTGCTCTGACAGACCTGTTCCCAGCTAGGAGGTGTTTGTGTCTGACTGCAAGCAGCCCATGCCTGCCAGAGGTCACACGTGACACACAGCTTCTGTGGACCTTCCTTGGCCTGCAAGTTCCAGTCTTGAGTGGGGACCCATGGCCCAGCTCTTCCGACGCACCCGTGCTCCCTGCCCTGCTTCTCTCTGACCCGCTACCCTAGGTTTAGGGCCCAGTGGGGGCATGCTTTGCTTCCTGTCCTGGTCAGGATTTTTATGAGCCATTCCCTGTGTGGACTGGAGGTGGATCAGGGAAGATGGGCAGGCTTTGAGGTAGATCACGTCAGCGGGGCACCTTCCCTTGTCTCCATATCCAGCTCCCAGGTGTCTGATGCTGCTTCTCCTCCCTCTGGGTGCTTGGTGTGCCCGGGCTGCCCTTTCCCTTGCTGGGTTTCAGTTTCTCCATCTACTGGAGGACAGTGCAGTGGGTCTTTGGAGAGCCTGCTAGTGTGGGCACTGCGTCTGTGAATCAAAGCCTTCAGTTTGGTGCTCTTCCCCACCCCATCCTCCCCTCTGCCTTCAGTGCCCCACTGAAAGCATATGTCTTCCTGCTTACCATATAAACTGCCATCTTGGTCTCACCATTCTTCTCTCCTCCCTCTCCAGATGACCCTAGAGATAGCTGACCCCGAGATGACCCCACTTGATCTCCTAGGACGGGGCAGGAACTCACTTAGGCCTAACCCTGGCCTAAGTCTCTTATCTTATCTGGAGGTTCAGTTCTTCTCTAGAAGCCAACTGCAGGAAATGTACCTCCATCCCCATCGCTTCCTGACTGTTGGCTCCTTCTGACTATTGATTTGCTTCTATTGGGTGTTTGGCTCTACACATGGTTAGGGGCTCTTTAAATACCTTTTGACTTAAGGTGTTTTGTGGATATATGTGTGTAGGGGAGAAAGTGTGCATGAGCAAGCATGAGAGTAAGAGAGTGGATATTTATCCCCGCTGGTGTCCATTGGTGGGTCCAAGATTATTGGCTTCTAAAGCTGAGTTTTTAAATGTTTTCTGTTTGTTTTTTTACCTTGGCCAGTGGTAATAGATGCATTTTACATTGTAACTCCCAAGCATATATGTATATGTCATCTGAAACATGAGTTTGATGAAAGTATACATACTCTTACTCAATTCTGATATTTTCTGTTCTATTTCATTTTTCAAAAATTGCTGGATGTAAACTGCAAAATTAATTTCATATGTATTCCATTTTAAAAGTCCTCTGTCCTCCATAACAGTATAAATTCCATGAAGACAGGCAATTGTTAATCTACTTCCTCTAATTGGTGCTCAATTCATATTGTCAGCTGATTCTTCTCTCTATGGAAATCCTCTGGAGAAATATTTTTCTGTGCCGAGAAACAATTTCATTCAAAGGATAAGGTGACTTGTGTCACTGGTCTGATTTCCTTCTTTCACATTGGCTGTTACAAATTGCTCAGACATGTTAATAAAGAGATGTCTTCACAGTATATATCTTTGTAATGGTTTTATTCCTGTTTTCTTTTCTTTTCCTTGTTAATTTTTCTTTCTCACTTGATTCTTTTGTCCTACATATTTAGAGTCTCAGCTGATTTTAAAGTAAAAGATGCTCAATGAGAAAAGCTCACAAAAATCAGAGATAGCTAAAAGTAGAGATAGAAAGTCACCCATGATCTTCCTGTCAGAGGCAAGCCTCTTCACTTTTGGGTGTCTGAGCTGTAGACTGGCTTATTAAGAGATCTTTTCAGACATCAAGGGGATATTATTCATACTATTCCTGTAGTGATGTATCATGGACATTCTTCTCTGCCCTTACATGTAGATCTGCCGCCTTCTTTTTAACAGCCATGTATCATTCCCTTTCTCCCCTACTTCAAATTTTTATATTCTTGCTGCCTAGAGTTCTTTTTTGGAGCAAGGCAGGCATTAAACAAATAAAAGCGTACTTTAAAAAGAACAGTCGAGATTATCGACTAGTCCTAGCCACCTGACCAAATAGAATCTTCTGGTAACTGCTTCTGGAGCCGCCAGTTTTCCTGGGAATGGAATTGCTTGTAGAAAGCCTGTGTGGATCTTGAGCCTGGGGGATGGTGGCAGAGCCCTCCCTCCAGCCTCTAGGAGGTGTCAAGTGACAGATGAGGGAGAGGCTTGACTGGTAGGCCCAGATCAATGCAAATGACACTCCCCAGCCTGGAATGGGACTGCAGAGACTGGTTCTGCTCAGCGTTGACTTGTGTATTGATTTCCACTTCAGGGCCACAGTTGGGTGGTGCCTGGCTTTTAAGCCACCCAATGTCTTTTAAATTGATTTAATTTTACTTTCTAGTACTAAAACAATGGTGAGTTATAGGCATGAAGTTATTAGTCTTCTCAGTCAATGTATCAAACACTTTATCTCAATTATAGACTCCACACTTTATGCATTTTTAACCTTTGATTCATAAATTTATTCAGAAAGGAGTGATCTATTTTCCTATGGTCTCATCACATTCACTGGAGGTAAAGAGACCACGTATTAGGGTCGTCCATCCCAAAGAGTAGCTTTTATGGTGGAGAGAAGTGACTGGTGAGCTGAATGCTGCCTGTTCCCTGCTGACCCTTTGCCTTCACAGTGAAGGGAGGCGGTAACAGGGGGCCTGGGTACTGGGCTCTGTTTCACCTCCTGACTGTTCTGTCCATGGTGGGCCACAGACAGACTCTGCTGGATAGTCCTGAAAGGTGTAGGAGCAGGTTCAGATGGGGCAGCTATCTCCCTCAACGTGCAGCCAGGGCTAGCCCGGGCAGGCCCACCTGAGGGAGCTGTGTGCACTGTGGGGGTGTAGACCTGCAGGGCTGGCAGTGAATTAGGCCATTGCCCCAGTGCTAACTTAGTGAGTCATTAGCAGTTGCTTTGTGTGCTGTTCCTGGGGGGCAGCCAGGGCGTGTTACATAGACACAACAGTAAAATGAGCCAGCATCCATGGGGGGCATCATACACAGACCCTGGCTCACATATTTTACATGTGTTGCCTCATTTACATTCAACCACAAATGGAGGCAGTTTCTGCCCTTCTTATTCTCATTTTATGATGAAGAAGCTGTGGTGAGGAGGGGTAAAGTCACTTGCCTGAGTCCACAAAGCCAGTAAGTGGCAGAGCCAGAATGTGACCACAGGCTCTTTGCCTCTCTGTGTGAGGTAAAGGTGCTTCTGAGATGTGACTGCAAACTTCTTAAGTGGGAGCAGCCTCACCCACCCGTGCCACACTTGTACAGTTAGCAGCTGTGACCTCCAAGGTACATCCTAGGGTTGCTCAGTCGAGGGTGCCTAGGTGACCTTAAGCTGAGGTCATCCTGGTGTGACTTGGGTGGAACAACACAGAAGCCCAGGTGAGATTTGGCAGGCGTGGGACCACTGTGGAGGTGGTTCCCCACCAGGCGGGTGTAGTCAGGTCTCTTCATCCCAGAGGGCATGATTGCTGCTGCTGTTCCTAACTGTGGCCAGGAAAACCTCCGTGTCTGTGACCCTCAGGTGTGAAATGTAAATAGTAATCCCTTCTCTGCCTGTCTTACTCTGTAGCTTGGAGAATCAGCTGAGAGAAGAGATTGGAAAGTGTTTCCTTATGCTTTGAGTGCTGTGTTCAGGTGTGCATGTGGTGTGTGCACAGGGATAGGAGTGAGCACACGGGGAATGAGACAGGATTGCATTTGTAGTTCAGATGTTAGGGAATTTAACCATATACAAATTGCAAAGGCTTTTCTTTAGCTGTGTTAATGGAGAAAAGGAATGACTGCTGTCTTGTCAAAATGGGAATGTTTAGTTTTAAACTTACTCGGTTCCTGCCATTTTGAAATGTTTGCTCGTTTGTTACTATTCAGCCGAGGAGGTAGACATGTTGGAGCATTTGGCTCATGTCATGTGAACTAACCAATGCTAAGAAAAGAACTCTTTTCTAAAATGATGAGTGTTTGGCACTTGTCACATGACCCAGGTACCCTAGATCCCAGGGAGGCAGTGAGCTGCTTTGATCAGCTGCACGTAGGGCGTGTAATCCCACTGCCATCCAGCTTGACCTGAGCTATCAGAATGGGATGTAAAGGCCTGACACGGTTTAGAAAGCATAACTCTGTGACTCCAACTAGGAGAGGGTGAATGGGATTCTGGCCTGGATCTTATAACTGCTCTTGGGGTCCCTGACAGTGAGGCAGCTCCTTGGCCTAGGTGCTTAGAAGTGCAGCCTTGGGATCATGGCTCTGTTCTTTCTTTTTTGTGGGTGATGCTATCTTGGTATTGATTGAGGCTAAGTTCTCAGTTCTCTGTTCGGTACCGTGAGAGGATTCTACAGAGGTAGATGCAGTGGTTCTTGTCTTCAGGGTACTGACAGTCTACAAATAATACAAGGCAACACATCAATAGATTTACTTTCCCAACTGGACCAGAAGCTCCCGAAAACAGGCCAGTGCCTTGTCCTTCTCTGTTGTCTTTCATGGCCTTGTACATAGTTGGTGCTCAAGTGCTATTATGATTTACTTTCAGGATTAAAAGCCGAAACATGTGGTGCAACTTTTAACTCCGGAGTGGCAAACAGTTTTGACTCAAGTGCCCACTCGGGTCAGTGGGTGATATCTGATGGGGCACCTGGTGAAGCTGCATTAAGGTATAGTGAGAGGATGCCCGCTACACCACTGAGAAGACCAGTGAGTGATGTCTGCTGCAGGGGTGCCTGGGGAGCAGAAGCAGTAGGCACATGGTGGTCATTTATCTACCCTGATAGGTGCATCAGGCTTACAAAAGAGGGAGCAGAACGGTGCTCAGAGGAAATGAAACTCCCTGGTCTTTGTGAAAGAGTGGAGCAGGATTTAGATAAACGGAGAGAAGTGCTTTCAGTCATGGAGAAGAGCAGTCACAAAGACCAGAGTTTCCAGTGAGTATGACGTATATGCAGGACATTATGGGAACTGACAGAATGGAGCAGAGGGAGACGTGGAGGAGGAAGGGGAACCAGGTAGGGTGAGGGCCCTGTGCCCAAAGGGGTAACAGATATCTGTTGGTTGTTGGTAGGTAGAGCATAGACAGATTGTAGAGGTCTTTGGGGATGTCATATGGAGGAATTTAGATGTGATACAGTCTTATGCTTTTCAAGAAGCTTTCCCAAATGCTCCAGACACTAGTGGTTGCTCCATCCCCCATCTCCCCACAGGAGATTCCCAGAACTCTGCTTTAGCTTTGACTGTCATCTGCTGTGTCTTGAAATTTTTATCTGTGCATCTGACATCCCCCTCCAGGATATGAACAATGTCTTAGCCATCTTTGAATCCCCAGTGCTCAGATCTGCACCTAGTATGGAGTAGTTACCCAGTGAATGTTGTTGGATTAAGTTGAAAAAGAATGCCTGAAGTGCCAGGCAAGGTTGGGTGGAGGTGGGTAGTGCCTTAGCCTTGAAGCTGAGTGAGGAAGTGCATGGCTGCCAACTGTGGAATGTTTCCACTACCAAGAGAGCTCAGAGTCCATGTCCTAGGATGGGTGGGATGGGAAGCAAGGGAAGTTTCAGGCATCAAGTTTACAGGAGTGTGTAGAGCCCAGGAAACCAGTTGAAACTGAAGAAAACAACAGAGATTATAGGAGTAAATTTGGAAAGCTGTGCCTAGATGAACTCCCAGAGGCAATGATTTGCAGGGCTCGTGGGTCCTTTGTATAGAGAACCATCCTGAAGCCTGTAGGGCAAAAGGAATCATCAAAGGAGTTGAAGCTCTTGAGAAATGAGGAGCTACTGCTGATACTCTTAGATGCTTCAGCTTTTAGAGAAGCAGAGTGATCCTGTGGACCCCATATATTTAGCTAGGACTCTTTCATTTGTAATTGACCAAAAACCCAACCCAAACTGGCTCAATTTATTGGCTTTTGTAACTGAAAAGCCCAAGGTAGGGGGGAGAATTTTGACTTCAGTTTCAGCTTCATTCAGGAGCTCATATAATGTCATCAGAGTCAGATACTTGCCTCGGTCTGCGTTTCTGTCTTTCTGTTTGACTCTCGTCCCGTTTTTTGTCTTGGCTTCCCTTGGTGTTGGCTCTTCATCTCCATGTAACCCTGGTAACTCTAGGCTTATAGACTCTCAGAGCTAAGTCCAGCCAATGGCAGAATTTCTTGCCTAGTTGCTGAAGTGAAAATCCCAGGGTTAGTTCTAATTGGACCTGGTTGGCGTGTATTGGGTCACATGCCCATCCCTGAGCCAGTAACCTGGGCCACATGCCGACTCTTGTAGCCCCTGGACTGAGAGTAGGAAAGGAGCAGTTCTTAGAGGAAAGTCAGGTTCCCAGGTGTTACCCTGGGAATTTGGTTGGGAGGAAAGAACCATAATTAGCCACCCCCCCACCTCCAGTACTTGCTTTAGCCCGGGTGGCAAAGCTTCAGTTGCCTCTGCTCTGCCAGTAAGTGAGGCCACATCCAGAGAGAGTGCCCTGTCACCTGTGGCTGCCCTTTTCTCACAGACCAGTTGGTCTTTGAAGCTTGTCTCCATGGAGCGGTCAGCCAGGCCACGCTGCTGGCCTCCTCCTTTTGTTATCTCTGGGCACATTCTGGACAGCATCCTGGGTAGGGGCCTTGCCCCACATGGGGTCACTGGACTTGCGTAGGATCTCCGGAGAAACCTCTTCAGAGGTTTCTATCAGGTCTCCAGACCCCCCTTTCAGGACTCCACTTCCCCAGGGGCTGGGAGAGCTGTCTCACCTTTGTCCTTGTTCAGCAAGATTGTGAAGTGTCTGACGGTTTGCAGAGCTCTTTCCTACCTGTTACTTCATCTGATTTTCACCCTCACCTGGGTGGGTAGGGCGAGGGTGATTACCCCTGTTTTATAGAAGAGGAAACAGCCACAGAAGGGATAAATGACTCAACCAGGATGACCCAGCTGTAGAGACTAGAATTGGACTCAGGGGACACAAATGTTGTCTAAAATTTGTGCTTTTAAACCAAAGGTGAAGAACAACAAAGGCAAACTGACTAGCCAGTTTCTGCATGTAAACGTGGCATTAAACTACACATTGGAGGCTCTATACTTCATTAATACCTGCGGAGGGAAAGATTACCGCTGTTTACATCTAAGCAGCTCTGAGCGGAGGCCCAGAGTCACCCTGCCGTGGTTCACCCACCAGAGTTTTACTAGAGGTTGAATCACTTATCAAAACCCTGTAATAGTAGCCCTGTGGCTCCTGAGTCACCTTCTGAAATGTGTAAGGCCGCTAGTGGGAGGGTCTCAGCAAGCCTGGCCTGAAGGTGCCGCGGTGACCTCAGGTGACCCAGCCACTTAAAAAAACAGCAGCTGCTCTCGGGTCTTGCTGCCCTTGGTTGGCTTTCTTCCCCGGGGGTCTCTGGGCCCTCACAGAACCTCCCTCTGAAGCTGTGTCTGGACTTTGCTCATCCGGGCACAGAGAAGTGTAGTTTTACAGCTGGAAGAGATCATCTGATTCAGTCTGCTTATTTTACAGGTGAGAAATGGAGGCTGAGCCCGGTAGCCTGGCACACGAGGCCCTTTGTGGCCTCCCTGGAGTCTGCCCCTTCAGCCTCGCCCTCTCCCTTCCCTTCCTGCCCGTCCCTCACACCAGATCTCCTGCTGCTCTGGACCTTTTGGCACCCTTGACTGATCTGCCTTTGTGCATGCTCCTCACTCTGACTGGCACACCCCTGCCCGCCGCCAGGAGCTGTGGTTACGGAGCAGGAAGGTTACGCTGCAAGGCTTCTCTCTGACACGTGGTCATGGACGTTTTCCTGGAGCAGGGCGAAGCCAAGGGGGCCCTTGTATTGTCGTTATGGTCTGAATGTATGTGTCCTCACCAAATTCGTACGTTGAAACCTCAGCCCCAGTGTCATGATATTTGAAGATGGGGCCTTTGGGAGATGGTTAGGGTTAGATTAGGTCTTGGGGGTGAGACCTTCATGATGGGATTAGTACCCTTATAAGAAAAGGAAGAGAGAGATCTCTATCTATCTAACTGGACGCACCAAGGAAAGGCCAGATGAGGACATGACGAGACATTAGCCGTCTGCAAGCCAGGGAGAGAGCTCTCACCAGACATCAAATCAGCCGGCACCTTTATCTTGGACTTCCCAGCCTCCAGAACTGTGAGAAATCAATCTCTGATGTTTAAGCCACCCACTCTATGGTGTTTTGTTAGGGAAGCCTGAGCAGATGAAAATAATTATGGAACTTCTTAGCAGGAAGGGACATTGAATAATGTTTGGTCAAAACCTCTCATTTTGCCCATTTATTTATTCACTTATAAATATTGAGTATTTATTTTTGTGACAGGCCTTGGGAATATAATGATGCATGAAACAGAAAAGACCTCTGATCTAATAGAAATTGTCATTTATTGGGGGAGACAAATATTAAAGAGATAATTTTTTATTGCAGTAACATTGGTTTATAACATATAAATTTCAGGTGTACATCATTATATTTAGATTTCTATGTAGATTACATCATGTTCACCACCCAAAGACTAATTACAATCCATCACCACACACATGTGCCTCATCACCCCTTTTGCCCTCCTCCGTCCCACCTTCCCCTCTGGTAACCACCAATCCAATCGCCTTCTCTATGTGATTGTTATTGTTTTTATCTTCTACTTATGAGTGAGATCATATGGTATTTGACTTTCTCCTTCTGACTAATTTCACTTAGCATAATATCCTCAAGGTCCATCCATGTTGTCACAAATGGCCAGATTTCTTCGTTTCTTATGGCTGAATAGTATTCCATTGTGTATATATACCACATCTTCTTTGTCCATTTGTCCCTCGATGGGCACTTAGGTTGCTTGGCTATTGTGAATAATGCTGCAATTAACATAGGGGTGTGTGTATCTTTACACATTTGTGTTTTCATGTTCTTTGGATAAATACCCAGCAGTGGAATAGCTGGATCATATGATAGTTCTATTCTTAACTTTTTGAGGAATCTCCATACTGTCTTCCATAGTGGCTGCACCAGTCTGCACTCCCACCAGCAGTGTATGAGAGTTCCCTTCTCTCCACATCCTCTCCAACACTTGTTATTTCCTGTCTTGTTAATTATAGCCATTCTGACAGGAGTGAGGTGATATCTAAAGAGATAATTTTTAAAAATTAAAAATTTCCATTATGAAGAAGGCTATGAAGAAGTATAATGAGCTTTGACAGCGTCTAGCAGCAGGCCCTAATTTTGTCTGGGAGGTCAGCAGTGCTTTCACTGAGAAAGTGTCATTTAAGCTGAGTCTTGAAGGACAAGTAGAACTTAGCCTGATGAAAAAGCAGGATGGAGGAAACCATTCTGGAAAGAGGGAAGAGGAAGTGGGCCCGAATCAGTGACTGAGGTGGAGCTAGCAGAAAACAGATATGGCTCCAAGCCCTGCGTTCTTTCCACTCAATCAGGCTGGGTTTGTTTTAGCCCTGTATCAGAGTTGTAGCTCACTGTGAAGAGGGAAGTTGACATCCTTGGGGATAGGCACACTAGGTGGGTGAAGCAGGGTGGGCACAGGCACAGAGGAGAGAAAGCATCTGGCATGTGTGGGAGGGAGCAGATTGGCCCACACCTTGGCGTGGAGGCTCTCTCAGGAGAGAAGTGAGGAAGTTGGAGGAGGAAACTAGAGAGGGATGGAAGGATGAGGACTTCACCCAGGGGGCTCAGGTGGGGACTGAAAGAATGGGCCAGGTGAGCTGTTGTCTCAGCAATCTGACCATTATTCCAGGCTTCTGCTAGAAAGGGTTTATGATAACTTAGAAAGATTCCTACCCTCATTGTTTTGCTTTTTGGTGCATATGCTAGAATCACAACACCTCATGTTTTTGTAGCCCCCTTTAAGTCTGACTTTCTGGCTTTCTTTCTTTTCTTTTTTTTTTTCCTCTGCTTCCTGTTAGCACCTGTGAGTGCATTATGTATGCCCAATATGGTGCTAGATGCTGGGGTTACAAAGACAGTAAGAGATCCTTGCCAGTAAGGGAGCCCAGGACTGCAGGGCATGGAAGGGATGTGTGTGTGGAGGGGAGGTGGCAGCTACTGCCAGGGTGTAAGCCAGGAGACCGTTCCAAAGACTTGGGCCATGTGTCTGTGGATGAGCAAAGCAAAGAGGTGAACTTACCTCATCAAGCCTTTGTTGATCTTTTGACACCAGGTTGAGAGCTCTATGAGGGTAGGGATCAGGCTTTCTGAAGAGGACCCAGGTGCCCAGTGATGCATGGATGGATGGATGGATGGATGGGTGGATGGATGATGGATAAATGTTTGTACGACAGCACTAGTAAAAGGATTGCTGAGAATAGGAGAGGAGAGAACCAAGTACAATTAAAGATCCTGACATCTCCCACTCCCTGCTACTTGATGGTTTCTATTTCTCAAGGTTCTGTGTAGGGTTAACTGATTTATAGAGTGTTGGTTTAGAACCTCTCCTGTTTGGTGAAACTTCACTGTTTAAAGAAGATAAATCAGGTTTCAGAATTAGATTTTGAGCTTTTATTTTTGTAGTGGCTTGAATTCTCATGGGGGACTTTCATCCATATGGGTGGTCTCTGGTTAAGAGGAATTGGTGATTTCTTAAAAGGAGGTTTGACTGGTTCTGCCCAGCCAGGATCCCCTGTCAGAGAGGAGAATCCCTGCTAGGGGCTGGATGAGTGCCACAAGCACATGGTAATGCCTGGCAAAGGCAGGGAGATTGGGGAGCAGGATCATTTACTCTTTCTGTTTGGCCTGGGTAGGGCTTTTAAGTTGCAGCCCCTGCCAAGGGGACATCTCATTTCATGCCCAGTTCTGGAGAGTTCTTGCCTCTTCTTCAGCCATCCTGTTCCTTCATCCTTGCCATTCCTTCTTCCTCTGTGCTCTCCTCCCTCCTGCCACAGACTCCGTTATCTTCTCTGTGTGACATCTCAGAGGCTCCTTCGGCTGGGTGCACATTCCCACCTTGCCCAGTTAGGAAGCTGACTTTCTTGGTGGCTTCCTTTTCAAATTACTAACTCAACATTCTTTTCTCAAATAAACAATCCTTTTGTAAAGTAATTACCTTCCCTCCCCATGACTGTTGTTTCGCAAGATTTTTTTTTTACACTACATTTGCTTAATGTGGAGGTATATTTGTTTTATAGGAGTCCTCTTTAATGGCAGGATTGGGGACCAGGATGACACTGGGTTCTAGGCACACTGGTCTAGCACACTCTCTAGGCTGTGATTGTTCAGCTGGCATTATGGTAGAGTCTGTGTAATAAAGAATCACATTAAAGCAAGGTTATATTTCTTATGATCAATTATAATACATCAAGTAATGCACTAAGGATTTTGGAAAGAGAAACCAAATTCTTTAAAGAGGAGAGGGAGGAGGACAAAAGAAGGGGATAAAAAAAGCCCAAACAATTCAGTTATACTAATAGCCGTTGTATTATTGTGATGAAATTACTTACAAATAAAAGCCAAAGAGGAAAAACAAGCTGTTTTGGGTAGGTGTACTCTTTGTTCCCTGCCTTGTTTTTCTGCTCTAAAGTATAACACTGTGTTGACGTAGGGATGTAACTGCTATGAATATTGATGGCAGCAAAAACCTTTTTTTTCCGTCTGGCCTAGTAAATAAAGCAGAAAGGATTAAAAGGGAAGAGGAATTGTAAAATCAGCATGCTGTTTTCAGCTTATCTTGTTCCTTTAGAACTCTAAGTCTCGAAAACATTGATGATCTACATTGGTGGTCAGGGTCTAATTTGAGAACAGTAGATTGGTATTTTCAGGGATTTTTGCTTCTGGTTGGAAGCAACAATATTGCTCCTCCTTTTAGCTCCCAAAGTTAATGTTGCTGCCTCACCGAAGGCTTCCTGGAGCTCTCCTCCCCACCCAGTAGCAAAGTCAGTCTCCGTTCCTCAGAACATCCACAGTGGTGTGAACGCACCTCCCGTGGGAGCACTCCGCTCAGGGATATAGCAGTGAGCAGCAGACAAGCTCTTGCTCATGTGAGGTTGCAGGGAATATGGAGAGTAACAAAGGAATCCTCGGGGCAGGAAGGGGGCATGTGTGCTGCTACTCTGGGACCATGTCATGAGCCCGCTTACCCCTGCCTGGAGGGTGGGCTGTGTGGAGGGAGTGGGGTTGTGGTCTTTGCAGCCTGGTGAAGGGTGTGGGATGCACGGGATGAGCTGGGCCGAGGACAGGACCTGTTGTGAGGTCTTGGAGGAAGCGTGAGTATGGAGGTCGGGGATGAGCCAGGCTTATAAAATTGAAAACACACTGACTCTGGCTAACTCACACCACAAAATAATTTATTAGACTGCTATGATGGTGTTCAGAGGATCAAAGGTTGCTCTGGAGGGCAGATTAGGAATGACAGGGAAGGAAGAACGGATGAACTGGCTTTCTGGCATGACCAGTGGGGAGTAGAGAATGGGCATGAAGGCTGGGGTCTAGCAGTAGTTGGATGGTTCCCCTGGTGGTAAAGAGGAAGGATGTGGTGGCAAGACATGGGAAGTTCAGCTCGGGACTGGGACTCACTGGCGACAGAGGGATAGCACTCTGGTGATGGATGGCTCAAGCCATCAGGGTAGCTTAGACAAAATAGCAGTCACATGTAACAAAGCAATGTCCTTTGGGGAGAAGGACTGATAACACTTTGGCCTTATCAGAGGGCTAAAGGTGCAGAATTGCTCTTTGTCAGTTACCTCTCTTGGGGCGTTCTCTGTGTGCATGTTTGAAACCCCCACCTCTGCACCAGACTAAACCTTTGGAGGATGGGGACCATAGTGGAGACATTATTCTATTCCTGGTTCCTGGTATGGTGCCCATCATGCAGAAGAGGCACTCACTATGTGTTTGCTGAGCCAACTTTATTTGACCTTTTGCACTAGGTATCTTAATAAGTGAATTCCATGACTTCCATTTTCTTAAAGTATTGGTAACTTTGCTCAGGTCCCACAGAGTAGAATTAATATTAGTAGAGGACTTTATGGCCCATATGGAAGAGTTTTAATTACTGATGGTTTTTCATTTAGTTATTATTTAAGTAGCTTCTTGCCAGGAAATGCCTCTTGTAAAATTAATTGCACACATCCCAGTCAGTTCATATTTCTATTAAAACTGAAGCTGTATAAAGAAAATCTTTATAAAAGGGGAAAGAGTGAAAATTTTTATACCTGCTGATGGATGGAGTTGCGTGAGTGGCTCCGGAAAGGTTCTGAGTCGTTGAGCCTGAGGATGGCGTCTTGAAGGTCTGGGGCTGTCAAATGGGAATGGCTCCTGGGACTGTTAGACGAGAAGGACTTGGAGGCTGAGCCCAGGCTTCCTGGGAATGTGCATGGTGACTACTCAGCAGTGTCAGCTGGGGAGAGGCCGCATGCCAATAAGCAGGCAGTGGTTTGCCATCCTGAATTCATCCTCCTTACTGTGCAGATGAGGAAACTTAGGTTGAGAGGAGAGGGACTTGCCCAAGGTCACCTTGCTGCTCAGTGACAAAGCTGGCCCTGACTTAGAAGTCAGACATAAACCAAGAGGAAGAGAAGGTCAAAGCGTACGCATCTTCTTTCTTCCAAAGGACATTCTGTCCAAAGCCACCGTTGGAATCTTGGTTGTGCCCTGTGCTTTCCTGGGCCCGATTTGGCAGTCTCAGAAGGAAAACACACTGTGTTTTGCAAATGTGTGCAAATAACAAATATGCCCACTCCGTCCTAGGCAGACTCATTGCACACCCATCAGGGCAGGTGGCAGAATACAATCACGTAGCCCGGAATGAAAAGTGTTTTACACTTAGTTGCTTATGAGAAATTGAGTGTTGGAATTAAAATGCCTTCCTGGCCCAGGTGCAGCGTTAATTGTTCCATTTCTCATAATAAATCTTTGCTTGGAGAAACATGTTTGTATTTCTGAGATATTGATTCTAATCCCTATTTCCTTTCTTTTCTTTTTTTTGTTTGTTTCTTTGTTTCTCTTCCCAGGAAAAAGTAGAATATGCCTTCCTGATTATTTTTACAGTCGAGACCTTTTTGAAGATTATAGCCTATGGATTATTGCTACATCCTAATGCTTATGTTAGGAATGGATGGAATTTACTGGATTTTGTTATAGTAATAGTAGGGTAAGTCCTTTTTATTTTAGAGAAATGTTTGTTTTGAAAATGGGAGATGGGGAGTAAAAGAAAACACAGTCTTTTGAGAGAATATGGTTGCTCCTTCATGCCAGTGATTGCAGCCAGAACCTGTCAGGAGTTCTTTGAGAACTGGTGATGCTGCTGTCAGTCTTTGGGCGGAGACCGGGTTGATGTTCTTTCGTTTTTACTTTCCCTTTCAGTAACGTGTTAGAGATGGAAGTTTAAGCTTCTGATGTGAGAGGGTTCATCTTACAAGGCCTTGAGTCTTCACAGATAGGCCAACCCTGCTGGTGATTAGAGTCAAATGAGTAGAACTCTTATGCTTAGCATCCTGTTAAGTTAAAAAAAAACAAAATAAAACAGTAAAAAGTAATAAATCCTTCATAGCAGTGAGATACTCTGCTATTGAACATCCCTTGAGCAAAGCTATTAATTTTTTCTGTTGACTTGTGGGAAAAACTGGCATGCCACTGCCCCATTTTAAATAAGAAAACAAGTGTCTGAATAATGTCAGATATCTGGCATGAAATGAAATAAGCCAAAAATGTAGAGAAGCAGGCATTCTCCCAAAATCCTGTCACAGGAAGAAGACACCAACAGTTTCAGTTAAAGGAGAATGTTAAAATAAAAAACAGTGGCCTATGTTATTCTGGTCCTTCTATACCTGGAAATATTGCCAGCAAGAGAAAAATGAATCAATGGCAGAGGAATGCTGGGTCTTTGGACCAAATACCCACATAGGAAAATAAGATATATCTTTTCGCTGAATCTTCATTATCCAGCTGTAAAATGGGTTGCTCCTAAAATTACATTTGGTTCTATGGAGAGAGATTGTTAAATGGCCTCTCTATTTTCATCTCCATGACTTTGTTCAACTGCCTTTTGCATTTGACCAAGTTAACTTTTTTTTGGATCATTTTTTTCTCATGAATCCTTTGGCTTTTCATGGGAGACTAATACAGCTAGATATTGGGAGAGTGGGATAAATTTTGAGCCTGTCTTTTCAAACCTAGGAAGTTAAAATGGGTTGCAAAATGGTGGTCAAGTGAGATAATTAGACTTAGGGGGAGAAAAGGTTAGCTTTTGCAAAAACCACAGTAGTACATTGGCATCTAAGGTATTACTGCAAAGGTAGTGCAGCTAAAATGAACAGGTGGTAGATGTGTACCATACTTTCCTGTATTTGGTGAACTCTAACAAGGAATGGCAAGCAGAAGCCTTGCAGATCTCTTGGTTCTGGAATAATCTTGCTGTGCCTCTCCTGACCCTGGACTTTCTGTTCAGCTAGAAGATGGAGATGCTTAGTTCCATTTCTTTTGTCCCTACCCTACAATCAGCTCAGCTTTCTGCTGGGAGACACTTTTCAGACTATAGTACAGCACAGAGGCAGGGAACAAGCAGAGTGTGGTGGCCTCATTGAGCTGAGACAGAGACAAGAGTCAAGGGAGGCTGAGGTGGCTGAAATTTGAGAGGCATAGTAGGAGGGGAGGGAACTGTCCATAGAGAAAGCTCCATAAATGTGCCTTAGAGTCCTTTGTTTGAAGAGTAAGCTACAGTTCCATGGAGTGAGATTCCATGAGACCAGGCAAAGAACACTGTTAGGGAAAAAAGAAAAATTGGGGTCTGTAAAATAAATAATAACCAGTGCTCACAGAAGTCTGGGATGTCTTCAAGTTCTGATCAACCAGAGTGGAAGGACCTCATCGAACAACCCTGGACTGTCAGAAGAGACCCCAGAAGGCCATTAGTAGTAGGGATAAACTAGCTCTAAGGCAGGGGTTGGCATACTATGGCCAATGGGCCAAATCTAGCCTGCTACCAATTTTTGTAAATAAAGTTTTATTGCAACAGGGTCACATGTTTGATTACATAGTTGAGGTGAATAGTTTAGGTCCACAAAGCCTAAAATATTTGCTATTTATCTGGCCCTTTACAAAAAAATTTTGCCAACTCCTGCTCTAGAGTAAAGACTACCTGAAACCCTTGCTGATAATGTTTGAAAAGGAGCCTGAAAAGGAGCAAACTAGTATGCAAGTAACTTAACTGCCTGCTAAAACAAAACTCAACACTCTTTAAAGGAAGACAACAAAATCCAGACGTTTAACAAAGCATTCAACATTCAGTCAAATATCCCTTGGCATACAAAGAATTGTGACCCATAACCAGGAGGAAATTCCATCAATAGAAACAAACAGAGATGATGGAATTAGTAGAGAATTACTTTACAGCCTTTAAAAACAGCCAATATAAGTGTGTTTATGGACTTCAAGGAATGCATGGCTACAATAAGGAAAGATGGGACAGTATAAAAAAAATACCAAATGGGACTTCAAGAGCTGAAAAATATATCTAAAATGAAAAATTATCTGGATTGGCTTAACAGCAGATTAGACACAATAGAAGAAAAAATCAAGGAACTTGAAGACATAGCAATAACACAAAAAATAGTGATGGAGAAAAAAATGAGCACCACCTCAGTGACCTGTGGGGCAATATCAAGTGGTCTAACACATATATTTGGAGTTCAGAAAGAGAAGGTAGAGGGGAGACAGGAAAACATATTTGAAGAAATGACTCCAAATTTTCTAAACGTGATGAAAAATATAAACTCACAAATCCAAGAATCTCAACAAAGCCCAAGCAAAATAAACATGAAGAAAGCTACATCAAGGCACGTCATAACCATAATCAAATTGCTTAAAACCAAAGATGAAGAGAAAATCTTAAAGGTTGTCAGAGAAAAATACATTATGGACTTCTTGTCAGCAACTATGCAAGCCAGAAGACATTGGAGAGACATCTTTAAAGTGCTAGGGGAAAATGTCAACCTAGAATTCTTATTCAGTGAAGATATCTTTCAAAATTGAAGTAAAAAACAACTTTTTCAGACAAACCTAAGCTGAGAATTTATCACCAATAGACCTGCACCTCAACAAAAGTTAAAGGAATTTCTTCATGCTGAAGGAAAATGACACCAGATAGAAATGTGGATCTACAGAAAAAGAATGAAGAATGCCAGAAAGGGTAAATGCTTGGGTAAATATATAAACATTTTTTCTCACATTTAAATCTCTTTAAAAGTATTGATTGTTTAAAGCAAAAATAATAATATATTGTGGGGTTTATACCTTCTATAAAAGTAAAATATATGGCAACAAGAGCACAAAGGACAGGAACAAGGAAATAGCTATATGCTATTGCAAAGTACTTGTACAGTAGGTGGAGTGATAAAATATTGTTTGAAGGTAGCCTGTGATGAGCGCAAGATATATACTGTAAGCCCTAGGGCACAGGCTGGCAAACTGCAGCCCATAGACCAAATCTGGTTTACTGTCTTTTTTTTTCCCCACATTGACAAAGTATTTTGTTGTCTGCTTTAGTAGATAAAATTTTATTGGAAGACAGTAACACTCACTCATGTCTATGACTATTTGGTGGTAGGATGGCAAAGTTGTGTAGTTGTGAAAGAGACTATGGCCTGCAAATTCTAAAATAGTTACTTTCTGGCACTTTACCGAAAATTTTTGCTGATGTTTACCCTAGAGGAGCCACTAGAAAGATAAAGAGGTCTAGCTAATAAGCCTATATTGGAGATTAAATGGAATTTTTTAAAAAAGCTCAATCCAAAAAAGGCAGGGAAGAAGGAATAAGGAACAATGGACAGAGCAAATAGAAGAGAAATAGCAAGGTGATAGATTTAAGCCCAGCTAAACCCTTATTAAAATCCAGAGTTTATCAGATTTTATATGTAAAAAAACAAGTCCCAACTCTGTAGTGTCTTCAAGAAATCTACTTTAAATATAAAGACACAAACAATTTGAAAGTAAAAAGACAGAAAAATACATACCATGCAAAAACTAATCAAAAGAAAGCTAAAGTGGGTATATTAATATCCAACAAAGTAGACTTTAGAACAAGGAATATTATCAAAGATGGACATTTCATAATGATAAAAGAGTCAATTCATCAAGAGGATGTAATAATCCCACGTATGTATATGCCTAATAACAGAGCTTCAAAATACACAAAGCAGAAACTGATAAAACTGAAAAGATTAATAGGCAAATCTACAATTGTAGTTGTACATTTTAATCCTTCTTTCTTGAGGAATGTTAATACACTATCTAGACAAAAAACCACTAAGGATATAGGGAGATTTGAACAATACCATCAACCAATTTGACTTGACATTTTTAGAACACTTCACTCAACAAGAGCAGAATATATATTCTTTTCACTGCAGGTGGAACATTCACCAAGAGAGACATATTCCAAGTCATAAAACAGGTTTCAGTGAATTTAAAAAGATTAAAGCCATACACAATTATGTTTTCTGAATGAATTTAGCAGTGTTTTGGGATGAAAGATCAGTATAAAAAAGCATGTGAATTTCTATATAATAGTAATAAACAATTGGAAAATGAAATTTTAAAGTCATTACTATTTACTATAGCATTATGAACTATTTAGGGATAAATAGTGCACTGACAATGACTAAACCTTAGTGAGAAAAATTAAAGAAGATCCAAATAATGGAATTATGTACAATGTTCATGGATTAGAAGACTCAGTGTTGTTAGGATATCAGTTTTTCCCAAATTGAGCTATAGATTGAATCCTAATCTACATCCCATCAAGATTGTTGTAGAGATTGACAAATTTATTTGAAAATTTATGTGGAAATTAGAGAGCCTCTAGACTAGCCAAAGAAATCTTTAAGAACAAAGCTGGAACCTACTTTTAAGGCTTACTATAAAGCTACAGTAGTCAAGACAGTGTGATATTGGTATAAGGAGTAGATATAAAGATCAATGGAACAGGAGTCTAGAAATAGATCCATATGTATCATCAATCTATTTTAGACAAGGATGCCTTGATAATTCAGTAGGTTGAGGAAACTTTTAACAAATAGTGCTGGAACAATTATTTATTCATATGAAAAAAAGAAGAACCTGTATTCTTACCTCATAACATACACAAATATTACCTTAATTAATGAATCATAGACCTATCTGTACAAGGTAAAACTATAAAATTTTTTGGAGAAAGTCTTTATGACATTGGGGTAGGCAGAGATTTCTTAGGACACACAAAGCATTAGCCATAAAAGAAATAATTGAAATTTTGGACCTTATCAAAATTTAAAACTTTTCCTCAAAAGATAGTGTGAAGAAAATGAAAAAGTAAGGCATAGATTGGGAAAAAATATTCACAATACACATATGTGACAAAGGACTTGTATTCAGAATATATAAAGAACTCTTAGCACTCAATAGTAAGAAGACAACCCAGTTAGATCAATGGGCAAAAGATTTGAACAGATCTTCACAAAAGAAGATATGTAAATGATCAACAAGCACCTGAAAAGATGTTCAACATCATTAGTAATTAGAGAAATGCAAATTAAAGCCACAGAGACCATACTACATACTCACTAGTATTAGTAACTGTAAAAAGACTGACAATACCAAATGTTAATCAAGATATGGAGTAACTGGAACTCTCATACACTGCTTGTAGAAATGGAAAATGGTCCAATCACTTTGAAAAATTTGCTAGTTTCTTTCAATGTTAATCATACACTGATCATATGACCATATTACCGGTAGTACTGTTAGGTACTTATTCAAGATAAGTGAAAGTACATGTTCACAAAAAGACTTTATTCACAGTAGAAAAAAAAACTGGAAACAACACAAATATCTCTCAGCAGGTGACTGGATAAACTCGTGGTATTTTCATACAATGGAATATCATTCAACAATAAAAAGAAATGAACTGCTGATAAATGTAACAACTTGGATGAATCTCAAAAACATAGTGAGCAAAAGAAGATAAAAAGGAGAACAAGTTGTATGATTCCATTTATGTAAGATTCTAGAAAAGGAAAAATCACCTAAGTGATAAACAGCCAATTGGTGGATACCTAAGGCTGAGCTTGGAGGAAGGATGGCTGCTGCAAAGGTGCAAGAGAGAACTATTGGAGATATTGGAAGTGTTCTATATCTTGGTGGTGGTGTTTATTACTTGGGTTTACACTTTTGTCAAAACTCATCTCATTGTACACTTTAAATGAGTGTATTTTATTATATATAAATTAAGCTGTGATAAAGTTGACTTAAAGTGAAAAAAGGGGCTGGCCCAGTGGCATAGTGGTTAAGTTTGCACGCCCTGCTTCGGCAGCCTGGGGTTCGCTGGTTCGGATCCCAGTGTGGACCTACGCACCGCTTATCAAGCCGTGCTATGGCAGGCGTCCCACATATAAGGTGGAGGATGATGGGAACAGTTGTTAGCCCAGAGCCGATCTTCCTCAGCAAAAAGAGGAGAATGGGCAACAGATGTTCGCTCAGGGCTAATCTTCCTCACTGAAAAAAAAAAAGAAAAAAATCTTCTAGGAAACTAATTTAAAGATTGTTTTTTTTCTCAAATATGAAAAGCATAAGAATATCAGGTTATTCTTTTTTTTTTTTTTTTTTTTGTGAGGAAGACCAGCCCTGAGCTAACATCTGTTGCCAATCCTCCCCTTTTTGCTGAGGAAGACTGGCCCTGGGCTAACATCCGTGCCCATCTTCCTCTACTTTATATGGGATGCCACCACGGCATGGCTGACGAACAGTGCGTCGGTGGGCGACCAGGATCCGAACCCGCGAACCCCGGGCTGCCAAGCGCGGACTAAACCGCTGCCCAGGTTATTCTTTATCTAAAATGTGCACTAAGTTTTAGTCAAAGAGCAGAAGAAAAGTTTAAAAAGAAAAAGAAAAATTATGTCTTCATTTGAATCAAATTCCTACTCACTCAAGTTTCCAACTGCAGACTGTATCACAGTCCAGTGGATTTTCCATTCCAAGTCAACCATGACCTATTGCTTTTGTCAAGATTCCCTAACAGAGACATTAAGAAAGTAATTGATATTTCTTAAATGTTAACTGTTAATAATGTGACCACAGAAGGACTCGATGTGTCTACCAGAGCTGATATTATTCTCTGTGTAGACAAGGTTGATCTGAGCCGACTTCTGTCCCACCTCTCTAATGTTTCAGTCAACATATTTCAGCATTCAGGCTCATCACTTAAGCTTTTGTGAAGAAGAACGTGGAGTGCTCATTCTGGTGCTTCTAACTTGTGTCACTTTAGGTAGCTCCTTGTGTTTTTTCTCCTGTCTTGGGATAAACTTTTAATAACAATCTACGATCTAATACTTCCTCCTCATGTCCTTGTCTCTTCAGTCACATGGTACTTTTTTTGGTTGGGGGGCAATGAAGAGAGTAGAATCACAGAATATTAGAATGAGAAGAGCAGGGCTGTGCATCATTTAATCCAGTTTTCTCATGTTACAGAGGGGGAAACTAAGGCCCGGGGAAGGAGAGGGACTTTCCTCATGCCTCCTAACTCTTAAGAATGGAAGCCAGCCCTGACCCCTTCCGCCCTCTGACTGTCTGGAAATGGCAGCCAGCTTCCCTCTCTGACTCAGGCTCCTCTGTAACTGGAGAGAGACATTATTCACCTGTTTTCAAGGGCGTTGCTGAAGAACAGGATAAAAGGACCATGAAGTGTACATTACAAAATACTGATACTTGAAAGCAATCTTGAGTCATCACCTGCATAAATTACTTTCCTGACCCTTTGGGATGAAAATTCCTGTGGCTGCCACATTTCAGAAGAGTTTGAGGTTTTCTTTCTTCCTTTTTCTTTGTTTATGTGAAGCTATGAATTTGTTTTGGAGGGGAGACTTTTAACTTGAGCCTTGCTGCAGAGGTTTACAATAATTAAAAAACTATGCTAATGATAGAAACGTCATAAATTTGATATATTTCTCATCTATAGAAATATGGGAAATAACTAGAGAGCACCCACCATCTGAAGCTTTGAAAAGGGAGAGACCTGACTTATTTCCCCCATCCTTCCCCCCCACCCCAGGTTCCTTGCTAATTGCCGTACTGTTATTAAAACAAATGACTGGTGTTTAAGTGCTTTAGAATGACATGACTCTGCCTGATCAGGGCTGCAATCAGACCACCCTGGGTTTTATGGACTTTGTGTCCTGGCGATCCAGAGGCACGCTGGTGGGGGCAGAGTTTCTGCTTTGGCTGCTAATTAAACTTTAGAAACCTTTTCTTTGTTGCTGAGCCAATCATTCCCACAATCTGATGGGCCAGAGTTGATTCTATTTGAAATGGGCAAATTTATATTTATTCTGAAAAACAAGCAACAATTCCAAAGAATAAATGTTTATTTGAAAGAGGAGGAGTAACTGTCAAATGAGCAGATTGCCTGAAAATAGCTTTATCCGAAAAACCTTCTGAGAGTAGGAAAAAATTTGTCGTGGATGCCAGATACAATATTATTCACATTTCAAAAGAGAAAATGACGGTATTAATACTCTACCTTAGCTTAATGCTTTTGGCCTTTGCATAGCTTCTTAGCATCTGTGATTTATATCATTCCATGAACATCCCTATGGGGATGGAGGGGTGTGTGTGTGTGTGTGTGTGTGTGTACGTGTATGTGACTGTGTTGAAAGTGGTATGATGTATTGATTAAGAGTTGGGACTTTGAAGTCAATATTCATCCATTGATTTTTTCATCATATGTTTTTTGAGCACCTCCTATATGTCAGGAACTGTTCTAAGCACTAGGCTAGAACAGACTAAATGAACAAATGAACAAACAGACTGAAATTCTCCACCCTTACGGAACCTACATTCTAGTGGGGCCAACATACCTGGATTCATATATTAGTTCTGCCACTATTTGTGTGACCCTGGGCAAGTTACTTGTTCTCATCGAGTTTATTTCCTCACATGTAAAATGGTGTGCATAATACTTCCTACTGCATAACGTTTTTGTGAAGATTAATGAGATAATGTACGTGAAGTGCTTAGCACATAGCGCTCATAAATAGTAGCCACTGCGATTATTTTTGTTGTTATTTCTCTTTGGGCAATCCTACTTATCACCATTGGGTCCCCAGCAGGTCCACTCTTCCCTGGGGGCTGACTTGCTCAAGGATGCTCCACTGGCAGCAAAACAGAGGAGATCAATGCCTGTCCCCAATCCTTCGAGATGTGGGGTTATGTTCAGGATGCACAGCCCAGTTCTTGCCTTTGCCTTGCTTTCTCTTTATTTAAGTAGCAGCTGCACAGAATTAGCCCTTGTTTGAAAATAACTACTGTTATCATCCTGTTTTGCTTCCCTGGGTGACAGACTCTAACATTTCTTTCTCTCATCTTCTTCTTTCAGATTGTTTAGTGTAATTTTGGAACAATTAACCAAAGAAACAGAAGGCGGTAACCACTCTAGTGGCAAATCAGGAGGCTTTGACGTCAAAGCCCTCCGCGCCTTTCGAGTGTTACGACCACTTCGACTAGTATCAGGAGTGCCCAGTAAGCACGTTTTGTTTCCTAAAGCCAGGAGTTTGTTGATTCTTTTCTTCTGGGTGGGTGTTGGGATTGTGGAACAGAGCTACGAGGTGAGTGGCTGCGTACCAGCTGAGGGCTCTGCAGACCACCATGGAGGCCTCTCAGTTTACAAAACACATTGGCTTGTGTTGTCACCCTGGATCCCTGTGAGCCCCCAGGGCAGCCGGTCGTGATTGTTGTCTTCTTGGTTCTGTAGAAGAGAGAATCTGCTCTTGTGGAGAGACAAGTAAGTGGTGGCCTGAGACCTGGAGTGCAGGCCCCCTGATTCCAGTCTGGTTTTCCTTCTCTGACACCACGTTGCCGTCGGCTCTGCCACCCCAGGCCTGCCCCTCTGAAAGTGGTGGGTTATCCAGATGAGGGTGTTGGAGAGCTCAGCTGACTGCCTTTTTTTTTGAAATCAGGAGCAGCAGGAGTCTGGACTTCTGAAACTCTGTTTAGCTCTCCACCACTAGGAATTGTGCCTGTCCTGCTCTGGGGGGAGAGGTGAATGCTCCGTGTCCTCCCTGTAGGTAGGGCACAGCAGTACCTGCTTGAAGGTTTTTGTGGGAACTGAATGTGACGATGCAGGCAGAGCCCCCAGCACAAGGTCTGAAGCACAGGGGAGGCCCTCAGTGGTGAGAGAGGCCATTATCATCCTTTAGGCTGTGATACCTGTCCGTGCCAGGCCCTAGTCTCCTTCTTGCTCCAGACCTCCAGGCCAGGTTGAGTGCCACCTGAGGTGGAACAGATGCCCTGTTTGTGCCCTGGCCAGGACCTGCAGACCCCTTATCCTTCCATAAGGAGCTTGGGGGGTGCTTCACTGAGCTCTGCCCTGATAGGACACCCCGTGTTGGGGCTTCAGGGGGTAGAAATCCTAATGCCTTTCCCAGGACTGTGGCTGTGAGGTGTCTGCCTGCTCACAGCTGGAGGAAGGCTATGGGACTGCAGGGTGTGCCTGTTTTTCACAACTCATAAAGCCATCAGAAGAGCACAGATCATGTTTTTGTTTCTCCAGAAGTTCGTGAAATTTTATTAAACCTGTTGGCACTCAGAACGTACTAAAAATTCTCTGGGAAAGAAAAAAAACAAACGACTTCCAAATTTAACATTTTAAAAGTAGGAAGTGGTGTTTTATGTGTACTTGTTTTTCCAGATGGTTCATTTATTTTCATTGAAAAAGATCAGCACAAGTCAAAACCACAGAACTGTCTGGAAGCAATTGAGAAAAATAGAAATACCTTGGAAATGACTGGAGCTGTTACATATAACATGATTAAATGAGAAGTTCAGTGAGCAAACATGTTCTTTCAGATTTAGTTGTTACAGCTTAATCTAATTTCAAAGTAACCATGACAACTTTTTCCCCCAAAGAGTAAATGACAGGCCAGCCTGCCTGTGGTGTTTCCTGTGAGCAGACACACGGGTGCTATGGCTTTGTGCATGCGAGTCTCAGGCCAGGAAAACTCTCAGAACTTGCATAGCATTGTTTCAGCTCCCTAATGAGGTTTTTACCAAATCACTAGTCCAGTTTCCTGGATACTCTTGAAAACCAGTTTTAAACTGTATTTCTTCCTTTCCCCCCAAAATATCATTGTTTGAAGCTTGGCAGAAATCTGCATCACGCTCTCCCGGAGGTCAACAAGAGAAATGGGGATCTGAGTCTTGTGTGAGGACTTCTCAGCCCATCTTTTAACTGCTCTGGTGGAGAACATCCAATTCTCTCATCAGACCCACTGGGCTTTGGGGAGAGGTGGCGGGGGCTCTGGGTTATGCCATTTCCAGCACTGATTGGCAACTGTGGCCTAGTGGTTTCTTCTCAAGCACCTGAAATTGTTAAAAATGCCTGGGAAAGCTTGTTTACACTTATCTGGGAATTGTCTAGTCCTTTCTAAAGATAATTCAGACTGTCCTACAAGACAGGATTTTGTATGTGTGTGAATATGTATTTATTCAGTGGAAGGTAAATAAATATTTCAAAAGAAGGTAGTTCAGACATTTATGGAGTTCTTAACCACCCACACTCAACTGCTAAGTATGTATCAGAATCCTAGACTATCAAAGTGGGAAAGAACCTGAGAGATTATCCGTTCCGTATGCATCATCTTTTAGATGAGGAGTCTACCTGGTAAGAGGTAGCGCTGTGTGCAGGTTCTTACAGTCAGTGGAGGCCAAACTGGGCCAGACCCACGGGCTCCTCGTTTGTGGCCTGCTGTTCTTTCCACTCTATCCCACTGCCTCCTTGATCAGAGTCCTGGGAGATCTGCTGTACACATCGATAATGTACAAATGAGCCTTATGTCATGAAAGTGTACACATTTGCATCAAGATGCAATTTCATTATTTCATAAATTTGGCCAATCTGAAATACAATAGTTGTAATAAACATAAACATATTCATAAAACATATGGCTCACTGCCATAGAATTTAGAAGAGCTAACTGCTGGATGATGATTTTGGATGGCCCATCCATGTCTAAAAAAATAAAAACCCAAAAACCCTGTCCAAGTAGATTAGAGCAAATGTTTCTTTTCCCCTCCATCTATTCTTTACAGAAGGCAAAAATAATGAAAGTCATCCTATTGATCATTTTTTCCTAAAGAAATCATTTGAACATTTAAATATCTGAAGGCAGTCCCTGGGATTTTGGTTGTGATGAGGGTCTTGGAAAGATGGGCTCTCTGTGAGTCTGAAATCGTCCTGTCAGCCATCCGTCCCATTCTGTCCCTCACCCTTTCCTGTGTGTCTTATCATGGTGAGCTTTTGTTATTATTGCTGATAAGTATTCTTCTCTTTGCTTGGTGTGTTCTGATTTCTAACTTATTTAAGTCTAGCATCTCAGCTTCTTATATTCCTTCATTCTTTGAATATGTATTAGAAAAGTGAGAAGATACTAGAAAAAGGCAGTTTGAAGGCAGGAGAGTCAGTGGGGAGGGGAAGGAAAAGAGGAAGGAAAAATGGGAAAAGAGTGAACTACATAGACCAGAAGCTGTGGTCCTGGTTGGTAGAAAGAACACAGGACACTAAACATGGGAGGCAGGAAGGCTGGTTTCCTGCTGACCACTCTCCCTGTCCCTTGACCTAATCCTCATCCTGAGTGTTGCCCCATCATCCCTCTTCCATATCTCTTTTCTCTTCCTATACTATGGCTCTGAGTATACTCTATGACTAGCTTCCAGTTTTCCATGTCTCTCCGTCATCTCTCAAGCGCACGTTTCATCTGCAGGACACCTCCCTCCTCTCTTCATGTGGTGCCTGTGGTCAGACTCACCAGGTTTGAAGTTGCTCTCCCCTCTCTCCTTCCTCTGCCCCTCCATCCCCCATTCCAGGAGAGCCTCCTTTTGACATGCTTGTTTTTGTTCAGTCACTAGGATTTGCCCCATGACCCTGCCTCCATGGGCACCTTCCTCTCCCTCAAACTCAGTCGTGGAGTTTTGATCTCGTCCTGATCCTCACCCTGTCCTACCCAAGAGCCCAGCACTCTCCAACCACTTCTCCACTGGTCTTGTCTAATGCTGCCCCGTTCGTCTTTCTAAAGAGGCTGATCCGCTGAAGTCTGGCCCTGTAACCCGAATTCAAAACCCAGGGCAATCTAGCTGCAATCCACTTTTCTTTCCTGATACTCTTTTCCACTGTGAGACCCCCAACCAAGACTTGCTGCCCTCAGCCCACGTTGTGCGACTCACTTCTGTGCTTTTGGTGCTCTCTTCCCTCTGCCTGGAGTAGCATCTCTCTCATGCCCACCTGTGGAAATACCTCCTCCTCAGCCATCAGGCCCTGCAGAGAGGGAAGCTGCTGCCCAGGCCTCTTTCTTCTCCCCACTCAGAAGTGATGTCTTTCTTTCCTCTTTAATTTTAACCGTTTGGTATTACTCATATGGCATCTGTGTGCTGCCTTAGAGTAATTTGTGTTTAATCCTTATGTCTCCTTCTAGAACACAACCTCTTTGAGAGAAGGCACTTTATGTAATACATCTTCACGTCCCCCAAAGCACTAAACCTTAGGCTTGCCACGTGGTAGATATTCAAGGAATTTTGTGGAATGGGTGAAAAAATGCAGAAATGAATGACTGCCTTTGAGATTGAGCAGTCACCTCTCTAGGCCTTAGTTTTTCCATCTGTCAAGTGAGGGTTGGATTAGATGATCTTTAAGGTTCCTTTTTAACTCATCTCACATCCAGGTTTAATGTTAATTAAAAGGTTTGAAATATCTGCTTGAGTGTTATTACCATGTGTCATATATAGAGCGGGCACCATTGGAATTATATATATGCATCATTGATGTGTTTTCCTGGCTTACACACTGGTTTTCCTTTCTCCTAGGTTTACAAGTTGTCCTGAACTCCATTATAAAAGCCATGGTCCCCCTCCTTCACATCGCCCTTTTGGTATTATTCGTAATCATAATCTATGCTATTATAGGATTGGAACTTTTTATTGGAAAAATGCACAAAACATGTTTTTTTGCTGAATCAGGTGAGTAATGAAAATGGTAGCTAACCTAACTCTAAAAAGATTTGGTTTTCCCAAAAAAAAAACTGTGGTTTTGGGAAAATCTAAAACAAAATGAGAGGAAAAAAAAAGAAAGAGCTAAATATACCAGTAAATCTACTGAGCCAGTTCTTAGAATTGTGTAAAGAATATATGAGAATTTAATCTCCTTTTCTATCCTGATTTCCCATGTAATCTGTCCTGGCAAACCAGATGAGGGGCCCCCAAAACTAGAACGTGAGGCGAATCAATAGCATTGTTGTGTAGGGGCTTAAGAATGGTGCTGTAAGAGTCAGGACAGAGGAGAGGGCGATGGATTCTGAGTAGAGGACGTGGCAGATCCCACGGAGGAGGGAGTACTGGGAGTGAACCCTGAAGGACCAGTAGGACTCCAAGACAGCATGGATGGGACGTAGCGTGTTCCAGGCTCTGGCAAGGGTACTCAGCTGCTGCTCACCTGGGTTTCCTGACGTTCCCCCCTTGAGTGGTGAAGCCTTCTTGATTTGTTTGCAGATATTGTAGCTGAAGAGGACCCAGCACCATGTGCGTTCTCAGGGAATGGACGCCAGTGTACCGCCAACGGCACAGAGTGTCGGAGTGGCTGGGCTGGCCCCAATGGGGGCATCACCAACTTTGATAACTTTGCCTTTGCCATGCTCACCGTGTTTCAGTGCATCACCATGGAGGGCTGGACAGATGTGCTCTACTGGGTAAGCAGCTTGAGGAGAGAGTTCGTGGAGTGCTCTTTCCTTGGATGAAAGTGTTCTATCAGCTAGAATCATTGGAGAGTTGGCTGGAAAGAAACCCTGGAAGTCAGTTCTTTGGGAAGGGAAGCAGACCCTTTCTTCACTCAGCAAGATCCACCATCTTTCCCCCTCAGGGCCTTAGTTTCAGTTCTAGGAAGCTACTGTATAATCTTGGCTTCCTCCGTTCCCCAGTGCTGCCTGGGGAATTGTGGCTGAGTGTGCCCAGTTGGTCCCTTTTTTGGAGGAATTCCAGGAGGCCAGGGCTGTCCTGATTAAACTCTTAGAGAACCAGGGGCCATTTCCCGGGTTAAGAGGCTCCTGGACTTCCATGGGCTAAAATTGATCTTTTATACATAAAGGCAGGTTGCTCTACTAGATCCTGAATGGAAGACAGGGAACATCAACTGGATGGGATCCTTTTCCTGTTTTCCATTACTTAGTACAGCCCTAAAGTCAAAAGGCTTTTCGCCCTATTATAATATTTCCCTTTTGCATCTTCAGTGTTACTGTAAATCAGCCCAGCACAAGCCCTTAGCTCTCTCTTCCTTTCTCTTTGGAGCTATAGAACTCTGGCAGAGAGGGTAGAAATGGAATGTCAAGCTTCCAGGGCTGGTGGACCCATCCAGCCTGCCATGAAAACAAGTGGGCACCCTTTTGATGGTGAAGGTCTGGTTCTTGTTCCTGACAGAGCCAGAAGGGTTTGCTGTAAATGAAGAGCAGTGTTATTTTAGGAGCCATTTCCCAGAGCTGAGTTTATTTGCTGTTAAAAGGCAATTAGTAATAAAATACCTCTTGAATGGGCAGCATCTAGTTAGAAGGCCTGCAGAGTGGTGAGAAGTAGCTTCTGACAGTATCTAAATTTTAGACACTTCATAGGATTTCATATTACTCTGTAACTTCAGAGACCATAGCATTTCATGGTTATAAACAGGTTTTTGCTTCCCTTCACCAGTGAACACCATACTTACAGAATTGTAGAATTCCCTATATATTCAGTGTTAGGCAAAAAAGGTATGTTTTTCTTTTCGTCCCCAAAGTGTGAGTCTAGTTTGGTAAAGAGGTTTAAGCATCACCAACATGTTAAATCTTGTTTCTCCCTTTTCCCCTCCTTTTTCTTATTGTCATAGGAGAGTGTGTGTGTGTGTCTGTGTGGGTATGCACATCTGTTGTTTGTATCCGTAAGACAATGCCTTTCATGAAGAGGAAGAAGGAGGGAGATTGTATTGGATGAGCCACAGCCATGGCCATGCAAGGGGACCCTCAATTAGGTAAAGGGTTCGTTTTCACTATTATTTTCTAAGTGGCAACTCCTAGTCATGTTAGTTGAGGTCTCAATCCCAGTCTTCCCTTGAAGTTTCTGATAAATAGAAAACGCATCATCCAGATAGCCCAAACTCTGATCCTCCCCCCTGCCAAACAGTAAAGAAAACAATGTTTCGATTTTTTAAAAAATAAAAATCTGTGACTCCTCTCAGCTCTGTTTCTCTATTGTCATCGTGAATTGTCCACTGCTGATCCAACACACCTTGATTAATGGACAGTTTTATACTTTATGTTATATTTCTGCACATTGATTCTCTCACAACGCTTTTCCTATTGTTAAGCAAGTGAAAACTGGGAGTGTGTGATTAGAGAAAAAACTCCACGCACCCAGAAACAAAAGTTTCCTGAGAACCTTTAAGTATCACCTAGGAGCATATAATTATTGTCTCTATTGTTAATATGACAATCACAGAGTTAATAATTTGACAATATAATAATTATATTCTCTGTGAATTACATGGCATCTTTATTCTGATGGAGGAAGTCAAGTAATTTATCAACATTATCCCAGTCTGTATCCCTTTATGGAAGGTCTGGGAAACAGTGGAATATAAAGATACCACTGAACATCCCCAGGGTCCTCCAGCAAGTGGCTGTGATCCTTGATCTAGAAAGAGTCCATAGACTTTTTTTAAGGGGTCAAATAGTAAATATATTTGAACTTGCAGACCGTAGTGTGTCTGTCACAACTGCTCAATTCTGCCCTCTGCCCATGTTGCTTGGAAGAAGCTCTAGACGGCACACAAACATGTGGGTGTGGCTCTGTGCCAATAAAACTTTATTTATGGACACTGCAGTTTGAATTTTGTATAATATTCATGTGTCAAAAAATATTCTTTTGATTTTTTTCAACCATTTTAAAATATAAAAGCCATTTTTAGCTCAAGGGCCATACAAAAGGAGGTGGCGGGTTGGGTTTGGCCCACAGGTCATAGTTTGGTGATCCCTGGTCTAGACTAGAACCCAGCACTCTTTGTTGGCATCTTTCCACTGTCAGAGGTTTGAGAATTCTTCTAGAACACTAGGGGGCAGCTAAGTAATGTATTCCAGAGTGTTCACTAAGATCTTAGTCCCTGAAACACATCGGGTTGTTTTTAATTACATGTTGATTACATGTATTAATGCATCATAGAGAGAGGCAGGAGCCAAGGCACCACACCTTCTTAATATGTTATGGGCCACAGTCAGCTGGAAGCCACACGGCTGTGATCCAGAACAGACCATCCCTGCCCAGCACAGTGCTTGGCACAGAGCAGGTGCTCAACAGATGCTAGTTACTATTACTCTTCACTGTACAATCCCATTGCCTCAGTGTAGACGGGCCATGTTTATATATTAGTTTTTATCCGTATCTAGAGTGTAAAGGGAACTTGAGAGATAGCTAAGGAGATTAGATTTTAAATATTGATTGCAAGCAAATTTCTTAATCCTTTAGGTGTTTGTACATGGTGGATAAAGTCTTTCCCGGGAATTGTTCTGCATCTTGTCAAGTTTGTATTCAGTCAGGGTTCTCAAGCTCGTTGATGCCTCAGTTCTCAAGAGAGTCTGGCAAATGGCTGGCAGGGTCTTGAGAACAGAAGTCCAGGTGGACCCAGTATGCAGAAAGACACACAGAAGCATTTGGATGTGTGAGGAGTGGGATTATTAACTTGCCATGGAAAAAAGTTATTGTAGAGCTCTTTTCTCAAGTGAGTTCCATAAACATAATTTAGCTGACCCACACATTTTATTGTCTACAGAGGCGGTAGGGTGTAGTGCAAGGAAAGAGCATTAAGATTGGATAAGGCTGGCTATGTGACCTTGGGTAGGTCACCCAAACTCTCTGGGTTGTGATTTTCTGGTCTAAAAAATGCAAAATTAAACTACATGATCTGATTTTTTTTCTTCAACTCAGAGGAAATTTTTCAAATGTAGGAAATTAATTAAAATAGTGTTGATTTCAGGAGAGAGCTACCCATGTAAATCATTTATGGCCTCTGGCCTTAGTGCCAAGCTCTTTCCTCAGTGAACACACCTGTGGAGGTGCTGGCTGTCAGACTCCAACCGGAAGTTCCCATGGTCAGGCTGACAATCTGCTTCATTCAAGCAACCTGGGAAATTCCTCTCTAGTTAGCCAGCCATCCAAGGGGATTGCCTTTCTGCTCCTTTCTCTTTCTCCATGCTCAGGGGAGCTGTAGCCAGTATACCAAGTTTCCAGTAGTGTTTTCAACAGTTGGAAAAAACACAAAGCCTTAGGTTGGCCTTTAATTGGAGAGATGAATGTGCATTTCAGCTTTTGAAATGAGGGAAAACTGAAATTAAATAGAATATTATTTCTTGGGCACCTGGTGCCACCATGTAATGACTTTGATATAAATATTTAAAAAACCCATCTAAATTGAAATGTATCAGCTCATGCTGATTTCTTCATCGCTGTAGAGACCATGCAGACGAAACCCCAAGCAGAGTCTCTATTTTCATGTGGGTATATTTGGGAACAGCTGGCTAGTTCTGACTTGTCCTATGTATATGGTAAGGTCTAAGAAATACTAGCCTCTGAACAGAGACGGGTTAAGAAGGTGTAGTTGGGAGACAGACTGGCCCTCAAAGCTTCTGTTTGTTCCTCTTCCCTCCCTTCTGGAGATTTAGAGTCTCCTGGGGTCTTTGTTTAGTCCAGCTGCCCCCAACCCCCACCTGTCATTCCAGGTGGTAGTTCTGATCTGAGCAAACGTGAATCTGTGGAACACCTACTCCTAAGAAATTAAAAAATTAATTTAAAAAAAAGTTCCCTCCCAAGTGGAGCAGACAGCTGCTCCTAGAGCCTTCTCTGTGACACGAGACTGAGGCCTGAACGAGGATGGGTGAAGCAGACGGCTCGGCCCACTGACTCCACCTGGATTGTAGAAGAGCAGGGTCTCCTGGTGGGAGTCCTGGACTTGTACGTCCTTCCCTCACCCCGTGAGCACACTCTCCCCATTGTATGCACTCCTGCTCCAACAGAGGAAACAGACCAGAGAGGCCTCTGTGGAAGCTCCTGACTTCAGGCCGGGCTCTGGCTACTATGCCAGGCAGCCTGTTTCTTCTCCTCCACACATGGGTTTTTAAATAAGTTTAGTGGTGTAGTTGCTTTGGAAGAATTACCCTCTGCCTTCCTGCTGAAATTAGTTTATCCAACTTAATTAGATCAACAATTGCAGCCGCGGCCCCGGCTCATTCATTACTCTAATTGCCAATGTAAGATGTGCAGTCTGATATGAGTTCTGTTAAGCACATCAATTTTCATGTGGCCAAACAGGTGTTTCATAAGGGATTTAATGCCCTCTCTGTAGATTTCAGCAACAGATGTTAGGTAATTTTTTTTTTTAATGTTCTCTTTTCCTGTTTGGCTTCTGCATGAGGCAAACATAGTGAAATGCATGAACCCCACTCTGTAAAGCTAAAACCTGGAGCCAGATAATGTGGAGGAAAGCACATGCTTAAAGGCCTAAGGGCCTGCACCTACCTGCAGGGCAAGAGCTGTGAATCGGCCCAGACTATGTATAGTTCTATTGGCCGAAGATTCTGGGTATTCCAGCAAAGTCAGGCCTGGGGTCATTCGTTCTGTCCCCTGACTGTTCCTTAACACCTCCCTCCTGGGAGAAGTGTTTGCCCATTTTAACACTGACCTGTGCTGCTGGAAAGTTCCATCCAGCCGTGAACCTTAAAGCACTTGTTTGCTCCAGCGTGAAAGCTGCTCGTGACCTGACTTCCCCTGGGACGGTCTATCTGGGAGGCCATGTCTGACTGTGCTGCATGAGCTTGTCCCAGAAGTAGGGGCACAGGGTCCTCTTTCACCTATCGTCCCGGTCAGCTCCCAGCTGGAGCCAGCTCTCCCGGGGTGGGTCATCTAGGTCAAAAGCTAGGTGTGGGCACTAAGGGCTTCTTTCCTTCTCCCGGGTCCTTCCTATGGGTGCAGTTGGGAAAAATCTCATTCCCCAAAGCACCCTTGAATATGTGTCAGCTAGTTGACTTCTGAACACTTTTCTTCTTTGCAGTAATTTAGCTGTGCTTGTGCTCCCTGCTTGCAGATAATCCAGATTTAAGGTGGGTGAGGTTTCCTTGGATAGGTTGGCTTCCAATAGAAAGTTATTATTTTAGGGTTTTTTTTTAAGGTAAAGAATGTATAGAGTCAAATGTTGCAAGTTTGTCTCTATAACTAAGACTTTTCCACCATCACAAATTTTAAAAGCAAAAAACGTCCTAACAACTTGGGCAGAGTAGAAAATGGTTTCCAGCTAAGCACTGGTTTTGTCCTCTACCGAGATCTTTTCTGAAAATCCCTTATCAAGGCAGTTCCCTGTGAGAAAGAGCCAAATCCCAGCTGATTTTTCTACTTATGTCAAAGTCTGCTATTATTTGCCCTTCGTGTGTGTGTGTGTGTGTGTGTGTGTGTGTGTGTGTGTGTGTTGGGAATATATAATGAATGTGCATTGGCTACTGTTGTCTCTGATTTGAATCTAAGTAAATGTTTAATTAAATGTATAGAATGCTGTCTCTAATGTGACCCTCTCTCCTCATTAGATTCTCTTATTAACCCACTCCATGAGACCATCTTATTTCTTGCAGATGAATGATGCTATGGGATTTGAATTGCCCTGGGTGTATTTTGTCAGTCTCGTCATCTTTGGGTCATTTTTCGTACTAAATCTTGTACTTGGTGTATTGAGCGGGTAAGCGACACCTCTTTCATCTTGGAAGCAGAGTCCTGAGGACAGTTGCCAAGACCACACAGGCTTTGCTAGATGGGGGCTGCCGGGTGGGTGCCAAGCGCTTTATGTGTCCTCTGAGTTGCTTTTTTTCTGCTGAGGCTTCCCAAGTCAAGATGTTTCCTGGAAGCTCACCAGCCTTCATGAAAAAAAGCTATAGAACGATTATTGACCAGAAATTAATCAGCATTGTTACTTGGGATTTAAATAGTTTCCATTGCATGCCCTTTTGTCTGTCCTAAAATGAGATACATTTATAATTGCTTTATTGGTCTGGATCCAAATACAATGCAGATTAATTGGTACAAAACAGTAGCTAAATGAGCTGGTCCTGGCTGATTTTTGGTAGGCTATATTCATAGATTTCAGCAGCAGAAATTATTTGAAGACAAAAAATGGACCCCTGGGCAGGGTCCCTGTCCTAGGAGCACTAACCTTCAGTCAAAGCCCTGAGTGGTCTGGCAGCTGCTCCTAGGGCTCCGCTCTTTAGTAAATGGATAACTGATAACTGATCTCCTTACATTTTACAGGTAAATGATGCGATAGGATGGGAATGGCCATGGGTGTATTTTGTTAGTCTGATCATCCTTGGCTCATTTTTCGTCCTTAACCTGGTTCTTGGTGTCCTTAGTGGGTAAGCAGTTGGATCCATGTTGCACATTCTGCTGCTGCCACATGTGAGGCGGCTCTGCGTGTCTCCCAGCTGCTCCCCGCGGCTTCTCTGCATGCGTGTGGACTCTGATGTCCCCTCCGTGTGTTGCTTTTGGATTGAACTGTGATTCTTTCTGCCTGTATCTGTCTGTGAGATTCTGTGTTTCTGACGCTTGCCAAACACTATTTAATGAAAATGTTTCCCTGAAGCCAGTCACATTCGTATGCCAGTCTGTAGAAGTGGATTGCAAGTGAGTAAAAGGATTCCCAGCCTCGGTCTCCCCCAGGAAAGGGCCTTTGTCTTTTGTGGTTTTCTTCCCGTTGGTACATAACCTGGCCCTTTTAGGTTGCCCACAGTGTATCATGAATATTTCCAGTGGTGTTTCAGATTTCACTGTGAAGGAGAAATAAACCTAGATTAGCACATAAATACTGAACAAAATCTTACATCCTTCAGATAAGGGTCGTTTATTAGCTTGGTTTTCTGCTGCTGTCACTGTGAGAATTTTCCCTCAAAATCATTTTTAATCTTAATTATAGAATCTTTCTTTAATGCAGAGTAATGATCAGCTTTTGCACATACGTTTCCTATGGCCTTATCATTGTCCTCGTCATTCAGTCACCACTTTTGAGATTTCATTTTGTTTACAGCTCAGCTCTGTGGATTGACCCTCCATAAAGAGGGTTTGGTGGAGACTGGGTCGGGAAGGAGACTCCTGGTGTTTCTGGGCTCTGCCCTGCCTGTAGGTGGAGATGCCATCCCAGAGCCCCTTTGGGCAGCTCTGCATCCTCCCCATTCCACAGACACCCCAGAAAGGGCAGTACCCCAGAGGAGGGAGCCAAGGCTGTCTAGGCTCTCTCAGAAGCAGCTCCAGTGTATAACCATTGCAGGGGGCTGGAGGTGCAACTGGAGGCCCAGGAGGTGCCCATCTCTCCCAGAAGAGGTTTTGTCACTCCCTGAGCTTAGACAGCCTTGGGAAATACCGTTGATAGACTTGATTCCAAGTGAGTTATCTCCGCGTCACTCACTTTATCTTCTTCTTGCTGAGCTTGTATCTTGGGGAAGTGATGTCTTCATGTATGCTGAGTCAGTGAAGAGACCTATATAGCAGTTTTTCCAATCACTGCCTGTTTCAGAGCAGAAAGCGGAGCTAGTTGTCCATCTCTGCTTCCTCTCCTCATCTTCCTTCTAACCTGCCCTGCCTGTTTTCAGGCGATAATGCATTTGGAATTCTCCTTGACAGAGTGTGGTCAGTTTTACACCAAGTGTCTATCTAGAAATGGCTTGAAGCTGGCGCCCCTCTGGGAGGAGTGGGGGGTGGGGACTGAGCTGAGGGTGTGACAGTGTACCCCCCACCCCTACCAAAGCTTCCTTCTACAGATAAATGGCTCCTCAAGCCTCATGTCCTTTCACTTAAAACTTTAAAAGTGCCTTCCTCCTAATGAGCCTCTGTGGCCTTAGGTTAGTGTTGGGATTGTAAGGGTGGAATTCATCCCTGGAGAAACAGCATTGTGCTGATTTTGCCACAAGGGCGGCCCGTACAAGGTTAACAGCAGTTCTGTTGTGAATTCCTTGGCGCCCCGTGTCTCCTAACTGAACTGACTGAGGCCATGGAAACCACTAATTTTAACAGTGCCGGTGACATGCCTTATCTCTGAGCTTCCTGGAGCAGGAACCATCGCCTGCACGATGAAGCTGCTTAAAAAAGAAAAAAGGAGAAGCTGGGAGGAGGGGCTCCTCATTGTAACGGTGGGGTTAAATATGCAACCCCATGCGGGGAGTACACAAAGCTGGAAGATAAAAAAAAAGGCACACACCCTCACGGGCCAACCAATTTACTGAGATGTATTTTGGGGAAAATAATTAGTGATTTAAAAACATTTTTGTATCAGAACGAAGCTAGAACACTTACGAAGGAGAATGCAAATGACACCTGAGTTTTTAAAATAAAATCCAAGACTTCCCGGTGGTCTTCAATGTCAGTTGATGCTGTGCCCCCACTCCTGGGGGCTGTGTACTGACTCCACTCCACCCGTAAGGCTGCTTTGGTAGGAAGTGCTGAGGGGACTTTGTGTCAAGTAGGAACCTCCTCTGCAAAGCAGAGCCCTTCAGCCGTGTTCACTAATTTGACCAACATTTCCTGAGTTCCTGTTGAGTGCGGCTCTGGGCCAGAGGCCAGGGGTGCCAAGATGTCTAAGACACAGATGGAGGCCTTGTGCTCAGACATTCATTGTCTAGTGGGGGAGACTGTTGTTAAGCAGTGCAGGATGGCAGAGCGAGAGTAGAGGTGTAGACTGAGGGGCTGTGAGAGCCACGTCTGTGCACTGGTTCTTGAAAGATGATAAGGCATTTACCAGGGGAAACTGACGATGAGCTGACGCGCTCCCACCTCCCCTAATAATTCTTCTCTGCCCGGTTACAACCCTCTGACTTTCCTCCAAAGCAGCAAAAAGTCAAAGTGGGTCATTTGTGTTCATTTTCTTGTTAAAGCAAATTTAAAATATTTTAATTTTAATTTTAGGCTTCTTCACAATTTTTTGTGGGAACACGAGAGGGATTACAAAACTAGAAGATGTAAATGTTAAAAGGAAGATGACTTAGGTTGCAAAACCCCTTAGGGACCATCAGACCAACAAAAACAATCCTAAAAGCACTGAATTTTAGAAATTTAAGACCATGCTATTGCCTTCTGAAGAAGAATCATTAAATGATGCTGTGTGTCAAGTCTGTTAACCATTTGGAAATATTTGTTTTTGCTCCTTGGCTCTTTTTTGTGTGTGGCCATGCCATCCTATTGTATTCTTCAACTGATTTTAATCTGCACACTTGATTTGGTTTTGGTATATTTTTAAAGCATTATAAGACTGATGCTTTGGAAAAATCTCTGGTTTTACAAGAGATAGTTTTTCTCAAGGTGAGTATGAAGTTTATCAACTGTCCACTCTGCGTAGCCAACCATGAACAGAGATAGAGACTTTTAGCTCTGATGATAGTGTTCTGTGGGAGGAGCCGAGAATGTCTGTAACTCATGTTGCGATTTCACATTAAGTTGTCATTGAGGAGATGGTCCCATTATGACCAGGAGTTGGAAAGAAAGTATCATTTCAGTCTACAGTTCAGACAGATTATGTCTCCTCTCCTGCTGGCTTTTTAGAAGCTTGGTGATTTTTTCACTTATATAATTGTTCCTTTAACTCCTTGTCCCTTTTGAGGTTTTTGTCAGTAAATAGGCAAAATAGGAGAACACAGTGTTTCAGCGCTTTGTTTCTTTAGAATCACTGCCAGATTCCTGGGGGAAGCGGTGGTCATGGGCAGTGGGCTCGCTTCTTCACCTGTAGGACCCACCTGATGTCAGGCACACCCGTGGTAAGGTAGAGGGCCCTCTACGCCTCCGAGGTGTGGTTCAGACCCCCAAGAAGGGGCTGGTAGATGAGAAGGGAACTAGAAGACCTGAGTTCTGGTCCTGCCTTTGCCACGCACTAAACCCGGGACTTCACTTAGTAGCCCTGAGCCTCATTCTCCTTAGCTGCCCTCAAACAGGAATGATCCCATCCTGCCACCTTCCCTGCAGGGTGGCTGCCTTTAAATCAGCTAATGAATGTAGAAGGGCTTCAAAAAATATACAAAGGATTCTATGTATCTTTATTTTAAATTCATGGACCTCTGCCCAGTCCCCTCCCTGGGTGAAGTGGAAACAGCCAAAGGGGCTCTTTAGAAATTATCTAAAGTGTACCGCTTTCTGGATTTCCCAGGAAGTGACCAAGAGAAATGTGATTTGTACACACATTAATACTGCATGCTGTGCCTCCAGGAGGAGGGTGTGGAGATCCTTTGTCAGCTGTGAAGTATTATGCAGCTCTAAATCATTGTGATTGAAGTTACATCTGACAGTGATTTTTTTTACACCAAAAGAGGGGAATGGCATTTCTGTAACTCAGTGGTTAAACACACTGGCTTTAGAGTTGGATAACCAAGGCTTGAATCTTTGCTCTACCTTTTACCAACCGTGAGATTTGGAGCAGATTTCTTATCTCTTTGAGCCTCACTCTCCTGTCTGTGAAATGGAGCTAATAATACCAACCGTGTGGAGTTGCATGAGGATTCAAGGGGCTAAAGAGTGTAGAGTGCTGGGTCATTGTTATTATGATGGCTCCAGTAAGAGGGTATAAAATGGCATTTGATGCAAGAAAAATCTAATCAACTCAGTCCTTTTTAACTAATAATGACTGGCCAAGATAGGCCAGAATTAGTGAAAAGTCAAAGTTGTAGAGTATCTTTAAATGTTTTATTATGCATACATGTATATATATAATGACGTAAGTCATTGATTACTAAAGATATTACTACATAAACCACCTCCTGGGCCTCCTTTACAGAATAGATTAAGATCATTTATAATTCGCCTATGAATTCAAAGGTTTGGTTTTGCCAGTATCTTCTGACAAATATTTGAAACATTTTCTTTTCTTCAGCAGGCCTTGTATGTTGTTAGAAAATAAATGTTCTTTGAAAACCAGATTTTATGACATAAGATTGAATTTAAACCCAGCCCATGTCTATAAATTCAATAACACTCAGCTCTAAATTAATTTGTGTTCTTTGTGTCCCAATAAGTTCCAGATCTACCAGGTCACAGGTATCTTCTTAAATCATTAATCCAATGTTATGTTACTAGAGGCCTGTTTATTATAACTTTAGAAGTTTTGAGGGAACATGGGTGAGGTGAAGTATAACAGAAAAGCAAGGGCCATTTTCAAACCAGTTGATTGGGTGAATCTCACTATTGGGGCCTTCCTGTACCCCGTTCTAGTTACATCCAATCCCGGGGTCTCGACAAAGACTCAGGCACGGCTATTTTCCTTGTGTAACTGCTGGTGTAGAGAGAATGGAGAGGGCAGGTGGTGGTAGTGGTGGGGGTATAGCCTATATTATATCAGAATTTTATAGAGTAGGATTAGGTTTGGGGCATTGTAATTTACACTGTGGTCCATTTAAATTCACACCACGGTGAGCCATGGTAAATCCAAGATTGCCTTTGATTTCCTCCCCTTGGATGTTGGCTCAGGAGGCAAAACATACCATACCAGGTGGATGGTGGTTGTATCACTTGTGAATTTCTTCTGAGTGGAGACACACCCTCTCGGAATAGGCATTCTTATGAGTTATTTGTGACTGGGATTAGATTTTGCTTTCGTTCGACACTTCACCAGCATCTGCTGATAGAAAAATGAACAAAAGAATTTCTTCCTGTACATACTCCTCTGACATATCTGCATCTTAGAAGAGTAGTTGAATTGCTTGTATGAAAAGGGTATTGTTAGGTTGATAACCAGGCTATCAGTGTAAGTAGTTACCACTATATTACCCCATAAAATTGTACTGAGTTAGTGAGTTAACTCCATATCTTGACCCACAGACTAAGAAGGCATATAGAGGTCTAGTCTAAAACCAGAGTGACAGTGGAGGATTCTTTGTTGGTAGTTCTTACAATTAAAAAAGAAAAAAAATGTTGCCTGTGTGTAATTAGTGATGATTGGGCTGCCAGAATTCTAGACAAAGCCACCCTTAGTGATCACTTGTAGCAACATATTTCCCCACATTGAGCTGGATTTGTCTTTGGTTTGACTAGGCTAATGTGTGAAAGATTTGTCCACACAGTTGGATATCTCTCTTCTTGAACTTGAAAGTAATGTGAGTGGGCTTGAATGCAGAGGGAAAGGTCCATTGTCCTTTAGTAACTTTACCTAGTTTGACTTTGATAGAACAAGAAATGAAGCCCCGCTTCAGCTTTAAATGGAAGAATGCTAAATTTCTTTTTTCTAATAAAGAAGCAAGCTCAACATTTATATATACTTTTAAACACTGAACTTTCTTGTTGCAGAGTTAAAAGGCTGTTGAGGGTAGCTGACAGCTGGATCCTGGTGCTATTGGTACCAAGGTACCTGAAGTGCATAGGCTGGTAGCCACATCTGACATTAACAAGTGAGTGGTAACCTCTCTGCCGCTGGCTCCCAGCTACTGTTTCCATAGAAATGGCTGTCGGGATCAGTGGAAACGAGGTAAGTGAAAGTTTTCGCTGATCCTTGTTTCCATCAAGCTGACGTCTGTTTCCCTGGCAACAGCAGTGGACAGCAGCCAGGCACTAGCAGCGGATTCAGTAGAGCCCTCTCACTTGTCAGCTGTGGCTATCATCTGTTCCTGACCAAGATCTATTTTGTAATGCATAGCAAAGACCTCTGAGGACCCAGGAGGCACCTCTGGCCACATGTGTCCTCCTGAGTGCCCATTTTGCCCATGGAGAGCTCTGTACAAAGCAGCTGCTCTGTCGGCAGCCTTCCCTCCACCATGCTCTGGTTTGTCAATGTGTAGTTCAGGAGAAGCAGAGAGGTAGTTGAGGGCATTGGTGTTGCAGGGCAGGCTGTTGAGTCTGAACCCAAATCCTGGGGGAATAGAATTCATTCCAGTGCTTTCATGCACAGACCCAGCTCTTCAGAAAGCCTCTGGTACCTTAATGGTTGAAATTAAAGCCATAATTTTCCTGTGTTCCCTGTTCAATTGGTGGCATTAACAATTGCTGTCACTTCTACAGTGAAAGGGATGTTTATGAATTTAATCGTTTGACTTCTTGTGAGAAACATATCAATGATTGCCTCTAAGATGCTACTGTCAACCTTATGCCAGTATTTTTTTTCTTCTGTGCAATATTCTTTTACAGTCTGGTAAAATTGCTTACAGACATCAAATATTGGTATAGCAGGGCAGCTCGGTATACAAAGACCAATATGTCCGTAGTACAGGGAACTCCTCTTTATTAAAGTTCAGCAGTTGCTCCTTGCCTGCCATTTCATTTTAATATTTCAGCAAATGTATGCACCCAAGGCATAAGAATCCTCCCCATGTGAGACAGCCTTCACAGGTTCCACAAAGCAAAGGAGAGCTGTCATTATTGCCCTGGTGTGTGAGATGAGAGCACATGGGGAACAACATGGAATGAGTTCTTGGGCACCCTCTGGTTCTAAACCCTTAGGTATACCATTAAAAAAATATTTTCTCTGAAACCAAGATCTGAGATTCAGAGCTGTAGCTCTGAGAGTCAAACGACAATACAGATCCACAGTGTTATGAGAATTTAGGTTGGCTATCTAGAAGAGCATTGAAAAATTGTGCATTTCCTGTCTTTGGAGATCTTTCTGAATGACTTTGTTCCTCACCAATCTGGGCTATGACAACTACACTTGACCTGGAGGCAGTATTTAGGGCTGACCCTGTACCACCTAGTTGGATTCAATATAACAGGCTAATAAGAAGTAGAAAAATCTTGCTAGATACTTTTTTCTCTTTCTTAGACTTCTTAAGAAAAAAATGATTGAATTCATTCAATGAATATTTTTTTTGAGTGGCTACAGCGTAGTAGAGTATTTGCCAAGCACCTTACTAAGTACTGGGGTTACAATGGTGAGGCAAAACAGAGTTCTTGTCTTCACGAAGCTTATATCTAATGGGGAAGACAAAAATTATAAGCTTTTATAACTTCTTGGAAACAAAGGTACATGGTGCTATAAGAGAGTTTAATGGGCATAACTGTGTTTAGGAGGTGAGGGGAAGCATCCTGGAGGAAGTGAAGGGAATGAATAGCCATCGTGTCCAGGCAAGATGGGAGAAGAGGCTGGGGGAGAGTGTTCCAGTCAAAGGAAAAACAAAGGTCTTAAAATAGGAAGAGTAGAGGACATTGAGGGAACTGAACAAAGCCAGGGTGGCAGGAACCTGGGGGGCTGGGAAAGGAGAGTGGAGAAGAGAAGGCGAGAGATTGATCTGCAGAGCTCAGGTCACAAAGGTCCTTCTAGACTGTGTCACAGATTTTGGTTATTAGCTGAAGGCTAAAGAAACCCACTGATGAGTTTTAAGGAGGAAGTGATGGTGTATGGGTGTTCACTGTTTAATTCTTTCTACTTTTATGAATGTTTGAAATTTTTCTTAATAAAATGTTGGGGAAATCTGCATGTAAAAATCACTTTGACTGCAATAGTATGAATGGACTGGATGGATAACAGACTGGATGTAGGAGACCAATTTAAGGCTATTGTAATCCTCTTCCAGCCATAACGTAGTAACAGTGCCAGAGTGGACCTTTCACCATAAATAACTATAAAACTGGCCAAAATATATGAAGCACGTTTTTTCCAGAAGATGGAAATAGGCAGCACAGGATTGGGATCCCTAAGAGAAGGGAAACACGTGAAGTAAGCTCCACAATTGTCCTGGCTTTCTGCCCAGAGACACTTTTAGAATTGTGGCACAGGGAGGCAGAGCCCAGCAGAAGACAGCAGTCTATTTGCTGACAAGGCAAAGAGTGGAGTTCAGTCTGCCGAGACAGCTGGAATTTTCAGGACAGAGTACCAGAGAGAGGTGTACAGAGAAGGGGTTCCAGAAATCTGAATAGGGATTCTCTGAAACCCTTGACCATATACTAAGCTGCTATGTGCCTGGTGAGACTTATTGAGGCATGGTAGAGAACAACTACTAGAAAGCTGTGAGCTGCTAGAAATCTCATAGTGTTGGGAGACAGAGGGGTTTTGACCAACTGGAGTGGATTGACATTGATGAATACATTGGACATTCAACTAGACCTCAGAAAAGCCAGGCATTAGGGGTGGAGCTATTTTAGCCCTGGAGTAAGAGCTACCTAGACCTGCCCTAACAAATCTTATAAACAAGCTTCAAAAGGATCAGGCCAAGTGGCCAATTAATTAAACACCTGCACAAACAAAAGTCAATACCCATTAAAGGAAGACACCAAAATCCAGACTTCCCCAGATGCTTCCCCACATCATTAAAAATTATGAGACATGAAAAGAACTAGGAAAACATGATCCATAATCAAGGGGGGAAAAGTCAATGGAAACAGGTTGAGAGATGACAACAGTGTTGCCATTAGCAGTCAAAGACTTTGAAATTGCTACTATACACCTGTTCAAGTAGTTGAAGGAAAAGATAGACATAATAAAGGAACAGATGGTGAATCTCAATAGAGAAATAGAACAATACAATTATCTGCAATAAACAATGGATTAGACACCAAAGGGAAAAAAAAAGATTATTAAAGACTTCATGATCACCAGGACAATAGTGAGTAATCTGATAGATGTGAAATTGGAGTCCCAGAAGTAGAAGAAAGAGAGATTGAGGAAGGAAAAAATGTTTTAAGAAATAATGGCTGAAAATGTTGCAAATTTTATGTAAATTGTAAATTCACAAATCCAGGAAGACTAACAAGCCCCAAGCAGTATAAACACAACAGGAAGCACACCTAGGCACATCAAATTCAAATTGCTGAAAATAAAAAAGAATATTTTGAAAGAAACCAGGGGGAAAAGTCAATTACATACTAGGGGAAAATAATAAGACTGTTCACTGACTTATTTTCAGAAATAGTGAAAGCCGTAGGATGATGGAATGGCATCTTTAAAGAGCTGAAAGAAAAAAACAAGAATTCTGTATTCAGTAAAAATGCTCTTTAGAAAGGGGGATAAAGAAATTTTTAGACAAACAAAAGCCAAGAGGATTGGTCACCAGCAAATCTGCACTACAGGAAGTGTTAAAGAAAGTTCCTTAGGCTAAAGAAAATAATACCAGATGAAAACTTGTAAAGAGTAAAGAATGCTGAAAATGGTAAACATCAAGGTAAAAATAGATTTTTCCTCATTTCTAAATTTCTTTAAAAGACAACAATTTAAAGTAAAAATAATAGAGTATTATGGGGACTAGAACATGTAAAAGTAAACTATATGACAATAGCATAAAAGATAGAAGAGCGCTAAATGGAACGACTGTTGTAAAGTTCTTACATTATATGTGAAATAATAATATAATATGAATTCATGGTAGACTCTAATAAATTAAGGATGCATATGATAATCTCAAGTGCAACGGTTAAAAAATAAAGTGGTATCTTAAAAGCAAAAAGAAGAGATAAAATGGAATCCTAAATAGTACTAGTATGTAATTATCCAAAATAAGGCAGGAAAGGAACAAAGAACATATGGAATAAACAGAAAATCAATAGCGAGATGGTAGACATAAACCCAATCATATCAATAATTGCATTAAAAGAAAATGGACACAACATTTTAATGAAAAGACAAATTGTTATAATGAATAAAAATGCAAGATACTGTAAATATAAAGACACAGATTAAAAATAAAATGGGGTAACTGTCTTAATACCAACTACACAAAATGGACTTCAATGCAAGGAGTATTTCCAGAGATAGAGATGCTTCAGAGACAGAGACATTTCATAATCATAAAAGGATCAATTCATCAAGAAGATACAATGATTCTAAATGTCTTTGTACCTAATAAGCTTTAAAATACATGATGGAAAAGCTGTCAAAATTAAGTGGAGAAATCAATAAATCCACAAACATAGATGGAATTTTTATAATCTTTCAATAATTGATAGAGCAAGGAGATAAGAAACACCAACTATACATAATATCTAACCACTATCAACCAAATTGACCCAATTGATATTTATAGAATACTGCATCCAATAACTGCAGAATATACATTCTGTTCAGGAGCACATAGAACATTCACCAAGGTAGACCACATCTTGGCTGTAAAAAAACAAAACAAAACACCTCACTAAATCTCAAAAGATTGAAATTTTGCAAAGTATGTTTTTTTCTAACAGGAGTAGATTTAAAATAGAAATCAATAATAATCTGTCTAGAAAGTTCTCCAAATATTTGAAAATTAAATAACACATCTCTAAATAACTTACAGTTCAAAGAAAAATATTACAATAAAAACTAGAAAATATTTTAAACTGAGTGATAATGAAAATACAACATCTTGGAATTTGCATTATCCATCTAAAGCAGTGCCTAGAGGGAAATTTATGGCTTTAAATGCCTATTATTAGTGAAGAAGAAAGGTTTGCATTCAGTGATCTACGTTCCCATCTAAGAATCCAGAAAGAGAAGAGCAAATTAGATCCAAGGAAAGTAGAAAAAAGAAATAATGAAGAATAGAAGTCAATAAAAGAAGAAACACAAATAATAGATAAAGTTAACAAAGGTGAAAGTGGACTCTGTGAAGGCTTAATAAAATTGATAAATCCTTAGCAAGACTAATCAGAAAAAATTATAAATTATCAGTATTAGAAATGAAAGAAGGACTATCAACACAGATAGTACAGACATTAAAATGGTAAAAAGAGAATAGGTTAAACAATTTTATGACAGTAAATTCAATAACTTAGAAATGGGCAAATTCCTTGAAAAACACAGCATATCACAACTGATTCAAGAAGAAATAAAAGACTGAAGTGCCCTAATTTGCTTTCTAAATGGGATTCAGAATCACAAACTTTCAATTCTGTCAAACAATTTAGAAAGAAAGAAGACCGTTTCTAGACAAAAACTCTTTCAGATAATAGGGGAGGAGGGGCCATTCCCCAACTCATTTTTTAATCAGCATAACCTCAATACCAAAACTTAACAGACATAATAAGAAAAGAACAATATCCTTCATTAATATAGATGCAAAAATTCTCAAAAATTAGCAAATTGAATCTAGCGATATTAAAGGAATAATACCTCATGACCAAGTGGGGTTTATACTAGAAATACAAGGTTGGTTCACCATTGGAAAATCAAACAGTGTAAGTTACCATATTAACAGAATGAAGGAGAAAAATCATATGATCATCTCAATAAATGCAGAAAATGCCACTAACAATAGTCTATAACTATTCGTGATAAAAACTCAGCAACCTAGGAATATATGGGAATTTCTTCAACCTGGAAAAGGTCACCTACAAAAAAAAAAACAAACCTATAACTGACATCATACTTAATGGTGAAAGACTGAATGCTTTTTTCCGAAGCTTAGAAGCAAGGTAATATTTCTTTCACACCTCTTTTATTCAATGTTATACTGGAAGTACCGGCCAGTACATTAAGGTAAGAAAAAGATACAAAAGGCAGAAAGATTAGAAAGAATGCAAAAGCTATTTCTGGTCACAGAAAACATGATTGTCTACATAGAAAATCCTACTGAATCAACCAAAAAAACCTACTAAAACTAATAAGTGAATATACTAGGGTCACAGGATGCAAGGTCAGTAGACAAAAATCAGTTTTATTTCTATATACAAGCTATAGGCATGTGGAAAATAAAAGCTGAGAAGATATCATTTACAATATCATCAGCAAATTAAAATACTTAGGAATAAAGAGAAGAAAAGGTATGGAAGATCTCTACAGTGAAAACTACAAAACACTGATTAGTAAAATTAAAATTGATCTAAATAAATGATGATGTCCCATGATCAGGATTAGAAGACTCAGTATTGTTAAGATGTCGAATTTATCTTTGCATTCTTTAAATTAATCTATGTATTTAGTGCTGTGCAATGTATAAATCTTAATAGCCATTTTTTTTAGAAACTGATAATTCTAGTATTTATATATAATTGCAAAGGACCTGTACTAACTAAAACATTCTTGACAAAGAACAAAGTTGGAGGACTTCTACTACCTGAGTTCAAGATTTATCATAAAGCAAAGTAAATACAGTGTCATTTTGGTGTAAAGATAGATGTACGGAACAATTGAATAGAATAGAAAATCCAGAAATACAAATATATGATCAATTGCTTTGTGACAAAGGTGCTAAATAATTCAATGGAGAAAGGATAATCTTTTCAGTAAAATGCTGTAAAAACTGGATATATCTACAAAAAATGAACCTTGATCCTTAGGTCACACTAGACACAAACACTGACTTGAAATCGATCATAGATGTAATTAAAAAGCTAAAAATATAGATATTTTATAAAAAGATTTCTGCTCTTCAGAAAGAAGGAATTGAAATGGAAACCACACAATGGGAGAATGTATTTACAATACATATATCTGTCAAAGGGTTTGTGTCTAGAATATACAAAGAACTCTTAACAAATAATGACATAAACAACCCAATAAAAACTGGCAAAAGACTTAGATACTTCACAAAAGAGTATATACAAATAGCCAGTGTACATGTAAAGATGTTCAATATCATTAGTCATCTGGGAAGTGCAAGTTAAAACTGCAGTGAGATTCTACTACTTCGGTAGTAAAATAGCTAAAACCCAAAAGACTGACAGTATCAAGTGTTGACAAGAGTGTAGAGCAACTGATATACATCGCTCATAGAAACATAAAATGGTACAACCACTTGGGAAAAGTTTGTCAGTTTCTCACAGTTAAACATGTACTTACCATGTGGCTCAGCAGTTCCATTCTAGATATTTATCCAAGAGAAATTAAAACCTGTGTCCGCAAAATGACTTGTATGTGAGCATGCATGGAGCTTTGTTCAGGGTAGCTCCAAAGTGGAAAACCCCTAATGTCTATCAACAGGTAAATAGATACGTGAATTGTGGTATATTCAGACCTATTCCAACTTTCAGCAGTAAAAAGGAATGAAGTATTAATACAACATTATCAATGAAACTCAAAAACAATTTGCTGAGGGAAAGAAGCCAGATACAAAGGAGAACATATGGTGAAGTTCTGAAAGAAGCAAAATTAATTTGTAATACAGAAATCAGGTCATTTATTTTCTAGGTTGAGTGGGGGAAGAGTTGATTGGGGAAGGGGATGAGAGAACTTTCTGGGAGGTGTTATAAATGTTCTATATTTTGGGGTGTTGTGTACATGGTGTCAACATTAGCCAAACCGTAAACTTAAATTGTGTGCATCTTACTGTTCATGGTTTGTATTTCGATAAAATTGATTTAAGATACCACTAAAATAGAAGTAAAAGAGACTTCTGCTTCTGGTCAAGATGAGTAATGGATACCAGATTTACCCTCCCACCTGAAACAAGCACAGTAAAACAAAAACAGACAATGTCTGTAAAATAATGGTTTTCAAGACACTGGACATCAGGCAGTGAAGGACAGTGATCCCTGAGAAACAGGAAATAATGAGCTCCGCGATTGTCCCAGCTTACTGGCTTGAGAGAGTTCCTGGGCCACAGCATGAGGAGGGGGAACCCAGGCAGAGCCCTGTGGTCTCCCGGAGTTGAGAAGACGAAGCTAAGATTCTGCAGAAACCAAGGTGGCTAAAGTATGCAGGACAGAATACTGGAATGGAGAGAATTTCATAGAGCAAGAACTCTGGAGATCAGCAGAAGGTCCCCTGTAAGTATTCAGCAGAGTACCTTTCAGCATATGTGTGTGAGGAAACAACCCAGGCTGGGGAGAGAACATTCGAATGGATTAGAAAGGGCGGTATTCAAATGCTCACATAGGGCGAGGAGTGTTGTCTGTTCCCATCAGCCAGACTGGACAAACTCATAATTCACAGGACATTGGGTCGAGTACTCAGAAAGGATTTGCCTCAGTAGTGAGGAATTATTAGCCCTACACTGAGCAGTGCTCCAGACTGACCTAACAAGTCATTAAAGCAAGACCTGAAAGAATCAAACAGTTTGATCCAAGTTACTTAACTGCATCTCAGAACACAGCACAAGAATATTTATAGGAAAAAAGAAATATCTAGCACCCAACAAAATAAAACTTACAATGTCTGGCAGTCAGTCAAAAGTTACTAGGCATGCAAAGAAGAGAAACATGACCCATAATGAGATTTAATCAATTGAAGCCAACCCAGAACTCACACAGGTGTTAGAATCAGCAGAAAAAGGACATAAAAGAGTCATAACTATATTCCATATGTTCAAAATGTTAAGCAGAGACATGGAAGATACAGAAAAATAGCCTAAAATATCAAGATCTTAGGAATAAATCTAATGAAAGATGTACAAGACCTCTTCTACACAAAACTTTGCTGAAAGAAAGAATACTTACAAAAAATGGAAGAATATATGATGTTCATGGATTGGAACACTCAGTTTATTAAGAGTCAGAAAATGGGTAGTACTAAGAGAAGATGGTTTTCTTTGTAAAGAGAAGAAAGGAAGAGAAAATGGGGGCAGATAAAGTTTGGTTTTATAGTGGGAAGCTGGGAGGATTCCTGCCTGATTCCTCCTGAAGCAGGAGGCAGGGTTAACAGCTGAGGGTAAAGGGGGGTAGGTGGCAGAGTTATATGTCTGAAGAATGTTGAGAAGGCTCAAAATAGTAATTGCAGGGAGTTAGGGAGTGAGTGGAGCAGAGAACCAAGGTAGATGACGGGTAGCATTCATGTCCTGTTTGAAGCTGGTGATGATGAATCTGTGTTGATGTCAGTCTATCCGATTGTATGACTTTCTGTAGCCATGCTTGGCTGCTCTTATCCAGACATGGAGAAAAGGGAATATTTGAGCTCATCTAGGGCAAGAGTTTTGCTATCTCTGTGTATAGTAAAAGATGGAAGAGAGTTTAGGGTAGCAGTGAGAACATCACTGAATGAATCACTGATGAATCATGAAATCTAGGTGGATTAGGAGGGAGGAGAGGCCTAATAGATTGAGAGAAAATGGAGGAGTCAGTGGACTGGACATGCCAAAGAAGTTTAAAATGTTTATAGTGGGAGTAGTTAAGCAAGACAGCTGGTATGAGAGGAGATTGTGGTCAAAGAGAAGAAAGCTTGAATTCATGATTGGAGATGATAAAAATTGGGGGTTTGACGGTGGGATTGGGTGGTTGAAGTGGCATGGAGGAGATGGTCATTGATGATGAAGGTGTTAAGGAATTGAAAAGCCAGGAGTTGGCAGGGTCAACCAAGGGCTCCTGGAGTCCCTCAGTATGATGGTAGAACTTGGGGTGGAAAGAGGCTGGGAGTGAGGAGTCAGAGTCTTCAGGTCAGGAGGTTAGTAGAAGACAACACAGAGGAAGGAGAGGTCGCACCGCTGGGACTATCCTCAAAGAAGCAGCATTTTTTGTTTGATATTTATGGCAGGGTATGGGAGTACCGGTCTAGATGTGAAGGGGAACAGAAAAGCAAGGAGGCCATCAGCTCCATCCTGAGACCCCGAGGTGGGTGGGAAGCAAAGCAATAAGCTTGCAGGTGACTCAGGTTTCCATCAAAGCAAGGAGAATGGGGGCCCTTTGATGAGGGAGGGTACAAGAGAACATGCCCTCTGAGCAGAAATTCCAGAGGGCACATGGAAGGGTTGAGGAGTGAGGGAAGGCCAAGGAAGTTCAGAGGAACTTGGGGATGATGGTGCCGTGGGGTGACGGGGATTGGGCATTGGACATGAACCCCACACTTTGGGCAGTGGCTGAAGGCATCGGCGAAGAGAGCAGAGGCTCAGTGGTGGTGAGGTCTTCTGATGGGGGAGGGTCCTTGGCTAATAGAGACCCTAGCTCACTTGGTCTGGGGTGATGTTGTCCAGCCCTTGTGGTCTGGGCTCACGCAGCCTGTGATGTGTGCCAGAAGCTTCAGTCCCCATAGAGGTGGCCTGGGGTGCTGGTTATTCCAGCAGGTGTGGATAGCCTGGCTGAGGGTCATGGTGGTGCTGTGGCTCAGATCTCTGAGTGCTGCCTGGCCAGCAGTGGCCCCCTGGCTGCCTGGATCGCAATTGCTGTGGTTATTGGTTTCTGCATGTTGTAGTGGGAAGAGCACTAGTTCAGAGATCAGAGTCCTGGTGCTCGTCCTGGTTCCATCCTTCCTAGAGACGTGGCTTTCGTCGATATACTTCACTTCTCCAAGTCAAGATTTTCTCCTAAAGTTAGATGACCCTACTTGCTGTGTAATTGCAGAGCTGTCCTAAGAACCAAGGAAAGGAATGCATGGGAAGAGACTTGGTAAACCGAAGAGACCTTTCCAAATGTGTGGAGTGCTCAACGTTAGCCAGGTTGTCGTCTCCTTGTAGGAGATTGTTTCTCAGAGTTGGAAAAGCCTTCTTATCTGCAGTCTGAACATTCACTTGCCAGCTCTTCTCTCCAGGGCTCCACACTTTCCAGGTCCTGGAGTGGCACTTGAAGCACTAACCTAATTTCCCTAAGTCTGATTGTCATAAGAGTTTGATTTGGATTCAGGGATAAAATATTAATCCACTCAGAACTAGATCATTCCCTTGAAATTCTACTTTAAAATAAATCTTGGTTTCAGTTATCTGCTGGCACCTTTGGAGCCTCCAAGCATTTGGGGCTTTTCAGCTTCCCGGTCTGGGAGGCTTGGGCTGCATCTGAAGGATTCTAATTCAGTGGGCGATGCACACAGCCTGCCAGAGGGGTGCTGTTCCCACCTGTCCTTGAATCACATGTCGTTACTTGCGAACACGCTTACAAAGACATAACAAGGAACTCCAGAGCCCTGCATGGATGCCAGCCACTGCATCCTCTCTCTCTTTGGCTCTCAGTCAAGTCTATTTTAGCACCATCTGTACCAGCAGTGCATCCTAGGAGTGCAATGGAGGGTTTCGAGTGGGCGCTCCTGAGGAAGCCAGACTCAGACTGGGCATCGAAGGAAGGGCATTTGTAAGCATGCAAAGAAAGGAGGGCACATTCCAGATCCCGGCAAGTGGTGAGGAAAGCAGGGCCTGGTGCATCACATGCATCAGGAGCCAGTGATTGACCAATGAGGCTGCCAGCGCGCTCTGCTGGCTGGTGAGCAGTGAGGCAGGAGAATGGATGCATAGTTGGGAATGCTCAATGAAGGAGGCAGGATTTTTCCTTTAATTTATGGGAGCTGTTGAGATGTTTGAACAATAAGGTGATGAAGGAGAGCTGGGCCTGGAAGGTAAAGCTGGTGCCTCGCAGGGTGGAATGGAGTGAGGAGAGCTCTGGGGCTGGGGCTGCAGCAGTGGGGTGGGTGTGAGGTGCTGGGAGTCTGGACTGGGGTGCGGTGGTGGAGACGGAAGTGAAGGAGTCCATGTGGAAGATAGTTGTGGGCCAGTGTGTCTCAGATGAAGAGAGATCTGTGGATTTGGTTGTCAACTCTGGGGTATGGATTGTGTGGGAAAATGCTTCTTTATTGCCTGTTAATACAGCAGCTAAGATATATGCCAGGCACTGGACTTTATATAATTTATTTCATTCAATCTTCTCTACTACTTTCATAAGTGTTTTTTTGCCTCAGTTTTACAGATAAGGATAGCAAAGCTCAGAGAGGTTTATCATTTTTCTCAAAGTCATACAGCTAGTAAGGAAGGAGTTCCTAGTAAGCTGGGAATTAAATCTAGGTCTGCTTGTCTCCAGAGCCCAAGCTGCTGCTTTTCTCATCAGTGGAAGCTCTTTCTGTGTCTGGTGAGGGGAACCCACTGTGGGATCCCAGCCGGGTCTGTGCTGATATATCCTGAACTGTTCTGTTCTTCATGCTTTGTCGGTTTCTTTCTCCTCCCCAAATTAACTACTCAAAGTAAAGTGGAGTAGTGGACTAGGAAGGCTTCAAAGAAATTGGTTTCTTTTTTCCTCTTAAAACTGCATGTGAATAAGTCCCATTCCAGCTCAAGTGGTCCTTTGGGATCCTGTTACTGGGAGTGGATCTCTCTGAATCCCTGAGTCACCCCTATAATATGATGCCCATCTCCTTATTCTCAATTAAGTCTCATGGTTCAGAGGGGGTACTTCCTGCCCATCCTGCCCTTCAAGGAGGAACTCCTCCTGGGAGGGAGAGACTCCATCTCCTCTCAGGGCCTCTCACCAGGTGGTTTGCCTTTGACATGGCCAGGGAGTGGGATTTGGACTGAAATTCCTATAGGTATTGCTTTGAGGACAGTCCAACAGGTGAGCTCACTTCCAGCTTCTTCCCTGGGCTGGTGTTGCTCATCTGCAGTCAGGCCCCACCTGCAGACCTTTGAATAGGCGGATCCAGCCACCTGTCCATTGCAGGCAGTTTAACCAGGCCCTTTACACAGCACACTGTGTTGGTACGTAAATAGGACGTGCCCTGGGGCTGCTGGTACCTTCAAACATGTTTATTTTTAATGGTTCTGCCACTCTCCCCAATCAGACTTCAAGCTCATATTTTCCTTATTTTTTTAAAAAACTGGAATCTGACAAGTCTAGCAAGGTATGTTTCTTAAGTAGCAGTATTTGAAGCCTGTCATGAAAAGACGTGATGATATTGGCTTGGCTCATTTGACTGAGTGATATATTTCATTCAGAGAAAGTGATGTCAGACAAGACAGCCATGTTTTAGAAGAATACCTCTTAAAACATGTTTTTTAAAAAACACATTGAAATAAGAAGTCTGTTACTTTTAGCATGCAAACTGCATGGATTCTTATTGGGGGAGATTTTCAGCTAGAAACATTGGAATGTCTTAGGTAGCTATGGAAACTAACTCTTCAAAGAGAGAGCAACTCTTCTGTCCTCAGACAAGGAGATTTCATTCTAAGATGGTTGACATACTTTATTTCCATGGGTGACTTTTTTAGACTTGTACAGGATTCTAGGTGTCTTCATTTTTGTTTTTTACTGACATTGGGTACAATTTTAGGTGATAGAAAGTTACATGGGTTTTTCTACATCCAATGTAGAGCCCACAATCTATGTCCTTGACATGATCATCATTAATGTAAAACCTGAGCCTATAAAGGTATTTATTAAATTTACTTAGGCTATTTTTATTGAGCAACTAGTAATGGCCATCGACATCCGACAGATAAAGACAGACACAGCCCCTCTTTCACAGAACTTACAGTCTAGAATGTAAAAGACATTAAATAACAAATAATAACAGTTTAATAACAATTAAATAACAATTGCAGGGCTGTGAAATAAATTCTACACAAGTGAGACTCTTATCCCGGAGACTCTGAGGACGTTAGAGAAATGTTCTCATAGGCTGACCTAGCTGAGTGGGATAGTATGTGGAAGAGCAGTTGAGACTTAGGGAACAGCACATATAATTGCCTGGAGCTGAAGGAGATCTCTGTGCCCTGGAGAAATGAGTGAACTTTAGGATGGCTGGAGCACAGAGTTCAAGCAGGAAGTGGTCAGAAAGGACCAGGAGAGATAAAGAAGACCAGACAGGTCGCGCATTTGCTCCTTCCATCTCCATCCCTGTTGCTCTTGTGCAAGGTAAGGTTTGGTGTGTACAGCCTGCTCAGAGGGCATTCACTGCTGATCACTCAACCTAGTCATTAAAAGCTAGGAAACACCTACTCTGAAATTGGTTCATCTTCTCCAAAGATGGAAACTGTTTTCTATTTAAAGCATCTTCACAGATTTTCACGTCAATAAAAACAGTCAAGGACATGAAAAGGGGAGGATTGCTTTGAGAAAATCCTTTAAAACACCCAAACCTTCACGAACAGAAAAATTAGTCACTGAATCCTTTATGAAAAGATTCACCATGGGGTTTATTTCAGTAATAAGTTCCCAAAGAATAGTCATAATGTGGTTTGATGATTAGAAATGTGATTGTTAAACATTTTTCTCAACATATTTACTATGTAAGCAAGGGTCGTCTATTTTCTCTTGTCCCTTCTGCCTGCCAGTGATTCCCTTCCACTTCTTGGTGGCTATTGCCTAACTTGACCGTCAAGAACACTGTCACGGGTTAGCTTTCTCCCCTCCCTGGATGTTATCTGCAAAGGAGCGGATCTTATTGATGGGGTGCTGCGGTCCCCAGGCCTCCACTCCCATTCTGGCCTGTTTGTCTCCTGCAGAGAGAAAGTTCTTTGGCTATTCCTGGCTTTTTGTGGTTGAGGGAAAACTGGAACAAAGCTAATGATTTTGATGAACTTTGAACTGAACCAGTGCCAATAATTTAAAAAATTTTTGGTGAAGCTTCACCCATTAGTGTTGATTTTTTTCAAAACACTTAGTTTCCTTGAACAGAAACTGAACTTATGTGCTTTCCAAAAAACTAGATTTAAACATAAGTTTTTTTAACCAAACTACTTTTTCATTCTGTTTCATTTCCTTTATGCCTGTGAGGGGAAGTAATTTAGGTCCAAGAAAGACTGGTCTCTGCTGATAAAAATCAGTGTGTTGCTTCTTCAACTTCCCCTTACTCTTTGCCTTTTTATAAATGCTGATTTGTTTGTTTTGGGGGAATTTCTGAGTCCTCTGCTCTACTAGAAATCTGAGTCCTTGTGATTCTGTTGGCCTTGCTCACTGGAGGTTTTTATGCTAGTTTGTGTTTGTTTTCTGTGTGTGTTTGTGTGTGTGTGCACGTGCATGTGTGTAAGTTTAAAGCATTGGGTTTGTCTAAATTTAATTTGTATGGGTCTGGTTAAAACAAACAGCATTACAACCTCAGAAAAACCCTATCTAAATCAACATGATTTCCAGTGGCCCATTTATTTTATGGGGCATTTGAGAAATAACAAATTCCAGAGAAAACTGTGTGTCATCCTTCTGCATTTGCGGTGGTCACGTCTGACCTGCACTGCCACTTGAATGCTTCAGGCTAAGTGCGCTCTCTCTGTGGTGTTGACTGAGCCAGGGCTCCCAGAGTGCAGGATGGCAGAGCCTGTAAAGCTGGGCCATGTAAGGGTTTGGGGAGCTCTCTGCAGAGTGAGGGGCATGTGCCCAGCCCCTGGTGCCTACAGAGGGGGTCCCAGGAGGGAGGCTGGCTGGTTCCAGGCAGAGTATCTCCCTGGACCGGTGCTTCAGGGAGTGAGGGATGGCATGTGGGGAGAGGAGCAGAGAAGGTGCTATCAGTTTTCTCTAAGCCTGAGTTGAGGCTCTGGAAAAAAGTCAGAATGCGGGGGTAAGCATTGCATTCTGTCCTGCCCCTCCCTTCCTAGTCCTGACCAATAAATGTCCAGCCCACACCTCTCCTGAGCCAAGAGGCAGAGGGATCGGGCATCCCGTGGAAAGAGCACTTGGTTTGGAGCCTGGTTGTCCTGTTTACACAGGCCAGTACATTACCTTGTTGAACCTCAATTTTGACTTTTGTGAGATGGGAGTGAAAATCCTCATCCTGCCGGTCCCACACTGAGGTAGTGAGGGACCTGTGGGACAGTGAATGTAAGGACACTTGGAGGACTCCAAATAAAAATCCAAATACATAAGAGGTTTGTTTCTGTTAGTACTAGTGAGAGGGTCCGTGGCCTGGACGGGCTCTTCTGCAGGAAACTGAGTCAGCCCCCTCCCCAGCTGTGCAGGCTCAGACCTGCTAGAGCTGCTAGTGGTTAATGGGTGGGACCAGGGCTGGGCAGTCACAGGTGAAGACTGCGCCTGTCTCAGAGCCTTCCACCTCTTCTCTCTGTTTGTCTCCCATCTGAAGGTCTCTTCAGGGGCCTGTGTGAGTGTCAGGGGCGTGTGGCTGCAAATTGCTCTACAGGAAGAACCCCTCCGAGCCATTTCTTCTGAACTCTCTGAGCCCTCCTGCTTCTTGGCGTTGATGCCACAAGACTTGGCTGCCAGGTCTGAGAGGGTGCCAGACTGCTGCCCAGGGAAGAGCAGAAAGTGAGGAAGGGACTATTTGCAGCAGTCAGGGGTTCTGCTTTCCCTTTGAGCTGTGGAGGAGGCTGGGGAGACTCGAGTTATAGCAGCAGCTGAACACAGCACAGGGCAGTGTGTTGCCAGGCGCTGGCCTGAGTGGGATGGGGGATGTGGTGTGGGCCTGGCCTAGGTGTTAGTACTTCTCTACTGAAGGCCCCTGTCTGCACCCCCTCCGGGGAAGTTACTGCTTCCTAAGGCCACCCGTTTCATCTTTGGTGGACTTGGACTGTTGGAAATTTTTCCTTTTATTATGCTGCAAGCAATGTTCTTAAAGTTCTACCCACTCCCCGGGGCACACATTGACTCTGCTTCCTCGTTTCTGTGGTGGCCTTCCCGAGACTGAGGACCAGGCATGTGGCTCTTTGGTGGCATCTCTTCTCTATCTACCTCCTGTTTGTCCTTCCTCTGCCCCTACCCACCCTGCCTTTCTTCCTGAACAGGTAGACAGGGAATGTTTATGTGGCAGGTGGGGCATCATCTGGCCCTGCAGGAAGGTCTGTATTAGCTGAGACGATGACACTGGGTGTGCCAGACCTGGGCCCAGCATGAAAGTGTGGAGGTGAAAGTGACCAGCGAGTGGGGATGGTTGAGAGTCAGTGTTGACAGGCTTTGTAGGTGCTTTTCCAAACAGTAGCGTAAGAAAGTTGGGAATTTGATTAGAATCATACTTTTTTGTGTGTGTGAGGAAGATTAGCCCTGAGCTAACATCCATTGCCAATCCTCCTCTTTTTTGCTGAGGAAGATTGGCCCTGGGCTAACGTCCGTGCCCACCCTCCTCTACTTTGTATGGGATGCTGCCAGAGGATGGCTTGATAAGCGGTGTGCAGGTCCGCACCTGGGATCTGAACCTGCGAACCCCGGGCCGCCAAAGCGGAGCACACGGACTTAACCGCTATGCCACCAGGCCAGCCCCCAGAACCATACTATTTTTGGCTTGCATTTTTATTGACATTAAATCTAGCCCATCACCCAAGTGTTTACAGAATACTTCTGGCCTCCTCACCACCATTTCCTCCTTATTTTGATCTCATCTTCACATATCACTCTTATAAAACAAAGCTTATGGGTGACTCTCCCCTGTGAAACTTCTCTTGGTTCATCATTGCCTACAGGGAAACAATCCAGATCTCTTAGTTTGGGATTTAAGGCCCTTCCCGGACTGGCTATAAGCTGTTTTTTGATCCTTATCCCTTCCTATGTCTACCGTCTTCTTCCTCTGCCATCTCTGTGCACATGTTGAGGTCCATAGGAGGGTGGATTCAGGAGCTAGATGGGCTCATGTGACCAACCTCCCTGAGCCTCAGTTTTTGCACGATGAGCATAACAGTCCCTCCCTCACAGCTGACATTTTCCACTGACGATGGGGGTCAGGCATGGTGCTGGGCTCTGTTAAGGATACCATGTTGAGGAGGCTGACTGGAATAGGGCACACACATATCCATGTCTTAGTGTTCAACAAGTAGAGTGCCCTGGTGATTCAAAGGAGGAGAGAACTCTGGATGGGGTAGCCAGGGAAAGCGAGGACTTGAAAGGTGAGCTGGAATTCAAAGATGAAAGAAGGCTGTTCAGGTGGATAGAGTTCTGTAGACAAGGGCTCAGAGGGTTGAGGAATTGAGAAGAAAGAGTGTAGCCAAAGTAGAAGGTGTCCATTTATAAGAAGGAGAAATAAAGCTGGAATCGCAGGTGGGAGAAGGCTGGCAGGCCCTGAATGCTGGGCTGTGGCATTTGACGTTGATTCGTGAGGGCGGAGTGAGGAGCTGTGAGGCATTTTGAGCAGGACAACACCAGGATGGAGTCCAGGTCCAGCGGAGAGGAAAGCAAACCCTGATGAAGTGCTCTGGCTACAACTCCTTCAGCTGCCTCGGTGGGCAAGGTGTGTGCAGGCTGGCCAGCATAAGATGCTTGGTAGTTGTCATGTCCAGCTGGCAAAGAGATTCCTCACTGAGAAATTGCTTCTTACAAAGGAGACAGACCTAGAGGGAAGACTTTCTAATAACCTGGAGACAGAAAATCCACACCCCGAGGCCTGTAAATGATAAGGGGAAGTGGCAGGCTGGTGGTAGAGGCTGCCGCAGACAGTGTGCCTGGGCTCAGACCTCTCGTTTCACGCTTCTGGGTGATCCCAGAACCGTGAGCTTCCTGTCTTGCTGCATTCTGGCCTCTTAAGGAGTAGGGCCTGTCTTGTATGCATTTTTTGTGCCCAGACTTCTTGCATGCCTGCTTGAAGAGGGGCATCACGGGATAGACAAGAGATGTGGAAAGAAAAACATAAGAAATGGGCAACATTGTCCATTCCCACAAGGATCCTACAGTCTAGCTGGCAAGGTGAAATGAATATATATAACAACATAAATTTGCCTTTGATTAGTACAATTACATTTTCCAAACACTTTCAAAAATTTACTATTGGACATAATTTCCTCCATAGAGAAAAGTTGCAAGAATAAGAATAGCAGAGTAAATAACCCATGTATCCTTTACTCCAATTCACTTACTATTAACATTATTAATATTTTATCTCTTTTTCTTTTTCATTGGTTATCTATCTATAAAGTGGTGTGAACTGATTTTTTAAAATTTTTAAAAATTTGTTACCATCCTTATTTTGGGGCTCAAAATATCCCAGGTGTGGCCAGTGGAAGGTGCTTCTCTGCCTCTTCTGTCCATAAGGCATAAGGCATGCCCACATCAGGTTTGTTTTCATTTTGTTTTTTTGGGAACACTTCCTTACTTTCTTAGTCTTGTTACCTACCCTGCCCTAGCCCTGGAATCAGCCATTTCTCCAAAGACTCCTGGTCCTTTTAATGGGAAATGGTACCATTATTGGTACCAAGATTTGGGTGCCAAGTGTGCTCATAACTACTGGAGTGTGAAGAGCTAGGAAATATATGCATTTACATACACATATATATACACATACTTAATTTATACATGTAGTCATACACATACATCTTTTAGAAATCATGAATTCACACCAGTACCTCCAGTTCCAGTCCATCCCCAGAGGGTTCTTTCTAGTCTTCTTCCCTTCCATATTTCTCTCTCTCTCCTTCCTCAGTGAGAACCCTGGCTCCCAATAACACTTACATATTTACTCATTTGTTAAATCCTGTAGTATATCTAAAATAATTTCAGCATTGTTTCATCCATATCACTACAAAAGCAAACCTCCTACAAAGAGGTCAGCCTTTGTTTGTAGTCCTTCCCTCACTCAGTCCTGCCCGAGACTGAGGGTGTGCAGCCAAATGTCCATGAGCTACTTGAATTAGTTTTGTCTTTCTCTTTCAGTTTGGTTGTGGTATTCATCAGAAGGACAATCATTCATTCATTTCAATTCACTTCCAGTTTAGGGGTATTTTTCCTCTATCCCATCCTTGTTGATTTAATTAAAAATTTTAATGTGTTGAACCTTAATGTGATTCCAAAAGTCAAAACTATAGAAAAAGATATACTTAGTACTCACTCCATCCTTTATCCTCCCTACTCCATTGTCCCCATCCCTTATTTTCTGCTTTATCCTTCAGATACATTCTGCAGTAACGTGCATGTTTTCTTATTTACTCTTCTTTCATACATAAAGAGTAGCATACTACTGTATGTGCCTTTTTGTCCAAGTACTTATATCTCTTTTCTTTTGGTTGAAAAGAAAACCATGCAACATAAACAAAATTCTGATCTGGAACAAGTAGGTTTCTATTACATATGAGTTATCAGGTTTCTAGTCACTTGCAAGAATCTGATGGTTTCTACTAATAGCTTTGTTAAATCAACTTTTGTAATAGTGACTATTATTTAATCCCTTAGTGATAGGCTTCTAGAATGATGAATTCTTATGCAAAATGGGAAACTGTTTGGTTTGTTTTTTTTATCATCCCCTGAGGCTGATACAGATTCAGTGGACTCAAGTGAGATGTTCTGGAATGGAAAGTTTGTGGTGATGGGAATGAGTTATTTTCAATGGAGCAGTTATTTTCAATAGTACAGGATCGATAGGGCACTTGCTGGCCCATCGAGATCACTCTGAGTCCTAGGATCCTGGGTGTCCTCTTGTGTTTCCCTCAGTTCTGCTGGGATCATGCAGCTTAGAGCCCATTCAGAGCTGTTCACAATTTTTCTCCCTTTGGTATTTGAGAAACTTCCTCCAATTCTGTTTTTATATGCCCAGATTCAACAACTAAACATTATACATTTGAACTTCACATATGTATAGAGCTTTGTGATTTTCACAGTATCTTATGGAATGTCTTATTTAATCCCTGTGAAACAGTAGAACAGGTATTATGTCTGTTTTGCAGGTGAGGAGACTGAAGCTCAGAAGAGAAAAGTGACAGAGCTGGGACCAGAATCCAGGTCTTCAGACTTAGAGCCTGGTGTGGTCTAGGAGGACCAGGGGGCACCTGGGTTCATTACAGAGATCCCACCTCCCTGCACCTTTTCCTCCACCCTGTCTCATGGCCGACAGGAGGAGATTTATGCCTGTGAATCTCAGTTCTGTCCACATCAGTAAATGTTACTGCCTCTAAGCATTAGGCCATTCAGAACTGTCTAAAATCAGTTCAGAAGGTTTATATTAACAGCTTTGTTATATCTAATAGTGGTTATTAATTTATAGATTAGATTATAATATTTTACATTATATTTATAGATATTTTATAGAATAGATTGTAATAGTGACTATTATTTTAAACAAATGGGCCATAAGTCAGGACTTGGCAGTGTTTTTTATTCTCAGAAACTTTAGTCAAAGTAGGTTTTTATCTATGCACATAACAACCAAGAATGTGCTACAGTGATGCAGCACATTAGAGAGGGATTTTTTTGTATTTCTAATGTAAAACTTCATAAAATATGATAACAAAGCAAAATCCCCTTTTAAAAAGCCCTTAATTTTTGCAGGGTGATTCTTTTACTGTCTTGAAAGTTTTTTCAAGAACTCAGATCAGCTATGAATCCAGAATAAGAATACCCTGTTTGTATAGAGTCATGTAAATTTAGTACTCCAGGTTCAGAATGAAAACCCGTACAAAGATTTGTACTTGGATACTTTTGGTAAACAATAGAATTGAAGGCCCACATACTTGTTCTTTACAATGTATTTAAGAAAACAAATTATATGATGCATTTTCATGTTGACATGTGACATTCCAGGGCCTCCACTTATTGTTCAGGGATGTGATTCTAGATTGAGTGTGACTTTTTCAAAGTTCAGATGAATTTGGTGAACCTACCTAGGACTGAGTTATGCACGTCCACTAGCTCAGGAAGCCTGGGAGGCCTAGAAACCCCAAATCATTCTCAGGGTATGGTTTGCATGAGCAGCAAGACGCTGCGTACGAAAGCCCTTCTTTTTTGAGACAGGAAGGTATTCTTCCTAGGAGGAAAGGTCCCTGGGCTGGGAGTGCAGAAAATGTCTCTGGGTCTCTTGATCAACTTGGGCTCACTCTGCAAACCCCCTGGAGTCAGCTCCTCTATGAACTGGACCCAGGATGCCCCACAGCCTTATCCCCTCCTCACTTCCCAGAGGGTGAAGGTGGGGACAGACCAGCCGTGACAGAGCCAATGACAGGTTCCAGGGCATCTGAAAAGTGGGTCATTTAGGAGCAATGAGTGGTATCCTTTCTAACTGTGGGCAGGGCATGGCCCATTGGTGGGCATTCCAGTTTCTTATCGGAAGTGTCAGTTTCCTTGGGTGTTGTAGTATCTGTTTTGCAGTCTAACAGCCCGGAGGTGAGGGAGGGGAGGGAAGAGAGAGAATAGGGGTTGGCTTTATGTAAGCAGGTCATTTCCCCCTTCCTCAGTTGGATTGGGTTAATGAGATCCCTGAGAGGGATATGTGCCGACTTTGGACTGGAAGGAAGATGGATGTAACCTCTGCCAGAATCCAGGGGTCTGTGTGCAGAGCTGCACTGCCTGTAATCTCATCTGCCTTCTTAGCAGCTTTTTAATCGTACTTACTAAATCCATAACTTGCATAACTTGGCTCCTGTGACAATTCACGGTTGGAAATGCAGATGGTTCCTTGTATATGAAAATTGGGTAATCATCCACCTGACTCTCAGACTTGCCTGAGCAAACGTGGGATTCTGTATACGTGCATAGTTAAAGGATTGCAGACACGAAAGGTAGAGTGAACAACGAACAGTTGGGAACATTTACATGTCTGCCAAAGCCTTTCCAGGGCAGGTGTTCCTGTAAATGGGCAACAAATCGTACTGTTTCTTCGCCTCCCGCAGGGAAGACTTTTAGGGGAAAGATTCTGGCAAGAAGTGAGGGTTAAGACAAACAGTGCTTCTCCAGTGCTCCATTTCCTGTCTGGGAAGGGGGAATGGGGCTGTGAGATGGGTCTGCCCTAATCCTGCTTACTGTTCTGGCTGGAACCTGCAGGTGGTGGGGAGGGGAGCCCAGTGTGGGCACCGGGAACGGGCCCCTGAGGGCTCTTGGCTTGGACAAAGGGGTCAGCACATGATACAGATGCTAAGTGTTGTCTGAAAGTGTTGCAGGAGCCCTAAACTTGGTGCTCTCTTTGGCCAAGCTTGGCCATCCTGAGTCCTTTCTCTTTGAAGCGTAATGCCAGCTATCTGAGGGGGCTCTGGGGGACATCTCCGAGTTCAGGCCCTCAGAAGAGGGTGTCAAGAGGCCTGCCATGGCAGCACGTGGTGTTTTGGCCTAGGCGTCTTGGGATCGCCAAAATCCTGAGGGAGTTCATTTTCGAAGAGACAGTGCATGTGTGTTGGTGTGGTCTCTGCAACCCTGACACCCACAGTCTTGCTTGGGAAGACACTGTGCTATGTCCTGTCCACGTGTGTGGCCCCTGTTGCTGTGCTCGTGTGGCTGTACTCAGTGCTGTGTGTCCTGCCACAAGACTGTTGTGCAGCGGGGCAGATGGCTCACGGTGCGGGTCCCCGAGGATGTCCTGACGTGTGGTTGTTCTCTTTGCCTCCCTCAGAGAATTCTCAAAGGAAAGAGAGAAGGCTAAAGCGCGGGGAGATTTCCAGAAGCTCCGTGAGAAGCAGCAGCTAGAAGAGGATCTGAAGGGCTACTTGGATTGGATCACGCAAGCGGAAGACATTGATCCTGAGAACGAGGAAGAAGGCGGAGAGGAGAGCAAACGCAATAGTATGTAGCGCTTCCTGCTCTTGACCAGACAGAGCTTGTGTGTGACTCGGGCACCTGTTCCTTCTGCCTGCACATCAGCGAGAACAAGTTCATTTACACCCACTCTGAATTTCTGCCTGAGGTTTGGGTTTTAGATTTTTAGTTGGTCCCATGGCTCAATGATTGTGGAGGGTCAGCAGACTCACTGATGGCCTCGGGAATTCATTCAGCCCCTTTTCTGCAGGCACAGGGTGTGGGAAGACACACATTCGCCTTGCACCACTGGAGACAAAGTTGTGGTTCCTTCACCTTGGAGTGAGCAGTGTTACTGGACGAGAATTGAAGAGCAGGGTCCCTCCCCACCCTTCTGCCACCTGAAGTGGCTTCCTCCTGTGCTAGTCATGGGAAGCCACATGCCTAGCCTGTCAGGGGCTGGGAAGAAACCAGGTCACCATTCTGGGCAGTGTTAGGAGGCATGAGTGGCTGCTTTGGAGCCCCCCCACCTGGTACCCCACATGGTGACACTAGGCACCCTAGAGTACTTTCTGCAGCAGGAAGGCCCGATGCTCAGTCATGCTCAGGAATTAATTGCTGTGGTCAACTAAGGTGTCGCTTTCACTATACACTTTCCCAGCAGATGTGCTCTTACTCCTTTTGGGGCCATCTGTGCCTCAGGTGAAAGTGGAAATTGAAAATCAGCAGTGGATTTGTCTAAGATGTTTGTGATTTGTTTCAAATCTAGAATAGTTGGTAGTAAAGACTGAGAACATATTTCAAGGGTTCACGTCCCTTGAGAGGCCTGGGAAACCAAATTAGCCCTACCTTGTGGAAGATGGCTGAACGAGCGCCCCTTGAGCAAAGCATCTAAGACGCGGTGCCATCACTCCTTCATTCAGCAAGGCCCGGTGCTTGATGCCGGGAGGACTCTTGAGTTGGAGAGGACATGGTTTGCTCTTTCTGGGGAAGGGCAGCCTTGCACACGAGGAAATACAGCACAAGGAGACAGAGATGTAGGTCTCAGAGGAGGCAGGCAGTGTGGTGGGGGCCTGAGAGGAGGAAGGGCTGGCTGCAGCATTCTGGGAGAGGTCTGTGGGGACACTGGCCCTGGGCCTTGAAGGATGGATAGATCTGAGATTTGTCACAGCTCGGTGTCGGGAGAAATGTTCTGAGCCAAGGCAATGGCATGCAGAGGACATGGAGGTGGGCAGACGCAAGGTGCAGGGAGGAAGCGGCGGGTTGTTCCTTTGGCTGGAGCACAGGGGGTATGCGGGTCAGGGAGAGATGAAGCAGGGAGGGTAGGTGAGGCCAGCCTGTGCTGCTCCTATCGGCAGGGAAGTGTGGAAGCTGAGGCTGGGACCATGATGGAGGGGATTCCTGCCTGAGAGGGCCCGTACGTTCGGTGACTCTGAGTGAGGGTTTCTTGTTGTCACAGGTCCATACAATTGACTCAGTCCTGTGTGCCAACAGGCAGGCCCGCGGAGTGTGGCCTGTGTCCTCCCCTCCCCCACCCCTGCCTGCTTCTTCCCAGGCTTACACCGGTGCTGCCTCAAGGATGAGGCGGGGTTCACCTGAGGGTCAGGAACCTGTGGGAGGGTTTCTAGAGCTGACTGCATTTGGTGACTGTGAGGTCAGAGTTTATAAGTGGACGTTCATTTGTGTTGCACACTCGGTGATGTCCTCTAGGTGACTGGGTGTAAGAAGAGCGTCTGCAGGTCTGCAGCACAGCTCTCCTTGGGGCATTTGAGCCAGCCTGAATCCCATGGCCTTCACGGAGCTTCTGCACCCGTGGTGTGGCCAGAGCAAGCCCTTCACATGCAGCTTGGGGGATGCCCGCCATGCTCTTTCCTCTTCACTCCCGAACTGCAGCTTTGATGCTGACCTGTGGAGGTCCGGCAGCCATCTGCCCGCCTCTCCTGAGCCCAGCACGTGGCACGTTGTGTGTGAATCAGTGAAAGTCTTGTTCCTTCTTCTGAGCACAGCACATTTCTTGGCCAGTTCAGATGTGTCCTGTAGGGGCCTGAGTGCGGGCCTCTTGCAGGCCCACGTCTTTCATCTCTTTACTGCTCCCCCTAGAAGTGGACAGGGATCCATGTCAGTGTTGCCAACATCAGTTGTAGTGGAACTGTGTTTATGTGATTTGAGGAGTAGGGATTTCTGTCTCCTCTGTCCTGCCGTGGCCTGTAAGAACCTGACCACGTGATGACTAAACCAGTGCCTTTGGAGACCTGGCCATGGAGAGGAGACAGAGAAGCAGTGCCTTAGTGCAAGACAGAGTGGAGAAGCTGCACCGTAATCAAGGGCCAGCAGTCTGTTGTGGGAACCCAGAAGGGTGCAGCGATGCACGCTGGTGGGAATGCAAGGAAGGCTCCCCGGAAGAGGCAGCATTCCCGCTGAGCTCTGAGGGATAAGCAGCCTTAGGCTGCAGAAGGTGGGGTGGAGGGTGCTCTTCAGGCTGAGGAAATGGGTTGAACCAGGTGCAGAAGGTTACAAGTGTTCAAAGCCCTTAAGTGCACTGCTTAGTACTGTAATCAAGGAGAGAAAAATAAAGCCTTTTAAAAGTTGTAGATCCTCAGAATTCCCTTTGTAACTGGGGCTCCAAACCTTGTAAAGCTGCACCGTATCTCTGGAACATCAGCATTGTGGTTTCTGCTGTGCACGGTGATGTGTGATTCAACGTGCGTAACCAGCTTGATGTTTGATCCAGAATAGCACGTACTTGTGTGGTGCACCCTTGTTTTTTATCGGACTCATTTTGCCAGGTGCTGGGGTTTTCTTTGGAGTGAGGCTCACTGTATTCCCTGAGTCATCCGATTCCCACAGCCTTGATGATTATGGTTTGAAATAAAGACATACATCCCAGGCTGTGGGACCATGTTGAGATTTAACTGACTTAAGGGGAGAGCTCCAGGTCTCCTCCCAACGAGGAAGTGAGCCTCCCTAAATATATTCCTCGGCAGCCCAGATCTTCTGGAGAAGCACTGTTGCTGGGGTTCCCCTGGGGCCTCCCATGGCTGCCAACCATTTTCTTCTCATCACACCTAGAAACCATAGGGGGAGAGGGTTTCAGAGGAGCCCCCATGGTCCTCCTCACCCACAAACAGTAGTGATTTACCACCTGCACATGCCAGGTCTGGTTGCTGTCATCTGTTAGCAGGCAGTGAAGTGTGGGCATTGCTGGTGCCAGCATCCTCCCTGGGTGTGTAAATCCAAAAATCCATACCTACACACTTTACACCCATGCCCTGCTCCTGCATTATCTCTAGGGAAGGGGAAGGGGAACCACCTAGGCTTCCGTAATGTATCCATACTGCTTTAGGACGCTAACTCCACTGTCTACCCTTTATAACAGGATCCTGGATGGGATTGGGACAGGTTCCTCCCAGACACTGAGGAATTAAGTGACAGTGTGAGAAGAAGCCCTCCCTGATGGCCGAGCCTCAGCCTCGATGAGCTAAGGGAAGGATGGGAGGTCATTAATAGCAGCAGATGTCATGAGCCCATGGGAGGAGGCTCTGGGTTGGAGGACATTTTGGAAGACTTGAGTGTTAGTCACATTACCCAACATCTCCAAGCCCTCATTTCTTGGTCCACAAGAAGGGGATGAAGATATTTGCCCATGGGGGTGTCATGAGGGTTGAATGTTCCATAACTGGTAGGAGTCACTGTAGCTGTAGGAGGACTTGCTGCTGCTGTTGTCATCAGACTCCAGTAAAACTTGACCTAAACAGAAGAATTTTTGCAGATTCTATGAGATCTCTACCCAACCTCAGGATGAGGACCCCTTTTAGGACCAGGTCCCCGTACTTTCCTGTTTAGAAACTATGAGGTTCTCAAGTATTGATGGAAAACAAACCTGTTGACTTGATCACTGTCAAGATATGGTGGCACAGCTTTCTGGCTCTTGAAGCCCATTTCTAGTGTGTCGATGCTTGTTGTCAGAGAACAGATGTCAAATTAAGTGCTTGGAGATGTGCTCACATTATCTTTTCTCTCTGATCTGCTAAATGTCACTGTCTGCATCTGTGCTACCCAACTCTGGCTGTACATGACAATCACCTGGGGAGGGCAAATGCATCCTGATGTCATACCCCACCCCCACGCCGATTAGCTGGTCTGGGGCGGGAACCAGGCAGTGGCTTTGTTGACAGCTCCCTGGAGGTTCCAGTGTGAAGCCGGGGTTGGGAACTCCTGGATGCTGTCACACTGAATATCACGCTGTTCCAGGCTTTCACTTGAAAGAGGACAAAAGGAGAGGCAGTCGGGTCCCTGACTGGGCTGTCTGGTGGCTGCGATGACTGGTAGCTCCAGCTTTGTGCATTCAGGGACTGACATGTCAGTTCCGTGATTTTGCTGTTAGAAATCTGGTGTTGCACAATTAATTGAGTGGACAAAATTCCCTTGGAAGTTAGTTCCTGAGCATTTGGGAAATTTTCAAGGATAATTTATTTAACTTTTTGCTGAGCTTCAAGTTTCTTAAGAAACCCTGCCAAATTTCAAAGTGATTTTTTAGACGTACGCAGCTGCTTCTGAGTTAACAATGGAGTTTTTCTAGGGCCATTAAAATCTAGAAGCCTGAAATTCTATTTTAAACCCTTCTCATTGTCAGTGATTAGTCTTTAAAAAAATAGCATTAAAAATAATGAAATTGTTTTAAGGGAAGCTCATTCTAAAATTCTGGCCAGAAAAACAGAGCATTTTCACTGTAGGAGCTATTGATGATCTATAGTCCCTGTAAGTGGGAATATTTGATACTCAGACAAAGGGACGGCGATACCTGAGACTCCACCTCTGACCAGGAGAGCCTCTCTGTCTCCCCTCATCGGGGGTCCTAGAGGCTGTGAGCACTGCCCCTCCCAGCCTCCCACTGGGACTCTGCCCCCCAGGTCTCCGTGTACAAAGTTGCCCTAGCCACCGCCTCCCTTCCTTTGCGTGCCACCTGGATGCCTGTTACTGTGAAGTTGGATCTGGGGGTGGGCAGAAAACTGGGGATGGCATGGCTGTTTGCAATCACATGGCAATTTGCTGGGCCTATTTTATAAATCAAATTTTAAAGACACAACCTTTCTAAACTGCTTTCGTCGCAATTAAACTACCTCAGGGCGCAAGTTCAAAATGGAAAACATTCAATTAAAAGCTGTAAAGCCGACAGCAGCAGTTAGGGCCACATATGGTAAACACGCATTCAGGTGAACTGCCCTTTCTGGATAGGCTGCTGGGAGTGCCATGACTTGGGAGGGCGCAGCGCTGGGGTCGGCAGGAGACACTTCTCCACTGGGGTGGGACCAGGAGCAGTTGTCTGCCCTGGGTAGGCCTTACAGGAGCTGGTGGGAGACAGGCCTGGGGATGGCCGCCCCACCCTGAAGACGAGGAGGGGCAGGCACTCCAGCCAGGTGTGTGGAACCCCAAGCTAGGGTTGTGTTTGAATATGTTTTAATTACAAAAACAATGAATGAATATTGCAAGGAATTCATATAATATGAAAGTACATAAAGTAAGAAGTAACATTGTCTCGTCCCTCTCCTTAGAGGGAACCAGACTTGGCAGTTTGGGGCCTGTTCTTTCCCACCTCACCCATGTACCTAAAAACCTATGATTTTGCACAGACGGCGTGCTCAGAGGTCCCCACCATAAGGTCACCCGGCGCAGATGGTTCTGCAACATGCCTTTTTTGCTGAACCGTCTACTGTGGACATCTATCCATGTTTTTAAAACGTGGCTCTTTTCAATAAATTGCCATTATAAAAGCTGCCACAATGGACTCCATGCTGTATAGCACGTGGACCTCTGCTATGTAGCAGTTATCACAGTTGTGGTCTTACGCTGTTTGGTGTGATTGATTAATGTCTTCCTCTACCACCAGACCATGAGCTCCACGGGGGAAGGAATGGGGTCTGTTTCTGCTCTCCATTGTGTGGCTAGCACCTAGCGTGGTCTTTGTCACATATATGAGCTCCCAATGATTATTCGTTGAGTGAAAGAACACAGAATATCATCTCACATTTATCAAATGCTTCGTATGTGTCAGACACAGTTCTGAGGGCTGTGGGTGCAGTAGTCCATTATTCCTCACACAGCTTTGAGAGACAAGAACTGGACAGATGAGGAAACTAAAGCACAGAGAGGTGATTACCTTCCCACAACCACATGACTGTTAAGTGGCAAAGCTGGGATTTGAACCCAGCTTCTGCCACAGTCTGCACATTAGCCACTGTTAATCCCCACAGATGTCTGCACGCTCGTGCTCACATTCTTGGGGGTGAGGAAAGAGTGTTGCTGGGTCAAAGAAGATGCCCATTTTAGAAATGGGAGTGTTGTGCCAAGTGAGGCCAGTTAACATTCCACCAGTCATGTGTGCAAGTGCCCGCTTCCCCTGCGCCCAGGCCTGCTCGGCATTCTTCCTGCTGCCCCACCTGCCTCTGCATTTCCCTTCCCGGACCTGTGGCCTCCACGCCAGAGATGAACCAGCTTGGAGTGAGCATCATGTCACAGAGGTGGAAGGGGTTGGAGACCCTGGAATCATTTTTCTTGTGAGCTGGTGGCCACAGGGAGATGGGTAGTAATGGTTGACCACGCCTTGCTGGTGCTTGTCTTCCTGTATTTACTATTTACCTCTTAGACAGCCCTGTGAGGTGCAAGTCTGACTGTTAACTAACATCTTACAAGTGAGGAAACTAAGGCTTAGCAAAATCCGGTCACCTGTCCACGGTCATCCAGCCAGGAAGTGGCAGGGCTGGGGTTAGACCTGGTCTGTCGAGTCCAGAGCCCACCTTTTTAACCCCTACACGTCCTGCCCCGGATTGCGATAGTGGCTGGACTGGCACAGCCGGTCAGCGCCTGGGACTCCTGACTTCCGCGGAAGTGCCCTCTCCCTAACGCCCTTCTTAGAGGGGAGACCAAACCCCGGACACCTTGTCTAGAGCGAGTTAGTTGGTTGTTTATTTCGGATAGGTTCTTAAAGACAGGCGTTTGTGCTCTTCCGTTCTACCGGTCAGATCCTGAACTGTAGATCTCTACACGGGAGGAGGACAGTTTTGGGTTTTGGTATCAGAGCCCATGGACGGGCCACCTCTCGGATCCTTGGGCCCTGTCTGCATTGCTCTTGCTGCCCTCTACTGAATCATAACGAAATTGCCTGTGTTCAACCTGAAGGGGTCACAGTGGCTGACTTGCTAAAAGAGGATAAGAAGAAAAGGAAGTTTTGCTGTTTTCGCCAAGGCAGGGCTAAAGATCACGGTAAATTGCTGGGATTGAACTTTGTCTTCTGGAGACTCTTCTCCAAGACTTCTGATGCCTTCTCCTTCCACACAGGCATGGGGTGAAGTGCATGTCCTGTGTGGTGTGTTTGCAAGATGCCTGTGTTTTAATTACTTGATTTCTTTGAAACCTGATCTTGTTTTCTTCTTGTCTTTCCCCAGAATGTGTGTCTTTGCTGAAACAGCATTGCAATTTCCTTTTTGTTTGAACTGTACCTTTTAGAGAAGCAGCTGAACCAACCCAGAAAATTTATTTAATTCAGCATGAATATTCTTAGACTGGAAGACAGACTTTTTAAACACTTTCCCCCCAAGTGATGCTTTTCATCTGAACTGTTTAGAAATTCCAACGATGTTATTTGACTGATTTCTTTTTCCAGATTACCTTTTTCAAATGGCCTCTTGGTCTTCCACTCTGGCTGGTTTGCCCAGGGCCAAGCTAAAGCTAGTAGTGCCAGTTTCAAGAATGAAGTTAAAAATATACTTCTAGGATATAAACACTTTTGGGCACTTGCTTTTGTGAGTGGGAATGAGGAAGGGCTCATGTGGGAAACAATTAAGTTTCAAGCTATGCCCTAAAATCCTACTAAATGTAACTCCTCGTAGGAAGCCCCGGGGTTAGCGTCAGCACCATCCCCATGCAGGGCAGTTATGCAAACAGCTGGCGTCCTGCCCTGCCTGCCCAAGTTGCCACTGCAGCATGAAGCTTTGCTGTGCACACCGGCACAGTCCATCTAGTTACTGCCACCAAGGTTGGCTCTGGTCAGACAACTCTGGAGGAAGAGTCTATTTGAGAAGATTCAGACTGCAGGGACACGAAACCAGCACTAAGAGAGCAGAGGGGACACGTTGCACTGTTTTCTCGGGAGTGGCCTCCGCCCCCCGTGGGAATGCTGAGCTCAGAGGTTATGGGAATTGGACTTGAACAAGCCACGGATGGTCTGACTGAGGGTTGTGTTAGAGTCCTACGCTCTGAAAGTGGAAGGGAATGGAGAGAGCATCAGGTAAAGCCCCTCGTCGTTCCGAGAGCACATTGTGGCCCCGAGAGGAGACGGAACCTGCATGAGGGCGGCAGCGAGTGAGGGCAGAGACGGAGCTGATTAGCTCAGCTTTAGTGTGTGCAGAGCGTTTGTGAAGAAGAGCTGGGCTCAGTGCAGCTCCTGGAGGAAAAAATGGGCTTCTACTGAGCAGGAAACGGTGTCATGGACATAAGAAAACATGTTTTCAAAGACTGACCTAGGACTGACTGTGGGCAGGTTACTACAAGAAGATGAGTGGTCTGTCCCCAGAAGAGAAGAGACCTCTCCTTGGGCACGTAGGTAGGTGCCCACCCTCCTGAGTGGGGGCATGGGACTTGTGATTTTTCAAGGATTCTTCAGGCTCTTCTGTTAGCTTTCTGAGATCTACAGGGGAAGGAAGAAGCCTAATATTTTCAGGAAACTTTCTAAATTTTGAGTGGGGGTGGTCTCTTATTGACTGAGATACCTAGGGATCCTAAGAAAAGGCCCGTGACATTGCTGGTGATGCTGGTGGGGCAAGGGCCCTTGTGTAGATGCTCTGCTCCCCACGTCACTGGTCATACAGCAAGAGTTATTGTCAGGGCATAATTCTTGCTTTAGACACAGAAACCTTGGTCTGGCCTTGACCCACATTCTCCAAGAAGAGTCTGGCTTCTTTACAGCAATGAGAGTCTGTTACCCCGTGATGGCTAAGCGTGTCACCACTAGGAAGTACAGGCAAATTCTTTCAGGGGATGTCATGACACTGCTCATGCTTGTCATGAAAATAAGATAAAAACACAAGATAACATAAGATCTTGGCTTCAGATCTCCTGTCCCTGTGGAAGACAGCCATGACTGCCACTGCTCAGTTGTCCTGCCTTACCACCGCCCCCTCCCTGCTTTGAAAGGAAAGGTGAGAAGCTTTAGGGTGCTGGGGCATGAAGGGAATTGCTAAAAGAAACCCCGAGAGTGCCAGAAAGCCTGTCCGACAGAGAACAGAGGAGTGAGGCTCCCAGAAGCCCATGACCTCTGTGAAGGAGGCTGTTGGTGTGCCAGGCTCCAGAAGGAGGCTGGGGAGCTCTGGGCTCAGCTTGGCCTGGGTCTTCTGTGGCTGGCTGAGGTCTCGGGAGCTGTTCCTTCCTGTGCTACTCCATTCCCCAGGCAGCTCTGCCTGGAGGTGACTTGGAGTTAGTTCTCCTGGGTAGGCTGCTGGACCCCAGCAGCCCTCCTGAGGGGTGGTGGGTAAGGGCTTCACAGCTCTGCTCATTCCCTGCTCTCCTTGCTGCGCTGGGGGAACGCAAGGGAAACCCCCTCAGTGCTGGTGGTAAAACCACCCAGCGTGTAGGTGTTTCCTGTTCACACCAGTGGGTCAGAGATAAAGGGGTCTTAGAGATAATATTACCCAAGAGCTCATTTTATAGATGAGGTAACTAAGCCCTGGGAGGAAAAGGGACTTGTCCCCACATCACTGATGACAAAGACCAAGCTTCTCTGACATCTTCTCCAGTCTTTGACCTCTGTAGCCTCTGTCACTGAAGGAAGTTGGTCTGAGATTTTGATGTGCCTGTTAATAGTGAACATAATTTGGGGGCTGCCCACTTGGACCCACACACATACTCATTCACCGTGTGTGTATGTGTGTGTGTGTTGATTTCCCTCTGGATTCAAAAGCCAGGCAGATTTGGTTGAGAAGTATGTTGTCCTTCAGAGTGCAAGTAGTTAAAGGAATCTTTGCACATTGGTGGAAATGCTAATAGTTGTGCTGGCCTGAGAAACAGTGTATTTCCCTGGATTATTTTGTGTGCCATTGCCCATGGTGACATCCGGACCCATTACAAGATTTTAAGGAGAAACCATGTGACCCACTATCCACAGAGAGTGCTCTGAGTGGGGCCCCAGCCCACCTGCCTGGGGAGGCCTTGGCAGCTCTCGTCTGCAGTCTGGGGTGCATCATCTCCTCAACGCCAGCAGCACTCAGGGCTCCTTCCCAGTGCGCCCACACGTGGAGCCTGAGGGTCTACCCTGGAGCTCTCCCCAGAGATCCCAGTGCCTGGAATAGATTGCAGAGCACAGAGCCTGAGCTTCCCCAGATTTTCAGCAGGCAAAATGCAGTACAAGTCAGCATCCCATTACAGGTGACAGGCTTGTTCTAATGCCTGGTTTCACCCACATTCACTGAAAATAGTTTTTAAATTTATATTAAAAAAAAAAACCCAACTTCCTCAGCAAAGCTCTAAAATTCCCTGGAATGTGTCAGGGAGAAGGACTTACAGCTTCTCCGCATGCAAATGGCCCCTGGCTTACTTCTGCAGGAGGGACAGGTGCCTGTAGGTGACATGGTGGGGTCTGAGGGTCCTCTGCCTGTGTCCCTAATGAGGTCCAGCCACTTGTCAGCAATTAATATTGGATCTGTACTGAAGGGGCAGAGTGGTCATCCTGAACGGGGCAGCCGTGGTAGCTGGTTAGGGAGAAGGGCATGTGCTCCAGTAACTTGCCCAAGGGTCTACTTACGTAGATTTTTATAAGGTCCCAATAGTCACCATACCAGCTTGATTTCTGTTCTGTCCCCACCTACTGGACTGGTCTGGAGGTGATCTAGCTATGTGCCGGATTCCTAGAGGGTGACACAGGCCATCTGGACAGCAAACCAAGGCTGGTGGGTAATAGGCTTGTTTGGCTTTTGGACGTTTTTGATTTGCAGAATTTTAAGGATATAGCAATATATATATATCAACATATACCAATACCAAAATGTGTAGCAGGATATTTAAGTATATACCCAAACCACGGGGGTGGTGCGTCATGGCGGGAAGAATGCTGAGTGGGAAGCAGGAGAGCTTGCTCACATCTGAGCTGTGTGTCCCGAGGCAGGTCAGTCGATCCTCTCATCTGTGAAATCACAGGGTTTGTGCATGCAACCTCAGAATCCCTTCCAGTTCTGACTGTCTGTGATTGTCCTGTCTTGACTTTTTAAAACGTAGATGAGATCCTACTGGGGCCAAGTGAAGTGAAACTCATATCAATTTATTAACATTAAAAACGTGAATGCCTCGTGCAAGTGAAGGGTGAAATGCTGTGATGGACAAACAAGGTCTTTGGTTGTGCCCACTGGGCCTGATATTTTCTGTACTTTTGGGAAAGGAAATGCTATCCTGTGGCCGGGAGTGCAAGGCTGGAGTGGATGGAAAGGCTGCCAGGGCCCCCGTCAGAGCCTGGTTCCTCTGCTCAGATTTAGGGGCTGAATCAAGATCCATTTCCAAGACCAAATGAGGTCACCAAATTCTAACATAGTCACTGTCCTCTTCCTCCCACCTCCGCTCCTCCCCCTCAGCCCTGGCAACATCATTCTGGAATAGATTGATTTATTACGGGCCCCTGGCTCTGGAGGTGTCAAATAATTCTGAACAGAAAAGCTGCTATCCCTACAACAGACTAAGTTAGACAATAACAACTCAGTTTGAGACAGAAAAGACACAAACTGAGAGTGGTGGCCAAAGCTTTTTGTTCGAGAGTATGGAGGATTGTTCGCACTTGACACCTCTGTGCAGTGATGGAAGTGGTCAGGGTGAAGTGACACTGGATTTGGGCCATACAGGGAGTGTCGCTTTGCTTCCAGGGAGCTCCAGGAGAGCTTTTCTGAGATGATCGAGATACCATTTTGAGCCTCACTGATTGCTCAATGCTGTGGACCCACTCTGGGATGACCTACTATGTGTCATCTCATTTGGTTCTGCCAACAGCCCTGTGAGTAGGTATCCTCATTTTACAGATGACAAATGGAGTCTTGGAGAAGTTTGGTCACAAACATAGGGTTAAATTTAGATCTGGCCAACCTGAGAGCCTGCTCTTGGCCACTGTCCCACCCCGACTGAAGGACAGAGTCTGTTCAGAGAACAGGAGGACTCCTCCTCCCCATCAGTGCAGCTCTGACGCTATGCCAACAATTAGCCTCTCTGAGTTTCTGTTTGTGGAGTTTGGCTTTATTTCTTACCTTTCCCCCCACTTAATCTAGGAGCAACCAGTACATTTCATTCACTAATAGTTGGCACAGAGCCAGAAATGCAAAATGATGTCCCCCTTTCCCATAGGCAGTCTGTAACTTATCTGTTTCAATCAGATTGTTTGAAAAACGAAGCTTTAGAAATGAATGCAGCAACTGTTGATATCATCATGGGACATGGCCCCAAAGAGTGAAAAGCCACAAAGATTTAGCCTGTTCATAAGGAGTTTGCTCTCTGGGGGGTAATGCGTGAGGTTACAATATGATTCATATTAGAACCATGAAGTATTAAGTTGTTAGAGATGGAAGTGACCCCCAGGAGTGTGGAGGTAGCACCACCAAGTTACCCTTCACCAGAGCCCAGGGCGGAGTCAGGACCTAACGGGCCCGAGGACCCCCATGTCACGCTGCTCTCAACTTCTGTCCCTTCAGTAGTGGCAATAACCACCAAGAAAAATGTTCCTCAGAGATGACTCAGTTATATTTGTAAGGGTCTCCCACTGTGATTTTCTTTTTCCTGTTCCTGAAGAGAAGGGTGACCCCATGGGAGGAACCCATAACAATGAACTTTGTTGAATTTTACAGTTTTTTAGTCTTCCTGCAGAAGTCAGGGCATGGAACAGTCATGGAAAGAAGAATTGCATGAGCAGCTTCCTCTGTGTCTGTGTGTTTGTGTGTGTATGTGTCTGTCTCTATGGAGCTTTTTGTTAAAGATTTTTCTGTGACTGGATTGTGGGGGTTTTTTGGTTGGTTTGTTTTTGTCTCTGTTTTTTGCATGGAGTAGTGAAAACGTGAATCAAAGTTTGTAATTGGTTTCTTTTGACTTAACCAAGGAAGAAAAAGGTCTTTCTATGAGAATACCAGTAGAGTGGTATGGGTCTGTAATCCTGCTCATTTTGCCTTTGCTTTGGAAACTATTGAGACACCTACCCAGGCAGGCTCCATTCCTTGGGTGCTCTCAGAAGGAAAGGGGTTTTCTCTGGTGCCTCAGGAAGATGTTCCTCAAATCTCTGGGCCCTTTGAGTAAGGTCCACCTTCATCCTTATCATTCACATCGTGTCTCTCACCTGAGCAGGGTCAGCAGACACGCAGCTGCGCAGACAGAGCCATTGATCCAGCTCCTTGCCCTCATGCCTGGGCTGGCCTCAGAGTCTTCACCGCAGCGCTCCGGGCACCACTGCGTGTTTACAGAGGAAACCGAGACATTTCCCCTAACAAGAGCCCACAGGGGGAAGGCCTTCCTGTTGACAGCATGAGGTCTATAAAAAGAGTTGCTACAGTTCACATTATGCATCAGGGAGAAGAAGCACATGTGTTTGGGTGATTCTCCCACGTTTCCATCTTTGCTGACCTCTCCTAACCCCAGAGCAGAATTAGTCATCCCTCACTATGGCGTTTCCGGAACTCCTTGAACAGACCCCTGAAGTAGCTCTTATCACAGTTAATTGAAATCCATTGAGGGGTTTCCTCTCCCACCGGTCCTCCAGGGCAGGTGCAAGGCCGTGTCCCTCTTTGTGCCCCTCATCTCCTTCACTGCCTGGTCTCCAGCACCTGCTCATGATGTTTATAGGGTTGAATCAAGTGGATGGGAAAAAACACTCATGTGACTGATGGTGGCTCTGCTGGGTCCCTGGGCCTCCCAACACCAGTGGGTGTACTTCCACATCTCCTCCACTTCTCCTGCTCAGGGTCCTGCTGGGGAGGAGTGAGACATGCCCAAAACCCTGGTGGCACTGGGACCACAGTCAGCTTTGCCCTGTGGTCACTGGTTGGGAGAAAACCTTCTTCCGTCCGTGAGACTACACTTCAGTGGTGCTCTAGTGTCCACTTCTTTGGTAAGGACTTTCTGCATGTTGGCTTCACAAGCTCAGCGGAACTTAGACGTCAGATAAATTAACTAAAAATGAGTAGAACTCTTAAATTGTTAAAAAGATTTTGTGCTTGGTAACTTCATGCACTCCTCCATCTATAATACCTCCTCTCCTTCAGTATATTTAAAATAAGTTTATGAAGTATTGGATCTATGCACAGATATTCCAGCATATACCTGTTGGTCAGACACAGATGTAGCTGTAGCTGAGATGTTTTGGTGGCCTCAGTGCAAACCTGGAAATCAGGAGGATAGGCTGGTGCCAGGCACAGTGACAGGGTTCAGTTTGGTCCCTAGGCTTCTTTTCTTGGGAAGTGTCTGAATGGACAGAATTTCCTCCTGACAGGGGACTCTGGGCTTTCTCAGCAGATCACGGAGGCAAAGCCTCCCCTGCAGTGGAGGTGCCTGACTTCTTGGCACTTTTTTTAGCCAGTCAAGCCCCTGAGGGACCCCTCATTGCCCTCCTCACCCTCCCACTGGGCTCCCAGAGGGTCTGCCTGGTGGCAGAGCTCTCCAGCTGTCTCACTCCTGGTGCACAGCGCTTCCAGTGCGCCATCTAAAGCGTTCTCTCTTCCCCACAGCCAGCATGCCCACCAGCGAGACGGAGTCTGTAAACACAGAGAACGTGAGTGGAGAAGGCGAGAGCCAAGGCTGCTGTGGAAGTCTCTGGTGAGTGTGGAGGCCACTTGCCCTCTTGGCTCCTCCCGTCTTCTTAGAGAAGCAAATATGAGGAAGACACCCTAGATTTCAGTGGAGTCCTGGGGCCATGGCCTCAGGTGCGAGAGGGTTAGGTGGGCTCACCCTGGACCCCTTGCTCTTCCTCGTATCCCTGGCCCCCAGACCCCTGCGTCTCACATGCCTCTTCCTCCAGAGCAGCCCGCCTGCTGAGGCGGAGCCTGCTGCAGGGCGTGCGGGGTAACCAGCCCTCCACTGTGTCCACTAGGTGCTGGTGGAGAAGAAGAGGCGCGGCCCAGGCTGGGCCCTCTGGGTGTCGGCGGTGGGGGTAAAAGGCCAGATTCTCCTCCAAGGCTGATGCTGGCGGCAGTGCTTTGTAGAAGAGCTTGTATGGCAGTGTGGCTGACTAGAATGTGCTGCCTATTTAAGCTTTCCTTCCCTCACAGGCTCTCCCAACCTCATGCATAGCAGCTGGATAGTGAGGCGCCACCCTCCTCTGCTCACAGCGCTTTTTCCTTGGAGCCCTGCACCACCTCCCTTAATGATGGAGGATGCCATCACTTTAACACCCCTTGGCTTTTTTCTAGATGAACTGGGCTGCGGCAGCATGGGGACCAGTGGTGTGGAATGTGCAGAGTATAGTTTGCTTCCTCTGGTGTCCTTTAGGTCTCATGTCTGTAAAGGACAGGTGTGGTTTTTAAGAGAATTTGGTCTCCTCCTTGGCAGAGGTTCACAAGAGTGATGTGTTCTGAGCAGAGTACTCAACAGTTTACGAAGTGAATTTGCCTCCTTTCTCTTGCTCTGACCTCCTACAATATCATGAAGTAGTCAGGGAATAGGTTTGTCTTCCCCATTTTACAGATGAGAACACTGAGGCTCAAAAAAGTGTGCTGCTTGCCCAAACTCCCTCAGTTAGTGAATAGCAGAGCTAGGACTCCTAGTCCAGTGCTCCTTTTGCTATAGTAGCGGCACATGCTGCTGTTGAGACGAGTGACTAAGTGGCAGGCAGGAGAGATCCTGCTGGCTTCAGTTTGGGGACTGTGGGGTGTGGGGAGAAGAACCCCAGCATTATCGCCTGTGCCAGGGCTGCTCAGGGATTCCAGCTAAGAGTCTTCTCTTGCCTGGGCCCTGGAGGATGCTCAGCCTGGCCCGCTTGCCACTGGCAGCACCTCACCTCCTCCTCTGCTCTTACCCAGCTGGCCCACTCTGAGGACGCGGGTGCTGAGTCTGGGCTTCTGTGCATGGCTTTTACGATATCTCAGCTGAAATGATGGGGGAGTGTATGCTCAAGCCTTCCTAACAGGAATCATACTCTTTTTGTCTTTCTTTCAGTCAAGCCATCTCAAAATCCAAGCTCAGGTCAGTATCTTCTTTCTATTTTTTCTTAAACCTGTGTGTTGGGTTTTTATGCTCTAACTTCTGAATTTTACAGGGAGTTGCTCTAGACGTGATATTTACTCCCTGGGCTGTAATGTTCACATAGAAGATCAATTCCCCCAGGAAACATTAAGCACCTGCCTTGAAGAGCGGTGTGGTAGGTACCGAAGATCTCCCCCCAAAACAAACAAACCAAGACACAACAGTGAACAGTGTTGTGCCTACTAATCAACCCTTCATATTCCCTCCCAGAGTCATTTCTCTAAGAGAGATACTTTCTACTTAAAAGCTTTCCATAGAAGGGGGTTCAAGAGGTCTCCTGAAGTGTCATGTTGTGTTTCTTGCTCTGGATGCAGCCTACATGGTCAGTTGGTAAAAACTCATTGAACCATATACTTATCACTTGTGTCCTTTTCTGTATATGTGTTATTTTTCAATTAAAAACATTTTACCACTATGTACAAAAATTAACTTGAAATGGACTAGAACTAAATGTAAAACTTAAAATTGTAAAAATTCTGGAAGAAAATTTTTGTGACCTTGGGTTAGGCAAACGTTTCTTGGATACAACACCTGAAGCACTGGACATAACAGAAAAAACTGATGTTAGAATTCATCAAAATTAAAAATCCTGCTCTTTGAAAGAAAATAAAAAGATAAGCTGCAAACTGGAAGAGAAAATATTTGCAAAACATATTTGATAAAGTGTTATCAAATATTATATGTATTATATATACATATATCCTGTATATAGAGAGAATAATATGTAAACAATAGTGTCAATAATAAGAGAACCACCCAATAAAAAATAGGCAGTAGCTTTTAACAGGTATGTCACCAAAGAAGAGATAGGGATGGCAAGTAAGCACATGAGATGACTTGGTCATTAGGAAAAAGCGAATTAAAATCACAGTGAGATACCACTACCCACGTGTTAGAATGGATCAAGTTTAAAAATCTGACAATACCAAGTTCTGACAAGGATACATTGCTACTTGTCAAATGACACAGCCATTTTAAAAACAAGTTGGCAGTTTCTTGTAAAGTCAAACATATTTACCATATGACCCACAATCTCACTTCTAAGGTATTTATATAAGAGAAATAAAGATATATGTCTACACAAACAATTTTTACATGAATGTTTATAACGTTTTTATTCATAATTGCCAAAAACTGTAAATAACTCAAATGTCCATCAGATAGTGAATGGGTAGACAAATTGTGGTCCATCCATGTGCTGGACTAATACTCAGCAATAAGAAGGAAAAAACTACTGATAGATGCAACAACACAAATGAATCTCAAAAGTATTTTTGCTAAGTGAAGGGAGGCAGTCTTAAAAAGCTATGTATTGTATGATTCTATTTATAGGACATTCTGCATAAAGCAAACAATAGGAACAGAAAACAGATCAGTAGCTGTCAGGGGCTGGGGTGAGGAGAGAGGATTAACCCAAAGGGCCACGAAGGAACCTCTGAGTGATGGAAATACTCTACATCTTGATTGTGGTGGTGGCTATATAAATTGTAAAAAGAGAGTACATTTTACCATATATAAATTATATCTCAATAAACTTGACTTAAAAAATATTGAAAGCCCTTCCATGACTCCCTGTTGCCAGATTTATATGCCAGAGGGCATATAAATTCCTTCGTAACTTGACCGCCGGCTCACCTCTGGCCTCGTCTTTTGACAGCCCTTCCATACGCCCCACTTTGTAGCTGTATTGGACTGTGCTCAGCTTTCAAATGTACCACATGCTCTGTTTTTTCCCACCTCAGTCCCTTTGGCCATGCAGGCTCCTCTGGCTGGAGTGCCCTTCCTTCTGGCCCCTGGCTGACTCTTACTCAACTATCAAGAGCCAGCCCAAACCTCAGCTTTTCAGAGAAGCCTTTCCTGACTCTTCCAAAAGAGCATTTGCAGCTTCCTTCTCTTTGTACGCAGTACCCTGGGAATAGCACTTGGCATGGATTTATAATTATTTGCCACAACCCTGCATGCTTTTCAAGGACAGGGGCCATGGGACCGTGACCTGTTCATCTCCATATGCCCAGTGCCTGGTGCAGGGCCTGGACACTCAGCGCCCAGTGAGAGGCAAGAGGGGGGGTGCTGCAGGGTTTCAGGGGATGTGACAATAGGTCTCCTGGATTTGGGAGACACCTGTGACTTATCACTGCAGCATAACTAGACCACCCAGGCTGGGTCTTGTTCAGACTACCTTGCTTATGCATGTACTAAATTATGCATCACAGGAGAAACCCAGCCTGGATGGAGTGGGAGACAGTCTTTAGTGTCCTCTGTGGAATTTTTCTTTGCTGGTCATCATGTTTCCAGCTGCTACTACCATTGGAAACCACATAACAAGAGCAAGAAAAAAACACACCTTGCTTGTTCCAGGTCTTGCGGAAGAGTTCTTTGCCCAGTCCGTGGGTACGGTGTTTTTAGCATAGCACAGCCTAGTCAGCCAGGGCTGCAGCTTGGACACAGTCTGGAGAGTCCCCTGACTCAGGCCCCTAAGTGAAGTGCCCACCACCCCGTCAGTGAGCCCAGCCTGGATAGGGCTGACATCAACACTTAGCTGGCCCTTCCCTGGGACCCACTTCACCAGATCCTCCTGTAGTAGGGAATGTTTTCCACAGGGAGACAGGCTAAGGGAGAGGATACTTTCCCTAATTACAAACAGAATCTGAAAGTAGGTAGGGGACACGCTACTTGTCTGTTGGGCTCAGCTTATTTTATTTGTACGAAAACACAATTCAATACTGGCTCTTCTCCTAAAGGTATATTTTGAGCATCGACTAGTTAGAAAGGGCACCTGATGACTCAGTATGAATACTCATGTCCTACTCAGCTTTGACAACTCTACCAGGCTCCAGAGGAACCTCCCGTATTTAAGAAAGGACTGGAAGTTTCCCTAAAAGGAAAGCTGTGGTTTTGGAGCACTTCACTGCCTGATAGATTCCGTATGAGATAGAGATGCCGCGAGAGATGTGTGTAATAAGCTAAGTGGCTCTCTGCAGCGACAGCACGAACAGATCCATGCACCATATGGTGGGAGTGTGAACTGCATAGATGTGAAAGTGCAGTTTTGCATCTACACACGAATCTGCGAATATCTAGATTTTTCTAACTGATTTGAGGACTGCATATGACAGATTCTGGAGTTATCTAAAGCCATAGGAAGAAAACCGATAGCATGATCAAGTCATGGTTATACTTTTAAAAGTTGCGTTTTAAGACCAATGTAATTTATATTATGAGGTCTGTGAATTTCTATGCCATTTGTTCTCATCTTTCCTTCCTGCACCTCCACCCCCATCCAGACCTCTCAAGTGAAATCCAGTTACTTCTCAGTAACGTTTATTGGACACTCAGATGCTGTGTCTGTCATCCAGGGAGTAACGTTTGCTTCTCTTTCAGCCGACGCTGGCGTCGCTGGAACCGATTCAATCGCAGAAGGTGTAGGGCTGCCGTGAAGTCTGTCACGTTTTACTGGCTGGTTATTGTCCTGGTGTTTCTCAACACCTTAACCATTTCCTCCGAGCACTACAACCAGCCTGACTGGTTGACACAGATTCAAGGTACAAGCAGAGGCCACTCTCTTTTTGTCCTGAATTAGGGCTTCCTGAGCCTGTCCACCTGCAGTTTAGTCTTATCTGATGGATGTTATGATAAAGTATCGGAACATTTCTAATGAGCACCATCTTGGGAGACGGTAGAACCATCTAAACATAGGGTGCACCTGGAGTGGGGGTGCAGTCTGTGCTGTGTGGTGAGTGAAGCACCTTGGAGCTGATTAAGGCCAGAGCATCTCATTGTCCTAACTCGGTGACAACCTAGGGTCAAGGAATCTTGCAGTTAGAAGTGACTTCATGTCCCTCTCCCTGCCCGCACTGGAAACTTTATTTTTCCCTGTGGTATTCTTGGCAAGTAGTGGTTGTTTCCCTATGGTTCATGTCCCCAGGGACAGCCCATTCCGAGTTTTGAGCTGTTGAGAAGGCCTGGCTTACATCAAGTCAGAGCTGTTTCCGTCCAGCTCTCCAGCCTGCTGGGTGGTATTTGCTGCTGTTAGAAATGACACTGGCAGGCAGCTGCTTTGTATATCATGCTGTAGGCAAGACCGGACAGGTCTTTCTGTGTGTGACTGAAGCAAAAAAATGTAATATGATGAATGATCTAAATGCAGAATTCTAGGCTTTTAGGTCTGGAAAGTGTCAGAGATTATGTGGTAAACTGGCCCTCCCCATTTTATAATCAGTGAAACCGAGGGCTGGAGAAATCAAGGAACTTCTCCGGAATCACACATCTAGGTCATAGCAGAAGCAGGACCAGAGCCTGGCGACAAACAGACCATGACGTTAGTGCCACACTTCCATAATGGGTGCAGTAGCAGAGGGGCCGGACGTGTTTGGGGCATTTCCCACGGGAACTGATGGGAGGGAAGTGTGAGGAGATGAGTCTGAGCCACCCCACTGTGAGATCCCCACATGCGTCCCTTTGTCTTTCCAGATATCGCTAACAAGGTCCTCTTGGCTCTGTTTACCTGTGAGATGCTGGTGAAAATGTACAGCTTGGGTCTCCAGGCATATTTTGTCTCTCTCTTTAATCGGTTTGATTGCTTCGTGGTGTGTGGCGGAATTACCGAAACGATCTTGGTGGAACTGGAAATCATGTCTCCCCTGGGGATCTCTGTGTTTCGGTGTGTGCGCCTCTTAAGAATTTTCAAAGTGACCAGGTAAGGACATGTGTATCTTGCTGCAGGTGTTTTCTAGATGTGGGGTGGCTGTCAGCCACATCCCTGGTCAGGTGATATTCGGCTCCGTCCGCTGGCGTTCTGGGCTCACACCCTCACCTTGACTTGTAGGCACTGGACTTCCCTGAGCAACTTAGTGGCATCGTTGTTAAACTCCATGAAGTCCATCGCTTCGCTGTTACTTCTGCTCTTTCTCTTCATCATCATCTTTTCCTTGCTTGGGATGCAGCTGTTTGGCGGCAAGTTTAATTTTGATGAAACGCAAACCAAGCGAAGCACCTTTGACAATTTCCCTCAAGCACTTCTCACAGTGTTCCAGGTGAGTCCCCTGTCCTCCTCTCCCTGAGAAGCACATCATGAGATGCCTTCTTGTCTGGTCACAACTCAGTAAGACAAAAGGCTTCTGTTTTTATTAGTAACCTTTGTCCTAATAATGCTCTAATAAATTGTGTGCTAAGTCATTTATTTTGCATCTTGCTCCAGCCATCTATATGATGTGATTGAAAGTTTTTGTAAGACCACGGGATATATTACAAAATAATAAACCCAAAACTTCGGTATGATTTCATGAGGTTTCTGTGAGAGAGGCTCTAAAATCCTCTTTCTGTTCTTTGCTAATTTTTGATCACAGGCAAGTGTTGTAATCCCGGTTATAACGGATTCTAAAGCCCTAATGCTTTGGTGTGTAGTCAGAGGAATCAGGGTAGTAAAAGCGTCGTGACAGGTTCTGCCCCTTTCTTGTCCTCCCTCGTGTCATATAATGACGACGCAGACTCTGAGGGTGTCTGCTATTGGGGCCTCTGCGGGCACTGGGCTGAGAAGGGAGTGACAGTGTCAGCGTGTGCAGGTGGCTCTGCACTCGGAGTCTCTCTGCCCCACCTGGCTCTAAGCTGAGGTCTTCTGAAGCCCCTCTTCGTGTGTCGTGAGCTGAGGCCTTCCTTGAATGGAATTTGGCAGATAAGTTTAAAAGACTCATCTTGCCCTTGTTGCCTTTCACATGCGATCCCAGCGAGCTTTGGAGCCCTGCCGGAGAGGCCTGGTGGGAGGACTGAGGAGATTGAGGTCCCATGGTGGCTTTTTCAGTGCTCGGCTCTGTGACCTTGGAGAGTTACTATCCTTTTCTGAAAAAACAAGAGACTAGAGGGAATGATCTCTAAGAATCTTTCCCACTTGGTCATTTTGAGGTGAATGGAATTACTGGCACTGCTATAAAGCCATGGCTTTAATTTTTCAAATTATACTTAATTTTGGCCACTGATTACTCATTCTTTATTCTGATTTCTTTCAAAGAAACGTCTGTGGTGGTGGTTTTTGTAATACATGTGTATAGCACAAAATTCAAATGTTACAGAAGGATATAAAGTTACAAGTCTCCCTGCTACCCAGCCACCAATTTCCCCTTCTAGGAGGCAACCACCATTAATCAGTTTCTTGTATGTTCTTCGAGATGTATTTGCTCATAGATATAAAGCAATAGACCTACCTTCCTATGGATGAATTTACACAGATAGTGGCTCACACTGCTTGCTGTTTTCCATCTTGCTTTTTATCATTTAAAGTGTCCTAAGAATCTTCCTTATTAGTCTGTAAAAGGTTGCCTCCTCCTTTTCAATGCTGCATAAATTCTGTGATGTGGATGTGCCGTAATTCATGTAACCAGTCCTCTGCTGATGACTGTTTTGTCATGTCCAGTCTTGGCTCAGTGGGGGACCTTGAACATACACCATGGGGCACATGTGTGACAGTAGATCTGAGGATAAATTCCCAGAAGTGGAATTGCTGGTTTAAAGGATATATGTCCATTTTAAACTCTGATGCTCTTGTCCAATGATGCTTCTTATGGGAATAGTCATTATTCCTCCACTGGCACTGTGGAGCCTGCCCGTGGCCCCACTCCTCTTCACCACAGTGGGGGTTCATACTTTTTAATTGTTGCCTGTCTGATAGGTGATAATAGTATTTTATTGGAATTTTAATTCATATTTCTCTTATCAGGGGTGAACCTGAATGGCTTTTCATGTGACTAACAGACATTTTTTATAGTTCCTTTTCTGTGAATTGCTTTATCTTTTCAAATCATTTGCCCATTTTTCTGTTTGGTTGTGATCCACGACAGTTTTAATTTTTAAAATATCTTGTCCAGATAAAAGATAAAGGAGCATGTGCTCTCTCTCTCTTGCTTTCTCTAGAAGATAGTATATTTTTAAATTGCTGGTAATGTTCATCTGATTCTATTTCATGATGCATTGAATTGTCAAGTATCATCAGTAGAGAAGATTAAATTTGAAACTTCAGATGGTTATGAGTATCTACTCATGAGGTAGTTTGTAAATTTACATGAGATATTTGGAATTCCCTGCTTCTAACAATTCAAAGATATAATTCTCCATTTGCACAGTTGATTAACTATGTGGAATACCAGGCAGCAATTAAAAAGAATGAGGTGAACCTATTGGCACAGAGGGCCTGCAGAGTATGTTGTTGAGTGGGGAAAAACAAATTGCAGAAAATTCATATAGTATGATACCGTTTGTGTCTAACACATCAGAGAAGACACCATCTGCCTGTTTTCTCTGGGCATGTATAAATGTGTTTAAATGCACAAACGTCCTGGAGAGAGACACCAACAGCATGCTCTCTGGGGAGGGGACTAAAACTGGACTGGGGAGTCATCAAAGAGTACATAAATTCTATATGTAATGTTAATTTATTTTCACCAGAAGAATTAACTCATGTATTGGTATAATTAAAAATCGTGTTTTGGAGCCAGCCCTGATGGTCTAGTGGTAAAGTTTGGCATTCCTGCTTTGGCGGCCTGGGTTCGTTTCCTGATAGTGGAACCACACCACTTTGTCTGTCAGTAGCCATGCTGTGGCGGTGGCTCACATAGAAGAACTAGAAGGTTTTTACAGTTAGAATATATAACCGTGCACCGGGGCTTTCGGGAGAAAAAAAAAATCATGTTTTGAAAACTCTATGGGATAACAGCTGGGTTGGTTCAGTGCAAACTGAACTGTGAAAGGCAGCTTAAACCAGATTTCGGAGCCCTGGGAGAACAACTGGGAATTGTGAGTCCACCTGCCAACTGATCCCAGTTTTGGCTTCCAGATTCTGACAGGTGAAGACTGGAATGCTGTGATGTATGATGGCATTATGGCGTATGGGGGCCCGTCATCTTCGGGAATGATCGTCTGCATCTACTTCATCATCCTCTTCATTTGCGGTAACTGTATCCTTCAAGCTGACGAGGGCACTGTTGTGTCATTGTCTTGTTTTGTTTCTCTCTTCTGAATTGTCCCGTGGTGGTGGTGATGTGGAGGTGGTGGTGGTAGCAGTTGTGGTGGGAGGTGAAGGCCCTTACTGTGTTAATATGCTCTCCTTCACTGTTGCTGGGGAGAGCAGAGTAGAGGCAGAGTTCCAGTTAGGCTTTGAGGAATGAGAGCAAGCTGGGGGAAGGAGCATGAGACAGCACGTGGGCTGCGCCAGTGGTCACCTAGCTCGGCATCACAGCTCCCGTACAGGTCCCAAGGGATGGCTTAGGGCAAAGTCAAGTTGTCCTCTGTGCCATCATCCATGAGAGGTTGGGGGTGCATCTGTGTCTTCTTAAGACTCTTCATAACTGATGGGGACCCCCCTTCAGTGGATTGACCCAAGCTCCCCTGAACCTAATTTTGCTTCGCTAATCTGTGCGTCTTTGGGGATCAAGCGTCCGTTGACTAGCTGCCGAATCAGGTTGCGCATCTTTTCTCTGACTCATTTTATTCCTTCTCCTTGCCAAGAGGTACTCCCTAATCCTAAAATTCTGAAAATTCAGATCTCTAGTCAACTCAATCAGACCTTTCCCGGCCCTGGGACCTTTGGTTGTGTCTGCTTTATCTGTGTCCCCCTGCCAGTGCAAGACCTGGCACACGGAGGCCCTTGGGGAACATTTGGTGAAAGAGTCGTGTGCAGACATGGGAATATCACTCTTGGTCTTCACCTTTTTATTTTAAAGCATCCTACTCTGGATTCTTCTCCTAAGAAGTCCCAGATCCCTTTAGCTGTTTGCCCCTTAATCTTCTTTGACTTCTTAGTGAATTTTCTTCAGTGTGGAAACCCCAGGACAAACCTATAAGGACAATGCTTTGTGCTTCAAGGTGTTATATGGAAACCCCTATCTCAACACCTAGAAATCCTCCTAGTCCCTCATGCAGGGAGCCACCTGTGCCCATCTCCTGCCAGGAGGGAGCTCTCCTGCCAGCTTTTACGCAGAGGTCTCTGACCGCATGTGGGTTCTGCCATCTACTGGAGTTTGGGGTGGGCGCTTCTCCATCTCTCCAACTAGATGGTAAGCTTCTTGAGTCGGGAATCTTTTCTTTTTTGCATTCACATTTCTCATGGCTTGTACTGCAGGGTCTTGCACAGTCAGCCCTTGGTAAATGTTTAACTGAATGATCTGTATTTTCTTTTTCTGCTCTCCTCATGATTAACTCTTTACACCAAAGCGATATACTGGCCTTCAGTCTGCAGAGAAGTATTCCTTGGCCACTCTCTGTCTGGTTATGTGTTGTGCTTTCTTTGTAGCACACATAACACTATCTGAAATGCTTGAATAGTTTATGTTCTGTCTCCCCCAACTGGAATAAATGCTACCTGGGAGCTGGACTCTAGTCTGTCATGTTTCCTCGCATGCCCCTCACACCCAGAACAGTGTCTGGCACATCAGAGTTGCTTGGTAGATCTTTTCGAATGAATTCCATAGCACACCACTGTTTAGGAGGGTCTGGGTAATGCCTCTAAATACAGGTATTTGGAAGTTTGTGACTTGTAAGATTTTCCTGTGGTTTATTACCCTGGATTTGTTTTCCACTACCTAAAAGAGTTCAGTGTCATTGCAAGGCTAGAGATGTAGTATTTCTTCATGAGATCTTTGGTAGGAATTCTCAATGTGGTTAGGCCCAGCACTAATCCCTTTCTGAGCCATGATTACCCCACGTCTGTCAGAGGAGTGCTCCTGTTACTAAGCCCTTGCCCAGCCCAGGACAAACTGCTTCCCCAGGCTCATTGCAGCTCTGTTTAAGAAATAGTCTAGCATATCAAAGGCTTTGAAAGTCCTACTACAATCCACTCACATTTCTATCCTCTTTAAAGACTTGAATAGATTAGTCAAGCATGAGATCCCCTGGAAGCTCTCTCATCATCAGTGCCTTGTTAGGTTATGCTTGTTGACGTGTTCAGCAGCCCCCCTGAGATGTCAGATTGCACAGGGCATGTGGGACAGTGGTGTGCCTCTCCTGTCTGAGGGTCCCTGGGCTCCTGCAGTCTTGCACGTAGATGGCTGTTCGTCAGCCAGAGAGAAGTGTCAGAGGAGAACCGTCTTGACTTACTGCGCTTTGATCCTGTGCTTCTCAAAAATGTACTTCACTGCTAGCAAATAAGCAGGCATCTTCTGATTTGGGAAGTTTGTTCAGAATTTTTTTCAATCATTCAGAGAAACCACACATACATCGTTATAGTGAGAGCCAAAAACCTGATAACTTGTTTAATCACCTAACGTTTTACTATTTGAAAAAATGTAATTCAACCACAGTAGCCAAAGACATAGCCACATGGGGCTACTCAAAAGAATATCCAGCACCATCCAGCAATAAGTCAGGCACGCTGTAGTCAGTCACTGTTGGTGGAGTGAATGAATGAATGGGGTATCTGCAGACTCTGAGGGCCATTTCAGATGAGAAAGGCTCAGACTGTCTCCTGCAATGAGATCACCATTTGAATAATGTGTAGCCTTTAAAGGTACCTGTTTTGGAAAGCATGCACCAGATATATATTATGGGTGTGTGTGTTTTAAAAGAAACAAAATGCATAAAGTGAAATACAAAATGCATGAAAACACCATGTTTATGTTATAGGTTGTTTTTTTACAATGTGTGTCAGCTATAGATACCTAGATGTATAGAGACACACGTGTGCACGTGCAAGCACGCACATATGCACACACATGAAAGGAAATGGTAAAGTTTGTAGGTTTCCATGGGTTTTAGTGAATCTTAATTTTGCTTTTTTCCAAACTGTCTTCGACAGGTTTCTAGTTTTTTTAAAAAAACAGGGCTGTGGTCCTCTGGCTTTACCATGTGAATATAGCACTAGGGGACAAGTCCCCTGTTACAGAGGGGTCTGACATTGCCATTGTTGACCAGATGTTGTTGCATTTAGAAATGTGTTGTATCCTTAAAATTTTCGAATTAGATATTCTACTGAATGTCTTCTTGGCCATCGCTGTAGACAATTTGGCTGATGCTGAAAGTTTGAATACTGCTCAGAAAGAAGAAGCCGAAGAAAAGGAGAGGAAAAAGATTGCCAGGTAACCCCATTTTCACCTGAAGTGTTTGCTCAGAGGTCTGCCTGGGAAGCCAGCTGCAGGTGAGGCCTGCGGGGGCGGGGCGCATCCCTCCCATATTGCTTCTTTGTGGTGATTGTGGGCAACCACGTGGGGCAAACCAACCAGGATGGAGTCTTGGGCGGAAGCCAGGCCCTTGGCTGTCATTCCCTCGGAGCTGAGAGTAGGAGGCGCACATCCCCATGCTTCAAGAATGACTGTGGTTAATTTTGGCGTCATAAAATAAATGATGCATTCAGTGCTGATTAGCTCTTGGATGAGAATTTTAATAAGATGATCTGTGTAATGAGTCCAGTGCACTGAGAGGAGCAGGAAGCTCTGAGTGTGGGTTGTGCTATGTTCTTGCTGTTAGTGTTGTTTCCAATTAAATTCTGTCCTTCATCGGGCCACTGTTGATTCAGAATCCTGATTAGCATTTTTATACATATCAACATGGTTACGTGGTTTCTTGTGTTCTTTTCTCTGTAGAAAAGAGAGCCTGGAAAATAAAAAGACCAACAAACCGGAAGTCAACCAGATAGCCAACAGTGACAACAAGGTGTGTGTTCTGAAGCCCTTCTCCCCTTTTTATTTCAAAATGATTCTGTTGATAGCACCATAAATGTACCGTTTACACAGTGACAGTGTCCTGTGTGACACTGTGGTGTGAGAGTGTGGCACACCGTCATAGACGCTGGCTTTCTGGGGGGCTTCTGAGGGAATTAAGGCACTCAGCTGGTTGTTAACCAATATTTCACCAGAGAACCAGTGTATCTTTGGCTGGTCTGACCACTTATTTTTTCTTTGTTGGAATTGTGTGGTCAGACCGGACCTGTGTTAGTATCTTCTCAGTGGGGATTCAAGTCAAAGATTATTAATAGGTGTCCTCCCCCAGAGGAGCATCTCAGGAAGAGGGAGTCTAGGTGCTCAGGGCTATACTGTTAGACCTCTTCCCACTTATGACAGCTCTGGATTTTACATCTGTCTGTTCATTTAATCAGTAAATACTTTTTGAGTGGTTACTGTGTGTCAGATACTGGGGATCAGGCACGAACAAGACCAACGAGGTCCCTGCCCGCATGGGACTCACAGTCTCATAGAGAGACAGGAATCTACAACGTAGTGACCGTACATGTCATATATGCAGTGTGTGACAATGCTAGGACAGGAAGAGGTGTGGATGGTGCTAGCTAACTATGGCCGGGTAGGGGTTATCCTGTTTTCTCCTCATCTGCCCTCAGACCTTCTGTCTTAAGCAGAATTATCGTCTGGGGGCATCTGCTGTCCCTACACACTCACTCACACACAGCACACACTTTGGAGAGAACTTCTCTGCCCTGTGCAGAATGGCGGGGTTGAGTCTTCACTTTGGCCCTCTGAAGTGCGGTTAAGTCAGAGTCTCCCCTCCTCCCAAGACCTCTCTGTCATCCTAGGTTACAATAGATGACTACCGAGAAGAGGAGGAGGACAAGGACCCCTACCCGCCTTGTGATGTGCCAGGTATGGTGTGGAGGCCAGAGACGGGCTCTCAGCTCATGAGGGATGTGGCTTTGTGCTGAGTCTGTAGCTGGCTAGCCCAGCTGGGGCACACACTGGGCTGCTGAGGCCACTGAGGCCACTGAGTCCCTTTGTGGGCCAGTTAGCTCTTTTTCTCTTGGTCTCAGGCAGCTTACATAACTCAAATTCCAGGTGATGGGGAGAAAAAGTGTAGGTGGATCCTGGCAAGCCCAGCTCTTGCTGGGAAATCTCTTGAGAAGGTGACCAGTTATTACTACTTGCCTAACACTTTCACATTTGACTGGTGCCTTTATTTGCTGGTGTAGGAGGGACTGTGGAGTAGGGAGACTGGGGGACTGATCATGTGTGACTTGAAGTCCCACACAGTTTTTTCAGGCTGAAGTTGAGTAAGAGGTTATTGGGGAAACAGGTGCTGGGGGAATGGCAGTGAGAACCCCAGTGTTGCCTGCTTCTACCTGTGCGCACGTCTTTAACTGCTGGGGCCCTCATTCCCACAACTATGCACACTCACAGACGGGCATACTTCTTGGCCCTCCACACATGTTCCTTCCATATTCTGAAGGGTTTTGATTAATGTAAGCTGATAGATGTTGTTAAAGTTTAAGCCAAATTTTCATGTGAAATTGAGAATAATAATTCAAACCCAAATGCCGTCTTGGTTTCATGCCTATAAAAAAAGTGTCTCATTTAAAGTAGGTGAAGAGGAAGAGGAGGAGGAGGAGGATGAACCTGAGGTTCCTGCTGGCCCCCGTCCTCGCAGAATCTCGGAGTTGAACATGAAGGAGAAAATCGCCCCCATTCCTGAAGGGAGTGCTTTCTTCATTCTTAGCAAGACCAACCCGTAAATACCCATTTTCTAGTCACGTGGCTGCCCTGTCTTACCTGGGACCCTACAGGTTGCTGTGGGTGGCTGTGGATGGGGTTCAGAGCCCTTTTTCTGCACCTGAGTATCGGAGCCCCTGAGCCCCTCTGACCCCTCTCCTGCTCCAGCCTTGCCTTTGCCCTCTTTCCATCTCTTCTTGGTCTTCCTGTTCCTGGACCAAGGGGGTGGAGGGGTGTGACTAGTCTTGGGAGGAGCGCCGTTCCAGATTCTCCTACCCTTAACCCCTGCCTCGGGGCCAGCAGTGGTGGAATAGCTGCAGCTTCAGCGGTCGGAGCCCCCAGCTCTGGTGTTCCATGGGCTATCACCTGTGAAGTGTTTTCCATCCAAAGGACCCTTTCTTCATGAATGGGTCTCCTGTTAAGATGCTTTGGGGATTGACAATTTTGTGAGCAACTTCTGCACAGCATCTTCATCCAGAGATCTGGTTTAGTTGATCATTTCTTGCTCGTGAGTTTTATGGCTATGAAGTAATATTGCTCAATGATAGTTTATAGGTTGTAGCTCTTCAGTTCAGCTCTATGATATTCTGCTTAAAATAGCATTTCTCGTGTTAAATGATAAGGTGCTCACCAGGAACATGGTAATTGCTCACAAGTGCAGTAAGAGGAAGACGTTTATTTACTAGCTGGTTTCTAGGTTTTAAATCATCTGGGATTGAGTGCAATGCCAGGGGGAATAAATGGCTCCTGGAGAGGTTTCTAGAACTGCAGAAGTAGTTCTTGGCTGTCAGAGAAGAACTCTGTATGATTCACAGGCCCCAGGGAGACACCGGTGGGAAGCAGGGCATGCTGTCTTCTGTAGGGACTTGAGATCTGATGGTGGTTTTTATAGCTCATCACTGTTGAGAATTTGGGTGTCTCTTAAAAAAAAAGTTATTCAGCTGATGTAACTGACACCTACAGCTCACTGTGTCTTATATTGAAGGAATGGATTGATTTCCCCCCAAAGCTGTGAGCACTCCTGCCCTCACAGCCCTGAAAGGCCTTCCCCAGCTGCTGACAGCTTGCAAGCCCTCCAAGGGCACATCCCAGCAGTAAGCAGCCCCACGAGGGAGGATTTGAAGCAAGAGGTCACCATCGTATAAAGTTGACTCCAGTTTTAAAAGTGAAAAATCTTTTCAAAGGAAAACCTACACGTATTCTATAGGCCAAAAGATGAAAAAGATCTTTAAATTCTGAAGTCATACATTGAAGTTGAGGGTAGTCAGTCAGTCTGTGGCCCATGGACATCAGGGGCAGCAGGAGAGGCTCTGATGGCCCACGAGCCATTGTGAGAGCCGGGGCAGCTGGGCACGCGTGGCCCTGCCTTGCTTCACAGGACCACAGGACTTGGCTGTGGCTCTGTCACATGGTGTAGGAAGATCCTGTGAGGTTCTTGCACAATGACCTAGTTTTCACATCACTTTCTCAGTAATGCTTGTCGTGGGTCAACTCCCCCTCCAAAAAAGAAATAGCACTTATGCTATTTCCACATAACAGGAGACTTCACCAATCTCACTTGCTGCAGTCATGTTTACTATAGCCCAGCTGCCGTACAAGAAAGGGGTTGCTCTCATTCTCTGTGAGCTGTTGCCATGAGCTTTGACCTCATCTCCTTTCGGAGGCAGGGAGGGTGAGCAGCTGGGCTTCATGCTCTAGTGGGAAAATGTCACAGTCAGAACTAGACTGGAAATCAGCCCTGGTCCTTATTAGCTGTGTCCCCTTAAGAAAGCCTTTTCCCATGCTGAAGCCTCGATTTCTCCACCTTTAGAAGGGCGATGATCCCCACTTTAAGGACTCAGTGAGTGGTCTCTGTGGAGCACCCACACAGAGCCCGAGCACCATGGGCCCCCAGGGTCTGCCGTCCTGGGGTTTAGAGGGGCTAATGGTCGGGTGGTTCTGGTTTGCTGGGTGAGGGCATGAGTGGCACAGCGGACAGCTGTCCTCTGCCTGATCTGTCACCGCAGAGAGGCCCCAGATGCTGAAGGTGCTGGCCCATCTGCCTGGGCCCAGTCTAGGGCTGTGTCCATGCGGTGGCTTTCCCCACAGGATCCGCGTGGGCTGCCACAAGCTCATCAACCACCACATCTTCACCAACCTCATCCTCGTCTTCATCATGCTGAGCAGTGCCGCCCTTGCCGCCGAGGACCCCATCCGCAGCCACTCCTTCCGGAACACTGTAAGCCACGGGGTGAGGACAGGCGGGTGGGCTCCCTCTGGGGTCAGCGCTGGCCTCTCATCAGAGGCCGTCCTCCAGACAGGGCCTACGGAGCCCCACGAGGCTGGAAGCTAGAGTTGCCCTCTCAATCACCTGCGAGTGTTTTATGTGTCAGGTTTGTAAGTGCCAGAGAGTGTCTGTTTTATCGGGACAAACCTTGATTGAATCATGTTTTAAACTTCATTTTAAGTACTCTGCAGGAACTTATAGTGCATTCAGGGACCTGCTTCTCTTCCTTTTCATGCCTTGCTGCCAACATTTTGGTCTCTTTTCCCCTCCCTGGTCAAATTCACGTCCACACCTATTTTGAGATTTTTGCCTAGTGAAAGCATTCAGCAGGAAAGAAATTAAAATTGAAACCAGGTATGTCACATACCCAGAGCTCATGTTTAGAGTTGGCAGGGAAGGCTTATCTTATATGGACTTAAATTTGCACAGCTACTTGACTCCATTACTGAGGAGAAATACAAGTTAGGGAGAAGATGCGCTGTGGAGTTGAGTGGTTCAGTGAAGACGAAGAACTGTATTTGGTGGGGCAGGAGGGGGTTTTACAAAGAAAACAAGTAGAGAGTTAAGTTTTGTATTATTGATCAGTTTCTTAATTTGGGGATAGCACCATACAACTGTGTCTATGTGGGACAGGAACTGGTACCTAAATTAGTTGTTGCCTAAGCAATCTCATCTTAGCAGTTCAGCTAATTCAGCTCTGAGAACAATCCAGAGGGTGGCTTCAGAAGAGAGGCAGCTTGTTGACTCTCTGGCCTTGATATTATAGTGTAGTTTCAGATGGCTCCCGAGAAACCTTTCCAGGAGAGGGAGGCCCACAGGTGTGCGGGGCCACCAGGTGTCACTGCCTTGCCTGGTTGGTACCTTCTTCTGTACATGAGATTTTTTAGAGATTTGAGGATGAAGACAAATCACCAAGTTAGTGCCCCAGGATTTCTCTTGTGACAACCAAGCCTCGTGCTGTGTCTTTCCATTTCCAGTGCTCTTGGTTTGAAGCCTGGCAAACTGAGTGGATCGGACTGATAAAACCACACTCCGACATGAAGATAAAAAGAATGTTCCCCCAAGGCACATATTGGTGTTGATTTAAAGATGAAGGCCCTGGGCCTGTCTTAATCTCTACTCACAGATTCGGGCTTTTGTTAGAGATTCCAAGGCTGTCTCTATCTAGACATTCAAATGGAACAAAGACCTTGGTGTCATTGAATTCCATCATAATAATGAGACTCAAGGGGAAGAAGCTGTTTGGAAAAAAGTATTATTATGTGACAGACTAGGTCAGGAGCTAGTCTAGAACACAGATTGACAAAAGTTAATTTACATGGGGCCTCATGTTCTCATTTTTTATTGTAATTACTTCCCCATGAGTTTATTTTCCTGCTGCTTTTCCCAAGAATGTTATTGTTCTTTTTTTAATAGATATGTATATGTGTCTTGCTTTTAAATACTATGTTTTTTTGTTGTGATAAGAACACATGAGATCTACCCTCTTAACAAATGTTTTCGTGTATGAGACAGTATTCTTAATGATAGGCACTATATTCTACAGCAGATCTCCAGAATTTATTCATCTTGCACGACTGAAAGTTTATACCCATTGGACAACAGCTCCCCTCCCCATTTCCCCCTCCCGGAGCCCTGACAGCCACCATTCCACTTTCTGTGAGTTTGACTACTTTAGATACTTCATATAACCGGAATCATGCAGTTTTATTTTTTGGGTTTTTTTAACCTTAGCTGAGTCATTAGTGAAAAAGAGAATGGAGGCTGAGTGAGGAAAGAACAACTTAAATCTAAGAGCTTTGACCCCTGGCACCAGGTGGTCGTTGGCTTGTGGGCAGCAGTGTCTTTCTTCGCTACCCAGGTGCTTTCAACATTAACAGTCCTGCTGTGACCTAGGAGGGAATAAGGAGGAGGGGCAGGGGCCTAGAGTACTGGAAATACCTTTAATTGTTTCTGGCCAGAAACACAGATACACAGAAGTGTTACAGCAAAATTTATAAATCCAGAAACAGAAACAGTTTGGACGATGAATACCCTCTGGAGAGAGAACTTCAGCTGAGGAGGGGTGGCCTTTGAAAGAAAGGTCCTCACCTTATTGTAACAGAGCAGTAAAGGACCCCGGAGGTAGATCCCACACTTAAACAGCAGGGCCCGCAGCTCTTGACTAGCATTCCACAGGCCTAGCTCATTGCTCAGCAACACCTGTGACAGAGCAACTGTCCCTGTTCCTAGCATCCACATCTGTTAAGTGAAAGGAGTTGGCCTGGGTGGTCTCCATGGTCCCCTCCAGTTCTGATCCTTCAGTTCTTTCAAACCATACACCATAGTTGTCATGAAGATAAGCCACCATGACAGCCTCTTCTGCTAGCAGAGGCTCAGCTGCCGTCTTTGTGGTTGAGATTGCCCTGTGAGCAGCCTCAGTTGAGTGGTCAGACTTCTTGCTGCTGGTCGACTTGCTCGGCCCGCCTATCCCCATGGCTCTGAGTAGACTCAGGGACCTCAGAAGGGGTTAGCAGGACTCAGCTGGTTGGAGAGTAGAAGGTGTTTTCAGGAATGTGATAAAGTAGCCTGGACCAATAACACAGAGGCCAAGTCAGTCATTATTTGAGTGGGTCTGGCAAGGTAAAAACCAGCCTTGGGAGGGAGCGGTGTTTGATGCAGAGCAAGACCATAAGTGAAACTGTTCCTTACAGATTTATCCAGCCTGCACATCAGTGGGGGAAGGGTGCTTACTCCCTGATTAAATGGACTGGAATTGGAGGCGACATGTGAAAGCTTCTGGCCCCATTTGATGCCACTTACATCTTTATTTACATTTCTCCACCAATCTGAAGCTCAGCTGGATGGCAACATGTTTCATTCAGCCAAAAATGCAGTTAAAAATCTAAAATGTGTGTAAGACTCTAATTTATCTGGTGCCACAAGTAATTTGTCAATTTAGTGCTCTGACAAGCAAAGGTTATTAATAAAGCACTTTTAGAAATGAGCCTCTGTCTGTCCAAGACATGAGACTGGGAAGAGAGCCTGAGTGGATAAGGGAGGTAAGTATTCTCAGATGCTCTTTTTTGGTCATAAAGATGAGCTGTAATTGGACCAAATGGGGCATTTGTGAGCATCTTGGCACTTACCTCCAGGGTGGCGGGCTTACCCCAGGAGAACGGTCTCTGACTGCATGTGGGGGTTCTGCCCATGGGCGTGCAGCCGTCAGTTTGTCTGGATGCCTTTTTCTCATGTCCATGTGTTGTACCTTGCAGATACTGGGTTACTTTGACTATGCTTTCACAGCCATCTTTACTGTTGAAATCCTGTTAAAGGTAACCGCTTTTTCATTGATGCTCACATACCCTAAAGCAGCTGTAGCAATAATAGTTGCAATTCTTTGTTTACCTTCCAGATGCTAGGTTACGCAGATTATGTCTTCACTGGTACTTTTGCATTTGAGATCGTTTTGAAGGTAACAGGTTCCACGACAGTGTGTTGAGGAGCCTGCTCCTGCGTGTGACACACAGCAAAGAAGCGTGACGTGCTTTTGATTATTTATATTTTTTTGTCTTCTGTGATCAAGCTACAATTTTTTTTAACCAAAGGATTTTTTTTCCTATCACGTTCAACTTGTTTTTGCTATTTCTTTTTAACCTTTGAATGCATGTAGAAGCTACTTTGGCTTTATAATAGTGATTGGAAATTATATTTTGCTCTTTTTTTTAATATCCTCTGAAATGTGTCAGCTGGTAACAGGATACATCACTATGTGTGAACTTTCTTCCACGCTTCCTAATGTCAAAGTCAGAGGAAAAGCATATATCCTATGAAGGGAATGTATCTCTTTTCATTTCTTTGACTGAATTGTTTTCAGTGGCCTAAAATAGTAGCACACTATTTTCTTGCAACAGGATTTGCAAGATAACTTGGATCTATTTGTGTTAATATATTTTTTGTCTGTTTTAATGGATGGGCTTACATTTATACAAACCAAAAGAGCACCCTTTGGATGGGGTGCCCTAAATGTATTGCCCATGCATGAGCTAACAGTTGCCATTGCTGCATGTGGTTTGTGTCCTGATGGTGAAGACCCCTCTGGGGGAAGCTCACTCCTTCTGTACTCAGAGGTCTGGAGACCCACCGCAGAGAGCCGAGAACCCCCCAGACCTGCTAAGTGGCATGGGTCCTTGCAGTGCTGGGACAGCATGGCCCATGACAACTGTCACAGCAATCAGCTCCTAGTGGGGAGACAATCTGGGAAATGAGGACTTCTACCCATAATTTTCTTTAAATCATTTTGGGTTTTTTACGTGTGCATCTCAGAAAAAAGTGTATTTTATGTTAGGGTACTATAGAACTTGGGCTCTTTATAAAATCTTTCATAAAATGAAACCTCAATTAATGTTTCCAGAGAATGGGCTATTATTTTCTTTTCCTTTTTGGTTAATGAAAATATTAGCACAAAACCAACTTCTGTTTAAACCTTTATTAAAAATCTTCTAAAAATCTGAGTTCATTTTCCTGCCTTTAAGCCAGTGAATTTGGCTGACAGTTCTTTCTTAAAGGAGACCTGTGCCTGGGTCAGTGAGCACGTGCTAGCACAGTCTCCGTGGTTAGGAGCGTAGGTGCAGAAGGCACAGGGGTGGCGTGCAGAGACCTCACCCGGCCTCTACTTGATCCTGAGCTGCTTTAATTTTTTTTTATAATTTGCCTTCTTCTCAAACTGAATGGGGAAATGTTCTACTTAGTCTGTTAGCCTGGTTAATTGAGGTTTTATTTTGCTTTCCGCATTTTTACATTGTTAAATGAATGCAGTTACTCTTGGGCTTTGGGACAAATGAGATACAGGTTTATTTAAAAGAAAAAAAGCCAATTATTGCTTTTCAATTTCTATATATTTGCCTCAGTGACTTAAATCTTCCCAGTTGTTCTTCATTTTGAAAGTATTTTAGAGGGTGGAAAATAAGCTGAAACAAGAAAGATGCAGAAAATGTAGATTCACTGAAGCATCTGACACCTGAAATGGTGGTTCTTGGTGGTCTTGGGAAGATTTGAAGGCTATTTTGGTGATTTGGTTAAACCAGTTGAAATTGCCACTTTTGTAGGTCACAAAGGGTTGAGTGTTGGCAATTTCATATGGTCCAGTGTAGTTAGTTCCTGACTCTGCCTCTTCTCTCCTGTACTCATCTGAACCACTTTTTTTTTTTTTTTTTAAATAGTGAACTCTATATTTTTCTGTTTTTACTCTGGGAATCTTCCTCACGAAACTCCTTTCCATTGCTCATAGGAACCTCACTGGAGCGCCCACAGTTTGGGCTCCGGGTACACATGGCATGTGACTAGAGAGGAGTGAGACACATCTGCCACTTCCTAGCCACACCTTGCACATGCTAGAGTACTGGACTTGGAGGAGCCCTTTAAACTAGATGTATGGCTAAGGACTGCCAGGAGCAGTAAGGGGCACCTGGAAAAACGATGTGAATAGAGCCCGTGAGCACCGGACTCCAGAGCTTTGTCTAGCCCCCACTGGGAAGGCTGGATCGGACCAATGTAGGCTCTCCTGGGCTCTCAGAGGGGCCAGAACCCGTGTTTTGTGGGGGAGCTGAGTTGTCTGGGCAGCAGTTATGTCCTGACAAGCATGGTCCTGTGGACCCCGTCCTGAAACAGGCTCTTTGGACTTGCCGACAATGTATTCACGTTTGAAGTTTGTCATCGCTGTAATGAAGTCTAGATTGGTCTCTTTTAAAATGTATCAGAAATCAGCTGCCCCTTTTCCATTTTTAAGCAAATTATTTGTTCATTCTACCCTGTTGGTTTATGTTTCTGGCTTCTTAACACACATTGTTCATAAAGTCGTACTTTCCTCGAGGTTTTGTAAAGAGCCCAGGTTTCTTTTCCTCTGGAGAGAAAAAATAGTAAATCACTCATGGTTCTGCCTATAGATGACGACCTTTGGAGCTTTCCTCCACAAAGGGGCATTCTGCAGGAACTACTTCAATTTGCTGGATATGCTGGTTGTTGGGGTGTCTCTGGTGTCGTTTGGGATCCAGTAAGTATTCTGGTGTGTGTGTGTGTGTGTGTGTGTACAGGACTGTTGCGGAGGATGGTTTACATGAGGAATTTTAACATAATTCGTAAAGTCTAGGCATTATTTTAATGATGACATTTAGTTATCTGGGAAAGCTTGATTTGTGCCCATACCAGAAAGCATTGGGACAACACATGCTCTTGTGTTTCTCTTTTTCTTTGCATGCCCTCTGCTAGGTTATTATTCTCTGTGATAATTGCTTTCAAAAGAGGGTGAAGAAGTCTTGACTAGGAGGAAGGGAAGCTGGGTTCTAGTTTGGGTTCCTGCAGGAGCTGACTCCAGGGACTTGCGGGCCTCCTCTCCCAGGAACTCTCTCAGTTCCCCATCTATACAGGAGGGGCTAGGCCAGCTTGGATCTTGAAGCCTTCCTTTGATCTCCAGGATATATCAGCTGCTATGACCCTCTTTTTTTGGCCACTAAAAGTTTCAGCTAGGAGGGGACAAGGCTGCAAGTCAGGGCCCTAGGGCCTTTCCATGGCATTTAGGGATTTCTGGTGGAAAATAGTCCGAGCTGTACACTGCCTGCCTGCCATACTCAGGAGTCAGGGGCAGAGCCTCCAATGGGAGTGTCCAGGGGTGGCCTTGCTTTTCTGCTGACTTACAAGCACCTCTGCTCAGGTGCTGACCGTTAGTATCCCCATATGAGAACACATGTGTACACACGACCTCTGAGCTAAAGGTCAATGGAGACGCTCCATCCTCCTCAGAAGACCAAGGATGCCTGCCTGAAACAGCCCTCTGTGTTGGTTCTCCTCACCTCCCACCACTGCCCCAGGGAGAGAGCCATGTTGTTGCAGCTTAGAAGGACATTCTCACTAGTGTCTTTGCAACTCCTATAGACTCCCAGCTGCGCCTGCCCTTTCTGGCTGCAGCCCCTGCCCACTGCCTCCTGAGCATGTGCTGTGGCCACACTCAGCCACCTGCTGTGCTAAATGAGCTTCATTCTCTCGTCTAGGGCCTTCACAGGTGTTGCTCCCTCAGCTGGAGCCCTTTCCCCCTTTGTCTAGCTAACCCCCACCCCCATTGGACTTACCTGGATATCACCTCCCTAGGGGGCCTTCCCAGGCTCCCCAAGGTTGTGCTCCCCTAGCACTGCAGGCTGCATGCCTCTCTTGTCATACCTGCCACGCTGGGTTGCAATTGCCCATCTTTCCCACCCAACAGTGGACTCCTGGAAGTCCAGAGAAGCCCAGCACCAGAGCAGCACAGCAGGTCTCCACATTCAGAACACAAAAGCAAGCCAGACTGAAGCCTAAAAGCCAAGTACCACCTACTATTTACATCAAGAGAAAAGAACAAAGCAAATCCTAAGTCCTGTTTCTGCTGCATTAGCTGTGCACTTAGGCACAGGGCCCGTGGGCCTGGCTCAGGAGGGGCTGTGTAGTGAGGACTGGAAGGAGAAGGCCCTTCATATGTGAGTCATGGGGAGAGATCGGCTCAGCTCCACGTAGGTCCCAGCACGTTGTGTAGTGGCAGTAAAGTGAAGGCCAGGTGAAATCATCTCGAAGTATTTTATCTGTAACATATTCTACTTTCTTTCCTCTGCTCTTTTCCTTAGATCCAGTGCCATCTCCGTTGTGAAGATTCTGAGGGTCTTAAGGGTCCTGAGGCCGCTGAGGGCAATCAACAGAGCAAAAGGACTTAAGGTTTGGATTCCTCTGTAGGCTGGGCTTGCCTTGTTTGGGGTTAGCTGTAATTACTCCCTTTTCTGGGTCAGGGCTGGGCTGAGCCCTGATGGTTTTTAAAGTGGGTTGTACGTCTGAAAAGGATATTTCCAACCAATGAAGCTGCCTCTGCCAAGTGCTGATAGCATTTTGAAAATGATTTTCTTTATTTTTGTTAATTTACAATACTTTTCTTTATGATTACTGTTCATTTATTACTTTTTTCATTATTAACAGTATGTCTTTGGATTTACTTTAGTCTTTAAGTCTATTCTCCCACAGGTTGTACAAAAGGCCAGAGGGTGTGCATTTTCCTAAGTCCTTTTATGGGGTGTGGGGCCTCCATGGGCCTCTGTGCCAGGCAGGGCTATACCCCATGGCATTTCTTCTTACTCAACTAACTGCTGTGGAGGAAACAAGGAGGGGCCCACTTACAGGGTGCTCCACCCAGGTGGCCACGATGCCCTGGGGGTAACTCCCCACAGGTAACTACTTGAAAAATGAAGTGTAGGGGACCGCAAAGTTGGAAAATCATATAAAAATGCACATAAATGTTGAAAAGCTTGGCTGGTGTTAGCTCAACCCATGGCTAAAACAACAACAGCAAGTAACGCTCCTCCATCCTCTCCCTGCTCCTCTCTCCCCAGCATGTCGTCCAGTGTGTCTTTGTGGCCATCCGGACAATTGGCAACATCATGATCGTCACCACCCTTCTCCAGTTCATGTTTGCTTGCATCGGGGTCCAGCTGTTCAAGGTACAGGGAGGCGCCTTTGAGCACGGAGCCTAGCTGATCCCTCTGGGGGAAGCCTGCATTTGACTGTTGTCTGTTTTGTACCCAGGGAAAGTTCTATCGCTGCACAGATGAAGCCAAAAGTAACCCGGAAGAATGCAGGTGAGTGTCCTGAATGCAGGAGTTTGGAATTTAGAAGAACAAACAGAAAACTTCGAGGATTTGCTCATGCTAGCATTTCAGAGGTGTTCGTCCTGTCTTACAAGAGGCCTGTGTGCTCAGCTCATGGCTGGAGAGATGGAGTGTTTTTGTTTTATTTGGGGTGAAATTCACGTAACATAAAATTAACCATTTCACCCTGTACAATTCAGTGGCATTCAGTACAATCACAGTGCAGTGTAAGCACCCCCTATGTCTACTCCAAAGCTTTTCATCACCTGGAATGAATGGATGGGTGGCTTTCGATGTTTGGTATAGAATCTGTAAACCTGGGGGAAAACCCACTAAAACCTAAAATAGCAATTATGAAATGCCCCAGAACGCTCCCCCTACAGCCACATGGATGATTTTTCCCCAAACCAGAGCTCAAAGCTCCACTCCATGATGTTCAGGAGCTGGCTACCCTCTTCTGACAAGTTTTCCGGGCTGCTTCTCTCCCCTGGCTCCTGTAACCCACATTTTGACCATAGTTCCATTCACAAGAATGGCCAGAAGAGAGACAAGGTGGGAAATACTCGTGCCTCTTATCCCAAGATGTCCAGAAGAATATGAAGGCAGACACGGAAACCCCTGCCTAAAGTTCTAAAACTTTGTAGAAGTGTGTGTTCTCAATCTTTTTGAGGTGTCACCTACTGAACTTTGTCTGCATGCACTGCTTACGTTCCCTGGGGCTTTCTCTTCAGCAGAAGATGTGGTGAGAGAGCCCTGACTGCAGTGTGACTGTGGCTGTGCGCTTCTATTCACATGGGCTGTGGGGTGGAGGGCGCCCCCTGGAGTTGAGCAGCACAGCAGCGATGTAAAGACACCTTCCCTTCCCTCTGTCAGCCTCTGCTTCCTCATCTGTGAAATAAAGACACTGGACTCCTTCCAGAAATGACATTCTATGAGAAATATTGTGTGCCAGAAACTATACCATTCTTTGGAAAGAAAACTGGGAATATTGTTAGTATGAAGAGAAGGAATTTAATTAAAATGCAGATAAGAGGACACCAGGGCTTGTTTCCCAGTGCTTATGGAATTCTCCACAGCCAAAGCTTCCGACTCTTCAGTGCACACGTTGAGCCCATTGTGTTTGAGAGGTGTTTACTGTTCACTAGTTTTCACTTGTTAACAGGCACATGCTGGGTGTCTGCCTAGTTGCTCTGGAGAATCTTCATTGAACTAGTCGTTACTCGATGGTGTTTTGAACTGCAGAGTAGATTAAATGCAGAGAGTTAAATGCAAGAAAAGGAGAAACCCAGATCATGCAGCGCTCAGGTCTGTGGCCTGGCTGGCTGATGAGTGTGGTGGTGCCTAGAGGTGGGTTTGGAGCGGCCGTGACTGAGTGAATGTCACTCTAGGATGACCCACACTTCTTTTCCTGTCTAGGGGGCTCTTCATCCTCTACAAGGATGGGGATGTCGATAACCCTGTGGTCCGTGAGAGAATCTGGCAAAACAGTGACTTCAACTTCGACAACGTCCTTTCTGCTATGATGGCGCTTTTCACAGTCTCCACATTTGAGGGCTGGCCTGCGTAAGTAGAGAGCACGGACGTCTTCCAGGGAGACTCCTACTTGCTTCCTGGGGCACTCTGGGCTGAGCCATCTCTCCTGGAGTGGGTCACGCTTCTTTTCTCCACAGTTATAGGCTTTTCCTATGACTTTTTAACTTCAAGCCGCTTATCAATCACTTCTTGGCCCACAGGGCCAAGAGCTCCTCTGTCTGAATAGGCAAACGGGTAGCCTTTGTGGCCAGCTGATGGGGCTCTTGGATTTGTGAGGTGGGGTGGCATAGATCCCAGGCTGGGAGCTCATCTCAGATGGCTCCTAGGGAGCATCTCTGGGTGGGAATGAAGAGTCTTCAGAGGCGTTTGTCATGCCAACTCTCATTGGTAGCCATGTTGGTAAAGCCATCCCACTGTTTCTAAAGAGGGGCTTGAGCGTGTCCCAAACCATTCACTTATTCATTCATTCCTAGAAGTTATCGAGTACTAATATGTGTCAATCATGGACGGCTGCCATTGTGCCATGTCTTTCACTGACACACTCACTTGCTCATTCAAAAAAATGTGTGTTCAATACCAGCTCTGTGCAACCTGCTGCCTTACGCACCGTGGAAGAAACAGAACTGTCTCAATGTGGTTCCTCCCTTCAAAGCCCAATCTAGTCAGAGTATCAGGTGGCCAAGCCAGGCAGGAGGGTCTGGTGTGTCAGAGATGTGCAGAATAGAGTCCTGAAGAGTGGCTAGGATTTTGATGGGTAAAGTAAGACATGCAGGAAGAAAGAAGGTAAAACACAACAGGAGAGTCTCTCGTACCTTTGTTAACTCTCTGCTCTCTGATGCCCCACCCCACTCCAGTTCCTGCCACCAAAGCATATATGTGTAGATGGAGTCCTGAATGTCAAGTTCCCATGGCCAGAGGAACTGCAGAAGATGAACAGGCTGGTCCTCTCAGGCTGGCAGAACTCTCTGGATGCATGGGAGAGTCAGGGATCTTTACAGGAGTTCCTGTGGAGTAAAAGGACAGTTGGGTGGGTCTTGTTCTTTAGAAAACTTGTCCTGGGGAGAAAAGAGGTATGGAGTAAGATCCTGTGCTCTAAGGAGGCACGGGCTGCAGTCTCAGGTTTTGAAACTGTGCTTTAGCAAATCAGGGTGGCAGCTGAGGGGAGATGAGCAAACCTGGGGCTCAGAGGAGCTGGGCTCAGCTCCCAGCTCTGCCCCAAGGAGTATGACCTTGGGCACTCCGATGCCTCTCTGAGCTTCCCTCAGAGGGGATGACAGTGATGTGTGCCTTTCCAGGTGAATGTGAAAGTGTCTAGCGCAGTGTGTCCACGGGGTTGGGTGCCCCGGAAATGTTGAATCTGCATCCGAATGGGGGTCAGTTTAACTTGAGGGTGTTAGAATAATTCCCCGTCTTCCTGTTAAGAGTTCTGCTTGGTATGTGTTTAATTTTAGTGCAGTTTCGGGGAAACTCTCTTAGTTCTTTGGAAGTCGCTGGTTGCTTGCTTGTTGTCTTTGCCCGTGTGTGTACAGTTTTCAGTTCCACCACCGTCTAACATGAGATGTTCTACCTCTCTGTGCATAGGAAGGAGCATTATTGAATATTTGTGAAATCTTTTGGTTTTCAGTCCTCAAAACAATCAATCAATGAATATATCCCATGTGCCCCCCCTCTAGGTGCTGGGCTGACTGGGCCTAATGTGAAGGGGGATCCTTGGAGACCCGCTGCTGTCCAGGGGCCTTGGGGTGGGCTCCCAGTGAGGGGTCTGGCAGTCAGTGCCCACGGAAGTGTCTGGAAAAGGGACACTCCTGGGAGGTAACGGGGCTGGGCTGCTTGGGCTGAGAACAATTGGCAATGCTCACTTGGTCCTCTGCTCCCCAGGTTGCTGTATAAAGCCATCGACTCAAATGGAGAGAATGTTGGCCCGATCTACAACTACCGCGTGGAGATCTCCATCTTCTTCATCATCTACATCATCATCGTAGCCTTCTTCATGATGAACATCTTTGTGGGCTTCGTCATCGTCACATTTCAGGAGCAGGGAGAGAAAGAGTATAAGAACTGTGAGCTGGACAAAAATCAGGTTAAAGTCACACACTGTTTGGGCTTCCATCCCTTGGGCAAGAGAGGACTGACTTCTCTCTTGACAACTTCCCCCGTGCACAGAAGGGTGCCCACCTGCTGTCTGTCGCTGGGCTCAGGTCCTGTTCAGAGCACATTCTCAGCCAGCTGAGTCATTGCTGTTGAGAGTTAGGTTCCCAGATACAGATTAGACTGTAATTGTGAAATCCAGCCCAGACCTGTGGGTGAGAAGTCAGAGGATGCTTAAGCCGCCTTCTGTGGTCATGACCCCCTAGTGACAGCTCAGAATCTTGTAGGGTGGTGTGGCCAGGGGCCAGAAAGCACCCCTGCTGACACTCCCACAGTCCCTACTGAGGGATATCTTCTATACACTCTGCACTATTGACATTTTAGCATGGGTAATTCTTTGTTGTATTTCATGTGCTTTGTAGGATGTTTAGCAGCATCCCTGGCCTCTACCCATTAGATTCCAGGAGCAACCCCCTCCCCTTCCCAGTTGTGACAACCAAAAACATCTCCAGACATTGTCAAATGTCCCCTGGTTGTCACACCACAGGGAAAGTCGCTAACTTTAAACTTGGGACTAAGATGGCTCTCTCATCATTCTGTCTTTATCTAGCACCTTGTTTTAACCAATCTGATAGAAGCAGGGGCCTTTGGTTCTGATCATGTGATGGTACGAGGGAGCTGGGACACCTGCATTCTGGTCTTGTTCTACCCACACCTGCTCTGTGACTGTGGGTGCATCCCGTCTCCTCTCTGGGCTTGTTCCCTTTTTCTAAATTGAGGGCATTAAGGATTGCTTTTGGAGGTCCCTTTCAGCCCTAAAAGATTGTCTGTGAGATCGAGATTCTGCTCTGGGAGTTTCCCCCAGGTCCTCTGTTTGATGGTGACATAGTGAGCAAGAATCGTTTGCCAGCCTGGGCTTCCTCGGGGGGAAGTGGCTGTGGTGAGGCCCTGTCTCGGGCTGCAGCTGTACCCACTGGGGGAAACACGGGGACAGTGCTGCTTGGTTTATAGGAAGATGTTGCTTTGAGTTGTCAAGGCATCCCTGCAGATTCCACCAGTGACAGTCCAAGGGAGGCCTGGCCCAGCTTTTCAGCCCCACCCGCAGGGAAGCAGAATGTCAGGGAAAGACCCAGGCCCAGGCCAGCCAGGCAGCACCAGAGCTGAAATTGTGCCACCACCTGAGGTCCAGGACAGGCTTGAATCAGGAGTCTCTGGAGTCAGCATGTGAGGTCATAGCAGGGCCAGGTCCCTGACAGAGGGAGCCTACCTGAATCACAATGTGGAGTCAAAGCAGGGGAATGGGGGAGATCTGGGCCCAGGAGCAGGTAGAACCTGATGCTGAGCCAGAGACTCCCTCTGGGCTTACTGTAAAGTGTGGACCAGTCTCAGCCCCAGAGTGAATGGGAAGGACAGTGCTCTGGCCATCATTACTGACCACATCCTGGGGCTTCTGAGAGGATCATGATAAGCTCCCGAGCCTCAAAATCTCCCAGATGGACACACAGCTAGCTCACGGTTAGACGCTTATGGTCAACATGCTCTGACTCCTGAGGGGTGTCTCGTGTGGGTCCATCCCGGAGTAGCCGGGGGGCTCCAGTCTCAGGGAGTGAGCCCAGCCTCTGTGGTTCCGGAGGATTTCTGTACCTCTCATTACCTGGCTTCCTTTCCTGGAGGATGGCACGGGCAGGAGAACTGCAGGCGTAATCCCTGGTGTAGAGGAAAGGAGGAATAAGACCTGGGTCAGGCCTTGCTCCTCTGCTTATCCACCGCTGGACCTCAGGCAAGGCAGTCCAGAGCTCCGAACCTCAGTTTTGCAACAAGTGCAATGGAAGCAAACTGGGTGCTCTGCCCACACCCGTGGTTGCTGGGAGGGTCAGATGAGGTCATGAAGGTGGGGGCTTTCTGTCAGCAATGCAGAATGGTGCCCGTGGTTGTTGCCATAGCAGTTTGCGTCCACAGTCCCTCCCAGTAGGTGTGCGTTGGCCCTTTCAGAACAGACGAGAATGGTGTCCTCCTTCCATGGATGTGCTCAGGACCCCTCCTGCTCTTTTCTGCCTTTGCAGCGTCAATGTGTCGAATATGCCTTGAAAGCGCGTCCCCTGCGGAGATACATCCCCAAAAACCCCTACCAGTACAAGTTCTGGTACGTGGTGAACTCCTCGCCTTTCGAATACATGATGTTTGTCCTCATCATGCTCAACACACTCTGCTTGGCCATGCAGGTAAAAATGGAGACAGCTGTGGGGTCACGTCTGGGCCTCTGCACAGCCCCATGCCCCAAATCCTGAGGGTGGAGTGCCGCCCCCTCACAAGAGGATGGGTTTGATTTCCGATGAGTCTGGGCTGTAGTTTGGCCAGAATCCCATTCTGGCTAACAGTTGTCACGGTAGGAGTTTAAGATCGCTCTTTTATTTAAGAGACTGTCTGTACCAGGTGACTGTAGGTAACATTTCCGTGGAGCCTGAAGGTGGCATTCAGTTCCATAAACATTGTCTGTGGGCCTCCTCTGCCCAGGGAGTGTCTGAGGACTAAAGCCCTGTCTGTGTGGAGTTGGGCAGACAGGGGTTTCAACCCTGACTTTACTCCTTACCAGCTGGGCGGCCTTGGGAAATTTACTTAAATCCCCCAGGCCTTACTTTCTTTATTGGTAAAATGGGAAGTTGATCATGCTCACCTCAGAAATAGAGTTTACACTGGATAATTGATGTCAGGCACTTGGCTCTGGGCCTGTCACAGAGTAAACACCCAATGTTGAAAAACAAAACCTAAGTCACATTCCTGTCCTCAAGGAGCTCTCAGTGGCGGTGGGGAATCTTCCGGTTCATGGAGTATTGAGTTTGACCTACATTACAGCTCTTCCTTGCTCACACTGGGGGCAAAGAATGCAACTCAACTCAATTGGCCACGTTGGACTACAGTGCAGTGTTAACAGTGAGCGTTTCCAGCAGTTACGTGTTCTGGTGGATATTGCACTGGGCCAGGAAGCAAAGACCAAGGTCTAGATTCATTTTTCACACTGACTTCAAGAACTTGAGCAAATCAAACCAACTCTCAGTGCTATCTGGAAAATGGGTCTAAAGATAGCCAAGGATAAATTTTCTGGCACTTTCCTTACATTTAAGAATTTTTTTTATGAATGAGAAGGACCATATGCTGATGTAGGGAAAAGTAGGAAGTCAAAATTGTGTTGCCTTTTATTGAACGTAGACCTAAATGGCATAAAATTTATCCCTAAACAAATCCTACGTGTATTTATAGACTTGTGGGTGTGTTCTGCATGGTGCCTGGCTCCAGGCCCTAAGTATAAACCCTGCCAGAAGAAAGGGTGATTCCCTTTATCCTGAGCAGAGGAAATTGATGTCTTTCCCCTTCATCATCCAGTCATCCTCATCTTGTCCAGGCCCCCCTGCGCTTTGTGGGGAGTTAACCATGTGACCTCGCAGTGCCAGTGGAATCGCTGGGAGAGGATGCTGGCCTGTGGAGGTTGCCTCCCTGTCCAGGTGGAGGAGGGATGCCTGCAGGGAGTGGAGGGCTGGGGAGCCTCCTTTTGCAAGTCTGGAATGGACCTCTAGAACTGTGCCTCTGTCTTCACCCACAGCACTATGAGCAGTCCAAGATGTTTAATGACGCCATGGACATTCTGAACATGGTCTTCACTGGGGTGTTCACTGTTGAGATGGTTTTGAAAGTCATTGCATTTAAACCTAAGGTGAGTGGACAAACCTACTTTTCAAAAGCTGTTGCTGAATCACCCCAGAGAAGCACCCACTTCCTGTTAATCTGGGGTTACTGAGTTATTCTGTATTGTTCTGACTGCTAACTGGCTTATCACCTGAGAACATTAAAATCTGATTAAGGCATCTATACATGTGTGGGAAAATAAATCTGCGAAAACAAAACCTCATAAAAACAATTCTGAGAAAAAGAAGAAGGGAAGAGAGAATTGGGAATTTGTAGAATGGAGATTGTTTTGAAACTTGATTTTCTGTTTCTAGAATAGCATATATCATGCTGTCTTGGGGAAACTGGGCTCGTTACTTGAGCACTGGAGGAATTGTTTTAACATACCCATCAGAAAGAATTCGGCCCTAGTTTTACTTTTAGATTTCCAGCCTGAAGACTTTGGTTTTATTTGTTCCTGGTCTACAGCATCTTTTTCACCTTTTATGGGAAATTCTAGCAGCTGCAGACCTCTCACAGCCATACCATCTTTCGTTTGTTTAATTTAGAAAAATTTCACTTGACTTTAAGACAAAACAAGACATGAAAATTTTAAACTCTATTGGACTACTCAGCATATTGTGTCTCCTTTGGAGGGAATGAATCCAGTTTCACGGTTGTCAGCATCTGTAGTATAAGAGACAGAGAAGCGCAGCGTCAAAGAACATGCACGGTTCTGGAACCAGACTGGATTCAAATCCCTACTCTCTCTTTGTTAACTCAAGCAAGTTACTTAACTGCTCTATGCCTCAATGTTCTCATCTGTGAAATGGGGACACTAATAGTCCTATTTCATGGGGTGGCTGTGAGGAGTAAAGAATATGTGCCATGCTTAGAAAAGTACCTGACATGTAGTACCATGCTGAAGACATGTCAATACTGTTACTATGGCCACCATCGTCACCACCATCATCAGGTGATGACGTTCCCTCATTCTAAGACCATAGACAGAGGGGCAAATCCTGGCTGAGCTGTGGGACATTTGACCCTCAGTTTCTTTTTTAGCAAAGCTTCAAACTATCAGAGTTAAGAGAATGACAGAGTTCAGTGACCAGATACTTGTTCATCTGTGTGTAGGGTATCTGACAACAGTAATTTAAGACTTGGGTTATGAAATGATGGTTTCACATACTCCATACATACATGGAATGCTAATTCAAAACTGTTCCTTTCTTTAATTTGAATTAATTTCTATGCAATCTTTATCAGATCTTTGTGGACCAAAAAGAAAGGACACTTGTAAGTGACCAATTGGGGTGATTGCAGTGGGGTCAAATTTGGCACTTTATGCATGGCCAGATGGTATTTACTGTGACTTGTCCATATCTACATACATAAACATTTCCTCCTTCTCCAAATTCATCTTAATTTCCTTTGAGATTTTGGTTTGCTTCCCTCTCCCTTTTACTTCTTTGAACAGTATTTGTCTGGACTGATGGAAAAGGTTGCAAAGTAAGAATATCAAAATTGTTGAGAAATGCAACACAGAACATATCTATGGAACATTTCCTAGATCCTCTGCTGTATCGTCCCTTGCCTGGTGATTAAGCTCTGAAGTTTTTGAAAGCTTGCTCCAGGCTGAAGAGAAGGCACAGATGCCCATGGCGTGTGTGTGTGAGAATGTGTGTGTGTGTGTGCGTACTCTCTCAGGCCATCGCTTCAATGGCTCGTAGCACACCGTTGGCCCAGTAAACCACTGATAGCAAACCTGGGAGGAGAGTTCAGTGGCATGTGAACAGACTGCTGATAATACGGGGAAATGAGTAGCTAATTTATAATCAGTACTGGTTGATCAGAGTTTTAAAATGAGTGATTTCCGCTAGAAATTGTGCTGCTTTGTAGTTTTACCCAACAGGATATTTTCATAGCATAAGACAACCTCAGATGACAATTGAGAGAAATTTTAAAGCAGCAATAGCAGCCTCTCTTCGCTTGAGGAGCACTGTCTCTGCATTCACCGGAGCTGGAGGGAGAGATGTTTATGTTGTTAGTGTCTGGAGGAGCCAGAGAGAATCAGTTCACCAAGAAGCAAAGCTCTTCTTAAAACGCTTCCTGACTTTTCCTCGTCCTCTCTCCAGTGTCAGCAAACCAAGCCCAGCTGAGGGGTCTTTCACAGAGAAGTTAGTGAGGCCCCTCCTTCCCAGTCACAGGGGCAGTCAGGCTGAGGCACCTCATTGTAAAGACTGCAGAGGAAAAATCTTCGAGGAGATGGCCACGTAGGACAGAGGGTTGGGCATCCTGGCCCATCGGTGTCATCTCAGGAAAGTCTTTGTCTCCCGTGAGAAGCTCTGTAGCAGGGTCCATGGGATGGGTTCTCTGGAGTGAGGGGCACACCTTAGGAGAGCTTGTCAGCATCTCTGTCAGGAGATAGGGGGCTGTGGCTGTTTTGGAATACAAATACAGAAAGTGAAGTTCAACAAAATCCTTCCCGGTAGGCGAGGAGGCGTTTTAGGAGGAAGGGTTAAAGCAAGTTGAGAAACCTGGCCCTGGAACTTCTCTATTCAAGAGCCTGACTGAGAAACAGGGCTTCCTGAGCGAGCACATTTAGAGGGAAGTGTCCCAGGATCCTCCAGAAGCAGAAGGGCTGAGGGGGGCCTCAGAAGCAGGAAATCCAGAGCTGGAAGCTTCCCTGGTGGGGGAGGCAGGCACCCTGCATGGGAGGTGTTGTTTTGAGCCTGGTTCACATGAGAGTGGAAGGTGGTGAGAAGCCAGAGAGCCAGAGAATTAGGGCAAAGCAAGCAGGCTGTTGAGTGTGTGTCAGCTCCCCAAGGGAAGACCCCACAGGTGGGCACCGACCTTGTGCACTCCCGTTTGTGCTTTTGACTTGGAGTTGAGTGCACAGCAGACACTGGGTCATCTGGTCCTATCAGCCTCCCAGGACAGCGCTCCCTGCCCCAGGGTGCCTGGTGGGAATACGGCTGCTTGATCAAGCCCCCACAATGTTCCTGGAGTATGTTTTCTACCTCCTGGAAAGGAAATTTGATACTATCTTTTCAGTTCTTCAGTGATCACATATATTTTAGGGGATTTATTTTAATGCCAAATAACACTTGAGACCAAATATCCCTCTCCTTAACTAGATCTTTATGTTAGACCTCTTCATGGGCTCAGCCTGTCCCTTCAGCGTCGGGGTTTCCCAGAGCTCTCTCCTGGTCCCCTTCTCACCTGGTAAATGTGTACACGCCTGGGGCTTCAGTGGACAGCTCCATCTCATCAAAACCTCTACTGCCCTCTCTCTTCCAAGTTACTCTGACTGCTAAATCATCTCCCTGCTGCTGGCCTCAGCCTCTTGCCATTCATCCTCCACATACTCCCTTTGTAAACCCAGAGCTGACCACGCCACTCTTCCAGTGAAATTCTCATACTGGCCGCCTATTGCAGGAGAAAGAAATAATAATTTTCTTAGACTAATAGTCAAAGTCTTCCAACAAACACTGGCCCATTTACATTTCTGCCTCATTTCCAGCCATTTTCTCCCTGTCATTCCTTCTGCCCACCCCATCCCCAACTGTTAACATGCTAGACATTTCCACAGCACATGCTTCTGTGCCTGGAGGCCCTTTTCCCACTTTGTTATCCTGTAAGGCTTGTCAGAAATGTTGGCTCTTCTGTGACCCCATCCTTACCAGCCCAGCTAGAGTCAGCTCTTCACGTCATATGTGCATCTGTTAGATGCTTACTGTGCATCGCCATCATCAACACTACTCCATTAGCTGATGAGCAGCTGCTCGAGGTCACAGGCTGGGTCGTCTTTGTCTGCTACATGCAGCATGCCTGCTATATGCTGGTTACTCAGTGAAGATTGGTGGAATAAATGGATGGAATAAATGAAAGAAAGAAATAGATGAGCCTGTAGGTGGAGTCTCTTGGTGTCAGATGGTACCTGCTTTTCCATCACAGGATGTTTGGGCAGAGTAGAGTGGCCACAAGTAAAGAGTCTTTTCTCTACGCCCTCACTTGACCTTTGGAAAGGTTTATGCTAGTTAGAAAGCTGTCAGTTACAGTTTCTAGCAGAAGTTGGCACTACGGGTCATCACTTGGGTCATACACTGCCCACACAATCCCTAGCAGAAATTGGTGAGTGATCTGGCTGCCATGGTGAATGGCAAAAGGCAAGTCATTTGTATGGGCTTCTTTAGTTCTGCAGATGAGAGACTCCAGGCAGCAAAGAAACCCTGGACTTGGGCTGCTTTTCTTGTTTCCATTCCACAAACATTGCTTCCCTACTGTGTGCCGCACCTATGCTCTGTCCTGGGTAGAGGTCCAGGCACTGCTTCCAGGAGCCCACAGTCAGGCAGGAAACAGACATCGACAGATAATCAGGATAGAGTTCTTGGAAATCATGGAGCTTCCTGGCCCGCAGGCCCACATTAGTCTGGTTTATGATTTGAATTCCCAGAATCAGAAATGTTTCTGAGAAATAGATGTTTTTGCATGTGGTGGCCTTGCTTGATCTTTTCAAGCAGATGGCCTGGAGGAAAAATAATATAAGGGCTGACTCTGGCTGAGCTGGTAGGGACTGCTGGTTCCACTTGAGCGGCCCTAGGCTCAGCATTCAGTTGTAGGAGGTTCTCCACTGGCCAAGAGGAGAGAGTGTGGAGATGGACACTCTGTTAAAAGCCCATGTGTAATCTCTGGTTACCCAGACATTATGGTGACTTTGGTGGGAAAGGGGTGGGGGACTGAGTCATGATCACTTGACAGTGATTTTATTACATAGGAGGCTACTAAACAGGGAAACGGGATGTGGGAAGAAAGGGAGGGCTGGCATTTTCTGCCTCCCCTGGATCTCCAGCAGAGCCACCTGGTCAGAGCCTGTGATTCCAGCCACCTGCACTAACTCAAGCCTCCTGTCACCAGATTAGGGGTGTCAGCCTTCAGTCCATGGACCCTCCACAATTTCAGCACAATTTTGTGAGTGTGAGGGACTTTCTGGAGAGAGAGTTGATGAGATTGCCAAAAAAGTTCCAGGACCCAAATGTTAATCCCCTATCGTGTTGATTTAAAGGGATTTAATACACCACAGTGAGCCAGAATGGGCCAGTTGGAGAATAGTTTGTAGGCTGATGGGAATGATCCAAAGGTGAATTTGGAGATGAGGGGCAGGGGGAGAGCAGGAGAGAGAGAGGAGTTGTTCAGGAATAAAGTTCAAAGTGGGTGAGAGGGGCTGGCATCCAGTGCCCAGGTGGGCTTGGCCTCCGTAAATGACGCCCTGGAGCAGGAGGAGCAGGGTGTGTGGTACAGGCGCGGGCAGGGGCTGGTCACATGCTGGGATGGGAGAGAAGGAGGGACACTTGGTCTTCCACTGCTCTCTTTGTACCCTAGAGGCCTGACTGTTATGTTGACCACCGATTTTATTAAGGCATCAATTCCCCTCTCGAGCAGAGGGGGAAGATCACCACGCTCTCTTTAGCTTTTGAGTTGCTGTTAAATTCACGAAGAAAAGGGCAGGCTCTGCCCCTCAAGTTTACTCTGTGACAAGGCTGCCAGTCAGCCAGCTGTGGTTACCCACTCGCAACCATGTGAACAGTTTATGAGAGAACCTGTATTCTCACCCCCTGGGTACGTCAGCAGTCGTACTCAGCACATTCTTTGATCCAGCTGATTTTTCATTATGAGTCTTCCTCGAGGAAGAAAGCAGTGTGTTCCTTTATGTCCTGGTGCAAGCGCTTAATCTCATCTTTGACCAGCGTGACCGGCACACTGAGGGGCACTAGTCTAGTCCTCAGAGCGGCCCGCCTGTCCTCAGTTCTACCAGCCAAGAATCAAGCATCATGAGAAGAAAAGCTAGCAGGTCTAAGATGTGGTATTTAGTATGTAGCCCTTCCCATTAGACTTGTATACACAGATTATCAGAGTTGCTGCAGGCGAACTCCTTTTGTTTACTTGTTAGAGGGCTGATATGGGGTCTGAGAGGATGGCAGTCGATGCAGGTAATGTGTGAGAGAGGCACTATGATTGGAGGACAGGAGGAGAGGGGTGAAGAGTGGGTCAGAAGTCCGGGCAGCTGGTTGGGAAAATCTTACACTATTTAAGATGAAATTTTTGAAAAACCCAAAACACCAATCACTGTCATATCTTCCCCGTAAATGCACCTGGAATGATTAACAGTAACTAGAATAAACATCCCTGTTCCAGTTGTTAGGACAGCCAACACGTCCACATTTTCTATCACGTCATAAAAGGCTGGGGCTCTGCAGTGGCTTCCTCTGGGCCTGCGTTTGCTCGCAAGTTCACGGGACCTGACACTTCAAAGTACCTTCTGCTCTGGTTTTCTTGATCCAGCACTAAGTGTACCCAAGTGTAAGCATGCTGGGCCCCCTTTTATATAATTTAGACCTGAATTTTAATTTCCAAAACATGTACTGACTTTTTGAAGGCACAGTTGATTTACAGACAGAGTCACTGACCTTGCAACCAGAAGCCTCTGTGCACAGTGCTCCCCACCACCGCCTCTGAGGTGTCAGGAGACAACAGGTGCTAATTTAGCACCTACTATACTAAGCCCAGAAGAGAATATGTGTAAAATGTACGCCACATATATACAGATTTGTAAGTCACAATTATAGGGACATGTGGTACCTTCAGAATTGTTGCAAGATATGAGGACCTGAAAAAACAAGAACCGGGCAGAGTTGAGTGGCCAGTAGGGTGCAAGTTGGTGGACGAAAGAGACATTGCAACGTGTCAAGCACTAACTGGGTTCAAGGCTCTGGGCTAGCTAGTGGGGTTAGTGGAGGAGGAGACAGAATAATCAGCACAGTCCTCATCCTCAGAGGGCTTTTGGTGGGGTAGACCCGCAAAGACCCCAGATTCAGTGGTGAAGACATGAGAGAAAGGGCAGAGTCAACACGATGGGGACAGAAGCTAGGAGGATCTGAAAAGGTTCCCTCAAGGAGTTGGCATTTGATCTGACCTTGAAGGAAGAAGTGGATTTAGGCAGATAGAGTTGGGGTGGGGAGGCTAGTCTTGCAGAGGCATCTGGAGGTGGGGAAGAACATGGTGGCGGTTTTGAGGGATGGAAAGGAGTCCTCTTAGCCTGCAGGGTGAAGAAGCAGGGGAAGACAACAAGAGCTAGAGGGGAGGAGGAGCCCGCTGGTGATTTGGGGCTTCTCTTGAGGACAGTGGGAGCCCTGGAGCATTCTCGTCATCCTTCATTGCCCTTTTCCTCTGTAACACCTGCAGTGGCTTCCCTACAGAGGCCCTGTCCCCACAACCCAGACTGAGTTTCTTTGCCACAGCTCTGTGTCTTGGACTGTGTGCATCACTGTGCCTATCTCCCTGTAAGCCATTGCCACCTGTCTGTGTCCCCAAGAGACCAAGAGCTCTGGGAGGACAGGGACTTGTCTCAGGCATCCTGCCACAGGGCACACCCCTTGTAATTCTTGTTGGACTGGCAACAAGGGGGAAGGGTTACTGGTTTGTTTCAAGAGCACAGAAATGAGATTGTGTGAGATGCCTGGTCACAGTGCTCTTCAAGTGGGAGAAGAGGAGGATGTGGGGTGATTAGGGACCCTATGCAAGGCATGGAAGGCCCTTACTCTTCCTTCAGCTTCTGAGGGTTTGGGCTTGTGACCCTGGTGCCAGGGCAGGGTTGCCAGATGCCTCCCTCTGTCCTGCAGATATTCTGCTCAGTCTGGTGCTACTCAGAGCCATGGTTCTGCATTTTGTGTGTGTGTGTGTGTGTGTGTACACCCTCTTTCTCACATGCAGGTGCATACACCCCTGTGTGTCCCTTTCCACCAGTGGACAGTATTGTTGCCTCTCTTTGGCTCTCCCACCCCACCTGGTTGCCATGGGTGCTGCGGGGCCTCGGATGTGTTCCCTGTATGGTCCGTGTGGCGTTTCATTCATTGGTGCTCATAAACGTCTGCCCCCTGCCTGCTCTGTCCAGGGGTATTTTAGTGACGCCTGGAACACGTTTGACTCCCTCATCGTAATCGGCAGCATTATAGACGTGGCCCTCAGCGAAGCCGACGTGAGTACGCGCCCGCCCGTGGCTGCCTGCCTCTTGTCCTCTTCTGTCTGTGCACATTCCCCTCCTGCCCCACACTGGCATCACCTGGACAAGTCACAGATCCCAATTTCACTTGATCTAAACCAGAATTGCCTAATGAGAGCTGTGGAAAAGAGACCGTTGAGAGTAGAGCCTTTGGACACAAATCACCTTTTGGAGCACTGACTATGTTGCATTACCCAGGTCACTGGTAGGCAGGGCATGATAGGTGTCCATAATTGTTTTTATTTGCTGTGTCAGAAGCGATCCCCAAAGTGATGTGCCTATAACATGTTTGTTTTAGGGCGATTTTTCAAGTAGCCGGGTGGCTTAATGCTAGAATGTTCGCCTTTTATAACGCTGTCCTTTTCTTCTTTTTTCCTGTTGTGCCTCCTCTCCTCTGTGGCTTCTGAATGCTTGCCCTAACAGCACTATTTCACTGATGCATGGAACACTTTTGATGCCTTGATTGTTGTTGGTAGCGTCGTTGATATTGCTATAACTGAAGTGAATGTAAGTAGCAAACTTTGTGTCCTGTAACGTGATTGTTTTCGCTAAGTCTGACATGGAGGAGACTAGAAACCGCACCCCTGGATCTCTGGGCACCTCAGAAATCCATACACAAACTTGTTTTGAAAGACTAAGAACATTCTGTAGTCTCCCCTCCCTCACCTCCGCCCCCTCCCCTGAAAGAGAGTGGGGAAGTAAATGTAGAATTGCCATTTTGGAACTAAAACGTTATTTTAAAAGAAGACCTTGTCAAAATGTTATGGGCTAGGAGTTAATTATGTGAGTATGTGAACATTATCATTCACTAGCTTTGTGACCCTGATAGGTCATCTGACTGCTTTGTGCCTTGGTTTTTCCAGCTGTAAAACCGAGTTCATAATGTGTGCCCTGGTACCCACAGTGGTTTTGTGAAGGCACAGGAGGGAAACCCCAAGCCTTGCCCTGAGCACGTGGACGTGCTGCTGGTGTCCTCACTTGTACCCTGTGTCTGCTGGGTCCAACTGGTGACACTGGGGAACAGTCCATCCTAGCTCCCCAAACAGTGATGCAGATTGAAGGCTGGCCTGGACCAGGAGAAGGCGGGCCCAGTGCATATCAGGGGAGGGTGTCAGGACTCCTTTGTTGCACTCAGTTGAATCCTTTGATGAGGGAACAAGTGTAATTGCAGCATGGTAGGTGGAGCCACCCACCTTTAAGAAGCACCCTGAGGACCCTCTTTCAAAATGAAGAGGCTAGAGCAAGGGAAGCACTGGGTCCTCTTGGATCTGACCTATGCCTAGGCCAGAAGGGCCTGAGGCAGGCAGAAATGGCCCTACCCCTGTGATCTGTCCCCAGCTCATCAGCAAGTCTTAGTGGGTGTCCAGTGTGTGTGCCCAGGTTGTGTAGAGCCCTTATGGGGCCAAGAAGAGCATGGGGCGGGACTGTGTGCAGTGTTGGCTTTCTGTTCCACGTTGCCAGCCCAGCCCTCCTCCCTCAACGCCTGGCTGGGAAGGGGCCACCACGCTCTGCCTGGCTGACTTCTGTGGGATTGTACGGTCTGTCCTGGTGCCCAGACGGCCTGAGTCAAATAAGGATGATGAAGTCTCTTCATGCCACTGATTTTGGGGCCAGGCTGATTCTGGAGTGTAGAATAGTGGGATAGCCATTGGCCTGACAGCCCCAAGACCTAGAAATTTTAGTCCTAGTTCAAAATTGTCTTGTTGGACCCGGGCTTCGTGGGTCAACTGGGGTGAATATTCACCCTCCTTGCTTCATAGGTACATTGTGATGATAAAATGATATGAATATTGGTGAAAATACTTGCTAAAAGCCCAGTGTTAGGGAGATACTGTGGTATTATTTTAAATGTAAATTTTCCATGTAATAATATAAGAAACGGACTATGAGACATTAGCATGTCCATGAAGGTATGATTTAAGCCTCATGACACCCAAATTCTTGCTATGACCAGGTACTAAAATGGTATTTTACTAGGTCTAGGTACATACATCCCCCAACCTCCATCAGCCCAGACTTTCATAAATTTCACTTTCTGTGAGATAGTCCGTAAGTCAGCTATAAAATTGCCATTCATAATGTGTGAATTATGCTTGGTTATAAAATAATCTGATGCTAATGGGAGAGCAGCAGGACCCTCCCTGGGCTGCCATGGGCTCTCTCCTGAGTTTATGACCAGACATCTGCCTGCTTAATCATCTCACAGTGTAAAGTGCTCACAACCTATATCAAAGTATACTTACATGAAAATTCTGGAACGACCCTTATGTAAGTCAGAGACAATCTAGAATGGAAGTGAAATTGTAACTACAATTCACCTGGAGCACTCCCTGGAGTACTGGAGTCTCCCTGGAGCACTCAGTGCTTAAAGTATTGTGTAGGTGGTGGGTGTAAATGCTTAGTTTCTGGGTACTAGAATGTACCACGTGAAAAACCCAGCTGTCTAACACCTAACTCACCTGTTGGCTAGTGTGCTCGGTGACAGCACACACCTGCCTTCCTGGCTGCCTCGCCGTGTGCCAGGGCAGGAGCTCGCTGCAGCTGTCCCCTCTAGCCCAGCATGCTCATGAGTGTCTCAGACATGTCCATCCTCACCTTTCTTCAGTTAGGAAGCCCACGGGTCTATAAAAGCCCATACTAAATTTCTTAGTTAGTGTTTGACATTGGCTGTCTATACGAAACAGGCTTTCATTGGCCCATTTTGGCATTCAGTCAGACTTTCAAAATCACCCTGTAAACATTCTCGTACTGTTTGCCAGTAAGTGACCTTTCCCCTGGTAAGATGTAGCCTGAGACCAAACCGGCCTCAGCTGGTGGCAGTGCCAGTTCTCTGCCCTGGGCCAGTAGAATGCCACCTTAGGAGATCTCAGCATTTCTGTGCTGGGCCTCACTGCAGAGGGAATGCCTAAGGCCACCTTCTCATTTATTCAGTCTTTCAGCACATGCTTATTGAGCATCTACAACTTGCAGGCCACGGGCACAAAGATAAAAGAGCCTGGGTGTCCTTAACCTCTGGTGGTATAACTATCTGAGTGGAACTGTTGATTCCTACACCGCCTCTCCACACATGCCAGGTCCCCCAGGGGAGCAGCGCACATCATCTCCCTTGGCAGCCTTGTCCCCGAGCTCCTGGGTCAGCTGAGCATGAACACTCTTGGTCCACTGTTGGCTGTTTTTAGCTGCCATAAGTCATCATTTTTTGCAATGTTTAACTTGCTGTGCTCTCTCCCCCAACCTCTGTTGATCTTTCTTTTCTGTTGCCTAATTGATTTTCATGTTGGTTTTATTTTTAGAAAATTGTAGCGGCAAGTATATATAAACATATATACGGTGAAGTCGTTGCTAAAGCAAAAGCACTTTAAAGACTTTGTACTCGTTTTGCTTCCCCACCTTTGGTTTTCACTGGGTTTCACAGGACGTGCTATTGGTCATGGTCATCTAAATTGTTTCCCATCCCGTATTTCATTGTCTCCAGCCTGGGGCCTGAGCTGGGGCCATCTTGGTCAGTCACACTTGGCTCTGTGACATGCCAGCATAGTCTTCAAGAATGAATGGTCTGGCCTGGAAATGAGGAATCGAGCTTGCGTTTGTATTCTTTGCAAAAACATTTTGGATGGCCCTTTCCGTTGTCCTGCTTGCATGCTCACCTGGCCGTCTCCTGTCTGCTGCCCTCTCCCACGGTTCCCACCCTGCTTGATCATGGTTTGATAGCTCTCATGGACTTGTCTTCATCACATTTGGTCATAACATCACCAAGCTGCTAAAATGTCAGATGAGGACTGGCAGGCTCACTTTTGTTCCCTCTTTGATGCCAGTATGTTCCTTGAATGGTGAAATGACCTAGCATCGTATTCTCCCTACATATTCAGCATCCCAGCATCATATTCAGCCTACCTGGGGAATGGCTGTCGCTGACATTTAGTTTTTTTCCCATTATCATCATTGCTGGGAAAGCAAAATACATGTTTAAAACCCATATCTGCCTTGTTATTACTTACTGAAGAGCATTTAAAAAGTCAGTAGGAGCTCACTCCTGGGGACCCAGGAATTGTCCCTGACTTGTCAGGTACCCTGTTTGGACCAGGTGGCCAACAGTTGCACTCAACTTCTTGTTCTGAACCCATGGGCAGGTTGTTCAGCCCCCCATTCTGTATGCTGACCCTTTTCTAGGAACCGGGTGAGCTGGTTTCTGGACACAGACTAAGCAATCCCAAATACAGAAGCCTTCCCTGCCAGAGCTGTTACATGCCAGGTCAGAAGTAGTCAGAGGGAGCCTCCCCCAAAACACTGATATCTCCAGGATGCCTCAGGTTAACTGGTTCTGGGATGCTGGTTTGCTTCCTCTCTGAACTTGAGAACCATATCCTCTCATCTTTTCCAGAAAAAGATGAAAATTAATGCAGAAAGTGCAGACTGATCCATTTGATTGCACGTGGAGAACTCAGGGCTTGTTTGTTCCTGTAGTTGCAGGGGGCTGGCCCTGAGCCTGTATCTCAAGAGCCTGCTTGGGAGCCTGTGAGAAGGGGCTGGAGGGAACATCAGTAACGCCCCAGGGATCAAAGAAGCTTCCAGACCCTCGCATAGAGTTTGGCCTCCTAAGGCTGAGTGGTCATCTCCCTGTAGGGGTCCCAGATGAAGAATGTGGCATCTCAGGGTTATAAGGAGCTACTGAGGTCATCTAGTCCAAACCCTGAGATGACACTGGGATTCTATAAATTAAAAACTGATCAGGCAGCCCCTAGGGGCTGTCTTTGGAAAGCTACCTGGGGGGGAGTCCTTCCCCACTCTCATGTCCCTAAGGGGTATCCTGTGGTTGATCCCAGGAATCTGGCAAAGCATCAGCTCACTCATATGCCATTTCCACCCTTTACCAGCTCCTTTTGTTTCCAAGCCACCTCTATCCTTTGTAAGGAAAATGGAGATAGAGTCTAATCTCTTTGAGTTCATCAGAGTAGTGAACCCTCATTAATTCCAAAAGAACCCACCGCTCAGCTCTAGTGTTCCCACTCTCTGGCCACTCCAGCCCTAAAGGGAATTAGCTGGTCTGGGTGACCAGGTGAAGACATGGCCCAGTTCTACCCTGGCTTAGGACTGCAGTTCTCAGCTCTGGCAGTATATTAGAATCACCTGGGAGCTTTTAAAACCCCCCAAAGCTCGGACGCACCCCAGATCAATTAAATAAGAATCTTTGGGGTGGGACCGAGGCATCAGTTAGTGTTCAAGATCCCCAGGCTGTTCCAGTGTGCAGCCCAGGGTGGGAGCTGGCCTGCCTTTCTCATCAGGCTGGCATTTGTAGTTTGGGCAAAGCCGTCCTCAGGGTTCCTCCAATTTGTAAGATATTTTGGCAACTTGCACTGTCCCCCAATGCTACCAGTGATATCCTGCCCTGCAGCGGTCCTCCCTGCCCAGTGTGGCATGTGGGGGAGGGGGAAGGTGTCACAGGCTGCACGGGGGTGCACGCAGCTTGGTATGCCATTTGCTCTTTCCTGCCTTTCTTGCATGTCGTGCTGCCTTGTCCCTCCACAAATGTCTCCTCTTCATCTTTGTTTTTTTTTATACAAAAGAATATATAGGGTTTCAAGTTCATAGCCCAAGATTTGTCATACTTCAAAGATATCAGTTGAGAAAAGGATGTGCACTTCAAAAGTCAGTCTGGCTGCTAACTTTCCCACATCATAAGGAGAGGGTGGTGCAAGGTCTGTCAGACTTGGAGTGGGATAGGGAGCGGCAAGCAGAAGGCGTTTGGGCCAAAGGGTGGCCAGAAAGAGTGTCTCCCTGACCAGTAGGCCTCCTTATTCTCTTGCAGTCCCACACACAAGTTATGGACATTTCAAAAGTACACTGTAGTGTGCTCTGTCTTATGCACAGTCTAGTCCCCTTGAGCATAGGCACGCAGAGGCGTACATGCACATACACACAAACACACCCTCACACTCCAGCTGCATGGGTGAGACTGAATCTTCCCTGTCCACAGCTCTTGGGGTGATGGTGTGAGAAACAGTGAGAACTTGGGAAAACTAATTCCTTCATTTGTTAAAGTCTTGAGTTAAAAACCGTCATCTGTCCCTTTAAGGAGATGTTATTTATTTTGAGGTGAGATAATAGAAGAAGAAAATAAAAATAGTGACCCTGGGCTGGACAAACCCATTGAGAGTTCACATTCTGAGCAACCCAGGTGAAGCAGGGACCCCTTTTTAACCCCGTCAGAACCTGTTAGTCCTGGGTTCGCAGTCTCATTGCTAAATGTCAGTTGTGATATGATATGCCCAAACTCCTTATTTTCTATGAATTTTATAGAATTTAATGTTTGATCTCAGGAGGCAGCTGTTGATGAGAGTGAGATTTGAGAGCAGAGCTCTTCCTTGCCCTGTATCCCCAGGGAAGAGAACCCGTCAGATTAGCCTGCGCATCCGTGCATGCACACACACCCTTTGTTGTACAGACACACCATGCAGAAAGGCTCCTAGAAGCCCCGGACTGCACCCAGCCGTTCTGGGCCCCCAGCGGAAGAGCTCCTTCCTTGTCGGTTACCAGGTAGACCAGCTGCTTCAGTGGAGGTGACCCTCCTGAAGGGAAGAGAAAGGCCATCATTTCCCAACTCTTGTTCAGCCCTTACTGTGTAGTTTCAAGATGCCTCCTGATGTTTGTTCGAGTTTGCTTACGACCTCTTTGCATTCTCTTAAACACTTATTGGACATCTAATAAGTGCCAGATACCATGCTGGGCACTGAAGCAGAGTGAGGCAAGGTCCCTGTCTTCTGGGGGCTCACAGCCTGAGGGGTGACAGGTGCGCACAGGGTGATGAGTGTTGTGATTCTGTACCCTGGGGCCCGAGGGACAGGAACCCAGGTAGATCTCAGAGGAGGTGGAACTGCTGGAGCTCAGGGTGAGCTGGTCCTAAGCTGCTTCTTCCCAAGATACATACAGAGCTGAGCTTTCTCTTCTTTGACAGCAGTCTGAGCTGTAGGTTGGGCCATGAAGCCTTCTGCAGGGAAACCAGCCTCACTCCTATATGCACTGACTCAGTCTGTCCAGCTCCTCAGCAGCTTCCCCAGAGAGGGCATCATCGGACACACATTGCCCAGGCATGCAGTCCCAGAACAGACTGTGATCCAGGAGGTCTGTGGGCTGCGGCAGGTGCCCCGATTCTGCCCCATTTGGTAGAGTCCTTCTGCTCCTTGGGGTTAGGAGTGGCCTGCCGCTGAGACCCACAGTCCTGACTAAGCAATCTCTCCACAGGAAGCAGAGCCCCTTTCTACATTTCTGTGTTTAGGGACACTGAGGTCTTGCTGCATTATCTTTTATGGGACATCTGTCGCCCTTGGAGCAGCATGTCCTGGGATGTGCAATAGAAAGTAACATGTCGGAGCCTCCGCCAATGGCTGCCCAACCTTAAGTCCAGTTCCAAGCAGTGCTCCTGGCATTTTCTCAGGGAGGGAGCAAACGTGCGGTGCTAGGACATTAACCACAAATTTTTCAAAAGGGGGAGGGGACATCCTCCTGAACCACTGCTTCGTTCCCAGTTCATTAATGCATTTTCAATCTTTGATTTCTTAAAGCCAACTGAAAGTGAAAATGTCCCTGTCCCAACTGCTACTCCAGGGGTAAGATCAGTGACTAGTCCCCAGGGGCTGGGCCTTTTCCTTGAGTTTATTTGATCATGTCGAGTTTTCCACTAGTTTTTCTGTATTCTCCATGATTATCCTTCCAGAACGGTGTCTGCAGTGGTTTGCATTCATCATTAGTGTCCAGTTCTCTTGACCAGCCCAGCGTTCTCCTTTTAACACGCCAGACCACGTGGACATGCATGTGCTGTGTGGACGCAGTTTTCTAAGCCCTGTGTTGTTAGCATGTAACTTTTCCTTTCATATCATGCTTTTAAAGGTGAAAAGGCCCTAGAAACACATCTTCAGTTCTTACCTCTGTCACCTTTGTTTGCATCTGTTGCTGTTTTTCTGAAAGTGTTGCATGTTCTACTTTCCATTGGGTTTGACCTCTCCATGATAACCCTTCAGAACTCTGAAGAGAGCAATAGAATCTCCATCACCTTTTTCCGTCTTTTCCGAGTGATGCGATTGGTGAAGCTTCTCAGCAGGGGGGAAGGCATCCGGACATTGCTGTGGACTTTTATTAAGTCCTTTCAGGTAAGAGCCATGCCAAGGGCTTCTGTTTGTCTTTGAGGATCATATGTAAGTCAGTGATTGTCCTCTGTCGTGGAGGATCCAGACTCCCTTCTGCATGACTACTGTGACCACCTAGGTCACGTGACCACCTAAGTCAATAGAGAACATGGAATGCTGGAGAGACCCAAACCAGCATTACTTGGGTGAATCAAATAGGATTACTTGCTTAACAGGAAACAAAAAAGGAAGCAGTAAGGACCAACAGCTGAGAGATCTGCAGCATTTCCAACACGGATAGAGATGTGGAGCCTCCAAGCTTCTCAGTCCTCCCCAGATGCCCAGTGGTGAATGGTGATGTTTGAGAGGGAGGGTCCCAGCAGACCCCTGGAAGCCTGACAGCCTCTCACTGGATGGCTTCCCCTCGTAAGGCTGCAACAGTCCTGTCTGTCAACTACTCTAGATACGAATGAGAGACCATTTCACCTGAGCCAACACACCATCACCAATCTCTGGGTTATCCATTGCCTGGAAGGATTACAGAGTTGAGGACATTTGGGCATAAGCCAAGTCTCATTTGTCGTCTATGATTCTCCAGGCTGCTGCAGCCTATTTCTAGTCTTTTCTTGAACAGAATCCAGCTTCTCCTGTACCTTCCAGTACCCCACCCAGATAGTCTAGTCTTCTGGACTGAATCCATTGGGGTACAGAGGGGTACAAATTCTTGTTAAAAGGTGCATCCACATAGGGAATTTGTAGATATGCACAAACATTAGAAAGTGAATCATGAATCTTTGTTTCTTTATTATTTGACTATTTTTAATTCAAAAGTCGTAAATACTCCCAGTAACAAATGAAGCTGTCCGAAGATATATAAAGAAAAAGTTTACACTGCCTCCCTCCATCTCTGAGGGGGAACCAGTGTCAACATCCCAGGAAGTATTTTTCTGCAGTGGGAAGGATTTTAACACATAAAGGGGAGAAGGGATGGCATCTGGGGAAATGAGGTAGATCCAAAAACTCAGTGAAGGAAAATCACAAGTCCTGTTGGGGAAAATGAGGTTGTAGGAGGGACGGAAATGCAGCTTTGAGAGAGGCCGGGCAAAGCGGGGGGCCTCGGGCAGGTGAGCCATGGTCTTGGTAAGGCATGAAATCCTAGACAGTTATTATTAATATAAAGTACCAAAGTTTCTGAACGAACTTCTATAAACAGAATGAATTCGTGCAATAATGTCATTCTTACTCACTTTTAAAGAAATTATTAAACTTCTTTTCTTTAAAGATTTGGTCACTATAGATAAATTCATTTCACAGAGTAGTGGTTCATAAAAACTGAGAAACAGTGCCAACAAAACTCCTAAATATTTGGTAATCCAGGAAGAAAATGCATTGGGTGTGGTGAGGAAAGCCTGAAACGAGCCCTGTGGGACTCTGTTTACCAGTCCAACTGTCAGGACGGTGCTCTTGCACCAGCAGTCACAGATCCAGAGCTGGCACATGTTGGAAAGTTTTTAGCCTCTGGCTTTCCTATAACCTTTCTCAGCTAGCAGAGAAAGTGGACGCTGTAAGCATGTGTGCTGGGCATTAGGTTTAACAGTCTGGGCAATCCCTGGAGGTGTGCCATCCACATGCACATCTCTGTCACATGAGATGAGGTAGAAAAGCAGTTGAGAAACATGGGGTTAAAGGACCGGGGGTCTAACCCAACCCGTCTAATTGTATTTAACGTTCCTAAGGAGAGCCTAGGCTTGGCAACCACCCAGCTAGCTTGTTTTCTTCCCTAGCTCAAACCCCAACTCTGTGGTTCTTTCAGAAAGTGTGCGTTTTAAGAAAGGTGTCTTGCTTTCTACAGCAACAGCCAGAAAGTGGTTCTTCCCCTCTGACCCAGTAATTCCACTCCTAAGACTTCACCCTAAGGAAATACTTCAGCAGACACAAGGTGATTTTGCATAAAGATGTTCCCTTGCAACATGATCTACAGTAGCCCCTTGCTCCCACCCCAAACGTGCCCACAAAAGAAAGTGGAAGCAATCTAAACGTCCAATCTAAACTGTTCTGGAATGGTTTCATCAATTATGATAATTTCAACAAAGGGATCCAGTGATGAATTTAAATATTATTATGTGAGTGATGTGTCTGCCTTGACACTGTTTAGGGTTAGGATACACTGTTAATGACTGTGGAAGCACATCCTGCCTGCAGCTTCGTAACACTAGGTGTGCATGTGGCTGGTATACTTAGGACTGAGGTCGTGGTGCTGGGCTGGGGTTTAAAAAGCCCTTCCTCACTGTTGATGTCCTTTCAATATAACGTGGAAAAGAAAAGCATGTGGCCCCATTTGGGTCTTCAGTCTGTACCTGAGCAGTCGTAGGGGCAAGAGGCCTGCACTGAGCCACATGCTTCCTCTGTTCCAGGCGCTCCCGTATGTCGCCCTTCTCATAGCCATGTTGTTCTTCATCTATGCGGTTATTGGCATGCAGGTAAGCTCCAGCCACCTCTCCACAGGGTCCCCTTTGCTGGGTAGCCCCAAATCTGTGGCAAGATGTACCTTGGCCAGGTAGGATGGAAAGACAGGGTCATGATTTTTCAGTGAAATGCCTTGGCTGCTGAAGAGATATGGAGATGAGACAGCCATGACTCCGTAGGAGAGCTCCACAGGAAAGAGCCTGTGCCGGAGAGAGCCAGGCTCAGAAAAGCAAGGAGAGGTTGGAATATGCCACAGAAAGCTGGTGTTAGGGGTAACCCTCACCCCCAATCTGAGTCTGGGGAGCATCAACTGATTGAGAACACCCATAATTGATTTTAGCAACAAGAAATGGTTATTGTAACCAAGTGAGATTCTCACTTGAAACAAACTGTTTCCAGATGCTCTGGTGAGGGCTGAACTGGAACCATTATCTGGCCTCAGTAGCACCCCTTTAGGAAGAAGCGTGAAACCAGACCTTTCTGGCTGAGAGGCTGCAGGATACTTCCCAGCTCCTCTTGGGGTGGGGAAAGGGACTGGGGCTTCATTAACAGCTAAGCCCTCACACGAAGTGGGTCAGTGGGAGGCAGAACCTCCACAAGGAGAGGGAGGTGGCGAGCAGCGTGTGGCGCTGGACCTCCCTGCCACATTCTCTGCTGGTTCAGATGCCCTCTTTCAGATAAGGGAGGGCTGTGAGTGACAGAGGCGAAGTCTTCCCACAGCGGGGAAGGGTTGTGCTTATTTTCTTATTCTGAAGTCACAGAAGCACTTGCAAGTCACTAGCAATCTTCCTGGAAGTTACGAATGAAGAGTCAGCACACTTGAACCCATGTAATTCAGCAGCATGTGTTGCTCTGTGCCCCGAAGGGTCTTTTATGACATGATGTTCTCGTACAAAACAAGAGTTGTCTCAGGGGACCGTAAACTGCACTGCACATGCCACCACAGATCCACTCGAGAGACTTGGCCAGACATCAGGCTCTTCTAAAATGTCAATCTGCTTTTCTAATTCCCATGAGCACAGTATTTTCTAACTTTCTCTGGCCTTAAGGTAAAGCCCACAAGCTCCCACCCACCAGCCCCGATGCTTGTCTGCAGCAGCCTGACCTTTGTGCACAGTTGTTCTTTTCATTTCCTGGAGCACCTGTGCATGTTGCCTCTGCTGCTTTGCAGGCGGTACTCCCTTTGCCTGGAACACTCTTTACCCTCCTTGTCATCTGGCAGGCTTCTACTTATCCTTCAGTTCTGGACCTAAATGTCACTCCCCCAGAGGCCTTCCCTGGCCCAAGCCCCCAGCCTAAGATACGTGGGCCTGTTCTGTGCTTCCCTGTCCGGATGGACCCTCCCAGCTCTCATCAGGAGGGGTGGCCTGTCTGGTTACCACTGTGTCCTCCCCAGGGTAGAAACTCCTTGAGGTGAGAATGTGCCTGACTTCATCGTGTTCCCAGTGGTTAATACAGTGCCCCACACACAGTTGCGCCCAGCACGTGTTTGTTGAATGAATGACGTGCCAAGCACATGAGAAAGCCCTAGTGGGTGTTGATCAAACTTGAGTCAGTTCTAAATTCACATATGGAGGTTTTTTTGTATGACAAAATTTATTCTTTTTTTCCTAATAATTCTCCACCTAGATGTTTGGGAAAGTTGCCATGAGAGATAACAACCAGATCAACAGGAACAACAATTTCCAGACCTTTCCCCAGGCGGTGCTGCTGCTCTTCAGGTGACTGAGTCTGGCTCGGCATGTCTCGAGGTCTGGTCTCCAGAGTGACAGAGGACACGTGTTGTTAAAGCAGTGTGGCCTTTCTCAGTTGATCCCAGTTGTATTTGTTTGCATTCTTAAACAGAGACCCTAGCATTTTAGTCACAGAGGAATTTTGCTGGACTGATGAAACTGCTTTGGTCATTCATATTGTGGCTGGCTTATGGTTTATCCATTTGGGAGTTAGTAGGTCTACTAAGGCCACCTGGAGAGCTGTAGGACATACGCTTATGCGTGGGAACATGTACTCAAACACAACCAGAAGCACGGACATTTAGCAGGTCTTTTGCACAGCCCATGGAGAACATCCTAAGATGTGCAGTTCAGATTTTATGGGATTTACCCCAGTTAATTAACTTTGTAAACAAGCTACCTCATAGTGAGAGAACTTTGTAGAAATCATACAAGTAATTTCTAATGAATCTAGTGACTGTATACCAAGTCATTTGCAAGTTAGGTAGTTTCCAGTTCTTTGCTTTCAACAAAATTGAGCAGGGATCCAATCAAGTCAGATATTAGGTCATTAATAATCATTAAAAAATTATAATGTAAGTGTTGGGGCTGGCCCAGTGGCATAGTGGTTAACTTCACACACTCCGCTTTGGCAGCCCAGGGTTTGCTGGTTCGGATCCCCGGCATGGACCTGTGCACTGCTCATTAAGCCGTGCTGAGGCAGCGTCCCATATACAACATAGAGGAAGATGGGCACAGATGTTAGCTCAGAGCTAATCTTCCTCACACACACACAAAAAGAATTATAAGTGTTTAAAATAGAGAAAACACAAAAACAAAGATCCATTTATACAAAAGAATTGATGTGCCTGTATCAAATGATTGTTATATATCAAAAGGAGTTGTAGCAGGACCTTCACTTACTGAGATAAATTGCATTCGAAAATAAGCAGAGATTTCAGATTTTTGCTAATTCAGACTGGCTTTTCTCCAAATTACTTAGGTTTTGCTCTAATTAAAAATTTTTTTTCTTAAAATTTCTTAAAGGTCTAAGCTTCAAATCTCTCTTTCCCCTACTAAAGCCCTTTCCTTGCTTAATCTAAAAAAAGGTGTGCGACAGGTGAGGCCTGGCAGGAAATCATGCTGGCCTGCCTCCCCGGGAAGCTCTGCGACCCCGAGTCGGATTACAACCCCGGGGAGGAGTACACATGTGGGAGCAACTTCGCCATTGTTTATTTCATCAGTTTTTACATGCTCTGCGCATTTCTGGTAAGTGATCAGAACAGCTCTTCCTCTTGACTGACAGATGTTTGTGTAGCAGTTGGGATGCACACCAATGATGTTGCCCCGTCAAATTGCTACGGGGTATTTTATGTTGATGACCACTGCAGCCTCTACTTAGCAGGGGGAGGTTTTTGCACAATCAGGAGAGTATCAGTACTGTCTTTGTTGTGAGCAGGGATTTTATGCTTACTAACATACTTGGATCAGTCACACCCCAGTTTCTTAGGCTGCTGATTCCTTTATACAAATGTCAAAGCCACCACACGTAGCAGTGACTGAAGAGTCACTGAGTTATTTGGTGGCAATGAAATTATAAAACTGCAGTGTGCTTCAAAAGGCTAGATAATACATCACCCCTCCTCCCCCGGGACTACACCAAAGCCATTTTGGAAAGCTAGAAGCCTGCCTTTTTCTCAGACATTCTCTAGAAGGAATGTTTTTACAGCCTCTCTTGGAGAAATGGGTTCGAAAGTTTCAAGACCCTTATAATTAGGAAGTACTTACTGGGATGTAACCCAATCCATCCCACTACAGCTGAAGCCTGCTCCTTCTGATTTGCTTTTTCAGATCATCAATCTGTTTGTGGCTGTCATCATGGATAATTTTGATTATCTGACCCGGGACTGGTCTATTCTGGGGCCTCACCATTTAGATGAATTCAAAAGAATATGGTCAGAATATGACCCCGAGGCTAAGTAGGTTGAAAAGGATTCCATCTGGTTTGTGTGGGCTGTTTCTGGAATGTTGGCTGTGATTTTCATGGAAGGTGGGATGGACTGAAAGCTCAGGCCAGCCGGTGCTGCCCTGGAACTTATGTCGTACTTTGTCTTCAGGGGAAGGATCAAGCACCTCGATGTGGTCACTTTGCTCCGCCGCATCCAGCCTCCCCTGGGGTTTGGGAAGTTGTGCCCACACAGAGTAGCTTGTAAGGTAAGTGTCTGGTTGTGTGTCTGATAGGCTCTCTTCATTCAACAACACTTTCTAAGTGACACTCTGTCAGGCACTAGGGCTGCAGAGATGAATAATACGTGGTTCCTGTCCTTGAAGAACTCTCCGATGTGTAACTCTTAGGACACTTTGTCAGCCAACATAAGAATAGGAAGGGAATTATGTAATTTGTCATTGGGTGGATGGAGGGGAAGGTGAAATTTGTGTCAGGTCCAGAAGGAGAGAAGAAGGAGTTTGTCAGAGCGGCACAGGCATTGCAGAAAGGGAGCATAAGAGATGTAGAGGCAGGAGGATGGGGAGTCACTGATGTGGCTAGGACAGAAGAGAAAGTGGCAGAAAGCCACAGGCACAAGGTGAGCGTAGCTGTGGGGAGCCTTCTGTGCCGTGCTGAGTCCCATGGAGGAAATGTGAATAGACTTTCATTTTAGAAAGCTGACTCTTGGCAATGAGAAGTAAACTGGAGACCGGAGAACCCCCAGGAGAGCTGCTGTAGTTGTCTAAGTGTGAAGTAACAAGAACCGGAGTGAGGGCAGGGAAGTGGGGATAGAGAGGAGGGGATGCATAGAGATCCACTTAGGAAGGAGAATGGAGGAAACTTGGTCACCTCGACATTTTGTAGCTTGTGTTATGGTGGTCGTGGTGGTGTGTGGATCACACGGCCCCTCTGCTGCCGGAGCTCTGTGGCAGCCACTGGACACGGGCTCCTTTCCTGGTGAGCCGTGTATCCAGCCTCTCGGAGGGAGATCCAGATCTCCCACCCCACGTCCATAGATTTCATATCACACCATGTTCTCTGCGAGCCGTATCTGAGATTTGTTTTCCTTCCGTAGAGCTCACAGTGACCCACATTGTGTCAGTTGTTGCAATCTAAAAGGATTCTCCTTTTAAAGGAGAAATGCAAGATTTCCCTCTTGAAACTCTACCTTATAGAAATCCAGCCAGTCTGCTCAACAACTGGTCCCCTCCCCCGACAGATCCTAGGGGATTCTGGAGTCAGGAGTTTTACCACTCCAGGGTTCTGGGCCAGCTCTAGGCAGAACCCAAGGTAACAGAGTGGAGTCTACACGGTGTTTTGGGCTTTCAAAGAAATCTTCGGAGCAAAACTCATTGTTCCCTGCCCTGCAAGTTCAGAAAACCCCATTGGCAAGTCCTTGGGGTCCTTGCTTCTCTTCAGCCTGGACTCTGGATGTAGGTACAGAGAATAAGCTACAGAGACTGACTTTTTTCCATAAAATTTCCAGTACCGGCCTCTCTTCTGCTTTCCAAGAGCAAGATAGGTTCTAGCTCATGGCTGTTGTCTTGGGTTTGCGTCTCCAGGCCCTTTTACATAAGAGATCTGAGTGCCCTTCAGGCATAAAGTGGTCCATTTTATGGACTCAGGAACTTGCCAGGAAAAGCAAATGAATGTCCGGGCTGTCCTGGCTGCCTGTGCTGGTTTTGGAGATGGGGATGGTTGGTAATAGGACTAGGAATTTAGGTGGGATGAGTCATGTGAACACAAGATTCCAGTTCATTCATAGGGAGTAGAAAAAGTTTTCAAAATCTTCTTCTTGGGACAGCTTGTCAGCCAAAATTAAGAAATTTGAAACTATTAATGATTACAAGTACTACTTCTTTAGCACCTACCATGTGCCAGGCACCAGGCTGAAATCTGTGTGTCCATGATCTCCTTTAATCCATGGCGGCCCCTTTGGTGTGGGCATGTCATCTGCATTTATTTACAGGTGAGGTAAATGGGGCTCAGAAAGGGTGTCACTAACCCAAGTCCTCTCCCACTCTCAGTGCTGGTGTTAGAGGGACCAGGAGAGAGAGGAGAAGCAGGAAGTGGGGATCCTAGTCTGAAGGACCGAACACTGGGAGAAACCACGTGGACTCATACAAAACACTACACAATGGTCTCACCAGGGCAGGGTCCTTGAAGGACACTCCCTGTGTTAAGAATGATAATTGACCCCATTGGTTGAGGACCTAAGTCCCAGGCCCTGAGCCTGGCTCATTGTATCTGGCACATCATTTTACCCTCACATCAGCCTTAAGGATGTGCCGAGGTTGGAGAGCTGACCCTAAGACACAGAGAGAGCTGGTTAGTGAGAAAGAGAGAAGAATGCTGGAACAGTGCAGTGATTTAAACAATTAAAGCTACCAAAACCAAACACACCATCTGAGTGCCAGTATTTGCATTTCATGACTGAAGCTTTAATCTTTGTCATCTCAGAGCCCTGCAGATGGTAGGTGCTCCCCAAATGGCTGTTATATTGAATTGAGGGAAAGAGATGAGGGATAAACAGACTGAACATCAAGAAGGGATACAGCTGTCATCAGTCATTCGCATCCTATTAAGAAACTTTTCTTTCTGTTTACAGAGACTCGTTGCCATGAACATGCCTCTCAACAGTGACGGGACAGTCATGTTTAATGCAACCCTATTTGCTTTGGTTCGAACAGCTCTTAAAATCAAGACAGAAGGTGAGCATGCCCTGGAAGCAGCACAGGTGGTAGAAGAGGGAAGAGATGCCATCTCCTACCTTGCGTTCTCCCATCTGGGCCTTTTCTTGTCAAGGGGAGGCCCTAGGGGAGGAGGCAGTGAGTGTAATGAGAGCGAGGGCCAGCTGGCTGTCCCTGCCTCCCTCATCCCTTTTTTCCTTCCTTTATGCTTCACTTTGTCCCAGGAAGTTTTGAGGTGACTCATGCCACTGCTGATTGCAGAGCAGGAGGAATAGGTGGGAGATCAGGGCAGAGGCAGAACCATCACAGATAGGTCACCCAGCTGTCCCTCACCACTTATGTGACCTGCAGTGAGGGATTTCACTGTTCTGAGTGGTAGTTTCTTTCTCTATTAAAAGGAAATACTCCTATGTCACGGGAGGTCCTGAGGATGAGAGGAGGTGATGTCTGTAGGAGACCCTCTGTAGCGCTAGCATGTCGTCAGTACTTGGGAAATACTATTAGGACCAGCATCTTCCCAGCTGAGAGCAAACCAGAGTGGTCTTCTTGGCCACGCTCAGCCCTGATAGAACAAGCCCTGGAGCGTGGCCATTGGGGTTGGCTCAGTGGCGACTGTAGAGGTGGGATGGAAAGCAGATTGCAGCAGGTCGAGGAGTGACCAGGAGGTGAGGAAGTGGAGTCTATGAGGGAGCCAACTCTTTGACGCACTTGGTGGAGGAGAGGGAAGGGGGGCCAGCAAGGGACGTGTGTGGAGTCAGTGGACAGCTGTTTTCTTGCAACCCCAGAGCTCAGGGTGAATCTATCCAGCAAAGCCAGTCTCTTCAAGCTAACATGTATTCCTTGCAGTGTGCTCATCTGTTCCTGGCCCCTGGCCAGCAGCAATGAGGGATGCAGGAGGCAGGATGGTCTTATATACTGACATGTTAGTTGAGGAGACAAACATTAGCTCGTACAATAAAAGACCAAGATTATGTGGTACTGATGAGTACATGTAGTAGGAATTAAGAAAGTCTTATTTGGGTGAAATTTAGTCTGGATTTTCAAGGATGGAGGGAGGATTTGGAACAGCCAGTGAAGGAGTAGAAGGCATTCCAGGCTGGGAGCCATGGGAAAGGAATAGGTCTTCGCTGTGGGAGGGTAGGACAGGAACAGATTGAGATGGGCCTTGAATTCCAGAATAAAACACGGTTGTCTCCACAGTGAAGTGACTGCCCATTGGAAGGCTTGATAACTATTTGCTGAATATAGGAAATGTGCATTTCCTAACTGGGAAGAGCCTGGTGAGATGGGAGCCCATCTGAGGGCCATCTCTAATCCAGCTCAGGCTGGGAGGGAGCAGCCATGGTGAGAGCAGAGAGGTTTTGCTAGGTGAAGAAGCAAGGCTTATTTTACCCTCTTGCTTTTTGAATTCAGGGAACCTGGAACAAGCTAATGAAGAACTACGAGCTGTGATAAAGAAAATCTGGAAGAAAACCAGCATGAAACTACTTGACCAAGTTGTCCCTCCAGCTGGTGGTCAGTGTAATCTATTTCCTAAGTAGTTCTTGGCCAACACATTGGTTTCAATAATAGTGTCTCCAGCAAGCCCGGAGTGTTTGCAGAATGCTTTCAGTATCAGCTAGAGCATTAAGGCCAACAGCTAAAGAAGGCCTTCTGGCCATAGCTGTAATTATTTAGGTGATCAGAAGATCATTCCAGACAAAGGAGAGGCTTCAATGGGAAGGAAACCAAGACCCGGATGGCTGGAGCAGGGGTTTCCTTGTTGGTGGAGGAGTTCATGTTAGAGAACTAGCTTGCTGCCTCAAAATGAAAGGCCTGGATTTTTTTGTCCAAAATGAAATATTTAAAACTAGTTTCCATTTATCCTTCAACATATTGTTGAAAACTTCTCACAAAAAATAGATAGCTTTCAGAAAATGGTATTTTCGAAATGTTCTTGCCAAGACTGGATTTACTACCATAATTACCAAAAATGTCCCTTTAATTAGAATTTTGAGGAGAGACAGAACTAACAGGCATGCTATTTCCTCTTGTTATCTGTCATAAAATAACTGACTAAACTTTTTTCAGATATATATATATATAACACATATATATATAATATATACTGTTTTTCCATTTTCATTCAAGTACACATGGACTTAGAAGTTGAGATGGTTGTATTTGGACTGTTTTATTTTCACATTTTAAAGGTGCAGGATCCGTTCACTTAGTGCCCCCACACCAGCCTTCCAGCCATCTCTGGCCCTGGGCACATTATGAGCCTTTGGTGTGTTTTGTAACCAACCAAATTTCTATAGTATTACTGCCCCCGAAACTTTCAAGATTGGTTTGGCTCAGGTCTGGAAGCCAACTCTGGAACCCTGGGCAAGGATGATGGCCACGGCCTCTCCCTCTGAGAAGGTGACAGCCTCTGGCTCTTGGGGGCCAGAGAGAGCAGCACGCTGGCCAGCTCTGCTCCTCAGCATGAAATGAGAAGCAGTATGAGTTTTTGTCACTGGAGGGAGCTACCCAGAGCTGGCATGGCCACCGGCTCAAAGCTGGGGAAGATGGCCCACAAAGAAATAATAAAGGGAAAGCAAAAAAAAAACCCCAAACAAACGAAAAAAACCCCAGAAGAACAAAAAACCAAAATTCCCACCTAAAGAAGCCTGGCTCTCCACAGGAGAACTGATACTGCACATTTAAAACAACTCTTTGGTCTTTGTTCTTTTCTTTTTAGCTGCACACCCAAGTGCTCGCATGGCTTAGATCAATTGCTTTTGTGAATTGCTGTAACAATGTGCTTGAGCTTTTTCTGCAGCCTCCATTCCTTTCAACTCTCAGTCTTTCAGAATATTCTGAAGCAATTCTGTTTTAGGGTGGTGGCATGGAATCAGAGTTATCTCTTGCCAACTGTATTCCCCAACGATGTTTCTCAAAATACAGATGCATGCTTCAGAATAGCGGCCTGTCTACGTAAACCTTCCTCCCACGGTCCAGGGCCCTGTGCCTCCCCGCGCCACCCCAGCTCTCTCTTGAAATGCCACCTTCATTGCAAACCAATCTCTCTCACACGTCAGTGCCCATCCTGGCGAGACGCACTTGGGCAGTGTCATTCGCATTACTGTGAAACTTCATTTCTTTTCATTTTACTAGAAAAGAAGTCCAGAATTTGGCTCACCATCTAAGCTCCTTTCCTTTGAAAAACTGATCAACTTTTAGCTCTACTAGACTTCTAATAAAGACTAAATATTCTTCTGCTTTCTTGGCCCAATAATGGGCCCTGGCTTTTTCTCTACATTTCTTAAAATGGATTGGGGTTTAGGATGACAAGCGTTAATCCATTCCAAAACAGCAGCAAGAGGCACTGTGAAACCCAAGAAGAAGGAAACGGGGCCTTAGTAGGAGACAGAATGTTCCAGAAGTTCCAGGTCCTTGTTTATGTGCCTAGGGAAGTGCTTATCCAGGTTGAATCTCAAGTAAGCAATGTTGCCACTGAAGAAGTTCAAAAGGCAGTGACTTCCAGGCTTCAGTGAACAGACTGGGTCACTGGGCAGGGTTTTATATCTGCATTCACCATTCGTCTCTTGGTTTTTTTCTCTCTTACCTTCCAGTAGGCCAGTGGTTCTCAGCCTGGCCCACATCATGGCACCCTTAGAAAACGGGAATATTTGCACAGCCCTCTGGGCTGGCAGACGGGCAGCTCCCTGAGGCTGAGGGGCTCGGTGTTCTTGCACTGTAACTTGGTCAGAGAGCAGCAGACTGAGCCAGGCCAGCTGCTCCTGGTACCTGGACTGGCAATGTCAGGTGCTTCGGAGCCCCTGGTGATAGAGCAGAGTAGGTGCCCATCTTCAGAGGCTTTGCTGGCACAGGTGTGATGTGAGGTACCCCCCAGGTCATCATGAGCTTGATAATGAGGCACGATACTCAGGCCTGAGCCCTGGAATACGAGTTGGGAACTTTCCTTCTGACTCTCAGCAGTACAGGGGCCTTTGGCTGCGGGGACAGCCTGTCCTTCTCTGTCATGAGGGCTGAGCTGTCTTGTTTCCCATCTCTGAATCTCACTCCCGTTCTCACCTCCACTCTTCAGTCTTCTCCTGCCGTCTCATGGGTCTTCCCCCTTACTTTAGAAGTCCTTCTCCCAGAGGCTTTCTTTGCCTTTGGGGCTTTACTCCTTGACCTGGATCTTTGGCTCCTTTGACCTAAAGAACACACAGAGCTGACCCCATCTCTTTCTCTCCAGTCCTGAGCTCAGATGGCCTCACCTCATTCATTTCTTCTCTTCCTTCCTTTTCTATCCTGCTGTAGCTTCAGCTTTTGCTGTTCTTAAGAACTCTTCCTGGGCCCAGTCTCAATTAGCTCAGTGTCTCAGTGGAAAAGACCAGGTGGTCCTTGAGCCCTGCCCTGCAGAGCCCTGGTTGGGTGTGTCTCTGCTCTGGAGTCACCTCCTCAGGGAGAAACACGGTCAGCCCTCTACACTGAGTATGCTGCCACCCCAGGTTCTGGGCCAGGGAGAGCCATGATCCTGCTGCAGGAGCCTCCTTGGCCCCACCCCAGGCTAGTACAATCCGGGCGGAGGGGAGATAAAGTTAGGCCAGCGTTTGCTGGATGCATCCCAATGTGGAATGAGGTGGCCCTCTGTAGGTAGAGCCAGTGTTTTCTGGGAGCCCACAGAGAAGACTTGAAACCCTGGATTGCAGAGGCCAGCTGTGGCCCAGCAGGCAGAGAATCCCCCTGGGTCCCCAGGATTTTCTACTCCGTCAGCAGTCAGTCCACCTTCTGCACGCAGCCCAGCAGAGAGAGAGACTTGTACCAGGAGAGGCAGCCCCAAAGAAGCAGATGGTCCGTGTGGCCGGAGCTGGGCCGTCCCTCAGGGAGGTGGTGCAGAAGAGGAGGAGAGCTCAGGCTCAGGGGGCTCACATCCCAGCTTGACTGGCTTGGGGCAAGTCATTTAACCTCTCTCCACCTGTCAGGGGGCAGGCGCATCCACCATCTCAGAGTTGCTGTGAAGAGGCCGTTAGACCCACGTGCACCTCCTCTGACCCAGGGCCTGGCACCTGTCAAGCCCAGTAGTAGGGTGGCTAGAACTGGTGTTCCCCGTGTACACTGGGCACATGGGGAGTGGCTCAAGAGCAGAGCAAGGTGAAATGCCAGGACCTGAAAAGTCTGTTCACCCCTCGTCTATGGATGGTGCATTGTTAGACCATTTAGACCAGCCTGAGACTGATGCGGGACCATGGTTTCACATGCCGTGGGTTCACTTTGGTGGCCCCTACACCACTCTAGGACTTGCCCTGCTTGGGTTTAGAAGGAATGGAACATGCTTCTCAAGGCTGAGCACCCTAAGGCATCTTCTCTCATAGAAAAACTGAGCAGCTGCTGACAAGGAAGTTTGGAGAGGCAGCCCAGAGCGGCCCAGCGGTGTCCAGATGAGGACACCTCCCATTGGGCACTGAATGAACATCACCCAGAGTGGATTAGTGAGTACAGTGGCTCCCAGTGTCCCCAACCTGTCATGCTCTACAGTCCATTTCAGTGGATGCCACTGTGGGCAGATTGTAAAGTAACAGTGACTCTGATGGCACGCAGTCATCCAGCCCTTGCCTAGCACTTGGCACCACCAGGCGGGGGGACTGAGTACTTTACGCCTCTTCTCCATACTCCTCACAGCTCCTCTAAGAGGCGCAGCCCCATTTACACAGAGCACAAGCCCAGAAGGGTTGAGCCCCTTGCCCCAGATCACATGTACATCCTGTGAGGGTGGCCTGGCCAAAAGTTTAGCTGTGCTAAAGCCTGAGGGCCAGCAGCCATTCCTCCTCCCAGCCTCTGCAAGTCATGGCCAGCAGCCCCCAGCCCCAGCATGGCCCCACATGGGTGGGCTGCTAAGGGGGCCTTAAGCTTTCCACCCAGGAGCTCTTGGCTCACTGCAGATCTGGTGGTGAGCACCCCTGGGAGAGCAGGGCTTGTGGAGACCCCTGGGGCACACTTCCACTGCCAAGGTGGTTTACCACGAGACAGCCAGAGCCTCTATTCTGCCTCATGCATCATCTTTAAAAGGCCCAGCGGAGTTCTAGTTCCCCAGCGATACTGTTGGGGTTGCTTCTGAACAAAGCGGAAAGCAGTCCGCTCCACTTTGGGGTTAGTTGGAGCTGTCACTTGCAGTGCCGAAAGCAAGCAGTTCTGAATTACAGACCAAGAAATGGTCCATGGAGGCTACTGGCAGAGAACCAGAGGAGCACGTGAAAATCTGGGTTTGCAGTCACCTTTCTGAACCTTCCTCTTCTTCCGAGCTTGTCTGTCACCTTTCTGAGGTCTCTATCTTTATCTCGAGGCATCGGGATTTGGATGGTTAATTGCCCTTGGTGTTCATGGTAATTACACGTGCAAATCCCTATGCGCAGGGGTGAAAATATGACCCATGAAGCCTTTTTTGTTTTGTATTTTTTATTTTAAGTAAATAACCAAGACAGCCCTTCATAGTGTTACTAATACGCTGCTCTGTTAAAACTCATGACAAATGTATTATTTTCTGCAATTTTGAGTATCAGTTCATTTAACTGACTCTAATTTTGAGCCTTAACTGCTTTGCAAAACCTTGCTTTTTGCTAGACTTAGTCTCCTGCGTTGTAAGCCAAGAGCTGGGTGCCTTCTGCACCGGCCCCCCACCCTTCCACCCCGCCCACCCCACCCCCAGCCAGAAGCCAGGGTTTAGGCTCTTGGTGCAAACGTGCTGATTCGGGAGAGCTCTGTCTGGTCTCTCCGTTTAGATGATGAGGTAACCGTGGGGAAGTTCTATGCCACTTTCCTGATACAGGACTACTTTAGGAAATTCAAGAAACGGAAAGAACAAGGACTGGTGGGAAAGTACCCTGCGAAGAACACCACAATTGCCCTACAGGTGAATTGTTGTTTTGTTTTTTTTCTCTTTTCACTAACGATTTTGCAAGCTTATTTGAAACACTAGAGAGCTGACTATTCGTGGTTGAGCAGTACCACAAGGATTTTGTGTAACTGAGATACTGCACACTCCCCAAAATGTGAACTAGCCATTTCTGGGCCACGAGGTAAGTGCTGCCCTCTCCTGGCTTTCTCCATTGTGCCCCGTGTCCCCTGCGGCCCTGGGGCTGGGCCCCCAGGACAGTGGCAGAGGCACATCTGCCCTGGCACCCTGTCTCCTCCAGGCTTCTCCAAAGGCAGTGTCCTCCGAGCAGGCCCCCACCCTCCCCCAGCCCTGGGCTCAGGCCCGAGCTGCCCAGAAACAGCTTTCCATCTGAACGCAAGTGCTTTGTTTTGTTTCTGTTTGTTTCTTACCCCACTGCTTGTTGGTTTTCGGTCCATTTCAGTAACATCCATCACCTCCTAGTGTGTGCGTGTGTGTGTATGTGTGCGTACGTGCGGTGTGTCTGTCTCTCTGTGCATTGTCTCCTGATGGCCTTGAGGCTTGCTGTGCAAATGCTGCTCTCTCACACCCAGGCCAGCCTCTGGTCCCTACCCCTACGCCAGCCCTGGCCCCGCCCCAGGCTCCTAGAGTGTGGATGTGGCTTTCAGGAACCTCTGGTTCCAACCAGGGTCCATGCATTTGAGGGCATAGAATCCTAGGTAAGCCCAAAACTCTGATGGGAAGGAAGCAGGTGGCAGGGGCAAGGGAGTCACAGTGGAGACCTGCAGGAAGAGGACCCTAGGAAGTCTGTGAGTGCTGGTGATGGAGAAAGCAGGCTGAAGGGGGAACAAGAAAAAGATGGTAAGAATAGGAAAAAGGGGAGTACAGAGGTTGGCATGCTGTCAGAAACAACTGTCCAAATTAATTGAAAGCCCTGGCATCTCTGCTGCCTGGAATGCTTTAAGTCCCTTGTGAATAAGATAAAGAATTTTTTCCTTTTTAATTTATTGACTCTAAAATTACTTTTATATCCCTGTGATCACCACGTGTCTTAAATTGGGCCTTGTAGGTATTGGTAAGGTTCAATGTGGAATAGTCCTTTTTGTTCTGGGAAAAATGCCCAGCATTGTTTTGTGTTCAAAGTGACGGTAACTACCACAGTGAAGGCTTGTCTGTGATCTTGCTGAGAGAGAGAATATGAACATGAATGACAACGAATGAATGAATGGAGGAGTGTGGGGGTGTGCATGCATATGGTGGGTTAGTAGATGACCTTGTGTGACAGTGACCCACTGATTCATGATGAAACCTCTGCTCTGTCCAGACAGCTGCAGGGTCGGGGGAAGGGTGGATGCTGAATCTGATGGAAGACAATTTCCGATCTTTCTTTCTCTGATCACATCTCCTCATGGTAGCTCAGTGAATCACAGGCTCAGTCAAATAGATAATTGCTGTCTCCAGTTATGGAATTTGTGAGTAAAGCTCTGTCACCTGTGGCAGATCCAGTTGGTAAAAGTGACAGCCCATCTCCTGATCACAGTTCACAAGTAGCTTAGAGAGACAAAACAAACTGAAAAGATGTGTTTGCAGATTTGAACAGGTCACTGGGCCCTACGTTCTTGAGGGCAGCATGGCCAAGTTGGGTGCAAGGAAAGGGAGTGATTAATGTGTTTCTGAAGGCTCTTCCCTAAAGTAGCCCTGGACCTGGACGATAGGCTGGCTGGATTTCAGAGTGCCATGGTGCCTTCTACTTGTAGGGAACTGCTTGCTGTACTCAAATTCTAGGTAGTGGGTCGGTGGAACTTGATGACTTTTCTGGAGGGGTAAACACACTCTTTCGTGGATGGCTATGTCATAATTTACAGTAACCATGTCAGCTCTGTGCTATAAGACCCTTCTGTTTTCTGTGGAAGACATGTATGATGACCACCTGGATACAGAGTTATACCTTTTGTGAATCCCCAAGACTTCCCAATTAGATGGCTTCACTGCTTGCTCTGGTGGCTGGATATAGTGTTTTGATGTTTGAAACCTGGACAACAACACATGGCTAAGTAATTAATTACCATATATCATGGATGGGCTTCATTGAGTCTTTAAGTTAAAGATTCAAATGATGCTAAAGCTACATTTATAAGTCACAGGTTAAAAGACTCTATTACATTGTGTTACAATAATGTTGAGGGTTTTTTCCTCCTAAACATTTAAAATTTTGTTGTTTATAGAAAGAGTTTCATTTCCTTGGTGAAATTCAAACATTTCCAGTAAGATGATAATATCAGCATATTTTCACATGGTTCCATCGGGAGTTGAGGCTATGTCTATAATTGATGTTGAGTACACAGCCTGGAAAATTAAATTGTGTTCATAATCTTGACAGATAAGTTCTGAAAATGCATTTGAATCTGAAGCAAACATTAAAAATAGAAACTTTTTGTCTCCTTGAAGGATAATTCTGATCACATTTTTTGGCTTCCTTTGCTCTAGAAATGGCTTTAAGTGAGATTTGTCACTCTACATTTAATTAGCATGAGGAGGCCCTTCCTTTCTGCATGATGAAATCCTACATGACAATGTGGCAATTAGGGAAATGGGGTTGAATGGCAGTAGGAGAAATGTACCAACACTGTCACGAAGACAAGTCCACAGATCCTCAGGGAAGCCCTGCAAGTGGGCGTGGCCTGTTGAGAAGTGGGATGAGGTGTTCCTCCTCGTGCCAAGGGTGCCACACGACTGGCAGACCGATTGTTAATGGGAAGTGGAGTGTGGGCATCATGGTGTGAGCGCAGAAGTCAAGACATAGGCATGTGCGTGCTTGTGCTGCGTAGCGTGCAGTCTGTCTGAACAGGATCAGAACTGCTCCACATCCTCTGCCGCCCCATGAAATGGTTTTCAAGGGCACACAGGCACACTATGGTTTTCAACCCTATGGGCTCCATCTGGTCTCCCTCTGTTCAGACCAACTGCAGTGTCCCCTTCTACATGAAGGGAAATGGCTTGAGGAGCTCCTAGATCCGTGTGTGGGTAGGAGCTCGGCACCTGGTGTCCTCTGGCCTCTGTGGTCTGAATGAATGTGCAGTTTCCATCTATCCATCCATCTTCTCATTAAAGCCAGCCTTCTCTCTAGCCCTCTACAGAGGGAATCGGAGAAGCTGTATCAGGCCTGTTTTTTTTTCCTCACTCATCCCCTACATGCCATTTCACTTTAGTTTGACTCAGCATTTGCTCTTCATCATTGTTGCTGCATCCGAGTGACCTGCAAGTTTCTACGAGGAGCCAGTAAATAAAGGAACACAGCTCTGCAGCCACGAGAACTCTCAGTGCCCTTCCCAGCAAAGAGTAATGCCCATCAGACCTTCCAGATGAGGACGTCCGTGCCAGATACAGACGCGAGTTAGTCCAGTATCTCACGGATAAGGAAAAAAAGATCCTAAAATTGGAAAAGTTTGTTCATTTCTTTTTCTTTCAACATTCACGGATTTCGTTTTTTGCAAAAGACACTCTGGTGGCATCTGAGGAGACTGTCCCCCACTCATCCCAGATGGGAGCCTTAATGACAGGAAGACTTTAGAAGGATACTCTTTTTTTTTTAACCTGTTTGGAATTTGACTTTAAGGAGGAGACCACTGTTTCCAGCTTGTAAAGAATTAGGTTGTCAAGTTTTATGATGTTAAAGCCTGTGCCCCAGCTGACAGATGGTGGTGTAGGTGGTCAACTGGAAAGGTGGGTGGTGTACAAGAACCAAATGGCTCTTGGTCCCTAATGTGCCTTGATATGGCCTTCTGAGGGAGTGCATAAAGACAGAGGAAAATGGAATAATTTGTGGAATATCAGATACCTGTTACCTAGCCACCTTGTCTAAAAAGTAGCAAGATTTTTTTCTTTTTTAAAGCATGCCATCTAAAGACATAAAAAGGCCGTTTTTTTTTTTTTTTTTTTTTTTGCTTTTTGCTTTTTTAATCTAAGAGGAGAACAGATGCTAACAGATGAGATTTCACTGGCTGATTCATTTGTTTCAGATGCTTGAACGGATGCTTTAGAGTTTTCTGCCTGAGCTACACCACCAAACTCGTTAGTCGGAAGGCGTTTGTGGCTAAGGCCTTGAAAGGGAAAAGTCTCAAGTGGGCTTATTTCTACTGAAACAGCATTTCAGGAGAAATGCAAGAGAAAGCAAACCCAAGGCCCCAGGGATACCCCTTCCAAGCAGAGCACTCCTCCGGAAGGTGGAAGCAGGGCCGTGGCTCACCTGCCGAGCCGTGGCCTCCTATCGCGGACGCTGCTCACGGTGGCTCTTTTTCATGAAAGGGAACGTGCAAGTCTTAACAGTTTTCCCTTCCAAGCAGAGACTCAGAGAAAGGGAAAGAGTGGGAAAGAGCAAAGGAAGGGGGCAGCCGCCCCACAGAGAAATGAAATGAACACAACTTCCTGATACTGGCCAGTAAAACAAAACAAAACAAAAAATTTAAAAAATAAAAAGATTAAGCAGACCTGCCTAAGGTGAGCAGCTGACTCCGTTCCAGAGTCCTACATCCCTAGTTTGCCCGAACTCCCAAAGACTGGCAGGCCCCTTGGCGCTGAGCTGACAGAGTTCCTTTTATATATGCCAGTCCGTCACAACCTCCTGACCATCTGGCTCCTGCTGTCTGCAGTGACCCCGTTCAAAATGCAGTGAGACGTGGGCAGGACAGGAAGCTAAGATACACTCATTTAAACTAACACATACACCCGCATGCCAGAACCAATCCAGGCAACACCTCAGGTTCCATCTTAACGTGTCCACGGGAAATACCACCACACCCAAAGCTCATCCAGCATTGTCCGTCTTTAATTTGTGCTCAAAGCCAGTCTGGGGATGCCTCTTTGGAAGCAGTGTGGTCTAGTTTCAAGGACACTGGGAGTCAGGGAATCTGGGTTCTAGTCCCAGCTCCAGCATTCTGTTGCTGCGTGACCTTGGGCAAGACACTTAACCTCTCTGTGCCTCAGTTTCCCCATCTGTAAAATGGGGGTAATAATGTCGACCTACCTCACAGGGCTGTTGTGAGGAATAGCTAAGTGATTGTAAAGCACTTTGAACGTATAATTGCTTATTATTAAGACTACAACAATAATAATATCATATGCCTGTTTACGACCAGAACTTTAAGAAACTCTTGTTTTTCTTTGATCTCTTTTCTGTTCTGTACTGTAGTTATCCACTGAGAAAGGGAATTCTCCCCTTTTAAAGATATCATGGAAATGCATAAAAATGTAAACAGAGGTAATTCTGCAGGTTGTGTTTTCACATCTTACGAAGAATAGATTTTTGCCCAAGAAGTTGCTTCACGAGGGCGTCCCATCTGAAATTCTCAGCTGATTCCAAACTGTAGTTAAGGAGTCAGTACATCTGACGTTGAGCCCAGGATACTCAGAGGAGCCAATCTGAGTTTTAAAATCAATATTCAAAAGTAACCTTAGTGTCAAAACTTGAAGTTTCTGAAGTTTCTAGAGAAAGGAAGGGTTATAAGCTCCTTTTGCCTACCCTGGTCTATGCAGACTGGAGGCTGCGTGCGTGTATACATGCATGAGGGACCTGGAGGATGAGGTGAGGAGAGCCCGCAGAATGTGGGGAGCCCTGTTCCTGGCTGCACTCATCCAAGACCAGGCGGACAGGGGAGCAGTGTCACCAGTGGACAGGGCCGCGCTAGTGGAAGCCCTGCAGGCCCATCCTTGCGCAACTGACAGGGTCCCTCCCAGCCTTGAGGGGAGGATGTTCTGGTGAAGTCTTTTGTGACCTTTGCCCTTTGGCCCCAGAGGTTCACGATACCAAGTGGTCTGACCTGCCAGGACTTAAGTGGGCTCCCTGGCTTCACTATGGAAATGGGCCTGGTCCCTGGTTCTGCTCCCACATGTGCAGACTGTCCTAAGTCTAAAGCTCACGGTGGGTTTAATGGATTCTCACAGCAGAGTCCGGGGGCCCGAGACCAGGTTTGACTTCATACAGCACCATGGGTGGTGGCGTGGAGATGGTGTTGAAAGCCAGCCATCACACCCCAGTACAGCTGGACCCCACGTGAAGATTTGAGGCACATCTGTACCTGCCAGTTACCAGCTGTGGCCTCAGGACCTTGAGTCTCTTCACCCCCTGCCAACATCCCAGCCCCTCTCCAGACCCCTCTGTGATCCAGCAACTAAAGGGGTAATGCCTGGCATAGCGGGGCCTCTGGAATTCTACTCTGGTCCGCAGGCCTACCTCTACTCTGACTGGGTAGCACATGGGATGTACCAGTTATTGAGAATTTGGTGTATCATCCCTGAAAAGGAAGCTGGTCAGCCCGGTGGGCACCAATAAGGAGCTAGTCCACCATCAGACGGATGATCCCTGTTTGTCTGTGACCCACTGTGATGTCAAGTTTATTAAACACTGAAGGACAGTATGTGCTCACCCACTGTCTGTGTCACCCCTGTCTCAGAGGGCCAGTGTGACCGTCTTCTAGATCTGTCTCCGTATGCCAAAGCCTCAACAGAACAGCCCCAAGCAATTCGCATGGCTGGTGTTGCTTTTCTCCACAGTCCTTCCAAATAAGTAAAAACTGGAAAATGGTAACTTTCTAGATGGGACTTGGGGAATGGTTTAAAGGAAACAAGAGAATCTTGCCCCATGTGGGCCTGGCTGTGTTGCTGAGTAACGGCAGTGGCTGTGGTTGGTAGCCAAGGCCAGTTCATGAAAAACAGCCAGAAATGGTGGGGGCCACTCTGGCCTCAGCTCAAAAGGGAAACAGGGCTTCCCTGAGACTTGGTGTACAGTCAAACTGCAGACATCTCTGTCCTTTCTCCTAAAACCTTGGCAGAAGAGTATGGCTTTAAATGTAGAAAAGTTGTAAGAAATGACTCGCTTGTTATCTCAGAATCTTCACCGACTCACTCAGCAAACTTGGTACCCAACGCCACAATCCATGGTGCTAAACTCTTGAGCTCCTGGATGGAAGACGCAATGCAGGCCAGTATCCATGGGAGGGAAACAGATGTAAGATTGGGCATCAGGCTCTTCCTAAGCAGCTTACACTATGGTGGGACCCAGTTAAAAACTAAATAGATCCACAGGATTGTTGGGTACTGGATTCTCTACTTTTTCTGAGAAGTGGGCGATCTGCCCCCTCTGAGAATAGTAATTATTATTTTCAAAGTCTTTGAGAAGGTAGAATTACTGGAAAGAAGTTAAGGCAAGTTATATTATGTAGTAGCAAAAGGTCTTAATTACCATAGTGTGTTATTGAATAATACTCACCTAGTACCCTCGTTAGCCCGAATGTGTCACGATTCAATTATCCATGGGAAGGAGCTTGCTAACACTTTCTAATGGTTCCAAGGTTGGGTAGGTACCTGTGTGAATCCGTTCTCCCTGGCCACCATAGACCTAGGAGAGGTGGCTGTTTGGGGTAATGGGAGGGGACACATCAGGCCTAAGGCACAGCGAAGGCAGTCGGTTCAGAAGTGCCACAGGCTAGCCCAGAGAAGCCACGGAAGGACATTTCTTCCAAAAGTGGAGAAAGGGCAGCGGAATCACAGGACTCCTGGATGGGGTGAAGAGTCGAGTGTGTGAGGAAAAGATGGTGTTGCCTATCTGAGGACAGGTTATCAGCAGTTCTCAAATTTTTCAGTCTCAGGACCCTTTTGTGCTCTTAAAAATTATTGAGGACCCTTGTGTATCAGTATTTACTGCATTAGAAATTAAATTTTTAAAACACAGAATATGCAAGCACAAAGATGCCAGAGCGATGACATCATCACGGGGCATGTAGCCTTTGAAAAACCTCGCTGTGCTCTCCTGAGAGAACGAGACCGTGCAAGGCACAGAACATCCTAGTAGTAGTATGCAAATCGCAGTGACCTCATGGGTCCCTGAAGGTGTCTTGGGGAGCCCCAAGGTCCCTGGGCCACACTTTGAGAACTGCTGCTCTAGGGGACATCCCAAATCCCCTGTAAGGAAAAGGGTGCTGGAGCCTCTTTATGATCTCCCTGGTAAGAGCCTTCTGCGTATAGCACTGCACCGAACTTGAACCGTCCTCTCCCTCCCAGGCCCTTCCCCAATCCCAGACCCTCACCCAGACATGGAGCTGCCTGTGTCCCCATGTGTCCAGCTAAGTTCAGACTGAGAGTTGTTGCCCACATGGCCACGTCTCACTGCCTGTGCCCATCTAGAGGGAGAGTGGTCTGAACTAGTGCACGATAGAGTGTTGTAAAGATCTCAGCTCCTCAGAGGGGCACAGCTGAGACAAGGATGTGTGCCGAGCACAGGATCAGTTTTCATGACACCTTGTGATCATTTGTTGTTTCCGTGTTGACTTAGTGATACAAGAGCTCTGCTAAGTAAGATGGAAGGTTAACCTTGATTGAGTGGCACCCCACAGTCATTTTGGGGTCATAGTCATGAGTGAGCGCATGATTGAGAATTGATCCCAGCACTCTTTCCCGTAGACCCAATGACTTTGTCTTGGGGGTGGCCCAAGTGGGGCCAGCATGGCGTCATGAGAACTGCAGGCTTGGGGATCAAGAGTCCTAGCTGAGCCTGTGCTAGTTGGGACAGGTCACTAACCAAATGGGAATAATCTTGGCCCACCCTCCCTCCCAGGATGTAGTGGGATGAAGTATGTGAGATCACGTTGACAGGTACAAAGATGCCATCAGAATAGAAGTCGTGATTTGCGGCTTCTGCTGAGCCTAAGTTTTAAGTAATACTCTCTGTATTATCAGGAAACTGGCAAGAATTTCTCCAATCCTGGTGTTAAATTACAACCAAGAATCAAGGTGGAACGAAAACAGCTAGCTCTGTTAGATTGTTTGCAGGGAAATGTCATAGATCACTGTAGGTAATTTTTTTAAGTGTCCTTTATCTTTACAAGTGATGGTGACAAACTCAGTGTGTACAGCTGAGTGTGACCCCGAGGGTAACTTACGGAGTAATGTTGCAGCTGACTTTCCAGTGAGGCTCGGAATCACTGTGGATGACTCATGGAGTGTCGTGCTCACGATTCTAAACCTTTATATATAACTCAAGGACTGTTCATAATGGACACAAAGGCCACACCATCGCATTTTCCCTGGAGGATAACAACAACAAAAGAAGGGGTGTGCCTGTGTGTGATGTGTGTATGCGGAGGAGGCAGGGGACAGCTTGTAGATGAGCAGGTTTATTCCATGAGAATTTAATCTCCAGTTCTTTTTTCTGATGGAGCTAGTCTAAAATTACCCCCACCGATGGGGTAAGGGCTGAATCCTGCTCATGGGTTAACCAGAATTGCCTTTAACGAGATGACTGTGCAGGGGCAGCCCTGGCCGAGCGAAACCTGCCTGTGATGGAGAACAGGCTCTGCCAGACGCAGGCTCTCTGGCTGGAGTCTGAAAGCCCGGCACTCACATCCGAAGATGAGTGGCCTGGCTCGCTCCCGACTGGAGACTCACATCTCGTATCTGCACTGTTACAGTGTAGGTTCAGGAGGGGTTTCCAGCCGTTTGTACGTGCTTGCCGTGGTGCCAAGAGCTGGCAGGTGACTGATGAGTCCGATGGAGCTAGCTTAGGGAGACAGGCAGCGAAAGCATTTCAGATGCACCCAGGTAGGAAAAGCGTAACCCTAAGAGTGGGTGAGAGAAAGGAAGGTAAATGGATGTTCGTATTTGATGTTAAAATGTCATACTTTTATGCTATTGCTTCAGAAATATTTAGAGAGATTTTATAGTTTGGGGTTTTTTTTTTGTGACTTACTCATTCAATAGAGTAAATATCTATAAAATTCCAATTAAATGGTGTCTAAAATTTAAAACAGCAGTCTGCAGGCAAAGCGCCAACATTTCTTTTTTTAAAAAATATTTATGATAACATCTAGCATTTAAAAATCAACCAGAAACTAGGCCTGATTCTGTTTAATATTTTATATGATTGGACATCTTAAAACAAGTCAATAATGTTTATATTTTATAGCAATTTTGTGTTTATTCAAAACCATAATTCTACTGTGATGTTAATGGAGTGACTTTATATGGCTTTAATTGTATTGGTTTAAGTGCTAATGACCACATTTCAAATTAAAATAGTATTTGGCTGATAGAGGTAGACACAGATATGAAATATGAAAGAACAGATAATTTTACTGATTGTAAAGTGTTTATTTCAAGAAAAAATGTTATTTTCTAGGGCTGTGAAAAAAGTAACTTTTTCAATGGTTTAAGATAGTTTTCTGCATTTTTGGGGGTTGGAACTTGTGCCTATGGAATTTTTGGAGCAGCCTAAGCTACCTGTTAGCTTGAAATGTGTGCTAGAAAAATCTCATTATCATGTTTTGTGATATGTAATAAATTCAGGGTGCTGTGCTTAAGCTTCGATTCCGTTCAAGGTTGGGAACATCTGTTTCCCTCATTCCCAACCCTGGCAGACACCCTACCCCCTGCAGACCCCCACCCCCACCCCGCTCTTCCCCGATCCCGCAAGAAAGAGTAAAGTCAGTCCCTGACTCCTAGAAGGCATGTTTCTTCCTGCGTGGAGCAAGCAAAATATAATCATGATTTCTAAACCTCTGCTTTCATGTCTGGGGAGAGTGATGCTCTCTCCTCCTCCTATGTCTCTTTAATAAATATGTTGTCATTATTTGTCTTTGGAAGTGGCCTCTTGGGTCACCTCTCAACCTTCTCCATGATTTATGTTGCAAACAAATTCTCTGTCCTGTGTCTGTTCACTGCACTTTCCTAATCCTGTTTATCATTGAAGATGTGCTGGAGACAGTTTTTGTTTTTATTATACGATTATGTTATATGTGTATTTCAGTGAAATGTCAACCCGTCAACAGAGGATGATGTTAAAAATTATCCAAATAAATAGTTTTCTATTTCTTTTCATCAGACTTAGTTCAATCAGTTGAATGACAGCGAATAGGATTGTCTGTTGTTATTTAAACTCAGGAGGGCATTCCTGGCCCATGCTCTCTGTAACAGGGATTAGTGTACATAATCTACCTGGAGGTGTTGACTTAGTGCGTGGTCACCTGTGTTTATTTTGTGGAGATGGCAACAGGTGTCTCAAACCTGGTCTTCTGTTTGGGAGACTCAGATATGTAACAGCCCTTTCTTCCCAGTGGTCCAAAGTCAGACAATGAAACCCTGGCTGGGCTTATCTTCCCTCGATAACGGTGCCCTAAAAAACACGCAATGAAGGAATTGTAGGCTGTTTCATGCTGCCAGGCTCCACCTTTCTGCACAGGCCTGCAGCTCGGCTCTGTAAGAGCTTTCACCCACTTGGCATTAGAGTTGCCCTCCTGATGTTTCCATGAGAAGGGCAAGTTGGGTCTGCCTCTAAGCCAGATGATTCCCTGGGCTCAGGTGTGCTGGACTCGGGGATCCTGAGAGAGAGAAAATGTGTGTCTGCACATACGTGTGTGTGTGCGTGTGTATACATGTACATATTTGTACGTGTGTGCGTGCCCATATGCATGCATGTGTGTGTGTGCATCTTGTGCCTGTGACCAGAGGCACAGGAGAGTGAGAGGCAGCCTCACTGACCACACCACAGACTGTTCTGGGCTTGGCCCTGGGACATGTGTGTCTTTCCCCTACAAGATCACAGCATTCCTACTCAGGAACCTTAAAGCTTTGACTCCATACAGCTCTTTCACCTCTACAATTCATGAAGTGGAAAGACCTGCTGCTCCTCTATTCAAAGAATAGTTCAAGGCAGACCCAGCCTGGTGTGCCATTTTTAGCAAGACTGTCTCATAGGCTGAGTACTGTTATGGACAAGGCCATTTTCATGAGAGCCTCATGGGAAGTTCCCATATGACTTTACATTCTAAGTTAACGTCACCATGACTGGCATCTGTGGACCAGTCTGAGCATTGCCACACCAGTGGGCCTAGCCCTGCCAGATCTGGCCAGACTACGGCCACCAACCCTTCCCCTCCCCCACCTCGCCACTGTTGGGCGCGTCCCAAGCGTGGTCATCATGCTTTGTCTGTGTCCTATGCCCATCTGCTGCTGGGGATTGTGGAGGAAGGACAGGGAAGTGGTCCCCTCCCCTGAAGACCCACCGCTCAGCCCAGTTTTCCTCTGCAGACCACCCTGATGTTGGAGTAGCTGCAGATGGAGACCTGCACAGCTAGGGTCTCACACATTTTCCAAGCCTTTAGTGGCTGCTGAGTTGCTGACAGACTGCCAGCAAATGAGGGGGTGCCGCCCTGCCGCAGGATGGGTGGCCTTAGACCTGGGGGCAGGGAGGAAATGCCTCTTTCAGATACAAGTCTTTTTTGTGGAAAAGGATAAGATAGTTGTACTGTCCCTATTAGTCTTTAAGTCAGCATGCTATTTTTCTTCAAATTGATGGTCCGAACATCATAATTTTCTCAGAGTCAGCAACTACACCTTCCCCATATATAGTCTGTAAGCATCTTGAATGTTTTCCTAATGAAGTTGGGAACAACAGAAGGGTTTCTTTCAGGCCCTGTCCCAGGGGAGCAGGGCCCAGGGTGAGGAAGGCCTCTGTGAGAGCCTCGGGGAAATGCAGAATGTCTGTGAGGGGCCTGGAGGGGGCGCCTGGTGGGTCTCACACCACCTCCAGAGGCTGGTGAGCCCCTTTCAACGTGTTGTGGTCTTCAAGAGGAGGGCCTGACCGTGGGCGCGTTCTCAGCCTGAGCACAGGCTGTGGGCCAGGGCGCTGAGGGTGGCCCCGAGGCTGGCCCTGCACAGCGGCCCAGGTCTGTATGCGTGTCGGTACATCCATCATGGTCCTGAGTGTGCTGGTGGTTGCAGTGTGTGTGTCACTCCCTCGTTCCCATGGCTTCTTAGCAGAACTGGTGGCCCCGATGGCTGCTGGGTCTACTTGCCCTCTGGCACTTGCACCTAGGCTTCCTCATGCTGGACACAGTCAGTGAGTCCTTGCCCCGTCCCTGTAGAACAGCCAGGCTGTGCTCCTTGCCCTTTCTGGGGCTCTGGGAGATGGTGCTCTGCAGGCCATCCTTCCATAGACTGGTATTTAGATGTGGGCGTGGGCTCTTGGCCATGGCAGACCCTAGTACCAGACACTGTTTCCTGCAAGTGGAGGTATTTCAAAAGGAGGTTACAGGGTTGAGGGCCTCAAGCACTCCAGCCTAGGCTTCTCTTAAAGTCCTGACCACATCCTACAACTCTGAGGCTACAGGGACTCCTTCAGTTCTATTCAAACAAGCAGTCGGTTCCCTGGGCTGTCCTTTGGAGAAACCTTCTCCTCTCACAGATGAAACAGGCAGGAGCAAAGCCAAAACCCAGGCCAGGCCCAGGGCACCCGTGTTGTCTAATCTGTTTTGCCATTTTCCTTGATCTAGGCGGGATTAAGGACATTGCATGACATTGGGCCCGAAATCCGGCGTGCTATATCATGTGATTTGCAAGATGACGAGCCCGAGGAAACAAAACGAGAAGAAGAAGAAGATGTATTCAAAGTAATTATTCCACGCCTAGATACACACTGACCACTTGGAAATAGTGGGACAGGACTCCAGTTTGGGCAGTTCATGATCCACAAAAGAGCCTCGAGAATGAAAATGAGCCCCAGGGCCTAGAAGGACTTACGGACCATGCCCTCCCCCGAGCAGACCCTCCCCATTCACCAGCCCCTCTTCTAGGGCCAGGCCTGCTCCTTCCCTGAGCTTGGTCCTCTGCCCCATACTGGAAGCTTCAGAGGAGCTTGGCCACAGCCACTGGCTGGTGTGGATGACCATGCTGGGTCCCTCTAGCAGCTGCCTGCTGGAATCACCCCCTTCTTTCCTGGGCCAGCTCTTTGATCTGCCAGCCGGCCCTCAATCCCCCAGCTCCTCAGCCCAGAGAGCATGCCTACTCCCAACCTCAACCGCTGGGGCTGCCAACCAGCCCTGCTGGGTATAAGTCACCTCAACTTGGAGCAACTGGAAGAGCACACTTGAGTGACAGCTGAGAGCTTGCTCCCCAGCTCAGGAATCGGTAACCTTCCTCATTTCATGGGGGACCAGCTGCCACAAAGACACATTCACCCCGATCACTGAGACACTCAGATTGTTTTACAGAGATCCTATGGAGCTTACCTAGAATTTGTTTTTCGTGTAGAAAAAAATTACCTAACATAGCTAGCCTGCATCAAATACTTGTTAAATTACCTGGTGTTGTCTCCCATTATTTTGCAGAGAAATGGTGCCCTGCTTGGAAACCATGTCAATCATGTTAATAGTGATAGGAGAGATTCCCTTCAGCAGACCAATACCACCCACCGTCCCCTGCATGTCCAAAGGCCTTCAATTCCACCTGCAAGTGATACTGAGAAACCGCTGTTTCCTCCAGCAGGAAATTCGGTGTGTCATAACCATCATAACCATAATTCCATAGGAAAGCAAGTTCCCAGCTCAACAAATGCCAATCTCAATAATGCCAATATGTCCAAAGCTGCCCCTGGAAAGCGGCCCAGCATTGGGAACCTTGAGCATGTGTCTGAAAATGGGCATCATTCCTCCCACAAGCATGACCGTGAGCCTCAAAGAAGGTCCAGTATTAAAAGGTAACCTTTAAAATGTGTTTGCACTTGGTAATGTAGTGTCTGCCTAAGGCGGTTCCTTCTCCCAGTGCTCTGGCACATGCAGGAGATTCCCAGTGGGCATTTGCATTAGAACCTGTGAGCACCAAGAGGTCACGGCCTCTTCAGGCACTAGCCACATGATGAACCTCAAGGATAAAGGGCCACCTGTCATCCTGTATCGTGCCATGTGGTCTGCCCCTTAAAACGGCAGCAGGTGCTGCAAACTCTACCCTCCCGAATTGTGCCAGCATACTTTGGGACAGAGTTGGCATGCTTTTTCTGTCAAGCGCCAGCTAGTAAATATTTCAGACTTCTAGCACCGCACAGTCTGTATCGCAGCTACTGGACTCTGCCGCTGTAGGAAGATAGCAGCACAGATAACATGCAAACGCTTGGGTGCGGCTATGTCACAATAAAACTTTATGGACACTGAAATGTGAACTTCGTATAGTCACGTGTGATGAAATATTTTTCTTCGTTTGATTTTTTTTTAAGTCCTTTAAAAGTATAAAAACCATTTGTAGCTTGTGGGCCACACAAAAACAGGTGGCAGCCCGTATTTGGTCTGTGAACCATAGTTTGCTGACCTCTGCTCTAGGAAGTAGCCTGATATCTGCATTTTAAATGTTGTTGGAAATATTTAACTTTTATCTTCTCCCTCCCTCCCATGGTATGCTTTTCCTGGATAGAACCCGCTATTATGAAACTTACATTAGGTATGTGCTGTCGCCTGTGTTCATGTGTTAAATACTGTGTGTTATAAGTGTGACCAACTGGCCTCTCTCAATGCTGAGATGAGAAATTCCTTTGAGCCAACTAGGATATCAGAGCTCAGGGCTGTGGACTCAGGAGTTGGAGGTAGTTGTTTCGATTTCTAAGCCAAAGAGCTTTCAGATCCATATCTGCATAGATAGTTACCACCCAAGAACTAGCTAGCCTCTGCAGACCTCACGACAGTGCTGGGAGAGCCCACTGGGCAGTTCCAGATGCCTGGGGCTGTGAAGCTGGGCCCTGCCATCTGTTCTCTGAGGTCAAGCCTCAGGTGGGGGCTTCATAAAAGCATGACCCCAACCTCCTGAAGACCAGGGGCCAGGTTTTCTCCTTTGTCTCTCCTGCAGCCCTCAACACACATGCTCCATGTTTGTTGAACCAGGTTGATTTGTGGGCGGGATGGTCATTTTGTTGGGGACAGGGAGGATAAGTCTCCTTGTTTAATTATATCAAGTGAAATCAGGAGCGACTTGAGCCAGGGGAGGGCGGGTGAGAGAGTGAAGAACTTGAAGGAAACAGTCCTCTCTTTGGAGAGACATGATGTCCCAGAGCCTGGCTGGTTTTCCTGAGCACCGAAGCCAGGACAGGCCGGGTTTCAGGGAGACATTATGACAGTCCTAGGGCAGGGCAGTCTTTGAAAACTTGGCAGACGTTGTCCGGGAGAGTCTCCTCTGGGACACTGTATCCTAAACTCCTGTTGCCCTTCCTGGGTCAGATGCAGTAGGAAGTCGGTGGTGAGGGAACCTCTGTGTTCCAGGCTCTGACGTCACCCTGGGCTGGGGTAGGAAGGAGCAGGGATCAGAGCAGATGGTCTGGGAGCCCAGAATCTTTTCCCCAGGACTGCCGATCAGTGCAGGTCTCTAGATCTGTTTTCTTGCTCTGTTCCCCGAATTACATCTACTCCTTTGTTTCCGAGGCCTCTGGGCATAGTGGTTTGGCACCAGCATTGTGCAGGGTGCTGAGAAAGAAACCCCTACTGGCATGCACACATCCACATCCACACACACAGCGCCATTGCCAGAGGTCTTACGAGTCCAGTCCCGCTTGAGGCAGGTGCACTGGGAGAGGCCAGGAGCACTTGGGCGGGGGTGCTAGCCACAGGCTGAGGCACGGCTGCAGGAATTGTCTGCCGCCTACCCAGGCGCTCAGGTCCTCTCTCCCAACTGCAGGTCCGACTCAGGAGATGAGCAGTTCCCAACTATCTGCCGGGAAGACCCGGAGATCCACAGCTACTTCCGGGCCCCCCGCTGCTGGGGGGAGCAGGAGTATTTCAGTGGTGAGGAGGGCTCGGAGGACGACAGCTCGCCAGCCTGGAGCAGGTGAGGGCTCTGGGGCTGGGCCAACCTTAGGGGCCTCGCCTCTCCTGCCCCTTGTACTCTGCCCGCTCATGAAGCCATGGGCCTCCGCAGCTGCACTCGGGACTGCCCTGGAGAGCAAGACAGGCACATAGACTCCAGGCCACAGGACACGTCAGTGCAGGAGAAAAAGGGCCAGGGAGAGGCAGAGTAGAGGCTGTTCTTCAGACCTGGTCACTCTTTCCACCAGAGGCCTGTGAGGCTGTTAGTAAAGGCTCCAGAAATGAGAGCTGGGTCTGCCTCGTGGCGGATTCCCCCTTTCTATCAGTCCCTGTCTTCCAAGGGGGATCTGGTTTTGTTTCATTAATGGTGAGCACTCTGGGCTGGGGGCTCCGTCCGCATGGCAGCTTGAGTGTGATCCTAATGAACAGCGCCTGTTTCCCACTCCCATCAAGGGGTCTCTCCGGGTGATGAGAGGACAAGAGGTCAGAGTGGCATCTCTCAGCAGAGGTGCCTCTCCAGGCTACTGTCCTGGAGAAAGAATGTTTGCAGTTAAAAGGGGCACTTTGCTTTGGGACATGTAGTGGGCAGTGCAGAGGACAAAGATCACTTACCACCCTCTTCTCTGTAAACTGCATCTCACTGTGCCCAGGGGGCCCATTGAAGTGGACGTGGTACTGCAGTGAGGTCACCTCTGGTGTCTGAGCTGTTAGTCGATGTTAGCCAGCCGCAGCCTGCCCTTCCTTCACCCTGCTCTCCACCAGTTCCTTCCATTAGCCTCCCTCAACACCTGACATCCGGAACCACTCATTCTGAGCCAAATGGATTCTGAGTTTCCTTCTTCAGGGCCTTTCTCATACCATGTCCACCAGTTGGACCCCTTACCTCATCTCTGCTGGCCTAATTTCACCCTGTCTTCAAGGGCCTGCTCCAGGCACTTGCTTCTCATTCCCTGACTGGAACTGAAATGTTCCCCCACCCGCAAAACTCATGGAACCCACCCTGAGCTCCCCTCTCCTGGCACAGATCTTCTCCAGCTTGTGTTGGAGTCTGTTGTCTGTGTTTGTGTGGTATTTGCTAAGCTCTTTGAGTGGAGGGACCATGCTTCATGCACCTTCATGTCCCTGGTGCCCAGCCCAGCACCTGGCTAGAGGCGGGCACTCTGGAGAGGGGTTCTTGAGTAAGAGGTGAGTGGGTGAGAGTCAAGCTTCCAGGGCACCTGCAATCACATCTGACCTGGGTCGGAGGCTGCCTGGGGAGGGAAACCACCAGCACCTCACTCATCACAGGCCTGCCATCCTGAACCTTCCTGTGATGGCCCATGCCCTCCATCTGGAATCCTCCATGAAGCTGAGGAGTGCATTATTTTCAGCTAGTCTCCTGTGTCCAAGGAGGTGGGGAGAAGACTGTAGACATGGGTCTGTCAGAGCTAAGGGACAGGGCTTGTTCACTAGGATCTCACAGGCCCCTTACTCTCTTTTGGGTTTCTTGACCACCAGGCAAAACTATGGCTACTACAACCGATATCCAGGCAGCAACTTGGACTTTGAGCGGCCTCGAGGCTACCATCACCCCCAAGGCTTCTTGGACGACGATGACTCACCCGTTTGCTACGATTCCCGGAGATCTCCAAGGAGACGCCTACTACCTCCCACCCCAACATGTGAGGCCAGATTTTTTGTTTTGGGTGAAGCCTCCCAGAGAACAGCATGCCTCTTCCCCAACCCCAGCCTTGAAGAGTGTGACAGATGGGGTCCTGCCACATCAGGGACTTCTAGTCCTCAAGACCAGCCCCCTGGTTGGAGATCCTATCGGCTTTCCTTTCTTACCCATATCCCACGTGGGAGAGATCCAACCACTTCAGTGCTGTTCTTGACTCTCTTTGAGAACAGAGAAAGGCAGTGTGTGGCCCTAAAGTTGCCCAGTACGTAACATCTGATAAGGGGCACATTTTGTGTGTGTTATCATTGCCTTTGAGCCTGGGATCCATCCAGAGAGGTAGGCAAGACGTGCACCATGTTGTCAGGCCCACTCGAGTAGGTGGGGTAGCTGACCCTTGCGGGGGAAGGGATCGGCCCAAGTGCAGAGCTGGACTTGAGCCCAGACCTGTCTTACCAAGCCCATACCTCTGAGGGGCGCCAGGGATTCTTGGTGTCCATCTCTCCTCAGTCCCCACCAGAGGAGTTCTCCTTCTTTCTCACCTTTCCAACCTCCTCTCTCATCTTTGCCTTGGGTCTGCCAGTGCTTGCTGCTCATGGGGCAGGTTTTGGCCTTGGTGATGACCTCTAGGGTGGGTGGTCCCATCCTGGGGCCAGGCAGTCACATCCTGCTGAGAAGGGGCAGGGGCTGGATGCTCCCCCACCTGGTTTTATTGGGCAGGTGGTGTCACTGGTGCTGCCAGGAGATCTGGGTCACCTCAAGGGAGGAACTCAGGCTGCAAAAAGAAATGCAGCAGCTCCTGGCTGGGCAGTGTGATTTTGGACATGTGGGCATTTTGATGATGGTTAAAGAATGTCCATTTCTGGTGTTTCTGAGGAATGAAGCATAGTTTTGAGCAGGACTCTAATCAGTAACCAAAAATAGCCAAGACAGGTCAGCTCTGAGTCTGCTGACTACCGTAATGCATGTGGTTGGGTGGCACCCAGGGCCCTCTGCCTCTCTCCAGCTATCACAGCCCTACTGCGAAGGGAGCGTAATCAGACCCATTTCCATAGTTAATATTTAATTTCACAGCCCCAAACACATGCTACTAAACACAGCAATTCTGTCTCCATAAATACCAGATGACGCATGTGCAGGTGAGGCCGGGTGGAGGCCCCTTGCCCATGTGAGTTCCACTGCCCTCCTCAGACCTCCCTTTGCTCTCTTTGGTGGTGGCATTAATGCCCACCATCCACAGGTGCCGCCCAGTGAAGTGAAGAAGCTGAGTGGGCAAGAGCGGGCAAGTCCTCTTTATTTGTAAGGGCAAATAAACAAGACGTATTTTATTTGCTTTGCTGCCCATGAGTTCAGACCTTGGGCAGGGAGAATGTGGAACTCCTCGTCCTGTGTTCTCAGCTACAGTGTGATTACTTCCTCCGTCAGAGACGGTTGTGCAGGGCAAATGAGATGATGGCTGTACGTGGACCTGTTTTCAAAACTGAAAGGCACCACCCGAATGAGAGGGATGGTGCTTTTCCTTTCCTGGCTGCGAGCCCCCGGCCCCTGCCGTCTGATCCTAGGAGGGTCCTAGAGGTAGTGCTGACAAAGGAGGCCCATCCTCCTTAGAGCACTGTTAAATTTGGCCCCTGTGTGATGGATGGAGGGGAGGCTGTCTGATGAGGACAGCAGCCATTGCGCAGCTGTGTCCTGTGTAGGCATCTCATGGAGGAGGCCCCAGTGTGCCCCACTTTGCACATCGGGCCTGCCAGACCAGGACTGGTTGTCTGTCTTTTTCCTTGCCTGTGGGCAGTGGCCTGCCAAGAGCTCAGCCTAGTCTTCATGCCCTTTTAGAGCAGGGCCCTCTGAAACAGTTTCTGCAGCTTTGTGTGTGGCCCCAGGAGGTCTCCATAGGCTGGTCCCTGCAGTTTTCCAATACAAGAATTAGGGGTGTGTGGAGTTTTGCTGGGCATGAGAAATGCTCTGTGAGCTTAGAAAGCAGAGGTCAAGAAAGGAGCTCTTGGACTGAGTCAGCCACCCCCTTGCAAACTATCGGCAAGGCTCCCAGAGCAGCTTCCACAGTACCAGCATCTGCGAGGGTGGAGGTCTTCCCAGGGTAGACCTCTGGCCTGTGCCTGGGGGCCCAGAATCCAGACTGACCTCCTGGGCCTGGTGCCCTGTGAAGCCCCATGAAGCCCCAAGCTCATCACTCAGCCTGTGTATAAGCCTCTATTCAGCGTGGCTGTTAACAGGACAGCCGTGTTCTTTAAAGTTAGAGGTGTTCTTTTGTGTTGGTTTTGTCTTTGGTGCTAGAGAAGCTGGGTCTTTCCCAACACACGAGTTTGCTTATTACCTAGTTGAGCTGATAGGGCAGCTAGCAAGTGACTCCCTTTAAGATGGGTGTAAACAAGGGAGCACCAGCAAGATACCGCGGCCCCCAGGGACACTTAGGATGTCTGGAAGGCGAGAATGGAGCAGTCACCAAGTGTCTGTGGGATTCTAGAATGACAGCTTGTGCTTGACCCCACAGTGTGTAGGGCCAGGGGCTTCGAGTCAGAACAGCTGCCCTCTGGCTGCCTTCAGCTTGTCCTCTTGCGAACAGGCACAGCATTTACAAGAAACCAGCTTGCACTTTTTAAAAACGTCCCTCAGTTGGGCTTCTTCATCCTACCTCCCAAAGCTCTGAGATCTCACTACCAAGTGCTTTTTCTTGGACGTATCGCTTGCTTCCTCCTGGGCTCCCTGCTGAATGTCCAGTGGGCCACCCTGGCTCCCGGAGCCCCGGGGTCCTGACAGAGAACTTCTTTAACAACCACACCGTGTGCTTTAACTCCTCAGCCCACCGGAGATCCTCCTTCAACTTTGAGTGCCTGCGCCGGCAGAGCAGCCAGGAGGAGGTCCCAATGTCCCCCGCCTTCCCCCACCGCACGGCCCTGCCTCTGCACCTGATGCAGCAACAGGTAAGCTGGCCCACCTGGCCTTTCCTCCAAGGGCCCGATGGGCACCTTGTGGGGACCCACCCTCAGGACACCATCTTCCCCTGGCTGCCAGCACTAGGAGGGAAGGAGAGAACCTTCATGTACCCCCAGGTTCAATCCTGTAACAACCCTGCCGAATAGATATGATCCTGAGCCCCATTTTACAGATGAGGAGACATCAGAGAGGGTAGGTGACATGCCCGAGCTCACACAGGAGGTGAGTGACCGAGTTGGCATTTGAATCCAGGGCTGCCAGCTTCCGGAGCCGGCTCTCAGCCTCGGGACACAGTCTTCTCCCCCACATCCCTCCAGCACTGAAGACCACCCGGGAGTGGTGGCCGCTCAGCTGACCCTGAACAATCAGCGCTGCCCCTTATCTGCTCTGAAAGGTCATACCTTCATTAGAACGTGTTTATGGAGCTCTCTCTGGGCAGGGCCCCATGGTCACGAGGGTGGGTGGGCCTCCCATCCTTCCCACAATGGCAGTGTGGTCCAGGGAAAAGGACCCATCCACAGTGAGGGCGACTGGATAGGAGGAAGCGTGGGGCCAGAGCCCACTCACCAGGGCTTTGCCTCAAGGACAAGATAGGGTGCTTTTTCTTCCTGAAGAGAGCACATCAGAGATGCTGTCCACTTGTGTACGTGTGTGTCGGGGGGTGGGGGAGGCCGGGAGAACTCTGTCGCACAGGGAGCCCCAGTCTGGAAATATTGAGAGCCAGCTCTCCCCGTGGTTTCTTACCCCGAGCATCCTGAGCACATGAGCACTAGCCACGTTTCAGATTTTCTACTCAAATCTCTCTGCCAACTTTTCACTGTCTGCCTTCAGTTTTTACGTTAATTTTCACTTGTGTCCTGTTTTATCATGAAAGAGGGACAAAGAAGGCCCAGGCCATCAGATGCCGTGAACCAAGCAGGCATGGAAGTCTACAGAGGCCCGAACCTGAAAACGCTCTTCCCTCTGCTGCCCTGACCAGACAGGGCCCAGATCTGCCTGTCTGCACTGCCCCTTCAGGAGGTCGTGGCTGCCAACTTGGCCACAGGCGTGTGCTGTTCACAAAACCAGGCCTCAGTGTCCCTCTGTGCCGTGGGATGCCAGGGCGGATCTGCCATGGGGCAGCTGTAGGTGGAAGGAGCAGGGCTGTGCCCAGAGCTTCAGAACAGACCAAATGCTGGCCATGTGAGGAGCTGCTCTAGTGAAGAGAACCAGCTGCGTTCCCACCCAGTGCTGGGGATCACTAGTTTGCCCTGGAAGTACTTCCTATTTAAATCCAGAGTGAGCAGGGGGGTATGTTCATACACCACAGCTTGTACGTCTTCCCTGATTCTTTGTCATTCTGAAGCAATTTCATGAATTAGCAACTGTTTCCTCCTTGGGAACAGTCATAGGAAATGCGTTATGGATTTGGGGGAAAAGAAAATACAGTCTGCTAGAAAGCCAAATTTTTACTGCCAATTTATTTAATTTACTCAGTGTGCTCATGTCCTTTTAAAGTCCTCGTCTGAGGCTGCCCCTGTGAAACAGTGCCTCGTGCTTGGTCTGTTTTGAGGGGGCTTGAGGCCTGGACCTCTGAGGCCCTCTGGTCTCCCCAATTCCCCTTTCTCCTCAGATCATGGCAGTTGCGGGCCTAGATTCAAGTAAAGCCCAGAAATACTCGCCGAGCCACTCAACCCGGTCGTGGGCCACCCCTCCAGCGACCCCTCCGTACCGGGACTGGACGCCGTGCTATACCCCCCTGATCCAGGTCGAGCGGTCGGAGGCCCTGGACCAGGTCAACGGCAGCTTGCCATCCCTGCACCGGAGCTCCTGGTACACGGATGAGCCTGGTATCTCCTATCGGACTTTCACACCAGCCAGCCTGACCGTCCCCAGCAGCTTCCTCAGCAAAAACAGTGACAAGCAGAGGAGCGCAGACAGCTTGGTGGAGGCCGTGAGTATGGCTCCCTGAGTATGCCACGGGAGGGCAGGCTCCAGGCACAGCAGAAGTGGAGCCGTGGAGAACCACACACAGGGGCGGGTGGTGGTTCTGCAGGTGGGCAGGCTCTGGTGCCAGGAGGCCTCACTCTGAATCTGGACACCACCTACTTGTTAGAAGCACGGATGGTACTTAAAACCTGAGTATAAACCACCGCCACCGTCGAGTTGCATGAATCAGCGGTACCTAGGATTACGGGTGCTGTTCCTGCAAATATTATCGGTTTGTACTAAAATATTTTTCCCCAATGGGTTTCACTTTTGTTGGGCTATGTGTAGTTTTTGAGCTTCACGACATTTTCAAAGCCAAAGTCATTCATATTTACATGTAGTTGTCATGTACGAGGTGTAGCAAACCTGATTGGCTGAGTCCCAAAAGCACATGGTGCGGTTAGCGCTTGAGATGGTTTTTCTGTCATTTCTGCCCCCCCAAAACCTTATCACGCATTCATACCATTGATCCTCTTTCCTGTACAGGTCCTGATATCTGAAGGCTTAGGAAGGTATGCAAGGGACCCAAAGTTCGTGTCAGCGACAAAACACGAAATTGCTGATGCCTGTGACCTAACCATTGACGAGATGGAGAGTGCAGCCAGCAACCTGCTTAACGGGAACGTGCATCCCCGGGCCAATGGGGACGTGGGCCCCGGCTCACACCGGCAGGACTATGAGCTCCAGGACTTCGGGCCAGGCTACAGCGATGAAGAGCCAGACCCCAGCAGAGATGAGGAGGACCTGGCAGACGAAATGATATGCATCACTACCCTGTAGCCCCCAGGGAGGGGCAGACTGGCTCTGGCCTCAGGTGGGGCGCCAGAGGGCCAGGGAAAAAGTGCCTCATAGTTAGGAAAGTTTAGGCACTAGTGTGGAGTCCATATTCAATTAGACTTTTGTACAAGTGATGTCATGCCTCAAGGAAGCCATAAACCTGGTAGGGAACAGCTGTGCACACGTGCCCAGCCCCAGCTGTGGGAAACGGCAGGTTCAGCCCTCTCGGAGAGGACCAGCAAGGAGGTCGGACGAGCCCCACCTGCTCGTCCAGAGCGTGCCCGGGGCACTCACCCACGCCCACCTGCCCGCAGGCACGGTGGGGAAGGTTACAGGTGATGACGATCACCATACCTGTGTCATTACCTCAGCCATCGGTCTAGCATATCAGACATTCACTGGGCCCAGCATATCCATTTTTACACCCTTTACCCCCAAATTCACTGCTTCCTGGTTCCTGTTTAGCTGTTCTGAAATACAGTGTGTAAGTCAGGAGCTACCTACCAGCCGTCATCCTGAAAGGGAGCAGGACCCTTCTGTTACGTGATGCCAGTTTACATGAGAGAGCAAAACTCCGACGGTCAGTTTCTGACCGTCAGGCTAAGGGCAACTGTAAACTGGAATAATAATGCACTCGCAACCAGGTAAACTTAGATACGCTAGTTTGTTTAAAAATTATAGATTTACTGTACATGACTTGTAATATACTATAATTTGTATTTGTAAAGAGATGGTCTATATTTTGTAATTATTGTACCGTATTTGAACTGCAGCAATATCCATGGGTCCTAATAATTGTAGATCCCCACTGAAATCTAGAAATTGTTAGTATTTTTACTTGGGCTATCCAGAAGTAGAAGAAATAGAGCCAATTCTCATTTATTCAGCGAAAATCTTTTGGGGGTACAATTTTAAGTTCAAAAGAACTTGACACTACAGAGATTTTTCTAAAATATTTTGAGTCACTATAAACCTATCGTTACACAAGGTATACCAGATGACTCTTCGCAGTCTTGTCTTTGGACGAGAGTTCTACAATTTGATATTGTACCTTTTGATCCACCATGGGTTGCAACTGTCTTTTGTTTTCCTCTGCTAACTCTCCGATAAGTTCATGACAAAGGAGGTCAAGCTGGTTGCTCTGACCCTGTGGCATTCATAGTTCTGGTTTTCTCAGCTGCCCCCACAGGACATTTTTGCATTTCTGGTGCAGAAATCATCACATAGATGAACGAAGTCCCTTTGCTCTTGTCCCCTGGGGACTGGTGATGCTGCTTAAGAAATAAGGAGTGCTGGGGAAGCGGGGAGACGGAGCAAAGTGAAGATCTGCAGGATTCAAATGTCGGGGTCTGTACAAATCATATTGCTGCCTTTTTACAAAACATTGCTGTACTGTGTGTTCTCTCTGAGGGCTTTTATATGCAATTGAATGAGGGCTGAAGTTTTCTTTAGAATGCACTCACATGCCGATTGTACTTCCTGATGGAAACCCACTTTTGGATCATTGGACTCATCAAGGCTTCCTTTTCTGTTCACAGAATTATGCCGACTTTATCAAGGTACCTTGGCAGGGAATTATCAAGGTACCTTGGCAGGGATTCCCTGCAGTCAAAAAGACAGGTAGCAATTTTTGGTTCAAAATTTTTAAATATTACATGGACAACCTGTTAATTTTTTTTTTTGTAAATAACACCACTTTGTTATCAAGACTTTACAAACCTCTTCTTAAGACATTCTTACTTCAGATCCAGGCAAAAACACTTCAAGGTTTGTAAATGACTCTTTCCTGACATAAATTCTTTTTTTATTAAAATGCAAAATGTTCTTCAGAATAAAACTGTGTAATAATTTTATTGTATTTGGGAGCTCCCCTTGCAGAGCTTATGTCTGCCAGTGAGAACTTCAGACGGGGCGGGCACTCTGAGAGCAGTTCTGTAATCATGTAGATTTCTTCTTACCCTGCTGGCTCCTTTGGTGCCAATGGTAACTTAATACCAGCTACAGAGAGCACTGTTTGTTTCTCCTAAAGGGCTAACCCACTGTCACCTCATCTCAGACTGTGTTTTTCCATCGGGTGTGGGTCTTACTGTGTGGCTTCACACCATCAGTCCAACGTTGCCTGGCCAGGACTCAAGTTGCTGGTGTGGGTGATGATCTTTGCCAGTCAGTACCTAAAAACTGGCATTTTTACAGGCTGCACCACTCGTCATATCTGTCTGCGTTAAGCCTGGTTCAACCTCTCATCTAACATTAAATTTTTCTTTATAAGAAAAAATTTGAAGTTGTAGAGCATGATTTTTTTTCTTTAACAAAGTTTTAAGATTAAGTGTCTTTCCTTTTTGGTTCCCATCCCACCTCCTTAAAAAAAGTAATTTTGTTCTGTCCCCAGGAACAGTACATTTAGTGTCATTAATCTTGTGTTTCTCATAATATCACAAAATGGAAATAGAAGCTCTGATTTAACTATCAGTCAGTGAGCAAGAACCTCATTAATAACCATCTCTGTGATTTCCATCCAGGCAGCTTGACCAGGCAGCCCTTACCAGCTCTATTCCAAGATGTTTCAGAATCGGCCCCAGGCAGGAAAGGGTGGGTTGTGAAGGCCCTGGAAGCTTCTCGGTGCACAGTGTGAGCTTTTTACCTGCTAGATGAACCCACTTTACTGCTGATCCCTCGCTTGTGAAAGAAACCAGGGCAGTTATATTTCATGTTGTTTTTTACAGTCTAAAGTAACTTTGCCAATTGCCTCTTTTCTTACAAAGGATCTTATTGTTGTGGTGGGTGGTTAATTTGTTCTAAAAGTTGGTTAGCAATAGAGCTGTCATCACCCACAGAGTTCCAGCTCTTTTATTAGCCTATCCAACTCAAAAACAGACTCCAGGGGCCAGCCCCATGGCATAGTGCTTAAGTTAGTTAATGCACTCTGCTTTGGTGGCCCGGGGTTTGTGGGTTTGGATCCCAGGCGCAGACCTACACACAATTCATCAAGCCATGCTGTGGCAGTGTCCCACATACAAAACAGAGGAAGACCGGCACAGATGTTAGTGACAATCTTCCTCAAGCAAAGAGAGGAAGATTGGCAACAGATGTTAACTCAGGGACAGTATGTTCCTCAGCAAAAAAAAAAGACTCCAGCTACATTTTCATTTGTTGAAAAAGTTTATTTCTCTAAAATGTTATTCCTTCTCTACTGGGGACTTGGGAGAGCAAGAATGAGGAGCAAGCCTGGGGCCCTTGCTTCCAATGTGGGAACAACAGTGAGAGAGTGGTCTCGAGGGTGCCCTCTGGGGATGGGACAGTGGCAGGACGTGAGATGGGAGACTGCCTGGGTCTCAAGACAGGGCTAGTGTTGACAGTGTCTGTTTTCCTGAATTTTAAAAGAAAAGGATCTAGGTATTAGATCTGAGGTTAGTCAGTGGAAATATGAAATGACCTTTGGGCAGAGGAATGTGGTTTGTCTGGAGACAAGAATCTATTTGAATTTATGGAAATGGTGATTCCTGAAGCCTGCACTGGAAGCAGAAAGGCTGTATGTAAAGGCACCGGAGCTCCCACTTCTGGGACCCATTTCCCGGTCATGCTGCAGGCAAGCTGCTCCTATACTTGTGTGTTCCATCCTTATTCTACCAGGAAGAAGCTTCTGCTGATGCAGCAGCTTAAACACAGCCTTCTTCAAAGGGGTCAGTCCTCCTCAGAGTCTGTTCACTAGGTACATCCACAGCCTTCTGTTTTGCTTTTTCAACCATTTTTTGAAAAATACATTCTTCTGTTTTTTAGGTATTGCAAGCTTTTTGCTAAGGGGCTTAAATGACAGAGTCTGCCTGATTCCTTGAGAGGCTGAGAGTGGGAGACGGGCCTGGATGTAATCAAGCCGAATAGGGATGGGCTCCTCTTATCACACGTCATTTTCCTTATCTTACGTTACGGCCACAGTAGCAAATCAGCCATTGCCTCAGAGGCTGAGAACACCACAGAACACAGAAATGGTAGAACTGAATGGCTGTGTCACCTGCCATACTGCACCAGAGAAGGTCAGCACAGTCGCGGTCGCCTGGGACGTCCCTACACACCTGACTTGTTACTCCTTGGCTCTCAGAGCAGTGAGGCTGGCACCTGCACTCCTCCACTGCTCCTCCACCCCTGTGGGCAGCTCCAAGCCCCAGAGGCTGATGGCTGTGGACCATGGCTGTGGGGCAGGCGGGGAACCTCTCTAGAAGAAGTAAATCTCTTGGCAGTTTAGAATTTTCTTTCTTGATCCTCCCCTGGAACAGAAAATAAAGCAAGATACAAGTAAGATCAAACAAGAACTGCGTAAAATTTTTCAAGGAAGGAGAGGTATGATGGTTTTCTTCTTTCCACCTTTCTGGACAGTCTTTTTCAGAAACATAAGTTGCAGCTGTTGGGCCTCCAAGCCTCCTCAGTCCACTCTGATCCTGGGTGAAGCTGGCCCTCATTCTGGGCCCAGCCCAGCAGGTTTCCACACGGCAATTCTTTGCTTCCCTGCCGTAGATGGTAGCTATGGATGGCTTCAGAAAAATCAATCAAAAATGCATTGTTTTCATTACCTTGTCAGAACAGTCTGGATAAGGCATCTCAGTTCAAAAATAAGTTACTGGATTATATTATTGAATTATAAGAATTTTAAAGATCAAGAGCTGTTTTAAATGCTACTTATAACTTCCCCTCCAAAATGCAAATCTTTTGCCAATTTATTTTTCTTTCATTCACTTGCATGTTTTTTCCAGAATCAGGGTACATAGTTTTACTTGACTGCTTTCTCGGTCAGTCTTGGCTCCATCCTGGTCTGTTCCCATGGACATCTGAAGAATGAGAATTAGCCAGCCTTGTCCACTGCTGAGTCACTTCCCCAGTCTGAGAGGGAAGCATCCTCTCGGGCTGGCTGCTTTGGCATGGATTGGTGGTCTGGTATGTGGGGTTTGCTCTGGGGTTCCAGGTTTCCTGGTAACGGGAAAATCAAAATGCTAAATCATGAAACCTATGATAGTAAAGAGTCCCTCCAGGTTCCTCTCTCCTTGAACAAGGTCCAGAAATCCTCTCATTGGGCTAATTGTGTTTAATAAGAACCAGAGCATCAGAGAGGTGGGCCACGAGGCCCCCAGAGTGACGCAGCTGAGCACCAGTTCCTGCCTCACTCTGGGAGTGAAGTCGGGAAGCCGAAGAGAAAGGAGGCTGTGTTTCTTCCAGTAGGCAGCTTTCCCTCTGAGCGGGGATGCTGGAGGCTCTGCACACATCCCAGCTCAGCTCCCTAATGACCGTGCGACTCTCGGCCTCAGCTCCAGCTTGCAGCCTCAGATGGACCCCCCCCCCCCCCCGGAGAACCAGCGCAGGTCCAGCCGGCACCCAGCCTCAGTGCACGGCACCCTGCTCTGTGAGGAGCTGGCCTTCGGAGGGAGGCCCAGGAGAGAACCACCTTCCTCAGGACCAACCAGGATCCAGGGGGGCAGAAGGACCCTGCATTGGAGAGCACCATGAACACAAGACAAGGACAAGGCAGGAGTTAACCATCCCCCTCCGCTGGCCTCCCCTCCCCTTGGCCATCCCTCCAGGAGGCAGGAAGGAGGAGCCTCAACCAGAATACTGGCCTTCTCCCAAGGGCCCACAAGGAGATGCTAGAAAAAGGAACCTGATTCACTGACCAGCACTATTGGTCTCATTTCTTAAGAAATTATCCAATTCTCAGCCATTGAATACTAATGTTAGATAGTTTCAGCAAAGAACATTTGGAGCAAGGGCTCTGCTGGCCCTCTTGGCTTGTCAGGGGGCTTCTCGGGCAGTGACTGCCTCAACGCTGGGTGGCCAGGGTCCCAGGCCTGTAGACGGGGACATCCTTGTCCCAGAGTGCGGGCTGCCCCTTGATGAGGTCGGCCGCTTTCTCTGCGATCATGATGGTGGGGGCGTTCAGGTTGCCGCTGACAACGCTGGGCATGACGGAGGCATCGACCACCCTGAGGTTTTCCACTCCAAGCACCCTGGTCTGCGGGTCCACCACAGCAGTGGGATCGGAGGGCAGGCCCATCTTACATGTGCACGACGGGTGGTAGGCGCTGTCCGCTTTTGCCCGCACAAAGGCATCTATCTCTTTATCTGACTGGATGTGGCTTCCTGGCTGGAGTTCCTTCCCCCGGAATGGTGCCAGGGCTTTCTGTGCAAAAATTTCTCTGGTCAGCTTCACACACCGACGGAAGTCCTCAATATCGGTTTCTGTCAAGGAGAAGAAACAAGTGAGACTCCTCCTCTTACCGTGCTGGCCTTGCTGGAAGATTTTCGGAATGGAGCGGCTCAATAAGCTGCCCCAGGGGACACAATTCAGGGACATGGAGGTCTGAGCCACCAGGTTGCTTGTCACCTACCCATAGACGGTTACACTGCAACCAAGCAGAGTCTCATGGAGCCTGAAGAGGCAACATCCTAGATGGACACAGCCAGCCCCAGAGGCCCCAGGTTTAAATCGGGGATCTGCATTTCCTTATCTGTAAACTGGGGATGAGAACACAAGCCCTGCCTCTGCCACAGTGTGGCTGCGAGCGCCCCGCGAGGCGCTGCTGAGCACAACCTGTGCAATGATGCGTGCTCATTTTTGTTGCACACACACAGGCAGGCCCGGGAATATAAGTCACTTTTCGAGGATGCTCACGGTGACAGCAGGAAAAATGCTCCGTGAGCTATAGGTACACAGCCACATCTCCTTGCACCTCCTGGAAGACTGTTCCTGAAAGCTACAAATCTCTCCTACTGTGTAAAATGACATCTCAGGGTTACTTCAGGCGCCAGGGCACCACACAGCAGCATGTGCAAGTTTACGGCTAGAATGATGGGGCGGAGGGAGGACAGAGGGGAACTGTCTCAGAAAATGTGGTCAGGGGTAAGATTCAAGGACAAACATGAGCCCCATAAAGGCATTCACTCTATCAGTGGCCCAGCAAGCCCCGGCCTAGGGGAGACAAAGGTGACAGAGAATTACCTGTTGACAGGTAGTTGGGCTGGATCACAGGGTGGTCCTGGGGGTTGGCACTTCTCAGTTTGAGCCAGCCCACACTTGTGCCCCGCATGGTCCCCACGTGCACCTAGAAGAACCGAGAAGAAGCAGTAAGCTGCATCAGTCCCCAAACTTAGGAGCTTAGGCAGGCCCCAGGTTTCCTTTACATCCAAAGTCAATTAAGGGCAGATCCATTTCAGTATTTGTACCTTACCCCCTACCCTTCCACAAGTGATCAAAAACCCCCTCAATGAATCACTCCTGCCTCCTGGCTTTACACTTGATTGTCCAAAACTTTCAGGGGCTGGCAATCCCGGGCAGAGTCAGCCTCATCTGTCCATTTCTGTGCTCAGGACCTAGAGCACCTGCCCTGAGCTAGGAGTGGGTCTCACCTTCCAAGGTACCATGCAGACTGCCTCACTCCCCCCAGCCCCCCCATTCCTCTCCCCACTCAGACACACCGGGCAGCTGGAGGGCAGGGCACAGGCATCTGGGCCCCTCCCGGGAGGCCCTGCTGCAGCAGGAGAATGTGGCCTGCCAAGAAGATGTGACTATCTGCTCACCTGGTAAGCCTCCTGCTGCGTGGGGACCCGCCCGTGGTCAATCACTTGGGACGGCAGGAAGTGGAACTGAATGTCCGGGTGGGGGACCCCAGGCTGGCTCCGGATGAACCCACCTGTTTCCAGATGGGCCGTGGCTCCATCCCCTGAGGATCGGAAGAAGACAAGGCAGAAGACCAAGTCAGGGTGTGGCAGGCGGGCCAGCCTCCTCTCTCCTGGGCAGCTCCTCCTCCTCCTCCTCCTGGCCTCTATTCTGGGGCCTGGACCCAAGTCCTTGACTGTCCTCTCTCTCGTAGGTGGGCTCACCCAGCACCACAGCTTTCAATACCAGCTACATGCCAAGGGTCTTCAGCTTTGCCCTCTCCCTCGACTGCACTGCTGCCAACGTGACTGTGAGACCTGATGTCCCACGGGCATCTGACCCTCACCCAGCCCCATCTCCACCCCTGACTGTTCCTTTCACGCAAGGCTGAAGTCAGCAACTCGAGCTGTCCCTGCCCCCTTCCTCTTCCTCATCGCCCACCATGCAGACCATCAGAAAGTCTCACCAACTTCAGCTCCAAAATCGACTTGAATCCATCTACTTGGCATTACCACCCCTGCCTCAGCCCAAGCCCATGTCACCTCTTACCTGGTGGCTCTGGTGGCCTCCATGCTGGTGCCCTGGCCCACCTCTGTGCCTCCTGCAGCCCACCCTTCACACACAGCCAGCCCTCATGATCCAGCTCAGGCCCTCTTCCATCCAATCTCCCACCACTGCTTTCCTGCTCAGTGTGCTGCAGTCTCCCTGGCCCAAAGAATTAGTTCTTCAAACACACCAGATGCCTAGCCCCAGGGCCTTTGCACATATCCTTCCTGTCTTTCAGATCCTCTGCTACCATCCTCTAGTTGAATTAGCATCCTGATCTTTGTCTCACTGTACTTGAAACTTAGCATTTTTACTTGTTTTCTTTTCAATGTTTCCACTAGAGTGAAAACTCCCCGAGGGAACTGCCTTATTGGCACTTCTCACCATCTAGCACAGCAAACAGTAGGTGTGCAAGAAACACATGCTGAGTGAATGAGGAAGATTTCAAAGTACCATTTCCTGACCAAACTCAGTACTCTGAGACTCAGAGTCTGGAAAATGCTGAGAAATGGATGCTGAATCTGCAGTCTAGTACCGAGTGCCTTTTCTGGGCCTTTTCTCCTGGCTCCTTGGCCCCCAGATGGTGTCTAGCACAAGGCCATCCCTGTCCATCTCTAAGGAAGAGCAGCACCTAGCCCCTGAGGAGTCTCACACTGGGCAGGCCCTGTGCTGTTGCATCTGGCCTTCACACCAGCCCATCAGGCAGGAACTGTGTGTCCCCCTTTTGCAGACAAGAAAACAGAGGCTCAAAGGACTGAGGTAAATGGCACTGCTCAGCTTCAAACCAGCAATCTGGGGCCAGAGCCCTTGGCTGGCACCTCAGGAAGGAGGCTGTGCTGCCCACAGACCATCTCTACCAAGGTCATGGATGAGCACACCCACCTGTGAACTTCCAGAGCCACTTCAGACCAATCTGGACCTTCCTCCAGGGCTTCTGTGCCGAGTGGAGAGTGATAGGGCGGGTACATGCCTGCTGGACGTATATCTCCAGGTGGTCCTGCAGGTTCTGGCCCACTCCTAAAGTGGCAGTGGTTAGGAAAAATGGCTACTGAGGAGGGCTTAGCTGGCCTTTCAACATCCCCCTGGTTTTGAAAACTTTTTCTCCATCCACTTATCTGCCAGGCCAGCTCCTGGTCATCCTCCAGGTCTTAGAGACCCCAGGGTCTCCCCACCTCCCCACCAAGTTCGGCCCTCTTAGCCACCTGCCCTGGTCACTCCAGGGCAGCACCTGTAAGCATCCAGGAGCCTTCCTGCTAATAGCGCCCTCCACCAGGGCAGGGCCCACGGCTGCAGCAGGCACCGCTCCGGGAGCTGCTGCTGAATGGCTGACAGCCAGATGGACTGCCAGCCCCACCCTCACCCTGGCCTGGGGAAGGAGGGAAGCAGGCCCCATCGTGCTGTGCAGACCCTGTGTGAGGTCATCCAAGGTCTAGGGGACGCTGGGCAGGCACTGTCACAGACCAGCACTTTCACAGACCTCTTATGATGAAGCCTCAATGCAAAAAGGCCCAGGCGTCCAGGAGCTTGGGTTATAAGAGAAGGCAAGATGGACAGGGCCAGGCCCTGAAGGGCATCAAAGACAGTTTATAAAATAAATCTTAGGCCTGGGAGAATTGTCTTCAGATGAAAAGCATGCTCTGGAACACTGAGTTGGCATCTTGAATGTCAGGGCAGCTGGTGAGTTCTAAGGGTGGAAAACACAAAGGCTTGGACCCCTCTCACCATAGAGCTGCCCTGGTGACTCGCCCGAGCCTGGCCCAGTGGGCTTTACGGGCAGATGCTCCCTGCTAGAGGGGCTCTCGCCTCTCAGTGAGACAGGATGGCTGGGGCAGAGAGGAAAACAACATGATGACGTGGGGTCCGCAGGGGGCAGGACTGTCTAGTGAGGCATGGGGGACCTTCAGGCTCATGGGAAGAATGTGACAGTTCCAAGGAGCACTAACTCCTGTCCCCTCCCCACTCCATGCTAATAAAATACCATAAACCATTTTATTAGGCAGTGACGCCCTCTGGGGAGCAGTGGAGAAGGGAGCTCACCAGGCAGGTGGCACACCACTGGGATGCCCAGTTTCTTGAGGTCGTCTGCATTGCCGACGCCCGAGAGCATGAGCAGCTGGGGGGAGTTGATGGCGCCTCCACTCAGAATCACCTCCTTGCTGGCGTAAGCCTGGAAGAGGCAGAGGACCATACAGTCACAATTCCTGGAAAGCCAGACAAAACCCTGAGAACGTGGCCCTGGTGTGACGTACCAGAGTGGCGGGCGGGGATCCTGCTCACAGGCCCAAGAGTGAGGAAGAAGACGCTCAGGGTCCTACTATGTGAAAGCAACCCACACATGCAGCTATGGTGTGTGGTCATTAATAAAGTGTGGTTCATACTCAGATATGCTCTGCAACAGCCAGACAGTGACGATGGTCTTAAAAACAGGACTGTAGAGCTTAAATGAGAAAAATGAAAGCAGGCACACCAAGAAAGGTTTAAAGACAGCAAGCAGTGAGCCAGATCTTCATGGGGGATGCAAAACAATGCTGACATACTGCTAAGTGGGAAACAGCACAGTGCAGAAATATGGAGTATGATCACATGTATGGTTTCTAAAGCCTTAGTATAAACCTATCAATCTCCGAAAAGGTGTGGAAGGTACCAGGGGGCTGCTCTGAGGTGGGGAGGGGCAGATGAGGCTCACAGGGGGTATTCACTCATGCTAGAGCACCACGGGCTTTCTGCAGCTGCTGGACCGGGGGCTTCCTCACCTCCACAGGCCACCACCTCCTGTGAGGCCCTGGAGACAATCTTTCAGGGCATTGCCACCAGCTGCTCACTCCTTGTCACAGTGCTGATGGGAACGACAGCATGACTCCTGCCCACCTCCCTCCTGCCGTGAGCTGCCTAGGCCCAGCAGTAATCCACTCACCTTGTGGCTCTGGCCATTCTTGACGTACTCCACGCCCACTGCACGGGTGCCTTCAAACAGCACCCTGTTCACAAACGTCTGGGCCTCGGCTGTGAGGTTGGGGCGGCTCAGCACTGGGTGCAGGTATGCGCAGGCTGCACTCCAGCGCTTGCCTACAGGACAGAGCAAGGGAGTCAGGCACAGCCCCTGCCCGTTCCCGTAACACCAACTCCTGCAGGGGGACGTGGGAAGGCAGTGGAGCAAGATGGAATTTGTCCTTCCCCTGACCATGCAACCTCTACCTTCAAAGTAAGGCTGAGCCCAAAAGACCCTGCCCAACTGAAACGCACATCTACCCAGGGGCCCCTGGATGCAGGTGGAAAAACAGACTTCACCCTCGACAGGATGACAGAGAGACCAGGAGCGGCTGATAAAATGGGGGGACAACCCTGTGGAGGCAGGCAGGAGGCTTGGGTCCACCCTGGCCTTGCCTCTCTCCTGCTGGGAGCTAGGGCCCTTCTCTGCCCTGTGCCTCTCAGCTTCTTCATCTGTAAGTCTCAGGAAGACTTTGGGCTCTTTGGTCAGAGACCTGACCCTCCATTATCCACACCAACAGGGGCCAGAGGCCCAGAGAATGCCCGCGGTGTTGCCATCTCCTAGTCACTTCTCATTGGCTTTGGGTTGTATTCTGTGGCCTGTAAGGGGTGCCATAAGTCCCATCCCACCACCTCACAGCAGCCCAGTTTATCCACACTTGCTGACTATGAGGGGGGCAGGAGGGATGGGGCTGTGATAGAGAGTAGTTGTCTTTTTTAAAAAAGGAAGGACCCAGGGAGACAGGAGAAGGGGGCCTTATGCTACCTTCGTGGATGGTCATGTCCATCCAGCCGAAGCCTTCTTGCTGGAAGCCGTTCATGTCCTCGGTGAGGGGGTAGCCAGCCTGCTGTGCCGCCTCCAGGAATGCCTGGTGCAGCGGGTGGTTGGTCTTGCCCCGGGACACACGGAGTGGGCCTTCACCGCCACGGTACCTGCTGGCGCCCAGTTCGTGGCCCTGGGCCTTGCGGAAGTAGGGCAGGCAGTGTGCATAGTCCCAGCCTGCCGCACCTTCTCGTTGCCAGCGGTCATAGTCCTCGGCATGCCCGCGGATGTAGACCATGGCGTTGAGGGACGAGGAGCCTCCCCACACCCGGCCGCGTGGCCAGTATAGCACCCGGCCGTCCAGGCCTGGCTGCGGCTCTGTGTGATAGTACCAGTTGTACCTGTTATCGCACAGGTTAGCCACGAGGGCTGCGGGCATATGGATCTTCCACAAGAGCCGCTTGCTCCCTGCATACATGTCCTTGGGCCCAGCCTCTAGCAGTAGCACACGCTTGTCAGAGTCTTCTGTGAGCCGTCTGGCCAGCACACAGCCCGCGGAGCCTGCACCCACCACCACATGGCTGTACTCGGCCCCACTCTGGGAGCCTGCACTGGCCAGAGCACGGATGCCCAGGGTCCACTGCTGCCCCAGGGCTCCCCATGGGCCTAGGCGTTGTTGCCTCCAACCTTGCAGGATGCACCACATGCTTCCAGCCCCGGTCCCCTTATCCACGGAGGGGAATGTGATGATTCACTTTTCCTAAAACAGGAAAAGAGGCTTTAAAAATTTTAACTCAGCCTGCACATATAGAATCAGACCAAAGCTAGGGCAGCCATGCTAGTGCAGCAAAGCTCCCCTGTAGGCTTACCAAGTGTGCGCCCAGGGCTGGGTGGGGCAGGCGTGGCTGGCATGTCCCTGCCCTGGGGAATTAGGAGGGAGCAGAGGTACAGACAACTATCAGTACTACAAGATACCAAACTTCTCATCACAAAACGTACAATCTAAAAGATAATGGAGTGACAACTTTAAAGTGCCGAAAGGAGAAAAAAACAAAAACAAAAAAATAGTGAACTTAGAACTCTCTATACCCAGTGAATATATCTTTCAAATATGCAGGAGAAATAAAGACATCTTTAGAGAAACAAAAGCTGAGAGAATTTATTGCCAGTGGACCTGCACTGCAAGATGTGTTAAAGTTCTTCAGGCAAAAAGAGTATGACACCAGATGGAAATTTCAATCTATATAAAGAAATGAAGAGCAATGGAAATGGTAAAAATTTTGGTTGTATTAGTTTCTTATGGCTGCTGTAACAAATTACCGTAAACTTGGTGGCTTAAAACAACACAAATTGATTCTCTTACAGTTCTGGAGACCAGAAATCTGAAATCAGTTTCAGTGGGCTAGTCAAGATGTTGGCAAGGCTGGTATCTTCTAGAAAGTTCCCTAGGAAAGAATCCATTTCCTTGACTTTTCTAGATTCTTGGGGCCACCTGCATTCCTTGGCCAGTAATCCTTTCCTTGCTACACTCCAACCTCTTGCTTCTGTCATCACATCTCCTACTTCTATAGTAGTGTCTCATTCTTATTAGGACACTTGTGATTACATCATTGGAACTACCTGGATAGTCCAGGATAATCTCTCCATCTCAAGATTCTTAATCTCATCTGCAAAGTCCCTTTTGCCATATAAGGTAACATTATTCACAGACTCTAGGATTAGGATATAGATATCATGGGGGGTGGGGAGGGAGGGTGCACTGTTAAACCTACCAGAGTGGGTAAGTACACTTTCTTCATTTTTTAGAAAATTATTTTATTCAGGTCATATTGGTTTATAATATTGTGTAATTTCAGGTGTACATTATTATATATCAGTTTCTGTATAGACTCCATCTTGCTCACCCCCAACAGTCTAGTTTTTATCCATCACCATACATATGTGCCCCCTTAACCTGTTTTGCCCTTCCCCCCACCCTCTTCCCCTCTGGGAACTACTAATCTGGTCTTCTTATCCATATGTTTGTTTATCTTCTACATATAAGTGAAATCATATGGTGTTTGTCTTTCTCTGTCTAGCTTATTTCGCTTAATATAATACCCTCAAGGTCTATCCATGTTGTTGCAAACGGGACGATTTTGTATTTTTTATGGCTGAGTAGTATTCCATTGTATATATACACCACATCTTCTTTATCCATTCATCAGTTGATGGGCACTTGGGTTATTTCCACATCTTGGCTATTGTGAATAATGCTGCAATGAACACAGTTGTGCATAAATCTCTTTGTATTGTTGATTTCCTATTTTTGGATAAACACCTAGTAGTGGGATAGCTGGATCATATGGTATTTCTATTTTTAATTTTTTGAGAAATCTCCATACTGTTTTCCATAGTGGCTGCACCAGTTTGCATTTCTACCAGCAGTGTATGAGGATTCCCTTTTCTACATCCTCTCCAATACTTATTATTTCTCCTCTTGTTAATTACAGCCATTCTGATGGGTGTGAGGTGATAGCTCATTGTAATTTTGATTTGCATTTCCCTAATAATTAGTGATGTTGAATACTTTTTCATGTGCCTGTTGGCCATCTATATATCTTCTTTAGAAAAATGTCTGTTCGTATCCTCTGCCCATTTTTTGGTCAGGTTGTTTTTTGTTGTTGAGTTGTATGAGTTCTTTATATATTTTGGAGATTAACCCCTTGTTGGATATATGATTTGCATAATATTTTCTTTCAGTTGGTGGGTTGTCTTTTCATTTTGTTCTTGGTTTCCTTTGCCTTGCAGAAGCTTTTTTAGTCAGATGTAGTCCCATTTGTTTATTTCTTCTTTTGTTTCCCTTGCCTGAGTAGACATGGTATTCAAAAAGATACTGCTAAGACTGATGTCCAAGAGTGTACCGCCTATGTTTTCTTCTAGGAGTTTCATGGTTTCAGGTCTTACATACAAGTCTTTAATCCATTTTCAGTTAATTTTTGTGTATGGTGTAAGATAATGGTCTACTTTCATTCTTTTGCATGTGGCTGTCCAGTTTTCCCAACACCATTTATTGAAGAGACCCTCCTTTCCCCTTTGTATGTTCTTGGCTCCTTTGTTGAAGATTAGCTGTCTGTAGATGTGTGGTTTTATTTCTGGGCTTTCAATTCTATTCCTTTGATCTGTGTGTCTGTTTTTGTGCCAGTACCATGCTGTTTTGATTACTATAGCTTTGTAGTATATTTTAAAGTCGAGGATTGTGATGCCTCCAGCTTTGTTCTTTTTTTTCAGGATTGCTTTGGCTATTAAGGGTCTTTTGTTGTTCCATATGAATTTTAGGATTCTTTGTTCTATTTCCATGAAAAACATCATTGAGGGGGCTGGCCCAGCGGTATAGTGTTTAAGTTCACGTGCTCCACTTCGGCAGCCCAGGTTTCGTGGGTTCGGATCCTGGGCATGGACCTACACACCGTTTATCAAGCTATTCTGTGGCAGATGTCCCACATATAAAGTGGAGGAAGATGGGCACAGATGTTAGTCCAGGGCCAATATTCCTCAGCAAAAAGAGGAGAATTGGCAACAGATGTTAGCTCAGGGCTAATCTTCCTCACACACACACACAAAAAACGAAACAAAGAATGTCATTGAGATTCTGATTGGGATTGCATTGAATCTGTAGATTGCTTTAGGTAATACAGACATTTTAACTGTGTTTGTTCTTCCAATCCATGAGCATGGAATATCTTTGTATATCTTTATGTTTTCTTCAATTTCTTTCAACAATATCTTATAGTTTTCAGTGTATAGGTCTTTCACTTCCTTGGTTAAATTTATTCCTAGATAAGAGGCTGGCCCAGTGGCATAGTGATTAAGCTCACACACTCTGCTTCAGTGGCCCGGGGTTCACCGGTTCACATCCTGGGCACGGACCTACGCACCACTCATCAAGCCATGCTGAGGTGGCATCCCACACAGAGCAACTAGAAGGATGTACAACTATGACATACAACTATCTACTGGGGCTTTGGGGGAATAAAAAGGAAAAAAGGAGGAAGATTTGCAACAGATGTTAGCTCAGAGCCAATCTTCCTCAAAAAAAGTTTATTCCTAGCTATTTTATTCTTTTTGTTGTGATTGTAAGTGGGATTGTATTCTTCACTTCTCTTTCTGCTAGTTTGTTACTAGTGTATAGAAATGCACCTGAGTTTTGTAAGTTGACTTTGTACCTTACAACTTTGCTATAGTTGTTGGTTATTTCTAATAGTTTTCTGGTGGATTCATTAGGGTTTTCTATATATAGAATCATGTCATTTGCAAAGACCCAGAGTTTTACTTCTTCCTTTCCAATTTGGATACCTTTTATTTCTTTTTCTTGCCTAATTGCTCTGGCCAAAACCTCCAGTACTATGTTGAATAAAAGTGGTGAGAGTGGGCACCCTTGTCTTGTTCCTGTTCTCAGAGAAATGGCTTTCAGTTTTTCACTGTTAAGTATGATGTTGGCTGTGGGTTTGTCATATATGGCCTTATTATGTTGAGGTACTTTCCTTCTATGCCCATTTTATTGAGAGTTTTTATCATAAATGGATGTTGAATTTTATGAAATGTCTTCTCTTCATCTATTGAGATGATCATGTGATTTTTATTCCTCCTTTTGTTAATGTGGTGTATCACATTGATTGATTTCCAGCTGTTGAACCATCCCTGCATCCCTGGCATAATCTCACTTGATCATGGTGTATGATCCTTTTAATGTATTGCTGTATTTAATTTGCTAATATTTTGTTGAGTATTTGTGCATCTATGCTTATCAGTGGTATTGGCCTATAACTTTCCTCTTTTGTGTTGTCTTTGTTTGGTTTTGGTGTCAGGGTAATGTTGGCCTCATAGAATGAGTTAGGAAGTGTCCCATCTTCTTCAGTTTTTTGGAATAGTTTGAGAAGGATAGGTATTAAATATTCTTTGAATGTTTGGTAGAATTTTCTGGAGAAGCCATCTGGTCTTCGGCTTTTGTTTTGGGGGAGGTTTTTGATTACTGTTTCAATCTCTTTACCTGTGATTGGTCTATTCAGTTTCTCTATTTCTTCTTGATTCAGTTTTGGGAGGTTGTATGAGTCTAAGAATTTATCCATTTCTCCTAGGTTATCCAATTTGTTGGCATATAGTTTTTCATAGTATTCTTTTATAATCCTTTGTATTTCTTTGGTATCCATTGTAATTTCTCCTCTTTCATTTTTAATTTTACTTATTTGAGCCTTCTCTCTTTTTTTCTTAGTGAGTCTGGCTAAGGGTTTGTCAATTTTGTTCACCTTCTCAAAGAACCAGCTCTTAGTTTCATTGATCCTTTCTATTTTTTGTTAGTCTCTATTTCATTTATTTCTGCTCTGATTTTTATCATTTCCCCCCTCCTGCTGACTTTGGGCTTTGTTCTTCTTTTTCTAGTTCTTTTAAGTGTAGTTTAAGATTACTTATTTGAGATTTTTCTTGTTTATTAAGATAGGCCTGTTTGCTATAAGTTTCCTTCTTAGTACTGCTCTTGCTGCATACTGTAAGAGTTGGTATGTTGTGTTTTCATCTTCATTGTCTCCACGTATTTTTTTATTTCTCCTTTGATTTCTTTGTTGATCCAATGGTTGTTCAGTAGCATTTTGTTTAGTCTCCACATATTTGTGACTTTCCCAGCTTTTTTCTGGTAGTTGATTTCTAGTTTCATAGCATTGTGGTCAGAAAAGATGCTTGAAATGATTTCAATCTTCTTAAATTTATTGAGGCTTGCCTTGTTTCCCAACATATGGTCTATCTTTGAGAATGTTCCATGTGAGAAGAATGTGTATTCTGTTTTTGGATGGAATATTCTATATTCTATATCTATCAAGTCCATCTGGTCTAATGTTTCATTTAAGGCCACTGGTTCCTTGTTGCCTTTCTGTGTACATGATCTATCCATTGATGTAAGTGGAGTGTTGAGGTCCCCTACTATTACTGTGTTGCTGTCAATTTCTCCCTTTAGGTCTGTTAATAGTTGCTTTATATACTTTGATGCTCCTGGGTTAGGTGCATATATATTCATGAGTGTTACATCCTCTTGGTGGAATGTCCCTTTTATCATTATATACTGCCCCTCTTTGTCTCTCATTGTCTTTTTTTATCTTGAAGTCTACTTTGTCTGATATAAGCATGGCAACACCCACTTTCTTTTGCTTGCCATTTGCTTGGAGTATTGTCTTCCATCCCTTCACTCTGATCCTATGTTTGTCTTTAGAGCTGAGATGTGTTTCCTGGAGGCAGCATATTGTTGGGTCTTCTTTTTTAATCCATCCAGCCACTCTGAGCCTTTTGATTGGAGAATTCAATCCATTTACATTTAGAGTGATTACTGATATATGAGGGCTTAACACTGACATTTTCTCTCTTGTTTTCCAGTTGTTCTATATTTCCATTGTTTCTTTTCCCTTGTATTTCTAACTACCATTTCAGTTTGGAGGTTTTGTGTGATGGTTTTCTCATTATTTATGATTTGTGGCTCTGCTCTGAGTTTTTGTTTAGTGGTTACCATGAGATTTGTATAAAAGATCTTATAGATGAGATAGTCCATTTTCTGATAGCCTCTTATCTCCATTAGCCTAAGCAGGTTCCATCGCTTTCCTCTTTCCCTTCTGAATTATTGTTGTCACAAATTATTCTTTTTTGTGTTGTGAGTTTGTGACTAAATTGTCTTAGTGGCGGTGTCCCATATAAAGTAGAGGAAGATGGGCATGGATGTTAGCTCAGAGCCAGTCTTCCTCACGCACACGCGCGCGCACACACACACACACACACAATCAATGTATTTCATATTAACAAACCAAAAAAGAAAAACCATATGATCATCTTAATTAATGCAGAAAGCATGTGGCAATATTCAACATCCATAAAATCTCTGTGTACTTAAGGAATGGAAGAGAACTTCCAGATAAGGGCATCTATGAAATACCTACAGCTAACTTTATACTAAATGGTGAAAGACTGAAAGCTTTCCCCCTGAGATCAGGAACAAAGCAAGGATGTTCACTCTCACCACGTTTATTGGACATTGTAGGAAGGTTCTAACCAGGGATGTAAGGTTAATTAATTAAAATAAAAGTAATAGACATACAGATTAGAAAAAAAGAATTAGAAATGTCCTTATTTGCACACAACATGATCATCTACATAGAAATTCCCAAGGAATTTACAAAAAAAGCTACAGGATTTAATAAGTGAATTTAGCAAGGTCACAGGATACAAGGTCAACATTCAGAAGTCAGTTGTATCTTTATATACTATTAACGCACAACTGAAAATTTAAGTGTAAAATATTTAATAAAGAGGGCCAGCCTGGTGGTGTAGTGTTTAAGTTCACACTCTCCACTTTGGTGGCCTGGGGTTCATAGGTTTGAATCCTGGGCACGGACCTATACACCACTCATCAAGCCATGCTGTGGTGACATCTCATATACAAAATAGAGGAAGACTGGCACAGATGTTAGCTCAGGGCCAATCTTCCTCACCATAAAAAAAAATGTAATAAAGAGTCTGAGTCCATTTTTGATGTTTGACCATTGACAGCTTTCAAGCCCCATTCCTCCCTGTGCCCTATATCTGGCAAGTCAATAAGAAAGCTCTGGAATTCCTGCCCTCACTATCAGTGAGTATGTTCAAATCATGCAAATCCAACCCATATATGAGACTCCTTACCTTGGTCCCACTCCTCAACCATAATAAAAACCAGATGCATTCAGCTTTCCTTCACTCAAGCTATCCCAGAACACCTCGGGCATCTGTCCTGCTCTCCCTAGAAAGCCCCATTATGTGAGTAATAAACCTTTTAATGGCCTCTTGGTACATGTGTGGTATCATCAATCTCAACTTTCAAAAAAATTTGGTGGGGGGGGTTGATCCCACCCTCTGTGGGGCAACCACAAGACAAAACAATACCACTTACAAGAACATCAGGAAAAATGAAATACTTAAGAGTAAATTTAACAAAATATGTGCAAGACCTAGACACTGAAAACTACAAAACATTGTGGATAGAAATTAAAGATGACATAAATGGAGAGCGATACCATGAATAGGAAAACCTAATATTGTTATGATGTCAACTCCCCGAATTGATTTGGGGAGATTTGATGCCATGCCAATCAAATCTCAGCAGGAGTTTTTTGTAGAAATTGACATGCTGACTTTAAATGTCATACATGGAGATACAAAGGACACAGAAAAAGTTGTAGTACAGTCATACAAAGAAACATCACACAGCAGTGAAAATGAAGGAACCACAGCACCTCACATCAACATGGATGAATCTAAAAATATATTCAAAATATAAAAAGCAAACTACAGGAATGGTAGGACCTGAATGAGACCTTTAGGGAAATAAAGTTTTAAAACATGCAATTCATATATGTACCCAACATCAGAGCCCCAAAAGATATGAAGCAAAAACTGACAGAGCTAAAGGGAGAAATAGACAGTTCTACAGTAATAAATGGAGACTTCTATACTCAGATTTCAATAGTGGCTAGAATAACCAGAAAGAAGATCAATAAGGAAATAGAGGACTTGAATAACACTACAAACCAAGTAGGCCTAACAGACATAAACAGAACACTCCACCCAACAACAGCAGAAAACACATTTTTCTCAAGTGTACATGAGGACAGACCATATGTTAGGCCAGAAAAGAAATCCTAATAAATTTTAAAAGACTGAAATCATACAAACTATCTTTTCTGATCATAATGGAATGAAACTAGAAACCAATATCAGAAGGAAAACTGGAAAATTCACAAATATGTGGAAATTAACACACTCTTAAACAACCAACATGTTAAAGAAGAAATCACAAGGGAAATTAGAAAATACCTTGAGACAAATGAAAATGAAAACACAACATACCAAAACTTATGAGATGCAGCAAAAGCAGTGCTAAGAGGGAAATTTATAGTTATAAATGCATACAAGAAAAACGAACAAAGACCTCAAAAAATAATCTAACTTTACATCTTAAGGAAGTAGAAAAAGAGCAAACTAAATGCAAAGCTAGCAGAAGGAAGGAAATAACAAAGATTAGAGCAGAGATAAATGAAATAAAGTACAGAAAAGCAACAGAGAATAGACAAAAAGTTGGTTCTTCAAAAAAAACCTGAAAAACAAAAAACAATCGACAAACCTTTAGGTACATTGACTAAGACAAAAAGAGAGAAGAATCAAATTAGTAAAATCAGAAATCAAAGTGGGGACATCGTTACTGATTTTACAGAAATAAAACGGATTATAAGAGAGTACTATGAACAATTGTATACCAACAAACTGGATAACCTAGATGAAATGGACAAATTCCCAGAAATACACCATTTACCAAAACTGAATCATGAAGAAATAGAAAATATGAAAAACCTATAACTAGTAAGCAGATAGAATCAGTAATCAAAAACCCAACAAAAAAAAGCCCCAGAGAAGATGGCTTCACTCATTAATTCTACCAAACATTTAAAGAAGAATTAACATCAATCCTTCTCAAATTCTGTGCTCTGCAATGCTGGCTGAAGGGACACCTGAGGAGGATGGGCCTGCATGTGGCCTACAACACTCACACCTGGGCAGTCAGAGACGTGTATGCTGAACGCATACATCTGTGCCAGGACGGACAGAGGCACCACATAGGAGGGGCACAGGGAGCATTCTGGATCCTGACCCGGTAGTGGTCACCTGGGTGTATATACAGATCAAAATTGACCATCAGGACACTTTACAACCCCCTGCACTGTTGTAGCTCAATTTTTAAAAAGAAGGCATTTTCTTTAAAAATCAAGTTTCTCTTCCTAGGAATTTCGTCTCCCACATATTTGTGCACAATAAACAAATGGATCAGAAATTCTCTTCTATTCTCGAAATAACTAATCATTTGCTGCTTTGGAGGTGACTCTGGGCTGCAGAGGCAGGGCCCACTTACCTCTGGCCCTCCTGGTGCAGCGGCTGAGGGCGGGACACGAGACAGGGCAGACCCTGGTCAGGACGGGCCTCGGGCTGCCAAGAAAGCCCCAAGGTGGAAACCCCAGAGTCTGACGCAGCAGCAAAGGCTGGGCTTTCGTCCCCAGCTCTGTTGGGACTTGCTGTGTGAGCTGGGGCCAGGGATTTCCTGTTGGTAATGTGTGGGCACTGGCCTCTGCGGGCACCTCTGATGTTCGCAGCTTCTTGAGAGCCATCTGCTCTCTCTCTTCCCCTCTGCTGCCCCCCCCAGCGCCTGTGGGACCTTGTGCCCTGTGTTCCAGGCATCTGCCCTCTGTACACAGCCCTCCAATCCCTAGTTGGCCTCCCCGCTTTCTAAAACCTTCATGGCTGTGGCTCACCAAAAGTAGTGTAAGGCAGGAGAACCTAGAGTCCTATCACCCCCAAGAAGGGGGCCTGGGTGCAAGACCCCCCAGGACAGCTCCTTGTGGATTTAGTCTGTGTGGGCAGGGTGTGCACATGAAGTATGTTTAGGAGGCAGGATGCAATATTGAGGTCAAATCCCCAGGCCCCTCCCAGAATCAACCACTTGATGGCCTGGGATGGAAGGTAGGACTATCTCAGGCTGGCCCCTGAGGAAGAGGGGTGCCCCTCCAGACATTAACCCCCCTGCACTCTGGGCTGCACTAGGCCTGGGTGAGTGGGCTCCGGCAGCAGAGAAGGCCCCAGGTGGCAGTGGGGACATGTGGGCAACCACTGGAGGTGGGTGCTCATAAGTCAGAGTGGAAGCCAGAGGAAGGCAAAGGGGACAAAAGACCCTGCTACCTTGGCTCTTATGCAGCAATGACCAACACGAGAAAGAAGGATTGCTCTTCTCTCTCTAGGGGTGTGGAAGGTCCACCTTGGGCCAGGCACAGTGGGGGACTCAGAGGCCTCCAGAAGCCTGGCAGCCCAGTGGCCACAAGTCACCAAGATTTCTACCTTGCAGGGCCTGTCCACAGAGCTGTGACCATGTTTGTTCACTCACATTCAACAGTGGGGGGAGCTTGCAGCTCCCAGAGCCAGGCACACAGCAGGCACTCAATAAATGCTTGTTATGTGACTAGTATATAAAAATACCTTGTTCACTTCAGGAGAGGAGGCAGACAGGGAAACCAAGGCACAGTAGGGCAGTGACTTCTCTTATAAGGGGTGGGGCTGGCACTGCTGAATCTGCCCACTTTCGTCCACCCATGGACACCCACCTGGATTGGGCTCCATCATCTCTGGCCAGGATCCTCCCAATGGCGTCCGAGCAGCATCCCTGCTACCACAACTCCCTTCCCATGCCACCTCTCAATCTGCTCTCCACACAGCAGCTGCAGTGATCGCAGAAAGAGGGGAGCCCAGAACCAGCGGAGGGTCAGCATGGGCCTCACCAAAGTAATTTCACACACAGGAGACGATGAAAAAAACCAACTTCCCCTTCAAGTCGAGACAGGGGTCTGACCGGGAGAATGCCTACGACATATTCTTCCCCAAGAATGCAAACCTGAATCTGCTCACACTTCTAGATCCACCCACCAATTCAGAGGAAATTCAAAGATCAGAGGAACATGTGAAGGGATCCCCAGGGACCCCATCAACAGAATCTAGGCTAAGGGAAAGTCCAGACAGTTCTTCAACAACAAACTCAAGTGAAAAATAAACAAGACACAGGGAGATGGAGGGAAATCTATAGAATATGAGAGAACAATGTGTGGATCTTTTGTAGAATTCTGGGAGTTTGAACACTGACTGGACATTTGAGGATAACATCCTCAAGAAATCATTGTTTGCCAGATGTGACAATGGTCCTGTGGTTAAGTTGTTTAAAATGACTCTTTCAGTAATGCATACTGAAAAATTGACAGAAAAAATAAACAATATTTGAGATTTGGTTTAAAATAACCCCAGGTATTAGGGGGATGGATGAAATAGGAATGTGGCATTCAATCATCTCTTCTGGCTAATTTTGTACGGATTTCAAATTTTCCATAACAAAAAGGGTTTTTGTTGTTGCTGTTTGTTTTAAATCTCAAATATCCCCACTAACGGAGTGAGGGAAAGAAACTAGGGCCAGGGAACCTTCCAGGTGGAGAGCTAGGCCAAGGTTGAGGGATTTCAGACCATTCCATAGAAGTCTGGTGGGTTCTGCAAATGGTCGCTACCAGCTTCCTCTTTCAAGTACACTTTTAACCAGTTCTTTAAACCTCAACTTAAAAACACCCACCTCACCCTCAGATGTGACAGGATTCAGGGCAGTCTGCAGCCAGTGCCGCCCATGTGCTCTCTTCGATTGTCTGTGAAAGATAAGTACAGAATCGAAAGTCAGAGTCTAGAAATTTTTACAGCAATTTGACACAGTGACTTTATGTCTGTTGAGTCTCATAATGAGAAAATGGGCTTAAATTTTATGTATCTTCGTTTTTATTATAACAATTTTTATTGTATTTTTTAATCAGCCCATGAGAGATCAAAATTTAAAAATCAAACAAATGACTGGTCCCTCACCACACATTTGAGAAGCACTGTTATGGACTGGACATTGATCCCCTGGAAACTCAGACTCATCTACTTCGATGGCCTGCCAGAGACCCCAGGACAAAGCTTCCCTTCCCACCACGTGCATGCCATCTCCAGCACTTCCTACAGACCCAGCGCTGACTAGAGAGCAGCAGCCCTGCAAAGCTCGCTTGATTTTAACCCACATTCGCTGGTGACTTGACTTTTAATCCACATTCATTGGTGCACCACCACATTATCCACCAGAGGCCAGCAAGGCCCAGGAGGTGCTGAGCGCCCACCATGTCAAGATGCCATCTCCAGCCATGGTGGGGCAGTGGCACCAGATCACATCCCAGTGGCCTAGTGGGTAGCATGCACACTTAGTTTATAAACCACCTGTGCAGTGGGGAGACATTAGTTAGCCAGCCAACTTTCACACACGTGCCCACTACCGTTTCCTTTTCAAACTTCTGGATGGGTTTAACTCCAGAGGGTCCTATGACTGCAAGGTGAGCTGCTTTAAAAAGTCCCACTGCTTCCTTGTGTCAACTACAAATTACTCCATCACTGAACAGAAATGCAGGAATCAATCAGGTACCAGGGCGAGAGTAAGACATCAACCAGCACCCGCGGTCCCTGGTTTCAAGAGTGCACTCATAACAATAGTATTGCTGCTCTCACTATGATATGCAAAAAAAAAAAAAAAAATCACAAATATGAACTTATAAACTCACACTAATATGCAACATCGCCTGTATCTGTTTTATAATTAGGGTTCCATGTTCAAGTTTCACTACTTTAAAATCTCACATCTCAGTTTCCTCATCTATAAAATGGGAAAAGAGCCTCCCATCTCGTAGGTTTGTTAGGAGAGCAAAAGGAAATAAGAGCCAAAAACACACTGCAAAGAATTTAAAGTGCAAAGCCAAAAGCACGTGGCGATGTTATCAAGTTCACAGCCCGGCCTGGGTTCCAGCCTCGCTCTGCTCCCTGCATAGCCTCACTCATCCCGTTTCCTCCTCCATAAAGTACAGACACTGATGTGGTAACTATGACCAATAATAATATTACTAATAACCGATTTACTAAAGTATCATTGGTCAAAAAATAGATCACTAACCCTACTATGTGTGCCCAACGTGGTGCTCACTGTTCCAGCCTGAAGTCTCTGGTAATCGTCCCTGCAGCCCTGTGTGGCCGACCTCATCACCCCACGGACAGATGGGGCTTTGAGACAACGACAGTGGCACCTGCCTCCTCTGCATTCTGGACTTGCTTTGAGGCCCCAGTGGGACAACACATGTGAAAAATCAATGCAAGTACACATGCGCTGTGACTTCACAGGGTTTCGTCCTGGGAGCTGGCAGGAGCAGTACCGATGTGGAGTTCACACCACGGCCTGCGACTGTGTGTTTTCCTGGGCCAGCCCCTCCTCACTGAAGCAGAAATAATGTTTGTGATTGTGTGGTCCTGCTGAGAACAGTGGGGTGCCAGCCCTCAGTGTGGCTTCAGAGTCCCTGGCTCAAAGCAGGCATTACCAGTGACTCTGTGAAGCCCAACCAGCTGGAGCAGAACTCGGGCCAGGGAGTACCAAGGGCAGGCATGCTCCCAGCGAACCCCTCTCCCAGCTCGGGCCCAGCCTCCAGGGCCCTGGGAGGCAACCAGGATTTGCCAGAAACAGCTTGCTCTTCACGAGACAATGAGTCCACTGTTGACTGGCCGGGGCCTTGTTTAATACTTGCAAAAGGAACAAAGTGGAAAATTCCACCTGTGTGGGTGGAGGCTGGGTCCAGGACATGTCAACAACCCCTTGTTCTGTCAGAGATGGACCCAGCAGAGAAACAAAGGTCTGATAAAAGTGACAGAACCTGAGGGTGTCATTGCACTTGGGTCCAAAGGAATGTCCCTATTTGGGTTGTAGAAATATTAATTTGTTTTTTTATTGTCCTGCCTCCCCTGCCCCTAAATTTACACAGCACCTTAAATCCTTCAACTTTCTTCCTATCTCTTTAGACTCTCCCAGTGGCCCTGCCAGGCCAGCAGGGCTGATGTCAGCCCCATATTATAGAGAGAAACTGAGGCTCCAAGACACCAAGAGCTTCATCCAAGCCTGGCAGCTGGTGAGTGAGCAGTGCAGCCAGGGAATCTGACCCCCAGCAGCAGCACAGAACCTGTCTCAGAGGGCCTGGGGTCAGGGGCCATGGGTACCGGACAGAGCGGTTTTTCGGCTCCAGTGGAGGCCTTGACCTTCACCCCACCCGAGGAGAAAGAGAAGGGGGAGGAAGCCCAACCTGTCTCCTGGGTGGGCAGGCTTAGGTGCTGGGCTTGGAGGAAGGTATGCATTCATTTGTTCATTCAAGCATTTAACCCAGATCTGAAGGCGCACTGCATGGTGGCTCTTTCAGAAACCCAGAACTGGCAGAATTCATGACTGAAGGGGGAAGGTCAGAGCATCTCCAGAGGTCGCTTCCCTCACAGACTCGAGTCACCTCACTGAGCCATTGCCACTTCACTGTCTCATCACCCCATTTTACAGAAAAGGAAACTGAGCCTCTGAGAAGGGCAGTGACTTGTCAGAGGTCATAGAGAGGAATCTGAGACCTCTCAGCCCACGGTGGCCCTGCCTCCAATTTATAAAGCCACAAAGTCATTGGGTTTAGGTATTTAAGCAAATGGTGTCCCTTCCAGCAGGCCACCTCAGAGACTGCACGTTTAATGAACAAGAACCTCTCATGGAGGGACACTTTTTGGAATGACCTTCTGAGCCAGTGCGGAAAACCCCAAGGAGATAGGCAGGCACATCTTGTTTGCCCACAGAGAACATCACCTGTGGCTGCAGGGCTCTCCTCTTGACCCCTCCTCCCGCAGGCCTGTCTACAGAGCTGGCCATGGGCATCATCCCCATCCCTGAAGCCCCAGAGGACCAGGACTAGGGTGATGCCATCTCTGTCCCACCTTGGACCCAGGGCAGTGGGGGGAGGGGACTCAGTCAGTGCCCAGCACCCCCTGCTGAATTCCCCTCCTTCCACTCCTACCCACACGCTCAGCAACCTGCACGCCACCCTCACCCCACCCTTCCTTTCTCCTTTGCCCACCAGCTCCTTCCCCTGGAGAAAGAACTCCAGACTCTCCTTTTCTTGAGACAAAACCTACCCCACCCCACTCCCATTTCTGAACATACTTCCTCCCATGCCTCTCTCACCACCTCTTGCCAAAGCCCCCCTGATTGCCAGTGACCCACCTCAAGCCAGGCCATCCCTGGTCTCTCTGCCCCTTCTGACACCATGGGCTGCTCCCTCACTCCTGGGTTTTACTGGTGCAGCCCCTCCTGGCCCTCTCTTCCACGAAGCTCTCCTCCCCCAGGGCCCTATCCTCCTCCCCTCTCTCCCACCCTCTATAAATGTCTGACTCACAATTCCTACCTCCAGGCCTAACATCTGCATCCCTGGTTGTCCCCAAAGCCCTCGCACTCAACGTCCCAAGCTTCCAGAGCAAGGCCTGCGTTGGCCACAGCTGTACAGCCAGCAGAGCTCAGAGCCTGGCCCATGGCAGGGACTCAGCTACACATCTAAATGCATTTTGGTTAGCAGCTGCCTCCTTGCTGGTCTCAGAGGGAGTGGCCCCCCACTGCCATGCACAGCCACCCAAGCGGCCTTTCTAAAACTGAAAATTGACCACCACCTAAACCTCTGCTATTGTTTCTTGGCACCACGGGACAAAGTTCATGATCTTGAGCAGGCAGACGAGACTGTTTCCATCTGTGCTTTCCCAGTAGGGCGGGCCCCTGTGCCTTTGAACTTATTCTCACTGCACTCATCCTCAGTCCAAGAGTGCCCACCAGCCGGCACCTGGGTGTTGTTCACCTTTGCACCCCAGTACCGGCACCCTGCAGGTGTTTGCTGAGAAGAAGGACAACTATCAGAGCCGGAAATGATCTCAGGGAACACAGGGCTCAAAGCAACTCAGAGAAGTTGAGCAAGGGGCCCAGGGTGGTCCAGCCCCAGGTGGGGTGAGGCAACAACCTCACTTGAGCAACACTCCTTCGTCAGGAACTAGGCCAGTCCTCTGGGACTGTCACTTAGAACCCCACATGTATGCATGCCAGCTGACCTTGGGGCTGGGCCCCACTCCATGCAGGCCCAAATCTGAACCTGGCTGGTGGGCCAGGCCTGACACACAGTAGGACCTCAGTAAAAACAGCTGCTTGACTAAGTACAAATTCTGGCCAGCTGACAACTCCATCCATAAGTCCCACATCCCACTCTGGGTCTTGGTCTCCTCGCCTGTAGAATGGAGCTAACTCAGCCTACAAGTTTAAGTGACCTTGAGTTGGTCACCCCAACCTTGTCCTTTGCAAACGAAGGGGGCTGAAGCAGCAGAGTTCCAAGCTCTGTGACCCACTTTTGGCCCAACTGATTCTTGTTAACTTCCCCCAAACCACTGTCTCAAAGGATGGTCCCGGCCACCGTCGTCAGAATTACCAGGTAGGGCTTGTTAAGCGCAGATCCCGGACCCTCCCCGACCTGAGGGGTTGGGTCGGGATCTCCGCGGGCCTGCCCAGAAGGTGCATGTAACGCAGCTGTGCGCGATCCTGGGCACAGTGAAACTCGAGATCGCAGCCCCAAGCCAACAGGGCTGGAGGCCTCCGCCTTCGGAGACCCAAGTGTCAGTGACAGACCTCATTTTTTGGAAATACACATTTATCAGAAAACCTGAAGAAAGGGAGCATTTCTATTACTCTAATAACATATAACTTAGTTCCTGCGAAGAACTAGCTTCCGGAAAACTGAATGAGCCTTCGGGTGCCCGCGTCCCCCCGCTTCTGTTTCCGGGAAACCCCAGTCTCAGCGTCCAGCCCGGGTCCTACCGACCCACCCAACCTCCGGCCCCGAGGCCGCCGGGTTCCGGGGCTGCTGCCAGGGCCGTGCGAGGCGGCGGCCGGGGCGCGGGCAGACCCGCCGTGGGGCGGGAGCCGGGGGTCGGGCGCCCCCCGTTACTCACCGTCGGCGGCTCGGGCCGAGTGCCAGGACCGTCGGCTGCGGAGGAGCAGGAGCGGGAGGAGCGGGCGGCGGCGGCCCGGCCCTGCCCCGCTACACTTTAACTGGCGGCGCCGACGCACCGCGCGCTCTCGGCGGCTAGGAGGGAACCGCGGGCGGCTCGGACCCAGTCTGCTCCGGGGCGGGAACCGGGGCGTAGGCTGGCCGGCTGGCTCAGGCGGGCGGGTCGCGCGCAGCCCGAGGGCGTGAGTGCAGTCGTGCACCTGGCTCACTGCATGCACGTGTGCGCGGGGGCCGGCGCGCGCCGCGGCTGCTCGGGCTCTGCCCGCGAAGGGCCCCGAGCCTCTCGGACCCAGCCCATCCCTCCGAGCCCCTGCAGGCGAGGGCGATTCTAAGTTCCCCACCCGGGGAAGTGGCGAGGGCGCCCGCCCTCGGCCAGGGCGGCAGGGCTGGGGCGGCGCTGTGGGAGGCGGAGCCCGGAGGGGTGGCCCGGGGCGCGGGGATAAGAGCGCGGCGCGGGGTTGGCCGGGGCCCCGCGATGTCGCTAGTGCTGCTGAGCCTGGCCGCGCTGTGCTGGGGTGCCATGCCCCGAGAGCCGGTAAGCCACCGTCCGCTCCCCTTTCACGCATTCCCGTCCCTCGAGCCCGGAGCCTGACGGCGTTCGACCCGCCAGCTCACGCTCCTCCAAGGCGTTCGCGGAGGGCCGTCTGGAGGGGGCTCATCTGTACCCTCTGGGGCAGCCCGGCTGGTCCTGGCCAGGCAGGCACCGGGCGTCAGGCTGCTTGAGTCAGGGGCGTGGGAATCAGACAGACCTGACTCAAATGCCACCGTGCGCTCTTGATTCAGTCACTTATGCTCACTGGGCCTCAGTGTCCTCATCCGTAAAACGAAGGGTAATAGCTAACTCACCAGGGTCCTGCGGAACAGCGACAGGGCCTCCAGGGCAGGAGCAAAGAGCCTGGCACACGGTAGGTGCTCAGTATTGCCATTGCTTAGCGTCTTGAGGTCGGCCCACCTTTTGGGGCACAAGAACTGCTTCTTCATTACTGCTTATCTTTTTTGCCTTGTTGATCCTGCTGTGCTGGGGCGCTGTGCCCCTGGACCTGGTAAACTCGTGAACTTTCTGGAAACTTTTTTTCTTCCCCAGCCTTGAGGGATGAGGGAATCTTCTGGGTCATTAAAGAAGAACAAGCTTGCCCCCAGAGTAGCATTTGAAACTATATCCCTGTCCTCTTAGAGCAGCATATAGCACAAAAGCATGGTGGTTACTTGTTAAAGGGTTATGAACAGACAAACCCCATTCATTTGCCCTCATGTCTTCAGCTCCTCTTCTTGTCCTCTGTCTCAGTTCCGAGGCCCCCTTGGCTTTTTCCACTGGAGGAAGAGTTCATTGCCTTTGCAGTAGGTGCTGTAAGGCGAACAGTTGGAACTCTGTAAAGTTTAGAGCTGTTGCTTTGTTTCTTCCTGAAACTCATCTCACTAGCCCTTTGACAAGAACTCAGCTCCCAATATGGTGGCTTATTTGTTTTAAAAAATGCCTGATGATATCCCTTAGTGTTCAGCTTTAAAAAGACAAAGATGACCGACTGACAGTTTCACCCAAACCCAGATTACTCAAACAGTCAAGTCTTGCCTTCTATCTTACAAGGTGTTTGGAAATGTTGAGGCAAAGAGGGATCAGATTCCAGAGCTGCTGGACTTACCACATGGGGTCTTGTCACTGGAACTTGCTGCTGCGTATAAGTTAAATATTTCAGGTCCAGTATTTTATTCCAAAACCACAGTACTAATTACTTTTTCTTATAAAAAGACATGAGCAGTTAACCCCAAAGGATTTAGTACTGGCCTTTCATGGACACTGATGATACGTATTTATTTTCTTAAAGCTCTTTTAAAAAGATAACGTGATGAGATCACAGTTACTTTATGATTTTCTAAATAGCGCACGTGAGACCTTTTGCATGAGAAGAGGAATATTTTAAAGAATCTGGGGAAGGTACCATGGACTGCATCCATAGCTTTCTGCTGTTCATCATCTTAGCACAGCCAGTCCTTAACCTGGGGAAAATCGATGAATAGACTGTCCTGAAAACCTACAGTTAAACATCAGAGTGTGAAGGGGCCTTCGTGATGGTCCGGAGTCATCCCCTGCTTGTAGCAGGGAAGGCCGAGGCACAGAGAGGGATGGAAACCCATCTCTGGTCTTTAAGTGAGGTGATAAGTGGGCTGGAGGATGAAGTATACTGATGGCTAATCTATGGTCCATCATAGCCTGCAGTGGGGCAGCTTAGTCTTCCCCAAACTGAATGGAACCAGCTCAACTTTTCTTTCAGTGTTTATCACTTGTATATGCATTTAAGGAAAAAGATGGTGTTTTGTCTAATTTGGCAAAGGAAGGCTTGTGGTTTGCTGGCATTCAACATGACACTTAGTTTCTTTCTTTCTTGCAGACGATTCAGTGTGGCTCTGAAACTGGTAGGTGCACTAGGGAACAGGTATTTGGGGCTTGACCTTGAAAGCACAGTTGAACTTTTAGAGGGCCTGAATCCAGGCAGTGGGTCATCGAGATCAGGTGCAGGGTGAACCATTGCTTTGTTAGCCGATGCAGATGAAGCCTCTATCTGTCCAAAGCAGAGCTCCCAGTGTTTCATATGGGCTGGCCTTCTGGCCAGTTAGGGGGACACAGGCAGGGCAGGAATTGCTATACAAGGTGGAGAGCAAAGCTTGCCACTCTTAGAGGGAGACCAAGTGCTGTGGGAGGGAGGTCATTTACAGTTGGGAACAGAAAACAAATGTTGTAGAGAAGAGGGAGTGTTTGAGATGATAGCATTTGAAGAATGGGTGGGCCTCTGCCCGAGAAATGTGGATGGAGGTGATCTAGAGGAGAGATGGTACTGGCAAAAACTAGGAGATGGGAAGTGCGAGTCATGTGGGCCAGCTGGCCGGAGTCCAGGCTGAGGCATGGGGAAGGCAGGACTGATCCTAAAAAACATGTCAAATACATACATGTGTACACAGGCACCTGGAGTGGTCCCATGTGCTCTGTAGATTGGGGCCAGGAGGTTGAGCATCACCTCAGCTATAAACCAGCCAGCACTGAGAAATGTCTGGCCTGCCTTAGTAGGAAGAAGAGATGAATTGTGAATAAAGGATGGATCAGGGTGGGTCACTTAGAGCAGATGGCATCAGATTGGGCCAGGGAGGGGAGTGTCATGGGCAGTCTCGCCTTCTTCCAGGACTGTCTCCAGAGTGGATGGTTCAACACACTCTGACCCCAGGAGACTTGAGGCACCTCCAGGTGGATCCTGTTAAAAGCAGGGTTGCAACAGAGGACTATTCAATTTTGATGAATGTAAGCTGGATACTCCGGGCAGATGGTAAGTTTGCATCAATCAAAGATAAGGCCTAAAGTGTCTACTAAAGCAGAAATGTGCCAGCTATATGACCCATTAATTCTACTCCTAGGCATATGCCCAACAGAATACATACATACATGCACCCACAGCCACATATTAGAAAGTTCATAGTAGCATATTCATAAAGGCCAAAAAGTGGAAAGCACTCAAATGCCTGACAGTAGAATCAGAACCACACAATGGAATCCAATACGGCAGTGAGGATGAACAAGCTATAACTCGACGCAATATGGATGAATCTCACAAACATAAGTCAGATTCAAGAGAGTTCACATTCATATCTGAATGCATGCCTACAGCCGTGCAGACCGTACAACTCCATTAACAAAAAGTGCAAAGCAGGCAAAACTCGTCTAGGCAGCTAGGAGTCAGGATAGTGGTTCCGCTCTGGTGGGGAGTGACTGATAGAAGCGTGAGGGGCACTCCTGGGGTGTTTCCTGACCTGGGTACTAGCTACATGGGGGTGAAAACTCATCAAGTGGTAAACTTAGGGTATGTAATTTTCTGTAGGTTATGTTGTTTCATGGAAGAAAACAGAGTAAGGCCAGAGATGATTCCTCCAAGTTTAGGAAAAGCGCTGGCTTAGGTAGATTACTTTTCCATTTCCCAAATCATGAAAGTCCTGGCATTTCCCCAGGACAGCTTGTGAGTTCTTTCAATGAACAAATCCTGGGGTCCTAAAGCCCGTGTCTGTGGTTTCCACCTGCTAAATTCAGTTAAATTCCATCCAGTCAGGAATCCAGGAGTGCCAGGTACAGACAGATGAGTCAGCTACAGTTCCTGCCCAGTAGGGTTCTCAGAGGGCCGGGGAGGCAGACACTGGCACAGACCCAGTGTCAGGGGAATCCTGGAAGGAGCAATACTCCATCTGCATGGGATGGGGGCAGAGAGGAGCAGGAGAGGGCCCAGGTGAGACCACTTTAAATTAGATGCTGCAGGGGCCGGCCCGGTGGTGTGGTGGTGAAGTTCGCATGCTCCACTTGGGTGGCCCGGGTTCACGGGTTTGGATCACAGGCATGGACCTATGCACCACTTGTCAGGCCACGCTGTGGCTGCATCCCATATACAAAAATAGAGGAAGATGGGCATGGATGTTAGCTCAGGGTTAATCTTCCTCAGCAAAAAGAGGAGAATTGGCAATGGATGTTAGCTCAGAGCCAGTCTTCCTCACACACACACACAAATAATAAAATAAATTAGATGATGCAGTAAGGCCCCATACCTAGCCAGGGTGACCTCTTGTATCTCTTAGCTGTTGTTAAAGGCATGAGTTGGGCCTTGCTGGACTAAGGCTTGGAGAGGTAGAGAATAGGACGAAAGGGCGTTCCAGGGAGTAGAATCAACACAGATAAAGGTGCAGTCAGAACAGACAGGTTTGGTGATGACCCCGGAGGACTTTTGTGGTATTCCCCAGGGCAGCCCTGTTCCTCTTAAAAGAGTCCCAGAATGGTGCCGAGCTAGGTATCCTGTGAAATTCAGGCCCACATGTGAGGAGGAAAGAGCTTGGGCTTTGGAATTTGAATCTGTGTTCTGCCGCTGATGAGCCTCCCAAGCATAGGCAAAGCTCTCTCAAATTCCCTGAGCCTCACTCACCTCATCGGTAAACTGGGGACAATAATGGTGCATACCTTTAGGGCTGTTGTGAATATGAACTGAGATGAGGCATGTAAACTGTCTAGCATCAAGTTGGCCACATAGTAAGTGCTAAATAAACAACTGTCCTCTTGCCTATCTCGACAGCCAGCATCCGCTTTTTGAAGGCCACCAAGATCTGTGTGACAGGCAAAAGCAACTTCCAGTCCTACAGCTGCGTGAGGTGCAATTACACAGAGGCCTTCCAGACTCAGACCAGACCCTCTGGCGGCAAAGTAAGCACTGTGAAGCCCTTGGCTAATTGTTGTTAAAGCTAGGCCCTTTGCTTGGGGAGGATGGATGATGTGCTGCACACACAGGCTGGTGAGCAGCTGCAACTTGGAGCTTGGAGCAGGATGCCTGGATTCAAATCCAGGCATTTTTGGCCACTTCTTTGCTGTGTGCCTTGGGCAAGTCAGCATCTTTGGGCCTCAGTATCCCCATCAGCAGTGAGGAGAACTGAACTTAAATTATATCCTGGCTCTAAAATTTTACACTTCTCTGATTCTGTGAGTTACATTGGCAAGTTGTGTAGGGTCCACTCCCTTAGTAGAATTGGCTAGAGACATAAATTTCAGCAGTAGGTTGAGGAATGAAATTATAAATGAAATGGGCAATACACAAAGGAACTATGTTTCTGCATTGCCGTGTTCTGGAAATTCAGCGGTTCCTTGCTTTGCCTTTCAGTGGATGTTTTCCTACATAGGCTTTCCTGTGGAGCCAAACACACTCTATTTCATTGGGGCACATAATATCCCCAATGCAAATATGAATGAAGACAGCCCCTCCATGTCTGTGAATTTCACCTCACCAGGTAAACTTCCACACTCTTCTGTTGTTATTCTCTGTCTTGCTGGGACGCTTGGTTTGGAGTATGTGGTTTGGTATAGAGAGGCCGGGGTACCCTGGACAAGGCGTTTGGCCTTGCTGTAATACGGACACAATAGGAACTGCACCTCACTCACAGAGTGGAGGAGAGGATTAAGTCAGGTAAGATGTAGGAAAAAGCCCATTCCTGTGTGTCAGGCACTGTGCTGAGCACTTGACATATATCATCTCACTTAAGCCTCCAACAACCCTGAGGGTAGGATAGCCCTGTTTTACAGATAAAGAAATTGAGAGCTTAAATAACTTGCCCTGCGTTACACACACGGTAAAAGTGAAGCTGACGTTCACACTCTGGTCCTTCTTTGTCAACGCACTTTAGCCAGATGCAAAACGTTTGTTCCAGTTGCAGCTGTGTTGTTTGACAGCATGTGGCCGGGTCTCTGAAGATCTACGGACTCCAGTAGGCTCATCCCCTGAGCCGTCTGTGAGAGGCAGGGTGGTGCTGAATTGAATGCTGGGTTCTTTCCCCTGCTCTGTGACACACGGTCAGCTCTCTAGTAACACACTGCAATGTCACGCATGGGGCTGAGGCGAGGATAAGAGGGGATCAGTGTGTGAAGGGCCCAGCACAGTGCCTGCCTGGAGCAGTTCCCATGCCACCCCATCTAGGCTGGGTCACCTGTTCTGTACTCCACTCCTGTCCCCTGTCTCAGGTGAAGCATCGAAGCCAAATGGGGCAATTTCCAAATTCACTGTTGTTCTTTGAGATTGTGGTGCAGGGTGTTCTTGGTGCCACATCATTTACTACAGAGTAGTTTCCAGCTTTCTTGATGAGACCAAGCCTCATTTTTAAAAATATAAATGTTTTTATATTGGAATAACTTTAGACTTACAGAAAAGTTGCAAAGATGGTACAAACAGTTCCCATATACCTCTTACTGTTTCCCCTGTTGTTAACATCTGACGTTACCATGGTACATTTGTCAAAACTAAGAAACCAACATTGGTGCATTTCTATTAACTAAACTCCAGACTTTATTTGGATTTCGCCTGTTTTTCCATTAATGTCCTCTCTGTGTTCCAGTTGCATTTAGTCTCATCTCCTTAGTCTCCCCTGGTCCGTGACAGTTTCTTAGTCTTCCTTTGTTGTTCATGAGCTCGACAGTCTTGAGGAGTACTGGCCAGGCATCCTATAGAATGCCCCTATCTGGGTTTGTCGGCCGTTGGTCTCATGATTAGACTGGGGATACAGGTTTGGGAGAGAACACTGCAGAGTTGAAGCACCCTTCTCGTGGCATCCTGTCAGGGATGGTGACGTCCACACGGTATCATGGTGGTGTTCACCTTCATTGCTTGGCTGAGTGGTGTCTGCCAGGCTTCTCCATGTAAATCTGCTATTTTTCCCTTTCCCAACTCTAGTTTTTGGAAACAAGTCACTAAGTCTATCCCACCCTGGGGTGGGGTGGATTAAGCTCCACCCCCTGGAAGGGGCAGTATTTACATATATCACCAAACCTCATGGAAAGGATGGTGAAACCGTTCAAAGGATGGTTTGAATCTTCTCCTGGGGATCACAGATACTGTTTTGACAAAGGTTGTATTTACGTTGGACTCTGGTTATCACTTCATGGGTAGATAATCTTCAGTTTAACAGCAAAATCTTAGTGTCCCATTTAAATTTGCTACTTAACCCAGTTCTTGAGTGTTCTGGCAATTCGTCACAAGTGTGGTAAGCATATGTGCGTGCATACTTGTCAGCAAGAGGGCAGAGCAGAGATACCTTTTTCTAAAATGTAAAAACTTCCATTCAAATTTCCAGACTGCCTAGACCACGTAATGAGACACAAAAAAAAGTGCGTCGAGGCAGGTAAGTAAACAGCATTTGCTTTTGTTATTAGAGGAAACTCAGAATTTGGCCAGCACAGCTCAATCCATCTTCCATGAAGAAACTGAGGCCTAGAACAGGGGAGCTACGTGTCCAAGGTGCTCAGACAGTGAAGGCTGATCCTTGGTCAGCGCTGTGCCCACTGAGTCAAGCAGAGAAAGACAGAGTCTTAGTAGGTTATGTAGTGAGCAATAGTCACAGAGAAACACCCCACCCCCTTGCTTAAACTAACATTTTGGCCCAAACCACACTTATAGTGGCATAGTCGAAGGCCCTTCCTGACTGGAGGGAAATCTGTAAGTGCTTCCAGCTGCTCAGACACCACAACCATCGACCTGTGGCCATGGGAACCCTGAGAACCTTCTGTTTGGATTAGCAAACACAAGGTGGGATTGTTAGCTAAAGTAATGACCCAGAAGCGTGCTCTCAACCTGAGTCCTCACGGGCGTTCACCTCTCACAAGCTATGTTACCGCCCCTAACCTTTGTATTTTGAAATAATCCCCTTGAGGATAATCAGTGCCAAGTGTCCAATTTCCAAGAATTTTACAAGGATTTGTGTAAACTTCTGGGTAATGTAGTCTTAGGATAATAAGGCTACTGGTATCTGGGGGAATTGGTCCCAGTCTTTTAGGCACCCCACCCCACAAGGCATCCCCGTGTCCCCTGTCAGACTGAGCTGCATGTGGTCTCCTTGTTGGAAGGCAGACTTGGGCATTGTGCTTCCTCACTTGCCTCCTGCCGAGAGAGATGGAGTATGGAGGACACTGCAGGTGTGAGGAGCTCTGAGGGCCTTCAATCAGTCCTGGACCTGAGCTCCTAAAGAAAGTTCTGGACTAGGACCTGAAACAGTCCCCTAGGTGGAGAAAATGCTGCGTGCCATTATATATCATGTTCCTGGAAATTCACCTAGAGCTGATTTGCAAGTCACATGAATGAAACAACTGTCTTCTTCTCACAGAGTAGACCTGTCAGGGTATCCTCTAAGCTATGAGGCATTTCCTTATTTCTTCACATCCGGTAAAGCCAGCAGAGTCGTCTGGTGGAGGAAGCTCCTGGAACCCAGAATGTTCTAGGAGTTATAGTCCTAATCCTGAATTCACCTGCTCTGTAATCTTAGACCTGTGGCTCCTTCTCCCCATCCTGGAAAGGAGAAAATACTGACCCCAGCCCTTAACTCAAAATGGATGTTGAGAATAGAGTGACTAGTGGAACCCAACCTGCGCCTCCACCACCCTCAGCCCGGGGAAGCCATTTTAGCAAAGCAGTGACGTGGGGCCCCTAAACTTTCTTGGGCAGCAGGTACTTCGAGATTCTGGGAGCAACAAAGAATAAAAGTACACTGTGTAGTAGAGTCCATATCTCTTGGATGTGGGCCTGAGAACTTGGGTTTGTTTCTGTCAAGCCATTTTGGGAACTTGGATGAGGGAAGAATTTGCAACTTCATCCATATGATTCTCCCTCACATCACAGGAAGTCTCTGGGATCCAAACATCACTGCTTGTAAGAAGAATGAGAAGACAGTAGAAGTGAATTTTACAACCAGTCCCCTTGGAAACAGATACATGGCTCTTATCCAAAATAACACTGTCATTGGGTTTTCTAATGTGTTGGAGGTACTTTTTTTCCCCTTCATTTCCTTAATACCACCCCCATCCTCAACCTCCTGCTTTCTTTATCTTGTTGGAGAAAAATGTAGATATTCTAGGATTCCCTGGACAGGCTCTTTTGAACTGTCTGTTGTCCAAATGTGCTGGGCTATTTTGATTAATTCAACAAAGAAAGACAAGTCCCTGGGGGCATCCCTGGAAATGTCCCTGTGAATCTAAAACCAACCACAGATAGAGAGTTCAGAAGTACGACGTGAGTCCTTATTCTCACATATTCAGTCCAGTGACCGGAAAGTCAGTTTGGGAAGCAGTGTCTTCACTGGCAGCCTCTGATCTACTCCCCCCATGGCTCATAGTTGTCGATTGTGTCTCACTTATCTGCACCAGAACAAACTAACTCGCACTTCTGTGGTGATTCCAGTGACGGGGGAAAGTGAAGGTGCTGTGGTCCAGGTAAAGTTTAATGAGGTGCTCTGGGGAGGGGAGGTAACAAAGGAAGTAACAAAGGATTTGAAATCAGAAGATTTGGGTTCTAGTCAGTGTATGAACTGTAAAGGGCAGCTGCCTGTCCTCTCAGGGCCTCAGAAGTTGGACTAACTCATGCTCCCAGGTCCCTTTCAACTCTGAATTTGTGATGAGGGACCAGGGAGGGTCCCAGTGGGACACAGCCACAGCCCAGATATAGGGAGCTTTTATTGTTCATTCCCTGGAACATAAAGGCAGTGCTCAGACACGCCAGAGAGAGTGACACCTGTCAGCATATTATGACTGCATCCCTTTTCCAGGGAACCAGACTTTCCTAGTCCCAGGCACTTACCCGTCAACCACAGCTCTACTGCTCTGTTTTCTTAGAGAAAATATTTGTATATGTGTTAGGATGTGACCTAACCCTTTTAGATCAGGAAACTAACATGATAACAACATGTACAAAGTTTAGGTTTACAACCCGGGAGTCTCAGAAGGCATTTTGGTCTTGGGTCACGGGTTTGGATTTTAGGGCTTTGTTCCAGTAGTGTGACCAAGGGGAAAAATCTCCTATTTCAGTGATGGGGGGTGGGGTGTGAAACCAGAAAAAAAGGGAAGAGAAGTTTTGGTGGGAGTAGATAATGCTGAGAATTTGAACTTTCTGAGCCTCTCTCATTTTTCCTTAGCTGACTCCGTATTTCCATACATGTGGCAGTGACTGCATCCGACGCAGAGGAACTGTGGAGCTTTGCCCACACACACGGGCGTCCTCCCCTCAGGATAACAGTAAGTGCCTGGTCATCTCACAGGGTGATCAGAGGCTCAGGACATGAAAGGCCCACCATCACACCCCCCGTTCAACATGTGACAGGGTGTGTGTGTAGGGGGGTAGAGCATGAGGGAGAGTGTCCCTGCCTGTGTACACTGAACTGGGGTGCAGGGAAAGATGTCAGTGCTACCCCCAGAGACCTTGTAATCTGAGTAAGAATGGAGGCTTTATTTATAAAATCACTCAAGATCCTTTATGAAGCAGGATATACACAAGAGGGGGAAAAGCTAAACAGTGCAAAATGGATGTTCAAAGTGCCACCGGATCAGGCGGAAAAAGTCCATGGTGTAAAAGCACTGAGTATGTAAGGGAATGTGCATTGCACTGTGTTTTGGTTTGGTTATCATTCTCGGAGGCCCAGGCCTAGCTGTTACTGTAACCTGAGGTGGTCAAGCCACCAGCATTTGGATAACAAATTAGGAACATGGCACCAAGAGACACGCCTCACTGGTGCTTGAGAGCACCATGTTCTGTAAAATGTGTCTCTGGGTTTAAAGATGTTAGTTCTTTCATCACAGGTGGACAAATAAAATGTTTCTGGAACTAGCCCAGGGGTGGGGTCAAAAGTTGGAAGGTGTCATTCTTAGAAACTCAGCCAAACCAACTGACACAGCCCAGGTGCCTAACAATCCTGGCTTCGTCGTGGGCACAGGGCCTATGGACTCCTGAGCACTTTGTGTGCCTGAGCTTACCTGACCGACATTCCTGTGACGGGGTGGCATTACCCCCCAACATTTGTCAATCTAACAAAACAGCCTTTAGAAATGGCATCTGTGCGTACTATGTATTAAGCAATTGCACCCAGAATAACGTGAATTTCTCAAAGAACAAAAAAAACTAATGTAAACTTTGGATTACCACAGTGAAAATTCCTGTGTATGTGTGGAGTGAGAAGCCAAAGTGACTTTAGAGGACTGCTCTTAACCTCCTGGGTCCCATATCCATTCTGAGAATCTAATGAAAGACCTGGACACTCTACAGAACACACCAATCTACAGGCCCCCTAGAAATATACTGACCCTTGGTTTTAAAAGGATCTAAACTTCTCCAAAGTATAGAGTAAAAATCTTAGTTTCCAGGCAGGAGATGCATTTGGTTTTGTTTTGCTGGAGGTCAATAAGCCTTGTTTTCCTCAGGCAGAAGCATGCTGGGTGGCTGGCTGCCTCTCCTCCTTCCAGCTCTGCTGGTGGCCACATGGGTGCTGGCGGTTGGGATCTATCTCACGTGGAGGCATGGTAAGGGTTAAATTCGGTTCTTTAAAGAAACCTGAATAAGGAAATAACAGTGAATTTTTTTAAAGGAGTTTCCTCTAGAGGCAGTCGCATTTTGGCATTAAACAGGAGTCAGACAGCATTTACGTAATGCCGTAGAGCTCTCCTAAAAAGACTGAGCTAATGGCTCCCCTCTGCCGAGATAAGCAGGGACCTGGACCTCCGGATCTGGTGACTATCTCCCGTTTTATTTTTACCGTCGAGGCATCTAAAGTACTGAAATGGGCAAAAGACAGCTAACAATGGACTGCATTTTACTGTGATAGGTACTCTATGCTAGTTCCTACTTTTTAAAAATAATTCTTCCAAGGCATAAGAACTATGCTTACTTGGATTCATATACTCTAAGGACCTTGGCACATCTAAAACACTGAGGATCTGAATACAGAAATCAGAGTATTTACGTGAATACACAGCTAGAGGGAAGCCCACTGAAAACCTCTGCTTCTCCTCTTCTCCACATGGAGAAAAGGAAATACAAATGTAGCCTCTGAGCTATTTATGATGTGGTAGCTAGAACAAGATTAATCTCATGATCTAAGCCATGTGGAACTTTGACCTCAGGAATCCTTATATTTAGAGGATGTTGTTTGGCATGTATTAGCTACAGTGCTTTCATACACAGTTTCTGTTCTGTAGCACATATAGGACAGAATTCCAGTTAAGTTCCAGCTGAAATGGGGTACCACTTAACCTATGGAACTATAAAGAAACTCTGCCCCCTGCAGGTAGAAGATGGAACTACTGAGTTGACCCAACTCACAACATGATGTGAAGGGCAGAGATCAGGTGTCCCTGTTTATATACAGTACTAAAAATACTAAAGTTACAACAACCTCCCTAAAACAAAGTACATTAAACCTAAACAGTTTCTATGAATTTATGTGAAAAGATATGGCTTGATTAAGAGGACTGATTCAGTGATAGGAATTCAGAAAATACATCTTTTAAATCATCTTTAAGCATCAGGGTGTTTCCGGGGATGTGTTCAAAAGGAACATCAGAGTATTTTCCTCGCTGGCAGTAACAACATCCCTGATGCTCAGCTGACATTCCCTAGCAAGAGATCATTCATCAGCAATGGTTTAGACTAGTGAAAGCCTGCCATTTGCTGTTCGTAGATAACAAATGCTTTTCTGCTCCCACAGAAAGGATCAAGAAGACTTCCTTCCCTACTGCCACACTGCTGCCTCCCATTAAGGTTCTTGTGGTTTACCCATCTGAAATATGTTTCCATCACACAGTTTGTTACTTCACTGAATTTCTTCAAAACCATTGCAGAAGTGAGGTTATCCTTGAAAAGTGGCAGAAAAAGAAAATAGCCGAGATGGGTCCAGTGCAGTGGCTTACCACTCAGAGGAAAGCAGCAGATAAAGTCATTTTCCTTCTTTCTAATGATGTCAACAACGTGTGTGATGGTACCTGTGGCTGCGAGGGCAGCCCCCATGGGAACTCCCAAGACTTGTTCCCCCTTGCCTTTAACCTCTTCTGCAGCGATCTGAGAAGCCAGACTCACCTGCACAAGTACATGGTGGTCTATTTTAGAGAGGCTGATACCAAAGATGATTACGACGCGCTCAATGTCTGCCCCAAGTACCGCCTCATGAAGGAAGCTACTGCTTTCTGCACAGAATTTCTCCATGTCGAGCAGCAGGTGTCAGTGGGAAAAAGGCTGCGAGCCTGCCACAACAGATGCTCTGCCTTGTAGCCCACCCATGAGAAGCAAGAGACCTTGAAGCCTTCCTACCTCTCCAATTACAGAGAAAAAAGCATCTATGATGATTCTGAAGTTTACTATACAGGCTACTTGTAGGGAAGATTACACACACATAGAGGCTACTTGCAGGGAACATTACACACATACACACACACACACCTGCTTCAGTGATGGGAAGAGGGAGGATTCATAACTGAATACATATGCCTTATCTAGTCATTTAAAATTTTTATGCCAATAAAATGGTTACAAATATCATTAACTACTTGTAGCATTAACTAAAGAATGGAGACTAAGTTTATAATTATAAATCAGTTTCATACCTAAAAGTCAAGAACAGTTATAACAAACTATAACAATTCTGATAATGCAATGATAAAGCACCTTTTAGCCAAACCTCCAGTCTTGAATAATCCATGCACTGCACTGTAGGTAGAATTATTTAGCTAACATTTCTGTTTAATTAATGAATACTAGATTTAACAAGCCCTTGCTAATTCAGTAACTTCTTAGGTGAAAAACTCTCTATTATACACACAAGTTTTTACTTTTAAAATAACAAAAACAGGAAATAACAAGCTGAACCCATCTTTGCTTACCAGATGACCTAGTATATGTGAACCACTTGTATTATTTGGTATTTGCACGGGACCCTCCCTCTCTCAACTAGAGTCATGTCCTGTCTGACCCTTATACTGGTGACTGTTACATGAACACCAAAATACCTTACTCACAGACCTGATGTCTACTTTGCCCAAAGTTACCTATTAGATGTCACTGTCAGAGTTCAGTTTCTTGGTTATTACATAACTTTTCATGTTCAAAACAAAAATAATTCCTGTTGTGTTGGAAGTTAGCCCTCTTGAAGTAATCTTTTTGTAAATGAGTTATTATAATGGTTTACTTAAGTAAAAACAGAAACTACCAGAGTTATAGAACATAGAGATAGGTGGTATTTTAAGCCTCTCAACTTTTTATTTTCCTAAAAGCATCTTTTCCTTTCTGCAGAGGTCACCAAAAGGTTATTAACATACGTATTTTTCTAGGAATGCTTGTCTCTTTCACACAATGCAATAATGAATCTGCTCTAGAAGGTGGGTCAGTTTCAGGTGGACAACTATTAAAATTTATTTGTAGATTATCCTTAAAGGGCCATACCACTCCTTCTAATACACGTCCTATGGATAAAATAAAAACCAAAAGAAAGAAGCATAGAGTGAAAACTCACCATGTCCAGCTTCACAAGCAGATACTCAGTAATGGCTGAGGAAATATGTTTAATGTGGTAAAGTTTACTTATTTGTCATGATCAGTTTTCACAGTGCTTATAAGTACTGGTAATAGAAGACGGACGTGGCTTATATCAAAACTTGGACCAGAAACTAACTTCCTCTGAATCAACATCTACCAACATCACATATGCTATTATGTGAAAAACTATTATAAACAGAAATCCATATGCTTTTGGAACTAGGTAGCCAATACTAAATTGTGTTAAAACAGCCTAGGAATATAAATAAAATCAATATTGTATAAATTTATTTTGTTAAAATTTTTCTTAAAAATCAAAGAACATACAATTTTCAGATTGAAGGCACACATCCCAAATAGTACTAGCAAGTTGAAATTTTGTTATTCTGGTGGACTCTTCTTTGTTCCTAACCTACTGAGCAGATATGTAGGCTACTCGTTTATGCAAAATGCTCCAATCCCAGCATTTCCCCATGTCCTAAGACTTCTACAAATCCCTCCTCTTTCTATAGTCCACTCGACTTGACTTCTGTCTTTCCCTGGCCCCGCCCCTCCTAGTAAGTGGGATGGTGGAAGCAGGGGCTGAGCAGGCAGTGGCAGGAATCAGCACGCTCTCTATCCTCCCAGGTCTCTGAGTCACAGGCTGTGCTCACTGGCTTGTCTCCAGACAATGCTTTCGCTTCCTTTGGCCAGGGGCTCAGAAGGCTTCACCAAGGCCTGGACCATGGGTGGTAACAGCTGTCTGCATTACTGAGATTTTCCTTTAGACTGTTCCGATTCAGGTCAACCATCATGCTGAACACAAAGAACTCCAAACACTTCCACTGGTTCTCCAGGTAAAGGAAAACTGGGAGCTTGATGATTAAGTTAGTAGTAATTACAGCAGTCACCTTGTTTATCTGTACACACAAGTTAACTCAAATTATACCTAAATCATCTCTATTTGACTTTAGGAAGGAAACAAGTTTTCCTTTTCAGCTTTTATTCTGTTTTGGTCAAATGACTGTTTTCTTTCCCCAAGGCCACCCTAGAGCATGTAGATAACAAAAGCCAGTCAGCCCAGCCTTAAATCTCTGCCTCTGGAAATCTAGACCTGAATAGGCCCCAATCTTTTTTGTAATTCAAAAGAAAATGGAAAAAAAAAAATTTCCTATTTGGAATTCCAAGAGCACGAGTCACATCATATGTAGTGCTGTTCTAGACAAGAGGGAAAATGTCACGACCAAACAGTTCTCACAATTCAAGTACATAAGTCACACACCCACCCCTCGTGGTTGCATGAGACCCTCAGAAATCAACTTCAATGAAGAGCTTCAATGCCTGAGAACCACTAAACAGCAGCATTTTATGTCATTAGGAAGTTTCTGAGATCCTGAGAAAGGGGCAGGGGAGTTTACCATTGACGGGTAAATTCATACCTATTCTCAAATGTCCTGACTACAAAAGCAGCTTATAATTTCACACCAACATCAGGTCCTCAACATAAAAGTTAAAATTCATTTATTTTCCATGAAGCGTAAGCATCTTAGGTCAATAAATTAAAATACGTATATTCTGTAAGAGTCTCGTACACCAAGAGGCTTGCTTGTGGTCTTCAACAGCGCCCTTTTCCTCCGGATTTCACCACACAAAAGCAGCGCGCTCTCGCAACATGCGGACACCAAAGCGCTGCCACTCTCGCTGATAAATCCACAGTTCCTGGGTCGTGTCCAGACAAGCCAACACTGCCCCTCCCTTCCATGCAATCAGCCGGGGATCCATGTCCTACAAGTGATAAAGATATTCCAGTTTAAACAGACAAGACTTAATCATTTACTTGAATTTGGGGGTGGAAAAAACCCTGGCGAGTCAAGACCTATTAAGCCAGATTTTCAACCTGCATTCAAGACCCATGCAGGACCCATGAACTACAGGCATCTTTCTGTTTCAACTGACAAGAAAACTTTTTAGTTTTTGTTACTGCAGATGCTACCATTCACTATTATTCCACAGTCAGGCCCTGTAGGCAGGAACATATATAAGGAAATAACTTAATTTGAAGTTTGAGTGGAATAAATATATCCCACAATCCCTCCCTCAGGATTAAAATTAAGTAAGAACATTTCCAGGAATTGTCTGTGAAATATAATGAAATACAGACACAATCTGTTTCTAAATTCCTAGGTTTATGTTTCTTTTCAAGACAGTTCAACCCAAAAAGATCCTTAAAGATCACCTAGTCCAGGAACCAGCAGCAGATCCTTACTATGAAAGAGAGAGGAAAATTGAGTTGTTCTGGCTGAGGTGAAAGAGCAGTCAGTCTTCTCCTTGCCCCACCCAGTCCTTTCACAAAGTCATGCTAGTCTGGAGAGCGCAGGAGGGACGAAAACCCAGGAATCCAGTCCCCTGGTTCAGAGCCCCTCCCACCACATCTTTCACCTGCTGAAAATAATTCTTCCCACTTGCCCCAAGCCCTCGAGAACTCCCCAGACACAAGCCCAAGCCTCGCAGGATTTTATCTGTCCACATACAATTAGAAATAATCAAGGCTGGTTTCATTTGTATACAGTCCAACTTGCGCCATGAACAGCATACCTTGGGCCTTGTGATCACGTCTACATTTTCAATAATTCGCCTGAATGAAGGTGGCATTTTGTTGAGAATTCTGTGCTGCAGAAATTCTTGAGCTTTATGAAACATCAAACCACCTCCCACCACCAGGATGGAGCTGTACATCTTCTTTTTGGTATCGTCAGATGCTGAAAAGACAGTAATATCCCTTCCAATGCTTTTTCTCCATATCCACCACCACCCTAAGCCACCACCATCTCTTGCTCGGACAACCGCAAGAGCCTTAAGGATCTCTCTCCAACCCACGCTCAACAATGCAGCCAGAGGAACCTTGCAAAACACCAATGCGAGCATGTTGCTGCCCCCACCCCCGACCCTGCGACTCACAGGATCAGGACCAAAATCTCTACAGGGGCCAACAAGGTCCAACGTGGCATGTACTCACCACTACTCTAGTCTGACCCTTGCACCCCGCTTCCCAGCCATAGTGGCCTTCACCTAGGCTGCTGCTTCTGCCTAGAATGCCACCCCGTCTGAAACTGGCTGACCCCCAACTCACCCCTTAGATCTCTCTCAAGCAGCAATTCCTCAAGGAAGGCTTCCCTGCCTCCCACCCTCCACACCTCCCCCTACTGAGTAAAAATCCCTGTTAAACCCTCAATTTTAGAGTACCGGCCATAGTTGTAATTTCACATTTGTGTGATAAATGGACTTATTTTGGTCTCCTCCACTAGGATATATATGCTCAATGAGGCCAGAAACCAATTCCCAACACCTGACAATGAAGCAGAAACTGTGTGCTCTATAGTTTTTGAATGAATATGCCACACTACACAACCACCCCCTGAACCAATTCATTTAATTGCTATCTCCCCGCCTCCCCAAATGTGCTTACAACAGCAGTCTATGCTATGAAGGATGGCTTTATCCAGACCCAGGGCTTTCCCTTCAAACAGCGAAATGGCAGTCTTCCTGGACATCAGTGCAGTGAGGGCCTCCTCAGAATCATTGCCAGCCATCAGACAGTCTCCCTGGGAGGATCCCAAATCCACCTCCTGAGAATGGAGTCTTTCTGGAAGATCAGAAGACTGGCCACGAAGATCCCCTTCAAATCCAATGGGTTTGGATGCAGACTTTCGGTCAGCAGTAGCTTTTGCAGACTTTAAATCAATGAAAAGAACAATCAAGTAGATGGTATGACCACCACAGAATAGCGCTGATGTTCTCCAGCCAGATCCCACCCTTCCTTCCCCACTAGTATAAAACAAAGGCCTGTCACCATGGTGCAGAGAGGAAATACACCATAGTATACAACCAACCACCCGGCACCCACTTCCCAGATCACCTGGAATGACAGGTGGTGCACAGAGATGAGGATGCGCTGACAATTCTAAAGCAGTCACTGGCAGGTAGGGCAGGTCTCAGAACCTTACTATTATTGGTTGGATTTTAAAATTGAAATGTCAGTGTAGATGGACGTTTTCCCCCTTGAACTAGGTTTTTAAGTGGAGTATTTCAGTGGAATTCCTGGACCAGTGGCTGTTATGGAATCCTCATTTTCAGGTATCAGGACCAAAATCTCATCTTTGTAACCACCTCATGCTCATCTTTGGGACAGGAACAAAGAATAGAAAAGGTTTACAGCTCTCTTCTCTCCATCATGAGCTGCTGTTTCATTGGCAGATAACAGCTTTAATTTGTGTCCCTTTATCAGACATCCTATTACTGAGATCAGCTTTGAACTAAGGAATTAGCTCTCTGCCTACACCATATACCTTTCACATTAAAATTAAAAAATAGGTGAGATTTTACTGAAAATACTTACTACTGGATAAATATTCAAAAGTAGATAATGTAAGTAAATAATATACACCAAACTCATTAAATTAACTTTTAAATGTGTGGACTGGTACTCTGAAAACTAGATTAATGTCTGCTGAATAAAGAAATCTGTCATCCAAATTTTAAATTTAGACTTCATTTCCTCCACATTTCTAAAAATAGTATCAGCTTTAGTATGCTACAAGATTGCATTGACTGCCATGATCCATTAATTATGGGAAAACTTCTCCTTCAGGGACAGAGCTGCCTCCTCTCACACCAGAATTACTACAGACCTGTTCTTGCTTGCTCTGTGTGGCCAAGAGGTAGTGTTCATCATGAGGATCCTCAGGGTCGCCCTGGGATCTGTGCTGCAAAGTTGTCATTTTTTGTCCAACAATCCCAAAAGTTGCTGGGTAAAACAAAGCCATAGGAGCCTGTGCATGGAAGGAAAAGGATGATAACCGAGGATACTACCTCTTGAAAAAACTGATCCATTAAATTTTGTTCTTCCAAAAACAAAAACAGGAAAATCAGATCCTAGAGGTTAGACTGTGTAGCATTCTTTTTGGGAAGTAGCATTACTTCTTCAGTGCAAGATAGGCCAGAAAACTCATTTATCATCCAATTAATGGGTGATATGACACCACAGAGAGAAATCTCAAAGCAAATGTAAAGTAAGTTACCTAGCAATCTACTTTATAATTTCCTAATAAGAATGGTGCCTCTCTCTCTAAATAAAACCAATCACATGGTGGCTAATTAAAAAGATGGTCCTCAGATCTGTTCTAATCTGTACTCTATCAGCTACTTAAATGTTGGTTTCATGGATAATCCACAATCAGTTGGAGGTTTCCAGCAAGTGCACATTCTCTATCTGATTGAACACGGCTGACTTTCCTTCTACCCATGGAAATATACACCAATATTACCTGGAGTTTTTCATCTCCTAATCGAAACTGGTAAAGCAGGGCAGGGGAGTCTGGATGTCGAATTTGAAACTCATGGTCCTGAAGCCCAGATATATCCTGATTCCAGGAAAAGATGCTGTCAGTGAATCAGTAAAAGTGCTTGTAAACTCCTCAAATTACAATTAAGCCTCTCTACCATCTAAATCTCACCTATAAAAAGGCTGCCCTACAACTTTCTACCACTCTCGCTGAAACTTAATAAAACAAGCTTCAGTTGTACCTTGCTTCCTTTTTAACATTTCTGAAATTTCCACCACCTGCATTCTTTGTTTTCTTCATTATTGATATACACTAATACAAACAACAACCCAAATCAAAAAGCCAATTCCCTCAATAACTGGGGAACGTTACCTAGTCTTGTTTCTCAAAATTTTCTTATTCAGAATTATATTACTTGAAAAAGATTAAAAAAAAAAAAGTCTAAAACAAAAAGTATAAAAAGGTAACAATCCACATAGAGCAATGATTAAATATTGACTGTTCACAATACTAAGAAATTGCTTCAAACAGTGCCACTTTATTAAATATCTGTACCTAAGTAATTACCTGCGACTATTCATTATCCCTAAAGGTTTATCTTCATCCTTTATCAGAATGATCACAGATCTTACAGAGAAAGAAATTTGCTAAACTCTCTTTCTTAAAAAGACAAGCTGTGTTTTCCAGAGCCTGAGACACACTGTCACGGCTCTGACATTACCAAAAAACTCTCACTCCTTAATGCTTCAAGGCTTTATCAACTTGGGTGAAAGGGCAGCATAATATTGTTAAGTTTTTCACTGCCTTTTAAATATCTTAAATTTTTCCTGAAAACAAAAATAATCAGCAATTTTGATTTTGCTCCCACCTGATCTAAATGACAAAAAGTTTCTTTAAGGTGCTGCAGAAGAAGGCAATCCATTTTATTTGTTAACTGGCATTCTCTGTATGGGAACCCGGCTCGCTGCATCAGCCAGTAAAAACATCTTGACACATCAGATCCCCCATATGCCAGACAGAGCCTAGAGTTAAGAGAAAAGGGCAGATGGGTATCTGTTGATTAAAAAGGTGCAAAAGGTGGTTCAAGAACTCAGTTAGGCACAGTGAAACATACCAAGTTTCCAGAAATGTTTGTTGTAGGAATAAATTAAAGGATGAAAGGACAGAATGGATGGATAGGAGACAGGGAACTGTGGAAAAAACCAGTGGTGGGGCACCTAGAAGCAGTCATGCTGTTTGTAAAAAGTCTCCAAGAAACAGAATACACATTAGTAACTCCAGTTCATTTCCAAGTCAACATGTTTACTATATGACAGTTGTTTGCCTATCTACACTCACCAGCAAGTAAAGGCGGCAGGCACTGAAACCGTAAGACAAACTTATGGGAGAAAGTCTTAGAGAATACCATCCACTAATGAACATTTCTACAATTTGGAAAGACCACCACTGAGTTATTTTAGTGGCAGGAGACCTGGGTCTAGTGTTTCCTCCATACTTTGAGAACCACTGGCATTAAATAATACAAACAATGGATGAGACAAAATAACTCATTTAGGGTTTTTGAATGCATTGTAACTTGGGGTGGGAGGCAACAGATTAACCTTTCTCATGGACTGCTTGGGCCCTCTTTTCAATTGGTTTCTATACCTTGAGACTCAAACTACCTATGTGAGAGACGGGGAGAACTAAAGCATCCTAAGGAAGCCATCCCGGGAGCACAGAATGCTGCAGAGAACCCACACGTGCACTGCCTGAGTGTGCTTACCTGTGCTGGGCTTGTCTCAGGAACAGTAAGCAGTAAACCTGCCCCGATAGTTATTTCACTAACTTTTGTTTCAGTAAGGACATCATGAAGGACCTTGACCACCATAAAGTTATTCATCACACTGAACACGATTATGACAAGAAAAGCAAATATCAAAATGCTAGCTAGCTAGAGAATTCAGACCCGAAAACCTATTTTTTCCTACACAACTTGCCTAAATAAGGCTTTTGAGTGTGATTGGTATCTCAAGTCAGACCACAGCAGAAGACACAGAGCTAATCTCTGTGGGAAAGCACACAACACACTCTAGGACATGCAGGAGCTGCTGACTGAACTCGTACTAGAGAGTTCCAATGGGAAAGGTAAAATCAGCTGTTTATAGCTTTAGAGAATTTGCACTTCCACAATAATGCTGGTTTCCTATGCAAAATTTGAATATATAATTCCTTATAAAAAATCTCTAATTTGTGATATAGTTGAACAGACTGTGAGGGAGAAGGTGCGGGGAACGCCCCCTCCCAAGTTCCTCACCGAGTGTTCCGATGAGAGACCCCATCCTCCACACAGCACACACTTGTCTTCTGGTCTCCAACATCCACGAGGCACGTGCTGCTTAAACCACTTCCAAAGGTGGCGCACACAGACTCCTGATGGACCACAATCCCTGGAAAACAAAAGGCAGAGGAGTGCTCAGTGGGGAGCGGTGAAGATCGGAAGACAAATAATCAACTAAAGTCTAGGAACCTTCGGGCAAGTGTCCAAGCACGGTGATCCTCTCAAATAAGCATTCCAATACAGCATTGAATTAGATTAACTTTGTCATTAAAAAAAGAAAAAGAATCTCCTTTCAAGTAGGTTTCACTGGAATATCAGACATACCTGAAAAACCCATCTTCATTAGGATCATATTCACTAATTCTTTCACATGCTGTTTATTATAGATATCAGGAATTAACAAGATACATCTATAATACTAAAAAGAAGAACAAAGAAAAAAGATAAAATAGTTAACACTAAAGTCCAGTCAAAATAAATGTACCCACACCTGTCTTCAGAGGGGATTCTCTTTAAAGGAGTAGCAGCAATGGTTAGAGGCCCAGAATAAAAGCTCAAACCTCTCTGCTACTTTTTGGGTTTTATGAAAAAACAGAAAATGTTAAAGTTTTGGGATTTTTTTTCCTTTGAATTATTTAAGACTTGTAAAATAAAAAATAAGACAACCGATGTGTCTGAAAAAGGTCTAGAAAGTGCACAAACATAAGCAAGCTTGCTGAATGCAGAGTAGTAGAGAGAGACACCAAAGAAACAAACAGAATAAGAAAAAGAAAAAGCACCAGCGGAGAAAGCAGTGAAGAAGAGAAGATATCCTCAACACCTTAAGGCCGAGAATGCTTCAAAGACACTGTATTACAGACAACTCAGTAATGTGTACTTTTATTGACCAAGAATCTTAAAGTCAATCCGTAACTGGGAATTTTAGCTCACCTTTAAATCTTTCAGTGGAATTTCCAAGTATTTTTGTATTGCATGAGACCATATTACTTCAATATCTGCCAGAACAGCTGTAAGGGAACCCCCAGGTCCTGGGTGAATATTTAACTGACCTCTTCTAATAGGCCAGTGAATATTATAACAGTCCAATGGATTAACATACAAGGCCTAAAAAAGACAGGGACATGAACACATTGTTAAAATTCTTCTCTCAGGGTTTTCTGGGTTCACATTCAAAAATCTAAGGCCAGAAATTATCATTAACATTTGCTGAATGTTCTAAATGTTGAGAGTGGAGAATCTAACATTTCAGGAGCCAGCGTGACTATCTGGTCCTCGAATAGGATTACGGAATGCTAGAAAACAATAACTGGATGGCAAAGCAAATGAATTTTTGGACTAGGATCAGGTTTTCTCCTTCCATTTCATTGTAACGAAGTTTCCTACCTCTTCTCCTACCAAAAACTCAGGGTGATGAGATGTGTTTGTCCACTTGTTTCCAGAACAGTGATCTAAAATTGCAGGTCGCATCTGCTTGTTGTAGGAGCGTGCCTGAAACAAAAGAGCATCAGAAAATTCTCTGAATTTTATGAGTTCCCTTTTCTCCTCTCTCCCACAGACCAGATACAGTGGCAAATTTTAATCACAAATCCAAGATATTTGGCAAAATAATACTGGTAACAAAAGGATTCTCTTGCCCTCTTCCACAATCTTGATTTTTCTCACAATTTTAACATCCAGGTGATGATTCACAGCCAGTCCAAAATTAATACTACACTCTGCTTAAAGTTGAATATAAATTTATATATCATACTGACTCATGTCCATTCCTGATAGTATTGGTTTATCGTATAAAATGACTAATGTGGTAAGAATACAGTTTCCCACCAAGATCCTGGAATTATACACTTAAGACTCTCAGGTAAACTGTAAATTTTCATCAACTTGCTACAAAAACCACTACCTTAAAAATTTTTTGGCTTGCCTAAGCATATGTGACACTGATTCAGGTATTCTGTAGGTGGTTATGAATGTTTTTTCTTCCTTTTTAAAGAAAATCCTATCTTGCATTTGCATAATGAAATAGAGAGGGCACATGAACAGAATTAAGACTAAACCTGTTCAGGGGACACAGGAATCCGTCTTGCACCATTTGACATCTTTTTAGACCATATTGCTTGATCCACCATTTTAAGACCATTTTGTCTTTGTTCGTTACTTTCAGGTTTCTGGGAAAAAAGAATGAAAGATGAGCAGTACAAAGGATTTAGTGAAAAAAGAAGGCAATTTGGCAAACTACTAATTTAATCCAGCAATGGGAAATGCTCCCTTGTCAATAAATAGCATTTCCTTAATCTCTGTCATATGTATTAATCTTCAGAATTCAAAGTAATCTTTTTATTATTTATAAATAAAAAAGTCAGAAAGGAACCCTCACCATAAACCAACTATTTGCAAAAATCTATAACCTCAAATGACTTGGTTGATAAAATTTTTCATAGCACTGGTCAGAGCATAGCTACTTTATACTTACAAAGTATTTCAGAGACTCTTCCATACATCTATATAATTCTCATGTCTACAATTTTGTAACAATGTTATATTCCTTTATGTGTTATTTTGCTTAATCAACAAGTATTCAAGTTACCGTGATACAGTAAAGAACATATCCATAAATATTTTTGTAGAAATATTATTCTGTTTTCTGTCCATTTTTATTCCTGAGATTTATTCCCTAAAGTAGAATTGTAAGATCCAAAGACATAAGTGAATTTTAGACTCTTACATTGTCAAGTTATATTTAAACTTAGAAATGGACTTAAGTATCATCTGCTGGTTATGCTAAAAAAATGGAACCCTAGGGGCCGGTCCAGTGGTGTAGTGGTTAAGTTCGCACGCTCCACTTCGGCAGCCTGGGATTCACAGGTTCAGATCCCGGGCGTGGACCGATGCAGCACTTGTCAAGCCATGCTGTGGCAGCGTCTCATACAAGTAGAGGAAAGATGGGCACAGATGTTAGCCCAGGGCCCATCTTCCTCAGCAAAAAGAGGAGAACTGGCAAAGGATGTTAGCTCAGGGCTAACAAAAATGGAACTCGAGGGCTTACTATCACAATTACAGAAACTGCAAATTCCTAAAATGATCCTTGATTTAAAACTTAAAACTGGATTATGATGCAATATACATATTTAACACCTATCACAAAAATTTTTTGTGGTAATTACCATCTGCAAAACAGGATAAAGTAAATGCTTACTGCAAGGAAATACCTTTTTTTGCCTTTAAATTATGATGCAACCTAAGATTGTAATAGTGCTTATTGTAGCAATTCAATTTGCTTGTGCACTGAAAATATGAGTTCAATTTAAACTCTAAGTATCTAGAAAAGAAAATATGGCAGTCAGTTAATAGAGACCTGAACGCATAATTTTAAGTGACTGACAATTCTGTATCTTCCATTAAAGATCAAGTCTATCAACACTCAATTCATCTTGATGGGTTAAAAAAAATTGAACTTACTTTTGTTATAATTATTTCTTTACAATCTATCAGATGAAAAATGACATTTGTAACCCTGAATGATGCTACTGTTTTAAAACCCATTAAAGCTATGAAGATGTAGGGGCTGGCCCCGTGGCGCAGTGGTTTAGTTCACGCTTCGGCAGCCCGGGGTTCGTGGGTTCGGATCCCAGGAGCTGGCCAACACACTGCTTGTCAGCCATTGGTGTGGCGGCGTTCCATATAAAGTAGAGGAAGACGGGCACAGATGTTAGCCCAGGGCGCGTCTTCCTCAGCAAAAAGAGGAGGATTGGCAACAGATGTTAGCTCAGGGCTGGTCTTGCTCACACACATACAAAAAAGCTATGAAGATGTCTATTCAAAATTACTGCAGTATACTTAAATGTCTAAGCCCTCTCCAGGAAATAACCTTTGGCTTTCTCTCCAGGTCCTCCGTTTCTGACTTACATTTAGTCCCTCCCTTAGAAGCCAGTTGTCTTTGTACGTGGGCTGCCCTTGTTGTTTGTGTCTTCGTGCAATGACATGAGGAATACTGGCAGGAAGTGTGTCTGTGGCTCGACCAATCCTTAAAGTTGTTGAACCTGGATGTATGACAACAATGAAGTTGCTCTGGATTTGCTGCAAATATAAAACACAGGACTGTGACCTTAGTAATAATATGCAGATAACAAGTTAAATAACATACAGTAACAGGTTACACTAAGAAATTAGTTTCCTATGAAAATTGAACTCAAAGGTATCAAAATAATTCAGTAAAGGGAGTTCCCTGAGAGGCATCCCATTACTGCTCTCTGCCTGAATACAAACTCATTTTGTATCTCTGTGTTCCCAGGATCTGACTCAGAACACAGCCTAACAAATATTTGTTTAAATGAATGAAACCATAATAACCCAATGTAAATTAACGTATAATTATTGGGCTTTTCTGTGGGTACAGTGGTGACCAAGACAAAGTCCCAAACGTCAGAGAAGCTTCTGTTTACTAGGGAAGACAGTTAAACGAGGAATAAGAGTGTAGGGAAGACTATGACTAGTAAAGTGCTGGGTTCCCTAAATCTGAATCACCTTAAGATGCTTATTAAAAAAAGAAAAAGACCCTAAGCCTCCAATTACAAATTTTCTGATTCAGAATCTCCAGGGAGAGAGCCTAGAAATCTGCAATTTTCAAAAGCTCCTGAGGTGATTAGTATTATCACTCAGGTTTAAAACCACTGGTTGAACAGGTGAGGGGAAAAATTAATGTAAGGATAAAACTATTATTTTGTAATGCTGGAAAGTATGCCCACTTCCAAGTGTGTGCATAAATCGTACTTTGGTCATCGTATTTAAAAACACTTTACCTCTGTTGGTTCTGTGCTACTTACCTGATCTGGCAAGAATTTGGAGTTAAAAAGTCAGAATTCACAATTTTATCCTCATAAGTCAGAAAACTTTGCTGCATTTCACAATCCATTCTTGGAAGATGGTGAACAAGGACTGACAAAGCAGCACGAATCAGGACAGTGGAGTGATGACTGCAGACTTTACTTTTAGATGATAGTTGTTTTAGATCCATAATTCTCAAGGGGGTAGAATATAATCTGAATCACTTGGGGAACCTTTACCATGTAAACTTGTTCAGGGACCCAGGGCTTCAGTAGGAAGTGGGGGAAGGAAGAAGGGACTCTGACAATCCCTTTGACAACAGGATCCCCCTGTTAAGAGCTACCATTCCAGCGTGATTCCTTAGCTAGCACCTACTCTGCCCTGCCCTTGATCTACAGCTGTGTCTTCTTGGCATGTTTCCATTTAAAACATTTCCATGGCTCGCCAATAAGATAAAGTCCAGAACCTCCAAGATCAAGACTCTGCCTACTTCTCTAGCCTTACTCTAGAACAACTTCCTTTTTGGTCTCTTTAATCTTCCCAATTTAGATGTCTCTCAATTACTTAACTCACCATGCTGACTTCCAGGCCTTCACAGAGGCAATTCCCTTTGCCTGCAATGTTCTCTCTCCCTGGTAAATCTTACTCCTTCCTTCAGGTCTGAAGTTAAATGTCATCAGACTAGGTTTGCTTGTCCCCCTGCAATATACAGTCATGCGTCACTTAACAAGGGGGTACATTCTGAGAAAAATGTCGTTAGGCAATTTCGTCCTTGTGCTAACATTATAGTAGAGTGTACTTATACTGACCTAGGTGGTACAGCCTACTACACACCTACACACCTGGGCTGTATGGTACTAATCTTATAGGACCATCATCGTATATGCAGTCTGTCACTGACCGAAACATCGTTATGCGGTGTATGACTGTAATCTTACAGCATCTCCTCTTTTCATGACACTTGTCACTCTTATAATTATTTACTGTCTGCCCTCTCAATAGATAAAAATCTTCTTGTGAGAAGGGATCACTTCTGTCTTGTTCACTACTCTATGCCAGCACATGGTACACAGGAGCCCAGGATGTATGCGTTGAATGACAATGGCATCACTTTCACATGGCATGATATTAAATGGTACTTTCCAAGCTTTTTGTGCTATGACAGACAACACTTGTCCAGCACACTGGGGTAAACAGATAAGGCTGCCTGCCATCAGGGAAACCTGTACCTCATTAATGGCACATAGGCTGCAGGACATTGACTTAAAAGCTCTGGGGTAATAAACACACTTTTCAAAGGTGTGGACAAATTTTTTTGAATAATTACATATTTACTTTAATGTATTAGAAAAAAACTAGCCAGTACATCCCACATATCATTTCCTGGGTATTACTGCTCAAGATAAGATAGAGTAAAAAAGTTATTAAGCAAATAGCAGCACAGGTGCCACAGAGGACATGGGAAAACCAAAGGATGTTATACAACTGACGGAAGTTAAGCAAATGTTGCTATAATGGTTAAGGGCCCAGGCTCTGGATTCACAGATCTGGCTTCAAATTCAGACTGCGGCACTTCCTTGCTCTGGATGAAGTTTCTACCTCGTAGAGTTACTGTGAAGATTAACCAACTTAATCATGTAGCTCAGAGTCTCGCTAGTTCTTCAGGTTCTCCTCTGCCTTCGGAACAGGCCAGACTCTTAGGCTTACATCACCCTCACGATATGGGCCCTGCTAAGATCTCCAGTCTCATCTCTTGCTCCCGCTTCTTCCTCAACTCCAGACGTCCTGATCTCCAACACTTCGTATTCTGTCTTGGTCCAGGTCTTTTCCACACTGTTCTCCCTCTCTGAGATTCCTCCCTCCCCCTGGCTAACTCCTAATCGTCATTCAGGTCTTAGTCCAGACATCAGCTCCTTTGAAGAAACTGTCCCAGACCACCAGGGCTGCAGGAGGTACCTGCTGTGGGTGCCCCATACTTCCATTGGGTCCTGTGCACTAGCCCATCCCACACCGTGTTCTGATACCTGTGGCCCGAACCTATCTGTGAGCTCTCCTTCCTGCTTCCCTCTCCCAGAGTAGAAGAATCCTAGTGGGTGAGAACCACAAGGCCCTTATAGATCACCCAGTCTGCCCCCTCAACTAGACAGATGGAGAAACTGAGGCCGGTGCAACAGTAATAACCACTCTGAGGGCTTATCATGTGCCAGGCACTGTGCTGGGTATTTTACAGCTGCCTGCCAGTTGGGTATTATCCTTAACCCATCCCTCAGAGATGTCCAACATGAAATTCTGAGCGTTGAATGCCTCATTTCTGCTGAGAACTGGACACTGCCTTTGCCCATTTTCCTATGGCAATGTAGGTGTTTTCTTTATCGATTAGCAAGATTATATATATTAAGGCCCCATGCCTGCCACGCTACTGCAAATAACTTTTTTTCTGGTTAGTATGACTTAATCTTGCTGTTTTTGACACACGAGTTCCTAATGTCTATTTAGACAAACGTCTACCTTTTCTTTGCTTTTAAGCTTGAAATGACCTCCACTACCTGAGACTTCCTTCACAAAGAAGAAAGCCTGAACCTCTAACTCCCTCTCCCCAAGCACTGGCAGATGCTCCCCCGGAGCCGGGCCCGGTGCTAAACTCCACCCGCGATCACTGAAACCTCACAGCAGCTCGGGAGGTAGGTGACAGCCCTGCCCTCGGTTCTTGGCGGGGACGCCGGGGCTCACCCAGCGGCTGGTGGCGGCGGGCGGTGGGGACGCATCAGTGACCCGGCCGTCGTCCCCGTGGCCTCGGAGCGAGCCCACCTGGCCCCGCAGCGTGCGGCGCTCCCCCGCCCGGGAGTGGAATGAACACCCCCTGTACCACCCACGAGGGTGGGCGCCCGAGGCCGTGCGCGGCCCCCAGCCCCCCCGGCCCGCCAGCTTCGCGGCCCCGCCCCGCCGCCGAGGTGAGGCAGGCGCGGGCCCTCACCGAGACCCGCCCCCGGCGCCTTACCTCCTGCAGCGACTCCGGCACTAGCGCGGGCACGATGGGCCGCTTCACGCCGCGCTGCTCCTTCTCCTTCTCCCCGCCCTTCTCCTTCCCGTTCTCCGCGTCCCCCTTCTCCGCCTGGGTCATCGCGGCCGCCGACACCCACCAGGCGCCACTCTCGGGGCCCCGCCGCGACCGCCAAAAGACAAACGCCCCCGCGCAGGCGCAGCCTCCCCGCCTGCTGCCCACAACCAAGATGGCCTCCGCGGAGTCGCCCCAGAGAGTTCCGGGCAAGCGGCAGGGCGGGGCTACCCGGAGGGGGCCGCGGGCGGGGCGGGGCGGGGCGTGGCGGGGAGTGGATTGGGTGGATGTTGCTGTGATTAGTCCCGGCTGTAGCAACCGGCAACGAAGTTGGTTTTTCTTTTGAGCGTTTACCTTGGACCAGCCAATAACTGGTATCCCATCGCGTCCTCACGCCTGTCCCTTCTCCTCGATTCCCAGACACCATGCATACTCCTAGTTCTCCTCCTACTTCATTGGTCGTGTTCAGTCCAGACTCTGATGTTAGGGTTTTCTGGAGCTAGGTCTTCTCTCCACACACTCCTTGGATGACTTTATCCAGTTTCATGGCTTTAAATATGAAGAAACTCCAAAATATATATTTCCAGTTTGGACCTCTTCCTGAAATCCAGACTGATATATTTGGGATTTTCACTTGGATGTGGACAAGGCACTGCAAATTTAAATATGTCGAAAGATGGAACTTTTGATTCCCCTACCCGCCCCCCGCCAACAAAACCCTACTCCCACTTTAATCATCCCAGTAAATATCACTTTGATTCTTCAGTTGTCCACATATTCTACATCTAATCCATCAGCAAATCCTGCAGTCCCTAAAATATATTTTGAATGCGTGCACTTCTCCATTCTGACTGTCACTACCTGGTCCCAGCTACTATCATCTCACCTAGACGACTACAACAGCCTGTTAACCCAAGTTCCTGCTTTCAAGCTTTTCTTCCTGTGATCTGTTCTTCATACAATTGCCTAAGTGTCAAGTTTTAAAATATTATGAAGTAGTTAATCAATAGTATGTACCCAGCACTCCACTTAATATTACTGAGTTATAGCAAACAAAAATTAAGCCCATGCTTTAAACTCTCAGCTTCCCTTTGCTCACGGAACAGTACCTAAACTAACCACAGCCTATAAAGCCATACTTAATCTAGTACCTGCTACATTCCTAGGTACACATCATACCTCTCTCCCGTCTCCTTTGGCATATCCAGCTACACAGGCTTTCTTTCAGCTTCTCAGACACACCAAGCCCTTCCCATCATTGGGCCATTCTCGTGTCTCAACTCAAATGTCACCTCAGAGAGGCTTCCCCGTTATGTCTCAACTCAAATGTCACCTCAGAGAGTCCTCCCCATTATTCTCTTGTCATTTCCTCTTATGTCGTCTGCTGTTTCCCACACTAGAAAGCTCCATGAGAAGAGACTTTGTCTTATTCGCCACTGTTCCCTTCAACATACAGCCAGTGCCCCATAAACATTTGTTGATTAAATAGTGCTCAGTGAAGAACCCCTTGAGGTAGGAATTTAGTCCCATTTTATAGATGAGTAAACTGGAATAGAGTGACATAACTCCCTCAAGATCATAAGCTCTTGAGTAGCAAAGAGGGATCTGAGCACAAGCTACTCAAGAGGCTACATTCTGCACTACAAGAGCCTACCTCACGTGCACAGTGGGATGGCTAAATGTCAAATGCAGTCAGGACTCTAGGATAAGCCCTGAGGAAGTCCTGCAGCAGCAGTCCCGAAGGGCGCAAGATGATGGGTCACATGCAGAGAAATCACCTACTGAGACTCTGCCGTTGTCCTCCCCCCCCACCACAGCCTTAGGTGCAAGTTTGACAGAATGACTGCCATTCATTCACTAGCCATAGCATCTGGGATGTTAATAAACTTTACTGAGCCCTTGTGTGTGTCTATATAATGCAAATATCGTCTACCTACCTCAGGGTGTCAGAGTTAGAAGTATGTAAAAGATGAAATGTCTGACAGACTTGAGTGATGGATGAACTATCTTTATTATCCTTATCCATTAACTTGTGTTATAATTGCCTCTTATCTTTGAAGACCACTGTCTTATGTCACTACATCCCCATTTCCTGGCAAACGGGGTTGAATAAATACCTATAAATGGATATAAAAATGCCTATACCTGAACACTTGGTTTCAAAGCCTGTTAAATACTGGAAGTAGAATTATCTATTTTATTCATTTTTCCAATAAGTATGTCAGTGCCTATTACATGTAGTCACTGTTGAAAGCACTGGGGTAAAGACGACAAAATCTCTAACCTCGTAGAGCTTCCATTATGGTGAAAGAATGAGAGTTATCAGCATTCAGGTGGAGTTAAAACCAACAGGCAATATCTTACGCAATAGTTTAGAATTCAAATTTGTCAAGGTAGCATTGAAGTCCATGAATTTAAAGATCATCTAGCAAATCTTCATTTTGTAGCTCAGTTTTGTTGGTTATGGCTTTATAATTACCCTGATGATTATATTTGGTAGCAAATCAGACATGTATTAAAGATTCATGGGACAAATGTTTCAAGATAAAAATTAATTCAAGAGGACAATGTATACATACTACTGAAATAAATACAATGTGATTTATTTATAAACGAGAACAAATTAACAATAAACACTTTCAAAAGTTGAAAAAGAAGACACTAATAGTACTAATACACGGCCTTTTATTTTTCTTCAAATTCAGAGTTTTTGTGTTTTAATCATATAAGAGAAGTCAGTTTTGTAACCTAAAAATATTCACTTATTAAAACTATATTAATACTTTCATAAACTATACAAAAAGGATAATGAGACAAACATAAAGAATTTATAGAACTGCATGTCAGTCACGCCAGATCCCTGTGGAGGGAATTCCTAGCATGACCTCATTCATCTGTGAGGACAGAGAGCAATCCTTATTTAGACATACACATCCATCTACTTGTCCAGCATGATCAGCCCTCCACTTCTTGATGGTTTCCTTCTGCTGTGAATGTGCATGTCCAGTTGTCTGCTTCTTAGAGCAGACATTTACCTAAAAGAAAACACTACAATTATTAACTAGTTATTAATTTGGATCTGTATGAAAAACCCAACAATCATTACATGTTATAAAAACCTTTTTCAAAAGACATTTTGATAATAAAGTGAATGAATTTTTCAAGGGATAAGATATAAATATTCTTCCAAATAATGATGTCTGAGCACTTACAATATGTTGGGCAAGTCTTTTCCTAAAGAAAACCTTCTTAAGGAAGCATTTTCAAAATGAAATCTCCACGGAATAATTTCAGATTTTAAGTTACCTTCCTCATCCACCAGCCATTGGAGGAGGACTAGGGCCATGCAGATGATTAATTCGACCCATTCTTCTGGGGGGGTTTCCTGGTGGCCTAAAAAAAGAAAGTTAATTTCTACCGATTAGTAGACATTACTTCAATTGGTTCCTTTTATTTTTTTTTTATTTATTTCTTTTTTCGTGTGTGAGGAAGACCAGCCCTGAGCTAACATCGGTAGCTAATCCTCCTCTTTTTGCTGAGGAAGACTGGCCCTGGGCTAACATCCATACCCATCTTCCTCTACTTTATATGGGATGCCGCCACGGTGTGGCTGACGAGCAGTGCATCGGCGGACGCCCAGGATCCGAACCTGCGAACCCCGGGCTGCCAAGCGCGGACTAAACCGCTGCGCCACCGAGCGGCCCCTAATTGGTTCTTTTTAAACACTCAGATAGACTCTTTTCTTTAAAATAGGAATTACCATTTAGGTTGAAAATTCAAACCCTTATAGGGACCAGACACACAGTGCCCATGAGGAAAGCTGAGTCAAGCAAGGATTGTGATGAACTGAACAGCACCTCCTATAAATGCCCAACCAAAACCCAGCTCCAGCTGATTTTTGCCACATGGAAACATATGCCTAACCCAGTGCTGTTTGATCTTCTGAGTTTTTCATTAGCAGCTGGAAATCCAGATTCTAAAGTAAAATCTCTAGATTTTAATGTTGGCCATCAGTTTTCATCCTCTAATTTACACATTTCCCATGAGATATTTGATGTACATTTTAGCTTTGCCAGATTAACTCTGATTATCAAATCAGAGGCAACTTGACTTAATTTATAGTAATGCATTAATTTTGTGAAATAGAATCTAAACCTTTAATTTCCATGAACCTATGTGTCAATTTCCATGAACCTATGTGTCTATCTATAATATCTAATTAAATCAAAATATACAAAGGTATAAAAACATCTATTATTAATTTAAAAGCTATACCCTCTTCCATCATCATATCTGGAATCAGATGAGCTTCCGTAGCCTCTTCTCTTTTTGACATCTTGCTGAAGCAGAGTTTTGAAACTGAAACAAGGGGCAGAAAACAAGAGAAGTGCCACTTTCAACATATGGTTTCAACAATCATCTCTGTGAGAGGATGACTAAACTGCCTTAGCCCCCAACCCACACTTCCTGAAGGCAGCTGGATGCCATCTAATGCAAGCAAGTGTCTGTGCCAAAGCCACCCTTCCTTGTCTTTCTTATTTTACTGATAACTCTCCTAGACAGAGTCTAGAGATGACTCTGAGAGTCACTCCAACTTCCTTCCTCCACTCTCTGTCAGCTCTCAGGTCCCAGAGTCTGTTTTTACAGTATTGCACATTCATTGCTCCTGCACGACAGCCTACCTAACCTTGGGGAGGGAGTGGCTGAGGGTGGTAAGCTTCTGGGAATCCATCTAAATGGAATTTTCTTTATTTGTGGAGAGGAAGAATTTAAGTTAAAACAATATTTTTAATAAACAATACGGAGTAGGTAAAATTTGTAAGAGACTTTAAAGAAGTTCTGCACTGGGTAACTTAACTTAGGGCCTCTCTTGTCCCCTGTTGTATTTTTCTATGAAACTGTCTCTTCTGTTTTACCCTTTCTAATTTATGCTACATACAGCCATCAGAGTAACCTTTCTAAACCACAGCTACAATCAAATTAAGTATAAAGATCACAGCCTGATATTCAAACTTCTCTGCCATCTTTCCTATGTTTCATCCACCTGAAATAACTTCCCATGATGTCCACCTCCCACAATCATGCCCACCCCAAAGGCCCTCGTAATATGAAGATATTTACTGATATTAAAGTCAATGAAGGGACTGTCTCCCACATCTTTGTATCCCTATAGTTCTCTGCCCATGAGACACTCAAATATGTATTCAAACTTACAATAAGACTTGTTAGTAGTTGATGATGAACAATTTTTATAAAACAAACAGCATGTGAAAGACCAAAAAATGCATTTAACTAAGAATTGCTTGAAATTATGGTGAAGTTTAAATTTTTGTCTCCTCTGTATCGATTCTAATTGATTCTTTAAAAAACAGTTTACTACTTGGGAGCTTTTTCATCAAGATCTAATTCCCCTTGTTCACTTATGGTATAATATGGAATAAAAGTTGCACATACACACTAAAGCCAGGAATAGTAGATAGAAAGTGGGGCACTGTCACTTGGCATTAGCATGGGCAGGCCTGGCTCCATAGCTGCAGGTTGACATGGTTACCACCAAGGCTAAGATATGGTCAAGCTTACCAACTAACATATTCATAATCTTAAGATGTCTGGTGGCAGCTTTACCACTATGCAAGTCTTCATTTCCCTTAGTAAAGCTATTAATAAAAAATTTACAATTAAAAACTGCTTCAGGAAAGCTGAGCTTAAGATACGCAACATAATGTACCTAATGTACTTCTGTCAACTTAAATATCAGGGCTATTAAGAGCACTACTATACTTACAACAAAACCACAAACTCAGCTATTCCCCAGAAGAAATCTGTTATAAAAGATAATCTCCATGGGGACTGACTCCGGCTGTCCAACACTTGTCCTATGGGCAAGAATAAAGAAACTTCGGTTAGTGCTACAAATCCCTGACACAAGATGCATTACATTTAATCAGTTAGGCAACAATCATAGACTCAGTTTTCAACTTGTCCTTTGTTCCAAATGGTTAACATAAGCAGAGGTCCGTTACGTACACATCATTCTAAGGAAGAGTTCAGGGAAGTAAAGCTCTGTGATCTAGGGTTCATTCCTTTAACACGTCAAATGCCTTCCCATAGTTTATAATTTTGGTGGGTGACACTTCAAGTATTTTTTCTCCTTTTTTTATTGTGGTAAAATGTACACAAAAATTTTACCATTTTAACCATTTTTAACTGTACAGTTCTATGGCATCAAGTACATTCACACTGTTGTACAAGCATCACCACCATCCATCTCCAGAACTTTTTCATCTTCCTCAGCTTAAACTCTGTACCCATTAAACACCAACTTCCCATTTCTCCCTTCCCCCAGCCTCTGGCAACCACCATGCTACTTTCTATCTCTATGAATTTGACTGCTATAGGGCCTTCATATGACGAATCAAACAATATTTGTACTTTGGTGACTAGCTATTTCACTTAGCATAATGCCTTCAAGGTTCATCTATATCGTAGTATGTGTCAAAATTTCCTTATTTTTTTTATTTTATTGCGGTCATACTGGCTTTTAATGTTGTGTAAATTTCAGGTGTACATTATATTTCAGTTTCTGTACAGATTGCATCATGTTCACCACCAATAGTCTATAGTTTTTATTCATCACCATACACATGAGCCCCTTTACCCCTTTCGCTCTCCTCTCACCCCCTTTTCCTCTGGTAACCACTAACCTCTTCTTATCTATGAAAATTCCCTTCTTTTTAAAGGCTGATTAATATTCCACTGTATGTGTATACTACATTTTGTTTATCCATTCATCTGTTGATGGACACTTGGGTTGCTTCCACCTTTCAGCTATTGTAAAAATGCTGATATGTACATAGGTGTACAAATATCTGTTTATTCAAGTATTTTGAGGAAACAAATGAGATGAGTGACTATAAAAGAATGCTCACACCACTTCCATTTTCCTAAATGTGTTCAGAGTATTTCTTTTCTCTTGCAAAGTCTCTTACTTGTATAAAAAGATTGTTTATACCTAATCTTACAAGTCTTTGGAATCAGTTATAAAATTTTTATAAATCAAAGAATCTGTGTGCTCTAAGTACTGAGAGAATTTGGCTTGTTCATGAAAATGACCACTATTTTTCTATAGCAGGATACTGTTGATTCTAATTATAGACTTTGGCTTTATCTTTAGAAAAAATGGATCTATTTTTCAAACCACTTCAAATACTAGAAGCTACAACGCGAGATTTACTACTCTTGAGTTTCAGACTTGCAAATCAAGAGATCAGAATATTTGGGGAGAAGAGCTGTCAACTACCTCTCTTCCCCATTTCCCAAGGACTTCTCCATGCTCACCTCCACCCCTCCAGCCGGGGTTTACTTCTCCTCTTTCCTTGACCAGCTCACTTTCAGGTATATCCACTAGGACCTGAGCTCTCACAGAGCTATTTAGGGGAAAAAATGCTACACTAAAGACAGACCATGAGTGGGAGACTTGGTTCTGCCTCTGACTAGCTCTGCTTCATGGGCTGATGTGACGTTTTCCTTCTCTGAGGAAAAGGGGCTAATCATACAGAATTGTTGGGGAAAAAAAAGGCATATGGCAGTAAGAAATGTTTTGTCAACTATGAAGTGCTGATAAATACAGCTCTAAGAAAACAGATCTAACTGGAACCCATCAAGCCCTCTTTTGCGATTCTAAAGAACCTGTGGCATGCACTTGCATCATGCTTTTTGCACTTTCCCTCCTAGTTTCTGATGGCAGAAACCTCCCCTCCCAATATCCTCAGAGGGAAATAAGTTCCTTGAATGCAACTGGCATTTCTCAACTATAAAATTGAGATAAAAAGCCCTAATAGGACCTTTATGTAATTGAGGTAGATGAAATATGATAATGCATACACAAAAAGACACACTACAAAGAATTATTCAATAATGCATAAATAGAAGCTGCCAGCCTTACTCACAAAGGATAAAACACAAAGCCTGCAAGTGCCCAAAACTAAGATAAAACTTTATGCTTTTTTTAAGCGTCCTTCAATCTACCTGTCTCAAAGATTTTTAAGTGGGAGATAAGGAGGAAGAGAGAGAGATTTAACAGCAAAGAAATGTACAGTGCAGTCAGCCAGATTTCTCACTGACTATCCTAATCATCTCTGAAAATAAACAGATGACTAAAATAGAACCAGGCCCTAGTTCTAGTGACCCAAGAACAACTAAAGATTGCACCAAGGCATTTATTTCACCTGACTCCAACAGGTGGGCAGGCAGTTCTGGCATTGTTCTAACCTAGTCATACTGTGTCTTTCCTTTGCAGTCATTGTCTTTGTGGAGTCACTGAATTAAGTCTCTCTCAGATTCTCTATTCCCGGAATAATTAACCTACTCCTAGAGGGCGTGGTGCATCTTCCTGTACCCCTTGAAATTAGGGCGAAAAATTACATGAATGACTAGCTACCCTATCCTGGAAGAAAAAGTCTATCTAAAGCCTTTATCTAATTCTCTTTACACGTCAAGGACAGGCAACAGAGTTAATAAGAGCAAGGACGCTGACGTCAACCTACCTCGATTCGAATCCGAACTGAGACATTAACTACCTTTGTGATCCTGAGCAAGCTATTTACTCTCATCTGCGCCTCTGAGTCTCCATTGGTAAAAGAGGAAAATAAAATCTTCCCTGAATAAGGCTGTTACAAAGACTCACTGAGTTGATTATTGAATTAACGCTCAACAGTGCCCGAGGCATAAGCGCTACGCAGATGGTGTTAGCACTGTCGTCATTACTAGTGACGAACGCGGACGCCCGACAGGTAAGACCACTGTCGCGAGTCCCACCGTCAGAAGCTCTGCGAGGGCGAGGACGCCGGGCCCCGGCCCCGTCGTCACCAAGGGAACTCGGCCCCTGCCCGCCAGCTGATGGACCGTCGGCTACCGTGCCGCAGGCCGGGCCGACTTGGCCTCCGGCTCCGCCTGGCTGAGGGACGCAAGGTCCAGGAAAGCCGCCACGGGCGCCAGGCTCTGGGGGCGAGGATGGAAGAAACCCGGGAGTCCGGCCTCCCCGCCAGCGGTCGCCCCGGTAGTCCAGCCAACTCACCATTCGAGATGTAAACCATCTTGCCTCCGCTTCCCCGCCTCCCGAGTGAGGAAGGCCTGGCCCCTCTCGGCTTCCGTATCTCCCTCCGCACCCCGCCCTTTAGCGTCACAGGCCACGACTAGAGTAAACGGCGACGCAGGAGGAGGTGGACAAAGCCCATTGGCTGCTGGGGAGACACGCCCCCATCGGCGCTTTTGCTTCGTCTCGCCGGTGACTTCCGGTAGAGGGGATGCTGGGATTTGTCTTTTAAAGGCGTCGTTTTCTGTCCCCTCGTTGGATTTGATTTTGGGGAGCTCGTTTGCACCACCCTGTGAAAAGAAACTGGTTTCTAGCTGGTTGATAGGGGAGGCAAGTCTGCCACGTGTGCAGGCGCTTGGAGAATCGCAGGCATAAGGAAGTTCCTCAGAATGTTCCAGAAGTGTGGGTGTTTGAGGGCGTGGAGGGAAGTGCCTTTCGGGCTGGGGCGGTGACCAGACTATAAGGAGCTTTATTGTCAAGCCTACAGGACTCCACAAACAGGCACTCTCTAGGTGTGTGCCTTCGCTTTTAAACCAGGGTTTTGGCTCTTCATTCACCAGAAGTCATTGGCGTTTTTCATTCAGCTCTTGCGAGGCAACATAAATACTGCATAACAGCATAAATACTGAAACATAAATACTGCAGTGGGACACCTTTCTCTGCTTGTTTTTTATTGATGGCCACTGCATGCCAGCACTTGTAAAGGTTCAGATGAATAAGACTCTCTCTTGCTCATTTATTAGATACGGACTGAATACTATGTGCTAATGTGTTATTTACTGTGCTCCCTCCACTTAGTCCTAATGGCTGCTTTTTATTTTCAGTTCCCAAGTCACATGTCATCTCTTAAAGGTTCCTAATCACCTTAACTAAAATGAAATTGAAAATTACATTTTGGAAATAATTATATTTTGCATTTAACAACGTTGGTTAAGATTGTAAATATGTTTTAATATCGAGAATAAAGATTTAATTTCATGTTGACTTCTGGGAGTGCATAATAGGACAAGACAACATGTTCACTTGAAATTTTTGCAGCACAATCATAGATTCTTTTTGCAAAAATATTCGGGGGGCATTAATTTTCCCAAGGACCTCTCTTAAACTAGACAGTGCCACTGTCATCTCTTAACCTGCTCTCCACTAGCTGCCTTCTGACTGAAATCGCAACTTGACCTTTACCAGCCTTAAGTAGTTTTTCACACTGCAGTAAGAGTGACCTTAAAATGGAAGTCATCTTACTGCCTTGCCTACAACCCATTAGACACTAAAATTTAGTGATTTCCTATTGCTCTTAAGATAAAATGCAGTTCCTTGTCGTGGTCTGCAGGCCCATCATGACCTGTCTACCTGATTGCCCCTTCCACTGTACCACCTGCCACAATCCCCACCCAAATTGTGCTCTAGCAACATTGTTCCTTTAGTTTCTTGAACACCCCCAGTTCTCTCATGCCTCCAGGACTTGATGCAGGCTTTTCCTTCTACCTGGAACACTTCCCTTGACTCTGCACATCCAACTCCTTTTAACCTTTAGATCTCAGCTTCAGTGTCACCACTTCTGAGTGTGTTTCCCTGACCACTCATCTCCATCATTTTCTTCATAGTCCTTATCACAGTGTGAAGTTATTTATCTTATAATTGGCTTTTGTCTCTCTAGTAGGGGAGGAAGAAATATTCCTCTGCTTTACTAGATTCTTCTGGCTGGCCTAGGAATCAAATTGACATGAGACAGAATAATAGGAGAAAATCAAAATTGATTAACACATACACATGGGAAAAACCCAGGAAAACTGAGTAGCTTGCCAAAATGGCTGAAGCCACCACCCTAAATGCTATCTTCAGCTAAAGACAAAGGAGCCTCTTGGGGGTGGTGGTTTGGGACTTTAAAGGGGAGGAAGGCAATTTGCATGAAGATGGAAAAACAAACGTTTGCTAAACAAATGTTTGCCGTGCCTTGCAAGGACAATGGGACATGGGGAGGACTTTGATCAAATTGGCCTTGCTAGGTTCCTCCTCTGTTTACTGTACCTAGTTTATATTATGCTATAGTTATCTATTGTATTAGCTCCTTCCTGAAACAGCCCTTCTATCTTAAATTCTTTGGGGCAGTTAGGGGGGAGTTCAGAGTTTCTTCCTGAGTCTTCTGTTCTTAGAAATAATCAAGCCAAAGAGACACATTTTGGGGTGGCAAGTTCTGGTCCCCTACACTCTCAAGAAAATACATGATCTAAGTGGTCAGGAACCCTACCTGCCTTGGTCCGTTTTATATCTTCAAGATCTATCAGTCCTTGGCACGTAGTAGGTACTCAGGTATTTGTTGGTTGAAAGAGAGGGAGAGAAATATCTTTCTAAAAGTTCCCTGAAAAGCTCCCCAATCACTAAAAGAGTAAGGGGGCTAATACTGGGATTTCCTGAGTACCAGACCCTGCTAGGCTAGCTCTTCCCTTCCATCCTTCTATCTAAATCATTTCTTCCTGAGATTTAATGCAATGATTTCATAATGAACTACCTCTAGCCTTTCCCACTCCATTTCATGTTATATTTAGCTGCCCATTTAATCCAATCTTGCCTCTTTCCTGCTCACAACCTTCAATTTCTCCCCACCCTTGACAAGTAACACCTGGCCTGCCTGGCCTGGCATTGAGGGCTTCCCTGGTAAATTTTCTTAGTTTTATCTCCCTGGCTTCTAATTTCCTAATAGAGCCCTTGTTTACCTTCCCTGTTGCCTCTGCTTGAGTGTTTCCTCTTTAACAATATATATATATATATATGGGGGGGGGAGGAGTCACCCTGAGCTAACATCTCTTGCCAAGCTTCCTCTCTTTCTCTTTTTTTCCCTCCCCAAAGCCCCAGTACATAGTTGTATGTTCTAGTTTTAGGTCCTTTTAGTTCTTCTATGGGAGCCAGCTCCACAACATGGCTACTGACAGATGAGTGGTGAGGCTCTCACCCAGGACCTGAACCTGGGCCGCCAAAGTGGAGCATGCCAAACTTTAACTGCTAGGCCATCAGGGCTGGCTCTCATGTGTTTCCTCTTGATGGAAATGTTCCCCACTTCTTAAAATCTAATCCATTCTACAAGACGAGGCATGTTCCTATCAAATAAAATAATGAATATGAAAGGACTGTGAAAATTGAAAAAAATTATCTAATTAGGAGCAAGATGGGGTGGGGGGCAAAGATAACATTCCTCCTCTTTCCCCAACCTTCTTTAATATAAAGAACTGCATATTATCTACTAGTCATATGTGGCTGTTGAGCAGTTGAAATGTGGCTAGTCTGAATTGAGATATGCTGAGCGTGCAAAAGACACACTAGATTTCAAAGATTTAGAATGAAATAAAGAATGTAAAATATCTCAATCTTTTACATTGATTACATGTTGAAATGATCATATTTTGGATATTGGATTAAAATATTTTATTAAAAATAATTTTTCCTGTTTCTTTTTACTTTTTTAATGTGACTGCTAGAAAATTTTAAATTACATACTTGGCTCTCATTTATGGTTCACATTACATTTCTATTGGATACTACTGCTCAAGAATGAAGACATTATTGGCCTTCAACAGAAAAGGCACTCAGTAAATATTTGTTGAATGGATGCATGAATGAATGAATGGTTTTAATAATAGATAATATTCATACAGGGTGTACTATGTTAGGCACTATCCTAAGTACTTTCCATTTATTAGTTCATTTAATCCTTACAGCAACAATAATAATAGGTAACATTTAATATAGCACTTACCTTGTACCAGGAAATGTTCTAAGTGCTTTTCATATATATTAATTCATTTAAACCTCAACCTTATTAAGTAGGTTCTACTATTATTCCCACTTTACAGTTGAGGAAACTGAGACATAAAGAGCTCAAGTGACTTGCCCAAGGTCACACAGCTAGTAAGAAGCAGGGCCGAGATTAAGACCAAGAGTTTGGCTCTATAGTTTGTGCTCTTAACTCCTGTGCTATACTCTCTCTCCACACATAAGCACAGGTATTGAAATAGGAGGGTATAATCCAATGTGGTACTCATAGTACAGAATGGGAGGTGGTTTCTGGAAACTGTTTGAATGTATCTCAGTTTTCTTAAAGTTGCAAAATAGCTTCGCACAGTTTTTCTTTTCTAGACATCCTAAACATAAAATTCCCCTAAACATTTATAAGTCGATTGCCTTCCCATCTTTGCACCAATCCCTTGGCCAGAGGGATGGGCTATTCTGAATGACAGCTACTTCTGGAGCTGGAGCTGGAGTTGATCCCACTTAAGCCACATGGGTTGGGAGGTGGAGAGGGTTAGTGTTGACCACAAGATAGGAAGGCTGGGTTACAACAAAACAATAAGATGCCCTCAATGCTGCCTTTAGGGAACATGGAAAACAGATGGCACTTATTTTCTTTATTAACCTTTTATGTGTTTGTTTTTACAGTTGTTTTCTTTGTATTCTTACTTTCATCTGGGCTCAGAAATCTTAGCTCTTTATTTCATTTTTTTCTACAATATGCTCTTTATTGTTGCCTTTCACAGTAACTTCTATTTTTTTGTATTTCTCTTAAGTTATGTAACCTCAGACTGGACTTGCTGTGCAAATCAGGGGCTTACTTTTTAGGGCAAATAAGCACTTCATCCCTTCAGCTGAAGTGATGGTTGTATTGCTCTACAAGTCACTTTCTTAGACGACTTGAACTCATTTTCTGCATCAAAATGGGAAAATATTTATAAAAATTCACAGTGCTATCTTCCTTGGAGAATTTGGTTGATTAAAAAATTGGGGATTTCGGGGGCTGCCTTGTGGCGCAGCAGTTTAGTTCGCGCTTGGCAGCCCGGGGTTCACGGGTGTGGATCCCGGGCGCCCACCGATGCACTGCCTGTCAGCCATGCTGTGGTGGCATCCCATGTAAAGTGGAGGAAGATGGGCATGGATGTTAGCCCAGGGCCAGTCTTCCTCAGCAAAAAGGAGGATTGGTGATGGATGTTAGCTCAGGGCTAGTCTTCCTCACAAAAAAAGAAAAATTGGGGATTTCGTTGTAGTCTCTAAAGCATATCACAAAATTAATTATATTATCAATTTCATTAGTGAGCCTGTGTGGTTAAATTTAAGCAGTCTATCTTTAAATGAATAAGGAATATCTAGATTCAACTTTGTGGTTCCATTATGGGAAGAGAAATACCATTCTAATTATAATTTCTAACATTTTAAGCTCATGATCCAGTTTTAGCAATCTTGGTAACTGTAATGAAAACTGATGTAGTGGTAAATGGAAGGGAATACTGGTCCAGATTTGTAAGGTGTTGGTTGCCCTCTATTCTAGGGGCATTGACTGATAATTAAAAGCAAATTTTTAATATTTTTAGAATTGTATTCTATAGTACAAAAAAAAGTATTTCTTTCTAAGCCTCATCTCTAGATTCCCATAAATGGAGTAATGAAATATAAGTGTACAGTCTATTACTATGTTTAAAAGTCTCAAGATAACATTGATTTTTGTATTTTGAAAAATTAGAGTATATGTGCCCATTGTTTTAAAGAACATATGATTTTTTATTCTTGTTCACTAAATGATTTGGAGCAGAGCATTTGATAGTCCTTAGATTTTGTTTTGTTTTGTTTTGAGTTGATATCTGTACGTAATATAAAAATCAAAAGATACAAATGGATATTTCATGAATAGTAAGTCTCCTATCTTTCCCTGTAACCCAGGATTCTAAATTTTGATCTCTTGGTTTAGGGGGGATGTTATAAGCACTGCTTCACAAATTCCTCCTGGGCAATAGAAACCTCAGTGATGGACTCACTTCTTTGAAGTTCCATCTTCTCGGATCTTAGCCAAGCAATTCCTTACTCACTTACTAGCGCTTTAATGTTTTTAAAACTCTTTTCCCTGTTATTTTGTCCAGATTTTTTCAGTTGTTCTCAGAAGGAGAATTAGTACAAATTACTTAATCCTCCGTAACAGAAGTGGAAGTTGATGCATTTATTTAACCAAATCAACATGACAATTTAGATTAGGTCTTAGATTAAACACTTGGTTTGCCTTTGACTTTAAAAATTCTGTTATTTATGTATAAATAAAATTTCCAGACAACTGCTGTTTTCCTAGTATAGTCAAAACACATTATTACTTATGAACAGAAAGGATAGTTATGAGTAGTAAATTAAAATGTGTGGGTGATTAAAAAATATTTATTTTGCTGATGAACATACTGCTTTTCTTCTTTCCACAACCAAACACGTGAATAAAACCTTACTTAGGTTTGACACTCTTGGTCCTTTTAATGGTATGTTCAATGAAAATAGGTTTATTTTGTACTCTCTTAGGGAAAAGTTCTTTATGGCCCAGTGATGACTGTTCCTTGGAAAGATTATTAGCTAGGCTCAAAAAGATACTGTTAGGGAGACTGCTGTCGCCTCAACGAGGTGTCTAGACAGGCTGTTGCTGATGCTTCAATATCACTTTATTTTTTCTTCTTAATTGTATAACACAAGCAGCTTGTTTAACATCACCCAAGGTCAAATATGGTTCTCAACTTCAAAAAATCATCTTTCACAATTGTCGGTAATCCATCTCTTTTGCTATGAAACTCTAGCTTATTTTTGATGGGAGGTATGAAACAGAGACTCTGAAAATGGAATCTGGCAACTGAAGAAGTGTTGTTTGATATTATTTTCTCATTGCATTTTGAATGTATTTTAGCTATTCCTTAGTGGCACCCAGTCTTTTACGTTCAGACTGAGACATTTCACCAATGTGTTGGAGAGTATATGTGCAGAAAACTGGAAAAGCAAGTGGAAATGGATATAGTCACCTTGGGTTGCTGACCTGTTTGGTCTCTCTAGTTCCGGTGCCATAGTCAGCTGGCTGGCAAGGGATGGGAGCAGATGTAGAGGCTGCCAACAAGGGCTGGCACACAAGACAGAGAGCTGTCACTCGGGCTTACTGCTGGAGCAGTGGCGGCAGCACAAATAGGGTTACCGAACCAGGTGGGCTTGCTTCCTGGTGAGTTAAATAAGATTCTACACCAGTGGAAGTTGTCTCACAAAGTAAAGTATATTTGCAGCAAATAGGAGGCCGGGAGGAATCATTTCCCAAGTCATGGCCTCCCGAAACAAAAGGAAGCAGGGATCTTTATTTCGGATGGGAATGGAATGTTCAAAAGGGAGAGGCAGGTATCTGCGTGCACAGGCTCAATTGGAGAAGATGCTCCCACATAATGAGGCCTAAGCTCCTGCTGAGGAGATCTTTGCTTAAAACGAAGGCAAAGATCATGGATGCAGCTCTTGTGGTGAGGCTTGGTCAGTTTCAGGATGTTTGGTGGTTATATCTCCCTTGAGTTTCTCACTTGGTCAGTTTCAGGATGCTGGTGGTTACATCACCTTAAAGTAGGAAAGGAAAACAAATAACTTGGAAAAACAGTTAACTGCTTCTGAACCCACCTCTGAGTTTCTCAAAGCACCTAGTCGGTGACAATAGTTCACCCTGGGATTTAATAGGCTCACCAGCTACCAGGGAGCTCAGCTTTGGGACAGTTCCTACATGGGGGAACCACCCAGAATATAACTCCAGCTATTTCAATTGAGTCACTATTTTTAGAAATGTAAAATTCCGAAAACCCCCACTAAATTACATTTTCCATCATAAGCCTTGAAAATGTTCATATCCTTAACCCAGAATTTCCTTTTCTAGAATTTATTCTAAAGAAGCAATGAAAGATGTTCAAGGATTTATGTGCAAAGATATTTACCCCAGTGTTATTTAGAATGAAAAAATGGAAGCCATATAATGGTGCAACAATAGGGGATTAGCTAAATTCTGGAATACAACAGCATACAGTACATTAAAATAATGGAAAACCATTCATGATATATTAAGTGAAAAAAGCAGATTACAAAACAGTATGTACAGAATGATATCAACGCAAGAAAAAAGGAATATATATAGAGAGAAATGCACTAAAAATGGGGTTACAGGAGCTGTTATGTTTTCTTTGTGCTTTTCTATAGTTCCCAAATTTTCTCCAATAAACACGTATTCCTTTTGTTGTTAGAAATAAACATCAATGATCTTTTAAAGTTGCATTGTTAGAAACTAAGAGTTCATCTCTAATTTCATTTTAATGGTTTGTACAATTCTTAAAAACATTTTTTTCTAGAAGAAGTGATAGAAAATTAATAATGAAAGGGTTTACTCAGGTAGTTGTTAACTTTTGGAGTACCTTTTAAAGGGCGTTTTATTTAATAAGGCTATGCTTTGCCTGATCGCTCTACACACAAGTGTACACGTGGGCATTCCATTCAGGTGAGTTAGTCAGTGTCCTTTGGTTTTCCCTAGGTGTGAATAGAGTCTAGTAAGAATCAAGTAAACGTACTTTCAAATTCTTTGCTAGTTAGCTCAAACTAATCCTGACTGCTGACCAAAATGAAGATTTAGGTGTTCCAATTTTGTGAATGATCTATTGGCAAGGTTACTGAATAAAAACATTCATTTTATACATGTGCTTTTTCAGAAAGTCCTATCATACTTCTAAATTAAAAATTTTATAAAGAATTCAAATAGGGCTATGGATCTTTGTAGATCTTCAACCCTTCTTTTGGGTAGCTGACTGATTGTCAACACAGTAGAATCATCCTACCAGTATTTTGACCATGCTGAAAAAAATGACCTGTGAATCAAGAAAATTTATGGAATTTGATATAATGGCAAAAAACTTGAAACAAACAAATCCTCAAAATAATTGAACATAAACCCAAAAAGTTGCCCTGTGAGTGTTTGATCTAACATGCTATCCTTTAATAGAATTTAGAGGGTATGAAAAATACATTGTAGCAACTGAGTCTTACTTTTAGGGGGCAAAATTAAAAGTCCAGCTCAATGATTTTTGCCTCCCAGCTGGAAGGCACTCTCTGGAAATAGCATGCAGGGGATCAATGCTGAAAATAACTAATTTCTGTTAAGTACACAAACAGTGAAATGCAAGATTTGAGCTGCCTTCTAAAACAGAGTGGAGATGGACTGCAGAGCCCCTGGGTCATGCCTGGGCTCTACAAGGCAAGGGAATTGGGGGAGATCTGTCCACATAGTACCCATCAAGTGTGCCCTGGAATATCCTCTATGGGAGATTTGTTTTCTTCAGTTCTCACTCCCAAATAAGCAGTATTTCTGCCTTAGGGACAAAGAAATTATTCTTGAAATCTAAGACTAGAGAAAAAAGCGGTTTCCTTTGATCCTCTGGATGATGTGAGGCCTATTTAAGAGCTTCCTGGTTTTTCTGATATGAATCCAAAAAAAAGACCTCTGGATGCTTCAGGGTATTCTCTTCTCTATCTTTTTTAATGAGCTATGGATTTCAGGAGAGAGCCTCAAAAAAGTTCTGGGCACTTTACTTTTTGGAGATCCATTAAAGTATTCAATCACTGCTACTGTGAATTCAGTTTAACTTGACAAAATTTATTAGGCTCTTAATATGTATGAGTTATCACGCTCAGCAATGGCACAGATAATAATAATAGCTAATATTTATTTAACACTTACGACATGCCAGGTATTGTTCTCAGCACTTTCCATATGTAAACATTGTATTGAACAGGCAAGACTTATGGGTTGTGACTAATAATTTTATTTTTGTCTCCCATCACTCCTTTACATTTTGTTCAGGGGAGCTAGTTCTTCTATGCTCCTAAATGAAAACTTGAGCACCCCCATGACTTCCCTGGTTTCTCATAGGTCACACACTCTGTCTCAATTTAGTAAGAAGAATGTTCAGTCCTAAGAAATAGTAAAACTCCTAATCTTGGTTGAAAATTAAGGCTTTTCCCTTCCCCAGACGAGGCTTGCTATAGGCAGGAAGTGGGTATGACTAGATGGTCCCCTCTTCTTGTCCCCCACAGCTACCCTGGGGTTTTTAATTCTACTTCCTGGAGCTGACTTACTGTGGTTTCTAACCCCTCTGGGCATGGGAGGGGGAGCTAAAGGGACCAGAAAACTTCTTATATATGGTCCTGCATAATCTGGGTTGGTGCTCTCTGAACCAACTTTTGTGGATTCTTTGGAAATTCTCTCAATTTGGGGGGAATCTATCACACATAATACTCTAGATAAGACCCAAAGCATCTGTATGCCTGCTCTTGGCTCGCTCACAGCTCCTTCCTCTGCTCCTGGTAACCCATGGTTTACTTCCAGCCTTTTCTGCTGATGTCCCACCATCCTGCCAAGCAGCCATCTTGACAAGACCAGGTCAACCAAATACCAGCTCTCTCCCATATCCTTTGCCTGACAAATTCTGGGAGTGCCAGCCAAGTCCAACATAGCAGAAACATCTTCACTCTTGCCTTAAAAGTAGCCATCCAGACCTCCTTTACATTTTAGGTTTTCTAAGCAGGAGTCAGACGCCAGCTTACTGTGTCTCTGTCACGTGGAGAATTACCCTGATGCAGAGGTAGCTTCTAGTACATTACCAGGCAAGCGATCCCAGAGGTCACAGAATAGAATCTCTCACAGACCAAAATAGGATGCTCAAATGATGTGATTTTTTTCAACCAATTTAAAACACACAGTGAAAAGCAAATGGAAAGAGATGGGTAGATTTGTCACAGCTTAGGATAGGATACAAGTTGTGTGGAAGGATCATACTACCTGAATCCTTTGTTACTCATTGTTCACATGTCCTCCCTCCCCCTCATCCCCTGACCCTGGTCCCCTGCCACATTAGTCTCCCCACTGATAGTGTGGTTATGAGAACCAGATTTGAGGATGAGTAAAAGGGCTCAGCAGATAGAAGGTGCTTAGAGCCAACATACTTACTCTGTTAGAGAGACACAGGGGTCTAACTTGTCAATTAGCCTGTTGAGCAGCAATGAATTTAATGTGCATCTCTTGAGAAGAGCACAGTAGGTCCATAGTGGGACTATAATGGATGGCACAGGTAGATGAACAATTTAGGGATAATGAGGTTGTCAGTTTGGGGATGGCATGATCCAATACCTTATGACTTGGTCTCTCCATCCTTTTTTTATCCATAGGATATACTGTTGTCTGTTCCTTTTTTTACCTTTTGCTGAGGAAGATTAGCTCTGAGCTAACATCTATGCCAATCTTCCTCTATTTTGTATGTGGGTTGCTACCACAGCATGGCTTGGTATAGGTCTGCACCTGGGATCCAAACCTGTGAACCCAGGCCACCGAAGTGGAGTGTGTGGAACTTTAACCACACGGCCCTGCAGCCAGCCCCTGTTCCATTTTTTTTAAATTATATAATCCATTTATTCTTTTTAACACGTCTTAGATGTTACTAACATACTATCTTTTTAACATCCATTCTATTCATTTTTCTTGTCTTCTATAACAGGATTGCATAGTCTTAAGTAATATAATAAGCACACATTACAGTCCGATAGCACCCTTACGGGTGCATATTCATTTCTCTAGGTGGTTTCCTTAAGGCCTCTCTCTCATGACTTGAGATGAAAGTAGTGAAGCTCTCTACCCATTCTCCTTAGGGTAGGAATTGCAGAATAACTATCTCCAAAGAAATCCTCTTTTAAGAATTCTCCTCAGTCTCTACTCTTGAAACCGTTTGTGTCCCCATGTGGAGAAGTGCTTAAGAGTTAAGGAGCTGGTTTTCAGATGGCTACTTTGAAAAGATACATCTTGCTCTAGTTCCTCTTTCAAAATATCTCATCTATTTTATCCAGGTGCCTCAGTCAAAACTTCCATTTTAACATCCCGTTATACATGTATTATTCCATTGAGTCCTCACAATGACCCTATGAAGTTGGTATGATTATCATCTCCATTTTATAGATGAGGAAGTTGAGGCTTAGAGACTGTTAGTAACTTGTTCACAGCTAACAAGTGGTAGAACTGGGATTGAAGTCCAGGCAGTCTGGATGCGGAGTCCCTGCCATTAAGAAACTTTCATTCTCCACAAGAAGGACGAGGATTGATGAAAGCACAAATGACTAATATGAGGCTGAAGAAAGTCAAGTGTCACAAGAGAATCACAAACTAAGTGCCCATTAGATGTGGAGGAGGAAGAGCACATTTTACCTGAAGGGAATCAGAAAAGGATTCCTGAGAAGTGGTAACTGACGTGTATCTTGTAGGATAGAGTATTTTGACAGGAGCAGTAAGGAGCTAGAAATGAAATGAAGGATATATGATGAGATTGTGTCTGTCATTCAGAAATTCTTTCACTTCAGCCAAATCTCCAAATGGTCATATACCTTAAAACTAATTAGATTTATGATGGGATTAACTTGAATTGACTGATTTTTTTAAGCATCCTGTTTCCATAGTTTATCTTATGAAAGACAATTGTTTTCTCATTGACTTAGGTTTGTTGTCTACCTGTCTAACTGGTAGACTATCACTTTAGAAATGTTCTAATTGGCATCAAGTTGCATAGGATATTTTCCTGTCTCTTTTGAATGCTTTGTATGTGGGTGAAATATATTATATCATTTTTGTTCTTCAGGACAAAATGTATAGCTGCATTATACATTGTTCAATGGATAGCTGAACTATACAATGATTAAACTCAAGGAAACATTTCGATATGTTCCTTATCATCTCCTATTGTCAACAAGACTTTACATCACAATAAGGCAGAAATGGCACACTTAGGAGCCTGCAGAGGCCAGGAAAGTGGGAACTGTGGCAAACAGAGAGTGCCTTTCCTCTCTAAAGGAGACAGAAACTTTTCAGCTCCAGCCGGTTGTCACCATGTGGGATGAGTCCAGTGTAGCCAGAGCTTCTGATGGTTTCAAGAGAAGCTTGAAATCGGGATGATTATCTGAAATGTCCCTGTTTTAAAATGTTAAAGTGTTGGTAACCAGTTCATCTCTTTTAAAGACATGGTGTTGGCCAAACAAAACATGCCTATGGGCCAAATACAGCTCAAGGGCCACCTGTCTGCAACCTTTGCTTTAAGACATACCCACTAGAAATTATTAAAATTCTTCACAGGCTCAGGCTTGAAGAAACATAACATTACAAAAACAAATTAAAAAACCCACCAAGACTTTTATTATGGAAAATTTCAAACTGTTGATGCAAATAATCCATAATCAATCTATAAATCAAAATTGGGGTGTTTATTATGAGCCAGATCTGAGGACTAGCTGGGGCCTTCCTTCCCCAAGGAAGGAAGGGCACCAAAAAAATGGAGTGTGCAGAGTGGTTATATGCCATCTTGGAACAAAGAACATACATCACATATGATAGGACTATCCTGTTTACAGTTGTCACAAGGTGCTTAGCTGGAACAGCAGATCAGTGGTCAGCAGGTCAGTGGTCACAAGGTGAGCACAGCAGGTCAGTAATTAATCCTTAGTTCCCAGGAAGAGATGCTTATCCTTATAGAAATGCAGATATGGGAGGAAGCTACATCCCTTTCTTTAAAGGAGTCATTTTTGTCTTTAGGACATAGTAAATATTTAAAACAGATGTACAATGCATGCTCAATTGGCCACATCAGGCCCTTTTGGAAAAACAAGTTTAGGCCAAATTAGTTTTACACCAAATGGCTTCCTCACATACTCCAATATATCCTATTGCTTTTCATTTATTAATCAAAACATTGAAAAGTAGAATAGTATAATAATCCCCTTTGTACCCACTACCCAGTTTAGACAATTATCACTCCCAGCCAGTCTTGTTTCATCCATACTCTCGCCCACTTTCCCCCATTTCCTCAGAATCTTTCGAAGCAAATCCTAGATATCATGTAGTTTTATTTTTAAATATTTTGACATGCATCTCTAAAAGACAAAAACTCTTTAAAAATATATAATCTCAGTGCCATTTTCCCATCAATAAAAAATTAACAATAATTCCTTAATATCCTTAAATAGCCAATGTTCAAAAATCCTCTCCTGTCACAAAATTTTTTTACAGTTTTCACTTTTCAAATCAGGATTAAAATACATTGCAGTTGGTTGACATGTCTTGATAAATCTTTTAGTCTATAAATGAATGCAACATTTTAATAAAAATAAAACTTTTTAATAAAAAAGAGAAAACCATAAAACTTGTATCCATGGAAGAAAAATCCATTGTCCTAGTGATTTGGTGAATAAAAATGTGATATATTTTCTGGGAACTAGGAAAGTACCAAATACCATGTAGATATCCTCACCTTATTACCAGAGTACTTTTTAAGAAGTAATATTTTTTAAGTAAAAAAAAAATCATAAAAATAATACTTTAGGAAGACATCAGCAAAAATGGTGGAGTAAGGACCTCTAAAAATTTTCTCCTCCGTAAAAACAATGAGATAACTGACAAAAAAAATCTCAGAATCAACTTTTTCAGAACTGTGAAAATTAACCGAAGGCTTCCGGCAATCTGGAGAGCCTCTATTCAAGAAAAGTGTCTGAATCTCAGTAAAAATAGCAATCTTTCTGACATGTTAACTTGCCCTATTCCTATTCCCCCTCTCCAGCTCTATAGTAGCCTTGAGAACCAACAGTCTGGCAGCCACCAGTGGTGCAGAACAGAGTTGGAGTATCTTCAAAGCCTCATTCAGAGAAAATTGTCATAATCTGACTTGTCTAGAGGTTCCCTAAAAGACAGCAATTGCAAGTCTGTCAGAACTCACAAAGTGTGGAAAAGGCTTTTCCCAGGGGCATTTGTTGAAAACAATGAAAAACAATTGATTAACTTTGTGACAGTCTGAGGAAGTGAATAACAGTTGGGGCAAACAATAGGATAACCAAAAAACTTAAAAGGAAAAACTGGGGAGTAAGATGTCCATAGGGGCTTTGAAAAAATCTGACATGTTTTTGGAAATCTAGAAGTCCACCTGTATCTGTAGGGCTGTATGCATAACTAGGGCTGATTGCATGCTCAAGAAAGACCTGAGGGGGCCGCCTGGTGGCGCAGCGGTTTAGTCCGCGCTTGGCAGCCCGGGGTTTGCGAGTTCGGATCCCAGGCGCCCGCCGACGCACTGCCTGTCAGCCATGCCGTGGTGGCGTCCCATATAAAGTGGAGGAAGATGGGCACGGATGTTAGCCCAGGGCCAGTCTTCCTCAGCAAAAAGGGGAGGATTGGCAACACATGTTAGCTCAGGGCTGGTCTTCCCCACAAAAAAAAAAAAAAAAAAAAGAAAGACCTGAGAAGGCCCTAAACTCCCAACTCTGGCTGATCTTGAGACTCTGTACAAATAGGAATTGAACAGTAAAGCAATATTGCCAACTGCCTGACTGAACATCGAAGGCTGACTGAACATTGAAGGCATGCCCCAACACACACAGAGTGCTTCAGCAAAGAGTGGGATTAAAACTAATTGATTCCAGATGTTCAAAGAAATCTCTGAACTGACCACTAAGCTAACTGAGCAGAGACTCCAGTGGCTACATGTGACAAAAAATACAGCATTTACAGAATTAGTTCAGAAAAGTCACTAAACAAACAACAAATAGCAGCAACAACAAATTGGAGGAAGGAAAAGAATCTTATTTGTGGAGTTGCAACATTATATTACTTGAAAAGTCCAGTTTTCAATGAAAACTATAAGACATGCAAAGAAACAAGAAATTATGACCCATAGATAGGAAAAACAAAAAAGAACAGTAGAAACTGTCTCTGATGAAATCCAAACATTGCACTTGCTAGAAAAAGACTTTAAATCAGCTATTTTAAGTATGTTAAAAAAGCTAAATGTAACAGTGTCAAAAGGACTAAAGGAAAGTATGATGTCTTAACAAATAGAAATATTAATATAGAGATAGAAGTTATTTAAAAAAGAGAACCAAATAGAAATCTGGAGGGGAAAAGTATAGTCACTGAAATGAAAATTCACTAGAATGAATGGCTCAATAGCAGAGTTGAGCAGACAAAAGAAAGAATCAATGAATTTGAAGAAAGATTAATTGAGATTATCCAATCTGAGGAACAGAAATAAAAAAGAACGAATAGAAGTGAACAGTTTCAGAAACCTGTGGGATACCTTCAAGCATACCAACATACGCATAATGAGAGTTCCAAAAGGAGAGGAAAAAAAGAAGCAGAAAGAATAGTTGAAGAAACAATGGCCAAAACCTCCCTAAAAGTGATGAAAAATATTAATTTATGCATCCAAGAGCTAAAATAACTCCAAGTAAGATAAAATCAAAGAGAGCCATACCTAAACTAGTGATAATCAATCTGGGTGTCAAAAGCCAAAGCCAAAGACAGAATCTTGACAGCAACAAGACAGAAGTGACTATCATACACAAGGAATCCTCAATAAGATTAACACTTGGTTTCTCATCAGAAACCATGGGGGCCAGAAGGCAATGGAATGACATATTCAAAGAGCTGAAAAGAAAGGATTGTCAACCAAGAATTGTGTGTTCAGCAAAACTAACTTTCAAAAATGCAGGGGAAATTAAGACATTCCTAGATAAACAAAAACTGAGAGAGTTCATTGCTATAAAATCTTCCCTATGAGAAATACTAAAGGTTGTCATTTAGACTGAAATGAGAAGATACTAGACAGTAACTTAAATCCATATGAAGAAGTAAAGAGCACTGGTGTATTAGTTTCCTGGAGTTGTTGAAACCAATTACCACAAACTAAATGGCTTAAAATAACAGAAATTTATTCTGTCACATTTCTGGAGGCTAGAAAGCCAAAATCTGGCATAGGCTCTAGGGAAGGACCATTCCTTGCCCCTTCCAGTTTCTGATGGCTGCCCAGCATGTAGCCACATCACTCCAATCTCTGCCTCTGTGTTCATATTGCCTTCTTCTCTTTATCTTCTTCTCTGTGTTTATCATATAAGGACACTTGTCATTAGATTTAGGGCCCATCTAGATAATCCAAGATAATCTCATCTCAAGATCTTTAACTTAATTATATCTTCAAAGATAAGGTAACATTCAAACCTTTCCAAATAAGGTGACATCAAAGGTTCCTAGATTAGGACATGAACATCTCTTTTTGAGGGCCACAATTCGCCTATCCAAAATCAATAAAGGTAATTACATAGGTAAACATAAAAGACAGTTTAAGTGTATTTTTGGTTGGTAACTCTTTTTCCCCACTTATTTGATCTAAAAGACAACTACATTAAGCAATAATTATAAAATATTATTGATGGGAAAAATAATTAATAAAGATGTAATTTACATGACAATAACAGCACAAAGGAGGAGAGCGAATGGATCTATATGAGAGCAAAGTTTTTATATACTACTGAAATTAAGTTGGTATAAATTCAAGCTAGATTGTTAAAAGTTAAATATTAATTATAAACCCCAGGGCAACCACTAAGAAAACTGCTCAAAATATGTGGTAAAAGAAGCAACAAAGAAATTAAAATGGTGTACTAGAAAGTATTTAATACAAGAAAAGCCAGTAATGGAGAAATAGAAAAAAAAAAAAAAACCCATGACATATAGAAAACAAAGAGAATAGTAGACATAACTCTTGCCTTATCAGTAATTACATTAAATGTAAACATATTAAATATGCCAATTAAAAGGCAGAGATTGGCAGAATGGGTTAAAAAAAAAGTGTGATATATAGTCTATGAAAGACATATTTAGATTTAAATACACAAATAAGTTGAAAGTAGAAGAATGAAAAAAGATAAACCATGCAAACTATAACCAGAAGAGAGCTGGAGGCAATGCTAATTTCAGACTCAATAGAATTTAAGGCAAAAATTGTCACTAGAAACAAAAAAAAATATTTTATAATGATAAAAGGGTCAATACGGGGGCCAGCCCTGTGGCCTAGTGGTTAAGTTTGGTGCACTCTGCTTCAGCAGCCCAGGTTTAGTTCCCAGGTTAGGACCTACACCACTCATTGGCGGCCATGCTGTGGCAACAACCCACATACAAAATAGAGGAAGATTGACACAGATGTCAGCTCAGGGCGAATCTTCCTCAAGCAAAAAGAGGAAGATTGGCAATGGATGTTAGCTCAGGTTGAATCTTCCTCAGCAAAAAAAAAAAAAAAAAAAAGGGTCAATACAGCTAGAGGATATATTATAAAAATATATGCACTTGACCACAGTCCAAAAATACATTAAGCAAAAACAGTCAAAATGGAAGGAAGAAAGACAATTCAACAATAATAATTGGATACTTCAATATCCCACTTTCAGTACTGGCAAGAAGAATTGGACAGAGATGAACAAAGGAATAGAAGACTTGAACACTACAAACCAACTAGACCTAACTGATGTCTCTAGGATACTCCACCTCAAAACATCAGAATACATATTCTTTTCAAGTGCATATGAAACATTCTCCAGAATATACATACGTCAAGCCACAACAAGTATCAATAAATTTAAAAGGATTGAAATCATACAAAGTGTCTTTTCTGACTACAATGGAATGAAATTAGAAATCAATAACAGAAACTAACTTGAATTCACAAGTATGTGGAAATTAAATCCTAAATACCAATGAGTCAAAGAAGAAAGCATGAGGGAAATTAGAAAATAATTTGAGATACATAAAAATGAAAACACAACATACCAAAACTTATGGTGTTCCATGAAAGCAATGCTTAGAGGACAATTTATAAATTCAAATGTCTGTATTAAGAAAAAAAAAAAAGAAAGATTTCAAAACAATAACTTAATCTTACAACTTAAGAAGCTAGAAAAAGAAAAGCAAACTAAACCCAAAGCAAGGAGAAAGAAGGAAAGAACACAGATAAGTATAGAAATGAAGTAAATAGAGAATAGAAAAAATAAATAAAACCAAAAGTTGGTTCTTTAAAAAGATCAACAAAATTTACAAGCTTTAAACTAGACTGACCAAGAAAAAAAAAGAAGACTGAAAATTACATTAAAATCAGGAATCAGGAATGATAAAGGAGATATTATTACTGACCTTACAGAAAAAAAAAGAATTATAAGGAAATACTATGAACAGGTGTATGCCAACAAATTAGATAATGTAGATAAAATGAACAAATTCCTAAAAAGACACAAGCTACCTAAACTGATGCAAGAAGAAATAGATAATCTAAATAGGCCTATAGAAAGGAAAGAGGTTGAATTAGTAATCAAAAATCTTCCTACACACAAAAGCCTAGAATCAGGTGGGTTTTCTGGCAAATTCTGCCAAACACTTAAAGAATTAATACCAATCCTTCACAAACTCTCCCAAAAAAAAAGAGGGAGCAACACTTCCCAGCTCATTTTATGAGACCAGTACTTCCCTGATACAATTCCTGACTACCCTGATGCCAAAACCAGACAAAGGCATCACATGCAAAAAAAGAAAATTACAGACCAATATCCCTGATGAATAGAGATGCAAAATTCCTTACCAAATATACTAACAAACAGAATCCAGCAACACATTAAAAGGATTATACACCATCACCAATTGGAATTTATCCCAAGAATGCAAGTTTGTTTTAACATCTAAAATCAATCAGTGTAATACACCATATTAATGGAATAAAGACAAAACCCACACAATCATCTTAATAGTTTCAGAAAATGCATTTGATAAAATCTAAAACTTTTCATGATAGAAAACATTCAACAAATGAGGATAGATGTGAATCTCCTCAACCTGATAAAAGTCTCTCTCTAAAAAAAAAAAAGCACACACACACACACACACGCACACACACATACACAGCTAAGATTATATTTAACAGGTTGAAAGAATGAACGCTTTCCCCCTAAGATCAGGAACAAAACAAGGATGTTCACTCTCACCATTTCTATTCAACATTGTACTGGAAGTTCTAGCCAGGGCAATTAGGCAAGAAAAAGAAATAAAATGCATTCAGATTATAAAAGAAGAAATAAAACTATCTCAATTTACAAATGACATGATCTTATATATAGAAAATCCTAAGGAATACGTATACTCACATCCATGTGTGCACACACACAAACTATTAGACATAATAAATGAATTCAGCTAGGTTGCAAGATTCAAGATTAATATATAAAAATCTGTTGTATTCCTATACACTACCAATAAATGATCCAAAAATGAAGTTAAAAAAATTCCATTTACAGTAGCATCAAAAATAATAAAGTAGGAATAAACTTAAAAAAAGAAGGGCAAGACTTGTACAATGAAAACTTTAAGACATTGTTGGAAGAAATTAAAGGACACCTAAATAAATCTAAATGTATCTCATGTTCATGGATAGTAAAACTTAATATTAAGATGGCAATACTTCCCACATTGATCTACAGATTCAACAAAACCCCTGTCAAAATTCCAACTGGATTTTTTTGCAGAAATTGACAATCCCAAAATTCATAGAGAAATTCAAGGGACCCAAAATAACCAGAACAATCCTGAAAAAGAACGAAGATGGAGGACTCACGTTTTCTGATTTCAAAATTTACTACAAAGCAACAGTAATCAAGACAATGTGGTACTGGCATAAGGATAGACATAAGGATCAATGGGATAGAATTTAGAGTCTCAAAATAAATCCATATACCTATGGTCAATTGATTTTGACAGAGTGCCAAAACAGTTCAAAGGGGAAAGAATAGTCTTTCCAATAATGGTGCTGGATTCACCTGTAAAAGAATGACGTTGGACCTTTAACTTATGCCATATACAAAGAATAGCTCTAAATGAATCAAAGCTCTAAATAGCTAAGAGCTAAAACTATGAAACTCTTAGAAGAAAACATAAATATAAATCTTTGTGACCTTGGATCTGGCAATGGTGTCTTTAGATATGACACCTAAGGCACAGGCAACTAAAGAAAACAGAGATAAATTAGACTTTGTCAAAATTAACAACTTTTTTGCATCAAAGGACACTATCAAGAAAATGAAAAGACAGCCCACAGAATGAGAAAAAAATTTATAAATTGTATATCTAGTAAGAGTATCCAGAATACACAAAGAGCTCAACAATAAAAAGACAACCCAATTTAAAAATGGGCAAATGATCTGAATAGACATTTCTTGGCCAATAAGTGCATGAGAAGATGCTCAACGTCATTAGTAATCAGGAAAATGCAAACCAAAACCACAATGAAATATCTCATTGTGACTTCACACCCTAGGATGCCTATAATAAAAAAGATGGACAATAACAAGTGTTGATGAGAATGGGGAGAAATCAGAACACTTATCATTGTTGATGGGAATGTAGAATGGTACAGCCACTTTGGAAGTTTCTCAAACAGTTAAACAGAGTTACCATATGACCCAGGAATTCTACTCCTAGATATATACCCCAAAGAATTGAAAACATATGTTCATATAAAAACTTGTACACAAATGTTTATAGAAGTACTATTCATAATACCCAAAAAGTGAAAACAACTCAAATGTCCATCAGCTAATGAATGGGTAAACAAAATGTGGTATATCAATACAATGGAGTGAACTCCCTCAACTTTTGTTTATTCTAAGAATATCTTAATTTCTCCCTAATTTTTGAAGGGCTATTTTGCCAGATATAGGATTCTTTGTTGACAGTTCTTTTCTTTTAGCACTTTAAATATATTAGTCCACTGCCTTCTGACCTCCAAAGTTTCTTATGATAAATCTGCTGATGATCTTTTTGAGGATTCCTTGTGCATGGTGAGTCACTTGTCTTTTACTGCTTTCAAGATTCTCTTTTAGTCTTTGCCTTTCAACAATTGGATTATGCTTCTTGGTGTGGGTCTCTTTGAGTTTACCCTAGTTGAAGTTCTTTGAGCTTCTTGAATGCCTATATTCATGTCTTTCATCAAATTTGAGAGGTTTTTGGCCACAGCATAAGGTTTTATGGCTCAATTAATTAGTACCCTCCCCTTTTTCTCTCCTTCCCTCCTTTCATTTCTCAATGGCTGACAACCAGAAACTCCTCTGTGACCAATTTCATTGCAGATTTTTGTTTTCTTTGGTAGGCCAAACTTCAGCTTCCTGGTTTAAGTGACACCATGCATCTTCAACAGCAATTAAAAGAACAAAATGTATCTCTCATTTGGTCTCATTTAATTATCTCTGTAGAAAAAATTTTGGTGATTTATGGCCATATTTAACCCTCAAGCTCTACAGAATAACAATTCACAGGCCAATGTAATAAGACAATTCATATTGTATCTGAACAGTTGGAGATATAAAGTGTTTTGTTGTCAGTTGGAACCTACTTGATTCCATGGGATCCAATCACTATTTGGCAGATTCATTATTAAGCTTCTGATAAAATCTAATTCAAATCGGCACGTTTGTTGTACATCTACTGTGTGTGAGGCACTATGATCTACCTCAAAACTGTGATTTTGGTGAGCCAAATTATGTTTATAAATAGACTCTGAAGGAAAAAGAGTAAAAGGAAAAATTTGGAATGTCTTATCTTGAAAATCATTATAGCACTAAAGATAGCTGTATAGCTTTTGAACTACTTGTTATGGGTTGAATTATGCCCGCCCCCCCCATTCATATGTTTAAATCCTAATTCCCAGTAGCTCAAAATGTGACCTTATTTGGACATAGGGTCATTACAGAGGTAATCAAGTTAAAGTGAGGTCATTAGGATGGGCCCTAATCCAATGGTGTTCTTATAAAAAAGGGAAATTTGTTCTCAGAGATACACACAGAAGGAAGATGATGTGAAGAGACATAGGAAGAAGGCTGCCAGCTACAAGCCAAGGAGGAAGGTATAGAACAGATCCTTTTCTCACAACCCTCAGAAAGATCCAACCCTGCTGACACCTTGATTTTGGACTTTTATCTCCCAGGACTGTAAGACATTAAATTTCTATTGTTTAAGCCTCCTGGTTTGTGGTACTTTGTTATGGCAGCCCTAGCAGACTAATATATTACTTGTATGAGTTTTTGAAGCCAACCAACTCTTTAACAAAGCTTTAGAAAGCTATAGAAATGGAAATATTTTGTGACTATTTTTATTTTGCCATTTTTAAAGTTCACAAGAATTTACAGATTATTTCTATGTCATGTATCTTTTCTCAGTGGAGATCTAATTTCATGCAATGAGGACTTGCCTCACTTCACTTTATTTAAAGAGTCCTGTGACATGATGCTGTCAGCTCAGTTTTCACTTTCATGTATCTTATGTCAAGGAGGAAAAATTTCTCCTCTACCCCTCTAAGTTGTTCTGGCTGGTCTAAGAATTAAATTGACATGAGACAGATTAATAGGAGAAAATCAAATTTAATTTTGCATGTATGGGGCTCCATAAAAATTTGAGGCCCACAGGGATTTAGGCTATTGAGGTTTATATGCCATCCAGAGCTAAGAAGAAGCAGGTGGGGGTCTGGAGCTTCAAAGGGAAGGAAGACAATTCACAGGAAGATGGGAAAAGCAAATCTTTGATAAGGAAATGTTTGCCATGCTATGCAGAGACAATGGGACACAGAGAGGACTTTGATCAGACAGGCCTTGCTAAATTCCCTCGTTTACCACGCCTATCTCATGTTCTCTGTAGAGATCTCTGGTGATGGTTCTTCTTCCGGGAACAGATCCTTTATCTAAATTCTTTTAGGCAGGTAATTGAGGGTAAAAGCACTTCCTGAGTCTTTTGTTTCTTAAAAATAATCAGCCTCAAATAATCCTAGTGCCAAGGAGACACATTTTGGGATGGAAAATTTTGATCTCTTACACGTGCTCAAAGGGAAGCCCACTTTTGATGCTGTTCTACTTAGGGCTCATCAAAGGCCTCAGAGCGTCTGTACTTCACGGTTCTCGGCAGAATCGCCTGCAGTGTAGCCGAGGTCTGAAAGCCGTCTTCCTCACAGTGCCTTGCAGACTGATTTGTAGGTTGCTGAATGTAGCTAAATTGAAAACTGCCCTATTTGAAAGGGTATGGATGTCATCAATCCTTCCAGAATATCAAAGCTATAGGACAGATAGGTCACAAAATATAATGACCGCCTAGAAAACCACCTGTAGAATGGCAGCAAGCGTAACCTGCTGAATTTTAATCATTTATGTGGCATATTTGCTATAGAATCATTTCATTTGGAAAGGCTCTTTCTACATTTCATGGCTTGTGTGATAACTTGCATAGACAAAGAAACAGAGGCCTCCCAGCCTTGAGGAATCTCTCTATGATAGTTTTATTAAATTGTGGCTCATCTTTTAGTGGATTCCTCAGAGCAGAATAGATAGGCAGGCAGCAGGCCTAGAAGAAATCAGCTGGCTCCAATTGATTACATGACTCTCTTGGTTGGCTGTGGCAGTAAGCTCTCGATTCTCCTATTTCCAGGTTCTTTGACGGAATTGGGCCTCCAAAATCTTTTGGTATATCTGAGTCTCCCAAATTCCTAAATTAACTCAGAGATATGTGTGTTTGTGAGGGTGGAGATGGGTGGGCTTGTCAAATCCTTTCAAATGTATTGAGATGATTATCAAAGCTGCAGACGGAACTTTACTTGTGGGAGTACTTGAAGTTTTTATATAATGACCAAAAGAACAAAATCTTACATTGAAATGCCCAGGATGAGGCCATAGAACAACATGAATGCTGTTTCATATGTGGATGAATGACTGGAGGGATACAGATACAGGTTGGCATCTATTGGGAGGACATCAAGCAAGATTAGGAGGCAGAGAGAGGAGCTTTCACATTTTATCTTTCATGTTTCAATTTGGTTTGATTTTTTTGAAAATGAGAATATTTGTATCATGTCATTTAAAATCAATGAAGATAAAAATATAAATCTTGAACTAAAATGAAAACAAACCCCAAAATACTTGGGTAATTAACACCAAATGTTTTGGATGTTTTTTTGAAAATGGTAAGTGGGAGTGGACTGATGAAATCGAAACATAATTTTCTTCTTCCTGACTCTCATGTTACACTTTTAAAATGCTGTCCTCACAATCTATAAAATATAAGAGTAGCCTGCTCTTACTGAGCATTGACCTAATGTGTCGGGCACTGTGTTGAGTGTGTTACAAATGTCTTCACCTTTAATCCTCCCCAGAATCCTAGGGAGGAAAAATGGGTGAAGTTAGGGAGTTAACCACGTAGGTATCATCTACAGCTACTGCACTGCACGCATTATTCTTAGGAACATGCTGTAAATACTGAACTCCACAAAACAACATTTGGAGATACTATTTTTTCATTGGATTTACTATCAATTTGATGGACTGTTCAAAGAGAAATAAACATAATTGTCTTCTCTTTTAGTCATCCTGTTGCTGCTGGGAAATAAATCTCTGATGCTCACTTTGTGATGTCTGTCAATACACCTGTAGAGAGAGCTGATGTTCTGAAGTCTTGGCTTGAAGATTATATCCCGTGCTAAAGAAATAAAATGTCAAGATGTATCCAGAAGTGAATTTAGTAATATATAATATTCTGAAGTAGACTGAACTATCCCACATAGTAAATTCTTCAGATAGCTGATGTTCAAGCATCAGAGCTTTTCAAGATTTATTCTTTCTATTGGAAGTCTTTCAAAATTCTTTTTCACGCATAGTGGTAAATAATATACTACTTGTAATTTAATGTTGATAATGTAAGCTTGTCATTATGAACATCCATTATTGTTCTGTGCTAGATATGAAATAATGCAACAATTTAGAAGGCTCTTTTAATGTATACCTCCAAAGGGATATGGTTCTTTCAAAACTAGTTATCTTGTTAAGTTTTATACAATTCTAACAACGCTGTTACTGTGTAAAACATGTTTGAAACACTTCCTTAGGAATGTCCTACTTAGCCTTAATCATATTACTGCAGATTTCCCTAGTGGTGGAATGATCTCATCTTTTAAAGGTAAATTTGATTTTTGGAAATACCTTGCAGTCACTTGGAATCAAGTCTAAATTACCATCTGGGGTCAGAAACGACCTGCGATTATCAAGTAAGGAATGCAATTTGTCACTTGCCTTGAGGCTGCATTTTCACTTGCCTCTAACTTTGATATCTGCATTTGAGCTCTCCCTTTTTAGTGAAAAAAGTAGATACATTTCCTTACATTCTAGGACAGAAGAATAATGCATATTTATAATAATAAGCTAGATGTGGGATTTTGAGGAAAGAGATGAGTAGAGGAATTTTAGAAGGCTTTGCTGTGTGTCATGTGATATAAGCTGTCCCTCACAAAAGACCTTCAACAAAGACTCATACAAGTTTTCACCAATATTTTATGATGAAATTTTTCAAATGTACAGAAAAGTTGAAAGAATTTTATAGTGAACATCCTTACATCTACCCCCTAGTTTCAACTGTTAACATTTTATTATACTTGCTTCCTCTCTCCATCAATCCATCCTTGTACCTATCCATTGGTATTTGATTTTTTTGATTCATTTCAAACTTCCAACTTTGTTCCTCTTTTTCAAGATTTCTTTGGATATTCTACATCCTTTCCATTTCTATATACATTTTAGAATCATTTTATCAGTTTCTACAAAAAAGCCTGCTGGAATTATGACTGAAATTGTGTTGAATCTATAGATCAATGTGGGGAGAATTCACATGCTAATAATATTGAGTCACCCAATCCATGAACATGGTATATGTCTTCATTTATTCAGATTATCTTTAAATTCTCTCAGAATGTTTCATGGTTTTCAGTATAGACGTCTTACATGTCTTTTGTTAAATTTATCCCTAAGCATCTTTCTTATTTTTATAGTATTGCTAATGAAATTGTTTTAAAATTTTATTTTTCAATTGTTTGCACTATATAGAAAAATACAGTTAACTTTTGTACATTAACCTGGTATCCTGCAATGTTGCTAAATTCACTTCTTCATTCTAGTAGTTGTTTTGTGGATTCCTTAGGATTTCCTATGTAAATGTAGGGGAAGAAAAACTTCCTTCTACTCTCTTAGGTTCTGTGCTAGACCGAAGAATTAAACTGACACAAGACAGATTAACAGGAGAAAAACATACACATTTTATTTAATATTTTTACATGTACACAGGGGTCTTCAGAAGGAAAATGAAGACCTGAAGAAACCATTGGTCCCCAAGCTTATATACCTTTTTATTTTTTTTAATTATTTTTATTTTTTTACCATATTTTTTTATTGATGTCTTAATAGTTTATACCACTGTGGGGTTTTAACTGTACATTTTTGTTTGTCCGTCACCTTGTGGGTGTAACCCTTCACCCCTTGCAGTCATCCCCCACCCCCCTTCCCCTTGGTAACCACCAATCAGTTCTCTCGGTCCATGTGTTCACTTATATTCCATATATGAGTGAGTTCATGCAGTGTCTGTCCTTCTCTCTCTGGCTTATTTCACTTAACATAATACCCTCTAGGTCCATCCATGTTGTTGCAAATGGGACAATTGTGTCTTTTGTTAAGGCTGAGTAGTATTCCATTGTATGTATATACCACATCTTCTTTAACCAATCATCAGTCGAGGGACACTTGGGTTGCTTCCACTTCTTGGCTATAGTGAATAATGCTGCAATGAACATAGGGGTGCATACGCCTCTTGTGATGGTTGATTTCACGTCCACTGGGTAGATGCCCAAGAGTGGGATTGCTGGATCATACGGTATTTCTATTTTTAATTTTTTGAGGACTCTCCATACTGTTTTCCATAGAGGCTGCACCAGTTTGCATTCCCACCAGCAGTGAATGAGGGTCACTGTTTCTCCACAACCTCTCCAGCATTTGTTGTTATTTGTCTTTGTGATTGTAGCCATTCTAACGGGTGTAAGGTGATATCTTAGTGTAGTTTTGATTTGCATTTCCCTGATGATTAGTGATGATGAACATCTTTTCATGTGTCTATTGGCCATCTGTATCTCTTCCTTGGAAAAATGTCTGTTCATATCCTCTGCCTATTTTTTGATCAGGTTGTTTGGTTTTTTGTTGCTCAGTTGTATGAGATCTTTATCTATTACTGAGATTAATCCCTTGTTGGACAAACGATTTGCAAATATTTTCTCCCAGCTGGTGGGTTGTTTATTCATTTTGATCCTGGTTTCATTTGCCTTGTAGAAGCTCTTTAGTCTGATGAGGTCCCACTTGTTTATTTTTTCCTTTGTTTCCCTTGTCCGAGTAGACATGCAATCTGAAAGGATCCCTTTATGTCCAATCTCAATTAGTGTACTGCCTATATTTTCTTCCAGGAGTTTTATAGTTTCAGGTCTCACTTTCAGGTCCTTGATCCATTTTGAATTGATTTTTGTATATGGCGATAGGAGATGGTCTACTTTCATTCTTTTGCATGTTGCTGTCCAATTTTCCCAGCACATTTATTGAAGAGACTTCCCTCTCTCCATTGTATGTTCTTTGCTCCTTTGTCAAAGATTAGCTGTCCATAGGTGTGTGGTTTTATTTCTGGGCTTTCAATTCTGTTCCGTTGATCTGTGTGTCTATTCTTGTACCAGTACCATGCTGTTTTGATTACTGTAGCTTTATAGTATATTTTGAAATTAGGGATTGTGATGCCTCCAGCTTTGTTCTTTTTTTCAGAATTACTTTAGCTATTCGGGCTCTTTTGTTGCCCCATACGAATTTCAGTAGTTTTTGTTCTATTACCGTGAAGAATGACATTGGGATTCTGATTGGGATTGCATTGAATCTGTAGATTGCTTTAGGTAGAATGGACATTTTAACTATATTTATTCTTCCAATCCATGTGCATGGAATATTTTTCCATTTCTTTATGTCTTCCTTGATTTCTTTCAATAGTGTCTTATAGTTTTCATTGTATAGGTCTTTTACCTCCTTGGTTAAATTTATTCCCAGATATTTTATTCTCTTTGTTGCAATTGTAAATGGGATTGTCTTTTTGAGTTCTCTTTCTGTTGGTTCATCGTTAGTGTATAGAAATGCAATTGATTTTTGTAAGTTGATTTTATACCCTGCCACTTTACTCTAGTTGTTGATTATTTCTAGTAGTTTTCCGATGGAATTTTTTGGGTTTTCTATGTATAAGATCATGTCGTCTGCAAATAGTGAGAGTTTCACTTCTTCATTGCCTATTTGGAGTCCTTTTATTCCTTTTGCTTGCTTAATTGCTCTGGCCAGAACTTCCAGTACTATGCTGAATAAGAGCGGTGAGAGTGGGCAGCCTTGTCTTGTTCCTGTCCTCAAAGGAATGGCTTTCAGTTTTTCCCCGTTGAGTAGGATGTTTGCTGTAGGTTTGTCATATATGGCCCTTATTATGTTGAGGTACTTTCCTTCTATACCCATTTTGTTGAGAGTTTTTATCATAAATGGATGCTGGATCTTGTCGAATGCCTTCTCTGCATCGATTGAGATGATCATGTGGTTTTTATTCTTCATTTTGTTAATGTGGTGAATCACGTTGATTGATTTGCGGATGTTGAACCATCCCTGTGTCCCTGGTATAAATCCCACTTGATCGTGGTGTATGATCTTTTTGATGTATTGCTGTATTCGGTTTGCCAATATTTTGTTGAGGATTTTTGCGTCTATGTTCATCAGCGATATTGGCCTGTAGTTTTCCTTCTTTGTATTGTCCTTGTCTGGCTTTGGTATCAGGATGATGTCGGCCTCATAGAATGTGTTGGGAGTATTCCATCTTCCTCTATTTTTCAGAATAGTTTGAGAAGGATAGGTGCTAAATCTTCTTTGAACGTTTGATAAAATTCTCCAGGGAAGCCATCTGGTCCTGGGCTTTTATTTTTTGGGAGGTTTTTGATTACTGTTTCAATCTCTTTACTTGTGATTGGTCTGTTCAGATTCTCTATTTCTTCTTGATTCAGTTTTGGGAGGTTGTACGCTTCCAAGAATTTGTCCATTTCCTTTAGGTTGTCCAATTTGTTGGTGTAAAGTCATAGTATTCCCTAATAATCCCTTGTATTTCTGTGGTGTCTGTTGTAATTTCTCCTCTTTCATTTCTAATTTTATTTATTTGAGTCTTCTCCCTTTTTTTCTTAGTGAGTCTGGCTAAGGGTTTGTCAATTTTATTTATCTTCTCAAAGAACCAGCTCTTTGTTTCATTGATCCTTTCTACTGTTTTTTTGGTTTCAATTTCATTTATTTCTGCTCTGATTTTTATTATTTCCCTCCTTCTGCTGATTCGGGGCTTTGTCTGTTCTTCTTTTTCCAACTCTGTTAGGTGCAATTTAAGGTTATTTATTTGGGATTTTTCTTGTTTGTTAAGGTGAGCTTGTATTGTTATGAATTTCCCTCTCAGGACCGCTTTTGCTGCATCCCATATGAGTTGGTATGGTGTATTTTCCTTTTCATTTGTCTCCAGATAACTTTTGATTTCTCCTTTAATTTCATCAACGACCCATTGGTTGTTCAGTAGCATGTTGTTTAGTCTCCACATCTTTGTCCCTTTCCTAGTTTTTTCCTTGCAGTTGATTTCTAGTTTCACAGCATTATGATCAGAAAAGATGCTTGTAATGATTTCAATCTTCTTAAATTTATAGAGGTTTGCCTTGTTTCCTAATATATGGTCTATCCTTGAGAATGTTCCATGTGCACTTGAGAAGAATGTGTACTCTACTTTTTTTGGGTGGAGTGCTCTGTATATATCTATTAAGTCCATTGCGTCTAGTTTTTCATTTAAGTCCATTATTTCCTTATTGACTTTTTGTCTGGATGATCTATTCGTTGATGTAAGGGGGGTGTTAAGATCCCCTACTATTATTGTGTTATTGTTAACATCTCCTTTAAGGTTTTTTAGCAGTTGTTTTATGTACTTTGGTGCTCCTGTGTTGGGTGCATAGATATTTATAAGTGTTATGTCTTCTTGGTGAAGTGTCCCTTTTATCATTATATATTGCCCTTCTTTGTCTCTCATCACCTTTTTTATCTTGAAGTCTACTTTGTCTGATGTAAGTATGGCTACTCCTGCTTTCTTTTGTTTGCCATTAGCTTGGAGTATTGTTTTCCATCCTTTTATTTTGAGTCTGTGTTTGTCTTTAGAGCTGAGATGTGTTTCCTGGAGGCAGCAGATTGTTGGATCTTGGTTTTTAATCCATCCTGCCACTCTGTGTCTTTTGATTGGAGAATTCAATCCATTTACATTTAGAGTGATTATTGATATATGAGGGTTTCATGTTGCTATTTTATTGTTCATCTTCTGGTTCTTTTGCATTTCCTTCGTTTCTTGTCCCTTGTGTTTCAGACTGCAAATTCAATTTGGTATTTCTGCATGCTCATTCTCTTGGTTTTCTCTTTGTTTGTCATGTGTGGTTCTCTTCTGGTTGTTTGTTTAGTGGTTACCGTGCGGTTTATATAAGCGATCTCCTGGATAAGAAAGTACATTTTCAGATGCCTCCTTTTTCCTGAGGCTGGGTCAGTTCAACCCCTTACCTCTTCCCCTCCTTATTTGTTATCTCTTTATTCCATCTTGTGTCATGAATGTGTGTTTCCAGTGATGAGCTTGAATTAATTTTTGATGTTTTCCAACTGTAGTTTGTTCTGGTTTAGTCTCCTTGCTTTTCTCCTTGTTGAAATCTTTGTATCCCCTTTCTCATTTGTTTTTTTTCAGGCCTAAGGGCCTTCTTGAGCATTTCTTGTAGTGGGGGTCTTGTGGTGATGAACTCTCTTAGCTTTTGTTTATCAGGGAGAGTTATTATTTCTCCATCGTATTTGAAGGATATTTTTGCTGGATAAAGTATTCTCGGCTGAAGGTTTTTGTCTTTCATGATTTTGAATATATCATTCCAGTCTCTCCTAGCCTGTAGAGTTTCTGTCGAGAAATCAGCTGAGAGCCTGATGGGGTTTCCTTTGTATGTTATTTTGGTTTTTTGTTTAGCTGCCCTTAATATTATTTCCTTGTCACAGGTATTCTTCAAGTTTGCTACTATGTGGCGAGATGATTTTTTATTCCTGTTTATATATTTAGGTGATCTATTGATTTCATTCACTGTTATTTCCCTCTCATTCCCTAGGTTGGGGAAGTTCTCAGCTATTATTTCTTTGAACAAACTCTCTGCTCCTTTTTCTCTTTCTTCTCCTTCTGGAATACCTATTATCCTTATGTTGCTTTTCCTCATTGAGTCTGATATTTCTCGAAGAATTTCTTCATTTCTTTTTAGTCTTAGCTCTCTCTCCTCCTTTACCAGGAGCATTTCTGTGTGGCTATCCTCAATAGTGCTAATTCGTTCCTCCATATTGTCAGTTCTGCTCTTTAAAGACTCCATTTTTTCCACTATCTCGTTGATTTTGTTTTTCATCTCCAATAATTCTGATTGGTTTTTCTTTAGGGTTTCAATCTCTTTTGTGACATAATCCCTGAATTCGTTGATTTGTTTCTGTGTGTTCTCTTGTATTTCGTTGAGTTTGTTTATGATAGCTATTTTGAATTCTCTGTCATTCAGGTTATCAAATTCTGTGCCTTCAGGGTTGGTTTCTGGGTGGTTGTCATTTTCCTTTTGGTCTGTAGCCCTGACATATTTTCGCAAGTATCCGACGGGGACAGCTTTATTTTTACCCCTCATGATTAAAGTTAGTCCTGCAGTTTCCCCCTGCTGCCACTAGATGGAGATCGCAAGCGGTTTGCTCTGAGGCGGCTGCAGCCCACGGAGGGATTATGCTGAAACGCCGGGTGTGTGGGGAGAGGGGTCCTCTCTTTCTCCTGCTTGACCCAGGGGTTTCCTTTCTGGCTCTCTTAGGGTGTTTGCTACACCCCCTAAACAGTCCGTCGTCACTTCCCAGTGGGGATCTCGCGACAGTCTGTGAGAGCACCTGGATGGCGATAGTTTTCCCCCCGCTGTGGGCTGCCCCTCCCCCCTCTGTCCGCGAACCGCGCTGTCTTTGCTGATCGATTGGGGAGGGGGAGTACAACCTCCTACCTCTCCTCCCGTCCTCCTGGGCTTCCCGCGCCTCCACCGTCCGATGTATGGCAGCGGGGGTTTCTTAGAAGTCCTTCGTAGTGTTTGATTGAGCTCTGTTGGAATGTGAATGATGTTTTCGTTGTGTCGTAGGGGGCAGAGATTCAAAGAGGGAATCTCACTCCGCCATGATGCTGACGTCACTTCTATATACCTTTTTTAAACAAAAACAATAAATTGTGGGGATGTAGCAAGACAAAGGGGCTTGGTCAAGGGGCAGTAAATTGTGGGAGAGTGACTAGGGAATATTTGGAGAAAACTAATGGATGATTAGGGTTATTTTAGTAGGCTTTTTGTACAGGTCCATTCTGGAGTCGACTACCAGTGTCCATTGATAAGAATGTTCTCTTCCTGGTGCAGACAGGGCACCCTTCCCTTGGGGAAATTCATGACCTGCTTTTAGGTAGAAAGGGGAAAGTTAAAGAGCCCCTTCTATATCTACTGTTTTTCAAGTACCTTCTGCTCAAAATAGTCAATATGCCAAAGTGGTACATTTTGGGGTGGCATGTTCTGAACTCCTTCATAAACAAGCGTGTCATCTGTAAATAGAGACAGTTTTACTTTTTCCTTTTCAATCTATCCCTTTCAATTTCTTTTTCTTTGCCTCATTGCACAGGGTAGGACCTCCGGTACATTGGTGAATAGATATGGTGAGAGGGGCATCCGTATTTTGTTCACAATCTTAGCATTCAATGTTTCACCATTAAAAAAGGTGTTAGTTGTAGGTTTTTCAGAGATACTCTTTAAAATGACAAGAGATTTTCACATATTGAAGTATATGGGGTCACTATTTGGGTTCAAAACTGATTTGGCTTGAACTAAAGAAGGCTGACTTATGGCCTATCCAACATACATTGTACATCTGCCTTAACCATTAAGCTAAAGAATGTACTCTCTTAAGATAAGAATGCGTACTTCCCCTCCTATGCCCTTTTGGTGTTGCCCGCCCTTATTAGTCCCTTTCCAGACGTCACGGTCATGTTGACCTGCTAATTTGCAACTGAATACCTCTTTGAAACTTTGAGGAATATGTATCCTGGGTGTGTTTAATGTATTTTCTTTGTTCTAAAAAGGTACAAGATTGTACTGAAAACCATGCTTCTCCAGAATGCTTTCTTCCTTTCTGGAAAAGCCCTTCCCTCGATTATAATCCTCAGTTTGGCTCAAGTAAAACTCACCTATCTCTCTTATCTATAGAATGGTTATTGGTTATTTTGCATCAACAATTAGATTGAGAAAGTTTCCTTCTATTCTCAATTTTCTGAAAGTTTTTTTAAAATCACGAATTGGATTTTATCAAGTGCTTTTTCTACATATATTGAAATGATTATATGGATTTTCTCCTTTATTATCTTAATATTGTGAATTACAGTGATTTATTTCTGTATGTTCGTATTTCAGACAACTTGCCTCTTGAGATTAACCACACTTGATCATGATGTATTGTTCTTTTATGTGTTTCCTTACTCAAATATTTCATACACTTCACAAGTCTATTCTTCAATTTCTGAGGGCAGATTTTTCTGATTTTATAAAAAATTAAAAAGCTCAGTTGAGTAGTTTGGACCTGCAAAATTTACTGAGGAGAGTTTTTAAAAACCTACCCTGGAGTACTTAAAGTCAGAACTTGAGCAAGACTATGAGGGTGTGTGATATATAATAAAAAAGAAGTATTTGGTCTTAGTCCCCAGTTCCTGGCACACAGCTCCTAAGACCATTGGAATCTCAGCAGTCGTACGTGTCTTTGGCATGCTAATAAATGACTGGTGGCTGGGGGCTCCTACATAGCTTCATGATGTGGCTGGTCACCACCCCAGAAAGATCAAGGCATGATTAGAGAGTTGGAAATTTCAGCCCCACTCCCGGGCCACTAGGGAGGGGAGAGCGGCTGGGGATCAAGTTCAGTCACCAATGGCCAATGATTTAATCAACCATGCCTATGTAATGGAACTTCCATAAAACTCTCTAAACAATGGGATACAGAGCGCCTCTGGGTTGATGAATGCATCCATGTGTTGGGCGGGGGACACACTCCAACTCCAAGGGACTGTGCTCCAGATCCTTACGGACCTTGTTCTATGTACCTCTTCAAGTGGCTGTTCATTTGTATCCTTTTCATTATGGTAAGAGTAAGTAAGGTGCTTTCCTGAGTTCTGTAAGTTATTCTGGTGAATTACAGAAATTGAGTAGGGAGTTGTGGGAACCCTCTGAATTTATAGCCATTTGGCCAGAAGTGACAATCTGGGACTTGCATGGCATCTGAAGTGGGGGACAGTCTTGTGGGACTGAGCCCTTAACTTGTGGGATCTGACGCCAACTCTAGGTAGATAGTGTTAGAATTGAATTGAATGATAGGACACTTAGCTGGTGTCAGAGTTGGAGAAATGGTGTTGGAAAAGACACCATGCATTTGGTGTCAGAAGTGTGAGTAAAAGCAGTTTGGAGGGTAACAAATGTGTCTTGGGTTCTTCCAACCATTCCTCTGATTTCAGCTCCTATCTTTCCCCTCCCAGGCCCTATCCTTCTCCTCACACCTTCATTTACTCTATTTGCATCAGGGCCTAGATCTCAGATAGTGGCTATAACCAGACAAGGAACTCGCAGGGTCATCAAGTTTGATCCAATACATAAATCCCCTTCTAACTTCTTTAATAAATAGTTGGTCTCAGCTTTAATTTACCTTCCTTCCTCAGAATGTTAGCAAGGCTTAAGCTGTTACTACCACCCATGTCAGGCTCATTTGCACTCAGTATGTATTGTTAAAGGCTGCAGAAAGTTTTCCAGTGCCAAAGGAATAAGGTACAAAGTGGCAGAAATCCAGGTGTTGATACAGGTGTGGAAGGAAACATTTGGGAGGCAGAGCAGTCTTTTTAGCTTCCCTAGTATCAGACTAGGTAGGCTGTTTCCTAGTCTGCCCATCCTTAAACCACACGGCAGCCATGGGGCTACTTGTTTTAAGCCATTCCAATCTTTGAATGGCCATTTTCAGGCTTCTCTCAGGCCTAAAACAAGTGTCGTTCCTGTGGGAGAAGTGTTTTGGACAGAATAGTTTATTAACTTCTCGTCTCTCTGCCTTATTCAAGTCACAATAGTTTTAAAAGGAGGCTACACTTGTTATTAGCAATGGAGGAAACAAGCAAGAGCTTTAAATTGGAACTGGTGGCCCTGCCCACCAAAAAGTGCAGTTTCTATAACTTTCATGGAAATAGAATCACCAAAAATACAATTTTTTCCAGGCTCCTGCTTGGGTGCTCTCCTTCTTTCTCCCACTAGGTGTCACCACACTACACAATAATGCAGGGAAATGCCCTATAAGCAGGGTGTGAAAGGCTTCTAGACTTGAGAGAAATGGTTGTGTTTGGGTTAGCAGCAAATTGGGCATTAGTTTACTTAGTAAACTGTATCTTTAAGATATGAATATCTCATATATTCAGGCTGGAAAGTAAGTTACTGCATTCATTCACTCTCTTAAAATGCTATCAGTCTTGGAAAGCCAAGCAGAGAGGAGCTTAAAGTCACTTACTCTATCTGTAAAAAAAACCTGGCTGGATTAAATCAGCTGATGACCCTGCACGGCTGAGTGGATCTCACTCTTCAGGATATTAAATCTCTTTGTTGAGAGGTTGGATTACTGCTAGCTCCCTTTATCACCAGAACTGAGCTCTTGCGGCTGCTGGGGATTAGACATGATCCTTCTCCATCCACAGCGCTTTAACATCCTTCCTCCTCCTGGTGCCTCCTTTGTGGTCACTCTTCTGTGAAGGCAAAGATAAGATGCCAGGATAAGGGAGGAGTGAATGTGGCAGCCTCTGCCGCATTTCATTTCCAACACCCCCGTTGCCAAGCTGTCCCGCTGGTAGAATAAAAGATCCTTCCTATTCCCTGAACATCCAGCCTCCGCAGGCCAGGCCAGTGGATATCAGCTTGATTTCAAATCTAATTTAGGATATTGGGACGCTTGGTGGAAAGCAAAGCACAGCTAATTTAATGTATCTCACAGGATAAGTGATAAACACTTGTGAATGTATCTAAATCTAATGAAGCTTAGCTCCCCTGGGCTGACCCCTTCCATCTCCAAGACACGTCTCCCTGCGTACCACCATCTAACTTCCCATGGATGATAATTTAACATCCAGGGGTCGGGAAGCTGGTGGGTCAGTGATTCCCCTGTGTTCTGTCCTTTGAGGACAAGATGCCGCTGACATCTCGCCTTCCTTTTGGTGCACGGTTTCAAGTTACGTTTCAGCTAGGTCGTCTGAGACTGCTGTAAAAATGTTCTGTAAGCTCTCAGAGGGAGAATTGGGATTCAGCCACCGTTATTAGCATCAAGCAGCATTTATAAAGTAACTATCTGTGTCTAACTTAGCAGGGGTCTTAAATGTGTTTTATCCTAAATAGAACACCTCTTCCTGCACAGTTCTCCTAAATGACATTTCAGGCAGAACACGAGCTGCCACATACAGTTGTGCACAACTCTAGGGGATGCTGTTTGCAATGTTGTCTGCCTAACCATAGGTGGTGTGTGGGCAGCATCCCAACAGATAAAGCAGGTAAAATCAGTGTTTTATTGATATAAAAAATAGTACATTCTAATTTTGAATCTTTAATAGCCAATCAGTGGGAAATACCCTTTTGATGAAAATAAAAATTTTAAATTGTGGGTTATGGTTGAAAGTTGCCCTTTTATCAGCATCAGCATCTCAGATCATGCAGGTAAGCAGTTGAAATCTTAGGAACCCTTTAATCAAACAGATCCAGACACATAAATAAGAGTGGCAGGGATCACACATTTTGAAATTTGGGTAATCTCTGTGGAGGGGAAGAAGGGAAAATCTATCAAATGCAGGTACTGTATAACCCAGCAATTACACTTCTAGTATGTTATCAGATATACTCCCAAATATGGAAAATGATCTATCAACAGAGTTATTCATTGCTGCATTGTTGGTAACAATAAAAGACTGGAAACAACCTAAATGTCCAATAGAGGACAAATCACAAAATGAAATACTTGGCAGCGCTCACAAGGAATGAGGAAGCTCTCGATGTATGGAATGGTCTCCAACACAGGGTCCCAGGAAAAGAACAAGGTGCAGAAAACCATGAATAATATGTTACCTTGGGTGTGTGTGTGTATTTGTTTATCTGCTTGTAAATGCATAAGAAATTTCTGGAAAGATACTCAAGAGACTAATAGGTCTGTTTGCCTCCAGGGCAAGGCACTGACTGCGTGGGCAGGGAGAGAGGGCACTTATTGGATACCTTTTGTACTTTCTGAATTTTGAACTACATGAATGTATTACCTACTCAAATAACAAATAATAGCAATATTAATAATAGCCAGATTCTCCACTCTCCGGTGCCCCCAAAAATCCACCCAAAACGTATGGTAATCACTGTAGCAGTCTAAGATAACAATATTTTTACAGTGTAGCCCAACTCATTGCTAATTCACTTTGGTGGTGTAGCTTCACACCAGGATCAGCTCACTACTAATATGACAGCATAGTGTAGTGCTGGGGTTTAAATTCTGCCTCCATTACTTATTAGTTGAATGACCTTGGGCAGGTCTGCTTAACTTCTCTGTGCCTCAGTTCCCTTTTTAATTTTTAATAAATGATGATAAATCCTACTTTGAAGGGTTATCGAGAGGACTCGACGAGTTAGTATCTGTTAAGTGTTCAAGGAAATGTTTAAAAAGAACAGAATGGAAAGAGAGACCCACTGTGCCTGGCGTTAGTTGTGATGTCACGGGCTGCAGTTGTGACGGATAAGTGAGAGAGTGTAAGTGTAGCCCTTGACACATAGCAGATATTTAATAAACATTCATTCCCTCCTCACCCACACTCAGTTGGGCTGCCGGGGGCTTTATAGACTCTTTCTATCTGAGCAGACTGAGCAGTAACTTTCTGCTGGATGTATTTGGGATCTCTCCATTTCAGTCTGCAGATGGACCCTTTGAGCTGTCTTACACTGGCTCAGGGTGCTTTTAAAATGAAGAAACTGTTTGGCTCTATCATTTCCACGTCAGTTTCTTAGGTTTATCTAAGTAAACATTTCCATATTTTTTTTGTCCAAGTTTTATACGGGTAAAATTGTTGCAGTGGGAATGCGCCGTGCTGTGAAATGCAAAATCTGTGGCTATGACTTCAGGCATAAATTGAAGGAAAGGTACAAGGCAATTATCCCAATAATTCTGAGAAACACAGAAACAAAACCAAAAATAAACAGCCGACATTTTTAGAATATTAGGGTCGTGCCAAGCACTTTGCAAGCTTTATCCTTAACCCCTCTGAGTTAGTTACTCTGCACAGTTCCAGTTTACACTTGAGGAAACCGAGGCAATTCGTTCAAGGGTAAAAGGTAGAAAATGGTAGAGATAGGCTTTAATCCCAAGTCTGGATAATGTCAGTTTCCGAATTTTGTGTAAATACCTTTTCCCCTGAGGCAAATCATCACGAACTAAATTTATAAGCCTTAAACAGAAATTGCCAATTCATTTTGGGATGTAGTTTTCTAAGTAAGGAAGTGACTGTCATCTGTTCAATTCCAATGTGTGCTCGGGGCCTTATATGCATTGTCTTTTATAATTCTTACATTTACCCTGTGAGTTAAGGATTGTTCCCATCTTTCAGGTAAGGAAACTAAGACTCAGAGATGTTAGGTAACTTGCCCATGGTTGCACAGCAAGTGGAGAAGAAGGCTTTTAAACCAAGGTCTGTCTACTTCCACAGCACTCAGACTTACAGTTCTTAAGAACGTCCAGTCCTCTTCAGCCTTGTCTTGTTTTTTCTCAAACCCCTGCTGGGGCACAAGTTCAAAGGGAATTCTATGCAAGATCCTCGAAATGGGTCTCATGGAGTTCAGTTTCTCTTGGTCAAATACCCATGTGAGTCGAAGTAGAAAACAAACTTTCACATGGAGATGAGATAAGTCTCTGTCTCTCTGTATCTAGAGTCCATCCACCCTCTCTCTATCTAATACAATATTTCTCGTTAGAATATACATTTGTGACATGATTCTTATAACAATGCAATAGTTTCTGGAGTTCTTTATAGTCTGACTTGTCAGTGCTTAAATTAGGTGGGACAGAATTCCTTTAAGATTAGGAGTATCTGACAGGGTTTGTCTGGATTTCCCTACATGGCTGTTTACAGCCAGATTTTCCCCGAGGGCACAGAACCTGAGGGTACTGCCAAGTGGTAAGAGGAGACCCTCTGAGGGACACTCAAGCAGAGAATGCCCTGGGGAGAAGTCCCTGAAGGGGTGGAGGGAGACTGGAATGGTGAGTGGAGCCCTGTCTTCTGGACTGAGCTCTGCCGCTGCCAACTCTGGGCTGTCATATGTGTGGGAGGAGGCTGGGCCGGGTGGTCTCCAGGGGAGACATGGAACCAGGAGCTGCTTTATAGCCTCTGGCAGGAGGTGGAGGTATTCTCCACATGTGATAACGAGTGCTTGCCAGGTGCCAAGCCACCTGCTGAGCTCTGTTCAGGGACGATTTGATGTGATCCTACAACAGCCCTGGGAGGCAGGTTCTGCCGGTACCCTTATCACAGATGAAAATTTTGAGACTCTAAAAGGTTTAGTCACTTCACCCAAGGTCCCACAGACAGTAAGTGGCAGAGGAAGGGTTCAAAACCAAGCTGCTTGCATCTCAACCACTTAGCTCTATATCCCTGAAATTAATAGAATTACCCATCATTCTACTGTCCAGAGAGAACCCATTCTTTGTGCAAATATATTCACACGCATATAGTAAGACAAAACTGGATCCTACCGTGTGTACTGTTTGGTAATTTTCTTCTCTTAGCCATATACACAAAAGTTTATCTTCATTTTTAAGGTAATCCCTCACTTCCCTCCTGCAGGCGTCTTCCTGTACAGCTAGGTAGACTGAGGGGTGGAATGCTAAGAAGGGCACAAGGGGCACTCACTGCTAAAGAGATGTGCCAGGGCCTTTAAATGACCCACAAACAGCCAGATCCCATTCAGCAAAGGGAGAAAAAAAAGAATTTTCTTGGCTGTGTTTTGTAGCTTCCATTAGCTTAACTGTCATCAAGAACAATGCTGAGTCAGGGCCTGAATTATCTTTTTCTCTGCTTGGGTTCTTGCCTTTGGCTTGCTGCCATTCTCTATGTGCTACAAGGCATGAAGACAGGTCTCCACCTCATCCATCTCTCAGGAAAGGTGATAGATATTATATATATATTTTAATGGGGAGCAATACAGCATAGGAGTTAGGAGGATGCATTCAAGTCCTGGCTCCAACACTGTCGAGCTATGTGTCCTTGAGCATGCTATTTGATTCCGAGCCTTGATTTCTTCATCTGTACAGATTCTGCATCTACCTTGCTCCTCGGGCCATTGTCAGGGTGAAATGAGGTAGGCATGGAAGGTACCCAGCACAGTGCCAAGACACCAGCCCCTCCTAGGCTGGGGCAGTTCCACTTCTGCGCTTTTCAGGGCCACCTGAGGTCATGTTGCTGTTCCCAAGACACTTGGTGAGGCTACCTGGGGCCTCTCTGCCTAGACAAACCTCCCCACACATGGCCAGAAGACCTCTGGGTCTTGCTACCTACTGGATTCCCTGGGGACCAGGGCATAGCTTTCCCTTTCTCAATGTCCAAAATTAACTGGGGGAGATCTGCCCTCCTCTTCACCAGGAATTTGGCCCAGAGACACAGGTGCAGGGCCTCTTCTCAGGGATGCATCAGCATCTATGATTTTTATTTTTTCTTCCCCTCTTTCCCACTTGCTCCTTCCCACTAAGCCAAGGGAATTTTGATTTAGCCTGGGGCAGGGGACAGGGAGCTGTTGAACAGGATAAACCATCTCCTATCATGTGTTTTTGAAACCTTGTAACTAATTTAAAGAGAGGCCTTGAAAGTCAAAAGCCAAGCATTGATTCCTATATTTGTTGTACTTTGCTATTTCAAAATAGTATCCTGCCATAGTAGCATGGCTTTATTTTATGGAAAATGCCAAGCAACTCAGTACCTTTAGTTGCCTGGCTAATCCAGCACAGGTTGGCTGTGCTTAGAGTCCTCGTGTGAGCACTACCACGAGGAGCCCGGGAGCTCCTCAGTCTTTGGCACCCAGCAGTGTCTGTCTGGTACACAGTAGGCACTTAATAAGTGCCTGTTGAATGACAGCCCATCTTACCCAAGAAATATTCTGCTCCAACTTGTTAAATGTGATTTTTAAGGTCCTCAATGGTAGTTTTGTGCTCAAAAGAGATTATCCATAAGTAACTTTGATTTTTAAATTAGTCTTTGATTTATTAAAGTTAGAATTAAAAAAAAACCCTCCTATTTCTTAAGCTTTTAAATTTAGACTATAAATCTTATTATTTTGTTTATAAGTCCAGCAAGTTCTAACAGTCACTTTTAAGGGGCCTTTGATTAATGTTTGGTCCCATTTACAAACTTGGTTAAATTCCTTTTAAACTGCTTTTATAAATTTAATATATTCAATTTCCTTTTAAGTACTATAATTGTCTGACTTAAAACCTTTCTGAATACTTAAATAACTCTTATAAATCTAATACATTAAACTTATAAATATGGTAAAACTTTAGTTTTATTAAATTATTCAGTTCCGTAATAAACTTATTAAGATTCAAACTTAACATCACGAGTCTAAATCAAGTACACATTTAAAATTAGAATCACAAGGATGACCTCTTGCTCCATTAGACCAAATCCTCTTAAACTTTATAAGTACATAATAAAGGCCCAAAATGCACACACTCCTTAACCTGAAAATATTAATACTACACATTTGAAATTCTTAAATATTTCTATACTTATTTTAAAATCTTCCCAGAGTTAAAAGATGCTGATGTGCCAACAAAATAACCCTGCCATCCCCAACAACCTTCCTTCTCTTTTACTTTTCTCCTCTATTCATTTGCTCCCCACCCAACCTGACTACATTTCAGTGGAGGCCCTGCCATCAACTGCCTCAGTGACCTTGGCAAAAGCTACTGCCCTCTTAGGGTTTCTCTTTTCTTTACCCACAAAAAAATTGATGGGGTTAGGTTAGATGATCTCTAAGGTCTTAACCATAAAATTCTAGAATTCATATTTTTCCATTTAGGCTAATAAGAATGAACAAAATTATTAAAAATCAGAGTATCTTCCCCTCATGAAAGACTACCATCACAGAGAATGCTTACTATTGCACATATTATATTTGTAGTCTGCTCCCACTCGACGTCACCCACTTGGTTGCACGGACCCTAATGATTTTTGGACTTTTTGACCTCAGAGCATAAGCAATCAAGAAGTCATATCTGGGAACATCTAGGAAGAGTTTTAAAACCAGGAGGATCCACTTGTAAGTATATGTTCCAGTTTATTTTGAAAATCATGTCCCTTATAGATGGGTCATGTCACTGCTACTACTTCTGAGAACTGGACTGAATTAACATCTTTATGCATGCCATTTTATGCCTTGTTTCTGGAAGAGCATGCTGAATAATAAATGAATGGGAGTGTACGTAACAGTTAAGTGTTGGGGGCTGGAATTAGATCTCCTTTTGTTTAAATTCCACGTCCACTCCTTAAAATCAGCTTGATGACCAACTTTATACAAACAAATTTGATAATTTAGATGAAATAGGCAAATTCCTAGAAAGACACAAACTATTGAAACTGACTGAAGAAGAAATAAAAATCTAAATAGACCTTTAACAAGTAAAGAAATTGAATTACCAATTAAAGATCTTTGCACAAAGAAAAATACTGGGCCAGATGATTTCACTGGCAATTTTTATCAAACATTTAAAGAGGAAATAGTATCAGTACTGCACAAACTCTTCCAGAAAATGCAGGAGAATGGAACATTCCCAACTCATTCTGTGAGGACATTATTACTCAGATGCCAAAGCCTGAAAAAGATATCATAATAAAGAAAAACTAAAGACCAATATCCCACATGAATATAGATTGAAAATTCTTAACAAAATATTAGCAAACCAAATACAATAATATACCAAAAAGATTCTACACCATGATCAAGTAGGATTTATCCCAGGAATGCAAGGTTGATTTAACACTCAAAAATCAGCTAATGTAATACATCAAAAATCACATGATCATCTCAATAGATTTAGAAAAAGCATTTGCCAATATCCAACACCCATTTGTGAAAAAAACACTTTAACAAACTTGGAATGGAAAGGAACTTCCTAATCTGGTAAAGGACATCTATGAAAAACCTACAGTGAACCTCATACTTAATGATGAAAGACTGAAGGCTTTCTTCCTAACATTAGGACCGAGGCAAGGATATCTGTTGTTGCCTCTTTTATTTAACATTGTACTGGAGATTCTAGCCAGTGAAATTAGGCAAGATAAAGGAATAAAAGGCATACAGATTAGAAAGGAAGAAGCAAAATTGCTTTTTATTCATAGATGATATGATCCTGTTTATAGAATACTCTAAGGAACACACACATACACACACACACAAAAACTGTTAGAACTAATAAACAAGTACAGCAAGGTTGCAGGATACAATATCAAAATACAAAAATCAGTTGTATTTGTTTATGCAAGCAATGAACAATCCAAAAATGAGATTAAGAATATAATTTCATTCACAATAGTATCAAAAATAATAAAATACTTAGGAATAAATTTTTAAAAAGAAATTGAGGACTTGTACACTAAAAATTACAAAACTTTGCTGAAAGAAACTGAAAAGATTTAAGTAAGTGGAGAGACATTCCATGTACATGGATTGGAAGACACAATATTGTTAAAGATGTCAATTATCTCCAAATTGATGTTTAGATACAATGCAACTCCTGTCAAAATTCCAATGTGCTTTTTTGGGTAAAATTGACAAGCAGATCCTAAACTTTATATAGAAATGCAAATACCTAGACTAGCCAAAACAGTTTTGAAAAATAAGAATGAAATTGGAGGATTTTCATCTTCTAATTTCAAAGCTCACTATTAAGGTACAGTTATCAATACAGTGTGATATTGGCATAAGGATAGATATATAAATCAAAGGAACAGAATTGAGAGTTCAGAAATAAATCCTTATATCTATGGCCAACTGATTTTTTTTATAAGATGCCAAGGTAATTCACTGGGGAATGGGTAGTCTATTCAACAAATGGTGCTGGGATAATTAGATATCCATAACGCAAAAAGATAAACTTAGACTCTCACCTCATACCATACACAAAAATTACCTTAAAATGGATCACAGACTTAAATGTAAGAGTTAAAACAATAAAACTCTTAGAAAAAAAAACATACAAGAGAATCTTCAAGACCATGAGTTGCACAAAGATTTCTTAGGTACGATATGAAAAAAGCACAGTCAATAAAAGGAAAAATTGAAAATTTAGTTCCCATCGAAATTCAAAACTTTTGTACTACAAAAGACACCGTTAAGAAAATGTAAAGATAGGAAACAGATTGGGAGAAAATATTTGCAAAACACATATCCAATCAAGGACTCATATTAAGAATTTACAAACACGTAAGTACAATTGAATTACAAGATAACCAATTAAAAAATGGGCAAAAGTTGGGGACGGCCTGGTGGCTTAGTGGTTAAGTTCGTGAGCTCTGCTTCGGCAGCCCAGGGTTCACTGGTTCGGATCCTGGGCGCAGACCTACACATCTCTCATCAAGCCATGCTGTGGTGGCATTCCACATACAAAATAGAGGTAGATTGGCACAGATGTTAGCTCAGGGACAATCTTCCTCACAAAAAAAAAAAAAGAATGGCTAAGATGCATATGAAAAGATGCTCAACATTATTAGTCGTTAGGGAAATGCAAATTAAAACTGTAGTGAGGTACCATTTCTTACTCACCAGAATGGCTGTAGGAAATAAGACAGATAATAGCAAATGTTGGTGAGGATGTGAGGAAACGAGAACTCTCATGCACTGCTGATGGGAATGTAAAATGGTGCAGCCACTTTGGAAACATTTCAGCAGTTTCTCAAAAAGATAAACATAAAACTACTATATGATATGCAATTCCACTCCTAGGTGGAGAGAAGTGAAAACATAAATCCTCATAAAGACTTGCACACAAATGTTCATAATGGTGTTATTCATAATAGCCCCAAACTGGAATCACTTAAACATTCATCAACTGGTGAATGGAGAGACAAAATGTGGTATGTTCACACAATGGAATACTATTCAGCAATAAAAACAGCAACTACTGACACATGCTAATCATGGGTGAACTTCAAAAACATTATGCAAAGTGAAAGAAGCCAGACACATATAGACCACATATAGTATGATTTCATTTGTATGAAATGCCCAGAAATGTAGAGACAGAAAGTAGATTAGTGGTTGCCTGAGGCTCAAGATATGAGCAGGGGTTAACTGTAAATGGGCGTGAGGGATCTTATTGGAGGGATGCAACTGTTCTGGAAATGATTTGTGGTGATGGTTGTAGCACTTGGTAAAGTTACTAAAGATTACTGAGTTGCACACTTGAATTGAGAGAATTTTGTGTGTGAAATATACCTCAGTAAAGTCATTAAAGAAAAAGCAGGTGACTTTGGGCAGGTGACTAACTTCGCTATGCTTTAGCTCTTCATCTTTAAAATTGGGATGATGAAAGTATTTACCTCCTAAGGTCATTGGGCAGATTAAGTGAGGAAATATATACATAATGTTTAAAGTGAGAGTGCCTATCACATAGTAAACACTCAATGAAATATTAGTTTCTATGATTATTTTGAAACACCACAACAAATTCTGAAGGAATAAGAGAAGGAGTTTGTTTCTCCTATGAAAGATACTGATATATTAAAAACCACTTGAAAAGATATGGGGGAAACTTAAATGCATTTTGCTAAGTGAAAGAAAAGGCTACATACTATGCAATTCTAAATATATGACATTCTTGAGAAAGCAAAGCCATGGAAACAGTAAAAAGATCAGTGGTTGCTGGAGGTTAGTGGGGGAGGGTAGGATGACTAGGTGGAGCACAGAGGAATTTGGGGGCAGTGAAAATACCCTGTATGACACTGTAATGATGGTTACATGTCATTGTACATTTGTCCAAACCCACAGAACGTACAACACCAAGAGTGAACTCTAATGTAAACTATGGATTTGGGGTGATAATGATGTGTCAGTGTAGGTTCATCAACTGTAAGAAATGTACCAGTCTGAAGGGAGATATTGATAATGGGGGGAGGCTATCCATGTGTAGGGACAGGGGGTATATAGGAACTCTCTGTACCTTCTACCAAATTTTGCTGTGAACCCAACTATTCTTAAAAAGGAAAGTCTTAATAATGTATTTTTTTAAAGACCCACTTATCTATCTTCCAACTCTAAATTCTCTGTAGCACAGAACAATTGGTAGAAAAGAAGAAAAAACTTGTGGGAAACATAAAATTTGGCTTAACAGGTCAAATAGGCAAAAAATTCATTTTAAGGGATAATGAAACTAGAAAGATTTATCATTTCTATTTGTGAAGTTCCAACTTTGTAGAAGTGAAAGATTTTGTCAGCCAAAGTAAACTTCAATCAAGACACAGTAAATGTTTTTCTTTTTTATTTAAAATATTTAGGTCTGTAAAATTTTTATATGGTTCCAAAGTCAAAACTACACTATCCGCATTCCTACCTTGTCCCCTTCTTCTCTCTATAGGTAATCATGTTTTTAGATTTTTGTTTTTGGATTATCCTTCAATTTTTTTCTTTTTTGAAAAAAATAAGCAAATACGTATATTTTATCATACTTCTCCCCTCCCCACTCCTCACCAAAAGATACCACACTATAAACCTTGTCTCCTTGCTCCTTTTTTTCACTTAACAATATATCCTAGTGGTTATACTATGGTGGTAGAGCTCACGCCCATTCCTTTGTTTCAGTGGCATAGTGCTCCATTGTGTTGTGCGCCATGGTTTGTATAGGCAGTTTCTTGGTGATAATCATTTGGATTGTTTCCAGTCTTTTGCTATTATACGTAATGCTGCAATGTACCGCCTTGAAGTTGCAGGAAATATAAGGTGCAAACTATAAACATTCTTTGGCATCTGAATACGTGTGTCCTTTGGCAAGGCAAGCTTATATTACTGATCCAGTACTGGTTGTGAAGAAATTCCATTTGGACTACCTGTTGGTTTGAATCACTTTGAAATTATTCATTTTTCTAAGCTCCTAAAATGTTTTGGAAACAAGTTCTTGAGAGTAAATGCCATTTTTATTAACTATCTTATGTAAATATTGAATTGTTTAATACCTACAACCAAATTGTTCGACTATCTTTAATTGGTGTTTCTGGGACTTTCCATTTCATTGTATCAACTCTGTGAACAGTCTTTCACTAGTTAAAAGTGTGGAAATTCGGGGTCTAACAAACTTTATCAAGTCAATGTCTGGTATTTGGAGTTTGACAGAGCCCTATTTTGCAAAGAATTTTAAATGTCTTGATATTTTTAACTTTCATTGATTTTTTTTTTAAACAAGTTATCTGTGTTCAATGGAGAAAAATTAGGAAGTTCAGACAAGCAGTATGGGGGAAAAAAAAAAACTACCTATAATCCCAGCCCCCAGAGATAACCAAAATTAGCATTTGGATGCATATCCTTCTAGATGTTTTCAATGAACATAAACAGCCTCCCTCCCCGAACACACATGCCTATGTGATATCTTCATCACTTCTCCTGTATAAAGTTCAAGAGAAATTTCATCTTTTCTTTTTTTTTTTTTTTTGTGAGGAAGGCCAGCCCTGAGCTAACATCCGTTGCCAATCCTCCTCTTTTTGCTGAGGAAGACTGGCCCTGTGCTAACATCCATGTCCATCTTCCTCTACTTTACATGGGACGCCGCCACGGCATGGCTGACAAGCAGTGCGTCCGCTGGCGTCCGGGATGGGAACCCACGAACCCCGGGCTGCCAAGAGCGAACTAAACCACTGCGCCACCAGGCAGCCCCTCATCTTTTCTATTTGTTAGATTTTATCCTTTCACTTTGCTGTTTGCTTTGCACACCATCTAGATGTTTCTTATGTGTCCCATCAAAGTTAACTCTTTGTATTTGTGTTTGTCCAGGGGCAGTTTACTGACTCATTAAAGGACATAAGCATACCAGACAAGATGGAGACCCATTCTTGGAGAGATTCCACATGTGCAGAAATGAAAGTCAAACAGATTCTCTGTGATCATTATTCTGCTATGCAAAAGGTTTGTTGGAAAAAAAGAATTCTTGAAAGTGCTTTCTGTGATCATGATTGCTTATGTCTTATTCTAACTACTAACACTGAATATCTAATTAAAACCTGGAAAGTTTAAATATCTGAATGTTTCATCATCATGTACCAAAAATAATTCCTGAAAATGAATCAAAGTTTTGAAATTTTCTATGCGGATGGATTTTGACACTTTGCACACTAGAGTTGTGTATCTGGGGCAGAGGTAGGGCATTTTCCCTGCCATTGGAATCAAGGGACACATGAAAGGAACTTAATTATTGTGTTTTATTACTTTTGCTTTTATTTTAAGAGAGAGACATATGAAAGATAAAACTACCTGATTAAGTAGAAACAGAAAACTTCATTCATAATAAGTTAAAATTTAAAGTATGCTTTTATGTCATTTTATAGTCAAACAGGGTGCTAAAACAATGGTAAGTAGAGAGAATTGAAGAGTAGACCAGGAAAAGGGAAGAAGACAGATAAGAAGGGCAAAGGGTGGGGAGACATAGTCTAAACACCATCTCCCCAAGAAGGAGAGGAACACATGCAGAGAAAAAGAAGTTGGTTGTGAAGGTCATTTAGAGAGCAATTTGATAGTATTTATCAAATGTTTAAGTTCTAACTCTTTAACCCAGCAGTAGTACTTCTGGATATCTATACTACAGAACTTCTCACGCAGGCGTGCAGGGATGTTTACTGTCGAATGTTTACAACAGCAAAAAACTATAGACAATTTGAATGTAGAACAGTAGGAACATGGTTAGATAAAAGTACTTTGTTCAGTGGAATTCTAAGCAGTCATTGAGAAGAATAAGGTAGAGTTACATATGCTGATGAGGAAAGATACACATAGTGACAAAGTGAAAAAAGCACGTTACAGAACATTGTGTGTAGTACGATTCCAATTTTGTGAAAACAAAAAGTGTGTGTATGTGTGCATACATCGAAAAACAGTCTGGATGGGTACATGCTAAACTGTTGAAAGTTTTGGATGGGAAAGTTGAAATTATTACAATGGTCTTTATTAGTTTTTGAGAAGATGAAAACAAGAGAATAGCTCATGTGTCTGATGCATTGAGAAGAGATTTCGTACCTGGGATGGAGTTGTTCTCTGCACTCCAGTAGGAGCCCAGACAAATTCAGTATAGGGCTGAGCCAAGCCTGCAGCTTTCTCTTTCCCATTTCTAGTGGACAGCATAGAGCCCAGACATATGTGATTCTCTTCTTGGATATTAATGGGCAATTTTCATTACAGTTGGGGGATGTTTGGGTGAGCCTCTGAAGAGAAGATTTCCTCATCTATAATTTGAAGATAATAATAATCCTTGCCTTGAAGGATTATTTTGACTGTTAAACGTAATAGATATAAAATGTAATAGATATAAAAGTAATAGATATATATATATAGTAATAGATATAAAATGCCTCACTCAGTGCCTGGCACATGCTCAGGATTCATAAATGGAAGCTACTATTGTTATTAATATTTTGGAGAGATTCAGGATCAAATTCCCATTTTCTAGGCCTTCATTTGTTTTTTATTTATGCTTCCTATCCTTGTAGCACTGGAAGAAACTTGATCTATGGAATTGGAAGCAGACAAAATACCTAAGATTTCATGCTAGGCCATCGCAACTCATGTTCTAGGTTTGTATGAAGAAAAATCTTTCATTCATTTTGACTCATCACAGCTCAAGTACTTATCTGACAACTTGTGTTAGTCATTAAGGCAGCCCCCCAGAAGTATCTGTTCATTTCCTGAGTATAGACTTTTAATTTTAAAATGCTTTACATGATTTTTGGACATTTTTATTATTTTTAAATGAAGCAGCTTTCGACATATTACATTTATTCCGAGAGCCGACATTAGGCCATGTTCTTGTGTCTGTTCTCTTGAGTAGATTTAATGTACTTCCACATTTTTAAAACGTTTCTATAATAGCTTCACAATTACAAGTGATGCTTTCTCAATGCGCTGCCTTCTCAGAAAAGAGTCACTCTGACTTGCAGTTTTTATGAATTTTGTTGGTTCCTTAATGCTTCAGCTTCACCAGCTTGTAGGAAGAAAAAGGCCAAGTTACGCGAACACCCAGTTCAGCTGGAGAACTTAGGAAAGCCAGGCGGCATTCACACCTGGTTCTCATGCATGGCGGGAATGAGGCTGTTGTGTTCCTTGTCATATTTATTTAATAATTTAACTTAATAATTGAGAAAAGTATGTACTTGGAAAAAATGTGCCCTTCAGTGGAGAAATGTTAATAGTACATTTGTATTTGTCAATTTTTTTTTTTAACAAAGGACCAAGGATTCCCTTATGTGTAGTAATAATTCAGTACTCTGTCTCCGGTACTATGAACCTCAGATGCATTACCATCGGTTCGATGCCCATAACAGGGCAATATGACACCATGTACGGCACAAGTGCTGCTCCTCACTCCCTGAAGCCCACCCTCACCCACTTGCCACCCCACATCCCCCCATCCTTCCCCATCACCCCCACCCCTCTGCCACACATCCACAATGGGCATCACTGATCATTTAGCAAATGTTTTTCCGCTGAAGCCTGCATGTGACCTCAGAATCCCTTGAAATACTGAGCCCCAAGTAGCCACTTCCAGTCAACTGCTACAGAGGAGGAAATCTATCAAATGCCTAAGATTTATCAAATATTGACAATATAGCTAGCCAGTTTAGGCAATGCAGCTCCCAAAGCAGTTAGTTCAGTTTTTAAAAAGCAGCTAAATTATTTTGGGACATAATGTAAACAAAACTAGTTAATTTTTCGCAAAGGTTTTTACTTTTCAAACTCACTGTTTCAGCACAACATTGGCAAAGTTTGAACGACAAACTCCGTAATCAAATACAATGTACAAGTAGCGTTACATGAAGGAAAGTTAATTGTGAGGTAGCTGACATGTGCGCAGTATCTTATCAGCTAAGTGTGAATGTGTCCAAAACTTCTGCTTTGAAGCAGATTTCTCAGTGACTGTCATTCTTTGCTAACCTCTCAGTATATAGCATATAGTTGTTTTCCACCCCATGAAAATTCATCACCATATCCCAGGGTTGTGGCAGATGGAGAGATCTGTGGCCTGGCATCTTTTTTGGAGATCTTCCCTGCCTATTCACTACTGCTGAGTAGTTTTACAACTTGGGTTCATTTAGCATGGGAGGGGAAATAAATGTGACCCTCATACCATGTACCAATCACAGGCATAAAGATACCTTGGATCCTTCTCTAGCAGCATGGCCAAGGTATATGGCACTTGGGAGCTATGGAGTGTGTTTTCTCCTTTTCTCCCAACACTCTGTTGACATTGTAGGAATTTGCAACAACTGGCAATCCCCTAGACTGGATACCCAGGGATATAAGACCCCCTCTGTCTCCCCTTTGCTATGCCCTTCTCAGTCTTCATTGATAGGTACAGAATCAGAGCTGGGGAGGAGCAGGGTTGAGACTCCATTCCCCCAAGCACAGTCTCTAAGACTTTAGACTATGATGAAAAGGCATGAGAAAAAACAGTATGGAATCAATACATGAAATGCAGAGAGAAGATGCTCGAAATGGAGTTCCATTTTTAGAAGCTTGCTTCCTTACCAAACACCAGGGCCCTGTCCTTGTCCCTGTGGGGCCCCACCCGGGCTTAGTCACCTTAGTCTTAGCCTGTGGCTAGGCCTCCGGTCGGCCTCTTAGTGTGAGTGTGTATGCCCCGCCTATTCACGAACTTGAGATGTGCTGCAGGTATAGACGTGGCTCAGCAAATGAGTCCACTCAGTATGCTGTCTGTGTCCTTCAGCAAGAGCTGCCAGCTCCTTCTCTCTTGTTCGTTGTCCCCTAAGGTGCCCTGGCAGCCTGTGGCTTGAAGCAGGCACCCCAATTTGCAGTTTCCAGGACAGCTCAATTCCTCAGGCAATGAAGGTCATGTAATGACTGATTAATTCATTCTCTTTTATTTTGAAAATTAGACAAGTTTTTATCAAATTCCTTACAACAGGACTTTTGATCTAAACTGTCTCTTAATCTTGTGTTTGATAAATAATTAATGGCTCACTGCTCACACTAGTCAATGATTACTAATGCCTTATTTGCATGTGAAATTAATATTCCATATGGTTGGACCGATCATTTAAGCCTAAGTCAACAGGAGGAGGCATGTTGATTTGAGCAGAAGTTTGGGTTGCAATGGAATAAACTATTGGTTAGTATCAGTACTTTGAAGTTCTCACAGCCAGGGCTGGAGGCATGTAGCAAGGACAAAATTTTCATTTTTTGGTGGTTCCTTTGCAATAACAGACTTGTTCTGAATATAAGGTGCCATGAAGTTTATTCTATCATGCAACAAATATTTATTAGATTCCTACCATGTACATACCACTGTGCCCAGAGCACCTGTGTTAGATCCTTCTAATGGTTGTTAGGAATGCAGTAAAGAAAACAAAAATTTAACTCCAATTTAATATGGAACTGGTTTCTAGATCTCCAGCACAGACTATTGTCAATGCTTTGAAACCCCCCTGGTTGCTTGACATTTGTCAGTATTTGGGAATGAGCCATCTAACCAAAAGGTCTTTCTCCTGAATCTTTGGTTCATCATCAGTTATGATTGTAGATTATGATTAAGTTCATCATCAATATTCTGTTAATAAGCAAAGAATATTTTATTATATAACAGGAGTTTCAAAGCCATTTTTATCAATATAAGAATATGAAGATTGGGGCCGCCCGGTGGCGCAGCGGTTTAGTCCACGCTTGGCAGCCCGGGGTTCGCGAGTTCGGTTCCCGGGCACCCGCAGACGCACTGCCTGTTAGCCATGCCGTGGTGGCGTCCCATATAAAGTGGAGGAAGATGGGCACGGATGTTAGCCCAGGGCCAGTCTTCCTCAGCAAAAAAGGGGAGGATTGGCAACAGATGTTAGCTCAGGGCTGGTCTTCCCCACAAAAAAAAAAAAAAAAGAATATGAAGATTAATATTTGTTCCTTACCATACTGTAGTGGACTTTCATTAATATTTTAAGAGTAGAATCTGACAGCTTGGGAAGTGTGTCAGATAAACTCCAGCTTGGGTGTTATGCCAGTAATGTCCTTAAATGTTGATGCTATTATTTCCCTTCTTTCAGTGGTGGTATTGAGGGAGATATTTCTATAGATAGGCCATGCACCAATCAAGGTAGAAATATTATGTTATGATAACTGGAAAGGAGGAAAAATAATTTTCTTTCTACCCTTCTGAGTTCTTGGCTGAGACCCCTTTGATAAAAGACTAATAACAAGAGAAAAACAAACAGAAGTTTATTAACATGTATACCTCATGTATACATGGGAGATAGCCAGGGAAAATGAGTAACTCTGAGGTGACTTAGAATTCAGGATTAAATACCATCTTAATAGGGAAAGGGGAGAAGGGATATAGGCCCTTTAGGGGAGAGTAAGCAATTTTTAGGAAAGGTGAATGGACGCTTAGAAAAATAGATGGGAGATATGATAGTTTGTGACAAAGTTTGTCCGGGTGCAGTGTGGACTTCTAGTCTTCTCTCCTGTGATAAGAGTCAATCTTCCCCGGTTGATAAAACTCCCAGGGAGAGGATTTATGACAATTGAGCTCCTTTTGGGGGATCTGTCTTTAGGGAGATAAGGAGAAATCAGAGAAAGCCTCTCCCTGCACATACTGTTTTCAAATGCCTATGGTTCAGAATAATCAATATGCCAAAGTGGAATATTTTGGGTGGTGTGTTCTGCTACCCCTCATAACAAATAACCCCAATATTATTGGTTTAGCACAACAAAAGTTTATTTCTCACTCATGCAAACTCTACTGTAAATCAGAGCAACTCTTCCAAGTTGCCCTCCATGTGTTCACTCATCATTCCAGGACGTGTCAATCTTATGCCACATCCATGCTAACATGCCCTTCTGTAATCACTGTGTCAGGGGAAGAGAGGGCTGGAGAGTGGAGCAATGACAATTAAATGTTCCCACCAATGAAACATAGCAGAGGAGAGGGGTGCCACTTCCAGGCTCATGGAAGGATGGCAAGTCACTTGGCCATGTTCAACTTTACGGGAGTAAGCCTGGAAGTAGAGGATATCTGGGCATTGATGAAAAGGCCTACATTAGACCATTAGAAAATCTAAGAGAACTTTTCTCTCTCTATTGATTCATGAACTGAAAAAACAAATAAATGTCCCTGAATGAGATTTTCTTTAGTGTGAGGGTGAAGAAATAAATGTGGGAAATGCTTCCAGATTATTGAAATTACTGTGCCATAAAAATTAAAAGTAACTATTTGATGATTTATGTATTTTAGTATCCTCAGATGAACTTATTAAATCCCTTAAGAGAGACTACATTTGGGCTTCTTTTCAGAGGACTCATGTGCTGTGGTTGGCAGAATGATGACACCCCAAAAATGCCCATGTCCTAATCCCTGGAACCAGTGAATATGTCATGTTACATGGCAAGGAAGAATTAAAGTTGCAGATAGAATCTAATCAGCTGACTTTAACATGATCACAAGGGTCCTTTCAAGTGGAAGAGGGAAGTGGAACAGGAGGTCAGAATCAGAGAGATGGCAGCACGAGGAAGACTTTGGCTGATATCGCTGGCTCTGAAGATGGAGGAAGGGGGGCATAAACCAAGGAATGTGGGTAGACTCTAGAAGCTGGCAAAAGGCAAGGAAATAGATTTTCCTCTAGAGCCTCCGAAGGAATTCAGCCCTGCTGACACCTTGATTTAGTCCAATGAGACCCATTTCAGACTTCTCACCTCTGGAACTGTAAGATAATAAACTTGTGTTATTTTAAGCCACTAAGTCGGTGGTAATGTATTATAACAGCAGTAGAAAACTAATGCATGTCCCATGACTTCTCTAGAAGAAGGGTTAGGGCAGAAGGTTGCCCTTTTCTGGAAGGCTATGCATGAAAAATACGGAATTATATTCTCTTCTTGTCAATATCCCTCCAGACAGCCTCAAATATTCTTGGAGGAAGGAGAGAAAGCTGGAAAAGCATGTTTTCTGGGGGAAATTGTAAAGATGCATCTTTTCTATTCTATTCATAGGTAGGCTTGTCAATCTGTTGAGAAACATATGCAAAGTAATGGGAGAAGAAGAAAATGGAAAGCACCAATTTTATCAGAATTTCACATGGCATTTGAAGAACTAAGAATCTGTAGCTAAAATTTAGCAAGTATTCAGAGGAGTGACTGATCATGGCTTTGGAGCAGGTGAGGGCTGGGGTTAATATGCTAGAAAATGACTTTGTGTGTGATGTTTTATTTGGTTAGGAAAAAAAGATTAGGATTATGGATGATGTGTACAACTTGTCTATTTTGAATCTAGGATGTAGCCAAGGTGAATAGCAAAGTTCTTAGTTTCCAAAGAAGACTGTGTGCCATCACAAAAACCATCTTTGCATTTATGCATGAGTACATAGTCTATACATATGAATATATATGTAGATATATATATGAACATATATGGGAATATATATGTGAATGTATATATGAATATATATATATATATTTCACTTCCTTGAAAAGATTCCCAAAGAATGTAAAATACAGCAAAGTTGTTATTTAGAATCACCAGCGGCTGGAACACATACAGAGAGATAAGAATTTGACTTGGAATAAAAAACTGTTGAAGACTGTTCCATGAACGGCCCCAAGGATCACCAACGGTAGGCACCCAACTAGACTGGTTTCAATAATCATTTATCTCTGACCAAATCCTGATAGACAAATATCCTTTTCTATTCTATTTGCTAAAATTCTGCATTGAACAGCATTGAAAAATACTCCTAAAGCTCCTTTCTGTCTATGCTAACCTATGCTGCTTGTCACTATTCTCCTCCCCACTTCCTTTTCTAATTACCAGGAGCCATGTTATGCTCGACAGTGTAATATTTTGGTCATTAGTAGCTGCTTTACAATAACGGTGGCAAAAGATAGCTAATAGTTCCAATATTTATTTATTTTCACTCCCACCTTGTTCCAAAAAGGATTTAAGGTGGGTTGTAAAACAACATGCAGCACAACAAGATGAAACAAAGATTAGGAAAGTGAGGAAATTAGGGCAAAAGGAAGATAAAGGTGGGAAAAATAAGAAATTGGGAGTACAAAATGTGCTGCACGAGGCTCTGAACCCTTGCCAGGGGCGGACGCTAAATTTGGCCCTGGCTTTCTAGCAATCAGCTCAAAAGGGGGAAAATCATCAGTCCCATGAGTCAGGTCAGTCTGTCAGAAGCAGCACAACAATTCCTGGAGCTTAGGCCAGACGGAAATTTCTCTCATGGGGCTCCGTAAAGAGGACCCCTGTGGAATTCAGCAAGCAGAGCCCTCAGCAGCATCCTCCCTGAAGAAACGACTGATTCCTCAGGGCTGTGTCTTGTCACAGCCTTCAGTCCTGGCCTGCGACATCATACTCCAGCAGGATTCAGCAAAAGCTCCCTGCCGGGGATCAAAGGGACGCATTCCAGGTTCCCTAGGCATTGGTGGTTTACCAAGGCATTGATTAAGAGTGTCTAGAGGAGCGGATGAGCGAGCAATCCTTCGTAAACACTGTTTCTTCTCAGTTGAGCCCTGCAGAAGTTAAACTTGTGTGCGCATGTTCTTCCCTGTGCTTTAATGAAAGGGTGAGCCGTCAAAGGCATTTGCAGAGCGCATCAAGGTCTGGGAAGGAGCTTCAGTCTCCCTTTCTGTGTTTGGGAGCTCTAAAAGAATCCATCAGGCCCATCAGAGGCACTGGGAGGAAGGAAGGGCTCATGAGCATGTGTGATGTGTTGCAAGGGGTTGGAGGCGGAGTGGTGGTGGTGGTGTTACGCCTCATGCTTCTCCGGGGTGGAGGCAGTCCTCTCCCAACAGCACAAGCAGTTCAGCTCCTTGTGGTGTTGCCTTCAAGGTCGCCTGGGTCCATGAGTCAGCAGGCAGAGCAAGTCCCCTCTGTGTGCTGAAGGTCTTGATGGGCGCCCCATGAGCTCGGTTGGCTGGGGCCCCTCAGCCATCAGTGAGGATTGGGGGTCTTCATCTCAGGCTCCCTCCCACATGCAGCCCTCCTCTGAGGCCCTGGGGGTTCATCTGGCCCTCTGACATGCTGTAAACAAAGATTGCTGATGCTGTCATCCAGCAGCCCAGCACCTGCCTCTCAAAAATTCCTGAGGCCTCAGTGGGGCTTGGGAACCCCTCCAGACTCCAGCAGTAGGCCACTCACATTTTCCCAGAGGCATCGTCCTCATACATTTTTGGCAGGAAGAGAAAATAATGAACACGTGTTCTTCCAAGACTACTCCAATTCACTCTCGACACTACAGTTACCAAGATTTTCTAAAACATAAACCTCATCCTGTCACCTCCCTGATGCTCCCCATGCTCCGTGGGATAGAACTGCAGGTTTGAGTGTGGTTAACCGGACCCTCAACTCCTCTCTACAGCCTCGGCCCTCCCACTTCCCCTCCCCTCCCTCACCACCGCTGCTCGACAATTGTCCACACTTTTCAGTTCCTTGAGCTTCCTATATTCTCTTTCTTCCCCCAGGCCCAGCCATGTGCTATTCCTTCCTCTTGGAAAACTGTTTTTACCCTTTCATCCATTAGTCTGGCCTATGCTACCTTCAGGTTATCGCCCAGAAATTAATCCTTCCTGGGAGTGGTCCTGGGAGTGCCTCTGTTGGGTGCTCCAGAGCATCCTTTGTTTTCTCCAACTATAGCATTGTGCTAGTTAGGAAAATGCCAGCTGCAGAGACAAACCCCAACATCTCAGTGACTTAATGAAAGAGAATTGTATTTCTCCTTCATCTAACATCTAATGCAGGAGCTCCTGACTGTTAGGGGGTTCTCTCCAGGGTGATTCAAGGCCCCGAACTCTTTCCCTATTGTAGCTCTGCCATCTTCTAGGGCCTCCGAGTCCTCAGCATCCAGCTGGGGCAGAAGGAGAGAGAAAGGCTGGAAGGCACCTGTACCCCTTATTGCCTTGGCGTGGAGGTATCCTGTGTCCCTTCCACCCTCATTTCATTGGCGTGAACATCGTGTCACCTAGTTACCAGGGGCAGGTGCTGTCCAGGGACAGTGTTATAATGTGACAAAAGGAAGAGCACAATTTTGGCGGGCACACAACTCCTGAAGCACCTTATCTTAACTGCCTGTGACTCAACTAGACTTTGAGCTCAGTGAGGGGAAAGGTGACAGCATTGCTCACTGTTACATCCCTTTGCCAGCACCATGCCTGGCACTTTGGTGCAGGGACTTCCCGATGAGTAACAGCAGTCAGTGCTGGGCTGCAGGAGGGAGCGGGTCATGTAGAAAAGTCGTCTTCTGGAAGCTCTCCCCGACACTGTGCCAGCGCTGGGGAGAGAGAGCCAGCAAGCAGACAGGCCTTCCTTGCCGCTGCTGCCAGGCGAGCCCCTCTAAAAAGTGCCCGTTCCCTTCACAGAAAGACATTCCTTGTGAGCAGAGAGGCTCCGTCATCACAGGTGCCCATGAAGGCATAAGCCTCCTCTTGGATGATGAGGGTTTCTGATTAAAGACTTGTTATTGGTACTTTATGGGGCAGAGAGGAAATGCGCTGCCATGAGTACTGGCATGGCGGCTCCCTAGCACATCTGGCACCTGCCTCTGAGTCCAAGGAGACGGGTGGAGAATGCATTTAGCTTCGTCTTTAAAGTGTCGCTTCACAAGTCACGTTTTATGTGTATGTTGGTGTGAGCATATAATAGTAAGAAGGCAATCACCCACCAGATTGTCTGGGTAGAAAAGAAGGAATGAATAGACATGATGTCTAATTGACCTATGAAAGATATAATTCGCTGTCTCAAGCAGTGTGGTTTTATTTCTGAAAATCCTCAGGTAAGATAGTGGTGCCTTGACTTGTGAAATTGGGGCCTTCTTGTTTACAGTTTGAGGCCTAAAAAATGACCCAAGGTAATGACACAAAAGACAACACTCGAGTGCCCCATTCCCACAGTCGTGTACTGGGAGGAAGTCTGGTACTCCCCTCCCCTGCCCTCCTCTTCTAATAAGTCCGAGAACCCCAGGGCTGACTCAGTCCAAAATGGTCACTATTCATTGCCTTTTGTGTCACTGCAGAAAACAGAAAGCCCAGCGGTCCTGGGGATAGAGTTCAGGACATGCTCCATCCCCAAATACGGCACGTTGGCATATTGAATATTTCAAGCAGGGAGGTCACTCTGACCTCCTCCACCCTCACCCTTCTTCCCTGAAACTGGTGTAAAATCTTCATGCAAGAAGTGCCCTCCCTATACCCAGAGGAGCATCCTTATCTCTGAAGACAAAGGGACGCCAAGAAGAATCTGAACAAACAGGGCTTGCTAAATTTCCCCCAGTTCACTTGCCTCATACTCCTTAAACCATCACATTCCTCCATGACCATCCACTTTTCATCAAACCTAGCATAAAAATATATGTCTGTTTCTTTGGGTTTTCATTTCCTCATGAAGTCTCCTGTGTCATGTAACACTTGTTTTAAGTAAATTTATATGATTTTTCTCCTGCTAATCTGTTTTTGTCAATTTACTTTTCAGACGCAGCCAGGGACCCTAAGAGGGTCGAGGGAAACTTTCTCCTCCCCTACACTGGGCAACCCCATCCAGTGCAGGCGGTATGGGGTGGCCGAGGTGTGAGTTGCTCTCTCTGGTCTTGCCAGTTTTGTCAGGGTTTGGGGGAAGGAGGAAGACTCCCTTCTCCCTTGTGAGTGGTCCACTCAGCCATGGACACTGCAGGCCAAGCAGAGGGTAGCCTGGTTACAGCTCTAGTAAGCTGGTTATTTTTGAGGTGGTGAAGTCTCCATCTCCAGGAGAGCCAGGGCACTGCAGAACAGCCTTGCTTGATGCCCACTCAGCTCATGGCTGAAGAGCCAGTCCCCTGGACCTGGTTCTGTGGACCCTCAGCGTGAAGCTAATCTCACTGCCCCTTTCGGCTTTGGTTATAGCCACTCCAGACCTGAATGGGCACCTGTGAATTTGAACCTTGGAGATGTTCTTTTCCTCCAGGAAGGCCCAGGATATCCCACCTCTTCCCAGGGACCATTGTTTCCAAACAACGGGTTCCTACATGCCCTACCGCTAATAATAATCACTAACATTTCTGAGTGCTTACCATGTGCAGGCGTCGTTTTAAGTCTTTTATACGGATTGTCTCATTCAATATTGACACATACTCTGTAAAGTAGGCCTTAATATCATTCTCATTTGATACAAGGAAATTAAGGCACAGAGAAAGTAATTGCCCCAAATTATACTGTGTCCAGTTTGAACCCACTGTCTACACCCTGGTTTCTTAGCCTGCTCCATGCTACCTCATCTACACAACAAAATTCGATTCTTCTCAGAACATAGAGGAGCTCTAAGACCACTGGACTTTACTGCTATCATTATTAAAAATATAAACAATGAAGAAGTTTAAAAAATATGGAGTAAATCCCCCAAACCCCACTTAATCATCCCTCACCAGAGGTGAGCACTGATAATGGCTGGGTATGTGCCCTTCCAAACCGTTTTCCAGCCTTTACAAACATACCCATGTGTTTCAACAAAACTGGAATCATTTCTACAAAACCAAGAGTGGAATAGCTGGCAAAGTGTTTTGCAGAAAAATATTTTGCAAGAAAGTTCAATCTCTGGGCACCTCGTTGTTCTTGTAATTCAGAGAGGTCTTCCCTGACCACCTCAGTGAAAGCAGCGTCCTGCTCTAAACTGAATGTTTTTGTCCTCCCCAAATTCATATGTTGAAATCCTAACCCCCAAGGGGATGGCATTAGGAGGTGGGGCCTTTGGGAGGTGATTAGGCCGTGAGCAGGGAGCCCACATGGATGAGATCAGTGCCCTTATAACAGAGACCCCAGAGAGCTCCCTTGTCCCTTCCACCATGTGAGGACACAGTGAGAAGATGGCCTTCACCAGACACTGAATTGGCTGGCATCTTGATCTTGGACTTCCAGACTCCAGAACTGTGAGGAATAAATGCTTATTGTTTAAACCACTCAGCCTGTAGTATTTTTGTTACAGCAGCCCAAAGGAACTAAGACAAACCCCTCCATCTTTACCCTCTCTCAAGATCCTGTTTGTTTCCTTCATTATATTGGATTGCTTGTGTTTGGGTTTGAAATGGACATGAGTACCTACAAATTAATTCCATTTGACACCCTGTGGATGGCTAATTAGCATATGAAGAGTCCTCATCTGAATCAACCCCTTAGGCCTGGTTGATAAACACAGGAATATTAGAAATAATTTTTGACTGGTGAAATTAGTGGTGGTTAGGGAATGCAGAATGGGCTACATAATTTGCTCTGTTCAACACAAAATGAACATACAGCCCCTTGTTCAAAAAGCAGGAAAAATTGATGTTAAAGATGTTAAATATGTTAAGACATGACAGTTTTTTCTTTCTTCCATGGTCTCTCTCTTGACCTGTCAAAGTGTTTTTTTACTTCGTTACTTAATGCCATACCTCTCAACCACAGGGATACATGTGGAGGAGTGCAAACCCTCACAGGCACCCAGGTCGGCTGAGGGGTCCTCACCTGTGATTCAGTTGGCTCACAGGACCCACTTCCAGGTTCCCTTCCTGCCAACCTCTGGCCCAATGCACTGTGCCCAGCTGGGAGCCAGGCAGCTCCTCTTTCCAAGGGCCCACTGCCCTGTCCATAGTGGGTGGGTGACCGCCAAGAGTATTGCAACCTGTGGCTGGGACATGCTAGGGACCTGATTGGGCTGGGTGATGATAAATAAAATGGCAAGCAATAGGATATATTGGAGTATACGAGGAAGCCATTTGGTGTAAAAGTAATTCAGCCTGACCTTGTTTTTCCTAAAGGGCCTGACTGGCCTTTGAACATGCATTGTATATCTGCTTTGAGCATTTACCATGTCCCAGAGACAAGAACAAATGCCCTTAAGATAAGGATGCAACTCCACCCACATTAACATTTTCTTAAGGATAAGCATTTCTTCCTAGGTGAGGATTTGACTGTTGTGCTCATCCTGTGACCACCCAGCTCGAGACAGCAGACTTGCTCCCTGTGATGTCCATCAAAGCCTGTGCCGACAGGGCAATCTTGTGACTATTGTAAAAAGGACATTGCATTCATATGTGATATATGCTCTTTGATGGTATATAACCACTCAGTACACCCCACTTCTTTGGTGCCCTTCCTTCCTTGGGGAAGGCAGGTCCCAGGCTATATGGTCCTCAAAATTTGGCTCATAATAAACTCACCCCAATTTTGATTTATAGATTGGCTATGGATTATTTGTGTCGACGGTAAGAAGCTTGCCCTGCTGAGTCCCCAGCTGTGGCACTGCCATGTCCCACCCAGAGACACTTCATGACACCTGTGCCAACGGTGACAATTCCCACACTCATGCTCTGGTCACCGATGGGGACAAAGGGTAGCAGCAGGTGGGACAGGGCAGGGAGTGGGATGCCAGATGGGGCCCAGGATGCCATAGGCTGAGAAGCTGTTCTGGGGAGACAGCAGGAAGCCGGAGCATGGCTCTAAGCCTCCAGCATACACTCCATTGTCCCTTCACACTTCACTTACAGAACACAAATTCAAAGATAAAATTACTGAGAATTCCAATATGGTGACTGCAGAATGTTAAGCCAAAGTGTGAGCCCTTCTCTGTGTGTTTGTACTGGTTGCATGCCCACGAAGTCAGCCCCGAGGGCACATGTAGTTCAGGAATGGGGTAGCCAGATTCCCAGCCTTGGCAGGACAAGGTTTGGGATATGGGAAGCCCAATACTAACCAGCAGCCCAGGGCTCCAAGCTCCTGTTGCAAAGCTTGTGGCTCTTGTCATAAGTGCACTGGGTGTCTGTCTTTCACTGTGAGGTGCTGGCTCAAATTCCAGAGGGCAGCGAGGGGCCTCTCCCTGCCTACTGACAGACTGGGGACTTCTCCTGCTTGTGATAAAAAGCCTGTTCACTCTTGGAATTTGGTCTAGATTTACTCTCACAGTGACCTGGCAGCAAGGAGGTAGCAGCAGGGGTATGCAACAGCCCCCACCCACTTTTAACCACCAAAAGCTGCTGATATTCCCAAAAGGAGAGTGAAAAATAATTGGTGAGGCAGGTTCACTATATCTTTCTAGCCCTTATCCTGATTTGTAATTGTTTTACATATCTTCTTGCTTACCTAGGTATTGTCAGTCCACCCTTTGTATTGTAAGTGTCCTGAAGGCAGTGGCTTTGGCTGTTCCCTACCGTCTCCCTGGGGCTCAGCACATGCCTGGCCCTGATTGGGGCTCAGCACAGCATCGAGGACCCTCTAGTGTGAAGCCAGTTGGTCAGATGCTCCATTTGTTATGGATAGAAAAGAGGAGAAGCAGGTTTCACAAATGCCTTTAAGGACCATCCAACCTGCCAGTTGTCTGGTTGTGCCTAGGAGTTCAAACCTAGTATTACCTTTATGTTGTACCAAACCTTTGCATATTCCAAGCAGAGATCAAAAGAACTTTTGCTTCAGTATATAGAATTCTTCTGCCTTCATCCCTTTGTTACCGCGCAAGGTGGGGGTCTTCTGCCCGATGCAAGACATGTCAATAGTCAGGAGGCAACATGGTAGGAAAGAAAGGACTTTTTATTACAGCTTGCTAACAAGAGGGAAGATGGCCAACTCATGTCTGAAAGAAACATCTTCCAGAACAAAGATTACAGTCCAGTTGTATAGGGGGCTGCTCTCTGGGTGGGGGAAGCATCTGGTCTCCAGGAGGGGCAGACATCTGGTCTTAGTTCCTGATAGTCTTTGGTTTTACAGGATATGCATCAGAGACCGGAGCAATGCCCTATACCCTGATCTTTCAGTTGTCATTGATGAAGGTTATCAGCATAGGCTCTCTTCCCCGGGGTCATCACATTCCTAAGGAACTCAAAAGAATAAAGCTATCAACTTATAGCAGCTGAGAGGGGCCATAAAACCCACAGAGCATGTCTGGGCTAGTTAATCAGAGGTCATTCAAAGTTATAATATGGTTTCTTTTCTACAATATGGCTTCCCTTATGTCAACCTGTATTGAGCTGATATCGCCTTTTCCAGACTTAAACTGGTCTGAGATGGAAAAAGAAGGCTGACTAAGCTCCATGTGCCGTGATGGGGCACAGAGGAAGAAACAAGGGATGTGTTCTTAAGACAGAGCTGAATTTGCATTCTGGTCTTTCCATTAAAAACAACGTATTGGGTAAGTGTTTAGCTTTTTTGAACTCAGAATCCTCCTGTAAGGTAGGGATAGTGACACTCTCTTTGTGGGCAGATTAAGTAAGATCATGTATATTGAGATAACAGTACAGCCCCTGGCACATAGTAGACAATCTCTATACAGAGTAGCTAATATCATCTTTGGCATAAGAAAAAGGATTGAGTGACATTTGATTTGGTATTTCTGCTCACAGCTTGTTGGCCAGAACTGGTCATGTATTTCCACTCATCTGCAGGGAACCAGGAAGTACAATCTTCCCATGTGCTCAGAAGGTGGAGAGCCAGAATATTCAGTGAACAGCATTAATGACAAGTACCTAATAACAGCTACTATTTACTGAGTGCCTCTGCTGTGGACTGAATGTTCATGCCCCCCCCGCCCCGCCCCAATTCATATGTAGAAACCTAGTCCCCAAGGTGAGGGTATTAGGACTGGGGCCTTGGGGAAGCGATTAGGTCATTAGGTATTAGGGTGGAGCCCACATGAATGGGATTAGTGCCCTTATCAAAGAAACCCCAGAGAGCTCTCTTGCCCCTTCCACCATGTGAGGACACAGTGAGAAGATGGCCGTCTATGAACCAGGAAGCAGGTTCTCATTAGACACTGAGTCCACTGGTGCCTTGATCTTAGACTTCCCAGACGCCAGAACTGTGAGGATTAAGTGTTTGTTGTTTAAGCCACTCAGTCTATAGTATTCTGTTATAGCAGCCCAGACTGACTAAGACAGCCTCCTAGGTGCTGGGCACTGTGCACACAAGAGCACAGACTCCCCATGAGACCTTGAGTTGACTGCACTTTAGAGAAAGCTTTTGCTGTTTCTTCATTTCTTGAGCTCTGTGTGCCAGTGGAGTGAAGCACGTGCTCCGTAAGGTGCTGCATCCAACCAGGGTACCCGAGCTGCTCTCCTCACTTTGCCCACTCGTCCCATCTGAAGTAGGGCAGAGCCTCCCTGCTTGTCTGGCCCAAGGCGCCTACATCTCAAGGGTGACTTATCTCCAGTCATGTTCCTTCGCCTGTGAGATATTCCAGTGAGACCTAAAAGTGAGACCAGTGAGCCTAGAGGCTGGAGACTAAGACCGTTTGCTTCCTGGTCACCGGATCTTAAGACCGTAGGAAGGGTTACCCCCTGCCTTTGAAAACGGCTTTCTGGATTTTAATTCTCCCTGGATGGTGTAATGGGAGAACCCCCTTGTGCTTTTGGAGCACTTTGGGGTGGACAGAGCTCTCTCACAGGCATCCAGGTGCTCACAGCAGCCCTGGGAGGGAGCGGGGGGTGGGGTGGAGGCGGTGGACACTATCAGGAGCTGCACGGGCTTTGCTCAAGGTGACTGAAGGAGTCAGAGCTAGGGCTGGCACTAAGAGAGCAGGCGCTGAGCCTTCAGACCTGGCCTTGGCCCCGCCCTCCTCACACACACACCCAGCAGCCTCCTCTAATGGGGTATTTTCAAATGCAGCTAAGGAAGTTCCCAAGGGAAAATTCCTTCTCTTAAAGTTTACTGTGTTCCTCCACACATGGCCATTCTGGCTCCTGAGACTCTCATACAATTGTGATCTGCTTTGTGAAAAAAGATTATCCTATTTAAGTGTCAAATTGACAAAGGAATTAAATTAGAAATTGATTTTAAAAAGACTCACCACAAGCTTTCTTTAAACAGAGAGGTACCTCAGAGGCATTTCAAGTGATTTGATTTACAAACACTTAATTTGCACACAATCTTTCAGGAAAATATAATGTGTAGAGAGGAAGGTAGACAAGTGTGATTTGTGTGGGCATGACGTGTGCTGCTTCCAAACCTTGTACACATTTCTATGATTCGCTCTACCGTACTCTGTAGGTTGCGATCATTTGTTTTTGTATCTGGTTTTACCACTATAGAGTGAGTCCCTTGCTGTCAAGGAGCACATCTTAATTATCTGTGTATCTCCAGTATTCAGCAGGGTCCTGGACAGCTGGATTCACGTCTTATTTTCTTTTTATCCTCGGCACCTGGTTTAGGGACCGGTTTTTGGGGGGCACTCAGAAAACGTTTGTTGAATTGAAATAGCTACATATAAGTTTCCTTCTTTAGAAGTAGTATGGATTTTTGTACTTGTAAAAATCTTCTCATTAGCATAGCCCTTTAAAACAATTATTTGATCTTCCTGGCCACAGGCCATCTGTAGGAACTCTGGCTTCCCACCGACGAGTTCATTTACTGAATGCCTATCATGGGCCAGGCCCAGAGCTAGTATCTGGGGATACAGTGAGCAAGGCAGATGGGGTTTCTGGCCCTGTGGAGCTTATGATCAAGGTGGCAAGGCAGAGGAATGAGAGAGAACGACAGTGAGGTCAGTGTTGATAGAGTGGAGCACACGGCAGGAGTGGAAGCGATGTTTGAGCTAAGACCTGAAGGACAAGGAGGAGTTAGCCAGGCAGCGCAGATGGAAAAGAGGTTCTAGGCACAAGGATCTGAAATTTGGTAGAGCCAGAACTAGAGAGGAAGGCACAGAGAGGGGAGAGAGAGCGGCAGATGGTGACCAGAGCAGGTTGGGACAGGTCGGGTTACCTGTGTGGAGGAGTTTGGAGTGGATCCCGAGCAAGATGAGGGAAGCATGAAAGGGACTCTGGAGGCATGGAGGATGGATCAGAGCGACTAACACTCCGGTAAGTTTGGATTTTTAATGCCCAAGGGAGCATTTTATTGTGGAAATAAATGAAGACTAACCAAATAAGAATGAGCAAAGGCTATTTATTCAGATTTTGTTATACAAGGGAGTCAGCCACCATCACTTGCATTTTGGCAGAGACTCAAAGGCAGGCAGAGGCGTGGGAAAGCCTTCTAGTGGGAAAAAGGGAAGGCTTCAGGGATGCCTGGAATGGTGGTATTGGCATGGGGAGGCTGTAGGCAGGCTAACTAGAAGCTGGGCAGCCTGTGTGATGGGTTGGCTTATTCTAGGTGGTCCTAAGTTGGAAGCAGGGACAAAAATTAGGAAAACTGTCAGTGATTCGTAAAGTCCTGGCCATTTGGGGTTGATTGTTGAAGAAGTTATTGTTCCGCTTCTTGGATTGTTACTAGAGATAGCAGTCTGACTTCCCATAAGTCTGACTTATAGTAGACTGGCTTCCTGGCCTGGCTATTGTGGATAAGGGTTGGTCTCCTGGGCAGGTTGCTGCATGTTGTGGGTCAGAGTTCTAGTTTTGTATATGGTCTGGCCACTGTCTGTATACTGAGTCTCTCATTGTCATCAGGGAAAACTATTTACAATTGCAGGTATTTATATTAGAGTTGTAGATATGAGCAATCACTTTCATTAATGTATATTAAATTCCTCTAAACATTTATCCCTAATTATACAATAAGCCAATTAAGTGGTCTTAAACACTCCATTTACAGACTTATTTAATATACCTGACTTCTTTCAAGCTCTCCAAATGCCTGTTTGGGATGACTTACAACCAACATGGGCAACAGCATCCTAAGCATCGAAGCATTTCTTGCAAACATAATAAGTCAAAATCTTAAATGTCACAAAGCATATTCTTTCAAACATTCCCAAAACCTTACCAACTGGATCAAATTTAGTACACCTTTAAAAACTTTTTAAAAATGCCAAATCTGAAATAAACCATGTAGATTCACCAAATGCCATATCAACCATTGCATTTTTAAATAACAAAGGTACACAGATTGTCCTGAAGATTACAAAACTTAGTTCTCTAGTTAACAGTACTAAATTATAGGTTTAATGTACTTATTTTTAAGCCAACTCAGTTTGTAAAGTTGTTATGGAACCGGGTTCGTTTTTGCTTGTCACCCAGAAAGCCAAACACCGAGACGAAGAGACTGCAGCAGAGAGAGGGTTTAATCACAAGGCAGCCAAGTGAGGAAAATGGGAGAACAAATCTCAAATCCGCCTCCCCGGTAATGGGGACTCAAGGATATTTATGGGGTAGGGGGCAGGGATCCGGGTGGGGGAGTCATCTGGTCTCAGGGTGGGGCATCCATCTGACCTCTGGGTGAAGGCAGATATCTAGCCTCAGAGTGGAGGCATGCATCTGATCTCAGTTCCTGACAGTCTTTTGTTTTACTGGATATGCATCAGAGACCAGAGCAACGCCCTGCACCTTGATCTTTCAGTTGTCCTTGAAGATGGCTATCAGCATAGACTTTCTGCCTGGGGGTCATCACATTCCTAAGGAACTCAAGGGAGGGGCCATAAAATCCACAGAGCATGTCTGGGTTAGTTAATTGGAGCTCATTCAAAGTTACAATATGGTTTCTTTCCTACAATATGGCTTCCCTTATGTCAACCTTGTGTTGAGCCAGTATCAAAGTCACTGACCCAAGTAAGAGGAGCAGTATTACCACTTCAGTCAGGCTAAGGTTACTAGGTCAAAAAATTAGGACCACAATATTGTTACTTGCCTGTCATATTTGAGACTGGGACCTGGGACCTCATACTACATTCCTGTGGATGATTCTACTCATGCCACTGAGGAACACACTGGGCCCTTTCTATTTTTTTTTTTTTTTTTTTGTGAGGAAGACAAGCCCTGAGCTGACAACCATTGCCAATCCTCCTCTTTTTGCTGAGGAAGACTGGCCCTGGGCTAACATGTGTGCCCATCTTCTTCTACTTTATATGGGACGCCGCCACAGCATGGCTGACAGGCAGTGCATCCGCCGGCACCCGGGATCCGAACCAGTGGACCCCTGGCTGCCAAAGCGCGAACTAAACTGCTGCACCGTGGGGTAGGCCCCTGGGCCCTGTCTTAGAGTCAGTTTCCGTCTTCCATTGTTGGTGGATGCCTTCCATGGCCATACTTCTGATACCAGCACATCAAGTAAAACAAAAGACTTCAGGAACTAAGAGTAGATGGATGCCCCACCCTGAGACCAGATGCATCTCCCACCTGGAGACCAGCTGCCTATATCACTGGCCTGTAGTCTTTGTTCTGTAAGATGGTTCTTTGAGACATTAGTTGGCCATCTTCTCCCTTGCTAGCAAACTGTAGTAAAACCCTTTCTTTTCCACTATCTTGCCTCTTGACGATTGGCTTTTGTCTCGCGGCGAGCAGATTGTGCCATTTGTGTGGTAACACTTCCACTGGGATTTGTTGCAACTCAGTGCATTCCATTTCTCTTGGAAGTCTTTCACCATTGCTCATTATTTCTCTTAACCTCCTTCAATTCTTATCACCTGTATTGTGGTTAATTTGTCACCACTTGATTGGATTAAATTAATCTCTTTACTGTCCCATTGGATTCTGAATTCCTCATATATTTGCTTGACAATCTCTCCAGGGAGTCAGGTTAAGAGGCCATCATAGTCAGAGGCAGAGGTGGTGGCCTGGATGTGGGGATGGAGACAATTTCAGAGCTACTTAGGGCAGAGGACAGGTAAGATTTAATGACTCATTAGATGTTGGAAGAGGGTGTTGAGGGAAGAGGAAGGAGCCAGAAATGCTGCCCAGGTTCCTGGCTTGGACAACTGGGCAGAAATATGTTTCTGTAAAAATCACTAATCCTTTATTGAAAATTAACTCCTTATATATGACTGATTTAATTAGCTAGACATGTGGTAATTTGTAAACAGGCAGATGCAGCATGCTAGAGGCAATGAGATGGGGCAAAGAGACCCAGGACTAGGAGTCAGGAAATCAGGTGCTTTTCCCAGCTCTGCCACTTTCTAGTTGCCCACTGGACAGATCTCATCTCTTCCCTGGACTTCCCTTCTCTTCTTGTAAATAAAACTGTGCACTAAAGTCTGAGTTCTATTAGCTCTAACATGCATAAGTCTGCCAAATGACAGAGTGGGATTAGACAAAGTTTCACAAGCTTCTTTGATAATTTAGTGAACACTAAGGACCCTTGCCCTAGGAAAATGCATGAAACATTTACATACTCTTTTATGGCAATTACTCCTTCTTCCCCCTACCCTCAACACTCATGAGTTAGATGGTCTCCAAAGCTCTTTCATGCTCTTATGTTCTCTGATTTTATGATTCCGTGAACAAAGACATGCCCTCTTGGTGCTGCCTTTCTTAGCTGCTGTGTTCTTTGTTTTCCTTTTGAATTACCCCGGCCATCTATTTAGAGTGGAGTCCCTGGGGCAAAGGCCGTCTCTGTCTTTGTTGCTGTGGCTAGAATTCAGTTGGATGCTTAGCAATGCCCAATTATAATAAAATAGATTATGTACAAGGCCATCTGTAAACCTCAGTGAGTTTAGGACAGATACATAATATTTTAAAAACCTGTACAAAATAGGTAGACAACATTTAAGGGAATATACAAGGGAATATGTGCTTCTATGTTACAAGATAGGGTTAATTAAACATTCTCCAGTTTATCTTTAAGAACCCATGTCTCGCAAAATGTGAGCATATATGTGTACCCACACAAAATATATATATTCAAGAATTATAGATAATATACATTCAAGAATTATATGTATATTCAAGAATTATTTGAAGTTGTCAAGATTGATCACTAGAGCTACCGTTCTTTAAAACCCTTTATTCAAAATAGTAGCCTGATATTCAAGCTTAGCTTTCTACATACTGCCTGGAACCCTGATGGAAAGATTTGGTTTGGACAATGATGTCTTCTAGTTGGTTGAGGATTTACTACTTGAAGTACTAAATCTTTTTTTTTTTTTTCTTTAACCATTTTGGAGAAATGTCTTTCTGAAATGTGTTATACACTTAACTGCCTTCTTAAACAGATTATCTGGAACATAGTCCCCCTATGAGCATTGATTATTATGGTGTGTTGACAAGAGATTCTCACATATTGAGGTATATGGGGTAACTATTTGGGTTCAAAACTGATTTGAGTTGAACTAAAAAGCCTGACTTATGGCCTATCAAACATACACTGTACATCTGCTTAACCGTTAAAGAATGCACTCTCTTAAGATAAGAATGCGTACTTCCCCTCCTACACCCTGTTGGTAACACCCCATTGGTAGTGCTCAGATTAGTCCCTTTCCCCAACATCAGGGTCATGTTGACCTGTTAATTTGTGACTAAATACCTTTGAAATTTTGATGAAAATGTATCCTGGGTGTGTTTAATGTATATTCTTTCTTCTAAAAAGATATAAGACTGTACTGAAAACCATGCTTCTCCAGAACGCTTTCTAAGTCCCTCACTCTGGCTCAAGTAAACTAGCCTTATTTCTCTTATCTATAGAAGGGTTATTGGTTATTTTGCATCGACAGTGTTATGTGATAGTCTTTAATAATCTTTAGGCCTAGGTAATTTTATTGCCTATTGAAGTACAGTCATCCCTCGGATTGGTTCTGGGACTCCCCATGGGATGCCAAAATCCGAGGATGCTCAAGTCCCTTGTATGAAATGGCATAGTATTTGCATATAATCTACGCTCATCTTCCTGTATGCTTTAAATCATCTCTAGATTACTCATAATACCTAATACAATGTAAAAACTATGTAAATAGTTGTTATACTATATTGTTTAGGGAATAATGACAAGAAAAAATAGTCTGGACATATTTAGTACAGACGCAACCATTGCTGGCCTTTCTATCCGAGATTGGCTGACTATACGGATGCGGAACCTGCGGATACGGAGGGCTGACTGTATAAGCAGAATTGTTTGCCTCCAGACTACAGATTTTTAGTTTTATTAGAGTCATACAGACACATAGTTCAAAGAGACAAGTTCTTCAAGATTTGTTAAGAAAAACAGCAGTCCCCTGTCCACCTTGCTCCTATTTCTCCTTCCCCATGGGGAACACTTGTATATTTTTCAGCTGACTTAAAAAATTTCCTTGTGGCCAGCCCAGTGGTAGAGCAGTTGGGTTCATGCATTCTGCTTTGGCAGCCCAGGGTTTGCTGGTTTGGATCCTGGGCGCAGACCTACTCACTGCTCATCAAGCCATGCTGAGGCGGCGTCCCACATAGAAGAGCTACGACTCTACAACTACGATATATAACTATGTACTGGGGCTTTGGGGAGAAAAAAAAAAAAGAGAAAAAAAAAGGAAGATTGGCAATAGATGTTAGTGCAGGGCCAACCCTCCCCCCCAAAAAGAAAAAAATTTCCTTCCATATCTATAGCTAACATGGTTGTGTTGCTACTTGTTTATTTTTCTCTTTTTGGCTATATCTATTGACGTCCCACTGTGGAAGATGAGACCTAACTCCCGCCTTGCCCATCCCTGCCACACATGCTCACTTCCCATCCTCCCAGGATAATTTATCATAATTTTAGTTAAATCAATATTTAGTGTTTACATTGTTATGACTCTATATGCTATTCAGAGCTCAGTGATGTAGAAAGCAATAATTACTTTCCTTTCCTGCACAATTTTGTTTTCTCTCAAGTTAATAATTGTCTTTTTTTACAATTTTGCTTCAGTTTTCTGTGTATTTATTTCTGATTCAACCCATTGTCTAAATTAGCGTTTCTCAAACTATCTGTGATGAAGGACTAGTTTTTTTTTTTAAATTTCTAATCTGTTACAGATAGATACTTTTATAAAATACAATAAAAATACATTTCTAGAGCAGTTCATGGACAACACCAGTGGACGAATTGTGCCTAGGGTAACACTGTCAGATCTCCTGTTAATACATCTAAATGTATCGAGTATTCTGTCAGTTTTGTCTTCTTGAAGAAGCCTCTTCAGAGCCTTCTGATGAGCCACTGTGGATTGGTTGCCTTCTGTATACCAGGTATACAGCTGTTTCATGAGTCTGGGTTCTTCTCCTTCAGCCTCAGGTTTCTCTTTGGCCCCCTGTTATGCTGGTTTCTGTGATTTCCTCATTCTTGATTCACTCCCTTGTTTTATGGAGCATATCTTCCAATAGCTTCCTGGAATAGGGTGTGCAGAAAATAAAATTTTTGAGGCCTTGAATGTCAAAAAATGAAAACATTTTCATTTTACTATTTTGACTGCTTATTTGGCTGAGTATAGAATTCTTGGTTAGAACTTATTTTTCTTCAGAAATCTTCCTTATCTTCCAGCTTCCAGTGTTGCTGTTGGGAAGTCTAAGACCATTCTGGTTCCAGAAACTTTTAATATGACTTTTTTTACTTCTGGAAGCTTATAACTTTTCCCCTTTGACCCCAATATTCTCATATTTTACATGATATGGATTTATTCTCACTTGTTATGCTGGGCACTTGGTGAGCACTTTTAGTTCTAGGAAATGTTCTTGAATGGTTTCTTTCATTCTCCCTCCTTTGTTTTCTCTTCCTGTAGTAATAAATACTATTATTTGGACGTTGGACCAGCTGGATAGGTCTATTATATGAAGATTCTCCATGTAAATTGACTTGATTCTCTGCTTTCCCCTCTGCTGACCTGGGAATCAGCATTCTCTAGGCTGTTCAATTACCTGCCCTTCTAGCTTCCAAAATTATGTGTTATTGTCTCATCTCCTGTTCTCCAAATCCCAGGAGGTTTATGCCTTTTTATAGTGAGGTCACAGGAGGGAGTAAAAGTAGATAGGTGTTCAGTCTGCCATCTTTACCAAGTACCTGACGTCTGCTTTCTAAACACTGGTGTCTGCTTTCCATCCTGCTCTAGTGGCCAGTTGTCTCTTCCCTCCGGCCAAGTAACATATTAGTTGAGGATGTAGCTGTTGGCTTCCAAAGGCTTTAGTGCCGGCCCCATTGACATCATTTACCAGTTCTGTGATCTTGGACAAATCACTTCACCTCTCAGAAATTCAGTTACTTCATCTTTCTGATGGGGAGACTAAAAATACCTACCCTGTGGGATTGTGATGAGAACTGAAGGGGTAGCACTCGGTACCAGGTCTCTGTTCCATAAATGGCAGCTGGTATTGCTACTACTGCCAAGGCTGGACCCTTCCCCCTTCCTCCTCTCTATCACAAACAGTCTGTGGACTAGAAAATTGAATTGCTATGCACACTAGACTGAAGTAGGACTCCTAGGGGGGGCTCTCCTTAGGTGTAAGAGAAAACATTTCATGGACGTGGTGGCATCTAGTTTGGCTGCCCAGAGACTCAGATACTGGTTTTAACTATTCTCTCCAGACCAGCCAGGGCCCTCTCTCCAAATGCAGCTCTTATCACTGAATCTCCTGAGCCTTCATGATGCAGGTCAAGTCTTTGCAAGATGTCCAGGTGTCTTCCTGCGTCTCCGGCCACATGCTCCCCATCACTCGTGGCTCACAGGCCCCAAGCTCTTGCCTACATCTTTCTCCCTCAAGTTCTGCTCTCCAGCCCTGCAGAGCCCAGAGCCAATCCTGCTCTTCCTACAGGGCTCAGTTCAGTTTTCACCCCTTTCTGGAAGATTTTCCTGCCCTCCTCCTCCCCAACCCCTGTCTTTCAGACCCCACTCTGGGTTAGTGTGTCTTAGGTGCCCCCTCACACTGTGTAGGTGCACACCTCTGTCACAGCACTTGTGACTCTCTACAGTAGCTGCTACCTATATTTCTCCTCCCCAAAATGGTAAGTGCTCTGTGGATAGAGGACATGACCTCCTCATTATCTTGATCTTAGCACTCAATGTGGTGCCTGGTGCATCTTAAGTGTGTACAATTTTTGAGGAAAAATAATATTTTTGAGTGAAAGAATGAATGAAAAGATCTCAAATAATGGTTTCATTTGTGCATACTTTAAGAATGAAATCCTTCAACCAAGGATCTTAAAAATGTAATTCTCTCCGCAAATCTTCAGAGTTCATAACGTCTCCCCAGATAACAATAGTTACTTGGCATTGCCCTTAAAAGCCTGTTTGGGAAGGGGAAATTATGACTGAGGTATCCTAAATGCTCTGATCATCTTCTTTGTGCTTGCCAGCTGCCCAATGCACCCAGCACCAGAGCAATCACTATGTTACAATTGTCCAAGGCAGACACGGGCAGCTTTGTAACTTCTCTAATCAGCCCAGCAATAATATTTCAGGCACATTCCTGGGTGCTCATTGCCCTTTCTAAAATACAAACTATCTGCATGCTGTTTCCAGCCAAATGAAGACAGGGCAAGCTTTACATGTCTAATGAAGGAACAGCTCAAAAGATTAGGAACAAAGCATTTCGGTCACACCAACATGTGCTGCAGACGTGTGAGGGCAGGGCCTCCTGTTCATCCACCAATAGGTTCTGTCAGCCCTGGCTCTTATCCTGGTCACTCCTGAAGGAATCTGGATTAATGTAACGAGGGTGGTCGTGAACAGCTCATTATCATTTTAGAAAACTTCAGGGCCGAATCAAACACCAGACCTTATGTTCAAGTTGTACTACCGACAGACATTTATTTAATGAACTATTTTTCACTTACAGATGGAGGTTGAAGTTGTATTCACATGCTCTAAATGTCAGCCTGCATCTTTAGACATAGAGGAAGGAAGAAAAGACAAAACACGACATGCTGAATCTTGTTATGTTATCCCAAACGTGAGCATTCAGCTTCTGGTAGCATACCTTCATCTTTCTCTTGGCCTTACTGATGGAGGAGTAACCAAGATAGGGATTCTGCACATAGAGGAAGTCACTGAAGCAATTCACCGATCAGAGTATCCATTAGTGCTATAATTTCAAATGTAAACAATAACAAACTACCCTCCAGATTTCAGGTGAGAACTGGACTCTTCAAGGATGGTTTCTGTCTGTGGCTGTAATATGTGAATACACTCTTGAATTGCAGTCGATTTTATATCCTAAGTATATTTTTCTTCTCTCAATATCCATTCGTGTTTTACCGAAAGAAAGTGAAGACCCATCCATAGCAGTCTTTCAGGAAGGTCAGAGGAAACTGACAAAGCAAGATTAAAACTGCAAAATTGACATTGAGGAACAAGTGATGGTATTAAGCAGCCTTATCATTATCAAATGAAATAAAAAGTCATTAAATGCATATGAACCCAAAGCAAAATTGATCAGAAGAGTTAATCACCCTCATCAAGTCACATTTGTGAAAGTGCCTCTGGGTGCAAGTTATCACTGCTCTTGAAAACTGACTCTTCATCTCTTCAAGGGCAAGAGACTCAGAGCGGGGAGCAGCCCTGGTCTCTGTTTGGGGCTGAGGAGGAGGAGAGAGAAGAGGATCCTTGGCCTGGATGATGGATTCCATTTATGTCATTCAAGGCATCAGTGACATCCACTGACTCCAACCAATTTGGACCCACAGACAGATCAAAAAATGATCTCTGTATTTAAAGGGGTTTCATTCTCGTCTGGGGAGATGTAACATGTCTTTGTTTTCCAGGTAAATTGGATTTAGTTGTTTAGTGCTTTGAGCCACGTGCAGTCAGGTTGCTTTATTGAATAACTGTGTTGATTGATTCACAATCCCTTGGCTGTAAGAAAGGCACAAGGGCGAGCTAGTGATGGCCAGCCAAGTGTGTCCATCCCAATCACTGCCTCCCTGGGCAGGAACCGGTGGACTAGGGATCTCAGTCTCCCCGAGGCATCTAAAGTCCCCAAACTTGTCCTGGTGTGGCTTTGCTTTTGCTCATCACTGGTAAGTTGGACTCAAAGAGGCATTATGTTTTACACACTAAAAATACAGACCGCTTCTTCTGTTTCATAAGACTGAGGAAAATAGTTACTATTTATCCACTGCCCATTCCGTTCAGGCACATGCTAGTCATCTTGCCCATTTGAAATCAAATCTTCACATCCTCAAGACAGATTGTATTATTCCCATTTTACAGATGAGGAAATTGAAGCTCAGAGAAGTGAAGTGACTTGCCCAAGATCTATTAAGTGTTGCAGCCAGGGCTTAAACCCAGGTCTGTCTGATTTAAAGGGCATTTTCTTTCCACTCTGAACCAACAAAAGATTCTGTGTATGAGATATGTCTGTATTTATAACTACATCTACATAAAATTGAGATCATACTTTATATATGGAGAAAGTCTGTATTCCTCAAAAAGTTAAACATAGAATTACCATATGACCCAGCAATTCCACTCCTAGGTATATACCCCAAAGAGCTGAAAACAAGAACTCAGATACTTGTATACCAATGGTCAGTTGCGGCATTATTCACAGTGGCCGAAAGGTGGAAACAACCGAAATGTCCATCGATGGATGAATGGGTAAAAAAATGTAGTATATACATGCAATGGAATATCATCCAACCATAAAAAGGAATGAAGTTCTGATACATGCTACTACGTGGATGAACCTTGAAGACATTATGCTAAGTGAAAGAAGTCAGTCACAAAAGGACAAATATTGTATGATTCCACTTATATGAGGTACCCAGAATGTGCAAATTCATGGAGACAGAAAGTAGATTCGAGGTTACGGGGCTGGGGGAGAGGGAATAGGGAGTTACTGGGTTATAGAGTTTCTGTTTTGAGTAATGAAAGTTTTGGAAACATATAGTGGTGATGGTTGTACAACATTGTGAATATACTTAATGCACTGAATTGTACACTTAAAAATGGTTAAAATGGTAGACTTCATGTTATGTATATTTTACCACAATTCAAAAAAGAGAAGAAAGCCTGGCATGATGAAGAGTCAAGCAGACGTAGGTGTGAATCCCAGATCAGCCTGCTTACCTGTGTGAACTGGGCAAGTGACTTAACGACTCTGAATCTCTGTTTTCTCATTTTAAAAATGGAGATGATAATGCCTAACTCACTGGGTAGGTGAGGTGTAAATTATCTAGCCAGTACTTAGCATAATGTGTAAGCACTTAATATATGTGGAGGTGACAGTGGTGGTAATGAGTTATCATTATTGTTGGTTCTGAAGTTCCACTCCAGAAACTTAAACACATGGATACTGACTGTTTCTCACTAAACACCCTGATGAATGGTTAAATGATAACTGAGATTTTGTTCTTGTTTTGGAAGAACTTTTTTTCAACAGAATGCCAGTGAAGAACCAGGTGTTTGAAAAATGCGGCTGTGTTAAGTTAAATGAGCCTTTTTGGATACCAGATGGGACCATAAAGCTGTTTGAAAGCCCAGTGGTCTTTTCTTGTTGATTTTCACATGACTGAAAAACGATTTGACCACAGCACAGAGGAGCTCTGAAGTGTTCTTGCTGCCAGCTCTGTCGCTGCTATTTCGGAAAAGAAGATGTCAGAGCAGAAACTCGTAACCCTTGAAAAGAGGAGGCTTGCAACAGAAGCCTCTGAGGAGGCCTTTAATTACGGCGTTGCTGAGGTGACGTGCTCGTCACAGGGTGCTCGGACGATTCCCTTCAGCTGAGCAGGGTTGTCTGTTGCCTCCTGTATCAGGACACGGAATTCCGTGGCGAGAGAAGTGGAAGATACCTACCAAGTTGGAAAAGACCCACGGGAAACATTGAAACACATCAGTGGAACTGTTTGATTTCTGTGTTCCAGAAAGTGGATGGTCAACCCCTGCCCCTGTATATATTAAATCTGCCTTCAGTGCACGTGAACATTTTCTCAAATAAGTTTACGCCAAATTCTTATGCATATTGACTGTGGCTCCCTAATAAAGCACAGCTGTAGACCTGGAAACTTGTCCTTTGAACATTTGGAAGCAACTCCGCAGGCTCCTTCCTTCGCTTGAGACACGTGGCCACTGAAAAATAATGTGCTTTTGTATTTAACCCTTCGGGTCTTTAAAGGAGCTATTTTATGGTGTTGAGCTTTAATTTATTTGGGGGTTCAGTGATGATGTGCAACAGAGAATACACCTCCTAAAAGTCACGCTTAGCGCTCTGCGTGTCCCCCATGTGCCATGTGGCAGTACCGCCTTGAGTAATGGCTAAATATTCTGTTTTCTCCTTTTTGTTCAACTGGAAGTAAATAGATTTTCAGGCGGTTCTTAGTGTCTCAGGTCAGATGCGTAATACCTGTTCCTTATATGAAAGTAATTAGATACTTTGTATAGAAACACAGACTAGTCACCGTAGTCCAACTACTCGTAGATAACTATGGTCACATTTTGGTGTATAGCTCTCCAGACTTTTTTCAATACATGAATACCAATTTTCATCTTTTACAAAAAGATTATACTGTACATACTGTTTTTAAAGCTGCCTTTATCGAATACCGACATACTGTGAACATCTATCCATATAGTATCATTTTAAATGGCTGCTTAGGTTTTATCATGTGGATTCACATTTTTTATTTAACTAGCTGCTTTCAACTGTTGGACTTTTAGGTTGCTAATCCCATATGTTAGTTAGAATTATGTTCAGCTTTATTTACAGGAAACTCCAAAGCATAGTGGCTTAAACAAGATGGATGTTTATTTCTCCTTAATGTAAGATGGTCCAGAGGTGGGCAGCCCAGGGCTGGTATGGTAGTCATCAGGGACTCAGGCTTCTTCTATCTTTTTGTTCCATCATTTTTCTGGATATATTCCAACCTCAGGGACAATTCTTGGCCCAAAATGGCTGCGGGAGCTCTGGACATCACATCAAAGTTCTAGGCAGTGCAGAGGAGAAAGGAAGGAAGGGTTCAAAGGGCTCCTCCCCAACCAAGTCAGCTGCCTTTAAATAGCCTCCATGGAAGTCCCGTATAACACTCCCTCTTTCCTGTAGTTGGCCATACTCAGCTGCCAGGGAGGCTGCGAAGGGGAAGCAAAGGAGTTCTATTGCTGAGGGAAAAAGGGAAGAATGGCTATTGTGTCACAGCTAGTGGTTTCTGCCACACCAATTTTTGCCCTTATAATCAGTACTGTCATGTATCTCTTCTAGCTAAATATTTTTACACATCCGTGAAAATTTCCTTAGAATTTATGCTGAGGAAATAATTGTGCCAGGTCAAGGATAAGCATGTTGAAAAATGTTTTCTATTTTTTTGTTGTTGTTGCAAAAGCAATGTATGCTTGTTGAAAAAAATCCAAACATAGTAGAAATCTAAACTGTTTTAATACATATTGCCACTCTGAAATGTTGTGCCATCCACATTAATTAGCAGTGTACAAAGGAGTCAATTTCCCTGTATTCTTACCAGTTCCCTCTTGCCCTGTTGTCTTATCAACCAATCTGATAAGTAAAAAAAATATTAATTTACACTTCTTTGATTACTCACCAATTGCCTTTTGAGATCCTTTGCCCATTTTTCTGTTGGGGGTACTCATTAAAAAGAAATTTAAAAGAGTTCTTTATATAGTTAATAGTCACTTGATGATTATCATATGTTCTATTACTTTTTCAAGTTGTCACTTTTCTTTAACTTTATTTATAGTGTTTTTGTCATGTAAAAATTTTAAACTTTATACACTCAAATCTATGTATTTATCTTTTCCTTTAAGGCTTCCCCTTTGGTAAGTGGTAACACTTAAATAAAATATTTTTTTCTTAGGCAAAATTAAAAAGTTCTGTGTTGGATTTGAAATTCAAGTCTAAGTGCTGAGAGCCAGCCACGGTAAAGCAGGCAGTCAGTGAAGAAGTCACCCCCCTCCTTTTCTCCTCACACAGAGCCTTGTGCCGATGACCTGAGGGGACAAAATCCAAGCATGTTTCAACAATAAAGCAGTACAGGTGAGCCTCACCTTCTGCAATGGTTAGGTTTCTGAGGACCGGTATATAAATGAAGTATTTGTTTTACTAGAATCCTACTTTTTCTTTAACTTACATTACGCCTAATTTTAGGGAAATATTTTGCAAACTAGATGCATAAATATTTACTAACTCAAACTGAGCCTCCCTGTGCCTAGAAGCAGCATGAGATTGTGGGAAGAACACAAGCCTTGAAGTCAAACAACCTGAATTGAAATCCCAGCAGCATTTATTACTTGTGGAACTTTAGGCAGTTATGTGACCCGAACGGGCCTCAGTTTATGGGGTGGTTAAAAGGATTAAGCAGATCAGGGATGTGAAAACACCTCACACCATAATTAGCTCCTCGTGATGGAGACCATCAATAGATGTTTCCCCAATCTGCCCAGAAATGAAAGAGTTTAAGTGTAGTATCGGCGCTGGATACATATTTGGTACTAAGACTCCCTTCACAAAGCAAATAGTCACCCCCTAGTTTTTCTATTCTGTGGTTCTGTTACTGCACTGCGGGTCCAGGTTGCTTGACGTCGCATTGTGAAAGAATTTACAGAACAGCAAGGACGGGTACAAAGAGTAAGAAGTTTATTAGAAAGATACACTCCATTGACAGAGCAGATACACTCCATAGACAGAGTAGGCACACTCCAAGGGAGGAGCTGCCACAGCAAGGATGAGGACAAAGAGTAAGGGGTTTATTAGAAAGATACGCTCCATAGACAGAGCGGGCACACTCCAAGGGAGGAGCTGCCACAGCAAGGATGAGGACAAAGAGTAAGGAGTTTATTAGAAAGATACGCTCCATAGACAGAGCGGGCACACTCCAAGGGGGGAGCTGCGCCGAGCGGTTTTGCCATCGCATCTTTTCTATTCCTGTTTTGGGTAGGGGGTCCTCCTGCATAGGGCAGAAGTAAAAGTGAAGGCAACCGTGAGTCAGAGCAGCAGCAGCCGGGGGAAGAGCGGCGGGGCTACAGCTTCCATAAATCAAGCAGTTTGGTCCCCCTACAGACAGTCAGAAGAGGTTCAGGAAATGCTGTTACCTAAGCTATCTCAAGCTATAATGCAGCACTATGTCTTAGCAATGTCCTAGCAATGTTCCCCCCACCACATGATCCTCCTGTTCCCTTGCGGTGCCAGATCCCTATGCTAACCTGCCTGTCTCAGTTCACAATTTCAAATAGGGTAGCCGAAACATAACAGGGCTTCCTGGCCGTCCCTGCCCCACCCTTCTGCCTTGAGACCAGTCTTGTATGTCCCAGAATACGCTCTCTCCTCTCTCCGCCCCCCAAATCAAGTCCAAAACCATGGATGGATATACATATTTTTTAACTGAAATGTTTCAGTTAATGGGAGGTGAGGGTGGGGGAGGGTAACACCTGAGGCTATACAGCTAGCAAGACATTGAACCACAGTCAGCCCCACATCTGATTTTCTTCTCTTGCCTTTTAGGAATTCAGAATTTGTTCAGATTTCTTAGACGGAATAGCATCTTAACATCCTTGGGGAGGGGAGGGCTGGAAGTTTTTGTTTATGATCTTGCTGGGCCTGGAGAAACTGGGCCCCCGAGACAGAAAGGATGTGTGTAAAATGTGCAGCCGGTGGAGGAGCTGAAACCAGAGCAGCAGCTCCTGGCTCCCCCTGCCGCCCTCCAAGTCCTCCGGTGCTGGCGGCCCCACACAGTGAGTCCCTCACAAGTCTGAGCAGCAGAGGTCAAGACGCCCATTAGCTGCAGCCTTGAGGAGCCATTTCATATCCAAGGGGGATAATATGCCAGATGAATAGGAATATCAGTGATTTTCACTTGCTATGTGCTAATTTCTTTTGAGAAAGGTGAGTGGACTTTTTTAAGCCGCAAGCCGGCAGATTTCATCCTGTGCTATTTCTGAGGTCTTGGCAGCAGAGCCGACTCTCCAGCCCAGATCTCTGAGAACGCCAAAGAATCTGGTGCAGGGTGTTCCTGTGAATTAAGATTTTGACAAGCACTGACAGAATCTGGGTGATACGGAGGGGAACAGGAATGCATGGTGAGCTGCTCAGGCCCCAAAGTCCACATGGGCTTCCAGCAAATGGGCTGTTCAACAGCCAAAGGACTCAGGAAAACCACTCGAGGGGCTCTTACCATCGAGATGGGCGTGGAGGGAGTGTGGAGATGAGGCCTGTCGGAGTGGGTGACTCACCACGTGCCAGCCAGGTTCCCCCAGCTGTGGAGAGTATTGTTCATAAATATCAATTACCAATTATCCATCTGGGCCTGGCAGGTTCCAGGAATTTACAAGCAAAATAGCTTTAATAATTTCATCTCTGGAATTCACTGATCTGGGGCTGTTGTTTACTCTTCAGGAAGGTCATATAATGCACATTTGAGTGATAAGTGGGTGGGTTGTGGTGCATGCTGGGAAACTGGTTTGACCCAAAAATTTGTTAGTAAATTTAGAATTGAAAAAATTACTCTGGCACTAGCAAAATTTGCTCTGGCTCTTTCATCCTTTTGGAATGCCCAGGCAGTTTAGTTGGTTCAATTCGTCCTGACTCTAAGCCCCCATTCCCAGCCCCTGTTGCTTCAGGACATAGAGGGCAGAAAGCTCTTGGAAACAGTCTAGAGTTCATGTTCTCTCTCTATGTTTCAGAGAGGGGTTTTCTGAACCACACTCCCCTTGCACCCCATCCCCCATATCTTATCAAAGTGCCTGGCTTCACAGTGATGGTTGTTAACTGAGGAGCAGGAGTTCCAGGCTGGGCCCGTGGCTGGAATTCTGACAGTTGAGGGTATGTCAGTGAGTTAGCGGGGCAGGTGGCCGGCCTGTGTCTCTTTGCAAGAATTAATTTATACAGGCAAGAGAGACTTGTTCAGAGAGGAAGCCGAGTACCCGGGAAGAGACGGGGAGAGGGGAAGACAGGAGAACAGCACATTGTATATTCCAAGCACGAGTCCTCCCACTAGGCCCCTGACCTCACCTGAGCCCTTTGGAGAGGGCTGTAGGCACAAGCTGAGGAGTAGTTTTCAGTAGATGGTGGCTTGTGGCAGCACAAGCAGGGCCACGTCAGGGCCTAGGAAGCTCAATACAGCACAGAGTGGGAGAGGGGAGTGCCACAGAGAGCTACTTTGATGTAGTGAAAACTCCAGGGAACCTGGCTCTGCCTTGGCACCCGGAGGAATATCACTCTGGGACTGTCTTCAGCCAGCACTTGGGGCCTGGACATCGGTGCTCCCATGGTTAGCGTCCAGCAGCGATGGTAGGGATGAGCCTACCCCTCACTTGGCTTTGTAAAGAGTTGTTATCAACTAGGGGCTGAAGTAGTACAATGAAGGGCTATTTGTGGCTCAGGCAAGACACCTCAGCATCTCTCAGAAATCACTAGATAGACTTAGCATGGGACAAGAGCCAGTGAATTTGGGGACCTATTAATATGACTTTTGCAGTGCCTGGGGAAGCTCAGGCTGTTTTGAATTCTCTTCCTTCATCAAGAAGAAGAGTAACCAAGGAGTGTGGGGTGCAGTGGCAATGGTAACAGTCTCTGGCTTTGAGTCCCCATCCACTGTCCTCTTTGGAATCCAACACCCTCAAGCCCAGTCCTTCCCTTCCCAGGGCTCTGGAATTCTCTTTAAGTTGTCATTAAACTTTGCTGCCTGCCCCTTCAGGGCTGCTCCCTCTTTCTCATTGCTCTTCCCTCCTCCTTCTACACTGCCTGTGTGACGTTGCTGTGGAGGTCTCACCTGGCTGTTCTTCCCGTTGCGCGGACTCGTTTCTCACATCCATGTTGGTGCTTCTTCTACCTTTGTAGACCTTGATGCCAGACCCAACCCTGCCAAGGTAGGTAGCCCTATCTCTATCAGAATTAAACTTTTATTTGGCTCCTCAAAATAGTGTCTTTTGCTCCCTCATCTTCTTATAGCCTCTCCATTCAATGAACTTAAGAACGAGTTACTGCCAAGCTTGGTTGCACGATATGTGAACAGTTTCACAAAGTGTCTCATGGAAAACTTCTCTGCTCACTCATCATCAAAGAGGGTCATCTCAAATTCCTTCTGCTACAGGAGAATTCACTTGTTGCTCATTCTTCACACTCATTTAAAAATTTCACAGTCATAACTCTTTAGCATTTCTCCTCCCTGCCTGGAATTCCAAGAAGCAATCTAGTACTCTCTTTCAGAAGATTTTCCTTATGAAGTATCTGGCTGTTGCTTCTGTTTGTTTAAACTTAGAAAAATCAATGATTTCAAATTGCAAATTCAGTTAAAATTTACTTTGCGATAATGCTGTAGGATGATATTGCCCGAGTTTGGAAGCAGAAAGCAAATGAGGCAGGAAAACAAGACAATCGAGAGGATGCTAGAACAGGATCTCTGATTAGCGAAGCACAATTACATGGAATAAATACAATATTGATTTTTGTGTAAAAATCACCCACAGAAGGGGGGAAGAAAGGAGAGTGCTTTGTCATCTTTCCTTTTCTATTTTTATTTTTCAGGGTATATTTTCAAGTTCTCTGAACTGTGTTAGTTTTTTTTTAAATACCATTCTGATTTAGATGATTGCTATTGCTTTAAATGCCTCTGGTATTGTCTCTTTGGAAATATGTGTCATCTGAACCCCCTGTGTTAGGGCCTGTGTGTCAGGGCCACTATCTGGCCATTCCTCACTTTTTACGTGGTGTTATAGGTATTTGTGTCTGTGTCTTCACTCTCTTGCTAGGTTGTGAATTTATTGAGAGTAGAGACATACTTGTATATGCCTTTTCAACAGTAAATTCCCTGGTGGCATGAGTAGGTGGAGTTCTTATTTTAAGAATATGATTTTGAAAACTGAGTTATAAAATAATTTCATAATGAGAATTTCTCACATGGAATGCATGTTTTGGTGACTCTGAGATGAAGAATACATACTCCATTTACATCTTTTCTAATTTTTAGGAAAAAATGGATGTTTCAGTTGTAAACCAATTTTTTCTTTTAGTTACTTATATTTGTTTATGGTTCCCAGGGCACATGTAAAATTTAAACACACACACAGACCTTTGAAGAGTGGGGATCCCACTGTGCCCTTGTGGGAGGGGAACAGATGTGTCCCCAATTCCAGCACTCAGCAGAAGATTTGCTGTTCCCAGAGGGCTGGGGATCACGGCTCTCAAGGGATGAGTTTGGTGACAGGGGCCTGCTGGTGCTTAGAGATAGGAGCCACCTGGGAGAAGGGAGGTCTGACTATGGCCCTGGTTGACCAGCAAACCCTCCCACCAGCACTTCTCCAAATAAGAGCACAAGGGACTTGCAGAGGTGGTTCCTATTTCCTTTCTGTATTTATTTTTTGGTGTTTGATGAGTTTGAATTTGTCTGAGGACTCGTCACCTGGTTTTTAGCTTAGCCTTTTTGAACTTAAGGATTCTCTGGAAATTTTACTGTGCATGTGAACTTACAGAAAGAATCTTGGATATTCCCTTGGTACTTCACGGAAGACCATTGCTAGAGGAGGAACGGCTAACTTAACTGGAGTTGCATACTCTGTTTTGTTAATTTTTTAGGTAGGCAGTATGTAGAGCAGAGGTCAGGCGCTCAGGGGCTGGAGCAGGATCAGTTTTGGATTAGGGCTTCGCTATCCACTAGCTGTGCAGAGGCCAGTTTACTCTGAAGCTGCTAACAATTCACTTCTAGGGTGCCTCCCTTCCCAAAGGGGCCCTAGCCACGTGGCCAACATAGTCAGTCAGTTCAGACCACTGTCTCTTTCCACTCTGACTTCCTCTCGGTCTCCCTTTACCTGTTTAGGGTGGCCTGGAATGGCCAACATCATCTTAGGGGTCTGTCTAAGGGGAAGTTGAGTGGAGAATATGCCATTTTAACTGCAATTTGGAAAGTCATTTTGGAGGTGCCCATAAAACAAGTGAGAAATTACAGACTCCTGATTTGAACATAGGTGAATGGTCCTTTTTTTTGTGGCCACCTTTAAACTTATTAAAGAACTGAAAGAAAATTCATATAAAGATAGAAACATGAAATAGAAGTGACAAAGATGAGAAATAACATCAATAGACACTGAGAAGCAAATTAATAAGAAAAAATTTCAGATCATATCAAACTCACTCACTAATTAACAGAGAGAGAAATTTTATTCATTCATTTAGCAAGACAGAAATATTGACTAGAAATAATGAAGAAGCACTTGGAGTTTTGATAATTTAATTAACGAAGAGGAGTGAATCATATGAGCACATTGGGAAAAGATTTAAATTAACTTGCTGATTTGACCTGGAGCAAAGATAACATGAAATTCGTGTCACTATAGTGAGGATGTCTGTTGACAGCAAACAGGTTAATGAGTGTTGTCAACTCAGTGATGTTGATGCAAGAATAGTCATTGACAAGAAAACTTGAAATGCCCTGAAATCTTACAGCTCAGATACGAAAGAAATTTGACAGAGCTTTTACCCAAATTTGACAACAAGGCTAAGGACTTACCAGCTATCATCTATAATGTGTCGTGAAACTGAAAGATATTTCCTTAACTATCAGTAATAAAAGCAAATTTTGATCAACTACAATAAAGATAAATTATCCTTCTGTTCCCTTTATAGAAAAAATATGCAGCCAAGTGTAAGAAAAAATATGACAGAGGTATGTCAAGCAGATGACAAAAATTACCGTTATTTTTCCAGATTTTATGATGTTTATATTTTTACATTTGTAACTTGTTGCAATTTCTTTCCTCGTTCTAAATAAATATTCGCTTACATACCTAAATTTATATTTGGACTTTTGTATTCTTTTCCTTACAGTAGGCATCCTCAGATTGTATAAGTTTCAGGCTCTACAAAACCTGGATCTGTCCTGTAGCTGGATGATCCCAAAGAACTGATATGCATGTTCTGAATCTGTTTCCTCACGACAGACTAGGATTGTACAGGTTCCTGGTTCCGTCAAGTGGTTTAAATGAGAAAATAAGGATGAAGTATTGAGCACAGAATCTGGGAAGTGATAAACACTCCATGTTGGTATCATCTGTTCATTTCTTCAGTGGACACGTATTAAGCATCTGAATGTTCAGGCAATGCGGATTCAGCAGGGAACAAGATAGAAAAGGTCTCTGCTCTCAAGAAGCTTATGTTCTAGTTTATTCTAATGATTATTGTTGTTTACTACTCTCATCACTGGGTTTGTGTCCCTACTCCTCCTAACAGGGTTGCTGGCTCCTTACCTTTTTCAAATTAAATGAATTAAAGTTAATTTGTTTTGAAATTATGTGCCACTCTTTAGATGTGTGGTTCCCCTCGTATTTGAAAAACCAGAGTTGGAAACTGATGACTCACGTCCATTCTAATCCTGCAGTAGGGGGAGGTTGGCATTCACAGTTTGTGATTTGGCATTCTGAGTGGTCAACGAGACAGAGCAGCTCGGCAGGGAGCTCATCATAGTATGTTGACAGAGGACTATTTAGTGGCTCTCTCTCCTAATTTCCCTGGGAACCTCAGGGTAGAAGAGACTTCTGGGAACCAGGACAGAGAGCTCACTCACTTCTCTATGGGGCTACCTATTTTTGTAGTGTTTTCTGGGGTAACCCATCATTTTGGAAATACTGTTTTCTGCACCAATAGCTTTCCAAAGAACAGCTTTCTAAAGCTGGAGAGGGGTCAGGAAAGGAGGCAGCACAGCGCGCATGATTCTGAGGACCAGAGGGTTTGTTTTCCACTTGGACTCTTTGAGTTCAAGCATCTGCTGAAATTTATTTATAGGTTTACAGAAAAGGGTCTTGGTTATTCTACGGCAGAAGCCCAGTGTACTGGCTTTGGTCCAGTTTTGGAAAGCTGAAATGTTTGACTCTTTTTGTTTTATTTTAGGAGTGTACTATACTGGTGGAATCAAATGAGGAAGCAGTGAGTTGTGAGCAAAACGCTTTGTTTTTTTGAATGTGGAAGACTTGGTCAGAGGTCTGATAATCACTTTTTCATTTAGTAACAGCTACATTCAGTTTTTAATATCTCAGATCGAGAGAATCTACTTATTCTCTTCTTGTGCTGTGAATCTGTTTTTGACACCTAAGATCCCACTAACAGATGTGAGTTCTGGATGCTTCGTCTTGAACAACCCCAGATGCAGACTGTGACCCCCTTCAGGGCAGAAACCTCATTTGCTAAGTCCTAGGAATCAGCAGGATGCCTGGTACTTAGTAGGTGCTTAATAGGTATTTCTTGAGTGAATGAATCAATGATGAATGAACAAAGGACCATGTAAGTTAACAGCATTTCCAAGATGGAGAAGGAGGCCTCCTCCACCAAAATAAGTTCATATGGTATTCATTTAAGGCATGCTAAGGATGACTCTGTTAGCTAAAGTTTACTTCAAAAATAAATGTTGTGTTTTGAGAATCAACCACTTCCTGTGTTGATACAGAATGAAGTGCTTTGCAGCTCTAGATGCATTTCTCCAAATGGGAAACATTTAAATATATGTCTGGGTAACTGAACTGTTTGTTAGGAGCTAGGATAGGCCCATCTTAGCCCATGGGATTCAAGTCAGAAAGCCTGCGCTCTAAACCCAGCTCTGACACATACCAGCTCAGTGGTCTTGCCTAAATTACCTAAGTTCTCTGAGTTTTCTCATCTATATAATGGAGAAATAATAATGACTTCATAGGGTTGTTGGGAAGATTGAATGAGATAATGCTTGGGACAAAGTAAGCGCTCAATAAAAATTGCTCCCCCTCCTCCTCCCTCCCTTGCCTTCCTTTTCCTCCTCTTTTTCTCTCTGCTCACTAACCTGGGCATTGGCAATTTCTCCTGCTCACTTCCTCAGCAGATCTTCCCCAGAAGCAAGTGAGAGTCTGAGGAAACTTTCTGGAGGCCGCTGTTCAGCCCCATGGACAGTAACATTTTTGTATAGCCTTTGAATATTCAGAGAGGAGACGCATAAAGATTTCTATCGCTAGATTTTACAAAAGAGTCCAGCCCTTACATTTTTGCTCATTTAATTAGTGACCATCTCCCTCATACACCCACCCTCCCCTCATGTTGGGTTTCACCAGCATTCCAAATCCTCTGGGATTGAACTGTGCTCCCTTTTCTTCTTGGAATGAATGCAAGCCTACTTTTATTTCCCTTTACAGAGATTTTACTGGGTGAGAAATTGACATTGAAGAGAGTTTCCTAAGGGCTTTGGTCTTGAAGGTGACTGACTTTTTTAAAGCTATTAGTGACATGGAGAAGCCAAGCAAAACTTGCCCTTCTGGAGAGAGCCCACAACTCGCTAAAGCAGCCCTTTCTCCTAGCTCCTCCACGACAATCCAAGGTCAAGCTCATCCGTGGTGGTGGCTCGACTTTGCTCATTTTGTACATTATTTATGTAACATGCGGGTTGTGAGGGAGTGTGGATGTAGATGATTCATAGGCACAAGCAGTTGGAAGCAGATTGCAGAAGCCCAGCTCCTTTACTTGGGTGTCCCCCGCCCCCTGCTCCCCCAAGCTGCTTCATATGCTACTTCCTGTGTGCCTTACAGAGCTAGCTATTCAGGCTAGTGAAGGCCTTGGCCCTCCACAGCCCTGTGGAGCAGGGGGCACACTGACCCTTTAGAGGCTCTTAACCTGTAGCACATTCTGGGGACACACTCACCTCCCAAGATGTAATTCTCATTAAAAAAAACCCTAAGCCATAAAATAACATAAGGAATTCTGGAAAAGTTATGTTGACTACTTTGATGCCTATTTTTTGAAATATCAAGTTCTTTAAAAAGTTTCTTAGTTTGTGTAGCTGCCCCTGCTTTTCCAGGCTATGCCTGGCACCTGTGTTTAGCCTGCCTATTGGGCAGCCCGGTGCCTGGTAGGCATGCTATTCTGTTATGGCTAAACTGCAAAGGAACCTCTTCTCAGCTTTTTAAGTTTGTCCCGCCCGGGAGACCTGCCTTCAGGTGACATCCAGCACCATCTGGTGTACCAGGGAGAGCCCAGATTATGGAGTTAGACAGGCTTGGTCAGGAGACTCATTAGCTCTGTGTACCAGTTATCTATTGTGGAAATAATGCCACGGAACAAAACCCACCAAAACTGCCATTTATTGTTCATGCTTTGGGGGTGGTCAGCTGGGCAGCTCTGTTGATCTTAACAAGCTTATCCACGTATCTGGGGGTTAGCTGACTGCTGATCTAGGATGGCCTAGGCTGGGGTAATGGGGTGTCTTGACTCTGTGCCACATTTCTCCTGTCCTCCAGCAGGCTAGACTGGGCATGCTCTCTTGGCAACGGCAGACCATGAGCGAGAATAGGCCCAGTCACACAAGTACTTTTAAGGCTTTGATTGCATCATATTTGTTAATATCTCATTGGCTAAAGCAATTCACACGGCTGAACCCAGAGTTGGTGAGGATGGACTCTGCAAAGTTACATGGCAAAGGGCTCGGAAACAGGGAGAGGTGAAGAATGGAGTCATTTTTGCAATCTACTACACTGTGTGACCTTGGGAAAGTTAACTGACCTCTCTGAGCTCAACTTTCCCTTTCTCTTGAAATAGAGCTTATGATTCCTAGCCATCAAGCCTGTGTGAGGATCAAATGAGAGAATTGGGTTGAATGGGTGTGATTCATGGCTATCTAGGCTTACAAAAATGCTGAAACTGATATTAACCATGTTTCCAGGCTAAGGAGGGCAAATGCATATCCCTGTGGCTAGTTTCTCCACTAGCAGATTAGGTACTGTATTAGTCAGGGTTCTCCAGAGAAACAGAACCAACAGGATGTGTATATACACACACACACACACACACACACACATATATATATAGAGAGAGAGATTTATTTTAAGGAATTGGCTCACTTGATTGTGGAGGCTTGGTGGGTCCAAAAACTGATGGGGAAGGCTGGCAGGCTGGAGACTTAGGGCAGAGTTATGGTTCAAGTCTGAAGGCAGTCTGCTAGCAGAATTCCATCTTGCTCAGTGGAGTCTTGGTTCTATTAAGTCCTTCAACTGATTGGATGAGGCCCACCCACATTATGGAGAGCAATCTGCTTTATTCAAAGTCCACTGATTTAATGCTAATCTTATCCAAAAAACACCCTCACAGAAGCATCCAGAATAAGTTTGATCAAATGTCTGGGCACCATGGCCCAGCCAAATTGACACATAAAATTAATCATCACAGGTACTATGGGTGTGGGTCTATAATTAATTATGAATTCAACAAATTCAACGAATGCCTACTGTGTGCCTGGAACTATGTTTATCCATTGGAATATAGCAGTTAACAAGTGACTAACCCTGCTCTCAAAGAACTGACAATCTAGTAAGTGGTAACTAAGCAGATAAAACAACCATGCGTGCCAAATGCAGGACAGCTCGCACCTGTGGAGCATGCTTCCATACTGAGCTGAGCTTTCTGCACGCTTCAGATAAAGCACTCAGTCCCCACACGAACACGCTGGGCAGGCATTGTTGTCCCTCTTGTACAGGTGAGGAAAGTGAGGTTTGCAGGGATGAAGTGAGCCGTATGGAGGTCCCAAAGCTCGTAAGTATAGAGCCCACATTGAGTTCACCTCTGCCTGATGCCCAAGCCCAGGCTGTTGGTGGCTTCACGGTCTCACTCGTGCTCCGGTTCCAGGGTTCTCACAGCCGGGAGCGTGGAGGAGGAGCAGGACGGTGCGACCTGAGGTCAGCCTAGGAGGCGGACATCGGGAGAAGCTGGGGAGAGCTCTGCTGCTCTCAGACACGCGTGCTCTCTCGCCCCGCCAGCTGGTTTGCGTTGCCACTTCCTGAGCCTCTGGGATGTAGGCGGCGAACAGGCTACCACCGTTATCCTGGAGTCTGCAAGTCCCTCCTGGGTAACAACCCTCTCAGTGTACTTGTCTTTTAAAGGGACAAATGAGCGTGTGTCTGTGTGTAGGTAGAGAGAGGGAAGATTTGAGCCTTTTCCAGGAAAGCCACCCCTCATCCATTCTGCTCAGGGACGTGCTCTGGGTGAGTGTGTGTACAGACATACATATGTAATATTTTCAGACTCTATCTACTTCCAAACTGCTCGCAGCAGGGGTGCAGATGGAACTATATGCTAATGGGCGTGGGGGAAGCATGCTCCCCACATAAGGATTGCTCCTACGTATGCTTAGAGCAAGCTATCCACGAAGGGCTTCTCTCCCTAGCAGTTAGCTCTGGGCTGTACGTGGCTACGCACACATTAGCCATCGGCCTGGTGTATGATGGCCAAAAGCCTGACCTGGCCCACAGATGAAGAACCTGTGGAGGCGAGAGAGAAGGGGGCGCTTTATGTAAGTGGTTTTTAGACAGATGGAGGATTCATTTTAATTGCATAAGAAGCAATCTTTCTTGAGTAGAGATGTAGGTCCTCTGGCAAACCTGTGCTAGACAAATCTTTGCTGCCGCTGCTTTTCTAAATGCTTTTCCATGATAATTGCTCGTTGGTGTGTTGAGTTGCATCTGGGCCAGTTGCTGCTTATACAGAGACTGAGCAATTCTCAGCATGGCCCCCGGCCCAGTGCACGTTCACCCCAGCCCTGATGATGCCACCTGAAGAGTCTAGAGCCAGCTTGTAACTGATACAGTGGTTCTGAGAACGGACAAGTGGATGTTCACAACACGGGGCAGTGGGGAGACAGAACAAAAATTCAGACCAGCGTTTTTCAAGTCTTGTGCCCGTGGGTGCTCCAGCTTCAGGGAACCCATCAAGCTCTGTATCTTTGTCCTGTTAAAGTCCACCATTGAGAGAACCTCCAAGTTCTCCCAGAATAAGCACTCTTGAGACTTAGAGAAACCTGGGGTTCAGCATCTCCATCCTTAGAGGTCATTTTGGGAACCACCTTTAGTGGCCCTTAGCTCAGGGACCTGGAGGGAGAAGAGGCTGGCTTCCTGGATATGCTTTGGGCTGAAGAATTCTGAGTATAACAAGAAAAACATCAGCTTGGATCACCTGGTTCCTAAGCAGCTATAATCAAGGTGAAATGACTTATGCCAGCTGTTTATTTTATCAGCAACAAGGGAGTAAAACCTGATCTTCTCCAGCAGGAAGCAGCTTATGTGAGCTCACTGCTGTGTAGGATGAGATTTTCCCAGAAAAGAACAAAGAGGCTTGAGGTACCGTATAGAGAGATCCTTTGACCAAGCTAGTCACCTGCTGGGTGGAAGGAAGTTCATCGCAGGTATGGGTTTTTGTAGGCACTCTGCCAATTTTGTTAATCTCTGCATAGCCAGTGCTGTTCCTTGAGAGGCACACAATAAATGTTTGTTAGATGCAGGAAAGGCTGTACTGGGACCAGCCAGAATGGAGGCAGTCTCAACCAAAATAATCCTTACCCACTGTAAACAATACAGTGTGTGAAACCAAGATCTTGTGCAGGTTGCTGGAGACAACTATCTCTAGGAACAAGGAGGGGCACAGAGCTTCTCGGCCTTTGTCACTGGCCCCTCTACAGTGCCAGTCACAGAGATTCAAAGAAGTAGAGATGTCCTCCTTTGGCCCGTCCATCTGCATCAGTCTATTTCTACCTTGGAACTTTTGTCTTCCCCCATAAGTAGTATGCTGTTTTTCATCTCTGTGCCTTCACATGTGTCGTCACCTCTGCCTGGAATGCCTCCACACCCCCCCACCTGGCCTCCATCACAGGTCTCTTGCTTCTGTACGGGCAGTCCAGGGTGGAGGAGGCCCTCCAGGAGCTAGCCTGCCTGGATTTCCATCCTGGGGCTGCCACTTATTACTGGTGAGCTTGGCAATTTGCCCAAGTCACCTAATAATTCTGGACTTCCGTTTTTTCATCTGGAAAATAGGAATTATAATAATAGTACCCAGATCAGAGGATTGTCATCAGACTGAATTACTGAATAGACGTAAAGTACACAGAACAGAGCCTGGAACACAGCACTTCGTACCCATCAGCCACCATCTCTCTTGGATTGCCTTCTCTTCTGTACCCCTGTCAGAGGTGTTTTCTCCTCTGTCTACCCCGACTACTCTGTTCTCGTCTCTTTCTAACTCAGCACCTTAGCTGGTCCACTTCCTTATTCAACAACTCTCAGGGGCTCCCCAATACCCACCCAATTACATTCAAAGCTCCTTAGAAAATTCAAGGCTTTCCTTTTCCAGACCAACCAATTTTGACGACATATTTTCCCCACTATTTCCTGATCCACACCTGATGTTCCTGCCTAAATGTGCTCTATTTTTGTTTCTCAGCAAGCTCTGTGCTCTCTCACCTCCTTTCTCTGGCGGGCTTGTCCTTCCCTCACCTCCGACTGCCCAGACTTCTGTGCATGGGGTGGGGGGTGAGGAAGAGCAGCAGCTGGCGCCTGCCATCGTTGGCCTTCCTTGATCTGCAGGCTTCAAATACTCTTGGCTTGGTTCTGGAGGTCAGATTCTGCCCTCACATTCAGAAAGGCAGTACATCCTCCCATCGGATTCGGAGGTACATTTGTACGTTGAGGCAAACTGATATCCCATCCGCTTTCAAGCCTATAAAAGGTTCATGCTCCCTCATCACCTAAAGTGCCCTGATTTACTTGCCTCCTTGTGACACTGGTTTTTGTCATGCTGAATTTGGTTACTTCAAGGGCCAGCATCAGTCATCTTGAGGGATTTTAATATAGAAAATAAGAAGGAGACTGCTTACGCTATAGCGAGGGTCACTGCATCTTATTGTCCCTGAATACGTATGGCTTTTAAAATCACAGTTTAATGATTCATATGTGGAAGAAAATGCTTATCATATAATATCAGCTGAGAGAAATCAGAATGCAAAATTGCATTTGCAATATGATTATGACTATGTACATATCATGTAGGTCAGGACTGCAAGAGGCTGTGGGCAAATGACAATAGCTTGATTTGTTGGGGAAATGGGATGAGAGACAACTTTTTCTTCTTTTTACCATTGTGTTAATGTTTCTGCTTTTATGCAAAATAAAAATATCAATTATAATGTTAATAGTTACCATTTGAGATATTATATTAATAATATAATAGTAAGCACATACTCAATCTGAGCACTGAGCACGTTTTCTCATCTAATCCTGCCAGCACGTCTGTGAGATGGGGACGTTTACTCCTGGCCTATAGGCAAAAGTAAAGGAGTCTCCCCAGGAGGCACCACTAAGGGGACAGACCAGCAGCCTTCCGCCCCATGGCTCCTCTCATGTTACACCTGTTCTCCCAACCACCGCTTCTTTCTTATTAAAACAAAACCAAATAACTTTTCATGAATCAATAATACAAGCTTATTATAGAAAAGTTAGAGAACACAAAAAAGGGAAAAAATTTGAAATACCAAATAGTCTGTAATGCCACCCCCTGGGAGAAGCATTATTAACCTCTTGGATATACCTTCCGGGGCATTTCCTCTCACGGCCACCACTGGGATCCTCCTGCGATTCTCTCATGAGGAAATTTTAGTACATGTTCTTCATCTGGGAAGTGGAAAAGGAGGAGAAGTACTTGTTCTTAAGCCTTAATCTTGAGGCTAGAACCTAGAAAAATCATAGAACTACTGTTAGGTGGCAGAATTTCCTCTACTGAAATTGAAAATAAGAATGACTGAGGAATTGAAGTTTTGGATGGAAAGAGTTGACAGAATTAGGTGGGGTAAAGGGCAACATTGTGTCCATGTAGCTGATCTAATCCTCATACTTCCATGGTCTGGGGAATAGATATATTCCAGGAACACTTGGAAATCTTGTTTAACTAAAAATTGAACTTGAAACAACTTATGCATATCTGGAATGAAGAATGGAGACCACTTCATCCTAAAAGCTCCATAAAATCATAAAGAAATTAGGCAGTGCTCAAAGATGCATGGTTTTCCTACATTGTTAGTGCTATCAGGAGATAATCCAGACTTTCCTAATATTTTCATTTAATTAAAGTAGTTAATATCTGCCGTACAGTTTAGGTTTATTTTAAAAGAATTTTTTTATTAGTTTAGCAGTGATTACAATCTTCAGTGGACATTTAGTTCTATTGTGCTGACAAATTGACGAAGGGTTTGTGTGATGTGAATGTAACTGAGCTGAGAGAGATTTATCTTTTATTCATTCATTTACTTATTAATTCATCAGGTAAATATTTATTGAAAAACAATCATATGAAAATCCTTCCTTGTGCATTTGTTATAAAATTGTAGTCAAGGGCATTGCCTATTATGTATATCAATGTTCTATGTATGAAATCCACACCAAAGTTTCTTTTAGAATTAAGTTACAGAAAAACAACTTTAGCTCACTTGAATTGTGTGAAACTTTCTCCTTTCTGATAATAGCTGTGTATCGTTGTGTTTTTCATTTTGCCCTGGCTGCCAGGAAGGTCAGCAATACTCTTGATGCTCAATCACAAGCATCATATATTTATCCCTTTCTCTTTTTTGTGGCCCTGATTTTCTGCTTTATTAATCTTAGTATATATCTATTCCTTTGACAGCCCACCTCAATTCTTTTTGGATAAAGGTGGGGTTGGGGAATAGATTCAAGGCACAGTGCTAGACACCCTCATCAAACGCCTATCAGTTGGAACTAGCTAGAGGTGATGGTTGCACAACATTGTGAATAAACTAGATGCCACTGAATTTTACACATTAAAATGGTTACTTTTATGTTAGGTGAATTTTATCTCAATAAAAAAAATTGAAGAAGAAAAGCATATCAGTGACCAATTGACTTGGATGGTGATGATGGTGGTGATGACTAGGCTCTCGTTGAAGACAGAGTGTTTTCCGTGATGGCCACTGGGAACCATGGGAAAGTTATCCAGGGAGTTGGCCTCCTTGCATTAGAAGAGCAATTATTAACATTGGCATATGTACAAGACAGTCACACAGTTGGCTTTGAGAATGAGAACTCTTCCCCATCTCCACCCCCTCTCCAGTCTTCTTAAAAAAACAAAAGAATAACAAAACAGCTTACATGAGCAGAAATGTTTATTATGGGAAAATTGAAAGATAATAATAATAATATACCCATAAAAGTTGCCCATATTTCTAATAGCCAGATAGAATCACTGTTAACATTTTGTGTCTACCTTCTAGACTTCTATATTGATCCATCAATGCATGCATTCTATCATCCATCCATCTGTCTTTTCCAAAGTGTGGTCTCAGGACACCAGTTTCATGATTAAATAAGTTTAGAAAATGGGTCATCTTAGCACCTCCTCTTGGAGATTCATCATACGCATTATCATATTCAAAGATTTGAGAAATTTAGTAGCAAAGAAGCTCATTTTACTGTGATTAAAGTTTTTTCAACGTACTCGAGCATGAATCCTTATTTTCTATAACTCAAGGAACTAATGCAATGTTTCATGGAAGCCAACGAAGCTGAACACTTGATCTATGTCCTATATCATGTTTAGTCGATATAGTCGTACTAGATAGACTGCCTGAATTGATTCTATGGTGTAAATCTCTCTCCATGTCAGTTACATGCTCCTAAAACATAGTTTTTAATGGCTGCATAGAATTCTATTGTATGAGTGTCCCATGGCTTGTAGAATTAATACCCTATTGCTGGGAGTTTGGATTTTCCCCATTTTTGGCTCTCATAATGAACATTATTATTATCGCTAATTCAGGTCCACCTCCTAAAACATCCCCTCACATGAAGTTTGCTATTCCCGGGGAGTAGTATCTGCATGGGTTTACCATAAGTGGTTCTTTTTTACCTCTAGTTAAGGGACATGTTAGTCAGGAACACTTTGGGAAAGAGAAAGGACAAATAGCAATAGTAGAAGGGTAGAAAGGAGGGACAGTTTTGCTGCCGAATTGGATTTAAAAGTATTTAAAAATTTTTTTAATCTTGTGTGTCTGTGGCTAGAATTCTGGCCTAGCTCCTGGCTCCAGGAGAGGCCTGGTGTTCTAGAACTACTGGGCTTAGATTTTCTAAGGTTTGTAGGACTGGAGCCTCGAGCAAGGGTTAGGAATGTGTGAGCAATTTGTTAGTAGTATGGAGTCAACCTTTCAGTGAGCGCTGACCTCATTCTTCAAGTGGAGGAGAGGCAGCGCCGGCTGCGGAGGGATTCTGGGTGGGCCACAAAGTGATTTTTAGGTGGCGTTCTATGGCCGTGGATCACATGATGAGAAAGGCATTCCCTTTTCAACTCCTGTTCAGCCCTCCTGATGTTTTTTAAGGAGCCAGTCTCAGTTTAGTGCTGAGATATCCTCAAAACCTAACATTGTCTAATTTTGACAAAGAGAGCAGACCTCAAGGTCAGAGTCCTGGCAGGCTAAAATTTAGTCCCATTGTTTTGTTTTCACTGTATTCATTTTTAAAATTATCTAGATACTTCCTGGTTATGGCAAGAGATGCTGATAAGGTTTCTTTAAAAATGGATGTAAATAAAGTAGAAAAAGCAAGCAGATATTAAAATTTTAAGTAAGAGTATAAGTGATACTCAGATATGGCAAAAAAATCCTGACATGATACAGGTAACTGAAATTTGTGGAAAAGTGAGTTAACCCGGGTCTCATGTCACTGGCCAGTGTGAGCTCTTGATAACTGTATCTTTGTATGATTATCATTCATAGATCCATTGTGGGTCCTCAGTTTGGTTTTCTTTCTTCTTTCTCATCTGCTTTCAACTGCCTGAGGGAGCCAAGGGAGACTTCCCACAGTAGGGACATTTAGTTGAGTCTTAAAAGGTGAGTGAGCATTTGCTACATAACAGAGAGTAGGCGTAGAGACCCCTCAAGGTGGCTGACCCCCAGCATAGGTCACAGTCAGCCTTTCCTTCATCATAAGGGAAATTGCTTATAATGGAAAGAAATAACACTTGGAGCCAGTACATACAGAAGGGTTCATTGAAAAACAGTTTGGCCTATGAAAGTATCTGGGAATTGGAGAAATATTTCTCCTTTCCCCTCTGGTTGCTGGGACAGCAAATAACCCTAACAGAGACCAGCAAATAACAGCAATAAAAACTAAAGCCTGTGCACAAGACTGAGGGGAGATGTCAGCTTCGAGAAGGAAAAGAGAAAGGACTGGAAGTGGAGAGGAGCAAAGAAATGTAGGTTTAAGCCTATGAGGCACAGGTGGGATTTTTATATTAAGCAAGTGAAAGGCTACGGGGGAAAAACGGCCAAATTTATTTTTTTATGACAGAATCAATAGAATTTAATCAGGTTTTGAATGCAATCAGAGTAAGATGCGAAATACCAAGTGGGTCCTTGTAGGCAGTAACTAGAACATAATCGTGTCCGGGAGGGATTACCAGAGTGATGTTCCGCATTTCTCTTCAAGCCCCGCTGGGGAGGGAGACTCTGAAATTAAGGAAGGGTGACGTGGTTTCAGGTTCACGGTCCCAGAGTTTTGATGCCCTGTTTTATGTTGATTTTTTTCTTCTCTGTAGAGCTCCCCTGAGCCCAGAGTTTCAGCTGAGAGAGGAAATGAAAGAAAGATGTCCTCTTGGAGGAAGTTAGTGAGGAGTGTCACAGGTCACTTTCTGGGACGTACTGAATCAGATAAGAGACGCTCGGCTGGAAGGTGTTGAGGACCGGGGACTCCAGAGATGGTTGGGGGTCAAGTTCCCTCACAGTCTCCATGCACATCCTGTCCAAGTCACCCCATATACAAATAATTCAAGCAAAAAGACTGCTTCCCAAGCAAATGCAGCTTCAAGCTCGCCCAGTCATGCCAGTGCAATCTCCTTAAAACAGGGGTGCCGCTCAGCACATGTTGTTCTAGTCCCCAGCCAGGTGCCCTCTGAAGACCCTGCATACAGGAGTTCTGGAGCCACCACTGGAAGGTGATTATGATTTGAATTCATTGATTATAGGAGGAACATGAGAAAGAGGGCAAAACCACTTGTCGATGCTGGTTCTAACAGCTTCTTTAATTATACGGGATCTGGCTTACAATGATTTGGTGCCAGGTCCTGGGGGGACAGGGCTGCATTGGATGCTGCTCCTCACCCTTGAGAAGTCCTCTCAGAGTCTAAGTGGGTGACACAGACACACAGTCAAGAACGTAACCCAATCGAATTGGGCTGTGATGGGGGTCCCAGCCTGGTGCTGTGGAAGTCAGAGGAGGTTGATACCAACTTGGGTTGGGGGATGGGTGGGGAAGGCAAGTGAAGATAATGAGGGATCAAGATTTCTACATTGATTTTAACCCCTTACGGTGGTCTCAGGCCACACAACCCCCTGAGGGAGGTGTTCTAACTTCAAGCACATGGTCATTGCTCAAGAAACATTTGAATAAATGAACATCTCCATGAAGAAACTGGGGCTCAGGGAAGAAATAACTTGCCTGAGATCACATAGCTCATAAATAGCAAAGCTAAAATTCAGACCTAAGAAGCTCATTCTTTTTCTTTCACACACACAGTATTTGCTGGGTGATGGTGTGGAAGGAGCTAGAAACCCCAGACAGCTGTGAGGAGAATGTGGTAGGAACCAACCAAGACTAGAATTTTAGGAGAGAAAGAATAAGCCCTTGCTCAGAGATGTCTGCTTCCTTCTTATGTCAGCAAGTTCACATTAGCCAGTGAGCACACTACTAATTTCTAATATTTGTCTTTAAAAAAACAAAACCAGAAAACTATGGTACTCTATCTTCACTCTCTGACATCTCAACGGGTAGCTCTGGTGCTACAATCTGAATTAGCCCTTCAAAAATATTCTCTTTTCAGCCCACCTTGTTTGGATATTTGATTTAGAAACAATTAATGAAGTCCATTTGCCATATGGGTAAGTGAACTCTTTTTAAGTAGGTGTTCTGCATCCCTGCGGCTCCAGGAGCTGTTGTCATAGTAACATTTCCCCCCTGGACTTGCAGAATGCATAGTCCATGAAACCAGTGGCAGTGTAGATCAGGAGTGAAAAGGGGTTTGGTGGCTTCGCCTCAGTGCCCAGTTTGGCATAGCCGGAGATTGTTAATGCTGGGGGCTTCAGAGGGGCTCGCATTCCTCAGAATGTTCTCTACGAGGACTGAGTTGGAAGAGGAGATGCAGAGGAGCGAGGGGAACAGGAGGAACGGAAATGGTGAGGAGAGGCTGGCAGGAGCTGTGCCCCTGCATGGAGATTCAGAACCCCTGAGAGCCCGGGATGACCTGGGACAGGTCACTGGCTGAGGGAGGAGGGTGTAGAGTGCTGGGGGCTCACTGTCCCTGCTGCCTGGTGGGAATTGGCGCCCCCTGCAGTCCTGATCCATTCAGAGTTGGTTCATAAAGGCCCATGTCAATTATCAGTATAAAAGTTTTGGCTGCAGGAGACCTGAGCTTTATATACAGACTGGAAATGTGTTCAAGAAGCTTCTATTTATTCATCCATTCTTGTAGCAAACATTTACTGGGCCCCTTTTCTGCCAGGTACTATGCTGGCCAGCGCCAGCTTCGTAGGTGTGCAGCCTGTGCACTTGCACGGGGCCCCATGCTCAGAAGGACTGTGAGCTTGGTTTAATGCTCTACTGTTGCCATCGTGAAATTCTTAGTCATTTTTGAACCAGGGCCCCACATTTTCATTTTGTACTGGGCCCTGCACCGAGGGTACAATGTTCAGCCAAGCCAGACACAGTATCTGCCTTCCTGAAGCTTGTGGTAGCGGGAGAGGCAGACACGAACCCAATCATGACACAAATCAATGCAGAATTACAGCTGTGAGCCTTGCCATGAGGGACAGGTCTGTAATGCCAGGAGAGAAGATCATTTTACAGCTATGTGGTTTCACCTGACTATATTCAGAATAGTGGAAATGAGTTCCAATTGTAGTAGAAAGGATTTAAGTTAGTGTTACTGCACTGAGTGCTGCGGAGACCAAGGCAGGCTTCTGAGAGAAGAGGGAAGTTTCTCCCCCAAGATTGTAAAGATTAAGAGGATATCTGCCTGTCAGGGCAGGTGCTTTGGGTGCTTTTAAAGGGTTTTTTCTTTTAACTTTTTACTTTGACATAATTTCAGACATACAGAGAAGTTGAAAGAATAGTGCAAAGTATTCCCATATACACTTCATCCAGATTCCTCAGATGTTACATTTTACCATCTTAGCCTATCTATGTATTCATCTCTCCATCCACCCACCCATCATCAAAAGGAAATTAAGAGAGCTTTTCTAGATATGAATATTTTATCGAGTGAGAAACAAAATGTTTGTGAGCAGGGAGACTTCAAACCTGAAAGTGGTGTGAAGCTCCCAGGCGTGACCTTACAGGACGGCGTCTAAAGTGAGAACGAGAAAGTTGTGAAACCTTTACGTGAGTGTATGGTTGGCTATTATAATAGGTTTTTCACATGGCAGAGGATTGGTTAAAAGTGATGATCATATATCATTTTAGGAAGATGATTTAAGTTCTGTTTATGGTCATCAGAGGCATTTATAAGAAATAACGTGAGTTCAGTTTTGCTTACGTTCATGAGGTAAGCTAGAATGAGCTTTGCTTATGTGGCTTACCTGGTTTTGTCTCCTGGGGGGATTTTCAAGCCTGGTCTTCATTTTGTTTTATTTTAACACCATCCATCCATCCCTCCATCCATTCGTCCATCCCTCCATCCATTCATCCAATCTGTCTATCTACTGTTTGATCTTAAGTTGTAGACATAATATAATGCCCTTTCACTGCTAAATACTAAAAAGTCTATTTCCTAAAAACAAGATAATTCTCTTACATAACCATAGTATAGGTATTAAAATCAGGAAATTAACATTTATACAATATTATTGTCTATGTACAAATCTTATTCAGGATTTGCCCATTATCCCAGTAATATTCTTTATAACAAGAGGAAATTCTGTATCACATGTTGCATTCACGTGTCTTATCTATTCAGTCTCCTATAATCTGGCATAATTCCTAGTCTTTCTTTGTTTTCCCTGACATTGATATTTTTGAGGAGTGCAGGTCAGTTATATTTTAAAAATCAGGTATATTGAGGTAGAATTCACCCTTTTGAGATGTACAGTTCTCAGGCCAGTTATGGCATAGGATAGCCCTTCCTTTGGATCTGTCTGATATTTTCCATGATTAGATTCAGAATATGATTCCTCGCAGAAACACCACAGAAGGGGTGTTGCATTTTCCTCAGTGCACTGTGTCAGGAAGCACATGGTATTGATTCCCTTGTTACTATTGATGCTATTGGCGGCAGTGTAAATATTCTGTTACTCCTCCAACTTTCACCCTCCAGTGTTTTCATCCGTGGAGGATTCATGTTTGAAAGTTATTAATATGGCGGTTGCCAAATGGTGATTTTCTAGTTCCATCATTCCTTTTATATTTGTTTGTTGTCTTTCTACTGTCAGGAGGACAACTTCTCCCTCAGCTGATTAATAAATTGCATGTAGGCTTATTGATTCTTGTTTTATTCAACGGGTTATACTCTCCTACTATCATTATTTATTACGGTGTTCAAACTCTTCCAGATTTGGGCTCTTCAGACTGGGCTATATTTTGTCGTGTCCCCCGTCCTTCTTTGAGCACTTCCATACTTTCTGGCACAAAAAAATGTTCCAAATTCATCTTGTACTTTCTGTGCCCCAGCCCTGGAGTCCACCCTTTCTCCAAAGAAGGGTGCAATTTTCTGAAGGTGCTCACGGTGCCTGAAGTAATTTCAATCTTGAGATTCTTTCCAAATTCATGTGATAGAACCGTAAAGTGGAGACTTTAGATTACAATTTTATTCAGAATCCTTATCTGGCTCTTTTTTTCCCTGGGTAGAATTTGAAGCAACTTACCAAAAAAATTCTTACAATAAAATTTATGAAATAAGAATTCTCAGAGGGGAAAAAATGGTGACTAAGAGGAGGAAGACAGATATGCCAGCCACAAAAGTTGCTGGGCTTGCCCAGAAAAACTTGGCATTCAACACTCTGGCAGCCAAATTAAAGAAGCAGCTGCACGTGGAGTAGATGCCTGGGGCTGTGGAACACCTTCAGGGGCTCTGACCTGCTGGTCACAGCAGGCGCCACAGCAAGGGGCTGGGCTCCCATCGCACTGTGGGAATAAAGAGCCTTTCCCGATGGCATTCTGACCTGGCTGATGTGGAAAGAGCTGCAGAGAGGAAGCAGCAGGGCCAGGATTGTTTTTTCTTGAAAGCACTTTGGAGTATGTCCTAGCTCTTGGATCAGCACTCAGTGAGACCCCACAGTTAGAAGAGAATTGGTATTTAAGGGCCCCACAATCACTCCTTCACTGTCCCACTCAGTGATGTTCTATTGTCATCTCCCAGGAGACATGCAGCTATCAGCCCCAGGAGGCAGAGACATCCAGAGCCTGACCACCAGGTCCAGTAGCCCAGGAGGCATGACCATGAATGACAGTGTTCCAGATTAAACACCAGCAGTGCTTTGAGAGGTCTGTAGGAATTGAGAGGCAACTGTGAGGCATCTCTTCTAGCTGGAGGAGTGTTTCATGAAGGAGCTGTTGTGTTAAAACGTGGAACGTCAGATCTGGAAAAGGGCCTTGAAGAGAATCCTGGCCAGTGGCCCCATTAGATTCTTGAATCTCTTCTACCATTGGATCTTGTGGATGAATTGTCATTTGAAAGAAGTAAATGTGCAAATGAAGGGAGTTGTCCATATGTGAATAGGCATTCCATAGTTCCTTCACTTATTAATTCACTTATTCAATGGCTATTTATTGAGGCCCTATTATGCTCTTGGCACTGTGGTAGATGCTGGGTGTACAGGGGTGAGAAAAATGTACTCAATTTCAACCCTCATAGTGCTTGAGATCTAATGGGAAAGACAGATATTAATCAAAAAGTACATGTATTATTAAAAATTTCTCTAAGTGCTATCATGACAGTTACCCAGCACTTCCAGAGCAGTAGGTCAGGGATGGCTGCCTTGAGGAAGTGACAGTTAAGCTGGGACACTAGATGGGGCAGAACAGGAGCATTCCAGGCAGAAGAAACAGTGTGTAAAGTCTTGGAGGGGTCAGAGAACATCTGAAGGGAGCTACAGACCCTTGTGGCTAGAGGACAGCGAGCAGGGGGAATGTGAGTGACACACAATGAGGAGCCAGAGGGTGCAGGTCCATGGCAAGGGGTCTTCCAGAGGAAGGGAGGAGAGAGAGGCAGGGCGATGGGGAAAGAGCTGAGCAGATTGGATCACAAAGCAGGGGGTATGGGTGTGAGCCTAGAATAATAATTCTAAGAGATGAAGGAGATGGGAAGTGAGCTGGGGACAAAATTATAAATAATAGGAATGCCAGTAATAACAATAGAAATAGCATCTCCCATTTGTTGAGTGCCCCATTTGACTGAGGAGGAAACAAGGCTCTGAGACCTCAGTGATAGAAAACAGGGTACAGGGAAGGCAGGGTCAATATCTATTAACACAGAGCTGAAAATAACCTAGGACTTAACAATTCCATTTCTCACCATCTATCCCATAGAAACACTCTCTGGTGCATGAGGAGATACACTCAAGGACGCTCATTGCAGCAATAATTGTAGTCACAAAAGAATTGGAAACAACATAGATGCCCATCATTATGGGGATGGGTCAATAATCTGTGGTACACCCTTACCATGCTACCCTGGGCAGCAGCGGAAGCACAGAACAGATCTCTGTGTTCTCCTGGAGGCGCTCCAAGACATACCTGGGAGAAAGCATGAGGCCGGACGATACGTCAGGATGATATCAGTGCCGTAAATGGGAGTTCTCAGAAAAATACCATCCCCTACCCCTGTTAGTACTTATATTGTACTTAAGTGCCCAGAAAAATGTATGGAAGGCTTCAGAGCAAACCGAAAACAGTGGTCACCTGTGGAGGGGGAGGGTCTGAGGATTAGCTGGAGGGGGATTTCTGCTTTCTCTGTAGTGTCTTAATTTTATTATGGAAAGTTTCAAGCATGTGCAAAAAAATAGGACACTGTAGTAACCCCCCAAGTACCTGTCACTCACCTATTCCCTCCTCCTGAGTTATTTTTAAGCACATCCCAGACACTATATTCCATTCATAAATGTTTCAGTAAGTATCTCTAACAGATAAAGACCTTTTAATAAAAACATAACCATAATAGTATGATTACTCCCAAAAGTATTAATAATAATTCCATAGAATTGTCAAATACCCAATCAGTGTTCCCATTTCTTTGTCTTGTAATTGCAATTTGTTCAAATCTGAACCCAAATAAGCTCCATACATTGCAATTGGTTGATATGTCTCATGTCTTTTTGTGTGTTTTTGCCAGTATATCTCTGGGATAGATCGCTAGAAGTGACTTTGTTGGGTCAAAGGAAAAGGGCATGTATATTTTTGCTAGATGTTCCAAATGCCCCTCCACAGCCTTGTGGCAGTTTGTATTCCCCTGGCAGTGGGGAGAGTGCCCATGTCCCCACAGCCTCACCAGCAGACTGTATTGTCAGGCTTTGGGATTTTTGCCAATCTGAGAGATAAGAAGTGGTATCTGACTGTACTTTTCATTTCTTTAAATTAAGTTTCAAAAGAAAATGGGCTCAGGGACAATTCTGAGTCTGTAGAGGAAAGAAGCAATTTGCATAGAAATAATAATATTGCCAACTATCATTCAGCACATATGCTATTTTATTTTACTTAATTCTCAAACAATCCTACAGGGAAGGTGGAGTCATCTCTCTTTTTAAAGGGAGGAAACTGAGGCGCAGAAGGGATGAGTACACTTGTCTAGGGCCCCATGGCCAGGACTTGGAGGCCAGATTTGAGCCACAGTAGCCTGTGTTCAGAACTGCTTCTGGGCTGCTCTGCTAACCTGAAGTGCCTAACCTGCAGGACAGCACAATCCCAGAGCGTGAGCATCCCCTGAGATCCATGCCTTCTTTCCTACTTGGAGCCAACTTACAGAACTTCTGGCAATGGCAATCCTCTGTCCCAGAGGCTTTCAGGCAAGGAGAGGGACATCACAGGCCGTTCTCGATGGCGGCAGCTGGTTCCATGGCAGCCTGGGCCAGGTTGTGGTCAGGAGGGCCCAGGCCACGGAGGATGTGGCCTGGGTGATGGAAAATAAAGTTCTGAGGACCCACACCTGCAAAGGGTTCCAGTGCACAATTTGGAACCCTATTATTATGATACTAGAAAACACGCTTTTCTTCCTTTCTGTGTTTTTGAAGAAAATATGAAAATAAGACAAGAATGGGCTTTAGAAAAGGGAAAAGAACTCAGAAACACAAATCTATCAAATTCAGACTTCTAAATGAGTGTCCTTCTGTCCAACACCTTTTGATTACAGAAATATTGCTTTGCACACTACTATCGACACAGAATATCTGGTTTTACCTTTACAACATTACTCCAGCGAGTGAGCTTGGCAACTCTCATTCCAGCCGTTCTTCAGAGGAGGAGACTGAGTTGCAGGTCATCTCAAGGATCTCCCAGGCTGAGGAGGAAGCCTGGACAAGACACAGTACCTTCAGGGAATGTCAGCCAGGATCCCCCACAAAATGGATTTTGGTCAGAGTTTGAATATCAGAGAAAAAAGCTCCTTCCTTGCTTCACTTAGCACCTTGAAGGCAGGAACTCCAATTCCTTCATCTTCTGCCTTTCCTCCTCAGCACCAGGCTGGGTTTGGGGGAAACAATGGGGATCGATGTGCAGGCCAGCTCTCAAGGAACTGAGGGAGAGGGAGAAGGAGGCAAATGACTGGGTGACGAAAAATGAAAGCGAGTTATAAACCAGGCTCTCTCCTGTTTACGCAGGTGGGTGCACACATGCATACCCACCCCTTACAGTGCAAAAACGCTGGACTGAGCCTCAGAAAAGGGGGGTTTGAGCCCTGGTGCTCTCACTTCATGGATGTGTGCTTTGGGGCAAGTCACTTTCTCTCCTTAAGTCTCAGTCTCTTTCTCTGGAAAATGGGGCCGATGATGCTTCTGCCATGGGGACGCTGTGAAGATGAATAAAATGTGCATAGAAGGGCCAGATGACATGGTCAGGGCCATGCCTGGCACACGGTAGCTGCTCAGGAAGTGCAGATAGAATCTGCTCCGGTAAGCCTCAGGACTGCTGGAAGTGAAGGGATCTTGGAGGGCAGTATTCATTCTCCTCCTTATCTTTGGGAGGTGTGAGTGGGGAGGAGCACTGAGTCTTGCCCTGCTCTGATTCAGGGCAAGGCTGGCCCTAGAACCCAGCCTTCTGACCCCCAGGGCAGGCCCTCGTTGCCACACTGCACCAGGACAGCCCTGGACCCTTCAAACATACACGGGCTCTTGTACTTGTGTGTGTTCGGCTCACTCCCATTTCCTTTGCACAAGTGCCTAGCCCCCATCCCCAAACACAAACCTTTTAGAAAACAGAAGAAAGAACTGCTTCAGTGCCTTTGTCTTTGAAATATGTTTTGAGTCATTTGCTTTTCTCTACTAGATGGGTTGTAGTGTTTTGTCCACCTCCCTCTACCTATCAATCATGAATGCCTGCAAAACTTCATTTCAGGGTTGTAAAGAGAGAGGTCAGCGTAGTAGAGAATCCTCAACACCTCCTGCACCTCCTCCCCCACAGAAGCTCAACAACCACAACAATGACTCTCCCTCCCCCAAACTAAAAACCTGGCTCTTCCCTCTCCAAGGGCTCTGGGAGAAAGAGCTAGAGAATTACTCTGGGCTCTGGCGGGACTTCAGATTCTCTCTCTCTCTTTTTTTTTTCCCAGTAGAAGCTCAATAATTCTTGAGATCCAAATTTAGAAGCTTGTGTGGAGAGCCCTGAGAAATCAGTAGTAAGACAGCCAGGCTTTCTAACTTTTTTTTTTCCCCTAGCAATCTAATAAAGCGATTGCACAGTCATTTCCCAAGGTCAATTTTAGCTTTTAATAGTTTTAATGAGCTGTTTAAAAGGCTCCTCAAGTTATGCTCATCCAAGCTTGCACATGTTTGGGAGTAGGGAGGAAAGGAAGGGAAGAAAGAACGGGGATGAGGAGTAGACGAGAGAGGTGGGTCCTGCTGACTTGGGCACAGGAAGGGGACCATTTCATGGGTTAGTGCTTCTCCGGAACGTCCCAGAGATGCTAACGGGAGCATTATTTCACCTTTGCCATCAGATCTAAATAACTCAGGAACTTGAGAGTTAGTCACCACTTCTACCTTCAAGCAGGATCCCTGAGTGCCCCCTAAACCTTGGACGTCTGTAGGGAGGTGGAGGAGAAGCAGAGTTAGAGAGTGATGATAAGGGCAGTGGGAGAGATGAGACAGAGGAGCCTCGAGTGTTTAATGAATACCTGAATTTGTTGAAGGGGCTGAGGAGGAGGAAGGAGAGAGAAGAAAAAGAAGTCAGCAGCTCATGGGAGTGAAGCTCCAGACACAATCAGGGCCTGTGTATTAGATGGTCGGAGGCTAACAATCACCGTCCTAATTATGGTGATGCTGGTGATAACCAAAACTGCTCGCCTACAGTTACTGTATACCAGGCTCCAGGCTAAGTACATTCTATGTCTTTACTCCCTCAATTCTCACAACTGCCTGGGAGGTAGGTTCTACTATTGTTCCCATGACACAGTTGAGGAAAATGGAGGGTCATCAACGAGAAGTCAATGGTCCAAGGTCACCCATCAGCAAGGCTGATTTGCATCTAGACAGTCTGACTCCAGAACCCAAGATTACATCCATAACTGTTATTTGTATACTACCTTAGGGCAATGTGAAAATTTCAGAAAAACCCAGAGACCTAGGTAAAGAAGAAAACAAAAATACTCCTAAGCCCACTTTACAGTCATAGTGACGTGAGCATTTTGGTGTATGTGGCAGACACTTTGGGCTGTCCACCAAAATCCATTCCTTCTTTTTCCATAGAAATATAATTATAGCCAGGCCTGCTCAACTGGACAGCCTTTCCCAGCCTCCCTGGCAGTTTGATATGAACAGGTGATGCGATTGTCACCTGTGGAATGTGAGTGGAGCTGATGTGGACCATCCATGGGCCCGGGGTGACAGTGGGGGTGAGCCTTCTGCACTCTTTTCTTCCCTTTCTGCTGGCTGGAACCTGCATGTATGGCTGCCCAGCATCAACCAAGCTTGTGATGACAGTGTCAGGAGGTGGGGGCACATAGTGGAAGGAGGGTGCCCACCTCCTGCACCATTCACCTTGACTCTGTTATGTGAGAGAGAAATAAAATTCTTTGTTTTTCAGGTCATTGTACTATTGCATCCCTTTGTTAGAGTAGCTTTTTCCAACCATTACAGTCTATTTCCTTCTAATTTTCTTCCCTGTGAATATGTATAGTCATTTTTCACACACTGGCCCTCTTAGGTATTTGTTCTTTTCCTCATATTTTATGATCCTCTTTTGGGATCAGTGAGTCCAAACTCACTATCTAATTCCAGATGGATGGAATAATTAATATTCCACAATATTAATTAAAAATGATGACTAACTGTGACCGGCCTGATGGTGTAGTGGTTAAGTTTGCACACTCCTCTTCAGTGGCCTGGGGTTTCTCAGGTTTGGATCCTGGGCGTGGACAGACGCACTGTTTGTCAAGCCATGCTGTGGCAGCATCCCATATAAAGTAGAGGAAGATGGGCACGGATGTTAGCCCAGAGCCAGTCTTCCTCAGAAAAAAAAAAAGATGACCAGGTGCTGGCCCTGAGGCCTAGTGGTTAAGTTCAGCGTGCTCTGCTTCGACAGCCTGGGTTCGGTTCCCAGCCGCAGACCTACACCACTCATCAGTGGCCATGCTGTGGCGGTGACTCACATACAAAATTGAGGAAGCCCTGAGCTAACATCTGTGCCAATCTTCCTCTATTTTGCATGTGGGTCACCACCATAGCATGGCTGCTGATGAGTGGTGTAAGTCTGTGCCAGGGAACTGAACCTGGGCCACCAAAGTGGAGTACACCAGACTTAACCACTGGGCAACAGGGACAGCTCCACTTTGTCCTTGTAACTTGTGCTATGACATGCAAGCCCCTAGTTTCCTCATTTTGAAACTTCTATCAGCGCTGTGTCCTAATTAGGGCCCAGTACCTCATTTTATAGATTAAGACACTGAGGCTCAGAGAGAATCTGGTTTTCTGGACCCTACACCTTGTCAAGAATCCACTCCTGGTCAAGGATGGACTGTGAGGGCTAGAACTTGAACTCAATTCCTTTGATTCCAAAACTAGCATCTTTAAAAAATTTTTTAATTTTTTCCTTACATTTTCAAAAGTAATTTGTGTTCTTTGTACATGCTATCTCAACACAGCAGTCAGACTATGCCTCTTAAAACGTGTCATAAGAAGACAACCCAATTTTAAAAATGGGAAAGGATATGAATAAACATTTCCTCAAAGAAGATATACAAGTGGCTAATAAGCACATGAAAATATTCTTAGCTTCATTAATAATTAGAGAAATGCAGATCAAAACTACAATGAGATACCCACTAGGGTGGCTGTAATCAAACCAACAGGCAATAACAAGCATTGGTGAGGATGTGGAGAAAGTGGAACCCTCTTACACTGCTGGTGGGACTGTAAAATGGTGCAGCCGCCTTGGAAAACAGTTTGGCAGTTCCCCAGTATGAATTGAAAATATATGTCTACACGAAATCTTGTACACAAATGTTCATAGCAGCATTATTAATAATAGCCAAAAAGTGGAAACAACCCAAACATCCATCAGCAGGTGAACAAAGTGTGGTATATCTATACAATGGAATATTATTTGACAGTAAAGAGGAATGAAGTACTCACACTTGCTGCGACACGGATGAACCTTGAAAACATCATGCTAAGTGAAAGAAGCCAGTCACCAAAGGCCACATATCATATGATTCCGTTTGTGTGAAATGTCCGAAACAGGCAAATCCACAGAGACAGAAAGGAGATGAGTGGTTGCCTAGGGCTGAGGGAGGGGGAATGGGGAGTGACTGCTAATGGGTATGCACTTCTTTTGAGGGGCATGAAAATGTTCTAAAATTAGATTGTGGTGATGGCACAACCCTGTTAATATAGTAAAAATCATTGAATTACATACTTTAAATGGGTGAATTATATCTCAATAAAGCCATTTAAAAACATGTAAGTTAAATTCTGTCACTCCTTTGCTCTGACCCTCCAGAGGGTCCCCGATATCCTCAGAGTAAGACCCATATCTTCAGGACCCACGTCACACTACAAGGCCCCAGGTGACCTGGCCTCCAGTTTCTTCTCTGACAGTATCTGCACTTCATCAGCCCTGCTGGCCTCCTCACTGTGTCCAAGGTGTGCCAGGCACGCATCTGCCTCAGGGCCTTTGCCCAGGCTGTTCCCTCTGCTGGAGAGTCTCCTTTCCAGCTGCCCTCTTGGCAAGCTCCCTTATGTTTGTCAAGTCACCTGTCCTGGAGACTTTCCCTAGCCACTCTGTTTAGAATTACAATCCCACCCCACCTGGCACTCCTTACCACATTTCCCCTTTATTGTCTTATCTAACATACTGTGTGATTTATGATATTTATTGTCTGGCTCTCTCTGTGAATATAAGCTCTGTGAGATCCAGGGTCTTGTCTGTCCTAGTCACTGCTATAACTCATCACCCAGAGCAGTGCCTGGCACATAGTAGGTACTCAATAAGTGTTTGTTGAATGAATGATGGGGAGGGTATGTGTCAAACACTGCGGTTAATCCCAAGTCCCTTCTTCCTTGCCCATTTCTCCTGATAGAGGCCGAGGGACCCAGGTCCTCACTCTCCCAGTTTACCTGCAGCTGTGGGTGCCCACAGGACCAGCTCAGGAGAAGCCTGCCAGAGAGTTTCTAGAAAAATATTTTCTTCCCCAATAAAAGGAAAGAGGCCTGTTAAGAAAGTGACTGTCTCTCTCAGTGTCTTGTCTGCACCTACCCTCTTCTTCTCACCTTTGAATGTTGATGTGTGAGGACATCTTTCCAGAATTTCTTTCTTTTCATTTACGCACATTTTTATAAAATTATAAATCAGATTATTCTCTCTACACGCCGTTTGAAAATCTGCTTTTTTCTACTTAATGTGTCATGGACGTCTTGACATGTCTGTCGTTCTCATCTCGCTGAGGGAGAGCTGACTTCGCCCGTGCTCATTCTTTCACTCAGCGCTCATTTGTGAGCACCTGCTAGAAAGACAGTGGGCAGGACAGATCAGACACGGTGGTGTGTCCTGGGTTCGGAGGGGGTGGGAAGGAACGATGACAGGCTGGGCCTGGCATTGGGGAAGGCCTGGAATCTGACTGGGGACCCCCGCAGGAAGGGATTTCAGGGCCCAGCTCCAGGAAGGAGGGTGTCTCAGCGGTCACGAGGCTGCTGAGGCCGCAGAGCCCTGTCTGAGCAAACTCTCACTGCCCGATGGTAGACTCTGGCTCTCGGTTTGCCTCCCCAGGAGCTGTCTTGCTGGCAACAATACAGACCTCCAAATCTGGGAGGAGCAAGCGTGGGGTGGTTTCATTCTTGTGCTTTGTGCACAATGTAAATGTAATTAATCCTGCCTATGGTGGCTTATAATTTAGTATTTTGTTCATTTTTAGCAGTCTAATTAAATTCATGTAAGCTTTATAAGTAGTTATTTTAGAATTTTTCTTTGTACCCCCACTGGCGGAGTGCTGAAAACTCACAGTAAATATCTCTCAAGGTGGCTACTGCTATTTTCAACCTGAGTCATGAAGGCTATTCAAGTGAAAAGTATTATTGTGTTACCACAATTTAAATTAGCCATAGAAAAAAAACTGGAGGACTGTTCTTTTTCTTCTTAAAAACTTTACAGTGCTTTAAAGAATTAGGATGGGAACTCCTATGGGCTGGGAAGGGGCTGCCTGGCAAGGTCTTTACCCAGGATGTGGGTACGTGGAGGTGGAGTGTCCTTCTAGGACATGGCTCTGCCTGGGCTTTCAGCTCTCTCATTTGGAAAAGAAACCACATATACTCTTCTCTGTCTCTCAGACAAAAGCTCATTTCCGGATCTGTTGTGCAGAGCTCATTTTAATGATACAGTAATTAAGTGAGAAATATGTGGTGCTTATCCCTCTTATGAATGCACTACTCACCAAGTTTACAAATTCATTCAAAGTCAGAGAAAAATTATTTAAAATAAATATTTTAAAAAACTCTATTAATAATTAAAGAAATGCCAAGGAAGGCAACGAAAAGGTGCCATTTTTCTCCCACCGAGTTGTCAAAGATTTATAGCAACGATTAATACTTTGGAGTTGGCAGTGGTGCTGGCAGAAGTTTGCATAGTATTTGTAGGAAATGATTTGACAGTTAGTAACAAGAATCTGCATTTTGGATAACTTTTTATTTTGAGGTTGATTTTTGTATAACTTTGAACCAGAAATCCACTCCCTAGGACTGCATCTTAAGGAAGCACAGAACTGAAATAAATAGGTAGGGAAGAGGATTCTCATCATCCAGTTATTATTATATACTTCCTAAAAGTTTTCAAAAATAAACTTTTTTATATATTCTTGTTTTTACGTTGTCTTATATGTAATAATTCACTTTAATTCCCCAGAAGGAGCCGTGTTGAAAATGCCACACAAGCCCCTTTGAGAATAACGTTGTGGGTGCCCAGAGGTTGGCCCCAGGAGTCAGACAGCTGGGGTTCCAGGCCCAGCCCCCTACTTACTAGCTATTGTGGGACCTTGGACAAGGTGGACCAGCCTCCTCCATTTGTTTTCCTCGCTGTTCATATTTGTTCCTGCAAGTATCTCATTTGTTCTATTGTTCATTGCTGGCTCCCCACTCTAGAAACATCGCCTCCTTCAGGGTAGGGACCAGTCAGGGCTGTTGACACTGTGTTTGTAGAGCTCAGATTATTGACTCGCTGACCTCGCTGGGCCTCAGTAGCTCAAACACCAACAGGGTTAATAACAATACCTACCTACCCGGTGTTATATGAGTTTAATACACGCAAAGTACTCGGCACAGTGTCTGTAAGTGCTCAGTGAACAATGAATAGGATTAAATTCTGCAATCTCCCAAATTTCTGAGAATAACTTGGTAGGGAGTCCTGTTAATGGAAAGACAAGAAAGAGGGATGAGAGCATCTCTAAGGAGATTATCATTTCTGCAGCCGTGGACACTGACTCCCGCTTGCTGTCTGGCTCTCCCCACTGGCTTAATCCTGCTTAGGTGGGAGCTGGGGAGGTGGGATGGCTTCCTCTCTCTGACAGTCTGCCAGTGACCCAGGTCTTCCAGGAACCTGGGCCCATTAACAATCAACTTCATGTAGAAATAGTGCTTTAGGTAAAGGCTTTGTGAAGTCATTGTGTCCAATGTGGGAGGCACTGCGGCCTTCACCAGCCTTGCTTAGGCGGATTTTTTCCCCTATGAATCTGTTTTTGGGTCCGAATAAGGAAGGTCACTGCTTAAAGCAAAATCTGGCCTTTTCACTTGGCTTCCATCATTCAAGCAGTAAAGTGCTTCCTGACTAAACCCATTGGGTTAGACCTTTGCATTGATGCCCCATGGAGGAAGGAGAGGAGGTGTGCTTGGCAGCAAGTTTGGCCTTTTCCTGAGTCAGAGGATGTTGGTGCTCGATGGGAACTCAGAGATCCTGTCAGTCCTCCATTAGCAGAGCAGGACACGGAGGCCACCAAGCAGTGGCTTGTCTGGTGTTCTGTTGGTTGGGACAGAGAGGGCACTTGGCCCCAAGTCCTCAGACAACAAGCTAGTCTTCGTCCCACCAAGTTTAGCCTTCCTATTTTGCTAGCAAGAGAATGAAAGCAGGTGAAGCAGCCTGCCCGTGCTATGAGGGCCCCAGCCAGGGAGGAACAGTTGGATTTGGGAGTGTCCCCTGGGCAAGGACCTCAGCACCTGGCCTCACACCCCTGTATCCCTAATGCTGGAAACGTGCTTAGTGATGGCAGTCAGTTTACCAAAGCACCTGCCTCGTCATGCCCTGGGCTACACTCAATTTTATCATCATTTTAAAATTCAAATTTCTAATTATATCTAAGAATAATAAAAATTTATTTTGATTTTAGGTTCAAGGGGTGTCAAAAGTTAACACCCAAATTCACTATTATACATAATGCTAAAGTTGATTCATATTAACTATTATTATATTTTCTTTTGTGTGGAAAAAAATCATGCCTCTACGAATTCATTCATTTATTCCTTCAACAAATAATTTTTAAACTTAAAAATGTTCCCTTTTCCACTCCCAGCTTTTCTGCTCTCTGCTCTCAACCATCCTCGTTGATGCATCTGTTTGTTCATTTCTTTTTTCGTTCAATAAAATTAATGGAGAACCTCCTGTGTGCCAGGGACTCTGTGAGGTCCTGGTGATGTGGGGTGAAGAAGACACCCATTAAGAGGCCTTGCCTTCAGGGAGCCTCATTCCAAGAAGGAAAGACAGACGGTAAACAAGTAAACAAAAACAACTTCAAAATATCAAGTGCCAGGAAGGAAATGGATATTTCCAACCGTCTTTGAGACAAGTCTTCCTAGATGACCCTCTGTAACCTCACATCAGTCAGTCAAAAATAAAACTAATTTTTTCCCCCAGTCTGATTTTCCTCCCTCACTTTTAGGTCTTTATTAACAATGTTAGCACTTGAGAGTGATTCTTAATGTTTTTAAGAACAGGCACCACTTTGAGAACACACTAAAAGCTAAGGATGCTCTTTGCTGGGACACACCCTTTTCCTCATGCAGTTTCAGGGGGCTTCATGCTTCCTGGTTACAAATTCCTATCCTGGAAGAATAAGGAGACCTGGGGAAATGGGGGCCAGCTCAGCCAGAGCCTCTGTCCCCTGGGGGTGAATACTTATGGGAGACAACACTTACGCTGACTTGCTTCTATAGCACTTAAGATTTCTTGAACTCTTGATATTTAAAAAGTTTTTTATGCACCCCACCGGTTTCTTAAGACTTTCATAATTAAAAACTATTTTCACACATCCCGCAGATTATTTACTAATTAGAAAGAGAAAACGTAACTTTATGATGGAGAAATCTGGTAGATAGCACTTCAACCATGTAATCCCACTTGCCATAGCCCAAACTGGGACAAAATGATAGGTGCCTCCTGATGTCGTGTACTGAGAAGAACACAATATCTGTCATGCCATGTTCCTGCCCGAAAGTTTAACCTGAATCTAATCACAAGGAATAACTCAGGCAAATACAAATTGAAGAATGTTGTGTAAAACAGCTTGCTTGGATTCTTTAAATTATTGATGTCATGAAAAGCAATGCAAAACAAAGATGGGGAACTATTCTAGACTAGAGTCAGGTAAGTAACTGTCATATGTGATTAGATCCTGGATCAAAACAAAAACAAAAACAGAATCCAACCCTGACATAAAGGACACTGAGGGAAATAATAACTCAGTTTCTTTATGGGTAGCATTTAATGATATCATGTATATTAATTTACTTTGCAAACCTTAAGCCCTAGAGAAGAATGACCTATTGGCATAATTTGTATTGTATTTCTGTTGACCTTAGAAAGAACAGACACAAAATAGGTCCATATATTAATTAATTCTTTCTTTCATTCATGCAACATGTATTTATTGATCTGAGATACAAAGAAGTAAAGTGACATGCCCAAGGTAACCAGTTTAATTAATTAGCAGAGCCAGAACTATAACCCAGGTCCCCTTGTCCCCTCGGGAACCTGGGACAATGCTCAGGGAAGACTATAAATTTTGTTCGTGAGGTTGGTGGTAAGTGAAGTGATCGTGTTGAGGATGGCAGTGGCAATAATGGTATTGGTGTTGGTGGTAAATGTGGAGTGATGGGTTGTTGGTGTTGCTTGTAGTGGCAGTGATGGGGTGGTTGGTGGTGGTGGTCATAATACTGGCATTATGGAGGAATGGTGGTGGGTTTTGGAGATGAACCTAAACGTGGTTGATAAGATCAAGTCTCCGATAAAGTCAGAGATTAGGAGATGCAAAAACAGTTATTCTGGTTACTTTTCTAGAATTTATTTTTCTTTGCCTTATTTTTTCTCTCTTTATCCCTCACATTCTTGGTATCACAGATACCTGCTTTCATCTAGGAGCTCTCTTTACTTCAGATCTGCTTACTATGTCTAGAATAAAAAATATATATCATTAGGATGCAGACCATATATCTTTGCTTTGCTTTATAAATCATGACTATGTTCTATTGTTATGGAACAAATGCCCGTATTCTATAAAATGCAGTCTTTTCAGAGCAAAGCTCTTAAATCTCCAGGACTTCTTTTCAACTTGTGTTTTGTTCCATATGACCTAACAAGCTGCAATTGTAGGACACCCAGAATGGAGAGGCTGATAACTGCCATGATAATGACCCAGGGGATGTGTAGACCTCCCTTCATCATTCTTTCCTTGGCACTTTTAGCTCCTGTGGGATGAATCCTGCCTTCTTCTCCTGCTGGCATTAATACCAGAAAAGTTTCAATCCAAATGGGTATCCATTTGGTATATTTTTGGAGACACTGGTTGGTCTGTTATCATTATCAGACCAACTGCTAGCATTGTGTTTGCATTTAGTCTCTGGTTGCTGTCTTATTCAGTGTTTTTTTTCATTTTTTTTAGAGCTGTGTGGGTGAGTACATTGACGGCATGCTGATTACATTTCTAGGCTGCCATGGGGCTGTGAGGAGAGCTAATAGACTGGATGAAAGAATAATGAGCCAAAGCAGTGTTGACAGTTTGGGAAGCAACCTGGACCATAACAGAGACCAATGCAAAGTCCAGCACTTGGGTCCAAATGACAACTTGGAGGAGGATGGCAGGTAAGGGACTCAGCCTAAGCATCTGGGAAAGAGTCATGCGGTATAGTAAACAGCAGACTCACGGTATGAGATGGCTGCCACAAAAGTGAAATTGGGGATGTTACATTGGAGAGGAAATTGCTCCATTCTGTAGCTGTCACTGGGGGCTGTGTTGAGTTTTCTTCACACCCGACAAACAGGGATTGTGTTGAGGAGACAGGTTAGGATGGTGAGGCTGAGGTTGGGACTTGAAATGTCCTGTGAATCTCAGTGGAGGGAGCCTAGAGACCTGAGCTCTGGTAGGTCATTACTGGTTGAAACATCTTCCATTACAGCTTACAGAAAGGTCAACTAGCGGTGGTTAGGTGATAAAAATGCAATTATCTCACAGAAGGAGTTGTTTGGAGGTAGGCCACTCCAGGATAAGCAGCAATGGCTTAATGATATCACCCAAGGCCCAGGCTCCTTCTAGATTTATGTTTTACATCCTTGACGTGTTGGCTTCTCATCCTTAAGTTTGTCACCTCATGATTCCAAGATGATTGCCATAGCTCCAAGCATTACCCTTCACACAACCACATTCAAGGCAAGGAGAAGTGGGAAGAGACACAGACGGGGGCTCTTCTCAAACATATTATCCTTCCATCAGAAAACAAAAACTTTTCCAGAAGTTTGTTAGCGGGCTTCCCTTATATCTCATTGGCCAGGTTGTGTCATGTGGCCATCCCTTTGGCCCTTCAGTTTCAAAGACTAACTAGACCTCATCTCTGGGGCTGGGGAAGGAATGTCTTTCTTTGAGCGTATTTCTGCCCATCTCATAACGAAACAAAATCGGCATTCTCTTAGCTCAGAAGAAGGAGGTGGGAGGATTGGCTGTTGGGTGGACAACCAAGTGTATCTGCCACTGGGCATAGCTTACTTTTCAAATACGGGAAGGTAGTTCTTCTTGGCATGCAGAAAAGGGTTTGTTTATGAGGCTTCAGAGACAAAATTTGGGTAAATGTTGTGCCATTTGGTAGAAGTTATGAGGAAGCCAATTTTTAGTCTCACTTGAGTCAAGATTTCCTGAAATGGAAGGTGCTGCTTCAATGGCAATGTGAAGCAAAATTAGCATCTATCTGGTAGGGAGATGGTAAAGGAGATTCCTGTACCGTGGAGTTGGGGGTTGGGGAGGGTAGGGGGAGAAGGTGAGCATTTACACTGACCTGTGAGTTTCCTTCCAACCCAGAAAGCCTATGATTCTAGTAATTAGTTTTCCCGCTTTGAATGTTCATTAGGTAATTATGCTAATTGGAGATAATGTTTCTACTAAGTGAGGTATAATTTCAAGTTGAATATAATTTTCAAGTTTATCTTTAGCATCATTGCATGAGATACAGAGTTTGCCTTGGACTTGGGCCTGTACTTTGTTGGTAACTGTTACTTTTACAAGGAGAAAGCAAGGAGGGACACATTCTTCTCTGAGTTAGGTTATGGATAATGTGCACCCTGGCCTACTAACTAGCATCATAAGTACCAAATCCTGTGACCCTGCAAATCTTGTTGGACTAGCCACACGGAAGCAGGGTATCAACTGGGCAGAGCCATCCTCTCACACTTTTGATATTTTATACCCAATAGGATAGCAGCCATTTCATATGGATCAGGGTATCAAGGAGAAAATGGTGAATCCAACCAACTAAAGGGACTTGCTAAATTTCTCTCCAAATGAGAGATTTCTAGTTGTTTCCAGGGTTCATGGCAAATGCTGTCTCTTGTCTAAAGTCTCTGAAAGCTTCTTGGACATTATTTTCAATTTCCTTGCTGTCTCCTAGTAAAAAGAAGGAATGGACTTGGAATTGATGCCCTTTGGGCATCTCCCTTCCCCTCCTCTTTGCAACTTGCCTGGTGTCCCTACGTAATACTGCCTGGTATAGTCCCAACAGTCCAGTTCATATTGGGGGACACTGCTTCCCTCTCCCAGTCATTGCTGATGGGACCATGAGTGTTCATCTGACCAATCAGATTCTCTCTTCAGGGAATTTGGAATTGGGACATGGAGTAGCTAATCAGTTTCTGTTGGATGTCTGGTCATATAAACAGCATGGGTCACCACCTCCTACCATGGGCTGGGAAGAGCCAAAAAGAGAGGTGCAGAGAGAGATCACATGGCCAAAGAGAGAGGCTGAGACCTGGTCTGCTGCATCTGGCCATGCTGTCCTCCAAGGATGCTATCCTCCATCCTTGCCCACCTCCCTCCAAGGCCCCTGGATGTTTCTTTTTTTTTTTTTTTGTGAGGAAGACCAGCCCTGTGTTAACATCCATTGTTAATCTTCCTCTCTTTGCTGAGGAAGACTGGCCCTGGGCTACCATCCGTGCCCATCTCCCTCTACTTTATATGGGACGCTGCCATGGCATGGCTGACAAGCAGTGCATTGGCGGGCGCCCGGGATCCGAACCAGTGAACCCCGGGCTGCCAAGCGCGAACTAAACCGCTGCGCCCCTGGGCTGGCACCCCTGGACATTTCTTAACCTCCTATTCCATGCCATACTCCAGAATCCATCCTGCACCTCCTTCCCCATTTTGTTTAAGCTGGTTTGCCTGGATTTTGTTATTTATAGGAACCCAAGAGAGATCCCATCCTTAGAAGGGCCTAACAGAAAGCTAATATGAATTTTAAAAAGAACTTTATTGTTTTTCCCCAAATACAAAATCATAAATGCTCACTGTAAAAATATTTATAGAAATGTATGTTTTCAAATGTGAAAATTCCCACAATACTCCTCCTTAGAGATAATCGCTCTGAGTAGTTTGGGGGCGAGGGTGAGCAGCGAGCGTGAGCAGGCACAAACCTTCAAGTGCTAACCTTCATTGGGCTCTGACGGAACACACATTGTTCTAAGCACTTTACCTGTATTATTATCTCATTTAGTCCTTACCATGAGGTTGTGAGGTGGGCCCTACTCTCGTTCTAAAGATGAACTTAGAGAGGTTAAGTGGGGAGGCAGGATTTGAACCAGGCTGTCGTGCTCCAGAGCCTGGGCCTTTAACCCCCATACTATACAGCCTCTTGTTTTATTATCGTTGCTCTTTGTTTTTGTCATCTATTGCTACATAAGAAATTGCCACAAACTTGGGTACTTAAAACAACACACATTTATCATCTCACAGTTTCTGTGAGTCAGGAGTCCAGGCATAGCTTGCAGGGTTCTTTGCCTCAAGGTCTCCCCAGTCTATAATGAAAGTGTTGGGCAGGACTCCTCTAAGACTTGACTGAGGGAGGGTCCATTTCTGAGCTCACCTGGTTGTTGGCGGTTCTTTGCGGGCTCTTGGACTGAGGGCCTCAGAACCTTACTGGCTCTTGGCCAGAGGCTGCCCTCAGTCCATTGCCATGTGGGCCTTTCTATAGGATAGCTCTGAAGATGGCAGCTGGCTTCATCAAAGCCAGCAAGGGAGAGAGTCTGCCAGTCTGGAAATTACTATCAGATGTAACCTAATCACAAAGAGACATCCCACCACTCTTGCCATATTCTATCGGTTGGAAGCAAGTCCCAGGCTAGCCTACATTCAGAGGAGGGAATTCCACGAGAGTATGAGTACCAGGAGCCAGGGATCATTGAAGGTCATTCCTAGAGTCTGTCCACCACTTTACTCTTATTTTTAACTTTTATATTTTTGACAGCTCTCTGATAATGGCTGGATTGGAGCAGTTGGCGTGGAGTAAGACCAAAATGGCACCTTTAATTGGAGACAGCCAGCCTCCCAGATCCAGGGTTGACCTGATCCCCACTATCTGATGCAGGAGGAAGAGCTGGACCAGAGAGAGAGAAGGGTAGGTCTGCTCACCTCTCCTTCTCCCTATCCTCCTGGATTCCCACTTGGGGACAGGAAGTTCACGGAAGGGCCTGAGAGATGGCATGAGCACTTGCCATACCTGGAAGCAAGCTGTTCAAGATCTAGGAGGCCTTGGGTTCCTTCCCCACTTTTCTGCCCTCTGGGAAACACAATGCAGGGGATGGCCAGCTCTCCTGGGAGGTGTGAGTCAGGGATGGAGGGAGAGGTGGGAGTGTTTGCTGCAGGTCTCTTCCCACTCATGTGCAGAGTGGAGAGGAGGAGGAGGGGTAAGGTTCTCTGTGATCTGTATCCTACAGAGAGTTTTGCTCCTTGCTTTTGTCAATAGACCACATATTTGGACATCTTTCTACTTCAAAACATAGGGATCTGATTCGTATTTTTTGTGGCTTCTCAATACTCCATTGTGCGGGTGGCCTGATAGAACTTGATCTCTAGGTCTTTGGAGGTCTGCCCACCTCTGTTTGAAGTGCATCATTTCTGAAGGGCCCTCAGGGCTGGCCCAGCTGTGCTGTGTGTTGTGGAAGTGTGTGGTCTAAATAAAATCCTCCTCAAAATAGCCTTTCTGAGTCTGGTGCATGTGTATCCCCCAAGGACTCTTGCAGCCAAACGGGGCCTTTGAGGCCTTCCATCAAACTAGCATGGCTCCCTGAGTGTCTCTCCGGAGGTCCTGGGGCCACTGAAGGAAACGCAGCCAAACCTCTGCCACTCCTCAGAGGGCTGAGGGGCTGTCTGCACCAAAAAGGCAGGTGTGTGAAACCCCGGTGACATCCCTATATTAGCTCATCTTCCGCCAGATGAAAGGGGTGTTGTTGCCTTTCAGGCAGCTTCACCTTTGCCCCTGCACTGGCTTCTGGTTCATGCTCAGCTCCCCCCTTCCCTGTGCACACTACAATTAGTGACGTCTGGTTCATGCGTGCCCTTCCAATAACAGGCTGCAGATAGCCTTTCATTTTCTCTTTGGTTTATTCAGAGTCTTCATAAATAACCTTTCCTCTCACTTATCTTTTTTCCCTACAAAATCCAACATCAGATAATGTGACTTCTGCGTACAGCTCAGTGCCCTTTCACAGCTCTCCTGTTTATTTCAGATGGCTGTAGTTTTAGCTTAATTATTAGTAATAATAGTCATTATTTACTGAGGTTTTAGCATGCACCAGGCCCTGTGCTAAAGGCTTTGTAGGAGAAAGCTCCTGGAAGCGTCACCACAGACAGCTCTATGGGATATTTTTGTCACCCCCGCTTTACAGAGGAGGAAACCGAGGCTGAGAGGAGCCTCACTCAAGGTCATCTGGCTGGAAAGTGGCAGGACCTGAAGCTACACCTGCTTAGAAAACCCAGATGCTGAAGCCCTCTTCCATGTGGAATTATTGCCCTACCTCCTCTGTAGGTTCACGGTGGGTCCCGCCAAGAACAAGGTTATTCCGCTTCTCAGGAGGACAAGGAGAAATTGGAGAGCCTCCAGGGAAGGCACTGGAAAGTGATTAAGAGAGTGAGAGTAAGACTGGTTAGAAGACTCAGAGAAATAAGAGTAATTTAATCTGGAGAAATAAATTCTCAGGGCTAAATTAATGGCATTCCACTGATGTCTTCATGAGAATCAATTAAAATATTTTAAAAACAGGAGCCAGTCTGCTAGTTTTATTACACAGTGTCAAAGGAATGACTTAACTATTACTTTATGTAATGAATTCAACAAATGTGTAGTTAGCAGCCACCATGGTCCAGATACAGAGTGAACAAGATGAGCAAGTACCCTTCTCTGGTAGGACTTACATTTTGGTGGCAGGGATGCGGGAGGGAGAGAGGCAGACTGTAAAAGGAAGCTGTACACCATCATTCCAGTCAATACTAAACATTGTGAAGACACCAACACAGGAGGATGGGGAAGCGAGTGTCTGTAGATGGGCTTCTCCGAGGAGGGGACATTTGAGCCATGTGAAGCTCTGGGGACAGAGCGGTCCAGGTAGAGGGGACCTTGAGGTGGGAACGAGTTTGGCAAATAGAAGGAACAGGAAGGAGGAGGCTGGTGGTGGAGAGTGGTGGTTGATCCTCCGAGAGGTCATGCTGGAATCTCATCACACAGGGCCATGGGAAGAGGAGTCCTGTGTGTGAAGGAGCTCTTGGTTGCCCTGCTAGCAGGGAACAGATTGTGGAGGTCAGAATGGGAGGTGTTGGTGAGAGATGCTGTGGCAGCTTGGACGAGAGTGGTGGGGAAGGTGGAGAGAAGTGGTCCCTTTGGGTCTATCTTGTGTTGTTAATGCTGACAGGAAATCCTGGCAGATGAGAGGTGGGGGTGGGGAGCCCAGGCGAGAGGAAGAGAAGGCTCAAGCGTGACCATCACCTTTTTGGAAAGAAGAATCAACTATTTATTTGTTGCCATTTTACTAGGGCTAGGAAGTTTTGAGGGTACCTTGCCTGGGAGCACTGAAACTGATACACCTGGGCCACAATCCTATGTAATATTTTGGATCTGTGTATATTTTTCTAGGGAGAAGATCCACACCTCTCATCTGTTTCTTAGAAGGGAAAACCTGCCCCACACATCTAGCAACAAAAAGGTTGCATCTGATCTAGGCCAAGGTCTCCCCACCCCACCTCACTTTGCAAGCAGGGAAACTGAGGCTCAGAGAGCCGATTGCAGAAGGTCACCCTGTATCTGGTTCTTGGCAGAGTCTGAGGTCTCCAGACTGCTCTGCCAGGGTTCTCTCCACTGTATGAGCTGTCTCATGGCTCAGGGAGGCAGAGGTTTGAACAAACAATGATTCCATCCCTCCTAACCAAAACTAGAACAAAAACTAGGATCCTTGCTATTTAAAGGTCAGTTCTCAGAATTGGTGGCTTTGGTTCCAGCCTCATCAGTGCCTTCTCTCTGGCCAGCCTAATAGAAGGTTAAGAAGGTCTAAGAAAGGTCCCCAGTATTCAAGTGTCTGTGAAATGCGAGTAAGATCCAGGTATGACTGGAACTGAAATTAGGCAGCAGTGAGGTATGTGTGTCGATCTATTTTGGGGTGGAAATCACCAAGGTTTGGGGCCCGTTGGGGGGTGCTGTTAGGGAACACTCCAGGAAGTGTTCCGTAAATGTTTTATCAGTAATCCCTGCATTATAGTCTATCAGACAGAAGCTTGAACAGAAATCTCCCTCATAGTAATACTGCTATGTACCCTTTAAAAGCAGGAGTTAAGAGCATTAGACTAACCCAGGGTGAAATGAATACATGTTTCTTTTCAGTTTTGGCTTTCTGCACTTCAGGCACACTTTTATGGGTCAGTCTCTGAAGGTCAGCTAAAGGAAACAGAAGAGAAAAAAGAAGTTCCTAAAAAAGGCTCGTATTAGGAAGACAAAATCATAACGTTTCTAAAAGTGTGGATTGATAAAATGGAGACTTCCTCCTGGAAATTTTCAAACAAAATAAAGGAAACTTTATCATGACCTTTTATGTAGCCTGGCGAGCAAAGGCACAAAATGATGAAAGCCTTACAATTATAATGCCTCCTACCCAGAAGCTTAATGCAATGTAGTGAGAATGGAGACAGTGTCTGCAGCCACCTTCGTTGTGGAATCATAGCTGCCTCAAGCCCCGAGGCCGACTTTTATGGTGTGGTATACTTTTAGCCAAAGCTAAACTGATACAATTTCTAGGACAGAGAAATGTCCTCTCAATCAAACTTACTCCACCAGAATTTTTAGATGTACTTTTTTGTGTTGAGACAGGTAATTTGTCTCAAAGAGGCCTCTGTTTAAAGGAGCATATGTTATTTGGGAAATGCTGTCATGGGCAACCGTGAATCATATTATCAAGTTGGCAAAGATCTGAGGGAATGAGCCATACAACAGATAAGTTTTCATGAGTTGAGGAAGGGAAGAAAAATCCTGAGGTTGGGGGGCTGCCCGGGGTGAGGAAGCTTCTTTAGCGAGGAGCACTGGGTTGGCTACTGGGAATATTGGAAACCAGGCTAGTCTCCTGGTCCAGCCCTGTTGGGACTGGTCAAGGCTTTGTCTTTGCAAACAACCTAGTTTCCTTTGAAAGTACATGGAGGCTTGGAGTTATGGGAGTATATGAAGGTGAATCACCTCTAAAAAGGGGTAGTTTCTTTCACCCTCAGAGTTTGTACAGTTTTCACTGGATGTATATTTAGTTTTAGTACCCTAGCCACAAAACATTGGGAAAATGTATTATACTCTTAGGACCCTCACATGATTAATTATCAGTTACTCCTGGGAAACTCTAAGTATCACTGGTGTTGCAGTAAGAAATAATGAGAAGAGAATAGGAATCTAATGCTCGTTGAGTGATTACTCTAGGTGGGACAGATGAGTAAACTGCAGCTCAGAGAGCTTAAATCTAGAAACAAATGGAACTAGGGTTTGAACCCAGGTCCATCTGGCTGTAAAATCAAGCACATTTCTACCATCCCATGCTTGATAAGAGAAAACTTTGGCAAGTTGGGGGCAGGACAGGAAGATGTATCTGGTATCTGGGGAGGGAGGAATTCCTCGTCATTCTTTTTTGAGACATTTAGTAAAATCCATGGCTCACTCCACCAGTGGTGAGTGGTCTGGGAAAGGCCCTTGCTTTCTCACTCTACCCATCTGTCCAAGTAGACAGTAGAACCAGATCACCTCTCAGGACCCTGCTGGCCCTGACTCAGTGTTTGTGTGATCAGAGGAGAGCCAGTGGGCAGTTCTGGCTGCATGTTAGATGTGGGTTGGGTTTGCCTTTGTATCACAGATTGTCCAGCTGGCCACCAAATCTGTTTCCTCTTCCTAGGCACACAGCTGAATTGTATTTCCCAGCCCCCTGCATCTGCGTGGGGCCACGTGACTGAGTTCTCACCAGTGAATGCAAGGACATTTTGCAGCCAAGGCAGCTGAGCGCAGTTATGCTTTGTCCAGATCGTTTGCCCCTTCCACAACAACCTTGGGGACCATGTGACATGGATAGCAGCATTCCCAGGGTGGAGGAAGCCTGGATTCCTGAGTCAGTGCTTGGTGGAGAGCTGCCAAGGGAGCTGCCCAACCAGAACATCTCTGCACCAGACTTTCCATGAGTGAAAAGTACAACTTATTGTTAAGCCACAGATATTTAGGATTGCTTGTTACAGCAGCTAATGTTAATTTCTCTGACTAATACAGCCATCTCATGTCCATTTCCCTTTCTGAGGGAAAGCACATCATTCTCCGTCTGTTGTATATGCTCCAGAGGATATAAAAGTAATACGGGCCTGGCCAATCAGAGCATTGCATCCCCCCAGCCACAGCAACTGGTTTAGAAATGGGCATTTGAGCTGAGCAGAGCCTTTGGGGAAGGCTCTTTTCTACTAGATTTGAAGCTGCTGAGGGCTACACACAAGGAGAGAGTAGTCATAGAAGAGAGCGGAGACAAGAGGCGGGGAGAGTGAGATGGGAGGATCTGCCGGCCCTGTCTCTGTCCCTGGGTTCAATCACACTGGATCTGCCCCAGGAGATTTCATTTGCCTAAGCCAATAAATTCTTTGCTTTTTTTGATTGAGGCATTTTGGGTCAGATGTTTTGTCACTTGTCACCATAAGAATATTGACTTATATAGGCAGTAAAGATGAAGAAGACTGAATGAAAACAAAACACAAGCAGCTGCAGGTTCAATGGCACGCTTAGTGTCATACGTTCCTTCTGCAGTCATTTTTCAACTTTTTCTAAGTCATCAGTCTTTACCACTCAGTTTCAGAATGAGTGAATGAATGAATGGCCACGGAGGCCAGAGTCATGGGGAGAGAGAACTACGATTCAGCCAACACACTAGAGCAGTTGGTGAAAGGTCTTAGTGTTACAATATCACCTGAGCTAGAGCCACGTGTTGTTTCCTATATAATGTTTGAAACTGCGATGTATTAGAACAAATGATTATAACTTTACCTTACATAATGAGTATGTATTACAATACAGGATGTACAAATAAATTCAATACCTGTAAATTATTTGATAGGTTTCTTTGACAATCCTCAGTGGTCTAGCCTGAATTACGTCTGAATTACTCCTGAATGCGGAGGCTCAATTATCATTGCAGGAATGATTGTACCATTATAGTCAGGCTTGGTTTGGAAGCTTTAGTAATTGTGAGGGAAGAAAAAATGGTCTTCATAAGGCAGAAAATAATATGCACATTTCAATAAGTATTTTCAGTTTTCCTTGGTCCATTTTCAAATTCATATGAATTGTTATACTTCCTTATTCAGCCAAATTCAGAATGAATGAACGAATGAATAGCAAAGTTGAATCATTTAAGACTGAAAACTCAACTCAAATTGGTTGAACTATAAGAGAATAATAGCCCTTTAAAACTGAGAAGTCCAGAACACTATATATGAGGTCAGTAAGATGAAGACCTCCAAGACCCATTTCTCCCAATTCCTCAGATTTTTCTCATGGAGCAGCATCTTCATCTGCAGGCTTCACACAGCAGTCCCGGTAGGCCAGCCTCTCTTGGGCCACAGCAAGATGGCTGCAGAACACCTCACCAAAGGAAGCATATAGATGGCCAATAAGCATATGCAAAGATATGCCACATGTCACCAGAAAAATGCAAATTAAAACAACAATGAGACACCACTACACACCTATTAGAATGGCCAGTATCCAGGACACCGACAACATCAAAAGCTGCAGCAGGAACTCTCATTCGTTCCTGGTGGGAATGCAAGGTGGTTCAGCCACTTTGGAAGACAGTTTGGTGGTTTCTTACAAAACTAAAAATACTCTTACCATCCAATCCGACAATAACGCTCACTTGGTATTTACCCAAAGGAGTTGAAAATTTATGTCTACACAAAAACCTGCACACAGATATTTATAGCTTCTTTATTTATAATTGCCAAAACTTGGAAGCAACTAAGATGTCCTTCAGTAGGTGAATGGATAAAGAGACTTCCAGACAATAGAATATTATACAGCACTAAAAAGAAGAGCTATCAAGCCATGAAAAGACATAGAGGAAACTTAAATGCATATTACTAAGTGAAAGAAGCCAATTCGAAAAGTCTGCATACTATCTGATTCCAACTATATGACCTTCTGGAAAAGGCAAAACTATGGAGACAATGAAAAATAATCAGTGGTTGCTAGGGGTTAGTGGGGAGAGAAAGGATAGGAAGGGTACAGAGGCTTTTTAGGGCAGTGAAACTACTCTGTATGATCCTATAATGGTGGATATATGTCATCATACATTTATCAAAACCCACAGAATGTACACCAAGAGTGAACCCTAATGTAAACTATGGACTTTGTGTGATAATGATGTGTCAATGTAGGTTCATTGATCGTAAGAAATGTACCACTTTGGTGTGGGATGTTGATAGTGGGGGATACTGTGGGTGTGTGGGGGTTGGGGGTATATTAGAAATCTCTGCACCTTCTCAATTTTGCTGTGAATCTAAAACTGTTCTAAAAAAATAGTTTTTTTTTTTTTTGTAAAAAACCTGCAGAGTTGCAGGCTTTAACATCATTGTAATGTGCTCTCCAGGCTGAGAGACAGGGTCTCTTGCATGAGCTTTTGCAGATGAAGAGAAATCTTTTCTTTGCCAGAAGGACTCAGTGATGCCTCCTCATGCCCTTGTGTTTCACTGGCCAATCCCTGTAGCCAGAAGGTCGGGAGGACTGGTTGGCTAAGCTATTATGGGCCCATACACTGATGGGGGTGTCAGCCTCACCTCAACCACACGGCTGGGCATAGAGGAGGGTGGTTTCCTAAAGGAAATGTGGGGACACTATTCCCAGGAAGAGGCTGAATGAGTGATGGGTAGCAGATAACAGTTGTCCTCTATAAATGTGAAGTTAATTTTCTGCAGTGATCCTGAATATCCCTGTTTCTCCAAGTTCTGTAGCATTTCTTTGAAGAGCCATTCGTTTAATTTTGGTCCATTGAGCTGATCTCAGAAGGATGTAGAAAATCCACAGTAACTTGAAAGAAAGAAAGTCTATTGGTAAAAGTAGCACTATTTGTAATATTTTTCTAGTTCTTAGTGCCATCAAGTAGATTCCAACTCCTAGCGACCCCGTGTACAGCAGAGCGGAACCCTGCCTGGTCTTTTTGCACCATCCTCTCACCTTCCGGCACTATATCAGACAATACTTTGCTGCTATTCGTAGGGATTTCATGGCCAATTTTTTTTCAGAAGTGGTGACCAGGTCCTTCTTCCTAGTCTGTCTTAGCCTGGAAGCTCTGCTGAAACCCGTCCACCATGGGTGACCCTGCTGGAATTAGAAATACCAGTGACATAGCTTTTAGCATCACAGCAACACACAGCTACCACAGTATGACAACTGACAGACGGGTAGTGTGGTTCCCTGACTGGGAAACAAACCCAGGCCACGGTGGTGACAGCATCGAATCTTATCCACTCGACCATCAGGGCTGGCTAGTTGTAATATTAAATCCCCATATTTCAGTGGCTTAACCCAACGGAAGTTAATTCTTGCTTCTCTAAAGGTGTTGAATTGGCAGGTGAGTTATCACACTTTGATTCAGAAACTCAGGTTTCTTCTGTCTTGTGCTTCAGCCAAAGGCCTCAGAATTCTTCACTTCCAGACAGTAGATGGGAAAAAGAGTGGAGCATGGCCTGTAGCAGGTTTTTATACACATCACTTCTGCTCACATTCTATTGGGCAGAACTCAGTCACAAGGCTATGCCTTAACTGCAAGGGAGACTGGGAAATGTAGTCCAGCTGAGTGTCCAGAAAAAAATCTTGCAGGAAGGAAGACTATGAAAGAAATTCCATTCACCTAGTGCATTTTTTGATAAAGAAAATCTTTATCTAAATTAAAATGTAAGGCTAAGACAATAGGTGAGAATAGCTGCAGATTACATGGCACAAGCATGTTAACACTACTTAGAAACTTTTAAAAGTTGGTCTATATGGAACTGACATGCGCAAATGGCAATTTCACATAGTTTGACTTAGTGACAATTTGACATGAAATCTAGGAAACAGTGAAGCCAAAAACACATTGGGAGCACCTCTCATTGAATGTTCTGGGATCTTTATTTTTGAAACAACTTTTTTGAAGTATAATTCACATATGATAAAATGCTGGCATTTTAGCTGTATAGTTTGATGGGTTTTAACAACCTATTACATTTTTGATGAGGAACATGTACAGGGAAGTAGGTCTATACTACCACTATACAAAGGGCAGTGTTGAGGGAATGTCTGGAAACTTCTGTAAAACAATTTCTCTTTCTTTAACTAATAGTAGAAAAGGAATTCTGTCCAAAACAGTTAGATTATTGCTTCAGTTTGCCTAACTAGGACAGATGTGACTTCATACCTTGGGTAGCAAGAATAGTTCTAGGCTTCAGAATGAATATATGTAGCAAGTTCCTGATAAACCACATAAAAACTTGGGATTTGGTGTCAGATAGATCTGGGGTTGAGTTCTGGCTCTGCCACTTTCAATCCATGTTGGCTCTGAGTATGCTGAACCTCAGTTTTCTCTTCTGTAAAATGGGTCTAAAAATAGCACCTACTCGATAGAGTTAGTATGACGATTAAAAGAGATAGTGCATGAAAGCATTAGTACAATGACTGCCACATAGTAAGTGCTCAATTCACATGCATTAGCTGCTATTATTGATTATTTATTGCCCATTAGAAAAATACTCATTCTTGGAGAATGTCTGGTATGATACAGTACACGCCACTGAAAGGCTGCTGAAGAAATCATGCTCGACTTGACTTCTGCATCTTTTTTTTATTCACCATCCCATTATTTTTTATAAGATATTTTGAATTGCCCGTGGAAGCAAGAACCATAGTAACAAGCTTTCAGCTTCATTTTGCTTCTGAGATGATCATTATTGTAGTTATTTTGATACCTTTTTTTTTTTTTTACAAGACAGCCTTAAGCTGTAACTACAAATGCTTTTTCAAAATTCCCTGATTTATTTTTCTGTCCAGCTGGACTCTTGTGTTTTTGTCTTCATATGTGTTTGATGAATGGATGATGTTGTCTTTAGATGTTCTCAACCATCCTGGGCACGTTAAAATCCACCTGGTGGCTCTTATCAAGTGGGACACAAGAAGGGAAAATCCAAGAAAAAGCACAGGCTCTGCTCCTGGAGACACACGTGCACCTGCTAAGGGACTGGTGTTAGGGAAATTTACAAAGTCAGCCTCTGATTGTAAAGATTCTTCCTTAAGGAGAAAAGAAAATAGCAAAAGAAAGAAACACATTTCCTTCAAAGAACTCCTGTCCGATTGAGCGGAGAAAAAGTAGCCTCATTGCTTTGATCCTTTCACTGAGAGAAGCAACATGAAAAGAGAAAACAAGGCTCAGAATATGGGCTTTTGTTGAAAGCATCATTAGGAGTGTTTATGGGCTGCAGCAAACACACATCTCAGCTCTGGAGCATTCGCTGAGGCCTCACCAGCTTCCGCCTGGGAGGTCAGGAGGTTGATTCTGGGCCACACTCCTTTTCCAAGTGAGGGAGCAGAGAGGTAAGCCTCAAACCCCCTTGACCTCTGGTGAGTTCAGGCTTTGAAATAAACTTGGATTTTTTTGTAAGGCTTTGGTTTGTTTACCCTTGGTAAACAGACTGTGATTCTTTTTTCCCCTTGAAGAGAAATGCTCTTCAAAAGGCCGATGAAAAGGCTTTTTGCACATCAGCTTCTTCAAAACAACATATGATGAGTTAAGTGCAAACAAATCAGGATCAGATGAATTACATTTTCCCTTTAAAATACAGAGTTGAACGGATTTAAGGTGGGGGGGGAAGGGTTTTGCAAAAGTGCCCTTCAAATCCTGAGAATACTGAGTGGCAGTCAATACACTCAGTGTATGGACAGAATTTGCCCTCCTGTACTTCTAGGACAGTATTGTTTCTCAACTGGTATGCAGGGCCTCAATCCCTTACAGATGAACTGTCAAATTTTGATGAATGCATGGAGTTCATTTGTTTTACAATGAGGAAACAGCGACAGAAGATAAAGCTGAGTGCACAGCTACTGCCTGCTACAGGAGGTAAAAGGTACAATTTAATAGTAAACTGGCACCAAAGAAAGACTGTGTAATTTGAGGACTGTGTGAGATTTTTGCTTCATGAGCATATAAAAGAGTGTGGTCAGGGCAGAAAGCAGTTCTACTCAAACAGCTCTGCTGAAAATTCCATGGAGACTGAAGGCCAAGGTTTCCTCTTGAAGCGGGTGCCCATTGCCTAGCACAACAACAATCCTTAACTGTCACATGAAAGAAAGAATGAATGGACCAGTCACACAGTGGCAAAGGATGATTATATTAGTCAAGGTCCTCCAGAGAAACAGAACCAGTAGGATATATATTCATATATATAATATATATTATATACATATTATTATAAAAAGAGATTTGTTATAAAGAATTGGCTCATGCAATTAAGGAGCCTGAGAAGTCCCACCATCTGCCTTCTGCAAGCTGAAGACCCAGGAAAGCTGGAGGCGTAATTCAGCCTGAGACCATAAGGCTTGAGAACCAGGGGAGCTGATGGTGTAAATCCCAGTCCAAGGGTAGGAGAAGATGAGATGAGATGTCCCATCTTAAGCAGTGAGGCAGGAAAAAAAAAGGGGGGCAAATTCCTCTGTCTTCTGCTGTTTGCTCTATTCAGGCCCTCAGCAGATTGGATGATGCCCACCCACATGGGGAGGGCAATCTACTTTACTGAGTCCACCAATTCAAATGCTAATCTCATCCAGAAACACCCTCCTGGACACCTCAGAAGTAATGTTTAATCTGGGCACTCCAGGGCCAGTCGAGTTGACGCATAAAATTAACCATCACTGTGACCAGGCTCTGTCAAGAGTCCTACTTTCAAACTAGGCCAGAAAACCAAAAGGCTGGGAACCTTTGTTTGGAGTAGGAATAATCCCCGTCTTTTCTAGTCTTCTCCTATCATGTGTATATTTTCTTGCTTTGCCTCCTCTTCTGTCCTGGAAGCTCATTGAGGGCACAGTGCAGGTCTAACTTGGTTTTTTCTGTCCCCTAGAGTGGCTGGTGCATGACATGTGACACTAAATGATTCTGAACCTATAAAAGAGTCCAAGCCATCATCATCTTCATGACTTTCATCATCAGCTTTTTCTTCTCTTTCACTGATTTCATTTTATGTCACAATAGTGTTGTGCTGATTTCTAAGTACTTTCACAGGCCTGATCCTATTGGAGGTACATATCTGTGCTCTCTGTGTGACATTGTTGGGATTTACAGAGTGGTCTGCACTGGCCCCTCTTTCCTAGCACCTGCCACTGCTTGTGTTGCTTCTCCAGGTTACATCATTAGGCATGGGCAGCTTTAGGTGCACTCAGGAAACGTCTTAGGAAACAAAAGCTAGTGTTTATTAGTTAAATCATTTAGCAAAAATAAATAATTCAAACTATCTAATTTTTAAGAAGGGACTAAAAGTTACATTGTGTCTGGTTGGAATATTCTGCTTTGACCCTATTGTGGCCAATGTTTTCAGTGGAGAATGCCCCAAGTCTTATATATCACATTAATCCTTTATCTTTCTTAACAAGGTAATAAAAAACTGTGTATGCAAAGGTGATGAGAGCAGTTTTCCCATCCCACTGATGTCAATGCAAAGAAAGATTTATTTTGCTGCAACAGATCTTACCTTTGAAAAGAGTCACAAGTGCCTTTATTTCATCATTTCTATTCTTTCTTGGTTTCAGAGCATCCTATCTCTTTTCTTTCTCTCTCTGGCTTCTTCTGTCAAAAGCATGAAGTGGAAATTCATGGAGCCCTACAGCTAGCTCTTTTGTTTTCAGATAACTCTTGTGAGTAAACTTTGGGTGCATAATTTCAAATAACTCAACAACTTACTCTAAGAGAGAGAGCTGCTTTGAGTCTGGTCTGAAATGAACAATGTTTGGAGGCTTTTTAAAAAAAATGATCCTAAAATCACACCCTTACCACCATCAAAGTGTGGACTTTCACTATTTGTATTATATTTCTTAAACATATATTGCAGAAAAGTAGGCATGAACTTATGTTTGTAGTTCTTATAAAACTATAAAAGAAAAAAAAATTTACAGGTCACATTAAAACCAAATAATAAAGCCAATAAAATTCGAATTAACAACATTAACACAAAAGATGATGTGGTTTTTCTGGAACTAAATTGCTGCTCAAAACAAGGTGCTGACCACTTAGACTTTTTGGGAGCTGCTTTGGCACAAATGCAGCACTCCAGTATTATGTGTACCTCGGTTCTGCACTCCCTAGTCCATGACAAAGGAGCATCACTGGGTGCTGAAACAAATGTAAACACAGATGCAACCTCGGGCTTTGGCATTGCCTTGTACAGGTTGGCCATCCAGGTGATACAGGATATGCTCATATTAATTTTTTACCATCAACATGAAAATCCAAAATTAAAAACTCCCCTTTAGAAAGTTCACAGGTACCCATAAATTCCTCCCAGTCACCCAGTAAATATGGGTTTAGCGTTAAACCATTTAACTCAAGCTTATAATGAAAAGACTTTGATTATAATGCAATGACCTTCAAGATTTTTAGGATGATTTTGTACTTTTATAGGGAGCTCACTGAGCTTACTTATAGTTTACCAAATGGGGAATGACTGTTTCAACAGGAACTTAAAAGGCCTTTGAAGGAATTCCAGGTCTCTTTTCCTTTTTTTCTTCTATACAATCAGCATAGGCCTGGTTACGCTGCAGTAACAAACAACCCCCAAATTGCAGTGGCTTAACAAAGTGTGCTTGTCCAGTGCTGGTTGGGAATGGGCCTCTGCTCATTGTGGTCACTTAAAGACTCAAGTTGAAGGAGGTTTGACCTTGCCATGTGCTTCTACCATCTCCCTGGCTAGGAAGGGATGTGATGACTCATGCTTGGCTCTCTAAATTTCAACCTAGAAGTGACACACATCACTTCTATACACAAACCGTTGGCTTTGGAAAGCTATATGACCATCCTAGTTTTAAAGGAGATGTGCAATCCTACCATGTGCCCACCGAAGAGAGAACTGGAATGTTTGTGACCAGCCCTAGTGCCCACTACTTCTTTCTTTATTCATTACAGAGGTAGGACCTGCAGGGCGAGATGCTGCCTCTGATGTATCTGTTAGGTTGTCTGGCTTTGTTACCTCTCTAAAAATGCCTCTGCCATCTCAGAGAGCAAATAGGTAATGCAAAATAAGAAGATTCATTTATCACTTTTAGGAAAAAAAAAGGAAGAAGTGCATAGTTGAGCAAAGATTGAACAAAAAAATGCAAATTTTATGTTTAAAGGTAATTAATAAAAATGATACCACTTTCCTTCCTGGAATAAAGCTTATCTCAAATAACTCTGATAGCAGGAAGGTTAGCTTTGGAATTTGATTCTTGTAGTGGATACTAGTCAGCAAACAGGGCTCCCAAACCCTTTAGGGGTTTATGAACCATTTAGGGGTACTTGGTAATTATTACTTTTTTGGTGACTGTTGTTACAGAGGAGAAAAAACTCCTTGAGTATTTAGTATTTTCATTTTTGTATTTTATTTTTAAGTGGCAGTAGGGATCAAGGATAATTATGTATGTAGTTTGTATTTAAATAAGGCATGTGAGTGGAAATATCACTTAATTTTCCTCTCAGAAATCATTTTCAATAGTGATCTTGGAATGTGCCATTAAAAGTACCTCATGCTATGATAATTAAATATTATGTTCTCCAAAGATGCTAAATGATATCTCCCGAGGCTCTCAAGATTTGCAAGTGTCTCTATTTTACATAATGGGACCTTAAAATGAGCAAGAGTAACTATTTTATAAATTGAGGATTTAAAATGAAAATTAGAAATCCTCATGCTCTCAAGGTATTTTTTCTATGACCAATGATAAATCCTTAACTGTCTGGATACAGTATATAAAGACTAGAAATGTTTCTTTTTTCCAATAGACAATGTTAGATATGCTACTTTTTAGTTTTCTTTTGGCCATTATATTTTTAAAAAGTAAAAGTAGCCTCTTTTGTGATAGGTAATGTAAATTTAGATGGAAAACAGTTATTGCCTTTGATGTATAATTATAGAAGTAAAGTATATTCATTGTAGAAAAATCTGGAAGTACTGAAGAACATAAAGAATCAAACCAAACCAAACCAAATGAAATAAAAAACCTATTAATAATCTCCCTACATAGGAGCATTCATTTAACATAGTATTTTTCTTAACTAGTCATTCTTTTAAGTGTGTGTGTGTGTATTTGTGTGTGTGTATGTGTGTGCTTAACACAGTTGGGATCATGTATAAGGAATTTTATTTTCTACATTTTTCATTTAACAGAATATTTTGGGGGGTGGTGGTGGTGATGAAGAATGTACTATGACTTTTTTCTTAGAATTATGCATTCTACTCTGGAATTCCAGATGTTGGTTCGCAAACTAGCCCTTTACGTGGAGAGCAAGAAGAGACCAAAGAAAGAGGCAGGCCACTCCAGATGGGTAGGTGGCAGTTTAATAAGTAAGGGAAACTACAGAGGAGGCTTGTCCTGGTGGCTGCAAGATGAGTAGATCCCACCTTCACTGGGTTCAGTCACTTATTCAGCCCGATGGTCTCAACAACACCTTACTCTCTCGAGGCTATGTCTTTGACACAGCTCCTAATGTGGGAACGGTGGGTGAAACAAACATTCCAAGGACAGGGTTGGGTGGTGAGGAGCCTCCATTTGCCTGGCTCTGCTCAAGGGTCAACCGGTGGTCACGTGGTCTCAATGACCTCCTCCAACACCAGAACACTGTTCTGCTTGGGATAAAGGCAACAATCCTTACAGACAAGGATGTATCCAGGGGATGCTTGTGGAAGCCAGTATGAGAAAACCTGGCTTAAATTGGCTTGAACAACAAGGAGATTATTTTACCTTATAAGAGGTCCAGAGGTAATTCAGGCTTCAGGGGTGCTTGCTTTAGTGACATAACAATATGGTCAAGGACCAAGATTCTACCCATCTCTGCTCTTTGCTGTCCACCCAATTGGCTTCATTCCATGGTGGACAGCAGCAATTAGGTCAACAGGCTTCCTTATTTATGCCTAGAGGGAGAGAGAAGGGCCTCTCCTCCACCATGGAATGGAATTCCTCCCATCATTTGAGGGTCTGATTGGTCCAGTTGAGATTTCATTCCTACCCTGGCACCATTAGCAGTTGTCTCATACAGTACTTAGACCTGGGATCTGGAAGGATTGACTTACATCTATTGGAGCCCATGCCTGGAGCTGAGGGTAGTATCATCTTCTTCTGCATCATATAGGCTGTGTAGAGGAGGTTGAATACCTAAGCAAAACTGGGATTCTATTGGGGAAGGTGGGATGGCATCCAACATTGTCCAGCAAAAGGGCCCCTTACAGTGTCGCTCCTGCCTACCCTAGTCATGTCTCCAAGCTCACTTTGCACCATGCTCCCCCACCTCTTTCTTGATTCCAGTGTCTACTGAGGTGTTCATATTCTCCACCTCAGGGCCTTTGCACATGCTGTTTCCTCTTCCTGGGTTGCTCTTCCCTCCTCTCCTCTTTTTTCTTAGTTAACTCTTACTCATCTTTCAAATGTCAGCTCAGCTCCCACTTCCCCCGACTAGGTCAAATCCCTTATTCCTCTCTTTTTTAGCACTTGTTACTGTTCAGTCTTTATTTAATAGTGACTCTCCCCACCTTTGTTTTTTCTAGTTCTCGTTTGTTTTTTTCCCACTAACTCTAGGCTCCCTCAGGGCAGAGATTACCTCACCATTTTATTTCCTGGGCCTAACATAGTGCCTGAAATGTGTAAGATGCTCAATAAATAATTTCTAAATAAGAAAAATGAGTGACTGAAGCTAAGGCTAGATGCCAGTATATAAGCGTGAAATTTAATGTTCAAAATCTAAAGCCAGTGTTTATCCATGTTTATTTCAGTATTTTCTTAGAGAGGAATAGAGATGGTATTTTACAGATGACACCACTAGAGGAGGTACACAGAATGTGGAGGCGCGGGGACGAGAGAATGTGGTAACTGTCTGCAATACCGTGTGGTGACACAAGAACTTACCACACTACTGTGGCAGATCTCGTGGGATCATTTACGGGGACAGAAGATAACCCCCTGCCCTCTTTCCCTTTCTTACTTCATAACCTGATTAAAGTAAATTTCCTTTCTTCTATGAGAAAAGAGAGAACCATGGATACAGATTATAATGAGAAATGAGATAGTCAATGTGTGGAGTTTCTCATGAGTAGTATTTTTGTTTCCTTTAATGAAAAAATATAGGTGTTGGGTTAAGAAGTTAAAGAGTTTGTACGTTTTGAACCTTTAATATATGTGAAGAGTATTACTTATTAAAATGCTAATAATCATTAGGTTTCAAAGAATTAATATCAAACCTCTATCAACAAAAATACTAATACAAATGGTCACAGGGGAATACATAGAGGAAATCCATTTTGTACAGAAAAACGATTGGTTAATATTTTCTTCTATCCTTCAACACTCTTTGTTCACATTATTTTAATGTCTGCCTCTATCTCATTGTCTGGGCATACCATAGCTAACCTGAAATTGTTAGGATGTTCCATTTTTTTCCAACTCTTCGTATGATAAGTGATGCTCAGATGACCATCTCATATATACATCTCGATATAAATCCACATTCCAGGTTATGTCCTCCAGACAGATTCCCAGAAATAGAATTACTGGGATCTCCACTTTTCATGTCCAGCTTTAAAAGCCTTCTGTGAATTCAATATTCTAAAAGTGTGTTGGCTTACTGTGGTTCTGAAATCGGAGAATACTAAGCAGAGGAGATGAGGTATCTAGCTCAGGGCACTGATTCACTGGTGATTCTCAACAAGAGGGACTCTGCAAATGTGCCTGGGGTGGAGGCATTGGGATCTGCCCAGATGTGTGGATTCTCAGAGAGATGGCTGCATTTGTAAAGATGTCGGGAAATTTCTTGCCCAGACCCCATTGTGGGAGAACCCCAAGGGAAACCCAGGCGAAGTCTGTGTCAGCGGCTCACCTTTAAATATTGAACTTGGAATGTGATCAATCAGCAAGCCACAAGGGAGGAAGTATAAATAAAACATGTCCCTCGCAAAGAGGACAAAGCTGCAATTTGCCAAGTGCACTGTAATTGCTTCTGGTTAATTATCTCAGTGGTGGGCCGGGAGCACCAAAGGCGAACATTTACATCCACATTGTGGATAAAAATAGTGCCACTCCTGGATGATCGTGATTTTGTTGTTGAGATGTGGCCAATGCACTCCCAGTTCCCTCGGATAAGAGACGAATGGTGACTTCATATAGCTCCACTTTTTGGGTTGTCAATTTTTATCACTATTGTAATTATAATAATTATAGTAAAATAATTATTAATAATACTAATAATTACAATTATACCTACTAAATATAGTTGCTGGGCTAAGCACTTCACATGCATTAGCTCACTGAATGCTTCCAACAACTAAGAGGGAGGATTATTTTCCTAATTTTCAGATTTGGCAACTGAAGCTTAGAGAGGTCACACAGCTGACACTGAATCTCAGTTGTTATGCTGGGATCCAGAGGATTTTCTCTTAACCGCTGTAGCAGACACTGTTGGTGGCCCACCTCGATCTCTGGGGCCCCTTTTACCCATGCCCCAACCGCTAGAGATGCTGCTGTGACTCACTCACACCTGAAACCTTTTGGGGAGTATTTCCCTTTAGAGACTAGAGCCACTTTACCTGGAGGTACCCGGGGGTAACGACTCCCACCCTGGAACAGCCCATAGCTAATACCTAGCCGGTGAAGAAGTATGAAAGCTCAGCTCCCTTGTTTTAAGGTGGTTCAAGTTCTGTGATACGGTTTATGCCCTACAGCTCTCTGCAGGATTAGGCTACGGCTAGACATCACCTAACCTACACTCATGCTTAATTTCTTCTCCTTGCCTATCTTACTTCCCTCCCTCCCACACAAATTCCCCTGAGATCATTCCCTTCAAAAATGCCTTTTACACAAATCCCCTCTCAGGCTCTGCTTCTAGGGAGCCTGACCAAAGACAGCCACTACGTTAAGTTGGCTCCTGGTAAGGATACTGATTTGCTGAAAGCATCCTTCCCACTGAAGCAGTCACCTTGCCTTGTCTGTGTGACCTTGGGTAAGTCTCTTACATCTCAGGGCCTCACATCCTTCTCTGCGAGATGACAGAACTAAACTGGACAGTTCCCCGCCTCTTCTAGTCCTGAAAGCCACTGACATTTCCACTGTCTAAAAATCCATTTGTTTGTGGGTAGCTTTCTGGCTGTGCCCAAAGAGGGACATTTGCTTGGCAGTTTGCCCCTGGCAGGAAGACTCCCTGGGAGTAAGAACTTACCGAAGAGACTCCTGGAGAGACCGGAGCCCACTAGGGGCTTGTGTGTGCGACCCTATGGGCTGGAGTATTCCATTCAATCTGAAGTGTTTTTATGAGAAAATGGCATTCCTGAGGTTAAGGCAATGAGGGCAGCATCCCCCAGAACATGCAAGTGGCTGTTTGGGGTGGGGACAGGGGTCAGGCATTCCATGCCTGGAATGGGTAAGATAAGCACAGCCAACGGATCACCAGATTTATCAGGTTAGAGGTCACTGGTGACTTTGACAAGAGTGGGTTCAGTGCAGTTTACCCTGACTGGAGTGAGTCAATAGAATAATAGGAAGTGAGGAAGTGGAATATGTCACATAGGAAGGAAGGCCATCCATGGAAGGAGGGAGGCAGGGTACATGGTGCACCTAACACGGTTAGTGGACTAGACATGGGGATGACAGGGTCCCGCGTTTCCAAACAAAGCTGTAAGCCAAGAGGGAGAAAGGTAAAAAATGGGATGTTTTCAAGGGAAAGGAGAAGTTCTGTAAATAGTCTCAAGGGCTGGAATACAGATTTCCTAGGGAAATTTCTAGGCAGTGTTAAGACACAGAGTTATGTGGTTAAAGTGGGATCTGTTAACATGGTGAATATCCCTATAGCCGAACTCAGCTGCTCAGGTGCAGCATTGGGATGGGTTGGGTATAACCATAATTGGGGTTTTGCTAAAGTGATTTGATAAAAGGGTTAGAGAGGTAGGAAGTTGGGAAGAGAGTGAAGGAATTAGTGTAGTGATGGTCTGTGGTATCTAAGCAGGAAAGTGAAGACAGAAAGGACATGATGAATAATAAAAAAGCAAAGAGATTATGGACTTCAGCTTCTGGTGGGTTTGAAGAATGTGGGTATCATTGGGTAAGTGAGCTGAAAACAGAGAAAGTGATGTTTGGCAAGTGGGATGGATGCAGCTGAGATGTTGAGGTGGTGCAGATATTGGAAATGACAAGGGGTAGTGTGTGCAAAGGGATGGTGGCTGAGGTGGGGTGGAGGAAAAGATCAGCGGAGGTAAAGATCAAGGAACTTAGAGCTCGGGTGCTAGAGGATTATCTGTGTAGGTGCTAAAGTCACCAAGAAGGATGAAAAGAGTAGAGGTGGAGAGGAAGACAGTGAAGAAAGTGCTAAAATCTCTAATGAAGAGTCATAATAGTCTAAAAAGCTCAAAAATTTGAAAAAAATGTATCTAAAAATGGAGGGAGAGGATAGTCTGGGCTTCACAGGAGTTGGGATTTTTGAGAGAGGGGAAGTGGTCTGGATGTGGAATGAAGAGCAAAGAGGATACCTACCCCACCTTTGGGAGATAAAGCAGTTCCCACCCAAGAGACCTACAAGAAAGCTGTGCTCAGGGGTGGCCAGCTTTCAGAAGCAGGCAGGCCTCATAGATTCCCTCAGTTTCCAGACCAGGCAGTGCTGTCACCAGGGAAAGAGCAATTGACCAGGGAGCCATACTAGAGGATTTCTACCAGAAAATCATTTGTCAGGCTATTGTGAAAATGAAAGCTTGGCAATTGGCATCAATTCTGTCCTCCTTCCAGTGTGACTTCCTGTACTGCAAAGGCTGGAAAGGTGAAGATGGAACTTCCCAGACTCCCTTGCAGCTAGGTTTCCAGATGTGCTCCAACTTCAGCCAGAGACATAAGCTCAGGTGGGATTCAGGAGGTAGAAATGAGGTAGAGGCCATATCCACAGCTTCTATTGACAGCAACAGTGACGGAGCTGTGTGTGTGGGGAGGGGTGGAGAGTTACCACTGGCTCTGTGTATATTAAGAGGCAGTGTGTAGGGCACCCATTTTGGTGCTGCAGACTGTAGCAGGCAGTGAGGTTGTGGAGTTGGCAGCAGTAGTGGAGGCTTCCTGACTATGGTGGCTCTGTGGTCATAGTAGTGGTGTATGGGTATGGAGCCAACAGTTGTAATGGAATTTTCTGGATCAGGCAGTGCTTCTTTGTCATAGAAGAAGCATCAGTCTTTTGGATGGTCCAATTCTGCCATTCTAGAAAACTTCAGCTAGAGTTGTTTTCAAGTCTCTAATGATTTTGTAAGCTATCTAATACCCTGAAATAAATCCCTTCTACTTACAATTGCTAGAGTATATTGTATACTCTACAACTAAACCCTGATGGGTGTATGGGCCTAAGTTAGATATTGGAAGTGAAGGTGCCCTATAAACATAAAGTCGTGCCCTCAAATAAACCACTGGTTCACTAGGGAATAAGAATTTACCAATAGCAGCTCTTCTTAAGAACCTACTGCATGCCAGGCATCATCTTGAGTCCTCACATAGCCCTGGAGAGCAGACATGATCATCCCATTGTGTAGATGAGGAAATTATAGCACAGAGAAGCTGTTTCTTTTCTAAGGTCACACAGCTGGGAAGTGGCAGAACCAGGTTTGCTAAATTGTCAGTCCATCACACAGCCTCATTGAGTGGGGGCTGCCCTATTTTGGACACAAGGACCTGGAAAAGTTCCTAAGTACAGAAAAGTGATTTTTTTGTGCTAATAAATATCCCTGGGGGCATTTTTCCCTCTTAAAAACTTTAGTAAAATTGGAGTAACTTTATTATATGAAAGGCTAGACATGCTTCTATTTTGGCCATTGTACTAACTCACAAAGGTTCCTCAGTGGTAAGGAGTTGAGATGAGGTGAGAAGGGCTCTTGGAATCCTGAGCTCCCAATGGGAGGGATGCAAAGAGAGGGTGGTTTTAGCAAAAGAAAGAAGAGCCTGGGAGCTGCCATCAAAGGTGCTGAGCTCAGATGTAGGGAGGGGTGATGTGTGGATACTCTGATTGGGATTTAAGTCTCAGGGAGAAAAAGAACAAAGGAGTCATGGGCTAAGCAAAGAAGCGAGAGATGGAAGGGAAAAGAGCCAGCACCCCGAGGAAGGTGCTCTGTGCAAGAGGCCACCATCCCAGCAGAGAAATGAGGCGAGTCCTACAGATTACAGGACCTGCTGCAGCATTCGGGGAAGGGGAGGAGAGAAGCCAACAGAGGAAAGCAAAATAATGAAGCAGAGGAGAAAGACACTAAGAAGAAAGGCACTCGAGATGTGGCGGCACTTTAATTGGCTCTTCTCTGATTTTTTCTGTCAGAGAGAAATGTGATTCTGACCCATCTGGTTCAGCCGTCCCTGGCCCTGATTGTAATTAAGGTAATCGTAGCACAGCCTCCAGGGGCCTTGCGCCTTCCTTGAAGGCGGCACTTCCATGTCATCATCCAGCTGCTTTTCCGTTTCTTTGGCCACTAATAGCACAAAGACTTGGACCCAGGATACATTAGGCTGGATTGGCCATACATCCTTGGGAGAGTTACCCAACCTCTCTGAACCTCAGCTTTCCCATCAGTAAAAGGAATGACAATCGTACCTGTGTATAGGTTAAATGAGATAATGCATGAGAAAGCCCAGCAAAGGGCGTGGTATACGGGAAGTTCTCAATAAATGCTAACTTTTATTACTGTTATTTAGCACTCTATTATTTCTCCCAATAGTCTTAGCTGGTGGGATGGAAAGTATTAAGACTTAAAAGAATATAGACTCCTACTTGGCTCTACTACTTACTCGCTATGCAAATTGGGAAAGTCTCTAGACCCCTCTGGGCCTCAATTTTCTTACCTCTGAAAGAGGACAGATGAAAAAGTTGAAATGAAGGAAGTCTGTCCCTGACAGGATCAAGTAATTCATATGACGGCAGAGATACTCTTGGAAAGTCGGAGTTAATTCCTCCCTTCTGTGCAGATTGAAGCTGTCTTCACCTTGGGCTTCGCACCGACCCAGTGCGGTTCCACAAACCATTCATTGAAGGCTTCTCTGTGCCAGGCATGGGTCGGATGCTGAGGGTGGGAACGGGCAAGCCAAGACCCTGCCCTTGAGGAGTTCGTGTCTAGTTGGAAAAATAGGAAGAAACACAAGGCTAATTCCAATCCACTGTGGTGCAGACAATCATGGCTGATGCACAAGATAGAGAGCAGAAGACGGAGAGATTTGCTTGCTGCAGGGGCGGGAGAAGGCTTCACAGAGAAAATGAGGGAGAGTCCTTTCCCTGTTTGTAAAACTAATACATGTTCAATAGAGCAAATATAGAAAATACAGAAAAAGAAATCCCATTTTGGTGCATGTATGTTCTTCCTGTCCCATGTATGATGTGTGTGAGTACTGTGGGGGATCAGAATTGGCCACTTCAAGATGTGTCTCTTTACCTTGATTATTTTCACTGAAGGAGGCTTTGACCTTCCCCGCCCCCACTAACTGTTTGAAGGGATTTGGGATGGAAGGCCTGTCCCCAGGACTGGACACCACCGTGGATAACTCTGAGTATCGATAGACTGGGAGGGTCTTTGCTGGGCCCATTCTTATCAAAGTTCTGTTTACCAGACATTTACATTTGTAAGGGAAATCTCCATTTGTAAAGATATGTCCCTCTCTGTACCAGGAAGAAGTGGGGATGACTTTATCTTTAGAAACTCTTATCAGTGCGGAAGGCTAAGACTTAAATCTGCATACTCTTGTTTACTGTGCTTTTCTTGTAATCCCCCATAGCTGACACCCCAACCCCCAATATCCTCCTTTGTCTATTTAAGAAACGAACCTCTGCCATTTTGTCGAGAGAAACTCAGTTTCCCTGGTCTCTCCCATGTATACAAAGCTTTGTTTGATTTTCTCCTGCTATTCAGCCTCATGTCAATTTAATTTGTAGCCCAGCCAGAAAGGACTCAGAGTGGGTAAAGAATACTCTTTCTCCCCTTCTGTACATATCCACTTTGCATACTATCTTGTCGCTTGTTTTTCAATTTTAGCAAAATGCCCTGAAATGAATGAGAGTTGGTTTGGAGGCAAGCAGGGAGGCAGGAGAAGGGGGTAGGCAACATTCCAAACAGTGGGGACAGCATGGGAGGTGGAGCTCTAGCTTTGTACTTGAAAGTTGGTGTATTTCTCTCCTGCACACAGTGCAGTAGTGATGGGAAAGGATGCATTTACCTCCATGTGTCTGAGTCTCAGGGTATAGGGTATCTAGCAGCAACTGGCTCTCTAATTACTCAGCAATAGAGAAGAACTGAGTTCTGAAACCATATAAGCCAGAGCCCTTCAAGTGGCCCCTGCAGCTCTTCCCAAAGAGATGAGATGAAGGAGCCTCAGTGCAGCAGAGGATTTGTGATACTCCAGGGGCTACGATGCCTACAGCACGTTCTGAGGAAAGAGGCCCCAAGAGGCTCCTTCTGCCTTAGGTTGTCAGACTCAGGCTATGTGCATCCCTAGGGACCAACCCTGCAATTCCAGGCCTGACCAGCTGGACCAGGGAGTATGGCCTAAGCTGTGGCCATCTGATGTGGGCTGGTCCCACAGGAGGCCAGCTCACCCTTGAGATGTCTTGGTGCAAACTCTCCACTAGGGGTGCCCCACAATGTTAGGTGTTCAGAGTTGGGTCAGGAGGGCTCAGGTTGTCTCCACAACCATGCCGAGCTGATTGTTTCAGTTCTCCACCACGCCCAGTATCCATTCTGCTCCTAGAAACCCCCAGGAGCCTGTGGCTGATGAGGCAGTGTCTAGGGCTACCTCACTTCCTAGCACATCATTACACTAAACCCTCATCACTAGGAGAATCCATGTCTGACTCTTCCTTGAAATCTAAACGACTCAAAAACAATTGCCTTGTTTTTGACCTGTTAGTGGTGTGCCGGGCTGGCTCATACTGGCTCCCACAACTGACGGTTACATTTTCAGCAATTCTATGAGATAGTTATTAAGCACAGTCATTATTAAACATTAAATTATATATACTTGCAATTAAATGAATTACATTAAAAACAAAGGTAATAAGGGGCCACCCCGTGGCGCAGCGGTTTAGTCCGCGCTTGGCAGCCCAGGGTTCGCGGGTTCGGATCCCGGGCGCCCGCCGACGCACTGCCTGTCAGCCATGCTGTGGCGGCGTCCCATATAAAGTGGAGGAAGATGGGCACGGATGTTAGCCCAGGGCCAGTCTTCCTCAGCAAAAAGAGGAGGATTAGCTACAGATGTTAGCTCAGGGCTGGTCTTCCCCACAAAAAAACAAAAAAAACAAAGGTAATAAATAGTTAAAACTCATCATTTCCTAGTTATTTTATACATCTTACTCTTGTCTGTGCTCCTGAGGTTATTTACAACGATTTTATCTATATAATGGTGCGCGCCAGCACATCTCCCAACTCCACCCTCAGCAACTTCACATTTGGTAACTTGAAATCACGCATGGCGGGAATATTTACACCTCAGAAATCAGCAAGTGTTACAAATCAAGACTTCCCCCCTCCCTGTTAGTTGGTTGTTAAACACTTACCAGCACACCGTTACCCTTAGACACCGGGGGGAAGCCGGGCTTCCTGAAGGTGCATTATCGGAGAGCACGTAAGCGGAGCTCAATTCCAGCAAGTCAGCATGGCCCGCAGGCTGGAAGCTGTTCTGTATTTGTCACCCATTTATTAATATAATTTCCTTGCAGCAAAGGTTTCCCAGCCCGTTCCTAAGAGGCAGATACACTTTATTCACCCACAGGACTATTATCATTACTGCATTCCTGTTAGACTCTACAATTTAATTAATGTGGAGCAGCCAGGACACTCCTTTTCTCTCCCTCTCTCCTCGCTCGCCTGAGGCACTGTCTAAGCAGAACATAAAGAAGCCCTCGATGCTTGGGCCGCTTGCTGCTAAGTGCAGACGGCATGCAGACCAAAGTGGGCTTCATGGGGATGCAATTCCACACTTCCTCTCACCCTACCGAGAAGACAGCGCCAAGACCCCCTTCTCTGCCCTTCCAGCCATGAACTGGAGAGATGCCAGGCGTTCCACCTGCTGGCCCCCTCTCCCCACAGGGATAGGAGGGAATTACTTTCATTGTCACGGAGAATATTAATTAACTGTTCTATTCCAATCTCCCATATCTACACTGGGCTGCTGGAGTGGGTGGAGATAGCAAAATGCCGGGCTGCCTTAAAATCAGACCCTGGTTATCACTGCAGACCAACATCTTCCCCAGAGCCAGGAACAGGGAAGCCTCAGAATGCTGCTGGGTGTCCAGTCAGCCCTCAGCTGGGCCGAGGAAGGGCACAGACATGGCTTGGAGTAAAAAGTTGGGGGTGGCAGGAGGTACACAGGGATCTTTCTGGTGCAGCGGGAAGCTATTTGCTTTTATTTCTGAAATAAACCCACAGAGACCAAGTGACCTTGAGGCTTGGAGTACCTTTTGCAAGTAGAACCTGCAGTGGAAAAGTCCTGGCCCAACACAGCGGTTTAGTTTGCACTTGGCAGCCCGGGGTTCGCGGGTTCGGATCCCTGGCGCCCACGACGCACCGCTTGTCAGCCATGCTGTGGCGGCGTCCCATATAAAGTAGAGGAAGATGGGCACGGATGTTAGCCCAGGGCCAGTCTTCCTCAGCAAAAAGAGGAGGATTGGCAACGGATGTTAGCTCAGGGCTGGTCTTCCTCACACACACAAAAAAAGAGTCCAGGCCCGAGTGGGAGGGGCCTCAGTGTGCAGACCAGGTTGAGGGATGGGCTTTGGAGGCTGACAGTTAGCAGGGCATCGGGCTCTGTCCTTACCATCTTCCTCAGCCTCAATTTCATCATCTTAAACGGGATAAGAATAATAATACTTGCCACATAGGGTTGTTTTGAGGATTAAATGGAGAATGTAAAAAGCTTAGCAGAAGCCTGGCAGGTTGCAAGCACTCAATAAATATTGGGGCTGGGGGCAGGGATGAAAGAGGGACATTTCACACTGAATTCTTTTGTACTGATTGAATTTTTCAGATTACGTGTTTATACTACCTATTTTTTTAAGGTGAATAAAATAATGCTACACAAGCAGAGTTTTAACGAATTGGAAAAAGGATGAGTAAGGTCCATAAATCTCCGTCCTCTCTAAGCATCATTTTACCTCGTCTGTAAAATGGGGTAAGAATAGCACCAATGTCACAGGATGTTTGTGGGGACAAGGGCTGAGCCTGGTGCCTGGCATGTGGTCATTGCTCCTAAATGTGCCTGACCTGAGATCCTGCATACAGCCTGCTCTTCTGGCCTTAGGGCTGCTCTCCTCATCTCCAGTACTTAACGGAGTGGCCGTCCTGAGCAGAGGAATCCCTGCAACTGGTCCTGGCAGGAACCTCAGGGCTCAGTACTGAACCTGAGCCTCTTCGGCAGGATGGCTGAAGACTCCAGTGTTACCAGTTCCTGGAAAGTGGTCAGCAGGCAGGTTCAGAGGTGCTGCTGGCTCGTCCTGGCTCTGGTTACCTGCAGGCAAGGATGCGAGAGTTAGGAAGACAAAGGGAGCTCTGGGATCTTTTCGTTTGGCAGGGATGAGAGGTCTGGCAGGAAGGTTAGGAGGCACAGACTAAATAGGGGAGGGAAGGCTTGGACAGTTGGAAAACTTTCCATTGCAAGTTACAGCAAAACCACTGCACCCTGCCTGAGGCAAATGAAAAATCCAGGGGCATGTCGGTTTCGGGCTCAGTTGGATCCAGGGCCTCGAACAATGTTAGCATTTCTCGGTTCTGTTCTCCATATTGGCTTCCTCCTCAGGCAAGATGACTGCCCATGGCTCCAGTCTGCACCGCAGCAGGTTTAAGCCCAGTGGGGAAGGAGGGCCCACTTCTCTCAATAGTCACCACAGCAGTCCCACCACGTCTCTTTGACTTGATCAGGTCCCAAGCCCATTCCTGAATCAATCATCCCTGCCAGGGAAATTTGATCAGAAGTTGATTGAACTTTATGCAAAGCACGTGGGCTGTAGTAGGAGTGGGAAGAGACCACCAGAGGGAAATTGAGGCACCATGAGTAGGAAAAGGACAAAGAGGTGGAAACACAGCAGCGTCCACCACACAGGCCAGCCCAGAGTTAGGAGTTAATGGTAGGTTGTCCCTATTGAGTCCCAGGGACTCCTGGGTTTTCCATCTATTGGGCCCTTTGATCCAGTTGCTCTGATCTGGCTTCTGGCTTCAGGGTCGGCCCCAGCCCATAAGCACTACTCTTTTCCACTCTGCTGACATAGCTGGGAACCTCACCTTCCTTCTAGCCTCTCAGGAATGATGTCCTCACTCTTCTTCCTAATGTGTCAGAGGGGGCTTGTGCCTGGTTTCCTGGGGACACAGTGGAGATGACACAGCTGCAGAGGGGAAGGGCTGCATGGTGGTCCTGGAAGCCTGGTCCCCTCCCAGGCACTGTGACTCTCCACCTCAGCCAAGATCTCTGTGCCCAGACTGGACAGAGGAGCAGAAGAGCCTCTGCCTTCCATGGACCACACTGGCTTGGCCTGAGTAGCAGCAGTGACGACTGGTGACTGAAGGCCAGAAGGCCCTCCCTGAATGTTCCAGACCAGATGTGACCTGAACCTTCACACGGTGCTGGGGGAGGGAGAGGAGTGCTGGGAGGAAGGCTCAAGTATGCCTGAGATTGAATGTCTGTATTTCTCACCATCCTGGGGAGCGGGAACTTGGAGTTAGATTTAATTTCATTTAGAAAAATAAGGTAATGTGATATTTGCTTGAGAGTGTTTGAGTGGAGTAAAATTCAGACCTGCTTGACCAGTGTGTATCGAGCATCTCCATTATGCACAGTGCTGGGTCAGCTGTTTTTGTACAAAGTGTCCTATTTAAGGGTCTTCAGAGATGGGGATGCTGTTTCTTTTGTTGATATGTCCCCTTGTTTCTCAGCCCTTCTAGAAAGGGAGTTATCCTGCACTGCTCACTGAAACCTTTCCCTTTTTTCTCAGCCTGTCCTCAGTGGGAATGGAGAGCAATTCTTCACTCTTATTCATCCTGTTATGGATTGTATTGTGTCTCGACCAAAAGATATGCAGTTGTCCTAACCCCCAGGACCTCAGAATGTGACCTTATTTTGAGCTGGTGTCTTTACAGAGGTAACAAGTCAAAATGAGGTCATTAGGGTGGGCTTTAATCCAATATGACTGATGTCCTTATAAAAAGGGAAATTTGGACCCAGAGACAGACTCACACACAGGGAAGACCATGTGAAGAGACAGGGAGAAGATGGCCATCTACAAGCCAAGGAGAGAGGCCTGGAGCAGATCCTTCCCTCACAGCCCTCAAAAAGAACCAACCCTGGTGACACCTTGATCTTGGACTTCTAGCCTCCAGAACTGTCAGGCAATAAATGTCTATTGTTTAAGCCATCCAGTCTGTGGTACTTTGTTATGGCAGCCCTAGCAAACTAATACAGATCCCATGTCTTTTAAAGTCTTACTCAAAGAGCACCTCTCTTATTCTGATCTCTATTTGTTGTAAGAGATGAAACCTAACTCAGATTAGCCTAAGCAAAAAGAGAATCAAGCAATGACTATAATTAAAAAGGCCAGATTACCCCAGGTTTCCGGCTTCAGCAATGGCTAGATCAAGTTAGTGTATTCTGGCTCAGTCTCTCTTTATATCCGTTGGACAGGCTTTTTCCATGTGATAGTCATGATGGCTGTTGGCAGCCCAACCTTCACATCGTATGAACTTAGTAACGACAGTGGAAAATGATGGCAGGAGAATCCTCGGGAGAAGTTGACTGGCCCTGCTTGGGCCAAGTGCCCAGACTGGGGCATTCTGGTTAACCCCATATTGAATGGGTTCTCCCATGAAATGAAGTTCTGTTACCCAATGAAGGGGGAAGAGATGCTGGCCAAGGAAAACAAGCACACGTCCCACTGTAATGCTCTGCTATGGTGTTCCAGCTAACCACGCGGAATCTGGAACCAGGTGGCCTTGGTGCAAACTTTGGTGCCACCACTTACAGCTGGGCAAAGTTACTTGCCTTTTGCCTTCCTCATGTATCCCATCTGTGAAATGGGAGCAGTACCCACCTTGGAGGGTACCGGGAACATTCACTCTGTGGATCCATGTAGAGCGCTTAGCACCTGGCAGACAGAAAGCTTTCTCATGTCTGTGTTTTCCTGTCCAGTATCTCTAGTGTGTCTTGACGGTGGGACCCTGTATCCAGGTTCCCTAAGAAACAGATGCCAAGATGGGATTAAATGTGCAGGGATTTTATTAGGGGAAACATTTGTGGGAGAAAATGGGAGAGGAGATGGGGGAAGCTGGGGGAGCCCTCAGACTATGAGCCAGTCTGACTTGGTGAGAAGGAGAGAGAGAGGGCAGGAAGGTGGAGTGGACGCCTTCTAGACCCCCATGTTGTAGGAGAGTCCGCAAGCTAAAGCAGGCCATCAGAGGGCTCCCAGTGTTTCCCTGGCATGGGCCTGCATTGGTATCCCTGCCACACTGAGTGAGGCTGGGAGCAGCCTGAGGGGGGCATGGGTTCAGTGTAAACGCCAGGGTGGATTTCAGAAGCATCAACTGGGACCCTCTGTCCTTTACAATCCCTGTAGGTGAGGGTCTGTGAGGCCCATGCTCATGGCCTCATAGACTCCTCTAGGCCGTGAGCTTCTTGAGGGCCCCGCCTCATCCTCCACTATAATCCCAGGGCCGGGCAAGCATCATAACAGTTTGTGGGACAAGCAAGCAGGTGCAGTCTGTAACCCTGATGTGGCAGCCAATAGTGTTTTTAAGCTGGTTTCCTTGCAGGGGAGAGTGCTCCAAAGCATTCTTCTCAATCTCCTTTCTTTCTAGAAATTAATGAAATGGCTGCGTGTGAGCTCGGCTGGCTGGTCTGCACATCCTCTTTGGGCAGAAACTCCTTTTGGGTGTAAACTGAAGGCTGCAAATGCCATCCCAGCTTTGTCCCCACCGCCATCTGAGAAACGCTCCCCTATGACCACTCCCTTGCCAATAATGTCGCCAAAGCTACAACGGAAAAATCTAAGAACATTTTTAATGAAAAAGGCCCTTTGCCTCCCTTTTTCTGCAAATCCACTGCAAAAATTTTGAGACTGTTAGTGACATTTAAACCCTTCTAGATATTCCGATGCTAGGGGGAGGCTGTTCTTGCAAAATAGTCTCAAATAGTAAAATCTCTTTACATTTCACCTGTGACCTTTCCTTTCATGTAATGTCAATAATATATAAAACAAATGTTTGAAGTTTCCGAGACAGGTTTTGGTGCTTGAGTCACCAACATTCTCACCGTTATTTGCATTCATTATTCAGAAAGTGTCTTTGGAGTACCTTTTTTATAAGGTTGATTTGCATAGGCATGTCTCTTTTGTACTTCATGCTATCTGAGCATGACACACACTCACTTTTTAAAAAAATGTCCTTTCACATTGTGGTAATATTAAGAGGGATTTCTTAAATTAAGCATCCTGACAAACTGCACTTCCTTGGTGAAGCATGGAATGAGTGGTTGGCTTTTGCAAAACAAGTTAGTCCAGGACAAAGCACTGTTTGCTTCTGCATGGATGAGCAATAGATGCCCCTTGGCAATCTTGTTTGGAACCTACATTTAAGAATTTTTAAGCAAAGCACCTATTAGTGCCAGAATTTTATCTGCCGCATCTCATTTAATCCTCATAGCATCCCTGCAAACTAGAGGTTATCATTTCCATTTTACAGATGAGGAAAATGAGACTCAGGGAGATGGGTTAACTTGTCCATTGTCCTTGTGTTAGTAGGTGGCAGGGCAGGGTCCTGCACTCAGCACTGTCTGAATGCAAAACCAAGGCTTCCTCCCCTCAGTTGCTCTACAATTCACAGGAGGAGGTGATTGAGTGACATAGAGTCCCGCCCAGACCACCCGAATCAGAATGGTGGAGGGCGCACCCGGGCATCTGCTTTTACAAGCCCTCCTCGTTCAAAATGATCCCCTTGTGCAGCTGGGGTTGATGGAGAATGACTGCCCTGGGAGATCTAGACTCAAATCCATGGGCAGCACTTGGCTAGAGCGAGGAGGTTTAGTTTGAAACAGTTATATCTTCCCCACCTGGACTTGGATGTTGTTCTGCTGCTCAGGCAGGGAAAGAAAACAAAGATCTTTATGTTTAAAAGGGAATGGGTTGAGTCTTGGCCCAAGAAACACGCAAGATGTGCTTTCTGTCAGGTAGCAAAGTTTAATGGGCATTACTGATTTTATTCCCCAAGTCCTCCCTCCCTTCTTCTGGAAACAGCACGCTGACTGTGTTTGGGGAGGCAGCTACCCCTCAATCACTATGATGCATGAGCTGCTGAAGACATAGGCATGTGACCCAGGCCTGGCCAGTCAGGACATGGTACATCCCCCTGCTCAGTGATTGGTTCAGGATGGGCACATGACCCAAGCCAACCAGTTAGGTCCAACCAGCAAATCTAGAGATTTTTGCCTCGATTTCAAAAGAGATGGATAAGACACGGCCAAGAGATAGGGGGAGACCAAGTCCTGCACTGTTTGAGCCTTGGACCCATCTGAAGCTCTACTTATAAACTTCATAGTTATGGGAGACAATAAATCCCCCTTCTTGCTTAAGATCATTTGGATTGCATTTTTTTGTCACTTACATCTGAAAAGAGTTCTAGCTAACCCAGGATATCAGGCATCAGACTCACATAAATCAAAATAAAGGAAATATGCTTTTCTGGTAATAATTACATCTAGTTATTCATTCCATAAATATTTATTGAGCTTCTGCTATGTGCCATTCACTCTCCTACGTGCTGCGGAAGATTCAGAATCAGCCCTCAAGGGACAGATGGCCTGACTGAAAGAGGATTTGAAGTAGAAGACAAGGGTAAAACAAGGTGGGAAGGGAAGATGCCCCAAGAGATGTAGATCATATGCTAGAGGGATCTAGGGGGGAATGCTTCTCTTCTAATCACGGGCCCATATCTTCCTGTCCCCCAAATCCCAGATGCTCAGCTCAGAGCCTGGCATAGGATGAATGTTCAGTAAATCCTTAAAGGATGAATGTCTTTGTGGAGGGTGTAATACTGCGATATAGGACAGCTGAACTCCTGAGCCGGGCCTCAAGGCAGAAGGGTGGGAGATCACAGACCCCTGCCCATAATTCACGCTGACTGCACGGTCTGCTGGAGGCGAGGATGCTTTGCTGTTTAAGAGTAGAGGGCTGAACTCAGTTCTAATGGAATGTTCTGCAGCCAACTGATTTCCATCCTTTTTTTTTTAAATTGAGGTGTAGTTGACATATTACATTATATTACTTTCAGGTGTACAACATAATGATTTGATGTTTGTATATACTGCAAAATGATCACCAAAATAAGTCTATGATTTCTATCCTTTTGGTTGTATAGGAATCTCCTAGGATTGGCCTTTGTCCTTAGGTTTCTGGAAAAGTAGTCTTTTTTAGAGAAATAGAAATATCATTATTGATTCCTTTCCTGATTATATTTTTTCCATGCTTACCAAATTTTTGTGGAATACATAAAAATATAAAGAAGAAGCAAACTCTCATTATCTTACCACTAAGAAATAACCACTGCTTCACACACACACACACAAATGGAACATGCTGATTTAATCCTCTTTAACATTATGTCATATCTTTCCTTGTCAACAAACAGAGCTGTACATTATTGTTTTAATGGCTGCTGAGTATTTCATTGTCGGGATGAACCAAAATTGATTGAACCAATTTTCTGTTGTTGGACATTTAGGTTGATTCCAGTTTTACGCTATTATAAAAATGCTGCAGTGAATGAACATCCTTATAGCTAAAATGTTGCATGTTTTAAATCATTCCCTTTGGATCATTCCTAGGAGTGGAATTGCTGGGTCAAATGAAATGCATGCTTTTAAATCTTTGTGACACACATTGCCAGTCTGACTTCTGGTACTGACTCCCAGAAGGGCCCAGTCCTCTACACTCTCTCCAACACTGGGTGTTAGCATGTTTCTTCCCCTTTAACCCATCTGAAGGGCAGGGAGGTGTAGTGTTGCCAACAGTGTTGAGCAAGGAGTCATGCTGGTCTCTCCTCTCCCTTACACAGGGCTCCCTGACAAGGAAATCTTTCTCCTGGACATGGATCTGACCAGAACAGCAAGAGTACCCTCTAGGAACCCAGCCCGTTTTGGGGGTGTGGAGAGTCCAGGAACCTCACTTTCCAGTCCCGGGCTCCAGGAGAATTACCTCCTCCTCCAGTCAGCACAGGCCAGTGTTCCTCTGAGCGTTAGGATGCCAGGTTCCTGACAGCGTGGAGACGTCCCCTCAGCTGACTGGAGAGAACTGGGGGTCCCCAAGTCTCTCAATGGCAGCAGGTCTTTCATCACACCACTGTCTGACCCATTTTAAATAGATCCAAGGAAATCAGGGATGATTATGGCATGAGTTTTGTCAGAAAAAGTCTAGTTTATTCTTGCCATAATTACTATTTTTCCCTCTTTTTCTCCATGCAAATCTAATGCTGCACTCGGCAAGGAGGCCTCTTCTTACCTGAGGGGCACTCCCTCAAGTGAAACATCTTGCCAAACCACAGCCCAGAGAAGACCAGCATGAGGAACAACCCTCCCTAACCAGGAGTGGGGCTCCTGGGAGTCTCAAATTCAGAACCAGGGTCCCTCGTTCATTTGATAACTAAATACTGAAGGCCTGATCTGAGGCACCCCCTGGGCTAGCTCAGAGCTAGTTCAGGAAGATCATTGCTCACGGTCTTCTAAGGGAATTTTCCTCAAATTCCGGAGCTCAGTCATACTGAAGCCCAATAATGGAGTGAAAAATCACAAGCCTTGGAGTCATGGGGACCTGGGCTCCATTCTTGTTTAGATGCTGCTAATACACATTATTTTACCTCCCTAAGCCTCAGTTTCCTCATCTGTGAAATGGAAATGATGATGGTTCCAACTTCATAGAGTTGTGAGGATTCATGCAAAGTGCTTACCATAGAGCTCGACTCATAGTAGGCAATCAAAAAATCTTAGTTCTATTATGATTATCATCTGTAAAATGGAGACAGTGATGCCAATCATTGTTGGTAGTGCTGTCGAGTGGATTCTGACTCCTAGCCACCTTGTGTACAGCAGAGTGGAATGCTGCCCGGTCTTTGTGCGCCATTCTGTCACCTTCCGGCGCCGTATCAGACAATTCTCCGCTGCTATTCATAGGGTTTTCATGGCTAATTTTTTCGGAAGTGGGTGGCCAGGTCCTTCTTCCTAGTCTGTTTAGTCGGGAAGTTCTGCTGAAACCTGCCCACCATGGGTGACCCTGCTGGTATTTGAAATACCAGTGGCCTAGCTTTCAGCATCACAGCAACATGCAGCCACCACAGTATGACAACTGACAGATGGGTGGTGTGTTTCTCTGACTGGGAACCACCATGGCTGGCTGATGCCAATCATGTAGAGCCATTATAAAGATTAACTGAAATAAGGCTTGTTAAGCACCTGGTGCCTAGAAAGATCTCATACAGTGGCCGTTTTAAGGCCATTTCTTTATGTTAGAAATATCATTCTCAAAGGGTGAGAGATGTGAAGGGGCAGGAAGACTCAGGTCTAAGGGAGCTATTGAATTTTTGAAACAGAAGTTGTAAGTTTTGACTTCTAAAGGCAGACTCCTCTTCTTGAAGGGTCTCCAGGAAATGTGCAACGGGGAGGAAATAATTGCTATTTGAGAACATGAAATGTCCATAGTTGATTTTTAAATGATAGAATAATAGTGGAATTCATCTGGAGATTGACAGATGAGAGAAAAAGGGCCAGTGACCCAAGGACCCAAAGAGACGACAACAAGTAAGAAAGAGTCTTGGTCAGCAGATGGCCGATGGATTTTCAGTAACCAGCCACGTCCGGCATTCAGTTTGAAGTCCCCCCCCCCCCCAACCCTTGCCCTGTGTTGTAATTACCTTCTGTTAACTCCAGATTTTGTACAAGTCTATTATACACAGAGCCTTGACTGGTGGCACTTGGGAAATGAAAGGGACGTTGCTTTGCTCATGCTTAAGGAGAAAGGGCTGGAGACATGACCTCTGAGCAGGAACTCAGAGCAAGAGGGGACAGGAGCCTGTGTCCTTGAGCTCTTGGGGAAGACTTCGGACTTGTTACCAACAGTGGGATGACAATGTAATTCTTCTTATTTGGGTATTAAAGCCGACAGTGACTGTCCCAGAAGGCTGAGGAACTCAAATACATAAATTCAAATAAACCTTCAGGATGAGTTGCTTATTAAGTAGGTTCCTAGGAAGGTCTCCTGGAATCCAAAGTATCTGAAAACAAAACAAAACAAAATGCAGCATATGCATGAGTGTCTGGAGAGTACATGGTGCCAATTTTTTTGAGAAGCCAAGGCTATTGGTGATTTCTACCACAGTAGAGAGATGAGCTTTGATGACTCAAAATTGTGTGTACATCAGCCTTGAACATGGTCTCCAAAATGCTTTTCCAGTCCCACAGGGACCAATTTGGCACTCGGGGCACACAACATTTTCTGTGTGCCACCTCAAGCTTTGGCATTGTAATCAATGAAGAGATGCTTAATGACGAATTAAAACATTCCCTTTGGGCATAATTTACCTGTCACTTAAAGCGCAAACTAGAAAGTCCTCCTTATTTTGCCAGTTGGTTGTGTAAATATCCACCAGCCCTGCCCAGATCTGAGCCACCCTGGAGTGAATGGATATTTGTTTACGAGGCAAGAGTGTCCTGGATTTTTTCCCTTCAGTAATCTAGCTGGATGATTTCCCCCTTCTGTTTGGCACTGCAAGGAATTGTTAAATTCATTATATGGCAAAATGGGCAGAAAGAAGAGGGAAGAATATGGAAGGTAGAGAGAAACCTTATGAGTCCATGACTTTCAAATCGGAAGAAAAAAAAGAGGAGAAATCAGAGCAACGTTTAGTTTGAAGTCGGGAAGGAAAGGGAGAGAAAAGGGGATCATTATGTGTGAGGATTTGTGACAATAACATAGAAATAGCTGCTGTTTCGTGAGAACCTACTACGTGCAAGCGCTGGGCTAGCAAGTAGGGCAAGCAAAACCAGGGTTGGTCCCTTTTCTCATGGAGCTCACCCTCTGTGGTCCACACCACTGGGGTAGGTTCCCGTGGCAAAGGTCATGTGTACCGATAGGCTAGGACCTCTCCAACCTTGCCTGGCACCACTCTCTTCTCCATCTTTCCCCTTCAGTCATTCTGGAATCTTCTCAGTTCTTTCATCCTACCAGGCTCTCCTCCTGCCCTCTGGTCTCCACACATACTCTTTATGGCCTGGAGTGCTCTTTGCCGGGCCATCTCCTTTTCAACTCCGCTGAGACTCTCCCTTCCTTGGGGAAATTTCTCTGACCCCAGATTGGGTTTGATCCTCCCACCGTGTGTTCCCATATTTCTCTGTATTGTTTAATTAATAATGAGTAACTCTTGACCTCAGCTCTGTCTTCCCCATGACCCTGTGAGTCCATGAAGGCTGGGATGGAGTGTGCTTGTCCTCCAGGGCCTAGCCCTGGGCCTGGCACATGATAGATACTCATTACCCACTGGGGAGGTAAAAGAGTTATTCCTTACAGCCTACCAGTTATAGGTGTTATTTAATTTAACTTTTTTACCTTGGATTGTCAGTCCTTTTTTTCCTGCTTCTATGACATCTAGATATTTCTTTATTAGTACACGTAGTTTTAACATCATTAAGGCAAAACAAAGAAGTGCAGCTAAAAAAATAGGCGAATTTTCTTCTGACATAACAAGCAGGTCTTAAGAGAATGGAAAATTTTCTTCAAGGGGAAAACTGGAGAATTGGTAAAGATGTTACTCTAAATCTCAGACTTGGGCAGACACTCCATTTTCAACTCTACAGTATTAATCTATGATTATGGCTTTTCTCATTTCTCACATTTGAAAAGGAAATGCACATTGTCGTTGTGCCTTTAGATTATAATGCTTTATGAAGTCTGTAAGCCCAAGGACACTGAAAAAGAGAAAATCTGCACCAGAAAATGTAAGCAAGGAAATACGCTTTCATGATGCTAAACCTTCTGTGGTGCTGATATCAGTGTGGGCAGATGCATTTCTATGTAAAGTGTACACATTTGAGTGCCAGATTGCTGAGTTACTAGCCTACAGGAAAATTGACCAGTGCCCTAGCTTCTACCACAGAGAGTCAACGAAATGAAATACGGTCTTCTTTAACGTGGCCTTCCAGAAACTGCTACTGTTTACATGTGGCCTACAAAGGGTGAATGATTGACGCAGACACTGACCAAAAATGATAGTCACTCTGTTTGCAGCTGATTTCATTTAATTGAGCGGTGGTTAAAGGCGCTGATAACCCGGTGAGAATCTTAAGGGGCAAGAGAAGAGGTTCAAGGGCATTGAAGACCCACAGACCAGGATTCCAGATCTAACTCTATAGCTTGCAAAGAAGGGGGCCTTGAGCAAGTCACTCATCCCCAAGCCTCACTTCGTCTCTCTGTAAAATGAGCTTCATAAGAGTTCCTAGGCACAGGATTACTCTGTAGAACACCCAGTCAGACCTGGCCCTAGCAAATGCTCAGCAGGAGGAAGCTGGTATGCCCCTTTGTCCTCTCAGCTCTGAGTTGTGGAGGGCCAAACGTCCCAGGCCTGGAGGCACAGTTGTGAGTCAGCCAGTTCAAGCCAGGCCCTCTAGTTCAGTCTCAATTTTAAAGAGGGTTGGCAGAGTCAGAAAACTGTTTTCTTCACTTACCAGATTTGGTGTATTGGAAGCAGGGCCCTGAGGGGATTCCTAGGGCCATTAGGAAGTTCAAATACTGTCTCGTGTAAGATGCAAAGAGACTTCTGCAGGTCAATTTTTCCTCCAACTAAATGCACTTAAGAGAGCGTTGGGGCAGGAGTAAAGGAGACTACAATGAGAAAGACATTGAAAAGAAAGGGGGGAAAAGCTGTGCTCCAGGCTGACCAGCTCTTAATTTTAGAAAAAGAAAAGAAAAAAGAAAGAAAAAAAAAGAAAAGCCGGATCCCCAGCCGCTTTGCCCGCCAAAGCCAGGCAACACAGAGGGGAAGCGCGTGTCTCCAGCCCAGAGTCAGGGCGTCCACACTCGGGGCTCCGAGTCCACTGGGGACACGGGGCTCCCGGGATCGCGGGGTGCGCGCTGAGGAGTGGCCTTAGGCAGCCTCCAGATGCCCCCTCGGGCGGCCCCTCCAGGCTGCGCGCGCGTGGCTCGCTCTCTCGCGTCGCAAGCCCACCGCTAATCGACCTCTGTTTTCCTTGTCAATAGCTTTTCTTCCCCGCGCCATCTGGGACCCCGGGAGGAGCGTCCCATCTCCACCCTGCAGGGCACCGCCCGACTCTCTCCACCTCTTTTGCATTCGGTCGAGACGTGGCTTCTGAAACCTAACCTCCCGTTCAGCGAAACGCCAAAGCGTTCAAACTCGTGGAGAGGCGGCCCCCTCATAGGCAGGCCCGCTGTAGGTCCCGGGAGACGCGAGGCACACAGCGCCCCTTGATGGCGGCAGTGAGCCTTCCTGGGAGCGCCCCGGGCCCCCGCCTCTCGCCTCCCCTCCCCGGGCCTGGGGGTCCCTCTGCGTGTGTGTGGAGGTGTGTGTGAGAATGTTACGTCCCCCAGCAGGTCTAGGAAATTTGGAAGCGCCATCCCTGCTTCTATTAAATGCAGGAGGCAGAGCTCTCAACACCACGAAATGCAGAGACAGGACTTCAGCCAGGCTTGGACTATTCACGTGTTCTCTGACTGAACACATTCTCCCCCGAGCACCTACTGTGCGCCAGGCTCTCACTAGCTCCCAATTGCTGACCTCTCACTCTGTCTCCGACGTGAGGGAGTGTAATCGGCATATGTCTTATGCAGTCCTCCCCAAACCCCTCCTGGGTAGGTGCATCACCTCCAGGGGTCAGAGGGAAAGGCGGGGGCTCAGTGAGTTCAGGAAGAACTCCAGGCTTCCCCAGCAACCACTCCTCGCGTTTTTCTCTTGGGGAATTCGCTTCCCTTACTCTCAGCAGGTTTGCATGGAGGTGACCTCACTGGTTTGACCTAATCCATCAGTACATCCCACCCCTGGTTGGGGATTGGATCAGGGAAGGAGTGTGACCAGCATGGGCCAATCGGGGCCATGTCCAGGGCAATGACCCCTCTGCTGGAGTAGAGAATGTTTCTTTGATCTGACTGGGAGGCATGATGAGGCAGGAGATATTGAGACTGAAGGCTGAAGAAGGTGGGGAGAAAGCCAGCCCTGGGTGACAGACCCAGGGCTTCATAATTTTGTTTAAAGCTACCCACTTTTTTAAATGGAAGGAAATTTTCTATCCTTATCATAAATGACAAAACATGATTGCTTACCATAAATGAGTATATTGAAAATAAAGCCACAGTATTAAGTTCTGATTTGATCCTGCTGCTATCTACAGTTGAGCCTAGGCCTCGTTCTCTCTTTCTTAAAAACAGATTCTAGCAAGTTATTAGAGAGATGTCAAAGACTGTGTCCAAACGAGGCTTTCTCCTCGAGTAATATGAATTGGAAGAGAATCAATTTAATAACATGTCCACCTTCCACTAAAATCATCTCACAGGCCACCCTTGGTACGTGTCCCATGTGTGAAGCAATGTTATCTGTACTTAGGAGAGATGATAGAAACACATTAAACATGGGAGGTTCTAGAAAGATCGCTTTATGAAGGATCTATTGGAGATAAGAATTTTCCTACCTCTGGCTGGTTTTGAATGGCCGCTCAGGCCACACTCTACAGCTGGTGGGTGTGACGTTACCATCACCCCTGGTGTTCATTTAGTTCTTTGAGCAAATATTAATTTAATGACTTTGAAGTGCAAGCATTTCTGGGGGCTTTGGATTCCTCATTGAACAAAACAGACAAGAATTTTTGCCCTCGTGAGACTTATATTCTAGTGGGGACACAGACAATAAATCACTAGCATAATAAATAAGTAAATTGCTATGATATTATATCACTTTTGGCCTCATAGTATCTTTATGAAATAGGCAGGGCAGTATTATTAATTGTTGTTACCAATGAGAAAAGTAAGGCTCAGAGAGGTTAAGTGACTTGCCCAAAGCCACAGAGCTAGTGCAGAAGCTGGAACAAAATCACGATCCCTAACTCTAAGCCAAGTGCTTTTTTCATTAAACTCTCTCCCCCTGGAAAAATGAGGGACTTAAGGGAACAACAGAAGACTTGAGTGCCCAGCACTGTGTCTGAAATTTAGGGGCATTCAATAAATATTTGAGTATATTTATTGAGTTTTTTATGTGCCTGGCACTGTTCTAAGTCCTAGTGCACAAAACATACAGGCCCTGCCCTGATGGAACTTAGAGTTTAGTGAGAGAGAGTGGTATTAATCAAATATTGTGCAAGTACTAAAATGGTTAAAAATGCACATATTGACTGTATAGTATATAATCTCATTAGATAGATCTTAGTATGTCTAAGTGTATCTTAGTATAATGTAAGCTTAAATTTTTTTTCGGTCATTAAGTGTTTATTGAGTGCCTGCTAGATCCTAGGCAGATCTATATCCCACTGTTAACTTTTTTTCTAGGAAAGAAATTTAGCCCCTTTGTCATAGATTCCTCTTCTGTAGATTATCAATGATGGACTAGCAACCTAGGCTAAACACTGGACTTGATGGGGAAACTTTGTATAAACCTGTATCTTGTATAAGATTAATCATTTTTGGTGCTCAAAAGTGAAATAAGTAATTCTGTAAAATGGGAGTGTATATTTGCATAAAGACCAATTACACTTACATTTTAGATGAATGAACACATAATCTCACCATACCCATTTATGGATTGGAAAGAGAGACAAAAGGATTGGTTAGGATCTCTCAGCCAATTGGCTGTAGAGGGGGCTCGGGTGGTCTCTCTGACAAGGACTCTGCTCTGTCCCCCTGGACAGGGCAGAGGTAGGTGGAGGGAGCAGAGAGTGGTGGATGGGGAGATGTGTGGCCTAGGACAGGTCATCTCTCTCTTAGAGTTTAGGTCGTTTCACTCAAGGACAAGACATTGAAGGAGTTTGTTCTTCTGAAAGGAGTGGCCAAAGGGATCCATGTCCAGGCTAAGCACACATTCTTGAAGGCAGGGCAGTATATGCCTCTTCTCTGCCTCTTGCCAGGGCAAAGAATTAACCCCTCAGGACCTCTGCTTCCTCCTCTTACAGTACTTGTCCCCAGCCAACAGAGTTGTCCTCAGGACTTGGTGAGGTGGTCCAGGGGAAGCAGGTAGCATAATGTCTGGCACTGGTAAGTACTCAGTGGATGTTAGCTGTTACTATTGTTATTTTTAAAAGCTGATTTTCTCTTGAAGACTTGGGCATGATACTTTTGAGGCTGGAAACATGGGTTCTTCAGAACATCCACCTGATAGGTACAGAAGGACACAGTAGACTGTAAACCACTGTACTGTACTCTGCGTAATTAAGCAACTGGTTGCTGCTTAATAAAATCCTCTTTCAGGTTTTCCTTTTAGTTTTGGTCTTCTAACTCTGGTGGCGATTGTGTGGGATGAACTGAGCTTGTCTAACCTGCTTTACTCTAGCTAAAGACCTCTGGAGGTTTTGTACAATTCTCTCCAAGAGCTGGCAGCATGAATTTATTGGTTAGTGTATTAGTTACCTATTGCTGTGTAACAAATTACCCCAAAATTAGTGCCTTAAAAAAAAACATTATCATCTCATAGTTTCTGTCGGTCAGAAATCTGGGCACAGCTTAGGTCTCTCACAGGCTGCAATCAAGCTGTTCGCTGGGGCCATGGTCATCTCAAGGCTCGACTTTGGAAGGATCACTTTCCAAATTCACTCACATGGTGTTTGGGAGGATTCAGTTTCTTGTGGGCTACTAGATGGAGTCTTAGTTCCTCACTGACTATTGGCTGGAGGTTACCCTTTGTTCTTTGCCACATGGGCCTCTCTATAGGGCAGCTCAAAACGGCTTGCTTTATCAGAGCCAGAGAAGACAAGAAAAGGAGTATGAACAAGAGGGAAGCTATATCTTTTGTTAGCTAGTCTCGGAAGTGACATCCCATCACTTTTACCACATTCTATGCCTTAGAAGCAAGTCACTAGGTCCAGCCCATATCCGAGGGGAGGGGATTAGACAAGAGTATGAATACAGGAAGCAGAGATCACGGGGAGCAATATGAGAAAGCTGCCTATTGCAATGAGTTAGTTCATTTGTTCACCCGTTCATTCAGCCTAGAGCTTTCCAGGCACTGGACTAGACACTGGCCTTCTTCAATTCGTAAGGCTAAACTAGTTTATCTCAGTTACTCAGAACAAAATCTCATGTTACATGGGGAATTTTTAAAGATTAGAAATTCAGATTAGTATTATTGCTACTTTCCTAACTGAAAAATTCCCACCCTCTTTGAACAAAATCACATTAATTCATTTCCATTTTCATGTATATAGAAAATCCTCTTCCTGAGTGAAATTAAAAATGTTTCTCTGATTCACTTTGTGAAGCCAAGACATTTATTGAAGGAATAAAAAACACAACTACATACATGACAACTGAATAAGGAGAGAAATCTGTTTAAATAAATAAGATGATGTAGGTTGATTCACCTAACCAAATTATGGTTATTTCATTAACTCTTCAATCAAATTCCAAATCCTCATTCTATTTGCTGAGGTAAATTTGTTTAACATGAAGCCTTGACATCCTTTAAAATAATTATGCTTCTAAATGAAAGTTTAATTTTTAATCATTTGCTTTCCTAAAATAGAAGCAAATGAGAGGATAATACGACAGTTTAAAGGATTTGCAATAGATTCCCTAGAGCTGGAAGAGACATGAATTTTTCCTGAGTGCTGCTGACTATCGGAGGAATTTTTAAATACGGTAATAGAACTACTTCCTCACAGTGTTTCCTTCTTTGGTGGAAATAAAACCAGAGGGAATTAGAAGCCAACAGAGGTCAATGCTCCCTGATCCATCTTTGCCCTTAATGGGGACTGCCATCTTCTCTCCACCAAAGCAAGTCCTCTCCTCTAGTGGACTTCCAGACTCGAGATTCAGAGCACCGCAGTGCAAGTCCATTATGAAAAAGATCCAATTCCCAGCAAAACAAAATGAAAACCAATTTCATCTCAGAATGGAAGAGGTAGATGCTGCTGTGTATTTGCAAATAATGAAATCTATACAATAGAAGGGACAGGTTAGTTTGTTTCAACTTTTGGCTAAATGGCATGATTTTTGTTTTGCTGGCTTTTTAAACCACTTTCCAGCAGTTGAATGTAACACCTGCCCAGTTCAGGTTAGGAATGTGAATTCATTTCAGAGATGTCTTTAACCAGAATTACCAAATGATGAGTGAAAAACAAAACCTCTTTTAATAACTCTCTAGAAAATAGGGCTGATTAAAGAGGCTTTACTCCCTGTTCGTTGTAACACAGTCTTGCAAATAAGCAAGCAAGTTTTTTCTCCCTCTCTAGGAATTGTGAATTGTATTGATTCTCTTTACCTCCTCACATTCCTCATTGCTTCACATGGCAGAGGACACAATTCTCAATACACACATGTGCTATTTCCTTGAAACAAAATGAAAAAGGCATAGAATGGAAATGCACTTGTGATTCTGTTTTGTCCGGCTGCTTCGAGGCATTGAGCTCAGAGGTGAGGGCTCATTTGGCAATGTTTGCCAGGCTCTGGAAGAATCTACCTATTGGATGTTCCCTTGACATTCCCCTCCTGTTCTGCATCTGGAGTACCTGTGAGCAAGCCCTCTGCGTGTGTAGGGGAGTGTTTGTGAAGCATTTTCGATTTGCATCTCCCGCAAGCAGACGGGCTATGTCCTGATTTTGTTAGTGTGATTGCTGAAAATGGAGTGGTCTATTAAAAAGTAATGGTTGCCGCCGCCTGACGGATCTGCTTCTTGCAACATTAGTGTCATAGTGATAGATTAGCAGAATCTCCAAAGTGGAAAGGCAAGTTTCCACAAATATTTTGTATAAACATAAATTCACTTGCAAACGTTACTCATTTTTCTTTTATTTTTTATTTATTATCCTATTATATGTGCCGTGCATCTTTTAGCATACATGTGGCCCTCACTAGAAGGCTCTGATAAGTAACTCTGGGAGAGCCAGAGGAACCTTGGGGTTGTCTTATGCCCATGTTTACAGAGTTTTCCCTCTGCTTCTAAGCTGCTTGCAGGGGGGAAGAGAAGGAAAAAATGAAAAAGTCTCAAGGCAGGACCAAGCAACCTCATTGGCCTAGGAAAGCTCTGAGAGGGATCTCATTTAACTAGAAAGATAAGTCTGTCTAGTGATTTGAAAACTCCCTGCCAGAGGGGTTCAGGGGAGGGGAGGTGGGAGAGATGAATAGGCAGAGCACAGAGAATTTTTAGGGCAGTGAAAATACTCTGCCTGATATTGTCATGATGGATATACATCACTACACTTTTTCCAAACTCATAGAATGTACAACAGCTAGAGTGAACCCTGAGGTAAACTATGGACTTCAGGTGATAATGATGTGTCAATATGTTCATTCTTGGTAAAAAATGTACATTCTCATGAGCGATGTTGATAATGGAGGAAACTACGCATGTGTGGGTACAGAGGGTATAGGGGAAATTTCTGCACCTTCCTCTCAATTTTGTTGTAAAACTAAAACTGCTCTTAAAAAATAAGGTCTTAAAAAACCTCCCTGCCTTCATCTTTCACAGAAAAATTAAATGGCTGCTTCTTCCGTTGCCTCCCAACATCTAGAAGAACCAAATAAAGAAATGAGTGATTTCTCCCACTACGGCTGGACTCAATAGCCTACATAGCTGAACTATGATGTGTTTCCAGAGATTGAGACCCAAACGCTCTCTCCATTAAGGACTTTACAAAATGCATTTAGCTGGAGATAAGGTTTGTCTGCCTGGGAGAGGAGATACAATAGGAAGCTTAACCAATAGGCCAACAAACCTGGTGGACCTGGAGTCCTAAGAGAATGGAGTGCCACTGGGAGAAGGGCGGAGGCTAGTTACTTAAAAAGTATCAGGGACCTGGGCATTCGAATGGAAAGAGGGGACACACACCAATGATGACCCCTACTCTGTGTTTGTGGAGCCCTGTTTTCATTTAGTCCTGGGTCTGTGGATGCCCATCTGTTGGTTTTGCCTGCCCAGGATCTAATCCCTCTTCTGCTGATAGCTGCTCGCTGATTCTCCTTGTGGAAGTCTGTTCATCACTCTTACATTTAGGTTTGGTTGAAGTTGACTTCACCTCTGACCTCAGGGGGTGGGCATGTGACCCAGATGTGGCAAGGAAAGCCACCCCCTCTTCCAGGCCAGAATAGAGATGGATGTATCACCCTGTCAGCAGATGCTTGGTTATTGTATGTTGGATAATTTAAGAATTCTTCCCTCTATACGTGGAGAACTTTCTTGGTTGCATCATATAAAAAATCTCCCTAGCAACAACATTCCTTTCAGTATGCTTAATATCTGTCTCTTTTGTTGTTGTTGTTGTTTTTCAATATTAGAGAATTTGTAATGCAGTTGAATTAACACACACAGTACTGTAGCAGCCTGGGGGGTTAAAGATAGTTAACCAGCTGGGAGAAGAATTCATTGTCTAGCTTAATATTCAGAGAAATGTGAAGGCAGGATACTTTTGGTGGTTGAGCATTCTAAGATAAATGAACCTTATAAGAAATGAGACTTGCAAACTGGAGTCCAATGGATTGCTTCAACCAGATCTGGTTAGCTGTAAACATCATTAGCTTAAAATGTTTTCTCTTACCCCTGTTGTCTGTGACAAGATGGGCCTCCTAAAAGAGAAAGTGCTGTTCTTTCACATTTTACCTCCTTCTGGGGGGTGTTAAAGCTAGCTGAAATCAGGCTTCCTGCAAGCTCCATTAAGCTTGTGTTCCTCCAGGCCAGAAGGGAAATTGTCCTGTCTTCCGGGTTTAGAGGTTCCAAAGGCAAGGCAGCTTTCTTCCTAAAATCAGGGCTTTAATAACAAAAAATAAGGAGTTCTACTTGTATGCTAGTTTTAAGTCACTTTTCCAATATTCTCCCTCTGCTTCCCTTCTTCCCCACACATTACATTCTTGATGTCCAAGATCAAGATTTGCAAAATTTAGATGTTATAAAAATATGAATCTGATGTTGTGTTTAGAGATGATGATTTTTGCAATGAGCTCTTTGGTGGTTTTCTCAAACCATTCTTTAAATTGCCAGAAAACACTTTATGGAACAGCTGACCAAGTTTCTTTACGTCAATAACATCATAAAAAAACATTAAAAAGAAAAAAGTAGTGGTGATGATGGAAACTGTTTTAGATTTTAAAAAGATAAGATTTTAGAAATTAAATGATCAGTTGTACCTTATGTGGATCCTAGTTGGAACAAATAACTGCAAAAATACATTTTGGGGATAAACAGGGGAAATTTGAATATGGTCTAAGTATTAGATGATATTAAGAAATTACAGTTAATTTTGGTAGGTATGAAAATGGGTTCATGGTTATGTAAGAGTCCTTATTTTCTAGAAATGCATGCTAAAGTATTTAGGAATGAAATGTCATAATGTCTCATTTATTTTTTAAAAGATGAAGTAAATATGGCAAAATATTTGTTAAATCTAGGTTATGGTTGTACAAGACTCACTAAATAATTCTCTATTTTTGTGTGTGTTTGAAATATGATACAAAGGCTTTTTTCAAAGGACAAATAAATTGTCAGTGGATTCCTTTTCTACATCTATTTTAAGAAACCAATATGGGCACCACCTCTGATGGAAACTATGGAAAAACTCCAAATATAAGTTAGGTGGATTTAAATGAATTTTAAAGAATATCCTCTCTGTTGGAATATAAAATTATGCAGCATTTATAAGTAAAAGTTCATGAAGCTCTCTTAATTCATCCATGTTCTGTGGGTGGGTGGGGATAAATGAATAATAAAAGCATTGCCTGTTGAAAGAATAAAATTTCAACTCATAAATTGAACTCCATGAAAACTGTTTAAAGTACTTGTAAGTATAATAGGTTCACCAGAAATAGTTCTCATTCGCATGAACACATTTCCTATAAATGAACAGAAAGTAATATATGGTCATTGTAAAAAACACGGATAATCCATAAGAAGAAAAAACCTCCCATAATTTCACTCCCTGTTATTAATATATTGTTATATTTCTACCTAGTAGTTTTACTGAGCATAGGTGTATATTTATCTTCTTTTTCTCCTTCCCTCCCTCCCTGCCTCCTTCCCTCTCTTGCTATCTCTTCTTCACTCCTTCCCTCCCTTCCTTTTTCCAGACCACCACTGGATGAGGAAATGAAACCAGAAATAGGAAAATTGGCTGCACCCAAGAGTGGAATCCACTTGTGAGGAAAGCACTCCACTCCTACAGTGAAGCTGTCTTTACTTTGGTAATTTATGGTATTTTAAAAAATGTTTTAAAGAATTCTTGTGTATAAAGGTAATTAGCCCTTTGTCTGAGAGATGAGTTGCAAATATTTCCCCCAGTCTGCCAGTTGCCATTTTTAAGTGTTTCACAACTGTATTATTGCATATGATCACATTTATGACGATTTCATGAAGTTACAAACAGTTGTAATACAAAAAGGCAGTTATCACAATGCAAGGTAGTCCTTCAGCGTCTCTTGAAAACAACAGTATTATTGCTGGGCAATGATATTGTACAGAGAAATCTAATAATTATAAGTTTTTTTTAATTGAGGCAAAATTAACATGCAATAAAATGCACAGATCTTAAGTGCTCAGTTTTTTGAGTTTCGGCAATAGTATTCACCTGTGTAAACACCACCCAAAACAGAATGTGGAGCTTTTATATCACCCCAGAAAGTGTCTTTGTGCTCTTTCTAGACAATTACCCAATGCCTCCCAACTGGGCAAGCATTTTCTGGTCTGTCACCACAGATTACTTTTTGGACTTCACATATTTTGGAATCATTATAGTATACACTCTTTTGTACCCAGCTTCTTTCACTCAAGCATGTTTTTGAGGCTCATGCACATTGATTGTTGCATGTATTAGTAATTTATTTTTAGTGCTTAGTAATATTCCATTATATGAATATACTACTATTTATTTGTCCAATGACCTGTTAATGGATACTTGGCTTGTTTTTAGTTTGGGGCTAGGAGCATTCGTGTATAATTTGTAGGCCTGTGTTTTCATTTTTCTTGAGTAAATACCTAGGAATTTCTGTGTTATAAGGAAAATCTATTTGTATAAGAAACTGCCCAAGTGTTTTCCAAAATGATTGTACTCTTTTACATTCCCATCAGTAATGTATGAGAGTTCCACTCATTCCACATCCTCACCAACACCTAGTATTGCCTGGCTTTTAAATTTTAACTATTCTAATGGATGTATAGTGGTATCTTATTGTGGTTTTAAATTTGTATTTCCCTTTTGACAATGATGATAAGCATCATTTCATGTGTTTTTTGCTATCCATAAATCTTCATTTGTGAAGTGCCTGTACACATCTTTTGTCCATTCGTAAATCGTATATCTTTTAATATTGAGTTGAAAAATTCTTTATATATTCTAGATACAAGTCTTATTAGATATTGTCTTTTCATTTTCTTAAGATGCCTTTCAAAGAGTAGATGTTTTTAATTTTGATAAAGTCCAAATTATAATTTTCTTCTTTTTTGGTTCGTGATTATTGTAAAGTGACCTTTGCCTACATCAAAATAATGAAGACTTTTATCTTTTCTTCTAGAAGTTTTAGCTTTTAGGCTTATACCTATACTCCTTTGATTTAATTTTTGTGTCCAGTGTGATGCAAGGGCTGAGGTTCATTTCTTTCCCCACAGAATTCCAATTGTGCAAAGGACTATTCTTTCCCCCGTTGAATTACCTTGGAGTCTTTATTGAAAATCAGTTGACCTTATAAGTATGGGTCTAATTTTGGGCTCTCTATTCAATTTATCTTTATGTCTATACCTACACCAATACAGCATTGTCTTGATACTGTAGCTTTATAATAAGTTTTAAAGTTGGATTATGTAAGTCCTCCAACTTTGTTTTTCCTTTTCAAGATCATTTTGTCTATTCTAGGCTGTATAATAAGCCTTCCAAATTCTATAAAAATGTCTTCTGGGATTTTGATTGGGCCACTGTTGAATTAAAAGATTGGTTTTGGGAAAATGAACATCTTAATACTATTAATGGTTTAACTCTATTTATTAAGTCTCCTTTAATTTGTTGCAAGAATGCTTTGTTGTTTTCAATATAAAGTTTTTACACATCTATTCTTAGATTTATTCCCAGCTGTTTGATTTCTGCTATATTTTAAATTTCATTTTTAATTGTTTGTCACTAATATATAGAAATGCAGTTGATTTTTAAATATTGACTTTGTATCTGTGACCTTGCTTTTAGTTAGTTTCAGCAGCTTTTATTTTTTATATATTTTTGTAGATTCTATAGGGTTTTCTTTTCTATGTATACAACCATGTTATAGGCAAATCATGAAAATTTTTCTTCTTCCTTCCCAATCTTTTTTTTTTTTTTTTTGCCTGATTGCGCTCTTTAAGAATTCCACTATAAAGTTAAATAGAAGTGGTGAGAGTGGACATCCTTACCTTATTTCCAATTGTGGGAGGAAAATGTTTGATGCTTTACCATTGGTACGTTATCCATAGTTGTTTTTGGTAGATGATCTTTATCAGACTGAGGAAGTTCCTTTTTATTCCTGGTTTTGAGCTTTAAAAAAAATCTTAAATTTTTGTTGAATTTTGTCAATTTTATCTTGCATCTATTAAGAGGATCACATATTTTTCTCCCCATTATTCTGTTAATGTGGTGAGTTACATTGTTTGATTTTTCAAAAGATGAAACAACTGTGTTCCTGTTATTTTTCAAAAACTAAAATTCCTCTTGGTCATGATGCATTACCCTTTTTATATATTACTGGATTCAACTTGTTAATATTTTCTTAAGGATTTTTGCACCTATGTTCTTAGGAGATATTGATCCATAATTTCCTTTCTTATATTGATGTTGTCAGATTTTTGTATCAAAGTTATGCTCGTCTCATCAAATGAGGTGGAAATGGTCCTTCCTTGTCTATTTTCTTAAAGTGTTTTTGACTAGAATTATTTCTTTCTTAAATGTTTCATAGAATTTACTGTAGCTATCTGAACCTAGAATTTTTTACTTGTCTGTTTTTATTAAAACTTCAATTTATTTAATAGAGCTTTTAGATTTTCTATTTCTTTTTGTGTCAGTTTTGAGTGAAGCTGTGGTTTTCAAGGAATCTGTACATTTAACATAGGTTGTTGAATTTGGCAGCATAAAGTTGTTCATAATATCCCTTTATCATTCTTTTAGGGTGTGTAGGCTCCATATGTATTTCTTTCAGCTCTCTCCACTGTCTAAGCCCTCCTACCCTACCCCCAGACTTTGGAGAGTAGCTGAAGTTCTTGTGAACGCTTGAGTCCTTTAAAGGTATTTCTCAGACCTATTTGCTCTGTTCATTTTCAATCACCGGCAGGCTTTTACCTCGTAATTGGGGAATGTCCCTGCTTTGTACTAGAGGAAGACCCTGTTGACCCTGAGGGGACCTTTTTCAGCGACCTTGCTTTGTCCCCAGCCTTCAGCACAATACCTCCACGCACTCAATGAAAACTGTGGGAACGAGTCAATAGGTGAGTAAAAGTTCAGCTGGTTTCTCTTTATCCCCATCTGTGATGGATTTCTTCTGTACCTGTCTCTCTGTCAAGGATTTTGTAGGTTATCCAACCTGTGCCTCATTTTTAAGATGACAGTGATGGTCTTTAACAACTTTCTATTCTTTAACAAGAAGTAGAAGTCTGTCATTTGACTTTGCCTAAATATTTTTTATTAACCATACTCTGTAATTTAAACTTCTTTATGTAGTTTAACTTTTTTTATGACTTCTAGATTTTAAGTCATGGCCAGACAGGTCTTTTCTATTCCAAGTTTATAAAGGAATTCTCTCATATTTTTTCTAGTACATATCAGGTATGTGTTTTGGGGAATGGAAATTGTTTCTTATTTGTATTTAAATCTTAGATCTAAATGAAATTTATCCTGATGTGTGCTATGAACCCAAATTCAGTTTTTTTAGATAGACTTCCAACTACCTCAACACAACTATAGTTCTTTTCCCCTTTCAATGAGATCCTCCTTTATCGTATATTAAAGACCTATATGGTATTTATTGGATTTATTTCAGAAATTTTCTATGCTGGGCTTTTTTTGTATGTTTTTCTTCTTCCTTTTTTGGTCTAATGATCTGTTCATTTACTGGTATCACAATGTTTAATTATTGAGGCTTATACTATATTTTAACATTTGGTAGGTCTAGTCTTCCCTCATTACACTTCTTTTTCAGGATTTTCTTGACTGTGTTTGTTCATTTTCCATGTGAGCTTCAGAGTCAACACATGTTCTAAAACGATCTTTGATAATTTTTATTAAATCATATTAAATGTATAAATTAATTTGGAGATAAAAGGTGTCATTTATGTATTATCTAAGATAATGACACATCTTTCCTTTCATTCAAGGCTTCTTTTCTGTTTCTAATGGTGTTTTAAAGTTTTCTTAGAATTTTCTTTTAAGTTTTTTATCTAGGTTTTTTATCTTTCTTGTTAGTATTATAGTATATGGGGTATTTTCTTCCATTATATCTTCTAACTAGCTATGATATTTATACATATACATGAAAACTATTAATTTCTATGTACAAATTTGGTACCCCAATATCTTTTGAATTCTCACACTAGTTTTTCAGTTGGTTCTCTTTAATTTTCCAGATGCACAATTAGATCATCTTCAGATAATGACAGTTTTACCTCCTCTTTCCAATTTTGATGACTTTAGTTTTCTTTTTTTTTTTTCCTACTATCAAGTTACATTGGCTAGTACTTTATGTATAATGTTAAATGATGAAGAGCTAGTTGGCATCCTTACCTTGTGATTCTTTTAATGTGTTTCTGGATTCTGTTTGTTAATATGTAATTTGGGGATTTGCATCACCATTCATATGTGAGATTGGTCTGTAGTATTTTTGTTTTGCGTGTGTGCTTCCTTTGTAATTTTGTTATAATGTTTCTAATAATTAATTTCTCCCTCTTACTTTATCTAGTCTCATGTGTATAGCATTCTCTGAGATTTTCCTTGTTCACCACTGTTTGTATGTAGCCTTTACACTAGAAAGTCAGTTTGGTTGGATATAAAACACTTGACCCACACATTTTTCTTGAGAATCTTGGGAATTGCTCCATTATATTTTGGCTTTGAATGTTGTTGTGGAGATATCTGATGCCAGCCTGATTTCCCTCCTTATGAGCAACTGGATATTTTGCTTAGCTATCCAAAGGATACCTTCTTATTCCCTAAAACCCAATTTCTTTTCCAGGATGTATCTTAGGGCTAACCATTCAGGTAAGCTTTCCCTAATATACAATATGCCCTGTATCTATATGGAGACTCCAGTTTTCTTATATTTCCATGACATTTTCTTGAATTATACCTTTAAATATTTGTTCTGTTTTCATTGTCTCAGTTTCCTTCTTTGAAGACTACAATCGTGCATATGTTAGATCACGTTGGCCTGTCTTCAATATCTCATTTTTCAGCTAATATTTAACTGTCTTTATTTCCATTTTATTTTGTTTGCTTTTATAATTTTTGCTCTCTATATCCCTTACTTTGTTTTCTGTAGTATTTATTCTTCTTGTGTCCCTTCCAATTTTATCTTTATTTCTTTGGTGGTTTTATTTTTTCATCTAATTCTTTCCTGAATTCTGCAAGTTTGTGTTTCATCCCTTCCTGTTGTCTTCACCAAGTTCTTGTATTTCTCCTTGTGATCTTCCATCATTGAAGAGGATTGCTTCTTGTGCTTTTAAAGTTCATGGTGGAACATTTGGTTACACTTTTCATCTGCTCTGTGGCAACATTTTCTGGTCAGTGTTCTTTTTTCTTTGATAAATTTTGCTATTCTTTTTAAATTTTAAAGAATAGACTCTTTGTACTGATACTGGACCAGTTGTTGTTCTTCTCCTCCCCTCCCCCTCCCCCTCCTCTTCCTCCTCCTCCACATCTTCCTCCTCCTCCTCCTTCTTCTTCTCCTCCTACTTTCTTCTTTTCACTTATCATTGAATTACTTGATTTTCTGGATCGATAACTATTTGCAGGAGTTTCAACTATGTATATATGGGTGAGAGGGCAGGGGATAAGCTGACTTAGGCTTCCTTCACAACCCAAAGAATTTCTCCTTTTCTGCTGCCGTAATGACACACTATTCAATGTAATATGACTGTGTGATTCCTTGTGTGGCACCATCTCCTTTGCTTTAAGGAAGCACCTCGGGCCCAGGAGGGCTTTTGCCTCCAATTTTGTTCAACTTAAGTCCTGTATCCATTGTTGCCACAGGGATAGAGCATTTGCATTTAGGATGAGGCCTTACCTCTCAGGCAGTTGTGATTTCTGGAGTCTGCTAATGCTGGGACCCCTCTCCACTCTCTGCTCTCTGTCCTCCCATTCTCAGTGCAGCTTCTGCATTATCTGCACCTTTGGGCAGCCTTGACAGCCAGACTACACCTGCCTTCAAGTTTTGTTGAAAATGGGGTTTGTGGATTTTAAAAAAATCTTTGTTGCTTTTTTCTGAAAAAGGAAAAAGGCTGAATTGATAGAGCCACATTCATACCAGAAGTCTTTTTTTTCTCTGTGGATCCAGATGCCCTGCATGGTTTCACAGAGACTATGAAATAAGTACCCAACAATCTGTCATTGTAAATGTGACTTTGGGGGGTCTCAATTTTTATAATGAATCTATAGACAAAGCCTAGAAGAATGACTTATAAAATAAAATATAAACATTAACCTTGACAACATAAAAACTGTTATATATTTGCTAAATATTCATATTTGAAGCAGAGAGAGGGAGAGTGAGTGCGTGAATGTGAAAGTCTTCTTTCACTGTGGTGTGTCCAAGGATACCGGGTGCACCATCACTGGGGAGTGCTGTTGAGAAACCCCCTGGACAGGGCAGTCCAAGGGGCATGGACTGCTTCCCACACCCTCACATCAGCACTTGGAAGCACGCCTGCACGTGGTTAGGGCGCTGTAAAAACGGCTAAGCTCATGACTAAGCAAATAAAAAAGTAGAAATAGAAATATACTATTTAAAGTTATAATGATAATCACAAAAAGAATTAAAACTAGAAATTAGTAATTTTCTCTGGAGAGAAGGGAGACTTCATGTCTCATTTTTTACCTTTCTGTACTGGTTGAACTCTTTTTAAAATTTTGTTCACGTATTGATTCTCTAATTTAAAAGAAGTGATTGATTAAAAAAGAGAGAGAAAAAAACCCAAAGCAATTTCACTGATAATAAATACATTTCAGAGATTTTTATTGTTTATATGTTTTCATTGGTAATAACTATTTTAAAGCATTGGATTCTTATTAAATATATACTATATAAGTTTTTTTGATCATCGTGTTTTTCTGTAGTTAAGGTATCATCAGCATCATTTTTAATAGCATAATATTACATGAATCAACTATGATTTATTTAATCAGTACCCTATTTTTAGGCATTTAGGTGGTTTTTATTTTTCTATTAGAAAATATTAGGGTAAATATTCTTATAGCTAAATATTTTTGTGTCATGATAATTTCTCTAAGAAAATTCTTAAGATTAAAATTTGCAAAAGGTTTACAAAATTTTGATTAAATGATATCATTTTAATTCATGTTCTAAAGAACAATTTTGTCAAGTTAATTTTAATTATTCAATTTAGTTTGAGATTAGGCCCCATGCTCCTTAACTTCAAACATTTCTCCTTAAATATGTGATTACTAAAGATCTACTACAGAATAAATGACCATGTTTATTTGACCACTTAGAATATTTGAATAATTAGGCTATTATCACACGATGAGGGATCAACTCTTCACCAAACGTAACAGGAAATGTGTAGATGCAAAATCATGATTGAATGAAATGGTCATCCACTGAAGGGAACTTTACACTCTCTAAAGGAGCTGAGGATTTAGAATTCCTCTTTTCTCAACAGGAAGTCAAGCTCATTCTTATTGCCAACTCCAGTCCATGCTGAGAAAGAGAGAGAGACAGAGACAGAGAGACAGAACTATTGACAATGACCACTTAAAACAGTGGCTAATCTCATCCACACTTATATTTGCCTTTGGAGTGTGTGTGTGTTTAAACAGATCATTTACCAACCTAAATGATTTTTATTTATCTTACTTAAAAATTGGTTTATTTTCCAAAGTGTAGCCTTATTGAATTGTGTGAGGGGTGGCTGACTGGCATTGGGGAAGTGGACCTGGGATGAGAAGTTGAGGGTGGATCCTCCAAAAATTGGCTTCAAACAGAGGATAGGGTTTACCATATATATTTGAAAGCTGATTATTTCATGCAAAATTTTAAATATTATATTTATCTTTATTATAAAAGTAATATAGCAGAAAACAATTTACTGTTTGATTATTCATCATATATTCTTGGAATTTAAATACCTTATGTTCCCAAAACAAGGTCATTAAAAAAAACGTTTTAACATGTAATAGATATTTACACAATTGTAATTCAACATTTCAAAAACAGTTGTTGCCAGCGAAAACAACTCAGTGAGAGGAGAGCCACAAATGTACTGTAAGGCAGTTGGGGGCACTGCCTGGCCATACTGTCGTCTGGGCCTGCTGACATGGTTGCGTTTCTCAACTTAGAAGAAACCTGTCACTCCCTCCTGACAGGTCTCAGCTCTGAAGAGCAACCCCTCCTCCCCCTGCTCATTCATTAGCACTGATGGGTCTTCCTTTTCTACCTTATCATGATTTTAAAAACAGGTGATCACACACAGTCATCTTTTTGGAACATCTGTGTTGTTCAGATGTTTCTTGGGTTAATACCTCCAGATATACCATCTTCTACTCTCCATGCTTTCTGTAAAGATTCAAACGATACCAAAATGTTGAAGGTAAAAGTGAAATGTTTCACTTCCATTTCCCAATCCAATCTAGAGGTAACCAGCATTAACAGTTTAGCGTGTGACTTTCCAGTTTGTTCTCTGCTTACACACTCAGAAGATATATAGTGATATATAGTGATCCCTATACTTACATCTATACCTATACCTATGTTTTTTTAAAGACAAAAATGGGTTTATACTATACATATTGTTCTACAACTCGTTTTTTTCCATTTAACACTTTCACTTATCATGGACAGCTTGCCATGAGGCAAGTTCATAAAAGTCACTATCCTTTTTAATGACTTTATGAAATTCCATTATATGACAAATTGTGATTAATTTAATCAGTTCCCATTTGATGGACACTTAGAAACCTTGTAATTTCTTAAGATAGTCTCAAAGAAATGGATGAGATCCTGGAAAGACATTTTCTTACATCTCTAATCTCCAGAAGGCGGTCTGCCCTCCGTGAAAACAGGCAACTTTAGATTCAGATAATTAGTAGGTGTGTTATGCATGGACACTTTCTTCTTTTTCTCCGTTTGGCTTGATGTTTTGAATGTAAAACAAGACCAGAATAGTGGCCTTGGCATATGTTGCAACTGTTCGTTTAAGGGTTTCTCATTCCATACGTGCATTCTTCTCTTGCCCAAAGAATGGCTGCTGAGAAGCTGTGTCATTGTGCAAGCGAATGTGGCTGTGTGAGTGTGAGGCCATTGTTCTCCAGGGACAAAGGTAGAAGTTGGTTTAAAGGAATCCCCTCAACTGAATGCTAGACCTGCCTTACCCTAGGACAGATTGCCTTCACAGACAAGAAAAATGCAATGTTGTGGTTATTGCACTCACATGCATACTTATGCATGCAGTCACACACGTACACAAACATCACATTTATATACTCACATATATACTCACATACAATCACATACACATACAGGCACACACAGAGTCACATACACAGACACACACAGACTCACACACTCATGCTCATACTCTCATACTGAGACATATTCTGCACATATGTACATATATACATGTATATGTAATGTATATATGTTTATATGCATGTTTACATGTATATGTAATATATACACTTGTATGTGTGTATATACATACACGCCTACATGTATATGTAATGTATATATAGACATATACACACATATACGTATGTGCATATGTCTCAGTATGAGTGTGTAATGTAAGTGCCCATATATATAATGTATACACACACAAACACACAGAGAATCACTTTATTCAAAAAAATGTGAGGGTTCACAGTGTGCTAGGGTGTGGGACTGGGGATGAGCAGGGGAGGGCCGGAGGAGCACATAGCTGTGCAAGCTCAATCCCTGCCCCTGAGTAGGAGGAGTCGGGGAGCAGGCTCTGACATCTGTGGGCCAAAGCATCGCTAGGCTTGGGTGAGCTGCTCCATGGCCAGCTGATCCTTCCAGGTGCTTCCTCTAGGATGGGCCTGTGCCACTGCCCAGGACAACCTTCTCAGAGTGGGGAACAGTTCTTTGAAAGAGGGGACTCATCTGATGCAAAGTACCCATATGCTCACCCATTGCCTTTTTCTATGTTGGGGACTCAAGCCCTCTTTTTTCAGTTCAGTGGAAGAGTTAGCAATGTTTGAAAGAATCATCTAGTTTGGTTGAATTCAGCTGAAGCTACCTGAATGCCTGCTCCATGCACGGAGCTTTGGCATAGTGAATCTAACACTTTCCTCAGTGCTGTCTTTTCCAAGGGCTGTGTTTCAGACATCTCCAAACTCTTCCTAAGAGGAGACCACTCTTCTGTGGTCACAGTGGCGTACCTGGCACATATCTGAACCCTGAGCACCGTCGCGGGGCTAGAAATAATGTCACTGTTGTATGATAAATAGAAGGTTGAAGATAAGTTTCTTCCCTCTGATGGCTTAAAAAACAGCATTCAGTATGGCATTTAATTGTTTTTAAACTTTTGAGAAATCTTCCTTATCTCACCTTCTCTTCTTCCTCCAACCAGTATCCTCCCACAGAGATGTGACTGAGGATTTCTCCTCAGAAAAAGTTTCCCTGTTTGTCTCCTTCGCGGCAGATCGAGTGCTGTTTTAAAGGCTCTGTGTCTTGGGTGAGGTGGATGCTAAAGCCTGAGGAAGAAGGAAACAGGTGGGACCTTAGGAGAAAGGAATTTCAAGCTGACATCCATTCTAGCCATTCGGTCAATGTTTATTGAACCCCCATAATATTGAAGGCCTTGCTGAAGCCATCATCGTTACAATGATGAAGAAGATGGAACATCCCACCCAACGGAGGAGACACAATATAAACAAATAAATTGCTCTATCGGTAGTGATAACTGCTGGGAAGGAAAACAAAGTGAGGGAAGAGCACAGAGGTGTGTTTGTGTGTGAGTGTGAGTGTATGTGTTTCTCCTTTACCTGGAGTGGTCAGGGAAGTTCTTCCCACAGAGGGGACATTTGAGCAGAGACCTGAATATGGTGAGGAACAGCCATGGGGCCATCTGGAGGAAGAGAGATCCAGGCAAAAGGCACAGCACATGCAAAGGCCCAAGGTGGGAACAAGCTCCACGTTTTCTGGGACTCCAGGGAGACTGGCTGGAGCACAGTGGGCAATGGGGAGAGGGATGGAAAGTGAGGCTGGGGGGTGGGAGTGAAGGGCCTTGGGTGCCTTGGTAAGGAGTCTGCATTTTAATTTAAAACAGAAACCAATGGAGGATTTTGAGCAGGGGAATGCCTGTGGTCTGGTTTTTGTTTTTAGAAAGATGGCTCTGTAGGAAGAAGGAATGTATTTGAGGGGGCAAGAGGAGATGGGTTGTCTTATTAGGAGTCAGTCACAGGAGTTTAGCGAGGAGATGATAGAGGTCTGGGCCAGGCAGTGTGGTGGGATGGAGAGATGGGTTCCATGTCCGTGTGTGTGCATGCGTGTGCGTGTGCGTGTGTGTGTGTGTGTGTGCGTGGTTATGGTGAAGCAGGAAGCTGGGCTTCAGCCAAGGGCTCTGTGGCTTTGACTTTCTGAGGCACAGTAGCCAGAGCAATAGCCCAGGTGTGGACATGCTTGCTGTGTTTGCAGAGTGAAAGCAGTAACTAACGTTGGTTGAATACTTAGCTGCACTACCCTATCCCTATTTCTTCCTCCTTTTGTCTGCGTGACGTCGGCTCTATCGTTGTCCATCTTTTGTGGTTGAGAAAAAGGTGGCTCAGAGAGGTTGTGTAACTTGCCCAATGCTCACAGCTAGTGTGAGGGTGAGCCACAACCTGAATCCAGGTTCATTTGACCCCAGAGTTCACAATGCCACCAGGCTCTACGCTACACTTTGTGTAAGAGAAGCCTTGTGCTTGCAAAAAGTGGTCCATGACCACTGGCATCAGAATCCTTTGAGGGGCTTATTAGAAACACAGGCCCCCACCTCAACCTCCCGCCCCAACTTGAACTTACTGAATCAGAACCTCAAGGTTCTGAGAACCACCTCTGTAGGGGATCAAGGATCAACTGTCTTTCACATTTCATCCCAATGACCGCTCCCTCCACTGCAGCCCAGGCTCCAGTATCTGAACTGTTATAAGAGCTATAAACATTTGTATTCTTATTGTTTTGAATAAGTAATACATTCACAAGGCTCAAAAATCAAAATGATTTAAAGTAATAAACAGTGTGAAACGTCATTCTCAATCCTGTCCCCATCTACTCTGTTCCTCCTAATTCCCTCACAGGTAATAACTATTAGTAGTTTCTTGTGAATCTTCTGTTGTTTTAAGAAAATAAAAATGTGTATTCTTATTTTCCCCCTTTCTTACACAAAGGTAGCATGCCATAGATACTGTTATGTACCTTGCTTTGTCAAAAAAAATTTAATATACTCTAGAGATCTTTCCACATCTAGAAAGAATCCTTTTTTTTTTTTTGTGAGGAAGACCAGCCCTGAGCTAACATCCGTCGCCAATCCTCCTCTTTTTGCTGAGGAAGACTGGTCCTGGGCTGACATCTATGCCCATCTTCCTCTACTTTATATGGGACGCCGCCACAGCATGGCTGACAGCAGTGCGTCGGCGGGTGCCTGGGATCCGAACCCGCGAACCCCAGGCTGCCAAGCGTAAACTAAACTGCTGCGCCACTGGGCCGGCCCCAAGAATCCTCCTTTTTTAAATAGCTGCATGATATTCCATTGTGTGTATACACCAGTGTGTTTAACCCATCACGTACTGATTGTCAGTTGGGTTGTTTCCAGTCTTCTGCTCTTAGAGGTAATGTGGCAACGAATAACTGTATATGAATGTCATTTAATAACTGTAAGATAAAGTCCCAGAAGAGGAATTGCTGGGTCAAAGGTTAAAGCATTTGTCATTTTGCTCTTTCGGGGCGAACCATTTTGTATGCCTACCAGCAACATCACAGCGTTTTAGCTCGTGTCTCTTTCTAATGTGGAGCGGTAGAGCTTTACCCATTTAGACTCACCACTCCCTTTACCATCCTGACATGAAATTCTGAGACAATATAACCTACTCAAAGTCAGAATTTTAAAAAAAATTAATATGATGCTTTATCTGGTAATGTCAAAGAGAAATAAAATAAAAGTAATTTTAATAAAATAAGAGGTATTTCACTATGTGAAATGCTCCTGCAAGATTACACTGCAAGATGTATTGAGGTTGTTAGATGCTTGCGCCCATATGCAGACCAGCTGTGAATGCCACACCCTCAATGCAGACTGATCCCGATTTGCTCTCTTGGTGACTCAGGATCCATGTGCACAGATGCAGTTGGAGCAGTAATCTTCCAAAATGGTAAAACAAACAAACAAAACCCTCTTAGTAAGGTTTTGAACAAAATGGAAGATAACCTTCCCTTTGTCTACGTAGTAGTTGCATTACTGGAAAATTCAGTGTTTATTAAAACCATGCAAAAACTCCTCTGTATTTATACATAAAATGGGCTTAAGTTCTAAATTCGGATAATTATAAGCAGGTTTTTCTCCTACCTGAATGTTCAGTGGGTCATTTGAAAGTCCTATGGGACACAGGACAATTTTTCCCTGTGTGGGACTGTCCTGCTCCCATCCACTAAATGCCAGTAGAATTCTGAGTCACTGTGACAAAAAGAAAAGTCCCAATTGTTCAGTATGCCCCCGGGGCAATGCTTTCTCCTGCCCTGAGAACGGCTGCTTTGGGGTCTCCTCTGGAGTCCGTTACATAGGCCAGGACCAGGTAAACATTTCTAAAGCATTTACCTCTGTTTCATCATATTTCAGTTCTGTTCAAACCCCTCCAGCAGTTCCTCATTGTTGAAGGACAAATGCAACATGCAGCTCTGGCAATGAAAGGGTCACTTGGCTGGATTCAATGCTTCACTTGAGAATTGGGTGTTGAGATCTAGGCTTTTGGGTGAAAATGGCAAGTAGGACCCAATGCCTGGTGCTGCACTTGGCGTATTGGAAGGTTCTCCTTCTCCCTTGTCCTGATGTGGCTGCAAGAATTCCTGATCCGAAGTTAGGAGACTCTCCTTTAAATGGCTGAGTGTCTTTGCACACCCAGCTGGCTAAATCCTTCTGTCCTCTTCTGTTAAATAAGATTTGGGACTAGATAGTTGACAGATCCCTTTCAGCACTGATTTTTGTGGTTCTGGAAAGAATGTAGAGGGTGTAACTGTTAGGACCCCAAGTCTTTGTGACACTTTGAATTCTGAACTTATTAATATCCGATAGTTTAAATATTTTTACTTTTGAGAGAGTAGGAAGTGTTTAGTGGGATACAAATGTATTGTGCATAATGCTTTGTTAAGATGAGTTATAAATGCTCAAGATGCCACCTTCCTGGGAGTTATTCCCAGTGCTGGACTCCTCTCCTGGTTACTCTCTAGTTGCCCGGAAATGCCTGCGAAGTTCACCTATGTCAGGCTGGCAGAACATAATGACTTATCATAAAATGTCATTGTGACCGCGGTGCCCAAGTGGCCCTCAATGCAGTCCAGCAGTCAAGTGGTTGTTTATATATGACTAAGCTATATTATTTTGCTGTGCCTCAATTTTCCCATCAGTCAATAAGGATAACAATAGCACAGATGCTAAGGTACTTTTTCTTCATACACACTATAGTTGACCTCTTGTCAAAGTTTATAATTATGCATTTATCATTATGGCTTTTGTAGAAAAGCCTATCTCCCTCGCTAGTGTATAAACTCCTGAGGACAGGTGTCCGGTTTGTTCACCACTGGGTCTCCAGCACATTCCACTGTTCTACCACATAGATGCTTAATAATTATTCACTGGATGAATGAGGGAATGCATATCATCAAATTATCATATAGATACCATATAGGTAACGGATTGAAGCCTTACTAATAAGGGCTAGTATGCTTTCATTCACTCACTCACTCATTCATTCTCTCATTTATTCATTTAGAAAGACTTCTGGGTTCTGACAGGAAGATTAATTTCCTCCCAGCCCCGAATTTGAGCAGCGAAGCCATCCCGACCACTTGCCCTGGGGTCAGGCGGCACTTGGCTCAGTTTGGAACTGCTAGCACGCTTCCGTAGACAGGAGGTGTGCACAGAAGCGGAGAATTCATTATAACCAGTTAGTCATCCGTGGAGACTGTAGACGCTGCCCGTGGGCGGGACGCACCTGGCCCTTCGCGGGTGGGGCCTGTTCCCCGCGCTGCGCCCTGAGGTGGGAGCGCGACCGGCCCACGGGAGCCCGGGGTCTCCCGCACTCCGAAAAAACACTAATGGCCTCTAGGCGGTCCTTCTCCCCGGCAGCCACCTCCGGGATCTACCCCAACATCTGCTCCGGTAACTTTTTCCGGGGACCGCGGGGCAGGGGAGCTAGCCTGGGTCCTCGCCCGACACCACCAGGCGGAAGCTGAAGCCCACCTTACTTCCCCCACACCTGAGGGTGCTGAGGCTGAAGGCGGGAGACAAGGCAGCACGCAAACCCTTGCTGGGGGGGGGGCATGCAGATACCGCGGACCCGGGGGCGGCCGCCCTGGGAGACCCCGCGACGTCAGGAGCGCGCGGCTCGCCGGGGTCACTTGAGGTGCGCACCGCCGGTCGACGATGACTCAGCCTCATTCGGGTCGGTCCTTACTGTCAGTCGGCGCGAGGGCTCCATAAAGTTCCCAGTCACACCCCAGACCTCTCACGGCGGCCAGGGGCTCCGAGAGCCGGGTCCCTGGGTGGGGGCGGCGGCGAGAGAGGCCGCGGGGTAAGCCTGGGTCTGCGGGCGCCCAGGGCTTTCCCCGACTTCCTCTCCCCTCGCCCTTCCTCCTTGGGCAGCCCCAGGGCGCCTCCGCAGGCGCTCGGCGCAGCCGCGCGGACCCCGGGCCTTAGCCCGCTCGAGCGCCAGCTGCTCGGCAGCCCGGGCCCGGGGTCGGGCGCCCCGCGCTCGTGAGCCCGCGCCGCGGCGGCAGCGCCGCCCTCCGCGCCTTCGCCTGTCAGGCGCTGCGGCCGGAGGAGCAGCTGCGGGCGGCCACGCAGCAGTGCCCTCGCCCGAACCCGCCGAGTCCCCGGTCCCGTCCCCACCCCGCTCCGCCCGCGTGCGACCCCGGCCGCGCCGCCAGCCCCAGCTTCTTCCGCAGACTTTTGCCTCCTCACCCTCCGGGGGTGGGGGTCGCGCCACCTCTAGGCTCGGCGGCACCCGACCCCGCTGCCCCTGACCCGGGCGGGCCCATCGGTGGACTGGGCGCGCGGCGCCGGCTCGGAGCTGCCACGGGCAAAGTGCGGGGCGCCGCGCCGGGTTCTCAGCCTCCCTCCTGCGACCCCACCCCCACCCCCGGCTTGGGTCGCCAGGGCCGGGGGACGGCCCCGGGCCAGCGCGAGAGTCGCGCCCGCGGCGGCGGACTGCAGAGTTGTAAAGAACTCGGCGGCCGCAGTGGGCCGGGCGAGGCAGGGTGCGCTCCGCCTCGGCCAAGGACACTGGAGTTTGCGAGTCCCCGCCCGCGCGGCGCCTCCCACCCTCCCGCCGCGGCCCGCCGGACTCGCCGGGGCCGCCGAGGCGGGGCCGGGCGGCCGCCGCTGCGAGAGGCGCGTCTCCCTCCCCCCTCCCCCGCCTGCCTCCCTCTCCACCCCTCTTCCCTCCCTCCTCCTCTCCGCCCTCTTCTCCCCCGCCCCCCCGCTCCTTTTTCTGTTCCCCAAGTGAGCCCGGCGCACGAGAGGCAGGCGGGGCGGCGCAGAGCAGGCAGCCCAGCGCGCTCGCCCACCGCCCGCTCCGCGCAGCTCCCCGCGGCCGCTCTTGTCGCCGCCGCTGACGCGTCGGAGGGAGCCCAGCATGGCCGGGCCGGGCTCGCAGCGCCGCGCGTCCCGGGGGGCCTCGGCGCTCCTCGCCGCCGCGCTTCTCTACGCCGCGCTGGGGGACGTGGTGCGCTCGGAGCAGCAGATCCCGCTCTCCGTGTAAGTACCGGGTCCTGCGCCGCCCGGAGAGGGGACCTGGCCTCCCGCGACCCACTGTGCCCAAGTTTGGGCGCCTGCAGGTGCGGCCGGGCGGGACCTGCCGCGGGCGTCGGCCTCGCCTCTCGCACCTGCCTTCCAGGGGCTGATGGGGCGGCGAGGCTGGGGTGGGATCCTCTTGCCCCCTCACTTGGGTTGGCGAGTGAGACCTGGAGACGCTCACCTCAAGTGACAGCACCAACTTTGAAGCCTGTTTACCGAGTCCAACTTCCACGGGCCGTTTATTTACCCCCTCTTTGCTATCTTGCCGTCTCACTTCTTTTTTGGGAGGGGGGATGGGTGGATTGTTTCCGACTAGTATTTGCCAGGTGATGCACAGTTTGGGTGGTCAAGTTCTCAAGCAGTTAATCAAATAACACCCAGTGATCTTTTTCGAGAGCCCGGGAGACTTTGCGCATTCTGAGCTATGGGACCCCTCACGGGCCCCCTCCCGCGCCGCGCTCCGCAGTTTGGAGCTGGCAGTTTCTACCAAGGCGCTTTTTCTATCTTCTTTTTTGTCCTCTTTAATGTTATATTGCCCGGCTTCTTCACCACAGCCCCATGTGTGCGTGTGCGTGCGTGTTGACTGTGACACGGGTGTTAATTTGTTCCTGTGCCCTTTCTCCCTGCAGGGTGAAGCTCTGGGCCTCGGCTTTTGGTGGGGAGATAAAATCCATTGCTGCTAAGTACTCCGGCTCCCAGCTTCTGCAAAAGGTAAGGTTTCTGTAGTGGCAGGAAGCGATGATTTTTCCAGCACAGAAAATGGAGGCAGATTTAGTTTTCCAAACAAACGTGAACCCCTAGCAGCATCAGTTATCAAAGGTGTCTCTCATCCCCCCGGTTCCTTGGCAGTGTACGGTGCAGTGACTTCTCCCTACCAACCGGTTATTTTTAGATGACACTTGATTCTAAACACAAAGGAAAGCAGGATACTCACTCACACTGTCCTGGCTGGGGCTCGGAAACTGAGTGTTTTTGCATGGCTCTCCTCTCAGTGTCGGTATTGCTGTTTCAGTGTGAGAGCAGATGCTCCTCTGGCCAAAAAATGCTAACTTAATTCAAAGGGCAGAATCGGTGTCTGTTTTATGATGTCTTTCACCTTGCCTGCGTTGGAGGCTGGGTTCAGTGTATCATAGAAAGATGCTGCACTATTGTTTGTCATCCCTGCAGCTGTACAATCCCATTATTCCCCAATCATCTAGACCCAGGGCTGGGATGCATTACATCATTACAGATAAGGAGAATGAATGTGGTTATCTTTCCACTCAGCTGCACTGCCGGGTAATAACCTAGGAGAGTAGTCCACAAACTTAAGAAATTGGTCTGTGTCCATATAATTCTGGAGAGTAATGAGAATGGAGAATTGATTATTAGGTTTTATCAGAAGCTGCATCAATTTTAATTCAAACAGGCAGCATTATGCTTAAAATTACATTGTGAGATATATGGTTTTCTGCCCTCCCCTCCAAGAAATAAAGAAAAAAAAAATGGGCTGGGGAAGAGAGATTAGAGGGGTTAAAAGAATTTCGAGTTAGCAAATCAACAGGATTAATCCAAGTATTCTCTCAAAGATAGAAAATAAAATTGGCCTTGAGGGGATAATTCTCTGAAAGTGGGTACAAACAGCTTAAATTAAGTTAACTTTTAAGCATTTTTAAATGTGCTTTTTGGGCCAATGTAACATATGTGTTATGCGTGCTGCCTGGTAACCAACTACGTATTTTATTTATGGCATTCCACTTCAGAGAGTAGCATTTTTGGGGACATTATATGAAACAGTTTGTCACATGGAATCCAAATACCGTCATAAAGCATCAGCTCACAATGGAATGACAGAAGTGATTCTGGCTTAAAAATTGCCAATAGCCATATTCTTTGAAACTGTGGAAAGATTGTTTGTTCAACTCCGTTATTTGGGGAAGGAGTTCATTGAATTATAGGCAGTTGATAAAAACTTGAGGCTATGATGTGCCTTTATGGAAGATGATAATTTACATGCCTGTGACCCACCTCCCAGTTTATAAGAATTGCCTCTTTTGCTAGTATTCTTTTAATCTGGACCAATCTGTACCCTGCTTTGGCATTTTGCCCACATGTCAGATGTTTTATGTGAAGAGTTCTGGACTATCGCATTGCCTGTGTATTTTCCTTATGCTTTTAAAGAAGAAAACATTTTGTATAACTTTAAAGCGATATTTCTCATCTGCATGTTGTAGTTTAGTTGTAGCAATTCTGAAAGAATCCCTTCAGAGCCTGTGAATGTTTTTTGGTTGTGCTTACATATCTTCTATCTCATATTTTTTAGGAGTACGCGAAATATGTTTTTTCCTCCTCTCTGAAGTTAACACACACACACACACACATTGCACAAAACCCCATCAACCATATTATTGGCTGCTCTATAATAGCAGATTGGAAACAGCTAAAGTGCTTCTCTTACTTTCTCATCAGCATCCTTTCTGATATTGAATTCACAAGCCTGGCTTTGCTTTTGTCATGTTTGCAGCTTGACAATTGTGTAATTATTTCCAGCTGTTTATGGCTTTGTTGTCATTTCTTGCTGTTGCCTGGCGTTTTGTGATCTGATGCAAGGGGAAGGTGAGGTGCTGCTTGGCGTTAGGTTCCTGGGTGGGTATCTGCTCTCGCACTTGGACTTGGATTGCAGTCATCCGCCGTGGAGTCCTGAGATACCCATGGCTTTGGCTTGCGAGGCAAGGACTTCCATGCATGATGGGCAGGGCATGTTAGACAACTTGGGGAGCATTTTTGCAGGTATCTTTTGGCCGTCTTGGTCCATGGGCCCCAAATATGACTGTATTTTAAAAATGAGCAAAGAATGTTGATTTAGAGAGTTCAGAGTATGAATGAAAGAAGATCTGAGGTGCTCAGAGTGTGGGAGTCGTGACATCATTTGGAAAAGCAAGGAGACAGTTGGCTTTCTCTTGCTTATTTTCAAGTTTCTGGCTATTTACATGAAGAATTACTCCTCTAAGTCAAAACTCTATGCATCTGTCCATCACATCACTGCATCCTTAACAATTAAGATACTCTCAAAATGAGTTAGAAAACTTGGTTGGAAAATGCATTAACATTGTATTAAGGGGACTCAAAGGTGACAATACTATGCATAATAGACTGTAATTACACTTTTAAGGAATGGACACGTAAAGTTGATTTTCAGTTAACTAAGGTATACTGTGTACCACCGTATAGTTTTATGTATTCTATGTAGTTTCTCCAATTGACATTTCATGTTGTGAATCAAATGTTGTATGCTCATTTTTAGAACGGGAGTTTAAGTTTACAAAGTAGTTATTGTGAATATAAGTTAAATAATAATTGACCATCTGTTTTAAGGTGTTTGGAGACTGGGAAGACTGCCCTTTTGGTCACAGCTTTTCATTAGGTAATATAATTTGACGTAGCAGTATCATCAGTGACTTCATCAATGTAAATACAAATATTTAACACAGTACCTTATTGCCATGGCTTCAGGAAGGAGAATATTTCATCACTTGTTTCTATGTTTAATACCGTGGCTTTCACTACGTCAGCTTATGATGATATATTAGGTATTCACTGCCAGACTGTCCCTATTTGTTCTTCTTTTTGTCTTTGCTGAGCACAGGAATAGCAACCTATTAGTTCCTTATAAAGAGGATATTTTTCATTTCATAAAATGCAGTAAGCCGTGTTTTAGCAAAGTTGAGTGTTTCAGTACAGAGTGGGAGACCGTGGGGCTCCATTGGAGTTGCAGTTAGTCTTGAGAGGTTTTACAGTTGTTACAGAGTAGCCGGCCCAGAGAGGAAGTGCTGGTGTGCTGCTGTGTGCCTGCCTGCTGCCCCCCTTAGCTGGCAGATACTGCAGGGGTTTCCATTTGCTTCAAATTTTAATTAACTTTCCTATTTGACATATTCACACCAGGATTCGGCTGCTTCTATCTTGCTTCATTTTCCCCAAAGAATGTGCTTTGTTTGGGTTCTTTTAGGGAGGCATGGTTTCATTACCTCTCTATTTGGGATTCAGCGAGAAGCGTTCGAGTAGGTCTGGTAACCTAGGCTGTTAAACTCATGTGCTCCACACCCCTAACATTCACAATAAAAGGTATTAAACTGGTGTGACTCTCATTTCATCCTCCTTAGGGAGAACTTGGTAGGAGCTGGGTTTTTCATTCTATTTAGTCCTGCATTCAGGGAATGCATGTGCGTGGGAATGAAGGGTTCCAATTACATTTTCCGGAATTGTGATGATAAATACACAGCGGAAATACAGGTAATGTGTGTCTCTGCCATTAATGCCAGAAAAGAATTGACATTTACCTTGGACCTCTCATGCAGCACTTACCAAACGTACACTTGGAATGCACAATCAGGTTTTTGCATTATCAACTGTTTATTGAGATTGCGGCTTTAATACATAAACTTGATGTCTCTTTCCATGGGACAGAGTCAGCAAAGTAAAAGGTTGATTCTTTAAGCCATTTTGATAATTATGACTTTTCATCAACGTGGAAATCGATGGACTTTTAAATAATTAAAGAGGAATATTCACTTATCAGGAGTTGGGTAGCAGTGCAGCCTCTAGGAAGCCTGACACTCTACAGATTGCTTTTATAAGGATGCGCTCCTTCGCTGAACATTTTTGTTGAATAAACACGATTACTTGTCATCTTGCAAGATTAATGCGTTCAACCTATGCTGCCGATGATTTAACTCACGGCACCACTTCAATTACTGGACTTCTGCCCAGCAGATTATTTTGAAAAGTCTTGAAATCTGGGAGATGACAGTTTTCAATCTTTCAGGGCAGTTTATTGGTCTCATTAGCCCAGTCGCCAGGACATCAGCAGAGCAGTGTAAACCAGTTAGAATTCAGTTCGTGCATCTTACCCATGCATCTATCTAATTGCATTTGTAAACTCATGCATGGTCACTTGCTGAGCAGATAAAGTTCTTTTTGTATGGCTTTGCTAAGTTTTTGTCTGAGCCTCTTTTGCTCATTTTTCTTTCCTTTGTTTTCTTTTCTTTCCTTTTATATTTTCTTTTATCTTATTTATTCTAATGCCAGTGTGCTTTTAGGCAAACACAGGGGTACCAAACCATCTAATAATTATGAAATCTGTCGGGCATGGGCAAGCACAATTAATGTTTCCAGGTTGTGATGAAGACATAGCCGTGCATCAGGATGAGCAGAAGTAAAAGAAATGTGAAACTGTGATCCCAAGCACCTGTGGCCCTGCCAGGTGTTTTGTGGTCCTGCGGTTTGAAGCACATATTCATGGAACTGCAAGTTTGGGATTTTAGCCTTTTTCAGCCTTTGATTGATCCTCACTTGGTGTTTAGTGCTCCCACTTACGTTGATCAATAAATGACTTGGTGTGTTGGGTGTAGTTAAAGAAGCGTACATTCTCACAAGGATCCTTTGTTTCAGGACCGTCGTCAATCCGGATTTATCGTCACAGATGCTAACAAATGGTCTTTTTCTTTATTCGAGTACACGTCCTCTGTGAAGTGAGTGGCATTTGTTTCAGGTCCCCCCGCCATGTCTTTTGCAGTCACAGTGCTTGTTGAAACAGTCTCCCAGTTTGAGACCCCCCAACATCTTGTAGACAGACACTTTCAGCAGATTGCGTGTTCCCTGGGACACTGTGATTTGACTTAAGAGGTTTGCTATCGCTAAGATTGAGAAAAAAATTAAATAGATGTTGTAATGGCCAGTCTACAAAGTAGCATATGAGATTCTCCCCTCTTTTTGTGTAATTTTTATACAGGAGTCATAATGGCCCGTGTTGGATCTCGAGTGACTGCTGTGATGCTTTTGTGTATCACTCAACGAGAGGAACATTTCCTTGTGTCAGGTGTCTGACAACGCTGATAGAATCTTCATCAGCCCTCTTTGGTCCATTAAACCAAAGTTAGCTGCTCCTTCAAGGGAAGAAAATGATGTAGGGGAAGAAGATGATGTAGAGGAAGAGGAGGCTGCTTGACTTCTCATGATTTCTCTGAGTGTTTAGTGACCAGCAGACTGAGGTGGTTGATCCGGAACATGAAGCCAGACTCAGGGACCCCTCTATCACACAGTCCTCCGTGGGGCCACATGCACCCTTGTCAGATTAGGCATCTGTATAGCTGGTGTGTTTCAGGGGCTTTCCACATACATAGCTAGCATGTCTGCTTTTCAGAAGAAAGTTACTTTACAAATACCATTTTGAAAAGGGTCCAGTATGTTTTCAATAAATGGTAAACATTTCAATTTCCATTTGCTTTGAGTGACACTCATTGGGTGCTCATTCCAAGACTGTTTAAATAAGGCATTAAATTTATAAGGTGTGTTAAATATATAAGTTGTATAGCTTCCCTGTTACCCCAAATCAAGATTATGAAAAGAACTTAGAAGTCAAAGTAATATTGGGTATTTCAAGGCCATATTGGAAAGGAGAGCATTATCTCTTGACAAGGAATAGATGGCTATTTCTTCATTTTGTGCACTTCAGAGTGTTTATCTTGGCACCCGATATTGGAAAACAGTACCCTCCCAAGGTTAAAAGAGCTATTATCCATGTAAATGATCTGGACAGGCAAGTTGGGCAGGGCCGTAAATGGCTGTGGGTTCGCAGAACAGACCTCTGGTTATCCATTTTAGGTGAAGCGACTGCCAGTTGATATTTGGGGCTTGCACATGTCATTACCATTATACTTATTAAGTTTGTGTATGTGCGCGTATGCCAATAAAAATGGATGCTGCTTATCACAGAATGTGCCAGATGCTGCCTGCTGACGGAGGAGACTGTTCTTGTCCTCTGGGCTGCTAGAGAGAGTGGCTTGAGGGAGCTAGGAAAGAACCGAGTGACCCAGGTTTGTCCAGCATCTGGGCTTTTGTAGGCACCTGGAAGCTGAGGATCTCCTGAGACCAGGACCAGCTACATAATTTGCAGGGCCCAATGTGAAAGGAAAATATGCGACCCTTGTTAAAAAATTATGAAGGATTTCCAGATGACGACAGTAAAGCATTAAAGCAAGCACAGGGTCTATTGGGCCCAGGCAGAGCACAGGTCTGTTGGGCCCAGGCAGGGCCCAGACAGGCCATTCTCATTTTGTCTCTCTCTCTCTTTTCCCTGCTGGGTAGCTCGTCCTCTCAGCCTAATTCAACGTTCCAGGCTGCAGTCAGGCCAGGGGCTTCCTTTGCCCATCTTTGTTCGTGGTAATAGGTCGAGAGCTTGGAGCATTTTCAGAGATGCACATCTTTGGAGATGCAGTGTTGTTAAAGGAAAGGTCATTGGCCTAGGAGCATTGGCATCTGTCTTCTTATCTTTTCTGTGTGCATTTCCTGAGTGGCCTTGGGCAAATCGCTTACTCTGATAGTAAGAACATGTAGCAGTCACTCTGTGGTTCCTGCATTCCAGGTACTATGATCAGTACTTTGTACATGTCATCTCATTAAATCCTCCCAACAACCCAATGGGGAAGGGACTACCAGTCACCCCACTTAACAGATTTAGAAGCCGAGGTTTACAGAAGTTAAGCAGCCTCCCCCAGGTGACCGAGCTGGGCTTCCAGAGTCTGCACACCTGGCCATGATGCTATGTTCCCGTTGTGTGACCTTTTTCGACCTACGTTCCTGTTTGAAAAAACAATGTGAATAACACCTGCATTTCTCTACCTGATGGGTGTTTGGGAGGAGTCAATGAGATAACATCTGGGAAATTACTTCAGAAACAATTAAAGCTGGGGATAACAGCTGACAGGACACAGTTTGGAGTCAGATGGACTTGGCTTCGAGTCCCAGATCTGCCATGTCCTACCTGGGTCACCTTGTCATTTAACGTTTCTGAACATGTGCCCTCAAATGTGAAAGGAGACCAGTACCTTCTACCTTACTGGCTGTGGTGAAGATTCAATGAAATAAAATATGCAAAGCACCTAGCACCTTGCCTGGCACAGAAAAGCTTCCTGCCAGCAAGTTGTTGAGGACATGATTGATTGCATGATACAAGGACAAGCTCTGCAGACAGCCTTCACTGACTGTCTGTGGGGTCTGGCTCCACACATGCAGGTGGGGTGAGTGAAAGAGCAAGTACGTGAGTGCGGGAGAGAGTGCTGGGTGCTGGCGTGTAGGAAGGTGACCCCCTTGGCGCCTGACAGGGAGAAGCTCATGGAACCAAGTACTTCACAGCGAGAGGGGGCGGCAGTGGATGCAGCCTCTGTCTGGAAGTTCATTCTTCCCCTTGAGGTCGGCTCTCTTCTCCCTGAGGGTCAGGGAGACACTCAGAGAAACCCCTTACCTGGGGTCTTCCTGTTACTCTCTCCCTGGATCAGCCTGCTGCATGGGTGATGGGTCAGGCTGAGGACTGACTATGTCTGCCCCACTGTCCAGAGTGAGGCCCTTACACCACAGGAGAGCCCAGCACACCCAGCAATTTGCCCTGCTATAAGAGAGCATCCAGAAGCCAGCTGTGGACATGCATTGATCCAAATGCCCTCTTGGACTGCATTCCAGGTATTTCCTCCTGTGAGAATTCTTCCTGCCAGGCCTTGGAAGGCTCTAGACTTCTCCCAGCGGCTTCCTGGGGTGCAGTGCTGGAGGCCAGCTGGGAGACGGGCAGGGTGGTCTTTCCTGCAGTTGGGGAGGAAGGTGCAGCAATGTGTGGGGACCGCTGTTTGTCACCAAGTCACAGGAGGCACTGAAGGGCATCCCATATTCCTTGGCTCTTCCTGCTGGCCCTGCCTGCCTCCTCTTCAGAGCTTCCTTGGCATGTTCTGTTGTTGCCTTTTGGCCTTTGAGCATCTGCAGTCCTCTGCTGATCTCCTTAAAGATGTTGAGTTAGTGCCACTTGCAACTCCTCTTTGTGTAAACATAGGTACCAACACTTTGACATCATGGGGGGAAGATGCTATTGTAGTTGCATAACTTTAAAAAATTTGTTTATGCATAAAGCCATTATAATCAGCACTGAAAGTCAGTAAGAAGTCAGTAATGAAAGTAAACGTGCGAAAGCTTTGGTGGGTCCACTTGGGCCAAATAGTTCAGAAACATGCCCAAGAACCATTTGTGCTGGGAATGTTATAGAACTACAGAGTCTGACTGTCCAGTCAGACGGTCTTCTTGGCGACTTCTTGAAATCCACCAAAGTCCTAACCAGCTCAGGTAAACGATTGTTGATTGGGGCTGGAGGAAATGGACTTTTTTTTGGAGTGTTGAGTATGAGCCAAGCATTTTCATATTAAAGTAGATAATGTAAAGCATCTGATGTGGCCCTTAGTTCCACTTGGAGGCCGCCCATGTTATCTACTGCTCACAGGTGGGGCTTGCAGCTCAGGGAGGTGGAACACTTGCCATGTGATGGGGCTGGGACTCAGACTGGGGTTTGTTTTGACCCCCACATGCCTTTGACTTTTCTCTGCAGCACATGCCACCTGTGTGGGTTGATCCCATCTGAGTAGGGGCTTCAGTTGGTTCTGCAGGACCACAGCAGGATGAGAAGGGCCGGGTGGGTTGGAATGCCTGCTTTCTTTCCCCCAGACCGCTGTCCTCAGGTGGCATTTCAAGATGTGTGCTCTTTGGCATTGAAGACAACTTTGTGGGTATTGGGCCCCCATGAGGCTAGGCAGGACTCTCTGAGCTTGTGCCCGCGGTGGGACGAGAATGATTCCTGAGGGAGAGTGGGCAGCGTTGACTGGTGGGGTCCTGGCTGACATGGGGGAGGTGGTGCTGTCGGACACCTTAGGACTCTTCTCAGCCCGGAAGGTGGAGCTGCCGAGGAAGAGAACAACCTTGTGGAGCGGGATCCAATTCCAGCTAAGACAGACTCGGCAAAAATCAGGGAGCACTTCCCCTCATGTTTTCTCCAAAAAGTCAAAGCTGCTCTTCCTCTGTTTGCTCAGTTCCCTAAGTAAGGCGAGTGTGTGCGTGCGTGATACACTGGATGATTTGACATATTTTCCCGAGACTTTGGTGTTTTGCATTAAAATGGAATGAGAGGTGTAATTGGCCCATGGAACTCCCCCCAGTCTATACCCTCCTGTGCTGTAAACTTGACCTTGCACTTCCTTCTTGATTTCTTGAAGGCTGCTAACTCTTGGCTGCCAGGAGGGAACCAAGTGTCTTGTTTTAGAAGGATCTAGATTTCTATTACAGCCAGCCATGCACAGCTGAAAAGGGATTTTAAGCAGAGCGTGGGCTTTAGAGCTGAATTCTGCCCTTCCAGTCACTAGGTTTTCCTCCCTGGGCCTTGGTTTGCTCATCGGCAGAATAGAACTAATAATACAAGCACCTGTGTCATAGGGCTTTGGGGAAGATTAAATGACATAACGCATATGAAGTAGTTTAGAACAATATGTGGCACATGGGAAGCCTTAGTTCTCTGGCTACATTCTCATTTATAGAGTCCCACGTCATTATCAATGAAGAGCAAGAGAGACTCCTGGGATTTGTCACTTTGATCCCATGATGAGCTCATAAAATTAAGGCAGTGTATGTCACACATATTTAATGTGACGGGGCATAATGGCAAACCAAAGCATTTATGATGTCCCCAAGGAGGTGGATATTTTCCTTTCTTTCCCAAATTCTCCTAATCCTGTCCCTTCTTCAGTAAAGGTAGGCAGTTGTGGGATTCAAGTTTGTTCTTGCTATAACCTTGTACTGAAATTTGCAAAGCCAGGTGAGAGTCAGAAGCACCAGGCAGGCGTTTGGTTCTTTGAACCTGTGCCATCTGTAATGCCTTTTCCATTGTACTTTGTTGAGGCAGAGGCAGAAAAATATTATAAAAAGAACAATAGGTGTGGGAGGCAATAAATCTACTGGATGTAGGTAGTCTTTGGCCACGAGTCATAACATACAGCTTTACTCTTAGCTTCCTACCAGTTTCCATTATCAGCGAAATTGCTATTAATATAATATGATCGCGTAATGTACAAACAGCTCAATGGGCATTGGCTTTGCCCCACTGACATAAATGATAGTCGTTTGGCTTTTGGGATGGTGATGCTGAAGTTTGAATATTCCTTCTTCTTGGTTTTGGCCTGCGCCCCTGTCAGAATGCTATGCTTTTACACACTGGTGCAGAGGACACACTTTGGGGGAATCGCTATCAGACATAAAGGGGGTGTGTCTGTGTGTGTGCATGTGAGCATCTGTATGTGTTAATATTCATGGGCTGTTTCCCTTTGTTCATAAAAACTGATAAGTACTCTAAAATCCCAGAGTCTGTGGCCAAGTTCAAGTATTTCAGAACATCAGGAATCATCTGGTCACCCTGAAATAAGATGAAATCCTCTCAGGAAAGGGCTCACTGATCTTTTGAAAAAAAGCCAACAATACACATTTCCCAGAACAGGAATTTCAGAATTTCAGACCCAGAGCTAGATTTCCTACTTACCCAGCAAGGTTTCAGTTTTTTGCATGAAACAAATGCCCTATGAATGATAGGAAAAATATGTAGACTTAGAAAGAAATCAGAGGATTATTGACTTTTAAAAATCTACTTTTGAGAGAGGCAGTTGGTCTTGGGAAGGCAGAACTGTGTAGAGGTGAGGGTCTGGATCTGAGTCAGGCTAATCCGAGTTTGAATCTGATGCTATTGCTGACTAGTCATATGACTGTGACAGTCAGTCGTGGAACCTCAGTGTTCTTATCTGTCAAATGGGCACAATGGTACTACTAACTTCTAGGGTGGAGTTGAGAGGTCCAAATGAGAAGATGCAGGCAGGATGCTTAGCAATAAGTGGCTCATAGGAAGTGATTAGAAGAGGTGGGCTGCTGTTGTTGTCACTGTTATTCCAGAGGAGCTGCTCCACCTACCAGGGCGTGCTGGCCGCTGAAGACAGCAGTTTGTCCCCTTAGGGGAGAATTAATATCAGGTCATCCGGAGGCCTTATTTGTAGCCCTCCACTAAAGCTGCCCACCACTGGGCCCCATAAAAGCTTCCTAGGAAGTAATCATAATAATGAGGCAGGTACTTTATTTGTATTTCGTGCCATGTGCTTTATTTGAATTATGTCATTTAATTCCTCACAACCACTCCTGAGGTTGGTTTTATCATCATCTTCTTTTAGAGATGCAGAAACCGAGACAGAGAATGTAACTTTGCCCAAGGCTACACAGCTCCAAGTGGCAAAGGCAAGCTTGGAGCCTGGGTTGTGTGAGTCCTGTTCAGGTGCCTGGGCAGTGGTGGGGTCTGAGGAAGGGCATCTGGATATTTCCCAGGACCAGCATTTTTCCTGTGCTTTGGTCTTGGCCTGATGTTGGCTCATCAGGGTGGTTGCTGGAAACTTCTTCCTCTCCCTTAAACCTTTCCTTAGTGGAGTTCTTAGTGTTGTTTGGGTGCATTTCATAATACAGAATTAAAAAGGGCAGGAGCTGGACTGAGGGGAGCCCAGTAAGTCCTCTAGCTTTCTGTAGTTCTCCCTTTTATTATAATACAATGATGCTGCTTGCCTTTTGATTTCCTTTTAGGGTCAGTCAGCCCTCCCCTCATTAGATCTGACTCTTAAGAAGCCTTTCTGAGAATCTCATTGAATTTGGTTAAATTCCCCTTTGTGTGTTTCCCATTACGGTAATGGATGATCGCATGGAAGAGCCAGCTTGGACTCGGGGATCTTAAAACAAGATGGGTCTGGCTTTGAGATCCACTTTGGCTCTTCTTAGCTTCACTTCCAGGCCTCAGGTCCCTTATCTGTAAAATGGGGTCATGGTGAGGACTGGCTGTGTTGGCATGTAACAGTCTTTGCTCAGAACTGGACATCTGGGAAGTGCCCAGTAAATTGTAGCTGCTTGGTTTTTGTGATCTTCATTTTTTGTCTCTCTGTCCTGGATGTTTGTTGGTGCTTTTTTTTTTTTGCCTCAGGGAAGCCACAGTTCTGATTTTTGCACGACAGCTAGCTTGAAGGCCACAGTCCTTGGACCCACTGGGGTCAGTTTTATTTTGCATGGAATGAGTCTGGCAGATCTTTGTGTGCCTCTGGCGGGTCTGGGGATGTGTGATATCCTGCAGATCCCTTATCTCTTTCAGTGGGGCGTGTCGAGAAGGAGGCAGGTAAGCTAGACCTTAGATTCCCCGAGGGCAGGCTTGCTCTTCCTGATGGGAGAGGGTCCCCCTTTGGCACTTAGCACAGAGCTGTCTTTGGGGTGGGCTTCAGGGGCTGTTTGTGGAATCATGAATGTACAGATAAACAAAGGAAGGAAGAGCTGTGCTGAGCCTTTTCCTGGTGCTCACACGCTGGTGATGAGAATAAGAATGCTGTTGAGCACAGGCCAAGAACTAGGTCCTTCACATCCCTTTCCCCATTTACTCTCTAATGCTGGGTTTTATGAGCCCGCAAAAAGTCAGGGCCTGCCTCCCAGCCACAGCAACTTGGCTCTGAAGCCCTGAAGGCAGGTCCCTCGCCCACAACTCTCCTGGTGCCAGCAGGGGCTGGCAGACATGCAAGCCAGCTGGTCTTCACTTCTCCCAGCCCGCGACCCCCTCCTCACCCCTGGGGAGCATCCCAGCCCATCTCAGTCAGCAGCCTGAAAACAAGGCTGAGTGTCCCCAGAAGCCTCTGGGCTGGGCTGAGGGGTCCTGGTGACTCTGTAGCACCAAGCCGAGCAACTGCCGCGGGAGCACCGCAGTGCCGGGCGGGAGCATCGCAGTGCCGGGCGGGTACACGAGGAGCACCAAGCGAGACTGATGGGGCCGCGGCAGCCACCACCATCAACCTGGGGGAGGCAGCTCGGCAGAGGCAATTAGGAAGCTGCTGCAGCTAATTCCGTGAAGCACTCGAATGCCACATTCCCGGTGACGTTAGGGAAAAATGTGAATTTTAATTTCTATCCCTTTCATCTTCGTGCGGGGTCATTACCTGGCCTTGTCTGAGGCCCTGCCGGTGTCAAGATGATGCACGGTGTTTGCGGAGCATGATTTCACCTTCTCAGTGCGGCTTCCTTTTATTTTATATTTGTTTATTTGTGCATCACTGGGACTGGGTGTCTGAGTCTGTGCGTTGCAGGCAATCAGGAGCTGCTGCTTTGTCTGCTGCATGTACCTGCTACTTCTGTAAGGGCAGCGCTACCCGCTCCTGGGTGATGTCCTGGCTGCACCCTACATCCTCTGTTTCTGGTGCCTCCACACAGGAGGAAACTTGGTGAGAGGCTATAAAGCGAGTTTGGGTTATTTGCATTTGCATTTTGGTCCTGCAGGTGCAATTGTCCGCTCTCTTCCCCAGGCCTGGCCCATGGATTTGCTGAAATCCTGCACCAAGCACATTCTCTCTGAGCTGAGGGGGAGCAGCTAGCTGGGAAGTGGGCATTAAATTATGTGGATTTAATGGGGGACAATTTTGCCAAAAGATGTTTACCTCCAGCTCTCACGATCCCCGATCTGAGGCCCCACAGAGAATTACATTTTGAGGCTTTCAGAGGAGTCTCGCATCCATGGCCTTGGGACGTTAATCTAGGGTTGCTGTGAGGCTTCTGGGATGATTTTTGCTCTGTGGAGTACCTGGTGTCATATCACATCCAGAACTTGCTGTGTAGCCCTGAAGTGACCAAATCTGATGCCCACTTTCTACCTTCCTGCTGAGCTTGACTACTCACTCAGAAGGGAATGAGAGGGCCTCTAAGCTGGAGCAGATCTTGGGAACCAGCCCCTCCAGCTGTGGGTGCCTGGGGGCCCCGGTGACATGCCCCAAGTGTCACAGTGAATCAGGAATGGGCCAGGCCTGGGCACTGGCATTTTCACTCCCAGCCTGCATGCATGCATTGATCAGGCATTGAGGCCACAGACGGGAGGAAGGCTCCATATCCCACAGCAGGCCTCTCAGAGGACAGAAAGGGGCAGCCTTCAGTCCCATGTCCCTCTGCTCCCTGCCGCATGCCTTTCAGAGCTGCCTTGCTGGACTTCACAGGAGACCTGCTCTACTTGTCACGCTAAAGGGCCTGTTTACAACCTTTCCTTGGATTAAATTGCATTTAAGCCTGAGTTTCACCTAGAAAAAATGTTCCCTCAATGTACCTTTTTTTAACAGCCAAAATATTTTGTCCTGGTGTGTCATCGGGGAACATTCCCATTATTAACACAATCTGCATTAAGTGAAGCAAGTAGGAGACAGAACAATTAGTCGAGCGTTTATTCACTATTGATCAACCCATCTGGAAACCTGAGGCCTCAGTCTTCTCCTTTTCTACAGTAGAGGTGCAGATGAACAAATGCTTCACTTTGGGTAGAATATCATGGTTTGGGAAAATCTTTAGCTGTCTCAACAGACTTATAAGAACACATTTGCTTTTGACCAAATGTTGGAAATGTTTTCTTCCTTCCTTTTTTCCCTCACTCCCTTCCTTCCTGCTTCAGCAGACACTCATTGAATGCTCAGTGAGGCTGTGTTGGGGGCCAAAATCCCTTTTCTGCTGTGGCCGCCTTTCACATCCTCACCCTGACTGCTTCAGTGACAGCACACTGCTCGCATTCCCTGAACACATCAGGCTATGTCACGCCTCTGTGCCTGGGTCCATGCCATTCCTACCGTCTACACTGCCGACCCTGTTGCCCTTGTCTGGCTGCTGAGCCCTGACTTTAGAGGATGTCAGACTTAAGCATGCAGAAATATCACCCGAGGAGCTTGCTAAAATGCATTATTCTAGGGTCCCACCCCAAGAGATTCAGACTCAGTGAGCTTGGCCCAGGACCCAGGAATTTGCATGCTAACAAACGTCTTAGGTAATTCTGATGTTGGTCTCGGGACCATGCTTTGAGAAATGCTATTTATATCCCACCTCTGGGAAGGCTTCTGGCTTCCCCTAAAAAGACCCAGTCGTTCCTTTTCTTTCCCACTGGGAGGAAATGTGCACATCTTCCCACTGTGGTTTGCTTAAGTATCTGTGTGCATGAAGTGTGTGCTGTTCTGGGCCAGACGCTGCGGCTGCTTGGCCCCTGAACCCAGCCTGAAGCTGGCATTGGGTACAGCATTTCTCAGTGTGCATGGCGTGAATGGAGATAGATTTTCTCTGCAATAGAAATGGGGGCTTTGGAACAAGTCAGGCATTTTATCTTTTAAGTCAGAAGGTACCCAGGAGCACATCTGATTGTTGAAGTAGTTTATTTAGAAATCACTGAGCAGAGTTGAAGTGACCATTCTCCAATTTGTGCGATGGAGAGAAATTTGTTGACCTGTCACCGATGGCTTTTCTTCTTACCAAATAGGTTACTGGGACCTGTGGTTACCAGCCGGTTAACAGAAAATTGTTTGGTGAACATCAATAGGAAAGACGCCATCTGCTTCCCATAAAAGGCTGCTCCCAATCTTCCTGGTGCAAGAATTGTTCCCTTAGGGGCCCGTTGGGCACACAACTGCATTTTTTCTAAGTCAGCAGCTTTCAAACTTTTTTGACCATGGCCCACAGTAAGAAATACATGGTTCAATGCAACCCATTGCACACAGCTTCACATGTGAAACACAAGTGTCACGAAACATTACTTAGCCTTATTCTCTGCAGTGCAAGCTGGTCTATTCTATTCGACTGGACTCTGTTTTGCTCTGTTCCTTTCTATCCTGTTCCACTCAGCTCTACTCAACTCTCTTCTATTCTATTCATTTTAGAAGACTAGCTGTGACCAATAAATTGATTTCACAACCTAATAAATATGTGAAAAAAAATCAGTGCTCCAAATGTTACTAGGGTAAATTACGGGCTGGTTCACTTTTATTCTGGGAGGTACACCATTGCTCTTTGAGACTAAACCTGTGTTTTCCCCAATAATAATCATAGGTGGTAAAAGCTAACATTATCAGCCAGTTGCAATGCTAAGCTCTCTGTATAAGTTTCATTTCACCCTCTCAACAGTCCCATGAGATAGGTACTCTGTTAGTCCCATTTTCTAGACGAGGGCATTTAGGGTCAGGGAGGTGAAGTGACTTACTCAAAGTCACATAGCTGATAAGTGGTGGTCGTGGTTCTTGAACCCCGGGCTGTTTGACCATGACGCCTGTACTCTTCCTGTGTTTGCATTGCCTCTTCCTGTGGCTAGCAGCTACCTTAGTTGTTCCCAAGTGTTACCACTGGGCTGCTATGTGGGAAGCCCAGTGAGAGGCAATATGGTGGTGGCATGATGGGGAGCAGTGGGGAGGAAATGTGAGAAAGAAGGAGAGTGGAAGAGGGAAGTTTGGGGTGCACAGGTGAGCAGGGTCTTCAAAACACCTGATATTTTACTGAGCACTCACAGAATTTACAAAGGGTTTTGCATCTATGTTATATTGGCCTCCTCCTCTTAGAGCATCCATGGCATCTGGTATTTGTTATTGTACCTGCTGGGCAGTTATTTGTTTTCTCATCTCCTTCTCTGACCAGGGGTCATCTTTCTGAGGCCACGGATGATGCCTTGTCCTGCTCAGCATTCCCAGGACCTGGCCAAGGAGATGCCTCATGAGTGTTTGGTGAATGAGCAGGTGCATGAAGAGATCCTTTAATTTAATCCTCACAACTAGCCCATGAGGAATGTTCCATCCTCGTATTGCATTTGAGGAAACTGCGCCCAAGATCACAAAGCTAGTGATGAAAGAGCCAGGTGGAGGACCCCCCCGCCAAGATACAGTGTGACTATTATGTTTGTTTGTGTTTGTTTTTTGAAGATAAATTTGGTTATCCTACCTTCTCCCAAGAATTTATCTTCTTACCATCTGGATCTGAGTTTCCTTTCCTGTTTTGTTTTTGGTGTTTTTTTGGACTGTTTGGATGTGATGTGGCTAGACCAGAGGGTCACAGTGCCCTGCCTGGGAGTCTGAGGTCCAAGTTCTAGTTCTGGCTTTGACACTGCTGAGCTCGTAGACCTGAGGCAGCTCGCTACTTCTCCCTGGGCCTGCACTCCATAGAGCTCCAAGGTCCCTTGGTGCTGAGACACAGGACGTTTTTCTCATTTCCTGGTATGGCCACCATTGATATGGGGGGCACTCTTTCCATTTTGTGCCACTGTCATTCCATCCTACCAACATCTGTTGCCCTGCCTCTGTCTGCACCAGGCTCCTGCTGGAGTAAAGAGAGTATGGAGATGCACCTGGCCCTGCCTCGGTGCATGAAATCTGGCAATGGCAGTGACTCACACCAGTGCAAACTCTGTAGAAGACAAGGCAGACTGAGCCAAATGGCTAAGAGAAGATAGAGTAGCATCAATGTTGGAGGAGGCAGAAATGACATCCCATCTTGGTAAATTCTCCTCTACATTTTTGCTAATGTTATTTCCCAGAGCCTTTGTGCCACAGACTTGTTCTTAGAGTTGTGTAGGGGAATGGAGTCATTTTTGAATGTAAAAGGCAAAAATAAAAGGGACTAAAATATTTGACATATGATGAAGTTCTGTGATATTTTAGACAGTGAGTAAATTGGTATTTATATAACCTGGTATACTCATTTCCCCTGATCCCCCCTCCCTTGAATGTTGACTTAATAACACTCCTGACTAAATGACGTTAATTGCTTTAAACTGCCAAATTAAAAAAAAAAAGCCAGCATTCATTCAACAAGTTTGCTATGTTCTTTTCTGGCTGGAGCCAGGAAAGAAGAGCTGAAGTCTCTTGGAGGAGGGAAAGCTGAGATGTAACCTGAGCAGCTCAGGAAAGGGGACTTGCAGATCCCAGGACCACCAGCTGCTTGGGCTACAGTGGAGCTGAGGGCTAAGTTCATGGCACCAGAAAATGGCTGTGGGTTTGAATCCTGGATCCACCTGTAGATAGCATATGGCCTTGAGCAGCTACTTAGCTTCTTATTACACATTTTTCTCTTCTTTAAGTGATCCTTATCTCCCTTCACTATTGTGAAGATTAAATTAGATCGTGAATGTAAAATTTAGCTCAGTGTCTGGCAGTCGTAGGAATTCAATGAATGGCAGCAACCATTATTTTAATTCTCACCATCTTTGATTCATACACTCATCATCCAAGGTCAGTGGTATTGCCTCATCCAGAGGATGTCAGCTCCCCAGAGCAAGATGTTTGGCTTGTTCATTGCTCTTTTTTTGGCTCCCGTAATAGTGTTTATCAGTAAATATTTGTGGAATAAATGAATGAGTGAGTGCGGGGAACGAATGAACTTCAGAGGCTGAGAAAACTAAGGCTCAGAGAGGTTGGCGAGGTCATAAAAGACAGAACAGAGATTCACACCAGGTCTGCTCTGTCCTCAACTGTGACCATCAGCTAGTGAGGGCTCATTGGCTCCTCTCTTTAGTGTTACCTAAATCCCCAGGAGAAACACCATCTGTCCCCCGTGACCTGGAGGTGAAATGTGTGAGCAGTGTGTGCACTTTCCAGGATGGCATCCCAAGAAAATGGGTCATATTAGATGTGCCTTCATGGTTGTTTATAAACTAATTATTTAGTCAGTTTTCATTCTGGGGTGAAATAACAGACTGGTAACCCTCTCTCTTTTGGGAAAAAGCTTCCTAAAAGCTCTATGTTCTGAATTAACTGCAGAGTCCCACTAGGATGTTGAAATAGACCCATTTGAGGAGCTTTTCTGGGCCTTGGTAAGGGATGGCTTTTCCCACTGAGCTCCACGTGTATGTGTCAGCTTTCTCTTGGGTATTGCAATGGTGATTTAAACCTCCCAGCTCACCCCCAAAACCTCTCAGACTCCCATTGCAATGGGCTATGAAGCTTCGCTGTTTATCCTCTTTCTCAGATCTGTTTTGTGAGCAAGACTGCAGGATTAAGGGAGGAAGGGAAGGAGTGGCAGAGGGGCTGAAGTGTGAAGAGAAGTACTTTCTGTTCCTTTTAAAAAAGTCCTTGAATTCAGCCCTTGAATAGTGCAGTATAAATTTGAGAGATGATGGCTATTAATACTTTGCTTCTTGTGTAGCAGCTTTAGTCCAGGATGTCAAAATACATCAATAACACGTTCTTTCTCCATTTCTCCATTTCATGTGTAGGGAGGAGGTGGAGAGCATCTCCAGAGAGAACATCGCTGCCTCAGACCATGGCTAGTCCTTGGCAGGAGCACGAGAAAACAGTCTGAATTTGATGATTTCTTTCATTTATTCATCATTCATTCATTCATCATTGAACAAGCATTTTTGCATCTTGCTACTCTGCCTCAGGTGTTGTGCTCGCCTTGGAGGTATAAGGACAAGCAAAATAAGACACAGTCCACACCCTCATGGAAATTACAATCTAGTGCAGGACTCAGGCATTTCTCAAAGAATTAGACTAATGCATGCAGGGATCGCTGCAGGCAGGGATCCCTGCAGTACCATGAAGGAATACTGACAGCACGTGACCCGAGGACCTGCTCTGGTCCGGAGTCAGAGGAGGCTTTGCTGAGGGGATGAGCTTCAGCTGAGACCTGAGGGATGGCAGGAATTAATGTGACAGAGAGGTGGAAGAAGGGGACACTGGATCCTTTGTGATGCTTCCTTATCTGTCCTGGCCCAGCCTAACCCTCACCACACAGCCTGGCCCATGCTTCGTCTCCTTGCATGGGTCCCAAACACTCATCCCACACTTTCTTCTCGGCCTTTGCTTCTCTTGCTCCCACTGTCCTAAACTCCCGCCCTTGCCCCGATAGCTGCCTGTTGAATTCTCAATCTTCATGGCCTAGTTCTTTAATTCACCAAACAGCTTTTGAGCTTCTGCTGTGCCGGGGGCTCAGTGCTGGGCCTTCAGTTGCTACTGCCTTTGGGAAGCCTTTTCCAATCTCTGTCCTCTTTTGCCTTTTGTACCTCCTTGTGGTCATCATAGTTGACCTTGGTTTCTTTCTTTTTTTTTTTTGTGAGGAAGACCAGCCCTGAGCTAACATCAGTTGCTAATCTTCCTCTTTTTGCTGAGGAAGACTGGCCCTGGGCTAATCTCTGTGCCCATCTTCCTCTACTTTATATGGGACGCTGCCACAGCATGGCTGACAAGCAGTGCGTGGGCAGGCGCCCGGGATCCGAACCAGCGAACTCCGGGCTGCCAAGCGCGAACTAAACCGCTGCGCCACTGGGCCGGCCCCTGACCTTGGTTTCTAATGACTGCTGTACCATCATTAGGCTCTTCCCCTCAGCTCCACAAGCTTTCTGAGGCCCTTCTGTCTTTCTCTTCTTTGTTTTCCTTGTGGCTTCCTGGGGCAATCCTTGTGATGTTGATAATGATGATGATGATCACACACTGAGACTGAACATTTACCACGAACCAGAAAGCATTTGAAATATCTAATACATATTAATTTATTTAATCCTCACAACAACCCTGCAAGCAAGGATTATCCATATTTAACAGATGAAGAAACCGAGGCACAGAGAGTGTTAATTAACTTTCCCAAAAGTCACTTGCTAGGAAGTGATAGAGCCAGGCTTCCAGCTCAGGCATGTTGACTCCAGTGTCTGTGTCTATAACCACTGCACCATACTTCCTTCCTTGCATGGCCTCTGTTTGTCGAGCTGTGCATGTGAAATGATTGTGCTAGTTAATGACAGATACAGTGCATCCTGGAGTGTGCACAAGTACAGCAACCATGAGTGATAAAGGAGTGACTAGCCAATGCTGGTCCTCCAGGTACCACAAGAGGCAGAGTCATGACTCGATTTCTGTACTCCAGAATTTGTTCTCACCGCAAGAAGTAGGGAGCAAGGTTGACATGTGCATTGGTCATACCAGCAGCATTGCTGCGGTCTGACCAGATTCTTTTTCCTTAGTAGCTTTTCTTCCCAGGATTGAAGAAGTCCCTAGACTTGTCCAAGTTGCCGTGTGGGTGACTTCTCCTCAACAGAAATGCCGAGTTCATTATTACAGGTGCAGATTCTTTGTGCAAGCACATGGGCTTCAAAAGGTGCTGGAGGCAAGACTTTGCTTTCACAGCAGTGTTCAAGCATAGATGCTGGACGGCCACCTGGGAGGAAATAAGCACTATGATAAACTATAGCTTTTTAAATTACAAAGTGTTGTCCATTTATTGTGGAAATTTTTGGAAATACAGATAAATAAAAGGCAAATAAAAACAACTGCTGTTGTGGCCTGATCACTGTTAATATTTTGGTCTATTTCTTCCAGTCTCTTTTCTTTTGAATATGAGTATGTATATATTCATATGGGTATATTACTTTACATAAATGGGATCATATTGTACCAACTATTTTATAATGGCAAGATATCTTAGAGTGGATTCAGACAGGGTAGGGGCCACTTAAAATAATTCTTTTTCCTAAGAAAATAAAATTCTTCCTCTTCTTTGAAAAATTGGAAAGTACCAAATGATACAATAAGAAAAAAATTCTTCATAATCTTATGATACAAGAATAACCATTAACATATTGCAGCATTTCTTTTGGCTGCTTAAAATTGGAATTAGACTGTAGATATGAAGTTATTTTGTTATTTTCCCCTAACTTTATGGCATGAACATGTCCCCTTATCATTTGGTATTCTTCAAAATAGTTTGTTTTCTGGCTGCAAAACATTTCACTTTGTGGATGTGGTGTAACTTATGTCACCTTCCCCCCGTGTTGGACACGAAGGTTGATGCCTAGGTTTTCCCCAGTGTAAACCATGCTCTGAAGAACATCCTGTCTGTCTCTGTCAGCTCCATTCCTGATTATGCCCCTCAGAGCCATCCTTACAAGGGGAATCACTGTGACAAAGGGTGTGAGCTGTGTTAGTGCTCTCTCTGTTTGCTGCCTTGTGTGTGTATGTGTATTTGCACGTGTGCATGTGCTCATTTGCTCTCTTTGTTTCTTGTTTAGCATCAAGCTCTGTTCCATGGCTCGGGCTTGCCTGGGAGACCAGACAGCACTGGTTGGACTAAATGACCTTTACCTTTCCTTACGTGTGTGAGACAGTTGACATGGGGCTCAACACAAGGCTCAGGGGTTAGGCATAGTGGGTTCAGATCCTGGCTCTGCTGCCCACCATATGTGTAGACTTGAGCAAGTTATTCAACTTCCTTGAGTTTTAGTTTACTAAGAGAAAAATAATATCCACTTATTGGAGTTATTATGAGGGTTAAGTAAAATAATATATGTCAAGTGCTTAGCACAAGAATCAAACACAGGAAGGGCTCAATAATGGCAAATGTTACTTTTATCATTTTTACTATTTACTCCAACCCTCAGCCTTCAGGACTATAGGAATTTGATTCATTTTAAAGACTACTATTATTCATATGAAAAAAGCTTTAAAATATTCTGGAGATCAGTTGTGTGTTTGTTTCAGCTACTTTCTGTGTGATTTAGAGTGACGTCTTAGGGTACTGGGCGTCACTTTAAATATCATTGTATAGGATCTCCAAAAGAGTTTGGGATTTTAGATTGGCTCTTACTCTAAAAGACTGGCTTTAAAAAGATAGACCATGATCTAAGTGTTGGCTGGGGGAGTGCAAGTGCCTTAATCTCCCAAATGCAGTTGTTTAGCCGTCAGATAAATTAAGGGTAACAGTAATAATAGGAATTAACGACGACTAATTATAAAATGAGGTTCGTTGTCAATTATGTAGCGGTATCTAAACCCCAGAGTAAATGGAGACATTTGCAGATGGGACTTGTGCTGTGCACAATGTCAGGAGGCCGGGGGTGGGGGGTTGCGTTTTGATCGTGAAAGCGCTTGGGATGCTTCTATATGGACTTCTGCAGCCTGGATGCCAAATGAGAAGCTGTTTACTGCTAGCTTGAAAAACACAGACTCTAGACACTGTAAAGAATTGCATTTTTTCTTTCAAGGAAGTGTCTCCTTATCCCTTTCATATCACTAAAATGTATAAGAAAGAAGAGGAACAATTCCAGGCTTTCTGAATGCTGAGTGGTCATAAAGCAGAGCTTAGTTCTGCCACTGAATATCCCCGTGTCCCAGGGGGCTCTCCAGGGAAGAAATGGACATACTAGAACAACAGAACATTGGTGGGTAGAGAGATTAGACTTCCCTGTGGGGAAGAGAGGGTGAGGCTGGAGAACGTGGTGGTTGATGCCTGTTCCTGTTCTTTGGGCTCCCACATGGCTGTGAGGAGAGGGAGAATGGCCTGGTGTGGCCAGGTGATGATAGTGTCCCTTCAGATGGTTCCTTTTCATGAGGGTGCACACAGCACCCTCCACGCCTCCAGCAGGACCCCAGGGAACAACCATGGAAGGTGGTGTCTGTCTTTAGATAAGTCATGCAATTGCTGAGCCTTATTTCCCTTGTCTCAAGAAATAAGATGCTGGTTGCACCGCATGGAAGGAGGTTGATCTGAGGATGAAGTGACTGTTTGTAAGCTGCCCTGGGGGGCTAAGATCTCTGTGGTGGTCATCCAGATCTGCAGCCCTACTGTCTCTTAGGGACTTGTGGAGCCATTTTGCCCTGTGGAGATGTTTGGAGGTGGTGCCAGACACCTCAGAACATGCTCAGAGCCCTTGCCTTTTCTGCAAGCTAGACCCGGCAAGGCCCACCGTTCAGAGTGCTTGGCTCCTTTTCATGCCACGGCCATGGATCAAGCAGCAGAAATCCGGAGAGCGGGAGCCCAGTTGTGCAGAGCCAAACTGGGCCCCTTCTTTGATTCCTGCCCCCTGGTCCTCTCCAGGTGACTGACGCCCTTTGCTGCTTGGATCAGCTTTTGACTTGTCTCTCTTCCCACTGATGTTCTGCCAATATGTTATGTAAATCTCTTCTCTCTTCTCAAGGAAATCTGGCTGAGACAGTTTATAGCTTGGCTGGGAGACTGTTCTCCTTTCCTCTCCTGAGGACAAGTAGAGGACCCTGTCCTTAGCTCGGGGGGTGCCCCTTTGGAGCAGACATGAATCTGGAGCCCCACTTTGTCCCCAGAGGAATTCTGATGAGGAAAGTTTCAGGAGGCCTGGCCCAAGGCTCTCCTCCCACCGTTGGCAGGGGCTGCTGCTTGCGTCCCCTACCCTGGCCCCCTCTCCAGCACCCTGCATTTCGGAGGGGGCAGCATTCTCCATGAAAGGTAATGTTTGTTGACAGCGTTTTCTCTGGGCAGGGCAGTGTACTCTGACCTGAACTTATGTTGTTTAACTTAATCCTCCCCTCTGAAAGTTGTGCTCCTCTTCTGCCTGTCTTACAGATGGGGCAGCTGAGGCATGAACAGCCTAGTGACTGGCTCAAGGTCCCACTGTCAGCAGTGACTCTGGAGAGGTGGAGGCAAGAGGGTAACTTAATTAGCTTGAACCTGGAGTATGAGGAATTTGAGGGAAACACAGTAATTATGATAACAGCAAATGATGTCTGGAGCCTGTAATTGCTCACTACTGTGTAGAAGGACTCACACTCTTCTCATTCAATCCTCCTGGGGACCCAGGGAGCAGGTGTGATAATCCCTGTCATACAGCTGTGCTGAGGGAGGGCAGCTGGCCGGCCCGGGACACGGGGAATGATGCACAGAGTGAGTTTGTACTCAGATCTGTCCAACTCCAAAGGCTTAACTTCAACCCCTACATCTGCACCCAAGATGTTTCCCTGACCTTGAGGGCTCTGGACTCCCCCCTCTGGTAAATACAGAGTAAATAAAGTCTGATTCATCTCTCTGTGAAAAATAAACCCACGTCACAGAGTACTTTTAGGAGAGAGTGTGCAGGAAAACTCAGCCGCCAAAAAGGTACAGGCCCAGTGGGAGTCGCATCCTCCTTGCCCGCCGCCTCCCTGCTGGGGCGATGGGGGCCTCCTCACTTCCCCGGACGGGTGGCAGCAGGGCCAGCGGGTCTCCGAGGTCTTGGTGATGGCGTCTGGCTCTGCACTCAAGAACCTGCCCTGGAGTGTTGGTACGTCGCCCTCGGAAGGCTCTTGAGCCCGGGTGCCCCAGCGGAGGAGGCAAGGGCTTTCTTGGGGCCTGTCACCTTATTGTCTTCCTTGGTCCCCACACTCGACTGGCCACGTGGCTTTCCCCACCGATGGCTGGGATCTGCTTCCCTGAGGACTGAGGACACATCCCACCCACGGGTCTTTCTGAGCTGCCCGAGCCTCTGAGTTTCTCAGAGGGGAAGACTCGAGGGATTCTCTGGGGGAATCAGTGTTGGCCCCCTCTGTCCCCAACCTGACTGGTCGGCCCCGGGTTCCTCGCCTGCGATTGCTGAAGTTCGTCACAGGGTGGCAGCACGAGTCAGACACCGAGGCTGCAGCTGGGCTCCGCCACAGCCGTGGACAGAGCCGACTGGCCACTCCTCTCCTTGCGCTGGGGCTGGACCTTTCCAGCCACGTTCCAGCCATGGCCACGGCCAAAGCTCGGCATCACTCGTGGCCTTTTCTTGCCTTCATTGCAGGTTCAGGGAAGAATGAAAATTTCCCCTTTTTAGTGAATAATGCTAATAATATACTTTGATTTCTAATTAGTCCTGTCTGCATCCAAAACCCATACTTTTCCAAGAGAACTAGTGCACAGCTATCAGAAAAGATGAAAAATAAATGTCAGGGTAAGAGCCAGGATGAGGCTGTGAATACCCCCTGCGTTGCTTACTGGCTCTGTCACTTGGGCATGTGGCCTTGCTCTTCAGGGCCTTAGTATCTCCATGTGTAAAATGGGGACATCGATAGTCTCAGTGTCATGGGCCTTTGTGAGGAATAAGGAACTTGTGCATCAAAACAGTCACCACAGTGCTTGGCAGAGCGGAACCATGCCCTCCTCTGATTGTTTAAAAACCCGTATTTGGTGTCCATAGAGATAGCAGGTGAAAGACATCAGAGGAGCCCTTGCTTGGAGAATTTCCCACTAAGCTCTGGTAAAAGAGGGACCCAAGCAGACCATTCCTTCTTTATCCTTCTCTGCTACTGTCAGTTGTGTTGTGCAGTAGAAAAGGCAACAGACTTTGGGACCAAACTGCCTGGGTCAGATTCTGATTCTTCCGTACTCTGTGTGATCTTGAGCAAGTTATATAACCTCTCTGTGCCTCTGTTTCCTCATCCATAAAGTGGGGTATAATTGTAAGATTCTTGTGAGGGTCACATGGTTAATGTGGGTACCTCCTGGCACATGGAGAGCACTATGTTAGTGTTCGCTTTTACTGTCCTGCTTGGCTGGCCGCTTGAGAGCCAAGGTGAGCTTTTCCAAAGGTTTTAGGAAGGTTCTTATACGGCTGGCTTCTCTGACGCTCCAGCTGTGCTCCTTGAGGTGCCCAAAGTCTCTCAGCCTCAGATGTCTCCTCCATTCTCCCTGCCCTGCCATGTGCCACATGGGGCTGGGATGTAGAGATGATGCTAGGGGCTCACAGTGCAGTGGGACAGGTAGACACAGAATCAGACTTCAGAACAGTCAGAAATGCCTCCCAGTGCAGACTGCAGCCCCAGAGAGAGGAGCCACCTGGTTAAATCTTCCTGGGAGGCCCTGGGGTGCAGGAGACCTCAAAAGCAGGTGACTGTTGAATGAACCAGGACTTGGCTGCTGGCGTGGGCTTGCCAACAGGAGGTTGTATCCCAGGCTGGGGGGCAGGCTGGGCACTGCCACATTTGCAGTATATGGGGGGGCACAAGGAGTCTGCTGTGGTCTGAGCCCTGCATATAGGTGCAGAGGAAAAGGAGATGGAGCTGGTGAGGTGAGCAGGAGCCAGAGGACAGGTGGACTTGGTATACTAAGTAAGAGGCTTTAACCACGGATTGGTGGAGGATGAGGGCAGGATCTGATCAGATTTGTGCTTTAGGATGACTCAAGCGCCACCCAGTACAGGTCAGAGGATGAGGTGAGGGAGTCTTGGAGGGCCCAGGAAGTCTAGTGATGAAGTTTTTATACCAGGGCCATGAGAACTGGGAGAATGGGCGCCTGGAAGATGTTTTGGTGGTAGAATCCAGGCCTATCCCTCACTTTTGTGGGCTCAGAGAAGGAGCAAAAATTGAGACTCCCAGACTGTGGCCTGACTGTGTTCTTTCCCCACCTTCCCCTGGCTCTAACTGGGACTATGAGGGGTCTTGCACACACATGTGTGGACACCCCAGCCTACACCTCTGTTCTACCTCTAGACCCCCTTTCCTCAACCAGCCACCTCTTGGCTACCCTGGGCCTAGGGCTGCACACGCTGGCAGTGTTGTCTGCCGTCAGGAGGACCACGTGGGGAAGGGGCTACACAGGTCCTGGAAGCAGGCTCGGGGCAGGCATTTGGGCGGGAATATCAGGATGCCAGGTACCTGGAGCGAAGTGTAGAAGGGGCAGAGTGTTGATTCTGTGTGGGCACGTCCCCTTGGGCCTGTAGACCCTTTTCACCTTTGGGAGGGACGTGGCTAGAGGAAGGCTGGAGGGGCCCTTCTGATGGTTGGGGCCCAGGGCAGGGCCTTCAGTGACTGGGTGGTCTCATGGGCGAACCAAGGGATACAGGAAGAGGAGCAGTTTGTAGGGTGAGGAGGACAAGCTTGGTTCCAGACATGGTCAGTTTTGGGTGCCAACCGGACGTGCCAGTGTACCTGCTCGCGCTCTGGGGTTTGATGGAAGTCTGGTTAAGGGGAAGGTTGATTTGCTGTCTGGCTCCTGAATGGGTTATGCACTTCATATTATTTTAGTAACAGAGGGGCTCTCCTTAAGGAATCTCATATGGAGACACGTACAAACATGTAAAGAAGAGAAGCAGGTTTGACTTTCTCTGGGAAAGTTTAGTTTTGAGGGTCTGCTTTTATCTAGAAAAAAAGAAAAAGACTTTTGGTGGGCCCTGGGGAGAAAAAACAAAAATAGGAAGACAAAAAGTCGCTAAAACTCTAGTGAGTTAAGATGCAGCTTGCCTGCTGGGAACTGAATTTGTCATTTACTAGTTTTTCCCTTTTAGTTTTTAAGGGAAGTGCTAAGGGTCTAAGCTTCTGGGAAATGTTCTGAGGATTTTAAAGGAAAAATATAATGAAAATGAAGGTGGGTGGGATAGTCTTATTCCAGGCGCAGGAGGAGAATGGAAATGAATGAAACCCAGATGTCTCTCCCCAGCCCACTTCCATCTCCTGAGAACAAGGGCAGGGCTGGACAGGCCTGGGCACCCCATTCTGGCCTTGCTCCTTCAACACAGTGTGCCTGTGGGGTCTAAGCTGGGGATGATTCTGGTGTCTCTGGGAGCTGTTATGAGGGTTCACCAAATAATCTGGGACATAGTAAATTCTCAATAAATGGTAATATCATTATTATTTCTATTATTCTAATTACTATAACTTAATTCCTTTATGTGAAAGAGTTATGGTCACATATCCCAGGGAGAGGCATGAGTCATGTATTAAAACAAAAACATTACAGAGGAAGAAACAAAGTGATGATTATAATTCAGTCAGGATTGGAGAGTATTCTAAGAGGAGATACCTCTTGAAGTAGCTGCAGAATTGGTGCTTAATACACGATGGATGGATAGATAACTGGATGGAGAGAGGGAGAGAGAGAGGGATGGGTAAATGGATGGATGAATGAATGGAATGAATGACCGGATGGATGGGTGGATGGATGGATGGATGGAGGGATGGGTGAATGTTGTGGGAGAGAAAGGAAGGGGGCAAGAAATGGATAGAGGAATGGATGGATGGTTGGGTGAAGGACTGGATAGATGGATGGGTAGATGGATGATAGGCTAGGTAGACACATGGATGGAGGGATGAGTGAATGGGTGGGTGGTTGGGTGGATGAATGGATGGGTGGTTAGATGGATGGATGAGTGTGAATGAATGATTAAGTAAATGAATGAATGGATGGGTTGATGGATGAGTGAGTGGGTAGATGGATGGATGGAAGGAAGGAGGGAGGGAGGATGAGTGAATGAATTTCTGAATACAAATACCTCCTTCAAACAACTTTGTGTTCTCCTATTCTTAGGGGCCTTGAAATTCTTGGCTCTTCTGGGCAATTGTTCTGTCCCTTTACCCCAGTTGATATATCCTCTTACTTTGCCTGTGCTGAGAAAGGTCACCACGGGTCACGTGACCCCCATTAAGAGGGATGTTTTGTTGAGGCAATGCTGGCAGAATGGCTAGTCCATGGACCAGACACATGCTTGCCCTCAGCACTTGGCATTTTTATTCTTCTGTGATCTATGATGCGCTGCCTGCTCCTTTAGCCATTCCTATGTAGTCAAGATACCATACACAAAGCTATCTAAAGCCTTCTTGTTTGGACTCCACCTCCATCTCTCTGCCTTTACCTCCTTACCACCATCCCCATTCCCAGGAAGAAACCCTGTTCCCTGAAAAGGTCATACACTTTCCCCTCTCCTTGTTATCATCCATACTGTTCCCTGTAAACTCTCTCAGTGCTATCAATATTTTTGGCATCGTTGCAGGCCCTGCTCGAATGCCACCTCTTCTATGAAACCTTTGGTAAGCTCCTTGAAGGGGTTAGAATTAGAAATGTGTTTATACCACTGTGTCTCTGCAGGACTTGTCCACATCATTCTCACAGGATCTTTAGAGCATTGATTCCAGTTTGCCTTGTGTTTGGTTATTTACGCCCTTGGCGTCTCTCTCAGGACACTGAGCTCCTGGAGGGCAGGGACCCTCTGCTTCACCTCTATCCCCCACGTGGCTTGGCCCCAACATGTAGTGGTTAATATTCCATACTTGCAGCAAATGACATTAAATGAAACATTCTCATCAGGAGAGAGGATGTTGTTCTGTGGCTGAGTGTATACTAAATGCCACACCTGGATGTTTTGGCCATTGAGTTTGTGCCTGTTTCTTTAAAAGCTGCATTTCTATCGACAGATGCTTTTATTTGGTAGGACTTTAAAATGGTGTTCACTTAAAAAATATCCATTAGAGAGTCTGGCTTCTTTTCACAATCTTCTCTGATTAAATGCATGTGAACCCCAGTCTCACATAGTCTAGCACATAGTAGGTGCCTCAGATATTTTTTAAGGAATAAATAGATGTTTCTCAGAAGTTGGTCATTTGTCCACACTGTGGCCCAGGGAACCGTGGGGTGAGAGATGGAGAAACTGAGAAAGAAGCGAATTACTCAAGGCCCCAGATAGAGGAGAGGCAGAGGCAAAATGAAACCTCAGAATGTAATTGTCCCGTCTTCCCTTCTTAATTTTTAATAGTGTTTATAGAACAAAACACATGTGAAAATATTTTAAAGAGACATTTATAGATATTTTTAAGTGCAACCTATGATTGATCTTTTTAATACTAGAAGATTTTTTATCTAAATGTAAGAAAAAAAATGTGTGGTTGTGTGACTTGGTGCTTATTTATTGTGAGCAGATTGTGGAGGCAGCCCCTCGTGTTTCACAAACTGCTGGAGAAGCAAAGAGGTCCCTTGGGAAGGAGCTTTATCTATGTTGAGCCCATATAGGTGACACAAGTGATGTAGCCAGGAATGCAGGGTCTTAGGAGAGCTTTATCACACTCAGTTTCTTCATGAGCTTGTTGTATTGTGTAAATGGGCCACAGGTCCACTGAGACCCCAGTCTCCTTTTGGAGGAGAATGCAGGCAGGTTCCTCCGTACTGAGTACTCATAGACCATGGAGGGCACAGGATGCCGGGTTTTAGAGACACATGGTAGCTCTGTGAACTTGAGCAGCTTAAGTCACCATCCTGGGCCTTAGTGTCCACATCTGTAAAAAGAGGACAATGTTCTCCTGGAGAAAGTTAGGATCACTTATGTACGCACTGACCACCACTCCTGGTAGAGTGACAAATCAATGTCACTGGCCTAACTGAACCCCTTAGTTGAAGACAGTGAAAGGAAACAGGAAAGGAGAAATGCACACATCTTTATTTTGAAGTCAGAATAAATATGCTAAGTGAGAAATGGGTGGACTCTAGGTTTGTGGGGCTTGTGGAATAATTTAAAAATCATTTATTCAATCAACATTATTGAGCGTCTGCCATATGTCAGGCACTGTGCTCGTGTTATTGTTTATGAACAATGAACAAGACGTAGCCTCAAGGAATTTAGTTGAGGGGTGCTGGCTGGGTAGTTGCTAAATAAAAGAATACATATTTAATGACTAACGAAGAGAAAACTTAAGGGGTTATAGTCCATCTTTTGATCGTTTTAACATGACCCACAATAAGTAATATATTTACATGGCAAACTGGTGTGTGTGTGTGTGTTTGTATGTGTAGCAATTTTTTTCCTTTTATGTGCACTGCATTGATATTTTTATTCTATTTATTAAGAAAAGGTTGTTCCAACCCACTAAATTAATTTTATTACCTATTATTGGGTTGCCACTTGCAGCCTGAAAAACTTCTGTAGAACAATCTTTAACCTTTTCTGCTGGGATTTGGCTGGTGCACCCTTCACAGTAAAGTGAAATGCAATCTAAGACCCGTCCAGAGCCTCTGTTTTGGGTGGCGTGGGCATTCAGCCAATGGAGAAGCACAGGCTGAGTAATGTGGTAGTCTACAATCAAATACTGAATTCTAGACCTGGTCCCAGCTTTTTAGCTGCAAAATATGTGGAATTGTATCGGTATATGATTGCGAGGGTGTATATATTTTAAAATTTCTAGAATAGAAGAACAAAATGGCTCTTTTAATCCAACTAGCTAATTTGAATGCTATTTCCCATCCAAATCGTATTTTCTTCCATTCCAATTCAAATTTTGCTAAAGTTCTACTATGAACCAGGTTTAAAATAAAACAAAATAGTCTATAGCTCATACTTCTCTAGCGTTTGTTATGTGCAAGGCACTAATCTAAGCACTTGCATTAATAATTCATTTAATACTCCTGATAACCTGACTAGGGAGGCACTCGTCACCCCCATTTTACAAGGGAGAACCAAGCTCAGGGGGGTAAAGTAATGTGCCCAAGATTGAGTGATGGAGTCACATTTGAATCCAGAGCTCTTGGGCTTAGTAACCTGTATTTTTAACCATTGTGCTATTTGCTGGCACACTTGTTAAAGCAGTACATTCTATGCCTCGAATGCCCCTTACTATTTCTTCCTCCCAAATTATTATTGTTTCAGTATGCTTGTTCAATTTTTTTCTCTTCCAGGGTGCCTGTCCCAAGGACAGCCATCAACCTCCAAGCACCTCTGCTTGATCCCTCTCTGGGCTTATTTACCCCGTCTGCCCTGTAATGCCTGGCCAAATGAGGTGTGGTCCAACCCGACTTTGAGATAGTATGGCGTTATGTTGTACAGTCACATTAAAAAAAATCCATGATCTTTTTTGCAGACGTACAGTTCAGTCCTGTCAACAGAAGAACATGCCACCGTGATTTCCTCTCCCTCTGTGAGGTCGATGCCACGTTCCCCACATTTCAGTCATTTGGTTCCACCTTCATGGCTTTGCCTGATATTTACTGTTTTTCTGTAAATTGACTTACTTTTTTTTAAACTTCAATAAAATTACTTAAATGGAAACCTTGTATCAGTACTATAAATAATAACAAACCATTATCACCTGCGATAGTGGAAGTAACTACTCTGAAAACAAAATGATTGTATTAGCTGGGTATTTTTGCCTGCTAAAGGCTCTTTGCTTGAGGGCTATTCTCTCTTTTAGAAAGTGAATTTAGAGAGGTGGTTTTGTTGATTGGGCTATGCTAGGCTATGTTGCAATAATAAACACACCTTGGAGTCTCCTGGCTTACCGCACAAAGCTTTACCTGCACAGAGAGCCTGCTGAGGGCAGCGACACTTCAAAGCAGTGTCCGTTCTGAACTTCCACTCAGGGCTGCAGGCCACTTCCATCTTGGCTCCACCATCACATCACATGGCCTGTCTGGTTGCTGAGGAGAGGGAAGAGAGGATGAGGGTGCACCTGGGCTCTACCTGCCTTGTCTTGGAAGGGACACACAGAGCTTCTGCTCAACTCCATTGGCCAGAACCAGTTGTGTGGCTTCAGTCTAGCAGCAGGGGCCTTGGGAAATAAAGAGGAACACATGGGTATTTTGTTAAAGATAACCTTGAATACAACATTGAGGTTCCTTTTTTGTTCTTAACAAGCAAAAGAATTAAAAGCAAGTTGTAAAGAGGAAAACTGCCCCATGGTGTGGATGAGTGTTATTTAACGTTGGGTCATCTCTCATGCCCAGTCTGCAGGAAAACGTGTATTAGCAGGTCCTATCACCAGAGCCATGACTATGGGGCAATTGAGGAAGGTCGGTCAGGAGTGGGGCTGCTTCCTGGAACAAATATTCAACCTGAACAAATTTTGTTTGTTTTGGGTATAGATACCTTCCAGAACTTTTATTTACTGTAGTTGAAAAATATATAGAATGTTACTTTTATTGTTACCCCACTAATCCTCCATTTTTCATGTTATCTTGCCAACTGAGAATTTGCCAAACACAGTATTCTCTTTAGGAATATAATTGCTAATATTATTTTATAGCTTGTTCTTTGGGGCTATGCAGCCTCATTTATGTGCTTATGTTATATCTCCCCAGCTAAAAGAAAGCTCCATGAATGCAGGAAACTTTTCAGTCCCCTCATTGGCTTGGGTTGGGTCCCAGCAGCCGACCCTGAGTGCAAATAGTTTATTTATAAGATGAACCCAGAAAACACCAGTAGGGAAGTGCGGAAGTGAAGCAGGGGTGAGAAGGCAGACAATAAACGGTGCTTTATCAAGCCAGTTACCATTGTGGGAAACTGGAGCATAATTCGCTGGGGGACTCTGGGAGCCAGTGTAGTACACTCACTGAGGAATTATTCCCCTTAGAGGGTGAGGGAGCTGGGGCGTTTATACACCGGTGCCTATCAGCCATTGGTTAAAGCCTTCCCTGGGAGGTAGTCAATCCTCAGAACTCCCTGCCCAGCTGGAAGTTGCGGGGATGTGGGTGGGGCATTAATTATATCCAGTGAATCCATAGTGCCTAATGGTCAGTGTCTTTGACTCCCTGGGAGCCAGACTCCAAGATGGCCCTCATTGCCTCCTGGTCTTAATGCTTATATATGGTCCTCTTCCACACTGAATCAGGGCTGGCCCTTCCTGGCAGAAGTAACAATGTTTTACTTGTAAGGCTTGGTCTCTTGAATCTCTTGCTCTGGGGGAGCCAGCCACCTGCCACAAGGGGCCCACATGGAGAGGAGCTGAGGCCTCTGGCCAACAGCCAACACTGAATTGCTAGCCAGGTGAGTGAGCCACTTTGAAAGTGGATCCCCTAACCTTGTGTACTCTTCAAGTGATGGCACCTCCAGCTGAGGTCTGATGGTACCCACTTGAGAGACCCCACATGAGAACTGCTCAGCTGAGCCTTTCCCTGAGTCCTGACCCACAGAAACATGAGGGATAAGTTATGATCATTACTGTTTTAATCCACTAGGTTTTGGGTTGACTTGTTGTACAGCAATAGATAACTAACTCACCAAAGTCTGAGTCCTTTGCAAGTTGGCAGAGACCCCACCCCTGTGCTGGAGTGATTTCTTCTTCAAGTGAGGGATGATGGACGTGTTGAACAAAGATGGTGACTTGAGTGGAAACAGAAAGAAGAGGAGAAATTCTCTGTGCAAAGGCTGTTTTCAGTTAGCACCTTCCTTGTAATCATTATGTTCAGAAGTGCTTTGGGGAGGGGGGAGAAGCAACATATAATTTTGAAAGGAGCAGCACTATTTCAGAAGGAAATTGCCACCCAGGTTGGGAGGCATAGCATCTCCAGGGTGCTGGAAGTGCTGAAGATTGTCCCCTCTGCTGTGTTGTCTGTAATCTCTTGGTTCCTGCAGTCCGGCTACTTAGAGCTGTGTGATTCGTTGGCGGGGGCTGGGATGGTATTAGGAGCCCCCTGGCTGGCTATTTCTGTGGCCTTTTATTTGGCCTCTCTAGGGGGTGCATTTTCCCATGGCAGCTCTGAGGTCACCCTGAGTGCAGCCATGAAGATCCCCACACCTGTTAATTTAGCTCCTTTTGTGAGCTATTTTATTTCAGATGCCTTCTGTGGAAATCTTGTTCCAGGCTGACCTGAAAATGTTTTCAGTATCAATTCTGTCTTTGAACAATATCCTGGAGTTCAGTGCTTGCCGGGAAGAAGGAACTCATCTCAGGCTCAGAACCATGCACTGGGCTTCCTGCATCCAGCTTTTCTCAGGCAGGATCAGGTGGGTTATCCTCTCTCCAGGATAAACCGACTTTTCCTTCCTACATAAAATCCAATCTCTTGAATAACAAGAACGTAGATGCGGAACTGGCTTCTTGGAATCAGAGGGCCATGCTCAGGTCTCCAGGGTTGGTGGCCATTTTTTTCTGTCCTTCCTCTCGAGGGTTTGATCGAGTTCCCGCCCGGTATCACCTGCTGTGCTTGCTGCTGTGTTCTTTGAGGTAGTGGAGGAGGACACTTCCTCTTGAGGAAATGAGTTTCATGTGTTCCCTTAGCAAGAATGTCTGGAACTTGTGGTGCTCGGAACTTCAGGTCAGACTTACGCATTTGCATAAAAGCAAAAGAAATAGGCTTTCTGAGTCCTTCTCCTGTGATGGTCGTTGGTGGTGTTCACAAATATTCCATCTATCCTCCCTCTGGGTGCACGTTAAATGGCACTTCCCATCCTGCTGAAGTTAGGTGTGGCCATATAACTTGCTTCCGACTAATGAAATAGAGTGGAGTTGATGTGTGTCACAGGAAGAAGCCTGTAAGAATCACGTGTCTGGTCACCCTGCATAGCAACTGCAGTGTTTCACGTGGCAGAAGCTCTGTCAACCCCTCCCTTTTAAATCATCCCTCTGAACCAAATCCTCTTCAAGATATCCTAGTTTGCTTGTGTCATTTATTTCCTCTTGGGATCCTGGCTGATTCAGTCGTCATTAAACTAGTACATGATCATTCATGAAAATTTGAAAAATGGGGAAATATAGAAAGAAGAGAAAAAATAATCCATAAATTTATACCCAAACATCACTACTATTAACATGTCATTTTTTAATTCCAGACTTTTTTCTTGCTCGGTGCAGAATTTTTTTAACTTGGTTGCAAGCATTTGGTATGTACAATCTTGTGTCCTTTCTCATGAACATTATCTCATTCTCAGTGTTACTGCACACTCTTCATAAGAGTCCCTTTTAATGACTGTGTAATAAGGGATGCAGTTTGAATAAAAAACTTTTAAACTTAAAAATCATGCAAATTATATTCTGAAGAGTTGTAATATATTCAGTAGTAGAAGAGGAGGTAAGTAAAAAAACACAAATTTAACAAATTTCTCACTCGTGCCTCCCATACACCAGACCTGTGCTGGATATGGAAGCAAATATGACAGAATCATCAAATTCTTATGGGCTTAATGTTGATTCTATATCTGATCCTCTTAGGACTAGTTTGGATTTGTTACCCACTAAGTTCTTTGTTTTACCTGGCTAATGGACTCTACCTGTTTTGAAAAACAACACCCACAAAAATTGCTCTTTTTCCTAGGGGAGGACTCAAGCTTATTCAATTGGGGGAGTACACTTTATGCAAAATAACACAAAATCATGAACAGGAAAGAAATCACAACTCATTCTTTAAGTTAGAAGTTAAAAGTGTCATTTATGTAACAAACATACCACAAACATTACAAAATCCAGAAAATAACATCAAATTATTATTTTAATTAACTGCCTGATAGGCTCTATAATCTCTTTTGTTTTTCTTACAGTTTTTGGCTGAATGCTCATTGGTCTGATCCTCATATGATGATGATTTTGTAATATTGCTTTCTATGGAGAGAATAGAAAGATGATTCATTCTTTTTTGGCAGTGCTTCTCTACATGGGGTGCCCCACAGAATAATTTGGAAACTATTAGAATCCTGAAGCTCAGGATGCTGCCAAGACCATTTAAATCAGAATCACTGGGACTCAAGCATCAGTCTTTTGTAAAAGCACTGGGTGGGAACACAGCTCCAGAATGGATGATGGAAATGTGACTTTTATTATTGATGGCTTAGAAAACTTTCTTTTCACCTTCCAAACTTGTTACTGGTATTGTCAGATATATTTTTAGGCTTGTTGTCACATTTGGGAAAACTATCAAATTTCTTTCATACATGAGCTGTGAGACTTTAGGGCGTACATAGTTTCTGTGCAGTGACTAATATTAAATGCTCTTTGAATTGAAGACGCTCATCACCAATTTGTCGCTGATGTCCTTATTTTCCAGGCGTTTAATGGGATTTATACTATTTTTCATTGAGTTCAGTATTTTGTGTCAAAGGAGTAAGAAATTAAATGGCCTGAAGAGATGTGATTGGATGAGACCATTTCAGCCAAAGGAAGGATGTGAGCGAAGGCGGGGCCCATCAGGCGAGTTCAGTGTGTCCAGAGGGCACTGGGCAGCTGGGGCAGCTGTGAATGATGTGACTAGGAAAGGGAGCCTGGATGTAAGTGGGAAGTGCCACTTGCTGGCAAGTGCTGGAGCATGGACATTCCACTATTAAGTTAAGGGATTAGGAAACATATGAAGGACACTATCACACAGTGTTAAGATTATTCTCTTCAGAGGCATACGAAGCTTTGTGTGAATTCCATGATATTACTAATTACTAACCAGCAATTACTAAACATGGAAATAAGACATACGTATAGCCCTCTACACCCAAATGAATGGCTCCAACTCAGCTTCCCCTTCACTACATCCCTAGAAGCCCCTGGCCACACCAGTGCCCCCTGCTGGGAAGAGAAGCGTGACAGAGGCCAAGGTGGAGCAAAGGAGACAGTGGTCTTAACCAACTGAGGTTAAAATATCTCACTTTTGTTAATTTAACAAAAACATATGCATTTGAACACAATACAAGGTCACCTGGGAGGGTCCCATGCAAGAGAGGGTCCCTGAAGCTTGCATCTCTTTAGCTTCACAGTTCACCCACCTCTGCTTTAGTACGTGAGTTAGTAACCGAATGTCAGTGTGCTGGTGAATTGAAGCTTAAGAGGGAATGAAAGAACTACTGATGACAAAGTTTCAGCCCTGGGACCTTAAAAACAGTTCAAACTTTTGTGTTTTCCTTCGATTTTCATTATATGAGAAAGGATTGTTGCTTTCTGAGGCAGCAGACTCACAGCCTGTAGAATTTCATGATATGAAAATCATCATTCTTAGGTTGCCATCTTGTTTCCATTGTGTACCTTGACAAGAGGCTCCTTTAGGAAATATAACAAAGGCTGAACCAAAGCCAGCCTGTTTAGGGTTTCTGAGTCTCCTTATTCCCTGACATTAAGACAGTGATGATTGCACCTTGGGGAGTAGCCACTATGTGGTTTTATACCTTCCCAGCCATGGGCGTAGAGGTTCACTGGCTCATAATCTGGGTTCACATTCATGGTCATGGCCATTTCTGAGGTGTATGGGGTCCCAGGAATCCTGGAGGGGCTCTGGTCACGGGCAGTGCTCTTCCCCAGGACTTGTTGGAGACATGGTGAAAGATGGAATTTCGCCTCAATCTGAAGGCAAGGGCGTGGGGCCAGGACCAGTCTTTCATTCAGGGATATTTGTTGAGTGGATTTCAGTCATGGGCTGGGGATAGAGATGTTTCTGTTACTATTGCTGAGTAACATACCCCAAAGCTTTGTGGTGAAAAACAACCATTTTTTCATACTAATGGATTCTGAGGTTGGGAATTTGAACACAGCAGGTGGTTTGTTTCTGCTGGGACCTCATCTGGGAAGACTTGAAGACTGGGGATGACTTGGCGGCTAGGGGTTGGAATCGTCTGGAAGCAGCTTCACTCACATGTATATACTGGGACCTCAGCTGTGATATTGGCAGGAGCTCTACATGTGACCTCTCCATACAGTGAGATACTGTGTATGATGGCTTGGACTTTCTCATAATGTGACAGTTGAATTCCAACAGAACAAGGAAGAAGTGAATGGTTCTTTAGGATCTAGTCTGAAAAGTCACTTGGCATCACTTCTGCCACATTAGTTGAATCAGTAAAGGTCCACCCCAATTCAAAATGAGGAAGCGGTAAGGTTTTAAAAAGAACACATAGGATGGGAAATATTGTTGCAGCCATCTTTGGAAAATCCAATCGGTCTCAGAGGGTCCCAAGTTCTTCCCTCCTGGAGCTTATAATCTAGTGGGTAACGTAGTCAGGTATTGAATTATTCAACAAATATATGTTGAGCACCTGCAGTGTGCCAGGTTCTGTCCTAAGCTATGGGGATTCAGAGATAAATAAGATGGATGTACTCTCTGACCATGGAGCTTACCTGCTGGTGGTAGAAACTTACAAATAGTTAAAATTAATATATAATGTAACATCGTATAGCGAGAAGTGGTATAAAGAAAAATAAATAGGGGAAGGGAACAGTGGGAGGTGCTGTTTTAGATAAGGCTGTTAGAGAAGACCTCACTGATTGGGTCCATTCTGAGTAGGGGGAAGAGCAAGTTCAAGGTCTTGAGGCAAAGGTATTCTTGGCATGTTTGAGAAATGGTCAGAAGGCCAGTGTGGCTGGAGCAGATCAAGTGAGGAGAAGAGTGGGTGAAAATGAGGTTGGAGAAGTGGTAAAGTGTCAGATGATGCAGGGCCATGCAGGCTCTGGTGATGACTTTGGATTTGATGCTGACTGCTTTGGGAGCTTGTAATAGTCAGCTTTTACTGGGTTATGCTGCAGTAACCACCAAATCTCAGTGGTCTACAACAACTGCTAGTTGTGATAAGTACTGTGTAGGAAAACCTCAAGGGGAAACCTTAAGGAATGGCTGCAGTCCACCTTTCAAACATTTAACCAAGACCCACATGGTTACTTGACTTTCATGGGTTAACTATGGCTCTGCTCCACATCTTCTTCATCCCGGGATCCAAGCTCAGAGCGTCACTCTTCTCTGGGAGATTGCTGTCCTGGTGGCGGAAGGAAAGGGCAATGATGGAATCCATCATGGCTTATAAAGCTACTGCTTTGAAGTGGGCATGTCACTTCTGCTCACATTTCATTGCCCAATGTAAGTCATATGTCCAAGCCTGATGTCAGTGGGGTGGGAGTGACAATCCTCCCAGAGGGAAGAGTAGAAGACAGTTGTGAACAAGCAACACACTGTACCTGAGAGCCATTGGAGGTTTTTGAGTGGGTAATGACATAATCTAATTTGCTTTTCTAGAAATGCCTTGGAGAAACAAATGTAACACTACCACTGAAACAAGAGCTAGGTAGGAGAGAGCCATGGCACCATGGTCCCCAGAGTGACGGTGAACAGAGACGTTTAGGATGAGGAGATGTCAATGCATCTATACATCTGACATGTTGGACATGATGTCAGGTGCTGCAGGAGGTGCTCAAGTCCCTTCCCACACAGACCTCATGGTCTAGTTGGGGGAAAGACTAATGAACAGTTGATTTCAGTATAGTGTGCGTGGTTCCTGGATAGGGGTCAGCCCAGAGGGCTATGGCAGCTCCCAGTGGGGTGCCTAATCCAGTCAGGGAGGTCAGGGAAAGAGATGACTCCTTGGTCGAGACTCAACATCAAGTAGGAGTTAGCCAGGAGAGGAGGAGATGCTGGGGAGAAAGGCATGGGATACTCCTGGCAGAGGGACCAGCATCAGCAGAGGCTCTCAGGTGAGAAGGACAGCTTCATGTGACCTTTTCTGTGTGTTAGGGGAATCAGCTGAGGCCTAGGTCCCCCTTCCTTTCCTGTGGGACCTTACACCCTGCCCTCCCTCTTCCTTTTGCCCTTCCAGGAGCTCCACATGTCTATCTGGTAGGCATTGTGATGCCACATGCATTAAATCTGCAAGTCCCAACCTTAGGAATACTCCCTACCTTACTAAAGTATGGAACGCCACCAGTTCCCTCTTGTGCCAGGGGATTAACATGCTGAGCAGCAGTCGGAGCTCACCCCCAGACTGGGCTTTCTACCCACATTCTCCTCCTCCTGGGAATTCAATTGGAATTACCTTTGTCATTTTGCTTTGTCTACTCTGCAGTTTCCTTTCAGATCCATGTCTAGCCTTTGCCCAAACAGCTCCTAAACCTTGGAAAGAACTTTTTCCTCTGAGGTCAATTTTCAGGTTATTTGAAAGTTCAGGAAGGAAAGGTATGGAAACCTCCTGGAGGCCGTAGGAGGTAAGTACTTTGTGACAAGGGGAGGGATGGCTTGATGTCTCCTCAGGCAGGACCTGTCATTCCTTTGTGTGGTATACACAGTAATGCCCAGCTCCTGAGCAGGATGGGGCTTTCAGTGAGAGTCCCAGGCCTGCCACTTCCAGGCTGTGTGGATTTGGACAAGTTAGTTACCGTCCCTATGACTTAGATTCCTCTCAGCGTCCTTGTGCGAATTCAATGAAATAAAGTGTGCAAAGCACTAGACCCAGGGCCTGGCTGTGGTAAAGGCTCAGTAAACCATATCCATCACCTCTGTTACTGCTGCTTCCACCTTTCCTTGTGGTGGAATAGAGACAAGAAGCCAGAAAACCTGGGTTTTAGTCCCAACTCTGCCTCCTAACTAGCTAGGTAAACTAGGCCAAAAGGCTCCACTTCTCTGAATCTCATTTTTCTTTTCTGTCAAACAAGATGGATGAACGAGACCAGTCTTTTTAAACCTAAACTTTAATGGCATTTGGGGAGGGACAATTCCTTGTTGTGTGTCCAACTAAATACCAGTGGCCTTCGCCACATTGTTACAACCCAAAACAGCACCCCCCCCCCCAATATTTCTAACTGTCCCGGGTGTTGGTGATGGTACTGCCCCTGGTTGAGAACCACTGAACTAGCTCATCCTGGACTTCGGTCCTGTCTGGCATCCTCTGTGGGTGGCACAGTGAGGATGCAGCAGGGCAGTTGGACCAGGAACAGTGCATTGGGGCCCTCTGTTCTCATGACTTGGAGACAGCTTCATTTCCTCTGAGTCAGAAGCTTCTTGGCCCCCATATATGGAGGAAAGAAGGGATTTCCAACAAATGAAAGCACAAACCTGATTTTGTTCTAAGGATCCCTCCTTGTCCCCTAGTCACATTCTTGGCAATTGATATATGATGCTCTCCTGGGACGGCGCAGAGGCAGCCATGTGATCACTGAAAATATATTTGACCTCCGGGGTGTAACTTGAAGTATGCGACCCAGAAAAAGGATCCACGGAGAGAGGTGCCTTGTGCGCCTGCTAAGAAAGGAAACCAGGTGTGCGGTGACTGCAGCTGAGCTCCTGAAATCCTTGTGCCTTGTTTGCCAAGAACCATTGAGATGGGCAGGGGCTTTGTTCAAACCCTTGAAATTCACAGTGTGGATCCATGTGGAGCTGGCTGTGTTTCCTTTCAGACTGTCTCAGCATTTCAGAAGGAAGTCCAAGGCTGGAAATTTGACCTTGTGGACTTGTCTTTTCCAGCTGGCGCTTTGTGGTCCTGAGGACCACTGGCAGCCTGAGTCCATCATGGCCCTTTGCCCATTTATTCTCCTGAGGTTGACAGCACTAAATTATAATGCTCCTTGCTGAATACCATTAATCTTAAGCAAGAAACTTACTGCAAGTTATTAGCTGCTCACCTTGAAATCCTGTGAATAGAGAAGAAAATTACCCTACTGTCCAGACCCTCTTATTAACCGAGTATGTGGCCGAAGAATACGGAGTATTATTAATTTTGAGATATGGGAGTTTGTTGCCCCCTTTTATTTTTATTTTATTCCTGGATATTCATCTGATTAAATTATTTGAATTTGGTAATTTGGGGGAAGGTTTTCCTTTCTTCCCTGGTACCTTTAATCACAAGCATCTTGGTTAAAAAGCTGTTAGCGATGCCTCTGCCTCTGTGGTGCTTAATTTATAGAAGATGAATTTCGAAGAGTTTGTTGCATTTATCAGATAATTTTATGAACCTTTTGGAACATTTTTAATGAGTTTTTATGAGACTTTCTGTGACAATGTTCTGTGCATCTCTTTAGAGGGGGGAGATGAAGATTGCTGACTTAATGGTCTGAGAAATCCTAACGTCTTTATTTATGTTTGACTGATGATAGATTTTAGGTCATTTCTCTTATCAAAGATATCCTGATGAAAGTTAACATTTGGAGGAAGATGTTGTGAGTTATAATATTACCTGGATTGTAGTTTTCGTAAATTAAAAAAAAGTCTAGTAAGATTGTTTTGGGGAAAAGGATGTGATTCAGTCTTTGGGTCTAGGGGGAAGTTTCTCTCACTCCCTATATAGAATGAGGATTTCTGCTTACACAGCATGTACAGGTTCCTGTCTTGCACTTAATTCCCTCCGTCTTGATTTCTTGTTGAGTTATTCCATCATCCCTTTGAGTTATTGAGACAGCTGTGTTCTCCCGTAGGTCGTAAGCTCTCTGGTGGTGTTTAGGTGTCCCCAAACCAGGCATATAGTTGGCCCACAGTGGAATGTTTTCAGTAAAGGTTTGTCAAGTGGAAAAATATATGATTTCCTTAGCCCTGCAAAGGCGCTGGTGTGTACCAGCAGTCAGATTGGACCTGATACCCTCCAACTTTGATGACTTATTCCCAGCTTTTTGCCTTTCTCTCATTGAGACATGGCATCTTCCAGTGGGTTCCTTACACCTCTGTACCATTTGTCATTGTTACACATAGCAGAGTCTGTGTAGATGTGCAATGGCAGCTCAAGTTTGGGAGAGAGGGCATTCAAGATGGCAGGCTCCAGTAGAGTCTTGGTGAGGTTAAGGAGGACAATGGTCAGATCTGTGGGTTTTTGATGAAATGCAGAACCAACTTTTAGAAGCAGAGAACGTGGGAGACAGGGGATAGGGCCTTGAGCTCTTCTTGTTCACCACCTTCATTTGGTGGGGGAATGGATGCCCAGTGTAGTTAAGAAGGACAGAGCTGCCTGGTGGGAGAGTGAGGTTCTTTCACGGGAGAGGCTCAGGCAGAAGCTGGAATGGAAGCCCATTTGTTGGTTGTGACTGCTGTTGGAGGCTTCAAGTCTTGGGGTGAGGCAGTCTACGGGGGATTGGAGCAGGGGACCTTAAAGGGCTCCCTTTAGATTTTGAGGGATTTGCTCAAGTCTTGCCTAATTAGGGGGCGAGTGCTGGGTTTATATAGATTCTTCCTTGCTTTCACTTTTTTCCTCCATAAATGGCAGTCTCTTCTTGGTCTTCCTTTATTCCTAGGAGTCTTCTTCAATCCACTCTCTTCTCATTTTTATCCTAAGCCCTTTCCTTCACTCCTTTCTTCTCTATTTTTAATCTATATTTCTCTCTTTCCTATATTTTCCCTGTTAGTGAGCCCTTCAACAGAACAAACACAGGACTGTTATATTTGACTCCTTATGGTTGAAGGAATAGATCTTGAAAAGGGGAAGAGTTAAAGCAAATGGTGAAAATGAGGCCAGTGGGAGCTTCCTGCACAGAATCTGGGACACTGTAGGTTCTCCATAAATGCTTGTGGAATGAATGAGTTTGTAACTTTCACTCACTTGTGCTGGCATTATTTCACATTTGCATAATAGCGTGTAGGTTTTGTTTTGCTAATTCATGCAAAAGTATTTGAATTTTCTCCCTGATTGAGGTGCTTATCTTTTAAAATGTGAAGACGAGTGAATATTCTAGAGGTGATGTTGAATAAGTTAGGGTGATTTTGGGGTGGGAGTTGTGTGCAGTTTTAAATGGACAGCCCAGATTTGGAATGCAAGGATGTTCACCTCCCACAATGCTGTGGGTGCCGAGGAGGAGCCGCTTTATGAAGCCTGGCTTAATTCTATTTACAGTCCAAATGAGATTCCAGGCATATTTGCCAAGGTCTGCAGACTTCTCAGCACTTCTGCCTGTGTTTCTGTGGCTGACCCTGGAGCACCTGGCCAAGGCCACACTTATAGAACAGGACTGTTGACTCTCTGGAGTTTGCTTATGCAAATGAATCCACGAATTGATGCGCACGAGGGACTAAAGTAAGGCCCCTTCAGGTGGCCTTGGCCAGCACTCCATGGAGTCCAAAGGCTCAGCAGAGCAGCCTTTGGGGACCTTACCTACTTTAATGTTCAGTGCCATGACATCTCGTGTTTTAAGTCCTGCATCCCAAGGGTTCGATTCTGAACTCTCACTGTCCTGCCAGGAAGTTCTTCTGTGCATTAGCCTGAAATTCCCTCCCAGTTTTGGTATGTATTGCATCCTGTGAGATTGAAATGGATATTTCAGGACGAGCAGGAATACGATCAAGAATATGCTTCAAAATTGGCAGAGGGGATGTTGCTTATTCTAGGAGCCTGGTTGTGAGCTGTTTGTGTGTTGTGGAGAGAAAGCCCCTGAGGGGGTCTTAAAAACACAAAACTGAAAAACAGGACAAACAAAAACCTAGTTCTTCAAATTTCAGTGAAAGTATCGAGGCTGAAAAATAGTCAGCATCTGAGCCTGACCCTGTGAAGAAAATAGCAGCCTGTGTGAGGAGGGGCAATGCCCTCTGGGGGCGGGGCCAGGGACATGCCCAGCCTGAGTGAAGGGCGTGTATTTTCCTAGACTCCAGGACTGAAAATAGTGCCTCATGGTATGTGGAAAGGGATCGGCAACGGTGTTACATTTTGTTCAATGGGCCGAGGTCTGTTGTCTCCCATTCTCTTTCATGCACTATTTTACAGTTAATTATTGCACTTTTACTGTCTGCTGGACACTTGCCCTCGTGGAGCCTACAGGCTACTGAGAGAAAGAGAAAATAAAGAAGTAATCAAACAAGTAAAATTTTAAAGTTAAATTGTGACAAATGCAATAAAGAAAACAGGGAACAGTGATAGAGAGTTGTATGTGTATGTATGTGTGTGTGTGTGTGTGTGTGTGTGTGTGTGTGTGTGTGTGGTGGTGGGGGGAACATTTCTTATATAAGATGGTGAAGAAAGACCCCTCTATGAGGAGGTGGCATTTCAGCCAAGATCTGAATGATGAGAATGAGCTCTGTGGATAAAGAGGGGGGGAGAAGGTGGCTTGGGAATAGGCCAGCCCAGCAACAGGCTTTGCCAAGAGACCCAGTGAGACAGGGACCAGAACAATTTGCATTTCAGGTAGAGGTTTCTACATCTAACCCATTAGGAGCAGAAGTTTGCAGATTCCTAGTACAAAATAGAGTATGAGTAAAACTCAGAGCACAATTAAAAATTATGCATGTGATAAAAACATTATTCAGATAAGTCTTAATGGCCAAACTTTGGGGCACTCTGAGGCACAGTTTGGAATTTCAAAATATTGCTGCTGTGGACCTCTTCTGTATTGACAGTTTTGCCCTAGGAGGGCCAAGAAATGTCCCTCCCTCCCTCCTCTCAGTTCAGCAATATCACCCAAGGGCAGATCAGTGAGTAAACCTTTCTTCTATTGGAATCAATTTTGTTCAGTATAGGCTTTTTATATGAAGTCCAGCAAGTGTACATTTTAAAGCTTCTATTCTATTTAAGAAACCAAATTTTTGTCACACCTGAACTCAGCTGAAAAGATGAGTAGATTTTATTATTTTTGCCATGTCAATAGATTTCAGTCTTTCTCTAGGCTTTGATGGATATTTTATTTAATTTATTTTTTTGTGAGGAAGACCAGCCCTGAGCTAACATCCACTGCTGATCCTCCTCTTTTTGCTGAGGAGGACTGGCCCTGGGCTAACATCCGTGCCCATCTTCCTCTACTTTATATGGGACGCCGCCACGGCAGGGCTGATAAGCAGTGCGTCGGCAGACGCCTGGGATCCAAACCCGCTAACCCCGGGCTGCCAAGCGCGAACCAAACCGCTGTGCCACCAGGCGGCCCCGCTTTGATGGATATTTTAAACTAAAAAAAAAAAAGTATAGGTGGAGTAATTTTTATAAAACCCTTAGACCGAATAATCAGAGATCTTATGTATTGATGGGAAGACTCTGGACAGGTGGCCTGACAGTGGTTGGTTGGAGGGAGGGGGAGGGCATGTGGACCGAAAGTTCCTAAAGGACCTTATGGTCTGGACCTTTGAGGATTCTCTATTTTAGGCACGTTTGTGGAATTCTTCCATGAGCTTTTTGTTTACTATTTAAAGATTATAACTGTTTCTTAGGAATAGCTCAATGATGAGTGAAGTTGTTTGGTGGTTTTCTGAATTCTGCAACTGTACTGTAACGTACACTTTTGATGTTTGTCATGAGATATCAGTTAGTTTGCTGTGCCCAAGTGATCTTGACGAGTTACTGTGAGAGGAGCCCAAGGAAGAGGTTTGGTGGTTCTTAAATGGAATGCTCTGAGGCTCTAGGGTCCATCTTGGCAGGCCCTGCAGTCTTTGTGGTTACAGTTTCTTGGGGGCAGGGCTGACCCCTGGTGGTGGGACTGTTTGTGCTAGCATGCATTCCCAGCTGTCAGAGGTCATTCTGACGCGTGCGTACATTACTGTTAGAGAGGAAGGGCAGGTTGTTTACAAACCCCTGTGTTCTAGATATGAAATGTTTTATATCCAAAACTATTAAATAAATGATCATCTAAAATGAAGGTTAAAAGAAACTTGGATGTCTCTTGACACTTAGAAGCACACATGGTTAGGTACGGTGGGACTCACAAACAGCTTAAGGCTTAAAACATGCAAGCCGCCAGCCAGAGTTTGAAGCTCTTTCTCTCCAGTTCAGGATGTTTAACTGGCACAGTGGTCAAGTACTGTTCGTTGTTGAGGAAATGGCATGTTACTTTCATGGAGTGTCTTTCCATTGAACTTTGAATTATTCTAGGCTGAAATCCTTGGTTGTGTGTCTCCCTGTGCATCTATCTGTCTACTCCTCTTTCTCTCTTTCTGTCCATCTCCCTCTTTTGTCTGTTTGCCTCTCTCACATTCATTTCTGTCTGTCTTTGAGTGTCCTCCCTCCCTCCACCAGAGTCCAAAGAAGATCATCCCCTCTCCCTCCTCCTCTCCCATGTCCTCTAAATGGTCAGAGAAAAAGCTCTCTTTTGATTCTATGAATGACCTCTTTTTTGAGAAAACACTACTGCTGCATCAAACATTCCATTGTCCATGTGTCTTTGCATGGCTAAGCGACCCTGCTGTTCTGCCCTCCCAGGGCCTCACTTCAGGCACCTGCTGCCTCCACTCTTCCCTTCCCAACGTGACGATGCAGTTTGCCCTCCAGTGTAAACCCACGATGAAAGGTGTGCATTGGATCGGGCAGAAGACCTTATTCATGTCGGGCCCTTGTGCTTGTTTTCCGTTGAGTCTTTGTGAGCCCTGGTTCTGCACACAGCACTGCTATGTGCTGCTTGGTTGTGGCAGAATTGTGGGATTTTTCCCCACGATTGAACTCTAAGTGTAGAGCTCTTCTCTATAATGGTCTCATTGTCTGAATGGCCCTTTAAAGGTTGGTTGGGGTGATGTAAACCCAGTTGGGCAAGGCTTTTGGCACCTCCTCTGGGCGCAGTACCTAATGCAGACTGTGTGGACAAAGTGGCTGCCAATTCTATATATTTTACACGTGAAAACCTCAGTTCTAGAATAAAGTATGTAATTAGATTGAAATGGTAATTCTCGATATTTGACCATTTTTGACCTACAAAAATGACAGTTTTCATATGGCTCAACCTAGTAGGACTGAATGAATAGGAGGAGTGGGCCTAGTTTTAAAGGGCTCTCTATCTTCTGTTTTATTAGATTGTTTATTCAAGACACACCTATGAAGCATGTTTCCCGTGGTAAGCATTTTGGTAGGTGTCGGGGTTGCAAAGAGAAATCAAGTCTGCTCCCTGAGCTCTAGCCAGGGAGATAACACTCAACCAACTGAGTACAAGCGTCAGGTATTCTGAGGAAAGTCTCTGTGTGCTGAGGGATGGTGGGGTGACCAATTGTCTTGGTTTGCCTGGGACTGTCCCAGCTTTAACACTGAAAGTCCTAGGCAAACTGGCACCAGATTGCTATAGCACACGGGGTGGGGTGGCATTTATGGCTCTGTGCAATTGAAAAAAAGACAACTCTGTGGCTAAAGAAGTTTAGGACTGGAAATAAAGCCCATCCCTCCATTCTGGGAGAGGCTAGAAGCACATTAGCAAAATAAAAGCTCTGTGAAGTCTCAGTGGAGAAAGCTGTTTAATTTGTTTAACCAGAATTTCTCTAACTTATTTGACCTTGGAACTCTTTATGTACTTAATATCCTGTGACCTTCTTTGGGTTCTCCACTCTTTGTCCTTTGTGAAAAAATTGCATCATTCTCTATCCTAAAATGCACTTTATTACCTTATATTATTAGTCTTATCCATGATTTGAGCAACAATTAGTATTAAAATAGCCCATCACAAGAAAATTGAATAATAATGCAATCTTGGGATTAAAAGGTTTTCTGGAAGGTTGCTAATGTGCTGTGGAGGGTCGTGAGTTACCGCAAGGCTGTTTTTTTCTGGCTGACACACACAGAACCAGGCTGCCTGCTCACCTCTTTCTGCAAGTGAGTTTTTTGCACCGAACACTGAACCAAGTTGTTATGGAAACGGAAGTGGTCTCCGCTGTTGGAGGACAGCGCCTTGCTAATAATTAGAGAGCACGGCTGAGCAAACTTTAGTGGAAATGATTAATCTTTGCAAAGCATAGGTAAGCCTAAAAGATTGAACAGGTGTTTTTTGGCCTTTGCACTTTCCAGCCCTAGGTAATTTTAATTTGGAAAGAGCTGAGCATACTCAGGCTTTGAGTCTTTCCTTTCTTTAAAGAGGAAAGTCATTCTTTAATATTGTGGTAATTGGCTTTTTAAATCTAAATTTTTAAAGACATTTCTTAAGCCAATTTCTCAGAGTGGGTTTGCAACCCTCTTTGAAGCTTGTTAAGATGTAGTTTCTGGCCTCTCTCCAGACCCACTGAATCAGAATATGTCAGGGAGGATCTTGGAATTTGATTCTGTAACAAGCTCTCTAGCTGAGTTTGAGGCTTACTTACTGGAGTTTGCGTTGCTGTAGGACAGGGCAAACTTTTCCTGTAAAGGCCAGATGGCAAATAGTTTAGGCTTTGCAGCTCAATTGTAGTAGTGTGAAAGCAGCCTTAAACCATACCTAAAAGAATGGGCACGGCTGCGTTCCAATACAACTTTATTTACAAAGACGGGCAGTGGTCAGATTTGGCCCTTGCAAGGATCTGCCAAGAGCTGCCCACTTAATGAGACTTCTGTTTTCAAAGATATTTGTGCTAAAAGTCAACCACCCATCCAGATAACCCCTTCAGTCTTTGCCTGAAGACAGGCAAAGGAGAATATGCCTTTGCTGGGGGGTGGGGAGGAGGGCGGGAGTTTTCAATGATTTGATGGCAAATGGTTCTCCTGAAGCACACAGTTGCTGAGAAGAGTTTTAATGTGGGTTGAGGTCTTCTTACCACCTGTCTTCATTGTGGATAAGGTGATGTCCTGGTTTGGGGCTAGAAAAGAAGTGAATTGATGAACTTGAATCTGTTTTGAAGAAAAGCCTCATGTTCTTCTTGAAGGAGGAGGTGGAAGTTTGGTGGTGGTGAGGGGTTGGTTTGAGAGGGACTGTTTCCCTTCTTTTTCTCTGCTCCACTTGCTGTGTAGACCCCTTTTTGCTGTTTCTGCTCTGTCTCTTGGGCCTGGCGTTTGGAGTCAGGCAAACCTGCTTCTGTCCTTAGAGTTGGGTTTATGACTATGCTCTGACTTCCTGAAACATTGAGCTCTTCTTTAGGAGGACAAATAAGTTCAGTGACTTGAGTTTTTCTTGCTGTTTTCAAATGCCACCATGGCACAGTCTGTGTTACATTCATCATAGCTAATTTTTTATTGCTTTTAAAAGGTTTTGAACGGAACAGAAAGTGAAACACTTTCTCTGTTAGTACTAAGCATTAGAGAATGTTGTGTTGTGTTATTGGGTGTGGGGTTTGTTTGTCCTAACTGTATACATCCAACCAGATTATGAGCTTTTCTGCTTCCCTTGTTCCAATATTCTGTTTTTCCAAGTGATTTGCTTAGTTTCAAATTTTCTTTTTATGTGTTTAAAGAAGAAATAGTTCCCCTGGACCACAGCCATGAACGCACCGACTAATGCTTCTTTCAGAATGTATTTCTGTTCACATCTTTGAAGCTTTTCTTCTTTGTGTCACAGCAATTCCTTGCTATTATCTTATTTTCTGATTTCTTTTGAAGGGGTAATGATGGTGGCCAATTTGTGCGTTTTATAATGTTTTAATTCAGTTATGTTCATACTGCAGCTTATGCTGGAAACATAATGGCACACACACCTGAGTTGTTCTCTTTGATTCAGCCTTAAAATCTGTTTCTCACATGGTTAGAGTCTGTACATTGTGGTGTCATTAGCTTGTGTAGCTTTGCGATGTCATTGTCGTCTTGCTGTTATCAAGTACAAGAACATTTTCTTTTGACATATTTACATCCACTTCCAAAAGTACTTTGCATTCATTTATTACAAGGTGATTTAAAGCCTTCTTTTGTTCATTGTTGTTTATTTTTAAAAATCTTGGCTTTTATGTATTTTTTAAACAGGAAAATTTATGCTTTGCCTCTCTTGTGTGTCATTTTCCCTCTTGATTTTTTTTATTCCTTCTTTCCAATGTATTTTTACTTTTCATCCAGAAAACATTTACCCAGTGCTTTCTATGGGCAGCAAATGTCCCTCCACTCACTTACATGCACTTTTGCATAGCCTGCTCCCTAGAGGTTGTGCTTTCTCCTTTGGTTGTAGGTGTTTGCAGTGACTGTTTTGGGCACTCAGTGAGGGCTTGGGAGGCTTGGAGTCAGGAGTCAGAAGGGCCTAGGTTTTCAGTGCAGCCCTGACTCCCCGGCTGGGTGACTCAGAGCCTCAGGCCCCTTCTCTGCAACACGGGGATGAGAGTATCTCTCTGGGAGGGGTTGTCTCAAATGAGTGTAAAATGTGTAGCATATGCCTGCCAGAGAGCGAGTGCCTCATAAACGGGAGCTGTTACCATGATAACGAGGAGAAGGTGGATGAATCTGTTCTATCTGCCCCACAGCTTGAATCCCTTTCCATCTACTTAAGAAGAAATATCATCTATCTGAATATGCCAGTTCCCATGAGCCCTGTCTATTTTCAACCTGAAATGCTGCGATTCGTTACATTTGCAGCCTGCAAATTCAGGTTCTTTATCTGTGGTTCGCTATTTTGGGGATTGGACCCACAGTTATTTCACAAGATGGATTTGGCAGGGTGTCTTCAGTTTCCTCAGTTTCACTCCTAGTAACAGAAATGGTAGGTGGAACAATCACATTTCATGACCAGGTTGCTGCCCACTCAGGAAGTGTTTTTTCAATTCTGTTGAACAATGAAGGCTCCTTGAGCTTTTTTTTTTTTTTTTGGTGAGGAAGATTGGCCCCGAGCTAACATCTGTGCCCATTTTCCTCTATTTTGTATATGGGATGCTGCCACAGCATGGGTTGGTGAGCGGTGCATATGTCCATGCCCAGGATCCGAACCCGCGAACCCCAGGCCGCTGAAGCGGAGCGCGTGAACTTAACCACTACGTCACTGGGCTGGCCCCTCCTAGGGCTTTTTTGTGGAATAGTTAGCTTTGGAGAATTCTTGGCTTTGGAGAATAATCCTGTCCCCACACTTGATCCTTCGCATTGCAAAGCTTCCATGCAAGTTTAGCTTTAAGGAAACATCTTTATTTTCTTTAGTGAAAAATGTCATAACATGATGGCCATGCTATTACAAAAGTCAGTGAAGGGCCTGAGACAAAGCTGCATGATGGGTGTGGAATATTCTATTTCAGGCTCTTGTGATTGCTGCCGTGATGGTGTTTTCTTAATTTCATTGGTTTCCAGTATGATTGGATTCTTGCTTCTTTGTCCCCAACATTTATCTTTAACCTCAAGAGACTGTTGCTGCTTTTGTAGCTCATGAGCAATGTACACTCTCAAATTTCAGCTCTGAAATCGGTGGAAAATTAGGTAAGGAGAATTTTTTTAAAAAAGGATTACCTTATTTAAAAATATTACCTTATTTCCACTGATCTGCCATCTGTTTCCATGGAAATAGAATTAGGAGATAGTTTCTGACGATCATTTTCATGGCTGGCTCCTGATTCCCACTCCAGTTTCCATAGAGATGGAAGCAAACTGGTGAAGACAAGGTAAAAAGGATTCTATAAAGTAGTGAGTTGGAGAGCTGCCCTTTGGACTGTGGTCCAGACCCTTCTCTGGAGGTTACTGTGTGGTCAGTTTGGTCATGAAACTTCTGTGATGCTAGTACTTCCTAGAAAGAGCTCGGGGATTAATACTCAGAAAATGTCCTTTGCCCTAAGATGAGATGGTCTGCTGTTTTCCACAATTCTCTTTGTTTTCTAGAATCGGCTTGTGATACAGCTTCAGCCCTCCTGGATACTTATCCCTGCCTCATTTTTAGACCTGTCTCTAAAGCAGTTGGGACAGTCAGGTATTGGTTGCCTGGCAGTTTCAGTATCTCTGGTCTCCCAAGATGAGCAGGAAGAGACAAGCTGGCTTTTGTCTGCCAGGAGTTCAGCCTCCCTGAGTCCACATACTGGCAGAAGCTTTCACATTTTCCGTCTACTTTAGTAAGCAGACACAGGAGCAAAAAGGCAAGGTTGAGTGGCATTGTCACGAACTGTGCTTTGCTATTCTGAGGGCTGTCTTGGTAGTTTGCCTGGAAATTATGAAATTGGCTTTATGCTTTTACTTAAATCCAATCAGTCTGCACTTTTAACGGAACAGTTGGTCAGGAGCCGACTAATTGATACCATTAACAGAAATAATCTGTCAAAATAAAAAATGATGTCCTTTGAAGAAAGCAGTTTTAAAGTAAATAAGGATGAAATGGGATGTTTGAGTGGGCTTCTCCTCTTTTGGATCCAGGGCTTTTGGTTTTGGGCTACAGAAGGGCAGAGTCTGGCACTATAAGGGTTGATGCCATCCAGGGAGGGAGGGGATGGTTTCCAGAATCTCTAGACTCCTCTGTTTGGAAGGCACTTTAGGTGACCTTCTTGAAGCTTCGTTTGCATAGCAAGCATATTTCTTCAACTTCAGCAAGGATACAGATTTGAGCTGTCTCTGCCTGCACTGTCAATTCTTTTGGGGAGAGAAGGAGAGAGTAGTGTCTGGAAGCTCTCCCCTGAGAGGCTGTACATAGCTCATCCCGGGAAGGTCATTTGACCCTCGTCAGAGGTCCAGCACCTTTTTGGTTTTGAAAGAAGGAAAAAGGGAATGGGAAACAGCTATGAATCCACTGAGGATTAGACTGTTTGACCCAAAGTGGGAATGCGACCACTTGCAACTTCTGTCAGCAGCTCAGGAGTTGTGTGTGGATGACTGATGTGCAGAAAGATCTGAAAAGCCGGGTCTTTGGGCAGCCTTGCTCTCTTCTTGCTCCCCGCAGAAGCCCCTTCTGTGGGAATCCTGCTGCTGCTCTTGGCACCTGTCCCCGTTCTCCAGCTCTGACCTAGGTTGATCTTAACTTTCCAGGGTGCTTGGCTGAGCAGTCTGCACCTCCTCCCCTCCTGCCTGTTGGTGGAGGCACCTCACCTTGGAGGAATTTTGCTGGGATCCTCCAGAATTCTTCAGCTGGGTCTGCAGGTTGGACCTCCTCATGGCCAGGGCTATCTCTGTCTGTGCCTTGGATTTTGTTAACTTTAGTTTCTGAGAGGTTTTTTTTCTTCTTTTTTTTTTCCATTTTATGTTTTAACTGATGTTCTTTTTTTTTTTCTTTGTCTTTTTTGTTAAGCCTTAATTAGGAAAGGAAAAGGAAAATCTTCCAGAAATGTGATGTAACATGGAGAACATTTTTAGCTTGATACAGTGACTCTACATTTCCAAGACCCTCGCCCCACAGTGCTGGGAGGTGGGTGGAGTGTTTTGGGTTCGATTTACCCTGCGGGACCACACACACTCCTCCCTGCTGCACACTTGCTTTGTGCCTGGTAGGACCCCAAGTGTGTGACCCCCTTAGTTCTCATGACCCTGAGTGGGCACACAACAAAGATGTCCTGTCCTGAGAGTGAATGAGTGTTACCATCTGTATTTTACAGATAGGGAAACTGAGGCTTGTGACTGGAGTCAGCCCAGCTCTGTGAACCCCAAAGCTCACACCCACAGCCAGTGAGATACACGAACTTGCTGCTGGAGCTGAAGTCCCACCCAGGCTTCCCTCAGTTCCAGGAGGCCTGGCCACAGGGCTGGGATTAGGGCCCAGGCCTTCCGACTGCCAGCTGCTGCTCCCACCCCCAATCATTGTTACCAGCTCTCTGGATAGTAACTGTCTTGTCTTCCTTCGAGGCCTGGGTCACGTGTTGCTTCCTCTTTGGAGTCTTCCAAGAATCATGTCTGCCTCTTGCCTCAGCAGGCTGGCTGCCCCCCTGCCGCTGTCCTGGAATGTGCTTGGTCAGTGACCCTAGAGCTGGGCATAGTGCATGCATTCAGTCTGTACTTGTCTGCTCCACCTCCCAGCCTGGGAGGCTCTTGAGGGAAAGGGCTGAGTCTTCTACCTTAACATCCAGTAGGTGCTCAGTAAACATTTGTGGAAGGAGGATGCCTCATAGATGCTAACTCTCAGTCTTGAGCTAGCAGACCATTTCGTTGACCTTGTAGTGCTGAATAACAAAGGCTTCCTGGAGTCCCTGCCCCCACCACATATGGCTGAAGTTGTCCCTCTTCTCTGAGACCAGTGGATGGTTCTAGCCTGAGTGGAAACAGCAGAACAGCTGACACTTACAATATTCACTCTTCACTTACTGTGTAAAAGGGTTTGATTGTAGGCTCGTTAATCAAGCTGTCAGGTAGAACATGAAGGTCTTATTTACTATATCAGGAGGTGCTTTATAAGGAAATTGAGCTGTGGTGATGAATAGATATTGGACACCAATTATGTTGCTGCTATTAATCTAGATATTCATATGTAGCAGTAATGGCTACTGTGAGGGATTGTAAAAGTAAATAAACTTTCCCAAGGATGAATTATACCATTCAATGATTAACTTCTCATTAAGAACACTGGCTGTTTACAATTAGACTTTTTCTTTTTTTTTGTGAGGAAGACCAGCCCTGAGCTAACATCCGTTGCCAATCCCCCTCTTTTTTGCTGAGGAAGACTGACCCTGGGCTGACATCTGTGCCCATCTTCCTCTGGGATGCCACTATGGCATGGCTGACAAGCAGTGTGTCTGCGGGTGCCTGGGATCTGAACCTGTGAACCCCGGGCTGCCAAAGCGTGAACTAAATCACTGTGCCACCGGGCTGGCCCCTACAATTAGACTTTTAAAAAAAGTTAGCAATAACCCTGCATTTAAACAATAGTTATGGTTAGGCATACCATCAGAAGGAGACATTGCTAATTACTTTCAATTAATTCTAAATAAGTTACTGGGTTTAAAATGTATGTTCCTGTTAAAATCTTTCCTAATCTAGATCTCCATTAAATAAAGGTTACTTCTTTTCATGAGGTCAGAGTCATGTGACTTGTTTCAACATCACAGCCGATGGGGCAGGATTAGGTTTTGAACCCACTACCTATACTTCAAAATGTTTTTTTTTTTTTGAGGAAGATTGGCCCTGAGCTAACATCTATTGCCAATATTCCTCTTTTTCTTCTTTTTTCTCTCCAAAGCCCCCAGTACATAGTTGTATATCCTAGTTGTAGGTCCTTCTAGTTCTTCTATGTGGGACGCCGCCTCAGCCTGGCTTGATGGGCGGTGAGTAGGTCCGTGCCCAGGATCTGAACTGGCGAACCCCCGGCTGCCAAAGTGGAGCACATAAACTTAACTGCTACACCACTGGACTGCCCTCTCAAAATGTTTTCCAAGTGCTTTGCCATAAACTGTCTCATTTACCTTTTAGATAATGCTTGTGAGCTGGCCCAAGTCCCATGTGCATTTTATTGACTCCAGCTTTAGAGCTGATTCTCTCCTCTGTCCCAGTGTTCTTGTGATAGGGGCCCCTCACAGTGTGATTGTAAGGGGAAATGAAACCATGGATGTCCTGGGCATAGAGTCTGGGACATACTAAGCTGTCAGAACATGTGAGCTATTTTTAAAATGATATGTTTTGTGGTTTGAAGCAAATACCTAAATTTGGAAACTGGTTTTGATCCTTTGAATAATCTGGTGGGCTTGAAATGTCGATAAATACACCCTTCTGGAAATGTATTTACAGGCAACAATATTTATCAAAGTTAGGCTTTATTTGCCCAAAGCTGAAGTTATAAAGTAATTTTAATGCAAATACTTATGTTTGCTATGCCAGGACTGATGAAAAATGAGAGTGTTTTGGGTAAGTCACTTAGCAGTACAACCTTTTTCCAGCACTCACCGGGGAGAACTCATCAGCATTCAATGACCCCGTCAGAGTGGAAAAGTCTATTTGCTTTAAATGAGATTTTGCTTGATTGCTATTTTTATTTTGAAAATCCAATTTTAGCTTTTTGTCTCACATAATAATGAGTTTTTTGACAAATATTGTCACCCTTTATTATAAGTGTAAAGGAGAGGTAACAAATAGCTTTCTGCAATGAAATAGTGTAATAAATAAAATCAGATGCTAGGAGTCCGCTTGTCATTGGCATAAATAAATGCATTCTTTCTTACTGGACAGAGGAGAAGAGGATGTTGATGGTAACTTTGGAGAAATTTGACGCTGCCTTTGCAAATCCAGAGACTGAAGTCTGAAATGAATGTTACTACCTTATTCGATTTAGAGTGGCTACAATTAGATAACTTTAACAGTTAATTCTGGTTGGGTTTCACTTTGCTGTAGCTGAGTGCTCTATGCATGTCGTGGATAGTTATTCAGAAAGTGGGCCCTTGGTCATCACTTCTTCACTGTGGATTTCCTTTGGGATGGCAGAAACTACTTCTCGTGGCACAGGACAGAAAATAAATCCTGGAAGCTCCATAGAGCTCAAGTGACAATTTGAAAATAATAATCAAAGCAGTGACTAGAAGCTGAGACACAAATTCAGTTAACAGCAGAGGAACTAATCTGTCAGGCATTGGATAGAAAGCCTACTTCTGAGTTTATTTCACAGCACGTTATGACAACATTTCTTTAAATCACAATTCATCTCCATTTAAAAGATATAATCTACATGTTCTCATGGGGAATAGAGACAAAGCTTTACTATTTTTTTTCCCTTGAAGTTGACCTTGTCTCCCCAAAGAACATTTTTCACACTGCAAAATGTAATTTACCCGACCCCAACAAAACTGGAATACCAACTACCACAGTTACCAATGAACAGGAAAGTGAAATTGGGTTTGGGAGAATCAGGGATAAAAAAATGAATTTTTTTTGCTATTCAAAAAATAGATATATTGAAGGAGGTCCAGGGAGACCCCATATTTCCATAGTAGTTTGCACCCATGTCTGGTTCATTGTGCAGAGTGTCTGTTGAGAGTGGTGGGTAGATGTGGAGTTTACGGTGGCCTGCCCCCTGGTTTGGCCGAGAGGAGCCTGGAGCCCAGGAAGGAGAGGCAGCCTGTTGTGTCACATGGCTGGTCAGGGGCAGGACTGGATCTGCGTCCTGGCCGATATATTCCGGGAAATATTTGCCAAGGTGCCCTTTGCCTCTCTAAAACTTTTCTTTTGGGAAGCCTGTAGATTTTTTTTTTTAATACCTCAGTGCATTGTGTTCTCTCAGTCTCTAGTTCACGTTTGCCTGAGTTTAAGAGGAGCTACAAAATAAATAACTCTCCAGCAGAGCCTTCCACAGCCACTGATGGGAGCAGTTCTCTCGTCTTGCACTCCCTTCCTTTCAATTTAGAACGTGGAATTGCCTCTACTGTAGAGTCACCTGCTTTTTTCAGGGCATCTGTCCCTATGCATTTGTGATGGTCTTTCTAGATGAGACTTAGCCGTCAGAGGTCAAGTTCACAGGCGGCGCAGTTGTCGTGAGCACAAGAACATGCAGTCGTCAGTCTCTTTGAGTGCAGGAAACAAGTGCTCTTACAGAGCCGGGGCGATAGAGTGATCAGAGATTCAGGCTGGCTGGGGAAAGCCAGAGCCCTGAAAGGTTTGGTCTGAACACTTGCCGCACGCTTGACAAGCCCTTGAGGGCAGGCGCTGCCTTGGTCTTGGGAGGCATTCATTACCTATTTGAGTGAATACCATCCACTTCTGTGGTTGTTCACTGTGTGCCAGGCTCTGTGCTAAGGAGTTATGAACCACGCCCCTCCAATTTTAGAGGCATAGAAATGAGGTTTAAGAGTCTGTGTCACTTTCCCGAGATCACCAGCCTGGAGTCCCTAAGTCTAGATTCAAACCCAGGCTGTGCCCAGCACCGGCAACAGGAGAACAGGACATTTGTGCCCCTAGTGCAGCTCCCCTCTGCCTCACCTTTCCCTTGCTCTCATGGCTGATTCCTATGTGAAATGAGCCATTACATGTGGAAGCACTTTGTGGTTTACATGGGTTATTATTATACCTGATGAAATTTAATCCATTTTGGGAGATGAGCTTCTCTCCTAACCATGCTGCGTGTTCTCATCCCTTCCTGGCTCACATTTCTATTTTTCCTTTGATTCAAAGTAGTGAATGTGGGCAAAAACCGAGAGGTTTTCTCTGGAACTGGGATTCCCGAGTTTTCCAGAGTTAATAGCAGAATGCTGCACTGTCTGTCTCTGTCAGCAACATTCTGAGGCGAGAATCCCAACCATTACCAGTTCCGGGGAGGAGAATGACTTCTAAGTTACCGATGATTTAGGCAGAGAAGCCCTAAGTGGAGAGAATTCGTCTGGCACTGTGTTATTACCCCAAGGGCCTGAGCCAGAGGCCCCCATGCCTTGGACGCAGGAGGGGTTTGCGTATGTTTCCTATAGGTTCTATCATAAATGTTGGAATTCTTCTGTTGACAGGGCAGTAATGAACCCATTGGTTTGAAGGTGAAGTAATGGAAAAACCTATTTCAACCACAAAGTTGTGATTTTTGTACTTTTCAGATTATGGTTCTTCTAAATGACTCACAGAGTCCAGAGGTTTCCAAGCTCTGCTTTGTTCTGACATGTAGGCTATTTATGATACAAAAAGAAATACTTATGTTAGAATTAAATGACTTTCTTGCAGTAGAGAGGTTCTTCACAAAAAGTCTTTTGACCAAATAACTTTGGGAAATTCTACTTTCTTAATTTTTTTTTCTTGGCAATTGTTCATTTGCATATTAAAGGCTCTGAGAAGTCCTGAGCTATAAACCTGTTTAATTATACCCTGGCATTTCCCAACTTTATTTAGCACCCCAAATTTTAATTTGCCTGAAGCACACTTTTAGTAATGCGATTTTAGAAACTTAGAGGTCAGTCATACAACATCTAAAGGTTAAATTATGTTTATTCACAAGCTATTAGTCTACAGATTCCAAGACCAAGTCCTTTAGGCCACGATCAACAAACTTCTTCTTTAAAGGGCCAGACAGTAAATATTTTGGGCTTTGCAGGCCATAAGGTCTCTGCTGCAACTACCGGACTCTGCTGTTGTAGGGTGAAAGCAGACAGAGACAATACGTAAATGAATAGACATGGTTGTGTTTCAATAAAACTTTATTTACAAAAGCAGATGGCAGGCAGATTTGGCCTGTGGGTCGTAGTTTTCCCATCCTGTGTTAGATCCCTGGTCTCCAGATTACTCTGCTGCACATTCCATGCTGTTCCCTCTGGTGGTAATGCACATCGTGATTCAACAACTCCCACTCAGCCTCCCCTAGAGGCCTTCCTGGACTCCCAGGATGGCTTGAGATCCTGCTCCCCTGTCCTCCAGTAGCTCTTCACAGCCTCATCTATCATAGCCGTAAGCAATGTGCTGTCACCACTCATTTCCTTCCCTGCCCCTGCCCCAACTGTGAGCTCTTGGGGCAGAGACCTTATTACTAGTGTGTATCTCCTGCTCTGACAACAAGGACAGTGTCCCAGGCACACTGCAAGCACTCACTGTGAGTTTGTTGGATGAATATGACGTTGGGGTAACTTGATACAGTGTTTTGTTTTGGCAAACTCTTAGAGTTAATGGTAAGTACAGCAGGAGGAAATGCTCTTTCCAAGTAAAAATTTCAGGATCCATGGACATGGGTCATTTGGGTGAATTTCACATCCTCCCAGGATATATGCTTCTCGGTTGAAGGAAGGAAGAAATCAGGCTACTGTGCACTGTGGTAAATTATGCATGTGGAACAGAAAAGCTGAGGGAAAATGATAATTTAGGGGGCAACGGGGAGGTATTTGAAAGATCTGAAGGCGTATTTTTCTCCTTCTTTCTTCGTGTATTAGAGATTAAATGATATAGACCTTTTTCTTTTTTTACCCAGGCCTTTAAAATATTTTTTTGGTAATTTCTCTTCATATTACATGACTGCTCTAATTACATCTCTAGTTTTAAGATAATAGAACTGCATTTTTAATGTGCTCTCTGCTGTATCTGGATTTATGATATCTCTTCTTCCTTAAGCTTTCTGAAAAAAATTTAACCGAGTTAATATTAAAATAAAGTAGGTGAATTAAAAGGGAATGAGCCTTTAAAATCTCAGATCCAACCCAAATGCTCATTCAATGGCTGGCCTCTCCATCTCTGAAGCCAAGATAGCCCTACTCTGACCTGCCTTCCTGATGAGAAACCCCACTGACCTCCAGGCATGGCCATGATCCTGAGCTGGCCTGGTAAGGAGGGAAGGAAGGCTGGCCTGACGTCCCCTAGGGTCTGAACTGTATTCCTCTAGAAGAGACATCATGACTGTCCCAGAGTCCACTGCTGGAATCTGACAATCTCTCAGCAATTTGGCCCCCTTCTGCTGCTGTCCCTGGGAGCTAGGAGCATTGCAGGGTATAGGGACTTTCAGTGTCCTGGCAGGCAGAGCAGGTCCTATCTTGATGCCATTGCTGATGAATGGGGTGACCTTGGGAAAGTCACTTGACATCTTGGCCTTCAGCCTCCGGATGACTCCATTTGTGTCTTGAGTGATTGATCAGCCTCCTGGGCTGTCTTTATTGTTAGCAAATAAAACTCCATGTACTCAGTTGAATATTAAATATCACCGTGCCTGTCTCTCACTTTGATCTTGTAGGAACTGGGTAGAAGGAAACTACAGAGATTTTAATGCCTTGACAATACAAATAATTGGATACCATATTTGTGTTCTTAATTTCATGAAAACACAGGCCCTTTCTTCAAGGAGCTCATATCTGAATCAAGGAAGTGGACACACAAACCCAAACTTCAGGGCTGGGGGATAACAGCACGTATAAAGCACTGAGGGGTGTGGAGGAAGACACCACTGGTGTCTGTCTGGAATGGGGACCAGGCAGTCAGGAAGGGCTTCCCAGGGAAGCTCCTGATTGACTTGGGTGTTTCAGGAGGACCTAGTGTTCACTGTCTAGCGAGGCAGGGTGCCAAGAATTCCTCACAAAGAGAGTGGAACTCCCAGACAACTGTCGGGTCCACAGATACAGCATCAGGGGACTAACAGTGGGTTGTGTTTCCCCAACCAGCAGCTCAGGAGAACATTTATAGTTGTGGAACATAGGTACATGGAACTCATTGTATAAATTGTTAAACATAGGTCAAGGTTGTTTTTGTTCTATCTTTTCCATTGTTAAACTCACTTTTGTCAAATATAAAAGATGAACTAAGAAAAACTGTGAGTAGCAGAGTAACAGGAGAGGCTGTGCGGGAATTACCCTGAAGGGACAATGCTGCTGAGGAGAGCAGTGATGATTCAGCACCGAGGACAGCGACACGCATCCTGCCTAACTCCAGGACCTAAACCCTCTGCTGATGATTCATGGGTGTTGAATGTGTTAAGGAATGGAATTCTTTGCAAAGAGTCTGGGTTCACCATGCCCTCAGGACTACATCCAAGCCATGCTTGACTGGCTGTCATAGGTTAGGCTATGATACCCTTCTGCTGGAGGCCAAGTGCCTCGGAGTCTATATTCCCCTGGTATAGACCACTTGGAGTTGGGATCAGACCACAAGGGTCCTGCTCCTGAAGCAAATAGAAGGTCATGCTTGCTGTGTTTTCTGCCAGACAGTTGGCCCAAGGTTATAGTTTTACTCTTAATTCCTTTATATACTAGGAATTTCCATGTCTTTTCCAGGTCATAGGTAATTAACACAGAGCCCCTTCTCTATTGGATGCACAGATCCCAAATGTCCAAAATGACTAGTTTTTCTCTTTATCAATAGAGTGATATTAGCTGCCAAATTCTGTAGAATATAGAGTGTCACTCATTTAGTACTTGGCAGGCCACTCTGATATCATTTGTGGTGTTTGTCCCCCAGCAACTCAGGATTTGGCCTTTGACTTTGCTAAGTTGATAGAATTTTCTCCACCCCTTCTTCAATATGTCCAACCTCAGCCAGATGTGAAGCTGAGGTGTCTGAGCCTCCGGTAGGACTCTGCATATTTTATTGGAAGTATTAGCTAAAGTAACCCCTTTACGTTTACTTTGGAAATGAGGGCTCAAATCCATTGAAGAAATTCTTGGATTTTGTGGTCATAAATTCTGATTTTTCCATTCTCACTTGGCCAAGTTATTGACTGGGAAGACTTTGTGTGTGAGCTTCGTTCCCCAAAGAGACCCAGTGGAGAGTCATATTTGTTTGTACAGTCATAGCTAGAAGGATTGAGAAGAGGCTTTCCATGAAAGCAGCCCACTGATTCTGTGTGTGGTGTCTCTGGGTCTGAAAGGGCTTGTGTCTTTTAAAAAAATTTCATATGAATATTTCAAAGCAAACTCACTAAAGCTAATTGTGCTCATGGACCTTTGTGGGTCACTGCTGGGTTTGGCATAATCAGGGCAAGCTTCATGAGCATGTGACCCGTGCAGTCACACAGGGGCCCTTGGTTTAATGCTCTGTTGTCACCCTCTTGAAATTCTTAATAATTTTTGAACAAGGGGCCCTACGTTTTCATTTTGCCCTCAGTTCTGTAAATTATGTAGCTGGTTCTGGGCATAATCTAGTGTGGAAAGAGAATAACAATTAAAGTACAAGGACCTTGTGGAGACTGGAGGAGTTCTGAGTCCATGGAGGGTACAATGGATTTTAATAGATGTTCTAACCACTAATAAATGTTGCGTAACTGTCCTCCATGGTAGATAGTTTTAGCATAAGGCCAGTGAGGGACAGAACCGAAGTCAAACACAAAGGCAGTATAGTGGTCTTGTGGCTCTCTAAGCAGTCTTATTCCTCACGCCCCCATATCCCTAACCCATCCTTTGAGATATAGAGCCCAGAAGGCAATGGGGGGGGGTCACCGCCCTGCTGGGTGGTGCTAGATGAATGTCCTGCATGAGGTGGAGCAGGCTGGGCATCTCTGGGCATAGGATGGGCAGCTTACTGGGATGAGGGTGCTTCTTGCCCAGCTTCAGGAGGAAGTTGTCTGGAGCTGTGAGAGTTTGGAGAGACCTGCTGGAAGCCCCTTCCCATCCCCCTGGACATGAAGGAAAGACAGGGTTATCCAGCAGCCTGGTCCCAGCCGCTGGAACCGCAGGCAGGCCTGTCTTCCCTGACAGCTGAATTCAGGCCCTCTGCGCCTTCACCATAGATGGTTTACAAAGGGAATTTTTTATACTTATGTCATTAAGATTAATGAATACATATAATTTTCTACTTTTTAATCTTTACGTGTAACAATCCATCCTCATAAGTGCTTTCCCCAGTGTTCCTCATTGGGAGTGGAATTATTACAAAGTGTTAGTGGCAGGTGAGGTGAGGTACCCAGAAAGGGCAAATGTTTCTTAAAACCTCTTCCTGTACAGACAGCAGAGAGGTAACGGGAGAATTCAAGGGTTAGGAGGTACTGCTAGCGATTGTAAGGTTATGTTCTAGGTGAGTGATGCCTCTCCCTGCCCTGCCACCATTGCACACATCACTTTCCTCCTTCCTGAAATCTAGAGATTTAAAACCTCACATCATTTGTAACCTTTGATTTTTAGCTCCAGCTTAAATCTCTAAGCATGTCACTATCAGAGTTTCTGTCTATAGAAACCTTTGAATGTGAACCTCAAAGTGATCCTCTTGGTATGCTTTCTCATTTTCTCTTTCACAGTGATGCCATTGGCAATAAGCTACTTTCCTTTTAGGGAAAGCAAGTCCCTTCTGACTTTTCCTGTAAGATTATATAGGATTATAAGTAAAATATTCTAGAAACATTTTACAGCTGTCGGTTGCAACTGCAGACGGGTTAAGGTCCAGTGGACAGAACCCAGGGTTGGGCTCTGTAGAGCTGGATTAGAATCTTGACTTGGTAGTCATGTGATCTTGGGCAAGACACTTAACCTCTTTAGGCCTCAGTTTTCTCATCTGTAAAATGGGGATCTCTGTCTAAAAAAAAAAAAAAAAAGGAAAGAAAAGAACACCCTCCAAGGACTGTTACTGGGACCAAGGGGGACAATATCAGAGCTTTTCGTGGTTTCTGGTGTGGATTGCGGCGTGATCAATGTTGCTGGAAGCTGAAGAAAATGTTCCCTTTATTGAGTTGGATTTGTCTTAGTTACGGTGAACCCACTCAGAGACAGTTGTGAACAACTCATAATGGAGCCAAAACACATCCAGCTCCGGGGAAATGGAGGATTACCCTGAAGCTTAGACTCAGCCGCCGTTTCCATCCACTAAAAGAGAAGCAGAACTCGAGCAGCCTCAATGAGCAGGGACAGTGTTAGGGGACAAACATGTAATCTTCAGTGTCTTTTTGTAATGGGAGATCACATTAGATTAATGATTTTAAAATGAGTATTTTTCTGCCTTCTGGCCATATTTAATGTTCTAATGCCTTTTCTTTTCTTTTTTTTTTGATACCATCAACAGATCATCATCATAATACTACTCAGTTTAGTATATTTGGTTTTATAACCATGCTGAGCTATCCAAATGGTTACATGGCCTGTGTAATCTGGTATCCAGGGAGCTCTTCGGAAGGACTAGTGCTGTTTTTTGTCTGTGTTTTCACATTGAACTGACTGAGTACTTGCTGACACACTCTCTGCTCATGCGTGTACCTGGTGTGGTGTGTGTGTTGGGGGTGGTGGTGACATATTCATCCCCTCTGTGGACAGTTTGGCTTTGAAGAGATCAGCTTTGGTTTCAGGCAGAGCGGGGTTTGGGTGTTAGGGCTGTGTAATTGGGGCAAGTTATGTAACTTCTCTGGGCCTCTGTTTTCTGGTATTTGGGGGTAGTGATGGATAATGATACCTACCTCCATAGGGCTGTTGTGAAGATTAAGAGAGAAAGCATGCAGAGTGCAGAGCCGGCAGGCAATGAAAGGCTCTGTAAACGTTAGCTCCTGCTGTTGCTGATATTATTATGCAATAATACCTAATCTGCTGTTTCTAGCCTGAACTTGGAAGTGGAGGGTCCTAGGATGCGTGGACATCAAGGGGGTTTGTTTAGAGGAAGTTTGGATTTATTCAGGACCTGCCAGCTGCCTTCTAACTCATTCATGCCCTCTCTACGAGTTTTCTTTAGAATGTCTTATGCCATCGATAATGACAAAACCTGGGATGCAGCGTTTTTTTATTCCCTGTCAGTTAGCAGTGCCAAGTGATTCAAGAGTGGGTGCCCCTTCATCCTCCCACTTCCAGAAAGTTCTTTTAAAGACTGCTTGGAGGTGGAGGGGAAGACTTGTGCTTTTAACACAAATGATGTGTTTTGACAAAAATATACCACTGTGGTGAGTTTATGCTAAAGGGGAAATGCTTGCTGTTACAAACAGTGCTTATTTTTCCTTCTGCAAACAGGGCATTGACACTTGAGTTTCCCCATGCACCATGTGGGTGACAGCTTCTGACTGAGGCAGGGCTAGAGTGGTATGTGCATTAATCTTGGGTGGAAACATGGAAACCACAGCAAGGCCTGGACAGACTCCTGGGGGATTTAAAAACCAGAGACCTGTGGGAGGAGGCAAGAATCCACACTGAGCACGTGCTTGTCAGTGTGGGAACCTCAGGTCCCAGCACTGCCACCGCTCTGGGGTCTTGGGCAAATGACTTCTCTGAGTGTGTTTCTTCCCCAGTAAAGTGGGGAATGAACACAAGAGATGTGAGGCCACCTCAGCTCCCCACACCAAGGGCTGTGTGTGTGTGTGTGTGTGTGTGTGTGCCCGCACATACACACCATGCTGACTATGGATTGTTCTCTGGGGACAATCGATGCTGCCCTCCAGGTAATTCAGGAGGTGTGAGTAGAGGTGTGACAGATGCAGCGATGGCTCTGTAGCTGGTGCAGGGGAAAGTGGCTTTTAACTGAGCAGGTATTACAGAGTCAGCAGAGCTGCTTACCCCTCAGAGAGAGTACGATCCATGTAGGAGACCCACGATGGGGAGGAGGAATCTAAGAATTATGGCCAGTGAAATATATTAGCTGTAGCCCTATTGGAGTGTGTCAGCTGCCTTCAAATGTCCTTCCTCCTGTGACTGTGATGAGGAGACTCTTCGCGATTATAGTTAACGTTGATTCAGCACGTAACCTTGGCAGGCAATGTGCTGAATGATTCATTTAATCCCCACAACAACCCTCTGAGGAAGGAGCTGTTATTATCGAACCCATTCAGGTGAGGGCATGAGACGTCGAGGAGTGAAGTGACACTCCTTGGTCGCATGTGAAATCGGGGAGGTTGGTTTCAGCCCAGGTGGTGGGACTGCGTCCTTTGTCGTCGGCCTCTGTGGCTGTGACTGTGGCTCTGGGACGAGGAGGCTGCTCCAGGAGAGAGCCACACTGTGCCCAGTTACACAGTGTGAGAAAGCAGGAGGGGTTTTGCACACCTTCTTGCAAATTGCATGTTGACTAGGGCTTCTCCTCTGTCCCCGATGGTGGCATCAGATAACATAATGGTAATAAACATTTGAACCCTAATTGCTGGGCACTGTTGTAAGAAATTTTCAAACATCATCTGACTTGATCTCCATAACGGCCCTATTGGATAGGGACTATGAGTATTCTCATTTTCCATATGGGGAAACTAAGTCACTTGCCTAGGTATTGGGACTGGTGGGTGACCATCTAACCTGGACAGCCTATTTCTAGAGCTCCCACCCATGACCATTAGGCTGTGTGCTCTCAGAAGGGACCCCCAACTGAGAATAGCTTGTTGTAGGAAGAATGTTCTTCTTCAGGACTGATTTAGAGTGTGTTGTTGGGAGGATCAGCTCCATGGCCTGGGAGATCTGGGTTCAAATTTGGATTTCCCCACTTATAGACCATATGGCCATGGGCAAGACATTGCTTTTCTGTGCCTTGGTTTCCTCTTATGTTAGATGGGAGAAGAGGGATGTTGAGAGGTCTGGGTCTGGCCCATAGTCCGCTCACAATATATGGGAGCTATCATTAAATTCACAATTCAGAAGCAGGGATGTGATGGTGGGACAATATCCCAACTACCAAAGCCAGAAACCCACACCAGTTCTCTCTCCTGCCTCTCTTCCACTTCCTCATCTTTCTGGCATTTTGTCTAGAATATTCCTCCTGGCTGTCTCTTCCTCTCTGCTTGATTACCACATGGACAAGGCCCTCACTGCTTAAGTCTCCTGTGCAAGGGCTGCCTCCTGCCTGGCCTCCATGTCTCTGGTTGTGCCTCATCTGATCCATTTCCCACACAGCCACCAGGTTGCTCTGCCAGCAAAACATATCTGACCTGGTCACTTCTGTGCTAAAAAGTCCTGAGTGGTACCCAGTCACTTACAGCCAACTGTTCTTGAACCTCACAGGGCATCAGAATCATTGGGGAAGTCACATAATATACACATTCTGGGGTCCCATATCCCAGAGGTCTAGTTCAGTAGGTGGGTTAGGCCCGGGAATCTGCTGTCTGGCCATTGTCCCAGGCGATTCTGATGTGTGAGATCTGGGCTAAACACTGACCCGTGAGGATCAAGTCCAAGTTCCTTAACATGCTTCCTCAGCCTGGCTTATTTCTGCCTCTGCGTTTTTGCTAGGCCACCCACTCTATCCCTTTCACCTGGCTTCTGTGTTTTAAGATTTAGCTCTAAGAGAGACTGACACGAAGATGCAATAATATTTAGTATTCGTTGAAGGCTTATCATATGCTGGTGGAAGCTTTTACAAGTATTAAGCTATTTACTCCTCATAGCCCTGTGAGGTCAAAACAGTTATTGTCTCCACTTTGACAGATGTGGAAAGGGAGGTGTATGGAGTTGAGTAACTTACCCCACAACCTGTGGCCAGTGAGCAAGCGAAAAGCCCAGTAGTCCAGGTCTTAGCAGAGTGGGTGGGTAGGGGGCACCTTCTCTTGGACTTCTGTAGCACTGGCTTAGGTTGTCACAATGTCACAATGATTGGAGGATACTGTTGGCATTCAGTGTGCAGGGCTCAGGGATGCTGGACATCGTTCAGTGTGTAGGTCAGCCCTGTTTATGGAAACACTGTCTCACATCCTTCACGAGCAGCAGATATTTTGCTGGACATTCATGCAGGTGTAAAACCTGATTGTAGTGATTTGAACCTAGAGTCTAAACACACAATTTTAAATTTAAACAGAATTTTCCTGGGGCATGACGACCGTAAATCATCAAAAGTTATTCTGTGTTTTGGAGGAGTCACATCACTGAGGGCAACACTAATAGCTGTTAAGACACACCTGTGTCTCCTTGCATTTGTAGCTGTTGAATTTTCGGTGATTCTATGTAGTGGTTACAAGCATCTGACTGTTTCTCCATTTTTCAGTGTGGTTGTGCCTAACTGTTTACCTACTGAATATACATTACTTTATTATAAACCACTTGCCTTTGATTCTCTTTTATATTATAGGTCAGACATACTGTTGATTTTTTTTAATGTTATGTGTTGATGTTATCTGAGTTTCAATTCAAGGTAGTAGAGGAGACATCACAGAATGATTGTTTAAAAAGGAGATCTTGGTCTCATCAAATTAAGAAGCACTGCTTTACAAAACCAGGCCTCTTACGGGGTGGGAGGGCAGTGAGTTCTCAGGAGGGGATCCTCATAGGAAAGTTGTTAAATAAAACTTGAGTCTGGAATGCCTTTGCTAGACCTCAGCTTGCCTCCTGCCCACACAGCACAGCCCTCGCGGTTCTCTTTGAGATGTTAATTTGTTGCTATGAAAATTATCTTGTCACTGACAAACGGAATCTGGAAGAATCAGCTCTTCTTTTAAGTGGTTCCTGTGCTATCTGCAGGGCTTTGTCAGTTTGCAAGTTATGAATATTTATGTTTCAGAAAAAAATTCCTCATTTAAATTGCATTTTTGGTAATTTCGCACTTAATTTCACATAGAAAATAATGACATTTCCAGCCTTTGCCTAGGTGAATGTCTTCAGAGATGGCAATTTTTGCACTTGGGCTCCAGGGCATCGGAATTTACCGAATTCCAAACACAGATGCAGTCTTGCTGCCCTGCAAGTGCTTCGATATAAAATAATGCATGTGCCCGATACATCATCGACTAAAGATAAATGCCAGGTGTGATTATGGTAAATTAGACCTTTTGTATTATTTATGAGATCCAAGGTAAAACATGTTTCACTTTTCCCCACTAATGTTTATATAAAAGCCATTGTAGGACTTGTTAGTAAACACTTTTAAAATTTATTATACAAAGGGTAAGTTTTAAAAGACCTTCTAGCCCAGGTTTCCTCATCTCCAGCCATGAGCTCTTCAGACGGAAAAGGAGATCTGTGAAAAACGTCATTGGACATGTGTTGGGTGAGCCGGAGTAAGGTCCTGAAGAAGTTGAATTTGGAATGGCAGGAAATGTCTTCATTTCGGCCCCAGTCTGCTGGTTCCAGCCATGGTTATTTGAACATCTGCAGGAAGGTGTTGTCATCTGCGGCACGTCCTCATCCCTTCTCAGTTCCCAGGAAAATATGGAATGCTTCACTCCAGTGTGGATCCACCTTCAGCATTTTTTCCGTATCAAAACTTATCAGAAGTTTTTTTTTTTTTTTTTTCCTGGTACCATTCTTTTCCCCCTCTGGTCTTATACTGATCTCTTGAGGGAAGCAAGGAGGATGAGCTCACAGATAAAATTCCTTCCTTGAGCTGTGTGTGTCGATTTTTTGTGCCAAGTCATCAGGATTGCAGTTTACACTTAATTTAGGGTCTTACGGGTTCAGACCTGCTTCTCTGTGTGAGGGTATTTGGTCTGCAGGCTGCTAGGTGGAGCTGTCCTACCTGCAGGCATGGGCCACAGAGGGAACGGGGCTGAACATAGTGGATCACTGAGCCCATCTTTGCCATAGCCATTCCTCCGTTTCTTGGCTTTCTGCACATTCTTGATGGGTCATGTCTGAAATTCCTCCTTCCCCGTTTCCTCATTGTCTCCAAACTGAAGTTAAAAGTTTCTAGCCTTTGGGTGTTCGAGATTCACTTCGGAACCGCTTTCTCTGTAAAGTGAGAAATCTTGGTCTTGGGCTTTGATTAGTGAAGTGATGTTGTATGTGTCTTTGGACAGGGGCATGATGAAAGTCAGAACAGCATGTGTGAAGTTCCAAGGAAAGAGAGACGTCAGAAGCTAAATTGATGCCTCTTTGTTATCAGTCTTTTCTTTTTTTAACCTAAAAGATCTGAAAGGCTGGTTCTGTTCTTTACCTGTGCATAACAAGAGGGTGAACCACTGGCTTTGTGTTTCTTTGTGTGTCTTTGTCTTTGTCAAACCTAAAAGAGCCCCCATCCTAATAGGCTCCTTGTGGCTCTGCCAGTCTGACCACAAGAGGTCTGATGCAGTGAACCTCCGGTTGCCGGCAAGGCCTGACTCCTGTGTGCCAGCTTAGCCTTTCCAAGGGCATTTTACTGTGTCTTGAACCCTCTTCTTGTGAACCAACCAGGGCCAGCAGCCTGGTGTGAGGCCAGAGCCTCTGGCTTCCCGTGGCCCACGGTATTTCTGTAAACCAGCTGGAGGCTGCTGGCCAGGCTCCCTCGATAGACTTTTGATGGGCCAGCCGCTCTGTGGGGCTCTATTTGCTAATTTATACCATTTGCTCACTTTTTATGCTTCAGTTCCCGTGTGTTTGGACAATGAAATTAAACTGGCCCATTTCTAGCACATTAAATGGCTTTGTTCTTCTGCTCTGGCACAGAGCCTCACGTGGAATTGTTTAAAAGGAAGACTCTCAGCTTGGGGGCACAGTGTAATTCAGGCTTTCCTATCTGTCAGCTCAAGGCCGTGGTTTTGCCCGTCAGGCCCCGGATGGTGACTGGCTCTCTGGGTTTGCCTGGTGGCATCATCTGCAGCCCCAGGCTTAGCTAGGCCTCCCTGTGGCTGGATCCTGAGTGCATAGGTCTGGTTGGCAGGGGTGGTTCACCAAAGCCTTTGTTCCTCACTTGATTTTCCTGTACTGAGTGAAGGCTCAGGCATGAGCTGCTAAGTGCCCAGCTCCTCACATTTGAGGTGGAATAGAAGGCTGTTGGCTTTATGAAATTTATCCCATTTCTCTTATTCCTGCCCCCCTGTCTTTTGTTTTCTCTTCCCTTTTTTCTCTTTAAACCCTTATTTCTGGTCTTCTCTTCTTATTTTCCTTCTTCACCTTCTCCTTGACCCCCTTCCTCCTTAGGCTAAGGATTATATTTCCTATATTGATATATTCTTTTATAAAAACCCACAAACTTAAAAAAAAGTTATGCACATCTTTACACATATACAAAATGCGGAATAATAAAATCCTCCAAATTCAACAGTGATCAACTCCCGGCCAAATCTGGTTTCATCTGTACCTCCACTGTTCCCCTACCCTGCCCCTTAGAATATTTTGAAGCAATTCTCATATATCATCTTATCTCAATATTTCAGTGTGTATCTCTAAAAGAGAAAGACTTGTTCTGGCTCTCTTTTTTAGATGAAAGAATCTTAAATGAGAACATCATAGAACCTTGGTTCTTCAGAGGCTGTTAACGGTCATTAAAAGCAGCGTTTCTCAGAGTGCAGTATACAAGGTAATTGAGGTGGTGTGCAAGAGTTAAAAAAATTATTATATATTTGTTTTTCTGAATATACTCTATTTTATGGCAAGTGATACTGCTATTCCATTTGTGATAGTAGCATTGATACAGTGAATCAGCTTAAAAATATTAGGTAAATAACAGTATAGGACAGGGGTCAGAAAACTGTGACCTGAGGCCCACTGCCTGTTTTTCGTAAACAAAGTTTTATTGGAACACAGTCTCTCTCATTTGTTTACATATTGTTTATGGCTGCTTTCTTGCCACAATGGCAGAGTTGAGTAGCTGCAACAGAGATTGGCCTTCAAAGTTGAAAATGGTTACCTACTATTAGGCCCTTCATGGGAAAGTGTTTGTTGACCCATGGAATAGGAAGTATGTGGATGGAGCATATACCATGACCTTGGCATATGAATGGCTAAAGTTTGGGAAATGCCAGTCAGACCCAACCTCTTGCTTTGTAGCTGATGTAGCTGAGACCCAGGAATGTGAGGTTTGCCCTGGGTCACACATCTGGGGATGGGAAGTCCATTCTCAGCCCAATTCTCCCAGCTCCCAGCCCTGGGCTTTCCCCCACCATAACATGCTGCCCCAGGCCCTGTGCTAACATCTCTAAGCATTTCCCAAATTGAGTCTAGGCTTCATGGGCAGTTGTTCATTCCAGAACAGAAATAATTTCCAGTTTTCAGTAATTTAGCACAAAATGCTTTGTATTAAGTTTCTGTTGCTGCAGCCCCTCAGATTACACTGACTAGGAGAAAAGTAATTTCAAAGACAAAAGAAGGGTATTTGTGAAGTTGAATAATTTACCACCAAATAAAATACACCGAGGGTCTCCTAACACATAATGCTGAGCTAGTTTTACTCTGTGATATCAATTTTATCTCTAGCTTTAGTGGCAGATATCCAGCTGGGAGGAAAGCATCAAGGTAAAATAAATTGTGAAAGGTCTCTAGCATATATTTGTGATTTCCTCATTTCAGTATCCATTTCTGCCATAACTGTCAGAGTAGGAACAATGCTTCAGGGAACAATGCTTTCATGTCATTTGGTTACTTAGGGTTGAGTGGCCATGAGATTGTATTGACCCCTAGACTATTCTGATGTTTCCCCATATTTCCACATTTTAGGCAAGTGTATAAGAAAATAGGAAGAATTTTTTCAGTTGCGATTTTAAGATTTTGAGGTGAAAATATTGTTCTTCACTTATAATTCAAAATTATTATTATTATATTTTATGATACAGGAAGTTTGCTAAAATGTTTCTGTGGTTTACTTAGAGCTGCACTGTCCAATTTGATAGCCATTGGGCCACATATGGCTACTGAGTACTTGAAGCATGCTTGGTATCAGTTGAGATGCTGTGTTAACGTGAAATAAACATTGATTTTGAAACTATAGTACAAGAAAAAGAATGTAAACTATCTCATGATTTAAAAATATGGATTACATGTTGAAATGATAATATTTTGGATATATTGGAGTAAACCAAATATATTATTGAAATTAATTTCACCTGTTTCTTTTTACTTTTTAATGTGGCGACCAGAAAATTTAAATTACACATGTAATTATCATGTATTTATTTTGGAAAGCACTGAATATTAAGATGAGAATAATTAAAGAAATTTTAAACAATTAGAGCCATGATGGGGAAGCTTGATTTATTTGATACTGAAGAATATTGCTATAATATTTGAAGCTAGAGTAACGAAAGCAGTGAGCATTGGCTGCAGAATCATAGAGTGATGGAACAAAACATCCAGCTTAGAAACCAGCTCTAGCGTTTGTGTTCAGTAAATGTAAAGGTGGACTCAAATCACTGGGAAAATGGAAGATTTTTAGCAAACAGTCTACACTGGTTAACTATTTGGTAAAAAATTTGCATTTGAGTCTCATATTATAATAGACCCCCAAATAAATTCCACATAGGTTAAGAAAATAAATGTAAGAAATGAAACTATTGAAAAGAACCAGAACATCATCTAGTCAAATGTATATTTGATCTCAGAATAAAAGCAGAAGAAATTGTAAAGGAAAAAATTGAATTAACAACAGAGAAATCAGATTCCATTCCTTAAAAGAAATCTAATAAAATTAAAAGTTGAACAAGTCAGATATAAAAATAGGGAACTCAGCCCAGCTTCTCTTGACTCCCCAAAGATACAACGCTCAGAAGACTGCATTTCATGGACATCAGAACTGGTTGGGTTCACCTGGCCTTATTTCTGCCAGTCTTCTGTTCATTAATAGGGTTGTCAGATTTAACAGATAAAAATATGGGACATCCAATTAAATTTGAATTTCACATAAACAACAAATAATTTTTAGTATAAGTGTGTTCCAAGGCATATTTGGGACATATTTTTACTAAAAAATATGTTTTTATGAAATTCAAATTTAACTGGGCCTGCTGTGTTTTATTTGGCACTCCTGGGCCTGGGAATCCCAACCACCAGTATGCAGAAGGAGAAGGAAGGGGTAGGAGTTTGGTAGTTGCATGGCTGGACATGGTGGAGAAGGGACTGGGGTCCAACTGCCCTGCAAATAGGCTTTCAACTAATTGCCCCCTTTGAGCCCTGCACCTTGTCTCTGGCTCCTAGAGTATGGGGCACCTCTGTGTCCTAAGCTTGTCCAGGATTCTGAAGGATCAGTTGGTCCCCTCATGCTGCAGTCAGTCAGCAGAGTGAAGGAATCCATCCCTGAGTCCCAGTTACCATGCCTTCTTCTAAAATGCATGAGTCTTGTTTGCTGTAGTCCTCTCTCCCTCCTTTGTCCTGTGAGTTTACATACCTACTTTATTCCTTTACTGTCTTCTAATGTGGTTTCAAGAAGAGGAGAAAAGTACATGTGGTCTATTTACTATAATTAATAGAAGGGCAGCCTTAATCAGAACACATATCTTAATTATCCAATTAATACATGAATTCATTTTTGTTGAAAGAAAAACAATATGTGCAAAGTGACAGTTCTGTTGATTTCTCAGTTCCTGGCAGGCAACCCGGAAACTGGGGACAATAGATATAGGTGAGAAGACCATATGTCCCTGGATAGTCCCAGTAGTTATTAATAGTTATCAATTGTAGTTAGTAGTACTGTCCCTCCTCTCCCCACAAACTTTACCCTCCAAGAGCTCTCCGTTTGGATAGGAAATTATACTGTCAAGGTAGGCCTAGGGGAGGGTGGATGTTAAGTGCAGGGAGTGAGCTCATCAGGTAGGAAGTGGGAGGATTGTTCTCTGGAGAAAATGACTGGCTCCAAGGAAACCCGGCAGCTGACACACGTATAGAGCTTCTAGTCCAGTCCTATATGAACAGACATCCAAGGATAACCAGGCTTGAAGAAAGTCACTAACATGAAAGAGAGAGGCTAGGCAACCAGAAAAAAGGATTCCAGAGAAATGCAGAAATGAAAGACAAGAAAACATTAAAAAACTCTACAGTATCCTCAAAGATATATTGAGGATATATTGAGATATATTGAGGATGAAAAAAAAGAGTAGCAAGCTATAAAAGAATGTGGAGAAAAAGAAAAAGTACTTGGAAATGAAAAGTGAGAGACAAAATAAAAAATTTGATAGATAGTTTGGAAGATATAATTAAGGACATTTCCCATAAGTCCATTTATTCCATAAGGAATAAAATAGCAAAGATATAGAATCAGGTAAGAAAAGAATAGAAAGCCAAGAAATTGGCCTAGATGGTATAACATCTGACTAACCACAGTCCCACAATGAAAAGAATAGAGGGGAGGAAATTATTACTGATATAAAAGACAATTTTCCAGAACTGAAGTTAGGAATCTCAGGATGGAAAAGTCTCACCTAGCATAATGGGGGACCGCAATAGATGGGGAGCCCAGACCTAGGCACGTTGGATTGAGATTCAGAACACCAGGATTGACAGACAGTGCTAAAGCTTGCAGAGAATGAATCTGGACTCCAATTAGCATCAGAGTTCTCTCCAGTAACCATGGCAGCTAGGAGACAATCTAGATGAGAATACAACTTCCAATCTAGGCTTTTGTGCCCTGACAAACTCTCAGTCAAGAGCAGGGATAGAGTAATGATACTCAGAGTCGACTAGAGCATTGGCTCCTCCTTTTTCTTCTTCATCAAGTGTAGGATATCTGACCTAGGACACAAATAATCCAGTGTAGGTCCCAGGAAGCCCCGGCATGACTACTGGGCAGGAGGCTCCATTTTGGCTGGAGCAGGAGGAAGGAGGGAACCAGAGCGAGGTCTCCAGGAAAAAAGGGAACAGGGCTGGTAGATCATCTGATGTGATAGGAGCATAAACAATCAGCAAATGAAAATATAAGGCAGCTTTTAACACTAGGAAAAACAAAGTTCCACAAGAGAGGAAATGTGATAATTGGCTTTGAAAACAAAACAGTGAAACTCTGCCATTACCCAGCATCAAGAAAGCAAAGATAATGCCAAGCTATATAGCAACCATATTGTACCAAACTATGCTAGTTACGTGTGGTGGTTTGGTTGTTTCTGATAAGCGAAGATCCATATAATAGCTGAAGTAGTCAGGGTAATTAAACCTGGCTGCTGAAACAAGTAACCCCAAAATTTCAGGGGCCTAACATAATACAAATTTATTTCTTATTCATGACAGTCTGGTACAGTTCTCTTCCAAGGGACCTGGGGTCCTTTCACCTGGAAGCTCCACTGCTCCCTAAGGACTACTAGAGACCTTGGCTGGATTCATTCTGCCCGCTAGCCACGGACGAACAGTGACTAGACACAGGGTAGAAGAGCATGTTTTAGCCGCCAGCCCAGAAGGTGATGTACATCGCTTCTGCTCCTATTCACTGGCCAGAATCCAGTCACGTGGCCCCAACTTCACTGCAGGGGTGCCCAGGAAGAAGAACTGGCTTAGGTGAGCCTCTAGGCAGTGTCTGCCACAAGAGCTGTTGTGTGCTGAGCTCTTACTCTAAGTGTGTCAACATGTTAAGCCAGCTACATACACTAACTCACTAATCCTGGGAGATGTGTTCTAAGGTCTCTATCTTCCTCAGCAGCAAAGTGAAGCCCAGAGACATTGCCATTTGCCGAGGTCACACAGCTAGCAAGTGGGAGAGTTGGGCTTGCCCATGATCTGGCACCACAGAATTCTGAGTGGTCCTCTACTTGCATTTTAATCATTTATTTAAAAAGAAAGAGCATCATGAGCAAATTTAGGACCATGTTTAAAATCTCTCTTGGATCCATTCTTACGCTCTTTTGCATCTTGTGTCGGAGGCTTGGAGCAATTCATTTCTCTCCCTTGCACAAGCCTGCTGCTAACCTTCCTGGATGAATGGATGTTGGTGTAAGATTCCTGGTGGCAGTCTTCCAGGCCAGCAGAGAGAAGAAACTTGCATTTGTCTGAGTTTCCTCAGGAATGTCAGGGACCAGGCTCTATGCACGTTGCACCATATGGGGAATGGACCATGGAGCGTGGTCACTAGAGAGTGAGGAGAGTGCTGATGGCACGAGGGAAAAGTGACAAATCTCTTCTCTCTGTAACTTCATCATGGGAGCTGTGAGATGGAGCTGCTTGACAGAAAGCATTTCCAGAAGATTACTTTGGATTAGCTTCCCTGGGTGCATCTGTTCTCATGACACTTATCCATTATCCAGAAAAGTGATCTACAGCCCAGCTGGCTGAGTGACTGCCTAGGTGTGAATGCTGCTTCTCATGTCCCCTGTCAGTCAACTCTAGTGATTCACAGCCCCTTTTGAAGTTGGGGTCACTCAGTGTCATTGACTCGATTTCATGATGCATTTCCTCTACTTTTTTCTAAAAAGTCTGAGTAGTGAGTGTGTTCTGGAGCTTCTGAGTTGGTTGATCCTGTTTACCAACTGCCCTTCAAGATGTTGGTCTGCCTCAGGGGCCTCCCGGGGAGAGCTGGGTCCCCAGCAAGCCCATGTACTGGCTGGGGAAGGCTCCTGTTGTATGGGAGACGTTGGTCTATGAGTGGCCTCTGCCTTGGCCCTGGAGAGCCTGCAGTCCTGACCAGGGACTTGGGTGGCACCTCCAGCTCCCCTCACCCCCATTCACACTAGGAGTATCTGGTCCTAGTCCCAGTGTGGCCTTGCTGGTGACAGGCCCCTGTCACTCACCAGTGTCTCTGCTCTTGGTGATGTGTGGCAATTTGGGGCCCTCCAGTGGGCTCCTCTCTGCTTCTTTCATTTTGGACAGGCATATCGAGTTCTGGTCTAGACGGGTTTCCTTTCCTTGGTTTTAGAGCATCATTGTATAGGTGGTAATTTAAAATAATTGTTTTTCCAGTTATCCCAATATATTTGGTGTATGTTTGGTTCGCCATCTTGAATCAAGGACTCACACAAGTTTTAGAGGATTTCAAGATATGCATCGAAACAATTGGAGATTCCTGAGGAAGTACCAAAATAAGATTGGGAGATAATTTTGGCCCTTAGAAAAGCCCTTTAATAAGGTCGGTTGTCCATCACACCTCACCATCCTGTCCCTTTGTTTGCACCTGCTGATTCTGCTGCAGAGTAAAGCTCTGACTGGGGTTGCATTTCAGGGGATATGAGAAGACTTTCTATAGAACTTTTAACTAATAAAAATAGAGGTCAGAAGTAATTATTCCTGTATCCATTCTGTACCTAGTGAGGCTGAAAGGAGTTCACCCATTAAATTACATTTTCAGTGTTCTGTTCCAATGTGTGCTCCTTTACAACTTTATTTAAAGAAAGCATAATGTGAAAGGCTTTTAACTCTGACGGAAGAAAGACAGGAGCCTTAGTGATGGTAGAATCTCTCATCTCATCGTCTGCTCCAAGAACAAAGATTTTTTAAAACTTGGACTCAAGCAGTCTCTTAGGTTATATTAATGGAACATAACCTTAACAGATCCCTCCAGAAGATAAGCTGAGGTATATGTTAGCTCTCTCTAAATATCTTTGACCTTAAACTTTTTATTATTTTGCTCTGTTTTCTGTCCTCTTGACTCCATCACTTCATCGAATATCTAAGCAGTTTGTTTAAAAAATCAAAATCCCTATAGACATGAATGTGGCATGTACAGTAGTCCCCCCTTATCCGCGAGGGATTCCAAGACTCCCCGTGGATGCCTGAAACTGCGGATAATGCCAAACCCTATATATACTATGTTTTCTCCTATATATACTTATTTGAGGTACGACAGCAAAACTAGCACAAATTTCTTTTTCCTTCTTCATAATTTCACGGATAGAAGATTCTTTCTAACCGTAGATCTTAGCAACCTCAGCATATGATTTCTTTCCTTAGTAAGTTAAGAACTTTCACCTTTTCACTTAAAGGAAGCATTTTACGACTTCTCTTTGGCATATCCAAATTGCCAGCATCACTACTCTTGCACTTTGGGGCCATTATTAAGTAAAATAAGAGTTACTTGAACACAAGCACTGATACTGCGACAGTTGATCTGATAACTGAGATGGCTACTAAGTGACTAACGGGTGGGTATCATATAGAGTGTGGATATGCTGGACAAAGGGAGGGTTCAGGTCCTGGGTGGGACAGAGCAGGGTCATGTGAGATTTCTTCACACTACTCAGAACAGCTCTCAATTTAAAACTTATGGATTGTGTATTTCTGGGATTTTCCATTTAATATATTTGGATCGTGACTGACCACGAGTAACTGAAACCATGGATAAGGAGGGCCTACTGTTTATCTCTTTTACTCTATGGAGATTTTTAATGATTGAATTTGAGATGTATTTAGCAATTATTTATTTTGCATCTACTGTTCAGCACACACTGTTCTAGGCCCTTAGGATCCTTCAGGGAACAGAAGAGAAGAAGATCCATGCCCTGATGGGGCTTATGTTCTGGTGAGGGGCAGACAGACAGTAAAAGATAAGCATAAGAAATAAGAAAAACACATTGTTTGTTAGCAAGTGATAAGTGGTATAGAAAAAAAGTAGGAAGGTAAGGAAGGTTAGGAGCGCCTGGGGATGGAGGGGAGGTGGAGATAGGAATATAGTAGCCCAGAGGTGGCACCGATGGCCCAGCTTGTCAGCGCTTGACTTTCTAGTAAAATTAGGATGTTGAGAAATGACTTCTAAGTTTTTTGAACAATGAGGTAGGCTTTTTTTCTTTTTAGTTGTCCTCTAAGCTTAACTAAACAGCTGTTGTTTCTTAAGTAATAAGACTGTCTAGTATATTTCTTTGTAGGAAAATTTACAAACATAGTTTCAAAATTTACACACTATGCAAAAATATATATCTTATGGTGAAAGATAGCTTATATTGGCCTAAGAAAAAAGATATGTGTTTTTTATATAGAGTTATATGTCATCTTGGTAAGGACACTGGACTTCTGTAGACCCAGTTTCCTCATCTGGCAGATATGGATTGGATGTTGGAAGAGTAAATAAGGTAATGGAAGTGATAAGGCTTTGTGAAATGCAGCTCATCATGTCCTGGAGTGAGGCCATATAGGATTCACAGTAATTCAAGCAAGCCTCTGGGGGAGGATTTAGTAAACCCATCAGGCTTCTGTCTACAGGGCCTTCTGCTGTCCATTATTCCTGTTATGTACCCTCCTCCCAGGCCTGTCTGCCTTCCAAAGCATCTCCCATCCAGGTTTACCCTCATGTCTTCCAACCTGTGCTGAGGGTATGAGTCAGGCAGAGGAGAGAGGTAGTGAATTCTAGTAATTCTTGATAGTGTATAAATGACTGATAGGCTGCATCTTGAGAAGGAGGACTGGGTACTGATGGTTTAATGGAGGGATATGTTAATAGAACTAGGTATATAATGATGAAGTGGGATCATTGAATATTACTTAGTGTTTAAAATAGGCAATACACTTGACTTAAGTGCCAAAAAAATATAAAAAGGATCACGCAACATTTCTCTCTCACCTCTATTTTCCATGTGCCCATTTCCCACTCCCCACCCAAACAGGTAATAATTGATATTTATTTATCCTTCTAGATATTTGTTTATGCATATACAAGTCACTACAAATATATATTCTTGTTCCCCTCTTTTTTCCATAAGTGATAGCACATAGTATATGTTGCTATAAGCCCTGCTTTTTCCATTTAAGAATACATTTTGGAAGTCTTCCTATATTAGAGCACGAACCCTTCCTTGGTTCTCTTTACCATGGCTCGGTTGGCATTTCATGAATGCTTCATTATAATTTTAACCTTGTCCCTTTGAGAGACCAGTCTTTTGCTGTTCTCCACACATGCCACCATGAATATCTTGCACAGACATTATCTCACATGTGGGCACCTTTATTTCAGGATAAATCCCTAAAAGTGGAAATGTAGGGATAAAGGCTGTATGTATCGGTCATGTTGATAGATTTTGCTAAATTAACCCTTTGAGGGTTGCACCAGTTTACACAGCCACCAGCCATGAACGATATCATATTTCCCCACAGTCTTGCCAGGACAGTGTGCTAGTGAACTTTTGGACTTTTGACCACCTGATAGATAAAAAGGGATGCAGTTTTGAGAAGGAGGGATTTCCTGAATCCCCTTATGCCCTCTGGCCTGCCTACTTCTTCTGTTCTTCATTCTCCCAGAAGAACAGTTACCAGCACCTGCTAACCTCACCCCTGGATGACACCATAATCTGCTCTGTGCTACATGAATTCCTTACCTTTGTGTGTACAACTCAGACCCATTTTTTTTTTCAAACTGAATACTTTCCTCTTACTGTCTAGGTATTCTTAATTGCTGTCTTAGTTGACAGTGACTCAATTCTTCAGTTTTAATTTTCTCTGTCATTAGCTTCTTTACCACAGTAGATAGTCATCTATGAATTAATGCCTAATTAATGAAAGGAAACCTGTTATTTAAAGATGTTTACAAATTGTTTCATAAAAATGTATTTATAAGATGTAAATTTTTCATTCTATTTTTTTTACATTTTAGGTTCTAAGCTATTAGACTTGTTAAAAATGGAGGCTGAAGTGCACAATGAGGGAGAGACACCATCGAAACCAGATGAATTTATTTGGCTAGGAGGACTGCAGGAGACGTTACAGAAATCTTGACTGCACTCACCTCTGTCTTGCCAAGGCATCCCCCAGACACCTTGAGGAACCTTACTTTTTCTTTTTCTTTTGTGAGGAGGAGGACTAGCCCTGAGCTAACATTGCCAATCCTCCTCTTTTTGCTGAGGAGGACTGACCCTGGGCTAACATCCGTGCCCATTTTCCTCTGCTTTATATGGGACGCTGCCACAGCATGGCTGACAAGCAGTGTGTCGGCTGGCGCCTGGGATCCGAACCCGCAAACCCAGGGCTGCCAAGCATGAACTAAACCGCTGCACCACCGCGAAAACTTACTTTTTAAAGCTCAGGGAATGGGAAACCCCCTCACCAACAGTCATGAGATAGGCTAGCTTAGAGCTGTGTGTGTCTGTTGTGTCCTCAGTCAGGTGTGGAGGGAAGGGAGCACTTAGCCTGTGGCACCAGGCTTCAGTTTCCTCGTCTGTGGAAGGGGGTGGTGACACCCTCCTCACGGGGATTCTGCTGGGATTGATGAGATGATGTGGGGTGCAGTTAGCGCAGTGCCTGGGATCAGGAGGCCCCGGGGCTCTTTATTGCCCCTCTTTCTGTGTTCGCTCTTGTAGTTTCATGGTTCTTCACACACAGCCTCTAATCTGTGCGTGTAACGTGGCTCCTGCGTTGATGATCCAAGGTCAGAATATCCACTGTCAGTTGTTCCTTGTGAAGCCTCCAGATGCCCTGCTTCAGTGGCTGGGGAGAGGGCCTGGAGCTAACAGATGCTTCCACAAATGGCTCTTGGTCACTGAAACTGGGTCACATTTCCTTCCTTTAGGAAAATGCTCAGGTCATTTGCTTCCTGAAAACCTTATTTTTCACCCTTTTGAAAGGTTGTTAATGGGATACTGTAAACAGAAATAATAAAACCTCTTTTCCTTAGGCCCTCTCTGGCTGTATTAATTATTATATTTCTATAATGTTAATGCAGCTATTTACCAGCGTGGGTTTGGGCCATTAAAGGTCCCCCTCCTGCCCCAACCCCCGGGGAACATCAATAACACAGGAGCAACTGCTCCCTCGGTCTTTTTCCTGGGTTGTAGTTCATTGTTCGTTAATGGATGCCTCCATCAGAGTCTGTTTGTGGAAGATAACAGCATTCCCTGTCTGTGGCCCTCACCCAGAGGATGGTTCATTTCCTTGCACTGCTCAGAGGATGTAGGCTGAATTAAGGAATTCCTTGTGGCCCCGTGGCCTGCTGCCTGCAGACTGCCGAATGCAGGGATTGGAACCGTGATAGAGTCAAATAGCATACAGTTGTCAGATTTTCCTCTAATAATGGGGAAAGACAGATATGGGGACATACGATAATGGCAGAAGACATTGGGGGAGACGTAAAAATGGAACCAAATGGGGAGATTTATTTATCTTGGTGTCCACTTGGACTGGGTGGGGGTGGAGGGGAAGAGGAAGCTTAAGGTTCAGACGCCTCTGGCCTGGAGTCCCTCTCCAGCACCCACTGTTGATACGGCCCATTTAGTAGCAAAATGCCGGGAGAAGAGGGGCCCCAAGAGTCAGATGAGTGGCTGGCCCATCACCAGGTCAACCCTGCCATGCTCTGAGCCTTGGCATTTCAAATGGAAATACTGGGATGAAGGCATTTGCTGAGATCCCTTGGACTCTGGAGTTGAAGCCTCGTTGTAATGGGGCTTTGGAACATCTCATGACAAATCGTAAAGACTCAAGACCCCTCTGGCAGGAATGAAACTGGCATTTCATAATTCTCATGGGGAAATTCTCATATTCCAGAAGACTCTGGCTGAGTTAATCAGTTCATTAGACCTGTTATTTACCATGCCTCAAGCATCCAGCATTAACATTTTCTCTATTACCAGTATTTCCAAGTGCCACTATATTAATATTTTCCAAACTTTTCTTTTGACTAGTAAACACACAGAAGAGCTCTAAAATTCACCCTTATGTCACAGTCACCAAGAGAGACAAATGGGAGGTCCATGCTCCCTCGTCTTTAAGGGACACAATCTGGAGATGAAGGGTAAGACTTTTTAGTACCCAGTGGGCTGTCACTAAAGGTGAGTTGGAGAAGTGGATGGATTTTATCTGCTGTAGCTCTCATCATTGATGAGCCAGTGCTTTCTACTGCAGGTCATACGTGGAACTACACAGGGCACCTACATTAGAGCTGAAAGGTGTGGTTGATGCCCCTGTTCTTAACAGCAGGCAGTTGCATGGCCATGCAACATCCCAGGGCATGAAAAGGCTGCCCCCACGTAGTCTGGAAGAAGCAGCTCTGATGTATCTGTGTCCCATGCCAGTGTCTAGAGGTGACAGTACCAGATCAAAATGGTAACTAGTGTTTTTATGTCTTGTGATACCCAAATACCAGTATTAATGACTGAGTGAGAAGTGGTTGCCATGGTTCTCATCATCTGGTGCTCAGATGCTGATGTTAACAAGGCCTGGGGTGCGGGACCCAGACCCTCTGTGCTTTGGCTGGAGTCTTTCCAACAAGCCCGATGGGAGCAGATAGTCCTGTATAAAACACAGTGCACTGGAGGAGGGATCCTCGGATGTGACCTCTGCGAGGCATCCCTCAGCTGAGATGTGGCTGTGACCTCATCCCATGCCTTCAGGTCCCCTCTCATGCATGCTGCATCCTCCCTGTCCTCTCTCTTAGCTGATGTCAGCTCCTCAGGACAGCTGAGGAGCCCAGAGGCACCGGGTTGATGGGGGAGCGAGAGTTCTGCCCCACCTCATCTCCCTTCAAATATTCTTATGTACATGTAGACTTGACCTTTTGATTTTAGAACCCAAGATTTATCTTGCCTTTGTTTGCTGGGTTTGCTGTGCTTTGCCTGGGAGACTTCCCTCTTTTCCAAGTGAATAAAACTGGTGAGGGTGGGAGGTGGGACAACACATTCTTTACTTTTTCATCTGTCACTTGGACTTTCACACGTAATTTTCAAACTCAGGTCCACAGCCCACTGCCTGTGGGTGTGAAATTTATTTCCTCTGGTCTCAGTTGACCAAAGAGAAATAAGAATCATGCAAGGAGGCGTTCATACATGTAAACATATCCCATTCAAGGGCTGTGCTTTTTTGTTCTGAGCTTGTTCTTCTTTTTTGATCAAAATATCCTTTATGAAATGGTAGGGGTGGGTGTGTGTGTGTGTGTGTGTGTGTGTGTGTGTGTGTGTGTGTGTGTATTCTCTCTTAATTTTCTTTGTTAAATAAAAACTTGACAGTCCTGTGCTGGTCCTCAAGATTAGGTGGGTCTCACTTTCTTTTTTTTTCTCCAGGGGAAGATTTGCCCTCAGCTAACATCTATTGCCAATCTTTCTCCTTTTTCTTCCTTTCCCCCCCTGCCAAAGCCCCAGTACATACTTGTGTATAGTTGGAAATTCTAGTTCTTCTATGCGAGCTGTTGCTGCCACATGGCTACTGACAGACAAGTGGTGTGGTTCCACACCCGGGAACTGAACCCAGGCATCTGAGCAGAGCGCACCAAACTTTAACCCCTAGGCCATCAGGGCTGGCTCAGGTCTCAATTTTTTGGGTTATAGACCTCTTTGAGAGCTGTGTACTCTGTTCCTATGTGTCTGCTCGTACTCACTTTCCTACTTTTAGGTTCAGGAATGTGGGGGGGTGGCACAATTTAAGAAGCCTGACACCTGCCCTTTGCAGAAGGTATTTTACAACTGAGGAAGCAGAAGCTTTAAAAGATGAGATCTTTGTATTCCGAACTAACAGACTTTTTATTATCAATCTTCTTGCAATAATATATTTCTTTGCATTTCAAGTTTTTGAAAATTCATGTTTAGATGATGTTTAAATATTCCAAATATATATGTTTTATATAATAATAAGCAAAAGTTAATATTTGTGTCATTATTGAAATATCCTGCTTTCACTTAAAGCTTGCACAAGTAGGTTGCTATCCACTTATTCCCCCAACTGTGTGAGGGTGGGCTATGAGCACTAAAGTGCCGGGTCCACAATTGAACTTCTGGATTAATATCAACATTTTAAACTAATTAGGTAAAGAAAAAGCATTTCAAATAAAACGTAATGGCTTCTTGCACTCCAGCTGGAAGGCAGCACAACATAATTGTCTGATTAGAAAAGCTTTTTAACATCAGTGATTTAACTGAGCACATTTGAAGGAAACCCAGGAAAAATGCATTAACTATTTTGTGTTTGTCAAAAATAAACCCAGGTAGAAGACGGCAGTACCCAGCCAGGACTTAAAATCATCATAGTGGTGCGAAACGGGGAAACCATTCATTTGGCTATGATTTTTTCAAGCACCTGCCCTTATGGGCTTTGAGGATACAGTGAGAACAAGCCCAGCAAGGTTCTCTGGTTTCTTGGAGCTTCTGTTTGGTGGAGGGAGATGAATAAGAATGAAGAACAAGATGAGTAATTCCAGGTAGTGACAAGTGCCAGGAAGAAGGGAAGATAAGACACTGATGATGTTGGGTAGGGTGGTGGGGAAGGCCTTTCTGGGGAGGTCCGGTCTGGGCCGCGAGGAGAAGGAGCCTGTTCTGCTGGGGAGTAAAAAGAGGCCGACTAGCTGGAGGGAGCGAGGCAAGGGGAGAGGCGGCCATGGGGTCTGACACGGAGGCAGGGTTTTATTTCTTATGTGATGGGGAAGCGACCAGAGCATTGTTCAGCAGGGCAGTGACTAAGGGGGCAGGTGGGGTCTCCGGGCACAAAGAGCCTGGCTTCTGAGCCTCCCCCACCCCCTGGTCCTGGCGGCTGTGGCCAGTGGTGGCTCTGTCTCGGCTGCCCCACGTCTTGTCCTGGGCTAGGGAGGTTTTGGACACTGAAGCAGATTGAATAATGGCTGCCTGAAGATATGAAGTCCTAATCCCTGGTGTTTGTAAATGTCACCTTATTTAGAAAAAGAGTCTTTGCAGGTGTAGTTAAGGATTTTGAGAGGAGGAGGTTGCCCTGGATTATTTGTCTGGGCCCTAAATGCCATCACAGGTGTCCTTATAAAAGAGAAGCCAAGGGAGGTAGAGACACCCCAAGGAGAAGAGGAGGTGAAGACAGAGCTAAGGAATGCCAAGGAATGCCAAGAGCCACCAGAAACTGGAGAGGCAAGGAACGGGTTCTCCCTGAGAGCCTTTGGTGGGAGTGTGGCCCTACTTACATCTTCATTTCAGACTTCTGGCTTCCAGAACTGTGAGAGAATAAATTTCTGTTTCAAGCCACCAGTTTGTGGTAATTTGTTATGGCAGCCACAGGAAACTAATACTGGCCCTAGGGAAGGATGGAGGGCTGTGTCATCTCCTCTCTTTGGACCTCCCCAATTCCCAGCATGGTGGGTAATGATGAAAGGGGAAGAAAGGTTGGGAGTGATGAGAGACCACCCTCCCACTTTGGGGGACTGTCCTCTCACAACCCCCCTCTTTATGCTCCAGCCAAGCTCAGTTTAGAGCAGGGGTGTCCCACTCTCATACATCCAGTGGCCAGACTGGCCCTACTTTGTGGACGAGGGTGGTGGGCAGGGGGAGCTTGGTAGCCTGGACTGGCAGGCACCTGCCCTGGGCGGTTGCACCTCCCCTCAGCTGGTGTTGCTGTGTGGGGTGTGGGGCCACTGGGGTCAGATGCCCTAGTTTTCTCAAACAAACCTGAAAAAAATCTATATTTTTTATCATGAAATTTCCTAGTGTTGAAAGCTGGCTCAAGTTTTTAGTCTGCAGTTCTGATTTGACCCTCGGGTGAGGAGAAGGGCTCTATTTTGTATCTTCTGCCTTACAGTTTTTATTTGTCCCGGAGGTTAGCATATTAATCTCCACCCCCATTTTTATGAATGTGATTGGGGTTTTAGTCAGTGTATTAGTTTCTTATTGCTGCTGTCACAAATGACCACAAACCTAGTTGCTGAAAACAATACAAATTGGTTATTTTATAGTTCTAGATGTCAGAAGTCCCACATCGATTTTGTAGGACTAAAATCTGTTTGCAAAGCTGTGTTCCTGCTGGAGGCTCCAGGGGAGAATCTGTTCCTTGCCTTTTCCAGCTTCTAGAGGCTGTCCTTGGCTCGTGGCTCCCTTCCATCAGTAGCACACTCCGACCTCTGCTTCTATCGTCATATCTCCTTCTCTGACTGTCATTTATCTACCTTTCTCCCTTATAAGGACTCTTGTGACTACATTGGGTCTGCCCAGATAATCCAGGATAATCTCCCCATCTCAAGATCCTTAACGTAATCACATCTGCAAAGTCTCTTTTTCCTTGTAAGGTAATGTATTCACAGGTTCTGGGGATTAGGATGTGGACAGCTTTGAGGGGCCATTACAATGCCTTGCATAACCTGCCAGTCTTCTCTCTTTCCAATATCATATTCAGTGCCTTCATGTTGGTTGCTTGAAATTGGCCAGGGTAGAGTGTTTACATCATGGAAATCAGCAAATGCTACAATTGAGGGCTTCCCACCCCTCCTCCCACCATTCTTTGTCCTGGAGAGCTAGATGTTAAACATTTACCAGCACACCATTGACTTCCACCTATTCCATTTGGGCTGAGATTCCTTTTTTTCTGTGACATGCTTTCCATTTTTCTATGGCTTGTCATCTCACATTTGGGGAAATGGATATGGATGTCTAGGAAGCATTATGGAGATCTTGGTATGGAGACCAGTCTTTACACTTGTCTGAACTCTATAGGTTTGGATAATAAACCATGTGCCCTTTGGGTTTTTCTTCCTTCAAAGGAATCTGGGGGATTTTTGCTCATTCCTAGTTGGCATTACAATCCTCCTTTTCTTGCACAAGGGAGACATTAAATATTTGGTGACTTTAAACGAATAACCTCCTCCCTTCATAGGCATTTTGGGCGTATTTCCTGTGTGTTCCAGTGTTAGGGGACCATCAAGACCCCTCCAGTGTTTCGACTTTGATAGACATGTGCCGTCCTGCTGAAAACTTGGTGATTATGCTCCTTAGAAATCCCCGGAGCCTAGTAAAATAGGGCATATCTTGAAGCATGCTGACAAGGTGGTGGCAATTAATTAAGGATTCTCCTTAATAAAACAATTTCTCCTTACTAACTGAAAGAGTCTCATAGAATAAATATTCTAACAAAACCTCAAGCCTGTTTTTGCACTTGGCATTTTATCATGCTATCTGTGCCTTTTGAATCTCTAAAATTGTGTTTACTAATCTCTTTTCTAATGGAATTTCAAGCAATTTTTTGATCAAGAACTTTCACAGAATGGACTATCTAAAATATTAAAAAATTACAGTTTTCCCCTTTTATGTCAGTATTTGGTTCATTGCTTCTTGATGACGGCTATGAATGTTTCTTCAACGTTGATTTCAGTCAGTCTACTCTGATAGGACCAGTGTTTTCACCGCGCAGCTAAGTGTGTTTGGGACATAATTGTTCTTATCAGTAAAGCCTCATTAATTAGGTATGTGATTATTACCTAATATTCCCTTTATAGAGGAATTTTTTAAATGAGTTTGTAACAAATGAGGATCAACCAAAATATTGCTAAATTTGTAAAAGCTCCGATACTCACATAGCCTAAAAGAATGGCAGATGAATAGCTTAGAAAATCAAGCCACCCTCAGATGTGACAGCTGGGTCCAAAAGGGCTCTTTCGTTGGAGGAGAAGGCCCAGGGCCCTGACGTGTGGACTTCCGCTTCAGTGTTCTTCCCACCCCGCTGTACCTGTGGCCTCTTCCAGGCTGAGAGGCTTGGAGACTCGGCAACTCTGCACGTGCCGGCTGGACTTGCGTAGGAGAGGCACTTGCGTGGTGAGAGTGGAGAGGGTGAGAGGCTGGAGCCGAGGAAGACCTTGCTATTCAGCCAGCCGACACTGACCCCATCTGCTCCACGCCAGGTACCAGACGAGGCACTTTCAAGTGCATTTCCTTCTCACAACCACCCTAGCAAGTATTCTTGAACTCATCCTGTAAATGTTAGTAGTTACCATGTGGCAGGCATTTTGCTGGGTGCTGGGGATATAGAGATCAAAATCAGTGAATCCCTGCCTTCATGCAGCACACAGTCTAGAATATGGAATTGTTAGAGATGAGAGGGTAGGATCTTGAGAACGGTACAGCGTGACTAAAACTTCCATTAATTATTTAGTTTCCATTTTGGATTACCAGAAGTTTTTATGACCGTAGTTTATTCTCCTGTATGTATGTAAAGTTGATTAATTCAACCTTTTTCACAATTGTTTTCATGAGATACAGTTGTAATTTTAAGCTTCTAACTTGGTAGTTTAGTTTTAATGAGAGTTATTTGGGGTTGTTTGAAAGGTGAAAACTTACACCTATATGAGGGTTAATCAAAACTGAAATCCACTGAAATGCATTAATTATTAAATTAACATATTATGGGCTAGTTTCTTGTATTTGTGAGTTTTTTCCCAGCAAGATTTTTGTAAAGCTATGCTATTGACATGTTGAACAATTTATAATTCTAGAAGAAATTTTTTTAATGAAATGATTCATTTATTCACTCGTTCATGCATTTTGTAATTCTGAGAGCAACCACTTAACCTTTCACAGTCTACTTAGAGTGATTATTGTACAATTTCATGTAAAATGTAGAAACCTTGCAATCATATGAGTCCTTTTACCTCCTGATCTTTATGTGATAGTTGTCATCTGTGTCACATTTTCACACGTTGAGAACCCCAGCAGACAATGTGGTCATTTTTGCTTTAAACAGTCACACATATTTTAGAGTACTTAGGAGGAGAAATGGCAGTCTATTATATTTCACCAGCTGTTGACCATTTCTCTTGCTCTTCTGTCACGCCTGAAGATACAACTTTCCCTCTATTAACGTTTACCTCTGGCTTGAAGAACTTTCTTAAGCATTTCTTGTAGAGCCAGTCTGCTGGTGACAGATTCTCTTAGTTTTCTTTCATCTGTGATGAATGTCTTAATTTGCCTTTATCCTTGACAAGTGTTTCACTGGACATAGTATTTAAAAGATGTTCCACTGTCTTTTGGTCTGCACAGTTTCTGACGAGAAATTCATTGTATCTGATGAGAAATTTGGTGCAATTCAAATAATTGTTTCCTTGTGTATAATGTATCATTTTTCTCTAGCTGCCTTTGAGATTTTTCTCTTTATATTTTGTCTTCTGCCGTCTCATTATGCTGTGTCTAGGTGTGGTTTTCTTTGAGTTTATCCTATTTCTTAATTGCTGAGCTTCTTGAATCCATAACTTTATGTTGTTGAACAAATTTGGCAATTATTTTTTTAAAATATATTTTCCTGCCCAAATCTCTTTCTCCTAACTTGTTAGAACTCTAGTGACTTCTTGAAATTGTCCCAAAGGTTCCTAAAGCTCTGTTCATTTTTTCCCAATCTCTTCTTTCTCTGTATTTCAGAGCAGATAATTTCCACTGATTTCTCTTCAAGTTCACTTATTCTTTCCTCTGTCATCTCCATTCTGTTATTGAGCCCACCTAGAGAGCTTTTTATTTAATATATTGTTTTTAAGTTTTAAAATTTTCATTTAGTTCTTTATTGTAGTTTGTATTTCTCTGCTAAGTGTTCTTATTTTTTCATTTATTTCAACTGTGTTTTCCTTTACCTCACGAATTATAGTTTCAATAGCTCTTTTAAAGTCTCGTTTGATAGTTTCCACATCTGGAGTATCTTGAGGTTGGCATCTGTTGATTATATTTTTCCTCAAGTAATTTTGGATTATATCCTGAACATTCTGAATGTTATGTTATGTAAACTCTGGGTCTAGTTAGCATCCTCTGGAAAATGTTGATTTTTTGGTCTTAACAAACAATCTGTCTAATTAGATTCAGACTGTAAATTCTGGCTCAATTTGAGTGGATGGTGGTTCAAATTTCAGTCCAGCCTTCTAAGCTGTGGTATGCTGATTTTGATCTGTCCTTTGCATGCATAGTTTAGGGATCATTCTGAAGCTTGCATGGGTTGTTCAAATCTCAGTTAAATTCTCTAAGCCTTTGCTACATGGGTTTGAGTCTATCCTGCACATGTGTTATTCAGGCTGGAGTTTTGCAAGAGGACAAAGCAAAGCCAAACAATTCAGCTATTGCCTGGGACTCTTTTGGTCATCTCCCATACCTCCTTCACCCATCTTGAGAGAAGTTGTTTTTCTGAACCAGCAAAGTGTGAATGAAGTGGAACTGAGTTGCATGCTCTTGGTCCAACTTTGTTTCAGGAACTCTTTGTGGCTCCTCTTTTATTTCAATTTAAAATTTATGTGATTAGAGGATGTCATGTGACCTCTGCCAAGACTGAATTTCTACCTTTTAGCTCAGACACGAGGGACAGTGACATTTCTACCTTTTAGCTCAGAACTTCCAGATTTGGTTCGTTCTCCTGATTTTATAGATTAGAAAACGGAGACCTGTTCAAAGGTCTACATCTTGAGCCCTAATAGATCACCAATTTGGTTTCCTTAGCATAACTGGGTAGCAGAAACCTGGGTTCAAAACCTAGCCCTGCCACTTAACTGGGTGTGATCTTATGGAGAGATCTGGCTTCTTTGAGTTTTGGTTTCATCACCTGGACAATGAGAATAATACCCATTCCAGGATACCACTAAATGGTGTTAGAAAGATTGAGGGAATATTTATCTACTCTATCCAGACTCCTTGGGGGGAACGTGGGCCCCTGTCTTTGAGGAGGTGGCCACAGTCTAGCAGTGATCTCTTTAGCAAGTTCATAGGGATTCTAGTCTTTTACTTCAGGTCCCTTTATTTCATACGTGGAATTCAGACCTTGAAGTCAGAACCCTGAGAACAAGGACATGTGACCTATTTTACCTGCAACTTTATTCTGTCCGTCATTATTCCTCTTAGCAGGTCCCTGCCAATCTTTACTAAGGTGTTCACTGTGGTGACCAGATAATATCCTCACAGTCTGAATTGGGAGATAACAGAACCACTGTTTCACCGAGGAGGAACAGAGGTGCAGCGTTATTGCCTATACTGTCACAAGTGGAGTTGGGTTTTCACGTGTGGGCTTCCGACATGCCAGAGGTGTGTTGATATAGTGACGTGGTGCCCTGCTGCTGTTCTCTCCACCAGGAGCTCACATTTGTTTCATGGAACATCCTGAGATCTTTCCAGAGGCCAGTTGCCCCTGCGGATTTGTGTGTCTTGGACACCTCCAGGGCCTGTGTGGCTCCCACCGTGTCAGAGCTTCCTCTGTGCTGTGTTGAAGCATCAAGAATGAATCAGACATTTCTTAAACTAGCAATGCCACTGGAGTCCAGTCTGGGGAGACTTGATTTTCTTTCTCCTTTGGGCCTTTTGTTCCATGACGGACGATTCTGTTAATATCTGATCTTTGTAAGGTCTGAAGGGCTAGTGACTTCTATGCAGGATTTGAAAGTTGTTGATAAAAGGAAATCTGAAGCCTTTATGGAGTTTGCTAGATTCATTTCTGCTTTTTCCCTGTCATGCTCTGTTTTGCTCACACGGCAGTTACCTGGTTATAAAAATGCCGGTTTTCCCCCTGAGTATCAGTTGCCTTGGCAAGCTTTTCATATAATCCACCAAATTTACTGTTCTGGGATCCATTCTATCATATCTTGTTCAGAGCACTCGTTTCAATGGAGAGGGAAATTTTAATCATTTGGATGGCTGCGGATTACAGAGACCTCCCTTCCCTTCTCATCTTTATGTAACTTCTTATCATCTGTCCTTTGCCACTTCAACACACGACGCTTCTAAATAACCCCGGATAGAAGAGGCCAGTCATAGCAAAATATTATGCAAGCAGGAAACTTTGCCAAAGGTAAGTTTAATTTTAAGCAAAAAAATAAAATAAATAAAAAATCAGACCTACTTACAGTGCTGACTATAAGAAAACTTAATTGTCTCTTTTGCCCTTAAGTATTGATAAGTATTTTCACCTTATTAGTGTTCCTAGTTTCTGGTCCTAAAAAAGACATGAATTTAAAAGGTAGTATAGTTTTATTGTAGCGAAATTATGTCAGATTTCATTTTTTTCTCCATTCTCACCAGTGGAGTATTTTCTGGTCTCTTCTTTGGGCTCTGCAAAAGATGAAGATCCAAGAGTCTGTGAAATTCTCCTTCCTAACTGCTATGGATTGAATCTTGTGTATCCCCCCAAATTCATATTCATAAGCCCTAACGCCCAATGTGATAGTATTTGGAGGTGGGGCCTTTGGAAGGTAATTAGGGTTAGATGAGGTCATGAGGGTAGAGTTCTCATGATGGAATTAGTGCCCTTATAAGAAGAGACCAGAGAGCTAGCTCACTCTCTCTCTGTGCTGTGTGAGGATACAGCCAGAAGACAGCCATCTGCAAAGTAGGAAGAGGGCTTTCACCAGACGCTGAATGTGGTAGCACTTTGATCTTTGACTCCCCAGCTTCCAGAACTGTGAGAAATAAATATCTGTTGTTTAAGCCACTCAGTTTATGGTGGATTTTGTTATAGCAGCCCAAACTGACTGAGACACCGACTTACCTTACTCATGAAAATATTTCCCAAATCTTGTAAGAATTGTCTAAGCCAATACATGTACATAATAATTTTTGTAGATAATTTTGAAGAGTATATCCTATGATCTATGAATGAAAATCTCGTGTTAGCATGTAAATAGTTTCTGAGCCACAGTTAAAACACAGGAGATTCTAAAGACTATGCTGGACTCTGTGGGAGACAGGTTGCAGATGTTGAGCTTCATTAAACATGTTATACTTACAGCTCAAGAAATGCAATAAATTTGTATGAGAGATTATTCAGGCCACATGTCACCTCCACAGTCTTATCAAATTCCTTCTGTCTTGCCAAAGAATCTAGATTTGACATTTTTATTTCAACAATATTTTATATAGATAGATGTAGATAAATCTCTTTGCAAAAAGAATTGTAAATGCTAATTAATCCAATTGAGCTGTAAACATTTTCTCTGCTGCTTAATAGGACAGAATACATAAGGATTAATTAAATGATCTAAAATTTCCAAGCTTCTTTTTAATTGCATAAATTGAATCTGTTGCCAAAAGATATCCAGCTCTGGTAAACATGAGAGATGGTAATGGGGACACATGGTGACTTGGATAGACTCCATTTCTGGGTTCTGCCTGAGTGTGTTGGCCACAGGCTGTGGTTTACAAAAAATATCCACTCTGCCAACATGTAAGCCAGAGTGGTCTGTGGTTTCACTGCTGTATTTAGGGTGCCACCATGCTGAGATGACAAGGGGGAATGCTCACTGGTTGGGGGCTTGAGTCTCTAGGAAATGGGTGGCTCAGATGTCATAGCTGCCAAATATCTGAGTGTTTATAAGGATTTCTGTTTGTTGAAATCCAATGTACCTTGACTGGGGAGAAGTTCTTAAGCAGGAATTAAAAAGCCTACCTTCTTGTCCTTCCTCTGACAGTAAACCACATGGAACCATAGATCCACCATCTGTAACATAGGGCCAATAATGTAAGGAGCCCTTAGAAGTGATGATTGTCAGAGTTCCTTGAAGAGTCTAAGAGAGTATATTAATTAACATGTTGGTTAATTCATCAAATACTCTGTGATCATCTTCTAGAGAAGCAGGCCTTGTCCTGGGCCAGCCTTGTGAGCGAGAGGCTCACACATACATATAACTAAAGTGTAGTTGTGTTGTAAGAATGCTTTTAGATGCTGCTAGAATGCCGTGTTGGAGCTGAGAGGGATTTTTGTTCAGTTTATTCACCCATATATTTCCAGTGTGTAATAAAGTACCTGGCATGTACTGGTGGTTCCATAAAATTTGTTGAATGAATGAATGAATGGTTTGCACAGGCATTATAGTTAGTAGTACATGGTTTTATCAAGGCCAAGGTTATAGGTTTCATGGTTGTAGAGACGTATTTGTTATATTCCATTCCATGGAGATAGGCAGCTGCCTAATGTCAAGCAGCTTCATGATGAATGGAAGGGGTAGTCTGGGGTGGGATGGGAGGGGAGTTCACAAGAACTCAGGTAGCAGTGCCAAGGCTGTTGCACTGGATGTGACCCCTTGCCCTTGGCACACCTGGGGTTGCTTGTTCCCATATGGCATGGCTTGGGTCAGCCCCATCTCTTGGGTCTACTGCCTCGTTATCCAAGCACAGACATGTTTCATGGGAACGGCATCCTTGGTGCCGTGGTGTGTGTGTGGGGGGGGTGGCCTCAGCTGTGTAAACACATGTATATGTGTATATACTAGATATATATAATGCACAGGTGTGCTGTGTCTGTCTGTCTGATGTGAGGAGTTCAGCCACAGAGAGTCACATAGTTTAAGGGTTCCAATCTTGGATCAAATATTTGCTGGCTTCATGCTCTCAGAAAAGTCACTGAATCTCTTGGTGCTTGGATTTTCAGCTACAGGAAGATGATGACAGCACCTGGTTCTTAGGGTTACAGTGAGCATTAAATGAGTGAGTGCCCATAAGGGTTTAGTGAATTGAGCTGTAAGCATGTGAGAGTGTGAGTGTTAGTTGTTGCTGTTTTCATATCAATACCACTTATTGTAGCGTTACTAGGAGCTGGGTCTTAGTAGCTAAGAATCTTGCTCGTGTAATCTTTCCTAATTTTCATAACAATACTATGAGGTGAGTTTTTAAGTCCAAAAGGAAACATGTCACAAGTGGTGAATTGCACGAGGGTTTTTGTTCTTTGTTTTGTCCGAAAGAGCTTCCTTTTGATAAATATCATATTCAGACAATCTCCGGCCCCATCCCATACTGAACATATTTTGCAACCCCACCATGCTTTTAAGGTCTGTTCTTTTTATACCAGTTGTTTAGATTTTTCCCTGTGTGGCTCTTCATAAGTCTTTTCCTAATATTGAATAGCTTATTCCTTGAAATGCAGATGTAGAACACATGGGCAATTTGATTTATGATAGCACAAGATGCAGACTTGAAATTATGTAATTAGGGTACAAAGCCATGTTGCAATCCGTGCCTGTGTTGTTTTCAGAATCTCATGCCTGTCAATTGCCTTGGAGTTTGACTGATCTTCCCTGGGTGCTGGCTCACTGCAAAATGCTCTACTGACAAGATAAACCTAATTCATCCCTGCTCCCAAGAAGTTGTAAGTCTACTGGGGAGACAGACAGACAGACAGACAAATAGATGTACTGAACATGGTGAATGCTCTGATAATGCTAGAAAGTCAAATATACTGGACTAAGGAGAGGGAGAGTGGTGGAGGCATGTTCAGGAAGGCTCTCTGATAAGGAGACATTTAAAAAGAGACTGAGTGTCCCGTTCCTCATTCACTCCACTTTTCTTCTTAGAACTTGCCACCACCCGACATTTTTATGCACCCCTGAATCCCCCTGGGATATCAACTCTGTGAGACAGGGCCTAGACTGTTAGCATTCACTCTTGTATCCCAGGTCCCAGTGCCTGGACTAGCTTGGCAGGGTGTGGAATGAATGAATGGTAGATGGAGCCACAGAGCAATCATCCATAGGTGGTGGACAGTCCATAAGAAGTTACCAGTTAGACAAGGGTGAGCCCCACAGAGCGGGTAGGGGAAGGCAGTGCAGGCCTCAGGAACAGCTTATCCAAAGGCACAGGGCCTGGAGACACCATAGATGGATATGTCCTGAGTGCATATTTTTAAAGAGACTGCCTTGCCTTTTTGGCCTTTGTGGCCTTCTGCACCTTTGGAAACATGTCCAATGAGACAGCGCTGGTGAGCAGAACAGTGGCTCTTTGTGCTCCATTTTCTGAAGGAGTGTAGGAACGTTCCTTCTTTGGGGCAAAATTCTCATAGCATTGGGAAAATGAGACATCTGGGCATAGTGGACTGCTTGGCAATCTAATCCAGGGGGGAGGTGTCTGCAAGCAAGAGATCTGGATCCCCTCTCAGCTCACAGGGAAGCTGGGAATCGTTAGGCATGGAGGATTTGAATTCTCTGTTTGATCATCATACAGTTTGTTTTCAGTTGTCTTGTATGGCTGCCTTAGACAGGACTTGATCCTATTTAGAAGACTAATGGTGGGTTGACTACTGGTTAAAATAAAACCAAGGAGTTTTTTCACAAACCTTTAAAAAAATACCTACTCTTCCAGATCTTGGTTTCTAACACCATTTTTCCAATAAAAGGAACCAGGGCTCCTTGGAGACATGGCAGATTCTAAGACTAGGGAAGGGAATTTATAAGATGAGCCTGAAGCATTTGTAGTGTCAGAAAGTAATAAGCAAGTGCTCAAAAAACAAACAGTAAAAACACATTGTTGAGTGTATGCCAAAGAGACACAGAAAGCAACTGAAAGAACTCCCAATGGCCAAACTGGAGTGATTTGAATAACAAATAGAGTAGTATTGTAAGATTGTAACCCAAAGTATAAAATAAATATCCATGATATGTATAAATGGGAGGGAGTAGACAAATCTCCCATGCAGAAGAATTCAAAATCACATATGTAGCTGCTCTGCCCTCAAGGAGGTTGAATGTAACTCCCACTCCTCAACTGTTGACTGGACATAGTGACTTCCTCCCAAAGAGGACAGGAAAGAAAGGGAGGAAAAAAACCTTTACAGTGGAGAAACTTGACACCTTAGCCAGGTGATCAAAGTTGACATCAACAGTGATGTCATGTGATGTGATGACAATGGCGCTTCCTCCTCAGAACCTATAACCCCCAGTCTAATCATGAGAAAAACATCAGAAAAATTCCATTTGAATAACAATCTATAAAATACCTGACCAGTACTCCTCAGAACTGCCAAGATCATCAAAATAAGGAAAGTCTAAGAGAAACTGTCATAGCCAAGAGGAACCGAAGAAGAAATGATGACTGAATGATGTGCTATCCTATTTGAGATCCTGGAACAGAAAAAGGATATTAGGTAAAAACTAAGGAAATCTGAATAAAATATGAATTTTAGTTAATAATAATTCATTAATACTGGTTCCTTAGTTGTGATAAATACCCCATGCTAATGTAAGAGGATGACAATAGGGGAAACTGGGCAAGAGGTATATAAGAACTATCTCACTATCTTAGCAATTGTTCTATAAATCTAAAACTATGCTAAGATAAAAGGTTTATTAAAAAATACTCACTGAGCTAAACTCTGGGTTATCGTTACTTCTGACTGAACAGCAGGATGCCAGGTCAACATGCCAATATGTATTCTATGGATGAAAGTTGAGGGGTGGCTTAAAACCTTAGCTCAACAAATACAAACTCTATCTATGCATGGATGTTGTCAGGAATGTGGAAGCTTCTTGCCAGGGACAAATGGGTGCCTTTTAAAATAGTGCAAAGCTCATTTGAAATACCATTGTTCTAAGTGGGCCAAACCAAGCAGGCTGTACAACGTAGTGGCTAAGCCGCACTGTCCTGGGTTCAGATGCAGCCCTGTGGCACACTAGCCAACAGATTTTTGCACAGGTGGTTTTACACTCTGAGCCTTGGTTTCCTCCTCAATAAAATGAATATTATAGTAACACTGTATCATTGACGGTTTCAAGGACACAGTGAGAGTGATAATGTGTGTACAGCACTTAGCATAGTACTTTGTCCTCATTAGCTGTTCCGTAAATGACAGCTGCTGTTGTTGCTGATGATAACTTATTTTTTTAACATGTAAAAAATATTCCATTAATGCAGGTCTAATGATTCTGCTTAATGGCAGTAGATGATGCCAGTGGCTACTTTGATCTGATTTCAAGGATAGAAGGAAGTTCTTCCCCTACAAAACATCTGCTATCAACACCTTTATTTCCCCCTGGAAGAATTAATTGTGTTAAATGATTTGTGTTAAACATTACCATACCTCTTACAGGCTGCTCATATCCCTAGGAGGAATCACACATCTGGCGTGAAAGGGCTTACAAGGTTTGCCATGCAGGGGAAACAGAGCACACTGGAGCCTTGAAACACTGGGGCAGAGGCTTCGAGAGGAGAAAAGGGTTCAGAGAGGATGATGAAGGCACCCCGTTTACTTCCCAAATCCACCTGCATCTACCAAGGGATGGCCCTGTTGCTGTTTATCTAAGAAGTCAGTGTGTATTTTATATTCCCTGAGAATCTGAGTATCTATGCAGTTTGTATTTATCTAAATTCAGTAAATGAAATGTAGGTCAAAAGCATTTTTACAGATTTTCATGGTAAAGATTAATCTTCACCCAAGCAGCTGGATCTCTGGAACTTGACTTTGAGGAGGAGGAACTCTAGCTGACCCACCAAGACTTCATGTAATGGACTCAACTTTTTAATTGCCTTTTTTCTGCCTCTCAGGGATTATTACATTAACGTCTTTTGCCAGACCAAAAACCCGAGTGTTTCTACTGTCAGCATGTGCTGCAGCAAAGCATGCTGGCTTTGGCTCAATTCCCCTTGGCTACATTTCCCACGTTTTCCCCTTTCTGTCGCAGGATTTCCCCAAAGCTACCATGAGTTCAGCAAGTTTTATAATAGGTGTTAATTAGGAAAAAATGGCTTCATGCTTAAATGGGTTTAGGAAATAACAGAATTAAGCCAAGTTAAGCAGGTTCTTTAATGCAGGACTTCTCAGAGCCTTTGTTTTCCTGATGTGCATTGAGCCTCTGAGAGTGCGTATGGTATGGCTCATCTCCACACTCCCATGAAACCTGCCTTCTTGCAGCATCTCTTGAGCCTAATGCTGAGGGATCAGTGTTTGAAAATGCATACTTGAAAAACACTGTTCCATATTGTTGTTAAATTTCTTTGCATTCATCAGACTTGGTTTTCTTATGTTCACAGGTCTTCTGTACCATAATTTACATGTTATTAAATTTTTCTTCCAAATCATTCCACCCCAATATATATGTTTGTAACTTTAAATAGCATAGTTGAACCTCTGTAGAACTTCGGGTTTTATTTTAGTCACATAATCACCTGTATTGGCATTTGTGAGTTGTCAGTCACCTTGCATATTAAGGAGGCAGAAGCAAATTGCTGCTGAACCCAGAGGTAGAGCAAATCACCTCAAATGATTGTACAAAAAATCCAATTTGGGTCTTATAATTGCTTTCTTATGGCAGTCCCACTATGTGGACTTATTTTAATAGAAAAAAACTCAAAAGATGAATGCACTTGCTAAGATATTTTCTTATTGTTATAGAGTTTCTTGCTGTTGGGGAGAAAACAGTAAATCTCGTCACCTAGTTTATATGGTGCCAGTTTTTATATGTGACAGTACTGGTAGAGAAGTAGATACAATTAAGCAAATAAATCCTAGTTTTCTGAGAAGGAAAAACACTAAAGGTCATTCTTGATTTAAGTCTAAATGAAAAAGGAGGTTTTGTAAGAGCTACAGAGAAGACCCTGAAACATGAAGCAGTTACCTCCCTGATGCAGTTCTGAACTGCCCACGGTGGGGCCGACAGGGACACGGGACAGGGATTCACATCACCCCTCTTTCTTCCTGTGGTTCAAGGAAAGTAATTTTCTTATGCCTCCAAAGTGTTGTTTACCAAAAATGTAAGCCACAGCACTAATAAACTCATTTGAGGTCTTTAGACTGTTTTGAATATTTTATTTATTAGCAACATATCAACCAACAGATGTGTTTATTGTTGTAAACTGTAAACATATTGGGGATGTGATGCTCATAAATTCGTTATCAGTCATTTTTCCTAATGCTTGTCAAAATATTATTATTTGATATGTAAAAAGGAGTGGGCATCTGGCCTTGTGGCTAAAATATAGAACACAAGGCAGTATTGGACAGTAATTACTGAGTCAGCTAAGTCCTAGCTCTGGGATGGGGCTTGGCTTGGAGTGTGATCAAGACCTCTCAGAGGCTCTTGAAGAACAGGAAAGAGTAGGGACTGAATGTTTGAGATGCTTTGCTTTCAACCCTATAAGCAAGAATGCAGTTATTATGTTAGTTAAATGTGGAAATAAATCAATTAGTAGGTATTTATAGGGTAGCCACTGTGCCAAAGGGAGGGTACAGAGCAATAAACCTAACTCCTCTAGGCTTTGGAGATTTTATAGTTCAGATGGAGAGACCAGACACGAACTCATTGACAAAGTTCATTGCCTATGCAAGAATCAAAGAATGCTGAAGCAGCCCAGGGTTTTCAGTAACTGTGTTTGAAAAACATTGTTATGTCTTTTGTGATCCCAGCTACCAAATGAGGAGTCCAAGCCGAAAGGACTGGGTCAGAAGAAGGAAGATTACTGTGTGTTGAAGGGGTTTGAGAAGGATAAATGTGGTTCTACTCACTGCCATGGTTCAGAATCATAACTTTACTTCCTGAAAAGCACAAAATCTGAGACTTGCTCAAAATAATGGCATAGGAGGGACTAGAGTAATAGAGTATAGTGAGTAATATAGTGTATCGGGCTTCAGGTTGAACTTATGTGAAATTTGGGGCAGATTATCTGAGACTCTAGTCCTCTCACTTTATTCATCATTAAAATAGGGGCAGTGAAAATATAATACAACTATAATAACTATCAGCTTAGTTTCTATGAGAATAAAATCAGATAACATTTTTAAAATAAAACCACTTTACACTGTGCTGGGCACTGGGTAAAGTCTCACTAAACATGAGCTGCTGTAAGAATCACTGTAAACCACCTGTGGAATCTTATTTGGGGCCAGGAATAAAGTTTACAGAATAGAGAATAGAATCATAAAGAGCTTAATTTCTATTTTTAAATAAACTATCCTTTTGGCATTTATGCCAAACTATCCAGGACTGTCTGGAGTGGTTCAACATACTCACGGGGGATTTGGAATATTCAGCCCATCAAGATATGAGAAAAGAATTGACTTGTGATGGTCAAATTAGGTGAATTCTTTTTCTTTTAAGTAAAAATCAACCCAGACAGGGGCCGCAAAGGGGGCTGGCAGATCCTCTTGGTTGGTTGTTGCAGGTCAAAAGCCCAGCAGCTTAGGTTGAAAGATCAGCAACGATAACCAAGTCTGTTTTGTTCCAACCTATCCAAGAGAACAGTAATTACCAGATATAATAATGCTTGTCAAAGGCGGTTACTGAAAACCCTCCGCTGCTTCAGCATAATCAGAATGACAGAAGTTGCAGGATGATTTTCCTTGTGAGAGGCATCCACTCGGAATGCTAATTAGGTGAAGTAAAAGGAATATGGATCAGCAGCTGAGAGATGCATTTCCCTCTGGTAAGTGAAGATGAGAAAGGAAGTAGGAGGAGGAAGAATTGGACTTACCTGTGTTATGGTTCATGATGACATTCTGTACATTTATTTCAGGCTCTTAATTCTTCTCATTTCCTGATTTTGTAAAGAGATGCTTGGAGGAGCCACAGCAGGGAGAAAGCTGGCTTTCTCCTTGGAAACTTTGGAGGTGCTGTCATACTTGAAGATATCTTGGTACAAAGAAAAATATACCTTAGGACCCAGTGTCAGTTATCATCCAACTCCTTGGAAAAAAAGCTATCTAAAAAGAGTCTTTATTCTTTTGTTCACTTCTGCTTTCTTTTGGGTGACCTCAAAATAGAACTTGAGTTGGTGGCAAAGGGGCCCCATAGCTAAGAGCCAGCATCCTTGGGGTCAGTCTGTACCTTTGCTTTTATTTGCTGCCAAACATTCAGTTTCTAAGAGAAATCTAAACATTTACCCATGAAATCTCAGTGCTGACTTGCACATGGCTGTTGTCTAGGTGGCCATGACTGAGGGTTTCCTTCCTGCAGGGTACTGTTGTAAGCACTTCAGAGCAGAACTTCATATAATCTCATACCATAGTGAGAGGTGGGTCCTAAAGTATCATGAGTACCTGTGTTAGAGATGAGAAAAAGTAGCACAGTGAGGCTCAGTGTGTTGCCCAAGGCCACACAGCTCCTAAGTAGTGGAGCCAGGACTCAAATCCTGGCCATCTGGCTCCAGAGTCCACAGTCTAAGAAAGTGTATTAATCACAAAGGGGCTTTTGGGCAACTTTGAGATGAAGATGTGGCCTGCAGAACAGAGTCTGAGCAAACTGGGCCTTCTGGAGACCAAGTTGGGCACGCCCAACTCAAACTGCATGTAAGACAGCGTAGGCTGGTGTATGACCTGTATGCTGCTTATGTGCTGTCTTGGTGGTGGGAGGTGGACGGAGTGGATGGCGGGCCAATGTGGGCAAGTGGTTAAGAGCTTGGCCTCTGGGGACACATGCACTCAACTTTAAATTCTGAGCATATTGGTGGTGGTAGCTGGTTAGTAGTTACAACGCTTGCTTTCTGTGTAACCTTGGGCAAGTTACGTCAACTTCCTAAGCCTCAGTTTCTCCATCTAAAATATGGTGATGGTAAGAGTGCCTATGAAATAGCATTGCTGTCAGGATTAAGTGAGAGAATATATGTAAGGCTTTAACACAGGGCCTGGACATGGTGGGTACACAATCAGTGATGGAGGTGGTTGTTTTGTTTGGTTGGTGTTACTGGGGCAAGGAGGGAGTTTTGAAGATAATGCACAGTAAAGCACCTTCTACCAGTTGTCCAAATACAGAAGTGCCCTGTAGAAAGTACTCTTCCTAATATCGGGGGTCCAGGTGAGTTGCAGTCAGCTTCAACAGCTAGCCTGAACCCCAATTTCAGATCATAAACCAGGTGCCCTCTGATTCCAGATCTTCTTCCCGATTGTGCCCTCTGCCTCCACTTCCTCTGCTCTGTAGCTCAGCAGTGCTTTTCCCTTCATCCCGTGTCCTTGTGGAGTCCTGGAAACCAAGGCTGCTGAGTGCTTGGGTCCACTGCCCGGGAAGACAGGGATGGTATAGGAAGACTCACCTGAGGGAGCTGTCAAATGCCTGACAAACACCAGGTGATGCCCAACGAGTGTGGCCAACAATTGAATGGGTGCTCTTGATTATATTCAGTGTCTAAGCTGTTTATAGTCTTTTATTGTTTTATTTTCAGCTCTCCCTTTTTTGTCCTTAGCTCTTCACTGCTTCCTCTTTGTAAAGCCGAGTTGTTGACTCACCTCCGCAGCCTGGAAACCATTTGTGGGTTAGGACAAAAACTTGAGACTTGGCGATTGCTCATACTGCATGAGGAAATGCATTTCTTTTACATTGCAGCACAAAGGATAGTATTTTCTTCATTACACTTGTTCTTAAGGCCACTGAAGCGTTTGATAGTTCTGGCTAGAAAGGATTAGTGAATTAGAATCAAAAGGGAAAAATAAATGAAAACAAAACATCCCCACCCACACACATAAAGCACCCCTTGGGGAGGCGGGGCCCCTAAAGTTGCTGATTACCAGGTTCCAGACTCCACACTTCAGATAGTTGTTTGGAAAGTACTTGAGCTCTGACTCAGCTTTGCCACTTCTTAGCAGCTTGACTTTGGACAAGTCACTAATCCTTCTGAGCCTCATTTTCCTTTGTTCTAAGTATGGATAATGATACCTGCCCTGCCTTCCTCACTGGATTCATAAAAGGACTGAAATTAGAATGCATCTGGAGGCCCTTTCCAAATTGTACAATATTAGCTACAATTCATTCTTTTCTTTCCTAAGGTCACAAAGCTTAGCACATTCATGATGTATACCTGTGTGGCATGTACAACATATAGTTGGCCAGCAATAGTACATGGAAAAGGCGCTTCTAATGCCTGACGTGTGTGTCTTAGATGCACCATGTGGGTAGACCTCTGAGGCTTCTGCTTCCTCTCTGCAGGGGGTGCAGATTCAGGTGACAGTACTCCCCCATCCTCTGCTGGACAACGACCTGACTAACTGATTACAGCACCTTCTCCCCAGAGCCTAATAGTGGCTTCAATCCTTCTCACCTAGGACGCTGTTGGGAGGAACTGGAGAATCATGGAATCCAGGCATGGCTGCAGGGTGTGCCTTCGCGGAAGCGCTCAGCTGCTGAGAGAGGTGGCCCCAGTGGCTACAGATGAGCAAAACTGATCTGGGCAGGGGTTGGGAAAATGCCCTGAATCTGTGACCTGGGGAAGGCAGCTGATGAACCAGAGTGGCTGGCATTAGAGGTGATCTTGAAAAAGAACATTTCCTCTTTGACTTTAAAGTAAACTAATAGCTGTTAGTTGAATGAGATTGAGTATATTCAAACTGTCAACTATGAAACACAGTGTATATTCATTGTTATTAAATCAAACTATCAAATGCCTCATCAGCTTTAAAAATAACCTCATTTGTGCCAAAGCCTCACTGGCTGGTGAGTTTCCTGAGCAGGGACCAGAGTCACCACTGTGGCCCTAGGGTCTGGGATGATGCCCGGCTCATAGTGAGACCTCAGCAAAGATTTGTTGACTGATTGGCTGAGAAAAAAAAGAAGTATATATTGAATATACCAGTAATTTTCAAAAGTAGGCTGATGCAACCTGTGGAACTATATCTGACGTCCAGTCTTGTGGGTGTGCCAAAACTGATAGCACCTGTAGAGTCGTTGACCAGTCATTTTTAATTTAAATCAACAAACATTTTGAAAGACTTTAGTTTCACTGTAAGCAATAATATATTTGAAATCATGTGGTTAAATTGCTATCTATACATTATTCAATCCACATTTAAATATGTAATAGAATAAATAGTATGTGTTTGTCTGTGTACTGCCTAAAATCGTCTTGTTCCTCTCTTTGGGGAATCTACTGAGAGGCTGGTAATTACATACTTTTACCTTTTGTGTGGAGGCTGAAACAAGAATTCTGGAAGGATTTAAGTGACATTTGAGCAGTTTAAAGTGTGTTGGGTGGGTCGCACCTAGGGTAAGCTTTTCTCCTGATTTGCCCAGGACAGTGCCAGTTTGTACCAGTTATCTGACATAATTATTAATGTCAGTCCCTTTCACTTTCAACATTGTCTTCGTTTGGACAATAAATTATATGGTCATAGCCTACAAGTAGCTAGATTGTCAAAGAACACAGATTTTGTTTGTTTGTTTTTTGTTTTTTTTTAATAGTTGTAAATAACTGAGAGAGGGTGTGTGTGTCTGTGTGAATGAATGAATGTTCATTCCCTTGGGGACTCCCTGGTTGGAACCATCAGAAAGTAGCTTGTGCTGAACAGAGAAAGTAAAGTCCTGACTCTGAGGTTGGCTCATGTGTGTGGGCTAGGGCCTTTGACCTTCGGCCAGGCTGTCCCATCCTTCCTCCAGAGCCTAGTGTTTTGGATTGCCTCTACTCCATTGATGTGGTAATGGCACTGAAAGTACCTTGGGCTGGAGCATGGGTCATCAGCCAACTTTTGATCCTCTGTATAATGCAGTTGTTACTCAGTGTAATGCAGAGTTTGAGAAAGAGCATCTATTCAGAAAGCCTGCCTTTGAGGGGTTCACACTCATCTCTCCCAGTCCCCCACCAGTGTCATTGTCATCGTGAGTGAAGGCTGGTTATGGAAAATGGGCTCATCTAAACATTAAAACCTGTCACCAATGGCCCCACCCCCTTGTCTATTCTCCAAATGGAAATGCAACACAAGAATGGATCCTTTTTAAAGAGTGTATGGTCATGATTAGTTTGGGGTTTGCTTCTCTATTGTCATTGTCACCTGATAATTTCTGACAGGGAATTTTTATAAATAAACTTGATTGCTTTGGGAATTTATGTGTTTTTTAATTTATTTTTATTTGTCTGCTTCTTCCCCCATTAGACCATAAGCTCAATAAAAGCAGAGATATTCTCTCTCTCATTTTAATTGCCTTCTTGCATTTCTTTGCAGTTTGACCACTCAAGTGTGCATCCCAGACACTGTAGTTTAGTTTCATCATTTCCTTTTTATTGGATATGTCTTATGCCTTTTTTTAATCTGCAGCTTTCTCCTTCATCCTTCCTTTTTTCCCCCTTACAGTTTATCTGTTAAAAATCATGCCATTTAACTTGTAGAGATTCCCACAGTTTGCACTTTCCTGATTTCTCAGTCACGGTGGAGTTCACCCTATTCTTCAGTTATCGGAATTTCCTGTAAATTAATTGGCAGCTGCAACCCACAGGCTTGACCAGGCTCAGGTCTGATTCTTTGGTAGGCCTCTGGGCAGTGGCAGAGTGTTCTGTCACGGGGAGGCACTTGGCACCGGCTGCCCTCTCTGTGTCATTGACAGCTATTGGTGCTCAGTGCCTAGATTCATTCATTCCCTAGGATTGCAAAGCAGTGATATTCTGATTATCACGTTTATTTTTCGTTTGTTAGCTGGAACATTTCTATAAAGAAGTGTTTCCCTCATCTCCTTTGGTTTCTCGTTCGGTATAGTTTGTAAAAGAGGCAGGATAAATCCTTGACCGTTTGTATTTGTCCAGCAAATTCAAGGAAGTGAATCTTTCCCCTATCATCCTTTGAAGGCAACCAGGAGGGTTTTTTTTCTGTATCACTATGAACAAATGGATTTAAACATATTTTATGGGTTTCCACCAATTGCAATTATCATCTTTATTGCAGTTCATGTCTTTGCCCTGGGAACGCCTCTTCATGTTGGCTCCATTTGACGTGGCCCTAGGAGTCTTTCATAGCTTCCCTGCCACAGAGAAGGACAAGATTTTCCAGGCTTGTCTTGTGCATTTCCTGCCCCAGACCTGGACTTAGCCATTTCTCCAAGATATTCTCATTTCTTTTAGTGAGAAATAGTATATCAAGGCCACAGTCTGGGTGCTAGAAGTGCTCACTATTACTTGGTTAGTCATTGTTTCCAGGTCTTTTTAGGGGACAAAGCTGGAAGCTGTGTAAAGTAATTTACATTACATATAAATATCTCTGTGTGTGTGTGTATGTGTGTGTGTGTGTGTATAAAAATTACTTCACGATTTCATTCTCTAACTTCCCATTCAAATACAGCACCACCGAGTTTTTGATCTTTTGTAAATTACATCTGTATCTCTTGTCTTTCACATCAAGAAACTTGATTCTAAGGACACAGAGATGATAGAATATCTCATAACTCGTAACAACTCATTTGCTTGATCTCATATATTAAATAATATTATCACCATGAATATGATTACTCAAAATACTTAAAATAGTTTTTTTGCATTTTTCCCATTCTCCCTATTTAAAAAAATAGTGCCACCATATCTACATTTTGAAAGCATTTAGCTGTTACATACTATACCCTCTCTTTTAACCTTCATTTAGCCTTAATTTTCCAAGCATCTATATATTTAATCTTCACCACCAGTCCCAATCCCTGCTCTTTAGCCATTTTGATTATCTGAAGTTTCTTCCCTAGTTTATTCTTCAGAAAGGACTCAAGGGAACCATATTCCCTGAGTTCTTACACGTTGCCTATGTCCTTTATACTTGAGAATAATTTTGCTGTATATAAAATCTTTGGCTCATATTTTATTTCCTTGAGTATTTTAAATGTTACTCTGTTTTCTTTTTGCAAAAATTGTTACTTTCAAAGTCTGATTATAACATTTTTTCCCTTATAAGTCACTTGTTCTTTTTGCCCAGATGTTCAGATAATTTTTTCTTTCTCTTTAAAGTTTAGTAATAAAAGTGGACATGGGGGTAGAAATAGAGCCAGGATGTCTCAGAAGGCAACCAACATATTTTTTTCAACACTACATGAAAACAACAGAAGAGGGAGCTCTGAAGTTAGAAAAGCTATCGTGAACCATGCTTCCTCCTAAAAGTTTAGAAAAATTAATATCACATAAATACAAGCCACAGATAAGGATGGAGGTAAAATCTCATGCAAAGACAAAGTAAGACAAAATGAACAAGGGACAGAGTAGCATCTCTACGTATAACACATCGAATAGACATGCCCACAAAACAGATTAAAACTACAACCTACTATTTTCAAAATGAATTAAAATTCGTTAAGAAAGTTATAAAAGATATGCAAGGACAACATAAATCAAAATAGAAAAATCTAAGAAATGAGGTGACAGAAGTGAGAAAAGCATTGGAAACAAAAGTAATAATCTCTTAAAAGTAAAGATTAAACTAGAAGAGACATAAGAGCAAATAAATGCCTTAAAGGAAATAGAAGGTGAAAATTAGGAACATTTAATTAGCAACAGTAGAAAATTAGGAACAGTAGAAAAAATTGTAAAAAGAATTCAAGAGAAAGGAACAAATACTGAAGATAAGCAGAGGAGATCTAATGTATCATAACGTATATAGTAGGAACTGCCGAAAAAGAAAACCAAAGCAAGGAACAGAACTAACACTAAATCGATAATTCAAGAAAAATTACTTGAAATGAAAAGTATTTGAAATTCTGTATTGGGACCTCATATCTGAGAACAGCAGCCCACTGTGACTGACACCCAAGACATACTGTGGTGTCTTACTTGACCACCACTTACATCTGCCATGCCTAGAACAGTACCTGGTGCATAGTAGGTGCTCACACTGTTGGCCAAATGTATTAATGTTTGGTGAATAAATAAAAGATACTCTAAAATACCTAGAAAATGTGATAGTTTTATTTTCCTTAACTATTACTTGCTATATATTATCCTGGAGGAGACTGGGAATATTATTACAAGCTGTTATGCACTGAATTGTTTCCCCCCCCCATTCATAGGTTGAAGCCCTAATTTTCTGTGTCAACTTGAAGGGTGTTTTTGGGTGAGAGCAATATTTAAATTGGTGAACTGTGAGTAAGCAGGTTGCCCTCTGCAATGTGGTGGGCCTCATCCAATCAGCTGAACTCCTGAATAGAACAAAAAGACTGGCCCCCTTGAGCAAGAGGAAATTCTTCAGCAGGCTGCCTTTGGACTTCATCTGCACCATCAGCTCTCCTGGGTCTCTGCCTGCTGGCTTAGGATTGGAACTGTACCTCTTGCTTTCCTGGGTCTGCAGGCTGCCAGCCCGCACTGCAGATTTGGACTTGCTGGTCTCCATAATCGCGTGAGCCAATTCCTTGTATGAAATCTCTTTCTATATATATACATACATCTTGTTGGTTCTGTTTCTCTGGAGAACCCTGACTAACACACAAGCATTCAACATTCTATATCAAAACTGTGGATTTTGGCGGGGAGGCGAGTAGTACCATTCTTCCTTTTGTCTCAATGTATAGAAATGGTTCATAGTGACCCCAAATAGGTAAAGACTCCTCTTTAATTGCCTTTTTGTTGTCTGAAAAAAAATCATATTATGAAGCTTTTGATAGCATGGAGTCAGTGCCCTGAGCTCTCAGTTGATGGTAGAATAGTCGGGACTTCTCTGAAAATGCAGTGGGCAAATGCAACTGATAGGGTTCCTCAGAGAACCCTGCTTTCCTCTGAATCATTCTGTACTCTTGGGTTGCAATATTTGTGAAGTCTCAAGTTTGCTAGAAATAGCCATGATCAGCCAGTCTTACTAGCCCATTTAGCTTCACTACCACTTTTCTTGATTTCATGACTGGCTTATTTTGTTCTAATGTACATATGGGGATCAGGCAGTCTCCTGTTTTGTGGTCAGTGGTGAACATGTGGTTGACAAATGACAAATGTAGAACTATAAATCCATTTTATTTACAGAGGTAATAAAGGCACTACTCCTAGGGGCCTTACACTTTCATAGGGGGAGGGCAAGAAACAAACGAGCGAGAAAGTGTCAGACACCGGTAGGGACTAGGCAGGGCAATAGGTGACATGCTAGATGGCAACTAGATGGTGGCTTGGTCTGCATGTTCAGGGAAGGTGTCATTTAATCTGCAGAGAAGGTAACATTCAGCCTGAGATCTAATGATAACAGGGAGTGAAGATCTGAGCAAAGAGCATTCTAGGTAGAAGAGACAGCTGGTGCAAAGACCCCAAGGCAGCACCATCTTATAGATTGTGAGGCACAGACCGTCTCAGCCATAGAATCTGGGGGAGTGGTAAGGGGTTAGCTAGGGGATTTAGGCAGGGCCAGATCAAGTAGAGAGGCTAGGAAATGTGTGCCCAGGAGGACATCCAGCCAGGTTTGGGACCTGAATGGCACTGATCTTGCTGCAGTGTTTTAAAGAGGGGGATGGGGAGCCAGGCCTGACGCTCTAGTGGTTCAGGTTCGGCGCTGTCACCACTTTGGTGGCCCAGGTTCGCTTCCTGGTTGCGGAACCACATCACCCGCCTGCCAGTTGCCATGCTGTGGCGGAAGCCACAGAGAACTAGGAGGACTTACAACTAGGGTATACAACCATGCACCCGGGCTTTGGGGAGGAGAAAAAAGACTGGGAGGAGGATAGGATCGGTTTGCAGGGCAGGAGGGGAGCAGGGAGAGCAGTGAAGAGGCTTCTGTAAGAGACGGAAGAGAGTTAGACTCAAGTCATGTTGCAAGAGATGGGGAGAAGTAGAGTGAAACCTAGTTGCAGGGCATCTCCAACTCCTCTGTGAAAGTCGGTATATTTGTATGTTGAAGCCAAGAGATAAAAGTATATCTGCATAACCAACTTAATTTGAAACCACAGATTATTTAGGATGGAATAAGGTGACAAATCCAGGATACTTTGTGGAAGCGTTATTACTGCCATCTGCCACTGTTTATTTAGAATCTGCAGACCGTGACACTGTAGTGAGTGAGAATGAGTGGAAATCTCAAATGTCAACCTATTTGGTCAAAAAGGGCTCTTGGAGCCTTTCCCTCTACCTCGATGCCATCTCGTCCAGCTCTTACGGCAATTTCAGAAATGGAGTGGCTTTATTGCCTCCCTAAACAATGTTTACCTTGAGTCTGCTCTGGCCCTTGAAATCTATATCTTCTCTGTAGAATCTAAATGAGTACTGTTCCTTTGGAACATGAGTATGGAACTGATATGAAGCAGAATTAGTATTAAGTGACCTGTCTCCAAGGGGCTAGTTAGATAAATATCAAAATGATATTGTCATAAAATGATTTCACTTACAAGGCAGAACAATAGTGAGAAATTTGAGGACCTGCTGGGTTATAGCGAAGCCCTGGTGTTTACTCTTCGAGCTCTCCTGTTGAACTCTGCTTGGTTCCAGTACTTATGTACTATCTATTAGCAGCTTTTGAATTTTTTTATTCATGCAGTATTCTCTCCAGAAATCCTCCTTAATTGGGATCCCAAGATACATCTTTGTGAAGTGCCTGGATCCCAGTGGTTCTGATTCTGTTTGTGCAGAGCTGTCTTTTTGGTACAATAGTCTCATTTAAAAAATAGTCTCGCTTTACATGGTTTTGCTAATGGAGAAGCAGAACTTGCAGGAAAAACCTCTGCTTTCTTGCAGGATGGTCTGGTGATTAGATTGTCGGAAAACTAGCCCTAGATTTAGGTTGAGCTTCTTGTACTGGATTTCACACCAAAACTTATTTGAGAATAACTTAATCATACTATGGATATGCACAGACCACAGACTTACTAGTAGATAACGTCAGCCCTGCCTATTAAGAAATGTGATAGGAGCGTGGGATCGCTGTAAGCAGGGATTGGTCTCATCTGTGGTCAAGGGCAGTGGGCCTGTGTTTTGGCCATCTGTCTGTGGCCTTCCAGCTCGTTTGTTTAGGGGTCTGGGTGATGCTTGCTTCCTCTGCTCCTGTTAACCTAGAGCCGGCTGTTGACCGAGTGCTCCCTGAGAGGGGGTGTTGAGGTGGGGAGGTCAGGGGTGGCACGGAGAGCAGAGCCAGCAGGAAGACTAGGCCCCCAAACACCATGGATCTTAGCTTCCAGGCATCATCGTTCTTAAACTTAAATCATTTCCTGGCCTCAGCAACCTGTCCACACTTTCTGAGACTTTGCTGGCCATCCTGCAGTCACACAACGTTTGCCTTTTCTATGACCCTGTGGTTTTGGCTGGTCTTCTAAGATCAGGATTTGATTTACTATTCTCACTGAATCATGCTGTGCTCATCTTGTTTACATGAGGCTCTGATACTGGACCTTTAATATTAAATATTCAAAACTGCCCTGAGTTTGACCAGCTCTTTCAGGCACTGTTGCTCAGAGTGTCCTCGTGTCGCTGACATTCTAAGATACTACAACAGCACTGTGTTTTTAAGGTGTCTTTGCTTGGCTCGGTGAGCCTTGTGGCATTAATTCTTTTGAGACTAAGAGGTTATGGGTGAGTCTCTTTATTCCTGTTACTCATGTTTGAATTTGGAGGAGGTATTTGTGCGTTTCTGTATGTGCAGGTACTTTTTGGAGGATTCCACGGGTAGCAAGATGGGGATCACTTTAGTCTCTAATCCAGGGATTCTCCATAAAATCACACAGGGATCTTGTTTAAAATGCAGTTCCTTGCGTTTCCTCACAGTGAGTCGTTGAGTTAGTCCGGAATAGGCTCAGAAATGCGGATTTTCCTAGACGATGCTTGTGGAAACCACTTGAGACGTACTTCTCTGAGGAGGAATGCTCTCCCACCAAATGACAGGTTTGAGTTTGCTGGGGTTGCATCTGATCTCTTGAGAGTCATTTTCTGTTTCCAGATAGGAAACTGGGGTTAAGTGGTGGTTCTTTATCTCACAATCCACTGCTTCCTTCCTATTCTTTTATTTCCCCTTTCAGGGGCTGGCCTAGGGACCCGTGAGAACTGTCAATTAGCTTCTAATAAACTATTGTTGGTTTTTGAAACAATATAATGTATTGACTTTGTAGGAGTGCAATGATGTACACACCAAATGCAATCTTCTGGTAGCTTGTCTGTGATTATCTGTGTGTGCCTGTGTGTATTAATGGGGGAAGATAAGGACTTGGGCAAATTACTTAACCTCTCTGAGCTTCAGTGCCCCTATATGAAAATGGAGACGATATAGTACCAATGCACAGGGTTGTTGTAAAGATTAAATACCAAATGCTAAGAATAGAGCCTCACATGTAATAAGTGCTACATGAGAGTTATTTGCTATTAGTATTATTGTTGTTGTTGCTAACTTACTTCAATTAATGTAAAAATTTTTCTTGTTAGAAATTCATAGGAATCACCAAAAAAGATATGGGAGAACCCTATACACAGCGGCTTGCATGCTCTAAGGGAGTCAGTGCAATTTCTGGGATGAACATCATCCTTATCTGCAACACGGAGGCCTTATCAACGAATCTACTGTGCAGAGCATTAATAGGACATTTTCCTGTCCTCCAGCTCCAGCTCGAAGGGGCTGCCATTGCAGATAAAAGCACCAGAGTAATCTCGGTTGACTATTGTCTGCCTCCTTTAATCTTGCCATCAGTGAAATTAATATTTGGTTGCTGAGGGAAGACAAACATCTGTAACTTTTCCCTTGTGGAATGGCTGTTTGGTTTCTATTGCACACATTTTTCTCTCAGGTTAAAAAGTGTCTAAACCTGATTTCCCCTTTTAAAAATGGAATGATGCTTGATTTAATGGTAATGTTTATAGTGCTAACGAGAGTAAAGAGGCGTTCTGGCGTTAAAACCTTCTAAGCCTTTAAATAAATATATTGTTGTTATCTTGAAACTTTCCAAACTGAAATCGGAATTCACTCGGGCGTCTTATGGAGCTTTGATATATAAGAGGAGGACAACTAACGATCCTGTAAATTCCTGATAACGTTGTGGCCACTCTTGCAGCTTGCAAATAACAAAACGGAACGCAGTACAAGGATGTGCATTGGCAAATGTCCACACGAGTATTAATCAACTTGCTATTTAAGAAAGAATGTGGTGTTTTATCATCATCTCTCCTCTGAATGGTTGCAGCAACTTCCTAACTGGTCTCCATGCTCCTTTTCCCTTTTTACTTCAATCCATCTTGCACAATGATTCCTGGGTTACCTTTTCTGAAACAGTGTTTCCATCAGCTTGCTCCCTTGCTTAGAAGCCCATTGTCACTCCCCACTGCCTCTAACAGAAGTGTAATGCTTGGAGCTTTGTATTCTAGGCCCTTCTCTGTCTGCTTCCCACCCTATTTGGGTAGTCTCTACCCCAACACTCCTGTGCTGTAGACAACCCTGGTTGACCTCATGTTCTCCCCTCTAAGCCTTACGCTGCCTGAGGACACTTTGCCCACCTCCACTGCCAGGTACTCTGGTACTTTGGGAATCCCTCGTTATCTCCAATGACTTTCAGTAAAGCCTTTTCTAAACACTGTACCCTCAGAATTAATCATTTCATCCTCCTTTACAGAGGTGGAAGTGGATGAATGGAGTTACAGAGAGGTTAAGTAACTTAACCAAGGTTACACATCTGTTAAATGTCAGAACTGGGGTGGACAGTAAGATACTTAATGAAAAAAAAAATGAAAATGCAAAAACATGGTTGGAAATAGGATGTCAATGTCAAATTCAGGAACAAAAGGTAGGCTTTGTGAGGACTTACCATTGGAATACATCCTGAAAGCAGATTGTATATGCCGAGTCCTGGAAAGGGAAGGCCCCCCAAGCCTGAGGTTGGCAACACCTTTTCCGGTGCACTTGTAACCTTGTCTGTAGGGAGGTGTGCATTCTTTACTGTGTATGGTGGCAAGTGCTATGCCAAGTCTTGCCATGACTGGAAGCAGAAGTTGTCAAGATGGAATAGCTCATTTTTTCTCTGACTGTGCTGATCAAGGGACCATCTGATGAGGAGTGTGGCAGCTTCTGGGGTCTTCTTATTCCATTTGGGGGCTGCCCTCAGTATGGCAGAGCTGATTATAAGTCAATAGGCATTTGAGTGAGGGAAAAAGAAAGGTTTATTAGGCTTGCATGCTATTGTGGGTCTCCCCAAGTTTATGCTGCTTCCCAGAGAGTCCAATTTTTCCTATATGAGTTAGAATATGGTGAGTGACACATGAGAATTTCAAATTAATGAGATTGTGCTCTTTGTTGCTGATGCCATCAACATTGAAATGCAGAATTTTCTTGTGAGGGACCATTGTAAGAGCAGCATCTATAAAATAAGCTGTTTTCTTCCCAGTGCACTTTCTCACTCAGAAACTCTGTAGAAAAAATTAATGAGCTTCTCGGATTAATAATTTTAGGACACAATAAAATTATCGAAGGTAGTTTTCCACATTATTTATTCTACTTTTTTGGGGCAGTGCTGGCACTTTATAAATCTGTGTTTGGCCCTTCCTTCATCCATTTGGACTGACTTTCAGGCTACAGTAAGCAGGGTCTAGTTACGACCACCGAGGCAGAAATGCAGATTCAATGAGTAATTATTAAGAACTTTCCAGAATATTAGCTGTTTCAGTTGCCGCAGTGACTAGTGATGGAATAGTCCATTAGACATTTCTGTTCCCAGCAACTCCTGAGAATTGATTCCAATCTGAAGCAGCCAACCACTTTGATCAATACCATCATTACTCTTATTGATGGATTGTTTTACAATGGTAGCCATCAAGGCAGTCGGTCAGCTCAGGAGGCACCAGAACTGTCCCCTGCAAGCTGTAATGTACCGCAAATATCTGATTCAAATCAACTTACTATTGAGGCCAGGATGACAAGCGTGAAATTAATTGTTCCACTTCATGTAAGACCTGCATTCTTCTTTTGAGAGAGTAATTGGTTGCTGCATGTAGCGTGAGAGCTGGCTTGCCTCTCTGCCATGTTTATGGACTTAGTTTCCGCACCACACCCCCCAGCTATTTTTTCCCTACTCTTTTCGGTGTTAGCAGTGTGGTACAGCTGCTGTTCTCGCCGTTGTTGTTTTATAGTGGGTCTTGTCATGTCAGAGAGAATGGTTTCCTTCTAGAAAAGTTGATTGCAGCTAGAGTAAATTTCTTATCTGAAAAGTTTGTTTATGAAAAGAGGGAGTTTGTTGGCCAACACGAAAGCAAGAAGACCTCAAATGCGTTTCCGTGAATGTATAAAAATAATGAGGCAAATGGCAGTGGGTCCACTGTTCTTCCATGGTCGCAACAGGATAATTATAGAACTGTGATCATTTTGCCGAGAATTTTCTGAATACGGTTGCCTTTAGAGGCCTGTAATGGAGAAATGACTAGGGCACTCATAGGAGGTCAAGGACAATGGAGGAAATTGGAAAAGGGGACAGTCCCAACGGTGGCTGGTCATTCAGTCCTCGTCAACCAACTGGTCATTAGGTTGGATAAAGTCAAGATCTCAGTAGAACTTGAGAGAAATATTTTAAAATATTTTTATGAGAAAATCAAATGCACAAGTTCATAGCTGGTGCAGGAAGGAAAAAGGGCTGTAAAAAGAGAGGGGCATCAAGCATAGTAACCTCCATGATTCAAGGGCTCTCTGCAGCCCTGGTCAGACAGATATCCTGCTGGAGGTAGAAATCTCTTAGATTCTGGGGGTAAGTCAGAAACTAGTACTTCTAGGCATGGAATGCTGTTTAGTGTAATAGTTGTTTATTATAGCATTTCCAGGTTGGATCCTATGGGAATTGATTGCAGAAGAAGGGATTCTGGGGACAATGAATCCTATAGCCAACCAATATTTATTGAGTGCCTGCTATGTGTAAGCACTATTTAGGCCCTGGGGCTACCCAAGTAAATGACACCGGGACCTGAAGCTTACATTCTCATGGGAAGCTTGGGAAGACAGACAATAGCTGAGCACTCAAATATGTCAGGTGATGTCAGATAGTGGTAGGGATGGCGGATGACAGAAGGAGGCAACTTGATCTCATCTTGGAGAACAAAGGCCAAGAAGGAGTAAGGTAGGTTTGAGTCCAACCCAGCTCGTGGGCTTGAATCCATCTCTGCCATTAAATGTGGTTTGTCTTTGACATGTTCTAGTAGCAGGGCTTTCCTTTAACACTTTGGAAGGGGGAGATTTTATGCTATCAGCATTCAGTACAGGGGAGAGGGCCCGTTTAGAATACACAGTTGAGAATGTTGGGGATGGCTTTAGAGATAAGTGATTCTATTTCTGCTCAGCCATGTAAGTGTTTGAAAGTATTGACTGAACACTTGCATAACACCTGAAGGGACCGGGAGTGATTAATAATAAATAATCTACAAAAGCAAAACTCAGAGAATTGTAAAGCCCCAGACGATGCTGGAGAGGGAGGAGGATTCCACATTACTCAGTTGCATATGATTAGATGCAGCATGTCACCTCAGTAACTCACATCTCTGCCACAGTGGACTGAGGTGGCTAAAGTATTAACCTGATCATCGTGCTTTCCTATCTCCCAGTTTTGGGTTTCTTGGGGGATCACCTCCTCCTTCCTTTTGATCCTGGAGCCCTATAAGGTCCAGCCACAAGGTGGGAAGAATGTCTCAGCTTGGCCCACCAAGGTCCCAGATCCCCGTGGACACAGGAGTTGCCTCAAAAAACGGCTTGTGACTCAGATGAGGCCACTCGGAGCCTTCCCCAGACTTCTCTCCAGGAGCCAGTGAGCAACACGTTCTTTCTACCAGCATGGCTAAGCTGATAGGATGAGTCTGGTGTGGTGACATGGACCTAACAGGCCACTGAATGGTCTGCTTATAGAGGAAGAACTGAGAGCTGTAATGGAGAGAGAAACAAACGCAGCAGATGTAGATACGATCCACAATTGTGAGTTCTTGATTCTTTAGGGTGCCTTGTTTAATAGGAAAAAAAAATCCTCCGAAGACAAAAAAAAATTGAAATATGCTTCCACTTAATTAAGCCACATCGGTGAGATTTCATTTCTGTTGCATGGAGAGCCAGGGAGGAGTGCTTTTACTGTAGTGGGATTGAAAGACCTCCAGGAGGGAACGGCTGAGCTGAAACCTGGCTGTTCTCAGGACTCGCGAGGCCCAGGCCGTCGCCTCTGGAAGCACTTATCGTGACTGCAGGAGTCCTCTTAAGTAACTTTTATGATGACAGCATCATAAATATATATCATACAGCCTTTCTGTGAAGGAAACATACAAAATTAAAAGTCCATTTAGTTGAAACAGAGCCTGCCAATATATTTATGTAGCTGCAGAATAGGGACTTCTGAGAAGAGAGAAAATTTGCAGCTGCTTAAGCAAAGTGCTGCATTCCAGCCCCTCAGCTTTTGCAATGCTCAGGAATTTTCAGTTGTCCTGGACCAGCTGCTCTGCTAAGATTCAGTAATATATGGGCAGAGGAGTCTTGAATAAATATGCTTCCTCCTTCTCCTCCTTGGGAATCCAGGATCTTTAGCCCTAACTTCTTCCAAGAATTGGACCCAATAATGTTTGATGTCTGTAAATGATAAGTCAGTTATTTACTTAGTTACTTGAGCCATTCCTTATAGTGAGCTGGCATGTGACAAATTTGTCTGCTTTGTAATGGAAACTATATGTATTGTATCCGTGCTGAGATGTCACGCTTTGGAACCTGTCATATTGTCCTCGTTTATCTCTCGGGACCGGACCCCTAGAATTGAGTGCCTCAAATTCCTGCCTTGGCTTACAAAGTCTCCAGGATGTGTCTCCTTCCCTGCCATGTCTCCTGCTCATTCTCCCCAGTGTTCACAAGGCTTCAGCCATGCTGGCCTTCTTTTTCCTCCTTAAACACACCAACCTCTTTCTGCTCACGACCTTGACTCTCACGTTCCGTCTGTCTTGAATACTCTTCCTCCACTTTTCTTGGCTTGCCTGGCTCATCACTCAGGTCTCAGCTCAGATGTCATCTCCGTAGAGGAGCTTGCACTGACCGAGCGATCTCATATCCTTTGCCCGGTAACTAACTCCAGATCATGTGATCCTGCCTCCTTTTCTTCATATAGGTTTGTCTGAGAGTTGAACTCATTTCCTGCTTGTTCTCTCTTTCTCCCATTAGAACATGAGCATCATGAGAGAGAGGGCATAGTCTGTCTTATTCCCCATTGTATTTTTGGCACCTATGTCCTGGCATAGATTAAATGCTCAGTTATATTTCTAGGAAGAATAAATGGCTGAGTAGTTTACTCATTCCTCTGAGCAGTGAGCTCATTTAAGTACATGAAGCCATTTATTTTAGCATCTTGCTCCGGCTTCTCTGATATAGAGGCGGAGGTGGAATGGGATATTCAAATTTGAGACCACCACATTAAGCTGGATGCTTTAATAATCTCAGTTAATCCTCACAAACACATGAGGAGCCAACAATACTCAAGCCTGTCTTCTCACCATGTCCGGAGTCCAGTGTCATTTTTCGGCCCCTAGATTCCTTCCTGGCACTTGCTACCATGGAGATAACTGAATTTGTGACTACATGTGTACTATTTTCTTCCCCTGCTGACCCTTCAGCGTGGTTCTAGGACTGCAGTGTTCACTGCTAAACCCTCTGAGCCTTGCAGAGGGCTTGGCATATAGTGGGCACTCAAGGCCATACACTAGTGATGACGGGAGAAGGAGGTTCCTGGCTGAACCCCTTACTCTGCCTGGTGTGGACACAGGATTTTGTGACCACAGAACTTCTGAACAAATTTGTGTTTCCTCATGGTTGGAAGAACATTAAAAAATTCCTTGTTCACCTGTTCTTCTACAGGGGTTGAAAGAAATGTAAAGTCTTTCTCACCAACACACGCAGCCTAAGTTCAGAAAGATCCATGGTCTTGTGTGTTTCTTGATATTGGGTCTTAGATTCTACCCCACAGTACCCCAGGTTTTTGGAAGGGGAAAATCAGGGATATGTGCTTTAAGGTGAAATGTTTGACATGTCCTATACTTCCTTCTCCATGTGCTTGAATATGACCCACCCCAGTAAGCTCTTTGCAGCCCCACAGGGGTCTCCTTGGGGGCTGGGATCTCAGTTGAGGAGGAGAGGGGGTTGGGGTGAGGCAGCAGGAGTTTCGATTTTTTGCTGCTGCTCTCTAAGGAATTCTTCTATATTTCACTTTAGCGTGTTCCCAGAACCCATGACAGCCTGTATAATTGCTGGACTGACATAAATCTATAGCAGTGATGGGTAGATTTTGCTGACGTGTTTGCTTCGGCCTGCAAGACTCAGTAGACCATGTCTGCATATCATATCACAATCTCAGGCTGTGGTGGGACTGGGAAGCAAAGCTATTTATTGTGCCTCCAAGGTCATGACATGAGATGAGGGGGATCATAATAAAAGGAGCACCATTTTGACAGAGAGAGTTCCCCAAATAAGTATGATTTAAACATGCTAGCTAAAACCCTGACTGATCAGAAATCTTGTCTCATAGCTTGAAAGTTAAATAATTAAATGTGCTTAGGCTTTCAAAAAGATACTGAAAAATGAAAGAGCTTATCAAATTGCTTCAAGGATTTTGGAATTTTTTTAAAATGCATCCATTTGGTCTACAGATACATGCTAAGCACCCACTCTGTGCCTTGTGCTGTGATCAGTGCTGGGGACACAGGAATAGTGACAAGGCAGGTGGGTTCCTTGCCAGGCAGAACCTGGGATCCAGCCAAGAAGAAGCTGTTATCCAAGTAATTCCAGTTCCCTCCTCCAGCAGCCACCGGAGAGCTCCCTCCTGGTGCTGCCAGTGGAGACGATTTTTCTTTTTTTGTTTTTATTTTTGATATGCATTTTTCAAGTTTGTTTTAAATTTTTAATGATAATTTAAGAAAATAATTCAGGAATCTACTTGCTTTATAATTAGAACATTGCAGATACTTAAGTTCCTTTAGACTTCCCCCACCCCAGGGAACCACTACCATAGATTCAGTTTCGCGGAGCATTTTTGTTATATTTCTACAAGTGTGTGTGCACCCCCACTGAAAGCTACCACTATCGTTCTGACACAGATGCAACACACGATATGCATATATCTTTGTGCAACTTGCTTCTTTTATTCCGTAGCACATTTTTACATAGCTCCTGTTGATACCTGGAAATGTGGTTGGTTAATTTTAGTTTCTGAGAGTTGTGCTTATTCACAGTCCTCACTGGAAGCTTGTATGTTGGTGCTTGTCTACTAACCCAGAGGAGTAAAAGTAATAGAAATAGTTTGGATGTATCGAGGGCTCAATGTTTGCCAGACTATTCTAAACCTCTCACATGGATTATCTCATTTATCATGAGAGCACCTCCATGGGCTAAGTGCTGTTCTTATCATCATTTTACAGGAGAGGGAAGTTGAGGCAAGGAGAGACAAGGTAATTTGCCCAAGGTCACGCAGCTAGGAAGTGATGCCGAGATTTGAAGTCAGGTAGTGCAACATCAGAGCCCTACATTTTTGGGTTCTCTTGAGGATCTGTGGTTTCTGGGACCTTAGATGCTAAATGCAACCAACGAAGCAGTGTGACAGGATGGCAAACGACTCACTGAGGACTCACTGAGGGGCTGAGTGGCTGGTTTGTGCCTTTGTTAATTCATTGATTCAGCAAACACCAGTTGAGCACCTTCCTCATGCCAGGTTCTGTGCGAGTCCTAGCAACACAGCACAGAGATGACATGCAGCCCTGCCTCATGAAGCTCACAGAGATCTAGGATAATGCTGTGTGACTGCCTGTGTAAGGCTTGCATGATGTCTATACCTGGTGGAGTGGGAATCTTGTCCCCTCTGGTGTTACAGGTGTTTTGTTTCATTGTCTTGCATGTTACATGGCATCTGTTAAACCACATTATTAATGTGAATCCATTGGCGTATTTTGAGGAGACTAGCCTTTCTGTACTGACATTGTTGCCTTCTCTGTTACGTCTGTATGGGCAGAAGGAAACCACCCAGCAGCATGTCCTGGATGCCAGTGTTTTAGTCCCACTTGCTGCCCAGCCACAATATGACAGATTTGCTATTCATCCAGCTCAATCATAATTAGCATAATCGGCTCTGGTGCCCACCCAGATGTGGTGGGTGGTGTCCTCTGCTGATTACAAAGATTGCAGCCCAGGCATTTTGGGAAACTGCTCTTAATTCCTGTCCTCGGATCACTTCTGGGGGTTGATTTTTCTGCTCTTGTGTTGAAAAATGAAGTAAAGGAAAGGTTCTCTTATATTTGATGTGTCTTGTGTAATGATGAAAGATAACACAGAGTCTCTGATTTTTTTCTTTGAAAATCAGGAGAACAGTTAAGGACAAAAGGAAGTGTAAGTCACTTGACTTTGAACTCTCAGATGTGTTAATTGTTCTGAAGGCTCAGATGAAGGGAGAGTGCTCATCTTTTTCTCTTCATTTGGACCTAGAATAATCTTTCAGTTTAGGAGTGGAAAAGGTTTAATTTCTCATTCTTTTCTTTTTCTTGGATTTTTTTTTTTCCTCAAAAGTGAAGTGGAAGGGGAGCCCATAGGTGGTGTTGACTAGAGTTTTTATCCAGTATTTCAGTTTGTGATGGGCTGAGCGTGCTGGTGGATTTAGATCAGCTCCTGTGAAGGGTACATGAAACTTATTTATTTATTTATTTGGGAACACTTGGGTAAATTAAATTACAGCCTTCTACTTTTTAGTCTATTGAACCAAAAACTATCACGCTTTCTTTCATTGCTTAGAGACCACATGTTTTTAGAGATGCATCGTCCTTCTCAATAACATCTTTCTCATTTTGGTATGCATATGAGGGGAAAATGGAAAAAAATATATTTAAGAGAAGAAAGCATAGTTTTTCTCTTGGATTAGAACCCACTTGCACTTTGAGGAGGTTTAAATTTCAGACTGACCTAAAGCCTTTTGAGGTTCAAGTTTAGTTTGCTCTTAGCAAAAAAGGCAGTTTCCTAGTTCAAAGAGGGGGGAAAATTTAAAGACTTATAAAATACTCAAAAGCCTTCTTGGATATCAAATAGCTCTCAGAGAAAGCATTTGATGAATGAAGGACACAGGAATTAGAAAAATATGGGCCAATTTTTCTTTACATATAATCATATTTAAAAGCAGTGGAAAAAGTTCTTAGGTCTAGAGAATTGGGACTTAAATCAGTGACTCTTGGAAAATTTTGGTTGTTGCCAGACCCAGAAAATGGTCCGGTTTGGCGTGAGCCTCACAGAAGTGAAAGGTCCTTAGCCATCTCTATGATGTATGAAATTAACATGAGAGATTTTGGAACATGTGATCTTGGTAATACTTCTTATAATTGGAATTGGATAGCCTGCTGGCTGCTGTCAATTATAAATTTACTGATTTTTTTGGCTGTTATTCCAGATACCTGAAATGGAAAATAAGGTTGAGAGAGATGAGATGGGACATCAAGGAGTCCTCTAAACTTTCCTAAGAGCACTAATTTCCTGAATTCACATGTTTTGGATTTGGGAGTTGAATGTTTCTTGAAGTTACTCTGCCTTCTGGTGAAAGGTGTTGGATTATAGTTGTGGAGAACAGAGGGCTCTGTTGTTGCATTGCTGGCTCAAAGTGGCCGTCTCTTCAGGAACACAAACATGGAGGGCCCAATAAAATGTCTTACTCATGCACATCACAGGGCATTACGGCTAGTTCGTTTGCCAACAAGGTCTCCGTTCTCACACAAAGACCTTTCATGTAATAATGGTATTTATTGAGTGAGTGAGTGGGTAACTGACTGACTGAATGATTGCAGTAGCTGCCTAGTCCATATTCAAGGAACAGAGTTCAAGGCTGAAGGGAGTGATGTTGGCAGAGTCAGTGCATGCCCATTCTTACCTTAGACTCCAATTTGGGAAGGGCCACCACTGGCAAAAGGGCAAGTGATGACACGGGATGACTTCCAGCCTGACCACGCCTCTTGCTAGCTCTTGGTTACCGTGGGTCTGTGCCTGGCTTACTGCACTGTCATTTCATTGGCCCTTGGCACCTAGTGACCCAATCAGCAGAATCTTGGGCACATTTAAATGGTTACTAGAGCAGGCCCTTGTAACAAGAGCATGGAGAGAGTCCAGAGGCTTCTTTTTATAGCAATACTGCTTGATTCTTCACACAGTTCATCTTAGCTTTGCCCTGAGCATGGACCACAGATGGCTTACATTTCAGTAGTTTGTATTTATCTTAATGTGAAATGGGAGAAAATATAACTAACACAACCATGATGTCATTGTCATTGGTCTTAACGATGAGGCTAAAGTAGGCAGCAAGAAGAAAATGAGAGTGTGTTAACAAAACAAATACTGCAGGTGGTGTTCAGACATTCCAAGAGTGACGGTGCAACTCAAATAATAGATGGTTGGAAACACTGCCTTTTGTACTCACTCATACTCCATTGTGTATTTTTATTTTTACTGCTTGGGTCTTGCAAAGTGATATTTTTGGTGTGGAATGTGTACTGAGCCTCCTTAAATAACCCTGCATAAATACTCTGTAATGACAATGACTTGTTGGACTTGCAAAGAAGGTTATGACAAACCAGAACCTTCTGTTCTGGGTTACTCGGTCCAATATAAATAGATAGTTTTAGGGAGTCCATCAGTCTCCATTGGAGGTGTGGGGTGGACTCTCACTGGGATTAGAGCTCACCAAGTTCAGAAACATGGTTAGCATGTACTGTATACTCAATACTTTATTTTTGAAAACAGAATTAAAGGTATCCTTTCTGAACCAGACAGAATTTAGTCACTGTTTTTCAGAAGCCCAAAGTTGGATGTGAATCTGAAATCATTTGATGCTTTTTGTACCAAAGGCTGATGTTCAGTGAAAAGAACACCTGGTCCTTGACTGTTTTAAGCTCTTCTTAAAGCTTAGAAAGTATATCCTAAATGAAATGTAGAAGATGAGGTACCTGTAATGTTTTGGTGGCAATGGGGTGGGGTATTCTAAGTGATTATTCCAGATCCCACTGCTCTGAGTTATATTTTCCATCCTAAATGTGAGTTTTAGGAGTTGGCAATTCATTCATATAACGATTTTGGGGCTTAACCTAATGGCATAAAAAGCTTTCAGCCTGGGAGCAAGGGATATTTTGGGGGTGTTTTTATAATGTTTAAAATATAAATCTCTTTGGTCGCTCCAAGTTAGAAATGATAAAATAAAAAAAGGAAAAGGAAAGAAGTTAATGGTCTGAAACCTAGGGTTGGTGTGTTTATATTCAGCATCAGAACAGTGTGCTGGCTTTGGCAATTGGGAAATATTAATATTCTGAGCCATGGCATGGGGATTTGGGAAGAGGTTTAAAGAAAAAGCTCATATGACAAATTTTTAATAGGAAGGAAGCTGCTGTCCATGTATAAGAAATACTGCTTGCCTGTTCTGGGGGGGACAGCCTTCATATAGCAGCCACTCGAGAGGTCATTCCTCCTCGGTGGGTATCACGGCCAATGGCTGCCATTACGGAGCTGTGGCCACCTGCGGGCCACTAAACTGAGATGTGTGCCTGGTCTCATTTTGCCCTCATGATGGCCCTGTGAACTAGGGACAATTATTATCACCATTTTAGAGATGAGAAAACTGAGGTTTGGAGAGGAAAATGAAAGCTTGTCTAAGGTCGCCCGGCAGGTGAGTGGCAGAGCTGGGACTTGAGCCCTGGCCTCTCTCTTGTGGTCTGACCATTGGGACGAAGGAGGCAAAGCTCTTGGGAACTGTAACCTTGGAGGCAGTAGTTCTGAAACCATTTGTTTTTTTGTTTCATGAATTTGATTGATGAAAGATGCTTAAAACTATGTCAGATACCTAGGAAAGTTCCTGGCACATGAGGAAAGACCTCAATACAAGGTATCTGTTGTGTTGTCATTGTTTAGTAATAATATTAGTATTGATCAGATTTTGGCACTGGAGAACAGACAAAAGTTTTCTTTGGCTTGTTATACCACAACTGGAAGCAGCTGGTCTGAGTTTGAGGGTGGGTGGAGTGGTATGTGGACACCATTTAACTTAGACCTTGTGAGCCTGAGCTTGAAAGCGTTTTTGAAATTGCTTTATTCTCCCTGCATTTGGCATTCCCCTCAAGTGCACTGCAGATTTAGTTGTTAAAGCAGCCTTTAGCAAACTCACCCATGTGTTGAATTTACAAATGGGAATGAGAAAAAGAGTTTCTTCTCTCTGTTTTGTTTAGCCTCTACTTTGGGGATTATATAGTTTGTTGTTGTTGTTACCATATAAACCTAGCTTTATTTAAATATAAAATGTAGAAATACTGTATGGGGAGTGTCGCGGGAATTAATTGAGCTGGTCCAGCCATTACCTTGACACTTTTCTTGAGTTTACCACGTAAGTTGGTTTCCACCATTGCCACCACTCAACAGGATGTTGACAGTCCTCGTTCCTCAAGTGTGGCTTTCCACCCACATGAGGCATATCAGCTGCCGACTGTATTGGCTTTCTTTTCCTGCATAACAATTTACCAGAGACCTAGCGGCTTAGAACAACTCCCGTTTGTTATCTCACAGTTCTGTAGGTCAGCAGTCCAGGTGAGCACTGTGAGTTCTATGCTTAGTGTTGCACAGGCCCAAATCCAGGTGCCATCTAGGTGAGGCTACCCTCCGGAGGCTCTGGGGAAGAATACTCTTCCCTGCTCATTCAGGTTATTGGCTGGACTCGGTTCCTCGCAGTCATAGGACTGAGATCTCTGTTTCTTGGCTGGCTCTCAGTCGAGGATGTTTCTCAGCTCCTTAAGGCCACCCATCTTCAAAGACAGCAATAGTGCCTTGAGGCCCTTCCAAGCTTCAGATCTCTCTGGCTTTCCCTTTTGTCACCAGTCGGAGAAAATTCTCTGCCTTGAAGAGATTATTTAGTTTTATGTATTGTTTTTATATAAAATCAGGAACAGTGAGCTACCAAGAGACATTGGAGAAAGGCAGGAGGGCTTCATCTTATTTGCATTTTTAGAAGCAATTACAGTAGTTTCCCTTTATCCTCGGTTTCACTTTCTGTAGTTTCAGTTACCCGCAGTCAACCGCCGTCCGAAAATATTAAATGTGAAATTCCAGAAATAATTCATAAGTTTTAAATTGCGCACTGTTCTGAGTAGCATGATGAAACCTTGTGCTGTCCCACCTGGGATGTGAATCATCCCTTTGTCCATCGTATCCACTACCCGCCCATTAATCACTTACTAGCCATCTTGGTTATCAGATCTACTGTTGGGGTATCACAGTGCTTGTGCGCAACTAACCCTTAATTTGCTTAATAATGGCCCCAAAGCACAAGAGTAGTGATGCTGGCAATTCGGATCTGCCAAAGAGAAGCTGTGAAGTGCTTCCTTTAAGTGAAAAAGTGAACGTTTTCAACTTAATAAGGAAAGAAAAAATGTCATATGCTGAGGTTGCTAAGACCTAAGGTAACTTTTATTTAGTATGTTGTCATAATTGCTCTATTTTATTATTAGTTATTGTTGTTAATCTCTTACTGTGCCTAATTTTTAAATTAAACTTTATCATAGGCCTGTGTGTAGGAAAAAGCGTAGTATATGTAGGATTCAGTACTATCTGTGGTTTCAGGTATCCACTGGGGGTTATGGACTGTATCCCCCATGGATGAAGGGGGACTGCTGTATTTCTAAGCCACAGCTGGTGGTAATAGATTGACAACAAAAAGGAATTGAGAGATAGGGGTTCAAGTCTTGGTTCTGGGACCAGGTGTCCAGAGAGCTTTGGGCACGTTTTCTGGGCCTTGATTTCACCACATGTAAAATGAGATAGCTGGGCTCCTAGGGTCGGCATGTTTTTCTTCTTTTTCCTTCCCCCCCCCCCCCCCATTCACGTGCTCTCATTCTGCCTTACCCTGGCAGACCTCGCTAATCAACCGTCCTACTCTTCCCCACTGAGCCTGGACACTGTCCTAGAATCCTTTTGACAGGGCCCTCCAGGAAGTCACCAGCAATCCACTGGAGTTGGCACTGGAGCTGAAACCTGTGTGTCATCTCAGCACTTGGAGGTCCCATTTCATCTTGAAATGCTACAATTCTCTGAAATGAGAAATTATCAACTCCCTTGGCCAAATTGCAGACATCCAGAGAAGAGCCAGTTGGCCTTTGCTTTGCTTGTCATACAGACATCTGGGGAGCAGGTTCAGTTTTCAAGCCACAAATTGAGGTGTGTAGAAAAAGTCACTTTCTTTCCCTCTAATTGAAGTTCATTTCTAGTTTGAGCCCCTGTTCTGCCAAATTGTTGAAACAAAATCCCAGTCAATTCGTGGTACTCCTTCTGGCTCTCATTGGCATTGTATCCAAGTTCCATGGCCCAGCATAGAGCCCAGGCATGGAGGTGGAGGGGCTGCTGGTACTTCGCTGTCACCTGTTTTGATGGCGTCTGTGGAGACAACCTCGTTCTCAATTGTCTTTGATTTTGTTCAGGAGAGGCTAGGTTAACAAATTAACCCCCAAAACTCAATAACACCAAAGTTATTTTTTTGCTCAGGCAAAATTCTCTATGGCTTGGGCAATTATCCAGGGCATCTTTCATCCACGCAGTGATCAAAGAACTAGCTGTTACCATCTTGTTTCTCCACAAAGCTTCTAGTCACCCAGGCAGGGAAGAGAGAGCTGGAAGGTCACTGAGTGGCTCTTAAATGCATTGGTCAGGATGTGACCCATGCCTTCCCACATCCATTGGCCAGGACTGGACACCTGGACCCACCCATTCACAAAGAGGCTGGTAAATGTGTGTGTGTGGTGACATGTGGATGTCAGGTGGGCATTGCTAGTAGCTATCACAGTTGTTGATTCCTTTTGAGTCGCTTCTACATTTTCTCATCCTGCCTGCCAGTCTTGAGCAGGTTGCCAGCTCTCTGTGCCATGCTCAAGTTGCTCTCAGCCAGTGCGGGAAGCTTTCTGTGCTTCTCTGGGCTTGGGGCTGTCTGTGCTCTTCAGCCCACCTGTACACACAGCTATGTCTTTTGCCCACTTTCCTGACAACAGTGTGCTCAGTACTTTATGTCAAGCTGATTTTTGAGGCCCTTGAGATTCTCAGGGGGTCTAGATATGCTGGGAAAATCAGCCAGATGGTGGTGATTTTGACACCATTACGTTTTCATCAAGACCCACTTCAGAAGTAGCCTTCAGGCCAGAGATCTGTGGTTATTCGAACCTTTATTACTAGTGATTTCATGGCGGGTATATCTGCAACACCTGGCAATGAGATTCCCTGTAGGGATGGTGTTAAAGATGGTCACTGAGGTTAAGAAGATTCCTGGTATTTCACGAATTATGTATGACTTAACATTAAAACCCCCAGGAACTAGTGAGTGTGAGTAATAGACTTCTCCTATTAAAAAAAGGGGCTCTTTGTAGGAGCACCATAGGACCCTGCTGGCTTCGTACACTGCTATGGGAATACAAGGTGCAGGTGTCCCTGTTTTTGGGGTCCCTAAATCTGTCTGGGGCTTCTTTTGTTCCTGTCCTCCATCCCTGACTTGAACAAGGTGGGTGGAGAGGACTCAGGGCTCCTTCCCACAGACCCTTCTTAGGGACACTCCCTGGCTTCCCCCGAGAACTTGCCAGAGTTTCCAGTCTGGGTAGACTGGCTCTTGCTGTGGGCACTGGTGAGCAGAGTGAGGGGGAAGAAGTGGCTCTGACTGCCTCTGACCCTGTTGTTCACAGGCTTCATTTGTTCTGAGCTCTGTGCTTGAGAAGCCACCCTCTCCTCCTGGCTCATACACTAACGTATTCCTCTGCTTCATCATAATTTCAGTTCTTATCCTGTTTTGTTCCTTGTAAACATGTCACTTGAGAAGGGAAAGCAGATTTTTGTGGTTCCACATGCTCAACACAAGGATATCTTTTGGTGAGGAAACTTGTGGAATCTGTGAAGATCTCAGGTTTGTTCTTTCCTCTCATCCAGCTGTGCTTATTGGCTGGAAAGAAGGGTTTGGATTTGTCTCATTACTCTTGGCTGCTGGGCCCTTCTTCCTTTCTCAACTGTTCATAATTTGAAAAAGAGACTTCTCTCTCTGTCTTTCTTTCTCTCTCTCTCTCACACACACACATGCCCCTCTACCCTCTAATCCCATTCTAGCTTCCCTGATTTATTTCCCACTGCTTTTTTTAACCTACCAATCATCCAGATAAATTAAACAGCTTTCTCTGCCTTCTGTGTTTGTCTGTCTTTGTTTGTGTTAGTCTACTGGAAACAACATTCTCTTATAACACCTAAGTCTAAATCTTCCCCATTCTTTAAAAAAACATCTTGTATAAAGCAGTATGTATAAACAGTAGAAAATCTATAAATAGATATTTTTATATTTATAGAATTATTTCTATCTATATAGAAATATCTAGGAAATATATAAAAGTATAGAGTAGAAAGCAAAAACCCATTACTTTATCACCTGGCTATAACCATTTTGGTTCGTTTTCTTTTGACTTCTTTTTTTTTTGGAAATTCTCTGATGAATTTGTATGTGCGATGTGCTTGTTTTTGAGGCCCACTTCAAGTGCAAGTCTCCTCAGACACCTTCCTGTACTGTCACTTCTGGTTAAAAGAGATGACATCTCCCTCGGCATCCCTAGAATGTTGGTGTTCCTGCTCATCACTGTATACTCTGGGTCATTGTATAACAGATTACCCCAAAACATAGTGGCTTAAAACAGCACACATTTGTTATCTCACAGTCTCTGTGGGTCTGGAATCTGAGCACAGCTTACATGAGTCCTCTGCCTCAGGATCTCTTACAGGCGGTAATCAATGTATCAGCCAGGCTACAGTCTCATCTGAAGGTTTGATTGGGGGAGAGTCTGCTTCCAAGCTCATTGACATGGTCGTTGGACCGAGGGCCTCAGTTCTTTGTTGGCTGTTGGCTGGAGGCTTCCCTCGGGTGTTCGCCACGTGAGCCTCTCTGTAGAGGAGCTCACAACATGGCAGCTGGCTTCCATCAGAGTGAGCACATGAGAGAGTAAGAGAGGCCAACGAGGGGCATCACATTACTTTTGTCACATTCTTTTCATTAGAAAGAAGTCACCAGGTCCAGCCACACTCCCTGGAAGGCTATTACATAAAGGCACCAATGTCAGGAAGCAGGATGGGACCATTGGGGGCCATGCTGGAAGCTGCCTACCACAGACAGGCTTATTTATGAGCCTGCTGTCTCCCCCATGCTGGACAGTGTGGCATCTTGGGCAGAGCCCTCCTTGATCATCTCCATTATCTCTGCCCTCCACAGTTTAGTCAGATAATGCGTCTTTGCATCTTGCATGGGAGGCAGGCACTTAGAAACCTGCCTTACTCTCCTCTTTGGGCTTTCATAACATGTGCCTCCTTCTTAGTGGCCTCCACCCCATCCCACCTCTATGCCTGGATAGTTCTTCTCAGTTCCTTGGGTTTCAGCTCATGTATCCCTCTCCCAGTCAGGTGGTTCTTAACCTCTTTTATGCCATTGACCACTTTGACAGTCTAATACTTACTTTTCCTTAGAAAAAAATTTCAAGTTCATAAAATAAGATTCATAGAATTGTAAGGAAAGTCGATTATAGTGAAATACAGTTATTAAAATATAACCCCCTAAATGTATGATATAGTAGTACATGTGCTTATTTATTAATACCTTGAATAGCAAGAGCCAGCAGCAGGTTTAATTTCATAATAGTGATGAAAGTAAATGCTATTTTGAGATACTGTAACAACTAAAATGTGGCAGGAAAATATCTGATTTCTACTGGTGATAAAGTCTCAGGTTCTTCTAGTATGACGTTTGTTTGTTTACATTCAAAATCCATGGGAATGCTAAATTTCAGTGAGATGTTAGTGGAAATCAAGATATGATTCTTTTTTGGACATCCTGAACCCCTGATTAAGAACCTTGCCAGTGGGAATGGGTCAGCACCCCAAGCGCCCCTCACCCTCTTTTCTTCCCATGTGTTCACCCTCCCACTGTCCCCAGGTTAAGGAGTCCTTGTCTGACCGCTTGCTGCAGAGTGGAATGGCCAGCAGGACTCCCAGTTGGAAAGATGAGGATGACCTGAGATAAAAGGAAGAGGAGTTTGATAAGAAAATGAAAGGGAGCGGGATGGATAAGGGAGTACACGTTGATTGTGTAGCAGGGGGTTTGGTGTCTGCAGCAGGGAAAGGAGAGATTGGGGTGGGAATGAGAGGTAGAAAAAACTGCAGGGATTGTGTGTGACAGAGGGCGAGAGATGGGGAAAGAGGATATGAAAGACATTTTCCTATGTATTTCTGTCAGATTGAGGCAAAGATTCAAATTGTGTGTTTTCTGGCTGCCCAACTGTTGCTTTAAACCTGTCTGTTTCTAGGCTGGAGCTAGACCATGGGGTGGCTTTCCTGGATTGGGTTGCTTCCTCATGACCATGTTTGGTGATTATTTATGTAGACCAGGGTTGGTGTACTATGGCCCGCAGGCCAAGTCTGGCTTGCCGCCTGTGTCAGTACAGCTCCAGTTTTGAAATTTGGAGCATGATTCTTTCCCAGATGCTGTATTGCTTGGGCTCTGCTCCATGGCTTGGAGGTGGTGCTTAAAGATAAAGACCCAGGGGGATCTCTCTGGGTAACTTCCTGCACTGTCCCGTCTTTCAGATCATGCTCTGTGCAAAGCCACCCTTCAAGGAGTGCACCACTGCCATTTTAGAAAATGTCCGCACTTTCCTTACTTCTTTCAAACATGCTAGTATTGGCAGCCCAGCTACAGAGCTGACAGAATCAAATTAGCATTCTTTAACGTACAGGGATCCTGCGAAGATATCTAATTCACTGCTATAAATGAACTTGTTTCCTCATTCCCCAAAGCTTCGCCCCTCCCCTGCAAGGCTCCAGTGATGAAGAGATTGGCTGTGTCACTTTGATGACTCATTTAATTTCCAGTTACAAGAGTGGAATGCACAAGTCCAAGGCAAGGGTGAGGGGCAGATTCTGGCTAAGGAATTGAAACATCACAAGCTATTTCAGCCGCACCTCTCAGCTACGGCTGCGGGCGGGTAGTTATGACCTTCGCTGCGTGTGCACGAGGGTGGACCAAACGAGATGGCCCAACTGTTATGCATATCCAAGCAGAGCTGAGTAATTTCCCCAGGGACAGTGGATTTATTAAATATTGGGATCCTGACAAGCTCTGTCTCTCTCTCTCTCTCTCTGGTAATATGCCCTGCCCGAAGATGACCTTGACTATGCTGAGACTGCACTTAGCTTGCACCTTACAAGTGGGGCTTTCACAGAGAGGCCTTGTCTACATGTGGAAAGAGGAGGTTTGATTTTCTAGAACTGTCTTTCTCCATCCTGCTGTCTTTGCTACTGGAGAGCATTATGTAGTGTGAGCAACACTACCCCTACAGGCCTGTGTCTGAGCAGATCTCTGGGTTAGTCCTAATAATGGGAACTCTTTTGAGCCTTAGTGTCTTGTGCATGGAGCAGTCTCTGCCCTCAGACCGAGGACTGAGGACTCTGGCAGGGGGGCTCATGCTTTGAGTAGCTGCCTCAACTACTCAAAGTGGTCAGGAAGCTGTGATCAGGGTATGAACTGAGTCGTTTGTTTAGTTTTTGGTTTTGGTGCAGCCTGAAGCAAAGTTTCTCCAAATCACATTTTATACCCTGACTTTTCAGGAGGAGAAGCAATCCAAGGTTGGCTCCACCTGCAGAGAATTTCAACAGTGATTGCTTTAATACAACAATGAGGCATAAATGAAACCAACAAAGATGACTGTTTGTTCATTTAACTCCTATTCATTGAGCACCTGTGCCTTTCAGGACCCAGGCTTGGTGCTGGTGTGCAGTAGGGAGAAACACACAGAACATTCTTGTGTTTATGAAAGTTCTAATCTGGTGGAGGAGCAGTACAAGTAAATGGGTAAATACAAAGTGTGAGGTGCTGTGAAGTCCATGAACAGTGTACTAAGAGAGGGAGAAGAAGGAGGGTAGTCAGGGCAGGCCTCAGAGAGGAGGTGACATGGAAGCCGAGGCCTGATTCTAAGTCACAGTCTGGGCCACGCCTGCCTGGCAGCCTCATGCAGACGGTTCACCCCTTGAGTGATAACCCTCAGTGATAACAACCCTCCCAGACTACTTTCTCTCCTGTGCCCTTCAGTCTCTTGCCTGTTAGCCTTTGCATTGCTGTTCCCTCTGCATCATTCTCTCATTCCCTCTCACCTTCGTCTTTCTTAACCAAAGGCTACTCATCCTTTGGGTCTCAGCTTAGGCACCCTTCCTCCAGACAGCTCTTTGTGACCCTCAACTCTGGAATGGGTACCACTCCCAGAAATTGTCTGCACATCCCGTACTTCCCTTATCATGGTGCTGAGCACACTACTTTCTTGTTTTCCTCTTTTATAAAGCTGCGAACTCCCAGAGCACAAGGGTTGTGGATATCTTGTTCATTCCTCTTTCTCCAGCAGCAACCCTAGTGGCTGGCGCACTCAGACATGTGTAAATGGGTGCTGGATGAGACTGTGGCTCCTAAAGGACTTGGACTTGAGAGGAGGAAGGTGGCACCACGGGGGACTGCAGGGAGTCTGACAGTGCATGCCGATAACTCACCAGTCTCACTTGGGTATGGGGAAAGCAGAGTAGAATAAAATGGCCTCAAGAATAGGCCCCCTCCCCCTGGCTTTGAGCTAGCAGGAATATTTCAGGAATTCTGAAACAGGAAGCCATTACTATTTTTGTGTAGCTTCTCACACTTTTTGTGACTCCTAGTCTTTTCCTTTGTGCGTCCAGGTAGCCAAAAAGCACACGGCTACCTGTCAGACCAGGTGGGTGATGTGTAGGGTGATGTGTAAACCTACGCCTCCCTCTCCCTCCTCGTGTCATGATGGACCATGAGGGGAGGGGATGGCCAGGCTCTGAGGAGGGAAGGCAGACCCCAGACCCCAGAGCTCACTCAAACGTGGCAGCTCTGTAATGAGGTGATTCTTCGTTCCTTAAACTGCTGAGCGAGAACTCCGAAAACAGATGTGTGCCCATGGCGGTCACCTGGGAGCCTCGCGCACCTCAGAAAACCCACAGAACGTCCAGTTGGTACGGTTAGGTTTTATTGATGTCTTCCCTCCTCTGCAGATTCTTGCTGGGAGAAAATGAATTATATTTTGTTGTATAGAATTAAAGCTCCAAATGAGGAGCTTAAGCTTTGTGTTAGCGCAGTGTATTAGGAGGTGAGGCGGATCTGAATCAATAGAATCTCCCAGCAGTTAGAAGTGGATGTTTGCCTCTGGAGGATGTGTGGTCCCAGTGCGTCTTGTGTGACCCTTTGACAGGGGTTTTCTACCGTGTTGTCCTGACCTGAGCTAACACTGCTTACCAAATAGCACAGGGTGGAGGCTTGCTTCCATGTGTTAAAGAAACTAGTCATCACGCTCTGTCTCTCTTAACATTTATGATATTAAACAGAAAGGGTTTATTCCTTAGGTGGTCTCAGCAAATCAAAGTATGACAAACAAAAGCCATGGTGACAACAAAAGTACTTGTTGACATAGAAAGCTTTTCATCACATAATATGTAAAAAATACTTCATAAAATGGCATGTAGAGTACAATTCCAATTTGTTAAAATATATATCTTCAACATAGAGAAAAAAATGAAGGCACACACCAAAATTTTAAGTTTTTTTGGTGGGGGATGGAGGGTTGGAATTATCACCAGATTTTCTATTTTTATTACCTATAATTATTTTCAATGAATGTTTATTAATTTTGCAATAAACTAACAAAGGTATAGAGAAGTAGACTTTGGAATTGAGTAAATATAAGCTCTTAACGCCACCTTATAAGACTAGGTTGACATGCTAATAGCCCTTCTGGATAGTAGCCATTAGTTACATAACAAATGATTGGGTGCGAAGAACAGATGTGGCAATGTAGAGACACACGGGTACTGTGTGGATCGTGTGGGATCTAACACCTTCACAGTCAGTGGTCGTACATGCTTGTGAAACTGAGGAACGGAAGCTTAGGTGTCTTCATGTTAATATCATGTACATTTCTAGACTCCAAAGTGATCTAGGAAAAGAAGTGACTGTGCCAAGGGATGTATTGTCCTCCTGATTCTGAAGTCACTAATCTGTATGCTGGGCTCTGAGGATGCAGTGCTCATTTATATCTTCATGAGCTTACAGTGTAATGAGGTAAAATACACTAAATAAATAAATATGTAAACATATTACAAGTTATGATAAATGTTATGAAACAGAAAACAGATTGCAAGGTGAGAGAATAAAAGACATCACTTTCTCTAGGAATTAGCTCTCTCAGGTGATCACAAACTTTAAGTTTTGGCTTTTTTGCAGTTGAATACAGTCATTATTAGCTGGATCACAAACTGTATCATGGTAATTACCATTGTTTGTGCTTGTGGATTAAAGTCTGTTACCAACCAGGGAGCAATGTACACGAGAAATAGGTCTTTATTTCTGAGGGCAAATTTATCTTGCGATGATGAAGCAGTTTTGTGCTAAAGGATGTGGCTTTACCTTACACTAAAGTAATTTTTACCTTAAAAAAAAGAGATTGATTTAGGTTTTGAGCTAGCAGGACTTAGAAATGTGATTATAATTATAGGATACAAATTGCAGAATTTCAATGAGAAGAAATCTTGTCCAAAGAGAATTAATAGGGAAGGCAGAGTTGTGTAGTGGAGAAGATGCCAGTCTGGCTGTCCCAAGTTCTAGGTTCTAACCCTGGCAGGGGTACTGGCTGTTGACTGCTCTGGAGTAAATCCCTCCCCTCTCCGGGGTCAGGATCCTTCCTATGAATAGGAAGAGATAGACTTTAAAGGTCTTCCCTCCACTGGTAGCCCAGGATGCCAGGCAATGTTTTTGGTCACAGAATATAATGTAAAGATTGAGTTTCTGGGTTATTTTATCTGAATATTAAACATGAGAACAAAATTCTTAATGGGTAAGTGTCTTGAGTTTAGACACAACAGTAAGAGCAGATAAAGTTTTTTAGGAAGCATTCATAGCAAGGGAAGGAAATTGCTCTAGTGGCTCGCTGTATGTACCTGGCTTTCATCGTGCAGACTGATGTTCTGGGGATGTGATTTAGTCAGTGTTATCAGAAAACAAGTGTTGTGTGTGTGAGTATTTCCATGAATTGGGATACATCATGGTGAATCATACTTGCTTTGTACACTGTGAAAGCTGGTCATGACGGTGTTGTCCTTGACCTTCTGATCGCAGAGGGCTTTCTATGTGTAGATTTATTCCCAGAGGAAGAGACTGCTGATTTTTTTACTACTACTCTGAGGTATGTATTTACATAGATAGCTGCTATACAAAAACTTTTCCTTTTTCCTTTTAACTCATTAAAAGCTTTATTAAAAGTTTTGTACCAATGTGAATTTTTTAGTTTTGACAAATGTGCAACAGTTAGGTATAAGGTTACGTTAGGGGAAGTTGGGTGAAGGGTACATGGGAACTCTACTTTCTTTGCAACTTTTCTGTAAATCTAGGAGTATTTCAAAATAAATCTACTTAAGGTACACATTTTATTAAAATCTTTTAATTGTAAGGATGATATCTAATATACTCTGAGCGGTTAACATCTCTGTCTTGATGAACAACTTCAGTGTGAGAATAAAGTGTAAAAAATCAATTTGGTTGGAAGAAATCTTCTTTAATACTACAGCTTCTTAATGAAAACAGTCATCAGATTGCCTGCCTCAGTCATTTTTCTAAAATCAGAATCAGAGGAGGGTGTTCATTACAGCGCTGTTTATAAGGGTAAAAGATGTTCCCAAATAAAGGATTGGTTAAATAGATAATGGCCCTTCAATATCCTGGAATGCTATGCAGCAGTAACAATGATGGTGTCAAATATATTTGATATTAATAGTGTTATTGATATGTGAAAAAAATATGTCATAAAGGAGTACGTGAATGGAACATATACCTGCATAGAAAGAAAGATAGAAAACATTCTGGAGGGCTGTGTACCAAAATATAAATTGTTGTTTATAACTGACTAGCTTGTGGGCTATAAGTGATCCTTATTTATATTTTGCTTATGTGAATTTCCTACTTTACTTGCCACGAATATGTATTACTTGTTTAATAAAGAAAAAAAGGTCATTGCCCCCACCATTAGCAGACAAGTTTAAAAAGCAGCTACAGAAGTGATTAATATCCTTTATCTCAGATAGGTGGTGAAAATGACATGTCTATATGTAAATGTAGTTCAAATTTTGTCCCTTAAAAAACAATCCTTAAGCTTCCTTTTTCTTGAAACATATCATCTTCTTTCCTTTGGTTTCCATTCTTATTGCTGAAAGCTCAAACCACAGTTCACCAGAACCCTGTCATTTTAGTCACTGATGTTTTATGTCACTAAGTGACCTGGATCTGTAATCTTTTAAAAGAAAGTATAAACATTAACTTCTCTGGATGAGAAAGTGTGCCTCTCCCCATTTGCACAGAACAGAACCTGGCCGGAGCAGTTGGTTTTCTGTAACTTTTATTCATAGTGTGCACTGTTGATCTGATTTGGCTTAGTGGTAGGTTTCTGACATTTCCTAAAACCCAAATTATGATCTGTCCCTGGAGCAGGGGATGTTTGGTGGAGATAGTTACTCCAGGGAGTGAGTATGCTGGACAGATTCATAATAATGTCTAGGGAAGGAGCGTTTACATTTGTTCATTCATTCATTCCTATAGTCATTCGTTTACTCAACTATTAAGTGAGTTCATGTTATCTGCAGGACACTGTGCTAGAAATTGTGGAACATAACACAATCGGAGAAGGGAGATAAGCATGCAGATAATTAATAAAGGAGAGTGATTATTGACCGAAAAAATAAAGTCTTAAAAAAATTGGTTTAATAGAGAGGCCAGAAAAAAAGCCCTCACATATACAGTCAGTTGATTTTCAACAAAGATGCCAATGGGGGAAAGAATAGTCTTTTCAACAAACAGTGCTGGGACAGCTGGATAGCCACATACAGAAGACTGAAGTTGGACCCTTACCTCACACCGAATACGTCATCTCCCACCTTCCTGCTCCATCCCACCGGGGACCTGAACCATGTCTTTGTCCAGCGTATCCATGCTGTATATGCTACCTGCCCATTGGTCACTTAGTAGCCATCTTGGTCATCAGATCGACTGTGGCAGTATGGCAGTGCTTGTGTTCAAGTAACACTTATTTTACTTAATGGCCCCAAGGCACAAGAGCAATGATGCTGACAATTTGGATATGCCAAAGAGAAGCCGCAAAGTGCTTCCTTTAAGTGAAAGTTCTTGACTTAATAAGGAAGGAAAAAAAATCATATGCTGAGGACACTAAGATCTATGGTAACTTTTATTATAGTATGTTGTTATAATTGTTCTATTTGATTATTAGTTACTGTTGTTAATCTCTTACTGTGCCTAATTTATAAATTAAATCATCATAGGTATGTATGTATAGGAAAAAACATGGTATATATAGGGTTCAGTACTATCAGCGGTTTCAGGCATCCACTGGGGGTCTTGGGACGTATCCCTCGCGGATAAGGGGGAACTACTCTGCATACCTGTGAGAGTGTCTAATATTCTCCCTCTCCTCCAAAAAAACAAAAACAACAAAACTTGACAATACCAGATGTTGGTGAGGATGCAGAGCAAATGAGACTATCATATATTGCTGGTGGGACTGTGAAATGGTGTAACTGCTTTGGAAAACAGTTTGAGGGTTTCTTATCAGTTAAGCATACACCAACCACATGACCTAGCCATTCCATTCCTAGGCATTTACTCAAGAGAAATGAAAACTTGTGTTCATACAAGTACCTGTAGCTGAATGGTCATAGCAGCTTTATTCACAATAGCCCAAAACCCTGGAAGGGTGGTGAAGGCTGCAATGGAAAGAGGTGGGGTTCCCAGGGTTGCGGTGGGGGCTTCATCTGGTTGAGGGTGCAAGGAGGCCTTTGTAAAGGAAGTGGTACCCCAGGGTACACCTGACTTGTAGGAGAGAGGTAGGTGATGGGGGAGTGTGGCGCATGGAGAGCATTCCAGGTGTAGTGAACTCTGTGGGACCTCCCTCCCCAGGCTCAGGGAATTACTGGGCTTTGAAAGAATGGGAAGGAGTTCAGTGTGGCTGGAGCACAAGATGGGTGTGATGATGGATGAGGGAGAGGTTGATGGGGTTCAGGTGGAGGAGCTCCCGTGGGCTGCATCTGCCTTCATCCAGCCTCGAAAGTTGCCTGAGGCTTTGAGGTAGAGATGGGTGTGAACTGGACTTGGCGGTTGGAATGGTTAGTAGTGAACAGATTTCGGCAAAATCCAAGGAAAGATCCAACCAGACCTTTTCCAGAAGATTACTTCTGCTTTCTTCCTTTCCCTCTCCTTCTTTCTCCCAGTTCCCGGCAGCCACCCCAGTGCAGCAGTTTCACAGGAAGGTACAATCTTCCCTTTTCTCGCCCTCAGCTCCCATAGCACAGGCCCAGGTCTGTAGGAGAGGAAATCTTACTAACATAAGATGGATGGGTTTGGCCACAGGGAGCTCTGCATTTCCCAGGATAACATTTGTCTTTATTTTAAATCGTCAAAACAGCATTGAAGCGAGAACAGGGATCCATGCATGCTTTTATTCACCGTGTTTTCCAATTGCTGGCATTATCCTATAATAACGGGATGTGTACGCGATGTGATAGAGAGGCCACTGGGCTGCAGAGCAGTCATTAGCTTTCCCTCAAAAATAAAAAGAGAGGCTGCCGTTTGAATAATGATCCCTGGCTGTTTTCTTTGTACACGGGCCATTTCCTTAATTAGGTTTCAAGCTTCATCTCTCTTGTTTTTAACTAAAAAGCCAAGTGAGAGAGAGAGAGACAAATTGAATTGTGGGGGAAAAAGGAGAGGAATGTGTTCCATGCAAAATAAGAGGCAAATGAGTAAAACGGGGGATCAGTGGATGCCCTGAAGATCAAGCCAACTTGGGCAGAGCTGTGCTTGTGTCTGGGCTGAATTCAGCATCTTTCGAGGTCAGGGGGACGTTTCTGCACACCCCAAGGAATACCTCCCCTGCTTCCTATCTAGAGTTTGTGATCCAGGACTCTGAATTTGTCTCTGGGTCACCTCTTCCTTCACTCTACCTTGAAATGGCCTTGGCAGAGTAGCTCTCAAATACATACAGTTAGGAGTCAGACAGCCTGGGTTTGAACCCTGCCCCTGCTGTGAACCAGCTCTGTGACCTTGGGCAGACCATGGCATTCCTTGTAGCCCCTGGTTCTTAGGTAAAATGGAAGTGATGAGAGTAGCTACTTCACAGGGTCACTGTGGGCTTAAACTGCTTACTTTTTATGTGACCCACTTAGAACAGTGCTGGGACAGGGTAAGTGCTCAGTTAAGCTCGGGGCTACTGCAGCTGCTGTGGCTGTTATTGTTATTATTATTAGCCTCTGAGGGAGAGTCCTAGTGGAGGCTTTCGGAGTGATGGCAGTATTGTTATTTCATAGCACAGTCTGTAGTGAGGGGAAGGGAGTCGGCATGCTGGAGCCATAAATTACAGAGAACATTGACAACCTCATTTATTTTCCCCCAGAATGTTGTTTTCTCACCTGTTGTTTTTAACTTCCGAGCTCCCTGAGATGCTGAGGATGGCGTCATATTTTGAGTCTACTGAATGTGGTAGGAAATAACTTTGAAGTTACACTGAGGCCTTGGTGCATAAGTACCATTTTCTCAAATTAGGGTACTTTGTGTATTAATGTTGAATATTTAAAAAAAAAATGGCAGCACCACTAAACAGCTTTCCTGACCTACCTAGGCAGGAATTATTCTTCTTTATTTCCTCAGCAAGTCTCCTCCTTTACCACCATCCCCCGCCCCTCCTACCCTATGCATAGAGAATATGGAGATGAAACCCACAGTCTCTTTCCTTTAGAATTCAGATTGTGGTCCATGGACCAACAGCATCAGCATCACCTGGGGACTTGTTAGAAATGCAGAATCTCCAGCCCCACCTCAGATCTGTCTCAGAATCCACATTTTAACAAAAACCCTCAGGAGATTCATATGCTTATTAAAAATATGTCAAGTGCTATGATACCTTGCTCTCTTTGGGGGGATGGACCAATAAGCCAAAGTGTAAATACCAGTGAGGTGGATCAAAGTCTTGTCCTGGGGGATGAGGGGACTTGATCAGGGTATTAATGGAGGAGTAGGAGTTCGCTGGGGAGAGGACAAATAGAGGGAGGGAGGGACTTCTGAAAGAAAAAAAATTCATACAAAGACATACAAAGACAATGATGGCAAGATCATTTGACCTGCCTTCACTTTTCTCAACTTGGTATTTATCATTTCCTGGATCCTTTTTAGCACTCGCACAGGGTGTGTGCTTAGGTCATGTGAAATAATATTTGAACAATGCAGAAGTGCTTTGCTTCTAAAACTCTGATAAATGAAACATGGTCTCATAAAACAGACAGATGGAGAGGTATTAACACTTTGCAATGAGTTGACTCAACTTTCAGATTGATTCCTTGGGAATAAGAGGGCAAGAATATGTGTGGGCTTTGAAGTCCTCCATCTGGGTCTGGATCCAAATTCTGCCACCATGGCCAGAAACTTGGGCCAGTTAGTAGCCTCTGAGTGTCTCTGAGTCTTCACTTGTGACATGTAGCTTTGGATGCTTTGCTGGCTTGCTGGGAAAACTTAGTCGGTTTGTAATGAGAGTCATGAAATTCATGCTTCTTGACCTTCAGATATGTGCTTCCCCATTTTTTGAAGTCAGTGCTTTATAGCCTAACTGGAATGACATAAGGATGGGGAGGAGGGTACAGGGCCACATACCACAGTCCTGGTCTGGGGATGTGGGACAGCTATCCTCTCTCTGTTGGCAAAGAGGATTTGCCCAAGTGCCATACACTGGAGAGCTTCTTCAAGTAATGTGTACATCACGCTTGTAAAGTTAATTTTCACTTCTCTTTTTTGGTTGATGTTCCAATTTTTTCCTTTTGCTTTTCTTTTTGTGGTTAACCTTATGTGGCCCATCACTGTGTTTAATGAAAGATGAATGGATTAAAGGAAGCGTGGTGATAATAAGGAAATGGAACAGCTAAAAAAGCATTCAATTAATGAGAGAGACCATGGAACACAAAACGAATTCAAGAAAAGGCAGATAAATTCAGGGCTCGTTTATTAAGTACAATTCACCTTGAATTCAGAAAAGGGAACTTTTTCAGTAAAGGATAAGTGACAAGATTTGAAAAGAGTCCCCCAGGGATAGAAGATTCACAAAAGGAGACATTATAGAATGAAATAAAAGTGAATTAACAAATCGATTTTCTGTAAGGGTTAGAAGACATAAGATTTATTTGGAAGATAAATATTTGGTAATTGAAACCTATAAGTATTTTGTTGCTGGTTTTTACCCAGTGAAGCCATGCCTGCGGTGAAAATCTTGTGGCTGATGAACATGGAATGGTGTAGATCCTATAAAAAAGCTGCCAGACCTTTCTGTCTTGGCATTTGTCTCTGTATGTTTCAGAAGCATTTTTTTCTACTTTAGTAATTCAAAGGATTTCCCCTCTAATCAAAGGAGTTAGTTTAAAACTTCATGAGAATAATTTAGAACCAGAAGCTAAAATTATTTTTTTCAATAGGGGAAGTTCTTTTAATAAGAGCGTTGTATTAGGTTTTTGTTTATTTCACCTTTTACCTCCCTGAACTTCACCCGAATTCCATGAAAGCATCTCTGTCGGTTTCAGAGGAGTGTCCTGGGACTCATCTTGCCTGTTGACAGCAGAACGCAGCAGTTTACCTGATGGAGGTTTTATAGGATGTGATGCCCTGTCACCAGGTGATGAACTTCATGCAGGAAACGCCACAGGCAATCTCTGCCACGTGGCCTGTTCTCTGAAATGGCCCTTGCCTGGATTCCCACATCTGACCTTCCAGAGAGCGGTGGGTTGGATTGTCTGACTCATTAATTCACAAAGGATTATTGATTTTCTGATGATCTATAGCTTCTTCGCCTTCAGGATATAGGCTGTGCTGCTGAACAGCGAGGGGATAGATGTTAGAAGACAAAAGTGACCGTGTGTGTCGGCTCCTGACATAATTCCATTTCTCCACTGTTATTTCCTATTCATGCCTCTTCCCCCTCTTTCTTTCTGATTGTATATGGATATCTGATCATATATTTGGCTTTTGACTATGCTACGTTCTGGGTACAAGTGTTACCAATAATATCATTGTCATCAGTTCTTATTTTTGATGGTCCATTGGGTGAATGGGTCTCTTTATAGTAAGTTGTAATTATTTATGTTCAAAGATAGGAAAAAGGGAAAAACAGACATATTTAACAAATATACAGATTATAATTGCAGCTATAATAATTATACAGATGTTATAATTTTAATTAGGGAATTATATAATATTATTAAAATTGCAAAGATCCTGCGTTTATTAGTTAGGATTTTCTGAACAAAACCTGGTCATTGAAAAACTACCCATTGAAATAGTCCTTAATTTTCTGTACTTGTTCTAGTTTTCTCTGGTCCCAAAATTCATCCTTCTGTACCCCATGAAACACAGCATGCACACGTGCACACACGGACACACAGACACACATCTTCAGATTTGGGGGAGGGGGGTAGAGAAGGATGATTCCCTTGGAACTGTATTGCTTTTGGATCAACCCCTGGTTGGAAAAGATGAGTCATATGATTCAAGCAGACGTATGTCTTCCCCCTGACCATTGTTTAAGATTCCTTAGGTAGATTTGACGTACATTACAGAATATATAATGTAAGAGAAGAAAAGAAAATACCTCCCTAAAATTGAGCTGCAAAAGTCTGTGAAACAAATATACAGGCAGCTTGAACAGTTCTTATCTCACTCTGTCACTGTTTTGGTTCCTGATCTATCACGTGCAAGCCGGCATTGGTGTCTAACTGCACCAAGCTCAGATTTACTGAAAACCCTTAGTATTGTATTCAATTTTATACCAAAGCTGTGTACTTGAACAGCACATTCTCCTCTCCCTGGTAAAATCTTTCAGTCAAGTCTTCTAGCCTTACAATTTCTTTGCCGAGAACAATTCCAGCGTTTCTCAGGTGCAGTAACATTGATGTGCGGCCGCCAGGGAGTTGAATGTCTATGTGAGCGCTAAGGAATGGAGATTTGGAAATGGTTGATACAGTGGTTGATATATAGTTTTAAAAACGGCTTTTTCGGGGCCGCCCGGTGGCGCAGCGGTTTAGTCCGCGCTTGGCAGCCCGGGGTTCGCGAGTTCGGATCCCGGGCGCCCGCCGACGCACTGCCTGCCAGCCATGCCGTGGCGGCGTCCCATATGAAGTGGAGGAAGATGGGCACGATGTTAGCCCAGGGCCAGTCTTCCTCAGCAAAAAGGGGAGGATTGGCGACGGATGTTAGCTCAGGGCTGGTCTTCCCCACACACACACAAAGGATTCTCTACCATGTCTTTCAGGTGTTTAGAAGGTGGTGTTTTTTGCAGAATGTGTTTCTTGGAACATTACTGAGCTTCTGTGGAAAAATTCTGAATGGCCCCAAGTATAGAAGGGAAACAACACTTGATGGATCTCCTAAATCTCGATCTTGAGTTTAGTTTGTCCAGGCTGTTCGCCAAAGGCATTGCTGCAACTGAGCATGCGCTCTTCACCCGCATACCACATCCACATGCCCCACCTGCCAGGACCTTCTAATAATTTTAAATATGCAAAATGAGACTGCCTATCACAAAGTCTAATTATGTATGAGAAGAATATGCTCAGTGAGCTACAGGATGGATTGGGCTTTTGTGGCTGATCTCTATGACCTCACCTTCTCCTGTCTGTCCATTCCTCCCTCATTCATTTCCCTCTTCCTCTGTCCAATTGTACATAGAGGCATTTGCTTGGGCTTCGTTCTGGGACTCGTTTCCTCTCCTCTACTGCTCTCGTCTCCTCCTTTTGCCTCTGCCCTCCGTTATGGTGAGTGATCTCATTCATTTCCAGTGCTATCTTTATTCCAGTCCTCCTAGGGCATGGGCATATGCCATTATTTTTGCCTGCTAGTCTCTTCCCTTCAGTCTCCCCCTCCTCTCTCGCCTCATCTTTTAAGTCTCTGTTGTAACAGCAGTTCCTCAGAGAGGTCTTTTCTCTCAATCTAGTGTGAGTCTTCTTTGTTGGAATCATGGCACTTGGTGCTACTTGTCACGGTATATAATGACAGATGTGTTCTGTGCTTTTATTTGGTTGATATTCCCCCAGTAGATTCTCAGCTCTATGGGCAGGGAGAATATTTTGTTTCCACTCTCTGGACCACTCCCATCACTTAATACAGTATCTGGCACATAGTATTCGGTAAATATTTATTGAGTAGGACAATCAGTAGTTGACTTGATTCAATAATCTTTCCTGACAGTATCATGACCTTGTTGAAATGATGGTTTTCTTCTAATTTTATTGATTTCCTAATGGATACTATTTTATTGGCTTGTTTCCTGAGGGGAAATTAATTCAAAAGATTTCTCATTGTACTGAAGAATTTCATGTATGAAATCTCTCATTGGGGCCATCTTCAAAAGTCTAATTTTCACAGGAGAGTGTGTTCACATGTACACATGGTGTGATGGAATGTGCTGCTGGAGTCTGCGCAGTTTGGTGGCCCTTCTGAAGTTTCAAATTATGATGCCCACACTCAGGGTCTTAGCTCCTGGAACCTCTGTTTTCTTACCAGTCAAGAGTAGCATCTATCTCTGGAGTTATGAGAAGGCAATACTGCATGAAAACTCTCAGCAGGAGGCCTAGCTCACAGGAAGTGATCAGCTATTGTTAGGTGCTATCATGATTGATTAGGTGATTGATTTGGAGTGAAAAGTCAGCCCATCTGCTCTCAGCTTCATCAGTGACTTCTTGTTCTCTGCTCCAGGAATCCAGGAACTCTTCTTTTTTCCACCATTCATTGGTCCTCACCATAAGAACTCATCCAAAGGGCAGTTTCCTCCAAGAAGCCTTGACCTAACAACTTGCCTGTCTCTGGAGGTTCCTTGAATCTTTGTCCCCTGGCAGCTCACTGTTTGCTGGTGTGCCTGCTCTGTGCCCACATGGGGCCATAAAATGTGATGGGGCCAGCGGCTGCCCCAGAGCTCATGCTGCCCGGGGTGCAGTGATGGGCTCTGATGGGAGTACAGAGAAGACAGAGCTGCATCGGGCCCTGCAGCGATCAGACCAAACCTGTGGTCAGAAGATGCAGGCTCCAGGTTTGAAGAGGAACAGGGACAAATGGCAATGCTTAGAGAGGGCAAACAGGGTGGGAAGAAGAGTCTAGGGTCCATGTCCCCTGAGGGCCTGTGGGGATATAGTTAGCCTGAAGAAAAAGGTGACACAGGCGGCAGATGGTGCCAACCATTGCTTTAAGCACTTATATACAGAAACTCGTATTATCTTCACAGCAAACCCATGAGTTCATTGTTATTATTACCCCCATTTTTCAGATGAGGAAACTGAGGCAGAGGATGTCTGTGACACCTTCTCCAGGGACCCGTGGAGAGTAAGTGGAGAGTAAGGGTGGAGTTGGGATTCCCATCCAGGCAGTCCATGCTCTTAGCCCCTATGCCAGATGGCCTCTTCTATCTCTTAAAATATTTCAAGGCAGGATGAGACTGGGTCTGTATAAGTAGTCAGCACAACTGGGTTTTAAGGGCAGATAGGATAGGGAGGCAGAGTGAGTTCAAGTTGAGAACGTTTTCTATTGCTCAGTGCTGCCCAGCAGTGGGGCTGCACGAGGCTCTCCCTGGAAGAGTCCAGGGGCCACTTGAACAAGATGCCTTGGACAGAAGTTCAGCTATGGAGGGAGATTGGGCTTAACAGTCATTAGGATTTGTGTAATATGCATTCAATATTGAAGACGATTCTCTAATCTGGGCTTTTGCAACACCTGCACTTTGACATATTTGGCTGGATAATTCTTTGTTGTGGGGAGTGTCCTGTGCTTTGTAGGATATTCAGCACCATCTCTGGCCTCTACCCACAAGATGCCTCTAGCAACTTCCTCCTCCTGCCCTCCTCCAGGTGTGGAAACCCAAACTGTCTCCAGACACTACCAAATGTCCCTGGGGGACAAAACAATCTGTGGTTGAGAAACACTGGTCTAAATGTACCTCTCCTCTTTCTTGAGAAGCCCATATTTTGTTATCTTGACCACACCTTCCCAAACGGTCCCAGTGCATTTGTGTGGGGGCCCCGAGGTTGTTGGACCCTTGAACGCTCCTTCTTCATTTTGGTGGTCTGAAGGATGACCATTTTGTACTTAAGCTCCCTGGGGGAAATAATTTGAAAATATATCCTATTGGCATGTATAGAATGATCTCACTTTGATTGTAAAGATACAATTACACCTATAATCTTACATTAAAAAAAATTTGTAAGGATATAAACCAAAGAGTTAACCTTGGTATTTTGGGGAAGTGGGATTAAGGAATTTTTGTTTTCATCTATTTGCTTATATCTGCCTTCTGATTATTCTTCCTACAGTGAGAACGTTTTGCCTTTATAATAAGAAAAAAGTCTTTTTTTACCTTCAAATACTTTAGGAGAGTTATTAGGGGAGGTCAGCCTGACTGGATTTGAATCTCATCCTTAACTTTCTATTTTTCTCCATCTTAGACTTGACTTTTTCCCTTTGAAAGCGATATCATAATAAATTAAGAAAACTGGAAAAATTCATCCAAAATTCTGCTGCTGTAACCCAGCCATGGTTAGAATTTTGTTGTGGTCCCTCCCAGTGTCTTTTGCTTTGTGGTTTTAAATGGCTTTAATTATAAATATAATGAAGTTCACTTAGCATCATTTCACGAGCAGATTTCTATGATCGTACACAGTTGCATGTACATTGGGTGAAATATTTTTTGACACAGTCATCTAGTGGCTGTGGACAGAGGCCAGGCTTGTTCGATGGGCTGTTTAATTCATGTGACCTCCTGAGTTGGTCACACTCCTCTTTGCACGTTTTGGGGCATTTATTATATTTTTATATCTGATTACTAAATTTCTTTGAACTTGACACTTTATATATTTTTAATTACGCAAATGATACATGAATGTATGCTCTTTGTGAAGAATTCTAATAAACCAGTAGTAAGTAGGGAAAACATTATAGTTCCCATTAATTCTGCTCTAAGACCCTGGCCTGAGATAAATATTGTTCCCAGTTTAGTGTTTGCCCTTCCTTGATCCATTTGAGAAATAATCATTTATTGACAGAGCACCCAGAGGAACTTGTAGCTGTAATCTACACTTATATAGACAGCAAAGCCACCTGCCAGAATGAATTCTTGCAGGAAAGGTCCACAATTTGGTGTTATGTTTAATATATAAAAATCTTAAATTGGATTATAAATATATGCTAATGATCAGGCAGTACCTGTGACATAGACCAGCAGTTGTCAACAGGTGTACATCCTGACTCTGCCTGTGAGCCAGGAGCAGATTCCTTGTCATTACTCACGTGACCTTTTCTGGGACCACGTGCTATTCTTGGGTAGTGCATAGGGGTGCTCAGCCTGTGTCCACAGCCTTGGAGAGAATTCATGGGGCCATGAACTTAGATGGGAAAAAACTGACATCTTTTATTTTCACTAACTTCTAACCGAACTTTATTGCCTTATCTTACAAATGTAGGTAACAAGCCATAGCAGTGGCTGTGACTTTGTCACCAACAGAAATCACAAATATTTTCATGTCAGATCATAGTTGATGTAGATATCTCTCTGCTGATGGTGCTCATCCTCGACCCTGGTGATTATGGTAGCCATAGACTCCCCACTAGATCCTAATGCACGGATGAGGAACCACCTACGTACTGCGTCACAAGTTAATGTTTTAAACATTTGAAAACTGAATTTCAATAAAACTGGTTTCCTTCCTATGTGTTTTCTCTTTTGCATTTAAAAATATCATTCTGAGAAGGGGTCCATGAGCTTCACCAGATGCCAACCCCTCCAAAACCCCCAAATCCCAGAAAATCCCTGTATGTGTCATAGCATGATAATAAGAATAAGGTGGATGTATTGATTAATTTCCTTATATTGTCCTAAATGCAATTTAGGAGAAAAAATATTGGTAGCACAGTGATTTTATGTGTGTATGTGTGTGTGTGTGAGAGAGAGAGGGACAGAAACATTAGTTAACATTTCCTAGGACTCTAGGATTCTTCAGATTACCATAGAAAAAACCCTATTTCAAGAGTAATGTGTGGGCTTCTCTCAACCTGCCTAGATTCCTCAACTTCAGGGTCTCATTCCCATGCCTAGCATCCCCAAATATGTAAGGAATCAAGTGCTTTTGGTCATATGTGCGGGTCTCTAGGGGAAGGCAGCCTCAGGTTCTGAGCCCCTACATAGCCAGGGAATCCGAATGGTGAGGAGAACGCTGGCTCTGTCCCACTGGCTGGGACCCTGGGAGCCAGGTGGGCATCTGTCCCTTACTGGCCTGGGTGGCTGTGCCCCCTGGGTGCCTCCGACTCCTATTACAGTGGACATCACAGTGGTGCCTGGTTCAGGGGTTGCTGATAGATGCCTGAAGCAGTCCTTACACTGTCTAGCATGTTACTGCCTTGTGGGAGACGCGAGCCTGTGTTATTCTGTCTCGGTCTCCTCATGTGAAGATGAATGAGGAGAAAGATGTTGAGAGACATTTTGAATCTGGGCCCCAGAGTGTTCAGAGAAGTGGACTTGGTGGGAGATTTCACATAAAAACATCGATTTCTGACTTATTGTAACAAACAGAAGATTAGGAAACCACAGTGTGCCCCACACACCAGAAAGATCAGCAGAAGCCAAAAAGTGGCCACCATCTTAGGATGGGACAGAAACTCTGCTTTTTGCCACAGGCCCCAGACTGGGCCGACTCCCTCACCTGATATGACCCGTCTGGCCTCTGAAGCTGTTTGAGGTAATGGCTTCTGAGATGGATTATTTCTAAGTTCCTTTTGGATTCTAACACTGTGATTTTAAAGATACTGGGGAGAAGTTCTGTGTGCTGGGCTTGGTGAAGAATGTCTGAAAATCATTTGATTCTGAAGCTAACATCTAAATTCTTAGAAGGCTCTGATGATGGTTTTGCAGCTGAGCATAGGGAGACTTTGATGCAATGCCTTCACTTTTTGGTACTGTTTATGGTGGGTAAAGTGGGAGGGGGTCACTTGCTGCAAACTCCCAGAGCACCTGTGGGCAAATGTGAGGCAAGGGGTATTTCCATGAAGGATGCTGATGCTATGGATCATTTTTCTTAGCCTCCAATATCAGCAGTAGGGAATTCTACATCAGAATCTTCCCAACCTTTTTACAAGGGAAGCTTTGCAACATGAGAAGGGAGACTCAGTCTCTATCTCTTCCTTTCAACAGGAGGGGAGGGCGGGTTGATAACTATTAAGCCTGATCTCACTGCGGTTCTCTACATTCCCCAACGAAAAGCTAGAGTCCAGCTGTGCCATAAATCAGTGTCTCTGTATTCAGTTTGGAGATGATGGAGTTAAAGATCATTCAGATGCAGGGTCCTAACACTCATTCCAGCTTTTGGCTCTGTAAGTACAGAAACCACTTGTGCAGTTGCAAATAGTATTAGCTGTAAGCTTGTTACGGATCTTGCAGACTCATTCATTGATTGCCTTCGATTTCTAGGACATCTTGGATATAGAATTAAAAAGACTTTAGTTAAGCCAATTAACTTTTGTGGTGCCTGGGCAACTAATATCGTATGCTAGAGAAGGTCATTGATGTTATTCAAATAGCAGTTTTATTTGAGCTGGGATTAAGGAAATCGGACAAAAGGTCTAAGAATTGTTTATAATGTGTTCCTTTCTGTGTTGCAATATCTTGGCCTTTAACATCTGAGTCTGACCGTGATTACACATACAAGTGGTTGGGTCATATTATCTTTTCTGTAGATTGTGACTTGATTGCACCAGCTCTAAAGTATCCATCTTGCAGATCATTCCCAGCCAAATTTTAATCTGAGATTTTGTCTAGCTACAATTTATCAAGCTTTTAAACTGAAGTGTGGCAGTTAAGAGCATGGACTCTGGGGTTCTGCCTAGGTTCAAATCCTCGCTCCATGACAGCAGCAGACAGCTAACAGACCCCTGATTATTTATTTATTTATTTTTTTGTGTGAGGAAGACCAGCCCTGAGCTAACATCCACTGTCAATCCTCCTCCTTTTTGCTGAGGAAGACTGGCCCTGGGCTAACATCCGTGCCCATCTTCCTCCACTTTATATGGGAAGCCACCACAGCATGGCTGACAAGCAGTGCATTGGCCGGCGGCCAGGATCCGAACCCACAAATCCTGGGCCGCCAAAGCGCGACCTAAACCACTGCGCCACCAGGCTGGCCCCCAGACCCATGATTTGACTTAGAGCCTGGGTATGGCTCGCCAGTTACTGGTTCCATTTCCCCGGGTCCTCTTACTTGGGTTGGGCCATGTGGCTAGCTACTGCCAGTGGAATGTGCAGAGCAGACACATGTCACTTCCAGGCTAAGGAGTTCAAGAAGCAGGAGTGCTTTCTTCACTTCCCCTCTCCCCTTCCCCCGCCATATTCTAGCTGAATGCAAAGGCTCCAAGGCCTGTGGGGAGAGCAGAGACACACAGTGGGAGGATCCAGGTCCCTCAATCACTATGTGGAATGCTGTCTGATGACAAGGAATCCCTTCATAGGATGGTTACATGAACAAGAAATAAACCTCTATTGTGTTAAGCCACTGAGATTTGTGGATATTTTTATTACAGTAGCTAGCGTCCCCCTAACTAATGCAACCACGTACTAGTAGTGTAACCTTGGCTAAGTTACCTAATCTCTCTGTGCCTCAGTTCTCTAACTTGTAAAAAGGGGGAAATAATACCTATCTGACCCAAATAAATAATGGTTGCTCAACAAATGCTGGTTGATATTATTAATCATAAATTATCATTGTTGTTGTTCCCTCTAATTCTTGGGGAGCAGGAAGGATGAATTATTTTAAACGGAACATAGAAAAATGTGTTTGAAAAAAGTAGGCTGCAGAAAATAATCTACATCAAGTAGTCCAGACTTTGTAAAGTAATGTTTTATTATTTGCAGTTTGGCTGTAGTTAAATTTGTTGGTGTATGTAAAACACACTCATAAATGCATAAAATGAGATATCTCATCTCTAACGCACATGGACTTCTAATCATTATTTTGGCTTTTAGTCATGTGAGGATGTTTGTACAGCATAAATATTCGTTTTTCAGAGCCTCAGATCCCCATGCAGTAATCTAGAAAATATCCAGGAACTGGAGTTTTTATAGGCATTGAGACATTTGATTTTGTTCAGTTGATAGATGACTTGCCCAGTTTTAAAGCAGTGTGTTACACCGCCATGCTAGGGCATGGATGCTTGTATCAATAGCTGGTTTAGTATCTTGTCTCTGGCTTAATTTCCCTTATATAAAACAGGAATCTAAGGCAGCATTCACAGTCAGTTTTATCATCATAGATCTAAAATTTATCAGTAGCATTTGTCCAGTTGACTGTGTTGAATGGTAAAAGCTTATGAGACTTATCAAAATTTAAAAAAAGGAGGATAGACTAAAACAGAGAAAGGAGAGATATCCATCTTCTCATTCAGGTCCTGACAATCTGAAAGTAGTAGAAATCTGTCAGAGACCACCCATTGTGGAGCCAACTGCTCTGAAGAGCAGTCCCCTGGAACTCCGATTTAGGAGGGCACCACACAGCTAGCTGGGAACAAGGGCTCCAGGCAGTGGGGCCGGGGATCCCAATAATTCTTGTGACAGTGCTCTCTAGAGGTGAGTACCAGAAGGCACCTTGAGAAGTAATTTAGACCACACCACTCCTTCCCTCCGTCACTGGAAGTTCTAAGAAACATGCTGAGGAAACTACTGTCTTCAGTGGCAGTCCATTTCCATGCTTCTCACCCCATACAGCAAGAACTGCTTACAAATGATACTCCAAATTCCTCGAGAGTCTCCATGTGCCACAGCCCTGCAGAAGTTGGAGCCCAGCTGCTCCCTGCCTCCTCCTCCTCGCTGCTTGTTCTTTGGGTTGCAATTTAGTGCCCTGTCCTCCTCTCTCTTCTGTCATTCCTAAACAGGGTTTCTTGTTCTTATGCAAATTGTCTCTTGTTCCCATGGCTTTGACGGAGAAAAACTGCATTCTTCAAGGATTTTCCTTCAATTTAACTGGATCTGGAAGAGCACTGCATTCATAGTGGGTGCTTTTTGGACCTTGGAGACACTTGATCGGAACACCTGTGTGAAGTAGAATTACTTGTACAAAATGGCACTTTCTATTTTCAAATAGAAAAATATTCTTCTGTGACCTAGAGTTCCATGAATTCAGTGAGGTTTGTTGTTGTTACGGTTAAGAAGAAGTGTTCCTAACATCAGCTTAAAGGATTTGGAGATATATTTACTTGGAAACATAATTTCTTTGGAGTGTTGTATTTTGAAGTGACACTTCTGTATGCAATAATTGAGTCGAGAGGAATACTAAGTACATTTATGTCGTAATAAGAAAATGACACTCCTATAAGGAGAGAATCCAAAAATTGTAGATGATTAGTTTTATTGCAACATCTTTAGTAACATATCTAAAAACTGTCATCCACCCATACACAAATATAGACTTCTAGCATCCAATTTGTGCCAGAAGGGAGCCATCTCTGAAGAGTTACTGGTGAAGACTCTTCAGTGCCTTGTGAATGTATTTGAAAACTGCCACTGCCCAGAGCAGCATTCAGAGCTAGTTCATCTGTTAGGTTGTGAACGTTGGTTCAGAGTTTCTTCTTGCTGTTGAGGCAAGAGAATGACCTTTTTCAGAAGTTATAGAAAAAATATCAGATTTATTACCACCTCCACCATCACCATTGCCAATTTTTGAGTATTTTACACTGTGTCCAGCATTCTGCTGGGTACTTTACACACCTGATCTCAGTTGATCATCCCAAGAATAATATGAGGTCTGGTATCATCCACTTTACTGATGAAGGAAAGGAAGCTGATGGAGGCTGAGGAACTTGTCACATAGCCAGTAAGTGGTGATGCTAGGACTTGAACTTAATACATCTGGCTGGAGAGTCCCTGGTCTTAGCACCATGACAAACTTGCCTAGCAGGTGGGGTACATATTGTTGATCTTTCTCTGACTTGAACCCCGACTAGTGATCCTAAGTCCAACAGGCTGCTGCTACCAGGTTCCAAATTAATGACATGCCAGCCAAATCCATGCGGATTCTTTCTCACCCAACCCATTGTGGTCAGCCCTCTTTGCTAGGAATAAGACAGAGGAGACAGAGCAGGAACTGCATCACTTTCTCCCTGCCAGAGGGACATAGGATGAGCTTACATGCAGTCTAAAGAGACTGTCCTCTGCCTGTCTTTCCCCTTCCCACCTCCCTTTGTTCTCACTGTCCATCAAGCCTTGGTCACAGATGTCCTGCCTCTGTTTACCAGACCTTGTGATGGCTCATGACTATTTCATTATGTTAATAGGGTACTACATAGAATTCATCTCCCATGAGGCAGAGAATTCTATATGCTGCACAGTGATCCCTTTTTCTAGGAGCCTGGGATAATTTATTGTTTTATATCCCTCCCCAGGACTGTCTTCCTAACTGGTGACTGTGATGTCCTTCCTGTTCCTGGCCAAGTTTTTAGTGTTTACAGAACTGTTGGGTTGCCCACAATTCCTGGTACTCACCCCTCCCAACCCAGAGAGAAATATATGTCTGTGCTTTAAAGACTATTATGCACTCAGTAGAAGACACAACACCCTCCCACATCTGGCAGAAGAGATATACCTGCCCTGCAGACAGGTGGACCTCGGGAGGAGACACACGCAGAACAACTGCATGGGATATCAGGGCTCAAGTTTAGATTGAAATGATCCATGCAGCTCTGCTCCAACTTATTACCTATTTTTAATAAAGTGAACCCAAAATTAGCCTCCTTATACCCCAAGGGAACATGTGTATTTGCTGATGGTCCCCCAGTCCCTCCACGTGCCTGGCACATGGTAGGTGATTTGTAAATATTTGTTGAATGAGTGAAAATAGCAGGGATTTCAATTTAGATTCCTTTTTTGTGTTGGTGTGATCCTTACTTAAGCGATCAGTTTAATGAATTTATCTCCTGTACTGTGGCTACTTCAGAGCTTGAAGAAATGATAGTAAGACGAAAAATTGAACCTTAAGGTAGGAAGGTGAGGCATTTTCTGCTCTTATATAACAAGCCACCTGTAAGGGTGCTGGGCCTGTCCTGTCTCCAGGTTCCTTTCCCAGTAACAGGGTTTATCAGGGATCTGGTCAGGGGATTTCAAGGGATGTGCTGGAGATTTAGGGGAGGGATGGAGGAGCAGGCCAGTTTCTCTGGAGTCATGGGCTTTGAGGCAAGATCCCGGATTCTCACTCGGGGATGGGCAGGTTCTTGCTTTGCCATCTCCTCCCCTGGACCTTCTGTCGATCCTCATCTAATGATTTCATTGTGGTGACTCTAGACATATAATTTCAGTTTTTGATGAGAAACTTGGCCAAGAGACCCAATGCAGCAGCTCTTTGGCTAATGGTACTCCCTGCATTGTCCTCTGCAAAGGGCATTTTTTGCTGGTGCTGAGCATACTCAGCGCCCCTCTTCCATGTTTGGCTTTTACCCCATTAATTGTGATCAGGGAGAAGTCTCCTGACAGGAGCCCCCTCTCTGGGGGCTGTTCCAGGTGACTCACTTCTAGATATGCAGTTATCATGTAGGAAAAAAATGACCCAAATGTATGAACAACATTAAGTGTTCTGACAGTGAAGTAGTGCTTTCCTCTTCCTGGTGTTTGTGTGAAATGATCTGGCAAAATAGATGCTGCAGAAATAATGCATTTCTGTGTCTCCCTTCTCAAATGATAAATGTTCTTGGCTTGTCACAAGATTTCTTGCCAAATGCTGATTCTGCTAACAGAAGGAGTGGAAGCTTCAGATGTTCTCTTGTGACAGAAGAAAGAGAAAGTTTCTCAGGCTAGCCTCCCTTCTGTGTCCTGAATGCTGAGAGGTGCTCATGAGAAGGGCTATCTTTTGCCTCCAGCCTGGTCTGGGCTAAAGCCACAGGCTGTGCTGCTCAGGTATCTCTGCTGCCCCAAGAGAGGGGAGGCCCAGAGGACAGGGGCAGCAGACTGAAGAGCATCACCATTATGAATCACCCTGTTGGAATCTGTCTTTTACATCGAGAGCTTCAGTTCAGGAAGGCGTTAGTGTGAGAATACCACACTTACTAGAATCCTCTCTAGCAGAAATGCCAAGAGGGTAAAACAGGGGAACATGAAGATTTGGAGTGGCCCATTATGTGCACGTGTGTGCTGGACACTTTCACAGACGTCCTCCCATCCTCCCAGGAACCTTCCAGGCAGCCCTGGAAGATAGGCATCATTATCCCTGGCATTCTGAACAAGGACACTGAGGCCCAGGAAGTGAAACAATTTCCTTATAAAGTGACACTGCCAGCCCAAACTGCTGCTGCATCTGACCATCAGATCTCTTGATGTCTCCCAGGGAGCCCACCTCTCATTCCTCAGACTCTTCTGGCTTTTTTCCATTGCTGTCTCCCCAGTCCCGGCCACTCCAGCCTCCCAACTCCTTGTCTCCTTCCAGTCTTACCTCCCTCCTACCCATGCTGCACACTGAGGTTTTCCAGAAGCACGCGTCTGATCACTGAGTCCTCCTTTCCTTAAACCTTTCACTGGCTCTGGCTGTTGCCTATCTCCACACCGCCACCCTCCTACTCAAATCAGGATCAAGTCCAAACTCTTAATCCTAGCACACTACCCTTGGTGGCCTGGCTCTGCTCACTTCTTTGGCCTCATCCCTCACCAGAGTCCCCTACCTTGGCTGTCCGTGCTTCATCAAAGTGGACCAGGAGGTAGTTCCTTGAGCCCCAGGCAGCCTCTGCTGCTCCATCTGCCTGGCATACTCATGCCCTATTGCGTCTCCCACCTTCCCAGCCTAGTCATTCTTTAAGGGTCCAGCGAGATGGGGGTCCTGCCTTGGCCACCCCTGTCAGGTGGCACAACTCACCATGATGTTGTGTCTTCTTTGCCTGTTTCCTCCTCAGAACACTCCTGACCATTAGATCACGAGCTTTTCTCATCATTCGGAGCTTGGTGCCTGGTACCCTGCCTGGCATACCAGAGATACAAAATAGATGTTTGTGGAACAGATAAAATGGAGTGCTGGAGACAGGATTCAAATCCAGACTGGCCTGAAGCTTTAATCAGGTGGCACAGTATCTCTTCCACGTTTGTCTTTCCCCCCGCCTTCCTTTCGTGTGTTTACGGGGACCTTCTGATGCTTTCTTAAGTCCTTTTCCCAGTTGAAGGATGACTGCTTTCATATGAAACAAAGTAACTGCTGGCGCAGTCCTTGAAGCTATAGAAAATAAAGCTGGTTGTCTGCACATCTGTGTGGGGAGGCAAACCCTGGAGGAGAAGAATTTTGGGGTGTTTTGCATCCAGGGCTTTCTTGGTGCCTTGGTGAACAGAAGACGATCTGTAGTCAAACACAGCCCTGGAGTAATTATAATTAAGGCTCCAGGGCTGCTTTCAGAGTGGGCTTGCTCCTCTCCCTCCAGATATTTTTATTGTGAAGAGCTGTGTTTGTTCCTTTGAGGCCAGGCTCCACTCTCCACCCCTCAGAGGCCCTCAGAGTTGATTCCTGTGACATCCCGTGTGCTCTGGCCCTGTGGCTTTTGCTTACCTGGAGCGGCCTTGTGAGCCACTGCAGCCCTCGTTAACTGACGATGTCTCCAATTTTGGGTATTTGACTCTCTTGGTGAGTCCAAGCCGCTGGCTACAAAATCAGTGAAACAGGGGTTGTTATGTAGTAAAATGGACCCTCTGAAACAGGTTTGCAAATATGTAGATTGTCAGGCCTTCACTCCCTACCCCTCAAGTTCAAAAGACCAAGGAATTAGAAGTCAGACTTCACTAGGTTTAAAGCCCGCTCTCTAACCAATCGACTTTCAACAACTGACTGAACCTCTCTGTGCTTCAATTCCCCGTCTGCAACATGGGGATAATACCTCCCTCTCAGAGTAGCTGTGAGGGGTAGACAAATTGATATGTGAAAAGCTTCCAGCACCGTGCTGGGCCTGTGATGCACAGAGGACTCATCTTACTGACTTCCTGAGGCTCTGCTAATGAAGACATGCCGCTTAATTGCACAGATTCTGATTGGGACCACATTCCCCTAAAGAAATCTGTTTATTAGGTGCCCATATGCTATTCTACGTATAACTACAACTTTTATATTTTCTAATTTCCAAAATAGTATGTTCATTGTAAAAATTAGAAAATACAATTCAGGTAAAATACAGGTAAGCAAAAAAAGAAAGAAAAAAAATCATTTGTAATTGCATAGCCAGCTGTGAACACTTGGCGTATGTCCCCCTAGCAGTGTGTTTGTGAGGGCGCACGTATATGCAGATTGGTGATTTAAAAGAAAAAGTCAATGGTTACTGTCTGTAACATATTGTAACAGACTGTATGCACGTTTCCTACATTCTTTTACACAATTTGGGATGGCTATGTGGAATTCTGTTGTACCCTTGTAGCTTACTTTATCCAGTTGCTGGAGGTCAAAGTGCTTGGTTTTGTACGGTAGGTATGTTGTTACTGGTTTTGATACATATCACCATTCTAAGCCACTAAAGGGCTTGCAAGTGATTAATGCTTATCATTGGGTTGCTGTCTCTGTTCTTCAAAATCCTTTGATTCCAGCAAAGTGTAATGTTTCCTGGTAGGAGTAAGGCATTACGTTATTCTGACCTGATTCTAGAAGGCATTAACACATTTTGAAAAGCAGAGTGTTTTTTCCTTATGGGGTAACTTCCCCAGGGTGGTGAGAAGGTAGTATAGACTTGGCTCATTTGCAAAGAGGACTCATTGTCACATATCCTGAAGGGAGAGGACTTAGGCTGGCAGAGGAATGGAACCAGTGAACTGGTGAGTTTGTCCCAGATCTAGAATCCTTGGCTTGGCAAAGAGCTTTGTGTTGAGATTAGTTAGCTAGGTCACCAGGCACAATTAGTCCTGGGAGACTGACAGCCTTCTGTAAAGTCCGTGGCTCCTTTTCACAGAGCAGACCCAGAAGAAGAGAGCGTGCAGGAAGGTCTCACTGAAAACTTGGTAGATAGTCAGAGTTAAATAAATTGATTCCCTTCTGGAAGTCTACTGGGAGAGAAACACGTGCATGTAACAGATACAGCCAGAATAATGGGGCCAGATATAAAAACCAAAAGATTCAGCTAATTGTGAAATTCACTTTTTCTTTATCTTAAGCCTCTAGATCATTTTTAGTTATAGAATTACTTAAGACAGATTTATTTCACTGATGCTGTAAATATTAGGCCGACATTAGTTTTGTTTTGTTTTACTCACTTCTTGCACTTTGTATTTTAGGCAGTACATTAGCCTTGGGTATAAGCTGGCCTTGGCTGTTGGCTTTTGGAGCACAGCTGGCAGGCAGCAGAGAACTCCCAGAATTTTTGGCTCCAAAGACATTGGCTTGCATTTGAACTTAGGGAAAGTTTCCAGTGATTGTCACTGAACTTTTATTCATACACCATGGATGCAGTTAATTCGAGCCAGGTTGTGCTGGCTGGAGTCCCACATCCCAGGCCAATCCAGTCAACCTCCCAAGGGCTGGCGAGGTCACCCTTATAGGACTATAGGGCAATGCAGCTGCATCCTTACTTGCCTCTTCCTTGTATTGTAACATTGCAATTGTTCTGCAACAGTCTTCATCCAGAGAAGTGCTGTGAGTGTCTGCTGTGGGCTGGTGGGTGACCATGAGGACCCATCTTTGCCTCCTGGGCCATACAAGCTACAATGCCAGGAGTGATGAGCACGGGGTACTCTGGGGCTCAGAGGGAGCCTCCTTGTCTTGGGGAAATCAGGACAGCCTTGTTGAGGAAGAGGGGAAGGCTAGAAGAAGGAATACTGGTTTTCCAGGTGAGATCTAAGAGAGAAACTCTTAAGATAAACGTGTAAGATTTTTTATGTATGTTTTCAGGGAGCGGAGAGAAGCATGTCACTTACAACTCATGGTCCGTCGTAGGGCCATGCGGAGCAGCTCAGAGCATCTTATAAATATTGTATCCAATTCAGGCAGTCCAGAGTAGCACTTTATTTCTTCAGGATCACCTTAATTCTGAGAAACGCCAGGCCTTGGGCCTGATGTTGAGGTTAGAGGCCCCAGTACCTGGGCTGAGGATCCCTTCCTGCTCTCCTGACCTCCTGTTCTGCCAGAGTCCAGTGATGGGCACTGGGGACTCTCTGTGGCCAGATGCCCCTAGACTCTAGGATTTCATTTTAGTCTTAGGGATCAGAGGAATTCTCTCTTATGTTCGCTTCCATGGAGCACACCCTCTGTCCTCAAACTCTAACTTTTTCCTTTCAGGACACCCAGTTTATTGCCGAAATGACTTGGAAATCTTAGCTAGGAAGGGAAGCATTTTGTGTGACACACTCCCTTCCTTGGGGCAAGGAAAGACTGAGCTTCCTCTCAGTTTACATTTTTCAAGATAAAGAAGGGTAAATGGGGAGAAAATATAAGTTTATATCTAAAAAATTATCCTGCCATTAAAAAGTCATTATATTTTTCACTTCAAAAATGACTCACAAGGTCTCTAGAGCCAAGAGAAGATGGGGAGCCCCTTGTTTTTCCTGAGTAGGAGCTTGGGGTGAGGGCTTAATAACTGATTCAGGTTTTCCTCACAAATAAGGGTAAATATAAAGCACCAATATTTTTAGTTCCCCAGCCTTTTGGTAGCTACATAAATGTAAGGGGATCCTGTTAACATTAAAAGTATTTCTAACTCAATTTGGAAGGTGTTTACTAATAAACAATATTTCTTTCCAGTGGGAACAAAATTAAATCTTTAGTTAAGCCAAAATTTTTGGTCTCAGGACCCTTTTACACTCGTACAAAATATTGAGGACTCCTTAGGGCTTCTGCTTACGTGGGTTGTATCTATTGATATTTGCCATGTTAGAAATTAAAACCAAGAAATTTAAAAGTTAATGAATTCAAAACATAAAAACTCATGACATGTTAACATAAATAACATAGTTTATGAAAAATAACTATATTTTCCAAAACAAAAGAAATTGGAGAAGTGATATCCTTTTGGTTTTGTTTTTGCAAATCTCTTTAATGTTTGATATAAGAGAAGACAGGTGGATTCTTATATGTGCTTCTGTGTTCGGTCTGTTGTGATTTGTTGAAATCTATGAGGAAAGTTTGGCTTCACATAGATATGCGGTTGGAAAAAAGGAGGACTTCATGGACCCCTGATAGGGTCTCAGGGACCCTGCAAGGGTTTTTGGACTACTTCGAGAACTGCTGGTTTAAACAGATAAATTACCAGGGTGTGTGATGAATTTTAAATGAAAAATTGTCTTTGAGAATTTGAGTAAACTGTGGGTCGAATCAGTCTCATGAACAAACTAACCAGTGATGAAATCTTGTGAAAAGTGTTGTTTTTATGGTTTTTGTACTTGCTGTATGTGCTCCTTTCTGTGCTCTCCTTGAGGGCACATAGGAAGTACTCAATAATTGAATTGAATTGAATTGGAATATTAAAATCCATAGCAAGGACTCTAACATAAGATGTTTATAAGATGCTCTGCCATGTTACTTTCTTTAATTCCTACTCCACTTCAGGAGTTGGCAAACTTTTTCTGTAAAGGACCAGAGAGTAAATATTTTACTCTTTGTGGGTCATCCAGTCTCTGTTGTGACTACTTAACTTGATCGAATATGTAAACAAATGGGTGTGGTTTTGTCCCAATAAAACTTTATAAAAATAGATGATGGATTGGATTTCACCCAAGGATCATAGATTGCTGATGCCTGGTGTAGATATATATTAGAGTCATAACTTTGAAACTATTTTTTCCTAAGTCCCTGGTCTTTAGCCATGAAAAAATTAACTTAGTGAAGTTCAAGGAAAAAAAAAAAAGACACCAAAGTTGAATTTCTTCATTTTTATTTTATGACACATCTGGAATAGTCAGTTTCCAGTTGTGTTGGCTGCAGGATAGCTAATGAATCTGGGCAGTCCTCCAGAAGAATGGCTGATGTGGTCAAGTTGGAAGTGTAGAGTGTTGATTTCAAGAGCTGAAGAGGATGGATGATTAGGAGTTTGATTGCTTTAGGGTTTATTCCTTTCCTGGGTGCTAGTTAAGTTTCCAGGAGAGCCAGTCAGTTTTCACATTTCTCCCTGGTTGGTTTAATAATTTTGAAATACAGTCTACTCTCCCCAAATCCAACAGAGACAGTTGTATTATAACTTTAGTTTTACTTATTCCTTGTAGGTAGATGTGCTCTGACATCAGAGGCGTGGTGTTTTGTGGTATCATGTGCCTTTAATGTTGCCCTCCCTCCTTACAGAAATACAAAGAGTATGAGAAAGATGTTGCCATAGAAGAAATTGATGGCCTCCAACTGGTGAAAAAGCTGGCAAAGAACATGGAAGAGATGTTTCACAAAAAGTCTGAAGCAGTGCGGGTAAGTGCCTCTGGTTTCTGTTCTGTGTTGCCCGAAGACACAAAGGCAGCTTCACGATGAATCCAAAGATCAGCGTTGACTCAGCTATTATGTAAACACTTTCTTTTCTTAAGTCTAGTTAACCAGGAGAAGCAGTTACTAGGGGCACAATTGCCCTTTCCATATAGGGTTCAGGTGCCAGTTTTCGTCTTATAATTTTGTGCCTTCAGCGGAGGTGTTACTAATTGTACAGCCACAGAAAATGGCTTATGACTGATGCATTCGCTAATTGCCAAAAATCATTCAAAGATACATTGTGGTTCAACTAAGCAACCAGAAAAAATTTAAGCCATGCTTGCCAAAATGTGGAATTGAAAATATCAATGGGGTAAGTGAGTCTAGATGAAGTCAGAAGCTCTCTTTACTTTTATTGGAATGTTACTGTAATCACTATGTTTGTCTTAGCTGGTAAGAGCCTCCTGAAATTTCATATTATCAGCAGGACGAATGGAACTGCAGTGCACAAGTGTATCATTTTGGATTTCCAAGATGGTTTCCAACTTTATTACTTGTTGCCAACTAAACAGGGCATCTTACCTTCTCGTTCTAGGACATGTGAATGTTGCAGTATTCTACATTAATGCCATATTGGCACAAGATTATGGGAAAGAATTGTAATTGGAAGAGTTATTTCTAATGTATAGTTTGCTTACCTTTAGGTTTTAATAATTATTTCCAGAATCTGTTTGTTATAAAAGACCACTTCCTACTTTAGCTTTTCTCACACTTAATTGGCCAAACCAAATTTCCACAAGATATTTCTGCTTTAGACCCGATCATCCCACACATTTGCTTGTCCCTAAAACATTTTTGTACCATTTTGAATCAGGGATAGAGGGAATGTGGTTTAGTAGGTACGAGCAGGAGATCGACCTGGGTTCCGTACCTGCCTTTGTCGCTTACTAAGCTTCCATCTTTGGCAAAACAGCCTTCGTGAGCCTTAATTTCCTCATCTGTTATATGGGAAGAATTCACACAGGGAGTGTGAAGACAAACAAAGTTATGGTTTTGAACCACTTACCACAGACCCTAGCACATGAACAGTGCTCACGGAATGGTAGCTTCTGCTGCTACCAAGGTTATTAATTTAAATAAGATGAGACTTCTTGGTGGAAACTCTGAAGTATCTTAGAAGAAAAGAAGTACTTCTGTCAGCCACAGAAATATTGTGCTGACAGCCAGCCCTGGGAGCTGCATGGGGCTCTTGGTGTGTCTCTATGTCACGATCTTGAAACAAATGCTATTCTTTACAGACATAGCAGCATGGTAGCCATTCAAATCTAATAGTTAGAACCTTGAAATAAAAATTGAAAAATAAAAGTCCACCATAATTACTATTTATAAAATGAACACTCCTTTGGTGGAACTTTAAAAATATATTGAAAACTATCAAACAGAGAAAAAAATCGTCTAAACATCACGCCACCCAGCAGGAAACCACAACTTATGTTCTTGTGTGTTTCCTTCCTTCCAGTCTTTTTTCTTTGCATTTCCATGCATGTCCTTGTGTGTGTTTTTCTTTTTTAAAATTTGCGATTGTATTGCCTCTTCGCTTCTGTATCCAGCTTCTTTTTGCTTCTATAGAAGTATTGTTACAGTGTGAGCGTTTTCTTGTGTCACTGTATTTCGTGGTTTTCTTATGGCTGTATAACATTTCAGTCTATGTGTGTGTCATAATTGATTGACTGTTCCTCTATATCTGGATATTTTAGTTATTTGCAAGTTTTGATATAAATAACACTGCAGTGAATCTTCTTGGATGTTAATAATAGGTCAACTGACTCAGCACCTGCTACATGTTGGGTGTTCCTAAGGATTTTACACACACTCACTTATAACAGCCCCGTGATGGAGGTTGCTATTATTATCTCTGTTTTAGAAAAGAGAAGACTGAGAGGCAGTTGCTTCTCTGAGGTCACATGAGGAATAAGAGATGGGCTCCAGGCACATGGACCCCAGAGTCCACATTCTTCATCACTTCCATGACCTCAGCATCCTGCAGGGTACTTTGATTTTCTTAAGATGAATTCCTGAACATGGAAAACAGTTCAGAGGCTCTGAACCAATTTTCAAGGCTCTTTACACATATGAAAACATTTCTGTCCAGATAAGATTGTGCCAATTTATAGTTGCTCCAGCAGGAGTGGTATATGAGTGCTCATTTTCCTGAATCTTCACAAAAAATAAAAATGTTTTATTTTGTTTTAAATACTAGTAACAGCTTTGTGAATTTGAGAGAGGGAAATGCTATTATTATTTCGACTTGATTTCCTTGCGAGTCTCAGAATTTTAGAATAGAAAGGGACAGAACTATCTTTAGGTTCTGCCTCTGCAGTTGACAGGTAAGGAAGCCCCTGTGTCTGGAACTTGAGGGGCTTGTGCAGCATGCCACTGTAACATGGAGGCCCAGCCAGCACCAGAACCTGGGTCTGGTCGCTCAGAGGCGGGGGCCCACGTGGCGTGTGGGATGTGGGCTCTGAAGTAGAGAGGATTGTTCCGAGTCTCAGTTCTGCCCAAAGGTGGGAGGCCGGTGAGAAAAACTGAATAACCCGGGGGACCTCTTTTTGCTCGCTTACCTCCCTGGAGATGTTAGGAGGAGTCGATGACTTACTCATCTGTACTTAGGTTTATTGAGTTCACTCTGCACCAGGCCCTGTGCTAAAGCACTTTGTATATGTCATCTCATTTCATTCTCACATCAACCCTGGGAGTGACAAACTGTTACTCTGCCATTGGTTTGGAGATGAGCACACAGGCTTGGCAGGGCGAAGTCATTTGCCCAGGTCACAGGGGCAGGTTCGGTGGGGTTCCTTTTGCACCCAGGTGGTAGGATTGCCATGCCCCTGCGTGTATCCATGTGAAGTGTTTAGTGCAGTGCCTGACAAACAGTGAATATTCAGTAAATATTTGCTGTTACTACTGGTTAAGGGGCCTTCCACGTGTAAGCATTTAATAGGGAGAGAGTCTTTAGGAAGCCTCTGGATGATGACAGGAGGGAACCTAATTTTGAAACCTTTTTGCTTTAAATTAGTGAGGTTACGTAAAAAAAAGACTGATATGGTTGGTGTGATTTCTTTGAGAAGGAAAAAAAACCAGTTGCTCTATTTGATTTGAAATGGTCCCAGACTAAAGGCATCCAGGATTCTCTGAACTGTGTATTTTATGTATTTTAAAATAGACGTATGAGGCCCTTTGTAAGCACACTTGACGCTGTAAAATCTAGGTTAACTTGTCCAGTGATACATGGCTCTCCCCTGTTCCTGGTCTTTAAACAGCAAACAGGGCTTGTGTGTCAAGTTGGAGTCTGATCTGGAGACAGTTTCGTTGTTGAGATCGGCCTGGTCCCTGTGTGAGCCGCGTGGCTCTGTTGGCAGCAGTCATGAGCCTTGTGGCATTTGGAATGAGATGAGGTGGCCATTGAGAGACCTCCTGGATGTTGGTTTATACTGAGGCCAGGGGAGCAGTGGGTGTGACTGTTTTTCATATTATAACGACACCTCACTTCTCAAATAGGAAAAGTTGCTGTTTGCCTGTGGGATTTGTGAGCATTTGGAGAGCAAAGACCTCAAATCCAAATTTGCCTATGGGTTTGCAGGGGAGCCATTATTTGCCCCATTGCCCTACAATGCACCTCTCTGCAACAGGGCCCTTTCTTTCCCATGCCACCCACTGAGCAGCGACCCCCTCCCCCCCTGCTCAAATGGCCTAGGGAAAGAACGGGTTTTAGAATTTGCTCTGTCTCTGTGATGCACCATGCCTAGCAAGCTTCCCTTTTTAAGCCCCCAGCCCCATCCCTGGCAATCTGAGTCAGGTCGGAGGCCCCATTGCCTCCCCCAGTGTCTTCCTGCCAATAACTGATTCAGCCAAGTGCTCATCAATGGTGGATGGCTGGGAGGACTCAAGAACACACAGAAGAAAAAACTGGCTCACAAACAACACTCATTATTCAAGTTTCCATTGATGTATATAAAATATTTATGAGACTGGCAATAGAAGTTTAGAAAACTGCACTAACACCTTTAGTCTGTGAAGGTAGGTTCAGTTAGTGTTAGAAAAAAAATGGAGTATGACAGTCACCCAGTCCTTTACCATGCTTGTCATCTCTCGGCTGTTAAACAGTGCTGATCTTTTTCTCTGTCTCTTCTGGCTTGATTTCATCATTTTACCCCATCACTTTTCCCTGTGATTAGTTGAATCAGAGTGATTTTTTCATACTCGTCCCCTATTTGAATTACTCTCCTCTATGCAATTATCCTATCACAGAGAGTCCTATTTTCTCCCCGTCAGATGTCTGAAGAAAATGTGAAACCTAAAGTGGCCTGCCCATTACATAACCTTTGTCATCTGGTTGGTAATGGACTACATGTAACTTTTTTTTTCAGGCTCACAAATTACAAATAACCTTAGCTTTAATAATTGCCATTAACATAATGGTGCCGTCATTATGGTAGCATTTCTTAACTAATATTTTCTAGTACTTTTTAATGCCATTGGTGATTTAAATAATTTTTTCAAATCCACTCGGAGGCTCGATGTAGGTTGTTTTAACTTATAGCCAAATTGGGCTGGGTGGAGCAGCGCTGCTACTTGCTTTTGCGTGTAAGGATTGTGCCCAAAGCATTATCTTCCAACTTCTTTGCTCAAACATAGTCATGCTACCAAGCTCTCGATGAATGTTGCTGAGCAATTTATCAAGTTTTAAGTCCCTGTGAATGGATAAGAAATGGAATCAATGTGCTTTTAGTTCATTAACATTGCAAGGGAGATATTTCACGTGCTGGATATGGAGAGAGTGATATGCATCAGTCTCCTGCAGACTGTGGGCTCCTGTTGGGCCATTCCTAAGTGGCATCTGGAAATGCTGGACTGTGTTGCAAGTCAGAGCTCAGCTAGAATATTAACCGGAGGCACATTGGACACAGCTCCCCTTTCTCCTGAGTTGCTGATGGTGACAAACTCTTTTCCTTGATTGGAGGGGAGGGTGAAGGCAAAGGATGTGCATTTCATGGCATTGGTTATGTGGACAGGCTGCCCCAGCCTTTCCTTTGTCTTTGAAATCTGAGTCTCCACTAGGAGTAGCGCAAATCATCACACAGCTAGAAGGATTTTCTGAGGCTCCAGGGAACTCTGAGCAGGCACAGCTAAGCGTGCAGTTGGAGGACAATCTGTAGAAAGTAACTCTGAGTAACCATGGGCATCTCTGATTATAGGGATGTACTTTAGGACAGATTCCAACACAGCCAGCGGGAAGTAATGAACTTGTGATTTCAGAACAGTCCATATAATCGAGATGAGCAGCACAAGCTGAAAAAAGGTAGATAAACCAGGAAATGACAAAAAAGACTTTGAAGAATTTTAAATTTATACTAGTATTCTCCAGCATGGTTTTCTAAGGGTGAATTCTCCAGAGTGGTTATTGCCTTTGATGGTGTGGAGCAGCTCTAGGGCAGGCACTGCCTACATCACACTGATTTGGGCCAGAATTGTGACTTCCTTCTGTCTTCCCAGGTGATCCTGGTTTCAGGGCCAGGCACAGATCCACACAGCTTTCACTGTTGGGCTGTACCGAGTTCAGGCCTCTACAAACTTAAACACCTTTCACAGAGAGAGGAAGAATTATAGGATGGTATCTATTTTGGTAGCATATCAGGCAAAACATTAAGTATTTCATTTGCTATTCGAATTCATTTTCTCCCCAAAATGGTTAATTAGAAGTGTCTAAAAGAACAAACTTCACTGGGGACTGGGGGACTGTGAAGAGACATAAAAAGCAAGTTGTAGCTCAACTCACTAAGTGAAGAGTCTGTTGTTTTCAAACTTTAGATAAGATATTTCATAAATTTTGAAAGCACTCTGAAGCTCATACCTGTAAATAAACTTAATCCTGTTTCACTTATTTTCCAATTTACATTGATAAAATGATAAATCAGGCACTTGAAAAAGAGTGTTTTGCTTAAAAATAAACGTCCTGGCTTCTTGGGAAAAGCTAAAAGAGGCTAGATTATATATTAAGGTTTTCCCCCTTCCTATACTACCTGCTGTTCATTGCGGAACTGATTCCCATTATAGCTGTACTGTGGAAAGTAATTGCTGTTGTACAGTAATTCAATTTCAGTGCATTCACGCATCAGTTCACCGATAGGGCTTTATCTGGAGAAACCTGGGACTTGAAAGCTTTTTATCGAGAAATTCCACGTGCAGCAAGACATTTTTCCTAGGTAACGAATATCAGTATTTGCATTTAATAAACATTTACCTTCTCAGAAAAATGGATTTTTCCCCCTGCAGAAGAGATTTATGCCAATCTTCCAAAAAGCTAGAGGGTACCATTAAAGCAACTTTCCCTGACTGTTTTTTGACTGGTGCGTATCTACATATGTATGACTATAAAACGCATCTATGTTTTTTATGTAAATATATACACTGAGGCATGAAAAGCAGGATGCACCTAAGGAAAGTGTGCTCTGTACCAAAAATATATGCTATATAAGAGATTAATATCTACAGGGACTATATGAATACTTCTGGTTTAAAAACTCATATCTGTAGGCGTTGTGAAAATTGTTGGCGAGACATACTTTCAAAAGGATACCCATTAAGTTGGAAATGGAATCAACCATTTTGTTTATAAATTTCTAAATTAAGGAAAGGTTCTTAAGACAGAATTGATTCTCCCTGTATAAAATGACCCTTTGATCATGAGGACTCTTTAGATATTAAGTCCAAAATGAACTTTAGAGGTCCTAGGAGCTGAATGTACTTAACATTGCTGGCATGGCCAGTAGTTCTTGGCCAATAGAGGTGGCTGTACATATCTAAAATATTTTTCTACCTTGTGTTCATTTCTGATCTCATCTCAAAATTTCAAAACTTGGGGGCCGACCCGGTGCCATAGTCGTTAAGTTCATGCACTCCACTTTGGAAGTGCAGGGTTCGCAGGTTTGGATCCCGGGCGCTGACCTACACACCGCTTATCAAGCCATGCTGTGGCAGCGTCCCACATACAAAAAAAAATAGAAGAAGATGGGCATGGATGTTAGCCCACGGCCAATCTTCCTCAGCAAAAAAAGGAGGATTGGCAACAGAAGTTAGCTCAGGGCTAATCTTCCTCATCAAAAAAAAAAAAAATTCAAACCTTGTTCCTTGAAAGAGGAGTAAATTTGTTTCAGAGAAAAGTGATGTTTTGAGTCACAGATGAAGAAGGAAGAGACTATAATTTTTTATGTTGCTGTATCTTGTAGCCTATTTGCTTTTTTTTGTCTCTGTCTTTCTTGGCAAACTGGGTTGCAAAATCCCATACATATGTGTGAGAAAGTTTAGAGCAGAAACCTCAAACCAGAAGAAACTTAAAAAAATAGCAACAATCTGGATTCACCAGTTTTGATGAGGTCAGCGAACCATCCTTAATGGTTGAGGGCAAAACCACATGGAACCACGTGGTCTTCGTGGGTTTCACCCCAAATGGGGTTGGGGTTTCCTCTAACATACTTTGGATTGTACTAGCCTGAGTCTCACAGGGAGGCCCAGGAGGCTGCTCTCCCACTCAGCACAACTTGCCTGCCTCCTGAGGAGATAAGCTTCCTGCTGAGGGAGGGAAGGAGAACCACTGTGCGTCTTGTCTGTGTCACTCCATCTGCCATCTCCTCAGCTCTTCCTTTTCCATCAGCCACACATTGTTGGAGGTTGGCTTGGCTTGGTGAACTGTATCCTAGCTTTTCTGCTTATTCTGGGGATGTTGGCCTGTACAAAGCGTCTTCTTTGTGGGTAGAATCACTGTGCCAAACCCTCCAACTTCATGGTTATTTGTCCCATTCCCATATATTTGACCAAAAGCTCTCCATTTTCAGAGCTTTAGGGAAGACTTAATTTTGGGTTTTCTATGTAACTCACCTCCCCCAGGTTTGTTTTCTTATGCTTTTTGTTTTGTTTTTATGGATTATACAATACATGTTTATTGGAAAGGGAAAAGAATGTGAAGAAAATGATAAAGGAGAAAGTAGAGATCACAGCACCAAGAGGTATTAAAAGGCACAACATCTTTCAATACTTTTTGCTTTTAAACATCTTAATTTCTAGTCTTCCCAACTTTAAAAAAATACATGTGTATATGCATATGTGTGTGTATATGTAAACTTCTAAAACATTGAAGTAGTCTTTCTTGTAACAGCTTTTTAGAAATTTTACATGTTGTGGACATCTTTCCATGTCAATGAATAATATATTTCTATTCTTTTTCATGACTGTATAATAGTCTTCTTTCTGGATGTTCCAATCAATCAATTCTCTCTTGGTGAACATTGATGTCATTTACAGTGTTTCACTGTTATAAGCAATGATGTGATAAATTCTCTTACAGAGAAACTTGTGTCCATTTATTTGATGCGTTTATTAGGATATATTCCTAGAATTAAAATGAAGGCTTTTAGTGTTACTTGCCATTTGTCCTCCAGACAGCATCACCTGCTTGTGCTCCGACCTATCTGGTTGGAGAAGCACTATTTCTCCACTTTCTTCTCTCTCTAACAATTTTACTATTGTTAGCCTTTTGGTCTTTGTCAATCTTACAGGCAAAATGTAGCATCTCATTTTACTATATATTCTTTAATTACTCACTATTTGGCATGGCACATCTTTTCTGGCTCCCCACCTGCCCTGCACCAGGGTTTGAGGCAAATTGCACAATGTCACAGAGCATGGAGGTCAATGTCACAACATAGGGAAGGCCCAGGTGTGGGTCCCCCTCAGCCCACAGAGAGGGGTGTGGGCCCAGGCACTTGCCTGGACACACTTGGAGGGCCCTACCGTCTTCCTTCCTGGAGTGTATCATAAGAACAGCCTGGAGGTTGGGTGAGGGGGATGTGGGACACACTGACTATCGCCAAGCTGCCTGGATTTGGGGTGCCAGTTGTTTGGAGGAGTTGTCTGGGAACACCAGTGGCTCAGCACCTGAGGATTGTGGTACTGGGGTGTTTGGCCCCCCTACTGTGGGAGAAAGTCATTAGTCTCAAGAGAATTTGAACTTGGTGCAGCCCCTCTCACTGCGAAAGGACTCCATTCCCAGCTGGCTGGTTATCGGGAGACCCAGACTGATGGCCACTTTGGTTCACTTCTCCTTGTGGCACCATGTAGGAAAGTTGACCATATTTTTATGTGTTCATTGGTTATGTCTTCTTTTTTATAATAAACTGCCTGTTGATACCCTTTCCCACTATTTATGCTGCACTGTTTCTTTTCCTTGTCCCACCTTGTCCCCCCTCTAGACCAGTACCTGTTACAGTGTCTGAACCTACAGTTAAGTCTCATTAAACATTTGTTGACTGACTCACAGACCTTCATCTTGGAGTCAAGATAACTTGAAGGCAGAGCAATCATGGGTTACACCTCATCCCTTTTGACCAAAGAACTCCTGAATGATGAAGGGGAAAGAAAAAGATGTGAGCTTAACTGCAGAGAAACTGCAGGGCTCATAGGCTTTCCAGAACCCTTCACTGTCTGTTCCAAGTAATGAGATGTCTGGTTGCCACCCAAGTCAAGCTGTCACCTGCTTAGACTCTAGTCATGGGCTTCAGCCTGGTCTCTCCCCAGTGGGCCTCCTAGAACTAGGTGAATGGAGGAGTTGAGGTGGGCAGACATCGGGCTAGCTGTTCAGAGTGCAAATAAAATGTTAATGACTTCTATAAAGGGAATCAAATAAAGAATTTTCTGTCTTTCTCCCCCTCCATCCCTTCCCTCCCTCTCCTTCCCTCTACGTCTCCCTCTCTCTGCATCTCTCTCTTTCTCTTCTTTCTTTCTTCCCTCCCTCCATTCCTCCCTCCCTCCCTCCCTTCCTTCCTTCCTTCATTTGGTTGGAACTGATTACTGGAGGGAGGAAGTCGTTGTTGCGAGACCATGACTTAGCAGAGTCACCATGCATTTCCCCGGTGCTCTCTGTGCCTGGCTGGGGGGTCTTTGGGTCGTAGTGCACAGGCTGGCTGCTAGGGCTGGGGCATGTGCCTCCAGGCTTGGCAGATGCTTCTCTTCGTGTGGCAGGTGGTAAACATAGGCAGCTTACTACCCCCAAGAAATGGAACAAACTGATGTTATGAGCAGGTCCAAGAGGCTTTTCATAAATTTGAGAGTGATGTCATGAAGGAGAATTTTGGAGCAATTCCGGGAGTAGTTGCCATCTCTCCCATCTTTTGGGCTTGGTGTTGTCCCAGCTGTAGCATGGCTGGGTCAGGGCACCCATCTAGAACCCTGCCCCACCACTGCCAGCACTGTTCACCACAGCATCCTGCTTACTCCCTTTATAAATGTTAGAAAGTTGTACTTACTCTGTTTATCTCAATGTTGACTTGCATTTTGCCAGACTCTGCCCTAGAACCCCAGTGTTATGACGGCAGGGAGACCATGATGGTCGTGCTTCCCTTAATACACCCAGGACCCAGGCGGGGTGCTCAGTCAGTGTCCGTGAATGAATGAACTTACCCACTGGTAATGATGCTGTCATGGGGTAAGCGCCCCATGCTTGGGAAGACCGCCTGGTCACCAGGACATGGGCTGGGCAAGGTCCTGAGTGTTTCCTGTGTATTACTGCCTGCCTTGCCCCCTGCTCCCCACCAAATGATCCGTTTCTCTGTCTCACAAGCGAAGTTTGGATTTGGTTTATCTTGTGCAATGATAAAAAGAAAAAGAAAAACAAATTCCTTTCTCTTCCAAAGTGAAATGTCATTTAAAATCATATTTCCCATTTTCATTGCCTATTTTTATTCTCCATTTACAAAATCCAGTTGTGAAAGATTTCCTGTTGCTTTGGTCAAGACTGAGTGGACCAAGCAGCCTGCAGAAGAGAGGCTCGTGGCCATGGAGACTGTGTGAAATTACAGTGCTTGTCCCTGCCTTCAGCCCAAGTAGCAATTACACCCCATCAGAGAGCCCAGCTGGAGATGCCGAGCTTGCCCCACAGTGCTCGCTGGCTGCCTCGCCCGCTAGAGCCAGAAGAGCGAGGTGTCCGTCTGCAGGTGGAAGACATGCAGGATGCTGTCTGAACCAAAGTGGATGGGCGGGGGGGATGGGGGGCCAACACAGCAGTACTGCACCAAGGGCTGGGTCCTCTTCTGATTTTTTAGAGTATTACCTGTTGTTTCAACACACCAGACCAGGTAAAAATGATGCCGCTTCATTTATACTTGAATGAGGTGAAAGAAATCTTAAAAGGTTTGTGGGTGGGAGGAAATTATGGTGAACACTGAAGTGTCACCATCAATAGGTCCAAATGACAGAATAAAGCCATCATCATCATAATAATAATAAAAGACCACTGGCTATAATTGTGTAAATTACTGGCAACAAATTAAAGGTTTTCAGAAATATTTTGAATGCGTATTTAGTGTGTTTAACTGAGGATGTGTTGGTGGCATCACTTGTCTTCTTTTGGTCTTTGCTCAGTTTCCCATATGGAGGTAAGGAGCAGCTGGTCCCGCAAACACAGCGAGATTATTTATGTTTTCTAAATTAGGTTATGAGGGGAAAATGAAAAGGTAGTTAGGAATTCATTGGCATTTCATTTACGCTGCATTCAGCCGAGGGATGACAGCCCTTTCGAGTAATCAGAGGCTTTGTTAAAAATCAGCTGGGATATCATTGATTGCACATCCCAAGCTGTACTGGCTGCTTGAACAGACAACACAGAATGCGTTGTACCATCAGGGGCAAATGGGGAATTTTTTTTTCTTGTGTGATTTTTAATTGATTTTTTTGTGTGTCAGTTGGGGAGGAAAATCATCTCCTTGGGAATATACTCAGAGAACCTCCTTCACTGTGCCCTCAGTGATTCTGGAGCATCTTCTCAGGCCGTTTGATGGGCTTCATAGAGAGGAACTTCTGCAGGGACCCCTCGGAGCCCTGCTGGCCATCAGAAAGCAGACCCTCGTCTCGGTTACGGTTGGGAGTTGCTTATAAACGTCTCAGCACCAGCCAGTGAGGAGGAGCCTCCTTCCCTCAAGCAGGTGTCTCTGTAAGAACTTGGGGCCTGGCCCTCAGCGCTTTTACCAAGAGGTGAGCAGAAGGTGCTAACTGCAGAGGGACGATGGAAGCAGCCTCAGGCAGGAGCATGGCCAGACTTGCAGGGGGTGAGGTCTGCAGGCAGCTGTTTGGCCAGGTATAGGGTGGCCTCTGTTGGAACACTTGTTGAGCCAGGCAGCCTGTCTCCATGAGGACTTCCCCCAGAGGGCTCAGTGGACCCCCTCCCTTGCTTTGCTGGGAGTGTGTCATTGCAGTTTCTGTGGTCATGGTCTGGGGACAGCGTGGTCCACATCGGGAAATCACAGGTGGCCTCTGAGGCCAGACATGGTTGAGGTGGTTTTACTCCAAGGAAGTGTGTTCAGCCCTCTTCACTTGGCAAAAGTGAAGGTAGAGTACAGGGAGTGCTGTCCACGCTCACAGGAAGTGCATCAGTGGTGACGGGAAGTCAAGCAGAAGCAACTGCGTCACAGTTGTCAACCTGTGGCCCCCAGGCCATAGACAGGTTTTACTGGATCTGTGTGGGGTTTGAGAAGAAAAATGAAAACCCATATAAAAATACAAAGTGATATAAAAACAACCAGATTGAAAAGCTTTCAAACTTTCCAAAAGCTTGAAAAACTGAGAGGTGTAGCCACCCTAGACCCCCATCCCCACGTAGCAACAATCAGTGTGAACTGCCCAGTTTATTGATTTCCATGCTGCTCCCCACTCACTTATTTTGCCTCTCTGGCCCCAAAGAGCATTGAGTTCACAACCCCTGGATTAGTCAGGTCAGGGCCACAACCTCTTTTAGGGAAGAGAGCAGAGTATTTGAGTGTATGGAGTTTGAAAGCTCATAGGCAGGATACTCACAGCTTTTATAATTCACTCTCTGGAAGTAAGCTGGAGTCTTTGCCATTGTTGTCATCATCATTGTCACCATCATCATCATCATCATCACGTTATGGAGTGCTTCTCCTTTGCCAAGCCACTATGCTGTGCTTTATATATATTATCTTATTTAAATGTTACAACCTGTGAAGTTGGATCAGAGACATTCTTGGCTGGGGACGGGAGAAAGATCTTTCACAGAACCTGGTGTAAGGGAACGTGGGATTTCTCTCTCTCTCTCTTTTTTTTTAAAGTTTGTGATCCACCAGATGGGACTGTTTCTGAGGTTTTCTTCACCTTCCACATTTTAGAATTTTAGCCCTTATTTTAGGCCTTACGCATGAGTCCTATTTGTTTAGTTGTGTATTTTCTGTCATGTCCAAGCAGACCTGTTCTATGTAAATAATTCCCAATCTGGTCTCATTCACAGAATCAGGAAACAAAAATCAGAGTGATACCCTCTCTCCCTCAACCCCCCATTCAGCACGCACTTTGCTGCTAGAATGATGACTGAGACAATATCTCACGTGGAGAAGAGGATAAAAAATGCTCAAAGTGGTTACATTTGAATATGTGGCACTTATCTCTCTGTGCAGGCACCTTATAGAAAACACAATTCATCAAACTTCACTTGGAGGTAAAAAAAGAGCATTATGCCTTCTTCAACATCAAGAGCTCCCCATGGCAGGAACAGGACAATAAAGGAGTTATTTTAGCAGAATTAACAGGAAGAAATTAGCCCCATGTATCCTTCCTTTTTATCACGGTGTGGTGCATTTGCATACTTTGAAATTTCACATTTGCATAGTCAACGATCTTAAATTAGATTTTCACATCTCTTCTCTGATGTTTGCCATGTGTGTAACTTATCTTAATAACTGAGTCGTTAGCATTTAAAAACCAGTTATCTCATTATTGGCCCAACCCCGAAAACACAGCACCCAGTTACCTTTGCAATTTAACTTTCCCGAGATATAATTCACATATGGTACAAGTCACTTATTTAAAGTGTACAGTTCAGTGTTTTTTAGTATGTCCACAGACTTGTACAACCATCACTCCAATCAACTGTAAAAGATTTTCATCAACCCAAAGAGAAAACTGTGTACTCTTAGCAGTCACTCTCCATTCCCCCCAAAACCTCCTTTCTCCAAGGAGAATAGGCAGTGTTCTACTTTCTGCTTCTATAGATATGCCTGTTCTGGATATTTCATATAAATGGAATCATACAGTGTGGTCTTTTGTGACTGATATCTTTCACTGAGCATAATGTTTTCAAAGTTTATCAATATTGTGACAAGTATCAATACTTCATTCTTTGCTATGGTCAAATAATATTCCATTGTATGGATATACCACATTTTATTTAGCCATTCATCAGTTGATAGTCATTTGGATTGTTTTGGCTATAATGACTAATGCTGCTATGAACATCTGTGTATTAGTTTTTGTGTGGACATATGTTTTCATTTCTCTTGGGTGTATATAGGAATGGAATTACTGGGTCATATGGTGACTCTATGTTTAACATTTTGAGGAACTGCCAGACTGTTTTCTAAAGTGGCTCTACCATTTTACATTCCTACCAGCAGTGTATGAGAATTCTGACTTCTCCATATCCTTGCTAACACTTGTTATTGTCTGTCTTTTTGATTATAGCCATCCTAGTGAGTGTGAAGTGGTATCTCATTGTGGTTTTGACTTGCATTTCCCTTATGTTGAGCATCTTTGCATGTGCTTATTGGCCATTTGTATATCTTCCTTGGAGAAATGCCTGTTCAGATCCTTTGCCTGTTTTTAAATTATGTTATTTGTCTTTTCATAATTGAGTTGTAAAAGTTCTTTATATATTCTAGATAACTAGTCCCTTGTAAGATATATGATTTGCAAATATCTTCTCCGATTCTGTGGATTGTCTTTTCACTATCTTGATAATGCCCTTTGTAGCACAAAAGTTTTTAATTTTACAAAGTCCAATTTATCTATTTTTCTTTTTTTTGTTGCTTGTACTTTTGGTGTCATGTCTAAGAAATCATTGCCTAATTCAGGGTCACAGATTTGTGTCTGTGTTCTTTTCTAAGGGTTTTATAGCTTTAGCTCTAAGACATTTAGGTTTTTGATCTATTTTGAGTTAATTTTTGTGTATGGTGTGAGGTAGGGTTCCGCCTTTACTCTTTGCCTGTGGATAGCAGTTGTCCTAGCATCATTTGTTGAAAAGGACCCTTGCAACTTAGGGTGAGTTCCTTTCAGCTCTGCCTTTTAGTCAGCCCAGTGCTGCATCTCAAGAGCTGGATTGCTATAGCTGTATTCACAACAGCTGCTGTGCTGACTCTGACAAGCCTGTGTTAAGCACTTTCCATACGTAATCTGATTTAATATGCACAACCCCCTTCTGAGTTGGGCAGAGTTATTACCAGTTATTCACCCATGTTACAGGTGAAGCAGTTTCTTATTACTGGTAGTAGGTAGCTGAGATTCCAACTTGGGCAGTCTTCTCTCAACCCATGTGCTGTATGGTCTCCCCTCAGGTTTTTAATAAGATCCCATAAACAGTGGCTGCCAGGGGCCAGGAACCTGGTTAAGCACTTAAGATGAATCATCTCAGCACTTTTCAGAGGATAACGTTCATCAGAATAGCCCAGGAATTTGTCAGAAAGAAGATTCCATTTCAGTAGTCTGAGAGTCTGCATTTCCAACAAGCTCACAAGTGAAGCTGATGCTGCTGGCCAGGGTATCACACTCCAAGTAGAAAGGGGCTAGCTCACTAATTCTCAAGCTTAGCTACACATTGGAATCACCTGGAGGCTTAAAAAATATGGATGCCCAGCCCCTCCCCCAGGGATTCTAGTTGACTTGGTCTGGGGTGTGGCCTGGGCATGGGGGTTTTCAAAAACTCCCCAGGAGGTTCTAATGTGCAACCAAGTCTGAGCAGCACCGAGTTATCTCATCCCATCCTTCAGTGAGCCCCAGGGGGAGGCCCTTCAGTCGACTTTTAGGGGTGAAGTTTCCAGCTTCCAGAGGCTAACTGACTTTGCTTAAGGTCACACAGCTGCTAAGTGGCAGAGCTGGGATTCCAGTCCAGGCCTGTCTGATTTCAACCCACACGTCATGCCCTATGATAGCCTCCCTATTGGAGTCAATTTCAAAAGAATCCTGAGTGAAGTGGGTGACCTCTCCTGGCCTGAGCCAGCCCTTGGAGAGGGTTGTCCAGCAGCTGTGCTCCAGGGCTGCTGGAACCCTTCTACACCCTCCCCAGGCAGGGGCCTTCTCTGTCATTATAGGGTGCCTGGGGGACACGTGCGCATTATTCACTGCCTGCTGCTTTGAAACGATCTGGATGCAGGGGTCACAGTCCCTATAAATCAAGTTCAGGTTCTCTCATTTATCTGGTTACTTCCTCAGGGAATTGGGCAGACTGAGCAGTGCTTTGAAATAATACCTGTTGGGACTGGGACGAAGTGCTCATTTCTTTGAGAATTCCTGCCGTTTCAAGGAGGAGAAAAGAAAAGCTTGAGAGTAGGGGTGCTCTTCTCTTCCCGCCCTAAGCTGCTTGCATCCCTACAATGCCTGTGTGTGGGTGCGAGCTCACCTCACCTGCCCCGTGTGTCCTTGGCCATGGGTGCTTTTCCTTTCCTATCCTCTTGGTCAGCTGTGAGCTGTGTCCGGTGAAACAGACAGCCTGGGGCCTCGGGGTTGGCCACTGTGAAGACTAGATTTACAGCCATAACGAAGAAATACTGGAGTTTATGGGCTATTAGGGGAGACACATACTGAGTCAGAAGTTAGAGGAGTGGGGAAGGCTTGGAGGCTGGAAGTCCTGGCTGCTCAGGTGGTACCCACTGGCGGAACTGAGGAGTGATGAGGAGTTTGCCCCAGGACCCAGAGGATGACAAAGAAGGGGCTCCAGGCAGAAGGAACAGCGTGTTTGCAGCTGGAGAGGGAGCAGAGAGTGGGGCAAGTTGAAGGAGTTGAAAGGAGGATGGAATGAGGGTGGGACTGAAGTGGAGAGAGCAAGACAAGGGGGTCACCCTGAGGTCTACAAGGTAAGGGGGGCACCTGGGGGCCTGGTGCAGTGGGATGAAGGTGGCCGAGTTGTGTGGTTGTTTGAATGCCTCCCTCACCACCCACCAGGGCAGTGGTCGGGTCCATTTTGCTCCCTGCGTTTCCCCCAGCACCTCCCACACCTGGCTTGGCGGGCAGTAGGTGTTCACTGAAGAGTTTGGGTGTCATGCTGAGGATGCAGGAAGCTGCAGGAGGGTTTGCATTTCTGTCTCTGCACCGCTCCCTCGCTGGCTCCCTTTCTCTTTGTGCCGAGGGCAATGCTGCCATGCTCCCTACTTTCCTTTGTGTATTTGATTTATATTGACCTGCTCCTCCCTCAAAAAAGTATTTTGCCTTCTCAATAATCAGAAGCGGTGTTCTGAGGCGGCTCCACCAAATTGCAGTGGGAGGCTTGACTCCTTTGTGGCCCGTCCCTTTCCTACAGCCGAGTGGCTTTGGTGGTTGCAGAGAATAGATCCTCTGTGCAGCCTCGGGATCACTGCGGCCTCTGTGTGCTGGGAGACACCCCGAGAGGCCTGTTCTCAGTGGAAGCAAAGGGCCATGCTTTTTTATTTTAGGCTCCATTTAGCAAATGGATCAGTTCCAGATTGTCCTATTTTGGGGAGTCTGACCCACCACTCAGGCAATAAGTGGGGGGGGACACCTTCTAGAGGTCAGCCCAAGAGAGAGAGTCCCCTGTTAATTCTCCAAGCTTGCCTCCCATTGGGTCCCACCTCTCTGAAGGTGGTTTTAAGGAGACAGCATATAATTTGCTTAATTTCAGCAATGGCTTCTGAAAGCATGCTCCCTTTGTCTCTGTGGCTCCAGCAGTTGAAGAAGGCCGGTCTTCGGAATTACCTTCTCTTGTAGAAGCAGGGTCTTTGCCCACACCAAATGAAGAGTTCTGATGCACTTGGTATTCAGTCAGCTCTTGGGAAACTGATTCATTGCTTCTTTGGGAGGTAGTATATGTGCCTGGGCTTCGGAGCCTTGGACACCTGGGGTTAGCCATCATTTACTGAGTGTGTGTCAGCCTCAGTTTCCCCATCTGTGAAGTGGACATGATAATGCATGGCAGGCACTGTGACTGTCAGGACATGGGTAGAGCTGGGTTTGAAGCTGGCTCACCAGACCCTGGGCCATGAGCCCAGCTCTCTCCGTCCTTGAAATGGAGACAGTCACACAGCTGACTTCAGAACTGATATGAGGATCTGATGAGAAACACGGTGCAGCATTAGCCCAGTGTCTGGGACATGGCAAACACTTCATAGATGGTAATTTATTTTCATTTGCTTCTGTAAATATATATCTTATACAACCAGCTTAATGGAAACAGGCTCTGGTTCTGGTACCAAACTCCCTCACTTCAAATTCTGTCTCAGTTATTTAATAGCTGAATATTCTTGCCCAATTTACTTTAACTCTCTAAGCCTTAGTTTCCTTATTTGTAAAATGGGAATTACAATACCTACCTAATGTAGTTATTTGAAGGGGCAAATGAGAAAATTAATGTAAAGCATTTTAGCCCAGTGCCTGGCATATAGTTCTTCTATTTCATGATTGGTTGCTAATATTATAGGTTTAATTATTAGTTTAATCAGACAGAAAGTATGGATGTGACCGAACATTTAACGGCCACATTTGAGGAAGTTTTATAAATTCAGTTCTTTGGCCAGCACTGCTCTTTCAGGGACGTAACTTGAAAGAAACTTTTCCTCCTCTGAATCCCGGGAGACCTTAGTTTGCTGGGTAGTCACCAGTGGATTGTGGAGAATTCCTGTTTGTGCTGTCTCGGTCACCAGTGAAGCCTCCTGCTCTGCACTGGCCAACTTCCTTAAGAGCGGTCAGCCAGGCAGCGTCCCTGAGATGGAACATAGGCCATTTCAGCTCCTTGGGGGAGAAAAATCCATGTGTCATGGGCCTGGCATTGCAGTGTTTTCCCGGAGGCCAGGGGGCAATGCTCCAGGGCTGCACTTGGTCCTCTTCCGGCCCCTGCTTGTCTGAGGGGAAGCAAAGCTGTAGATTAAAGAGAACATTTAGAGATGAAAACTAGATTGATAACCTGAGCTCATCGGCCCCAGCCTTTCAGCCAGGTCCAGGGTGGACGGATGGTGTCCAGTGTGGACACCATTAAGCCAGCCTTTAATGGGGTGATGCACCCCAGTGGAGGAGCCCAGGGGTTATATAGACATAGCTGCCTGACAATTTTAATAGTTATTCAGTGTACTATTTTAATCTATATTAGAACAAATATAACTACCCTTTAAAGCAAATTTATAAAGGTTATGTGAGTTGATTTAAAGAACATAATCAGTAAAGGTGGGATGAGGGGCCAGTTGCAGCATGGTTTTGGAGGATAGTTGGAGACTCTCTAGGACCCCATCATTAGGGGGGTTCTAGGTGCTTTTGCCATAGTGTCTTTGCTGCAAGCATTTTCGCTGTATAACTAATTGGCTTAAGGCAATTTTGTTGTAAAAGATAAAATAAAAATAAAATAAAAGAGGGACATTAAAAAGGACATAATGAAACATGTAGTATGTATCTGGACTACAGTTAAATGTTCCATCACATGCCCAGTCCTTATATTTCACCAAATCACATAAACCAGATTCTGTGCCATATACTCAAATTCTGTCCACATTGTGTTATCCGCTATCAAATCACAAAAAGTTTTTACCATTTTCAAGAAACTTATCAGAAATCATGTAACCATGTCTTTTTTTTGGAGTCAGGGGATAAGAGGAGCTTGATTCTTCTTATGCCTCCAGCTTCTAACATTATATGATAAATTCGGTAAAGACATTAGAGAACAAGCTGTTGTATCTAAATTAAAGAGTTGATAATTAACACTCCTAAAGACTGTTGTGAGTGACTAGCTGCCTTTTTATATCTGCCATAGCTTGGTAAACTTTTGGTTTTGATGGTGGGAGGGATGACTGTGCTCACAGAGGGATCTGCAATCTGATATGTTATCCTTTTCTAGTAGAGTATGCAATCTGGCATTACGCTCTCTTATTTCACACTTCCAGTAAGTTTTATCACCGTATTTTCTATCAAGATGATAAGAGTTATGTAATATAAAAATGGGAGTACTGTGTCAGTGGAGAAATGAAACCAAACTGTCAACCAGTTGAAACCAAACTGTCAACCAGTTATTTTATCTTAACCAAACTGTCAACCAATTATTTTATCTTTTACAACAAAATTGCCTTAAGACGGATTAGTTATGTGGTGAAAATGTTTGCAGTGAAAATGTTTGTGGCAAAGATGTCTATGGCAAAGATGCTTACGGCAAAAATACCGGATGTGCATTAGAGAAGGGGACAGGTCAGATGTGCTGGAGGTGGCCATGGGAAGTGATGAATTAGATATACACAAACAACCCACGCTGATCTTGAGCGAAACAATGCATAAGAAATAGAATCAGATTTATAGCATCATAGCATCTCTATAAATTAAAAGCATATAAAACAACATGTATTTTACATACACACATGCACAGTTAAGGATGCCCATCAAATTCATTAGAGTGGGTACCAGTGGGGGTAGGGAATAAGAGTGTAGGTCAGGGCTGAAGGGGAAAATATAGATCAAGAGGGGGGCCTTGCATGGACCAGTGATGACAATATGCTGAGTATGAATCACTCAACCTTCTGTATGAGTGGTAGGTACACACACACACACACACACACACACACACACACACACACAGCGTGAGTTATAGATAGATACATAAAGATACAGATCTGCAGCCAGGATGGTAGGTTTAAATGGGAAACAGTAATGGTGGTTTGCAAATGAATGAAGTTCGAGCAATAGTGCACAGGTAGAATGGTAACAGTTGTAGTGAACTTTTCTTAGTTTCTTTGTACCTGGCCCCTCACCTTGTGCTTTACACACATTATTACATTCCATTTTCTCAACAACCTTATGAGGTAGATAGTATTATCACCACTTTTTTACAGATGAGTAAAATGAGATGGGTCCAGGGTTGTGGAGGGAGAGTATCACAGAGGAGATACAGACCCAGTCTGTCTGACTCTAAAGCTCATGTCCATCATTCACTGTAGCTTAAGGATTCCTTTAAAATGGGTGCACGTTTAACACCCTAGCTAATACCTGCGTGTTACCTGCTGTTTCTCCATTAGCTGAAAACAGAGTCGCCCCACAGCAGTTGAAGGCCCTATGGGAATGTTAGGTTGGACCTTTTTGGGTGGAGGAAGATTTGTGGCTGCAGTCCTTTTTGCCACTCCTGATACTTGATTTTGTGCCTCTAATGTCCCTTGTCTTATCTCTTCCTTTCTTTATCATTCACATTTTTGCAGTATTACCACAATGCTCTTTCCTCCTTGCCCCTCACCTGTGCCCCCCATGAGCCAGCCAGGCAAATGACCTCATTCCAAACAGCATCTTCATGCTTCTAGTGGGTGATTACATAATACTGGGTTTCTGTGTGTGTCTTCAAAATGATTTCCCAGGAAGACGCATGACTCTACAGTGGACAGCTGAATCACCTGGAATGCTTTATTGTTTATTTCACTGTCCACACACGTAGATCAAGCCATGGAACCCTTCCTGGTCATTAAGGTGTAGTCTGGCTCTTGCATCCAGAGCGTTGGGTGTCTTAAGTGAGTGCCTTGTCTGGCCTGAGGACTGTTGGCAGGGCTGTGCGAGTGCTCCCCAGGGCAGACAACCCCAGTAAATTGTAATCACAATGGAGCACGATGGAAGAAGTAAGCAGTTCTGAAACTGTGCCAGAAATTGTCATCCAGTGATGATTCTGTTTTATTATGGAGGTTAAATTACAGCAATCACCTGCGCACAAAGGCACTGCAGTAAGAAAACATTTGGGAACAATGTTTTTCTCCTATGTCTTGGGTGATGGGCGCAGGAATAAAACACTGTAACTTGTTTACCATGGACCGGAAAGAAAAATATGAACTGTAGCCCACTGTGAGGTGGATACCCTCCCGGAAAGAAAAATATGAACTGTAGCCCACTGTGAGGTGGATACTCTCTTCTTTTATGAACCAAGCAGGTTGTGAGTGTGTTGCTGTTGCCACAGGAAAAGATATAAACTTGACTAGAAGACAACTTCCAGCAATGCTTTTCTTCTTATGTATGTGTGTGTTTATATCTACTCAGGCTAGGATGGGCTAGGATAAAAAGAACAGGAGAACAATGCCTGTCCCAGCAATTACCGCCTTATAGATGCTGTCTCTCTGAAGTTCCCCAGAGTGCATCCGAAGGGTTTGTGGGTCATGTGATTCAGTGGGTGAAGGAGATGGGCTTTGGGGCTCCCTGAATCCAAATTCAAATCCTGACTCTGCCCCTTCACGGCCGTGTGGCGTCATTTCTCTCTCTCAGCCTCAGGATCAGCGACTGTAAAATGAGAGCAGTGAATTACCTCACTTGTGGGGCCTGTAAAACATGCATCCCAATTCTGGACAAACAGTAAGTGCCTAATCATTGTTCCTTCTCATTATTCTTGTCTAGCAGCAGCAGCATTTAGCTGCGTCATCACAGATATTCAGGCATCCCCATAGCCATGTTATTTTCATTAGCCTGGGGATTATTTTGCAGTCTTCAGAATTTATACATGAAAGCAACTGTGTTAACTCTGGAAGTTCATTTTGTTATTGCAGAGAGCTTATTGTCCTCCATTATTTCTCACTTCATTTACAATGAAATCATAACCCATTGGCAAGGCCACTGCATGACCCTGGCCCTGGCTGCCAAGGAACGCACCAAGTCCGTTCTCTCTGCAGTGCCCTGCGTGTGGTGTTCTCTCTGAGTGGAATCTTCCTTGCCTTTGTTATTCAGGGTTCAGCTCAGATTCTCCTTAAGGCAGCCTTCTTTGGCCACCTTGCCCAAGACGGAATCCTCTCCCATCCTACCCAAAACACCACCCTCGCTCCCCGTCTGCCTCCTCTCTGCCCTGTCATTTTTCTCTCTCGTTGCCTTAGTTTTGCCTTTTCGCATGGAATGCATCAGCATCTAAAATGACCTTTATATGTATCTGGCTATTTCCTCCCCTCTAGAATTTGAGCACCTGAGGAGAAGGACTGTGTGTGACCTGTTCACCTAGGATGGTACCTTCCATAGCAGAGATACCCCAAAAGTCTTCCTTGAATGAGGAATGATGTTTTTCGGGTGTGCAGATCAGATCAGAATATTTTGCCTATGAAAATATTGGAAACTCAAGCAATTTAGATAAATCCTCATTAATTAATAGTCTTTTAAAGTATTAGGCAACAACACTGTTCTTTTCGAGTGAGTTGTAAGATGTACCCTAGTGGGTAGAATTAAAACTACTAATGACACCACAGCTCCTGGTAATTACAGGGTGGAAAGTAATGTGAGATTTAATCGTCAAACCTAATTTTCTCGTGGCTTTAAAGGGTATAATTTGTGATGACCTGTAAATATTTATTGAATAATTAATTATGAATTTTACATGCATTTATTAATGATACTGTAGGGTTATTTTTTGGAGGAAAAATTTCCCCAAAGGCGATACGTCACAGTAGTTATCTCACTCTTGAGCATGACAGAGGACAAAGAAAAGTGACAATATTGAGAGAAATGATTTTAGAAAACTTAGGTTATGGGCAAGTTAGTCCTACTGATTTAAAAAACACTTAGAAAATCTTATTTCCACCAATGTTATTCTTTAGGTTTGGGCTGATAGTGGTCTCCACTCCCAATACTTTATCATGAAAATATTCAAATATACAGCAAAACTGAAATAGTTTTACCATGAACATCCATATACCCGTCACCCATTTTCTACCATTGACATTAAGTATACTGGCTTTATCACATATCTGTCCATCTATCCATCCCTCTGTCCATCCACTGAAACATCTTATTTTTGGTGCATTTCAAAGCAAATTGCAGACTTCCTGATAGTATTTTTAGCAACCCATTTGTCATTGAAAAAGAAATGTGTTTTGTAGAGGTTGGGGTGATATATGTCTAATATATTTAATGCAAAAATTTGAAGTGGAATTGGTAAAATATTCAGCCTAATTAGATAGGATCCAAAGTCTTCCTGGGCTCTAACCTTAGGTTTGACATGATCTGATATTATCATGTGCACTATCTTAGGCAGATATACTGTTGGTGAATTTTAAGTTTTTCAAGTATGAGGAAAGACACATAAATCCCTTCAGGTATTTCAAACAGGAAGAGCTTTAACACACAGAATTCAAGGCTTACAAAACAGTTAGAAGGAATGAGGGAACAAACATCAGAGAAAGCCAACTCTAGTTTTTAAGAAACTAGGAAGTGCGAGGATCCCAGAGGATAAGCCACCCATGATTTCATCTGCCTGCAGCACCAAAGTGGGTGATTTGCTGGAGTATGCTGGAAGCTGCTGGCAAAGCCTCAGGGCTCACTGCCCTGTGTATTACTGGTTGGCTTTCCGACTGTGCCTAGAGGATTCTGGGAAATGTAGTTCCTGGGCTACCAGCCCCTTCAATACAGGGGCAAGACATTGGCAACAGTTGGCACAATCATGTTTACCAAATCTTATATCAAAACCAACAGGAAAATTTTACCTAGATTTGTCTACCTAGAATACTGAGGAAGGTAGTCAGCCATTTCAACAGTTTTTCATGGAATGTGTACACTACTCTAGTGTCATTTCAAGATACAGATGATAGTATCTTGCTACTACAGATGTTCAGAGTTAAAATTCATGACTTGTATTCTGTCATATTGAACTTTAATACCTTCACACTGACCAAAAAAAATGTGTTTGGATGGATGGATGAATGACTGTTGGAAAAAGAGCTTATATAATGGTGCTTCCCAAAGTATATGTGTTTTCAAATGGTCTCTTAAGGGGCCAGGGTTGGGGATCCTTCCAAAATGCAAAGGAATGAAGTGGAAATGATGGACTGAAAACATGGGGTTGTGTTTACTGGGCAGGAATGTCTGGCTTGGAGCCCTGTGAAATCATTTATGTCCCTACCCCCACCCCCCAGAGCTCCTAGGACTCTATGTTAGAGCTGCATAATCAGGTTAATGCATGTTTTGGACAGATTTGTGCTCAAAGGACGCCTGACCCTTCTGGCATGGATGTCTGCTGTGTTCTGCCTTCCAAGTATCCATCTCCCTTGTTCAGGCAGCTGCGCCCTGACTTTCTTTCCTCATTCGAGACCATGGGTGCGGGTGGGGGTGATGGGTGACACATGACCGGGGTTCAGACAGTCTGTATACTTTCTCTCTCTGACTTAGTCATTTGTTTCAGGATGGGCACTTGGCCTGGGTCAGCCCAAAGAAACCCCCACTAGGAACTTGTTTTGGGAAGATGAGGACAACAACATTCTTTTTTCACCAGAGTGGCTGAGCTGCAATGATATAATGTGGAGGTGCCATAGCTCTGAGCAGGCTCACACATGCAGATGTGGAGGCACATGGTGACAGGGACTGATGCTCTGAATCCAGCTATCACTGCAGCTAGTGTGAGCCTGGACATTTTACTTTTATTATCCAATTACTTCCTTTTTTTTTTTTTAGTTGGGTCAGTTTGCTATATCTGTCACCTGCAACTAAATATGTCCCATATGCCACTCATTTAAAAAAACAAAAACCTGAGACCATCCTATGATTTTAGCATAGGGCACCTCTTCTGGACTTGGATAGGTGTTTCTGCATTGAGACACTGCCATCTTTCTCTTTGGTGTCCACCTGGATTGTGGGTTGTAGCCCCTTGACAGCAGGCTTGGTACCCTTCTCTTCGATACCTTACAGAACTGTAAGCTCTACATAGCCGGAATTGAGTCTACTTTGAATGAATGAATAGTACCCCCATTGCTTCCAGGATTTATTGCTGGGCTGTGACTGGTTGAAGCTCCATGAAAGTTAGGGGTTCCACTGACCCTCACCTGCATGAGGGTCCTCTACACAGGCTACCTGGGCCTCAGGACTTGTTGATGGTTTTTTACCTCTGGCTACATCATGAACTCCAGGCTAACAGGACTCCTGACCAACCTTCTCCTGTTATGCCTCTGGCTCGGATCACACACACAAAATCAATTTTTTGTTTCTAGTCACTAGTGTAAAACCCAGCCATGATCAGATCATGTATTAAACAGTGCCCAAATTGAAACAGACATAAATATGTGTTGCTTCCAGTCCTTTATAAGGGGATTGTGAAGTAATTATAAGCATGCAAGAACAAAGCTGTGAAAGATTCACTGTGTGGTTTTATTAATATCTGTTTCACCAAGTTGTTTTTGTCAGAGTGTATCTGTGAATGTGTGTGTGTGTTTTCTATTTGGGGCATTGGAGTTGGTTCATTCAGATTTGCATTACAGTGAGGGAGATCTGTGTTAGTGCTGTGATTCTAAGACCCTCAAATCATCACCAGGCTGTGCAATTATTGTAAAATGTAATGTGATTGGGAAAGTGGGGCTTGTTCCAACTGAAGTTGGCTTTTGGATTTCTGTGTTCTGGTAACGGTTGCTGTGCTTTTTCCCTAACCTTTTTTTCTATTCAACATCCATTAATCTACTTCCTGATTTTCTATAGGAATCTGCCCCTTTCTAATCTCAATCCACATGGTTTGGATGGAGCAGACCCCAGGTGTAAGCATGAGGCCAAGGTCTGTCTATTCATTAGATCGCTACAGTCCTTACCACGGTGTTCAAGGTCTGAGCTGCTCTGGCTCATCACCTCCCTGAACTCATTTCTCACCATTTTCTCCTTCATTCGCTGTACTTCACCTTCCACCTCTGAGCCTTTGTGCCTGCTCCCCCCTCACCTGGTCTGCTCTCCCCGCAGACAGCCACATGGCTTGCCCTGCACTTCATTCTGGTCTCTGTTCAAATGTCAAATCTTGAAGAGACGTTTCCTGGTCACTCTCACTAAGATAGCATCTCTGGTCCTTTTAGTCATGTGAGGTAATATCCCTATGTTGTGTCAGCCCCTTGAGTTAGATGACCGTTGCTTACTACTACAGAGGTCCAGATGAGAAGACTGCATTTGTTCCTGCTGCCTTCAGTGTGTGTTCTCACTCTCCTCCAAGGTTCCCAGCACTCACTCTCCACCAGTGTCTGATCCAACATCCCCATAGTAGAGCCCCAGGGTGGATGCCTGACCTAGTGCCTGAGTCAGAGCTAGAGCTAGGTAGCTCCCAGCTAGGTAACTTGATGGAGATCTAGCAGGAGACTATGGAGAGATGATGAGATCTGGAGGTGTAATGTCGAGACAAATTCAGGCTGATGGCACCCAACCTTCCCTCTGACCTGTGGGGACCGGGAAGGTTGGTTATGGAATAACATGACACGGGGGACGCCCGGGAAAGGGAGCCTGGCATGATTACCACTAGGATCTCCTTCCCTAGGAGCTCAACGCCCCGAGAGGCTGGAACTTTAGGAGCATCTCCAGCAACTGGTAGCCACTAGTTACTGAGAACTCTCTCTGTTCATCCATCTGCTGATCTTTATGGTAGATTCAAAATCTTTACATTGTCTTAGCTCCTGGTATGGCACTTGCATGGTGTATGTAATTAACTGCACTTCCTCTGTCTTCCAAGCTAGAGTGAGGCCTTTTTTGTTTTGTTTTGTTTTTTGTTTTTCTTTGTAGTCTAGCATAGTGCCTGAGTCAATAATTGTGAAATGAATAGAATAATAAATAACATTTATTGAGTATTTGCAATGGCCAGGCATGGTTCTAATCCCATTACGTATATAAACTTCTTTAATCTTCACAACAATATTAAGGGGGTAGGTAGTACTATTTCCCTGTCTTGTAGATGAGGAAACTGACTCACAAAGCTGTTGTGTTACTTGCCAAAGATCACATGGTGGATGAGCTTGGATTTGAGCCCATCAATATCTATATAATATTTATTTTAATAATGTGCAAAAATGATATAGTAGTCATGTAATGTTACTGTGTCATCTAAACACATATTAAGGATGTTTATAACAGAGTATCTTAGGCTGTTTATCCACTGAACATTTACTGAACCGTGCTTATGTGTAAATGATAGGCATTAGAGGGATTTAGAGATGAGTAAGGCAGTTTTCAGATCCGAGAAGCTTACAGACTTGAGTTAGCGATAGAAATCTACGCACAAAGCTGTCCTATGAGGCGATGGGACAGAGTATTATAATAAAGACGTAAAATTCTGTTGAAATATTCAGGAGAGGGTGATTGGTGCTGGTCTGAGTACCGAGAGAGAGCTTGGAGAGGAGGTGCCGTGCAGGCTGGCTGGGAGTGCTCTGGGAGGTGGAAACAGCAGGATGGGTGGGAGGGGGGTCAGTGTGATCAGTGACGTAGGTGCAGGACATCTTCCTGTGTGAAGCTGATGGTTTAGAAATTGGAGCCTTGTTCCCTCCAAACCAGTAGATTAGATGACAAACCATTGATAAGAAGAGCGTTGAACAAATTACTGACCAGTTTAAACTCAAAAACGCCTCCTGGGGGCCAGGAGATAAAACTGACATCAATGAAGAGAGTGTCTGACGAGGACTGGTTTGAAGTTGACAAGGTGGGTAATTGGCTACTGGCAAACGTGGAGAGATGTCCACTGAAATCTGAGCTGGGCTGGAGCCGCCTCGAAGGGGAGCCACAAGGCCATTGCTCTGGTTATCTGGGGCTGGGCAGGCAGCCTTCCCTGAGCTGGAGGACCGTGGGTTCTGGGGGGGCCCTCCTGTGTAGCTGCATGTGGACAGACATGACCACACATAGAAACAATTTACTGTTCCTGCTTCTCAGGGTGGACGTTCTTGGATAGTGAGCACTTGAAACAGATTTATTGCATTAAAGAAGATCTTAAACTTTTTTTTTCCTCTTAGGAAAATATATTTAATCTAGAGAAGTGCTTCTAAACCTTCAGTGAATTTAAGGCTTACCTGAGAAGCTTGTTAAATGCAGATTCATGGGCCCCACTCGGAGGTTGATTCAGTAAGCTTGGAGGATGACTGGGATGCTGGAGTTTTACAATCATCCTCACCTCCACTCCCCACCTCCACCCACAGGGCAGATTCCAGCCCATGAGGTCTTGGGATCTCATTTTGAGACGACTTGAGCCAGAGCAGTAATTTCTAAAGGAGGATGTATAAGATGCTGCTCTGTTGTGCAGGAAGAAATTATTAGAATGTCTCTTTCAAGTATCTATTTTTGTGTGTCTTTTATAATGTACATAGTAGAGCAATATGTACATAGTAGAGCAATAGTACATTTAGATAATGTACACAATAGTGATATTTATATAATGTGTATATACGTGTACCTATTTGCAGGCAGATGCTCATTTCTTTAGCTGATAACAACATGCATTTAAAAAAAAATTCAGACAGTTAGTTTAAAGGAAGTTTTTAGGATTTATCTTGCTTAAATAGGCCAGGCACACAGTGTCACAGATAATTAGAGGAAGTAGTAATAGAGTATTACACTTCACTTCTAATTAGTGAATAACAAGCGTTTTTATTAAGGTGCACTGCTCAGTTGTGCTTGCATGACCTCTGTCTCTCTCTTCTCTGTTTCCGGGAGCACCCTGGGCCCATCTCCCTGTAGTTACACAGGGAGTGCTTCATTACCTGTATTTGGACCTCTGATTCGATTATGAGGTCCTCCAAGGCAAAGCTAGTGTGTCTTTACTCAGCTTTGTGTCTCTGCCCCTACCACAGTGCCTGGCTCCCCAAATGTTTGGTGACTGAATGGAGGAGGGAGGGAGGAAGAAGGGAGGGAGGGATGGAGAGAGGGAAGGACTCTATCCATTGCTTTCTGTCATTGTCCTGGCACGCTGGGAACCACAAACAAGAGCAAATTGTGTTTTGGCAGCGATAAATCATTTATGTCTATACAGTTCTTTCTACCTAGTATGCCGTCTGCCCTGAAGGTTTCCATTTCTCAGGGAACTTCTCTTTGTTGGAGACATAGGCTCAGAGGACCTGGTTTGGGTTCCTGCTTGGCTGCTTATTGTCTTCATGACCTCTATATAAATTGCTCCTCCTCTGGGGTCTCAGTTTCCCCAACAGTGAAATAGGGAATTGGAATGACCCAAACGCCCGCCCATCCTGTTTTGCCTTCATAATTTTTGCCTAATCTGAGTAGCATCTATAGAGGTGTTTAAAAGGATGTTTTTCTTTACATTGACTTCCTTTTTCCTTAAATTTCTTTTAAAAGCAGACTTTAAATCACTACCGTTGAAGGAAACCCAGCTGGCCATAAAAGGAGATACTTAAGAGAGTAGAGTGAATCCAGAACAGCCTTGCTCAGTTCTGGCGCATTGCCGTCGCCTGCAGGGCTTTGAGCCAGAGGCCTGTGGTGAGAGGGGAGGTGAGTCCAGATTGGAAAGGTGTTCGAGGCCCAGAACATCTGCCTAAGACTTTCCTTCTCTTTGTCTCCATCACGAAGCTTGAAGGAGAATTAGAAAAGAAATAACTTCCTCTCTGAGAAGTTCAGTGTTATTTAATAGGGTGACAGTGACAACCAACTATCACTCCTCAAAGCATCTTAAGCCTTACACCATCCCCACTGGCCTCTACCCCTGGCCATGGAGGGTTCCGGGCCTTTCCTACCTCACACAGGACATGATTAGTTACTGGGACTCTCTTGTTGCCATTTTTAATTTATTTTATTTTGTTTGCAAAATTGCATGTGCAGTATTTGAATCACAGCTTCCCAGGAAACCAGGTGTCTCTTACAGCTGTTTTCACTTTAAATAAATCTGGAGGGCTGGAAAGATCCTAGTTGTATCATGATGTCTGTCCTCTCTGGCCGGGATTTATGGGATGCTGCCCCGTATCTGTGCACTGAGTGCATCTCTTGCCTTAGACCCTTGTGGGGGGCTGGGGTGAAGAGGAGGGTGAGACAGAAGGTTCCCGTCCTGCAGGAGGGAGAAACCACATCCTGGCTCAAGAGGTTTGCTGACCCTGCCTCGAGGTTGGGGTGTTGTTAGTTCAGGCCTGATTTACAGCGATCTATTTGTAACTGTCACTTCTTGAGATGACCGTAAAACGCATGACAGTTGGAGAGATGACAGGACACAGAAGGCTCCTCCTGAGTAACAGGCACCACATGCCTCATGCAGCCTCTGGTCCAGCTCCACGCCGTGGAGGACAGCTGTCTGACGAGATGCTTCTGGGCTGTCAGAATCGCCTGCATCAGGGGGCATGACGTGGGACTGATTCCTCCTCTAGATTACCAAGTACCTCTGGACGTGGTTTTCTGTTTCCTGTTCATAATATTTAGATGTTAATTGTACTTGGGATCTCTGTGAATTTGTAGACAGAGCATAATTGTTACCTGTTATTCTTCTCATGCATTTTTAAAAATTAATAGACTATTTTTTAGAGCAGTTTTAGGTTTACAGAAAAATTGAGCAGCAAGTACAGAGTATTCCCATATACCTCTTCCCTCCTCCCACCCCACACAGTTTCCCCTATTATTAACATCTTGCATTAGCATGATACATTTGTTACAACTGACGAATGAATATTGACAAATTATTATTAACTGAAGCCCATAGTTTACGTTAGGGCTCACTTTTTGTGTTGTACAGTGTCTTAGTCACTTTGAGCTGCTGTAACGAAGTACCACAGACTAAGAGGCTTATGAAAAACAGAAGTTTATTTTTCACAGTTCTGGAGGCTGGAAGTCCGAGATCAGGTGCCAGCATGATCGGGTGAGAGCCCTCTTCTGGGATCCAGACTGCCGACTTACTGTATCCTCACACGGCGGAAGGAGAGCAAGCTAGCTCTCTGGCCTCTTCTTATGAGGGCACTGAACCCATTCGTGAGGGCTCTACCCTCATGACCTGAACACTCCCGCCTCCTAGTACCGTCACACTGGGGATTAGATTTCAACATATAAGTTTTGCAGAGACATAAATATTCAGTCTGTAACATCCAGTTCTATGGGTTTTAACAAATGTGGAATGTCATGTATCCACCATTTCAGTATCATACAGAATAGTCTCACTGCCCTAAAAATCTGCTGTGCTCCTGGCAACCAGTAATCTTTTTACTGTCTCTTTACTATTCCCTTTTCCCATAATTTTTTTTAAAAATTGTGGTTAAATGTACTTGATTTTGTGCCTCTGAAGTCCTATGTCTTATCATCTTCTGTTGAATGTTGATGGAGCCTGGACCACACGTGGAGCGCTATGCCACACATTTTAAGTGCAGGGCCACGTTGACTCCTCCTGCCCACACTGACAGGCAGATGTTGTTATGACACCCCCCACCTCTTATCAAGAGAGGCAGGGAGGCCAGTAGCTGAGCCCACACATGGCAAAGCTGGGATTAAACCCCATCTGCCCGGCTCCAAAGCTCCTTTTCACCAGTGCCCTTTCCTGCTGGCGTGGGAACTGGATGAAGAAGCAATTTAAACGCTCATCTGGGGGTTGTAATATTCACTCCCTTTCATTTTGGAGACCAGCTGAAATGGAGATCTTCATTCTGCCTTATTAATGAGTCCTTTAGATGATAACTTAAGATGAGGCTTCAGTTTTTCTGCTGCTCATGTGTCTATCAGATTTGATAGATGCCTTGTAATAAGCACCCTTAACACAAACCTGCTTATTTCTATATTAAACATCAGAAGTTTGGGGACACAGAATAAAGAATGAGATTATACTCTGACAGGATCAGAAATAACTTGTTTTGGCTGAGGTTTTTTTTTTATTTTTTTAAAACCGGCTCCTTCTTCATAGAAGGCTCTTTTGGGGTCTGTTTACCAGGTGACCCCATGGATCTGGTAAGATGACTCAAGGCTTCCCTCTGCCCCATCCCAGGTAGAACTGGTGCCTCCTTGCCTGGGGCCCACTGTACACACACAAACAGCATCAGGATGCTTCTATGTGCTGAGCGGTCTGTGGGCCCACCTTCCTCTCCCAGACTGCGGCCCCTAAAACACAGGAACCTCTCACGGGGCCTAGTACACTGTAGGCAACTCCCATATATGAATGCAGTGAAGTCAATGTGTCTTGAAAGAAAATTCCTAGACTCTTCTGCCCTTGGGTTCATGGGGTGATGAGCTGATTGCAGCACAAGGCTTGATCAAGAGCACCCAATGTGTCAGTGAGGAATTAAACTTTCCCATCTCTACTGCAACCCAGTTCTCTAACCACAGACCGCTATGCTGCCCTGTGAATGGGTTCAACATGGCTAATTATTGTTCTTTCTGGAATTTGGCCCTCCTTGTTCTCAGCCTGAGTAAGTGTTGATATATTTGGGTGGACTTTTTAAAAATTTCATCGGCTGGTATCGTGGCTGAAAGAACTGTGACCCGTGATTCATTGAAACATTTTAACTGCAAGATAAAATATTTTTTAATTGACAGAATCTCCATATTCAAGTCAAAATGGGTAATTTTCTGATAATTTTGTTGCCAATGCTCTGATATCTACAATATTATGTTAGAATATTCAATAATATTCAGTTAGAAAATGCTTGATACTATGACTCACAGAGACATCTAGTATTTCCTTTTAAATGGAAATTCAAGGCACATTATCAGGAGTCTCTTGTTCTCAGAAGAAATGCTGCTATTTCTTTACCCATAACTCATGTTTTTTCATTCCATGGATTATTGCAAATGGCACTAAAATTATTTGCTCATCTTTCTTTTCTGTCAAGAAGAGAGATTCTTATGTTGGAAACACACCTAATTGTGATTGTGGCTTTTTCGATTAGCATCCTGCAGTGGAAAGTAACAGGCTCGTGGCTGTGTCCCAGGGAGGGAGAGAGAAAATGGGTCTAGGGTGGTGATGAGGATGGTGGTTCAGGGAGTGTGGGTGGGGGCAAAAAAGAAAGGCATGTCAGGGAGCGGGATGCTGAGTTTCTGGGCTGTTGTCGCAGTTGCAGCTCTCAACTCTACGGTCACACTGCAGGACTCAAGAAGAGGGACTTAGGAAGATGGCATGAAGCAAAGCAGGAAGCGCCCACACACCCGGAGCCCACTGAGCCTAAGGATTGAATCTGTCCAGGCCTGGCCTCCTGCAACCATTCGTTCTGAACATTGCGCTTTCTCATTAGGAATCTCTCATTAGGAGAGATTCCTAAGAGGCGGCTCCTTTTAGGAATTCCGAAGCCAAGACTTCATGGAGCCCATCAGCAGTACCAGCCCCATCTGTCACTCCTCCTTTCCACAGCCCGTAATGGCTCCCCTGACTCTGCGCCAAGCTGTTTGCTCCTTATCTTTTCAGGGTATTGCTTTGTGTATCTTTATTTCACTATGCTCCTTTAATTTTTCGTCTGTCTAACTTTTCATTATTTGATTCCTTATCTTTAAAATCACCAATGAGTTTCTTTTTTCTTTTTAATTAGGTTTAAGCCTCTTTTGTTCACAAAGCTTCCTGAAAAATCACACCAGCCAGGCGTCCATCATGGCAGCCCGTAGGTTGGCTTTGTTAGAGGATGGTCCGCCCTGTCGCAGTGTCTCTTCTCTGTTAGGATGGGTGGCCCATTCCGTCCAATCATGACTTCTTGAAGTTCTTACCTCAGTTTCCAACCTCAGTACTCCTTCCTGTATCTAAGCATCAGGAATGTCTGTTCTTTATCCTGTTATTCAGAGCAGTTGCTTGCCTTTTGCGATGTGTCTGTAAATGCTGGCTGCCATGATGTAAATTCTCCTTAACACATTCCTTGGACGGAGAGCCCTTTGGTTCGGATGTTGCTCATGCAGGTGTCCTGTATTTTGTCTATTGGTGCATCTTTTGACATTTTATGACCAAAGTAGCTGAATTCAGTTATACCTTCAGCTCTGGCTGCTCATCAGGGTAGACTTAGCCAATCTGCCCCATGGGCAGTATTCCCTTCCCCCTTCCTGTTCAATCTCTGTCCCTTCAGATCTTGTATTATGAGGGGATAAAAAGAAAGCCCTTCAAACAGGAAATGGACTGCCTTCTCCTCTCCCCACCCCGTTTTTTAAATTAAAGGTGTTTAAATAACTGTACTCTTGCTAGAAACTCCAAATGGGTTTCTGGCTGCCCAGTTTAACTTTAGTTCTTATTTGTTTAAATGGATATTTCAGATATTTTCCATAAAATCTCCATTTTGCATAAAAAAGTGTAGTATTTTCCTAATTGAGGCTAATCATTTAAAAATTTATTTTGTGTTAATCCAGCCTCTATTAAGCATCTATTACACTTCAGGTACTGTGCCAGGCCCCGAGATAGAGAAGTGAACAAGATAGACGTGGTCATTCCCTCGTTGATCTTAAAGTCTTGGTGTCTGGGGAGTCAATGGAATTGTCTACCTTAGGATTAGTGTACAGAGGCTCTACCACAGAGGTGTAGAGTATTTTAGGTTCTTCTAAGCTAACTGAAAAATAATTCACACTTTCACATTTTGTGCCTGTTTTACTGGAGCACAGTCAGAAATATCTAGAAGTTTTCAGATGACTGGCTCAACACTTCTCTAATCCACCTAGCCATATTGTATCCCTTGCTCACATCCCAGGTAAATGTTCTGCAGGAGAGAGCTTTCCAGATACTTGAAGCATCAAGCCTTGTAAAATGTTGTGAATTTTGTGGGATCTGTGTCTTGAATGTCTTCTCTACCTGTCTGCCTACCTGAATGGTATTATAATTTAACACTTCCTTTGGGGTCTCATCAATAACTTTTACCATCCATTAGTTGTGACACAATCATTTAGTAAGGCATGCAGAGGTTGTTTGCTTCTGGGTCAAATGTTTCCAGACTGCCATGGATTTTGAGTCCTTGAGTTTGATTTTCAAACATTTTCAGTCTCCTTTTTTCTTATCAGATAGTCGTTGGTGGCTTCCTGCTGCTGCCATTTTCCATTTTGTTAGAATGGTGTTCAAACTAAGAGTCAAAAGACCTTCACAGTTTATGTTCCCTGCTTTGTACAACTTTTTGGTTCTCCAGGTTTGAATGTTCTAGGTAACCAAGGGTAGCTAGGCTGCAGTAACTTTAAATAGTGATTAATGTCAACAGTTTGTGTGGTTACGCTTTGTGTTACAAGATGAGAAACTCTTTCAAAAGCCAGTTGGTAGCCTCCTTTTTAGACTCACTGTCACCACCAAGCACATTACTTTTTGTGGAGACAGTTCTTGGAAACCGAGCACTGGCCCCTTGCCTACCACCCCATATTCAAAGCTGTGCCCTGCTGCCAGGTCACTTTTCTAAAGTGTATCCCATTATATCATCCCTTGCTCAGCTCCCTCTTGGCTTTCCACAGAGTGGTCCCAAGCTACTCATCTGATTCGCCTTAAGTTATGTTGGATCCCTCCTCTTCAAAGTCTGATTCCCCATTTGCTGCACTTCTCTCAGTGCAGCTAAGACTCCTTTCTCCTGGTCTTCATGGCTGTTGGTGCTCTGCTTTTGATGACCTGTGCTGCATCGATACATGGATCCATATGCTGTTCTTATTTCCCCAGTCAATGACCTGTCCTTTAGAGCCAGGGCACTCTCCTTTGTTCTTGTAATCCCCTTGCACTTGGCATAATGGAGGATCATACAGCATAGGGGTCAGAGCATATCACAGCAGGGGTGCCTGATTGCTAGTTCTGGCTCTGCTCCTTTGCCCCTCACTGTGCAAGCTACTTCATTTGCATAAGCCACTATTGAGTCATTTACAAAATAGAGATGATAGTAGCATCTACCTCATAGGATTGTTGTGAAGATAGAGTCCCAGGGCCCAGCACAATGAAAGACACTAGTGTGGTGGTGGTTGTGTTATTATTACTACTCCTAGTAGTAGTAGTAGTATTACTCCTACAAGATATTCAGTAAATACTTGATAAAGTGATTTGAACCTGAACCTGTGCCAATCATAGATGTAAACCTGAGGAAAGTCAACTGTAACTCATGGGGTCACTAACATATAAGTCAACGTGGGGAAAGGTCACAAACAAAACAGCGGCAACTGCTGAGGTTTTTAAAGGTTCCTCTCAACCAGACCAGGCATCAACTTGTTCCTGGGGCAACAGTGGAGCCCAGATGGTACACAGTCTAGCAATTTGGGGTTATTCCGGAAATTACCATACAACCCCCAATTATGTCACTTTCAAATGTGAGTGGGTAGGAAGGCAGTGGTAGTTTATTCTAAGGAAATACCCACAATGTCAAAAACAGTCCCTTCCAGAAGTTTGGGGATATAGGTGTGGTAGTAAATCCCAATGAGTTCTGGCCAATAAATCTGGTGGTTTTCCAGTCACCTTATTTAAGTCATGCAGGTAACTTACCGATATAGCTGTTTCCTCAAAGTTAGAAACAGCAGGAAAATTAGGGCAGCAGAATTTCTGTGTAGCTCTGGAAGAAACACAGAGATTGAAATGTGAAATTGTGGGGAAGGGTAGCCGTCTCCTCATGGCCCATGAACAGCAGCTGAGCACTGAGTCTCATAGCCAGACTGATGTAGGTTTAAATCCCACCTCTGCCTCCTACCAGCAGTGTGGTCATGGTTCAGCAGGCGTGGGTGTGGGGAGGTCCAGGAATGGTCTTTTGATAGGCCACCACCCTGCCCCCACTTCCCAGGTGTTTTTGATGATCAGCCAAGTTTGGGAACCACGGCTCTAAGCAAAGGTGGCACGAATGGCGGGGCATTTTCGGTGAGTAATCTAGCACCATCTCTCCCCCAGCCATGCGGTAGCCCAGAGTAACGTATGAAAATGCCAGTCTCACCTCAGGAACCTGAAGTGACCCCTTGGAAACATCCCCCCCGCCCCTGGCAGGCTTCAGGGAGGGCAGTGGAGTGGGGTGATGAGATGCCAGAGCAACTGGCCAAGCCACCTCCCCGCAGACTTGGGCTCCTTGCCATCCTGTCCGGGTTTGAAAGTCAAGCCAGTTAGCCTTGCTGCAGGCAGTGGGGGAGCCTCAGAAGAGGCCCCTCTGGCTAGTGCACAGTCCTGGACTAAGGAGAACTATTCTTCCATTGAGAAGGTCTTCCTGCCAGAACGCTTTTTATCATGTTTGCCCAAGATTCCCATTACCTCTAATTGCCTCCTTTGTGTAGCTTTGGTCATTATTTTCTTTCCCCTTTGGTGTTTACTCTGTCAAATATTTAAGGGCAGTTATCATGTCTCTTTAGCCAAGCTATACACATTCAGGGTCTTTTCATCTTTGCACATAAATCTCAGCCTTCTAGCCCCTCAACACCTACCCAGACATGCTGTGCAGTGTTTGCTTTGGATTGGATCTTGGAAGTGGAGGGTTTTTTCTCCTTAGAATTATTGGCATTGGTGTGCACTTTATAAGTCTGCCACAAACACACTCACCCAGGGAGTTAAGGAGACATGATCCAGTTTACTATTGTTTTAAGTACAGCGCAGAGCCTTTTAGCCCTCCTGATGATATCTCTTTAAATTGAATTTGAGGCATGGGCAAAAGTCAACAATGACTAGTGTTTCCATTACTTTAAAGCTTATAAAGTATAAAGGCCTAAAACCAAAAAAGGTTTTTTTTAGGGCCTAAAACCAAAAAAGAAAAAAATGCAAGTATAATAAAAAATGACAAACAGTGCTGTGGTGAACTGCAAGTTTAATGGGGTTCCAGTGGTTTCCATCCATGGGCCCCTCTGGAGTGTCTTTGAGTCTCTTTATTGTGCATTCAGGGTTTTCTGTCAGTGCTTTTACTTCTCAACAAAGCCAATTTAACTCATGCAAAATTAGCCAGAAGGAAAAAAAAAGGACAAAACTATTTAAATTTTAAATTTAATTCCACTTGTCATTCTACTCAGTGGCTAGAATGTGAGATCTAAGACCTATTTGCTGGACCTTTCAGGCTACTTGGTTCTCAAATGCCTCTCCTCAAGTTTGAGTGGAATTCCATTATGTAATGATACATATCTTTTGCACAACATGGTCCATAAATGTAAGCCAATTATTGCATCTTTTACTCAATAGCAATAACAAAAACAAAAATCATTTGCAACACCAGAGAGGAAAAGTACTATGCTGGACTTATTGAGTGATGGCTGGTCACTTTCTACTCCTTCAACAAAATATTTATTGAGAACCTTCTCTGTCCTGGGTATACTTCTGGGCAGTGGAGATACCATTGTAAACAAACTTTATAGTTGTGCATGTGTCTTTGTGTGTATGAAAATGGTGAAGTATGCTTCAGAGAATGGAAATAACAGGATATATGAGAGTGATTGCATGGTGGTCTCTTTAGAGTGGGGATCAGGGACAGACTCTCTGCAGATATGACAGTGGGACACTGGGATCTGTATGAAGGATGAGGTTGAGGAGATGGACAGGGGTTGGGTTATGTACAGCGTTGAAGGCTGGGGCTGGGAGTATGGATTTTACTTGAAGTACAGCTGGAGGCCATTGAAGGGTTTCCAGCAGTAAGAGATGTGATCTTATCCATGTTCAGGTTACTCCAGCCGCTTCCAGGAGACTAGCCTGCAGGGGGTGAGAGTGGAAACATAGCCTCTTACATGCCTCAGTGGAGAGATCTGGGCATAGGGTTGTATCAGTAGAGATGGAGAGAGGTTCGGTCAGGGTATGTTTGAAGTTAGAGTCGTGTTACTGAGAAGAGTCTACAGATGGGGGAGAGAGGAAAAGAGCCCAGTTGGACTATACACCTTTTTTTTTTTTTTTTTACCTTACACACTCCAGTTAGAGTGGAAACTCCAATGTACAAGGGTACATATAGCCATGCTATTCACTGCTCTGATCTCATTGACTTCTCTGAAGGCTGGGGCCAGTGACTGTGGAATTGCCCAGTTCTTGGTCAGTAGGATATTGGAGGTCCACAGGGACTGGCTGGATCTGATTTCCTTGCAAATTGCAGAGACCCCTCCTGAAGCCCTGTGTGATACTTATCCCCCCATGTCCAGATCTGGAGGGCAGCTCTGGAATAAAATCTGGACAGCTCTTTACAAGCCAGGGTCAATACAATGTGGGTTAGTTGTCATTCCCCAAAGAGAGAGATCGTGGAAAGAACCTAAGCTGAGTTAAAGGGGTGGTGTTTCTTAAAATCATTTTAATGTTCCGTTTTGCTCATCCATGTTTCTGTGGGCGGCTGTTCTCTGTCTTTGTTGTGTTGTATATGAAATAAAACTGTCTTTTAGTTTCACTTTTTCTCTCTGCTGAGAACTTCCAGAGCTCTGTGCCAACCTGAGCACTTAGGTCACTCCAAAGACACTGCTGATTCAGTTTTTTGAACCTAATGAATCTTTATTGGCATCGAGGTTTAACCTTGACACAGCATGGTGAGCTACGCCTTGGCAGCCACTCTCAGGTACCATGTTCCTATCCCTGTGAAACCCTTTGTAAATAATGTGGGCTGGCTCAGAGATGCTACCAGCACAGCAGAGTCTATGAGTAGTCTTAAAGAATAGGGGGTAGGTGCGATGGTGGCTTTAAAATATAAGGAGTATTCAGTATTAAAGATTAGTGAATATTCCCCCCAAAATATTGAATAATTTTTGTTAGTACAGTGTCCTGAAAATGGACCATATGAATCTATAGAGTCCGTTACAGTGGTATTAATTTTAAAAATGGCATTCCTGCAGCATTAGTATTTGTCAAAACACTTTCAGGGATGATATATGCTCTTGATTCAGAAACCTCCACCAGTACTTCCTTATTTTAGCTTCTGTGTCACTTTTCTCCCTGGGTTTTCTGGCAGAGCAGATTCTTCCTGGCAACTTTGCAAAAATGGTTTCAGGAAGTGTAGGCCCTTTGTTTTGTCATGCTAGAGATGGATGTAGGACCCCTCCTTGTGGGCTGACATGACTGAGGACTCACCATGAAAGATAACCACACTTGGCTCCTCCTCACCTTTGGTTTCTCTTGATGTGATGTGACCACGAGTGTTGACTCCCTGGTCTGTGCCATGCCGTGAACTCTGAGAGTGCAGGAACCATATGTCTTGTTAATCAGTGTGTCCTCAGTGCCACCATGTTGTCCAGTGCATAGGAGGGGCTTCATGAATATTTATTAAGGGAATGAGACATGGTCAAGAATACAGTTAGCCTTGTGGAAACCTGGAATAAACAAATCATTATTATATGGATTCAGATATATTGAATATCAAATCTTGAGCCTTGGAACACAACAAATACATTCTATAAAAGCTGTTGTAAGTTGAGGCGATCACATACATTCACATCTTTTATGAAAATGTAACATGTTCAACACCAAGTGCTGGTGAGGATGTGGAATAACAGGAACTCTCATTCACTGCTGGTGGGAATGCAAAGTGGTGCAGACACCGTGAAAGAAAGTTTGGTGGTTTCTTACAAAACTAAATCTACCCTTACCATACAATCCAGCAATCATGCTCCTCGGTATTGACTCAAATGAGTTGAAAATTATGTCTACCCAAAAACCTGCATATAAACATTTGTAGTAGCTTTATTCATAATTGCCAAAACTTGGAAGCAACCAATATATTCTTCAATAGATAAATGGATAAACCGCTCCAAACTGCTCCAGCCATACAGTGGAATATTATTTAGTGATAGAAAGAAATGAGCTGTCAAACTCTGAAAAGACATAGAAGAACTTTAAATGCATATTGCTAAGTGAAAGAAGCCAATATGAAAAGGCTATATACTATATGATTCCAACTATATAACATTCTGGAGAAAGCAAAACTATAGAGACAGAAAAATGATCAGAGGTTGCTAGGGGTTTAAAGAGAGGGAGGGATGCATAGGTGCACTACAGGGAATTTTTGGAAGTGTTCCTTCAGTAATTCCTATTCTGGTACTTAGTGTGTGAAATTGCTTATGAATCAACAACACGGCAAATTGGATATCAAGCAGAAGCAAGCTAGAAGACCAATATTCGGTTATGAAAAGTCAAAAAATAGAAAAATCTGAGAAGCAAATAAGAATTATTTTAATGGTTTATATTTAGTATTGGTTAGACGTGTTTGAGGATAACTTCCTTCTCTCCTGTCCTCCTTTGTTTCTTCCTGTAAAATCCCCCATATCCTTCCACTCAGTCATCCCTTTATGTTGTCTGAAGAGTTACCAGTAAATAATATAAGGTGGAGAGAGAGATGAGGGAGTATATTTAGTATATTCATAGCATATGCATTATGGGAGAAATCACCTCTTATTAAACTGAATGTATCACACCAGATTAGGGAAACTAATAGGAAAGGTTATTCAGGATCTGTCCTCCAATTAGTCATCCGAGGTCATGAGTTCAAATAGGAGGTATCACTTTCTCCAGGATTATGTTGCTCACCATCGGGTTAGGGATAAGTCAAACTGTACAGGATAATTGCATTATTATTTCAAATATTCCCTGGGCACAAAGGCCTGGGAGATAATCTTTATGGGAGAGGCTGCTTAAACATTGAGCTGGTCCCTGTAGTATAGAATTGTCAGGCATAAGTTGTGTTTTGGCATGCGTTGTGGTGTAGAGAATAAAAAACCCTGGGGTGTTGGTGACATGATGCACCGCTCAAGTGAGTTGGGTATAGAGTATGCTGGGAGGGTCCTGGCAGATGCAAAATGGGAAGTCTGTATAGTTTAGGGCTAGATTCTAAAGGGTAACTTATGTTATGCTAAGGAATGCATCATGTGGGAGTATTTCCCAAGGTGTATCCCCTGGAATGCAAGTTCCCAGTGATACTCTATGGGAATGAAGAGTTCCATGGTCAAACATGTTTGAGAAGTGATTCTTTCTCCTTTACAGCTGCATGATGCCATTTATGTGTAGTCCTCAGATGTCCTGTGATAAAGGAATATTTAACTTTATCAAAGCTGAAGCTGGCATTTGTCAAACACATGGTATTGAAGATAGTACCTTTTTGTGTGTAACTCCCCCGTGATTATCTGGGTGAATACCAGAGTATCCCTGGTGTAGATTTGGGGTGCTCCTCTATGCCATGGGGGGCACGTAAGATTTGACAGGAGAGGGTCATACTCAGACCTCTGCTGTAGAGATCTGATGGCAGGTGAAGGATGAGAAGGACATATATGGGAACACCATTAAGCGAATTAAAGGCTGTTCCAGTGCAAAAATTATGAGGATCCTGGGCATGTTTTCAGAGACCTAGGTCAGGAGTAGGCAAATTATGGCCCATGGACCAAATCTGGTTGATCCACCACCTATTTTTGTAAATAAAGTTTTATTGGAACACAGCCGCACTCATTCCTTCACATGTTGTCTTTGCACTATAACAACAGAGTTGAGTAGTTGCAGCAGAGACCATGTGGCCTGCAAAGCCAAAAATATCTACCATCTGGCTCTTTATGGAAACATTTGTTGACTCCTGATCTGGGTGGTTGGTTGGATTGGTTTCAGTTATGCCAGGGTCAGAGAATTATCTGGGTTTTTCAGTTCCAGTTTCTTCAAACAGATGATTGAAAAAAATATATACAAACAAAATCTCAAATGCAAAATTCTAGGAGTCAGCCCTAACTTGAATGTTTAATAAAAGTGTCAGAGACTGAGATTGTCGTCTGCCTTTTCAGCTCTGAAGATCCCAGAAGATGAAGACCTGCCTTCATCTCTGGTGGGCTCTGTTACTCTCCCAAGTTGGGACCCAGGTCGAGGGATATGGGGAGGCCACTTGTGTCCTGGAATTTTGAGCCCTGTAAGCTATCAATCATTACCTTTGGCACGACCTCGGGCTATGTCACAGCCCTGTAGGAATCCAGCTGCAGTTTCTGGTTCCTCTGAGCCCAGTTTCCTCTACACACTGTTGATACTGGCAGATGTTGTTTGCTCTCTCCCTTGGAGAGCAACTTTCTACACATATTTCTTGGGGCACATATATTTATACACCATTTATAATCTAAAGTCTTGTGATGATAAAGTATGTGGTTGCCCCCAAAGGTAGAGTGGAGCCATTCAAATCCATGACTCCCACAAGACAGATTTATGTGGTCCATTCAAGGCCTGGGCTGCCCAAGACCCAGTATATGTTTTATGTTATTTCATTTTGCCTCATCCATATAGCTATCCAAAATTTTTAAATGTCTTGTTTCCGTAGTGTTGATGTGTTTGAGAGTCTACAAAAGTTAGCGGAAAAAAAGATCTATAAGAATTGTTAATATTTGTCACTTTATTTTAGGTAGCAAGTGTTTAAAAGAATCCCATATTTACAGACAGCTGCACACAAAACATAAAAATGAAATGTTTCTTAGCTGTGAAACATCCCGGTGAAAATGTTCACGTCCAATCATGATTAGAATATTTGTTTTTATGGAAAGTTAAGTACCAGCAAAGAATTCCCCGGCTTATAAAATAGGTGGTCGTAAATGAAGTGCGAAAGTTGACGCGGAACCTGTGAAGTGAGTGGAAAATATTGCACACCTGGCTAGAAGCTCTGAATATTGTGCTCAGGTGAAGCAGAGCTGGTTTGGTCAGGGCGCTGTGTGTCTTCACATTCCCGACACGGTTGGTCTGGTTTTTCATTCTCATTGCAAAAGGCAGCATCTAAGAGTGATGAATTTTAGGCCCAATTCAACTTCCAAGATTTTGCTTATGGGAGTATCTACTTTACTCTTTTCGTTTGAGAAGCAGAAAATACAGTTTAACCTGTGATTTTAGGATGGACAGAGACCTACATTATAATCAAAGACATCTATGATTGCAAAATTTATTTTTTGAAACTATATGAGGCAGTTTATTGCAGCTAAAGAAGTCTCTACATTTAAAAATAAGGCTGCTGTAGACTATTTTCAAAAGACTAGCCCTGTGGTCTGGGTCTGCCATGAGCCAACTGTCTGTGTGACCCTGGGTGGCGTCTGAGCCTCAGATTTTTCTCTGGTGTAATGGAAATGGTAGTCTTTGCTTTACTGACCTCCTAGGATCATGATCAAAAGAGGGAAACATGAGAGGGAGCCAAGAGATGTAAGCTAGTATTTGAAAATGACAGGCAGATTGTCCTCTGTGGGAAGGCTCATGAAGTCTGTTAGAATTTTATGTATGTGAACATGTGTGTTTGTATGTACATATGCATCATTGATCTATAAATAGGCCTACATGGGTTGTGAAAACTAATCATCAACGTGGGCATAAATAGCTTCTGCGAGCTGAATGATCACGATGTGCTTGGCACTTCCCATGAATGATTTATAATCCTTGCACCAACTCCACAATTAGTAGGTATGGCATTCTGTGTTAGTTTTCTATTGCTGCATAAGAAAGCAGCACCCAATTACTATTATTATCTATAGGTCAGAGATCTGGGCCCAGCTACCTGGGTTCTCTGCTTAGGGTCTGACCAGGCTGAAACCAAAGTGTTGGCAGGGGCTACAAATCTCATCTGAGGCTTGTGGTTCTCTTCCAGGCTCATTCATTTTGTTGACAGAACTCAGTCTCTTGAGGTGCTAGGACTGAGGTCCCTGTTTTCTTGTAGGCTGTTGGCCAGGGGTTGTTCTTAGCTTCTCCAGGCCACTCTCAGGTCCTAGCCATGTGGCCTCCTCACAGTAAGGTGAGGTACTTCTTCAAAGACAGCAGTGAATCAATTTCTCCCATTTCTGCTTATATAACATCTTATATAATGTGTATAATTGAGGGAGTAGCTATCCCATCATATTCACAAGCCTGGCACGTTCTCAAGGGAAGGCACATTCTCCCCATCTCCTGGTTAATACATGGTGTATTGACCAGGAGATGGGGATCTTTGGGGACCCTCTTAGAATTCTACCTACCATACACCCCCATTTTGCAGATGGGAGAAAATTCTCAGAGAGGTTACATTCCTAGCCCAGAGTCATAAAGCCAGTAATGACAAAGCAGGGATTTGATTACTATCAGCCTCCCAGGCATGATGCACCTCCATTTTATACTAGATGGGCTGTCACAATGTCTTCAAGAAAGCACTAGGTGGGGACAGCTGAACGGTCATATATATTGAGTCTTGAGTTAACTGCAGTGTAGATGAGAGCTCCTTAACATGTGGATCATGGGCTGGTGTTAGTTCAGAACTGTTTGTTATTTGCAATGAGATAAGAACAGAAATTGAGATCAAGTGTTGAGGAATATTTATAACAATATGACATTGTCATGATGTCAAGCACACTTTTGTGTTTTACAAAAGTTTTTGACTCCAATGGATTAGAAAACACATGCAGCAGAATAAGAACAAAACCGAAAAACCAAAAGCTGGTCCTTCACCACTTATAGCGTGAGGAATCCTGGTGTGGAGCACAGTTTGTCAGGCCTGTTGTCATCATGGGCCCCCATGCCTCTCACTCTAAACCTGCATATAGAATCCACAGGGGGAATATTATCACGTTGGCCTCCTGGGTTAAAATAATAGCTGAGATCTTTGACGATGTTTTCTGGCCAGTTGCTCTTGCATGTTGTTTCTTGCTAGGCCTAGTCTAAAATACCCTAACTGAACCTCCAAGAATTTTTGGGTGCCTTCTGACTTTGAATATACAGAAGCCCCTGATGGGCATTACTGTGTCATTGTTTTTAGAGTTTATGGAAAAGGTCTCTTGCTGCCTGCCAAGCAGTCAAGGTTGGTTGACAAGGTTTTCACAAGGTTCTTTTGGTGGCAAGCAACCAAAACCCACAGGAAACAGCACTGGTGAAAATGAGGATTTGATGGGAAGCAACAGAGGTGTGTGATGGAGTCTGACAGAGAGAGATTGGGCCCAAGCAGTGACCAGGAACTGAGGCGTCTGCCCTCCTGTCACCTCTCACCTCTGCTGCTCTACCTCCTGCTTTGTTCTCCTCTCAGCACCCTAGCTTTCGCTCGGTCTCTGTGCACTGTTGTTGATGGTGGCTACAACCCCTTTCACAAGTTCACATGCATTACTTCTAATGTCCCATAGAGGCTGATGAATGTCCCCAACCTCCAATTCCGAATTCTTAGGGAAGAGTATCTGAGGAGCCCAGTTTGGTCAGATGTCCACTCATGAGACAAGATTGATTAGTACAAGATGGCGCCTGGGCCCCCTCAGATGGATTTTTAGCTAGGTCTCAGAGGGGGAGCATGGGCTGGGCAGACAGTGCAGAAGGCATTTTCAACAGACCCATGTTGTAGACCTCAAGAGGAAACATTAACATTCTCAGCTTGTAGGGTATGTTGATTAGCTTCCTAAAAAAAATAATTAGTGAAGACCTTTGACACTTTGTAGCTCAGTCATTGTCTGAAACATGGCCCTATTTTCATTAAGACAAAATATCAAAACAACAGGAACACACAATTTTATCTTCCTGAAAAATCTCTCCCTTCAGAATAGAAAGACCTTGGGCAACATCTAATTATTCCTGTGCCTCTTAATTTGATAGCTTGAAAAATGTTTGTAGTCTTTAAGAATGTTTATGGAAATTTCCTGTCCCTGCCACAGATCAAATTGTTTAAATGATGTACGGCGATTTTATATTGAACTGTGATAATAGTATCTCATTTGCTGCTACTTAAGTGATTTCTTTTCCTCTTAATGTATGTAGGTCAGGTTACTCCTTCAGTCTAAAAAGTTGTGAATAAAAAAAGGATGGCAAATGAAAGAAAGCCAATTATACAACATTTTTAGACTTTTGAAGTAAGACCATTACATTTCCCAATATTGATTATTTTTCGCTTGATTACAGTGACTCTTCAGCTGTTTATTACAAGATAGATTGTAATTCATGGACTGCATTTGTTCTAAACTGAAAATAAATGCGAGGAAGCGAAATGAGAAAGGAGGTGAATGAAAAGTAGCATTTTTGACGTCAATGAATAGCCATTGAGTAAATAATCATATTTGGTTTTTCTAAGCATTGTATTTGACTAATAAGATATTGAACTCCTCTGGTCAAAGAAACTCGGATTTCTTAATATGTACCATCTCATGAATTTTCCCTTTACTTTCTATAGTAAGTTGAAGACAAATTTTATTTTATTTCTGTCTGATAGAAGAGAAATGGGAAAATGAAGTGGCTGGCAGCAATTCTGAGATTTGTGATCTGGAATTAGATAGTAAAACTTGTGTTTCTGAAACCTGAACTCAGCTTGCCAATTTACGTTGTTGAACTGTTGACACAGATCACAAATTGGACATTCTTGTTTTTGTTTTTTTTTTTTTTGCTGAGGAAGAGTTACCTTGAGCTAACATCTGTGCCAGTCTTCCTCTATTTTGTATGTGAGTCATTACCACAGCATGGCCGCCAATGAGTGGTATAAGTCTGTGCCTGGGAACTGAACCCGGGCCACCAAAACAGAGCACACCGAACTTAACCACCAGGCCATGGAGCCAGCCCCTGGACATTCTTTTCTGAACAAAGTGGGGCCACCTCGACTATCCTGCAATCCCATGTAATCTTTGCTGAATATTTAGTAAGCAGACATTTGAGTGACTTCTGAACTCAGTGTGCTCCCCTGTGTGCACTGAGCAATCAAGTAAATTCTGGACCTCAGGGAGCTTGTATTCCAGGAGATAAGATGTGTCTATAAACCTCTATACTAGGTAGCCGATGTGGAGTGACAGGAGGGATAAGCAGGTAGAGAAGTTCTGAGGAGGTAGCCATTAATTCAACAAATGTGTTGGATGCTTGATGGAGACTGAGCACTACTTTTATAAATTTTCACTCATTCAGTTACTCCTTCACTCATATGGTCAGACCATACTTAGTGAGTAATTACCGTGTGCCAAAGTTTAGAAAAACCTAGGTAGATAAGACAGTCTACCATCCCAGAGTTCACCCTACTAGGAGAAGGATGGGCTGGGGAAAGATGGGAAGGATCATTCTTTGTTGAACAGACACTGATGGAGCACGGCCATGCAGGGGTACTCGCCTGAGCCCTGAGCATACAGCTGTGGATAAGCCCAAGGTATCCAGGGAGAGGAGGAGGGAATGGTCAGTTCTATGGCTAATGTTTACAATATAATACAGATGAAGTGTACCTCTCAGCTCAATACAGATTTGTCAAATATTCTAGTGAAATGGGTCTGGGACCCCAGAGTAAGGAGTTGTTCTGCTTTGGAGTGTTCAACAAAGGGTTCGCAGAACAGAGGATATTTGATGAGGGTGTTGAAGTAGGAATAGAAGCTTGCTGGGCAGGGATGAGATGAGTCTAGCCAGAGTCACTAAATGTGGAAAAGACACACCTGCTTGCTGTTGGTTCGGATAACAAGTAGTGTGCAATGATTATGGCATGGGACTACTTTTTCCATTACTCTGCACTGTATCTAGAAAACCTCTTATTATGAAAGAAGAGTTAGGCTTTCCTTTTGAAAATTACTAACCCTAGGGCTAGAAGATAGTTTGCTCTGAAACTTGGAAAACAAATGTAAAATACATTTTTCCCTTATCAGAAAATGTTTAAGTCTATTTGGATGCAAAGACTGGGGGCTTAAATTGGATTCACAGGAGATATGCCAGCTCCACATATGTGCTAGGTTATTATTTTTTGAAATGATGCAGATACTTTGCCCATAAAGTAGAGCAAGTCTTCTTGATACAACTGAAAAACTAGGAGAGAAATCTTGGAGAGGGGCCTATGCATTTCACCCTGGAAACCACTAGCTTAAATATTCAGGAGACATGGTTCCTGGATTTTGGACTCAGCTTTTCTTAACTTTCCTTCTTTTTCCAGATGCCTCTTGATGAGAAAAAGGCAGCTGTGTGTTTAACTCCAGGCACATTTGCATTATCCCAGATGATCTTACAATTATGGTTAAGATTCTTAGAGGAGGCTACAATGCTTATAAAGAGAAAAGCAACCTCAGAATGGAAGGGTGCTACAGATTCAAAGCAGACAGCAAAGAAAATAGGGGAGACAAAGCAAACGTATTTTGCAAGTGGATGTGGCGGGAATCCAGGCACCCGCCAGGTGGAAGTTGTTAGATGTGATAAAATGGTTATTGACTTAGAATTCATCCATCCTCTCCTGTTCGCATTTGATAAACTGCCAAGTCTAATTCTCTTAGTACTAACGTACCTTTTCTAATAATTTTCTATTCCAACAGCTGTCCAGTCATATTGCTTAGAGGGTTTTTTTTAAACTATGGAACTAGACAATGTTTCTGTGCACTAAATTTTGTCCAGTGGACTCACTTACTTGATCCTTCACCAAGGAAGACATTTCTTTAAAATCAATCAAATTATCAAAGGGCACCACTCCTGTGAATGTCAGCTCTGCTCCCAGTCCGCTGGGGTTACTGGGATTCTCTGGCAATCAGGACTCAAATGCCCCCATCTTGTTTGAGGTGCTCCCACCTTATTGTCTTCAGGGGTGCCATTTCCAGCTCTGAGTGGCCTCTCTGAGAGCCAGCATTTAGAGAAAGGGAAGCGGAAGAGTCTAGTTCTGACTACCCACAACTTAATCACAAGAAGCGGCTGTCAAATGTCCCCAATTCAAAGGGAATGGAGGGGTCCTGCGGAATGCAGCCCATTAGAGAATGGTGAAAACACCTTCCCAGGGGATTAAGGCAAGAGAGAAGTACAGGCTCACAGGTCCTGGAAGGAGCCCTGACCCCAAACTCTGTCCCCTAACTCTGTGCCTAGAAGAGCTCATCCCAGCTTTTTACTAGTCCCTTTTTAAACCATGCCAACTTGCCTTCCTACATAAACTTAACTGGGCTGGGATTGTGCTTCAGCATCATGTTTTCCCAGAGTGTCCTTGGTTATGTTCCTACTGGCCCCTTCGGACTCTGTAACACTCTTTTGCTCTTTTCTTGTCCCTGACCTTGTAAAACGTTACCTACCATCTGCATGGTTTAGATGCCTGCCCGCCTTGACCTCTAATATTGGTCTGTCCTGTGATTCACCATCCATTGTCTGGCTGTTGCTTATAATATTAGTTATCAGCAAAGTGAGATGCACAATTGATGTTTTCGTTGAGTACCTGCATGTTAAAAACTATGATTTATTAAACATCGTAAATTAAGTGGTTTGTCTTAATGAAATGTTGGTATGTGAGGTAAATTATATAAGGAGCAAGATTTTGTTAGGTAAAATACATAGGCACAAGTTGATATTCTTTTTTTTTTGTGAGGAAGACTGGCCCTGAGCTAGCATCTGTTGCCAGTCCTCCTCTTTTTGCTGAGGAAGACTGGCCCTGGGCTAACATCCGTGCCCATCTTCCTCTACTTTATATGGGATGCCGCCACAGCATGGCTGACAAGCAATGCGCTGGCAGGTGCCCGGGATCCGGGCCCGTGAACCCTGGGCTGCCAAAGTGCGAACTGAACCTCTGCGCCACCGGGCCAGCCCCGCGAGTTGGTATTCTTGTTTTGACTTATTAAGTTATTATTTCAATGCTTGTTTAAAGTTAATACATTCATCATATCAAATAGTAGTTATTTGCATATTTGTCTACTTTTTTTGTGCAATCTTTGCGAGGAGGGACTGTGCCTTATTAGTCTTTGCTTAATTAAAAATGGTTGAACTTCTTCTGAGAGATAGAGAGACTGAGAGACAGAAAGAGAGACACAGAGAGGGAGAGACAGAGAGGAAGAAAAAACCCAGGTAAGTCATTGATCTCTTCTTGTTCATATAAACATTAATTTTTAGCATATAACTAGCATATATGATATAATCAGTTTAATAATCAGCATCTATGTCCTGAGCAAGCTAATATTTGGGTTTCCTTATAACCTGTCCTTCTTGCTATGTTAATCCTCTGCTTACAACCCCAACTCCAAATAGTGAAAGCTTGACTAACATAATAGAAATAATTACATATATGTATACAAGTAACATATCAATAATATCAGGGCTATGACAGGTCACCGAAAGAGTTGTCTTTTTTTTTTCAAGCTTGAGACTTTACAAAGGGACATTGTTCTTTTAAAAATCGTATAAAATAATTTAATGGCACAACATTTTTTATAAAAAATAGCAGTATAGACTAGGACTAAGTTCATTCTATTGGTGGGTGTGAATAGGCTTGACAGTGACAGGGAGCCATGGCTATATTGGGGAACCATCTGCTTGGTGTTCAGTGCTGTGCACACTGCTCCATGCTGCTGGTGGTGGGACAAGCCAAGGCCTTGTGCTTTCTCAAAATCTCTTTCCCATTACCCCGCCACCATCCCCTGTAGAGCCCAGCCTCTCGCTTCCCTGGATCACTTTTCCTCTAGCACCTCTTTGACCTTGTTAGGATGAAGTTCAGCCCTTATGCTGATAGCCCCACACTGGCTGCAGCTCTGCTCTCTGGCCTTACCTAGCTCTCTGATCAGACTGGTGTGCCCTCCATTCCCGAAGTACACCTTGGCCTTTCCCACCTAGGATATCCTCCTCTTTTCCTCTGAACCTGCCTAAGTCCCAGGGACCCTTTATAGTTAGTTCAAGATCAGTCTCCTCTGTCTCCCTGGCCTCAGTAGTGGGAAGTCATCCTTCCTTCGTTCAACTCGGTACACTTCTTATTAACTGGACCTTTTATTTGAAATCTGGCAAATAGCATCAGGGATAGTTATTTATTGTTGCTAGATATGACTACAAGTTCCTAGAGGGCAGAGACTGTCATAAGTATTTTGTAGCTCCCTTCAGTGCCTGGCCACGTTCTTTGTATATAGTAGATGCTTAATAAATATTTGTTGAGTAATTGGTTTTATGTCCCTTAAGATCAGATGTTTTTAATTTAATAATAGAGATGTTTTTTCTTGATGTAGCATACACTCCATGGGAAAATCTTTTTGGAATGAGGTGGGATATAAATAAACAGTAATAAATTATTATAAGCCCCCCAAAATGTTGTTGCAAATCTATGATCTTTTCCTACATTTGGTGTTTACTTTCCCAAGAAGTGAGAAGAATTTTAGTTAGCCCAATTTGTATGTTAGCTCTGAACTGACCTAGAATTCTACTAGATGGCGTCAAAGTTATAATTCTTAGACGCCAGTGGCTGAATGTTCACACTGTAACATACTTCTAAGGATCATTTTAATATGTTTAACTTACTTTTATCTTAATAATATTTATTTAGTGTTTCTTGTCACAGTTATTGCAAATGACAGTAATTCAGCTAGTTAATCTGAAATGGGTTGTTGTGCTTGAGGTGCATAAAAGATCCTAATTAACGACCAAGTAAATAAGTAAATCTGTAAAGGAGATTTGAATCTCTGCACAGACCTGCTCAGTCTTAGCTGGTAGATGAGAACTTCCCTCAGTGATGGTGATCAGCAGTCACCAGGTCACATTCTATGAGGACAGGTTGTACTCGCTCAGTTCGCAGATGCCCGGGAGTCATTGTACGCTTTGAGGAACATCAGACAATAATACATATTTAATTTCATCCTAGTATACCAGAGACAGTTTTTTGGTGACATTTTTATTGAAGTATAATTCACATACCATACGATTTACCCATTTAAAGCGTACAGTTCAGTGTTTTTTTAGTTTATTTACACTTGTACAACCATCACCACAATCAATTTTGGAATATTTTCATCATCCCAAAAAAAAAGCCCAGTACCTTTAGCCATCATCCCTCAATCTCACCATTCTCCCCAGCCCTCAGCATGCACTAATATGCTCTTTGTTTCTATGGATTTGCCCTTTTTGGACATTTCATATACATGAAATCATACAATACGTGGTCTTTTGTGACTGACTCCTTTCACTGAGCATAATGTTTTCAAGTTTCATTCATGTCGCAGAATGCATCACATCAGTACTTCGTCCCTTTTTATTGCCAAATAATGTTCCATTGTATGGGTGTACCACATTTTGTTTATCCATTCATCAGTTATTGGACATTAGGGTTGTTTCCACTTTTTGACTGTCATGAATAACACAGCTATGAACATTTGTGTGTAAGTTTTTGTGTGGACGTAATGTTTCATTTTTCTTGAGTGTGTACCTAGGAGTGAGATTACTGGACCCTATGGTAAATCTGGTTTAACCTTTTGAGGAACTGCCAGACTGTTTTCCAAAGTGGCTGTATCATTTTACTTTACTAGGAACACTTACTATGAGAAAATAGGATCACATTATACGTAAGAGGTTTTCTACATTTGCAAACTAGTACATTAGTTCACATTTCGGAGTTACTCTTATTGCTATTTTTTGTAACAACTTTATTGGGATATATTTTACATCCAATACAATTCACCCATTTTAAGTGTAAAATTCATGGATCTTAGTAGATTTACCAAGGTGTGCATGTATCATGATAATGTGGAAATTGATGCACAGCACATTGTGTGTGCATTTTCATCACTCCAGTAAGATCCCTCCTCCCATTCCCATTTATTTGATCTATCCTTACTCATTTAATTGTGCGACTTTCTGGCCCAAGTGGTCGCTGAGCCAAAGGGCTGAGAAAACTCTTTGGCTTAACAAACATAAAATTGAGAAACTTCTGTCAACTTAATTTTTTTCAAGTCTGAGTAGGTTCACAATCCCATACTGTGATTTTGAAATCCAGAAAGCTCTGAAAATTGAAAATTTTTTCCATAAGTTGTTGGATGGAAAAACTTGACCTGAACTGACATGTGAATATGTATGATATTTATTTGTTCTCCCTAAATATAAATAATCATATGTCTTACTACAGAAATATTAATATTTGATTATGGCATACTGCTCCAACCCTAACTGGGGATGATTTATAATAAATATATGATACATGTATCATTTTACCTTTCTAAAATTCAAATAATCCTGAACTAGCATAGCATATCTGGCCCCAGGGGTTTCAGATAGGGTGTCATGGATGTGTGTTTGGCTTTAACAGCCAAGCTGAAGGCCTCAGGGCCTTTGCCTGTGCTCTTCTTCCTGGAAAGCTCTTCCTCCAGATATCCTCTAGGCTCCTTCTTGTTATTCAGGTGTCAACTTTGCAGGGATCCCTTTCCTGACCACCCCAAACATTCGTGCCCCTGTCACTCTACTGTGTCGCCTTCTTTTATAATCTTCACGGTACTTATCCTTGCCTGCTGTGATCTAATGCATCTCTTCCCTTGCTCAGTGTCCATGTCTTTTCCATTGTAAGCCCCACGAAGGCAGGGATCCTGGCTGTTGGTTCAGCGAGAAGCTGCTCATGAGGCACCGAGCAGTGCAGTGTGAGGACCATTCCTCCTGGCATCTGCGGTCTGTCCCTGCTCATGTGTCCTGCTGCTACTGAGCTGGTTCTGCTTGGCCTCCCACGGGCATCCAGTGGGCCTCGACCTAAAGGACACTGCTGAGGAGATGCTCTCAGGCCACATAAGGCTGCCGCCTCTCCCAGCGCAAGTCCCAAATGTTTGGTCTTGACTCTTATGCCAGCCTCCTGTCACCAGGGAGATGGAGACAGGAAGTTCTCTAAATGGTCTCCAGGCCCAAAAGGGAGGATCGCTTGGCAGTGAGAGATATTCGACAATCAGTCGCCTTCAGATTTTTTTTTCCCCTCAAAGATAGATTTTCATCCATGTTTTTGGGACAGGACGAAAGTTGTCACTAGAACATCAATCTGCTTTTCTCTCGTCAGATAAATAGATGGCAGGCATGCTTTCTGATGCAATGCAAAAGATATGAGACTGTATAATTTCCTCCAATCTAGCTCTTTTGCCCCTCTATTTACACCTGGTATTAAAGCGTAATATTCATGATAGTCAGGCTCCAATCAAGACATCATGGACTCATTTTATTTGCTTGTTAGATTTAAGTGTCTTTGCTTAAGGACCAGTTGAGGCAGCTGCTAGTGGCCATGGTTCCAAGGCCCATGTCGCTCTGAAGGGTGTCCATGATGGCCTCGATGGTCTGAGCCTTCATAACAATTTAACCAAGTAAGAGTGTCCTGAGTTTCATTCTTAACCTCATAACTCGCTCACTGGGTCACTTGGGGGTGGTCCCTTCACCTGTCTGAGACTGTTTCTCATCTGTGCAATGAGGATGTGATAGCTCCCCATCAGCTTATGGTGAAGCTTAAGTGGACAAACATGGGTAAGGTGCCTGGCACAGACAAGGGCCTGGACCATGTTCATGGCCATCTTCCGCATCTTCCTAGAACTCTTAACTTGCTCAAAATCATTTAGCTCCTTCAGGATGTTAAAGGGAATTTAAAAACCACTGAAGTCCAAATATACTTAATGAATTTGCTCAAATGTTGTAGAATTGCTGCTATTCAACTGCTTTTGATTCACAAAGTGGAACTCTTATGTGGTTGAACTTACTACTTCCCTGTGTGTCTATTTCACAGTAAGGTGAACATGGAGTGTCAGTGCATTGTGCTGAAACGAAGTCTCTGTTTTGTTGGGTCCTGTAAGGGCATCGGCACGTTTGAGGGTCCTGACTGCAGGGCATGGGTGATGAGGAGGCTTGTGTCTGAGCAAAGCTTGATGAATGAAGAGCAGGCATGGTGTACACATGAAGCGTTGCCTAGACATCTGAGGGAATTGAAGCGTTTGGTCTTAGTTTATTTTTATGTAAAGTGGATTTAGTTCTTCATTAGCTCTGTCATTTCTTCATTAAAAAAAAATCCTCAAATCTTTTACCACTAGTATGTGTTCATATATCTGCTTATTTCATTGTCATTTTGAAGTAAAGTTATAATTAAAGGTTGACAGAGGAGAAAGAGAGTTAAAGCTGAGAGTAAAGTATGTGAATAACTTTCCGTAAAAATTCAAACCTTATATTTGTAATTTCAGTTCATTACCTGGGCATTAAAAAAGGGAGAGGCAGCTTATCCTTTAAGCTAGCTTCTCATCCTTGGAAATTTAAAAATGTTAAGTCTGGTTCCGGAGGGTGAAAATGTCATTCCGTGAATGCAAGAGGAACATATGAGAATTAGAAGGAAAAAATAACAAAAAATGAGTTTAAGGCACACACACTGCATTCAGAGCCAGCTCCTTGGTTTACCAGCTCCCCGTGGCCGCAGAAGCTCGTGGACACAGTATCGTGCCACCAGGGCTGGTTCCCTAGCTGCCCTGCATTTTGAGTTGAAGCAGTCATCTTCCTCAGAGTGTTCGGCAAGGTTCAGAGTGTTGGCTTCAGGATTTTATTTCTATATTGTGGGAGGAGGGCCTTTTCTGAGGACACTGAAGCAAAGGACTTGTGTAAAATGTTTAGGGACCAAGATCATGGGAGTAGTCTTATTCTTCATTGTTCATTCTTCATTTCGTTTGAAATAAGCTTCACACATAAGTACATGAGGTTGACTTTCCCTTGGAGGAGTAAAAGCCAGCTTGGTCCTGTTTCCCAGGGTCCTTCAAGAGTCAAGAGTGACCCAGGCCATTTGGACTTTTTATTTTTCAAGGCTTCCAAAATGTTACGAAATGAAGAAATGACAGAACCTAGTTGAAAATTGTGGTATATTTTAAATATTTACATTTAACAAATTGTTGCTTTTTAACAAAGAGTGCCTATGCAATATAATTGAGCTCTTCCCAAGAAAACAAGAGATACAACAAAGAAAAATTACAATGTACCATAGGCTGTGTGGGCCAGGAAAGGGATGCAGCTTTAAACAACTTCTCCTTCCAGTGCTATGGTTTCTCTGTGACTATACCTGTAATCTCTTTAGGAGATAATGTGGAAAGTCTAAGTTTAAGGCCTTTTGCATTGGAAGGCTGGGCCCAATGGCTTTCTGCCCCTGGGAAGGATCCTAGAGCTACCCTGAGCTGGGGCTGCAGTGAGCTTCCCCTGAGAGTTCTTATTACTGCTTTTGTTACTGTGAGCATGTTTTCATTTTAAAGCCTTCCTTCACTCTGCATTCCCTTCCTGCTGTGGCCTAAATCTCTCTCTCCCTCCCCCCCCCGTTTCCTTCCCTTCCTCCTCCTTTCTTTTCCTTTCTCTCTCTCCTTCCCTCCTTCCTTCCTTTTTTCCTTCCTTCCTTCCTTTTTTCTAAGTTTTTTGATACAAGAGTCTGGATTTATTTTCCCAAACTTCCATCCCTCCCACTTCTCTGCTCTCTGCACTTCAGCTCCTGCCCTTACCTCTGCTCTGAAATGGTTCTTACATAGTCACCCTCTGGCTCACCAGTCAGGTTTGATCAGAAAATCCTTTCAGCAAAAAATCCTTTAGGTCTTCCAAGTAGGCAGAGGTTTAATATAGGGAATTAAAAGCTCACTTGATAGTTGGAAGAACTGGGCGGGGGGGGGGGGGGGGGGGGCGTGAGAGTCAGGGAAGCTGCTGCCCAAGTTCTTAGATTCAGGAAGTGCCGCAGTCACTGGGAGCCACCACCAGTGGCCTCGGCTCTCTGCAGGCCCAGTGGGTAATTCTCAGGAGGGCATCTGGATGACACTGGAAAAAGATATTTACCATCTGCAGATGCCCACATACTTGCCCATAGCGTCAACTGGAAAATATTGGTGTCTCCTCTTTTCACCTTGCAGATCTCTCAAGAATCTAACCTGAAGCCCTGCTGGCAAGAGATTCTAGAACATGTAGTTTTCAGGCTTCCAGTCCCTGCCATGGAAGGGACAGCTTAGATGGTGCTGAGAATCAATAGGCACCATCCAACACGCACCCTTAATCACCACATTTTCTTTCCTTGTATTACTTGGTCTACTGTGAGATTTTGCAACGCCTGCCAGCCCTTCTTTCCTCAGCTGTTACTTCTGAGCTCCAACTCCCTCTCTGACCATTCCTGGATATCTTCCCGGGGGCAGGACTGGGTAGTGGTTAAGAGCACCAAGCTGGTTACCTCTGCTCTGCCTTCTCCCTCTCATTCCCCATGTGTTGGCCTCTAAGTCTTGTAGATTCTCTTTCCTAAATGGCTTTGGCATGCCTTTCCTACAGTCTTTCTCTTTATTGCTTTGGGTCACCTTTTGATCATTTAAAAAGTCTAGATAACTTCAGTAATATTTAGCTGCTTAAAACTCTCCAGCCTCCTTTCTCACACCAGCCCATCAGGCAGTCCCACCTCTACATACCCCCGTATGCTGAACTACTTGTAATTGCCTGAATGTGTCATGTTCTCTTTTGCCTTAGGGCCACTGCACATGCAGTTTCCTCATTCTGGAATGTCCTTCCTCTGTTTTCTGGACTAGCTCTTGTCCTTCAGGTCTCAACATAGATGAGAAGCCTTCTCGTACCCCATAAGCCTGGTCGAGTTGATCCCTCAATGGGCATCCATATATCCCTTGCTTCCTCCTCTTGGAGCCTTTATCACATTGAGTTCTGGTTGCCTGTTTGTCTCTTTCCCTCCCTAGACTGTAACGTTCTCAAGGGAAGGAGCTGAGTCTTATAAACTTTGTATTCCCAGCCAAACGCAGTGCCTGGCACACAGTAGGGTGAATAATAGATATTAGTTAGTTTGTCTAACAGCTGTGTTTTGAGCATTGGCCATGTGTTTGGCTCTGTTTGAGGCATGAAGTGAGTCAGCATTTTGTTGGAGGTGGGGTGGGGACGGTATCTCTAAGGAGGAGTCACTGGAACTGCAGAGTGAATGATGAGGAAGAGGGGACAAACATCAGAGGATCTGGGAGAAGAACATCCTTGGCCAAGAGAACAGCAGGGTGACAGAGACAAGTTTGTGGTGGTCTGAGGCCAGAACGATGGCTGGGAGTCTGGGGCAGTGGGGGGATTGGGGGGGGCACAGAGGAGCTGAGGGTGCAGGGCCAGATCATGGAGGCCTATGCGTCATGGTCAGGATGAATGGGAAGTCATCGGAGGGTTTCAACAGGAGAGCCACGCCATCAGAATTTTTCTTAAAAGCCTCCTTCTGGCAACTATGTAGAGAATGGACTGTAGGGCATGGAGTAGAAGCTGGAGAACTGTTAGAGGCTGGGGTGTCTAGGGGAGAGATGGCTGTGGCTTTGACTAGGCTTATAATGGGGAAGTGATGACAAAAGAAGTGAAACCTGGGGCATATTTTGGAAGGGAGCCCACAGGACTCGCTGATGGATTGAGATATTTGTGGAATAAGTGGCACTTTTAAAGCGAGAAGTTTCCCTGCTTCAGTCTCTCTTGGTTTCAGCTTTATCCCCTTCTAATTTATTTTTTTAACACTGCTACCAGACTAATTTAAAGATGGCTTAAAGTTCAGAACTGATCATGTCACTCTTATGTGCAGTCAGACCTCTTTAGCACCCCATTGACTGCGCACACAGGACATGGTATTCCTTAGCCTGGCTCAATGCCCTTGTTCACCTGACCCCACTTTACCCTCCTCCTTTACCCTCCCCATTCCAAACCACCTGCAGCTCTGCAGACACACAAGGCTCCTACCTGGGAGCCTTTACTGCTCCTCCCCCCATCATTTCTCTTGGCCACTTGGCTAACTTCCACTCATTCTTTATTTCAGACTCACTGTCACATCATCTATGAAATTTCCGCACACTGGTGCCCCATGCTCTGGCAGAGTTATCTGCTCCCTGCTTTGAGTTTTCATAACACTTCAACCTCTCTGCTCTTTGGTTTTTCCACGAGTAAAGTTGGCTTGATATCTGTGCTTTCCTGTAGAGGATGGTTGTGAGGATTAACTGGATTGATTGACTAAAGCACTTAGAACAGTTTGGCGCTAGAATAGGAAGTGGGAAACCCCATAGGTGCTTGTTGTTATCACCTTCTGTGGCCCTCCTATTGTAGCCTACACCACATTGTCTCATTACTTGCTTCTTCTCCCAACTGGACTATGAATGAGCCAGTCACCTTCATGGCCCAAGCCCCTCGCATAGTTCTTCTCACATACTTCATCATCATCATTGTCATTGCCATCATCATCAATAATAAGAGGTAACATTAATAGAAATTTACTATGTACCAAGAATTTTTGCCCAGAGTGCTCTCATGAAGTGGCTGGAGCCAGGATTCAAAGTCAGGTTGTCTGGCCCCAGAGTCTGCTCTCTGGGCCAACATGATATGTTCCCCCTGACCCCTAAGTAAAGTTGCCTGGTAAACTTATGAATGGATGGATAGAAGGAAAGAGTAAAAAGGGAATTGGAATAGCTCTTCCCCTCCATCGAATTTATATAATAATCCATCTTGAATAGGTAAAATCTGAATGGATATAGAAATTATTCCACATTTTTCCGTTTTTAAGGAGAAAGGGAATTTTCCTTTCCTGGCCACAGTTGGGGCTCTGGGGCTGGGAGCTGCCTGCCACACTCACTGTCCTGGTCCATGTCTCACAGGTGCCATCTGTCAAAGGAGCTTGCTTTGGCAAACAGCTTAATTTCTGTGTTTGTGCCATTCTGAGGACATCAGTCAAACCTTTGAATAAAGGCCCTTACCTCATTCCATTTTCAGCCTCACTGATCACGGATTTTGCTGCTGAAGCTGAAAAAGAGAGTGGTGGATTCTGAAAACCAGTCCTTAAGGAGCAGGTGCACAGCCTTGTGTTTGAGAACACAAGGTTTGGAGTCCTTTCCTTGGCAGCAGAATTAACTTTCACATAACCCCCATGTAACTGCGAACTTGAGGAGTTGTTCCAAGTTCTACCCATATGAGAGCCAACCGTGGGAGGCACAGACTCTGTGAAGTTTTCTTGTTCCAATCAAGCTGTGTTATGCTTGAAAATCTTGTCTCTTCCCCTGCCCCATCATATTAATATCTTATACTTCTGTGGAATTCTTTAGGAAATGTTTTGTGTGTACATTCTCATCAAATTCACACACTGAGGTATAGACTAAAGATGATATTATTTCAGTTCATCAGATAAGAAAACCAAAACTCAGAGAAGTTAAGATTTTTCCAGAGTCAAGCCTCTAGTGAGTAGGATGACCTGGATTCAAACCCTTGTCCTTCGGCTCTGAGACCTGTTCTGATTCTACTGGACCATAATGCTTAAAAGACCAAAAGCTTCTTGAGGTCCAAGACTAAGTCATCTATTTCTTGTGTCCTACTCAGTTCTTGGTGGTCTGGTTACTTAATAGGTTCTCAACAAATACTTGTTAAAGTAAACTGAACAGAAATGGTGGAAATTCATTTCTTCCATCAGGAATGGGAACTCTCTGTAGGACAGACTTTCTCACCAGGACCAACACCTTGTCAACTTAGCTGCACGTTATCTTATCTTATGTTAATCTTCTTTTAGGCAGATGTTCCCATCTTCCTAGTTGGACAATACCTTCAATGCTCTGCCATTGTGGGTTCCAGTCAACACCTCTAAGTAAGCCTGGAAAGGATGTAAGTAAGGGTTGGAACAGAATTGTATTCACCACTGTCAGACCCCTCAGTGATAGATGATTTCCATTGTGGAAAACAAATGTTCATCCTCAAACTGACATCATGTCATAGTCCCGTTCATCCTGGACTATCCCCTTGGGAAGTTAATGACAGTTCCATTGTCCACAAAGGAAATAGTTTAGTTATCTCAGAACTGAAGTGTCCTGATGGGACTTTCAAGGTGTATGGTTAAATAGCCTTGATTTTGATAATCAACTCTAAACCATTCCTAGGAGGGCTACATAAGCAGAAGACCATTCTTTAAAATGCTGGATCATTTGCAAAAATTACTTGGGCTGAAATATAAGACTGTCTTCTCTTCCTATCTCCTCTCCAGCTGCCTTGGCCCTTGGGCGGCCCTTTCAGCAAAGTTTGGCTGTTTCCCTCTTCAATAGCCTTGCAAATGTTGCACTATGGCAAATGCAGCCTCACATGTAGAATGAGATGGCTTTGGTTTGGAAATTGGCCATTCATGTTGATAATAGGTATTAATTTAATCAGCCTCAAATTGATAACAGGTATCTCCTGTGGAAACAAAGATAATTTGTTATTGATTGTCTTTTCTGATGTACACTCTAGGCTGATTTTGTCTTGTAACAGGCTGGTGTAGCCTTATGCAATCTGAAGGAGACAGGAAGGGGGAGGAGTAGAAAGAAGGGAAGAGAACTCCCCATGTACACACAAGATGTGTTTGTTCTATTGTTCCGTTACCTGCTTTCTCTGGAAACTTTATAGATTAGCTTTTATAATCCACTTTGAAATGTTTGCCGTTTTTAAAGCAGAAGCAATCTTTGCAGCTTTCAGGCAGAAGGTCATTTTATACAAAATGTTCATTCGTGTGCAACAAAGCTTATTTCTTCCACAGGAACAAAGAAATAATGAAGGCTCCTTAAAAGTTGTTTTTTTCTAAAGAAATGATCGTCTTGATAGTTGGTGATTTCTATGTGCCCTTTCTATTGGAACTGAAAAGTGAAAACATCTGTATCAATAAGGATTACTGAATATTGTTAAGCCCTCAGATATGACTCTAACAGTAGGAGGGAGCAATGTCTTGGATTCCTTCTTGTTTAATTGTGTCCATCTCTCCAGGTTATTCCTTTTGCCCTGGTTTATTGCCTGGTGGTCATCCAGTCATTGATGTGGGCTCTGTGTAGGTCTCTGAGATCCAGCTGTTTCCAAAACATTTTCTTGCCTCCAAAACTTTGTTTGCAGTGCTTGCATGGGCTGGAACACTTTTTCAGCACCATGTCTTCTGGAAGAACCTCCTGTTCTTCGTTAGGGCTTAGCTTAAATGTCACTTGTTCGAGGAAGCTTCCTGGCCTATTGTTAGCATTCCTTGTCACTTATTCCTTTATGTTGAAATAGCTGTTTTCATTGTGCGTGTTCCTCACCCTTCTGTAAACCACCTCATGTTGTTTCAAGGCTCACTGGTGCTACAAGCCTCACACTTGAAGCAAAAATCATCCAATTACTCTGGCTACAAAAGCAGCAAAGATTAATCTACACTTTACAGAGTGATACAAACTCTATCCGAGAACAGAAGGGACGGGATTTCAGTGCCAGAAGAAATGAAAAAAGTTAATTGGAACTTCTTACTTTTTTTTTCAACTTAATGGTTCTTAAAAGTTGGTTTCTGACCTTTCATACAGGAGAGGAATGTTTGAAATTAGTCCTCGGAACAAATCAATCTCATTTTGTCCAGATTGACAGAGACATCTTTTGATGTGCTGATGGCATTTTAATGAGGATAGAGATTTTTTCATTTTGTTTCTGGGATCGATTGAGTTTGCATCTGTGACTGCTGAGAGGACCTGGGTTTCCTCTGTCCTCACCTCTGTAGACGGTCAGCGTGTCGAGTTCAAGCCCTGCCAGGTAACACGGTGCTAGGATAGCGTTAACCCCAGGTACAGACGGATTGGCAAGAAGTATAACTCTTACACCATCAAACTCAAGCCATTAAAACAAAACCCACTAAATCTACTGTAAGGAAAAGATGAACCAGGCTACACGGGGTAAGGTGGTGATGGTTAATTACCGCTTCTCCTTGATCACTCCATTTGGTTGTTTTTCTGTACATTTAGCTCTTGTTGATTTGAGGGAAGACTCATATGATCTCTAACTCTGATAATGACAATTCAATAACTAGCTCCAAGTTAATCATCAATGCAGCCCAAATCCATGTTAATAATTATAGATTTTCCTTAGAATCTCCTTAGTTGAGCTTAAAAATTATTTGAGAAAGAATTATGTATTCATTTCAGGAAAAAATGGCAATAAAAACCCCGGTATGAGTTTTAACGTGTTGTTGCAAAACGTTAAATGAAAACCACTAAACCTATGAAGTGCTTTGAAATCTTTGTTAAATTCCAATATCTCATTATGACAGCATTTACAAGCCAAACTTTTTTAGCTTTAACATGAGAAATAAAAATAACTTCTTTCTTTGCTGCTCCATATGGTTTTTATATTTCTGTTTTGCTTTAAGGATTTTTGTCCATAATTGTCTCTCCCTCCCCCCAATTTTGGGGATTTTTGTTTACAATTTTTTTTCATTTGTACACAATTTGTTTACACTGATAGAATCAGTAGGAGTCCAGTGGTAAGTTACTTTGGTTGTGTAATCACATTTTCTATTATTACCTTTCCCACCTCTCACCGCATTTCTTTTTATCTTTTCTCCCGTTAAGCCAAAATGACCAGGAACAGACAAAAAAATGAAATACAAGGAGTACAAAAAAATCATTTTCTTCTCCTGATCCAATTTTTATTTTGACTCGGTGTCCTATTTTCCCCCTTCTGGACCATGACAGGAAGTTTGACCTCTGCAATGTCTTTAACCCTAGTCTTGATTTAAGTGTTTTGAGGGAGGAGATGGGAGACTGTGCATTCTGTAGTGTTGTGTGGATATACGTGGGGTCATTGTAACAAGAAATAAGATGTGATTTTAAATGAAATGCTTTAATATCTCCACTCTTCCCCTTGGCAGTTTTGCTTTCACCACAGCTATAAATACTATCCATGGTCCATGACTTCCAGTATTTCTTATTTATAAAGAGAGCATTTGTTTGTATTTTTTTTCGCTAAGGGGGAAGAGTTCTTTAGAAACACAAAAAGTCAATGATATGTACATCAGCTCATGAATTACAACCTTTTAGCTTATAGGTGCCTTGTTCCAAGGCCAGGATGTATATTGCAGTATATTGTTATTTTTATTGAATAAGGAAATGTTTTGGCGTTAGAGGGGCAGGGGAGGATGTTTGGACAAAATTGCTGTTTTCTCTTACCTCAAAGCTCAGTTTTGAATACTAATCTTCAAAGCCACTTTTATGTCCAATGTTCAGTTTTAATTAAAAACCATATTCACAATTCTGTAATCTCATCTGCAGATCCAAAAGGGGAATTCATACAAGGGAAAATTAACTTATTATTAAAAGCACACTGCCTTTCAAATAGATATAATAGAGTAACAGTTTTCCTCAGGCTCAGTGGCAATTCCTTATATAATAACTAAAATATTAACACGTTTAAATTGATTTTTCTTACCTGCAAATGATAATCAAACTTATTTTTAAAACATACTTAATTTGACTTAGATTATAAGGATATTTGCTCAGGAAAGAGACATTAGAGGCTACTATTTTCTATTGGCAAACATCAGAGTTAGAAATTGAGTGGTCTTGACTTTCTTAAATAATGATTCGATTTGTTTTTATTTTATTAACAGTAGAAACTTCTGTCTGCAGGACTCTGTTTTAGGTAAATTTATGGCACATGATTTCCTTCTTAAGTAATATTTCTTTTAACTTGTTTATCTTAGTAAGAGTGTTTCAGAAGGAAGATCAACTATCCTTCGTTCTTTCCAAAAGGTACATAGTTCTTGATGTGCTGTTTGTCATTATCATTTAACAGGTTGAGCCTGTTTTGGGGGGTTTTCTCCTGAATTCTGCCATAAAGTGTAGGCCTGTCTCCCACTGGCACCAGAGAGCAGGTTGGGATAACCCACGGTTGACTGCGTGAAGGGCGTATCATTTCAAAGAGCCCTCTTCCAAAGTACTTCTTTGCCTCACATGAGACAACTATTCTGTGCAGCTGCCAGTTGACTATCTTTTTCTCAATCATATTTCCTAAAACTTTGTAGTGAGTGTGATGGGAAAATATCTTCATGAGAACAAGGAATGTGTAAGATAAATTAAGTTTTAAAAAAAAGGCGAATTTAGCTTGAAAATGAACGTAACAACTGGCCATCAGGTTTCAAATTTTCATGTATTCACTGCTCTGCACAGAGAACAGTAGTCTGGCTGATCTTAGTAATTACAATATTATTGAATTGTTTCCAGTGTGTTATCTTCTTGTGCCCCGAGACTTGTATTGCAGTGTTGTGGTTGAAATACATTTTATGTTATGTTATATATGAATATGTTACATGGTTTGTATGAGATATATATATATATATACACACACACACACAAATGTAAATAAAATGTTATATATGAAATGCATTTCATGCTATGCTCTTTCATGCTAATTTCAACTTGGATATTATTTACATCTTGTTCTCTTATTTGTTGGTTATACACTGCTGTATTGTTTTTTTATTTCCAGTTCTTCACTTTTTTCAATATTATCTGCCTTGGTATCATGAAATTTTATTTTATTCTTATCTTTTGATAATTTGTACATTTCATCGACATTTCTTCTCTGGGTTCTCAGAATGCTTAGACACCATGAAAAAACAACTTCTGTGTGCTTAAGTAAATACATAATCAAAATGAATGGCTTTTTTTGATCATGTCAGTGTTCAGACATGCATAATATGTATACATACTCTATAAAGCAGTATGTAACTGATTTCATGATACATGCATAGAAATTCTGAATCTATTACAAAGATTAAGAGAATAAGCTGTCACATAGATTTTTTCTGTCACTACCTGTCACTCATCTGACAGAGTCCACATCTATATATTTGCAGATTGTGTCATGTGATCCTGGGAGGCTGACATGCTTCATTGACTAGGATGATTCCAAGAAGACTGTGACCCATTGAAAGCTGACCTAATGAAAGCTTGGGGCCAATGTATCCAATCTATATAGATAGTGTCTCTTCTTACTTTTCATAAGACAATTTCCATTTTCTTATGCCTCTTTTCTATAAGTATTTTGTGTCTTATATATGTGAAAATATATATGTACACGGATTTTAAGATAAATGAGAGTTGAGAAAACTTGGAGGGTTGGCGGAGCTCATTAATCAAGGCATCAGGGATGAGGTAAAGTCTGGGATATGTCCTGTTTATAGACAGTGGTTCTCCAACTTTGGCAGCATCAGAATCCCCTGGGGGGCTTGTTAAAACGGATTACTGGGCCCACTCCCAGAGCTTTTGATTCTGTAGGACTGGGATGGGGCCTGAGAATGTGCATTTCTAACAAGTTCTCAGGTGAAACTGATGCTGCCGATGAGGGACTACACTTTGAGAACCACTGCTTTAGTGTCACCTTTTTGTGTGTTTGGGATGAGGAAACTGAGGCCCAGACAGGAGAAGGGGCTTGCACAAGATCTCATAATTGTAGTGGGTTGCATCTAGGCTAGAATTAGAACTAGGTCTTCTGGCTCTGGCCCTGTAATGTTCTCCTGGAGTCTGTTCTTTGATTGACCAGTGAAGGAGAAGGATAACCTGCCTGACCATCTGAAGGAAGTGTGGGAAGCCAGATTTGCCACTCCTCCCAGATTCCTGTCTGTGGGCAGCACTGTCTCTGGCTGGCCTGTCTCTTTGTTTGTATGTCCTGTGGAGAGAAAGGTCTTAGCCATCTATACTTGTGCCTAAAGTTACCCAAATATATTTCAACCTCTTCATTTCCATGTCCAATTTAATAATTATCCCTGGAACATTTGCCTGTTATTTGTGATCATTTAGAGATTAATACCAATGTCATCATTTTTCAAACATGGCCTGTTAAACTCAGGTCTGTATTATGTCAAGAAAAAGCAAGTTAAAGGCAGCATAGGCTACAAGAGTAACCATGGGAAAGAATAGAAATGGCTGAATTTTTACTTGGATCTAAATGTTTTGCTTTTAGTTCGATGAAATTTCAGTGAAGTGTTATTTCACTAAGTGAGTTTTCTGCAATCCTGTAGCCTACATTTTCATGGTGGGAAATACTTATTGTTGGCAAATTCAAATTAAAGTAAAAATGACTTTGATAGTTGACTAATTGTCTTTAAGTGGACTTTCATGAAATTGTTTTCACAAGACTATGAATTGGTTGAATTTAATTGTTTAAGAAGAATAACAAGAGTTGTATATTTATGGATACTGCTTTTTGATCTAATTTCAGTGATTTTCTTATTGGGATGCAGATTGTCAAAATGGCATTGATGTTAATTCAAATAACTGTCACCTGATAATTACATACTAGAACTAAGTGCAGAAAGAATTGACCTTGAATGATTGAGGGAATTAAAATAAGTGGTCTTTTCCAAACCATTGGGGAAGAAAGTTAGCCCACTTAGAGTTGGACTCAATTCAATTCAATAAATCTTGACTAAGGGCCTTCTATACCCAAGGAATACACTTTTCTAGGTAAGTTTTGGCATCCATATTGGGCCTCAAGGGCCGGTGTCTTTGAATTGTTACAAAAATGGATCAGAACATGTGTACATTTATACCCAGGTGAAAGTAAATGGTTGTTGGAAGCATTATGATTAAATGGTGTAGGCAAAACCCAGATTTGACACTGATGTTATTATTCAGTTTCGTGGGAGCAAAGGCACCGGGTCACAATGCTCACGCCATGATATAGTCTGTTGTTTTTGAGCAATGGAGAAACATCAGTCTTTTCATGTTGTTGAAACGGAGTCCAGGCCACACTTCTGATCCTTCATGTTGCTTTCTGTCTTTTTAGCGTCTTGTGGAGGCTGCAGAAGAAGCACACCTGAAGCATGAATTTGATGCAGACTTGCAGGTAACTGATTATAGTTGGAGTTAAATTGTTTTGTGTATTTGCTGCCAAAGGAGAAACACTAGGTGTGCCAGGAATACCAGGTTTCAGTGGTTGGGAGAGAAAGACTTTTGAGAGGATGGTACAGAGTTGGAATAAATGTGCCCTTTTTTTTTTTTTAGTGAGGAAGATTGTCCCTGAGCTACCATCTGTGCCCATCTTCCTCTATTTTGTATGTGGGTCGCCACCACAGTATGGCTTGATGAGTGTTGTGTAGGTCCATGCCTGGGATTTGAACCTGAGAACCCTGGGCTGCTGAAGTGGAGTACGTGAACTTAATTACTACCCCACCAGGCCAGCCCAAAATGTGCCCATTTCTTGACAAGACAGGATAGTGATCCTCAACCATTTTCCACCATGACAGTTACAATGAGTAATAACACGCACTCACATGCATGTAACCAGATTTTGATGTACTCTTCCCCAGTTCTGGAGGAGTTAATCAGTCAACTGATAATAACCGCCAGAGCCCCTAATCGTAAATTGATGAGATAGATAGCAGAATATATCCAAATCCCAATTCCCTGGCTGCATTTTAAGTGACTGAAAGCAATGTTGTGATGGATTTAACCTTGAATTGACTGTTAATTATGTTTAAAAATTAAATCATTCACAGACATGGGATTTGACCATCTACTTAATAAATTTCTTGCAGTGAATCTTGTATCTAATCATGGCACACCCATGTCTGGTTGTGAAGGATTTTAATGTTGTGTATATGGAAAACATAGTAAAAGGCAACATGTGAATTGAGTAGTACTTGGAGGTTCCTTTGGGTCCCTCATGAAGAAAATTCTATCTGTGTTGTCATTTTGAGTTCCATGGCATTTCCTCACTACTAAGAAAACAGAAGGAGTGAATCATAATCCTTAAATCTGTGCTTGGCTAGAACATATCTCTTTTAGTGGCATGTGGTCACAATTAGGAAACAGTGTTTATTTTGCTATGTTTTCATATATATGGAAAAGATAAAGGCAGACAGAAATCTTTAAGCACAAAAAAACATGGTGATACCAAAGATAGCCTTTGGCTGTGTCTCTGTTCCATGGATGTACCTCTTGTCATCACTCTCATCTATATTTTTTGCCTTTTGGGTAAAAGAATGCACACTCAAATGGGGTAATTGAGGAAAGTTTAATAAAGGGAATGCTTACAAATGTGTAGTAAGAGAAATCAACAAGTGCTGGTGTTGAACTCCAGGGCAAGCCACACTCCTGAAGGAGCAAGGGGAGGGAGTGGTTTCTAGAACCCAGGGAGAGTAGCTATATGGAAATGATATTTGATAGAGGGGTGCAGCAAACCGTGGTGAGCTGGCAAGGATGGAATTTGGGGGAATGATACCTCAATAACAGTCTCTAGCCATCTGTTCTCTTGCTGTTACCAACTGTTGGTGTGGTTAATGTAGTTCTGTCTCCTGAGGCATTGAGTTGGGTGAAGAATGGTGAATAATGGGTCTGGAGGAGAAACAGAAAATATCAAGCCCACCATCTGGGGGTCATTTTCAGGCATAACACCCAACATGTGAAACGAATAGAGCCAGGACTGTAGCCAAGCCTAAGAGATTCCAGGGGGAGGTGGAGAAACGCAGGGGGCTCTTGGTAACATTGGGAGAGGAGTGGGGAAGCTGGCCCAGCTCTTTGAGCAAAGCTGCACGAGAAGGTGCAGAGGAGTCAGCTGAATATAGCAAGAAGCACCTTACCATCCTACAGCCACACCTTCATGGCAGCTCCAGGAAGAAATGGGAGTCATTTACTGGCCACGTTTGTCTTCAGTGTGCCTCCTCTTCAGAGAGTTTGGACTTCCTAGAGTGGGCCAGAGGGGGTTTAATGGAAGCATCAGGAAGCACCTTTGTAAGTGTGAAGATTGTAAGAACCTCTTGAATGTGTTGCCAAGGGAAACTGTCTCCCTCTCCTCCACAGTTCTGGAAGCCTTTTCATAAATATTCTGGTTGTAAATGACGAAAACTCAACTCACATCAACTTAAATTAGATTATAACGTTGAATAATATAAGAATCCATGAGTCCACTCTGATAACAAATAAACAAACAGATAAATAAGTAAATGAGAAGGGAAAACTCTCATAGTGGAATGCCAACTAATAAATGTAGAAGAAATGATGGATTTAGAAAATTATGGTAATAATTGATTCAGGCAAGAATGTTCAATGGATGCTAAAACTAGAAGGTAAACGTTTGATGAAGAACAAGACGTTGACAGTCTCAAAGTATCTGCCCACAAATTATTATTAATTACAAAGAGAAAAATAGCAACTTTACTTTGGAGAAGCCTGGCAGCCACCACTTGACACAGGTAATCAGAGTTAATATCACCAATAATGGGACAGAGTGACATCAGTTGCCTCCAGATGTGTGTCAATCTTTAGGACAATGCCCCTGTGTAGAATTCTTGCCCCAAATATGTAACCTGAATCTAATCATGATAAAACAGACAAATCTGGATTGAGGAACATTCTACAAAGTAACTGGCTGGACTTCTCTTTAAGAATGTTAAAGTCAAGAAAGACAAAGAAAAGACTTGTTCCAGACTAAAGGATATTAAAGACACATGACAGCTAAGTGCAATGTGTGATCCTAAATTGGATCCGGAACCAGAAACAAAGATTTGAATATGGTCTGTGCATTAGATAATAATGTTGTATCAATGCTGAATTTCCTGATTTTGACCTTTGTATTGTGCTTGTGTAAGAGAATGATCTTGTCCTTGGGTTCTTCTGGACCACATATTTGGATCCATTTGTCCAATAGGAAGGAGTTTGCAGGAGAGTGAAAAAGATTATTGGAAGTCAGGACTGTTTTGGAAAATCTGGTGTTTATGGCTCATACATATAGTCAATTTTATTCTGAAATCAATTGTCTACAAAAGGTAGGTGGACAAGGGCGAGGGAATGATTTAATTAATTTTAGGAGATTATTTATCTTTCAGCAGAGGAAAAATGTTCTGTGGTTTAGCTCACCTAACCTAGAGCACTCTTTTTTGTCTGTCTGAAGCTATTGTCATCTTCCAGAGTGTTCTGACTTCCTTTCTATTATTGAAGTTTTACAATAAAATTCTAGTGTAGCACAACTGATTCCCTTGTCAAATGTGGTGCTGTAAACACGCATGCAGCATCGGCATCTCTCTCGAAAGAAACGGAGACCAAGAAGGCAAATCTCTGGAGTGTTATAGTTTTTGTTCTCTTGGGAACAAAGAAGAGGAACCCAGTTTTTCCTCCCCAGTCATCTGTTCTGTATAAGTACAAGAGAAATACCAGAGGCTACAGTTGAGTTCTGAGCAAAAGAATAGATGTTGAAATAATCTCTCAATATTACAACGTGTCATTCACTATCCAGTCCTCAGACCTCAGTGAAATCTTCTCTGGGTCAGTGTAAACCACGTACACTTTTGTGGAGACCTGTAAAAGAGTGGCTTTTGAGAAAATGGATGTGTATCGAAGAATGCATGTCTGCTTAGAGGAGGGTTTTGAAGCTGTGAAGCTTCAATGCTATTAAGCGCAAGTCTGTTAACAGCTTGGGTGTCAGCCCCATTGCTATTACTGGGGTAGCAGGTTTGTGTACGGACTCTGAGTTTATTGCTACGATGGGCCATTAGAGGTGATCAATTGTTAATCTGGGTTCTGCTGACCTTTCAGCAACCCCTGAGAGTGGATTGTTTTTACCAAAGAAATTTCAGGCTACCATCTGCTCATCGTGAAATAATGCTGAGGAGGTCCCCGCGCCATTAGCTCAGGAAGAGCAGAGGGAGGTGGGAGTCTGTTTTCCTATAGAAAAAAAAGTGTTTTTGTGACATTTCCTAAACTGTGTAGCTTCAAGTTATATAGTCTTAGCCCCTCTGTTCCCAAAATATAAAAGAGAGGATGGATCTGCCCCTTCTTTCACTTTAGATTGGAGTCTTCGCATCATTGCCCCATTCATGTGCTTTAAAAGTGAAGAATTAGTTTTTCATTGGTAGAATCATCAAAAGTTACCCAAAGAAAGTCATGCCTCCTTTATTGTCTGGATTTTATTTCTATTTAAATTTCCTCTCACAGTCTTTCTAGAGGTTTAACTTTTTCCCCATGGGCTTACGGTCTTGACAGGGGCAGTCCCTCTGTAAGGTCCTTAAATATGGCATTAGATTGTTAGTTCTTAACAAAACTGTATTGGGGCGAGAGGCAAAATATAGCCTCTGAAGGGTCACATGTGTGAACTCACAATGTAGCATCCTCCATAGAAACCAGTGCTGCCTGGTCTTTGTTAGCTGGAAAATCTTGTCGACACTGGTGTCAGTTTAGCCCTCTGGCTTGTCCTCCTTTATGGTGGCCTATGGGTTCTAGACTTGTCTTCTCTTAGTTTTGTCCTTTATTCCTTCATATCTCCATTAGGGCAATTTTCAGTTATAATTGATATAAACGAACGCCTTGTTAAAATGGCATCTTCCCTTTTTAATTTTATGCTTTAACATAGGTTTTTCATATAAAGCACATATGAGACTGGTAATTGCAATGAAAACAGTTGAAAAAACTCTTTTAATTACCACGTGATTCTTTTAGCGTTTCACCTTCGTTATTTTGAAGACAAAAACCTAACTTGGGGTGGGGGTGGCGTGGTGGGGGTAAACTCTAGCCCTGATTGTCCTAGCCATTCATGAATTTCCAGAAAACGAGGTCTACACATGTGGTATAACTCAGAGGGAATACCTTCCCCTCTTACTTACTCTTTCTTTTGGAGTTTTTCCACTGGCAGCAAAGAAGAAAAAAGTCCTTTTGACAGTTTACTAAAAACCTGCTTATCTTTGAACTGCAAACATTTTCTTTGAAAGCTCTCTCAAATAAGTGCCAATTGCACAGAATTGGTGCACAGTGGAAAAAAATTGTGGTTTTGAATTGTGTATTCCGCAGAAGACTTTTCCATGACAAAGTTTTCTATAATAATTTTTCTTTGTTGTTTTGTAAGTAATAGGAAAAAAAGCCTGGTGACATTCAGAGGGATAACAAAAGTGTAGAGTGGAAAGGATCTGAGGGGATGCAGTGTCCCGAACGTCCCCTCCTGGTCATCACCAAGCTGCAGTCGCCTGTCTTGCAAACGCAAACACAGTGGCCTGATTTCAAAGTTCGGGTGAGGATGCAAATTTGGAGTGAAAGAATGCAAAGACTGCTGATGGAAATCTCTAAGATGGGACAGAGATGGGACGGCTTATGACGTTTGTGGGAGCAGCTTCCTCCACCTCCTCGCTGCTGCGTGTTGCAGTGGGAGGTTTATGTTGAAGGAGACCCAGGGGAGGAGTGAGGGGCGGCTTAGGAACCCCAGCATCTGCTTTAGAACATCTAACGTCATCCTCTGGGAGAAGGCAGTCTTTCTTGGAAAGGATTAGAAAGAGCAGTGGAGCAGCAAACAGCAGAGCAGAGCTGTCCTTTCCCTGCTGGCAAGTGAGGCTCTGCCCCGGGGGGAAAACTGTATGTTGTGAAGGAGAGTAAAGGACCGGTTTAGTAGAAGTACTTCCTGAGTGGAGGAAATGACTGTCCTCACGGGGTTTTTCATGTATTCCTGTCAAGCCTCAATCCATTCTTGTCCTCTTTGACTAAGTGAGGTGTCGAGCTCCTTTCTGAGGGGTGAGGTGGAGCACAGAAGACTCAGCTTCCAGAATTAGAAATGGTGTTTTTCATAGAGATGGCTAACTGACTTTGTGCAAGAAAGATAGGGGTCACATCTATGGGAGAAATAAATGAAAAGAGAAGGAAATTTTCACTCTTCGTATTAAAATAAGTCCCTTTTGTTTCTTATCTAACTTATGAGAGGATGCCTATTGTTTTTTTATTTTTATCAGCTCAGCAGGGGGTCACAGTTAGTCCTCTGCATTTTAAGATCTTATATTAGATGTTTCTTAGTTAGGACTTGCCACATGACATTTATTCACAAGACCGATATGTAAATAGTTTCTGAGGAATCTTGAAGTGTGAGCGTTTTGAAATCAGTCATTTCTCGGTTGTTACCCACATACACACACACACTGTGTGCACACAGACCATCGTTTTTGTTCATTTGGCTACAACATTATAACTTGTCATGACTTTGAACTTTGTGTTAATCTGTTGTTTGGTGCTCACGACACTGACTGTTGGTCATAGGAAAGTGGAAGAAGGGGCGACTAGTGGGGCCTCAGCTTGATCCACAGAGAGAGCTTTGGCCTAGAGGTCTGGAATACTAGTTATTTCTAGTCCCAACTGGACCGTTCACCTGCTCAAAGATCTGCTGCTGTGGCCTCTGCTCCTCCATGAAATGACGCACTTGTAATATCTAGGTGATTCTAAGATCCCGTCCAAGTCCGTGTGCCGTGATTCGTTCAGCAAATTATCAGTGACCCGCTGTGTGTCAGGCACTGAGCTGCGAATCTGGCCGTGAGCTAGGCAGATGCTGTCTTTGTTCTCACCGAGCTCACCGTGTATGGGAGTGACAGACTTGATGACATAAATAATTATTAAATTCTGATTGTGACAAATGACATGAAAGAGAAGTGTAGGGTATTGTCACAGTGCACGACAAGGGGACCTCACCTACTCTGGGAGTTCAAGGGACCTTGGAGCAAATCCCCCAAGAGTGCATCTTTATTGAGTAGAGATTCTAGGTTCACCTCCACCACAGCTAGAAGAAATCTCCCCAAACACAAAGAACCCATAATATCTTTAGTTTCCATAAGTGCAAAATTAAAAATTAATTTATCTGCTTTTCATATAATAATCTTTCACACCTCTGAACTCTAATGATACTTGATTTTTGCCTCTCTTGTGTTGCTCATTACTTCCTATCCTGTTAATTTGATTCATGTAAGTGTCCATTTGTTGTTTAATTTAATATTTATTAAGAACTCAGTACATGTTGGGCCCTGTTTTAGATTGTGGGACTTCTACAAACTGAGAGGTGACCTTTATCCTCCAGGAAAGTTCCAATCTATCTTTTTAAAATATGTCTTTTCAGTTGTTGCTTTAAGGATTATAATAAGCATCCTTAACTTAAGTGTATAGTGCATCTAGACTTAATTTAGTGGGTGAGTACCACTTTACCTGGAACAAGAACTTTACAACAGTGTAAGTCTACCTACCACCATTCTTTTTGGTATTGTCATATATTTTACTTCTATATGTCTTATGAACACCATAATAAAGTGTTATTTTTATTTTATTTTTGCTTTAAAAACTGTCTTCTAAAAAATTAAAGAAGGATAGTAATATATTTACCCACACATATACCATTTCTGTCACTTTTCATTCCTTCCTATAGATTGGAATTTCCATCAGTTTTGTTTCTCTTCAGCCTGAAAAACCTCTTTTAGCATTCTTTTGCATTGCAGGTCTGGTAGCAACAACTTCTCTCAGCTTTTGTTTATCTAAAAATATCTTTATTTCACCCCATTTTTGAAGGATAATTTTACTGGACATAGAATTTTTACTTGACAGTTTATTTTTTTCTTTTAGCACTTTGAAGATGTAATCCCATTCTCTTCTGATCTTTAATGTTTCTGATGAAATGTCAGCCATCATTTTTATCTTTGTTCCAGTGTATACAGTGAGTCATTTTGTTCTGCTGCTTTCAAGATTTTTCTCCTTATCTTTGATTTTCAGTATGCTATACAGTGTGATAAGTTAACGATGTTCCTAGATATGATTTGCTTAATATTTATTCTGCTTGGAGTTTGCTGACATTCTTGAATTTTTCTCACCATGTTTGAAAATTTTTTAACAATTATTTCTTCAGAATTGTACCTGCCTCATTCTCTTTACATTTCCTTCTGGAACTTAAGTCACATCTGTGTTAGATTGCTTAATATTGCCCCACAGGTCACTGTGGCTTTTTTGTTTGTTTGTTTCCAATGTATGTTCTATTAATTGGTTGCCAAGTTCACTGACTCTTTCTTGTATAGTCTCCAATCTGCTGTTAAATGCATCTAATGAATACTTTATTTCATATATTGTACTTTTAGTTCTAGAATTTTCATTAAATCCTTTTTTGTAGTTTCCATTTCCTGCTGAAATTTCCCATCTATACACCAATTATATTCACATTTTCTTTTAAGTCCTTGAACATCTCTACAGTAGTTGTTTTAAATTCCTTCTCTGTTAATTACAGCATCTATGTCACTTCTGTTTCTGTTGACTGCTTTTTTCTTTTGAAGTCACATTTTTGTTTTTTTGTTTTTTTGCTTCTTCACATGTCTACTAATTTTTTGTTGATTATGTCTTTGACTGATATTTATAGATTTCTTCATTGTAACTTAGTATAGTTCCACCCATGTAGTAGGTATTCAAAAAACACCAAATTTATTGAATCCAATTAAATTGGTGTTAGGAAACAGTTATTAAAGAGATGAAGAGAAGAAAATGATAAACTATATATAGCAGGGCACTTCCAGTGATTTAATATTCTTCATTCTAACATCACATAAGCTGCAAGTACAATATTAGCTTCTTTGTTCCAAAAGAACCGCACAAGGCCATCGTCCATCTGAAAGAAAGAGAAAAATGCATTTTTGTCATAGAATTTTGAAATGTAAACGTTGTATCTCAAAAGTTTATAATTTCTACAGCTTAATTATATTAGTATCATCCCCTGTTCTAAATCCAGATAAAGGTATTAATAATAGCACATTTAAGTACAAAAAGTCCAACTTTGTAGTAATGATCATTGATTTGGTTTGTTTGAACACTCATCTTATTTTATAGTCCAGAGGGAAAAAATAGCATTATTTGCTCCTTCCAACGTTATCCTTTATTTGCTTATACAGCATCCACATTAGTGACCCTCTTTTTTCTTTACTCCTTATGTGTTTAGAAACTTAGGTGTTTTATCTCTAGTTTCATTGATAATGAACAATCTAGTAAAACTTGAGTGTATTTTCCTCATTGTCCTTGTCTTTCTTGCTACAACATTCTTTTTTCTATCATGACCATGTGTACCTCAATTTGAAAGTGACAGTGTTTATAGGAGATTGAATTATTGCTTTAGAAAGCACTTTCTTTCCTACCAAAAAGTCATTGGTTCTTTTGTGATTCTTTTAACTCTTGGGTTTCTCAATTGGGCTTTCTCAAAGCTGGGAATATTTAAAGTAAATATTTGTTTTAACTAATATATTTTAAACACAATAAAACACCACCACCAATTCAAACTTTATTAAACATACCAATTAACAAATAGCTTTAAAGTTCAGTTTTATTGTTTGCACATACACAGTGTGGTTGTGCTGCTTCCTATATCAGTCAGTTTGGAAATGGGACATTTTGGGACACCAGGGCCCTCTTGGCCTATCTATAATCATGTTAGAAAAACACATAGTGGTTTTGTTAATCATAATATTGAGAGTCCCACAGTACATTTCCAGAAACTTTAATGTCTTTCATTAAGATGGCTGACTGCAGAGGTCATTGGCAGACCCTAGAAATTACCTTGGGATCTTTCTCCAGCAAATTTTTTGGCAGCAGTGGGAATGTCCTTCGGTTGCTGATTTTTCACCAAGGACTTGTCTCTAGGGATTTGCCAACTGCTATTGAATTTTTAAAGTAAAACTTGAATCTGGTGGCAATCCAAAAAGTAGATCACTCAACAGAAAATTTCTAATCTCATTTAAGCCTGTTAATAAAGCACGTGATATGTATACAGATGAATTATTTCTCACCTTTTCTACTTTCAGGTTAGTTTGTGATATAGGTTTTCATATTATATAACACATAGCTCCAAGCACATGCCTTTGGTATGGTAATCCTAATTCTTCCAATTAAAAATTCTTTCATGACTAACAATTTTAGGACATTTCTCTTTGTTGATTAATTAGTACTAATAGAATATAGTAACAGTGATAAGAGTAATAGGCGCCATTGTCAAATATGTGCTAAGTGGGGGCTGGCCTGCTGGTGTAGCTGTTAAGTTTGCACGCTCCACTTCGGAGGCCCGGGGGTTCGTGGGTTCGGATCCCGGGCGCAGAGTGACGCACTGCTTGTCAGCCATGCCGTGGCGGCGTCCCATATAAAGTAGAGGAAGATGGGCACGGATGTTAGCCCAGGGCCAGTCTTCCTCAGCAAAAAGAGGAGGATTGGCGACGGATGTTAGCTCAGGGCCGGTCTTCCCCCCCGCCCACACACAAAAAAGTACTAAGTGCAGGCAGTGGCTTAAGTGCTTCACAGGCATTTCATTTACTCTTCTCCCCACAATCCTGTGAGAGAGATACTGTCATTATCTTTGTTTTACATATGGAGAAACTGAAGATTGAGAGGCCATTTGATGGGCTCAAGGTTATGAGTGGGTGAATGAGCCAGAATTCATACCCAAGTCTGTCTGGCTCCAAAGACCAATAAGTTATGTTGCCTCACAAAACCACTAGTTGTAACACTGACCTTAATTTGCACTGGACAAAATCTTATAAGGAAATAAATTTAAGATGAAAGTTATCATGAGTTATTTAAAAGGTCTATCAAATACATCAAAAATAAATTTTCTAGAGTGGTAAATTCTGACTCAGAAACGTATGAAAGAAAAAAATCTCTTAATAAGATATAATGATTTAGTAAAAATGATTAAACATCACTTTGCTAGTATTATTAGACACTCTCTCATTTTTGGCAATTGGATCTATCCTCCACACAGTAAGCAGTGTGACTTTTTAAAAAACACTAATAGGGTCAAGTTACTTCTTTGCTTACACTGACACTTTGCTCACAATTAGAATAAAATCTGAACTCCCCATTGTACCTGACCTAGTACTACACAACCTACTCGATTATGCGCGAATTAGCAGCCACTTCCAGCTCTTTCCTTCCTGTCTGCTATGCCCCTGACTCACTCCCTTTTGTTCTTTGAGCTCCCCAGTAGGATTTGTGTATTTATTTTCTGTCTCCTCTAGCAAAATATAAGCTCAATGAGAGCAGGCACCTGACATCTAGTGAAATGTCTGCAAATATTTGTTAGAATTAATTGAAATTCGTAATGGTGATATAATTACAAAAATCCACAGCTGACTGGTGATCACCAGAGTTGTGCATTGTTAGTAATTCATGAAGTTGTCATCTGCTTATTTCAATTAGAAAAAACTGATTCTTTCTCAAAATAAATACGTATGGCTTGACCAGAAGTGATTCAATTACTGCTGTAGTAATCAAAGACATTTTCATATACTAATGGCAGCCTTTTAGTGAAACATTTGGCTTCTGTTGTTACTTGCAATAAATTCATGAATTTGCTAATTTTCCTCATCCAAATGATATTTTTCCGCCATTTGATATGTAGTTACAAATATATGCATATACTAATTATGAACAAGATAATTGATTCATTATATTTAATGAATATTATATTAAATGAATATTTATCAAGTTATTTTATTAAACAGATATGTGCTTATAGAGAAAGCATCTTTAAAATTGGAAAGGAGAAAAATTAGGAGGGAAACATGCTCTTACAGCTCAGGTTTCCTCTCTTGGGCAGGTTCTCACTCACCTTCCCAGTTCCCATAATCAGAGCTAGAGATTTGGGATGTCTGTGGTGGGGTAGCCTCTTAGCAATACAAGTAGGAGATGGGAGGAAGACATAATCAGGTTCTAAGAATGAGTATTTGACAGCAAAAATGGGTGTGACTTGAGGTCATATCTGAATCGTTGTGTCTATCAGAAAGTGACCTTCTAACATTATCATCTCCTTTAAATACCTTTAAAAAGCCATCAGAGTCAGCCCCTCATGGAAAATCCTAGCTCTTATATTTCACTTGTCCATAGCAAAATAAAACAACAACAAAATATATAAGCAATATTGAAAAACCCCGAAACAAAACAGCCTGTCTCATGCTAGTAGTATTAATGGAGGAAAAAATAATAATTGTCTTCCTCGGAGTATTGCATTAGCAGCCAGGGGTCTTGAAGTTTTGCTCATCAGCTGTGTGACCTTGAGAAAGTCATGTTTCCTTTCAGACTTTGTGTTTCCTCAGGTAAATGAGGTGGGACTGGTTTGATTTTCCTTCCAGATCTAGAACTACCTAAGTCTGTGAAGCTGTGATTTTTTTACGTGGAAAGGACAGCAACTATGTTTCCAAAGAGTGTGTGCTTAATCTTTTAAGAAATCCAGCAACTTCTACAGACACAGCATTGTCCTAAGGGAAACATCTCTGAGAATAAAATCTTCTCTCTAGTCTTTTTTCCCTCCAAATAGATATAAACTTCCTGCTTTAAAAGGGAAATTTCAAGGATTGAAATTTGGCTGGATCATTTGAAATTTGACTTGATTGGATCATTCGCAGACCCTTGTAAATAATTTATCGTTTTAGACTTAAAGGGGTTCTTATGAATAATATAGAAGGACATTTTGTGTGTGTGTGTGTGTGTGTGTGTGTGTGTGATTTTAAGAACTTAATACTGGAACTGAAATGACTTGTTTTACTCCAAACCTTTGTTTGCTGAATAGTTAAAGAAATTCAGAACCAAATCTTTGCTTTGGCTTCTTTGGAAGTCATTATGTCATGTATATGAATGTATTTGTAATTTATCCTTCTTCCTAAAAGGTTTCAGGTGGCTGAAAACATACAACCGCCATGAAAAAAAATTTTTTTCTAGGTTTTAAAACCTTTTGTCTTCTCGTTCTACATGAGGTTGGCTGAAATGTAGAGGTTGTTCTGATTAAAAGGAGCAAGACTGGAGAGGAGGAGGAGGAATTACAGCTTCATAGTAATATTTTCTGAAACCCAGGTCAAGAGAATATTTTCAAAAACCCAAACAGCTTTTGTCTGGTCAAAATGCCTCTTTGATTACAAGTAAATAAAAGAAGATTCATTATGTCTGCTTATGTTTGCTGATTAACATTCTGGATGAGGTAGATATTAGCTGTTGAGAGAATGTCTTTTGAAGACAGAAAGACACATTTGAATTCTGGCTTTTTCTTGTACTAGGGGTGAGGCCCAGGGCAAATTTCTTAGCCTGTGTAGTCAATTTCTTCTTTTGTATACTTAGGATTAAGAGACTCTCCCTCTAAGGATGTCAGGATTATCGATGAACGTGAAGCATTTAGCACACTGTCTGGTGCAGAAGATGATCCCAGTACGGGGTAACCATTGTCATTATTATGATCATTATTTTGAGCAATACTCTTGAAATACAAAGAAGTTGATTACATTTGTAATTGCATATTTAGTGTCTCCCTCCTCTGAGAACTGTGAGAACTCTCCGAGGCAAGGACCACATCTGTTTTTCAGCCTTGTGATCGGGGCTTAGGCACACAGTTGGCCCTCAATAAATATTTGAAGAAGGACTGTGCGACTGAAGGAAAAAAGAAATGAAGGATCATCTCAAGAGTTGGATACCCGATGAGAAGGAGGTTAAAAGCATCATTTACCAAAGAGAAAAACATGCGATGCTGCTAGCAGAATTGGTAGTAACTTTGCAGCTGGAGGGCTGTCCAAGCTCAGAACCTGAGCTATTTCAAGCCTCTTTGGGACCCTGGCAGGCCATGGGATTGGGTGTTCCGTGTCCGTGGAGGGACTGAACTCAAACCGTCTTTGGCCACACCTGTATTCTCCTGGGTGGTAGAAAGTGAGAGGCCCTATCTAAGTAGGCAGAGAGAGCAAAAGACCTGGAACAATTTCTCTTCATAATCATCAGCCAATTTTGGAGCACCAGGCTAGCTAATTGTTCATTTTGGTTTTGTTGTTGTTTTAAACAGGTTCCTTTATATGTCAGAAGAGAAACACAAACAAGAGACTGCTGCTAGGACATATTTTATATTCCTCTTCCAATTTCATTAATGGCTTTAAAGGAAATCTCGCTTGTAATTGCCTTAAGCATTCTGTCTTCATTATTAAATACTAGCCATTTATTATATTCCACACTTCTTTTTGGCTCTGTGTGCCAAATTTTTCTGAGACCTCCTGAATTAAAAATGACATTGAACTGTAGGGCAGGTGGTTCTGGGAACATGCCCTCCTGTTTAAATTTCCGGGAGCATCACCATGCTCTTAGAAATGTCTTAGCAGAGACAGATGTCTGGAATCTGGGGCTTTATTCATTCTACTCTCAAAGACAACATTAACTATTTGGTTAGAATCAGCAAAATTCTCTTTGGTTTGGAGTTACCTAAATTGGACTTTATGGGTCTCGTATGCCCCAACCCCAACGGCGGGTTTTGCCCTTGAATCTTAGTTATATCCCAGCCAGGTCCACATCCAGTCTCCGGCGTAGGATCAGAAATTAGTTGTTTTTTATTCCATGAACCGTGCTTAAAAGTTATGCTTTCCAGAAAGCATCCTTTGTTTATGAATATTTATTTACCAGGTCTTTCTTTGATCTGGTGTTGATGGGTGATTGGAAGTTGTAATGAATTTGGAAAGCAGACTATCAAAGGTGCAGGCTGAATTCAGTTGAATCACGTCGGTGTTGCTTTTATTTTCTTGGTCCATTGGGCTACAGCATTATCTCCTGCAGTTTTTGATGCTACTGTTCCATATTTTCTGAAGTCAACCTTTGCAATCCACATGGTGTTCTGCCTAGGGGGTAGGTGGTTCTGCTCTCGGATGAAGCAAAAGGCATTTTTGGTGAGACGTGTGGTGAGATTGTTGGTTGTGTATGGAAACATCTGTAATCTGCAGCATTTCTATACCAAGTGCCCTGAGTATTCGTTCATTCATTCATTTGTTCATTATTTTCTTGGATCTACGTGCAAAGGAAAAGATTCTAGAATATTTCTTCTGAGACTTGCAACAGCAGGCAGGGAGCCAGCAACAATTGGAGGTGCCTGATATAGTGAGCCAGACACACCATGCTCTCTTTTTTTCCTTCTTCTGCCTTTTTTAAAAAAGTTATCTTTAAGTGTAATAGACTAAAGATGGGAAAAAGGCAGAGCAGGTGACATTGCTCTTGAGCAAGGAGGGCCTTAGGGGTCCCTTGAGAGTGTCTGTTGATGGGATTCAAGTTATTGATGTATATTCTTCCAACATGGCAGAAACCAGCTCCGGATTTGAAATGTTCCCCTGGACTCCATGGAGGAGAGCTGTTGTTGGCGTATTTGCTTTTCTGGGAGAGGCAACCATTTCCTGCTGCACGGTTATCATGTTGAGGGCTGGGAACCAGGGCACCTTGGCGATAAGGATTTAATGAATACATATGAGAAGAGGAGATTCAAGCCACTGAGCAGGGTATTGCCCTAGGCCACTTCCCATTTCAGGATAGTGAGATATTGAGGGGAGTAAATTTCACATGATCATGGAAGAAAAGAAGTTCGAGGGACCCTGGGGTGAGAAATATGTCCTCACCTGTGTTTCCAACAGCAGGTGGGTGGTCCACCTCACTGAGAGCCTGATGAATTACCTCTCAGTTTTGTCCATTGTCTTTGTTTTTATAATTCACTTATAGCTTTAAAAAATATGATTATGCCTACCCTTGTGCTCATTATTCCATGTGGCAGAGGGGATGTGCTTTTAATTTATTCTTTGCTTCTAATTGTAATATCTGCACGTCAGGGTTCACTGGTTAGAGAGGGAATGAGCCCTGCTTTTGTAAAGCAGTTAATTGAATCTGGTAACGATTACTGTCAGAAATGCCCAGGGTTGTGCTGGTCCCTGTGCATTGTTCCTCGTGGTGGTTTCCAGCGTTGAGTGTGCTGGGACACTGAAGATTTTCCAAAAGGAAACAGGAAATCAGAGTTTGTGTACGGTACCCCCCAACTGCAGTAATGTTAATAACCTTTTCTGGGTTCCTGCCAGTCTCTGGTGCTAGAGACTTCTGAAGAGAAGCTTTCCAAGTTTGAAATGTTTAAGAAATGTTTGCAATACAGGCAACAGACAAAGGACTAGTATCTGGGGTAGAGACAGAACTCCTCCATATCAATCACAAAAATATCACAATAAAAACTCTCCCATATCAATCTATTGCAAAGATACAGTAGAAAAATGGACAAAAGATATGAATAGTCAGTTGACAGGAGTAGAATTACATGCACAAAGAAAAGATGCTCAATCTCACTAGGAAACAGGGAAAAGCAAATGAAAGCAGCGAAACACCATTTTTACCAATCAGTTGGCAAAATAATGATGATGATGAATGATGATAATAATATAAAATGTTGGTAAGGCCTGGAGAGATGGGCCTCTGGTGGTACAGTCACATCTCAGGTCAGTTTTGCAGAAGCTTGTAAAACTAAAAATGCACAGAGCGTATGAACCATCAACTCCACACCTCGCATCTGCTTTCAGAAACTCTAGCACTTGTGCACCAGAATGCAGCGTTGTTTGATGTAGCAAAACCCCACAAACTGCCTAAATATCTACCTGCATGGGAAAGGCTAATGACACTGTGGGACATCTATGGAATGGATTCTAGGTAGTAGCTAAAAGGAATGAAGCAGATCTACAGGTCGTGGCAAGACAATGCCCACAAATTTAAAAAGCAAAGACAGGATTTAGAATTATTTGTACAATGTGATATAATCTAAGTTAAAAAGGAAAATGATCCGGCATATATTGAATATCTTTATATATCTGTTATTACAGAGGAAAACATCTGTTAGCAGCATCTGGACAGGGGCCTGGTATTAGCAGTGATGTCAAAGGGGCTGTAAGTCTTATCTGCGATACTTATTAGATTTTTACAAGGAAATTATTTGGGATAATCAAAATTGAATTTTTAAAAGTTTTTTTTTTTAAGAGGAAAAGAAGAAATTAATTAGTGGATAAATATCCATTACTATCTGGAGCTTGCTTCACAGTAGCCTCAGAGGGAAGCCCAAGATCAGAGCCACCAACAGCAGAGTGCTTGCAACCGCTCCTTTTCATTCTCTCACTAGGCCTCAGGATCCCACCTCCTGAGGGATTCTGGGGAAGATCAGGTGAGACTGTTTGCTTCCTCTGCCCGAGCACAGTGCCTGCCATGGAGCTGGCACTGACTAAATATGCGTTGAATTGATATTGAACTTGGACATCTTGTGTGTGGAGTGTTTTGTTGACTGTGGCTGCAGGCATGTAACTGGTGATATATTGTGGACATTTGCCTGTAAGGCAGAGGTGCCCCCCGGTTTTTGGTTCTGGAGAGTGGACCCTGTACACAGGCCCTGGGTTTACGTAAGCCTCCACTTGGCCTTCCTGAGCCGAAAGTCCCTTAACCTGTGTCAGAGAGGGGCTTCCAGCACTCTCAGCCTGAGGCTTTTCTCTGACCTGCCTGGAGCATTAGAGCCAGGGCCGGCTTCATGGGCCTGCACCCTCTGTGGGCACACTAGGCCCCATGCTCAGAAGGGCCACAAGCTTGGTTTAATGTTCTGCTGTTGCCATCTTGAAATTCTTAACAATGTTTGAACAAGGGGACCTTCATTATCCTTTTGCAGTGGGCCCTACAAATTATATACCCGGTCATGGTTAGAGTGATTTATGGGGCCTACCTTTGACCAGGCAATGAGGAGAGCTAATGAGAACCCCGTACCCTAGTAGGAGAAGCTTCTGGTTTGTGGATCCATGAAAAGCAGACAACTCTGATGTTGAAGCAACAAAGGGAGCTCTTTATGACAGTGTGGACTTTCATGTTTCTCAAAGGAGGCTGTGGAATCTGTTTGTATTATTGCCCCGAGGGCAACAACCACATCCTCCCTTTCTGCCTGAAAGCATGTAAGAGGTCCACAGTTCCTGATGGGCCGGCACCTTTCTGAAGAAAGGCTTTACTACATGGCTGCTGAAGATGACAAGGGTTTCATCCTCCCAGTGGACAACTCTGGTTTGCTTTTCAGTGAGATCCTGACTGGCGGATGGAGCCAGGACCTTGGGCGGGCTTTGCACAGTGGGTGATGGAGAAGCAGCCAGGAGGCAGCCTCTGCCCGCATCCCCAGCAGCTTCTGGTCTGCTGTGGTCCATAGCACTTGGATTTCTCCACATTGTCTCTGCTTCTTCCATCCTCTCCCCGCATCACTGAACCTCTGAACCTCACATATCCTTGCATCCCCACATCCCCAGATCTCTGCATCCCCTCTGCCTTGTTCAAAGAGTTGGCTCTGGGGATGCAGGAGGAGGAGATAAGTACCCACAGCTGTTTCTTTTCCTCCTTGAATCAGCCTCAGCTAATGAAGGGACATGGATTTAGGAGTCAGAAAACTCTAATTTCAAAGCCCAGTATGGTCATTTAATAGCTGGGCAAGTTCTTGGGCAAGTTACTTAACTCCTCTGAGCCACAGGTTAAGGATTATATGAGAGGGATCTAAGGCACCGGGCTCAGAGTTGTTTAAGCACCTTCCCACTCTGCTGCTCTTCTCCTTTTCTGGAATTTTCCACTAGTATCCCTGTCATCCCCTCTCTCACCCCAGCTCTACCCAATCTGAACAGCTCTGGGGATACCAGAAATGGCCAAGACAAAGTGGGTTTGGGTTTTCCTTTGAATTGTAGGTAATTCAGTGTTCTTATACATCCTCCATTATCATTCATGGGGGAGCCCCATATTCCCTGTGGTTTCAGGGAATGAGCATTGAGATGCCAGCAACTGAGGCACCAGGTCAGGCACTGAGGATGTGGGAAGGGGCCAGTCCCAGCCCTTGAGCATCTCACAGCTCTGCTTTGTTAACCAGCCGAGAGCGAAGCCTTTGGGAAACCTGGTTCACTGAGCAGTGTCACTGCCCTTCCATGGACCTAGAATGGAGTTGGACACATGGGCTCGTTGGTAGCCCAGGTTTCATCAGAGCAGTTCAAATCAGCATATCCCTAGCCTTGGAGACATCGGCCACCCCAGGGCGCATGAGAGGTTGGTTGGTTTAAATGAGAGTTGAGTTGTTGCTCCTGGTCAGACAGCCAGTTTAATGGCTATACCCAGCTGTGTATCTTGGATAACTTTTCAGACAGGCATCAATCTCTGGCTTATAGTGGTCAAGAGAAGAGGCACATTTGTATCATAGATTTGCTAGTTGAAGAGAGCTGCTAGACACACTTTTATTTGTATTCTAAAGATATAGGATGTTTGCAAAGTTTACTTCAGGCATTAGACTCTTATTTAAAATATATTTATTTTTCAAGCATGCCATAAAAGAGCAATAAGTTTTATAGCTCCAAATTATTTTGATCTTTCTCAGCCTTCCATCTTTGTTATAAACTGAACTTTACGTGTCTGTCATAATATTTGCCTTTCCACTCCTTTTAATGGGTTGGGATATTTTGGAATCAATTACGCAATGCTTTTGTTTCTCACATTAAATGTACCATCAATTCTTCCCTTAAATATTTTGAATATTGAAAATAATTTCTTAGGTGACATTAATTATGATGCACCTCCCTGCTGAGCTATTCTTCTCGAGTGATATTAATGATAGTGCTTCCGCATTCCTGACGGGCTCTGTCATTAACCCATCATAAATACCAGCCCCAATTAGTGTGAAGAAGTGAAATCAGTTGAGGAGTGAAATGTATGTGCAGCAAATATAGGGGAGACGCTGTGTCTTTCCCCAAGGAACAACTGAATTTGTCAACTGTCAAATCTGAATTCTTAATAGTTCTCTTTATGTAAAAATGATTTTTTTTCTTTTCATTTTACAAAATGATTTGTAACCACAGTTGGCCGTGATTGGAAAATCTTGTCTTTTGATTTCTTTTCATTCTGTTAAATCACAAAATGCTTTCTTGATTCAAAGATATTATGCTGTGTAGCTCCCTGTCTGCTTGTGCTGTCTCTACTTTCGTGTCTTCCTTTACTCTTGATTTTTTTTTCCTTTTCTTTTCTCTTTTTCCCTCCATCCCCTCTCCCCCTTTCCCTCTCTCCCTTCCTTTCTTTATGTTCTCCTGTCCCTTTCTTTCTTTCTTTTTTTTTGTTGAGGAAGATTAGCCCTGAACTAACATCTGTGCCAGTCTTTCTCCACTTTATATGTGGGTCACCACCACAGCATGGCTGACAAGTGATGTAGGTCAACGCCCGGGATCCAAACCCGGGAACCCAGGCTGCCAAAGCAGAGTGCGCCGAACTTAACCACTATGCCATGGGGCCAGCCCCATCTCCTGTTCCCTTTCTTTGTTTTGGAATGTTACCGGAAGTCAGAACTAAGATTAGTTACTTAAGTGTATGCTGTACTCAGCCCAGGATGAACTGGAAATGTTTTCTGCCTGGTCATTTTAGAGTGCCAGAAAGTCCTGTACATGTGAATGATCAATACATATCTGTTGACTAATAAAATTCTTTACAAAACAGATTTTTCAAAGTGTGTAACAGAAAGTTTTTACATTAGCAAACATCTTGGACACTTGTGCTTCTCTTGGGTCTCCCATCCAGAAAACAGCCATTTATTTGGTCATTTAAGATGTGAATTGGAAGTCCTCTCACATGCATGGCATTGTGCTTGGTGTGGGCTTGGAATTAGGGATCCAAAAGCGGTTATCTTCAAATCGAGATACTTTTAAAAGTGAAAGAGGAGCTATTGATAATTACTCTTGGACACTTGTAAACCAGGGCTACCTTAGGCAAATGGTAGAATTGCCAGATAAAACATAGGACACTCAGTTAAATTTAAATCTCAAATTTAACTGGGCGTCCTGCGCTTTTGTTATCCTAGCAACTCTATTTGCAGTCATAAACACATGAGACATGCTCCCAGCCAGCACAGAGCATATAGTCCAGTAATCATAACTCTAGGTTATTGATCTCAGGCACTACACTGATTATTGAACATGTCACGACAATCCTGGAAGGTGGGTGATGCTTTCCTACTTCACAGTGGGGGATTAACAGGTTAATAACATCCCCAAGGTCAGACAGTTTAGGACATGGAGGAGGAGGTAGAGAATGGGAAGTCAGGACCGGGACCTCAAGTCTGGCTACTGCAAAGGCTTTGCCCTTCCCAACCATATCCTCCTGTCTTCTGGCCAGCATGTGACAGCAATGAGCGTCTTTTCAGGTTTTTTAAGAGATCCTGCAGAAAAGTGAAGAACCATCAACATTACTTCTCCACTGCTGGATTTTCCAGGCAGCAGGAGGCAACCAGCTGTTTTCACTGTATCAAACCCAAAACATGTCACGCAGAAAAAATGTCAAGTCATTTTGAAAAATGTCTGAAGCATAATGTGCTTGACAGGGGTGAAATAGCATTGGCCATAGTCATGTAATTACTACCTCAGTGTTTGTTTACCGTGCAGCCCTTTCTTCTTCCACTTGAGTTAAATCAACCTGAGCAACAATGCAGCTTTATAAAACCCAGGGCTGGGTGCATACAACAGTTAGATTTTCTCAGGTTCTTCATAATTATGATCCTTGCCAGATTGACTAAACAACCTAACAGTTTCTTCTATATTCATATCTTCAGACTAAACTCAGACAGACTTATTGAATTAAAGTAAATGAAGGTCACCTATTTATTTTTTTTTTGCAAACAAAAAATGTTACGATAGGGTGAGGCACCGAGGTCCGAGGTCTGATTTGAATTTAAGCTGCAGCCGGACACCATACCATTACCATCCACTAGATGTCACTGATGATTCACACCAGTGCAACTGCGAGCCCATTGATGGATGTTAAAAAACGTCCTTAAAAATGTCAAGCCAGAGTTGAAAATCTGAAACTTTCAAGTGTTTCTTCTTTTACCTTTTACTTTTTAATTTTCTTCTTTGTGTTCATCCAAATGGGCTTTCTCTTCCTCTCAATAATCTCTTTCTACCTTTAGCAAAAAAACAAATTGAGGAGGATAAGAATGGCTGTCTTATTTAAACCATCTCGCTCTTTGTGTATGTTGTTTTTTTCAAATCTTTGTGAAACTCCTCAGACTTCATTTCCTTGATGAATTTGGTTAGTGTGTATTAACGTAACTTATCTAGTTACTGTAGATTTCCTACATCCAGTGAAGTTGATTTTCCTTTTACAGATCTATGCTTGATTTACTTTGAGAAAGGAAAAATATGTCTTTACCACTGGGATTTGCCCCTCACAATAGGAAGGATCATATGCCTGTTGTAGTCTAAGGAGGGTGAATCCTTTGTCTGCCATTCTGGCTTAAAGACTCAAGCTAGAGGGATGCCCCTGGGGGAAGATGGGACGGTTGGATGTGGAAGTTAAGGAGCCGGTCCCTCTGCTCGAGTTAAGTTCTGGGCTGAGCAACAACAAAAGCTGAAAGACTGGCAGCTGCTATAGATTTGCACTCCTAATGAGCTACATTTTTTCCCCCAAAGCATGGCTAATATGGGATGGGATCCTCAAATTTAAAAAAGGAATGTTAAAAGGGAGTAAGGTTAGCTTTAATCAACCAAAAAAAAAAAAAATCATAAAACTAATTTTCAGAAAAGCTTGAGACCCATGGAAAGTTCTCTTGTAAGTATTATAATGGGAGACAGTTTTTCCCTTTTTTTTTTTTTGGTCAAAGAGAAGTGTCCTAGTTTTTAAATGGCAAACCACCTGGCTGAAGGGGAGGTGTTCGAGCTCTGTATCAGACTGGGAATTTGGTCTAGATCCTGTCTTCACAGGAGAGCCCTGGTGGTGATGCACCATCTGTTAAGAGTGGTCTTACACTCTCGGTTGTAACTGAGACTTCAGTAAGAGTTGATAGGGACTAGGAGATTTCCTGGGGGTTATACCATGGTAGTGCTTTATGACAACTCTATAGTGAGTGGCACTTTGCCAAACTCTACTGCTCAACTCTCATGCCTACTTTGGTACCCAGCACTATGAAGCCCCCTAAAATGTGAAGTTGTTTTTTGCCGGGGACTTTTCTTGGTGGTGCAATGAAACATTCACTTGAGTTAATTTTTAAAGTCTTCTGCAGTTTTCATTATATGGCAGAAAATTTAACATTCACGAAAATAAGAATAATATAATCATAAGAGGGTTAGATTTCCCAGTCACTGGAAGAAAAAGACCCAAGTTCCCTGATTTTAATCTCATATTCTGTTTAGAATTTCAGGGAATGAATGCCCTATAAGTGTCTCCTTGACTATACTGTGGATGGACATTGGGGAAAAAGAAGCCACAGTGCAGTATCAAAACACAAAACACTTCCTGAATTTTCCCACAGTATGAATTAATCACATTTAATACTAATTACATCCTTGCTACACAACAACTTCCTGTGTAAATTGTGGGAAAATGTGAAAACGTTTCCAAGCCCCAAGCAAGTTTTACAATGAGCTTGTATATGTGAATTTGTTATTTGCTAGGTGTCCCTTTCAATAAAAATTATTTTCTGCAGATTTACCAGGATGCAGTATTGCTATTTTTCACTTTCAGAAAAATTACTATTTTCCCTCCTCTTCAATCAATGTGTTAAAAATATTGGGGTTGAGTCAATAGTACAGCTTTGGTTGAGTTGTTGAGCTCATTTAGAATTATTTGTACATATATTTTTAAGATCCCCAGTGACTTGTTTGACTTTTGTAATTTATAATTCTTTGTCCCCAGAGGCAACATTTGGAATTTAAACTACCAAGTAACCATTTTTTATATCTTTGATTAAAGCTCCTCTTCCAATTCAACATACTCAGAAGTTGGCCTAGTCCTAGATATGGTTTGGTTTCTTGATGAGTCTTGGATATTCTGGGTTCCTCAGATCTGTCTAGGGTCTCCTCTGCAGTAAGTTCCCAAACCAGCTGGACCCTTGAGTTTCCTCCAGACCTGTAATGACTTTGGCAAGACCAGCACTTCAGACTAGAGTCAATGCCTTAAATCTGTGAAGACACTGTCAGTGAAGGGTTTCTCTACATTTATTTGATTATTGCAGACGTTTGCTTGAGAACTCATTCTTTTTTTTTTTTTTTTTTGTGGGGAAGACCAGCCCTGAGCTAACATCCGTCGCCAGTCCTCCCCTTTTTGCTGAGGAAGACTGGCCCTGGGCTAACATCGTGCCCATCTTCCTCCACTTTATATGGGACGCCGCCACGGCATGGCTGACAGGCAGTGCGTCGGCGGGCGCCCGGGATCCGAACTCGCGAACCCTGGGCTGCCAAACGCGGACTAAACCGCTGTGCCAGCGGGCGGCCCCGAGAACTCATTCTTTAATACAATAATATATATATATTTAAATTTATGTCCTTAAAATAAACCTAACCTTGTAGCTTTATCAAAATATGTACTTATAAAATGTGTTGATCAAGTTGGTTGTTCAAACCTAATATCCATTTGTAAGGGACTGAGATAAATTATAGCCGTAAAAACTATGACGAGGGTCTGTGTTCACTAATGTGGGAAGATGGCCGTGCTACATACTCAGACAAAACAAGATAAAATAGAAACTGCAGTAGAAATGCTCTGTGTGTTGTTGTCCCATTTTTATCAATATGTGTATTCATAGATATATGTCTAGAGAACTATGTATCACTAGAATAGTAGAATTATGGCTATTTAAAATTTTTTGATCCTTCTAATTTGTGTGATGAAATTTTATTACTTTTATTATCAGGAAGTAAATAAGGAAGCTTTTTCCTGTTGAGGATTAACAAAAGTCGTATTTGTTTTAGATCTCTCAAGTCACTGTGTGTTTTCAGAGGCTGATGTGAAAATATAACTAGAGAAAAAATGCAGATGCATTGCTGTGACAAAGTGAATTGCAGAATGCAATGTCACTCTCCAAAATATTGTAATTAATTTTAAAGAAGGAGGAAGCAAAAACGTGCTCTCTTCCTAACTATCTGTGAGTTTTCCCCTGAAAACAGAAGCATTTAACTCACTGTCTCTCAGTGTTTAATGCCAGTAGACCCATTTCATGTACCTCTTCCCACCCAGATTCGGTTAGGATTCTGTTAAGGTTTTATCGAAATATTACTAATATATTAGGAATGTGAGGCTTTTGGTATAACCATATTGCTGCTGCTGTTTATTATATTTTTTTTCCTAAATCACTTCAGGCATTAACTTTAAGCGAGCCTGCCTGGATTCAATTTATTTTAATGAAAATATAAAATAAGAATGGAGTCAAGGTTGACACTTTGGGAAGTTCCCCTAACATGCTGTCTGCATTGTATCTTCTGAGTTCCAATCGCATATGAAGACCGAGGATTACTGGGTCTTGCTTGATGTCATAGCCTCTTTCACCATGCCTTTTGCTTGGGCCAAAATAATTAAGTGGTGGAATTCTTTAAAAAAAAATCAAAAGGTTTTAATTTGGGTAGGTTAACACATTTTAATCAGAATATTATGGAGCTGATGTTTTGATTCAAAGCAAAAAATGAACACAAATCCACTTGCTAAGTGGTTAATAAAATGACCCTGTGCTGAGCTTAATTTGATGTTGGAAGTTGGAAAGGGGAGGAATGGATTTAGCTCAATGGGACAATGACTGGTGCTTATTGTGGTTGTGAGTAGCTGGGTATTTATGTACTTGTTCAATGTCTATCTCTCTTTCTAATTGTAAGCTCTGTGAAAATGGAGACAGCATCTGTTATCTTCTTTGTTCTTGTGACTCCAGGGACTAGCCAGTGCCTGCAACTTAGTAGACACTCAAATAAATATCGAATGAATGAATGTATTCTGGAAATGGTGGAGTTGTCATCCTCAGATATTTGTGCCAGGAGTTAGTTTTCCTTTGACCAAATGTTCTTTAGGCTTTTTTAAAATTAAAATTTGAATTGCAAAAGTAATACCTGAATCCATCTTCCTTAAGAAACATTAGAACATTACTGATCCATCCAGTTCCAGCAAAGATGGAGTAGCCCATTACATCCAGGTCCTCCCACTTACAACTAAAAAATTCTAGAAATCACATAAAAAATGAGTATAGGAAGACTTTGAAAGAAGAAGATGGACGGCCTGAGGACCTTCAGACACGAGGAACACATGGCTGTGAGTCCCTGGGCTTCCTTATTACTTCTCATACATCATGAACAGAGCACTCCAGAAGCCTCCCACCTGGACCTCCAATAAGCATAGACTGCAAGAAAAGCCTGTTCTCCCTAGACAGCTGACCAAGAAAAGGATGACCTAATGCAGAAAACCTTTTTTGGCAGTATTCGTCCTACACCAGCCAAATACCAATGGAAAAAATAATCTCCTACCCTCCTATGGTTTTAGCAAGTCCAAACAGAGAGCTGATCTTCCACCCCATGCTCCTAAACAGCAGAATCAGGCAGCAGTGATTCCATTCCCCTACCTGGTGGTGTCAGTAGAACTGAGCAAGGAGCTAATCTCCCATTTCCTGCCTTACCGAAGCAGGCAGTGTCAGCCTCTCCCACTAGGTGGTGTTTGCATGGCTGATCGGGGGACCTGATCCTCCAACCCCTGTTTGCTGGAAGCGGGCAGTGCTCCTATTCTCCTGCCAGGGCACTGTCAGTGGGGTCCGGTAGTGGAGCCTCCACCCTTGCCTAGCATTTACAAGACCAGAGTCAGTACAAGTTGGGCGTTGTCAGCATTCTCCTTTCTTTCACCCCAGTGGGAAGCTGAACCTCTACACTACACACCCACCCAGCAGCAATGAGACTGAATGAGATGGTGTGAAGCACAGCTAGCTGGCACTCCAGTTTTGGGCCCCCGGATCCCTCCCAGGGTTGGTGGGATCCCATATGGCATCAGTGAGACTGATCAAGTGGTGCAAGGTGGGGTTATCAGTACTCTAGTCTCTCCAGCCCCATGTGAGTGGGGCTCAGCAGAGAACTGAGCTTCCATGTCCATTCTGCAGCAACAAGGTAGTGTACCATCTCTCCTGTTCGCCA